>CM067847.1:342484932-347484932 GCA_034509565.1 Triticum monococcum
GCCTATAAAGTACAGACATGTCATCAACAGGTTGTATATATTTGAAGTACCAAGCGTATAACAAGTTATGCACTTTGCACTTGGGGGCTAATGCCTACTCGCTTCATTCTAGAAAATTATTTCAAGTCCCAAGCATATAATACAAGCATTATTCTTGGCACTTGGGGGCTAATGTACATCTGCTCAAAAGTAACAGTGGTTAAAGTACCGGTTCACCTTGGAAAGGTAAAGCCCTTGGGGACTGCATAGGCGAATGTTACGAGGATACAATGTTAAAGTACCAATTCATTTTTAAAGGATCAACCGACCCTTGGAGGATAATTATGCAGAAGTATGGTATTATGAAGTCCCGGTTTTTGATTACTATCATAAATCGGCCCTTGGGAGCTACTGGAATTGGTACTTACAATTGGACTTAAGAAAGAAAAGGATTTGTACTTACTTCATAATGTTCCTTCATCAAATTCACTAAACTGGCTTCATAGTCACGGTTTGTGTACATACGGTTCAGAAAACCAGAATGGAGATCTTGGGTGTTAAGGTGGGCATATCTTGATAAATCGGTGCTCCACTTGCCTTTCTCCATGGCAGCACGTTCTTCTTTGGCACTATGTTTTGCCAATACAACAAGATGGCCAGGGGAGGTGTGGCCAACGCCAGTAATGATAACCTCATCTTCCTTGTCGCAAGCAGCCTTTACCGGAGTTGGTAGAATATTAGTAGCCTTAACCGGACTAGATGGTCCATCATCAGTACGGACTGGACTTGCCGGTTTATCAGCTTGCACTGCGGTATCAACTTCTGCTTGTTCAGTAGAAACATGATCAGGGGGTAGCAGGTCATCAAATGGTTTGTCTACACGACCCTTTTTACTAGGTCTGGCCTTGGCTCTGAAAGAGAAGATATACATATCAGTTTAGAACATAAGCATAAAGCGTCAAAAGGAGACAGATTAAGATATTTACCCAGGGACGGTCTTGAGGGGTGGAAGCTGTGTGGCAGTTGATTCGCCAGATGATGAAGGTGGCGTTCCCTGATAATTCGAATCGGACAGATTAAGAGGCTGTCGGAAATAACCCGCCTTGGGGTAAGAAGTATTGGAAGTATTTGAAACCTTAGATTGGCGCTTTTGAACCGGAGTATTTGGCAGACCGGTTGAAGTAATTAATTGGCCGCTATGACGGGTTGTGCGGCGTGCTTCATGTTGCTGCTTCTTCAAAAGAAAGTTTGGGTCCAAGTAAGCTAGGGGGTGAGAAAATCATACTTTCCGGATTGCTTGATGGATTTTTTGTGTTGGCAGAGGGTTTGAACCAAAGGAAAGGATAATTACCTCTACGTCGTCAGCTTGGCTGCCCTCGGCGTCATCCTAACAAATATCATTGTCAGTGAGGTGTATGAAAAGAGAACCGAGGGAGTCGAGTTCTACCTCTGCTTCCGGTTCATCGGGATCGTCATCTAGTTCTAAACCGATTGGTTCAGTTGCCTTCCTCTTGGAAAATTTCTTAACAGCCTTCGTTTTTTGACGAGGAGCCTTAACTATTTTCTCCTGAGGTTTCTTTTTCCAGAACGGGTCATCACCCTGTTTAAAAAATGGATAGAGGGTATTAAAAGTTGCACAATTCAAAAATATCAGGTGTAAAGCAGAAGCAAGACAATTCTTACAGCGGGCGGTTTGTTCTGTGTGTAAAAGGGACTTAACCCGGTCTTGCTACAGACAGCTACCGGTTCATTCAGCATTTTCTTGACAGACTCAGTAAGTTCATCATCTGTTAGCTGAATGTCAGTATGACGTTGGGAGTCTTTTACGTCACCGGTGTACTCGCACATTAAACTGGAGCGGCGACTTAATGGCAAGATACTCTAGGATATCCAGCAACAAACGAAGTCCACACCTATTAAACCGTTGGCCATGAAAGCTCTAAGCTTGGAGAGTTGTGGTGCATACGAGGCCCGTTCCTTGGCACTTAGTCATTGCGGAAGAAGATGAGTATTGGCAAGCCGGTGAGCACGGTAACCCGGCAGAGGGTTCTCATCTTCAGGAGAGGTGTCCTTGCAATAGAGCCAAGTTTGATTGCACTCCTTTGGGTGACTGTGAAGTTTGGCGTGAGGAAAACTAACATCCTTCCTTTTTTGAATGGAGATGCCACCGAGTTCAGTATTGGGCCCGTCTACGAATTCAGTGCGACGGTTTAAGTGGAAGAAATCCCGGAACAGCTCGACAGTTGGCTCTTCTTGTAGATAGGCTTCACAAAACAACTGAAATTTGCAGATATTGGATACAGAGTTGGGTCCAATATCTTGAGGGTGGATCTAAAAGCTGGCAAGTACATCTCGGAAAAACTTGGATCCAGGCGGTTTAAAACCATGGACCATATGATCAGCAAACACTACTACTTCACCCTCTCTGGGGGTAGGAGGATTTTCCGGACCAGGAACTCGCCACCGGATTTCATTCTTCTTCGCTAAGGTACCAATTTTGACACATCCATTCAGTTGCTCCTTAGTAACCCGGGAAGGGGCCCAGTTACATGAATAGAATTGTTTGGCCACTGCAAGTGAAGAGCTGGAAAGGAATAATGCCGGTTTATGATTCATTAATGATAATGCATAAGGTACAACAGGTTGAGGAAAAAGGAATTCAAGCATGTAAAATTGATAAATCGGAGGAAGTTATAAACCGCCTACGATAGAATTTTTATTAGTGGTAAAGCGATGAACGGTTTACAAGGGGACTAATGGCATATGACAGATTATTTTCTACAGACATAAACCTCCTGTGCAGGTAAAGAAGGTATAGATCTGAAGCAAAAAATGGCTAAGTGAAGAAAAACAGGTTTCACAGAATCACGTTCGCGTTTTGGATCTACTACAAGTCAGGAAAAGAAAAAGATTTAGACCTAAAAGAGGTTGGTCCTGGAGCAGTTCATTATGGTACAGATCAAAGTTTTTATGCGTATAAAAGCTTGATTTGATAACCAAGAAAGGGAGCACTAGAGCTATCGCACGGAGCGTATCAAGCCTAAGGTCTACTGTCTAGGGAGTGATGAAGAACAAGAGATGAACGCCATGAACATGTAGGAACCCTAAAATGGATCTAGAGAGGAAGGAGGGAAGGACTTATTGCGGTCGCGGAATCAGCGAAGGTGCGTTGCGGTTCTCTGGTATGAACAGGTTGATGCAGCGGCCGACGGTGAGGCAGAGGAGGCTTGACGATGGCGGCGGCGCTCAGGTGCAGGGACGTTGCGTGGAAGAAGAAGGGATGAAGAGGCAACAGAAAGAAAAGAAGGGGATCCTCCGCCTCTATTTATAAGGACAAAGAGATAAGTGACAGGCGCGGGAATGGAGGAGCCCAAAAAATGGATAAATAACGAGATTGTTGCCTCGATTGTTGGATGTTCATTAATAAAAGGAGTATCTTTGGCTTTAAATGAACAAGTTATGTCACGACGGTTTACTACAAATCCGGAGGATGACGTCAGGGCGGTTTACAAGATCTATGCGAAGGTGCAAGGGGAGGAATTTTCCTAAGTGTTGAAGATTGACATGAACAAGTTCAAATCAATCTGGGGCCTCATGTTGGGGATATTATTACTGGACATAAACTGGCCAGGAGTGGCCGGGTTAACTATATGGTGATTACTATTTGAAGCCCAGGAAGAAAAAGGATGATGGCGCTTCATGAAGGCCCAAGGCCCAAAGGAGGGTTAAGGCCTGTAGACATAAACTGACATTATCATGTAACTTGTATTGTAAGATAGAAGGGATAGAGACCGAGTTGGACACATTGATGATCCTGCCTCGGGACTCTGTAAACCGGCGGGCGTCGACCTATGTATATAAAGGGGCGACTCGGCGGCGGTTTAGGGACAACACACAACAACTCGAGAACCAGGCAAAGCGGATTCGCTCCCTGGTCATCGAAACCATAGCAATTCCATCACAACTGGAGTAGGCTTTTACCTTCATCGTAAGGGGCCGAACCAGTATAAAACTCTCGCGTCCTTTGTCCCCTTTAACCCCTTTAAGCTAACCCATAGCGATGGTTGCACGACTAAGTCCTTTCACAAGGATATCTGATGTGACAAAACCACGACACTTTACTAGTAGAAGACGGGGACGAGTAGGGCGTGCGAACGGCGTGGGGTTGCTGGCTTGCCCTGTGGATAAACGGTTGCAAGCCCCCAAAGAGTTCTCGAGAACTATGCGGGCCCAGTAGATGTCATGTCTACTAGACCCATATCGTAGGCCTGACGGTATAGCTTCTGCCTGTTTGCACGCCATGCCAGCATGTGGGTAACTTCACTTAATTTCGTCAACCATCGCGCCTCCCACGACCTTCGCCTCCCTCACGCGGTCGCGCCCTTTGACACTTCGACCGGCTATAAATGAGCAAATATTTTGCCTACTCCGCATGCATGATACTCCCTCTGGTCCTTTTTACTTCCGTCAACCGTTTGCAAAGTGTTATACCAAATTTATACTAAAAATATCAATATCTGCAATACTGATTATAATGAGTATAAGAACTACTATTAGATGAGTTAGATGAGTTAAAGATTCTAATCTTGAACTAACCCTGAAGTAACTCTAGCGAAAGAGGTGTTTGGATGACAGGGTTAGATGGAGCGCGGATATGGTGAGGTGCCTTCATGGGCGGTGCGAGAGGGAGGGAGGGAGGGAGGGAGGGAGGGAGAGGATGAGAAGCTTCGAGGAAGTGGGGAGGGATCTGCTGCGGGGAGAGCGAGAGAAAAATGTGTTTTTTAGTGTCCCAAGAAGAACTAACCCAAATAAGCACCTCTTGGGTGGGTTAGAATTTTTTTTGGGTTTGTTGAGTTCAAGCTAACCCAAACTAACTCTAACACATGGATCCAAACAGGGCCAAGGTTAGCTATTAGAGTACTACTACCTCCCTTCTAGTTTAAAGGGCTCGATTCAAAATTCTCACCTACTCTTAGCAAGATAGAGGCAGTGGAATAGTTTTTGTAGTTCTTCACAAAAAAATGTGTTTACCAATGCATGCATGAACACCAGTTACTCTAACCCCCCTCTCGTCTTTAATTCTTTGCCACATCTGCATGTTTGCTATTCCCGTGTGCATGATACTAGCTAAGATGCCACCATTATGGCCAGCCTTAATCATCGCATGCAATAATTTAGTGCACCTTGAAATATGAACATGTGTGGGCAGTGTATGTTTTTAATGACTCGAGACTATACCAAGCCTGGCATGCAAGATGAGACTTATTATGGACTGTTCCCCATACCTGCAGGAAGCCCGTTCGTCTCCAAATCTTTTCCTCTCCATGTGTGGAAACAATATGCCTGCCAGACTCTCCTTCTCCCTCCGGCGATCCCACCACTCCACCCCGTGTGGAAAAAATCTGCATTCATGACTCTCCTCCCCCCTCGCTCGTCCAATCCGTTGTGACCAGCAATATTTCCACCCCCTCCCTCCCCCGTAACTTACTTCAACAAATATGCCCACATACTACCTCCTTTCCGGTTTATAGGGATCAATTCAAAAATCTCACCAACCAAGGTAGATGATGAGTGGTGGAATAATTTTCATGGTTTGTAAAAGAACTCAATTAATGCGCTCGTTTCTCTCAAAGAATTGTGTTTAGCAATGAGTTAATTGCAATGTATGCATGCATGAAGTACATGCATTGGTCAAGTTTCTCATAATCCTCGCATGCAATGAATTAATGTACCTTGAAATCTAAGCATGTAATGGGAGTAGCTGTTATGTTAATCACGCAACATATCTTCCGGGACGCTGCTTCAGTTACTTAACTCCAGGTGCATTGGGTCACTAACATATGGGCCCAACAGGGGTCTAGCCCACATGTCAGTGACGCAACTGGACCTGCAGTTCAGTCAGTGCAGCTCAGTCCATATCTTACGTAGGTGTGCCATTGCTCGCTATAAATATTGCGCCTCCCACGACATCGCTATCTCCTCCCCATCACGTTCACGTTCATATCTATCTCCTCCCCCTCCCTCTCACGTCGACCACCATGGCATCGCCCCTCCCAAGCCCTAGGCGCCCCTCACTGCACTGCGCGGACGGTCATGCGTCGCCGTTTCATTCCTCGACCGCCACTAGTCGAGGAGGATGCGTCGGCGTTCCGCTCCTCACCGCGATGCATGAAGGTGGACACGTCGTTGTTCCGTTCCTCGCCGCCACTAGTCGAGGAGGACGCATCGGCATTCCGCTCCCAATCTCGCCAACACGCGCGTCGGGGGCCGTGTCGGCTCCCCGCTACAAGGAGAATGCTGCGCCACCCGCTGAGCCCCCCAACCTTGAGGAGCTTTGGAAAGAAATGGATGTCGCCTTGTGGGAGGCTTTGCCTCGAGCAGAGGGCGCCAAAATAGAGGCAGGGAAAAAGGCCGTGGAAGAGAAGCGCACCATGGAACAAGCTGCCTGGCAGGCCTATGTCGCGTCCGAGAGAGTCAGGCAATTGGGTCCTTGGCAGAAGGCTCGTGCGAGGGCCGTGAGGGTGGCGGGCAGGAAGCCCGTGCCGAAGCCTTGAGTGCAGTCGGGCCCAAGCGCCTCATCTACGCTTGGTGGTACGTGGACCAGGTGCATGCTTCCAGCAAGGAGGAGTACGTATTGGCGCTGGATCACCACACCGGTGAGATCGCGCTCGCCCGCTGGCAAGCCGCCAATCAGCACCTCCCGAGTTGCGAGGCTAAGGAAGAGGCGTTGGGTCGGCATGCTGGGAAACGACCACGCACCAGGGCACTCGTGGCGTGCCGCAAGCGCTCCTGCAAGCACCGTGGCTTTTAGTAGGAGTATAATTTTTGTTTCGTAAGGCAATCTCATTAGTTTTGGGACGCAAATGGTAAATCTCGAACGTTCACGAATTATTAGCGTCCTTAATTAAGTATGTAACAGGGAAAGTCTGGAAACCTTGTGTATTCGTACGCATTTTGTAAGTACGTGCATATAGCACAAACTTTACTATATACTATCGCACTACACGTCTCTCTCTATATATGCTTGCAGACTATGCTACTCCCTCCGTCCAGGTCAATAAGTCATCTTTGATTGTGCACCGTGACCAAGAAGGAGGGAAGACTTATACACCTAGGACATTTTGATTAGTGAAATTAGGATAGCTGTCATGATAACTTTACATACAAACAGAACAGAATTGTTGATTTGTTAGACTTTTCAAGGACTTCTTTTTTGAAGAAAAAAATCAGGGTGGGAGATCTGTTTTCACGAATTGAACTTTGCACATGCTATGCACGTACCCGCGTACTAGTAGTATACTAGCTGTAGTTATCAAATCGAATAGTACTGTGTCGTCCACTACATGCCCGGCTGAACACGCCTCCTCGCCTCCATCAAACCCCTGTGTTAAACCTGCATGCAAACCAAACAACCTACTCCGGCCCACGGGAGGAAATTTGCTGGTTTCCGTTGGAGAATAATAGAGTCACGTCCAATCCATATGAGTTAATTGCGTGTATGATTCTCCCTTTATAAAAAGTTAATTTTGTCCTTAATCTTGTATCTAAGTACTCTCTGGGTTCCACTGTCAGTAGTGTACATGACTTGCAGGCTGGCTACAGATTCGTACAGAAAGTTAAAAAGAAACAAATCCACCCTTAATTATGTATTCTAATTACTCTGTGGGTTCCACTGCAAGTACAGTAGTGAAAGCAGTATAGTATATATTAAACAAAACATAAAAAGCTATAGTTTAGGACAGAATTCGAACTCAGGTCATCGCGCTGCGAGCATCCGGCCCGGACCAGTACACTAGGTGTTGGTTGCGGAGAATGCAAGAGATAAACCTTTATAACAATGAGCCCGTCCGTCGCAATGGATCCAAAGTAGAATAATACATATTCACAAATTTGAAAGAAAACAATTTACTTTTGATATACGTATCACTAAAAATATCTTATGTTTCACTCCAAACAGTTTACTTTTGATATAACAATGATTGGACCAGTATTGTGATCACTCAAGCAAGTTGTCTGACTCCGATATGACCCTACGTTGTTGGTATGTGTCTCGTAAGTCAAGCGGCGTGCTCTAGTCAAAATCACTTGTCCACTTCCCGCAGCACATATTCGCTTCTCCATTTTTGTCTGCTCTTCCATCCCCGCTAAGGCGCCTCCCCCCTCGTCTAATCTTCCATCCCCGCTAGGCCGCCTCCCCCCTCGTCCGAAACCCAAGCACTAACAATGGCAGAACCGAGCAGAGCCCGCTGAAAGAGTGGCTGGAATTTGCTCCCCACAGAGGTAATCAAGCTCATTGTTTCACGTGTTGACAATCTCAGTACCATGCCGCTCACGGCGTGCTCGTCGGGGCTGTACTGTTTACTCATAGCCATCAGGCCAGAGCTTTTTAAGCCAGCTCCTTGCTTGCTGATGCCGCCTGATCTTCAGAAGCGGTGTGTCACGCAGCATAATGATCGTAGGGTGGCAAGCATCAACCCCCTTGACTGCGATCCGATCCCCGTCACCCTCAACTACATTAACGGTATGTACTGGGTCGGCATGAACACGTCCTAGATGGTTCCCGTCGACGGTCGCGGCAGCTGGATGCTCGTGGAGGTCTGCACCCGGTGATTGATCCCCCTTCCTTTGATTAACACTACACTGCTTTGGCACCACAGCCCAGAATACTCGGAATCTTACAGTAGCCAACATGATACCAAGTTTGATTTACTCAAGGTTGTAATCTGCCAAGTGCCCACAAGATCTGCGAATTATAAGGACTTCAGGCTAATTGCATTCTTCAACCCCGGTCTCACCTATCTGACAGGTCACTGCTGTAAGTGCATAAATCTACATGTCCAGCGCAGGATCATACATCCTCCATGGTTCTCTGATGCCATTGAACACAAGGGCTTCATTTACGCCGTCGACTCCTTCTATGGTTGGACGTATTGCTGGCCTACTCCAGTCATCGCTACAAACGGCTATTACAGCAGTATGTTACTTTCCTATGATATCATGATGGCTTGCTTATATTGCTATCAAGATTTACTGCAAAAATATACATGCTCATAACATGTTGTTCTTAAGATTGACTACATCAAGAGCCCTTTTTTATTTGACTCCACTTTTTTTAGGGTTATTTGACTCCAACTTCATACAATGTTGTAGGCCGCCTGGTGTCCCTACCCTTCCTAATCCCAGAACCTTTCAAAGAAAAGCGGCATGGCAGTTGCAGGTGGTTCCTGGCTCGATCAGACAACGATGAACGATTGATGATCGTTCGCACATACCGAACGTGTTGTTTCATGGAATACAATCACAATCACTGCAAGGTCTTTGAGCAGGATCCCAGCTTCTCTGGGCCTTTATGAATTTTTGACTGGAGGTTGGTAAGTAGCCTTGGTACACACTCTCTGTTTGTCGGACTGAATTATCCGATTAACCAGGAGGTAACCGACGGCAAGGATCATGATGGCAGCGCGGTTTCGTTCATCAGGCAAAACTGTGTGTACACAGCGTACCATGTGTCTCTACATGCACCATACCCTGATATCTTCCGCCATGCTCTGCAGCCCAAAGTAGGAGGGAGGGTCGTAAGTATCAGACTTCAACCTGCTGGCTGGAGTTTCCCCCGTCAGGCACCCATCTGGTTCAAGCCGTCAGCCAATCTCCACAGCTTAATAAATAGTAACGTCTAACTGAGCCAGTTAGTTAGATGCGTACACTTGGTGTAGTAGGATCTTTATTTAGTTTGATGCATACACTTGTTCTTTTTTGGTAGCCCTTTTGTAATGATGGCTGATGTTTGGTTTGGAAGAGAGAGTTGTGTCTTCACTCTTCTGGCCTGCTTACTGCTTCTGTTGCACCCCCATGCCTGGTTGTTGCTGCTGCTGTTTTCAATGTACAATCAGCAGTATATTTCGTCTGTTGGTTCAATAAAAGTGTTGTTAGAACGACAAACACAATGTTTTGGAAGTCGTTGCATGGTTCGATCCTTTAGTGCCCCATACCGTATGTAGTTCATACTATTTTTCGTATGGAACAAATTTCTAGTTGTTGATAACATGCAACCCACTGATGAAGGCCCAATAGAGAAGCCCATAATTAACTAGAAGGGAGGCTCTCACATGAATCCGGCCCACTCATGGTCCCCTAAACATAAATAAGTAAGTAAATAAATAAAGCTAAATGCTCATGCACCATTTCTTTAAATTCACGATTTAACAGGAGGATATTATTTCCTATGATAGTGTCGTTACATTCAGTCGATATTATTCTTCGGCAAAGATAGCGACCGATCTTCTTTCTCCCAGCATTTTCTTCCTACAACCAGCGGACCCATGCAAATCGTAGTCAACGTCGTAAATAGATCCGATCCATTTTTATTTTTCAATAAGAATGTCCAACCCAGCCCAGCACATTCGTGACATCACATTATCCTCCGCATTGGTGCGCTCGCCGCGGCGCCGCCGTCCGGCGCTGTCAACATAGTTTTTTTTCAAATGGTCCCTGTCAACATATTGAATCAGGAGAGGACTGTAGTTGTGAGTATGACAGTACCGGCCCACTAGGTCCACTCCCGAACACAAGCAAGCGCCTCTTTTACTACTCAGATGAACCCCTCATTTTTTACTCCAATCCACCCTGCTGATATTTGGGACCCACATCATTTTCAACATATAGTCAATTAACGACACAATTGCACAACTTTTTTAGTAGTAATTCGGAGGAGCAGGCTATAAACTGGGTTGTGCGGTCTCTGTGGCCCATCTAACAACATGACCAGCCCGACAGTTTTTTCTTTGCGAAAATAGGTAGCCCACTATTTATTTTTGAATAATACCCATGCTAGGCCTATTTGTTTTGTCTGACTTACTGGGCTGCAAATCTTTCAAGACGAGGAGGGATGCATTCCGGTCTGGCCAAAGACTATGGTCAGTGTCTGTTAAAAGTAATATCAAAAGGCGTTGAAAATTCCAAAACAAATTATACCAAATGGATATTAGTTCCTTTTTTTGTTTTTCTTCTTCATTGATATCTTATAATCCCTCCATCCCAAAATTCTTGTCTTAGATTATTCTAGATACGGATGTATCTAATAGAAAAACGTGACTAGATACATCCGTATTTAGACAAATCTAAGACAAGAATTTTGGGACGGAGGGAGTATTTCATTGGATTTAACATGACATAGTACTAATTTATTTTTAAATTTGTTTTAGTATGGCTACTAATTTTTGGATTAAGAAAAAAATTCCTCAGCAAAAATTTGCAAATTTTAAAAATTTCCCACATATTTAGTTAATTTTTTTAACCCTGGTAATGGCGAGAAAATGGGCAGCAATTCTAAAAATGGAAAACGAGCTGCAATAAATTCCATATGGATTAGAAAATGAGTAAAAATTATAAAAATAATAGCAAATGGGTTGTACACGCCACAGATTTCGAGGCTGACTTGTTTGCGCAAGGCTTTGTTAGTCAACACATGATTCTAGCAGCAGTGACTGTTGGATGTCCATCCAACGGTCGGCGTGCTTCTTCAATCTCTGATCTTCTACTCCAGCCGCCTAAACTAGCGCCGACGGGACTGCCTGCTCCCTCCTCTTTTTTTGAGTGGTTGCTCCCTCCTCTTGTGGCCTGCTGTGATGCCGCGCAGGCTTCCCCGGATCACCCTGCTCCCTCCGCCGGGCTGGCCACACGCAATCAGCTGCCTCCTTATTATGTGAAAAAAAATGATTCCTCCCACTGACATCTGGGGCGCACCGGTTGGGAGGCTGACCTGTGGGCCTACTAAGTTGACGCGTATGCAGGGCTTGTCAACTTAGTCAACAAACGATTCTAGCAGCAGTAACCGTTGGATTTGAATCGAACAGTCCTGCTTCTTCTTCAATCGTTGCTCTTCTTGCACCAGTCGCCCAAACCAGCACCGGCGAGACCGCCTGCTCCTGCCTCCAGTGGCTGACTGTGCTACCATTGAGGCCTCACCACCCCCTACTACTCCCACCGCTAGCCAGGCCCTGCGAGGACGGTAGCCTCACACCACAGCCGAACCAGTGAACCCTCATACTCCTCTCCGCGTGGGCATCCACTGCCGCGTCTTCCCCGGCTCAGCGTCGTCCCCTTCCTTGGCATCACCGTCGTCCACTGCCTTGGTGCTCTCGGCATGGCGTGGTAAATGTGGTCAATGACCGACTTCCATTGGAAGAGTACGGTACATGGAGAGGCTGACAGCTGGGTCCACGGCTGTAGCTGGGTCCATGGCCACAATCCAGTTTTTTGTGATTTGCCAAGTAAGTCGCTTTGTCAGGCCTGTTGGGTTGCAAACCTTTCAAGATGAGGAGAGATTCATTCGACTGGCCGAGAAAATGGCCTATCGGTAATGAGAAATGGGCTGTACATTTTTAAAACACATCAAACAGGCAATTAGTTTCAAATTTCTTATTTTCATTTGAGATTTTAAATTGCATTGATTTTTATGCCTGGACAATTTGTTGGATTTTATATTGATATATATTTATTTTTAAAATCAGTTTGAACATGACTCGAAATTTTGGGATTAAAAATAGTTCGGACCGCACCTAAATATGCAAAATTTCGTATAATTTTTTAACCGTGGCCACAATATGGGCTGTAATGCTAACAAAAAGAATATGGGCTCCAAAAAAATTAAGAATTAGAAAATGGGCTGTAAATTATTAGAAATAATGGCAGATGGGCTATATGCTGTTTTCCACAGATTTGAGGCTTTCCTAAAAAAGGGGTGACACACAAGCAGTGATTGTTGGATTTCCATCCAACGGCCATCATGCTTCTTTAATCTCTGCTCTTCCTACTCCAGCCGCTCAAACAAGCACCGGCGGGACTGCCTGCTCCCTCCTCCCCGCGGTCGGCTGTGCTCCCGCGCAGGCCTCACCGCCCCACCGTACTCCCATCGCTGGCCTAGCCATCCCTCTACTCACCCACACTTGCTGTTATTCTCCGGCGACGGCAGACGAACCAGTAAACCCTCGTACAGTCGTACTCCCCTCCGCGTGGGAAACAACTGTCGAGTCTTCCCTAGCTCCATGTCGTTCCCTTCCTATGCCTCACCGCCGTCCACCGCCCTGGTGCTCTCGGCACGGCCTCGTCAACGTGGTCAACGACCGACATGCATCTAAAGTGGACTGTGCGTGGAGAGGCTGACAGCTGGGTCCATGGCCGCACGTAAGGAAATGCCTCCTTATTACGTGCAAAATAATGATTCCTCCTCCTGACATCTGGGACCCACCAAAAGGGCCTCTGTATTTCGCGAAAAAAAGTTACCGCCGCTGACAGCTCGGACCCACCAGCTACATCTTCACACGCAAGGAAGTGCCTCCTTATTATGCACAAAAAAATGAATACTCCCCCTGCTAGCTGGGACCCAGTATAGTGGGAGGCTGACTTGTGGGCCTACTAAGTTGACGGGGACGAAGGGCTTTGTCAACTTAGTCAATATGCACGATTCTAGCTCCATTGACCGTACAATGTCCATCCAATGGCCGTAGTGCTTCTTCAACCTCAGGTCTTCTTGCTCCAGCCGCCCAAACCAGCGCTGGTCGTGCTTCGTGCTCTTGCCTCCCGTGGCCGGCTGCGATGCCGCGAAGGCCTCACCGCCCCCTACTACTACCACCGCTGGCCAGGCCATCCCTTTACTCACCCACACCCCCTATTATTCTGCGGCGACGACAGCCTCACACCGCAGCCGAACTAGTGAACCCTCGTACTCCTCTCTGCGCGGGCTTCCACTGCCGTGTCTTCCCCGGCTCCGTGTCGTCCTCTTCCTAGGCCTCGCCGTCGTCCACCGCCCTGGTGATCTCGGCGTGGCGTGGTCAACGTGGTCAAGGAACGGCTTCCATCGGACGTGGACTGTACGTGGAGAGGCTCACAGCTGGGTCCACGGCCACAGCAAGGAAGTGCCTCCTTATTACGCGAAAAATAATTATTCCTCCACCTGATAGAGGGGACCCACCAGATACGCCACCATATTTCACGAAAAAACGTTTCCCCCTGACTGCTGGGACCCACCAGCTACATCTTCGCACGCAAGGAAGTGCGTCCGGGCAAAAAAACAATTCGCCCCCCTGACTGCTAGGACCCACCAGCTACATATTTGCATGCAAGGAAGTGCCTGACAGTCGAGACCCACCTGGTCGAAGCGTATGTAGCGTTGTCACTCTGGTCGCGAATGTGTACGTACATACTGGTCGATGGAGAGGCGTGCATGTGTCGTAGTAGAGGCGCGCACGTAGCATCTACACGTACGTACATCGGCTAGTGTGCAAGAAAGAAAATACGGCCACATACGTACATATGGGCAGGGTCTCGAACGCCTACTCGCGCATACGTATGGCCAGGGCTCGTGTACATGGATGGGTCGGAATGGAGATACAGCATCGTCGTCATGTTCATGGGGTGCCAACCGGCTGGGTCGGAACGGAATGCGTCGTCGTGTTCATCGGGAGGGCTAGGATGGAATAGCCGATGGAAACGAGGCTTGGCATGCCGCAGAACGGAGGAAACAACCTTGTGTTCAACCAGCCACGGTCGAAACAGGATTCTGTTCATCGAGAGGGGTCTGGCGTACCGCAAAATGGTGGAAACGGACCTCCTACGGTTGAAATGGGGGCCCTCTTGATCGGGAGGGGTGTGCCGTACCGCAAAACGGAGGAAACAGACTTGTGTTGGAGTGCTACGGTCGAAACAGGGTTCCTGTTCATCGGGAGGGGTGTGGCATACCACAAAACGGGACTCCACGGGATAATGTTCATCTCCACCGTCGACCCCCTCCAGCCTCCACGGGCTACTGTTCATCCACCATCGACCTCCTCCAGCCTCCACCTGTGACTGTTCATCCACGGGCTCCTGTTCATCCAGCCTCCACCGCGCGCTACTCCACCGGCTACTGTTCAACCAGCCCTCTCCACGGGCTCCTGTTCAACCACCCCTCCCCCGTCTACTATTCATCCAGCCCTCCATGGGGTGGTCCTGTTCATCCTGCCCTCCACGGGGTCCTTTCATCCAGCCTCAACCAACTCGATCAATCGGGGTCCTGTTCATCCAGAGGCGACACCATGGGGTCTGTTCATCCACCCCCACCGGGAACTGTTCATCCAAACCCCCCAGCAACGCTCACTATTAATCCAGAGGCAGCATCGATCGGCTTCAGTTAGCAGCAGTAGTGAAGGAATTGCTCGATTGGGTTCAGTTAACAGCCATCGATCGATCGCTCGGGTTCAATAACGCATAGCCTGCAATGCAATCGCTCGGGTTCAGTTGGAGCTCAACGCCTCGCCCGGGTTTAGTTAGAGCCCAACGCCTCGCGTGCGTGTACGAGAGAAACGGGCATCGCTCGGCCCCGACCACCCACTATAACCGGGAACACCCCAATATTTTCCTCGCCCTCACTTCTACCACAATTTTTTCGTCATGGACGGCCCAAAGAATGTGATGCTGCTGTGTCACCGGCCCGCCCAGGATGAAAAGCCCGTTTTCTGTCATGACTTTTTGTCATAGAAGTAGGAGCCCGCCACATCTATGATGATACCGGGTTTTGTCACAATTATCGTCATAAGTATGAAAGAAAAAAATTGTTCGGCCTAAAATGTCACGGATGTGTCTTTTTTTTGTAGTGCACGAGGCAGGAGGGCGTGTCTAGGGGGGTAGGTGCGCCCCCACCCTTGTGGGCCCCACGTACCTCCACCGACGTACTTCTTCCGCCTATATATACTCTTATACCCTAGA
Organism: Triticum monococcum; assembly: GCA_034509565.1. NCBI lineage: Eukaryota > Viridiplantae > Streptophyta > Magnoliopsida > Poales > Poaceae > Triticum > Triticum monococcum. Next base: position 342,500,656 of record CM067847.1, read on the forward strand.
TCGATCGCAGAGAGCCACGAAACCACGTTGCCACCACCGCAACCTTTTTTACCCGTGAGATCCCATCTTGGGGCCTTTTCCGGCGATCTGCCAGAGGGGGAATCGATCATGGAGGGTTTCTACATCAACACCATAGACTCTCCGATGAAGCGTGAGTAGTTTACCAAAGACTTTTGGGTCCATAGTTATTAGCTAGATGAATTCTTCTCTCTCTCTCTCTCTCTCTCTTTGATTCTCAATATAAAGTTCTCCTCGATGTTCTTGGAGATCTATTCGATGTAATACTCTTTTGCGGTGTGTTTGCCAAGATCCGGTGAATTGTGGGTTTATGAACAAGATTATCTATGAATATTAGTTGGTTCTTCTCTGAATTATTATATGCATGTTTTGATATCTTTGCAAGTCTCTTCGAATTATTGGTTTAGTTTGCCCTACTAGATGGATCTTTCTTGCAACGGGAGAAGGGCTTAGCTTTGGGTTCAATCTTGCGGTGTCCTTCCCCAGTGGCAGTAGGGGCAGCAAAGCATGTATTGTATTTTTACCATCAAGGATAAAAAGATGGGATTTACATCATATTGCTTGAGTTTATCCCTCTACATCATGTCATCTTGCTTAAAGCGTTACTCTGTTCTTATGAACTTAATACTCTAGATCCATAATACATGCTATTCCTACATTCGTAATCATTTCGGTCTACTTGACATGGATGTGATTCCTATATTCATAAGCATTGCCTAGATATTCTCATAACTATGCACTTTTCTATCAAGTGATCGGCAATAATTTGTTTAGCCACCGTAATACATGCTATCTTGAGAGAAGCCACTAGTGAAACCTATGGCCCCGGGGTCTCTTTCTTATTATATTGCATCTCTTTTATTTACATCGCATCTCGTTTACTATTTTGCAATCTTTACTTTCCAATCTATACAACAAAAATACCATAAATATTTATCTTACTATCCTTATCACATCTCACTTTTGTGAGTGATCGTGAAGGGATTGACAACCCCTTTATCGCGTTGGTTGCAAGGTTCTTGATTGTTTGTGCAGGTACTAGGTGACTTGTGCGTTGTCTCGTACTGGATTAATACCTTGGTTCTCAAAAACTGAGGGAAATACTTATGCTACTTTGCTGCATCACCCTTTCCTCTTCAAGGGAAAACCAACACATGCTCAGGAGGTAGCAAGAAGGATTTCTTGCGCTGTTGCCGGGGAGATCTATGCCAAGTCAAGACATACCAAGTACCCATCATAAACTCTTCTCCCTCGCATTACATTATTTGCCATTCGCCTCTCGTTTTCATCTCCGCCACTTCTAAAACAATTTTCGAAAACCATTGCCTTTTTCCTCGCCCCTTTTCCGTTTGTCTCTTTTTGCTTGCTTCTGTTGTGCCTGTTTGCTTTGACGGCTCTTCCAAAATGCATTGATCCTCACCTTAGAAGGTTGGGAGAAATTGAAAACAACGTTAGAAGTTTCATGTCTTTGCAATTTGAGCATAATAATTTCTTCAAAAACGAGTTTAAAGAACAAAATAGTTTTATGGAATACATGGATAAAGAGCTCGATGATATGTCTAAGGAATTTTATGCTCTAAAATCTTAGTTTGCTCATCTTGAAAATTTAGTGGGCCAAATTTCGGATAAGCAAGCCACCTTAGTCAATAAGATGGCCGCTAAACCAGAAGATTTTCATGATAATAATGATGAAGATCTCAAATTGATTGATGTGACTCCTATTAAATCTTTGTTTTCCAATATGAATCTTGATAAAGATGGGACTGGAGATGAGTCAACTTTAGTTAAAAGGCGTCCCAATGATTCGGTGTTTTTAGATCTTGATGCCAAAAATAACAAAAGTGGGGTTGAAGAGGTCAAAACTTTACATAGCAATGAACCCACTATTTTGGATTCGAGGGAATTTAATTATGATAATTGCTCTTTGATAGATTGTATTTCCTTGTTGCAATCCGTGTTAAATTCTCCTCATGCTTATAATCAAAATAAATCTTTTACTAAACATACCGTTGATGCTTTAATGCAATCCCATGAAGAAAAGCTCGAACCAGAAGTTTCTATCCATAGAAACTTTATGATGATTGGGAACCTAATATTAAAATTAAGATTAAAGATTATGAATGCTATGCTTTGTGTGATTTGGGTGCTAGTGTTTCCATGATTCCAAAAACTTTGTTTGATGTGTTAGGTTTCCGTGAATTTGATGATTGTTCTTTAAATTTGCATCTTGCAGATTCCACCATTAGAAACCTATGGGAAGGATTAATGATGTTCTTATTGTTGCAAATAGGAATTATGTGCCCGTAGATTTCTTTGTTCTTGATATATATTGCAATCCTACATGTCCTATTATCCTTGGTAGACCTTTCCTTAGAACGATTGGTGCAATTATTGACATGAAAGAAGGAAATATTAGATTCCAATTTCCATTAAGTAAAGGCATGGAAAACTTTCCTAGGAAGAAAATTAAATTGCCTTATGAATCTATTATGAGAGCCACTTATGGATTGCATACCAAAGATGACGATACCTAGATCTATTCTTGTTTTTATGCCTAGCTAGGGGCGTTAAACGATAGCGCTTGTTGGGAGGCAACCCAATTTTATTTTTGTTATTTACTTTTTGTTCCTGTTTAGTAATAAATAATTCATCTAGCCTATGTTATGATTGTGTTTTTATGTTTTAATTAGTGTTTGTGCTAAGTAAAGCCTTTGGGATCTTCTTGGGTTATTGTTGTTTGATCTTGCTGATAAAAACAGAAAGTATGCACTCACGAAAATAATTTTCATTTTTTACTAGAGAGCGATAAAATACCAATTCCAGCTGCAGTAGATCGATATACAAATAGTCCTAGTCTTCCAAATGTTTCAGAATTTTTGGAGTTACATAAGTATTCGAAACCTACAGATTGCTACGAATTATTCTGTTTTTGACAGATTCTATTTTTCGTGTGTTGTTTTCTTATTTTGATGCATCTATGGCTAGTATAGGGGGCATGAACCATAGAGAAGTTGGAATGCAGTAGGTTTAACACCAATATAAATAAAGAATGAGTTCATTACAGTACCTTAAAGTGGTGGTTTATTTTCTTATACTAACGGAGCTCATGAGATTTTCTGTTGAGTTTTGTGTTGTGAAGTTTTCAAGTTTTTGGGTAAAGATTTGATGGATTTTGGAATAAGGAGTGGCAAGAGCCTAAGCTTGGGGATTCCCAAGGCACCCCAAGGTAAAATTCAAGGACAACCAAAAGCCTAAGCTTGGGGATGCCCCGGAAGGCATCACCTCTTTCGTCTTTGTCTATCGGTAACTTTACTTGAGGCTATATTTTTATTCACCACATGATATGTGTTTTGGTTGGAGCATCTTGTATGATTTGAGTCTCTGATTTTTAGTTTAACACAATCATCCTTGCTTTAAACACCTTTTGGGGGAGACACGCATGAATCGGAATTTATTAGAATAGTCTATGTGCTTCACTTATATCTTTTGAGCTACATAATTTTGCTCTAGTGCTTCACTTATATCTTTTAGAGCACGGTGGTGGTTTTATTTTATAGAAATTATTGATATCTCATGCTTCACTTATATTATTTTGATAATCCTTTAGAACAGCATGGTATTTTTCTTTGGCTATAAAATATTCCTAATATGATAGGCATCCAAGATGGGTATAAACAAAACTTTCATATAAAGTGCATTGAATACTATGAGATGTTTGATTCCGTATGATTTTTTGAGATATGAAGATGGTGATATTAGAGTCATGCTTGTTGAGTAGTTGTGAATTTGATAGATACTTGTGTTAAAGTTTGTGATTCCCGTAGCATGCACGTATGGTGAACCATTATGTGATGAAGTCGGAGCATGATTTATTTTCTGATTGTCTTCCTTATGAGTGGCGGTCGGGGATGAGCGATGGTCTTTTCCTACCAATCTATCCCACTAGGATCATGCGCGTAGTACTTCATTTTCATAACTAATAGATTTTTTCAATAACTATGTGAGTTCTTTATGACTAATGATGAGTCCATGGATTATACACACTCTCACCCTTCCACCATTGCTAGCCTCTCTAGTACCGCGCAACTTGCGCCGGTACCATAAACCCACCATTTACCTTCCTCAAAACAGCCACCATACCTACCTATTATGGCATTTCCATAGCCATTCCGAGGTATATTGCCATGCAACTTTCCACCGTTCCATTTATTATAACACGCTCCATCATTGTCATATTGCTTTGCATGATCATGTGGTTGACATCGTATTTGTGGCAAGCCACCATTCATAATTCTTTCATATATGTCACTTGATTCATTGCACATCCCGGTACACCGTCGGAGGCATTCACATAGAGTCATATTTTGTTCTAAGTATCGAGTTGTAACTCTCGAGTTGTAAGTAAATAAAAGTGTGATGATCATCATTATTAGAGCATTGTCCCATGTGAGGAAAGGATGATGGAGACTATGAGTCCCCCACAAGTCGGGATGAGACTCCGGACGAAAAATAAAAAAGAAAAGAAAAAAGGGGCCATAAAAAAAGAGAAAAGGCCCAAATTAAAAAAACGAGAGAAAAAGAGAGAAGGGGCAATGCTACTATCCTTTTTCCACACTTGTGCTTCAAAGTAGCACCATGATCTTCATGATAGAGAGCCTCCTATTTTGTCACTTTCATATACTAGTGGGAATTTTCATTATAGAACTTGGCTTGTATATTCCAATGATGGGCTTCCTTAAAATGCCCTAGGTCTTTGTGAGCAAGCAAGTTGGATGCACACCCACTTAGTTTCTTTTTGAGCTTTGATACACTTATAGCTCTAGTGCATCCGTTGCATGGCAATCCCTACTCACTCACATTGATATCTATTGATGGGCATCTCCATATCCCGTTGATATGCCTAGTTGATGTGAGACTAACTTCTCCTTTTTGTATTCTCCACAACCACCATTCCATTCCACCTATAGTGCTATGTCCATGGCTCACACTCATGTATTGCATGAAGATTGAAAAAGTTCGAGAGCATCAAAAGTATGAAACAATTGCTTGGCTTGTCATCGGGGTTGTGCATGATTTAAATATTTTGTGTGATGAAGATAGAGCATAGCCAGACTATATAATTTTGTAGGGATAGCTTTCTTTGGCCATGTTATTTTGAGAATAGATGATTACTTTATTAGTTTGCTTGAAGTATTATTATTTTTATGTCAATATTAACCTTTTGCTTTGAATCTTTCGGATATGAACATTCATGCCAAAATATAGAAAATTACATTAATAATTATGTTAGGTAGCACTCCACATAAAAAATCTGTTTTTATCATTTACCTACTCGAGGACGAGCATGAATTAAGCTTGGGGATGCTTGATATGTCTCCAATGTATCTATAATTTTTTTATTGTTCCATGCTATTATATTATCTATTTTGGATGTTTAATGGGCTTTAATATGCTCTTTTATATTATTTTTGGGACTAACCTATGAACCGGAGGCCCAGTGCCAGTTTCTGTTTTTTTGCCTATTTTAGATTTTTGCAGAAAAGGAATACCAAACGGAATCCAAACAGAATGAAACCTTCGCGATGATCTTTCTTGGACAGAAATAAAACCAGGAGACTTGGAGTGGAAGTTTGGAACTCCATGAGGCAGCCATGAGGCGGGAGGGTGCGCCCCCACCGTTGTGGGCCCCATGCAGCTCCACTGACGTACTAATTCCGCCTATATATACTCTTATACCCTAGATCGATTGCAGAGAGCCATCAAACCACTTTTCCACCACCGCAACATTCTTTACCCATGAGATCGCATCTTGGGGCCTTTTCCGGCGATCTGCCGGAGGGGGAATCAATCACGGAGGGCTTCTGCATCAACACCATGGCCTCTCCGATGAAACATGAGTAGTTTACCACAAACCTCCGGGTCCATAGTTACTAGCTAGATGGATTCTTCTCTCTCTTTGATTCTCAGTACAAAGTTGTCCTCCATGTTGTTCGAGATCTATTCAATGTAATACTCTTTTCCGGTGTGTTTGCCGAGATCCGATGAATTGTGGGTTTATGAACAAGATTATCTATAAATATTATTTCGTTCTTCTCTGAATTCTTATATGCATGATGCGATATCTTTGCAAGTCTCTTTGAATTATCGGTTTAGTTTGGCCTACTAGATTGATCTTTCTTGCATTGGGAGAAGTGCTTAGCTTTTCGTTCAATCTTGTGGTGTCGTTTCCCAGTGACAGTAGGGGCAGCAAGGCACGTATTGTATTGTTTCCTTTTTAGGATAAAAAGATGGGGTTTGCATCATATTGCTTGAGTTTATCCCTCTACATCATGTCAGCTTGCTTAAAGCGTTACTCTGTTCTTATGAACTTAATACTCTAGATGCATGCTAGATAGTGGTTGATGTGTGGAGTAATAGTAGTAGATGCAGAATCATTTCGATCTACTTGACACAGACGTGATGCCTATATTCATAATCATTGCCTAGATATTCTCATGACTATGCACTTCCTCAGGTAAAGTGGTGGTGTTGGTCCTAGCGAAGCTTGGTATTCCGATGTTCAGGTACCTAGTGACTTCCTTCAAGTGTCGTCCAAAAGGGGTGTCTTCATCTGGTTGAGTGAACTTATACCTCGGGTCCACCATCTATAGAGTATAAAATGGAGAGGAGTCAGAAATGAGTACAGAAGAGTGTCCTATGGCTTATCCTAGTGGTCGCGTCCTACAGTCAGCGTGTGCCCTGATACCATCTTGTAGCGGCCCGACCTCATACGGTCAAGAAATTAATTAAGTAAAGTGATGAGATCAAATCAATAATTCAAGTACTAGATACTCAAGATGTCCATAACCGGGGACACGGCTAACCATGATTAGTTTGTACACTGTGCAGAGGTTTGCGCACTTTTCCCCACAAGACTCGATCTCCTCCATTGGATTCCTCGCACTACCTGGTGTTTGACAAACGGATGGCCGAGACACAGTCTTTCAGAAGCATTAACTCTTTACTCTGGGTAGACAGTACCACCTACATCCCCTACATCTGCTAGCCTACCACTGAAAGAGGTCACACAACTTACTAAACCATGCCAGAGCACACGGGTACTCCAGGATATCCTAGGACAACACTGGATTGCTCCAGGTGCCCAGACAACAACTGGGTGCTCCAGGGTGCCCCAACCAATCCACCCAGATATGTATTAAAGTAGCCACCTTAAGTTTAACCATTAATTAATAATAACACTCACATCTATCATGGATCACTCCAAACCAAACAACATCTATGAGCATAGCATAGCAGTATAAGCATAACGTAGAACTCCTACGGTTTGATATAAAAGGCAATAGGTTCTTACCTCATCAACTACTTTCCAATACACGTCTGTTGAACAAACCTACTCATGCAATGTTTGAGGGTTGAACTAATGCATAAAAACTGGGTAATAAAGGGATATGATCAAAGTGTTACTTGCCTCGCTGACGATCTGAAAACCCCAGTGACTCTTAGTAGCACGCTTCGCACTCCGGAAACTCTGTCATGAACAAACAATAGCACACATAATCACTCAAGTATAAGATGCAAAGCTAAAGCCCAGAAGAAAATATCCAAAGTGAAAGTTCAAGTGAAGAGCTTCGATTTGCCAAAAGAATCAATTAAATCGGAGCTAAGAAACTCAAACTACGATAAAAATAAGTTCGAAATCGAATCTGCTTGAAACCAAATTTTAACTTGTCAAAACCATGTTCAGGTTGATTATCTGGAAAGAGGGGACCAAGACGGAAATTTTGGCGTTGGTTTCACTGGATTTGGATAAACGAGTAAAACGTAACGAGGGTTTGAAGATTAGGGACTAATCTGTGACAAAAGTATTCGTGGATAGGTCACAGGTGGAAAATTAAAAGAAAAATAAAAATCTATCGGACGAACGTCCACTAAGAGAGGCTAACAAACGAATTTGTTCATTAGCAGGGAAGATTGGGTGAACATTCGCTAATTAGCGAACCCTAAAAAATAAACCGATCTAACGAAATAACCGAGATTAGAGAAAAAACCAGGCGAGGTTTTCTCAGTTTTTACCGGTTCGACGGTTTTCATCGGAAAACTAGGGGCGGATCTGGACGGCGGTGCTGGCGGCGGTGGGCGGCGTCGGCGGCGCAGGCGGCGGTGGCATCGGCTGCTGGCTGCTGCTGCTGTTGCTTGGCGGCGGCGGCGAGGCGATTAGGAGGAAGCGGTGGGGTGGCTCGCCTTATAAAGGAGCTGGAGGGGGTCGGCTTTTAAAGCCTAGGGGGGCAGCGGCGGCTTGGGGTGGTGGTTACGGCGCGGCGGCGAGTCCAGCTAGGACTCCTCTCGAGTCCACCGGCGCGACGGCGAGGGAAGGCAGCGGCGCTAGCTGGGTCAAGGCCCGGCTCGGCTGGGCCGGCCCAGGAAAGTTTTTTTATAAATCAATTTCACCGCGAAAGAAAATCCAAATAATATATATATCCTAGAAACAATTTTCACCATCCAAACCTAATATTTAGGACAAGATGAACATTTTTCTCGACTAAATGCAAATTTTCTAAAAATGCAAGTTTTCTCTAATTCGAAATAAAATAACAAAAAATACAAAGAAAAAATAACAAATTGATTTTAAAATTTATCCTCCAATATTTCTCTTCTGTTGAAGAACTCAGATTATCTTCTCTCATTTATTTTTGTTATTGAAAATAATTGGACGGAAAGTATTAAAATCAAATTGATCCTTTATTGAAATTTGAAATAAATTCAAATATTAAATTTTAGTGAAACCTCCAACTCTCTCCTTGGGTCCTTGAGTTGCTTAAGATTTCTAGGATCACAACCAAAATGCAAATAAAAATATGATATGCATATGATGACCTATGTATAACATCCAAATTGAAAATTAGGATGTTACAAACCTACCCCCCTTAAGATGAATCTCGCCCTCGAGATTCGGGTTTGCTAGAAAATAGGTGTCGGTGTTCTTTCCGTAGGTCTTCTTCTCGCTCCCAGGTGGCTTCCTCCTCGGTATTGTGGCTCCACTGAACTTTGCAAAACTTGATAACCTTGCCGCATGTAACTCGGCTGGCAAAATCGTGAATCTTGACTGGTTTCTCCCCAAAGGTTATGTCACTCTCCAACTAAATTGCTACCAAGGGCACTTTATCTCTCAGAGGAATATCGGCCATCTCTGCATGGCACTTCTTCAACTGGGAAACATGAAACACATCATGAACTCCTGACAGTCCTTCAGGTAACTCTAACTTGTAGGCCACTTCTCCCATACGCTCCAAAACACGATACGGTCCTACAAATCTTGGGCCTAACTTTCCTTTAACTCCAAATCGTTTAACTCCTCAAAGTGGTGACACACGAAGATGTGCCTTGTCTCCGATTTCATAGACTACCTCCTTGCATTTCGTATCAGCACAACTCTTTTGCCTGGACTGGTCTACCTTCAGTATATCACGAATTAACTTAACCTTCTCTTCATAAATATGGTCCGAACAGCTGACGGTCTCCAACTTCATCCCACATTAATGGTGTCCTGCACCTTCTTCCATACAAAGCTTCGAAAGGGGCCATCTTCAAACTAGCTTGATAACTGTTGTTGTATGAGAACTCTGCATAAGGCAAATTATCATCCCAACTAGATCCATAATCTAGCGCACAAGCTCTCAACATGTCCTCCAGAATCTGATTGACTCTCTCGGTCTGTCCATCTGTCTACGGATGAAAGGCCGTACTGAACTCTAACCTGGTACCCAAAGTCTGGTGCAGCTGATTCCGAAACTTCGAAGTAATTTTTGAATCTCTATCTGATACGATGGTCCTCGGAACTCCATGTAGACATACGATCCTGGTCATATATATCTTGGCCAACTTCGCACTCGTATAAGTGGTTTTCACGGGGATGAAGTGAGACACTTTGGTCAAGCGGTCAACTACTACCTAGATGGAGTCATATCCTGATCATGTCCTGGGTAATCCGGTGATAAAATCCATGCCAAGTTTATCCCACTTCCATTCAGGTATCGGCATAGGCTGTAATAATCTTGCTGGCTTCTGGTGTTCTGCCTTAACTCTTTGACATACATCACATACGGCTACATACTCGGCAATATCCTTCTTCATACCTGTCCACAAGAAACGTTCCTTCAAATCCAAATACATCTTAGTGTTTTCGGGGTGAATCGAGTATGGCGAGTCATGAGCCTCCTGAAGTATTAACTTCGTGATCTCTGAGTCATTATGCACGTAAATACGGTCCTCAAACCATAAAGTTTCGTGCTCATCTTCACGAAAACCTTTGGCCTTTCCTTCTTTGTACTTCTCCTTTATCTCAGCAATCTCCTTATCATCCTTCCGAGCTTCTCGAATCCTTCCCAATAACGTAGACTGAACCTCCATTGCTGCAACAAATCCTCTTGGAACTATCTCCAAACGGAGTTCCTTGAGATCGTCGACTAACTCCTGCGGTAATCCTCCGCTTATGAGGGTATTGACATAACTCTTGCGGCTCAAAGTGTCTGCTACGACATTCGGCTTTCCTGGATGATAATGTCTCTTCATATCATAATCCTTTATTAGCTCCAACCATCTCCTCTGCCTAAGATTCAACTCCTTCTATGTGAAAATATACATCAAACTCTTATGGTCTGTGTATACATCAGAACGGTTTCCAATAAGAAAATGTCTCTAGGTTTTGAGCACATGCACTACGGCTGCTAACTCCAAATCATGCGTGGCATAATTCAACTCATGAGGTCGATGGTGGTGTGAGGCATATGAAACAACTCTTCTGTCTTGCATAAGTACACCTCCAAGTCCTAGGCGAGAAGCATTGCAATAAACTTGGAAATCCTTACGTATATCCGGAAGAATCAGCACTGGGGCTGTAACCAAATGTTTCGTCAACTCCTGAAAACTGGCCTCACATTCCTCAGTCCATTTGAACTTGGTGTCCTTCTTCAACAACTCTGTCAAGGGTTTCACAATCTTGGAAAAATTCTCAATGAACCACCTATAGTATCCCACGAGTCCCAGAAAACTGCGGATTTCCCCAACTGAGGTGGGTACCTACAACTTAGTGACAGACTGAACCTTGGTAGAGTCTGCTGCTATACCTTCTCCTCCTATAACATGTCCAAGAAATCCAACTTGTTTCAACGAAAATTCACACTTGCTGAACTTGGCATAAGCTGATGTTCTCTGAGCTTCTCGAGAACTAAGCGCAAGTGTTCCTTGTGTTCCTCTTCATTCTTCGAGTACACTAATATATCGTCTATGAATACCACAACAAATTTATCCAATTACTCAATGAACACCTTATTCATCATACTCATAAAATAGACATGGGCATTAGTCAATCCAAAAGACATGATCGTGTACTCATATAGCCCGTACCTTGTAGTAAAGGCTGTCTTAGGTATATCATGTTCTCGGATCTTCAACTGGTGGTATCCTGATCGAAGATCAATCTTGGAAAATACTTTGGCTCCCTGTAGCTGGTCAAACAAATCGTTGATCATCGGTAGTGGATACTTGTTCTTGATCGGCACTTCATTCAATGCACGATAATCAAAAACCATTCTCAAAGATCCATCCTTCTTCTCGACTAAGAGCACTGGGGCTCCCCATGGTGATGAACTTGGTCGAATGTACCCTTTCTCCAATAACTCCTTAATATTCTTCTTAATTTCATCTAGATCATTTTCGGGCATCCTGTACGGCCTCTTTGTTATTGGTCCGGTGCCTGGCAACAGCTCTATCAAAAATTCTATATCTCGATCTGGTGGCATGCCTGGTAATTCCTCTAGAAACACATCAGGGTAATCCTTCACAACTGGCACTTCCTCCTGAACAACTCCCGAGAGGGAATTTACTTGAGTCCTCCTTGGCGCATGCCTAGACACATACTTGATCCTCTTTCCCTCAGGGGTGGTGAGTAGTATCGACTTACTAGCACAGTCAATGTTTCCTCCATACTTCGATAGCCAATCCATGCATAGTATTATATCCAATCCTTGTGACTCCAAAATTACTAGGTCTGAGGGGAAAACATGGCTACCAATGGTTAATGGTAACCGATCACACCATCGGCTGGCCATATACTCTGCTCCTGGCGAGCTTACTAACACGGGTGACCTAAGGGCTAAGGTTGGCAACTTAAACTTGTCCTCAAATCCCCTTGATATGTATGAATGTGATGCACCAATGTTAAAAAGAATGAGAGCGGTAAATGACTTAATCAAAAACTTACCAATCACTGCGCCAGGCTGCTCTTCAACTTCCTCCATGTTGATGTGGTTGACCTAACCTCTAGTGAAAGGGTTTGGCTTCTTCCCTGAGCTTCCATTGCCATTTCCAATCATTGCTTCAGGACACTCGATGGCGTAGTGTCCAGTCTTCCCGCACATGAAACAAGTAATGTGACTTAGATCCTTCTTGGCGGGTGTAGTGGGGTTGAAACGGTTCTGACCGTTATTTCCTCCATTCCCATTACCATTCTTGGGGCCACTGTGGTTATGTGAACTCCCTCCATTGTGAGTGTAGCCTCCATGGTTATGATGGGTATGTCCTCCCGAGTTTGGAGTAAACCGAGGCTTCTGCTGAGCTCCAGAATTGTATTTCCCCTGTCCATACTTCCTTTTGCGGCTCTTTATCTGTTGCTACTTGCCTTCAATCATAAGATCCCTCTCTACCAACTCCTGGTAGTAGTGAATGTTGCCACCATCAACTGCATACTCAGCTTGTCATTCATCCCTTCCATAAACTTCTCCTGCTTTGCGGCATCTGTGGTCACATCATCTGGGGCATAGCGAGCTAACTTACTGAACTCATCCACGTACTGCCCCACGGTACAATTTCCCTGGTGTAACTTGCGAAACTCAAGCTTCTTCATGCTCATAGCTCCGGTTGAGACGTGCGCAGTGCGGAATGCTTGCTGGAACTAATCCCATGTGACATTGGTTATGGGGAAAGTGATTGTGGAATTCTCCCACCATGAGGCTGTTGGTCCATCTAGTTGATGTGCGGCAAAGCGCACCTTCTCAGCATATGTGCAACCTACGGTGGTCAGCTCCCTTCTAATCCCGCGGAGCCAATTATTAGCCACAATCGGCTCAGTGCTACTAGAGAAAGACCGGCAGATTCAACCTTAGGAAACAGTCTAAATTGTCAACTGGAGGTGCTGGCGATGGGTTGTTGTTGTTGTTGCCTTGATTCTGAACTAGCAACAGCATGAAGGCATTCTGCTGTTGGATCAACTGAGTGAGCTCGGTGGGAAGACAAATCTGGGGTCATGTCTCGGAGGCACCTGATATGTTTAGAGGGGCGAGAATAGAATAGTGAGGTCTAGAGAGAAATCACTACCCATATGCACATGATACAAACACATTCATTTCACACCACTCAATTCAAACAAGATCATACAGTCGATTTAAACTACCGTTAGAAAATGCTTGGACTATTACTATATACATGGGAGATTATTACTGATAATATGGTGGTCGATTAGAAATTTTGATCGGTGGATGACTCCATGATATCTGCTCCAGCTTCATCTTCATAATCATCATCACTATCGGGGATGGTTGTCTTCCTCGGGTTCAGGATCTCCCTTGAATATTCCTAGCTTCTTATTCAGATCTTCATTATTCTCCAGTAGTACTGCTATTTCCTATTCATATCCATTGTGTGTAGACTTGAGTTCCTCTTCTAGCTCCATGTTCCTGGTCATCACTTTCTTCATGTCTATCATGCTGGCGCACATTTGGTTCTCTTGACGACGAATGTGCTGATTTAACTCCTGGATGTAGGTTGCAATGGATCTAACCTTCGTGGTGTAAATCATCTCCCATTGCATGTCTCGGCGTCCACATATCTGGTAGATGGTGTCCTTAAGATCCTTGTGGTACACCTCATCTATGCATCCAATGGCAATGTGGGCGGCCATGCTCTTTCCTAGACTCCAGGTTGGTGCATCAAAGGAAAACTCTATGGGCTTAGTAACTGGAGTGAATGTCCTTCCTGGAACATGAACTCGAATCATCTAGCGCTCTTCCTCAGGTAATGTGGCGGTGTAGGTCTCGGTGAAGCTTGGTATTCCGATGCTCAGGTACACAGTGACTTCCTTCAAGTGTCGTCCAAAAGGGGTGTCTTCATCTGGTTGAGTGAACTTGTTCCTTGGGTCCGCCATCTATAGAGTAGAAAATGGAGAGGAGTCATAAATGAGTAGATAAGAGTGTCCTATGGTTTATCCTAGTGGCTGTGTCCTATAGTCAGCGTGTGCTCTGATACCATCTTGTAGCGACCCAACCTTAGACGGTCAAGTCTCTGTGCTTAAGTGTCATCCATGGATCGGTATTGGTGACACACACAATACTCGAGGATTTATAACAGAGTTCAATCACACACTTCTTACATCGAATGTCTCAAAAGAGAACTTATTACAATAATATGGCTGAAGGCCATCTAAATAAGATAACAGTGAAAGCTTCAAAGGTAGAAGAGTCCATCTAACTCCACGGCAAAACTGAGAGCATGACAACGACCTATCGCACCTTACTCTTTGTCGGTGTCAAAACCGGCGGATCTCGGGTAGGGGGTCCCAAACTATGTGTCTATGGCGGATGGTAATAGGAGGCAGGGGACATGATGTTTACCCAAGTTCAGGCCCTCTTGATGGAGGTAATACCCTATGTCCTGCTTGATTGTTCTTGATGATATGAGTATTACCAGAGTTGATCTACCACGAGATCAAAGAGGCTAAACCCTAGAAGCTAGCCTATGGTATGATTGTTTGTTTTCCAACGGACTAAAACCCTCCGATTTATATAGACACCAGAGGGGGCTAGGGTTACATAAGGTCGGTTACAAAGGAGGAGATATACATATCCGTATTGCCTAGCTGGCCTTCCACGCCAAGTAGAGTCCCATCCGGACATGGGACAAAGTCTTCAATGACGTATCTTTATAGTCCAACAGTCCGGGCAAAGGATATAGTCCGGTTGTCCGGAGATCCCTAATCTAGGACTCCCTCAGTAGCCCCTGAACCAGGCTTCAATGACGATGAGTCCGGCGCGAAGTGTTGTCTTCGGCATTGCAAGGCGGGTTCCTCCTCTGAATACACCATGGAAGAGTTTGAATACAAGGACAGTGTCCGGCCCTGCAAAATAAGTTCCACATACCACTGTAGAGAGAATAATATTTCCACAAATCTAATCTGCTGACATGTTTTGACAGCATGACATCACGCCATGGTCCGAACATTATTCAAACCATTTTCCTTAACCAGCTCTGCACATAACGCGAGGCGGTTTTCTTGACATGTCTTGTCAAAGAAGAGATCGTGTCCCCCTTATCACGGGATTCTCATCAATACAAACATGGGTAACCCAACCATGCCCGTTGGTATGACTCCTAGATCTTAGGGAAGTCCCAAACGGCCACGAGAAGGACACCTGATATTCACCCTCTTTATAAAGGGGACAAGGCTTTTTCTTTTTTCCCTCACGTGCTCAATCGAATCCTTCCCCCGCCTCGAGTTCTAACACCCAAAGCTCAGGTCAGGTGCTTTGGACCTTCAACTATGTCCGGATCCAACCTTCAAGGTGGGTGGATGCCTTCCTCCGTCACGGAGGAGGATATCAAGAAGTTGAGGGAAGCCAGATATCTGACCGCCGAAATTTCGCATAGGCTGGCCGCTCAAGGGCAGGTCGTCCCTACTCCCGAACCCAACGAGAGCGTTGTGTTCGCCTCCCACTTCCTCCGAGGACTAGGGCTCGCTCTGGATCCCTTTGTTAGGGGTCTTATGTTCTATTATGGGATGGATTTTCACGATCTGGCCCTGGATTCCCTTCTTCACATCTCGTCATTTATTGTCATATGTGAGGCCTTCCTCCGCATTACCCCTCACTTCGGCCTGTGGCTCAAGACCTTCGATGTGAAGCCGAAGATGATCAAGGGGCAGCACACAGCGTGCGAAGGTGCTTTAATAAGCAAAATCGCTGACGCTCCATGGCTAGAGGGTTCCTTCCCAGAGGTGTCCGGATTGTGGCAGCGGGAGTGGTTTTACATCACAGCTCCCCGAAGTGCCAAGTGGGTAGCTGCCCCTACCTTTCGCTCAGGCCCCCCACCACAACTGATGTCATGGATCAGCAGGGGGCTGAGCCGGGGTCCAGCCAAGGATATGCCAATACTGCAGAGCCGTATCCGAGATCTCTTCGAGGGAGATTTCAGTCTGGTTATGGTAATGCAAGTTATGCTTCTTCATCGAGTCCAACCTTGCAAACGCCGGCCCCTCTGCATGTGGGATTCAACCCGGAAGGACCGCGTGCTATTCAACATTTCCTCGGCACGACACACGAGAGATGTACAAATCGTTCTTCGGACCCCAAATAGAGTGTCCGGACACCACCGAGGGTGTGGGCCTGAGCTGCAACCGCCACGCTGCCAAAGTAAGTAATCCCATGCCGAACCTGCTGTCCTTTTATTTATCATGGCATCATTCTAAAGAGCCGCCTCTTGACCAGGACTGGATAACAAAGGCGATGATGATCAGGTGTTCAGGCCCCCTTCCTGAGGGCTTGGACAATCCAGTACTGGACAAGATGCTCGAGCCGGAGCCTTATCCAGTGTCCTGAAAGGAAGATGATGGGGGGAATAAAGAGGGCGAAAGCGGGCCTCACTCGCTACTTATTCCAGCCGGGGGAATGAGCACCTCCGCGAGGGAGGACAATCAAAGGGAAGAATCTGACATTCTTTCTCCCCGAGGAAGGAAGATGACTACCTCTGAAGATCCGGAAACTAAGGTTTCCAAACGGGAGAAGAAATCTTCATCAGAGTGTCCTGCCTTGGAGGGTATTCTTGCCGCACAATGTCCGCGCGGGGATCAGCCCTCTACGGAGCTGTAAGTAATCGAAAAGTACTTACTAGTGAAAACATCCTACCTTACTTCCGAAGACAATAGCCGATGCTTATAAATTGTAGTCTGGATCATAGCCCTTCTCGACAGAGTTCATCTTCAGGGGATCTTTCTTCTGGAGATGATGGAGAGTGATACGCCTCCCCCGGACACCCCGCCTGAAGAAGCGGGCGACCTTCAAGTGTCTTCGCGAAGGGTATCTCCGGATCCGCTAGGGCCATAGGATAACCCTTTGGCTGCCCGGAATCCCCAGTATCCGGCTCCTAAGGAGAGCGACAGCAAGGGTCCGTACAGTGTGCGGTCGGACGCGCTAAAGGATCTTCTGGGGCAAGCGGTCGTCTCGGAAGCGCATTGTACGCTAATGGGTACGGTAATTGAAAGGATTTCATTCGCTGAAAGCGGTTTGCATGAAAGGCTTCGAGGTACGTGAAATAATGTATGCCCTATGCAGATAGTAGCCCCTGAGACTCTGGTTGTCGTCGAAAACGGCGGTAAACAGAGGATCATAGTCCCAGGTAATAACCAGACCGCCTTTACGTGTAGGTGGCTGAAGCTCCGGTGGCTAGCCGGACTGATGGGTTTGCCGAGCTAAAGCGACAACTTGATGCGGCAGATGCCGACATCGTGCTTGTCAACAAGCGGCTTGATGAGGCACAAGGTGAGTGATTTTTTTGGTGATCGTCACATAATAAGAGTAGCATGATGCCAGTATCTTTAATATGTTGTAACTGCAGATGGAGCTGCCACCATGGAGACCCTTCGGGCGGAGCTTGCCCGAGCCAAGGACCAAGCAAGGAGTAGCAATGCGGCCACTTTAAAGGCGGCCGAAGAGTTAAGGGCCGAACAGGCCGCGAATTGTGAGAGCAAGGAAAAAATAGCCAAGATGGATGTAGAGTTAAAAGATGTCGCTGACCGTTACCACCTTCTTGAAGAAGAAAACCGGGCGAAGGCGACGGACCTGGAGAAGGCCCTGGTGGCTGCCAAGGAAGCCCGCTCCAAAATTAGAGCGACGAAGGAGGAGCTGAATCAAGCTGCAGATATCATGTCTGGGAAGCCCTTCTTGTTGTGGACTAAGTTCGGAGACACGAATATGCTCCTATGGACCGTCTATGGAGTTCTGTGGACGCGTACATGGATTTGGCTGCAAGTGCTGCTGATGCGGCCGAGTACTTCAAGGATCAGAAAGGTCCCGAAGTGGAAAAGCTGTTCTGGTCACAGTTTCATCCTCCAGTCCGTCCGCTGCTATTGAATGAGCGATTGGCCGAGTGGGCCGACCTCCATAGGTTGTCCAGACTTTCCATGAGGTCCGTTGTGGATCACCTGTGGCCGGGAGGGCCAAGGCCGAATAGCTACTTTAGCTTAGTGCAACATTACCTTGGTGCTGTGCCACGCATCAATGCTGTAAAGAGATCGGCGTGCATAGAAGGTGCACGGATGGCCCATGCCCGTGTCAAGACATACTGGGCGGAGATGGAGGACACCACTGTTGCGACACAGGGTTCGACTGTAGGCCGAGTGGCTGCCGAGCACTACTTTGAAGAAGTTCTTGAAGGCGCTCGTTCGATAGAGGCTCAGTGCTCGAAGAATATTATTTTCGAGTGACATGTATTCCCATTGTACAAACAATGTTTTACTGAATTATCAAGGCTGTATTTATACTTTTTCCCGAAAGTACTATGATGCCTCCAGTGCGGCCGTTTATGTATATATGTGTATAACCTGAAAGTTTGCAGTCGTCGGCTTCCGCCCCCACGCATATAATGCGGGGTTTTCGCAAAAGATGCATATCCACACTTGATCCAACATCTTGGTCCGTTAAGGAGGTGATAGCACAGCGAATGAGGCAATCGGACTATATTGCTTTAACACTTTCACTTAGCCATAGGAGTTTTACAGTGGGGCTACTATATAGCTCTTGGTACTTCTGCGCCCGTCCGAATACGGGGCGCGTACGTACATGACCGGGAAACGGCTCTTCGTTAATACAGAGGAATCCCGAAGATTCCGATGATTCATCAAATGGTTGACCAGTCTCTCGCTATATCATGACAGTCAGTTTTTGGCTTTCTCTACTAAGGTGCTCATTCGGATGAACCAGGGCACAATCGCAGTAGTTCTCCTAGTGCTACCTTAGCCGATATAACGAAACGTTAGGTACAAAAATGTGGGAGCCGGGCAAACCCAACATTTGACCAAAGACATGATTTAGAGCTGATGCATATAGGGTGAAACTCGCGATGCCGAACACTCCCTAAGGTGTTCAGTCTTGATAACATATACCGGGCTAAACAATGCCCTTAATAAGAAACCCCATATGTCCAGGTACGTGCAAAATTCTGGCGTGCCCACATGGCAATAACGCCAGCATCCTTCTCGGGTGTGTGGAGTATCCGGAGGATGTGAGCAACAAGAGACAGTAAAAACGGTTTACGTAGGGCCTTAATCTAAAAAGAAACCTTTGGGCGGGTCCCTGCTGCACGTCTGCGCCTGTGTCTCCGTTGTGCCGTGTCCTGGACGGGTGTAGCACGATTGTCATCTACAAAAGGAAAGAACTTAGATGAAAGTTGCCATGGCAAAAAGAAGAGTTGGTTATTATCAATGAACTATCGAAATTCAAGAGAAGCCAAATTGAGCCGGGCTAGCCTTGGTTACATGCGGGAAGCCCCCGGTATCGTTTATGAGGGTTTGATGTAACGCCCCATATGTAACCTTCCCCAATTGTACTCCAACTCTTGCCGTTTCCGGCATTAAGTTATATTTAATTCTCGGGTTCGGGTCTTTGTCTCCGTGTGTTGTTTTTTGTTTTCGTGCATCTCATATCATGTCGTCACGTGCATTGCGTTTGCGTACATGTTCATCTCATGCATTCGAGCATTTTCCCCGTTGTCCGTTTTGCATTCCGGTGCTTCGTTCTCCTCCGGTGGCCATTTCTAGCTTTCTTTCGTGTGTGGGGATTAAACATTTCCGGATTGGGCCGAGACTTGCCATGCGGCCTTGGTTTACTACCGGTAGACCGCCTGTCAAGTTTCGGGTCATTTGGACTTCGTTTGATACTCCAACGGTTAACCGAGGGACCGAAAGGCCTCGTGTGTGTGCAGCCCAACACCCCTCCATTTTGGCCCAAAACCCACCAAACTCTGCTGCATCGTCTCGGTCGTTCTATCACGATCATGTGGGCGAAAACCGCACCTCATTTGGACACTCCTAGCTCCCTCTACCTCTATAAATACCCCTCCATTTCGGATCTCTCCTTCCCCCGTCCAAACCCTAAAAAAACGAATCCCGCCGCCGCCGGACGTGTCCGCGCCAGACCGGACGCGTCCGCCGCCGCGCCCCGCCGCCGCCACGTGTCCCGGGACGAGGTCCCCAGTTCGCCGCCGCCCGTGGGCCCGCGAGGCCCGTGCGGGGCCCTCCCGGCCCGCGCGTCCCCGCCGCTAGGCCGCCTCGTCCGCCTCCTCTCGCCCGAGTCTCCGCCGACTTCGAAGCCCGCCGCCGCCGCCGCGCCATTGCCGGCCGGGGGAAGCTCCGCCCAGCCAAGCTCGACGCCGGCCGCCCCGTTCCCTCCGCCGGTTGGAGCCAAGCCCGAGGCCGGGCGCCTCGGAGTCGCCGCCCCCCACCGCCGTCCTCCCGCGCCGGCGAGCTTCGCGAGGTCCGGCGCCGACCCCCTCTCTCTCCGGCGAGCTGCATCCGTCTCCGGCGTGAACAGTGCTCCGGCGTGCTTCGTAATCCATGCCGATCCAGATCTGAGATTCGGTTGACTTTTGCCTCCCCAAAACCCTAATCTCCCTAGTTTTTATGCTATGTTTGACTGCTCATATCTCCGCAACCGTAGCTCCGATTTGGGCATATGATATGTCAAAATCTTCGTCTCGACGATTACATCATTTCGTTCCATTGCATCATTTGCCTTTGAGGTCATCTTGGTGCCCAAAATTCTGTTGGAAGGAGGCATCATGAGTTAAATTGCAGATCCGTTAGTTCAACATGCACTTTTGTCATTTTTCCCATGTTTAATCCGTGCATGATATGCCTGTGCCCCTTTGGGATGAATTGTTAAGCATGTTGTCTTTTTTCCAGAGGTGCCTCCCATGCATTTTTCGGATGTGTATGTTGTCTTGTGCAAGCTTGCGAAGTAGGCTACCTGAGTTTACTGATTTCAGGGACTTAGTGAAAATCACAAAGTCTGGGATGTTTTAGTTCACGATGCTATATGTCCACCTTGTTTCCTAGTGATCCGTGCCTCTTTTGAGGATGATCAGTAAGAGTGATTTGTTATGCTTATTGTGCTTAATCCATCCATGTCTTTAATTGTTATGTTGGAGCACTCTAGGTTGACTCAATCGAGCTCAACTTTTGCATAGTTGCTGTTTCGGGCAGATCGTGAACTCTTTTGCGATTTTGCCGGAGTGATTGGTAGTGATCCATGCAAGATATGCCATTGTTCTTGCCATGTCTAGCTAGCATTTTGTGCCTTCTTAATGGATATATGCTTGCCTTGCCATGACTTGCACCGTTGTGAGTGCATCGAGCTCGTTTACATGCCTCCGTGAGTTATTATTTCAGCATGTCCCAGTTTTCACCAAGTCTGAAAACTGATTGTGTTTCATCGATGTTCGTGTTCTCGGTAGAGTATTTTGTGAACCCTTTTGGCCCCAGGTCATTTTGGGTGTTTTGTTAAGCTTGTTGAGTAGCTCCATGCCATGCTATTATTTGCCATGTTCAGGTTTTGCATCATGTTGTTTTTCTTCTCCGAAGAGAGCATCGTGGTCTGAAATTCCAGACTAGCGTTAATTTCGCTAAGTCTGAAATCTTTTTTGCTTATTCAGTTTTGCCATGCTTGTTTGAAGCCCTTAATGGATGAATTTGCCTATGCCACAGTCCTGGTGATTTGTTAAGCTTCTTGAGTACATCACTTCCATGCAATTTGTTTTCATGTTTGGTGGCTGTAGCATGTTCATTTCGTTGCATTTAGGAGCCTACTTGCTATAAATCGTAGATCGGTTCGTTTAGTAAAACGCTTGCCATTTCTAAACCGTAGCTCCGATCGCCATGATCTGTATATCGTTTTCAGGGGATTTCTTCCCCTCTATCCAGTGGCACACTTGGTTTTCCAAGTTGAGGCCAGGTTCATGCATTTACTGTTACGTCTTGCATTTTGCATCCGGAATCGCATCCCGCATAGCATATCATCTTTGCATCTTATTGGTTGCCCTTGCACGTGGTTGATTGTATCCTTGTTGCTTGTTTGTGTTGTTGGGTAGAGCCGGGAGACGAGTTCGCTAACGAGGATCCCATTGAGTTTGCTTTTGAGGATCCAGTCAATTCTGACAACTGTGCAGGCAAGATGATCACACCCTTGAAATCACTACTATCTTTGCTATGCTAGTTTGCTCGCTCTTTTGCTTTGCCAATGCTGCGATGCCTATCACTTGCTTGTCAGCCTCCCAATTGCCATGATTGAGCCTCTAACCCACCTTTGTCCTAGCAAACCATTGATTGGCTATGTTACCGCTTTGCTCAAGCCCCTTCTTATAGCGTTGCTAGTTGCAGGTGAAGATTGGAGTCGTTCCTTGTTGGAACATTTATTTACTTGTTGGGATATCACTATATTGCTATGTTATCTTTATTCATCTATATACTTGGTAAAGGGTGGAAGGCTCGGCCTCTCGCCTAGTGTTTTGTTTCACTCTTGCCGCCCTAGTTTCCGTCATATCGGTGTTATGTTCCCGGATTGTTGCGTCCCTTACGCGGTTGGGCTATAATGGGAACCCCTTGATAGTTCGCCTTGATTAAAGCTTTTCCAGCAATGCCCAACATTGATTTTACCATTTGCCACCTACCTTTTTTTCCCTTGGGTTTCCGGAGCCCGAGGGTCATCTTTATTTTAGCCCCCCCCCCCCCCCCCCACGGGCCAGTGCTCCTCTGAGTGTTGGTCCGAACCAGGCAGCCTGCGGGGCCACCTCGGGGAAACTCGAGGGTTGGTTTTACTCGTAGCTTGACCTATCCGAGCGTGCCCTGAGAAAGAGATATGTGCAGCTCCTATCGGGATTTGTCGGCACATTCGGGCGGTGTTGCTGGACTAGTTTTGACCTGTCGAATCATCTTGTTGTACCGGGATACCGAGTCTGATCGGTGGGTCCTGGGTGGAGGTCTATTCCTTCGTTGACCGTGAGAGCTTGTTATGGGCTAAGTTGGGACCCCCCTGCAGGGATTGATCTTTCGAAAGCCGTGCCCGCGGTTATGGGCAGATGGGAATTTGTTAATGTCCGGTTGTAGATAACTTGAACTTAAATAATTAAAATGAATCAACTGAGTGTGTTGCCATGACGGCCTCTTCTTGGCGGAGTCCGAGAAGTGGACACGGCGTTGGAGTTATGTTTCTGTAGTCTGCTCTATTTAGTTTCCGCTCGTTCTTTGCCTCCTCTTCTCGCTCTACTTTGCGAATAAGTTAGCCACCATATATGCTAGTCGCTTGCTGCAGCTCCACTTACATTACCCCTTCCCTACCTATTAAGCTTAAATAGTCTTGATCGCGAGGGTGCGAGATTGCTGAGTCCTTTGTGGCTCACAGATTACTATTACACCAGATGCAGGGACCAATGATACTTCTCCGGATGGCGCGCTCGAGCTGAAGTGGGAGTACGACGAGGACTCTCAGCGATACTATGTTTCTTTTCCTGATGATCAGTAGTGGTACCTATTCGGGGTTCGATTCAGGGTTTAGTCGCTTGTTGGGGGTCTTTTCCATTTTGGCGCCGTAGTCGGGCCATGAGTGATTGTATGATGGATGTTATTTATGTACTTTGATGTGACGTGGCGAGTGTAAGCCAACTATATTATTTCCCTTTATATTATACATATACATGGGTTGTGTAATGATTCCCGACTTGCGACATTGCTTTCCATGCGCCTATGTCTCTAAGTCATGCCTCGACACGTGGGAGACATAGCCGCATCGAGGGCGTTACAAGTTGGTAATCAGAGCCTTCCCCGACCTTAGGAGCCCCATTGCTTGATTGTTTTTAGCAGCCGAGTTGTGTCTAGAAAAATGTTTTGAGTCCTTAGGAATTATATATTGGAGAGCTTAGGAATTCTTTTTACTTCCCAGTCTCCTCATCGCTCTGGTAAGGCATCCTGACGTAGAGTTTTGACTCTTCTCTTCTCAAATTTCACTAAATTTTTTTTAGGATCACGCGAGTATCTTAGTTTTGTTCCGATGGCTTATGATGAGAATACTGTCTTGGTGCCTCCTGTCAGGGGTTTAGTGGAAGTGTCCCGGGGAGTTGAGCTCTGAGGTGTTGTCATCATAATTCTATCGTTGCAATTCTGGAATACTTGAGATATGTGCACGACATCGAAAATCTCTTTTATGCAGTTCGTTGGTGAGATAACCTCGACGCCACCCAGTACTAGGGCGGGAGTTCGGGAGTATCGCCATAACTTGTATAACGGATGCTTTTCGAAGGTTGAGATAGATGGTTTCCGAAGGTTTCTTGGTTATGTGTTGAAGGATGGATGCAGCTGGATGTAGGATTTGCTAGCTTGGGTGAGATATTATGCTTCCCCTGTATCCCCAACACCTGATTGCATAACCGAAAAGTTTCGGGAATTTCATAGGTGGAATTCAAGTAGCCTTAGGATATCTTTCCAACAGATGTGTGATATGAAATTGGGGTTCGACGTCTGGTGGTTCGCCTATTCATGGTCGATTTTACAGTGGCCTCGTTGTGTCTTAAAGAGTCCTTGGCTATGCTGACTCGGGGATGCTTCGTATGTCATGTGCACTGCCTTGTACATGATGGTGTTGTACGATCGAGCCCGTGTAGGTCCTACCACGAACACTTCAGACGAAATTTCTATCATGTGTTTGTTCTGGCTTATTCCGCAAGCCAACCCTTGGTTGTATTTCGAGTTGTGGTATTCGTTCTTCTTCGACGTCATATGTTGATTCCATCCCTCGTTGATGTACCTCTTCTACCTGATTCTTCGTGGCTTCGCAATTTAGGAAGATGTGACCACTTCAAGAGAAGTGCATTCGTTCATTTTGTTCGGATGTGAAGACTTTATGTTGCAATTTTCATTCTGTTGGTTTCACCTTCAATATTTCTCTATTTGTGTGCTAATGGTGGTCAACCTCTTCAGGATGGCTCCCGCTAAGAGCACCAGTCAGAACTAGAATCAAGATCCTCCGCCACCTCCGCCTCCTCCGGAAGCATGGCAGGCTGTGATGGCTGCTACTAATGCAAATACTCAACTGATCATGCAAATCATCCAAGAGCGGAATCAAAGCAGTCAAGGAAATCAAGGCCACAACCAGAACCAATTTGCAACTCTGAATCAGTTCCTCGCAAATGGTCCAAAGACGTTCAGCAACTGCGTTGAGGCTACCGATGCTGATGATTGGTTAGTCGATCTGGGCAAGCATTTTGAATGTAGCAACGTCAGACCTGAAGATTTCGTCAAGTTCGCGTCTTTCCAGCTCAAGGATCAGGCCGTAGAGTGGTTTCAGCAGTACCGGGATTCCAGAGGTGGACGTTTGATCACTTGGGATGATTTTCGTTGTGATTTCCGAGCTCATCACATTCCTCAAAGTGTGACTGAAAGCAAACGTGAAGAATTCCGCAATCTGAAGCAAGGCTCTTTGTCCGTCTATGACTACAAGAAGTTGTTCTGGAAGCTCGCCCGTTTTGCCAAGCAGGATGTTCCTGATGAGAAGAGCATGATCTATCAGTTCAGGGGTGGTCTTCGTGAAGAAATTCAGCTCGCTCTTGTCCTCTTCGAGCCGCTGAGATACGATGAGTTCTACAACATGGCACTAAAGCAAGAGGCTGCTCAGCTAAGGTGTGATGCTTCCAGGAAGTGAGTCAGGGACACTACATCTTCTTCCTCTACTCAAGTGGCCAAGCAGCAGAAGTATTGGCTCCCTCCTCCTCTGTTCCATCAGTCGTATCAGCAGAAGAGCAAAGGTGGCAGTGGTTCATCCCACCCACCCAACCCAGGCTTTCAGAACAAGACTTCGTCTCAAGCTCCAAGATCAAGTGCTCCGTACCACCGTCCGCTCTCAGAGGTCACGTGCAACAAGTGCCAACAGAAGGGTCACTATGCCAACAAGTGTTTCAACCAGAGGCGTCTTCCTCCTCCTCCTCCTGTCAGATTGGCAAGTACAGCTGTGGTCAAGCATAATCCCAAGCACGCCAAGGTCAATATGGTGAATGCAGCTCAGGCAGAGGATTCGTCAGATGTGATCATGGGTAACCTTCCTGTTAATGATATTCCTGCAAGGGTTCTTTTTGATACAGGTGCATCGCATTGTTTCATGTCAAAGCCATTTTTTAACAAGCATGAGTTCGTTTCTTCGCATTTGGGTAAACAAATGGATATTGTTTCTCCTGGCAAATGATTGAGTGCAAGTCTGGAGGTGCCAGATGTCTCTATAACGTTGGGCGATTTCAAGTTCTTGGCTTCTCCAATGGTTCTTGGCAATTCTGATATCGATCTTATTCTTGGGATGGACTGGCTCTCTAAACATAAAGCTCAGCTGGATTGTGCAGCCAAGCAGATTCAACTGACTCATTCATCTGAGGAAGTAATTGTCTTTGCTGCTCGGGATAATACCATCCGGTTGTTCTCTCTCAATGAAAAGGGTGAATTGGATGCTATTTCGCAGATTCCGGTTGTTTGTGAGTATCAAGATGTCTTCCCTGAAGAACTCCCAGGCATGCCTCCAAACCGGCCGGTTGAATTTGTTATTGAACTTGAGCCCGGTACGGAACCTGTGTGCAAACGGCCTTACAAGCTCGGCCCCGAAGAGCTGAAGGAGTTGAAGAAACAACTCGATGTGCAAG
Organism: Triticum monococcum; assembly: GCA_034509565.1. Taxonomy (NCBI): domain Eukaryota; kingdom Viridiplantae; phylum Streptophyta; class Magnoliopsida; order Poales; family Poaceae; genus Triticum; species Triticum monococcum. The sequence continues at coordinate 342,527,443 of CM067847.1, forward strand.
AAAGAATGGGTCTCATTCGGCCTAGTACTTCTCCGTGGGGTTGTGGTGTTCTTTTTGTGAAGAAGAAGGATGGAACGGACGGACTTTGTGTTGATTATCATCCATTGAACAAGAAGACCATCAAGAACAAATACCCACTTCCCAACATTAATGAGCTGTTCGAACAACTCAAGGGTGCCCAAGTATTCTCCAAGCTTGATCTCCGTATGGGTTATCATCAAATTCGCATTCGTGAACAAGATATTCCAAAGACGGCGTTCAGAACAAGCTATGGGTCATATGAATACACTGTTATGTCTTTTGGCCTCGCTAATGCTCCTCCGACGTTCTCTCGCATGATGAACTTCATCTTCAACCCCTACACCAACGACTTTGTTTTGGTCTATCTCGACGACATCCTGGTTTTCTCGAAGAACAAGGAAGATCATGCCAAACACTTGCGTTTGGTTCTTGACAAGCTAAGGGAACATCAATTCTATGCCAAGTTCTCCAAGTGTGAGTTTTGGCTCGATGAGGTTCTTTATCTTGGGCATATTATCTCTACCAAGGGCATCTCCATGGATCCTGAGAAGGTGTCTGCAATCGTTAATTGGGAACCTCCTCAGAATGTGAAGCAACTCCGTAGCTTCCTCGGTCTTGCAAGTTATTGCCGAAGATTCGTTGAAAACTTCTCCAAGATCTCGAAGCCTCTCTCAAATCTTCTTCAGAAGCACGTCAAGTACGTTTGGTCTCCGGAGTGTGATATCGCTTTCAATGCTTTGAAAGAGAAATTGATCACTGCTCCAGTTCTAACTCCGCCTGATGAAACCAAGCCGTACGAGGTCTTTTGTGATGCCTCTCTCTAAGGTCTAGGTGCTGTACTGATGCAAGAGAAGAAAGTTGTTGCTTATACCTCTCGCCAGTTGAAGCCTAATGAGAAGAACTACCCCACTCATGATCTCGAGTTGGCGGCAGTTGTGCACGCATTGTTGACTTGGAGACATCTTCTCTTGGGAAGGAAAGTGGACATCTTCACTGATCACAAGAGTCTCAAGTACATCTTCACTCAGCCTAATCTCAACCTCACGCAGACTCGATGGGTCGAAATGATTCAAGAGTACAATCCGAGTATCGAGTATACTCCAGGCAAGGCTAATGTGATTGCTGACGCTTTGAGCAGAAAAGCATATTGCAACACTCTGATTCTCAAGCCTTATCAACCCGAGCTTTGTGAAGCCTTCCGCAAACTTAATCTGCAAGTTGTTCCTCAAGGTTTCCTCGCCAACCTTCAAGTTTCTCCTACCTTGGAAGACCAGATTCGCCAAGCCCAGCTTCTTGATGCTATGGTGAAAAAGGTGAAGATTGGTATTGCAAAGAGTCAGTCCAAGTACAAGTGCTACCGACTTGATGACAAGGACACTCTCTTCTTCGAGGATCGAATTGTTGTGCCCAAAGGTGAACTTCGTAAAGTGATCATGAATGAGGCTCACAACTCTCTCCTCTCCATCCACCCTGGTAGCATGAAGATGTATCAAGATCTGAAGCAAACTTATTGGTGGACTCGAATGAAGCGCGAGATCGCTCAATTCGTGAATGAATGTGATGTCTGCAGAAGAGTGAAAGCAGAACACCAAAGGCCAGCAGGTCTCCTCCAACCTCTCGCCATTCCAGAATGGAAGTTTGACCACATTGAAATGGACTTCGTGACTGGGTTTCCTAAGTCCAAGCGTGGCAATGATGCTATATTCGTTGTCATCGACAAGCTCACCAAAGTGGCTCATTTCTTGCCTATCAAAGAGTCAATCACTGCAGCTCAATTGGCGGAGCTCTACACCTCTTGCATTGTCTCTCTGCACGGTATTCCTCAAGTGATATCTTCAGACCGTGGCAACATCTTTACCTCCAAGTTTTGGGATTCTTTTCAGAAGGCCATGGGCACCAACATTCGCTTCAGCACTGCTTTCCATCCTCAAACAAGCGGTCAAGTCGAGCGTGTCAACCAGATTCTTGAAGATATGCTCAGAGCTTGTGTTATCTCCTTCGGCATGAAGTGGGAGGATTGTCTTCCTTATGCTGAATTCTCGTACAACAACAGTTTCCAAGCAAGTTCCGGCAAGGCCCCATTTGAAATTCTGTATGGTAGGAAGTGTCGTACACCTCTCAACTGGTCTGAAACCGGTGAACGTCAGCTGCTGGGTAATGACCTGATCACAGAGGTAGAAGAAATGTGCAAGGTCATTCGTGATAACCTCCAAGCAGCCCAATCTCGTCAGAAGAGCTACTACGACAGCAAGCACCATGATTTGGCTTTCGAGATCGGAGATCATGTCTACCTCCGCGTCTCTCCTATGAAAGGGACTCGTCGCTTCGGTATCAAAGGGAAGCTTGCCCCCAGATACGTCGGGCCTTTCAAGATCGTCAGCAAGAGAGGCGACCTCGCCTATCAACTCGAGCTTCCTGCAACCTTTGCCAATGTTCATGATGTGTTCCACGTCTCGCAACTCCGAAAGTGCTTCAAGACGCCTGAGCGCACCGTCAAATTCGAGGACATTGAGCTCCAAGAAGATCTCTCCTACCGTGAGCACCCAGTTGCAATCCTTGAAGAGACTGAACGCAAAACTCGCAACAAGTCAATCAAGTGTCTCAAAGTCAAGTGGTCACACCATTCCGACCGTGAAGCTACCTGGGAACGCGAGGATCACCTCCGTTCTGAGTACCCGGAGTTCTTTCAGTCCTAGATCTCGGGACGAGATCTTTTCATAGTGGTGGAGTGTTGTAACGCCCCATATGTAACCTTCCCCAATTGTACTCCAACTCTTGCCGTTTCCGGCATTAAGTTATATTTAATTCTCAGGTTCGGGTCTTTGTCTCCGTGTGTTGTTTTTGTTTTCGTGCATCTCATATCATGTCGTCACGTGCATTGCGTTTGCATACATGTTCATCTCATGCATTCGAGCATTTTCCCGTTGTCCGTTTTGCATTCCGGCGCTTCATTCTCCTCCGGTGGCCATTTCTAGCTTTCTTTCGTGTGTGGGGATTAAACATTTCCGGATTGGGCCGAGACTTGCCATGTGGCCTTGGTTTACTACCGGTAGACCGCCTGTCAAGTTTCGGGTCATTTGGACTTCGTTTGATACTCCAACGGTTAACCGAGGGACCGAAAGGCCTCGTGTGTGTGCAGCCCAACACCCCTCCATTTTGGCCCAAAACCCACCAAACTCTGCTCCATCGTCTCGGTCGTTCGATCATGATCGTGTGGGCAAAAACCGCACCTCATTTGGACACTCCTAGCTCCCTCTACCTCTATAAATACCCCTCCATTTCCGATATCTCCTTCCCCTGTCCAAACCCTAAAAAAAAAGGAATCCTGCCGCCGCTGGACGTGTCCGCGCCAGACCGGACGCGTCCGCCGCCACGCCCGGCAGCCGCCAGCTAATCATACGCCGCCACGTGTCCCGGTACGAGGTCCCCAGTTCGCTGCCGCCCGTGGGCCCGCGAGGCCCGTGCGGGGCCCTCCCGGCCCGCGCGTCCCCGCCGCCAGGCCGCCTCGTCCGCCTCCTCTCGCCCGAGTCTCCGCCGCCTTCGAAGCCCGCCGCCGCCGCGCCATTGCCGGCTGGGGGAAGCTCCGCCCAGCCAAGCTCGATGCCGGCCGCCCCGTTCCCTCCGCCGGTTGGAGCCAAGCCCGAGGCCGGGCGCCTCGGAGTCGCCGCCCCCCACCGCCGTCCTCCCGCACCGGCGTGCGTCACAAGGTCCGGCGCCGACCCCCTCTCTCTCCGGCGAGCTGCATCCGTCTCCGGCGTGAACAGTGCTCCGGCGTGCTTCGTAATCCATGCCGATCCAGATCTGAGATTCGGTTGACTTTTGCCTCCCCAAAACCCTAATCTCCCTAGTTTTTATGCTATGTTTGACTGCTCATATCTCCGCAACCATAGCGATGATTTGGGCATATGATATGTCAAAATGTTCGTCTCGACGAGTACATCATTTCATTCCATTGCATCATTTGCATTTGAGGTCATCTTGGTGCCCAAAATGCTGTTGGAAGGAGGCATCATGAGTTAAATTGCAGATCCGTTAGTTCAACATGAACTTTTGTCATTTTTGCCATGTTTAATCCGTGCATGATATGCCTGTGCCCCTTTGGGATGAATCGTTAAGCATGTTGTCTTCTTTCCATAGGTGCCTCCCATGCATTTTTAGGATGTGTATGTTGTCTTGTGCAAGCTTGCGAAGTAGGCTACCTGAGTTTACTGATTTCAGGGACTTAGTGAAAATCACTAAGTCTGGGATGTTTTAGTTCACGATGCTATATGTCCACCTTGTTTGCTAGTGATCCGTGCCTCTTTTGAGGATGATCAGTAAGAGTGATTTGTTATGCTTATTGTGCTTAATCCATCCATGTCTTTACTTGTTATGTTGGAGCACTCTAGGTTGACTCAATCGAGCTCAACTTTTGCATAGTTGCTGTTTTAGGCAGATCGTGAACTCTTTTGCGATTTTGCCGGAGTGATTGGTAGTGATCCATGCAAGCTATGCCATTGTTCTTGCCATGTCTAGCTAGCATTTTGTGCCTTCTTAATGGATATATGCTTGCCTTGCCATGACTTGTTTGAAGCCCTTAATGGATGAATTTGCCTATGCCTCAGTCCTGGTGATTTGTTAAGCTTCTTGAGTACATCACTGCCATGCAATTTGTTTTCATGTTTGGTGGCTGTAGCATATTCATTTCGTTGCATTTAGGAGCCTACTTGCTATAAATCGCAGACCGGTTCGTTTAGTAAAACGCTTGCCATTTCTAAACCGTAGCTCCGATCGCCATGATCTTTATATCGTTTTCAGGGGATTTCTTCCCCTCTATCCAGTGGCACACTTGGTTTTCCAAGTTGAGGCTAGGTTCATGCATTTCCTGTTACGTCTTGCATTTTGCATCCCGCATCGCATCCCGCATAGCATATCATCTTTGCATCTTATTGGTTGCCCTTGCACGTGGTTGATTGTATCCTTGTTGCTTGTTTGTGTTGTTGGGTAGAGCCGGGAGACGAGTTCGCTAACGAAGAGCCCGTTGAGTTTGCTTTTGAGGATCCAGTCAATTCTGACAATTGTGCAGGCAAGATGATCACACCCTTGAAATCACTACTATCTTTGCTATGCTAGTTTGCTCGCTCTTTTGCTTTGCCAATGCTGCGATGCCTACCACTTGCTTGTTAGCCTCCCAATTGCCATGATTGAGCCTCTAACCCACCTTTGTCCTAGCAAACCATTGATTGGCTATGTTACCGCTTTGCTCAAGCCCCTTCTTATAGCGTTGCTAGTTGCAGGTGAAGATTGGAGCCGTTCCTTGTTGGAACATTTATTTACTTGTTGGGATATCACTATATTGCTATGTTATCTTTATTCATCTATATACTTAGTAAAGGGTGGAAGGCTCGGCCTCTCGCCTAGTGTTTTGTTCCACTCTTGCCGCCCTAGTTTCCGTCATATCGGTGTTATGTTCCCGGATTGTTGCGTCCCTTACGCGGTTGGGCTATAATGGGAACCCCTTGATAGTTCGCCTTGATTAAAGCTTTTCCAGCAATGCCCAACATTGATTTTACCATTTGCCACCTACCTTTTTTTTCCCTTGGGTTTCCGGAGCCCGAGGGTCATCTTTATTTTAGCCCCCCCCCATGGGCCAGTGCTCCTCTGAGTGTTGGTCCGAACCAGGCAGCCTGCGGGGCCACCTCGGGGAAACTCGAGGGTTGGTTTTACTCGTAGCTTGACCTATCCGAGCGTGCCCTGAGAAAGAGATATGTGTAACTCCTATCGGGATTTGTCGGCACATTCGGGCGGTGTTGCTGGACTAGTTTTGACCTGTCGAATCATCTTGTTGTACCGGGATACCGAGTCTGATCGGTGGGTCCTGGGTGGAGGTCTATTCCTTCGTTGACCATGAGAGCTTGTTATGGGCTAAGTTGGGACCCCCCTGCAGGGATTGATCTTTCGAAAGCCATGCCCGCGGTTATGGGCAGATGGGACTTTGTTAATGTCCGATTGTAGATAACTTGAACTTAAATAATTAAAATGAATCAACTGAGTGTGTTGCCGTGACGGCCTCTTCTCGGCGGAGTCCGGGAAGTGGACACGGCGTTGGAGTTATGTTTGCGTAGTCTGCTCTATTTAGTTTCCGCTCGTGCTTTGCCTCCTCTTCTTGCTCTACTTTGCGAATAAGTTAGCCACCATATATGCTAGTCGCTTGCTGCAGCTCCACTTACATTACCCCTTCCCTACCTATTAAGCTTAAATAGTCTTGATCGCGAGGGTGCGAGATTGCTGAGTCCTTTGTGGCTCACAGATTACTATTACACCAGATGCAGGGACCGATGATACTTCTCCGGATGGCGCGCTCGAGCTGAAGTGGGAGTACGACGAGGACTCTCAGCGATACTATGTTTCTTTTCCTGATGATCAGTAGTGGTACCTATTCGGGGTTCGATTCAGGGTTTAGTCGCTTGTTGGGGGTCTTTTCCATTTTGGCTCCGTAGTCGGGCCATGAGTGATTGTATGATGGATGTTATTTATGTACTTTGATGTGATGTGGCGAGTGTAAGCCAACTATATTATTCCCCTTTATATTATACATATACATGGGTTGTGTAATGATTCCCGACTTGCGACATTGCTTTCCATGCGCCTATGTCTCTAAGTCGTGCCTCGACACGTGGGAGACATAGCCGCATCGAGGGCGTTACATTTGATCATTGAACCCGTCTCATGTACATGTGATGGAACGCCGGACTCGTCTAACCGTGTCCGTGGTCTTGACGACCTGTCATTTTTCTGGTTCGTGAGGTCGTCTAGTTTGTGGCTGCTAGAGCCGCCGCATACCTTCCGTATGTGGGAAGCGTCGGTATTTCCGCTAACCGAGATGATGCCACGTAGATCGGGCATCTTAAACTTGAGAAAAGCATAATGTGGTATTGCGTTAAAATGAGCGAAAGCCGTTCTTCCGAGTAATGCTCGATAGCCACTTCGGAATGGGGCAATGTGAAAAGTTAACCTTTCGCTTCAGATGTTATCGGGAGAACCGAATACTACCTCTAGTAGTAGAGAGCCCGTACAGCGGGCCTCTTATCCTGGTATTACTCCCTTGAAGGTAGTATTACTGTGGCTTATTTGTGTCGAGTCTATCCCCATTTTGCGGACTGTGTCCTGATATATCAGATTTAGATCACTGCCGCCGTCCATGAGGACCCTTGTGAAATGGTACCCATTTATTATTGGGTCTAACACCAAGGCCGTCAGTCCTTCACGCCAGATATTTGAATCGTGATCCCTAAGATCAAAAGTGATCAGGCAGGCCAACCAGGGGTTGAACCTAGGGGTGACAGGCTCTATGGCGCGTGTGCATCGGAGTGCATGATTGCTTCTCCTCTTTGTCACATGGATCACGTTTACTGTTTTAACCTCTGGTGGGAACTTTTTCTGTCCTCAGGCGTTTTGCTGGCGAGGTTCATCCTCGTCTTCGCTTGGTGTCTCTTCCCCTTTGTGTTCGGCGTTTAGCTTACCGGCATGTTTGAAGACCCAACATTCACCTTGGGCATGATTTGCAGGTTTGTCTGGGGTGCCGTGAATCTGACAGAGTTTGTCAAGAATTTTATTTAGGCCAGATTATCCTTCTCTGCTGCCTTTGAAAGGCTTTTTTCCGCTAACCTGGTCGGGAGCCCCTGAATCCGGCGTTTACCGTCGTGTTATCTGGGCTACCTTCTTTATTTCGACGCTTGTTTTTGTTGCCTCATTGTTTTCCATTGCCATCCCTGACTTCGGGTGTGCTTGGGTCGCTGGTGCTGCTACGGGCCAACCAGCTGTACTCGCCCCTCACAAAAACGGGTCATGAGGCTTGTTAGGGTTGCCATTGTTCTTGGTTTTTCTTGACCGAGGTGTCTGGCGAGCCATTCGTCTCGGACTTGTGTTTAAAAGCTGCTAAGGCTTCGACGTCCGGACAGTCGACAATTTGGTTCTTCTTGGTGAGGAACCTGTTCCAAAGCTTTTGGGGGGACTCTCCAGACTGTCGGATTATATGACTTAAATCGTCTGCATCCGGAGGTCGGACATACGTCCCTTGAAAATTGGCCCGAAAAGCGTCCTCGAGCTCCTCCCAACTTCCAATTGAGTTTTCACGGAGGCTTTTCAGCCAGTGCTGAGCTGGCCCTTTAAGCTTGAGGGGCAAGTATTTAATGGCATGGAGATCGTCTCCACGAGCCATATGAATATGGAGGATGAAGTCCTCTATCCAGACTCCAGGGTCTGTGGTTCCGTCGTATGCCTCTATGTTCACCAGTTTCAATCCCTCTGGGAATTCGTGATCCAGCACCTCATAAGTGAACATATGGGGTGTGCGGCACCCCTGTATTGGGATGCGCCATGGTGGTCGGACGGTTGTAGTATTTGGTGTTGGTTGTGTACCGTAGCACGCTTCCTAGATCTGTAGATAGATCTGGCCACGCCGGATTTTTGACGCAAGTTCTCACGTAGATCATGTGTTGACTTATGCGCGACTTTGTTAGCCGCTCTATCGCATTCATAGGGTGGTTTATCTGGCCGGTTGGCCATATCACTTTTCGGCTGTATGGGCTCTAAGGCCTCATCGTCGAATTCCGGTAATAGCTTGTGCTTTGGATAGCTCTTATTATGGTAGCTTCCACCATACTTTGTTACTTGGTTCCACTTGCTGTTGAGCGTATCTTGTGCGACCTTGAGCCTTTGCTTCTGTTCCTTCAGGCTGCTCGCTATGGCAATAAGCCCTCTCCGGAGGTTTTCTTGCTCCAAGTGCGTTTCCGGGATGATGTGTGCATTTTTGTCCGGACTGTTTTCTTCCCCCGATGGGGTTTGATGAGGCTTATCCTTGGCGTCATCGTGGTCAGACGTCGAATCCATACTATGTTTGCAATTTGCATCTTGATCGTGCTGTGCTGCCGGGGTGGTGCAGTCGTTGTTTCTTCTAGAGTCGAGTGGACTGGTATTTCCTCTTGTGCTGTTATCGCTGTTTTTGCTATGGCGGGACTTAGAGCGGCGCCGCTGACATCGGCACTTGGGTTGCTTCTTGGAGGCGTCATCCTCCGCTGTCTCTTTGCCATTGCCCTCTCTGGGTGTATCCACCATGTATACGTCATGTGATGGAGTGGCGGTCCAGCGCCATGTGGGCGGTGGTTCCTGTTCGTCTCCTACATCATTGTCCATACTATCGATGTCTTCGGAGTCGAAGTCGAGCATGTCGATTAAGTCGTTGACAGTGGCTACTAAGTGGGTGGTGGTGGGCAGCGAACTTCTTCGTCGTCCGCATCCCATTCTAGCCGGACATAGTTCGGCCAAGGTTCTCTTGACTGGGAGAGAGAACTTAATGAATTTAGCACATCTCCGAAACGTGAGTGCTGAAAGATATCCGCGGAGGTGAACTCCATGATCGGCGCCTCGTCGGATTCGACAGGCACGGATGTAGGCGGCTCGGAGTCCGTGGCCGGGGATAAATCCAGGGGTTCGGTGATGCGGCTCTCGAAAGGGGTGAGTCAATATCTGGCTCTATCGCCACTGAGAGTGCGGCCTCCATGGCGGGGTCTATCCCTCCGCTCTCAGATGGCGCAATTCGCTTCGGATTAACGGCCGAAGTAGCCGCGGATGCGATCTCCCAAACACTGTCCGACGACAGAGTTACGTCTTGCTTGTCGTGACTGTGCGGCACGTCCGGCATGGGCTCGAATCTGTCGAAGATCAAGTCTCCGCGGATGTCGGCCATGTAGTTCAAGTTTCCAAATCTGACCTAATGGCCAGGGGCGTAGCTTTCGATCTGCTCCAGATGGCCAAGCGAATTGGCCCGGAGTGCGAAGCCGCCGAATACGAAGATCTGTCTGGGGTGGAAAGCCTCGCCCTGGACCACATCGCTAACGATGATCGGAGGAGCCATAAAGCCTTATTGTGAGGACACAGTGGAACTCTCAATGAAAGCACCAATGTCGGTGTCAAAACTGGTGGATCTCGGGTAGGGGGTCCCAAACTGTGCATCTAAGGCGGATGGTAACAGGAGGCAGGGGACACAATGTTTACCTAGGTTCGGGCCCTCTTGATGGAGGTAATACCCTACGTCCTGCTTGATTGTCTAGATGATATGAGTATTACAAGAGTTGATCTACCACGAGATCAAAGAGGCTAAACCCTAGAAGCTAGCCTATGTTATGATTGTCTGTTGTCCTACGGACTAAAACCCTCCGGTTTATATAGACACCGGCGGGGGATAGGGTTACACAAGGTCGGTTACAAAGGAGGATATATGCATATCCGTACTGCCTAGCTTGCCTTCCACGCCAAGTAGAGTCCCATCCGGACACGGGACGAAGTCTTCAATCTCGTATCTTCATAGTCCAACAGTCCGGCTGTCTGGAGACCCCTAATCTAGGACGCCCTCACTCTTCGTCTGAAAACTCTGCAACATAATACGTTGCAGACCGTGTAGGTTAGGACATGGAATATGCTGGCAAGATAACACTATAGAGCAATGAACAGATAACAGCTATCACTACATGCATATATGGCTGGTGGAGGCTGTACGGTTATCTTTTGCATAAAGCTAATTTTTGTCCTACAACAAAGGAATATATTTTATTTAACTACAAAGTTTGTTGAAATTATTGAGAAGGTTCATCCAAGTCAATCCCAAAATAATAATTATAACCCAAGAAATTAATTAAGTAAAGTGATGAGATCAAATCAATAATTCAAGTACTAGATACTCACGATGTCCATAACCGGGGACACGGCTAACCATGATTAGTTTGTACACTCTGTAGAGGTTTGCGCACGTTTCCCCACAAGACTCGATCTCCTCCATTGGATTTCTCGCACTACATGGTGTTTGACAAACGGATGACCGAGACACAGTCTTTCAGAAGCATTAACTCTTTACACTGGGTAGACAGTACCACCTACATCCCCTACATCTGCTAGCCTACCACTGAAAGAGGTCACACAACTTACTCAACTATGTAAGAGCCCATAATGGCTAGTGGCTGCACACGGAAGTTTCTAGCATGAACAATCTTATGATCCCTTTGAGCCTGGGTGGCAAGCCATAGGATGATCACACGGGTACTCCGGGATATCCCAGGACAACACTCACTACAAAAAAAAGATACATCTGTGACATTTTGGGCCGAATGAATTTTTTTTCTGTCATACCTATGACACTTCTATGACGATAATTGTGACAAAACCCGGTATGATCATAGATGTGGTGGGCTCCTACTTCTATGACAAAAAATCATGAAAGAATATGGGCTTTTCATCCTGGGCGGGCCGGAGACGCAGCTGCATGATATTCTTTGGGCCGTCGATGACGGAAAAAACCGTGGTAGAAGCGAGGGCGAGGAAAATTTCACGGAGTTCCCGGTTACAGTGGGAGGTCGGGGGCCGAGCGATGTGCGTTTCTCTTGTACACATATGAGCGTGTGTGCGAGGCATTGGCTCTAACTGAACCCGAGCGAGACATTGGGCTCGAACTGAACCGGAGCGATTGCATTGCAGGCTACGCGTTACTGAACCCGAGGGATCGATCTATTACTGTTAACTGAACCCGATCGAGCGATTCCTTTGCTACTGCTGCTAACTGAAGCAGATCGATGCTGCTTCTGGGATGAACAGTGAGCGTTGCGAGGGGTTTTGGATGAATAGTGAGCGGTGGTGCTGCCTCTGGATGAATAGGACCCCATGGTGTGGTGGAGGGCTGGATGAACAGTAGACGCTGGAGGTGTGCCCGTGGAGGGGTGGTTGAATAGGACCCCGTGGTGTGGAGGGCTGGATGAACAGTAGACGATGGAGGGGTGCCCGTGGAGGGGTGGTTGAATAGTAGCCGGTGGAGTAGCGCACGGTGGAGGCTGGATGAACATGAGCCCGTGGAGGCTGGAGCAGGTCGACGGTAGCCTGTGGGGGATGGAGGAGGTCGATGGTGGAGATGAACAGTATCCCGTGGAGTCCCGTTTTGCGGTATGCCACACCCCTCCCGATCAACAGGACACCCTTTCGACTGTAGCGGTCCAACACAAGTCTGTTTCCTCTGTTTTGCGGTGTGCCACTCCCCTCCCGATCAACAGGACCCCCGTTTTGACCGTAGGAGGTCCGTTTCGTCCGTTTTGCGGTACTCCACAGCCCTCCCGATGAACAGGACCCCCGTTTCGACCATAGGAGGTCCGTTTCCTCCGTTTTGCGGTACGCTAGACCCCTCCTGATCAATAGGACCCTGTTTCGAACGGAGGAGGTCCGTTTCCTCCGTTGTGCGGTACGCCAGGCCTCGTTTCCATCGCCTGTTCTGTCCAAGCCCTCACGATGAACACGACCACGCATTCTGTTTCGACCCAGCCGGTTGGCTCCCACGCGTTCCATTGCCTCCCGATGAACACGACGCATTCCATTGCCTCCCCATGACACGACGCATTCCATTGCCTCCCCATGAAGACGACGACGACGACGCTGTTTCTCCGTTCCAACCCAGCCATGTACACGAGCCCTGGCCGTACATATGCGCGAGTAGGCGTTCGAGACCCCGCCCGTATGTACACATACGTGGCCGTATTTTATTTCTTGCACCCTGGCCGCTGTACGTACGTGTACATGCTACGTGTGCACCGCTACTATGACACGTACGTGCCTCTACTATGACACGTGTGCGCCTCTACATCCACTAGTATATATGTACGTACATGTTTGCGACTAGAATGACAACACTACGTACACTTCGACCAGGTGGGTCCCGACTGTCAGGCACTTCCTTGCCTGTGAAGATGTAGCTGGTGGGTCCCAGTAGTCAGGGGGGCGAATAGTTTTTTTTCTTTTTGCCCGGACGCACTTCCTTGCGTGCGAAGATGTAGCTGGTGGGTCCCAGCAGTCAGGGGCAAACCTTTTTTTCGTGAAATACGGTGGCCCGTCCGGTGGGTCCCCACTGTCAGGTGGAGGAATAATTATTTTGCATGTAATAAGGAGGCACTTCCTTGCTGCAGCTATGGACCCAGCTGTCATCCTCTCCATGTACAGTCCACGTCCGATGGAAGCCATTCCTTGACCACATTGACCATGCCGCGCGGAGAGCACCAGGGCGGTGGTCGACGGCGAGGACTAGGAAGGGGACGACACGGAGCCGGGGAAGACGCGACAGTGGATGCCCATGCATAGAGGAGTACGAGGTTTCACTGGTTCACTGCAGTGTGAGGCTGCCGTCGCCGCAGAATAACATGGGGTGTGGGTGAGTAGCGGGATGGCCTGGCCAGTGGTGGGAGTAGTAGGGGGTGGTGAGGCCTCTATCGCATCGCAGCCGGCCACGGGAGGCAGGAGCACGAGGCACGACTGGTGCTGGTTTGGGCGGCTAGAGCAAGAAGACTAAAGGTTGAAGAAGCACTACGGCCGTTGGATGGACATCGTACGGTCACTGGAGCTGGAATCGTGCATATTGACTAAGTTGACAAACCCCTCCGTCCCCGTCAACTTAGTAGGCCCACAAGTTAGCCTGCCACTATACCGGGTCCCAGCTAACAGGGGGAGTATTCATTTTTTTTGTGTGTAATAAGGAGGCACTTCCTTGCGTGCGAAGATATAGCTAGTGGGTTTGAGCTATAAACGGCGGTAACGTTTTTTTCATGAAATACAGAGGCCCATTCGGAGGTCCCTGATGTCAGGTGGAGGAATCATAATTTTCGCGTAATAAGGAGGCATTTCCTTGCGTACGGCCGTGGACCCAGCTGTCGGCCTCTCCACGTACAGTCCACTTCAGATGCATGTCGGTCGTTGACCACGTTGACCAGGCCACGCCGAGAGCACTAGGGCGGTGGACGACGGCGAGGCCTAGGAAGGGAATGACACAGAGGCAGGGAAGACTCGTCAGTTGTTTTTGTTTCCCACGCGGAGGGGAGTACGACTGTACGAGGGTTTACTGATTCGTCTGTCGTCGCCGGAGAATAACGACAGGTGTGGGTGAGTAGAGGGATGGCTAGGCCAGCGTGAAGGAAATATGCCCTAGAGGCAATGATAAAGTTATTATTTATTTCCTTACATCATGATAAATGTTTATTATTCATGCTAGAATTGTATTAACCGGAAACATAATACATGTGTGAATACATAGACAAACAGAGTGTCACTAGAATGCCTCTACTTGACTAGTTCGTTGATCAAAGATGGTTATGTTTCCTAAGCATAGACACGAGTTGTCATTTGATTAATAGGATCACATCATTAGGATAATGATGTGATTGACTTGACCCATTCCGTTAGCTTAGCACTTGATTGTTTAGTTTGTTGCTATTGCTTTCTTCATGACTTATACATGTTCCTATGACTATGAGATTATGCAACTCCCATTTACCGGAGGAGCACTTTATGTACCACCAAACATCACAACGTAACTGGGTGATTATAAAGGTGCTCTACAGGTGTCTCCAAAGGTACATGTTGGGTTGGCGTATTTCGAGATTAGGATTTGTCACTCCGATTGTCGGAGAGGTATCTCTGGGCCCACTCGGTAATGCACATCACTATAAGCCTTGCAAGCATTGCAACTAATGAGTTAGTTGCGGGATGATGTATTACAGAACGAGTAAAGAGACTTGCCGGTAACGAGATTGAACTAGGTATTGAGATACCGACGATCGAATCTCAGGCAAGTAACATACCGATGACAAAGGGAACAATGTATGTTGTTATGCGGTCTGACTGATAAAGATCTTCGTAGAATATGTAGGAGCCAATATGCGCATCCAGGTCCCGCTATTGGTTATTGACCAGAGAGGTGTCTCGGTCATGTCTACATAGTTCTCAAACCCGTAGGGTCCGCACGCTTAACGTTCGTTGACGATATAGTACTGTATGAGTTATATATGTTGATGACCGAATGTTGTTCGGAGTCCAGGATGAGATCACGGACATGACGAGGAACTCCGGAATGGTCCGGAGACAAAGTTTGATATATGGGATAGTAGTGTTTGATCTCCAGAAGGGTTCCGGAATTCACCGGAAGGGGTTCCGGATGTTTCCCGAAATGTTTGGGCACGAGAACACTTTATCTGGGCCAAAGGGGAAAGCCCACGAGATTTTTGGAAAGTGCAAAAGGAAGTTTTGCGGAGACCAAAGGCTAGACGCCAGGAACCCTGGCGTCTAGGGGGTAGACGCCGGCAACCCTGGCGTCTAGCCCTGGAGTCCGAGAAGGACTCTTGCCTTTCGGGTGAAACCGACTTTGAGGAGGCTTTTACTCCAAGTTTCGACCCCAGGGCTCAACATATAAATAGAGGGGTAGGGCTAGCACCAAAGACACATCAAGAAACTCCAAGCCGTGTGCCGGCAACCCCGTCCCCTCTAGTTTATCCTCCGTCATAGTTTTCGTAGTGCTTAGGCAAAGCCCTGCGGAGATTGTTCTCACCTACACCGTCACCACACCGTCGTGCTGCCGGAACTCATCTACTACTTCACCCCTCTTGCCGGATCGAGAAGGCGAGGACGTCACCGAGCCGAACGTGTGCAAAACTCGGAGGTGCCGTGCTTTCGGTACTTGGATCGGTCGGACATGAAGACATACGACTACATCAACCGCGTTGATATAACGCTTCCGTGAACGGTCTACGAGGGTACGTAGACAACACTCTCCCCTCTCGTTGCTATGCATCACCATGATCTTGCGTGTGCGAAGGAATTTTTTTGAAATTACTACGTTCCCTAACAGTGGCATCCGAGCCTAGGTTTTATGCATTGATGTTGTGCACGAGTAGAACACAAGTGAGTTGTGGGCGATATATGTCATACTTCTTACCAGCATGTCATAGTTTGGTTTGGCGGTATTGTTGGATGAAGCGGCCCGGACCGACATTACGCGTACGCTTACGCGAGACTGGTTCTACTGACGTGCTTTGCACACAGGTGGCTGGCGGCTGTCAGTTTCTCCAACTTTAGTTGAACCAAGTGTGGCTATGCCCGGTCCTTGCGAGTTAAAACAGCACCAACTTGACAAACTATCGTTGTGGTTTTGATGCATAGGTAAGAACGATTCTTGCTTAAGCCTGTACCAACCACGTAAAACTTGCAACAACAAAGTAGAGGACATCTAACTTGTTTTTGCAGGGATGTTGTGATGTGATATGGTCAAGACATGATGCTAAATTTTATTTTATGAGATGATCATGTTTTGTAACCGAGTTATCGGCAACTGGCAGGAACCATATGGTTGTCTCTTTATTGTATGCAATGCAATTGCGCTGTAATGCTTTACTTTATCACTAAGCGGTAGCGATAGTCGTGGAAGCATAAGATTGGCGAGACAACAACGATGCTACGATGGAGATCAATGTGTCGCGCCGGTGACGATGGTGATCATGACGGTGCTTTGGAGATGGAGATCACAAGCACAAGATGATGATGGCCATATCATATCACTTATAGTGATTGCATGTGATGTTTATCTTTTATGCATCTTATCTTGCTTTGATTGACGGTAGCATTATAAGATGATCTCTCACTAAATTTCAAGATAAAAGTGTTCTCCCTGAGTATCCACCATTGCCAAAGTTCGTTGTGCCCAGACACCACGTGATGATCGGGTGTGATAAGCTCTACGTCCATCTACAACGTGTGCAAGACAGTTTTTGCACACACAGAATACTCAGGTTAAACTTGACGAGCCTAGCATATGCAGATATGGCCTCGTGTCGGTGGGAACGACACCTATGGGATCACAACAATCCCTACTACGGTTAGCGGGGCGCGGGGTCGTGAGAAGAGCGGATCTAACAGGTAGCACACGGTTCGTTTATCTAGGTTCGGGCCGCGAGGATGCGTAAAACCCTACTCCTGCTTTGGTGGATTGTATATCTGTGTTCTTGAGCTAGCTATGGGGCATGAGGAGCTCCAAAAAGCCGAATCCTTCTCCTGGTTGCCTCGGGCCTCCTTTTATAGAAAAAAGGGGTTGCCACAGTGGCACACAGGAGGTGGAAAGGGTACAGTGATGCGAGGTTATCCCTCACATTACATGACAAGGCGCATTTAATGCGTCTTGCTTAGGTGTCCTTGCTTTATCGGGGAGGGGGGAGAAACATGTCTCGTCCATCGCCGCTCCTTCTTGTGTCGACACGCGCCCTGGCCAGCGACGCCTGCAATGCCACAGAGGTAGGCAGGCAGCTGAGGTGGCGCAGTGGTGGGTCTTCACGAAGATCTGCATGCCGCCATGCAGGTGCCTGCCCAGCTGGTTGGGTCGGTAGCTGCATGCGAACGGCGGTGGAGGTTTAGTCGGCGTGGGCCTAATGGTGGCCCTGCGGGTGTCCTCGGTAAGGGCCTTGCCAGGGCCCCGACAAGGGTCTTGCCGGGGCGCCTGCTATCATCCCCAGCAAGGCGCTTGCCGGGGGCCTTGTGGTCTTCCTCGGCTGGGATCCCGCCAAGGGTTGTCGTCTCCTTAGTGCGTATCTGATCTTGAATGTCTTCACAAAGATCTACATGCCGCCACGAGGATGCCTCCCGAATCCTTGCCCTTTGGGGGCAATGGACTCAAGGGTGGTTTGCTCCATAGGCGCGGGACGAGTCGCCGCGGCAAGGGTCTTGCCAGGGCTACTAGAACTGTCTCCTGGCAAGAATCTTGCCGGGGGAGCCGGGGAAGACTCTGCAATGGTTGCCCACGCGGTGGGCAGTACGAGGGTTTACTGGTCCGGCTGCCGTCGCCAGAAAATAACAGGAGGTGTGGGTGAGTAGAGGAATGGCCTGGCCAGCAATGAAGTAGGGTGGGGCGGTGCAGCCTATGCGGCAGCACACCCGGCCATGGGAGGCGGGAGCAGGCAGTCGCACCGGAGCTGGTTTGTGCGGCTGGAGCAAGAAGATCAGATATTGAAGAAGCAGCACGGCCGTTGGATTAACATCCAACGGTCACTGCTGCTAGAATTGTTTGTGGACTAAGTTGACAAAGCCAAAGTACACGTCAACCTAGTAGACCCACAAGTTAGCCTCCAAATCTGTCCCAAACAGCATACAGCCTGAAATTTCTAGCTAGATTCAAATTAATTTTAAATCTAAATATACCATAATTTAAATTCAATGAAATTTTACCCGCACAAAAACAATGAAATTTGAAATATCAAAATCCGAAAGAAAACAATATTTTGGAACTAATTGCATGTTTGCTGTATTTTTTCATTTTACAGCCCATTTATTATTACTTATAGCCATTTCTTATTACTTATAGCCCATTTTCTGGGAAAAATGCATCCCTCCTTGTCTTGAAAGATTTCCGGCCCAGCAGGGCGTAGAAAAGCAAGTGGGCCTACGTTGGTTATTCTGCAAAAAACAAAATAGCTAGCTAGCCATTTTCAGAAAGGAAAAAAACAAACTGGGCTGGTCATGTGCTAAACATATGAAATAAAAAGCCTAGGCTAGACGGGCCACGGGTCCCGCAGAACCCAGTTGATACCCTTCTCCATCCCGAAAAAACAAAATTACTGCGCGCGCCGCTAGGTCCCTACTGTCATCGTCACCATGTATAGTCATCTCCTTATTCCTCTCGGTTGTTGACCATGTTGACAACACCAGAGGGCGGCGCTGTGGCGAGCGAACCAAGGCGGAGGACGATGGTGAGGCCTCGGATGGGAATGAATAGGAACCGGGGACTATCATAGCCAACCAAGGGAGACGGGAGCAGGCGGTCCAGCCGGTGCTGGTTTGGCTTTGGCGGCTCGAGGAAGAAGAGACTGAAGAAACACGACATACATTGAATGTCAATCCAACGGTCAAGGTTGGCACAATTGTTTGTTGACTAAGCGGACACCAAGTAGCATACTTTTTTATATATAGAAAAAAAATCAAAGACTTCGGAAAGCGTACAGAACAAGCTAGTATAACAGTAAAGAGACGTTGCTGAGTTTTAGAAAAAAGAAAGACGTGCTCCTGTAGCTGGTTCAAATGCAAACCTAGACTACGACTATATATGGTGCTATGCTACTCTGCAAGTAATGAAACTGACATATACAACGTTCGCTTCTCCTCTTCTCTACTTACTCTGCCTAGCATCAGAAGCTCTGGCCGCAGCAACCATGTCTGTTGGCTGCTCGTCCACCTGCTCTTCAGCAGGCAACAACCAGATATGCGCCAAGTCGCCACCCGTACCATCGCCTGTGGTTCTCATCACACCCCCGCCAGCATACGCACCGCAGCCGATTGCTCATCGCAACCTGCTGCCGTTGGTGTGGTGTCACTGCTGCAAATCATGCAGAGTGATCCATCGTGTCTCAACCACAATCCGCAACCTTGGCCAAGTCTTCTACAAATGCCCGAATCATGGGGTAATAATATGTTTAAGTGTTGTTTTGCTGCTTTCAGTTGCTGATTTTTTAATAGTTTGGTTGATGATCTTCCAATTTGATTCGTGCAGAAAAGGGAAGATCCGCGTGATTTCTATTTCTGGGAAGTTGCTGATGTGGGGGAATGCAACTATGCTAATTATTTGGTTAGCCGAGGAATCCCAATACCAGCAGGTTGGGGTGTTGGACAAGTAACTGAAGGAACGACAGAAGAGGAAGATGCAGAGCAGAAGGTTAAAGATGCAGTTCCTCTGATCATGGCCAAGCAACAGCCGCTGAACGGCCTTGATAGCAATGAGGAGATGAAAGAGCTTGTGAAGATAATGGGCAAAATCGATGTGCTCCGTAGGATGATTGTCTCTTTATTTATAGTGTATGTAGCACTCGTGATGTATTCAGTGGCTACAACATGAGCACTTTGCTGAAACTAGTAATGAATGAAACCTGTGGAGTAGGCTGGGCGTAGTGTTGTGAACATCTAATGATTTTTATTAACGGAAATCAGGGTGTATCCCCTTTTGCTCATATAAATAAATAAATAGTAGAGGCCCTGTCGGGTCAGCTTTGTTCTCATTCAAAGACGTCGAGCAAATTGCATTCCAACAGCAAACTATGTCATCAAATTCATGTTTCACAGCCAAATATGAGTACAACTAAACAACAATTTCATCATGTTTTAGTTGTCATACAATCACCAAACACAAATCAGCATACATAACAAGTGATGTTCTCACAGCAAAATACTAAACAACATGTTCATCAGGTTTCAGTTGTCATAGCAAACACAATTTCACATAGTAGATAAAAAACGTCTTCTGACAGGCAAATACGACAAAAGCCATGTAATTATCATACGCAGCAGCAGCGTCAACATCTTCGCCATGTGTATTAGTCTGAATCGTAATTCCCCATGGTGTCATCTTCTTCTTCGTCCTCAATGTCCTCAAACATTGGCTTATTCTTGATGAACTCTTGTATGTCGACAACACAACAGGTAATCTTTTCACCGGCGTCATTGACGTGATCGTTCTCAAAGATATTAGGAACATCTGTGTTATCTTGTACATCAGGAGCAGTGTAAGCATCATCTTGTTGTGCAACTTCATTAAACGAATTCCTCTGCTCAAACCTTTGCAATACTCCCCAATCATCGCTACGTGCAAATGTTTCTTCCAAGAAAAATATCCGTGTTGCTTGATTTGCCAAAATAAAAGGCTCGTTGTTCTGGTACGCCGCCTTGACATTGATGGATTTGAAATAATCATCAGCTCTGGGTTTTGCGATCTTGGAAAATAGGTTATACCAACGATAGCACAACAGAACCACACACCGATGATCCTCGAAACTGGAGATATACTGCAACTAAACAATGTCTGTTATGTTAGCATACATTTCAGTTGTCTCTTTGTCATACGTATCCATGCTCATGATGGCACTGTTTTGTGTCTTCCTGCCATCGTCTCGTGCAAGGGTGTTGTAGCGCACATCTCCAACAACGCAAGATTCATAATGTCTTACCCGAGTATCAGGAGCCATTGCTAGCGAGTAAAGGGCATCATCAACTGCCTGCCCATCCTCCCGCATCTTCTTAACCTATGGTTAGGAAATAGACAAGCTGATCATCTTATGTACTCAATATATTAAAAAAACTGATAGTGCACTTTAAAAGCTTACATGGTTCTTGAACCATTTCGCAAATCCTGCCATAACTAGTTTGTCAATGTTTCTTGGATTTTGCGGCAGTAACTCCTCTTTGTAGATGCTGCACAACATAGTGATCGCGTCAAACATCTAAATATATAAGAATGTGCTGCAAGTTTAGTAGATTACGATGTATAAGCTGCAGTACTGCACTTACTTGATATAAGGTAGTATCTCAGGACAGTTATTCAACACATACCAAACCATTTTGTCCAAATCTTTAGGTTTTTCCTCTTGTCGACTCTTCCCTGTAACTCGAACTGAATAATCGAAAACATTGAGCCCGGGATTGTCTTCATCCACCTCTTTGCTAAGCTTATTTTGAGCAGAATGTCAATGCTTCTGTAGCAATGTAGACCTATGCAATGGAACCCTCGGGTCTAGCTCTGTTCCTAACATAGCCCTTGAAAGTGCCTAGCCGCCTTTCAATAGGGTACATCTAGCCATACTGTACTGGACCTCTAAGTAGTGCCTCATCAGGTAGATGAACTGCCAAATGCACCATCACATCAAAGAAGGCTGGAGGATATATATTCTCAAGGTCGCATAGGATAGTTGGTATCTTGTCTCTAAGACGCTCCAAAGCATCTATCCTGATATTCCTACTGTAGAGTTCCCTGAAGAATTGTCCCGACTCTGCAACTGCTCTGTATAAGTCAGGGCGGCCCAATCCTCTAAGGATAACAGGTAAAACCCTTTGAAGTAGGATGTGGCAGTCATGAGTTTTCAACCCTTGTACGTTGTTTCCATCTTCACTGACTCTCCTTTTAGGGTTGGAAGCAAATCCATGTGGGAATCTCACACGTGATAGGACCGCGCAGAATTCTTTTCTTTTTACCTTGTCCAAGACGTACACAGCTGGTGCCATATCCCGTGGTGTACCTTCATCTTGCACCCGCAAATCCTTTCTGATACCCAGGTGTGTCAAATAAATCCTAGATTTTAAGGTATCTTTCGTCTTGCCTTCAATATTAAGAAGTGTGCCAATAATGTTGTCACTATATTTTTCTCGATGTGCATCACATCAAGATTATGCCGCAGATCCAAATCTTTCCAATACTCCAAGTCCCACAAAGTGGACCTGCAGGTAAACAATAATCTCTCTTCTACCCTGCCACACTTCCTTTTCCTGCTACCATTACCAGGATGGTTTCCTGGTGCAATATGCTTGACCTTCTCTAATTCCACTTGCAACTCATCGGCGGTGAGCCTCTTTGGTGCATCACGGTTTTCATGCTTTGCATTGAACACATGTCTTCGGTATTTTCTATGATGCGGCTTGTCCTTGGCAAGGAAACGGTGGTGTCCAATGTAACAGATCTTGCTAAGTATTGCGTATGACAGCGGATTCGTGTCACAGCGAACACATGCATTGTAACCATGTGTCGTTCGCCCAGACATAGTGCCCAAAGCTGGATAATCATGGATGCACCAAATTATAACAGCACACAGAAAGAAATCATCTGGTGGGCTACTATATAGGTCTCGAGTGAGAACACCCTTCCATAGCTGTTGAAGTTCCTCCACAAGAGGCTCCATGAACAAATCAAAATCCTTTCCAGTACTTTTTGGACCTGGGATGAGCAAGGCCATCATGTAGTTTGATTCTTTGGTGTAGACATTTGGAGGCATGTTGTAAGGAATAACAAGCACTGGCCAAATGCTATATATGGCGCTCTGGTGGCCAAATGGGTTAAATCCATCTGAAGCTAAGCCAAGTCTAATGTTTCTTGGGTCAGCAGCAAACTCTTTGTGTTTATCATTGAAGCTTTTCCACTCACTACCATGAGATGGATGGATCATTACATTTTGATCTCTGTACTCTTGGTTCCTAGAAAGCCACAGTACATCCTCTCTTGTTTCAGCATCATGAAACAACCTCTGCAATCTTGGTGTAATTGGAAAATGTCTTAGAACATTATGAGGAATCCTCTTCACAGCATCGCCATCTTTCCATCTTGATGATTTGCATTTCGGGCATTCACTTAAGTTGGAATAATCCTTTCAGAACAAAACACAATTATTCTTACAAACATGGATCATATCATATCCAATTCCAACTGCACGAAGGAAATTCTTCATTTTACTGTAGGTGTGTGGCAGCTCAGACGCATCTGGGAAAGATTTGCGGAAAGCAGCCAACATCACATCGAATGATTTGTTGGTCATCCCCTCAGATGTCTTCACCTGAAGAAAGGTGACCATAGCTGGGAATACTGACAGCTTATTTCCTGGGGTGACAGCAACGTTGCATTGTTCCAACATGAGGGCCCACCATTTTTCTTCTGCAGGTGAAAGTTCACGGAATGCATGAGAATTTCGTAGCATTGTTTCAATGTTGGTCAAACTCACTATCTCTGCCACCACCACCTCCTCCTCCTCCTCTTCGACCTGAGCATCAGGCAGATCAAGATGGTGATCTGCTGCTTCCATGTAGTCAATAACATTGATGTTCACAACTTCACCATGATGAACCCACCTAGTATATGTGACCGACATCCCATACAAGTGTAGATCATTTTGCACAGTTGAGTGGGGTCTTGTAACTAAATTCATAAAACCGCTACACGAGCAGAGCACATCTGATTTCGGACAACCGTACTCAGCTCTGATAAAGTTCATGAAGTTTTCAACCCCCTCGACATATGCAGCGGAGAATCTTCGAGCGGAATTATCCAAGTCCTGTCCATCTGTTAGACATACAAATTAGTTCTTCTACTAGATATTATAGGAAAAACATATATGCTCTTTTATGAAGTCCAGAAAAAAATACCTAGGTCGATGTCTAAAGCTATGGCAAGATATTTGGACGGGTAGATCTAAGTAACGAAATATATGTAAAGCTAATTCAGCATACAGATTTGAGTGCCAAATTATGGCAGGCTGTTTTAGCAGTCAATGAGGCCGAGCACACAGCCATCGAACTATCGAAGGCCATCGCAGAACAAAGATCGAGTATAAAATGGTGTAGAGCTTTTTCACCTAACAGATTGGCTACTAGACCATGGCAATCTATGTCACAATAAATATATGGCAGGATATTTTAGCAACTAATCGGCCTTGACATGCCATCTCAGCTAAGATGATTGAGTGCAGAACAAGGCAAGGAAGCTTCTTAAGTAGAGCATATTGACAGTAAACTACTTCGGCAAACAGTGAGATTAACAACGTCTATCAGCTAACATTTAGCGCTACACCGACATGAACGGGGTCTCAATCTAGAATGCGCGTACCGTGGGAGAAGCTGACCGCCGTGCTTCTCCACACGAACGTTGCCAGCGGTGGCGGCACTGACCGCTGTGCGCCTCAACAAGAACGTAGCCAGAGGTGGCGGCGCGGCTAGAGGACGGCAGTCTACGAGAGCATACTGTGGGAGCGAGAGGATCGCTGAACCGCGGTGCCGACGTATCGGTGGGGCGGGGAGGGCGGCTTTGGTGGAGAGAATGGGGTGGAGGGGGGCCGGGGCGAGGGGGTTTGGGGAATATTATTGGCTAGTTGGCCGAAGGGCGGTTGAATCGGATTTGGGGGGAATTAATGGGTGTGCGGGGGGGGGGGGGGGATTTTCGCGCGGTGGGCGGGGGGGGGGGGAGTTTGGCGCATGGTCGGTTTCTCCAAGTGCAGTCCCACGTGTCAGTGAAGAGGCAAGCCGAAGCGCGTTCATTTTGTGTGAGCCGTGTGCAGGACTGAACGTGTGTGGGGTGCAATGCGACCGCGACAGGAGTGCTGTGAGTGTACCACCTTTTTTCCTTTTAAACTAGGTGCTTCACTGTAACACCCTCAATGCGGCTATATCTCCCACGTGTCGGAGCACAACTTAGAGGCATAACCGCATTGAAGGCAATGCCGCAAGAGAGGTAATCTTCACACAACCCATGTAATGAATCAGGAAAGAGATACATAGTTGGCTTACAATCGCCACCTCACACAATACATGAATATAACATTACATCATCCAGATACAATCAAGGTCCGACTACGGAACCAAAATAAAAGAATACTACCCCTAATGCTACAGATCCCCGGTCGCCCCAACTGGGCTCCACTACTAATCGAAAGGAAAACGAAACAACACAATGAACACGATCTTCATCGAGATCCTCCTTGAGCTTGGTTGCGTCACCTGCACGATATCATCGGCACCTGCAAACTGGTTTTGGAAGTAATGTGTGAGTCACGGGGACTCAGCAATCTCACACCCTCGCGATCAAGACCATTTAAGCTTATAGGAAGGGTAAAAGGTATGAGGTGGAGCTGCAGCAAGCACTAGCATATATGGTGGCTAACATACGCAAATGAGAGAGAGAAGAGAAGGCAAGGCATGGTCGAGAAACTATGATCAAGAAGTGATCCAAGACTACTTACGTCAAGCATAACTCCAACACCGTGTTCACTTCCCGAACTCGGCCGGAAAGAGACCATCACGGTTACACACGCGGTTGATGCATTTTAATTAAGATAAGTTTTAGGTTTTTTACAACCGGACATTAACAAATTCCCATCTACCCATAACTGCGGGCATGACTTTCGAAAGTTCAAATCCCTGCAGGGGTGTCCCAACTTAGCCCATCACAAGCTCTCACGGTCAACGAAGGATATTCCTTCTCCCAGGAAGACCCGATCAGGCTCGGAATCCCGGTTACAAGACATTTCAACAATGGTAAAACAAGACCAGCAAAGCCACCCAGATGTGCCGACAAATCCCGATAGGTGCTACACATATCTCGTTCTCAGGGCACACCGGATGAGCACTCCGTACAGCTAAAAGCAAACCTCGAATTTCCCCGAGGGGGCACTGCAAAGGACTCTAGTTTGGACCAACACTCAGAGGAGCACTGACCGGGGGGGGGGGGGGGGGTTAAAATAAAGATGACTCTTGGGTTGGCCGACCCAAGGGAAAAAGGGTTAGGTGGAAAATGGTAAAACCAAGGTTGGGCCTTGCTGGAGGAGTTTTATTCGAGGCGAACTGTCAAGGGGTTCCCATTATAACCCAACCGTGTAAGGAACGCAAAATCAAGGAACATAACACCGGTATGACGAAAACTGGGGCGCCAAGAGTGGAACAAAACACCAGGCATAAGGCCGAGCCTTCCACCCTTTACCAATTATATAGGTGCATTAATTGAATAATAGATATTGTGATATCCCAACAAAATATCCATGTTCCAACATGGAACAAACTCCAATCTTCACCAGCAACTAACAACGCTATAAGAGGGGCTGAGCAAAGCGGTAACATAGCCAAACAATGGTTTGCTAGGACAAGGTGGGTAAGAGGCTTTTCTTACCAATATGGGAGGCATGATATAGCAAGTGGTAGGTATCGCAACATAGGCATAGCAAAAGAGCGAGCAACTAGCAAGCAAAGATAGAAGTCATTTCGAGGGTTTGGTAATCTTGCCTGAGATTCCGCGAGGAAGAAGAACGAGTCCATGAAGAAGGCAAACGGACGTAGTCGAATGGATCCTCACAACACGACGTTATCGGAACCAACCCAAAGAAGCAACACCAGAAAGAAATGCACAACATTGTAAACAACCATCACAATATCATGAGATGATGCATAATCAAGTATGATGCATGTCCGGTTTAATGAGGCATGGCATGGCAAAGTGCACAAAGAACCCTACAAATTAAGTGGAGCTCCGTTGCATATTGATGAAACACCACATGACTTATTTAGTTCGATCTTGTTTATGTACCCCACAATATTAAATGTTGTTAAACATGGAAAGAGGGTGAAGCAAATGAAAACTACCTATCTAGGCAAGTTTAAATGAGGCCGGAACAACAAACAAGTCCGGAAACTCCTCATGTGCATATTTTAGGTTTTGGTACTGTTCTTCCCTAAACACAATTTTAGAGTTGTTAAACATGCAAAGTGATGCCACCATGTTAAACTAGACATTTTTTTCACCCCATTTACATATAAAGTTTGTTAGGTTTGGAGCTACGGTTATTTAGTTATGAATTAAAGCATTTTAACATGGCATAGGAGCAAAATAATGCAAACATCATTTTAAACATTTCAAACATAGATGAAAGTTGGATATCATGAATCTAGAAAAAATTCTAAACAAGTTTCATATATAAATCATTTTAAACTGATGCACGGTTATTAAGTTATTATATGCATGATGTTTAGGGACCTTTTTGTAAAACAGTAATTCGCTTGATAATAGAGAAAATCGTAGCGCAGGGAAAAAAAATTACGCAGGCCGAAACTGGCTGGGCCGATGGCAGGAAAGGAAAAGTGGGGTGCTGCGGGTGTGGCTTCACCTAGTGGGCCTGGCCCAGTTTGTGGAGGAGGCAGGGCAGGCCGGATCTGGCTTGGGCCGGCTTGAGCGGGAGGGGTGGCCCAGGCGAGACCGAGTGCGGTCAACGAAGGAGCGGGACAAGTTGTTGCTGCCCTCTTCTCTGAAGAACAGAAACAACAGCAGGGGTTTGAAGCAGGGGCTCTTCGGCGAGGGCACCGATGACCGGGGACGGGGCCTAGCTGCCGGGATCCGGCCGGAACGGGCAAGTGCGGCGGAGTGCCAGTCGGATCTGGTCGGAGATTGCGTGGATCCGTGGTGGAAGGTGACGAACAACGGGCGATGGGATTCCTGCAATCCACGGGAGAGAGAGCCATGAGAGGAGGAGGAGAAGCAAGATGGGAGAAGGAAGGAGAGGGAAGCCGGGCACTGGCCTGGATCGGGGCGACGCTTGCGAGGGCGAACGACAAGGATAGCGGGGCGGCGCAGTGGCTTGTGGGGGCTCCTCTCCTCTTGATGGAGCTCGGGAACGAGGGCACAGGGAGTAGCGGGGTGCAGGCGTCTGGTTGGCCTGGTGCGGAAAAGAAGGGACTAGGTGGGGGCAGGATGGATCCCGAGAGAGTGGCGGCGGGGATGGGAGTGATGGGACACCTCCCTAGGATTTAGGGTTAGAGTAGGCTGATTATATAGTGAGTGGGTAAGCTTAGGGGCTACCTTGTCCCTCCGATCGAAATCAGATGGTCGAGAAATACATAGTTAGGAAGTACAAATAGGAAAAAGGAGATGTTTTGTAGACGTTTGGGGATGATCCGGACCCAACGCTGACGACTGTCTGGGTCGGGTCGGGACAGCTTTCGGGCGCGCGCGCGAGGAGGGCCGCGGGCTGACGAGAGAGTTTAGGTAGGGCCTGGCGGTAGGTAGTGGGCTGGTTGTGACTGTGTAGAAGGCCGGGGGCTACGGGAGAGAAAAGAGAGAGACCCGACAGCAGTTTTCGGAGCCCGAAAACGTCCGAGGATAGACCGGACATACTGCCGCTATAGTTTAACGGTTGGGCTATCAAACGGACTCCGAATGCGATGAAACTTGGCAGGCGACCTACTAACACTGAAACAACACCGCATGCCAACTTTCAACCCAATCCGAGAACATTTTTTGGCCACTTATAAAATAATATTTCGGACGTGCCGCGGTCGCGTGCAAGTGTGTCTGGGCTCAGAACGGACAACGGAAGGAACTGGGAGACCGGGACAGATGCAAGTTTTGAAAAACATGATGATGCAATGCATATGATAAACATGATAAAATGCAACACGCAAGCAAATGACAAGGCAACAAGAATAAATAACTGGAAGACACCTGGCACAACGGTCTCGGGGCGTCACAACACTCCACCACTACGAGAGGATCTTGTCCCGAGATCTAGGATGGCACCGGATAGAAAGGAAGAGGAAGAGAAAAGGTAAAAATAAGTTGCTTCTTTGACAAAGGAGTGAAACCAAAGAACCTTGAAAGCTTACACAAATTGAAGAAAGAAAGCAACGGCGATGAACAAAGTTGAAAGCACTCCGTTAAGAAAGAAGAAAAGAAAGAACCGATTCGGCTAGCACTCCGGTTTAAAAGAGATGAAAGACTTGATAAAATGAAAGATCTTGAGCAAAGGGGCACAATACTCTGGTTAAATGGGTAAGCACGAAAAGAACACCTTCCGAGATGACGAGATAAAAGAGGAACATCATGACGCCTCCGGAAGAAATGAGAGGAAGGAATGGAATGAATGGAGTAGAAAACAATATATTCTACCTCAAATGATCATGAAAATCATCTTTAGGGGAAAGTTCGAGCGGAGTTGTTGGAAAACCAACAACGAAAAGAGTAAGCTTGTAGTGGACTTATGGAGAACATCTCAAAGCTGAGGTGAAATTCTGCCACTAACGGAAACGACAGATTGGAATGATAAGAACAAGGAGGCGAGAAACTTATCTCACTGGGAGGATGAATGAAAAACTTGGATCATTTATAAGCACCATAATTAGCAACAATCCTTAGGGAAGGCTTTAGGTGAAATATAACCCAAGGTAACTCCAAGAAAGAAGGTGATGGGTTTAAATAACGCATTCTTGTGAATGAAGAATGATATATTAACACCTCAAAAGATAAGGGAGAACAATTGCACTCCGGATTGCAAGATGAAGAAAACTTGAAGTCTAGCTTGGCGGATCATAGCTTCGAGAGATATCTTGAAGAACAATTGAGGAATGAAAAGAATCCTTGACGAACCACCATGTAGAGCCTCCATGAAGAACTCCGGTAATAAAAGAATGATCAAAGGAAAGGAAAGAGAAGTTGAAAACACAAGGTGAAGACTTGCAAGTATTAGATGGATCTTCATGACGAGAAAATTGAGAAAGCTTGGAACTCCGGGAAAAGAAAAGATGAATCTAGTGAAACCGAGAATTTGATGAGCCTCCGGAATAAAGAATTAATCATTTTGATGAAACAAGAATAAGAATTACATTATAATTATCCTTCATCAATTTAAATTGATGACAAGCAATGGATTTGGCATAGTACTTATTCTTGAAGAAAGGATTAAGATAGATATGTCGCAACTTGAGAAGGTCTTCGATGATCCACCGGTAGGATGAAAGAACGAATGAATTGATACAATAACAAAGGAAGAGAAATCTTGAACGAACCACCGGTAAGAATTGAAATGACCGAAGAAAAGATAAAGAACACCGGGTAGAATTGGGAAACGAATAAAGATACTTGAGGGAATTTAGATGCAAGGGAACAAAGAGATCATGAACTGAATATAGGATATTTGAAGGATGCACCGGTAATATTTGGAGAACGAGAGCTGAAAGCTGAGAATGAATAACCCAAAATGATGGCCTTTGGACAATCGAACTGTAAAGACTCATGAATTGCTCCGGAAAAGTGAAAAGAATTCTCACAATCGAAAACAATTATGAGAGGAAGGCAACCGACTAGAATCACGAATCTTTGAGAGAACGGATAAGATTTGAGAGAAACTCTTCTTCGGTCTTCAAATATTGATAATGCTAATGAGAAGCACCACCAAGAATTATTGAGATACTCCGGGAGAATGCATAATAGAAAGGTTGAATCGACGATGAAAAGAATTTGAAAGATCTTGGTGAAAGACATTTGACTGATGGGAAATTCATTCTTACGCCAAACTTCATAAAGAATTTAGGATAGCTCCGGGAAAATTAGAAGAGTCAGGTAAGATCCTGGAAAAATACATGTGGGTTAGGGCCCACTCAAGAGAAACACCGTTGAAAATATTGCTTGACAAGAGAGATTGCACCGGTTGAGTTAAAAGGCTTGAATGAGAGAACATCCTCGAAAGATCTTGAACGACTGCAGAGTGGAAAGACGAATCTTCGAGATATCTTGAGCACTCTGGAACAATAGAATAGCGAGAAGTGAATGATTAAGAATTGCACCGGCATGAGAAAGCATTGAAACGAGGAAAGGATGTGATTAACAAAGCTTGACTTGAAACCACCGGAGATGAAAAGAATGAAGAATGACAAACTTGAAGCTTCCTTAGCATCTTCCTGAGAATCACCGGATAGGAACATTGATGGAAAAGAATGGAGAGACTTCCCATCAATAAAAGGATACTTGAATAGAAATCCAATTCCTCGAAGAAAAAGGGTGGGAGGGTGGGAAACAAATGGAAACTTGGGATAGATGAAACACATAACGTTGAGAAGACTTTGAGTTGATCTTAAGGATGTTGAAATGATTGGAACCACTTGAAGAGAAACACGCTGGTTGAAAAGAAATTGAAATGACAAACTCGAAGATCGAGAGGGCTTAGTATTCACATAGAGGTATGAGAACACCGCTTAGGGAAGGTATGGAATCAACATTTGACTTTGAAGCAACTCGAATACCAGAACTCAAAACAAAACAAAGGATTGTCTTGCAGAATAAGCCGGAACAAACATATGATAGAAATTTCGTTTGAAGTTTTCGTGGTGGGGCCCACACGGGCTCGATCGTACAACACCATCATGTACAAGGCAGCGCACATGAAATATGAAGTGTCCCCGAGTCAGCATAGCCAAGGACTCTTTAAGACACAACGAGACCACTATAAAACCAACCGTGGATAGGAAGACCACTAGACGTCGAACCCCAATCTCATATCATGCATCTGTCAGAAAGATATCCTAAGAGCTACTTGAATTCCCACTTATAAACTCCCGAAACTTTCTGGTTATGCAATCAGGTGTTGGGGATACAGGGGAAGCATAAGATCTCACCCAAAACTAGCAAATCCTACATCCAGTTGTATCCATCCTTCAACACATAACCAAGAAACCTTCAGAAATCATTTACCTAAACCTTCGAAAAGCATCCATTATACGAGTTATGGCAATACTCCCGAACTCCCGCCCCAGTACTGGGTGGCGTCGAGGTTATCTCACCAACAACTGCATAAAAGATATTTTCTATATCGGTGAAACTTAGGTATTCTAAAACTGCAACAATAAAATTGTGACGACAGCACCTCGGAGCTTAACTCCCCGGGACACTACCACAACCCCTAAATATCAAGAGGCATCAAGAACAATGTTCTCGTCACAAAACCATCGAAACGATTCCAAGATACCCGCGTGATCCTAAAAAAATTCGTGAAATTTGAGAAGAGAAGAGTCAAAACTCTACGTCAGTAGGCCTCACCAGACCGACGAAGGGACTGAGGAGTAAAAGAATCCTACTCTCCGATATATATAATCCCATAAGACTCAATTTTTTTTCTAGACTCAACAACGCCAGCGATTCGATCAAGCAGGGGGCTCCTAAGTCGGGGAAGGCTCTGATTACCAACTTGTAACACCCTCGATGCGAATATATCTCCCACGTGTCGGAGCACGACTTAGAGGCATAACCGCATTCAAGGCAATGCCGCAAGAGAGGTAATCTTCACACAACCCATGTAATAAGGAAAGAGATACATAGTTGGCATACAATCGACACTTAACACAATACATGAATATAACATTACATCATCCAGATACAATCAAGGTCCAACTACGGAACCAAAATAAAAGAAGACTCCCCCTAATGCTACAGATTCCCGATCGCCCCAACTGGGCTCCACTACTGATCGAAAGGAAAACGAGACAACACAACGAACACGATCTTCATCAAGCTCCTCCTTGAGCTTGGTTGCATCACCTGCATGATATCATCGGCACCTGCAAACTGGTTTTGGAAGTAATCTGTGAGTCATGGGGACTCAGCAGTATCACACCCTCGCGATCAAGACTATTTAAGCTTATAGGAAAAGTAAAAGGTATGAGGTGGAGTTGCAACAAGCACTAGCATATATGGTGGCTAACATACGAAAATGAGAGCGAGAAGAGAAGGCAAGGCACGGTCGAGAAACTATGATCAAGAAGTGATCCAAGACTACTTACGTTAAGCATAACTCCAACACCGTGTTCACTTCCCGAACTCCGCCAGAAAGAGACCATCACGGTTACACACGCGGTTGATGCATTTTAATTAAGATAAGTTTCAGGTTTTCTACAACCGGACATTAACAAATTCCCATCTGCCCATAACCGCGGGCACGGCTTTCGAAAGTTCAAATCCCTGCAGGGGTGTCCCAACTTAGCCCATCACAAGCTCTCACGGTCAACAAAGGATATTCCTTCTCCCAGGAGGACCTGATCAGGCTCGGAATCCCAGTTACAAGACATTTTGACAATGATAAAACAAGACCAGCAAAGCCACCCAGATGTGCCGACAAATCCCAACAGGAGCTGCACATATCTCATTCTCAGGGCACACCGGATGAGCGCTCCGTACAGCTAAAACCAAACCTCGAGTTTTCCCGAGGGGGGTGCTGCAAAGGACTCTAGTTTGGACCAACACTCAGAGGAGCACTGGCCCGGGGGGGGGGGGGGTTAAAATAAAGATGACCCTTGGGTTGGCCGACCCAAGGGAAAAAGGGCTAGGTGGCAAATGGTAAAACCATGGTTGTGCCTTGCTGGAGGAGTTTTATTCAAGGCGAACTGTCAAGGGGTTCCCATTATAACCCAACCATGTAAGGAACGCAAAATCAAGGAACATAACACCGGTATGACGGAAACTAGGGCGGCAAGAGTGGAACAAAACACCAGGCATAAGGCCGAGCCTTCCACCCTTACCAAGTATATAGGTGCATTAATTAAATAAGAGATATTGTGATATCACAACAAAATATCCATGTTCCAACATGGAACAAACTCCAATCTTCACCTGTAACTAACAATGCTATAAGAGGGGCTGAGCAAAGCGGTAACATAGCCAAACAACGGTTTTCTAGGACAAGGTGGGTTAAGGCTTGGCTTAGCAATATGGGAGGCATGATATAGCAAGTGGTAGGTATCGCAACATAGACATAGCAAAAGAGCGAGCAACTACCAAGCAAAGATAGAAGTGATTTCGAGGGTATGGTCATCTTGCGTGAGATCCCACAAGGAAGAAGAACGACTCCATGAAGAAGACAAATGGACATAGTCAAACGGATCCTCACAACATGACGTTATCGGAACCAACCCGAAGCAACACCGGAAAGAAGTACACAACATAGTAAACAACCATCACAATATCATGACATGATGCACAATCAAGTATGATGCATGTACGGTTTAATGAGGCATGGCATGGCAAAGTGCACAAACAACCCTACAAATTAAGTGGAGCTCAATATGCAACTCCGTTGCATATTGACGAAACACCGCATGACTTATTTAGTTCGATCTTGTTTATGTACCCAACAATATGAAATGTTGTTAAACATGGCAAGAGGGTGAAGCTAATGAAAATTACCTATCTAGGCAAGTTTAAATGAGGCCGGAACAACAAACATCAAGTCCGGAAACTCCTCATGTGCATATTTTAGGTTTTGGTACTGTTCTTCCCTAAACACAATTTTAGAGTTGTTAAACATGCAAAGTGATGCCACCATGTTAAACTAGACATTTTTCCACCCCATTTACATATAAAGTTTGTTAGGTTTGGAGCTACGGTTATTTAGTTATGAATTAAAGCATTTTAACATGGCATAGGAGCAAAATAATGCAAACATCATTTTAAACATTTCAAACATAGATGAAAGTTGGATATTATGAATCTAGACAAAATTCTAAACAAGTTTCATATATAAATCATTTTAAACCGATGCACGGTTATTAAGTTATTATATGCTTGAAGTTTAGGGACCTTTCTGTAAAACAATAATTCGCTGCATAATAGAGAAAATCGCAGCGCAGGGAAAAAAAATTACGCGGGCCGAAACTGGCCGTGCCGACGGCAGGAAAGGAAAAGTGGGGCGCTGCGGGTGTGGCTTCACCTAGTGTGCCGGGCCAACTTTGTGGAGGAGGCAGGGCAGGCCGGATCTGGCTTGGGCCGGCTTGAGCGGGAGGGGTGGCCCAGGCGAGACCGAGTGCGGTCAACGAAGGACCGGGACGAGGCATTGTTGCCCTCTTCTCTGAAGAAGAAAAACAGCAGTAGGGGTTTGAAGCAGGGGCTCTCCAGCGAGGGCACCGGTGACTGGGGATGGGGCCTAGCTGCCGGGATCCGGCCGGAACGGGCAAGTGCGGCGGAGTGCCAGTCGGATTTGGTCGGAGATTGTGTCAATCCATGGTGAAGGCGACGAACAGCGGGCGACAGGGTTCCTGCAATCCAAGGGAGAGAGAGCCATGAGAGGAGGAGGAGAAGCAAGATGGGGATAAGGAAGGAGAGGGAAGCCGGGCACTGGCCTGGATCGGGGCGACGCTTGCGAGGGCCAACGACGAGGAAAGCAGGGCGGCGCAGTGGCTTGCGGGGGCTCCTCTCCTCTTGATGGAGCTCGGGAACGAGGGCACGGGGAGTAGCGGGGTGCAGGCGTCTGGTTGGCCTGGTGGGGAAAACAAGGGAATAGGTGGGGGCGGGATGGATCCCGAGAGAGTGGAGGCAGGGATGGGAGTGATGGGACACCTCCCTAGGATTTAGGGTTAGAGTAGACTGATTATATAGTGAGTGGGTAGGGTTAGGGGCTACCTCGTCCCTCCGATCGAAATCATACGGTCGAGAAATACATAGTTAGGAAGTCCAAATAGGAAAAGGAGATGTTTTATAGATGTTTGGGGATGATCCAGACCCAACGGTGATGACTGTCCGGGTCGGGTCTGGGACAGCTTTCGGGTGCGCACGCGCGAGGAGGGCTCCAAGTAGGTAGGGCCTGACGGTAGGTAGTGGGCTGGTTGTGACTGTGTAGAAGGCCGAGGGCCGTGGGAGAGAAAAGAGAGAGACCCGACAGTAGTTTTCGGAGCCCAAAAACGTCCGACGATAGACCGGTTATACTGCCGCTATAGTTTAACGGTTGGTCTATCAAACAAACTCCAAATGCGATCAAACTTGGTAGGCGACCTACTAACACTAAAACAACACCGCATGCCAACTGTCAACCCAATCCGAGAACATTTTTCGGCCACTTATAAAATAATATTTCGGACGTGCCGCGGGCGCGTGCAAGTGTATCTGGGCTTAGAACGGACCACGAAAGGAACTGGGAGACCGGGACAGATGCAAGTTTTGAAAAACATGATGATGCAATGCATATGATAATATGATAAAATGCAACACGCAAGCAAATGACAAGGCAACAACAGCGAATAACTGGAAGACACCTGGCACAATGGTCTCGGGGTGTCACATTCGCCCCCTCAAAAAAAATTTGTTGCTTCGCATGATCCATCGATACTACTACTAGTAATCTGGTAATCCCGACTAAAACAGCGCGGCCGGGTCTTTTCCCGCGCGATATGCTGGGAGGTTTGCTTAGTTGGGTTTTTTAGGACGAGTAATGCTACACCTATGTAATCCCAGTTACATAATTAACGTAATGTGAAATGTGTGAGCTGTTGCTTGTAGATTGGGGGGAGGGAGGGGCCCACCACCATGAAAATTTGGGGAGGAGAGAGAGAGGCAATTTACGTTAACCCTTTTGTAGGTTCCGTAGATGTAGAAAGATGTGAAATGCGTGAATGTGTGGTGGGCGTACTATTGGAGTGCCTAAGATAATTTGTGTATGTATAGACCCTATGTGTTTATTTTACTTCGCATGTTAGATTTGTCTCAGTTCAATAAAAAGCAGAGTTGGTGATGATGGTGTGCCTGTCATCCTGCAATATAGGTCGTCCGATCTATATCTAATGGATAGGAAGGAAACTATGACAATTTACCCGCACTCCTCTCCACATTTGCATATAAGGCTTTCCCTCATTCATCCTTTTCTCCCACAAGATCTTGATCTTCCATGCAACGCACGGGCATCTTGCTAGTACTCCTACAATATGTATATTATTGTGAAATTTCATATACACCGGCCGAGATTAATGCAAACACGGCAGATTTTCATTACATTTCAAACATTTATAGGACAGAAAAATAAAAGAAACCCGACCCTAAACCTATTCTACGGCGGCGACCGACGTCCTCCATCTGCGATCTCTATGTACGGGGGCGGGGTTCAAGACCCGTGAAGTGAAGGTGCGGTCTCCGGCAAGGAAGAGTAGTGCCCTGCCAGTTGGCACACCATGCCCTGCCGCCTCCCATGCCCTACTCATCCTCGGAGGAGTCCCCAACCTCGGCGGTGCCGGACGTTGGACGGCGGCAAGTAGGACGCGTGCCTGACGATGCTCCCGTCGTCGGCCGCCAGCGTGGCCACCACTTGTGCGGTCGCGTCCGCGTCCGGCTACGCTGCTATTGTGTTGTGAGAGGCGACTTGAGCAAGGACAGCGACCTCGAGCTTTATCCCCGAAGAGAAGCTCTCCCGCAGAGCGTTCGCACTTACGGTCATGGCGGATGTGGTGCCAGGTAGGAGGACGATGCGCTATGGTGTGGAGGTTAGCTGGGCATTGCCGCTTTAAGTAGTGCATTCCGGTGAGGCCAAGCGTCCGGGTGCATCATTAAGTCGCCGGAGTTGGTTCCTCGGGCACCGGGCCACTTAACGACGACATACGAACAGACGGCATGAATGCGGGCAGCTGGCGCCGGCTGGGAACGCACCACGCGACGACGCGAGAGACGAGGGTTTTGGTGTGCCAGGGTAGTCAGTTGCGGTCGTGGCAACGTTGGAGATGCCCTTTGCTCACATGCGATCCCCGCATGTCATTGAAAAAGCAAGACGACCCCGCATGGTCTCAGGTCCCAAGGATGTAGTTGGCCGCGCTACACCACTCCGCGGACGCGTCGCGGCGCCCCGTGCATCCTCGATGAGCCGGGTGTTAGGGTGTGTTTGGATTTTGGCCGAAGTGCACCTTACCAAAATTTTGGTCATGACCCAAAGATTGGTCTTTGTTTGGATGGTTGACATTTTTTTGGCTTGCCAATTAATCTAGCCAAAGCTAGTTCATTTTTTGTGCCAATGTCGGCCAAATCATGGGCAACCAATACCTCAACCAAAATTTTGGTCATGACCCAATGGTTAGTCTTTGTTTGGATAGTTGCCATTTCTTTGGCATGCCAATGAACTCTAGCCAACTCTAGTTCATTTTTCTTGCCAATGTCGGTCAAATCATGGGAAACCAATACCTCAACCAAAATTTTGGCTACCCAATGCTTTGATGGGGCAACCTTGGGCACAAACCAAACATGTCGTTGGTCGTGCCACAGCACTAACGCCACCCTCGGCACATTGAAACCGACCGTGTCTAGCTACGATATGAGCATGTCGCTCACCGTGGTCGCCGTGTCCAGAGGTGGTGCTGGAGCTGCGCCCCGTTGTTGGCCCCAACGACCGACATGAACGGTTGTCGGTGGCGAGGAGGTCGTGGGCCAGCTCCTCCATTGGACTAGTCTGCGCTAGTCGTCCTGACGAGTGTGCCCCACATGTCAGTTTCCCTATTTTCCTGGCCATATTCGAGCATCAGTGCTCCGCATTGCGCATTAGGCCTTTCACTATGTATGCCAAGCGAGACAACTTATTGTTTATTTGAGACGTTCAAGTATAATCATGTGGCGTTTGCTTATTTCTCATTCCTCTCCAACCCTCTTCTCCATCGATCATGTCGCCCTCCAGTCGAGTCCATCCTCCTGCATGCCTCATTTGAACATTCTGCCGAGTATCATTCGCATGTACCCACCCTAGTCCTCTCTCTATAGATCTCCAGACCCCGAGATGAAATTGAGAGGGAACGAGTGGGGTACGTGATACCTAAGGCGGATTCAAAATTTTGAACCGATGATCATAGCATCCGCAAATCATATATACAGAGTATTCAATGTTCGTTTCGTTTTTGAACATACAATATAGTCCCTCCTATCCTTTCTAGTTTACATATAAGTTTTATGTGTAGTCAAAGTATCTCTACTTTGATCAAAAAGGTATCAACATTCAACAACGCCCAATCAATATTGTTAGATTCGTACGTACTCCTAGATTTGTACTCGAGATGGTTTCCAATTTGACTATTGACAAGATTAATAGTACATGAGATGTATAATGTGAAAATTATATCATTGGAAACTCCTTTCACATACGAATTTGACCGTATGCTTTGTGTAAGTTGCATGTCATATATTATTACTCTAACATTTGGTCAAAGTTAGCCTCGAAAAACGCATTAGACCCATTATCCTTTGTGTAAGTTGCATGTCATATATTATAACTCTAACATTTGTGTAAGTTGCATGATATTATTACTCTAACATTTGGTCAAAGTAGTATACTGGAAGTGGATCCTCTGACATAGGTATCCCTGCCTTACCCTCCCTTTCGGTCACTTACTGGCGGACCCCATGCTTGCTAGGCCCTGCATGTCAGTTACTCAATGGGTTCGGCCATGTCCAGGGATCCTCATCCGTAGTATACTCCCTCTGTTTTTATTTACTCCACATAAAACGGAGGGAGTGGTGGTATAATAAATGACGCGGGCAGGGGAGGGGGAGGGACATCGGTTTGCTCTCAACTGCAGTCCCACAAGCGAGCAAAAACGCAAATGAAACGCGTTCCATTCGGTGAGTGACGTGGAGGGTCCAGCATGCCGGGCTGCAACGCGAACGCGACAAGAGCGATGTACAGTCAAAACCAATTGACCGGTCGTCACCAGAACCACTATTCACACCAGAACCTTCGATGCTCGGCCTATGCCAGCCACAGCACTAAAAGCACATCAAATCTCCAGCCCATTACCCCACCTTTCGATCCCCTAGACCGCATCAAGCGTCCCCTAGTTCGCCAGAAAGCCATGGTGCGCCACAAGATCAGTTCCTACAAGATGTTGATGCCGGAGCGCCGTGCAGAAATCACGGCGGCTGTCGGCGCCACAGACCTCCGTTCCCAAGCTCGCTTTGCGGCAGGCCAATCCCCGAGTTCTCTAGAGCCAAGCTACGAGGAGGAGGAAGCTGATCCAATGTTCATGGAGGAGGTCGCGGTGTAGAAGGCACCCGATGGGTATGAGACGATGGACTTCGTGCAGCGCGTGGATGCCGCTGCCATCGAGGCCCTCCTGCAGGCAGAACCGGACGTCCTGGACTTGAACCGGGTGGCAGAGGCTCGACTCAATGAAGAGCACATGGAAGCCGCTCTCGTCGACGCCCTCCTACAGGCAGAACCGGACGCCCTAGACTTGAACCAGGCGGCGGAGGCTCGACTCGACGCGGAGCGCGCGGATGCCGCTACCATCGAGGCCCTCCTATAGGCGGAACCGGACGTCCTAGGCTTGAACCGGGCTGTGCTCTTGTCCGTGCAGAGCGCCCGCACGCTCCGCTTGAATGAGTAGCTGGAGGCCGAGGACAACCACGGTGCGGAGACACACGTCGGCAGCACCGGCTGGTTCGCGCCGGCAGCTAAAGACGATGAGGCCGTCTCTTTCCGCGAGCAGTGATAGTTTTTCTTTATGTTGTTGTTTTTATGGATCTTTTGCTATGTAAAAACATATATTTGTTATGCAAGTCGCCTGACTTGGGTCAGTCTACCATTTCAGGCGGTTGGATGAATACCCTACGTCTCCTAACCCTTCTTTCCTTCTTCCTCACCTCTTCTTCTTCCCCAACAGACCACCGCACGGGCCGTACGGATACTCCCCAACATGCGGTTGGATAAACATACTCTATGAATGAAGATTATGTGTCAGTGGTAGGATGGCTGAGTTTGGTTTGTTCACATGCGACAGCACGTGTCAGTGAGGGTGTGTTCCCTTGGTTGGGTTTGCGGCCTGCAGGAGCGACTGTGTGAGGGTGCGGTGCGACCGCGGCGTGCAGGAGCGACCGTGTGATGGTGCAGTGCGACCGCGACAGTCGTGTGCAAGTGTACCTCCTTCTCGTTTTGAAAACTTTAGGCAAGCTTGGCAAAAATGTGTGGCGAAGTTTGGCAATACAAGCCCTAGACCCAAACAGGATAAGTACGTACGTACTAGGAGTACTAGTGTTAAAAAAGAAAGGCGGGGTTTTCCTTCGTGGGATTTAATCGATACAAATCCTCGTTTCACGTGTCAATTAATGGGTATTTTTTTTCTCCAAAGACCAAAGAGCTAACCATCTCACTCCTCATCGCTTGATTAATGCAGCGCCATGCAAACCAACCTTCTCAGTTCCGCATGCATGCAGGGGATATTAATGTCCTTGGTTGCTAACCCCATCAATTTTGCCACGATTAGTGTTAGTGGCCCTTTGCAAATTGTAATTTTGATATACTGGCCTTGTGTAAAAAAAATGGAGGTAGTAACTATATTTGACTTCCTTCCCCATTGTGGTGACGTCGACGATATCTTTTTTTTGGTGGTTTGGCGAAGTGCGTTCGACGGAGAACACGATTAAGGGAGACCACGGTAAGTCGTTCGCAAGTGCCGCCTACAAGCCGAGACAGGCGCCTTATTTGCATCCAGGAAGTCCTTTACTGGTACTCCCTCCGGTCCTTTTTTCTTTGCGTCTAAGGTCCAACCCGTATACCAAGGGGAGGAGCAATTAGCAAAAAATGGACTGTTTTGCCCCTGGATTCATCTGAGGAGACCCTGGTTGCATGCGAGATTGGCTCAGACTTTGCATGCATGTCATCTCTCTCTCCCCTGTCCATCTCTCTACACACATGCGCCTCTCGCTCTCTCTCCTATTTCTGCATGCAAGCAACTCTCTCTGCCTTGGGAAGATGCGAAGCACATGGGAAAGAGAGATAGGATTACTGCAAGCACGCATGCGGTGGAAAGGGATGGAGGGCCCGGTTGGAAAGAGCAGCTTAAAAATTCCAATGCGTAGAGCATTGCAGGGAAAACGAAATTTTCTTAGATGCAGACAAAAAATGACCGGAGGTAGTACTACTAAGAGTACTAATACGATGAGATGGTTTCTCGCAGAAGACGAGGGAGGAGCGGAGTCAGCGAAGAGTGAAATGATGGTTGCTTCGTCTATGCTTTTGTGATTTGACGCCTCACTGCTTTGTGATTTGTGATAGAAGGGACAGGGGAGTAGACTTTGTGCTCTATACTGTACTACATGTGTCCAAGCATGGGAGAAAGAGGAGAGACATTGCATTTTTCTATTCCTTCAATCAATCAATCAGGGAGCTTTGGTTCCATCTTTTTGGCTTTGGCAACACCATCCACAATGGTTCCCACGATGCTAAAAGCTATTTTCACATTTGGCTACACATTGTGGATGCCCTTAACTGTATGTAACGCCCCTGATGCGGCTATATCTCCCACGTGCCGAAGCATGACTTAGAGGCATAACCGCATTGAAAGCAATGTCGCAAGTGAGGTAATCTTCAGACAACCCATGTAATTAATAAGAAAGGAGATACATAGTTGGCTTACAATCGCCACTTGCACATAATACATGAATAAAGCACTACAACATCCAGATACAATCAAGGTCCAACTACGGAACCAAAATAGAAGAAGACTACCCCAAATGCTACACAGATCCCCGATTGTCCCAACTGGGCTCCACTACTAATCAACTGGAAACAAAACAACATAACGAACACGATCTTCATCGAGCTCCTCCTTGAGCTCGGTTGTGTCACCTGCACGGTATCATCGGCACCTGCAAACTGGGTTCGGAAGTAATTTGTGAGTCACGGGGACTCAGCAATCTCACACCCTCACGATCAAGACTATTTAAGCTTATAGGTATGGAAAAGGTATGTGAGGTGGAGCTGTAGCAAGCACTAGCATATATGGTGGCTAACTTACACAAATGAGAGCGAGAAGGGAAGGCAAAGCACGTTCGAGAATCTATGATCAAGAAATGATCCTACACTACTTACGTTCAAGCATAACTCCAACACCGTGTTCACTTCCCGGACTCCGCCGAGAAGAGATCATAACGGCTACACACGCGGTTGATGCATTTTAATTAAGTTAAGTTTCAGGTTTTCTACAACCGGACATTAACAAATTCCCAGCTGCCCATAACCGCGGCCACGGCTTTCGAAAGTTCAAATCCCTGCAGGGGTGTCCCAACTTAGCCCATCACAAGCTCTCACGGTCAACGAAGGATATTCCTTCTCCCAAGACAACCCGATCAGACTCGGAATCCCGGTTACAAGACATTTCGACAATGGTAAAACTAAACCAGCAAAGCCGCCCGATGCGCCGACAATCCCGATAGGAGCTGCACATATCTCGTTCTCAGGGCAACACCGGATAGGTCAAGCTACGAGTAAAACCAACCCTCAAGTTTCCCC
This sequence comes from Triticum monococcum, assembly GCA_034509565.1. NCBI lineage: Eukaryota > Viridiplantae > Streptophyta > Magnoliopsida > Poales > Poaceae > Triticum > Triticum monococcum. Next base: position 342,570,411 of record CM067847.1, read on the forward strand.
GAGGTGGCCCCGCAGGCTGCACGATTAGGACCAACACTTAGAGAAGCACTGGCCCAGGGGGGAGGGGTTAAATAAAGATGACCCTTGAGTCTGTAGAACCCAAGGGAAGGTGGTAGGTTGTTAGTGCAAATGGTAAAACCAAGGTTGGGCCTTGCTGGAGGAGTTTTATTCAAAGTGAACTGTCAAGGGGTTCCCATTATCACCCAACCGTGTAAGGAACGCAAAATCCGGGAACATAACACTGATATGACGGAAACTAGGGCAGCAAGAGTGGAACAAAACACCGGGCATAAGGCCGAGCCTTCCACCCTTTACCAAGTATATAGATGCATTAATTAAACAAGAGATATTGTGATATCCCAACAAAATATCCATGTTCCAACAAGAAACAAACTCCAATCTTCACCTGCAACTAACAACGCTATAAGAGGGGCTGAGCAAAGCGGTAACATAGCCAAACAACGGTTTGGTAGGACAAGGTGGGTTAGAGGCCTGGCTTAGCAACATGGGAGGCATGATATAGCAAGTGGTAGGTATCGCAACATAGGCATAGCAATAGAGCAAGCAACTAGCAAGCAAAGATAGAGGTGATTTCGAGGCTATGGTCATCTTGCCCGATATCCCGCAAGGAAGAAGAACGAGTCCATGAAGAAGAACAAATGGACATCGTCGAACGGATCCTCACAAACACGACATTATTGGAACTAGCCCGAAGAAGCAACACCGGAAAGAAGCAAAACACATAGTAAACAACCACCACATAAGCAGGGCATGATGCACAACCAAATATGATGCATGTTGGGTTTAAATATGCATGGCATGGCAAAGGACACAAACAAAACTACAAGTTAAGTGGACCTCAATATGCAACGAGTTGCATATTGACGGAACACCACATCAATTATTTAGTTCTCTCTCGTTTATGTACCCAACAATATTAAATGTTATTAAGCATGGAAAGAGGTGAAGCATATGAAAACTACACATTTAAGCAAGTTTAAATGAGGACGGAACAACAAACAACAATTCTGGTAAATCCCCATACGCATTTATCAAATTGGTGCAACAACAATTTTTAAAAATTTAAATGTTATTATCATGATGCGAATGACATGTGCAAGTTTATGCAATTTTTATTAAAAATTGACAAGAGCATTATGAAGCATTTGTCACCCTGGTGGAAAGGAAAGGGGTGCCACGGGAACGATAACGAAAATGGTGACACGACAGCGTTCCGGTTTCGGTAACTCAATTGAGATACCGATGCAAAGGAGAAGTGTGCAGATGCATGCAAAAGATGGTGGGGCACTCCCGGATTTTGGGTGTCCCACGAGTTGGCGACAAGGAAACGAGTGACAATTTGAACAGGGTGCAAACACGAGCTTCTCAAACATCGCAAGCATTCGTTCACGGACGTCGTCTCGAGGTTATACCTTCGAAGCGTGCAAATGGGATGGTTCTCATTCGGTGCCAAGTAGAAGAAGTAGACGTTCTCGGGACGTTCATAGTGGAAGTAGGGGTACATGACGACGGTAGAGGTACTCGAGATCTTGGCGGCAGTAGTCATTCATGTTCTTAGTTGCACAATTTTCCGTAGATGTTCGGGATAACGACGAGGGACTTGACGTCCACGGAAGCTTCGAGGGTCGACGGTAGTTGTTCTTGTATCATCATGGCAGTAGTCGTACTCGGCGATAGTGGTACTTAGCATTTCGTTCGACACACACACGTAGATGAACTTGACGGGTCGTCGTCATCCTGGTACTTGGCATCCTCTTGGTCTCGATAGAGATGAAACGGAATGCAGCGGTTGTGGTACATGGCGTCCAGGGGGCTTCACGGGTCGTCCCGTACTTGGCAATCTTGATCGGGGCAGCAAAACATAATCGAACTTGGCGGACGCAAGAAGCAGCACGGGGCTGGCAGAGGCGACGCGGGGCCCACGCAGAGGGTTGAATCAGCCAACGGGCGAGGCGGGTCTTGGCGCTGGCTCGCGGCTCCGCGTAAGCGAAGAAAGGGCGTGGAAGTAGCGAAGGTCGGCGTGTGCGGGCAGCGTGTGGAGGTGCAAGACGACGGGGCCGCGGGCATCCATGGCCTCAGCGAGGAGAAGCAGGACCATGGGCGGCTGAACGGAGCAGAGGAGCAGCGTTCGTGCTCATCGGTAGGGCGGCGGTTTCGCGGGCCTCAGGCGGTGGCAAGGTGGTGGTCGTCGATGGCGGCCGGACGGTGAAGCAGCACGGCGGCAACTCACGGTACGCTGCTACAGCCATGGCAGAGGACGAGGCAAGGGGGACCTCCATGGGGGACCTCCTGTCCAAGGCGCAGCAGCGGGAGCTTCGGCCTAGGTGGTCGGGGGCGCGCTGCAGGAGAGGAAGGAGGGAGGCAACGACGTGCTTGAGGGAGGGGACGAGGCTGGCGCCGGTCATGAGAGAGAGAGATGGGATCAAGGGAGAGATGGCGCTGAGGGAGGAGGAGATCGAGCCAGAGGCTCGGGCGGCGCAAGAGAGCGAAGGTGAGGGAGAGAGCGATGGTTCGGTCGAGGCTAGGGTTACGGGGGCGTGCGGGCTGGCCTCGGAAGAAGGTTGGTCCTTGGAGGCCGGTGCGGGAGTGGGCCTAGGGAGGCCCAGTAGAGAGGAGGGGCCAGCTGGGCCTTAAGGCAAAATGGCAGGCCTGGCAGGCCTGAGAGACTGGGCTCTCTCCCACTACTAAAAGAAAAGAAAAGAGAACAGAGATTAAGAAAGAAAAGAAAGAGGGGTTAGGGGAAGAAGTTGGACACGCAGATAATTTTCCCGGACTCACAAAAATGTGCTAGTTCCGGGAAAATAGAAAAGGCCATGATTGAGATATCTAAATTCAAATCCATTTGAATTTAATTCAAATGGTTTGAATAATTTCAAGGTAATGAAGAGTCCTAAAATATTCGGATTTTTGGTGGAGCTCCGGAAAATGATGAAAGAATAAATGGCAAGTGTGTCAAGGTAATTTCACATTAATGAAATGTTTAATATAGCTCCCTACTATTGGGAGGATATGTTTTAAAGAGAATCACCATGTGAATTACCACGGTTTAAATGGATCCAAGATCCATGCCATTTATTTAGTTGAGTTAAGAAAAAGATGAATGCAACAAACAAAACAAATCACACAACGAAACCCGAAAACCCTGGAAGGCATCTGAAGCTCCGGTCTTGGGGCGTCACAACACTCCACCACTACGAGAGGATCTCGTCCCGAGATCTAGGATGTCACCGAAGGGAAAACGGAAGAGGAAGACGAGAGGTAAACTAAGTTGCTTCTCTGACAAACTAGTGAAACCACGAACCTTGAGAGGTTAAGCCATCTAGAGAAAAGAATACAACGGAGATGAACGAAGTTGAAAACACTCTGTTAGAAAAGAGGAACAAGGAACATTACGAGAACCTTATGGGTTGAAAGACATAAGGAAAAGCTTACAATGGACAGGAATTAGATGCAAGCACCTCGGTTGACATGAAATGTACAAGGAATGATAAAGACCAATTACGGCTACACTCCGGTTGGAGATGGAAGGTAGAGAATATGAGCTTTTCAATATGAAAGCACTTGGATGAGACTCCGGTTAGAAGAGGAATGATAGACACAACACTCCGGTTAAAACAAGATAGAGAAAGAATAAGACTGATATAATTTGGACAACACTTCGACTGTAAATGGAAGGAATTGAACAAGATCTTGACAAAAAAATTGATGGGTGTCACAGCCCTAGAATTTGATTGCAATTAGTATCATAAGCATCCATGCATCATGTCTATATTTGTTTGAAACTTGAAATGGGGATGTTCAAACCCTAGCACAAATTGAAATCCAACTAGGATCACAATGAAATATTCTCAATGATCCCAAAATTCCCTTTGGAAATGTTCATCATTTCTGATAAAGGTAAAACCCTCTGCCAAAAATGATAAACATATTTCTAGGTCATTTCTGGATTTTTGAATTAATTCATATTGTAATTGAATTGGGGCATTTAAATCCTATAAATATTTTAAATGCTCTAATAATTCTGAAACTAGTTGAGGGCTGTTGGGAATAATTTCAACAGTGCCCACAAATATTTTCAGGATTTTTGGAAATGCTCTGGCATTTTTAATAAAGACAAAACAATTGCAGAAAATAGAAAACAGAAACAAATAAAAAAACAGAAAGCAGAGAGAGAAAAGCCCACCTGGACCTTACTTCGTGGCCCACGTGGCCGGCCCAACCCACCTAGCCCCCTCCCCTGTCGTCTTCCTCCTTTGCCAGGTGGATGGGCGTGTGGCCGCCGTGCGCGCACACGCGCCCCGGCGACCTCCTGCTCGCCGCTTCCCCAACCCCCCTGGAGATGCTACGCACCTCCCTGGCGCCACATCCACTTCTCCCTCCGACCCTATCCTCCTTTGCTCTCTCTCCCTCCCGCGACCAAACTCGACCATCGCCGCCGCTCGCTGCCAACGCGCCCTCCGAGCTCGCCTGACCTCCCCACCATATTCCTAGGCACCGCCGCGGCTCTGCACATCGACGAGAAGAACAAAACAAGCCTCGGGAGCCCCTCAGCCTCACCATCACCGTCGTCCTCATCCTCGGGAGCCGACGACCGCCGTCGTCGATTCGCCGGCCACAGGACATCCCTGAGCAAGCCGAACCCATCATCGTGATCACTGTGAGCTGCACCGTTGTTTCCCCCTAACCCCGCGGCCTAGCGCTCGCTGTAGCGCCGTTTTCCACGATGCCCGAAGCACGCCGCCGCACGAGCTTGTCACCGACGAGGCTCCGGTGGCCAATCCGCCCTGTTCATATGCCCGTTGGCTTTGTGAGAGCCTGTAGAACGCGTAGGTGCTACCCGTTGATCCTCCCGTGCACGGTGTCGTCGTTTTCATCGGCGCCAGAACTCCGGCGGCCGCAACCGAGCTCACCGCTGTCGACTCCGGCCACCCCAGGCCTGGAGACCACCACCATCCAACACGCCATCGCGCCAGCTCTCCGTAGGGCCAAAGGGCGCACCGAACAGTGCACTGTAGGCGAAACCCGAGCTACCCCGGTGCGTCTCCGCCGTGGTTTTGGTCGTCGCCGGCGAAACTCTGGCGAGCCAACGTGGCACACTTAGTTAACACTAATGATGCCATTAGCTGATCACTGTGCCACTGACTCATGGGCCCCACGCCCTAATTAACATAGATTACATTTTCTATTTAGTTTTAACTAACCTCAGTGGGCCCATGTGTCAGCTTTGACTTTGGCCATGTCAACGTTGACTGGGCCCACCTGTCAGTGACCCTGGCCAGCACCGTGTCACTGACCAGTGGGACCCACTGGTCAATTTTGACCCAGAACAGCCCAGTTGACCTGCTGATGTTACACACACGTCCTGCTAACGCAATAAGTCATTTCTAGATTAAAAATAATTCAGAAAATTCCAGAAAATTGCCTAAACTTTTAAAATTCTTAGAAATTCAACCGTAACTCCAAATGAAATAAATTATATGTGAAAAATGATCAGAAAAATCCAAGGAATCTGAATATGGCATTTTCATGCATGTTTGAACAACTTAACCTCACTGTTTAGTCCAAAACATGATAATGCACTATTTGAATTCATAGTTTGAATTTGAATTTGAACCTAGTGTTCAAACCAACTCCATTTAACTTGTTGATAGTTGCATTAGCTCAATCAACAGCATCTTGCCATGTCATGATCATGCATCATATTGTTGCATCGCATTGATTGTGTTCTTCCTTATTTGCCGATAAATGTCCCCTCTCGGTAGACGCTGCTCCGACGCTGTGATCGTTGACACTGATGAAGACCCAATGATATCTTCAGAAGTGCCAGGCAAGGAAAACCCCCTTGTTCATTCCGACACAATCCCACCCTCTCGCTCCTGCTCTCCTCTACTGCATTAGGACAACAACAATTCATCTGTTACTTGTTGCGGTAGTTGAACCCCTTATCCTCTGCATGACCTATCATTGCCACAGTAAATAGATGAAACACACTAGCATGAGTAGGAGTTGTTTGAGCCCTGATGTGCCTACTCATTCATGCTTGTTGTCATGCCTGCTATTGCATAGAGTTGTGTCAGGTCTAATTCATCGGAGGTGTGTGAACATGTCCTACAGTTGAGAGCTAAATGTGTGAACACGATTTGGTAAAGGTAGCGGTGAGAGGCCATGTAGGAGTACATGGTGGGTTGTCTCATTGAAGCCGTCCTCAGTAACTGAGTTCTGTGTTTGTGATCCATGAAACAGTTACTACCACGCATTGGGCCCGAAATCAATGGACCCTCTCGGCTGCTTGATCACCCTTGTCCTCTGTCCAGGAGTTGCAACTAGTTTCTGGTATTTGTAGGATATGTGTTGGGGGCCGTGCGTAGCGCTGACCCTAGGGGTGGCCTGTGATGCGGTAGATACACCGTGGCCGGGCATGCCCGGCGCCCGTTTGGTGTCTCGGAACCCTGTACACATCGTCCAGGGCCGTATGTGGAAACCTCGGCCGGACTCCCTGCGGATGGAACCTGGATAGGCGATAAACCTGTACTAGAGACTTGAGTGTTTAGGTAGGCCATGGCCGACACCCTCGTTGGGCTTCCGCTTGAAGGTTGCCGAGTACATGTCATGTAAATGGCGGTAAGTGGTGAGAGCGTATGTGAAGAAGTACACCCCTATGGGGTTAACATCATCTATTCGAATAGCCATGTCCGCGGTAATGGACTTCTGGGTTGCCTATAACAGTTCATAGACAAGTGAAAGTGGATACTTTAAAATGCGCAAGATAAGTGTGAGTGTTATGGATGGCCTTCTCGTAGGGAGACGGGAGCGGATCCATAGTGGTGTATTGAATGGTGAATATGTGGACTCGTGTGCACCACCTCAAAAGAGTTACTTGCAGTCGTAGTTTAATATAGCCACCGAGTCAAAGCTGGCTTGCTGCAGTTAAACTCCACCACCCCCTTTGTTGATACCGATGCATATGTAGATAGTTCTGACGTAAGTCTTACTGGGTACATTTGTACTCATGTTTGCTTATTTTATGTTTTGCTGAGAGACTTCAGTCTCGCTAGTAGTTCCACGTGGACTTCGACATTTAGCTGGATACCTCAGCTACGATTTTGTGCCCTCGGCAGGATCTGGTAGATAGTCAGGCTTCTTAGCCTTTTTCATTTGTACATGTGTGTACTCAGACATGTTAAGCTTCCGCTTGTGCCTTGATTTGTATGCTATGTTTGTTGGGTCATGAGACCCATGTTTGTAACATCTCGCTCCTCGGAGTCTAATGAATAGATACTTGAGTTGTAGAGTTATGTTGTGATGCCATGTTGTATTTACACATATCAAGCATATTGTGTGTATGATTGAAATGCTTGGTATGTGTGGGATCCGACAATCTAGTTGTTTATCCTTGGCAGCCTCTCTTATGGGGAAATGTAGGCTAGTGCTTCCATGAGCCATAGTAGTCCGCTACAGCCCGGTTCACCGGAGTCCTGTTAGCCCAGCACTACTTCTCAGGACACTTGACTGGCCGACATGTGTTTCACTTTGTTCCTATGTCTGTCCCTCGGGGAAATGTCACGCGGTGACATCTGGAGTCCTGTTAGCCCAGTGCTACAGCCCGGATTCACACGCTGCTGACCGACATGCTCGATGTGATTCATGTATGCCTGTCCCCATAGGTTGGTGCCGCTTTGGGTTCACGACTAGCCATGTCGGCCCGGGTTCTCTGTCATATGGATGCTAGCGACACTATCATATACGCGAGCCAAAAGGCGCAAACGGTCCAGCGCCATGGCAAGGCGACACCCGTGGGAATACCGTGCATGAGGCCACAAAGTGATATGAGGTGTTACCGGCTAGATCGATGTGACTTGGAATCGGGGTCCTGACAGCGTTGGTATTAGAGCCTGACTGCCTGTAGGTTTACCAAGCCAACTGGTCGAAGTTGTGTCTAGAAATGCTTTAGTTATATGTAGGGGAATTGATTGTGGGAGGGAACGTAAGGCTCTTTTTACTCCTTTACCCTATGCCCTTCTGATCTGAGTCAACCTCTTCTTTTCTACGGGGCTTAAGAATTAGGCCTTCTCATCTATCTATCAGGATGACGTGCTACTAATCCGTAGACTTATGGAATTGATAGTTTCAAGCCTCAGTTCCGTTCCTACTACTTTTGTATGTTGACAGTTGATCTCAGAACCTTGATATTGTGTTGTTGAGTGGTTATGCCACCATTTTGCAGGATGTCTCAAATCATTTTGAGCATTTACAGCCGTTATGCTGTCCGAGTCATCCCAGGTTTCTAACTAGTCTGATGCATTTGCAAATTCCTTCTTCCGTTACCGACGTTCCTTTGGTCCAGTTTATCCACACTAATCGGTGAGTTGAGGTACTCTGTTGCCTCGACATATATGTTGGAGCTATTATTACGACCCTAGGTGTTGTAGGGAGTCACCTAGTAATCTAGCCATGTTTCGTGTTCCCAGTGTGATAATTCTGGCCACCATTCTCGAAAGCATCCCGTGATGCCATGTAGTGGTAGTTATTCTATTCATGGGTTCTTGAACCCGAGATTCCCCTACTTAACTCATGTTGATAGTGTTGCTAGTCCCTTTAGGATATTAGTAACCTTTCTGATAGTCCTCGAGATCCGTGGTATTTCCTCCTTCCAAATACTATGAACCACTTATGGCAGAAGTTTGTTGGATCAAAAGATCACAACCAGAGTGCTCTTGATGAGTTCTCCATTCTGCATTGTGACTCTGCCAGTCCTACCTTTCTGCATCGGTTATCCGGAAGAAATAACATGATAATCCATGCATCCATAACTCAGAAAAATTATATGTTCCTTTGAGTTGTTCCTCTTTAGTTGTATTCTGAACCTCGTCCATCAATTGTTGGTCAAGAGTAGTTGTGCATTGGTGTTATCGATGCCTATTATTCAAGTGATCCGTCAAGCCATTCCATTTCCGGAATGACTAGGAGAAACAAACTCCAGTACCTCATCGATATCCAGGATTGGGTCAAAGCAATTGTATTCCGCAGATCAAAGTGACAATCCAGCTTTTGATTTTGTTCAACCCTTAAGTATTGCCCTCTTTATGTCAGGAATATCATAGGAATTGCACAACCTCCTATGAACTCTTGATACAGTGATACTTCTCGCCATCATTATTCATTCCTCGGTTCCGTGTTGTTGTAACCAGAATGCCGACAAGTGAATTGTGATGTGTGAAATCGATACTCCGAGCAACTCGTTGCTTTGTAGTAAATGGACAATATTCTTATTCCTAGCGTGTTGGTTTTGAGCTACCATTCTAAGATTGATCGTGCTACCTAGTCCATATCTTCGGGTGCACTCATCGACCAATGAGTTAGGATTATGACCATCCCTCGCTCCTTGATCATATCGTCTTGCCTTGAAAAGCAAGATTGTTCTCGAGCTTAATAACATATCGGTGGTTTGTGATTTTCCAAATATCTTCTTGGAAGTATTACCAGGTTGTTCCCTGATCGCTATGTTGAGTTCGTGCTCATGTTGGCTTTTCTATAAACCATCCCTTCTCCATGAATCTGTGTGGGATACCCCTGAGCTAGTTGGTTAAGCTAAACAACAACTTGGAGAGTTGGAAGATAAAAGGTTTTGCCGAATTTGGTTCTTTCTGAAGGGATATCTTTGTGTTTGTGTGTGTTGAAGAAAGATGATATCTTCACCAATTGGTCCTCATGACCAGTTGTTGGATCTATTGTCTTGTCAAAACTTTGACTTGAGTATGGGCTATTGTCACGTCAAATCAGAACCAACGATGTTCGTAGTGTTGTCTTACTCGTGGTTGATCCCTCGAGAATACACCATTACATCTTATGGTCTGACTAATGCTATCACCGTGTTCACATGATGGTGGAAGTCCAGTGATATGGAAATTCCGATGAGTTGTTGTTGAGCCCATCAGCAGCATTTTGTCTTCCCCATGATTCATGTTGAACATCAACCTAGTGTTGAAAACCTTGTAAGCAATGCCTTCGTGTTCCGTTCATGAAGCTTATGCTTGGATAAAATAAGCGACTTTCTCTAAGTTCACATGCACTAGGTGTAAGTTGCCGCCATGAATTTGAGAAAGGTTTGTTTTGTTTCCTTGGAATCATCACAAATCAGTCATGCATATGTGCGAAGTATTGTATGGTTTGGTAGATTAATTACCTGCACTCCATATGTGTTCCTAGCACACCAAGCCACTGATTGGTTTGTTCTAGGAGAAGAAGTTTCTTCTTAGGAGCTAGACTTACGCAAGGACTTCGATATCCTCGTTGATGGTTCCCTCCTGAACTCGGTAGTGTTTCGTTGTAAGACTACCAGGTGGCCATGCTTGTCTAGGACAACATGTTCACATGCTTGTAGCAGAACCGGCTCATGTTTTGGAGCTTACTATCGTAGTTCATTCCCCGAGAATCTCGCAACGTCATCTCATCGATTTGTGTTGCAAAACTCCATTTTTCTTTCTAGACTTGATGAGTCTGGAATATCCTGACACCAACTAGATCTGAATTTCAGGCAGATATGATGGTTGGAACACACTCCAAGAACTATAATATTGGTCTCCCTGTAACCGGTAAAGTGGATGTCGTGGCCAACACACCCAGACGGAAGACCTATTATTGTAGTATCTTGATTGAGGAAGTTGGCCACCGCCCCATAAGGATTTCGTAGGATTTACTACAGGAGTTGTTCCTTATGGATCTATTGTATTCTGAAGTCCGACCACTACTTTATGGCTATGTTGATGCTTTAAAGCATGACCGTGGTAACCAGTACATCAAGGAGAACATTAGAAGCGGAGTGCTAAATGTCTCTTGGTCGATCATCCAGATTTCATTCCCTTGGCCTCGCTAAGGTGAAATCTGAGAAAGGGTTGTCTTTCTATGCATCTGCATTGTCCATCACTATTCTTCAAGGTAGTAAGATGTGTTGCCAAGATCCTCGACTTGGATGTTGATAGAACCTTGATGAATATGAAAATGCTCAAGTTCTTGAGAGCACGCGCAAGCACTAGGTTTTACCTTTGGCGTTAACTGGGATTTGCTTCCAGCTTCCTCGGTTATGTTATAACCTTTTCAAACAGTGGACTCACTCTCGACTGTTGAGTTTTTCCCAGATTACCAGAATCATTCCCAACATTTGCATTTTGTTCCCAGCTTGCACCTCTGTAGTTGTTGTTCAGGATCATCTTCGAAAGTGGACTTACCATGGGCCCCATCCATTTTTGATGATAAGAAAAAATCATCCATTGCGTTGTCTTCAACAAGATAGTCCACATCATCCATTCTAGTCGGAGTATGCCATTCTTCGAACTTCTTCAAATGATCGTTGTGATTACCTTAGGCTGGTATAGAGAGTTTCAATGATCTTTGAATCAAAAGTAATTCTTTTTGCCACTTAAGGGAATAATTCTATGAGTCACCTTCCCCGAGGTATCACGTTACGAAATCATGGCAAATATCTCCTTGCTACTTTGAAGTTCGTGCTCCATCCTATTCGAGTATGGAATTGTTGCCTACCTAGTGAACCTTCGCCACCCGTTTCACTCCATCCCTCTAGCTGTATGCTTCGTGTCTCAGCTCAAGAGATGTTACTATGTCTCATTCCATGAGTTGATCTTGTGATCATTAAGATGATCCTAAGGTGCTCGAACCTCAGGGAGGTCGATTCTTCTTAATTTCTCCCTTTCTACCCGTTGTCATGTTGAATGTAGTTCTCAAAGCAAGACGTCGAGATCAAGGTGATGCAATGAATCAACATCCTCGAGAAAGACATCTAGATCGTGAAGGTCGTGTTAGTTTTGTATCCCCTCTGTCTTCTTACCTCACGTCTTGAATCTCGGGACGAGATTCTTGTTTAGTGGGGGCGAGTTGTCACAGCCCTAGAAATTGATTGCAATTAGTCTCATAAGCATCCATGCATCATGTCTATACTTGTTTGAAACTTGAAATGGGATGTTCAAACCCTAGCACCAAATGAAATCCAACTAGGATCACAATGAAATATTCTCAATGATCCCAAAATGCCCTTTGGAAATGTTCATCATTTTTGATAAAGGTAAAACCCTCTACCAAAAATGATAAACATATTTCTAGGTCATTTCTGGATTTTTGAATTAATTCATACTGTAATTGAATTGGGGCACTTAAATCCTATAAATATTTTAAATGCTCTAATAATTCTGAAACTAGTTGAGGGCTGTTGGGAATAATTTCAACAGTGCCCACAAATATTTTCAGGATTTTTGGAAATGCTCTCGCATTTTTAATAAACACAAAACAATTGCAGAAAATAGAAAACAGAAACAAATAAAAAAACAGAAAGCAGAGAGAGAAAAGCCCACCTGGACCTTACTTGGTGGCCCAAGTGGCCGGCCCAACCCACCTAGCCCCCTCCCCTGTCATCTTCCTCCTTTGCCAGGAGGATGGGCGTGTGGCCACCGTGCGCGCACACGCGCCCCGGCCACCTCCTGCTCACCGCTTCCCCGACCCCCCTGGAGATGCCACGCACCTCCCTGGCGCCCCATCCACTTCTCCCTCCGACCCTATCCTCCTTTGCTCTCTCTCCCTCCCGCAACCGAACACGACCATCGCCGCCGCTCGCTGCCAACGCGCCCTCCGAGCTCGCCTGACCTCCCCACCGTATCCCTAGGCACCACCGCGGCTCTGCACATCGACGAGAAGAACAAAACAAGCCTTGGGAGCCCTCAGCCTCACCATCACCGTCGTCCTCATCCTCGGGAGCCGACGACCGCCATCATCGATTCGCCGGCCACAGGACATCCCCGAGCAAGCCGAACCCATCATCGTGATCACTGTGAGCTGCACTGTCGTTTCCCCCTAACCCCGTGGCCTAGCGCTCGCTGTAGTGCCATTTTCCACGATGCCCGAAGCACGCCGCCGCACGAGCTCGTCGCCGACGAGGCTCCGGTGGCGAATTGGCCCTGTTCATATACCCGTTGGATTTGTGAGAGCCTGTAGAACACGTAGGTGCTACCCGTTGATCCTACCGTGCACGGTGTCGTCGTTTTCATCGGCGCCCGAACTCCGGCGACCGCAACCGAGCTCGCCGCTATCGACTCTGGCCACCCCAGGCCTGGAGACCACCACCATCCAACGCGCCATCGTGCCAGCTCTCCGTAGGGCCAAAGGGCGCACCGAACGGTGCACTGTAGGCGAAACCCGAGCCACCCCGGTGCGTCTCCGCGCCGTTTTTGGTCGTCGCTGGCGAAACTCCGGCGAGCCAATGGCACACTTAGTTAACACAAATGACGCCATTTAGTTGATCACTGTGCCACTGACTCATGGGCCCCACGCCCTAATTAACATAGATTACATTTTCTATTTAGTTTTAACTGACCTCAGTGGGCCCATGTGTCAGCTTTGACTTTGGCCAAGTCAACGTTGACTGGGCCCACCTGTCAGTGACCCTGGCCAGCACTGTGTCACTGACCAGTGGGACCCACTTGTCAGTTTTGACCCAGAACAGCCCAGTTGACCTGCTGATGTTACGCAGACGTCCTGCTGACGCAATAAGTCATTTCTAGATTAAAAATAATTCAGAAAATTCCAGAAAATTGCCTACACTTTTAAAATTCATAGAAATTCAACCGTAACTCCAAATGAAATAAATTATATGTGAAAAATGATCAGAAAAATCCAAGGAATCTGAATATGGCATTTTCATGCATGTTTGAACAACTTCACCTCACTGTTTAGTCCAAAACATGATAATGCACTATTTGAATTCATAGTTTGAATTTGAATTTGAACCTAGTGTTCAAACCAACTCCATTTAACTTGTTGCTAGTTGCATTAGCTCAATCAACAGCATCTTGCCATGTCATGATCATGCATCATATTGTTGCATCGCATTGATTGTGTTCTTCCTTATTAGTCGGTAAATGTCCCCTCTCGGTAGACGCTGCTCCGACGCTGTGATCGTTGACACTGTTGAAGACCCAATGATATCTTCAGAAGTGCCAGGCAAGGAAAACCCCCTTGTACATTCCGATACAATCCCACCCTCTCGCTCGTGCTCTCCTCTACTGCATTAGGACAACAACGATTCATCTGTTACTTGTTGCGGTAGTTGAACCCCTTATCCTCTGCATGACCTGTCATTGCCACAGTAAATAGATGAAACACACTAGCATGAGTAGGAGTTGTTTGACCCCTGATGTGCCTATTCATTCATGCTTGTTGTCATGCCTGCTATTGCATAGAGTTGTGTCAGGTCTAATTCATCGGAGGTGTGTGAACATGTCCTACTGTTGAGAGCTAATTGTGTGAACACGATTTGGTAAAGGTAGCAGTGAGAGGCCATGTAGGAGTACATGGTGGGTTGTCTCATTGAAGCCGTCCTCAGGAACTGAGTTATGTGTCTGTGATCCATGAAACAGTTACTACCACGCATTGGGCCCGAAATCAATGGACCCTCTCGGCTGCTTGATCACCCTTGTCCTCTGTCCAGGAGTTGCAACTAGTTTCTGGTATTTGTAGGATATGTGTTGGGGGCCGTGCGTAGCGCTGACCCTAGGGGTGGCCTGTGATGCGGTAGATACACCGTGGCCGGGCATGCCGGGCGCCCGTTTGGTGTCTCGGAACCCTGTACACATCGTCCAGGGCCGTATGTGGAAACCTCGGCCGGACTCCCTGCGGATGGAACCTGGATAGGCGATAAACCTGTACTAGAGACTTGAGTGTTTAGGTAGGCCATGGCCGACACCCTCGTTGGGCTTCCGCTTGAAGGTTGCCGAGTACATGTCATGTAAATGGCGGTAAGTGGTGAGAGCGTATGTGAAGAAGTACACCCCTATGGGGTTAACATCATCTATTCGAATAGCCATGTCCGCGGTAATGGACTTCTGGGTTGCCTATAACAGTTCATAGACAAGTGAAAGTGGATACTTTAAAATGCGCAAGATAAGTGTGAGTGTTATGGATGGCCTTCTCGTAGGGAGACGGGAGCGGATCCATAGTGGTGTATTGAATGGTGAATATGTGGACTCGTGTGCACCACCTCAAAAGAGTTACTTGCAGTCGTAGTTTAATATAGCCACCGAGTCAAAGCTGGCTTGCTGCAGTTAAACTCCACCACCCCCTTTGTTGATACCGATGCATATGTAGATAGTTCTGACGTAAGTCTTACTGGGTACATTTGTACTCATGTTTGCTTATTTTATGTTTTGCTGAGAGACTTCAGTCTCGCTAGTAGTTCCACGTGGACTTCGACATTTAGCTGGATACCTCAGCTACGATTTTGTGCCCTCGGCAGGATCTGGTAGATAGTCAGGCTTCTTAGCCTTTTTCATTTGTACATGTGTGTACTCAGACATGTTAAGCTTCCGCTTGTGCCTTGATTTGTATGCTATGTTTGTTGGGTCATGAGACCCATGTTTGTAACATCTCGCTCCTCGGAGTCTAATGAATAGATACTTGAGTTGTAGAGTTATGTTGTGATGCCATGTTGTATTTACACATATCAAGCATATTGTGTGTATGATTGAAATGCTTGGTATGTGTGGGATCCGACAATCTAGTTGTTTATCCTTGGCAGCCTCTCTTATGGGGAAATGTAGGCTAGTGCTTCCATGAGCCATAGTAGTCCGCTACAGCCCGGTTCACCGGAGTCCTGTTAGCCCAGCACTACTTCTCAGGACACTTGACTGGCCGACATGTGTTTCACTTTGTTCCTATGTCTGTCCCTCGGGGAAATGTCACGCGGTGACATCTGGAGTCCTGTTAGCCCAGTGCTACAGCCCTATGGTGGGCTCACGAGGGTAGGGGCGCGCCCTAAGGGGGGGGCCCTTCCTCGTGACCACCTCGGGCACTGGTCCACGTTGATTTTCCTTCCGAATTTTCCATATTTTCCAAAAATAAGCTCTGTCCGTTTTTATCCCGTTTGGACTCCGTTTGATACGGATATTCTGCGAAACCAAAAACATGCAACAGACAAGAACTGGCACTAGGCACTGGATCAATATGTTAGTCCCAAAAATAATATAAAAAGTTGCCAATAAGTATATGAAAGTCGAATAATATTGGCATGGAACAATCAAAAATTATAGATACGACGGACACGTATCAGCATCCCCAAGCTTAATTCCGGCTCGTCCTCGAGTAGGTAAATGATAAAAAAAGATAATTTTTGATGTGGAATGCTACCTAGCATAATCTTGATCATATGTCTAATCATGGCATGAATAATAAGACACGAGTGATTCAAAGCAATAGTCTATCCTTTGACATTAAGACAATAATACTTCAAGCATACTAATAAAGCAATCATGTCTTTTCAAAATAACATGGCCAAAGAAAGTTATCCCTACAAAATCATATAGTCTGGCTATGCTCCATCTTCACCACACAAAATATTCACATCATGCACAACCCCAATGACAAGCCAAGCAATAGTTTCATACTTTTGATGTTCTCAAACCTTTTCAACTTTCACGCAATACATGAGCGTGAGCCATGGACATAGCACTATAGGTGGAATAGAATATGATGGTGGAGGAGACAAAAAGGAGAACATAGTCTCACATCAACTAGGTGTATCAATAGGCTATGGAGATGCCCATCAATAGATATCAATGTGAGTGAGTAGGGATTGCCATGCAACGGATGCACTAGAGCTATAAGTGTATGAAAGCTCTAACTGAAACTAAGTGGGTGTGCATCCAACTTGCTTGCTCATGAAGACCTTGGGCATTTGAGGAAGCCCATCATCGGAATATACAAGCCAAGTTCTATAATGAAAATTCCCACTAGTATATGAAAGCGATAACTCAAGAGACTCTCTATATGAAGAACATGGTGCTACTTTGAAGCACAAGTGTGGAAAAGGATAGTAGCACTGCCCCTTCTCTCTTTTTATCTCAATTTTTTATTTTCTCTTCTTCTTTTTTTATTTTTTGGTGGGCTTCTTTGGCCTCTTTTTTTTGGGCTTCTTTGGCTTATTTTTTTTGTAAAGTCCGGAGTCTCATCCCAACTTTATGGGGGAATCATAGTCTCCATCATCCTTTCCTCACTAGGGCAATGCTCTAATATTGATGATCATCACACTTTTATTTACTTACAACTCGATATTACAACTCGATACTAGAACAAAGATATGACTCTATCTATGATTGCCTCCGGCGGTGTACCGGGATGTGCAATGATCTAGCGTAGCAATGACATCAAAAAACGGACAAGCCATGAAAACATCATGCTAGCTATCTTATGATCATGCAAAGCAATATGACAATGAATGCTCAAGTCATGTATATGATGATGATGAAAGTTGCATGGCAATATATCTCGGAATGGCTATGGAAATGCCATGATAGGTAGGTATGGTGGCTGTTTTGAGGAAGGTATATGGTGGGTTTATGGTACCGGCGAAAGTTGTGCGGTACTAGAGAGGCTAGCAATGGTGGAAGGGTGAGAGTGCGTATAATCCATGGACTCAACATTAGTCATAAAGAACTCACATACTTATTGCAAAAATCTATTAGTTATCGAAACAAAGTACTATGCGCATGCTCCTAGGGGGATAGATTGGTAGGAAAAGGCCATCGCTCGTCCCCGACCGCCACTCATAAGGAAGACAATCAATAAATAAATCATGCTTCGACTTCATCACATAACGGTTCACCATACGTGCATGCTACGGGAATCACAAACTTCAACACAAGTATTTCTACAATCCACAACAACCCACTAGCATGACTCTAATATCACCATCTTTATATCGCAAAACTATTGCAAGGAATCAAACATATCATATTCAGCGATCCACAAGTTTATGTATGATTTTATGACTAACCATGTGAATGACCAGTTCCTGTCATCTCTCTAAATAGATATAAGTGAAGCAAGAGAGTTTAATTCTTTCTAAAAAAGATATGCCCACTCTCTAACAAATATAAGTGAAGCAAAAGAGCATTCTGCAAATGGCGGTTGTCTAAGTAAAGAGAAACAGGCAATCCAAACTTCAAATGATATAAGTGAAGCACATGAAGCATTCTATAAAGCCATACTAAAAAATATAAGTGAAGTGCAAAGTGCATTCTATAAATCAAGAAAGGACTATATTATACCAGCATGGTGCATAAAAAGAAAAATAAAAACCTAAATGCAAAAGACGCTCCAAGATTGCACATATCGCATGAACGAAACGAATCCGAAAACATACCGATATTTGTTGAACAAAGAGGGGATGCCTCCCCAACATCCCCAAGCTTAGACGCTTGAGTCCCCTTGAATATTTACTTGGGGTGCCTCGGGCATCCCCAAGCTTGAGCTCTTGCCTCTCTTCCTTCTTCTCACATCGAAACCTTCTCAATCATCGAACACTTCATCCACACAAAACTTCAACAGAAAACTTGGTAAGATCCGTTAGTATAATAAAGCAAATCACTACTCTAAGTACTGTTACAAACCAATTCATATTTTGTTTTTGCATTGTTTCTACTGTAATATAACTTTTTCATGGCTTAATTCACTGATATGAATCGAGAGTTTCATCAAAACAAGCAAACTATGCATCAAAAAACAGAATCTGTCTAAAAGAGACCAATCTGTAATAATTTGATCATTCACCATACTTATGATACTTGAAAAATTCTACCAAAATTAGGAACAATAAAAACTTTGTACCGCAATAGAGTGCAAAAAGAATCATAATGATTCGACGTTCCAGCTAAAAATGTAAAATCGCGCACTACAGCCAAAGTTTCTGTCCTGCACCATACAAACCATCAAGCAAATGTAAACATCCTAAAGGCAAACCTTGGCTCATTAATTTTATAAAACAATGGAATTGTACAAGGGGATAATTATTTTTGTTGAAAAGTTTCTGTAATCAAGATTCACAAAGTTGTCATGAGCATGAACGAAGTTCAAGGAGCTCTCCCACTTCAACAATGCTTGTCTCTCTCACTTTCACTTTCCTTTTTAAAAAAGTTTTGGGTTCCCCTCTTTATTTTTGTTGTTTTTAAACTATATGAAAGCACTCAACAGAAATAAATGACTCTCTAAAACTTCCAGGTTGTCTCCCTGGCAGCGCTTTCTTTAAAGCCATTAAGCCAGGCATATAGTGCTCAAGTAGTGAATCCACCCGGATCCCAAGGTATATCAAAGCCAATTTTAATTAACAATGATTTGTAATTTAGTAGTGAGCACAAAGAAACATATATCAATCAATGACGAAGTCTAACTCTCTTCCTATGCATCGGCATGTCATAAAACAACAATTCATGCACACCTAGTAAAGGCCAATGCATAGTATAAACAGTTTCTTGCAATTTTACCATGTTGGAAACATAGAAAGGTGGAGATATAGTTCCTCTCTCATAATAATTGAAAGTAGGAGCAGAAAGCACATGCATATTATATCTATCAAAATCATCATGTGTAATAGTAAAATGCAACCCATCAATGTAATCCTTAATAAGGGCAAACTTCTCCGATATAGTGTAGTCGAGAGAATTCAAAAAGATAATAGGACTTTCATGTGTGGGTGCAATAGCAACAATTTCATGTTTAACATCAGGAACTATAGCAAGTTCATCTCCATAACCATAATTCATATTGGCATCTTGGCCACAAGCATAGCAAGCATCATCAAAAAGGGATATTTCAAGAGAATCAATGGGATCATAACAGGCATCATAGCAATCATCCTTCGGTAAGCATGAAGGGGAATTAAACAATGTATGAGTTGAAGAGTTACTCTCATTAGAAGGTGGGCACGGGTGATCAATCCGCTCTTCCTGCTTTTGTTCTTCGCTCTCCTCCTCATCTTTTTCATCCAATGAGCTCACAGTGTCATCAACTTATTCTTCCATAGACTCCTGCAAAATATTAGTCTCTTCTTGGACAGCGAAGACTTTATTAATAAGTGCATTAATTTCATAATTTTATTCATAATTCTCATAGCAATATTTGAGGATAGCTAAATTTTCAGATCTATAACAAGCATCAGCAATATCATCAAACTCTTTAAACATAGATTCAATTTCATAAGCACACGTAAAAGCAACAAATTCTTCTGTTTGTTCCACATCATAGTAATCATATATACCTCTAGCATAACAAGCCAAGGTTTCATTATCATTAACTCTGCATGAAAAGGGGAGGTGTGGAGAATTCATCCTAGAGCAACATGTATAATCATATTCCGAGCATAGTTGTCTAGCACACCACTTCAATATATAAATTTGATCCCATAATAGTTTCCCTTTTTGTGTCAAGCAATAATCCCTAAAGTATTCACGTTGATCCAATGTTACTCCCATTACATAATTGAATGGGTTTTTCTCAGGATTATCAAAGTAGTACATAATATCTTTCACATAACCAGCATCGAGGGTTTTAGGAGGTTCCCCATCTCCATGAGTAGAAATTACACCTAATTGTTTTGGTATTTCGTGTTCCATATGCATAACTAAAGATAAAACAACTAAGAACAGCAAATAAAAATTAGTTAGTGATAAAGCAAACAAGCACACACGAGAATATTTACCCCATGCTATTACTCCCCGGCAACGGCGCTAGAAAAAGGTCTTGATAACCCACAAGTATAGGGGATCGCAATAGTTTTCGATAAGTAAGAGTGTCGAACCCAACGAGGAGCTAAAGGTAGAACAAATATTCCCTCAAGTTCTATCGACCACCGATACAACTCTACGCAGACTTGACATTCGCTTTACCTAGAAGAAGTATGAAACTAGAAGTACTTTGTAGGTGTTTTCGGAAAGGCTTGCAAGAAAGTAAAGAGCACGAAAATAAAACTAAGAGCTGTTAAGGTAAAGAAGCAACTAAAGTAAATATAGCGAGTGTGGAAAAGTGGTGGTAGGAGTTCCGAAATTGGCGCTTAAGCAATTGACTACTTTACTAGAACGATAGCAAGTATTATGTGGGAGAGGCCACTTCTAGCATGTCATCCCTGACTTGGAATTCTATGCACTTATGATTGGAAAAATTAGCAAGCATCCGCAACTACTAATGTTCATTAAGGTAAAACCCAGCCATAGCATTAAGATATATTGGTCCCCCTTCAATCCCGTATGCATCAATTCCTATGCTAGGTTGAAGCTTCTGTCACTCTTACCCTCCAATACATAGTCCTATCAACATATAACTAACCCTATGGTGTGATCCACGCGCGCGCTCATGTGATGGGCACCAAAGGACGGAAACATAACCACAAGCAAATGAAATCAATCATAGCAATTCATCAACCACCGATAGGACACCGAAAATCTACTCAGACATCATAGGATGGCAACACATCATTGGATAATAATATGAAGAATAAAGCACCATGTTCAAGTAGAGGGTACAGTGGGTTGCGGGAGAGTGGACCACTGTAGATAGAGGGGGGAAGGTGATGGAGATGTTGGTGAAGATGGCAGAGGTGTTGGTGAAGATCTCGGTGATGATGATGATGGCCACGGCGGCGTTCCGGCGCTACCGGAGGAGAGGGGGAGAGGGGCCACCCTCTTCCTCTTCTTCCTTGACCTCCTCCCTAGATGGGAGAATTGTTTCCCCTCTGGTCCTTAGGCTCCATGGCATGGGAGGGGCGAGAGCCCCTCCGGGATTGGCTCTATCTCTCTGTCTCTCTCTGGTTCTGTGTTCTGATCTGGCTCTGTTTCACCGCTTCGTATATATATGGAGATCCGTAACTCCGATTGGCCTGAAACCTTCGCCGTGATTTTTTTTTGAATATTAGCTTTCTTGCGGCAAAGGAAGAGCGTCAACCGCCTTATGGTGGGCTCACGAGGGTAGGGGCGCGCCCTAAGGGCGGCGGGGGGGGCGCCCCCTACCTCATGACCACCTCGGGCACTGGATCGCGTTGATTTTCCTTCTAAAGTTTCCATATTTTCCGAAAATAAGCTTCGTCCGTTTTTATCCCGTTTGGACTCCGTTTGATATGGATATTCTGCGAAACCAAAAACATGCAACAGACAGGAACTGGCACTGGGCACTTGATCAATATGTTAGTCCCAAAAATAATATAAAAACTTGCCAATAAGTATATGAAAGTCAAATAATATTGGCATGGAACAATAAAAAATTATAGATACGACGGAGACGTATCAACGTCTAACCCCAATTTCATATCATACATATGTCGGAAAGATATCCTAGGAGCTACTTGAATTCCCACTTATAAACTCCTGAAACTTTTTGGTTATGCAATCAGATGTTGGGGATACAGGCGAAGCATAATATCTCACCCAAACTAACAATACCTTCATCCAGCTGTATCCATCCTTCAACACATAACCAAGAAACCTTCGGAAATCATTTACCTCAACCTTTGAAAAGCATCCGTTATACGAGTTATGGCAATACTCCTAAACTCCCGCCTCAGTACTGGGTGGCATCGAGGTTATCTCACCAACAACTGCATAAAAGAGATTTTCGATGTCGGCGAAACTCAGGTATTCCAGAACTGCAATGATAAAATTGTGACGACAACACCTCGGAGCTCAACTCCCGGGGACACTGCCACAACCCCTAAATGTCAGTAGGCACCAAGAACAATGTTCTTGTCACAAAACCATCGGAATGATTCCAAGATACCCGCGTGATCCTAAATTTTTTTAGTGAAATTTGAGAAGAGAAGTGTCAAAACTCTACGCTAGGATGCCTCACCAGAGCGACAAAAGGACTGAGGAGTAAAAAGAATCCTACTCTCCGATATATATAATCCTATCAAACTCAAAACAATTTTTCTAGACTCAACAACGTCAGCGATTCGATCAAGCAGGGGGCTCCTAAGTCGGGGAGGGCTCTGATTACCAACTTGTAACGCCCTTGATGCGGCGATATCTCCCATGTGTCGAAGCATGACTTAGAGGCATAACCACATTGAAAGCAATGTCGCAAGTGAGGTAATCTTCACACAACCCATGTAATGAATAAGAAAGGAGATACATAGTTGGCTTACAATCGCCACTTCACATAATACATAAATAAAGCACTACAACATCCAGATACAATCAAGGTCTGACTACGGAACCAAAATAGAAGAAGACTACCCCAAATGCTACACAGATCCCCGATCGTCCCAACTGGGCTCCACTACCGATCAACTGGAAACGGAACAACATAACGAACACGATCTTCATCGAGCTCCTCCTTGAGCTCGGTTGTGTCACCTGCACGCTATCATCGGCACCTGCAAACTGGGTTTGGAATTAATCTGTGAGTCATGGGGACTCAGCAATCTCACACCCTCGCGATCAAGACTATTTAAGCTTATAGGTAGGGAAAAGGTATGTGAGGTGGAGCTGCAGCAAGCACTAGCATATATGGTGGCTAACTTACGCAAATGAGAGCGAGAAGAGAAGGCAAAGCACATTCGAGAATCTATGATCAAGAAATGATCCTAGGCTACTTACGTTCAAGCATAACTCACACACCGTGTTCACTTCCTGGACTCCGCCGAGAAGAGACCATCATGGCTACACACGCGGTTGATGCATTTTAATTAAGTTAAGTTTCAGGTTTTCTACAACCGGACCTTAACAAATTCCCAGCTGCCCATAACCGCGGGCACGGCTTTCGAAAGTTCAAATCCCTGCAGGGGTGTCCCAACTTAGCCCATCACAAGCTCTCACGGTCAATGAAGGATATTCCTTCTCCCAAGACAACCCGATCAAACTCGGAATCCCGGTTACAAGACATTTCAACAATGGTAAAACTAAACCAGCAAAGTTGCCCGATGCGCCGACAATCCCGATAGGAGCTGCACATATCTCGTTCTCAGGGCAACACCGGATAGGTCAAGCTACGAGTAAAACAAACCCTCAAGTTTCCCCGAGGTGGCCCCGCAGGCTGCCCGTTTCGGACCAACACTTAGAGGAGCACTGGCCTGGGGGGGGGGTTAAAATAAAGATGACTCTTGGGTTGGCCGATCCAAGGGAAAAATGGTTAGGTGGAAAATGGTAAAACCAAGGTTGGGCCTTGCTGGAGGAGTTTTATTCGAGGCGAACTGTCAAGGGGTTCCCATTATAACCCAACCGTGTAAGGAACGCAAAATCAGGGAACATAACACCAATATGACGGAAACTAGGGCGGCAAGAGTGGAACAAAACACCAGGCATAAGGCCGAGCCTTCCACCCTTTACCAAGTATATAGATGCATTAATTAAATAAGAGATATTGTGATATCCCAACAAAATATCCATGTTCCAACAAGGAACAAACTCCAATCTTCACCTGCTACTAACAATGCTATAAGAGGGGCTGAGCAAAGTGGTAACATAGCCAAACAACGGTTTGCTAGGACAAGGTGGGTTAGAGGCTTGGCTTAGCAACTTGGGAGCCATGATATAGCAAGTGGTAGTTATCGTAGCATAGGCATAGAAATAGAGCGAGCAACTAGCAAGCAAAGATAGAAGTGATTTTGAGGGTATGGTCATCTTGCCTGAGAGCCCGCAAGGAAGAAGAAAGAGTCCATGAAGAAGAACAAAGAACGTAGTCGAACAGATCCTCACAAACACGACGTTATTGGAACTAGCCCGAAGAAGCAACACCAGAAAGAAGCAAAACACATAGTAAACAACAACCACATAAGCATGGCATGATGCACAACCAAGTATGATGCATGTCCGGTTTAAATATGCATGGCATGGCAAAGGGCACAAACAAAACTACAAGTTAAGTGGAGCTGAATATGCAACGAGTTACATATTGACGGAACACCACTTCAATTATTTAGTTCTCTCTCATTTATGTACCCAACAATATTAAATGTTATTAAGCATGGCAAGAGGTGAAGCATATGAAAACTACACATTTAAGCAAGTATAAATGAGGCCGGAACAACAAACAACAATTTTGGTAAATCCCCATATGCATTTATCAAATTGGTGCAACAACAATTTTTAAACATTTAAATGTTATTATCATGATGCGAATGACATGTGCACGTTTATGCAATTTTTATTAAAAATTGACAAGAGCATTATGAAGCATTTGTCACCGTGGTGGAAAGGAAAGGGGTGCCACGGCAATGATAACGAAAACGGTGCCATGGCAGCGTTCTGGTTCCGATAACTCGATTGAGATACCGACGCAAAGGAGAAGTGTGTGGATGCTTGCAAAAGATGGTGGGGCGCTCTCGGATTCCGGGTGTCCCACGAGTTGGCGTCAAGGAAACGAGTGACAATTTGAACAGGGTGCACACACGAGTATCTCAAACATCGCAAGCATTCGTTCACGGATGTCGTCTTGAGGTTATACCTTCGAAGCGTGCAAACGGGACGGTTCTCGTTCGGTGCCAAGTAGAGGAAGTAGACATTCTCAGGACGTTCGTAGTGGAAGTAGGGGTACATGACGACGGTAGAGGTACTCGAGATCTTGGCAGCGGTAGTCGTTCATGTTCTTAGTTGCACAATTTTCCGTAGATGTTTGGGATCACGACGAGGGACTTGACGTCCACGGAGGCTTCAAGGGTCAACGATAGTTTTTCTCGTAGCATCGTGGCAGTAGTCGTACTCGGCGATAGTGGTACTTGGCGTTTCATTCGGTACACACACGTAGAGGAACTTGACGGTTCATCGTCATCCTGGTACTTGGCGTCCTCTTGGTCTTGACAGAGATGAAATGGAATGCAGCGGTTATGGTACATGGCGTCCAGGGGGCTTCGCGGGTTATCGCGTACTTGGCGATCTTGATCGGGGCAGCAAAACATAATCGAACTTGGTGGACGCTAGCAGCAGCACGGGGCTGGCAGAGGAGACGCGGGGCCCATGCAGAGGGTTGAATCAGCCAACGGGCGAGGCGGGTCTTGGCGCTGGCTAGCGGCTCCGCGTAGGCGAAGAAAGGGCGTGGAAGCAGCGAAGGTCGGCGTGTGCGGGCAGTGTGTGGAGGTGCAGGACGATAGGGCCGTGGGCATCCATGGCCTCAGCGAGGAGGAGCACGACCATGGGCGGCTGAACGGACCAGAGGAGCAGCGCTCGTGCTCAGCGGAAGGGAGGCAACTTCGCGGGCCTCAGGCGGTGCAAGGTGGTGGTCGTCGACGGTGGCTGGACGACGAAGCAGCATGGCGGCAACTCACAGCACGCTACTACAACCATGGCAGAGGACGAGGCAAGGGGCGACCTCCATGGGGGACCTCCTGTCCAAGGCGCAGCAGCGGGAGCTTCGGCCTAGGTGGTCAGGGGCGCGCTGCAGGAGAGGAAGGAGGGAGGCGACGACATGCCTGAGGGAGGGGACGAGGCCGGCGCTGGTCATGAGAGAGAGAGAGAGATTGAGAGATGGGATCGAGGAGAGATGGCGCTGAGGGAGGAGGAGATCGAGCCAGAGGCTCGGGCGGCGCAAGAGAGCGAAGGTAAGGGAGAGAGCGAGGGTTCGGTCGAGGCTAGGGTTACGGGGGCGTGCGGGCTGGCCTCAGAAGAAGGTTGGGCCTTGGAGGCCGGCGTGAGAGTGGGCCTAGGGAGGCCCAGTAGAGAGGAGGGGCCAGCTGGGCCTTAAGGCAAAAGGGCAGGCCTGGCAGGACTGAGAGACTGGGCTCTCTCCCACTACTAAAAGAAAAAAAACAAAGATTAAGAAAGAAAAGAAAGAGGGGTTAGGGGAAGAAGTTGGACACGCAGATAATTTTCCCGGACTCACAAAAATGTGCTAGTTCCGAGAAAATAGAAAAGGCCATGATTGAGATATCTAAATTCAAATCCATTTGAATTTAATTCAAAAGGTTTGAATAAGTTCAAGGTAATGAAGAGTCCAAAAATATTCGGATTTTTGGTGGAGCTCCGGAAAATGACGAAAGAATAAATGGCAAGTGTGTCAAGGTAATTCCACATTAATGAAATGTTTAATATAGCTCCCTACTATTGGGAGGATATGTTTTAAAGAGAATCACCATGTGAATTCCCTCGGTTTAAATGGATCCAAGATCCATGCCATTTATTTAGTTGAGTTAAGAAAAAGAAATGACATGATGGCATGATGACATGATGCAATGCACGCGATGCAAAGATGAATGCAACAGACAAAACAAATCACACAACGAAACCCGGAAACCCTAGAAGGCATCTGAAGCTCCGGTCTTGGGGCGTCACACCGTACCACTTGGTTTTGCTCTTGTGTGCTATCTATACAAATCTCAATTATATTGATCTAAAAAATTATAGAATCAAGATTAGTAAAAAGGAGGTGATTTTGCCGCGCGGATGGCAGGGGAGGTTTCTTATTTGAGCAATGCTACATCCATGTAATGGTTTACGTAAAGTTACGAACTGATGCGATGTGGGACTATTTGATTGGATTAAAGGAGAGGATTAGGCCCACCCCACCTGAAAATCAGGGGGGCATATATAGATTAGATGGAAAGTATACGTAGCATCTACGTAGCCCTTTGTTAGTCTAGGATTAGGCTTCTTATTTTCGGAGGATGTTGTCCTGGCGGTTTGCTAACATGCGATCCCACGTGTTAGTGCTTTAGCAAGCCGATCTGCATCCCACATGAGGCAGAACAACGACAAAAGCAACACGTGGTTAAGTTGAAGAAGATGAGGGAGAAGAGGATTCATCAACGAGTGAAATGATGGTTGCTTTGTCCCGCCAACTTAACCGCGGGAAAGGTGCAACTTTGTGATTTGACGCCTCATTGCTCATTACTATGCCGGCGCCATGACTAGGGTGCTTCACCCCGGCTACTCTGCACTGTATTCCGGTATGGCACGTGGACCCGGTAGCTTGATGTCCCACATGTCGGCGAAAGGGACTAGAAGATTTATGAAAGCGAGCGCTCCACTCTCACGACGGAGGAGTAGACGACACGACGGCCGAGTGAACTTTCACTTGTACTGTATAGTACTATAGTTTTGCTATTTCGCACGATCCATAGATACAAACCCTATTAAAGAGGAAAGTACGGGAATTTTCCCGCGCGGTAGATGATACTGACCATACATTTCAAAGGCAATTTTAATGTATGCAAACTGAATAATTATAAGTAACAATATGATATCTAGTAAAACTAAAAACACATATGATTTATTGTGTTAGAGTGTGGTAGTAGTGTTGTATTGCATAGTTGTTAGATGTAACATGCGAGAACGTGTAGAGATGTAGTTTTGGAGGGCCTATCGAGAGAAAAGCGTAATACGGTCACCGAACTTCAGAATAAGCTGATTACGGTCACTATATACGTTTTGCGGTGATTATACGGTCACTTGCTCACAGTTCAGCATCCGATTGCACTCTGTTGACCGGCCAAATAGTCTACGTGGCGCCATGCTGACTAGTTAAATTGACCACATTCCTTGTGGGTCCCACCTGTCAGTTTGCATAGTGTCGGTGTACTAGAGTAGGGGTACCCTAGTATCCAGAACTTGTGCACGGGCAGTCGCAGCATCCCGCGGCGAGGCTTGCCGCGTGACCGCCAAGATCCTCCGTGGTTCCTTTGGAGCCATTCAAGAACAAAGTATCCAAGCCAAGGAGACAAGACCCCGGCAAGAGGAGCTTGTCGGGAAGGCCAACCAAGGCATCTCAAGGAACTTGCCGCGACGCGCCACGCGTCCCGGCAAGGCCCGGTGAGCGACAAGCTCCCGGACGCGACAAGACAACGACCGCGGCAAGCCTCCACCCTGTACCTGCGCTCCAGCACATCCACCAACGTGTCGCTCTGGGACCCTTCCAGGCATACGTGGTGGGAGGCTATGCAGCCAGCGGTACACGGTGGCAAGCGGCGCTGACAAGATTGCCATCATGGCGAGCGGTGGCGTCCCTGGCGGTCCCTTTTGCACTATTTGGGCGACACAGACGGGCATTTAATGCCCTTGTCCCCTGCCGTCAGGGTTAGGTATGATACACTATAGTAGGCGGCGGTACCAACCGCAACGCCTTTCCATTTTTACCCTTGTCTATGTTGCCACCTATCGGTGACCCCTTGAGCATATAAAAGGAGGCCCATGCGCAGCGTAGAGGGGGAGGTCGGTCTGGGAGAACACTCATGCTCGGTCTCGTTAGCTGTTGGTGTGTACTATAGCACTTGGCGCTCCCGAGCAAGAACTCAATACAAACCACAAAGCAGGAGTAGGGTTTTACGCATCCGTGCGGCCCGAACCTGGGTAAACTGCTCGCGTGCTTCACCTCGATCTTCTCTTCGTGCGATCTCCGCCCCCCGGCCGAACCAAAAGGGGCTCGGTCCGTCGGTCCCATAGGTGTTCATGGATTAGTCCCCCGACATCTTTGGCGCGCCAGGTAGGGGGATCGTCGAGGTTGTGTGAACCTGATCAGGCGTTCACGCGAACTAAATCTTCATCATCTTCATCGACATGCCGCCGAAGAAGAAGGCTTTGGAGGCGGCTGCTCCGTCCGCGCTGAACCCACCATCGCCGGAGCAAGCGGCTGGTGGGGTAGACACCGGCGGAAGAACGGGCGTCGACGGGGGAGCTCATGGTGCTGCCAGGTCCAAGGACAAGGCTGCACTGCCCATCGACGGCATAGTCGGCTCCCACAACGACCGGGCGCACTCCAAGACCTCGGCGTCCGTACATGCACCGCGCCCGTCCCAGGAGGCGCGGGACCAGCAGCATCACGGTACTCACGGTACCATACGTCTGCTGGACCAAGATTGAGCTGGTGGATCTCGGAGTGCTCAAGACCAGCATGCAGGCCAACATGCTGGCGCGAGCGGGGCACGGTCGCCTGGACGAGATACTGCTCCTTCTAACATGGTTAGAAGTCCGAGCATATCCCGTTGCTCGCACCGTTCGCCGCCGCCGCCCGCCACTTCAGCAGAAGCTTTGGCGCGAGCTCAACTGCTCCTAGACTACCCTCCAGCGCCAGACAAAATCGACGACTGGAGGGCCACCATTCAGAGTCTCATCGGCTTCGCCAACGGCGACAATCCACGGCAGCCGAGTACTTCGCAGCCGCGGCAAGTCAGCCAGGCACGAGCCGGTGGCGACAAGACCGGTGGGGGTGCAACCACTGTGCACTCTCCGCCCCGAAGTCCAAGATCGCCGACTCACCGGATCCACCCCGACAGCGACTCCACCGCGTCATCAGATCCTCGAGCTCGTCGCGATCAACACCAAGAGTGCTGAGGAGCAGTCTGCTCCAGCAAGCTCTAGGGTTTGTTTCGTTGAAGCATAGGCTCCTGACAAGTTTTGCTCCGGCAAGCTTGCCGGGGAACGTCAAGCTCCGGCAGAGCCGCAGGTTCTCGCCGTAGAAGCGGATGTTCCCGCAGTAGCAGATCTGCCTTTAGTCCTTGTTGTCGAGCCACAAGCAACGGCATGGGCACAGCTGATTGTCCGTTTCCTTCAGACAGGAGAACTTCCCGAAGAGCAAGAAGAAGCGGAAAGAGTAGCCCGGCAGTCAAGTATGTACCAGTTTGTCGACAGTACACTGTACAGAAGAAGACTCAACGGTGTGAAATTGAAGTGTATTCACCGGGAAGATGGACAAAAGCTGTTGGCAGAGATACATGGAGGCATATGTGGTCACCACATTGGCGCAAGAGCACTTGCCGGCAAAGCATTCCGGCAAGGTTTCTTTTGGCCAATAGCCCTCCAGGATGCAACTGCACAAGTAACCAAGTGTGAAGCGTGCCAGTTCCATTCCAAGCAGATAGACCAGCCAGCTCAAGCTCTCCAGACAATCCCTTTATCCTGGCCATTTTCGGTCTGGGGGCTCGACTTCCTCGGCCCTTTTCCCCGAGCAGTCGGGGGCTTTGAGTACTTGTACGTTGCAATCGACAAGTTCACAAAGTGGCCGGAAGTGGAAGCAGTGAGGAAGGTGACAGCACAGTCAGCAGTCAAGTTCTTCAGGTCGATTGTTTGCCGCTTCGGGATCCCTAACAGGATAATCACCGACAACGGTACGCAATTCACGAGCCGCACCTTCATGCAGTATGTCCAAGATCTTGGCGCCAAGGTCTGCTTCGCTTCTGTTTCTCACCCGAGAAGCAACGGTCAAGCGGAGAGGGAAAATGCTGAACTGCTGCATGGGCTCAAGACCAGGACTTTTGACAGGCTGCACAAGTGCGGAAGAAACTGGATCGAGGAGCTGCCGGTGGTTCTTTGGTCGATCAGGACGACGCCAAAACGAGCCACTGGCCAGACACCTTTCGCTCTAGTCTATGGAGCAGAGGCAGTTCTCCCCACGGAACTCGTATATGGGTCACCTCGAGTGCTCGCTTATCATGAGCTTGAGCAAGAGCAGCTGCGACAAGATGACGCGCTGCTCCTTGAGGAAGACCGTCTTCAGGCTGCTGTATGAGCTGCTTGTTACCAGCAAGCTTTGCGCCGCTACCATAGCCGCAAAGTTAACGCCAGAAGTCTCGAGGAAGGCGACCTTGTTCTTCGGCGTGTTCAGTCCGCCAAGAATTCCAACAAGTTGACGCCGAAGTGGGAAGGCCCTTACCGGGTGAAACGAGTCACTAGGCCTGGCACTGTCCGCCTTGAGACCGAAGATGGCATTCCAGTGAGCAACTCTTGGAATGTTGAGCATCTTCGTAAGTTTTACCCATAAGGCGCGGTTGTTCCGGCAACCACCTTTTGTACAAGTCTTGCCGCTGTTGCATGTAATCCTTTGTACAAAGCCGGGTGCAGATCCCGTGCATAAAGCTCATGTGCTCCGCACATCTTGTCAATTTCATGCTTTTTATTTTTTGCATGTGTTATATGACACTTTGTGCAGAACCTACCCCCGGTAAGCAACAACGAGCCATAAGGCTCCATATCTTTATTTTCTCCTCTTTCTTTTTTTCTCAAGGAAAGGAAGGTTCCCTCACACACAAGTTTGCCGGGGGGGAAAGGAGAAGATAACAGTATGGACCAGGCGTTGTTCAAAGAAGTTTCGCCTTGTCGGGAAGCAAACAACAGAAAAGATAAGTTGCCAAAGTTTGAGCAATTAGATTTTTAAAATTTTTAAGTTATATTCCTTGAACGACCGTCCTTTGTATGGAAAACCTGTGCGCGGAGGAACCAACTCGTAGCTAGTTGCGCCCTTACTTTGTTTCAAGTCCGCTCAACAACTTGAGTGAGCTGCGACTAGTTGCGACAAGGTTTCTTGTCGGTAGCGGCACCGCCAGCAGGCTGCTGACATCCCGCACTCAGCGCTCGCGGCCAAGGTGCCTGCGCTGGCAAGTTCCCTAAAAGCGTAGGGCAAAAACATACAAGGGAAGGAATCAAGTAAAGGAAGTAACGTTACAATCAGTACCCAAAATAGAGTTATATTACAAGATAGCTTGTCGCGGCTTTAACAGATTGTTCTCATAACATGATCAGCAGCGACAAGAAAAGAAGAAAACAGGCGGCCTAGCCTACGCGATCGCCCTCAACCCTCTTGATCCCGCTCACCTTGTCCACAATGGGTGTGACAAGGGTCTTGAGCGCCTCCAGATCAGCATCCGGCGGCAAGGTCCTGAGGACGTTGGTGAGGTTGAGGCCCGGGTTGCGGAAGGCCACCTTCACCAACACCTTTTGAAGAGCTCCCGCGCAGATCTTGCGCGACTCGTCGGCCAGTTGCTTTGGGATCCTCTCCCGGAGTCGCCGGAGGGCCGTCGCCACGCCTTTGAAGAATGAGGTGAGCTTGGCGCTGGGTTGGAGGTTCCTGCTCCTTGGCGCCGTCCAGCGTCTTGGTCAAAGTGGTCAGCTTCAACTCAAGATCTGCGTTGGAGTCCTTGGCGGCGCTAAGCTCCTGGCCCTTCTCGTCGAGACGGGCCTATAGCTCCGAGTGGCTGTGGGCGTCCTTCTCCCGCTCACGCCTGAGCGCGGCAAGCTCTTCACCGCTCGCCTTGAGATCGGCCTCCAGCTGCGCCACCTTCGTCTCCAGCTCCTTCTTGGCGGCCTCGACAGCTGTGGCAGCATCCTCTGCTTGCTTCAGGGCTCCGCCAAATGTCCGCTCGCGCGCGGCAAGCTCCTCCTCGTGGCTGTCGAGGTTGACCTTCTGCTGCACCTGCTCGCCCTCCTGCGCGGACAGCTTTTCAGTGGCAAGCCGCTGTTGCTCTTCGACTTCAGCCTTCTCGAGGAGGAAGGCCCTTTGCTCCTCGGCAAGCTGCGCCCACTCCTCTGCCAGAGACCGGAGAGCTTCCTGGTTGTGACCCCGGAGCTCCTCCGCGCGGTTCTCGATGTCCGCTCCCGCCTTCGCGACAAGCGCCTCGCGGGATTCCAGCTTGGCTTGCCGGGCGCGGTAGAGCGACACCAGCTTCCACAGCAGCCACTCCTCCTCAGGCTCGCTGCCGCTGCTGCTCGGCACGTCAACCAGCGCCAGTCCAGCGGAGGCGAGCACCTCTCCGTCAAAGCTCTCTCCTTCGACCGGCGCCCTGGAGCTTGACGCCCAGGGGAGGTTGATGAAGATGCCATCGCCGGCCTTCAAGTAGATGCCTGGCTGGGGCTCTTCGGAGCCCGGCGCAGCGGCAGCGGCGGAGGGATCGGCCGTCGACGTAGCGCCTGGCGCTCCTGCGGCCTCAGGGCCGTCAGTGCGATCGCCAGATCCCCCGCCTGCTCCTGCGGCGGCAGCCTTGGCGGCCTCTGCGCCGGCGGGATCATTAGCGCCAGCTGCTTCCTTGGCGGCAGCGGCGCCGTCGGCGGCAACCTTGGTCTCCATCAGCTCCGCGGGAGATGGATCTGACTGCCGGAAAAGGGGAGAAGAGTCAAGCAAATATCCAAAAAAGAAGATCAAAAGAAGAAGAACCTAAGGAAGTTCTGAAGCGAGAAGATTACCTGTGCCAGGTTCTGCAGTCATGGTCTCCGCCACCGGGGGGCCGCTGGTGCTGTCCCTTGCCGGAGAACACTCCCTTGCCGGAGACTTCTCCCTTGCCGGAGAGCTCTCCCTTGCCGGAGACCTCTCCCTTGCCGAAGGACTCTCCCTTGGCATTTCGGGGGCGGCCTTCGGGCGCTCCTGGTGGGGCTGCTTTGCTTCTACACAAACCAACAGTCAGATGTCAGCAAAGCAAGAATCTCCATGCGCGCCCAACAGCGGAGAGAGAACCATATACTTATGCTGGGGGCTGCTCTGGAGAACAGTTGCCGGGTCCGGCAAGGTTGTCTCGGACGCATCCCTTGCTGTCGCGGTGGGTTCGTCCTCGATGATAATCACCGGGCCTTGGCTCTCTTCGCTGCTCTCTGGGCCAGAGTCCTAAAAAGGAATAAGTTCAGAGTAAAGCAAGTGAGATGCAAGACAAAACAGCAAGAATTGAAGAACTACAAGTACAACAAGAGAATCTTACTCTTCTTCTTCTTCCTCGTCGGAACTGAACGCGGAGAAGTCGAAGTCCGGCTCACGTCTGGCGCGAGAAGGTGGAGGAGTAGGTTCCTTTGGCCGCTTGGCGGGAACAGTGGCGGTGGTCTGAGACGACCCCACTCCGGCTGCCACCGCGGCGGGAGAAGCGGCAGGAGCAGAAGCGGTGGTCCGGGTGGACCCCGCTCCAGTTGCCGCAGAAGCGTGAGGTGCTCTCGCGGCAACAGTGCTTGCCGCGGTGGAGCGTGTCGCACGGCGCAGCGACTGTCGACTCGCCCGCCGCCTCGCTACATCCCCGGCCTTGCGGAGACGCCTTCTTGGTGGAGATGGGGGCTCTGCTTGCGGCGAGCTGTCTGAGGATGAAGAGGAAGAGGAGTTGATCTCCAACGAGCCGCTCGTATCCTCGGCGAGCTCGCTCGACTCGACGTCATGCCCGGCAAGCTCTTTCTTGCCGGCAAGCTCCTCTCGCCCGGCAAGCTCTTTCTTGCCGGCAAGCTCCTCTCGCTCGGCACGGCTTGCCGCCTCTGCTGCCTCTGCCTCCTCCATGGTGAATCCAAACTCGCTCGCAGCTGCGGCTGCCGCCGCCTCTTCCAGCCTGGTGGCGATGCGTTTCAACTCCGCATCGGTGGTGTCGCGAGTGAGGCCATTCTTTTCATCGGGGCAGACCGGCACTTCTACCAGGCCATCAAAGAACTCCTGCACGACATCGTCTACAGGCTCTTGCCAAGTTGAGACAATTCCATGCGAGTCGCACAGCGGCATCATTGCCCGGATGCGGTCGAGCGCGGAGTTGTTGCACAGCGGAACGACGCCCTGCGGCAACCTGAACACTTCGGGATGCTCAGGGCCGTACTTGAACAGCTCCTGGAGCATCGCGTTGAGCTCCAGAACAGTGAAGCTGTAGTTGAGGCCCGGGCACAGCCTCATGATATCCGCCGCATTCTTGAACTCCCAGGCGGGTCTACTCCGTTCCTGCAAGGGGGCGATGCGGCGGCGAAGAAAATCCGCGCCAACAGCGCCTACAGTAAGCCCGGCAAGCCTGAGGCGTTGGATCCGAGTGACGGCAATCTTCAGCCTATCATCTTCCGGGGCCACGTCGCTCCAATCGCTGTCGCGTACTGCTGGGGTTTGGCGCCGGGCGTTAAACGGCTGCGGGTTCTCCTCAACAATCCAGCACCAATCTGCTCTCCACTCCTCCCACTTGCCGCGGAACTCTCCCTCCAGATAAGAGTCCTTCTTGCCGGCCCTCGAGATCCAGGCGATTCTGCCGGATAAAGGCTCTCCTCTCTCTACTCGAGGCATAAAGAGGTGGCGAAAAAGGGCTACGTTGGGATGGACTCCGACAAAGTTTTCACAAAGATGTGCGAAAACTGCCATGGTCAGAACGGCATTGGGGGTGAAATCAAGGAGGCAGAACCCGTAGGTGTTCATGATATCACAGAAAAACTCCGAGAAAGGCGGGCAGAGCTCGCAGTAGAAGAACACGGCGAAGAAAGGATATCCGTTTGGAGCCATTTTCCAAGCGAAGGCTAGAAGTACCTTCGTGCTCGGATGCGCTCGCGTCTCCGTCGACCAGAAGAGGTAGTAGTACTCCCTCAGCTCCTTCACGGTGATCTTGGGGGGGGGGGAGATTGCCCGCTCCTTTCGCAGCGCCGCAAGCCGCTGCGCCTCGGTCGACTTCACAGCCTTCCCCTTGTCGGTTTCCGGAGCCATGGCGGAAATGGTGGAGGAGGTCAACGGCGTTGGTGGTGCTAGTGGCGATGGGGGGTAGGGCGGTGCTCTCTTTCAGCTTTTTGAAGACGGAGGAGCGGCGGAGGTTTCCGAGATTGGAATGGAAAGGGGCGAATGGGCGCACTACCCCTGTTTCCCCTGCTTATAAAGAGGGAGGGGCGGACGTTCCGCCTTTCCGAATAAAGAAACCACCCACGATCTCTCCCACGACACCGCATTCGACGCGTGCCGTTCGGGGAGGGCGTGGTGGATGCGGGGAGAGATACGGCGTAACCCAGGCCGCGCGTGCCCGTGTCCTGTTTTGGGCCTGGCCCAACAGCGCTCGGCACCATGTATGGCCCGGGCCTGGGGGCTCCTGTCAGTGTACTAGAGTAGGGGTACCCTAGTATCCCGAACTTGTGCACGGGCAGTCGCAGCATCCCGCGACGAGGCTTGCCGGGTGACCGCCAAGATCCTCCGTGGTTCCTTTGGAGCCATTCAAGAACAAAGTATCCAAGCCAAGGAGACAAGACCCCGGCAAGAGGAGCTTGCCGGGAAGGCCAACCAAGGCATCTCAAGGAACTTGCCGCGATGCGCCACGCGTACCGGCAAGGCCCGGTGAGCGACAAGCTCCCGGACGCGCCAAGACAACGACCGCGGCAAGGCGCTTGCCGCACCAAGCCTCCACCCTGTACCTGCGCTCCAGCACATCCACCAACGTGTCGCTCTGGGACCCTTCCAGGCATATGTGGCGGGAGGCTGTGCAGCCAGCGGTACACGGTGGCAAGCGGCGCTGACAAGTCGTGGCGAGCGGTGGCGTCCCTGGCGGTCCCTTTTGCACTATTTGGGCGACGTAGACGGGCATTTAATGTCCTTGTCCCCTGCCGTCAGGGTTAGGTATGACACACTGTAGTAGGCGGCGGTACCAACCGCAACGCCTTTCCATTTTTACCCTTGTTTATGTTGCCACCTGTCGGTGACCCCTTGAGCATATAAAAGGAGGCCCATGCGCAGCGTAGAGGGGGAGGTCGGTCAGGGAGAACACTCACGCTCGGTCTCGTTAGCTTCTGGTGTGTACTGTAGCACTTGGCGCTCCCGAGCAAGAACTCAATACAAACCACAAAGCAGGAGTAGGGTTTTACGCATCCGTGCGGCCCGAACCTGGGTAAACTGCTCGCGTGCTTCGCCTCGATCTGCTCTTCGTGCGATCTCCGCCCCCCTGCCGAACCAAAAGGGGCTCGGTCCGCCGGTCCCATAGGTGTTCGTGGATTAGTCCCCCGACACATAGGCAAAAGGTCAGATAAACACAAATTTACGCAGGCGCGACAAGGCCCCAACTCGTGCGCGGGAATCACCTGGTTGTGTATGTGTCTGTCAGGGCCTGATGTGTGCACATGCACGTGTAGGTTGAGCACTTGAGTGTGAGAGTGTGTGTTGGTCGTGTGGTGTACTGGTGTGTGCATGCATGCGTGTGTGTGTGTGCGTGTGAGTGTTGCGTGCGTGTGTGGCTGCGTGTGTATGTGTGAGTGTTGCGTGCGTGCGTGGGTGCATGTGTTTGTGTGAGTGTTGCGTGGATGCAGTTCGTGTGCATGCATGTGTGTGTGTGTGTATAATCACC
This sequence comes from Triticum monococcum, assembly GCA_034509565.1. Classification (NCBI taxonomy): domain Eukaryota; kingdom Viridiplantae; phylum Streptophyta; class Magnoliopsida; order Poales; family Poaceae; genus Triticum; species Triticum monococcum. The sequence goes on from CM067847.1 coordinate 342,607,975, forward strand.
ACACCAGCTCATGTGTGTTAAAACAGACGGCTCAGCATACCAATACAAGGCCACCTTGTCCGCTGTGCCCGCGGTCATGACTTCGAACCACCATCCAAATATTTTTTTGTCGTTTGTTTTCATTCTTACTAGCAAGATGCCCGTGCGTTGCATGTAACATCAAGATGCATTTGTATGACTTGTTTATCTTGTGCGAGAAAAGGATGAACGAGGGAAGGCCTTATTTGCAAATGTGGAGAGGTGTGTGGGTACCTTTTTGCAAAATTGCCATAGTTTCTTTCTTATCCGTCAGATATAAATCGGACGGCCTATATTGCAGGATGGCAGGCACACCATCATCAACAACTCTGTTTTTTATAAGAGTGTATTTTATGTATTTTATAAAAGTGTAGATGTAGAGTAGATACAAGTCGATAGATGGGCACGATGGTAGTGAAATAATGTGATGCAACACTAGAGGTGCCACGTGCAGCGTTTAACTGGTCAACTAGTCATGTCATGAGCAAATATAGAGTTGTATGGTGAGCTCGTGACCGTATAATAACCACTAAATGTAAATGGTGACCGTAATGAGTGGATTCTGAAGTCCAATGTATGTATCGTGCTTTCGCTTCAAATATAATGATCGTCATTGCATATATCGCGAGAGAAAGATGAAGCATGCATGAATTTTCTGGGGGCTTACTTTTAGAGGACCTGGAGATAGTTTTGTGTGCATACGTGAAAGGCGCGTATAGGGGGGTATGCGATGGAGAGAGAGATGCTCTTCGTTTCTCTTTATTATGACTAACTTTGTATATAGTATAAAAATATACAAATTCACAGTACGGAATAAATATCATTGTGGGCATCATGCAATGCAAATTAGCGTTTGTACTCCTCCGTATAACTTTGTAATGTTGTATATATGTAGAAACTTTAAAATAATTTTTTGGCCACACTTTATTCAAAAGGAATGTTGTATGCGAAATAAACGTGAAGAGAGGGCTTTTTAGATCAATGGGGTACGTGATGTAACATGTGTGAATGTGTAGTTGATGCATTTGGCGGGGCCTAGAGAGGTATGTGTGTGTATTACGTATTCGAGTGAGGCATGGATAGAGGGGCCGACGGGGGGGCATGGGAGAGATAGCACGAGAAATGAGGGTGGTCTAGAAAGAGAGAGGAATATGACGTCACGACAAGACATTCCATTCCCTAGAGTGTGTATATGCAAGGGGGGAGGGAGTAGAGGCACCAGGAGAAATTTTCTGTGTGTGTGGTGTTTGTGTTGGTATGTGTGGGTGTGAGAAGATAATGAGACGTGGGGGCAGAGGGTGTGTCACCGCGTGAGGTCTGGTGGGTCGAGGTGAGGCCCTTTGTTCGGTTCCTTCCTGCGCCACATTGGTCGGCCCGTGACGCATTTAGGAAGACCCATGGATGACTAGTCGTACAAGACAAAGATAGGAGAATTGTGAAGGACTCTGTGTCCACTGACAAAGCCGGCTAGGATTTGTAACCCTAGGTTCACAGACTAAGGTAACCCCTTTATCTCTGATATTACTATTCATCCAACCTAACTTTAAGGGGCATCCTACAGAATGCTCTGCTAGAATCATACTCGTCAATTAGGAAGAGAGGTGTGAGACAATGCGTGAGAGACAGGCGTAAAGATAATGTGCGTACATGAGACACATAGGCAGGTCCGGGTATATAGAAAGGGTCGATGAGGATTGTGCATGTGTATGTTTGCGAGAGGAAGAGTGCGTGTGATAAAGGTTAGTGGAAACCGTTGTAAATGGTTACGAGAGGGAGGGAGGGTTATATCTAGAGCATGTGTGCGAGAAAGACACCTCGGGAGAGAGTGTGTGAGCATGTGTGAGAGACCACCGATGGAGAGTGAAACTACACGTAAAAGACTGCTCTACACATTGATTAATGATATAAATTGTATCCAGGTATTAGGATGGGATCATGATATTTGCAATTCGCGTAAGGAGCGGTCATTGATCCATCAGACATCTAGATTCTATCGAATTTGAGCATGTCTATGTTATTATTCGACACAATTGATCCACATAGTTAGCATTTTGAACTCCAGACAATGCATCGCTTTAGCAATCGAATATAAACGTGAGTATAGTTCATGTTGTGTGGGTAAAGCACATTATATATATGAAAGTTACACAATGGACATTATAAATAGCTACCTATGAACTAGCATACATTTGAATTCAACTTAAGGTGGTTTAAAAAAATCAAATTCAACATGAAGTCCATTCAATTATTTGAATTTGATATCATGGCATTTGTAAACCATACCTAAATTATGGGGGCACCAATCTTTGCTCTAATTTTGTACATAATAGCATATCTAGTCTTGTACAAAATAGATTCAAATTTAGCTCATCCATTCCAAAATAATCGTAGTTATAGGATTTTCAAGTGTCAAAATTTCAAAAAGAAGAGGATAATTTAATGAGGTTTTCAAACATACAAGGTCAAATATAACGTTGTCTATTTAGGTCAATCCTCATAGTTCAAGAGTACTCTAAATGTGAATGCTTGTGTTTCAAAATTTCGAACGAAGCGCCAAAAGAGCCTCTACTCGCCCGAAACCGCGTGAGACCAATGTTTGGTAGTACAAGGAAATTACTTTTCTAATAACTCCGACCCGTGAAACCTACCGGCCCGACGTCTAAAGGTCTAAATGGGGTAGGTTTGTAGCTTCATCTAGACGCCACGCAACCGCATCCGAAAAACATTCATACACAATGGCCGCCTAAGCACACATGCGCGCGGCCGCAATCGCCCCCGCCCACTATTTGGGACACCTAGGATTACCATCCTACCCCCGACCCGCTGTAGGTTTGAAATTTAAGAGGGGGGCAAAGTTTGTACTTTCCCCAAATTTCAAACAAGCGTGTCCCATCTTCTATTCAAAAAAGCCAAAAACAAGCGCGTCCCAGACCGAAACATGGTTCCCCCCGCCCGTCCGATTCCCCATTCGTACTCCGTGGGCGCCAAAACTACCTCTCCACTAGCCGCGAAACTCCGGCGTCCTCCGTCCGCCACCCCATCCCACCCATCAACTGCCACCCTCCTCCATCACGCCGGCGCCGATATCCCGACGTCGTAGTCCACCGCAACCTCAACCACAACGCCCTCCACGGCTAGTAGTTGAAGCCGAGGCCGAGCCGTCCGTACCCGAGCCAGTTCAACCACGCCGTCCTGCGCCTCACCGCTGCCGCTCCAACTTCGCCACCATCCACCGCACCGGAGTTGTTCCTGCAACGCCGTCCTTCGCCGCCTCGTTTCTGCATCCCCTCCGCCGACATACGGCCACGGTAACACCGTCAACAATTTGGCCATGGGTTCGTCCAAGCCTGCACCCTCCAGAACATCGGTTTCCCCGGTAAAAAGAAGAAGATCGGCGAGACATGTGGAGTTGACCACACCGGGAACCAAAAAAGGTACTCCTCTTCCCTTATTCGTGCAAATCTTACGTCTCTGCTTGCACGATATTCATCCCACAGAAGACACTAGTTGACCGCTCCTTCTTGATACTAGATGTTCCTAGTAACTCGCGATGTACTAGGTTTCTCCTCATATACTATTTCACCTTAGCTAGAGGTCCGTCGCCCCCCTAAATTTCAATTTCTGGCCAGTTGATTCCCAATTAACGGAAGCATTTCCCGGCGTAACAGGCGCTAGTATGCCTATTACGCCGGGGAAGCAGCGCCTTGGTGTTTATCTTAGAGGCATGTGCGGCCTAGAGCTACTGGCGCCCGATCTGGAGGTCGGCCGGGATTAAACGGATGGCCTGGGGGTGCTGCCAAGCACGGCGGTGGTTGTGAGATCGATGGGAGGGCGGGCCGGCGGAGGCAGGTGTCTGGGCCGGTGGTCGCTGGCGGTTCAAGAAAGATCGTCAACAGTCACTGGCGGGAGGTAGACGAAGGCCATCTGCCTATTCCTTATAGATCGGACGGTTCGTTAAAAAAATCGACTGACCTATTTATTCTTAGTCGACTGTTATCTTAGATATGACCACATGTGGTGGTGTGCTAGAGCAGTACCTGCATTTCTTGTGCTCATATATTACAAAATCATACGGAGTAGCATCTAATTTTGTTTGCCATGCAATGTTGTAGAGCTATCATATGTCTCTTGTCATTTATTTTTCAGCCACCTGCTATCTGCTACTTTTACAGTGCACTAGTTCTGCACACACTTCACCCTTACTCTCACTATTGTGTTTTTATGCAAGGGTATTTCAGGCTCTGCTACCATGAGAGAAGCCAAAAAGAAAAGAGAGAAGTTTCTCCAGCTTCGTCTGCGGGTAGGCAAGACACGTTACAGCGCTATAAAGGGTGCAGTGTCAGCAGATTGTAACGCCCGAGACCGATGCGCCAGGTGTCTTCCTGTTATTCGCAGTTCTTGCCATGTCATTTGCTTGCGTGTTGCACCTTATCATGTCATTATGTGCATTGCATCATCATGTTTTAAAACTTGCATTCATCCGGGTTCTCCGAGTTCTCTCTGTTTTCCGTTCTGAGCCCAATCACACTTGCACGCGCCCGCGGCATGTCCGAAATAGTATTTTATAAGTGGCCAGAAAATGTTCTCAGAATGGGATGAGAGTTGACGTGTGGTCTTATTTTAGTGTAGCTAGACCGCCTGTCAAGTTTCATAGCATTCGGAGTTCGTTTGATAGCCCAACCGTTAAACTATAGCAGCATTATAGCTGGTCTAACATCGGACGTTTTCGGTATCCGGAAACCATGCCTGGCTGCATCTCTCCCCTCTTCTCTCGGAACAACCCACTCTCCACAGTCCACCTAGGCCTAGCCAACCCCTCTTTGCACAGTGCACCGACCCCTCATGTGTGCGTCCGAAACTTCCCCGGACCCGACCCGGGCAGTCGTCACCGTTGGGTCCGGATCATCCCCAAACATCTACAAAACATCACTGTTTTATTATTCGGCCTCCCTAACTTTTTATTCTTGACCGCCCGATTTAAATCGGAGGGACCAAATGCACCTAACAAAATCCACCTGCTATATATAACCAGATCAACCTTAAACCCTAGCCTAGCTCCTAGCCCCTCCTGCGCCGCCACCCTCCTCGGATCCAGCACTGGACCAACCACCTCTTTCCTCGTTTCGGATCCACCCAGCCGCTCAGATCCAACCAATTTCCTCCATCCTCAGGATCTTGCCCGATCCATTCGAGCCACCCGACCAACCTCCTTCCTCCTTGGGATTTCCTCCCGAATCAACCGGAGCCAACCAGCGCCAGCCACTTCTCTCCATTGATCCATCCCACCAACAGAGCAGCTAGCCCCGCTCCTTGTGCCTGAGGCCTCCCGAGCCACTCCTCGCTGGCACCCAGTTTTTTTTCATCCTCCTTTTTCCCTGTCTATCTCGCTCACGCCATCTCTTTCTCTGTCTTGCCCCTATAGGAGCTTCCCGCGCCATGGCTGCTGCCCGACTCCTCCTGCCTCGCTCGATCTGGACCAAGAGGGTCCCGAGCATCTCCACCGTCGCCGCCTCAGTTGAGTGCCGCCCTGGTTCCCTTTCTCTCCTTCCTCCGGTCCCCTCATCTCATCTCCCTCTCTGAATCGTGTTGCGACGCCACTGTTTTCTGCAGAGCCACTGCCGTCACAGAGCCCCAACTCCGGCCACCTCGTCTCCGTGGTGCTCTGATGCCTCGGGTTCTGTCCGACCGCCGGTGTCCCGTCCTCGCCTCTGCTTTGAACACACGCACGCGCCTGCCTCCCTCGTCTCGCAAGCCTCGTCGTGGGTCGACTGCGTCCGCCGCCATGGGCTTCTTCATGGAGCACTTGACGCCATGGACGGCCTCGAGCTCATCCCCAACGCCGGCCTCCTTTGCTAGAATCTACAACCTCACCCAGCGCCCTGGGTTCGGCCGATCTGGGCCTCCCCATGCCCTCGCCGGAGTCACCCACTGGTGAGCTCCTTCGTTGCGCCGCCCTGCCCCTTTTTCCTTCCTTTCCGTTGCGTCGCGCCACTGCCGATCTCCCCGCCTCTTAGTCGTTTTGCTGCAGGAGTCGAGGCCACAACTTCCCCTTGCACCGGATCCCGCTGCCGCGCTGCCGTTTTCCAGTCTCCAGCCGCTCAAGTCCTGCCTCGCCGCACCTCTCCTACGTGCGAGCAAAGATGAGACGACTGCTACAGAGCCGCCTCGTCCCGCCGCGTTGAACCACTGGTGTCTGCTTCTTCAAATCATGCGAGTGGAGCTCGCCCGGCCCAGCCGCGTGTTGACCACGCTGGCCATCTGCGTGGGCCGGCCTCCTCTCCCGCCGCGGCCCAGCACCGCTTCAAGCAAGGCCCGTCTCCCTGAAGCCCAACGTGAGGAAGCCCACCTCATGTTTGCTCCTGTGCAGCCCATTTCGGGCCATTTTTGGCCCGACTCATGTTTTTTTTCCGAGGAGTGATTTATCTATTTATCCAGTTAAAAACAGAATTGCAGAAAAGCCCTCAAACTTCATGCATTTTATTACTCTCAAACAGTGCATCATATTATAACAAACTTAATATGAAAAATGCTTAGAATTTCATCTAGTTTCATAATACGCTATTTTCATCCATGTTAAAAATGTTTAAAATGATGTTTGCTTATATTTTTCCTATTGCCATGCTAAAAAGCTTTAATTCATAACTTTATAACCGTAGCTCCAAACTAAACAAACTTTATATGTAAATGGGGTAGAAAAATGCCTAGTTTAACTTGGTTCCCTTTCTTCGCATGTTTAATAACTCTAAAATATGGTTTAGGGAAGATCAGTACCAAACCTAAAATATGCATATGAGGATTTTCCGGACTTGTTGCTTGTTGTTTCCGGCCTCATTTAAACTTGCCTAGTTAAGTAGTTCTACTATGCTCCACCTCTTGCCATGTTTAACAAGATTTAATACTGTTGGGTACCTATACGAGAGAGAACTAAATAAGCCACGTGGTGTTCCATCAATATGCAATCGTTGCATATTGAGCTCCACTTAACTTGTAGTTTTGTTTGTGCCCTTTTCCATGCCATGCATATTTAAACCGTACATGCATCATACTTGTTTGCGCATCATGCCATGTTTATGTGGTGGTTGTTTACTATGTTGTGTGCTTCTTTCTGGTGTTGCTTCTTCGGGTTGGTTCCGATAATGTCGCGTTTGTGAGGACCCGCTCGACTACGTCCGTTTGTCTTCTTCATGGACTCGTTCTTCTTCCTTGCGGGATTTCAGGCGAGATGACCATACCCTCGAAATCACTTCTATCTTTGCTTGCTAGATGGTTGCTCTTTTGCTATGCCTATGTTGCGATACCTACCACTTGCTTATCATGCCTCCCATATTGTTGAACCAAGCCTCTAACCCACCTTGTCCTAGCAAACCGTTGTTTGGCTATGTTACTGCTTCGCTCAGCCCCTCTTATAGAGTTATTAGTTGCAGGTGAAGATTGAAGTTTGTTCCTTGTTGGAACATGTTTACTTGTTGGGATATCACAATATCTCTTATCTAATTAATGCATCTATATACTTGGTAAAGGGTGGAAGGCTCGGCCTTATGCCTGGTGATTTGTTCCACTCTTGCCGCCCTAGTTTCCGCCATATCGGTGTTATGTTCCCGAATTTTGCGTTCCTTACGCGGTTGGGTTATTATGGGAACCCCTTGATAGTTCGCCTTGAATAAAACTCCTCCAGCAATGCCCAACATTGGTTTTACCATTCGCCACCTAGCCTTTTCTTTCCCTTGGGTTCTGCAGACTCAAGGGTCATCATTATTTTAACCCCCCCCCCTTGGCCAGTGCTCCTTTGAGTGTTGGTCCAAACAGAGCCACTTGCAGCGCCACCTCGGGGAAACTTGAGGGTTGGTTTGAGTTGTACGTAGTGCTCATCTGAGTGTGCCCTGAGAACGAGATATGTGCATCTCCTATTGGGATTTGTCGGCACATTTGGGGGGTGTCTGGCCTTTTTTTACCATTATCGAAATGTCTTGTAACCAGGATTCTCAGTCTGATCGGGTCTTCCCGCTAGAAGGAATATCCTTCGTTGACTTTGAGAGCTTGTGATGGGCTAACTTGGGACACCCCTGCAGGGATTTGAACTTTTGAAAGCCGTGCCCGCGGTTATGGGCAGATGGGAATTTGTTAATGTCTGGTTGTAGAAAACCTGAAGTTGACCTTAACTAAAATGCACCAACCGCGTGTGTAACTGTGATGGTCTCTTCTCGGCAGAGTCCTCGAAGTGAACACGGTGCTGGAGTTATGCTTGGCATAGGTTGTTCTAGGATCACTTCTTGATCATAGATTTCTCGAACGTGCTTTGCCTTCTCTTCTCGCTCTCTTTTGCGTATATGTTAGCCACCAAATATGCTAGTCGCTTGCTCCAGCTCCACCTCATACCTTTTACCCTTCCTATAAGCTTAAATAGTCTTGATCGCGAGGGTGTGAGATTGCTGAGTTCCCGTGACTCACAGATACTTCCAAAACCAGCTTGCAGGTGCCGTTGAACCGTGCAGATGACGCAACCCAGCTCAAGGAGGAGCTCGATGAAGATTTTGTCCTTTATGTTGTTCCGTTTCCAGTTGATCAGCAGCGGAGCCCAGTTGGGGTCGATCGGGGATCTGTGTAGCATTTGGGGTAGTCTTCTTTTATTTTGGTTCTGTAGTCGGACCTTGATTGTATCTGGATGATGTAATGCTTTATGCATGTATTGTGTGAAGTGGCGATTGTAAGCCAACTATGTATATCTTTCCCTTATGTATTACATGGGTTGTGTGAAGATTACCTCACTTGCGACATTGCTTTCAATGCGGTTATGCCTCTAAGTCGTGCTTCGACATGTGGGAGATATAGCCGCATCGAGGGAGTTACAAGTTGGTATCAGAGCCTTCCCCGACCTTAGGAGCCCCCTGCTTGATCGAATCGCTGGCGTTATTGAGTCTAGAAATGTTTTGAGTCATTTAGGATTGTATATATCGGAGAGTTAGGAATTCTTTTTACTCCTCAGTCCCTTCGTCGCTCTAGTGAGGCATCCTGACGTAGAGTTTTGACTCTTCTCTTCTCAAATTTCACTATTTTTTTAGGATCACGCGAGTATCTTGGAATCGTTCTGATGGTTTTGTGACGAGAACATTGTTCTTGGTGCCTCCTAACATTTAGGGTTGTGGTAGTGTCCCAGGGAGTTAAGCTCTGAGGTGTTGTCATCACAATTTTATCGTTGCAGTTCTGGAATACCTGAGATTAGTTTCATCGACATCGAAAAATTTCTTTTATGTAGTTGTTGGTGAGATAACCTCGACGCCACCCAGTACTGGGGCGGGAGTTCAGGAGTATTGCCATAACTTGTATAACGGATGCTTTTCGAAGGTTGAGGTAAACGACTTCCGAAGGTTTCTTGGTTATGTGTTGAAGGATGGATACAGCTGGATGTAGGATTTGTTAGTTTTGGGTGAGATATTATGCTTCCCCTGTATCCCCGACACCTGATTGCATAACCAGAAAATTTCGGGAGTTTATAAGTGGGAATTCAAGTAGATCTTAGGATATCTTTTCGACAGATGTATGATATGAAATTGGGGTTTGACGTCTAGTGGTCCGCCTATCCACGGTTGGTTTTACAGTGGTCTCGTTGTGTCTTAAAGATTCCTTGGCTATGCCGACTCGGGGACGCTTCGTATGTCATGTGCACTGCCTTGGACATGATGGTGTTGTACGATCGAGCCCGTGTAGGCCCCACCATGAAAACTTCAGACGAAATCTCTATCATATATTTGTTCTGGCTTATTCTGCAAGCCAATCCTTTGTTTTGTTTTGGGTTGTGGTATTCGAGTTGCTTCGAAGTCAAGAGTTGATTCCATACCTTTCCTAAGCGGTGTTCTCATATTCCTATGTGAATACTAATCCTTCTCGTTTATCGAGATTGTCTTGTTAATCCTTTTCAACCGGCGTGTTCTCTCTTCAAGTGGATCCGATCTTTTTCAACATCCGCAAGATCAACTCAACTCTTCTCAACGGCATTCGTTTCATCCATCCCAAGTTGTCTTTGTTTCCCCGCCCACCCACCCTTGTTTTCTTCAAGGACTAAGATTTCTTATTCAAGTATCCTTTTATTGATTTGAAGTCTCTCCATTCTTTTCCTTCAATGTTCTTATCCGGTGGTTCTCATGAAGATTCTAACAGAACCTCAAGTTCATCATTATTCATTCTCTTTCTTCTCCGGTGGAATTAATTCAGGCTTTGTTGATCATATCCTTTCCTCATTTCAAATGCCTTCTCATACCGGTGCACCTCATAATATTTCATTTCTCGATATTAAATTCTTCTGGAGTGCTCAAGATATCTCGAAGATTCATGTGTTCAATCTGCTTTCGTTCCAGCTTTTTTCGAGGATGTTATCTCATTCAAGCCTTTTAATTCAACCGGTGCATTCTCTCTTTTAAATTGTTTAACGGTGTTTCTTTTGAGTGGGCCCTAACCCACAGGTCTTTTTCCAGGATCTTACCTGACTCTTCTAATTCTCCCGGAGTTATTCTCAAATTATTTTCCAGGTTTGACATAAGAATGAATTATCATCAGTCAAATATCTTTCTCCAAGATCTTCCAAATTCTTTTCATCATTGGTTCAACTTTTCTATTCTTCTTTATTCCGGAGTGTCTCAACAATTCACAGTGGTATTTCTCGTCATCTTTCTCATCATTTGAAGACCGAAGAAGAGTTTTACCTCCATATCTTATCCGTTCTCTCAGAGATTCGTGGTTCTAGCTCAAGGCCATCCTCTCATAATGGTTTTGATCGCGAAAATTCTTGTCCTTCCTCCGGAGCCCATCATTTCAGAAGACTTATTCATTCTCACCCTTCAGCTATCATTCTCCATATCTTACCGGTGCATCATTCAAGTATTCTCTTATCAGCTCGTGATCTCTTCGTTCATTTGTATCTAAATCCCCTCAAGTATCTTCTTTTATTCTCTTATTCTTCACGGTGCTTCATCTTTCTTCGTTCTTTTCCAATTCTTACGATGGTTATTCAGGATTTTTCTTCCTTGCTATCATATTTATTTATTCGTTGTCAGTCCTAACGGTGATTAGTTCAAGAGTTCTATTCCTCGGTTATCATATCAATTCATTCGTTGTTTCGATTCCACCGGTGTTTCGTTGAAGACCTTCTAAAGTTGGCGCGATATCTATATTAATCCTTTCTTCGAGAATAAGTAGTATGTCAAATCCGTTGTTGGTCATCAATTTAAATTGGTGAAGGATAATCATAATGTAATTCTTATTCTTGTTTCATCAAGTGAACTCAATTCCTTATTCCGGTGGCTCATAAAATTCTTGATCTCAATTGTTTCATCTTCAATTTTCCCGGAGTTCCTACCTCTCGCAATTATATCACCACGGAGATCCATCTAAATCATTACAAGGTTTCACCTTGTGTTTTCAACTTCTTTTTCCCTTTTGTTTGATCACCCTTTTATTACCAGAGTTCCTCATGGTGGTTCATTAGGGATTTAATTCCTTCTCGAATTGTTCATCAAGATTCTTTTCAGAGGAGTTCAAGCATTCTTCTTCTTGTAATCCGGAGTGCAATTGTTTTCCCCTCTTATCTTTTAAGGTGGTGTTATGTCATTGTTGATAATTTTTCCTTCGTGTTCCATGATTCACATGTTTTTCAAGAGTGACATATCTAAATCCATCATTTTTCTCTTCGCTCAAGACTTCTTCTCAACCAATCAATCTCTTCTTTGGAGTTATATTGGGTTATATTTCACCTAAAGTTTTCCCTAAGGATTGTTGCTATTATGGTGCTTATAATTGACCCAAGTTCTTTTATCCTCCCGGTGGTATAAGCTCCTCGTTTCCTTGTTGATATCTATTCAAATCCATTGTTTTCCGTTAGTGGCAGAATTTCAACTCAGTTTTGAGATGTTTTCTCCATAAGTCCATATCAAACTAATCCTTTTCATTGTTGATAATCCAACAATTCCGTTCTAGCCTTTGTTGTAAGCTTGCGCGACCAAGATCTTGTTTTCTCCTCCCTTCATTCCATTCCATTCTTCCATTTGTTCTGGAGGTTTTATGATGTTGCTCTTTTCAATCATCATCTCGAATTGTGAGGATCATGTTCTTTTCGTGCTTATCCATTTTACTAGAGTGTCATGTCCTTCATTCAAGTTCTCTCATCTTCTCAACTTTTGCCTCCCTTCTCAACCGAAGTGCCGTCTGAAATCGTTCTTACCCATTCTGCCTTTCTTTCAACAGTTCCGAAGGCAGTGTGTTGTTGATTTCATCAAGTATCCTCATCTTGTTAATATCATGTCCGATTCCATCCATTTACAGTCGGGGTGCTGTCCAAATTATATCATTCTTTTCCCTTCGCAATCTGGTTTAAGCGGAGTGTTATGTCTATCATTCCTCTTCTAACCGGGGTCTCATCCAAGTGCTTTATTTTGCCAAGTTCGTATTATTGCCTTCCATTTCCAACCGGAGTGTTGTCGTATTTCATCTCTATCGCTCCTTGTACTTCTCGTTTTGACCGGAGTGCTTGGATGCACTTCTTGCCCATTGCAACCCTTCTCTCATGTCTTTCAACCTATAGGGTTCTCGTGATGTTCCTTGTTCCTCGTTTCTAACGGAGGTTTTCAACTTTATTAATATTCATTGTATTATTTCTTTCAAATTTGCTCAACCTCGCAAGGTTTGTGGTTCACTCGTTTGTCAAAGAGGCAACTTAGTTTTACCTCTTCTCTTTTCTCGTCCGTTTTCCCTCCGGTGCCATTCTAGATCTCGGGACGAGATCCTCTCGTAGTGGTGGAGTGTTGTAACGCCTTGAGACCGATGCGCCAGGTGTCTTCCCGTTATTCGTTGTTGTTGCCATGTCATTTTCTTGCGTGTTGCATCTTATCATGTCATCATGTGCATTGCATCATCATGTTTTAAAACTTGCATTCGTCCGGGTTCTCCGAGTTCTCTCTGTTGTCCATTCTGAGCCCAACCACACTTGCACGAGCCCGCGGCATGTCCGAAATAGTATTTTATAAGTGGCCAGAAAATGTTCTCGGAATGGGATGAGAGTTGACGTGTGGTCTTATTTTAGTGTAGCTAGACCGCCTGTCAAGTTTCATCGCATTCGGAGTTCGTTTGATAGCCCAACCGTTAAACTATAGCGGCATTATAGCCGGTCTAACGTTCAACGTTTTTGGTATCCGGAAACCGTGCCGGGCTGCATCTCTCCCCTCTTCTCTCGGACCAACCCACTCTCCACAGTCCACCTAGGCCCAGCCAACCCCGCACAGTGCACCGACCCCTCATGTGCGCGTCCGAAACTTCCCCGGACCCGACCCGAGAAGTCGTCACCGTTGGGTCCGGATCATCCCCAAACTTCTAAAAAACATCACCGTTTTATTATTTGGCCTCCCTAACATTTTATTCTCGACCGCCCGATTTAAATCGGAGGGACCAAATGCACCTAACAAAATCCACCTGCTATATATAACCAGATCAACCCTAAACCCTAGCCTAGCTCCTAGCCCCTCCTGCGCCGCCACCCTCCTCGGATCCAGCACTCGACCAACCACCTCTTTCCTCGTTTCAGATCCAACCAATTTCCTCCATCCTCGGGATCTTGCCCGATCCATTTGAGCCACCCGACCAACCTCCTTCCTCCTTGGGATTTCCTCCCAAATCAACCAGAGCCAACCAACGCCAGCCACTTCTCTCCATTGATCCATCCCACCAACAGAGCAGACAGCCCTGCTCCTTGTGCCCGAGGCCTCCCGAGCCACTCCTCGCCGGCAACCAGTTTTTTTTTCGTCCTCCTTTTTCCCGGTCTATCTCGCTCACGCCATCTCTTTCCTTGTCTTGCCCCTACAGGAGCTTCCCGCGCCATGGCTGCTGCCCGGCTCCTCCTACCTCGCTCAATCTGGACCAAGAGGGTCCCGAGCATCTCCACCGTCGCCGCCTTAGTTGAGTGCCGCACTGGTTCCCTTTCTCTCCTTCCTCTGGTCCCCTCATCTCATCTCCCTCTTTGAATCGTGTTGTGACGCCTTTGTTTTCTGCAGAGCCACTGCCGTCACGGAGCCCCAACTCTGGCCACCTCGTCTCCGCGCTGCTCTGACCCCTTGGGTTCCGTCCGACCGCCGGCGTCCCATCCTCGCCTCTGCTTCGAACACACGCGCGCGCCTGCCTCCCTCGTCTCACAACCCTCGTCGTGGGTCAACCGCGTCCGCCGCCATGGGCTTCTTCATGGAGCAATCGACGCCATGGACGGCCTCGAGCTCATCCCCAACACCAGCCTCCTCTGCTAGAATCTCCAGCCTCACCCCGCGCCCTGGGTTCAGCCGATCTGGGCCTCCCCATGCCCTCTCCGGAGTCACCCACTGGTGAGATCCTTCGTTCCGCCGCCCTGCCCCTTTTCCCTTCCTTTCCCTTGCATCGCGCCACTGCCAATCTCCTCGCCTCTTCGTCATTTTGCTGCAGGAGTCGAGGCCGCAGCTTCCCCTTCCGCCGGATCCTGCCGCCGCACTGCCGTTTTCTGGTCTCCAGCTACTCAAGTCCTGCCTCGCCGCACCTCTGCTTCGTGCGAGCAAAGACGAGACAACTGCTGCAGAGCCTCCTCGTCCCGCCGCACTGAACCGCTGCTGTATGCTTCTTCAAATCGTGCAAGAGGGGCTCGTCAAATCGTGATGTTCCTTGTTCCTCGTTTCTAACGGAGGTTTTCAACTTTATTAATATTCATTGTATTATTTCTTTCAAATTTGCTCAACCTCGCAAGGTTTGTGGTTCACTCGTTTGTCAAAGAGGCAACTTAGTTTTACCTCTTCTCTTTTCTCGTCCGTTTTCCCTCCGGTGCCATTCTAGATCTCGGGACGAGATCCTCTCGTAGTGGTGGAGTGCTGTAACACCCTGAGACCGATGCGCCATGTGTCTTCCCGTTATTCGTTGTTGTTGCCATGTCATTTGCTTGCGTGTTGCATCTTATCATGTCATCATGTGCATTGCATCATCATATTTTAAAACTTGCATTCGTCCGGGTTCTCCGAGTTCTCTCTGTTGTCCATTCTGACCTCAACCACACTTGCGCGAGCCCGCGGCATGTCCGAAATAGTATTTTATAAGTGGCCGGAAAATGTTCTCGGAATGGGATGAGAGTTGACGTGTGGTCTTATTTTAGTGTAGCTAGACCGCCTGTCAAGTTTCATCGCATTCGGAGTTCGTTTGATAGCCCAACCGTTAAACTATAGCGGCATTATAGCCGGTCTAACGTTCAACATTTTTGGTATCCGGAAACCATGCTGGGCTGCATCTCTCCCCTCTTCTCTCGGACCAACCCACTCTCCACAGTCCACCTAGGCCCAGCCAACCCCGCACAGTGCACCGACCCCTCATGTGCGCGTCCGAAACTTCCCCGGACCCGACCCGAGCAGTCGTCACCGTTGGGTCCGGATCATCCCCAAACTTCTACAAAACATCACCGTTTTATTATTTGGCCTCCCTAACATTTTATTCTCGACCGCCCGATTTAAATCGGAGGGACCAAATGCACCTAACAAAATCCACCTGCTATATATAACCAGATCAACCCTAAACCCTAGCCTAGCTCCTAGCCCCTCCTGCGCTGCCACCCTCCTCGGATCCAGCACTCGACCAACCACCTCTTTCCTCGTTTCAGATCCAACCAATTTCCTCCATCCTCGGGATCTTGCCCGATCCATTTGAGCCACCCGACCAACCTCCTTCCTCCTTGGGATTTCCTCCCAAATCAACCGGAGCCAACCAACGCCAGCCACTTCTCTCCATTGATCCATCCCACCAACAGAGCAGCCAGCCCTGCTCCTTGTGCCCGAGGCCTCCCGAGCGACTCCTCGCCGGCAACCAGTTTTTTTTCGTCCTCCTTTTTCCCGGTCTATCTCGCTCACGCCATCTCTTTCCTTGTCTTGCCCCTACAGGAGCTTCCCGCGCCATGGCTGCTGCCCGGCTCCTCCTACCTCGCTCAATCTGGACCAAGAAGGTCCCGAGCATCTCCACCATCGCCGCCTTAGTTGAGTGCCGCACAGGTTCCCTTTCTCTCCTTCCTCCGGTCCCCTCATCTCATCTCCCTCTCTGAATCGTGTTGTGACGCCTTTGTTTTCTGCAGAACCACTGCCATCACGGAGCCCCAACTCTGGCCACCTCGTCTCCGCGGTGCTCTGACGCCTTGGGTTCCGTCCGACCGCCGGCGTCCCATCCTCGCCTCTGCTTCGAACACACGCGCGCGCCTGCCTCCCTCGTCTCACAAGCCTCGTCGTGGGTCAACCGCGTCCGCCGCCATGGGCTTCTTCATGGACCACTCGACGCCATGGACGGCCTCGAGCTCATCCCCAACACCGGCCTCCTCTGCTAGAATCGCCAGCCTCACCCCGCGCCCTGGGTTCAGCCGATCTGGGCCTCCCCATGCCCTCTCCGGAGTCACCCACTGGTGAGCTCCTTCGTTCCGCCGCCCTGCCCCTTTTCCCTTCCTTTCCCTTGCGTCGCGCCACTACCAATCTCCTCGCCTCTTCGTCATTTTGCTGCAGGAGTCGAGGCCGCAGCTTCCCCTTCCGCCGGATCCTGCCGCCGCGCTGCCGTTTTCTGGTCTCCAGCTGCTCAAGTCCTGCCTCGCCGCACCTCTGCTTCGTGCGAGCAAAGACGAGACAACTGCTGCAGAGCCGCCTCGTCCCGCCGCGCTGAACCGCTGTTGTATGCTTCATCAAATCGTGCGAGAGGGGCTCGCCCGGTCCAGCCGCGCGTTGACTGCGCTGGCCAGCTGCGTGGGCCGGCCTCCTCTCCTGCGGCGGCCCAGCACCGCTTCCAGCAAGGCCCGGCTCCCTGAAGCCCAACGTGAGGAAGCCCACCTCCTGTTTGCTCCTGTGCAGCCCAGTTTGGGCCTGTTTCAGCCCGAGTCATGTTTTTTTTCCCGAGGAGTTATTTATCTATTTATCCAGTTAAAAACAAAATTGCAGAAAAGCCCTCAAACTTCATGCATTTAATTACTCTCAAACAGTGCATCATATTAAAACAAACTTAATACGAAAAATGCTTAGAATTTCATCTAGTTTCGTAATATGCTATTTTCATCCATGTTAAAAATGTTTAAAATGATGTTTGCTTATATTTTTCCTATTGCCTTGCTAAAATGCTTTAAGTCATAAATTAATAACCGTAGCTCCAAACTTAACAAACTTTATATGTAAATGGGGTAGAAAAATGCTTGGTTTAACTTGGTTCGCTTTCTTCGCATGTGTAATAACTCTAAAATATGGTTTAGGGCAGATCAGGACCAAACCTAAAATATGCATATGAGGATTTTCCGGACTTGTTGCTTGTTCTTTCCGGCCTCATTTAAACTTGCCTAGTTAAGTAGTTCTACTATGCTCCACCTCTTGCCATGTTTAACAAGATTTAATATTGTTGGGTACCTATACGAGAGGGAACTAAATAAGCCACGTGGTGTTCCATCAATATGCAACTCGTTGCATATTGAGCTCCACTTAACTTGTAGTTTTGTTTGTGCCCTTTTCCATGCCATGCATATTTAAACCATACATGCATCATACTTGTTTGCGCATCATGCCATGTTTATGTGGTGGTTGTTTACTATGTTGTGTGCTTCTTTCTGGTGTTGCTTCTTCGGGTTGGTTCCGATAATGTCGCGTTTGCGAGGACCCGCTCGACTACGTCCGTTTGTCTTCTTCATGGACTCGTTCTTCTTCCTTGTGGGATTTTAGGCGAGATGACCATACCCTCGAAATCACTCTTCTGCTATGCCTATGCTGTGATACCTACCACTTGCTTATCATGCCTCCCATATTGTTGAACCAAGCCTCTAACCCACCTTGTCCTAGCAAACCGTTGTTTGGCTATATTACCGCTTCGCTCAGCCCCTCTTATAGCGTTATTAGTTGCAGGTGACGATTGAAGTTTGTTCCTTGTTGGAACATGGAGATGTTGTTCCTTGTTGGAACATGTTTACTTGTTGGGATATCACAATATCTCTTATCTAATTAATGCATCTATATACTTGGTAAAGGGTGCAAGGCTCGGCTTTATGCCTGGTGATTTGTTCCACTCTTGCCGCCATAGTTTCCGTCATATCGGTGTTATGTTCCCGAATTTTGCGTTCCTTACGCGGTTGGGTTATTATGGGAACCCCTTGATAGTTCGCCTTGAATAAAACTCCTCCAGCAATGCCCAACATTGGTTTTACCATTCGCCACCTAGCCTTTTCTTTCCCTTGGGTTCTACAGACTCAAGGGTCATCATTATTTTAACCCCCCCCCCCGGGCCAGTGCTCCTCTGAGTGTTGGTCCAAACAGAGCCACTTGCAGTGCCACCTCGGGGAAACTTGAGGGTTGGTTTTAGTTGTACGTAGTGCTCATGTGAGTGTGCCCTGAGAACGAGATATGTGCAGCTCCTATCGGGCTTTGTCGGCACATTCGGGCGGTGTTGCTGGTCTTGTTTTACCTTTATCGAAATGCCTTGTAACCGGGATTCTGAGTCTGATCGGGTCTTCCCGCTACAAGGAATATCCTTCGTTGACCGTGAGAGCTTGTGATGGGCTAAGTTGGGACACCCCTACAGGGATTTGAACTTTCGAAAGCCGTGCCCGCGGTTATGGGCAGATGGGAATTTGTTAATGTCCGGTTGTAGAAAACCTGAAGTTGACCTTAATTAAAATGCACCAACCGCGTGTGTTACCGTGATGGTCTCTTCTCGGCGGAGTCCGGGAAGTGAACACAGTGTTGGAGTTATGCTTGACGTAGGTTGTTCTAGGATCACTTCTTGATCATAGATTTCTCGAACGTGCTTTGCCTTCTCTTCTCGCTCTATTTTGCGTATATGTTAGCCACCAAATATGCTAGTCACTTGCTACAACTCCACCTCATACCTTTTACCCTTCCTATAAGCTTAAATAGTCTTGATCGCGAGGGTGTGAGATTGCTGAGTCCCTGTGACTAACAGATACTTCCAAAACCAGCTCGCAGGTGCCGTTGAACCATGCAGATGACGCAACCCAGCTCAAGGAGGAGCTCGATGAATATTTTTTCCTTTATGTTGTTCCGTTTCCAGTTGATCAGTAGCGGAGCCCAGTTGGGGTCGATCGGGGATCTGTGTACCATTTGGGGTAGTCTTCTTTTATTTTGGTTCCATAGTCGGACCTTGATTGTATCTGGATGATGTAATGCTTTATTCATGTATTGTGTGAAGTGGCGATTGTAAACCAACTATGTATCTCTTTCCCTTATGTATTACATGGGTTGTGTGAAGATTACCTCACTTGCGACATTGCTTTCAATGCGGTTATGCCTCTAAGTCGTGCTTCGAAACGTGGGAGATATAGCCGCATCGAGGGCGTTACAAGATGGAGACGGCAAACGTAGCTCTGGTGTTGATGACCTCGCTCACAATGAACCACCATCCCGGGTGCTTGCTTTAACTTCGCGGTGTCATATGTGGTTGCATGTTCCATATGGTGTCTAGCTTGTATTCGAAAGGCCGAAGTAGGTAAGATAAGGAAAGATATTTTTTTACATGAACCACCATCTCGTGAGCTCCAGAAGACAAATAGCTAGTCAGGGCACTGGCCGAGCCAGTGACAAGCCAAGCAAAGATAGGCATCACCTGGAAGACAACTAAAAAGCTGCGATGGTGGCGAAGCAGCCCGCCTCCCACCAGGCTCTCAGGTCCGAGATGATCATGCTCACCACTCCAGCCGGATGTCTAGCTTGTATTGCTTCCAATTTGGTTAAATTGCATCTGCTTAGCTTACACATTATACCTTTGAATATGACATGCCTTCTGTTTTTGGTACATACTAGTACATCTGTGTATTAACCATGTTCTTACATCAAGCTAATGTTCTTGTGTATCCCTCATCAATCACTTATGACGAGGCAGGTAGGCAAGGGGACTACTCCTCATTTAAAGAATGCAGCATCAGCCTCCCGACATGATTCTCAAGAAAAAGAAATGCTAGATGAAGATAGTGAACGTAGCTTTGTAGTTGATTACAGCATTTCCCCTACACTAGCATCGCAGGTGCTTTCTCTAACTTGGCAGCGTGATATGTGGTTGCATGTTGCATATGGTGTCTAGATTGTAATTCTTCCAATCTGGTTAAACTGCATGTGCTAGTCTGCTTAGCTTATACATTATACCTATTAATGTGACATGCCTTCCTGTATTTACTACATTGTACATCTGTCTATTAAGCATGTCCTTACATAAAACTATTGTTTTTTTGTATCCCGCATCAATCAACATGACGAGACACCTTTAGTATATGCAATGCGATATTAGTTGCATCTTTCATATGATTTATAGCATGCGCTGCTTCTAATTTGTTGAAATTCCATTTATGATGTGACGCTTTTAACTTGGCAGAGTCATATTGGTTGCATCTTTCATCTGGTGTCTAGCTTGCATTGCTTCTTATTTGCTGGAATGGTTTCTACTTGGTTTACACAAATAGTTGTGAACATGCCATGCCGTCCTGTTTTCGTACATATTCCATCCTGGTATCATGTGTTTGCCTTACATCAAAGTAGTGATTGTCAGTATCATGCATGAATGAGTTATGAAGAGAGAATTTTATTCCTTTTTCTTGTCGGTTTTACTTGACACATTATACTTGAATAAGACACGTATTCCTGTTTCGAGAACATACAATATCTGTCTATCACACCATGTTCTTACATCAAATTACTACTGTTGTGTAACCTGCAACAATCACTTATCATAAGACATGTTTGACTTCAGAGTGTGATATAGGTTACATCTCACATTCTTTTCTAGCTTGTACTACTAATTTGTTGAAATGGCACTTATGATGAGACAATTTTAACTTGGTAGAGTGATATTCGTTGCATCTTTCATATGGTGTCTAGCTTTCATTGCTTCTAATTTGTTGAAATGCCTTCTCCTTAGTTTACACATAATAAGCTGTGAATATGCAATGCTGTGAATATGCAATGGCACTAATGACGAGAGACCTCTAACATGGTAGTGTGCTGTTGTTTGCATCATGCATATGATTTATTTCTTGTACTGCTTCACATTTGTCTAAATGCCATTTATGATGAGACACTGTTAACTTGGCAGAGCGATATTTGTAGCATCTTTCATATGGTTTCTACCTTCCATTGCATTGCTTCTAATTTGGTGAAATGTCTTCTTCTTAGTTTACACATCATCGTTCTGGTTATCTCTTTCGTCCTATTTTTCATACATATTACATCCTCCTATCATGTGGTTGTCTAACATCAAAGTTTAGTTTGTCTGCATCACGCATCAATTTGTTCTGAAGAACTAAATTGTTATTCGTTTTTCTTGTTGGCTTGACTTAACATGGCACAGAGAAAGGAGAAAGAAACTTAGAATGGCAGGGAATGAGAAGCGGTTGAATCATGTAGATTCTGCTGGTACTAATGGTGCAATAGAAGGTCAAAGTCCAGCAGAAAACTCTACAAGCACGACATCCCATGCTACACGAGTTGCAAAAAAAGCCAAACAGAAACAAATAGCTGCCACCAAACAAGCAGAGACAGCCCTAGTTCTTGCAACACCTACCACAGTACTACCAGCTGCACGACTTACTCGTGCGTCAACTGAGCTAGCAGCACGTTCCCAAGCTCCCTTGCCACCTGACACTACTTCCCAAGCTCTCTTGACACAAGACGAGTTGGCAATATCAGATGAACCTTGTGAGCTTCAATAGCAAGAAGGTAGTTGCTGGAGTCAAGTTACAGTTTCATGCTTCTTTATATGTAGTCTCACGGTTTGATGTACACTAACACTTCCTATGTTCGTTGTTGGACTAGCACCTAGGCGCAAGCGGAAACAAACATCAGGGATAATTCTTGATAGGTTAACTAAATCTAGAGGAGGAAGAATGGAGATCTGTTTTGAGGCAGGTTTAAAAAGGCCACGTGATGCTACAGAGTCAGCCAAGTTAGTATCAGAGGCAGCGGTTGCCATTAGGTGTCATGTACGTATTCTCCCAACATGGATTTAATACATGAATGACAAAGACGAAACCTAGTTCAACACCTTCCTCGACCATTTATCTGTAAGTATGGTTATGTATGTAAACTAGTAATATCGTCTTGCTCTGTTCCATACTTTCTAGGTTACTGATAATGAAACTCCCATAATTTTCAACAGATGAGGTTCAAGTTGGATAGCCAAGATGATGCAACCAAACAAGCTTGCACCCATGTTTTCAAGTCTGCTCTGCGACAGTATCGGTATAACTTGAGGAACACTCACTTTGAAGGCAAGGCTAACAGTGAACTTTCCCAAACATCTCCAGTGGAAAATATATCGGATGAAGACTGGAGGGGCCTTGTTAAACACTGGTCTGATCCGAAGTATCAGGTACATTATATATATGTGATCAGATCACATGTTGAAGTCCTATTTACACATGTGCCACACAAATCTATCTTCTTGTAGGTGAACTGTTCCAAGAACAAGGCCAACCGTACGAAAGTGAAATTCCAACAGACGACAAGATCTCATAGCTATATTGCACACTGCGAGGCTCTTGTAATTAGCTGCTGTTTCACTCTTTTCGTTGTACCATATTATCAGATCTATATTGACTTGTTCGAAATGCAGAGGAAAGCCCGCAAGGACCAAAAAGTACCTGAACCAAATGTTGTGGAAATCTTCAAGGACTGTCACACCAGCAAGAAGAAGGGCATGACTACACCAGTCAAAGCCGCTGTTGTAAGTCCTTAATCCTCATGCCTTTTAACTACTACTTACTCTGACTTGTGCCTTGAACTGCATGGTTTGCAGCCAATGTCTATTACTCTTTTCAATTTTATACACAATTGTCTTAGCGTATCATTGCACCTTACAAGCTTTAAAAGAGAGGAGTGATGTTCCTTTGATCTTGACCCGTAATCTAGTTCCGTGCTCGACTTGCCCACACAATGTTACAATTGCCTATTTGTCTGTTCTCAGTTGTTTTGTGATATGAATGATGTCATACTATGCTTACCGTATTATAAACTTTGTCTCTTTATCCTTAGCCCTCAATACAATGTGAAGAAATAGACAATACATTAGCGATGGTACATGGTCATATGTTTGGAACCTGGTTTTATTCTGTACTTTGCAATAAAATACAACTAATATTTTACAAGGGTTCACCAGAATAAGTTCTGTATATAGACCAAGGCTATTTTGTTTGGTTTTGCTGCCTCCTTAATATCTTCTGTTCTGGTACTACTAATGTAAAACCTCAACTTTTCAGCGAGCTATGGAAAAAATGCTGGAACCGCCACCTTCTGAAGGTGGCGAGGCAACTATAACTGCAATGTCAGCTCTTGCTGCAGTGGGTCAGTACCTGTCCACTAGCAGTGCCAAAAGCATGTTCCTGCATAATACTGGGTTGGTTGTTAAGGCAATGTCATCCAAACTACCTCATGATCAAGATATGCAAGCTCAAAGCAATGTTGTATCTGCGCTCCAGACACAAGTCCATTCCCTAACAGAGACC
This sequence comes from Triticum monococcum, assembly GCA_034509565.1. Lineage (NCBI taxonomy): Eukaryota > Viridiplantae > Streptophyta > Magnoliopsida > Poales > Poaceae > Triticum > Triticum monococcum. The sequence goes on from CM067847.1 coordinate 342,631,490, forward strand.
CTTTGTGAAACAAGGAGAAACATTGCTCAATGTCATCAAGATATGCATGGTTTTGAAACCATACTATCAGACATTTGTTATGTTGTTCAGGAGCCTAGGGGAAATGAAGGCGAGGGTTATGGTGCTCCATCGGACAATACAACATGAAAACGTAACAGTGAGGTCAAATGAACTGAGCTTCTGAACTTCTGGTGGTGCATTTATCTATTAGACTGTTAAGTTTTATGCCAACCTTCCTTTTGTTATATAGTTGTAATTTGTTTTGGTGCGATGCAAAATTTATTCTTAACGTGCAGCCACCGGCTGAAGAAAATAGCAAGACATTTTTGTATAGTGTAGGGTGTTCCCTATATTTGCACTGGTGGCGATCTTTGATGTCGAGTGGATGTAATCTGTGCAATCGCCTTAATAGCCTAGCATTAGTTTCAGCCTTATTTATTTCCTAGTCTTCTTTTTCCCTGGTTTTCTAGTGGCAGCAACTACCATGGGCCATATACAGGCCGTAGGATCCATGGATCTCCTATGGGCCGTCGGTAAATGGGCCTGTAATTGGTGGGCCTCAGGCCGTCGGATAAATGGGTCTACATGGGCCGTAATCGGGCGTAATTGGTATTGGCCCAGCACGTTAACAGGCCGTAGGACAGTAAAGGCTTAATTCTATCACAGGCATAACGGGTCGTTAATGGGCCAGAATATAGGACGGGCTGGAAACGGCACAACGGGTTAACATGCCAGATACGGGACGACTCTTGCCATGTGCCAAATTTGGCCCATTAGGGTAACAGGCCAGTAACGGGAAACTCTTGCCATGGGCCGAATTTGGCCCATTAGGGGAACAGGCTAGTAACGGGCCGAATCTTGCCATGGGCCGAATTTGGCCCATTAGGGGAACAGGCCAGTAACGGGCCAGAAGTAATCGAGGGCCGAAAAGGAGCCCAAGAACATATGGGCCGTCAATAGGCCGAAAGCTAACACGGGCTGGAAACGGCCCATGTAAATCATGGGCCGTTAACGGGTATAAAGAAAATTACTGTTCATTATGGGCTAGAGTCACCGTGGTCCTGTAAAAGGGCCGAAAGATACGAAGGCCTCATGTGGGCCGAAAGATGTCGGGGACATACATGGGCCGAAAGTGAAATGGGCTGGTGTTATATTCGACGGCCCACATGACGTTGTTGGGTCGATTTCCTTTAGGGCCTAAGGGTCGTGAGTTAACGGGCCATAAAATGGGCTATTTGCGAAGAGACCGTTAACAGGCTTTTCATGGGCCAGCCCGTTACCTTTTGACCAAGTCAAATGGGCCGACTTTGTAAGCTAAATGGGCCAATGGTGGGCCGTGGCACGTGTCGACATATCATAGGCGCCTATCTGACCCACTGATGAGCTGACACGTGTTTTGTCCGGCCAATAAGAATTTTACACGTGGAAATTTCCCATTGGTCGGGGCTGTTAACGGGTTATCGGATCCAAAACCCGACCCGATAGCTTAACGGCGTTCCATTACGGTGGATGCCATGTGTCGGCCACCCTTGACGAAAGGACTTCTGTGACGCATGATTTATCGTCATGGAAGTGGACACTTCCGTGATGATAATTTTGGTAATGTCATGGAACACTTCTACGGCAGCACAGGTATGACTATCTTGATTCTGTCATAAATTTGTCATGGATGTACATGCATGACAAAAAATGCGACCTATTGTGACAAACACGTATCATCACGGAAGTGTATTTTTTGTAGTGACTGGATTTCTCTAGGCGCCCGGACAACCACTGGGTGCTCTAGGGTGCCCCAACCAATCCACCCAGATGTGTATTAAAGTAGCCACCTTAAGTTTAACCATTAATTAATAATAACTCTCACATCCATCATGGATCACTCCAAACCAAACCATGTCTACGAGCATAGCATAGCAGTATAAGCATAATGTAGCACTCCCAGGGTTTGACATAAAAAGGCAATAGGTTCCTACCTCATCAACTACTTCCCAATACCCATATATTGAAAAAACCTACTCATGCAATGTTTGAGGGTTGAAACTAATGCATAAAAACTGGGTAATAAAGGGATATGATCAAAGTGTTACTTGCCTTGTTGACGATCTGAAAACCCTAGTGACTCGTAGAGGCACGCTTTGCACTCCGAAAACTCTATCGTGAACAAACAATAGCATACATAATCACTCAACCATAATATGCAAAGGTAAAACCCAAAAGAAAAGATCCAAACTGAAAGTTCAAGTGGAGAACTTCGATTTTCAAAAAGAATCAATTACATCGGAGCTACGAAACTCAAACTACGATCAAAAGAAGTTCGAAATCAAATCTGGTTGAAACAAAATTTTAACTTGTCAAAACCATGTTCAAGATGATTATTTGGAAAGACGAGACCAAGACGAATATTTTGGCATTGGTTTCACTGGATTTGGATAGAGTAAAAAGTAAGGAGGGTTTGAAGATCGGGGACTAATCTATGACAAAAGTATTCACGGATAGGTCCCTGGCTGAAAATTAAAATAAAAAGAAAAACTATCGGACGAACGTCCGCTAACAGAGGCTAACGAACGAATTCATTTGTTAACAGGGAAGATTGGGTGAACATTTGCTAATTAGTGAACCCTAAAAAATAAACCGATCTAACGAAATAACCGAGATTAGGGAAAAAACCACTACTAGGAAAAGGGCTATAGATGGAAATGACACTAATGGCGCACCGGACATGTGGTGCGCCATTAGTATATACTAATGGCGCACCATGTGTTGGTGCGCCATTAGTGTCCAAATACTAATGGCGCACCACATCCATGGTGCGCCATTAGTAACAAATTTTTTTTCAGTTTTTTTCAAAACTAGTAATGGCGCACCACATCCACGGTGCGCCACTAGTAAATTATTTTCAAAAAAAATTTCCAAAATTTTTTTATTTATTTTTTCAAAACTAGTAATGGCACACCAGTGGACAGTGCACCATTACTAGTTAAAACTAGTAATGGTGCACTGTCAACTGGTGCGCCATTACTAAGATTTTTTTTAAAAAAATCAGAATTTGTTTTATTGTTTTTTCAAAACTAGTAATGGCGTACCGTGGGTGTGGTGCGCCATTACTAGTTTAACTAGTAATGGCGCAGCACTCCCACGGTGCGCCATTACTAACTTGGCCCAAAACGTACCGAATGCACCCCCCCCCCCCGGTGGACCGCCTTTTTAGTTTTAAAAAAATAAAAGAAAATGATGGAAATGTCAAAAAAATAAAAGAAAATAAGTTTCCTATGTGATATGTGGTCTAGTTGTTGGGAAAATTTACAAATATGAATTTCGACTTTATTTGCAAAATCTCTGTGAAATTTGTAAAATGGGCATAACTTTTGCATACGAACTCGGGTTAAAAAGTTTTTTATATGACAAATAATCTACTCGAAAAGTTACGTCCAAATTTAACGGCGGGAACCCAGTTAAACATTTTCAAAATCGCCAAAAACCTAACAGAAAAACAGTTACGGGGCTTTTAAGATCCGGAGGGAAAAATTTCAAAAAAATTCAAACTTACTAGTGGCGCACCGTATGCTAGGTGCGCCACTAGTAACAGAAAAAAATTGGTTTCGAAAAAAAATTTGAATTATTTTTCAAAATATGATATGTAATATGACCGGGACGTTTGAAATATTTCTTCAAAATTTCATCATACTCATGAACATGAACAAAGTCCTAGACATCAGCAAGGTTTAATAGGATTGATATGATAGATATATCAACAAGTGCCTGTGAAGTGAGGTGGTGCTGGGGTTGGATAGAACTATGAAGTTAAGCGTGCTTGGGTTGAAGTAGTGTGAGGATGGGTGACCTTCTGGGAAGTTTGACCGCAGAGTGCGATTTGACCTAAGATTAAGCAAATTGACTCGAGATTAAGCCATAGTGACCCGAGATTAAGAAAACAATAAAAAAATTGAATTTTTTGAAAAAAAAATTGAAAAAGTTTGAAATTTTTTTATTACTAATGGCGCACTTCTATGTGGTGCACCATTACTAAGTCAGATAGTAATGGTGCGCCATTATTAGTAAAAAAAATACTAGTGGTGTGATACTAATGGCGCACCAGTAGTGCGCCATTAGTACGCAAAACCGGTGCGCCATTAGTAGGCCTTTTCCTAGTAGTGAACAGGGCGGGGTTTTCTCGGTTTTTACCGGTTCGACAGTTTTCATCGGAAAACCGACGACGCATCCGGACGACGGCGGTTGAGGCGGCTCCGGCGACTAAAGGCGGCGGCGGGCTGTGGTGTGGGGCGGCGCGGGCGGTAGCGGGGCTCGGCCACAGCAGTGGCTGGCGCAGGCGGCGGCGGCTGGTGGCTGCTACTGCTGCTTGGTGGTGGCGGCGGGGCGATGAGGAGTAGGCGGCGGGGTGGCTCGCCTTATAAAGGTGCCGGGGTCAGCTTTTAAAGCCTAGGGGGGAAGCGGCGGCTTGGGGAGGGGGTCACGGCGCGGCAGCGAGTCAGGCGGCGGGATGGTGAGGGAAGGCGGCTGTCGGTGTCAAAACCGGCAGGTCTCGGGTAGGGGGTCCCGAACTATGCATCTAAGGATCAATGGTAACAGGAGACAGGGGATACGATGTTTACCGAGGTTCGGGCCCTCTTAATGGAGGTAATACCCTACGTCCTGCTTGATTGACTTTGATGAGTATATGGGTTACAAGACTTGATCTACCACGAGATCGTAATGGCAAACCCCAATTGTCAAGCTTGTATGATTATGATTGTGATTGCCTCTACGGACTAAACCCTTCGGTTTATATAGACACCAGAGGGGGCTAGGTTTGTACAAAGTCGGTTTACTGAGAAAGGCATACTCATATCCGCACGCCAAGCTTGCCTTCCACGCAAAGGAGAGTCTCATCCGGACACGGGGGGAAATCTTCTATCTTGTATCTTCATGGCCCATTAGTCCGGCCCACGTTGCACAGCCCGGACGCCGTCGGACCCCATAATCCAGGACTCCCTGACTAGCCCCCGGACCAGTCTTCAATGACAATGTGCCCGGCACACAAATTGTCTTCGACATTGCAAGGCGGGTTCCTCCTCCACAGATCTCCAAGCATCTAAACCAAAGGACTGTATTCATATCTAGATCTTCGGTCTTTGGTCTTCGGCTTTACATTAAATGTTATATCTTTCGGCTTCTGCACCATCGCCGCTCCAGCTCCCACATGTCAGACGAATACGAAGGGTCCAAGAATTTTTACACATAACACCCGGGCCGTGTAAGGAAGGCGTCTATTTAAGGAGATTGAATCTCAGATGTTGTTCCACACCAGGTAGAAAATCCTTAGAGCTTGTCACAAGAAACCACGCAAACATGGCCAGCTATCCCTGTGTTTCTGCCCGCCCCCACGGTCTGCAAAAAGGCGATTAGGAGAGATGTTCTGTATCGCACGCCCAGCTGACCAAGCTCCAGATGCAGGGATATCTCCCCCCTGCGGATCTAGTCCCCGTTCGGGCGGGATTAACCTCCTTTACTAGCGAAGCCTTGGCGAAAAATTTCCCTAATCCTTTAGAAGGGGAGCGAGTGTGCTTTGTCTCCTTTTTATTAAGATGCATTGCATTTCCTATCCATCCTTTCCTCCGAGGTCTCTTGGAGTACTATTGCCTACAACTGCACAACCTCACGCCAGGCTCCATTCTGCACATCGCGGGCTTTGTCGCTTGCGAGCTGTTCCTAGGCTATGGGGCCCATATTGAATTATGGAGGAAGCTTTTCTGCCTCGTCCCTTGCTCCCAAAAGGGATCCATATTCGAATTGGGCAGCGCCGAAGTGTGGCGTATAGCCGGGATAGGATACCTATCTGGCACTCCAAAGAAGGCTTCTGAAGAGTGGCCCTCGGAGTGGTTCTATATTGAAGACATTGTTCTTTCAGACCCAATCCGACATGGCCTACCTGAATTTTCCAATAGCTCGTTAAAGAAAATCCACAGCTGGCGCCCCCAGAGCCTCGAGGAGCAGGACAGTGCGGAAGTTAAGAAGTTAATGGACAAGATAAAGGTACTCGCCCAGCCCGAACTGTCCATAATTGAAGTCATGGCGATTTCCATAACGCGTGGTGTCCAACTTCTCCAATCCAGAGGACTCCCCATGTGGAACTACAATGGGGAGGATGATACATCCCGCTACGGGCGCAAGGGTCCGGATAACTTCACCGCCCTGGCCGCCATGTTGGCTGATCTTTACAAAGGGGAGAAAGAAGAATTCACTCACCTCAAGTGCCGAGATTGCTTTTCCATGTACAACCCCCCTAGCTGGGGAAGATTTCAATCCAACACCTCACTTAATCTTCTTCCTGAGTCGTAATTAGTCAATCTTAACCTGACCATTTTTACCAGGAATGGAGAAAGGCTACTGCGGGGATCTACAGCCCCGCTCCACAGCCGGAGGACCATAGTCGGGACCTGGATCCCGGATTCGAGGAGGATCCGGATATATCCATGGAGCTCGAGGAGGGGATCTTCTATCAGGCGAGCTATGATGGCACAGAAGTGGCCATCGAAGCCTATTACCCCGGCCTCCTTTCGTCTTCCCATGTAAGTTCCCAGGGAGCATCTCCTCCGAAAGAGTCTTCCCATTGTGCCTCACCCGCTGCACTACCTCGTACTTCAAAGGGGCGGCGTTCGTCTCGCCATGCTGCATTGGGATCATCCCTTGAAAAGGGGACGCCGACACAAGGCGGACCTTCGAAAAGAAAGGCGAACATCCATTCTTCCAAGCTTTGTCCCTCATCAAAAAGGTACGGCCTTTGATACGCCCTGCGGCAAGCATACCGAACTGTGACGTTTTTCTCCTCCCCCTTATTTCAGGAAGAACACTCACCGGACGATATCCGTGGACCTCGTCGGACACACGTCCCTAAATCCGACCTCAGACCCTGCCTCTAGGGCTGGAGTTGATACGGGTGCCATGCCGGACTGTCCTCTCTCCAATGATTCGGACAATCTATCCGTCACCAACTCCGAGGTGGAGAGTGCCATGAACCATCGACGCTGGAGGGCCGCCATGCGCGATCCTACCTTTACTAAAGAGGCATTTAATCCTTTAGTTCGGCGGACGCATACATCCGAGCTGCTCGGGATGGGCTTGCTGGGGCCACTCGCCAGCTTTCAAAGGATATGCGAGTAATATCATTTCGTATAGATTTAATAGCCATATACCAGTAGCCCCCGAGACTCGAAAATAGTTGAAGCAACTGACTTTAAGGATCTATGTGTAATTAGATACTCTCGGAGAAGAACAGTGTGATATCTCGGGAGCTGGAGCAGTGTTGGACGTAGCCGACTGCTGCTACTGCCGAATTGGAGAAGTCCAAGGAGGCACCGATTGGTAATGTTCCCTTCTGCCCGGAAAAATAATCATGTGCCAGTCATGTTTATGCAAATGAACACTGTTGCGTTTTACAATGGCTGGATCAGTGGCACAAGTAGAAGAGAAACTGATGGCCGCGCATGCGGACAAGGAACATGCTGAAAGGCAAGAGGCCGATGGTCAGCGTGTACTGACACGGACCAAGGACAAGAAGAACGAGATGTAGGACGCCAACACCCAGATCGACAAAGAGCTGAAAGATGTGCAAGCCCAATTACCAGACACCTCGAAGGAGAACAAAAAGCTGAGAGTCGGCATATTCAGTATGTCGTACAACTTATTGTCGTATAGTTCACTGATGGAAATCTTAACAAGTTTTATGTCTGCAGGTGTGTTGAATGGGCGGCCCGAAGAAGAGGTATCCTAATTTCAAGGCGACCTGCTACAAGAGCTGTCCAAGGTGCATGAGCGAGCATGGAAGGCGATGAGAAGCATTGCTAAGGCTTTATGGCCAGCTGATTCTCCTCCAGGAAGTATGGAGGACCTTGTGAATTTATTCAAGGGAGCTCGGTGCTTTTCTGGGCTATGGAAGATATCGGCATGCCGAGAAGGTGCTCGGGAAGCCTGGGCCATGGTGACAAAATGGTACACCGGTCTTGATCCCAATCATATGGCCCGGGTCGGACCTCGAGGATCCGACGGACAGGAAATTCCGGTCAGCCTGGTGTACGACCAAGTGAAGGTGGCCGCCAAGTTCTCCCAACAAGATTGTAAACTAGACAGCCTACTAGAGGGTCTAGAGGAAGAAGAAGTTTTTGAGTCTAAGTAACAATGTACTTTTTTCAACAAACTTATCTCCAGCCGAATTTGTAAAACGGTTGTCATGCAGACTTTTTTGCTCCGACCTCCGAAAATCCGAGGTTAGGAGTGTTTCCGAATACTGTACCATAGGTAAACACCAAAGTATGTTTGGAAACTAGGAAGTCCGGTCGTCATTGCTTGAACAGACAAGTTGTATTCAGGGTGTTATGTTATATTACATTTGATTGTAAGAAACATCTTCCAGAGAGAATAGTTCCATTAAGGGTTCCTTTCCCTGGGCTAGTATGCGGTTATTTGCGCATACCGAGGCTGTGATGCTAAGAAATCACAGTACACACTTATACTTTTGGGCTTTGTAGTGCCGCGAGGGTAGTTCATCTTTTACTCACCGACCAATCATTCCCTGAAGAATGCTAGCTTTCGGCTTCACCCGTCTGAGGTACATGTCCGGATGACCCGGCTGAAACAATCACAGAGGTGCTCCCTTTATGTCCTAGCCGAACAAACCGAAACGTAGGGCATAAGCATAGGAGCCAGGCAACCCAGCTTGGCAAAAACTTAAGTCATAAAGGTGCATATAATGGTGAAGAAAAGACATATATGGATAGATGACACATATATATGGGGAGCTTGATGCTCGAAAAATAATGACAAGAATAAGCTTCTTGTGAAAAGAAGCCCCCGGGTATTGTGGGTTAAGTACATTTCGGGATGTCTACCCTTCAAGTGATGGTTTATCTTAACACGAACTTAGAAGTCGTATAGAAACGAGGAAAAAAGGGAAAAACTGTAAAAAGGAGAAAAGACAGAACGAGAAAAAAGGGGGTATGAGCGGACATTAGCGTAGAATCTTCGGAGCCTTGCGACGTTCCATGGGTTTGGCTCCAAGCGAGTGTCCGAAGCGTTGCGAAGACGATAGACTCCTCTAGTGAGAACTTCATCTATAATGAAGGGACCCTCCCATTTGGGCTTGAGTTTGTCCTTTTTCTTTTCTGGTAGGTGTAAAACCAGTTCACCGACATTGTAGGTCTTTTCTCGTACTGCTCTGCTTTGGTATCGTCGAGCCTACTGTTGATAGAATGCGGAACGGGCTTTCATGACATCACGCTCCTCCAGGCCGTCTAGGTCATCCAGCCGATCGAGCACGGCTTCTCTCTTCATACATGCGCACTCGAGGTGAGTCATGAATAATGTCGCAAGGCAAGACTGCCTCTGCACCATACACCATGAAAAAGGGTGTATATCCGGTCATGCGATTAGGCGTGGTCCGCAGCCCCCAGAGTATGAAATCAAGTTCCTCGACCCAGTGTTTGTCTGATTCTTGTAGAGATCTCACTAGTCTGGGTTTGATGCCGCTCATTATCATGCCGTTAGCCCGTTCGACCAGCCGTTTGTCTGAGGGCGGTATACGGAGGCGTAATCAAGCTTGATGCACAAGTTGGTGCACCAAGTTTTCACCTCGTCGGCTGTAAAGTTAGAGCCGTTGTCAGTAATAATACTATGCGGGACACCGTAATGGTGTAGGATGCCGAATATGAAGTCTATCACCGGTCCGGCTTCAGCCATTTTAACCGGTTTAGCTTCTATCCACTTAGTGAACTTGTCGACCATTACCAACAAGTATTTCTTCTTATGGCTTCCCCCCTTTAAGAGGTCCGACCATATCGAGCCCCATGACCACAAAGGTCCATGTAATGGGGATTGTTAGGAGGGCGGTAGGAGGCATGTGGCTTTCGTTGGTGAAAAGCTGGCATCCAACGCAGCGCTGCACGAGGTCTTGTGCATCTGTGCGGGCTGTGGGCCAAAAGAAACCCGTGCGGAAGGCTTTACTTACAAGGGCTTAGGCTGCGGCATGATGGCCGCCAAGACCAGCGTGTATTTCAGCCAAGAGCTGCCGTCCCTCGACTTTGGAGATACATCGTTGAAGGACCCGGTAGTACTTTTCTTGTATAGTTCTCCTTCATGAAGTTTGTAGGCTTTCGAACATCGAACGATGCGACGGGCCTCAGTCTGATCCTCAGGGATCTCATTCCTAGTGAGATAGGCAAGGAAAGCCTCAGTCCATGGGGCAATTATAGCCATAATTTCATGGGCCGATGGTGTTATTTCGGTGCCTAAGCCCCCGATGATATCGGGACGGTGTTCGGAATTGGGGGGTATGATCGGCTCCGGGTCGGTGCTCCCATTCTCGTCCTGCCACACCACAGTTGGCTTGAAGAGCCTTTCCACAAAGGTGTTAGGTGGGATGGGGTCACGTTTAGCGCCCATGTGAGCAAGGATATCCGCGGCTTGATTACTCTCTCGAGCCACGTGATGAAACTTGAGGCCCTCGAACCGAGCTGATATTTGGAGTACAGCATTGCGGTAGGCCGCCATCTTCGGATCATTTGCGTCGAAGTCTCCATTTATTTGGGATATTGCGAGGTTGGAATCCCCACGCACCTCAAGGCATTGTATGCCCATGGAGACAACCATTCGGAGATCGTGCAATAGGGCCTCATATTCGGCTGCATTGTTAGAGTCTATATATAGTATTTGGAGCACGTAACGAACTGTGTCTCCTATGGGGGATGTCAAGACAACACTAGCCCCTAGTTCGGCTAACATTTTAGAGCCGTCAAAGTGCATCACCTAGTTGGAATACGTGTCATACTCTTTAGGGAGTTCGGCCTAAGTCCATTTGGCGATGAAGTCAGCCAACACCTGAGATTTAATGGCTCGGCATGGTTTGTACGTTATTTCAAATGGTAGGAGCTCAATGGCCCATTTGGCAATCCTGCCAGTGGCATCCCGGTTCTTTATAATATCGTTGAGTGGTACTTCGGAAGCCACCGTGATTGAGCATTCTTGGAAGTTGTGTCGTAGCTTGTGGGATGTCATAAAGACCGCATATGCTATCTTCTGATAATGCAGGTATCGGGTTTTGCATGGTGTGAGGATCGTCGATACGTAATATACTAGTTTATGGAGTGTGAATTTAGGTGCTTCCTCCTCTCGTTCGACGACGAGCACTGCACTGACCACCTGGTGAGTTGTCGATATGTAAAGCAGCATTGGTTCACCGACGTTTGGTGCAGCCAGGATGGGGTTTCTTGCTAGTAAAGTTTTTATTTCCTCCAGCCCGGCTATTGCAGCATCCGTCCAGACAAAGTGGTCGGTGCGTCGGAGCAGGCGATACAGTGGCAACGCCTTTTCTCCTAATCTAGAGATAAAGCGACTCAAGGCTGCCACGCACCCGGCTAGTTTTTGGACCTGTTTCAGGTCTGTTGGTGTAGCCAATTGTGGCAAAGCTCGGATTTTGGCTGGGTTTGCCTCAATTCCTCTATTGGAAACAATGAAGCCCAGTAGTTTTCTGGCGGGGACGCCGAAGACACACTTTTCCGGATTGAGCTTGATGTCATATGTACGGAGATGTCGAATGTGAGATGCAAGCTATCTACTATTGACTCGACGTGCTTAGTTTGATGACGGCGTCATCCACATATGCTTCGACCGTCTTACCAATTTGTTTATCCATGCATGTTTGAACCATGCATTGGTAGGTGGCACCGACGTTTTTTCAGCCCGAAGGGCAAAGTGTTAAAGTACAAAGGCCCGTATGGGGTAATGAATGCCGTTGCGGCTTGACTAGACTCCTTCATTTTGATTTGATGGTATCCGGAGTATGCGTCGAGGAAACATAGTCAGTCGTGTCCTACAGTAGCGTCAATGATCTGATCGATGCGGAGGAGGGGGAAGGGATCCTTGGGGCAGGCCTTGTTGAGGTCTTTGAAATCGACGCACAAGCGCCAGTATTTATAATTCTTTGGTACCATCACAGGTTTGCTAGCCAGTATGGGTGTTTTATTTCTCTGATGAACCCGGCCTCAATTAACCTGGCTAGCTCCTCCCCCATAGCTTGTCGTTTGGGGTTGGAAAAGCGCCGCAATGTTTGCTTGACCGACTTGTATCCCTTTAATATATTGAGGCTGTGTTCGGCCAATCTGCGTGGGATTCCTGGGATATCAGAAGGGTGCCAGGCGAATATGTCCCAATTCTCGTGCAGGAACACGCGTAATGCGGCGTCGACCGTCAGGTCCAGCTGTGCTTCGATGGAAGCTATCTTCTTGGGGTCCGTTGGGTGAACTTGAAATTTAACTTTCGTCCACTAGTTTGAAGGAGGTGGATTTGGGCCGTTTATCGAGGATTACATCGCCCCAATCCACTTTGGAACGCAGTGCAGTGAGTTCCTCGGCCGCTAGGGCTTCGGACAATGCCTCAAGGGCTAGGGATGCAGTTTTATTTTTGGCGCGGAGTGCTATGTCCGGATCACTAGAGATAGTGATAACACCATTGGGCTTGGGCATTTTGAGCTTCATATACCCGTAATGAGGTATAGCTTGAAAGCGCGTGAATGCATCTTGCCCTAACAGGGCATGATATCCGATGTAAAAAGGATCCACCTAGAAGATCATCTCTTCGGACCTATAGTTTTCTGGTGTGCGAAATACCACATCCAGCTTTATTTTTCCCGAGTATCTTGCTTCCCTGCAGGGAATGATTCCCCTAAAGGATGTATTTCTTTGCTCAATGCAACTCCTGTCCTTTTGCATTTTATTGAGCGTGTCCTCGTAGATGAGGTTCAGTCCACTGCCACCGTCCATTAGCACTTTAGTAAGCCAAAAACCGTCCAAAATGGGGTTGAGGACCAGAGCGGCTGGTGCCCGGACTGAGTAGGATCTTGGTTCGTCATTGGCATTAAAAGTAATTTCTGTATCATTCCAAGGGTTTATTGCTGCTACATGGCAGACACCGGCAAGGTCACGAAGCACCCATTTACATCGATTATTTGATGAGAAGGTCTCAAAGACTATGAGTACTTCGGGATCATGTTCCGAAGAGTACTTTTCTGGTGTAGTATTGGTGAGGATACCCTCACCGCTCTTGGCCACCTGCCGGAGTATCCAACATGCCCGTAGGCACTGAGTTGGTTCGGTATTCGGCGTCGTATGTATTTGACAGGGCCTGTCGAGCCACTCTTTGAAGACAGTTCTGTGTGCCGTAAAGGGCTTGAATTTCTTGTCGACGGGATGATGATTAGGTGCCCCATGAGGGTGCATCCTTTTTTCCTGTGTGGGAGATGGCCTAAAGGCCTCTGGTTCCCAGCGGGCTTTCTGAGTTTTCCAGGCGATTTCCATTGCGCAGTACTTCTGTACTATGCATGCCAAATCTGCAAAGTGTAGGACAGGATGGCGATTGAGGTCAATAAGGATTCCCTCGTCCATACAGTTGTTGCGAAATACTAAAATTGCGTCATCGTCGTGGTAGTCCTTTATCTTGTTTTTAACAAGGAGGAATCTAGCCCAAAAGTGGTGGACTATTTCCCGAGGCTGCTGCCACACATGCATTAGGTCTCATATGTCCGAGAGTCGGAGTTGCTTGGAGAATATTGCTTATGGTGCTTGGGTGGGTTCGAATGAGCACCTTGTCCCACCGTGGAGTCCGGAGCTGGAAGAATTTCTGAGGTTACCAGCTCAGGACCCAGAGTGTAACGCCCTCGATGCGGCTATATCTCCCACGTGTCGAAGCACGACTTAGAGGCATAACCGCATTGAAAGCAATGCCGCAAGTACGTAATCTTCGCAACAACCCATGTAATACATAAGGGAAAGAGATACATAGTTGGCTTACAATCGCCACTTCACACAAAACATGAATAAAGCATTAAATGATCCAGATACAATCATGGTCCGACTACGGAACCAAAATAAAAGAAGACTACCCCAAATGCTACACAGATCCCCGATCGTCCCAACTGGGCTCCACTACTGATCAACTAGGAAAGGAACAACATAACGGACACGATCTTCATCGAGCTCCTCCTTGAGCTTGGTTGTGTCACCTGCACGGTATCATCGGCACCTGCAATCTGGTTTTGGAAGAATCTGTGAGTCATGGGGACTCAGCAATCTCACACCCTCGTGATCAAGACTATTTAAGCTTATCGGTAGGGTAAAAGGTATGAGGTGGAGCTGCAGCAAGCAACTAGCATATTTGGTGGCTAACATACGCAAATGAGAGCGAGAAGAGAAGGCAAAAGCACGGTCGAATAACTATGATCAAGAAGTGATACTAGAACAACCTACGTTCAAGCATAACTCCAACACCGTGTTCACTTCCCGGACTCCACCGGAAAGAGACCATCACGGCTACACACGCGGTTGATGCATTTTAATTAAGTTAAGTTTCAGGTTTCTACAACCGGACATTAACAAATTCCCATCTGCCCATAACCGCGGGCATGGCTTTCGAAAGTTCAAATCCCTACAGGGGTGTCCCAGCTTAGCCCATCACAAGCTCTCACGGTCAACGAAGGATAATCCTTCTCCCAAGACAATCCTATCAGACTCGGCATCCTGGTTACAAGACATCCTCGACAATGGTAAAACAATTCCAACAAGACCGCCCGATGCGCAACACTCCGTTTGAAAAGAATACAACGAAGATAAACAAATTTGAAAATACTCCATTTGAAATGAGGAGCAAGGAAGAACAAATTCGAGCAGCACTCCGGTTGAGAATTTATGCAAGACATGATAAGATGAAAAGAACTTGAGCAGAGGACACGACAATCTGGTTAAATGGATAAGCATGAAAAGAACATGATCCTGACAAAACAAGAAGAAGGGTTGAGGAGAGCAACAACACAATGCCTCTGGAAGAGAAGAGGGAAATGGAATGGAATGAACGAAGGAGAAAACAACATCTTTTTACCTTAAATGGGCTTGCAGAAAACATCTTTAGGAGAAGGTTCGAACGGAGTTGTTGGAAAACCAACAACGAAAAGAGTAAACTTGTTGTGGTCTTATGAAAAACATCTCAAAAACTATGAGGTGAAATTCTGCCACTAACAGAAACGATAGATTGGACTGATATCCACAAGGAAACGAGAAACTTATACCACCGGGAGGATAAAAGTACTTGGGTCAATTATAAGAACCATAATAGCAACAATCCTTAGGGAAAGATTTAGGTGAAATATAACCGAAGACAATTCCAATGAAGAGATTGTTGGGTTGCAAAGGATCTGATGAACGAATTGAAAATGATGGGTTTACAATATGTCATCCCGGAAAACTTGTGAATCATGAAACACACAGAAATTGTCAAAAATGACATAATACCACCTCAAAATATAAGATAGAGAGAATTGGACTTTGAGATGCAAGATGAAGAATGCTTAAGCTCCTCTGAAAAGAATGTTGATAAATCACCGGTAAGAATTAGAGAATGAATCAGGATACTTGAAGGAATTTAGATGCAAGAGAACAAAGAGATCATGAACTGATTAGAGGGTATTTGAACGATGCACCGGTAAAATTTTCAGGATGATAACTGAAAGCTGAGAACGAATAAACCTGAATTGCTTCAGATGGGTGAAAAGAATTCCCACAATCGAAAATAATTATGAGAGGATGGCAACAAGCTAGAATCACGAATTTTGAAGAGAATGGAGCAAGATTGAGAGAAAAATCTTCTTCGGTCTTCAAGCGTTGAGAATGACGACGAGAAACACCACCATGAATTATTTAGACGCTCGGGAAGAATCAAAAGCGAAGAGATTGAGCCAACGATGAAAAGAATTTAACCGATCTTGGAGAAAGGCATTTGACTGATGATGAATCATTCTTACGTCAAACTTCGAAAAGAAATTTGAGGATAGCTCCGGGAAAATAAGATGAGTCAGGTAAGATCATGGGAAAAGACCTGTGGGTTAGGGCCCACTCAAAAGAAACACCGTTGAAATGATTTAAAAGAGAGGTTGCACCGGTTGAATTAAATGACTTGAATGAGATAGCATCCTCGAAATAGGTTGAACGGATCTTGAATGACAAGACGAGCCTTTTTAGATATATTGAGCACTCCGGAACAAATGAATAGCGAGAAGTGAATTATTATGAGGTGCACGGTACGAGAAAAGCATTGGGCAAAAAGCAAAGACTATGCTCAATACCAAATCTTGAATTGGTTCCACCGGACAAGAAAGAGAATGAATAATGATGAACTTGAGGTTCCGTTAGGATTTTCATGAGAAACACCGGGTAAGAACATTGACGGAAAAGAATGGAGAGACTTCACCTGAATAAAAGGATACTTGATTAAGGAATCCGAGTCCTTGAAGAAAAAGGGTTGGGAGGGTGGGAAAAACAAAGGCAACTTGGGACAGATGAAACAAACAACATTGAGAAGAAACTGAGATTGGATCTTGCAAATGTTGAAATGATCGGATCCACTTGAAGAGAAACACGCCAGTTGAAAATGGTTGACAAAACAATCTCGATGATCAAGAATGATTAGTATTCACATAGAAATATGAGAACACTACTTGGGAAAAGTATGGAATCAACATTTGACTTCGAAGCAACTCGAATAACACAACTCCAAACAAAACCAAGGATCGGCTTGCAGAATAAGCCGGAACAAACATATGATAGAGATTTCGTCCGAAGTTTTCGTGGTGGGGCCTACACGGGCTCGATCGTACAACACCATCATGTACAAGGCAGTGCACATGACATACGAAGCATCCCCGAGTCAGCATAGCCAAGGTCTCGTTAAGACGCAATGAAACCACTGTAAAACCAACCGTGGATAGGCGGACCACTAGACGTCGAACCCCAATTTCATATCATACATCTGTCGAAAGATATCCTTAGAGCTAATAGAATTCCCACTTATAAACTCCCGAAACTTTCCGGTTATGCAATCAGGTGTTGGGGATACATGGGAAGCATAATATCTCACCCAAAACTAACAAATCCTACAACCAGCTGTATCCATCCTTCCACACATCACCAAGAAACCTTCAGAAATCATCTACCTCAACCTTCGAAAAGCATCCGTTATACGAGTTATGGCAATACTCCCGAACTCCCGCCGCAGTACTGGGTGGAGTCGAGGTTATCTCACCAACAACTGCATAAAAGAGATTTTCGATGTTGGCAAAACTTAGGTATTCCAGAAATGCAACGATAAAATTGTGACGACAACACCTCGGAGCTCAACTCCCATGGACACTGCCACAACCCCTAAATGTCAGGATGCACCAAGAACAATGTTCTCATCACAAAACCATCGGAACGATTCCAAGATACATGCGTGATCCTAATTTTTTTAGTGAAATTTGAGAAGAGAAGAGTCGAAACTCTACGTCAGGAGGCCTCACCAGAGCAACGAAGGGACTGAGGAGTAAAAAGTATCCTACTCTCCGATATATATAATCCTAAAAGACTCAAAACATTTTTCTAGACTCAACAACGCCAGCGATTCGATTAAGCAGGGGGGCTCCTAAGGTCGGGGATGGCTCTGATACCAACTTGTAACGCCCTCGATGCGGCTATATCTCCCGTGTGTCGAAGCACAACTTAGAGGCATAACCGCATTGAAAGCAATATCACAGGTGAGGTAATCTTCGCAACAACCCATGTAATACATAAGGGAAAGAGATACGTAGTTGGCTTACAATCGCCACTTCACACAAAACATGAATAAAGCATTACATCATCCAGATACAATCAGGGTCCGACTACAGAACCAAAATAAAAGAAGACTACCCCAAATGCTACACAGATCCCCGATCGTCCCAACTGGGCTCCACTACTGATCAACTGGGAAAGGAACAACATAACGGACATGATCTTCATCGAGCTCCTCCTTGAGCTTGGTTGCGTCACCTGCACGGTATCATCGGCACCTGCAATCTGGTTTTGGAAGAATCTGTGAGTCACGGGGACTCAACAATCTCACACCCTCGCGATCAAGACTATTTAAGCTTATAGGTAGGGTAAAAGGTATGAGGTGGAGCTGCAGCAAGCGACTAGCATATTTGGTGGCTAACATACGCAAATGAGAGCGAGAAGAGAAGGCAAAAGGACGGTCGAACAAACTATGATCAAGAAGTGATCCTAGAACAACCTACATTCAAGCATAACTCCAACACCGTGTTCACTTCCCAGACTCTGCCGGAAAGAGACCATCATGGCTACACACGCGGTTGATGCATTTTAACTAAGTTAAGTTTTAGGTTTTCTACAACAGGACATTTACAAATTCCCATCTTCCCATAACCGCGGGCACGACTTTCAAAAGTTCAAATCCCTGCAGGGGTGTCCCAACTTAGCCCATCACAAGCTGTCACGGTCAACGAAGGATATTCTTTCTCCCAAGACAATCCAATCAGACTCGGCATCCCGGTTACAAGACATCCTCGACAATGGTAAAACAAGTCCAGCAAGACCGCCCGATGCGCCGACGTCCCGATAGGAGCTGCACATATCTCGTTCTCAGGGCAACACCGGAATAGCAATCTGTACAACTAAAACCAGCCCTCGAGTTTCCCCGAGGTGGCGCTGCATGGGCTCTAGTTTGGACCAACACTTAGACAAGCATTGGCCTGGGGGTTAAAATAAAGATGACCCTCGGGATGCGCGACTCCCAAGGGAAAAAGGATAGGTGGCGAATGGTAAAACCAAGGTTGGGCCTAGATGGAGGAGTTCTATTCAAAGCGAACTGTCAAGGGGTTCCCATTATAATCCAACCGTGTAAGGAACGCAAAATCCGGGAACATAACACCGATATGACGGAAACTAGGGCGGCAAGAGTGGAACAAAACACCAGGCATGAGGCCGAGCCTTCCACCCTTTACCAAGTATATAGATGCATTAATTAAATAAGAGATATTGTAATATCCCAACAAAGTAACATGTTCCAACAAGGAACAAGCTCCAATCTTCACCTGCAACTAACAACTCTATAAGAGGGGCTGAGCAAAGTGGTAACATAGCCAAACAACGGTTTGCTAGGACAAGGTGGGTTAGAGGCTTGGCTTAACAATATGGGAGGCATGATAAGAAAGTGGTAGGTATCGCATCATAGGCATAGCAAAAGAGCGAGCAACTAGCAAGCAAAGATAGAAGTGATTTCGAGGGTATGGTCATCTTGCCTGCAAAGTTCTCCGAGTTGACTTGAATCTCATAAGCATACTCAACGGGCTCCTCGATCACGTACTCGTCTCCCGGCTCTACCCAAAGCAAGAACACAAGCAAGGGAGAACACAATCAACCACGTGCAATGCTCAAACAACATGATGCAAACATGGTATGATATGCGGGATGCGATATGTGATGCATATGCATGATTTGGAAAGGACAGATTGAACCTGGCCTCAACATGGAAATCCAAGAGTGCCACTGGAAAGAGGAGTTGATTTCGGTTAAAATCGATATAAAGATCACCGGAATCGGATGCACGGTTTGCAAATGGCAAGCAAAACAAATATGGCATCGGTCTGCGATTAATAGCACGAAGCCATCTAAATGCATCATGATAAAGAAGCTACTGTACTTAAACATAGCAACAAAATACATGGCAGGGATCCACTCAAGATGCTTGACAAAATATGAACACTGAGCTACGGCTAATTCACTCAAGAGCAAGCTCAAACAAGCATGGCAAAAGTGCAAAAGATTACAGGTTTCAGACTTAGTGAAATAACAACAGGTAAGGAATTTAATGTCAGGAAGCAATGTTTAGAGCATGATAACCACAAGCTACAGGAACATATCATGGCAAACAAAGCATGACATGAAGCTACTCAAAGCATACAACAAAAGTCCCTTACTGACCATAAGCCAAAAGGGATCAGAAAATACGATTGCAACCATCTGAACATATCAAATATCGTTAACAGATTCAGAGTTAGTAGAAAACTGGAACAAGGCAGGACAGATATCAATTAGGCATGTTTACGAGCTCGATGTACTGACTATGAGGCATTGCACGAAAATCTAAGCATACACCCAGCAAGTAGACATGGCATAGAAGCTAGACATGGAAAGAACAACAACATAGCATGCATGGATCAACAGCAACAAGCTCGGCAAAATTGCTAAACATGTTAACAATCTGCCAGGAACATTTTATAGCACAAGTAGAGCTCGATTGACTCATGCGAGGGTGCTCCATAATTGCAAACAAAGACATGGATGGATAGAGCACCACAATATCTACAAAACATCCTTACTGATCATGCTCAAAAGAGGCACGGATCACTAGGAAACAACAAGAACATATTGCATAAAAATAAGGGCAGGGCAATGTCTTAGAATATTTCTAAGTCCCTAAAATCAGCAACATTAGGTAAGCTACTTTGCATGCTTGTGCTAGTCACCACAAAGATCACAAAAAATACATGGCATACACCCCTGTAAAGATGGCATGGCATACTTCAAAACATATGTAGAGCTCAGGATCATATCATGCACACATTAATCATGGCAAAAATGACAAAAGTGCATTTGCTGAAACATATCTGAAACTATCATCACATAGCCCCTCTTCCAACAGCATTTCGGGCATCAAGATGAGCTCAAATGAAAATGATGCAATGAGATGAAATGAAGTACTCGTCGAGACGAACATTTTGATATGCTACACGCACAAATCGGTGCAAAGGTGATGAAGTTATGAGCCGATGAACATAGCAAAATAATTAGGGTTTCGGGGCAAAAAGTCAACCGAGTTCAAATACAGATCTGGATCCGGCCGTGTCACTATATCACGCGGATGTCGAGGATCACCGGGAATGGAGCCGCGCCGGCCGGAGTCGTACTTGGCGCCTGAGTTGGCTAGAAGGAGGAGATGTCGGATCCGGTGGTTGCTCCGGCGAACTGAGGAGGAGGCGCGAAGAAGGGGGCTCGGGTGCGGAGCCCTCTGACGTGCAGCGAGGCGGGCACGCCGGCGAGGCCGGCGACCAGAACCAGGGCGGCGCGGCGACGTTGCCTGGCGCCGTGGAGGTGGGCGGCCGTGGGTGCTTGCGGGCGCGCGCTCTCAGGCGGACCGGGCGGCGGCGCAGCGAGATGGGCCCGCGTGGGCCGGCCTCGGGCCCCGCGGGCCGCGGCGACGCGCTGCGGAGAGAGAGGACGCGGCGCGGGTGAGGTGGCACGAGCTGGTTGGCTCGCAGCGGCGGCGGGGTGATGTGGTGACACCTCATTCGCCGGAGTGAGGTGGCGGCGGGATGGACATGTCCGGTCGGCGCGGGAGGAAGTGTCCGGCGGCGCGGGGAGGAGTTTGCTAGGGTTTGGACTGCGCGAAAAATTCAGGGAGAGCCACATATATATAGGAAGAGGGAGCTAGGAGGCTCCAAATCGAGCACGGTTTGCGGCCACGCGATCGCTATCGAACGGCCTAGGTGATGGAGGAGGTTTAGGTGGGTCTTGGGACACTTTGGAGGGGTGTTGGGCTGCAACACACACGAGGCCTTATCGGTCCCTTAGTTAACCGTTGGAGTATCAAACGAAGTCCAAATGGCACAAAACTTGAAAGGCGGTCTACCGGTAGTAACCCAAGGCCGCATGAAAAGTCTCGGTCCAATCCGAGAACGTTTGACAACCGCACACGAAAAGAGGTAGAAAGGGACACCGGAGGACATAGGAGCGCCGGAATGCAAAACGGACAACGGGGAAAATGCTCGGATGCATGAGACGAACACGTATACAAATGCGATGCACATGATGACATGATATGAAATGGATGACACGCAAGAAATGACAATGCAACAATAGCGAATAACTAGAGGACACCTAGCACATCGGTCTCGGGGCGTCACAACACTCCACCACGACGAGAGGATCTCGTCGCGAGATCTAGAATGGCACCGGAGGAAAAAATGGAAGAGAAAGAGAAGATGTATAACTAAGTTGCTTCTTTGACAAACGAGTGAAACCACAGAACCTTGAAAAGGTTAAGCCATTTTGAGAAAAGAATACAATGGAGATAAACGAAGTTGAAAACACTCCGTTTGAAAAGAGGAGCAAGGAAGAACAAATTCGAGCAGCACACCGGTTGAGAAGTTATGCAAGACTTGATAAGATGAAAAGAACTTGAGCAGAGGACACGACACTCTGGCTAAATGGATTGAAGAGAGCAACAACACAATGCCTCCGGAAGAAAACAGAGAAATGGAATGGAATGAACGGAGGAGAAAACAACATCTTTTTACCATAAATGGGCTTGCAAAAAACATCTTTAGGAGAAGGTTCGAACGGAGTTGTTGGAAAACCAACAAGGAAAAGAGTAAACTTGTTGTGGTCTTATGGAAAACATCTCAAAACTATGAGGTAAAATTCTGCCACTAACGGAAACGATAGATTGGATTGATATCCACAAGGAAACGAGAAAGTTATACCACCGGGAGGATAAAAGAACTTGGGTCAATTATAAGCACCATAATAGCAACAATCCTTAGGGAAAGATTTAGGCGAAATATAACCCAAGACAATTCCAATGAAGAGATTGTTGGGTTGCAAAGGATCTGATGAGCGAATTGAAAATGATTGGTTTACAATATGTCATCCCGGACAACTTGTGAATCATGAAACACACAGAAATTGTCAAAAATGACATAATACCACCTCAAAATATAAGATAGAGAGAATTGGACTTTGAGATGCAAGATGAAGAATGCTTGAGCTCCTCTGAAAAGAATGTTGATGAACACTTCGAGAAGGAATTAAATCGTTGATGAACCATCATATAGAACCTTCATCAAGAACTCCGTTAAACAAAAGAATGATCAAACGGAAGGAAAGAGAAGTTCAAAACACAAGGTGAATCCTTGTACCTATTTAGATGAATCTCCGTGGTGAAATAATTGAAAAAGGTCGGAACTCCGGGAAAAAAGAGAAGATGAAACAATTGAAATCAGGAATTTGATGAGCCTCCGGAATAGGGAATTGAGTTCACTCGATGAAACAAGAATAAGAATTACATTATGCTTATCCTTCACCAATTAAATTGATGACAATCAACGGATTTGGCATATTACTTATTCTCGTAGAAAATATTAAGAGAGATATAACATAAACTTGAGAATGTCTTCCACGAACCACTGTTAGGATTGGGAAGAACGAATGAATTGATATGATAAAGAAGGAAGAGAACTCTTGAACGAACCACCATTAGAATTAAAATGAATGAAGTAAAGAGATAAATCACCGGTAAGAATTAGAGAACGAATCAGGATACTTGAAGGAATTTAGATGCAAGAGAACGAAGAGATCATGAACTGATTAGAGGATATTTGAACGATGCACCGGTAAAATTTTGAGGATGATAACTGAAAGCTAAGAATGAATAAACCTGAATTGATGGCTCCGGATAATCAAACTGAGAAGACTCTTGAATTGCTTCGGATGGGTGAAAATAATTCCCACAATCAAAAATAATTATGAGAGGATGGCAACAAGCTAGAATCATGAATCTTGAAGAGAATGGAGCAAGATTGAGAGAAAAATCTTCTTCGGTCTTCAAGCATTGAGAATGACAACGAGAAACACCACCATGAATTATTTAGACGCTCCGGAAGAATCAAAAGCAAAGAGATTGAGCCAACGATGAAAAGAATTTAACCGATCTTGGAGAAAGGCATTTGACTGATGATGAATCATTCTTACGTCAAACTTCGAAAAGAAATTTGAGGATAGCTCCGGGAAAATAAGAAGAGTCAGGTAAGATCTTGGGAAAAGACCTGTGGGTTAGGTCCCACTCAAAAGAAACACCGTTGAAATGATTTAAAAGAGAGGTTGCACCGGTTGAATTAAATGACTTGAATGAGATAACATCCTCGAAATAGGTTGAACGGATCTTGAATGAAAAGATGAGCCTTTTGAGATATATTGAGCACTCCGGAACAAATGAATAGCGAGAAGTGAATTATTTACCAGGTGCACCGGTATGAGAAAAGCATTGGGAAAAAATAAAAGACTACGCTCAATACCAAAGCTTGAATTGTTTCCACCGGAGAAGAAAGAGAATGAATAATGATGAACTTGAGGTTCCATTAGGATCTTCATGAGAAACACTGGGTAAGAACATTGACGGAAAAGAATGGTGAGACTTCACCTGAATAAAAGGATACTTGATTAAGGCATCCGAGTCCTTGAAGAAAAAGGGTTGGGAGGGTGGGAAAAACAAAGTTAACTTGGGACGTATGAAACAAACAACGTTGAGAAGAAACTGAGATTGGATCTTGCAAATGTTGAAATGATCGGATCCACTTGAAGAGAAACACACTGGTTGAAAATGATTGACAAAACAATCTCGATGATCAAAAATAATTAGTATTCACATATAAATATGAGAACACTGCTTGGGAAAAGTATGGAATCAACATTTGACTTTGAAGCAACTCAAATAAGACAACTCCAAACAAAACAAAGGATTGGCTTGCCGAATAAGCCAGAACAAACATATGATAGAGATTTCGTCTGAAGTTTTCGTGGTGGGGCCTACACGGGCTCGATCGTACAGCACCATCATGTACAAGGCAGTGCACATGACATACGAAACATCCATGAGTCAGCATAGCCAAGGACTCTTTAAGACGCAATGAGACCACTTTAAAACCATCCGTGGATAGGCGGACCACTAGACGTCGAACCCTAATTTCATATCATACATCTGTCGGAAAGATATCCAAAGAGCTAATTGCATTCCCACTTATAAAATCTCGAAACTTTCCGGTTATGCAATCAGGTGTTGGGGATACAGGGGAAGCATAATATCTCACCCAAAACTAACAAATCCTACATCCAGCTTTATCCATCCTTCAACACATAACCAAGAAACCTTCGAAAATCGTTTACCTCATCCTTCGAAAAGCATCCGTTATACGAGTTATGTCAATACTCCCGAACTCCCGGCCCAGTACTGGGTGGCGTCGAGGTTATCTCACCAACAACTGCATAAAAGAGATTTTCGATGTCGGCGAAACTCAGGTATTCCAGAACTGCAACGATAAAATTGTGACGACAAAACCTCGGAGCCCAACTCCCCAGGACACTGCCACAACCCATAAATGTGAGGAGGTACCAAGAACAATGTTCTCGTCACAAAACCATCGAAACGATTCCAAGATACCCGCGTGATCCTAAATTTTTTTTAGTGAAATTTGAGAAGAGAAGAATCGAAACTCTACGTGAGGAGGCCTCACCAGAGTGACGAAGGGACAGAGGAGTAAAAAGAATCCTACTTGTAACGCCCCGAGATCGATGTGCCAGGTGTCCTCCAGTTATTTGCTGTTGTTGTCTTGTCATTGCTTGCGTGTCTTGCTTTGCATATCATGTCATCATCTGCATTGCATCATCATGTTTTCAAAACCTGCATCCGTCCGGGTTTCCCCAGTACCATCCGTTGTCCGTTCTGAGCCCAGACACACTTGCACGCGCCCGCGTCATGTACGATATAGTATTTTATAAGTGGCCGGAAAATGTTCTCGGAATGGGACAAGAGTTGACGTGCGGTCTTATTATAGTGTAGATAGACCGCCTGTCAAGTTTCATCACATTCGGAGTACGTTTGATAGCCCAACCGTTAAACTATAGCAGCATTATAGCCAGGCAAACATCGGACGTTTTCGGTCTCCGAAAACAGACGCCGGGCCTCCCTCTCTCTTCTCTTGTCTTAGCCCGAGGACTTCTGCACAGTCCACTACTCACCGTCAGACCCTACCTAACCTCTCTCGTCAGCCCGCGGCCTTCCTCGCGGGCGTCCGAAAGTTGTCCGGACCCGACCCGGACAGTCGTCACCGTTGGATTCGGATCATCCCCAAATGTCTACAAAACATCTGTATTTTGTCTATTAGGCTACCTAACCTACTCATCTCAGACCGTCCGATTTTTATCAGAGGGACCAAATAGTCTAACATCTAATCCCCTACCTATATAACCAGACAAAACCCTAATATTTAGGGCCCTTGTCCCATCGATCCCTCTCGGCCGCCGCCACTATTTCCCTCGGGATTCAGATCCACCCAATCTCCCTCGTTTTCCCCAGCGAGCCAATCAGCGCAGCGCAATGCCCCCCTTCTCCTACAACACTGCCTCGTCCTCCCCTGCGTCTCATCACCACAGGGCTCCCGCTCGGGAGGAGCGCCTGAGCACGCCCGGAGCCGCATCGACCATGGCCAGGCCATGCCCTGCTTCCTTTTCTATCCCTCTGGTTCTCCCCTCCCTTATTTTCTCAGCTCCCTCTCTCTGTTCGTCGACAGGACCCGCAGCACCATCCATGGCTGCCGCCCAGAGTCGTTCCGCCGTGCCTCTGTCGCGCCACTATTCCTTTGCCAAGTCCCTCGCCAGCCGGAGCTCGCCCAAGCTTCATGGTGCCACCGCCGCCGTCCTGCTTCGTCTGGTTAGCTCCGAGCAGTGCCACCCGCCGGATCTGCTCAAGCTCGCCTCGCCCCTGCGCCCCGAGTCCCGCATCGGAGCCGCCTGCAACCCATCCTCGTCGCCAGCTCGACCGCTCCTCTCCTCCCCGAGATCCTCATCGCCGTCGAGAGCCTCACAGGCCGCGCCCTCGAGCTCGTCTCCGCGGTCGGTCCTCCCCAAGTCCTCGTTGTCGGCCTCTGCTTCTGCATGTGGGAACAACGACGACCAACGACAAGTCACCCCGCCCCGCGTTGACCAGTCCAGCGCCAGCCTAGACGAGTGCCACTCGCCGCGCGAGGCCTCCTCTGCTTCGCTCATAGCCCAGATGCCCAGCTCCACCTCAGCCCGTCGACCCCCAGATCCACCGAGCAGTGCCAGTTCGCGCAAGGCCCAACGCTCGGCCTCCCGGCCCAGTATCGCCCCTGCCGGCCTCTTCTCTACAACAGCGGGCCGAAGCCCATGGGTGAGGCCACCCCAAGCGCCCCATCCTTTTTTTCTTACTGCTGGGCCAGTTCAGTTTCGGCCCAGTGAACGTTTTTTTGGTTCTGCGAATTTAGCTAATTTCCTGGGGTTTGCACTTTTGCAGATCAGCCCCCAAACTTCATGCATTTCATTACTCAGAAACGGTGCATCATATGTAAAACTTTAAATATGAAACTTGCTTAGAATTTCGTCTAGTTTAATAATTTGCCACTTTCATCTATGTTTGAAATGCTTAAAATGATGTTTGGTTAAATTTACTCCTATGCCATGTTAAAATGCTTTAATTCAGAACTAAATAACCATAGCTCGGTTCCTAATAAACTTTATATGTAAATGGGGTAGAATTTTGCCTAGTTTAACATGGTGGCATCACTTTGCATGTTTAACAACTATAAAATTTGATTTAGGGCAGAACAGTACCAAACCTAAAATATGCATATGGGGATTTACCGGAAATGTTGTTCGTTGCTTCCGGCCTCATTTAAACATGACTAGATAGGTAGTTTTACTTTGCTTCACCCTCTTGCCATGTTTTAACAACATTTAATATTGTTGGGTACATAAACGAGATCGAACTAAATAACTTGAATGTGGTGTTTCGTCAATATGCAACGGAGTTGCATATTGAGCTCCACTTAATTTGTAGGATGGTTTGTGCACTTTGCTTTGCCATGCATATTTAAACCGGACATGCATCATGCTTGATTGTGCATCATGCCTTGATTATGTGGTGGTTGTTTACTATGTTGTTTGCTTCTTTCCGGTGTTGCTTCTTCGGGTTGTTTCCGGTAACGTCCTGTTGTGAGGATTCGTTCGACTACGTCCGTTTGTCTTCTTCTTGGACTCATTCTTCTTCCTTGCGGGATCTCAGGCAAGATGACCATACCCTCGAAATCACTTCTATCTTTGCTTGCTAGTTGCTTGCTCTTTTGCTATGTCTATGCTGCGATACCAACCACTTGCTTATCATGCCTCCCATATTGTGAACCAAGCCTCTAACCCACCTTGTCCTAGCAAACCGTTGTTTGGCTATGTTACCGCTTTGCTCAGCCCCTCTTATAGCGTTGTTAGTTGCAGGTGAAGATTGAAGTTTGTTCCTTGTTGGAACATGAAGATGTTGTTCCTTGTTGGAACATGTTTATTTGTTGGGATATCACATTATCTCTTATTTAATTAATGCATCTATATACTTGGTAAAGGGTGGAAGGCTTGGCCTTTTTTCCTAGTGTTTTGTTCCATTCTTGCCGCCCTAGTTTCCGTCATATCGGTGTTATGTTCCCGGATTTTATGTTCCTTATGCGGTTGGGTAATAATGGGAACCCCTTGACAGTTCGCCTTGAATAAAACTCTTCCAGCAATGCCCAACATTGGTTTTACCATTTGCCACCTAGCCTTTTCCCTTGGGTTTCGCAAACTCAAGGGTCATCTTATTTTAAGCCCCCCCAGGCCAGTGCTCCTCTGAGTGTTGGTCCAAACTAGAGCCCCTTGCAGCGCCACCTTGGGTAAACTCCAGGGCTTGTTTTAGTTGTACGGACTGCTCATCTGAGTGTGCCCTGAGAACGAGATATGTGCAGCTCCTATCGGGATTTGTCGGCACATTCGGGCGGTGTTGCTGGATTTGTTTTAACTTGTCGAAGTGTCTTGTAGAACCGGGATACCGAGTCTGATCAGAATGTCTCGGGAGAAGGTTTATCCTTCGTTGACCGTGAGAGCTTGTGATGGGCTAAGTTGGGACACCCCTGCAGGGATTGAACTTTTGAAAGCCATGCCCGCGGTTATGGGCAGATGGGAATTTGTTAACGTCCGGTTGTAGAAAACCTGAAGTTGACCCTAATTAAAATGCATCAACCGCGTGTGTAACTGTGATGGTCCCTTCTCGGCGGAGTCCGGGAAGTGAGCACGGTGTTGGAGTTATGCTTGACGTAGGTTGTTCTAGGATCACTTCTTGATCATAGTTTCTCGATCGTGCTTTGCCTTCTCTTCTCGCTCTCATTTGCGTATGTTAGCCACCATGTATGCTAGTTGCTTGCTGCAGCTCCACCTCATACCTTTACCTTACCCATAAGCTTAAATAGTCTTGATCGCGAGGGTGCGAGATTGCTGAGTCCCCGTGGCTCATAGATACTTCCAAAACCAGCTTGCAGGTGCCGATGAGTCCGTGCAGAAGACGCAACCAATGCTCAGGACGAGCTCGATGAAGATCTTGCCCTTTGTGTTGTTTCGTTCTAGTTGATCAGTAGTGGAGCCCAGTTGGGGTCGATCGGGGACCGTGTCGCATTTGGGGTTCTTCTTTTATTTTGTTTCCGTAGTCGGACCTTGTTTGTATCTGGATGATGTAATGCTTTATTCATGTATTGTGTGAAGTGGAGATTGTAAGCCAACTATGTATCTCTTTTCCCTTATGTATTACATGGGTTGTGTGAAGATTACCTCACTTGCGACATTGCTTTCAATGCGGTTATGCATCTAAGTCGTGCTTCGACACGTGGGAGATATAGCCGCATCGAGGGCGTGACTAGTTGGTATCAGAGCCTTCCCCGACCTTAGGAGCCCCCACTGCTTGATCGTTTTTAGCAGCCGTTGTTGAGTCTAGAAAAATGTTTTGAGTCATTTAGGAATTATATATCGGAGAGTTTAGGAATTCTTTTTACTCCCCAGTCTCCTCATTGCTCTGGTAAGGCATCCTGACGTAGAGTTTTGACTCTTCTCTTCTCAAATTTCACTAATTTTTTTAGGATCACGCGGGTATCTTGGAATCGTTCCGATGGATTTGTGACGAGAACATTGTTCTTGGTGCCTCCTGTCATTTAGGGGTTGTGGCAGTGTCCCGGGGAGTTGAGCTCCAAGGTGTTGTCGTCAAAATTTTATCGTTGCAGTTCTGGAATACCTGAGTTTAGTTCGCCGACATCGAAAATCTCTTTTATGCGGTTGTTGGTGAGATAACCTCGACGCCACCCAGTACTAGGGCGGGAGTTCGGGAGTATTGCCATAACTCATATAACGGATGCTTTTCGAAGGTTGAGGTAGACGATTTCTGAAGGTTTCTTGGTTATGTGTTGAAGGATGGATACAGCTTGATGTAGGATTTGCTAGTTTTGGGTGAGATATTATGCTTCCCCTGTATCCCCAACACCTGATTGCATTACTGGAAAGGTTCGGGAGTTTCATAGGTGGGAATTCAAGTAGCATATAGGATATCTTTCCGACAGATGTATGATTTGAAATTGGGGTTCGACGTCTAGTGGTACACCTATTCACGGTCGGTTTTAAAGTGGTCTCTTTGTGTCTTAAAGAGTCCTTGGCTATGCCGACTCGGGGACGCTTTGTATGTCATGTGCCCTGCCTTGTACATGATGGTGCTGTACGATCGAGCCCGTGTAGGCCCCACCACGAAAACTTCGAACGAAATCTCTATCATATGTTTGTTCCGGCTTATTCTGCAAGCCAATCCTTTGTTTTGTTTTGGAGTTGTGGTATCCGAGTTGCTTCGGAGTCAAATGTTGATTCCATGCCTTTTCCTAAGCGGTGTTCTCATACTTCGATGTGAATACTAATCCTTCTCGATCATCGAGTTTGTCATTTCAATTTCTTGTCAACCGGTGCGCTTCTCTTCAAGTGGATCCGATCATTTCAACATCTGCAAAATCCAATCTCTGTTTTTCATCAACGTTATTTGTTTCATCCATCTCCAAGTTGCCTTTGTTTTTCCCGCCCACCCACCCTTTTTCTTCAAGGTATCCGATATCTTAATCAAGTATCATTTTATTCTTGTGAAGTCTCTCCATCCTTTTCCGTCTATGTTCTTACCCGGTGTTTCTCATGAAGATTTTAACGGAGCTTCTAGTTCACCATTATTCATTCTTTTGTTCTCCGGTGGATTCAAATCAAGCTTTGGTGTTGATCATATCCTTTTTCCTCATTTCAAATACCTTCCCATGCCAGTGCACCTCATATTCATTCACTTCTCGCTATTTAATTGTTCCGGAGTGCTCAAGATATCTCGAAGATTCATGTTTCCACTCTGCTTTTGTTCAAACTCTTTCGAGGTTGTTATCTCATTCAAGCCTTTTAATTCAACCGGCGCAATCTCTCTTGTAAATCGTTCAACGGTGTTTTCTTTTGAGTGGGCCCTAACCCACAGGTCTTTTTCCAGGATCTTACCTGACTCTTCTAATTTTACCAGAGCTATTCAAAATTCTTTCAAATTTGACGTAAGAATGATTCATCATCTGTCATATGTTTTTCTCCAAGATCTTTCAAATTCTTTTCATCTTCGGCTCAACCTCTCCGCTTTTCTTCATTCCGGAGTGTCTAAATAATCCATGGTGGTGTTTCAGTCGTCATTCTCGGATTTTGAAGAACGAAGAAGAGTTTCTCTTTAATCCTGCTCCATTCTCTTCAAGATTCGTGATTCAAGCTTGTTGCCATCCTCTCATAATTATTTTCGATTGTGAGATATTCTTTTCACCCATCCGGAGTAATTCAGGAGTTTTTTTTCAGTTTGATCATCCGGAGTCCATCATCTCAGAATCATTCATTTCAGCTTTCAGCTCACTTTCTCCAAATCTTACCGGTGCATCGTTCAAGTGATCTCTAATCAGCTCGTGATCTCTTCGTGCTCTTGTATCTAAATCCTAGTAAGTATGTTCATTTGTTCTCTAATTCTTCCTGGTGCTTCTTTATCTTTTCTTCAATCATTTTCATTTCTTACGGTGGCTCTTCCAAAATTCTTCTTCCTTCGTATAATCTCAATTGACTCTTTCATTTTCAATCCTTACGGTGGTTCGTTCAAGAGTTTTTTTCTTGGTTATCATATAAATTCATTCGTTGTTTCGAGTCCTACCGGTGGTTCGTTGAAGATCTTCCTCAAGTTTGAGCTATATCTATATTTAATCCTTTCAACGAGAATAAGTGGTATGCCAAATCCATTGTTTGTCATCAATTTAATTGGTGAAGGATAAGCATAATGTAATTCTTATTCTTGTTTCATCGAGTGAATTAAATTCCTTATTCCGGAGGTTCGTCAAAATTCTTGATTTCAATTGTTCATCTTTCTTATCCGGAGTTCCAAGCTCTAATTATTATGGAGATCCATCTAAATCATTACAAGCTTTTCACCTTGTGTTTTCAACTTCTCTTTCTTTTCGTTATCCTTTTATTACCAGAGTTCTCCATGGCGGCTCTACATGATGGTTCATCAAGGATTTAATTCCTTCTCGAAGTGTTCATCAAGATTCTTTTCAGAGGAGCTCAAGTATTCTTTATCTTGCATTTTAAAGTGCAATTCTTTCAACCGTATCATTCGAGGGGTATTATGTCATTCTTGATAATTTGAGTGCATGTCTCATGATTCACATGTTGTTAAGAATGAGGTATTTTAAATCCATCAACCTCTTCGTTGGAGCTATCTTGTGCCATGTTTCACCTAAAGCTTTCCCTAAGGATGGTTGCTATTTATGGTGCTTACCAATGACCCAAGTTCTTCTTTTATCCTCCCGGTGAAATAGTTTCTCGTGTCCTTATTTTTATCAATCCAATCTCTTCCGTGAGTGGCAGGTTGTCACCTCATAATTTTGGGATGTCTTCCATAAGTCCACATCAAGCTTAAGCTTTCGGTGTTGATAATCCAACAACTCCGTTCAACCTTTTCTTCGTAAGCTTTCTCTTTCAATTTTATTTGCGAGAGTTGTCATTCATCTTCTCCGTTCTTTTCTTTCCAACCATCTAGTTTTCCATTCTTTCGTTCCGGAGGCATTGTCATGTTGCTTTCTTCACTCATTATCTTGGATTGCCAGGACCATGTTCTTTTCATGCTTATCCATTTAACTGGAGTGTCGTGCCATCTTTCTAAGTTCTCTCATCTTATCAAGTTTTCTTCCCTTCTCAACCGGAGTGCTGTCTGGAACCTTTCTTACCCCTTGTGCCATTTTTTCAATAGTTCCGGAGGTAGAGTATTGTTGTTTTCATCAAGTATCCCTCATCTTGTCAAATTCATGTTCAATTTCGTCCATTTACAGTCGAAGTGCTGTCCAAATTATATCATTATTAATCCTTATCTATCTTGACTTAACCGGAGTGCTTTCAATATATATCTTGCCCTTCAACCTCAAGGTTCTTTGCAATGTTCTTTGCCCCTCTTTTCTAACGGACTGTTTTCGACTTTGTTCATCGCCGTTGTATTCTTTTATCGAAATGGCTTAACCTCTCAAGGTTCTTGGTTTCACTCATTTGTCAAAGAAGCAACTTAGTTTTACCTCTTCTTTTTCTCTTCCGTTTTCTCTCTGGTGTCATTCTAGATCTCGGTACGAGATCCTCTCGTAGTGGTGGAGTGTTGTAATGCCCCGAGACCGATGAGCCAGGTGTCCTCCAGTTATTCGCTATTGTTGTCTTGTCATTGCTTGCGTATCATGCTTTGCATATCATGTCATCATCTGCATTGCATCATCATGTTTTCAAAACCTGCATCCGTCCGGGTTTCCCTAGTGCCATCCGTTGTCCGTTCTGAGCCCAGACACACTTGCACGCGCCCGTGGCATGTCCGAGATAGTATTTTATAAGTGGCCGGAAAATGTTCTCGGAATGGGACGAGAGTTGACGTGCGGTCTTATTATAGTGTAGATAGACCTCCTGTCAAGTTTCATCGCATTCGGAGTTCGTTTGATAGCCCAACCGTTAAACTATAGCGGCATTATAGCCGGGCAAACGTCGGACGTTTTCGGTCTCCGAAAATAGACGCCGGGCCTCCCACTCTCTTCTCTTGTCTTAGCCCGAGGCCTTCTGCACAGTCCACTACTCACCGTCAGACCCTACCTAACCTCTCTCGTCAGCCCGTGGCCCTCCTCGCGCGCGTCTGAAAGTTGTCCCGGACCCGACCCGGACAGTCGTCACCGTTGGATCCGGATCATCCCTAAACGTCTAAAAAACATCTCCGTTTTGTTTATTTGGCTACCTAACCTACTCATCTCAGACTGTCCGATTTTTATCAGAGGGACCAAATAGTCTAACTTCTAATCCCCTACCTATATAACCAGACAAAACCATAATATTTAGGGCCCTTGTCCCATCGATCCCTCTCGGTCGCCGCCACTATTTCCCTCGGGATTTAGATCCACCCACTCTCCCTCGTTTTCCCCAACGAGCCAATCAGCACAGCGCAACGCCCCCTTCTCCTGCAACACTGCCTCGTCCTCCCCTGCGTCTCATCACCACGGGGCTCCCACTCGAGAGGAGCGCCTGAGCATGCCCGGACCCGCATCGACCACGGCCAGGCCATGCCCTGCTTCCTTCTCTATCCCTCTGGTTCTCCCCCTCCCTTATTTTCTCAGCTCCCTCTCTCTGTTCGTTGACAGGACCCGCATCACCATCCATGGCCGCCGCACAGAGTCGTTCCCGCTGTGCCTCTACCGCGCCACTGTTCCTTCGCCAAGTCCCTCGCCAGCCGGAGCTCGCCCAAGCTTCATGGTGCCACCGCCACCGTCCTGCTTCGTCTGGTTTCCTCCGAGCAGCGCCACCCGTCGGATCTGCTCGAGCTCGCCTCGCCCCTGCGCCCCAAGTCCCGCGTTGGAGTCGCCTGCAACCCATCCTCGTCGCCACCTCGACCGCTCCTCTCCTCCCCGATATCGTCATCGGTGTCAAGAGGCTCTAGCTGGACCCCGCAGGCCGCGCCCTCCAGCTCGTCTCCGCGGTCGGTCCTCCCCAAGTCCTCGTCGCCGGCCTCTACTTCTGCATGTGGGAACGACGACGACCAACGACAAGTCACCCCGCCCCGCCTTGACCAGTCCAGCGCCAGCCTAGACGAGTGCCACTCGCTGCGCGAGGCCTCCTCTGCTTCGCTTGCAGCCCAGATGCCCAGCTCCACCTCAGCCCGTTGACCCCTAGATCCACCGAGCAGCGCCAGTTCGCGCAAGGCCCAGCGCTCGGCCTCCCGGCCCAGTATCGCCCCTGCCGGCCTCTTCTCTGCAACAGCGGGCCGAAGCCCATGGGTGAGCCACCCCAAGCGCCCCCTCCTTTTTTTCTTACTGTTGGGCCAGTTCGGTTTCGGCCCAGTGAACGTTTTTTTTGGTTCTGCGAATTTAGCTAATTTCCAGGGGTTTGCACTTTTGCAGATCAGCCACTAAACTTCATGCATTTCACTACTCACAAACGGTGCATCATATGAAAAACTTTAAATATGAAACTTTCTTAGAATTTCGTCTAGTTTAATAATTTGCCACTTTCATCTATGTTTGAAATGCTTAAGATGATGTTTGGTTAAATTTACTCCTATGCCATGTTAAAATGCTTTAATTCATAACTAAATAACCGTAGCTCGGTTTCTAATAAACTTTATATGTAAATGGGGTAGAATTTTGCCTAGTTTAACATGGTGGCATCACTTTGCATGTTTAACAACTATAAAATTTGATTTAGGGAAGAACAGTACCAAACCTAAAATATGCATATGGGGATTTACCGGAAATGTTGTTCGTTGCTTCCGGCCTCATTTAAACTTGACTAGATAGGTAGTTTTACTTTGCTTCACCCTCTTGCCATGTTTTAACAACATTTAATATTGTTGGGTACATAAACAAGATCGAACTAAATAACTTGAATGTGGTGTTTCGTCAATATGCAACGGAGTTGCATATTGAGCTCCACTTAATTTGTACGATGGTTTGTGCACTTTGCTTTGCCATGCATATTTAAAACGGACATGCATCATGCTTGATTGTGCATCATGCCTTGATTATGTGGTGGTTGTTTACTATGTTGTTTGCTTCTTTCCGGTGTTGCTTCTTCGGGTTGTTTCCGGTAACGTCATGTTGTGAGGATTCGTTTGACTACGTCCGTTTGTCTTCTTCTTGGACTCGTTCTTCTTCCTTGTGGGATCTCGGGCAAGATGACCATACCCTCGAAATCACTTCTATCTTTGCTTGCTAGTTGCTCGCTCTTTTGCTATGTCTATGCTGCGATACCTACCACTTGCTTATCATGCCTCCCGTATTGTGAACCAAGCCTCTAACCCACCTTGTCCTAGCAAACCGTTGTTTGGCTATGTTACCGCTTTGCTCAGCCCCTCTTATAGCGTTGTTAGTTGCAGGTGAAGATTGAAGTTTGTTCCTTGTTGGAACATGGAGATGTTGTTCCTTGTTGGAACATGTTTACTTGTTAGGATATCACATTATCTCTTATTTAATTAATGCATCTATATACTTGGTAAAGGGTGGAAGGCTCAGCCTTTTTGCCTAGTGTTTTGTTCCACTGTTGCCGCCCTAGTTTTCGTCATATCGATGTTATGTTCCCGGATTTTGCGTTCCTTACGCGGTTTGGTAATAATGGGAACCCCTTGACAGTTCGCCTTGAATAAAACTCTTCCAGCAATGCCCAACATTGGTTTTACCATTTGCCACCTAGCCTTTTTCCCTTGGGTTTCACGGACTCAAGGGTCATCTTGTTTTAACACCCCCCCCCCCCCGGGCCAGTGCTCCTCTGAGTGTTGGTCCAAACTAGAGCCCCTTGCAACCCCACCTCGGGGAAACTCGAGGGTTGGTTTTAGTTGTACGGACTGCTCATCTGAGTGTGCCCTGAGAACGAGATATGTGCAGCTCCTATCGGGATTTGTTGGCACATTCGGGCGGTGCTGCTGGATTTGTTTTAACTTGTCGAAGTGTCTTGTAGAACCGGGATACCGAGTCTGATCGGAATGTCTTGGGAGAAGGTTTATCCTTCATTGATCGTGAGAGCTTGTGATGGGCTAAGTTGGGACACCCCTGCAGGGATTGAACTTTCGAAAGCCGTGCCCGTGGTTATGGGCAGATGGGAATTTGTTAACGTCCGGTTGTAGAAAACCTGAAGTTGACCTTAATTAAAATGCATCAACCGCGTGTGTAACTGTTATGGTCTCTTCTCGGCGGAGTCTGGGAAGTGAACACGGTGTTGGAGTTATGCTTGACGTAGGTTGTTTTAGGATCACTTCTTGATCATACTTTTATCGACCGTGCTTTGCCTTCTCTTCTCGATCTCATTTGTGTATGTTAGCCACCAAATATGCTAGTCGCTTGCTGCAGCTCCACCTCATACCTTTACCTTACCCATAAGCTTAAATAGTCTTGATCACGAGGGTGCGAGATTGCTGAGTCCCCGTGGCTCATAGATACTTCCAAAACCAGCTTGCAGGTGCCGATGAGTCTGTGCAGAAGACGCAACCAATGCTCAGGAGGAGCTCAATGAAGATCTTGCCCTTTGTGTTGTTTCGTTCTAGTTGATCAGTAGTGGAGCCCAGTTGGGGTCGATCGGGGACCGTGTCGCATTTGGGGTTCTTCTTTTATTTTGGTTCCGTAGTCGGACCTTGTTTGTATCTGGATGATGTAATGCTTTATTCATGCTACATAGTTGGCTTACAATCGCCACTTCACACAAAACATGAATAAAGCATTACCTCATCCAGATACAATCAGGGTCCGACTACGGAACCAAAATAAAAAGAAGACTACCCCAAATGCTACACAGATCATCGATCGTCCCAACTGGGCTCCACTACTGATCAACTGGGAAGGGAACAACATAACAAACACGATCTTCATCGAGCTCCTCCTTGAGCTTGGTTGCGTCACCTGCACGGTATCATCGGCACCTGCAATCTGGTTTTGGAAGAATCTATGGGTCACGGGGACTCAGCAGTCTCACACCCTCGCGATCAAGACTATTTAAGCTTATAGGTAGGGTTAAAGGTATGAGGTGGAGCTGCAGCAAGCGACTAGCATATTTGGTAGCTAACAAACGCAAGAGCGAGAAGAGAAGGCAAAAGGACGGTCGAACAAACTATGATCAAGAAGTGATCCTAGAACAACCTACGTTCAAGCATAACTCCAACACCGTGTTCACTTCCCGGACTCCTCCGGAAAGAGACCACCACGGCTACACACGCGGTTGATGCATTTCAATTAAGTTAAGTTTCAGGTTTTCTACAACCGGACATTAACAAATTCCCATCTTCCCATAACCACGGGCACGGCTTTCGAAAGTTCAAATCCCTGCAGGGGTGTCCCACCTTAGCCCATCACAAGCTCTCACGGTCAACGAAGGATATTCCTTCTCCCAAGACAATCCGATCTGACTCGGCATCCCGGTTACAAGTCATCCTTGACAATGGTAAAACAAGTCCAGCAAGACCGCTCGATGTGCCGACGTCCCGATAGGAGTTGCACCTATCTCGTTCTTAGGGCAACACCGGATAAGCAATCTGTACAACTAAAACCAACCCTCGAGTTTCCCCGAGGTGGCACTGCAAGGGGCTCTCGTTTGGAACAACACTTAGACAAGCATTGGCCCGGGGGGGTTAAAATAAAGATGACCCTCGGGATGCGTGACTCCCAAGGGAAAAAGGCTAGGTGGCGAATGGTAAAACCAAGGTTGGGCCTTGCTGGAGGAGTTCTATTCAAAGCAAACTGCCAAGGGGTTCCCATTATAACCAACCGTGTAAGGAACGCAAAATCCGGGAACATAACACCGATATGATGGAAACTAGGGCGCCAAAAGTGGAACAAAACACCAGGCATAAGGCCGAGCCTTCCACCCTTTACCAAGTATATAGATGCATTAATTAAGTAAGAGATATTGTGATATCCCAACAAATAAACATGTTCCAACAAGGAACAAGCTCCAATCTTCACCTGCAACTAACAACTCTATAAGAGGGGCTGAGCAAAGCGGTAACGTAGCCAAACAACGGTTTGCTAGGAAAAGGTGGGTTAGAGGCTTGGCTTAACAATATGGGAGGCATGATAAGCAAGTGGTAGGTATCGCAGCATAGGCATAGCAAAAGAGCTAGCAACTAGCAAGCAAAGATAGAAGTGATTTCAAGGGTATGGTCATCTTGCCTACAAAGTTCTCCGAGTTGACTTGATCCTCGTAAGCGTACTCAACGGGATCCTCGATCACGTACTCGTCTCCCGGTTGTACCCAAAGAAAGAACACAAGCAAGGGAGAACACAATCAACCACATGCAATGCTCAAACAACATGATGCAAACATGGTATGATATGCGGGATGTGATATGTGATGCATATGCATGATTTGGAAAGCAAAGATTAAACCTGGACTCAACTTGGAAACCCAAGAGTTCCACTAGAAACAGGAGTTGAGTTCGGTTGAAATCGATATAAAGATCACTGGAATCGGATGCACGGTTTGCAAATGGCAAGCAAAACAAATATGGCACCGGTCTGCGATTACCAGCACGAAGCCATCTAAATGCATCAAGATAAATAAGCTACTGCACTTAAACATAGCAAAAAAATACATGGCAGGGATCCACTCAAGATGCTTGACAAAATATGAACACTGAGCTATGGCTAATTCACTCAATAGCAAGCTCAAACAAGCATGGCAAAAGTGCAAAAGATTACAAGTTTCAGACTTGGTGAAATAACAAGTTATGAATTTAACATCATGAAGCAATGTTTAGAGCATGATAACTACAAGCTACAGGAACATATCATGGCAAAGCAAAGCATGACATGAAGCTACTCAAAGCATACAACAAAAGTCCCTTACTGACCATAAGCCAAAAGGGATCAGAAAATACAGTTGCAACCATGTGATCATAGCAAATATCATTAACAGATTCAGACTTAGCAGAAAACTGGAACAAGGCAGGACAGATATCAATTAGGCATGTTTACGAGCTCGATGCACTCACTACAAGGCATTGCATGAAAATCTAAGCATACACCCAGCAAGTAGACATGGCATAGAAGCTAGACATGGCAAGAACAACAACATAGCATGCAAAGATTAACAACAACAAGCTCGGCAAAATTGCTAAACATGTTAACAATCTGACAGGGACATTTTATAGCACAAGTAGAGCTCGATTGACTCATGCTAGGGTGCTCCATAATTGCAAACAAAGACATGGATGGATAGAGCACCACAATATCTACAAAACATCCTTACTGATCATGCTCAAAAGAGGCATGGATCACTAGGAAACAACACGAACATATGGCATAAAAATAAGGGTCGGGCAATGTCTTAGAATATTTCTAAGTCCCTAAAATCAGCAACATTAGGTAAGCTACTTTGCATGCTTGTGCTAGTCACCACAAAGATCACAAAAAATACATGGCATACACCCCTATAAAGATGGCATGGTATACTTCAAAACATATGTAGAGCTCAGGATCATATCATGCACACATTAATCATGGCAAAAATGACAAAAGTGCATTTGCTGAAACAGATCTAAAACTATCATCACATAGCCGTCTTCCAACAGCATTTCGGGCATCAAGAGGAGTTCAAATGAAAATGATGCAATGAGATGAAATGAAGTACTCGTCGAGACGAACATTTTGATATGCTACACGCACAAATAGGAGCAACGGTGATGAAGTTATGAGCCGATTAACATAGAAAAATAATTAGGGTTTTGGGGCAAAAAGTCAATCGAGTTCAAATCCAGATCTGGATCCGGCCGGGTCACTGTAGCACGCGGATGTCGAGGATCGCCGGGAATGGAGCCGCGGTGGCCGGAGTCATACTTAGCGCCTGAGTTGGCCAGAAGGAGGAGATGCCGGATCCGGTGGTTGCTCCGGCGAAGTGATGAGGAGGCGCGAAGAAGGGGGCTCAGGTGCGGAGTCCTCTAACGCCCAGCGAGACGGGTGCGCCGGCGAGTCCGGTGACTGGAACCAGGGTGGCGTGGCGACGTTGCCTGGCGGCGGCGGAGGATGATATAATAGGTAGGTACGGTGGCTGTTTTAAGGATGATATAAGGAGGTTTATGTGTGATAGAGCGTATCGTGTAACGGGGTTTGGATGCACCGGCGAAGTTTGCACAAACTCTCAAGGTGAGAAAGGGCAATGCACGGTACTAAAGAGGCTAGCAATGGTGGAAGGGTGAGAGTGTGTATAATCCATGGAATCAACATTAATCATAAAGAACTCACATACTTATTGCAAAAATCTACAAGCCATCAAAAACCAAGTATTACGCGCATGCTCCTAGGGGGATAGATTGGTAGGAAAAGACCATCACTCGTCGCCGACCGCCACTCATAAGGAAGACATTCAAATAACACCTCATGTTTCAAATTTGTTACACAAAGTTTACCATACGTGCATGCTACGGGACTTGCAAACTTCAACACAAGTATTTCTCAAATTCACAACTACTCAACTAGCACAACTTCGATATCACTATCTCCATATCTCAAAACAATCATCAAGTATCAAACTTCTATTAGTATTCAATGCACTTATATGAATGTTTTTATTATGCCTAAAAGCAAATTGCCATGTTGTTCTAAAGGACTCTCAAAATAATATAAGTGAAGCATGATATGTCCACCGTGCTCTAAAAGATATAAGTGAAGTACTAGAGCAAAAACTATATAGCTCAAAAGATATAAGTGAAGCACCTAGAGTATTCTAATAAATTCCAATTCATGCGTGTACCTCTCAAAAGGTGTGTACAGCAAGGATGATTGTGGTAAACTAAAAAGCAAAGACTCAAATCATACAAGACGCTCCAAGCAAAACACATGTCATGTGGGGAATAAAAATATAGCTCCAAGTAAAGTTACCGATAGACGAAGACGAAAGAGGGGACGCCTTCCGGGGCATCCCCAAGCTTAGGCTTTTTGGTGTCCTTGGATTTTACCTTGGGGTGCCTTGGGTATCCCCAAGCTTAGGCTCTTGCGACTCCTTGTTCCATAATCCATCAAATCCTTACCCAAAACTTGAAAACTTCACAACACAAAACTTAAAAGAAAATCTTCGTGAGCTCCGTTAGTAAAAGAAAACAAACCACCACTTCAAGGTACGGTAATGAACTCACTCTTTATTTATATTGGTGTTAAACCTACTGTATTCCAACTTTTCTATTGTTCATAAACTCTATTACTAGCCATAGATTCATCAAAATAAGCAAACAACACACGAAAAACAGAATTTGTCAAAACAGAACAGTCTGTAGTAATCTGTAGGTTTAGAATACTTCTGGAACCCTAAAAATTCTAAAATAAATTTATGCACGTGAGGAATTTATCTGTTAATCATCTGCACAAAGAATTAACTAAATAGCACTTTCCAGTAAAAATGGCAGCAATTCTCGTGAGCACTAAAGTTTTTGTTTTTTACAGCAAGATCAAAAAGACTTTCCCCAAGTATTCCTAATGGTTCTACTTGGCACAAACACTAATTAAACAAAAAAAACACAACCAAAATAGAGGGTAGATAAAAAAGCAAGGAATAAAAATAAAATTGGGTTGCCTCCCAACAAGCGCTATCATTTAACGCCCCTAGCTAGGC
This sequence comes from Triticum monococcum, assembly GCA_034509565.1. Taxonomy (NCBI): domain Eukaryota; kingdom Viridiplantae; phylum Streptophyta; class Magnoliopsida; order Poales; family Poaceae; genus Triticum; species Triticum monococcum. Next base: position 342,673,669 of record CM067847.1, read on the forward strand.
ATAAAAGCAAGGATAGACCTAGGTATTGCCATCTTTGGTATTAGGAAAGAAAAGAGAACATTTGTTTTCTATAGGATTTATCTTTATATTTTGAGATAGCACGTGTCCATTGATAGTGGAAGAGAGATTAAGCACGTTACGGAAATTGGCATCTAAGCTAGCCCTCATTTGTTTGATAGTTTCATTTTGGTAAAAGCACAAAAGAGAGGTAGATTCAACCTTCTCACTCATGGGGTGCCCAAATATATTTTTCATCCTTTGATAAGTATCAATGGGATCCCCCTCAAGAAAACCTTCTTCAAAGATAGAACCTAGAACTTTCTTGAATTAAGAGGGTAAACCAATATAAAATCTTTTCAGGTAAACCTCAATTTGATATTGGGGAACATAGCTAGCTTGAATTCTTAATAGCCTATCCCAAGCGTCTTTCAAAGATTCATCAAGTAAATAACGAAAAATTCTGGGATCATCTGCATCAAAATTATTCAAACTCTCATTGATAATCCCGCTAGGTATCTCCATAGCATCATTATTTATGAACTTAGAGAGGACAGAGGGACTATCCAAGGTAAAACCCAGGAGAGAACCCTTAGCCCTTTTTGAATCGGCCATGGTACAAGAAAACAAACGGGAAAGAGACAAATAAAACGGCAAGGGTGAAGTGGGGGAGAGGAAAACGAGAGGCAAATGGCAAATAATGTAATGCGAATGATAATAGTTGTGATGGGTACTTGGTATGTCTTGACTTGGCCTTAATCTCCCCAGCAACGGCGCCGGAAATACTTCTTGCTACCTCTTCAGCACTGCGTTGGTGTTCCTTTAAAGAGGAAAGGGTGGTGCAGTAAAGCAAAGTATTTCCCTTAGTTTTTGAGAACCAAGGTATCAATCCAGTAGGAGACCATGCGTGAGTCACCTCGTACCTACACAAACAAATAAGAACCTCGCAACCAACATGATAATGGGGTTGTCAATCCCTTCACGGCCACTTGCAAGAGTGAGATCTGATAGAGATGATAATAATAAGATAAGTATTGTTGGTATTTTTATGATATAGATTGAAAGTAAAGATTGCAAAATAAAATAGATTGGAAACTTGTATGATGGAAAATAGACCCGAGGGCCATATGTTTGACTAGTGGCTTCTCTCAAGATAGCATAAGTATTACGATGGGTGAACAAATTACTGTTGAGCTATTGATAGAAAAGTGAATAATTATGAGAATATCTAGGCATGATCATGTATATAGGCATCACGTCCAAGACAAGTGAGGAAGTCCTGGATTAGGGGGTGTCCGGATAGCCGGACTATACCTTCGGCCGGACTCCTGGACTATGAAGATACAAGATCGAAGACTTCGTCCCGTGTCTGGAAGGGACTTTCCTTGGCATGGAAGGCAAGCTTGGCGATACGGATATGAAGATCTCCTACCATTGTAACCGACTCTGTGCAACCCTAGCCCTCTCCGGTGTCTATATAAACCGGAGGGTTTTAGTCCGTAGGACGAACAACAATCATACCATAGGCTAGCTTCTAGGGTTTAGCCTCTCTGATCTCGTGGTAGATCTACTCTTGTACTACCCATATCATCAATATTAATCAAGCAGGATGTAGGGTTTTACCTCCATCAAGAGGGCCCGAACCTGGGTAAAACATCGTGTCCCCTGCCTCCTATTACCATCCGGCTAGACGCACAGTTCGGGACCCCCTACCCGAGATCTGCCAGTTTTGACACCGACATTGGTGCTTCCATTGAGAGTTCCTCTATGCCGTTGCCATCAGGAAGGATGCATCATCCCATCTTTAAAGACGTCACCGTTGCTAAGGGAGCTTTGGCTATCGGCCAGACTCTCAGGCTAGGTGGTTTCCTTATGACCGCCTGTTCGGCTGCTGCGCCGACGATGACCTCTCGGGTCATCAAAAGCAATCTTCACGTCAGCTCGGAATTCGTCGAGCAGCTAGTTCCAATGGAGCTCTCTTCCCTAAATGAGCTCTTGGATCGCTTCGCCGCCCTGAGAGTCACTAAGGATTACGACCAGATTGGGCCTAAACCCGATCTGAGAGAGATTAACTCTCCCCAGGTCACCCATCACGTCGTTGTGGTAGAGGGACGGTGCGGCGACCCTTCATCTATCCTAAGGACTAGCTATGTCCAGATTCCCGATCCCTCCAAGCCGGATACCCGCGGAGGGGAGGACATCACTCAAGACCTGAACTTAAACTCGGGCGACGGGCTAGATTCATTGGACAGCATCCAAGAATCCAAACTTCCGAGTTCGGAAACTCCTTGGCCCTTGGGTCTCAGATTGGCTGAGGTTTCGGATTTGATTCCACCCACCCACCCGTACATAAGCGATCTATCTCAAATTAGGCAAGGGCCCGAAGAAACAGTACATCATTACTGGGACAGATTCCTCCTGGTTATGAACAGGATAAAGGACTGCCTTGAGGAAGATGCAATTTCTTTCTTCTGCAATAATTGCACGGACAAGGGAATCCTCAACGCCATAAGTCGCCGTGATATTACACGCTTCGCTGACTTGGCGTCCATAGTACGAAAGTACTGTGCGATGGAAAGCGCCTGAAAAACCAAAATAAAATTTTGGGACAATCCGGCCTTGAATACAAACCCAGTCAGAAATAAAAGGGTGCATCATCGCCAGACACCAGGGTTCAATACCAAAAAGCAAAAGCCCTCTACAGGGCACAGAACCGTGCTGGAAGAATGGCTTAATGGACCCTGTAAAATTCACAGTGCAGAGGGCGCCACACCAACTCATAGCCTTAGAGCATGTTGGATACTCCGGTAGGTGGCAAAAATTGGCAAAGATCTTCTAATTCCAGAAGCCACATAAAGCCACCCCAGAGACACCAATACGGTATCAACAGTCTTCGAGACTTTCGCATCAAATAATATGCGAAAAAGAATACTCCGCAGCCTTGCCGAAGTCTACCAAGTAGCAACAATAAACCCATGGAGTGACACGGCTATCACTTTTAACGCCAGTGATGAACCTAAATTCCGAACAGCCCGAGCACCAGCTGCATTGGTCCTTGGTCCAATAGTGGACGACTTTCGTCTTACCAAGGTACTCATGGATGGCGGCAGCGGATTGAATCTCATTTATGAGGAAACCCTTCAAAAAATGGAAATAGACTAGAACCGCATTGAGCGAAGCAGCACAACCTTTAGAGGAATAATCCCCAGTCGGGAAGTGTGTTGTACAGGAAAAATCACACTAGATGTGGTATTCGGCACGCAGGATAATTACAGGTCCGAAGAGGTCACGTTCCAAGTGGCCCCGTTCAGTAGCGGATATCACGCTCTGCTAGGGCGGGAAGTGTTTACAATCTTCCAAGCAATACCCCATTACGGGTACATGAAGCTCAAGATGCCCGGGCCTAACGGAATCATCACTCTCGCTAGTGATCCGGACATAACACTCTGCACCAAAAACAAGATAGCCGCACTAGCCCTCGAGGCGCTGTCTGAAGCCCTAGCGGCTGAGGAACTGAGTGCGCTACGCACCATGGTGAATAGGGAGGATGTGATACTCGACAAAAGATCCAAGTCCACCTCCTTTAAACCGGCGGACGAAATAGTCAAATTCCAGGTCCATCCAACGGACCCCAATAAAACAGCTTCCATCGGAGCATAGTTAAACCCTGATGTAGACGCCGCACTGCGAGAGTTCCTATGAGAGAACTGGGACATTTTTGCCTGGCACCCTTCAGACATGCCAGGAATCCCACACAGGCTGGCCAAACATAGCTTAAATATCCTAAAAGGATTCAAGCCAGTCAAACAGGCTCTTCGGTGTTTTTCCGAGCCTAAGAGATAGGCCATGGGAGAGGAACTAGCCAAGCTACTGGAGGCCGGATTCATCAAAGATATAAAACACCCGGACTGGCTAGCAAACCTGGTGATGGTACCAAAGAAGGACAAATCCTGGCGCCTGTGCGTTGATTTTAAAGACCTTAACAATGCTTGCCCAAAGGATCCCTTCCCTCTCCCCCGCATCGATCAAATTATCGACGCCACTGCAGGACACGATTCGTTGTGTTTCCTCGATGCATACTCCGGCTACCATCAAATAAAGATGACAGAGTCAGACCAAGCCGCAACGGCATTCATCACACCATACGGCCCATTCTGCTTCAGCACAATGCCCTTCGAGCTCAAAAACACCGGCGCAACATATCGGTGCATGATTCAGACATGTCTGGCAAACCAGATCAGCAAAACAGTGGAGGCATACGTAGATGATGTGGTCATTAAAACAAGACATGTCGAATCTCTAGTAGACGACTTGAGGCTAACATTCAGTAACCTCCGAACATACGACATCAAGCTCAACCCGGAAAAATGCATTTTCGGCGTTCCAGCCGAAAAGCTCTTGGGCTTCATTGTATCCGGTAGAGGAATTGAAGCAAATCCAGCCAAGATCCGAGCTCTGTCACAATTGGATATCCCAAAGGACCTCAAATAAATACAAAAATTAACCGGTTGCGTGGCGGCTCTAAGCCGCTTTATCTCCCGCTTGGGAGAAAAGGCCCTACCCCTTTACCGCCTCCTTCGGCACACCGAACACTTCGAGTGGACGGATGCAGCCCCGGTCGGACTCGACGAAATAAAAGCCATCTTAGCAACTAACCCAGTCCTGGTCGCGCCAAACATTGGCGAACCAATGCTATTATACATCACAGCAACCCATCAGGTCGTAAGCGCAGTGCTTGTCGTCGAACGAGAAACGGACGGACACAAATTCCCCCTTCAAAAGCCGGTCTACTATGGCTCCATTGTCCTTACTTCGACCAAGTCACGGTACCCGCATTATCAAAAGATTGCGTACGCGGTATTTATGGCATCCCGAAAGCTACGACACTACTTTCAAGAGTGTTCAATAACAGTAGCCTTGGAAGTGCCACTTAACGATATCATAAACAACCGCGACGCGACGGGCCAGATTACAAAATGGGCCATTGAGCTCCTCCCGTTCAACATAACTTACAAGCCACGGCGAGCTATCAGGTCGCAAGTTTTGGCTGACTTCATCGCAGAATGGACGGAGGCCAAACTCCCTAAAGAGTACGACACATATTCAAACTGGGTCATGCACTTCGATGGCTCCAAAATGTTGGCCGGTCTAGGGGCTGGCGTTGTTTTGACGTCCCCCACAGGAGACACAGTTCAATACGTACTCCAGATAATGTACACAGACTCCAACAATGCAGCCGAATATGAGGCCCTTTTACATTGTCTCTGGATGGAAGTATCCATGCGCATTCAACGCCTAGAGGTGCGCGGGGACTCGAACCTCGCAATATCCCAAATAAATGGAGACTTTGATGCCAAGGATCCAAAAATGCCAGCTTATCGGAACGTCGTCCTAAAAATGTCAGCTCGGTTCAAAGGGCTCGAATTTCACCATATAGCCCGGGAAAATAATCAGGCGGCAGATGTCCTGGCACGCATTGGCGCAAAACGCGATGTAGTCCCCACCCAACATCTTCTTGGAAAGGCTATTCAAGCCATCCATAGTATGGGAAGGGGAACTCGGCAATAACAGCCCGGACCCAACCGCAGTGCCCGACACCGAACACTCTGACATAATTGGAGGCTCTGCCAATGAAATAACACCTTCAGCCGACGTAATAATGGCCGTCATCGCCCCGTGGACAGAACCATTCCTCGCCCACCTTACTAGGCAGGAACTCCCCGAGGACCAAAATGAGGCACGCTGCATAGTGCGGCGATCTAAACCTATAAAGTCCATGAGGGAGAGCTTTATAAGAAAAGCTCTACCGGAGTCCTTCAAAGGTGCATCTCCGAATAGGAAGGGCGTAACCTCCTGGCTGAAATTCATGCCGGACTCGGTGGTCATCACGCTGCAGCTCGGTCCCTTGTAAGCAAGGCCTTCCGTACAGGCTTTTATCGGCCGACGGCCCGGGGCAGACACCCAGGACTTAGTCCAACGATGCGTCGGTTGCCAGCTTTTTGCAAACCAAAGCCATATGCCACCCACCGCCCTCCAAACTATCCCCATCACTTGGCCCTTCGCGGTCTGGGGGCTTGACATGGTTGGACCCCTTAAAGGCGGAACCCACAAGAAAAAATACTTACTGGTCATGGTGGATAAGTTCACCAAATGGATAGAGGCCAAGCCTGTTAAGACGGCCGAATCTGGACCGGTGATAGACTTTATATCCGGGGTTGTACACCGTTACGGCGTCCCCCATAGCATCATCACTGATAACGCCACGAACTTTACGGCCGATGAGGTAAAACTCCGATGCAAAAACATGGGCATCAAGCTCAATTATGCTTCCGTCTGTCACCCACAAACTAACGGTGAGGTCGAACATGCAAATGGTCTTATCATGAGCGGCATCAAACCCAGATTAGTGCGGTCCCTTAAGGAATCTAATACGCACTGGGTAGAGGAGCTCGGCTCCATACTCTGGGAGCTGCAGACCACGCCGAATCGCACCACCGGATACACACCATTCTTCATGGTGTACGGCGCAGAGGCAGTTTTGCCCTACGACATAATTCATGACTCACCTCGAGTGCGCATGTACGAAGAAAGAGAAGCCGAGCTCGATCGGCAGGATAGTTTGGACGCCTTGGAGGAAGAGCGTGAAGTGGCAAAAGCCCGTTCCGCATTTTATCAACAGCAGGCTCGAAGATACCAAAGCAGAGAAGTACTGGCCAAAAATTACAACATTGGCGAATTAGTTCTATGCCTATCGGATAAGAAAAAGGACAAACTCAAGCCCAAGTTGGAAGGTCCCTTCATAATTGACCAAGTCCTAACTGGTGGAGCGTACCACCTGCGAGATGCATCGGATAACCGACTCGAGCCGAACCCATGGAATGCAGCCCGTCTCCGAAGATTCTACGCCTAGTGCCGGACTTTGTGTTCGTCTCCTTCCTCAGTCCATTTTTATATACTTTCTATCTTACATTTCTCTCCTTCTCCTCTCTCTCTTATAGCCTTTAAAGGCTCATACAGTGATGCGCTATCCACGCTCATTAAACCTAGGGGCTTCCTTAAACAGAAGCTTATTTATACGGGCTTCATGCCCAACACATGTGTCACATTTCCACATGTACCTTTTATTCACCATTATATGCATCGATATGACTTAAGTTTTGGCCAAGCTTGGTTGCCTGGCTCCTGTGCTTACCCCTACGTTCCCGATTGTTCCGCTAGGTGGTAAAGGGAGCACCACTGCGATTGTTATTGCCGAGTCAGCCGGATGTGTACCTCAGACTGGGTGAAGCCGAAAGCTAGCGTTCTTAAGGGAATATTCGGTCGATGAACTAAAGATGATCCTTTTTTCACTTATTTATCTATACGCCCCCAGATGTTTATCCTGCGTCTCTTTCCGCAGAATGGACATGCACTTTAGGGCATGCCTCCCAGGGAAAGGAACCCCTAACGGAACTATTCTCCTTGGAAGATGTTTCTTACTAACCATGTAATATAACATAACTAGTTGGGCACTTGTCTGTTCAAGCACTAATGACCCCTACGCCTGGTCTCCATGCATACCCCGGTTCTTATATAACCACAAGGGTATTCGGACACACTCCGGACCGTCAGGTCCCGAGGTTGAAGCGAAAAGGTTGGCCATGACAAACGATCTACAATCCAGCTAGAAGGCATTACACATGTCAATTATAATTACATAGTCAATTTTACTGATTGTATTCCTCTTCAATACCATCTAACAGGCTGTCTAGTTTACAGTCCTGTTGGGAATACTTTGCGGCCAATTCTACTCGGCCGTATACTAAGCTCACAGGGATCTCCTTCCCATCAAGCCCCACGGGTCCAACCTCGGCCATGTGGTTTGGGTCAGCCTTCGTGTACCGCGTCTTCACCATGGCCCAGGCCTCCCTGGCGCCTTGATGGCAGGCAGACATCTTCCACAATCGGAAGTGCCGCCGCGCTCCCTTCAGCTTCTCTACAAGCTCTCCAAGGCCTTCGGGCTGGATACAGATGGCCACAAGGCCTGGGCGACGCTTTGCATCACCTGCCGAACTCGTTCGTGCAGTTGTGAGAGCTCATGAAGAAGGTCACCCGTAGAACCAGCATTTCCTCCGCAGGACGACCTGTTAGCATACCTACAGACATTACTCTGTTAGTCGACTTCCTCGCCGAACTCTTTTTTCAAAGTTCGTTTAAGCACTTACTATATATGCCATGTCGAAGCCGCTGATTCTCCTTCACGGAGTCCAACGGCTGGTCACGAACATCCTTCAGTTCAACGCCCAGCTTGGTGTTCGCATCTTGGAGATTGTTCTTCTCCCGCCTCACCTTTGTTAGCAGGCTCTCACCAGCCTCTAGCTGGCGTCAGAGTTGTTGCTCTTCTGGATTTAATCCGGCACCATCTACAATTTCACTTGTCAGATTTGCACCCACGCCGAACTTCGCAAAATACTTATCTTTCGAAGCGTATATTACCAGAGGGGGTCTCCTTGGGCTCCCCTGTCGTGGCTAGTGCGGCCTCAAGTTGGGCATTGCACTCTTCCAGCTCCTGGGACAGTAGGGTATTCTTTTCTGTAAGAACATGCATAACAAATGATCCTTAAATCAGTTATTCTAACTGTTTCAAGTCTCAGGGGCTACTGGTATATATATAAATACCAAAAATTTCTTACCCGTATGTCATTTACATATTGCTCCGTGGCTCTGGCTAGACCATTTTGAGCGGCACGGAGGTACGCATCTCCCGAATTGAAGGCATCCAATGCCTCTTCAGAGAAACAAGCGTTGCGAAGAACTGTCCGGTGATGCCTATGGTTCATGGCACTCTCCACCTCGGAATTGGTGGCAGACAGCCTGTCCGCATCCTTTGTCGGAGGAGCGTCTGGTGCGCGCCTCGTGTTCGCCTCCGCGTCCGGACCAGGCTTTGGAGCCTAGCTGGTGGAGGCGCGATTGACAACCTCTCCAGATATAGTCCGGCAAGGTCTCTTCGTCCTGAAGAGAGCACGAGCGTTAGTATGCCTTGAAGGAATAACACATGGGAATAAGATGGCGCGCTATACCTTTGCGCCGGCGTCTCAGTCCGGACCGCACTTCTTTTCAGCCCGCAGCGCCTTGCCTCCCCTTGTTGGCTAGTCATCGCAGGCTCCGCCTCCCGTCTCAAGGACCTCCCCTACAAAACATGGTTGTCACACGGCAATCGAAAACACGCAAGGATAGATCTCTTTTCAAAGTGCTGGAACTTCGGTCTCAGTTACCTGTGAGGCTGGGAGTAGCCCTGGGTAATCGGCCGTAATGTCCACCAATGCGTTGTCCTTGCGGAATTGATGAAACACCCCATCAATCAGCTCCACAGACAAGTCCGGATCCTCTCGAGAGGCCGGGTCGAGGAACCGTCCCGGATCCTCGGGTTGTGGAGGAGGGTTGTTTATTTCTTTAACAGCCAGGCGCAGTTCCTGTGTTGAGTCGTTAGACTAATATTTAACAATGGGAATATAAAACGGATGGGCAAGTAAAAGTGTCCACTTACCCAACTTGGGGGATTGTACATAGAAAATCCACCCTGAGGGTTGACGTGGAGAAATTCCTCCTCTTCTCCCTTGTACAAAGTGGACAAGATCTTTATTAGAGCGGCAGCCGAATCCGGCCCCTTACGGCCGTGGCGGGTGGCGTCGTCCTCCCCGTTGAAGTCCCACATGGGGCGGCCTCTATACTGAAGCGGTTGCACCCCTCGCATGATGCATGTGGCCATGACCCCGATCATGGTAAGTCCGGAATGAGCTAACAATCTTATCCGGCCCATCAGGTAAAGAACATCCTTGTCGCTTTCCCTTTGAGGGCTTCGTGGACGCCAGTTGAGGCACTTCTTTAGGGGAGCACTATCGAACTCAGGGAGGCCAACCCAGACAGGATCCGGCAGCAGGACGTCCTCTATATAAAACCATTCCGAAGGCCAGTCTTCGAACGCCTTCTTTCGGGTTCCGGATAGATATCCGGTCCCGGTGATGCGCCACACTTCAGCTCCGCCCAATTGATATATTGACTCCTTCTTTGAACGGGGCACAAGGCAGAATAGCCTTTTCCCCAGCGCGAAATGAGCCTTGCAGCCCAAAAACAGCTCGCAAAGGGCTACGAAGCCCGCGATATGCAATATGGAGGCAGGCGTGAGGTTGTGCAGCTGGAGGCCATAGAACTCTAGGAGCCCCGGGAGAAACGGATGAATTGGAAATCCGAGCCCTCTTATTAAGTAAGGGAAAAGGCATACCCGCTCTCCTTTGGAGGGATTGGGGGCGCTCTCCTCTTGCTCTCCTCCATTATAGGTGGCAAGTCCGGCTCGAACCGGGACCATATAGGCCGGGGGGAGAAATCCCTTGGTCTGGAGCGTCGCTAGCTCGCTGTGCGGGATGGAGCACCTCTTCTAATCTCGAGGCTGAGGGCTGGAAGGGCGAGAGGAGGAGCTGCGGCGGCCGTCCATGATAGGATGGACCTCTGTTGGATACGCACTGATGAATACTCGCGGAGGGGATAAGGTGTGGTTTGGATCTAAATCCTCGTCCCCTTAAATAGGCGGCTCATTCACGCGACTAGGGGTGTAAATAAAAAAACACCCTGACTTTTCGTATTCGTTTGACATGTGGAAGACGGCCATTATTGGGCGTAGATGCCAAGGAGCGCTACAAGAAACCGGGCATTTTCAACAGGTACATGGAATTTGGACAACCCGCCTTGCAATGCCGAAGACAATCTGCGCGCCGGACTCGTCGTCATTGAAGCCTGGTTCGGGGGCTACTGAGGGACTCCTGGATTAAGGGGTGTCCGGATAGCTGGACTATACCTTCGACCAGACTCCTGTACTATGCAGATACAGGATCGAAGACTTCGTCCCATGTCCGGAAGGGACTTTCCTTGGCGTGGAAGGCAAGCTTGGCGATACGGATATGTAGATCTCCTACCATTGTAACCGACTCTGTGCAACCCTAGCCCTCTCCGGTGTCTATATAAACTGGAGGGTTTTAGTCCGTAGGACGAACAACAATCATACCATAGGCTAGCTTCTAGGGTTTAGCCTCTCTGATCTCGTGGTAGATCTACTCTTGTACTGCCCATATCATCAATATTAATCAAGCAGGACGTATGGTTTTACCTACATCAAGAGGGCCCGAACCTGGGTAAAACATCGTGTCCCCTGCCTCCTGTTACCATCTGCCAAACGAACAGTTCGGGACCCCCTACCCGAGATCCACCGATTTTGACACCAACAACAAGTATACCAAAATGATTCTGCCTCTACTACTATTACTCCACACATCGATCGTTATCCAGCATGCATCTAGAGTATTAAGTTCATAAGAACAGAGTAACGCCTTAAGAAAGATGACATGATGTAGAGGGATAAACTCATCAATATGATGTAAACCCCATCTTTATATCCTTGATGGCAACAATACAATACGTGGCGTTTCCCTTTCTATCACTGGGATCGAGCACCGCAAGATGAACCCAAAGCTAAGGACTTCTCGCATTGTAAGAAGGATTAATCTAGTAGGCCAAACCAAACTGATAGTTCGAAGAGACTTGCAAAGATAAATCAATCATACACAAAAGAATTCAGAGAAGATTCAAATATTGTTCATAGATAAACTTGATCATAAACCCACAATTCATCGGATCTCGACAAACACACCGCAAAAAGAAGAGTTACATCGAATAGATCTCCAAGAGAATCGAGGACTTTGTATTGAGATCCAAAGAGAGAGAAGAAGCTATCTAGCTACTAGCTATGGACCTGAAGGTCTGAAGTAAACTACTCACACATCATCGGAGAGGCCATGGAGTTGATGTAGAGGCCCTCTGTGATCGATGCCCCCTCTGGCGGAGCTCCGGAAAAGGCCCCAAGATTGGATCTCTTGGGTACAGAAGGTTGCGGCAGTGGAAATAGGGTTTCGTGGTGCTCCTGGATGTTTGCGGGGTATATGAATATATATAGGAGGAAGAAGTAGGTCGGTGGAGCAACGAGGGGCCCACAAGGGTGGAGGGCGTGCCCAGGGGGGTAAGCGCGCCCCTTGCCTCGTGGCCACCTCCTTGGTTGCTTGACGTCCACTCTAAGTCCTCTGGATCACGTTTGTTCCAAAAATCACGTTCCCGATGGTTTCATTCCGTTTGGACTCCGCTTGATATTCCTTTTCTGCGAAACACTAAAATAGGCAAAAACAACAATTTGGGTTGGGCCTCCGGTTAATAGGTTAGTCCCAAAAATAATATAAAAGTGTAAAATAAAGCCCATTATCATCCAAAACAGATAATATAATAGCATGGAACAATAACAAATTATAGGTACGTTGGAGACGTATCGCGGGCACAAACCTACCTGGGCGCGCCAGGGAGCCCAGGCGTGCCCTGGTGGGTTGTGCTCACCCAGGCCCACCTCCGGTGCCCATCTTCTGGTATATAGGTCGTTTTGACCTAGAAAAAATAGGGAGATGAATTTTGGGATGGAGCGCCGCCACCTCGAGGCGAAACTTGGGCAGGAGCACTTTTTCCCTCTGGCGGAGCGATTCCGCTGGGGGAACTTCCCTCCCGAAGGGGGAAATCATCGTCATCATCATCACCAACAACTCTCCCATCTTGGGGAGGGAAATCTTCATAAACATCTTCAAGAACACGTTCTCCTCTCAAACCCTAGTTCATCCTTGTGTTCAATCTTGTTACCGGAACTATAGATTGGTGCTTGTGGGTGACTAGTAGTGTTGATTACATCTTGTAGTTGATTACTATGTGGTTTATTTGGTGGAAGATTATATGTTCAGATCCAATATGCTATTTTATACCCCTTTGATCATGATCATGAGCATGTTTATCATTTGTGAGTAGTTACCTTTGTTCTTGAGGTCACGTGAGAAATCATGTTGCAAGTAATCATGTGAATTTGATATGTGTTCGATATTTTGATAGTATGTACGTTGTGATTCCCTTAGTGGTGTCATGTGATCATCGACTACATGACACCTCACCATATTTGGGCCTAAGGGAATGCATTCTGGAGTAGCAATTATATGATGGGTTGCGAGACTGACAGAAGCTTAAACCCCAGTTTATGCGCTACTCCATAAGGGACCGATTGGATCCAAAAGTTTAATGCTATGGTTAGAATTTATTCTTAATACTTTTCTCATAGTTGCGGATGCTTGCGGGAGGGTTAATCATAAGTAGGAGGTTTGTTCAAGTAAGAACAACAGCTAAGCACCGGTCCACCCACATATCAAATTATCAAATTACCGGACACGAACTAAACAAACATGATGAAAGTGACTAGATGACATTCCCGTGTACCCTCAAGAACACTTTGCTTGTCATAAGAGACTGTTTTACCTATCATTTGCCTCAAAAGGATTGGGCTACCTTACTGCACATTTGTTACTTCTATCGTTACATGCTCGTTACAAATTATCTTGCTATCAAACTACTCCGCTACTTACAATTTCAGAACTTGCAGACATTACTTTGCTGAAAACAACTTGTCATTTACTTCTGCTCCTCGTTGGGTTCGAGACTCTTACTTATCGAAAAGAGCTACAATTGATCCCCTATACTTGTGGGTCATCACACACCAGCACAACTTCGGGTAGCCGACTTCTTCCAAGCTTTCACTCGGGAAGGGTCCTCATTCAGCTGCGTCATGATGGACTCCAGGTCCATCTGGGTCTCCTCATCAGGCTACAGCTCCTTGTTGATCCGGCTCAAGGCACCCCTCGTTGGAATGGTATGGCCTAAGGCGTTCTCCAAATGTTCTTCCAGACACAAGACGGCGAGAGCCGCATTGTCGGCGATGAGTGACTTGATCGGGAAAAAGCTCCGTGTTGTAGTAGTTCTCTGATCAGGAAAAAGCAACTCATGAGTAAATGATTGAGGAGAACTTAACAACTCGCGAATTCCATTTGGACAAGGACTTACCGGGGAGCATATCAGTCATCTTTGTGCAGAAATCCTCAATGTATTGCTCCAGGGCATTCTTCTTCTTAGTGAGTTGTGCAACCTTCTCCTCCATAGTCTATTTCTCATGCGCAAAGGCGACAACTTTATCTTTGCATTTCTTCTCCCATTCGGAAGATTCGCATTTGGCAGCGATGACTGCAGCCTTGAGGTCCTTAATCTCCTCCTCCAATTTGCTGACTGAAGCCAACTTCTCGTCGGCAAGCTTGGTCTTGGACTTGGTGTCCTTCTGAGCCAACGCCAGGTCCTTGTCCTTTCTCCAGAGTCTGCTTTATGGTTTCTAAAGAAATAGAAGTCTCGAGCCTTGTTACGATTTGGGTGTTCAGGCTATGAACATTTGTCGGAGTGGAATGACTCGAATCAAAAGGGAAAAACAATGTGCAACTACCAACTGAAGGAAATGTCTTACCTCCCAGGGTTTTCTACTTCTCTAGTCGGGCACTCTTGAGGTTCTCCATGTCTAGGTCCAGCCGAAGGGATGTCACCTCCTTCGCCAGCACAATATAGTTGGATCCCAACTCACAAGCCATCTGCAGCATACAAAATATAGTCAGTCGGAAAGCATGCACGAAAAACCAAAGCACTGACACACTACCACTTGGATGGACACTACTGGGAGGAACAAGCTGGATCAGTACCAGATCCTCAAGTACCCTCTGATTACCACTTGGCCATGCGCCCCCGGGAGGAACAAGTGTCGGTGTCAAAACCGGCAGATCTTAGGTAGGCGGTCCCGAATTGTGCATCTAAGGATCGGAGGTAACAGGAGGCAGGGGACACGATGTTTAGCCAGGTTCGGGCCCTCTTGATGGAGGCGTCTTGCTTGATTGACTTTGATGAGTATAGGGGTTACAAGAGCGGATCTACCACGAGATCGTAATGGCTAAATCCTAGATGTCTAGCATGTATGATTATGATTGTCTCTACGGACTAAACCCTCCGGTTCATATATACGCCGGAGGGGCCTAGGGTTGTACAGAGTCGGTTTACAGAGGAAGGAATCTTCATATCCGAGCGCCTAGCTTGCCTTCCACGCCAAGGAGAGTCCCATCCGGACACGGAGTAAGCCTTCCATCTTGTATCTTCAAGGCCCATGAGTCCGGCCCATGTCACATAGCCCAGACGCCCGAGGATCCCCTAATACAGGACTCCCTTAGTGGCCCCCGAACCAGTCTTCAATGACAATGTGTATGATGCGCAAATTGTCTTCGGTATTGCAAGGCAGGTTCCTCCTCCGCAGACTTCAAAGCATCTGAACCAAAGGACTATATTCGGCTTTTACATCTTGCGTCTTGGTAAGGCGAGCTCTTCGAACAGTTTGGCTTTACACTAAATGTTATATCCTTCGGCTTCTGCACCATCGTCATTCTGGCTCCCACGTGTCAGACGAATATGAAGGGTCCAAGTATTTTTACACATAACACCCGGGCCATGTAGGGAAGGCGTCTATTTGAGGAGATTGAATCTCAGATGCCATTCCATACCAGGCGGAAAATCCTTAGAGCTTGCCACAAGAAACCACGCAAGCATGGCCAGTGCTCCCAGTTCTTGCTCCCACCCCCACGGTCCGCAAAAAGGCGATTGGGAGAGCTATTCTGTATCCCATGCCCAGCTGACCAAGCTCCAGGTGCAGGGATATCTCCCCCCTGTGGATCTAGTCCCTGTTCGGTCGGGATTAACCTCTTTTACTAGCGAAGCCTTGGCAGAAAATTTCCCTAATCCTTCAGAAGGGGAGAAAGTGTGCTTCATTTCCTTTCTATTAAGAGGCGTTGCATTTCCAATCCATCCTTTCCTTCGAGATCTCCTGGAGTACTATGGCCTCCAACTACACAACCTCACGACGGGCTCCATTCTGCACATCGCGGGCTTCGTCGCTCTTTGCAAGATGTTCCTAGGCTGCGAGGCCCATTTTGAGTTACGGACGAAGCTTTTCTGCCTCGTCCCTCGCTCGCAAAAGGGATCCATATTCGAGTGGGCGGCGCCGAAGTGTGGCGCATAGGCGGGACAGGATACCTATCCGGCACTCCGAAGAAGGCATCCGAAGAGTGCCCTCGGAGTGGTTTTATATTGAAGATGTCGTTCTCCCAGACCCAATCCGACGAGGCCTACCTGCGTTTTCCAATGCTCCGTTAAAGAAGCACCACAGCTGGCGCCCCTGAAGCCTCGAGGAGGAAGACAGTGCGGAGGTTAAGAAGCTAATGGACAAGATAAAGACACTCACCCAATCCATACTATCCATTATTTAGGTAATGGCGATTCAATAATGCAAGGTGTTCAGCCACTCAAATCCAGAGGAATCCCCATGTGGCATTACAATGGAGAATGCGACGCATCATGACGTGGACGTAAGGGTTCGGACAACTTCGCCGCCTTGGCCGCCATGCTGGCTGATCTTTTAAGGGGCAGAAAGAAGAATTCACTCGCCTTATGTGCCGAGATGGCTTTTCCATGTACAACCCTCCCAGATAGGTAAGCCTTTGCTCAGTAATTTAACTCAATACTCCTCTTGAGTCGTACCCAGCTGAACTTAATCCAACCATTTCTTGACAGGAATGGAGGAAAGTTGTCACGGAGATCTACAACCCCACCCCGCAGCCGGAGGACTATATTCGAGACCTGGATCCCGGATTCGAAGAGGATCCGGATATATCCGTAGAGCTCAAGGAGGGGGTTTCTATCAAACGAGTTACGATGGCACGAAAGTGGCCATTATAGCTGATTACCCTCGCCTTCTTCCCTCTTCCCACGTAAGTACCCAGGAGACTTCTCCTTCAAAAGAGTTTTCTTATTGCACCTCACCTGCCGAATTGTCTCGTGTTTTCAAAGGGGCGGCGCTCGTCTCGCCACACCACATCGAAAACGTCCCTTAAGAAGGCGATGCCTGCACGGGGCGGCTCTTCGAAAAGAAAGGCGGGCAATGATAGTGCCAAGCTCCCACCCTTAAAAAGATATGGTTATTTTTTTAATGCTCTCATGGAAGAGGTACCGAATTTTGACATTTCCTGCTGTGTGTCATTTTCAGGAAAAGCATATGTCGGACTGTGTCCGGGGATCTTGCCGGTCATGCATCACCCATCCGGACCCCGGATGCTGCCCAAATGGCTGGGGTTGGTATAGGAGAAATGTCGGATTGTCCTCTCCCTGAGGATTCAGATGATGTATTAGTTACCAACTCCGAAGTGGAGAGTGCAATGAACCATCGGAGCTGCAGAGCGGTTATGCCGGATTTTCCTCTCCTGAGGATTTAATGCTTTTAGCTCAGCGGATGCATACATCCGAGCTGCTCGGGGTGGGCTCGCTGGAGCCACTCAACAGCTTTCCAAGGACATGCGGGTAAGATCATGTGTATGTAGCTCCTGAGACTTAAAGAAGTTGACGCAACTAATTTAAGGATCATTGCATAATCAGGTACTCACATAGAAGAACAACATGCTATCTAAGGAGTTGGAGAAATGCCAGACCCAGCTAACTGCTGTTACTTCCGAACTGGCGAAGTCCAAGGAGGCACCGACTAGTAATGTTCGCGATTGTCTGGAAAATATAATCATGTGCCAGTACTATTTATTCAAATAAACACGGTTGTATTTACTTGGCAGGAACGTCGGATCAGCTGGAAGAGAAAGTGAAGGCTTCGCGGGTGGCTAAACAACATGCCAAAAGGCAAGAGGCCGCTGGTCAACGTGTACTGACATGGACCAGGGATGAGAAGAACAAGCTGCAGGACGCCAACACCCAGCTAGGCGAAGAGCTGAAAGAAGTGCGAGCCCAACTGGCGGACGCCTAGAAGGAGAACCGAAATCTGAGAGGCGGCATATTCAGTATGCCTTTTAACTTACTTCCGTGAAAATCGCTAATGCGAATCGTAACAAATTTATTTATGTAGGTGTGCTGACTGGGCGGCCCGAAGAAGAGGTGTCCGGATTTCAAGGTGACCTACTACAAGAGCTGTCTAAGGTGCATGAGCGAGCTTGGAAGGCAATGAGGAACATCGCTAAGGCTTATTGGCTAGCCGATTCTTCTCCAGGAAGTATGGAGGAACTCGTTAATTTATTCGAGGGAGCTCGGCGACGTTTTGGGCTATGGAACATATCAGCCCGCCGAGAAGGTGCTCGGGAAGCCTGTGCCATGGTGAAAACACGGTACACCGTCCTTGCTCTGAATCATATGGCACAGGTCGGACCTTGAGGATCCGATGGATAGAAAATTCTGGTCAGCCTGGTGTATGACCAAGTGAAGATGGCCGCCAAGTTTTCTCAACAGGATTGTAAACTAGACAACCTGTTAGAGGGTCTAGAGGAATAATAAGTTTTTGAGTCCAAGTAGCAATGTACTTTTATTGACAAACTTGTCTCTAGCCGAATTTGTAAAACGATTGTCATGGAAGACTTTCTACTTCGACCTCCGAAAACCCTAGATTTGGAGTGTTTCCGAATACTGTACCAAAGGTAAACACCAAAGAATGTTCGGAAACCAGGCAGTCTGGTCATAGTTGCTTGAATAGACAAGTTGTATTCGAGGAGTTATGTTATATTACATTTGATTGTAAGAAACATCTTCCAGAGAGAATAGTTCCGTTAAGGGTTCCTTTCCCTGGGCCAACATGCAGTTTTTTTGTGCATACCGAAGCTGTGATGCTAAAAATCACAGTACACGTTATAGTCTGGGGGCTTTGTATTGCAACGAAGGCAGTTTGTCTTTTGCTCGCCAACCAATTATTCCCTTAAGAACGCTAGATTTTGGCTTCACCCTTCTGAGGTACATCCTAGCTCTTGAGCACTGCGTTGGTTTTCCCCGAAGAGGAAGGGATGATGCAGCAAAGTAGCGTAAGTATTTCTCTCAGTTTTTGAGAACCAAGGTATCAATCCAGTAGGAGGCTACGCGCGAGTCCCTCATACCTGCACAAAACAAATAAATCCTCTCAGCCAACGCGAATAGGGGTTGTCAATCCCTACACGGCCACTTACGAGAGTGAGATCTAATAGATATGATAAAGATAATATTTTTGGTATTTTTGTGATAAATATGCAAAGTAAAATAAAGGCGAAGTAAAGAGCAAAGGAAATAACTAAGTAGTAGGAGATTAATATGATAAAGATAGACCCGGGGACCATAGGTTTCACTAGTGGCTTCTCTCGAGAGCATAAGTATTCTACGGTGGGTGAACAAATTACTGTTGACCAATTGACAGAATTGAGCATAGTTATGAGAATATGTAGGTATGATCATGTATATAGGCATCACGTCCGAGACAAGTAGACCGACTCCTACCTGCATCTATGACTATTACTCCACTCATCGACCACTATCCAGCATGCATCTAGAGTATTAAGTTAAAACGGAGTAACGCCTTAAGCAAGATGACATGATGTAGAGGGATAGACTCATGCAATATGATGAAAACCCCATCTTGTTATCCTCGATGGCAACAATATAATACCTGCCTTGCTGCCCCTACTGTCACTGGGAAAGGACACCGCAAGATTGAACCCAAAGCTAAGCACTTCTCCCATTGCAAGAAAGATCAATCTAGTAGGCCAAACCAAACTGATAATTTGAAGAGACTTGCAAAGATAACCAATCATACATAAAAGAATTCAAACAAGATTCAAATATGATTCATAGATAGACTTGATCATAAACCCACAATTCATCGGTCTCAACAAACACACCGCAAAAAGAATATTACACGAATAGTTCTCCACAAGAGAGGGGGAGAACATTGTATTGAGATCCAAAAAGAGAGAATAAGCCATCTAGCTAATAACTATGGACCCGTAGGTCTGAGGTAAACTACTCACACTTCATCGAAGGGGCTATGGTGTTGATGTAGAAGCCCTCCGTGATCGATGCCCCCTCCGGCGGAGCTCCGGAATAGGCCCCAAGATGGGATCTCGTGGATACAAAAAGTTGCGGCGGTGGAATTAGGTTTTTGGCTCCGTATCTGATTGTTTGGGTGTACGTAGGTATATATAGGAGGAAGGAGTACGTCGGTGGAGCCACGAGGGTGGAGGGCGCGCCTGGGGTAGGCAGGCGCGCCCCCTACCTCGTGGCCTCCTCTTTTGTGTCTTGACGTAGGGTCCAAGTCTCCCAGGTCTTGTTCATTGAGAAAATCACGTTCCCGAAGGTTTCATTCCATTTAAACTCCGTTTGATATTCCTTTTCTTCGAAACCCTAAAACAGGCAGAAAACAACAATTCTGGGCTAGGCCTCCGGTTAATAGGTTAGTCCCAAAAATAATATAAAAGTGGATTATAAAGCCCAATAATGTCCAAAACAGTAGATAATATAGCATGGAGCAATCAAAAATTATAGATACGTTGGAGACGTATTAGTACACGTCCGGATAACCCGGCTGTAACAATCGCAGAGGTTCTCCCTCTATGCCCTAGTCTAACAAGCGGGAACATAGGGCATAAGCACAGGAACCAGGCAACCTAGCTTGGCAAAAACTTAAGTTATAATGTTGCTTATAATGGTGAAGAAAAGACATATATGAGTAGACGACACATATATACTGTGAGCTTGATGCTCGAAAAATAATAATAAGCTTCTTATGAAAAGAAGCCCCCACATATTGTGGGGTATATACATTTAAGGATGTATACCCCTCAGGTGTGCGGTTTATCCGAACACGAGCTAGAAGTCGTATAAAAACGAAAAGAAGAAAAAGAAAAAAAATAGGAAAAGGTAACGAACAATGAGGTCGGACTTAGGCGAAGAACCTTCGGAGTCTGGCAGCGTTCCATGGGTTCGACTCTAAGAGATTGTCTGATGCATTGCGAAGGCGATATGCTCCTCCAGTGAGAACCTCATCTATAATGAGGGGACCCTCCCATTTGGGCTTGAGCTTGTCCTTTTTCTTCTTTGGTAGGCATAGAATGAGTTCACCGACATTGTAAGTCTTGGCCCGCACTTCTCTGCTTTGGTATCTTCGAGCTTGTTGTTGTTAGAATGTTGAGCGAGCTTTTGCAACATCGCGCTCCTCCTCCAGGCCATCTAAGTTATCTTGCCGATCGAGCTCGGCTTCTTTCTCCTCGTACATGCGGACTTGAGGTGAGTCGTGGATAATATCGCAGGGCAAGATGGCCTCTGCACGGTACACCATGAAGAATGGTGTGTATCCGGTTGTGTGATTGGGCGTGGTCCACAGCCCCCAGAGTACGGAGTCGAGCTCCTCAACCCAATGTTTATCTGACTCATGTAACGATCACACTAGTCTATGTTTAATGCCGCTCATTATCAGGCCATTAGCCCATTCGACCTGATCATTTGTTTGAGGGTGATAGACGGAGGCATAATTGAGCTTGATGCCCAGATTAGCGCACCAGGTTTTTACCTCATCGGCTGTGAAGTTGGATCCGTTATCTATGATGATGTTGTGTGGGACAACATAACGGTGTACGACACCTGATGTGAAATCTATCATTGGTCCAGCTTCAGCCATTTTAAATGGCTTGGCCTCTATCCACTTGGTGAATTTATCCACCATGACCAACATATATTTTTTTCTTATGGCTTCCCCCTTTAAGGGGTCCGAGCATGTCAAGCCCCCAGACCACAAAGGGCCAAGTGATTGGGATTGTTTGTAGGGCATTAGGCGGCATAGGGCTTTGATTGACGAAAAGCTGGCATCCTACACAACACTGGACGAGCTCTTGCGCATCTCCTCGGGCTGTAGGCTAGAAAATTCTAGTTCGGAAGGCTTTACTTACAAGGGCTCGAGCTGCGGCATGATGACCGCCAAGACCAGCATGGATTTCGGCCAAGAGCTGCTACCCCTCTTCTTCGGAGATACACCTTTGAAGGACTCTGATAGTACTTTTCTTGTAGAGCTCTCCTTCATGAACCTTGTAGGCTTTTGAGCGTCGGACGATGCATTGAGCCTCATTCTAGTCCTCGGGGAGCTCTTGCCTATTGAGGTAGGCCAGGAAGGGTTCAGTCCATGGGGCAATTACCGCCATGATCACATGAGTTGATGGCGTTGGCTCAGTGGCGGAGCCCCCGATGATATTCGGAATCCAGGGGTGTGATCGGATCCGGACTGATGTTGCTGCTCTCGTCCTGCCATACCGCGGATGGCTTGAAGAGCCTTTCCACGAAGGTGTTACGTGGGACGGTGTCATGGTTAGCCCCCATGCGAGCAAGGATGTCCGCTGCCTCATTGCTCTCTCGGGCCATGTGATGAAACTCAAGTCCCTCGAACCGAGCTGATATTTTGAGTACGGCGTTGCGGTAAGCCGCCATCTTTGGATCTTTGGCATCAAAATCTCCGTTTATTTGGGATATTGCAAGGTTTGAATCCCCACGGACCTCGAGGCATTTTATGACCTTTGAGATAGCCATCCAAAGACCATGCAATAAGGCCTCGTATTCGGTTGCGTTATTAGAGTCTGTATATAGTATTTGGAGCAGATAATGGACTGTATCTCCTGTGGGGGATGTCGGGATGACACCGGCCCCATGGCTGATGAGGACATCCCAACCATGGGCACCACACCTGATGGAAATATGCCCTAGAGGAAATAATAAAGTTATTATTTATTTCCTTATTTCATGATAAATGTTTATTATCCATGCTAGAGTTGTATTAACCGGAAACATAATACATGTGTGAATACATAGACAAACATAGTGTCACTAGTATGCCTCTACTTGACTAGATCATTAATCAAAGTTGGTTAAGTTTCCTAACCATAGACATGAGTTGTCATTTGATTAACGGATCACATCATTAGGAGAATGATGTGATTGACTTGACCCATTCCGTTAGCTTAGCACTTGATCGTTTAGTATGTTGCTATTACTTTCTTCATGACTTATCGATGTTCCTATGACTATGAGATTTTGCAACTCCCGTTTACCGGAGGAACACCTTATGTGCTACCAAATGTCACAACGTAACTGGGTGATTATAAAGGTGCTCTACAGGTGTCTCCGAAGGTACTTGTTGAGTTGGCGTATTTCGAGATTAAGATTTGTCACTCCGATCGTCGGAGAGGTATCTCTGGGCCCACTCGGTAATACACATCACTATAAGCCTTGCAAGCATTGTAACTAATGAGTTAGTTGTGGGATGATGTATTACGGAACGAGTAAAGAGACTTGCCGGTAACGAGGTTGAAATAGGTATTGAGATAACAACGATCGAATCTCGGGCAAGTAACATACCGATGACAAAGGGAACAACGTATGTTGTTATGCGGTTTGACCGATAAAGATCTTCATAGAATATGTAGGAACCAATATGAGCATCCAGGTTCCGCTATTGGTTATTGACCGGCGACGTGTCTCGGTCATGTCTACATAGTTCTCGAACCCGTAGGGTCCACACGCTTAAATTTTGGTGAAGATTTGTATTATGAGTTTATGTGTTTTTATGTACCGAAGGTAGTTCAGAGTCCCGTATGAGATCAGGGACATGACGAGGAGTCTCGAAATGGTAGATACGTAAATATCTATATATTGGACAACTATATTCGGACATCGGAAAGGTTCTGAGTGATTCAGATATTTTTCCGACTACCGGAGAGTTACGGGAATTCGCCGGGGACTATATGGGCCTTATTAGGCTTTAGGGGAAAGAGAGAGGAGAGGCTACGCGCCCCCCAATGCTTAGTCCGAATTGGACTAGGGGGAGGGGCGGCGCCCCCTCCTTCCTTCTCTTCTCTTTTCCCTTTCCTTCTCTCCTACTCCTACTACTTGGAAGGGCTCCTAGTTCTACTAGGAAAGGGGGAATCCTACACCCAATGGGAGTAGGACTCCCTAAGGCGTGCCATGAGAGGGCCGGCCCTCCCCTCCTCCACTCCTTTATATACGGGGAGGGGGCACCCCATGGAGACACAACAATTGATCATTGATCTCTTAGCCGTGTGCGGTGCCCCCTCCACCATAATCCACCTCGATCATATCATAGCGGTGCTTAGGCGAAGCCCTGCGTCGGTAGCATCATCATCACCATCACCACGCCATCGTGCTGACAAAACTCTCATGTGAAACTTTGCTGGATCGGAGCTCGCGGGACGTCATCGAGTTGAACATGTGGAAAAATCGGAGGTTGATACATCTCCGTTGTATCTACTTTTCCAAACACTTTTGCCCTTGTTCTGGACTCTAACTTGGATGATTTGAATGGAACTAACCCGGACTAACGCTGTTTTCAGCAGAATTACCATGGTGTTATTTATGTGCAGAAACAAACGTTCTCAGAATGACCTGAAACTTCACGGAGCCACTTTTCAGAAAATATGAAAAATACCTGTAAAAGATGAAGGCCAGAGGGCCCACCACCTCTCCACGAGGGTGGGAGGCGCGCCTGCCACCCTAGGGCGCGCCCCCTACCTCATGGGCCCCCTGTTGCCTCTCCAACTCCAACTCCAACTCCATATATTGTGTTTCAGGGACAAAAAAAACCAGAGAGAAGAAATCATCGCGTTTTACAATACGGAGCCGCTGCCAAGCCCTAAAACCTCTCAGGAGGGCTGATCTGGAGTCCGTTCGGGGCTCCGGAGAGGGGAATCCGTCACCATCATCATCATCGACCATCCTCCATCACCAATTTCATGATGCTCACCGTCGTGCATGAGTAATTCCATCGTAGGCTTGCTGGACGGTGATGGGTTGGATGGGATCTATCATGTAATCGAGTTAGTTTTGTTAGGGTTTGATACCTAGTATCCACTATCTTCTGAGATTGATGTTGCTATGACTATGCTATGCTTAATGCTTGTCACTAGGGCCCGAGTGCCATGATTTCAGATCTGAACCTATTATGTTTTCATCAATATATGAGTGTTCTTGATCCTATCTTGCAAGTCTATAGTCACCTATTATGTGTTATTATCCGTTAACCCCGAAGTGACACTAATCGGGATACTTACCGGTCATGACCATAGTTTGAGGAGTTCATGTATTCACTATGTGTTAATGCTTTGTTCCGATTCTCTATTAAAAGGAGGCCTTAATATCCCTTAGTTTCCGTAAGGATCCCGCTGCCACGGGAGGGTAGGAGAAAAGATGTCATGCAAGTTATTTTCCATAAGCATGTATGACTATATTCGGAATACATGCCTACATTATATCAATAAACTGAAGCTAGTTCTGTGTCACCCTAGGTTATGACTGTTACATGATGAACCACATCCAGCATAATTCTCCATCACTGATCCATTGCCTACGAGCTTTCCATATATTGTTCTCCGCTTATTTACTTTCCCGTTGCTATTGCTATCATCACTACAAAATACCAAAAACATTATTTTTACTACTGTTACCTTTTGTTACCGTTACCACTACCATCATATTACTTTGCTACTAAACACTTTGCTGCAGATATTAAGTTTCCAGGTGTGCTTGAATTGACAACTCAGCTGCTAATACTTGAGAGTATTCTTTGGCTCCCCTTGTGTCAAATCAATAAATTGGGGTTGAATACTTTACCCTCAAAAACGGTTGCGATCCCCTATACTTGTGGGCTATCAAGACTATTTTCTGGCGCCGTTGCCGGGGAGCATAGCTCTATGCTTTGAGTCACTTGGGATATATATCTGCTTATCATTATGAAGAACTTGAAAGATCCAAGAACCAAGATGTATCCCTCAACTATGAGGGGAGGTAAGGAACTTCCATCTAACTCTGCACTTGATTCACCTTCTGGTTTGAGTAAGCTTATGACACCTACACCTGCTTCTGCTATTCGTTCTGATATGCCGCATGTTATTGATGATGCCACTTCTGCTATGCATGATACTTATGATGAAACTACCTCTATGCCTGATACTACTGTGCCACTTAGTGATTTTCTTGATGAACAACTTGCTAAGGCTAGAGAAATTGAAAATATTGAATCTGATGATACTGATGAAAGTGATGATGAAGAATCACTTGTTATTCCTAAGGGTTATGTTTTTGATCAGGAAGCTTCTTTCGCTATTTTAGCTTGCAAAAATAGAAATGAACTCAAAAGGTTATTAGCTAAATGGAGTAAGCAATCTCTAAATGCCAGAATGAAAGCTGACCCTGCTTTTGCTACTTCACCTATCTGTGTTACCGATAAGGATTATGAATTCTTTGTTGATCCTGATATAATTACTTTGGTTGAATCTGATGCTTTTCATGGTTATGAATCTGAACTGTTGTGGCATATCTTACTAAATTGAATGATATAGCCACCCTGTTCACTAAAGATGAGAGAACTCGTTACTTTTATATCCTTAAAATATTTCCATTCTCATTAAAGGGTGATGCTAAGATATGGTTTAATTCTCTTGATCCTGGTTGTGTGCTTAGTCCCTAGGATATGATTTATTACTTCTCTGCTAAATATTTCCCTGCTCATAAGAAACAAGCTGCTTTAAGGGATATATATAATTTTGTGCAAATTGAAGGAGAGAGTCTCCCACAAGCTTGGGGGAGGCTTCTCCAATTACTTAATGCTTTGCCCGATCATCCTCTTAAGAAAAATGAAATACTTGATATCTTTTATAATGGACTAACCGATGCCTCCAGAGATTACCTGCATAGTTGTGATGGTTCTGTTTTCAGGGAAAGAACACCGGATGAAGCTGAAATTCTATTTAATAATATGTTGACAAATGAAAATAATTGGACACCTCCGGAGCCAATTCCTGAGCCTATTCCTAAACCAACTCCGAAGAAGAGGGGTATTCTATTTCTCAGTCCTGAAGATATGCAAGAGGCAAAGAAATCTATGAAAGAAAAAGGTATTAAAGCTGAAGATGTTAAGAATTTACCTCCTATTGAAGAAATACATGGTCTTAATTTACCGCTTGTTGAAGAAACATATAATCTTAATCCATTACCTGTTGAAGAAACTCATGGTCTTGATAACCCGACACAGGTAGTAAAGGTAAATTCTCTCTACAGATATGATAAAGCTGAAATCCCATTTACTAAATTTTCTAGCCCATGCTTAGATGAGTTTGATAAATTTATGGCTAAGCAAGAAGATTTTAATGCTTATTTTGGTAGAAAATTTAAATACAATTCAAATATGCTTGAACACTTGGGTGATTATATGGCTAAAGTCAAAGGTGAACTTAAACTTATTAGTAAACATGCTTCTATGGTTACCACTCAAGTAGAACATGTACTTAAAGCTCAAAGTGATTTGCTCAATGAATTGAATAATAAGAATAATGATAATGATGTTAGAGTGGCTACTAGAACTGGTAGAATGACTCAGGAACCTTTGTATCCTGAAGTCCATCCTAAGAGAATTGAGCAAGATTCTCAGAGAAATAATATAGATGCACTTAGTCCTTCTAAAAGGAAGAAAAAGAAAAATGATAGGACTTTGCATGCTTCTAGTGATCCTATTGTTGAAACACCTGAGAATACAAATGATATTTCTATTTCTGATGCTGAAACACAATCTGGTAATGAACCTGAAACTAGTAATAATGTTGCTGATAATGTTCATGATAACGCTTAACCTAGTAATGAAAATGATGTAGAAATTGAACCTGCCGTTGATCTTGATAACCCACAATCAAAGAATCAACGTTATGATAAGAAAGACTTCATTGCTAGGAAACATGGTAAAGAAAGAGAGCCTTGGGTTTAGAAACCCATGCCTTTTCCTCCTAAGCCATCCAAGAAAAAGGATGATGAGGATTTTGAGCGCTTTGCTGAAATGATTTGACCAATCTTTTTGCGTATGCGATTAACTGATATGCTCAAAACCAATCCTTATGCTAAGTACATGAAATATATCATTACAAATAAAAGAAAGATACCGAAAGCTGAAATTTCCACCATGCTTGCTAATTATACTTTTAAGGGTGGAATACCAAAGAAACTTGGAGATCCCGGTGTACCAACTATACCATGCTCCATTAAAAGAAATTATGTTAAAACTGCTTTATGTGATCTTGGAGTCGGTGTTAGTGTTATGCCTCTCTCTTTATATCGTAGACTTGATTTCAATAAGTTGACACCTACTGAAATATCTTTGCAAATGGCTGATAAATCAACTGCTATACCTGTCGGTATTTGTGAGGATGTGCCTGTTGTAGTTGCAAACATTACTATTTTAACGGACTTTGTTATTCTTGATATTCCCGAGGACGATAGTATGTATATTATTCTTGGAAGACCCTTTTTGAATACTACAGGGGCTGTTATTGATTGAACTAAAGGCAATGTCACTTTTCATGTTAATGGTAATGAGCATACGATACACATTCCGAGGAAACAACCTCAAGTTCATAGTATCAACTCTATTGGAAAAATTCCGTCGATTATATTTGGAGGTTTTGAATTTCCTCTTCCTACTATCAAGAAGAAATATGATATTCTTATTATTGGGGATGTGCATTCCCCATTGAGGTAACATAGTGTTGTTCGAAATTTCTCCGGTTCCATGTTATTCGGAATGAGTTCTTTAACAAGACTTGATCAACCTTGTCAGTCGATTCCTTTTGATGATCATGAGATGGATGAAACTAGAAGGCACAACCTTCCGTACCCCACTTTTACTTTCTGTTATTTATATAGAATAAAATAAAATAAATATTTTTCTGTCTATTATCTAATTATCCGTGCAATATAAAAATACCTCGAAAATAAAAGTTCTCCAAATGCCCTGAAATTTAAATATGATTTTTTGTAGAATATTTGGCACTGAGAACACAGCAGAGGGGTCAACCACCTGCCCATGAGGGTGGAGGGCGTGCCCTACCCCTTGGGCGCGCCCCCTGCCTCGTGGGCGCACGGTGGCCCTCCTCCACTTATTCTTTCACCCATACACTTCCTCTTCCTCCCACAAACACGAATAACTAGCTCAAACCCGAGTCCAAGCTCGTTTTACTGCCATTTTCGATCTCCTTGCTCAAAGCACCTCTCACAAAACTGCTTGGGGAGATTGTTCCTTGGTATGTGACTCCTCCATTGGTCAAATTAGTTTTTGTTCTTGTGCTTTATTCATTACAAATTTTTGCTTCTTAGGTGACCCTGTTCTTGAGCTTGCATGTCAAATTTATATGGTCAAAAGTAGTTTTGATGCATGATATAGGCTCTAGGCACTTGTAGGAGTAGTTGCTATCAATATTATTGAATATGGTTTACTTTTATTTTGAAGTTACTAAAAAAATTCAGAATTTTTCAGACGAAGAAATATGCTTAGGAAAATGTTCCAAGGTGGTTCTTCAAGGAAGCATGGACCCAGGCTTGCAGTGCATGATGCTGATGACGAGCCACCAAGAGACGCTCCAGTGCGTCCTTGTGAATGGCCCTCTGAGAACTTTATGGATCGAGCAGGAATTAAGGAAGAATTCAATGCATATTTGCGTAACGCTGATCTTGTGAGCTTCGAGGAAGAGAAGTGCAGTCAATATCACAGCCTCACCAGTACCTTTATGAGGAGGTTTGAATTTTCAACTTCACGTAATTCTCCAACTGTCCTGTTTGATCTTTATGATAATTCTTACACTATGGACTTAGAGGATTTTACCACTGCATGAAAACTTCCACAATGGGGTAGTATAAGGGATCCTTGCAAATCTGAATTTAGAGATTTTCTTTCTAGCATAACTGTGGGAGAATCTAGAGATATTACACAAGCTACCATAGGGAGCATTCACTTTCCTAGTATACATTATTTTGCTCTCTTCATAGGTAGATGCATCAGTGGTAAAGATGAGGCATGTCACATGTGTGTCCCAGATCTCAATATTCTTAGGAGTGCTGTGTTATGAGACCAATCTTATAATTTGGGAGCCATTGTTGCACGTAGGTTGCATCTTAATAGATTTAATGGAGATTTCTTTAGAGGAATTTATGCAACCCGCATAGCTAATTTTCTTGGTGTAGCCATATGCGAAGATGATATTGAATTACCACCTGCTTACCTAGACTTTAATGCTATGGTTCACCACCAGTTTGTTGAGAGGAATGAATCACCTCTCCAGTATCGACTAATCTTTGACAGACGCCATGCTGTCCATATTACTCTCCCTGCTCCTGCCTTCTTTGATTAGCAGGCAAGAAGAAGATATACCATTACCAGAGAGGAGGCAGATGAGTAAGAGAGGAGAGTGGAGGCCGCTCGTCGCCACGTTGCAGCTCAGCAGGCGATAGCCGCTGCATCTCAGTATGACACCAACTATTACTATGGATATCCGCCAGGCCAGCCGTGGCCATAGAACAACTTAGGCCAAAAGCCTAAGCTTGGGGGAGTACGTATTTCTCACAAACATTACATTTATGTTCACACAATCATTGCTAGATTTCGGTGCTCATATTTTTCATTGTATCATCCATGCTAGTTTAATTTCCTTTTTATGCTTTCTTCTTGTGTGTTTAATAAACCATAAGAAAAACCAAAAAATTAGTTGTAGCTGTTAATCAATTTAATTTCCATGCTTGTAGTAGTAATTAAAAAGATAAACCTTAAGAAAAACCAAAAAAATTAGTTGTAGCTTTTAATCAGTTTAATTTCCATGCTTGTAGTAGTAATTAAAAAGAAAACCCAAAAAGATTTCCTGTTCTTCTTTTTCTTGTTGGGAGCTTTCCCGTGTAAATAGTTTTATTTCTTTTCTTTGGGGTCGATAGGAGAAGACTATAATTAAATTGTTGAAGCGGCTCTTATATGCATTATTGTTTATCTGACAAAAGAGCCCATATTGCCTTGTATTCTCCTGTTTATTGAATCCTTGCAGATTCCAGCTTAGTCCAATGCACGTGCACTATTATTATTATTCACACTATTCGGTCGTGCAAGTGAAAGACAATTATGATGATATATGATGGACTGGCTGAGGTGATGTAGCGACCAGACCTCAAACAGTCTGATCTCTGTGCTCCGGTGTCATCCCTGGATCAGTAATGCTGACAACACAGTACTCGGAGGATTTATAATAGAGTAGCAATCACACACTTATTAGATTGAGTGTCTCAATAGAGAACCACTAGTAGAAAATAGGGCTTTGGTCCAGGCCGGGTCAGCCCATTATTCCTGGTTCAGTCCAGAACCGGGACCAATGGGGGCATCGGTCCCGGTTCGTGAGCCCAGGGGGGCGGCCGGGCCACGTGGGCCATTGGTCCCGGTTCATCTGGACCTTTTGGTCCCGGTTGGTGGGATGAACCGGGACCAATGGGCCTCGCTCCTGGCCCACCACCATTGGTCCCGGTTGGTGGCTTGAACCGGGACCAAAGGCTCCCCTTTAGTCCCGGTTCATGTCACCAACCGGGACCAATGAGGTGCCTATATATACCCCTCACTCGCGAGCAGAGCACCCTAGTGCTCTGTTTTTCTCTGGCTGAGGGGGAGAGGGCTTGGTGGTGCTCTAGCTCACCTCCTATGCACACAAGGTGTTCGATGGAATGCCCGACCACACTACTTAAGCTTTCTCCTCTCCAAGTTCGACCTCCAAGCTCCATTTTCCATAATATTTGTCTAGGTTTAGCGGTTCGTCACGCCCCGTCCCCGTCTTCACCGCCGTCGATCACCCGCGCCGAGCTCATCGCTGGCACCACCGTGGTGAGCCACTTGTTCTTATCTTCTTTCTGAAAGGAAAAATATTCTTACTTGTATGTTTACATAGATACTTGTATTATTTTCTTACTTTTATTATTGCATCTTATATAGTGCGATGGTTTTGGTATCCGCCCCCGTCGGCCCTTGTCCTGTCTATGATTCGGATGTGGTATATATATATATTATCTTTATAACTATTGGTTCATTTATTGTTTATGAAAATTATGCCGACCAACGTGACATAGATTTTATTTATGTAGGATGTATGTGAATCGGAAATGCCAACCGACCCTATTGTCGAGAGGTTAAATTTAGTTGAGGAAGAAAACAATTTGTTGAAGGAAAAAATAAAAAAAATTCAGGAGGAGAAGATGATATTGGAGTTGCATGTTGCGGATGTCGTCGATGATCACAAGATCAAGATGGATGCAATGCGCTTGAAGATTAGAAAGATTAGAAAATATGCCATTCATACTAAGGGTTTGTATCATTATGCCGTTGGATCAATTGTTACCTTGGTTGCGATTATGATCGCATTTGTTTTCGCATTGAATTTTTTTACATAGTTTCAATGTATGGTTTAATTAATTATATGCTCTGGAGAGCTATATGTTGTTAGATGAGAACTATGTATGCACTTTGGTTTTAATGTGATGATGAACTTCTATTAATTTGGACACTTAATTATATATCACGCACGCAGATGAACCGGCAATGGATGTACAGTGACAGACACACCTGCGAGTACATTAAGGGCGTGCATGAGTTTCTCGATGCGGCTGAGGCAAACAAGCAGAATGGTTTTATGTGTTGTCCATGCACTGAATTTGGGAATACGATGTCTTACTCTAACCGGAAAATCCTTCACTCCCACCTGCTTTACAAGGGTTTCATGCCACACTATAATGTTTGGACGAGGCACGGTGAAATAGGGGTTATGATGGAAGATGGCGAAGAAGAAGAGTACGATGACAACTATGTGCCCCCTGAATACGGTGATGCTGCAACGGGGGGAGCTGGTGAAGATCAAGAGGAACCAGACGATGTGCCCAATGATGCTGCAACGGGTGAAGCTGCTGAAGATCAAGAGGAACCAGACGATGTGCCCGATGATGATGATCTCCGCCGGGTCATTGTCGATGCAAGGACGCAATGTGAAAGTCAAAAGGAGAAGATGAAGTTCGATCGCATGTTAGAGGATCACAAAAAAGGGTTATACCCCAATTGCGAAGATGGCAACACAAAGCTCGGTACCGTACTGGAATTGCTGCAGTGGAAGGCAGAGAATGTTGTGGCTGACAAAGGATTTGAGAAGCTACTGAAAATATTGAAGAAGCTTCCAAAGTATAATGAATGGCCCGACAGTACATACGCAGCAAAGAAGGTCGTATGCCCTCTAGGATTGGAGGTGGAGAAGATACATGCATGCCCTAATGACTGCATCCTCTACCGCGGTGCATACAAGGATCTAAAAGCATGCCCGGTATGCAGTGCATTGCGGTATAAGATCAGACGAGATGACCCTGGTGATGTTAACGGCGAGCCCCCCAGGAAGAGGGTTCCTGCGAAGGTGATGTGGTATGCTCCTATAATACCACGGTTGAAACGTCTGTTCAGAAACGAAGAGCATGCCAAGTTGATGCAATGGCACAGTGAGAACCGAAAGAAAGATGGGAAGTTGAGAGCACCCGCTGACGGGTCACAGTGGAGAAAAATCGAGAGAAAGTACTGGGATGAGTTTGCAAAGGACCCAAAGTATGTATGGTTTGCTTTAAGCGCAGATGGCATTAATCCTTTCGGGGAGCAGAGCAGCAATCACAGCACCTGGCCCGTGACTCTATGTATGTATAACCTTCCTCCTTGGATGTGCATGAAGCGAAAGTTCATTATGATGCCAGTTCTCATCCAAGGCCCTAAGCAACCCGGCAACGACATTGATGTGTCCCTAAGGCCATTAGTTGAAGAACCTTTACAGCTGTGGAATGGAAATGGTGTACGTACGTGGGATGAGCACAGACAGGAGGAATTTAACCTTAAGGCGTTGGTGTTCGTCACCATCAACGATTGGCCCGCTCTCAGTAACCTTTCAGGATAGACAAACAAAGGATACCACACATGCACGCACTATTTAGATGACACTGAAAGTATATACCTGGACAAATGCAGGAAGAATGTGTACCTGGGCCATCATTGATTTCTTCCGACCAACCGTCAATTCCGTAAGAAAGGCAAGCATTTGAAAGGCGAGGCAGATCACTGGAAGAAGCCCGCCATGCATACCGGTGATCACGTACTTGCTATGCTCAATGATTTACACTACATAATCTTTGGAAAGGGTCCCGGTGGACTAGCTGTTCCGAATGACGCTGAGGGACATGCACCCATGTGGAAGAAGAAATCTATATTTTGGGACCTACCCTACTGGAAAGACCTAGAGGTCCACTCTTCAATTGACGTGATGCACGTGACGAAGAACCTTTGTGTGAACCTGCTAGGCTTCTTGGGCGTGTATAGGAAGACAAAAGATACACCTAAGGCACGGGAGGACCTGCAATGTTTGCACGAAAAAGACGGCATGCCTCCGAAGCAGTATAAAGGTCCTGTCAGCTACGCTCTTATGAAAGAAGAGAAAGAAATCTTCTTTGAATGCCAGCTCAGTATGAAGGTCACGACTGGCTTCTCGTTGAATATAAAGGGAATAATAAATATGCCAGAGAAAAAGTTTCAGAAGCTAAAGTCTCATGACTGCCACGTGATTATGACGCAACTACTTCCGGTTGCATTGAGGGGGCTTCTACCGGAAAACGTCCGATTAGCCATTGTGAAGCTATGTGCATTCCTCAATGCAATCTCTCAGAAGGTGATCGATCCAGAAATCATACCAAGGCTAAGGAGTGACGTGGCGCAATGTCTTGTCAGTTTCGAGCTGGTGTTCCCACCATCCTTCTTCAATATCATGACACACGTCCTAGTTCATCTAGTCGACGAGATTGTCATCCTGGGGCCCGTATTTCTACACAATATGTTCCCCTTTGAGAGGTTCATGGGAGTCCTAAAGAAATATGTCCGTAACCGCGCTAGGACATAAGGAAGCATCTCCATGGGCCATCAAATAGAGGATGTTATCGGGTTTTGTGTTGACTTCATTCCTGGCCTTAAGAAGATAGGTCTCCCTAAATCGCGGTATGAGGGGAGACTGACTGGAAAAGGCACTCTTGGAAGAGACTCAATAATATGCAGGGACGGATATTCTTGGTCTCAAGCACACTACATAGTTCTACAGAACTCTACCTTGGTGACCCCATATGTCGATGAACACAAGAACAGTCTGCACTCCAAACACCCGGAGCAGTGCGACGACTGGATTACATGTGAACACATCAGGACCTTCAGCAGTTGGTTGGAAACACGTCTCAGAGGTGACAACACTATTTGTGATGAGTTGTACTTGTTGTCCAGGGGACCATCTTTGACTGTATTGACTTACAAAGGATACGAGATAAATGGGAATACATTTTACACGATCGCCCAAGATCAAAAGAGCACCAACCAAAACAGCGGTGTCCGCTTTGATGCAGCAACCGAGAGCGGAAAGGACACATATTATGGTTACATAGTGGACATATGGGAACTTGACTACGGACCTGATTTTAAGGTCCCTTTGTTTAAGTGCAAATGGGTCAATCTGTCAGGCAGCGGGGTACAGGTAGACCCACAGTATGGAATGACAACAGTGGATCTGAAAAATCTTGGGTACACTGACGAACCGTTCGTCCTAGCCAATGATGTGGCACAGGTTATCCATGTGAAGGACATGTCTACCAAACCGAGAAAAGAAAAGATAAGGAAGTGAATACATCATACGATGAGCCAAAGCGCCACATAGTTCTTTCAGGAAAAAGGGACATCCTGGGAGTGGACGGCAAAACAGACATGTCTGAAGATTATGAAAAGTTTCATGAAATTCCTCCCTTCAATGTCAAGGCTGACCCAAGCATCCTGATAAACAATAAAGATTATCCATGGTTACGGCGCAATAAGCAAATGACACAAGCGAAGAAAAAGTGAAGACTTTCTCCCGCAATTATTATGATGATACCATGCCAACTTTGTAACACACGAACATGCTACCATTGTCCGTTTTGTACATGCACATGCTATGTGGGTGAAATTATGATACCATTCCAACTTTCAACTTTTACAGAGTTCATTTGAAATGCTTTCATGTCTTATGGTTCGGCCCTCGTAATACCATTATTCAAATTTTAACTATTCAAATTTGAAAACTAATGGCACTAACAGAAAGTTTATAATTTTTTCTAAAACTAATGCCACTAACAGAAAGTTTATAATTTTTCTGACCTAAAAGCAAAAAGAATTAAAAAATTCAAAAAACAAAATAAAATAAATAATGCAAAAAACAAAAACAAAAACTGGAAAAAGTAAATTTAATCACAAACTTGTGATTCAAACAGATATCAAAGAATTCAAATTTTAACTATTCAAATTTGAAAACTAATGGCACTAACAGAAAGTTTATAATTTTTCTAAAACTAATGGCATTAACAGAAAGTTTTTAATTTTGCTCGTCGCCGCTGGCCCATGACCATTAGTCCCGGTTTGTGCCACAACCAGGACTAAAGGGTTGGTCCTCGTTGCGGGCAGAGTTTAGTTCCACCTCGCCAACCGAAGGGGGCTCACACCGGTTTATAAGCCCTTCCCTCTCTGCCTTGTTGAGCTCCTCTCAAAGTGAAAATAGATGCCCTAATAGAGAAAAGTTTAACCTAAATTCATAGTGAATTTCTTTGAAATTCATAGAAATTTAGTATCAATTTAGGTTGAGTTTTCTCTATAAGCGCATCTATTCTCATTTTTTTAGTAAGTTAATCACAAACTTGTGATTCACACAAATTTCAAAGAATTTAAATTTTAACTATTCAAATTTGTAAACTAATGGCACTAACAGAAAGTTTATAATTTTTCTAGAACTAATGGCACTAACAGAAAGTTTATAATTTTGCTAACCTAAAAGCAAACAGAATTAAAAATTAAAGCAAAAAACAAAATAAAATAAATAATGCAAAAAACAAAACAAAAAACTGGAAAAAATAGCAACAATAAGTATTTTGTTATAATTAGAAACAAAATAAAATAAATAAAGCAACAAAGAAAACAAAAAAACAAAAAAAGTGTTTTCAAATTTGAAAACTAATGGCACTAACAGAAAGTTTATAATTTTTCTAAAACTAAAACCAAAAAGAATAAAAAAATAAAGCAAAAAACAAAAGAAAATAAAATAAAGCAACAAAAAAATGCCACCTACTGGGCCCCCATGGCCTGAATACGACTAGAAACCCATCCAAGGGCCAGGATTCAGGCCCGCATGAGGCCCAGTAGGCCCACAGGCATAGCAGTGACAATTAGGCCCGTAAGCCTGCAATGGAGAGAAGCTCAAGAGGGGTGCGGCAGTGGGGCTTATAAACCACTGCGCACCCCTCTCAACTAGCGAGGTGGGACTAAACTTTCGACGCAGCAGCCGCACAAGGCCTTTGGTCCTGGTTGGTGGCACCAACCGGGACTAAAGGGGGGCATTGGTCACCGTTGGTGACACGAACCGTGACCAATGCCCCCCCTTAGTCCCGGTTGGTGCTACCAACCGGGACCAAAGGCCACCGCTTCCGCCCTTTGGGCTGCTGAAAATGGGCCTTTGGTCCCGGTTGGTGGCACCAACCGGGACTAAAGGGGGGCATTGGTCACGGTTTGTGCCACGAACCGTGACCAATGCCTTTGCTATATAACTAGCACTTGTGAAAATTTCCATTCAGTTCGTCTTCCCCGCCCGACGCCGCCAAGCTTCCCCTCTGCACCTCACCATCGCCGTCGTCGCCCCTGCCTCTGACGCCGTCCCACGCCGCCCAAATGCCGTCGCCACCTCGCGCCGCCCAAACGCCGTCGCCACCCCGCGCCGCCCCGACTCCGTCGCTGCGCGCCACCCAGCGCCGTCGCGGTCACCTCCCCGTGCCGCCCCGACGCCGTCGCCGCCCCGCGTCACCAGCCCGACGCCATCGCTGCCTCGCCTCTGCCTCGCCGTCGCCGCCCCGCGCCGTCGTCGCCTCTTGCTTTGGTCAGGGCCGGCTCCGCCCCCTCTTCTCCCCTGTTTTTAATTTTTTTGCAAATTCATATATGTTTTTCCTGATTATATGTATGTGTATAGTATATGTATGTGTGTATATGTATGCAAAAGATAGATTAACAGAAAAAATAGTATTTTTTTTCTGTTCATAGATTTTTTTGGTGATATTGATTATTGTATTTATATGAACAATGAATTAGGCAAAACCTTTAAATTTTTTTCTAAAATTTCTATTTGAACATTATTTTAAAAAACAAGCAATACTACTTCATGTATTTTTAAGAAGGAAGAAGAAGAAAAAGAATGAGAGGAAAAAGGAAATAAGAAGAGGAAGAAAGGAGAAGAAGAGGGGAGAGGAAGACGAGGAGAATTAAATAAGAAGAAGAAAAAAGAAAAAAAAATGAAGAGGAGAAGAAGAAAGGAATAGAGGAGAAGAAGAGAAAAATAGAATATATATATATATATATATATATTCTATTTTCTCTTTTCTCCTCTATTCCTTTCTTCTTCTTCTCTTTTTTTTCTTCTATCTTTTCTTCGACACGTGGGGGGGGGGGGGGGGTCGAGAACGTCGGACATTCATGAGAGACGCGAGGAAGAAGGGGAAGAAGAGGGAGAAGAAGAGGAGAGGAAGAAGAGGAAGTCTTCTCCTCTATTCTTTCTTTCTTCTTTTTTCTTCTTCTTCCTATATGTATTATTTTTCTTATTTAGGTTGTTAATTAGTAGATATTAATTTTGTTCATATACGTATGGATGCATGTGATATGTATGTATGTATGTATGTATGTATGTATGTATGTATGTATGTATGTATGTATGTATGTATGTATGTATGTATGTATGTATGTATGTATGTATGTATGTATGTATGTATGTATGTATGTATCGGGTATGTCGTTGTCGATATACCCCCTACCCGATAACTTCGACATGAGGGGGTCGAGAGGGGGTCTAGGGTCGCCGAGGGGTCGAGGGTCGTCGAACATGAGAGGAAGAAGAGGATAAAAAAGAAGAGGAAGAAGAAAAAAAAGAGGAGAAGAAAGAATAGAGGAGATATTCTCCTCTATTCTTTCTTCTCCTCTTTTTTTTCTTCTTCTTCCTCTTTATTTTATTGGGAACGAGGGTCGTCAAGGGTCGCCGAGCGGTAGAGGAAACCCTAAATAGAAAGTATCGTCGGTGTGAGATACTTGTACCATCGGTGTCGGACACTACATCCACGTCCCACAAGTGGCGCGGGCTTCGACGCCCACGTCACCTGTGGGACGTGGATGTAGTGTCCGACACCGACGGCCACATGTATCTCACACCCATGATACTTGCTATTTAGGGTTTCCTCTACCGTTTGGCGACCCTGACGCTCGACGACCCTCGTTTCTGATAAAATAAAGAGGAAGAAGAAGAAAAAAAAAGAGAAGACCCTCGTTTCTGATAAAATAAAGAGGAAGAAGAAGAAAAAAAAAGAGGAGAAGAAAGATTTCTTCTTCTCTTTTTTTTCTTCTTCTTCCTCTTCTTCTCTTTTTTTTCTTCTTCTTCCTCTTTATTTTATCGGGAACGAGGGTCGTCGAGGGTCAGGGTCACCGAGCGGTAGAGGAAACCCTAAATAGAAAGTATCGTCGGTGTGAGATACATGTGGCCATCGGTGTCGGACACTACATCCACGTCCCACAAGTGGCGCGGGCTTCGACGCCCATGTCACTTGTGGGACGTGGATGTAGTGTCTGACACCGACGGCCACATGTATCTCACACCCATGATACTTTCTATTTAGGGTTTCCTCTACCGCTCGGTGACCCTCGACGACCCTCGTTCCCGATAAAAAAAGAGGAAGAAGAAGAAAAAAAGAGGAGAAGAAAGAATCGAGGAGTTCTTACTCCTCTATTCTTTCTTCTCCTCTTTTTTTTCTTCTTCCTCTTCTTTTTTATCCTTGAAGCGTTGTCGAGGCCACCCCAAACCCTAGAGAAGCAGCGTCGAGGCCACCCCAAACCCTAGAGAAGAAGCGTCGAGGCCACTAATTAATATTAGTTCTACATTTGCCACTAATATATCCATCTGTCATGTTTGAATAATAATTGCCATGTTGTCATTATTTGTAGAAACTATGGACACCGCCCGAGACAAAGTACAAGAAGAGTTGTTGGGGGACATAATCGCACGAGGAAGTGATGTCGTCGTCTCGTTGTTTCTCAACGACACCGATGGTCTGGAAGTAGCTGGCTATGATTATGATGGCTCCGGTGACCTAATGCCGGTGCAAGAAGGAGACCGTGAGGACGGCTTTGGTGACCCAATGCCGGTGCAAGAAGGAGATCGTGATGACGTCTCCGGCGACCGAACCGAGTCCGGCTAGGTATATATATTAGTTAAGCTTCTGCTGACTAGCTAATTGATGCATTCATTGTTTTGGTATGTACACATATTAATTAAGTCTTTGTTCTTTTTTCTAGCCCTCCGGATCGAGCACAACTTCGGCAAAGAGACGAGGCCTGAAGAAAAATTTGAGCTCGGATGAAAAGTTTGAGATCATAGCAATCGCGCCCGACGGCTAACCGATTGAACCCCTCCGGGCAAAGAGCGCATTTGTTGCTCAGTGCGGGGTTTTGGTTAGGGACAAGATCCCGATCAGCATCCAGCAATGGCTAAAGCCGGCTACAAAAGACCCTGAGGTGTCTTATGTCAATGATATGCAGAAAAATGATCTTTGAGCTGAGCTGAAGTCAAATTTCACCCTACCGCCAGAGGATGATCCAGGGAAGCCAGTTAAAGAGAAATTAATCAAGTCTTTTGCTCTTAAGGGGATGGCAGAACTATTCAGGAGGTGGAAGAAAGAGCTGAATAAGTTTGTCGAAAATAAAGAGACACCAGAATTCAAGGGCAGATATGAGAAGATCAGAGATCACTGGCCCGCATTTCTGGCCCACAAGACATCGGAAAAGAGTAAGAAGATGTCGGCAACAAACAAGCAAAATGCTGCGAAGAAGAAGCATCACCATCGCACGGGGTCAGGTGGCTACCTCGTAGCCCGGCCTAAGTGGACCAAGAATGAGAATGATCTGGTTGATAAAGGGATCAAACCAGAGACAATTAACTGGCCAGACCGTTGCTGGACTTGGTTCTTCGGGGCTGGCGGAACCTTGGACCCTGTAACAGGGAAGTGCATTTGGAAGAACGATCAAATGGACATACCAGTCAGGAAGCTTCAGCAGTATATCGAAGCAGCGCAGCAAGGGACGTTCTTTCCAGATAGAGAGAACGACGAGCTCACAATGGCCCTCAGGAATCCTGAGCACCCTGGACGGACACGAGGCACGCTAGCTCCATTCCGTGGAAGGTTGGGTTTCCGGACGCAGGCGGTTACAAATCTCAGGAGAGGAGGAAAAAATTGCAGCAGACCCAAATGCAGGCGCTGCAAGCAAGGGTACAAGCGATAGAGGAACGAGAAGCAAATTGCAGCAAACGTACTGCCGAAGCTTCCCCTGAAGCTACCCCGCCATCTCAGTGGAGAAGCAGCGTGGCTTCCACCGAGCTGCTTCAGCCAGAGCATGCCTTGACGGCTCCTGCCAGCTATCTCGTGGATGCTATCACGGAGTCTCAAAATTGCCACCTTATGACGCAATGGATGAATTTGAAGGTCAAGGCGGCTGTTGGCTCTGTTTATCCTACTGAACCCGGTGCAACTTTTCACTGCCGGCCGATTCCAGAAGGATATGCTAGGGTGATGGTGGATGAAATAACGGAGGGATTTGAGGACCT
Organism: Triticum monococcum; assembly: GCA_034509565.1. NCBI lineage: Eukaryota > Viridiplantae > Streptophyta > Magnoliopsida > Poales > Poaceae > Triticum > Triticum monococcum. The sequence goes on from CM067847.1 coordinate 342,715,029, forward strand.
CCAGCTTGACCACCCTACCGGTGAAGGGGAGACTAGGCTGGGGTCTGCTCTGAAGACTCCATGCCTATGGCGGAAGGAGCTCATCAACCTTCCGAATTGGACGCCTTTGCCTCCTCCTCCTCCTCCGGTAAGTCAGGGCACTCCGCCTCCTCCACCGCCTCCTCCTCCGGCGAGTCGGGGCACTCCGCCTCCTCCACCGCCTCCTCCTCCGGCAAGTGACGATCAGGGCACTCGACCGGCTCCTTATCCGGCGTGTGGCAGCACTCCGCCTCCTTCTCCGCCTGCGCCGACGCGCCCGAGCAGCCAGCCTCCTCCTTCTCCGCCTCGTCATCAAGGGCGGAAGGGACCTGCCGCCGCTCCGGCTGCTCCGGCGCGTCGTAGTCCTTCTCCTCCACCTCGTAAGAAAGTAAAGAAGACAAACGCTCCGTCAGCTCTTCCGGCGTATAGCAGTACAGTCAGAGGCAGGAGGAAATACAGGTTCGGTCCTTCTCTGAAGACTCCAGAGAAGTTACCATACGAGAGGACCCCGGAGGAGAACGCCGAGATCGCACGAGAAGAAGTGAGGAACTACTTTGAAGGGGAGAAAGCAAAGAAACATCCACCTCCGGAGGAGAAGGTAGATCCGGTGAAAGGAAACTATGAGCGCATTATTGGAAAGGAATTTGCCGAAGTGGAGCGGTCGGGAAGTACTGTCAGTGATCATAGGCTGAAAGAGCGATGAGCTGGGAAACAAATTGCCCAGCTCGGCAAAGAAGCGAAGCAATCGTGCCCCCTACTCAAGGTTCCTAGCGACAACGTCACTAATGATCCGAGGATGGTGCCCGGTTATAGCAATCTTGGCGATTACCTGCCAGACGATGTACATTATGAACCCATGGAGGTGCAGATACAAAGATACGAGTACAGGAAGCCTCTCGTCAAAGATGAAAGATCTCTATCAACGATGATGCGAAGATTGCATGATTGGTACTTGAAAATCTGCAGAGACTCTGGGGGAGGAGTACTTTGTATGTGAAAGTTAAAAAGGAGCATGACCTCGTTGGAATTGAACTATTGCCTATTCCATTTGAGGAGTTCTTTCAGTTTTTCAATCAATTGGCCCTTGATAAAACAATGGTCACCTGCTACTGTCTGTAAGTAGTACTACTTCTGTCATTAAGTCTATCTATATGGGTCAGCTCTTTCATTGCATGTATTTATAATCATCCTCACTATATTATGCAGATTGAAGATCGCCGAATTGAAGAAAAGACAAGTCGGTGATATTGGGTTCATTAACACATATCTCATAGATGCAACTCAGGTTAAATTTCATGCCGCAGCTACCGAGGCCAACTTGCTACGATCGTTGGTAATAAATGAAAACAAAGATATAATACTCTTTCCTTACAACTTCAAGTGAGTGTTACTGTCTTGTGCGTATTTGGTTTCCCTTATATATTAGTCAAGGTTATAGTAATGTAATTGATGAGTTATGCATGCGTGTGCAGTTACCACTATATTCTCCTAGAGATTAAGCTTGACCAGGGACTAGTAACCGTCTTAGACTCAAGACGAAAAGATCCCCAGGACTATGCGGACAAGACTCAAATGCTCGAGAAGTAAGTTAAATCGATCATTATCCACCATATCAGCAACTTTGTTCATTTCCTGATATATCAAGTAATTGTTTTCTTTGTCTGGCAGGGTTTGGAAAAAATTCTCCAAAAAAGCTCCAGGACTCCCGAAGAAGCTGCAACTTAGACACCCGAAAGTAAGTACTATAGTAGGATGTTCCGCGCATCTCCTATTGATTTGGCATTCTTGCTTATCAGTTTGATTGACCTCTATTTCTTGTAAAGTGGTTGTGGCAGGAACAAGGGAATGATTTCTGTGGATACTACGTTTGCGAGTCCATCCGTCACACGACCTGTGAGCGGGGCTACACTGACGAACAATATGAAGTATGTAAATAACAACATTCACAATTTTATTTTATTACCATCATTTGTGTTGAGTTTCATTCATTCATATATATATATGTATTGACCCCCTTCTTCAAATTAGATGTTTCGGAAGCGGGATGAACTCCTAGCACCAGCTCGCATGTGAGCAATTCAAGAGGAATTGGCGGCATTCTTTCTTGACCACGTGATCGCTGAAGACGGAGAATACTATGTGGACCATGAGTCCGTATAATTATATTTGTAAGAGATAATTATTGTATATATGTAGCCGGTAGTGTCGGATAGATATACGAGAATTTGTTGTTCAACCAATCTCTCGGAGAAGGAGAGGTGGTCGATATCACTTCTCTCTGTATGCATATATGTTCATGACGATCTTCTGTTTCCTTCATTTGCTTACTAGCTAGCTAGCGTGTCTAGTCCTCTCTATACGTATGTATAGTACGTAGCGTCGACCAAGCACGGACATAAGAGAGGACACTTCTCTCTATTAATTGTAGCTAGCTAACACAATATATGAAACACCTAAATTAACCCCCCAAAACCCCCAACCCCCCCCCCCCCTTCAAAAAAAACAAAAACCCCAACCACAGAAATGCTGACGCGTGGATGCCTATTGGTCCCGGTTGGTGCCACCAACCGGGACCAAAGGGTCTCCTGCCTGGGCTCCGCGCACAGGCCACGTGGAGGCCCATCAGTCCCGGTTCTGGATTGAACCGGGACTAAAGGGACAGGGCATTAGTACCGACCCTTTAGTCCCGGTTCAGGAACCGGGACAAAAGGCCCTTACGAACCGGGACAACAGGCCCTTTTTCTACCAGTGAACTTATTACAATAAATATGGCTTAAGGCCATCTAATAACGATAACAGCCGAAGGCTTGGAAGATAAGTGAATCCATCAACTCCAACGGCATCACTCAGTATAGAACCATGACCTAAAACTCCTTAATCATCGTCTGAAAAGTCTGCAACATTAACGTTGCAGCCCGAAACGGGTCAGCACATGGAATATGCTGGCAAAGTAGCACATAGAGAGTAATGGAATGAAACAGCTATACTATATGCATATTTGGCTGGTGGAAAGCTCTATGGTTACAGTTTTGCGTAAAGCCAATTTTTCCCAACTGCGAAGGAATAAATTTATTTAACTATCATGGTAGTTGTTAACATTGAGAATGGTTGACAACATTCTCAATCCCAATTAAGCGTCATCATTAACAAAACCCAACAAAATTAATTTAGGGTAACATGTTGAGATTCACATGATAATCCAAATACTAGATACTCAAGATGTCCATAACCAGGGACACGGCTAATCATGATTAGTTTATTACACTATGCAGAGGTTTGCGCACTTTTCCCCACAAGACTCGATCGCCTCCGTTTGGATTCTCGCACTACATGGTGTTTGAGAAGACGGATGACCGAGACATAGTCTTTCATAAGCGCTAGCACCTTACGATGGATAGACCGTTACACCTACTTTCTCCTACATCTGCTAGTCTACCCTGTAAGAGTTTGCACGACTTAATCAACTATGCCAGAGCCCATAATGGCTTGTGGCTGCACACGGAAGTTTCTAGTATGAATAATCTCATGATCCCTTTGAGCCTGGGTGGCGGTCCAAAAAGAAACAGGCAATCCTGGAATACCCAGGTACCTCAATCCACCCAGATGTGTGTTTAAGTTGCCACCTTTGATAAACCATTAATTAACAATACTCACATCTGTCATGGATATCACTCACCCAATCCACGTCTACTAGCATAGCTTGGCACAGTAAGCAAACGTAGAAGTAACTCCCAAATGTTTGGTAATAAACAGGTAATAGGTTCTACCTCAATACTCCCCAAACCCACAATTTGATTAGATCCTAATCATGCAATGTGTGAGGATTGATCTAATGCAATAAAACTGGGTAGTAGGAGGTATGATAAAGTGTTACTTGCCTTGATGATGATCCGGTAAACCTAGCGATTCGAAGTAACAAGCGGCGCACTCCGGGTACTCTATCGCAAACAAACAAACAAGCATACAATAAGTACTCGTCTAATGCACAGGTAAAACTCGAATAAGAGATCTAACCAGAAGGTTCAACTTAAGAACTCTGGTTTGCAAAAAGAATCAAATCGAACGAAGCAACGAAGGTCAAACGGCGAAAGAAAACAACTTCGTTTTACTAATCTGGATCTAAGGCAATTTTTACAGTAGCAAAAACTTGTTTAAGTTGGTTAAATGGATAGAGGGTTTCGAAACGAAACTCGAGGTGCTTGAATGGCCTGATTCTGATAAACGAGCGAAAAGTTACACTAAAACGAAAATCGGATCTGAAATCGCGATCAGAAAAATCGCGGATTAAATCCGAGAAAAAGAAAAATGACGAAAGTTCGCTTGAACGAACGAACGGACGAACGCTCGCTATTTCAATAAATCGGAAAAACCGCTCTATTTAAAAAAACCGAAACTAAAAAAACCGACAGAAAAACCAAATGGTTTTTCGAAAAAAAGGCATGGATTTCGAGGCGACCTCGGGCGGCGAGTCGGCGAGACGGCGGCGCGGCGGCGGCTCCGGCGACGGCAGGCGGCGGCGGCAGGCGGTGGCGGCGGCAGGCGGCGGCGGCGGCAGGCTGCGGCTATGGTTTCGGGGGGGCGCGGGCGCTGGCTTTGGCTGGGCTCCCCCCCCGGCCTATAAAGCCTAGCCGAGTCCCGGTCGGACACGGCCCGTAGGTCGGTTCGTTTTTTTTAATAATTACGCGCAGAAGAAAAATAAAAAGAAATACTAAACGGACTCCAAAAATCCCGAAATAAATTTTCCCGGGCTTCTAAAATCAAGCCACACAAGTTGAACATTTATTTGGGGCCTAAATGAAATTTTGAAAAACGCACATTTTTCCTAAATTCAAATAAAATAACGAAAAACTCTGAAATAAAATCTTATTTGATTTTATTATTAAATACTCAATATTTCTTTATTTTGGGAAATTCATTATATTCCCTCTCTCATATTTTTGTAATAGAAATAATTGATGATGAAATAATAAAAAATCAAATGATCCTATTCTCAAAATTTGAGAAAACTCAAATATGAAAATAGAAAATTTCCCAACTCTCTCCATGGGTCCTTGAGTCGCGTAGAAATTTCTAGGATCAAACCAAAGGCAAAATAAAATATGATATGCAATGATGATCTAATGTATAACATTCCAAATTGAAAATTTGGGATGTTACAAACCTACCCCCGTTAAGATGAATCTCGCCCTCGAGATTCGGGTTGGCTAGAAAATAGGTGAGGGTGGTCCTTGAGCAAATCTTCCTCTCGTTCCCAGGTGGCTTCATCCTCCGTGTGGAGGCTCCACTGAACTTTGCAAAACTTGATAACCTTGTTGCGAGTGACTCGGCTGGCAAACTCGAGAATCTTAATTGGTTTCTCCTCATAGGTCAAATCGTTATCCAACTAAATTGCTTCCAATGGCACTGTGTCTCTCAACGGTATGTTAGCCATCTCCGCGTGGCACTTCTTCAACTGAGAAACGTGGAACACATCATGAACTCCAGACAATTTTTCAGGCAATTCCAACTTGTAGGCCACTTCTGCCATACGCTCCAAAACTCGATATGGTCCTACAAATTGTGGCGGTAACTTTCCTTTAACCCCAAAACGCTTTGTTCCCCGAAGTGGGGATACTCGAACATAAGCTCTATCTCTAACTTCGTAAACAGTCTCCTTGCGTTTAGAATCTGCATAACTCTTCTGTCTGGACTGAGCTACCTTGAGTCTATCGCGAATCAATTTCACCTTCTGTTCAGACTCTTTAATCAAATCAGGCCCAAACAACTGGCGGTCTCCAACTTCGTCCCATGACAACGGTGTCATGCACCTCCTTCCGTACAAAGCTTCGAAAGGGGCCATCTTTAAATTGGTTTGGTAGCTGTTGTTGTAAGAGAACTCTGCATATGGCAAATTGTCGTCCCAACTAGATCCATAATCTTGCACACAAGGTCTCAGCATATCCTCCAAAATTTGATTGACTCTCTCGGTCTGTCCATCTGTCTGTGGATGAAAAGCTGTACTGAATTCTAGCCTGGTACCCAAAGTTTCATGCAACTACTTCCAGAACTTTGAGGTGAACTGGGTTCCTCTATCTGATATGATACTCCTCGGAACTCCATGCAGACATACGATCTTGGTCATGTATATATTTGCCAACTTAGCACTGGTGTAAGTGGTCTTTACCGGGATGAAATGAGCTACTTTTGTCAATCGATCGACTACAACCCAAATCGAGTCATAGCCTGAACGAGTCCTGGGTAATCCCGTGATAAAATCCATGCCTAACTTATCCCACTTCCATTCGAGTATCGACAATGGTTGTAACAATCCTGCTGGCTTCTGATGCTCTGCCTTTACTCTCTCACATACATCACAAACTGCTACATACTCCGCAATATCCTTCTTCATTTCGGTCCACCAGAAAATATCCTTCAAACCCAAATACATCTTGGTATTTCCTGGGTGAATCGAATGTGGTGAATCGTGTTCCTCTTGCAGAATCAACTTCCTGATCTCCGGGTCGTTGGGCACATAAACACGGTCTTCAAAACATAGGGTGTCGTGCTCATTCTCACGAAATCCTTTAGCTTTTCCTTTGCTCAGTTTCTCCTTAATAGAGGCAATCTCCTTGTCAGTCTTCTGAGCTTCTCTGATTCTATCCATCAAAGTTGACTGAATCTCCAATGCTGCTACATAGCCTCTCAGAACTATTTCCAAACATAGCTCATGAAGATTTTCGGCTAACTCCCATGGTATGTATCCCGTCTTTAGTGTATTGACATGGCTCTTACGGCTCAATGCGTCAGCTACAACATTAGCCTTTCCGGGATGGTAATGCAATCTCATATCATAATCCTTGATGAGCTCCAACCATCTCCTTTGTCTGAGGTTTAACTCCTTCTGTGTGAAGATGTATTTCAAAGTCTTATTATCCGTGTACACCTCACAATGATTTCCAATCAGAAAATGTCTCCATGTTTTCAATGCATGCACTACGGCTGCTAACTCTAAATCATGCGTAGCATAATTCAACTCATGAGGCTTAAGCTGTCTTGAGGCATATGAAACAACTCTCCCTTCCTGCATAAGCACTGCTCCAAGTCCCCGACATGAAGCGTTGCAATACACCTCATAGTCCTTGGTCGGATCTGGTAAAATCAACACTGGTGAAGTAACCAAGCGTTTCTTCAACTCCTAGAAACTAGCCTCACACTCCTCAGTCCATTTGAACTTGGTATCCTTCTTTAATAACTCCGTCATAGGCTTTGCAATCTTGGAAAAATTCTCAATGAATCTTCGGTAGTATCCTGCGATCCAAGAAAACTCCGTATCTCTCCAACTGTGGTTGGTGCTTCCCACTTGGTCACGGTATCAACTTTAGTGGGATCTACTGATATACCTTCTCCGGATATAACGTGTCCGAGGAATCCTACTTCCTTCAACCAAAACTCACATTTGCTGAACTTGGCATACAACTGATGTTCTCTGAGCTTCTCAAGTACCAAACGCAAATGCTCCTTATGCTCCTCTTCAGTCTTCGAGTAAACCAGGATATCATCAATGAACACCACGATGAACTTATCCAAGAACTCCATAAACAATTTGTTCATCATGTTCATAAAATAAGCAGGTGCGTTAGTCAGACCAAATGACATAACGGTATACTCGTACAATTCATTTCTGGTGGTAAAAGCTGTCTTAGGAATATCCTGTTCTTGAATCTTCAACTGGTGGTATCCTGATCGCAGATCGATCTTGGAAAATACCTTAGCTCCTTGCAATCGATCAAACAGATCATTGATCATTGGTAGTGGGTACTTGTTCTTGATGGTTACTTCATTCAATCCTCGATAATCAACAAGCATCCTTAACGATCCATCCTTCTTCTCCACTGGAAGTACTTGCGATCCCCAAGGCGAAGAACTTGGGCGAATATATCCCTTATCCAGTAACTCCTTAATCTGCTTCTTAATTTCCACCAAATCCTTTGCAGGCATCCTGTATGGTCTCTTTGATATTGGCCCTGTGCCTAGCAATAGCTCAATCAAAAATTCAATATCTCTATCCGGTGGCATGCCTGGCAACTCTTCTGGAAATACTTCAGGGAAATCCCTTACCACTGGTACTTCCTCCTGTACAACTCCTGTTAAACAATTTACTTGAGTCCCTTTTGGCACATGCCGGGATACATACTTGATCCTTCTCCCTTCTGGGGTGGTAAGCAAAATTGACTTACTGGCGCAATCGATGTTTCCTCCATACCTCGACAACCAATCCATACCCAGAATTACAGCCAATCCTTGTGATTCCAAAATGATCAAATCCGAGGGAAACACATGCCTACCCATACTCAATGGCACTTGAAAACATCCTTGACTGGCCATATACTCCGCTCTCGGTGAGCATACTAGCTAGGTGTTCTAAGAACCTTAGTGGTCAGGTTATACTTATCCACAAATCCCCTTCATATGTATGAATGTGATGCACTAGTATCAAAAAGAATGAGTGCAGTAAATGACTTAACCAAAAACTTATCGATTACGGCATCCGGCTGCTCTTCAACCTCCTCCACATTAACGTGGCTCACCTGTCCCCTATTGAAAGGGTTCGGCTTCTTCCCAGAACTTCCATTGCCATTCTGGCCTTCAGGACATTCATTGGCATAATGTCCGGTCTTCTGACACTTAAAGAAAGTGACTTGGCTCAGGTCCTTCTTGGCTGGGGTTGATGGGTTGGTGCGATTCTGGCCATTGCTTCCTCCATTGCCATTACCATTCTTGGTGCCATTGTGATTGTGCGAGCTACCTCCTCCATGGGTATGCTGAAAATGTCCTCCCGATCTAGGGGTAAAACTTGGCTTCTGCTGAGCTCCTGAATTGTACTTTCCTTGTCCATACTTCCTCTTGCGGTTCTCAATTTGCTGCTGCTTGCCTTCAATCAGAAGAGCACGGTCTACCAACTCCTACTAGTTGTTGAAGGTTGCTACCATCAACTGCATGCTCAACTCATCATTCAGTCCTTCTAGAAACTTCTCCTGCTTAGCTGCATCCGTAGCAACGTCATCTGGTGCATAACATGCTAACTTACTAAAGTCCTCCACATACTCGCCTACTGTCCGTCCTCCCTGGCGCAAATTGTGAAACTCACACTTCTTCATGGCCATAGCTCCTGCTGAAACATGGGCAATACGAAAGGCCTGCTGAAACTGGTCCCATGTGACAGTGTCGACAGGGAAAGTGGCTATGAAATTCTCCCACCATGATGATGCGGGTCCTTCAAGCTCATGTGCGGCAAACTTCACCTTCTCCGCATTTGTGCATCCTGCTATGGTCAACTCTCTAGCTGTCTTGCGGAGGCAATCGTCTGCCACTATCGACTCGGTGCTACTGGAAAACACCGACGGATTCAGCCTAAGAAAATGGGCTAAGTGATCAACAGGTGGTGGTGGTGGTGGTGGTGGGTTGTTGTTGTTGTTCCCCTGATTCTGATTCTGAACTAGCAACTGCATCAATGCTGGATCAACTGGGTGAGCTCCGGTGGAAAGGTAAATCTGGGGTCATGTCTCAGAGGCATCTGAGGGTTTAGAAAAGATGAGAGTTAAGAATAGAGGGGGTCTAAAGAGAAAACACTACCCATATGCACATGAGGCAAAATCAAAAAATTCACTTCATTCAATCAAACAAGGGCATACAATCGATCTAACTATCGCAAAAGTGCTCGGACTACTGTATTTACATGGTGGACTACTACTACTGATGAGGTGGGCTACAAGAAATATTCTTCGGTTGCAGACTCCATGATATCTGCTCCGGCTTCATCAACATAGTCAGCATCGCTATCATCTGGATCCGAGTCGGTGTCATCGATGATGATGTAGTCTTCCAGGCTAATCTCCTTGGGTTCTTCATCTTCATCTACTGGTGTAGGGCCTCCCATAAATATTGCTAGCTTCATTGTTAGGTCGGCATTCTTATCCACTAGTACTTCTATTTCCTCTTCATAATCTTCACGTGTAGCCTTGAGTTCTTCCTCCAGTTCCTTGATTCTTGTCTTAGCCTTCTTCAGATCTATCATGTCGGCGCACATCTGATTCTCCTATCGTCGAATGTGTTGGTTTAATTCCTGGATAAAAGCTGCAATTGATCTATCCTTTCTGGTGCTGATCATCTCCCAGTGCTTATCTCGGTGCCCACAAATCTGGTAGATAGTATCCTTGAGATCATTGCGGTAGACTTCTCCAATGCGTCCCATGGCGATGTGAGCTGCCATGCTCTTTCCTAGACTCCAAGTTGGTGCATCAAAAGAAAACTCTATGGGCTCAGTGACTGGCATGGACGTCCTTCCTGGAACTTGAACTTGAATAATCCAGCGCTCTTCTTCAGGTAAAGTGGCGTTGTAGGTTCCGGTGAAGCTTGGTACTCCTATGTTCAGGTATCTAGTGACTTCCTTCAAGTGACGTCCAAAGGGTGTCTCGTCATCCGGTTGCGTGAATTTGTTCTTTGCATCCGCCATCCTAAAGAGTAGAAAAGATGAGGGGTCAGAAAAGAAGAGAATGAATAGTGATCTAGGTCTTTAGCTTAGTGGTCGTGTCCTACAGTCAGCGTGTGCTCTGATACCATCTCTATAGCGACCAGACCTCAAACAGTCTAATCTCTGTGCTCCGGTGTCATCCCTGGATTAGTAATGCTGACACCACACAGTACTCAGAGGATTTATAAAAGTGTAGCAATCACACACTTATTACATCGAGTGTCTCAATAGAGAACTTATTACAATAAATATGGCTTAAGGCCATCTAATAACGATAACAGCGGAAGGCTTGGAAGATAAGTGAGTCCATCAACTCCGACGGCATCACTGAGTATAGAACCACGACCTAAAACTCCTTAATCGTCGTCTGAAAAGTCTGCAACATTAACGTTGCAGCCCGAAACGGGTTAGCACATGGAATATGCTGGGAAAGTAGCACATAGAGAGTAATGGAATGAAACACCTATAGTATATGCATATTTGGCTGGTGGAAAGCTCTATGGTTACAATTTTGCGTAAATCCAAATTTTCTCTACTACAAAGGAATAAATTTATTTAACTGTCATGGTAGTTGTTAACATTGAGAATGGTTGACAGCATTATCAATCCCAATTAAGCATCTTCATTAACAAAACCCAACAAAATTAATTAAGGGTAACATGTTGAGATTCACATGATAATCCAAGTATTAGATACTCAAGATGTCCATAACCGGGGACACGGCTAATCATGATTAGTTTATTACACTCTGCAGAGGTTTGCGCACTTTTCCCCACAAGACTCGATCGCCTTCGTTTGGTTTCTCACACTACATGGTGTTTAAGAAGACGGATGACCGAGACATAGTCTTTCAGAAGCACTAGCACCTTATGATGGATAGACCGTTACACATACTTTCCCCTACATCTGCTAGTCTACCCTGTAAGAGTTCGCACGACTTAATCAACTATGCCAGAGCCCATAATGGCTTGTGGCTGCACACGGAAGTTTCTAGTATGAATAATCTCTTTATCCCATTGAGCCTGGGTGGCGGTCCAAAAAGAAAGAGGCAATCCTAGAATACCAAGTTACCTCAATCCACTCAGATGTGTGTTTAAGTTGCCACCTTAGATAAACCATTAATTAACAATACTCACATCTGTCATGGATATCACTCACCCAATCCATGTCTACTAGCATAGCTTGGCACAGTAAGCAAACGTAGAAGTAACTCCCAAAGGTTTGGTAATAAAAATGTAATAGGTAATACCTCAACTACTCCCCAAACCCACAATTTAATTAGATCCTAATCATGCAATGTGTGAGGATTGATCTAATGCAATTAAACTGTGTAGTAGGAGGTATGATCAAAGTGTTACTTGCCTTGCTGATGATCCGGGAAACCTATCGATTCGAAGTAACAAGCGGCGCACTCCGGGTACTCTATCGCAAACAAACAAATAAGCATACAATAAGTACTCATCTAATGCACAGGTAAAACTCGAATAAGAGATCTAACCAGAAGGTTCAACTTAAGAACTCCGGTTTGCAAAAAGAATCAAATCGAACGAAGCAACGAAGGTCAAATGGCGAAAGAAAACAACTTTGTTTTACTAATATGGATCTAAGGCAATTTTTAAAGTAGCAAAAACTTGTTTAAGTTGGTTAAATGGATAGAGGGTTTCGATACGAAACTCCAGGCGCTTGAATCGCCTGATTCCCATAAACGAGCGAAAAGTTATACTAAAGCGAAAATTGGATCTGAAATCGCGATCAGAAAAATCGTGGATTAAATCCAAAAAAAAAAAGAAAAACGACGAACATTCGCTTGAACGAACGAACGGACGAACGCTCGCTATTTAAATAAATCGGAAAAACCGATCTATTTAAAAAAACGAAACTAAAAAAACCGACGAAAAACCGATGGAAAAACCGAACGGTTTTACGAAGAAAAATAAAAAACGGCACGGATTTTGAGGCGACCTCGGGCAGCGAGTCGGCGAGGCGGCGGTGTGGCGGCGGCTCCGGCGAAGGCAGGCGGCGGCAGCGGCAGGCGGCGGCTAGGGTTTCGGGGGGGCTGGCTTCGGCTGGGCTCCCCCCCCCCCGGGCTTATAAAGCCTAGCGGGCCGGAGTCCCGGTCAGACACGGCCCGTAGGTTGGTTCGTTTTTTTTTTCAAATAATTATGTGCAGAAGAAAAATAAAAAGAAATACTAAACTGACTCCAAAAATTCCAAAATAAATTTTCCCGGGCTTCTAAAATCAAGCCGCACAAGGTGAACATTTATTTGGGGCCTAAATGAAAATTTGAGAAACGCACATTTTTCCTAAATTCAAATAAAATAACGAAAAACTCTGAAATAAAATCTTATTTGATTTTATTATTAAATCCTAAATATTTCTTTATTTTGGGAAAGTCATTTTATTCCATCTCTCATATTTTTGTAATAGAAATAATTGATGATGAAATAATAAAAAACCAAATGATCCTATTCTCAAAATTTGAGAAAACTCAAATATGAAAATAGAAAATTTCCCAACTCTCTCCATGGGTCCTTGAGTTGCGTAGAAATTTCTAGGATCAAACCAAAGGCAAAATAAAATATGATATGCAATGATGATCTAATGTATAACATTCCAAATTGAAAATTTGGGATGTTACAGATGAGAAAAGCTGGTATGAACTCGGCCTCTTTTGTTTTTGTAAATATGTTTAGTTCATCGTTCCTGATTCAGCCTTTTATGAATAAACATGTTTGCAATGACAACTAAAGATCATAGTTTCTTGTGCCATGCTTTATTAGCTATGAGTTATAGTGGTTTACCTTGTGTGCCAACATGCTATTGAAATGGTTATGATGTGTGATACGTCCCCAACGTATCTATAATTTTTGATTGCTCCATGCTATATTATCTACTGTTTTGGACTATATTGGGCTTTATTTTCCACTTTTATATTATTTTTGGGACTAACCTATTAACGGGAGGCCCAGCCCAGAATTGTTGTTTTTTGCCTATTTCATTGTTTCGAAGAAACGGAATATCAAACGGAGTCCAAACGGAATAAAACCTTCGGGAACGTGATTTTCTCACCGAACGTGATCCAGGAGACTTGGACCCTGCTCCAAGGAACAAAAGAGGCGGTCACGAGGGTGGGGGCGCGCCCCCTGCCTCGTGGGCCCCTCAGTGCTCCTCCGGCGTACTTCTTCCTCCTATATATACACACGTACCCCCAAACGATCAGAGCAGGAGCCAAAAACCTAATTCCACCGCCGCAACTTTCTGTATCCACGAGATCCCATCTTGGGGCCTGTTCCAAAGCTCCGCCGGAAGAGGGCCGTCATCACGGAGGGCTTCTACATCATCCTAGCCTCTCCGATGAAGTGTGAGTAGTTTGCCTCAGACCTTCGGGTCCATAGTTAGTAGCTAGATGGCTTCTTCTCTCTCTTTGAATCTCAATACAAAGTTCTCCCCCTCTCTTGTGGAGATCTATTCGATGTAATCTTCTTTTTGCAGTGTGTTTGTTGAGACTGATGAATTGTGGGTTTATGATCAAGTCTGTGTATGAATAATATTTGAATCTTCTCTGTATTCTTTTATGTATGATTGGTTATCTTTGCGAGTCTCTTCGAATTATCCGTTTGGTTTGGCCAACTAGATCGGTAGTTCTTGCCATGGGAGAAGTGCTTAGCTTTGGGTTCGATCTTGTGGTGTCCTTTCCCAGTGATAGAAGGGGCAGCAAGGCACGTATTGTATCGTTGCCATCGAGGATAACAAGATGGGGTTTATTTCATATTGCATGAAATTATCTCTCTACATCATGTCATCTTGCTTAAGGCGTTACTCTGTTTTTTAACTTAATACTCTAGATGCATGCTGGATAGCGGTCGATGAGTGGAGTAATAGTAGTAGATGCAGAATTGTTTCGATCTACTTATCACGGACGTGATGCCTATATACATGATCATGCCTAGATATTCTCATAACTATGCTCAATTCTGTCAATTGCTCAATAGTAATTTGTTCACCCACCGTAGAATACTTAAGCTCTTGAGAGAAGCCACTAGTGAAACCTATGGCCCCCGGGTCTATTCTCATCATATCAATCTCCATCACTTTAATCTTGCTTTGCTTTTTTAGTTTGCTTTTACTTTTTACTTTGCATCTTTATACCAAAAATACCAAAAAAATTATATCTACCAGATCTCACTCTCGTAAGTGACCGTGAAGGGATTGACAACCCCTAATCGCGTTGGTTGCGAGTAGCTATCGTTTTGTGCGGGTACGATGGACTTGAGAGTGGCCTCCTACTGGATTGATACCTTGGTTCTCAAAAACTGAGGGAAATACTTACGCTACTCTACTGCATCATCCCTTCCTCTTCGGGGAAAACCAATGCAAGCTCAAGATGTAGCAATGTGGTATGATAGGGTGGTATCCTCCTCTGAATGATTTAAGTGACTTGACTTGGCACATGTTCACGCATGTAGTTGAAACAAAATCAACATAGCCTTTACGATATTTATGTTCACGGTGGATTATATCCTACTCATGCTTGCATTCGGTGTTGATTAATTTTAATGCATGCTCATGACTATTGTCGCTCTCTAGCTGGTCGTTTCCTAGTCTTTTGCTAGCCTCCACCTGTACTAAGTGGGAATACTGCTTGTGCATCCAAACTCCTTAAACCCCAAAGTTATTCCACATGAGTCCACTATACCTACCTATATATGGTATCTACCTGCCGCTCCAAGTAAATTTGTATGTGCCAAACTCTAAACCTTCAAATAAATATCTTGTTTTGTATGCTCGAATAGCTCATGTATCAACTATGGCTATCTGTATCTTCCATGTTAGGCGGGTTATTCTCAAGAGGAGTGGACTCCACTCCTCACTCACGAGATAAATGGCTAGTCACCGGGATGCCCAGTCCCATGCTTTATGCAAACTAAATCAAAATAATTGCAAACAAAACTCCCCCTGGGACTCTTGTTAGTTGGAGGCACTCGTTGTTTCGAGCAAGCCATGGATTGATGCTTGTTGGTGGAAGGGGAGTATAAACTTTACCATTCTGTTTGGGAACCGCCTATAATGTGTGTAGCATGGAAGATATCGCCATCTCTTGGTTGTTATGTTGACAATGAAAGTATACCGCTCAAAATATTATTCACCTCTATTTCAAAACCGAGCTCTGGCACCTCTACAAATCCCCGCTTCCCTCTTCGAAGGGCCTATATATTTAATTTTATGCTGAGTCATCATCTTCTTATTAAAATGCACTAGTTGGAGAGCACCACTGTCATTTGCATTCATTACTGTTAGTTTACATTGAGTATGACATGACTGGATCTATTTTACCATGAATTACAATGTCTAGTCAGTCATTGGTCTTTAAAGGTGCTCTACATTTATGTTTTGCGGTCTCGGAAAGGGCTAGCGAGATACCATCTTGTTATGTCATATTATGATTGTTTTGAGAAAGTGTTGTCATCCGAGATTTATTATTATTGCTTGCTAGTTGATTATGCCATTGACATGAGTAAACTTGATACCTATGCGTTATTGTGAATGTGGTTAGTTATAATCTTTGTTGAAAACTTGAATGCTAGCTTTACATATTTACAACAACAAGAGCAAACAGAGTTTGTAAAAGTTTTTCTTTATCACTTTCAGTTTGTCAACTGAATTGCTTGAGGACAAGCAAAGATTTAAGCTTGGGGGAGTTGATACGTCTCTGTCGTATCTACTTTTCCAAACACTTTTGCCCTTGTTTTGGACTCTAACTTGCATGATTTGAATGGAACTAACTCGGACTGACGCTATTTTCAGCAGAATTACCATGGTGTTATTTATGTGCGGAAACAAATGTTCTCAGAATGACCTGGAACTTCACGGAGCCACTTTTCAGAAAATATGAAAAATACCTGCAAAAGATGAAGGTCAGGGGGCCCACCACCTCTCCACGAGGGTGGGGGGCGGGCCCACCTACCTCATGGGCCCCCTGTTGCCTCTCCAACTCCATATATTGTGTTTCGGGGAGAAAAATCAGTGAGAAGAAATCATCGCGTTTTACATTACGGAGCCGCCGCCAAGCCCTAAAACCTCTCGGGAGGGCTGGTCTGGAGTCCGTTCGGGGCTCTGGAGAGGGGAATCCGTCTCCATCGTCATCATCAACCATCCTCCATCACCAATTTCATGATGCTCACCGCCGTGCGTGAGTAATTCCATCGTAGGCTTGCTGGATGGTGATGGGTTGGATGGGATCTATCATGTAATCGAGTTAGTTTTGTTAGGGTTTGATCCCTAGTGTCCACTATGTTCTGAGATTAATGTTGCTATGACTTTGCTATGCTTAATGCTTGTCACTAGAACCCGAGTGCCATGATTTCAGATCTGAACCTATTACGTTTTCATCAATATATGAGTGTTCTTGATCCTATCTTGCAAGTCTATAGTCACCTATTATGTGTTATGATCCGTTAACCCCGAAGTGACAATAATCGGGATACTTACCAGTGATGACCGTAGTTTGAGGAGTTCATGCATTCACTATGTGTTAATGCTTTGTTCCGGTTCTCTATTAAAAGGAGGCCTTAATATCCCTTAGTTTCCGTAAGGACCCCGGTGCCACGGGAGGGTAGGACAAAAGATGTCATGCAAGTTCTTTTCCATAAGCACGTAAGACTATATTCAGAATAGATGCCTACATTATATCAACGAACTGGAGCTAGTTCTGTGTCACCCTAGGTTATGACTGTTACATGATGAACCGCATCCGGCATAATTTTTCATCACTGATCCATTGCCTACGAGCTTTCCATATATTGTTCTCCGCTTTTTTACTTTCCCGTTGCTATTTCTATCATCACTACAAAATACCAAAAACATTATTTTTACTACTGTTACCTTTTGTTACCG
The DNA here is from genome assembly GCA_034509565.1 of Triticum monococcum. Taxonomy (NCBI): domain Eukaryota; kingdom Viridiplantae; phylum Streptophyta; class Magnoliopsida; order Poales; family Poaceae; genus Triticum; species Triticum monococcum. The sequence continues at coordinate 342,732,452 of CM067847.1, forward strand.
TTACCACTACTATCATATTACTTTGCTACTAAACACTTTGCTGCAGATATTAAGTTTCCAGGTGTGGTTGAATTGATAACTTAGCTGCTAATACTTGAGAGTATTCTTTGGCTCCCTTTGTGTCGAATCAATAAATTGGGTTGAATACTTTACCCTCGAAAACTGTTGCGATCCCCTATACTTGTGGGTTATCAGAGGTGTCATTCGTTCGGTACTTGGATCGGTCGGATCGTGAAGACGTATGACTACATCAACTGTGTTGTGCTAACGCTTCCGCATTCGGTCTACGAGGGTACGTGGACACACTCTTACCTCTCGTTGCTATGCATCACCATGATCCTATGTGTGCGTAGGAATTCTTTTGAAATTACTACGTTACCCAACAGTGGTACCAAGCCAGGTTTACGTGTAGATGTTATATGCACGAGTAGAACACAAGTGAGTTGTGGGTGATACAAGTCATACTGCTTACCCGCATGTCATACTTTGGTTCGGCGGTACTGTTGGATGAAGCGGCCCGGACCGATATTACGCGTACGCTTATGCGAGACTGGTTCTACCGACGTGCTTTGCACACAGGTGGCTGGCGGGTGTCAGTTTCTCCAACTTTAGTTGAATCGAGTGAGGCTACGCCCGGTCCTTGTGAAGGTTAAAACATCACATACTTGATGAAATATCGTTGTGGTTTTGATGCATAGGTAAGAACGGTTCTTGCTGAGCCCGCAGCAGCCCCATAAAACTTGCAACAACAAAGTAGAGGACGTCTAACTTGTTTTTGCAGGGCATGTTGTGATGTGATATGGTCAAGACGTGATGAGATATAAGTTGTTGTATGAGATGATCATGTTTTGTTGAAGTTATCGGCAACTGGCAGAAGCCTTATGGTTGTCTTTTTATTGCATAAGATGCAAGTGCCATGTAATTGATTTACTTTATCGCTATGCGATAGCAATAGTTGCAAAAGCAATAGCTGGTGAGACGACCATGTGACGACACGTTGATAAAAGATCCAGATGATGGAGATCATGGTGTCATGCCGGTAACAATGGAGATCATGACAGTACTTTGGAGATGGATATCAAAAGCACAAGATGATGATGGCCATATCATGTCACATATTATGATTGCATGTGATGTTTATCTTTTACACATCTTATTTTGCTTAGTTCGGCGATAGCTTTATAAGATGATCCTTTAGTAAATTTCAAGGTAAAAGTGTTCTCCCTGAGTATGCACCGTTGCCAAAGTTCGTCGTGCCGAGGCACCACGTGATGATCGGGTGTGATAAGCTCAATGTTCATCTACAACGGGTGTAAGACAGTTTTACACACACAGAATACTCGGGTTAAACTTGACGAGCCTAGCATATGAAGATATGGCCTCGGAACACTGAGACCGAAAGGTCGAGCGTGAATCATATAGTAGATATGATCAACATAGTGGTGTTCACCATTGAAAACTACTCCATCTCACGTGATGATCGCACATGGTTTAGTTGATTTGGATCACGTGATCACTTAGATGATTAGAGGGATGTCTATCTAAGTGGGAGTTCTTAAGTAATATGATTAATTGAACTTTAATTTATCATGAACCTAGTCCTGGTAGTATTAGCATATCTATGTTGTAGATCAATAGCTCGCGTTTAGCTCCCCTATTTTACTTTTGATATGTTCCTAGAGAAAAATAAGTTGAAAGATGTTAGTAGCAAAGATGCAGACTAGCTCCATGATCTGAGGATTATCCTCATTGCTCCATAGAACTATTATGTCCTTGATGCACCGCTAGGTGACAGAACTATTGTAGGAGCAGATGCAGACGTTTTGAATGTTTTGACAAAAGCTCGGTATGATAACTACTTGATAGTTTAGTGCACCATGCTTTACGGCTTAGGACCGGGACTTCAAACATGTTTTGAATGCCATGGAGCATATAAGATGTTCCAAGAGTTGAGATTGGTATTTTATACTCATGCCCGTGTCGAGAGGTATGAGACCTTTGACATTACTTTGCCTACAAGATGGAGGAGAATAGCTCAACCAGTAAGCATGTGCTTAGATTGTTTGAGTACTACAACCACTTTAATCAAGTGGGAGTTAATCTTCCAGATAAGATAGCGACTGACAGAGTTCTCTAGTCACTATCACCAAGTTGCTAGAACTTCGTGATGAACTATAATATGCAAGGGATACGGAAATGATTCCCAAGCTCTTTGTGATGCTGAAATCGTTGAAGGTAGAAATCAAGAAAAACATCAAGTGTTGATGGTTAACAAGACCACTAGTTTCAAGAAAAGGGCAAAGGGAAGAAGGGGAACTTCAAGAAGAACAGCAAGCTAGATGCTGCTCAAGTGAAGAAGCGCAAGTCTGGACCTAAGCCCGAGACTAAGTGCTTTTACTACTAAGGGACTAGTCACTGGAAGCGGAACTGCCCCAAGTATTTGGCGGATAAGAAGGATGGAAAAATGAACAAAGGTATATTGGATATACATGTTATTAATGTGTGCTTTACTAGTGTTTATAGCAACCCCTCGGTATTTGATACTAGTTCAGTTGCTAAGAGTAGTAACTTGAAACGTGAGTTGCAGAATGCACAGAGACTAGTTAAGGGTGAAGTAACAATGTGTGTTGGAAGTAGTTCCAAGAATGATATGATCATCATCGCACACTCCCTATACTTTCGGGATTAGTGTTGAACCTAAATAAGTGTTATTTGGTGTTTGCATTGAGCATGAATATGATTTGATCATGTTTATTGCAATACGGTTATTCATTTAAGTTAGAGAATAATTGTTATTCTGTTTACATGAATAAAACCTTCTATGGTTATACACCCAATGAAAATGGTTTGTTGAATCTCGATCGTAGTAATACACATATTCATAATATTGAAGCCAACATATGCAAAGTTAATAATGATAGTGCAACTTATTTGTGGCACTGCCGTTTAGGTCATATTGGTGTAAGGCGCATGAAGAAAATCCATGCTGATGGGCTTTTGGAATCACTTGATTATGAATCAGTTGATGCCTGCGAACCATGCCTCATGGGCAAAGATAACTAAGCCTCCGTTTTCCAGAACAATGGAGTGAGAAATTGACTTATTGGATATAATACATACTGATATATGAGGTCCGATGAGTGTTGAGGCTCACGGCGGGTATCATTATTTTCTGACCTTCACAGATGATTTGAGCAGATATGGGTATATCTACTTGAAGAAACATAAGTCTGAAACATTTGAAAAGTTCAAAGAATTTCAGAGTGAAGTGGAAAATCATCGTGACAAGAAAATAAAGTTTCTACAGTCTGATCGCAGAGGCGAATATTTGAGTTACGAGTTTGGTCTTCAATTAAAACAATGTGAAATAGTTTCACAAACTCATGCCACCTGGAACACCACAGCGTAATGGTGTGTCCGAACGTCATAACCGTACTTTATTTGATATAGTGCAATCTATGATGTATCTTACCGATTTACCACTATTGTTTTGGGGTTATGCAATAGAGACAGCTGCATTCACATTAAAAAGGGGACCATCTAAAACCGTTGAGATGACACCGTATGAACTGTGGTTTAGCAAGAAACCTAAGCTGTCGTTTCTTAAAGTTTGGGGTTGCGATGCTTATGTGAGAAAGTTTCATCTTGATAAGCTCAAATCCAAGTCAGAGAAGTGCGTCTTCATAGGATACCCAAAAGTAACTGTTGGGTACACCTTCTATCACAGATCCGAAGGCAAGATATTTGTTGCTGAGAATGGATCCTTTCTAGAGAAGGAGTTTCTCTCGAAAGAAGTGAGTGGGAAGAAAGTAGAACTTGATGAGGTAACTGTACCTTCTCCCTTATTGGAAAGTAGTTCATCACAGAAATCTGTTTGTGACTCCTACACCAATTAGTGAGGAAGCTAATGATGATGATCATGTAACTTCAGATCAAGTTCCTACCGAACCTCGTGGGTCAATTAGAGTGAGATCCACACCAGAGTGGTATGGCAATCCTGTTCTGGAGGTCATGTTAATTGACCGTGACGAACGTATGAACCATGAGGAAGCGATGATGAGCCCAGATTCCACGAAATGGCTTGAGGCCATGAAATCTGAGATGGGATGCATGTATGAGAACAAAGTGTGGACTTTGGTTGACTTGCCCGATGATCGGCAAGCCATAGAAAATAAATGGATCTTCAAGAGGAAGACGGACGCTGATATAGTGTTACTATCTACAAAGCTAGACTTGTCGAAAAAGGTTTTGACAAAGTTCACGGTGTTGACTACGATGAGATTTTCTCACTCATAGCGATGCTTAAGTCTGTCCGAATCATTCCTTAATGGATTTCTTAAAGAAGAGTTGTATATGATGCAAACAGAAGGTTTTGTCGATCCTAAAGGTGCTAACAAAATGTGCAAGCTCCAGCGATCCATCTATGGACTGGTGCAAGCGTCTCAGAGTTGGAATATACGCTTTGATGACTTGATCAAAGCATATAGTTTTATACAGACTTGTGGTGAAGCTTGTATTTACAAGAAAGTGAGTGGGAGCACTACAACATTTCTGATAAATATATGCGAATGACATATTGTTGATCAGAAATAATGTACAATTTTCTGGAAAGCATAAAGGAGTACTTGAAAGGAGTTTTTCAAATAAAGACCTCGGTAAAGCTACTTACATATTGAGCATCAAGATCTATAGAGATAGATCAAGACGCTTTAGACGTTTTTTCAATGAGTACATACCTTGACAAGAAGTAGTTCAAAATGGAACAGTCAAAGAAAGAGTTCTTACCTGTGTTACAAGGTGTGAAATTGAGTAAGACTGAAAGACCGACCACGACAGAAGATAGAAAGAGAATGAAAGTCATTCCCTATGCCCCAGCCATAGTTTCTATAAAGTATGCCATGCTATGTACCAGATCTATTGTATACCCTACACTGAGTTTAGCAAGGGAGTACAATAGTGATCTAGAAGTATATCACTGGACAGCGGTCAAAATTATCCTTAGTGGAATAAGGATATGTTTCTAGATTATGGAGGTGACAAAAGGTTCATCGTAAAGGGTTAGTTGATGCAAATTTTGACACTGATCCGGATGACTCTAAGTCTCAATCTGGATACATTTTGAAAGTGGGAGCAATTAGCTAGAGTAGCTCCGTGTAGAGCATTGTTGACATAGAAATTTGCAAAATACATACGGATCTGAATGTGGTAGACCCGTAGACTAAACTTCTCTGACAAGCAAAACGTGATCACACCTTAGTACTCTTTGGGTGTTAATCACATAGCGATGTGAACTAGATTATTGACCTAGTAAACCCTTTGGGTGTTGGTCACATGACGATGTGAACTATGGGTGTTAATCACATGGTGATGTGAACTATTGGTGTTAAATCACATGGCGATGTGAACTAGATTATTGACTCTAGTGCAAGTGGGAGACTGAAGGAAATATGCCCTAGAGGCAAAAATAAAGTTATTATCTATTTCCTTATTTCATGATAAATATTTATTATTCATGCTAGAATTATATTAACTGGAAACATAATACATGTGTGAATACATAGACAAACATAGTGTCACTAGTATGCCTCTACTTGACTAGCTCGTTAATCAAAGATGGTTAAGTTTCCTAACCATAGACAAGAGTTGTCATTTGGTTAACGGGATCACATCATTAGGAGAATGATGTGATTGACTTGACCCATTCCATTAGGTTAGCACTTGATCATTTAGTATGTTGCTATTGCTTTCTTAATGACTTATACATGTTCCTATGACTATGAGATTATCCAACTCCCATTTACCGGAGGAACACTTTGTGTGCTACCAAACATCACAAGGTAACTGGGTGATTATAAAGGTGCTCTACAGGTGTCTCCGAAGGTACTTGTTGAGTTGGCGTATTTCGAGATTAGGATTTGTCACTTCGATTGTTGGAGAGGTATGTCTGGGCCCACTCGGTAATACACATCACTATAAGCCTTGCAAGCATTGTAACTAATGAGTTAGTTGCGGGATGATGTATTAGGAACAAGTAAAGAGACTTGCTGGTAATGAGATTAAACTAGGTATTGAGATACCGACGATCGAATCTTGGGCAAGTAACATACCGATGACAAAGGGAACAACATATGTTGTTATGCGGTTTGACCGATAAAGATCTTCGTAGAATATGTAGGAACCAATATGAGCATCCAGGTTTTGCTATTGGTTATTGGCCGGAGACGTGCCTTGGTCATGTCCACATAGTTCTCGAACCCGTAGGGTCTGCACGCTTAAAGTTTGGTGATGATTTGTATTATGAGTTTCTGTGTTTTGATGTATGGAAGGTAGTTTGGAGTCTCGGATGAGATAGCGGACATGACGAGGAGTCTCGAAATGGTCGAGACATAAAGATCGATATATTGGACGACTATATTCGGACATCGGAAAGGTTCCGAGTGATTCAGATATTTTTCGGAGTACTGGAGAGTTACGGGAATTCGCCGGGGAGTATATGGGCCTTATTAGGCTTTAGGGGAAAGAGAGAGGAGAGGCTGCGCCCCCCCCCCCAATGCTCAGTCCGAATTGGACTAGGGATTGGGGTGGCGCCCCCTCCTTCCTTCTCTTCTCTTTTCCCTTTCCTTCTCTTCTACTCCTACTACTTGGAAGGGCTCCTAGTTCTACTAGGAATGGGGGAATCCTACTCCCGATGGGAGTAGGACTCCCCTAGGGCGCGCCATAGAGAGGGCCGGCCCTCCCCCTCCTCCACTCCTTTATATATGGGGAGGGGGCACCCCTTGGAGACAGAACAATTGATCATTGATCTCTTAACCGTATGCGGTGCCCCCTCCACCATAATCCACCTCGATCATACTATAGCGGTGCTTAGGCGAAGCCCTGCGTCGGTAGCATCATCATCATCGTCACCATGCCGTCGTGCTGACGAAACTCTCCTATGAAGCTTTGCTGGATCGGAGCTCGCGGGACGTCATCAACTTGAACGTGTGCAGAACTCGGAGGTGCCGTGCGTTCGGTACTTGGATCGGTCGGATCGTGAAGACGTACGACTACATCAACCGCATTGTGCTAACGCTTCCGCATTCGGTCTACAAGGGTATGTGGACACACTCTTCCCTCTCGTTTCTATGCATCACCATGATCCTGTGTATGCGTAGGAAGTTTTTTGAAACTAGTAGGTTCCCCAACAACACCATCATCCATCAGCGGTCCAATCACAAGAAGTCGCGCAATGCAAATACATGACCAGGTGAATGCTAACTTTAGTCTGTCATTTGACCTTGAAAACATGGTTGTGCCTTCACCTCCTTTGTTGTTGGTCGAACTCAGGTGCGATGTCGAAGAAGGCCAAACACATTTTAGTCCATGCAAAAAAATGTTTTTCGCGAGGAAACAAAGTTAGGAATTCATGAAGAATGAGTTGTCTGCTGAAGAAACGTTGTTCTGATTCTGATGAAACAATGTTTTGCACGAGTTTGGATAGCCCAACTTGCGAAAGGTTTCCAGAACTCGAGTTTTCTGCTAAAGGAAACATTGCTCGACCCTAGTGAACAATGTTTTGTGGGGAACTGCCAACCACCTCCAACGAGAGTTTTCCATAAGCTACCTCATTAAGTCTTGAAGTCATTTAGTCAAACAAAGCTGGTTCACTTTCACACCTAAGCTGGTTCTAGAAGCTAGTTCTCTTTCACACCTATCTAGGGGGGTTGTCCCGGTTATAAATAGGTTAGCTCTTCCCTTCGTTGGGGACTTTTGCCATTTCTATCAAAGACCAAAGACATAGACTCCTCCTGAGATTGGAGAGCTCTTGTTATCCTTATTCTCATGATTCCTTGAGAAATTGCTCCTAATTCATGCTCCATGACTAGATCGTGTTGTGTGGGTTTGAGTTCATGGTTTCCCTCGCGGATTGCACCTATCTCATGCTCCACGACTTCAGCGTGGTTGTGTGGGGTAGTATTGCGGGTTGTGGATCGGTGAATGCTCGGATTGCAAGCTCCGGTGAGCATCCTCCTCGTCGGGTCATAATCTCTTATTTTCCATTTTTCGGTAGCTTGTAGCTAGTTAGCCCCATCCATTTATCGATCCTTGCCGTGAAGATTGGACCTCCCCTTGAACTCCCTCTTCTCCGAAGACGGTGTCGCATCATCTGGTATTTAGAGCAAGGTTTACACGGTACGATCTATATCTTTGTTGCTAGATCTATCCTTTTTAGTTTAGTTTTTCCCCGTCCTAGAGTCCAAAGCCAAAAAGCCACAAAAAAAATTCAAGCCTTTGTTTGCTGAGATCTAGTTGTTTGCTTTCCTCTTTGTGTTTGCACCAAGTTCTATCCAAAGTTGCTAATGTTTTCTTTGAGTCTTGTTGGATCTTTTGTTTCCTGAGATCTAGTTGTTTGCTTTCCTCTTTGTGTTTGCACCAAGTTCTATCCAAAAAAGTGAAAAAGCAAAAAAAAGTGCAAAAAAGTGCAAAAAAGGAGAGAAGAGAAAGTATTGAGCAAGTGTGCAATCATTTTCAGTTGGGAGAGAAATTTCAGAAGTTGTAGTGGAAAGTGTTGCAGCTCAAACATGGTGCAAGGATCTACAAATTTTTCTTGTTCATTTGGTTTGCATCGATTGGATCTCAGCACTAGCCCTCCCTGTTTACCCCACCCAGATCCACCTACAAACCGTCAACTTCCTTCCTTTCATTCGCCTGTCCAGTCCTGATTTACTACTTCCGCACAGCCGCCAAGGAATCATTAGAATTTGGGTAAGCAAGAAGGTGAGCTGAGTGCTTTCCACATATATTTTTATTTTTTCCACTTGTTTCCAAGAGTTAACATGACAGGATCCAACTTGAGTATACATGGACATCAACATGTGGAAGATGATCTCCCAAAAACTCGCGCAACACTTAGTGATATGATTGAGGAGAGTATAGTTGCAGCTATGCGAAGGATGTTCGGTGGTCGTCTTCCTATTACGGGTAATGAGGATCAACATCAACACAAAACCGCTGCCTCGCTGGCTGCCGACAACCGGCAACGTCAAGAACACAATGATCTGCATGTTGGTCGTGGACGAGCGGTAGGAGATGTTGCCCATGGCGTCCTTGCTGTTGGTGCTGAATGGAGGTGTGGCGACTTTGCTGCCCCCGTGAGGGTGGGCTACATGGAGGAGAAGCTCGCGGGCGAGGCCATGACCCCCGCGGGTTTGCTGCTGATCACCGGCGACGAGTGGCACATGATGGTGATGCCATCTTCCTTGAAGATTTCTCCGAGCATGGTGACGAAGATGAAGGCATGGGGGACTATGAACCCTACTCCCCGCCTCACCATGGTGCTGTTTTTTGTCGCAATGGTCATCATTATGACCGTCATGATCAGGATGACCATGACAGCCAAGCAAGAGTGAAGCTACATATGCCATCATTCACGGGAAAAGAGGATCCGGATGCATATATTGAGTGGGAAGAGAAGTGTGATCAAATCTTTCACATCCATGGGTTTTCTAAAGCCTAGAGAGTTGCTCTTGCTGTTATGGAGTTCTCTGGTTATGCTCTTACATGGTGGAATCAGCTGCAAGACGAACGGTTGATGTCGGGCAATAATCATATCCGCAGCTAGACTGTGATGAAGGAAGTCATGAGGCGCCATTTTGTTCCATCATACTACGAGAGGCAATTGTACAAGTGGTTGTAGGGGCTTACTCAAGGTTCCTGCACTGTTGAGGAGTACTATAAAGAGATGGAGGTGCTGCTAATTCGCACAAGAACCCATGAAAGTGATGAGGCGAAGATGGCAAGATTTTTACATGTGCTGAATGATGAAATATCAGATTTTGTGGAGATGTTTCCTTATGATACATTACAAGAAGTGGTACATCAAGCTATAAGAGTTGAGAAGAAGAATATGCGTAATGGTTGAACTCATGCTTTCCAAGGCTGCACCACCACACACTCATGGTAGCGAGCACAACAGCCATATGGTTCTCAGTTTGAGGGTGCACCACCTAGACACCCACATGCCTCGACGGCTTCCTCACCTTCTATTCACAATCAAGATAAGAGGTCATCAGCTACAGTAGGAGCATCCTCTGCTCCACCTCCAGAAAAGAGTTCTACACGCAGCAGCGACATTCAATGCCACAAGTGCAAAGGAGGGGGTCATATTTCTTTGGAATGTCCAAGCAAAAAACTTTGATCATCAATGAACGAGGTGAATGGGAATCTGAAAGTGACCCTGAAGGTGGAAATGATGGAGTGGAAGAGGAGCAAGGTTGGGAAGTAGGCGGAACTATTTTATCTCATGAGGAACTTGATGGAGAAGCTTTGGTTGTATGTCGTTCACTTAATGCCCAGCTTGTTGATACGTCCATTTTGCATCATGCTTTTATATCGATATTTATTGCATTATGGGATGTTATTACACATTATGTGACAGTAATTATGCCTATTCTCTCTTATTTTACAAGGTTTACATAAAGAGGGAGAATGCCGGCAGCTGGGATTCTGGGCTGGAAAAGGAGCAAATATTAGAGACCTATTCTACACAGCTCCAAAAGTCCTGAAACTTCACGGAAGATCATTTCAGAATATATAAAAAATACTGAGTGCAAGAAGTTCCAGAGGGGGCGCACACCCTGGCCACGAGGGTGGGGGCGCGCCCTACCCCCTGGGCGCGCCCCCTGCCTCGTGGGCCCCCTGGTGGCTCTCCGATGCCCATCTTCTGCTATATGGAGTCTTTCATTGAGGAAAAAATCATAAGAAAACTTTTGGGATGAGACTTCCTCGCCACGAGGTGGAACCTTGGCGAAACCAACCTAGGGCTCTGGCGGAGCTATTCTGCCAGGGAAGCTTCCCTCCGGGAGGGGGAAATCATCACCATCGTCATCACCAACGCTCTACTCATCGGGATGGGGCCAATCTCCATCAACATCTTCCCTGGCACCATCTCCTCTCAAACCCTAGTTCATCTCTTGTATCCAATTCTTGTCTCTATGTCTGAGATTGGTACCTGTAGGTTGCTAGTAGTGTTGATTACTCCTTGTAGTTGATGCTAGCCGGTTTATTTGGTGGAAGATCATATGTTCAGATCCTATATGCATATTAATACCCCTCTGATTATGAACATGAATATGCTTTGTGAGTAGTTACGTTTGTTGCTGAGGACATGGGAGAAGTCTTGCTATTAGTAGTCATGTGAATTTGGTATTCATTCGATATTTTGATGAGATGTATGTTGTATCTCCTCTAGTGGTGTTATGTGAACGTCGACTACATGACACTTCACCATTATTTGGGCCTAGAGGAAGGCATTGGGAAGTAATAAGTAGATGATGGGTTGCTAGAGTGACAGAAGCATAAACCCTAGTTTATGCGTTGCTTCATAAGGGGCTGATTTGGATCCATATGTTTCATGCTATGGTTAGGTTTACCTTAATACTTCTGTTGCAGTTGCGGATTCTTGCAATGGGGGTTAATCATAAGTGGGATGCTTGTCCAAGTAAGGAAAGCACCCAAGCACCGGTCCACCCACATATCAGATGATGAAAGTACCGAACGCGAATCATATGAACGTGATGAAAACTAGCTTGACGATAATTCCCATGTGTCCTCGGGAGCACTTTACTTCATATAAGAGTTTGTCCAGGCTTGTCCTTTGCTACAAAAACGATTGGGCCACCTTGCTGCACTTTATTTACTTTTGTTACTTGTTGCTCATTACAAATTATCTTATCACAAAACTATCTGTTATCTATAATTTCAGTGCTTGCAGAGAATACCTTGCTGAAAACCGCTTATCATTTCCTTCTGCTCCTCGTTGGGTTCGAAACTCTTACTTATCGAAAGGACTAGATAGATCCCCTATACTTGTGGGTCATCAAGATTTTTTCTAGCGCCGTTGCCAGGGAGTGAAGCGCCTTTGGTAGGTGGAATTTGGTAAGAAAAAAAATTTATACAGTGTGCTAAAATTTTCTGTCACTTGTTACTATGGAAAGTAATCCTCTGAGGGGCTTGTTCGGGGTATCTTCACCCCGACCAGTAGAGCAAAGAGTTGCTCCTCAACCTACTGAACCTACTGAACATGAAAATGTCTACTTTGAAATTCCTTCAGGTATGATAGAAAAACTGCTAGCTAATCCTTTTGTAGGAGATGGAACATTACATCCTGAAGAGCACCTAATATATGTGGATGAAGTTTGTGGATTATTTAAGCTTGCAGGTATGCCCGATGATGTTATCAAGAAGAAGGTCTTCCCTCTATATTTGAAGGGAGATGCATTGACATGGTATAGGCTATGTGATGATATGGGATCATGGAACTACAAACGATTGAAATTGGAATTTCATCAAAAGTTTCATCCTATGCATCTTGTTCATCGTGATCGCAATTATATAATTAATTTTTGGCCTCGCGAAGGAGAAAGCGTCGCTCAAGCTTGGGGGAGGCTTAAACCAATGTTATATTCATGCCCCAATCATGAGCTCTCAATAGAAATGATTATACAAAAAATTTATGCTCGACTTTCTGATAACAAACGCGCCATGCTCGATACTTCTTGTGATGGCTCTTTTATGATGAAGACTATTGATTTCAAATGGGATTTATTGGAAAGAATTAAACGAAACTTTGAAGATTGGGATCTCGACAAAGGTAAGGAGTCACGTATGACACCTAAGTTTGATTGTGTTAAATCTTTTATGGATACCGATGTTTTCTGTAAATTTAGCACTAAATATGGACTTGACTTGAGATAGTACCTTCTTTCTGTGAATATTTTGCTGCTCATGTTGATCTCCCTAAGGAGAAGTGGTTCAAATATCATCCTCCCATAGAAGTAGAAGTAGCTGCACCTATTAAAGTTAAAGAAAAGACTATCACTTATAATGATCCTATTATTCCTACTGCTTACGTTGAGAAACCACCTTTTCCTGTTAGGATAAAAGATCATGCTAAAGCTTCAACTGTGGTTCGTAAAAGCAATATTAGAACCTATACACCTCTTGAGCATGTTAAAGTTGAACCTAATATTGCTATTGTTAAGGATCTCTTGGCTGATAATATTTATGGGCATGTTATTTATTTCTGTGATGAAACTGCTAGAATTGCTAAACCCTGTGCTGAAGATAAACATAGACCTATGGTAGGCATGCCTGTTATTTCTATTAAAATAGGAGATCATTGTTATCTTGGCTTGTGTGATATGGGTGCTAGTGCAATACCTATTGACTTACACAAAGAAATTATGCATGATCTTGCACTTGCTGAGTTAGAAGATATTGATGTCACAATTAAACTTGCCAATAGAGATACTATTTCACCAATTGGGATTGTTAGAGATGTTGAAGTCTTGTGTGGGAAAACTAAATATCATGCTGATTTTCTTGTTCTTGGTTCCCCACAAGATAGCTTTTGTCCCATTATATTTGGTAGACCCTTCTTAAACACTATCAATGCTAGGATAGACTGCGAAAAGGAAGTTGTTGCAATTGGCTTAGGTAATATGTCTCATGAGTTCAACTTTTCTAAATTTCGTAGACAACACCGTTAAGAGGAATTGCCTAGTAAAGATGAAACTATTGGTCTTGCTTCTATTGTCGGACCTCCTAGTGATCCTTTAGAACAATATTTGCTAGACCATGAAAATGATATGTTTATGAATGAAAGAAGGGAAATAGATGAAGTGTTCTTTAAACAGGGACCTATTCTGAAGCACAACTTGCCTATTGAAATCTTAGGGGATCCTCCTCCACCCAAGGGTGATCTCGTGTTTGAGCTTAAACCATTGCCTGATACTCTTAAATATGCTTATCTTGATGAAAGGAATATATATCCTGTTATTATTAGTGCTAACCTTTCAGAGAAGGATGAAGAAAAATTATTGAAAACTTTGAAGAAGCACCATGCTGCTATTGGATATACTCTTGATGATCTTAAGGGCATTAGTCCCACTCTATGTTGACACAAAATAAATTTTGAGAAAGATGCCAAACCAGTTATTGATCACCAACGACGGCACGCTGGAACGGGGAGGCCCATGGCGGCGCGCTGCAACGGGGGAGGCCAGCGGCGCGCTGGAACGGGGGAGGCTGGTCGCGGCGCGAGGGGTGGTGGCGCAAGGCGGCGAGTGTGACGCCCCCGATTCAATCATACACTAATCATACACGCAAACGTGTACGATCAAGATCAGGGACTCACAGGAAGATATCACAACACAACTCTACAAAATGAAATAAGTCATACAAGCATCATATTACAAGCCAGGGGCCTCGAGGGCTCGAATACAAGAGCTTGATCATAGACGAGTCAGCGGAAGCAACAATATCTGAGTACAGACATAAGTTAAACAAGTTTGCCTTAAGAAGGCTAGCACAAACTGGGATACAGATCGAAAGACGCGCAGGCCTCCTGCCTGGGATCCTCCTAAACTACTCCTGGTCGTCGTCAGCGGGCTGCACGTAGTAGTAGGCACCTCCAGTGTAGTAGTAGTCATCGTCGACTGTGGCGTCTGGCTCCTGAGCTCCAACGTCTGGTCGCAGCAATCGAGTATAGAAAAGGGGGAAAAGAGGGAGCAAAGCAACTGTGAGTACTCATCCAAAGTACTCGCAAGCAAGGAGCTACACTACATATTTATGCATTGGTATCAATGGAATAAGGGTATCATATGTGGACTGAACTGCAGAAAGCCGGAATAAGAGGGGGATAGCTAGTCCTGTCGAAGACTACGCTTCTGGCCACCTCCATCTTGCAGCATGTAGAAGAGAGTAGATGGTAAGTTCACCAAGTAGCATCGTGTAGCATAATCCTAACCGATGATCCTCCCCTCATCGCCTTGTGAAAGAGCGATCACCGGTTGTATCTGGCACTTGGAAGGGTGTGTTTTATTAAGTATCCGGTTCTAGTTGTCATAAGGTCAAGGTACAACTCCCGGTCGTCTTTTTACCGAGGGACATGGCTATTCAAATAGATCAACTTCCCTGCAGTGGTGCACCACATTTGCCAACACGCTCGACCACCTTTGTCCGGACACACTTTTCTGGGTCATGCCCGGCCTCGGAAGATCAACACGTCGCAGCCCTACCTAGGCACAACAGAGAGGTCAGCACGCCGGTCTAAATCCTATGGCGCAGGGGTCTGGGCCCATCGCCCATTGCACACCTGCACGTTGCGAACGCGGCTGGAAGCAGACCTAGCCTAGCAGGCATTCCAGTCCAATCCGGTGCGCGCCGCTAAGTCGCTGACGTCACGAAGGCTTCGGCTGATACCACGACGTCGAGTGCCCATAACTGTCCCCGCGTAGATGGTTAGTGTGTATAGGCCAATGGCCAGACTTGGATCAAATACCAAGATCTCGTTAAACGTGTTATCTTGAAATAACCGCGAACACCGACCAGGGCCAGGCCCACCTCTCTCCTAGGTGGTATCAACCTGCCCTGTCGCTTCGCCACAAAGATCCACATAGAGGGCTGTCGGGAAAGTATGTCCTTCCAGCCCCCAATTCATGAATCAATCGCGGGTACTCCTCAAGCCAACCCGACTTTAGTCACCACATGTATCATGTATAAGATTTATAGTATATACCTGTGATCACCTCCCGAGTGATCACGACCCAATAATGTAGCATGGCAGACGGATAAGAATGTAGGGCCACTTATGATAAACTAGCATCCTATACTAAGCATTAGGATTGCAGGTAAAGGTAACAATAGTAGTAGCAAGGATAGGCTATGCATCAGGATAGGAATAACGGAAAGTAGTAACATGCTACACTACTCTAATGCAAGCAGTAGAGAGAAGAGTAGGCGATATCTAGTGATCAAGGGGGGGCTTGCCTGGTTGCTCTGGCAAGAGAGAGGGGTCGTCAACACCGTAATCGTACTGGGTAGCAGCGGCGTCGGTCTCGGTGTCTAGCGAGAGAAGAGGGGAAGAAACAATAAATATTAAGCAAGCAGATGCATAGCGATGCATGACATGACAAGTAGCAGTGCTAGGGGTGCCCTAACGTGGTATGAGGTGGTACCGGTGAAGGGGGGAAACATCCGAGAAAAGATCCCCAGTGTTTCGCGTTTTCAAACAGATGAATCGGAGGGGAAAGTTGCGTGTTCTCTATGCTAGGGATGCGTGGCGGACGAACGGGCTGCGTATCCGGGTTTGTCTTGTCGTTCTGAGCAAATTTCATGTTGAAAATAATTTAATCCGAGTTACGGATTAAAAGATATGATTTTCTAAAGATTTTATTAATTTCTGAAATTTAATTAATTATTTAAATTAATTCAAAATTGGATTTATGACATAGAATGATGTCATGCTGATGTCAGCAGTCAACAAGGGTTGACTGGTCAACCTGACCAATGGGTCCCACTTGTCAGTGACACATTTTAATTAAACAAATTAATTAACCTAATTAGTATTAATTAAAGGGGTGGGCCCCACTGTCATACTCTGTTAGTTAATTAATAGTAGTTAATTAGGTTAATTAGTCATTAGGTTAATTAATCATACTTAGTTAATTTAATTAGAATTAATTAAGTTAATTATTTAGTTAATTAATTAGTTATTTATTTTAATTAATTAATTAGTTTTTAATTAATTTTTTATTTTAATATAATTTTTTAATAGACGTTCTGGGCGCTGGGGCCCGCGTGTAAGTGGTCCAGGGCCTTGCGGGCACATGGGCGCGGGTGGGCGCCGGGACCCAGCTGGGCACCCGAGCGGGGCAAGCCGGCGCGGCCATCTCCGGCGACGGCTGGAATGGTGGGTGGGCTCGGCAGAGGCGCCGGCGTCGAGTGGAGCAACGTTGGGGCTCGGCCTCACAGCGCGTGCGACGGGGACGGCAAGGCGTGGCCGTCAGCGGGCGGTGTTGCCGAGCGAGGGATGGCGCGTGCGTTCACGAGGAGGGGCGAGACAAGGCGGGAGCGAAGCAGCGACGGAGGCGGGGCACAGTCGGCATGGAGCAGCTGCCGGAGGTGGGGCGAGCGCAGCGAGGCTGGCGGGGCACACGGCGCGTGGGGCGGGTGATGCGGGGGGGGGGGGCGCAGGCGAAGCATAGCGGCTGCGACGGCGCAGGCGTCGAGGGGCGTAGGCATGCGCGTCTCGAGCAGTGCCCAGGGGAGCGGGCGAGCGGCATAGCGGCGCTACGTGAGGGCGGCTCGAAGTGTGAGCTCCGGCATGCGGGCGGTGCGACGGCCACAGCAGAGGGGAGCGGCGCGCGTGCGGGCGGCAGCAGGGGAAGCGGGCGGCAAGGCAGAGCAGGGCGAGGGACACTACTAGGAAAATGGCTACAAATGGCGCACCAGTTTTGCCTACTAATGGCGCACTACTGGTGCGCCATTAGTATCACACCACTAGTATTTCTTACTAATGGCGCACCACGTAGTGCGCCATTAGTATAGAACACCATGCGCCATTAGTATCTGGCATACTAATGGCGCACGATTGGGTGATGCGCCATTAGTATCAATATTAGGTTTTTTTACTTTTCTGAATTTTGCACAGGTTACAAAATATATTATTGGACAGAATATAGACAGCACCCCAGAGCAAGAGCAGATTCATCGAATACAATAGAAGATTAGTCTCCAAATACAATTCATCATATTAGTCTCCGAATTCAAAAGACCGAAGAAAGATAGAACATTACAAGTCTCGAGACCGCGAGTAGCGAGTGTGTCGGAATTAATACTAATCCTAACAAGTCGTACTAATCATCATCATACAACTTCTACTCGTTATTAATAACAAGTCATACGATCATCATCTTGATAGTCATCGAACCAACCCTACTTAATAGTTCTTCGCACATGATCATCAGTATTAGGCAGGACCTAAATACCCTATTTAAGCTAAAATAGCATAAAACAATATAGACCCTGACTCTCCATTATGGAGAATGGAGAACATCCTGTCTCCAATTCTTGCGCTTCGCTTCCTTTTGCTTCCAAGAACCTCCTTACGACTGTCCATACATTTTTTTTCCATCCTTTGATTTTCATGTCTCCACTTCTTTTAGAAATCTTGTATGGACAGTTGAGATTCGTAGGATGACCTGGCTGTATGTTCAAAACATTAAGAGTACCTTTCTTATACATCAAATGAGGCACACAATTCTCTGGGATTATCTGTTGAAAAACATAGTAATAACTTCATAGTTAGCAATGATGTACTAGTTTTAGAAGTATGCAAAAGATGCACGGATGTCGTAATAGTAAAAATCTTACCAGGGTATCTCCATGGTAGTTACCGTAGTTGAACACATGCACTAGTGGCACGTATTTACCATAATGTTGAGGAGTTTGATTGTGGATCTTGTAATTCTCAATGTCACTACAAAATCCGACCAGATGATTTTTCTCCTTGTAAGTTGTTAATTCAGAGCCATCGGTGTAGTGGGTTTTGTCTACCATCTCCCGCACATTCTTTGAACAATAAAAATAAGCTGTCAATGGAAATAAGCTATCAACTATTTTGAAATAAACAATAAAAATTAGCTAATAACTATGTTTGAGAAACTCACATAGCGGCAGAACTGGAGGCGTATCAACAAGGACCCAAATGTCCATATTGTCTTGGTTGATGTCAGGATTACCAAGATCCATGGTGATAAGCATACCCTCATCAAAACCATACATCTTGCAAAATGCTTCCCAATTTTTGCAACCAAAATGGGTTACGCTCTCAGAATTATATAGATTTACTTCAAAGTCCACATCATGATGAGTCCTTAGGTGAATTTTCTTTGTTTTAGAAATTTCATGGTCTTCAAAATCCATCCACTCCAAGACATAGCGTCTTGCATGGCATGGGATAAGCTATACTCGAATTGTAAAAGATGAAAATTACATGTTGAAATAGTTGAAGTCATGCTTAATTATGAAAATAACACTTGTCGTCGTTGTGTACCGTTTCAACTTCGAAGGTCTCCTCGAGCTTAATGCTGAAGCGCTGATCATCGTCCAGGTGAGGCATGTCGCACAGACCTCGATCGTCGTGGCACTAGTCGCACTCCCCTGGGAGACTTTCATCGTCCGATGACGACATATCCTACGTTCATAATTCAAAACTACATCATTTAGGGTTTGTCGACATCGAGGCATCCTAAAAGCTAAGCTTTTATCATTTAAGGTTTGTCGACGCCGAGGCACCCTAAAAGCCTAAGCTTTCATCATTTAGGTTCTTATCGACACCGAGGCACCCTAAAAGCCATGGTTTTATCATTTAGGGTTTGTCGACGCCGAGGCACCCTAAAAGTCTAAGCTTTCATCATTTAGGTTCTTATCGACACCGAGGCACCCTAAAACCTATGACTTAATGCAGCAAGAATAAAGGGGCAGTTGATCCTACTTAATTAAGTACTAAGATACCCCGGCCCATGCATTAGTCGCAAGTACCCCATATGTCCTATTTTTAGCAAAGTCATGCTAAAATTCACAGAAAATTTCAACATGACCTTTGCTGAAAATATGACATATGGAGTACCCAAATTTGCCGGAACGGAAGTTAATCGACATTCCGGCAAGCTCAAGGGCCACTCGGGGTACTTACAAATTCATCACGACACAATGGTCGGAAACAAAACCCAGCAAACTAGCAAGATGATCATCATCTTTGCAAGTCATTACTTGTCAAACGCAGAAGTGCATAACACAAGCTCACCGACATAGACACACATAACAGCCGCACAACAGCATAGACATTAAACATGTGCAGAGATCACAATCAACAAAGGTTTCCATCAGGTGTATTTCAGACTATTATTCCCATCCCGAGAAAGCATCGACTTCAGAATATCCCCTTTTCAAAGAATGTGTTCTGTGATGAAAGCACTAGCGAATCATGTTAAATCTAATCCCTACTTTTGACCCTCAACTATAACAACCGCATGCATTACAGAGAAGTGTTGATGCAGGCATCAAACACTATAATGCCGCAGGGCAAGGTCTCAAGTTACATGATCTGTTGTGCTTGACTGAAAATTTTGACAGGATAATTTTGACTGAAATTTTGACTGGAGTAACAAATGCATAACAGTAGAAATTACAGGTGTAGATTGCTCTGTTCAACAAACTTCCTATCAGTCCAACAATGTTTCTGAATCTAAACTTTTTCAGTTAACAGAACCTAAACCTGACAATGTTCAGTTAACAGAAAGGGGGGAGGGGAACCCGTGCAGCTCACCGAGAGGAAGACAATGGCGAGCTCGTGCGGGCCCGGGGTTGACGAGGTGACGCGGATCGACGGGGAGGCGTTGGTGTCGTAGAGGCGCCGGAGACCTTGCCCTACGAGACGGAGAAGGGGCCGTCAGCCCCGGCGCAGGCGAGGGGCAAGGGGAGGAGGAGGAGGGGGAAGGGGAGGAGGAGGGTCGGGGGCGTACGTTGTTGCGTCGCTGCTCGGCGCCGACGGCGAGGAGGAAGGCGAAGACGTTGAGGGTCGGGGCGGCGGGGGGGGGTGGGGGCACGGGGGCGGCGGGGGTGGAGTTGGTGGGGCGGGGCGCGGGGGCGGCGAGGGTGGGGGCGCGGGAGCGCGGGGGCGGCGGTGGTGGAGTCCGGCGGGGGTCGGGGTGGCGGCGTCGTGGGTCGGGGCGGCGACGTCGTGGGTCTGGCAAGGGAGAGAGGGACGAATGGGATCTGGCGAGGGAGAGGGAGGACTTAGCTATAGGGGGGAAGCTTAATAATGGCGCACCACCCGTCGGTGCGCGATTAGAAATCGTTTTTTAGATAGCAATGGCGCACCCCCCGCCGGTGCGCCATTAGAAATCTTTTTTTAGATAGCAATGGCGCACCACCAGGCCGGTGCGCCATTAGTATATATTTTTCATTATTATTTGTGGTGATGTTATAAATAATTCTTGTTATGAATGTTAGCAATTGTTTAAAGGTTTGTTCTTGCATACATAATTTGACCAGAGCGGGGGAGGGTGCGGGGGGTGCTCGTCGGCGGCGGTGGAGCGGGGGAGGGTGCGGTGGGTCCTCGACGACGGTGGAGCTAGCGGGGGAGGGTGCGGGTGGAATCGAGATCGAGATGGAGGGTGCGGGGGGTGCTCGTCGGCGGCGGTGGAGCAAGGGAGGGTGCGGTGGGTCGTCGGCGGCGGTGGAGCTAGCGGGGGAGGGTGCGGGTGGAATCGAGATCGAGATGGAGGAGGATCGAGATCGAGTGTCCTCATGAATTCAAAAAGTGCCCATCAAATTTAAAAATATTCATGATATCAAAAAGTATCTGTCTTGGTGATATCAAAAAATATCAAAAAGTGCCCATGAAATATCAAAAATATATATACTAATGGCGCATTGTGGCAGAGTGCGCCATTACTAGTTTAAACTAGTAATGGCACACTTTGCAACGGTGCGCCATTAGTAGTTTTGCAAAAAACAGAATTAAAAAATACAGTAGTGGCGCACTTTATGGCTGGTGCGCCATTACTACTTAGAACTACTAATGGCGCACTTTGCCCGGATGCGCCATTAGTATGTTTGGAAAAATAAAAAAATAATTTGTTACTTGTGGCGCACCTTATGCCTGGTGCGCCATTAGTGTCTTCCACACTAATGGCGCATCACCACATGGTGCGCCATTAGTGTCTTCCACACTAATGACGCATCACCACATGGTGCGCCATTAGTATATAGTAGTGGCGCACCACTTCTCTGATGCGCCATTAGTGTCAATTTCATCTATAGCCCTTTTCCTAGTAGCGGGAGGCGCGGGCGCGGCAGGGCCGCGGTGAGCGCGTCCGCGGTCGGAGCGCGGGCGCTGATGGACGCCAGCCCGGCGCGCGGGCAACAGCGAGCGCAGCGCGTGGGAGATAGGAGGGGAAGCTCACGGGGGGGGGGGGAGTAGGGTACTGGGCGATGGGTCTCGAGGGGGACGTCGGGGACGACGCGATGGAGAGGGGTAGACCGGTGGGGAAGCGCCGGTGAGGTCCAGGCGGGGAGGGGGCGACGGCGTCGGGCGGCGATCTCCTCCTCGATCCCGATCCAATCGGGGGAGAGAGGGAGGAGATATTTTCGCGTGGGGCGGGGGAGTGGGGTGGTGGCCGGTTAAGGTTTGGGGGAGGGAGTAGATATGGGGAATGCGGGGTGGCCGGCTGGGCCTTTGCCCAGTTGGGCCGGTGGCCTGGTGGGCCGAAGCCCAAGGGGCCGGGGGGTTCTTTTATTTTATTTTTTCTTTCTGTTTTGTTCCTTTTTCTTTTATTTATTTTCTTTTATTGTTTTAATTCAACTTAAATCATTTAGCCACTTTATAAAAATGTGTTTATTACACCATAATTAAATATGCAAATTATGGCACTGTCTGAACATTATTGTTTTAACCTTTGAAAACTTTTATTATTTAACTTTATTTTAAATTTGAATTTGACTCGATTTTGAACTAGTGATAGGTTAGCAACAGTAACCGTGGCGAGGTGGCATGATTAGCGTTGGATTACTGTATCACGATTATCCCGGCATTACAGCGGGAGAAGGGGTGGCGACGGTGGCGAGATGGGATCGTGAAGTGGGTGGTTCAGGGCAGACAGGATGTAGTTTTATGTCTTTTCTATCGCGCCGGTTCGAACTGGTGGGCTGGACGCGGGAAGGAAGAAGGTGGGCTGAACTATTCTGGTACTAGTAATAGAATAATATTCTGTTACCCCTGCGCCCTATATAGATGCGCGTGCGACACAACCCCTCAAGGTCTATTCTAATAACACTCCTTAAGACCTTATTCTAATAACATCTAGGCTTATTCTGATAACACCCACCCGTGCCCATCCCCACCTTCTTCCTTCCCGGAACACCTGCACACAACCCCCCGATCCCCCACCTTCTTCCCCTTCGGCCCAACACAACCCACCTTCTTCCTTGCGCCCTCTTCCCCTGTCTCTCGCCAAAGCACCCCGCCGCCGTCTTCCCCTGTCTCTCGCCAAAGCACCCCGCCGCCGCCACCTCCTCCCACCTTCCTCCATCGCCCCTATGCGCCCTCTCCTGCCCCCCGACGCCTCCCCTGTGACGGATCCAGCCCTGCCGCCCTAGAAACCTTCCTCTCGCCCCTAGGCTGGGCCTCAACCAGCGCCGCCGTGGTGCGCAACTCCGCTTCCTTCCCCCACCCCCTCGTCCCGATGCACATCTCCCCGTCGATGGATCCGGGCGGAGTTGTCCCTGCCGCGATTGCAGGAGACGGGGTCGAGGTGCGGATGTTGCTGACCCCCGCGTGCTCCACCGCGCCGGCCGCCCCACCTTTCTCCGTTGGTCGCCCCGCCTCTCTCTGTCGGACGACCATATGCTCCCATTGGGGGCTGCACCACGCCTTCCCCGCACCGAGGTCACCGTGGCCCTCTCCTCCCCAGATCCGGTGAGCCCCCCATGGACCTCTCCTCCCCAGATCCGGCGAGCCCCCCGGCGGCTCCATCCACCTCTCCCTCCTAATTTGTTGCGGAGCACATCAAGCACGCATCCTTACTTTGGCGTTCGTGGCATGGGTGCTGCAGTTTGTTGCCTCCCATGTAGCAGCACTCCGGCGGGCAACGTGCAGTTCCCTGCTCCCTCGACGGCACTTTGGCAAGTGGTTCAGATGACGCCCCTGAGATCCTCTTCCCTCCTGGCCATGAGAGAACGGGCGTTGTGCTGCAGTTCTCTCCATGTGCGGATGTAGCACAAACCGCGAGCAGGAAGCTGACGGTACATCGGTGGTTTGCGTGCAGTACACCTCATGTGACAAAAAATGATGCAGCTCAAAAAGTTCAGTGATGCAGTATGCACTACTCGTTGATGCAGTGCGGTTCCCATAAACAATGTGTGGCGATGTAGTAAGGTTGGTGCCTGTGTGCTGTTCCGATAAGCAGAGCGCAGAGATGTAGTCTGGTTGCCGTCGCGTGCGATTCCCAGGTGTGGTGGTGGTGATAGTTTCCTTGTGTAGCTCGTTTTCTTATCTAGACACCGTGCGGTTCATCAACAAAAGAAGGTTTGCTTATTTTTATCCTGCAGTTCAGTTCGACGAGCTTCCCTCTTGTGTGATTCAGAGGAACCAAAAAAAACAGGGTGTTTGTTTCAATAAAATCTACATGATGTGGTGGTGCATTGCATTCATGCGGTTTGGGGTGGTGCACTTGCAGTACGGTGCATTGGCAGACGAAGTTCTTTGTGGTTCGCTCTGAGAAACATTGATACAGTACACTTATCTCGTCTCAGCAGTCATGGAGCATTCATAAAAAATGAGAAAAAAAATGAAAAAATAATAGTGCAGCTCAGTAACCTCAACCGTGCAAACTTACAAAAGCATTTTACAAAAAAATGCAGTACACTAGCCTCGATAATTTAGTTTGAATGTATTTATACAAAAGTAGTTTGAAAACATTAAAAAAATCCATTCAGTGCACTTTAATTTGTGTAGCGGTCCACTTTCCCTTTGATCTGCACTGCACTCATCCCACCAGGTACCATGTGTTTTGTGTTTCATAAAAAAAGTTACAAGCAGTGCGCTCTTCTTTCCGATGAAAGGTCCACTCACTTGGTCAACGTGTGTAAAAAATTAATAAGTATGAAAAAATACAACAAAAACTCATCAGGTTCACTTTTGATAGTGTTGCGGTTCATTTTCGCGAGTGTTGTGGTCCACTCTCGTTCAAAAAAAGTTGAAAAAAAGACAACAAAAACTTTTGCGAGAAACTTTATGTCCGACAAAAATAAATCATGAAGTTCACTTGACTGCCTGATGCAGTGCGGTTTTTCGTTTGAAGCAGTGCGTTCTTCTGTCCGATGAAGTACTCACAATAATTTTGGTCTTCACAAAAAATAGAGTGTCCGCTTTTAGGTAAATTTAAAACTGCTCTTAAACCGTAAGGAATTAGAGAGAGTGTTCTACATGAAAATGTTGCGTCTCGTCGATATCTTTCCAACAGCATATCATTTGAATCATTTCGACAACCAGTTTGTAAAAATTTCACGATAAACGGCCGCTGCCACTCGTCGTCCGCCGCACGATTTTCAAAATTAACTTAATACTGTAAGGAGTCTCAAAAAAATTCTACATATGAAAGTTGCGCCTTGTCCATAGCTTTTCAACGACGTATTACATGCCTCGTTTCGACAAACAGTTGAAAAATTAGAGAGAATACAGTACCGAAAATTGCAAAAATTTCAAAAAAAAAAAATTCCGCGATTAAGTAAATTCAAAACTGCTCTTAAACCGTAACGAATTAGAGAAAATAATAGATATGAAAAAGATGCGCCTGGACAATATCTTTCCAACGGCGTATCATTTGCCTTATTCCGATGAGCGGTTTAGAAAAAATCATGAAAATACGCTCGCTGCCACTCGTCATCCGCCGCACCATTTTTGAAACTGCTATTAAACCGAGAGCAATCTCGAAAAGTGTTCAACATGACGAAGTTGTGCCTAATTAATAGCTTATCAACGGTATATTATACGCCTCGTTCCGATAAATGATTAAAAAATTAGAGCAAAAACAGTACTGGAAAAACACTGCAGGCAGTTTTTTTTGACACGAAGTTCACTCGTGTGAGTACTGCAGCACACTTGGTTCAAAGAATGACGTGCACTTGCATTGAGCGTGCAGTGCGGAAGTGTTATTAGAATAACTATTCTGATAATACTATCAGAATAAACCGGCTATCTATATATATAAATATATATACTCATTTTCTGTATTCTTGGGAGTATGTACTCCCATCTTCAATATACCTTGTATATGCATTGATTATACCCCTTATCATTCTCAATATACTTTATTAAATATTCTAAGATACCTCAATACAAGTTTTGTTAAAAAAAATATCATTTACGACCTACTTTTTGCAATATACCTTTCGTACAAACAAATCAGTATATACGTAAACCTTTGAAAATATGAGGCACACTTGATTTTTTTTCATGAAATCCATTTTAGGGTATCTAGTAATTATTAATGAAGTATATTAAAAATAATAATAAGCTATAAAAGATTCATCTATCTGGTATATGAGGAGCGAGAGTACGTACTCTCAGGAGTACACAACCATTTTCCTATATGATCGGTTCTACGAGAAATTCTATTTATATATATATATATATATATATATATATATATATATATATATATATATATATATATATATATGCATAACGTGTACAATATGTAACATCGTAAAATACCAGCAAACGAAAAAAATTAAATAGAAAACACAAAATTAAAGGAAAAAGCAATCATGAATCCAAAACCCCCCAAACATCTTAGTATCGGTTGGTGTTACCAACCGGTACTAAAGGGCTCCCCGCCCCCGGCGCTGGCTCGTGCGACGTGGTGGCCCTTTAGTGGCGGTTCATGCTGAACCGGTAATAAAGGGGGGGACTTTTAGTCTCCACCCTTTAGTGCCGATTACAGAACCGGTACTAAAGGCCCTTACGAACCGGTGCAATAGGTCGGTTCTGCACTAGTGCTTGTTCTTCCCCTCGCGCACGCCACGCCAAACCCGAGCGCGTCCAGAGCGCCGCCGCGGTTCCAATCCTCGCGGGATCGCGCTCTGAAGCCGCCCCTCCTCCAAGACTTTGCCCTATAAATAGCCCACGGCCTCCTCTTTCAAACCCCCCAAAACCCTAGCTAAAGTCCCACCGTAGCCCACGCTCGCCTCGAACTGATCACGCCGTCTGCCGCCGGCGTTCGCTGCCCCGCCCGCCTCCGATGAGCAAAACCCTACCCTCAAAACCGGTCAGCAGCACCCCTATATCCCGCGCACCCCGCTGGCATCTTTTTGCCACCCAGGACACACAAACACCGCCGCCCCAATCATCACCACACTTCGCCGGAGCCTCGGAGTACCCGAGCTTCGTCGTCCTCGCCCCGGTCATCTCCGACGTCCCTAAGCGCCACCTACCCCATCCTCGACCTCGCATCACTCCGCCGCATCGCCCGGACGCCTCCGTCACCTTCCACGACGACCGAAGCCGCCGCACCGCCATCGCCCGAGTCACCGCCATCATCTCCGTCCGTAGCCACCGTTCGTAGTAAGCGCGAGCTCCCCTCCACCGTTAGATCACACATGTACGGATTAGATTAGATCCGCGAAGGTTTAGGTTATTTTCAATAGACCGGTTTAGTTTACGTTTTTCCCCGGTTTAGATCTAGTCAGTTTTACAAATCGGTTTCATTTATTTAGTTCGTATATGTTTCAGTTAAAGTTCGCTCGCGCGTTAGATAGTTTCAGACCGGCCACCTTTCGGCCCAGTAGCGCCCGTTAGTTTTTTTAGTTTTATTTTCGTTCTGTTTTAAAAACAGAAAGTTCCAATCTTGTAAAATATGTTTCTATTAGGTTATTTAATATTTTTAGTTGTTTGTTTTTTTTTTCCAAATTTGCAAATTTCCTAAATTTCTGTATAAAATAGTTTCGTCCATGTTTTAGTTTTTAAAAATTGTTTTATATGAGTTTTAGTCAGATTAGTATTTCTGCTACAAAATGAGCTAGAATTAATATTTGGAGGCGATTCTTTTTGCCACTGCTTTGTTTTGTTATTGCCTAGCAGTAGGATTAATTTGGGTATTTATAGATTTTGTTAAAATTATTTTTACTCGAAAACAACTCTGTTTTAATTTATTTCACCTTGTTATTTTCTGTTGTTCTAATTACTTTGAAAATTATTTCCACCTCTGTTGTATTTTATTTCAGATAAGTTTCCGTAGTTTTAGAAGGTGATCTTCTATTTACAGAAAAATAAAATTTTTATTTCTTTTCTTCCTAGTGTTCTTTTAGTCATAATTAGAGTTTAGAAATAGCTTTTAATGTAATTCTTTTTGCACAAAGTTTTTATAATGGTTTCCCTTCTGTTAGTTAACAAAGCTTTTGCTTTGGCTCTGTTTAAGAAAAAAATTGTGGAAGAAAATTATTATTTTTAAGTTGTCTTACTTGTAGTAGAAATCTTACTTTGATTCTTTAACTTATTTGGTTTTATTATTGAATTTCTTTGTGTGTATGATTGTGTGTTATTATAATTTACTTGCTGTTGTAGTAGAAATTTTATGATGGTATGCTTATTTGTGCTAAGTTTGACTCGATAGAATTTCCGGAGTGTGAAGCTTGCTATCACGAGTCGCTAGCGTTCGAAGACAGTCAGCCAGGCAAGTCTTGATCATGAAATTATTTACCTATGTTTTATTGCATTAGTAGTATTTCCTCCCCACCATGCATGCAATAGGAGAAATTGAATAAGTCTTGAGCAGTATCATGTGGTAGGTTGAACCCAATTCCCCTTGTTACCATTGCCCGGGACGATGTAGTTAATTGCTATGCTTTCGTAGACGGGGTTGGTTGAGAGACTCATAAGGGAGATGTGAGAGCCAAGATGATACAACCCCATGACTTCAAGCTCAAGCTGGACTTCTGTCGGATTTCGGGTTCCGGCAGACCCTTAAGGTTCGAACACTAGGGTGCGCGCGGAGATTACGCCTTCTACCTCTCCGTCTCGCAAAGTTCTAAGCTACTGAAAGAACTGCACAAGAGACACAAGGTTTATACTGGTTCGGGCCACCGTTGTGGTGTAATACCCTACTCCAGTGTGTGGTGGGTGGATTGCCTCTTGGGGCTGATGATGGTGAACAATACAAGGAAGAACAGCCTCGCGAGGGTCTGTTCTTGGCTGGGGCGATGAACTGCTGGTGGAGTTCGGCCACCTTTCTCTCTCTCTCTCTCTCTCTCTCTCTCTCTCTCTTACTCTTACTTGCTAACCGAACGGACGAACCCCCTCCGAACCTAAAACCGAACCCCTAGCTATGTGGGCGGCTAGTCCTATTTATAGAGGCCCTAGTCCTCTTCCCAAATATCGAGCGGGAAGGGAGCCAACAATGGCGGGCAAATTTGAAGGGGGACAGCAAGTATCGACTATCCTGACAAAAGCAGTCTTCGCCTGCGCAAAGCTCTGGTGATGACGCCGTCCTCGGCTCCACGGTGACCTCCGTCTCGTAGTCCTCCTGGTCTTGGTATCGTTGCACCGAAATGGCAACCTTTGCCAGCCGCCTCCGTACTCCGCGGCTGCGCTTGCCCCCTTTGCACCAAAGAGGAAAGGAGGACGCTGCGCGGGCTGGCACCCGCCTGGCGCCCTGAGTCGTCATGGCTTGCGTCACGGGCACCTCGCGAGGTACCCCGCCTTGATCTCTCCGCCTCCTCGCGAGCCAGCCTGACGAGGCCGTGCCTGAGGAAGCTCCGTGTCGTCCTCCTCGCGAGGCTTGGCCCCTCGCGAGGGTCTTGAGTCTTGTGTTGATGAACATGGGCCGTGCTGGGCCTCCTTTGAGCCACGCCGCAGGCCGCAGGCAGGCAAGTCTGGGGACCCCCGTTCCCAGAACGCCGACAACTTCAAATTCACTACTGGGTGGAGGACGGTTGACGGGCACCGTGGAGCAACCAGCGGATGGCCGGGATGCATGGAGAAGTGCCATGACATCTTGCGGAAAGCTTCACCCAGCCACGAAGAGATGGATGGATACACCTTGACTGGAAGCTTACCTGTGCAGACGCAAGCCATTATGGGCTCTGGCTTGGTCGACCCTAGGCGTGACTCTGGTCGGATGGTGCTACAGGATGTAGAAGAATAGTAGGATTGGATGGGCACCGGAAGTGGACCAGAGGAACTCTATGGAAGACCCTGTTTCATTCATCCCGTCTTCAAACACCAGGTAGAGCAAGGACATAAACGAGGGAGCAATTCTTGCAGGTAAAGTGCACAAGAATCTGCAAAGTGGAAAACTAATAGATTAGCCATGTCCCCGGTTAAGGACAACTAAGCCTCTGGAATTGGAGTATTTCAGAAATCACAACACTGAACATAATTAATTAATTGATGGGTTATTAATAATTTCGGGTATGAGACACTGGTTGGCGGAACCATCTCATTAACAACCAACATTTTGTAGTAGTTGCAAGCAAGTCCTTTGTTGTATGGAAAATTGGCTTTTTTGCAAAAACATAAAAACTTAGAGCCCCACAACCAAATTGCATATAGTTTTAGAGTTATTACTGTTTTTCTCTCTATGACTTGCCGACATATTCAAAATGCTGACAACACAGCTGCAATGTCTCATGTTGTAGAGGAGTTTTCCGACCAGGAGTGAGGGTACGATCTACGCTCGGTGATTACCCTATGGAGTCGGATGGACTCGCTTATCGTCTACGCTTCCGCAACATTTAGTTTTTTTCATGAGTTGGCCTTCGGCCAAATTTATTCTATTGTAATAAAGACTCGATATGAGAATAGTGTAATAAATCAGGTGTGATTGTACTTTGAATTTTTCATCAATGTACTGTGTGTGCCAGCATGATCTTGGGATGGTACTCAGACACAGAGACTTGACCGATTTCGGGTCGGGTCGCTACAGAGATGGTATCCGAGCACACGTTGACCGTATGACGAAACCCCTAGGATCGGAAAGCCATAGGAAGAAACTATTTTATTTTATGTCCTTATTATTCCGTAATTCTCCCCTGTTCAATTCTAACTTCCCTCTAATTTTCAACATTCTAGATGGTCGTCGAGTTCACCCCAGTTCTGCTATTGGAGTTTTGCCAGCCGGATGAGACGATGCTTTTCGGCAAGAAGCTGGTTTAGATCGTGAAGAAGCTGAAGATTGCTCTGCCCTCTATCATCGGGAATCATACCAATGCACTTCCGACGGATACCCGCTATAGGATTGAGGTGCACATTCCGGGGAGGACCTTCTGTGATGCCCCAAGACCGGAGCTTCAGATGCCTTCCAGGGTTTCTGGGTTTCGTCGTGTGATTTGTTTGGTTCGTTGCATCATGTCGTCATGCCATCATCTCATAAATCTTTTGCAACTCAACTAAATAAATTGCATGGATCTTCGGTCCATTTAAATCGAGGGAATTCACATGGTGATTCTCTTTATAACATATCCTCCCAATATTACGGAGCTAAATAAAAATATTCCATTCGTTTGGATTTACCGCAAACACACTTGCAAAATATCCCAATGCCTTTGTTATCTTAATTCTCAGTCTCCAACATGGCCATATATTTCTTTCATCATATTTCGGAGCTCTACCAAAAATTCGAACATTTTTGGACACCTCCATTTCCTAGCCCTTGTTCAAACCAGTTGAATTAAGTTCAAATGACTTTGAATTAAATCCTTGCAATCTTGCATCTCCTATTTTTTGTGCACCGTGCACATTTTTACGAGTCCGTGAAAATTATCCACATGTCCAACTTTTTCCCCTAACCTCTCTTTCTTTTTCTTTCATATCTCTGTTTTGTTTTTTTTTCTTCTTTTGTTCTTTAGAGTGAGAGAGAGAGAGTCGGCCCAGCTACAGCCTCAGGCCTGCCGGCCCAAGGTCCAGCTAAGGCCTCCCTAGGCGCATCTCCTCCCTCTCTACTGGGCCTCTCGCGCCGGCCCACCAGTCCTGCTGCTAACCCTAACCCTCTCCCTACCCGATCCCACGCACTCTCTCCCTCTCGTCCTCATCCTCCGCCGCCAACACCCATTCGCATGCATCAAGCCAGGACCGTGCTCGATCCCCCATCTTCGATCTCCCAGCGCCGCCTTCGACCTCGTTTTCCCTTCGTCTCGATCCCTCTCCTTCGCCCCGTGCTTCCTCGCACCAACGCCCACTGACTCTCGCTCATCTTGAGCACCCCAACACCAACGAGCTCCGTCGCTGGCAGCCTTGCCTCCGATCGCGCCAAGAGCCGCCAAGAGCCGCCTGCCCTCTGGTCCGTCGTCTCGTGCTGCTCTCCTACCATGACTCCGTGAGTCCCGCCGCTGGAGCGCAGAGCCCCTTCCTAGCGCGCCGGCCACCGACGCGGTCTCCTGCCGGCCTCACCATGACCCGACGCCCGAGCGCCTCCTGCTGCGAGCTCCACCAGGACCATGTCGCCGCCCCGCCTCCAAGTTCGCTGCCGCCAAGCGCCGCCGTGGCCATGCCCGACACCGCCAGCAGGGCCCCGTTCCCGTCTCCGGCGCCTCAAGACCCATGCCCGAGCCCTCTGCTCGAGGAGGAGCTTCGCCTCCTTGCTTCGCGCCAAGGCCGACGCCGGCCACTTCACCTTCGCCTCCTGTTGCCGGCGCACCGCCGGACCTTCGCCTCGCCCCATCCATCATGCTGCCTATTGACCCTCCGTTTTTTCTCATTGTGAGCTTGTTCGGCCATGGATGTTTTGAACCGTTTGTTGGGGAACGTAGTAATTTCAAAAAATTTCCTACGCACACGCAAGATCATGGTGATGCATAGCAACGAGAGGGGAGAGTGTTGTCTACGTACCAACGCAGACCGACTGCGGAAGCGATCACACAACATAGAGGAAGTAGTCGTACGTCTTCCCGATCCGACCGATCCAAGCACCGTTACTCCGGCACCTCCGAGTTCTTAGCACACGTTCAGCTCGATGACGATCCTCGGGCTCCGATCCAGCAAAGCGTCGAGGAAGAGTTCCGTCAGCACGACGGCGTGCTGACGATCTTGATGTACTACGGACGCAGGGCTTCGCCTAAGCACTACAACGGTATGATCGAGGTGGAATTTGGTGGCAGGGGGCACCGCACACGGCTAAGGGACGATCAACAATGATCAATTGTGTGTCAAGAGGTGCCCCTGCCCCCGTATATAAAGGAGCAAGGGGGAGGGGTTCGGCCGGCCAAGGGAGAGGGGCACAGGAGGAGTCCTACTCCCACCGGGAGTAGGACTCCCCCCCAATCCTATTCCTAATAGGAATCCTCAAGGGGGAAAGAGAGAAGGGGTGGCCGGCCACCTTCCCTAGTCCTAATAGGACTAGGGAAAGGGGGGAGGTGCGCAGCCCTCTATGGCAGCCCCTTTCACTTTTCCACTAAGGCCCAATAGGCCCATTTGCCTCCCGGGGGGTTCCGGTAACCCTCCCGGTATTCCGGTAAAATCCCGATTTCACCCGGAACACTTCCGATGTCCAAACATAGGCTTCCAATATATCAATCTTTATGTCTCGACCATTTCAAGACTCCTCGTCATGTCCGTGATCACATCCGGGACTCCGAACAACCTTCGGTACATCAAAATGCATAAACTCATAATAACTGTCATCGTAACGTTAAGCGTGCGGACCCTACGGTTCGAGAACAATGTAGACATGACCGAGACACATCTCCGGTCAATAACCAATAGCGGGACCTGGATGCCCGTATTGGCTCCTACATATTCTACGAAGATCTTTATCGGTCAGACCGCATAACAACATACGTTGTTCCCTTTGTCATCGGTATGTTACTTTCCCGAGACTCGATCGTCGGTATCCAATACCTAGTTCAACCTCGTTACCGGCAAGTATCTTTACTCGTTCCATAATACATCATTCCGCAACTAACTCATTAGTTGCAATGCTTGCAAGGCTTAAGTGATGTGTATTACCGAGAGGGCCCAGAGATACCTCTCCGACAATCGGAGTGACAAATCCTAATCTCGAAATACGCCAACCCAACATCTACCTTTGGAGCCACCTGTAGTACTCCTTTATAATCACCCAGTTACGTTGTGATGTTTGGTAGTACCCAAAGTGTTCCTCCGGCAAACGGGAGTTGCATAATCTCATAGTCATAGGAACATGTATAAGTCATGAAGAAAAGCAATAGCAACATACTAAACGATCGGGTGCTAAGCTAATGGAATGGGTCATGTCAATCAGATCATTCAACTAATGATGTGACCTCGTTAATCAAATAACAACTCTTTGTTCATGGTTAGGAAACATAACCATCTTTGATTAACGAGCTAGTCAAGTAGAGGCATACTAGTGACACTGTGTTGGTCTATGTATTCACACATGTATTATGTTTCCGGTTAATACAATTCTAGCATGAATAATAAACATTTATCATGATATAAGGAAATAAATAATAACTTTATTATTGCCTCTAGGGCATATTTTCTTCAGTCTCCCACTTGCACTAGAGTCAATAATCTAGATTATACAGTAAAGATTCTAACACCCATGGAGCCTTGGTGCTGATCATGTTTTGCTCGTGGAAGAGGCTTAGTCAACGGGTCTGCAACATTCAGATCCGTATGTATCTTGCAAATGTCTATGTCTCCCACCTGGACTAAATCCCGGATGGAATTGAAGCGTCTCTTGATGTGTTTGGTCCTTTTGTGAAATCTGGATTCCTTTGCCAAAGCAATTGCACCAGTATTGTCACAAAAGATTTTCATTGGACCCGATGCACTAGGTATGACACCTAGATCGGATATGAACTCCTTCATTCAGACTCCTTCGTTCGCTGTTTCCGAAGCAGCTATGTACTCCGTTTCACATGTAGATCCCGCTACGACGCTTTGTTTAGAACTGCACCAGCTGACAGCTCCACTGTTTAAAGTAAACACGTATCCGGTTTGCGATTTAGAATCGTCCGGATCAGTGTCAAAGCTTGCATCAACGTAACCTCTTACGGTGAGCTCTTTGTCACCTCCATATACGAGAAACATATCCTTAGTCCTTTTCAGGTATTTCAGGATGTTCTTGACCGCTGTCCAGTGATCCACTCCTGGATTACTTTGGTACCTCCCTGCTATACTTATAGCAAGGCACACATCAGGTCTGGTACACAGCATTGCATACATGATAGAGCCTATGGCTGAAGCATAGGGAACATCTTTCATTTTCTCTCTATCTTCTGCAGTGGTCGGGCATTGAGTCTGACTCAACTTTACACCTTGTAACACAGGCAAGAACCCTTTCTTTGCTTGATCCATTTTGAACTTCTTCAAAATCTTGTCAAGGTATGTGCTTTGTGAAAGTCCAATTAAGCGTCTTGATCTATCTCTATAGATTTTTATGCCTAATATGTAAGCAGCTTCACCGAGGTCTTTCATTGAAAAACTTTTATTCAAGTATCCCTTTATGCTATCCAGAAATTCTATATCATTTCCAATCAGCAATATGTCATCCACATATAATATCAGAAATGCTACAGAGCTCCCACTCACTTTCTTGTAAATACAGGCTTCTCCAAAAGTCTGTATAAAACCAAATGCTTTGATCACACTATCAAAGCGTTTATTCCAACTCCGAGATGCTTGCACCAGTCCATAAATGGATCGCTGGAGTTTGCACACTTTGTCAGCTCCCTTTGGATCGACAAAACCTTCCGGTTGCATCATATACAACTCTTCTTCCAGAAATCCATTCAGGAATGCAGTTTTGACATCCATTTGCCAAATTTCATAATCATAAAATGCGGCAATTGCTAACATGATTCTGACAGACTTAAGCATCGCTACGGGTGAGAAAGTCTCATCGTAGTCAACTCCTTGAACTTGTCGAAAACCTTTTGCGACAAGTCGAGCTTTGTAGACAGTAACATTACCATCAGCGTCAGTCTTCTTCTTAAAGATCCATTTATTCTCAATTGCTTGCCGATCATCGGGCAAGTCAACCAAAGTCCATACTTTGTTCTCATACATGGATCCCATCTCAGATTTCATGGCTTCAAGCCACTTTGCGGAATCTGGGCTCACCATCGCTTCTTCATAGTTCGTAGGTTCATCATGATCTAGTAGCATGGCCTCCAGAACAGGATTACCGTACCACTCTGGTGCGGATCTTACTCTGCTTGATCTACGAGGTTCAGTAGTATCTTGATCTAAAGTTTCATGATCATCATCATTAGCTTCCTCTCTTATTGGTGTAGGTCTCGCAGAAACAATTTTCTGTGATGTACTATTTCCCAATAAAGGAGCAGGTACAGTTACCTCGTCAAGTTCTACTTTCCTCCCACTCACTTCTTTCGAGAGAAACTCCTTCTCAAGAAAGTTTCCGAATTTAGCAACAAAAGTCTTGCCTTCGGATCTGTGATAGAAGGTGTATCCAATAGTTTCCTTTGGATATCCTATGAAGACACATTTCTCCGATTTGGGTTCGAGCTTATCAGGTTGAAGCTTTTTCACATAAGCATCGCAGCCCCAAACTTTAAGAAACGACAACTTTGGTTTCTTGCCAAACCACAGTTCATAAGGCGTCGTCTCAACGGATTTTGATGGTGCCCTATTTAACGTGAATGCGGCCGTCTCTAAAGCATAACCCCAAAACGATAGCGGTAAATCAGTAAGATACATCATAGATCGCACCATATCTAGTAAAGTACGATTACGACGTTCGGACACACCATTACGCTGTGGTGTTCCGGGTGGCGTGAGTTGCGAAACTATTCCACAATTTTTCAAATGTACACCAAACTCGTAACTCAAATATTCTCCTCCACGATCAGATCGTAGAAACCTTATTTTCTTGTTACGATGATTTTCAACTTCACTCTGAAATTCTTTGAACTTTTCAAACGTTTCAGATTTGTGTTTCATTAAGTAGATATACCCATATCTACTTAAATCATCTGTGAAAGTGAGAAAATAACGATATCCGCCACGAGCCTCAATATTCATCGGACCACATACATTGGTATGTATGATTTCCAACAAATCTGTTGCTCTCTCCATAGTACCGGAGAACGGTGTTTTAGTCATCTTGCGCATGAGGCATGGTTCGCAAGTACCAAGTGATTCATAATCAAGTGGTTCCAAGAGCCCATCAGTATGGAGTTTCTTCATGCGCTTTACACCGATATGACCTAAACGGCAGTGCCACAAATAAGTTGCACTATCATTATCAACTCTGCATCTTTTGGCTTCAACATTATGAATATGTGTATCACTACTATCGAGATTCATCAAAAATAGACCACTTTTCAAAGGTGCATGACCATAAAAGATATTACTCATATAAATAGAACAACCATTATTCTCTGATTTAAATGAATAACTGTCTCGCATCAAACAAGATCCAGATATAATGTTCATGCTCAACGCTGGCACCAAATAACAATTATTTTGGTCTAATATTAATCCCGAAGGTAGATGTAGAGGTAGCGTGCCGACCGCGATCACATCGACTTTGGAACCGTTTCCCACGCGCATCGTCACCTCGTCCTTTGCTAGTGTCCGCTTATTCTGTAGTCCCTGTTTCGAGTTGCAAATATTAGCAACGGAACCAGTATCAAATACCCAGGTGCTATTGCGAGCATTAGTAAGGTACACATCAATAACATGTATATCACATATACCTTTGTTCACCTTGCCATCCTTCTTATCCGCCAAATACTTGGGGCAGTTCCGCTTCCAGTGACCAGTCTGCTTGCAGTAGAAGCACTCAGTTTCAGGCTTAGGTCCAGACTTGGGTTTCTTCTCTTGAGCAGCAACTTGCTTGCCGTTCTTCTTGAAGTTTCCCTTCTTCTTCCCTTTGCACTTTTTCTTGAAACTAGTGGTTTTGTTAACCATCAACACTTGATGCTCCTTCTTGATTTCTACCTCCGCAGCTTTCAGCATTGCGAAGAGCTCGGGAATAGTCTTGTTCATCCCTTGCATATTATAGTTCATCACAAAGCTCTTGTAGCTTGGTGGCAGTGATTGGAGAATTCTGTCAATGACGCAATCATCCGGAAGTGTAACTCCCAATTGAATCAAGTGATTATTATACCCAGACATTTTGAGTATATGCTCACTGACAGAACTGTTCTCCTCCATCTTGCAGCTATAGAACTTATTGGAGACTTCATATCTCTCAATCCGGGCATTTGCTTGAAATATTAACTTCAACTCCTGGAACATCTCATATGCTCCATGACGTTCAAAACGTCGTTGAAGTCCCGGTTCTAAGCCGTAAAGCATGGCACACTGAACTATTGAGTAGTCATCAGCTTTGCTCTGCCAGACGTTCATAACTTCTGGTGTTGCTCTAGCAGCAGGCCTGGCACTAAGCGGTGCTTCCAGGACGTAATTCTTCTGTGCAGCAATGAGGATAATCCTCAAGTTACGGACCCAGTCCGTGTAATTGCTACCATCATCTTTCAACTTTGCTTTCTCAAGGAACGCATTAAAATTCAACGGAACAACAGCACGAGCCATCTATCTACAATCAACATAAACAAGCAAGATACTATCAGGTACTAAGTTCATGATAAGTTTTAAGTTCAGTTAATCAAATTACTTAAGGACTCCCACTTAGATAGACATCCCTCTAATCCTCTAAGTGATCACGTGATCCAAATCAACTAAACCATAACCGATCATCACATGAGATGGAGTAGTTTTCAATGGTGAACATCATTATGTTGATCATATCTACTATATGATTCACGCTCGACCTTTCGGTCTCCGTGTTCCGAGGCCATATCTGTATATGCTTGGCTCGTCAAGTATAACCTGAGTATTCCGCGTGTGCAACTGTTTTGCACCCGTTGTATTTGAACGTAGAGCCTATCACACCCGATCATCACGTGGTGTCTCAGCACGAAGAACTTTTGCAACGATGCATACTCAGGGAGAACACTTCTTGACAATTTAGTGAGAGATCATCTTATAATGCTACCGTCAATCAAAGCAAGATAAGATGCATAAAAAGATAAACATCACGTGCAATCAATATAAGTGATATGATATGGCCATCATCATCTTGTGCTTTGTGATCTCCATCTCCGAAGCACCGTCATGATCACCATCGTCACCGGCGCGACACCTTGATCTCCATCGTAGCTTCGTTGTCGTCTCGCCAATCTTATGCTTCCACGACTATCACTACCGCTTAGTAATAAAGTAAAGCATTACATCGCGATTGCATTGCATACAATAAAGCGACAACCATATGGCTCCTGCCAGTTGCCGATAACTCGGTTACAAAACATGATCATCACATACAATAAAATCAGCATCATGCCTTGACCATATCACATCACAACATGCCCTGCAAAAACAAGTTAGACGTCCTCTACTTTGTTGTTGCAAGTTTTACGTGGCTGCTACGGGCTTAAGTAAGAACTTATCTCACCTACGCATCAAAACCACAACGATAGTTCGTCAAATAGACTCCGTTTTAACCTTCTCAAGGACCGGGCGTAGCCACACTTGGTTCAACTAAAGTTGGAGAGACAGTCTTCCGCAAGCCATCTATGTGCAAAGCGCGTCGAGGGAACCGGTCTCGCATAAGAGTACGCGTAAGGTTGGTCCGGATCGTCTCGTCCAACAATACCGCCAAACCAAAGTATGACATGCTGGTAGGCAGTATGACTTGTATCGCCCACAACTCACTTGTGTTCTACTCGTGCAAATAACATCAAACCATAAAAACCTAGGCTCGGATGCCACTGTTGGGGAACGTAGTAATTTCAAAAAAATTCCTACGCACACGCAAGATCATGGTGATGCATAGCAACGAGAGGGGAGAGTGTTGTCTACGTACCAACGCAGACCGACTGCGGAAGTGATCACACAACGTAGAGGAAGTAGTCGTACGTCTTCCCGATCTGACCAATCCAAGCACTGTTACTCCGGCACCTCCGAGTTCTTAGCACACATTCAGCTCGATGACGATCCTCGGGCTCCGATCCAGCAAAGCATCGAGGAAGAGTTCCGTCAGCACGACGGCGTGGTGACGATCTTGATGTACTACCGACGCAGGGCTTCGCCTAAGCACTACAACGGTATGATCGAGGTGGAATTTGGTGGCAGGGGGCACCGCACACGGCTAAGGGACGATCAACAATGATCAATTGTGTGTCAAGAGGTGCCCCTTGCCCCCGTATATAAAGGAGCAAGGGGGAGGGGTTCGGCCGGCCAAGGGAGAGGGGCGCAGGAGGAGTCCTACTCCCACCGGGAGTAGGACTCCCCCCCAATCCTATTCCTAATAGGAATCCTCAAGGGGGAAAGAGAGAAGGGGTGGCCGGCCACCTTCCCTAGTCCTAATAGGACTAGGGAAAAGGGGGAGGTGCGCAGCCCTCTATGGCAGCCCCTTTCACTTTTCCACTAAGGCCCAATAGGCCCATTTGCCTCCCGGGGGGTTCCGGTAACCCTCCCGGTATTCCGGTAAAATCCCGATTTCACCCGAAACACTTCCGATGTCCAAACATAGGCTTCCAGTATATCAATCTTTACGTCTCGACCATTTCGAGACTCCTCGTCATGTCCATGATCACATCCGGGACTCCGAACAACCTTCGGTACATCAAAATGCATAAACTCATAATAATTGTCATCGTAACGTTAAGCGTGCGGACCCTACGGTTCGAGAACAATGTAGACATGACCGAGACACATCTCCGGTCAATAACCAATAGCAGGACCTGGATGCCCATATTGGCTCCTACATATTCTACGAAGATCTTTATCGGTCAGACCGCATAACAACATACGTTGTTCCCTTTGTCATCGGTATGTTACTTGCCCGAGACTCGATCGTCGGTATCCAATACCTAGTTCAACCTCGTTACCGGCAAGTCTCTTTACTCGTTTCGTAATACATCATTCCACAACTAACTCATTAGTTGCAATGCTTGCAAGGCTTAAGTGATGTGTATTACCGAGAGGGCCCAGAGATACCTCTCCGACAATCGGAGTGACAAATCCTAATCTCGAAATACGCCAACCCAACATCTACCTTTGGAGCCACCTGTAGTACTCCTTTATAATCACCCAGTTACGTTGTGAAGTTTGGTAGTACCCAAAGTGTTCCTCCGGCATACGGGAGTTGCATAATCTCATAGTCATAGGAACATGTATAAGTCATGAAGAAAAGCAATAGCAACATACTAAACGATCGGGTGCTAAGCTAATGGAATGGGTCATGTCAATCAGATCATTCAACTAATGATGTGACCTCGTTAATAAAATAACAACTCTTTGTTCATGGTTAGGAAACATAACCATGTTTGATTAACGAGCTAGTGAAGTAGAGGCATACTAGTGACACTGTGTTGGTCTATGTATTCACACATGTATTATGTTTCCGGTTAATACAATTCTAGCATGAATAATAAACATTTATCATGATATAAGGAAATAAATAATAACTT
This sequence comes from Triticum monococcum, assembly GCA_034509565.1. NCBI lineage: Eukaryota > Viridiplantae > Streptophyta > Magnoliopsida > Poales > Poaceae > Triticum > Triticum monococcum. Next base: position 342,773,261 of record CM067847.1, read on the forward strand.
TATTATTGCCTCTAGGGCATATTTCCTTCACCGTTTGCCTCCTGCACACGTCGTGTTTCCTCCAAATCCACCGAAGGCCACCATGCAAAATAACCAAGCATCCAGGGATGCAAGGCCGCCTATGGAGATCGCTTTCACCAAGTACCACGCCCGGTGGAGACCAAGACAGAGACCTCCTCGAGCAGGAACGTTTTTGGGATCGTCAAGGCCACCTCAAGTTCGACTACGTTTTGCCGCCTCGACTGAGACCAACAAGTACCACGACGACGCGTCATGTTCATCTACCGCCATCTTCGGAACCGCTAAGAACGGCAAGTACCTCGACTAGTACCTTGATGCCCGATGCATAGAAGAACGACCGTCGCCGAAGACCCGGGTAGCAAAACGTCAAGTACCTATGACCGAAGAACGCCATGTACCTCTCCGAAAAACGAACATGTACCAATACATCTGGATACCTCGAACCCGTCAAGTCCGACAACGATTGTGTACAACTACCAACGGCGTGCATGTTGCCAAGTACCCTCTCCGGATCATCATGTTCGACTCCCGATAAACATGTACCACTACCGTCGCCGAGATCGCGAGAACCTCTACCGTCGACCCTAGAGCATGAGAGAATGACTACTTCCACTACGAAAGTCCCGAGAACGTCTACTTCCCCTTGTCCATTTCGAACTTGACCCGTTCCGATAATGCACGCTCCGAAAGGTATAACCGCCGAGACGACCGCCCGTGAACTAATGCATGTGTGATGTATGAGATGCTCGTGCTTGCTCCGTGCTTGAATTGTCGATGCACGTTGCCCCTCTTTTGCCTTGTTACCGTCGTCTCATGGGACACCCGGTATTCAGGATCACTCCCCGTCACTCTTGCACATTTTCGTGCACCCACACTTGTTCCTTTGCACTAGCATCTCATTTGAGTTGCCGGATCACCGGAATGTTGCCATGGTAACATTTCTGTTTCGCCGCCGTGGCACCCCTTTTCCTTCCGCCATGGCGAGAAATGCCTCATATCTTGTCATGTCTACTTTTCCTTAAAACTTGCATAAACTTGCACATGTCATCCGCATAATGATACCAACTTCAAGATTGGTTAAAATTGTTGTTTGCATTAAATTACTAATGCATGGGGATTTACTGGCTTTGTTGTTTAATATACACGGCCGCATTTAAATTGTTTAGATGGTATAGTTTTGTTATGTAGCATCTCTTGACATGCTTAACAACATTTAATATTGGTGAGTACATAACCGAGAGAGAACTAAACAATTGATGTGGTGTTCCGTCAATATGCAACCCGTTGCATATTGAGCTCCACTTAATTTGTAGTTTTGGTTGTTGCACTTTGCCATGTCATGCATATTTAAACCGGACATGCATCATACTTGGTTGTGCATCATGCCATGCTTACATGATGGTTGTTTACCATGTTGTTTGCTTCTTTCCAGTATTGCTTCTTCGGGTTAGTTCCGTTAACGTCGCGTTCTGTGAGGATCCGTCCAACTACGTCCGTTTTTCTTCTTCATGGACTCGTTCTTCTTCCTTGCGGGATCTCATGCAAGATGACCATTCCCTCAAAATCACTTCTATCTTTTCTTGCTAGATGCTCGCTCTTTTGCTATGCCTATGCTGCGATACCTACCACTTGCTTTATCATGCCTCCCATATTGCCATGTCAAACCTCTAACCAACCTTGTCCTAGCACACCGTTGTTTAGCTATGTTACCGCTTTTTTCAGCCCCTCTTATAGCGTTGTTAGTTGCAGGTGAAGATTGGAGCTTGTTCCATGTTTGGAACATGGATATTTGATGGGATATCACAATATCTCTTATTTAATTAATGCATCTATATACTTGGTAAAGGGTGGAAGGCTCGGCCTTATGCCTGGTGTTTTGTTCCACTCTTGCCGCCCTAGTTTTCGTCATACTGGTGTTATGTTCCTTGATTGTGTGTTCCTTACACAGTTGGGTTATAATGGGAACCCCTTGATAGTTCACCTTGAATAAAACTCCTCGAGCAAGGCCCAACATTGGTTTTACCATTTGCCACCTAGCCTTTTCTTTCCCTTGGGTCGGCCGGCTCAAGGGTCATCTTTATTTAACCCCCCCCCCCCGGGCCAGTGTTTCTCTAAGTGTTGGTCCAACTGAGCGATGTCCGGGGCTACCAGGGGCAACTCTGGGCTGGCCTACCCGATGTCTTGCTCATCCGGTGTGCCTTGAGAACGAGATATGTGTAGCTCCTATCGGGATTTGTCGGCACATCTGGGTGGCTTTGCTGGTCTTGTTTTACCATAGTCGAAATATCTTGTAACCAGGATTCCGAGCATGATCGGGTCTTCCTGAGAGAAGGAATATCCTTCGTTGACCGTGAGATCTTGTGATGGGCTAAGTTGGGACACCCCTGCAGGGATTTGAACTTTTGAAAGCCGTGCCCATGGTTATGGACAGATGGGAATTTGTTAATGTCCGGTTGTAGAAAACCTGAAACTTATCTTAATTAAAATGCATCAACCGCATGTGTAGCCGTGATGGTCTCTTTCCGGTGGTGTCCGGGAAGTGAACACGGTGTTGGAGTTATGCTTGAACGTAGGTTTTTCTAGGATCACTTCTTGATCATAGTTCATCGATCGTGCCTTTGCCTTCTCTTCTCGCTCTCATTTGCGTATGTTAGCCACCAAATATGCTAGTCGCTTGCTGCAGCTCCACCTCATACCTTTTCCCTACCCATAAGCTTAAATAGTCTTGATCGCGAGGGTGTGAGATTGCTGAGTCCCCGTGACTCACAGTTTACTTCCAAAACTAGTTTGCAGGTGCCGATGATATCGTGTAGGTGATGCAACCCAGCTCTAGGAGGAGCTCGATGAAGATCGTGTTCGTTATGTTGTTTCTGTTTTCCAGTTGATCAGTGGTGGAGCCCAGTTGGGGTCGATCGGGGATCTGTAGCATTAGGGGTAGTCTTCTTTCATTTGGTTCTGTAGTCGGGCCTTGATTGTATCTGGATGATGTAATGCTTTATTCATGTATTGTGTGAAGTGGAGATTGTAATCCAACTATGTATCCTTTTCCTTATTCATTACATGGGTTGTGTGAAGATTACCTCTCTTGCGACATTGCCTTCAATGCGGTTATGCCTCTAAGTCATGCTTCGACAGGTGGGAGATATAGCCGCATCGAGGGTGTTACACCTTCGGAGGATATTCAAAGCCCATCAACTTTGAGTTTACCTCTTTCACTTGGATCCTCGGAAGAGTCATGGCAATTTATCGTGCACTCGGACATCTCTCAGAAGAGTATAGGGCCGAGCTCGACCCATCAGACCTCGCCATGATTTCTTGCAGAGCTAGGAATGGAGATATCATCCTTACCATGGAAGACGACTCCATTCTTTCATATGTCCAAGACTTGGAGAGTCACATTAGGAACCACGAAATCCAGACTCACCGAAACCCCAAGGTATCGAGGAGGTTGTTGTTCCGTGAACTGGAACTAGAGGATAAGGCACGTGCGGACTTACTTGAACATGAAAAAGAAGTCAAGGATTTTATGGATAGAATCAAGGACCTGAAGAAATATATTGCCACACTGGGGAAAAGATGGACCAGGGAGAATACCTCTCCCCGAGTGGAGATGATGGACCACTCATGAGCAATGACCAGGATTATGAAGAGAGCTCCACGAAAGGAAGCCGCAAGAGGAGGTGCCGCACAAGAGGACGCTGCACCGGAGGACGCAGGGATAATTGATGAAGACATTTAGTCGACCACCATGTTTTTTCATCGATCAGTTAGGCCGGGTTTTTTATTAGTCGTGAGAGTTTGTAATCCAAGATTGAACTATGTTTGAGGTGATTGAATAAATGATTGGTGTGATTAGGATTGTGCATTCGTTGGGTAGTGCTATTTTCTCATTAGACCCTTGTTCTATTCTAATTTCTCAGCCACTCCAAAACACCAGATGCCTCCGAGACATGACCGCGGATTCACTTTCCCGCCGGAGCTCACCCAACTGATCATACAACAGAATGCCTTGATGCAAATGCCCATCCAGAACCAAGGCAACAACAACAACAACAACAATCCACCGCCACCAACCCCTGTCGACAACCTGTTCCGGTTCCTAAGGCTGAATCCGTCGGTGTTCTCTAGCAGCACCAAGCCGATTGTAGCTGATGATTGGCTCCGCAAGATCGGAAGGGCGATAGCAACTACTGGATGCACAGATGCTGAGAAGGTGTGTTTTGCCGCACATCAACTGCATGGACCCGTAGCCGCTTGGTCGGATAACTACACCACCACTTATCCCATCGCCACCATTACGTAGGATCAGTTTTAGCAGGCCTTCCGCACCGCTCATGTTTTAGCTGGAGCCATGAGTCTGAAGAAGCGTGAGTTCCGCAACTTACGCCAGGGAAATCATACTGTGGGGCAGTACGTGGATGAGTTCAGCCAGTTAGCTCGCTATGCCCCGGGTGATGTTGCCACATATGCCACAAAACAGGAGAAGTTCCTCGAAGGACTTAATGATGAGTTGGGATGCGGATGATGGTGGCCACCTTCAATAACTACCAGGAGCTGGTACACAAGGCCATCATCCCTGAAGGAAAGCAACATCAGATTGATAGCAGCAAGCGGAAGTATAGTCAGGCGAAGTACAACTCGGGAGCTCAACAGAAGCCTCGCTATAGCCCATACCCGGGAGGCCACACCCATTACACCCATGGAGGACATAACCATGGAGGACACAACCATGGAGGTAATGGGAACAATCGCAACAACAACAACAACTTCAAGTCGGTAAATGGAGGCAATGGCAACCAGCACCGTCCCGCTCCGGCTTAGAAGGATCTGAGTCATATCACCTATTTCAAGTGCTAGAATATAGGACACTATGCCACCGATTGTCTAGAGGCCAAGAGGGGAAATGGAAATGACAATGGCAATGGAAGTTCATCAACCAAGAAGCCCAATCCTTTTCCTCATGCCCAGGTTAACCACATTGACGTGGAGGACATCTATGATCAGCCAAACACTGTGGTTGGTAAGTTTTTATTAAATTCACGTCTAGTATTGGTACTGTTTGATTCTGGTGAGACACATTCATTCATATCAAGGGTAGTTGTGGAAAAGTATGGGTTTCCAACTAGAACCCTTAGAACCCCTCTTCAGGTCACTTCCCCCAGAGGAGAGATGACGGCGGGCTTAGGCTGTCATTCGACCCTCAGCATCAGAAATCATGATTTTCCCGCACACCTCATAGTATTGTGTAACACCCATGATGCGGCTATATCTCCCACATGTCGGGGCACGACTTAGAGGCATAACCGCATGCTAGGCATGTCGCAAGAGGGGTAATCTTTACACATCCCATGTACTGAATAAGAATGGGATAAAGAGTTGGCTTACAATCGCCACTTCACACAAATACAAGTTAAACATACATCATCTAGAATACAAACAAGGTCCGACTATGGAACCAAAATAAAAGTAGATAACCCCAAATGCTAGATCCCCGATCGCCCCAACTGGGCTCCACTACTGATCAACAGGAAATGAAACAATACAACGATCAAGAACTTCATCGAGCTCCCACTTGAGCTGGGTTGCGTCACGTGCACTGGTATCATCGGTACCTGCAACTGTTTAGAAGTATCTGTGAGTGACAAGGACTTAGCAATCTCACACCTGCGAGATCAAGACTATTTAAGCTTATGGGTAGGATAGGGTAATGAGGTGGAGCTGCAGCAAGCACTAAGCATATATGGTGGCTAACATACGCAAATAAGAGCGAGAAGAGAAGCAACGCAACGGTCGAGAAGCTAGAAGTGATCAAGAAGTGATCCTGAAACTACTTACGTTCAAGCATAACACAAGAACCGTTTTCACTTCCCGGACTCTGCCGAGAAGAGACCATCACGGCTACACATGCGGTTGATGCATTTTAATTAAGTTAAGTGACAGGTTCTCTACAACCGGACATTAACAAATTCCCATTTTCCCATAACTGCGGGCACGGCTTTCAAAAGATCAAAACCCTGCAGGGGTGTCCCAACTTAGCCCATCACAAGCTCTCACGGTCAATGAAGGATATTCCTTCTCCCAGGAAGACCCGATCGGACTCGGAATCCCAGTTACAAGACATTTCGACAATGGTAAAACAAGACCAGCAAGACGGCCCGATGTGCCGACATCCCAATAGGAGCTGCACATATCTCGTTCTCAGGGCAACACCGTATGAGCGCTCCATACAACTAAAACCAGCCCTCAAGTTTCCCCGAGGTGGCGCTGCAAAGGATTCTAGTTTGGACCAACACTTAGAGAAGCACTGGCCCGGGGGGTTAAAATAAAGATGACCCTCGAGAGCGCGACTCCCAAGGGAAAGGTAGGTGGTGGTGAGGCAAATGGTAAAACCAAGGGTGGGCCTTGCTGGAGGAGTTTTATTCAAAGCGAACTATCAAGGGGTCCCCATAACACCCAACCATGTAAGGAACGCAAAATCAAGGAACATAACACCGGTATGACGGAAACTAGGGCGGCAAGAGTGGAACAAAACACCAGGCATAAGGCCGAGCCTTCCACCCTTGACCAAGTATATAGGTGCATTAAAGTAAATAAGATATAATAATGATATCCCAACATATCCATGTTCCAAACATGGACAAACTTCATCTTCACCTGCAACTAGCAACGCTATAAGAGGGGCTGAGCAAAGCGGTAACATAGCCAAACAATAGTTTGCTAGATAAGGTGGGTTAGAGGCTTGACATGGAAATATGGGAGGCATGATATAACAAGTGGAAGGTAGCATGATATAGCGATAGAGCGATCAACTAGCAAGCAGAGATAGAAGTGATTTCGAGAGTATGGTCATCTTGCCTGAGATCCCGCAAGGAAGAAGATCGAGTCCATGAAGAAGACAAACAGACGTAGTCGAACGAATCCTCAGAAATGCGACGTTATCGGAACTAACCCGAAGAAGCAACACCGGAAAGAAGCAAACAACATGGTAAACAACCATCAGATAATCATGGCATGATGCACAACCAAGTATGATGCATGTCCGGTTTAATGAGGCATGGCATGGCAAAGCGCACAAGCAAAACTACAAGTTAAGTGGAGCTCAATATGCAACTCCGTTGCATATTGATGAAACACCACGTCAATTATTTAGTTCTCTCTCGTTTATGTACCCAACAATATTAAATGTTGTTAAGCATGGCAAGAGGTGAAGCATATGAAATCTACCTATCTAGGCAAGTTTAAATGAGGCCGGAACAACAAACAACAAGTCCGGAAAATCCTCATATGCAAATTATGGATTTGGTACTGTTCTGCCCTAAACCATATCTTAGATTTGTTAAACATGCCAAGTAAGGCCCCCGTGTTAAACTAGGCATTTTTCTACCCCATTTACATATAAAGTTTGTTACAAACCGAGTTACGGTTAATTAGTTATGAAATAAATCATTTTAGCATGGCAGTAGGGCAAAATTTAAACAAACAACATTTTAAACATGCATGAAAGTTGGATATTATTAATCTACACAAAATTCTAAGAATTTTACATATAAAGTTTGTCTAATACCGATGCACGTTTCATGAGTAATTATATGCATGAAGGCTAGGGACTTTTCTGTAAAACTGCAGCTCACTGGATAATAGACAAATTCATTGAACGGGAAAAAAACATGGCATGGGCTGAATCTTAGGCGGACTAAGCTATGCTCACATCGGGCCATTGGGCCGAAAGTGGAGAAAGCGGCTGGGCCGGCAGATCTGGTTGCTAGGCCGGCCCACGCGCTGGAGCTGGGCCTCGCTGGAGAGGTCAACGCACGGCATGGCATTCATTGTCTCGTTCCAGCAGTTGCAGGCGACAGCAGGACTTGCGGCAAGGGCAGACAACGGGACTACCACCGGCGGCAGGGACGAGGTTGAGGGAGCTGGGAACGGGCGGATCTGGCCTGTGGCTCTCCAGATCTGAGCAACGGCGCGACGGGCGGAGCTTCACGCCGCGCTACACACCGGGCGGCCATGGCGGGGCTCGGTTCCTACACGGGGAACAGAGAGCAAGATGAGGGAGGACGAAGGGAAAGAGAGAGAGAGGTGGATCTGGCCTGGATGTGGTCGCCGGCGGCGACTGGCACCGGAGTTGTTCGACGGCAGGGGCGACATGGAGGTGTGGTCGGACGGGAGGAGCTCGGGCTCTCCCGATCCTGAACAGGGACGACGGTGCGGTACAGGCGCCTCGGGCCCAGATCAGCCCGGGGTGGGCCGCGTATGGGCCAGCAGGGCCGCGGCAGAGTGGGGACTGAGGGGGGTGAGATGGCACACCCTGAATGGAAGCAGGGGCAGCACAGCTGACGTGGCGGCGACGCTGGGTGGCAGCTGACTCTGGCGCGACGACAAGTGGCGGCGCCTGGCTTGCCGGTGTTGAAAACAACGCTAGCAGCGGCTGGAGGCTGGTGGAGGCGCGGAAAAGAAGGAGGCAGGGGGTTAGCTGCTGCCCAAAATGGCAAGGGGGAGGTTTAAATAGGAAAGGGAGGTTAGGATTAGGGTTAGGAGGGGTTTGAGGGGTGTTTTTGGACCGTGCGATCACCATCGCATGGCTCCGGACACGAGAAGGGGTACTAGGTGGGCTGTGTAGGAGGGTGTGAGCGGAGAGGAGAGGAAAGAAGGCAGCCCGACAACCGTTTCCGGAGACCAAAAACGTCCGACGTTAGACCGACTATATTGTCGCTATAGTAATCCGTTAGGGCATCAAATGGACTCCGAATGCGATTTCGAGAACAAAACTACACCGCACGCCAACTTTCATCCCATTCCGAGAACATTTTCCGGCCACTTATAAAATACTATTTCGGAGGTGCCGCGAGCGTGTGCAAGTGTGTCTGGGCTCAGAACGGACAATGGAAGGAACTCGCAGACCCGGACGAATGCAAGTTTTAAAAACATGATGATGCAATGCACATGATGACATGGCAAGATGCGACACGCAAGCAAAAGACATGGCAACGACATCGAATAACTGGAAGACACCTGGCGCATCGGTCTTAGGGCATTACAACACTGCACTACTACGAGAGGATCTCGTCTCAAGATCTAGGATGGCACCGAAGGGAAAACAGAAAAGGAAGGGGAAGAGGTAAAACTAAGTTTCTTCTTTGATAAACGAGTGAAACCAATGAACCTTGAGAGGTTAAACAATTGGAAAAAAGAATACAATGGAGATGAATGAAGTTGAAAACACTCCATTCGAAAAGAGGAACAAGGAACATTACTAGAGCCTTGTAGGTTAAAAGACATAAGAAAGGGTTGCAAAGACATGAATTAAGAGCTCTAGCTACAAGAAAGGGCATGTAAACACTCCGGTTGAAACAAGATGTACAAGGAATGATAAGGAACCATTACGACAACACTCCGGTTAAAACAAGATAGAGAAGGAATAAGGATGATATAATTTGGACAGCACTTCGACTGTGAATGGAAGGAATTGAACATGATTTTGACAAGATGAGAAGATACTTGATGAAATCAACAACACACTACCTCCAGAACTATTGAAAGAATGGCACAAGGGGTAAGAAAGATTTTCAGACAGCACTCCGGTTGAGAAAGGAGGCAAAACTTGATAAGATGAAAAGAACTTGAAAGGAGAACACCACACTCCGGTTAAATGGATAAGCAAGGAAAGGAACATGATCTTGACAAGACAAAAGGATGGGTCGAAGAGAGCTACATCACAATGCCTCCGGAAGAAAGAATAGAAGATAGCTGATTCGAAGAAAAGAATGTAGAAGAAAATGCCAACTTCTGCCACAAAAGAGCTTGGAGAGTACCCTTCTAAGAAGGTTATAATGGAATTGTTGGAAAACCAACAACGAAACGAATAAGCTTATAGTGGGCTTATGGAAAACGTCTCAAAATTATGAGTTGAAATTCTGCCACTAACAAAAGCAATAGATTGGACTGAGGTCAACAAGGAGACGAGAAACTTATTTTACCGGGACTATAAATGAAGAACTTAGGTCATTTATGAGCACCATAAATAGCAACAATCCTTAGGGAAAGCATTAGGTGAAAAATAACCCAATATAACTCCAACGAAGAGATTAATTGGTTGGAAAGATCTTGTGAACGAATTAAAAATGATGGGTTTAAATATCTCATTCCTGATAACTTGTGAAGCATGAAACACAAAGGGAAATTGTCAAGAATGACATAACACCACCTAAAAAGATAAGATAGAAAGAATTGTACTTCGGAAGGCAAGCTGAAGAATGCTTGAACTCCTCAAACAAAACATGTGTTGGGCACCAGGTTTATTTTAGAGTATATCTTGGCGGATCTTACCTCCGAGAGAAATCTTGAAGAACAATTGAAGAATGAAAAGTATCCTTGCAAACCATCATGTTGAGCCTTCGTGAAGAACTTCAGTAATAAAAGAATGATCAAAAGGAAGTGAACGATGAAAAGAATAATATTGAAGCCTTGCAATGATTGGATGGAGCTTTGCGATAAGATAAAGTGGAAACTTGGAACTCCGGAAGAAAAAGATAATGCATCTCGAACCGAGAATGTGATATGATGAACCACTCTGAAAACAAGAAATTAGTATGCTTGGATGAAACAAGAATAAGAATTATGTTATGTGTATCCTTCACCAATTTAGATTGATGACAAGCAACGGATTTGGCATACTACTTATTCTAGTAGAAAGGATTAAGATAGATATAGCGCAAACTTGGGAAAATCTTCAATGAACCACCGGTAGGATTGAAACAATGAATTAATATGATAACGAAGGATGAGAAATCTTGAATGAACCACCGTAAGAATTGAAAATGAAAGTAGCAAAGGCACAATTCACCGATAGGAATTGGAAAACAAATGATGATACTTGATGGAATTTAGATACATGAGAACGAGGAGATCACGAGCTAATTAGAGAATACTTGAACGATGCACCGGTAAGATTTGGATAACGAGAGCTGAAAGGTGGAATGAATAATATTTGAAAATATGGCCTTCGGAGGAAAGAAATGGAAACAACTCATGAAATGCTCCGGTAAGATTTGGATAACGAGAGCTGAAAGGTGGAATGAATAATATTTGAAAATATGGCCTTCGGAGGAAAGAAATGGAAACAACTCATGAAATGCTCCGGATGGGTGAAAAGAATTCTCACAATCAAAAACAATTATGGGAGGATGGCATAAAGCTAGCACCAAGAATCTTCAAGAGAACGTATATGATTGCAGAGAAACTCTTCTTCGGTCTTCAAATGTTGAGAATGAGGACGAGAACCACCATTGAGAATTTTTGAGGCACTCCGGAATGAAAATTAGAAAGGTTGAGCCAACGATGACAAGAATTTGAAAGATCATGGAGAAATACATATGACTGATGACAAATCATTCTTACGTCAAACTTTGAAATGAATATTAAAAGATCCGGGAAAAATAGAAGATTCAGGTAAAATCCTGGGAAAAGACCTGTGGGTTAGGGCCCACTCAAGAGAAACACCGTTGAACAACTTAAGAGAGATTGCACCGGTCGAATTAAATGGCTTGAATGAGATAACAACCTCAAATAGGTTGAACGAATCTTGAATGAAAAGATGAGCCTTCTGAGATATCTTCAGCACTCTAGAACAAATGAATAGTGAGAAGTGAATGATTGAGAGGTGCACCGACATGAGAAAGCATTTGAAATAAGGAAAGAGATATGATCAACACCGAAAGCTTGAATTGAATCCACCGAGAAGAAAAGAATGAAGAATGATGAACTCAAAGCTCCCTTAGTATCTTCCTGAGAATCACCGGATAAGAACATTGACGGAAAAGAATGGGGAGACTTCACATCCATAAAAGGATACTTGTTTAAGAAATCTAAGTCCTTGACGAAAAGGGGGTGGGAGGGTGGGTAAAACAAAGGCAACTTGGGACGGATGAAGCAAATAACATTGAGAAGACTTTGAGTTGATCCTGCAGATGTAGAAAAGATCGAATCCACTTGAAGAGAAACACGCCGGTTGAAAAGGATTGACATGGCAATCTTGATTATCATGAAGGATTAGTATTCGCATAGAAATATGAGAACACCACTTGGAAAAGGTATCCTCTAAGGGGCTTGTTCGGGGTATCTTCACGCCGACCAGTAGAGCAAAGAGTTGCTCCTCAACCTACTGAACCTACTGAAAATGAAAATGTCTGCTTTGAAATTCCTTCGGGTATGATAGAAAAACTGCTAGCTAATCCTTTTGCAGGAGACGGAACAACGCATCCTGATGAGCACCTAATATATGTGGATGAAGTTTGTGGATTATTTAAGCTTGCAGGTGTACCCGGAGATGTTATTAAGAGGAAGGTCTTCCCTTTATCTTTGAAGGAAGATGCATTGACATGATATAGGCTATGTGATGATACGGGGTCATGGAATTACAAACGACTGAAATTGGAATTTCATCGAAAGTTTTATCCTATGCATCTTGTTCATCGTGATCGCAATTATATATAAATTTTTTGGCCTCACGAAGGAGAAAGAATCGCTCAAGCTTGGGGGAGACTTAAATCAATGTTATATTCATGCCCCAATCATGAGCTCTCAAGAGAAATGATTATTCAAAATTTATACGCTCAGCTTTCTGATAACAATCGCACCATGCTCGATACCTCTTGTGCTGGCTCTTTTATGACGAAGACTATTGAATTCAAATGGGATTTATTGGAAAGAATTAAATGCAACACTGAAGATTGGGACCTCGACAAAGGTAAGGAGTCAGTTATGACACCTAAGTTTGATTGTCTTAAATCTTTTATGGATACCGATGTTTTTCGTAAATTTAGCACTAAATATGTACTTGACTCTGAAATAGTAGCTTCTTTCTGTGAATCTTTTGCTACTCATGTTGATCTCCCTAGGGAGAAGTGGTTTAAATATCATCCTCCCATAGAAGTAAAAGTAGCTGCACCAATTAAAGTTGAAGAAAAGACTGTCACTTATAATGATCCTATTGTTCCTACTATTTATGTTGAGAAACCACCTTTTCCTGTTAGGATAAGAGATCATGCTAAAGCTTGAACCGTGGTTTGTAAAAGTAATATTAGAACTTATACACCTCCTGAGCAAGTTAAAGTTGAACATAATATTGCTATTGTTAAAGATCTCTTGTCTTATAATACTGATGGGCATGTTATGTATTTCAGTGATGAAACTGCTAGAATTGCTAAACCTAGTGCTAAAGATAAACCTAGATATTTGGTAGGCATGCTTGTTATTTCTGTTAAAATAGGAGATCATTGTTATCATGGCGTATGTGATATGGGTGCCAGTGCTAGTGCTATACCTCATGACTTCTACAAAGAAACTATGCATGATATTGCACCTGCTGAGATAGAATATATTGATGTCACAATTAAACTTGCCAATAGAGATACTATTTCACCAATTGGAATTGTTAGATATGTTGAAGTCTTGTGTGGGAAAACTAAATATACTGCTGATTTTCTTGTTCTTGGCTCCCCACAAGATAGATTTTGTCCCATTATTTTTGGTAGACCCTTATTGAACACAATTAATGCTAAGATAGATTGCAAAAAGGATGTTGTTACTATTGGTTTAGGTGATATGTCTCATGAATTTAATTTTTCTAAATTTCGTAGACAATACTGTGAAGAGGAATTGCCTAGTAAAGATGAAATTATTGGTCTTGCTTCTATTGCCGTACCTCCTAGTGATCCTTTAGAACAATATTTGCTAGACCATGAAAATGATATGTTTATGAATGGAAGCAGGGAAATAGATGAAGTATTCTTTAAACAGGAACCCATCCTGAAACACAATTTGCCTGTTGAAATCCTAGGGGATCCTCCTCCACCCAAGGGTGATCCCGTGTTTGAGCTTAAACCGTTACCTGATACTCTTAAATATGCTTATCTTGATGAAAAGAAGATATATCATGTTATTATTATTGCTAACCTTTCATAGCATGAAGAAGAGAGATTATTGAAAAACTCTGAAGAAGCACTATGCTACTATTGGATATACTCTTGATGATCTTAAGGGCATTAGTCTCACTTTGTGTCAACACAAAATAAATTTGGAGGAAGATGCCAAACTAGTTCGTGATCATCAACGATGGCTGAATCCTAAGATGAAGGAAGTGGTAAGAAAGGAAATACTAAATCTTCTTGAGGCAGGTATAATTTATCCCGTTGCTGATAGTCAGTGGGTAAGTCCTGTCCATTGTGTCCCTAAGAAGGGAGGTATTACTGTCATTCCTAATGATAAAGATGAGTTGATCCCGCAAAGAATTATTACAGGTTATAGGATGATAATTGATTTCTGTAAATTAACTAAAGCTACTAAAAAAGATCATTACCCCTTACATTTTATCGGTCAAATGCTAGAAAGATTATCGAAGCATACTCATTTTTGCTTTCTAGATGGTTATTCTGGTTTCTCTCAAATACCTGTGTCAGCCAATGATCAATCAAAGACTACTTTTACTTGCCCTTTTGGTACTTTTTCTTATAGACGTATGCCTTTTGGTTTATGTAATGCACCAGCTACCTTTCAAAGATGCATGATGGCTATATTTTATGACTTTTGTGAAAAGATTTGTGAGGTTTTCATGGATGATTTCTCCGTTTATGGATCCTCTTTTGATGATTGCTTAAGCAACCTTGATCGAGTTTTGCAGAGATGTGAAGAAACTAACCTTGTCTTGAATTGGAGAAGTGCCACTTTATGGTTAATGAAGGTATTGTCTTGGGGCATAAAGTTTCTGAAAGAGGTATTGAAGTTGATAAAGCCAAGGTTGATGCTAGTGAAAAGATGCCATGTCCCAAGGACATCAAAGGTATAAGAAGTTTCCTCGGTCATGCCGGTTTTTATAGGTTCATTAAGACTTCTCAAAAATTTCTCGGCCCTTGACTAATTTATTACAAAAAGATATACCATTTGTATTTGATGATGATTGTGTAGAAGCATTTGAAATACTTAAGAAAGCATTGATCTCTTCACCTATTGTTTAGCCACCTGATTGGAATTTACCGTTTGAAATTATGTGTGATGCTAGTGATTATGCTGTAGGTGTTGTTCTAGGGAAAAGAGTTGATAAGAAATTAAATGTTATTCAGTATGCTAGTAAAACTCTAGACAATGCTCAGAAAATTATGCTACTACTAAAAAAGAATTCTTAGCAGTTGTATTTGCTTGTGATAAGTTCAAACCTTATATTATTGATTCTAAAGTAACTATTCACACTGATCATGCTGCTATTAATATCTTATGGAAAAGAAAGATGCTAAACCTAGACTTATTAGATGGGTTCTCTTGCTACAATAATTTGACTTACATATTGTTGATAGAAAGGGAGCTGAGAACCCCGTTGCAGACAACTTGTCTAGGCTAGAAAATGTGCTTGATGACCCACTACCTATTGATGATAGCTTTCCTGATGAACAATCAAATGTCATAAATGCTTCTCATACTGCTCCATGGTATGCTGATTATGCTAATTACATTGTTGCTAAATTTATACCACCTAGTTTCACATACCAGCAAAAGAAAAAGTTCTTTTATGAGTTGAGACATTACTTTTGGGATGACCCACATCTTTATAAAGAAGGAGTAGATGGTGTTATTAGAAATTGTGTACCTGAGCATGAACATGAACAGATCCTATGCAAGTGTCACTCCGAGGCTTATGGAGGACACCATGCTGGAGATAGAACTGCACACAAGGTATTGCAATCCGGTTTTTATTGGCCTACTCTCTTCAAGGATGCCCGTAAGTTTGTCTTGTCTTGTGATGAATGTCAAAGAATTGGTAATATTAGTAGAAGTCAAGAATTGCCTATGAATTATTCACTTGTTATTGAACCATTTGATGTTTGGGGCTTTGATTATATGGGACCTTTTCCTGCATCTAATGGGTATATACATATTTTAGTTGCTGTTGATTACGTTACTAAGTGGGTAGAAGCTATTCCAACTAGTAGTGCTGATCATAACACCTCTATTAAAATGCTTAAAGAAGTTATTTTTCTGAGGTTTGGAGTTCCTAGATATTTAATGACTAATGGTGGTTCACATTTTATTCATGGCTCTTTCCGTAAAATGCTTGCTAAATATGATGTTAATCATAGAATTGCATCTCCTTATCACCCGCAGTCTAGTGGTCAAGTAGAATAGAGCAACAGAGAACTCAAATTAATTTTGCAAAAGACTGTTAATAGGTCTAGAAACTTGATGATGCATTATGGGCTTATAGAACTGCATATAAAAATCCTATGGGTATGTCTCCGTATAAACTGGTTTATGGAAAAGCATGTTACTTACCTCTCGAACTAGAACATAAGGCTTACAGGGCTATTAAAGATCTCAATTATGATTTCAAACTTGCCGGTGAGAAGAGGTTATTTGACATTAGCTAACTTGATGAATGGAGAACCCAAGCCTATGAGAATGCCAAACTATTTAAAGAAAAAGTTAAAAGATGGTATGACAAAAGTATACAAAAGCATGAGTTTAATGTAGGTGATTATGTGTTGCTATACAACTCTCGTTTAAGATTTTTCGCAGGAAAACTTCTATCTAAATGGGAAGGTCCTTACGTTATCGAGGAGGTCCATCGTTCTGGTGCCATAAAAATCAACAGCTTCGAAGGCACAAATCCGAAGGTGGTGAACGGTCAAAGAATTAAACATTATATCTCAGGTAATCCTATAAATATTGAAACCAATGTTATTGAAACCGTAACCCCGGAGGAATGCATAAGGGACACTTTCTGGAATGTTCCATACTTCGAAAAGGAATAGGTATGTGGTACGGTAAGTAAACCGACTCCAAAATAGTTCTAATGGCAATATTTCTTCGTTTTGGAATATTTAAAAAAATAAGAAGCAGTCCGGGAAGGACACGAGGTCTCCACGAGGGTGGAGGGCGCGCCCTACCCCCCTGGGCACGCCCCCTACCTCGTGGGCACCTCGTGTGCTCTCTGGACTCCATTTTCTTACATGACACGTATTTTGGTTGGTAAAAATTCATTATATAACCTCCCGAAGGTTTTGACTCCCGTATCACCCAAAAATCTCCTATATTTGTTTCAAGCTGTTTTTTCTGATAGATCCAGGTCGTCATGTCGTCTTCAAGTGCCCCCAAGGACCAGTTCTTCGAGAAGGTCATGAACTCCTACCTCGCGGATGTGTTGCACATCCGCGATGCTGAGGGACCAAGGAAGACCGGAAGTATGGAGGCAAGGCTCGAGGCATTGGAGCAAGAAGTTTTCAAGTGTCTGGAGATGGTGGAGCGTGGAATCGATTCCAATCACATTATGATCACGGAGTTCACCAACAACCACAAGCTAGACGTCAAGGACATTAGGGAGGCCATCTTCCAGCTTCATGAGAAAATCGAGTACCTCCAAGCCCAGATCTATGACCTGCAAAATCAAAACTGTGAGTATGATTATAGATTCAAGAGGATGAGTTTGGCTGCAGATTTGAGGTTTCAGGAGACTCGATCATCCTTCTATGATGGTGATCCTATGCCTTGGAAGAAGGACGACAAGCCTACGCCATCAACAAAACCATCACCCTCTCCACCAACAAAGAAGAATTGAGTATCTGGTATGGGCACTCCTCTTGGCAACTGCCAAGCTTGGGGGAGTGCCCCAGTATCGTATCACCATCACTTTTATCTTTACTGTTTTTCTTAGTTTGATCCTTTTGATAATATCTTGATCTAGTAGCATAAAGCTTTTTAGTATGATCTAGTTGTGAGTTTTGCTTTATGATCCTTCTATGTAATCGAGTCCGTGAGCTATATATATAATAAAGATTAGTGTTGAGTCAAGGGCTTGATTATTTTGCCATGATCTTGAGTGAATAAAAGAAAAGAGAAAAAGAATAAAAACAAATAAAAGAGATCATATGGATGTTACGAGCTCACATAGAAAGAGTATGATGAATAAAAGTTGTTGAGAGTTGACAAACATAGTTTTGGTCATCGTTGCAATTAATAAGAAGTAATAAAGAAAGAGAGGTCTTCACATATAAATATACTATCTTGGACATCTTTTATGATTGTGAGCACTCATTAAAGTATGGCATGCTAAAGAGTTGATGTTGGACAAGGAATACAACATAATGGGTTATGTTTTCTTACATCTGAGATAAATTATATTGTCATGGATTATCCAACATGGTTGAGCTTGCCTTTCCCCCTCATACTAGCCAAATTCTTTGCACCAAGTAGAGATACTACTTGTGCTTCCAAACACCCTTAAACCAGTTTTGCCATGAGAGTCCACCATACCTACCTATGGATTGAGTAAGATCCTCCAAGTAAGTTGTCATCGGTGCAAGCAATAAAAATTGCTCTCTAAATATGTACGTCTTATTAGTGTGGGAGAAAATAAGCTTTATACGATCATGTGATATGGAAGAAAATAAAAGCGACAGACTACATAGTAAAGGTCCATGTCACAAGTGGAAATATAAAGTGACGTTCTTTCGCATTAAGATTTTGTGCATCCAACCATAAAAGCGCATGACAACCTCTGCTTCCCACTGTGAAGGGCCTATCTTTTACTTTTATCTTCTACCTTACATAAGAGTCATGGTGATCTTCACCCTTCCTTTTTACATTTTATCTTTTGACAAGCACAAAATGTTGGAAATATCCTGGTACATATGGCTAATTGGATGTGAGTTTTCATGAACTATTATGCTTGACATTACCCTTGAGGTAAGACGTTGGGAGGCAAAATTATAAGCCCCTATCTTTCTCTGTGTCCGACTAAAACTCCGTACCCATAAGTATTGTGTGAGTGTTAGCAATTGTGAAAGACTATATGATAGTTGAGTATGTGGACTTGCTAAAAAGATCTTATATTGACTCTTTCCTATGTTATGATAAATTGCAATTGCTCCAATGACTGAGATTATAGTTTGTTAGTTTTCAATGAAGTTTATGATTCATACTTGAAATTGTGATTGAAATTATTACTCTAGCATAAGAGATCATATGAAAAGAATTATATAAGTTGTTGTTCTAAGAATGATCATGATGCCCTCATTTCCGTATTTTATTTTTTTATCCACACCTCTATCTCTAAACATGTGGACATATTTTTCGATTCCGGCTTTCGCTTGAGGACAAGCGAGGTCGAAGCTTGGGGGAGTTGATACGCCCATTTTGCATCATGCTTTTATATCAATATTTATTGCATTATGGGCTATTATTAAACATTATGTCACAATACTTATGCCTATTCTCTCTTATTTTACAAGGTTTACATAAAGAGGGAGAATGCCGGCAGCTGGGATTCTGGGCTGGAAAAGGAGGAAATATTAGAGACCTATCCTACACAGCTCCAAAAGTCCTGAAACTTCACGGAAGTCAATTTCAGAATATATATAATAAATATTGAGCTCAAGAAGTTCACCAGGGGGGCACACCCTGCCCATGAGGGTGGGGGCGCGCCCTACCCCCTGGGCACGCCCCCCTACCTCGTGGGCCCCCGGGTGGCCGTCCGTTGGCCATCTTCTGCTATATGGAGTCTTTAGATGAGGAAAAAAAATCAAAAGCCATCTTCCCGGACGAGACTCCGCCGCCACGAGGCGGAACCTTGGCGGAACCAATCTAGGGCTCTGGCGGAGTTGTTCTGCCGGGGAAACTTCTCTCCGGGAGGGGAAAATCATCGCCATCGTCATCACCAAAACTCCTCTCATCGGGAGATGGCAATCTCCATCAACGTCTTCACCAGCACCATCTCCTCTCAAAGCCCCAGTTCATCTCTTGTATCCAGTTCTTGTCTCCAAGTTCGGGATTGGTACCTGTGGGTTGCTAGTAGTGTTAATTACTCCTTGTAGTTGATGCTAGTTGGTTTATTTGGTGGAAGATCATATGTTCAGATCCTATATGCATATTAATACCCCTCTGATTATGAACATGAATATGCTTTGTTAGTAGTCATGTGAATTTGCTATTCGTTCGATATTTTGATGAGATGTATGTTGTCTCTCCTCTAGTCGTCTTATGTGAACGTTGACTACATGACACTTCACCATTATTTGGGCCTACAGGAAGGCATTGGGAAGTAATAAGTAGATGATGGGTTGCTAGAGTGACAGAAGCTTAAACCCTAGTTTATGCGTTGCTCCGTAAGGGGCTGATTTGGATCCATATGTTTCATGCTATGGTTAGGTTTACCTTAATACTTTTGTTGTAGTTGCGGATGCTTGTAATAGAGGGTAATCATAAGTGGGATGCTTGTCCAAGTAAGGACAGCACCCAAGCACCAGTCCACCCACATACCAAATTATCAAAGTACCGAACGCGAATCATAGGAACGTGATGAAAACTAGCTTGACGATATTCCCATGTGTCCTCGGGAGCACTATACATCATATAAGAGTTTGTGTAGGCTTATCCTTTGCTACAAAAAAGATTGAGCCACCTTGCTGCACTTTATTTAATTTTGTTACTTGTTACTCGTTACAAATTATCATATCACAAAACTATCTGTTACCTATTATTTTAGTGCTTGCAGAGAATACCTTGCTGAAAACCGTTATCATTTCCTTATGCTCCTCATTGGGTTCGACACTCTTACTTATCGAAAGGTCTACAATAGATCCCCTATACTTGTGGGTCATCAATGGGAATCGGAAAAATCGCAACTTCTCCAATAAACTGCTAAGACACCTGCCCCATGGTGGGCGCCAACTGTCGTGGATCTAAGACTGACAGTAGAATGGGGGGTAGGTATGAGGAGGCAAGATCCTAGATATGGAGAAGTTGTACACATGAGTTTTACGAGTTCAGGCCCTTCTCGAAAGAAGTAACAGCCCTACGTCTTGGTGCCCTGAGGTGGTCGACTGGATTATATGTGTGTATGAGTTTACAAAAGATGCGAACCCTTGTGCCTGTGGAGGGGGTGGCTTATATAGAGTGCGCCAGGACCCCAGCCGGCCCACGTTACAAAGGGTTTAAGGTACATTAAAGAAGAGACGTTATTGGTAACGCTAGTAAATAAAGAGATGTAATGACTATTAAAGCTATGAGGTGATGTTTGACCTTTGTAGTTCGGAGCAACTCTAGACCTTCTGGTGGTCGAGTGACAGTTTCCACGGTCAGGTGACTTCAAGTCTTTCGAGTGGAAGTCCTCATGGTCGAGTGGACGATGACTCCTCTTCGAATGCTTCTAGTTTTAGGGTGACATCCTAGGGGAGGGTGTCTAGGTCAGGCCTATGACCCTACCCTAGGTACATATCTTCATCACTGGTTGACCAAGTTTGAAGGAAACATCGACTGTGCCCGCAAGACAATTTTGCTCACCACCCCGGAGCAGAAGAGGATCAAGTATGTATCCAGACGCACACCGATGAAGAATCAGGTGAATTCCCTCACGGAAGTTGTTCAGGAGGAAGTGCCCATAGTGCAAGATTTTCCCGATGTATTTCCATAAGAATTGCCAGGAATGCCACCGGACAGAGATATTGAGTTTTTGATTGAGTTATTGCCCGGCACAGCCCCAATATCCAAGAGACCTTATCAGATGCCCCTGAACGATTTGGAAGAGATCAAGAAGCAAATTAATGAGCTATTGGAGAAGGGATATATTCAGCCAAGCTCGTCACCTTGGGGAGCCCCAGTTCTTTTGGTAGAGAAGAAAGATGGAACCCTGAGAATGGTTGTGGATTATCGTTCATTGAACGATGTGACCATCAAGAACAAGTACCCTCTGCCGATGATTAATGATTTATTTGATCAGCTAGTTGGATCCAAGGTATTCTCCAATATCAATCTTCGATCGGGGTATCATCATTTGAAGATTCGTGAACAGGATATACCCAAAATAGCTTTCACCACCAGGTATAGTTTATATGAGTATATCGTCATGCCATTCAGATTGACTAATGCCCCTGCGTATTTTATGAGCATGATGAACAAGGTGTTTAGGGAATATCTGGACAAGTTTGTCGTGGTGTTTATCGATGACATATTGGTTTTCTCCAAGAGCGAGGGAGAACATAAGGAACATTTGCGTCTAATTCTGGAGAAACTCCAAAAACATCACTTATATGCCAAATTCACACTACTAGGAAAATGCTTATAGATAGAAGTTTACCAGTAGCGCTTGTTTTTGATCCCACGCTACTAGTAGTTAGTAGTAGCGCTCGCTAGGAAGCGCTACTGTTATCTGTTAGCAGCAGCGCTCGTTATCTAGCCCCACGCTACTGCTAAGTGTAACACATCACACCCCCCTGATCAATAAATATTAGCAGCGCTGGTCGCCAAACCAGCGCTACTGTTAGTTTAGGATCTATATCGCCTGTTGAGATAAACACGCTACTGCTATTTTTTCTATGTATAACATTTTACCAGTAGCGTGTTTTTCTAGCCCGCACTATAGGTATTGCAACACTAGCCGTAGATATTTTGCAAGCTACCATAGCAATAGCGCGCTTAGGTGACCCGCGCTACTACTATGCCCGCCAGCCACCTACCACCTTTCCCCTTCTTCCTCCCCTCTCTTCTTCCTCTCCCCTTCCTTTCTCCCCCTTTCCTTGCACCTTGCTTGTTCCATTCAATGCTCCCCCTCCACCAGCCCTCCATTAGAGCCCTCCCTTCCCCTCTTCTTTTCCCTTCCACCACCCCCTCTTCTTTTCCCTCCACCACCCCCTCTTCTTTTCCCTCCACCACCACCCCCTCCATTAATGCCCTCCCTCCCCCTCTTCTTTGCCCTCCACCACCCCCTTCCATTAATGCCTTCCCTCTTCTCCTCTCACTCTCCTCCCACTCTCTCCCTAGCTCTCTCTCCCTAGATAGCTAGCTAGTTAGAGCTATATATCTAGAGGTACTAGGTAATTAAGAAGAAAGGTGCTTGATATACCTCTCGACACATAGGTGAGCAAAAAAATGTTTGTTTGGATATGACCAAAACTATATATATATATATACCGAATTGCATCATATGATTGCATCATATGTTGGAATGAGCACGCGGAAAAAACCATATGTCCAAAGTGCAATGCTTCACAATATAAAAATGACAGAAAGAAAGCTCCACAGAAAGCCGTATGGTACTTTCCGATCATTCCGCATCTATAGCGGTATTTCGTAGATCCTAAGGAAGCAAAGCTTATGCGCTGGCACGTGGAGAGGGTGAAGCTAGATGGCGGAGATGATCCGAAGCTTAGAAACCTCGCAGATGCTAGCCAGTGGAGAGCATTAAATGCTGAATTTTATATTCTCGCAAATGATCCAAGGAACATCGAGCTTGGCTCTAGTAGTGATGGCATGAATCCGTTTGTCAACCAGAACACCAATCATAGCACATGGCCTATGTTTGTATGGATGTACAACCTCCCCCCTGGTTGTGCATGAAGGAAAAATACATACACATGGCTATGCTTATTCAAGGGCTGAGACAACCGGGAAATGATATAAATCTGTATCTCGGGTTACTGAAAGATGAGACCTTCTGGACAACGCCAACAAAGACATGGGATGCAAGCAAAGGAGAGTATTTCTACATGAGAGTCGCGCTGATCACGACGGTGCAGGACTATCTCGGTTACGGCTATCTCTCCGGACACGTGTGCCATGGATATTGTGGATGCACGAGGTGCATGGATGATACAACTTCTCAGAAGCTATCGGAACATGGCGGGTCTTTGAAAATCATGTACATGGGGCACCGAAGATGGCTCGAGAAGGATGACCCATGGAGAAAGCATGGAGATCTATTCAATGGTAAGGTTGAGCATCGAGGTCTCCACGTAGGCATAGCGGTGTAGAAATATATGAGTTATCGAAGAACTAGGAAGAGTGCCCCTCGCCGGGAAAGACGAAGAAAAAGGCACCGGAGCCCCTGCTGAATGTATGGAAGACAAGATCTTTTTTCTAGGACTTGGAAAACTGGACCAAACTCGACACGCCTCATAGCTTTGATCAAATGCATATCACAAAAAAATATCCTTGAGAGTTTGCTTGGAACATTGATGAACATCCGGAGAGGACCAAGGATGTGTCGAAGGCAAGAAAAGACTTGGAATTTTTCAATATCAGGAAAGATCTCCAAATGCCCGGTAAAAAGTCGTCAGAGTAGACCGAGACGGAGATGGAGACGGAAGATAGAGGCAAAAATGTAAACAAGAAGGAAGAACAATATTGCCTCCCCTCTTGATTCACCTTAGATCCAAAGGAGGTCGATGAATTGTTCAAGTGCCTTGCCGGAATCAATGTTAGTTCCCGATACTATGGGAAGGTAAGCAGATATCTGGACACTAAGAAAAAAAGGTTCAGCGGGATGAAGTATCACGATTGTCATGTGATGATGATGCAGTTACTCCCGGTTGCACTTAGAGGGATTATGGACACACATGTGCGTGAGACGCTTACTGACCTAATCCACTTTTTTGATGCTATCTCTTGAAAGTCAATAATTGTGAAGCAAGTCCATAAGCTACAGGACGAGATCGTGGTCATACTGAGAGCTAGAGATGTACTTCTCGCCCGCGTTCTTTTATGTGATGGTGCATCTATGTGTCCACATCGTGGAAAACATCATCGACCTAGGGCCGACATTCCTGCACAACATGATGCCGTTCGAGTGGATGAATGGGGTCATTAAAGGATTCATTCGTAACATGTCGCATCTAAATGGAAGCATAGCCCAGGGATATCTGACCAAAGAGTGCATCTCTTTCTGTGAGAGTTATCTAGTAGGCACCGGAGACCCTGTTGTTGGTTTGCCCGTCAACAAGCACTGTGGAAGGCTCGAAGGCGAAGGTCACACCAACGGTCACAGGGATGTGAATGTGTTACGCTTGGTCTGACAAAACGACCTTGACAGGGCAAACTTAGTAGTGCTAGAACACCTAGATGTTCTAGAAGATTTCTTGACACTGCACAAAGAGACCATCGCAACGAAGTACCGTGACCGAGGGGTGCACAGGATGGACGCTGAAGTTATTATAGAGCACAACTCCACTTTCTTGCGTTGGTTCAAAGAGCGAGTTCTGGCTAATCCCCCGAAAGAGGGTTGTCTGAACAGAGCGCTCATATACGCCTTAGCACATGACCCCTCGACCAGCCTCGCGACTTATCAAGCATACGATATCAGCGGATACATGTTCTACACGGAGGAGAAAGATATAAACAGTGATGACCAAAACTCAGGGGTGACGATTGAAGCCATGACCGGGAATGTAATTGAAAGATATTATGGAAGGGTCGAAGAGATATGGGAGCTTAACTACTCGGGATTGCATAGCGCGATGATGTTTCGTGTCAGATGGGCTAAGAATGTACAGAGAGAAAACCAACATTTCACTACCATGTGTACACCCGACTGCGATAGCGGTACCGTCAACGCCATCGCCAAAAATGAGCCATGGGTACATGGTAAACACGTGACACAATGTTTCTTCATAACTGATCCGATCAATCCCAGCCGTGTTGTCGTGAGGAGAAGCAAAAGGAGCATTGCCGGAATGGATGGAGTCGCCAACGAGGAAGACTACAGCCAGTACAGTGATCCGATGAGGGAAGATGATGCTAATGACGATGAAACATATGTCAAAAGGAGAATGAAGACTACATTACCTACGAAAGATCGTAATCCCTGGAGAAGGAAAACTCACGACCATGGGCTCAATTATTCGACAACGAATAAAAGAGGGAAGAAGATCAGTCTGAAGCATCGTCGTCACCCAAGCTGACAAACTAATCCACAAATTTTGTGGGTGTCTATTTTGTATACCGCTGTTAGTGGTCAAATGATGTAATATATATATATATATATTATACTAATTATTATCTGCAGGGTAACAGTGCTATTGCTCCAACGATAGACCAAATTAAACCCTAGCTAGTTAGAGCTATATATAGCCATGCTATACAAACTTGTACAAATGCAAATGAAAGATAAGAAAAAGGAAAGTGCAAATGAAAGAAAAAGAAAAAGAAAAAGAAAGGAAGTTTTGCAAAATGAAATGAAAGAAAAAGGAACTAATAAGTTGTGGAAAATGAAATGAAATAAAAGGAAAAGGAAAAAGAAAAAGGAAGAAGTTTGTAGAATATGAAATGAAAGAAAAAATGAAAGAAGGAAAGAAATAGAAATAGAAATAGAAAAAAGAAAAAGAAAATGAAGGAAGTTTGTGGAATATGAAATGAAAGAAAAAGAAAAAGAATAAAATAAAAAGTTAGCAGTAGCGCGGTTTGTGTTGGACAGCGCTATAGCTAACTTAGCTATAGCGGGTTTTGCCTCGCCGCGCTATAGCTAAGTTGCCTACAACACCGTACGGGCCCTATCTCATTCCTCTCTACACTCTAGCTCGTCGATCGATCCCCTTTTCTCCCACGCCACCACCGATGCCGCACCACCCACGCCGCCGCTGGACTTGACCTTAGCCCCGACCTCGACGCCACACCACCCACGCACCGCCGATGCCGGACTCGACCTCAACCCAGACCCTGATGTCGCCCGTCACCCCCTCCCCCTGTGGCACCCCCTGGCCCGGCCCCTCCCCCCGTGCCGCCGCTCCCCTGACCACCTCAGCCGCTCCCCCGATGCAGGTCTCCCTCCCTCCCTCTCCCTCCCTCTCTCTCTCTCTAAAAAAATTTGGTCTATGCAGATCGACCCCGACCCCCTCAGCCTCGGCGACCCCGACCACGACGCCGACGTCCTCAACCCCGACGCCGCCCCCCTCAGACCCGGTGACCCCGACCCCGACGCGCGGTGAGCAACCTCCTTCCTTTCTTGCTGTTCTTAAATTAGCATGTAGGTGTGACGCCCCGAGAACAACGCTCCAGATGCCTTCCATGGATTCCGAGTTTCTTTGTGTGATTTTTTTGGTTCATTGCATTCATCTTTGTATCTTGTGCATTGCATCATGTCATCATGCAACCTTTTAAAAAAACTCAACTAAATAAATTGCATGGATCTTCGATCCATTTAAATCGAGGGAATTCACATGGTGATTTCTCTTTATAACATATCCTCCTAATAATTATGGAGCTATTATAAATATTCCATTAGTTTGGAATTAACCGAAACACACTTGCAAAAAAATTCCCATGCCTATTCCACTTCGAGTTTGATCTTCAAATCTTGTCCGCAATTCTTATCACTTTTATCGAGGTTCCTCCAATAATCCTCATCATTTTTGGGCTCTTCTAAATAGTGTCCTAGTTCAAACCATTTGAATTTAAATTCAAATGAGTTTGAATTTAAATCTTGCAATCTTATCCACTCCTATTTTTCATGGACCGTGCACATTTTTGTGAGTCCAGAAAAATTATCCGCGTGCTCAAATTCGTTCCCTAAACGCCTCTTCCTTTTTTCCATTCTCTCTAATGCTTTCTCTTAAAGTAGAACTAAGAGAGAGAGAGAGAGAGGGGGGGGGGGGGGGGCAGCTCAGCCACATCCGGCCTAGCCTAGCCGGCCACATGGGCCTCCTATAGCTCAGCAGCCCAACCAAGAACCCAGCCCGGCCACTAGTGGCCAAAGCCCAGCCGGCCTCTAATCCCGAAGCCCAGCCGGCGCCCCCACCAGTTCTAACCCTAACCCTCATCTCCCCGATCCCCTCAGCATCTCTCTCCCTCTCGTCCTCCCCCACCACCGCCGCTTCACACCCGTGCCTCGCGCCCGATCCCTAGCGCCCCTGTTCCCTGCGCCCATGGCCCTCGACGTTCGCCAGAGCTGCAGTTCCTCCCCATGCCAGCGTGACCCCATGCGCTATCGTCAAACTTCGCCGTCCTTCTGCACATCGTTGTTAGCCCCGCTTCACCTTGCTGTGCCTACTGCCCCGCCGGCGAGCCTCTACTCTGCCGCCCCTGCCTCGACCTCCTCTGCAAGGGGTAAGCCTCACCACCCCCTCGACCCGCCTCATCCTCGCTCCTCCGGCCTCATTCCAGAACCTAGCCACTGGATCCGGACGGATCGAGTCGGCCCGCATCCACCATCACCACCACCTTGCTCCGTCGCTCGCCTCCCTCACGACCTCGCGTCGTCCCGCTGCCCGAGCCATCCTCACCGGCCAACTCTGTTGTGGCCATCACCCGGACCTGCTCGCGTCGACCTGTTTCCGAGCGCCATCACACCCGTTTCCCGCATCCGCCTCGTCCCTGTCACGCCCGCGGCTTGCTCTCCTCCTGAGCATCCCCTATGCGATGTACGAGCCGAGCTCGGCCACCCCATCGAGCTCCTACACAAGCTGGCCGAGACCTTGGCCAAAACCGCCCAAGTCGTCGCCTCTGTCCACCATGCAGTGTTACCGTGGATGCATGCACCCCCAGATCGAAACCGCAAGCACCAAGGACACCACCGGCAAGACCCGGACTCATAACGCCAAGTACGACTTCCAACCCGAAGAACTCGGATGCATCAAGTTCCCCTACGGCCCGTGTACGACTACGTGACGACCATGGATATGGAACTGCAAAACGCAAGTTCCCCTTCGAGTTGACAAGACCGGAGAGTCCGAAGACCCCAAGTACCACGACATTGTCGGACCTACAAGTTCAACTACGGTTGCCGTGTACGACTCCCGTTGACCCTCGAAGACCCCGTGGACGTCAAGTTCCTATCTACGACCCCGAACATCTGCGGAGTGCGTACGACTACAAAATGTGAACCACTACTTCCTCTATTGTTGCCGTGTACCACTACTTCCACTATGACCATACCGAGAACGTCTACTTCCCCTACACCGCATCGAACCCGATTGATACGTCCATTTTGCATCATGCTTTGATATCGATATTTATTGCATTATGGGCTATTATTACAAATTATGTCACAATACTTATTCCTATTCTCTCTTATTTTACAAGGTTTACATAAAGAGGGAGAATGTCGGCAGCTAGGATTCTGGGCTGGAAAAGGAGCAAATATTTGAGACCTATTCTGCACAGCTCCAAAAGTCCTGAAACTTCATGGAAGACATTTTCAGAATATATAAAAAATACTGAGCGCAAGAAGTTCACCAGGGCGAACACACTGTGCCCACGAGGGTGGGGGGCGCACCCCCTACCTCGTGGGCCCCTTGGTGGCCCTTCGATGGCCATCTTCTTCTATATGGAGTCTTTCGATGAGGAAAAAAATCATAAGCCATCTTTCCGGACGAGACTCCGCCGCCACGAGGCGGAACTTTGGCGGAACCAATCTAGGGCTCCGGCGGAGCTGTTTTGCCGGAGAAACTTCCCTCCGCGAGGGGGAAATCATCGCCATCGTCATCACCAATGCTCCTGTCATCAGGAGAGGGCAATCACTAGCAACATCTTCACCAGCACCATCTCCTCTCAAAACCCTAGTTCATCTCTTGTATCCAATTCTTGTCTCCAAGTCCGGGATTGGTACCTGTGGGTTGCTAGTAGTGTTAAT
This sequence comes from Triticum monococcum, assembly GCA_034509565.1. Classification (NCBI taxonomy): domain Eukaryota; kingdom Viridiplantae; phylum Streptophyta; class Magnoliopsida; order Poales; family Poaceae; genus Triticum; species Triticum monococcum. Next base: position 342,802,665 of record CM067847.1, read on the forward strand.
TACTCCTTGTAGTTGATGCTAGTTGGTTTATTTGGTGGAAGATCATATGTTCAGATCCTATATGCATACTAATACCCCTCTGATTATGAACATGAATATGCTTTGTGAGTAGTTACGTTTGCTCCTGAGGACATGAGAGAAGTCTTGCTATTAGTACTCATGTGAATTTGGTATTGGTTCGATATTTTGATGAGATGTATGTTGTCTCTCCTCTAGTGGTGTTATGTGAACGTCGACTACATGACACTTCACAATTATTTGGGCCTAGAGGAAGGCATTGGGAAGTAATAAGTAGATGATGGGTTGCTAGAGTGACAGAAGCTTAAACCCTAGTCTATGCGTTGCTTCGTAAGGGGCTGAGTTGGATCCATATGTTTCCTGCTATGGTTAGGTTTACCTTAATACTTTTTTTGTAGTTGCGGATGCTTGCAATAGAGGTTAATCATAAGTGGGATGCTTGTTCAAGTAAGGGCAGCACCCAAGCACCGGTCCACCCACATACCAAATTATAAAAGTACCGAACGCGAATCATATGAACAAGATGAAAACTGGCTTGACGATATTCCCATGTCTCCTCGGGAGCGCTTTACATCATATAAGAGTTTGTCCAGGCTTGTTCTTTGCTACAAAAAGGATCGGGCCACCTTGCTGCACTTTATTTACTTTTGTTACTTGTTACTCATTACAAATTATCCTATCACAAAACTATCTGTTACCTATTATTTCAGTGCTTGCAGAGAATACCTTGCTGAAAACTGCTTATCATTTCCTTCTGCTCCTCGTTGGGTTCGACATTCTTACTTATCGGAAGTACTACGATAGATACCCCATACTTGTGGGTCATCAAGACTCTTTTCTGGCACCGTTGCCGGGGAGTGAAGCGCCTTTGGTAGGTGGAATTTTGTAAGGAAAATTTTATATAGTGTGCTGAAATTTACTGGCACTTATTACTATGGAAAGTAATCCTTTGAGGGGCTTGTTCGGGGTATGTTCACCCCGACCAGTAGAGCAAAGAGTTGCTCCTCAACCTACTGAACCTACTGAAAATGAAAATGTCTGCTTTGAAATTCCTTCGGGTATGATAGAAAAACTTGTAGCTAATCCTTTTGCAGGAGACGGAACAATTCATCCTGATGAGCACTTAATATATGTGGATGAAGTTTGTGCATTATTTAAGCATGCATGTGTATCCGAAGATGTTATTAAGAGAAGGTCTTCCCTTTATCTTTGAAGGAAGATGCATTGACATGGTATAGGCTATGTGATGATACGGGGTCATGGAACTACAAACGATAGAAATTGGAATTTCATCAGAAGTTTTATCCTATGCATCTTGTTCATCGTGATCACAATTATATATATAATTTTTGGCCTCATGAAGGAGAAAGCATTGCTCAAGCTTGGGGGAGGCTTAAATCAATGTTATATTCATGCCCCAATCATGAGCTCTCAAGAGAAATGATTATTCAAAATTTATATGCTCGGCTTTCTGATAACAATCGCACCATGCTCGATACTTCTTGTGCTGGCTCTTTTATGATGAAGACTATTGAATTCAAATGGGATTTATTGGAAAAAATTAAACGCAACTCTGAAGATTGGAACCTCGATGAAGGTAAGGAGTCAGGTTTGACACCTAATTTTGATTGTGTTAAATATTTTATGGATACCGATGTTTTCCGTAAATTTAGCACTAAATATGGACTTGACTATGTGATAGTAGCTTCTTTCTGTGAATCTTTTGCTACTCATGTTGATCTCCATAAAGAGAATTGGTTTAAATATCATCCTCCCATAGAAGTAAAAGTAGCTGCACCTATTAAAGTTGAAGAAAAGACTATCACCTATTATGATCCTATTGTTCCTACTGCTTATGTTGAGAAACCACCTTTTCCTGTTAGGATAAAAGATCATGCTAAAGCTTCAACTGGGGTACGTAAAAGCAATATTAGAACCTATACACCTCCTGAGCAAATTAAAGTTGAATCTAATATTGCGATTGTTAAAGATCTCTTGTCTAATAATATTGATGGGCATGTTATTCATTTCCGTGATGAGACTGCTAGAATTGCTAAACCTTGTGCTAAAGATAAACCTAGATCTTTCGTAGGCATGCCTGTTATTTCTATTAAAATAGGAGATCATTGTTATCATGGCTTATGTGATATGGGTGCCAGTGCTAGTGCAATACCTATTGACTTATACAGAAAAATTATGCATGACATTGCACCCGCTGAGTTAGAAGATATTGATGTCACAATTAAACTTGCCAATAGAGATACTATTTCACCACTGGGAATTGTAAGAGATGTTGAAGTCTTGTGTGGGAAAACTAAATATCCTACTAATTTTCTTGTTCTTGGTTCCCCACACGATAGCTTTTGTCCAATTATATTTGGCAGACCCTTCTTGAACACTGTTAATGCTAAGATAGATTGCAAAAAGGATGTTGTTACTATTGGTGTAGGTGATATGTCTCATGAATTTAATTTCTCTAAATTTCATAGACAACACCATGAAGAGGAATTGCCTAGTAAAGATGAAATTAGTGGTCTTGCTTCTATTGCTGTACCTCCTAGTGATCCTTTGGAAAAATATTAGCTAGACCATGAAAATGATATGTTTATGAATGAAAGAAGGGAAATAGATGAAGTATTCTTTAAACAGGAACCCATCCTCAAACACAATTTGCCTGTTGAAATCCTAGGGGGTCCTCCTCCACCCAAGGGTGATCCCGTGTTTGAGCTTAAACCGTTACCTGATACTCTTAAATATGCTTATCTTGATAAGAAAAATATATATCCTGTTATTATTAGTGCTAACCTTTCAGAGCATGAAGAAGATAGATTATTGAAAACTTTGAAGAAGCACTGTGCTGCTATTGGATATACTCTTGATGATCTTAAGGGCATTAGTCCCACTCTGTGTCAACACAAAATAAATCTAGAGGAAGATGCCAAACCAGTTCATGATCATCAACGACGGCTGAATCCTAAGATGAATGAAGTGGTAAGAAAGGAAATACTAAAGCTTCTTGAGGCAGGTATAATTTATCCCGTTGCTGATAGTCAGTGGGTAAGTCCTGTCCATTATGTCCCTAAGAAGGGAGGTATTACTATTGTTACTAATGATAAATATGAGTTGATCCCACAAAGAATTATTACAGGTTATATGATGGTAATTGATTTCCGCAAATTAACTAAAGCTACTAAAAAAGATCATTACCCCTTACCTTTTATCGATCAAATGCTAGAAAGATTATCCAAACATACTCATTTTTGCTTTCTAGATGGTTATTCTGGTTTCTCTCAAATACCTGTGTCAGCCAATGATCAATCAAAGACTACTTTTACTTGCCCTTTTCGTACTTTTGCTTATAGATGTATGCCTTTTGGTTTATGTAATGCACCTGCTACCTTTCAAAGATGCATGATGGGTTTATTCTATGACTTTTGTGAAAAGATTTGTGAGGTTTTCATGGAAGATTTTTCCGTCTATGGATCCTCTTTTGATGATTGCTTAAGCAACCTTGATCGAGTTTTGCAGAGATGTGAAGAAACTAATCTTGTCTTGAATTGGGAAAAGTGCCACTTTACGGTTAATGAAGGTATTGTCTTGGGGTATAAAGTTTGCGAAAGATGTATTGAGGTTGATAAAGCCAAGGTTGATGCTATTGAACAGATGCCATGTCCCAAGGACATCAAAGGTATAAGAAGTTTCCTTGGTCATGCCGTGTTTTATAGGAGGTTCATTAAGGACTTCTCAAAAATTTCTCGGCCCCTGACTAATTTATTAGAAAAAGATATACCATTTATTTTTGATGATGATTGCGTAGAAGCATTTGAAATACTTATGAAAGCATTAATCTCTACACCTATTATTCAACCACCTGATTGGAATTTACCTTTTGAAATTATGTGTGATGCTAGTGATTATGCTATAGGTGCTATTCTAGGGCAAAGAGTTGATAAGAAATTAAATGTTATTCAATATTCTAGTAAAACTCTAGACAATGCTCGGAGAAATTATGCTACTACTGAAAAAGAATTCTTAGCAGTTGTATTTGCTTGTGATAAGTTCAGACCTTATATTGTTGATTCTAAAGTAACTATTCACATGGATCATGCTTCTATTAAATATCTTATGGAAAAGAAAGATGCTAAGCCCAGACTTATTAGATGGGTTCTCTTGCTACAAGAATTTGATTTGCATATTATTGATAGAAAGGGAGCTGAGAACCCCATTGTAGACAACTTGTCTAGGTTAGAAAATGTTCTTGATGACCCACTACCTATTGATGGTAACTTTCCTGATGAACAATTAAATGTCATAAATGCTTCTCATACTGCTCCATGGTATGCTGATTATGCTAATTACATTGTTGCTAAATTTATACCACCTAGTTTCACATACCAGCAAAAGAAAAAGTTCTTCTATGACTTGAGACATTACTTTTGGGATGACCCACATCTTTATAAACAAGGGGTAGATGGTGTTATTAGACGTTGTGTACCTGAGCATGAACAGGAACAGATCCTACGCAAGTGTCACTCCGAGGCTTATGGAGGACACCACACTGGAGATAGAACTGCACACAAGGTATTGCAATCCGGTTTTTATTGGCCAACTCTCTTCAAGGATGCCCGTAAGTTTTTCTTACCTTGTGATGAATGTCAGAATTGGTAATATTAGTAGACGTCAAGAAATGCCTATGAATTATTCACTTGCTATTGAACCATTTGATGTTTGGGGCTTTGATTATATGGGACCTTTTCGTGCCTCTAATGGTTATACACATATTTTAGTTGCTGTTGATTACGTTACTAAGTGGGTAGAAGCTATTCCAACTAGTAGTGCTGATCATAACACCTCTATTAAGATGCTTAAAGAAGTTATTTTTCCAAGGTTTGGAGTCCCTAGATATTTAATGACTGATGGTTGTTCACATTTTATTCATGGTGCTTTCCGTAAAATGCTTGCTAAATATGATGTTAATCATACTATTGCATCTCCTTATCACTGACAGTCTAGTGGTCTAGTAGAATTGAGTAATAGAGAACTCAAATTAATTTTGCAAAAGACTATTAATAGATCTAGAAAGGATTGGTCCATGAAACTTGATGATGCATTATGGGCCTATAGAACTGCATATAAAAATCCTATGGGTATGTCTCCGTATAAAATGGTTTATGGAAAAGCATGTCACTTACCTCTCGAACTAGAACATAAGGCTTATTGGGCTATTATAGAGCTCAATTATGATTTCAAACTTGCTGGTGAGAAGAGGTTATTTGATATTAGCTCACTAGATGAATGGAGAACCCAAGCATATGAAAATGCGAAATTATTTAAAGAAAAATTTAAAAGATGGTATGACAAAAGGATACAAAAGCATGAGTTTAATATAGGTGATTATGTATTGCTATACAACTCTCGTTTAAGATTTTTTCTAGGAAAACATCTCTCTAAATGGGAAGGTCCTTACGTTATCGAGGAGGTCTATCGTTCTGGTGCCATAAAAATCAATAATTCCGAAGGCACAAATCCGATGGTGGTGAATGATCAAAGAATTAAACATTATATCTAAGCTAATCCTATAAATGTTGAAACCAATGTTATTGAAACCATAACCCTGGAGGAATACATAAGGGACACTTTCCGGAATGTTTCAGACTCCAAAAAGGAATAGGTATGTGGTACGATAAGTAAACTGACTCCAAAACAGTTCTAATGGCAATTTTCTTCAGTTTTGGAATATTTAGAAAAATAGAAAAATAAGAAGTAGTTCGGGAAGGACACGAGGGCTCCACAGGGATGGAGGGCGCGCCCTACCCCCTGGGCGCGCCCCTACCTCGCGGGCACCTCGTGTGCTCTTCGGACTTCATTTTCGTACACGACATGTATTTTGTTCGGTAAAAATTCATTATATAATCTCCCGAAAGTTTTGACTCCCGTATCACGCAAAATCCTCTGTTTGTGTTTCGAGCTGTTGCTTCTGCAGATTAGAGGAAGATGTCTTCACAAGAGTCAGTCGGGGAGAGCCGGGTGTCTCATCCGGCACCGAGATCAATGACAAACAACAATGTTGACCACTTTGGGATAGCAACGGAGGAAGAGATGGAGGCTGATTTGAAGAGAATAGATGCCATGGAGGAGGATCAAGAAGTCACTTCTCGCTTCCGAGCTGGATTCACCATGGGGGAACTGCAGAGCTCGGCTATTACAAACTCGGTTATCCCTTCCAATGTTAGATTTCTTTCTTATGAGAATATGAAAAAGAGTGTCACTGGTTCTCCTGCAGCTATGCAGCACCCTTGGGTGCAGGGAGCTTTGGCTATTACATGAAAACTTCGAAAGGAAATAATGGACCTCAAGCAACAAATCAATAAGCTCGAGCAAGAGAATCGTATCCTGAGGGGCATCATCGCCAAGAATATCACATCACCATCCCCGAAAAAGGAAACATAATCACATGGGTATGGGCACTCCCCTTGGCAACTGCCAAGCTTGGGGGAGTGCCCCAGTACTGTATCACCATCACTTCTATCTTTACCATTTTTCTTAGTTTGATCCTTTTGATAATATCTTGATCTAGTAGAATAAAAGCTTTTAGTATGATCTAGTTGTGAGTTTTTCTTTATGATCCTTCTATGTAATCGAGTTCGTGAGCTATATATAATAGAGATTAGTGTTGAGTCAAGGGCTTGATTATTTTTCCATGATCTTGAGTGAATAAAAGAAAAGAGAAAGAAATAAAAATAAACAAAGAGATCACATGGATCTTATGGAGAGTAATGAGCTCACATAGAAAGAGTATGATGAATAAAAGTTGTTGAGAGTTGACAAACATAGTTTTGGTCATTGTTGCAATTAATAGGACGTAATAAATAAAGAGAGGTCTTCACATATAAATATACTATCTTGGACATCTTTTATGATTGTGAACACTCATTAAAATATGACATACTAAAGAGTTGACGTTGGACAAGGAAGACAATGTAATGGGTTATGTTTCCTTACATCTGAGATAAATTATATTGTCATGGATCATCCAACATGATTGAGCTTGCCTTTCCCCCTCATGCTAGCCAAATTCTTTGCACCAAGTAGAGATACTACTTGTGGTTCCAAACACTCTTAAACCAGTATGCCATGAGATTCCACAATATCTACCTATGGATTGAGTAAGGTCCTTCAAGTAAGTTGTCATCAGTACAAGCAATAAAAATTGCTCTCTAAATATGTATGATTGATTGGTGTGGAGGAAATAAGCTTTATACGATCGTGTGATATGGAAGAAATAAAAGCGATAGACTGCATAACAAAGGTCCATATCACAAGTGGCAATATAAAGTGATGTTTTCGCACTAAGATTTTGTGCATCCAACCATAATAGCGCATGACAACCTCTGCTTCCCTCTGCGAAGGGCCTATCTTTTACCTTTATCTCCTACCTTACATAAGAGTCATGGTGATCTTCACCCTTCCTTTTTACATTTTATCTTTTGGCAAGCACAACATGTTGGAATGATCCTGGTATATATGGCTAATTGGATGTGACTTTTCATGAACTATTATTGTTGACATTACCCTTGAGGTAAAATGTTGGGAGGCAAAACTATAAGCCCCTATCTTTCTCTATGTCCGATTAAAACTCCATACCCATAAGTATTGCGTGAGTGTTAGCAATTGTGAAATACTAAATGATAGTTGAGTATGCGGACTTGCTGAAAAGCTCTTATATTGACTCTTTCCTATATTATGATAAATTGCAATTGCTCCAGTGACTGAGATTATAGTTTGTTAGTTTTCAATGATGTTTATGATTCATACTTGAAATTGTGATTGAATTATTACTCTAGCATAAGAGATCATATGACAAGGATAATATAAGTTGTTATTCTAAGAATGATCATGATGCCCTAAATTCCGTATTTTATTTTTATCGACACCTCTATCTCTAAATATGTGGACATATTTTTCGATTTCGGCTTTCGCTTGAGGACAAGCAAGGTCCAAGCTTGGGGGAGTTGATACGTCCCTTTTGCATCATGCTTTTATATCGATATTTATTGCATTATGGGCTATTATTACACATTATGTCACAATACTTATGCCTATTCTATCTTATTTTACAAGGTTTACATAAAGTGGGAGAATGCCGGTAGCTGGGATTCTAGGCTAGAAAAGGAGCAAATATTAGAGACCTATTCTGCACATCTCCGAAAGTCCCGAAACTTCACGGAAGATGTTTTCAGAATATATAAAAAATACTGAGCACAGGAAGTTCACCAGGGGGCCACACCCTGCCCACGAGGGTGGGGGGCGCGCCCTACCCCCCCGGGCACGCCCCCTACCTCGTGGGCCCCCTGCTGGCCCTCCAATGGCCATCTTCTGCTATATGGAGTCTTTCGATGAGGAAAAAACTCATAAGCCATCTTTCCGGATGAGACTCCGCCGCTACGAGGCGAAACCTGGGCGCAACCAATCTAGGGCTCCGGCGGAGCTGTTCTGCTGGGGAAACTTCCCTCTGGGAGGGGGAAATCATAACCATCCTCATCACCAACGCTCCTCTCATCGGGAGAGGTCAATCTCCATCAACATCTTCACCAGCACCATCTCCTCTCAAAACCCTAGTTCATCTCTTGTATCCAATTCTTGTCTCCATGTCTGGGATTGGTACCTGTGGGTTGCTACTAGTGTTAATTACTCCTTGTAGTTGATGCTAGTTGGTTTATTTGGTGAATATCATATGTTCAGACCCTATATGCATATTAATACCCCTCTGATTATGAACATGAATATGCTTTGTGAGTAGTTACGTTTGCTCCTGAGGACATGGGAGAAGTCTTGCTATTAGTAGTCACGTGAATTTGGTATTCGTTTGATATTTTGATGAGATGTATGTTGTCTCTCCTCTAGTGGTGTTATGTGAATGTCGAATACATGACACTTCACATTTATTTGGGCCTAGATGAGGGCATTGGGAAGTAATAAGTAGATGATGGGTTGCTAGAGTGACAGAAGCGTAAACCCTAGTTTATGTGTTGCTTCGTAAGGGGCTGATTTGGATCCATATGTTTCATGCTATGGTTAGGTTTACCTTAATACTTTTGTTGTAATTGCGGATGCTTGCAATAGAGGTTAATCATAAGTGGGATGCTTGTCCAAGTAAGGGCAGCAACTAAGCACCGGTCCACCCACATACCAAATTATCAAAGTACCGAACATGAATCATATGAACGTGATGAAAACTAGCTTGATGATATTCCCATGTGTCCTCGGGAGCGCTTTACATTATATAAGAGTTTTTCCAGGCTTATCCTTTGCTACAAAAAGGATTGGGCCACCTTGTTGCACTTTATTTACTTTTGTTACTTGTTACTCGTTCCAAATTATCCTATCACAAAACTATCTGTTACCTATTATTTCAGTGCTTGCAGAGAATACCTTGCTGAAAACTGCTTATCATTTCCTTCTGCTCCTCGTTGGGTTCGACACTCTTACTTATCGGAAGGACTACGATAGATCCCCTATACTTGTGGGTCATCACCGATCCACTGTGAAAAAGCATGCTTCGTAGGAATACTGCCAAGACGATGACCCGTGGACCGAATGCTTGTGTGTTGTATGAGATGCATGTTTAGATGTTGTATCCACCCGTGAACGTTAGTTGATCCCTCGTTTGGCACCGTCGTCGACACGTGGGACACCCGGTTGCCGAGATCACCCCACCATCCTTGCATGACTCGCTCATGCCCACTACCTTTTGCACTGGTATCTCTATGAGCTACCGGAACTGATATGTTGCCATGGCATCATTTTCGGATTCATTGCCGTGACACCCTTTTCCTTCCGCCATGGCGACAAACGCTCTATATCATCCTTCATGTCAGCATTTTCATAAAAATTGCATCAACTTGTTTATGTCATCCGCATCATGATAACAACATTTAAAATGATTAAAATTGTTGTTTGCATTAAATTGCTATATGCTCATGGGGATCTTCCGGGATTGTTGTTTGTTATTTCCGGCCTCATTTGAACTTGCCTAAATAGATAGTTTCTTTATGCTTCACACCTTGCCATGTTTAATAACATTTAATATTGTTGGGTACATAAATGGGAGAGAACTAAATAATCGAATGTGGTGTTTTGTCAATATGCAACTCGTTGCATATTGAGCTCCACTTAACTTGTAGTTTTGTTTGTGCACTTTGCCATGCCATGTTTCATTGAACCGGACATGCATCATACTTGATTGTGCATCATGCCATGATTATGCTTTTTGGTTTACCATGTTGTTTGTTTCTTTCCAGTGTTGCTTCTTCTTGATAGTGGTTGGGGTTATGGGACCCCCTTGATAGTTCGCTTTGAATAAAACTCCTCCAGCAAGGCCCAACCTTGGTTTTACATTTGCCTAACAACCTAAGCCTTTTCCCTTGGGAGTTACAAACCCGAGGGTCATCTTTATTAAACCCCCCGGGCCAGTGCTCCTCTGAGTGCTGGTCCAACCTAGAGCCACTTGCGGTGCCACCCCTTCACCCGGGGTCTTCGGTTGCCATATGTAGTGTTCATCCGGTGTGCCCTGAGAACGAGATATTTGCAGCTCCTATCGGGATTTGTCGGCACATTCAGGCGGTCTTGCTGGTCTTGTTTTACCCTTGTCGAAATGTCTTGTAACTAGGATTCCGAGACTGATCGGGTCTTCCCAGGATAAGGAATATTCTTCATTGATCGTGAGAGCTTGTGATGGGCTAAATTGGGACACCCCTGCAGGGTATAAACTTTCGAGAGCCGTGCCCACGGTTATGTGGTAGATAGGAATTTGTTAATATCTGGTTGTAGAGAACTTGACACTTGACTTAATTAAAAAGTATCAACCGCATTGTAGCCATGATGGCCTCTTTTCTGCGGAGTCCAGGAAGTGAACACGGTCTTGGGTTATGTTTGAACGTAAGTAGTTTCAGGATCACTTTTTGATCACTTATAGCTTTTCGACCGTTGCGTAGCTTCTGACCTTACTCTTATTTGCGTATGTTAGCCACCATATTTGCTTAGCGCTTCCTGCAGCTCCACCTATTTACCTTATCCTACCCATAAGCTTAAATAATATTGATCTCACGTGTGTGAGAGTGCTGAGTCCTCGTGACTCACGGATACTTCCAAAACAGTTGTAGGTGCCGATGATACCAGTGCAGGTGATGCTACCGAACTCAAGTGGGAGTTCGATGAGGAACTTGGTCGTTACTATGTTTCGTTTCCCAATGATCAGTAGTGGAGCCTAGTTGGGACGATCTAGGATCTAGCAGTTGGGTTATCTTCTCTTCATTTGGTTGTCCGTACTCGGAATATGTGTGTACTTTGGATGTTGTATGAATTATTTAAGTTCTGTGTGAAGTGGCGATTGTAAGCTAACTCTCTTTATCCCTTTCTTGTTCATTACATGGGATTGTGTGAAGATGACCCTTCTTGCAACAAAACCACAATGCGGTTATGCCTCTAAGTCGTGCTTCGACACGTGGGAGATATAGTCGCATCATGGGTGTTACAGTAGGGTGTCCAAATTAGGGCCAATTTTTCTATGTAGGGTGTCCAAATTGAGTTCATAAGAAGCATTTGTTAGTTTATGTTGTTGTCCATTTGAGGTTTTTTTAATTTGTAGTTGATGTACATTTGTAGTTCATGAGGCAAAACAAAAAGTAAATCAGTATGAAATTGAGAATTTTTAATTTATAGTTGATGTCCATTTTGAAAATGATGATAACTGAAAATGAAAATTAGCTTATGTTGCTGCCCATTTTGAAAATGAAAATTAGATTATGTTGTTGTCCATTTTGAAAATAAAAATTAGCTTGTTTCTAAATAGAGAATGACGAGCAATAGCATGCATGTGCTGACACACATCACTTGACATGCAGATGAGTATGATCATGCTCACACTTGTTTACACTGGACTTATCAAACTTTCACTTTGATGGCTGCATCTCCATGATTGTTTGTGAAATTCTACTTTAGCACCTAGTGCTTATTGTCATTCGCAGGGAAACAGATTGCGAGTGACCTATGTTTTGCCGGAAATGTTGATTCATTTCCATTCCGGCAAATTTCAGGCGCTCTATATGTGCAGTTTCTAGCAAAGGTCATGCCGAAATTTTCCATGAATTTTGGCATGACTTGTGCTAGAAAGTTGGACATATCGAGTGCTCGAGATTTGTCGCGATGAGAGTGAAACGACATTTAGGCAAAACAAAGGTCACTTTTTTTGTTAGTATTCACTTTATTATATAAAGCTCAATAATTAAACGACTACGACATTGAACCCTAGGAAACATGATCGACACTGATGAGGCCGGAGGTTCTCAGTCCCAATTAGGTCGAGCACATGCCTACCTCGACTTTCTAGCAGATCAGGAGAGACAACAAGTTGGGTGTCAGGACCCCCTTATCATGACGGACTACGACGATGGTGGCGCCGGCCCCGACACTGATGCCACCAATGACACCGGCATTGAGACTAGCGCTGATGATGTCGCTAACGATAGCACGTAAGGTGGGACCTCCCAAGCCAGTGAAGGAAAGAAGGAAAAGAGGACACGACGCCGAAATGAGCTCGGCACTGAAAGACTAGTGGTCACGGCGGTGCACCCTGGCGAGTTCAAGCCAATAGAGCCGCGGGAAGTGGCAGCGTGTTACGGCAACCAGCTAGCCTGCATCCTACGGGATACTGCTAACATCAACACCACAAAAATACGGAAGAATGAACATTTGAAGAAGCTGCTCCTAACTAGGTTGCACGCAAAATTCCTGTTCCCCGGTCGAAATGACGATGTCGACCCATGGGATGATGATGCCATGAAAAAAAAATCAACAACAAAGCCCTAGGGAAGTTCAGCAATGCATTGAGCGCATGGAAAACTAGGGTGAAAAAGGCGATTGAAGTAGACCATGAAACCTACGCCAAGATTGTTGCAGACAATCCAAAAATTACGATAGAGGACTTTGAAGACTTCAAGGAGACTTGCAATGAAGAAGCTGCCAAGGCCAGGTCGGAGAGAGGCAAGCAGCTGCAGGCAAAGAACATGGGGAACCACTGCCTTGGAAGTCTTGGTTACACAGGAAAGAGGCCCTTGTGGGCTAAGGAGGATGCAGAACGTGACCGTTAGGGGATCCCAGACCCATTGACTGAATTCACCGACCAGCAGGAGCACGACTTCATCAGGGCCCGATTCTCATGGGACCCCAAAAAAAGATTTTTGTCACCGACGGGCCGACAAGGAAATTCATGAGATTACTGGTAATTATCCTTTTACCACCTTACATATTAGCTTCTGATCAATGAAGTCTACTATATTCTAGTCGCACTCATAGATGATTCACGGTCCATTTTGCAGAGAGAGCAATACAAGCTTGTGGCCGAAAGCGACTCGTCGACTTAGTCATCGGCGAAGTACAAGTGGGACACTCCTTTCAACCGGGCCATGAACATAATGATGGGACACCCGCCGGGCCAGAGGCCACAATATGGACGTGTGCACGGCGTCGGGGACGGCGCCACGTGGAAGTACTATTTTAACGAGGACCCCGAGGCTAAAAAGATAGAGAAAGAAGTTCAGTCAAGTGACTATCGATGAGAAGGTGGCGCGAGCGATGGAGAACACAAAAGCTAAGGCAATCTGGGAAGCGCTAGCTGCTTCTAGACATGATATGGTGGCTACCTTTACAAGCTTGATTCCAACAGTGGTCACCTGGGTGCAACAAAATCCAAACGCGCCACCAACTGATTTTCCCATGCCCAGCTTCACCGAGAGCAACTCAATGAACACCGCACCCATACGCGTTCCTAGTATGGCAACCGCACCCGCACCTACTCTAGCACCTGCTGCTGCGCCCAGCTCTCACAACAGCCCTAGCTCCGTCTCTGGCTTGAATGTCAGGCCATTGACATTGGCTGAGCTAGATACCCTCACAGTAAATATGCGTCGCACCCTCATCAACTCAACTAATTAATTAATTTTCAGTTGCCGTTCTTTCTGGATCTCTAATGCCGCACGTACATGTCTTTGTAGGCCGACTCCACTCCCTGCACCCTCCTTTACCACATAAAGGGAGGGTTGGTGCATGTGGGGAAGGGTACTATACTGAAGCCCAAGGATCGATTATTCCACTGCCGGAAGATGCTTGATAACGCCTTAAGGGTCTCCATGGAGAGTGTGAAAGTAGGCTACGAGGGTTTCCCCTGTCTGATACAAACCGGTGGAGAGGATGATGAGACCCCCATGTAGCTTGGCCAATGCAAAAATTGGCCGATCCTATGGCCGAAAAATCTCCTTCGGGTCGAGGTGGCCGGGAGCACACCAACGGGACCTCAGGAAGGTATGACCACAACCCCACCTACACAAGTACAACCATCGTCTATGCTGATTGCTGAGATCGAGAGACACGAGGAAGGAGGGCCAACCATTCCAGGAAATGATGTCATCTGCCCCATGGATATGGATCATGACATGGACAAGGCCGATGACCCTATCCAGTATCTCAATACCTGCTTTGACAACAATGTAACAATGAGTCAACCATATGAATATGAGATGCATATAATAGAGCCTGACCGTCCTCCAGATGCCGGTTCCATCCAACCTCAACTAATTAGCCAGAGTCGTCCAATGCTGAGCCCGACAACACTAGGGGTGGTGCTCAGGGAGGGTCTGATAGACCCACCAGCACCTAAGCCCACCAAGAAGAAGCATAGGAAGAGACCGATGGTGAGAAAATCCAATAAAGCTGCCAATGTTGGTTCTAGCAGCCAGCTGCCTTCGACCAAGGTTGATAGTGTACCGATGAAACATGCGCCATTAATCCATGTCGCGGCAGAGCCTATCGTACCGGCGAATGCACTAGCTTCCATAACAGGGGATCTCAGGAGACTCCATGACCATGTGCTTTTGACAAAGAGAAGCCTCCTCGCCTCGGATGATCCAGGATACCCACTTTATATGGTTCATGTGCCGAGCAGTTGCAAGATGTAAGTCCACACATGCCCCGCGGACCTCTTCTTCCTGAGGTTTGATTACATCTTCTAGATGTTTCAAATGAGGACACTCGATTTTACGTTCATCCGCCTATATGCATTGCACATGAACTACATCGCCAGGAGAGAGCAAGTCACCAGTCTTGCGGTCATGGACCCATACTACATGCATGAGGGCTCCTTGTCAATCAACGATGCCAACCGTCAATATGCGAGTCAGTACATCAAAGAATTCTTGGTTAGCAATAAGGACAAAGAAACGATTCTCCTACCTTATCATCTCGGGTAAGCCATCCGCGGATAGCAATATAACACATACATCCTTTCGTGCATTTAAATAATTACTTTGCACGCATGGAGGCTAACTTGACCGTGTATTTTGTGTAGCGGGGGGTTTTGTGCCATTCTCATTGTTCTTTACCCGCCTTACTCCTGCACTCTATATTTGGACCCATCGAAGAACATATAGAAGAAAGATTACACACACATAAAGTATGTTCTGGATAGAGCTGTGTTGGGCTTCAGCATGCGAGGTGGCTACATCCAATGCAAAAAAACAGATAAGGCCAGGCTCTTTTTTGGCCACAAGACTGACTTCTGTTGCATCTAGCAACCGGCAAGAAGTGAGAACAATGGATTCTATGTCATCCATCTAATGATGGAGTACAGAAGGGATGTGCAATCGCTTTGCATGAAATCTTCATCCGATACCCATATCAAGAGATGAGCCGAAGCCTTTGGAGCCATGCCGGATAATCAACTTCGAAATGATTTCTACTAGATCCAGCAGAAATTGTGTTCATCATCTTGAAAGATGTCCTCGAAGAGAATGGGATGTTCTACGGCAGCCCAATATCACGAGCTGACGTCCGAACCCGCATTGCCCTACAGCGTCAGGACATGACCCATTTCACTAAGCTTGGGTCCACCCTCTCGGGTATGGGCAAATGGGAAGAGTGCACTACTTAAAAACAATGTGTCTGTTTAGTTACTTGTTACTTTCTGTATGACGAAACTTCGAATGTCTCTGTACGATGAAACTATTAGATGTATGGTGCCGCGCTCTAGTTAATTACTTTCGGTACAACGAAATTTGTTAACTATGTTTACTATATATGTTGCTTCTATTTCATAACTGTTTCATTGAATTCGCTTCGTGATATATACATATATATATATATATGTGTGTGTGTGTGTGTGTGTGTGTGTGTGTCTGACAGGTATATAGATCAACGATGGCGAGGAAGTGGTATGCCGTGTATGTAGGGCATGTTCCGGGTGTCTACGATGAGTGGCCAGAGTGTCAGGCCCAAGTCTCTGGCTTCTCGGGCGGAAGGCAGAAAGGGTTTGATAGCAGAGCGAAAGATGAAGCTAGTTACTTGAGATTAATAGCACAACAGGGGATTCAGAACCAACGCCGCCACAGAAACTAGTACATAATGTCGCTTTTGATCATCGTGATCGCTCTTATTTTCTATGCGGTCATATCATAGTCTACATAGATGATGAAACATGAGTATGTGACCATGTAGTTGCATGTATTGGGAACTTGTAATGACTTGTAACATTATTTCGATAGATGTGTTCGACCATGATTGATGATGATGAGATACTTGAGACATGTCGAGACTTCTAATAACTTTGGATCATCAATGACTCACTTGCTTTTCGATGAATATGCATGTTATTGTATAAATGGTGGATCCGTTTAAATGTGTACAGAGCCAAAACGCAAAAAAAACTACAAAAGTTAGCAGTGGCGTGGGGGTAAAGACTACCAGTAGCACTCAAATAACAGTAGCACTGGCTAGCTAAACGCGCTGTAGATAATTATCAGTAGCGCTGGAGGAAAGACCGCTACAGCTACCTTCAGCTACCAGTATCATTGTGTCAAACAAGCACTACTACTAAAAAATAGCTGTAGCGCCGTAGCAGTAGCGCGCCCGCCCGCGCTACTAATAGCAAAAAAACAGCGCTACTAATAAGGGTTTTCCTAGTAGTGTCAGCAAATGTGAATTTTGGTTGAAGGAAGTCGGATTCCCCGGACATGTTATTTCAGGAGAAGGAATAGCAGTCGACCTCACAAAGGTTGAATCGGTCACCAAATGGCAGTCCCCCACCTCAGTCAAGGAGATCCGCAGTTTGCTAGGACTTGCAAGATATTATCAGAGATTTATTGAGAATTTCTCCAAGATTGCTAAGCCCATGACGGAGCTATTGAAGAAGGAAACTAAGTATGTTTGGACCGAGGATTGTGAAGCCAGTTTTCAAGAGCTGAAGAAACATCTGGTTACAGCCCAGTGCTCATTTTGTCGGACATACACAAGGATTAGCTGGTATATTGTGATGCTTCCCATCAAGGACTCAGAGGAGTGTTCATGCAAGAAGGAAAAGTTGTAGCTTATACCTCCAGACAGCTACGATCTCACGAGATGAATTATGCCACACACGATTTGGAGTTAGCAGCCGTAGTGCACACACTCAAGACCTGGAGACATTTCCTTGTCAGAAATGGTTGTGAAGTTTACACGAATCATAAGCGCTTGAAGTATATTTTCACGCAGAAGGAGTTGAACCTCAGGCAGAGGAGATGGCTTGAATTGATCAAGGACTATGCCATGAGATTGCATTATCACCTAGGTAAGGCAAATGTTGTAGCAGATGCCTTGAGCCATAAAAGCTATGTGAATACCCTCATAGCTGGAGGATTACCTCAGGAATTATCCGACGATCTCAGAGAGCTCCAACTGGAGATAGTAACGAGAGGATTTGTTGCCACCCTGGATATATAGTCCACTTTGATCGAAATAATCCGTGAAGCCCAGAAGACAGACATGGAAATTGCAGAGATAAAGGAAAAGATGAGTAACGTAAAGGCTAAAGGTTTTCGTGAAGATGAGCACGGAACTTTATGGTTTGAGGATCGTATTTATGTGCCCAATACCCAGAGGTCAGGAAGTTAATTCTTTAGGAAGCCCATGATTCACCGTACTCGATTCACCCAGGTCACACCAAGATGTATCTGTATTTGAAGGAAAGTTTCTGGTGGACAGGTATGAAGAAGGATATTACCGAGTACATAGCAGTATGCGATGTTTGTCAGCGAGTAAAGGCGGAACACCAGAAGCCGGCAGGGTTACTTCAACCTTTGTCGATACCCGAGTGGAAATGGGAAAAACTTGGAATGGATTTTATCATAGGATTACCGAGCACACATTCTCGTTATGATTCTATCTGGGTAGTGGTTGATCGCTTAACCAAGGTGGCACATTTCATTCCCTTGAAGACCACCTATACCAGCGCTAAGTTAGCGAAGATATACATGACTAGGATCGTATGTTCGCATGGAGTTCCGAGGAGTATTGTGTCAGATAGAGGAACACAATTTACCTCAAAGTTTTGGAATCAGTTGCATGAAACTTTGGGTACGAGGCTGGAGTTCAGTAGAGCTTTTCATCCGCAAACAGATGGAGAGACCGAGTGAGTCAATCATATTCTGGAGGAGATGTTGAGAGCCTGTGCCTAGACTATGGGTCTAGCTAGGATGACAATCTGCCATACGCAGAGTTCTCGTACAACAAAAGCTATGCGACCAGTCTGAAGATGGCCCCTTTCGAAGCTCTATACGGAAGGAGGTGCAGAACACCATTGTTGTGGGATGGTGTTGGATATCAAAGATTTTTTGGTCCCGATCTTATTAGAGACTCCGAAGAGAAGGTCAAGATGATTCGAGACAGACTTAAGATAGCACAGTCGAGACAGAAGAGTTATGCCGACAGTAAACGCAAGGAGATAACACATGAAGTGGGAGACCGAGCATATCTCCATGTGTCCCACCTTCGAGGAATCAAGAGGTTTGGTGTTAAAGGAAAATTAGCACCCCGGTTCATAGGCCCCTACAAAATCCTTGAATGTAGAGGAGAAGTTGCATATAAGCTGGAATTGCGAGAAGGATTGTCAGGAGTTCACGATGTCTTCCATGTTTCCCAGCTGAAGAAATGTGATGCTGAGATAGCTGATATTCCTTTGAGAGAAGCAGTGCCCCTAGAGGCCATACAACTTGACAATGATCTGACTTATGAGGAGAAACCGTCAGAATTCTCGAGATTGTGAACAGAGTTACCCGCAGCAGGATCATGAAGCTCTGCAAGGTTCTGTGGAACAACCACTCCGAGGAGGAAGCCACCTGAGAGCGAGAAGAAGATCTCCGTCGAGACCACCCGCACCTATTTGCTAGCCAACCTGAATAACGAGGGCGAGATTCCTCTTAAGGTGGGTAGGTTTGTAACATCCCAAAATTTCAAATTTGTAATGTTTTACAATTATTAGCTAAGCATCTATGCATTTTGTTTAAATTGAGTGACATTTGGAAATTTTCAGAGGCATTTGAGTTTTGTTTCAATTTGGATTCAAATTGGCATTTGAAATTCATTTCAAAACTCTATGACAAATACTTGTTCAAAAGTATGAGAGGAGTTAAAATGACACTCCAAAAATGTAAGAAGAAAATAGTGCCAAAATTTTGAATTCAAATTGAGTTTTATTTGGATTTTCCAATTTTTTTATAAAGTTTGGGTTTTGCCTCTCAAAAAATGTTCATCTTATAGGTTATGTTTTTTTCTGAGAATTTTGTTGTATATATATGTCCTATATAAAAGTATTTTAGTTTTCTCTATGTATTTTATTTTCCTCCTGTCTTATTCAAACAAAAAACTAGAAAAATCCCGGCGCACTAGGCGCCAGGCCAGCCGGCCAGCCGCCCGAGCCGCGGCCCACCAGCGTGCTAGCCAGCCAGCCCCAGCGTGCCGCACCCGATCCGCCTCGATCTTGGTCGCCCGCTCGCTCTCCCCCCTCTCTCCCTCACTGACCAGTGGGGCCTGCCCCTGTTCTTCCCCTCGCGCACGCCACGCCAAACCCAAGTGCGCCTAGAGCACCGCCGCGGTTTTGATCCTTGTGGGATCGCGCTCCGAAGCTGCCCCTCCTCCAAGACTTTGGCCAATAAATGGCCCACGGCCTCCTCTTAAGAACCCCCCAAACCCTAGCTAAAGTCCTACTGTAGCCCCCGCTCACCCGAACCGATCTCGCCATCTGCTGATATGTCTCCAACGTATCTATAATTTTTTTATTGTTCCATGCTATTATATTACCAATCTTGGATGTTTTATATGCATTTGTATGCTATTTTATATGATTTTTGGGACTAATCTATTAACCTAGAGCCCAATGCCAGTTTCTATTTTTTTTCCTTGTTTTTGAGTTTTACAGAAAAGGAAAACCAAACGGAGTCCAATTGACCTGAAATTTCACAGAGTATCATAGATGGGCCAGAAGAGTCCCGAGGCACCCACGAGGGAGGGGGGCGCGCCCTACCAACCTAGGCGCGCCCCCTACCTGGTGGCCGCCTCAGAGACCCCCTGACTTGTTCCTGACACCAACACCTCTTATATATACCCAAACTTGCAGAAAGAAACCTAGATCGCGAGTTCCGCCACCGCAAGCCTCTGTACCCACCGAAAACCAATCTAGACACGTTCCGGCACCCTGCCAGAGGGGGGAATCCCTCTCCGATGGCCATCTTCATAATCCTCGCGCTCTCCATGACGAGGAGGGAGTAGCTCACCCTCGGGGCTGAGGGTATGTACCAGTAGCTATGTGTTTGATCTCTCTCTCTCTCTCTCTCTCGTGTTCTTGATTTGGCACGATCTTGATGTATCGCGAGCTTTGCTATTATAGTTGGATCTTATGATGTTTCTCCCCCTCTACTATCTTGTAATGGATTGAGTTTTCCCTTGGAAGTTAACTTATCGGATTGAGTCTTTAAGGATTTGAGAACACTTGATGTATGTCTTGCATGTGCTTATCTGTGGTGACAATGGGATATTCACGTGATCTACTTGATGTATGTTTTGGTGATCAACATGCGAGTTCCTTGACCTCGTGAACTTATGCATAGGGGTTGGCACACATTTTCGTCTTGACTCTTCGGTAGAAACTTTGGGGCACTCTTTGAAGTTCTTTGTGTTGGTTGAATAGATGAATCTGAGATTGTATGACTCATATCGTGTAATCATACCCACGGATACTTGAGGTGACATTGGAGTATATAGGAGACATTAGGGTTTTGGTTGATTTGTGTCTTAAGGTGTTATTATATTACGAACTATAGGATAGATCGAACGGAAATAATAGCTTCATGTTATTTTACTACGGACTCTTGAATAGATCAATCAGAAAGGATAACTTTGAGGTGGTTTCGTACCTTACCATAATCTCTTCGTTTGTTCTCCGCTATTAGTGAATTTGGAGTGACTCTTTGTTGCATGTTGAGGGATGGTTATATGATCTAATTATGTTATTATTGTTGAGAGAACTTGCACTAGTGAAATTATGAACCATAGGCCTTGTTTCCTAGCATTGCAATACCGTTTGTGCTCACTTTTATCATTAGTTACCTTGCTGTTTTTATATTTTCAGATTAAGAAAACCTTTATCTACCATCCATATTTCACTTTTATCACCATCTCTTTGCCAAACTAGTGCACCAATACAATTTACTATTGTATTGGGTGTGTTGGGGACACAAGTGACTCTTTGCTATTTGGTTGTAGGGTCGTTTCAGAGAGACCATCTTCATCCTACGCCTCCCATGGATTGATAAACCTTAGGTCATCCACTTAAGGGGAATTTGCTACTGTCCTACAAACCTCTGCAATTGGAGGCCCAACAACATCTACAAGAAGAAGGTTGTATAGTAGACATCATCTGCTGCCTCCGGTGAGCAAAACCCTACCCTCAAAACCGGTCAGCAGCACCCCTAAATCCCACGCACCCCGCTGACATCTTTTTGCCACCCTAGACCCACCAACACCGCCGCCCCGATCATCACCGCACTTCGCTGGAGCCGCAGAGCACCCGAGCTTCGTCGTCATCACCCCAGTCATCTCCGATGTCCCCGAGAGCCACCTACCCCACCCTCGACCTCGCATCGCTCTGCCGCATTGCTCGGACGCCTTTGTCACCTTCCCCGACGATCAGAGCCGCCGCACCGCCATCACCAGAGTCGCCGCCGCCATCTCCGTTCGCCGCCACCGTCCGCTGTAAGCCCGAGCTCCCCTCCATCGTTGGATCTCGCATGTACTGCTTAGATTAAATCCACGAAGGCTTAGGTTATTTTCAATAAACCAGTTTAGTTTACGGTTTTTTCCGGTTTAGATCTAGTTACTTTTACAGATCAGTTTTCTTTATTTAGCCTGTATATGTTTCAGTTAAAGTTTGCTCGCACATTAGATAGTTTCAGACCGCCCACCTTTCGGCCCAGTGGCGCCCGTTAGTTTTTTTAGTTTTATTTTCGTTCTGTTTTAAAAACAGAAAGTTCCAGTCTTGTAAAATATGTTTCTCTTAGGTTATTTAATATTTTTAGTTGATTGTTTTGTCCTAGTTTAAAAATTTCCTAAAGTTTATGTATAAAATAGTTTCGTCCATGTTTTAGTTTTTAAAAGTTGTTTTATATGAGTTTTAGTCAGATTAGTATTTCTGCTATAAAATGAGCTCGAATTAATATTTTTAGGCGATACTTTTTGCCACTGCTTTTTTTTGTCATTGCCTAGCAGTAGGATTAATTTGGGTATTTATAGATTTTATTAAAATTAGTTTTACTCAAAAACAACTCTGTTTAATTTTATTTCACCTTGCTGTTATTATCTGTTGTTCTAATTACTCTGAAAATTATTTCCACCTCTGTTGTATTTTATTTCAGATTAGTTTCTATAGTTTTAGAAGGTGAAGTTTTATTTACGGAAAAATAAAATTTTATTTCTTTTCTTCCTAGTGTTGTTTTAGTAATAATTAATGTTTAGAAATAGCTTTTAATGAAATTCTTTTTGCACAAAGTTTTTATAATGTTTTCCCTTCTGTTAGTTAACAAAGCTTTTGTTTTGGCTCTAGTTAAAAAAAATTGTAGAAGAAAATTATTTTTTTGAGTTGCCTTACTTGTAGTAAAAACCTTACTTTGATTATTTGACTTCTTTGGTTTTACTGTTGGATCTATTTGTGTGTATGATTGTGTGTTATTATAATTTACTTGCTGTTGTAGTAGAAATTTTATGATGGTATACTTATTTGTGCTATGTTTGACTCGATAGAATTTCTGGAGTGCGAAGCTTGCTATCACAAGTCGCTAGTGTTCGATGACGGTCAGCCAGGCAAGTCTTGATCATGAAATTATTTACCTATGTTTTATTGCATTAGTAGTATTTCCTCCCCACCATGCATGAAGTTGGAGAAACTGAATAAGTCTTGAGTAGTATCATGTGGTAGGTTGAACCCAATTCCCCTTGTTACCATTGCCCGGGACTATGTAGTTGATTGCTATGCTTTCGTAGAAGGGGTTGGTTGAGAGACTCATAAGGGAGATGTGAGAGCCAAGATGATACAAACCCATGACTTCAAGCTCAAGATGGACATCAAATTCACTACTGGGTGGAGGACGGTTGACGGGCACCCTGGAGCAACTAGCGGATGCCCGGGATGCATGGAGAAGCGCCATGACATCTTGCAGAAAGCTTCACCCAGCCACGAAGAGACGGATGGATACACCTTGACCGGAAGCTTACCTGTGCAGCCGCAAGCCATTATGGGCTCTGGCTTGGTCGACCCTAGGCGTGACTCTGGCTGGACGGTGCTACGAGATGTAGAAGAATGGTAGGATTGGATACGCACCGGCAGTGGACTAGAGGAACTCTACGGAAGTCCCTGTTTTGTTCATGCCGTCTTCAAACACCAGGCAGTACGAGGACATAAAGGAGAGAATGATTCTTGCAGGTAAAGTGCACAAGACTCTGTAGAGTGGAAAACTAATCGATTAGCCGTGTCCCCAGTTACGGACAACTGAGCCTCTGGAATTGTAGTATTTTAGAAAATCTCAACATCAAACTTAATTAATTAATTGATGGGTTATTAATAATTTTGGATATGAGACGCTGGTTGGCGGAACCATCTCATTAACAACCAACATTTTGTACTAATTGCAAGCAAGTCCTTTGTTGTAGGGAAAAATTGGCTTTTTGCAAAAGCATAAAAACTTAGAGCCCCACAGCCAAATTGCATATAGTGTTAGAATTATTATTGGTGTTCTCTCTATGACTTGTCGGCATATTCAAAATGCTGACCTACACGGCTGCAATGTCTCATGTTGCAGAGGAGTTTTCTGACCAGGAGTGAGGCTACAATCTACGCTCAGTGACGGCCCTATGGAGTCAGATGGACTCTCTTATCGTCTACGCTTCCACAACATTTAGTTTTTCTCATGAGTTGGCCTTTGACCGAATTTATTCAGTTGTAATAAAGACTCGATATGAGAATCATGTAATAAATCAGGTGTGATTGAACTTCGAATTTTTCATCAATGTATTGTGTGTGCCAGCATGATCTTGGGATGGTACTGATACACAGAGACTTGACCGATTTTTGGTCGGGTCGCTACACCTATCTCGTTTGGTACGTCGGTCAAAGTGCTTCCTCTTCTTGGCATAACAATACAGTACAATAATTTTTTAGAATGCTCTTGGTATGTCTCTAACCGACCTTAATAGACAGAAAAAATCGCTAGCCTGCTGCACTTTGAGAGAGAAGAGGAGCGAGAAGCGATACAAGCTGGTGGATTACTAGAGTTAGGTGTCACACGAAGGCGAAGAAATATGGTGATAGCATGAGGTGTGCCATGTATGATGTAAACTACACTGCGCTCCCGTGTTTCGAAGGTTTAGTAGATGTGGAGAAGATTGGGTTGATTTTATATTGCTGAAGATATAAAATATATTAAGAGTCTAGAACGCTCCACCACGAGGTTCCTTGCTACTTCTCACTCGTCGGAAAGCGTTCTTGTTCATTTTGCCGACACATGTGACATCCAGCATCCAGGTCCACGGGTCATGAAAGAAAATGGAGTAAGAGCAAGTATAATAGGATGACGTAGGTGGGCTGTAAGGCTTTAAATATTATATTTTTGGTGAGTTGGTGGAGAGAGAAGAGGAAAGAGAAGAGAAGCATGCTACTAATTAACAGCCGGCTATAGCACGTGCTCCTAGACACTTTGTGAGAGAGAGAGATGTGGGTCATGTATCAACAAAGTAGTACATATCTATATGTAACTATTATACTTGCCGGCTATAAGATTGGGTATAGATGACATGGCAAGATCATATAGCCAGGAGCTAGCTGTACTATTAACCATGCTCAGTAGTAGGAGAGACTCGCCAATGGTCACGAACGTAGGTGGAGTACATGCACGAATCACCCAAAAAAAGGAATACATGCACAACGAGAAGAGGTGCAGGCACCATTGCATGTACTCTTTGCCTCTTTCGTACTCACACGCGGGTACACGGTGAGTTTATTTCTGTACGAAGAGGCAGCTCACATGATAATTTGGAAATTGTAGTAGTTGTCAGTGGTGGGTTGGGAACGAGGCGTGAATGAATCGAAGTTCGACCATGAAGCGATGACGCGTTATTTATAAATGAAGTTATTCTATTTGATGGCACGTATGCAACATTATTTTCTTCAACGGGACGTGAATCATGCACGCACTTGGTACTCCCTCGGTCTAGGTGTAGTCATCTTATGAAAACCAAATAATCCCAAAACACTTGGACGCGATGCATTAACTTTCACCTCGTTTCTTGTTTCTCTTGACATAAATAAAGAACCAATAAGAGATGTGGGGTGTGTATGACATCATTGACTTAGACTTCCAAACATGAAATGCAGTGGTCAGTTCATTGCATGCAATGCTATTAATTAGCAAATGAGCATTAAAATCTCTCGTTTTTCCCTTCGCCTTGGTCACTATGTACAACACGTATACACTTAGATGGAGGGGTTAGCCATGGACATGGTTGGCCATTTTTGGAGAGAGTACTACATCCGTCAGAGTCTCTAAGACCAAGGCAAAAATAACTCTACGCAGTTACAGAAAGTAATCGGTTCCGCCTACACAGCTGGGTATGGGAAAGAGAGAAAGACCCGTTAAATCAGGCATGCATTGGCTGCTTATATTAATTAAAATGGTTGCAGCAGGCCCGTCTGTCTCCTCCATGCATGTAGTCTTGACCGTCGCTCTTGCATGCAGTACCTTATTTCTCGATAAGTAAATTCACCCAATGAGTAAATGCAATGTCAACAGAGCCAAGCGAAAAAGCAGGGTATTAGTTTCGTCCGGCCTAATAATTCCGGACTACCCTCTGTGGTCCTCCGTCCTTCGGAGTGTAAATAGTTAAGCCCATGACATGTGGGTCTACCACAAGAGGGCCCATATGTCCGTTAATGGAAGAGATAGGTGCGTAGGCGTATTTGCGGAAATGTACTCCACTGGCAAACATGATGGCAATACAGGGTAAGGGTTAGTAACACCAACACGCTGGCTCATCTTATTAATTAAGTGTCCCATCTGCTACAGTGTGTATTGTCACTTCACTGGCTAGGTGAATAAGTAGTTCCCTCTGACCGAGATGGGGAATAATGGATCGCCAAGACTTCATGTCTATAGTATCCCTATACCTCTACTCTCAACCTATCCAAGAACACGAACCATTGGCCAAGGCACGCGACGCCAATTATGTAGGAGTACTACTAGTACTAGTACCTACTCCCTCCTTCCGGTTTTTATATGTAGGTCGATAAAAAAATCATGAACCAAGGTAGTAGTAAATGATGAGTGCCCGAAGAATTTTTTCCAATAGTAGTACTCAATAATGAGCTTGTTTTCCTCAAGAAAATTGTGTTTACTAACGTATTAATTGGAATGCATGCGTGCATGCATGAAGAACAAAAGACTAGAACTTTTACATGCATCAGTGAGTTTTTTCTTAATTCTTGCATGCAATCTTTTAATGAAGCTTTAAATATGGACATGTCAATGGGAGGGAGTAGAAGCCTCGTGCATGCATGCAACACTCACATGTACAATGCACGCACGCAACACTCATGCATCCATGCGACATACAACACATGACGCAACACACACGCTCATGCTCAAGTGCTCAACCTACTCCCTCCGTCCGTGAAAGACTGTACATATAGAGAATTACACATTGAGTAAGAGAACAAAACTCCACATCATTTAGGGAAAGTACTCCCTCCATTTCTTTTCTTTAATTCACACATCGTTTAGAGCAAGTACTAGGATTATTAAAATGCAGGAATAGGAAAAACAAAGGAGTATTAGCACTGAGTGTTTGATGCCATAGGAGAAGGAAAGGAAGTGAAAAAAGTTGGAGCGGATTCTAGATTTCCAATGAAATGTTGTAGTAGTACACATGATTCCATAATAGTAAACATTCCTATAGGATTTACTCCTACTAATCAAACGACTAATGTACTAAGGTCCACGGGCAACGCGGCATAGGGCGGACGCGACCTCTCACTACGTCCGCCATTGAAGCTGCGTGCTGGCCGAGGGCCCTGCCCATTGAACGCCCGACTAAACAAGCCTCCTTGCTACATTTAAACGCCTACATTAAACCCGCATGGAATCTGAGAAACCTACTCTGCGTGGAAACTAGTTATTTTATGTAAATGTAATGAAATACGGCCGTGTTGGCACGAATTTGTTTAAGCACAATCTAGCTGCATTGCTCCAGTGGTCATCACACGTGAGCTAATCGATTCGCAGCCTTCCGTGCTCCATTTTGTCTTGCGTTACGTCGTCCGTCCAGCATGGTGACAAGTGGGCCCCATGCTCATTTATGCCAACATGGTAGTCAATTATTTTGCCAGAGTCAACTTCACACCTTCTAGTGCCACATCAATGAATCCACTAGAAACAAGTCTAGACTTGTTCGGTTCAACCGCCTCACTAGGTGTTTCGAGAGGAATTGGCTGGCGCGAGGTGGTTCTATAGGTGGGCAGGCGGCAAAAAATAGGGGAAAATGCATGAAGCAGCTAGACGAGGGAGGGAAGCTTATACATTCACGGGGGAAGTGGCATTGGCCATTGGGCGGCAATAGGAGGTCATCCGGGTGGGCCATAAAGGATACAAAGAGGCATCCTATATCAGCAAGGACCAACTTCCCTACCACTAGCCCATCTAACAGAACTCTCAAGTTAATTGTGCTGAGGCTGGAGTAGTCATCAGATGGGTGACCAGATGGGAATTGGACTCGATATTAACTAGTTGGATGGGTCACTATAAAGGTTTACTTAAACCTTCACAGTGTTCTGTCCTATTAGTTGAACCTCGAGGCCTTTGTTTTGTAATTTTCAAATTTTTTGGTTTTTTGAACACATGTTAATCGAAGGCCTATCGTGTTAATTTATGAAATGTTTCTAAAAAGTGATATGACCTTTGTCATCAGTCCTATTAGTTGAACCTAGAGGTCTTTGTTTTGTAATTTTCGACAATTTTAGTTTTTTGAACACATGTCAATCGAAGGTCTATCGCATTACTTTACGACATGTTTCTAAAAAAGGTGATATGACCTCTGTCATCCGTCCTATTAGTTAAACCTCGAGGATTTTTGTTTTGTAATTTTTGACAATTTTTGTTTTTTGAACACACGTTAATCGAATGTCTATCGCGTTACTTTACGACATGTTTCTAAAAAAGTGATATGACCCCTGTCAACTTATAAGTCATGTTTGTCAAATTAAACCTCGAGGTACTTGTTCTCAAATTAACCTCTGGGCCTTGCAGGAGTGCTGCAATGGGTCGGCGTCAATTGCAAGACGAGCCACCGAGCTAGCAGTGGAGTTGCCAACATGCTCAAAGTGCACGCAACATTGAGTACAAAGAAGCATGCCCAGGAAATTAATGCGTGCTTAGGGAGGCCCTTTTCTCAGAGAGAAAGTACTCTTTCGGTTATACTATAACTAGGTGTCTCACGGGCTATCAGGACGAGGAGTGAGAAGCGACGGGCTGCTGGATATACTATAACTAGGTGTCACACGGAGGCCGAGGAATATGGTGAATGGGTGAGGTGGGCCATGTATGATGTTTCAGACTCTTTTAGTTAAACGTTTAGAGATTTGGTTGATTTTATATTGCTGAATAATATAAAATATTATGAGTGCGCACGCTGCACCACGAGGTTGCTTTCTCCTTGTCAGTCGTCGGGAATCTATGCTCTTCCACTCTTTTGTTTTAAACGTGAGCTTTGTTCATCCTTTTGCCAACATGCGGGACATCTAGCATCAAGGTGGATGTGTCATGCAAGAAAATGGAGATAAGCAGTGCATAACTGAGTCATGCACTTGGATGGAACATACTACACAATAATTTTTCTCCTCAATGGCATGTGAATCGTGTATGTAGACGGAGCACGGGTTGGTAGCCATGGATATGGACGGCCCTTTTTGGAGAGAGTACTAAATAACTTTGATGTGTCCTGTCAACTCGCAAAACGGCGAGAAGCTTGCTTGCTACACCCTCTCCCTTGCCCACGCGCGCGGAGGCTCACAGCAAGAGGAGAAGCTTTTGCTTACAATTATAGTGTGCTTTATACAAGCGGTGGACGTGTAGCAGTCATTCGGTGTCAAATTGCTACAAGTGTATATACTGTAGTACCATCATCATTGTTCGACTTCCGGAGGAGGCGAAGAGCCAAGCACATGGTCACCTACTTATAGTGTAATCGGCTGTGTTTGTATGAATATTTTAACGTATAATTTGAGTGGGTTGCTCCATTGGTCATCACACATGAGCCAACCGATTCGCACCCTTCCGCGCTCCATTTTGTCTCTGCGTTCCTTCCTCCGTCCAGCAAGCTGATAAGTGGGCCCCATGCTCATGTATGCCAACGTGGTAGGCAATTATTTTGTCAGAGTCAGCTATCACACACCCTTCCGGTGCCATGTCAACATATCCACTAGAAACAAGTCTAGACTTGTTAGGTTCAACCGCCTCCCTAGGTGTATGGAGAGGAATTGGCTGGCGCGAGGCGGTTCTATAGGTGGGCAGGTGGCAAAAAATTGGGGAAAATGTGCGAACCAGCTAGACAAGGGAGGGAAGCTTCTACATTCGCGGGGGACGTGTCATTGACCATTGGGCGGCAATAGGCGGTCATCTGGGTACACAATAAAGGATGCAAAAAGCCATCAAACAGTAGAAAGGACCAGCTTCCCTACCAACACCTCATCTAACAGAAATCCCAAGTTAACTGTGCTGAGATAGGAGTAGTCATCAGATGGGTGACTGGATGGGAAGTGGCCTCAATGTTAAATTAACTAATTTGATGGATCACTATAAACATTTATTTGTCTTGAATGTATATAGTGCTCCATCCAATTAGTTGAATTAGCCTCAAGGTCCTTGTTTTGTAATTTTTGACATTTTTCTTAGCACATGTTGATTGGCTTGAAGAAGGTCTATCTCGTTACTTTTTGATATTTTTTTGAACACATGTTGATTGGCTTGAATGAAGGTCTATCCCATTACTTTACGACATGTTTCCAAAACATGGACCTCGAGGTTAATTAAACTAATAGGATGGAGCACTATATACATTCAAGGCAATTAGATGTTTTCCAAAAAAATTATTTGATTTCAGTCAAACTTATAAGTAACGTATGTCAAATTAACCTATGTGTACTTTTTCTCAAATTGACCCCCGGGCCTTGCAGGAGTGCTGCAATGTGTGAGCGTCAATTGCAAGATAGCCATTTTTCAACACATGTTAATCTAAGGTCTATCGCGTTACTTTATGACATATTTCAAAAAGAGTGATATGACTTCTGTCAACTTATAAGTCATGTATGTCAAATTAACCTCTGTGTAATTGTTCTCAAATTAACCTCTTGGCCTTGCAGGAGTGCTGCAATGCGTCAGCGTCAATTGCAAGATGAGCCAGCAAGCAAGTAGTGGAGTTGCCAACATGCTCAAAGTGCACGCAACATTGAGTAGAAAGAAGCATGCCCAGGAAATTAATGTGGGCTTAGGGAGGCTCTTTGCTCAAAGAGCAATTATTGTAAGGTACGTCCATCATAAACGAGAAGCACAAAATAGAGGAAGTAAAGCTTTTGAGAAAGCAACAACTTCAGAAGCAGAAGGAGCTAAAGAAGAACATACTCACCATTACTCCTCAGCAGCTTGTGTCTATGCAAGCTGAGATTCAACAACTCATAGAAGAGTATGAGCATCACGCCAATCACTGATATGGTGTGTGCGACAAATTCATCAGCACAACCACGCAGGTGGTTGAAGATCACAACAAGGGAGAGGCTGCGAGGCATAGTCAAGCGCCTCCTTCGAGTTCATCAGTTCCACCGAAGACATCTCAGGCCAGTGCTTCTGCGCCACTGCCTGGAGAACATGCCTAGGTAATAGAAACGATTGTGGCTAAAGAAACTGCCATGGCGACTGCATCAGTCACGCATGAAGATATTGCTCCATCATCTTCCTCAGTGGCAGACCCTGCATTTTCTACACCTGTTAAGCAAATCATCCTTCCTTATGCATCAAAAGTGAAGAAGACCAATGCTACTGAGAAGGAAGCTCACAAGAAGAGGGAAGCTTTTGATTAAATTTCCATTGAAACAGTGAAGAAATTGAAGACGGCCCCAATGTCTTTAGTTGAGGCAATCGATGCTACACCATTGGCCTCAGCACCCCGTCACGCAATGCTAAAGAATTTTAGATTGTGCCCTATGGAGTTAAATATGTCAATCCTCTTGCTGATAGTTAAAGATGAGGATACCTACTACTTCTTGAGCTTGCGTTGGTTCTTCCCTTGAAGAGGAAAGGGTGATGTAGCAAAGTAGAGATAAGTATTTCCCTTAGTTAAGAACCAAGGTATCAATCTAGTAGGAGAAACACGCAAGTCCCCAATATATGCACCTACACAAATAATCAAACACTTGCACCCAACATGATAAAGGGATTGTCAATCCATTCACGGTCACTTGCAAAGGTGAGATCTGATAGAGATAGATATAAAAAATTACTAAAACGTAAAAGTAAATAAATTGCAGCAAGGTATTTTTGGAATATAGATATGAAAATATATGAAGGAAAATAGACCCGTAGCAAAGTTATAACAATATCTAAGGCAATTATTATGAATATAGGCATCACGTCTGTGTCAAGTAGACCGACTCCAGCCTACATCTACTACTATTGCTCCACACATCAACTCTTATCTAGCATGCATCTAGAGTATTATGTCCATAAAGAACGGAGTAACACCTTAAGTAAGATGACATGATGTAGAGCGATAGAATCAATCAATATGATGAAAACCCATCTTTTTACCCTTGATGGCAACAATACAAAGATATCAAATCATGCATACAAGAATTCAGAGAAGATTCAAATAATATTCATAGATAAGATGATCATAAATCCACAATTCATTGATCTCGACAAACACACCACAAAATAAGATTACATCGGATAGATCTCCAAGAACATCGAGGAGAACATGGTATTGAGAATCAGAGAGAGAGAGAGAGAGAGAGAGAGAGAGAGAAGAAGCCATCTATCTACTAGCTATGGACCCGTAGTGTAACACCCATGATGCGGTTATATCTCCCATGTGTCGGAGCACGACTTAGAGGCATAACCGCATTGTAGGCAATGTCGCAAGAGGGGTATTCTTTACACAGTCTCTGTATTGAATAGGAAAGAGGTACATAGTTGGCTTACAAACGCCACTTCACGCAATAACATAAATATATCATTACAATCATCCAGATACAATCAAGGTCCGACTACGGAACCAAAATAAAGACAACCCCAAATGCATAATGTCCCCGACCGCCCCAAGTGGGCTCCACTACTGGTCATCTGGAAAAGAAACGTAGTATCGTCCTGAGTCCTCATCAAGCTCCCACTTGAGCTTAGTCGCATCCCCTGGAACGGTAGGATCCGCACCTGCATCTGGTTTTGGAAGTAATCCGTGAGTCACGGGGACTCAGCAATCTCACACCCTCGCGATCAAGACTATTTAAGCTTATAGGTAGGGAAAGGTATGAGGTGGAGCTGCAGCAAGCACTAGCATATATGGTGGCTAACATACGCAAATGAGAGCGAGAAGAGAAAGGCAAGGCACGGTCGAGAATCTATGATCAAGAAGTGATCCTAGAACAACCTACGTTCAAGCATAACACGAGACCATGTTCTCTTCCCGGACTCCGCCAAAAAGAGACCATCACGGCTACACACTCTGTTGATCCATTTTAATTAAGTTAAGTTTCAGGTTTTCTACAACCGGACATTAACAAATTCCCATCTGCCCATAACCGCGGGCATGGCTTTAGAATGTTCAAAACCCTGCAGGGGTGTCCCAACTTAGCCCTTCACAAGATCTCACGGTCAACGAAGGATATTCCTTCTCCTAGGACGCCCCAATCAGACTCGGGATCCCGGTTACAAGACACCTCGACAATGGTAAAACTAAACCAGCAAAGCCACCCAAATGTGCTGAAAAATCCCTATAGGAGCTGCACATATCTCGTTCTCAGGGCACACCGGATGAGACATCCTACGAGTAAAACCAACCCTCAAGTTACCCCGAGGTGGCCCCGCAGTCTACTCAGTTCGGACCAACACTCAAAGGAGCACTGGCCCGGGGGGGGGGGGGGTTAAAGTACAGATGACACTTGAGTCCGCGAAACCCAAGGGAAAAAAGTTAGGTGGAAAATGGTAAAACCAAGGTTGGGCCTTGCTGGAGGAGTTTTATTCAAGGCGAACTGCCAAGGGCTTCCCATTATAACCCAACCTTGTAAGGAACGCAAAATCAAGGAACATAACACCGGTATGACGGAAACGAGGGCGGCAAGAGTGGAACAAAACACCAGGCACAAGGCCGAGCCTTCCACCATTTACAAAGTATATAGATGCATTAAAGTAAACAAGTTATAATAATGATATCCCCACAATAAACATGTTCCAACAAGGAACAAACTCCAATCTTCACCTGCAACTAGCAACACTATAAGAGGGGCTGAGCAAAGCAGTAACATAACCAAACAACGGTTGGCTAGGACAAGGTGGGTTAGAGGTTTTACATGGCAATATGTGAGGCATGATAAAGCATGTGGTAGGTATCGTAGCATAGGCATAGCAAAAGAGCGAGCAACTAGCAAGCAAAGATAGAAGTGATTTCGAGGGTATGGTCATCTTGCTTGCAAAGTTCTCCGAGTTGACATTAGCTTGATCCTCGTAAGCATACTCAACGGGTTCCTCGATCACGTACTTGTCTCCCGGCTCTACCCAAAGCAGGAACACAAGCAAAGGGAACCACGATCAACCACGGTGCAATGCGCAAGCAACATGATGCAAAACATGGCATGATATGCGGGATGTGATATGCAATGCATATGCATGCTTCGGAAAATAAAGATTGAACTAGCCCTCAACTTTGAAAACCAAGAGAGCCGCTGGAAAGATGAGTTGATTTCGGTCGAAATCAATATAAAGATCACCGGAATCGGATGCACGGTTTGCAAATGGCAAGCAAGACAATAATGGCACCAGTCTGCCATTAACAACACGATGCCATCTAAATGCATCAAGCAAAAATAAGGTACTGCACTCTAACATAGCAACAAAGCACATGGCAGTGATCCACTCAAGATGCTTGACAAAAGATGAACACTGAGCTACGGCTAATTCACACAATAGCAGGTTCAAACAAGCATGGCAAAAGTGCAAAAGATATCAGGTTCACAGACTTAGATTAAATAACAACATATCAGGATTTAACATCAACAAGCAATGTTTAGAGCAAGATAACAACATGCTCCATGAACATATCATGGAAAAGCAAGGCATGGCATGAAACTACACAAAGCATATAACAAAAGTCCCTTACTGACCATAAGCCAAAAGGGATCAGAAAATACAATGGGAACAATGTAAACATAGCAAGTTTCGTTAACAGAATCAGACTTAGCAGAAAACAGGAACATGGCAAAAACAGAGTTATGTAGGCATGTTTGCGAGCTTGATGCACTCACCACAAGGCATTGCATGACAACCTAAGCATACAACCAGAAAGAATACATGATCAAGAAGCTAACCATGGCAAGAACAATCACATAGCATGCATGGATCAACTACAAGAACCTCGGCAAAATTGACTAACATGTAAACAATCTGCCAGGAACATTTTATAGCAAAAGTAGAGCAAGACTGAGTCATGCTAGTGTACTCCACAATTGCAAACAAAGACATGGATGGATAGAGCATAATAATATCTAAAAAACATCCTTACTGAACATGCTCAAATGAGGCATGGATCACTCTGTAGCAACATGAATACATGTCATAAAAATATCATCAGGGAAATGCCTTAGAAAAATTCTAAGTCCCTGAAATCAGCAACATCACGAGAGCTACTTTGCATGCTTGTTGTAGTCACCACATTGAACACAAAAATACATGGCATACACCCCTGTAAAGATGGCATGGCATACAACAAAACACATGTAGGGCTCAAGTTCATAGGAGGCACACATTAAACATGGCAAAAATGACAAATGTCCATAATCTGATAAGAATCAGAAACTAACATCACATAGCACTCTTGCAACAACATTTAGGGCAACAAGATGAACTCAAATGAACATGGTGCAATGGCATGAGATGAAGTGCACATCGAGACGAACAATTTGATATGCTACATGCGCGAAACGGAGCTACGGATGCAATGTTATGATGCGATGAAGTTGCCTAAAAATAATAGGGACTTAGGGAAAAACGAGGTCAACCCTAG
Source organism: Triticum monococcum (assembly GCA_034509565.1). NCBI lineage: Eukaryota > Viridiplantae > Streptophyta > Magnoliopsida > Poales > Poaceae > Triticum > Triticum monococcum. The sequence goes on from CM067847.1 coordinate 342,838,404, forward strand.
ATTTCAGATCTGGATCTGGAGCACCCGGATCGAGGTTCGATAGGAAGCTCGCCAGAGTAACTGTAGATTCCGGAGATGGTGGACTTGCCGGATCCGGCGACGAGGAGCTCGCCGGTGGCCGGAGCTTGACGAGGACGACGACGAGGCGCGGCGAGGTGGCCGGCGTCGGTCAGGGCGGTGGCGAGGCGATGCGGTGGGCGACAAGGCGAGGCTCAGGCGGCGGAGGAGGATGTGCAGTTGGATGGGGGAGAGCGGGCGGACGTGTCCGTCCGCGGCGCTTTTTTCCGGCGGCGCGGAGGAGCTGGTTAGGGTTTGGACTGCGCGAAAATCCGGGGGGAGACACATATTTATACCTAGAGGGAGCTAGGAGGCTCCAAATTGAGCACGGTTTTCGGCCACGCGATCGTGATCGACCGACCGAGATCATGGAGGGGGTTTAGGTGGGCTTTGGGCCACTTTGGAGAGGTTTTGGGCTGCAACACATACGATGCATTTACGGTTCCTCAGTTAACCGTTGGAGTATCAAATGAAGTCCAAATGGCACGAAACTTGACAGGCGGTCTACCGGTAGTATACCAAGGCCGCTTGGCAAGTCTCGGTCCAATCCGAGAATGTTTACCACCCACACACGAAAAGAGGCAAAGGGGGACGCCGGAGGACATAGGAGTGCCGGAATGCAAAACGGACAACGGGGAAAATGCTCAGATGCATGAGACGAACACGAATGCAAATGCGATGCACATGATGACATGACATGAGATGCATGACATGGAAAAAATGCAAAACGAAAACAAAACCCATCCATGAGGGAATATCATAACTTAGAGCCGAGAATGGAAAGAGTTGGAGTACAAATATGGCAAGTTACATACGGGGCGTTACAACACTCCACCACTACGAAAGGATCTCATCCCGGGATCTAGGACTGGAAAAATTCCGGGTATTCGGAACGGAGGTGGTCCTCGGGTTCCCAGGTGGCTTCACGGTCGGAATGATGTGACCACTTCACCCTCAGGAATTTGATAGACTTGTTGCGAGTCTCGCGCTCAGTTTCTTCAAGAATAGCAACGGGATGCTCATGATAAGACAGGTCTTCTTGGAGATCAATCTCTTCGAAGTTGATGGTGCGGTCAGGAGTCTTGAAACACTTGTGAAGCTGAGACACGTGAAACACGTCGTGCACATTTGCAAAGTTGGATGGAAGCTCAAGTTGATAGGCGAGGTCGCCTCTTTTGCCAACGATCTTGAATGGACCCACGTATCTAGGGGCAAGCTTCCCTTTGATACCGAAGTGACGAGTACCATTCATTGGAGAGACGCGGAGGTAGACAGGATCTCCGATCTCGAAAGCAAAGTCATGATGCTTGCTATCATAGTAACTCTTCTGGCACGATTGCGCGGCTTTGAGATTTTCATGAATGACTTTGCACATTTCTTCAGCCTCTGTGATCAAGTCATTGCCAAGAAGTTGGCGTTCACCAGTCTCTGACCAGTTAAGAGGAGTACGACACTTTCTGCCATAGAGAATCTCGAATGGGGCCTTGCCTGAACTCTCTTGGAAGCTGTTGTTGTAGGAAAACTCGGCATATGGAAGACAATATTCCCACTTCATACGGAAAGAAATGACACATGCCCTAAGCATATCTTCAAAAATTTGATTGACTCGCTCGACTTGGCCACTAGTTTGAGGATGAAAGGCTGTGCTGAAGCGAATGTTGGTGCCCGTAGCCTTCTGAAAAGGATCCCAGAACTTAGAGGTAAAGATACTTCCACGATCGGAAGATATCAACTGCGGAATGTCATGCAGAGAGACAATCCTGGAGGTATATAGCTCTACCAACTGAACTGCTATGATAGATTCTTTGATAGGAAGAAAATGAGCCACTTTGGTGAGCTTGTCGATGACAACAAAGATAGCATCATTACCACACTTGGACTTGGGAAATCCAGTCACGAAGTCCATATCAATATGGTCAAACTTCCATTCTGGAATGGCAAGAGGTTGGAGGAGACCAGCTGGTCGTTGGTGTTCTGCTTTCACTCTTCTGCAGACATCACATTCATTCACGAACTGAGCAATCTCGCACTTCATTCGAGTCTACCAATACGATTGCTTGAGGTCATGGTACATCTCCGTACTTCCAGGGTGAATAGAGAGGAGTGAATTGTGAGCCTCGTTCATAATGACTTTACGAACGTCACCCTTAGGCACAACAATGCGATCCTCAAAGAATAGAGTATCCTTGTCATCAAGACGATAACACTTGTACTTGGGTTGACTCTTGGCAATCCCAACCTTCACCTTCTTCACCGTTGCATCAAGAAGTTGAGCCTCACGAATCTGATCTTCCAAAGTAGGAGACACTTGGAGCTTGGCGAGGAAACCTTGAGGAACAACTTGGAGATTAAGTTTGCGGAAAGCTTCACAAAGCTCCGGTTGATACGGCTTGAGAATCAAACTGTTGCAGTAAGCCTTCCTGCTCAATGCGTCAGCAATGACATTTTCCTTGCCTGGAGTGTATTCAATACTCGGATTATACTCTTGAATCATTTCGACCGAACGAGTCTGCCTGAGGTTGAGGTTGGGCTGAGTGAAGATGTACTTGAGGCTCTTATGATCAGTGAAGATGTCCACTTTTCTTCCCAACAACGGATGTCTCCATGTTAAAAGAGCATGGACAACTGCCACCAACTTGAGGTCATGAGTGGGGTAGTTCTTTTCGTTGGGCTTAAACTGTCGAGAGGTATAGGCCACAACTTTCTGCTCTTGCATTAACACAGCACCGAGACCTTGAAGGGAGGCATCACAGAAAACCTCTAATGGTTTGGATTCATCAGGAGGAGTCATAACTGGAGCTGTGACTAACTTCTCTTTGAGGGTGTTGAAAGCTACATCACACTCAGGCGACCAAACATACTTCACATGCTTTTGGAGGAGGTTGGAAAGAGGCTTCGCGATCTTTGAGAAATTCTCAACGAACCTTTGACAATAGCTTGCGAGCCCAAGGAAGCTGCGGAGTTGCTTCACATTCTGAGGTGGTTCCCTTCACAATTGCAGACACCTTCTCAGGATTAACAGCTATGCCCTTGGCAGAGATGATATGCCCAAGGTAAAGAACCTCATCGAGCCAAAACTCACACTTTGAAAACTTCGCATTGAACTGATGTTCTCTGAGTTTATCCAGCACCAATCTCAAGTGCTTGGCATGATCCTCCTTGTTCTTGGAAAAGACCAAAATGTCATCGAGATAGACCAAGACGAAGTCATTTGTATAGGCGTTGAAGATGAAGTTCATCATGCGAGAGAATGTTGGAGGAGCGTTGACAAGGCTGAAAGACATAATAGTGTATTCATATGAACCATAGCTTGTTCTGAATGATGTCTTGGGGATGTCTTGTTCACGAATGTGAATCTGATGATAGCCCATATGGAGGTCAAGCTTGGAGAATACTTGAGCACCTTTGAGTTGTTCGAAAAGCTCACTGATGTTGGGAAGTGTGTACTTTTTCTTTATGGTCATCTTGTTAAATGGACGGTAGTCGACACAAAGTTGGTCTGTTCCATCCTTCTTCTTGACAAAAAGAACACCACAACCCCATGGAGAAGAACTCGGTCGGATGAGACCCATACGCTCTTGTATATTGAGTTGTTTCTTCAGCTCCTTCAACTCTTCTAGTCCAAGCTTGTAAGGACGCTTGCAAACAGGTTCCGTGCCAGGCTTAAGATCAATGACGAATTCAACTGGCCGGTGAGGAGGCATTCCTGGAAGCTCTTTTGGAAAGACGTCTTGATATTCACAAATGACTGGAATCTGAGATATGGCATCCAAATCGCCCTTCTCATTGAGAGAAAACAGTCGAATGCCATCATCATGAGCGGCAAAGACGATTACATCCTCAGACGAATGTGTCAATTGAATCTGCCTGGCAGCACAATCAAGCCGATCCTTGTGCTTAGAAAGCCAGTACATTTCGAGAATATGATCAATATCCGAGTTACCAAGAACCACTGGAGAGGACAACAATTATAGTCTCCAAACTGGATAGAGACATCGGGAGCAACCAAACTAGAAGTCATAAGCTTTCCGGGAGAAACAACTTGCATGACTTTGGGCAAAACCTCTGTGTCAACATTGTGCTTCGATGCAAAAGGGAATGACAAGAAAGAATGCGATGCACCAGTATCAAAAAGAACTCTTGCAGGAATATCGTTAACAGGAAGGTTACCCATGATCACTTCTGACGAGTCCGCTGCCTGGGCTGCCTTCATCATGTTGACCTTAGCATGCTTGGGATTATGCTTGACCACTGCATTGCTGGCATATCTCACAGGAGGAGTGAAATTGCAACTATCCCTAGGTGGTTTTGGTAATTCATAACAACATATAGCTCATTGAGCTAATGCTATTTCAAGATGATTATTTCAGGAAAGCTCAATGATTGGCATGGCTTGGATGTGAAAGTGGAACCCTCAAAATGCTAAGGAAAAAGAATTGGCTCAAGCTCAAAAGTTCAAGACTCTTCATTTTATGTTTTAGTGATCCAAGATCACATTAAGTCTTTAGGAAAAGCCAATACTATCAAAGATGGATGAGGTGTTGCTTAATGAGCCTCCTGATTTATGTGCTTAATGATATGCTCCAAAATCCTCAGCTACTTTCCCATATCCACAAATGACCTAAACCCTAAGCCAAACTCGGTCATACCGATTCTTTCATTCCGGCGCCACCGAGTTTCACTTGTCATTTGCCACTACCAAACCCTAGGAATTCGGTCCTACCGATAAGGATCTCGGTATCATCAAGATGGGCTTGCAAACTCTCTGTTTCCCTTTCATAACTTTTCGGTCTCATCGAAAGAGCGAATCGGTCCCACCGAGAATGCAAGATAAACTCTATGTTTCCTTCTTGTAACTTTTCGATCTCACCGAAAGAGCAAGTTGGTCCCACCGAGTTTGCCTGACCAACTCTCTGGTTAGCTTATTGCCAAACTCGGTCTCACCGAGTTTGTGCAATCGGTCTCACCGAGATTACGTCATGCCCAAACCCTAACCAAATCGGTCCTACCGAGTTGCATGTCAGTCCCACCGAAATTCCTAATGGTCACTAGGTTTACCATTTCGGTCCAACCGAGTTTTCTGATTCGGTCCCACCGAGATTGGTAAATTGTGTGTAACGGTTGGATTTTGTGTGGAGGCTATAAATACCCCTCCACCTCCTCTTCACTTAAGGAGAGAGCCATCAGAACACATACATCATTCCAACTCATATGTTCTGAGAGAGAACCACCTACTCATGTGTTGAGACCAAGATATTCCATTCAAACCATATGAATCTTGATCTCTAGCCTTCCCCAAGTTGCTTTCCACTCAAATCTTCTTTCCACCAGATTCAAATCATATGAGAGAGAGTTGAGTGTTGGGGAGACTATCATTTGAAGCACAAGAGCAAGGAGTTCATCATCAACACACCATTTGTTACTTCTTGGAGAGTGGTGTCTCCTAGATTGGCTAGGTGTCACTTGGGAGCCTCCGACAAGATTGTGGAGTTGAACCAAGGAGTTTGTAAGGGCAAGGAGATCGCCTACTTCGTGAAGATCTACCGCTAGTGAGGCAAGTCCTTCGTGGGCGATGGCCATGGTAGGATAGACAAGGTTGCTTCTTCATGGACCCTTCGTGGGTGGAGCCCTCCGTGGACTCGCGCAACCATTACCCTTCGTGGGTTGAAGTCTCCATCAACGTGGATGTAGGATAGCACCACCTATCCGAACCACGGGAAAAACATCCGTGTCTCCAATAGCGTTTGAATTCTCCAAACCCTTCCCTTTATATTCTTGCAAGTTGCATGCTTTACTTTCCGCTGCCAATACACTCTTTGCATGCTTGCTTGAATTGTGTATTGATTGCTTGACTTGTCCTAAGATAGCTAAAAACTGCCAAGAACTAAAATTGGGAAAAGCTTAAGTTTTTATTTGGTCAAGTAGTCTAATCACCCCCCTCTAGACATACTTTCGATCCTACAAGTGGTATCAGAGCTTTGGTCTCCATTTGCCTTGATCTCCATAGCTTTTGGTGGTCATAGCATTGGTTTCACAACCTAGGAGAGTATGGCGTCTAGCTAGGGAAACTATCACCGTAGAGGTCCTTACTTTGATGGTACTAATTTTGCTAGTTGGAAGCATAAAATGAAAATGCATATTCTTGGACATAACCCTGCCGTATGGCTATTGTTTGTGTTGGCTTGCAAGATGAGTTCTTCGATGGGAGGGAACCAAACCGTGAAGCTACCATAGATGAGTTGAAGATGTTGCAATACAATGCTCAAGCTTGTGATATTCTCTTCAATGGATTGTGCCCCGAAGAATTCAACAAAATCAGCCGCCTTGAGAATGCAAAGGAAATTTGGGACACTTTGATTGATATGCACGAAGGTACCGACTCCGTCAAGGAATCCAAGTTGGATGTGCTCCAAAGTCAACTTGACAAGTTCAAGATGAAGGATGGTGAAGGTGTCACCGAAATGTACTCTAGGCTTGCTCTCATCACAAATGAGATTGCCGGCTTAGGAAGTGAAGAGATGACCGATAGATTCATCATCAAGAAGATCCTAAGAGCCTTGGATGGGAAATATGACACCGTGTGCACATTGATTCAAATGATGCCCAATTACAAAGATCTCAAGCCAACAGAAGTGATTGGAAGGATTGTTGCTCATGAGATGTCACTCAAGGATAAAGAGGAACTTCACAACAAATCAAGTGGTGCCTACAAAGCCTCATGTGAAGTCCCCACATCATCAAGTGAAAAGCAAACCTTCAATGAAGAATTGAGCTTAATGGTGAAGAACTTCAACAAGTTCTACAAGAGTAGAAGCAAAGATAGAAGCTTCAAGTTAAGGTCCTACAATGACAAGAGATCTTCTAGTCGAGAGCAAAACTGCTACAATTGTGGAAGACCCGGACACTATTCCAATGAGTGTACGGCTCCCTACAAGAGAAGAGAAGATTCTCCAAAAAGAAGAAGCAAAGAATAACCACCAAGAGAGAGAAGGAGTAGAGATGACCGTTATGAATGGAAATACTCACGGAGAAGCAAGGATTCGGAAAGGAAGGAAAAATCATCAAGGAGATACACAAAACGAAGACATCAAGCTCATGTTGGTGAATGGGTATCCGGCTCCGACTCCGACAGCCACTCCGAGAGAAGTTATCACTCCGACTCCGAAGATACTCAAGATGAAGGTGTTGCCGGTCTAGCACTTGGTCAACCAACACCTACGACATATTTGACTCACCAAATGAAGGAATTGGGAGATGCTTCATGGCCAAAGGTCCTAAGGTAACACACCCCGAGTACGTTGACTTTAATAGTGATGAAGATGACTTGTTAGGTGATGATGACTTGCTTGTTGACAACTCTAGTGATGAGTACTATGGTGAAACATCAATTAATCATGCTAAAACGAATGACAATGATAAGGAGAAGATTGAGGCTCTAACTAAAGAACTAACCACTCTTAAGTTAGCTCATGAAACTATCTTCGAAGATCATCGAGAACTTTTAAGAGCTCATGAGAAATTACGCTTTGAAAAGCTCAATCTTGAGCAAGAGCATGAGTTCTTAAAGGCAATCAATGATGATCTCCGCAAGAAAAGTTCTTCTTACATTGCCAAGCGTTTACTATTATCCACTTACATGCCTCAAGTCAAGTCTAGTAACAAGAACAAGAAAGATTCCTCCTCTAGTAGTAACAATGATCATGCTAAATCTAATATTGTTGCTTCTAGTAGTTCTCTTGATTCCACTAATGATTCTCTTAGCCAAGTTACACTTGAGCAAGAAAATAGCTTATTGAAGGGAATCATAGAGAAAGGAGTGTACAAGAGCCTTGCTCGGAGTAAGCAATTCAAGGAAATTGTGCGCAAGCAAGGAATGCACCGGAAGAATCAAGGTGTTGGTTTTGAACGAAAGTTCAATGCCAATGGAGTTGAATGGGAAGAAGATCAATACCCCAAGACAAAGTTTGTTCCTCAACAAGAGAAGTATGACACTTCTTTGAAGGGGACGCAAGCTCAAGATGATCTTCCACCACAAGACTACAAGCAAAAAGGCAAGGACAAGCTTCAAGAGGAGATTGATGCATTTGAGGAAGCTCCTAAGACCTTAGTCAAGTGGATTCCCAAGACCACGTCAAGTTCCACTTCATCAAGTACGACTACAACTCCAAGGATTCCCATCAAGATGGTGTGGATCCAAAAGAAGAAGAACTAGAGAGTTCTTGAGGGTGACTCCGCCAACATACTTCATTCTCATCATTTTGGCAAGAACAAGTGCAATCAACTTCCACATCATGCACTAGTTCAAGGAGTCACAAACCCTCTTGTTGGTAAGACAAGGGACAAGGTAACCTAAAGTTTTCATGGACATCATCTTGTGTATGCATCACTCTATGTCTATGGATATCCTTGTTTGTTCCTTGTGGGACTAACCCATGTAGGTATTGAAAGTGCAATTCACTCAAATGGATAGCTCCAAGTGATCTACATCAACATTGAGCATCCACATCTTCAACATCTACATGAAGTCATCATCGACAAAACCTAAGGTTAGTTCATCCCTCTTAGGGGGGATATCACATCTAGGGGGAGCTTTACTCTAAGACTTGAGCTAAAGCAACTCTAAAGATGTGAATACAACAATGCTTTATGTAAAAGTGGTAACCCCACTTGAGCTTAAACAATGAGTATGACCTACGATCAAGTGTTCTCACTGGACTCCTAAGTCAATATACTCATATATAGATGACCCAGTCATCGCAAATTGCTTGATAGATGCTAGAATCGTTTGTGCATGCTTTGCCACATATTTCATTTGCCATCTTATTGTGTGAGCATGTTGGTGCATATTTTACTCATTCGAGGACATCCACTTGTTGTTTTGATTGTTTGGTTTATCTTCTTTTGCCAAGTGGATGGACAAGAATGCCTAAGAACCTCCTCTAGCTATCTATGCTTTTCTCGTCTCAAACTCTATTCATGCTGCATCACAAAACTTGATCAAGTCAGATTCGAACCACTCTGTGTGAGGAGCGCTCGGAGTCCCCGATTTGTCATAGACTTAAACTTCCAAAACCTCTTTGTGATTCTCGGTCTAACCGATACCATACTTTCGGTCCTACTGAGATCATTAAGTTGATCTAGGTTTTCGATCTCGGTGCAACCGATTTGAACAACTCGGTCACACCGAGTTGCAATAACTGTATACAGTTTTGCATCTCGGTGCCACCGAGTTGTTCCACTTGGTCACACCGACAGGGTCGGGCTATATATATAGTGACGGGCGGAATTTTGGAAATTTCTCCGAAACCTCTTTGCCCGCGCATAGCTTGCTCTGCCTCCTGGGTCTCCGGATCGTCCTCCTCGCCGCCAACAGCCTCAAGCCGCTGGTCTCCATTGCCGTCAACGGAATTTCTGCCCCGCCGTTGCCGCCGTAGCGAGTCTCCGCCGAACTAGGGTATGGACTCGATCTTTGTGCTATTCTTCAATCCGATTCCTAGCACATTGTGATCATCATGATTCTTGCCACGTTTGATAAACTCCTATCCAGTAAATGAACTCGTAGATTAGGTTTAATTCGAAAATTTTAGGGTTAGGTTTCCGCCGAAACCATCTCGGACCCACCGAGTTGAAAAACTCGGTCCCACCGATTTGGCTTATGCCATTGCACAAGTAAAACTCGGTCTGACCGGGAATTACTTATCGGTGTGACCGATTTTGGAACTCTGTGAAACCCTAGCAGTCTCGGTGCCACCGAACTGTGACTCGGTCTGACCGAGTTCACTAGTTCTGGTGCCAACACAGCTTCAGTGTCACCGAGTTTGAAAATCGGTAGATCCGAGATGATCTCAGTGGGAAACTAAAACTAAGTTTTTGAATTATTCTTTTGCAAAAATCTCTGCATTTTGTGATGCTCATCCACTCTATCTCATCTATAATCTATTCACAGGGTCAGCAGTCAGTTTGCATCATGTCAGACCAGAGTGACAGCCAGAACTTGTCAGAGCAGCAAGTACAGTTGAGTGAGGGCACTAGCCCCTCAAGTTCCTCAAATGATGGCAGCAGGAGCACACCCAGCAACCTGCCTAAAGCTGCTACACGTCGAAGGAAGAAGAGAACCTCAGATTCTGAAGATGAGGACTATGTGGCAGAGGAAGAGGCCACATCAAAGAGAGCTTAGCCAGCAGCAGGCACAAAGCCAGGACTGAAAATCAAAAGGCCAGCAGGCAGGCAGCCCATGTCAAAGGCTAGGGCTTCAACTGTGAAGCCTGCTCCCATTGAGCCCATTGCTGCTGAGGGCAAAAAGAGGAAAGAACGAGTGAAGAAGACTGTGGCCAGAGTGCTTGGGAAGGCCTCCATCATGGTAGATGAGGAGGAGGAAGAAGAAGAGGTTGCTGCACCAGCACCCAAGGCAGCCAAACTTATGGGAGATGCCATAAGGTCAGGGACAGCTGCATCCAAGCCCAAGGCTGCATCTAAGCCTAAGAGTGCACCCAAGAGAAACACCAGAAGCATCCCAGCCACTGAGAAGAACAAGGCCCCAGTGCCTGAAGTTGCAGAGGAAGAAGAAGAAGAGCATATCCTTAGGAAGCTCAAGCTCAAGATCCCAGACCACAACGATGCTCATCCTGTGGCTGAGGATATGAAGCTCGGGAGAGATTCAGGGCTGAGGAAGTGGAGAGAAGCAGATCCGTATGCTTCTAGGAGAAGAACTGCAGTGGACTACCAATTTCATACCAAGGAGCAGCAGGATTTCTATGAGACTGTTTTGCTTGACAAGAAGCCAATTGTGTGTGACATGAGATGGGTCGACTGGACCTACATAAAGGAGAATCAGGAACACTACCCTGGAGTACATGATAGTTTCAGTGCGTGTGGAGTGGCAGACTTTGTTGGGCAGAAGCTCACAAAGTGGAACGAGGAGCTAGTCATGCAATTCTACTCCACAGCACACTTTTATCCAGATGGCAGGATCACTTGGATGTCAGAGGGTACAAGGTACCAATCCACTGTTGAGGAATGGGCAAGGTTGATCAATGCCCCAGAGGAGCAAGCAGATGACTTGGACATTTATGCCAAGAAGAAGATGGACCACAACGCCATGTCCAACATGTACAAGGAGATTCCGAATGAAGCACTTGACACGTTCAAGTTTGGCTCAGTGCACTATCTTCTTTCAGGATTGCCTACAATCAACTGGATCCTTAGGCACACTCTTCTGCCCAAGTCTGGAGATCACAAGATGATCAGAGGTCACGCGATCAATTTGCTTCATGTTTTTGATGTGCCTCAAAAATTCAAAGTCATGAGTCTCATAGTGGAAACAATCAAGAGGATAGCAGCAGACCAGAAGAGGAGCCGTGGATATGCCCCACAGATTCAGGAGCTCATCAACTCCAAGATGGGCACGGGCATATACCTCTTGGATAAGGAACATCTGCCCATCCGTCCAGATTTCAAGGATAACCAAGTGGTCATGACTGAGAATGAGCCATCATCTGTCCATGCACAAGCTCAGAAGGAGAAGGCGAAGAAGGAGAAAGTTGCCAGGATGCCTACTCAAGCGGAGGCATCTGATTACTTCCTGAAAACCAAACAAGAGCAGCTTGGTTACCTGATTGCGTCCACCCTGCCTATTGAGCAAGGACTTTCCACCCTGACTCAGAACCAGGCAAGCCTAGAGAGGATCATGGAACAGAGGTTCTATGACATGGACATCAAGGTGACAGAGATACAGACTGCCGTGGAGCAGCTTCAGGAGGACATGAATGAGAGGAGAGGCAGGACCACGACTGATGCTTTTGTGAGGGTGCCACGAGGTCCGAGGTCGTCTGCACTGCCATTTGCTGACACCAGAGCCACAACGTCTGCGCCAGCCACAGCCTTAGTTCCACCAGCTCCAGCATCCACTTCAGCCTCGACTCCGACCACGTCTACCGAAGGCTTCGTCCTTGGAGTGCTCCGGACTCCACCACCACCTGAAGATCAAGCCTGAGCGTCGACTTAGCACTATGCATTTTCTAGGAACTTTTTGGTAAATTGTTGCCAAAGGGGGAGAAAATGTATAGATCATAGGCTTCGAGAGAGAGTGTTTCTTTTATTCTCTCTTGTTTATTTGGTGGGTTTTTTCGAACTTTGTTTTCTTGTGTGTGAGATACAATGCCCTTATGTTTGTGAGACATCAATGATCATGTGTTTGATCATAAGCTACACTTAATGTTTGCTTAATGCTTGCTTAAATATTATCATTCTATCTATCGTTTGTGATCATTCACTAGTCTTGGTGATGAGTGCATGTATTTCAATCTTATCATTTTTGAGCGCTCCACCAAGATGTATGTGACATGGAAGAGTAATCCATGATTCTAACTCCTTGTGCATTTGCAGTCCAAAGCAAATTTTAAATATGCACAAATTTAGGGGGAGCTCTTATTTGTCACATACTTCTCAAAGCGACGATATATTTCATGCTTATTATCATTTTTCGAAGCTTTGATCTATATGTTGTCATCAATTACCAAAAAGGGGGAGATTGAAAGTGCAACTATCCCTAGGTGGTTTTGGTAATTCATAACAACATATAGCTCATTGAGCTAATGCTATTTTAAGATGATTATTTCAGGAAAGCTCAATGATTGGCATGGCTTGGATGTGAAAGTGGAACCCTCAAAATGCTAAGGACAAAGAATTGGCTCAAGCTCAAAAGTTCAAGACTCTTCATTTTATGTTTTAGTGATCCAAGATCACATTGAGTCTTTAGGAAAAGCCAATACTATCAAGGAGGGATGAGGTGTTGCTTAATGAGCCTCTTGCTTTATCTGCTTAATGATATGCTCCAAAATCCTCAGCTACTTTCCCATATCCACAAATGACCTAAACCCTAAGCCAAACTCGGTCATACCGATTCTTTCATTCCGGCGCCACCAAGTTCCACTTTTCATTTGCCACTGCCAAACCCTAGCAATTCGGTCCTACCGATAAGGATCTCGGTCTCACCGAGATGGGCTTGCAAACTCTCTGTTTCCCTTTCGTAACTTTTCGGTCTCACCAAAAGAGCGAATCGGTCCCACCGAGAATGCAAGGTAAACTCTATGTTTCCTTCTTGTAACTTTTCGGTCTCACTGAAAGAGCAAGTCGGTCCCACCGAGTTTGCCTGACCAACTCTCTGGTTAGCTTATTGCCAAACTCGGTCTCACCGAGTTTGTGCAATCGGTCTCACCGAGATTACATTATGCCCAAACCCTAACCGAATCGGTCCTACTGAGTTGCATGTCAGTCCCACCGAAATTCCTAACGGTCACTAGGTTTACCATTTCGGTCCAACCGAGTTTTCTGATTCGGTCCCAACGAGATTGGTAAATTGTGTGTAACGGTTGGATTTTGTGTGGAGGCTATAAATACCCCTCCAACTCCTCTTCACTTAAGGAGAGAGCCATCAGAACACATACATCATTCCAACTCAGATGTTCTGAGAGAGAACCACCTACTCATGTGTTGAGACCAAGATATTCCATTCAAACCATATGAATCTTGATCTCTAGCCTTCTCCAAGTTGCTTTCCACTCAAATCTTCTTTCCACCAGATTCAAATCATATGAGAGAGAGTTGAGTGTTGGGGAGACTATCATTTGAAGCACAAGAGCAAGGAGTTCATCATCAACACACCATTTGTTACTTCTTGGAGAGTGGTGTCTCCTAGATTGGCTAGGTGTCACTTGGGAGCCTCCGACAAGATTGTGGAGTTGAACCAAGGAGTTTGTAAGGGCAAGGAGATCGCTTACTTCGTGAAGATCTACAGCTAGTGAGGCAAGTCCTTCGTGGGCAATGGCCATGGTGGGATAGACAAGGTTGCTTCTTCATGGACCCTTCGTGGGTGGAGCCCTCCGTGGACTCGCGCAACCGTTACCCTTCGTGGGTTCAAGTCTCCATCAACGTGGATGTAGGGTAGCACCACCTATCCGAACCACGGGAAAAACATCCGTGTCTCCAATAGCGTTTGAATTCTCCAAACCCTTCCCTTTATATTCTTGCAAGTTGCATGCTTTACTTTCCGCTGCCAATACACTCTTTGCATGCTTTCTTGAATTGTGTATTGATTGCTTGACTTGTCCTAAGATAGATAAAAACTGCCAAGAACTAAAATTGGGAAAAGGTTAAGTTTTTATTTGGTCAAGTAGTCTAATCACCCCCCCTCTAGACATACTTTCGATCCTACAAGGAGGAGGAAGACGCCTCTAATTGAAGCATTTGTTTGCATAGTGACCCTTCTGCTGACACTTGTTGCACGTGACCTCTGAAAGCGGATGGTGATACGGAGCACTTGATCTTGGAGCATGAGACGAAGTCTTGTTCTGAAAGCCTGGGTTTGGAGGGCGAGAAGATCCATTGCCACCTTTGCTCTTCTGCTGATAAGGCTGACGGAATGGAGGAGGAGGAAGCAACCAATACTTTTGCTGCTTAGCTACCACTTGAGTTGAGGAAGAAGGAGTTGCATCCCTGACTCTCTTCTTGGAAGCATCGCACTTGAGCTGAGCGGTCTCTTGTTTTAGTGCCATATTGTAGAACTCATCATAATTTTTCGGCTCAAAAAGCACGAGGGCTAGTTGCAGATCTTCTCTGAGGCTACCTCTGAACTGATAAATCATGCTCTTCTCGTCAGGGACGTCTTGCTTAGCGAAATGAGCGAGCTTCTGGAACATGATGTTGTACTGGTAAATAGACAAGCTACCTTGCTTCAGATTGCGGAACTCCTCATGCTTGCTCTCAACAACACTTTGAGGAATGTGGTGAGCTCTGAAGTGTTGGCGGCAATCATCCCAGGTAATCACACAACCTCCTCTGGAATCTTTGTATTGCTGATTCCACTCTGTAGCTTGGTCTTTGAGTTGGAACGAAGCAAACTTGACAAAGTCCTCAGGCCTGATGTTGCTGCACTTGAAATGTTTGCAGATATCCACGAGCCAATCATCAGCGTCTGTTGCCTCGACACAGTTACTGAAGGTCTTTGGCTGGTTTGCGAGGATCTGGTTGAGTGTAGCAAACTGATTTTGATTGTTGCCATGGCCTTGATTTCCTTGGTTGCGCTCTTGCAAGAGTTGCATAATCAGCTGCGTGTTGGCGTTGGTAGCGGCCATCACAGCTTGCCATGCCTCCGGAGGTGGAGGTGCTGGCGGCGGTTCCGGATTCTGACGCGTTGGAGGAGCCATCCTGAAGAGGGTGACATCCGTTAGCATCTTGAAAGACATATATTCAAGCTCAATCAAAAGGATCGAAATTGCAACATATAGTTTTAACATTCGAACAAGAATGAACGAATGAATTCCAAATTAAATGGCCACACTTCCATAAATTGAGAAGCCATTTAGATAGAGGTAGATGAATAAAAACTACAAGGTACGGACATGAACAAATACTTGGTAAGGATTACCCAATCACAAATCAAATATCCATGGAAGAAATACTAAAGCTACATGAATTCCCACCTATGAAACTCCCGAACCTTTCCGGTTATGGAATCAGGTGTTGGGGATACATGGGAAGCATAATATCTCACCCAAAGCTAGCAAATCCTACATCCAGCTGTATCCATCCTTCAACACATAACCAAGAAACCTTCAGAAATCATTTACCTCAACCTTCGAAAAGCATACGTTATACGAGTTATGGCAACACTCCCGAACTCCCGCCCCAGTACTGGGTGGCGTCGAGGTTATCTCACCAACAACTGCATAACAGAGATTTTCGATGTCGGCGAAACTCAGGTATTCCAGAACTGTAATGATAAAATTGTGACGACAACACCTCGGAGCTCAACTCCCCGGGACACTGCCACAACCCCTAAATGTTAGGAGGCACCAAGAACAATGCTCTCATCACCAAACCATCGAAATGATTCCAAGATACGCGCATGATCCTAAATTTTTTTAGTGAAATTTGAGAAGAGAAGAGTCACAACTCTACGTCAGGATGCCTCACCAGAGCGACGAAGGGACTGAGGAGTAAAATAATCCTACTCTCTAATATATATAATCCTAAAAGACCTAAAACATTTTTCTGGACGCAACAACGCCAGCGATTCGATCAAGCAGGGGGCTCCTAAGTCGGGGAAGGCTCTAATTACCAACTTGTAACACCCACGATGCGGCTATATCTCCCACGTGTCGAAGCACGACTTAGAGGCATAACCGTATTGTAGGCAATGTCGCAAGAGGGGTAATCTTTACACATCCCCTGTACTGAATAAGAAAGAGGTACATAGTTGGCTTACAATCGCCACTTCACACAATAACATAAATATATCATTACAATCATCCATATACAATCAAGGTCTGACTACGGAACCATAATAAAGACAACCCCAAATGCTTAATGTCCCCGGTCACCCCAACTAGGATCCACTATTGATCGTCTGGAAAGGAAACGTAGTATCGTCCTGAGTCCTCATCAAACTCCCACTTGAGCTCAGTCGCATCCCCTGGAATGGTATCATCGGCACCTGCATCTGGTTTTGGAAGTATTCTGTGAGTCACGGGGACTCAGCAATCTCACACCCTCGCGATCAAGACTACTTAAGCTTATAGGTAGGGAAAGGTATGAGGTGGAGCTGCAGCAAGCACTAGTATATATGGTGGCTAACATACGCAAATGAGAGCGAGAAGAGAAAGGCAAGGCATGGTCGATAATCTATGATCAAGAAGTGATCCTAGAATAACCTACGTTCAAGCATAACACGAGACCGTATTCTCTTCCTGGACTCCGCCGAAAAGAGACCATCACGGCTACACGCTCTGTTCATCCATTTTAATTAAGTTAAGTTTCAGGTTTTCTACAACCGGACATTAACAAATTCCCATCTGCCCATAACCGCGGGCACGACTTTTGAAAGTTCAAAACCCTGCAGGGGTGTCCCAACTTATCCCATCACAAGCTCACACGGTCAATGAAGGATATTCCTTCTCCCAGGAAGCCCCGATAAGCTCGGAATCCCGGTTACAAGACATCTCAACAATGGTAAAACTAAACCAGCAAAGCCACCCGAATGTGCCGACAAATCCCGATAGGAGCTGCACATATCTCGTTCTCAGGGCACACCGGATGAGACATCCTATGAGTAAAACCAACCCTCAAGTTACCCTGAGGTGGCCCCGCAGTCTACTCAGTTCGGACCAACACTCAGAGGAGCACTGGCCCGAGGGGGTTTAAAATAAAGATGACCATTGAGTCCGTGAAACCCAGGGGAAAAAAGGCTAGGTGGCAAATGGTAAAGCCAAGGTTGGGCCTTGCTGGAGGAGTTTTATTCAAGGCGAACTGTCAAGGGGTTCCCATTATAACCCAACCGTGTAAGGAACGCAAAATCAAGGAACATAGCACCGGTATGACGGAAACTAGGGCGGCAAGAGTGGAACAAAACACCAGGCATAAGGCCGAGCCTTCCACCCTTTACCAAGTATATAGATGCATTAAAGTAAACAAGTTATAATAATGATATCACCACAATAAACATGTTCCAACAAGGGACAAACTCCAATCTTCACCTGCAACTAGCAACGCTATAAGAGGGGCTGAGCAAAGCAGTAACATAGCCAAACAACGGTTGGCTGGAAAAGGTGGGTTAGAGGTTTTACATGGCAATATGGGAGGCATGATAAAGCACGTGGTAGGTATCGTAGCATAGGCATCGCAAAAGAGCGAGCAACTAGCAAGCAAAGATAGAAGTGATTTCGAGGGTATGGTCATTGCCGGTGTTCTGGGAACGGGGGTCCCCAGACTTGCCTGCCTGCGGCCTGCGGCGTGGCTCAAAGGAGGCCCAGCATGGCCCATCTTCATCAACACCAGACTCAAGACCCTCGCAAGGGGCCAAGCCTCGCAAGGCGGACGACTAGGAGCTTCCTCAGGCACGGCCTCGTCAGGCTGGCTCGCGAGGACAAGGAGAGATCAAGGCAGGGTACCTCGCGAGGTGCCCGTGATGCAAGCCATGACGACTCAGGGCGCCAGGCGGGTGCCAGCGCGCGCAACGTCCTTCCTTCCTCTTTGGTGCAAAGGGGGCAAGCGCAGCCGCGGAGTACCGAGGCATCAGGCAAAGGTTGCCGTTTCGGTGCAACGAGACCAAGACCAGGAGGACTACGAGACGGAGGTCACTGTGGAGCCCAAGACGGCGTCATCACCAGAGCTTTGCGCAGGCGAAGACTGCTTTTGTTAGGGTAGTTGATACTTGCTGTCCCCCTTCAAATTATCCCGCCATTGTTGGCTCCCTTCCCGCTCAATATTTGGGAAGAGGACTAGGGCCTCTATAAATAAGGCCAGCCGCCCACGTAGCAAGGGGTTCGAGCTTTTGGTTCGGTTGGCTAGTAAGAGTAAGAGAGAGAGAAAGAGAAGGGTGGCTGAACTCCTCCTAGCAGTTCATCACCCCAGCCAAGAACAGACCTTCGCGAGGCTGTTCTTCCTTGTACTATCCATCATCATCAGCCCCAAGAGACAATCCACAAACCGCACACGGGAGTAGGGTATTACACCACAACGGTGGCCCGAACCAGTATAAATCTCGTGTCTCTTGTGTAGTTCTTTTAGTAGTTTCAGATCTTTGCGAGGCGGGGAGGTAGAAGGCATAATCTCCGCGCGCACCCCAGTGTTCGAACCTTAAGAGTCTGCCGGAACCCGAAATCCGACATTTGGCGCGCCAGGTAGGGGGGCGCTGGAATTCGTCGTCCACCGCCCCGTTCTCCTCCGACCGTCGCATCCATGTCTGACGCTCGTCGGGCCCACGCCGAGCGCCGGGCCGCCGTCGCTTCTCGCGTCGCCCAGACGGCGCCCGTCGGCAGACGCCCTCGTCGTTCCTCGTCGGCCGCCATCAACGCTGCCACCGGCCCGGCGGGGGGCGAGCAGCAAGCATCGTCCCAGCACCCATCCATGCAGCAAGATGGCTGCACCGCTACTCCATCGCTCGCACCAGCTGGTTCTTCGTCCCGCGCGCTCCGCGCACCCTTGGAGGCTCGAGCTGCGCTCCTCGCGGCAAACGAGCTCCTGCGCTACCATCCCGTCGACGACGTCTACGAGGAGTGGCTCGACCTTGTCGCCGAGCTTGTCCATGCCGTAGGGGGCTCTCCCGCGCCATCCGTTCCTCTGCGCCACACCCCGCCCCGCGCGGGCAACGAAGCCCCGGAGGTGTACCAGCCGCCTCCTCTCCAAGAAGACGCCATGGCTCCAAGGCGCGTGGACCCTGGGCGGAACCCGCTCCGTCAGGTGCCGGCGCAGCAAGAACGGAGTTGCCGAGAGATCCCACGCCCGCAAGGGGCTGCCCGGGCGCTCCCTGCTCCAGCACGCCGCGACCCTGCTCCAGCTCCGGCACGCCAAGACCCCGCACTGCTCCTAGCTGCAGCGCATGGGGACCCTCAAGACCAAGCTCTCCACCAGCCAAGGCCTGTCGTGGCCACCACAGGCTGCCGTGCCTACACCACCGAGCTGTGTAGCGTCGCGTGGCCCGGAAAATTCAAGCCAGACCTGCCTCCTCGTTACGATGGCATGACTGACCCTGCAGAGTTCCTCCAGCTCCATGAGCTGGGCATCGAAGCTGCCAGTGGGGATGAAAATGTCATGGCGAATTGGTTCCCCATGGCGCTCAAGGAAGGAGCTTGCACTTGGCTCCCGAATCTGGCTCCAGGCACGATCTCTTCTTGGGACCAGATGCGCACCCGCTTCATCGCCAACTTCCAAGGTACTCGCAACCGGCCGCCCGCCGTGAGCGACATGCGCCACATCAAGCAACAACCTGGAGAGACCCTGCAAAAGTACATCCAGCGCTTCAACAGCGCGCGCCTGAAGATCCCCAAGGTGTCCGAGGAGGCCATCATCTCGGCCTTCTCCGATGGCGTGCGCGACGTCAAGATGAAGGAGGAGCTGGCGATGCGTGAAGACCTGTGCACCTCCCTAGAGCTCTTCAACCTGGCGACCAAGTGCGCCAGGGCTGAGGAGGGACGCCTCTCCCTCCTTGAGCTGCCTGCCGCAGAACCAGAGGAGGAGAAGCCCAAGGCCAAGGACGTGAAGCGCAAGGGGGCTGCCGTGCTCGCAGCAGAACCAGACACCAAGCGGGGCAAAGATCTGCTTGAGTCCACCAGGGGCAGCCGGTACTGTGTGTGCCACGACCTCCACACCCACAACACCAACGAATGCCAAGAACTCCGCGCCGTGCGAGAAGGAAGGATCGGCCGTCGTCCCGACCGCACCGATCGGGGCTACGGCCGAGGAGGAGGAAGAAACGCAGGGCGTTGGGAAGACCGTGGCCCGCGCCAAGGGTGGCGCGATCAGCCTCGCGAGGACCGCTGGCGAGACCTGCCTCGCGAGGGGGGCTGGAGGGATCAGCCTGGTGAGGATCGCCCACAAGGCAACGCAGGCCTCCCTCCACTGTTGCCTCAACCAAGGAGGAACGAGGACCGCCATCAAGACGAGGGGGCTGTGGGCTTCCAGGAGCCGCGTGCAATCGCCTGCATCCTGGGCGGAGCTCAGGCCCCAGCCTCCCAACACATCTTCAAGCAGTTCGCCCGCGAGGTGAACGCAGCCCTCCCGAGGCTCGAAGCAACGCGCCCTCTCAGGTGGTCGGCATGCGCCATCACATTCAGCTCAGCAGATCAACTCAAGTGTGCAGCCACAGCTGGCGTCCTACCGATGCTCTGCTCCCCAGTCATCAGCAATGAACTAGTCACCAAGACCCTCATCGATGGTGGGAGCAGGCTCAATGTCCTGTCCATGGAAATGTTCAACAATCTCCAAGTGCCCTACGACCAGCTTCAGCCAACCAAGCCCTTCTCCGGAATCACCGACGGCTCCACGGTCCCGATTGGGCAGGTCCGCCTCCCTGACACCTTCGGGGCACGCGAAAACTACCGCACTGAGCTCATCGACTTCGACGTCGCCCACATCCGCCTGCCGTACAACGCCATCCTCGGGTACCCAGCGCTGGCCAAGTTCATGGCCGTGACTCACCATGGCTACAACGTCCTCAAGATGCCAGGGAGTGGCGGAGTCATCATGATGCCCTGTGAAGAGAGGGATGCGGTGTGTTCCCTGGAGCGAGCCTTTCAGGCTGCGTCGCTGGAAGACCCGGATCGCGGAAGCAGGAGGCTTCCCGAGGCCACCCCCAAGAAGAAGAAGACATCGTCCGAACCTGCCCCTCGGGAGGCAGGCCCCTCAGGGCCCGCGTCTGCCCAGGGAGAGCCTCCTTCCATCACATAGGAAAGCGCGCCTGGCGCCCTCCTCAGGCAGGGCTCGGGGGCTCTCCCCTGGAGAGCCACCGACTTGGGCAGGGTCATGAGGGACGTGCTTGGGCACCACATGGAGGCGTGCTTCGGAGCACGTTTCCCTCAAGAAGGAGCAAGGCAAGGAAGGTCGGACCCACAGGAGCTCGTCGACAAAGCCATTCAAGAACTATAGGAATCAAGGATCGTGAGAGGTTGCCGTCGTCTGCCGGCTGCGGCTCCCCATCCAGGCGAGGATGGAGGGCTGCGTGTCTGCGTCGATGTACCAGGGCTCAACCAAGCCGCTATGATGGAGCGCCTCTGGCCCTCACGAGTGGGGCGCTGCCGGGGTCTGCCCCACAGCTACGTTCGCATGCCTTACGGCCTGCCGAGCGTGGTTGCTACGCGCCAGCGCCTCATGAGGGGCATCATGGAGGTTCAAGAAGACAGGTGTTCCACGGCCCTGGCGGAGATGGAGGCGATTCGCGAAGAGTTGCCAGTGCCTCCGGAGCCTCCCGAGGCCCCTAGGCCTGGGGGCTCGTGAGGATCGGCTTCCGCAACCCCCCGAGTCTGCTGCACCGACACCCCTTCGCCCTCGACACCCTCAGGTGACATCTTACAGGTTCCGTTTCTAGCTGGGAGCGCCCTCCCAGGGCTGCCTCGTTCCTAGGCCGCGTGGGTCCGTCGCTGCGGTATGTATCCCTTGTTATTTTCATGTCGTTAGCTTGCTTTGTTGGGGCGCCCCTCGGGCTGCATCATCCCCAAGTCGCTCGGGCCAGGCCCAGCGACATGTATCTCCCTAGCGTTTATTTCCGGTTATGCATTCGCCCATCATGAATGATTACTTGATGCCTGCCCACGGCACCTTTTCTTCTCCATGTCGACCACTTGCACATTAAAGGGGGGGTACGTGAGCATCGCGACTCAGGGCTCTTACTGGCTCTCCAGCCCTCACCCTCTGGTTATGTCCATGGCATCGCGACCTGGCATACCAGTGACGACTGAGACAAGCTCGAGGGCCGGGACCCGAGGACATAGAGTGCCGGCATCTAACCAGATTTGCAGGAACACAGCACAAGATAAGGCCCAGTGCCAGGCGCAACCCGCCTAGAGGTAGGGCCCCGTGAGTCCCGCGCTGGCTCACGGGTGCCCAGATACACCTCACCTAGCCCTACCGTGCCGGCCACGTGTCAGGGCGGGGCTGTACACGCCCCGGGGGCTCCTCCCGGAGGGGAGCCCCCTCCAACTTACCAGTGTTAGCACCATGCTCCGCGCTGGCTGACGACACTGCCGAGGAGCGGCTATGCCTGTACACATGTGGAAGCGCTATGCTCCGCGCTGGTGATAAACAACTGAGGGTGGCCCCCGGGCCGTATCAACCTCAGGGAGCCCAGAGCTCAGTGTCTAGCCTCATCGCAATGCCTCCCCCCGGGAGCGCCGCGCGAGGGGGCTGGTCACGGGGGCTGCGCCCGGGTCACGCCCGGACGTACGCCACCCAGCCAGGCCCCTCGGGCCTAGTTCGTCGCGCGCCTCTCCCTGAGCGGAGCTAAGGTATGAAGGCCGTTTGAGCGTCAAGGGGGACCCATGAGCATCGTGACTCAGGGGCCTAACTGGTCCCGTAGCCCCTCACTCCTTAGTTCCGAAAGGCTATGTTGGGTGAGGCACGCGCGGGGCCGGGCTCTGCAGACGTAGAACGGTGGTCCCACTCGCATCTCACCTAATCACATGTTGTTTGTGCGTCAAGGGGGACTCCTGAGCATCGCGACTCAGGAGCCTAACTGGCTCCGTAGCCCCTCACTCCTTTGGTCTCGTCCTAGTTTCTGGTCGGGGCTAATGCTGGGTGAGGTACGCGCGGAGTCGGGCCCTGCAGACGTAAAACGGAAGATCCACCTACATTGCACCTCCCTACTTGCTGTTCATGCACCAAGGGGACTCCTGAGCATCGCGACTCAGGAGCCTAACTGGCTCCGTAGCCCCTCACTCCTTTGGTCCCGTCCTGGTTTCCGGTCGGGGCTAATGCTGGGTGAGGTACGCGCGGGGCCGGGCTCTGCCGGCGTAGAACACAAGCAAGTCGGGAAGGA
The DNA here is from genome assembly GCA_034509565.1 of Triticum monococcum. NCBI lineage: Eukaryota > Viridiplantae > Streptophyta > Magnoliopsida > Poales > Poaceae > Triticum > Triticum monococcum. Next base: position 342,861,766 of record CM067847.1, read on the forward strand.
AAGCATAAAATTCAAGGAACTTAAGAAGCAAATATTACAGTCCATACTGATTGTCTCAATACCAAACGCAAGTTTAAACGCCTCCCCGAGGCATGATGCATGATGCAGGAATTAAAGGCAGGGCGGGAGCAGTAGCGGAGTGACTTGGCGGCGGTGGAGCAGCGCGGGTGGCCCCACCTCAAGGAGCAGCAGAACCGAAAGCATCTTGCTTCGGCTTGGTGCTGAAGGCCCGGAACTTCCCCAGCAGAGCCTCCGCGCGGCCCTTCACGGCCTCGGCAGCGGCGGCAGCACCTTCGCCGCTTACTGGCTCCAGCAGGCTGTCGAGGTCGGCGTTGGGGTCGCGAAGGTAGATGTGGGTGAAGACCCGCGTCAGCGCAGCAGAAGACAAGACACGCGCCTCGGCCTCGGCCGTGGGGCCGAGGCCAAGGGTGACATCCTCAATGGCACGAACCAGGAAGGGAAGCAGCTTGGCGGGGCCATCCTCAGCGCCGTCCAGCGGGCTCTCCTGGCCACTGGCGTAGAGCATCTTCAGTGAAGCGCGAGCTTTCTTCTCCATGTCTGCGAAGGCCACGCGATCCTCGGTAAGAACCTTGGCCTTGCGGCCCATCTCGACCTTTGTCGCCTCCAGCTCCTCCCCCAGCGCACTAAGGCGGTTGTGGCGCTTCTTGAGCTTGGCCTCCCGGCCCTCGATGGCCGTCTCGCGAGCCTTCATGCCCTCTTCTTGCTCCTGGCGAAGACAAACCTCCTTCACGAGCTGGTCCCGCAGGCCTTGCAGCTCATCCTCCTGCGCCTTGCAATGACTGCGGGATTCAACCACCTCGCCCAGGGCTGCGTCATGAGCAACCTTCGTCTCAAGGATGGCCTGCCTATCCTCGTCGCAGCCCGTCGAGGCTTGAACCAGCGCCGCCCGGATCGAGGCGTCGGAGCGAATCCATCCAGTAGCCAGCTCCAAGCGCCCGGCTACCAGGCGAGGGTCGGCGCCAAGAAGATCCTGCCATAGCCGGTCCAGTCCAGCAACAACATGCTCCAGGACGGCAAGAGGAGTTGGATAAACAACAGTCGTCGGAACAGAGGAAGAAGGCGGCAACGGCAGGACCACCGCGTCCTGGGGTGGAGCCTGCTGCACCCCAGCGGCTGTAGTGGCGGCAGTGGGCAAAGGCACCACAGGAGTCGCTTGGGCCACGGGGGCTGCGCTCGCCCCAACCAGATCGGCCTGGCCTCGCGAAGATGACCGGGCGGGAGAAGGCCGCGCGCCACGATCACCCTCCTCCGCAGGCGGAGGCGCTGCCGCGGATGAAGCCTCAGGGGCCCCCTTCGGCTTTTTCACCGCGGGCGCCAGCCTGTTCAAGAGATGCGAACGTCAAGCCCTGGCAGCGGGACAAGAAATAAAGACAAGGGTCAAGCACTTATGGGTCATCACCGGTGAGCTCGGGCGGCCTCCCGCCAAACTTGAAGCCTGACAACCGGCTAGAAGGGTCAACCTCGGAAGCAGAAGGCGCGTCTACAGACTGCCCCGGGGCGGGGACAGACCCGCGGGAGATCAGCCCGGTCCTGTCCTTCTTTGGGATTAGGGGCAAGCTCCCGCCGGCCTGCTCGTCTCCATCCTCGTCATCATCGCTCGAAGAAAGGAGGAGACTGCGGGGCTTGCGCCGGGGGAGGGGGGCCCTCGACTCTCCATCGGTCGCCTCGGAGTCGGGCCCCTTTGCCCGCTCCTCTTCGTCCTCCTCCTTGCTGGAGTCGCCGGAGGGCACGTCACCGGTCCCTCGGAAGCCGCCACGGGCACGAGCCCGTCCCTGTTATAAACGGGCATGGACTTCACCACCTGCTCCCAGTCATCACGAAGGAACAAGGGCTTGGGAGCGCCCTCCAACCTTGCCACCTCGCCCCCGACCAGAGATTGGAGGACCGCAGTCAAATCTTCATCGCTCAAGGCCGTGGGGCTCGGGTGAGGCCTCCACATCGGAGGTGAGTACCGCCGGAGTGGAGCCAGCTGGTGCTCCAGGAACTCCCTCAGCAGCGACGCACCGGTCAACTTCGCCGCCATTGTGCTGGCCGGCCTCAGGTCCGCGTCCATCTTCTCCAACACCAGTTTTGCGCGGGGGTCCATGAGCTCCGCTCGGCCCAAGTTGCCGGAGCTCGCGGGCGGCTCCGTGGGCAAGATCAGCCTAGGATGGACGCGCCCGGCGTCTACCAAGACCCACTTGCTTCGGAAGCCCTCAATCCTCTTCCCGGGATTCGAGATGGCAATGGTGCCGCCGTACGCGACAAAGAACGCACACGCGAAAGGAGAACCGTGGGTGACCCGAAGGGAGAAATAGTGGCACAACAAGGCTACTGAAGGCTGCAAACCTACGTGGGCCTCGCAGTAGTAAGCGAAGATCGCCAGAAGAAGAATGGAGTTGGGGTGGAGATGCAGAGCCTGCAAGTTGTAATGGCGGAGGACAGAGAAGAAGAACTCGGAGAAGGGAGGCACCAGGCCCGCAGAAATGGAGCTTACAAAGAGAGGATAAAAGGTGCTCCCTCGGCCCTCAGGGGTGGCGGAGCCGGCCTTGAACACCTTCGTCCCATTGATGCCCTGCGCCTCCGCCATCCGACACAGCCGGGCAAAGCCAGCCTTGGACACATTCGGTGAGTCCATAGCAGGAGAGTACCAAGCTTCGGCCGGAGGCTGGCGAGGTGCCATGGCTTTCGAGGTCACGCAGCCGGAGTATATCTAGAGGTTTGGAGGAAGAAAGGGGAGGCGCAAGAAAGGGGATCTGAGCAGCAACCGGAGAAAGCAAAAGGCAAAGTCTGGGCAGATGCCGCTCCTTTATCAACCTGCACGGTTGCTGAGGCACTGGTGTCTAATCAACCGCCACGCAGCGCCCAAGGCCGCAGGCTGTTAGGGCCTGTGGCGCTTCGCCCTTGCCCTTTCACATCTCGGCACGGCCAAGTCCGGGCGCGCCTTGGGCCCGGGGGCTACTGCTGGTGTTCTGGGAATGGGGGTCCCCAGACTTGCCTGCCTGCGGCCTGCGGCGTGGCTGAAAGGAGGCCCATCATGGCCCATCTTCATCAACACCAGACTCAAGACCCTCGTGAGGGGCCAAGCCTCGCGAGGCGGACGACACGGAGCTTCCTCAGGCACGGCCTTGTCAGGCTGGCTCGCGAGGAGGCGGAGAGATCAAGGCAGGGTACCTCGCGAGGTGCCCGTGACGCAAGCCATGACGACTCAGGGCGCCAGGTGGGTGCCAGCGCGTGCAGCGTCCTTCCTTCCTCTTTGGTGCAAAGGGGGCAAGCGCAGCTGCGGAGTATCGAGGCATCAGGAAAAGGTTGCCGTTTTGGTGCAATGAGACCAAGACCAGGAGGACTACGAGACAGAGGTCACCGTGGAGCCCAAGACGGCGTCATCACCAGAGCTTTGCGTAGGCGAAGACTGCTGTTGTCAGGGTAGTTGATACTTGCTGTCCCCCTTCAAATTAGCTCGCCATTGTTGGCTCCCTTCCCGCTCAATATTTGGGAAGAGGACCAGGGCCTCTATAAATAGGGCCAGCCGCCCATGTAGCAAGGGGTTCGAGCTTTTGGTTCGGTTGGCTAGTAAGAGTAAGAGAGAGAGAGAAAGAGAAGGGTGGCTGAACTCCTCCTAGAAGTTCATCACCCCAGCCAAGAATAGACCCTCGCGAGGCTGTTCTTCCTTGTACTATCCATCATCATCAGCCCCAAGAGACAATCCACCAACCGCACACTTCAGTAGGGTATTACACCACAATGGTGGCCCGAACCAGTATAAATCTCGTGTCTCTTGTGTAGTTCTTTTAGTAGTTTCAGATCTTTGCGAGGCGGGGAGGTAGAAGGCGTAATCTCCGCGCGCATCCCAGTGTTCGAACCTTAAGGGTCTACCGGAACCCGAAATCCGACAGTCATCTTGCCTACAAAGTTCTCCGAGTTGATGTTAGCTTGATCCTCGTAAGCATACTCAACGGGTTCCTCGATCACATACTCGTCTCCCGGCTCTACCCAAAGTAAGAACACAAGCAAAGGGAGCCATGATCAACCACGGTGCAGTGCGCAAGCAACATGATGCAAAACATGGCATGATATGCGGGATGTGATATGCAATGCATATGCATGCTTCGGAAAAGAAAGATTGAACCAGGCCTCAACTTGGAAAACCAAGAGTGCTGCTAGAAAGATGAGTTGATTTCGGTCAAAATCGATATAAAGATCACTGGAATCGGAGGCACGGTTTGCAAATGGCAAGCAAGACAATAACGGCACCAATCTGCGATTAACAGCACGATGCCATCTAAATGCATCAAGAAAAAAATAAGCTACTACACTCTAACATAGCAACAATGCACATGGCAGTGATACACTCAAGATGCTTGACAAAAGATGAACACTGAGCTATGGCTAATTCACACAATAGCAGGTTCAAACAAGCATGGCAAAAGTGCAAAAGACATCAGGTTCACACACTTAGAGAAAATAACAACATATCACGATTTAACATCAGGATGCAATGTTTAGAGCAAGATAACAAAAGTCCATGGCAAAGCAAGGCATGGCATGAAACTACAAAAAGCATATAACAAAAGTCCCTTACTGACCATAAGCCAAAAGGGATCAAAAAATACAATGTCAACCATGTAAACATAGCAAGTTTCGTTAACAGATTCAGACTTAGGAGAAAACAGGAACATGGCAAAAACAGAGTTACGTAGGCATGTTTGCGAGCTCGATGCACTCACCACAAGGCATTGCATGACAACCTAAGCATACAACCAGAAAGAAGACATGATCAAGAAGCTAACCATGGGAAGAACAATCACATAGCATGCATGGATCAACTACAACAACCTCGGCAAAATTGATTAACACATAAACAATCTGCCAGGAACATTTTATAGCAAAAGTAGAGCAAGTCTGAGTCATGCTAGGGTGCTCCATAATTGCAAACAAAGACATGGATGGATAGAGCATAACAATATCTCGAAAACATCCTTACTGAACATGCTCAAAAAAGGCATGGATCACTCTGTAACAACATGAATACATGGCATAAAAATATCATCAGGGAAATGACTTAGAAAAATTCTAAGTCCCTGAAATCAGCAACATCACGAGAGCTACTTTGCATGCTTGTTCTAGTCCCCGCACTGAACACAAAAATACATGACATACACCCCTGTAAAGATGGCATGGCATACAACAAAACACATGTAGGGCTCAAGTTCATAGGAGGCACACATTAAACCTGGCAAAAATGACAAATGTCCACAATCTGATAAGAATCAGAAACTAACATCACATAGCACTCTTGCAACAACATTTAGGGCAACAAGATTTACTCAAATGAACATGGTGCAATGTAATGAGATGAAGTGCACATCGAGATGAAAAATTTGATATGCTACACGCGCAAAACGGAGCTATGGATGCAAAGTTATGATGCGATGAAGTTGCCTAAAAATAATAGGGACTTAGGGGAAAAACGAGGTCAACCCTAGATTTCAGATCTGGATCTGGAGCACGTGGATCAAGGTTCAACAGGGAGCTCGCCGGAGTTACTATAGATGCCGGAGATGGTGGACTTGCCGGATCCGGCGACGAGGAGCTCGCCGGTGGCCAGAGCTTGATGAGGACGGCGACGAGGCGCGACGAGGTGGCCGGCGTCGGGTAGGGCGGTGGTGAGGCGATGCCGTGGGCGACGAGGCGGCGGTCGGCCGGCGCGGAGAGGCTCGGGCGCCAGAGGAGGATGCGCGGGTCGCCGGCGCGGAGAGAGGCGGGCGGCGCGGGCGGTGGAGTCACGGGGACCGCGCGGCGGTCGCCTTGGGCCCCGGGGGCCCGATCCGGGCCTTGGCGAGCCGGCGGAGATGTGGGGCACGGTCGCCATGTGGCGGCGCGTAGTTGGACGGGGGAGAGCGGGTGGACGGAGGAGCGGGTTAGGGTTTGGACTGCGCGAAAATCCCGGGGTAGACACATATTTATACCGAGAGGGAGCTAGGAGGCTCCAAATTGAGCACGGTTTTCGGCCACGCAATCGTGATCGAATGACCTAGATGATGGAGGGGGTTTAGGTGGGTTTTGTGCCACTTTGGGGAGGTGTTGGGCTGCAACACACATGAGGCCTTTATGGTTCCTCGGTTGACCGTTGGAGTATCAAACAAAGTCCAAATGGCACGAAACTTGACATGCGGTCTACCGGTAGTATACCAAGGCCGCTTGGGAAGTCTCGGTCCAATCCGAGAACGTTTAACACCCACACACGAAAAGAGGCAAAAGGGGACGCCGGAGGACATAGGAGTGCCGGAATGCAAAACGGACAACGGGGAAAATGCTCAGATGCATGAGACAAATACGAATGCGATGCACATGATGAAATGATATGAGATGCATTACATGGACAAAATGCAAAACGAAAACAAAACCCATCCACGAGGGAATATAATAATTTAGAGCCGAAAATGGCAAGAGTTGGAGTACAAATATGGTGAGTTACATACGGGGCGTTACACATAGGTGTGTGGTAAAATATTCACGCTTCATCGGAGGGGCAATAGGGTTGATGTAGATGCCCTCCGTGATCGAATCCCCCTCCGGTAGGGTGCCGAAAAAGTCCCTAAGATGGCATTTCACGGGAACAGAAGGTTACGGCGGTGCAAAAGTATTTTGGTGGACGCTTCTGTTGATTATGGAATATTTGAGGATTTATAGAACTTAGAGGAAGGTCAGTGGATTCCTATGGAGGCTAGTGGAGTCCTCGGGACTCTTCTTACTTGTCCTCCTAGGTCCGTGGATGTCTTCTTGTCCAAGAAGAATCATTGTAAGTTTTATTCCGTTTGGACTCCATTTGATATTCCTTTTCTATAAAACTCAAAAACAAGGGGAAAACAAAAAATGACACCGGGCTCTATGTTAATAAGTTAGTCTCAAAAATAATGTAAAATAGGATATTAATGCATATAAAACATCCAAAAAGATAATATAATAGCATGGAACAATAAAAATTATAGATACGTTGGAGACGTATCAATACCCAATCTGCATTACCATGAAGCAAGTGGATGAAGAAATTGCAGTGGAAGCAAATGTGTCAACTCACATAATATCATCGCCTCTGCCCATATACACATATGAAAAGGCTAGAGATGATGAAACTGAAGAAGACATGGATATTGATGGCTCCACAACACCAGTTATCCATGACGAATTTTGGGATGCAGCTCACCCAAATTCGCCCATCACCATGCCCCTCAAAAGAGTGCCTTAGTCGCCCGCAATAACTCAGGAAATTCATACTAGCTCTACAGAATGAGAAACTTCTCTTCAGACCATTACCAAAGAAATTCAACCTGCATCAGCTCAAGAGATTGTGAAACCAGAACTAACCATTGATGTTTCACTCCACTTCCCTCAATGTGAAGAATATGTTCCTTCAGCAGATTCTGACACAATTCCATTCGATATCGCTGAAGAAATATCAAAGTCAGATGTTGTCACGGATCTAAATGATTCTACTAGTTCTCCTCGATGCATATTTGATGTGAAGCCAAAGAAGATAAATCTTTAGCCAATGCCTTCAATGTCCAAGGTTGGAAAAAGTGCGAGGAGACCCCAATTCGACAAGGCTGCATGCTTTGAGTAGAAGAATTATGTGACACCCTGAGACTGACGCTCCAGATGCCTTCCATTTATTTTCGCGGTTGTCGTGTGTTTCATTTGTTTGTTGCATTCATCATCGCATCATTCGCATTGCATGGGCATTCCGTATTGTAATTCTATCCAAAACTTGCATCCGTTCATAGTGGCCGGTTCTTCCCGTCCTCTTCATTGACCATTTTGAGACCAACCACACTCGCATGCGCCTGCGACATCTCTGGATAATTTTTTTCTAAATGGGAATAAAACCATCTCAAAATGGGTTGGAAGTTGGCGTGCGGTCTTATTATAATGTAGGTAGACCACTTGCCAAATTTCGTTGCATTTGGAGTCTGTTTGATAGCCCAATGGTTAATCTATAGCGGCACTATAACTAGATAAATGTCAGGCGTTTCGGTATTCCGACACATGTTGCTGGGCCATTTTCCTTCTCCCTCTTCTCAGCCCAAACCCCCTCTAGACAGCCCACTAAGGCCTTCCCTAAGCCCCTCTCTACTCGGAATCGTCCGATCAAGATCGGAGGGCTCCGAAAACTCCCGAAACTATCAAACCCTAACCCCCTCCCTATATAAGTATGCCACTCCCTCCTAAAATTCCGCGCCGGCCGAACCAACTCCCGCCACTTGGCGAGCCGCCGCCATCACCTAAGCCCACTCCTATGCCGCCAGTCTCGAGCCGAGCCATTGGGTTGGCTCGCCTCATTGTCGGTCGTCCGCGGCCAGATCGGACGACCAACCAAGAAGCCGCCTCCGTCCACGGCCCGCCATGCCCATCCTGGGCCCGCATGACCGCGTACACTGCTGCCCCACAGTGCACACCCCAACCCCGAGCTCAGCGCCCGTGCGCTCCTCCGTGCGATGCAGACCCTAGATTCGTGCCCCTCCGACGAGCCCCGTCGTTAGTCGCTGGCCTCCTTCGCGTTAGAGCACTGCCCGTAGCCACTGCTGCCCGAGCTCCTCACCTGCCGGATCTCATGGACGCGCCCATGTAGGAGCTCCCTCGCGAGCTCGCCAAACCACACCGCCGCCAACCTCTCGTGCTCAATCCGGTCTCCTGCCATCCGAATGCACCGTTGTCTGCCCTCCTCCATGCCTCCCCAATGTCGAGCTGCCACTTGGGCACCTCCTCTGCTCACTAGGCCTGATCCGCACGGCTTCGTCCCCGGACTGCCCCATCCATCGCCCCTCGAACCAAATGAGCACCCTGCACCACCTCGTCTCACACCGTGCTATCGTGCTTCTCCCCGAGGTTGATTTTTGCCAAGTCCTATGTCTGAAAATCGTCATGTTGGCATCTTTAAACTATGCGCATCTTTACACATGTTCATCGTATGTAAATGATCCTTATATATGAATTAATCTACTCTTTGCGCTCTACATGTTGGTGGCATTTGCATGCATAGTAGGATTCATCTACATGCTCTAATCTTCATTGCACAAGTGCATCAGGACCTAACTGCTAAAGGCTGCTATAACTTTCATACTTTGCTTGATCATTACATCTAATCCATAGCTCGTATGCATCTGGTTCCTACGTGTTGTTTGGTCTATGCAATGTGTGCATTGATTCCATTCCCTTGGTTGCCATGTAATATTGTTGTAGCATGTCCCTTTGTTACTCTCGATTTGCTATCGTGATAAAACCATTACCCTGTTAATAGAAAGTTCCATTTCATAAAATTTGTAGTAATTAATTTATGCATCCTATTAATTTGTGCCAATGAAGTAAGTTGGAGATTGCCATGTCTACTGTATGCTCATATAATTTTAATAAATATTAAAATTTCTATGCTTACTGTTATGTGTGTCACATGTCTGAGATCTGCATATGTCATGGTTGCATATTTATTTGATAATTGCAATGAACCTATTACTCATATGAATATGCCCATGTTGAATGCAGTTCCATGTTATGTCCTAGCATGTTGTGCAATTTGATGCCATGTTCTAGCACTGTAACATATTTATTGCCATCACTTTAATTCTGCTCACATATATGCCCTGTATTTCACCAAGTCCCAATCTGTAACACAACATTCACTACAAAAAAAAGACACATCCGTGACATTTTGGGCCGAACAAAATGTTTTTTGTCATACTTATGACACTTCTATGACGATAAATATCGGGGAGTCCCCGGTTATGGTGGGTGGTCGGGGGCCGAGCGATGCGCGTTTCTCTTGTACGTACGCGCGTGTGTGTGAGGCGTTGTGCTCTAATTGAACCCGAGCGAGGAGTTGGGCTCTAACTGAACCCGAGCGATTGCACTTCAGGCTACGCGTTACTGAACCCGAGCGATCGATCGATGGCTGTTAACTAAACCCGATCGAGGGATTCATTTGTTACTGCTGCAAACTGAAGCTGATCGATGCTGCCTCTGGATGAACAGTGAGCGTTGCGTGGGGGGTGGATGAACAGTTCCTGGTGGGGTGGATGAACAGGACCCCGTGGTGTTGCCTCTGGATGAACAGGACCCGATCGATCGAGCTAGATGAACAGTAGATGGTGGAGGGCTGGATGAACAGTAGACGGTGGAGGGATCGATGAACAGTAGCCCGTGGAGGGGTGGTTGAACATGAGCCCATGGAGAGGGCTGGTTGAACATTAGCCGGTGGAGTAGCGCGCGATGGAGGCTGGATGAACAGGATCTCGTGGATGAACATTCGCAGGTGGAGGCTGGAGGAGGTCGATGGTGGATGAGCAGTAGCCCGTGGAGGCTAGAGGGGGTCGATGGTGGAGATGAACGATATCCCGTGGAGTCCCGTTTTGTGGTACGCCACACCCCTCCCGATGAATAGGACCTCTGTTTCGACCGTAGCACTCCAACGCAAGTCCGTTTCCTCCAGTTTGTGGTATGCCACACCCCTCCCGATCAACAGGACCACCGTTTCGACCGTAGGAGGTCCGTTTCCTCCATTTTGCGGTATGCCAGACCCCTCCCGATGAACAGGATCCCGTTTCAAACGTGGCCGGTTGAACACAACGTCGTTTCCTACGTTCTGCGGTACGCCAGGCCTCGTTTCCATCGGCTGTTCTGTCCAAGCCTTCCTGATGAACACGACGACCCATTCCGTTTTGACCCAGCCGGTTGGCTCCCCATGAACACGACGATGACGCTGTTTCTCCATTCCGACCCAGCCATGTACACGAGCCCTGGCCGTACGTATGCACGAGTAGGTGTTCGAGACCCTTCCCATATGCACGTACGAGGCTATATTTTCTTTCTTGCACACTGGCTGCTGTACGTACGTGTACATGCAACGTGCGCGCCTCTACTACGACACGTGCACGCCTCTACATCGACCAGTATGTACGTACACGTTCGCGACCAGAATGACAATGCTACGTACGCTTCGACCAGGTGGGTCCCGACTGTCAGGCACTTCTTGCGCAGGAAGATGTAGCCGGTGGGTCCCAGCAGTCAGGGGGGGGGGGGCGAATCGTTTTTTTTGCCCGGACGCACTTCCTTGAGTCCGAAGATGTAGCTGGTGGGTCCCAGCATTCAGGGGAAAACGTTTTTTCGCAAAATACGGTGGCCCATCCGGTGGGTCCCCGCTGTCAGGTGGAGGAATAATTATTTTGCATGTAATAAGGAGGCACTTCCTTGCTGCGGCCGTGCACCCAGCTGTCAGCCTCTCCATGTACAGTCCACGTCCGATGGAAACCGTTCCTTGACCATGTTGACCACGCCGTGCCGAGAGCACCAAGGCGGTAGACGACAGCGAGGCCTAGGAAGGGGACGCCACGGAGCCGGGGAAGACGCGGTAGTGGATGCCCACACGTAGAGGAGTACGAGGGTTCACTGGTTCGCTGCGGTGTGAGGCTGCCATCGCCGCAGAATAACAGGGGGTGTGGGTGAGTAGAGCGATGGCCTGGCCAGCGGTGGGAATAGTAGGGGGCGATGAGGCCTCTGCGGCAGCACAGCCAGCCACGGGAGACAGGAGCATGCGGCATGACCGGCACTACTTTGGGCGGCTGGAGCAACAGGACCAGAGGTTGAAGAAGCACTGCGGTCGTTGGATGGACATCATACGGTCACTAGAGCTAGAATCGTTCATATTGACTAAGTTGACAAAGCACTCCATCCCCGTCAACTTAGTAGGCCCGCAAGTCAGCCTCCCACCAAGGTGGGTCCCAACCAGCAGGGGGAGTATTCATTTTTTTGTGCGTAATAAGGAGGCACTTCCGGTGGGTCCGAGCTGACAGCGGGGGGAATGTTTTTTTCGCGCAATACGGTGGCTCGTCCGATGGGTCCCAGTAGTCAGGGGGCAAACGTTTTTTCATGAAATACGGTGGCTTGTCCGGTTGGTCCCTGCTATCAGGTGGAGGAATCATTATTTTCCGTGTAATAAGGAGGCACTTCCTTGCTGCCGTCGTGGACCCAGCTGTCAGCCTCTCCATGTACAGTCCACATCCGATGAAAGACGTTCCTTGATCACGTTGACCACGTTGACCATGCCGCACCGAGAGCACCAGGGAGGTGAACGACGGCGAGGCCTAGGAAGGGGACGACACGGAGTTAGGGAAGACGCGATAGTGCAAGCCCGCGCGGAGAGGTGTACGAGGGTTCACTGGTTCGGCTGCAGTGTGAGGCTGCCGTCACCGCGGAATAACAGGGGGTGTGGGTGAGTAGATAGATGGCCTGGCCAACGGTGGGAGTAGTATGGGGCGGCGAGGCCTCCGCGGCATCACAGCCGGCCACGGGAGGCAGGAGCACGCGGCACGACCAGCGTTGCTTTGGGCAGCTGGAGCAAGATGACCAGAGGTTGAAGAAGCACTACGACCGTTGGATGGACAACGTACGGTCACTTTAGCTAGAATCGTTCATATTGACTAAGTTGACAAAGCCCTTGGTATGCATCAACTTAGGAGGCCCATAGGTCAGCTTCCGAAATGGTGCGCCCAAGATGTCAGGGGGAGGAATCATTTTTTGGGCGGGTGAAGCTAGAATATCCGAGATTGAAGAAGAAGCACGACATCCGTTAGATGGACATCCAACGGCCACTGCTGCTAGAACCATATGTTCACTATAATAAGTTCACAAAGCCTTGCATACGTGTCAACTTCTTTTTTTAGGGGACGCATCAACTTAGTAGGCCCACAAGTGTATGGGAGAGAACTTATAGCCCGTTTGCGATTTGTAAGAATGTACAGCCCATTTTCGAATTCTAATGGAATTTACTACAACCCATTTAGAGTTTGTTAAAAGTACAACCCATTTTCTAGCTAGGACAACGATTAATAATTTCAACCAACCATTCGAGACAGAACTCAATAAAATTTCCCATATTTTGACGGGATCCGAAATATTTTTATCCCGAAATTTCTAGTCAGATTAAATAGAAATTTGTATTACGTAAAAATCTAACGAAACATTACACACGCAACAATTAAAAATTAAGATTTTCAAAATCCATAAATAATATTTTATAAACTAATTTTGTGCTTGGTGCATTTTTTTATAGTTACTGCCCAATTTTTATAATTACATCCCATTTATTATTTTTAAAGCCCATTTTCCTGTTAAGCCTAATGCATCCCTCCTAGGAAAGAATTGCAGCATAGCGGGGTGGAGAATAACAAGTTGACCTTGCCTGGGTATTCCTCAAAAAAACATATAGCTGGCCTAGCCATTTTCATCTTGAAAAAATTTTATATCTTTTTTTGAGGGCTTAAAAAATTAATATCATGAAAAAAATCAATATCTGGGCTGGATATTTGTCCTGGGCCAGATGGGCCACAGCCCACCCAGTTAATATCCTACTCTCCTTTGAACAACAACGAAAACATCACCAAGAAAAACTCTGCAGTGCTCACGCCTCAAAAACACAAATACTGCTCGAGCTGCTTGGTCCCAGCTGTCGGCCGCACCTTGTACAATTCTCTCGTTTATTGACTACATAGGTTGACAATGGTGATGGACCATGATGTCAGGAAACCAGGAGGAAGCAACAAAAATATAGTTGTACATAATAAGGAGGCACTTCCGTAAGTACGGCTATGGCCCTAGTGGGTCCGTACTGTCAACCAGTCAAAATAAAGTCATCTCCTGAATCCTCATGTTCATTGACCATGTTAACAATGCTCGGCGCCACAGCGAGCGCATCAACTCGAAGGACGATGGTGAGGGCCTCATGGGCCCTATGGATGGTCTGATACAGCGCCCGCTGCTCATTCAGGAAGCCAGGATCATCGGACACCTATGAGCACCTTTGAGAGACTGAGACGGCATGAAACGGTAAGGCCACGCTTGGGATCTCTGGTTTATTTCACAACTGTATTAACATACAAGTGTAATTTACTCGTCATCAGAAACAACTCGTAAAATATAGGCGTAATGAAATCGAGGGCCCGAGGTGTGTAAGTAAAACCGGCGGGTTACGCGTGTAATTTGAGAGACCGGTGTATATTTTACTAGTCCAAATCTACCAACCAAGCGCTTCGCTCGAGACCATCTGCTTTTATTTACAAGTGTCAGTTCTACAAGTGGTTTTGGTTGGAAAACGACCATCCAATCACGGCCTAAGATGATGAGTTGGTCGGAAGATCATATGGTTTCACGTCTAACCTACCCAACTTGTCGTATAGGCCATGAATGAAACATAAGACGATGAACTTCTGAAGAACAGAAACAACAGAAGAGGATGATCTTCCTAACAAGAAAATCACTGGCATTAGGTCGACATGCAAAACAATACGAAGCATTATTCTCAGGAGGCACGGTGAACACCTCATGATGCCGCATGCCACAACATTCCAAGCTCAACTTTGCAATCAAACACAAGGCCTGGCATTACATAGACAATATTCAGAACAAACTCTTAAAATATCTTACATAAGTCAACATTCATGTGACTATGCATCTCAGCAGAGTAAATATTTACTTCTAAACTGAAGACAGGAATAGGAAAAAACGATCGACGTTGCTCACAGCAAAGGGCGTCCCACTCAACAATATCAAATGCATGTCTTCTGGCTAACATCATTCGGCAAAAATTGACAAGGTTTTCCAATTCCAATATATTAAACTAATGTCAACTTTGACAAGCTTTCCCCATTCAAAATGTGTAATGCCTATGATTGTGGAACGGGCAGGGTTTGTCATCAGTTGGTCATCTGATAGTCCGGTGGCTCAAGGTGATGACGAATGATTAGAGAACCATTCGATGTATTGTGCATGATGAAGTATTATTATGGAGGACACGAACCATCTAAACATTTTGAGCAGTTCCACTAAAATCAAGTTGAGCGTCCCTGTGGATTCCGTATTAATATGCTGCCAGAAAACAAAGACACATCAGCACACACATGAATATTGGCATAGTGTCAACCCACCAATTGGTGGACTAACAAACTGAATGTACGGTAAACAGATTACCATACCCAGATGCAACATCATTGTTGCTTAGAGTGACATTGACAGACTTGGAGTCCTGTCCTGGCTTCTTGGTACTTGTTTGGGCACTTGTTTGCCCAGTGTTCCTCCGAACCACATGTAAAGCAGCCATCTCTACAGACTAGTCATGTCACCAGCATCTACTAATACTCTATAAAGCTTCTCGATCATTTCTTGTGTTATGTAGCGCACACAGTGACTACTTCTTTCTGCAAAGTGGTAACACCAACTGGACCCACTAATGCAGCAGTTTGCCTTAGACACATTGGCTCCTTTTGTGCAGTTCAACTAAAATCTAAGTCGGAATAAAACCGAGCTTTAATTTTGATATCCTTGTAAGCAACAAAAGGTATAAGGGAAACAATTACTGAGAAAATAGTTGATGACTTGTACTCCCAGAAGAAAAACATCTACTGATCTACCTTATCTTAATGGGAAACAAAGCAGGAGAATAGCAATTCTCAATCAGTGTGATTCATTCATATTAACTGAGACATTATCTTAACAATGCATTGTTTCAACATGTATAAAGAACGACAAAGCAGAAAAGTATCATTCCTAAAACAATGCGACTGATTAATTTTAACAGAGACATTATCTTAACAATACCTTGGTTAAACATGTAGAAAGAACTACAAAGCAGGATAGTACCATTTGTAAAACACTGTAACTGATATATAATAACAGAGACATTATCTGAATAATACATTTCTTAAACATGTACTCCGACGATCCCTAACAGAAATGGTACTCCCGCTGATCCCTAACAAGTGTTGCAATTTTGAACTAAGATTAGGTAGTTAATTCTGAGGAAAGTAGGTACTGACCTTTCAAGACCAAGATTTGAAAGAACGCCTAAGGTGGATCTAAAAGAGATCTCAACACATATATGGAAATCCGGTCTCATTTTGTGCAGTTCCACCAAAATTAAGTGAAGCAAAATGTCGCAATAGCAACAAGTTGAATAAATATCCCTATTTTAATAGAGGCAAAAAAGGAATCAATTACTGCCAATAAAGGAGGATGAAACATGCGGCCAGAAAATGGTAATCCCGCCAATCCCTAACAAGTGCTGCAGTTTTGAAATAAGATTTAGTAGTTCATTCTGAGAGTGGCATTGCTAAATTTTACCAGCGGCATTAGATTAACAAAAAGCATACAGAGTTACAGGGGAGAGTGGGTGCAACAACAACATGTGCTTCCATCTACATATAAAGGGGGTGATGCAGAGTTTGTTGTAACAAAGAAACAAGCATAATGTCTGGGTTGGTCCCATTTTTATTCACTACTTAATGGGAAAAGACAACAATAGCTTCAATTCAACATTTATTTAAAACAGTACCAATACCAGTAGCACAACATCTCAAAACACACTGCACGATCATGTGGATGAAGGCAAGTACCAACCTGTCATAACACACACAAGATCGCGTACGAATCTGCCAACACGAATAGGGAATCCAATCTCATTTTGTGCAGTTACTCTGAAATCAAGTAAAGTCGCCGGTGAGACATTTAAGTTTGCTATAGCAATAAGTTGAATGGATATGCCTGATTTAACAGAGGCAAAAAAGGAAACAATTACTGCCAATAAAGGAGGATGAAACATGCGGCCACAAAAAGAAGCATCTACCTTATCTTGATGGAAAACAAAGTATAGGACAATAGCATTTCTAAAACGGTTGCATTGATTCATATTAACAGAGAAATTCTCTTAAAATAGTTCAGTAGTTAATTCTGAGAGTGGCATTGCTTAAAATACAATAGCTTCAATTCAACATTTATTTAAAACAGTACCAATACAAGTAGCACAACATCTCAAAACACACTGCACGATCATGTGGATGGGACATGGGACATGCCAGCACCATGTGCGTCCACACGTATAAATGGGTGATGCAGAGTATGTAGCCAAGCAGCATATCTGCGTTGCTCCCATATTTGTTCTCTTTGAAACTTTTTCCGATGTAAGGGCAGCAAATCTAGTGCTGCACAAACTACCCGACACCCCAATTTCTTTCCATTTTCAACAAAGAGTTGGGTTCCTTACAGATGTGTGTAGTGGGTTACCCCCTTTTTCCCTTTTAGAGCAACAAGGCGGCTGGATAGCTAGTCTATACTACTTTCCCTCCCGCCTTTCCTCATTGAACCACGTCCTAGATTCATGCTCCACCCCACCGCACCCTTCTTTCCTCTTTGAACCAAGACCTACTTGAATACAGAATCAAAAAAGATCAGCATGCAGCTAGACCAATGACGGTTTCCAAGAAACATATACCTTAGGGTCATTGGGATGTGGCAACGCGTGCGGCGGGAGGTCAGATCTGCCCACACTACGTATGGTAGCAAGGAAGAAGGGGTCAGTGGCCCTCCCGCACAGGCGCTGGGTGAAACAGCAAAGTGCAGCCGGCAGTGGATTGCAACCAAGGTGAACTGACGAAGGATATCATCTTTGTAGGTAACAAGCAAAGAGCACTGATGGAAGACAGATTGTTTTTCATTGAAAATCGGTTAGCTTCACCAGCCGACGCAGCCATGAGGCGCAACCATGAGCATCGATAGGTCATTGTGGTGGTGCATCATGCATTAGGCATCATGTTTGTGTGAGGCACCTATGAAGTTCGACAAATCCTCGCTGTGGTCTGTTTCTTCTCAGTAGTCAAGCTTGAGGAAGGAAGAACCACGTGGCAGAGGATAGTGAGGCGGAACAACAATGGCCATCCAATTTTGTGCAGTTCCACTAAAATGGAGGAAGACATGCCCGAGTATGGATATACGCATCACTGTTTCCAAAAATACAAAAAGGGATATAGTGTTGTTACTTTGTTTTACAAGATTAACAATGACATCTCAATTGTCAAATGAATTATGAAAAGTACAACAACAAATAGAAGCATCATGATTATCTTGATGGGAACTAAACCATGATACCCGAGAAAAAAAGCATTTCTACATTTAACCAGTGATAGTATTAGATTAGCAGCAGCAATAGGAGCATATGGACAATGACCGCACAACCACCATGTACTTTTTGTCGAAACAAAATGTATACCTCCACCGAGGCATAAATCAGGACAACATTTCGAGTGGCATTTCCTCTATAATAGTAGGTGATGTTGGACCAGCCGACGAACCCTGGCTACTATACATGGGGAGCTGGGGAGTAGTCTCATAGAAGAAAACCCGCATGCAGCAACCTAGGGAGCTGGACCAGTACAAGAAGTTATACCTCAGGTGGGCGAGATGTCGCTTAGGCGGGCGGGCGGGTTTTGCCCACATGATGGCAGCGAACAAGGGCGCGGAGGACCTTCGTTTGCGCCTACGCCGGCTCCGAGAGGACGGTGCACATCGGCTTCCTCCATCGCCGACGGCGACAACGTCAATGCTACACCTCCTCACCTCCCACATCGAACGGGATTCGGCTAGATCTGTGACCACCAGTGAGGAGATAGATAGTGTGGACACTGTCATCTTGTTTTGATATGCAGAGGGTGAGAGAGCGAGACGCGAGAAATTCTATCAAACAAGACGCTATAATGGAGTAAAACAATCTCTCCATAGCAGTGGTTTCAAATAGAATACGCGCGTTCCCGGAAAAAAAACGAAAACTGGCAGACAATTTTTTAACGTACCAAGAAAGAAAACTCGATCAAAAACACGCCCCCGCTTCCAGGTCGCGAGAGTCGTCGCGCACACACACATAGACATAGACATGCATATCCGTATTTACGTGAAATTCCATTTCCATCTCCATCTCCAATCATATTTGTCCAACTGGCACATTATTTACGTTGTTAATTATATACGCGGCAATATTAACGTACATCATCTCTTGTTTGCGGGTGTCCTGACCACTGCCACGGCCGCTCCTGACCAACCGGAACCCTCTTCATCACCCACGCGTGCTTCCCGCCCGAAACGGTCAATGCCGCATTCATGCCCGGCTAGAGCGGACGCGTCCTCTCACTGGCGCCGGCATTGAAGTGCCGCGCCGGCCAAGAGAGTGTTGCCCGCGCCGCTTCCTGGTGCACGCAACTGCTCCGCGTTCAAAGGTAGCAATAGCCGGCCACAACATGTATGTAAAAGGCTATTGGGAGTCCGTGCTACAGCTAGCTGTCCTCCCCAACTCGTCAATCTCTTCCACTAGTACTAGTACTCCATGGCGCGATCCATCGACAAGCAGGCGGGGAAGTTATCGTATACTCGGTTTGCGGTGAGTGGCATGCCGAGCGATCGTGTGGGGTTGAGCCCTGGAGGAGGCTGAGACACGAACGCGACAGATGTGATTTAAACGTTGGTTTTGCTCGATGGCGCGATACAACGAAACGAAACGTTGGTCTCTCTCCATTTCCATTTTTTCTCCGGAAAAACGGAAACTTTCCACTCCATTTTCATTCCTTTTCGACCAACAAAGTGACAAGGAGACGGAGCTACGTGTGGAGCTGCGGCAGTGGAGCAAGCCGGCTCCAAAAGGAGGATGGACAACCTGGGTCGTCGGGTTGTAGCTAGAAGGGCGGTTGGGACGCGGCATCAGCCCATACCACGGTGACCCTCGATTGGGACGCACCGACTGTGGATTTTCTCCCTCGCCGATGTCGACGCGTCTACGCACAACATTGTTCCCTTCCCCCAGCTGCGGTATCAGGCCGGATATGTGACCCGCGGTGTGGCCACCGTCGTTCTATGCTTGTGAAGAGAGCAACCCAAGCAAGCAGGCTTGTAGCTTAGGCTCCTTCTAGTGTATATATAGTGGTTTTCTCTATCTCTCCATATCAACCATTTTATATTGCGTACGTGTCATTGAAGAGTGAAATGATGGTTGCTTCTTCCGCCTAACTTACTGTGTGATTTGACTGCTCCTTTAGTGGCCCTACACGTACTCCCCCGACGTGTATGCAACAGTCACACGTACACATGGACGCAAAAACATGCGCGGCGCCCTATTGAATGCATGTCTGAGCACACGATGGAACACAGACGGTCACGCTCAAGTGCTCAACCTACACGTGAATGCACACACATACTCAGCCAGGGTGAGCTAGTGACCATATAAACACCGGAAAATGTATATATTGAGCGCAATGAGCGTATTATGAAGTCCTCTGGCCATAGTTTTACAAATATACAATGACAGACAGTGTATTTATCTTGTTTTAAATTAAGCCATATGAACTGGAGAGGAGGCAGTATGGACTAGCATTACTTTGCTGTGTCCCGTCAACTTGTCAAACGAGGAGAAGCTTGTAGGACGGGAGAAGCTTGCACGCGGTGGCTCGCAGGACAAGGAGAAACTTTTGACTAATGCAAGCTGTCCTTCACTCAGTCGGTGGACGTGCAACAGTTAATTCGGTGTCAGATTGCCCGAAGCATACACTATACTAGTACTAGTAGTACTATTATTGTTGCACTTCCCGAAGAGGCGAACAACCAAGCGCAAAGTTTACTAGTACTAGTACTACTACTATAGTCTATAGAGGTAGTACTAGGAACTGGATGGAGGAGCGTCTGCACTCTTATTATATTTTTAAAATGTGATAAAGCAATCTTCAACACATTTGGTTCTCTTCGAGGGTTCTCGCATCTGATAATGGAAGTTGATTGCATGGAACACTCACCACAATTCTCGCTTAATTCTGGCTCATATCCTGTTACAAATAGGAGCGCTCGGTAATATTTCCTCTTTTTTTTGTTATTCAACATGTAAACAGGTCAGCAAACCTTGTGGCACATCTTTGTGCGAACCATGCTTGCTGCACTTTGAATGTGTCCGAGAGTTGGTTTGATGAAACACCACACTTCCTACTTCTTTTTTTGTGGGGTACCTCACTTCCTAGTGACCAGTGTCTTGGCTGATCGTCCTAAGAATGCTTATATATTAATAAAGCTCTCTCATTTACCCGCAAGAAAGATTAAGCCATATTACCGGAAATGAGGGAGTATGGACTAGCACTACTTGTTGGTGTGTCCCGTCAACTCGCAATGGTGTGAGGACGATATTGCAATATGGAAAGTACGCCGGACGAGCTACGTTTTGGGCGAAGAACTATGGAAGATCCACATGCAGCTACGTGTGAAGACGGGCAGTGGAGCAAGGCCGGAGGGGATACCTGGAGGTCATCAGGATGTAACTAGGTGAGCGGCGGCGGCCGGAGCTTGGTCAGAGGGAATGGCGTGTACCGCCGATCGAGACGTGCTGCCTCGGCACAGTCGAATGGAGAAATGATGCATGTCCTCCATTTCCGCTAGCGGACGGGATGCGGCCGGATCAGTGACCAACGGTGTGTGAGAGAGAGAGGCCACTGCAGCCTTGTGTGAGATACTATGAAGAGAGACAAACCAGGCAGGTAGGATCCATTGTGAGATACTCTGAAGAGAGACAAACCACGCGTGGTACATGACCTCCGTAGGTAAACAACCGCTACACGCGTTCAAATTAGCATGTGGGCTGCCATTTCGTATAGAAATGAGCTCCACCTTGTACCCGCACGGGTGTGGCTGGGCACAAAGCGTGAGTACGTGCACGGTGCACCTATTCTCTTCTTTTATACGTACACCACCTACGTGGGGTTGTGTGAGAGAGATACAAACGTAGAGAGATATAGTGTGTGGGTTCGTGAGTGTTTTTTTGGGGGGCAGGGGTGGGGGGTGGGGTCATATCTATCTCTATAGTAATCATCTGGTGTGTTATTAAGGTAATACACGAATGATGGTTGAAGTTGGCAACAATCATGATTGTAGATTGTTATTGAAATAGAGAAACAAATTCAAATTCTGTTCGAATTGCAGCAGTAGTATAGACATTTTGAATGCACTAAAATGTTGGTATGAGTAGGTTATATGCATTATACAGCAAGCGAAATTTTTTAATTGGACATAACATGGATTCATACTACCGAATAGCATTTAATTGCACTAAATTGTTGGTATCAGTAGCTTTAAATAGCATTTTTATAGTAAAATGGGGTAAGACTCCCTCTTTGTGTGGTGTGAATAGTTTTATTTTTTTGTTTTCTTTTTGGTTGAGGGAAGTGCGAATTGATTTGGTACGTACAAGTACAATATTACATGTTAGGCTTGTCCCTAAAATTCAACCCGCGCCTTGTTATATCCCAAAAATTCAAATATTGTGCTCCCAAAACTGGCGCCTTCACAACCCGCGCGTTGCTATCCCGAAATTACAACGCGCACGAAAACTCCCTCTAGCTGCCAAATCACGACACGCGAAATCCCCCTTCTAACCCTGAGCCGAAAGGGCTGCTAGTTCAAATTGGTGTGGGGGAATTTTGTAACACACCCTACATTTTCGACAAGCGCGTCCCTAAGTCATGTTTCACCCCCTCCCATCGCCTCCTTTTTGCCATTCGATATCCTAGGCTGCCATAACCTCTCCGCTCCAGCCACAAAACCCCACCCTCCTCCGTACGCCACCTCACCGCTGGCCAGCCGGAGCCTCTTCCCCGACGATGTCATCCACCACAACAGCTCGACGTCCCTCATCCACCTCCCCATCGGTTTAGCCGCCCCATCCTCCACCTCCAAGGAGCTGCTCCGATGATCGCATCGTCTACCACGGCTGCTCCATCCCCATAGCGCCGCCTTAACCTGCTCCACCGGAACCGCAGCATCCTCACCGACTCCTCGGACGAAGTCGAGGCCTACTCGGCGCCACCAAAGAGGATGTACACTCATCGTGTCACAACTTCTCCTTAGCTCGACCTCCCGTCGCTGACGATGCTCCATCCCGCACCCCCATGGAGCGGCTACCTTGAAGCCGGCGCCGCGGGCGACATCTCCATGGCGGCTCTCCCCCAGTGCGAGGCCCCTTCGCCGGCGGCGTCCATACCAGCCGGATCTGCTGTTGCTGCTCCGGCTCTCGCTCGATCGCTCGCTCGCCCAGCTGCTGCTGCTCTGGCTCTTGCTCGCTCGCTCGCGCTGCTACTCCTACTCCGACTCTCGCTCGATCGCCCAGCTGCTGCTGCTCCTCCGGCTCTCGCTCGCTCGCGCTGTTGCTGCCCTCCCCCTCGCTCGTGGTGCTTCTCTGCTCCGATTTAGCTACACTTTAGTCGACTGAGTCGACTTTTGGGTCAGTCGATTTTCAGGGGGTGGGGGGTGGGTGTCAAAACCGGCGGATCTCGGGTAGGGGTTCCCGAACTGTGCGTCTAGGCCAGATGGTAACAGGAGGCAGGGGACACGATGTTTTACCCAGGTTCGGGCCCTCTTGATGGAGGTAAAATCCTATGTCCTGTCTGATTAATATTCATGATATGGGTAGTACAAGAGTAGATCTACCACGAGATCAGAGAGGCTAAACCCTAGAAGCTAGCCTATGGTATGATTGTATGTTGTGGTTGTTGTCCTACGGACTAAAACCCTTCGGTTTATATAGACACCAGAGAGGGTTAGGGTTACACAAGGTCGGTTACAAGGGAGGAGATATCCATATCCATATTGCCTAGCTTGCCTTACACGCCAAGTAGAGTCCCATCCAGACACGAGACGAAGTCTTCAATCTTTTATCTTCATAGTCTAACAGTCCGGCAAATGGAGATAGTCCAGCTGTCCGGAGACCCCCTAATCCTGGACTCCCTTAGGGGGGCTTGCCGGAGTTAAGGAAGAACCACCCGCGGCGGGGACGGATGCTCGCTGGAGAGGTACCCCACTATCTATCTTAGGGTTCAGGGTGGGGGCGGGGGGCCTATAGGGCTGGTCGGGGCGGGGCCGGTGGTTCAGCCGGTGGTGGTTGGCGGCTCAGGGGGGTGCAGGTTGAAGATGAACTGTAGGCCCTCCCTAAACTACATGTCAAGTGCCTCTGTGCTACCATTGTGTTCAGTTTCGACAGTAGTATTCAGATTCCACAGTAAATTTCAGTTTCGATAGTTAAGTTCAGAGTCAAAAGTTTTTACCTCATCTGTTGTAGTCAGGTGTTTTTTGGTGATGTAAATTTTACATCTATTTTACATCATCTATTGGAGATGCTATTAGAATCCCACTTGAGATTGACGATGTCTGTTTTGTGCTGCTTCAGCCTTGACATCTTACGGCTCACCGGGGCTGCTCCAATGACAGAACGATCCATCACAATAGAGCAGTGCCCTGGACGCCATCTACAGATTCCTCGGATCTTCCTCCACACCTCCGACAACCACCTCTGCCTCAACTGCTTCAGCAACCAACCCAATGATGCTAAGGTCGACACAGGCATGGCAAAGAGGTTGTACACTTGTAGCATCACTTATTACTATACATTCATGTCGATCCATTAGGGCTATTTTGGTTCGACGGAAAAATATAGCAATAGGGAATTTTCCAATGGCACTCTACTATTCAATTATTCATGCATTTTGTTGAAAGGAATGAAGCAACAATGGACCTACTTTTCAAAATCCTATGCATGAAAAAAAGACCAAGTGCATTAGTGGCAGAATAACATTCTAACTATACACGCTTTCATATGGTTTCACTTTATTTTGGCCATGTTTCTTTGCATTCCTCTGCTCTTCCAATTCCTGTAAACCAAACACCCAAGTTGACAGAAATCATGTGTTTACAAATGCTCTGTTTACCATGTGCATTCCTATCCTATTCCGGTGTTTTTCCTATCCCTGCATTTTTAGAATCACGCAAGCCAAATGAGCCATCACAGAATTACTTCAGTTATAGGTAGGTGTCGAAGGGAACTTTGTGTGGTTTGTCATGCTCCTGCCGCGACGTCGTCCACCTCACTTGTGGTGCTCCATCGACAGAAACATCCACCAAACCAGACATCACGACTCCTGGCCGTCTTTCGCCGCCTCAGATCTCCTTCCCTGCCACCGGCACCCACCGCAACGGCATCACCATCATCGACTCGGCAGATGAACCTAAGGAGTACACGGGTCCACAAGATAGGTTGCACTCTTTTGATTCTGCTTATGTTATGCATTGCTTAAAATTACCTGCTACTTTATTGTCCTGTTCACCTCTTGGACTCCAAATCAGGTCTAAATTAATGTTCAAACTTGAGTTCTAAATTAGTTGTGGGGCACATATCGAGGAAGCAATGAATAGTATCTCTGTCTAATATCTGGTTCACCTAGGGTATGCCTATGTTGTTCATCTTGGGTGGGAAACAAATAGTAAAGCAATCATCATCTGTCTTTTTATTAAATTAAAGCAATCATCAGCCTGCTATCATTATTTTTGCATCCATCCACTGGTTGTTACCATCACTCTAAATTTCTGCATGCTATCCTTACATAATCTCACCATATTTTTGTTGTATGCATGTCAGATATTGTACAAAGTCATGTTGAACATGTAGAGAAACAGAGAAGAGTTTTGCATGGCAATACAATGTCATGCAGACATCCGGTGTTTTTCCTATCCTTGCATTTTTAGAATCATGCAAGCCAAATGAGCCCTTACAGAATTACTTCAGTTATAGGTAGGTGTCGAAGGGAACTTTGTGTGGTTTGTCCTGCTCCTGTCGCGACGTCGTCCACCTCACCTGAGGTGCTCCATCGACAAAAACATCCACAAAACCAGACATCACGACTCCTGGCCGTCTTTTGCAGCCTCAGATCTCCTTCCCTGCTGCCGGCACCCACCGTAATGGCATCACCATCATCGACTCGGCAGATGAACCTGAGGAGTACACAGGTCCACAGGAGAGGTTGCACTCTTTTGATTCTGCTTATGTTATGCATTGCTTTAAAATTACCTGCTACTTTATCGTCCTGTTCACCTCTTGGACTCCAAGTCAGCTCTAAATTTATGTTCAAACTTGAGTTCTAAATTAGTTGTAGGGCACATATCAAGGAAGCAATGAATAGTATCTCTGTCTAATATCTGGTTCACCTAGGGTATGCCTATGTTGTTCATCTTGGGTGGGAAACAAATAGTAAAGCAATCATCATCTGTCTTTTTATTAAATTAAAGCAATCATCAGCCTGCTATCATTATTTTTGGATCCATCCACTGGTTGTTACCATCACTCTAAATTTCTGCATGCTCTCCTGACATAATCTCACCATATTTTTTTCGTATGCATGTCAGATATTGTACACAGTCATGCTGACCATGTAGAGAAAAAGAGAAGAGTTTTGCACGGCAATACAATGTCATGCATACATCGCTCCATGGTGGGTTCAATGGCAAACCCTCCCCACCCCTCTCCAGATTGTAATCCAGAGGAAGATATCTGTTCTGAGGCGGATTCAGACGCCGCTGACCACTCCTATTACCCCCAAGGTGTTTGCTCTACCTTGGCATGATGATGTTAGTCATATCATGCATATGTTGCCTTGTAGTGCCTACTTTTGACATCATATATGTCATCTGCTTAGTTTAGACATGTTCTGTAATGCCACCTGTTTAGTTTCTATATCATATATGGGAATTGTGCAGTCTCATGTCTCTTAGCCGGCCATAATATACGTGAAATGTGCAATGCCATCCTGTTTAATCAGGCATCATATATTTGAATGATATCTTGCCCATCCTTTTCTTCATTACATTTCCATTTGTTGACAATGTTTATACATTAAACTACTCTTCCTGTGAATTATCCATTTGGGTGGGAGATTGAAAAATCTAGAGTGAAAACAAGGCCTTCAGAGCAGACAATGCTACTTGTCGAAGCAGATCTCTTGTTGGGTCCTGATAGCTCCTCAGAGATAGATTCAGAGACAAATGACTAGTCCTATCCCCCCACCGAGGTGTATGCTCTAACTTGGCATGGTTATACTGCTCATATCATGCATATGGTGTCTTGCATTGCATAGATTAAACATCATATACACAATATGCCACACCATGTTCTTAGTTCAGACATCATATCTAATGCCCTCTGTTTAGCATATAAATCACATATGTGAATTAAATGATGCGATCCTGATTACTTAGATAACATGTAGGTGAATTATGTCATGCGATCCTGTTTAGTTATTCATCATATCTTTGAATTAAGTTATGCTATGCTATCCAGTTTAGATAGACATCATATATGTGAAATTGTGTCATGCAATCCGTTTTAGTTAAACAATATACATGTCAACTATTTCATGACCTCTTTTTTCCACAGTATCTATTGCATCTGTCTCTCATACAATGTCTGTACATTCAACTATGTTTCCTGTTTATCAGCCATTTGAATTGGAGCAGGTGATGCCAGCATCTAGCAGACTAAAAACACGGTCTTCAAATAAAACAGTGCTACCTCTTGGTGGAGATAGCACCCCGGTTGTACATGCATGAGAACCAGCCCTACCACACATAACCCAAACTCTCGCAGATTGTACCCCTACTGCAATGGACAGAGAACCAGCTTCACCCAATCTAACCCCCACCCCAGCAGATAGTAACCAGTTCCTGTTGACACAACACCATCTCCACCACAGAGCTCCCAAACAAGAGCAGTTAGTAAGGCAGCTCCAGTGCCCAAAGGGCCAGTACTACCACGGCGAACCCCAACTCCACCAGTTAGTACGCCTATTCCTATGGACGAAGCACAACCAACTAGTTGTAGTTTAGCATCTATCACATTTGATGTTGTTAAATCGTATGTGCGTATCTTCCCATCTTGGAAATATTATACTAAAGATGAAGGAAAATGCCAGTTGCAGGTGTTTGTCCAGGAGTTATGTGTAAGTAATGTTATTCATGGCAATTACTTTGCTTTGTCCCATACATCCTACCTCCATGATGGTTATAATACAACAAATTTTCCCATTTTTCTCTATAGAGAAGGACCGATTTGGAAACTTAGGATGAGGTAACCTTTGCTAATACCTCTGTTATTTTCAAGAATGCTTACGTTCTCCTAAGACACATTTACTGGACGATGACTGGGAACGCCTTGTTCTGTACTGGTCCCGAACCAAGAATGTGGTAAGGTCTATGAGCTCATTTTCTACTTTTAAGTACTATATTCTTGTGTCTTACTGTACTCTGTTCAGGTAGAACAAGTGCCTGAACCTGAAGAACAACTTTTCTAATTTAAGATTCCATTGCTGTCATAGTTCAAAAAAGCTCTAGGCGTTAATTGTGAGTTTTTCCACCGCCTTGCGCTTTACTGGCCAAAGTGCATGCTTATGCACAGTTCTGCACAGATTAAGCGTAGTTATGCGCAATGCGTTTTGCCAACGCCTAGAGCCTAGGTGCGCTTAAGCGCTCGCTTAGGTGTGCCTTTTTTAACTATGATTGCTATCGTGCATACTGCTTTGCTCTCGTATCACTGTATTTACTCATACAAACTTATTTTAAATTGAAGGATCCAATTGAAACTGCAATGGCACAGCAGGTATGTTCACACATGTTTCTTTAACAGGCTTGCTCTTATCAGTAGCTCTGTTGATTTCAATTTCAATTGTGTATACAATTGACTTCTCATATCATGCACATTACTAGCATCACAACAGAGCTAATACTGTTGTTGTACATCTAGACCCATGGTACCCGTCTGAAATCTTGTTGTGCCATGTAGCTTCCAACGCTTTGTATTCTTTCACTGTTGCTTTGTCTTGAACTGATATGATTTGAACCGTGTCTCTATTTTGATTTGGCAAGACAATGCAGTGACCATAGGACATAGATATATGTTTGTTTGATGCTTTTATTATGTACTAGTACTTGGCAATAGAAGACTTGGTAGTTTAATCCTGTCCACCTTACTAATGAACTGGTTCACCGAAATGAGTTTCATATACTAGTACATGCTAAACTATTATGAGTCTGCTTGTTTCTTCTTTTAGAATGCTAACAGAATATTGAGGAAGAGTGGCGTATTAAGCAATGGTAAAGGAAGTAATGCGGACAAGGTTCAGGATAGTGACACATCCTTGTTGGTCTCGAACAAAGCTGATAAAACAACTAAGGAAGACTATCTCGAAGACAGTGAGACAACCCCAAAGTCCTGCCTTGGTTTAGTGTTGGAGTTACTGGCCACTACCGCTTGCACAAGCTATTCAAACTCACTGTCTGAATCAGTTCGGTTTCTTGAGTCTCAACTACAAGCTGAAAGACATCGATCAACTGAGCTGCGACAAGAAGTGGAAGGACTGCGGAAGTCCCTGGAGCATTCAGATGCATACTTTCTGGTGCAACAGCAAGCGTTGGAGGATTTTGGCACCAAACAGGACAAAGCTAATTAGCTTGCTAAGCTTATTGCCAGCATGGTGGATACCATGTTTCTTGAGCTCTTCTGAAGTTGTTTCAGTTATGCTCTTGTTTTGCTGTCGCGTTTATTTGCACTGGTGGCCAATTTTGACGGACAATGTATGTAATATGCTGCTTTGTTCCCTATATTTGCACTGGTGGCGAACTTTGAAGCCCAGTGGATGTAATATGTGTAATAGCGATAATAGGCTAGCATTAATTGCTTGCTTATTTATTTCCTTATCGTCTTGTTTAGTTGTTTGCTTGTAGTCACTGCAGTTCTTTTTCTGTGTTTTTCTAGTGGCCACAATAACCTAACTTTGGAAACTAGGCCAGACTAATCATGGCAACACACGGACTATTGTAACCATGGGCCTCCTGCGGGCCGTATGATCCATGGGCCTTCTATGGGCCATAGGATCCATGGGCCTTCTATACAGGCCGTAGGATCCATGGGCCTTCTACGGGCCATACGATTCATGGGCCTTTTACGGGCCGTAGGATCCATGGGACTTCTATGGGCCGTATCATCATTTCGCCAATCATGGGCCGTACTATTCATGGACAATAACGGGCCATTAATAGGCTGTATTTGATAACTCTATGAAAACAGCCCAACGGGGTTTTTTGACGTGAAAATGGCCCAGCGTATTATCGGGCCACAAACGGGCCGACTATAACCACGGGCTGAATTTGGCCCACAAGCAGAAAATGACAGTAACGGGCCGTAAGTAAATGAATGTGGAAATGAGCCCAAGAATAAATGGGCCCCGAGAAGGCCAAAAGATAACATGGGCTATAAACGGCCCAACGGAATAATGGGCCGTTAATGGGTATAAATTGACACACTGTTCATTACGGCCCAGTTTCACCACGTGACGTTAATGGGTATAAAGTGATACACTGTTCATTACGGGCCAGTTTTACCACGGGTCATTAATGGGCTGAGAGTAATAAGGACCTCATATGCGCCGAAAGACGTCATGGGCCATACATGGACGGGAAGTTAAAATGGGGTGGAATTATATTGGACGGCCCAGATGACGCTATTGGGCCTATTTCGGATAGGCCGTAAACGGGCCCTGGGTTAGCGGGCTGTAAATGGGCTATATGCGAACAAGCCGTTCACAGGCTTGCCGTGGGCCTGCCCGCCACCTTTTGACCAAGTGAAACGGGCCAGCCTTTTCACAGGAATGGGCCTCTGTTGGGCCGTGCCACATGTCGACGTATCATAGGCGCTTTGGGTCCAATGAGTGGATGACATCTGTCCCAACGTTGAGCCGACACGTGTTTCCTCCAGCCAATGATGATTTTACACGTGGAAAATCCCCATTGGTCGGGGCTATTAACGGGTTATCGAATCAAAAACCGGACCCGATAGCTTAACGGCATTCCGTTACGGTGGATGCCACATGTCGGTCACCCTTGACAAAAGCACTTCTATGATGCACGATTTATCGTCATGGAAGTGGACGCTTCCGTGATGATAATTTTGGTAATGTCATGGAACACTTCTACGACAGCACAGGTATGACTATCTTGATTTTGTCATAAATTTGTCATGGATGTACATGCATGACGGAAAACGTGACCTACTGTGACAAACACGTAACATCACGGAAGTGTATTTTTTTGTAGTGATTGCATTTTGCATGGATCATATTGACTTAACCTGATGCCTATGAACCTGAACCTTCAAGAAAAATTGAAGCATGTTATCTATACAGTAAGTGCATATCAAGTTTGTGCCCATCATGTTCCTTTAGAATCATGTTTTGTTGCTGCCAAGTAGGCATCATGCTGTTTTGGACAGATTTGGGGTATAACTCGTGTTGATTTTAATTATTGAACCGTTCCTCCGTTTTGATCATGTCCGATATGAAACTTGCTTAGATTTTTGTGTAGTTTCATAATGTCCTGTTGCATCCATGATTTGAGTGTCTTTGGTTGATGTTTGCATGCATTTTGCATTATTTCCATGTTAAACTTGTTTCGCTCATATCTTCTAGGCCGTAGCTCTCAATTAAATGATCTACATATGTAACTTGACTTGAGAAATGTGTAGAATCACGTGGGTGCATTTTCTTTGCATGTTTAACAACTATAAAATTGTGTTCATTTCAGACCAGTACCAATTTCTAAATTTGCATATGGGGAACTTTTGGAATTGCCATGTGTTGTTTTCGGCCTCATTTTCCTTGCCTAGATGTGTAGTATCATTGTGCATCACCTCTTGCCATGTTAACCCACATTTAACTTTGTCATGCATCATACTTGGTTGTGCATCATGCCATGTTTATGCTTATGTGTTTACCGAGTTGTTTGCTTCTTTCCAATTGTGCTTCTTCTCGATAGTTCCCGGTAACGTTGCGATTGTGAGGATCCATTTGACAATGTTGGTTCATCTACTTCATGGATGCGGTCTTCTTTCGAGTGGGATTTTAGGAAAGATGGTCTTTTTTCTTTACCTATGACTGTAAGGAAAACCCCCACAGTGAAATTTTATTCCAAAATAAATGCAAATGTGCAAGGATTACAGAGTCCAAAGAGACCCAGAAGAAAAGGTCTAATGGAGCCTACTAAGCCAGAACTAACCTCAATGAGGTAAAAAAGAAATCCATCTAATGTGGTCTTCCTTGAATTTGGACTTAATTCTATGGGCTAGGAGGGAGATATCATATATAAAACTAGATCTCCACCTTCTAAAAGAAGGTTTGATATTTCTGAAGACCATGTCATTCCTGACTGACCAGATGTTCAACCAGGCCAGGTACACAACCTTAGAGAAGAATGGCTGCTGAAACTCCCTTGTAGCAGTATAAGCAAAGGTAGTCATATTGTCCCCAGCTTGCCCATAAATTTGCAAATAGTTCCAAACTCTACAACAAAAGTTGTAAGAGAAGAAGAGGTGATATTTATCCTCTGTAGTTCGTGTGGGGCATAAAACACAAAAATTATAGTCAGAGACATTCCAATGTCTCCTTTCCAACATGGCATGGGTATTCAATCTGTCCATGATAAGAATCCAGGTAAAAAAAACTGATCCACATAGTGCAACAATTGGACCAGATCCACTTTAAAACTGGATTTGACACAATGTGTTTATGAAGGAATGTGTAATATTTCTTGGCAGTGTAGACTTTATTATCCTCCTTCCAGGCCCACACATCATTCATGGCCAAATTCCTCTAAGAGTTTGGAAGCATCTGCTGTAGAGATGGAAGTTCCAAAAAATCCCTCTTAGGCAGAGGCAGATGGAATAGAGTAGAAAAATCCTGAGAAGCAAAAACTTCAGAGGCAGATATGAGAGGGTCAATTGCATAGGAGAAAAACCTCTCAAACCTATAGTTTAGGGGGGGTATTAGAATCACACCCGAAGAGGACAAAATCTCCATTATTAACATGAACAGAAGACACGTATATTTATCCATTATCTTGCAGTTGTCCCTCCACCAAAAGGAACCATAAAGAGTGGTGGCATGGGGTACTCTCTAATGGTAATATGTGTTCCAAATCAGATGGACCCAAGGCACATCAGCCTTATTATAGAACTTGTTGATGACCCACAAGTATAGGGGATCAATTGTAGCTCCTTTCGATAATTAAGAGTGTCGAACCCAACGTAGAGCAGAAGGAAATGACAAGTGGTTTTTAGCAAGGTGATGTCTGCAAGTGCTGGAATTTGTAAGTAACAGAGTAGTTTGATAGCAAGGTAATTTGTAACGAGCAAGTAAAGATAGTAGTGACAAAAGTGCAGCAAGGTAGCCCAATCCTTTTGAGGCAAAGGACATGCCAAAATGGTCTCTTATGATAAGCAAAGCATTCTTGAGGGTACACGGAACTTTCATCTCGTCACTTTCATCATGTTGGTTTAATTCATGTTCGGTACTTTGATAATTTGATATGTGGGTGGACCGGTCCTTAGGTGTTGTTCATACTTGAATAAACCTCCTACTTATGATTAACCCTCCCGCAAGCATCCACAACTATGAGAAAAGTATTAAGAATAAATTCTAACCATAGCATTAAACTTTTGGCTCCAATCGGTACCTTACGGAATAGCGCATAAACTGGGGTTTAAGCTTCTGTCACTCTCGCAACCCATCATCTCATTGCTACTCCACTATACATCCCTAAGGCCCAAATATGGTGAAGAGTCATGTAGTCGACGTTCACATGACACCACTAAGGGAATCACAACATACATACTAACAAAATATCAAACACATATCAAGTTCACATGATTACTTGCAACATGATTTCTCCTGTGACATCAAGAACAAAAGTAACTACCCACAAATGATAATCATGATCAAGATCAGAGGGATATTAAATAGAATATAGGATATGAACATATAGTCTTCCACCAAATAAACCATATAGTAATCAACTACAAGATGTAATCAACACTACTAGTCACACGCAAGCACCAATCTATATTTTCGGTAACAAGATTGAACACAAGAGATGAACTAGGGTTTGAGATGAGATGGTGATGTCGAAGATGTTGATGGAGATTGACCTCCCCAGGATGGGAGAGTTGTTGGTGATGATGATGACGATGATTTCCCCCTCTGGGAGGGAAGTTCCCCTGGCGGAATCGCTCCATCGGAGGGCAAAAGTGCTCCTGCCCAAGTTCCGCCCCGAGACGGTGGTGCTCCGTCCCAAAAGTCCTCTCTTTATTTTTTCTAGGTCAAAATGACTTATATACCAGAAGATGGGCACCATAGGTGGGCCTGGGTGAGCACAACCCACCAGGGCGCGCCTGGGCTCCCTGGCGCCCAGGTGGGTTGTGCCCACCTGGTGGGCCCCCTCTAGTATTTCTTTGCTCCAATATTCATCATATATTTGTTAAAAACTCTCTGTGAAGTTTCATCTTGTTTGGAGTTGTGCAGAATAGGTGGCCTAACGTACCTTTTCCAGGTCCAGATTTCCAGCTGCCGAAATTCTCCCTCTTTGTGTATACCTTGCATATTATGAAAGAAAAGGCATTAGAATTACTCCAAAAAGCATTATTCTGGATAAAAACATCATAAATAATAGTAAGCAAACATGATGCAAAATGGACGTATCATCTCCCCCAAGGTTAGACCTCCCTTGTCCTCAAGCGAAAACCGAAATCGAAAAACATGTCCACATGCTTAGAGAGAGAGGTGTCGACAAAAACAAAATACGGGCATAGAAGCATCATGTTCATTATTATAACAGGAACAAACTTAAACATAAGACTTTTATCATAGAACTCTTATCATAGACTTCTCATGAATAAGTGAGAATTCATCACACTATTGACGTATAAAGGAAAAACTCTATTAGAAACCAACAAAGTATGTTCTCAGTGAACTTTGCAACTACAATTCATCATCTTTTCAGGAGCCTTTAGGCAAGTCTACATACTCAACCATCATAGTGTCTTCTATGATTTCTAACACTCACCGCGTACACATGAGCAAAATGTTTCAACCAAACACACAGAAAGATACGGGCTTATGGTTTCACCTCCCAACGTATTCACCTCAAGGGTGATGTCAACAATAATAACTCATGCTATCTATATTCAACTGGACATATGTGCCTAGATCTTTCCTCACCACATGATGATTGTCAAAGGAGAAAAATAAAAAGGAATAGAAGGAAAACTTTGACTGTTTGCATAAAAGTAAATACATAAAAGTAAAAGATAGGCGCTTCGTAGAGGGAAGCAGAGGTTTCCATGTGCTTATTTGTTTGTATGCTGAACCCCTTAGTGTAGAGAAAGTCATGTTGCATTGCCCCTTGTGATAGCGGCCTTTATTATGCAGTCTGTCACTTTTATTCTTCACCATCACAAGTTCATGCAACGCTCACTTTTCTCTTACACTAAATGATCTCACACTTTAGAAGCAATTTTTATTGCCTTTTTGCACCGATGACAACTTACTTGAGGGATCTTGCTCAACCCCTTGGTAGGTATGGTGGACTCTTGAAAATAAGATTTGGGTTTAAGGGTTTTTGGATGCACAAGTAGTATCTCTACTTAGTGCAAAATTTTTGGCTAGCAAAGATAGGGGCAATCACAACATGTTAAAAGATCCATGACAATGTGACTTCTATGTGAATATGAACCAACATAAACCATTAAGTTGTCTTCCTTGTCCAACATCAACAATTTTTTCATATAATATTTTCATGAGGGCTCACAATCACAAAAGGATTTATAGGATAGTATATTTATATGTGAATGTTCTCTTCCCTTATTAATTCTTTCATGAGTTGCATCATTGACTAATTCTATGTTTGTCAATCTCTAATAAAATTTCCTACTTGTACTTTTCCTTATGTGGTGTCATCACCTACCATAAGATTAGCTTATGATCTTTTTCATTTATTTCATTTCTTTCAATTGCAACATGAAAATAAAGAAAGAAAGAAATCAAACTAAACTTTATTATATATCCCGCACACGATTAGAAGGATAGATTACTAAGAAAACTCTTAAAGAAGAAAGGATCGAACTAAACTTTTATTCATCTAAAGCAAAAGATTGAACTAAAATAAGTAAAGGAAAGAAGATAGTGGGATGATACGATACGGGGGCACCTCCCCCAAGCTTGGTGGAAGCCAAGGGGAGTGCCCATAACCGATACTCAATTTTCTTTTGGTGATGAAGAAGGCGGTGGGGGTGAAGAAATCTTGTCCTCGGATTTCCATGGCAGTGGTCCACCATCATAAGAGGAGGAGTGAGTCTCATGGGTCCTGCAACTAGCAGCCGAACTCATACCTTTAAACCTCGCCTCATATTCAATGACTTGGTTTTGGAGATCATAGATCTGGCTTTGGAGGAAGTTGGTTTGCTCGTTGAGGGTGAAGACGATGTCCTTCATGGGCTTTCCATGCACCTTGAGATCACAGGAGAGATTCGTGATCATGAGGTGATTAGCATTGAGTCTATGCTCCACCATCCCCTTGCATCAGAAGACATCTTGTTCCATAGCTCCAAGTCTGGCCTCCATGGTTCCCGTCCCCTTGTGACATGGCACACCACGCAGGTGAAGCACCCCCTCATGCATCTGGATGACCTGAGGGTGCTGCACCACCTCCCGCAGATATAGGTTGATGACGTTCTTGAAGAACTTGTCCTTGGAGGCGCTTGGAGCACCATGGTAGATGGGATCTGACAGAAAACAGCAAGGAAAAGAAACAGAAGATTTCTCCCCGATACGGTGGTTAATAGGTTCGAGAAGTATATATAGATTTTTTATCTTGGGAAACAAGCAAACGGAACAAAAATGGAGTCCGGAAGGTGTCCCAGGTGGGCACAACCCACCAGAGTGTGCGAGGCAAGCCTGGCGCGCCCTGGTGTCTTTTGCCCACCAGGGTACGCTTCCTAGAAGTTTCTTATTTTCCTATTTTTCTGAATATTCCAAAACTAATAAAAATATTTTTGCGGATTTTTTGGAGTCCGTTTACTTACCGCATCACGTACCTCCTTATTTTCATGATTCTAGAGTGTTCCGGAAGGACTCTTTTATGAGTTCTTCCGGTGTCAAAGTTTGGATAATATTACTTTCAACATTAATGGGCGTACCCAAGATATAATGTTTTATTCGTTGCCCATTGACAACCTTCAGGTTAGTACCTTCGGCATTATTTATTTTGATGGCTCCAGACCGATAAACCTCCCCGATAACGTAGGGGCCTTCCCATTTTGAGAGGAGTTTCCCAGCAAAGAATCTGAAACGAGAGTTATACAAAAGAACATATTCTTCGACTTTAAACTCACGCTTTTGGATTCTTTTTTCATGTCATCTTTTAACTTTTTATTCGAATAATTTTGCATTTTCATAAGCATGGGTTCTTCATCCATCTAATGAGCTAATATCAAATAACCTCTTTTCACGAGCAAGTTTGAAATCACAATTGATTTCTTTGATAGCCCAATATGCTTTAGGCTCTAACTCAAGAGGTAAGTGACAAGCTTTTCCGTAAACCATTTTATAAGGAGACATAACCATAGGAATTTTATATGTTGTTCCATAAGCCCAAAGTGCATCATCTAATTTCTTAGACCAATTCTTCCGGGACCTATTGACAGTCCTTTACAAAATTAATTTTATTTATCTAAGTTCAACTTGACCACTAGACTGAGGATGATAAGGTGATGCAATTCTATGGTTAACATCATACTTGGCAAGCATTTTATAGAAAGCAACATGAATAAAGTGTGAACCACCATCAGTCATTAAGTATCTATGGACTCCAAACCTCTTGAAAATAACTTCCTCAAGCATTTTATTAGAGGTGTTGTGATTAGCACTACTCATTGGAATAGCTTCTACCCATTTAGTAACATAATCAATAGCAACCAAAATATGTGTATACCCATTAGAGGAAGGAAAAGGTCCCATGAAATCAAGTCCCCAAGCATCAAATGGTTCAATAGCAAGTGAATAATTCATAGGAATTTCTTGACTCTTATAGATATTACCTATTCTTTGACATTCATCACAAGATAAGACGAACTTACGGGCATCCTTGAAGAGAGTAGGCCAATAAAATCCAGATTGCAATACCTTGTGAGCAGTTCTATCTCCAGCATGATGCCCTCCATAAGCTTCTGAATGACATTTCCGTAGGATTTGTTCCTATTCATGCTGAGGTACACAACGTATAATAATACCATCTGCTCCTTCTTTATAAAGATGTGGGTCATCCCAAAAGTAATGTCTTAAATCATAGAAGAATTTTTTTCTTTTGTTGATAAGTAAAGCTAGGTGGTAAATATTTAGCTACAATGTAATTAGCATAACCAGCATACCAAGGAGTGCTATGAGCAACATTTATTATAGCTAACTGCTCATGAGGAAAGCTATCATCAATAGGTTGTGGGTCACCAGGAACATTTTCAAGCCTAGACAAGTTATCAGCTACGGGGTTCTCAACTCCTTTTCTATCAATGATGTGTAAATCAAATTCTTGTAACAAGAGAACCCATCGAATAAGTCTAGGTTTAGCATCTTTATTTTCCATAAGATATTTAATAGCAGCATGATCGGTGTGAACAATTACTTTGGAATCAACAAAACGTCTAAATTTATCACAAGCAAACACCACTGCTAAGAATTATTTTTCAGTAGTAGCATAGTTTCGTTGAGCATTGTCTAGAGTTTTACTACCATAATGAATAACATTCAGCTTCTTATCATGTCTTTGTCCTAGAACAACACCAACAACATAATCACTAGCATCACACATAATTTCAAAAGGCAAGTTCCAATCACGTGGTTGAACAATAGGTGCAGAAGTTAAGGTTTTCTTGAGTGTTTCAAAGGCTTCTAAACAATCATTATCAAAAACAAAAGGAATATCCTTTTGCAAGAGAGTCGTAAGAGGCCTAGAAATTTTAGAAAAATCTTTGATAAATCTCCTATAGAGACCAGCATGACCGAAGAAACTACGAATACCTTTTACATCTTTAGGATATGGCATTTTCTCAATTGCATCAACCTTAGCTTTGTCCACTTCAATACCTCTTTTAGAAATTTTATGACCCAAGACAATGCCTTCATTAACCATAAAGTGGCACTTCTCCAATTCAAGACAAGATTTGTTTGTTCACATCTCTGCAAAACTCGATCAAGATTTCTTAAACAATCATCAAAAGACTTCCCATAAACAGAGAAGTCACCCATGAAAACCTCAACAATCTTTTCACAGAAGTCAGAGAATATAGCAGTCATACATCTTTAAAAAGTAGCAGGTGCATTACATAAACCGAAAGGCATACGTCTATAAGCATATGTTCCAAAGGGACAAGTAAAATTGGTCTTTTCTTGATCAGGTTGAGAAATAGATATTTGTGAAAAGCCATAATATCCATCAAGGAAGCAAAAATGTGTGTTCTTAGACAATCTTTCAAGCATTTGATCAATAAAAGGCAGAGCATAATGATATTTTCTAGTTGCTTTGTTTAATTTTCTAAAATCAATTACCATTCTATAGCCTGTAACAATTCTTTATGGAATAAGTTCATTCTTATCATTAAGAACAAGAGTTATACCTCCTTTCTTAGGGACACAATAAACAAGACTTACCCATCTACTATCAGCTATAGGATAGATTATACCTGCTTCCAGAAGTTTTAAGATTTTCGTTCTTACCACTTCTTTCATCGTCGGGTTTAATCGACGTTGGTGATCAACAACGGGTTTAGCATCAGGTTCCATATTAATTTTGTGCTGACATAGAGTGGGACTAATGCCCTTTAAATCATCAAGAGTATATCCAATAGCAGCTCCGTGCTTCCTTAGAACTTTCAATAATCTTTCTTCTTCATGTTCTGAAAGGTTAGCACTGATAATAACTGGATATATCTTCTTTTCATCAAGATAAGCATATTTCAAAGTGTCTGGCAATTGTTTTAATTCAAACACAGGATCACTGTTAGGTGGAGGAGGACCTCCTAGAATTTCAATAGGCAAATTGTGTTTAAGTAGAGGACGTTCTTCAAAGAAAATCTTATCTATTTAATTTCTTTCATGCATATGTAAATCATTTTCATGGTCTAGCAAATATTGTTCTAGTGGATCAGTAGAAGGCACAACAATAGAAGCAAGACCAATTAATTCATCTTTACTAGGCAATTATTTTTCATGAAGCTTTCTACTAAACTTGGAAAAAATAAACTCATGAGACTCATCACCAAAACTAACACTGACAGTTTGTTTCTCACAGTCTATTCTAGCATTAACGGTGTTCAAGAAAGGTCTACCAAAGATAATGGGACAAAAGTCATCTTGTGGGGAACCAAGAATAAGATAATCAGTAGGGTATTTTATTTTCCCACACAAGACTTCAACATCTCTAACAATCCCAATTGGTGATATAGTGTCTCTATTAGCAAGTTTAATAGTAACATTTATGTCTTCTATCTC
The DNA here is from genome assembly GCA_034509565.1 of Triticum monococcum. NCBI lineage: Eukaryota > Viridiplantae > Streptophyta > Magnoliopsida > Poales > Poaceae > Triticum > Triticum monococcum. Next base: position 342,901,845 of record CM067847.1, read on the forward strand.
TGCGCGTGCTATGTCATTCATAATCTCTTGATATAAAGTGTAAGGAATAGCACTCACAGTAGCAACTATGTCACATAAACCATGATAACAGTGTTCTCCTATTTTAACTGAGACAACGGGCATGCCAACAACAGGTGTATGTTTATCCTTTCTATCAGGTTTGGCAATTCTAGCAGCTTCTTCACACAAGTAAATAACATGCCCATCTACATTTTCTTCCAAGAGATCTTTAACCGTACCAATACTAGGTTCCACCTTAATTTGTTCATCAGGTTTAGGTGTTCTAATATAGATTTTGTTAACCACAGTTGAAACTTTAGCATGTTCCTTTATCCTAATAGGGAAAGGTGGTTTCTCAATATAAGCAGTAGGAACAACAAGGTCTACATTATAAATTATAGTTTCTTCTTTAACTGGTACCAGTTCTTTAATTTCTTATTTAATAGGTGGGTGATATTTAAACCACTTCTCTTTAGCGAGATCAACATCAGTAGCAAATGATTCACAAAAGGAGGCTACTATCTCAGAGTCAAGTCCATATTTAGTGCTAAACTTTTGGAAAGCATCAGTATCCATAGAAGACATAACACAATCGTACTTATGTTCAATACCTGACTCTTTACCTTTGCCGAGTTCCCAATCTTCAGAGTTGCATTTAATTCTTTCCAAAGATCCCATCGGAATTCAATAGTCTTGTTCATAAAAGAACTAGCACAAGAGATATCAATCATGGTTTGATCATTACGAGAAAGCCGAGCATAAAAGTTCTAGATAATAATATCTCTTGAGAGATCATGATTGCGGCATTAATGTAACATTGGCTTCATCCTCCCCCAAGCTAGAGCGATACCTTTCTCCTTCACGAGGCCAAAATTATATATATAATTCCGACCACGATGAACTAGATGCATAGGATAATTTTTTTTGATGGAACTCCAATTTCAAACGATTCCAATTCCAAGATCCAATATCATCGCATAGCCTATACCATCCCAATGCTTTTTCCTTCGAAGAAAAGGGAAAACCTTTTTCATAACTTCATCTCTGGGTAAACCAGCAAGCTTCAACAATCCACAAATTTGTTTTACATATATCAAGTGCATATCAGGATGTTCGGTTCCATCTCCTGCATAAGGTTTAGCTAGCAGTTGTTCTATCATACCCGAAGGAATTTCATATTCAATACTTTCAGTAGGTGAAGTAGGTTGAGGGGTAGTTAATTGTGGTTCCGGTCGAGGTGAAGATACCCCGAACAAACTCCTCAAAGGCTTGTTTTCCATAGTAACAAGTGACAATAAATTTCAGCACACTGTATAAAAGTTTCCTTACCAAAGGTGGTTCACGCCCCGGCAACGGTGCCAGCAAATAGCCTTGATAACCCACAAGTATAGGTGATCAATTGTATCTATTTTAGATAAGTAAGAGTGTCAAACTCAACAAGGACTAGAAGGAAATGACAAGTGATTTTCAGCAAGTTAATGTCTGCAAGTGCTGAAATTTGTAAGTAACAGTGTAGTTTGATAGCAAGGTAATTTGTAACGAGCAAGTAAGATAGTAGTAAGAAAAGTGTAGCAAGGTAGCCCAATCCTTTTGAGCCAAAGGACAGGCCAAAACGGTCTCTTATGATAAGAAAAACGTTCATGAGGGTACACAGGACTTTCATCTAGTGACTTTCATCATGTTGGTTTAATTCATGTTCGGCACTTTGATAATTTGATATGTGGGTGGACTCGTGCTTAGGTGTTGTTCTTACTTGAACAACACTCCTACTTATGATTAACCCTCCCGCAAGCATCCGCAACTATGAGAAAAGTACTAAGAATAAATTCTAACCATAGCATTAAACTTTTAGATCCAATCGGTCCCTTACGGAATAGCGCATAAACTGGGGTTTAAGCTTCTATCACTCTTGCAACCCATCATCTCATTGCTAATCCATAATACATTCCATTAGGCCCAAATATGGTGAAGTGTCATGTAGTCGACATTCACATGACACCACTATGGGAATCACAACATACATACTAAAATATCGAACACATAGCAAGTTCACATGATTACTTGCAACATGATTTCTCGCGTGACCTCAAGAACAAAAGTTACTACTCACAAATGATAATCATGCTCAAGATCAGAGGGGTACTAAATAGCATATTGGATATGAACATATAATCTTCCACCAAATAAACCATATAGTAATCAAGTACAAGATGTAATCAACACTACTGGTCACCTACAAGCACCGATCTATAGTCCCGGTAACAAGATTGAACACAAGAGATGAACTAGGGTTTGAGATCATATGGTGTTGTTGAAGATGTTGATGGAGATTGCCCTCCCCAAGATGGGAGAGTTGTTGGTGATGATGATGATGCTGATTTCCCCCTCCGGGAGGGAAGTTCCCCTGGCGGAATCGCTCCGCCGGAGGGCAAAAGTGCTCCTGCCCAAGTTCCGCCTCGAGATAGCGGCGCACCACCCCGAAAGTCCTCTATTTATTTTTTCTAGGTCAAAATGACTTAATGAAATGCCCTCGATGCGGCTATATCTCCCACGTGTCGAAGCACGACTTAGAGGCATAACCGCATTGAAATCAATGTCGCAAGTGAGGTAATCTTCACACAACCCATGTAAAACATAAGGGAAAGAGATACATAGTAGGCTTACAATCGCCACTTCACACAAATACAAGAATAAAGCATTACAACATCCAAATACAATCAAGGTCCGACTACGGAACAAAAATAAAAGAAGAACCCCAAATGCGACAAGGTCCCCGATCGACCCCAACTGGGCTCTACTACTGATCAACTAGAACGAAACAGCATAAAGGACAATATTTTCATCGAGCTCCTCCTTGAGCTTGGTTGCGTCACCTGCTCGGTAACATCGGTACCTGCAAACTGGTTTTGGAAGTATCTGTGAGCCACGGGGACTCAGAAATCTCGCACCCTCGCGATCAAGACTATTTAAGCTTATGGGTAAGGTAAAGGTATGAGGTGGAGCTGCAACAAGCGACTAGCATATTTGGTGGCTAACATACGCAAATGAGAGCGAGAAGAGAAGGCAAAGCACGGTCGATAAAAGTATGATCAAGAAGTGATCCTAAAACAACATACGTCAAGCATAACTCCAACACCGTGTTCACTTCCCGGACTCCGTCGAAAAGATACCATCACGGTTATACACGCGGTTGATGTATTTTAATTAAGGTCAACTTCAGGTTTTCTACAACCAGACGTTAACAAATTCCCATCTGCCCATAACCGCGGGCACGGCTTACGAAAGTTCAAATCCCTGCAGGGGTGTCCCAACTTAGCCCATCACAAGCTCTCATGGTCAACGAAGGAATAGACCTCCTCCCGAGACATTCCGATCAGACTCGGTATCCCGGTTCTACAAGACATTTCGACAGGGTAAAACTAAACCAGCAACACCGCCCGAATGTGCCGACAAATCCCGATAGGAGCTGCACATATCTCATTCTCAGGGCACACTCAGATGAGCGCTCCATACAACTAAAACCAAACCTCGAGTTTTCCCGAGGGGGCGCTGCACAGGACTCTAGTTTGGACCAACACTCAGAGGAGCACTGGCCCGGGGGGGGGGGTAAAATAATGATGACCCTAAGGAGCATGACTCCCAAGGGAAAAGAAAAGGCTAGGTGGCAAATGGTAAAACCAATGTTGGGCATTGCGGGAGGAGTTTTACTCAAGGCGAACTTTGAACGGGTTCCCATAATAGCCCAACCGCGTAAGGAACGCAAAATCCAGGAACATAACACCGATATGACGGAAACTAGGGCGGCAAGAGTGGAACAAAACACCAGGCATAAGGCCGAGCCTTCCACCCTTTACCAAGTATATAGATGCATTAATTAAATAAGATATATTGTGATATCCCAACAAGTAAACATGTTCCAACAAGGACAACATCTCCATGATCCAACAAGGAACAAAACTTCAATCTCCACCTGCAACTAACAACACTATAAGAGGGGCTGAGCAAAGCGGTAACATAGCCAAACAATGGTTTTCTAGGACAAGGTGGGTTAGAGGCTTGGTTCAAAAATATAGCAGGCATGATAAGCAAGTGGTAGGTATCGCAACATAGGCATAGCAAAAGAGCGAGCAACTAAGCAAGCAAAGATAGAAGTGATTTCGAGGGTATGGTCATCTTGCCTGAGATCCCGCAAGGAAGAAGAATGGGTCCATGAAGAAGACACACGGGCGTAGTCGAACGGGTCCTCACAAACGCGACATTATCGGAAGCAACCCGAAGAAGCAAACACCGGAAAGAAGCACACGACATAGTAAAGAACCAACACAAGAACATGGTATGATATGCGGGACGCGGTATGCGATGCATATGCATGATTTGACAAGGAATGAATGAACCTGGCCTCAACATGGAAATCCAAGAGTACCACTGGAAAGATGAGGTGATTTCGGTTGAAATCGATATAAAGATCACCGGAATCGGAAACATGGTTTGGAAATGGCAAGCAATTCAAATATGGCACCGGTCTACGATTTACAGCAAGTAGCCATGTAAATGCAACAAGATGAACATGCTACGGCACCCAAACATGGCAACAAAATACACGGCAGGGATCCATTCATGAGGTTTAACAAATGATGAACATTGAGCTACGACCAATTCATCCATTAACAGGTTCAAACAAGCATGGCAAAAATGCATTTGGTAAACAGATTTCAGACTTAGTGAAATTAACACTTGTCTAGAATTTCAGATCAGATAGCACACTTTGGAGCATCAAAACTATATGCTACAGGACCTAAACATGGCAAAGTAAAGGATGCCATGGAGCTACTCAAAGATCTTAACAAAAGTCCCTTAGTGACCTTGAGCCAAAAGGGATCAGAAAATACAATTGCAAGCATGTGAACATGGCAAAAACATAATCATTTCTCAGACTTAGTGAAAACTGGAGCATGCAAATCAGATATCAAGTAGGCATGTTTACAAGCTCGATGGACTCACTACAGAGCAAGTCATGACAATCTAAGCATACACCCATCAGGAATACACATTATACAAGCTAGACATGGCAAGAACAATAACATAGCATGCACGGATCAACTACAACATCCTCGGCAAAATCGCTAACAAGTAGACAATCTGCCCAGATTCACGAAATAGCAAAAGTAGAGCTCGATTGACTCAAGCTAGGGTGCTCTATAATTGCAAACAAGGACATGGATGGATAGAGCACTATAAGATTAACAAAACATCCTTACTGATCATCCTCAAAAGAGGCATGGATCACTAAGAAACAACATGAACATATGGCATATAGAGGTAAACAGTCCAAGGACTTAGTGGAAATGCTAAGTCCTTGAAATCAGCATTAACGAATGCACCACTTTGCAAGCTTGTGCAAGTCACCACACACATGACAAAAAACACATTGATTGCACCTCTCGATAGATGGCAAAACATATAAAAAACACATGTAGAGCTCAGGGGCATATCATGCACACAATAATCATGGCAAAAATGACAAATATCTAATTGGAGCAGCAGATCTGACAATTAACTCAAATAGCACTCTTCCAACAGCATTTCGGGCATCAAGATGAGCTCAAATGAAAATGATGCAATGAGATGAAATGATGTACTCTCTGAGACGAACATTTTGATATGCTACATGCGCACCACGGAGTTACGGATGCAAAGTTACGGTGCGATGAACATGGGTAAGATAATTAGGGTTAGGGGTAGAAAGTCAACCCGATCCAGATCCCGATCCGGATCTGCACGCTTCTCGAGGTGGCACCAGGCTCTTACTGGAGCATCGTCGGAACAGGGCGCCTGAGAAGAGGGGAAGGTGCGCTGGCGATGAGGAGGGGCCGAGCGCACCAGAGCGGCGCCGGCAATGAGGTGCGCGGCGGCGGGGTGACCGAGGCGAGGCGCGGCGGGTCCGGTGACCAACGAGCAACACCGGCGATGAGGATGACGATGGCGGCAGGCGGCGGACGCCGGCGAAGGCGCGCGGTGGCCGGCGCGGGCTCCTGGAGGCAAGGGGCGGCGCGGGTGAGAGGAAAACGAGCGGCGGCGATTTGGGCCGGGAGGGCCCGATTTGGGTTCCTCGGCCCGCGGCGGGGCACATTGACCGGCGGCGGGGTTGGGCGACGTGGCAGGCGGGGATTGGTCTGGCACGGCAGGCGGACATGTCCGACGGCGAGGGAGATTTGTCCGGGCGCGATGAGGACGAAGCTAGGGTTAGATCTGCGCGAGAATTTCGGAGGGAGACACATATTTATAGGTAGAGGGAGCTAGGAGAGTCCAAATGAGGTGCGGTTTTCGGCCACGTGATTGTGATCCAACGACCGAGATGATGGAGGAGGTTTAGGTGGGTTTTGGGCCACTATGGAGGTGTGTTGGGCTGCAACACACACAAGGCCTTCTCGGTACCTCGGTTAACCGTTGGAGTATCAAACGAAGTCCAAATGGTACGAAAGTTGACAGGCAGTCTACCGGTAGTAAACCAAGGCCGCTTGGCAAGTCTCGGTCCAATCCAGAAATGTTTAATCCCCACACACGAGAAGAAGGTAGAAATGACCACCGAAGGAGAACGGAGCGCCGGAATGCAAAACGGACAACAGTGAAAATGCTCGGATGCATGAGACGAACCTGTATGCAAATGAAATGCTGATGATGACATGATATGCAATGCATGACACGCAAGCAATGACAAGGCAACAACAGCGAATAACTGGAGGACATGTGGCACATCGGTCTCAGGGCGTTACAACACTCCACCACTACGAGAGGATCTCGTCCCGAGATCTAGAATGGCACCGGAGGGAAAACGGAAGAGAAAGAGAAGAGGTAACACTAAGTTGCTTCCTTGACAAACGAGTGAAACCACGAACCTTGAATAAGGTTAAGCCATTTTGAGAAAAGAATACAACGGAGATGAATGAAGTTGAAAACACTCCGTTAGAAAAAGAGGGACAAAGAACATTGCGAAAACCTTGAGGTTGAAGGGAAGATATATATTGAAAACACGCCGGTTAAGGGAGGGGATCAAGGAAGACCAAATTCGGGCAGCACTCCGGTTGAAAAGAAAGGAATAGAATAAGAACTTGATAAGGTGATAGAACTTGAAAAGAGGGCACGACACTCCGATTAAATGGACAATCATGAAAAGAACATGATCTTAGACAAAACAAGAATATGGTTGAAGAGAACAACAACACAATGCCTCCAGAACGAAAGAATAGAACTTGTATCGACGGAACAAAAGAACGAAGAAGAAAACAACATCTTCTACCTGAAAAGCATCTTAAAGAGAAGGGTCACACGGAGTTGTTGGAGCAATCCACAACGAAAAGATAGGCTTGAAGTGGGCTTATGGAAAACATCTCAAAACCAAGAGGTGAAAATCTGCCACTAACGGAAACGATATATTGGATTGATATGAACAAGAAGACGAGAACTTATTTCACCGGGGGGATAGATGAAGAACTTGGGCCATATATAAGCACCATAAATAGCAACAACCCTTAGGGAAGGCTTTGGTGAAATATAACCTAAGATAACTCCAATGACGAGATTGATGGATTTAAAATACCTCATTCTTAATAACATGTGAATCATGAAACATGAACTCAAATTATCAAGAATGACATAATACCACCTCCAAAGATACAGTAGAAAGAAATTGCACTCCGGATTGCAAGATGAAGAAAACTTGAGCTCTTCTGAAAAGAATCTTGATGAGCACTTCGAGAAAGATTTAAATCCTTGATGACCAGTCATGTAAAGCCTCGTTGAAGAATTCCGGTAAGAAAAGAATGAACAGCCAAAATGAAGGATAAAAGAATAAGGTTGAAGCCTTGCAATGATTTAGATGGATCTCCGTGATAATTAGAGCTTGGAACTCCGGGAAAGAAAAACGAGTACTTGAAACCAAGAATTTAATCATCGTGACGAAACTCTGGAAGAAAAGATTAACATCTGGATGAAACAAGAATAAGAATTACATTATGCTTATCCTTCACCAATTTAATTGATGACAAACAATGGATTTGGCACACTACTTATTCTCGTGGACAGGATTAAGAGAGATATCGATAACTTGAGAAAATCTTGAACGACCCACCGGTAGAATAGAAACAACAAATAAATTGATAAGGAAGAGAAATGTTGAACGAACCACCGTACGAATTAAAAATGAACAAAGAAAAGATAAGGAAGACACCGGGAAGAATTTAGCGAATGAACGAAGATGCTTGAGAGAATTTAGATACATGAGAACGAAGAGATCACGAGCTGATTAGAGAAAACTTGAATGATGCACCAGTAAGATTTGGAGAAAGAGAGCTGAAAGCTGAGAATGAATAAATCTAAGATGATGGGCTCCGGATAATCAAAATGAAAAGACTCCTGAATTGCTCCGGATGGATAAAAAGAATTCTCACAATCAAACAATTATGAGAGGATGGCCTTGAACTAGAACCACGAATCTTTGAGGCAACGGATAAGATATGGAGGTAAAACTCTTGTGCCTTCAAAATCTTAGAATTACGACGGGAAATACCACCAAGAATTGTTTAGACACTCCAGAATGATTAAAAGAGGAGAGGTTGAGCCAAAGCAGAAAAGAATTTGGAAGATCTTGGAGAAAGAAATTTGACTGATGATAAATCATTCTTACGTCAAACTTCGAAAGAAATTGATGGTAGCTCCGGGAAAATAGAAGAGTCAGGTAAGATCCTAGAAAAAGACCTGTGGGTTAGGGCCCACTCAAAAGAAACACCGTTGAAATGATTTAAAGAGAGAGATTGCACCGGTTTAATTAAAAGACTTAAATGAGAGAACCTCCTCGAAAGATCTTGAATGAATGCAGAGTGGAAACATGAATCATCGAGATATCTTCAGCACTTCGGAACAATTGAATGGCAAGCGGGGAAGATTAAGAGGTGCACTCGCGTAAGTAAGCATTGAAACGAGGAAAAGATATGATCAACAAAGCTTTACTTGAAACCAGCGGAGAAGAAAAGGAATGAGGAATGATGAACTTGAAGCTCCGTTAGAATGTTCATGAGAATCACCGGATAAGAACATTGACGGAAAAGGAATGGAGAGGCTTCACAAGAATAAAATGATACTTGATTAAGACATCTGAGTCCTTGAGGAAAAAGGGTGGGTGGGCAGGAAAACAAAAGCAACTTGGGATGGAAGAAATAAACACCGTTGAGAAGAACGGATAATTGATCTTGTGAGTGTTGACAAGACTGGATCCATTTGAAGAGGAGCACACCGGTTGAAAAGAAATTGAAAAGACAAACTCGATGATCGAGAAGGATAAGTATTCACATAGAAATATGAGAACACCGCTTAGAAAAGGTATGGAATTAACACTTGACTTCGAAGGAACTCGAATACCACAACTCAAAACAAAAACAAAGGATTGGCTTGCAGAATAAGCCGGAACAAACATATGATAGAGATTTCGTCCGAAGTTTTCGTGGTGGGGCCTACACGGGCTCGATCATACAGCACCATCATGTACAAGGCAGTGCACATGACATACGAAGCGTCCCCGAGTCGGCATAGACAAGGACTCTTTAAGAAACAACGAGACCACTGTAAAACCAACCGTGAATAGGCGGACCACTAGACGTCGAACCCCAATTTCATATCATACATTCGTCGAAAAGATAACCTAAGAGCTACTTGAATTCCCACTTGTGAAACTCTCGAACCTTTCCGGTTATGCAATCAGGTGTTGGGGATATAGGGGAAGCATAATATCTCACCCAAATCTAGCAAATCCTACATCCAGCTGTATCCATCCTTCAACACATAACTAAGAAACCTTCGGAAATCGTCTACCTCAACCTTCGAAAAGCATCCGTTATACAAGTTATGGCAGTACTCCCGAACTCCCGCCCCAGTACTGGGTGGTGTCGAGGTTATCTCACCAACAAACTGCATAAAAGAGATTTTCGATGTTGGCGTACTAAACTCAGGTATTCCAGAACTGCAACGATAAAATTGTGACGACAACACCTTGGAGCTCAACTCCCCGGGACACTGCCACAACCCCTAAATGACAGGAGGCACCAAGAACAATGTTCTCGTCACAAATCGATCGGAACGATTCCAAGATACCCGCGTGATCCTAAAATTTTTTTAGTGAAATTTGAGAAGAGAAGAGTTAAAACTCTACGTCAGGATGCCTTACCAAAGCGATGAGGAGACTGGGGAGTAAAAAGAATTCCAAAACTCTTCGATATATAATTCCTAAATGACTCAAAACATTTTTCTAGACTCAACAACGGCTGCTAAAAACGATCAAGCAGTGGGGGCTCCTAAGGTCGGGGAAGGCTCTGATACCAACATGTAACGCCCTCGATGCGGTTATATCTCCCACGTGTCGAAGCACGACTTAGAGGCATAATCGCATTGAAAGCAATGTCGCAAGTGAGGTAATCTTCACACAACCCATGTAATACATAAGGGAAGGAGAAACATAGTTGGCTTACAATCGCCACTTCACACAAATACAAGAATAAAGCATTACAACATCCAAATACAATCAAGGTCCGACTACGGAACCAAAATAAAAGAAGAACCCCAAATGCGACAAGGTCCCCGATCGACCCCAACTGGGCTCTACTACTGATCAACTAGAACGAAACAACATAATGGACAAAATCTTCATCGAGCTCCTCCTTGAGCTTGGTCGCGTCACCTGCTCGGTAACATCGGTACCTGCAAACTGGTTTTGGAAGTATCTGTGAGCCACGGGGACTAAGCAATCTCGCACCCTCGCGATCAAGACTATTTAAGCTTATGGGTAAGGTAAAGGTATGAGGTGGAGCTGCAGCAAGCGACTAGCATATTTGGTGGCTAACATACGCAAATGAGATCGAGAAGAGAAGGCAAAGCACGGTCGATAAAAGTATGATCAAGAAGTAATCCTAAAACAACCTACGTCAAGCATAACTCCAACACCGTGTTCACTTCCCGGACTCCACCAGAAAGAGACCATCATGGTTACACACGCGGCTGATGTATTTTAGTTAAGGTCAACTTCAGGTTTTCTACAACCGGACATTAACAAATTCCCATCTGCCCATAACCGCAGGCACGGCTTTCGAAAGTTCAAATCCCTGCATGGGTGTCCCAACTTAGCCCATCACAAGCTCTCACGGTCAACGATGGAATAGACCTCCTCCCGAGACATTCCGATCAGACTCGGTATCCCGTTTCTACAAGACATTTCGACAGGGTAAAACTAAACCAGCAACACAGTCCGAATGTGCCGAAAAATCCCGATAGGAGCTGCACATATCTCGTTCTCAGGGCACACTCAAATGAGCACTCCATACAACTAAAACCAAACCTCGAGTTTCCCCGAGGGGGCGCTACACAGGACTCTAGTTTGGACCAACACTCAGAGGAGCACTGGCCCCGGGGGGGGGGGGGTAAAATAATGATGACCCTCAGAAGCGCGACTCCCAAGGGAAAAGAAAAGGCTAGGTGGCAAATGGTAAAACCAATGTTTGGCATTGCTGGAGGAGTTTTACTCAAGGCGAACTGTCAAGGGGTTCCCATAATAGCCCAACCACGTAAGGAACGCAAAATCCGGGAACATAACACCGATATGACGGAAACTAGGGCGACAAGAGTGGAACAAAACACCAGGCATAAGGCCGAGCCTTCCACCCTTTACCAAGTATATAGATGCATTAATTAAATAAGATATATTGTGATATCCCAACAAGTAAACATGTTACAACAAGGACAACATCTCCATGATCCAACAGGGAACAAAACTTCAATCTCCACCTGCAACTAACAACGCTATAAGAGGGGCTGAGCAAAGCGATAACATAGCCAAACAACGGTTTGCTAGGACAAGGTGGGTTAGAGGCTTGGGTCAAAAATATAGGAGGCATGATAAGCAAGTGGTAGGTATCGCAGCATAGGCATAGCAAAAGAGCGAGCAACTAAGCAAGCAAAGATAGAAGTGATTTCGAGGGTATGGTCATCTTGCCTGAGATCCCGCAAGGAAGAAGAACAAGTCCATGAAGAAGACACACGGGTGTAGTCAAACGGGTCCTCACAAATGCGATGTTATTGGAACCAACCCGAAGAAGCAAACACCGAAAAGAAGCACACAACATAGTAAACAACCAACACAAGAACATGGTATGATATGCGGGATGCGGTATGCGATGCATATGCATGATTTGACATGGAATGAATGAACCTGGCCTCAACTTGGAAATCCAAGAGTGCCACTGGAAAGATGAGGTGATTTCGGTTGAAATCGATATAAAGATCACCGGAATCGGAGACACGGTTTGGAAATGGCAAGCAATTCAAATATGGCACTGGTCTGCGATTTACAGCAAGTAGCCATCTAAATGCAACAAGATGAACATGCTACAACACCCAAACATGGCAACAAAATACATGGCAGGGATCCATTCATGAGGTTTAACAAAAGATGAACACTGAGCTACAGCCAATTCATCCATTAACAGGTTCAAACAAGCATGGAAAAAATGCATTTGGTAAACAGATTTCAGACTTAGTGAAATTAACACTTGTCTGGAATTTCAGATCAGATAGCACACTTTGGAGCATCAAAACTATATGCTACAGGACCTGAAAATGGAAAACTAAAGGATGCCATGGAGCTACTCAAAGATCTTAACAAAAGTCCCTTAGTGACCTTGAGCCAAAAGGGATCAGAAAATACAATTGCAAGCATGTGAACATGGCAAAAACATAATCAGTTCTCAGAATTAGTGAAAACTGGAGCATGCAAATCGGATATCAAGTAGGCATGTTTACAAGCTCGATGCACTCACTACGGAGCAAGTCATGACAATCTAAGCATACACCCATCAAGAATACACATTATACAAGCTAGACATGGCAAGAACAATAACATAGCATGCACGGATCAACTACAACATCCTTGGCAAAATCGCTAACAAGTAGACAATCTGCCCAGATTCACGAAATAGCAAAAGTAGAGCTTGATTGACTCAAGCTAGGGTGCTCCATTGTCGGTGTACTAAAGTAGGGGTACCTTAGTACCCCGAACTTGTGCACGGGCAGTCGCAGCGACCCGCGGCAAGGCTTGCCGGGCGACCGCCAAGACCCTCCATGGTTCCTCTGGAGCCATTCAAGAACAAAGTATCCAAGATAAAAACAAGGCCCCGGCAAGAGGAGCTTGCCGGGAAGGGAACAAGGCCCCGGCAAGAGGAGCTTGCCGGGAAGGAGACGAGGCCCCGGCAAGAGGAGCTTGCCGGGAAGACAACCAAAGCATCTCAAGAGACTCGCTGCGGCGCACCGCGCCCCCCGACAAGACTCGGTGAGCGGCAAGCTCCCGGACGCGATAAGACAACACCCACGGCAAGGCACTTGCCGCGGCAAGCCACTACCCCGCGGCCCGCACTCCAGCTCACCCACCAACGTGTCGCCCTGGGACCATTCCTGGCATACGTGGCGGGAGGCTGTGCAGCCGGGGGCATGCGGTGGCAAGCAAACGCTGACAAGGAACCGTCGTGGCAAACGGTGGCATTCCTAGCGGTCCCTCTCTGGGCCGTCAAGGTGACACAGACGGGCATTTAATGCCCTTGTCCCCTGCCGTCATTGTTAGGTAGGATGCGACATGTAGGCGGTGGAGCCAACTACCACCCCTTTTACATTTTTACCCTCACCTCTGTTGCCACGTGTCGGTGAACCCTTAGACATATAAAAGGAGGCCCATGCGCAACAGAGAGGGGGAGGACAGCCATTCTCACGCTCGGTCTCGCCAGCTACTTGAGTGTACTGTAGCACTCGCCGCTCCCGAGCAAGAACTCAATACAACCACCAAAGCAGGAGTAGGGTTTTACGCATCCGTGCGGCCCGAACCTGGGTAAATCGATTGTCTCGCTCGTGTGTTTCGCCTCGATCTGCTCTTTGTGCATCCACCGCCCCCTGCCGAACCAAAAGGGGCTCGGTCCGCCGATCCCCATAGGTGTGCGAGGGATCAGACACCCCCGACATCTTTGGCGCGCCAGGTAGGGGTCGAACCTATGGCCTTCCGCTTAGTTGCCGCGGCCGCTGGCTCGTCGTCGGCCTCCCTTTCCGCTACTAACGCATCACTAAGCACTTGATTGGTTGCCGCTATGTACAGCAGCAACTTCTCTTGTGGTTTAGGCGCGACAAGTGTTGGGGTGGAGGACAGGTATCTCTTCAAGTCTTGCAACGCAGCCTCCGCTTCCGGAGTCCATTGATGGAAGCTTACGTTGATGAAGTGAGGAAGCTGGAAGAGCGCTTTGACGGCCTGCAAATGGAACATGTTCCAAGAGCTGAGAACGACATTGCCGATGGCCTGTCAAAGTGCGCAGCACTTAAGTTACCTGTGGAACCAGGGACCTTTGTGCTCAAGCTGACTCAGCCATCCATGACACCATCAACTGGACAGAGCAAGAAAAGGAAGTTGATCTCTGGTGACTATCTTCCGGCAGAGCTCCTCGAAGCCGCCGCCAAGAAGGTCCCCAAGATCGACGCCAAGAATGCTGAGGAGCGATCTGCTCCGGCAAGCCCCAGGGTTTGTTCCGTTGCAGCAGATTCTCCCGACAAGTTTTGCTCTGGCAAGCTTGCCGGGGAACGTCAAGCTCCGGCAGAGCCACGAGCTCTTGCCGTCGACGCGGACGTTCCCGCAGTAGCAGATGCACCTTTAGTCCTTGTTGTCGAGCCACAGGCTCCAACATGGGCGCAGCAGATTGTCCGTTTCCTCCAGACAGGAGAGCTTCCCGAGGAACCAGAAGAAGCGGAAAGAGTAGCCCGGCAGTCTAGTATGTACCAGTTTGTCGACAACACGCTGTGCAGAAGAAGACTCAACGGTGTGAAATTGAAGTGTATTCCTCGGAAGACGGACAGAAGCTGTTGGCACAGATACACGGAGGCATATGTGGTCACCACATTGTCGCGAGAGCTCTTGTCGGAAAAGCATTCCGGCAAGGCTTCTTCTGGCCGACAGCCCTCCAGGATGCAACTGCACAAGTAACCAAGTGTGAAGCGTGCCAGTTCCATTCCAAGCAGATACACCAGCCAGCTCAAGCTCTCCAGACGATCCCTTTATCCTGGCCATTTTCGGTCTGGGGGCTCGACATCCTCGGCCCCTTCCCCCGAGCAGTCGGGGGCTTTGAGTACTTGTACGTTGCAATCGACAAGTTCACAAAGTGGCCGGAAGTGGAACCAGTGAGAAAGGTGACGGCGCAGTCCGCGATCAAATTCTTCAGGTCGATTGTTTGCCGTTTCGGAATCCCTAACAGGATAATTACCGACAACGGTACACAATTTACGAGCCGCGCCTTCATGCAGTACGTCCAAGATCTTGGCGCCAAGGTCTGCTTCGCTTCTATTGCTCACCCGAGAAGCAACGGTCAAACTGAGAGGGCAAATGCTGAAGTGCTGCGCAGGCTCAAGACCAGAACATTTGACAGGCTGCACAAGCGCGGACGCAACCGGATCGAGGAGCTGCCGGTGGTTCTTTGGTCGATCAGGATGACGCCAAATCGAGCCACCTGGCAGACACTCTTCGCTCTAGTCTATGGAGCGGAGGCAGTTATCCCCACGGAACTCGTATACGGGTCACCTCGAGTGCTCGCTTATGATGAGCTTGAGCAAGAGCGGCTGCAGCACGATGACGCGCTGCTCCTTGAGGAAGATCCTCTCCAGGCTGCTGTGCAAGCCGCTCGCTACCAGCAAGCTTTGCGCCGCTATCATAGCCGCAAAGTTAACGCCAGGAGCCTCGAGGAAGGCGACCTTGTTCTTCGGCGCGTTCAGTCCGCCAAGACTTCCAACAAGTTGACGCCGAAGTGGGAAGGCCCTTACCGGGTGAAACGAGTCACCAGGCCTGGCGCTGTCCGCCTGGAGACCGAAGATGGCGTACCAGTGAGCAACTCCTGGAATATCGAGCTTCTTCGTAAGCTTTACCCGTAAGGCACGGTTGTCGGACCCTGTCCGGCAACCACACTTTTGTACAAGTCTTGCCGCTCCTGCATGTAATCCTTTGTACAAAGCCAGGCGTAGACCCTGAGCACAAGATAATGAAGCGCTGGCACCCAGAGTTATAGCATGCATGCTAGGTCGAGTCGAGTCCTCCGTTAGGGTTGATAGTGCCTAACAGCAGCTAACCCCTAACTTAGAGGTCTAGTGTGCGTCCCTTTGTCCTTCCTTCGTTTCCTTTGGTTCGCAGGGCTTGCATATCCTTGTCGGACCGCATGAGGACGAAAGGGAGAAGAAGGACGTGCCAGCGTCCGAACCCCGGCAAGCCAGAGTTGCCGGGGGCTGCAAGTACCAAGGTTCACCCCACGGCAAGCCAGAGTTGCCGGGGGCTGCAGTCTCAGATAAGTCTTTCATCCCTCTTCATGAATTCTCTTTTGGACTGGGAATACGAAACCTCATTTCTTCCCGAAAGCCACCGTGCTCCCTTAGCTTTGGTCCCTGGGGCCCCAGGGCCAAGCTTTGGTCGCAGTCGCGGCAGGAAAGGCATGAAACGAGGGGCCGCACCCGCCTCGTCCCTGCCTCCGCCAAGAGCGTGAGAAAGGTCGAGCGACGTGGGTATGCGGCAGGGCCTGTTGCCGGGGAAGGAGTGTCTATCTGTGAGATACCAAGGATTTGCTCCTTGGCGTGGGTTCTACCCGCGAGACAAGTAACCCGGCAAACATCCCCTTTTCATTAAAACATTCCATGCAGGTATAGTCCATAGAGAATGAAAAACATGAAAGAGAGGATTACAAGTTTTAGATGCAACTAAGGCCCGAGGGCTTACAAATTAAAGATATAAGATGCCCGTAATCTCTTTCCTGCCCCTCTTTTTAGGAGGTAGGTCAAGGAGGCGAGAAGGGCAAAAGGAGCGCCTAGGCGAACTACGGGTGCCAGAAGACACCAAGAGAATATCCCGGGGGCCGTCAAGGCTGGACGGTGATGGCAGCGCCGGAAGCGGGGCTCGAAGACGAGGCGGCAGGACGTCAGCATGCTGTCGAGGGCACCACGCCATCGTACTCCGACCTGACGGCCTTGCCGCCTGCCCTCTTCCTCTTCCGCAGCCTCCCTACGCCAGCTGCCCAAGGAGATGCCCCCGGGGAGTTCAAGGAGCCGGCGACCCGGATGATGGGGTTGCCGGTGCCGCACGGAGCGGCGCCCGACACCTAGTTGGACCCGCCATCCTGCCGCCCGCTCCCCTCGTCGCTGCTGTCGCTCCCCTCCTCGTCACTCTCACTCGAGGAGGAGCCTTCGCTATCGGAGGAGCTTTCCACGCAGCATCGGGACCGGACGCCGAAGCACCCGAAGACCTTGACGGAGAGGAGATCGGCCTCCACCAACTTGAAGTGGAGGGTGAGCCCCGGCGTCAAGCTGTGGATGCGGGCGAACGTCTTCCACCCTCGGCCAAGATACATCACGCCAGGGGCTGGGAATTCGTTGCGGACCCGCATGCCGCTGATCCCACAGCCCCTCATCTGCAGCCTCAGCGTCTCGGGCGGGTCCAACTCCACCACTTCCGCAAATGGATCCGGGAGTCGGAGGCGACGACGAGGCGCCCGGCGCAGGCTGACGAAGAACTCGCAAGGGTCGTCCCCGGCATGGGCCACCGCGGGAAGAAGAGCCACCGGCGGAGGCGAAGCTGACGCGCCGCCTCGTCCACCTCTTCCCCGAGCGCCACGGCCTCGTCCACGACCTCGCCCCCTCCCTCTTCCGCTTACAGCTGGCTCCGACACCACGGGTGCGGAAGAGGGAGGGATGCGGTGCCTGGCGGCAACCCTTGCCGCCACTGACGAAGGACCAGGGTTCCCTCTCTCCATGGCGAATGGGGGGAGGGGAGCAGAAGCTGAAGGAAGGAGAAGATGGGAGGATGTGGGCTCCCGTCCTCCCCTCCCGCTCTTTATAAAGGAGCGAGGTGGGGGCTCGGCCGCCCCGCTCAGCGAATCAAGACGCGGGCAGCTGGGGCCGACCCGCTCCCTCGACCCACGACGGCCCCGTTTCCCGCCTCCGCCGCCCGCGACCCCAAGTGCATGGGAACCGCGTGGCAGGCGTGCAAAACCGAGGCGACGGATGGGGCGGCCTCTCCCCACCCTATGATCATGGGGAGTGGGCACCTCGAAAACCACCCACGATCTGTCCCACGATGCCGCGTTTGATGCGTGCCGTTTGGGGAGAGCACGGTGGATGTGGAATCAGTTATGTCGTGACCCAGCCGCGCGTGCCCGTGCACTGTTTTGGGCCTGGCCCAACAGCGCTCGGCACCGTGTATGGCCCAGGCCCGGGGGCTCCTGTCGGTGTACTAAAGTAGGGGTACCTTAGTACCCCGAACTTGTGCACGGGCAGTCGCAACGACCCGCGGCAAGGCTTGCCGGGCGACCACCAAGACCCTCCATGGTTCCTCTGGAGCCATTCAAGAACAAAGTATCCAAGAGCAAAACAAGGCCCCGGCAAGAGGAGCTTGCCGGGAAGGGAACAAGGCCCCGGCAAGAGGAGCTTGCCAGGAAGGAGACGACACCTCGGCAAGAGGAGCTTGCCGGGAAGACAACCAATGCATCTCAAGAGACTCGCTGCGGTGCACCGCGCGCCCCGACAAGACCCGGTGAGCGGCAAGCTCCCGGACGCGACAAGATAACACCCGTGGCAAGGCACTTGCCGCGGCAAGCCACTACCCCACACCCGCGCTCCAGCTCACCCACCAATGTGTCGCCCTGGGACCATTCCTGGCGTACGTGGCGGGAGGCTGTGCAGCCGGGGGCATGCGGTGGCAAGCAGACGCTGACAAGGAACCGTCGTGGCAAATGGTGGCGTTCCTAGCGGTCCCTCTCTGGGCCGTCAAGGTGACACAGACGGGCATTTAATGCCCTTGTCCCCTGCCATCAGAGTTAGGTAGGATGCGACATGTAGGCGGTGGAGCCAACTACCACCCCTTTTACATTTTTACCCTCACCTTTTTTGCCACGTGTCGGTGACCCATTAGACATATAAAAGGCGGCCCGTCCGCAACAGAGAGGGGGAGGACAGCCATTCTCACGCTCGGTCTCGCCAGCTGCTTGAGTGTACTGTAGCACTCGCCGCTCCCGAGCAAGAACTCAATACAACCACCAAAGCAGGAGTAGGGTTTTACGCATCCGTGCGGCCCGAACCTGGGTAAATCGATTGTCTCGCTCGTGTGTTTCGCCTCGATCTGCTCTTTGTGCATCCACCGCCCCCTGCCGAACCAAAAGGGGCTCGGTCCGCCGATCCCCATAGGTGTGCGAGGGATCAGACACCCCCGACATCCATAATTGCAGACAAGGACATGGATGGATAGAGAACTATAAGATTAACAAAACATCCTTACTGATCATCCTCAAAAGAGGCATGGATCATTAGGAAACAACATGAACATATGGCATGTAGAGATAAACAGTCCAAGGACTTAGTGGAAATGCTAAGTCCCTGAAATCAGCATTAACGAATGCACCACTTTGCAAGCTTGTGCAAGTCACCACACACATCACAAAAATACATGGATTGCACCTCTGGATAGATGGCAAAACATATAACAAAACACATGTAGAGCTCAGGGGCATATCATGCACACAATAATCATGGCAAAAATGACAAATATCTAATTGGAGCAGCAGATCTGACAATTAACTCAAATAGCACTCTTCCAATAGCATTTCGGGCATCACGATGAGCTCAAATGAAAATGATGCAATGAGATGAAATGATGTACTCTCTGAGGCGAACATTTTGATATGCTACACGTGCAACACGGAGTTACGGATGCAAAGTTACGGTGTGATGAACATGGGTAACATAATTAGGGTTAGGGGTAGAAAGTCAACCCGATCCAGATCCCGATCCGGATCTGCACGCTCCTCGAGGTGGCGCCGGGCTCTCGCCGGAGAATCGCCGGAACAGGGCGCCAGAGAAGAGGGGAAGGTGCGCCGACGACGAGGAGGGGCCGGGCGCATCGGAGTGGCGCCGGCGACGAGGTGCGCGGCGGCGGGGCGACCGAGGCGAGGCGCGACGGGTCCGACGACCAATGAGCGACGCCGGCGATGAGGATGACGATGGCGGCGGGCGGTGGACGCCGGCTAAGGTGCGCGGTGGCCGGCGCGGGCTCCTGGAGGCAAGGGGCGACACGGGTTAGAGGAAAACGGGCAGCCGCGATTTGGGCCGGGAGGGCCCGATCTGGGTTCCTCGGCCCGCGGCAGGGCGCGTTGACCGGAGGCGGGGTTGGGCGACGTGGCAGGAGGGGATTGGTCCAGCGCGGTGCGCGGACATGTCTGACGGCGAGGGAGATTTGTCCGGGCGCGAGGAGGACGAAGCTAGGGTTAGATCTGCGCGAGAATTTCGGAGGGAGACACATATTTATAGGTAGAGGGAGCTAGGAGAGTCCAAATGAGGTGCGGTTTTCGGACACACGATCGTGATCGAACGGCCGAGAGGATGGAGGAGGTTTAGGTGGGTTTTGGGCCACTATGGAGGGGTGTTGGGCTGCAACACACACAAGGCCTTCTCGGTCCCTCGTATAACCGTCTACCGGTAGTAAACCAAGGCCGCATGACAAGTCTCGGTCCAATCCGGAAATGTTTAAACGCCACACACGAAAAGAAGGTAGAAATGACCACCGGAGGAGAATGGAGCGCCGGAATGCAAAATGGACAACGGTGAAAATGCTCGGATGCATGAGACGAACTTGTATGCAAATGAAATGCACATGATGACATGATATGCAATGCATGACACGCAAGCAATGACAAGGCAACAACAGCGAATAACTGGAGGACACGTGGCGCATCGGTCTCGCGGTGTTACACTTATATACTAGAAGATGGGCACCTTAGGTGGGCCTAGGTGAGCACAACCCACTAGGTCGCGCCTAGGCTCCCTGGCGCGCCGGGTTGTGCGCACCTGGTGGGCCCCCTCTAGTATTTCTTTGCTCCTATTTTCATTGTATATTTGATAAAAATTCTTTGCGAAGTTTCAGCTTGTCTAGAGTTGTGCAGAATAGGTTGCCTGACGTAGCTTTTCCAGGTCCTGATTTCCAGCTGCCGAAATTCTCCCTCTTTGTGTATACCTTGCATATTATGACAGAAAAGGCATTAGAACTACTCCAAAAAGCATTATTATGGATAAAACGTCATAAATAATAGTAAGAAAACATGATTCAAAATGGACGTATCACTTGTTTGCATGCTTCAGAAGCAGGGCTTCATTTTGCACCCTCAAGTTCATAATTCCCAAACCACCTTGTTTTTAGGCCTACATAGTAAGTCCCAAGTAACCAGAGATTGGCTAGTATCCTGACCATACTTCCTTCTAAGACACTGCCTCTGTATTCTCTCCAACTACTTTAATATACCAAGAGGAATGTCTATACTGCAAAGGAAGAACATTGGCACAAATGACAAAGCTGAAATGAGATGCTGTAATCTCCCACCATGAGTAAGGGAAGAAAAACCGACAGATAACATCCTTTCCATACCATCAACCAGGGGCATAAGGTCCATAATCTTGGGTTTAGTAGTGCCAATAGGAGGACCAAGGTAGGTAAAAGGAAAAGTACCAACCACACAACCAAAGACATTACCACCCTAGTTATGTTTGGTGGTTCCACTTTTATAGGCAGGATAGAGGATTTATGATAATAAACATGCAGACCAGTGGACTTAGAAAAAAGAAGCAACATTTTCTTCAAGGACAACAACTGGTTCTCATCAGTAGGCAAAATAATGAGGATGTCATCAGCATATTGCACAATTGGAAAGTCCTTGCCATGACAAGGGATAGGTAGCTATAGAAGAATTTTAGTGTGCATATCATTGAGCACAGATAGTAGTTAATCTACAGCAATTGCAAGCAACAGAGGTGAGAGGGGGTCACCTGGTCTAGCTCTCTTCTTGCAGGCAAATTGTTTCCCTGGGACTCCATTGAGGACGACAGAAGAAGTACCAAAAGACAGGAAGTGCTTAACCCAGAGAATCCATTTTGCATTAAACCCCTTGTAGCCTAATATTTGAAAAATTGCTTCATGCTCAATGGAATCAATAGCTTTCTCAAAATCTAGTTTGAGAATTACTATTGGTCTTTTCGATTGATGGCATTGATGTAAATATTCCAAGGTCCATGCAACTTAATCTTGGATGGTCCTAAATTTAATGAAACCATACTAATTCTTGTGAATACATCTCATTATATCCTACTTCAATCTATTTTTTGCCATCTTGCAGAGAAACTTAACACCGATCCCAGACAAAGATATAGGCCTGAAGTCATTGACAGTCTCAGGTGATCTCTTCTTGGGTAACAAAGTTATGTAGGAATAGTTTATATTCTCTAGGTTAACACTTCCAGCATGAAAATCATTGGCAAGGTCATGAAAGTCCTTACAGATTATGCTCCCACATTTCTTGAGAAATAGGCCATTGAAGCCATCAGGGCCTGGAGACTTATCAATTGGCATACCTTTAATGGTACTGTCCATGTCGTCTTTATAAAATGGCCTAGTAAGGGAGTCCAGACCATCAACTTTAACCAAAATGGAAGTGATGAGGACATCAATACCATTGTTACACCCACAGCCATGTTGCTATAAATAATGGACGAATTACTAGAGCTCGCGCACGCCAATTAAATTAGCAGGTACTTTCGTTTCTTGGTAATGATTCTAATCTTCATGAGATTATGATTCTGCCTAAATTGGATACATTTGTCTTGATTACAAATGAAGGGCCTAGCTTCGACAAGAACGATGAACATTGGAGCAAGATCAAGCATGGAGATGATGGCATGCGCAAGGGGAACAAGAACAGAGTTACAAGTAATGATTTCGGGACTTTGAAGCCACCATAATGAGTGCATGAAGCCTTGGACAAAATGTACAAGATGTCACTTCATAAATTTCGTCCAGAAGCTATTATAGGTGACGCGTCACTTTATTATTGGGCCAGGCCCATGTAATTTTGAAATACTTGAGTATAGGCTGTTTTTAGAGTCCGTATGTGTGGGGAAACAAGAGTTAGGTTTGGTTTTGGACCCCTCCTGCAAGGGCCACGAAATCCCCCCCGCCCTTGCTCCACAATACATCCCTTAGGGCACCATTTAGACTTCGGGTTTTGTTTACATTAAAAGTTCGCCATAGCTGCAACTTCGCGTACTTTCTTTGTGTTCAACGACCATACCAAGACGTCACATAACCCCACTTTCATCAATAAATCTTTCGACTTATATTCAAAATATCCAGATAGAAATCTCAATTTCTTGCTTGTTCTTTGTTTGCTCGCAGGAAATAGACCCTCGTGGTCTGGTTGATCATGCTCTGGCGTGGTCAATAACAACTCGGAAGTTGGTTTAGCGATTGCTAAGGCGCTACGTCCCGCACATCGATAGTCGGATCGTCAAGGTCGACTCCCACATAAAACGATAGCTATCTCATCAAAACCTTGGGACACTTTTGCCTCTATCAAGTGGTATCAGATTTCCATGTTGCTCGGTGAGATTTTCCTGTTTTTCATAGTTTAGATCGAGTCTGTTCTTCATACCTACAGTCCATGAAAAAGCCAAAAAATATTTAGGGTTAGTTCATCATATCCGAACCAATCTAAGGCTTTGCATAATCTTTTTAGGGTTTTGCTTTGTTAAATTTTCGGTTGCATCATCGTGTCGAGTTGCTGGTCTTAGCATCCAATCCTTTAGAGTTTCGAGTTCTGTCACAGAACCCCAGTTTCATCAATAAAGCTTTCCTCTTATATTCGCAATATCCAAATTGCAACCTCAGCTTCTTGCTTGTTCTTCATTTGTTCGTAGGAAATAGACCCTCATGGTCAGGTTGATATTCATTGAAAATCTCAAGAATTTCATTTTTCCACTCATGAAAATATTCTCCATCAAAAATAGGCACTCTACATCTAAGACTCCACAAAGTAGACTCATCCATCTTCCTCCAATGGTGTTTAAACTAAGGCAATGGAGACCAAAGCTCTGATACCAATTAAAAGGATCGAGAAGAGGTGTCTAGAGGGGGTGATTAGACACTATGTGCTGAAAGTTACAGTTTTTAATTTCTTTAAGTTGAAGTGGAGTTTTTGCGTAAGTTTAACAGTCACAATACATATCAAGCAAGCATGCAAAGAGTATATGAGCAGCGTAAAGTAAAGTGTGCAACTTGCAAGAATATAAAGAGATGGGATTGGAGTGCGCAAACGCAATTTGGAGACACGGAGATTTTTGAGACATGGTTCGATAGGTGGTGCTATCGTACATCCAAGTTGATGGAGACTTCAACCCACGAAGGGTAACGGCTGCACGAGTCCACGGAGGGCTCCACCCACGAAGGGTCCATGAAGAAGCAACCTTGTCTATCCCACCATGGCCGTCACCCACGAACGACTTGCCTCACTAGTGGTAGATTTTCACAAAGTAGGCGATCTCCTTGCCCTTACAAGCTCCTTGGTTCAACTCCACAATCTTGTCGGAGGCTCCCAAGTGACACCAAGCCAATCTAGGAGACACCACTCTCAAAGAAGTAACAAATGGTGTGTGGATGATGAACTCCTTGCTCTTGTGATTCAAATGATAGTCTCCCTGTCGTTGTCAAAACCGGCGGATCTCGGGTAGGGGGTCCCGAACTGTGCGTCTAAGGCGGAAGGTAACAGGTGGCAGGGGACACGATGTTTTACCCAGGTTCAGGCCCTCTTGATGGAGGTAAAACCCTACGTCCTGCTTGATTTATTCTTGATGATATGACTATTACAAGATTTGATCTACCACGAGATCGGAGAGGCTAAACCCTAGAAGCTAGCCTATGGTATGATTGTATGTTGTCCTACGTACTAAAACCCTCTGGTTTATATAGACACCAGAGGGGGCTAGGGTTACACAAGGTCGGTTACAAAGGAGGAGATATACACATCCGTATTGCCGAGCTTGCCTTCCACACCAAGTAGAGTCCCATCCGGACACGAGACGAAGTCTTCAATCTTGTATCTTCATAGCCCAATAGTCCGGCCAAAGGATATAATCCGGCTGTCCGGATACCCCCTAACCCAGGACTCCCTCACGACCCAACACTCAACTCTCTCTCACAGGATATGGATTTGGTGGAAAGAAGATTTGAGTGGAAAGCAACTTGGGGAAGGCTAGATATCAAGATTCATATGGTAAGAATGGAATATCTTGGCCTCAACACAAGTGTAGGTAGTTCTCTCTCAGAAAAAGTAGGTTGGAAGTGTAGGTTTGTTCTGATGGATCTCTCCATGAATGAAGAGGTGGTAGAGGGGTATATATAGCCTCCACACAAAATCTAACAGTTACACACAACTTTCCAATCACGGTGGAACCGAATTGATAAACTCGGTCGGACCGATTCGGCAAAGCTAGTGACCGTTAGAGTTTTCGGTGGGACCGACTAGATCACCTCGGTGGGACCGATGTGCTAGGGTTAGGGTAAATCCAAAACTTGGTTTAACTGATTACTCAAACTCAGTGTGACCGATTTGGGTAATAAGCGAAACAGAGAGTTGGCCAAGCAAACTCGGTGGGGCCGATTGCCTATCTCGATGGGACCGGAAATATTGCAATGGGTAACAGAGTGTTTGCAAGCCCATCTTGGTGAGACCGAGATCCCATCGGTGAGACCGAACTGATTAGGGTTTCTGGTAGTGGCCATGTCAACTGAACTCGGTGGCTCCGGATAGAAAGAATCGGTGGGGCCGAGTTTGATATTTGGTGTGGGACATATTTGGAAGTGAGAAAGTGGTTGAGGGTTTTGGAGCATATCACTAAGCACTTTGAGCAAGCAAGCCATTAAGCAATACCACATCCCTTCTTAATAGTATTGGCTTTTACTACAGACTCAATGTGATCTTGTATCACTAAAATAGAAAATGTAGAGTCTTGAGCCAATCCTTTGTCCTTAGCATTTTGAAGGGGTTCCACATCCTCTAGTCCATGCCACTTCATTGTTGAAGTTATCTGAAACATACTAGGTAAAACTGTTAGTCCAACAAGAGATATGTTGACATTAATTACCAAAACCACCTAGGGAGCACTTGTGCTTTCGATCTCCCCCTTTTTGGTAATTGATGACAACATACATCAAAGCTTTAGATAAAGATATAGAGAATAGTAAGTAAAGCTTTGGAAAGACATGTAACATGCATAGGCTCCCCCTACATGTATGCAATCATGTGAATATGGAATATAGGAGCATGTGAATGCATAAACATGACAGAGTAAGAAATGTGTTACATGTATCTTGGCTATATGCATTAGAGGAAATGATGTGAATATGAGAAATGTACCTTCATGCTCATGAGTCCTTCTTGCAAACAGTATGTACATCAGCAAGAATTTCTCATACGCATGACTGTGATGCATATACTTACCTTGTGGTCTTGAGTTGGTTTAGGATGGAATGAACCTGCGTAAACAAGGTTAGATAACACAGATACACCTACTGGCCAGAGCAAACAAAAGAAACCACAAGAGTACCAAGACTGGGATGACATGTAGAGTGAGCACTAAGTACCACATTGGATATAGACATGTCCCAAAGGTAAAGATGTGCAATAAATTCAAGGATTTCCTCCCCTTAGATGTCTTGCTCCCCCTGAATCTAGCATGGGATACTGGGAGAAGATAGGGAAAGGAAAATCAGAGCAAAATCAGAGCTCAAAGGAAATAAATAGAGCTAATGCAAACGAGCAAATATGAACATGTCTTTCCCCTCTTGAAGACATGTGACTTCTCTCCTCTTGAACACCAAGTATCTGGGGTCCTTGATGATTACTCTTTATTCCCTTGAGTATTCTCTCCCACTATAGATTTGATTAAGCTTTGATGTGATCTCTCTCTCCCCCTTTGACATCAATTTCCAAGAAGGGTTCTTCTGGATTTTGTCATGATGGGTTTGGTCCTTGAGTCATAGAGCAAAGGAGCAAGTTGAATGGGATGCTGGTCGAGGACAAGATTCATTGAGTGGAGCTAGATCAAAAAGAATGCAGAAACAAGTGGCAAGATGTCTTTCCTGTAGTGAAATTGGTGACACTGAGTTGTATGGTTCGGTCGTGCTAAGAGGATTTGGTTGGACCGAAAGCATCAGACCGGTGAGACTGAGTTCATCACAGAGAAAACACTTGTCACCTTGGCTCACTAGACAAGTAAGATCTCACAAGGATTTGCAAGGAATTAACTGAAAGATTTGCAATGAATTTGATGCAAGGAATGCAGAACAGAAAATAAAAGAGAAGAAACTAAAAAGAAGTCTAGATGAAGTTGGAAGCAAATATGCATGAGACATATGCAAGAGCACAAAAAAGAACTCAAGAGAACTTCATCTAGAATTGGTCGCCGACAAAGTCACCTATGTTAGAGTATATTAACTTAGGAGTCAAGTGAGATCACTTGATCATAGGTCATACTCACCGTTTAAGCTGAAAATGGGATACCATTTTTCGTTTAAGCTTTTTGATGTATTCACATCTTGTCGAGTTGCTTTGACTCATGACTTGGAGTAAAGCTTCTCTAAGATGGAATAACATACCTTGGGTGGTGGCGTTTGTAACACCTCAGATGTAACTTTCCCAATTTGTACTCCGACTCTTGCCGTTTCCGGTGTTAAGTTATATTTATTTCTTGGGTTCGGGTCTTTTCTTCGTGTGTTGTTTTCGTTGTCATGTATCTCATATCATGTCATCATGTGCATTGCATTTGCATACGTGTTCATCTCATGCATTCGAGCATTTTCCCCGTTGTCCGTTTTGCATTCCGGCACTTCGTTCTCCTCCGGTGGTCATTTCTACCTTTCTTTCGTGTGTGGGGATTAAACATTTCCGAATTGGACCGAGACTTGCCAAGCGGCCTTGGTTTACTACTGGTAGACCGCATGTCAAGTTTCGTATCATTTGGACTTCGTTTGATACTCCGACGGTTAACCGAGGGACCGAAAAGGCCTCGCGTGTGTTGCAGCCCAACACCCCTCCATTTTGGCCCAAAACCCACCAAGCTCTGCTCCATCACCTAGAGCGTTCGATCACGATCGCGTGGCCGAAAACCGCACCTCATTTGGACTCTCCTAGCTCCCTCTATGCCTATATATACACCCCCCTCCGAAATTCGCGGTGCAATCCACCCCTAACCCTAGTCTCCCCTTCCTCCGCGCGCCGGACATGTCCGCCCGGCGCCGGACACGTCCGCCGCCGCCCCCTCGCCCTCTCCTGTCATGACACGTGGCACCGCCACCTCGCCGCCGCCGCGGGCCGGGGAGCCCAAATCCGGCCCCCGCGGCCCGTCTTCTCGCCGCCGCCGCCCGCGGTAGGCGCCCGCCGAAGCCGCCGCCCCTTCCATCACCGGCGCCCGCGCCACCGGACGCCGACGGACGCCGCCGCCTCGCCCGGCCACCGCCTCGGGCCACCGCCGGCACCACGCCGCCTAGGGCCGCCGCCGCCGCGCGGGTCGCCACCTCCTCCGCCCCACGGCTTCCTCTCCGACAACGCCGGCCACCGCGGCCATTGATTTCGGCCACCTCGACCTCGGGCTGCTACAGTGAATCCGGCGATCTCCGTAAACCGCGCCAGATCCAGATCTGAAATCCCCTCGGTTGACTTTTCCCCCTCCGAACCCTAATTTTTGTGCATACTTTGACCTTCCATATCTATGCATCCGTAGCTCCGTTTTGGACATATAGTATATCAAAATGTTCGTTTTGACGAGTACATCATTCCGTTACATTGCATCATTTTCATTTGAGTTCATCTTGATACCCGAAATGCTGTTAGAAGAGTGCTTCATGAGCTAATTGTCAGATCTGCTACTTCATCTTAGACTTTTGTCATTTTTGCCATGATTATTGTGTGCATGATATGCCTGTGAGTCCTTCATATGTTTTGTTAAGCATCTTGTTATCTTTCCAGAGGTGCAAACCATGCATTTTTGTGGTGTGTGTGGTGACTTGTGCAAGCTTGCAAAGTGAGGCACCCGGTAACTCTGTTTTCAGGGACTTAGTAGTTTTCACTAAGTCTGGGATTATTTAGTTCTTGATGCCATATGTTCATGCTGTTTCCTAGTGACCCGTGCCTCTTTTGAGGATGATCAGTAAAGGAGTTTTGTTAATCTTGTTATGCTCTATCCATCCATGCCTTTGGTTGCAATTATGGAGCACCCTAGCTTGAGTCAATCGAGCTCTACTTTTGCTTCGTTGTAAATCTGGGCAGATCGTCAACTTGTTTGCGATTTTGCCGATGTTATTGTAGTTGATCCGTGCATGCTATGCCATTGTTCTTGCCATGTCTAGCTAGCATTTTGTGCCTTCTTAATGTATATATGCTTGCCTTGCCATGACCTGCACCGTAGTGAGAGCATCGAGCTCGTTTACATGCCTTCGTGAGTTATATTTCAGCATGTCTCAGTTTTCACAAAGTCTGAAAACTGATTATGTTTTAGCTATGTTCGTGTGCTTGTTAGTATATTTTGTGATCCCTTTTGGCTCAAGGTCACTAAGGGACATTTGTTAAGATTGTTGAGTAGCTCCATTCCATGTCTTTCTTTGTCATGTTCAGGTCCTGTAGCATGTTGTTTTGTTGCTCCGAAGAGGGCTTCATGATCTGAGATTTCAGACAAGTGTTAATTTCACTAAGTCTGAAATCTGTTTTGCATTTGCGTTTTGCCATGCTTGTTTGAACCTCTTAATGGATGAATTGGCCGTAGCTCAGTGCTAGTATTTTGTTAAGCATCTTGAATGCTTCCCTTCCATGTATTTTTATGCCATGTTTGAGTGTTGTAGCATGTTTATTTCGTTGCATTTAGAGGCCTACTTGCTATAAATCGCAGACGGGTGTCATTCTTAAATCGCTTGCCATTTCCAAACCGTAACTCCGATTCCGGCGTTCTTTATATCGTTTTCGAGCGATTTCATCTCATCTTGCCAGTGGCACAATTGGTTTTCGAAGATGAGGCCAGGTTCATGCATTTCCTGTCATATCTTGCATATGCATCCCGCATCACATCCCGCATAGCATACCATCGTTGCATCTTATTGTTTGAGTTTACACGTGGTTGATTGTGTCCTTGTTGTTTGTTTGTCTTGTTTGGGTAGAGCCGGGAGACGAGTTCGCTAACGAGGAGCCCGTTGAGTTTGCTTTTGAGGATCCAGTCAACTGTGACAGCTTTGCAGGCAAGTTGATCATACCCTCGAAATCACTACTATCTTTGTTATGCTAGTTTGCTCGCTCTTTTGCTATGTCAATGCTACGATGCCTACCATTTGCTTGTCAGGCTCCCAATTGCCATGTTGAACCTCTAACCCACCATGTCCTAGCAAACCGTTGATTGGCTATGTTACCGCTTTGCTCAGCCCCTCTTATAGCATTGCTAGTTGCAGGTGAAGATTGGAGGCCGTTCCTTGCTGGAACATTTATTTACTTGTTGGGATATCAATATATTGCTATGTTATCTTAATGCATCTATATACTTGGTAAAGGGTGGAAGGCTCGGCCTCTCGCCTAGTGTTTTGTTCCACTCTTACCGCCCTAGTTTCCGTCATATCGGTGTTATGGTCCCGGATTTTGCGTTCCTTGCGCGGTTGGGTTATAATGGGAACCCCTTGACAGTCCGCCTTGAATAAAACTCCTCCAGCAATGCCCAACCTTGGTTTTACCATTTTCCACCTAGCCCCTTTTTCCCTTGGGTTTCGCGGACTCAAGGGTCATCTTATTTTAAACACCCCCCCCCCGGGCCAGTGCTCCTCTGAGTGTTGGTCCAACCTAGAGCACCGTGCGGGGCCGTCCCTTGGCAACTTGGATTACGTTGGCTCCCGTACGCTTAGCTTATCCGGTGTGCCCTGAGAACAAGATAAGTGCAGCTCCTATCGGGATTTTTCGGCACAGTGGGTGGTGTTGCTGGACTTGTTTTACCATTGTCGGAGTTGTCTTTAAGAACCGAGATACCGAGTCTGATCGGAACGTCTTGGGAGGAGGTCTATTCCTTCATTGACCGTGAGAGCTTGTCATGGGCTAAGTTGGGACTCCCCTACAGGGATTGAACTTTCGAAAGCCGTGCCCGCGGTTATGGGCAGATGGGAATTTGTTAATGTCCGGTTGTAGATAACTTGAACCTTAATTTAATTAAAATAAATCAACCATGTGTGTTACCGTGATGGCCTCTTCTCGGCGGAGCCCGGGAAGTGGACACGGTGTTGGAGTAATGTTTGCGCAGGTTGCTCTCTAGTTTCCCGCTCGCACTTTGCCTCCTCTTCTCGCTCTCTTTTGCGAATAAGTTAGCCACCATATATGCTAGTCGCTTGCTGCAGCTCCACACATATTTGCCTTACCCCTTCCTATAAGCTTAAATAGTCTTGATCGCGAGGGTGCGAGATTGCTGAGTCCCTGTGGCTCACAGATTACTATTACACCAGATGCAGGTCCAGGTGATTCCGCTCCAGGTGACGCGCTCGAGCTCAAGTGGAAGTACGACGAGGACTCTCAGTGTTACTATGTGTCCTTTCCTGATGATCAGTAGTTGTGCCCAGTTGGGGGTGATTGGGACCGTGTCGCATGTTGGGTTTTTCTTCTATTTTGGCGCCGTAGTCGGGCCATGAGTGTTTGGATGATGTATGTTATTTATGTACTTGATTGACATGGCGAGTGTAAGCCAACTATGTTATCCCTTTTACTTATCTATATTACATGCGATTATGCCTCTAAGTCGTGCCTCGACACGTGGGAGATATAGTCGCATCGAGGGTGTTACAAGTTGGTAATCAGAGCCTTCCCCGACCTTAGGAGCCCCATTGCTTGATCGTTTTTAGCAGCCGAGTTGTGTCTAGAAAATGTTTTGAGTCATTTAGGAATTATATATCGGAGAGTTAGGAATTCTTTTTACTTCCCAGTCTCCTCATCGCTCTGGTAAGGCATCCTGACGTAGAGTTTTGACTCTTCTCTTCTCAAATTTCACTGAAAAAAAATTTAGGATCACGCGAGTATCTTGGAATCGTTCCGATGGTTTTATGATGAGAACATTGTCTTGGTGCCTCCTGTCAGGGGTTTAGTGGAAGTGTCCCGGGGAGTTGAGCTCTGAGGTGTTGTCATCATAATTTTATCATTGCAATTCTAGAATACTTGAGATATTTTTCGCCGACATCGAAAATCTCTTTTATGCAGTTCGTTGGTGAGATAACCTCGATGCCACCCAGTACTGGGGCGGGAGTTCAGGAGTATCGCCATAACTTGTATAACGGATGCTTTTCGAAGTTTGAGGTAGATGGTTTCCGAAGGTTTCTTTGTTATGTGTTGAAGGATGGATACAGCTGGATGTAGGAATTGCTAGTTTGGGTGAGATATTATGCTTCCCTGTATCCCCAACACCTGATTGCATAACCGGAAAATTTTCGGGAGTTTCATAGGTGGGAATTCAAGTAGCTCTTAGGATATCTTTCCAACAGATGTATGATATGAAATTGGGGTTCGACGTCTAGTGGTTCGCCTATTCACGGTCGATTTTACAGTGGTCTCGTTGTGTCTTAAAGAGCCCTTGGCTATGCCGACTCGGGGACGCTTCGTATGTCATGTGCACTGCCTTGTACATGATGGTGCTATACGATCGAGCCCGTGTAGGTCCCACCACAAAAACTTCGGACGAAATCTCTATCATATGTTTGTTCTGGCTTATTTCGCAAGCCAATCCTTTGTTTTGTTTTGAGTTGTGGTATTTGAAGTGCTTCGAAGTCAAATGTTGATTCCATACCTTGTTGATTTACCTCTTCTACCTAATTCTACGTGGCTTCGCAATTTAGGAATATGTGACCACTTCAAGAGAAGTGCATTCGTTCATTTTGTTCGGATGTGAAGACTCTATGTTGCAATTTTCATTCCGTTGGTTTCAGCTTCATTTATCTGTCTATGTGCTAATGGTGGTCAACCTCTTCAGGATGGCTCCCGCTATGAGCACTAGTGAGAACCAGAATCAAGATCCGCCACCACCTCCACCTCCTCCGGAGGCATGGCAAGCTGTGATGGCCGCAACCAATGCAAACACATAGTTGATCATGAAAATCCTCCAAGAGCGCAATCAAGGCAGTCAAGGGAATCAAGGCAGCAATCAGAATCATTTTGCTACACTGAACCAGTTCCTTGCTAATGGTCCAAAGACGTTCGGCAATTGTGTTGAGGCCTCCGATGCTGACGATTGGCTAGTGGACCTGGGTAAGCATTTTGAATGCAGCAACGTCAGGCCTGAAGATTTCGTCAAGTTCGCTTCCTTCCAACTCAAAGATCAGGCTGCAGAATGGTTCCAGCAGTACAAGGATTCCAGAGGTGGATGTCTGATCACTTGGGATGATTTCCGTCAAGATTTCCGAGCTCATCACATCCCTCAAAGTGTGGTTGAAAGTAAGCATCAGGAATTTCGCAACTTGAAGCAAGGCTCTTTGTCTATCTATGACTACAACAAGTTGTTCCAGAAGCTCGCCCGCTTTGCCAAGCAGGACGTACCTGATGAGAAGAGCATGATATATCAGTTCAGGGGTGGTCTCAGAGAAGAAATTCAGCTCGCTCTTGTCCTCTTTGAGCCGTTGAGATACGATGAGTTCTACAACATGGCACTGAAGCAAGAAGACGCTCAGTTGAGGTGTGATGCTTCCAAGAAGCGAGCCAGAGACACTATGCCTTCTTCCTCTACTCAAGTGGCCAAGCAGCAGAAGTATTGGCTTCCTCCTCCGCCGTTCCGTCAGCCGTATTAGCAGAAGAGCAAAGGTGGCAGTGGTTCTTCCCACCCACCCAACCCTGGCTTTCAGAACATGTCTTTATCTCAAGCTCCAAGATCGAGTGCTCCGTACCACCGTCCGCTTTCAGAGGTCATGTGCAACAAGTGCCAAGAGAAGGGTCACTATGCCAACAAGTGTTTCAACCAGAGGCGTCTTCCTCCTCCTCCTCCTGTGAGATCGGCAAGTACAGCTGTGGTCAAGCATAACCCCAAGCACGCCAAGGTCAACTTGATGAACGCAGCTCAGGCAGAGGATTCGTCAGATGTCATCATGGGTAATTTTCCAATTAACTCTTTTCCCGCAAGAGTTCTTTTTGACACTGGTGCATCACATTGTTTCATGTCAAGATCATTTGTTTCCAAGCATGACTTTGTTTCACAAATGTTGGGTAAACCGATGGGAGTGGTCTCTCCGGCTAAGTCTATGAGGGCTACTTCAATAGTCCCGGATATTTCTATCATGATGGGCGATTTCAAGTTTCTAGCTTCTCCAATGGTTCTTGGTAACTCGGATATTGAACTTATTCTCGGAATGGATTGGGTTTCTAAGCACAAGGCTCAGCTTGGTCGTGCAGCCAGGCAGATTCAATTGAATCATTCGTCTGAGGATGTAATTGTCTTTGCCGCGAATGATGATACAATCCGGTTGTTTTCTCTCAATGAGAAGGGTGAACTCGATGCTATCTCGCAGATTCCAGTCGTTTGCGAATATCAAGACGTCTTCCAAGAAGAGCTTCCAGGAATGCCTCCGCACCGGCCCGTTGAATTTTTTATTGATCTCGAGCCCGGTACGGAACCTGTGTGCAAACGTCCTTACAAGCTCGCACCTGAAGAGTTGAAGGAGTTGAAGAAACAACTCGATATTCAAGAAAGAATGGGTCTCATCCGGCCTAGTTCTTCTCCGTGGGGTTGTGGTGTTCTTTTTGTGAAGAAGAAGGATGGAACAGACCGACTTTGTGTTGATTACCGTCCACTGAACAAGAAGATCATCAAGAGCAAATACCCACTTCTCGACATCAATGAGCTGTTCGAACAACTCAAGGGTGCCAGAGTATTCTCCAAGCTTGATCTCCGTATGGGTTATCATCAGATTCGAATTCGTGAGCAAGATATTCCCAAGACGGCTTTCGGGACAAGCTATGGGTCATATGAATACACTGTCATGTCTTTTGGCCTCGTCAATGCTCCTCCAACGTTCTCTCACATGATGAACTTCATCTTCAACCCCTACACCAATGACTTCGTTTTGGTCTATCTCGACGACATTCTGGTTTTCTCGAAGAACAAGGAAGATCATGCCAAGCACTTGCGTTTGGTTCTTGACAAGCTCAGGGAACATCTGTTCTACGCCAAGTTCTCCAAGTGTGAATTTTGGCTCGATGAGGTTCTTTATCTTGGTCATATCATCTCTGCCAAGGGCATTGCCGTGAATCCTGAGAAGGTGTTTGCAATTGTGAATTGGGAACCTCCTCAGAACATGAAGCAACTCCGTAGCTTCCTC
Source organism: Triticum monococcum (assembly GCA_034509565.1). Taxonomy (NCBI): domain Eukaryota; kingdom Viridiplantae; phylum Streptophyta; class Magnoliopsida; order Poales; family Poaceae; genus Triticum; species Triticum monococcum. Next base: position 342,937,126 of record CM067847.1, read on the forward strand.
GGTCTCACAAGCTACTGCCGAAGATTCGTTGAAAATTTTTCTAAGATCGCGAAGCCTCTCTCTAATCTTCTTCAGAAGCACATCAAGTACGTTTGGTCCTCGGAGTGTGATATTGCTTTCAACACTTTGAAAGAGAAATTGATCACTGCTCCAGTTCTGACTCCGCCTGATGAATCCAAGCCGTACAAGGTCTTTTGTGATGCCTCTCTCCAAGGTCTTGGCGTAGTATTGATGCAAGAGAAGAAAGTTGTTGCTTATACATCTCGCTAGTTGAGGCCTAATGAGAAGAACTACCCCACTCATGATCTCGAGTTGGCGGCAGTTGTGCATGCTCTTTTGACTTGGAGACATCTTCTATTGGGAAGAAAAGTGGACATTTTCACTGATCACAAGAGTCTCAAGTACATCTTCACTCAGCCTAATCTCAACCTTAGGCAAACTCGATGGGTCGAAATGATTCAAGAGTATAATCCGAGTATCGAGTATACTCCAGGCAAGGCCAATGTGATTGCTGATGCATTGAGCAGGAAAGCGTATTGCAACAGTCTGATTCTTAAGCCCTATCAACCCGAGCTTTGTGAAGCTTTCCGCAAACTTAATCTGCAAATTGTTCCTCAAGGTTTCCTCGCCAACCTTCAAGTCTCTCCTACCTTGGAAGACCAGATTCGCCAAGCCCAGCTTCTTGATGCTATGGTGAAAAAGGTGAAGATTGGGATTGCCAAGAGTCAGTCCAAGTACAAGTGCTACCGCCTTGGTGACAAGGATACTCTCTTCTTCTAGGATCGAATTGTTGTACCCAAAGGTGAACTTCGTAAAGTGATCATGAACGAGGCTCACCATTCTCTCCTCTCCATCCACCCTGGGAGCACGAAGATGTATCAGGATCTTAAGCAAGCTTATTGGTGGACTCGAATGAAGCGCGAGATCGCTCAATTCATGAATGAATGTGATGTCTGCAGAAGAGTGAAGGCAGAACACCAAAGGCCAGCTGGTCTCCTCCAACCTCTTGCCATTCCAGAATGGAAGTTTGACCACATTGAAATGGACTTCATGACTAGGTTTCCAAAGTCCAAGCTTGGCAATGATGTTATATTCGTTGTCATCGACAAGCTCACCAAAGTGGCTCACTTTCTGCCTATCAAAGAGTCGATCACTACAGCTCAATTGGCGGAACTCTATACCTCTCGAATTGTCTCTTTGCACGGTATTCCTCAAGTGATATCTTCAGACCGTGGCAGCATCTTTACCTCCAAGTTTTGGGATTCTTTTCAGAAGGCCATGGGCACCAACATCCGCTTCAGCACAGCTTTCCATCCTCAAACAAGCGGTCAAGTCGAGCGTGTCAACCAGATTCTTGAAGATATGCTCAGGGCTTGTGTGATCTCCTTCGGCATGAAATGGGAGGATTGTCTTCCTTATGCTGAATTCTCATACAACAACAGTTTTCAAGCAAGTTCGGGCAAAGCCCCATTTGAAATTCTGTATGGTAGGAAGTGTCGTACCCCTCTCAACTGGTCTAAAACCAGTGAACGTCAGCTGCTGGGTAATGACTTAATCACAGAGGCAGAAGAAATGTGCAAAGTCATTCGTGATAACCTCAAAGGAGCCCAATCCCGCCAGAAGAGCTACTATGATAGTAAGCACCGCGATTTGGCTTTCGAGATCGGAGATCATGTTTACCTCCGCGTCTCTCCTATGAAAGGTACTCGTCGCTTAGGTATCAAAGGGAAGCTTGCCCCTAGATACGTGGGACCTTTCAAGATTGTCAGCAAGAGAGGCGACCTCGCCTATCAACTCGAGCTTCCGTCAAACTTTGCAAATGTTCATGGTGTGTTCCATGTTTCTCAGCTCCGAAAGTGCTTCAAGACGCCTGACCGCACCGTCAACTTCGAGGACATTGAGCTCCAAGAAGATCTCTCTTATCATGAGCACCCGGTTGCTATTCTTGAAGAGACTGAACGCAATACTCGCAACAAGTCAATCAAATTTCTCAAAGTCAAGTGGTCACACCATTCCGACCGTGAAGCTACCTGGGAACGCGAGGATCACCTTCGTTCTGAGTACCCGGCGTTCTTTCAGTCCTAGATCTCTGGACGAGATCCTTTCGTAGTGGTGGAATGTTGTAACACCCCGGATGTAACTTTCCCAATTTGTACTCCAACTCCTGCAGTTTCCGGCGTTAAGTTATATTTATTTCTCGGGTTCGGGTCTTTGTCTCCGTGTGTTGTTTTCGTTGTCATGCATCTCATATCATGTCATCATGTGCATTGCATTTGCATACGTGTTCATATCATGCATTCGAGCATTTTCCCCGTTGTCCGTTTTGCATTCCGGCGCTTCGTTCTCCTCTGGTGGTCATTTCTACCTTTCTTTCATGTGTGGGGATTAAACATTTCCGAATTGGACCGAGACTTGCCAAGCGGCCTTGGTTTACCACCGGTAGACCGCCTGTCAAGTTTCGTATCATTTGGACTTCGTTTGATACTCCAACGGTTAACCGAGGGACCGAAAAGGCCTCGCGGGTGTTGCAGCCCAACACCCCTCCATTTTGGCCCAAAACCCACCAAACTCTGCTCCATCACGTAGAGCGTTCGATCACGATCGCGTGGCCGAAAACCGCACCTCATTTGGACTCTCCTAGCTCCCTCTATGCCTATATATACACCCCCCTCCGAAATTCGCGGTGCAATCCACCCCTAACCCTAGTCTCCCTTCCTCCGCACGCCGGACACGTCCGCCCGGTGCCGGACACGTCCGCCGCCGCCCCCTCGCCCTCTCCTGTCGCGACACGTGGCACCGCCACCTTGCCACCGTCCCGGGCCGGGGAGCCCAGATCCGGCCCCCGCGGCCCGTCTTCTCGCCGTCGTTGCCCGCGGGAGGCGCCCGCCGAAGCCGCCGCCCCTTCCATCACCGGCGCCCGCGCCACCGGACGACGCCGCCTCGGGCCACCGCCGTCGCCGCGCCGCCTAGGGCCGACGCCGCCGCGCGGGTCGCCACCTCCTCCGCCCCACGGCTTCCTATCCGACAACGCCGGCCACCACGGCCATTGATTCCGGCCACCTCGACCTCGGGCTGCTACAGTGAATCTGGCGATCTCCGTAAACCGCACCAGATACAGATCTGAAATCCACTCGGTTGACTTTTTCCCCTCCGAACCCTAATTTTTGTGCATACTTTGACCTGCCATATCTCCGCATCCGTAGCTCCGTTTTGGACATATAGTATATCAAAATGTTCGTCTCGACGAGTACATCATTCCATTCCATTGCATCATTTTCATTTGAGTTCATCTTGATGACCGAAATGCTGTTAGAAGAGTGCTTCATGAGTTAATTGTCAGATCTGCTAGTTCATCTTAGACTTTTGTCATTTTTGCCATGATTATTGTGTGCATGATATGCTTGTGAGTCCTTCATATGTTTTGTTAAGCATCTTGTTATCTTTCCAGAGGTGCAAACCATGAATTTTTGTGATGTGTGTGGTGACTTGTGCAAGCTTGCAAAGTGAGGCACCCGGTAACTCTCTTTTCAGGGACTTAGTAGTTTTCACTAAGTCTGGGATTATTTAGTTCTTGATGCCATATGTTCATGTTGTTTCCTAGTGATCCGTGCCTCTTTTGAGGAAGATCAGTAAGGAGTTTTTTTAATCTTGTTATGCTCTATCCATCCATGCCTTTGGTTGTAATTATGGAGCAACCTAGCTTGAGTCAATCGAGCTCTACTTTTGCTTCGTTGTAAATCTGGGCAGATCGTCAACTTGTTTGCGATTTTGCCGATGTTATTGTAGTTGATCCGTGCATGCTGTGCCATTGTTCTTGCCATGTCTAGATAGCATTTTGTTCCTTCTTAATGGATATATGCTTGCCTTGCCATGACCTGCACCATAGTGAGAGCATCGAGCTCGTTTACATGCCTTCGTGAGTTATATTTCAGCATGTCTCAGTTTTCACTAAGTCTGAAAACTGATTATGTTTTAGCTATGTTCGTGTGCTTGTTAGTATATTTTGTGATCCCCTTTGGCTCAATGTCACTAAGGGACTTTTGTTAAGCTTGTTGAGTAGCTCCATGACATGTCTTTCTTTGTCATGTTCAGGTCCTGTAGCATGTTGTTTTGTTGCTCCGAAGAGGGCTTCATGATCTGAGATTTCAGACAAGTGTTAATTTCACTAAGTCTGAAATCTGTTTTGCATTTGCGTTTTTGCCATGCTTGTTTGAACCTCTTAATGGATGAATTGGCCGTAGCTCAGTGCTAGTCTTTTGTTAAGCATCTTGAATGCTTCCCTGCCATGTAATTTTATGCCATGTTTGAGTGTTGTAGCATGTTTATTTCGTTGCATTTAGAGGCCTACTTGCTGTAAATCGCAGACCGGTGTCATTCTTAAATTGCTTACCATTTCCAAACCGTAACTCCGATTCCGGCGTTCTTTATGTCGTTTTCGAGCGATTTCATCTCATCTTGCCAGTGGCACACTTGGTTTTCCAAGTTGAGGCCAGGTTCATGCATTTCCTGTCATATCTTGCATATGCATCCCGCATCGCATCCCGCATAGCATACCATCATTGCATCTTATTGTTTGAGTTTGCATGTGGTTGATTGTGTCCTTGTTGCTTGTTTGTCTTGTTTGGGTAGAGCCAGGAGACGAGTATGCTAACGAGGAGCCCGTTGAGTTTTCTTTTGAGGATCCAGTCAACTCTGACAGCTTTGCAGGCAAGATGATCATACCCTCGAAATCACTACTATCTTTGCTATGCTAGTTTGCTTGCTCTTTTGCTATGTCAATGCTACGATACCTACCATTTGCTTGTCAGCCTCCCAATTGCCATGTTGAACCTCTAACCCACCATGTCCTAGCAAACCGTTGATTGGCTATGTTACCGCTTTGCTCAGCCCCTCTTATAGCGTTGCTAGTTGCAGGTGAAGATTGGAGGCCGTTCCTTGTTGGAACATTTATTTACTTGTTGGCATATCATTATATTGCTATGTTATCTTAATGCATCTATATACTTGGTAAAGGGTGGAAGGCTAGGCCTCTCGCCTAGTGTTTTGTTCCACTCTTGCCGCCCTAGTTTCCATCATATCGGTGTTATGTTCCCGGATTTTGCGTTCCTTACGCGGTTGGGTTATAATGGGAACCCCTTAACAGTCCGCCTTGAATAAAACTCCTCCAGCAATGCCCAACCTTGGTTTTACCATTTGCCACCTAGCCCCTTTTTCCCTTGGGTTTCGCGGACTCAAGGGTCATCTTATTTTAAACCCCCCCCCTCGGGGCAGTGCTCCTCTGAGTGTTGGTCCAACCTAGAGCACCGTGCGGGGCCATCCCTTGGCAACTTGGGTTACGTTGGCTCCCGTACGCTTAGCTTATCCGGTGTGCCCTGAGAACGAGATATGTGCAGCTCCTATCGGGATTTGTCGGCACAGCGGGTGGTCTTGCAGGACTTGTTTTACCGTTGTCGGAGTTGTCTTGAAGAACCGAGATACCGAGTCTGATCGGAACGTCTTGGGAGGAGGTCTATTCCTTCGTTGACAGTGAGAGCTTGTCATGGGCTAAGTTGGTACTCCCCTGCAGGGATTGAACTTTCAAAAGCCGTGCCCGCGGTTATGGGCAGATGGGAATTTCTTAATGTCCGGTTGTAGATAACTTGAACCTTAATTTAATTAAAATAAATCAACCATGTGTGTTACCGTGATGGCCTCTTCTCGGCGGAGGCCAGGAAGTGGACACGGTGTTGGAGTAATGTTTGCGCAGGTTGCTCTCTAGTTTCCCGCTCGCGCTTTGCCTCCTCTTCTCGCTCTCTTTTGCGAATAAGTTAGCCACCATATATGCTAGTCGCTTGCTGTAGCTGCACACATATTTGCCTTACCCCTTCCTATAAGCTTAAATAGTCTTGATCACGAGGGTGCGAGATTGCTGAGTCCCCGTGGCTCACAGATTACTATTACACCAGATGCAGGTCCAGGTGATTCCGCTCTAGGTGACGCGCTCGAGCTCAAGTGGGAGTACGACGAGGACTCTCAGTGTTACTATGTGTCCTTTCCTGATGATCAGTAGTGGTGCCCAGTTGGGGGTGATTGGGACCGTGTCGCATGTTGGGTTTTTCTTCTATTTTGGCGCCGTAGTCGGGCCATGAGTGTTTGGATGATGTATGTTATTTATGTACTTGATTGACGTGGCGAGTCTAAGCCAACTATTTTATCCCTTTTACTTGTCTATATTACATGGTATGTTTGTGATGATTACCTGACTTGCGACATATGCCTTCAATGCGATTATGCCTCTAAGTCGTGCCTCGACACGTGGGAGATATAGTCGCATCGAGGGTGTTACAGCGTTGATCATGATCATGTAGTTGAACTTGTGTGGGTTGCTCAAGGTTGATGTAGCTCATCAAGAGTTGGGAGCACCACTTAGAGTTTGAGTTCATCTACCTACATGGGTTAGTTCTTGCAAGGAAAAGAACTTGTATATCCAAAATGACAATCATGCAACTCAACATAGAATTTGTCAAAGGATATGTTTGAATGGTTGCGTGCTTCCTTGTCTTCATCCAACATTGTGTAGAGACTTGGTGATATAGAAATTGCTCAAGATGTGAGTGAGTTGCAATCTCATAGACTTAGATTCATCCAAGTACCTACACGGGTTAGATAACATGCAAGGTGCAAATATATCCAAGACATGACATAGTCAACATAAGAGAAATATCAAGGATTAGTCATAGGGTCACGCCTTGCATGTATCAAGTGGAGTTCCTACTCCATGTTTGAAGCATCAATGATGTTCAATTCACCTCTTAACCTGCAAAACACATTCTCATCAAGTGGTTTCGTGAATATATCAACTAACTGTTTTTGGTGCGAACATGCTTAAGATTAATGTCCCCTTTGGCAACATGATCTCAAATGAAATGATGACGAACTTCAATATGCTTAGTTCGAGAATGTTGCACGGGATTGTGAGCAATCTTAATAGCACTTTCATTGTCACAAAGTAATGGAACATGTTTCACATATATCCCATAATCTTTAAGAGTTTGGGTCATCTAAAGTAATTGAGCACAACATGATCCAGCGGCAATGTATTCCGCTTCAGCGGTGGATAAGGACACCGAGTTTTGTTTATTGGAGGACCAAGACACAAGAGATCTACCAAGAAATTGACAAGTACCCGAAGTGGACTTTCTATCAACCTTGTCATTGACATAGTCCGAGTCGGAGTAGCCAACAAGATCAAAGGAGGCCCTCTTTGGATACCAAATGCCAAAATTTGGTTTATGGATTAAGTATCGCACTATCCTTTTCACGGCCTTAAGATGACATTCTTTAGGAGCGGCTTGATATCGTGCACACATGCACACGCTTAGCATAATATTGGGACGTGAAGGACATAGATATAAAAATGAACCAATCATAGAGCGATAAACCTTTTGATCAACCGGTTCACCATCTTTGGCTAAATCAAGATGTCCACTAGTAGGCATGGGTGTAGTCATACCTTTGCATTCTTGCATATTGAACTTCTTGAATAAGTCCTTGGTGTAATTCATTTGAGAGACAAAGGTACCTTCCTTAGTTTGCTTGATTGGCAAACCAAGAAAGAATTTGAGTTCACTCATCATTGACATCTCGAACTTCTCCGACATTAGCTTTCCAAACTTTTCACTAAAATGAGGGTTAGTTGATCCAAATATAATATCATCAACATAAATTTGGCACACAAATAGTTCTACATTAACCCTTTTAGTAAAAAGAGTAGAATCTATTTTTCCAATTTCAAATCCTTTTTCAATAAGAAACTTGGTCAAGCATTTATACCATGCTCTAGGAGCTTGTTTAAGACCATAAAGAGCTTTGTGAAGTTTGTAAGCATGATTAGGTTTCTTAGGATTGACAAATCCGAGAGGTTGCTTAACATGAACTTCCTCCTCTATTTCACCATTTAGAAAAGCACTTTTGATGTCCATTTGGTACAATGTGATATCATGATGATTAGCATAGGGAAGTAAGATGCGAATGGACTCAAGTCTAGCAATGGGAGCATATGTCTCACCATAGTCCATACCTTTGACTTGAGTGTAGCCTTCGGCGACGAGATGTGCTTTGTTGCGAACTACTTGTCCATCTTCATCTTGCTTGTTGCGAAACACCCATTTGGTACCGATGATGTTGTGGTTATTGTCGGGCTTCTCAACTAATGTACAAACTTGATTTCTCTCAAAGTTGTGTAGCTCTTCATGCATGGAATTTATCCAATCCGTATCTTCCAAAGCTTCTTCAACCTTCATAGGTTCAATGCTAGAGATGAAAGAATAGTGTTCACAAAAGTTAGCTAAACGAGTTTTTCAGCGAGTGATTCTCCTGGTTTGGATATCATTGTAGATTTGATCGACGGGATGGTCTTTAGCAATTCTTGCTCGAACTCGTGAAAGCTTTTGCTTGGATCTTGGTTGAACATCTTCTTCATCTTGTTCTTCTTGGCCTTCTTTGTTGTTGACGTTGTCGTTCTCTTGTCGTGGTGGATAAGGAGGTTGTTGGCGTTCATCTTGGTGCACTTCCTCGTTTTCTTCATCTTCGTGTGTCCCACTTGTGGATGCTTCCGTATCAACTCTTGGTTCACCTTGTCGTGAGGTACAAGCTTCCACTTGGACGGACGAGGTACTCTCCTTCACCTCCGTTGGACGAATCTTGCCAATAGACAAGTCTTGGATTGCTTCCGAAGGGTCTTTGTCTCCTACATCAATTGGCAATTGCTCTACTTGCGAGCCTTTAGATTCATCAAACTTCACATCTACCATCTCTTCAACCTTTCGGGTGAAATTATTGTAGACACGGTATGTGTGAGAGTTTGAGCCATAACCAAGTAGGAAACCTTCATGAGACTTAGGAGCAAATTTAGAACGATGATGCTTATCAAGAATGTAGCACTTTGAGCCGAATACTCAAAAGTATCCAACTTGTGGTTTGTTACCGGTGAGGAGCTCGTATGTCGTCTTATCGAGTAGCTTGTGAAGATACAAGCGACTTGTTGCATGACAATCTGTCTCAACCGCTTCCGCCCAAAAGTGCTTTGTCATCTTGTACTCATCAAGCATCGTTCTCGCCATTTCGATGAGTGTCCGGTACTTGCTCTCAACAACTCCATTTTGTTGATGTGTGTACGTAGCCGAGAACTCATGTGAAATCCCTTCTTTGTCAAGAAAGGTGCCACATTTGCGTTCTTGAACTCCGTTCCGTTGTCGCTGCAAACCTTCTTGATCTTCACTTCAAATTTATTTTGTACCTTCCTAGCGAAGTTTTTGAAGATCTTTTGGACCTGCGAGTTATCATCGAGAAAGAACACCCACGTAAATCTTGAAAAATCATCAACTATAACTAGACCAAAAGAATTTCCACTGAGACTTTTGTAAGCGTTAGGACCAAAAAGATCCATGTGAAGTAGTTCGAGTGGCCTCCTTGTGGTCAGGATGTTCTTCATGGGATGCCTTCCACCAACCTTTTTACCTGCTTGACAAGCGCTACAAAGTCTATCCTTATCAAATATGACATCGTTAACGCCAAGGATATAATTTCCTTTAATAATCTTGTCAAGGTTTCGCATACCAACATGACCTAGTCGTCTATGCCATAACCAACCTTTAGAAGATTTAGAAATTAAAAAAGTTCTAGGTTGAGCCTTTTTAGTGAAATCAACAATCTAAAGATCACCTCTACGTATATCAGTAAAGGCCATATTATGATTGTCTCTTCGAAACACTTGGCAATCTACTTCAGTAAATAGGACATTGAAACCGAAATCAGCAAGTCTAGATACTGAAAGTAAATTATACCCAAGAGATTCAACAAGCATGACATTTTGTATGGAGCTATCATGTGAGATGGCCACCTTACCTAGGACAACCACCTTACCCTTTTAGTTCTCACCAAAGGTGACATACTTTTGAGGGCCGTCGTTTTCAGCAAGATCACGGAACATATCTTTATCTCCAGTCATATGATCAGTACATCCACTATCAAGAACCCATTCCTTTCCTCCAGCCATGTAGCCGCGAAGATTTGCCATAAGACCAAAGTGTCTCATTGCATCATTAAGATCATAGTCACTGTCATCATCATCCTCATCATAGTATCCATGTTCAACATCATCTTGTGATTGATCAATTCCTAGAGAGGGTAATGCATTAGATAAATGATCATTTCTATGGTTATATTTATGAATTCTAATAGCTTTGGAAATGATATTACTAATGATTCAAACATCTCCTTTGGCACTCGTAAGATTAGTAAGCTCAAATAAGCCGTCACCAAATTTTGGATCATTGGAACTCATCTTAATCAAGGCAATAGACTTATGGAGAATTTCATGTAGATCTTTCAAGGAATAATTTGGAAAGCGTTCCTCAAGAAATCTCCATATAGTGTAGGAACAATCAAGAGTAGGCAAACATTCAATCAAGTTTCTAGGCAAGCCTCTAGTGATAAGATTAACAGTTCTAAGGTAGCGGATCATGTCAATAGATTCATCTAGGGTAGGATGCAAAGGATCATCATGAGGTTCACAAGGGCTAGTAATGTACTTGTTCGAATGATATTCATTGAAAATCTCAACCATTTCATGTTTCCACTCATGAAAATATTCTCCATCAAAAACAAGCACTCTACGTCTAAGACTCCCCAAAGTAGACTCATCCATCTTCCTCCAATCGTGTTTAAACCAGGGCAATGGAGACCAAAGCTCTGGTACCAATTGAAAGGATCAAGAAGAGGTGTCTAGAGGGGGGTGATTAGACACTAAGTGCTAAAAGTTGCAGTTTTTAATTTCTTTAAGTTGAAGTGGAGTTTTTGCACAAGTTTAACAATCACAATACATATCAAGCAAGCATGCAAAGAGTATATGAGCATCGGAAAGTAAAACATGCAACTTGCAAGAATGTAAAGAGATGGGATTGGAGTGTGCAAATGCAATTTGGAAACATGGAGATTTTTGAGACGTGGTTCCGATAGGTGGTGCTATGGTACATCCACGTTGATGGAGAGTTCAACCCATGAAGGGTAATGGCTGCGCGAGTCCACGGAGGGCTCCACCCACGAAGGGTCCACGAAGAAGCAACCTTGTCTATCCCACCATGGCCGTCGCCCATGAAGGACTTGCCTCACTAGCGGTAGATCTTCACGAAGTAGGCGATCTCCTTTCCCTTACAAACTCCTTGGTTCAACTCCACAATCTTGTCGGAGTTTCCCAAGTGACACCTAGCCACTCTAGGAGACACCACTCTCCAAGAAGTAACAAATGGTGTGTTGATGATGAACTCATTGCTCTTGCGCTTCAAATGATAGTCTCCCCAACACTCAACTCTCTCACAGGATATGGATTTGGCAGAAAGAAGATTTGAGTGGAAAGCAACTTGGGGAAGGCTAGAGATCAAGATTCATATGGTAAGAATGGAATATCATGGCCTCAACACAAGTGTAGGTAGTTCTCTCTCAGAAAAAGTAGGTTGGAAGTGTAGGTTTGTTCTGATGGCTCTCTCCACGAATGAAGAGGTGGTGGAGGGGTATATATAGCCTCCACACAAAATCTAACCGTTACACACAACTTGCCAATCTCGGTGGAACCGAATTGATAAACTTGGTCGGACCGATTCAGTAAAGCTAGTGATCCTTAGGGCTTTCGGTGGGACCGACTGGATCAACTCGGTGAGACGAATGTGCTAGGGTTAGGGTAAATCCAAAACACGGCTTGACCGATTACTCAAACTCGGTCGGACCGATTTGGGTAATAAGAGAAACAGAGAGTTGGCCAAGCAAACTCGGTGGGGCCGATTGCATATCTCGGTGGGACCGAAAATATTGCAATGGGTAACAGAGAGTTTGCAAGCCCATCTCAGTGAGACCGAGATCCCATCGGTGAGATCGAACTGATTAGGGTTTGTGGCAGTGGCTATGTCAACTGAACTCGGTGGCTCCGGATAGAAAGAATCGGTGGGGCCGAGTTTGATATTTGGTGTGGGACATATTTGGAAGTGAGAAAGTGGTTGAGGGCTTTGGAGCATATCACTAAGCACTTTGAGCAAGCAAGCCATTAAGCAACACCCCATCCCTTCTTAATAGTATTGGCTTTTCCTATAGACTCAATGTGATCTTGGATCACTAAAATAGAAAATGTAGAGTCTTGAGCTTGGAGCTTGATCCAATCCTTTGTCCTTAGCATTTTGAAGGGGTTCCACATCCTCTAGTCAATGCCACTTCATTGTTGAACTTATCTGAAACATACTAGGTAAAAGTGTTAGTCCAACAAGAGATATGTTGACATTAATTACCAAAACCACCTAGGGAGCACTTGTGCTTTCAACTATGCTTAGGGCTGTTTTGAAGAATAACAAGAAAATGTTGGAAGAATGCTTGCCCCATATTCAACTTGCTTATAATCGTTCTCTGCATTCTACTACTAAGATGTGCCCTTTTGAAATTGGATATGGTTTCCTACCTCGTGCTCCTATTGATTTTTTGCCTCTTCCATCTTTGGAGAAGGTTAATTTTGATACTTAACAACGTGCTGAATTAATCTTAAAAATGCATGAGTTAACTAAGGAGAACATTGAGAGTATGAATGCTAATTATAAACTTGTTGGAGATAAAGGTAGAAAACATATTGTCTTTGCACATGGAGATCTTATTTTTTTACATTTGCGTAAGGATAGGTTTCCTGATTTGTGCAAATGAAAGCTAATTCCACATGTTGATGGTCCTTTTAAGGTGTTCGAGAATGACAATGCATATAAACTTGAGCTGCTTAGAGATTTTGGGGTTAGTCCCACTTTTAACATTTCAGATTTGAAGCCTTATTTGGGTGAGGAAGATGAGCTTCAGTCAAGGACAACTTCATTTCAAGAAGGGGAGGATGAGGAGGACACCAATACCATTGTTACTCTCACAACCCGTGCTGCTATACATACTGGACCAATTACTAGAGCTCGCGCACGCCAATTAAATTATCAGGTACTTTCTTTTCTTGGTAATGATCCTAATGTTTATGAGAATATGATGCTGCCTAAATTGGATACATTTTTCTTGCTTACAAATGAAGGGCCTATCTTGGACAAGAAGGATGAACATTGGAGCAAGATCAAGCATGGAGATGATGGCATGCACATGGGTAACAAGAACGAAGTTACAAGTGATGATTTCACGACTTTGAATCCACCATAATGAGTGCATGAAGCCTTGGACGAAATATACAAGATGTCACTTCATAAATTTTGTCCATAAGCTATTATAGGTGCTGTGTCACCTTATTATTGGGCCAGGCCCATGCAATTTCAAAATACTTGAGTATAGGCTCATTTTATAGTCTGTATGTGTGGGGAAACATGAGTTAGTGTTGGTTCCAAACCCCTCCTACAAGAGCCACGAAATTCCCCCTCTTCCTCCATATATAAAACCCTTAGGGCACCACTTAGACTTTGGGGTTTGTTTAGATTAAAACTTCGCCATAGCTGCAACTTCGCGTACTTCGTTTGTGTTCAACGACCAGACCAAGACGTCATAGAACCCCACTTTCATCAACAAAGTTTTCCTCTTATATTCGTAATATCCATATCGCAATCTCAATTTCTGGCTTGTTCTTCGTTTGCTCACAGGAAATAGAACCTCGTGGTCAGGTTGATCATGCTCCAGCATGGTCAATAACCCCTCAGAAGTTGGTTTAGTGATTGCTAAGGCACGACGTCTCGCATGTTCATAATCGGATCATCAAGGTTGACTCCCACAGAAAATGATAGCTATCTCATCGAAACATCAATACACCTCCCCCTCTATCAGGAAGACATATCAATCCACCTACTAGTACCCATCCTGTTTTTGAAAGCCAGCTAGATAGCCCCAGCCATTTGATCATGATCAGAAACAATGCTACCATCCTCCATTTTTAAACTAGTGATAGAGGTATTGTTAAATCTCTCAGTGGCCATGTCGTGGACAACCACGGCCACCTATGGCGCCATCAGCCCCTTGTGGTTCGGCAGGGGCGATGAGCACATTGCACAAAGAGCAGAGAATGTAGCATAGCACGACAGAGATCACACAGGCATTTTTACCCCGGTTCGGGATGGCGTGAGGCATAAAACCCTACTTCTGTTTGGTGGATTGATGAGAATACAATGGTGGAGACGAACGCTCTAGCCCGGCAGGGTTGTCTCGGGGCGAGGGCATCTATGCGCGTATGAGTGTACAAGGGTCTGAATCCTTTCTAGGGTTGCCATGGCCCTCCTTTTATAGATCAATGTGTCACCACAATGGCAAATCAGTCATTGTGTACCGATTAGATAGCAAATAGTGTTATCATACCTAACTCTGCAGACAAGGCAGAGCGCATTAAATGTGCCACTTAGCATCACATCATGGCATGCCCGGTGATGACCCACAAGTATAGGGGATCTATCGTAGTCCTTTCGATAAGTAAGAGTGTCGAACCCAACGAGGACCATAAGGAAATGATAAGCGGTTTTCAGCAAGGTATTCTCTGCAAGTACTGAAATAAGTGGTAACAGATAGTTTTGTGATAAGAGCGGGTGGAGTGGTCAGGAGGGGAATTTGGCGTCATGCGTCGGTGGTTCTATAGTAGTAGCGCTAGGTTTATAGCCCACGCTGCTACAATAGCATGTCGCGGGAGGCACGATGAAGACCACATAGTAGTAGCGCGTGGTTTAAAACCGCGCTACTACTATCAAGTTAGTAGTAGCGTGGGTTTATATCCCGTGCTACTACTACTGCTTGTCCGGGCGGGCACGGTGGAGAGCACTTAGTAGTAGCGTGGGTTTATACCCCGCGCTACGGCTATCAACTTAGTAGTAGCGTGGGTTTACAACCCGCGCTACTACTAATTAGCAGTAGTGCCTCTTTTTGTGTCGTGCTACTGCTAAGATTCTGTGTATAAGGTTTTCCCTAGTAGTGATAGGTGCAGAGACTAATGCTTTCTTAAGTATTTCTAATGCTTCTACACAATCATCATCAAAGACAAATGGTATATCTTTTTGCAATAAATTAGTCAGAGGCCGAGAAATTTTTGAGAAGTCCTTAATGAACCTCCTATAAAATCCAGCGTGACTAAGGAAACTTCTTATACCTTCGATGTCCTTGGGACATGGCATCTTTTCAATAGCATCAACCTTGGCTTTATGAACTTCAATACCTCTTTCAGAAACTTTGTGCCCCAAGACAATACCTTCATTAACCATAAAGTGGCACTTTTCCCAATTCAAGACGAGATTAGTTTCTTCACATCTCTGCAAAACTCGATCAAGATTGCTCAAGCAATCATCAAAAGAGGAACCATAGACGGAAAAGTCGTCCGTGAAAACCTCACAAATCTATTCACAAAAGTCAGAGAATATGGCCATCATGCATCTTTGAAAGGTAGCAGGTGCATTACATAAACCAAAAGGCATACGTCTATAAGAAAAAGTACCAAAAGGGCATGTAAAAGTAGTCTTTGATTGATCTCTAGCCGACACAGGTATTTGAGAGAAACCAGAATAACCATCTAGAAAGCAGTAATGTGTATGTTTGCATAATCTTTCTAGCATTTGATCAATAAAAGGTAAGGGGTAATGATCTTTCTTGGTAGATTTATTTAATTTGTGGAAATCAATTACCATCCTATAACCTGTGATAATTCTTTGTGGAATCAATTCATCTGTATCATTAGGAACAATAGTAATACCTCACTTCTTAGGGACACAATGGACAGGACTTACCCACTCACTATCAGCAACGGGATAAATTATACCTGCCTCTAGAAGCTTGAGTATTTCTTTTCTTAAACTTCTTTCATTTTAGGATTCAGACTTCGTTGAGGATGACGAACTGGTTTGGCATCTGCTTCCAAATTTATTTTATGTTGGCATAGAGTGGGACTAATGCCCTTAAGATCATCAAGAGTATATCCAATAGCAGTGCGGTGCTTCTTCAGAGTTTTCAATAATCTTTCTTCTTCATGCTCTGAAAGGTTAGCACTAATAATAACATGATATATCTTCTTTTCATCAAGATAAACATATTTAAGATTATCAGGCAAGGGTTTGAGCTCAAACACGGGATCACCCTTGGGTGGAGGAGGATCCCCTAAAATTTCAATAGGAAAGTTGTGATGTAGAATAGGTTCCTATTTAAATAATACTTCATCTATTTCCCTTCTTTCCTTCAGGAACATATCATTTTCATGGTCTAGCAAATAATGTTCTAAAGGATCACTAGGAGGTATGGCAATAGAAGCAAGACCAATAATTTCATCCTTACTAGGTAATTCTTCCTCACGGTGTTGTTTACTAAATTTAGAGAAATTAAACTCATGAACCATATCATCCAAACCAACAGTAACAATATTCTTAGTGCAGTCTATGGTAGCATTGATAGTATTTAAGAAGGGTCTACCAAATATAATTGGACAAAAGCTATCTTGCGGAGAAGTAAGAACAAGAAAATCAGCAGGATATTTAGTTTTCCCACATAAGACTTCAACATCTCTAACAATTCCAATTGGTGCAATAGTATCTCTATTAGCAAGTTTAATAGTAACATCAATATCTTCTAACTCAACAGGTGCAATTTCATTCTTAATTTCTTCGTATAAAGCATGTGGTATAACACTAGCACTAGCACCCATATGACATAAACCATGATAGCAATGATCTCCTATTTTAACAAAAATAACAGGCACGCCTACCACAGGTCTATGTTTATCCTTATCACAAGGTTTAGCAATTCTAGCAGTTTCACCTTCGAACTGAATAACATGCCCATCAATATTATCAGACAAGAGATCTTTAACAATAGCAATATTAGGTTGTACTTTAACTTGCTCAGGAGGTGTATAAGTTCTAATATTGCTTTTACGAACAACAGTTGATGCTTTAGCATGATCCTTTATTCTAACAGGGAAAGGTGGTTTCTCAATATAAGAAGTAGGAACAATAGGATCATTATAAGTGACAGTCTTTTCTCCAACTTTAATAGGAGCAGCTACTTTTTCTTCTATGGGAGGATGATATTTAAACCACTTCTCCTTAGGGAGATCAACATAAGTAGCAAAAGATTCATAGAAAGAGGCTACTATCTCAGAGTCAGTTCCATATTTAGTGCTAAACATACGGAAAATATCGGTGTCCATAAAAGATTTAACACAATCAAACTTAGTTGTCATACCTGATTCCTTACCTTCGTCGAGGTCCCAATCTTCAGAGTTGCGTTTAATTCTATCTAATAAATTCCATCTGAATTCAATAGTCTTCATCATAAAAGAGTCAGCACAAGAAGTATCAAGCATGGTGCGATTGTTTTCAGAAAGCCGAGCATAAAAACTTTGCATAATTATTTCTCTTGAGAGCTCATGATTGGGGCATGAATATAACATTGATTTAAGCCTCCCCCAAGCTTGAGCGATGCTTTCTCCTTCACGAGGCCAGAAATTATACATATAATTGCGATCACGATGAACAAGATGCATAGGGTAATACTTTTGATGAAATTCCAGCTTCAATCTTTTATAGTCCCACGATCTCATATCATCACATAGCCTATACCATATCAATGCATCTCCCTTCAAAGATAAAGGGAAGACCTTCTTCTTAGCAACATCATCGGGTATACCTGCAAGCTTAAATAACCCACAAACTTCATCCACATATATTAAGTGCTCATCAGGATGCTTTATTCCATCTACTGTAAAAGGATTAGCTACCAGTTTTTCTATCATACCCGAGGGATACTCATAAGGAATTTCATTTTCAATAGGTTCAGTAGGTTGAGGAGCAACTCTTTGCTCTACAGGACGGGGTGAAGATACCCCGAACAAGCCCCTCAGAGAATTACCTTCCATAGTAACAAGTGAAAGTAAATTTCATTACACTATACAAATTTTTCCTTACCAAATTCCACCTACGAAAGGCGCTACACTCCCCGGCAACGGCGCCAGAAAAGAGTCTTGATGACCCACAAGTATAGGGAATCTATCATAGTCCTTTCGATAAGTAAGAGTGTCGAACCCAACGAGGAGCAGAAGGAAATGATAAGCGGTTTCCAGCAAGGTATTCTCTAGAAGTACTGAAATAAGTGGTAACAGATAGTTTTGTGATAAGATAGGTTGTAAAGAGCAACAAGTAACAAAAGTAAATAAAGTGCAGAAAGATGGCCCAATCTTTTTGTAGCAAAGGAAAAGCCGGAACAAGCTCTTATAATAGGAAAAGAGCTCCCGAGGACACATGGGAATATCGTCGAGCTAGTTTTCATCACGTTCATATGATTCGCGTTCAATACTTTGATAATTTGATATGTGGGTGGACCGGTGCTTGGGTGCTGTTCTTACTTGAACAAGCATCCCACTTATGATTAACCTCTATTGCAAGCATCCGCAACTACAACAAAAGTATTAAGGTAAACCTAACCATAGCATGAAACATATGGATCCAAATGAGCCCCTTACGAAGCAACGCATAAACTAGGGTTTGAGCTTTTGTCACTCTAGCAACCCAACATCTACTTATTACTTCCCAATGCCTTCCTCTAGGCCCAAATAATGGTGAAGTGTTATGTAGTCGATGTTCACATAACACCACTAGAGCCGAGACAACATACATCTTATCAAAATATCAAACGAATACCAAATTCACATGACTACTCATAGCAAGACTTCTCCCTTGTCCTCTGGAACAAACGTAATTACTCACAAAGCATATTCATCTTCATATTCAGAGGTGTAATAATATGCATATAGGATCTGAACATATGATCTTCCACCAATTAAACCAACTAGCATCAACTACAAGGAGTAATCAACACTACTAGCAACCTACTAGCACCAATCCCGGACTTTGAGACAAGAATTGGATACAAGAGATGAACTAGGGTTTGGAGATGAGATGGTGCTGGTGAAGATGTTGATGGAGATTGCCCTCTCCCGATGAGAGGAGCGTTGGTGATGACGATGGTGATGATTTCCCCCTCCGGGAGGGAAGTATCCCCGGCAGAACAACTCCGCCGGAGCTCTAGATTGGATCCGCCAAGGTTCCGCCTCGTGGCCGCGGAGTCTCGTCCCGAAAAGTTCCCTCCTATTTTTTTCTCATCGAAAGACCTCATATAGGAGAAGATGTGCATTGAAGATCCACCAGGGGGCCCACGAGGTAGGGGCGCGCCCTAGGGGGGGGGCGCCCCCACCCTTGTGAGAAGAGTGTGGGCTCCCTGGCCTTCATCTTTGGCGTGGATTTTTCTTTATTTCTTTTAAGACGTTTCGTGGAGCTTCAGGACTTTTGGAGTTGCGCAGAATAGGTCTCTAATATTTGCTCCTATTCTAGACCAGAATTCCAGCTGCCGGCATTCTCCCTCCTTGTGTAAACCTTGTAAAATAAGAGAGAATAGGCATAAGTATTGTGACATAAAGTGAAATAACAGTCCATAATGCGATAAATATCGATATAAAAGCATGATGCAAAATGGACGTATCACCCGGCAAGCCTTGTCGGGCTGTTTGGCCACCTTCTCACCTGCCTGCATGACACGTCTCTGGACGGGTGTCATCTTGAGGTGATTTCGATAGGAAGTGGCTGCCACGTGCCAAATAACAGCCACTCGATCACTTGGGGGCTTTACATCGCACCGACAGATGACTTGCGTTGCTGTGAGGTGGAGTGGTGGAGTCTTGGCGGGGTAGTTTGCCTTCGTCGTGCCCGGCAGGCCTGCCTAGACGGTCTTGAGCCTTGTGTTTGGGGTAACCCTGACCTTGCCTGGCTCGCCTGCCCGGCAAGGGAAGTTTTTCCTTGGTGGTATCTTGCTTCCTTTGTCTTGACTTGGTCTTCTTGATCCACCCTATGATTTCTCAAAGAGCTATGTCTTCAACTCAATCTCGTTTTGGATGTCGCAACCTTACTCCTTAGGCCTATGCACGGTCTAGGCAACAGACCCAGGGTTTCTCGCACAGACAGGCCATGGCAAGAAAGAATTTAGTATTTTCCTCACCTTCTTCAACATATCTAATGGCACGTCTCTTTTTCCAATATAAGAACTAAAGGTGAAAAAGGTGCTCCACATGCAACTTAACAAGGGTTCTGAAGTTGAACTCATGCCTGTAAAGGGGTCTTAATTCTTCTAGATAGTCTAGAACAGAAATCACTCTGTTACATTTAGCAATGAGACATTTCATCTTAGAGATATTCACGTGACACCTCTTGAGGGCATGTCTCAAATATTTAAATTTATCAGCAATAACAACAAATATGTGGGACTTCCTTGAGACAGAACTCCAAGAACCAGAAACGCAGTCCAAAAATCCCTCGAACTCCACCCAATAATTCTCAAAATGAAAGATACTACATGATCCGACGTAGCTCCATGACAATGATTGGGCCGTCCATGCTGGAAAAAATCGTGGTAGATGCGAGGGCGAGGAAAATATCAGGGAGTTCCCGGTTACACTGGGTGGTCGGGGCCGAGCGATGCATCGAGGTTTGTGCGTTTCTCTCGTGTATGCGTGTGTGTGAGGCGTTGTCTAATTGAACCTGAGCGATCACACTAGTTACGTTACAGAACCATAGCGATCGATCCCTTGGCTGTTAACTAAAGCCGAGGGATTCATTTGCTGCTGACTGAACACGGGCGATTCCTTCGATGTTGCTGCTAACTGGACCTGAGCGATCGATCACTGTTGCTGCTTACTAAAGCCGATCGAGCCCCCGTGTGAGACGTAGCCAGTCGGTGTTGTACGGCCTCTCGATGAACAGTGACCGTTGCTACCGTGCACGTGGTACGTAGAACGAGTCGGGACGTGGTGAGTCGAGCCGGTTGGTTGGCTGTGGATGAACAGTTCCCGGTGGGGGTTGGATGAACAAGACCCCGTGGTAGTAGGCCATTGCCGCTGGATGAACAGGACCCTAAGGATGCCGCCGCACCCCAGCCACTTGGGGTGGATGAACAAGACACCATGGAGGCTCTATGAACAGTCACTGGTGGAGGCTGGATGAACAATAGCCTGTGGAGGCCGGAGGAGGTCGACGGTGGATGAATAGTAGCCCGTGGAGGCAGGAGCGAGGCAGTAGACGATGGATGAACAAGACCCTGTTTTGACAGTAGGCACTCCAATAAAAGTCCGTTTTTCCTCCGATTTGCGGTACGCCACACCCCTCCCAATCAACAGGACCCCGTTTCGACCGTAGGCACTCGAACAGAAGTCTGTTTCCTCCGTTTTGCGGTACGCCAGACACTTCCCGATGAACGGGACCCCGTTCTGACCGTACGCGCTCGAACAGAAGGCCCATTTCCTTCGTTCTGCGGTACGCCAGACCTCGTTTCAACTATTCTGGTCAAGCCAGTTGGCTCCCGATGAACACGACATATTTCGTTGCCTCCTAATGAACACGACGCATTCCGTTGCCTCCCGATGAACAGGATGCTATTTCTCCGTTCCAACCCAGCCGGTTCGCTGCTCGATGAACAGGACACTGTTGCTGCCGTCTGTTGCCTCTCCATGTACACGAGCCCTGGCTGTATTTATGCATGAGTATGCGTTCAAGACCCCACCTGTATGTACATACATGGCCGTATTTTTTGGCATCTGGTTGTACGTACGTGTGCACGGTTTTGACTGGACTGCTTGAACTGCTACCGCTCCTTACTTGGCCACGGTTCATCGTGCCAGATAGACCGATCGACATGTATGTACACAGACAATGCTACGTACGCTTCGATCGGGTGGGTCCCAGCTGTCAGGGAGGACAAGGAGGCATTTCCTTGTGTGCGAATATATAGTTGGCGGGTCCCATCGGTCAGGGGTGGAATCATATTTATTTTTGCCCATTATAAGGAGGCACTTCCTTGCATGCAAAGATGTTGTTGGTGGGTCCCAGCTGTCAGGGGTAGGCATAAGGAGGCACTTACTTCCTTGCGAAGATATACGTGGTGGCTCGCAGCTTTCAGGGAGAGGAATAATTTTATTTTCGCGTAATAAGGAGGTAGTTGCATGCGTGCATCCATGGACCTGGTGCGTCCCCACTGTCAGCCTCTCCATGTACAGTCCTCTTCCGATGACTCTCGTTTGTTTACCATGTTGACCATGCCGTGCCGAGCACACCAAGGTGGTGGACGACCGCGAGGCCCCGGATGACAAAGAGACGGTGATGGGAAGACGCGGCAGTGGAGTCGCAGACGGGGAGATGTACGAGGGTTAACTGGTTCTGGTGCAACGTGGTTCTGTAGTGGGCGGATAATAACAGGAGGTGTGGAGGGGTGGAGGGATGGCTTGGTCAGCGGTGGGCTAGCGCTTCGCAGCGAAGCCTTCTAAGCAGAGCTGCTAGTAGCCGGAGGCGGGAGCAGGTGGTCCCGGCGGTGCTGGAGGAAGAAGAAGAGAGATTGAAGATGAAGGCCGACCGTTGGATGTAAATCCAAAGGCTATCGATGTCAAAATCATTGGTTGACTAAGTTGGCAATGCCTTGCGTTCGCTTCAACCTATTGGCCCACATTCCAGCCTCCAAAAATGTCGCACATATTCAACCCATTTTTCTATAATTTATTGTCCATTCGCTGCGATGGGTGAACAAATAATGTAGCGTCCATATGGCCCATTAAATTTTTTCTAAAAAAACTACAACCCATTTGCACTTTCTAGAAATAAACGAATTTGCTAGCCTTGGTGAACAAATAAGTCCATGCGGCCTATTTTTTTCTAAAAAACTACAACCCATTTGCACTTTCTAGAAATACACGAATTTGCTGACCTAGGTGAAAAAATAATGTAGCATCCATGCGGCCCATTTATTTTTTCCTAAAAAATTACAACCCATTTGCACTTTCTCAAAATACACGATTTTGCTGGGCTAGTTCTAATTATAATGTTGTGCTGAGCGCAACAATGCTATCAAAAAATAAACAAGGGCTGAGCATTTTGTTATAAATATATGTAAATAATAAGTGCTTTATTTACATTGGTCCTTAAATCTTACCAAGCTTTTGTACACAATCACCTGTATTTTCGTTGACCTTAAGTAAAGAAACCGAGGATTTTATAGTTAAACACTTACTTTTATAAGTTCATAATACATGGGATATTTTTTCTTATATATCTAAGTATCTGTTAAATATATGATGACAATAACATATAAAATAATATAAATATATATAATATAGTTAGAAGCGAAAGATAACTTGGACATGGTGTTCCTATTCTTATGTACAAAAATAGAACAGACCTCTGCGTTTTATTCAAAAAAATACATAAGTTGAGTCGCGGATGTCTAAGAAAAAATAAAACCTAGGATGGGAGGACCCTAGGCCGGTCGATAAATGACGACCCTCAAACAAATACAAACCGGCATGTCGTGGGCTGCACATGTTGAAAAAGAAAGCCTAGAGTGGGCATCCCATAACCCAGCTAATACTTGTTGGCCCACTGGTAATAAATGATACATGCCAGCGCCCCGATGACTAGCTTCATTGCAAATTTATCTCCTTTAGTAACTACGTTGACAAACCCGTTCCCCCAACTTCAGTATAGAATTAGGAGGGCCCATTTTTTCAATGAGGCACTTGCTTGTGTATGACCATGGACCTGGTCAGGCCATATACGTGCTACAGTAGTCGTAGATGTTGTGCCTAATTTCGAGCGAGAGTACTGGAGTAGCCCAGTTCCAATCCCCAACCGTTGCTTCGGCCGCGTTCGATTCCTGTTGATGCAGTGAAAATATCCACAATTTTTTGCCTCTCCCTTTGACATGTGGCTGCCCATTGTCATCTATGCACACCACCTCCAACACACTCAACAATTGTGGGCATTTTGAGAATTGCATATCTTTTTGACTGTGCATCATATGAAGTTGTGCTATGCATGAATGTTGATCAGCATGATGTTAAGTGGCTGGTAGTTCCATTTTCGACCATGAATTAAACTTCCAACATGATGTTATCCCTGTTTGAAAATGGCGTGTTAATATAAATGCTCTGCCTCAGAAGCATGCAGTTTCTTATCTGAAACTGAAACTTGCAGTTTCTTCTCTGAGAATCACATTGTCTGCACTTTTATATGAAACTACATTTTTTAAGTGCTAAAAATTGATGTCCAAAATTCATAAAATACTTCATATGCTCAATACTGCAAATCTGAAATTCAAAAGAGATTCATATCTGAAAGTACTGTCAAATCTGAAACACAAAACACAATTCACAACCTGCAAATACTGACAACCCTAAGCTCCTCCTCAAACTATTTGGGGGGGAGTCCCCTCCTATTCCTCGATGGCAGACAACCGCCCCGTGGAACGAGGTGAACGGTGAGGGAGAGGATGGCGGGGAAGCGTCGTCGCGCCAACTGTTTTTCTCCTCTTGCAGTTCGGTTTGGTCGACAAAGACTCCACCGGCTCACTCTGCCATGGCACCCTCACAAATGGCACCGTGTAGATTCTCGATCCTTCAATCTCGGGTGGATGCTCAATCTTGGATTGATACTCCCACCACGGCAGCCTCACGATCTAATCCGGTGAATCAGTTTGCTCCATGGCCCAGAGGAGTAGCTCTATGTACTCCCGCACGACTCCGTCCTGGTGTATCACCTCCTTTTCGCTCTTTTCTAGATATTTGGCCATTGCTTTGGTCATTTCCTCTAATTGCTCTGGGTTGTCAAACCAAGACTGTATCTCCAACATCCTAGCTAGCTTCACAAGATCGCTGCCTGCGAGCCACATGTATCAGTTGTACTCCTACATCGATCTACTTATCCACATCACCTTCACTCGTCGGCGGTGGTTTCTAAATGGAAGAGGAGAGGAGCGGCTCTGGTTTTGGATTATAACGGGAGAGGAGTGGCGGTAGTTTTTAAATGGAAGCAGAGAGGAGCGGCGCTGGTTTTGGATTGGACCAAGAGAGGAGCGGCAGTGGTTTTGAAATGGAAGAGGAGAGGAGTGGTGCTGGTTTTGGATTGGAATAAGAGGGGAGAAGCGGTGGTTTTGAAATGGAAGAGGAGAGGAGCGGCATTGGTTTAAGAGGAGAGGAGCAGTGCTGGTCTTGGAAGTATTTTTTTTGTTTTGCGTATTTTGGGTCAAAGTTTGACCATGTACTGTATTTGACAAGCAAAATGCGAATGCATGTCATAAAAAATATATGGTTTGGTTTGTATCTGAATGTACTCTCAAATTATATTATTTTTGCAACGTATAACATACATTTCATTTGTGAAAATCATGGTCAAATATGACCCAGAATACAACAGAGACTACTTAATGTGGGGTCTCTTTCTTAATTGAAGGGTAAATTGATTTTGATTTTGATCTAGTCACAGCGCACTGGCCCTCTCGTCCAATCCCGAATCGTTGTCGCACGCTCCTCTCCCTCTTCTCTATTGCAAAACCACCCCTCTCCTCTCCATCATCTCCATTCCAAAAGAACTATCTCGCATCTCCCTCTTCTCCATTGCAAAACCACCCCACTCCTCTCCATCTTCTCCGTTGCAAAATCACCATCTCACCTCTCCCTCTTCTCCATTGCAAGACCACCATCTCTCCTCCCATCTTCCAAAGCTAGCACCAGACCTCTCAGAAGGACATCTATGGAGAGGATGCAGCAGCAAATCAGGCATATCGCCGGCGACGACTAGGCGAAGTTAGCCAGGTTGAAGGATATCCTTACTTGGCTTGACAGCGGGTGGGAGATTTCGAGGATGGTGAGGGCCATGTGGCAATGTATGGGAAAGAGTGAGACGGTCGTGATGTACTCCTCGGCAGCAGTCACGCTGCAGTCCTTTGAGTTCATCAAGTATGTCCTCTAGGCGACGAAGCAGATAGATTCGCTCGAGGCGAAATTCAGGGGGAGGTGGTGGGCGTACAGGTCAAAGGTCGAGCATCCAGAGGATAACGAATCGATCGAGTACGGTGTGTCGTTCGTGAGGGTGCAGTGCCAGCCGGAGCCACAGGAGTATTCGTTCTCCCACCACAAGAGGAGGTCGGATGGCGCGATGTCGCTTCCCCGCCGTTCTCCATGGTTCCCTCGCCGCTCGCCTCGTTTCAACAGCGGCGGTAGGGTTTAAGGTAAGCTTCGCACTAACCTAATCTTCCATCTGCTCATTCTTACAATCATTCTCCGAGTACAACACTAATCTCCCTAAAATAGCTCTGGACCAAAAACAAAGTTGTAACATTGTGTACAAATAAATAAAAATAGATTGGTGCTTCTTTCCGAAAAGAGTACTCCCTAGAAAAGTGCCAATATAAGCTACTAGTATTTGATTAGAGGATTTGCCACTGAGAAAGATCCGTCCACATAGAACGCCACCCATCCCACTGGTGGTGGATGCCAATGCTTAGATGGATCTTGGTTGGTGTCGGTAATTTTTAATTGGCACCTCGCACTCTACATATATGTCGGCTCCATCCGTACATTTGTGCAGTTCCACCAAAATGCAGCTGAATAACCCTGTTTGCATAGATAATGAAAAAGCGTGATTACATTATAGTGGCACTAGTTGATGAAACATACACTAATAAATAGAAGAAACTTCATTTTCTTAATGGGAAAATATTACGATAGTATCACAGTATGCCATGCTACTAGGGAGAGATGGGCCCTACGACACCTCATACGATAGGCCTCATACTGGAAATCAACCCAATTCTCCCCGATACACATTCTGCCAGTGATGAATATTAGTGTACAACAATAGTATAAGGATGGGCCTTGAGACATTCAAATCTCTATTTTTATGCAGATCAACTAAAATTAAGCACCCCAGTTTGCAGAAACACTTAAACATTAACAATGGGACTAGTTGATGAAACATATACTAACAAAGAGAAGCACTTTCTTTATCTACATTGGAAATGAAATGATAGAGAGGACACTTGCTCTATTTTAACTTTATTATTACTTCATTTTATAAGTGGCACTAGGGTCGAGCATGTGGCAAGCAAGGTGTACCGTGCGTCGCAAGGATGAGGCCAGGGCTGCTTAGCCTGGGATGCTGAAGCTGGCTCTTTCAGTCCCATCTCCCCCCCCCTGATGTTTCTGTGGTAGCATTTGGGTTGTAATCCAAACATGGCCGAGATGATGTTGCGTCCCCCTACCTGCCTAGCTTATGTGGCGAACTTGTCTCCTACTAGTACTCAGTCTGTTCTAGTAGTAGTTGCATAACTACCCGTTTACGCTGAGATGTTGTTGGGTAATGGTTCTTTATGGTTGGGTTTCTTTAATGAAATCAAAGGAAACCCCCTCTTTTGATATATATAAAAAGTCAGTGGCACTAGCCGTGCCAAAACATTGCCTCAAATTAATAGTGCCACTCGATTAAGGTGCAAAATAATAACATTACTGCTATATCATGGCAGTGTCAAAACAGTAGCACAAGAGCACACTCAACATGCAAGATCTTTGGCAAACGGTAAGATCAAAAAGGAACATAACTCATGATGGGAACAATATCTGCAGTCAACGCCATCGTAGAAGGGATGGCACCAATCACCAACATGGATGATTCAATTCATGGGACCTTTTTGTGTAGTTCACCTAAAATGAAGCAATGTTTGCATCACGCAGTTAGCAAGTACCTGGACCCATGAGCTAGCAGCTTCTTCTTCATTAGTTACAATAAAATTTAGCAACATCAAGGTTGGTCGTGAAGCTCGTGGAATGTTCAACTATAATTTAGATATCATTTTGCGTAGTTCAACTAAGATCAAGCGTGAAGTGTATATCTCAGTTTGCACAAAAAGGTGGAAAGGAGGGTGACTAGCAAGTGATGAAACAAACATCAAATGAAAAGAAGCATGTTCCTTATCTAAATGGCGATCCTAAAAGGACAGTAGCAATTTCTAAAGCAACATCATTGCTAGATATTAGTGTGGGAATTAGGATTAACTATGACAACCGTTAAATACGACATTACTTCAATGGTGCCATTGATTCATTTTACCAGCAACATTACATTAACAGTTGCTAAAGAGTTGGTATTTGGGCATGGGAGAGTAGGCGGACCAGGAAAGTTGCATTTCTAACAAAAAGAAGCAACTTATCATAATGGGAAATTTAGCAGGACATGAAAAATGGTGCCATTGATTCATATTATTGGAGGCATTACATTGAAAACAACATTGGTTTAATGTGTCCTTACTTTTAACAGTGGGACTGCTACATTTTACCAGTGGCATTACATAAGAGGGGCTCGGGGCAACAAACATCAGAACATGATATCTGGGTTGGTCCCATATTTGTTCGGTATAGCCACCTTATACCGTGTGCTGGACATACTTTGTTGACTTGTCCCCCAATCCCCACTTTCTTTCCTTTTTCAACCAATAGATTGGTTTATATTGAGTTTTTACTATGTTTCCCTTTATTTCCCTATTAGACCAAGAGACCAGTTGGATAGCCAGTCTCTGCTACTTTTCTCCCTCATTATTTCCTCTTTTGACAAAGTCCTAGATTCAGGTAACAAATCTCCCCCACCCCCACCCCCTTTCTTCCCTGTTTGAACCAAGTAGTACTAGATTCGACTGCATGATGTAGTGTTACCTCTTAACAGTAAAAAATTAGGTGGCTTTTGAACAACTGATCAATCCTATCTATGTGGGGCCTAAAAATAGTAAAATATATGAATGCAGCGACGTTAGGAGCTGGGGCAGTAGAGAAAGGTCGGTTTCGAAGGAAGTTATGCCTGAGAGTCGCCGGGATGTTGCTAGGTGGGCGGCGGGAGGCCGGATGTGCCTACACTATGGCATCAAGGAAGAAGGGGTCGGAGGCCCTCCCTAGCCGGCGCTGCATGGAAGAGAACGGCAAGGCACGCTGATCGAGACGCGCTGACAGTAGGTAAGATCCATCGACCCCGTGAACATTGCATCTTCTCACCTTCCCTGGCAGAGGGGATCTGGCTGGATCTGTGACAAGTGGTGAGCAGCTGTGAGCAGAGAGAGAGTGTGGCCACCGATGTCATGTTTACATCAGGAGAGGATGAGAGAGTGTGAAGAGAGCAACACTAGCAAGCAAGCGCGGAAGCTCCAGCCTATAGAGTGGAGTTGTTTTATTTTATCTACCGGAGCCGGCTTGACCTCGTCAATGACTATCGAGAAGTCTTCAAGCACGTGCCCCGGAGACGCAGTTGTCGTCATTTTGATCTGAAGCACCGAATTAACATAGAACATGAAAAATGCCAAATGACAAGAAACCATAACCTCACTGCCCTAAGGAGACAGGATGAATCCCGACAGACAAACTAGATGAGCATCAAAGCTCAACTTAAAGACAAACTCGTAGAAAAGGGGTAAATCAATAGATGTCCTAATTAGCATGGACGGCTTGACCTAGATGGAAGCCGAGTAGTCTTCGTGCATGTGCCCCCAATGACTAGCGCCTTGGAGGAACGAAGTTGTCGCTGTTTAACCCTCGAAGTGATCCGAAGCACAAGACACCTAATATTGCAAGATGACAAGAAACCTTTTTTTGATTTCTCATTAGAAATACAACCCTGTACAACACAGCAAGCATGATATGTAGACGATAGCCAATCTAGATATCTGATGGAGTCCGGTTACATGCATGGATGAACTGATCTCCCGTGTCGTGCAGGGATCGTCCAGGTACCGACGTGTTTACAACACTGCTCCAGTACTATCGCTCATCTCTCTCTCTCTCTTCTATTAACTCGGCCAACTTGTGGGGACAGGGGAGTGTGCGTATGGTCAGTTCTTAATTGCATCCCACATGTCTGTGCAAACGCAATATGATCCGCGTTCCATTCGAAGAGCAGTGTGCCAGACCGACCGACCGTCTGGGGTGCGACGTGAACGCGACGAGCGTGTTGTATACATGTGTATCGTCATTTTCTTGAGGCTTTGCTCCATGGCACAATCCATGGATACAAGATTATATTTAGAAGTCAAGGGCAGGGCTTTTCCCGCGTGGTAGGTGTGACGCCCTCAATTCAATCGTACACTAATCATACACGCAAATGTGTACGATCAAGATCAAGGACTCACAGGAAGATATCACAACACAACTCTAGATACAAATTAAAATAATACAAGCTTTATATTACAAGCTAGGGGCCTCGAGGGCTCGAATACATTAGCTCAAATACACAGAGTCAGCGGAAGCAACAATATCTAAGTACAGACATAAGTTAAACAAGTTTGCCTTAAGAAGGCTAGCACAAAAACAACAACGATCGAAAAGGCAAGGCCTCCTGCCTGGGAGCCTCCTAACTACTCAAAGTCATCAGCGGCCGTCATGTAGTAGTAGGGACCCTCCGGGTAGCAGTAGTCTTCAATGGTGTCGTCTGGCTCCTGGGATCCGTCATCTGGTCGCAACAATCGGGTATGGGGGAAAAGAGGTAGCAAAGCAGCCGTGAGTACTCATCCAAAGTACTTGCAAGACTTACATCAGATCTAAACTAAGTATGCGTCTGTATCAAACGAATGGGTTGTATATGTGGACTAAACTGCAGAATGCCAGAAGAGAAGGGGAAGCCTAGCCTATCGAAGACTAGCATCTTCAAGCATCTTGCAGCATATAGAAGAGTACAGATCAACACAATGTAAAGTAGTAGTGGTGCTATCAACCTCGGTTAGAGATCCTTTCTCGACTCCCTGCGAGAAAGCAATCCCAGAGCCATACTATCCATTTCTCATCACAAGTATCCAGTTCTACTTGTATCGATCGGGATACAGCTCCAAGTGTCCATTACCGTAGGACAAGCTATCGATAGATGTTTTCTTCCCAGCAAGGGTGCACCAACTTACCCATCACATCCGATTAACTCCGGCCGGACACACTTTCCTGGGTCATGCCCGGCCTCGGCCAAACAATACATGGAAACCCGACCTAGGCTTAATAGAGAGGTCAGCACGCCGAACTGAGCCTATGCCCCCAAGGGTCATGGGCCATCTCCCCGGGAACTCCTGCATGTTGCGTACGCGGCCTGTGAGTAGACCTAGCTACCTCCTTCAACAAGGTAGGAGCTTACGCAGTCCAACCCGGCGCATGCCGCTCAATCGTTGACGTCTATTATGCTTTGGCTGATGTATACAACACAGAACGCCCATACAATGCCCACGTGGTGGTAAGTGCTATCAGGCCAGAGGCCCCTCATATCAAATATCCAAATCATAGTGGATTAGGAACGCGCGGTAACAAGCAGAGACTCACGAAAGATGTGACCCCGTCGCCCTGTCTCGAGTACTTGCGGCAAGGGCTAAGAATGCCCGACCACGCCTCGTAAGTATCTCGCGGGCACCTTCCAGGTCAACCCGACTCCACATCACTCGCTATTAAGCTCGCACGAGTACCCCTCAGGGCCGACCCGTCTTTAGTAACATGATTGAGTGTAAAGTCATAGTAACCATAGTAACTGTGTGTCTAACACCAAGGGGAAAACCCGAGGAATCACCCCCGGTGAATTCCACTCGATGTTATCATCAAGGTGAACGTAAGAGGATCCACCCTCGAGGTTCACACTTGAGGGGTTGCACGACAGAGCCATAACGGAAGTGGTTAAGGAGGAAATCGCCCTTGATGACCACGACCGGATAGATACACTACAGAGATCTCATCAGGAGTGATGTATGAGGTTCCACCCTCGGCACTCGATGGTAACTCTGCAGAGTCGAGCAACAAAAGGGGAAAGTGATGTGTGGTGTCATGGCCTGGACATCAATCACGTTGATCGAGTCATCGAACATAAAGCGGGGCAACTGGGACAAGGTGGGGGTCACTAATGGATCTCTAACCAACCTATACTAAGCAGTTTAGGATAAGCAGGTAAGGTATGAAAG
The DNA here is from genome assembly GCA_034509565.1 of Triticum monococcum. Classification (NCBI taxonomy): domain Eukaryota; kingdom Viridiplantae; phylum Streptophyta; class Magnoliopsida; order Poales; family Poaceae; genus Triticum; species Triticum monococcum. The sequence goes on from CM067847.1 coordinate 342,968,905, forward strand.
AAGGTAACAAAAACAGGCTATGCATCAGAGTAGGATCATACATAAAGCAGTAGCAGTTCTAATGCAAGCATGAGAGGGAATGAAATGGGCAATATCGGAAAGCTCAAGGGGGGTTTGCTTGCCTGGAAGCTCTGCTGAAAAGAAGAAGTGTCGTCGACGTAGTCGATCACAGGGGCGGCAACGGTCTCGGGGTCTACCGGAGAGAAGAGGGGGAAGAAACAGTAAATATAGAGCAAACAGATGCATCACTAAGCATTACATGACAACAGACAGAGCTAGGGTTGTCCTAACGTAGTACTACACATTGCAGATGGAGGGGATAAACATCTGAGGATGAATCCCCGGCGTTAGACGAATTCCGGACAGATGAAAGAGAGGGGACGGTTCCATGTTCAGCATGCTAGGGGCATGTGACAAGTGAATGGGCCGCGCATTCGGATTTGTGGGATTTTTCTACGCAACTTTCATATAGAAAACATTTTCATCAGAGTTACGGTTTAATTTATATGAATTTTTAAAGTTTTAAACATTTTCTGGAATTAATTAAATTAACAGAAAAGAAATATGACGTCAGCATGACATCACCGTGACATCAGCAGTCAACAGGACGGCTGACCAGGTCAAACTGACCAGTGGGTCCCACATGTCATACGGAAAGGGCTAACAGTGGGTTATTTTTAATTAGACAGAGTTAATTAGCAGTAGGGCCCAACATGTCAGTGATTGATTAGGTTAACTAATTATTTTATTTAAAAAAACGTTTGACTAACCTAATTAGGGGTGTGGGCCCCATTAGTCAGTGGCTGGGGAATAGTACCCCGCATTGGCCGTGGTCAATGCGGTCAAACAAAGGCGCAGGGGCCCACTGTCAGCGGCACTGGGCGGGCCCCATGCCATGCCAGGTCAGGGCCAGCGCCGGAGGAGCTCCGGCGAGCCTCTTGCGGCGGTGAGTCCGCTGGAGAGCATCGGAATCGCGCTACAGGGCTCGGTTTCGCGTGTTCTGGGGCTCTATTGAACGAGCGTCGAACGCCGCATCCAAATGAGGTAGCGCGGGGCCTTGGAAACGAACAGAGATGGCCGGACGATGAGGTATCGCGACGGCCGGAATTTCGGAAACATGCAGGCGTGCGGCAGCAGCAGACCTCCAGGAGTGCGCTACAGGTACCAGACAGAGCAGGAGGAGCTTGGGAGCTCATGCGCGGCAGCAATGGTGGACGGCGGAGCACGGCCGCGGTGGCGTTCGCAGATGGGCCCGAGGGCGAGCAGGAAGAGGAGGGCGGAGAGGCGGAGCTCACCATGCGGCTAAGAAAAGCCCTTGACGGCTTAGGAGCACCAGGGGTGCTCGAGGTTGCCGGCGAGCGTCGGAGACAGAGGCGAAAGGGGCGACGATGATCGACAGCTGCAGGGGCCCTCGGCTCCAACGAATGACCCCATGCGATGTGAATGAGGACAGCGGAGCGGACCGACAGGGCCGGTGGCCTCGGGGCCGCCGGTGGCCGCGACGATGACGGAGGATGGCGGCGGGCGCGTTCGGGATCAAGCGAGAGGAGAGGGGAGAGGTGGATCTGGGGGAGGGGAGGCGCAAAGGCAAGCAAGAGGGGGGAGGGCAAATGGGAGAGATGGGTGGAGGCCGAGGCGTCGGGGCGGCCTTATCCCCTGGGTGAGGTGGTCCGGCAGCGACGCGCGGGTGCGCCCGGTCGGACAAACAGTGGGGAGGGGGCACAGGGGAGAGGTAGGTGGGCCGGCCTGGGTGAGGCGGAGTTGGGCCGGCCCAGGTGGGCTTGTCCCCAGGGGGCAGGGGCACTTCTCTCTCTCCCCACCTTTTCCTTTTTCTTCTTCTTTTTTTATTTCCAGCAGCTTTTGCATTTTCTTTTTAGCCACTGGCCAAAACAATTTCAAAGAATTAAAGTGCACCGCCACAAAAAGGTTGGGATGCTTTTGGAATAGTTGCCAATTTTATAAATTAAAAAGGGCATTTACTTTATTTCTTAGGTCACTGTTTTAAGTAGTTTAGGCCACTTAAACCCTTTGCAAAAATGTTGGTTCACCACCAATATTAGTTCTGGAATATTTGGCACATGATGACCATTTTTTTCATGTTTGAGAAATTTTGAATTTCACTTAGCGTTTGAATTTGCATTAAAAGGGGAAGTTGAAAGAAACATGAGATAATAATGATCAGGCACATGTTTAGCAAAACGGCTAACTTAACCCCAGGGGTACTGTAGCATCAATACACTGGGGTGTTTCAACTCTCCTCCTCTAAAAGAAATTCTCGTCCCGAGAATTAAGAGGTAGAAGGGAACAGGTCAGGGTATTCAGCACGTAGGTTATCCTCGCGTTCCCAAGTGGCTTCATCTTTAGAATGATTTGACCATTGCACTTTGAGGAACTTGGTAACCTTCTGGCATGTTCGACGTTCAGCTTCTTCAAGAATGCAGATCGGATGCTCCTTGTATGTGAGATCATCTTGCACTTCAATCAGTTCCGGATCCACTTCACGTTTCAGATCATTGAAGCATCGACGAAGTTGTGACACGTGGAAGACATCATGGACGTGAGGGAACTAAGGTGGCAACTCCAATTGATAAGCCACCAGTCCACGACGGACGAGGATGCGGTAGGGACCAATGTAGCGCGGAGCTAGCTTACCTTGAATCCGAACCGATGAGTGCCTCTCAAAGGAGTGACATGCAGATAAGCTTGTTCACCAAGTTGATAAGTTGAACCAAAGTGTTTCCGGTCATAGTTGCTCTTCTAGCGGGACTGGGCCGCCTTGAGATTATCCCGGACAATGCGAACCTGCTCTTCATCTTGTTGAATAATGTCTGGGCCAATGAGCGTCCGTTCCCCAGTTTCTGTCTAATTCAGAGGGGTTCGGCACTTACGTCCATAAAGCACTTCGAAGGGCGCCATCTTCAAGTTGGCTTGATAGCTGTTGTTATAAGAGTACTCCACATAAGGGAGAGATTCTTCCCACTTCTTACCGAAAGAAATAACACAAGCCCGAAGCATGTCTTCAAGAATTTGATTGACTCGCTCTACTTGGCCTTGGGACTGGGGATGATAAGCAGTGCTCCAGGTAATATGAGTTCCCATTGCCTCTTGGAAACTATCCCAGAACTTTGAAGTGAATATACTACAGTGGTCTGAACTGATCTCCTTCGGAATGCCATGGAGTGACACAATTCGGGAGATATACAAGTTTGCTAATTGACTAGCAGTGATAGTCTCCTTGACTGGCAGAAAGTGAGCGACCTTCGAGAATTGGTCGATGACGACAAAGATAGCATCGTTACCTTTTTGAGACTTGGGAAGGCCAGTGACGAAGTGCATCTGAATCTTATCCCACTTCCATTCAGGAATAGGGAGAGGTTGCAGAAGTCCAGCCGGTTTCTGATGTTCTGCTTTGACGCGACGACAGACGTCACATTCTTCACTATATCGAGCAATGTCTTGCTTCATCTTAGACCACCAATACTTCTGACGAATGTCTAAGTACATCTTGGTACTTCCCGGATGAATAGAGAGAGGGATGTCATGCGCTTCTTTCATCACCTTCTCTGTCATAAGCTCGAATCGGGGTACCACAATGCATTCTCTGAAGTACAAGGTTCCGTCTTCACCAAGTGAGAAATCTCTTGATTTCTTTAAGGCAAGATCCTTTTTCATCAGATCAACATGAGCATCTTTGGCTTGAGAAGACTTAATTGCTTTGAGAAGAGTTGGTTCCAGGACAAGGTTATTCAGAGAACCCTCTTGAACTAGTTGAAGGTTCAGCTTGCATAGCTCTTCATAAAGGCGGGGTTGAGCTTTGTAGACCATGTGGTTATTGCAGTAAGACTTACGGCTCAGGGCATCGGCCATTACATTAGCCTTACCAGGGGTATAGGATATACTGCAGTTGTAGTCAGCAATAGCTTCCATCCATTGCTGCTGACGGAGGTTCAGATCTGGCTGAGTAAACAAATACACCAGACTCTGATGATCAGTGAAGATCTCACAACGATTACCGAGAAGGTACTGTTGCCATAGCTTCAGTGCATGGATAACCGCAGCAAGCTCGAGGTCATGAAGTGGGTAGTTCTCTTCATGAGAATGCACTTGACGAGAGGCATAAGCAATCACTCTGCGCTCTTGCATTAGTACACAGCCTAATCCTTGACGTGAAGCATCTCAATAGATGACGAAGTCCTTGCGAGAATCAGGGGGAGCAAGCACTAGGGAAGATGTCAGCTTGTCTTTGAGAGCCTACAAACTTTCCTAACATTTGTCCGTCAAATCGAACTTAACGCCTTTGTGAAGCAGATTGGTCAGCGGCTTGGCGAACTTGGAGAAGTTCTCGACAAAGCGGCGACAATAGCTGGATAGTCCGAGAAAGCTTCTCTCTTGCTTGACAGTCTTCGGAGGGTCCAGTCAAGAATAGCCTGAACGCGCTCTGGGTCAATGGCAATACCGTCCTTGGAGATGACATGACCAAGGCTGGTGACTTCCGGTAACCAAAATTCGCACTTGGAATACTTGGCATAAAGTTGATGTTCTCGAAGCTTCTCTAGAACAAGCCGAAGATGTTCAGCATGTTCTTCTTTGTTCTATGAATATACCAGGATATCATCCAGATAGACTATGACGAACTTGTCGAGGTAATCCATGAATATGTAGTTCATCAGATGGGAGAATGTGACTGGAGCATTGGTCAAGCCAAAAGACATGACAGTGTACTCATAAGAACCATAACGAGTGATGAATGCGGTCTTTGGAATATCCTCTTCACGAACACAGATCTGGTGGTAACCCAATCTCATGTCGAGTTTAGAGAATATCGATGAACCAGCTAGTTGATCATACAGATGATTGATCCGAGGAAGGGGATATTTGTTCTGAATTGTAGCTTGGTTGATAGGACAATAGTCTTGGACCAAACAATTCGTTCCATCCTTCTTCTTAACAAAGAGAGACGGTGCTCCCCAAGCTGAGAAACTTGGATGAATGAATCCATTGCAACGAGATTTATCGATTTCCTCCTTAAGCTCAAGGAGTTCGTGAGGTGGCATCTTGTAGGGTCGTTTGGCGATAGGAATGGTGCCTAGCAAGTCGATGACGAACTCGACAGCCCGGGCAAGAGGTATTCCTGGAAGTTCTTCTAGAAAGACGTCTAGGAAGTCGCGAACAACTGGAATCGTTTCAATTCCCTCAAGAGGTGTTGTGTTCAACGCATTCAATACATAAAGTCGTGCTTCGGTGTTTTGAACAAGTTGAGCATGGTAGCTTACAATCTTATCGGAAGGAAGGAGGAGGTGAACGACCTTGGTGGCGCAAACGACAGAAGTAGTATGTGCTTTGAACCATTCCATTCCCAGAATGAGGTCAATATTGGAAGACTCCAGAATAATGGGCGAAACGAGAAATTCCAACCCTTCAAAATCAACGGAAATGTTGCGACCAATCATGGTAGTTTGACATCGGCCCGTAGGGGTGCGTACCACCATCGGAGTGTTCATGGGCTCACATCGAATGTCGTGTGTGCATGAAAACTTTTCTGACATAAATGAATGCGATGCTCCCGAGTCGAATAAAATAGAAGCCGGTACTGAATTAACAAGAAGAGTACCCATCACAGTGTCGGCTGGTCTTGAGCTTCATTCAGATCAATGTTGTTAGCCTGCCCACGACCATAAGGTTGGGCATTGTTGTTGCAGGGTTGATTGTTACCATGACCGGTAGCAAGAAGAGCCAGTTGATTCTGATTCTGAGGAGAGTTCCTAGAGCGGTGACCCAGAAGGCCATACTTGAAGCATAGAACATCATTGGGATTGTGAGCAGAAGCTTGGGGTGGTACAGCCTGAAGTGGCTGCCTCTGCGGTGGAGGGGGAAGATGAGGTGCAGCATAAGAATGTCTTGGTGCCGGTGTAGTTGGGCGGTACATGCTGTGGAGGATCCATATCCGACGCTTCTGCGCTGACGGGCCCAAAGATGAGCGAGCGTCACGGCTGCGCCTAAGGGATCCCTCGTGTTCCTAAAGACCAGTCTCAACATGAATAGCCTTGTTCACCAAGGTGGCAAAGTCGGCAAAGTCATGAATGAGCAGTGCTAGCTTGATATCAGGGTGAAGTCCATCATGAAACTTCTCTTTCTTACGAGCATCAGTCAAGATGTCTTCTTCAGCATAACGTGCCAAGTCCAGAAATTCCCGCTGATAAGCATCTACAGTCTTATTGCCTTGGGTGAGGTTGCGGAAATCTTGCTTCTTCCTGTCCATGATTCCCTGAGGAATGAAGCGGGCACGAAAGGCAGCTTGGAAATCCGGCCAAGTGATGACCATTCTACTTGGCAGGGTACGCCTATGGCTGTCCCACTGTCGGTGTCAAAACCGGCGGTCTCAGGTAGGGGGTCCAGAACTGTGCGTCCAAGGCGGATGGTAACTGGAGGCAGGGGACACGATGTTTACCTAGGTTCGGGCCCTCTTAATGGAGGTAATACACTACGTCCTGCTTGATTGTTCTTGATGATATGTGTATTACAAGAGTTGATCTACCACAAGATCATAGAGGCTAAACCCTAGAAGCTAGCCTATGGTATGATTGTATGTTGTCCTACGAACTAAACCCTTTGGTTTATATAGACACCGGAGGGGGCTAGGGTTACACAAAGTCGGTTACAAGGGAGGAGATCTACATATCCGTATTGCAGGGCTTGCCTTCCATGCCAATGAGAGTCCCATCCGGACACGGGACGAAGTCTTCAATATTGTATCTTCATAGTCCAACAATCCGGCCAAAGGATATAGTCCAGCTGTCCGGAGACCCCCTAATCCAGGACTCCCTCTGTAGCCCCTGAACCAGGCTTCAATGACAATGAGTCCGGCACGCGGATTTTTCTTCGGCATTGCAAGGCGGGTTCCTCCTCTGAATACTCCATAGAAGATTTTGAACACAAGGATAGTGTCCGGCTCTGCATAACAAGTTCCACATACCACCGTAGAGAGAATAATATTTCCACAAATCTAATCTGCTGACACGTTTTGACAGCATGACATCATGTCATGGCCCGGTCATTATTTGAACCGTTTTTCTCAACCAGCACTGCACATATTGCGAGGCGGTTTTCTTAACACGTCTTGTCGAGGCAGAGATCCTGTCCCCCTTATTACAGGATTCTCATCAATACGGACGTGGGTAACCCAATCGTGCCTGTTGGTACGACTCCTCGACTTTAGGCTAGTCCCAAACGGCCACGAGGAGGATGCTTGATATTCACCCTCTTTATAAAGAGGCCAAGGTCTGTCCTTTTTTTCCTTCTCGTGCTCAATCGAATCCTTTCCCCGCCTCGAGTTCCAATACCCAAGGCTCAGGTGAGGCGCTTCGGACCTTCAACCATGTCCGGATCCAACCTCCATGGTCGGTGGATGCCCTCCTCTGTCACAGAGGAGGACATCAAGAAGCTGAGAGAGGCCAGGTATCTCACCGCCGAAATCTCACACAGGCTGCCTGCCCGAGGGCAGGTCATCCCCACTCTCGAACCCAACGAGAGTGTTGTGTTCATCTTTCACTTCCTTCAAGGGCTAGGCCTCGCTCTAGATCCGTTTCTTAGGGGGCTCATGTTCTATTATGGGCTGGATTTCCTTGATCTGGCCCCGGACTCCCCCCTTCACATCTCGTCGTTTATCGTCGTGTGTGAGGCCTTCCTCCGCATTACCCCACACTTCAGCCTATGGCTCAAGACCTTCAATGTGAAGCCGAAGATGATCGAGGGGCGGCACGTAGAATGCGGAGGTGCCACAATAAGCAAAAGCACCGATGCTCCATGGCCAGAGGGTTCCTTCCCAGAGGTGTCCAGTTTGTGGTAGCGGTAGTGCTTCTATATCACAGCTCCCCGGAGTTCCAAGTGGGTGACCGCCCCTGCCTTTCGCTCAGGTCCGCCACCACAACTGACGTCATGGATCAACAAGGGTCTGAACTGGGGGCCAGTAAATGATGTACCGATATTGCCGAGTCGTGTCTGAGATCTCCTCGAGAGAGATGACAATCTGGTCTCGGTAATGCAAGTCATGCTAGTTCGTCGAGTCCAGTCTTGCAAACGTCGACCACTCCGTATGTGGGCATTCAACCCAGAAGGACTGCGGACTATTCAGCACTTCCTCGGCATGACGCTCGAAGAGATGTACAAATTGTTCTTCGGACCCCAAATAGAGTGTTCGGACACCATCGAGGATGCGGGTCTGAGCTGTAATCGCCCTGATACCCAAGTAAGTAATCCCATGGCCGAACACGCTGCCTTTTTATTTATCATAACATCATTACGAAAAGTCGCTCTTTGACTAGGACATGATAGCAAAGGAGAAGATGATCAGGTGTATGGCCCCCCTTTCCGAAGGCTCGGCCAATCCAGTACTAGCCAGGATGCTCGAGCCGGCGCCTTATCAAGCGCCCTCAGGGGAAGATGAAGGGGGGAATAAAGAGGCTGAAAGAAGATCTCACTCATCATTCATCCAAACCAAGGGAATTTGTTCCTCCGCGAAGGAGGATAGCTAGGGAGAAGGATCTAAAATTCCCTCTCCGCAAGGAAGGAAAAGGATCACCTCTGAAGACCCAGAAACAAAGGTTTCCAAACGGGGGAAGAAATCTTCGCCAGAGGGCCCGGCCTCGGAGGGTACTCTTGCCATACAGTGTCCGCAAGGGGATCAGCCCTCGACCGGGCTGTAAGTAAACAAAAAGTACTTAATAGTGAAAATATCCCACCTTACTTTTGAAGACAATAACTGAAGCTTATATCTTGTAGTTCAGATTGTAGCCCTTCTCGACAGAGTTCGTCTTCGGGGGATCTTCTTCCGGAGATGATGGAGAGCGAAACACCTCCCCCTGCCACGCCGCCTCATGAGGCGGGCGACCCTGAAGTGTCGTCACGGAGGGTTTCTCCTGATCCGCCAAGGCCAGAGGGTAATCCTTTGGCCACCCGGAGTCCTCAGTATTCGGCTCCTAAAGAGAGCAACAGAAAGAGTCTAGAACCGTACATTGTGCGGTCAGACGCACTGAAGGATCTTCTGGAGCAAGCGGCCATCTCAGAAGCGCATCATACGCTAATGGGTATGGTAATTGAAAGGATTTCATCCGCCGAAAGCGGGTTGCATGAAGCTTTTATGAGCCTGCTGAAAGGCCTTGCGGTACGTGAAATAGTGTATGTTTTTTACAGTACTGCACACGTTAGTTGTGCCCTTTGCAGATAGTAGCCCCTGAGACTCTGGTTGTCGTCGAAAACGGCGGCAAACAGAGGATCTTAGTCCCAGGTAGTAACCAGACCGTCTTTATGTGCAGGTGGCTGAAGGTCCGATGGCTAGACGGACTGATGAGTTTGCCGAGCTAAAGCGGCAACTTGATGCAGCAGATGCCGACATCGTGCTTCTCAACAAGCGGCTTGACGAGGCACAGGGTAAGTGATTTCTACGGTGATCAACACATAGTAAGAGGAGCATGATGCCAGTATTTTCAATATGTTGTGACTGCAGATGGAGCCGCCACCGTGGAGATCCTTCGGGCGGAACTTGCCCGAGCCAAGGAGCTAGCTAAAAGTAGCGATGCAGCCGCTCTAAAGGCGGTCGAAGAGCTGAGGGCAAACAGGCCGCACATTGCCAGAGCAAGGAAAGAATGGCCAAGATGGCCGTTGAGTTGAAAGATGCCGCCGACCGTTACCAGCTTCTTGAAGAAGAAAGCCGTGCGAAGGCGACAGACCTGCAGAAGGCCATGGTAGCAGCAAAGGAAGCCTGCTCCAAAATACGAGCGACCAAGGAGGAGCTGCATCAAGCTGGAGATATCACAACTGGGAAGCCCTTTTTGTTGCGGACTAAGTTCGGAGATCCGAAGTATGCACCTCTTGATCAACTATGGAGTTCTGCAGACTCATACATGGATTTGGCAGCAAGTCCTGCTGATGCGGCCGACTACTTCAAGGATCAAAAAGATCGTGAAGTGGAGAGGCAGTTCTGATCACAGTTCCATGCTCTAGTGCGCACGCTGCTATTGAATGAGCGAATGGCCGAGTGGGCCGAGCTCCATAGGTTGTCCGGACTTGCCATGAGGTCTGTTGTGGATCATCTGTGGCCAGGAGGGCCAAGGCCGAATAGTTACATTAGTTTAGTTCAATAATTCCTTGGCATTGTGCCGCACATCGACGCTATGAAGAGGACGGCATGCATAGAGGGTGCGTGGATGGCACTTGCCCATGTCAAGAGATACTGGGCAGATATGGAGGCCACCACTATTGCAACACAGGGTTCAGCCGTGGGCCGGGTAGCTGTCGAGAACTACTTTGAAGAGGTCCTTGAAGGCGCTCGTTCGATAGAGGCGCAGTGCTCGAAGAATATTATGTTCTAGTCGCATGTATTCCCATTGTAAAAACAATATTTTATTGAATTATGAAGGTTGTGTTTATATTTTCGCCGGAAAGTATTATGATGCCTCCTGTGCGGCCGTTTATGTATATATGTATATAACCTGAAAGTTTGTAGTCGTCGGCTTCAACCCCCACGCATATAATGCAGGGGTGCTCTCAAAAAACGCGTATTCACACTTGATCCAACATCTTGGTCCATTAAGGAGGTGGTAGCGTAGCGAACGAGGCAATCAGACTATATTGCTTTAACACTTTCACTTAGCCATAGGAGTTTGACTACGGTACTACTAGATAGCCCCTGGTACCTCCGCGCTCATCTGAATATGGGGCGCGTACGTACATGACCGGGAAATGCCCCTTCGTTAATGCGGAGGAATCCCGAAGATTCCGTTAAGTTATCGAGTGGTTGACCAGTCTCACGATGTATCATGACAGTCAATTTTCGACTTTCTCTACTGAGGTGCTCATCCGGATGAACCAGGGCACAATCGCAGTACTTCCCCCAGTGCTACCTTAGCCGATATAGCGGAACGTAAGGCACCAAAACATAGGAGCCGGGCAAACCCAACATTTGACCAAAGACATGATTCGGAGCTGATGCATATAAGGCCAAACTCGCGACGCCGAACACTCCCTAAGGTATTCGGTCTTTATAACATATGCTGGGCTGAACAAGGCCCTTAATAATAAACCCCGAGTGTCCAGGTACATGCAATATCCTGACATGGCCACATGCCAAGAACGTCAGTATCCTTCTCGGTTGTATTGAGTATCCGGAGGATGTGAACAACAAGAGACAGTAAAAAAGGTTTACGCAGGGTCTTAATCTGAAAAGAAACCTTTGAGCGGGTCCCTACTACACGTCTGGGCCTGTGTCTCCGTTGTGCCGTGTCCTGGACGGGTGTAGCATGATTGTCATCTGTAAAAGATAAGAACTTAGGTGAAAGTTTCCGTTCAAGAAAATTGATTATTATCCATAAACCTTTAAAATTCAAGATAAGTCAGGTTGAGCCGAGCTAGCCCTGATTACATGCGGGAAGCCCCTGGTACCGTTTACGAGGGTTTAACCATCAAACCAATCTCATGTATTTGTAGTGATGCACCGGACTCGTCTAACCATGTCCGTGGTCTTGACGACCTATCGTTTATTCTGGTTGGTGAGGCCGTCTAGTACTCGGCTGTTAAAGCCGCCGCACATTCTTCCGCGCGTAGAGAACACTCAATATTTCCACTAACTGTGATGGTGCCACATGGATCGGGCATCTTAAGCTTGAAAGAAGCGTAATGCGGTACTGCATTAAAACGAGCGAAAGCCTCTCTTTCGAGTAGTGCTTGATAGCCACTTCTGAATGGAGCGATGTAGAAAGTTCACTTTTCGCTTCGGAAGTTGTTGGAAGAACCGAATACAACCTCTAGTAATAGAGAGCCCGTACAGCGGGCCTCTTGGCCTGGTATTACTCCCTTGAAGGTAGTATTGCTGCGGCTGATTTTTGTCGAGTCTATCCCGATTTTACGGACTGTGTCCTGATATATCAGATTTAGACCACTGCCGTTGTCCATAAGGACTCATGCGAGATGGTATCCGTTTATTATTGGGTCTAACACCAAGGTAGCCAATCCTTCATGCCGGATGCTTGTCGCGTGATCCTTGCGATGAAAGGTGGTCGGGCAGGCCAACCAGGGATTGAACTTAGGGGTGACGGGCTCTACAGCGCGTGTGTTTCGGAGTGCATGCTTGCTTGTCCTGTTTGTCACATGGATCATGTTTACTGTTTTAACCTCTAGTGGGAATTTTTTCTGTCCTCCGGTGCTTTGATTGCGAGGTTCATCTTGCTTGAAGACCCAACATTCTCTGTGGGTGTGATTTGCAGGTTTATCGGGGGTGCCATGAATCTGACATAGTTTGTCGAGAATCCTGTTTAGGCTAGACGGTCCATCTCTACTACCTTTGGAAGGCTTTTTCCGCTGACCTGGTCGAGAGCCCCTGAATCCGGCGTTTACCACCGTATTATCCGGGCTTTCTTCTTTATTCCGACGCTTGTTTTTATTGCATTGTTGTTTTCCATTGCCATCCCTGACTTCGGATGTGGTTGTGTCGCTGGTGCTACTACGGGCTAACCAGCTATCTTCGCCAGTGCAAAAGCGGGTCATGAGGCTTGTGAGGGCTTCCATTGTTCTAGGTTTTGCTTGGCCGAGGTGTCTGGCGAGCCATTCGTCCCGGACGCTATGCTTGAAAGTTGCTAAGGCCTCGGCATCCGGGCAGTCGACGATTTGGTTCTTCTTAGTGAGAAACCTGTTCCAAAGCTTTCGGGCTGACTCTCCGGGCTGCTGAATTATATGACCTAAATCGTCTGCATCCAGAGGTCGAACATAAGTCCCTTGAAAATTAGCCCGGAAAGCATCCTCGAGCTCTTCCCAACTTCCAATTGAGTTTTCGGGAAGGCTTGTCAGCTAGTGCCGAGCTGGTCCTTTAAGCTTGAGGTGCAAGTGTTTGATGGCATGGAGATCGTCTCCACGAGCCATATGGATATGGAGGATAAAGTCCTCAATCCAGACCATAGGGTCTGTGGTCCCGTCGTACGCCTCTATGTTCACTGGCTTGAATCCTTCTGGAAATTCATGGTCCAGCACCTCATCGGTGAAACATAGGGGGTGTGCGGCACCCCTGTATTTGGATGTATCATGGCGTTCAGACGGTTATAGTATTCAGTTTTGATTTTGTGCCGGAGCACGCTTCCTGGATCCATAGATGGATCTGGTCATAATGGATTTTTGGCAGAAGTCCTCATGTAGATCGTGTGTTGACTTATGTGCGACCTTGTTAGCCGCTCTATCGTGGTCACAAGGTGGTTGATTCGGCTGGTTGGCCGTTTTATTTTTTGGCTGTATGGGCTCTAAGGCCTCATCGCCGAATTCGGCTAATAGCTTGCGCTCTGGATAGCTCTTTGTGTGGTAACTTCCACCATACTTTTCTTCGTTGTCGAGCGCTTTGTTCCACCTACTGTTGAGCGTATTTTGTGCGGCCTTAAGCCTTTGCTTATGCTTCTTCAGACTCCTCGCTATGGCAATAAGCCTTCTACGGAGGTTCTCTTGCTCCGGGTGTGTTTCCGGGATGATGTGTACATCTTCGTCCGGATTGTTTTCCTCCATAGAGGGGGTTTGATGAGGTTTATCCTCGGCGTTGCCGTGTTTGGACATTGGATCCGTACTATGTTCGCCGTTTGCAGCTTCATCGTGCTCTGCCGCCGGGGCAATGTGGTCGTCGTTTCCTCTGGAGTCGACCGGAGTGTTGTTTTCTCTTGCGCTGTTATCGCTGTTTTTGCCGAGGCAGGATTTGGAGTGGCGCCTACGTCGACGCTTTATTTGTTTCTTGGAGGGGTCACCCTCCAATGGCTCCTCCCATTCCTCGTCATCGTTTTCTTTGGGTGTATCCACCATGTATATGTCATGTGATGAGGTGGCTGTCCAGTGCCCTGTGGGCACTAGTTCCTGTTCCTCTCGTGCATCGTCGTCCATGTCGTCGATGTCTGTGGAGTCGAAATCGAGCATGTCGGTTAAATCGTCGACGGTGGCTACTAAGTGGGTGGTGGGTGGGCAGCGAATTTCTTCGTCGTCCTCATCCCATTCTAGCCGGACATAGTTCGGCCGGAGTCCTCCCGTTAAGGAGAGAGACCTTAATGAGTTTAGCACATCGCCGAAAGGTGAGTGTTGAAAGATATCCGCGAAGGTGAACTCCATGATCGGCGCCCAATCGGATTCGATAGGCACGGATGTAGGCGGCTTGGAGTCCGTGGCCGAAGATGAATCTCGTGGTTCGGCGACACGACTCTCGTAATGGGTGAAGTCAGTATCCGGCTCCATTGCCACTGAGAGTGCGGCCTCCTTGGCGGGGTCTATCCCTCCATCCTCGGATGGCGCAATTTGCTCCAGATTGAAGGCCGGAGTAGTTGCAGATGCGATCTCCCAAACATTGTTCGACGGCAGAGTTACGTCATGCTCGTCGTGATTGTGCGGCACACCTGACATGGGTTCGAATCCGTCAAAGATCAAGTCTCCACGGATGTCGACAGTGTAGTTTGGGTTTCCGAACCTGACCTGATGGCCAGGGGCGTAGCTCTCGATCTACTCCAGATGGCCAACTGAATTGGCCCGCAGTGCGAAGCAACTGAATACGAAGATCTGTCCGAGGAGGAAAACCTCACCCTGGACCGCATCGTTACTGATGATCGAATGGGCCATCGAGCCTTATGGTGACGGCACAGTGGAACTCTCAATGAAAGCACCAATGTCGGTATCAAAACCGGTGGATCTCGTGTAGGGGGTCCCGAACTATGCGTCTAAGGAGGATGGTAACAGGAGGTAGGGGACACGATGTTTACCCAGGTTCGGGCCCTTTTAATGGAGGTAATACACTATGTCCTGCTTGATTGTTCTTAATGATTGATACTTCTTCGTCTTATCTATAATTTTTTATTGTTCCATGCCAATATTCTACAACTTTCATATACTTTTGGCAACATTTTATACTATTTTTGGGACTAACATATTGATCCAGTGCCCAGTGCCAGTTCCTATCTGTTGCATGTTTTTGGTTTCGCAGAATATCCATATCCAATGGAGTCCAAACGGGATAAAAACGGACGGAGATACTTTTTGGAATATTTGGAAAATTCCGAAAGAAAAATCCACGCGAGACGGTGCCCGAGGTGGTCATGATGCAGGGGGGCGTGGCTGCCCCCCTGGGTGCACCCCCTACCCTCGTGAGCCACCCGTAAAGTGGATGACGCTCTTCTTTTGCCACAAGAATGCAAATTTTTGGAAAAAAATCACGGCGAAGGTTTCAGGCCAATCGGAGTTACTGATCTCCATATATACACAAAACAGTGAAACAGAGCCAGGGGAGAACGTAGAAACAGAGAGAGATAGAGAGACAGATCCAATCTCGAAGGGGCTCTCGCCCCTCCCTCGCCATGGAGGCCATGGACCAGAGGGGAAACCCTTCTCCCATCTAGGGAGGAGGTCAAGGAAGAAGAAGAAGGAGGGGGGCTCTCTCCCCCCTCGCTTCCGGTGGCACCGGATTGCCACCGGGGGCCATCATCATCACCGCGATCTACACCAACACCTCCGCCATCTTCACCAACATCTCCATCACCTTCCCCCCTCTATCTATAGCGGTCCACTCTCCCGCAACCCACTGTGCCCTCTACTTGAACATGGTGCTTTATGCTTCATGTTATTCTCCAATGATGTGTTGCCGTCCTATGATGTCTGAGTAGATTTTCGTTATCCTATCGGTCTAGTAAAGTAGTCAATTGCTTAGGGACAATTTCGCAACTCATACAACCACTTTTCCGCACTTGCTATATTTACTTTCTTGTTTCTTTATCTAAACAGCCCCTACTTTTTATTTACCTACTCTTTATTATCTTGCAAACCTATCCAACAACACCTACAAAGTACTTCTAGTTTCGTACTTGTTCTAGGTAAAGTGAACGTCAAGCGTGCATAGAGTTGTATCGGTGGTCGATAGAACTTGAGGGAATATTTTTTCTACCTTTAGCTCCTCGCTGGGTTCGACACTCTTACTTATTGAAAACTATTGCGATCCCCTATACTTGTGGGTTATCAAGACCTTTTTCTAGCACCGTTGCCGGGGAGCAATAGCGTGGGGTGACTATTCTCGTGTGTGCTTGTTTGCTTTATCACTAAGTAATTTTTATTTGCTGTTCTTAGTTGTTCTTTATCTTTAGTTATGGATATGGAACACGAAATACAAAAAAAAGGTGTACTTGCTACTCATGGAGATGAGGAACCTCCTAATACCCTCGATGCCCAATATGTGAAAAATATTATGTACCACTTTGATGATCCTGAGAAAACCTCATTCAATCTGGTAATGGGAGTAACATTGGATCAATGTGAATACTTTTGGGATTATCACTTGACACAAAAAGGGAAACTATTATGGGATCAAATTTATATATTGAAGTGGTATGCTCAGCATGTATGCTTGAGTTATGATATTACTTGTTGCTGTAGGATGAAGGCTCCACACCTTCCCTTTTCATGTGAATTTAATGATAATGAAACCTTGGCTTGTTATGCCAGATGTATATATGATTATGATGTGGAACAAATAGAAGAATTTTTGCTTTTAAGGGTGCTTATGAAATTGAATCTTTGTTTGAAAAGAATGAAGCTTATGATGATGATGTTTATAGGCCTGAAAATTTTGTTTTTTAAATATTGCTATGATAATTATGAATATAATTCCTATATTAATGCGCTTATTGAGAAAGTCTCCGCTGTCCAAGAAGAGACTAATATTTTGCAGGAATCTGTGGAAGAAGAAGTTGATGAAACTTTGAGCTCATTGGATGAAAAAGATGATGAGGAGAGCGAAGAACAAAAGGAGGAAGAGCGGATTGACACTACAAAAAAAGACACATCCATGACATTTTGGGCCGATTTTTTTTTGTTATACATATGACACTTCTATGAGAATAATTGTGAAAAAACCCGGTATCATCATAGATGTGGTGGGCTCCTACTTCTATGACAAAAATCATGATAGAAAATGGGCTTTTCGTCCTGGGCAGGCCGGAGACGCAGCTGCATGACATTCTTTGGGCTGTCCATGACGGAAAAAACTGTGGTAGAAGCAAGGGGGAGGAAAATTTCGGGGAGTTCCCGGTTACGGTGGGAGGTCAGGGGCCGAGCGATGCGCATTTCTCTTGTACACGTATGCGCGTGTGTGCGAGGCATTGGCTCTAACTAAACCCAAGCGATTGCGCTGTAGGCTACGCGTTACTGAACCCGAGCGATCGATCGATGGCTGTTAACTGAACCCGATCAAGCGATTCCTTCGCTACTGCTGCTAACTGAAGCTGATCGATGCTGCCTCTCGATGAACAGTGAGCGTTGCGGGGCGGGGGGGGGGGTGGGTTGGTTGAACAGTTCCCGGTGGGGGTGGATGAACAGGACCCCATGGTGTTGCCTCTGGATGAACAGGACCCCGATCGATCGAGCCAGTTGGGGCTGGATGAACAGCACCCCGTGGAGGGCTGGATGAACAGGACCACCCCATGGAGGGCATGATGAACAGTAGACAATGGAGGGCGGGATGAACAGTAGCCTGTGGACGGTGGTTGAACAGGAGCCCGTGGAGAGGGGTGGTTGAACAGTAGCTGGTGGAGTAGCGCGCGGTGGAGGCTGGATGAACAGAGCCCGTGGATGAGCACTCGCAGGTGGAGGCTGGAGGAGGTCGACGGTGGATGAACAGTAGGTCGTGGAGGCTGGAGGGGGTCGACGGTGGAGATGAACAGTATCCTGTGGAGTCCCATTTTGCGGTACGCCACACCCATCCCGATGAATAGGACCCCCGTTTCGACCGTAGCGCTCCAACACAAGTCCGTTTCGTCTGTTTTGTGGTACGCCACACCCCTCCCGATCAACAGGACCCCCATTTCGACCGTAGGAGGTCCATTTCCTCCGTTTTGCGGTACGCCAGACCCCTCCGATGAACAGGATCCCGTTTTGAATGTGGCCGGTTGAAAACAAGGCCGTTTCCTCCGTTCTGCGGTACGCCAGGCC
Organism: Triticum monococcum; assembly: GCA_034509565.1. Lineage (NCBI taxonomy): Eukaryota > Viridiplantae > Streptophyta > Magnoliopsida > Poales > Poaceae > Triticum > Triticum monococcum. The sequence goes on from CM067847.1 coordinate 342,986,884, forward strand.
TTGTTTCCATCGCCTGTTCCATCCAAGCCCTCCCGATGAACACGACGTACTTCGTTGCCTCCCCATGAACACGACGCGTTCTGTTGCCTCCCCATGAACATGACGACAACGCTGTTTCTCCGTTCTGACCCAGCCATGTACACGAGCCCTGGCCGTACGTATGCGCGAGTAGGTGTTCAAGACCCCGCCCGTATGTACACATAAGTGGCCGTATTTTCTTTCTTGCACCTTGGCCGCTGTACGTATGTGTACATGCTACGTGCGCGCCTCTACTACGACACGTGCGCGCCTCTACATCGACCAGTATATATGTATGTACACGTACGCGACCAGAATGACAACGCTACGTACGCTTCGACCAGGTGGGTCCCGACTGTCAGGCACCTCCTTGCGTGCGAAGATGTAGCTGGTGGGTCCCAGCAGTCAGGGGAGCGAATCGTTTTGTTTTTTTGCCCGGATGCACTTCCTTGCATGCGAAGGTGTAGCTGGTGGGTCCTAGCAGTCAGGGGGAAAACGTTTTTTTCGCGAAATACGGTGGCCCGTCCGGTGGGTCCCCTCTGTCAGGTGGAGGAATAATTATTTTGCACGTAATAAGGAGGCACTTCCTTGCTGCGGCCATGGACCCAGCTGTGATCCTCTCCACGTATAGTCCATGTCCGATGGAAGTCGTTCCTTGACCACGTTGACCACGCCGCACCAAGAGCACCAGGGCGGTGGACGATGGTGAGGCCTAGGAAGGGGACGACAGGGAGCCGGGGAAGGCACGACAGTGGAAGCCCACGCGGAGAGGAGTACGAGGGTTCACTGGTTCGGCTACAATCGCTGCAGGGCCTGGTTAGCGGTGGGAATAGTAGGGGCAGTGAGGCCTCCGCGGCAGGACAACCAGCCACGGGAGGCAGGCGCATGCGGCACGACCGGCGCTGCTTTGGGCGGCTAGAGCAAAAAGACCAGAGGTTGAAGAAGCACTACGACCGTTGGATGGACATCGTACGGTCACTGGAGCTAGAATCGTTCATATTGACTAAAGTTGACAAAGGCCCCCGTCCCAGTCAACTTAGTAGGCCCACAAGTCAGCCTCCCAGCATGGTGGGTCCCAGCTAGCAGGGGGAGTATTCATTTTTGGTCCATAAGAAGGCACTTCCGGTGGGTCCGAGCTGATAGCGGGGGGAACGTTTTTTTCGCAAAATACGCTGGCCCGTCCGGTGGGTCCGAGCAGTCGGGGGGGGGGGGAAACGTTTTTTCATGAAATAAGGTGGCCCATCCGGTGGGTCCCTCCTGTAAGGTGGAGGAATAATTATTTTGCGCATAATAAGGAGGCACTTCCTTGCGGCTGCCTGGACCCAGCTGTCAGCCTCTCCACGTACAGTACTCTTCCGATGGTAGTCGGTCGTTGACCACGTTGACCACGCCACGCCGAGAGCACCAGGGCGGTGGTCTGGACGACGGCGAGGCCTAGGAAGGGGACGACGCAGAGCCGGGGAAGACGCAGTAGTGGAAGCCCGCGCGGAGGGGAGTATGAGGGTTCACTAGTTCGGCTGCGGTGTGAGGCTGCCGTCGCCACAGAATAACAGGGGGTGTGGGTGAGTGGAGGGATGGCCTGTCCAGCGGTGGGAGTAGTATGGGGGTTGTGAGGCCTCTGCGGCAGCACAGCCGGCCACGGGAGGCAGGAGCAGGCAGCACGACCGGCGCTGCTTTGGGCGACTAGACCAAGAAAACTAGACGTTGAAGAAGCACTACGGCCGTTGGATGGACATCGTACGGTCACTGAAGCTAGAAACGTTTATTATTGGCTAAGTTGACAAAGCCCTTAGTATGCTCCAACTTAGTAGGCCCACAGCCAGCCTCCGAAACGGTGCGCCCCAGATGTCAGGGGGCGGAATCATTTTTTGGGCGGCCGAAGCTAAGAATATCTGAGATTGAAGAAGAAGCACGACATCCGTTCGATAGACATCCAACGGCCACTGCTGCTAGAACCGTGTGTTGACTATAATAAGGTGGCAAAGCCTTGCATATGTGTCAACTTATTTTTTTAGGGGACGTGTCACTTAGTAGGCCCACAAGTGTGTGGCAGAGAACTTATAGCCCATTTGCATTTTGTAAGAATGTACAACCCATTTTGGAATTCTAATGGAATTTACAACAACCCATTTACAGTTTGTTAAAAGTACATCCCATTTTCTAGCTAGGACAATGATTAATAATTTCAGCCAACCGTTGAAGACAGAATTCAATAAAATTTCCCACATTTTGATGGCTCCGAATTATTTTTATCCCGAAATTTCTAGTCAGATTAAATATAAATTTGTATTACGTAAAAATCCAATGAAACATTGCGCATGCAACAATGAAAATTTAAGATTTTCAAAATCCATAAATAATATTTTATAAACTAATTTCGTGTTTGGTGCATTTTTTATAGTTACTGCCTAGTTTTTATAATTACATCCCATTTATTATTTTTAAAGCCCATTTTCCTGTTAAGCCTAATGCATCCCTCCCAGGAAAGATTTGCAGCCCATCGGGCGGAGAATAACAAGTTGACCTTGCTTGGGTATTCCTCAAAAAGACGTATAGCTTGGCTAGCCATTTTCATCTTGAAAAAATTAGTATCTGGGCTGGATATCTGGCCTGGGCTAGACGGGCCACAGCCCGCCCAGTTAATACCCTGCTCTCCTCTGAACAACAACGAAATCATCGCCAAGAAAAACTCTGCAGTGCTCACGCCTCAAAAACACAAATACTGCTCGAGTTGCTTGGTCCCAGGTGTCGGCCGCACCTTGTGCAATTCTCTCGTTTATATTGACTACATAGGTTGACAATGGTGTGGGACGATGATGTGACGAAACCAGGAGAATGCAAAAAAATATAGTTGTACATAATAAGGATGCACTTGCGTACGTACGGCTATGGCCCTAGTGGGTCCCTAGTGTCATCCAGTCAAAATAAAGTCATCTCCTGAATCCTCATGTTCGTTGACGATGTTAACCATGCTCGGCGCCATGGCGAGCGCAACAACTCGAAGGACAACGGAGAGGGCCTCGCGGGCCCTACGGATGGTCTGATACAGCGCCCGCTACTCATTCAGGAAGCCAGGATCATCGGACACCTATGAGCACCTTCGAGAAACTGAGACGGCATGAAATGGTAAGGCCGCGCTGGGGAGCTCTGGTTTATTTCAAACATGTATTAACATACAAGTGTAATTTACTCGTCATCGAAAACAACGCGTAAAAGACAGGCGTAATGAAACCAAGGGCCCGAGGTCTGTAAGTAAAACTGGCGGGTTATGCGTGTAATTTGAGAGACCAGTGTATATTTTACGAGCACTGCTATATGGACGACATTACCAGACAATACATGCACGACGTGCGTATCATGCCATCCATGGGCAAGGCTGAAACAACAGCTAACAGTTGGATTAGCAATCGTCCAAGTGTCGTTCAGCGTTTTTATCGTGTGTCAAGTACTTCCGATATTGTACTAGTCGAAATTGACCAACTAGGCGCCTTCGCCCTAGACCATATGCTTTAATTTACAAGCGTCAATTTTTCAAGTGGTTTTGGTTGGAAAACGACGATCCAATCACGGCCTAATATCATGAGTTGGTCGAAAGATCATATGGTTTCACGTCTAACCTACCCGACTTGTCGTATAGGCTATGAATGAAACATCAGACGATGAACTTCTTAAGCACGGAAACAACAGAAGAGGATGATCTTCTTAACAAGAAAATCATTGGCATTAGATCGACATGCAAAACAATACAAAGCATTATTCTCAGGAGGCACGGTGAACAGCTCGTGATGCCGCATGCCACAACATTCCAAGCTCAACTTTGCAATCAAACACAAGGTCTGGCATTACATAGACAATATTCAGAACAAACTCTTAACACAGGAATATCTCACTAGAGTAACTATTTACTTCTAAATTGAACACATGAATAGGAAAAACACTCGACGCTGCTCACAGCAAGGGCGTCCCAATCAAAAATATCAAATGCATGTCTTCTGGCTAACATCAATGAGAAAATTTTGACAAGGTTTTCCAATTCCAATATATTAAACTAACGTCTTCTTGCTAATATCAATGATTAAACTTTGGCAAGCTTTTCCCATTCAAAATATGTAATAGCTATGATCCTGGAGTCCTGTCGTAGCTTTTATACTTGTTTGGGCACTTTTTGCCCATGGCACTCCATGTATTGTTAAATTGCCAATGGTCTCTGCAGACTAGTCATGTCACCGGTGTCTAATAATACTCCATAAAGCTTCTCGGTCATTCCTTCTGTAATGTAGCGCAAACAGTGACTGCTTCTTTCTGCAAAGTGGAACGACCAACTAGACCCAGTAATGCAGCATTTTGCCTTACACATTGGCTCCTTTTGTGCAGTTCAACTAAAATCGAAGTCGGAATAAAACCGAGCTTTAATTTTGATATACATGTAAGAAACAATAGTTATAAGGGAAACAATTACTAAGAAATAACGGTTGATGACTTATACTCCTAGAAGAAAAGCATCTACTGATCTACTTTATCTTAATGGGAAACAAAGCAAGAGAGTAGCAATTCTCCATCAGTGTGATTCATTCATATTGACTGAGACATTATCTTAACAATGCCTCGTTTCCACATGTATAAAGAACGACAAAGCTTATAAAGGGGGTGATGCTGAATTTGTTGTAACAAAGCAACAAGCATCTTGTCTGGGTTGGTCCCATTTTTGTTCACTACTTAATGGAAAAGACAACAATACAATAGCTTCAATTCATCATTTATTTAAAACAGTACCAATGAAAGTAGGACAACATCTCAAAACACACTGCACGATCATGTGGATGAAGGCAAGTACCAACCTGTCATGACGCACACAAGATCACGTACGAATCTGCCAACACGAATAGGAAATCCAATCTCGTTTTGTGTAGTTGCACTGAAATCAAGCAAAGTGTTTCACGTAGCGAAGCAACATGTCACAATAGCAACAAGTTGAATAGATATCCCTGTATAAACAGAGGCAAAAAAGGAATCAATTACTAGCTAATAAAGGAGGATGAAACATGCGGCCACAAAAATAGTAATCCCGCCAATCCCTAACAAGTGTTGCAGTTTTGAAATAAGATTCAGTAGTTAATTTTGAGAGTGCCATCAATTACTGGCTTATAAAGGGGGTGATGCTAAATTTGTAGTAACAAACCAACAAGCATCATGTCTGGGTTGGTCCCATTTTTTTCACTACTTAATGGGAAAAGACATCAATACAATAGCTTCAATTCAACATTTATTTAAAACAGTACCAATACAATTAGCATATCATCTCAAAGCACACTGCACAATCATGTGGATGAAGGCCTGTACTGACCTTTCATGAGACGACCAACATAAAATACGAATCTACCAACACGAATAGGAAATCCAATCAAGTTTTGTGCAGTTGCACTGAAATCAAGCAAAGTTGCCGGTGTGACATGTAAGTTTTCTATAGCAACAAGTTGAATAGATATCCCTGTTTTAAGAGGCAAAAAAGAAAACAATGACTGGCCAATAAAGGAGGATGAGACATGCGGCCACAAAAAGAAGCATCTACCTTATCTTGATGGAAAACAAAGTATAGGATACTGGCATTTCTAAAATGGTTGCATTGATTCATATTAACAGAGAAATTCTTTTAAAACAGATTAGTAGTTAATTCTGAGATTAACAACAGCAAAATAGTTGCATGGGACATGCCAGCACCATGTGCGTCCACACATATAAATGGGTGATGCACAATATGTAGCCAAGCAGCATATATGCGCTGGTCCCATATTTGTTCTCTTTGAACCTTCTTCCTATGTGAGGGCAGCAAATCTTGTCGTGCACAAACTACCCGACCCCCAAGTTTCTTTCCCTTTTCAACAAAGAGATCGGTTCCTTACAGATGTGTGTACTCGGTTACCCCCTTTTCCCCCTTTTTACCTACAAAGCGGCTGGATAGCCAGTCTATACTACTTTCCGCCCCTCCTTATCTCATTGAACAAGATCCTAGATTCTTGCTCCAGCCCACCGCACCCTTCATTCCTCTTTGAACCAAGACCTAGATTCGACTACAGATCAAAAAAGATCCACATGCAGCCAGAGCAACGACGGTTTCAAAGAAACTTATACCTTAGGGTCGTCGGGATGTGGCAAGGCATGCAGCGGGAGGCCGGATCTGCCCACACTAAGTACGGCAGCAAGGAAGAAGCGGTCGGTGGCCCTCCCGCATAGGCGCTGGGTGAAACAGAACAGCGCAGCCAACAGTGGATTGCCTCCCTCGCCGAAGGCGATAGAGTGAACGCTGCACCTCCTCCCCTTTCCGGTGCGACGAGATACAGACGCTTCCTTCACCAGCTGTGAGGGGGGAGAGAGAGACAAGAGGCCAACACAGTCTTGTTTAGATCCGGTGAAGAGAGGGTGAGAGACTGTGAATATAGCAAACCCTAGAAAATGTATCTAGACACATTTTAGTGCTAGATACCTCCGTATCTAGACAAATCTAAGACAAGTAATTCGGAACGGAGGGAGTAACATATATGTAGTGCGGCGAGCGTGTGGAGAGTGCAAACCCTAGCGAACAAGCGCTGAGGCTCCCGCTTATATATATACGACTATAGTACGGACTGAGCTCCGGTGCCTTCACTGCACCTGCTTTTGGCTGTATGACAGGTGAGCCAGCCACATTTTGGGCCCACCTGTCATAAAACCCTAGCGAAAATTGTACCAACATGAAAGATGACTGCGTCTCCAACGCAACCAAGGTGAACTGATGAAGGATATCATCTTTGTGCGTAACAAGCAAAGAGCACTGATGGAAGACAGCTTGTTTTTTGTCGAAAATCGATCAGCTTCACCAGCCGACGCAACCATGAGGCACAACCATGAGCATCAATAGGTCATCGTGGTGATGCATCATCCATTTGGCATCAAGTTTGGGTGAGGCACCTAAGAAGTTCGACAAATCCTCACTGTGGTCTGTTTCTTCTCAGTAATCAAGCTCGAGGAAGGAAGAACCACGTGGCAGAGGACAGTGAGGCGGAACAACAATGGTCATACGATTTTGTGCAGTTCCAGTAAAATTGAGGAAGACATGCCCGGGTATGGAGACACGCATCGCTGTTTCCAAAAATATAAAAAAGGGTTAGCAATGACATCTCAATTGTCAATAAGAATTAATGAAAACTACACCAACAAACAGAAGCATCATAATTATCTTGATGGGAACTAAACCAGGATACCCGAGAAAAAAAGCATTTCTTCATTTAACCAGTGATTGTACTACCACCATATGGACAATGACTGCACAACCACCATGTACTTTTTGTCGAAACAACATGTATACCTCCACCGAGGCATAAATCAGGACAACTTTTTGAGTGGCATTTCCTCTATAATAGTACTAGTAGGTGATGTTGGACCAGTCGACGAACCCTAGCTACTATGCACGGGGAGCTGGGGAGCGGTCGCATAGAAGAAAACCCGCACGCAGCGACCTGGGGAGCTGGACCAGTACAAGAAGTTATACCTCAGGTGGGCGAGATGTCGTTTAGGCGGGCGGGCGAGATCTGCCCATTCGACGGTAGCGAAAAAGGGCGCGGAGAATCTTCGTCCGCGCCAGCGCCGGCTCTAAGAGGGCGGTGCGCATAGGCTTCCTCCGTCGCCGACGGCGACAATGTCAATGCTGCACCTCCTCACCTCCTGCAGCGGACGGGATTCGGCCAGATCTGTGACCACCGGTGAGGAGAGAGATAGAGTGGGCACTGTCATCTTGTTTTGATATGGAGAGGGTGAGAGAGCGAGACGTGAGAAACCCTATCAAACAAGAGGCTATAATGGAGTACAAAAATCTCTCCATAGCAGTGGTTTTAAATAGAATACGTGCATTCCCGGAAAAAAGAAACGAAAACCGGCGGACAATTTTTTTAAGGGTATGTCTAGGACACATCTAGATGTGACATAGTTATGTCACATATAAGTTGATGTCTACTCTGTTTGTGGCCTTTTCCTAGTTTTTTTGTTTCTTGTTGCTACATTATATACTTGTGGGAGCTTAGATGTGATATCCTTAAATGACATCTAGATGTGAATTAGACAAACTGATTTTCTAATGTACCAAGAAAGAAAACTCGGTCAAAAACACGCCCCCGCTTCCAGGTCATGAGAGTCGTTGCGCACACACACATAGACATAGACATGCATATCCATGTTTATGTAAAATTCCATTTCCATTTCCATCTCCATCTCCAATCATATTTGTCCAACTGACACATTATTTACGTTGTTAATTATATACGCAACAATATTAACGTACAGCATCTCTTGTTTGCGCACGTCTGGACCGCTGCCACGGCCGATCCTGACCAACCCGAACCCTCTTCATCAGCCGCGCGTGCTTCCCGCCCGAAACGGTCAGTGCCGCATTCATGTCCGGCCAGAGCGGACGCTACCTCTCACTGGCGCCGGCATTGATTGCGGCGCGCCAGCCGAGAGAGCGTCGCCCGTGCCGCTTCCGGGTGCGCGTGGCTGCTCCGCGTTCAAAGGTCGCAATAGCCGCCTACAACATGCGCGATCTCTTCCAGTAGTAAGTTCTTGGGAGTCTGTGCTACATCTAGCTGTCCTCCCCCAACTCGTCAATCTCTTCCAGTAGTGCTACTACTCCACGGTGCGATCCATCGACAAGCAGGCGGGAAAGTTATGGTATACTACTCGGTTTGCGTTGAGTGGCATGCCGAGCGACCGTGTGGGGTTGAGCCGTGGAGGAGGGTGAGACACGAACACGACACACGTGATTTAAATGTTGGTTTTGCTCGATGGCGCGATCCAACGAAACGAAACATTGGTTTCTCTCCATTTCCATTTTTTCTCTGGAAAAACGAAACTTTTCCACTCCATTTTCATTCCTATTCCAAGGTTGCCCCGTTACAACATTCCATCAAATACAAAGGAAAACTAACATGCATGCTGATGCATCTCAAGGATTCACATATCATAGCCAATATTTGCTTCACAACTAAAGAAAAAAGTTGTGAGAGCGTGTACGATAGAAAAACTAGTGATGGGGTCACTACGACTTAAACCCTAAACCCTAAACGTGATTTAATTTCCTGGCCAGGTAGAACCTGTCGAAGGAAAGACGGCTGGCACCCTCGGATCATACGATGCTTTTGTGCAGCTCCACTAAAATCGACCTGAGCATCCCCGATGGCAAAGATATTGAAGATGTGTGATTAGAATAATAGTACTGGCACTAGTTCATGAGACATAAACTCATCACAAGTAGAAGCCGGTATAAGTAGAGAAATATCAACATGGCGATGGAGCCATGGCAGTGGAGCAAGCCGGCTCCAAAAGGAAGATGGACTACCTGGGACGTCGGGCTATAGCTAGAAGGTCGGTTGGGACGCGGCATCGGCCCATACCGCGGTGACCCCCGATTGGGACGCACTGACTATGGGTTTTCCCCTCGCCGATGTCGACCGCATCTACGCAGAACATTGTTCCCTTTTCCCAGCTGCGGGATCAGGCCCGTCGTTCTATGCTTGTGAAGAGAGCAACCTAAGCAAGCAGGCTTGTCGCTTAGGCTCCTGCTAGTGTATATATAGTGGTTTTCTTTTTCTCTCCATATCAACCATTTTATATTGCGTACGTGTCATTCAAGAGTGAAATGATGGTTGCTTCTTCTGACTAACTTACTGTGTGATTTGACTGCTCCTTAGTGCCCCCTACACGTACTCCCACTACATGTATGCAACAGTCACACGTACACATGGAAGCAAAAATGCGCGTGACGCCCTAATGCATGCATGTCCGAGTACACGACGGAACACACACGGTCACGCTCAAGTGCTCAACCTACACGTGCATGCACACACATACTCAGTCAGGGTGAGCTAGTGACCGTATGAACACCGGAAAAATATATATATTGAGCGCAATGAGCGTATTATGAAGTCCACTGACCGTATTTTTACAAATATACAGTGATAGACAGTGTATTTATCTCGTTTGAAATTAAGCCATATTAACCGGAGAGGAGGCAGCATGGACTAGCGTTACTTTGATGTGTCCCATCAACTTGCCGAACGAGGAGAAGGTTGCAGGGCGGGAGAAGCTTGCGCGCGGTGGCTCGCAGGACAAGGAGAAACTTTTGACTAATGCAAGCTCTCCCTCACTCAGGTGGTGGACGTGCAACAGTTAATTCGGTGTCAGATTGCGAGAAGCATACACTATACTACTGGTGCTACTATATTTTGAATTCCCGAATAGCCAAGCGCAAAGTTTAGGCATTCTTTGGTTCATAGGATAGGAATTTTATAGGAATAGGAAAATCATAGGAAGTGAGATGACATGCATGTCAATTCCTATAGAGAAAGAGATGTCATTTGGTGCATAGGATATGATTTTTTCCATTGAGTCTGGGCTAATGTTTTTCCTCCAAAACGTACAGGATTGATTCCTATCCTACATAGGAATAGGAATCCATTCCTACAAACCAAAGGGCTTCAAAGGAATTTTTTCGTTTGCAAATCCTATCCTATAGAATTCCTACAAAAATCCTACAAACCAAAGGAGGCCTTACTAGTACTACTACTATAGTCCATAAAGGTACGTACTATACTAGTACTAGGAACCGGATGGAGGAGCGTCTGCACTCTTAATATAATTTTAAAATGTGATAAAGAAATCTTCAACACATTTGGTTCTCTTCGAGGGTTCTTGCATGAGATAATGGAAGTTGATTGCATGGAACACTCGCCACAATTCTCGCTTAATTCTCGCTCATATCCTGTTACAAATAGTAGCGCTCAGTAATATTTCCTCTTTTTTGTTATTCAGCATGTAAATAGGTCAGCAAACCTTGCGGCGCATCTTCGTGCGAACCATGCTTGCTGCACTTTGAATGTGGCCGAGAGCTGGCTTGATGAAACACCTCGCTTCCTACTTCATTTTTGCGGGGTACCTCGCTTCCTAGTGACCAGTGTCTTGGCTGATCGTCCTAAGAATGCTTATATATGAATAAAGCTCTTTCATTTACCTGCAAAAAGATTAATCCATATTAACGGGAAAGGCGGGAGTATGGACTAGCACTACATTTTGGTGTGCCCCATCAACTCGCAGAACGAGGAGAAGCTTGCAGGACAATGTGAAGCTCGCTTATGCCTTTTGACTAATGCAACCTACCCTCGATGGACATGCATCAGTCCATCTGGTGTTAGATTGTTAGAGGCATACACTGTAGTACCCAACATGCGGAGTACGATCATTGTTCGACTTCACGAAGGGGCGAAGAGCCAAGCGCAGTAGTACGCATACTTGGTTTTGCACCTTCATACTACTCCACCCTCCGTCATAGTTTACAGGGCGTGCTTCATTATGATGCATTTCTCTCAATGCATTTCAACCACCAGAGAGACTTTAGACGCATTTGGTATAATGCTCAATTAATTAGGGCGTGGTAACCGCAATCAAGTCCACAATTTTCTCTCCATGTACTGTACTACTATGGAGTGCATGCATGTGTGTACCCGGGGTGGAAGCACTGCATGCATGTGTGTACGCATTATTCCCTCTAGTAATAGACGTCGTGCTATTACTAATGCTATTTTTCAGGCCGATCACTAGTCGCCTTGGTCCCATAGATTTTTTTTCTTTTTTCTGAAGCGCGCTGTATAAACAGTGACGGATGGAGTAGTATGAGCGGATTCAAAGAAGAGCGTATTGATGGTAGCTTCTTCAGAGCAACTTACAGTGGGAAAGGTGGGGCTTATGATTTGACTGCTCATTACTCACTATTAATGCGGCGCAACGACCAGGCTGAGTCTCCCATGCGGTTTTGCACTACCCCCTCGGTTCTTAAATATACTCCGGAGTATTTGTCTTTCTAGAGATTTCAACGAGTGACTACTCTCTCTCTCAAATATTTGTCTTTATAGAGATTTCAAATGGACTGGCAGATACGGATGTATATAGACATATTTTAGAGTGTAGATTCACTCATTATGCTCCCTATGTAGTCACTTGTTGAAATCTCTGTTAAGACGAATAGAATATTTAGGAAAGGAGGGAGTACACATATGAAGAAAAATGAGTGAATCTACACTCTAAAATATGCCCGTTTGAAATTTGTAAAAAGACAAATATTTAGGAACGAAGGAGTATAATTTTGTGCATGGCACATGGACCCGGATGATGACGAGGCTTCTGGAAATGCTATCAAGCTTCCATCATTTGTTTACATAATTGACGTACTATACAAATAATTTTCCAGCGACATGAAATTGTACAATGGTGTGAGCTTTCAGCTTTTGTTTTGCATGTCTTGCCATCGATGCTCTTTCGGAAACAATAAAAAACTAACTTCCTTGCTAATGCATCTCAATTATTAGCAAATCAGAGCTAATAATTACATCACAACTGAAGACAAAGTTGTGAGAAGGTGTTAAATTAAAATTGATCCATGCTTTCATTGGCAGCAACGTCCCCCCAGCTCTGTCTAAATCAAGAAGGCATGTTTGGAAAAAAGTAGCTGTCTGGAGCATGCAACATTCCGATCATTTTGTGCAGTTCCACTAAAATAGAGCTGAGCGTCCCTGTTCCAAAGATATCAAGTGTGATTACGATAATAGAGGACTGCTGATGAAACAATAAACACACAAATAGAAGCCGGTCACCTTTGCAGTCTCTCTTAAGACTAACTAGTTGTAGAAGATTAGGCTCAGAGTTGGATGAGGAGGATAGAGAAAAACCAATCTCCCATTGTGCAGTCGCACTGAAATGTAGAGACGTTGCCCGTGTGACATTTTAGTACAACTACACAAAACACTCTTAAGAAAAAATTGATTTGTGCAGTTCACCAAAAGGTCGCAATAGCAACGACGTGAAATGGATAGCCCTGTTTGCCAAAAAGAGGTAGAAAGGAAACAATTACTGGCCAATAACAGTTGATGACACATGCGACGACAAAAAATAATCATATTCCTTGTCCTAAGGGAAGATAACAACACGGTTGTGTTTGTCTAAAACGGTGTGAGGACGAGAATGCAATATGGAAAGTACACCGGACGAGCGACGTTTTGGGCAAAGAACTATGGAAGATCCACATGTAGCGACGTGGGAAAACGGGCAGTGGAGCAAGGCCGGAGGGGATACCTGGAGGTAGTCGGGATGTAAATAGGTGAGCGGTGGCGGGCAGAATCTGCGAGCAGGTGGCGTAGGCCATGCCGCGCCAGAGCTTGGTCAAAGAGAATGGCGTGTACTGCAGATCGGGACGTGCTGCCTCGGCGCCGTCGAACGGAGAAACGATGCACTTCCTCCCTTTCCCCCAGCGGACGGGATGCGGCCGGATCAGTGACCAACAGTGAGAGAGAGAGAGGCCACCGCACTCCCTTTCCCCCGGCGGATGGGATGCGGCCGGATCAGTGACCAATGGTGAGAGAGAGAGGGCACCGCACTCCCGTTCCCTCGGCGGATGGGATGTGTCCGGATAAGTGACCAACGGTGAGAGAGAGAGAGAGAGAGAGAGAGGCCACCAGAGCTTTGTGTGAGATATTCTGAAGAGCGGACTACCTTTTCCTCCATAAAAATTATTTTATATTCTGTGTACGTGCCATTGAGCGCTATAACTTTATTTGAAAATAACGCGGCAACGTGTCAAGTCGAACTTTGTTTCATGCACGCGTGGTACACATCCTCCCTAGGTAAACAACCACTACAGGCGTTCAAGTTAGCACGTGGGCTGCCATTTCGTAAAGAAATGAGCTCCACCATGTACCTGCACGGATGTGGCTGGGCACGAAGCATGAGTACATGCACGGTGCACCTATTCTCTTCTTGTATACGTACACCACCTGCGTGGGGTTCTGTGAGAGAGATACAAACCTAGAGAGATATAGTGTGTGGGTTCTTGAGAGTTTGGGGGGGGGGGTGAATCAAAAATTTAACATATGCAATGTGTGTGAAATAGAGTCCTGGATATAACATATATATAGAGGGGGCGATCCACGAGAAGAGTGTGGAGGTATCATCAGCTTGAGGTGTCCATAGAATCGAAGAGAGGGATGATGTGTGTGTGTGTGCGCGCGCGATCGATAAAGAGTACCATCGAATTTGTGTGTACCCACGTCAAAGATATAGAGTGGTTGGCCTACTGGAACGTGAGATGGGACATGTGTAGTTTGTCTCTGTGGCATGGATACCTACCTGCAGCGCTCGACTATCAGTGTGTGGTGGGGGAAGAGGGAGGCCCAATTAACTATAGAGGTACAATGGCTGGTATATGTGTGGAGGAGGAGAGAGGCCTACCTCATGTATTAAGGAGATCGATCTGCCTCATGTATTAAGGGAGATCGATCGACATCCATGCATATGTGCTGGAGATGAATAAGGTTGGGAGAGAGATAGAGCTAGAGTGTTGGAGGGGGTGGTAGTGGAGTTGCTTCTAACAAATGGTGGGATAGGCTTGCTAGACAAACGGAGGGCACGCCCGCAATATCAATAAGAGAGGAGATGGCTGCTTGTTGTCTGTGCACGTGCATGTGAGAGACGGGTTAGGAGGCATGCACGAATGATGAGGGGCGATGATGTGGCTGTGGTAAGCAGACGTAACTACATAGGAAGATCAATCGCCATTTGTAAGATAAAGGATAGACATAACTTGTGAGGTATATCGATCGATGGGGGGGTAGTTAAAGTCGATCTAGGTATATGTTGGGAGATCGATCGGTATACATGCATGTGTGTGTTAGAAGCAAATGAGGCACGAGGAGAAGGATAGAGAGAGAGGGATGCATGTATGAGGTGGTACGAGAGGCATACTATATCGAGGGGGAGGAGTGTGCGAGTACGAGAACGATGAAAAGAGTGGTGGGAGTGAGGCATGGACGGTGACAAGAGAAGAGGGGAAGCTTGTGTTTGTGCTAGGCACACCTGGCTGGAGAGGCATATCGATCGATGTGTGCCGTAAAGAAGGAGCTGCGGGGCCTACACACACCGTGGGTGAACGACCTAAAGTGAAAAGACGAATTTGCGCGATGGAGCTAGAGAATGCTGAGGGAGGGTGAGAGGGATGCGGGCATCTGCATGCACAAGAGAAAGTTAGCGCTAGCTACAAAGATAAGAGGGTTGTGTGGGTGTAAAAGACGAATAGAGATCATATATACTTCATTATAAAAAGCGAATTCGGATATTTGAAGAATTTATCATAGTGTTTCAAACCGACGGATGTGTGAATATATATAACGGTGATACACATGGTGTGGTTATGAACATGGTATACAACATTTAATATGTTTTATCTCTACTCTTATTAAAACGGAGTTGTTGATGATGGTGTGCCTGCCATCCTGCATTATAGGCCGTCTGATTTATATCTGGCAGATAGCAAGGAAACTATGATGGTTGAAGTTGGCAACAATCATGATTGTAGATTCTTATTGAAATAGAGAAACAAATTCAAATTTAGTTCGAATTGCAGCGGTAGTATAGACATTTGGAATGCACTAAAATATTGGTATGAGTAGGTTACATGTAGTATATAGCAGGCGAAAAAATTTAATCGGACATAACAAGGATTCATACTCCCTCCTTCCATCTATTGACAAGATTAATAGTTCATGACATGCACAATGTGAAAATTATATCATTGAAAGAACCTTTCACAGACGAATTTAACGGTGTGCTTTGTGTAAGTTGCATGTCATATATCATTGCTCTAATATTTGGTCAAAGTTAGCATCGAAAAATGCATTAGGCCCTATATAGATGGAAGGAGGGAGTAGCTTTGAATAGCATTTGTATAGTAAAATGGGGCAAGACTCTCTCTTTGTGTGGTGTGAATAGTTTTATTTTTTTCGTTTTCTTTTTGGTTGAGGGAAGTGCGAATTGATTTGGTACGTAGAAGTACAATATTACTACACGTTAGGCTTGTCCCTAAAATTCAACCCGCGTCTTGTTATATCCTGAAAATTCAGATATCGTGCTCCTAAAACTGACGCCTTCCCAACCCGCGCCTTGCTATGCCGAAATTACAACGCGCGCGAAAACTCCCTCCAGCTGCCAAATCCCGACACGCGAAATGCCCCTTCTAGCCCTGAGCCGAAAGGCGCACTAGTTCAAATCGGTGGGGGGGTACTTTTGTAACACACCCTACATTTTGGACAAGTGCGTTCCTAAGTCATGCTTCACCCCCTCCCATCGCCCCTTTTCGCCATTCGAAATCCCAGGCCGCCATAACCTCTCCGCTCCAGCCGCGAAACCACACCCTCCTCCATCCGCCACGTCACCGCTGCCCAGCCGAAGCCTCTTCCCCGACGACGTCGTCCTGAGGAACAACTCGACATCCCTCGTCCACCTCCCCGGATGAGGATCCGTCGTCCATATCGCTGTCCCGCCGGTTCAGCCCCCCCGTCCTCCACCTCCAAGGAGCTGCTCTGATGATTGCCTCGTCTATCGCGGGTGCTCCATCCCCACAGCGCCGCCTTAACCTGCTCCACCGGAACCGCAACATCCTCACCGACTCCTCGGATAAAGCCGAGGCCTACTCGGCGCCACCAAAGAGGTTGTACACTCATCGCATCGCACCTTCTCCTTAACTCGACCTCCCGGCGCCGACGGTGCTCCGTCCCGCACCCCTGTGGAGCGGCTACCTTGAAGCCGACGCCGCGGGCGACATCTCCATGGTGGCTCTCCCCCAGTGCGAGGCCCCTTAGGCGGCAGCGTCCATACTAGCCGGATCTGCTGCTGCTGCTCCGACTCTCGCTCGATCACACGCTCGCCCAGCTGCTGCTGCTGCTGCTCCCCCCTCGCTCGTGCTGCTGCTCTGCTCCGAATAAGCCACACTTCAGTCGACTGAATCGACTTTTGGGTCAGTCGATTTTCAGGGGTTGGGGGGGGGGGGGCTCACCGTAGTTAAGGAATAACCACCCGCAGCGGGGACGGGGCTCGCCGGAGAGGTACCCCACTATCTATCTTAGGGTTCAGGGTGGGGGCGGGGGGCCTAGAGGGCTGGCCGGGGCGGCGAGGCGGCGCTGGGGCCGGCGGTTCGGCCGGTGGTGGCTGGCGGCCCAGGGGGTGCAGGTTGAAGATGAACTACAGGCCCTTGCTAAACTACATGTCAAGTGCCTCTCTGCTACCATTGCGTTCAGTTTCGACAGTAGCATTCAGATTCCACAGTAAATTTCAGTTTCGACAGTTAAGTTCAGAGTCAACAGTTTTTACCTCATCTGTTGTAGTCTGGTGGTTTTTGGTGATGTTAATTTTCCATCCATTTTACATCATCCATTGGAGATACTATTAGAACCCCACTTGAGATTGACGATGTCTGTCTTGTGCTGCTTCAGCCTTGACGTCTTACGGCTCACCGGAGCTGCTCCAATGATAGAACGATCTACACCAACACCTCTGCCATCTTCACCAACATCTCCATCACCTTCCCCCCTCTATCTACAGCGGCCCACTCTCCCGCAACTCGTTGTAACCTCTACTTGAAGATGGTTCTTTATGCTACATATTATTATCCAATGATGTGTTGCCATCCTATGATGTCTGAGTAGATTTTCGTTGTCCAATCGGTCTAGTAAAGTACTCAATTGCTTAGGGGCAATTTCGCAACTCATACCACCACTTTTCCACACTCGCTATATTTACTTTACTGTTTCTTTATCTAAACAACCCCTACTTTTTATTTATGTACTCTTTATTATCTTGCAAACCAATCCAACAACACCTACAAAGTACTTCTAGCTTCATACTTGTTATAGGTAAAGTGAACGTCAAGCGTGCGTAGAGTTCTATCGGTGGTCGATAGAACTTGACGGACTATTTGTTCTACCTTTAGCTCCATGTTGGGTTCGACACTCTTACTTATCAAAAACTGTTGTGATCCCCTTTACTTGTGGGTTATCAATGATATGAGTATTACAAGAGTTGATCTACCACGAGATTGTAGAGGCTAAACCCTAGAAGTTAGCCTATGGTATGATTGTATGTTGTCCTACGGACTAAACCCTTAGGTTTATATAGACACCGGAGGGGGCTTGGGTTACACAAAGTCGGTTACAAGGGAGGAGATCTACATATCCGTATTGCCAAGCTTGCCTTCCATGCCAAGGAGAGTCCCATCCGGACACGGGACAAAGTCTTCAATCTTGTATCTTCATAGTCCAACAGTACGGCCAAAGGATTAGTCCGGATGTCCGGAGACCCCCTAATCAAGGACTCCCTCACCCACCATTGAGTAGAGGGACCCTTCAGAAAGAAACTTGCAAAGGTGACATAGCTAGCAGGGGCCACACTAGCAGACTCCATTTCATACGTGATGTCGCGGAGCCAGTCATCAGCATCAAGGGGTTGAGTTGAGCAGCGGTTAATAGTTGGGTTGAGGCGCATGAAGTCCTGTAGAGTTACTGGGGTTGGCTGTTGATTCATGTTCGGACAAGGAAACTGATCCATCATTCCTTCCATGAACTGGCGATTTAGCTCAAATTGTTGCATCATTCCAACAAAGAATTCGGGCGGTGGTGGATCGTTGGCACCACGGCCACGACCAGCGGGCCTAACCATCCTGCTAACATGTAACATAGGGGTAGTTCAGCATTGAGCATTTGCAAAGTCAAGGATCATTCATGATGAAACATGCATAATGAAAGAGGTACGATGGATACCACTTCGTAGTCAACACGACAGTGTGTGTACTATTCAGAATTCTATTCTAAAAAATTTAGTAAATTCTTTAACCCAAATGGAAGAGAGATCAGAATCCCAGAGTAAAGACCGAGGAATAAAAGATCCTAATACCACCCACATGGTGACGTGGGCCCGTAAGCTACACAGCCATGTTTGTAAAAGTTTTTGTAGTGACTAGACTCAACTTCGGCCAAGGAGTTTGGAAGGGGGATTCCTATAGGCAGTCGGCTCTGATACCAACTTATGACGCCCTCGATTCAATCATACACTAATCATACACGCAAATGTGTACGATCAAGATCAAGGATTAACGGGAAGATATCACAACACAACTCTAGACAAAATTAAAATAATACAACCTTTATATTACAAGCCAGGGCCTCGAAGGTTCGAATACATCAGATCGAATACACAAGAGTCCGTAGAAGCAACAATATCTAAGTACATACATAAGTTAAACAAGTTTGCCTTAAGAAGGCTAGAACAAAAACAACAACAATCGAAAAGGCAAGGCCTCCTGCCTGGGAGCCTCCTAACTACTCCAAGTTGTCAGCGGCCGTCATGTAGTAGTAGGCACCCTCGGGGTAGCAGTATTCTTCAGTGGTGTCGTCTAGCTCCTGGGATCCATCATCTGGCCGCAACAATCGGGTATGGGGGAAAAGAGGTAGCGAAGCAGCCGTGAGTACTCATCCAAAGTACTCGCAAGACGTACATCAGATCTAAACTAAGTATGCATCTGTGTCAAACGAATGGGTTGTATCTGTGGACTAAACTGCAGAATGCTAGAAGAGAAGGGGAAAGCCTAGCCTATCGAAGACTAGCATCTTCAAGCATCTTGCAGCATATAGAAGAGTACATATCAACATAATGTAAAGTAGTAGTGGTGTTATCAACCTCGGCCAGAGATCCTTTCTCGACTCCCTACGAGAAAGCAATCCCAGAGCCATACTATCCATTGCTCATCACAAGTATCCAGTTCTAGTTGTATCGATCGGGATACAACTCCAAGTGTCCGTTACCGTAGGACAGGCTATCGATAGATGTTTTCTTCCCTGCAGGGGTGCACCAACTTACCCGTCACGCTCGATTAAATCCAGTCGGACACACTTTCCTGGGTCATGCCCGGCCTCAGCCAAACAATACGCGGCAACCCGACCTAGGCTTAATAGAGAAGTCAGCATGCCAGGCTAAGCCTATGCCCCTAGGGATCATGGGCCATCTCCCCGGGAACTCCTGCACGTTGCGTACGTGGCCGGTGAGCACACCTAGCTACCTCCTTCAACAAGGCATGAGCTTACGCAGTCCAACCCGGCGCGCGCCGCTCTATCGCTGACGTCTATTAAGCTTCGGTTGATGCATACGACGCAGAACGCCCATAAAATGCCCACGTGGTGGTTAGTGATACCAGGCAAGAGGCCCCTCGGATCAAATATCCAAATCATAGTGGATTAGGAACATGCGGTAACAAGCAGAGACTCATGAAAGATGTGACCCCATCACCCCGTCTCGAGTACTTGCAACAAGGGCTAAGAATGCCCGGCCGCGCCTCGTAAGTATCTCGCGGGCACCTTCCAGGTCAACCCGACTCCACATCACTCGCTATTAAGCTCGCGCGAGTACCCCTCAGGGCCGACCCGTCTTTAGTAACATGATTCAGTGTAAAGTCATAGTAACCATAGTAACTGTGTGTCTACCACCAAGGGGAAAACCCTAGGAATCACCCCCGATGAATTCCACTCGATGTTATCATCAAGGTGAACATAAGACGATCCACCCTCGAGGTTCACACTTGAGAGGTTGCACGACAGAGCCGTAACGGAAGTGGTTAAGGAGGAAATCACCGTCGATGACCACGACCGGATAGCTACACTACAGAGATCTCATCAAGAATGATGTATGAGGTTCCACCCTCCACACTCGATGGTAACTCTGCAGAGTCGAGCAACAAAAGGGGAAAGTGATGTGCGGTGTCAGGGCCTGGACATCGATCACGTTGATTGAGTCATCGAACACGAAGCGGGGCACCTGGGACAAGGTGGGGGTCACTGATGGATCTCTAACCAACCTATACTAAGAAGTTTAGGAT
Source organism: Triticum monococcum (assembly GCA_034509565.1). Classification (NCBI taxonomy): domain Eukaryota; kingdom Viridiplantae; phylum Streptophyta; class Magnoliopsida; order Poales; family Poaceae; genus Triticum; species Triticum monococcum. The sequence goes on from CM067847.1 coordinate 343,007,669, forward strand.
AAGCACGGAAGGTATGTGTAGGATCGAAAGTATGTCTAGAGGGGGGGTGATTAGACTACTTGACCAAATAAAAAACTTAACCTTTTCCCAATTTTAGTTCTTGGCAGATTTTAGCTATCTTAGGAAAAGTCAAGCAATCATCACACAATTCAAGCAAGCATGCAAAGAGTATATTGGCAGCGGAAAGTAAAGCATGCAACTTGCAAGAATGTAAAGGGAAGGGTATGGAGAATTCAAATGCAATTGGAGACAAGGATGTTTTTCCCGTGGTTCGGATAGGTGGTGCTATCCTACATCCACGTTGATGGAGACTTCAACCCACGAAGGGTAACGGTTGCGCGAGTCCACGGAAGGCTCCACCCACGAAGGGTCCACGAAGTAGCAACCTTGTCTATCCCACCATGGCCATCACCCACGGAGGACTTGCCTCACTAGCGGTAGATCTTCACGAAGTAGGCGATCTCCTTGCCCTTACAAACTCCTTGGTTCAACTCCACAATCTTGTCGGAGGCTCCCAAGCGACACCTAGCCAATCTAGGAGACACCACTCTCCAAGAAGTAACAAATGGTGTGTTGATGATGAACTCCTTGCTCTTGTGCTTCAAATGATAGTCTCCCCAACACTCAACTCTCTCTCATAGGATTTGGATCTGGTGGAAAAAGGATTTGAGTGGAAAGCAACTTGGGGAAGGCTAGAGATCAAGATTCATATGGTAGGAATGGAATGTCTTGGTCTCAACACATGAGTAGGTGGTTCTCTCTCAGAACATATGAGTTGGAATTGTGTATGTGTTCTGATGGCTCTATCCATGAATGAAGAGGAGGTGGAGGGGTATATATAGCCTCCACACAAAATCCAACCATTACACACAATCTACCATTCTCGGTGGGACCGAATCAATAAACTATGTCAGACCGAAAAGGTAAACCTAGTGACCGTTAGAGATTTTCGGTAGGACTGACATGCAACTCGGTAGGACCGATTCTGTTAGGGTTTGGGCATAACGTAATCTCGGTGAGACCGATTACACAAACTCGGTGAGACCGAGTTTGGTAATAAGCTAACCAGAGAGTTGGTCAGGCAAACTCGGTGGGACCGATTTGCTCTTTCGGTGAGACCGAAAAGTTACAAAAGGGAAACACAGAGTTTACATTGCAATCTTGGTGGGACCGATTCGCTCTTTCGGTGAGACCGAAAAGTTACAAAAGGGAAACAGAGAGTTTGCATCCCCATCTCGGTGAGACCGAGATCCCTATCGGGAGGACCGAATTGCTAGGGTTTGGCAATGGCTTATGACAAGTGAAACTCGGTGGCGCCGGATAGAAAGAATCGGTATGACCGAGTTTGGCTTAGGGTTTAGGTCATTTGTGGATATGGGAAAGTAGCTGAGGATTTTGGAGCATATCATTAAGCACATGAAGCAAGAGGCTCATTAAGCAACACCTCATCCCTCCTTGATAGTATTGGCTTTTCCTAAAGACTCAATGTGATCTTGGATCACTAAAATATAAAATGAAGAGTCTTGCAAGTTTGAGCTTTGGCCAATCCTTTGTCCTTAGCATTTTGAGGGTTCCACTTTCACATCCATGCCATGCCAATCATTGAGCTTTCCTGAAATAATCATCTTGGAATAGCATTAGCTCAATGAGCTATATGTTGTTATGAATTACCAAAACCACCTAGGGATAGTTGCACTTTCAATCTCCCCCTTTTTGGTAATTGATGACAACATATAGATCAAAGCTTCGACAAAAGATAATATGCATGAAATATATCGTCGCTTTGAGAAGTATGTGACAAGTAAGAGCTCCCCTAAATTTGTGCATATTTAAAATTTTCTTTGGACTGCAAATGCACAAAGAGTTAGAGTCATGGGTTACTCTTCCATGTCACATACATCTTGGTGGAGCGCTCAAAATGATAAGAATGAAATATATGCACTCATCACCAAGAATAGTGAATGATCTCATAAGATAGATAGGATAATAGCATTAAGCAAACATTAAGTGTAGCTTATGATCAAACACATGATCATCGATGTCTCACAGATAATGACGTAGTATCTCACACAAAAGCAAACGAAGTTCGAAAAACCACCAAATAAAACAAGAGAGAATAAAATCAACACTCTCTCTCGAAGCCTATGATCTATACATTCTCTCCCCCTTTAGCAACAAGTTACCAAAAAGTTCCTAGAAAATGCATAGTGCTAAGTCGACACTCAGGCTTGATCTTCAGGTGGTGGTGGAGTCTGGATCACTCCAAGGACGAAGGCTTCCGTAGATGCTGAAGTAGACGCTGGAGCTGAAGTAGATGCTGGAGTTGGAGCTGATGCTGCGGCTGGAGCTGAGGCGGTTGCTCTTGTGTCAGGAACTGGCACTGCAGACGACCTCGGAGCTCGGGGCACTCTGGCAAAGGCATCAGTTGTAGTCTTGCCTCTCCTCTCCTGCATGTCATCCTGAAGCTGCTCCACTGCAGACTGAATCTCTGTCACTTTGACATCCAAGTCATAGAACTTTTGTTCCATGATCCTCTCTAAGCTTGCCTTGTTTTGAGTTAGGGTGGCTAGTCCTTGCTCAATCCGCAGGGTGGATGCAATCAAGTAATCAAGCTGCTCTTGTTTGGTTTTCAGGAAATATTCAGATGCCTCCTCTTGAGTAGGCATCTTGGTAGCTTTCTCCTTCCTAGCCTTCTCCTTCTTGGCTTGTGCTTGGGTAGATGATGGCTCATTCTCAGTCATGACCACTTGGTTATCTTCAAAGTCCGGACGGATAGGAAGGTGTTCCTTGTCCAACAGGTATATGGCCGTGCCCATCTTGGAGTTGATGAGCTCCCGAATCTGTGGGGCATATCCACAGCTCCTCTTCTGGTCTGCTGCTGTCCTCTTAATGGTCTCTACCATTAGGCTCATCACCTTGAATTTCTAAGGCACGTCAAAGATATGAAGCAAGTTGATCGCGTGGTCTCTGATCATCTTGTGATCTCCAGACTTGGGCAATAAGGTGTGCCTTAGTATCCAATTGATAGTGGGCAGCCCTGATAGAAGATAATGTACTGAGCCAAACTTGAAAGTGTCAAGTGCTTCATTTGGAATCTCCTTGTACATGTTGGACATAGAGTTGTGGTCCATCTTCTTCTTGGCATAAACGTCCAAGTCATCTGCTTGCTCCTCTGGGGCATTTATCAGCTGAGCCCATTCAGCAACTGTAGACTGGTACCTCGTACCGTCTGACATCCAAATTATCCTACCATCTGGATAAAAATGGGCCGTGGAGTAGAGCTGCATGATGAGTTCCTCGTTCCACTTTGTGAGCTTCTGCCCAACAAAGTCCTCTACTCCACACGCCTTGAAGCTGTCCTGCACTCTAGGGTAGTACTCCTCGTTGTCCTTGATGTATTGCCAATCGACCCATCTCATGTCATAGACAATGGGCTTCTTGTCTAGCAGCACTGTCTCATAGAAGTCTTGCTGCTCCTTGGTGTGAAACCTGTAGTCAACTGCAGTCCTTCTCCTTGAAGCATACGGGTTTGCTTCTCTCCACTTCCGGAGCCCTGAATCTCTCCTGAGTTTCATATCCTCAGCCACAGGATGAGCATCGTTATGGTCTGGGATCTTGGGCTTGAGCTTCCTAAGAACATTCTCTTCCTCTTCTTCTGCAGCTTCAGGCAATGGGGCCTTGTTCTTCTCAGCAGCTGGGATGCTTCTTGTATTCCTCTTTGGCTTGGGCTTTGGAGCTGACTTGGCCTTGGAAGCAGCTGCCCCTGATCTTATGGCATCACCCATCAGCTTGGGTGCCTTTGGTGCTGGTGCAGCCACCTCTTCTTCTTCCTCCTCATCTTCCATGATGGAAGCTTTGCCAAGCACTTTGGCTACAGTTTTCTTCACCCTTTCTTTCCTCTTCTTGCCCTCAGCAGCAACTGGCTCAATGGGAGTGGGCTTCTCAGTTGAAGCTCTAGCCTTTGACATAGGCTACCTGCCTGCTGGCCTTTTGAACTTCAACCCTGGCTTTATACCCTGTGCTGGCTCAACTCTCTTGGAGGTTGCTTCCTCTTCTGCCACATAATCCTCATCCTCTGAGTCTGAGGTTCTCTTCTTCCTCTGTCTTGTGGCAGCTTTAGGTAGATTGCTAGGGGTGCTCTTGCTGCCATCATCTGAGGAACTTGATGGACTATTGCCCTCACTCAGCTACACTTGCTGTTCTGATAGGTTCTGGCTATCACTTTGGTCTGACATGATGCAAACTCTGACTTCTGACCCTGTGAATAGGTTATAGATGAGATAGAGTGGATGAGCATCACAAAATGCAGAGATTTTTGCAAAAGAATAATTCAAAAACTTAGTTTTAGTTTCCCACTGAAAGCATCTCGGATCTACCGATTTCTAAACTCGGTGATACCAAAGCAGTTTTGGAACCTAAACTAGTGAACTCGGTCAGACCGAGTCACAGTTCGGCGGCACCAAGACTGCTAGGGTTTCATAGAATTCCAAAATCGGTCACACTGATAAGTAATTCTCGGTCAGACCGAGTCTCACTTGTGCAATGGCATAAGCCAAATCGGTGGGACCGAGTTTTTTCAACTCGGTGGGTCCGAGATGGTTTCGGCGGAAACCTAACCCTAAAATTTTCGAATTAAACCTAATCTACGAGTTCATTGACTAGATAGGAGTTTATCAAACGTGGCAAGAATCATGATGATCACAATGTGCTAGGAATCGGATTGGAGAATAGCACAAATATCGAGTCCATACCCTAGTTCGGCGGAGACTCGCTACGGCGGCAACGGCGGGGTTGATTCCCGTTGACGGCGACGGAGACCAGCGACTGGAGGCGGCTGGCGGCGAGGAGACGATCCGGAGACCAAGTTGGCAGAGCAGGCTATCGCGCGGGCGAAGGGGTTCGAAGAAATTTCCAAATTTTTGCCCGTGACTATATATAGCCCGACCCTGTCGGTGTGACCGAGTGGAACAACTCGGTGGCACCGAGATGCATAACTGCGAGCAGTTACTGCAACTCGATGTGACCGAAATGTTCAAATCGGTTGCACCGAGATCGAAAACCTAGATCAACTTAATGATCTCGGGAGGACCGAAAGTGGGGAATTGGTCGGACTGAGAATCACAAAGAGGTTTTGGAAGTTTAAGTCTATGACGAATTGGGGACTCCGAGCGCTCCTCACACAGAGTGGTTCGAATCTGACTTGATCAAATTTTGTGATGTAGCATGAATAGAGTTTGAGACGAGAAAAGCATAGATAGCTAGAGGAGGTTCTTAGGCATTCTTGTCTATCCACTTGGCAAAAGGAAATAATGCCAAACAATCAAAACAACAAGTGGATGTCCTCGAATGAGTGAAATATGCAACCAACATGCTCACACAATAAGATGGCAAATGAAATATGTGACGAAGCATGCACAACCAATTCTAGCATCTATCAAGCAATTTGCGATGACTAGGTCATCTATATATGAGTATATTGACTTAGGAGTCAAGTGAGAACACTTGATCATAGGTCATACTCATCGTTTAAGCTCAAGTGGGGTTACCACTTTTACATAAAGCATTGTTGTGTTCACATCTTTAGAGTTGCTTTAGCTCAAGTCTTAGAGTAAAGCTCCCCTATATGTGATATCCCCCCTAAGAGGGATGAACTAACCTTGGGTTTTGTCGATGATGACTTCATGTAGATGTTGAAGATGTGGATGCTCAATGTTGATGTAGATCACTTGGAGCCATCCATTTGAGTGAATTGCACTTCCAATACCTACATGGGTTAGTCCCACAAGGAACAAACAAGGATATCCATAGACATAGAGTGATGCACACACAAGATGATGTCCATGAAAACTTTTAGGTTACCTTGTCCCTCGTCTCACCAACAAGAGGGTTTGTGACTCCTTGAACTAGTGCAAGATGTGGAGGTTGATTGCACTTGTTCTTGCCAAAATGATAAGAGTGAAGTATGTTGGTGGAGTCACCCTCAAGAACTCTCTAGTTCTTCTTCTTTTGGATCCACATCATCTTGATGGGAATCCTTGGAGTTGTAGTCGTACTTGATGAAGTGGAACTTGAAGTAGTTTTGGGAATCCACTTGACTAAGGTCTTAGGAGCTTCTTTAAATGCATCAATTTCCTCTTGAAGCTTGTCCTTGCCTTTTTGCTTGTAGTCTTGTGGTGGAAGATCATCTTGAGCTTGTGTCCCCTTGAAGGAAGTATCATACTTCTCTTGTTGAGGAACAAACTTTGTCTTGGGGTATTGATCTTCTTCCCACTCAACTCCATTGGCATTGAACTTTCGTTCAAAACCAACACCTTGATTCTTCCGGTGAATTCCTTGCTTGCGCACAATTGCCTCGAATTGCTTACTCCCGGCAAGGCTTTTGTACACTCCTTTCTCTATAATTCCCTTCAATAAGCTATTTTCTTGCTCAAGTGTAACTTGGCTAAGAGAATCATTAGTGGAATCAAGAGAACTACTAGAAGCAACAATATTGGATTTAGCATGATCATTATTACTACTAGAGGAAGAATCTTTCTTGTTCTTATTACTAGATTTGACTTGAGGCATGTAAGTGGATAAGAGTAAACGCTTGGCAATGTAAGAAGAACTTTTCTTGCGGATATCATCATTGATTGCTTTTAAAAACTCATGCTCTTGCTCAAGATTGAGCTTTTCAACGCGTAATTTCTCATGAGCTCTTAAAAGTTCTCGATGATCTTCGAAGATAGTCATGAGCTAACTTAAGAGTGTTTAGTTCTTTAGTTAGAGCCTCAATCTTCTCCTTATCATTGTCATTTGTTTTATCTTGATTAGCATTATTAATTGACGTTTCATCATAGGATTCATCACTAGAGTTGTCAACAAGCAAATCATCATCACCTAACAAGTCATCTTCATCACTATTAAAATCAACACACTCGGGTTGTGTTACCTTAGGACCTTTAGCCATGAAGCATCTTCCAATTCCTTCATTTGGTGAATCCAATATGTCGTAGGAGTTGGATGACACAAGTGCTAGACCGGCAACACCTTCATCTTGAGTATCTTCGGAGTCAGAGTGATAACTTCTCTCAGAGTTGTTGTCAGAGTCAGAGCCGGATACTCATTCACCAACATGAGCTTGATGTCTTTGTTTTGTGTAGCTCCTTGATGATTTTTCCTTCCTTTCCGAATCCTTGCTTCTCCGTGAGTATCTTCGTTCATAACGATCATCTCTACTCCTTCTCTCTCTTGGTGGTGAATCTTTGCTTCTTCTTTTTGGAGAATCTTCTCTTCTCTTGTAGGGAGCCGTACACTCATTGGAATAGTGTCCGAGTCTTCCACAATTGTAGCAGTTTCGCTCTCGACTAGAAGATCTTTTGTCATTGTAGGACCTTGACTTGAAGCTTCTATCTTTGCCTCTACTCTTGTAGAACTTGTTGAAGTTCTTCACCATTAAGCTCAATTCTTCATTGAAGTTTTGTTTCTCACTTGATGATGTAGGGGCTTCACATGAGGCTTTGTAGGCACCACTTGATTTGTTGTGAAGTTCCTCTTTATCCTTAAGCGACATCTCATGAGCAACAATTCTTCCAATCACTTCCGTTGGCTTGAGATCTTTGTAATTGGGCATCATTTGGATCAATGTGCACACGGTATCATATTTTCCATCCAAGGCTCTTAGAATCTTCTTGATGATGAATCTATCGGTCATCTCTTCACTTCCTAAGCCGGCAATCTCATTTGTGATGAGAGCAAGCCTAGAGTACATTTCAGCGACACCTTCACCATACTTCATTTTGAACTTGTCAAGTTGACTTTGAAGCACATCCAACTTGGATTCCTTGCCGGAGTCGGTACCTTCATGCATATCAATCAAAGTGTCCCAAATTTCCTTTGCATTCTCAAGACGACTGATTTTGTTGAATTCTTCGTGGCATAATCCGTTGAAGAGAATATCACAAGCTTGAGCATTGTATTCCAACATCTTCAACTCATCCGCGGTAGCTTCACGGTTTGGTTCTCTCCCATCAAAGAAGTCACCTTGCAAACCAACACACACAATAGCCCAAACGGCGGGGTTATGTCCAAGAATATGCATTTTCATTTTATGCTTCCAACTAGCAAAATTAGTACCATCAAAGTAAGGACCTCTACGGTGATAATTTCCCTCGCTAGATGCCATACTCTCCTAGGTTGTGAAACCAAGGCTATGACCACCAAAAGCTATGGAGATCAAAGCAAATGGAGACCAAAGCTCTGATACCACTTGTAGGATCGAAAGTATGTCTAGAGGGGGGTGATTCGACTATTTGACCAAATAAAAAACTTAACCTTTTTCCCAATTTTGGTTCTTGGCAGATTTTAGCTATCTTAGGACAAGTCAAGCAATCATCACATAATTCAAGCAAGCATGCAAAGAGTATATTGGCAGCGGAAAGTAAAGCATGCAACTTGCAAGAATGTAAAGGGAAGGGTTTGGAGAATTCAAACACAATTGGAGACACGGATGTTTTTCCCGTGGTTCGGATAGGTGGTGCTATCCTACATCCACGTTGATGGAGACATCAACCCACGAAGGGTAACGGTTGCGCGAGTCCACAGAGGGCTCCACCCACGAAGCGTCCACGAAGTAGCAACCTTATCTATCCCACCATGGCCATCGCCCACGAAGGACTTGCCTCACTAGTGGTAGATCTTCACGAAGTAGGCGATCTCCTTGCCCTTACAAACTCCTTGGTTCAACTACACAATCTTGTCTCCCCAACACTCAACTCTCTCTCATATGATTTGGATCTAGTGGAAAGAGGATTTGAGTGGAAAGCAACTTCAGGAAGGCTAGAGATCAAGATTCATTTGGTAGGAATGGAATGTCTTGGTCTCAACACATGAGTAGGTGGTTCTCTCTCAGAACATATGAGTTGGAATTGTGTATGTGTTCTGATGGCTCTCTTCATGAATGAAGAGGAGGTGGAGGGGTATATATAGCCTCCACACAAAATCCAACCATTACACACAATCTACCAATCTCGGTGGGACCGAATCAATAAACTCGGTCAGACCGAAAAGGTAAACCTAGTGACCGTTAGAGATTTTCGGTGGGACTGACATGCAACTCGGTAGGACCGATTTCGTTAGGGTTTGGGCATAACATAATCTCGGTGAGACTGATTACACAAGCTCGGTGAGACCGAGTTTGGTAATAAGCTAACCAGAGAGTTGGTCAGGCAAACTCGGTGGGACCGATTTGCTCTTTTGGTGAGACCGAAAAGTTACAAAAGGGAAACACAGAGTTTACATTGCAATCTCGGTGGGACCGATTCGCTCTTTCGGTGAGACCGAAAAGTTACGAAAGGGAAACAGAGAGTTTGCAACCCCATCTCGGTGAGACCGAGATCCCTATCGGTAGGACCGAATTGCTAGGGTTTGGCAGTGGCTTATGGCAAGTGAAACTCGGTGGCGCCGAATAGAAAGAATCGGTATGACTGAGTTTGGCTTAGGGTTTAGGTCATTTGTGGATATGGGAAAGTAGCTGAGGATTTTGGAGCATATCATTAAGCACATGAAGCAAGAGGCTCATTAAGCAACACCTCATCCCTCCTTGATTGTATTGGCTTTCCCTAAAGACTCAATGTGATCTTGGATCACTAAAATATAAAATGAAGAGTCTTGAGCTTTTGAGCTTGGGCCAATCCTTTGTCCTTAGCATTTTGAGGGTTCCACTTTCACATCCATGCCATGCCAATCATCGAGCTTTCCTGAAATAATCATTTTGGAATAGCATTAGCTCAATGAGCTATATGTTGTTATGAATTACCAAAACCACCTAGGGATAGTTGCACTTTCAGTATGAAAGCAGGTAACAAAAACAGGTTATGCATTAAAGTAGGATCATACATAAAGCAGTAGTAGTTCTAATGCAAGCATGAGAGATAATGAAATGGACAATATCGGAATGCTCAAGGGGGGTTTGCTTGCCTGGAAGCTCTGCTGAAAAGAAGAAGTATCGTCGACGTAGTTGATCACAGGGGCGTCATCGTTCTCAGGGTCTACCGGAGAGAAGAGGGGGAAGAAACAGTAAATACAGAGCAAACAGAAGCATCACTAAGCATTACATGACGACAGGCAGAGCTTGGGTTGTCCTAACATAGTACTACACATTGCAGACAGAGGGGATAAACATCCGAGGATGAATTCCCAGCGTTAGACGAATTCCGGACAGATGAAAGAGAGGGTACGGTTCCATGTTCAACATGCTAGGGCATGTGACAGGTGAATGGGCCGCGCATTCAGATTCATGGGATTTTCCTAAGCAACTTCCATATAGAAAACATTTTCATTGGAGTTACGGTTTAATTTCTACGAATTTTTAAGTTTTAAAAAATTTCTGGAATCAATTAAATTAACAGAAAAGAAATATGACATCAGCATGACATCACTGTGATGTCAGCACTCAATAGGACGGCTGACCAGGTCAAACTGACCAGTGGGTCCCACATGTCATACATAGAGGGCTAACAGTGGGTTATTTTTAATTAGATAGAGTTAATTAGTAGTAGGGCCGCACATGTCAGTGACTGATTAGGTTAACTAATTGTTTTATTTAAAAAACGTTTGACTAACCTAATTAGGGGTGTGGGCCCCATTAGTCAGTGGCTGGGGAATAGTACCCTGCATTGACCGTGGTCAAAGCGATCAAACAGAGGCGCAGGGGCCCACTGTCAGCGGCGCTGGGCGGGCCCATGCCATGCCAGGTCAGGTCCGGCGCCGGGGGAGCTCCGACGAGCCTCCCGCGGCGGCGAGTTCGCCGGAGAGCGTCAGAATCGCGCTACGGGGCTCGGTTTCGCGCGTTCTGGGGCTCTATCGAACGAGCGTCGAACGCCGCATCCAAATGAGGTAGCGCGGGCCCTGGGAAATGAGCAGAGATGGCCGGACGACGAGGTACCGCGGCCGCCAGAATTTCGGAAACGTGCAGGCGTGCGACTATGGCTCGATTCTGAGAGGCTATGCGGCTAGGCGGCAACAGCGGACCTCTAGGAGCACGCTACGGGTACCAGACAGAGCAGGAGGAGCTCGGGAGCTCGTGCGCGGCAGCAATGGCGGACGGTGAAGCACGGCCACGGTGGCATTCGCGCGAGGGCCCGAGGGCGAGCAGGAAGAGGAGGGCGGAGAGGCGGAGCTCACCGTGCGGCTAAGAAAAGCCCTTGATGGCTTAGGAGCAGCAGGGGTGCTCGAGGTCGCTGGCGAGCATCGGAGACAGAGGCGAAAGTGGGCGACGACGATCAGCAGCTCCACGGGCCCTCGGCTCCAATGGAGGACCCCAGGCGACGAGGATGAGGACGGCGGAGCGGACGGACAGGGCCGGTGGCCTCGGGGCCGCTGGTGGCCGCGGCGACGACGGAGGACGACGGCAGGCGCACTCGGGATCGAGCGAAAGGAGAGGGGAGAGGTGGATCTGGGGGAGGGGAGGCGCAAAGGCGAGCGAGAGGGGGGCAAGTGGGAGAGATGGGTGGAGGCCGAGGCGTCGGGGCGGCCTTATCCCCTCGCCGGAGCCGGTGAGGTGGTCCGGCGGCGACGCGCGGGTGCGCCCGGTCGGACGAACAAGGGGGAGGGGGAACAGGGAAGAGGTAGGTGGGCCGGCCTGGGTGAGGGGGAGTTGGGCCGACCCAGGTGGGCTTGGCCCGAGAGGGGTAGGGGCACTTCTCTCTCTCTCTCTCTCCCCTGCCTTTCCTTTTTCTTTTCTTTTTTATTTTGAGCAGCTTTTGCATTTTCTTTTTAGCCAAAAATGACTTTGCAAAATTATGCCACTGGCCAAAACAATTTCAAAGAATTAAAGTGCACTGCCAAAAAAAGGTTGGGAGGCTTTTGGAATAGTTCCCAATTTTATAAATTAAAAAGGGCATTTAATTTATTGCTTAGGTCACTGTTTTAAGTAGTTTAGGCCACTTAAACCCTTTGCAAAAATGTTGGTTCACCACAAATATTAGTTGTGGAATATTTGGCACATGATGAACATTTTTGTTTTCATGTTTGAGAAATTTTGAATTTCACTTAGCATTTGAATTTGCATTAAAAGGGGAAGTTGAAAGAAACATGAGATAATAATGATCAGGCACATGTTTAGCAAAAAGGTTAACTTAACCCCAGGGGTTACTGTAGCATCATTACATCGGGGTGTTACAGTTGGCGAGGCAGTTCCGCCTAGTCGATTTGATAGAGAGGCGAGAAGATGAGGGAGTAGGCTGCGGCAAACGTAGGGCTGTGTGATTTGACGGCTCGTTACTGCTAGACAGGTGGGGCCCTATGATTTGACTTGCCATTATCATTATTACTGTGGCGCTATGACCGGCGTGAGTCTCCCGATTCCTGACCACCTCCGTGGTATACAGGTGCCAAGTACTGTACTCCTTACTCCTGAGGGAAATATGCCCTAGAGGCAATAATAAAGTTGTTATTTATATTTCCTTATATCATGATAAATGTTTATTATTCATGCTAGAATTGTATTAACCAGAAACTTAGTACAGGTGTGAATACATAGACAAATCGGAGTGTCCCTAGTATGCCTCTACTTGACTAGCTCGTTAATCAAAGATGGTTAAGTTTCCTGACCATAGACATGTGTTGTCATTTGATGAACGGGATCACATCATTAGAGAATGATGTGATGGACAAGACCCATCCGTTAGCTTAGCATAATGATCGTTTAGTTTTATTGCTATTGCTTTCTTCATGACTTATACATGTTCCTCTGACTATGAGATTATGGAACTCCCAAATAGCAGAGGAACACCTTGTGTGCTATCAAACGTCACAACGTAACTAGGTGATTATAAAGATGCTCTACAGCTGTCTCCGATGGTGTTTGTTGAGTTGGCATAGATCGAGATTAGGATTTGTCACTGCGTGTATCAGAGAGGTATCTCTGGGCCCTCTCGGTAATGCACATCGCTATAAGCCTTGGAAGCATTGTGACTAATGAGTTAGTTACGGGATGATGCATTAAGGAACGAGTAAAGAGACTTGCCAGTAATGAGATTGAAATAGGTATGATGATACCGACGATCGAATCTCAGGCAAGTAACATACCGATGACAAAGGGAACAATGTATGTTGTTAAGCGGTTTGTCCGATAAAGATCTGCATAGAATATGTAGGAGCCAATATGTGCATCCAGGTTCCGCTATTGGTTATTGACCGGAGATGTGTCTCGGTCATGTCTACATAGTTCTCGAACCCGTATGGTCCCCATGCTTAACGTTCTATGACGATTTGTATTATGAGTTATGTCATTTGATGACTGAAGATTGTCCGGAATCCCGTGTGAGATCACAGACATGACGACGGGCTCGAAATGGTCGAGAGGTATAAATCGATATATTGGAAGGTCATATTCGGACACCGGAATGGTTCCAAAGTGTTTCGGGTATTTTTCGGAGTACCGGGAGGTTATCAGAACCCCTCCCCCTCGGGAAGTAATGGGGCTTAATGGGATTAGGAGAGGTCAGCGCCCCCCCCCCTCATGGAGAGAAGGGTCACAAGGGGTGGCCGCGCGCCCCCTCATGGCCAGTCCGAATTGGACTAGGAGCGGTCGGCACCCCCTCCTTCCTTCTCCCCTCTTCCTCTGTAACACCCTCGATGCGACTATATCTCCCACGTGTCGAGGCACGACTGAGAGGCATAATCGCATTGAAGGCATATGTCGCAAGTCAGGCAATCATCACAAACATCCCATGTAATATAGATGAATAAAAGGGATAACATAGTTGGCTTACAATCGCCACGTCAATCAAGTACATAATTAACATACATCATCCAAACACTCATGTCCCGACTACGACGCCAAAATAAAAGACAACCCAACAAGCGACATGGTCCCGATCAACCCCAACTGGGCACCACTACTGATCATCAGGAAAAGAAACATAGTAATGCTGAGAGTCCTCGTCAAACTCCCACTTGAGCTCAAGCGCGCCATCTGGAGCTGTATCATCAGGCCCTGCATCTGGTGTAATAGTAATCTGTGAGCCACAGGGACTCAGCAATCTCCCACCCTCGCGATCAAGACTATTTAAGCTTAAAAGGTAAGGCAAGGTAAAATATATGTGGAGCTGCAGCAAGCGAGTAGCATATATGGTGGCTAACCTATTCACAAAAGAGAGCGAGAAGAGAAGGCAAAGCGCTAACACATAACTAAAGAGGGCAATCCTGCGGCAAACATTACTCCAACACTGTGTCCACTTCCCGGACTCCACCGAGAAGAGGCCATCACGGTAACTCACACAGTTAATTCATTTTAATTAAGTTTATGTTTAAGTTATCTACAACCGGACATTAACAAATTCCCATCTGCCCATAACCACGGGCACAGCTTTCGAAAGTTCAAATCCCTGCAGGGGAGTCCCAACTTAGCCCATGACAAGCTCTCACGGTCAACGAAGGAATAGACCTCCTCCTGAGACGTTCCGATCAGACTCGGTATCTCGGTTCTTCAAGACACTTCGACAGGTTAAAACAAGACCAGCAACACCGCACGAATGTGCCGACAAATCCCGATAGGAGCTCCACATATCTCGTTCTCAGGGCACACTCAGATAAGCAATCCGTACAACTAAAACCATCCCTCGAGTTTCCCAGAGGTGGCGCTGCAAGGGGCTCTAGGTTGGACCAACACTTAGAGGAGCACTGGCCCAGGGGGGGGGGGGGTTAAAATAAGATGACCCTCGGGCTCCAGAAACCCAAGGGAAAAAGGGGCTAGGTGGCAAATGGTAAAACCAAGGTTGGGCATTGCTGGAAAAGCTTTAATCAAGACGAACTATCAAGGGGTTCCCATTATAACCCAACCGCGTAAGGAACGCAAAATCCAGGAACATAACACCGATATGACGGAAACTAGGGCGGCAAGAGTGGAACAAAACACTAGGCGAGAGGCCGAGCCTTCCAACCTTTACCAAGTATATAGATGCATTAAGATAACATGGCAATATAATGATATCCCAACAAGTAAATAAATGTTCCAACGAGGAACGGTCTCCAATCTTCACCTGCAACTCGTAACGCTATAAGAGGGGCTGAGCAAAGCGGTAACATAGCCAATCAACGGTTTGCTAGGACATGGTGGGTTAGAGGTTTGACATGGCAATTTGGGAGGCTTGAAAGAAAATGGTAGGCATTGTAGCATTGGCATAGCAAAAGAGCGAGCATCTAGCAAAGCAAAGATAGTAATGATTTCGAGGGTATGATCATCTTGCCTGCAAAGTTGTCAGTGTTGACTGGATCCTCGAAAGGAAACTCAACGGGCTCCTCGTTAGCGAACTCGTCTCCCCGCTCCACCCAAACAATACAAACAAACAAATGGAGCACAATCAACCACGTGCAAGGATCAAACAGGATGATGCAAACATGGTATGCTATGCGGGATGCAATGCGGGGTGCATATGCAAGATATGACAGGAAATTCAAGAACCTGGCCTCAACTTGGAAAACCAAGTGTGCCACTAGAAAGATGAGATGAAATCGCTTGAAAACGATATAAAGAACGCCAGAATCGGAGTTACGATTTGGAAATGGCAAGCGATTCAGATATGACCATGATCTGCGATTTACAGCAAGTAGTCATCTAAATGCAATGAGATGAACATGCTACAGCACCCAAAAATGGCAACAAAATACATGGCAGGGATGCATTCAAGATGCTTAACAAAAGTCTAGCACTAAGCAACACCCAATTCATCCATTAACAGGTTCGAACAAGCATGGCAAAAATGCATATGGTAAACAGATCTCTGACTTGGTGAAATTAACACTTGTCTGGAATTTCATATCAGATAGCACTCTTCGGAGCAACAAAACTACATGCTACAGGACCTGAACATGACAAAGTAAAGCATGGCATGGAGCTACTCAAAGAGCTTAACAAAAGTCCCTTAGTGACCTCGAGCCAAAAGGGATCACAAAATACATTTGCAAGCATGTGAACATAGCAAAAATATAATCAGTTTTCAGACTTAGCGAACACTGGGACATGCTGAAAACAGATATCAAGTAGGCATTTTTATGAGCTCGATGCACTCACTATGGTGCAAGTCATGATAAGCTAAGCATACACCCATCAAGAATACACAAAATGCAAGCTAGACGTGGCAATAACAATAGCATAGCATGCACGGATCATCTACAACATCATCGGCAAAATTGCAAACAAGTTGACAATCTGCCCAGATTCACAAAGTAGCAAAAGTAGAGCTCGATTGACTCAAGCTAGGGTGCTCCATATATGCAAACAAAGACATGGATGGATAGAGCACTACAAGATAAACAAAACATCCTTACTAGGAAACAACCTTAACATATGGCATCATGAACTAAACAGCTCAAGGACTTAGTGGAAATGCTAAGTCCGTGAAAACGGATTTACCAAGTGCCTCACTTTGCAAGCTTGCACTAGTCACCACACACATCACAAAAATACATGGGTTGCACCTCTGGAAATATGACAAAACCCTTAACAAAACATATGTAGAGCATCAGGACATATCATGCACACATTAATCATGGCAAAAATGACAAAAGTCTAAATGGAGTAGCAGATCTGACAATTATCTCAAGTAGCCCTCTTCTAACAGCATTTCGGGCATCAAGATGAACTCAAATGAAAATGATGCAATGGAATGAAATGATGTACTCCCTGAGACAAACAATTTGATATGCTCTATGCCAAAAACGGAGTTACGGATGCAAAGTTACGAGGCTATGAACAGGAGCACTTGGATCTGAGAAATTGGGGACTTAGAAGAAAAACAACCTCCAAGATCTAGGGTTTACTATTCACGGCACGCAAACCGAGGTGGCGGCGCGCGCACTCTGGCGAGCCGGTGGTGGCCGGGGCCGGCGGGGAGAGGGCCGGGGAGGTCGGGCAGCGGCGGATCGGGTCGCTCCTCGATCGGATCTGGCCGGAGGAGGGAGGCGAGGCCGAGGCGGCGGCGTGGTCGGCGAGGCGCGGCCGGGCGGCGGAGGTCGGCGATGGCGGCGGCGGCGAGGCGCGGGCGGCGGGGAGCGAAGGAGGCGGCGGCGGCTTCAGGCCTTCGTGGGCCGGCGCTGGGCCTGGCGGGCCCGCGCGGGTGGCGGCACGGCGAAGTGGGGCGCTGCCACGTGGCGGCTTCCGGTTGGGGCGGCGGCGACGTCCAGCCCGGTCGGATGTGTCTGGCCGGCGCGAGGACGATCTAGGTTTTTGACGAGGGGGATCTGGAATTTCGGGAAGAGACCTATTTATAGGCATAGAGGGAGCTAGGAGAGTCCAAATGGGGTGCGGTTTTCGGCCACGTCATCGTGATCGAACGCTCTAGATGATGGAGCAGAGTTAGGTGGGTTTTGGGCCAAATTGGAGGGGTGCTGGGCTGCAACACACTCGAGGCCTTCTTGGTCCCTCGGTTAACCGTTCGAGTATCAAACGAAGTCCAAATGGTACGAAACTTGACAGGCGGTCTACCGGTAGTAAACCAAGGCCGCTTGGCAAGTCTCGGTCCAATCCGGAAATGTTTAATCCCCACACACGAAAGAATGGTAGAAATGACCAACGGAGGAGAACGAAGCACCGGAATGCAAAACGGACAACGGGGAAAATGCTCGCATGCATGAGATGAACACGTATGCAAATGCAATGCACATGATGACATGATATGAGATGCATGACAACGGTAAAAACACACGGAGGCAAAGACCCGAACCCGAGAGAATAAAATAACTTAAGGCCGGAAACGGCAAGAGTTGGAGTACAAATTGGGTAAGTTACATCCGGGGTGTTACAACACTCCACCACTACGAAAGGATCTCGTCCGGAGATCTAGGACTGAAAGAACGCCGGGTACTCAGAACGGAGGTGATCCTCGCGTTCCCAGGTAGCTTCACGGTCGGAATGGTGTGACCACTTGACTTCGAAGAACTTGATCGACTTGTTGCAAGTCTTGCGTTCAATCTCTTCAGGGATAGCAACGGGGTGCTCACGATAGGAGAGATCTTCTTGGAGCTCAATGTCCTCGAAGTTGACAGTGCGGTCAGGAGTCTTGAAGCACTTTCGGAGCTGAGAGACATGGAACACATCATGAACATTTGCAAAGTTTAAAGGAAGCTCGAGTTGATAGGCGAGGTCGCCTCTCTTGCTGACAATCTTGAAAGGTCCCACGTATCTAGGGGAAAGCTTCCCTTTGATACCGAAGCGACGAGTACCTTTCATAGGAGAGACGCGGAGGTAAACATGATCTCCGATCTCGAAAGCCAAATAACGGTGCTTACTATCATAGTAGCTCTTCTGACGGGATTGGGCTGCTTTGAGGTTATCTCGAATGACTTTGCACATTTCTTCTGCCTCTGTGATTAAGTCATTACCCAAAAGCTGACATTCAGCGGTTTCAGACCAGTTGAGAGGGGTACGGCACTTCCTGCCATACAGAATTTCAAATGGGGCCTTGCCCGAACTTGCTTGAAAACTGTTGTTGTAGGAGAATTCGGCTTAAGGAAGACAATCCTCCCACTTCATGCCTAAAGAGATCACACAAGCCCTGAGCATATCTTCAAGAATCTGGTTGACACGCTCGACTTGACCGCTGGTTTGAGGATGGAAAGCTGTGCTGAAGCGGATGTTGGTGCCCATGGCCTTCTGAAAAGAATTCCAAAACTTGGAGGTAAAGATGCTGTCACGGTCTGAAGAGATTCCTTGAGGAATACCATGCAGAGAGACAATTTAGTGAGTTTGTCGAGCTGCAGTGATTGACTCTTTGATAGGCAGAAAATGAGCCACTTTAGTGAGTTTGTCGATGACAACGAATATTGCATCATTGCCACGCTTGGACTTTGGAAACCCAGTCACAAAGTCCATTTCAATGTGGTCAAACTTCCATTCTAGAATGGCAAGAGGTTGGAGGAGACCAGCTGGCCTTTGGTGTTCTGCCTTCACTCTTTTGCAGACATCACACTCATTCACGAATTGAGCAATCTCGCGCTTCATTCAAGTCCACCAATAAGCCTGCTTAAGGTCCTAATACATCTTCGTGCTCCTAGGGTGGATGGAGAGGAGAGAATTGTGAGCCTCGTTCATGATCACTTTACGAAGTTCACCTTTGGGCACAACAATACGATCCTCGAAGAAGAGAGTGTCCTTGTCATCAAGGAGGTAGCACTTGTACTTGGGTTGACTCTTGGCAATCCCAGTCTTCACCTTTTTCACCAAAGCATCAAGAAGCTGGGCTTGGCGAATCTGGTCTTCCAAGGTAGGAGAGACTTGAAGGTTGGTGAGGAAACCTTGAGGAACAACTTGCAGATTAAGTTTGCGGAAAGCTTCACAAAGCTCGGGTTGATAAGGCTTGAGAATCAGACTGTTGCAATAAGCCTTCCTGCTCAATGCGTCAGCAATCACATTGTCCTTGACTGGAGTATACTCGATACTCGGATTATACTCTTGAATCATTTCGACCCATCGAGTTTGCCTGTGGTTGAGATTAGGCTGAGTGAAGATGTACTTGAGACTCTTGTGGTCAGTGAAAATGTCCACTTTTCTTCCCAATAAAATATGTCTCCAAGTCAAAAGAGCATGCACAACTGCTGCCAACTCGAGATCATGAGTGGGGTAGTTCTTCTCATTAGGCTTCAACTAGCGAGAGGTATAAGCAACAACTTTCTTCTCTTGCATCAATACTGCGCCAAGACCTTGGAGAGAGGCATCACAAAAGACCTCATACGGCTTGGATTCATCAGGCGGAGTCAGAACTAGAGCAGTGATCAATTTCTCTTTCAAAGTGTTGAAAGCAATGTCACACTCCGGAGACCAAACGTACTTGACGTGCTTCTGAAGAAGATTTGAGAGAGGTTTCGCGATCTTAGAAAAGTTTTCATCGAATCTCCGATAGTAGCTTGCGAGATCGAGGAAGCTACGGAGTTGCTTCACGTTCTGAGGAGGTTCCCAATTCACAATTGCAGACACCTTCTCAGGATTCACGGCAATGCCCTTGGCAGAGATAATATGACCAAGATAAAGAACCTCATCGAGCCAAAATTCACACTTGGAGAACTTGGCGTAGAACTGATGTTCCCTGAGCTTATCGAGTACCAAACGCAAGTGCTTGGCATGATCTTCCTTGTTCTTCGAGAAAACCAGAATGTCGTCGAGATAGACCAAAATGAAGTAATTGGTGTAGGCGTTGAAGATGAAGTTCATCATGCGAGAGAACGTCGGAGGAGCATTGACGAGGCCAAAAGACATGACAGTGTATTCATATGAACCATAGCTTGTCCTGAAGGCCGTCTTGGGAATATCTTGCTCACGGATTCGAATCTGATGATAACCCATACAGAGATCAAGCTTGGAGAATACTTGGGCACCCTTGAGTTGTTCGAACAGCTCGTTGATGTTGGGAAGTGGGTATTTGTTCTTGATGGTCTTCTTGTTCAATGGGTGGTAATCAACACAAAGTCGGTCCGTTCCATCCTTCTTCTTCACAAAAAGAACACCACAACCCCACGGAGAAGAACTAGGCTGGATGAGACCCATTCTTTCTTGAACATCGAGTTGCTTCTTCAGCTCCTTCAACTCTTCAGGTCCGAGCTTGTAAGGATGCTTGCACACAGGTTCCGTGCCAGGCTCAAGATCAATAATGAATTCAACTAGCCAGTGCGGAGGCATTCCTGGAAGCTCTTCTGGAAAGACGTCTTGATATTCGCAAATGACTGGAATCTGCGAAATAGCATCCAGTTCACCCTTCTCATTGAGAGAAAACAGACGGATAGTATCATCACGAGCGGCAAAGACAATTACATCCTTGGAGGAATGAGTCAATTGAATCTGCCTGGCTGCACAATCAAGATGCGCCTTGTTCTTAGAAAGCCAATCCATTTCGAGAATAAGATCAATATCCGAGTCACCAAGAACATTTGGAGAAGCCAAGAACTTATAGTCACCCAAAGTGATTGTAACATCCAGAACGCATACTCGAGATGTCATTTGACAGGCCGGAGAAACAATAGCCAATGGTTTTGACAACACTTGAGTAACAAAATCATGCTTAGATGCAAATGGTCTCGACATGAAACAATGCGATGCACCAGTGTCAAAAAGAACTCTTGCAGGACAGGAAGGTTACCCATGATGACATCTGATGAATCCTCTGCTTGAGCTGCATTCATCAAATTGACCTTGGCGTGCTTGGGGTTATGCTTGACCACAGCTGTACTTGCCGATCTGACAGGAGGAGGAGGAAGACGCCTCTGGTTGAAACACTTGTTGGCATAGTGACCCTTCTGTTGGCACTTGTTGCACGTGACCTCTGAAAGCGGACGGTGGTACGGAGCACTCGATATGGGAGCTTGAGACGAAGTCTTGTTTTGAAAGCCAGGGTTGGGTGGGTGGGAAGAACCACTGCCACCTTTGCTCTTCTGATGATACGGCTGACGAAACGGAGGAGGAGGAAGCCAATACTTCTACTGCTTGGCCACTTGAGTAGAGGAAGAAGGAGTAGTGTCTCTGACTCGCTTCTTGGAAGCATCACATCTCAGTTGAGCGGCATCTTGCTTCAGTGCCATGTTGTAGAACTCATCGTACCTCAAGGGCTCAAAGAGAACAAGAGCTAGCTGAATTTCTTCCCTGAGACCACCCCTGAACTGGTATATCATGCTCTTCTCATCAGGAACGTCCTGCTTGGCAAAGCGAGCGAGCTTCTGGAACAACTTGTTTTAGTCATAGATAGACAAAGAGCCTTGCTTCAGGTTGCGGAATTCCTCACGCTTGCTTTCAGTCACACTCCGAGGGATGTGGTGAGCTCGGAAATCTTGGCGGGATTCATCCCAAGTGATCACACGTCCACCTCTGGAATCCTTGTACTACTGGAACCACTCTGCAGCTTGATCTTTGAGCTGGAAGGAAGCAAACTTGACGGAATCCTCAGGCCTGATGTTACTGCACTCAGAATGCTTGCACAGATCTACAAGCCAATCGTCAGCATCGGTTGCCTCAACACAATTGCTGAAAGTCTTTGGCCCGTTAGTAAGGAACTGGTTGAGTGTAGCAAAGTGATTCTGATTGTTGCCTTGGTTCCCTTGGTTGCCTTGATTGCGCTCTTGAAGAATTTGCATGATCAACTGCGTGTTTGCATTGGTTTCGGCCATCACAACTTGCCATGCCTCCGGAGGAGGTGGAGGTGGTGGCGGATCAGGATTCAGAGTCGTGCGCGTTGGAGGAGCCATCCTGAAGAGGTAGACCACCATTAGGACACTGACAGATAAAATGAAGCTGAATCCAACGGAATGAAAATTGCAACATATAGTCTTCACATCCGAACAAAATGAACAAATGCATTCCTCTTGATATGGTCACATATCCATAAATTGAGAAGCCACGTAGAATTAGGTAGAAGAAATAAATCAACAAGGTATGGATCAAGAACGAATAATCGGTAAGAAATCCCAATCTCAAACCAATATCCGTGGAAGAAGAACTAGAGCTACAAGAATTCCCACCTATGAAACTCCCGAACCTTTCCGGTTATGCAATCAGGTGTTGGGGATACAGGGGAAGCATAATATCTCACCCAAACTAGCAAATCCAACATCCAGCTGTATCCATCCTTCAACACATAACCAAGAAAAACTTCAGAAACCATCTACCTCAACCTTCGAAAAGCATCCGTTATACAAGTTATGGCGATACTCCCGAACTCCCGCCCCAGTACTGGGTGGCGTCGAGGTTATCTCACCAACGAACTGCATAAAAGAGATTTTCCATGCCGGCGTACTAAACTCAGGTATTCCAGAACTGCAACGATAAAATTATGACGACAACATCTCAGAGCTCAACTCCCCGGGACACTTCCACTAAACCCCTGACAGGAGGCACCAAGACAATGTTCTCATCATAATACCATCGGAACGATTCCAAGATACCCGCGTGATCCTAAATATTTTTTGTGAAATTTGAGAAGAGAAGAGTCAAAACTCTACATCAGGATGCCTTACCAGAGCGATGAGGAGAATGGGAAGTAAAAAGAATTCCTAAGCTCTCCGATACATAATTCCTAAATGACTCAAAACATTTTTCTAGACACAACTCGGCCGCTAAAAAAGATCAATCAGTGGGGACTTCTAAGGTCGGGGAAGGCTCTGATTACCAACTTGTAACACCCTCGATGCGACTATATCTTCCACGTGTCGAGGCACGACTTATAGGCATAATCGCATTGAAGGCATATGTCGCAAGTCAGGCAATCATCACAAACATCCCATGTAATATAGATGAATAAAAGGGATAACATAGTTGGCTTACACTCGCCACGTCAATCAAGTACATAAATAACATACATCATCCAACCACTCATGGCCCGACTACGGCGCCAAAATAAAAGACAACCCAACAAGCGACATGGTCCCGATCAACCCCAACTGGGCACCACTACTGATCATCAGGAAAAGAAACATAGTAACGCTGAGAGTCCTCGTCGAACTCCCAGTTGAGCTCAAGCATGCCATCTGGAGCTGTATCATCAGGCCCTGCATCTGGTGTAATAGTAATCTGTGAGCCACAGGGACTCAGCAATCTCGCACCCTCGCAATCAAGACTATTTAAGCTTAAAAGGTAAGGCAAGGTAAAATATATGTGGAGCTGCAGCTAGCGACTAGCATATATGGTGGCTAACCTATTCGCAAAAGAGAGCGAGAAGAGAAGGCAAAGCGCGAACGCATAACTAAAGAGGGCAATCCTGCGGCAAACATTACTACAACACCGTGTCCACTTCCCGGACTCCGCCGAGAAGAGGCCATCACGGTAACTCACACAGTTGATTCATTTTAATTAAGTTTATGTTTAAGTTATCTACAACCAGACATTAACAAATTCCCATCTGCCCATAACCGCGGGCACGGCTTTCGAAAGTTCAAATCCCTACAGGGGAGTCCCAACTTAGCCCATGACAAGCTCTCACGGTCAACGAAGGAATAGACCTCCTCCCGAGATGTTCCAATCAGACTCGGTATCTCGGTTCTTCAAGACACTTCGACAAGTTAAAACAAGACCAGCAACACCGCCCGAATGTGCCGACAAATCCCGATAAGCAATCCGTACAACTAAAACCAGCCCTCGAGTTTCCCCGTGGTGGCGCTGCAAGGGGCTCTAGGTTGGACCAACACTCAGAGGAGCACTGGCCCGGGGGGGGGGGGTTAAAATAGGATGACCCTCGGGCTCCGGAAACCCAAGGGAAAAAGGGGCTAGGTGGCAAATGGTAAAACCAAGGTTGGGCATTGCTGGAACAACTTTAATCAAGACGAACTATCAAGGGGTTCCCATTATAACCCAACCGCGTAAGGAACGCAAAATCCGGGAACATAACACCGATATGACGGAAACTAGGGCGGCAAGAGTGGAACAAAACACTAGGCGAGAGGCCGAGCCTTCCACCCTTTAGCAAGTATATAGATGCATTAAGATAACATGGCAATATAATGATATCCCAACAAGTAAATAAATGTTCCAACAAGGAACGGTCTCCAATCTTCACCTACAACTAGCAACGCTATAAGAGGGGCTGAGCAAAGCGGTAACATAGCCAATCAATGGTTTGCTAGGACATGGTGGGTTAGAGGTTTGACATGGCAATTTGGGAGGCTTGAAAGCAAATGGTAGGCATCATAGCATTGTCATAGCAAAAGAGCGAGCATCTAGCAAAGCAAAGATAGTAGTGATTTCGAGGGTATGATCATCTTGCCTGCAAAGTTGTCAGAGTTGACTGGTTCCTCGAAAGCAAACTCAACGGGCTCCTCATTAGCGAACTCATCTCCCGGCTCTACCCAAACAAGACAAACAAACAAATGGAGCACAATCAACCACGTGCAAGGATCAAACAAGATGATGCAAACATGGTATGCTATGCGGGATGCAATGCGGGGTGCATATGCAAGATATGACAGCAAATGAAAGAACCTGGCCTCAACATGGAAAACCAAGTGTCCCACTGGAAAGGTGAGATGAAATCGCTTGAGAACGATATAAAGAACGCCGGAATCGGAGTTACGGTTTGGAAATGGCAAGCGATTCAAATATGATCACGATCTGCGATTTACAGCAAGTAGTCATCTAAATGCAATGAGATGAACATGCTACAGCACCCAAACATGGCAACACAATACATGGCGGGGATGCATTCAAGATGCTTAACAAAAGTCTAGCACTGAGCTACGGCTAATTCATCCATTAACAGGTTCAAACAAGCATGGAAAAAATGCATATGGTAAACAGATCTCACACTTAGTGAAATTAACACTTGTCTGGAATTTCAGATCAGATAGCACTCTTCGGAGCAACAAAACTACATGCTACAGGACCTGAACATGACAAAGTAAAGCATGGCATGGAGCTACTCAAAGAGCTTAACAAAATTCCCTTAGTGACCTTGAGCCAAAAGGGATCACAAAATATATTTGCAAACATGTGAACATAGCAAAAACATAATCAGTTTTCAGACTTAGTGAACACTGGGACATGCTGAAAACAGATATCAAGTAGGCATGTTTACGAGCTCGATGCACTCACTACGGTGCAAGTCATGATAAGCTAAGCATACACCCATCAAGAATACACAAAATGCAAGCTAGACATGGCAATAACAATAGCATAACATGCACAGATCATCTACAACATCATCGGCAAAATTGCAAACAAGTTGACAATCTGCCCAGATTCACAAAGTAGCAAAACTAGAGCTAGATTGACTCAAGCTAGGGTGCTCCATATAAGCAAACAAAGACATGGATGGATAGAGCACTACAATATTAACAAAATATCCTTACTGATCATCCTCAAAAGAGGCACGGATCAGTAGGAAACAACCTGAACATATGGCATCATGAACTAAACAGCTCAAGGACTTAGTGGAAATGCTAAGTCCCTGAAAACAGATTTACCAAGTGCCTCACTTTGCAAGCTTGCACTAGTCACCACACACATCACAAAAATACACGGGTTGCACCTCTGGAAAGATGACAAAACCCTTAACAAAACATATGTAGAGCATCAGGGCATATCATTCACACATTAATCATGGCAAAAATGACAAAAGTCTAAATGGAGAAGCAGATCTGACAATTATCTCAAGTAGCCATCTTCTAACAGCATTTCGGGCATCAAGATGAACTCAAATGAAAATGATGCAATGGAATGAAATGATGTACTCTCTGAGACGAACAATTTGATATGCTATATGCCAAAAACAGAGTTACGGATGCAAAGTTACGAGGCTATGAACAGGAGCACTTGGATCTGAGAAATTGGGGACTTAGAAGAAAAACAACCTCCGAGACCTAGGGTTTACTGTTCACGGCACGCGAACCGAGGCGGCGGCGCGCGCACTCCAGCGAGCCGGTGGTGGCCGGGGCCGGCGAGGAGAGGGCCGGGGAGGTCGGGCGGCGGCGGATCCGGTCGCTCCTCGACCGGATCTGGCCGGAGGAGGGAGGCGAGGCCGAGGCGGCGGCGTGGTCGGCGAGGCGCGGCCGGGCGGCGGAGGTCGGCGATGGCGGCGACGGCGCCGTGGCGGCGGCGGCCGGTGAGGTGCGGGCGGCGGGGAGCGAAGGAGGCGGCGGTGGCTTCGGGCCCTCGGGGGCCGGAGCTGGGCCTGGCGGGCCCGCGCGGGTGGCGGCGCGGCGAAGTTGGGCGCTACCACGTGGCGGCTTCCAGTTGGGGCGGTGGCAACGTCCGGCCCGGACGGACGTGTCCGGCCGGCGCGGGGACGATCTAGGTTTTTGACGAGGGGGGTCCGAAATTTCGGGAAGAGACCTATTTATAGGCATAGAGGGAGCTAGGAGAGTCCAAATGAGGTGCGGTTTTCGGCCACGCGATCGTGATCGGACGCTCTAGATGATGGAGCCAAGTTAGGTGGGTTTTGGGCCAAATTGGAGGGGTGTTGGGCTGCAACGCACTCGAGGCCTTCTCGGTCCCGCAGTTAACCGTTGGAGTATCAAACGAAGTCCAAATGGTACGAAACTTGACAGGCGGTCTACCGGTAGTAAACCAAGGCCGCTTGGCAAGTCTCGGTCCAATCCGGAAATGTTTAATCCCCACACACGAAAGAAAGGTAGAAATGACCACCGGAGGAGAACGAAGCGCCGGAATGCAAAACGGACAATGGGGAAAATGCTCGGATGCATGAGATGAACATGTATGCAAATGCAATGCACATGATGACATGATATGAGATGCATGACAATGATGACAACACACGGAGGCAAAGACCCGAACCCGAGAGAATAAAATAACTTAAGGCCGGAAACGGCAAGAGTTGGAATACAAATTGGGTAAGTTACATCTGGGGTGTTACATCCTCCTTCCCTCCTTTAGTTGGAATAGGAAATGGGGGGGGGGGGCGAATCCTACTTGGACCGAGAGTCCAAGAAGGATCCCCCCCTATGATGCGCCTCCCTTGGGCAGGCCTCCTCTTCCCCCTCCTTTATATACGTGGGAAGGGGGCACCCCAAAGACACACCAAATCTTCTCTTAGCCGTGTGCGGTGCCCCTCTCCATAGTTACACACCTCGGTCATATCGTTCTAGTGCTTAGGCGAAGCCCTGCTCCCATAACTTCATCATCACCATCAAACACGCTGTCATGTTTACGATACTCTCCCTTGTCCTCAACTGGATCAAGAGATTGAGGGACATCATCGTGCTGAACGTGTGCTGAACACGGATGTGCCGTACGTTCGGTGCTAGGATTGGTTGGATCGCAAAGACGTTCGACTACATCAACCGCGTTACTAAAGGCTTCTGCTTTCGGTCTACATGGGTACATGGACACACTCTCCCCTCTCATTGCTATGCATCTCTTAGATAGATCTTGCGTGATCATAGGATTTTTTTTGAAATACTGCATTCCCAAATAGTGGCATCCGAGCCAGGTCTATGCGTAGATGTTATATGCACGAGTAGAACACAAAGAGTTGTGGGTGATAATAGTCATACTGCTTACCATCAACTTCTTACTTTGATTCGGTGGTATTGTTGGATGAAGCGGCCCGGACCGACATTACATGACCGCGTTCATGAGACTGGTTCTACCAATGTGCTTTGCACACAGGTGGCTGGCGGGTGTCTGTTTCTCTAACTTTAGTCGAATAAAGTTTGACTACGCCCGGTCCTTGTTGAAGGTTAAAACAGCACACTTAACAAAAAAATCGTTATGGTTCTGATGCGTAGGTAAGAACGGTTCTTACTAGAAGCCCATAGCAGCCACGTAAAACTAGCAACAACAAAGTAGAGGACATCTAGCTTGTTTTTGCAGGGCATGTTGTCATGTGATATGGTCAAGACGTGATGAGATATAAATTGTTATATGAGATGATCATTTTTATAAAAGCTATCGGCAACTGGCAGGAGCCTTATGGTTGTCGCTTTATTGTATGAAATGCAATCGTGATGTAATTGCTTTACTCTATCACTAAGCGGTAGCGATAGTCGTAGAAGCAATAGTTGGCGAGACGACAATGATGCTACGATGTAGATCAAGGTGTCAAGCCGGTGATGATGGTTATCATGATGGTGCTTTGGAGATGGAGATCAAAAGGCACAAGATGATGATGGCCATATCATATCACTTATTTTGATTGCATGTGATGCTTATCTTTTATGCATCTTATTTTGCTTACTACAGCGGTAGCATTATAAGATGATCCCTCACTAAATTTCAAGGTACAAGTGTTCTCCCTGAGTATGCACCGTTGCTACAGTTCGTCGTGCCGAGACACCACGTGATGATCGGGTGTGATAAGCTCTACATTCACATACAACGGGTGCAAGCCAGTTTTGCACCTGCAGAATACTCATGTTAATCTTGACGAGCCTAGCATATGCAGATATGGATCGGGTGTGATAAGCTCTACGCTCACATACAACGGGTGCAAGCCAGTTTTGCACATGCAGAATACTCATGTTAAACTTGACGTGCCTAGCATATGCAGATAAGGCCTCGGAACACTGAGACCGAAAGGTCGAACGTGAATCATATAGTTGATATGATCAACATAGTGATGTTCACCATTGAAAACTACTCCATCTCACGTGATGATCGGACATGGTTTAGTTGATATGGATCATGTGATCATTTAGATGACTAGAGGGATGTCTATCTAAGTGGAAGTTCTTAAGTAATATGATTAATTGAACTTTAATTTATCATGAACTTAGTACCTGATAGTATTTGCATGTCTATGTTGTTGTAGATCAATGGCTCGTGCTATCGTTCCCTTGAATTTTAGTTCGTTACTAGAGAAAGCTAAGTTGAAAGATGATGGTAGCAACTACACGGACTGGGTCCGTAACTTGAGGATTATCCTCATTGCTGCATAGAAGAATTACGTCGTAGAAGCACCGCTAGGTGCAAAACCCGCTGCAGTAGCAACTCCAGATGTTATGATCGTCTAGCAGAGCAAAGTTGATGACTACTCGATAGTTCAGTGCGCCATGCTTTACGGCTTAGAATCGAGACTTCAAAGACGTTTTGAACATCATGGAGCATATGAGATGTTCCTGGAGTTGAAGTTAATATTTCAAGCAAATGCCCGAATTGAGAGATATGAAGTCTCCAATAAATTCTATAGCTGCAAGATGGAGGAGAATAGTTCTGTCAGTGAACATATACTCAGAATGTCTAGGTACCACAACCATTTGACTCTACTAGGAGTTAATCTTCCTGATGATAGTGTCATCGACAGAGTTCTTCAATCACTGCCACCAAGCTGCAAAAGCTTCATGATCAACTATAACATGCAATGGATGGATAAGACAATTCTTGAGCTCTTCGCAATGCTAAAGGATGCGGAGGTAGAAATCAAGCAGGACCATCAAGCGTTCATGGTTAACAAGACCACTAGTTCCAAGAAAAAAGGCAAAGGGAAGAAGGGGAACTTCAAGAAGAACAGCAGGCAAGTGGCTGCTCAAGTGAAGAAGCCCAAGTCTAGAACTAAGCCTAAGATTGAGTGCTTCTACTACAAAGGGACTGGTCACTGGAAGCGGAACTGCCCCAAGTATTTGGCGGGTAAGAAGGATGGCTAAGTGAAAGGTATATTTCATATACATGTTATTGATGTGTGCCTTACTAATGCTCATAGTAGCGCCAGGGTATTTGATATTGGTTTTGTTACTCATATTTGCAACTCGAAATAGGGGCTATGGATCAAACGACGATTGGCTAAGGACGAGGTGACGATGCGCGTGGGAAATGGTTCCAAAGTCGATGTGATCGTTGTCGCCACGCTACCTCTACATCTACCGTCAGGATTAGTTTTAGACCTAAATAATTGTTATTTGGTGCCAGCGTTGAGCATGAACATTATATCTGGATCTTGTTTGATCCGAGACGGTTATTCATTTAAATCAGAGAATAATGGTTGTTCTATTTATACGAGTAATATCTTTTATGGCCATGCACCCTTGATGAGTGGTATATTTTTGTTGAATCTTGATAGTAGTGATACACAT
Source organism: Triticum monococcum (assembly GCA_034509565.1). Classification (NCBI taxonomy): domain Eukaryota; kingdom Viridiplantae; phylum Streptophyta; class Magnoliopsida; order Poales; family Poaceae; genus Triticum; species Triticum monococcum. The sequence continues at coordinate 343,038,146 of CM067847.1, forward strand.
ATTCATAATATTGACGCCATAAGATACAAGTTTAATAATGATAGTGCAACTTAATTGTGGCACTGCCGTTTAGGTCATATTGGTGTAAAGCGCATGAAGAAAGTCCATGCTGATTGGCTTTTGGAATCACTTGATTATGAATCACTTGATGATTACGAACCATGCCTCATGGGCAAGATGACTAAGAATCTGTTCTCCGGAACAATGGAGCGAGCAACTGACTTATTGTAAATAATACATACTGATGTATGCGGTCCGATGAGTGTTGAGGCTCGTGGCGGGTATTGTTATTTTCTGACCTTCACAGATGATTTGAGCAGATATGGGTGTATCTACTTGATCAAACATGTATCTGAAATATTTGAAAAGTTCAAAGAATTTCAGAGTGAAGGGGAAAATCATCGTAACAAGAAAATAAAGTTTCTACAATCTGATCGTGGAGGCAAATATTTGAGTTATGAGTTTGGTCTTCATTTGAAACAATGTGGAATAGTTTCGTAGCTCAGGCCACTTGGAACTCCACAGAGTAATGGTGTGTCCAAACGTCGTAACTGCACTATATTAGATATGGTGCGATCTGTGATGTCTCTTACTGATTTACCACTATTGTTTTGTGGTTATGCTTTAGAGATGGCTGCATTCATGTTAAATAGGGCACCATCTAAATCATTGACATGACACCATATGAACTATGGTTTGGCAAGAAACCTAAGTTGTCGTTCCTTAAAGTTTGGGGCTGCGATGCTTATGTGAAAAAGCTTCAACCTGATAAGCTCAAACCCGAATCGGAGAAATGTTTCTTCATAGGATACCCAAAGGAAACTGTTGGGACACCTTCTATCATAGATCAGAAGGCAATATATTCATTGCTAAGAATGGATCCTTTCTATAGAAGGAGTTTCTCTCGAAAGAAATGAGTGGGAGGAAAGTAGAACTTGATGACGTAATTGTACCTTCTCCCTTATTGGAAAGTAGTTCATCATAGAAATCAGTTCCAGTGATTCCTACACCAATCAGTGTGGAAGTTAATGATCATGATCATGAAACTTCTGATCAAGTTACTACCGAACCTCATAGGTCAACTAGAGTACGATCCACACCAGAGTGGTACGGTAATCCTGTTCTGGAGGTCATGTTACTTGACCATGACAAACCTACGAATAATGAGGAAGCGATGATGAGCCCAGATTCCGCGAAATGGCTTGAGGCCATGAAATCTGAGATGGGTTCCATGTATGAAAACAAAGTATGGACTTTGGTTGACTTGCCCGATGATCGGCAAGCCATAGAGAATAAATGGATATTAAAGAAGAAGGCTGACACTAACGGTAATGTTACTATCTACAAAGCTCAACTTATTGCGAAAGGCTTTCGACAAGTTCAAGGAGTTGACTATGATGAGACCTTCTCACCCATAGTGATGCTTAAGTCTGTCCGAACCATGTTAGCAGTTGCCGCATTTTATGATTATGAAATTTGGCAAATGGATGTCAAAACTGCATTCCTTAATGGATATCTTAAAGAAGAGTTGTATATGATGCAACCAGAAGGTATTGTCGATCCAAAAGGTGCTAACAAAGTGTCCAAGCTCCAGCGATCCATTTATGGACTGGTGCAAGCCTCTCAGAGTTGGAATATACGATTTGCTAGTGTGATCAAAGCATGTGGTTTTACAAAAACTTTTGGACAAGCCTATATTTATATGAAAGTGAGTGGAAGCTCTGTAGCATTTCTAATATTATATGTGGATGAAATATTATTAATTAGAAATAATAAAGAATTTCTGGATAGCGTAAAAGGATACTTGAATAAGAACTTTTCAATGAAAGACCTCGGTGAAGCCGCTTATATATTGGGCATCAAGATCTATAGAGACAGATCAAGACGCTTAATTGGACTTCCAAAAAGCACATACCATGATAATGTTTTGAAGAAGTTCAAAATGTTTCAGTCAAAGAAAGGGTTATTGCCTGTATTACTAGGTGTGAAGTTGAGTCAGACTCAATGCCTGACCACTGTAGAAGATAGCGAGAAACTGAAAGTCATTCCCTATGCCTCAGCCATAGGTTCTATCATGGATGCAATGTTGTGTACCAGACCTAATGTGTCCCTTGCTATATGTTTAGCAGGGAGGTACCAAAGTAATCCAGGAGTGGATCACTGCAAAGCGGTCAAGAACATCCTAAAATACCTGGAAAGGAGTAAGGATATGTTTCTCGTTTATGGAGGTGACAAAGAGCTCGTCGTAAATGGTTACGCTGATGCAAGCTTTGACACTGATCTAGATGACTCTAAGTCAGAAACCAGATACGTATTTATATTGAATGGTGGAGCTGTCAGTTGGTGTAGTTCCAAGCAGAGCGTCGTGGTGGGATCTACGTGGGAAGCGGAGTACATAGCTGCTTCGGAAGCGGCAAATGAAGGAGTCTGGATGAAGGAGTTCATATGCGATCTAGGTGTAATACCTAGTGCATCGGTTCCAATGAAAATCTTTTGTGACAATACTGGAGCAATTTCCTTGGCAAAGAAATCTAGATTTCACAAGAGAACCAAACACATCAAGAGACGCTTCAATTCCATCCGCGATCAAGTCAAGGAATGAGACATAGAGATTTGCAAGATACACATGGATCTGAATATTGCAGACCCATTGACTAAACCTCTCTCATGAGCAAAACATGATCAACAACAAGACTCCATTGGTGTTAGAATCATTACTATCTAATCTAGATTATTGACTCTAGTGCAAGTGGGAGACTGAAGGAAATATGCCCTAGAGGCAATAATAAAGTTGTTATTTATATTTCCTCATATCATGATAAATGTTTATTATTCATGATAGAATTGCATTAACCGGAAACTTAGTACATGTGTGAATACATAGACAAAACAGAGTGTCCCTAGTATGCCTCTACTTGACTAGCAGGTTAATCAAAGTTGGTTAAGTTTCCTGACGATAGATGCTACCTCTTGAGACTGCATTGGTTTTCCCATGAAGAGGAAAGGGTGACAACAAAGTAGCGTAAGTATTTCCCTCAGTTTTTGAGAACCAAGGTATCAATCCAGTAGGAGACTACACGCAAGTCACCTCGAACTTACACAAACAAATAAGAACCTCGCAACCAACGTGATAAAGGGGTTGTCAATCCCTGCACGTTCACTTACGAGAGTGAGATCTAATATTGCTAATAAGATAAATATTTTTGGTATTTTTATGATATAGAATGAAAGTAAAATAGATGGGAAACTTATATGATAGAAGATAGACCCGGGGGCCATAGGTTTCACTGGTGGCTTCTCTCAAGATAGCATAAGTATTACGGTGGGTAAACAAATTACTGTCGAGCAATTGATAGAAAAGTGCATAATTATGAGAATATCTAGGCATGATCATGTATATAGGCATCACGTCTGCGACAAGTAGACCAAAATGATTCTGCATCTACTACTATTACTCCACACATCGACCGCTATCCAGCATGCATCTAGAGTATTTAGTTCATAAGAACAGAGTAACGCATTAGGCAATATGACATGATGTAGAGGGGTAAACTCAAGAAATATGATATAAACCTTGTCTTTTTATCCTCGATGGAAACAATACAATACGTGCGTTGCTGCCCCTGCTGTCATTGGGAAAGGACACCGGAAGATTGAACCCAAAGCTAAGCGCTTCTCCCACTACAAGAAATATCAATCTAGTAGGCCAACCAAACTGATAATTCGAAGATACTTGCAAAGATAACAAATCATACATAAAAGATTTCAGAGAAGAATCAAATATTGTTCATAGATAATCTTGATCATAAACCTAGAATTTATCGGATCTCGACAAACACACCGCAAAAATACTTACATCAAATAGATCTCCAAGAAGATCGAGGAGAACTTTGTATTGAGATCTAAAGAGACAAAAGAATCCATCTAGCTAATAACTATGGACCCGAAGGTCTGTGGTAAACTACTCACACATCATCGGAGAGGCTATGGTGTTGATGTAGAAGCCCTCCGTGATCGATTCCCCCCTCCGGCGAAGCTCCGGAAAAGGCCCCAAGATAGGATCTCTTGGGTATAGAAGGTTGCGGCGGTGGAAATGGGGTTTCGTGGTGCTCCTGGATGTTTTTGGCGTATATGGATACATATATATATATATATATATATATATATATATATATATATATATATATATAGGATGAAGAAGTAGGTCAGTGGAGCTGCAAGGGGCCCACGAGGGTGGGGGGCGTGCCTCCCTACCTCGTGGCCTCCTCGCTCCTTTCTTGACATCTACTCCAAGTCTCCTGGATCACATTTGTTCCAAAAATAACTCTCCCGAATGTTTCATTCCGTTTGGATTCCGTTTGATATTCCTTTTTCTGCGAAACACTGAAATAGGCAAAAAAAAGCAATTGGCACTGGGCCTTGGGTTAGTAGGTTAGTCCTAAAAATAATATAAAGTGTATAATAAAGCCCATCAAACATCAAAAACAGATAATATAACAGCATGGAACAATCAAAAATTATAGATACGTTGGAGACGTATCAAGCATCCCCAAGTTTAATTCCTGCTCGTCCTCGAGTAGGTAAATGATAAAAAACAGATTTTTGGATGTGGAATGCTACCTAGCATAATTCTCAATGTAATTTTATTTATTGTGGCATGAATATTCAGATCCGAGAGATTCAAGACAAAAGTTTAATATTGGCATAAAAATAATAATACTTCAAGCATACTAACTAAGCAAGCATGTCTTCTCAAAATAACATGGCCAAAGAAATTTCATCCCTACAAAATCATATAGTTTGGTCATGCTCCATTTTCATCACACAAGAATGCTCTCATCAAGCACAACCCTGATGACAAGACAAGCAATTGTTTCATACTTTAGTAATCTCAAACTTTTTTTCAATTTTCACGCAATACATGAGCGTGAGCCATGGATATAGCACTATGGGTGGAATAGAATATAATGATGGGGGTTATGTGGAGAAGACAAAAAAGGAGAAAGTATCACATCGACACAACTAATCAACGGGGTAAGGAGATTCCCATCAATTGATGTCAATGCAAGGAGTAGGGATTGCCATGCAACGGAAGCACTAGAGCTATAAATGTATGAAAGCTCAACAAAAGAAACTAAGTGGGTGTGCATCCAATTTGCTTTCTCACGAAGACCTAGAGCATTTGAGGAAGCCCATTGTTGGAACATACAAGCCAAGTTCTATAATGAAAAATTCCCACTAGTATATGAAAGTGACAAAACAAGAGACTCTCTGTCATAAAGATCATGGTGCTACTTTGAAGCACCAGTGTGGAAAAAAGGATAATAGCATTGTCCCTTTTTATATCTCTTTTTTCGGGCCTTTCTTTTTTTGGCCTTTCCATTTTTTTATTTGGGAAATGCTCTATTAATGATGATCACCACACTTCTATTTATTTACATCTCAATGATTACAACTCGATTCTAGAACAAAATATTACTTTATATGGATGACTCCGGCGGTGTACCGGGAAGGGCAAAGAATCAAGAGTGACATGTATGATAAATTATGCATGGTGGCTTTACCACAAATATGATGTCAACTACATGACCATGCAAGGCAATATGACAATGATGAAGCGTGTCATAAATGAAACGGTGGAAAGTTGCATGGCAATATATCTTGGAATGGCTATGGAAATGCCATAGTAGGTAGGTATGGTGGCTGTTTTGAGGAAGATATAAAGAGGTTTATGTGTGATAGAGCGTATCATAGCACGGGGTTTGGATGAACCGACGAAGTTTGCACCAAGTCTCAAGGTGAGAAAGGGCAATGCAGGGTACCGAAGAGGCTAGAAATGATGGCAAGGTGAGAGTGCGTATAATCCATGGACTCAACATTAGTCATAAAGAACTCACATACTTATTGCAAAAATCAACAAGTCATCAAAAACCATGCATTACGCGCATACTCCTAGGGGGATAGATTGGTAGGAAAAGACCATTGTTCGTCCCCGATCGCCACTCAGAAGGAAGACAATCAAAGAACACCTCATGTTTCAAATGTGTTACACAAGGGTTACCATACGTGCATGCTACGGGACTTGCAAACTTCAACACAAGTATTTCTCAAATTCACAACTACTCAACTAGCACAACTCTAATATCACCATCTTTACATCTCAAAACAATTATCAAGTATCAATCTTCTCATAGTATTCAATGCACCTTTTATGAAAGTTGTTATTATACCAATCTTGGATGCCTATCATACTATGACTAATTTTATAGACAAAGCAAATTACCATGTTGTTCTCAGGAACTATCAAAATAATATAAGTGAAGCATGAGAGATCAATAATTTCTATAAAATAAAACCCCCACAGTGCTCTGAAAGATATAAGTGAAGCACTAGAGCAAAATTATCTAGCTCAAAATATATAAGTGAAGCACATGGAGTATTCTAATAAATTTCGATTCATGTGGGTCTCTCCCAAAAGGTGTGTACAACAAGGATGATTGTGGTAAACTAAAAAGCAAAGACTCAAATCATACAAGATACTCCAAGCAAAAAACATATCATGTGGTTAATAGAAATATAGCCTCAAGTAAAGTTACCGATGGACGAAGACGAAAGAGGGGGTTCCTTCCGGGGCATCCCTGAGCTTAGGAGCTTGCCACTCCTTATTCCATAATCCATCCAATGTTTACCCAAAACTTGAAAACTTCACAACACAAAACTCAACAGAAAATCTCATGAGCTCCGTTAGCATAAGAAAATGAACCACCTCTTAAGGTACTGTAATGAACTCATTCTTCATTTATATTGGTGTTAATAATACTGTATTCCAACTTATCTATGGTTCAAACCCTTCTATACTAGCCATAGATTCATCAAAATAAGCAAACAACACACGAAAAACAGAATCTGTCAAAAACACAACAACCTGTAGTAATATATAGGTTTCGAATACTTCTGTAACCCCAAAAATTCTGAAAGAAATTGGCGGACATGAGAAATTTGTCTATTAATCATCTGCAAAAAGAATCAACCTAATCGCACTCTCTAGTAAAAATGTAAGAAAATCTCGGGAACGCTGAAGTTTCTATTTTTACAGCAAGATCGCAAAAACTCCCCCCAAGACTTCCCAAAGATTCTACTTGGCACAAACACTAATTAAAAGCATAAAACGACATCTAAACACAGGCTCGATCAATTATTTATTATTAAACAGAACCAAAAATCAAGAAACAAAAATAAAATTGGGTTTCCTCCAAACAAGCCCTACCGTTTAACGCCCCTAGCTAGGCATAAAAGCAAGAATAGATATAGGTATTATCATCTTTGGTATGCAATCCATAAGTGGCCCTCATAATAGATTCATAAGGTAATTTAATTTTCTTTCAAGGAAAGTGTTCCATGCCTTTCCTCAACGTAAATTGGAATATTATTCCCTTCTTTCATATAAATAATTGCACCAATCGTTCTAAGAAAAGGTCTACCAAGAATAATGGGACATGTAGGATTGCAATCAGTGTCAAGAACAATGAAATCTACGGGCACATAATTCCTATTTGCAACAATAAGAACATCATTAATCCTTCCCATAGGTTTCTTAATAGTGGAATCACTAAGGTGCAAATTTAAAGAACAATAATCAAATTCACGGAAACCTAACACATCACACAAAGTTTTTGGAATCGTGGAAACGCTAGCTCCAAAATCTCATAAAGCATAGCATTCATGATCTTTAATTTTAATTTTAATAGTAGGTTCCCACTCATCATGAAGTTTTCTAGGGACAGAAACTTCTAATTCAAGCTTTTCTTCATAGGATTGCATTAAAGCATCAACAATATGTTTGGTAAAAGCTAAATTTTGACTATAAGCTTGCGGAGAACTTAGCACGGATTGCAACAAGGAAATACAATCTATCAAAGAGAAATTATCATAATTAAATTCCTTGAAATCGAAAATAGTTGGTTCATTTCTATGTAAAGTTTTGACCTCTCCAATCCCACTTTTACCTATTTTTGCATCAATATCTAAAAACTCTGAATCATTGGGACGCCTTTTAACTAAAGTTGACTCATCTCCAGTCCCATCATTAACAAGATTCATATTGCAAAACAAAGATTTAATAGGAGACATATCAATCACTTTTAGATCTTCATCCTTATTATAATCAAGTTCTTCCGGTTTGGCGGCCATCTTATTAACTAAGGTGGCCTGCTTATCCGAAATTTGGGCTATTAAGTTTTCAAGATGAGCGAACTGAGATCTCAGACCATAAAATTCTTTAGACATATCATCGAGCTCTTTATTCATGTACCCCATAAAACTTTTTTGTTCTTTAAGCTCGTTTCTGAAGAAATTATTATGCTCAAAGTGCAAGGACATAAAACTTCTAACGTTTTTTTCAATTTCATCCAACCTTCTAAGGTGCGCATCAACACTTTTTGGTAAAGCCATCGTGGCAAACAATCCAACACACAAGCACAAAAGAAGCGAGCGAAAAAGAGGCGAACGGAAAAAGATGTTGAATAAAACGACAACGGTGAAGTGGGGGAGAGGAAAACGAGAGGTAAATGGAAAATAATGTAATGCGAGGGATAAGAGTTTGTGATGGGTACTTGGTATGCCTTGACTTGTGCGTAGATCTCCCCGGCAACGTCGCCAAAAATCCTTCTTGCTACCTCTTGAGTACTGTGTTGGTTTTCCCTTGAAGAGGAAATGGTGATAACAAAGTAGCGTAAGTATTTCCCTCAGTTTTTTAGAACCAAGGTATCAATCCAGTAGGAGACTACATGCAAGTCACCTCGAACCTACATAAACAAATAAGAACCTCACAACCAATGCGATAAAGGGGTTGTCAATCCCTTCACAGTCACTTACGAGAGTGAGATCTGATAGAGATAATAAGATAAATATTTTTGGTATTTTTATGATATCGATTGAAAGTAAAGATTGCAAAGTAAAATAGATGGGAAACTTATATGATAGAACATAGACCCGGGGGCCATAGGTTTCACTAGTGGCTTCTCTCAAGATTGCATAAGTATGAGAATATCTAGGCATGATCATGTATATAGGCATCAGATCTGCGATAAGTAGACCGAACAATTCTGTATCTACTACTATTACACCACACATAGACCGCTATCCAGCATGCATCTAGAGTATTAAGTTCATAAGAACAGAGTAACGCATTAGGCAAGATGACATGATCTATGTAGAGGGATAACCTCAAGAAATTTGATATAAACCCCATCTTTTTATCCTCGATGACAACAATACAATACGTGCCTTGCTGCCCCTGCTGTCACTGGGAAAGGACACCGTAAGATTGAACTCAAGGCTAAGCACTTCTCCCATTACAAGAAAGATCAATCTAGTAGGCCAAACCAAACTGATAATTCGAAAATACTAGCAAAGATAACAAATCATACATAAAAGCTTTCAGAGAAGAATCAAATATTGTTCATAGATAATCTTGAACATAAACACACAATTCATCGGATCTCGACAAACACACCGCTAAAAGAATTACATCAAATAGATGTCCAAGAAGATCGAGGAGAACTTTGTATTGAGATCCAAAGAGAGAGAAGAAGCCATCTAGCTAATAACTATGGACCCGAAGGTCTGTGGTAAACTACTCACACATCATCGGAGAGGCTATGGTGTTGATGTAGAAGCCTTCCGTGATCGATTCCCCCTCCGGCGGAGCTCCGGAAAAGGCCCCAAGAAGGAATCTGTTGGGTACAGATGGTTGTGGCGGTGGAAATACGGTTTCATGTTGCTCCTGGATGTTTTTGGGGTATATGGATATATATAGGAGCAAGAAGTAGGTCGGTGGAGCTGCAAGGGGCCCACGAGGGTGGGGGCGCGCCTCCCTACCTCGTGGCCTCCTCGCTCCTTTCTTGACATCTACTCCAGGTGCCCTAGGTCACGTTTGTTCCAAAAATAACTCTCCCGAATGTTTCATTCTGTTTGATTTTTATTTTCTACGTAACAATGAAATAGGCAAAAAAATAGCAATTGGCACTGGCCTTGGGTTAGTAGGTTAGTCCCAAAGATAATATAAAGTGTATAATATAGCCCATTAAACATCCAAAACAGATAATATAATTGCATGGAACAATCAAAAATTATAGATACGTTGGAGACGTATCAAGCATCCCGAAGCATAATTCCTGCTCGTCCTCGAGTAGGTAAATGATAAAAACAGAATTTTTTATGTGGAATGCTAGCTAGCATAATACTCAATGTAATTTTCTTTATTGTGGCATGAATATTCAGATCCGAGAGATTCAAGACAAAAGTTTAATATTGACATAAAAATAATAATACATCAAGCATACTAACTAAGCAACCATGTCTTCTCAAAATAACATGGCCAAAGAAAGTTCATCCCTATAAAATCATATAGTTTGGTCATTCTCCATTGTCGTCACACAAGAATGCTCTCATCATGCACAACCCTGATGACAAGCCAAGAAATTTTTTCATCCTTTAGTAATCTCAAACTTTTTTCAATTTTCACGCAATACATGAGTGTGAGCCATGGATATAGCACTATGGGTGGAATAGAATATAATGATGGGGGTTATGTCGAGAAGACAAAAAAGGAGAAAGTCTCACATCGACGCGGTTAATCAACGGGCCAATGAGATGCCCATCAATTGATGTTAGTGCAAGGAGTAGGGATTGCCATGCAACGGATGCACTAGAGATATAAATGTATGAAAGCTCAACGAAAGAAACTAAGTGGGTGTGCATCCAACTTGCTTGCTCACGAAGACCTAGGGCATTTGTGGAAGCCCATTGTTGGAATATAAAAGCCAAGTTCTATAATGAAAAATTCCCACTAGTATATGAAAGTGACAAAACAAGAGACTCTCTGTCATAAAGATCATGGTGCTACTTTGAAGCACAAGAGTGGAAGAAAGGATAGTAACATTGTCCCTTTTCCTTTCTCTTTTTTGGGCCTTTCCCTTTTTTTATTTGGGACAATGCTCTATTAATGATGATCATCACACTTCTATTTATTTACAACTCAATGATTACAACTCGATACTAGAAGAAAATATGACTCTATATGAATGACTCCGACGGTGTACCGGGAAGGGTAATGAATCAAGAGTTACATGTATGATAAATTATGCAGGGTGGCTTGACGGTGTTAACTACATGATCATGCAAGGCAATATGACAATGATGAAGCGTGTCATAAATGAAACGGTGGAAAGTTGCATGGCAATATATCTCGGAATGGCTATGGAAATGCCATATAAGGTAGGTATGGTGGCTGTTTTGAGGAAGATATAAGGAGGTTTATGTGTGATAGAGTGTATCATATCACGGGTGTCGGTGTCAAAACCGGCTGATCTCGGGTAGGGGGTCCCGAACTGTGCGTCTAGGAGGATGGTAAAAGGAGGCAGGGGACACGATGTTTTACCCATGTTTGGGCCCTCTTGATGGAGGTAAAACCCTACGTCCTGCTTGATTTATTCTTAATGATATGGGTATTAGAAGAGTTGATCTACCACGAGATCGGAGAGGCTAAACCCTAGAAGCTAGCCTATGGTATGATTGTTGTTGTCCTACGGACCTAAACCCTTCTGTTCATATAGACACCGGAGGGGGCTAGGGTTACACAAGGTCGGTTACAAAGGAGGAGATATACATATCCGTATTGCCCAGCTTTCCTTCCATGCCAAGTAGAGTCCCATCCGGACACGGGGTGAAGTCTTCAATCTTGTATCTTCATAGTCCAACAGTGCGGCCGAAGGATATAATCCAGCTATCCGGATACCCCCTAATCCTGGACTCCCTCAGTAGCCCCCGAACCAGGATTCAATGACACTGAGTCCGGCGCACAGTATTGTCTTCGGCATTGCAAGGCGGGTTCTTCTCCAATTTCCAAGTGTTTGTAAGCAGTGTACGGCCCCATAAATGTTGAACCTCTTGGCTTCTGTGCCCAATAAGGGCTATCTCCCATGCGTCGAATGAATACGAGGCGCCAGGGCATTTTTACATTTGCCCCCCTAGCCAGATAAATAAAGTGTCTAGTAAAGGGATAGGGATTCTTAGATACGATCCACACCATCCTCCCCTCAGCGAGAATCCATCAGAGCGCGTTTCGAAAAGATCCATTCCAGCATGGCCGACCTCCGCAGCTCCTCCTCCCGCCCTCGTAGCCCTAAGCCCGGTGATTGGGAGAGGTGTTCAGTCCCACACAGTTGATTGGTCGAACTGCAGACCAAGGGATTTCTCCCTCCGGCGTATATGGTGCCCGTTCGAGCCGGGCTTTCCACCTACGATGGCGGGGAGCAAGAGGAGAGCTTTCCCTGTCCCTCCATGGGGGAACGGGTCTGCCTTGTTCCTTATTTACTAAGAGGACTCAGATTTCCAATTTATCCGTTCCTCCGTGGGCTCCTGGAGTTCTACGGCCTCCAATTACACAATTTCACTCCTACCTCCATTCTACATATCGCCGGCTACGTTGCTCTCTGCAAGTTGTTCCTGGGCTACGAGGCTCACTTCAAGCTATGGAAAAGGCTATTTTGCCTCGTCCCTCGCACACAGAGCTGATCCCTTTATCAAGTGGGCGGAGCCGAAATATGGCGCATCGCCGATATCAGATACCTGTCCGGTACCCCGAAGAAGTTGTCCGAAGACTGGCCTTCAGAATGGTTTTATATGGAGGACGTTCCCCTTCTGGACCCTGTTCGGCGGGGTCTTCCTGAGTTCAACAATGCTCCTCTGAAGAAGCGCCGAAGTTGGCTCCCACTGTAACGCTCTCGATGCGGCTATATCTCCCACGTGTCGAAGCACGACTTAGAGGCATAACCGCATTGAAAGCAATGTCGCAAGTGAGGTAATCTTCACACAACCCATGTAATACGTAAGGGAAAGAGTTACATAGTTGGCTTACGATCGCCACTTCACACAATTACATGAATAAAGCAATACATCATCCAGATACAAAAAAGGTCCGACTACAGAACCCAAAATGAAAGAAGACTACCCTAAATGCTACACAGATCCCCGATCGACCCCAACTGGGCTCCACTACTGATCAACTGGAAACGGAAAACAAGACACAGAACGAGATCTTCATCGAGCTCCTCATTGAGCTTGGTTGCGTCACCGGTACGGTTTCATTGGCACCTGCAAGCTGGTTTTGAAGTATCTGTGAGTCACGGGGACTCAGCAATCTCACACCCTCGCGAACAAGATTATTTAAGCTTATAGGTAGGTAAAAGGTATGAGGTGGAGCTGCAGCAAGCGACTAGCATATATAGTGGCTAACATACGCAAAAGAGAGCGAGAAGAGAAGGCAAAGCAAGGTCGAGAAACTATGATCAAGAAGTGATCCTATGACAACCTATGTCAAACATAACTCCAACACCGTGTTCACTTCCCGGACCCCGCCGAGAAGAGACCATCATGGTAACACACGCGGTTGATGTATTTTAATTTAGATCAACTTCAGGTTTTCTAAAACCGGACATTAACAAATTCCCATCTGCCCATAACCGCGGGCACGGCTTTCGAAAGTTCTAATCCCTGTTGGGGTGTCCCAACTTAGCCCATCACAAGCTCTCACATTCAACGAAGGATATTCCTTCTAGCGGGAAGACCGGATCAGTCTCGAAATCTCGGTTACAAGACATTTCGACAATGGTAAAACAAGACCAGCAAAGCCACCCAGATGTGCCGACAAATCCCGATAGGAGCTGCACATATCTCGTTCTTAGGGCACACCGGATGAGCCAGACGTTGGGTGGGCCAACCCAGAGTTGCCCCTGGTAGCTCCGGACATCGCTCAGTTTGGACCAACACTCAGAGGAGCACTGGCCCCGGGGGGTTAAAATAAAGATGACCCTTGAGTTTTGTAACGCCCTCGATGCGGCTATATCTCCCACGTGTCGAAGCACGACTTAGAGGCATAACCACATTGAAAGCAATGTCGCAAATGAGGTAATCTTCACACAACCCATGTAATACATAAGGTAAAAGGATACATAGTTGGCTTACAATCACCACTTAACACAATTACATGAATAAAGCATTACATCAATCAAATACAATCAAGGCTCGACTACGGAACCTAAATAAAAGAAGAACCCCAAATGCGACAACGGTCCCCGATCGACCCCAACTGGGCTCCACTACTGATCAACTAGAACGAAACAACACAACGGACAAGATCTTCAACGAGCTCCTCCTGAGCTTGGTTTCGTCATCTGCACGGACTCATCGGCACCTGAGCGCTGGTTCTGGAAGTATCTGTGAGCCACAGGGACTCAGCAATCTCGCACCCTCGCGGTCAAGACTATTTAAGCTTATGGGTAAGGTAAAGGTAAGAGGTGGAGCTGCAGCAAGCGACTAGCATATATGGTGGCTAACATATTCGCAAAAGAGAGCGAGAAGAGAGGGCAAAGCACGGTCGATAAAAGTATGATCAAGAAGTGATCCTAGAACAACCTACGTCAAGCATAACTCCAACACCGTGTTCACTTCCCGGACTCCGCCGGAAAGAGACCATCACGGTAACACACGCGGTTGATGTATTTTAATTAAGATCAACTTCAGGTTTTCTACAACCGGACGTTAACAAATTCCCATCTGCCCATAACTGCCGGCACGGCTTTCGAAAGTTCAAATCCCTGCAGGGGTGTCCCAACTTAGCCCATCACAAGCTCTCATGGTCAACGAAGGAATAGACCTCCTCCCGAGACATTCCGATCAGACTCGGTTTCCCGGTACAACAAGACATTTTGACAGGGTAAAACTAAACCAGCAACACCGCCCGAATGTGCTGACAAATCCCGATAGGAGCTGCACATATCTCTTTCTCAGGGCACACTGGATTGTCTAAACTTCCGGTAGGCCAGCCCAGAGTTGCCCCTAGTGGCCACCGGCGTCTGACAAGTTGGACCAACACTCAGAGGAGCACTGGCCCGAGGGGTTAAAATAATGATGACCCTTGAGTCTGCAGAACCCAAGGGAAAGAAAAGGCTAGGTGGCGAATGGTAAAACCAATGTTGGGCATTGCTGGAGGAGCTTTACTTAAGGCAAACTGTCAAGGGGTTCCCATTATAGCCCAACCGCGTAAGGAACGCAAAATCCGGGAACATAACACCGATATGACGGAAACTAGGGCGGCAAGAGTGGAACAAAACACCAGGCATAAGGCCGAGCCTTCCACCCTTTACCAAATATATAGATGCATTAGTTAAATAAGATATATTGTGATATCCCAACAAGTAACATGTTCCAACAAGGAACAACACCTCCATGTTCCAACAAGGAACAAACTTCAATCTTCACCTGCAACTAACAACGCTATAAGAGGGGCTGAGCCAAGCGGTAACATAGCCAAACAACGGTTTGCTAGGACAAGGTGGGTTAGAGGCTTGGTTCAACAATAGGGGTGGCATGATAAGCAAGTGGTAGGTATCACAGCATAGGCATAGCAAAAGAGCAAGCATCTAGCAAAGTAAAGATAGTAGTGATTTCGAGGGTATGATCATCTTGCCTGAAATCCCGCAATGAAGAAGAACGAGTCCATGAAGAAGACAAACGGACGAAGATGAACGGGTCCTCACAAACGCGACGTTATCGGAACCAACCCGAAGAAGCAAACACCGGAAAAGAAGCACACAACATAGTAAACAAACCACACATGAACATGGTATGATGCACAACAAGTATGATGCAGGTCCGGTTTAATGAAGCATGGCATAGCAAAATGCACAAACAAACCTACAAATTAAGTGGAGCATAATATGCAATGGGTTGCATATTGACGAAACACCACATTCAAGTTATTTAGTTCAATCTCGTTTATGTACCCAACAATATTAAATGTTGTCAAACATGGCAAGAGGGTGAAGCAAAGTAAAACTACCTATCTAGTCAAGTTTAAATGAGGCTGGAAACAACGAACAACAATTCCGGAAACTCCTCATATGCATATATTAGGTTTGGTACTGTTCTGCCCTAAACATAATTTTAGAGTTGTTAAACATGGGAAGGTGAGTGCATCATGTTAAACTAGGCATTTTTCTACCCCATTTACATATAAAGATTATTAAATTCAGAGTTACGGTTATTTAGTTATGAATTAAATCATTTTAGCATGGCATAGGAGCAAATTTAAACAAACATCATTTTAGACATTTTAAACATGGATGAAAGTGACATATTATTAAACTAGACAAAATTCTGAGCAAGTTTCAAATATAAATCATTTTAATATGATGCACCGTTGATGAGTTATTAAATGTATGAAGTTTAGGGGCTATTCTGTAAAAACTGCAGTCTCAGGAAAAATGGACAAACTCATAGCGCACAGAAAAAACAACTATGGGCTGAATCTGAGAAGAACTGGGCTGCTCACCAAGGGCCACGGCCCGGTACGGTGAGGGAGGAGGCAGGCCGGGCAGGTGCTGGGCCAGCTGCACAGTGGAGTAGGGAGGCGCTGGGCTACGGTCAACGCGAACGAGTGGGCTCCTTTTGGATCGAAGCAGAGCCATGGCAATGGCGGCGGCTGGCGAACTTGGTGGCGGTGACGGAGGAGCGGGGCTCCGGTGAGGTTGGGGCTCCGATGAGCCGAGGCGAGGCCCGGAACGGATCAAGTACCCTGGATCCAGCGGGGCCAGGCCGGATCTGATGAAGACGAAGCCGGCGGTGGAGCTACCTACAGTGCCTGCGAGAGAGAGGGAGACTGACCGGGTGAGGGGGAGAGAGGGAAGAAAAGGGAGCACGGGGAACAATGTGCGGATGACCTGGGAGGAGGCGGTCGTCCTCAATGGCACGAGGTTTGACTCCGGCAAGGTAGCAACTCAGAGGTGGCGATGTGGGCGGGGTCCTGCGAGCGGATCTGGCAGGAGGAGGCGGCGAGGCTCCAGGCGGCAGTGCGATGCGGTCGTCTCGGGCCCAGATCGGCACGGGGCGGGCCGCAGATGGGCCAGGCAGGCCGTGGTGAAGTGGGGCACTGGGGAGGCGACGTGGAGGCCTGCGAGTGGTTGCGGGAGGCAGGGTAGGCGACGTGGTAGCGCCCGGTTGGCCAGGGCGACGCCTCAGGTGGTGGCACGGCCTTTGGCAGCGCCCCAAGTGGCGACGGGGAGGTGGCTGCACTCGAAAATCGAGGAGATGGTGGCTGGCGGCTGCGGGGATCCCGAGGGGAAGGCTAGAAGTAGGTGGAGGGGGTTTAGGGTTCCAAAAATGGAAGGGGAAGCTCTATATATAGACAAGGGGGCTAGGGTTAGGGGATTTGAGGCCGTTCCGGAGCCGTTGGATCTCGATCGGACAACCCGGAGCGGAGGGGGGTTAGATAGGTGGGCTAGGTGGGTTGTGAAAAGAGGTTGGGCTGAGATGATAGGAAAGGAGTGCAGCCCGGCAACTGTTTCCGGAGACCAAAAACGTCCGACATTTGCCCGGCTATAATGCCGCTATAGTTTAACGGTTGGGCTATCAAACGAACTCCGAATGCGATGAAACTTGACAGGCGGTCTATCTACACTAAAATAAGACCACATGCCAACTTTCAACCCATTCCAAGAACATTTTCCGGCCACTTACAAAATACTATTTCGGACATGCCGCGGGCGCGTGCAAGTGTGGTTGGGCTCAGAACGGACAACAGAGAGAACTCGGAGAACCCGGACGAATGCAAGTTTCGAAAACATGATGATGCAATGCCCATGATGACATGATAAGATGCAACACGCAAGGAAAAGACCTGACAACGACAGCGAATAACTGGACGACACCTAGCACATCGGTCTCGGGGCGTTACAAGTTTACAGAACCCAAGGGAAAGAAAAGGCTAGGTGGCGAATGGTAAAACCAATGTTGGGCCATGAAGGAGGAGTTTTATTCAAGGAGAAATGTGAAGGGGTTCCCATTATAACCCAACCGCATAAGGAACGCAAAATCCGGGAACATAACACCGATATGACGGAAACTAGGGCGGCAAGAGTGGAACAAAACACCAGGCATAAGGCCGAGCCTTCCACCCTTTACCAAGTATATAGATGCATGAATTAAATAAGAGGTATTGTGATATCCCAACAATAATATCCATGTTCCAACAAGGAACAAACTCTAATATTCACCTGCAACTAACAACGCTATAAGAGGGGCTGAGGAAAGCGGTAACATAGCCAAACAACTGTTTGCTTGGAAAGGTGGGTTATAAGTGGAGCTCAATATGCATCCGGATGCATGTTGACAGAACACCACATTCCATTATTTAGTTCGATCTTGTTATGTACCCAACAATATTAAATGTTGATTAACATGGCAAGGGGTCAAGCACAACAAAACCACCTATCTAGGAAAGTTTAAATGAGGCCGGAAACAACGAACAACAATTCCGGTAAAACCCCATATGCATATTTTAAGGTTTGGTACTGTTCTGCCCTAAACCATATTTTATAGTTGTTATGCATGCAAAGTGTGGCCACCATGTTAAACTAGGCATTTTTCCACCCCATTTACATATAAAGTTTGTTACAAACCGAGTTACGGTTAAATAGTTATGTATTAAATCATTTAAGCAAGTTATTTAAGCAAATTAAAGCAAACATCATTTTAAACATTTCAAACATGCAAGGAAGTTGGATATTATTAACCTACACAAAATTCTAAGGAACTTTCATATATAAAATATTTAGATCCGATGCACGGTTGTGAAGTTATTAAATGAATGATCATGAAGGGGCTTTCTGCAAAACAGAAAAGCACTAGATAAAGACTAAATCGCACACAGGAAAAAACACTATATGGGCCGAAACTGGGACAAGCCCAACAGGAAAAAAAACAAAAGATGGGGTGCTGGGGTGTGGCCTCACCCAGTGGACCTTGGCCCGTTTTAGTGGACTGCAGCAGGCTTGGGCAGCTCGGGCTGGCGAATTGGGCGGCTGGGCCTTGCTCGATCTGGCCCAAGCGGATGAGGGCCGCGGTCAATCGGGCGACTGGTTGCGCAGTCCAGGTGATCGAAGCAGAGGGCGGTTCGTCCTTGAGATAGAGAGAAAATCGACTGAGAGAGAGGAAAAACAGAGGAGGACCCGAGGACGGAGAGAAGGGGCCGGCGACCTGCAGGGTCCGGCAGCGCGGGACGCAGCGGGTCGGCGAGGAGGCTTCGGGGATGGCCAGATCAGTCCAGTTCGTGTCGAGGAGGTGAGGTAGCAGGCCGGCATGGAGGAACTCCGGCAGCCACGGCGTCCGGACTTGGCGGGGCGACGAAGAGGAGCAGCAGTGGACAGGCGCGGCTCCTGCAGAGGGACTTGGTGCAGCGATGGAGCAGCTTCCGACGGAGCCGCGAGGGAATTGGGCGCGATACAGGCGAAACTTCGAGTGGTTCGGGCGCCCATGGGTCTCCTGTTCACGAACAGAGACAAAGGCGTGCGGTCTTATTATGTGAGAGAGAGGGGAAAGCACGGGGAAGGAGGAAGGGGCGCAGGTGAGGGCACAGAGGAGCTCCACTCCTCTGGATCGAAGAGGGAGGAGGAGGCTCTCAATCGAGGCAGCGGGGTTCTCTGGTGGCTTCATATCAAAGAGCTCGGGCTCGAGCTCTGGTTGGTGGGAGAAGGAATGGGTGGATCCCGATGGGGGATATGGTCAGGTGGCGGCGGCGATGGGACAAACTCCTAGGATTTAGTGTTTGATCTGATATACAAATAATAAATGGATTTTTGGATAGGGGCATTTGGTCCCTCCGATCTTAAGCGGATGGTCGCGAAAAAAATAGCAAGGGATTCCAAGAAAGAAAATGGTGATGTTTTGTAGATGTTTGGGGATGATCCGGACACAATGGTGACGACGGCCCTGGTCGGGTCCGGGACAGCTTTCGGACGCGCGCGCGAGGAGGTCCGCGGGCTGACGAGAGAGGTTAGGTTAGGCCTGGCGGTAGGTAGAGGGCTGTGCGGAAGTCCTCAGGCTAAGAGAAGAGAAGAGAGAGGCCCGGTGACTGTTTTCGGAGACCGAAAACGCGCGACGTTTGACCGGCTATACTGCCGCTATAGTTATCCGTTGGGGCGTCAAACGGACTCCGAATGCGATGAAACTTGGCAGGCGGCCTACCTACACTATAATAAGATCGCACGCCAACTTTCAACCCAATCCGAGAATATTTCCGGCCACTTATAAAATACTATTTCGGACATGCCGCGGGCGTGTGCGAGTGTGTCTCGACTCAGAACGGACAACGGAAAGAACTAGGGGAACCCGGACGGATGCAAGTTTTGAAAACATGATGATGCAATACACATGATGACATGATGAAATGCAACACGCAAGCAAATGACATGGAAACGACAGCAAGTAACTGGAAGACACCTAGCGCAACGGTCTCGGGGCGTCACACCCACGGAGCCCCCAGGTGAAAGACAACAGAGAAGTCCTCTATCTGATGAACCGGATCAAAGCACTAGCTCAATCAGGATTGACAATAATCGAAGTTATGTCGATTTGCATAATGCGGGGAGTGCAACCGCTTCAATACCGTGGGCACCCTTGTGGTGTTTCAACGGGGCGGATGACGCCACCCGCTACGGGCGTAAGGGTCTGGGCGATGCTGCCGCTTTAGCAAAAATTCTGTCCGAATTATTCTAGGGAGAGGAGGAGTTCACCCGCATCAAGCTACGGGATGGATTCTCCATGTACAATCCTCCAAGCTGGGTAAGCTATATCGCCTTACTTCCATTTTCCCGCATTCTTTGTCGTAAGTATTCACCTTGCCAGTTTGCGGCAGGAACTGCAAAAATCCATAAAGGAGGTCAGCAGCCCCTCTCCACAACTGGAGGACCCTGACCGGGCCCTCGACTCCGGACTTGAAGAAGATCCGGTTATCTTCATGGAGCTGATAGACCAGCAGTTCTATCAGTTAAGTTGCGATGACGCCATGGTGGCCATTACGGCTGACTATCCCGGACTGCTCCCTACATCGCACGTAAGAAAAACCAAAAATCCCAACTCCAAAAACTAGGATACCCTTTTAGACACTTCACCCACCATATACACGTGGCATTTTTTACAGGGAAGGCATTCGGGACGCCCTGCCGAACCCGCAGCAACTCGCCAACAAGAGGCACCGAGGCCGGGTAGGCCAAAAAGGAAGGCAGTCAGGATGGAGACACCGGTGCAAAGGTATAAAAACCCCACTCCGTGGTTGTCGTCTTTCTCAAAATGTAATGACGCCCGTGTTTCTTTAATAGAAAAAATGCTCGCCGAAATATGTCCGGCGATGTTGCTAATCACGCCTCAACCAGTCGGGTGCCAGGACCGGACATAGAGGCGGAAGCCGATATGGGGCAGGTGTCGGATAATCCCCCTATAGAGGATGCATGTCACACCCTAGCTAGATTATGCATTAGAGTGTGCATCATGTTTACCTTCATCAGAAAATTGAAATGGGGAAAGCAGTACCCCTAGCACCCCCCCCCCTGAAATCAACTAGGGTTTACTAAAAATAAATTCAATGAACCTGAAATGCCCTTCAAAAATGTTCACCCTCTTTGCCTTGGGTTAGAACCCTTGGGAAAAATGGTGCACATAATTTTAGGTCAACAAAAGGGGCATTGATTTAAATCATAAGTATTTGAATTTGGGCATTTAAATGCCATTAAATAATTCAAATGCTCAAATAATGTTGGAACTATTTTTTTGGGCCACTGAAATATTTCAGTAAGTGTCCATAAATATTTTCAGGATTTTATAAAATGATTTAGTATTTAAACTAAATCAAAACAGAATAACAGAAATAGAAAAACACAAAAAAATAAAGAGGGAAAGGCCATGGGCCACTTACCTGGCCCAGCTCCAGCTGGCGGCCCAGCCCACCCCGCTGCCTCCTGTCGTCCCCCTCCTCGGACAGAAGGACGCGGGCGTGTGCTCGACACTCGCCGGCACACGCGCGCGCCACCTCCCCCCCTGCGCGCCACCTCCTGCTTCCCGGACTCCTTCCCAATGCCACGGAGACGGCCACGCACCCCCTGGCCCTCTCATTCCTCCTCCCCCGTGCTCATCCCCTCCTCTGGCTCTCCCCCTCTCTTCCACAGAACGCGGCCGTCGCCGCCGACGAGAACCACCACGGCCACAGCCACCCCCTCGCCCCTCGGTTATGCCCACGAGCTCCGCAACGTCGTCCTCGACCCCCTCACCGAACCACGCCCCGCCGGAAGCCCTACAACGTCGACTTCGAGCTATTCTTCAACCTCCGGCCGCCGGCGACCTCGTCCTCGATTCACGCCGTCTAGGTCGTCCCCAGGCCCGCTGAGCTGCGCTTCGACCTCCCCGTGAGCTTCTCCGTCATTTCCCCCTAACCCCACGGCCTAGCGCTCGTTGTAGCACCACTCCCCATGACGCCCGAAGCACACTGCCCCACGAGCTCGTCGCCGACGAGGCTCCGGTGGCCAATCGGCCCCGTGCATATGCCTGTTAGCTTTGCGGGAGCCTGCAGAACACGTAGGTGCTACCCGTTGCTCCTCCCGTGCACGGTGGCGCCGTTTCCATCGGTGCCCGAACTCCGGCGACCGCCAAAGTCGTCGCCGGCGACGTCTCCGGCCACCCCGAGCTCAACCCTCACCACCATGAGCTGCGGCTCGTTCCCAGGAGCCCGTAGATGCTCCCCGCTTTCCGTTTGGTGGCCGGAACGTGCAAATGCACTTCCTCCGCCGCGTCTGGCCTCGCCGGCGGATAGACACCGGCGAGAGTTGACCTTGACCATTGACTGGGTGGGCCCAGTTGACTCCCCTGAGTCTATGACAGGCGGGCCCCCCTGCTAATTAAACCTGTTTAGTGTTAATCTAAATTAATTATTTAATTAACTAAATGAGCCACTGACACACGGGTCCCACAGGTCAGGTTTGACCTGTACCGGCCTGTTGACTTGCTGATGTCATGCTGATGCAAGGCTGACGCAATAACTTTTTTTTTGATTTAATTTTATATAGAAAATTCCAAAAAAATTGCCTAAACTTCAAAAATTCATAGAAATTCAACCATAACTCCAAATGAGACAAATTATATATGAAAAATTATCAGAAAAATCCAAGCTATCCATTGGTACTGGTTTCATGCATGTCAGAACAAGTTAAACCTGCTGTTTATGCAATATAATGTGATGCACTAATATGATCAAGTTAAATGAGCTAACACTTGAACCTTTGGTTCAAATAAGCAATTACCCTTCTGTTTTAGCTTGCATTAGGCCAAGACACATCCATATTGCCATGTCATAGCATGCATCATATTGTTGCATATCGTCATGTGTTGATTGTGCTCGGCTGTGCTCTTCGTGGTAGGTTCTGCCTCCGAGGATATTCACGAGTATCCAACTGAAGGGCAGTATCCCAATTACCACTCCATCAGGCAAGCAACCATTGATCATTCCGATACAACCCATGATCTCGCTCCTGCTCTTGTTTACTGCATTAAGACAACACGATTCAAACTGCAGTGTGCTACGGTAGTTGAACCCTTATCCTCTGCATGACCTGTCATTGCCACAGTAACTAGATGAAACCCACTAGCATGTGTAGGAGTTGATTGAGCCATGTTTTGTGATTCCTACCTTGCTATGCCTGCTATGCTTAGAGTTGTGTCAGGTCTGGTTCATCTGGGTGATGGGCTAGAGTGAAATGCTTGTGCCAGTAATATGTGGGATGTGTTGAACATGTTTTGGGTAAAGGTATCGATGAGAGGCCATGTAGGAGTACATGGTGGGTTGTTTCATTGAGGCCTTCCATAAGAACTGAGATATGTATGCGTGATTTAAGATGTAGTTACTACCGTACATTGGGCCCGAAACAAATGGACCCTCTCGGCTTCTTAGCCACCCTAGTACTCTTTCCAGGAGTTGCAAATAGTTTCTGGTGTTTGTAGGATATGTGTTGGCGGCCGTGCGTAGCGCTGACCCTAGGGGTGGGCTATGTTGCGGTAGATACACCGTGGCACGGTGTACCGAGTCACCCGTTTGGTGTCTCGGGAACCCTGTTCACATCGTTCGGGGCCGTATGTGGAAACCTCGGCCGGACTCCCTGCGGATGGAACCTGGATAGGCGATAACCTGGACTAGGGGCTTAGGTGTTTAGGTAGGCCGTGGCCGACACCCTCGCTAGGCTTCTGCTTGAAGGTTGCCGAGTACATGTCGTGTAGACGGCGGTAAGCGGTGAAAGCGTGTATGACGAAGTACACCCCTGCAGGGTATAAAACTATTCGAATAGCCGCGTCCGCGGTAAAGGACTACTTGATTGCATATACAGTTCATAGACAAGTTAATGGGTACTACTAAAAGACTCAAGATAAGTGTGAGTACCGAGGATGGCCCTCTCGCAGGATACGAGGGAGGATCCACGGTGGAGTATTGTGATGGTGAGTAGTGGACTCGTGTGCGAAAACTATTTTTCTAAAAGGTTCCGTAGGATAGCTTAGCCAAGAGTCAAAGCTGGCTTGCTGCATAAACCCCACCACCTTCTTGAGAATGAGCATGTATAGTAGGTTCTGATGTAAGACTTGCTGAGTACCTTTGTACTCATGTTTGCCTATTTATTGTTTTCAGACGACAACACTGCCCCCTCTGATGGGTTTTACGTAGACCTTGATGTCGACGAGTGACTAGCCACCCAGGTGGTGATCCAGGCCATGGAGGGCCCTACGTAGATAAACAGGCTTCGAGAAGCCTTCTTTCTTTGTAGAGACTGTACTCAGACTAGTTGCTTCCGCATGTGCTTGTATGACTGTATGACTTGAGTGTCGGGTCTTGTGACCCCTATCTGTATGAATATGTTATGTATGGCTCCCTGGAGCCTTTAAATAAAGTACTTGAGTTGTAGAGTTTTTTTGTGATGCCATGTTGTATGTACTCATATCGGGCATATTGTGTGAATGATTGAAATGCTTGGTATGAGTGGGATCCGACAATCTAGTTGTTTGTCCTTCGCAACCTTTCTTATGGGGAAATGTAGTCTAGTGCTCCTCGAGCCATAGTAGTCCGCTACAGCCCAGTTCACCGGAGTCCTGCTAGCCCAGCACTACTATTCAGGACACTTGACTGGCCGGCATGTGTTTCACTTCGTCCCTATGTCTGTCCCTTCGAGGAAATGTCACGCGGTGATCTCCGGAGTCCTGTCTAGCCTGCTACAGCCCGGGATCCCCAGAGTCTTGTTAGCCCAGTGCTACAGCCCGGAATCACTCGTTGATGACCGACATGTTCGATGTGATTCATGTATGCCTGTCTCCACAGGTCTGTGCCGCTTTGGGTTCACGACTAGCCATGTCGGCCCGGGTTCTCGGTCATATGGATGCTAGCGACATTGTCATATACGCGAGCCAAAAGGCGCAAACGGTCCCGGGCCAGGGTAAGGCAACACCCGTGGGATACCGTGCGTGAGGCCGCAAAGTGATATGAGGTGTTACCAGCTAGATCGATGTGGCTTAGAATCGGGGTCCTGACAGCGTTGGTATCAGAGCCGGACTGCCTGTAGGTTCGTTCAGCCAAACTGGTCGACATCGTGTCTAGAAATGCTTTAGTTATATGTAAGGGAATTGATTGTGGGAGGGGATGTAAGGTTCTTTTACTCCTTTACCCTATGCTTCTGATCTGAGTCATTCTCTTCTCATTCAACATGGGTTAAGGACTAGGCTCTCTTCTTCTATCAGGTTCACGTGTTACTAATCCGTAGTAGTTTATAGGATTATTGCTATGAGTTCCAGTCCAGTTTCTACTATTTTAGTATGTGGCTATTTGAATCAGAACCTTGATATGATGCTGTTGAGCGGTATTGTGAACTGTTGTGGATGTCTCAAATCTTTTTCTGAGCATTTACAGCCGTTATGCTGTCCAATTTTCCCTAGGAATTCTGATGTCTTTGTCTTGTGGTTGTGCTTTCAGATGGCCAACCATTCTCAAAATCAAGTGGTTCGCCTGACCAGGTGCCTCGACGTGCCCGTTCATACTGCTATGTTAGTCCGGGTCATGATCGAGACAGGATACCATTGGTATCCCGAATACACTGTTGAAGAGCAGTTCCGCGACTTTAATCAAAGCCAGTATTTCTGCACCGTCAGGATATTTCCTTCCTATCCTGGATCTACCGAGCCCCTTCACTGTTCCTATGGACTCGGAGTTACCGTTGAGATGGCTGTGCAGGATGCTGCCTACTCCATGATGACCATCTTGCGAGTCCGGACTGGCCTGCTTCGGAACACTGACTTCCGTTACATGCCAGCTTCACTTCCAGGAGGGCAGGGGTATCTTCAGGCTATCTATGCTGACTCCACTCAGGAGGACTCATTAACTCGTACCACCGCTGAGATGCTCGAAGATAAGGACCGAGAGAATCGGGCCTTGAGGCTGGAGCTTTTTAATACCCGTGCTGATCATTGGGCCACGTTGACTCGGTTTGCACCCGCGGTGCAAGCTGGATGTATGGATACCAGGGATCTGTATCCTGTGAGAGCAGCTCTGCCAGACATGGTGGATTGGCGTGATGTGGGAGGCATCACCCCACCCCTTTGTCCCCGCAGGCCACCGTTTGTTGGTCCGAGACCTCATCCTAGCCCCTATGGTCCACAGGCTCCTCAGGACCGTCTGTTTCCGGATGATCACGTTGAACTTCCAGGCTATGGTGGTGACTTCTATGAGGACTACTACGGAGCTATCTGAGTTAGTAGTAGTACCACTAGTATTGTAGTAGTTGTATCCCCACTGTCCTGCGTGACTTGTGGAATATGACTTGGTGAGTAATCGATTCCGGAGGTGTAGATAAATAATGTATAGGGACTCGGAATGCCTCCGATGAGATGTAACGTCTACCTTCATAGTTGTACTGTAGCATGGGCTTGTACTACTATGTATGACGAGTATGACCGTTGGTGTATATATGGCAGTTTTATATTACCATGGCATACGAATGAGCATCTCTGCATTCCGTGTTATCCTTACATTCTGCACTTCCTTGTTAAGTTTGAGCCATCCTTGTCTAAACCGTTGTTTTGTTTCCTCCTAGGATGGTCAACACCTGCGGCAACCCTGCTGTCCCGGAGCGGGGGGAAGCCAATGCAGCTAGAGGTGAAAATTTGCCTCACCCGCCTTCCCTGGCCGAAGTGATGCTGGAGGCGGAAAGGAACAAGCGTGAGACCAACCGCCTGCTGGAGCGGATTGAACAGAACACTGCACGCCACCCACGAAATGACTTGTTGTCAATCAACGACTTTATCAAGCTGTACCCACCAAAGTTTAACCATTCCGTCGAGCCCCTCGACGCGGATGATTGGCTTCGCAGCATCACCCACAAGCTACGTTCTGCCAACGTAGCCGAAGCCGACAAGGTTACCTATGCTGCTTATCATCTCGAGGGCCCCACTAGCCATTGGTGGGAAAACTACGAAGCTATGCGCCCGGTCGGCCAAATCACTACCTGGGCTGAGTTCAGCGAGGCTTTCCGTGAGCATCACATTCCGGAAGGTCTCATGGATCGCAAGAGGGAGGAGTTCTGCAACTTCACCCAAGGAAGGCTGACTGTGGATGCATATAGCCGAGAATTTGGGAACCTGGCACGCTATGCTCCTGAAGAGGTTTCTACTGACGCCAAGAAGCAGGCAAGGTTCCGCAAGGGACTTAGCCCTGAGCTTCGCCGCGATCTCCGTCTGCACGAGTGCACATCCTTCCAAAAGCTGGTACATAAAGCTATCAGTGCTGAGACCGGCCAGACTGATTATGACGCTTCACGCAAGCACTCCCGTGATTTCGGGTCTTCATCCGGCTCTGGAGCTCAGAAGCGCCGGGTGTGGATTCCAAGCACCGCACTGCCACCCAGATTGACCCCGAGGCCATCCTTTGAGGCGCCTCGTCCCAACCAGCAATTTGCACCGCCCAAGCCCTATGGTGGCCCCGCTGCTAATGTTGCTCCACGCCCCACTGTGGTAACATGCTTCAAGTGTGGAGAACCAGGTCACTATACTCGAGAGTGTCCCCAGAACAACCCCAATCAAGATGGAAAGTCCGTTGGCCGTGGTAAGCCCGCGGGAAAGACTTTCTACGCCAAGCCGGCCACCACTGCACGTGGCCATGTCAACTATGTTTCAGCCGAAGAGGCTCAAGAGGATCCCAACGTCGTCCTTGGTACGCTCCTTGTTAGCTGCCATCCGGCATCTGTTCTTTTCGATACTGGAGCATCTCATTCATTCATATCCGAGAATTATGCTCGGTTGCATAACACGACATTCTGTGACATGCCCACTTCCATGGTAATTCAAACTCCGGGTTCCAAATGGAAAACTTCTAGGGTAAGCCATGGGAACGCAATCCTTGTCGATAGGCTTGTTTTCCTTGCATCTTTAATAGCTCGCAAGTCCTCCGACATAAACATCATCTTGGGTATGGACTGGATGTCGGCTCATTATGCCAAGATCGATTGTGCCACTAGAATCGTTCAACTTACTCATCCCTCGGGAAAGACAGTTAATGTCTTAACTCGAGTGGCCAAGCGCCAACTTTACTCTCTCAATGCCAACCCTCTTCCAGACCTTGAGGACGTTCCGGTAGTCCGAGACTTCCCGGATGTGTTTCCGGAAGAACTGCCAGGTGTTCCACCTGACCGGGATGTCGAGTTTGTGATAGACCTTGTTCCAGGAACCGTTCCAATTGCTAGAAGACCCTACAAGATGGCACCCTTAGAACTAGCCGAGCTTAAGAACCAACTCGATGAGTCCTTGAACAAAGGGTTCATCCGTCCAAGCTCCTCTCCTTGGGCTTGCCCCATCCTCTTCGTCAAGAAGAAGGATGGAACGGATCGAATGGTAGTGGATTACCGACCTGTCAATCTAGTCACCATCAAGAACAAATACCCGCTTCCCAGGATCAACGACCTGTATGATCAGCTCGCTGGATCCTCAGTCTTCTCCAAGATGGATTTGAGGTTGGGCTACCATCAAATCAAAATCAGAAACGGGGACATTCCCAAAACGGCCTTTGTTAGTCGTTATGGCCAATACGAGTACACCGTCATGTCCTTCGGTTTAACCAATGCCCCGGCCACCTTCTCCCGGTTAATGAACTCGGTTTTCATGGAGTACTTGGACAAATTCGTCGTAGTATACCTCGATGACATACTCATCTACTCCAAGAATGAAGAGGAACATGCCGAACATCTAAGGCTGGTATTGATGAAACTTCGAGAGCATCGCCTTTATGCCAAATTCTCCAAGTGTGAATTTTGGTTGTCAGAAGTGACCTATCTAGGCCATGTAATCTCTGGTAAGGGTATTGCTGTCAATCCCGAGCGAGTTCAAGCCGTCCTTGATTGGACTCCACCTGAAACGGTTAAGCAAGTTCGGAGTTTCCTTGGCCTAGCGAGCTATTGCCGCCGCTTCGTCGAGAATTTCTCCAAGGTTGCTAAACCTCTAACTAAACTCCTCAAGAAAGATAAAAAGTTTGAGTGGACTCCACAGTGCGAGTTCAGTTTTCAGGAACTGAAAAGACGCCTGACATCTGCTCCCGTACTGGTACCACCAGATTTCTCCA
Source organism: Triticum monococcum (assembly GCA_034509565.1). Taxonomy (NCBI): domain Eukaryota; kingdom Viridiplantae; phylum Streptophyta; class Magnoliopsida; order Poales; family Poaceae; genus Triticum; species Triticum monococcum. The sequence continues at coordinate 343,067,670 of CM067847.1, forward strand.
AGGACTTTATTATCTATTGCGACGCCTCGCGACAAGGACTAGGTTGCATACTCATGCAAGATCGTCAGGTAATTGCCTATGCTTCATGGCAATTACACCCACATGAGGAAAATTATCCCACACATGATCTAGAGCTTGCAGCTGTAGTCCATGCACTCAAAACCTGGCGACATTACCTTCTCGGTAATCGTTGCGAGATCTTCACCGATCACCAAAGCTTGAAATATATCTTCACCCAACCAGATTTGAATCTCAGGCAAAGACGTTGGGTCGAGTTGATCTCGGATTACGACTTAGGAATAACTTACACCCCTGGCAGGGCCAATGTCATGGCTGATGCTCTAAGTCGTAAGTCCTACTGTAACAACCTGATGTTACAACAAAGTCAACCACTTCTCCATGAGGAATTTCGCAAGCTTAATCTTCACATTGTTCCTCAAGGATTCCTATCCACCCTGGTGGCGGAACCTACCCTTACGGATCAGGTCATCAAGGCACAGAAGATAGATCCGGGAATTTCCCGTATCAAGAGAAACGTTAAGAAAGGAGTCGTGAATTGTTTCTCCATTGATGATCAAGGTGTCGTATACTTTGGGAATCGCCTGGTGGTTCCAAAGGCGTGAAACCTGAGGCGACTGATCCTTAAGGAAGCTCATGAATCCCCTCTCACCATTCATCCCGGTAGTACCAAAATGTATCAAGACCTACGCCAGAGGTTTTGGTGGACTAGGATGAAGAGAGAAATCGCTCAATACATTGCCAATTGCGACGTTTGTCGTCGTGTTAAAGCAGAGCATCAACGGCCTGCTGGCACCCTTCAACCTTTGGCTATTCCTGAATGGAAATGGGACAAAATCAGTATGGATTTCATCACTGGGTTTCCCAGGACCAAGAGAGGAAATAATGCCATCTTCATCGTGATCGACCGTCTTTCCAAAGTAGCCCATTTCCTACCTGTTCGTGAGAGTATCACCGCTAGCCAGCTAGCTGAATTATACATCTCCCGAATAGTGTCTCTTCATGGTGTCCCATTGGAAATTAACTCAGACCGTGGAAGTCTCTTCACCTCTCGATTTTGGGAAAGTTCCCAAAATGCTATGGGAACTCATCTCTCCTTTAGCACCGCCTTCCATCCTCAATCAAGTGGTCAAGTAGAGCGAGTCAATCAAATTCTGGAAGATATGCTCCGAGCTTCTGTTATCTCGTTCGGAATGAGTTGGGAGAAATGCCTTCCATTCGCGGAGTTTGCTTATAACAATAGCTATCAAGCTAGTTTGGGCAAAGCTCCCTTTGAAGTTCTCTATGGACGAAAATGTCGAACGCCTCTTAACTGGTCAGAAACCGGGGAAAGACAACTCTTTGGCCCGGATATGATTCAGGAAGCAGAAGAGCAGGTTCGCGTTATTCGTGAGAAATTGAAAACAGCCCAATCTCGCCAAAAGAGTCAATATGATCGTAAACATAAGCCTATGACATTTGAAATTGACGAGAAGGCTTACCTTCGGGTTACCCCATTAAAGGGAACCCATCGCTTCGGTATCAAAGGCAAATTGGCTCCTCGTTACATTGGACCCTTTCGCATTCTTGCCAAACGAGGAGAAGTTGCCTACCAATTGGATCTACCTCCGCATCTTTCCAGAGTTCACGATGTCTTCCACGTTTCGCAACTCAGGCGTTGCTTCGCGGATCCTATCCGTGGAGTGGACCACGAAACGCTTGATTTACAAGATAACCTTTCTTATCGGGAATACCCTGTTCGTATCCTTGATCAAGCTGAGCGTACCACTCGAAGTCATAATATCAAGTTTCTCAAGGTTCAATGGTCACACCATTCCGAGGAAGAAGCCACTTGGGAAAGGGAGCATCGTCTTCGACTCGAGTACCCCACCTTCTTCCCAGATGATCCTAAATCTCGAGACGAGATTCTATTGAGTGGGGGTGAGTTGTCACATCCTAGCTAGATTATGCATTAGAGTGTGCATCATGTTTACCTTCATCAGAAAATTGAAATGGGGAAAGCAGAACCCCGAGCACCCCCCCCCTGAAATCAACTAGGGTTTACTAAAAATAAATTCAATGAACCTGAAATGCCCTTCAAAAATGTTCACCCTCTTTGCCTTGGGTTAGAACCCTTGGGAAAAATGGTGCACATAATTTTAGGTCAACAAAAGGGGCATTGATTTAAATCATAAGTATTTGAATTTGGGCATTTAAATGCCATTAAATAATTCAAATGCTCAAATAATGTTGGAACTATTTTTTGGGCCACTGAAATATTTCAGTAAGTGTCATAAATATTTTCAGGATTTTATAAAATGATTTAGTATTTAAACTAAATCAAAACAGAATAAGAGAAATAGAAAAAATAAAAAAATAAAGAGGGAAAGGCCATGGGCCACTTACCAGGCCCAGCTCCAGCTGGCGGCCCAGCCCACCCCGCTGCCTCCTGTCATCCCCCTCCTCGGAAAGAAGGATGCGGGCGTGTGCCCGACGCTCGCCGGCACGCGCGCGCGCCACCTCCCCCCCCCCCCCTGCGCGCCACCTCCTGCTTCCCGGACTCCCTCCCAATGCCACGGAGACGGCCACGCACCCCCTGGCCCTCTCATTCCTCCTCCCCCGTGCTCATCCCCTCCTCTGGCTCTCCCCCTCTCTTCCACAGAACGCGGCCGTCACCGCCGACGAGAACCACCACGGCCACAGCCACCCCCTCGCCCCTCGGTTGTGCCCACGAGCTCCGCAACGTCGTCCTCGACCCCCTCACCGAACCACGCCCCGCCGGAAGCCCTGCAGCATCGACTTCGAGCTCTTCTTCAACCTCCGGCCGCCGGCGACCTTGTCCTCGATTCGCGCCGTCTAGGTCGTCCCCAGGCCCGCTGAGCTGCGCTTCGACCTCCCCGTGAGCTTCTCTGTCGTTTCCCCCTAACCCCACGGCCTAGCGCTCGTTGTAGCACCACTCCCCATGACGCCCGAAGCACACCGCCGCACGAGCTCGTCGCCAACGAGGCTCCGGTGGCCAATCGGCCCCGTGCATATGCCTGTTAGCTTTGCGAGAGCCTGCAGAACGCGTAGGTGCTACCCGTTGCTCCTCCCGTGCATGGTGGCGCCGTTTCCATCGGCGCCCGAACTCCGGCGACCGCCAAAGTCGTCGCCGGCAACGTCTCCGGCCACCCCGAGCTCAACCCTCACCACCAAGAGCTGCGGCTCGTTCCCAGGAGCCCGTAGATGCTCCCCGCTTTCCGTTTGGTGGCCGGAACGTGCAAATGCACTTCCTCCGCCGCGTCTGGCCTCGCAGGCGGCTAGACGCCGGCGAGAGTTGACCTTGACCATTGACTGGGTGGGCCCAGTTGACTCCCCTGAGTCAATGACAAGCGGGCCCCCCTGCTAATTAAACCTGTTTAGTGTTAATCTAAATTAATTAGTTAATTAACTAAATGAGCCACTGACACACGGGTCCCACAGGTCAGGTTTGACCTGTACCGGCCTGTTGACTTGCTGACGTCATGCTGACGCAAGGCTGACGCAATAACTTTTTTTTGATTTAATTTTATATAGAAAATTCCAGAAAAATTGCCTAAACTTCAAAAATTCATAGAAATTCAACCATAACTCCAAATGAGACAAATTATATATGAAAAATTATCAGAAAAATCCAAGCTATCCATTGGTACTGGTTTCATGCATGTCAGAACAAGTTAAACCTACTGTTTATGCAATATAAGGTGATGCACTAATATGATCAAGTTAAATGAGCTAACACTTGAACCTTTGGTTCAAATAAGCAATTACCCTTCTGTTTTAGCTTGCATTAGGCCAAGACACATCCATATTGCCATGTCATAGCATGCATCATATTGTTGCATATCGTCATGTGTTGATTATGCTCGGCTGTGCTCTTCGTGGTAGGTTCTGCCTCCGAGGATATTCACGAGTATCCAACTGAAGGGCAGTATCCCGTTACCACTCCATCAGGCAAGCAACCATTGATCATTCCGATACAACCCATGATCTCGCTCCTGCTCTTGTTTACTGCATTAAGACAACACGATTCAAACTGCTGTGTGCTACGGTAGTTGAACCCTTATCCTCTGCATGACCTGTCATTGCCACAGTAACTAGATGAAACCCACTAGCATGTGTAGGAGTTGATTGAGCCATGTTTTGTGATTCCTACCTTGCTATGCCTGCTATGCTTAGAGTTGTGTCAGGTCTGGTTTATCTGGGTGATGGGCTAGAGTGAAATGCTTGTGCCAGTAATATGTGGGATGTGTTGAACATGTTTTGGGTAAAGGTATCGATGAGAGGCCATGTAGGAGTACATGGTGGGTTGTTTCATTGAGGCCGTCCATAAGAACTGAGATCTGTATGCGTGATTTAAGATGCAGTTACTACCGTACATTGGGCCCGAAACAAATGGACCCTCTCGGCTTCTTAGCCACCCTAGTACTCTGTCCAGGAGTTGCAAATAGTTTCTGGTGTTTGTAGGATATGTGTTGGCGGCCGTGCGTAGCGCTGACCCTAGGGGTGGGCTATGTTGCGGTAGATACACCGTGGCATGGTGTACCGAGTCACCCGTTTGGTTTCTCGGGAACCCTGTTCACATCGTTCGGGGCCGTATGTGGAAACCTCGGCCGGACTCCCTGCGGATGGAACCTGGATAGGCGATAACCTGGACTAGGGGCTTAGGTGTTTTGGTAGGCCGTGGCCGACACCCTCGCTGGGCTTCCGCTTGAAGGTTGCCGAGTACATGTCGTGTAGACGGCGGTAAGCGGTGAAAGCGTGTATGACGAAGTACACCCCTGCAGGGTATAAAACTATTCGAATAGCCGCGTCCATGGTAAAGGACTACTTGATTGCATATACAGTTCATAGACAAGTTAATGGGTACTACTAAAAGACTCAAGATAAGTGTGAGTACCGAGGATGGCCCTCTCGCAGGATACGAGGGAGGATCCACGGTGGAGTATTGTGATGGTGAGTAGTGGACTCGTGTGCGAAAAATATTTTGCTAAAAGGTTCCGTAGGATAGCTTAGCCAAGAGTCAAAGCTGGCTTGCTGCATAAACCCCACCACCTTCTTGAGAATGAGCATGTATAGTAGGTTCTAATGTAAGACTTGCTGAGTACCTTTGTACTCATGTTTGCCTATTTATTGTTTTCAGACGACAACACTGCCCCCTCCGATGGGTTTTACGTAGACCTTGACGTCGACGAGTGACTAGCCACCTAGGTGGTGATCCAGGCCATGGAGGGCCCTACGTAGATAAACAGGCTTCGAGAAGCCTTCTTTCTTAATAGAGTCTGTACTCAGACTAGTTGCTTCCGCATGTGCTTGTATGACTGTATGACTTGAGTGTCGGGTCTTGTGACCCCTATCTGTATGAATATGTTATGTATGGCTCCCTGGAGCCTTTAAATAAAGTACTTGAGTTGTAGAGTTTTGTTGTGATGCCATGTTGTATGTACTCATATCGGGCATATTGTGTGAATGATTGAAATGCTTGGTATGACTGGGATCCGACAATCTAGTTGTTTGTCCTTCGCAGCCTTTCTTATGGGGAAATGTAGTCTAGTGCTCCTCGGGCCATAGTAGTCCGCTACAGCCCGGTTCACCGGAGTCCTGCTAGCCCAGCACTACTGTTCAGGACACTTGACTGGCCGGCATGTGTTTCACTTCGTCCCTATGTCTGTCCCTTCGGGGAAATGTCACGCGGTGATCTCCAGAGTCCTGTCTAGCCTGCTACAGCCCGGGATCCCCGGAGTCCTGTTAGCCCAGTGCTACAGCCCGGAATCACTCGTTGATGACCGACATGTTCGATGTGATTCATGTATGCCTGTCTCCATAGGTCTGTGCCGCTTTGGGTTCATGACTAGCCATGTCGGCCCGGGTTCTCGGTCATATGGATGCTAGCGACATTGTCATATACGCGAGCCAAAAGGCGCAAACGGTCCCGGGCCAGGGTAAGGCGACACCCGTGGGATATCGTGCGTGGGGCCGCAAAGTGATATGAGGTGTTACCAGCTAGATCGATGTGGCTTAGAATCGGGGTCCTGACAATGCAGATAGATTATCCGCTTCTAACTCAGAAGTGGAAAGCGCCATGAATCATAGGCGCCGCCGGGCCATACTCTGTGATGCTTGTTTCTCACCAGAGGCATTTGATGCTTAATTCCGGAGAGGCGTACCTCCGTGCTGCTCAAGATGGTCTAGCCAGAGCCACGGATCCGTATGTAAAGGATGTACGGGTGAGTAAATCTGGCGATTTATATGTATCAGTATCCCCTGAGACTTGAAACAGTTAGCGGAACTGATTTAAGGATCATCTTTATTGTGCAGGTTCTTACAGAGAAGAATACTAGGTTGTCCCAGGAGCTGGAGGAATGCAAGACCCAACTGCGGGACGCTGTTGCTGCATTGCAAGAACCGAAAAAGCCGCCCGCTGGTAACATTTACTTTAAAGAATGATGGTTACCATATAGTGTGCGGCGTGGCTGCAAATCTAACAATAGATTTTGCAGATGAATCTGGAGAAAATCCGGAGGACCAGCATGTCGTGCGACAGCTAGAGGCTGGCAAACACGTGCTGACCGAGGTTAGGTGGGAGAAAAACAATCTCCTAGACACCAATGTCAAGCTGAGCGTGGAACTAAAAGACGTTCGAGCCTAGCTTGCAGACTCCGAGAAGGAGAAAAAGCGGCTTCGGCGCGGCATTTTCAGTAAGTGCTTGAACTAATCCTTTTAAAGGAGTTCGGCGAAGAAGCCCACTAACAACGTTATGTCTATAGGTATGCTGACGGGTCGTCCTGTGGAGGAAATGCCCGGGTCTGTAGGTGATCTTCTATCGGAGCTCTCGCATCTGCATGAACAAGTTCGGCAGGTGATGCAAGGTGTTGCCCAGGCCTTGTGGCTATCCGCCTCCCTGCCAGCAGGCGTTGTAGAGCTTACGGAGAAGCTCAAGGGAGCACGGTGGCGCTTCCGATTATGGAAGATATTGGCCTGCCGACAAGGTGCCCGAGAAGCCTGGGCCTTGGTGAAGACGCAGTACACCTAGGCTGACCCAAATCACATGGCCGAGGTCGGACCTGTGGGGCCCGACGGAAAAGAGATCCCTGTTAGCTTAGTTTATGGGCTAGTAGAATTAGCCGCAAAGTATTCCCAACAGGATTGTAGGCTAGACCGCCTGTTGGATGGTATAGAGGAGGAATTTAGTGAGTCTGCATGACTATGTAATTAAAGTGACATGTATAATGCCTTCTAGCCGGATTGTTGATCATTTGTCATAGCGGACCTTTTCGCATCAACCTTGGGACCCGATAGTCCGGAGTATATTCGAATACCCACTCGGTTATATAAGAACTGGGGTATGCGTGGAGACCAGGTGTAGGGGTCATTGGTGCTTGAACAGACAAGTGCCCAACTAGTTATGTTATATTAGATGGGTAGTAAGAAACATCATCCAGGGAGAATAGTTCCGTTAAGGGTTCCTTGCCCTGGGTAAGCATGCCCTAAAGTGCATGTCCAGACTATGATAGGAAACGGAGGAAAAAACATCTGGGGGTAGATATGGAAAATAAATAAAAATCATCTTTTGTTCGCCGACCGAATATTCCCTTAAGAACGCTAGCTTTCGGCTTCACCCAGTCTGAGGTACACATCTGGCTAACCCGACAGTAAAAATCGCAGAGGTGCTCCCCTTATGCCTTAGCCGAATTAACGGGAACGTAGGGCATAAATACAAGAGCCAGGCAACCCAGCTTGGCCAAAACTTAAGTCATGTTGATGCATATAATGGCGAAAAAGGTACATGTGGAAGTGTAACACATGTGCGGGGCACGAGGCCCAAATAAATAATCAAGCTTCTGTGAAAGAAGCCCCCAGGTATGATGAGTGCGGCTAGCGCACCTGTAGTGTGCAAACGAGGCACAAGTTGGCCTTTGAATGCCTGGAGAAAGAATAAAAGAAAGAAAAACAAGACAGATAATGTATAAAAAAATGGATAGAGGAAGGGGACGAACACAGGGTCCGGCGCTAGGCGTAGAATCTTTGGAGCCTGGCCGCGTTCCATGGGTTCGGCTCGAGTCGATTAGTCGATGCATTCCGCAGTCGGTATGCTCCACCGGTCAGAACTTGGTCAATAATGAAGGGACCTTCCCATTTGGGCTCGAGCTTGTTCTTTTTCTTATCCGGCAGACGTAGAACTAGTTTCCCAACGTTATAAGTTTTGGCCCGTACTTCTCTGCTTTGGTATCTGCGAGCCTATTGCTGATAAAATGCGGAACGGGCTTTTGCCACGTAGCGCTCCTCCTCCAAGGTGTCCAGATTGTCCTGCCGATAAAGCTCGGCTTCTCTTTCTTCGTACATGCGCACTCGAGGTGAGTCATGAATTATGTCACAGGGCAACACTGCCTTTGTGCCGTACACCATAAAGAAGGGTGTATATCCGGTACTACGGTTCGGCGTGGTCCGCAGCCCCCAGAGTACGAAGTCGAGCTCCTCTACCTAGTGCGTGTTAGACTCCGTTAAGGACCGCACTAGCCTGGGTTTAATGCCGCTCATTATAAGACCGTTCGCGCGCTCCACTTGACCGTTGGTTTGTGGGTGATAGACCGAAGCATAATCGAAACTGATGCCCATTTTGCTACACCAGAGTTTTACCTCATCGGCAGTAAAGTTCGTGCCGTTGTCAATGATGATCTTGCGAGGGACGCCATAACGGTGTAGATCCCGGATATGAAGTCTATCACCGGTCCGGATTTGGCTGTTTTAACAGGTTTGGCCTCTATCCATTTGGTGAATTTATCCACCATGACCAGTAAGTATTTTTTCTCGTGGGTCCCCCCTTTAAGGGGTCCAACCATGTCAAGCCCCCATACCGCGAAGGGCCACGTAATGGGGATTGTTTGGAGGGCGATGGGTGGCATGTGGCTTTGATTTCCAAAGAGCTGGCAGCCGGCGCAATGTTGGACCAGGTCCTGTGCATCTGCCCAGGCCGTTGGCCAATAGAATCCTGTACGGGAGGCCTTGCTGACAAGAGCCCGGGCTGCGGCATGGTGGCCGCCGAGTCCGGCGTGAATTTCTGCCAAAAGGTTCCGTCCTTCCTCTTCGGAGATACAGCTTTGAAGGACTCCGGTAGTGCTTTTTTTATACAATTCTCCCCCATGGACCATGTAGGCCTTAGATCGCCGCACTATGCAGCATGCCTCATTTTGGTCCTCCGAAAGTTCCTGCCTAGTTAGGTAGGCCAGGAATGGTTCTGTCCACGGGGCTATGATGGCCATTATTACGTGGGTCGAAGGTGTTATTTTGGTGGCGGAGCCTCCGATTGTGTCGGAGTGTTCGGTATCGGGTATTTTGGCTGGGTCCAGATTATTGTTACTGGTGTCCCCTTCCCATACTATGGATAGCTTGGACAGCCTCTCCAGAAATATGTTGGGGGGGACCGCGTCGCGTTTTGCGCCGATGCGGGCGAGGATATCCGCCGCCTGATTGTTTTCCCGAGCCACATGATGAAATTCGAGCCCCTCGAACCGAGATGACATTTTTAGGACGGCGTTGCGATAGGCCGCCATTTTCGGATCCTTGGCATCAAAGTCTCCATTTATTTGGGATATTGCAAGGTTCGAATCCCCCCGCACCTCTAGGGGTTGAATGCCCATGGATACTGCCATCCGGAGACCATGTAAAAGGGCCTCATATTCAGCTGTGTTGCTGGAGTCCGTATAGATTATCTGGAGTACGTATTGAACTGTATCTCCGGTTGGGAACATCAAAACGACGCCAGCCCTCAGACCAGCCAACATTTTGGAGCCATCGAAGTGCATGATCCAGTTGGAATATGCACCGTACTCTATAGGGAGTTCGGCTTCCGTCCATTCGGCGACAAAGTCGGCCAATACTTGCAACTTAATGGCTCGCCACGGCTTGTAAGTTATGTCGAACGGGAGGAGCTCAATGGCCCATTTGGCAATTCGGCCCGTGGCGTCGCGGTTGTTTATAATATCATTTTGTGGCACTTCCGAGGCTACTGTTATCGAACACTCTTGAAAGTAGTGTCGCAGCTTCCGGGATGCCATGAATACCGTGTATGCTATCTTTTGATAATGCAGGTACCGTGACATGCATGGAGTAAGGACAATGGATACATAGTAGACCGGCTTTTGAAGGGGGAATTTATGTCCGTCCGTTTCTCGTTCGACGATGAGCACTGCGCTCACAACTTGATGAGTTGCCGCGATGTATAACAACATTAGCTCGCCAATGTTTGGCGTGGCCAGGACTGGGTTGGTTGCCAATATGGCTTTTATTTCTTCCAATCCGGCTGTGGCAGCATCCGTCCACTCAAAGTGTTCGGTGCACCGAAGGAGGCGATAAAGGGGTAATGCCTTTTCTCCCACGCAGGAGATAAATCGGCTTAGAGCTGTCACGCATCCAGTTAATTTCTGGATTTGTTTGAGGTCTGTTGGGATATCGAATTGTGACAGAGCTTGGATCTTGGCCGGACTTGCTTCAATTCTTCTGCCGGATACAATGAAGCCCAAGAGCTTTCCGGCTGGCACACCGAAAACGCATTTTTCCGGGTTGAGCTTGATGTCATATGTTCGGAGGTTATCAAATGTGAGCCTCAAGTTGTCTACTAGAGATTCGACATGTTTGGTTTTGACGACCACGTCATCTATGTATGCCTCCACTGTTTTGCTGATCTAGTTTGCCAGACATGTCTGAATCATGCACCGATATGTTGCGCCGGCGTTTTTGAGCCCAAAGGGCATTGTGTCGAAGCAGAAGGGGCCGTATGGTGTGATGAATGCCGTTGCGGCTTGGGCTTCGCCATCTTGATTTGGTGGTAGCCAGGGTATGCATCGAGGAAGCACAATGAATCGTGTCCTGCGGTAGCGTCGATAATTTGATTGATGCGGGGGAGGGGGAGGGATCCTTTGGGCAAGCCTTGTTGAGGTCCTTAAAATCGACGCACAGGCACCAGGATTTGTCCTTCTTTGGTACCATCACCAGGTTTGCTAGCCAGTCCGGATGTTTTATTTCTCTAATGAATTCGTCCCCCGATAACTTGGCTAGTTCCTCTCCCACGACTTGTCTCTTAGGTTCAGAGAAACGTCGAAGAGCCTCCTTGACCGGCTTGAATCCCTTTAGAATATTGAGGCTGTGCTCAGCCAACCTGCATGGGATTCCTGGCATGTCGGAAGGGTGCCAGGCAAAAATGTCCCAGATCTCGCGTAGGAACTCTTGTAGTGCGGCATCTATGTCAGGGTTTAATTGTGCCCCGATGGAAGCTGTTTTTGTAGGGTCCGTTGGATGGACTTGGAATTTGACTATTTCATCCACCGGTTTAAAGGAGGTGGACTTGGATCTCTTATCGAGTATCACATCGTCCCTGTTCACCGTGGAGCGCAGCGCAGTCATTTCCTCAGCCGCTAGGGCTTCGGATAATGCCTTGAGGGTCAGTGCGGCTGTCTTGTTTTCGGCGCGGAGGGTTGTGTCCGGATCACTAGCAAGAGTGATAATTTCGTTGGGCCCGGGCATTTTGAGCTTCATGTACCCGTAGTGGGGCATGGCTTGGAAGATTGTGAACGCCTCCCGCCCTAACAGGGCATGGTAACCGCTACTTAACGGGGCCACTTGGAACGTGATCTCTTCGGACCTATAATTCTCCGGCGTGCCGAACACCACATCTAGTGTGGTTTTGCGTGTACAGCGCTTCCCGACTGGGGATTATTCCTCTAAAGGTTGTGCTGCTTCGCTCGATGCGGTTCCAGTCTATTTCCATTTTTTCAAGGGTTTCCTCATAGATGAGGTTTAATCCGCTGCCGCCGTCCATGAGTACCTTGGTGAGTCGAAAGCCATCCACAATTGGACTGAGGACCAATGCGGCTGGTGCTCGGGTTGTTCGGAATTTAGGTTCGTCACTGGCATTGAAAGTAATAGCCGTGTCACTCCATGGGTTTATTATCGCCACGTGGTAGATTTCGGCAAGGCTGCAGAGTGTTCGCTTTCGCCTATTATTTGATGCGAAGGTCTCGAAGACCGTTAATATCGTACTGGTATTTCTGGGATGGTGCTCTGTGGCTTCTGGAGTTAGGAGATCCTCCCCACTTTTGGCTACCTGCCGGAGTATCCAATATGCTCTAAGGCTATGTGTTGGTATGGCGCCCTCTGTGCTATGAATTTTACAGGGTCCATTGAGCCATCCCTCCAGTACGGTTCCATGCCCTATAGAGGGTTTTTGCTTTTTGGTAGTTGACTCGGGTGTCTTTTGATAGAGCACCCTTTTATTTCAGACTGGGTTCGTATTTAGGGTCGGATTATCCCAAAAGTTTGTTTCAGTTTTCTAGGCACTTTCCATCGCACAGTACTTTCGTACTATGGACGCCAAGTCAGCGAAGCGTGATATCTCACGGCGATTTACGGCATTAAGGATTCCCTTGTCCGTGCAATTATTGCAGAAAAATAAGATTGCGTCTTCCTCGCGACAGTCCTTAACCTTGTTCATCGCAAGGAGGAATCTGGCCCAATATTGATTTACTGTTTCCTGGGGCTCTTGCCTAATGTGGGAAAGATCGCTTATGTTTGGGTGGGTGGGTGGAATTGAATCCGAACCCTTACCCGATCTGGGATCCAGGGGCCGAGGAATTTCCAATTTTGGAAATTCTGGTTCCGGGGTGTTGCCCGATAATACTGGCCCGCTGCCTGACTCTAAGTTCAGGGATTGGATGATATCCTCCCGCGAACGGGTATCCGGCTCGGAGAGCTCAGGAATCCGGACATAGTTGGTCCTCAATACGGAGGAGAGGTCGCCGCATTGTTCCTCCACAACTGCAATATGATGGGTGACCGGCGGAGAGTTAATCTCCCTTTGATCGGGTTTAAACCCAATCCGATCATAGTCTGTAGCGACTCCCAAGGCGGTGATGTGATCCAAGAGCTCGTTTAAGGAAGGGAGCTCCATTGGATCCATCTGTTCGGCGAGTGCCGATTTGACGTGGAGGCTGTTTTCGATGACCCGAGAAGTCATCGTCGTCGCGGCGGCCGAACAGGTGGTCATGATGAAACCGCCTAGCCAGAGAATTTGGCCGACAGCCAAAGCTCCCCCAACAGTAGTACCGTCTTTAAAGACGAGACATCCTTCCTTCTGGCGACGGCAGAGTGGAACTCTCAATAAAAGCAGCAATGTCGGTGTCAAAACCGGCGGATCTCGGGTAGGGGGTCCCGAACTATGTGTCTAGGCGGATGGTAACAGTAGGCAGGGGACATGATGTTTTACCCAGGTTCGGGCCCTCTTGATGGAGGTAAAACCCTACGTCCTGCTTCATTTATTCTTAATGATATGGGTATTACAAAAGTTGATCTACCACGAGATCGGAGAGGCTAAACCCTAGAAGCTAGCCTATGGTATGATTGTTGTTGTCCTACGGACCTAAACCCTCCTGTTTATATAGACACCGGAGGGGGCTAGCGTTACACAAGGTCGGTTACAAAGGAGGAGATATACATATTCGTATTGCCTTGCTTGCCTTCCACGCCAAGTAGAGTCACATCCAAACACGGGATGCAGTCTTCAATCTTGTATCTTCGTAGTCCAACAGTCCAGCCGAAGGATATAATCCGGCTGTCCGGATACACCCTAATCCCGGACTCCCTCAACGGGGTTTGGATGCACCGGCGAAGTTTGCACCAACTCTCAAGGTGAGAAAGGGCAATGCACTGTACCGAAGAGGCTAGCAATGATGGAAAGGTGAGAATGCATATAATCATGGACTCGACATGAGTCATAAATAACTCATATACTTGTTGGAAAAATCTACAAGTCATCAAAAACCAAGCATTATGCGCATGCTCCAAGGGGGATAGATTGGTAGGAAAAGACCATCGCTCGTCCCAGACCGCCACTCATAAGGAAGACAATCAAAGAACACCTCATGTTTCAAATTTGTTACACAATGGTTACCATACGTGCATGCTACGTTACTTTCAAACTTCAACACAAGTATTTCTCAAATTCACAACTACTCAACTAGCAGAACTCTAATATCGCCATCTTTATATCTCAAAACAATTATCAAGTATCAAACTTCTCATAGTATTCAATGCACCTTTAATGAAAGTTTTTATTATACCAATCTTGGATGCCTATCATAATAGGACTAATTTTATAGCCAAAGAAAATTACCATGCTGTTCTAAGGAACTCTCAGAATAATATAAGTGGAGCATGAGAGATAAGTAATTTCTATAAAATAAAACCCCCACAGTGCTCTAAAAGATATAAGTGAAGCACTAGAGCAAAATTATCTAGCTCAAAAGATAAAAATGAAGCACATAGAGTATTCTAATAATTTATGATTCATGTGTGTGCCTCCCAAAACGTGTGTACAGCAAGGATGATTGTGGTAAACTAAAAAGCAAAGACTCAAATCATTCAAGACGCTCCAAGCAAAACACATATCATGTGGTGAATAAAAACATAGCCTCAAGTAAAGTTACCGATGGACGAAGACGAAAGAGGGGATGCCTTCCGGGGCATCCCCAAGATTAGGCTCTTGCCACTCCTTATTCCATAATCCATCCAATCTTTACCCAAAACTTGAAAACTTCACAACACAAAACTCAACAGAAAATATCATGAGCTCCGTTAGTATAAGAAAACAAACAACCACTTAAGGTACTGTAATGAACTCATTCTTTATTTATATTGGTGTTAAACCTACTGTATTCCAACTTCTCTATGTTTCAAACCCTCTGATACTAGCCATAGATTCATCAAAATAAGCAAACAACACACGAAAAACAGAATCTGTCAAAAACACAACAGTCTGTAGTAATCTGTAGATTTGGAATACTTCTGTAACCCCAAAAATTCTGAAATAAGTTAGTGGATGTGAGCAATTTTTCTGTTAATCATCTTCAAAAAGAATCAACCTGATCGCTCTCCAGTAAAAAATGGCAGCAAATCTCGTGAGCGCTAAAGTTTCTGTTTTTTACAGCAAGATCGCAAAAACTTCCCCCAAGTCTTCCCAAAGGTTCTACTTGGCACAAACTCTAATTAAAAGCATAAAATTGCATCGAAACACAGGCTAGATGAATTATTTATTACTAAACATAACCAAAAAGCAAGAAACAAAAATAAAATTGGGTTGCCTCCCAACAAGCGCTATCGTTTAGCGCCCCTAGCTAGGCATAAAAGCAAGAATAGATCTAGGTATTATCATCTTTTGTATGCAATCCATAAGTGGCCCTCATAATAGATTCATAAGGTAATTTAATTTTCTTTCTAGGAAAGTGTTCCATGCCTTTCCTTAACATAAATTGGAATCTATTATTCCCTTCTTTCATATCAATAATTGCACCAATCGTTCTAAGGAAAGGTCTAACAAGAATAATGGGACATGTAGGATTGCAATCAATGTCAAGAACAATGAATTCTACGGGCACATAATTCCTATTTGCAACAATAAGAACATCATTAATACTTCCCATAGGTTTCTTAATAGTGGAATCCGCGAGGTGCAAATTTAGAGAACAATCATCAAATCCACGGAAACCTAACACATCACACAAAGTTTTTGGAATAGTGGAAATGCTAGCACCAAAATCACATAAAACATAGCATTCATGATCTTTAATTTTAATTTTGATAGTAGGTTCCCACTGATCATGAAGTTTTCTAGGGATAGAAACTTCTAATTCAAGCTTTTCTTCATAAGATTGCATTAAAGCATCAACGATATTTTGGGTAAAAGCTATATTTTGACTATAAGCATGCGGAGAATTTAGCACGGATTGCAACAACAAAATACACTCTATCAAAGAGAAATTATCATAATTAAATTCCTTGCAATCCAAAATAGTGGGTTCATTGCTATGTGAAGTTTTGACCTCTCCAATCCCACTTTTACCAATTTTTGCATCAAGATCTAAAAACACTGAATGATTGGGACGCCTTTTAACTAAAGTTGACTCATCTCCAGTCCCATCATTATCAAGATTCATATTGCAAAACAAAGATTTAATAGGAGACACATCAATCACTTTTAGATCTTCATCCTTATTATCATCAAGTTCTTCCGGTTTGGCGGCCATCTTATTGACTAAGGTGGCCTGCTTATCCGAAATTTGGGATATTAAGTTTTCAAGATGAGTGGACTGAGATCTCAGACCATAAAATCCTCGAGCTCTTTAGTCATGTACCCATAAAAGTTTTTTGTTCTTTAAGCTCATTTCAGAAGAAATTATTATGCACAAACTGCAAGGACATAAAACTTCTAACGTTGTTTTCAATTTCTTCCAGCCTTCTAAGGTGTGCATCAATACTTTTTGGTAAAGCCATCGCGGAAACAACCCAACACACAAGCACACAAGCAGCGAGCGAAAAAGAGGTGAACGGAAAAAGAGGTTGAATAAAACGGCAAGGGTGAAGTGGTGGAGAGGAAAACGTGTGGCAAATGGCAAATAATATAATGTGAGGGATAAGAGTTTGTGATGGGTACTTGGTATGCCTTGACTTGTGCGTAGATCTCCCCGACAACGGCGCCAGAAATCATTCTTGCTACCTCTTGAGCACTGCATTGGTTTTCCCTTAAAGAGGAAAGGGTGACAACAAAGTAGCGTAAGTATTTCGCTCAGTTTTTTAGAATCAAGGTATCAATCCAGTAGGAGACTACACGCAAGTCACCTCTAAACTGCACAAACAAATAAGAACCTCGCAACCAACGCGATAAAGGGGTTGTCAATCCCTTCACGGTCACTTATGAGAGTGAGATCTGATAGAGATAATGAGATAAATATTTTTGGTATTTTTATGATATAGATTGAAAGTAAAGATTGCAAAGTAAAATAGAGGGGAAACTTATATGATAGAAGATAGAGTCGGGGGCCATAGGTTTCACTAGTGGCTTCTCTCGAGATAGCATAAGTATTACGGTGGGTAAACAAATTACTGTCGAGCAATTGATAGAAAAGTGCATAATTATGAGAATATCTAGGCATGATCATGTATATAGGCATCACGTCCGTGAAAAGTAGACCGAAATGATTCTGCATCTACTACTATTACTCCAGACATCGACTGCTATCCAGCATGCATCTAGAGTATTAAGTTCATAAGAACGGAGTAACACATTAGGCAGGATGACATCATGTAGAGGGATAAACTCAAGTAATATGATATAAATCCCATATTTTTATCCTCGATGGAAACAATACAATACGGGCCTTGCTGCCCCTGCTGTCACTGGGATAGGACACCGCAAGATTGAACCCAAAGCTTAGCACTTCTCCCATTGCAAGAAAGATCCATCTAGTAGGCCAAACCAAACTGATAATTCGAAGAGACTTGCAAAGATAACAAATCATACATAAAAGATTTCGGAGCAGAATCAAATATTGTTCATAGATAATCTTGATCATAAACCCACAATTCATCGGATCTCGACAAACACACCGCAAAAGGAATTATATCAAATAGATCTCCAAGAAGATCGAGGAGAACTTTGTATTGAGATCCAAAGAGAGAGAAGAAGCCATTTAGCTAATAACTATGGACTAGAAGGTGTGTGGTGAACTGCTCACACATCATCGGAGAGGCTATGGTGTTGATGTAGAAGCCCTCCCTGATCGATTCCCCCTCCAGCGGAGCTTCGAAAAAGGCCCCAAGATGGGATCTCTTGGGTACATAAGGTTGCGGCGGTGGAAATAGGGTTTCATGGAGCTCCTCGATGTTTTTCGGGGCATATGTATCTATATAGGAGGAAGAAGTAGGTCGGTGGATCGGCGAGGGGCCCATGAGGGTGGGGGTAGGCACGCCTCCCTGCCTCACGGCCTCCTCGCTCCTTTCTTGACATCTACTCCAAGTCCCCTAGATCACGTTTGTTCCAAAAAATAACTCTCTCAAAGGTTTCATTCTGTTTGGATTCCGTTTGATATTCCTTTTCTGCAAAACACTGAAATAGAAAGAAAAAAACAGCAATTTGCACTCGGCCTTCGATTAGTAGGTTAGTCCCAAAAATAATATAAAAGTGTATAATAAAGCCCATTAAGCATCCAAAACATATAATATAATAGCATGGAACAATCAAAAATTATAGATACGTTGGAGACATATCAATAGACATGTGTTGTCATTTGATGGACAAGATCACATCATTAGAGAATGATGGGATGGAGAAGACCCATCCGTTAGCTTAGCATAAAGATCGTTTAGTTTTATTGCTATTGCTTTCTTCATGACTTGTACATGTTCCTTTGACTATGAGATTATGCAACTCCCGAATACCGGAGGAACACCTTGTGTGCTATCAAACATCACAACGTAACTGGGTGATTATAAAGATGCTCTATAGGTGTGTCCGAGGGTGTTTGTTGAGTTGGCATAGATCGACATTAGGATTTGTCACTCCGAGTATAGGAGAGGTATCTCTGGGCCCTCTCGGTAATGCACATGACTATAAGCCTTGCAAGCAATGTGACTAATGAGTTAGTTACGGGATGATGCATTATGGAACGAGTAAAGAGACTTGCCGGTAACGAGATAGAAATAGGTATGATGATACCGATGATCGAATCTCGGGCAAGTAAGATACCGATGACAAAAGGAACAACATATGTTGTTATGAAGTTTGATCGATAAAGATTGTGACGCCCCAAGACTGGCGCTCCAGATGCCTTTCATGTTTTTCGTTTCAGCTCTGTTATTTATTTGTTTGTTGCATTCATCATCGCATCATTCGCATTGCATCGGCACACTGTTGCCGTCGTTTTTTAAAACTTGCAATCGCTCGTCGTTGCCGTTTCTCCCTTTGCCTTCATCACCTTCCCTCAGACCGCTCTGCCTTTGTTGACCAATCCAGACCAATCGGGTTCTCGCTTTCCTCTTGACCGTGACCGCTTAAGCCCCTTTGTGTGTGTGTCCGAAACTTCCCTGACCCAACTCGGGGAGTCATGACCGTTGGATCCGGATCGTCCCCAAACATCCCTAAATTGTCATCGGTTTCCGTTGGACTCTCTTAAGCTATTTATTCTCGATCGTCCGATTAAAAATGGGAGGGACCAAATGCCCCTAAACTTAGCCCACTTGCTATATATAGATCAACCACTAGCCAATTTTGCACAAACCCTAAACTCTAGGGACATTGTCCTATCCACTCGTCGCCGCCACCACTCCACCGAATACCCCTCGAGATCTCGCCTCCACTCCCGATGCATCCATCCATCAGCCAGCCGCCCTAATCTTCCTCGCCTTCTGTGCCTACCAACCACCGCGCCTGCACCCTCGCGCATGAGCCTCCTCGCTCTCCTCGTCGACGGAAGGAGGCGAGCTCCTCCCGAGACCAGCAGCCACCTCGCGCACCTCTGCCTTCGCTGCCCTGAGCAGGAGCTCTCGGCTTCATCTCCTCTGCCCGCTAGCCACACCTCATATCTCGCCGTGCGCCTCCATCTCACATAGCCAGCCGTGCCTCCCCTCTGGCGACGAGCTGCAGCACCCGAGGCTCCCCGCTCGCTGTCTCCTCATGTACATGTTGGCCAGGCTCCTGTGTCGCGCCCCAGCTCTCCTTCTCCGTCCTATCCTTTCCCTCTCTCTCTCCACTCACCTCGGACTCTCTCTATGGACAGGAACGACGTTGCTACAGCGCTGCCCGAGATCATCCAGCGCTAGATCCAGCGAGCCTCACCGATCCATCTCATGCACCCTGTAGCTCGGCGTCCCCGTGCCCCTTGTCGCCGGAGACCCCGCGCAAGTCCCTGCCTCTGCCTCCCGTGCGTCCTCTGCATTGCGCCGCCCCTATCTTCCCCTCTACAGATTGAACGCCAAGACGCGCCGCCGGCCAAGTCCCTCAACCCACCGACTAGAGCCACCTCCTTGTTGTTCCCTCGCCGGACCTCCTCTGCTTCACCTGCCGCGCCGACGTTGCCAGTCGTCGGCCTCACCCTTTGCTTCGAGCCACGTCGAGCTTTTCAGCAAGGACGCCAATTCCTGCTCGACCACGTTGACTCGATTAAGTCAACTGCCAGATCTGCATGCGCCTGGGTCGGCCTCGCCTAGGCGCAGCTGGCTCTGCCTACCCAACACCTCCACCGACCTGGGCCGAGCCGGTGAGAAGCTGAGTCTCCCATTTCCTGTTCTGATTCAGCCCGTATGTTTTTTAGGATCCACGATTTGTTATTTTTTCCAGGGCTTTACTGTTTTGCACAAAAGCCCTTGCACTTCATGCATATCATAACTCACCAACCGTGCATCGCATGTAAAAACTTTATATATGAAAATGCTTAGAATTTCATCTAGTTTCATCATATGCAACTTTCATCCATATTAGAAATGTTTAAATTGATGTTTGATTAAATTTGCTAAAATGCCATGCTAAAATGATTTATTTAATAACTAAATAACCGTAGCTCTAAATTAAATAAATTATTAACTTGCTTAGAAAAATGCATAAATTGACATGGTGGATTTACTTTGCATGCTTAACAATGCTAAAATATGGTTTAGGGCGGAACAATACCAAATTCATAATATGCATGTGGGGATTTTCCGGAATTGTTATTGGTTGCTCTGGCCTCATTTAAACTTGCCTAGATAGGTAGTTTTATTTATGCCTCACCTCTTGCCATGTTAACCAACATTTAATATTGTTGAGTACATAAATGAGTGTTAACTTAATAATTAAATGTGGTGTTTCTCCAACATGCAATTCGTTGCATATTGAGCTCCACTTAATTTGTAGTATTGTTTGTTGCACTTTGACGTGCCATGCCTCATTAAACCGTACATGCATCATACTTGATTGTGCATCATGTCATGTGTATGTGATGGTTGTTTACCATGATGTTTGCTTCTTTCCGGTTGCGCTTATTCTCGATAGTTCCGGTTACGTTGCAATTGTGAGGATCCGTTCGACTATGTTGGTTCATCTACTTGATGGATTCAGTCTTCTTCCTAGCGGGATTTCAGGCAAGATGATTATTACCCCTGATATCACTTCTATATTGATTGCTAGTTATTCTCTCTATTGCTATGTCGGGCTACCTACCACTTGTTTATCAAATCTCCCATATTGCCATGTCAAGCCTCTAACCCACCTTCCTAGCAAACCGTTGTTTGCCTATGTTACTGCTTTTGCTCAGCCCCTCTTATAGCATTGCTAGTTGCAGGTGTCTTGCAGGTTGTTCCATGTTTGGAACATGGATATGTTGGGATATCACAATATCTCTTATTTAAATAATGCATCTATATACTTGGCAAAGGGTGGAAGGCTTGGCCTTTTGCTCGGTGTTTTGTTCCACTCTTGCCACCCTAGTTTCCGTCATACTGGTGTTATGTTCCTTGATTTTGTGTTCCTTACGCGGTTGGGGTTATGGGACCCCCTTGACAGTTCGCTTTGAATAAAACTCCTCTAGCAAGGCCCGACCTTGGTTTTAACATTTGCCTAATAACAACCTATACTTTTCCCTTGGGAGTTATAAACCCGAGGGTCATCTTTATTTAACCTCCCTGGGGCAGTGCTCCTCTGAGTGTTGGTCCAAACTGGGCGATGTCCGGCGCCCCCTCGGCAACCAGGGTCTCAGCCAACCTGACGTCTTGACCATCCGGTGTGCCCTGAGAACGAGATACATGTGACTCCTATCGGGATTTGTTGACACATCGGGCGGTCTTGCTGGTCTTGTTTTACCATTGTCGAAATGTCTTGTAACTAGGATTGTGAGACTGATCGGGTCTTTCCAGGAGAAGGAATATCCTTCGTTGATCGTGAGAGCTTGTGATGGGCTAAGTTGGGACACCCCTACATGGCATAAACTTTCGAGAGCCGCGCCCGCGGTTATGTGGTAGATGGGAATTTGTTATTATCCGGTTGTAGAGAACTTTACACTTGACTTAATTAAAATGAATCAACCGCGTGTGTAGCCATGATGGTCTCTTTTCGGCAGAGTCCTGGAAGTGAACACGGTTTGGGTTTTGCTTGAACGTAAGTAGTTCAGGAGCACTTCTTGATCACTTCCAGCTTCACGATCGTTGCGTAGCTTCTCATCTTACTCTTATTTTCGTATGTTAGCCACCATATTTTCTTAGCGCTTGCTGCAACTCCACCTCATTACCTTATCCTACCCATAAGCTTAAATAGTCTTGATCTCGCGGGTTTTGAGATTGTTGAGTCCTCGTGACTCACATATACTACCAAAATAGTTGTAGGTGCCGATGATACCAGTGCAGGTGATGCTACCGAACTCAAGTGGGAGTTCGGCGAGGACCTTCATCATTACTATGTTTTGTTTCTTGATGATCAGTAGTGGAGCCCAGTTGGGATGATCGGGGATCTAGCATTTGGGGTTATCTTCTTTTCATTTGGATTTGTCCGTAGTCGGACTATGTGTGTACTCTGAATGATGTATGAAATATTTGATCATTGTGTGACTTGGCGTTTGTAAGCCAACTATCTATTTACCCCTTTCTTCTTCATTACATGGGATTGTGTGAAGATGACCCTTCTCGTGACAGAACCACAGTGCGGTTATGCCTCTAACTCATGTCTCGGCACATGGGAGATATAGCCGCATCGTGGGTGTTACAAAGATCTTCGTAGAATATGTAGGAGCCAATATGAGCATCTAGGTTCCGCTATTGGTTATTGACCAGAGATGTGTCTTGGTCATGTCTACATAGTTCTCGAACCCGTAAGGTTCGCATGCTTAACGTTTGATAACGATTTGTATTATGAGTTATGTGATTTGATGACCGAATATTGTTCGGACTCCCGGATGAGATCACAGACATGGCGAGGTGTTTCTAAATGGTCGAGGGGTAAAAACCGATATATTGGAAGGTTATATTCGGACACCGGAATAGATCTGAAGTATTTCGGGTATTTTCTGGAGTACCGGGAGGTTACCGGAACCCCCTGAGGAAGTAATGGGCCTTAATGGGATTTAGGGGAAAGGAGAGAAGGGCCACAAGGGGTGTCCGCGCTCCCCCTCATGGCTAGTCCGAATTGGACTAGGAGGGGGCGGTGCCCCCCTCCTTCGTTCTCCCCTCTTCATCCTTCCATCCTTCTCCTAGTTGGAATACGAAAGGGGGGTGAATCCTAATTGGACCAGGAGTCCAACTAGGACTCCCCGCTATGGCGCGCCCCCCCTTGGGCCGGCCTCCTCTTACCCCTCCTTTATATACGTGGGAAGGGGGCACCCCAAAGACACACCAAGTCTTCTCTTAGCCCTGTGCGGTGGCCCCCCTCCGTAGTTACACACCACAGTCATGTCGTTGTAGTGCTTAGCCGAAGCCCTGTGCCGGTAACTTCATCATCATTGTCAAACACACCATCATGCTGACGAAACTCTCTGTCGTCCTCAACTGGATCAAGAGCTCGAGCAACGTCATCGTGCTGAACGTGTGCTGAACACGGGGGCGCCGTACATTCGGTTCTAGGATCGGTTGGATCGCGAAGACGTTCGACTACATCAACCACGTTACAAAGCGCTTCCGCTTTCTGTCTACGAGGGTACGTGGACACACTCTCCCCTCTTGTTGCTATCTATCTTCTAGATGGATCTTGCGTGATCATAGGAATTTTTTTGAAATACTGCGTTCCCCAACAGTGGCATCCGAGCCAGGTCTTTGCATAGATGTTTTATGCAGGAGAAGAACACAAAGAGTTGTGGGCGATAATAGTCATACTGCTTACCAGTAACGTCCTACTTTGATTCAGCTATATTATTGGATAAAGCGGCCCGGACCGACATTACATGACCGTGTTCATGAGGCTGGTTCTACCGACGTGCTTTGCACACAGGTGGATGGCGGGCTTATGTTTCTCCAACTCTAGTTGAATCAAGTTTGACTATGCCGGATCCTTATTAAAGGTTAAAACAACACACTTGACGAACAATCGTTGTGCTTTTGATGCGTAGGTAAGAACAGTTCTTGCTGGAAGCCCGTAGCAACCACGTAAAACTTGCAACAACAAAGTAGAGGACGTCTAAGTTGTTTTTGCAGGGCATGTTGTGTTGTGATATGGTCAAGACGTGATGAGATATAAATTGATGTATGAGATGATCATGTTTTGTAAAAGTTATCGCCATGTAATTCGTTTACTTTATCACTAAGCGGTAGCGATAGTCGTAGAAGCAATAGTTGGCGAGACGACAACGATGCTACGATGGAGATCAAGGTGTCATGCAGGTGACGATGGTGATCATGACGGTGCTTTGGAGATGGAGATCAAAAGGCACAAGATGACGATGGCCATATCATATCACTTCTTTTGATTGCATGTGATGTTTATCTTTTATGCATCTTATTTTGCTTAGTACAACGGTAGCATTATAAGATAATCCCTCCCTAAATTTCAAGGTACAAGTGTTCTCCCTGAGTATGCACCGTTGCTACAGTTCGTCATGCCGAGACACCACGTGATGATCGGGTGTGATAAGCTCTAGGTTCACATACAACGGGTGCAATCCAGTTTTGCACGTGCAGAATACTCAGTTTAAACTTGACGAGCCTAGCATATGCAGATATGGCCTTGGAACACTGAGACCGAAAGGTCGAACATGAATCATATAGTTGATATGATCAACATAGTGATGTTCACCATTGAAAACTACTCCATCTCACGTGATGATCGGACATGGTTTAGTTGATATGGATCATGTGATCATTTAGATGACTAGAGGGATGTCTATCTAAGTGGGAGTTCTTAACTAATATGATTAATTGAACTTTAATTTATCATGAACTTAGTACCTGATATTATTTGCATGTCTATGGTGTTGTAGATCAATGGCCCGTGCTACTGTTCCCTTGAATTATAATGCGTTCCTAGAGAAAGCTAAGTGGAAAGATGATGGTAGCAACTACATGGACTGGGTCCGTAACTTGAGGATTATCGTCATTGCTGCATAGAAGAATTACGCCCTAGAAGTACAGGTAGGTGCAAAACCCGCTGCAGGAGCAACTCGAGATGTTATGAATGTCTGGCAGACTAAAGCTGATGAGTACTCGATAGTTTAGTGTGCCATGCTTTGCGGCTTAGAATCGGGACTTCAAAGACGTTTTGAACGTCATGGAGCATATGAGATGTTCCAGGAGTTGAAGTTAATATTTCAAGCAAATTCCCGAATTGAGAGATATGAAGTTTCTATAAAATTCTATAGCTGCAAGATGGAGGAGAATAGTTCTGTCAGTGAACATATACTAAGAATGTCTGGGTACCACAACCAGTTCACTCAACTAGGAGTTAATCTTCCTGATGATTGTGTCATTGAGAGAGTTCTTCAATCACTGCCACCAAGCTACAAAAGCTTCATGATGAACTATAATATCCGAGGGATGATAAGACAATTCCTGAGCTCTTCGCATTGCTAAAGGCTGCGGAGGTAGAACTGAAGAAGGAGCATCAAGTGTTGATGGTTAACAAGACCACTTGTTTCAAGAAAAAGGGCAAAGAGAAGAAGGGGAACTTCAAGAAGAACGGCAAGCAAGTTGCTGCTCAAGTGAAGAAGCCCAAGTCTCGATCTAAGCCTGAGACTGAGTGCTTCTACTCCAAAGGGACTGGTCACTGCAAGTGGAACTGCCCCAAGTATTTGGCGGATCAGAAGGATGCCAAAGTGAAAGGTATATTTGATATACATGTTATTGATGTGTACCTTACTAATGCTCGTAGTAGTGCCTGGGTATTTGATACTGGTTACGTTGCCCATATTTGCAACTCGAAACAGGGGCTATGGATCAAACGTAGATTGGCTAAGGATGAGGTGACGATGCGTGTGGGAAATGGTTCCAAAGTCGATGTGATCGCCGTCGGCACGCTACCTCTACATCTACCGTCGGGATTAGTTTTAGACCTAAATAATTATTATTTGGTGCCAGCTTTGAGGATGAACATTATATCTGGATCTTGTTTGATGCGAGACGGTTATTCATTTAAATCAGAGAATAATGGTTGTTCTATTTATATGAGTAATATCTTTTATGGTCATGCACCCTTGATGAGTAATCTATTTTTGTTTAATCTCGATAGTAGTGATACACATGTTCATAATACTGAAACCAAAAGATACAAGTTTAATAACGATAGTGCAACTTATTTGTAGCACTGACGTTTAGGTCATATTGGTGTAAAGCGCATGAAGAAACTCCATGCTGATGGGCTTTTGGAATCACTTGATTTTGAATCTCTTGATGCTTGCAAACCATGCCTCATGGGCAAGATGACTAAGACTCCGTTCTCCGGAACAATGGAGCGAGCAACTGACTTACTGCAAATAATACATATTGATGTATGCGGTCCGATGAGTGTTGAGGCTCGCGACATGTATCGTTATTTTCTGACCTTCACAGATGATTTGAGAAGATATGGGTATACCTACTTGATGAAACATTTGTCTGAAACATTTGAAAAGTTCAAAGAATTTGAGAGTGAAGTGGAAAATCATCGTAACAAGAAAATAAAGTTTCTACTGATCGTGGAGGCGAATAGTTGATTTATGAGTTTGGTCATCATTTGAAACAATGCGGAATAGTTTCGCAGCTCACGCCACTCGAACACCACAACGTAATGGTTTGTCCGAAGGTCATAACTGCACTCTATTAGATATGGTGCAATCTATGATGTCTCTTACTGATTTACCGCTATCATTTTGGGGTTATGCTTTAGAGACGGTTGCATTCACGTTAAATAGGGCACCATCTAAATCCGTTGAGACGACACCATGTGAACTGTGAGCTGTCATTTCTTAAAGTTTGGGGCTGCGATGCTTATGTGAAAAAGCTTCAACCTGATAAGCTCGAAACCAAATTGGAGAAATGTGTCTTCATAGGATACCCAAAGGAAACTATTGGGTACACCTTCTATCATAGATCCGAAGGCAAGATATTCATTGCTAAGAATGGATCCTTTCTATAGAAGGTGTTTCTCTCGAAAGAAGTGAGTGGGAGGAAAGTAGAACTTGATGTGGTAACTGTACCTTTTCCCTTATTGGAAAGTAGTTCATCACAGAAATTAGTTCCAGTGATTCCTACACCAATCAGCGAGGAAGTTAATGATGATGATCATGAAACTTCTTATCGAGTTACTACCGAACCTCATAGGTCAACTAGAGTACGATCCACACTTGAGTGGTACGGTAATCCTGTTCTAGAGGTCATGTTACTTGACCATGATGAACCTACGAACTATGAGGAAGCGACGATGAGGCCAGATTCCGCGAAATGGCTTGAGGCCATGAAATCTGAGATGGGATCCATGTATGAACAAAGTATGGACTTTGGTTGACTTGCCCTATGATTGGCAAGCCATAGAGAATAAATGGATCTTCAAGAAGAAGACTGACGCTAACGGTAATGTTACTGTCTACAAAGCTCGACCTGTTATGAAAGGTTTTCGACAAGTTCAAGGTGTTTACTACGATGAGACCTTCTCACCCGCAGCGATGCTTAAGTTTGCCCGAATCATGTTAGCAATTGCCGCATTTTATGATTATGAAATTTGGCAAATGGATGTCAAAACTGCATTCCTTAATGGATGTCATAAAGAAGAATTGTATATGATGCAGAAGGTTTTGTCGTTCCAAAAGGTGCTAACAAAGTGTGCAAGCTCCAGCGATCCATTTATGGACTGGAGTTGGAATATACGCTTTGATAGTGTGATCAAAGTATATGGTTTTATACGTACTTTTGGAGAATCCTGTATTTACAAGAAAGTGAGTGGGGGCTCTATAGCATTTCTAATATTATATGTGGATGACATATTATTAAGTGGAAATAATACAGAATTTTCAGATAGCATAAAAGGATACTTGAATAAGAATTTTTCAATGAAAGACCTCGATGAAGCTGCTTATATATTGGGTATCAAGATTTATAGAGATAGATCAAGATGCTTAATTGGACTTTCACAAAGCATATACCTTGATAAAGTTTTGAAGAAGTTCAAAATGGATCAGTCAAAGAAAGGGGTCTTGCCTGTATTACAAGGTGCGAAGCTGAGTCAGACTTCATGCCTGACCACTGCAGAAGATATAGAGAAAATGAAAGTCATTCCCTATGCCTCAGCCATAGGTTCTATCATGTATGCAATGTTGTGTACCAGACATGATCTGTGCCTTGCTATAATTTTAGTAGGGAGGTACCAAAGTAATCCAGGAGTGGGTCACTGGACAGCGGTCAAGAACATCCTAAAATACCTAAAAAGAACTAAGGATATATTTCTCATTTATGGAGGTTACAAAGAGCTCGTCGTGAATGGTTATGTTGATGTAAGCTTTGACACTGATGCGGATGACTCTATGTCACAAACCGGATACTTATTTATATTTAATTGTGGAGCTGTCAGTTGGTGCCGTTCCAAGCAGAGCGTCGTGGCGGGATCTACGTGTGAAACGGAGTACATAGTTGCTTTGGAAGGAGAAAATGAAGGAGTGTGGACGAAGGAGTTCATATCTGATCTAGGTGTAATACCTAGTGCATCGGGTCCAATAAAAATCTTTTGTGACAATACTAGAGCAATTGCCTTGGCAAAGGAATCCAGATTTCACAAGAGAACCAAACACATCAAGAGACGCTTCAATTCCATCTGTGATTAAGTCAAGGAGGGAGACATAGAGATTTGCAAGATACACACGGATCTAAATGTTGCAGACCCGTTGACTAAGCCTCTCTCACGAGCAAAACATGATCAGCACCAAGACTCCATGGGTGTTAGAATCATTACTATGTAATTTAGATTATTGACTCTAGTGCAAGTGGGAGACTGAAGGGAATATGCCCTAGAGGCAATAATAAGGTTGTTATTTATATTTTCTTTTATCATGATAAATGTTTATTATTCATGCTAGAGTTGTATTAACCGGAAACAAGTACATGTGTGAATACATAGATAAAAAAAGTGTCCCTGGTATGCCTCTACTTGACTATCTTGTTAATCAAAGATGGTTAAGTTTCTTGACCATAGACATGTGTTTTCATTTGATGAACAGGAGCACATCATTAGAGAATGATGGGATGGACAAGACCCATCCGTCAGCTTAGCATAATGATCGTTTAGTTTTATTGCTATTGCTTTCTTCATGACTTATACATGTTCCTCTGACTATGAGATTATGCAACTCTCGAATACCGAAGGAACACCTTGTGTGCTATCAAATGTCACAATGTATCTGGGTGATTATAAATATGCTCTACAGGTGTCTCTGATGGTGTTTGTTGAGTTGGCATAGATTGAGATTAGGATTTGTCACTCCATGTATCGGAGAGGTATCTCTGGGCCCTCTCGGTAATGCACATCACTGTAAGCCTTGCAAGCGATCTATTGAGTTAGTTATGGGATGATGCATTATGGAACGAGTAAAGAGACTTGTGAGTAACAAGATTGAAATTGGTATGATGATACCGACGATCGAATCTCGGGCAAGTTACAAACAGGTGACAAAGGGAACAACGTATGTTGTTATGCGGTTTGACCGATAAAGATGTTCATAGAATATGTAGGAGCCAATATGAGCATCCATGTTCTGCTATTGGTTATTGACCGAAGATGCGTCTCGGTAATGTCTACATAGTTATCGAACCCGTAGGGTCCGCACGCTTAACGTTCGATGACGATTTGTATTATGAGTTATGTGATTTGATGACCGAAGATTGTTCGGAATCCCAGATGAGATCACGGACATGACGGGAGTCTTGAAATGGTCGAGGTAAAAATCAATATATTGGAAGGTTATATTCGAACACCAGTATGGTTCCAAAGTGTTTCGGGTATTTTACGGAGTACCGGGAGGTTATCGGAACCCCCCGGGATGTAATGGGCCTTAATGGGCTTTAGGGGAAAGGAGAGAATGGCCAGAAGGGGTGGCCACGCACACCCCTCATGGCTAGTGCAAATTGGACTACGAGGGGGCGTCGCCCCCTCCTTCCTTCTCCCTTCTTCCTCCTTCCCTCCTTCTCCTACATGGAATAGGAAAGGGGGGGGGGCGAATCCTACTTGGACCGGGAGTCCAAGTAGGACTCCCCTATGGCGCACCCCCCTTGGGCCGGCCTCCTCTCCCCCCGTCCTTTATATACGTGGGAAGGGGGCACCCCAAAGACACACCAAGTCTTCTGTTAGCCATGTGTGGCGCCCCCCTCCACATTTACACACCTCGGTCATATCGCTTTAGTGCTTAGGCGAAGCCCTGTGCCGGTAACTTCATCATCACCGCCAAACATGTCGTCGTGCGGATGAAACTCTACCTCATCCTCAACTGGGTCAAGAGCTCGAGGGATGTCATCATGCTGAATTTATGCTGAACACGGAGGTGTCGTACGTTCGGTGCTAGGGTTGGTGAGATCGCGAAAACGTTTGACTACAACAACCGCATTACTAAATGCTTCCGCTTTCGGCCTATGAGGGATTTTTTTGTGTGATCGAAGGACATTTTTTGAAATACTGCGTTCCCCAACAACTCCTTGGCAAATGCAATAAATATTACTAAGAAAGAGATAGACAGAAGTAAAAAATACTCTTATGACCAACCTTCTAGCTAACCTTGTTGTATGAGTGACTAAGTGATGACTATGTATGACATGCCAACATCAGATAGGCTAACGCACCTTGACAAAGGAAGTAGTTTCATGCATGCTAAGTAGGCAAAAAATACTCATTTATAGCCGTCTGAAATCTCCAAGGGCGTGGCCGCACGCGCGAGGTGACGGTCGTGGTAGGAGCGACCATGATATGGGCTGCTGACAGCCCTTGGATCTAAGATCGAATGGTCACCTGCTAAGTTGTTGAAAACATGCAGGATAACCCTCCAGGATAGGATATTCACCCATAGGTCTAGAATCACTCCATACAACCGTTTGATCTCACATCCAAGGGATCTCGGAAGCCCATATAATGGCGTCTGTCGTGGTTCTAAGTCTGACAATAGTGTAGGGGGGTAAGTATGGAGAGGCAAGGTCTTAGCTATGGAGAAGTTGTAAGGACGCAAGGTTTACGAGTTCATGCCCTTCTCGGAGGAAGTAATAGCCCTACGTCTCGGAGCCCGAAGGCGGTCGACTGGATTATGTGGGAATGAGTTACAGAGGTGCGAACCCTTGTCTCGGAGGAGGGGGTGGCTTATATAGAGTGCGCCAGGACCCCGGCCAACCCACGTTACGAAGGGTTCAATGTACATTAAGGCAGGGCGTTACTGGTAACGCTAGTAATAAAGTGCTGTGATGACCATAAAAGCTACTTAATGACCGACCGTTAGAGTGCGGAGTGACTTTAGGCCTCCTGGCCGTCGAGTGATTGCTTCTTGGTCGGGTGTCTTCGAGTCTGACGAGTGGAATGCCTCAAAGTCGATTGAAAGGTGATTTCTTCTAGAGATGTCCTTGGGTAGGGCAGCTAGGACAGGTCCATGACCCTACCCTAGGTACATACCTTCATCATTAGCCCCCAAATGGATCGAGGTTTGAGTGGGGAAGGAGTTGAGAACTTCTCCGACTCGTTTTTCATGCCGTGAGCATATCTTATTTCGGATCAACGGACCTGAGTGATGGCGGCAACTTCCTCTTCAGTCACTTTGATCCAATCTTAATTCTTCGTCGAGTGAGTTTCTTTGTTTGTAAGGCTCTGAGTGGCGGTGCGGAGGAGATCTTTGGTCTGACAAGTTGTTTGCTGCCCGCGGATTTCATGGGATCCGAATTTTGGGAAGCGCGCGGGACGAGGGAGGCTGCAGTAATCGGATGGGATAGAGCGGAGCCGCCTCGATCCCCGTGCCACCTTTTTCACCACGTATCGCTCGCGCGGTCCTTACGGGATTTGACAGAGCCATCTGGGCCTACCTGTTAGCCACTCGGAATCGGCCTCATATAAGGCGTTGGACCGGAGTCCCCCGAATAGTGCGCCCCATTACTTCTTCTCCTCCTCACGCCTCTCCGCTGCGCTCGCTCTCGCCCCAACGCCACCATGCCACACGCGTCTCGCCGGCGACAATGGTGAAGGAGAAGGCAGCGGCTCTGGAGCGGGCGAAGAAGGTGACGGCAAAGTCGAAGGGGAAGGCGACGAGCCGGGGCGGATCTTCCTCGTGGACTGGCCTGCCGAAGGGTTGGATTCAGGGCGACTGAATCCACTCGAGGATCTCCCAAGAACACCTCGACGACCTGGCTGAGGGAGGGCTGATCCCCTATGACTCGGCACGGCTTCCGAGGAGGGAATCCGAGCCACAACCCTGGGAGGATGAGCGCATTCTTCTTGCCACCCACGTCGACCGTGGGTTTTCCTTGCCTCCTCATCCTTTCTTCCGAGGGTTTCTAAACTTCTTTGGGGCTCAACTCCACCATTTTACCCCCAACTCAATCGTTTATCTTGCCGCGTTCATTTCCTTGTGTGAGAACTTCTGGGTTGTCGACCTCACTAGGGTCTTTTCAAGCATATTTTCACTTGTCGCTCCCAGATAGTGAAAAAGGCTAATCCGAGTGACAAGAGGACCCAAGTGATCCAGATGTGTGGGGGTCTTGGCATCCAGACGAGGGGGAAAAGCTCCCTTCCGGCCATGATTCTTCCAGACTCAGTTCGCGGATGGCAGTCGACTTGGTTCTACTATAAAGACCAGTCGACGCCAGGGCAATCGACTGGCCTCCCTCCCTTTACCATGGACCGAGTGGAAAAACCCTCCCCTTTGAAGGTGCTCCCGGAGGAGAAGGCGCAAGTGAAGGTGTTGGTCAACCGAGTGGTCCAGCTCATTCGTGACGGGGTCACTGGTATGGATGTCTTGGAGGTCTTCCTTCGGCGGCGCATCCAGCCTCTCCAAGCCCGAGACCATCAGATGTGGATGTATTCGGGTCTAGAAGACTCCACTCGGATCCACCCAGAGGAGGTCGACGACGACACACTGGAGAAGTGGCTGTCGAGTATTACCGGGAACAAGGACAATCCCAGAGGAGCCAGGAGAGTTCCCCCATTCGACCAGTCGCGTGCACCAGAGCAGGTTTGATTCTGAGTTTTTGCTTGTAATCTGAATTCACTCGCGCAGCTGTCTGTATTGTGTTGACTGACTTTGTCCTCTCTGCTTTCTTTTAGGCCATTATTGAAATGTATTCGATGCCCAACAGGGCGCAAGAGCAAACTCTGGAAGGCGAGGCGAGCGGTGGCGAAACTGGCGAGTGAACTTCCGATGGTGAAGGGGATGGAGGAAGCGACGACTCAAGTGATGGGGAAGAAGTCGAGTCACCTCCTCGCATAGAGAGATGATCCAAGCTTGACCAGGATCAGCCGAGTGCCCGGGACAAGGCGACTGCTCAGGCTGGTCAGTCTTCGAAGCATCCTCGGATCTCTTCACCAACCACGACGGAGAAGGCGCCCAAGCACCCCAAAGTTGCAGAACCGAAGACTCGGAAGGCACTGCCGAAGATCAAGATCGATATCCCTGTCGCCTCCGCGTAACTGTCTCTCCTTGTATTCACTCGACACTCCGTGTTGTTTGTTTTTCTTGTTTTAACTTGGACGAACTTTGGAATTGTCAGCGCTGCCACTTTCGGGACCTCAGTTTATAGGGATGATGACGAGGTGATGGAGGATGCGGTCACTTCTAATCCGGGTATGACTTCTGCCATATTTTGTCTTTGTTCAGTCGATTCAACTGCAATGTGCACCATTGGGTGACGTGATTTTGGCGACTGAACTTTGCACAGCTCCCAACATTATTGACCTCCCTAATGATGATGAAGAGCCCGAGAGGCCTTTGACGAGGAAGAATAGGCGAGCTCCTGCAAGCGAGGCGCCACAGTCGACACCGAGAGCGGAACCAGTCGTTCAGGACACTGGTGACGTCAATCGGGGTTCTATTACCTTCGCCAAGCCCCTGTCGAGTGCCTTGCCTTCTTCTTCGACTTCTCAGACGCCTGTCGACCCGCCTTCAGTTTTTGCGACCCATCATGTCCCAGAGGACGAGGTGAATGCTGCTAGGGAAGCCATACGCCAGGCGGGCATTATGATGGAAAAGATGAAGACGGTGCGGGACGCCAGCCAAGCAGCCTATGATGCCAGCTTAGCTGTCCAGAGCAACGTTCAGGTTAGTCGGCTATCTGAAGATTCTTTCCGAAAATCTTTGCATCTGTACACCCAGTGGGTGCGTTGATTGAAGTTTTGGACTAGTGGGGGCACGCTGAGTGCACCCACTGGGTGTAGTCCGCGAAGCTACTGTGGACTGCTAGCAGTCGACTGTAGTCTTTGTATTATGTCGAGTAAAAACCGAATTGGTAGTTTGTTTCTTCCGCTCGATCTGGTCGAGTGGAATCAGAACCGGTGGGGGCACACAAAGTGCACCCACTGGGTGTAGTCCCCGAGACCGCGGTCGACTGCTGGCAGTCGACTATGGTCTGAGTTCTACTTTGTCTCTCTCTCTTTTTTTGTTTTTTTTTGAACTCGACTCCGGCGGACCGGCCGAGTGGAATCAGAACCGGTGGGGGCAGGCAAAGTGCACCCACTGGGTGTAGTCCCCGAGACTATGGTGGACTGCGGGCAGTCGACCGTAGTTTTAGCACTTAATGCCTTTGAAGTTTTTTTTGCTGTGGAATAATTTCTCCCCTTTGACTTCCGAAATCTTGTGATCTTGGAGCTCGCTTTGGAGGGGCAGTAGATTCAACTGAAACTTGACTTGGAGCTGGCCAGGACAGAACTACAGACGGTCAGAGATGGCGCCGCTGTTAAGACAAGTTTGTCGACTGGTCAGTTTTCGGCTCGAGCATCCTTCTGCTCTTTCTGAATCAATCATCATTTCTTTGCAAAAAAACTAAGGGAAGCTTTGGCGAAAAAGGATCAGGATTTGGTTGCTACCCAGAAGGAGGCTGACGACAAGACCGCTCTGGCCGGACAGAAGCTGGCTTCAGTCGGCTAGTTGGAAGAAGAGAATGCCAGGCTGAAGACTTCTCTGAATGAAGCCAACAGGGAGTGCACATGCTGGAAGAAGGAGAACCTCAAATTGAGCGAACAGATGGAAGGCATTGCTCGCCGGAGGGACGATCTGGAGAGCTACCTGAGGAGCCTCGGCAAGAAGTTGTATATCAAGCTTGAAGGTGCACATTTAGTTCCGATTGATTTTTTTTTGTGTCAACTCAATGTATGAAGATTGACTTATCCTTGGATCGTGAATGCAGAGTTTTGCCAGAATTTTGAAGAAGAGACTGGGAGGATCGAACCAGGTTTGGATCCAATCAACTCTCCCGTGAGAGATGACACTGCCATGAATCTGCTCCGACTGGAATCTCACATCGACGGCGCCATGGACTACTTGGCTCGACTGAAGGTCGCCATGTCACGGATCGACCCGGCACTCTGGCCAGAGTCTACCCTCCAAAACGATCTTGAGTCTCTGATGGCTCGACTTAACGGAATCCCTGACCGAGTGCTGATGTGGCTTCGTCCTTGGTTCGTGTCTAGTGCAAGGAGGTGCGACAAGACAAGCTGGCCGCAATCAAGGTCGCAAACACCCAGAAGCATGACTTCCGAACTTTTATGGATACCTTCATAGCTGCCGCCACTCGGATTGCCGATGGCGTCGACCTGGATGAGTTCGTCGAGCCTGCCAGCCCTCCTCCCGCGGAGTGAACAAACTCTTATGTCCTACCTTAAATTTGCCTCGGAATGCCGAGTGGTTTTTGTAACCATTAAACTTTTTCGGGCTGCATGCCCGAGTACCTCGATCTGTGATCCAGAACCTTTAGAGTTTTATCTGAACTTGGTTTACCGTTGAATATCTTTATGAATCTCCTCCTGAGTGAAACCATTCTTCCTTCGAGACAACTTTCTGTATTTGCAGCGCAGCCCCGAAGGAAAGGGAAGCAGACGACCCATGTCTTGTTTTTGTGGCGAAGCTCTCCAGGGGAAGGCGGCGCTCGACCCACAGCCTGTTATTGCAGAGTGGGACGGAGTGCACATTGTATTTGTGGCGAAGCTCTCTAGGAGAAGGTGGCAGTCGACCTGCTCCTCGTCGTTCTTGAGGATTAAGAGGTGTTTCGTAGTTAGGCGAGTACTGGACTGCAGCTAAGCCCCCGAGTGGGACGATTGCTCTCCATTCGATAGGATTTTTTCAAACTTAGGCGAGTGCC
Source organism: Triticum monococcum (assembly GCA_034509565.1). Classification (NCBI taxonomy): domain Eukaryota; kingdom Viridiplantae; phylum Streptophyta; class Magnoliopsida; order Poales; family Poaceae; genus Triticum; species Triticum monococcum. The sequence goes on from CM067847.1 coordinate 343,103,733, forward strand.
GGACTGCAGCTAAGTCTTCTAGTGAGAGAACTTAGGCGAGTACTGGACTGCAGCTAAGCCCCCGAGTGAGAGGATTGATCTCCACTCGGTAGGATTTTTCAAACTTAGGCGAGTGCCTGACTGCAGCTAAGTCTCTAAGTGGGAGAACCTAGGCGAGTACTGGACTGGAACTAAGCCCCCGAGTGGGAGGGTTGCTCTCCACTCGGTAGGATTTTTCAAACATAGGCGAGTGCCTGACTGCAGCTAAGTCTCTAAGTGGGAGAACTTAGGCGAGTACTGGACTGCAGCTAAGCCCCCGAGTGGGAGGGATGCTCTCCACTCGGTAGGATTTTTCAAACTTTGGCGAGTGCCTGATTGCAGCTAAGTCTCTAAGTGGGAGAACTTAGGCGAGTACTGGACTGCAGCTAAGCCCCCGAGTGGGAGGGTTGCTCTCCACTCGGTAGGATTTTTCAAACTTAGGCGAGTGCCTGACTACAGCTAAGTCTCTAAGTGGGAGAACTTAGGCGAGTACTGGACTGCAGCTAAGCCCCCGAGTGGGAGGGTTGCTCTCCACTCGGTAGGATTTTTCAAACTTAGGGGAGTGCCTGACTGCAGCTAAGTCTCTAAGTGGGAGAACTTAGGTGAGTACTGGATTGCAGCTAAGCTCCCGAGTGGGAGGGGAGCTCTCCACTCGGTAGGATTTTTCAAACTTAGGCGAGTGCCTGGCTGCAGCTAAGTCTCTAAGTGGGAGAACTTAGGCGAGTACTGGACTGCAGCTAAGCCCCCGAGTGGGAGGGTTGCTCCCCACTTGGTAGGATTTTTCAAACTTAGGCGAGTGCCTCACTGCAGCTAAGTCTCTAAGTGGGAGAACTTAGGCGAGTACTAGACTGCAGCTAAGCCCCTGAGTGGGAGGGTTTCTCCCCACTCGGTAGGATTTTTCAAACTTAGGCGAGTGCCTGACTGCAGCTAAGTCTGTAAGTGGGAGAACTTAGGCGAGTACTGGACGGCAGCTAAGCCCCCGAGTGGGAGGGTTGCTCTCCACTCGGTAGGATTTTTCAAACTTAGGCGAAACGGATTCGCAGCTAGGCCCCCGAGTGGGAGGCTGGCCCGCCACTCGGTAGGAGTTTTCAAACTTAGGCGAAACAGATTCGCAGCTAAGCCCCCGAGTGGGAGGCTGCCCGCCACTCGGTAGGAAACTGTTTTTACAAACTTAGGCGAAGCGGATTTGCAGCTAAGCCACCCACTGGGGGATTTCTTATGCAAACAAAAACAATAATAATCACTGGGAAAATTATAACGCTCTTGTCTCTGAAAAATAAACTACAGGAGTTTTTCTTATTACATCTCATTCGAGTGAGAATTCAAGTATAAAAGGGGCGGAGTAGCTCCGCATTCCATGCTCGTGGCTCATCAATCTGGCGATCGACATTGTAGAGGTGGTATGCTCCATCGTGGAGGACTCTGGTGACTATGAAGGGGCCTTCCCAAGTAGGAGCAAGCTTGTGTGGTTTCTGCTGATCCACTCGAAGGACTAAGTCTCCTTCTTGGAAGGCTCGGCTCTTCACGTTTCTGGCATGGAATCGACGCAAGTCTTGCTGATAGATGGTCGATCGGATCCGGGCCATTTCTCTTTCTTCTCCTAGGAGGTCGACTGCGTCTTGCTGGGCTTGTTCTGCTTCATCTTCTGAGTAGAGCTCGACTCTGGGAGCGTTGCGAAGCAGGTCACTCGGTAAGACTGCCTCGGCTCCGTAGACCAGAAAGAATGGGGTTCTTCCGGTCGATCGATTCGGGGTTGTCCTCAATCCCCAAAGGACCGATGGGAGCTCGTCGACCCATGCACCTGGTGCGTGCTTGAGATCGCGCATCAATCGGGGTTTCAGTCCTTTCAGAATTAGGCCATTTGCCCTTTCTGCTTGCCCATTCGACTGAGGGTGAGCGGCCGAAGCATAGTCGACCCGAGTGCCCTGAGAGGCGCAGAAGTCCCTGAACTTGTCAGAATCGAAGTTTGAACCATTGTCCGTGATGATACTGTGCGGAACTCCATATCTGAATATCAACTCTCTGATGAAACTGATAGCGGTGCAAGCTTCGAGATTCTTGATAGGCTTGGCTTCAATCCATTTGGTGAACTTGTCGACTGCTACCAGCACATGAGTGAAGCCGCTCCTGCCTGTTCTCAGCGGTCCAACCATGTCCAACCCCCAAACAGCAAAGGGCCAGACGTGTGGAATGGTTTTCAGGGCTGACGCGGGCTTGTGCGGCATATTGGAGTAATACTGACACCCTTCACATTTGTTGACTATCTCTTTGGCCATCTCATTGGCCCTTGGCCAGTAGAACCCCGCTCGGTATGCTTTAGCCACAATGGTCCGAGAGGACGCATGATGACCACAGGTCCCCGAGTGGATATCGTTAAGGATCATCTGTCCTTCTTCTGGTGTGATACACTTCTGGCCGACCCCAGTCGCGCTTTCTCTATATAACTGTCCGTTTATGACTGTAAAGGCCTTGGATCGATGGACGATCTGTCGAGCCTCTTCTTCGTCTTCTGGGAGTTCTTTCCTTAGGATGTACGCGATGTACGGTTCTGTCCAGACGGGAGTAATAACCAACACTTCCATGATCAGATCGACCACAGCTGGAACTTCAACTTCAGTCGGATCCGTGGCGCTTTTTGGCTGAGGGGCCTCTTCCGTGAAGGGATCCTCCTAGACTGATGGCGTGTGGATGTGTTCCAAAAACACATTGCTCGGAATGGCTTCTCTTTTGGAACCTATTTTTGCCAAATCATCAGCTGCTTGATTTTTCAGTCAGGGTATGTGATGAAGCTCTGACCCCTCGAATTTCTTCTCCAGCTTTCTCACTGCATTGCAATAACCAGTCATGGCTGGACTTCTGACGTCCCATTGCTTCATCACCTGATTAACCACCAAATCTGAGTCGCCATAGACCATGAGGCGACGGACGCCGAGTGAGATGGCCATGCGCAACCCATACAAAAGTGCTTCATATTCTGTCACGTTATTGGAGGAATCAAAGTGGATTTGAAGAACATATCTGAGTTTATCTCCTTTGGGGGAGACCAACACCACTCGGACACCGGAACCACTCAGCATCTTGGAACCGTCGAAAAACATAGTCCAATGCTCCGAGTGAATCTGAGTCGGCAACTGGTGTTCAATCCACTCGGCGACGAAATCTGCGATTGCTTGGGACTTGATAGCTTTCTTTGCCTCAAACTTGATATCTAGGGGAAGGTGTTCAATCGCCCATTTTTCCACTCGACCAGTTGCATCCCTATTATGCAGGATCTCTGATAATGGAGCATCGCTGATGACTGTAATGGAATGATCAGAGAAGTATTGAGCAACTTTCATGGTGGACATATAAATCCCATATACAAGCTTCTGATAGTGACAATATCTTTGCTTCGATGGGGTTAAGACTTCAGAAATATAATATACTCGGCGCTGAACTTTGAAGGTTTTCCCTTCTTCTTCCCGCTCGACCGTAAGTACCATACTGACGACTTGTCCTGTGGCTACAATGTAAAGCAGCAAAGGCTCTTTGCTGATTGGGGCAGCAAGCACCGGCTGGGTGGAGAGCAGAGCTTTGAGATCTACAAATGTTGCATCAGCTTCAGGAGTCCACTCAAACTTGTCGGACTTCTTCATCAATCGATAAAGAGGTAATGCCCTTTCACCAAGACGAGATATGAATCGACTTAGGGCGGCCAAGCAACCAGTAAGCTTCTGGATGTCGTGCACTCACACAGGGATTTTCATTCGGAGTATGGTGCCAACTTTTTCTGGATTGGTGTCGATTCCCCGTTCGGAAACGAGAAAACCGAGTAACTTTCCGCCAGGGAATCCGAATGTACACTTTGATGGATTAAGCTTGATATCATACCTCCTGAGGTTGGCAAAGGTTTCAGCAAGGTCAGTCAGCAGGTCAGAACCCTTCCGTGACTTGACCACAATATCATCCATGTATGCTTCCACGTTCCAACTGATTTGAGTGAGCAAACACTTCTGAATCATCCTCATGAATGTGGCTCTGGCATTCTTGAGGCCAAACGGCATAGTAACATAACAGAAGAACCCGAGTGGAGTGATGAGAGCTGTCTTGATCTCATCAGGTCCATACAGACGGATCTGATGGTACCCGGTATAGGTGTCTAAGAAAGACAATCGCTCACATCCCGCAGTCGAGTCGACTATCTGGTCGATGCGGGGGAGAGGAAAATGATCTTTTGGGCAGGCCCGATTGATATGTTTAAAGTCAATGCACATGCAAAGTGACTTGTCCTTCTTGGGGACCATGACAACATTGGCGAGCCACTCGGAGTGGTAGATTTCTCGGATGAACTCCGCTGCTAAGAGCCGAGCCACCTCCTCGCCAATAGCCTTTCTCTTTTCGACGGCGGACCGTCGGAGATGTTCCTTGACAGGTTTTACTTTTGAGTCGACTCTCAGGCGATGCTCAACCAGCTCCCTGGGAACACCTGACATGTCAGAAGGCTTCCATGCGAAAATGTCCCAGTTCTCACAGAGGAACTGGATGAGCACTTCTTCCTATTTGGAGTCGAGTGTTGTCGATATATGAGTCGGGGCGGCGCTGGGGTCCGTCGGGTGGATGTGAGCTGTCTTCGTGTCGCCAGTCGACTGGAAAGCTGACTCTGTAGCAGGCTTCTTGGCTCGCAAGAGATCACTCGGGTCTGCAGTCTTCTGGTATTCCTGCAACTCCACCACTGCCATATGTGCGTCGGCGAACTTCGAACCCTTCTGAAAACTTTCTTCTGCTTTCTTCTGATTGCCTGTAATGGTGATCACACCTTTGGGGCCAGGCATCTTCAATTTGAGATACACGTAACATGGTCGGGCCATGAAGCGTGCATAAGCCGGCCTGCCCAGAATAGCGTGATAGGCACTCTGGAAGTCCACAACTTCAAATGTCAACTTTTCTTTGCGGTAATTCTTGGAATCACCGAAAACCACATCAAGAGCAATCTGGCCGAGTGATTCAGCCTTCTTCCCAGGAATGACTCCATGGAAACTCATGTTGCTGGCACAGAGTCTGGACATCGGAATGCCCATCCCTTTCAACGTCTCAGCATATAATATGTTCAAACCACTGCCACCATCCATCAGGACTTTGGTCAGTCGAGTGCCTTCAACAACTGGGTCGACCACCAAAGCTTGCCTCCTAGGGGTGGCGATGTGCGTTGGGTGGTCGGACTGGTAGAATGTTATGGCAGTCTGAGACCATTTCAGGTAACTAGGTGTCGCCGGAGCGACCATATTCACCTCTTGGTTAATAACTTTCAGTCGACTTTTGCTCTCAACATCAGCAAAAATCATCAGGGTGGAATTGACTTAAGGGTATCCGTCATCACTGTCCTCTTTGTCCTCGACCTTGTTTGACTCCTTTTCCTTACCCTTGGGCTGCTTGCCCTGGAACTGCTGGATCAAGAGTCGACACTGCCGAGTGGTATGTTTCGGGTAAATAAAATTACCCTCTTCATCTTTCTTTGTGTGGATGAGACATGGCAAGTCCAACACATCATTTCCCTCCTTGTCTTTAACCTTTTTGGGGTTCCAAGGCCCTTTAGGTTTCCCTTTAGACTTTCCTTGGGCCAAAGCTAAGGCTTCCTCGGGAGCCGCTGGCTCGGCTTTCCGCTTCTGCTTCCGATTGGAATTGCCTCCGGTTTCTTGGGCGACTGACTTGAGCTTGCCGCTCCTGAGTCGATCCTCGTCTTCACCATTAGCGTATTTGGTAGCATTCTCCATCATCCGGTTCAGGGACATATCTCTGGTTCGACCGAATTTCAGATTCAGTTCTCTGTACTTGACGCCTTCCTTGAAGGCACAAACTGCTTGGTGGTCAGGCACATTTTCCACCGAGTGATGTAACGTGATCCATCTCTGGATGTAATCCCTCAAAGTTTCATTCGGCTTTTGCACACAAGACCGCAGTTCCGTTAGTCCTGCCAGTCGCTTGCATGTGCCTTCAATTGTGGTGACAAACACTCAGGAGAGATCTTCCAAAGTGTAAATGCTGCTAGGTGCTAACTGGTTCAGCCACGCTCTGGCCGAGCCCTCCAGCATGAGAGGCGGGTGTTTCATGGCCACTTCATCATTGCCGCCGCCAATCTGGACGGCCACTCGGTAGTCATCAAGCCAAGTATCGGGCTTAGACTCGCCAGTGAACTTACTGACTCCAGTCGCCAACCTGAAATTGGTAGGAATCACAGCGGTCCTGATGGCTTTACTAAAGCACTCTGGCCCCGAAACATGTACTCTGCTGCTGGCAGGCGCATCTCTGTCGTGGCCTTCTCGGTGAGCACTGTTCCTGTCGACTAGACCTTGGACGAGGATGGATCTCGCGTCAAAGCCTGGCCCTCTAGGGTTGACTGGAATCCTTCGCCCACCACTATGAGGGCGCCTGTCATCCTGCTGGCGAGGCACATACGACCCGCTCCTCAGGGGAGGCGTGAGCACTCGGTGTCGACCGTCACGATCGACTCGGTGATCATACTGCTCATGGTTCCCGTACTGGTCATGCTGGTCTCCACGTCCCTCACGCCTCAGGGCGATCTCGGGCTGTGAGCCGACTGGACTGTGTCTGCGGCGACGGATCTGCTATGAATTCTGTTCCGTGACTGAGAAACGTCGGAATTCTGATCCCCTGCTGCCCGGAGTAAAGCTCTGATCTACAGCAAGCCTCTGCCAGCCTCCGACTGGGAAGGCTGAATCGACTCCACTATACGGGCCGCAGTTGCTAAATTCTGAATCAGAGTCCGATATACCTACGGGGTCGGGAAGAGCTAACGTCGACTGGATTCGGGAACCCATTGTCGCGCACGCTCGTCGAGTGCTTGCTGGAGGTTCTCCAGTCGAGTGCGCTCGGCCAAGTTTGCTAGGCGCACGTCCTCCAAGGCGCGAGCCTCGGGGGTTTCTCCAACGATAGGAGTGTGCAGTGCATCCACATTCCGGCGTCGAAGTTCTTCTCTCTGCAGCGATGTGAGAGGCTCGGGAAGATACTCCTCATGGGGACGCGATGGGTCGCCTCCTCCCGCACCTCCGTCGGTGCGGGTAAAACTGGGGGGACTGGGCGGTCCATCGACCATCAGAACCTCTGCCGCCAGATCGCTGCTATCGCACTCGGATGCAGTCTCTTCGGAACCAGTCGAACAGGCCATAGAGGGATTCATCGGGCTCGATCGCCGTGACTTGAGGGGTGGCCGTCTGACGGGCCACCGCGTGTCTCACCCACCGCTGAAGTCTCGACCGACCGGAGCGCTTGCACCGGCGGGAAATGGGGAGGGAGGACAACACAGGAGCCGACCGGTAGGGGGTCGACGGTTGCCGCAGGAGAACGCCGCGGACGCACGCGCTAAAGTGCGTTGCCCCGCGGACAGGGAGTGCGTCCACGTCGAGTGGAGCCTCCTGAAGCCAGGCGGAGTCGTCGGCGATGAACGTGAACGTGCCGAGACGGATCTCGGGGCCCTCCACCAAATCTCCGTCAAAAACCATGATGAATCAGGTCGGAAAAGATCGCAACTCCTCCAACAAAACGCTAAAACACCGGCCCCAAGGTGGGCGCCAACTGTCGTGGTTCTAAATCTGACAGTAGTGTAGGGGGGTAAGTATGGAGAGGCAAGGTCTTAACTATGGAGAAGTTGTAAGGATGCAAGGTTTACGAGTTCAGGCCCTTCTCGGAGGAAGTAATAGCCCTACGTCTCGGAGCCCGGAGGCGGCCGACTGGATTATGTGGGAATGAGTTACAGAGGTGTGAACCCTTGTCTCGGAGGAGGGGGTGGCTTATATAGAGTGCGCCAGGACCCCGGCCAGCCCATATTACGAAGGGTTCAATGTACATTAAGGCAGGGCGTTACTAGTAAATCTAGTAATAAAGTGCTGTGATGACCATAAAAGCTACTTAATGACCGACCGTTAGAGTGCGGAGTGACTTTAGGCCTCCTGGCCATCAAGTGATTGCTTCTTGGTCGAGTGATTGCTTCTTGGTCAGGTGTCTTTGAGTCTGTCGAGTGGAACGCCTCAAAGTCAATTGAAAGGTGATTTCTTCTAGAGATGTCCTTGGATAGGGCAGCTAGGACAGGTCCATGACCCTACCCTAGGTACATAGCTTCATCAGCATCCCAAATCTCCATCATCGGCGGTGAGTACAAGGTTAGAACCATCACCCGTATGAGTTCGACGTCATCAACACCCGTTCTTCTGCGACAGTGAAAGGATGCCTTCCTCGCTTCAGACGCATAATTAAAAAGTAAAATGGTGATGAGTGGGTCGCTGGGCTAGATGTTGAGTACACCACAGTCCTGGGAAAAGAGAAGAATCTAAAGGAGGAAGAGAGGAAGAATCCCACCATGATCTAGGTTTGCGTGCATAAATTGTGCTTAGTCTACCACATATGCCATGCTGACATTGTGTGCGAGGATTTGAAGAACTTCCTTGCGGGTGGCAAAGTCAAATTCGTTTATGTAGACTTTATGAACGACATAAAAGTCCTGGATCAGATAGGTCTCATTGTAGGCCAACCCTTCGACCTCCAAAGGAATGGGCTGGTGTCCTCCCATCAGCCTTCAATGCTGACCCTGGCAGCAACCATGATTGATTCTTTGTACGGTAAACTGACAAGACCTCCGTCCAAGTTTCATCTTGCATGACAGTGGAATGTACTAGATAGAGACCACATCGAGTATGCTACAATGGATGCCTTTCTTTGTTTCAATATCTAGAAGGGTTGGATGAAGAGCGAGAGCCAATTGTGCGGTTCAAGAAAAGAAGTATCGGCCAAGAGGAAGAGAGACAAGGACGAAGTCGAGTGGGCGGACAAGGAGTCCGAGTAAGGTGGCAGTGTCGTTGCTCATGGTGGTTCTAATGCCGTGTCTACCGGATTAGTTGCTTAGTTTAATTTTAGAGTCGTTAGTTTTAATTGAGGGGTGTGTTGTGCTGATCCCCCAGCAGAACTATGTTATGCTCCTTCTCATTACATTAACTCTTCAGTACGTACATATTAGTATTTCTTATAGTTCATCTTGTAGTTGGTAGTACTACCACTCGTTTCTTCACATTACATATGTACTATATATGATATGGCCAACATCATATTGGCTATACTATAACCGTGATCTAAGCATGGCACATACGCAAAACACTTAAATGCGATAAGTAATTTAGAAAAACCTAAATGACAGAAGTTTACCCAAAGCGTTGTAATGCCCATGATGCGGCTATATCTCCCATGTGTCGAAGCACGACTTAGAGGCATAACCGCATTGTAAGCAATGTCGCAAGTGAGGTAATCTTCACAACAAGCCATGTAATGAATAAGGAAAAGAGGTACATAGTTGGCTTATACTCGCCGCGTCACACAATAGCATAAATATCATTACACTCATCCAGGTACAATCAAGGTCCGACTACAGAACCAAAATAAAGATCAACCCCAAATGCAACAAGGTCCCCGATCGCCCCAACTGGGCACCACTACTGATCGTCTGGAAAGAAAACATAGTAACGTCCGGAGTCCTCATCGAACTCCCACTTGAGCTCAGTCGAATCCCCTGGAGCGGTATCATCGGTCCCTGCATCTAGTTTTGAAGTAATATGTGAGTCACGGGGACTCAGCAATCTCACACCTTCATGATCAAGACTATTTAAGCTTATAGGTAGGGAAAAAGGTATGAGGTGGAGCTGCAGCAAGCACTAGCATATATGGTGGCTAACATACGCAAAAGAGAGCTAGAAGAGAAGGCAAAGGCACGGTCGATAAACTATGACCAAGAAGTGATCCTAGAACAACCGACGTTCAAGCATAACTGGAGACCGTGTTCTCTTCCTGGACCCCGCCGAAAAGAGACCATCACGTCCACACACTCTGTTGATTCATTTTAATTAAGTTAAGTTTCGTGTTTCCTACAACCAGACATTAACAAATTCCCATCTGCCCATAACTGCGGGCACGGCTTCCGAAAGTTCAAATCCCTGCAGGGGTGTCCCAACTTAGCCCATCACAAGCTCTCACGGTCAACGAAGGATATTCCTTCTCCCAAGATAATCCGATCAGACTCGGAATTCCGGTTACAAGACATCTCGACATTGGTAAAACAAGTCCAGCAAAGCCACCCGAATGTGCCGACAAATCCCGATAGGAGCTGCACATATCTCGTTCTCAAGGCACACTGTATTAGCAATCCGTACAACTAAAACCAGCCCTCGAGTTTCCCCGAGGTGGCGCTGCAAGGGGCTCTAGTTTGGACCAAGGGAACAGAGGCTAGGTGGCAAATGGTAAAACCAATGTTGGGCATTGCTGTCGGAGTTTTATTCAAGGCGAACTGTCAAGGGGTTCCCATTATAACCCAACCGTGTAAGGAACGCAAAAACAAGGAACATAACACCGGTATGACGGAAACTAGGTCGACAAGAGTGGAACAAAACACCAGGAATAAGGCCGAGCCTTCCACCCATTACCAAGTGTATAGATGCATTAAAGTAGACAAGAGAACATAATGATATCCCAACAATAAACATGTTCCAACAAGGAACAAACTCCAAGCTTCACCTGCAACTAGCAACGCTATAAGAGGGGCTGAGCAAAGCGGTAACATAGCCAAACAACGGTTTGCTAGGACAAGGTGGGTTAGAGGTTTGACATGGCAATATGGGAGGCATGATAAGCAAGTGGTAGGTATCGTAGCATAGGCATAGCAATAGAGCGAGCATCTGGCAAGCAAAGATAGAAGTGATTTCGAGGGTATGGTCATCTCGCCTGCAAAGTTCTCCGAGTTGACGTTATCTTGATCCTCGTAAGCATACTCAACGTGCTCCTCGATCATGTACTCGTCTCCCAGCTCTACCCAAAGCAAGAACACATGCAAAGGGAGACACAATCAACCACATGCAATGCACAAACAACATGATGCAAAACATGGCATGATATGCGGGATGAGATATGCGGTGCATATGCATGTTTCGGAAAGGAAATATTGAACCTGGCTTCAACTTGGAAATCCAAGAGTGCCACTATAAAGATGAGTTGATTTCGGGCGAAACCGATATAAAGATCACCGGAATCGGATGCACGGGTTGCAAATGACAAGCAAAACAAATATGGCACCGATATGCGATTAACAGCACGAGGCCATCTAAATGCATCAAGAACAACAAGCTCCTGTACTCTAACATAGCAACCAAATTCATGGCAGGGATCCACTCAAGATGCTTGACAAAAGATGAACACTGAGCTACGGCTAATTCACTCAATAGCAGGTTCAAACAAGCATGGCAAAAGTGCAAAAGATATCAGGTTACAGACTTAGTGAAAATAACACCATGTCAGGAATTTAACATCAGGAAGCAATGTTTAGAGCACGATAACAACATGCTACAGGAACATATCATGACAAAGCAAAGCATGCCATGAAGCTACTCAAAGCATAAAACAAAAGTCCCTTACTGACCATAAGCCAAAAAGGGATCATAAAATACAATGACAGCCATGTGAACATATCAATTATTGTTAACCGATTCAGAGTTAGCAGAAATTGGAACATGGCAAAACAGATATTAAGTAGGCATGTTTACGAGCTCGATGCACTCACCACAAGGCATTGCATGAAAAATTAAGCATACACCCAGCACGTAGACATGGCATAGAAGCTAAACATGGCAAGAACAACATCATAGCATGCATGGATCAACTACAACAAGCTCGGCAAAAATGCTTAACATCTAAACATTCTGCTAGGAACATTTTATAGCAAAAGTAGAGCTTGATTGAGTCAAGCTAGGGTTCTCCATAATTGCAAACAAAGACATGGATGGATAGAGCACAACAATATCTACAAAACATCCTTACTGATCAAAAGAGGCATGGATCACTCTATGGCAGCAAGAATACATGGCATAAAAATATTAACAGGGCAAAGACTTAGAACATTTCTAAGTCCCTGAAATCAGCAACATTACGAGAGCTACTTTGCATGCTTGTGCTAGTCACGAAAGAGATCACAAAAATACATGGCATACACCCCTGTAAAGCTGCCATGGCATACTTCAAAACACATGTAGGGCTCAAGATCATAGGAGGCACACATCAATCATGGCAAAAATGACAAAAGTCCAATTACTGATATGAATATGAAACTAACAGAAACTAGCACTCTTGCAACATCATTTAGGGCATCAAGATGAGCTCAAATGAACATGGTGCAATGAGATGAAATGAAGAACTCATCGAGGCAAACAATTCGATAGGGTACACTCCCGAAACGGAGCCATTGTTGCAGAGTTATGATGCGATGAAAACAACATAAAAGTACTAGGGAGAGAGGGAAGAAGTCAACCGATCCGGATCTAGGGTTCACTTTAGTTATCGACCACACGTGAACCGAGGCGGGTTCATGCTCGCTGGAGGAGAGTGGTGGTCGCGGGAGCAGAGTGGGCCGGCGAGGGGGCGGCGAATCCGGGCGGCTTCCGGCGAGAGGAGACGGCGGCGCGGCGCTGCGGAGGCGAGGGGCGCGTGTCTACGTCGACGAGGAAGGGCGGCGGCTCGGCGTCGGTGAGCTTGGCGATGGCGGCGGCCGGCGGCGCGACGGCCGGAGCGGATCGGGGCAGCGCGGGTCGAGGAGGAAGACGGCGGGGCGCACGGGCGCGAGGGGCGCACGGCTTCGGGCCGGGGAGGGCCGGTGATGGGCCTCGCGGGCCCTGGCGGCGCGGTGAAGTGGGGCACGCGGGCGGACGAACCCCAGCACGACCCGTGGCGGCGGCGGGGCGGAGCGGACGTGTCCGGTCGGCCAGCATTTTGTCCGGCGGCACATGGAGAGGGAGGGGTCTAGGGTTTCGTGCAGATTTCGAATCGGAGGGCCATTTTATAGGTAGGAGGAGCTAGGAGGCTCCAAATTGAGCATGCTTTTCGGCCAGACGATCGTGATCGAATGATCTAGATGATGGAGGAGGTGTAGGTGGGTTTTGGGCTACTTTCAAGGGGTGTTGGGCTGCAACACACACGAGGCCTTTTCGGTCCCTCGGTTAACCGTTGGAGTATCAAACGAAGTCCAAATGGCACGAAACTTGACACGCGGTCTACTAGTAGTAAACCAAGGCCGGTTGGCAAGTCTTGGTCCAATCCGAAAACGTTTAGTACCCGCATAGGAAAATAGGTAGAAAGGGACACCAGAGGACATAGGAGCGCCGGAATGCAAAACGGAGAACGGGGAAAATGCTCGGATGCATGAGACGAACACGTATGCAAATGCAATGCACATGATGACATGATATGAGATGCATGACAAAGACAGAACAACACGGAGAGAAAAACCCAACAACGAGGAAATATCATAACTTAGTGCCGGAAATGGCAAGAGTTGGAATACAAATATGGCAAGTTACATACGGGGTGTTACAACACTCCACCACTACAAAAGGATCTCGTCCCGAGATCTAGGACTAGAAAAACTCCGGGTACTTAGAATGGAGGTGGTCCTTGCGTTCCCAGGTGGCTTCATGGTCGGAATGATGTGACCACCTGACTTTCAGGAATTTGATAGACTTGTTGCGAGTCTTGCGCTCAATTTCTTCAAGAATAGCAACGGGGTGCTCATGATAAGACAGGTCTTCTTGGAGATCAATATTTTCGAAGTCGACGGTGCGGTCAGGAGTCTTGAAACACTTGCGGAGTTGAGACACGTGAAACACGTCATGCACATTTGCAAAGTTGGATGGAAGCTCAAGCTGATAGGCGAGATCGCTTCTTTTGCCAATGATCTTGAAAGGACCCATGTATCTGGGGGCAAGCTTCCCTTTGATACCGAAGCGACGAGTACCTTTCACTGGAGAGACGCGGAGGTAGAAATGATCTCTAATCTCGAAAGCCAAGTCACGATGTTTTCTATCATAGTAACTCTTCTGGCGCAATTGCGTGGCTTTGAGATTTTCACGAATGACTTTGCACATTTCTTCAGCCTCTGTGATCAAGTCATTGCCAAGAAGTTGGTGTTCACCAGTCTCTAACCAGTTTAGAGTAGTACGGCACTTCCTGCCATAGAGAATCTCGAATGGGGCCTTGCCCGAACTCGCTAGGAAGTTGTTGTAGGAGAACTCGGCATATGGAAGACAATCTTCCCACTTCATACCGAAAGAGATGACACATGCCCTAAGCATATCTTCAAGAATTTGATTGACCCCCTCGACTTGGCCACTCGTTTGAGGATGAAAAGTTGTGCTGAAACGAATGTTGGTGCCGATGGCCTTCTGAAAAGAATCCCAGAACTTACAGGTGAAGATGCTGCCACAATATGAAGATATCAACTGCGGAATGCCGTGCAAAGAGACAATCCTGGAGGTATATAGCATTGCCAACTGAGCTATTGTGATAGATTCTTTGATGGGAAGAAAATGAGCCACTTTGGTGAGCTTGTCGATGAAAACAAAGATAGCATCATTGCCATGCTTGGACTTTGGAAATCCAGTCGCGAAGTCCATCTCAATATGGTCAAACTTCCATTCTGGAATGGCAAGAGGTTGGAGGAGACCAGCGGGTCATTGGTGTTCTGCTTTCACTCTTCTACAGACATCATATTCATTCACGAACTGAGCAATCTCGCGCTTCATTCGAGTCCACCTATACGACTGCTTGAGATCCCGGTACATCTTTGTACTTCCAGGGTGAATAGAGAGGAGTGAATTATGAGCCTCGTTCATAATGACTTGACGAAGGTCACCTTTAGGCACAACAATGCGATCCTCGAAGAATAGAGTATCCTTGTGAAGGAAATATGCCCTAGAGGCAATAATAAAGTTATTGTTTATTTCCTTATATCATGATAAATGTTTATTATTCATGCTAGAATTTTATTGACCGGAAACATAATACATGTGTGAATACATAGACAAACAGAGTGTCACTAGTATGCCTCTACTTGACTAGCTCATTGATCAAAGATGGTTATGTTTCCTAAACCATAGACATGAGTTGTCATTTGATTAACGGGATCACATCATTAGGAGAATGATGTGATTGACTTGACCCATTCCGTTAGCTTAGCACTTGATCATTTGGTTTTTTGCTATTGCTTTCTTCATGACTTATACATGTTCCTATGATTATGAGATTATGCAACTCCTGTTTACCGGAGGAACACTTTGTGTGCTACCAAACGTCATAACGTAACTGGGTGATTATAAAGGTGCTCTACAGGTGTCTCCGAAGGTACTTGTTCGGTTGGCATATTTCGAGATTAGGATTTGTCATTCCGATTGTCGGAGAGGTATCTCTGGGCCCTCTCGGTAATGCACATCACTTAAGCCTTGCAAGCATTGCAACTAATGAGTTAGTTGCGGGATGATGTATTACGGAACGAGTAAAGAGACTTGTCGGTAACGAGATTGAACTAGGTATTGAGATACCGACGATCGAATCTCTGGCAAGTAACATACCGATGACAAAGGGAACAACGTATGTTGTTATGTGGTCTGACCGATAAAGATCTTCGTAGAATATGTAGGAGCCAATATGAGGATCCAGGTTCCGCTATTGGTTATTTACCGGAGACGTGTCTCGGTCATGTCTACATAGTTCTCGAACCCGCAGGGTCCGCACGCTTAACGCTACGATGACAGTTATATTATGAGTTTTATGTTTTGATGTACCGAAGGTTGTTCGGAGTCCCGGATGTGATCATGAACATGATGAGGAGTCTTGAAATGGTCGAGACATGAAGATTGATATATTGGAAGCCTATGTTTGGATATCGGAAGTGTTCCGGGTGAAATCGGGATTTTACCGGAGTACCGGGGGGTTACCGGAACCCCCCGGGGGCTTAATGGGCCTACATTGGCCTTAGTGGAAAAGGAGGGAAGCAAGGGAAGTGTGGGGCGCACCCCCCAAGGCCCAAACCGAAACCGTTTAGGGCAAAGGGGGTCGGCCCCCCTCATTCATTCTTCCCCCCTCCCAAGTCCTAATCCAACTAGGAAAATGGGGAAGCCTACTCCCGATGGGAGTAGGACTCCTCTGGCGCGCCTCTCCCCTTGGCCGGCCGCACCCCACCTTCCTTGCTCATTTATATAAAGGGGCAGGGGCACCTCTAGACACACAAGTTGATCAAGTTGATCGTCTCTTAGCCGTGTGCGGTGCCCCCCTCCACCATAGACCACCTCGAAATACTGTAGCGGTGCTTAGGTGAAGCCCTACATCGGTAGAACATCAACCTCGTCACCACGCCATCGTGCTAAAGAAACTCTCCCTCAACACTCGGCTGGATCGGATTTAGAGGGACGTCATCGGGCTGAACGTGTGCTGAACTCGGAGGGGCCGTGCGTTCGGTACTTGATCGGTCGGATCGTGAAGACGTACGACTACATCAACCGTGTTGTGCTAACGCTTCCGCTTCCGGTCTACGAGGGTACATGGACAACACTCTCCCCTCTCGTTGCTATGCATCACCATGATCTTGCGTATGTGTAGGAATTTTCTTGAAATTACTGCGTTCCCCAACACCTTGTCATCAAGACAATAGCACTTGTACTTGGGTTAGCTCTTGGCAATCCCAATCTTCACCTTTTTCACCATAGCATCAAGAAGTTGAGCCTCGCGAATCTAATCTTCCAAAGTAGGAGAGACTTGGAGGTTGGCAAGGAATCCTTGAGGAACAACTTGGAGATTGAGTTTGCGGAAAGCTTGAGAAAGCTCCGGTTGGTAAGGCTTGATAATCAAACTGTTGCAGTAAGCCTTCCTGCTCAATGCGTTAGCAATTACATTGGCCTTGCCTGGAGTATATTCGATACTCGGATTATACTCTTGAATCATTTCGACCCAACGAGTCTGCTTGAGGTTGAGGTTTGGTTGAGTGAAGATGTACTTGAGACTCTTATGATCAGTGAACATGTCCACTTTTCTTCCCAACAAGAGATGTCTCCATGTTAAAAGAGCATGGACAACTGCCGCCAACTCGAGGTCATGAGTGGGGTAGTTCTTTTCGTTGGGATTGAACTGGCGAGAGGTATAGGCCACAACTTTCTTCTCTTGCATCAACACTGCACCAAGACCTTGAAGGGAAGCATCACAGAAGACCTCAAACGGTTTGGACTCATCAGGAGGAGTCAGAACTGGAGCAGTTACTAACTTCTCTTTCAGTGTGTTGAAAGCAATGTCACATTCAGGCGACCAGACATACTTCACATGCTTCTGGGGAAGGTTGGAAAGAGGCTTCGCGATCTTGGAGAAGGTCTCAACGAACCTTCAACAATAGCTGGCGAGCCCAAGGAAGCTGCGGAGTTGCTTCACATTCTGAGGTGGTTCCCAATTCACAATTGCAGACACCTTCTCAAGATTAACAGCTATGCCCATGGCGCAGATGATATGCCCAAGGTAGAGAACCTCATCGAGCCAAAACTCGCACTTTGAAAACTTCAAATAGAACTGATGTTCTCTGAGTTTATCCAGCACCAATCTCAAGTGCTTGGCATGATCCTCCTTGTTCTTGGAAAAGACCACAATGTCATCGAGGTATACCAAGACGAAGTCATTTGTGTAGGCGTTCAAGATGAAGTTCGTCATGCGAGAGAATGTTGGAGGAGCGTTGACAAGGCCGAAAGACATGACAGTGTATTCATATGAACCATAGCTTGTTCTGAATGCTGCCTTGGGGATATCTTCTTCACGAATGTGAATCTGATGATAGCCCATACGGAGATCAAGCTTGGAGAATACTTGAGCACCTTTGAGTTGTTCGAAAAGCTCATTGATGTTGGGAAGTGGGTACTTGTTCTTTATGGTCTTCTTGTTCAATGGACGGTAGTCGACACAAAGTCGGTCCATTCCATCCTTCTTCTTGACGAAAAGAACACCACAACCCCATGGAGAAGAACTTGGTCGGATAAGACCCATACGTTCTTGAATATCGAGTTGCTTCTTCAGCTCCTTCAACTCTTTAGGTCTAAGCTTGTAAGGACGTTTGCAAACAGGTTCCGTGCCAGGCTCAAGATCGATGACGAATTCAACTAGCCGGTGCGGAGGCATCCCTGGAAAGACGTCTTGATACTCGCAAACGACTGGAATCTGAGAGATGGCATCCAACTCGCCCTCCCATTGAGATAAAACAGTCGAATGGTATCATCACGAGCGGCAAAGACGATTACATCCTTAGACGAATGTGTCAATTGAATCTTCCTGGCAGCACAATCAAGCTAAGCCTTGTGCTTAGAAAGCCAATCCATTCCGAGAATAAGATCAATATCCGAGTTACCAAGGACCATTGGAGAAGAAAGAAACTTATAGTCGCCCAACGTGATCGAAACATCCGGAATGAAAACTCAAGAAGTCATTTGTTGGGCCGAAGAGACAATAGCCAAAGGTTTCAGCAAAACTTGAGTAACCAAATCATGCTTAGATGCAAAAGGTCTCGAGATGAAACAATGCGATGCACCAGCGTCAAAAAGAACTTTTGCAGGAACATCGTTAACAGGAAGGTTACCCGTGATAACTTCTGACGAGTCCTCTAACTAAGCTACATTCATCATGTTGACCTTGGCGTGCTTGGGATTATGCTTGACCACTGCGGTGCTGGCAGATCTCACAGGAGGAGGAGGAAGACGCCTCTGATTGAAGCATTTGTTGGCATAGTGACCCTTCTGCTGACACTTGTTGCACATGACCTCTGAGAGCGGACGGTGATACGGAGCACTTGATCTTGGAGCATGAGACGAAGTCTTGTTCTGAAAGCCTGGGTTGGGTGGGTGGGAAGATTCATTGCCACCTTTGCTCTTCTGCTGATAAGGTTGACGGAACGGAGGAGGAGGAGGCAACCAATAGTTTTGCTGCTTAGTTGCCACTTGAGTTTTTTTTGACTGGGGACTGTAGGCAAAAACCCCCACAGCATATCAAAATTTTATTAAAAGGCAGAACAATTACAAGTACAAGAGGGATTACAAGGGGTAATCAAGCTAATCTAAATAAGGTAGGAAAACAACAAACAGGCTCAAGGTGGTAGAAAAGAGATCCATTTAAGGAGACCATCCTTAAAAGCAGGCTTAATCCTATATTGCATTAAAGCAATATCATGCAGAAAAGCTGCTCTCCATTTATTAAATCCAGCTCTCTCATGCCTAAAAACCTTAGCATTTCTGACAATCCATATATTCCAGCAAGCTATAAAGACCACTTCAGTGAAGAAAGGTTTCCTAAAACTCCGTTTGGCATTGATAACCAGCTCCTTCATCGAGTTACCTGATGACCAATCAATTTGAAAATAGTTCCAAACCCTGACACTAAAATTGCAATTGAAGAACAGATGATCTCTTGTCTCCCTAGCCTGCAAAGGGCAGAGCACACAGTTTACTCCATCCTCCAAATGCCAATGCCTCCGTTCCACCATATCTTTGGTATTAAGTCTATCCATAATGAGCATCCAAGCAAAGACCTTTATTTTCATAGTGCAAGAGGATTTCCAAATCCAAGCTGTTAGGGGGTTGAAAGTTTGTGACACAAACAGATGGGAGTAAAAAAGCTTCGAAGAGTATCCCTTGGCCGTGCCATTCCAAAGCCAAATATCCTTGGACCCAGTGTCTCTATCATGGTTTTCTAATAGAGATTGAAGCATAACCAGCTCATCAAAGGCCTGGCTAGACAAAGGAAGATGGAAGTTGTGGAACATGTCCTGAGAGTCCAAGAAATTCTTAACAGAAATCCAGGGGTCTTTGACATATGAGAAAAGCCTAGGAAATCTGAATTGAAGCTTAGAGTCCTGATCATCAAGCTTCCAAGTGTCTGACCACATGAGTGCAGTGTCTCCATCATTGATCTGAACCCAAGCACAGTCCCTAAAGTTTTGCAAGCCCTTGCATATATCCTTCCACTAGAAGGAGCCACAATCAGAAGTTCCTTGGGGTACTCTGCCATGATAGTAAGAGTCCCAAATTAGGGACACCCAAGGTATATCCTTTTTATTGAGGAAGTTATTTGCATGTTTGAGTAGTAGAGCCACATTCTGAACACCCGGGTTTAGAATACCAAGGCCTCCCTTGTTTTTTGGCCTGCAAATAAGGTCCCAAGCAGCCAGAGAAGGGGCAGGTTCACCCTTGTTTTTCCTCCATAGGCATTGTCTCTGAATTCTCTCCAATTGCTTTAAAATGCCAGTAGGGACAGCCAAACTAGAAAGAAAGAAGATGGGCATAGAAGACAAAGCTGAGTTCAAAAACTGTAGTCTCTCCCCCTGGTTTAAAAAAGAAGAGCTAGCTGTCATTCTTCTCTCCATGCAGTCCACCAGAGGCATGATGTCCACCATTTTAGGCCTAGTAGTGCCTACTGGCAATCCAAGGTATGTGAAAGGCATTTTCCCAATTTGACATCCAAAAGCAGCAGCTAAATATATCATGACAGCATTGTCCACATTGATAGGAATGATAAAAGATTTATGATAATTCACCTCCAGCCCAGTAGACACACAGAACACCTGCAACATGTCCTTCAGAGCAATTAACTGTACCTTGTCAGCAGGCAGGATAATCAAGGTATCATCAGCATATTGAATCACAGGATAGTCCTGGTCATGACAAGGTATTGGGAGGTGAAGTATGCCTCTTCTGAACATGTCATTAATTACAGTCTGTAACAAGTCTGCTGCTAATACAAAAAGCAGAGGAGAAACTGGATCCCCCTGCCTAACCCCCCTTTTTGCATATGAATTTCCTACTAGGAACACCATTTAGCAGGACAGATGATGTACCTGTAGACAAAAGCTGTGTCATCCAAAGAATCCACTTTTCATTGAAACCATTAAGTCTCAAGATTTGGACAATTGCCTCATGCTCAAGAGAATCAAAGGCCTTCTCAAAATCCAATTTAAGTATGACAATTGGTCTCTTGGACTGATGGCACTAGTGTAAGTACTGAAAAGTCCATCCAATACAGTCCTGAATAGTTCTGCTTTTTATAAACCCATACTGGTTCTTATGGATACATTGCATTATTACTTCTTGGAACCTATTTGCTATCATTTTGGAAAGGAACTTAAGACCCATTCCTGTTAAAGAAATAGGTCTGAAGTCCCCCACCTCCTCAGGTGAATTTTCTTAGGCACCAATGTGATATATGAATCTTTGATGTTTTCTAGCTGAGCGGTACCATCATAGAAAGCCTGTGCCAGTTCATAAAAATCTGAAGAGATAATGTGCCAGCACCTTTTGAAGAAAAGCCCATTAAAACCATCTAGGCCTGGGGCTTTATCCACTGGCATATGTTTGACAATATTGTCCATTTCCTCTTTCTCAAAGGGCTTAGTGAGAGCATCTAAACCCTCCACTAGAACAATTAAAGAGGTGAGATCAAAGCCCATGTGGATTCCCCTTGAAGAGCCCATTCTGTTTTTAAAACAATTCTAGATAATACCCTCCATTTGAGAGTGTTCAGATACCACAGTGCCATCAGGTAGTTTTAAACTAGCAATAGAATTCTTTCTATGCCTCTCAGTAGCCATAGCATGAAAGAACTTAGTGTTTTCTCCACCCACCTTAATATATCTGATAGTACATCTCTTTTTCCAATAAATCCATTGAAGGTGGAGTAGCTTTTCCACATGACTTTTGACCACTCTTCGAAAATTGGATTCATGCTTGTACAATGGTCTGAGCTCCTCAAGTTCATCTAGTAACAGAATAACCTTATTACATTTACAGACATGCATTTTCAGTTTGGAGATGTTCATCTGCCATCTCTTGAGACACATCCTCAGGGATTTGAATTTGTCAGCTATTCTAGCTGTGATATGCCCCTTTCTAGAAGGTCTTTGCCATGAAGAATCCACATAGTCCATTAAACCCTCTAGCTCTAGCCAATAGTTCTCAAATCTAAAAATGTTAGACTTGGGGATAGAAGTTTTGGTTGAAACCACACATGGCACATGGTCAGATGCAGTTTTTGCCAGGGGCCTCACCTCGGTCATGGGATAGTCAGATATCCAATCAACAGAAGTGAAAAACCAATCTAACTGCTCAAGGAGGGGATTATCCTGCATATTAGACCAAGTGTATGATCTGCCTTTGATAGGCAATTCCAAAAGGCCCAAGTGCCCTATGATCTCATTGAAGATAAACATGTCATTCAGATCCCCTCCAGGCAAATTTCTGTTATCTTGCGAGCGCAAAAAATTGAAATCCCCCAGGAGTAGCCAATTTTCGTCCACTGGAATATTGAGGTGGTACAACCAAGTAACAAAATTATCCCTAGCTTCCCCCTGACAAGGACCATAAACAGCAACAAGAGTCCACCTCTCATTATTTTGTCTGGAAACAAACTCCATCACTACTGCAAATTGTTGGATTTCTAATAACGTCCCCTCAAAAACAGAGGAGTTCCAAACAACTATGATTCCACCAAAGGCCCCCGGGGAAGGGGCAAAAGCAAAACTGTCAAATCTTTTAGGACAAAAACTTTTAACTGATCTGGAGTCAAAAGAAGCACACTTAGTTTCCTGCAAACATGCAATTGCACAGTGACTCTCCTCAATCTTTTGCCTGATAGCTCTTTGCCTATTTTCAGAGTTTAAACCCCTGACATTCCAGCACAAGACATTCCAGTTTTTACAATGAGGATTCATATATAAAGATCATAAGCAGTTCCCCAAACCGCATGGCACACAGTGCCATATGTCCAAAAGCCACATTAAGGTCTGAACCAACATTATTACATATCCAAAGTTCAGAAAGTAAAAACATGCAGGAAGCAAATTTGGGGCTTGCAAAACCCGGCATTTGGATGGCACACTATGCATTGGAGGCTTTGTTGGTTGTGGCAGAAGGGTTCACCATAAGTGCATCCTCAGTGAGCAGAGCTGCATCAATGTCTAACTCCTTGCCAATAGCTTGCAGATGACTGATAGGTGTGGGAGGAGGGACATCTCCATGTGCAGTGGTGCTGGGCCTCTCAGTAGGAATGGGCCTAGCCTTGGGCTTCTTCTTCTTGGGCTGTAGAACCAGCTCATGGAAAGTGGGCTTAAACCCATCACGCTGGGCCGAACTTCTAGTACATTTGCGAACAGACATTTCAACCAGAGGCGTTGGCGCCCTAGATTTGCGAGGCCTCCGTGATCTTGCGCACACAGGTGGAGAGGGGATCACAGCAGGCATAGGTTCATCCGGTTCGTCCACAAAAAGGGCTCTTGCCACAGGTCTAACCGTATCCGGCTCCTTCCATGTCAGTAAAGGAAGATCTCAGACTGAAAAGCAAAGCTCCATCTTCTCTTAACTGGGGACAGAGGTTTAGGCATCAGGGGTTTCGGTATCTCAAACCGCATTGGTGCATTCAGCAAGTTCTCAAAAGAACGCCTCCATATCATTTCCGGGGGCACAGGGGGCCCAAAAGGGACCTTGATAACAGGTTGAGCAGGGGCCAGAACATTAACAACTGGGGGTTGATAAACCACGATTGCCCAATTGCTAGAGTCTTCCACGTCCGTGGCAATGTTCTCTGAATCGATTCAGACTTCCGTTGCAGTGTCATCAACTATAATGACTGCAGGAGGCTCCTGGAGCTGCACATCTGAACTTGGTTGGGTAGAGCTTTGCTGTGCCGAAGCATCAAATACCATGGACTCTTGGTCCTCCACAACTGGTTCCACAACAGGCTCATCCCAGTTGCCCCAATTGTCTTATTGTTCATGGTCAGGTGCAGGCGGCGGTGGCACATCGTTCCACCCCAAAGCAGGGAACGGGGGCAGGATAAAAGGAGGCATCTCTGGGAAGGGCACACCAAGCTGGGGATGGGGGTTGCCATTGATGGGCATCCAGTCCTCATCTTGGGGCATTTGCTCAGCAAAATTGGCACCCAAAATATACAATGGCGCCGTCCAAGACACTCTGGCACCACCCCAAGCTGCATACTCCATGAACACCACATCCCGGGGCACAAGAATATCCTCCGGGAAAGAGGCAAAGACCAAGGAGCGCACCAGATATGGGTCCTCACTAATCCAATGATGAAACTTCCCGAAGTTGTTGACTGCTGCCCGAAGACCATGCTCATTGCGAAGATCAAGTGGAACCCGCAAAAACATAAGCAAACCTTGTCTGAAACCTTGAGCCCCTCTAAAAGATTCCCCCTCATCATGCTTCATAAAGCGAACAAAACGATCATTACCCAGGGACTGAGGCGGCATCTGAAGAAGTGAAAATCTAACAGCAGCATCCCGTAGCTCAAAAAGACCCACCGATCTAATCCAAGGTTGAGCAGACCTCACCAAAATCCCATGAGCTTGCAGCCACTGGACAACTTCCTCCCTAGCAGCCCCAATCTGATCAGGAGGGGGGATGGGCATTACCTCAGCCAACATGAACTCCTCATGGCGACGCACAAGTGGGGTTTGTGGCGTCACAAAGGTGTGCGGCACACTAGCCTCCCCGCCATCCACAATGTGGTGCCCCGCTGGCACATAGAGCAGAGGGTCAAGGTGGAACTTGGCCATCGGAGAGGCACGCTCCGAGCTTGCAGCAGACGGCGAGGACTCCGGCGGTGGTGGGGTTTCAGGCGGTGCAGGCGATGGTGTTTTGGGGCCAGGGCTGATGGAACGGGGCGA
Source organism: Triticum monococcum (assembly GCA_034509565.1). Lineage (NCBI taxonomy): Eukaryota > Viridiplantae > Streptophyta > Magnoliopsida > Poales > Poaceae > Triticum > Triticum monococcum. The sequence continues at coordinate 343,128,301 of CM067847.1, forward strand.
AAGAGTTAATGCGGAAGTGCAAGAGGAGTCCAAGTTTGGTAAAAGTTGCGTCAGAGAGATATTCTCGATGGGAGCTGAGGGATCCTTGGAAGTTGCAACGTTACCGGGTTTCGGTTTCCAAACCAGACCCAAAATCTGTGCAAATCGGTTGCAATCTTTTGTGCCATGCCCCACCCGCAGACAAGAGTTACAGTGCAACCTGGACGTGCACGCCGTAGCAAAATGGCCCTTGCGCAAACATTTCTGACACATTAAGATTTCATCCACCATACCTGTAATTAAGTTATCAAACTCAACTGCAGCCTGTTGAGAGGAAGTAATAGTGGAAGGCCCAGAGGGTAATCCCGGCCCAACTTGATCCGTGGCACGTGCAGATGATGGCCCAACATGAGGAGACACGTCCACATTCAAAGAAGCAAAATTCCCGCCTGAGATAGACAGCGGCCGAGCTGTATAAGGAGGGAGGTTTCCAACCGTACCAAAAGATATGGATGGAGCAGTTGACATGCACTGGAGTTCAGCCGGCGGCGGGGGAAGGATGACCACCCTCTCATGCTCCGGGAGAGTATACCCAGCATCTTCAATGGTTTGAATACATTCCTGCGTGGCGGGATAATGATACCCACGGCAAGCAGGATAACTCTGGAACGTTGAAAAAGAAAGCTTCTTGGCTTGGGCATGTGAAGATCTTACCGAGGACTTTTGGGGCTTGGAATGCATGGCGAGCATGCCAAGTGCAACTCGACGTTTGGAAGGACTAACAAGTATCCATTCTGCATCACATTCCAACTTCCAAAGCTTGAACTCACGGCTCCAATTTGGGCCCCCATTACCCCAAAGATGGAAGTAACATTTAAAATGATCACAAGAATAACAACGGAGCTGAAGAACGATCATAGCCACAGCCTTACAGGAAACTTGAAAGCCAAAAACCTTATCCTTGAGCGGAAAAACCATGAACTCAATTGCAGAACCCCCAATGGCTGCCTCAATTGCTGCTGCCACTGAATCCTCATGCAAACGAAAAACATGCCGCCCAAAGGAGATTACCATGGTGAAGAAGCCCGTGTCATCCATGGGATGCACCGTAAAACCAGTAGATTGAAAAACCTTATCCGCAAATACCAAGCCCTTGGAGAATTCCAAGCCAAGGGTGGATCCAACATTAGAACCCATGGAGATGGGTATTAGAGGGTAGATCTCAGGTCGCCGGAGAGATCTAGTGGAGAGAAGAGGAATTTTGGTGGCTAGGGGAGGAGATCACCGGAGGTGGTGGCGATCGCCGGGGGGTGGGTGGGAGCCATCCCAGTGTTAACGATAGCGGTAACTTGTGTGTTGTCTCCTGTTGCCACTTGAGTTGAGGAAGAAGGAGTTGCATCCCTGACTCGTTTCTTGCATCGCACCTTAGTTGAGCAGTCTCTTGTTTCAGTGCCATGTTGTAAAACTCATCGTACTTCTGCGGCTCAAAAACCACGAGAGCTAGTTGGAGATCTTCTCTGAGGCCACCTCTGAACTGATAAATCATGCTCTTCTCATCAGGGACGTCTTGCTTAGCGAAACGAGCGAGCTTCTGGAACATGATGTTATACTGGTAAGCAAACAAGCTTCCTTGCTTCAGATTGCGGAACTCCTCATGCTTGCTCTCAACAACACATCTACGGAATGTGGTGAGCTTTGAAGTCTTGATGGAATTCATCCCAGGTAAACACACAACCTCCTCTGGAATCTTTGTACTGCTGATACCACTCTGTAGCTTGGTCTTTGAGTTGGAATGAAGCAAACTTGACAAAGTCCTCAGGCCTGATGTTGCTGCACTCAAAATGCTTGCAGATATCCATGAGCCAATCATTAGCGTCTGTTGCCTTGACACAGTTGCTGAAGGTCTTTGGCTGGTTAGCGAGGAACTAGTTGAGTGTAGCAAACTGATTCTGATTGTTGCCATGGCCTTGATTCCCTTGGTTGTGCTCTTGCAAAATTTTCATGATCAGCTACGTGTTTGCATTGGTAGCGGCCATCACAGCTTGCCATGCCTCCGAAGGTGGAGGTGGTGGCGGCGGTTCAGGATTCTGACGCGTTGGAGGAGCCATCCTGAAGAGGGTGACATCCATTAGCATCATGACAGACATATATTCAAGCTGAATCAAATGGATTGAAATTGCAACATATAGTCTTAACATCCGAACAAAATGAATGAATGAATTCCAGTTGAAATGGTCACACTTCCATAAATTGAGAAGCCAATTAGATAGAGGTAGAAGAATAAAACAACAAGGTACGGATATGAACAAATACTTGGTAAGGATTACCCAATCACAAACCACATATTTGCGGAAGAAATACTAGAGTTACATGAATTCCCACCTATGAAACTCCCGAAATTTTCCCGGTTATGCAATCAGGTGTTGGGGATACAGGGGAAGCATAATATCTCACCCAAAGCTAGCAAATCCTACATCCAGCTGTATCCATTCTTCAACACATAACCAAGAAACCTTCGGAAATCATTTACCTCAACCTTCGAAAAGCATCCGTTATACTAGTTATAGCAATACTCCTGAACTCCCGCCCCAGTACTGGGTGGCGTTGAGGTTATCTCACCAACAACTGCATAAAAGGGATTTTCGATGTCGGCGAAACTCGGGTATTCCAGAATTGCAACGATAAAATTGTGACGACAACACCTCGGAGCTCAACTCCCCAGGACACTGCCACAACCCCTAAATGTCAGGAGGCACCAAGAACAATGTTCTCGTCACAAAACCTTCGGAACGATTCCAGGAAACCCACGTGTTCCTAAAATTTTGTTTAGTGAAATTTGAGAAGAGAAGAGTCAAAACTCTACGTCAGGATGCCTCACCAGAGCGACGAAGGGACTGAGGAGTGAAAAGAATCCTACTCTCTGATATATATAATCCTAAATGACTCAAAACATTTTTCTAGACTCAACAACGCCAGCGATTGGATCAAGCAGGGGCTCCTAAGTCGGGGAATGCTCTGATTACCCACTTGTAACGCCCACGACGTGGCTATATCTCCCACGTGTCGAAGCACGACTTAGAGGCATAACCGCATTGTAAGCAATGTCGCAGGTGAGGTAATCTTCACAACAACCCATGTAATGAATAAGGAAAAGAGGTACATTGTTGGCTTACACTCGCCACGTCACACGATAGCATAAATATCATTACATTCATCCAGGTACAATCAAGGTCCGACTACGGAACCAAAATAAAGATCAACCCCAAATGCAACAAAGTCCCCGATCGCCCCAACTGGGCACCACTACTGATCGTCTTGAAACAAAACGTAGTAACGTCCCGAGTCCTCATCGAACTCCCACTTGAGCTCAGTCGAATCCCCTGGAGCGGTATCATCGGTCCCTGCATCTGGTTATGAAGTAATCTCTGAGTCACGGGGACTTAGCAATCTCACACCCTCGCGATCAAGACTATTTAAGCTTATAGGTAGCGAAAAAGGTATGAGGTGGAGCTGCAGCAAGCACTAGCATATATGGTGGCTAACATACGCAAAAGAGAGCGAGAAGAGAAGGCAAAGGCATGGTCGCTAAACTATGATCAAGAAGTGATCCTAGAACAACCTACGTTCAAACATAACTCCACACCGTGTTCTCTTCCCGAACTCCGCCGAAAAGAGACCATCATGGCCACACACTCTGTTGATTCATTTTAATTAAGTTAAGTTTCGGGTTTTCTACAACCGAACATTAACAAATTCCCATCTGCCCATAACCGCGGGCACGGCTTTCGAAAGTTCAAATCCCTACAGGGGTGTCCCAACATGGCCCATCACAAGCTCTCACGGTCAATGAAGGATATTCCTTCTCCGATGACAATCCGATCAGACTCGGAATCCCGGTTACAAGACATCTCGACAATGGTAAAACAAGTCCAGCAAAGCCACCCGAATGTGCCGACAAATCTCGATAGGAGCTGCACATATCTCGTTCTCAGGGCACACCGGATAAGCAATCCGTACAACTAAAACCAGCCCTCAAGTTTCCCCGAGGTGGCGCTGCAAGGGGCTCTAGTTTGGACCAACACTCAGAGGAGCACTGGCCCGGGGGGGTTTAAATAAAGATGACCCTCGGGCTCCGGAAACCCAAGGGAAAAGAGGCTAGGTGGCAAATGGTAAGGGTTCCCATTATAACACAACCGTGTAAGGAACGCAAAAACAAGGAACATAACACCGGTATGATGGAAACTAGGGCGGCAAGGGTGGAACAAAACACCAGGCATAAGGCCGAGCCTTCCACCCTTTACCAAGTGTATAGATGCATTAAAGTAGACAAGATAATATAATGATATCCCAATAATAAACATGTTCCAACAAGGAACAAACTCCAATCTTCACCTGCAACTAGCAACGCTATAAGAGGGGCTGAGCAAAGCGGTAACATAGCCAAACAACGGTTTGCTAGGACAAGGTGGTTTAGAGGTTTGACATGGCAATATGGGAGGCATGATAAGCAAGTGGTAGGTATCGTAGCATAGGCATAGCAATAGAGCGAGCATCTAGCAAGCAAAGAGAGAAGTGATTTCGAGGGTATGGTCATCTTGCCTGCAAAGTTCTCCGAGTTGATGTTAGCTTGATCCTCATAAGCGTACTCAACGGGCTCCTCGATCACGTACTCGTCTCCCGGCTCTACCCAAAGCAAGAACACATGGAAAGGGAGACACAATCAACCACGTGCAATGCACAAACAACATGATGCAAAACATGGCATGATATGCGGCATGAGATATGCGGTGCATATGCATGTTTCGGAAAGGAAAGATTGAACCTGGCCTCAACTTGGAAAACCAAGAGTGCCGCTGGAAAGATTAGTTGATTTCGGTCGAAATCGATATAAAGATCACCAAAATCGGATGCACGGGTTGCAAATTACAAGCAAAACAAATATGGCACCATTCTGCGATTAACAGCACGAGGCCATCTAAATGCGTCAAGAACAACAAGCTCTTTTACTCTAACATAGAAACAAAATACATGGAAGGGATCCAATCAAGATGCTTGACAAAAGATGAACACTGAGCTACGGCTAATTCACTCAATAGCAGGTTACAGACTTAGTGAAAATAACACCATGTCAGGAATTTAACATCAGGAAGCAATGTTTAGAGCACGATAAAAACATGCTACAGGAACATATCATGACAAAGCAAAGCATGGAATGAAGCTACTCAAAGCATACAACAAAAGTCCCTTACTGACCATAAGCCAAAAGGGATCATAAAATACAATGGCAGCCATGTGAACATAGCAATTATCGTTAACCGATTCAGACTTAGCAGAAAACTGGAACATGGCAAAACTGGAACATCGCAATCACCACAAGGCATTGCATGACAAACTAAGCATACACCCAGCACGTAGACATGGCATAGTAGCTAAACATGGCAAGAACAACATCATAGCATGCATGGATCAACTACAACAAGCTCAGCAAAAATGCTTAACATGTAAACATTCTGCTAGGAATATTTTATAGCAAAAGTAGAGCTCGATTGAGTCAAGCTAGGGTGCTCCATAAGTGCAAACAAATACATGGATGGATAGAGCATAATAATATCTACAAAACATCCTTACTGATCAAAAGAGGCATGGATCACTCTGTGGCAGCAAGAATACATGGCATAAAAATATTAAGAGGGCAAAGACTTAGAATATTTCTAAGTCCCTGAAATCAGCAACATTACGAGAGCTACTTTGCATGCTTGTGCTAGTCACCATAGATATCACAAAAATACATGGCATCCACCCTGGTAAATATGGCATGGCATACTTCAAAACACATGTAGGGCTCAAGATCATAGGAGGCACACATCAATCATGGCAAAAATGACAAAAGTCCAATTACTGATATGAATATGAAACTAACAGAAACTAGCACTCTTGCAACAACATTTAGGGCATCAAGATGAGCTCAAATGAACATGGTGCAATGAGATGAAATGAAGTACTCGTCGAGGCGCACAATTTGATACGCTACACGCCTGAAACGGAGCCATGGTTGCATAGTTATGATGCGATGAAAAATGCATAAAAGTACTAGGGAGAGATGGAAGAAGTCAACCGATCCGGATTTAGGGTTCACTGTAGCTATCGAACGGACGCGAACCGAGGCGGGTTTGTGCTCGCCGGAGGAGAGTGGTGGTCGCCGGAGGAGAGTGGGACGGCGAGGGGGGCGGCGGATCCGGGCGGCTTCCGGCGAGAGGAGACGGCGGCGCGGCGCAGCGGAGGCGAGGGGCGCGCGACTACGTCGACGAGGAAGGGCGGCGGCTCGGCGTCGGCGAGCTTGGTGATGGCGGCGGCCGGTGGCGAGCTTGGACGGCGGCGCGGCAACCGGAGCAGATCGGGGCGGCACGGGTCGAGGAGGAAGACGGCGGGGCGCGCGGGCGCGAGGGGCGCACGGCTTCGGGCCAGGGAGGGCCGGCGATGGGCCCCGCGGGCCCTGACGGCGCGGTGAAGTGGGGTGCACGGGCGGATGAACCCCAGTGCGACACGTGGCGGCGGCGGGGGTTTTGTCTGGCGGCGCGTGGAGAGGGAGGGGTCTAGGGTTTCGTGCGGATTTGGAATGGGAGGGCCTTTTTATAGGTAGGAGGAGCTAGGAGGCTCCAAATTGAGCACGGTTTTCAGCCTCGCGATCGTGATCGAACGATCTAGATGATGGAGAAGGTTTACGTGGGTTTTGGGCCACTTTGGAGGGGTGTTGGGCTGCAACACAAATGAGGCCTTTCGGTCCCTCGGTTAACCGTTGGAGTATCAAACGAAGTCTAAATGGCACGAAACTTGACAGGCGGTCTACCGGTAGTAAACCAAGGCCGCTTGGCAAGTCTCGGTCCAATCCGAAAACGTTTAGTACCCGCACACGAAAAGAGGTAGAAAGGGACACCGGAGGACATCGGAACGCCGGAATGCAAAACGAACAACGAGGAAAATGCGCGGATGCATGAGATGAACACGTATGCAAATGCAATGCACATGATGACATGATATGAGATGCATTACAAAGACAAAACAACACGGAGACAAAAACCCGACAATGAGGAAATATCATAACTTAGTGCCGGAAATGGCAAGAGTTGGAATACAAATATGGCAAGTTACATATGGGGTGTTACAAGCATGAAGGAGTTTAGTTGTCAAAGAATTAAATACAAATGCTAATTTCTTTAATAGACTTTAGCACCCCATCTAAGCATGTATTAGCTTTTTTAATAGCACTATATGCATAATTTGGTGACGAGCGCTCTCTATATGTACCACCTTTTTTCTTTAATTTCGTACTACTGTACAAAAGTACATTTAGAAGGCCAGAGGGCGGGGTAGTCTCGCTTGTTTGGTTTCACGAGAGGCGAGGGCCTTTGTGATTTGACGACTCATTACTGCTGGAAGGTGGGGCCTTGTGATTTCACTGCTTGTATAAATGTTGCTGACGACCTGAGGAGGAGCAAAGAACCGTGCCGTATATACTCAAGTTTGCCACTCGAGTACTAGTACGATGGAGGAGCGCGAAATACGGCAGCCCAATGTGATATGGCGATAAAAAAATGATCTAATTTGCTAGTCATCGATCCCACGGTGTCGCTCATCGTTAGATTGTTCTATTCGTGCCTCGTAGAGAACGTGACACATGCGGCGAAACACCCGAAGCAAAAGAAGAAACACAACAGCAAAAGAAGAAGGAAGGTTATCCCCGCTAAAAAAAAGGAAGATGTAGACACATGTCTGGGGCGCTGCTCTCTACTTCATAAAGGGTTGCTGGCCGTGTAGTCGTAACTGCTTCTTCATCGCCTCCACAACCTCCATATCCCGACGCATCTCTCTGCCATCTTCTTAATTCTGTCCATAATGCGGGATTTCTCGACGCGAGCCCTCATCATCTGTTCCACGGCCACATTACGTACCTTAACAATAGTCGGGTGCTTGATGCGGAGCTTCGCCAACTCCTCCTTATGTTCCATGACGAGGGCATGCAACATCTTCACCGAGGAACTACTCTTCTCACGTAGCTTCTTCAAGATGGCGTTCTCCTCCTTCAGCAGGTCGAGCTCGTGGCGGAGCTTCGCCTTGTCCTCCTGAAGTTGCAGGATGTTGCCGGTCGCCTTCTTACCCAAGGCAATACTCTCCTTTAACAACATCACCAAGTCAGTGGTCAACTCCTCCTTCTTATTCAGCTCAGCGGGCATGTCATCGAGGCTCTCCTTCAGCAGCTCCACCAAGCCATCGATGAAATCCTTCTGCTTATTGAGCTGACGGGGCATGTTGTCGATGGATAACGAGTCCAGCACCGCCAGCTCGGCATGTTTGCCTCCGCGGCTACGGCGCTCCTAGGAGCCCTCGCCTGCTCGTGAGAGATCTTTTGATGTCTCTGCGAGGTGGCGAGCCCTGTCTTTTTTCCGCGACCTTGGTCGCCGCTCCCTTGTTACGAGTAGTTCTCGACCTAGAGCTCTGCACACCGGCCATGGCAAGGACAGATGAACAATAAAGACTTATGTGGAGGAAGGTAGAGTGATTTTTGGGAAGGTAGTTCCTCTTTTTATAACCTAGTACTAGCACTAGTACTAAAACCTGCATAGTGGAAACACGTTCAGGTTTGATATGTACTAGGTGTGAGCAGGTTTGTTCTTAATTATAGCATGGTAGTACTACTTTGGAATGTGATGGGAACAAGCTAAAGATTAATTGATTGTTTTGGTTTCGAGGCCCGAAACGCTCTCGATGAGTTTCTGGAACACAAATTTCAAGTGCTGCTACTCAAATGCGGTCGCACAAGTCAGTGATGTAACTGGTCGTGCATGTTAGACCAAGCCGATGTGTGTCCCTTTGATGACACGCGGGTCCGACCGATCGTCTGTTCGTGCGAACGACCGTAAGTATTACTCAATTGAGTCTTCTGGTTGTGGCTTCGGGGTATTGTCATGACCAAGCATTCAAAACTAGTGATAAATCAATTACCATCTTTTTCCAAATGACCAAATATTTTCACAGGAATACAATACATATAGATAGAGTGATTGCAACGGTTGCAAACTGCCATGACACCGCAAGTTCACTGCAGAAGCAAGTGAATAGGTCACTACATCACTGGCGGGGAAGGAGGGCAGCTCACCTCACGTACGATGCATGTCCAGTGGCAATGTCGCAGCTGTTCCTACCATTTGGATTCTCCTACCGCTCATTTGAACAGTTGCACCAGGTGCTCATGTGATTCCGAATGCATGCGTGTTCTTTCCTCCGCAGTCGACTCTATGAATATGACTCTGCCATTAGCCCCAGCTCGACATCAACGAGACGCTGCCAGGTGCTAATATCCCTCACCATCTCTCCCCTGATATCAACTTGCCCCTCCGCCTTGTGCTTCGCCAGGCGCAGCTCCTTCAAACTTGTGTCCAATCCATGCAACGGTTCCTCAATCTGATTTTCCCTTGCTGCCCACCACATGAAACGCAGCCATGGCATGTCCTCCGGCGCCACCGATCTATGATTCCAGAGCTATGGCTCCCCTTTGAAACACATGTGGGTTTCTCTCAAAGGTGGCAATGCTGCGGGCCGCAGCGAAAGGGCAGCCCGTGGGATCCTGGGATATAAGGGATTATCCATGGTGGGATCCACCATGGTGGGATCCGGTGGGCGAGGCAGGGAGGCGATCATAGGCGCTGGGAGATCTCTACAAGACTAAGATAAATATAGTAGTACTCCACTCTATCCATATTTAAATACAAAGGCCACCAACAGTAACCCAGGCAAAAATTGATCATCCTACTTGCGTCCTGGTTTATTGGCACCCCATTTTTTTTGTGCCGATTTTTGACCAAAAACTAAACTAAGAAAATGTTAATGCATGTCACCAAAAATTATATCATTGGAATCACATTTGAACATAGTTTTCGATGACATTAATTTTTATGACAATCATAAATATTGTGTAACTTAAAATTATGGTAAAAAATTGGCACAAAATACGAAGGAGACCAATGGAAGTAGCAACCCATGATTTAACTACTCGCATGCACACAGTCGAGTAGTAATGTCTTACTCAACTAGTTCCTCCCTCATGTCCACTCAATTTGCATGCATTGTATTAATTTACCATCAATGAAGTGAACAACTTTACACACATCAAACTATCACGTGGGGCGGATCTTCGTACAAAAATGCGTCCCACCATGTACTCGTGTGTGTGTGCGAGGGAATGAGTGCGTGCGTGCCCATCTTCGCTTCGTGCATGTACTGCCAGTGTGCGTGAGAGAGGACGAGTACATTCTTCTGGAACCAGCAGCACATCAATGTGATCCATCCACACAAGGAGGTCGCGATAACGCCTCCACATGTGCCACATGGCTTCATGGACCCCACACATCATTTTAATCATAATATATTAACTCTAATTTATGTGTTTTGCACATACTGGAAGTACTAGTAAGGTACACGTGCATTGCATGCATGATATTTGGCAAACAAATTATGAATAAATACCACACTATAGCATGTGAGGTTTGAGTCATATATGCATGATCTAGACGTTCATTTAGTTCTTATAATTCGTTCCATTCAAAATCAATTAGTTTTTATAAAATAGTTAATTTATTATACGATTCATGGAATTATGCGTTGTAAAGCATAAAGTAAAAACAAATATTGGCAATTCAACTAGATTTTTTTTGGCAATTATGATATAGAAGATTCTAGAACAAAGGGGAAGTACTTGTGTTTTTAGGTTTGTGCATTATGCTTAACTTCAGCCATGGAGTGTTCTAAATTGTACATGTGGAAGAATCTGGTGGAATGTAGATGATATCCAATGGCCATCTTTCAAATTTATTCGCACTCTATATAGGGGTATATATAGATATAGATATAGATATAGAGGTATAGATATAGACTAGTGGCACATCATCTAAAGCGTTTCTACATGCTCATTTTTTGTACAAATGTGCTCCACCATGCACCCGCGCGTTTGTATCTGGGAACAAGTGTGTGTGTGCACCTCTTCTCTTTGGCACACGTAGTCCGTGTTTGTGAGAGGTACTAAGATATGGTGGGGGAGTACATGCCAATGCAATTTGTGTGAAGGAGATGCCTATACACATACATTTATGTACATGGGCCGGGGTGATATACGAGAAGGGAGGGGAGGGGTCAACCGCCACTACCAAAAAAAGACACATCCATGACATTTTGGGCCGAACGAAAAAAATTATGTCATACTTATGACACTTCTATGACGATAATTGTGACAAAACCTGGTATCATCATAGATGTGGTGGGCTCCTACTTCTATGGAAAAAATCATGATAGAAAATGGGCTTTTCGTCCTCGGCGGGCCGGAGACGCACCTGCATGACATTCTTTGGGCCGTCCCGGGCGAGGAATATACCGGGGGAGTTCCCGGTTACGGTAGGTGGTCGGGGGCCGAGCGATGCGCGTTTCTCTCGTACGTACGCGTGTGTGTGTGAGGCGTTGCCCTCTAACTGAACCCAAGCGAGGCATTGGGCACTAACTGAACCCGAGCGATTGCACTATAGGCTACGCGTTATTGAACGCGAGCTGTCGATCGATCCCTTGCTCTTAACTGAACCCGAGTGATTCCTTCGCTACTGCTGCTAACTGAAGCCGATCGAACACTGCTACCTCCTTCCCTGGATGAACAGTGAGCGTTGTTGAGGGGGTTTGGATTAACAGTTCCCGGTGGGGGGTTGGATGAACAGGAACCCGTGGTAGTAGAGGCCGTTGCCGCTGGATGAATAGTACCCCGATCGATCGAACCGATGGATGAACATGACCCCATGGAGGGCTGGAACAGGACCCCGTGGAGGGCTGCTTGAACAGTAGCCAGTGGAGCGCTGGTTGAACAGTAGCCAGTGGAGGGCTGGATGAACAGTAGCCCATGGAGGGGTGGTTGAACAGTAGCCGGTGGAGGGCTGGATGAACAGTAGCCCGTGGAGGGGTGGTTGAAACAGGACCCCCGTGGAGAGGGTTGGTTGAACAGTAGCCGGTGGAGGAGCGCACGGTGGAGGCTGGATGAAGAGGAGCCTGTGGATGAACAGTCGCAGGTGGAGGTTAGAGGAGGTCGACGGTGGATGAACAGTAGCCCGTGGAGGCAGTCAACGGTGGAGATGAACAGTATCCCATGGAGTCCCGTTTTGCGGTATGCCACACCCCTCCCGATGAATAGGACCCCCGTTTCGACCATAGCGCTCCAACACAAGTCCGTTTCCTCCGTTTTGCGGTACGCCACACCCCTCTCGATCAATAGAACCCCGTTTCGATCGTAGGAGGTATGTTTCCTCTGTTTTGCGGTATGCCAGAACCCTCACAATGAACATGATCCCGTTTCCACGATGGCCGGTCGAACACAAGGCCATTTCCTCTGTTCTGCGGTACGCCAGGCCTCGTTTCCATCGCCTGTTCCATCCAAGCCGGTTGGCTCCCTATGAACAGCAGGTGTTCCATTGCCTCCCGACGAAAACGACGCATTCCACTGCCTCCCCATGAACACGCAACGATGCAATTTCTCCGTTCTAACCCAGCCACAGCCATGTACACGAGCACTAGTCGTACGTATGCGCGAGTAGACGTTCGAGACCCTGCCCGTAGGTACGTATGTGGGCGTATTTACTTTATTGCACCCAGGCCACTGTACATACGTGTACATGCTACGTGCGTGCCTCTACTGCCACACGTGCGTGCCTCTACTACCAAACTTGCCCTTCCTTACACGGCCACGGTTCATCGCTGCAGCCTATAGACAGATAGATCGACCAGTATGTACATACACAATCCCGACCTGACTAACAATGCTACGTACGCTTCGACCGGGTGGGTCCTGACTGTCAGGCCCTTCCTTGCGTGCGAAGATGTAGCTGGTGGGTCCTAGCAGTCAAGGGGGCGAATCATTTTTTTCACGTAATATGGACGCACTTCCTTGTGTGCGAAGATGTAGCTGGTGGGTCCGAGCAGTCAGGGGGGGAACATTTTTTTCGCAAAATACGGTGGCCCGTCCGGTGGGTCCCTACTATCAGGTGGAGGAACAATTATTTTCCGCGTAATAAGGAGGCACTTCCTTGCTGCGGTTGTGGACCCAGCTGTCAGCCTCTCCACGTACAGTACTCATGCGATGGAAGTCGGTCGTTGAGCACATTTACCACGCCACGCCGAGAGCACCAAGGAGGTGGACGACGGCGAGGCCTAGGAAGTGGACGAGGTGGAACCGGGGAAGACACGGAGTGGAGTCGCAGATGGAGAGGACTGGGAAACATGACTGGTTCGGGTGCGTGGCAGCACTGCCACGGTGCCACCCACGGGAGACAGGAGCAAGGACAGAGCTTGAAGAAGGAGCACGACTATTGGATTAACATCCAATGGTTCAGCTGCTAGAATCATTTGTTAATTAAGTTGACAAAGCCCTGCGTACACATCCGCTTAGTAGGCCCACAAGTCAGCCACCAAATTTGACGGGTCCCAGCTGTCAACGAGAGGAATAATTTTTTTTTGCATAACAAGGAGGCACTTCATTCCGTGCGAAGATACAACCAGTGGGTCCCGGCTGCCAGGGGAGGAAACATTTTTCAGCTTAATAAGGAGGAACTTTCCTTGCGTATGACCATGGACCTCATGGGTTCCAGTCGTCAGGCTCTCCACGTATTGTCCTCTTTCGAAGACTCTCGTTTGTTGACCACGCCGCACCGAGTGCAGCGAGGCGGTGGACGATGGCGAGGCCCCAGACGGGAACGACTCGGAGATGGGAAGACGCGGTAGTGGAGTCGCAGATTGAGAGGAGGAGAAGGGTTATAACTGGTTCTGGTGCGGCGTGGGGCTGCAGTCGGTGGAGAATAACAAGTGGTGTGGAGGGGTGGAGGGATAGCCTAGCCGGCGGTGGGGTAGCGCTTCGCAGCGATGCGTGCTAAGTAGAGCCACTAGCCACCGGAGGCCAGACCAGGCGGTCCCGGCGACGCTGGAGTAAGATGATGAGAGATTGAAGGTGCATGCCGGCCATTGGATATAAATCCAATGGCTGTGGATGTCATAATCATTTGTTGACCAAGTTGACAACGCCATGCGTAGGCTTCGACGTATTGGCCCACATGTCAGCCTACAAAAATGTGGCATATATTTAACCTATGTTTTGTCCATTTGCTAGACTGGGTAAACAAATAATTTCGCATCAATGCGGCCCCTTTATATTTTGTAAGAAATCCCAGCCCATTTTCACTTTCTTGAAATACACGAATTAGCTGGGGCCGTTCTATATGTAATGTTAGGTTAGAAGGAGCAATTAATATCAAAAAATAAACCGGAGCGACACATTATATATATAATTAACAAATTAGCTAGTTATTGCTCAAAATAAAAATGTGCGCGTTATTATTACATTGGTCCTTAAAATCTTTGCAAGCTTTTGTACGCAATCACCAGGATTTTTTCTTGCGTGAGAGTCAAAAACAACCAGGATTTTCCTTCCCAACTTCTGTTAAACATTTACTTTTATAAGTTAATAACACGTGGGATGTTTTTATAATGTATATATAAGTCTCTATAAAATATATGATAATAGTAATAATATAAATATATATAATGTGGTTAGAAAGGAAAACATAAATCGGAGACAACATTATTATTCTTATATATAGATAAATAGAACAGAGATCTGCGTTTTACTAAGAAAAATACATTGGGCCGCCGATCTTTAAGAAAAGCCCACAAGCCGGTATGGACCGCAAAAAATAAGTTCAAACCAAAGTCTCCGTATGTCTAGGGCTACGTGTCGGCCTCTATAAATAGGACTAGCCACCACCGTAGAAGGGGGATCTCATCTTGGACCAGATCCATTCCACCATAGCCACCACACTCACCAAGCACAAGAGCACCTCTCCTCAGGAGGCTGTTCTTCCCTAGTAACTGATCATCGTCAGCCCAAGAGGCAATTCACCAAACCACACTGGAGTAGGGTATTACACCACATCGGTGGCCGTGAGATCATGGTGTCTCGTATTCTTTGGGTTCGTCGAGCTAGGCCCTGAGATCATGGTGTGTGCGAGCTAGAGGGGGGAGAGATCTTCGTGTGCACCCCAGTGTTCGAACCTCAAGGGTTTTGCCGGAACCCGAAATCTAACATTTGGCGTGCCAGGTAGGGGTGCGCTGAAGCCTTCCCCTCTGTCAATCCGCGCTTCGCCACTCCACGAGTTCATGGCCGACGCTCGCCGGGCCCGAGCTAAGCGTCGGGCCGCCCTCGCCACCCGTGTCGCTCAGACAGCCCCTATCGGCGGGCCTCCAGGTAGTTCTCCATCACCCGCCGCCAATGCCGTCACCGGCCCGGCCGCAAGCGAGACGGCCGCACCGCCACCACATTGCTGATCCCGGTCGGCTCATCGTCTCACGCTCGCTGCGCACCCACGGACACGCAGGCCGCGCTGCTCATGGCATGCGAGTTCCTGCGCTACCGCCCATTGGATGACCTCTACGAGGAATGGTTGGACCGCATCGCCGAGCTCGTCAACGCCACGGGGGGCTCTCCTGCACCATCCCTCTTGCTATCTCGCCCGCCCCCGGCTGCGGGCGATGTGGCTCACGGAGCGCCTCCGACCCCTTCGCGCCAAGATGGCCCCCTTGCACCAAGACACGCGGCTCATGGAGCACCTCCACCTCCTCCGCGTCAATACGGCGTCATCGCTCCAAGATATGCGGTCCCACGGCATGATCCACTGCGCCGTGTGCCCGCGCACGAAGAAATAAGCTGCCAAGAGGTTCCCTATCCGCAAGAGAATGCTCCACCACTCTCAGCACCGCCACGTCAGGATCGTTTGCCGCAGCAGGGCCACGCGCCACTTGCCGTGGTGGCGCAGGTACACCAAGATCAAGATCCTCCTCCATGACGGGCCCCGGTGGCCACGACAGGCTGCCACGCCTTCACTCCTGAGCTGCGTAGCATCGTCTAGCTAGGCAAGTTCAAGCCGGATCTGCCTCCTCGCTACGACGGCACCCCCGATCCCGCGGAGTTCATGCAGCTCTACGAGCTAAGCATCGAGGCAGCCAACTACAACGAAAAGGTCATGGCGAACTGGTTTCCGATGGCTCTCAAGTACGGCGCTCGCTCATGGCTCCTAAACCTACCCTCGGGCTCGATCTCTTCCTAGGATGAGATGCACGACCACTTCATCGCCAACTTCCAGGGCACTCGGGACCGCCCCCCGGCCGCGGGTGACCTGCATCGCATCAAGCAATAGCCGGGAGGGACCATGCAGAAGTACATACAGCGCTTCAACAACATGCGTCTCAAGATCCACACGGTGACGGACGAGGCCATCATCTCAGTGTTTTCCGATGGCGTCCGCAACATCAAGATGAAGGAGGAGCTCGCCATCCATGAGGAGCTGTGCACGACTTTGGAGCTGTTCAAAATAGCATCCAAGTGTGCAAGAGCTAAGGAGGGGTACCTCTCCCTCCTCGAGCCGCTTGCTGCGGATCCAAAGGAGAATAAGGCCAAGGTCAAGGACGTGAAGGGCAAAAGGGTGGATGTACTCACGGAAGAACCAGAAACAAAGCGTGGCCGAGATCTTCCCGAGTCGTCCAAGGGCAGCCGTACATTCTGCGCCTTCCACAACGTCCGCAACCATAACACCAACGATTGTCAAGAGCTTAGGGCCATTCCAGATGGACGCTTCGGTCGACGCCCCGAGCGCAATGACCGGGGCTACGGCCAAGGAGGTGGACGAGGTGGAGGACATTGGGACGACCGTGGCCCCCGGCAGGACTGGCAAGGCCAGCCTCACGAGGATTGTTGGAAGGATCAGCCTCGTGAGGGTGCCTGGAGGGACCAGCCTTGCGAGGACCATCCTCAGGGCAACCCTGGTCTCCCTCCGTTGCCGCCGCTACCAAGGAGGAACGACGACCACCAACAAGACGAAGGGGCTGGGGCCTTCCAGGTAACACGCGCCATTGCCTGCATCTTGGGTGGCGCTCAAGCCCCAGCTTCCCAGTGCATCTTCAAGTAGTTCTCTCGCGAGGTAAATGAAGCCCACCACAAGCGCAGGGCCATGCGCCCGCTCAGATGGTCCAAGTACGACATCACCTTTAGCTCCGTGGACCAGCTCAAATATGCGACAACCGCCTGAGTCCTCCCGATGCTCTGTTCACCCGTCATCAGCAAAAGTCCAAGTCACCAAGACCATCATCGACGGTGGCGCAGGGCTCAGTGTCCTGTCCGTCGAGATGTTCGACAGCCTTCAAGTGCCATACGATCAGCTCGAGCCCACCAAGCCTTTCTCAGGAGTGACTGACGCCTCCACCTCCCCAATAGGGCAAGTTCGTCTCCCTGTCACCTTCAGTCAGCGCAACAACTACGACACTGAGCTTGTCGACTTCGACATCGCCCACATCCTCCTGCCATACAATGCCATCCTCGGGTACCCAGCGCTAGCCAAATTCATGGCAGTCACCCACCATGGCTACAACGTCCTCAAGATGTCGGGAAGAGTCAAAATCATCACTGTCCCCTGCGAAGAAAGAGACGTTGTGTGCTCCCTCGAGCGCTCCTTCCAAGCTGCATCAATCGAAGACCCTGACAGTGCGGGTGTGCAGTACCCTCCTGAGGCCAACCCCAAGAAGAAGAAGCAGCTACTCTGCCTTGGGCCTCAAGGGAGCAGCGCCTCAAGTGGCGCCACCTCAGGATAT
Source organism: Triticum monococcum (assembly GCA_034509565.1). Lineage (NCBI taxonomy): Eukaryota > Viridiplantae > Streptophyta > Magnoliopsida > Poales > Poaceae > Triticum > Triticum monococcum. The sequence goes on from CM067847.1 coordinate 343,145,995, forward strand.
GTGCCCACGCTTGGGGCGCCTCCCTTCCTCGCATAGGGAGGCGCGCCCGGCGCCCTCCTTGGGCAGGGCTCGGGGGCTCTCTTCTGGAGGGCCTCAGACTTGGCCAACATCACGAGGGAGGCGCTCGGGCACCACGTGGAGGCATGCTTCGTGGCACGCTTCCCTCAGGAGGAGACCAGGCAAGGAGCGCCCGGCGCTCAGGAGTTCATCATCAAGACCACTTAGGAGCTTCAGGAAGCAAGGGCAATACGCGGCGACCGCAGCCCACCTGACGCTGCTCCCCATCCAGGCGAGGGTGCTGAGCTGCGCGTCTGCATCGACATCCCAGGGCTCAACAGGGCCACATCTCAGGACCGCTTTTGGCCTTCGCGTGCTGGCCGGTGTGAGGGTCCACCTCACAACTACGTTCGCATGCCGTTCGTCCTGCTGAGCGTGGCAGCCGCCTTCCAGTGCGATCTACGGAGCATCCTGGCAGGTTAGGAGGCCAGGTACCATGCTCGACAAGCTCGTGAGGAGCGATTCCTTCGCCACATGTCTTCAGCTACCCCAACACTCCTTCGACAACCAATCCAGGTGACATTTTCCAAGTTTATTTAGTTGGGAGCGCGCCTGGGCTGCATCATTCTCAGGCCGCATGGGTCTGTCCCTACAGCATGTATCCACCTGCATCTTTAGTTCACCCTGGTGGGGGCACCCCTCGGGCTGCATAATCCCCAAGACGCTCGGTTCCAACCCATTGGCGTGTCTTGTTCTAGCATTTACCAAAGCTAGTTTGCTCTTCATGCATAATCTATCTGTGGTCATCACTGCTTGCTTGAATATCGCCTGCCACGGGAACCTCTCATGCCGGCACGACACTTGTGCTCGGGTCCGTCCCTGGAACGCTGACAAATCTGAATGGTCAAGCTTTGGCTCACGGCATGCTCGCGCACATCACCTCACTAGACCCTCAGTGCCTTCACCTCCTTGTGAAGCAACCAGTGGTGGACCAATAATCACCATGGCAACTTGTGCCCTTCCTCGCGCTAACTTGCAGGAACCTCCTGAGGACTACGGCGGGCGGTACCGCGGGCTCTCTCTCTTCTCCCATGCAATTCGCTTGCGCGTTAAAAGGGGGGCTCCTGAGCATCGCGACTTAGGAGCTCTTACTGGCTCTCCAGCTCTCACCCCCTGGCCTTGACCACGGCATCATGACCTGGCATACCAACGTCAGGTGAGCTCGCTCGAGGGCCGGGGCCTGAGGATGTAGAGCACACAGAAGAGCATGGAGAAGAGGAGGAGGCTCGCATGGGCCTAACCTAGCTACCCAACGGCGGCCGATGCACAAGTCTGGTGCAACACGAGGAACCAGCTTCGGAATGCCAAGATAAGTCATGCGCCTGGATCGACCCAGCGCTATGGCATAAGATCACCACTTTTCGCTGCCCTATTGCGGCAACATTGCCTCCCTTTCTTGCCTCTCTATGGTTGCTTGGGCGCTAAAGGGGACCTCTTGAGCATCGCGCCTCAGAAGCTCTTACTGGACCTCGGGCCGCTCACCTCCTGGCCTTGACCACGGCATCACGACCTGGCATACCAGCGATGGCTGCAGCCTACCTGGGGACCGGGAGCTGTCGGCGTAGAGCAGTAAGCAGCCGTGGGGTTGGAAAGGGAGGACCGAGCCTTAGCAGGACACGCGTTCGCAAATTTTCATAATAAGGATAATATAAAAAAAAGACATTACGAACCCTTTACACGCCCCCACGGGGTCCGCTCGATTCCTCGCGGGAAACAAAAGGAAGGATTTCAACAGTGGTCCATGGGAGGCGAACTGCCGCCCCTATGATATAAGGTAATAATGATCGTTTTTGCCGCCCCTAATCAGTCGCCACACGCCAACTGTGGCTGCAGGTTGTTGGGGCCCATGGCAGTCCGCACTTGCCCTTTGGCTTCGCCTTGAAGCCAAGACCGAGCATGCATTGGGCCCGGGGGCTACTGTCGGTGTTCTGGGAACGTGGGTCCCCAGACTTGCGTGCCTGCGGCCCACGGCGTGGCTCCACCAGTGGCCCTATACGGCCCATCTTGACCAGCAAACACTCAAGAACCTCACGAGGGGCCAAGCCTCGCGAGGTGGATGCAAACCTCCTCAGGGGCGGCCTCACCAGGCTGGCTCACGAGGGGTGGAGAGATCAAGGCAAGGGAGACCTCATGAGGTTCATGTGACGCAAGCCATGACGACTGGAGCTAGGTGGGCACCAGTCAAGAAGTGTCCTCATTTCCTCCTTGGTCCTAAAGAGGCAAGAGCATGCAAGGAGTCCCGAGGCATCAGGCAAAGGTTACCATCTGGGTGCAACAAGACCAAAACCAGCAGGACAGCAGGATGGAGGTCACCGTGGAGCCCAAGACGGCGTCACCACCAGAGCCTTTGGCAGGCGAAGACCATCTTTGTCAGGATAGCTTGTACTAGTTGTCCCCCTTCAAATTGGCCGTTGTGGGAACCCTTCCCGCCTAATATTTGGGGAGAGGACCCGGGCATCTATAAGTAGGACTAGACACCACCGTAGAAGGGGGATCTCATCTTGGACCAGATCCATTCCACCAAAGCCACCACAGTCACCAAGCACAAGAGCACCTCTCCTCAGGAGGATGATCTTCCCTTGTAACTGTTCATCCTCAGCCCAAGAGGCAATCCACCACACCATAATGGAGTAGGGTATTACACCACATCGGTGGCCCGAACCAGTATAAACTCTTGTGTCTCGTGTTCTTTGGGTTCGTCGAGCTAGGCCATGAGATCATGGTGTGTGCGAGCTAGAGAGCGGACTGGATTAAAGAGGGGGGCCGACGGCACGACTGAAGAAGCACATCAGGAGCGATTTTTTTCTTCAATGAATGCCTATCAATGGTGTTCTTTTACTTGCTTCTGCACCATACAACTTGTATTTTTAGCCTCCCAGTCCGTTGTGGAGCAGCAACCCATTTGCTGGGCAGGCCAACCTATAGAAACCAGCACTCGATTTTTCATCAAGGCCCCAAAACAACGCAGTACTATGTTTGTTTTGAGGCCGAAAACATTACGGCAGGGGTTGAGCGGGGCAGGGGGAAGACAGAGCAAAAAGATTAAAAGAGCTGATGCACCGTTGCTACCCTAACTAAGTAGGTGCAATTCTTCTCAGGAAAAAGGTGTGCCGTTGACACCCACACGTCACAAATCCCACAGTAGGCATACTAACAAGTTCACACACAAGTACAACAGAAAAGGTAAACATTCGTATCAAACTTAGGTTTATAGGACACGTTCATATTCATAGCCAACATTCACAATCAACAACTCAAAAGATTCATATATACACAAGTTCAGCATGTCTATGCATCCAAATGATTGATAGATCACACGACAATATTCATAGATAATTCACAAAAATATTCAGATATACACATGTTCAGTATGTTTATGCATCCAAATGATTGAGATCATATAAAATATCATCCATGGACGAACTTTAATTACCTATGGTACAGACTGGTAAATGGTGTTCAGTTAGAGGTACTTCTTGCTAAAATTAATGCTTGTACGAGTAAACTTTCAAGTACATAAGAGGTAGCACAGACAATCTGAACTTTGCTTGTAGGTTTATCCTCAAATAGTGGCCTCGTGCTGAGGGAGGTTTGAGCAACTTGGCCACTACTTTCATCCAACTAGTTTACTGGCTCATCTTGGTCCTATGGCTCGCCAAAATTCTACATTGCAGACAAGAAAATGAACCACTCAAATTTTTTGTGTAGTTCAACTGAAATGGAGCATCACTGGCATGCAGACTGATTAAGTGCCAGATAAATATACGCGTCAACCAACTTGTCTACAATATTTAGACTCCATGCCATACAGTTCGCTACCATATGTGCCGATAACCAAAAGGCACAAGTTGGGACCAAAGACTAGACTGCGTTTTTCTGGGCTATGTGCCAAGCAATATTTTTGGCATTCACTCTCCTAATACTTGGAGTTTGAAAACTGGTTGACGCCGGTTTATACTCGAATGAATATAGGCACTTCTTCTTGTCAACGTCGATGCTTGTCTGAGTGAACTTTGGAGTACATAGCAGCAACATAAGTACCTGTCCATCTGATCTTTTTGTGTAGTACTACTGAAATCACCCAATGTAATGATTTGCCTGCGAGTTCATGCTCCAAGTTACACCTTTATGAAATCGGCAAACAGTAGCACAATACCAAATTACCAATACATATGACAAGCACAATAATCATGATAAAACCAGTACCAACCTGTGTGAGGTAGCATATCAATTAATATTTCCTTTGAGTGGAAGCCGAGATAAGCCAAGCAACTGACAACAAAGGAAGAATGCAAGCTGAGATTAGCGATTGACATGAAAGGAAGGAGCTGTCGAGGCAATGAAGCAATGAAGCACCCAAAGTTTTTGTGCAGTTCCACCAAAATCGAGCATCCCTGTTGGCACATATATTGATAGAGTGAGATTACTGTAATAGTGGGACTAGTTGATGAAACATACACTAACAAATAGAAGCACCCTCATTATCTTAATGGGTAAAGTTAGCAACATAGTAGTCTTGCTTAAAGAGAGGTATTTGTTTATTTAATCAGTGCCAATTAGCTCAACACTCAAAGCATTGCCATGTATCATAGGTTGCAAAACTTTGACATGCAAAGATAAAGGAGTTTCTCATGATAGTAGCACGATACAAATAGAGATGACAGCAAACTACTATGGATGAAGGCCATGGGCCGGTACCAACCTAAGCAAAAAAGCTTATTCATGTAGTCCCAGAAGAGATGATAAAGCACTCACTGGAATCACTCAATAGTATATATTTTTGTGCCCTTCAAATGTATGGTTGAAATCACTCTTGTTTACCATTGCTGACATTATATCGAAAGATTATCAAGAACTTCCACCAGAGTTAAAGCACTGGCTGGGATACAGTTCATTGTATTGTCTTGTGTAATTCCACTAAAATGTATGATTGGCACAACATGATCCCTGTTTGCACAAGTAGGAATGAGGTGAAACCTTCTTTAGATTAGTGAGGAAGGATAGAAAGACATTAGCATATTACTCAAATGGTAGCATCAAATTCATCATGGACAATACGCAAAAGTGGAAGGGCTCCCTGGAGGATCGTCTCACATGTAAGGTAGACGTTGCCGGAGCCTTTGAATGGCCTCGACTGAGGCATCGGCTTTAGCAATATCACCATGGCACTGTTTATTCTTCTTCTCCCTCTTCATGCTCTGTTTATGTTCCTCCTCGCCAATTGGTGAAACCAAGTACATGATTGTCCTTCTATTTCAGAATTGGTTTTGTCAGTGAGGGAGTACAAGTGTACTAGTAAACAATAGCATTATTTCTCATGGCAGTCACAAAATAGAGATGAACACATGCATTAAATATCATTCTTACCTAAACGAAGGTTATGGTGCCAATATGATGATGAGGATTGGAACACAGATCTCCCCTTGTGCAGTTCCACCGAAATGAACCAACTGTTGCATTCTGACATTCCAGTTAAACAACACAAAAGTCACTTCTTTTATGAAGTGTTTTGTGCAGTGCACCAAAAGGTCACAACAACAACCAAGCGAAATGGATATCCCTGTTTACGCAAATAGCTACACAGGAAACAGTTAGAGTCTCAAACAATTATAGGCAAAACCATTTGGCTAAACTTGTCATAGCTTATAGTAGCGGCACGGCTTCATTTTACCAGGGGCATTAGATTAATAACAGCTAAATATTTGGTATAAGGGCAAGGGACAGTGGGTGCACCAGCAGTCCAGCACCATGTACCTAAACCGGGGCATAAAGTGGTCATTCAGAGTTTGTTGCCTCGAGAAACAAACATCCAAGAAACATATCTGGGTTGGTCCCATTTTTGTTCACTCTAGCCACCGACTCCTATGTTTTTTTGGAATGGAGGCGTGCCCCCGGCCTCTGCATCATAATGATGCATGCATCCATCTTATGCGTGGATAGCACATCTAGTGCTGGTCATACCACTGTGTACAGCATTACTCCTATATTTCCCTTTTCGACCAAGAGACCGGATGGATGACGAGTCTGTACTACTTTCACCCCCTATCCTTCCTATTTGTACCAAGTCTGATGCACATACTAAATTTCTCCACCCCACTTTATTTCTTGTTTGAGCCAAGTACAAGATTCGACTCCATAAAGTAGCTTTACCACTAACAATAGAAGAAAAAAATTGGTGACGTTGGACCATCCGATCGAGAGGGGCTGAGAGGCAGAAAATGATGCACATGCAGCGACATAGCGACCTGGGGAAGTAGAGCTACGACGGTTTTGAAGGAAGATATACCTGAAGGTCATCGGGATGTCGATAGGTGGGCAGAAGGAGGCCGGATCCACCCACACTAGGGCAACGACGAAGGGATCGGAGGACCTCCCGCGCCGGCGCTCGGCCAGAGATAACGGTGCGGCCGGTAGTGGGTCTCCTCCCTCGCTGTCGATGCTGGCCTAAACGCTGCCCCCTCTCCCCTTCACCGACGGAGGGGGATACATCCGGATCTGTAACCAGCGGTGAGGATAGAAAGACGGTGTTTTTTGAAGGGAGCAAGACAGTGTTACCACCGCTATCTTGTTTGGATCTAGAGACGATGAGAATGTGTGAATAGAGCAACCCTAGCAAGCAAGCGCGGATGCTCCGTCCTATATATACGTAGTGGGGTAGTTTTCATTTTTCAATCCATCAAAACAATCGTTTAAAATTGTGTACGTGTCAGGTCGCTGTTTTTTAGTTGTTGATTGTTTTTTGAGATAGCTACTCGCTTATTCCAAGTGGTGTTACGGTGTGCCATGTCGCACTTTGTATCATTCAAGTCTGGTACAAGACCCTCCATTAAATGAACAACCACCCCTCATAAAAATTGTGAACAAGCACACGACTAAAATTATCGGAAACATGGGCTGCCCCAACATGCATTATTATTTATATTTTCTACTCCCTCCGTTCCTAAATATAAGTCTTTTTAGACATTTCAAATGGACTACAACATACAGATGTATGTAGATATATTTTAAAGTATGGATTCGTTCATTTTGCTCCGTATGTAGTCACTTGTTAGAATCTCTAAAAAGAATTATATTTGTGAACGGATGGAGTATGTGGGAGTATCCTCAAAACAAAATGTGAGAGTACAATATTTATTGGGCCCCTTTGTAATTGGTGCTAAATTTTGACCAAAGATTTAATTGACAAAATGCTAGTGCATGTTAACAAAAATTATATCATTTGATTCGTATTTGAACGTAGTTTTCAATGATGTAGGGGCTGTTTGCTTTCCAGCCACATATTGCCACACTTTGCCACACCTCACCTTAGGCAAATTTGACCTAGTTAGGTGGGTGTTTGGTTCTAGGCACACCTAAGACAAGAATTTTTTATTAGCAGTGAACCCCACATGTCATAGACACAAAATGTGTGGCACGATTCCCTTAGGCAAGCCAAAGTGGGTCTAAGGGGCTGTTTGGATTGTCACTATCTTTGCCATATGTTGCCACATGATTTTTGCCACACTTTCCTTTCTTGAGTTGCTCAAATTGTTAGCCACCCTTTGGCTTGCCTAAGGGAATATTGCCACACTTTTTGTGTGTATGACATGTGGGGTTCACTACTCATAAAAAAATTCCTTGCCTCAAGTGTGGCTAGAACCAAACACCTACCTATCTTGGTCAAACTTGCCTAAGGTTAGGTGTGGCAAAGTATGGCAATGTGTGGCTACGAACCAAACAACCTCTAACAATTTGAGCAACTCAAGTTAGGCAAGTGTGGCAAAAATTATGTGGCAACATAAGACAAACATAGTCATAATCCAAACAGCCCCGTAATTTTTTGTGACATGCATGAACATTTGGTTAGTTAAATTTATAGTCAAAAGTTGGCAAGGTGCATCAAATCAACACATGCAAATATCAAAAGGAAAGTCACGACATGCACGCATGCGTTGTACTCCCTCTATTTCCAAATATAAGTCTTTTTAGAGATTACAACAAGTGACTACATACGAAGCAAAATGAGTGAATCCACACTCTAAAATATGTCTACATACATCCATATGTTGGAGTCCATTTGAAATGTCTAAAAATACTTATATTTAGGAACGGAGGGAGTAACTAATGCATCGGTAAACACAAATTATTGAAATATATCGAGTGAAGTGCTTTGATGTGTCGCGTCAACTGATACAAGACCGAGAACTTTGATTACTACAATGCCCTCTCGCCTTAACATCACCTGCCTTCGGCTGCATGACAAGTGGGCCACCGACCTGTTGGGCCCACCTGTCATAGACGCAAAGGCAGGAGCAGTAAGTCAATGAAGCTGCATCCCTCCCTCACCCATGAGCATGGTGGCTGGCAGGACTAGGAGAAGCTCTTGTTCGCTACACGCTCTCCCTCCCGCACGCAGTGGACATGGAGCAGTTCAATCTGTGTCAGATGGCCAAAAGCATACTATAGTACTCCTCCACTTCAGTAGTACTACATCATTGTTCGACTTCCCGAAGAGGCGAAGAGCCAAGAGCCGCCTGGATACTTGTGTGGTAGTTTCATGTGTAGAGTAGTCTAGGATAGCGTGTACCATGCCTGTAAATTAAAATCGTTGGGGTCGGCTCCATGTTTTTTTTGATTAAAATAATCTTGTGGCCCTACCTGTCATCCTTGTGATTCTAGTTTGCACGCTCATCTGGTCAAGACAGGAATATATATATATATTTTAAGTTGTGGTGGTGTAAATGTTAGAGGTTGCAGCAAATGCAGGGTTGTTTGGTTCTCAGCCTAAGGTTGCCATGCCCAACCTTAGTCATGTCACAACATCTTAGGCATGTGTTTGGTTTATTGCCACACTTGTGCCTTGCCACACTTTTCTAGTTATATGGCCCACAAATCATAGGCTCAATTTTTTGCCAAATCTTGCCACACCGGTGGCCATTTTGTTAGCCACACTTTTTGTGGCAGCCACACTTTGCCTAAGGTTAGTTGTGGCAAAGTTAGTCATGAACGAAACATGCCCGGAGTATTGTACGCTGCGGGTCTTTCAGCCAAGTTTAGAGGCAACCATCTGGGGCCAGTGCTAAGATGTGTCGCATCAACTCGTACAACAAGGAGATGCTAGATTTTACCACTACACGCCATCTCCCTCGCCCGTGCGCACGGTGGTTGTCCCTCTCACACATAGTGGACGGACATGCAGCAGTGGATTCGATACTACTATAGAAGTAGTAGTAACATCATTGTTCGTCTTCTCGAAGAGGCGAAGAGCCAAGAGCAACCCGAACATGGCAGTTGCGAACGCTCACGTGGCAGTCTTTGTGTAGGGGTGGGGCGTGGTGCGGAGCCTTGGAGCACGCATATAGCCAGGCTCTTGCATGAGACAAAATTGCTATTTGAGCCCACTATTTTAGTACTAGTACTTGCTAGTATAGCCCTGTAAACCGGAAAGGGGTATTTGCCTTCCTAGAGATGTCACCGCGTGCAGTACTGGCTCAAATCTCAAATCTCATCAACCAAGGCATTTTGTGATTGGAGGAATGTATCTCGTACTTTACAAAGAGTTGCCGGCAGTGTGTCCGTCATGACCAGTAATATCACAAAACCCACCTTTACCAGCAGTGGTAAAGTGGCCTCGAAGTTGGATTCGACGAAGCAACCATCATTTCACTGGAACACTCGTTGAAGCCCTTTCTCCCCTTTCTTGAAGAAAACCTCACTCCAGGCTACTCACTTCTGCCATTTTTCTTCTATATCGACGAAGGAAAGGTGGGCAAATCAGTGATGCTGCTATATTTCAATCCAAGAATCTTCTTTTTGCAAAGCACCGACCGATTCTCGTAGCCTATTCTTTTCCCGTTTTCATTGCGATTGTGGTTTCCTTTCGATTGCTTTTTGTTTGTCAGTTCATTGATGGATCCTAGAGCACTAGCCAAAGAGTTGCCGGTGGACAACCCACTGGAGACAGCGATCTCCAGGAAGTGAGCACCGACCAGCGAGTTGACCATGTTGGCGGGCCAACCCATGGAGATGAAGAACTCCAAGAAACAAGCATTGGCCAAAGAGTTGACGACGTTGGCGGATGAACTCCTCAAAGAAAGTTGGAAGAACAGCAAGGTCCCCACCGTGCCTACTCTAGAAACTCTAATGGCCACCTATGCGAGGCTCAAGGCCGAGTTTGAGGAGATAGTCGCTGTTGAGAAGCAGTATTCCCCTAGCAAAGTGATGGCCCCCATCGAGGACGAGGAGATGGCCCCGGAGGGATGGGATCCCCCGGTGAGCTGCACAAGGTAAAAAATAATGCCTTACCATAGTTGTGGTTTTTCATTATTTGCAATGTGCTTGCTAATATGTTAGGGTTGTGTAGGTGCCGGTGGACGTCCTTGATGATTCCGATGTCGCGGCCCGTCCTGTGGACAATGCCCCAGAGATCGTTTTTGATGTCGCGGTCCATCCTGTTGACATCGCCCCGGAGATCGATTCCAATGCCGCTGTCCATCCTGTGGATAGCGCCCTAGAGATTGATTCCGATGTCGCGGCCAGTCCTGTGGACATCGCCCCAGAGATCGATTCACATGTCGCAGTCCATGCTGTGGTCATTTCCCGAGAGAATGATGACAAGAAATAGTTGGTCACGCTAATCCTTCAGGGTAGTTTGCATTGCCCTATATTTAATTACCAGAACGATGCGTGTTATCAAACCATCTTAGGGCTAGTGCACTGTCTTGTGTGGGCGGTACTTGCTACTTTTGTTTGATAGTGAATCATCCGAACCCTCTCCGAGTTATGGAAACAGATGTATCCTCACCAGCTTTTGATGTAATATATCGCATGCTTAGATGTAAGTTCGAACTATTTATCATATCAGCAGGGTTTGTTTGATGATTCTTGATGTTAGTAGGCTAGCTATTGTGCCAGCTATAGTACTTGCAAAACACTCATCTAAGAGAAATATTGGGGCTGATGAGCTCGTGGTATGCTTGTACTTATTCGTCGTCGACCGGCCAATAGCCCAACCTCCTAAAATTGTAGGCTTAGCGATCGATCAGACAATAGTCGACACGGATACATTCAGGCCTCATTTGGTTCATAGGGTAGGAAAATCATCGCAAAAGTACAGAGACGTACAACACAAAATCATTGCAGTACAGAGATGTACTCCCTCCGTTCCAAAATAGATGACTCAACTTTGTACTACTAACTTTGAAACGGAGGGAGTACAAATCCTAAGCGGGCTAGTTTGGCCTAGCGGGTTTCAGTGATATGACATGGTACAGTGTCGTCCAGTCTTCGCGTGTGGTAGCAGTATTGTGGGTATAGTAAGTTTTCTTGAAGAAGTGGAATTCAATGAAGTTATGACGGTTCCTTTGTCCGACCAACAGCGGGAAAGGTTGGGCCTGCGCTACGACCGGGGTGGACCAGAATAATTTTGGGCATGGCAGGTGGACCAGGATGGTTGACGTCCCACATGTCGGCGAATGGAAAGTATTCTTTCCCGATATAGAGGACGAGCAACGAGTATTCATTGTTTATTTTTGATTAAAGCTAGTGTCTCCACTGTTACAACGGAGAAGTGTGAAACACGGCAGCCCAATGAACTTGGCATGTGCACCACTCCCTCCTTCCTCGTGTAATACTACCATAGTGTTGACTATAAGGTTGGCTATAAATGTTACAACATTTTCTCACTTTATCTCCATCTATTTCCTCTCAAATGTTTTTTACCTTTCTTTTTTTAGACACAATTGTTTTTAGGCCTCTTTTTCTTAGAATTAGTTTTTTATACCTAGGAGCATGTGTAGAGATGGGCTCTTGCAGATCCCACTCATTGACTTTGTCAATGCCTCTCTCTCCTCCACAAAAGCAGGCTTATAGGCCAATATTTTACTAGTACTACTTGCTATGAATGTAGGCAGCTAGCGTCTGAGCGGGAGGGCTTGGAAGCGGTCTGAACTCCCGCATGGCCGACCTCACATTATCACCATATATTTCTTGGAGTTCGTGCGCAGCGGGCGGGTGATCTCTTCTCCCTCCACCGTCTATTCTCAGCCGACGCCCGCAGAGCGATTAGAATTCAGCTATTTAGGGTTTATTCAATTACAGTCCCACATGTCAGTGAAACTGCAAGACAACGCGTGTCCTTTTGGTGAGCGGTGTGTGAGCCGGACTGTCGGGGGTGCGACGTGTACGAGTCGTAAGTGTGCCGCCTTTTCTTTTGAACTTGCAAAGAGAATCATTTTCATGTGATCGATCGATAGAAATCCAGAACAAAATGACGAGGGCGGTGATTTCCCGTGTGTTAGGCGGGCTAGTTTGCGTGATATGACGTGCTACAATGCCGTCCACTTGCTCCATTTTTATGTAAGCAAGAGTTTACACTCTTACGTGGGAGGAGTGCAAAACAAGGCAGATCTGATTTTGAGCGAGGGATAACTGTTCCCTACCAAATAATGGAGCATTGTTAATCTCTAGCACTGGCCCACAAATTTACACCGGCGTCTATCCGAGGACATGATGGATGCCATCCAATGCTGCCTGCATACCTTTCAACAACTATATGAACTAACCGGGCAAGATTCATGCAAACAAAGAAAATACCAAATTAACCGGATGAAATTCATTACATTTCGAAAACATTTCCTACAAACTGGATTAAATTCATTACATATTTCGCACAAATCGTACTAGAACCTACTGTAAACCAAATCTAAACAATCGCCGGCTCCCGACCACCATGTCCGGCCATGAACCCGAGAAGCCGGCCATTGCCTTTGCCTCCTCCTCATCCGCCTCGATAACCTCCTCCTTCGGAGCACAAGGTTCTGAAGATTTCCGCCTCCACATCACCGCCATGTTACTAATCGGCTGCCGATGTCTATCCCACCAAGCTTGGTGTCGACTGAGTGGAGGAGCGGTGGCCTTCCTGGGACCAGAGCGGCGGCGTCCTACCGTGCACTATTCTTCCTCGCTGCCGGCTGTGCCCACACACCGGCTTCGTGGTAGTGGCGGCAGAGGGCAGCCGGGTGGGGGAGCTGGCGATCTCCTTCGTCTGCTTCTGTGACAGTACGTACAAGAGAGCTTTGGAGCGCGCCCGGAGCGGAGCCGCTGATGTCCTTCATCTGCTCCTGCGACAGTATGTCCAAGAGAGCTTTGGAGCACCATGAGGCCATGGTTGGAGTGGTGCCGACAGAAGAAAGGGACCAGAGGAGAATGAATGTGGGTCTTTGGCTATGGCTGGGAGCTGGGGCTCAAGTTAATACTAGCAATGTGCCCGTGCGTTGCAACGGATCCAAAGTGGAATAGTACTTGTTCACAAACTTGAAAGAAAACACTCTTGTTTTGATATACATATATACCACTAAAAATATATTACGTTTCACTCAAAATATATTTCTCGGGTTGCTTTGATGAGGCGAGGGAGGGATGTGGTTGCTTTCTAGATAATAAGGGGTTTTCTTGAAATTGGAGCAGAGAAGTGGGCTATTGTTGCAAAAATGCCACAACTTACCTCGGAGGCATTAGATGTAGATCTAATGGTCAGAAATGATGGATGGGAGACACACCATCTTCACCCACTGAGTCTTTTATAGGAGTATAGATAGCGGGCGAATGGCAATGAGCCATGGCAGATGGATGGATGGCTAGCGCCGGAGTAGGTTGGCCAGGCATGAGTGCGGACGCTGCTTTAGTCACTAAAATGCATGTGCGTTGGGTCATTGAAATGCGGGCCCAACGGGCATCTGGCCCGCATGTTAGTGACACACCAACTACACCTGCAGTTAAGTCTAGTGAATGCGGCATTGATGTTCTAGAGAGATGGTGACCGTTTCAGGCGGGAAGCGCGCGCTAGCGATGGAAGGGGATTCGGTAGGCCAGGGCGATCAGACGCTAGCGTGGTGGTAAAATTTTAACTCATGGATGACGAGCCTTTGAAGTGTCTGCGGCACGTATTGACAACCAGGCATCCATGCAACCGGTCTTGTCACCAGCTAGGCTTCGACGACCACAACACCGCACAACCATGCATAACTTACGAATAATGGACGAATCGATAAGACACACACTCATGTGCTGTGGCACTATGATCGGTCGCTCATGATAGTACATACTCCATACCATAGTACCCTATCTAGCTAGGTTGTTTTTATATTGCCGTTGTGATGGACGATATACATGATCAAGGCGCCGAGTCCCGATTATGACCGTTGGTATTGAGAATGGTGAAAACATGCTCGGCATTCGCGGATGCCTCCATCAAACATCTAAATAGTAATGTTAGGAACCGCCGGGGCGCGCAGGTGACGGGCTCGCCATTTGCGTTGCGCGATGAGCAGGACTTTGATTGAGAGGGCGACGTGCATGCATTGGCATGGTTTGACAGTGTGAGCGTGAGTGTATGCACGCGTACATGCTACTTGCCTCTATGGACGGTGTGCGCAAATGTGTGCATCACGTATAATATAATGATCAAAGTGAGCTATCAACACAAGTTCGATAACCCCCAATGCATTTTACTCGGTAATAAATGACCAGGATTGAAGCGAAATCCAAATTTCCTTTGTCTTCTGTCATTGAGCTCTTGACAAACCAATGCAATGTACGGTTGTCCGGCCACTCCACCCCAGAGCTCTCACCAAGCATCGTTCATGCCACCACACCGCACACTAACCGGTAAGGAAGCGATGGCATCCCGTCGCGCCGAGTTCCTCACTGCCCATGGATGCACACAAAATGGTAGGGAAGCGTTGGCATCCCGCCGTGCCGAGTTCATCGCGGCTCGCGACCTCACACCTATGTGGGCGGAATTTGAAGCTGCCAAGGCCGAATGGGCGGTAGAGTAAGAGGCGGCCAAAGGCGCACAGAGGGAGCGGAGAAGTCATAATGCACTCAAGAAAAGAGAGGCCCGATGCCGCAAGAAAGAAGAGGACGCATGCGCTGCTGTGGAGAGCTCGGCGGAGATCCAAGCACTGTGGGGGGTCGCCGACAATGTCGGGAAGGAGAACGACGGCGTCTGGCCAGCATGTGAGAAGTAGTAGTACTACTGGTAGTTAGCGTGTGTGTCTGTGTCTGAGTACGAGCATGTACCGATACTACTATTTACTACTGTAGTTTTTAGAGAAAATTTCCAGTACATTAGCATAGACTCAATGGAAAATTCCTCTCCTATGCATCAAATGACATCTCTTTCTCTATAGGAATTGAGATGCATGTCATATCACTTCCTATGATTTTCGTATTCCTCTAAAATTCCTATCATGTGAATGAAAGGAGGCCTCTGCTGGAGTAACTAATATAGCTAGCAGTACTGCTGGTACAGTAGTTTTCTTCAAGAAGAGGGATTCAACAAAGTCATGATGGTTCCTTCGTCCGAGCAACTTCATAGTGGGAAAGGTTGGGCCTATGATTTGACGGCTCATTAGTCATTATTACCGTGGCGTGACGACCGGGGTGACTCTCCCTTGGAGTTCTGCGTGCATGGAAAGTGGACCAGGATGGTCGATGTCCTACATGTTGGCGAACGGAAGTACTATTCTTTCCGATATCGAGGAGTAAGGAAACCGCATGGTATAGTATCACTGTTGATTTTATTTTTTTCTGATGAATGCTAGTGTTTCAACTCTTACAACGAAGGAGTGCCAAACACGGCACGTGCTGGATGTCCCACACGTCAGCGAAAGGAGTGGGACATGAACAGCGTGGTAGAGCGTCTCCAGTTCTTCCACTTCTGGTTCGGAGACCACACATAGTAGTACTTGTGGTATGAACTATACAAAGTGCGACCCGGAGAGAAAGACACATCTAGTTGGAAGGACTCGGGGCATACACGTAAAAAAATATATAACCTAATATGTGCCTCCAATTAATATAGTAGTAGTAGAGTACTTAGGCACGTACTCCATAACATCACCGTGCATTGCACGTACAACATTTAGTGGTATGTAGTAGACAAATGCCTATATGCCACGCATGTTCATACTATTTGTGCCTTTCTACTTCACTTACTGCGCTACATTACTCAGGTTCGTACGTCCACTCCTGGGTACATGTCCATCTCGTAGTTCCAGTCTCACGTGTTCTTCGTCGATGGAACGATCCATATCATCGCAATTAGTGTGGATCCCCACGATGGAGACTCATCCAAACTATGGCCAGCCTCGACGCGGAGCATTCGCGTGCACCGGGAAGCGGCGCTCTTTCGGCCATCGCGCTGCTTCAAAGCTGGCGACAGTGAGAGGTCGCCTCCCCTCCGGTCGGGAATTAATGCGTCACTGACGCTCTAAGGCGACGCTGACCAATTCACGCAGGAAGCGCGCGCTGGCAAGGGAGTATTGGTTTTGAACCGTTTCAGGTGTAGTACTGGTAGTTTGCAAAACTACTCAATTATTGCACTTAGTTTCATAAGAAATTGTGGTAAAAACTTTACTCCACAGCCCGCTCCCCTTCTCCTTCCTCTTCCACCGCCCGTGCACATCCGCGGGAAGCGACCGGTGAACCCTTATATATTTTTTTTAAACAAGGTCAACCCTTATATAGGAGTGCTAGCACAAAAAGATGCATGCACGAACACTAAAATTTCCAGATTAAAGCGCCGCTCAGGCGTGAGTATGGCGTACGTCGTTAACTTCGGCCGGACCATGGCTACCGCCTACCGGGCGACGGCTCCCAGAGAAGAGATGACGGGAGGGAAATGAATGCAGTTACTGTTTGGCTTCGCCGTCCAGCTTAAATAAATGCACACCATCACGTGTACCCGTGGGTGCACAAATTATAACATACGTGTCTGCTTAAGTGGGCGTCACGTAACTAGTGTGTGTGAGATTCCGAGAGACAAAGTGCATTTGTGCGACTCTACTCTTCGGACATGTACTCAACCAATTCCATTGGGATATAAGTATAATGGTATTACACTTTAGCTAGTGATTTACGTGGCCATGTTAACGTGGTTGTGTAAAAAAATGTCACTTCCTGCTCGTGATTTGTGTTATATAATTACAAGCAAGATGCTCGTCCATTGCATTGAACATAAATATGCATTTTTTTACAAAACACCTGTTGTGATTGACCCACACAGGAGTAATCCCATGTGTAAAAACTAATGATATCTCGAGAATTTTATCGGAAAACTGGTATCTCGAGAATTTCAGCGAAAAAATGAAAGATGAGAGATAAGGTGAGGAGGAGTGGAGCGTGGTGGTGACTGGTGGCCGGACTGGGCGGAGGCATGGGGATGGACGGCGTTAGCAGGCGATAGCGGCCACCGTGCTAGATTGTTCCAGAGACTTCCTTTTTTAATTTCTCAGCAATGAGGTTGTGGAGAGATGTGTGGGTATCTTTTGTAAAATTATCGTAGTTTGCTTTCTATCCTTCAGATATAGATCGGATGGTCTATATTACAAGATGGCAGGCACACCATCATCACCAACTCGGTTTTTATAAGAGTAGAGACGATAAGTTTGCTAACTACTAAAGTAAAGTGGAATTTGTCCATGTTATACAAGTAAATTAAGGTGATTGTTTATCATATGGGTAAGGTCGGACGAAGGGTGGTAAGAACAAATGCTCCGCCTAGATCATGTGTGTGTGTGTGTCAGATGGAGTTTTAGTGTGTGCGTGTGTGTCTGGGGGGTGGGTGGGTGGGTGCGTGAGTGTGTGTGTGTGTGTGTGTGTGTGAGAGAGAGATGGAGTCTTAGTGTGTGTGGGGGGGGGGTGCGTGCGTGTGTGTGTGACGCGGGGTCCTCGGTGGCGGATGTAATTTAAGTGTGCGTGGCTTCATCACACAGAGCTGATGTGTATGGCAGAGGCCACCAACGATGGGGTGCGAGAGAGAAAAGCCCCGTAGAGAGGGAAGAGAAGGTGTGTGCGCTTGAGAGGAGTCGGCATCGAGAGAATGTGTTTGTTCGAGAGACACCGAGGAAGACTACTATATATCGATGGCGCTTGTAGGCGGGAATTAAACAAAGGGATGGTCTTATTAGTTTCGGGGATATTGGGGAAGAGTGAGGGGGTAGCTAGAAGGAGATTGTTAAGTGTGAGTGTGTGTTTTACCCATCCAGACGGAAGTTATGTGCACACAAGAAGAGAACGATTCGATGTGGCGTTAGGGTTGAGGGTAATTAACTACGTATGGAGACATAGAGACCTTGAATGTGCATGTGCTAGAAGTATAGATGTATACGTGGATGTGTGTGTGTACGCGCGCGCATGATTGAGATAACAGAAAGAATGCATGTGTTTAAGTCATAAGATCAATGACATCGGAGAGACGGATCGGTATGACAATATGCATGCATGTGAGAGTGTAGGGAAGAAGTCCCGACAATTGAGCATGTGTTTTTGTCTATAAGAGATAGTGGTGTGGGTTGGAGCATGCATCTATGGCGAGCAGAGGGAGTGAGACACAACGATTGTGCAAAAGAGATCAACCTATAAATGCATGTATGGAGAGACATATATAGTGTGGGTGATAGGAAGCAAGATTGCTTGCGAGAAAGAAATGTTGACGGAGAAACTACAGATAGATACAGAGATGGAAATGCTAGCTAGAAGGACATCAGCTAGTTTGTGTGTTGGAGATGACCGCCGGGTGGTTCAGAGGGTGAAGTTATGTGTGTGAGAGAAAGATAAAAAGAGGGCACACTAGTGCAGAACCGGGCAATAGCACCGGTTCGTAAGTCCCTTTAGTGCCGGTTCGGTAACCGGCACTAAATTGTTGGCACTAAAGCCCCCCCCCCCCTTAGTACCGGTTCAGCACGAACCGGTGCTAAAGGGCAACCACATGGCACGAGCCAGCTTCGGGGGCAGGGATCCCTTTAGTACCGGTTGGTGTTACCAGCCGGTATTAAAAGGTTGGGGGGGTGGGTTTATGATTTCTTTTTCATTCAATTTTGTGTTTTCCATTTAATTCTTTTTCGTTTGCTGGTATTTTACGATACTACATATTGTACACGTTATGCATATATATAAATAGAATTTCTAGTAGAACCGATCATAATATATATATATCATCGAATGTCTCACAACCACCATTAATTAATTCACACATATATACACACATGTATATATATATATATTTACAATTAGCTAGCTATCTACAATTTCTCCTAATTGGTGCCTTCGGAGCCAGTGGCATTAGCCTAATTGGTGCCTTCGGAGCACGATAACAATTGGAAGTGGTTCATGGGGGCGGTACCGGGTAATAGTATTCTCCTTTGGGATCTATGACCTGGTCGAGCAAAAATCCCGCTGTTTCCTCTTGAATTGCTTCTATGCGGTCCTCTATTAGGAGCTTCTCCCGCACCTCTTTGAACTATTAAGAAGGAGATCAATATGCATGTGTATTAGTTGTGTGACTAGATATCGATAATGGTGTAAAAATTGTGAATAGTGTTCTGACAAACGTACCCACTCCTGTCTTTGAGATCTGCTCCTTTCGGACGCCATCATGCGAATGTTCTCCCAAACTTAGTATGCACACAGGTTATTCTCCGGCGCCTGCTTCAGGGCCTTTACGAGAATGGAATTTGAACAGATAATAATTAATCAAGCATGATAATTAAAGAGATGGCAGCTAGCTAGTACTACTTAATTACTTACCTAGGGTCGATACCATTTCAGATCTTGTTTCCATGGGCCTGGAGTGGCCCTGATGAACTTTGCCCAAGCCCTGCCCGCCGACAAAGAAAATGATTAAATGGGTTATTAAATAGTTGTTATCAGGAAATGACGAACTAATTAAATAGGCTGAGATATAGTTAATAATGATTGAAATTACCTGTTGACTATCCCCTTCACGATGGTGTAGTCACTTCCTTTCTTAAGTAGTGAGTCTAGTACTTCAATTGTTCCTTCATCAACTTTAATGATTAACAAGATCCAGTGAAATCTTCATGCAGACACGTTTGCATGTCTTAATTAAGCGGGGATATGTAAGCAAAAACATGTAGCTATCTACTAGGAAAAAACAGAATTTGTAGTACAAGACAATGTGACTCACTCAAAGTTGTAAGGAAGTAGTATATCTTCATTGTATTTGAGGCGCTTGAAGAACTCTAGCATGCTTTCCTCTACACTTTTTTCGTAATATGCATCTAATTTCCATGTGTATTCATTAATGGTATTTGGGTCAACGAACCCAATGCCATAGCGTCCACCTTTTTTCATTTCATAAATCTTCATCCTGCATAATACCACAGAAAAGAATATGGTGAGGATAATTACAGGTAATGATTGATCAAAATGATCACTACAGCTAGCTTGAGACTTAAATTACAGAAAGAAATCACTTACAGAAAATAGAAACTAGCAATAGATTTGTCGAGTGCGTCTTTATTGTATAGCTGAAATAGTTCTGAATACTCAACGGTCACAACTTTCTCATGGTAGAAATGATCCTTTTAGACATTCACCATGAGGGACTCTCGATTGGAAATGTTGGTAATGTCCATGTACCATTGATGCAATTCATACATTCTTGTTGGGAGCTTCTTGACCTCACCTGGCTCGACCAAAGGTTGGCCCCGGACATATTTCCGTTTTATTTCCTCCACTCTAGTCGGAGACATGGGCTCGATAGCGAGGAGTTGTCCAACAGTGATCATGAGCGTTTCAGACTACTCAATATGCTCCTCGGTTATACCACATCGCCCAGCCCGGGAACGTTAACGGTTTGCCCACAATAATATTGGGGGCGCCTACTCTCATGTGTTGTTGGCACAACAAGCGGGGGGATTGATTGCGCCGCCTGTTCTCCCAGCTGGGGAACGGTTTTACCGCTCCTTTTGCCAGCTGATTTGCTCGAGCTCAAGCTCGCCTCTTTCTGTAGACGTGCTCGATTTAACTTCTTGATGTGGCGCTCATAGTCTGTGTCAACAGGCTTGGGAGCTGGTGCTCTAGCCATACGAATGAAGTGGTCAATCTTTTCCACAGGCACTCTCTCCCTTGGCGGCGGTGGCGGTTTCGGTGCAAAATGGGCTTCCACCTCGGCCTTCGATATGGCTACATTTTCCTCCTCAGACTTGTCGTAAGGCCTCTGCGGAAGAGGCGCGAGGCTTGGACCATATTGAAATCGCTTGCCTCCGCCTGTACCTCCAGTACTACCTCGACTTGTACCGCTACGCACCATAGCTGAGCCGGCTCTCTTCCGTGATTGCTGAGGCGGCAAAGACGGCTGACGTGGCTGAGTTGGAGGAGGAGGAGTGGCCTGAAGTTGTGCCGGACTTGGAGGACGAGTGGCCTGAAGTTGTGCCGGACTTTGAGGAGGAGTGGCCTGACGCTTTGCCGGACTTGGAGGAGGAGGAGTGGCCTGAAGCTGTGCCGGACTTTGAGGAGGAGTGGCCTGACGCGTTGGTGGACTTGGAGGAGCGGGAGTTTGCTGACTCGGTGGCGGACTTCGACGAGGAGTCGGATGACGCGGTGTCGGTGGCCTTCGAAAGATGATGCAATCCTTTCTCCATAGGATGAAATGATGGTTGGCCTCTCCCAGTGTGTGCTCATCGTCACCTCCAGGATTGTCAAGCTCTAGCCCCGAATATTGGTCCACCACCTCATCAACCAAGACACGAGCATAGCCTGCTGGAATCGGGTTGCAATGGAAGGTTGCCTCAGGGGATTTCTAAAAGTAAGGGCGTCCGCTGCCTTCATGGATATGTTCTTCATTTTGAAGTGTAGCTCGTAGTTAGTGCTCTCCATGATGTCATACACTTGGTAGCTATCCAGCTATGCGTTGCCCGGGGCAGAACCCACGCTGCTTCTCGGCATGGATGGGAAGGTGCTATCCAATGATGGATCATCCACTAGCTGCTGCAGCTGATGAGACCCCCTTTGCTGGCTAAGTGAGTCGATCTGCTCCTGCTGCCGCTGGAATTTGACTGCCAAGTCCGCGTGCGCTGATTCTAGGCCTTGAAGGCGTTCAAAGTCTAGCTTCCTCTGCTCCTCCTCCATCTTCCTCTTCTTCTCCTCCGCAATCTTCTTTCTCGCACGGGTTTTGTAGTCGGCGTTCCAGTCCGAAAACCCCTCATACCACAGAATAGCACCCATGCCTCGTGTTCTTCCCGGGTGTTCAGGATTTCCCAGGGCACGCGTAAGCTCATCGTTCTCTCTGTTGGGCTGGAACACCCCCGATCGAGCCTCTTCTATTGCAACAAGTTGCTTATCTTCGGCTCCATCCAGACATGCCTTCTTCGAAACTTTGCGTGTCTGCGGGTCCAAATCCCCCCATGCGCATAGAACCAAGTTCTGCACCTGGGGGCCCAGCTCAATGTTTCTGGAGTGAGACCTGTATCCTCCATCTCTTTCTCAGACTTATCCCACTTAGGCATTCCCACCGCATAGCCACCTGGCCCCAGCTTATGGAACTTATCCTTTTTTGCGGCATTGGCCTTGTTTATTATCAACCATTCCTTAGATAATTCTGAATCCTTGAATTTCACAAAATTGTCCTAATGAGCACTTTGCTTCTCTAGTGTTCCCTCGAATACTGGAGTCTTCCTTCCTCCCTTGACGTACTTGGCCCATTCATGATTCTTGTGGTTTTTGAATGCAACCGCCATCTTCCTAAGAGCAGCGTCCTTGACTTTCTCCACATCTGCATCTGTGAAATGATCTCGTGGGGTGAAATGTTCCATGAGTGTTTCCCAAAGCAGAAGTTTTTGCCTGTCGTTGACAAAAGTAACTCCTGGACGTGGCTTTGTTGGCTCTCTCCATTCTTGAAGGGAGATCGGGAGTTGGTCCTTCACAAGAACTCCGCACTGACGAATGAACTTGTCCGCAATCTTCTTAGGCGCTAATGGTTCGCCATTAGGTTTGATGGCCTCGATATTGTACTTTACGCCCTCCTTCAACTTTTTGTTCGGGCCTCGTTTCCTGTTGCCTGCAGATTTGCTCGATCTGGATGGCTGAAAGAAGAAAGATCGATTCGTTAATATATCTTCAAGTCATTTAAAACATTTGATGATCACCAGATGCCTGCTTATATAAATATATATACCTCGCCGGTCTTTGGTGTTTCAAAATCGACATTTTCTTCGTCATGTTCATAGTTCACGACTTCATCAATTCGGTCGTCGCGATCGAATATCATATCACCCTCCCCGGTGTTGTTTAGATATTCGGAGCCGTCATAATCTTCTTCATTCTGATCATCATCTGGCCCATGAGGATTGCGTATGATATTAAACAGGGCCTCTTCTCCCTCTCTGCCGGTATTGTCCGCCATAGGTTTTGTTTAACTAATCCAAAAGAAATATATTCAAATTACAATGCATGGATGCAATCAATTAATAAGGAAAAACTGAATCAATCATAGTACATAATAAGCATCATCGAATATAATCTCGAATACGTCGTGTCGAATAATAGACATAATCTCGAATACATCGTCTTGAATAATATATATAATGTCGAATAAATCATCTCGAATATTATATATTGAATACATCACTAGCTAGCTAGCTAGCTAGCTAATAAAGATCGAATACTAGAGAGTAATCTAGGCGGTGGACAACCAAAGTGAAGGAACCATCACTGGATCATAGCTCGGGTGATCTCCCCAAAGAACCTGCCAGGTATTGGAGAACCTGGCTTCCATAGCAGCCATGTAGCGATGGACGTGCTCGTCCTCCTCCCTGACACGGCAACGTACCACCTCCGGCGGGGCCGGCTCCCTCCGCACCGAAAGTGGCCCCACGTGAACGCCACCAAAGGAGATGAGGGTCGACGATGGGACCGGGGCTGGGTTCCTCACCAAGCGTCGCGCCCCTGAAGGTAGCACCTCCTAGTGCCAGCCCGGCGGAGCCCAGTCCTGGACATGGGTCCTCTAAAGCAGGACGTCGTCGCGAATGGGTCGACGGCGAGGATGCGGGCCGGGCATCGTCGACAACAAATACTATATGCCACAAAAGTAAAGTAACATTTTTTAAATGATGGATTGTGATTTCATATATGCAAATTGTAAATTTTATAACTAAAACTAACATTTCTAATATTTCCATAACTAAAACTAACATTTCTAATATTTCTATAACTAAAAAACATTTCTATATAACTAACATTTCTATATAACTAACATTTTTAATATAAATAACATTTCTATATAACTAACATTTCTAATATTTCTATATAACTAACATTTCTATAACTAAAACTAACATTTCTAATAATTCTATATAACTAAAACTTACATTTCTAATAATTCTATATAACTAACATTTCTAATAACTATAACTAAAACTTATATTGTGTGTGTTTGTGGTTGGCGGCTGGGGCAGGAGCTCACCGGCGAGTCGCGACGATGGGGGGCGGCGACGGGGACGGGGAGGGAGACGAGGTCGGGGCGGCGACGGGGACGGGGAGGGAGACGAGGTCGGGGCGGCGACGACAAAGACGGGGCGGCGACGAAGGGGATGGGGACGGGGCGGGCGGGGACGACAGGAGGACTCGGCGGGGCGCGAGGCGGCGACGGGGACGGGGACGGCGACGGACGGCGGCGGGGGCGGCGACGAGGGGCGGCGGCGACGGGACAGAGGAGAAAGAAGCAGAGGGAGAGATGAGAAACTGACAATTTTTTTTGAAGTGTTTTCTTATATAGAACCCACCTTTAGTACCGATTGGAGCCACCAACCGGTACTAAAGGTCTGTTTTGGCCAGGAGAAGCGGCGGGAACCGCACCCCCTTTAGTACCGGGTCGTGGCACCAAACGGTACTAAAGGCCCCCCTTTAGTACCGGTTGGAGCCACGACCCGGTACAAAAGGGTGTGCGCTGCCAGGCGAGAGGCGCAGAAGTTTAGTCCCACCTTGCTAGCTGAGGGGCACTCGCACCAGCTTATAAGCCCCGCCGTCGTTGCTGTCTCGAGCTCCTCTCTTAAGCAGGCCTTCTGGGCCTACCTCTGCTGCGATGCCCTGTTGGTCCTATTGGGCTAGCGGGCCTGCATCCTGGCCCAACTAGAATTTGGGTTTCTAGTCGTATGCAGGCCGCTGTGGCCGAGTAGGTGGGCTTTTTTCTTATTTTTTTGCTTTATTTATTTTTGAGTTGTTTTTTGCTGTATGTAGAGATTCTTTGTGAATATTTTTGCTTTAGGTACAAAAAATTACAAACTTTCTGTTAGTACCGATAGTTTACAAATTTGAATAGTTTAAATTTTGAATAATTTGAAATTTGTGTGAATCACTAGTTTGTGAATAACTTAACTTTGAAAATAGATTTTTCAGTGATTCTTTTTTCTTATGTTTAATATTAGCGTGTTTTATCATTATATTCAATTTGGTAATGCTTAGGTTATTTAAAAAAATCAAATGCCTTTGTAACGGATGAGTTTTCGTCCGAAACCCTGATACTTCGAAAGAGATTGTCCATTTTGTACAAGAAGTGCATCCAGTTTTTGCGGTAACCCTCTCTACTTTTTTGCACATGCTATGTGGGTGAAATTATGATACCATGCCAACTTTCAACCTTTTCTGAGTTCATTTGAAATGCTTTTCAATTTCAGGGTCATTTAGCTGAAAAAATCAGTAAATGCATGAAAGAATTTGCTTGCACATAAAATTTCTTCGCGTTTCAAATGCCCAAACACATAACTAGCTACCCTAATTATTACAGAGATTCCCTCCTGGGTGTGAAACACAGAAGAAAGTGATGATAGTGAAGCCGATCACATCCCAGATCTTTGGGTGTGAAACTTTTTCTTCGCGTGTGTCCCTTTGCCCCATAGCCATGTAAAATCTTCATCATTTAACTGGATGCTCGGGTCAATATTCACTGTGAATGGAGCAATTTCACCAAACTTTTCATAATCTCCTGACATGTCTATCTTGTCATCCACTCCCACGATGTTTCTCTTCCTAGAAAGAACTATGTGCCGCTTTGGCTCATCGTATGATGCATTCGCTTCCTTATCTTTTCTTTTTATCGGCTTGGTAGACATGTCCTTCACATAGAAAACCTGTGCCACATCATTGGCTAGGACGAATGGTTTGTTTGCATACGCAAGATTGGTGAGATCCACTGTTGTCATTCCGTATTGCGGGTCTTCCATTACCCCGCCTCGTGTCATATTGACCCATTTGCACCGAAACAAAGGGACCTTCAAACCATGTCGATAGTCAAGTTCCCATATGTCCTGTATATAACCATAATATGTTTCCTTTTCCGTCTTGGTTTCTGCATCAAAGCGGACACCAATGTTTTGGTTGGTGCTCTTCTTATCTTGGGCGATAGTGTAAAATGTATTACCATTTATATCATACCCTTTGAAAGTCATTATATTCGAAGATGGTAATGGGATAACAAGTACAGGTCATCTTCAATAGAGGCGTCATGCATGGTACGTGTCTGCAACCAGCTGGCGAAACTCCTGGTTTGTTCACGTATAATCCAGTCATCAGACCGCTCCGGGTGTTTGGAGCGTAGCAAATTCTTGTGTTCATCCATATACAGAGCCACCAAGGCGGAATTATGTAGAACTGTGTAGTGTGCTTCAGTGAGAGCATGTCCGTCCATATATATTATTTGTTCCCCTCCTAGCGTGCCTTTTCCATCCAGTCTGCCCTTATGCCGCGATTCAGGAACACCAATCGGCTTAAGGTCAGCAATAAAGTAAATACAAAACTCAATGACCTCCTCATTTTCATGGCCATAGGAGATGCTTCCTTCTGGCCTAGCATGGTTATGAACATACTTCGTTAAGACTCCCATGAACCTCTCAAAGGGGAACATATTGTGTAGAAATACAGGACCCAAAATGTTAATCTCGTCACATAGGTGAACTAGGACATGCGTCATGATGTTGAAGAAGGATGGTGGGAACACCAACTCGAAACTGACAAGACATTGCACCAAATAATTCTCTAACCTTGGTATGATTTCTTGATCGATTACCTTCTGAGAGATTGCATTGAGGAATGCACATAGCTTCACAATGGCTAATTGAACGTTTTCCGGTAGAAGCCCCCTCAATGCAACCGGAAGCAGCTGCGTCATAATCACGTGGCAGTCATGAGACTTTAGGTTCTGGAACATTTTCTCTGCCATGTTTTTTATTCCCCTTATATTCGACGAGAAGCCAGACGGTACCTTAATACTGAGCAGGCATTCAAAGAAGATTTCCTTCTCTTCTTTGGTAAGAGCGTAGCTTGCATGACCCTGATGTATGCCATGTTTTCCGTGCATACGTTGCTGGTCCTCCCGTGCCTCAGGTGTATCTTTTGTCTTCCCATACATGCCCAAGAAGCCAAGCAGGGTCACACAAAGATTCTTCGTGACGTGCATCACGTTGATTGCGGAGCGGACCTCTAGGTCTTTCCAATAGGGCAGGTCCCAAAATATAGATTTCTTTTTCCACATGGCTGCACGTCCGTCAGCGTCATTCGGAACAGTTTATCCACCAGGACCCTTTACAAAGACCACCTTCAAATCCTTGACCATATCATGTACATCAGCACTAGTACGGTGGCGAGGCTTCATTCGGTGATCCGCCTCACCTTTGAAATGCTTGCCTTTCTTTCTTACGGGATGCCTGCTCGGAAGAAATCGACGATGTCCCAGGTACACATTCTTCTTACAATTAGCCAAATATATACTGTCGGTATCGTCCAAACAGTGCGTGCATGTGCAGAATCCCTTGTTTGTCTGTCCTGAAAGGTTACTGAGAGCAGGCCAATCATGGATGGTCACGAACAGCAACGCCTTTAGGTCAAATTCTTCCCCCATGTGCTCATCCCACACACGTACACCTGTTCCATTCCACAGTTTTAAGATTTCTTCAACTAATGGCCTTAGGTGCACATCAATGTCGTTGCCGGGTTGCTTAGGTCCTTGGATGAGCACTGGCATCATAATGAACTTTCGCTTCATGCACAACCAAGGAGGAAGGTTATACAAACATAGAGTCATAGGACAGGTGCTATGGTTGCTGCTCTGCTCCCCAAAAGGATTAATGCCATCTGCGCTTAGACCAAACCATACGTTCCTTGCGTCATCTGCAAACTCCTTCGCGTAGTTTCTTTTGATTTTTCTCCACTGCGACCCGTCAGCGGGTACTCTCAACTTTCCGTCTTTCTTACGGTCTTCTTTGTGCCATCGCATCGCCTTGGCATGCTCTTTGTTTTGGAACAAACGTTTCAACCGTGGTATTATAGGAGCATACCACATCACCTTGGCAGGAATCTTCTTCCTGGGGCGCTCACCCTCGACATCACCAGGGTCATCACGGCTGATCTTATAGCGCAATGCACCGCAGTAGAGGATGCAATCATTAGGGCATGCATGTATCTTCTGCACCTCTAACCCTAGAGGGCAGACATCCTTCTTTGCTTCGTACGTACTCTTAGGCAATTCGTTGTCCTTTGGAAGCATATTCTTTATCATTACCAGCAACTTTCCAAATCCCTTGTCAAATACACCATTCTCTGCCTTCCATTGTAGCAATTCCAGTGTGGTGCCCAGCTTTTTCTTGTCACCTACGCAATTCGGGTACAACAATTTTTTGTGATCCTCTAACATGCGCTGCAACTTCTACTTCTCCAAATCACTTGCGCAGTTTCTCTTTGCATCAGCAATGGCCCGACCTAGATCATCAACGGGCTCATCCGATGCCTCTTCTTCAGCTTCTTCGCACATTGTCGGCTCAGCTTCTTCCCGCATTATCGGCTTAGCTTCTTCCCTCATTGTTGTATCATCATATTCAGGGAAACCATGGCCAGGATAGCTATCGTCATCCTCTTCTTCTTCATTGTCTTCCATCATAACCCCTCTTTCTCCATGCTTGGTCCAAACATTATAGTGGGGCATGAAACCGGACTCAAACAGGTGGACGTGAATGGTTCTTGACATAGAGTAATTGTGACCATTCTTACAGCCAGCACATGGACAAGGCAGAAAACCATCCGCCCGCTTGTTTGCCTCAGCCGCAAGCAGAAAAGTACGCACGCTATTAATGAACTCGGGAGAGCATCGGTCATCGCACATCCATTGTCGGCTCATCTTCAATACATAGCACCGAAAACACCAGATTAATACAATACATAAAGTTCATATAAAAAGATCATACAACACTTAAATGCAACAAACAAATAACTCTCTAGCTAAAGAATTTAAATGCAACAACAAATGCGATCAAGATCGCAACTAAGGTAACAATTGATCCAACAGCATAATGATATCAAGCATCACTATGAATGGAATATTTTCTAATCTTTCTAATCTTCAAGCGCATTTTCTCCATCTTAATCTTGTGATCATCGATGACATCGGCAACATGCAACTCCAATTCCATCTTCTCCCCCTCAATTCTTTTCAATTTTTCCTTCAAATCCTCGTTTTCTCTTTCAACTAAATTTAACCTCTCGACAATAGGGTCGGTTGGAATTTCCGGTTCAACAACCTCCTACATATAAATATCTATGTCAACTTGATAGGCATAATTTGTCATAAACACAAAATGCAATGAATAGTTTTAAAAGAGAATATACCACATCCGAATCATAACCCGGATGAGGGCCGATGGGGACGGATATCAAAACCATGGCACTATGTATGACAAACAACGTATGGGTAAGATAATTATACGAGTAACTATATATCCAAATCACACAAACATTAATTTTTTATATAAAACTTCATGAACAAGAGGCTCGCCACAAGGTGGTGCCGGCGACGGGACGTTGCGAGCGATCGACGGTGGTTACGACGGAGATTTAGAAGGTACTAAGTAAACCACACCTACATATGCAAACTAAGTGTTATTTTTGTCCTCAGATTGCATATAAATCAAATACTAGCACATATATATAATTCCTCCCAAATTACTAAACTCAAAAATCAATCACTATATAAAAGCATTGCACGAGCTAATCTAGCAATGAGAGATGAAAGGACAAAGTTGCTAACCTTTGTGATCATTTGAATGGATGGGGGCCTTCAAATCTTGACAAATTTTGGGCAAAATGTGTGATGATCTTGAGAGGAAGAGGGAAAAGAACAGAGAGGAGAGGGGGAAGGGGAAGAACAGAGCGAGTTCGGGTGGACGAAGGGTCTATGTAGGACGACCTTTAGTACCGGTTCGTGATACGACCCGGTACTAAAGGTGCTGGAGGGGCCCCGGACTGACAACATCCTGCCACCACTCACTTTAGTACCGATTCATGGCACGAACCGGTGCTAAAGGTTCGCCACGAACCGGTACTAATGAGAGCGGCCGGCTAGCCGTTGGAACCGGCACTAAAGTGCTTCACATTTGACCCTTTTTCTACTAGTGGCACTTGACTGCATGTAGAGAGAAACATACATAGTGTGCGTGATAGGAAGCAAGAGTGAGGGCAAGAAAGAGGTTGACGGAGAAACAGATAAACAGAAAGATAAAGATGCTAGCTAGTGTGCATTAGAGATAGGAGTCGAGTGGATCAGAAGGCTGAGTTATGTGTATGGGTGTGAGAGATATGAAGAAAGGGTGCATGTGACTCACATACAAACAAATATCAGAGAGAAATGAGATCCCGAGAAATGGAGTTTTGTGTTTGCGAGAGAGAAAGATATCTCACAATGAGAGTGATAGCTAGAGAGATGTATGTGGGAATGCAAGATATCTCTAGGGATGGAGAGTGTGTGTGAGCGACATATAAGAGAATGGTGGAAAGATATGAGACCCTGGGAGATAGAGTTTGCGTTTGTGTGTGAGAAAGAGATATTTAAGAGGAAGAGTCATAGCTTATCATACCTAAGAGGCGAAAGACATCTCTGTGTCAGAGGGTGTGTGTGAGTGGCACACAGAGGAATTGTAGAGAGAAATGAGACCCCGGGAGACGAAGTTTGTGTTTGTGTGAGAGAAAGAGATTTCACATGGAGAATCATAGTTAGAGACACATAGCAGGGAGCGAGATATACTTAGAGAGAGATAGAGTGATGGAGGTCGACGGAGAGTGTACCATCAGTGTGTTACAAAGATAAAAGATCATTGTCGACATACATGTAGCATGAGAGATACCCAAGAGACGATGAACATGTATAGGTCTAGAGAGATACTCCTATATAAGCATGAGTGATAGCTATATGAGACAAATATCTGGATTAAAGGGGATTCAAATATTATAACTGGCGATCACGGCATCAATAATATCATAACGCAAATTGGTGTATCAAACAAGCATATTCATTTGAATTTGGGGACACGTGTAATGTTATATAGTTTATCAATATTAGTGATCCATATATTCTTTAATTAGAGAGAATGCATGGTTTATATGCAATTAATGTCTAAACGGGATTACACTATATGTTGCGTGTGTGAAACACATTATTCATGTTTGAGAAGTAAAAAAATAACAACCCGCATGAAACACACATTAATTGGAGACAGTTAGCGAGGAATGCATACATTGGATTTCAATATAAAGTGGTTTCAAATATTTGAAAATCCAAATTAAGATGGATACAACCTTATGAATCTGAGATCATGCCATTTGTAAACCATATTTCTGTATAAAGGGTGTTGTTCTTTTGAAAGTGTATATATATAATGATGTATATAGAATTTTATTCCAATCGAAAATGGATCCTGCCCAACAAAAATAGAATAAAAACTGGATTCGAATTGAGTTGGCACGGTAAACATGCACTCTTGCTCTGCAAAAATTTG
Source organism: Triticum monococcum (assembly GCA_034509565.1). Taxonomy (NCBI): domain Eukaryota; kingdom Viridiplantae; phylum Streptophyta; class Magnoliopsida; order Poales; family Poaceae; genus Triticum; species Triticum monococcum. The sequence continues at coordinate 343,177,650 of CM067847.1, forward strand.
AATGAAGCAGGGAAAGTCGCAGTAACTGCCCGAAACCAAAATCTGCGAGATGGAAATTACTGCCTATCCCTGCCATGCAAAGCCTATCGGCTCGATTTCTATAGGTTTCGACAGGGGTAGGTTCGTTATTTCACTCAAACATGACATAACCACCTCTCACCCGGATTCATACATGGTGGGCGCCAAAACACAGTGTCTCCTCGGCCGAAATCGACTCCCTCCTCGATTCATACACGGTGGGCGCCAAAAACAAACTCTCATTGGCAAATAGTCGGTATATGCGACATTACTGTCTTATCCCCAACCGACTAATATTACTATGGTGTAGGAAATTTTAAACGGGGGCTAAGTTTGTAAATTTCCTCGCATTTGAGACAAGTGCACCCTGAAGACATGGTTCCTCCCTTCCTCTCTCCCTCCATTGCCCCATTCGTACTCCGTCGGCGCCAAAACACCCTCTCCACCCCAGCCTCCTCCATCCGCCACCCCATCCACTGCCGTCTTCCTCCACCATGCTGGAGCTGATACCCCGACGCCGTCGGCCATTACAATAGATGGACCTCTCTCATCCACGGCTTCGGACCGGGATCCTTGCATCCCGTCCTCTCGCTTCATCCCCGCCGTCGTCCACCTTGCCGGCGCCGCTCCCACGACCGTCTCGTCCATCATGCCCCGCCGCCACCATCTACCCTCCTAGATCTGCTTCCACACTGCCGACAGCCATCATATAACGCCCTCGATGTGGCTATATCTCCCACGTGTCGAAGCATGACTTAGAGTCATAACCGCATTGAAAGCAATGTCGCAAGTGAGGTAATCTTCACACAACCCATGTAATACATAAGGGGAAAGATACATAGTTGGCTTACAATCGCCACTTCACACAATTACATGAATAAAGCATTACATCATCCAGATACAATCAAGGTCCGACTACGGAACCAAAATAAAAGAAGAACCCCAAATGCGACACGGTCCCCGATCGACCCCAACTGGGCTCCACTACTGATCAACTGGGCCCTGAGGGGCCTGCCTCCCGAGGGGCTGAGCCTGATGACATCTTCTTCTTCTTGGGGGTGGTCTCAGGAAGCCTCCTGCTTCCGCGATCTGGGTCTTCTAGCGACGCGGCCTGAAAGGCTCGCTCCAGGGAACACACTGCATCTCTTTCTTCACAGGGCACCGTGATGACGCCGCCGCTTCCTGGCATCTTGAGGATGTTGTAGCTGTGGTGGGTCACGACCATGAACTTGGCCAACACTGGGTACCTGGGTACCCGAGGATGGCGTTGTATGGCAGGTGGATGTGGGCGACGTCGAAATCGATGAGCTCGGTGCGGTAGTTGCTGCGGGCCCCGAAGGTGACAGGGAGGCGGACCTGCCCGATCGGGACTGTGGAACCGTCGGTGATCCCGGAGAAAGGCATGGTTGGCTGAAGCTGGTCATAGGGCACTTGGAGGTTGTTGAATGTTTCTACGGACAGGACGTTGAGCCCTGCCCCACCATCGATGAGGGTCTTGGTGACCTGCACGTTGCTGATGACTGGGGAGCAGAGCATCGGGAGGACTCCCGCAGTGGCTGCGCACTTGAGCTGGTCTGCCGAGCTGAACGTGATGGGGCATGCCGACCACCTGAGGGGGCGCGTTGCTTAGAGCTTGGGGAGAACTGCATTCACTTCGCGCGCAAACTGCTTGAAGATACGTTGGGAGGCTGGGGCTTGAGCTCTGCGCAGGATGCACGCGATCGCGCGCGGCTCCTGGAAGCCCCCAGCCCCCTCGTCTTGATGGCGGTCTTTGTTCCTTCTTGGTGGAGGCGGCAGCGGAGGTAGGCCTGCGTTGCCATGAGGGCGGTCCTCATGAGGCTGGTCTCTCCAGTCCCCCTCGCAAGGCAGGTCCCGCCAGCGGTCCTCGCGAGGCTGGTCGCGCCACCCCTGGCGCGGGCCGCGGTCTTCCCAGCACCCTGGGTTTCCTCCTCCTCCTCGGCCGTAGCCCCGGTCAGCATGGTCAGGGAGACGGCCGATCCTTCCTTCTCGCACGGTGCGGAGCTCTTGACATTCATTGGTGTTGTGGGTGTGGAGGTCATGGTACACACTGTACCGGCAGCCTCTGGAGGGTTCGGGCAGATCCTTGCCCCGCTTGTTGTTTGGTTCCGCCGCGAGTACGGCAGCCCCCTTGCGCTTCACGTCCTTGGCCTTGGGCTTCTTCTCTTCTGGGTCCGCGGCAGGCAGCTCGAGGAGGGAGAGACGTCCCTCCTCAGCCCTGGCGCACTTGTTTGCCAAGTTGAACAGCTCCAAGGAGGTGCAGAGGTCTTCGTGCATCGCCAGTTCCTCCTTCATCTTGACGTCACGCACGCTGTCAGAGATGGCGGAGATGATGGCCTCCTCTGACACCCTGGGGATCTTGAGGCACGCGCTGTTGAAGTGCTGGATGTACTTTTGCAGGGTCTCTCCGGGTTGTTGCTTGATGCGGCGCATGTCGCTCACGGCGGGCGGCCGGTCGTGAGTACCTTGGAAGTTGGGGATGAAGCGGGCGCGCATCTGGTCCCAGGAGGAGATCATGCCTGGAGCCAGATTCAGTAGCCAGGTTCGCGCCCCTTCCTTCAGCGCCATGGGGAACCAGTTAGCCATGACCTTTTCATCCCCGCCGGCAGCCTCGATACCCAGCTCATAAAGCTGGAGGAACTCCGCGGGGTCAGTTGTGCCATCGTAGCAAGGAGGCAGGTCGGGCTTGAACTTGCCGGGCCACGCGACGCTGCACAGCTCAGTGGTGTAGGCGTGGCAGCCCGCGGTGGCCACGAAAGGCCTCGGTTGGTGGAGAGCTTGGTCTTGAGGGTCCCCACGCGCTGCAGCTAGGAGCAGGGCGGGGTCTTGACGTGCCAGAGCTGGAGCAGGGTCGCGGCGTGCCGGAGCAGGGAGCGCCCGGGCAGCCCCCTGCGGGCAAGGGATTTCTTGGCAGCTTCGCTCTTGTTGCGATGGCGCCTGGCGGAGCGGGTTCCACCCAGGGGCCAGTCACCTTGGAACCACGGCATCTTCTTGGAGAGGAGGCGGCTGGTGCGCCTCCGGAGCTTCGTTGCCCGCGCGGGGCGGAGTGCGGCGTAGAGGGACGGACGGCACGGAAGAGCCCCCTGCGGCGCGGACAAGCTCGGCGACACGGTCGAGCCATTCTTCTTAGACGTCGTCGATGGGACGGTAGCGCAGGAGCTCGTTTGCTGCGAGGAGCGCAGCTCGAGCCTCCAAGGGTGCGCGGAGCGCGCGGGACGAAGAATCGGCTGGAGCGAGTGATGGAGTGGCGGTGCGGCCGTCCTGCCGCACGGACGGGTGCTGAGACGATGCCTGCTGCTCGCCCCCCGCCGGGCCGGTGGCGGCGTTGACGGCGGGCGACGGGGAAGGACGAGGGCGCCCACCGACGAGGGCCGTCTGGGCGACGCGAGAAGCGATGGCGGCCCGGCGCTCGGCGCGGGCTCGACAAGCGTCTGACATGGATGCGACGGTCGGAGGAAAGCGGAGCGGTGGAAGACGAATTCTGGCGCACCCCTACCTGGCGCGCCAAATGTCGGATTTCGGGTTCCGGCAGACCCTTAAAGTTCGAACACTGGGGTGCGCGCGGAAATCTCGCCTTCAATCTCTCCGTCTCGATGGGATCTAAACTACTAAAAGAACTGCATGAAAGACATAAGATTTATACTGGTTCGGGCCACCGATGTGGTGTAATACCCTACTCCAGTGTGTGGTGGATGGATTGCCTCCTGGGCTGGTGAGGACGAACAATACAAGGAAGAACAGCCTCGCAAGGGTCTGTTCTTGGCTGTGGTGATGAACTGTTGTGAAGAGTTCAGTCACCCTATTTCTCTCTCTCTCTACTTGTGAACCAAACGAACCAACCCCCCTTGCTATGTGGGTGGCTAGTCCTATTTATAGAGGCCCTGGTCCTCTCCCCAAATATTGAGCGGGAAGGGATCCAACAATGGCGGGCTAATTTGAAGGGGGACAACGAGTACATCTATCCTAACAAAAGCAGTCTTCGCCAGCCAAAGGCTCTGGTGATGACGCCGCGCTGGGCTCCATGGTGACCTCCATCTCGTAGTCCTTCTGGTCCTGGTCTCGTTGCACCGAAGTGGCAACCTTTGCCTGATGCCTCGGTACTCCGCTGATACGCTTGCTCCCTTTGCACCAAAGAGGAAAGAGGGACGCTGCGCGCGCTGGCACCCGCCTGGTGCCCCGTGTCGTCATGGCTCGCGTCATGGGCACCTCCTGAGGTACCCCGCCTTGAACTCTCCGCCTCCTCGTGAGCCAGCCTGACGAGGCTGTGCCTGAGGATGCGCCGTGTCGTCCGCCTCATGAGGCCTGGCCCCTCGCAAGGGTCTTGAGCCTCGTGTTGAGGAAGATAGGCCGCGCTGGGCCCCCACTTGAGCCACGCCGCAGGCCGCAGGCAGGCAAGTCTGGGGACCCCCATTCCCAGAACGCCAACAAAATCCCTAGAGGGGAGTCCCAACTTAGCCCATCACAAGCTCTCACAGTCAACGAACGATATTCCTTCTCCTGAGACATTCCGATCAGACTCGGCATCCCAGTTACAAGACATCCTCGAGAATGGTAAAACAAGTCCAGCAACACCGCCCGAATGTGCCGACAAGTCCCGATAGGAGCTGCACATATCTCATTCTCAAGGCTCACTCAGATTGTCCAAACTTCCGGTAGGCCAGCCCAGAGTTGCCCCTAGTGGCCACCGGCGGCTGACGAGGTGGACCAACACTCAGAGGAGCACTAGCCCGGGGGTTTAAATAAAGATGACCCTTGGGCAGGCCTACCCAGGTGAAAGAAAAGGCTAGGTGGCAAATGGTAAAACCAAGGTTGGGCATTGCTGGAGGAGTTTTATTCAAGGCGAACTGTCAAGGGGTTCGCATTATAACCCAACCGCGTAAGGAACGCAAAATCTGGGAACATAACATCGATATGATGGAAACTAGGGCGGCAAGAGTGGAACAAAACACTAGACATTAGGGCGAGCCTTCCACCTTTTACCAAGTATATAGGTGCATAAAGATAAAAGAGATAATATTGTCATATCCCAACAATAAACAATGTTCCAACAAGGAACGATCTCCAACCTTCACCTACAACTAGCAATGCTATAAGAGGGGCTGAGCAAAGCGGTAACATAGCCAAACAACGGTTTGCTAGGACATGGTGGGTTAGAGGTTTGACATGGCAATTTGGGAGGCATGATAAGCCAGTGGTAGGTATCATAGCATAGGCATAGCAAAAGAGCGAGCATCTAGCAAGCAAAGATAGCAGTGATTTCGAGGGTATGGTCATCTTGCCTGCAAAGTTGTCAGAGTTGCCTTGATCCCCGTAAGCGAGCTTAACGGGCTCGTCGTTCGCGAACTCGTCTCCCGCCTCTACCCAAACAAGAACAACAAGCAAACGGAACACAATCAACCATGTGCAATGCTCAAGCAATATGATGCAAACATGGTATGATATGCGGGATGGGATATGTGATGCATATGCATGATTTGACAAGGAATGATTGAACCTGGCCTCAACTTGGAAATCCAAGAGTGCCACTGGAAAGGTGAGGTGATTTCGGTTGAAATCGATATAAAGATCATCGGAATCGGATGCATGGTTTGGAAATGGCAAGCAAAACAAATATGGCACCGGTCTGCGATAATCAGCAAGTGACCAACTAAATGCATCAAGATAAATATGCTACAGCACTCAAACATGACAACAAAACTCATGGAAGGGATCCACTCGTGATGCTTGACAAAAGATGAACACTGAGCTACGGCTAATTCATCCATTAACAGGTTCAAACAAGCATGGCAAAAGTGCAAATGATAACAGGTTTCAAACATAGTGAAATTAACACAAGTCTGGATTTATCATCAGGAAGCACACTTTAGAGCATGAAAACTACAAGCTACAGGAACTTAACATGGAAAGCAAGGCATGGAAGGAAGCAACTCAAAGCACTTAACAAAAGTCCCTTAGTGACCATGAGCCAAAAGGGATTAGAAAATACAATTGCAAGCATGTGAACATGGCAAAAACATAAACAGATTTAGACTTGGTGAAAAACTGGAGCATGCAAAACAGTTAACGCGTAGGCATGTTTACGAGCTCGATGCACTCACTACAGAGCATGGCATGACAAACTAAGCATACACCCATCAATAATACATGGCATGGAAGCTATACATGGCAAGAACAACAACATAGCATGCACGGATCAATATCAACATCCTCGGCAAAATTGCTAACATGTCAACAATCTGCCAAGATTCACGATATAGCAAAAGTAGAGCTCGATTGACTCAAGCTAGGTTGCTCCATAAATGCAAAAAAATACATGGATGGATAGAGCACCACAATGTTAACAAAACATCCTCACTAATCATCCTCAAAAGAGGCACGGATCACTAGGAAACAACATGAACATATGGCATAACAACAAAAACAGAACAAGGACTTGGTGAAATTCTAAGTCCCTGAAATCAGCATCATCGATTACGCTACTTTGCAAGCTTGTGCTAGTCACCACAAAGATCACAATAATACATGGCATAAACCCCTGTAAAGATGGCATGGCATACTTCAAAACACATGTAGAGCTCAAGATCATAGCATGCACACATTAATCATGGCAAAAATGACAAAAGTGCATTTGCTGAAACAAATCTGAAACTATCATCACATAGCCCTCTTCCAACAGCATTTCGGGCATCAAGACGACCTCAAATGAAAATGGTGCAATGAGTTGAAATGATGTACTCGTCGAGGAGAATATTTCGATATGCTACACGCACGAATCGGAGCTACGGATGCAGAGTTACGACATGATGAAAATTGCCAAAAATTAGGGTTTCGGGGGATAAAAGTCAACCGCGAAATACTCAGATCTGGATCCGGCCTGGGACACTATAGCAGCGCGGCGGCAGCTTGCCAAAAATGACAAAGAAGACGCGGTGGAGGTGGACGGAGCGGGCGTGGCTTGACCGGCGACGGCGAGGTTCACCTTAGAGGTGACTTGCCGGGGCAGCGCTGGTCGGCGGGGGTCGCCTCACTCGGACTCGGGCGGCGCGCTCTCCGGCGCGGTGGTGGAGCTTGGGGAGGCGCGAGGCGGCAGGGCGCCGGCGTCGTGGAGCCGCGGCGGCCGGCGAGGTACGGCGGAGGCGGCGCGGCGGAGCGCCGGCGTCCTGGTGGAGTCGGGCGGCGGAGGGCGAGGCCGATGGCGGTGGGGCGCGCGGGCTCTCGGGGGCCCTCCCTGGGCCGGGCGGGCCGGCGCAGCGGGGAGCCCCAGCGGGACACATGGCGGAGCCTCGTTGGCCGGCGGCGGCGGGCGGACGTGTCCGGCCCAATTCGGACATGTCCGGCGGCGAGGGGAGGAGATTTTTAGGGTTTGGAAGGAGGGGATCCGGGATTTTCGTGGAAGGGTCTATTTATAGAGGTAGAGGAGGCTAGGAAGCTCCAAATGGAGTGTAGTTTTCAGCCACGTGATCGTGATCAAACGCTCTAGGGGATGGAGGAGTTTTTGGTGCATTTTGGGCCAAATTGGAAGGGTGTTGGGCTGCAACACACACGAGGCCTTTTTGGTCCCTCGGTTAACCGTTGGAGTATCAAACGAAGTCCAAATGGCACAAAACTTGACAGGCGGTCTACCGGTAGTAAACCAAGGCCGCATGTCAAGTCTCGGTACAATCCGGAAATGTTTAACCCCCACACATGAAAAGAGGTAAAAGGACCACCGGAGGACATAGGAGCGCCAGAATGCAAAATGGATGACGGGGAAAATGCTCGGATGCATGAGACGAACACGTATGCGAATGCAATGCACATGATGACATGATATGAGATGCATGACATGCAAACAATGACAAGGCAACAACAGCGAATAACTGGAAGACACCTGGCACATCGGTCTTAGGGCGTCACACTATGTTGGTCGCTGCTTTGCTCTTGTGAGTACCTATTGTCCTATCGCTATCCTTACATTCGTAACTGGTGGATTATGTGACATCATTGTGCATTATAGCCTGCTTATCCACTGTTCGCTCCAAGTTATCAGATCTAATGCTTAAATTAATGTATAATAAACCCAATGCCAATGAAGAAATTTAGTTCTGCATTGTTCTTGTAAGTATTTGTTGTCCTTATATTTGTCAGCTAGTTCTTCATGTACACTTTGAAGCTTATTTTCCCTTGTCCTCCATTTTTCTACACATCAGATCTACATTTACTCTAGCCAAAATATTGAATAAAACCAATGTTACTGAAGAAGTTTAGCTCCGCATTGCTCTTGTCAGTGCCTTCTGCCTGTATGTTGTATTTACATTTGTACTATGCATCTTAAGTTAAATAATAGCCATTTGTTCCTATATTTTCACATCTATAGTTACTCTTAACAAAATGTGGAATAAAGGCAATACTCTTGAAGAAGAGTGTGATGTAAACCTCTTGAATTGCCCCCAATCAATATGGACAAGGCCTTTATAGAGCATGGCTTAACTACTAAAGTAAGTTTGTCCTCCTCGAGCCTTCAAACTATTTTGTTTATATTTGGATAGCTATGAGTGCAAATGCTGTTTATTTTTGTCATCTGCATCAAATTGCTTGTTCAAAGTTTATAAAGTAGAAGTACATAAACATAAGTTTGTCATTCTCAATTTCGGTCTTTAGTTGTACAATCTAGTTCCTTATTCGTACTATGTAAATTAAACTAAACATAGAAAGTTATCTTCTTTAGACTATGTGTATGCTTGTGTTCTTCATCTGCAATCCAGTGGTGTGGTGAGACTACCAATAGCAACACAATGTCATATCCTGCTATGTCTCAACTATGAACAATACCAATAGCAAAACCTGTTATCTACCTACTTGTTTCTCTTTCAGGGTGACAACACTGCTGCTAGGAAGAACTGCCACAATGATAGGGAGACGAACCCATTGTTTGTCCCTCTAAGACATATTCCAGAACATAAGGCAAAACACATTGAGTGTAGGGATACAACCACGAAGTCACATCTTGATATAGTGTCAAACTTACTCAGTGACACAAGCTCGATGAAGTCGCCGCCTAAATCTGTTTGACTTCTTTAGTCTGTAATTCAAGCAGAAATACATGCTTCCGCTCATACGACTGGAACTTCAATCTCTATGCAAGATTAATCGTAAGTACATGATGTTCATTGATGTTATGCAGCTTAAGTTGGTGGACATGGCGCCAAATAAGCGCAGTATCATCTGGTTGCTAAGCTGCTTGAGCTGCATCTGCTGGGTCGGGCTAACCTTTCTTGAACTATGGTGAAGTGCTGTCGGTTCTGTCTATTATTTTGTCCGCCTATTAACTTCCACTGGTGGAGACCTACCCACATTATGTAATCTTTTGTCTAGTTGCCCTTTATTATCACTGTGGCGAACTTTGATGCCGAGGGGATGTAATATGCTGTAATTTCTTTGTTGTATAGTCTAGGTTTATTCTTGGTCGGTATGCTGTAACTTAGGCCGGAAGGTTCAGTGGATCTTAGTGTTGTCAGTCTTCATGGCGGCCCGTTACTCATATGGGCCAAAACGTGGGCCTATAATCATCTTGGGCCATTAGCAGGTCTAACCCTTATGGTTGTTTCCCGCCTTTAACAGGCCGAATAAAGTTCTGGCAGCTGGGCCAGAGAATACAATGGGCTTTTAACAGGCTAAAACCTATATTGGGCTAGCATTGAGTCAAAAAAATCACAGGCCAATACAGGCCGAAACTGCCTAAGGCCCGTGTTCGAGTAGTTAACATGCCAAAATATATCTCGGGCCCATTTGCCCAATAAAATTATGGGCTTTAAGCAGGCCGGTATCCACGAGGGTCATAGTCCCAAAAGTGTCACGGGCCATTATCACACGGGCTATAAGCAGGCCGGATTCAACGCGGGATGTAATTAGGCCCAACTGTTACACCGGCCATTAACATGCTGATAGGCCAGTTGGGCTGAAATTTATCCACGAAGACTACGGGCCATTAAGAGGCCTAAAGTTACTTCGAACAATAAATAGCCCAGTTTTTGCGTGGGTCGTTAAATGGCCTAAAGTTAAACTGGGCTGACAACGTCCCAGATACTCCATGGGCCGCTAACAAACCAAACTATTATCGGGCCGAACTGGTAAACGGGCATTTAGGAGGCTGAAATACAAACCTATCTTAGAATGGGGCCAAAGGTAGAGTGGCCTCTTAACGGGCCTGATCCGATATGGGCCGTAATTTGGCCCAAAACTCACCAGGCTGTGAATGGGACTGATCTGATATGGGCCTCAATTTGACCCAAAACATGGTAGGCTGTTAACGGCCAGCCCACTAGTGTCTGAAAAAACATGGTGGGCCTTTAGCTGGGCCGACCTTTTCACCGGAATGGGCCTCTATTGGCCAGCCACGTGTCGACATACCATAGGCGCCTCCTGTCCAATGAGTGGATGGCATCTGTCCCCACGAGGAGCTGACATGTGGTTCCGTCGGCCAATGAGAATTTTACACGTGGAAAATCCCCATTGGTCCGGGCTATTAACGGGTCATCAGATCCAAAACCGGACCCGATAGCTTAACGGCGAGCCGTTACGGTCGATGTCACGTGTTGGTCACCCTTGACGAAAGCACTTCTATGACGCATGATTTATCGTCATGGAAGTGGACACTTCCGTGATGATAACTTTGGTAATGTCATGGAACACTTCTACGACAGCACATGTATGACTATCTTGATCCTGCCATCAAATCGTCATGGATGTACATGCATGACAGAAAACGTGACCTACTGTGACAAACACGTATCATCACGGAAGTGTATTTTTTGTAGTGCGCGCGAGATATCGATAGCGACAGACAGAGGGAAGAGCTTTACGAGCGTACTAGCACTAGGATATGGGTGGCTGGAAGATGGTGCGAGGGGCCAAGTGGAGGGAGACTATCAAGGATTGCACAAGTGCGAATTGACACTTAAAGAGAGGGGCGAGAACGTGTGTGGTTGCGCGCAGTGGCGGAGCCATGAAAAAATAAATGAGCTAGGGGGCCAAGCATTGCTAATCCTTTACGGGGAGGGCCAATTCATCAACTTAAACCATTTTACCAGCAATTGATCTACTGATCACCTTCATATTAGCCTCAATATATAGAGTTGTTAGGGGGAGCCAGGGCCCTTGCTGCCCCCTGTCTTCGCCAATGTGCGCGCATCTGAGAGATGAAGTAGAAGGCATGGATGATGAGAGGGAGACGATGGCATAATATGGGTGTATTAGCTTGTAATCCTATATAGAGAGGTATAGATTGATCGATGTGTACTTGGGAAAGAGGGTGAGACCTGACTAGATATATAGATTGATCGGTTTGTGTGCAAAACTAGGAAAGACCTAGCTATATATATACACACACATAGAGGAACATCAATCGTTGCATATGCATGTGAGACATAATGAATGCGCGAAGTGATGAAGAGGGGGAGGTGTGTGTTTGTGCATGCATGGGAGACCAATCTAAAGAAAATTTTGGCCTAAAAATTGCCCGATGGATAATGCCGAATGGTAGTATGTGTGTGCATGCATGCATGAGATAAAGTTAGTGGTACAATTATAAAGAGAAGACGACTGTGTGGGTGTAAAAGACTAGGTGAGGTCATAATCAATGTAAAGTTGAATTCAAGTATTTGAATAAGAGATCATGATGATTGAAATCCATGCATGCATGAATATAACTGAGATATGCGTGGTGTGGTTTGGAAATGAGCATCCTGTACTGTATACACATTGAACAAGGTCAGACTGTTTGAATTTGAGATACCAATGGCAGGCATCGTTTGGCCACATTGCATCCATGCATGGACACACTATTAAAATTAGAGATGATGGGTAGCTTTCGCATCACATATCTATACCCCTATATAGTGTGCGAATAACTTTGAAAGATGGTCGTTGGATCAAGCCAATCCAATGGTGCAGAGATGGCAAATCCGAGCACTACTGGTTGTTGGATATCATCTACATTCCACTAGATTTTGCCACATGTACAATATAGAAGACTCCATGGTTGAACTTAATCATAATGCACAAACCTCAAAACACAATTCCTTTGTTCTAGAATCTTCCATATCATAATTGCCCAATTTTTTTTTCTACATGAATTACCATTATTTGTTTTTACTTTATGATTTACAACGCACAATTCCATGAATCTTAAAATAGATTAGGTTTTTTATAAAAACTAATTGATTTTGAATGAGATGAACTATAAGAAATAAACGAACATCTACATCATGCATATATGACTCAAATCTTACATGCTATAATGTGGTATTTATTCATAATTTGGTTGCCAAATCTCATGCGTGCAATGCACTTGTACCTTACTAGTCTAAATGGTGTGTGTGTGTGTGTGTGTGTGTGTGTGTGTGTGTTGTGCGTGTTTAACACATTGTACGTAATATCATACATGATTTAAATTCCGAGCATCTAGCTAGATCATACATGTACTATGATTTGAATTCAACATAAAATGGATACATACATTTGAATTCGAGATCATGTGTACATGTACTTCATATTTATATGGGAATTTAGTACTCCAATATTCATGTCGTGTGTTGTGAAGATAATATTTAGATGGTTGTATAACTAACCCAAGTACAATCCCATTCAAACTGTGAAATGTACTCAACTTTAGTCCATATGCTAGATGGCACGAATTGTTTTTTTATTGTCGAGGGAAGTGCAAATTGATTTGGTACTATACACATTAAGTTTGTTTTCAAAAAAAATTAGTTTTTGTTGTTGTATTTAAATGCATTTCTAGTAATATAGTAAAACGGGACATGGCTCTTTCTAGTGAGGTGTGAATCATATTTTTTGTACACGGTACGCTTATTCTCCCGAAATTTCAAGCCGTGCCTCTTCAACCCATGCCTATCGTGCCACAAAACTCCCACCTCTTCAACCCACACCTTGTTACCCTGAAATTTTAAGATATCTCTTTGTCTCGTTGTGCTCCAAAAACTCCCTCCATCACAACCAGTGGCTAGCTATCCCAAAATTACAACACGCGTGAAAACTCCGACCTCCTACGAAATCTCGACATGCGGAATGCCCGTGATACCCCTAAACCGAAAGAACCGCCTATCTCAAATCGGTGGGGCTACTTTCGTAACTTACCCTACATTTGGGACAAGTGCGTCCCTAAGCCATGGTTCCCCCTCCCATCCTATTCGCTCCCATTCGTACACCAAGGCCGCGAAAACCCATGAAGCCCCACACCCTCCTCCGTCCGCCATCCAGTCGGAGCCTCTTCCCCGACGACGTCGTCCACATCAATACCTCCACGTCCCTCATCCACCGCACCGGATGAGGATCCATTATCAATATCATCCTCCCGCGGGTTCAGCCACCCAGTCCTCCACCTCCAAGGAGCTGCCCCAAAATTCCCCTCGTCTTTCACGCCACCTCCATTCCCACACCGCCCTCTTCTCCTGCACCACCAGAAGAGCAGCCTCATCACCGATTCCTTGGATGAAGCTGAGGCCAAATCGGTGCCACCAAAGAGGTTCTACACTAACTGCTACATTTTCTTCTTGATTCGATGTGACGGTGCTGCCAGCGCTCGGTCCCGAGCCGACATGGTGCGTCTCCATCTACGGTGGTGTCGCCGGCCACTTCCTCCACGGTGTCGCTCCCTCGATGGCAATGTCCACATTAGTAGGAGTTGCTGCTGCTTTGGCTCTCGCTCGCGCTACTGCTCTGCTCTTGCATCTGGTCCCCTGCCTGGCCTGCTCTTGCTTGCGGTGCTACTCTCGCTCTTGCATGCGGTGCTGCTCTACTCTAGCTCGCGCTGCTGCTGCGTGAGCAGCATATCATGCTCTCGCTCGAAACCCTGCAGCTGCTTCCCGAGATGCCGCTACATGACTAGCTACCCCGGCTCTCGCACGCGCTGCTGCTTCGGGCGCTGCTGCTGCTACTGCTTTTCTGCTACTAGTGCATTCAATTTCGACAGTAAAATTCAGTTTCAACAACAAAATTCAGTTTCGATAGTAAAATTAAGTTTTGACAGTTAAATTCAGTTTCGACAGTTAAGTTCAGAGATGAGCGGCTGATGTATTTTACGTCTAGCACTTTGTGGTTATCTATTTTACATCATCTATTGGAGATGCTATTAGAATTCCACTTGGGTAAACGTTGTCTATCTTGTCCTGCTTCAGCCTCGCCGTTGTACAACTCACCGGAGCTGCTCCAAAGATGAAACCCTCCATCACAGCGGAGCAGTATCCTCGGCTCCATCTCCAGACGTCTAAGAACTTCTTCCCCTCCCCCGATAGCCAAATCAGCCAGAGCATCCTCACCGACCAACCCAATCATGCGAAGATCGACATATCTTCGCCAAAAAGGTTGTACACTTGTTGCATCGCTTTTTTACTCCACATGTTATATATATTGTCCACTGAGCCCTTATGGAATTACTTTTGGTACAGATATGTGTCAAAGAAAACCATGTGTGGTTTGTCCCGCTCCTGCTGCGCTGTGGTCCACCCCAGCTCAGCTGCTCCAACGACGGAAGGGTTCACCACAACAAGGATCCGCCCTCTAGACTGTGTTTTGCCGCCTTAGATCTTCTTCCCTGCTGACAGCAGCCACGACAACTGCATTACCATCATCAACTGAGCAGATGACCTTGAGGACTACACGGGTCTGCAAGAAAGGTCACACTCTTTCGTGTCTGCTTACGTTATGCATCGCTTAATATGATGACATGCTACTTTATCGTCGTATTCAGCGATTAGACTCCGAGTCAGGTCCAAACTAATGCTCAAACTTGAGTTTTCAAATGGTTGTGCGGTACATATTGGGGCAACAATCAATACTATCTGGTTAATCTTGGGTGTATACTACGAGTTTCATGTTGGATGGAAACAAACTTTAAAGGAACTATTATCTATATTTTTTAACTGAAGCTATTATCTGCCTGCTATCATTGGTTTTGGGTCTATCCACAGTTTGCTACCATCACTCTGGATTTGTGCATGCTCTCCTTACATAATCTCACTATGTTTTATTCCTATGCATGTCAGTTATTGTACACAATGGTACTAATCATGTAGAGAAAAAGAGACGAGCCTTGCGTGGCAATAAAATTACATGCAGACATCGCTCCATGGTTGGCGCAAAAGCAACCCCCCTCCCCCATTCCACACTCTAATCAAGAGGAAGATAACTATTCAAAGGGGGATTCAGAGGGAGCAGACCACTCCTATTTACCCCCTGGGGTCTTTTGCTCTAACTTGGCATGCTGATGTTGGTCATATGCATATGGTGCCTTGCATTGCTTACTTTATATATAAATTATGTCATCTCCTTAGTTTAGACATGGATTGTGTGGATGCCATCTGTTTAATTTCTATATCTTATATGTGAATCATGTAATGCCATATTGTTTAGCTAGGAATGATATATGTGAATTTTGCAATGCCATATGTCATGGGGAAACCATGGCTACCTATGGGACCAAAGGCCCCTTGCTGGTTTGGCAGGGGGTTGTCATGCTGCACAAAGAGCAGAGGAGCGTGGGCCAGCACGACAGAGATCACACAAGCAATTTTACCCATGTTTGGGCCGCCACGAGGCATAAAATCCTACTCCTTCTTTCATGGATTGATGGTGGAAGGATAGTGGTTGAGCGTAGTACACTTGCCCAGCAGGGTTGCCTCGGGGCGCTAGTGGCTACGCTCGTATGAATGCGTGGTATCCAACCTTCTAACCCGTGTTACGGTTGCCATGGGCCTCCTTTTATAGGTTAAGGGGTCACCACAATGGCAAAGTCCTAATTATGCACTGACAAGATAGCAAACAGTGCTATCATACCTAACCATGCAGGCTGATAGGGCACATTAAATGTGTCGCTCGACATCACATCATCGCTTGCCCGGCAAGCCTTGCCGCGTTGTCTTACCAGCTTCACACCTATTTGTGACACATCGCAGGGCGGGTGTCGCTTGTTGGTATCCCCTATAGAAACAGGCCGCCATGTGGCGAATGGCTGCCACTTAGTCACTTTGCGGCTTGACACCGCATCGATTGACGACGTTGGTCATGGCAGAGTAGTTGGGTGAAGTGGTTTTGCCTCCATGGGCCCCGGCAGGCCCTGCCGGGGCGCCTGGGAGGTTCTCTTCCGGGGTCAACCCTGCCCTCGCCTAGCTCGCCTGCCCGGCAAGGGAGGCTTTTCTCCCACTGACATCTTACTTTTCTGACTTGATCCTGATCCTCTTGATCTGCATGTTGGTCCTTCGAAAATCTTGGTCTCTCATACTCTGGTATGGCCTTGGTTTGTCCGTGCACGGGTTAGGGGAAAATATATACCCCTGTCTGTTTTCCCCGACATAAGCCCTCGGGCCTGAGCCACACGTGTTGGCGTGGCACGTTGGGTCAGGCCCCAAAGAATGCATGAACACGTGGCAGGATAGGCCTGCATATGTCGATTTGCCATGGTGACTAGTCAATCCAACGTCCACGTCACGCAATTACTATGCGTCGTGGGGTCGTGGGACTGTTGTAGCTAAGGAAAACGGTAACTTTCTAAAGCGTCACACCTCTATTCCACACTCCCCCCTCCCCCCCCCCCGTAAAACTAGAAATGTGGAGCGGTACAGTTCTCCTATTGCTTGCCTTGCTCTTCCATCATCTTCCTCTCCAAGCCAAATGACGGTTCGCTCTCTCTTTCTCCCCTCCACTGCCGCCCTTCCGCCGAATCCTTTCTCCATCCACATCGCCGCCATGGAAATGGGAAAGAAACCCGTAGAGAAAGGAAAGCAAACGGCCGCGATGAAGGAAGTAGCCGCCGAGGGGAGCAAGGGGCCGGCGGAGCTGAACAAGAAGTAGAGGGGAGACATCCTCTTCCTTCCGTCGAACATGAGCGGTCCAGTTCTCCAAGCGAGGTATGGGTATCTGTGGGGGAGGCCTTTCCCGAAAGGGCACGGGGCGCCCACCGTTCTGGCGGAGTGGAAAGAAGATCCGCCAGACTCGTACTGATTCTTCGGCACCTATTTCATCTGGGGCATCTGTCCCCCTTTCTTGGAGTTCTTCGAGGCGATCATGACCATCTATGGATTCCACCTCCTTGACCTCACGTCGAATGTGATGGCGACCATGGCCATTTTTGCGCACTTGTGTGAGATTTGTCGGAGTCACCCCCAATGTGGATCTGCTCGGCATTACTTCATTCTGCGGGTGGAGAACAAAGGTCATCGCTCTGGGAACATTTGCTGGATGCCGCGGGTGGCGAGGAACCTCTGGGATTATATCCCTGGGAGGCAGCATGAGAGTTGGGATGAGTGGAGAGGGGATTGGTGCTGATTCCTGATGAGGAAGCCCCTGATTTCTGTGAAGCGCAGATGGAATGCTTGGAGCGCGGCAAGAAATGGAGTGCTCATGGCCTCACTGAAGATAGCTTGCACCCGAAAATCAATAGGATTTCCCGTTTGAAGGCTGCCGGGCTAACCACTGAGCATGTGGGGGCAGATTTTCTCCTCCATCACATTTCGCTGCTGCAGGAGAGGGACAGACCTGCCTGGTTATATGGCGATGCTGGTGGTAGGATGACGTTGCTCCCAGGGTTGGCCAACAACATGTCAGTCTATGTCCATGCCTGGTGTGTGATCAATTGTTTGGTAGCTTTGACCTATTCAAACTCCCGGCAACTTTTATCCCTGTGAACATTAACTCAGCTCGGGATCAGATACTAAAGTCGATGCCGGATTGCAATGCTCACGGGGTGGAGAGCGATTGGCGGCTGCCAACTCTCGACGAATAGCTTGAGTGGTCGAGCACCCTGGTGGAGAAAGCCACCAAGGTCGAGACTACGATGTACAAACACACCTCCTCTGTGGAGGTGGCATATATTTTAAGGATGGTCGGGGAGGATAAAGATGTCTGTCTTGCGGAAATGGCAAAGGGCACGAAGGCCGGGAAGGGCAAGTGGAAAGCTGAGGACAAGAGTTCCTCTCACGGCGGCAGCAAGGTGCAGGCCACAGAAAGGGTTGTCGGGGACAACCTTGTCGGGCTTGACGCCTTTGCCACAGAGACAAGGAAGCTTCAGGAGGAGGAGGACATTGGTGAAGTGGCAGAACTCGAGGAGGAGTGGCTTGCGGCTGGGTCTCAAGCCCCCGAGCCGGTTTTGGATCAGCTCCCTCGTAGGCGCACTGCTAACCGAGGGGTGGCAGCCCCTAATCTGGCGCTTGCCGTCAAGAGGGTGAAGAAGACCTCCATCAAGGCTACCAAGGTCGATGTGGCGGGCCACCAACCCCATCGCCTTGCCTTGATCAAGACTTCCCCTGTCAAACAATCGGCAGATGTGGAAGCTGACTCCAGCCCTCACTCTGGCTCGAGTTCTGCATAGAGCTCGCCTCTCTTGGAGCCCCCGGCGCCACGCCGGGCACCAAAGCTGCCGGGGGGCTTTGCTCCTCCGCCCCCAAAGAGAGGGAGGGAGCCCTCGACTCCCATGGAGTTCAATTTGAACTCCATGCTTATTGAAGAAGAGTAAGGGAGACTTCTACTTTCCCGTACATAGCTTCGGCATACTTGATTACCTTTGCTGACGGACCTTTTTGTCTTGTCGTCTCCGGCAGGTAGATGGAGGAGGAAACGCAATCCCTCATCTACCGGACACAGAAGAGACTCCGGTGCGCTGGGTCGCTGGAGACTGCAGAGGACTCGGCCTTGGCAGGAAGTGATGCAGAGGATCCCGTGCTGAGCGCCTAGCCCAGTCCTTGGCCCGAAAATGGGGGATAGGTTCTTTCTGCCAGAGGTGGTGGTGAGACGATGTAGGGTGAGCCCCTTCCAGAGGGGCATATCTCCGCCGCTGACCGAGCCGAAGAACCCCTGTTAGAGCCCTCCGCCAATGAAGCCACGGAGAAAGCTGCAGCCACCGCTGTAGCAGGGGGTGAAGCACATGGCCCGGCAACGGATGTTGCCGTGGAAACCGAGATCCCTGCCCGAAAGACCACTCCAGGTACTCCACTTATGCCATTTTTCCTTTCTTGCTCTGATCACTTCTCCTTGTTTCCTCATAACCCGAAACTTCTGTCTCTTCATTGTCCGCTTGTCTTCTTATCTACAGACCCCCAAGCCGAAGAGCCAGAACTACTGGAGGTGGTAGCCGGCATAGGAAGGGCTGCTGCGGACGAGGCCATTGAGATTGCTGCTACAGAGGGGAAGGACCTAGCCGCCGGGAATGCCCAGGAGTCCTTGGTGGTGGTGGAACATTCGTCGGAGGACACCCCAGAGGAGGAAGTGGTGGTTGAGGTGAAAATTCCTCTCCAAACCATGGATCTGCTTCCCTCCACTGGGATCGTTATGGAGACCCCACCACCCCCTTAAAACACGCTGGCCATGGTGTTATCTCCTCCTGGAACCGAAGCCCCCGGCCCATCCGCGATGACGGGCGCGGAGCTCGTTGAAGAGCTTCAACGCCTCTTGGCACCGCTATACCAGGGAGCTGGAAAGGCCGATGACTCAGTTGCCTTCGCAATGGACATGTCCTTCTTGGAGTCTACGGCGGCGATTGTAAAGGAGATGCAGGATCGGTCTGGCCAGAAGTGGCAGGCGATCAAGGAGCGGCGCGAGCCTGCCGGCAGGGTGGACCAGCAGCTGAAGGATAAATGTTTGGAGTTGCGTGAGTGATATGATAAGAATTTCAAGGTGCTCATGAGGCGGCAAGAGACGCTCCTGATTTCAACGGAAGATGTCATGGACCGCGAGGCGTGCTTGGCGGACTGCAAGGCATCCCTGGATGCCATAGAGCAAGAGATCTCCCTCCGGGAGGAGAAGCTCGAAGCTACTCTCCGTGCCAAGGATGAAGATCCGGAGGCTCTTGTACGACAACGCACCAAGGAACTCGAGGACAAGCACACAGCTGCCCTGGATGCCCTTGCTACTGATTTTCCTGCTCAACTAAGAAAACTCACTTAAGACCTAGCCGTCGCATCCACCATCAAGACTGACCTCGACCAACAAGTGGCTAAGCTGATGGAAGATCTTGTCGGGATTGCCAAAGAGGTGAAGGCTCTCAAAGAAGAAGCATGGAAGGCGGAGTTTCTCCTGACTGACGCGGAGTCGTAGCTCTCCTCCAAGACCCAAATCCTTGAGACTGCCAATGGGACTATCACTGATATGAAGGCCAGGATCAGCTCCTTGGAGAGCGCGGCAGAATCCAGCGAGTCCCATCAACAGCTGCTGTCCAAGGATCTGGATACTGCCAAGCATCTCCGAAAAGATGCAGATGATAAATTGAAGAACGAGTGTGAGCAAGTCAACCTATAGCTCAAGAGCCTGATTGACATCTCCGAGCGTCTTTCTGCCCAAGCTATGGCGATGGGTATGGACAGCCCAGTTTTCTCGGGCAGTAAGCATGAGGTTCCCAGTTTTCTCGGGCAGTTTTCTCGAGCTGAGCGTCAGGCCGCCTACGCCGCCCGCGTCGCTCAGACGACTTCCTTCGGCAGGCCGCCTCGTCGTTCTCCGTCCCCCGCCGCCAATGCTGCCACCGGCCCAGTGGGAAACGAGTAGGGATGGTAATGCGTCGGGTTTGGGGCGGGTGGAGCTGGTCCAAATCCAACCCATGACCCATCTTCCTACCCTCTGCACATCCACCAAATTATCCACGGGCACAACTTGTGCCCATGCCCAAACTCGCTGGATACCCACATACCCATGGAGCTCCATGGGCATAGAAAAGTCAGCATGAAGCCTTCCCAAAGATCAAATCAACTCATCATCATTCAACCACAAATGACAACATAAGCTACATGCATAAGTAGGTAACAAGTAATACGATGAGTCCTTAAGTGTGACATACCAGAGGTTGATTATGTAGCATATAGCTCATGGCACAAGTTGCATATTTCCTGCCATCTCCCATTGATTCGCTCTTTCTGCTGTCACTGGAATTTGGCCCCACATGTCATACGGGTATCCATTGGATATCCATGGAGCACAAACTATAACCATGCCCAACCCGTCTGTTCGTGGGTATCCATATCCACGGACCCATGGGCAGAAATGTGCTCCATACTCTTGCCCAACCGGGTCGGGTATCCATGGGTATTCAGATCCATGGATAAAATTGCCATCCCTAGAAACGAGCAACAGGCGTCCTCGCAACATCCTTCGGTGCGGCAGGACGACCGCACCGCTAGTCCATCGCTCACCCCTGCTGGCTCTTCGTCTCACGTGCACCGCGATCCCATGGAGGCACGAGCCGCACTCATCGCGGCGAACGAGCTCCTGCGTTACCGCCCCATCGACGACATCTATGAGGAGTGGCTCGACCGCGTTGCCGAGCTCGTCCGTGCCGCGGGGGGCTCTGTGGCACCGCCCCACTCTCTGCCTCCCCCTCAGCAGGCCGCGGGTGATGGGGCTCGTGGCGTGCCTCCATCGTCTCGACCCCAAGACGTTGCCTTGGCGCCAAGGCGCGTGCCTCCGCGGCGTGATCCGCCGCGCCCGGCGCCCGCGCGCGAAGAAATGAGCTGCCAAGAAATCCCGCGACCGCGAGAAGCTGCGCCAGCGCTCCCCGCGCCACCCCGTCAACACCGCGCGCCGCCTGCAATGGCACAGCGCGGACCTCGCGAAGAGAAAGCTCCGCCCACGAAGCGGGCCCGGGCAAACATGGCAGGCTACCGCGCCTTCACCCCTGAGCTGCGTAGTGTTGCCTGGCTAAGCAAGTTCAAGCCAGATCTGCCTCCTCGGTACGACGGCACCGCCGACCCCGCGGAGTTCCTGCAGCTCTATGAGTTGAGCATCGAAGCGGCCAACGGCGACGAAAAACTCATGGTGAACTGGTTTCCCATGGCTCTCAAGGATGGGGTCCGCTCCTGGCTCCTGAACCTGCAGCACGACTCGATCTCCTCCTAGGACGAGATGCGCGACCGCTTCGTCGCCAACTTCTAGGGGCACCCCATCAAGGTCATCTCGTCTTACCCATTGGAGAGGATACTCAGGAGCCCAAACTCAGCCGGAAGGGTCGCTGAATGGAACATCGAGCTGCAAGCATTTCAGCTGGAGTTTAGCACCACCGGAGTCATCAAGGGAGCCGCGCTTGCCGATTTTGTGGCAAAATGGACAGATTCCCCGGCTCTTGAGGAAGGAGAAGACCAGTCCACCTCCCTAGGAAGCGAGGCGCCAGACGGCTGGGTCATGTATTTTGATGGCACCTTTGCGCACCAGGGCGCGGGTGCTGGAGCGGTGCTCAACTCGCCCACTCAGGACAAGCGTTGCTACGCCGTGCAACTCTGCTTTTAGCACGGCGAGAAGGTCTCCAACAATATCACGGAATACGAGGGCCTCATAGCCGGCTAAAGGCTGCGGCGGCTATGGGGGTGAGGCGCCTTACCGTCAAGGGTGACTCGCAGCTCCTCGTCAACTTCTCCAACAAAGTGTACGAGCCAAAGGACGAGCACATGGAGACCTACCTTGCTAAGGTGCGCAAAATGGAAAAGCAGTTCACAGCCTTGGAGGTGCAGCACGTGCCCCGGGGCACCAACAAGGAAGCCAATGACATCGCCAAGAGAGCATCCAAGCGGCAACCACAAGAGCCCGGCGTCTTCGAAGAGAGGCTCTTCAAGCCGTCAGCTACGCCGCGTCTCTCAAGCACGACTCAGCCTCGGGAGGAGCTCCCTCAGCCCCTGGCCTCGGTAGCCCCATATTGCGGCCCAACCTCAGGAGCTTGGCTGCTCTTGCCGCTCGAGCCCTAGGAGGAGTGTTGGACCAAAGAGTTCAGGGAGTACCTGATGCACGGGACACTGCCAGAGAAAGAAGAGGACGCGGAGCGCGTGTCCCGACAGGCCACGACATACTACATTCAAGACGGCGAGTTGTACAGGAAACGACCGAACGACGTCACGCTGTGCTGCATCTCCAGTGAACAAGGGAGGGAGCTGTTGACTGACATACACGGCGGGGACTGTGGACATCACTCGTCATCACAGACCCTCGTCGGCAAGGCCTTCCGCAGTGGGTTCTATTGGCCTACAACACTCAACGATGCAGCTGAGCTGGTATGTCCTGCGAAGCTTGCCAATTACACGCCAAGCAAATCCACCAGCCTGCTCAGGGCCTCCAAACCATCCCGCTCGCGTGGCCATTCGCGGTCTCAGGGCTGGACAGCCTAGGCCCGTTCCCACGAGCTCCAGGGGGGCTACCGCTATCTCTATGTCGCCATCGATAAGTTCACCAAGTGGGCAGAGGTAGAAGCCGTCCGAACCATTCCAGCCGGCTCTGCTGTCAAGTTCATCAAGGGCCTCGTGAGCTGCTTTGGGGTCCCCAACCGAATTATCACAGATAAGGGCTCGCAGTTTACTAGTAACCTCTTTAAAACCTACTTTGCTAACCTTGGAACGCAGATCTGCTACGCTTCGATAGCCCACCCTAGGAGTAATGGTCAGGCCGAGCGCGCCAACACTGAGGTCCTGAGGGGCCTCAAGACCAGGACTTTCAAGAAGATGCTAGAGACCTGTGGCAGGGATTGGCATGACCGCTACCAAGCCAACGGGCGAGATTCCGCTCTTCCTCGTCTACGAGGCAGAAGCAGTCCTCCCTCACGAGGTCAGGCATCGCTCCATGTGGGTCCTGGCATTCGACAAAACGCAGCAGGACGCCATGCGGGGGATGGATCTCATGCTGGGGGAGGAATGTCGTCGCGAAGTTGCATTACGGGCGGCAACATACCAGCAAGCGCTGCGGCACTACCATTGCCCCAACATTCGCTCCAGGACGCTCGAGACGGGTGACTTGGTCCTGAGGCGGGTCCTCTCCAGGGAAGGCTTACACAAGCTCTCACCCATGTTGGAGGGCCCGTTCAGGGTCGTCCACATCTCCAAGCCTGGCACCATGCGCTTGGAGACGCAAGAGGGGACACCTATCCAAAACGCCTGGAACATCCAGGACCTTCGGAAGTTCTACCCATGAGGCAAGGCCCAGAGCCTGTGAAGCAAGGCCTAGTGCCAGAGAAGCAAGGCCCAGTGCCTGAGAAGCACGGCCCAAAGCCTGTGAAGCAAGGCCCAATGCCTGGGAAGCAAGGCCCAATGCCTAAGAAGCAAGGCCCAGAGCCTGTGAAGCAAGGCCCAGTGCCTGAGAAGCAAGGCCCAGTGCCTGTGAAGCAAGGCCCGGTGCCTGAGAAGCAAGGCCCATAGCCTGTGAAGAAAGGCCCCGTGCCTGAGAAGCAAGGCCCAGAGCCTGTGAAGCAAGGCCTGGTGCTTGTGAAGAATCGCCGCCCGTGACACTCTCACGTAATAATGAGTTGGGGCTGTACACACCCCGGAGTCTCAGGAGCGCCGGCCTCAGGCCCTGGGGCTCCTTGCCACGCCTACTGGACAACACTTAGCTCCGTGCTGGTGAGAAGACTTGAAGACTAGATTAGGTGCTGGACGCGGCTTTTCATTTGCTTTCTGTAGTTGGCTTGCTTTTCCTTAATCGAGTTTGCCTTTCGTGTTCCTTGCTGATTTGGTTCCTTCGCCTTTTACCGCGTTTTTTCGGCTCTAGTTTACCCGTGATCTCTCTCTCTCTCTCGCATACCTCGCGAGGGGGCTAGGCAGGTACCCTCGCGAGCTTTTCCTTCTCTCTGCCTTCTCGCGAGTCACCCTCATTCGAGTCTGGAAGCTGGCGCAACTCTCCTAACCGCATGCCCCTTGGGTACCGCGATGCAAAGCGCCAAGTCAAGGTTCGGGTGAACGGCAAAATCCTCTAGCGCACCCCCTAACAAATTCTTGCAGTTCCTGAGCAAACGCGGATATCTCGTGAATGAAGGGGTGTCCCAGACACGCCAGGTTAGGTTATCTCTGCGCAAAATAACAGCATGGCATCGGAATAACACGCATGTTGCATTAACCAAGAACCATAGTTTGATACACGCCCCTCCGGGCCCATACTGGTTTCATTTTCTGGTGTAGGAAAAGAAAGGAAACAACCAAACAAAGCGGTGTTTCTGCAATCCGCGGGGGCATGCCCTTAGCGACGCCCAAGCCTAGCCAGACCCCTCCTCATGCTTCACTGAGGGGCGGCAACGAGTTGACCCGCTGCCTCCTTTGAAGCGAGCGTGGCGGCGCGGCGGCTGGTCGTAGCCACAGCAGCTGGAGCTGTCGCAGGAGGGAGAGCCGCCATAGCTGGAGGAGATGTGGTCGCCGCTGAGGGCAGGCTCGCCCTCACCTTCTTCGCGGCCGTCGCAAAGGCCGAGCACCTCCTCATCGTCGTTCGTCTCGGGGCAACACCCGGCGCGGCGGCCATCTTCCCTGAACACCCTCACGTAAAGGGTCGACCCGCCTTCATACTTGAAGTGGAGCGTGCACCGCCTGCCTAGGCCGCGCGTGTGGGCGAATGTCTGCCAGCTGCGGGCCAGGGCTATGTTGCCCGCGGGAGAAGTCTCAACCGCAACCCAGGAGGCCTTGCTGCAGCAACCATCCTCCTACAACCAGAGCCCCCCTGGACCAGGGGCCGGCAGCTCATTGACAAGGAAGCGCGGAAGCTGGAGCCAGTTGCCGGCCGGGTTTTCCGACCAAACAACAAACTCCGGCGACGCCTCCGCTGAATGGAAGCGCGGGCGGGGAGGCCTCGCCACCATCACGCACCTCCCCCCGCCGATTTGACCACCACGGTTGGCACGGCCCCCTCCGCGTGCCATGGCACCGCCTCGACGGTGGGCCACGGTGGGGGTCGTAGAGTGCTTGCGCGGGTGGCCATGACCGCGCTTGGGCACCGGGGAACCAGGGCCCTCACGAGGGGCCTTTCCCTTCTCGGCGGCAGAGCACTTCCTTTGAGGCGCCATCGGAGACACTGCAAGCAATGGAGCAAGAAGGAGGAAGCAAGCAAAGAAGATATGGGCAACGGGGGCTCCGCCCCCTCCCCGTTTATAGCAGGAGAAGGTGAACCGACGTCTCCCATGATCGCAGGTAGTGATGGTTTCCCTTGCATGTCGCAGGGACTTGTCAAGTCGTGCAATCATCAAGGCAGCATGGGGAAGCGGAGACACCCACGTCCAATTAATCGCCACGCGTCAACCGAGGCCGCAGGATTTTGGGGCCCGCGGTGTTCCAAACTTGACCCTTCGCGAAGCCAAGCCCAAGTGCACCTTGGGCCCGGGGGCTACTGTCGGTGTTCTGGGAATGGGGGTCGCCAGACTTGCCTCCCTGCGGCCCACGGCGTGTGTAACACCCCGGATGTAATTTACCCTATATGTATTCCAACTCTTGCCGTGTCCGGCACTAAGTTATTTGATTTCTTTGTTGTCGGGTTTTTGTCTCCGTTTATTTCTTCATATCATGTCATCATGTGCATTGCATTTGCATACATGTTCGTCTCATGCATCCGAGCTTTTTCCCCGTTGTCCGTTTTGCATTCTGGCGCTCCTATGTCCTCCAGTGGTCCTTTCTACCTCTTTTCGTGTGCGGGTGCTAAACATTATCGGATTGGACCGAGACTTGCCAAGCAGCCTTGGTTTACTACAGGTAGACCGCCTGTCAAGTTTCGTGCCATTTGGACTTCGTTTGATACTCCAACGGTTAACCGAGGGACCGAAAAGGCCTCGTGTGTGTTGCATCCCAACACCTCTCCAAAGTAGCCGAAAACCGACCTAAACCTCTTCTATCATCTAGAGCGTTCGATCATGATCGCGTGGCCGCAAACCGCACCTCATTTGGAGCTTCCTAGCTCCTCCTACCTCTATATATAGCCCCTCCTTCGAAATCCCGGATCCCCTTCCACCCTAACCCTAAATTTCCACCTCGCGCGCCATCGGACACGTCCGGCCGCAACCGGACGCTTCCGCCCACCGCCGCCGACCACACAAACGACGCCACATGTCCCGGGCGCGCCCACATCGCCGTCCCGCACCCGCCGCGGCCCGCGGGCCCGAGGCCGGCCCTCCCCGCCGCCGATCCGGGCCTTCCTCCCCGCGCCCGCCTCCTCCCGTGCGCCGCCCGAGCTGCCCGAGCTGGCCGCCGCGCCACTGTTGTCGGCGCACTCCAGCAAGCTCGACGCCGGCGCACCGCCGCCCACCTCCAGCGCCACCGCACCGCCATCGCCTCGCCAGTGCCGCCCCCGTCCTCCTCCGGCCGGATCCGCCAAGTCCGGCGATGTCCGCAAGCTCCGGCCGCCACGAGATCCTCCAGTGAACAGTAACTCCAGCCGGCAAACCTCGTAACCCGTGCTGGATCTGGATCAGGATCATCTCGGGGTTGACTTTTTCGTCCCTAATCCTAATATTTTGGCATAGTTTGACATGCCATAACTTCCTCATCGTAGCTGCAATTCGTGCGTGTAGCATATCAAAATGTTCGCCTCGGCGAGTACATCATTTCATCTCATTGCATCATTTTCATTTGAGCTCATCTTGATGCCCGAAATGCTATTGGAAGAGGGCTATGTGATGATAGTTTCAGATCTATTTCAGCAAATGCACTTTTGTCATTTTTGCAATGATTAATGTGTGCATGCTATGATCCTGAGCTCTACATGTGTTTTGAAGAATGCCATACTATCTTTAGAGGGGTGTATGCCATGTATTTTTGTGATCTTTGTGGTGACTAGCACAAGAATGCAAAGTAGCTTACTCAATGATGCTGATTTCAGGGACTTAGAATTTCACCAAGTCCTTGCCCTGTCATTATTTTTGTGCCATATGTTCATGTTGTTTCCTAGTGATCCGTGCCTCTTTTGAGTATGATCAGTAAGAATGTTTTGCAGATAATATTGTGGTCTATCCATCCATGTCTTTGTTTGAAATTATGGAGCAACCTAGCTTGAGTCAGTCGAGCTCTACTTTTGCTATAAAATGTTCCTGGCAGATTGTTAACTTGTTTTGCAATTTTGCCAAGCTTGTTGTTGTTGATCCGTGCATGCTATGTTGTTGTTCTTGCCATGTCTAGCTTCTATGCCATGTATATTTGCTGGGTGTATGCTTAGTTTGTCATGCAATGCCTCTTAGTGAGTTCATCGAGCTCGTAAACATGCCTACTCGTTAACTGTTTTGCATGCTCCAGTTGTTCACAAAGTCTGAATCTGTTTATGTTTTTGCTATGTTCACATGTTTGCAATTGTATTTTCTGATCCCTTTTGGCTCATGGTCACTAAGGGACTTTTGTTATATGCTTAGAGTAGCTTCATTCCATGCCTTGATTTGCCAGGATATGCTCCTGTAGCATGTAGTTTTCGTGCTCTAAATATTGCTTCCTGATGACAAATTCCTGACATGTTGTTAATTTCACTAAGTCTGAAACCAGTAATCTTTTGCACTTTTGCCATGCTTGTTTGAACCTGTTAATGAGTGAATTAGCCGTAGCTCAGTGTTCATCTTTTGTCAAGCATTATGAGTGGATCCCTGTCATGTATTTTGTTTCCATGCTTGAGTGCAGTAGCTTATTTATCTTTATGTATTTAGGAGGCTACTTGCTGTTTATCGCAGACCGGTGCCATATTTGTTTTGCTTGCCATTTCCAAACCGTGCATCCGATTCCGGTGATCTTTATATCGATTTCAACCGAAATCAACTCCCCTTTCCAGTGGCACTCTTGGATTTCCATGTTGAGGCCATGTTCAATCATTCCTTTGCAAATCATGCATATGCATCACATATTGCATCCCACATATCATACCATGTTTGCATCATGTTGCTTGAGCATTGCACGTGGTTGATTGTGTTCCTTTTGCTTGTTGTTCTTGCTTGGGTAGAGCCGGGAGACGAGTACGCGAACGAGGAGCCCGTTGAGTACGCCTACGAGGATCAAGGCAACCCTGAGAACTTTGCAGGCAAGATGACCATACCCTCGAAATCACTTCTATCTTTGCTTGCTAGATGCTCGCTCTTTTGCTATGCCTATGCTACGATATCTACTACTTGCTTATCATGCCTCCCGAATTGCCATGTCAAACATTTAACCCACCATGTCCTAGCAAACCATTGTTTGGCTATGTTACCGCTTTGCTCAACCCCTCTTATAGCGTTGCTAGTTGCAGGTGAAGATTCGAGACCGTTTTGTGTTGGAACATGTTTATTGTTGGGATATCATCATATTATCTTGTTTATCTTAATGCACCTATACACTTGGTAAAGGGTGGAAGGCTCGGCCTTATGCCTGGTGTTTTGTTCCACTCTTGCCGCCCTAGTTTTCATCATATCGGTGTTATGTTCCTGGATTTTGCGTTCCTTACACGGTTGGGTTATAATGGGAACCCCTTGGCAGTTCGCCTTGAATAAAACTCCTCCAGCAATGCCCAACCTTGGTTTTACCATTCGCCACCTAGCCTATTTTTCCATTGGGTTTCCGGAGCCCAAGGGTCATCTTTATTAACCCCCCCGGGCCAGTGCTCCTCTGAGTGTTGGTACAAACTAGAGCCCCTTGCAGCGCCACCTCGGGGAAACTCGAGGGTTGGTTTTAGTTGTACGGATTGCTTATCCGGTGTGCCCTGAGAAAGAGATATGTGCAGCTCCTACCGGGATTTGTCGGCACATTCGGGTGGTGTTGCTGGACTTTTTTTACCATTGTCGATGTCTTGTAACCGGGATGCCGAGCCTGATCGGATTGTCTTGAGAGAAGGAATATCCTTCATTGACCGTGAGAGCTTGTGATGAGCTAAGTTGGGACTCCCTTGCAGGGATTTGAACTTTCAAAAGCCGTGTCCGCGGTTATGGGCAAATAGGAATTTGTTAATGTCCAGTTGTAGATAACCTGGAACATAACTTAATTAAAATGCACCAACCGCGTGTGTAACCGTGATGGTCTCTTCTCGGCGGAGTCCGGGAAGTGAACACGGTGTTGGAGTAATGCTTGACGCAGGTTATTCTAGGATCACTTCTTGATCATAGTTGATCGACCGTGCTTTGGCCTTCTCTTCTCGCTCTCTTTTGCGAGTATGTTAGCCACCATATATGCTAGTCGCTTGCTGCAGCTCCACATCATACCTTTGCCTTACTTATAAGCTTAAATAGTCTTGATCGTGAGGGTGTGAGATTGCTGAGTCCCCGTGACTCACAGATTACTTCCAAAACCAGATGCAGGGACCGATGATACCGCTCCAGGTGATGCGCTTGAGCTCAAGTGGGAGTTCGATGAAGACTCTCGTCGTTACTACATGTCTTTCCCAGATGATCAGTAGTGGTGCCCAGTTCGGGCGATCGCGGACTTTGTCGCATTTGGGTTTATTTTTATTTTGGTTCTGTAGTCGAACCTTGAGTGTATTGGATGAATGTAATGACTTATTTATGTATTTGTGTGATGTGGCGAGTGTAAGCCAACTATGTACCTTTCCCCTTTATTTATGTACATGGGTTGTTTGCGAAGATTACCTCACTTGCGACATTGCTTTCAATGCGATTATTCCTCTAAGTCGTGCTTCGACACGTGGGAGATATAGCCGCATCGAGGGCGTTACAGCTTGGCTGAGCTAGCAGGCCGTACGACCCATCTTCACCAACAAAGCATCCAAGACCCTCGTGAGGCGGAGGATGCAAGACCTCCTCTGTAGTGGCCTAGCTAGGCAGGCTCAAGAGGAGCAGAGATATCAAGGCAAGGAGAACCTCATGAGGCTCTCGTGACATGAGCCGTGACGATCGACGCCAGCCACGCGCCAACGCGCACAGCGTCCTTGTTTCCTCTTTTGTGCAAAGGGGGCAAGCGCAGCCACGGAGTACCAAGGCCTCATGCAAAGGTTGGCATTTCGGTGCAACAAGACCAAGACCATGGACTGCAAGACGGAGGTCATTGTGGAGCCTAGAGTAGCGTCACCACCAGAACTTTGTGCAGGCGAAGACTACTTTTGTTAGGATAGCTTGTACTAGTTGTCCCCCTTCAAATTAGCCCGCCATTGTTGGCTCCCTTCCTGCTCGATATTTGGGAAGAGGACTAGGGGCTCTATAAATAGGACTAGCCACCACGGTGTAGGGGAGGATCTCATCTTGGCTAGAGAGACCACCCCCACGCACACAAGCTCACCGAGCTCAAGAACGCCTCAACCTCAGGAGGCCGTTCTTCCCTTGTATTGTTCATCATCAGCCTAAGAGGCATTCCACCACCACCACACTGGAGTAGGGTATTACACCACAACGGTGGCCCAAACCACTATAAACCCTTTGTCCTTCTGTGTTGTGAGTTCGTCGAGTTTGTCCGCAAGATCCTAGCGAGCTAGAGCATAGATCGGTTGGAGGAAAAGACTTCGCGCGTACCCCAGTGTTCGAATCTTAAGGGTTTGGCGAAACCCCACACCCCAACAATCTCGACCATGAAAACGGGTTCAAGAAGCTGCCAGCGGGTGCCGACGTCACATCTGCCAAAGAAAAAGACGCTTCCCGGGCCGCCAGGGTTCTTCACGTCCAAACGGCTTCACCTAGCCCTCAGACCAAGTAACCGGTCGTTGTTGCTCTTGTGTTACCCTGTAGTAAGACATGAAGTGCACTTCGCGTTTAGGCATTGTATCTTTGGTGTTCGCGTGGAACTGATATTCCTTGCTAAATCTTAAATGTGCGTTTATCCCTTTGAGCTTCATATGTTTGCGTTCGCATGATCAATCCCTATGTCTGTTCCGGATGCCTGTCGGTATCATATTGCCGCGATTGTCGGAAGGGTCTGGCCCTTAACACTCATCTTGGCATGGATGTATCCCGGCAGGTTTTTCCTTGGTAGCTCCCGATGCGGCCTCTTGTCCTGTGAGCATGGCTCAGGAGAGGACAATGGTGCGATCAAAGAAACTAGCCAAGGTTCCATCACATGAGGGATTTTCAAGATACAAACGCTTACTCAAGCCAAGGGATAAATAGTCGCAAGAATCTAAAATGCAGCAAAAAGGAACGATGATGTGGACTTAGCTTTCGTTTTCAGTTCTTTCTCCCTCTACCGGGCCATGCCTGCTCAGCGTGCCAACGATGTCCGGAATGATGGAAACCGAACAGGGCGGTTCCCTTGTTCCCGGCCGGGGCCAACACACATCGAGCGTGCCTGGCGGGCAGTGGGGGTATGGCGCTGGACTCTTCTGGTCCCCTCCCCTTCCCCCTTTTTTCTTGTAAGAAGCCTGGCGGCAGCCATCACATCGGTCAGGCCAATGCTGACAGCCCCACTGGAGTGGGCTCGCCAGGGGATCAACCAACGGATTCATACCGGTGCTTCACTTAGGATTCCCCGAAATGCGGTAAATACTGGACCGAGTATCACGCAGTAGTCATCGACATTGATGATTGCAGGCCCGACCCAGCTCGGCCACTGATCAAGGGAAGGGACGGAAAAGAGACACCTTGGATCTGCATGTCTTGTCCGCCTTCTTTCTTTTGTTCGGCGCCTGAATGGCGAGCATGCCGCATGGGCCACCGAGAGGAGCATACAGCCGTCAGCGCGAATCTTCGATGTAGGCTTGGTTACGGCAGAAGGAGGTGACGAATAATGCGGGTGCAGGGACGGCCCCGCTTAACCTTCATATGTTCGTAGGCGCCGCAGATGCCCAAGGCTTCACGTGGCTACCACGGATAGGACGCGTTGTACATGCTTTCAGGTTCATGCCTGTGATCCCCCTACCTGGTGTCCCAAAGATGTCGTGGGGAAACCACGGCCACCTAAGGGACCAAAGGCTCCTTGCTATTTCGGCAGGGGGGACATCACGCTGCACAAAGCGCAGAGGAGCATGGGACAGCAATATAGAGATTACACAAGCAAATTTACCTAGGTTTGGGCCACCACGAGAAGCAAAACCCTACTCCTGCTTTGGTGGATTGATGGTGGAATGATAGTGGTGGAGCGTAGTACACTTGCCCGGTAGGGTTGCCTCAGGGCGGAAGTGGCTACGCGTGTATGAATGCATGGTATCCAACCTTCTAACCCCTATTACGGTTGCCATGGGCCTCGTTTTATTGGTTAAGGGGTCACCACAATGGCAATGTAGTCATTATGCACTGACAAGATAGCAAATAGTGCTATCATACCTAACCCTGCAGGCTAATAGGGCACACTAAGTGCGCCGCTCGGCGTCACATCATCTCTTGCCCGGCAAGCCTAGCCGGGCTATCTTGCCAGCTTCACACCTGCTTGCTTGACACGTCGTAGGATGGGTGTCGCTTGTAGGTATCCCCTGTAGAAAGAGGCCGCCATGTGGCGAATGACTGTCACTTAGTCACTTTGCAGCTTGACACCACATCGATTGACGACGTGGGTCGTGGAGGAGTAGTTGGGTGAGGTGGTTTTGCCTCTGTGAGCCCCGGCAGGCCCTACCCGGGGACGCCTGGGACATTCTCTTCCGGGGTCAACCCCGCCCTCACCGAGCTCACCTGCCCGGCAAGGGAGGTTTTTCTCCAGGTGACATCTTACTTCTCTGGCTTGATGTTGGTCCTCTTGATCTCCATGTTGGTCCTTCGAAAATACTGGTCTCTAGTACTCTGGTATGGCGTTGGTTTGTCCGTGCACGGGTCAGGGGAAAATATATACCCATGTCTATTTTTAACGACACCATCCTGGTTAGCCAGTCATCTTATATGTGAATTATATCATGCCATACTTTTTTTATCACATATTAAATTTGTCAATAATTTTAGTACATTCAATTACTCTTCCTATGCATCACCCATTCGACATGGTCATGGAAAAATCTGAGCGAAAACGAGGTCTTCATAGCAGACAATGATATCTGACGAAGCGCATGTCTTGTTGGTTACAGATAGCTACTCAAAGGAGGATTCAGAGATAGATGACCAGTCCTATTTCCCCCCTGAGGTGCATGCTCTAACTTGGCAGGGTTACATGTGTCATATCGTCCATATGGTGTCTTTCATTGGCATGTGATTTGCTTAGTTTAGACATGCTTTGTGTGAATGCCACCTGTTTAGTGTCTAATTACCATATATGTGAATTTTGCAATGCCATCTTGTTGCAAGACATTATATATGTGGATCATGCAATGCTATCTTGGTGCAAGGAATTATGTATGTGAATTACGCAATGCCATGCTGTTCAGCCAAGCGTCATATATGTGAATTATATCATTCCATTTGTCGATGATGTTTGTATGTTCAACTGCTATTCCTGTGCATCAGCCATTTGAATTGGTGATGGAAAAATAAGGAGTGAAAACTAGGTCTTTAGAGTAGACAATGCTACCTGCTGAAGCAGATATCTTACTAGTTACAAATAGCTCCTCAAAGGAGGATTCAGAGGCAGATGACCAGTCCTATTTTCCCCTTGAGGTGTATGCTCAAACTTGGTAGGGTTATATTACTCATATCATGCATATGTTGTCTTGCAATGCTTAGTTTTTACATCATATACACAATATTGAATGCCATCATTCTAGTTGACACATCATATATGCGATTGCCCTCTACTCACCTGCTTAGTATATAAATCATATATTTGAATTATATCATGCCATGATGTTTACATAGACAACATGTATCTGAATTATGGCATGACAATCCATTTTTTAAAGACATAACATAGTTATATCATCTTATCCTGTTAACATACTCTTCATATTTTGAATTATGTCCTTCTATCCGTGAATTATATCATGCCATCATGCTTCCATCGATGGCATGTTTGTGAATTATGGCATGCCAACCACTTTAATAGACACATCGTATAGTTATGTCATGTCATCATGTTTACATAGTCATCATATTTTGATGTCATCATGTCCTGCTTAGTTTGCCATCATATATGTGAAATTGTGTCATGCTATTATGTTTAACTAGCCATCATATATGTGAAATTATGTCATGCCATCATGTTTGGTTAGACAACATAAATTTGAATTATTTCATGCCCTATTTTCTTCCCTACTATCCATTGCACCTGTCTATCTTACAATGTCTATACATTCAATTACTTTTCTTGTTTACCAGCCAGTTGAATTGGAGGGCGCGATGGCAGTATCTATGGGAGTCAAAACATAGTCTTCGGAAAAGATCGTGCTACCTGTCGATGCAGATAGAACCACGGTTGTACTTGCCCAAGAACTAGCCCCACCACACAACCCAGACTCACGCAGATTGTACCCCTACCCAATTGGACAGAGAAGCAGCTACACTCCTTCTAACCCCAACCCCAGCAGACAGTAACCCAATTCCAGTTGACACAATACCGTCTCCACCACAGATTACCCAAACACGAGCAGTTAGTAAGGCAACTGTCGTGCCCAAAGCACGAGGACCACCACTCCGAACCCCAGGTCAATGCTTAAAGCAGAATAAGAATTGTTCTTAGATCAGGTTCCGTAGCTATGGTTCATACTCCTTTGATCTTGCATCACTCTATTTCCTCATACCAACTAATTTCAAATTTGAAGGATGCCATTAAAACTCCAATGGCACAACAGGTATGTTTTAAACCTGTTTCTTTAACGTGTTTGCTGTTGTAACTTGCTCTATGTTGATTTCAGTTTCAATTGAATAAACAGTTATGTTCTCCTGCCATCCACAATGCAAGTGTTGTTTTTGCTGTGTAGTTTCCCACACTTATATTTTCTCTATGCTGCTTTGTCTTAAACATATATGATTTGAACTGTCTCTATCTTGATTTAGCAACATAAACTAGAATGATATAGACCATACAGTGACCATACTACATAGATATATGTTTGTTTCATGTTGCTATCCTGTCCACCTTACTACTGAACTGGTTTACCAAAATGAGTTTCATATACAACATGGTAAACATGTGACGTGTCTGCTTGTTTCTCTTTTAGAATGCAGACACAATATTGGAGAAGAGTACCCAATTATGCAATGGTAATGGAAGTAATGCATATAAGGTTCAAGATGGTCAGACATTGACCAGAAACTATCTTGAAGACAGTGAGACAACCCCAATGTCCTGTCTTGATGTAGTGTTCGATTTACTAGCCACTACTGCTGGCACCAGCTCTTCAAGCTCGCTACCTGAATCGGTTCGACTTCATGAGTCTTAACTTCAAGTTGAAAGACATCAGTCAGATGTGCTGCGGCAGGAAGCCAAAGGACTGAGGAAGTTCCTGCAGAATTCAAATGCATACTATCCGGTGCATTAGCAAGTGCAGGAGGATTTAATCTTGCTAAGCGTCTTGCGAGCATGGTGGATACCCAAGATATTGTTTCTTGAGCTCTTGTGAAGTGGTTTCAGTGCGGGGCTTGTTTTGCTACGGCATTTATTTGCACTGGTCACCAATTTTGACAACTAGTGTATGTAATATGCTGCTTTGTTCCCCATATTTGCACTGATGGCGAACTTTGATGCCAGTGGATGTAATATGTGTAATAGCCGTGATAGCCTTGTGTAAGTTGCTTGCTTATTTATTTCCTTGTTGTCTTGTTTATTTGTTTGCTTGTAGTTAGTGCAGTTCTTTTTCCGCGGTTTGCTAGTCGCCGCAATAACCTATTTTTTAAAACTAGGCCACAATAACCATGGGCTACATATTTATAACCCACAAGTATAGGGGATCGCAACAGTTTTTTAGAGTAGAGTATTCAACCCAAATTTATTGATTCGACACAAGAGCAGCCAAAGAATATTCTCAAGTATAAGCATTTGTGTTGCCAATTCAACCACCCCTGAAATACTTAATATCTGCCGCAAAATATTTAGTCGCAAAGTCGTAGAAAGTAACGGTAACAGTGGCAAAAGTAACAGTACCAGTTTTGTAGCAATCGTAACAGTGGCAACGGAAAAGTAATGGAGCAAATATCAATATGAAACGAACTCATAGTCAATGGATCAATGACGGATAATTATGTCGGATGGAATTCATCATGCAATACTTATAACATAGGGTGACATAGAACTAGCTCCAGTTCATCTATATAATGTAGGCATGTATTCCAAATATAGTCATACATGCTTATGGAAAAGAACTTGCATGACATCTTTTGTCCTACCCTCCCATGGCAGCGGAATCCTATTGGAAACTAAGGAATATTAAGGCTTATTTTAATAGAGAATCGGACCAAAGCATTAGCACTTAGTGAATACATGAACTCCTCAAACTAAGTGTTAATTCTTTGACATCCCCATCCAACCCATCACGGTCTAGAAAGCCTACGATGGAATTACTCACGCATGGCGGTGAGCATCATGAAATTGGTGATGGGGGATTGTTGATGATGACGGTGGCGACGATTTTCCCTCTCCGGAGCCCAAAACGGACTCTAGATCTGCCCTCCCGAGGAAGAACACGGCTTGGCGGCAGCTCCATATCGTGAAACGCGATGAATCATTCTCTCTGATTTTTTTTCTCCATGAACATTATTATATGGAGTTGGAGTTGAGGTCGGTGGAGGTCCAAGGGGCCCACAAGGATAGAGGGCGTGCCCCAGCGGGGTGGGCGCGCCCCCACCCTTGTGGGTAGGGTGTGGGCCCCCTTCGGTTGATTCTTTCACCAATATTTTTTATCTATTCCAAAACTGATCTCCGTGAAGTTTCAGGTCATTCCGAGAACTTATATTTCTGCACAAAAATAACACCATGCCAATTCTGCTGAAAACAACGTCAGTCTGGGTTAGTTCCATTCAAATCATGCAAATTAGAGTCCAAAACAAGGGCAAAAGAGTTTGGAAAAGTAGATACTATGGAGACATATCACATATCTACTGTAGAAACAATGGGCCTTCTGTGGCCTGTAGAATCAATGGGCCTTCTACGAGCCGTATGATCGATTGGCCAAACATGGCCAATAACGGACCGCATTATGGGCCGTAACTGGGCTAGAGTTGGAATTGTCCGTTCATGGGCCGACCATAACAGGCCTTCATTAATTAGCCATATTTGATGATGCTATGAAAACGACCCAACGGTTTAATGGGCCACAAACGGGCTGACTTTAACCATGGGTTGAATTTGGCCCACAACCGGAACAGGCCAGTAACGGGCCGTAAGTATTCGAATGCTACAAATCAGCCCAAGAATAAATGGGCCCTGAGAAGGCCGAAAGATAACATGGGCCGGAAATGGCCCAATTGAATAATGGGCCATTAATGGGTATAAAGCTATACACTGTTCGTTAAGGGCCAGTTTCACCATTGGCCGTTAATGGGCCAAGAGTTACAAAGGGCCTCATATGGGTTGAAAGACGTCATGGGCCATACATGGGCCAGAAGTTACAACGGGTTGGAGTCATATTGGACGGCCTAGATGACGCTACTGGGCCTAATTCGGTAAGCCATAATGGGTCATGAGTTAGCGGGCTGTAAATGGGCTATATGTGAACAGGCCGCTAACAGGCTTTAAGTGGGCCGTTCGTTACCTTTTGACCAGGTCAAATGGGCCAGCCTTTTCACCTGAATGGGCCACTGTTGGGCTGGGCCACCTGTCGACGTATCATAGGCGCGTCCCATCCATTCGCTGGATGACAACTTCCCTAACGTTGGGCCGACACACGTGGATCCGCCAGCGAATGGGAACTTTACACGTGGAAAATCCCCATTCGTCCGAGCTGTTAACGGGTTATTGGATCCAAACCGGAACCCGATAGCTTAACAGCGACCCATTATGATGGATGCCACATGTTAGTTACTCTTGATGAAAGCACTTCCATGACAGGCCATTTATCGTCATGGAAGTGGACACTTCCATGATGATAATTTTGGTATTGTCATGGAACACTTCTACGACAGCATAGATATGACTATCTTGATTCTGTCACAAATTCGTCATGGATGTACATGCATGACAGAAAATGTGACCTAGTGTGACAAACACGTATCATCACGGAAGTGTATTTTTTGTAGTGCCAATGATTTCATTAAAAATAAAAATGTCATTGACATCCCCATCAGGAAGGTTCATGTTATTTGTTGACCAGATAAAGTTAATATCACCAAGTACCTGCCAATTCTCATTTTCACGGATAGACAAATTGTACATCCAGCTAACAAAGTCATCTCTAGTAGGGCCTTGATAGGGCCCATACACATTAACCAAAGTCCATTGCTCATTGTTATGAGTGGAGGTGAAGTGCATGA
Organism: Triticum monococcum; assembly: GCA_034509565.1. Taxonomy (NCBI): domain Eukaryota; kingdom Viridiplantae; phylum Streptophyta; class Magnoliopsida; order Poales; family Poaceae; genus Triticum; species Triticum monococcum. Next base: position 343,216,597 of record CM067847.1, read on the forward strand.
TAATACCAAAAGGTTTGGTTTCAATCAATCTCCCGGTCAGCACAAATGAATTCCAGACAACCATAATACCACCTTGTCAGCGTTCTGGGAACGGGGGTCCCCGGACTTGCCTGCCTGCGGCCCATGGCGTGGCTGTGCTGGCAGGTCTGTACGTCCCATCATTGTCAACTAGGCATTCAAGACCCTCACGAGGGGCCAAGCCTCGCGAGGCGGACGATGCAAGACCTCCTCAGGAGCAGCCTCACCAGGCTGCCTCGCGAGGAGCGGAGATATCAAGGCGGGCAAACCTCGTGAGGCTCTCATGATGTGAGCCATGATGATCGACACCAGGCGGGCGCCAGGCGGGCGCCAGCACGAGCGGCGTCCTTGTTTCCTCTTTGGTGCCAAGGGGAAAAGCGCAGGCGCAGAGTACCGAGGCATCAGGCAAAGGTTTCCATATCAGTGCAACGAGACCAAGACCAGAAGGATGGTAGGACGGAGGTCACCATGGAGCTCAGGACGACGTCAGCACTAGAACCTTTAGCAGGCGAAGACCACCTTTTGTCAAGATAGCTTGTACTTGTTGTCCCCTTTCAAATAGGGCGCCGTTGTTGGTTCCCTTCTCGCTCAATATTTGGGGAGAGGACCAGGGCCTATATAAGTAGGGCTAGCCACCACCAAAGGGGAAAGCTGATATGATAAAAGGCCAACCCTTAGCACACCAAGCACAAGAACACGTCAACCTCACGAGGTTGTTCTTCCCCTTGTACTGTTCATCATCAACCCAAGAGGCAATCCACCACCACCGCACTGGAGTATGGTATTACACCACATCGGTTGCCCGAACCAGTATAAACGTTGTGTCTTTGTGTTGCGAGTGCGTCAAGTTCATCCGCGAGACCTTAGCGAGCTAGGGCGTAGATCAGAAGGAGGGAAAGAACTTCGTGCGCACCCCAGCGTTCGAACCTCAAGGGTTTGCCGGAACCCGTGATCCGACATTTGGCGCGCCAGGTAGGGGTGCGCCGGAGTCTCTTCCTCGCCAATCAACCCGCCGACGCTCCGCGGCCCCGATGTCCGGCGATCCAAGGGCTGACCCCGACCGCTGGGCGTCTTGGGCAGCCCGGGCGGCGACACTAGCCCACGAAGACCTCAACCCCGCGCCCAGGCGGCGCGGGCGCCGCCCAACGCTGCACGGCGCGGGCGGCGCGGCCAGACGTCATCCACCCCGACCCCACGGCAAACGCGAGCCGCTGCAAGGGCCGCAAGCCATGCCGCAGCAACGACACCACACACCCGGCGGGAGCAGGCGAACATGCGGGCCGCGCTCATGGTGGCGTGATACGTCTCCGTCGTATCTATAATTTTTTATTGTTCCATGCCAATATTCTACAACTTCCATATACTTTTGGCAACTTCTTATACTATTTTTGGGACTAACATATTGATCCAGTGCCCAGTGCCAGTTCCTGTTTGTTGCATGTTTTTTGTTTCACAGAATATCCATAGCAAACGGAGTGCAAACGGGATAAAAATTGACGGAGATTTTTTTGGAATATATATGATTTTTGGAAAGAAAAATTCACGCGAGACGGTGCCTGAGGTGGCCACAAGGCAGGAGGGCGCGCCTGCCCCCCCCCCCCCCTCGGCGCGCCCCTGACCCTTGTGGGCCACTCGTAAGGCAGTTGATCTCCTTCTTTCGCCGCAAGAAAGCTAATATTCGGGTAGAGACCGTGTTAAAATTTTAGCCCACCCGGAGGTACGTATCTCCGGGAATATAAGAAACGGTGAAAGGGGAGAATCTGAGAACACAGGAACGGAGAGAGAGACAGAGAGATAGATCCAATCTTGGAGGGGCTCTCGCCTCTCCCACGCCATGGAGACCATGGACCAGAGGGGAAACCCTTCTCCCATCTAGGGAGGAGGTCAAGGAAGAAGAAAAAGGAGGGGGCTCTCTCCCCCTCGCTTCCGGTGGCACCAGACTGCCACTGGGAGCCATCATCATCACCGCGGTCTACAACAACACCTCCACCATCTTCAGCAACATCTCCACCACCTTCCCCCCTCTATCTATAGCGGTCCACTCTCCTGCAACCCTCTGTACCCTCTACTTGAACATGGTGCTTTATGCTTCATATTATTATCCAATGATGTGTTGCCATCCTATGAATTGCTATGATTGATTTAATTTTCTTGTGGTTATGTTGCTGTCCTTTGGTGCCCATCATATGATTGCGCGCGTGGATCACACCCTAGGGTTAGTTGTATGTTGATAGGACTATGTATTGGAGGGCAAGAGTGACAGAAGCTTCAACCTAGCATAGAAATTGATGCATACGGGATTGAAGGGGGACAAATATATCTTAATGCTATGGTTGGGTTTTACCTTCATGAACATTAGTAGTTGCGGATGCTTGCTAATAGTTCCAATCATAAGTGCATAGAATTCCAAGTCAGGGATGACATGCTAGCAGTGGCCTCTCCCACATAATACTTGCTATCGGTCTAGTAAAGTAGTCAATTGCTTAGGGGCAATTTCGCAACTCCTACCACCACTTTTCCACACTCGCTATATTTACTTTATTGTTTCTTTATCTAAACAGCCCTACTTTTTATTTACGTACTCTTTATTATCTTGGATACCTATCCAACAGCACCTACAAAGTACTTCTAGTTTCATACTTGTTCTAGGTAAAGCGAACGTCAAGCGTGCGTAGAGTTGCATCGGTGGTCGGTAGAACTTGAGGGAATATTTGTTCTACCTTTAGCTCCTCGTTGGGTTCGACACTCTTACTTATCGAAAACTGTTGCGATCCCCTATACTTGTGGGTTATCAAGACCTTTTTCTAGCGCCGTTGCCGGGGAGCAATAGCGTGGGGTGAATATTCTCGTGTGTGCTTGGTTGCTTTATCACTAAGTAATTTTTATTTGTTGTTCTTAGTTGTTTTCTCTCTTTAGTTATGGGTAGGAAACGGAAAATACCAAAAAAAATTAGTTGTACCTACTAAACCAATGGTTGATGAACCACTCAAAATCTATCGCATTGCTGAAGCTTATTACTTGGATCATCTTCAATCCCTATGTGCTCGTGCTGAAACCCCAACTAGCTTAGTTGAGGGCAAATCTTTAGATGCGCATGCTTGTTATGTGCGACACCGAATATCTGGAAAAGGAAAAAATTTACTGGGTCAAATTCATCGTTTGTAATGCTATGCTTGGAATTTATGCGAAATATATGATTTTACTTGTTGTTCTAAAAACCCTAAGAAACTCCTTCCCTACCAATGTTTGTTTAGTGATAATGGAATCGTATCCTCTTATTCTAAGGGTGTTTATAGTTACTATGATGTTCAACAAATTGAAGAATTTGTTGCTTTTAAGGGTGCTTACGAAATTGCTTCTTTGATTGAAAAGTATGATGCTACTCTTTACAAATATGAAAATTTTGCCATACTTCAATATTTCTATGATGATTATGCTTCTAATGCCTATGTTGAACCATATATTGAGGACTACTCCGTTGTCCAAGAAGAAACTAATATTTTGCAGGAGTCTATGGAAGAAGAAATTGATGAAACTGTGAGCTCATTGGATGAAAAAGATGAGGAAGAGAGCGAAGAACAAAAGGAGGAAGAGCAGATTAGATACCCATGCCCACCTTCTAATGAGAGTAACTCTTCAACTCATACATTGTTTAATTTCCCTTCGCGCTTACCGAAGGATGATTGCTATGATGACTATTATGATCCCATTGATTCTCTTGAAATATCCCTTTTTAATGATGCTTGCTATGCTTGTGGCCAATATGCCAATATGAATTATGCTTATGGAGATGAACTTGCTATAGTTCCTTATGTTAAACATTAAATTTTTGCTATTGCACCCACACATGATAGTCCTATTATCTTTTTGAATTCTCCAAACTACACTATATCGGAGAAGTTTGCTCTTATTAAGGAACATATTGATGGTTGCCTTTTACCGTTGCACATGATGATTTTGATGAATATAATATGCATGTGCTTGCTGCTCCTACTTGCAATTATTATGAGAGAGGAACTATATCTCCACCTCTCTATGCTTCCCACATGATAAAATTGCAAGAAACTGTTTATACTATGCATTGGCCTTTACTATGTGTGCATGAATTGTTCTTTTATGACGTGCCAATGCATAGGAAGAGAGTTAGACTTCATTGTTGCATGATACATGTTACTTTGTGCTCACTAGTAAATTACAAATCATTGTTAATTAAAATTGGCTTTGATATACCTTGGGATCCGAGTGGATCCATTACTTGAGCACTGTATGCCTAGCTTAATGGCTTTAAAGAAAGCGCTGCCAGGGAGAAAACCCGGAAGTTTTAGAGAGTCATTTATTTCTGTTTTGTGATTTTATAAAGTTTAAATATAAAAATAATGTGCCAAGGTTTGCCTTTAGGATGTTTACATTTGCTTGATGGTTTGTACGGTGCAGGACAGAAACTTTGGCTGTTGTGCACGATTTTTCATTTTTAGCAGGAACGTCAAATGGTTCTGATTCTTTTTGCACTGTCTTCCTAAACAATGTTTTTATTTTTTCAAATTTGTTAAGAATTTTTCAAGTATCAAAAGTATGGTTAATATTCAGATTATTACAAACTGTTCTGTTTTAGACAGATTCTGTTTTTGATGCATAGTTTGCTTCTTTTGATGAAACTATCAATTTATATCAGTGGATTAAGCCATGGAAAAGTTATATTACAGTAGGCACAATGCAAAAAAAATATGAATTGGTTTGCAACAGTACTTAGAGTAGTGATTTGCTTTATTATACTAACGGATCTTACCGAGTTTTCTGTTGAAATTTTGTGTGTATGAAGTGTTCGATGATCGAGAAGGTCTCGATGTGAGAAGAAGGAAGAGAGGCAAGAGCTCAAGCTTGGGGATGCCTGAGGCACCCCAAATAAATATTCAAGGATACTCAAGCGTCTAATCTTAGGGATTCCCCGGAAGGCATCCCCTCTTTCTTCAACAAGTATCGGTATGTTTTCGGATTCGTTTCGTTAATGCGATATGTGCAATCTTGGAGCGTCTTTTGCATTTAGTTTTCACTTTTCCTTTATGCACCATGGTATGAGATAGTCCTTGGTTTATTTATAGAATGATCTTTGCACTTCACTTATATCTTTTGAGTATGGCTTTATAGAATGCTTCATGTGATTCACTTATATCATTTGAAGTTTGGATTGCCTGTTTATCTTTACATAGACAACCGCCATTTGTAGAATGCTCTTTTGCTTCACTTAGATTTGTTAGAGCATGGACATATCTTTTGTAGAAAGAATTAAACTCTCTTGCTTCACTTATATCTATTTAGAGAGATGACAGGAACTGGTCATTCACATGGTTAGTCATAAAATCCTACATAAACTTGTAGATCACTGAATATGATATGTTTGATTCCTTGCAATAGTTTTGCGATACAAAGATGGTGATATTAGAGTCATGCTAGTGGGTGGTTGTGGATTGTGGAAATACTTGTGTTGAGGTTTGTGATTCCCGTAGCATGCACGTATGGTGAACCGTTATGTAACGAAGTTGGAGCATGAGGTATTTATTGATTGTCTTCCTTATGAGTGGCGGTTGGGGATGAGCGATGGTCTTTTCCTACCAATCTATCCCCCTAGGAGCATGTGAGTAGTACTTTGTTTCGATGACTAATAGATTTTTGCAATAAGTATGTGAGTTCTTTATGACTAATGTTGAGTCCATGGATTATACGCACTCTCACCCTTCCATCATTGCTAGCCTCTCTAATACCGCGCAACTTTCGCCGGTAGCATAAACCCACCATATACCTTCCTCAAAACAGCCACCATACCTACCTATCATGGCATTTCCATAACCATTCCAAGATATATTGCCATGCAACTTTCATCATCATCATATACATGACTTGAGCATTTATTGTCATATTGCTTTGCATGATCATAAGATAGCTAGCATGATGTTTTCATGGTTTGTCCGTTTTTTATGTTATTGCCACGCTAGATCATTGCACATCCCGGTACACCGCCACAGGCATTCATATAGAGTCATATCCTTGTTCTAGATATCGATTTGTAATATTGAGTTGTAAGTAAATAAAAGTGTGATGATCATCATTATTAGAACATTGTCCCATGTGAGGTTATCAAAATAAAAGTGGCCAAAGAAGCCCCAAAAGAGAGAGAGAGAGAGGCCAAAGAAGCTTACAAAAAAAGAAAAAAAAAGAAAAAAAATGAGAGAAAAAGAGAGAAGGGGCAATGTTACTATCCTTTTACCACACTTGTGCTTCAAAGTAGCACCATGTTCTTCATATAGAGAGTCTCTTGAGTTATCACTTTCATATACTAGTGGGAATTTTCATTATAGAACTTGGCTTGTATATTCCAACGATGGGCTTCCTCAAATGCCCTAGGTCTTCATGAGCAAGCAGGTTGGATGCACACCCCCTTAGTTTCAGTTTGAGCTTTCATATACTTATAGCTCTAATGCATCCGTTGCATGGCAATTCCTACTCACTCACATTGATATCTATTGATGGGAATCTCCATAGCCCGTTGATACACCTAGTCGATGTGAGACTATCTTCTCCTTTTTGTCTTCGCCACAACCACCATTCTATTCCACCTATAGTGCTATGTCCATGGCTCAGGCTCATGTATTGTGTGAAAGTTGAAAAGGTTTGAGAATGTCAAAAGTATGAAACAATTGCTTGGCTTGTCATCGGGGTTGTGCATGATGTGAGTATTTTGTGTGAAGAAGATAGAGCATAGCCAGACTATATGATTTTGTAGGGATAACTTTCTTTGGCCTTGTTATTTTGAAAAGACATGATTGCTTTATTAGTGGGCTTGAAGTATTATTGTTCTTATGTCAAATGATAGACTATTTCTTTGAATCACTCATGTCTTAATATTCATACCATGATTAGATATGTGATCAAGATTATGCTAGGTAGCATTACACATCAAAACTTATCTTTTTTATCATTTACCTACTCGAAGACGAGCAGGAATTAAGCTTGGAGATGCTGATAGGTCTCCGTCATATCTATAATTTTTGATTGTTCCATGCCAATATTCTACAACTTTCATATACTTTAGGCAACTTTTTATACTATTTTTGGGACTAACATATTGATCCAGTGCCCAGTGCCAGTTCCTCTTTGTTGCATGTTTTTTTGTTTCGCAGAATATCCATATCAAACGGAGTCCAAACGGGATAAAAACTGACGGAGAATTTTTTTTGGAATATATATGATTTTTGGGAAGAAAAATCCACGCGAGATGGTGCCCGAGGTGGCCACGAGGCAGGAGGGCGCGCCTGCCCCCCAGGCACGCCCCTGACCCTCATGGGCCACCCGTAAGGCGGTTGATGCCCTTCTTTCGCCGCAAGAAAGCTAATATCCGGATAGAGATCGTGTTAAAAGTTTAGGCCAATCGGAGTTACGGATCTCCAGGAATATAAGAAACGGTGAAAGGGAAGAATCTGAGAACGCAGACACAGAGAGAGACAGAGAGACAGATCCAGTCTCAGAGGGGCTCTCACCCCTCCCACGCCATGGAGACCATGGAACAGAGGGGAAACCCTTCTCCCATCTAGGGAGGAGGTCACGGAAGAAGAAAAAGGAGGGGGGCTCTCTCCCCCTAGCTTCCGGTGGCACCGGAGTGCCACCGGGGGCCATCATCATCACCGCGATCTACACCAACACCTCCGCCATCTTCACCAACATATCCATCACCTTCCCCCCTCTATTTACAGCGGTCCACTCTCTCGCAACCCGTTGTACCCTCTACTTGAACATGGTGCTTTATGCTTCATATTGTTATCCAATGATGTGTTGCCATCCTCTGATGTCTGAGTAGATTTTCGTTGTCCTATCGGTGGTTGATGAATTGCTATGATTGATTTAATTTGCTTGTGGTTAAGTTGCTATCCTATGGTGCCCATCATATGATTGCACGCGTGGATCACACCCTAGGGTTAGTTGTAGGTTGATAGTGAAGGAAATATGCCCTAGAGGCAATAATAAAGTTATTATTTATTTCCTTATATCATGATAAATGTTCATTATTCATGCTAGAATTGTATTAACCGGAAACATAATACATGTGTGAATACATAGACAAACAGAGTGTCACTAGTATGCCTCTACTTGACTAGCTCGTTAATCAAAGATAGTTATGTTTCCTAACCATGGACAAAGAGTTGTTATTTGATTAACGGGATCACATCATTAGTTGAATGATCTGATTGACATGACCCATTCCATTAGCTTAGCACCCGATCGTTTAGTATGTTGCTATTGCTTTCTTCATGACTTATACATGTTCCTATGACTATGAGATTATGCAACTCCCGTTTGCCGGAGGAACACTTTGTGTGCTACCAAACATGACAACGTAACTGGGTGATTATAAAGGAGCTCTACAGGTGTCTCCAAAGGTACATGTTGGGTTGGCGTATTTCGAGATTAGGATTTGTCACTCCGAATGTCGGAGAGGTATCTCTGGGCCCTCTCGGTAATGCAGATCACTTAAGCCTTGCAAGCAATGCAACTAATGAGTTAGTTGCGAGATGATGTATTACGGAACGAGTAAAGAGACTTGCCGGTAACGAGATTGAACTAGGTATTGGATACCGACGATCGAATCTCGGGCAAGTAACACACCGATGATAAAGGGAACAACGTATGTTGTTATGCGGTCTGACCGATAAAGATCTTTGTAGAATATGTAGGAGCCAATATGGGCATCCAGGTCCCGCTATTGGTTATTGACCGGAGACGTGACTCGGTCATGTCTACATTGTTCTCGAACCCGTAGGGTCCGCACGCTTATGGTTTCGATGACAGTTATATTATGAGTTTATATGTTTTGATGTACCGAAGGTTGTTTGGAGTCCCGGATGTGATCACGGACATAACGAGGAGTCTCGAAATAGTCGAGACATAAAGATTCATATATTGGAAGCCTATGTTTGGATATCGGAAGTGTTCCGGGTGAAATCGGGATTTTACTGGAGTACCGGGAGGTTACCGGAACCCCCCCCCCACCCCGGGAGATATATGGGCCTTAGTAGGCCTTAGTGGAAAAGAGAAGGGGCAGCCCAAGGTGGGCCGCGCGCCCCTCCCCTCCCTTGGTCCAAATAGGACAAGGAGAGGGGGCCGGCCCCCCTCTCTCTTTTCCCCCCTCCGCGAATCCTATTCCATCTAGGATTGGGGGGGGGGGGGATCCTACTCCCAGAGGGAGTAGGACTCTTCTTGCCGCGCCTCTCCTTGGCCGGCCACACCCCCCCCCTTGATCCTTTATATACAGAGGCAGGGGAACCCCAGAGACACACAAGTTGATCCACGTGATCATATTCTTAGCCGTGTGCGGTGCCCCCTTCCACCATAGTCCTCGATAATATCGTAGTGGTGCTTAGGCGAAGCCCTGCGACATTAGTACGTCAAGATCTTCACCACGCCGTCATGCTGACGGAAGTCTTCCCCGACACTTTGCTGGATCGGAGTCCGGGGATCGTCATCGAGCTGAACGTGTGCTAAAACTCGGAGGTGTCGTAGTTTCGGTGCTTGATCGGTCGGGCCATGAAGACGTACGACTACATCAACCAAACGCTTCCGTTGTCAATCTACTAAGGTACGTAGATCACACTCTCCCCTCATTGCTATGCATCACCATGATCTTGCGTGTGCATAGGAATTTTTTTGAAATTACTACGTTCCCCAACAGTGGCATCCGAGCCTAGGTTTTATGTGTTGATGTTATATGCACGAGTAGAACACAAGTGAGTTGTGGGCGATATAAGTCATACTGCTTACCAGCATGTCATACTTTGGTTCGGCGGTATTGTTGGATGAAGCGGCCCGGACCGACATTACGCGTACGCTTACGTGAGACCGGTTCTCCCGACGTGCTTTGCACAAAGGTGGCTAGCGGGTGACAGTTTCTCCAACTTTAATTGAACCGAGTGTGGCTACGCCGGTCCTTGCGAAGGTTAAAACAGCACCAACTTGACAAACTATCGTTGTGGTTTTGATGCGTAGGTAAGATTGGTTCTTGCTTAAGCCCGTAGCAGCCACGTAAAACTTGCAACAACAAAGTAGAGGACGTCTAACTTGTTTTTGCAGGGCATGTTGTGATGTGATATGGTCAAGACATGATGCTAAATTTTATTGTATGAGATGATCATGTTTTGTAACCGAGTTATCGGCAACTAGCAGGAGCCATATGGTTGTCGCTTTATTGTATGCAATGCGATCGCGATGTAATGCTTTACTTTATCACTAAGCGGCAGCGATAGTCGTGGAAGCATAAGATTGGCGAGACGAAAACGATGCTACGATGGAGATCAAGGTGTCGCGCCGGTGACGATGGTGATCACGATGGTGCTTCGAAGATGGAGATCACAAGCACAAGATGATGATGGCCATGTCATATCACTTATATTGATTGCATGTGATGTTTATCTTTTATGCATCTTATCTTGCTTTGATTGACGGTAGCATTATAAGATGATCTCTCACTAATTATCAAGAAGTGTTCTCCCTGAGTATGCACCGTTGCGAAAGTTCTTCGTGCTGAGACACCACGTGATGATCGGGTGTGATAGGCTCTACGTTCAAATACAACAGGTGCAAAACAGTTGCACACGCGGAATACTCAGGTTATACTTGACGAGCCAAGCATATACAGATATGGTCTCGGAACACGGAGACCGAAAGGTCGAGCGTGAATCATATAGTAGATATGATCAACATAGTGATGTTCACCAATGAAACTACTCCATCTCACGTGATGATCGGACATGGTTTAGTTGATTTGGATCACGTGATCACTTAGAGGATTAGAGGGATGTCTATCTAAGTGGGAGTTCTTAAGTAATATGATTAAACTGAACTTAAATTTATCATGAACTTAGTCCTGGTAGTATTTTGCAAATTATGTTGTAGATCAATAGCTCGCGTTGTTGCTTCCCTGTGTTTATTTTGATATGTTCCTGGAGAAAATTGTGTTGAAAGATGTTAGTAGCAATGATGCGGATTGGATCCGTGATCTTAGGTTTATCCTCATTGTTGCACAGAAGAATTATGTCCTTAATGCACCACTAGGTGACACACTTATTGCAGGAGCAGATGTAGACATTATGAACGTTTGGCTAGCTCAATATGATGACTACTTGATAGTTTAGTGCACCATGCTTAATGGCTTAGAATCGGGACTTCAAAGACGTTTTGAACGTCATGGACCATATGAGATGTTCCAGGAGTTGAAGTTAATATTTGAAGCAAGTACCCGAGTTGAGAAATATGAAGTCTCCAACAGGTTCTATAGCTAAAAGATGGAGGAGAATCGCTCAACTAGTGAGCATGTGCTCAGATTGTCTGGGTACTACAATCGCTTGAATCAAGTGGGAGTTAATCTTCCAGATAAGATAGTGATTGGCAGAATTCTCTAGTCACCATCACCAAGTTAGTAGAACTTCATGATGAACTATAATATGCAAGGGATAACGGAAACAACTCCCAAGCTCTTCATGATGCTAAATCAACGAAGGTAGAAATCAAGAAAAACATCAAGTGTTGATGGTTGACAAGATCACTAGTTTCAAAAAAAGGGCAAAGGGAGGAAGGGGAACTTCAGAAGAACGGCAAGCAAGTTGCTGCTCAAGTGAAGAAGCCCAAGTCTAATCCTAAGCCTGAGACTAAGTGCTTCTACCGCAAAGGGACTGGTCACTGGAAGCAGAACTACCCCAAGTGATTGGCGGATAAAAAGGATGGCAAAGTGAAGATAAGTATATTTGATATACATGTTATTGATGTGTACTTTACTAGTGTTTATAGAAACCCCTTGGCATTTGATGCTGGTTCAGTTGCTAAGATTAAGTAACTCGAAACGGGAGTTGCAGAATAAACAGAGACTAGTTAAGGGTGAAGTGATAATGTGTGTTGGAAGTGGTTCCAAGATTGATATGATCATCATCGCACACTCCCTATAATTTCGGGATTAGTGTTGAACCTAAATAAGTGTTATTTGGTGTTTGCGTTGAGCATGAATATGATTTGATCATGTTTATTGTAATACAGTTATTCATTTAAGTAAGAGAATAAATTGTTGTTCTATTTACATGAATAAAACCTTATATGGTTACACACCCAATGAAAATAGTTCATTGGATCTCGATCGTAGTGATACACATAATCATAATATTGAACCAAAAGATGCAAAGTTAATAATGATAGTGCAACTTATTTTTGGCACTGCCGTTTAGGTCATATTGGTGTAAAGCGCATGAAGAAACTCCATGCTGATGGGCTTTTAGAATCACTTGATTATGAATCAGTTGATGCTTGCGAACCAGGCCTCATGGGCAAGATGACTAAGACTCTGTTCTTCGGAACAATGGAGCGAGCAACAGATTTGTTGGAAATCATACATACTGATGTATGTGGTCCGATAAATATTGAGGCTCGCGACAAGTATCATTATTTTTTGATCTTCATAGATGATTTGAGCAGATATGGGTATATCTACTTAATGAAACACAAGTCTGAAACAGTTGAAAAATTCAAAGAATTTCAGAGTGAAGTGGAGAATCATCGTAACAAAAATGAAAGTTTCTACGATATGATCGCAGAATTAAAATATTTGAGTTACGAGTTTGGTCTTCAATTAAAACAATGTGGAATAGTTTCACAAACTCATGCCACCTGGAACACCACAGCATAATGGTGTGTCCGAATGTCATAACCGTACTTTATTAGATATGGTGCGATCTATGATGTATCTTACCGATCTACCACTATCATTTTGGGGTTATGCAATAGAGACAGCTGCATACACGTTAAATAGGGCACCATCAAAATCCATTGAGACGACGCCTAATGAACTATGGTTTGGCAAGAAACCAAAGTTGTCGTTTCTGAAAGTTTGGGGCTGCGATGCTTATGTGAAAAAGCTTCAACCTAATAAGCTCGAACCCAAATCGGAGAAATGTGTCTTCATAGGATATCCAAAGGAAACTATTGGATACACCTTCTATCACAGATCCAAAGGCAAGACTTTTGTTGCTAAATTCGGAAACTTTCTGGAGAAGGAGTTTCTCTTGAAAGATGTGAGTGGGAGGAAAGTAGAACTTGATGAGGTAACTGTACCTTCTCCCTTATTGGAAAGTAGTACATCACAGAAAACTGTTTCTGCGACACCTACCCCAATTAGTGAGGAAGCTAATGATACTGATCATGAAACTTCAGGACAAGATACTACTGAACCTCGTAGATCAACCAGAATGAGATCCGCGCCAGAGTGGTACGGTAATCCTGTTCTGGAAGTCATGCTACTAGATCATGATGAACCTACGAACTATGAAGAAGCGATGGTGAGCCCAGATTCCGCAAAATGGCTTGAAGCCATGAAATCTGAGATGGGATCCATGTATGAGAACAAAGTATGGACTTTGGTTGACTTGCCCGATGATCGGCAAGAAATTGAGAATAAATGGATCTTCAAGAAGAAGACTGACGCTGACGGTAATATTACTGTCTACAAAGCTCGACTTGTCGCAAAAGGTTTTCGACAAGTTCAAGGAGTTGACTACGATGAGACCGTCTCACTCGTATCTATGCTTAAGTCTGTCCGAATCATGTTAGCAATTGCCGCACTTTATGAAATCTGGCAAATGGATAAACAAAACTGCATTCCTTAATGGATTTACTAAAGAAGAGTTGTATACGATGCAACTAGAAGGTTTTGTCGATCCTAAAGGTGTTAACTAAATATGCAAGCTCCAGCGATCCATCTATGGACTGGTGCAACAATCTCAGAGTTGGAATATATGCTTTGATAAGTTGATCAAAGCATATAGTTTTATACAGATTTGCGGCGAAGCCTGTATTTACAAGAAAGTGAGTGGGAGCACTACAGCATTTCTGGTAAGTATATGTGTATGACATATTGTTGGTCGGAAATAATGTAGAATTATTCTACAAAGCATAAAGGAGTGTTTGAAAGGAGTTTTTCAAAGAAAGACCTCGGTAAAGCTGCTTACATGTTGAGTATCAAGATCTATAGAGATAGATCAAGACGCTTGATAAGTTTTTCAATGAGTACATACCTTGACAAGATTTTGAAGTAGTTCAAAATGGAACAGTCAAAGAAAAAGTTTCTTGCCTGTGTTACAAGGTGTGAAGTTGAGTAAGACTCAAAGCCCGACCACGGCAGAAGATAGAAAGAGAATGAAAGTCATTCCCTATGCCTCAGTCATAGGTTCTGTAAAGTATGCCATGTTGTGTACCAGATCTATTGTATACCATACACTATGTTAAGAGAGGGAGTACAATAGTGATCTAGGAGTAGATCAATGGACATCGGTCAACATTATCCTTACTGGAATAAGGATATGTTTCTCGATTATGGAGGTGACAAAAGGTTCATCGTAAAGGGTTACGTCGATGCAAGTTTTGACACTGATCCAGATGACTCTAAGTCTCAATCTGGATACATATTGAAAGTGGGAGCAATTAGCTAGAGTAGCTCCATGCAGAGCATTGTTGACATAGAAATTTGCAAAATACATGCAGATCTGAATGTGGCAGACCCGTTGACTAAACTTCTCTCACAAGAAAAACATGATCACTTTTTGGGTCTTAATCACATAGCAATGTGAACTAGATTATTGAATCTAGTAAACCCTTTGGGTGTCAGTCACATGGAGATGTGAACCAATCACATAAAGATGTGAACTATTGATGTTAAATCACATGTCGATGTGATCTAGATTATTGACTCTAGTGCAAGTGGGAGACTGAAGGAAATATGCCCTAGAGGCAATAATAAAGTTATTATTTATTTCCTTATATCATGATAAATGTTTATTATTCATGCTAGAATTGTATTAACTGGAAACATAATACATGTGTGAATACATAGACAAACAGAGTGTCACTAGTATGCCTCTACTTGACTAGCTCGTTAATCAAAGATGGTTATGTTTCCTAACCATGGACGAAGAGTTGTTATTTGATTAACGGGATCACATCATTAGTTGAATGATCTGATTGACATGACCCATTCCATTAGCTTCGCACTCGATCGTTTAGTATGTTGCTATTTCTTTCTTCATGACTTATACATGTTCCTATGACTATGATATTATGCAACTCCTCTTTGCCAGAGGAACACTTTGTGTGCTACCAAATGTCACAACGTAACTTGGTGATTATAAAGGAGCTCTACAGGTGTCCCCAAAGGTACATGTTGGGTTGGCGTATTTCGAGATTAGGATTTGTCACTCCGAATGTCGGAGAGGTATCTCTGGGCCCTCTCGGTAATGCACATCACTTAATCCTTGCAAGCAATGCCACTAATGAGTTAGTTGCGAGATGATGTATTACGGAATGAGTAAAGAGACTTGCCGGTAACGAGATTGAACTAGGTATTGGATACCGACGATCGAATCTTGGGCAAGTAACATACTGATGACAAAGGGAACAACGTATGTTGTTATGCGGTATGACCGATAAAGATCTTCGTAGAATATGTAGGAGCCAATATGGGCATCCAGGTCCCGCTATTGGTTATTGACCGGAGATGTGACTCGGTCATGTCTACATTGTTCTCGAACCCGTAGGGTCCGCACGCTTAAGGTTTCGATGACAGTTATATTATGAGTTTATACGTTTTGATGTACCGAAGGTTGTTCGGAGTCCCGGATGTGATCACGGACATAACGAGGAGTCTCGAAATAGTCGACACATAAAGATTGATATATTGGAAGCCTGTGTTTGGATATCAGAAGTGTTCCGGGTGAAATCGGGATTTTACCGGAGTACCGGGAGGTTACAGGAACCCCCCCCCCCCCCGGGAGCTATATGGGCCTTAGTAGGCCTTAGTGGAAAAGAGAAGGGGCAGCCCAAGGTGGGCCACGCGCCCCTCCCCTCCCTTGGTCCGAATAGGACAAGGAGAGGGGGCCAGCCCCCCTCTCTCTTTTCTGGGAGTAGGACTCCTCCTGCCGCGCCTCTCCTTGGCCGGCCGCACCCCCCTTGATCCTTTATATACGGAGGCAGGGGAACCCCAGAGACACACAAGTTGATCCACGTGATCATATTCTTAGCCGTGTGCGGTGCCCCCTTCCACCATAGTCCTCGATAATATTGTAGCGGTGCTTAGGCGAAGCCCTGCGACATTAGTACATCAAGATCGTCACCACGCTGTCGTGCTGACGGAACTCTTCCCCGACACTTTGCTGGATCGGAGTCCGGGGATCGTCATCGAGCTGAGCGTGTGCTAAAACTCGGAGGTGCCGTAGTTTCGGTGCTTGATCGGTCGGGCCGTGAAGACGTACGACTACATCAACCAAACGCTTCTGTTGTGGATCTACTAGGGTACGTAGATCACACTCTCCCCTCATTGCTATGCATCACCATGATCTTGCATGTGCGTAGGAATTTTTTTGAAATTACTACGTTCCCCAATAGATAGGACTATGTATTGGAGGGCAAGAGTGACAGAAGCTTCAACCTAGGATAGAAATTGATGCATACGAGATTAAAGGGGGACCAATATATCTTAATGCTATGGTTGGGTTTTACCTTAATGAACATTAGTAGTTGCGGATGCTTGCTAATTGTTCCAATCATAAGTGCATAGAATTCCAAGTCAGGGATGACATGCTAGCAGTGGCCTCTCCCGCATAATACTTGCTATCGGTCTAGTAAAGTAGTCAATTGCTTAGGGGCAATTTCGCAACTCCTACCACCACTTTTCCACACTCGCTATATTTACTTTATTGTTTCTTTATCTAAACAGCCCCTACTTTTTATTTATGTACTCTTTATTATCTTTCAAACCTATCCAACAACACCTACAAAGTACTTCTAGTTTCATACTTGTTCTAGGTAAAGCGAACATCAAGCATGCGTAGAGTTGTATCGATGGTCGATAGAACTTGAGGGAATATTTTTTCTACCTTTAGCTCCTCATTCAGTTCGACACTCTTACTTATCAAAAACTGTTGTGATCCCCCATACTTCTGGGTTATCAAGATGGCGCGGGAGTTGCTGCGGTGCCGGCTGATGGAGAGCGGACGCGACGCACTACTAGAACGTGTCGCTGAGCTGCTATATGCGGAGGGTCAGGAGCGCCGCCTTTCTGCTATCAGCTTCCTTCCTGAGCCGCCACTTGGCCTCACGACGGGCCACGCTACAACCGTGCGCCCTCGGGTGTGCCTGGGAGCGTCATCGGCCCTAGGAAGGCCGGTAGCGCCGGAGGCCCTGTTGCCCCCGCACCGCCTCTGGTGAGCGCTGGCACGAGCGTTGACCCCCATGGCCCCAGCGAGGCGTCGCATTATCATCCTCAGGAAGCTGCGCTGGTTCGGGCGACGTGGAGTGTGGGGCACTACGGCGGGGTGTTTTGGGGTAACAGCCCCTGAAGCCTACATGCCCCGCATGATGTATCAGGAGTACACACCGGAGGACGCCCTGGCTCGTTTCTCGGGCCAGGTTGGGAGGAGGAAGCATTAGGAGCCGAAGCCTTCCAGGAGCCACCGGAGAGCCCCGCCAACCGCACCGTAGACAATAGATATATGGTACCACTAATCCCTCAGGAGCAAGCTTACGCTAACCATGAGCCACAGATGAACGAGGCCCCAGTGCCAAACGGTGATTCCGGCACGACAGGAGAGACCCACTTGGGGCTGCATGGAAGGGGCCAAGAGCAAGGCCCCTCCCCGAGTCACGTGGAGCAAGGCAACGTCCGGAGGTAGGCCATCTACCGGGGTGGCAACCGCGACCTTTCCCCCGGCAGAGGACCCGTGGTCGCCGAGGGCGCTGCTGGCGTCCCCTCTGCCCTCGTTGGGCCATCCAGGTTTCCAGTCGTCCCAGCGGAGGCAGGGGGTGGCGCAAGGCGGGGCCCTGGTTTGGGTATATGAAGCAAGGCCGGTTCCTGTGAAGAAGGTCTAGTGCATGTGAAGCTCACCGCCCGTGACACTCTCACGTAATAATGAGTGGGGCTGTACACGCCTCGGAGTCTCAGGGGTGCCGGCCTTAGGCCCCGGGGCTCCCTCCCATGCCTAGTGGCAGCACTTAGCTCCGCGCTGGTGAGAAGACTCGAAGACCAGGAGACTAGACTAGGCGCCGAACGCGGCCATTTGCTTTGGATCGCTTCTTCTGTAGCCTTGCTTTTTGGATTTGGATTTAAGTTGAGGTCGAGCTTTTGTTGATGCGTGCGGGTGGTGTATTTTCTCGTTCAAGCGATTTCTTGCCATCTGGTTCTTGCCTTGTTCTAGAGCTCATGCTCGCCGTCTCCCCCTCGCGGGCCCCTCGGGAGCAGGGCTAAGAACAGCACACGCACCATGCGCGCTGACCGGCGTAGGAACCTTCAGGAGACCCGTGGTGACTCTTGACCTTACAACCCGATTCAGGGCCCGCTCCAGCTAAGGTAAGCCACAGCGGCAAAACTTGCAGTCAGACTCATGATCGACCAAAACGCACCCTCGGCTTGGCATAAAGGAGTAGAAATCATGATTTGCTTACATGAGGGGCTCCCCCTCCCAAAATGCTCTTACAATCTTTAGGGGCCACGCCCGAGTTTTTGCATACAGGGTGGAGCAGTAAAGGAACCAGGAATTAGCCAGATATGTCACTCGCCGCATCCCCCATGTCATCTTCAGACGCGCCGCTGGCTTCACTGTCACCGTCGTTTGCGTTGCCTCCACCTTCGCCGATGCCGACACCCCCGTCATCGACCACGTCGCCTTTGTCCGCCGCAACCACAACCCCGTCACCGTCAGAAGCGAAGGCCCTGACTAGCGCAACCATGTGGTCTTCGACCCACCGCGCTAAGTCGCCCCGGATGGCTTCCGGCATGGGAGCAATAGCGGCATAGAAATCAAAGTCGAGGTCATTGTTCCGGAGGTGGCTGAAGACGCGGGAGAACATGCGCCCAAGCAGACTGCGACTTCTCTCTTCCACAAGCTGGCGAGCCCTGTTAGACCGGGCTTCCAAGCACGTCACCACGTTGGTGAAGAAGGTCAGGTGACTGGCATAGTCATTCGAGTGGCGGAGTAGTGCATTCTCGTCGCACATGAAGCCCAGGGCGGTATTAGCCTTGGTCCGAAGGCCCTGGAGCATGGGGGCATGGTCGCACTCAAGCATCCGCCGTTGAAGCAGTTCCTCCCTGTTTTGCCACGGGACGGCCTCGGCGTCATCAACCTGTCTCTGAAGATAAAGCAGCTTGGCGTGGGCAGAGGACATGTCCGCCTGTCCCGAGATCAGGGTGCGGCTATGGCCTCCTCACGCCTCTCTATCTCGTCTAACCTGGGTGTGATAGCAGCGGTCCTGCCTGCTGCCTCGGTTCCCACAAGCATCAGCTTCAGGGTGTGCCGACCTTCAAGATCCACGCGAACCTCGGCCACCCGGCGGTCGAATTCCTCCTGGACCTTGGCCTCGCGAGCCCCGACGACATTTTCCACTTGGGCAACCTGACGTTCCCTCGTCTCCAGTTGCACAAGCTCGAGGCTATGCTCCATGGCTTCCAGAGCCAATGCCTCCTCGCGCTTCCGGACCTCATCTTCCTTGGCAGGCATCCCCCTCAGCGACGCGAGAGCGGCTTTACGCGCCTCCACTTGCTGCTTGAGGGATACACCCCAAGCATGGAGCTCCCACATGCGCTTCTCCGCAGCCTCGTGGCGGGGCTTCGAGCCTCCTCCAGAGCTCGAGAGCAGGCTATTGGAGGCCGCAAGAGAGGCCTCAGCCTTCGTGTTTTCTAGCTCACGCTGGTGGCGCATAAGGTTGATGGCCACTTTCAGCCTGTGCCACTCCTCTGCCAGTCCTAGACCCTCGGCCTCGAGGGGCGCATCGACGCCTGCAAGCTCTTTACCAAGTAGGCTCATCACGCCCATCGCCTCCTGGAAGAGCTCGTGACAAACAACGCTCCGCTCATGCTCGAACTCCAACGTGCGACCCACCTCATCCTCCACCACGGGGGCTGCAGGCGGAACGCGGAGCAAGGCATCCCCTCTTGATAGGGGATGCGGGCTGGTGCTGCTCCGGGCTCCAACCCAACCTCGATAGGGGCCCCGGCCAGGCGGAGCCCGCTACATGAGAAGGAGCTGAAGATCGAATCCATCTAGCTACTGTTCATGACCAAGGGAGGAGCTCGTGGCACGCCCGTTGCGCTCCTAGCAAGGCCAAGAGGGAAGGACGGCGAAGGCGCAAGCTCGGGGAGCCCTTGTGATGAACCAACTCCCACGGCTCACCCCACGCCGTTGGTAACACCCGAGCCTGCAGCGCTGGAGCTTGGCGGGTGCAACGGGACGAGAGGGAGCTGCCTCTCAGGAGATTTCATGGCCTTGGCAGAATGGGTCCTGAGGGGATAATTGTCAAGAAAGGAAGGCGACACGCGGAAGATCACTGAGATAAGGTACTTACTCATCGACGGCAATATACTTTCGGCGCTTCAACGGCCCAAAGATGCTGTTGCCGCTTGGGGAACCCTTCCTCTTGCAGAGCTCCTCGAAGTCCACGCAAAGCAAACCGAAGCGTTGGACGTGGCGGCCGGCGTGGAGCGAGGCCGAGGAAGAGCTTGGAGGGACAACTTAAGGGGTGCCCGGCTGTGATGAACAGTCGGGCGCCATCTCATCACGACCTCCCGAGGCCTCTGGGGCTTTGACCTCGGGAACCGCATGCTGCGTCGCCTGAGAAACCGACGCCCCAGGGGAGGTATTGCGAGCTCCCGAGGGCAACGCCCCAGGATCACCACGCGGCATGTGCTCCTCAGCACTTGGGTCGTCGGCCTCCGTCTGAGCTCGCCCTCCTGCACCCTCACTTGGGGCGAGCTCGGCACCGACGGCGAGGAAGGGAACCACATCGATGGGGTTCTCACAGGGCCCCACCAGGCCGATCGGGCATAGCCCCCACTCATCAAAGGAGGGCATGATCACAGTGAATTTAGCGTTGTTCTCGAAGTGGTACGGCAGACAGCTCTTCTTGGGCATGTCGTCCGGCAGGGGGCACCCGTCTGGACCGCAAGCACCGTTTGCCGCGTCTTAAGAGCAAGCCCCACCTCCTGAAACCTCATATGGTCCTGACTGTTGAGCAAGGCCCACATCGGGCGGGAATGGCGCTGAAGCGAAGCGTCTCGGCGCTTGACAAGCTCCTTCACCACCATAGGCGCAGCCACGCCGCAGTCCTTCAACCTCCTCGGCCTGAGCTATACGGGAACGAGACGGGGGCTCGCGAGCCTCTGGTGGCCCCAACTGGAGTTGGGAACAGCAGGCCCTGGCGGAGCATGGAGCAGAGGGCCGAGAACACCGGCATCGACAAACACCCATCGTGTCCGAAATTCCCTCGTGGTTGGAGGAAGCTCGAAGTCAATCCCCTCGTCCGCCGTCGCGGCCATGTCCAGGAAGCTCACGCACCCCGAGCTCCGCCGAGGGTTTGTCAGATGAAGTGAGAAGAAGTGGCGGAAGAGGGCCACCGAAGGAGCGATGCCCACCATGGCTTCGCACACAGAGGCGAAGACAGCGAGAAGAGTCATAGATTGAGGGTCGAGATGAAGTATGTGGATCTGATAATGCTCAAGCACCACGTTGATGAAGGCAGAGAAAGGGGGAATCAGGCCAGCCTAGAGGGCATCAATGAAGATTGGGACATCAGTGGATGCCCGGGCAATGCGAGCGCGAGACGCGGGCCAAGTCGCCATCTCTTCCCACTCATAGAAACTTGAAGCAAGCCTGGGCGCACCTTGTCCATGGCCTCATCATTGAGCACCAAAGGACGGCCGAGCGTAGGCTCGAAGGACGGAGGCACACTCGGCGAAGACAGAGGCTTCTTCTCCTTGTCTGATTGTTTCGGCGCCATGGCGACGAAGCAGGCGGAGTGCATGACAGAACGGAGAGGAGGAGCGGAGTCTCGAGGAAGCAGAAGGACTAGGGACCAAGGCGTGGGCAATGGGAGAATAACTGTGTAGGTTGCGGGGGCCGCGTAGCCATGCGGATTCAAAGGAAGCGTGGGGAAGTGGAGACGCCCACAACCAATCAACCGCCACGCGTCAACCGAAGCCACAGGCTTTTGGGGCACGCGACGCTCCGTGCTTGATCCTTTGGCTTCGCCTTGAAGCCAAGCCCGAGCGCGCCTTGGGCCCTGGGGCTACTGTCGGTGTTCTAGGAATGGGGGTCGCCACACTTGCCTGCCTGCGGCCCATGGCGTGGCTATATTGGCAGGACTGTATGGCCCATCATCGTCAACAAGGCATTCAAGACCCTCGCGAGGGGCCAAGCCTCGCAAGGTGGATGACGCAAGACCTCCTCAGGAGCGGCCTCACCAGGCTGCCTGACGAGGAGCGGAGATATCAAGGCGAGGCGAACCTCGCAAGGCTCTCGTGACGTTAGCCATGACGATCGACACCAGGCGGGCACCAGCACATGCGGCATCCTTGTTACCTCTTTGGTGCCAAGGGGGCAAGCGCAGGCGCGGAGTACCGAGGCATCAGGCAAAGGTTTCCATATCAGTGCAACGAGACCAAGACCAAAAGGACGGCAGGACGGAGGTAACCATGGAGCCCAGCACGGCGTCACCACCAGAACCTTTAGGAGGCGAAGACCACCTTTTGTCATGATAGCTTGTACTATCTGTCCCCTTTCAAATTGGCTGCCGTTGTTGGCTCCCTTCTTGCTCAATATTTGGGGAGAGGACTAGGGCCTATATAAGTAGGGCCAGCCACCACCAAAGG
Source organism: Triticum monococcum (assembly GCA_034509565.1). NCBI lineage: Eukaryota > Viridiplantae > Streptophyta > Magnoliopsida > Poales > Poaceae > Triticum > Triticum monococcum. The sequence continues at coordinate 343,239,329 of CM067847.1, forward strand.
GGAGAGCTGATATGATAAAAGGCCAACCCTTAGCACACCAAGCACACGAACACTTCAAACTCACGAGGTTGTTCTTCCCCTTGTACTGTTCATCATCAGCCCAAGAGGTAATCCACCACCACCGCACTGGAGTATGGTATTACACCACATCGGTGGCCCGAACCAGTATATACCTCGTGTCTTTGTGTTGCAAGTGCGTCTAGTTCATCCGCGAGACCTTAGCGAGCTAGGGCGTAGATCGGAAGGAGGGAAAGAACTTTGCGCGCAACCCAGAGTTCGAACCTCAAGGGTTTGCCGGAACCCGTGATCCGACACACCTGAGGCGCCAATAGAAGGACTAAACTCTAATGAATCAAAATGCCTTGGGTAGAATTTTTTAATATACTTGGAGTCCAAAAACTCCTTTTGTTGTCTCTTGTATAGAAATGTCAGAAGCCATAGTTTCATCAACTTTATTTCTCACAGCACATTGCCGATCATCAGAGTTCATACCACGAATGTTCTAGCAGAGTAGGAACCAGCTTCTAGTAAACGATTATCCATGAAAACCAAATATAGTAACAACAAAACCACACCCATATAATGAGTGGCAGGAACATAAGCTCAAACATATCAAGGACCAAAAGTAAAGACATCACACATGACATTCAACCCTTAAAGACAAAACCAAAACTAGCACATACTTTAAGCCTATGATAAATAGCCAATTTAGGCGCGGGCCACTCCCAGAAACCCATAGGGAGACTAGTCATCTGAATATTTCGCCTTGGCAGCAGCAGGATCCGCATAAGCGCATCCACCGTAAGCTTCTCAAGAGGAATCCCAAGTCTTCCCCAATTTGTTGAATATGATGAATTAGCGCCAAAGGCGGCACAGCAGAGGAAGAGTGGGCCTTATGCTCAGCATTGAATGGGGACTCCATGGGCTTGGACCGGGGCATCTTCTTATTTGGTTCATTCATTGGAGGTGCTTGCAACACAGGCTTAAATCCATCCCTCTTGATAGAACTCTGCGTGCAATGACGGAGACAGGTGTCCACAACTGGATGAACATTTCACCTAGAATTCTTATTCTTCTTCACACATTGTACAAAAAATGAAAGTTGCTCATCAGCAGCCTGAGTACAAAATAGTGCTGCAACCACCACATGCTCTCTCATATCAATAGAAGCAGTGAATAAAGCTCGTGCCACAGCCTGGGGGCAGGAGGAGTCAAAGGAATGGAAGGGGTAGCATCTTCAGTTGGGACCAACTCTGAAACCTAGTTAATATCATCAAAAGAAAGAGACGAAGATCACTTGGAGAGCAGATGTGGCTCAATTGGGAGCAGAGAGATCGGCTTCGGCACCTCAGGAACAGAGCAATAGCTCAACAGAGTATCAAAAGTTCTCCTCCATGCCATCTCCGGTGGTAATGGCGGTCCATAGACAACCCGTGTCATGCCAGCAATGATGTCCGCCTATTTCAGCACAGACGGCTTGTATGGAACAATGGCCAGCGCATTAAGATCATGTTGCACCTCAACATTCTTAAGCAAAGCATCCTGGGCATTGGTGGTGTCTTGATCAACAGCATTCTGAACCTGAAGGTTCCCCACAACTTGCACCATAACAGGTAGCTCCCCCTGGCCCATAACTGGCTATAGATTTTCCTCCAGAACCAAATCATTATGATGCTGACTCATATTACCTTGTCCCTCAAACTGACCAACAGAAGTAGAGAAATCTTGTAGATTAATGACCATTGACTCCCGGTCTTGCATGACAACATCATCATCATGCTATACCACTAGGTCATCCACATGCCATCCCCAACCACCACCCTATTGAACATCATCCATGGGAGGGGATGTGGTGGTACATCATTCCAACCGAGAGATGGAAATGGAGGGAGTGCTTAGAATTGCTCATCATGCACAATCTCAGCAGACATAGGGTGCGGGTTGCCATTGAGCGGCATCGGTCCTCATCCTGCGGCATCTACTCCACAAAGTTGGCTCCAGGAATGTAATAGGGGCAGTGCAAGAAACTTTAGCCCTGTCCCAATCTATGTAGTCAGGGAAAACTACATCCCTAGGAACAAGAATATCCCATGGGAATGAAGCAAACACAATCGATCTCACCAACACCGGTACAGCGAGGTGCTATACAAATGATTTTTAACCCCTTTCCGCGACAACATTTGGAGTTGTCGCCAAGTGAGTGACTGCGATAGGGGGGCTCCTTCCCATATGGACCAAAAACCGTCGGGGATAGGGAGCCACCCAGATGTTGCATCCTTGCAACTCGTTTGTGCTCACATTGCCATCGCGGTCGGTATTCTGTGGTGCTACGTTTACGATGTGCGGCCCATCACAAACGTTTCACGATTATAGAACGTGTATGATAAGCAGACAATCACACACATTCACTTTTCCTGAAGCATATGCGGTAACTAATTAAGAAGATTAGCTAATCGCCGTACGAGTGTCGGATAGGATTGCAAAACATCAGACCGTAGTAACATAGTCATACATGAAAACCATCGCACACGCTATTCTGTGGTGCAACATTTATGATGCGTACCATATTAGAAACAGTTCATGGTTGAGAATCATGTACGATAAGGCAACTATCCCAAACGTTTAGTTTTCTTGCACTGTTTGTGATATTGTCTGACATCGCACACGCTTTGAAGATGGCAACTATGTGCATGCTTGCACACATTTCCTCTCTGTGAACCATGTTGGATTATGGTGTATATCACAAACGTTTGTGTTTTACCAACCATGTGCGCCGTAACGATCTGTAGAGCGTAATTTCACCGTAATTTTGTTGCTGCTATTTCAAATTGTACCGGATCTGAATATGAAAGTATGCTATAGCTTTATTCATATCCATCGAGTTCAAACAACCAATGCATTATTCGATTCATATGTACATATGTTCAATAATTACATAAGCACCAAATAAAGAATGATGAAGCACAGTTCTATACTTGTACTATTAAAGACGGTAAAGAAAGAGGCGAAATACATTCTGGTTGCTGAACAAGGTGAAGTGGAATGCCGATATTGTGTCCTCCTCCATGCAAAAGGCACGAACGACTCTAGTGCAACCCCTTGTGATGGCTGATTGCCCTTCCTTCATGGTCTTTATGAAAACATTTAGATAATCATCATGTTCTAGTAGAAATACTTTAACCTTTGCATGCCCACCAATCATGTAGTTTGATAGGTAATCTTGAGTAAACTACATTGGGAACCACTGCAAACGAAAAAAGATTCAGACATTTTCATCTAACACAACTCATTATGGGCAATAAAAAGAAGGCTGCAAAGTTCTTACTTACCATCCTGCAGTTCATTATTGTCTTGGATAAAGTGCAAAAAATTGTTTAATTGCCATCTTTTGACCCATTTTACTAACATCTTGATCAGCTTCCTCACTTGATGCTGGTTCATCGATATCTCATTACACCATACGCAGGAAGGGTCAAAGTGCGGATCTTTACCAATGACATATGTACCTAAAAGCAACCAGTTAATATTAGAAGCTAAACGGAAATTGCACAATGATGTAGTACAACACTCTTTTATAATATCATATAACATCTGAGGGAGTCCTGGATTAGGGGGTCTCCGGACAGCCGGACTATAACCTTTGGTCGGACTGTTGGACTATGAAGACACAAGATTGAAGACTTCGTCCCGTGTCCGGATGGGACACTACTTGGCGTGGAAGGCAAGCTAGGCAATACGGATATGGATATCTCCTCCTTTGTAACCGGCCTTGTGTAACCCTAGCCCGCTCCGGTGTCTATATAAACCGAAGGGTTTTAGTATGTAGGACAACATACAATCATACCATAGGCTAGCTTCTAGGGTTTAGCCTCTTCGATCTCATGGTAGATCAACTCTTGTAATACTCATATCATCAAGAACAATCAAGCAGGACGTAGGGTTTTACCTCCATCAAGAGGGCCCGAACCTGGGTAAACATCGTGTCCCCTGCCTCCTGTTACCATCCGCCTTAGACGCACAGTTCGGGACCCCCTACCCTAGATCCGCCGGTTTTGACACCGACATTGGTGCTTTCATTGAGAGTTCCACTGTGTCGTCACCATAAGGCTTGATGGCTCCTTCGATCATCGCTAGCGATGCGGTCCAGGGTGAGGCTTTCCTCCCCGGACAGATCTTCGTATTCGGCGGCTTTGCACTGCGGGCCAATTCGCTTGGCCATCTGGAGCAGATTGAGAGCTACGCCCCTGGCCATCAGGTCAGATTTGGAAACTTGAATTACACGGCCGATATCCACAGAGACTTGATCTTCGACGGATTCGAGCCCATGCCGGACGAGCCGCGCAGTTACGACGAGCAAGACATAAGTCTACCGTCGGACAGTGTTCGGGAGATCGCATCCGCAGCTACCCCAACCTTTAATCCGGAGCAAGTCGCGCCATCCGAGAGCGGAGGGATGGACCCTGCCATGGAGGCCGCACTCTCAGTGGCGATAGAGCCAGACACTTACTTCACCCCATACGAGAGCCGTGTTGCCAAACCACGGGATTTATCCCTAGGCACGGACTCCGAGCCGCCTACATCTGTGCCTGTCGAAACCGACGGGGCACCGATCATGGAGTTCACCTCCAAGGATATCTTTCAGCACTCACCTTTCGGAGATGTGCTAAATTCATTAAGGTCTCTCTCCCTACCAGGAGAACCCTGGCCGAACTATGTCCGGCTAGAATGGGACGTGGACAACGAAGAAATTCGCTGCCCACCCACCACCCACTTAGTAGCCACTATCGACGACTTAATCGACATGCTCGACTTCGACTCCGAAGACATTAACGGTATGGACGACGATGCAGGAGACGAACCGGAACCACCGCCCACAGGGCGCTGGACCGCTACTTCATCACATGACGTATACATGGTGGACACCCCCAACAAAGCCAATGGCGATGAGAAAGCGGAGGATGATCCCTCCAAGAAGCAACCCAAGCGCCGACGTCACCGGCGCCGCTCTATGTCCGGCTAGAGCAAAAACAGCGATAATAATAGTCCACGCGACTCTGGAAGAGACGACAACTACACCACCCCGGTGGCAGAAAATGATCAAGATGCAAACTGCAAACATAGTACAGATCCGACGTCCGAACACGGTGACGCCAAAGATAAGCCTCATCAATCCCCATCTAGGGAAGAAAACAGTCCGGACGAAGATGCACCCATCATCCCGGAAACACACTTGGAGCAAGAGAACCTCCGCAGAAGGCTTACTGCCAGAGCGAGAAGCCTGAAGAAACATAAGCAAAGGCTCAAGGTCGCACAAGATACGCTCAGCAGCAAGTGGAACAAAGTAACAATGTATGGTGGAAGTTACCATCCAAATAGCTATGCAAAGCGCAAGCTATTACCGGAATTCGACGATGACGCCTTAGAGCCCATACAGCCGAAAAGTGATATGGACAACCGGCCAGATCCACCACCCCGTGAACGCGATAGAGCGGCTAACAAAGTCACGCATAAGTCAACACATGTTCTATGTGAGAACTTGCGTCAAAAATCTGGCGCGACCAGATCTATCTATGGATCTAGGCACTACTAGGAAAATGGCTATAGATGGAAATGACACTAATGGCGCACAAGACATGTGGTGCGCCATTACTATATACTAATGGTGCACCTTCTGTTGGTGCGCCATTAGTGTGGAAGACACTAATGGCGCACCAGGCACATGGTGCGCCACTAGTAACAAAATGTTTTTTTTCATTTTTTCAAACATACTAATGGCGCATCCGGGCAGAGTGCGCCATTAGTAGTTAGAACTACTAATGGCGCACCAGCCATAGAGTGCGCCACTACTATATTTTTGTTACTTTTTTGCAAAACTACTAATGGCGCACCGTTGCATAGTGCGCCATTACTAGTTTAAACTAGTAATGGCGCACTGTGCCACGGTGCGCCATTAGTATAAAAATTATTTTTTTTTACTTTTTTGCAAAGCTACTAATGGCGCATGTCTGTGTGGTGCGCCATTAGTATGTTGGGTTACTAATGGCGCATGTCTCTGTGGTGCGCCATTAGTAAGCTGGGACCAGCTAGATATTTTTGGACAGCCACACCTACACACTCATATTCCCCACTTCATTCCCCCACCTCCTTCTCTAAGCTTGTCGGCTGCCTCCTCCTCCTCACCTCATTTGCACCATAGATTCATCAAAATTAAGTGTTGAAATTAACTTTTTTTGATAGGTAAGTAAGGGCAAAGCTATCTTCATGTTGTAGATCTACTTTTTTTCTCCCTGGCTCGCTCCAACAACATGCACATGCACTTTTGTGGCCTAGCTACATCTATGTATGTTTGTGGTGTTGCATATGTTTGTGGTGTTGCATATATGTTTGTGTTTGCAGGTACCGGTATTTGAAATGCGATAGTTGCCAATATTTTGCCGGAATGTTAATTCATTTCTGTTTCGGCAAGAATTTTGGCACTATGCATTCTTTTTGGTCCTATTTTTAGGGAAAGTCATGCCAAAAATTTTCTTGGTTCTGAAATATCGTTTTGCTCTACCCCGCAGGCGACCATGGTACGCGCGATGACCGAAGGCATCGTGAATAGGTTTTTGAGCTCCACGAAGGCCGAGATGCTTCAAAAGAACGAGACGGAGATAAGATGTCTGTGTCGAAGATGCAAGCTGAAGAGCCTTATTGCGGACCCGGATTCCGGGCCGGTGCGGGACCACCTGCTCTTGCGTGGTTTCATGGATGTCTATCGGTGGCAAGGTGATGAAGATGACAATGAAGTTGTCCATGGGGGCCGGGCAAGAAATGAGGAAGGGCAGCAAGACAACCACCGCGGCTCGGGCGGGCGAGAAGACGAAGAATCTCCAGGACATGATCACGATGATGATGCTGTACACAGTCATCATGTAGAAGATGCCGGACATGATGATGAGGAAGATGCCGGAGCAGACAAAGGGCATGATCATGAAGATCTAGATGCCAGAGGAGCTGACGATGATGGACCATCGATGGGCTGGGTGCAGGACCCTCATATTCAAGAGCTGCTTCTCAAGCAGACGGATAACGCAAGAGCTGCCGCCCAAGAGAAAGCCAAGCTGGATCAAATGGAGATAGACGCAGTTACTCCATTGTATGAAGGATGCAGACCCGAGGATACCCGCTTGAAAGTAACGCTCATGGCTTTGGAGATGAAGGTAAAACACAAAATGACCGACGCATGCTTCGACGAGAACATGTCATTCTGGCACGAACGTCTTCCCAAGGGGAACAAGTGCCCGACCAGTTTCGAGGAGGCGAAGAAAGTCGTGTGTCCTCTGGATTTACCGCACGTGAAATACCATGTGTGCATGAACAATTGCATCATTTATCGGGGTGAGCACGCAGAGTCTACCATATGTCTGGTGTGCGGCGTCACTCGATACAAGAAGAGGAAGAAAGCTCCTCGAAAAGTTGTGGTACTTTCCGATCACTCCTCGTCTGCAGCGGTATTTCGTGGACCCTAAGGTAGCAAAGCTTCTGTGTTGGCACGCGGATGGGGAGGAGAAGAAGCGAGAAGATGACGCAAATGATCCGGAGATAAATAAAAAAGACAAGATGCTGAGTCACCCTAAGGATGGGAGCCAGTGGCAAGCGTTGAACTTCGAACACCCAAAATTTGGGAAGGATCCAAGAAACATCGTGCTGGGCGCGAGCACCGATGGAGTCAATCCGTTTGGCAGCCAGAGAATCACACATAGCTCCTTGCCTGTGTTTGTGTGGATGTACAACCTTCCCCCCTGGTTGTGCATGAAGAGGAAGTACATTCACATGAGTATGCTAATTGAAGGGCTGAAACAACAAGGAACGACATCAATCTGTATCTAGGGCTGCTGAAAGAGGAGCTAGACACGCTGTGGAAAACGCCAGCCAATACATGGGACGCCAAAAGAATATTTCCCTATGAGAGCCGCACTGCTCACGACGGTGCATGACTATCTCGGTTACGGATATCTCGCGGGGCAGGTGGTCCACGGATTTTCTGGATGCATCAGGTGCATGGATGACACAACGTATCGCCAGCTAGATAGAGATCCCTGGTCTTTGAAACCATGTTCATGGGACATCGAAGGTGGCTTCGCGACGATGACCAGTGGAGGAAACGCAAGGATCTGTTCGATGGTGAAACCGAACTCCGAAGACGCCTGCGTACGAGGAGCGGCGAGGAAATAGATGGGTTGTTAAAAAATTGGAAAGATTGCCCATTACCGAGAAAGAAGCAAAAGGCGCCAGAGCCGGGAAAGAAGCGAAAGGCGCCAGAGCCGCTGCTGAAGGTATGCAAAACGAGGTCTGTTTTCTGGGACTTGCTGTACTGGAAGATCCACCGTGTGCCTCACAGCCTTGATGCCATTCATATCACGAAGAACGTGTGCGAGAGTCTGCTTGGTACCCTGCTCAACATGCCAGAGAGGACCAAAGATGGGCCGAAACCAAGGGCAGACTTGAAATCAATGGGCATCAGGTAGGAGCTTCACGCTAATGATGATGATGATGATGATGATGATGATGATGATGATGATGATGAGGCGAAGCAGGACACAGAAAGTCATCGCAAAGGCAAAAAGGCCAAGAAGACCGGAAATGACTACCCTCTCACGTGCTTCACTCTAAGTCAGCAGGAGATCGAGCAGTTTTTCACCTGCCTCGTAGGAGTAAAACTTCCTTACGGTTACGCGGGGAAGATAAGCAGATACCTAGACCTAGCGAAGCAGAAGTTCAGTGGGATGAAGTCTCACGACTGTCACATGCTGATGACGCAGATACTCCCAGTTGCAATCCGTGGGATCATGGACGCGCACGTCCGTGAAACGCTATTTGGCCTATGCAACTTTTTCGACGTCATCTCTCGGAAGTAGGTTGTTGTGAGGCAACTCAGAAGGCTACAGGAAGAGATCGTGGTGATACTATGCGAGCTTGAGATGTACTTCCCTCCCGCATTCTTCGACGTTATGGTGCATCTGCTGGTCCATATCGTGGAGGATATGATCCAACTTGGGCCGACATTCCTGCACAGCATGATGCCTTTCGAAAGGATGAATGGTGTCATCAAAGGATACGTTCGCAACATGTCATGTCCAAAGGGAAGTATAGCCAGGGGCTTTTTGACCGAAGAGTGCATCTCCTACTGCACGAATTATCTAGGCATCGAAAACCCTGTTGGTCTGCCCGTCAATAGGCACCTCGGCAGGCTCGCTGGATGGGGTCACCATGAGGGTCGCCGCGAAATGCATGTCGACTTCGAGGGTCGACTCGCCGACTTTGAAAGAGCAAACCTAGTCGCGCTACAACACATAGACGTGGTCGATCCTTGGGTGGTAGAGCACAAAACCTTTATTGAGAAGACATACAATGACCGAGGCGAAGAGAGGACGGATGGAGATATAATCAAAGAGCACAACTCATGTTTCACGCATTGGTTCAAGCAGAAGCTTCTGTCGTACCCTTTACATGAGGATTCTTCCACGGAAGAACAACTCATATTCGCCTTGTCACAGGGCGCCGAGCACAACCTGATGACCTATGAGGCGTACGATATCAACGGCTACACATTCTACACCGAGGACAAGGACATGAAGAGCGATGGTTATCAGAACTCCGGGGTAACGATGGAATCCTACACCGGTAACGACAAGGACAGATACTACGGAAGGATCGAGGAGATCTGGGAGCTGAGCTACGCTGGAGAGAAGGTCCCGATGTTCCGTGTCAGATGGGCCAAGAGCGTCCTAAAAGAAGACCGGTATTTCACCACCATGGTTATACCCGAAGCCAAATCCAAGACCGCGGGCGCAAACGTCACCGCAAAAAATGAGCCATGGGTACTGTCTTCCCAAGTGGACCAATGCTTCTTCATTACCGACCCGTCAAAGCCCAGTCGTGTTGTCATGAGGAGAGGCAAAAGGAAGATCATCGGAATGGATGGAGTAGCCAATGAGCAAGACTTCGACAAGTACGGCGACCCAAAGATCGAACATGACGACGACGATGAAGTAGCAGCATACACCACAAGAAGAAGCAGGATGTAGCGCCCTCGATGCGGCTATATCTCCCATGTGTCGAGGCACGACTTAGAGGCATAACCGCATTAAAAGCAATGTCGCAAGTTAGGCAATCTTCACAACATCCCATGTAATATAGATAATAAAAGGGGATATAACATAGTTGGCTTACACTCGCCACGTCAATCAAAGTACATAAATAGTATTACAACATTCAAACACTAATAGCCCGACTACGGCGCCAAAATAAAAGATAAACCCAACATGTGACACGGTCCCCATCACCCCAACTGGGCACCACTACTGATCATCAGGGAAAGACACGTAGCATTGTTGAGAGTCCTCGTCGAACTCCCACTTGAGCTCAGGTGCGCCATCTGGAACGTAATCATCAGGCCCTACATATGGTTTGGATGTAATCTGTGAGCCACAGGGACTCAGGAATCTCGCACCCTCGTGATCAAGACTATTTAAGCTTAGTAGGTAAGGCAAGGTAAATATATGTGGAGCTGCAGCAAGCGACTAGCATATATGGTGGCTATCCTGTTCGCAAAAGAGAGCGAGAAGAGAAGGCAAAGCGCGAACGAGTAACTAGAGGGAAATCCTGCGGCAAGCATTACTCCAACACCGTGTCCACTTCACGGACTCCGCCGAGAAGAGGCCATCACGGTAACTCACACAGTTGATTCATTTTAATTAGGTTAAGCTTCAAGTTATCTACAACCGGACATTAACAAATTCCCATCTGCCCATAACCGCAGGCACGGCTTTCGAAAGTTCAAAACCCTGCAGGGGAGTCCCAACTTAGCCCATGACCAGCTCTCACGGTCAACGAAGGAATAGACCTCCTCCCGAGACGTTCTGATCAGACTCGGTATCCCGGTTCTTCAAGGCACTTCGACAAGTTAAAACAAATCCAGCAACATCGCCCGAATGTGCCGACAAATCCCGATAGGAGCTGCACATATCTTGTTCTCAGGGCACACTCAGATGAGCTCTCCATACAACTAAAACCAAACCTCGAGTTTCCCCGAGGGGGTGCTGCAGAGGACTCTAGTTTGGACCAACACTCAAAGGAGCACTGGCCCGAGGGGGGTTTAAATAAGATGACCCTCAGGCTCCGGAAACCCAAGGGAAAAAGAGGCTAGCTGGCAAATGGTAAAACCAAGGTTGGGCATTGCTGGAAAAGCTTTAATCAAGGCAAACTATCAAGGGGTTCCCATTATAACCCAACCGCATAAGGAACGCAACAATCCGGGAACATAACACCGATATGACAGAAACTAGGGCGGCAAGAGTGGACAAAACACTAGGTGAGAGGCCGAGCCTTCCACCCTTTACCAAGTATATAGATGCATTAAGATAACATGACAATATAATGATATCCCAACAAGTAAATAGTGTTGCAACAAGGAACGGTCTCCAATCTTCACCTGCAACTAGCAACGCTATAAGAGGGGCTGAGCAAAGCGGTAACATAGCCAATCAACGGTTTGCTAGGACATGGTGGGTTAGAGGTCGACATGGCAATTTGGGAGGCTTGAAAGCAAGTGGTAGGCATCATAGCATGGCATAGCAAAAGAGCGAGCATCTAGCAAAGCAAAGATAGTAGTGATTTCGAGGGTATGATCATCTTGCCTGCCAAGTTGTCAGAGTTGACTGGATCCTCGAAAGCAAACTCAACGGGCTCCTCGTTAGCTAACTCGTCTCCCGGCTCTACCCAAACAAGACAAACAAGCAAACAAGGACACAATCAACCACGTGCAAGGATCAAACAACATGATGCAAAGATGGTATGCTATGCGGGATGCAATATGTGATGCATATGCAAGATTTGACAAGGAATGCATGAACCGGGCCTCAACCTGGAAATACAAGTGTGCCACTGGAAAGATGAGATGAAATCGCTTGAAAATGATATAAAGATCACCGGAATCGGAGTTACGGTTTGGAAATGGCAAGCAATTCAAATATGACCACGTTCTGCGATTTACAGCAAGTAACCATCTAAATGCAACAAGATGAACATGCTACAGCACCCAAACATGGCATCAAAATACATAGCAGGGATCCATTCATGAAGCTTAATAAAAGTCTAGCACTGAGCTACGGCCAATTCATGAATTAACAGGTTCAAACAAGCATGGCAAAAATGCATTTGGCCAACAGATTTCAGACTTAGTGAAATTAACACTTGTCTAGAATTTCAGATCAGATAGCACACTTTGGAGCAACAAAACTACATGCTAGAGGGCCTGAACATGGCAAAGTAGAGCATGGCATGGAGCTACTCAAAGAGATTAACAAAAGTCCCTTAGTGACCTTGAGCCGAAAGGGATCAGAAAATACATTTGCAAGCATGTGAACATGGCAAAAACATAATCAGATCACAGACTTAGTGAAAACTGGAGCATGCTGAAACAGATATCAAGTAGGCATGTTTACGAGCTCAATGCACTCACTACAGAGCAAGTCATGGAAATCTAAACATACACCCATCAAGAATACACAAAATGCAAGCGAGACATGGCAAGAACAATAACATAGCATGCACGGATCAACTACAACATCCTCGGCAAAATCGCTAACAAGTAGACAATCTGCCCAGATTCACGAAATAGCAAAAGTAGAGCTCGAAATAGATCAAGGACTTAGTGGAAATGCTAAGTCCCTGAAATCAGCATTAACGAATGCCTCACTTTGCAAGCTTGTGCTAGTCACCACACACATCACAAAAATACATGGGTTGCACCTCTCGATAGATGGCAAAACATATAATAAAACACATGTAGAGCTCATGGGCATATCATGCACACATTAATCATGGCAAAAATGACAAATATCTATTTGGAGCAGCAGATCTGACAATTATCTCAAATAGCATTCTTCTAACAGCATTTCGGCGACACGTGGCAGCCCGTCGATGGTCGCGGGTGGCGGCGGACGTTGTCCGGCGGTGGCGGACACGTCCGGCGCGCTGAGAGAAACGGGGCTAGGGTTTGGACAAAGGGGATCCGCGAATTTCGGGAGGGTGGTGTATATATAGGCATAGAGGGAGCTAGGAGTGTCCAAATGAGGTGCGGTTTTCGTCCACGCGATCGTGATCGAACGCTCTAGATGATGGAGAGGGTTTTGGTGGGTTTTGGGCCAACTTGGAGGGGTGTTGGGCTGCAACACACACGAGGCCTTTTCGGTCCCTCGGTTAACCATTGGAGCACCAAACGAAGTCCAAATGGTACGAAACTTGACAGGCGGTCTACCGGTAGTAAACCAAGGCCGCTTGGCAAGTCTCGGTCCAATCCGGAAATGTTTAATCCCCACACACGAAGGAAAGGTAGAAATGACCACTGAAGGAGAACGAAGCGTCGGAATGCAAAACGGACAATGGGGAAAATGCTCGGATGCATGAGATGAACAAGTATGCAAATGCAATGCACATGATGAAATGATATGAGATGCATGACAATGATAACAACACACAGAGACAAAAACCCGAACCCGAGAAAATAAAATAACTTAACGCCAGAAACGGCAAGAGTTGGATTACATATTGGGTAAATCATATCCGGGGTGTTACACAGGACCACCCTACCTAAAGGACGTCCGTTCCACAGAAGAACTCCCTTTGCGAAAAAGAAGGGCAAGAAGATTATGAACAGATAGCTAGCTAAGATCGACTGTATTTAAATCGTAGTCTTCATTTCTCGGTTGTATTTCATGGGCACTTTTTGATATCATGAATATTTTTAAATTTCATGGGCACTTTTTGAATTCATCAATATTTTTTCAAATTTGATGATATTTTTTCATATTCAATATTGAATATTCATGAGGACACTCGATCTCGATACCCCTCCATCTCGATCTTGATTCCCCCTCCATCTTGATCTTGATCTCACCCGCACCCTCCCCCGCTAGCTCCACCGTCGCCGACGACCCACCGCAGCCTCCCCCGCTCCACCACCGCCGATGACGACCCCCCGCACCCTCCCCCGCTCCACCACCGCCGACGAGCACCCCCCGCACCCTCCCCCGCTCCACCGCCGCCGACGAGCACCCCCCCCCCCCCCCGCACCCTCCCACGCTCCCCGATGAGCTCCGGCGCCTCCTCTCCCCTCTTCATTTTTTAAAAGATAATAATAAAAAAGTGTAGACTACAATTTTTGTTAAACAACAATTATTACTGTTTTTATAAAAAAATATTACTGTTTCATATTCATATTCATTTTCTAAAAAATTATTACATGCAACAACAAAAATTACTTATGGCGCACCTCTGGCTGGTGCGCCATTGCTATATATAAAAACAGATTACTAATGGCGCACCTCTGCCTGGTGCACCATTGCTATGTAAAAAAAGATTACTAATGGCGCACCTCTGCCTGGTGCGCCATTGCTATGTAAAAAAAGATTACTAATGGCGCACCGACCGCGGGTGCGCCATTAGTAAGATTCCCCCCTAGCTAATTCCCCCCCCCCTCTCGCCAGATCCCCTTCGTCCCTCTTCCTCGCCCCTAGCTAATTCCCCCCGCTGCACCGACCCACGCGGACGCCGCCCCCGCGCCTCCGTCTCCGTCGCCACCCCCACGCCGCCGCCGCCCCCGCGCCTCCGTCTCCGTCGCCGCCCCCACGCCGCCGCCGCCCCCGCGCCTCCGTCTCTGTCGCCGCCCCCGCGCCTCCTCGAGCCGAGCGCCGCCTCCCTCGCCGTCCCCCCTCTGCCCGCGCCTGCACCCTCGATGTCTTCCTCTTCGACTACGAGGACCCGGACGAGCTCAGACGCCCTTTGACGCCCACCGATTTCCTCCGCCTCGGCCACCATCGCCACCTCTCGGCGCCGAATTTGCGCCGCCTCGACTATCTTTGGCTACCCCGAGTCGCCCTCGACCTCCCAAGTGAGCACCCGAGCCGCTTCCCCCTCTTCCCCCTCTTGATTTCCTTCTGATGTGTTCTAGGATTATGGGTTGTAGAATTTTGGACAAGAAAAGGGGTTGGTGAATTAAGTAGCTAGGGTTGGGGAATTAAGTAGCTAAGGAGATTATGTTTAGAGCATCAATGATGGGTGTTGATATACCTCTGGATAATTTTGATTTCATTCATGTTCTCAAGGAATTGGAATTATCCAGGGAACAAACTAGTAAGAAATTTGTACAGTAGCAACCAGGGGAGGTCGAGGGCAGCAACCAGGGGAGGAGAGGAGGAGCAGACCAACAGCAGCAGCAACCATGGGATGAGGGGACGAGCGGACCAGTAGCAGCAACCAGGGGAGGAGGGGAGGAGCAGACCAGCAACAGCAGCAACCAGGGGAGGAGTAGCAAGCCAGCAACCATGGGCGGCGACGGCGGCTGCCTAGGAGAGGGTTGGGTCGGGGGGAGGGGAACATGTTCGATCTAGGTTTCCAGGGGGTGGTTTGATACAGTAAAAAACATATGACAGATGGGGCCCAAAAAAATTGAGTCGCTCAACCCAGAAAACACGACTAGTCGAGACTAGTCGCTCGACAGTCGCCGGGCCGAGTCGACCCTGCCAGTGCGACTCGACGACTAGTCGCAACATGTCGAGCAACTCAAAAACTGAGGCGAACATAGAATCTTGCATGCGCATTTTGAAGCAAGACTCCTGTAATGATTTATACTGAACTTTATTTGTGTTTTATCTTGAAATTCAAACTTACTGTATCCTGAAATTCAAGCTTACTATACCCTGATTTAATTGGAGTACAATGTTGTAGCTTCACTTGTCTTCGAGTGAAATACTCCTGAATAATCATAATCAATTGTTGCATATGGCGCTATATTAGTTCTACCAAGTTGAGGGTTTCGTTAAGTAGACCTAACTTGATCATAATCAATTTTTAAGGGGCTATATTAGTTCTACCAAGTTGGGGGTTTCGTTAAGTTGCATGTACCCTGAATTCAAGTAAATTAAGTTGCCTGTACCAAGTCGAGTACTCCAGTTTTCTGTTTTCTGTTTCTGTTAAGTTGGAGTAACAGTTTTATTGCCTGTTACTGCACCTGTACTGCACATTACAAAGACTCCTAGTACTTAAACCACCGAAGCTATGAGGCAAATATTTCAGTTAACTGTTATGGACAATTGTCAATTTTCTGTAATGATGATGGAACATTATAAAGCATTGTACTCCAGTGTATATGAAGGATACAAAAAATTTAGCAACTTCTCTGATTTTATAAAGTTGTTCTTATATGGGTGAAACTTCACTTGTTTTTAGGCTAGTGCAGGGTGTTGCTTTATTCTGTCATCATTTGTAACTATGTCACAAATAAATTGTTCCTTCTTCTGTATTTGAAGTAATGACTGTTCATAAGCTAAGGCATGGATTAAGCTGTTTCTTTGTTGTACCATTATATCTGGATGATTTTTTGTTTGGTGACCTATTATATCTAGAATGGAAGCTCACATAAGTTGACCTGATTTTTTTCCATATGAAAGCAGCGGACCATATGGTATGTGGCTGGGTTTTGTCTCCGACCATTGTGTCGTGATGAATTTGCAGGTACCCCGAGAGGCCCTTGAGTTTGCCGGAATGTCGATTAACTTCCGTTCCGGCAAATTCGGTTACTCCATATGTCCTATTTTCATCAAAGGTCATGCTGAAATTTTCCATGAATTTTAGCATGACTTTGCTAAAAATAGGACATATGGGGTACTTGCGACTAATGCATTGGCCGGGGTATCTTAGTACTTAGTTAAGTAGGATCAACTGCCCCGCCATTCTTGCTGCATTAAACCATAGGTGGCAATAGAGCCAAGTGATTAGGCCCAACTTAGAATTCTCGTTAGCATCGATAAACCCTAGATGATAAACCCAACATAGGTTCCAATAGAGCCAAGTGATTAGTGCCAAGTGATTAGGACCAACCTAGGGTGCCTCGGCATCGATAAACCCTAAATGATGAAAACTTAACTTGGCTTCTATAGGGTGCCTCGGTGTCGATGAGAACCTAAATGATGTACGCTTAGGCTTTTAGGGTGCCTCGGCGTCGACAAAACCTAAATGATGAAAGCTTAGGCTTTTAGGGTGCCTCGACATCGACAAACCCTAAATGATAAAACCTTGGCTTTTAGGGTGCCTCGGTTTCGATAAGAACCTAAATGATGAAAGCTTAGGCTTTTAGGGTGCCTCACCGTCGACAAACCCTAAATGATAAAAGATTAGCTTTTAGGATGCCTCGGTGTCGACAAACCATAAATGATGTAGTTTTGAATTATGAACGTAGGATATGTCATCATCATCATCGGACGACGAAAGGGACGACGAAAGTCTCCCGGCGGAGTGCGATTGGTGCCACGACGATCGAGGTCTGTCCGACATGCCTCACCAAGACGATGATCGGCGCTTCGGCATTAAGCCCGAGGAGACCTTCGAAGTTGAAACGGTACACAACGACGACAAGTGTTATTTTCATAATTAAGCATGACTTCAACTATTTCAACGTGTAATTTTCATCTTTTACAATTCGATTATAGCTTATCCCATGCCATGCAAGACGCTATGTCTTGGAGAGGATGGATTTTGAAGACCATGAAATTTCTGAAACAAAGAAAATTCACCTAAGGACTCATCACAATGTGGACTTTGAAGTAAATCTATATAATTCTGAGAGCGTAACCCATTTTGGTTGCAAAAATTGGGAAGCATTTTGCAAGATGTATGGTTTTGATGAGGGTATGCTTATCACCATGGATCTTGGTAATCCTGACATCAACCAAGACAATATGGACATTTGGGTCCTTGTTGATACGCCTCCAGTTCTACCGCTATGTGAGTTTCTCAAACATAGTTATTAGCTAATTTATATTGTTTATTTCAAAATAGTTGACAGCTTATTTCCATTGATAGCTTATTTTTATTGTTCAAAGAATGTGCGGGAGATGGTAGACAAAACCCACTACACCGATGGCTCCGAATTAACAACTTACAAGTAGAAAAATCATCTGGTCGGATTTTGTACTAACATTGAGAATTACATTATCGACAATCATACTCCTCAACATTATGGTAAATACGTGCCACTAGTGCATGTGTTCAACTACGGTAACTACCATGGAGATACCCTGGTAAGATTTTTACTATTACGACATCCGTGCATCTTTTGCATACTTCTAAAACTAGTACATCATTGCTAACTATGAAATTATTACTATGTTTTTCAACAGATAATCCCAGAGAATTGTGTGCCTCATATGATGTATTAGAAAGGTAGTCTTAATGTTTTGAACATATAGCCAGGTCGTCCTACGAATCTCAACTGTCCATACGAGATTTCTAAAAGAAGTGGAGACATGAAAATTAAAGGATGGAAAAAATGTATGGACAGTCGTAAGGAGCCTCTTGGAAGAAAAAGGAAGTGAAGCGCAAGAATTGGATACAGGATGTTCTCCATTCTCCATAATGGAGAGTCAGGGTCTATATTGTTTTATGCTATTTTAGCTTAAATAGGGTATTTAGGTCCTGCCTAATACTGATGATCATGTGCTAAGAACAATTAAGTAGGGTTGGTTCGATGACTATCAAGATGATGATCGTATGACTTGTTATGAATAACGAGTAGAAGTTGTATGATGATGATTAGTAGGACTTGTTAGGATTAGTATTACTTCCGACAAACTCGATACTCGTGGTCTCGAGACTTGTAATGTTTTATCTTTGTTCGGTCTTTTGAATTCGGAGACTAATATGATGAATTGTATTCGGAGACTAATCTTCTATTGTATTCGATGAATCTGCTATTGCTGTGTGCTACTGTCTATATTCTGTCAAATAATATATTTTGTAACCTGTGCAAAAATCAGAAAAGTAAAAAAAAACCTAATATTCATACTAATGGCGCATCACAACAGAGTGCGCCATTAGTATGCCAAGTATACTAATGGCGCATCCATCTGCAGTGTGCCATTAGTGTGCCAAAGGACATGGTTAAATATGGCCCTGGGTGGCATACTAATGGCGCATAGTGTTATATACTAATGGCGCATTGGGTGGTGCGCCATTAGTATACCAGATACTAATGGCGCACCAGTGGTGCGCCATTAGTAAAAAAATACTAGTGGCGGGTTACTAATGGCGCACCAGTGATGCGCCATTAGTAGGCAAAACTGGTGCGCCATTAGTAGGCCTTTTCCTAGTAGTGAGGAATCGCGCTACGGTATACAACCAACACCGAATACTACAACCGTCCGAACACTATGGCGCATCCCAATACAGGGGTGCCGCACACCCACTATGTTTCACTGATGAAGCGCTGGATCACGAATTCCCAGAGGGATTCAAACCAGTGAACATAGAGGCATACGACGGAACCACAGACCCGGGAGTCTGGATAGAGGACTTCATCCTCCATATTCATATGGTTCGTGGAGACGATCTCCATGCCATTAAATACTTGCCCCTCAAAATTAAAGGGCCAGCTAGGCACTGGCTGAAAAGTCTCCCCGAAAACTCAATTGGAAGTTGGGAGGAGCTCGAGGACGCTTTCTGGGCCAATTTTCAAGGGACTTATGTCCGACCTCCGGATGCAGACGATTTAAGTCATATAATCCAACAGTCCTGAGAGTCCGCCCGAAAGCTTTGGAACAGGTTCCTCACCAAGAAGAACCAAATAGTCGACTGTCCGGACGCCGAAGCCTTAGCAGCTTTTAAACACATCATCCGAGACGAATGGCTTGCCAGACACCTCGGTCAAGAAAAACCAAGAACAATGGCAGCCCTAACAAGCGTCATGACCAGCTTTTGTGCGGGTGAGGACAGTTGGCTGGCCCGTAGCAGCACCAGCGACCCAAGCACATCCGAAGTAAGGGATGGCAATGGTCAACCACGACGCAACAAAAACAAGTGTCGAATTAAAGAAGGTAGCCCAGATAGCATGGCAGTAAACGCCGAATTCAGGGGCTCCCGACCAGGTCAGCGGAAAAAGTCTTTCAAAGGCAGCAGAAAAGGACAATCTGGCCTAAACAAAATTCTCGATAAACTCTGTCAGATTCACAGCACCCCAGACAAACCTGCAAATCATACCCATAGAGAATGTTGGGTTTTCAAGCTGGCCGGTAAGCTAAACGCCAAACACAAAGGGGAAGAGACACCAAGTGAAGAAGAGGATGAACCTCGCCAGCAAAGCGCAAGAGGACAGAAAAAGTTCCCACTAGAGGTTAAAACAGTAAACGTGATCCATGTGACAAAGAGGAGAAGCAATGACGCACTCTGATGCACACACGCCATAGAGCCCGTCACCCCTAGGTCCAACCCCTGGTTGGCCCGCCCGATCACTTTTGACCGAAGGGATCACGATACACATATCCGGCGTGAAGGACTGAAGGCCTTGGTGTTAGACCCAATAATAAATGGGTACTATTTCACAAGGGTCCTCATGGATGGCGGCAGTGACCTAAGTCTGATATATCAGGACACAGTCTGCAAAATCGGGATAGACCCGACACAAATAAGCCACACTAATACTACCTTCAAGGGAGTAATACCAGGCCAAGAGGCCCACTACACGGGCTCTCTACTACCAGAGGTGGTATTCGGTTCTCCCGAAAACTTCTGAAGTGAAACGTTAACTTTTCACATCGCTCCATTTTGAAGTGATTTTCAAGCACTACTCGGAAGGGCGGCTTTCGCTCGTTTTAACGCAATACCACATTATGCTATTCTCAAGCTCAAGATGCCCGGTCCACGAGGCGTCATTACAGTTAGCGGAAACACCAACCGTTCTTTACGTACGGAAGAGGACGCGGCGGCTCTAACAGCCGCACACTAGACGGCCTCACCAACCAGAAAAAATGGCAGGTCGTCAAGACCACGAACACGGTTAGACGAGTCTGGCGTTCCATCATACATGCATGAGATTGGTTTTCGAACCGTCATAAAATGATACCAGGGGCTTCCCGCGTGTAATCAGGGCCAGCCCGGCTCAAATAGGCATCTCTGGATCTTGATAATTCATTCTTCTTTTTGGCACGACAAATTTCACCTAAGTTCTTTCCTTTGTAAGGTCACAATCATGCTACACCCGTCCAGGACACGGCACAATGGAGACACAGGCGTAGACGTGCAGCAGGGACCTGCCCAAAGGTTTCTTTTTAGATTAAAGCCCTGCGTAAACCTTTTTTACTGTCTCTTGTTGCTCACATCCTCCGGATACTCCACACAACCAAGAAAGATGCCAGCGTTATTGGCATGTGGCCACGCCAGGATTTTGCACATACCTGGACACATGGGGTTTCTTATAAAGGGCATTGTTTAGCCCCGTATATGTTATAAAGACCAAACACCTTAGGGAGTGTTCGACGTCGCGAGTTTGGCCCTATATGCATCAGCTTCGAATCACGCCTTTGGTAAAATGTTGGTTTTGCCCGGCTCCCACGTTTTGGTACCTTATGTTCCGTTATATCGGCTAAGGTAGGACTGGGAGAACTACTGCGATTGTGCCCTGGTTTATCCGGATGAGCACCTCAGTAGAGAAAGCCGAAAACTGACTGTCATGATATAGCGAGAGACCGGTCAACCACTCGATGACTAATTGGAATCTTCAGGATTCCTCCGCATTAACGAAGGGCCGTTTCCCGGTCATGTACATACGTGCCCCGTATTCGGACGAGCGCAGAAGTACCAGGGGCTGTATAGTAGCCCCACTGTCGAACTCCTATGGCTAAGTGAAAGTGTTAAAGCAATATAGTCCAATTGCCTTGTTCGCTATGCTATCACCTCCTTAACGGACCAAAACGTTGGATCAAGTGTGGATATGCATATTTTGCGAACACCCCCGCATTATTTGCGTGGGGCGGAAGCGGACGACTGCAAATTTTCAGGTTATATACATATATACATAAACGGCCGCACAGGCGGCATCATAGTACTTTCGGGCAAAAGTATAAATACAGCCTTGATTAATTCAGAAAAACATTGTTTGTACAATGGGACTACATGTCACTGGAAAATAATATTGTTTGAGCACTGAGCTTCTATCGAACGAGCGCCTTCAAGGACTTCTTCAAAGTAGTGCTCGGCAGCCACTCGGCCTATGGCCGAACCTTGTGCCACAACAGTGGTGGCCTCCATCTCCTCCCAGTACGTTTTGACATGGGCAAGGGCCATCCGCGCACCTTTTATGCATGCCGATCTCTTTACGGCATCGATGCGTGGCACAACATCAAGGAATTATTGCACTAAGCTAAAGTAGCTATTTGGCCTTGGCCCTCCCGGCCACAGGTGATCCACAACGGACCTCATGGCAAGTCCGGACAACCTATGGAGCTCGGGCCAACCGGTCAATCGCTCATTCAGCAGCAGCGGATGGACTGGAGCGTGAAACTGCGACCAGAACAGCTTTTCCATTAGGGGACCTTTCGGATCCTTGAAGTACTCAGCTTCATCAGTAGCACTTGCAACCAAATCCATGTACGTGTCCACAGAACTCCATAACCGGTCCATAGGAGCATACTTCGGATATCCAAACTTAGTCCGCAACAAGAAGGGCTTCCCAGACATGTTATCTGCAGCTTGATTCAGCTCCTCCTTTGTCGCTCTAATTTTGGAGCGGTCTTCCTTGGCAGCCATCCGGGCCTTCTCCAGGCCCGTCACCTTCGCCCGGTTTTCTTCTTCAAGAAGCTAGTAATGGTCAGCGGCATCTTTTAACTCTGCAGCCATCTTGGCTATTTTTTCCTTGCTCTCGCAATGCGCGGCATGTTCGGCCCTTAACTCTTCGGCCGCCTTTAATGCGACCGCATTGCTACTCCTTGCTTGCTCCTTGGCTCGGGCAAGCTCCGCCCGAAGGGTCTCCACGGTGGCAGCTCCATCTGCAGTCACAACATATTAAAGATACTGGCATCATGATGCTGTTATTATGTGACGATCACCAGAAAAATCGCTCACCCTGTGCCTCGTCAAGCCGCTTGTTGACAAGCACGATGTCGGCATCTGCCGCATCTAGTTACCCCTTTAGTTTGGCAAACCCATCAGTCCGGCTAGCCACCGAAGCTAAAACCACATGCACATAAAGGTGGTATGGTTATTACCTGGGACTATGATCCTCTGTTTGCCGCCGTTCTTGACGACAACTAGAGTCTCAGGGGCTACTATCTGCATGGGCATACCTAACGTATGCGGTACTGTTAAAGGCATACATTATTTCACGTACCTCGAAGCCTTTCAGCATACTCATAAAAGCTTCCTGCAAACCGCTTTCAGTGGATGAAATCCTTTCAATTACCGTACCCATTAGCATACGATGCGCTTCTGAGACAACAGCTTGCCCTAGAAGAACCTTCAGTGCATCCGACCGCACACTGTACGGACCCTTGTTGTTTCTCTCCTCAGGAGCCGGATACTGGGGATCCTGGGAAGCCAAAGGGTTATCATCTGGCCCTAGTGGATCCAGAGATACCCTTCGCGATGACACTTCAAGGTCGCCCGCTTCTTGAGCTGGGGAGTCTGGGGGAGGCGTTTCGCTCTCCATCATCTCAGGAAGAAGATCCCCCGAAGTTGAACTCTGTCGAGAAGGGCTGTGATCCGGACTACAATTTATAAGCATCGGTTATTGTCCTCAGAAGTAAGGTAGGATATCTTCACTAGTAAGTACTTTTTGATTACTTACAGCTTGGTAGAGGGCTGATCCCCGCGCGGACATTATGCGGCAAGAATACCCTCCGAGGCAGGACCCTCTGGCGGACATTTCTTCTCCCGTTTGGAAACCTTAGTTTCCGGATCTTCAGAGGTAGTCCTCTTCCTTTCTTGGGGAGAGAGCCTTGGTTATCCTCCCTCGCGGAGGCGCTCATTCCCTCGATGGGAATAGGTAGTGATGGAGGCCCGCTTTCGCCCTCTTTATTCCCCTCTTCATCTTCCTTTGAGGGCACTAGACAAGGTGCTGGCTCGAGCATCTTTTCCAGCACCGAATTATCCAAGCCCTCAGGAAGGGGGGCCGAACACTAGATCATCTTCGCCTTTGTTATCCAGTCCTGGTCAAAGAGCGATTCTTCAGAATGATGTCATGATAAATCAAAGGATAGTGTGTTCGACCATAGTGTGTTCGCCCATGTCCTCGGTGGTGTCCGGACACTCTATTTGGGGTCCGAAGAACGATTTATACATCTTCTCAAGCGTCATGCCAAGGAAATGTTGAATAGTGTGCGGTCCTTCCGGGTTGAATTCCCACATGTGGAGGGGCCGGCGTTTGCAGGGCTGGACTCGACAAACCAGCATAACTTGCATTACCATAATCAGACTGAAATCTCCCTCGAAGAGATCTCGGATACGGCTCTACAGTATTGGTACGTCCTTGGCTGGACCCAGCTCAGCCCCCTGCAGATCCATGCCATCAGTTGTGGTGGGGGGCCCGAGCGAAAGGTGGGGGCGGCTACCTATTTGGCACTTCGGGGAGCTGTGACGTAAAACCACTCCCGCTGCCACAATTCGAACACCTCTGGAAAGGAACCCTTTGGCCATGGAGCGTCAGCAATTTTGCTTATTAGAGCACCCCGCACGCTGCGTACTGCCCCTCGACCGTCTTCGGCTTCACATCGAAGGTCTTGAGTCACAGGCCGAAGTGAGGGGTAATGCGGGAAGGCCTCACATACGACAATAAATGATAGGATGTGAAGGGAATCCGGCGCAAGATCATGAAAATCCAGCCCGTAATAGAACATAAGACCCCTAACAAAGGGATCCAGACCGAGGCCTAGTCCTCGGAGGAAGTGGGAGACGAACACAACGCACTCGTTGGGTTCGGGAGTATGGACGACCTACACTCAGGTGGGCAGCCTATGCGAAATTTCGGCGGTCAGATATCTGGCATCCCTCAACTTCTTGATGTCCTCCTCCATGATGGAGGAAGGCATCCACCGGCCTTGAAGGCTGGGTCTGGACATGATTGAAGGTCCGAAGCACCTGACCTGAGCTTTGGGTGTTAGAACTCGAGGCGGGGGAAGGATTCGATTGAGCGCGGGAGGGAAAAAAGAAAAAGCCTTGTCCCTTTATAAAGGGGGTGAATACCAGGCGTCCTCCTCGTGGCCGTTTGAGACTTACCTAAAATCTAGGAGTCATACCAACAGGCACGGTTGGGTTACCCATGTTTATATTGATGAGAATCCCGTGATAAGGGGAACACAATCTCTGCTTTGACGAGACATGTCAAGGAAACCGCCTCGCATTATGTGCGGGGCTGGTTGAAGAAAAACGGTTCAAATAATGACTGGGCCGTGGCGTGATGTCATGCTGTCAAAACGTGTCAGCAGATTAGATTTGTGGAAATATTATTCTCTCTACAGTGGTATGTGGAACTTATTTTGCAGGGTCGGACACTATCCTTGTATTCAAACTCTTCCGTGGTGTATTCGGAGGAGGAACCCGCCCTGCAATGCCGAAGACAACACTGTGCACCAGACTCATCATCATTGAAGCCTGGTTCAGGGGCAACTGAGGGAGTCCTGGATTAGGGGGCCTCCTAACAGCAGGACTATATCCTTTGGCCGGACTGTTCGACTATGAAGATACAAGATCGAAGACTTCGTCCCGTGTCCGGACGGGACTCTACTTGGCGTGCAAGGCAAGCTAGGAAATACGGATATGGATATCTCCTCCTTTGTAAACGACCTTGTGTAACCCTAGCCCCCTCCGGTGTCTATATAAACCGAAGGGTTTTAGTCCATAGGACAACATACAATCATACCATAGGCTAGCTTCTAGGGTTTAGCCTCTCCGATCTCGTGGTAGATCAACTCTTGTAATACTCAAATCATCAATAACAATCAAGCATGACGTAGAGTTTTACCTCCATCAAGAGGGCCCGAACCTGGGTAAACATCGTGTCCCCTGCCTCCTGTTACCATCCGCCTTAGACGCACAGTTCGGGACCCCCTACCCGAGATCCGCTGGTTTTGACACCAACAACATCCAATATACTCACATATTAGATGAATTAACAACTTATATTATGGGCCAAAAGGAGTTTATTGCATATTTACAAACTATCGGTTGATTAACTGTTCTTGTATCCATGGGTTAGAGTTAGTTTGAGCTAGTTTGGGCTCAAATAGCCCTAAAGTATATCCAAACATGAGGGCTAGTGTGAGCTAGTTGCATATAACCCACCCGAAAAACTATCCCACTCAAGAGGTGCTAATTGCAGCTAGTTCTCCTAGTGCATTTATTGTTAATCTAACCCTGTCATCCAAACACCTCTTTGGATGGAGTTAGTTCAGGGCTAGTCATCAGCTAGAAACTAAGGGGTTGTTTGGATTGTGACTATCTTTACCATATATTGCCACATGATTTTTGCCACACTTGCCTTAGTTGTGTTGCTCAAATTGTTAGCCACACTTTGGCTTACCTAAGGGAATCTTGCCACACTTTTTATGCCTATGACATGAGGGGTTCATTGCTCATAAAAAATTTCTTAGCTTAGGTGTGGCTGGAACCAAACACCTACCCAACTTAGTCAAAGTTGCCTAAGATTAGGCGTGGCAAAAGTGTGGCAAGGTGTGGCTAGGAACCCAATATCCCCTAACTCTAAGCTCTAGCTAAGTCGAGTATCCAAACAGGGCTATGTTATTGTTGTTGCTACTGCTGCTCGTCTACGTATATCTAGACATCATCAGAACACTAAGGTAACACTCTTCCTTGTTGCTATGTAGCCCAGGATTGCATATTTAGACATTAAGTACAATGCATGTTGCTATATAGCCTCAGATACACTACATATGGCCCTAGCTAACCTAACGATAAATGGGTTACAAATATATTAGCTAAAAGTCTGATTCACTGATTAGTCCCTTATCAGCCCCCGGACTATATGGTACCAGCTACCGATATCCTGAACAGTGAGTATATATAAGCCATGAGAAGTGAGTATATATAAGCCATGAGATGGAACTAACCTCAATGGAAAACAGTAGCCTTTCCCAAAATTGTCCTGTGTAAGTACATCGAGAGGCGTGTTAAGCACAACAGGCTAAACATCAACCAAATATATCCATGGCATACAAAATAATCTCCAAAAGATAGATTCAGTGTGCAGGTTTAAGCATGCTAGTAAAGCAAAACAAGTGGAAAGGTGTGTTAACTACAACAGGCCTAACATTTAACAACAAGAAAACATAGTCATTCAAACTGGTATTATGCCCGTCTAAGTACACTGGTTATTGTTATATAAAAATGGAAAGGTGTGTTAACTACAAGATGCAACAACCAAATGTAGTCATTCACAGTGGTATGGTTGAAACTGGTACTAATGAAATTGAACTGCACAGTTCATACTTTAACATATAGAACATCACGTTGTGAATAATTGGAATAAACAAGGCATACTACAAACAACCTAAGATAGCATTTGAAACTGGACATATGCGAACTACAAACAACCGAACAATTAAAAAACTTTAAAAGAGGTATATGCTAACTATAACAGGCTTAACAACAAGCAAGTATATGCATTCCTATCGGCATGTTTAAAAATGGATTGATGAAATGTACTGCACAGTAAATAGTTGCACGTATAGAGCATCACATTTCGAACAACTGAAATAAACAACACATACTGGAAACAACCAAATATAGCAATTCAAACTGGACATATTCTCACTACACTACAAAAGGGACTCGACAAAACAAATCATGGGTTCCCCCCTGTGAACAGGCACGGTAAAACAAATCATGTTTTTCCTCACTTGTCACAAATGGGCTGTCACACCCTCGATGCGACTATATCTCCCATGTGTCGAGGCACGACTTAGAGGCATAATCGCATTGAAGGCATATGTCGCAAGTGAGGCAATCTTCACACAACCCATGTACATAAATAATATAAAGGGGGAATAATAATAATAGTTGGCTTACACTCGCCACGTCACATCAAGGTACATAAATAGCATCCATCATACAAACACTCATGGCCCGACTATGGCGCCAAAATAGAAAAGACCCCCAACATGCGACTAAGCCCTGGATCGAACCCCGAATAGGCACCACTACTGATCATCAGGAAAAGAAACATAGTATCGCTGAGAGTCCTCGTCGTACTCCCACTTCAGCTCGAACGCGCCATCCGGAGGAGTATCATCGGTCCCTGCATCTGGTGTAATAGTAATCTGTGAGCC
This sequence comes from Triticum monococcum, assembly GCA_034509565.1. Lineage (NCBI taxonomy): Eukaryota > Viridiplantae > Streptophyta > Magnoliopsida > Poales > Poaceae > Triticum > Triticum monococcum. Next base: position 343,267,480 of record CM067847.1, read on the forward strand.
ACAAGGACTCAGCAATCTCGCACCCTCGCGATCAAGACTATTTAAGCTTAATAGGTAAGGAAGGGGGGTAATGTGAGTGGAGCTGCAGCAAGCGACTAGCATATATGGTGGCTAACTTATTCGCAAAAGAGAGCGAAAAGAGAAGGCAAAGCACGAGCGGTAACTAAATAGAGCAGGCTACGCAAACATAACTCCAACGCCGTGTCCACTTCCCGGACTCCGCCGAGAAGAGGCCATCACGGCAACACACGCAGTTGATTCATTTTAATTAATTAAGTCCAAGTTGTCTACAACCGGACATTAACAAATTCCCATCTGCCCATAACCGCGGGCACGGCTTTCGAAAGATCAATCCCTGCAGGGGGGTCCCAACTTAGCCCATAACAAGCTCTCACGGTCAACGAAGGAATAGACCTCCACCCAGGACCCACCGATCAGACTCGGTATCCCGGTACAACAAGATGATTCGACAGGTCAAAACTAGTCCAGCAACACCGCCCGAATGCGCCAACAAATCCCGATAGGAGCTGCACATATCTCTTTCTCAGGGCACACTCAGATTGTCCAAACTTCCGGTAGGCCAGCCCAGAGTTGCCCCTGGTGGCCACCGGTGGCTGACGTTCCGGACCAACACTCAGAGGAGCACTGGCCCGTGGGGGGCTAAAATAAAGATGACCCTCGGGCTCCGGAAACCCAAGGGAAAGAGAAGGGTAGGTGGCAAATGGTAAAACCAATGTTGGGCATTGCTGGAAAAGCTTTAATCAAGGCGAACTATCAAGGGGTTCCCATTATAGCCCAACCGCGTAAGGGACGCAACAATCCGGGAACATAACACCGATATGACGGAAACTAGGGTGGCAAGAGTGGAACAAAACACTAGGCGAGAGGCCGAGCCTTCCACCCTTTACCAAGTATATAGATAAGTAAAGATAACATAGCAATATAATGATATCCCAACAAGTAAATAAATGTTCCAAGAAGGAACGGCTCCAATCTTCACCTGCAACTAGCAACGCTATAAGAAGGGGCTTGAGCAAAGCGGTAACATAGCCAATCAACGGTTTGCTAGGACAAAGGTGGGTTAGAGGCTCAATCATGGCAATTGGGAGGCTGACAAGCAAGTGGTAGGCATCGTAGCATTGGCAAAGCAAAGGAGCGAGCAAACTAGCATAGCAAAGATAGTAGTGATTTCAAGGGTGTGATCATCTTGCCTACACAGTTGTCAGAATTGACTGGATCCTCAAAAGGAAACTCAACGGGCTCCTCGTTAGCAAACTCGTCTCCCGGCTCTACCCAACAACACAAACAAGCAACAAGGATACAATCAACCACGTGCAAGGGCAAGCAATAATATGCAAAGATGATATGCTATGCGGGATGCGATGCGGGATGCATAATGCAAGATGTAACAGGAAATGCATGAACCTGGCCTCAACATGGAAATACAAGTGTGCCACTGGATAGAGGGGAAGAAATCCCCTGAAAACGATATAAAGATCATGGCAATCGGAGCTACGGTTTAGAAATGGCAAGCGTTTTACTAAACGAACCGATCTGCGATTTACAGCAAGTAGGATCCTAAATGCAACAAAATGAACATGCTACAGCCACCAAACATGAAAACAAATTGCATTGCAGTGATGTACTCATCAAGCTTAACAAATCATGATGACTGAGGCATAGGCAAATTCATCCATTAAGGGCTTCAAACAAGCATGGCAAAACTGAATAAGCAAAATAGATTTCAGACTTAGCGAAATTAACGCTAGTCTGAAATTTCAGACCACGATGCTCTCTTCAGAGCAGCAAAACAACATGAAGGCAAACCTGAACATGGCAAGTAAGAGCATGGCATGGAGCTACTCAACAAGCTTAACAAAACACCCAAAATGACCTGGGGCCAAAAGGGTTCACAAAATACTCTACCGAGCACACGAACATTGATGAAACACAATCAGTTTTCAGACTTAGTGAAAACTGGGACATGCTGAAATAATAACTCACGGAGGTGTGTAAACGAGCTCGATGCTCTCACTACCGTGCAAGTCATGGCAAGGCAAGCATATATCCATTAAGAAGGCACAAAATTCTAGCTAGACAAGGCAAGAACAATGGCATAGCATGCATGAATCACTAGCAATAACTCCGGCAAAATCGCAAGAGAGTTCACGATCTGCCCAAAACAGCAACTATCCAAAAGTTGAGCTCGATTGAGTCAACCTAGGTTGCTCCAACATAACAAGTAAAGACATGGATGGATTAAGCACAACAAGCATAACAAATCACTCTTACTGATCATCCTCAAAAGAGGCACGGATCACTAGAAAACAGGCCGGACATATCGCATCGTGAACTAAAACGGCTCAGACTTAGTGAAAATCACTAAGTCCCTGAAATCTGTAATCTCAGGTAGCCCTCTTCGCAAGCTTGCACAAGACAACACACACATCCTAAAAATACATGGAAGGCACCTCTGGAAAGAAGAACACATTCTTAACAATTCATCCCAAAGGGGCACAGGCATATCATGCGCGGATTAAATATGGCAAAAATGACAAAAGTGCATGTTGGACTAACGGATCTGCAATTTAACTCAACATGCCTCCTTCCAACAGCATTTTGGGCACCAAGATGACCTCAAATTCAAATGATGCAATGAAATGAAATGATGTACTCGTCGAGACGAAGACTTTGACATATGATACGCCCAAAACGGAGCTACGGATGAGGAGATATGAGCGGTCAAAGTTGCACGAAAATTAGGGTTCGGGGATGAAAAAGTCAACCGAGAGTCTTCCTCAGATCCAGATCTAGCGCGGATTCCGAGGCACGCCGGTACTGTAGCTGCCGGACTCGAGGTCGCCGGAGAAAGAGCCGACCGGAGCGGGGAGGGAGATGGAGCTCGCCGGCGCGTCGCCGGCGACGAGGGAGACGGCGCGGCGCCGGGCAGCACGGCGAGGAGGCGAGGCGAGGCACCCGGCGGCCGGGCACGGAGGGGCGGCGAGGTCCCGCTCGGGCGGCGGTGGCGGCCCGTGGCGGCGGCGCCCGGGATGAGTGGGGGGGCGCGGGGCGCGGCCCGGGAGACGGCGCCCGAGGGCCCGCCCCGGGCTTCGGCGGGCCGGCGGCTGCGGGGCGGCGATGTGGGCGCGCCCGCCACGCGTCGGCGTCTGGGTGGCTGCGGGCGTCGGCGGACGTCGTCCGGCCGGCGGCGGACACGTCCGTCGGCGCAGATCTCAGTTTTTTTTTTAGAATTAGGGTTTCGAGGTGGGAGACGGGATCCGAAAATGGAGGGGGTATAAATAGGCATAGAGGGAGCTAGGAGAGTCCATATGAGGTGCGGTTTTCGCCCACACGATCGTGATCGAACGACCGAGACGATGGAGCTGAGGTTGGTGGGTTTTGGGCCAAAATGGAGCACACACACGAGGCCTTTTTGGTCCCTCGGTTAACCGTTGGAGTATCAAACGAAGTCCAAATGACCCGAAACTTGACAGGCGGTCTACCGGTAGTAAACCAAGGCCGCATGGCAAGTCTCGGCCCAATCCGGAAATGTTTAATCCCCACACACGAAAGAAAGCTATAAATGGCCACCGGAGGAGAACGAAGCGCCGGAATGCAAAACGGACAACGGGGAAAATGCTCGAATGCATGAGATGAACATGTATGCAAATGCGATGCACGTGATGACATGATATGAGATGCACGAAAAAAACAAAACAACACACTGAGACAAAGACCCGAACCCGAGAATTAAATATAACTTAATGCCGGAAACGGCAAGAGTCGGAGTACAATTGGGGAAGGTTACACATGGGGCATTACAACACTCTACCACTACGAAAAGATCTCGTCCCGAGATCTAGGACTGAAAGAACTCTGGGTACTCAGAACGGAGGTGATCCTCGCGTTCCCAGGTAGCTTCACGGTCGGAATGGTGTGACCACTTAACTTTGAGAAACTTGATTGACTTGTTGCGAGTTTTGCGTTCAGTCTCTTCAAGGATTGCAACTCGGTGCTCACGGTAGGAGAGATCTTCTTGGAGCTCAATGTCCTTGAAGTTGATGGTGCGCTCAGGCGTCTTGAAGCACTTACGGAGTTGCGAGACGTGGAACACATCATGAACATTGGCAAAGGTTGCAGGAAGCTCGAGTTGATAGGCGAGGTCGCCTCTCTTGCTGACGATCTTGAAAGGCCCGACGTATCTGGGGGCAAGCTTCCCTTTGATACCGAAGCGACGAGTCCCTTTCATAGGAGAGACGCGGAGGTAGACATGATCTTCGATCTCGAAGGCCACATCACGGTGCTTGCTGTCGTAGTAGCTCTTCTGACGAGATTGGGCTGCTTTGAGGTTATCATCAATGACCTTGCACATTTCTTCTGCTTCTGTGATCAGGTCATTACCCAGCAGCTGACGTTCACCGGTTTCAGACCAGTTGAGAGGTGTACGGCACTTTCTACCATACAGAATTTCAAACGGGGCCTTGCCGGAAATTGCTTGGAAACTGTTGCTGTACGAGAATTCAGCATAAGGAAGGCAATCCTCCCACTTCATGCCAAAGGAGATAACACAAGCTCTGAGCATATCTTCAAGAATCTGGTTGACACGCTCGACTTGACCGCTTGTTTGAGGATGGAAAGCAATGCTGAAGCGAATGCTGGTGCCCATGGCCTTCTGAAAAGAATCCCAGAACTTGGAGGTAAAGATGCTGCCACGGTCTGAAGATATCACTTGAGGAATACCGTGCAGATAGACAATGCGAGAGGTGTAGAGTTCCGCCAATTGAGCTGCAGTGATTGACTCTTTGATAGGCAGGAAATGAGCCACTTTGGTCAGCTTGTCGATGACAACGAATATAGCATCATTGCCACGCTTGGACTTAGGAAACCCAGTCACAAAGTCCATTTCAATGTGGTCAAACTTCCATTTTGGAATGGCGAGAGGTTGGAGGAGACTTGCTGGCCTTTGGTGTTCTGCTTTCACTCTTCTGCAGACATCACATTCATTCACGAATTGAGCGATCTCGCGCTTCATTCGAGTCCACCAATAAGTTTGCTTCAGGTCTTGATACATCTTCGTGCTCCCAGGGTGGATGGAGAGGAGAGAGTTGTGGGCCTCATTCATGATCACTTTACGAAGTTCACCTTTGGGCACAAAAATTCGATCCTCGAAGAAGAGAGTGTCCTTGTCATCAAGTCGGTAGCACTTGTACTTGGACTGACTCTTTGCAATACCAATCTTCACCTTTTTCACCATAGCATCAAGAAGCTGGGCTTGGCGAATCTGGTCTTCCAAGGTAGGAGAAACTTGAAGGTTGGCAAGGAAACCTTGAGGAACAACTTGCAGATTAAGTTTGCGGAAGGCTTCACAAAGCTCGGGTTGATAAGGCTTGAGAATCAGACTGTTGCAATATGCTTTTCTGCTCAAAGCGTCAGCAATCACATTAGCCTTGCCTGGAGTATACTCGATACTCGGATTGTACTCTTGAATCATTTCGACCCATCGAGTCTGCCTGAGGTTGAGATTAGGCTGAGTGAAGATGTACTTGAGACTTTTGTGATCAGTGAAAATGTCCACTTTCCTTCCCAAGAGAAGATGTCTCCAAGTCAACAATGCGTGCACAACTGCCGCCAACTCGAGATCATGAGTGGGGTAGTTCTTCTCATTTGGCTTCAACTGGCGAGAGGTATAAGCAACAACTTTCTTCTCTTGCATCAGTACTGCACCGAGACCTTGGAGAGAGGCATCACAAAAGACCTCGTACGGCTTGGTTTCATCAGGCGGAGTTAGAACTGGAGCAGTGATCAATTTCTCTTTCAAAGCGTTGAAAGCAACATCACACTCCGGAGACCAAACGTACTTGACGTGCTTCTGAAGAAGATTTGAGAGAGGCTTCGCGATCTTGGAGAAGTTTTCAACGAATCTTCGGCAATAACTTGCAAGACCGAGGAAGCTACGGAGTTGCTTCACATTCTGAGGAGGTTCCCAATTAACAATTGCAGACACCTTCTCAGGATCCACGGAAATGCCCTTGGCAGAGATAATATGCCCAAGATAAAGAACTTCGTCGAGCCAAAACTCACACTTAGAGAACTTGGCATAGAATTGATGTTCCCTTAGCTTGTCAAGAACCAAATGCAAGTGTTTGGCATGATCTTCCTTGTTCTTCGAGAAAACCAGGATATCATCGAGATAGACCAAAACAAAGTCGTTGGTGTAGGGGTTGAAGATGAAGTTCATCATGCGAGAGAACGTCGGAGGAGCATTAGCGAGGCCAAAAGACATAACAGTGTATTCATATGACCCATAGCTTGTTCTGAATGCCGTCTTTGGAATATCTTGTTCACGAATGCGAATTTGATGATAACCCATACGGAGATCAAGCTTGGAGAATACTTGGGCACCCTTGAGTTGCTCGAACAGCTCATTAATGTTGGGAAGTGGATATTTGTTCTTGATGGTCTTCTTGTTCAATGGACGATAATCAACACAAAGTCGGTCCGTTCCATCCTTCTTCTTCACAAAAATAACACCACAACCCCACGGAGAAGTACTAGGCCGAATGAGACCCATCCTTTCCTGCACATCGAGCTGTTTCTTCAACTCCTTCAACTCTTCGGGGCCGAGCTTGTAAGGCCGTTTGCACACCGGTTCCGTACCGGGCTCAAGTTCAATAACGAATTCAACCGGCCGGTTTGGAGGCATGCCTGGGAGTTCTTCAGGGAAGACATCTTGATACTCACAAACAACCGGAATGTGCGAAATAGCATCCAATTCACCCTTCTCATTGAGAGAGAATAACCGGATGGTATTATCCCGAGCAGCAAAGACAATCACTTCCTCAGACGAATGAGTCAGTTGAATCTGCTTGGCTGCGCAATCCAGCTGAGCTTTATGTTTAGAGAGCCAGTCCATCCCAAGAATGAGGTCGATATCGGAATTGCCAAGAACCATAGGAGAAGCCAAGAACTTGAATTCACCCAACATGATGGAAATATCCGGAATCTCCTGATTGGCGAGCAAACATTTAGCCGGAGATACCACTGCTAACGGACTATGCATCGCTTGGGAAAAGAACTCATGCTTAGATGCAAAAGGCTTCGAGATGAAACAATGCGATGCCCCTGTGTCAAAAAGAACTTTTGGAGGAATATCATTAACAGGAAGGTTACCCATGATGACATCTGATGAATCCTCTGCTTGAGCTGCATTCACCATATTGACCTTGGCGTGCTTGGGATTATGCTTGACCACAGCTGTACTTGCCGATCTGACAGGAGGAGGAGGAGGAAGACGCCTCTGGTTGAAACACTTGTTGGCGTAGTGACCCATCTGTTGGCACTTGTTGCACGTGACCTCTGAGAGCGGACGGTGGTACGGAGCACTCGATCTTGGAGCTTGAGACGAAGTCTTGTTCTGAAAGCCTGGGTTGGGTGGGTGGGACGAACCACTGCCACCTTTGCTCTTCTGCTGATACGGCTGACGGAACGGAGGAGGAGGAAGCCAATATTTCTGCTGCTTGGCCACTTGAGTAGAGGACGAAGACGAAGTGTCTCTGACTCGCTTCCTGGAAACGTCACACCTGAGCTGAGCAGCCTCTTGCTTCAGTGCCATGTTGTAGAACTCATCGTATCTCAGCGGCTCGAAGAGGACAAGAGCGAGCTGAATCTCTTCACGAAGACCACCCCTGAACTGATAGATCATGCTCTTCTCATCAGGAACATCCTGCTCGGCAAAACGGGCGAGCTTCTGGAACAACTTTTTGTAGTCATAGACAGACAAAGAGCCTTGCTTCAGATTGCGGAATTCTTCACGTTTGCTTTCAGTCACACTTTGAGGAATGTGATGAGCGCGGAAATCACGACGGAAATCATCCCAAGTAATCAAACGTCCACCTCTGGAATCCCGGTACTGCTGAAACCACTCTGCGGCCTGATCCTTGAGCTGGAAAGACGCGAACTTGACGAAATCTTCAGGTCTGACGTTGCTACATTCAAAATGCTTGCCCAGATCGACTAACCAATCATCAGCATCGGTAGCCTCAACGCAGTTGCTGAACGTCTTTGGACCATTTGCGAGGAACTGATTCAGAGTTGCAAACTGGTTCTGGTTGCTGCCTTGATTCGCTTGACTGCTTTGATTCCGCTCTTGAATGATTTGCATGATCAGCTGAGTATTTGCATTAGTAGCAGCCATCACAGCCTGCCATGCTTCCGGAGGAGGCGGAGGTGGCGGAGGATCTGGGTTCGGAGTCGTGCGCGTTGGAGGAGCCATCCTGAAGAGGTTGACCACCATTAGCACACAAATAGAGAAATATAGAAGGTGAATCCAACGGAATGAAAATTGCAACATAAAGTCTTCACATCCGAACAAAATGAACGAATGCACTTCTCATGAAGTGGTCACATATTCCTAAATTGCGAAGCCACGGATAATCAGGTAGAAGAGGTACATCAACGAGGGATGGAATCAACATATGACATCGAAGGAGAACGAATGCCACAACTCGAAATAAAACCAAGGGTTGGCTTGCGGAATAAGCCGGAACAAACACATGATAGAAATTTCGTCCGAAGTGTTCGTGGTAGGACCTACACGGGCTCGACCGTACAACACCATCATGTACAAGGCAGTGCACATGACATACGAAGCATCCCCGAGTCAGCATAGCCAAGGACTCTTCAAGACACAACGAGGTCACTGTAAAATCGACCGTGAATAGGCGAACCACTAGACGTCGAACCCCAATTTCATATCACACATATGTTGGAAAGATATCCTAAGGCTACTTGAATTCCCACCTATGAAATTCCCGAAACTTTCCGGTTATGCAATCAGGTGTTGAGGATACAGGGGAAGCATAATATCTCACCCAAGCTAGCAAATCCTACATCCAGCTGCATCCATCCTTCAACACATAACCAAGAAACCTTCGGAAACCATCTATCTCAACCTTCGAAAAGCATCCGTTATACAAGTTATGGCGATACTCCCAAACTCCCGCCCAGTACTGGGTGGCGTCGAGGTTATCTCACCAACGAACTGCATAAAGGAGATTTTCGATGTCGCGCACATATCTCAAGTATGCCAGAATTGCAACGATAGAATTATGATGACAACACCTCACAGCTCAACTCCCCGGGACACTTCCACTAAACCCCTGACAGGAGGCACCAAGACAGTATTCTCATCATAAGCCATCGGAACAAAACTAAGATACTCGCGTGATCCTAAATTTTTTTTTGTGAAATTTGAGAAGAGAAGAGTCAAAACTCTACGTCAGGATGCCTTACCAGAGCGATGAGGAGACTGGGAAGTAAAAAGAATTCCTAAGCTCTCTGATATATAATTCCAAAGGACTCAAAACATTTTTCTAGACACAACTCGGCTGCTAGAAACGATCAAGCAATGGGGCTCCTAAGGTCGGGGAAGGCACTGATTACCAACTTGTCACACCCTCGATGCGACTATATCTCCCACGTGTCGAGGCACGACTTAGAGGCATAATCGCATTGAAGGCATATGTCGCAAGTGAGGCAATCTTCACACAACCCATGTACATAAATAATATAAAGGGGGAATAATAATAATAGTTGGCTTACACTCGCCACGTCACATCAAGGTACATAAATAGCATCCATCATACAAACACTCATGGCCCGACTACGGCGCCAAAATAGAAAAGACCCCCAACATGCGACTAAGCCCTGGATCGAACCCCGAATAGGCACCACTACTGATCATCAGGAAAAGAAACATAGTATCGCTGAGAGTCCTCGTCGTACTCCCACTTCCGCTCGAACGCGCCATCCGGAGGAGTATCATCGGTCCCTGCATCTGGTGTAATAGTAATTTGTGGGCCACAAGGACTCAGCAATCTCGCACCCTCGCGATCAAGACTATTTAAGCTTAATAGGTAAGGAAGGGGGGTAATGTGAGTGGAGCTGCAGCAAGCGACTAGCATATATGGTGGCTAACTTATTCGCAAAAGAGAGCGAGAAGAGAAGGCAAAGCACGAGCGGTAACTAAATAGAGCAGGCTACGCAAACATAACTCCAACGCCGTTTCCACTTCCCGGACTCCGCCGAGAAGAGGCCATCACGGCAACACACGTAGTTGATTCATTTTAATTAATTAAGTTCAAGTTGTCTACAACCAGACATTAACAAATTCCCATCTGCCCATAACCGCGGGCACGGCTTTCGAAAGATCAATCCCTACAGGGGGGTCCCAACTTAGCCCATAACAAGCTCTCATGGTCAACAAAGGAATAGACCTCCACCCAGGACCCACCGATCAGACTCGGTATCCCGGTACAACAAGATGATTCGACAGGTCAAAACTAGTCCAGCAACACCGCCCGAATGCGCCGACAAATCCCGATAGGAGCTGCACATATCTCTTTCTCAGGGCACACTCAGATTGTCCAAACTTCCGGTAGGCCAGCCCAGAGTTGCCCCTGGTGGCCACCGGCGGCTGACGTTCCGGACCAACACTCAGAGGAGCACTGGCCCGTGGCGGGCTAAAATAAAGATGACCCTCGGGCTCAGGAAACCCAAGGGAAAGAAAAGGGTAGGTGGCAAAAGGTAAAACCAATGTTGGACATTGCTGGAAAAGCTTTAATCAAGGCGAACTATCAAGGGGTTCCCATTATAGCCCAACCGCGTAAGGGACGCAACAATCCGGGAACATAACACCGATATGACGGAAACTAGGGTGGCAAGAGTGGAACAAAACACTAGGCGAGAGGCCGAGCCTTCCACCCTTTACCAAGTATATAGATAAGTAAAGATAACATAGCAATATAATGATATCCCAACAAGTAAATAAATGTTCCAACAAGGAACGGCTCCAATCTTCACCTGCAACTAGCAACGCTATAACAAGGGGCTTGAGCAAAGTGGTAACATAGCCAATCAACGGTTTGCTAGGACAAAGGTGGGTCAGAGGCTCAATCATGGCAATTGGGAGGCTGACAAGCAAGTGGTAGGCATCGTAGCATTGGCAAAGCAAAAGAGCGAGCAAACTAGCATAGCAAAGATAGTAGTGATTTCAAGGGTGTGATCATCTTGCCTGCACAGTTGTCAGAATTGACTGGATCCTCAAAAGCAAACTCAACGGGCTCCTCGTTAGCGAACTCGTCTCTCGGCTCTACCCAACAACACAAACAAGCAACAAGGATACAATCAACCACGTGCAAGGGCAACCAATAATATGCAAAGATGATATGCTATGCGGGATGCGATGCGGGATGTCAAATGCAAGATGTAACAGGAAATGCATGAACCTGGCCGCAACTTGGAAAACCAAGTGTGCCACTGGACAGAGGGGAAGAAATCCCCTGAAAACGATATAAAGGTCATGGCAATCGGAGCTACGGTTTAGAAATGGCAAGCGTTTTACTAAACGAACCGATCTGCGATTTACAGCAAGTAGGCTACTAAATGCAACAAAATGAACATGCTACAGCCACCCAACATGAAAACAAATTGCATGGCAGTGATGCACTCAAGAAGCTTAACAAATCACTAGGACTGAGGCATAGGCAAATTCATCCATTAAGGGCTTCAAACAAGCATGGCAAAACTGAATAAGCAAAACAGATTTCAGACTTAGCGAAATTAACGCTAGTCTGAAATTTCAGACCACGATGCTCTCTTCAGAGCAGCAAAACAACATGAAGGCAAACCTGAACATGGCAAGTAAGAGCATGGCATGGAGCTACTCAACAAGCTTAACAAAACACCCAAAATGACCTGGGGCCAAAAGGGTTCACAAAATACTCTACCGAGCACACGAACATTGATGAAACACAATCAGTTTTCAGACTTGGTGAAAACTGGGACATGCTGAAATAATAACTCACAGAGGTGTGTAAACGAGCTCGATGCTCTCACTACGGTGCAAGTCATGGCAAGGAAAGCATATACTTGGTGAAAACTGGGACATGCTGAAATAATAACTCACGGAGGTGTGTAAACGAGCTCGATGCTCTCACTACGGTGCAAGTCATGGCAAGGAAAGCATATATCCATTAAGAAGGCACAAAATGCTAGCTAGAAAAGTCAAGAACAATGGCATAGCATGCATGGATCACTAGCAATAACTCCGGCAAAATCGCAAAAGAGTTCACGATCTGCCCAAAACAGCAACTATCCAAAAGTTGAGCTCGATTGAGTCAACCTAGGGTGCTCCAACATAACAAGTAAAGACATGGATGGATTAAGCAAGACAAGCATAACAAATCACTCTTACTGATCATCCTCAAAAGAGGCACGGATCACTAGGAAATCACTAAGTCCCTGAAATCTGTAATCTCAGGTAGCCCTCTTCGCAAGCTTGCACAAGACAACACACACATCCTAAAAATACATGGAAGGCACCTCTGGAAAGAAGACAACATGCTTAACAATTCATCCCAAAGGGGCATAGGCATATCATGCACGGATTAAATATGGCAAAAATGACAAAAGTGCATGTTGGACTAACGGATCTGCAATTTAACTCAACATGCCTCCTTCCAACAGCATTTTGGGCACCAAGATGACCTCAAATGCAAATGACGCAATGAAATGAAATGATGTACTCGTCGAGACGAAGATTTTGACATATCATACGCCCAAAACGGAGCTACGGATGAGGAGATATGAGCGGTCAAAGTTGCACGAAAATTAGGGTTCGGGGATGAAAAAGTCAACCAAGAGTCTTCCTCAGATCCAGATCCAGCGCGGATTCCGAGGCATGCCAGTACTGTAGCTGCCGGACTCGAGGTCGCCGGAGAAAGAGCCGGCCGGAGCGGGGAGGGAGATGGAGCTCGCCGGCGCGTCGCCGGCGACGAGGGAGACGGCGCGGCGCCGGGCAGCACGGCGAGGAGGCGAGGCGAGGCACCCGGCGGCCGGGCACGGAGGGGCGGCGAGGTCCCGCTCGGGCGGCGGTGGCGGCCCGCGGCGGCGGCGCCCGCCTGAGCCCGGGAAGGCGGCGGCGCCCGGGATGAGTGGGGGGGCGCGGGGCGCGGCCCGGGAGACGGCGCGGGAGGGCCCGCCCCGGGCTTCGGCGGGCCGGCGGCTGCGGGGCGGCGATGTGGGCGCGCCCGCCACGCGTCGGCATCTGGGTGGCTGCGGGCGTCGGCGGACGTCGTCCAGCCGGGGGCGGACACGTCCGTCGGCGCAAATCTCAGTTTTTTTTTAGAATTAGGGTTTCGAGGTGGGAGACGGGATCCGAAAATGGAGGGGGTATAAATAGGAATAGAGGGAGCTACGAGAGTCCAAATGAGGTGCGGTTTTTGCCCACACGATCGTGATCGAACGACCGAGACGATGGAGCTGAGTTTGGTGGGTTTTGGGCCAAAATGGAGGGGTGTTGGGCTGCACACACACGAGGCCTTTTCGGTCCCTCGGTTAACCGTTGGAGTATCAAACGAAGTCCAAATGACCCGAAACTTGACAGGCGGTCTACCGGTAGTAAACCAAGGCCGCATGGCAAGTCTCGGCCCAATCCGGAAATGTTTAATCCCCACACACGAAAGAAAGCTTTTAATGGCCACCGGAGGAGAACGAAGCGCCGGAATGCAAAACGGACAACGGGGAAAATGCTCGAATGCATGAGATGAACATGTATGCAAATGCGATGCACGTGACGACATGATATGAGATGCATGAAAAAAACAAAACAACACACTGAGACAAAGACCCGAACCCGAGAATTAAGTATAACTTAATGCCGGAAACGGCAAGAGTCGGAGTACAATTGGGGAAGGTTACACATGGGGCGTTACATGGGCTCATTCTCTTGGGAAGAGCACGGACCCTGGATATGCTCCATGTGTCGCAGATGGGCTCCTTCCCCTTGGAAGAGCATGGTTGTAGGGTGCTCTCCCTGATGTCGCAGGCGGGCTCTTTCCCCTTGGAAGAGTCAGAGAGGGTGCCCTCCTCGTGGTCGTCGTCGATGAGGTCTAACTTGGGAGCTATGGATCCCAAGCCAGCGTCGCAGAGCGTGTCCCTTAGAAATGAGAAAAGGGGATCTATAGCGATGTAGGATGGCAAATTCTTGACAGTGAGCCAGAGGAGATCAGCAGCGGGGCCATGGATGAGATCGATGGCGGTTGAACCCGAGGGGTTCGGGGTGGGCCAATTAACCTATGACATACCCGCGTTAGGCCATCGCTCTTGATGACCTCGATTTCGTAGCCGGCGTCCGCGACATGCCCGCATACTCTAGCCCGCTGATTGAGTGTCTGTGGCCAATAATGTTCGTCCGCTTCCTTGGCAGCCACCTCGGCAACGTCGGGTGAAGAGACCGGGATACACCTCTTTTGTGCTAGTCACTCCTCGAGCTCCACGGGAAGCGTAGCCGGGCATAGACTGCGACGCTCTGGAGTGGGAAAGGGGGCGTTTGGCAGGCGTCATCTAAGAAACACATGGCAGCCTGGATATGGAGATCAGTGGGTAAGCTACACGGGCAAACCGGCAGATGTTGACAATGGAGGCCTTGCAGCGGCAGCGACCTTGCTAGGGTTTCAATCAAGGGAGGGGTGTGTGTGTGTGTTTGTGCGCATGTGCCTGAGGAGGTTTTGGTGTGTGTGTTTGTGTGTGTGTGTGGAGGGGGGTGAGGGGTGTGTATGAGGAAATGACGCGGCTACTGAAAATTTTACTACGCAGGAGTCAATCGCATGAGTGAAATGCCGGTGCTATTGAAAATTTGGATGATGGTGCATCCCACATGGTCTGGAAATAACAACCATGTGTTATTAAACAGAAAAACCCTCGAGGCAGGCAGATAGTTTCGAGGAATGCAAGAGGGAGTGGGAAAAAGAAACATCACACACTGTCAAAACATAATAACCGTGTATTATCAAACAGAAAAAATCTGCAGGCGGGTAGATATTTTTGAGAGGGGAAGCCTCGTGGAGCCCAATGTATTATGCAGATGTGCGTGACAGGGGCACTGGCGTGGCACACGATTAGTGTGAGTGAACCATGTCTATTGCGTCAGCCGACCTGTCTAATGTTCATAAATTTGGCGAAATGATGAGGGAAAGGGTCAGAACACGAACACACTTGCATGTGGACCAAATATATTTCTAAAAAGGGTGATTTAATGTTGAGATACCAAATACAACTTCGATGTGGCATATTTCTCGCAACGCACACGATATTTCTTGCCCCCCTCGTGTCGGAGGAGGGGAATCCTAAGCTATGAATGCATGCCCCCCATGGAGGTTCACCTAGCAAAGTGCGAAGTAGCAGCCCCCCCCCCACACACACACTTTCATTAAGTGGGCTAGAGAGGGCATCACACGAAGATGTATCATAAAATGGACCAAAAATAATCCACCTTGGTCGTACAACCTCTCTCTTGTTGTTACTCAAAGTGATGGACGTTCATGCGACCCCAGATATGGGCTAGCTCACCAATAATCATGCAAGTAGCTAGTCCCTGAAGACAACCACTGCCTATGTGTGGCCCAAACATATGTATGGAGAGGTGTGTTTGAATACACAATGGAACAAGTTTGATGTGGCACCATGCTTTCGAACAAGAAATCCCCACACGGAGCGAGGGTTGGTTGACGATGCATATGTATGTCACACCACACTTCAAGCCGGTGACAGGGATTCATGCATGCAGGCGTGCATAGTATGCGGTCAAACTTAATTAGGTCTGAATCTCACCATGACCTATACTACGATAACACGAACCAAAGGAAGAATCCGCCATGATAACCCATCTTGTTGTCAGTCAAGATGATCATGGATGTCCACGCGGGCCCACGAATCTATAGGCTGGTCGCCGATAACCACGCGAGGGAGTGTACCGTTCGAAGACAACCACTACATGCATAGGTATGGAGGTGATGCATGCATGCATGTTTGAATACCATTTCACAACATTGATGTGGCGCGTGTGTTGAAAATGATACAGTCCCCACACAGAGTGAGATCGATTCATGACTTGGTGTGGTACTAGCCATTTTGACTCGATGGGAGGGATTCATGCGTACACATGCATGTGTGTCCTCAAACTGTAGTTTTCCTAGAGCATGACTCATATATATATATATATATATATCATATTACAAACAAAAAATAATCCCCTCCTAAGTCAAATTAACCTCTCTCATTGTGAGGCAAAGTAGTGATGTACCAAGTGGGCCCACAGATGGAAAGCATCGATATCGCTGATAACCACTTAAGTGGGTGCGAGAGGACAACCACCATCGCTTTGCATGTGGGCCAAACATATGTTGAATATCCAAAATGTACAACTTTGATGTGGCACATGCCTCGAAAACCATAAAGTCCCCACACAGATCGAGGTTCATGAAGCGTACTACATATGATGGTCCCCTTCCCCCTCTTCGATGCATACTATATGCTCCTATTGTAAGACAACCCAAATAGAATCCTCCTTGATGGTGAAATTAATTAACCTCTCCCGATGTAGGTCAAAGTGATGCATGCATCGACGATGGCCTCTCGGGCCCAAAGATGGAAGCGTCACACGTGAGTGTCCTAGGGTGTTGTGTGATGTTTGAATAGCCAATTTTACAACTTTAATGTGGCGCATGCCTCAGAAACTGAAAAGTCCCGACAATGGGTGAGGTCTACTTGTTCATGGACGCGTACATATAGTATATATGCTAGTCCCCTCCCACCTCTTTGACGCGTACTATATACTCCCACCATAACACAAACAAAAAAGATCCTACCTTGTTGGTCAAATTAACCTCTCAGCCGGCTATTGGTCAATGTGATGGACGACGACCTCGTGGGCCCACAAAAGCATCACACGGGAGTGAGTGTCATGTAGGACAACCATTGACTGCATGTGGCCAAAACATGTATGTATGAAAGGGTTGTGCAATGATTTAAATAACGAATTCACGACTTTTATGTGGCACCTGCCTAACAAAATAGCCAACCCACACGGTGGCTCACGAATCATAGTGTACTACCAACCACCCCCAACCCCAGATGCGCGCACACACACACACACCACGCCTCCACCGCAACTACGATGCATGTTAAATTATCCCACGGTTAACATATGTTACCAAAGGAGGGACATCTTAATTTTGAAAAAAAAACAGAGATCATTAAGACGTTTTAGTACCTTGATTGATTTTGTAGGGGTATAATGTGCAAAAATCAAATTTGAGCTACATGCACACGTGACAGTGCACCTAAATGGAGTGCAAAAACACATGTGTCTCACTGGGTGCATGTTTACTCCCCATGCAAGAAATTTCAAACATTGAGAGTCTTGATTTTTAAATTCTAGTACGTTCAAAACTTATTGGAAATTCATGAAACTTATTGTGTTGTCATATGGACACTAATACAAATTGGCATTGTACGTTTTTCTCAAATTTCATACCAGTTTAGATGTAATCTTTATCTTCTTACAAACGAGAGATTATTAATAATTGGGAACTAATATCACAAACGGTTCATTTATTCGAACCGTGAGCGTTAGACCAACAATGGATATGTGCCATGCTTCGGTTAAGCAATAAAGCAACAACACTGATCATCAAAATAGAAAAACAATATATGTGCCGCCATGCGACCCGTGTGCCCTGCGAGCAGGCATGAGTTGACGGGATGCATGCGAGCAATCCGCCGCGCAGGCAGACGGAGAGGCATGCATGCAGGTGTGTGAATTGACGAGAGGCATGCTCGCTGCAGAGTGTCATCGGGAGGCGTGCGAGTAGCTGTGTGAAATGACAGAAGGCATGCCAGCAGTCTAGTGTGCAGGCTCACCGGGAGGCGAGCCAGTGGTTTGACCGCCGCCCGCCTCTCTCCCACTAATCCATATTAATGGCGCGCCCGAGCGGCCTCACCCCCTTCCTCACCACACACACAATCGTCTCTCTCCGCTTGCATCCTCGACGCCGCTCTCAGTCCTCAAAGCCGTCGGTGTATGAGGATGCCGCCGAAGCGCCCCATCAGAGGGAGTTGCGACGCAGGGGCTGCTAAAGCACCGCAACACGACATGGAGATGAAGACAGAGGTTGCTTTCACCGTCGGTGAGGTATCACTGCACCATAACATCATCGACGGCATCATGCTTCCGCAGCCGGAGCCAGAGGTCCACAGCGACTCTGGTGACCACTCGGGCGACGACTCCGACGATGAGTCATCTATATCCATTTATGTGTCAAATAGATCCTAGGGTTTCTCTTATTACTGCTACCTCCTCCTTTTTGAAATAGAAATCCTATGGTTATGTTCTCCCAGCCCATGAAATCTGAGTAAGTTCCGTTAGATCTATGTAGTGTATTGATTGTTTGAATGGTACAAGTCACTAGTACAGCAAGGTGTTATACAAACGGTTTTTAACCCATTTCCACGACGGCGTTCTGAACCATCGCCTAGTGAGTGACTGCGATAGGTGGGTCCTTCCCACATGACCCAAAAACCATCGAGGATAGGCCGTCCGGTCACACACACTCAGCAAAGTGAGGTCGTGTCCGACGGGCGAGCGATCAAATACAGTTATACATATATTTGTGCTATAAAAATACAATTATACAGGCCAAATCGTTTTCGGTCCTAAGTACATCCCACACAGTCAGTCCCAGCTAAACATGTCCGTTCGTATGTACATTACACACAGTCAATCCAAGGAGTATGCTTCCGTTAGTATGTACATCCCACACAGTTAATCTAAGAAGTACGTTTCCGTTCGTATATACATCCCACATAGTCTCTCCAAGTAACGTTTCCGTTCACAGTTGCATCACACATAGTTTTCCCCATTAAATCATTTGTGATAGCGTTGCCATTGCACATGATATTAACAATTTAATCATTTGCGTTATTGAATGCGTCACTGATTGCTCCCTGACTATAGTGCCAGAAAGCTCCTGTCTGCTAGGACAACATCTGTATTTCCCCAAAGAGGAAGGGGTGAAGTAGCATAGCGAAGGTAGTTATTTCCCTCAGTGATGAAACCAAGGTTATCGAACCAGTAGGAGAACCATGAAACACAAGGTAAATAGCACCTACACACAAATAACAACACCTCGCAACCCGACGTGTTAAAGGGGTTGTCAATCCCTTTCGGGTAACGGTGCCAGAAATTTGTAATAGATTGAAATAATAGGTCGTAAATAAAATAAAGTGCAACAAAGTATTTTTGTATTTTTGGGTTAATAGATCTGAATAAACATACAAAGGAAAAGTATATCACAAGCAAATATATCAGAAAGAAGACCCGAGGGCCGTAGGT
Source organism: Triticum monococcum (assembly GCA_034509565.1). Taxonomy (NCBI): domain Eukaryota; kingdom Viridiplantae; phylum Streptophyta; class Magnoliopsida; order Poales; family Poaceae; genus Triticum; species Triticum monococcum. Next base: position 343,286,711 of record CM067847.1, read on the forward strand.
TTCACTAGTAGCTTCTCTCGAGAAAGATAGCAAACGGTGGGTAAACAAATTAATGTTGGGCAATTGATAGAACCTCAAATAATTATGACGATATCCAGGCAATGATCATTACATAAGCATCACGTCCAAGATTAGTAGACCGACTCCTACCTACATCTACTACTATTACTCGACAAATCGACCGCTATCCATCATGCATCTAGTGTATTAAATTCATGGAAAAGTGGAGTAATGCAATAAAAACGATGACATGATATAGACAAGATCCATTTATCTATTGTGTAGATATAGATCCCAACTTTTTATCCTTAGTAGCAACGATACATACGTGTTGTTTCCCTTCCTGTCACTGGGATCAAGCATCGTAAGATCGAACACACTACCGGGCACCTCTTCCCATTGCAAGATAAATAGAACAAGTTCGCCAAACAAAACCCAAATATCGGAGAAGAAATATGAGGCTATAAGAGATCATGCATATAAGAGATCAAAGAAACTCAAATAACATTCATGGATATAAAAAGATATGACTGATCATAAACTCAAAGTTCATCAGATCCCAACAAACACACCGCAAAAGGGTTACATCATATGGAGCTCCTAGAGACCATTGTATTGAGAATTCAGTGAGAGAGGGAAAGCCATCTTGCTACTACCTACAGACCCGAAGGTCTACAAAGAACTACTCACGCATCATCGGAGAGGCACCAATGGAGGTGGTGAACCCCATCCGAGATGGTGTCTAGATTGGATCTGGTGGTTCTGGACTCTGCAGCGGCTTGATGAATATTTCATCGACTCCCCTAGGGTTTCTGGAATATTTGGGTATTTATAGAGCAAAGAGGCGGCCTGGGGGCACCCGAGGTGGGCACAACCCACTAGGGCGCGCCTGGGCCTCCTAACGCGCCCTGGTCGGTTGTCCCCTCCTTGGGACTCCCCCTAGGTGCAACCAGGGCCCAACATGTTCCTTCCGGTCCATAAAAAATCTCCATAAATTTTCAGGGCATTTGGACTCTGTTCGATATGGATTTTCTGCGATGTAAAAAACACGAAAAAAATAGGAACTGGCACTTGGCACTATGTCAATAGGTTAGTACCAAAAATGATATAAAATGACATTGTAAAACATTCAAGATTGATAATATAACAACATGGAACAATAAAAAATTATAGATACGTTGCAGACGTATCAGCATCCCGAAGCTTAACTCCCGCTCGTCCTCGACTAGGTAAGTGATAAAAACAAAAAAATTGATGTAGAGTGTTGTTTATCATGTCATATCATATTCTTTTCTTTATAGCACAGATATTTGGACTTTTATGTGATTCAAAACAATAGTCTAGTTTTGACATAATAATTTAGATACACAAGCATATCAAGAAGAAACCATGTCTTTTAAAATATAAATGCTAAAATATGATATCCCTATCCCATCATGCTCAAACATTGATCCATTCATGAAACACAATCGAATATTAGCTACACCTAATACTTAAGTACGATCATATTGCCTCCTCGGTGGTGCTTTTTATGAGAGAAGATGAAGACTCAAATTCAAAAATAAAAAAATGCATAAAGTAAAAGAAAGGCCCTTCGCAGAGGGTAGTAGGGATTTGTAGAGGTGCCAGAGCTCAAAGATAAAAACATTTTGGGAGGTGTATCCATCCCACCAACGAAAACGACTTAGAGTTTCCAACACTTTCTATGCTAGATATGCCATAGGCATTTCCCAAATAAAAATAAAGTTTATTCCTTTTCCCACCATACTTTCACTTTCCATGGCTAACCGTATCCACGGGTGCCCTCCATACCAACACTTTCCAAGGAATTCATTATTTGACAACATAAAGTAAATTCAATTTTTTTTGCATTTCGGGACTAGGCATCCCTATGACCTTTGCCTTGCTCTCGTGCAATGACAATTGAATAAACACTCATCATGAGAATAACACATCCAACATGTAAAATATTAGCCTCCTATTACCGTTCCGCGAGCGAAACAAACACACAAAAGACAAGTTTATTTTGAAAATTAGAGATGGCACATACAAATTTGCTTAGAATGGCAAAAGAATACCGCATATAGGTAGATATAGTGGACTCATGTAGCAAAACTGGTTTACAGGGTTTTGGATGCACAAGTAGAGGTCATACTTAGTGCAAAATGAAGGCTAGCAAAAGATTGGGAAGCAATCAACTAAGAAACGAATAATCTCATAACCAAGCATTGAGCATAAATAACACCGAATAATGCACCATAAGTAGGATACAATTTCATTGCATGACTATTGACTTTCGTACTTGCATAGGGAATCACAAACCTTAACTCCAATATTCTTACTAAAGCACAATTACTCATCAACATAACTCACATATCACATCATCATGTCTCAAAACTATTACTAAGAATCAAGTTTATTTTGTCCAATGATCGTCATGAATTTTTTTTTCTTTATCCTTCTTGGATATCTATCACTTTGGACTAATTTTCACATGTTGCTTTTCATAAGCTCAGACAAATATAAGTGAAGACCATGAGCATAACAAATTTTCTTTGTCTCAAAATAATTTAAGTGAAGCAAGAGAAAATTTCTTCAAAATTTTACTAACTCTAAAATAAATCTAAGTGAATCAAGACATCATTTCTTCAAAAATACCAAGCACATCGTGCTCAAAAAGATATAAGTGAAGCACTAGAGCAAGTCCATTGCTCATAAAAGATTTAAGTGTAGCACAGAGAGCAATTCTAACAAGTCATGACATACTTTTGGCTATCTCAAATAGATGTGACTAGCAAGGATTGATGACTTAAAAGACAAAATAAAACAAGCAAAGACTCATATCATACAAGACGCTCCAAGCAAAACACATATCATGTGATGAATAAAAATATAGTTTCGAGTAAAATACCGATAGTTGTTGGAAGAAAGAGGGGATGCCACTTGAGGGCATCCCCAAGCTTATTTGGTTGCTCATTTTTGGATAATATCTTGGGATGACGGAGCATCCCCAAGATTAGGCTCTTCTATCCTTCTTTCATCCACCGTAAGATAACACAAAACTTGAAAACTTCAATCACACAAAACTCAACAAAACCTTCGAGAGATCCGTTAGTATAAAAATAATAAACCACTACTATAAGTGTTGTATCAAACCAATTCATATTTTTTTGTATTATATCTAATGCATTCCAACTTTTCTATGGCAAAAACTCATCAAAGAAAACCATAGAGCCATCAAAGTAAGCACATAACACAAAGAAAACAGAATCTGTCAAAACAGAACAGTGTGTAGCCATCTGAATATTTCGAATACTTATGTAACTCCAAAAGTTCTGAAAAATTAGCAAGACCTGAGAAATTTGTATATTGATTTACTGCAAGTAGAACGGGTATTTTATCGCTCTCTGGTAAAAAATAAAAATTAATTTTGTGAGCGTAAAAGTTTTTATTTTTTCAGCAAGATCAAACAACTAGCACACAAGAAGATCCTAAAGGCTTTACTTGGCACAAACACTAAGTAAAACATAAAAACACAATCATAACAGTAGCATAATTGTGTTAACACACAAGAACATAAAGCAAAAATAAAAAATAAAATTTATTCATTGTGTTGCCTCCTAACAAGCGCTATAGTTTTACGCCCTGAGCTAGGCATAAAGCAAGGATCTAAGTTTTGTCATCTTTGGTTCGAGATCCATAAGATGCCCTCATGTTTGACTCATAAGGTGGCTTAATTATAGTTCTAGGAAAGTGTTCCATACCCTTCCTCGAACGAAATTGGAACTTAATGTTGCCTTATTTCATATTAATCATGACACCGGTAGTGCATATAAACAGAATTAATGGGCATATAATTTATATTTGCAAGAATAAGAACATTATTAATTCTTCCCATAGGATTTTTAATAGTAGAATCCGCGAAGTGCAAATTCAAAGAACATTCTTCAAGATTAGTAAGACCAAGCACATCACATAAAGATTTCGGAATTGTAGAAACACTAGCACACAAAGCAAAACACTCTTAATTTTTATTCTTGACTTTTATAGTAGGTTCCCACTCATCATGCAATTTTCTAGGGATTGAAACTTCTAATTCCAATGTTTCTTCAAGAGCTTTCATCATAGCATCAACAATATGTTTAGTAAAAGCCTTATTTTGTTCATAAGCATGGGGTGAATTTATCATGGATTGCAATAAAGAAATACAATAATCAAAGAGCAACTATCATAATTAAAGTCTTTGTAATCCAAAAGAGTTGGTACATCACTAGTTAATGTTTTGACCTCTCCAAACCCACTTTCATGAATTTTCTCAGCAAGATTTTCACCCTCCGAAATATTGGTATGCCTTCTACCTAAAGCTGACTCTTCTCCAGTCCCTTTTTCATCAATCTTAAATTTACTAAAGAAGGAATCAATAGAAGAAACACCAATCATTTTAAGATCTTCATCACTATTGCGTAAGAAATCACTAGTAAACGCTTTTTCTAAGAATGCTCTTTTAGCTCTAAGCATAGCGGTTCTTTTGTTACTTTCATCCATAGAAACATAAAGAGCTTTAATTGATTCATCTACTTGAGGCACAAAATTTTTCATCTTGAGATTTTCCACACCATGAGCAATTCTATCAACACTTCTAGACAAATCATCAATCTTATTCAACTTTTCTTCTATGGAAGTGTTGATAACTTTTCGAGTGTTGATAAATTCTTTAATATTATTCTCAAGATCAGAGTTGTTCGTATTATTATTATAAGATTGATTTCCATAGGAGTTACCATAATTATTAGAGAAATTACTAGGAAAAGGCCTAGGATTAAAATTACTTCTATAAGCATTGTTATTGAAATTATTTCGAGAGATAAAGTTCACATCAGTGGCATCACTATTTTTGCTCACTCAAAGTAGACAAAGGCATATCATTAAAATCAATAGGAGCACTTTTACTAGCAACCAGTTTCATAAGAGCATCAACTTTGTCACTCAAAGAAGAAATTGCTTCAACCGAATTAACTTTTTTACTAGGAGGAGCTCTTTCGGTATGCCATTGTGAATAATTTGCCATGATATTATCAAGCAATTTGGTGGCTTCACCCAAAGTAATTTCAATAAAAGTACCACCCGCGGCGGAATCTAAAAGATTATGAGAAACGAAATTCAATCCCGCATAAAAAATTGTATGATCATCCAAAGATTTAACCCATGAGTTGCGCAATTCCTTAGCATCATTTTCATCCTTTCCCAAGTTTGTGCGACATGCTAATGTTCAAGTTGCTTGAAATTCATGATCTAGGTTCTAAGGGAAATAATTTTTGCGGGAGAAAAATACTTAGTGATAAAAGCATCTTTGCACTTATTCCAAGAATCTATACTATTGCGAGTCAAAGAAGAGAACCAATTTTTTTGCAGAATCACACAAAGAAAACGGAAATAATTTCATCTTGATCACATCATTGTCCACATATTTTTTATTTTGCATATCGCATAATTCCACAAATGTATTAAGATGGGATGCTTCGTCCTCATTAGGAGTACCAGAAAAATGGTTTTTCAAAACAAGATTCAGCAAAGCAGTATTAATATCACAAGTCTCCACAATAGTGGCGGGAGGAGCAAGCGGAGTGCCAATAAAATCTTTGTTGTTGGTATTTGAGAAATCACATAAATTGGTGTTATCTTGACTCATGATGACCACACAACAAGATTGCACTAAAAACAGATTTGGTAAGAAAATGACAAACAGAAGAAGAGAGGCGAATAAAACGGCAAATTTTTGTGAAGTGGGTGAGAGGAAAATGGCAAATAATGTAAATTGTGAGGAGATGATATTTGTGATTAGGAACTTGGTTATATAGAAGATCCTCTGTAACGCCCCAGATACGACTTTCCCAATTTGTACTCCAACTCATGCCGTTTCCGGCATTAAGTTATATTTATTTCTCGGGTTCGGGTCTTTGTCTCCGTGTGTTGTTTTCTTTTTCGTGCATCGCATATCATGTCATCACGTGCATTGCATTTGCATACATGTTCATCTCATGCATTCGAGCATTTTCCCCGTTGTCCGTTTTGCATTCCGGCGCTTCGTTCTCCTCCGATGGTCATTTCTAGCTTTCTTTCGTGTGTGGGGATTAAACATTTCCGGATTGGACCGAGACTTGCCATGCGGCCTTGGTTTACTACCGGTAGACCGCCTGTCAAGTTTCGTACCATTTGGACTTCGTTTGATACTCCAACGGTTAACCGAGGGACCGAAAAGGCCTCGTGTGTGTTGCAGCACCCCTCCAATTTGGCCCAAAACCCACCAAACTCTACTCCATCGTCTCGTTCGTTCGATCACGATCGCCTGGCCGAAAACCGCACCTCATTTGGACTCTCCTAGCTCCCTCTATGCCTATAAATACACCCCCATTCCAAATCTCGGGTCTCCCCTCGTCCCTAACCCTAGTCCAAAAAAAAGATCCCGCCGCTGCCGGACATGTCCGCGCCAGGCCGGACAACGTCCGCTGGCCGTGCCCAACCAGTCACGTGCCGCCACGTGGCGCGCGTCGTCCACCGCCGCCGCCGAAGCCCGCCGGCCCGCTGGAAGCCCGCCGGCCCGCTAGCATAAAAATTTGTTAATCTTGTTGTGCTTTATCCAACCATGTCTTTACTTGTTATGTTGGAGCACCCTAGGTTGAGTCAATTGAGCTCAACTTTTGCATAGTTGTGTATTTGGGCAGATCGTCAACTCTTTTGCGATTTTGCCGGAGCTATTGCTAGTGATCCGTGCATGCTATGCCATTGTTCTTGCCATGTATAGCTAGCATTTTGTGCCTTCTTTATGGATATATGCTTTCCTTGCCATGACTTGAACCGTAGTGAGTGCATCGAGCTCGTTTACATGCCTCCGTGAGTTATAATTTCAGCATGTCTCAGTTTTCACTAAGTCTGAAAACTGATTGTGTTTCATCTATGTTCGTGTGCTCGTTAGAGTATTTTGTGAACCCTTTTGGCCCCAGGTCACTTTGGGTGTTTTGTTAATCTTGTTGAGTAGCTTAATGCCATGGTCTTACTTGCCATGTTCAGGTCATGTTTGATGTTGTTTTTCTGCTCCGAAGAGAGCATCGTGGTCTGAAATTTCAGACTAGTGTTAATTTCACCAAGTCTGAAATCTGTTTTGCTTATTCAGTTTTGCCATGCTTGTTTGAACCCCTTAATTGATGAATTTGCCTATGGCTCAGTCCTAGTGATTTGTTAAGCATCTTGTGTACATTCCTGCAATGTATTTTGTTTTCATGTTTGGTGGCTGTAGCATGTTCGTTTCGTTGCATTTAGGTGCCTACTTGCAGTAAATCGCAGATCGGTTCGTTTCGTAAAACGCTTGCCATTTCCAAACCGTAGCTCCGATTCCTATGATCTTTATATCGTTTTCAGGGGATTTCTTCCCCTCTATCCAGTGGCACACTTGGTTTTCCATGTTGAGGCCAGGTTCATGCATTTCCTATCACGTCTTGCGTTTTGCATCCCGCATCGCATCCCGCATAGCATACCATCTTTGCATATTATTGGTTGCCCTTGCACGTGGTTGATTGTATCCTTGTTGCTTGTTTGTGTTGTTGGGTAGAGCCGGGAGACAAGTTTGCTAATGAGGAGCCCATTGAGTTTGCTTTTGAGGATCCAGTCAACTCTGACAACTGTGCAGGCAAAATGATCATACCCTCGAAATCACTACTATCTTTGCTATGCTAGTTTGCTCGCTCTTTTGCTTTGCCAATGCTACCATGCCTACCAATTGCTTGTCAGCCTCCCAATTGCCATGATTGAGCCTCTAACCCACCTTTGTCCTAGCAAACCGTTGATTGGCTATGTTACCGCTTTGCTCAGCCCCCTTCTTATAGCGTTGCTAGTTGCAGGTGAAGATTGGAGCCGTTCCTTGTTGGAACATTTATTTACTTGTTGGGATATCATTATATTGCCATGTTATCTTAATGCATCTATATACTTGGTAAAGGGTGGAAGGCTCGGCCTCTCGCCTAGTGTTTTGTTCCACTCTTGCCGCCCTAGCTTCCGTCATATCGGTGTTATGTTCCCGGATTGTTGCGTCCCTTGCGCGGTTGGGCTATAATGGGAACCCCTTGATAGTTCGCCTTGATTAAAGCTTTTCCATCAATGCCCAACATTGGTTTTACCATTTGCCACCTAGCCTCTTTTTTCCTTGGGTTTCCGGAGCCCGAGGGTCATCTTATTTTAACCCCCCCGGGCCAGTGCTCCTCTGAGTGTTGGTCCCACCGAGCGATGTCCGGGGCTCCCAGGGGCAACTCTGGGCTGGCCTACCCGACGTCTGGCTCATCTGAGTGTGCCCTGAGAACGAGATATGTGCAGCTCCTATTGGGATTTGTCGGCACATTCGGGCGGTGTTGCTGGACTTGTTTTAACCTGTCGAATCATCTTGTTGTACCGAGATACTGAGTCTGGTCGGTGTGTCTTGGGTGGGGGTCTATTCCTTCGTTGACCGTGAGAGCTTGTTATGGGCTAAGTTGGGACCCCCCTGCAGGGATTGATCTTTCGAAAGCCGTGCCCGCGGTTATGGGCAGATGGGAATTTGTTAATGTCCGGTTGTAGATAACTTGAACCTTAATTAATTAAAATGAATCAACTGAGTGTGTTGCCGTGATGGCCTCTTCTCGGCGGAGTCCGGGAAGTGGACACGGTGTTGGAGTTATGTTTGCGCAGGTTTCTCTCTAGTTTCTCGCTCATGCTTTGCCTCCTCTTCTCGCTCTCTTTTGCGTATAAGTTAGCCACCATACGTGCTAGTCGCTTGCTGCAGCTCCACTTATACATTACCCCTTCCCTACCTATTAAGCTTAAATAGTCTTGATCGCGAGGGTGCGAGATTGCTGAGTCCCTGTGGCTCACAGATTACTATTACACCAGATCCAGGGACAGATGATACAGCTCCAGATGGCGCGCTCGAGCTCAAGTGGGAGTACGATGAGGACTCTCAGCGTTACTATGTGTCTTTTCCTGATGATCAGTAGTGGTGCCTATTCGGGGTTAGATTCAGGGCCTTGTCGCTTGTTGGGGGTCTTTTCTATTTTGGCCCCGTAGTCGGGCCATGAGTGAATTGTACGATGGATGTTATTTATGTACTTTGATGTGACGTGGCGAGTGTAAGCCAACTATGTTATTCCCCTTTATATTATTTATGTACATGGGATGTGTGATTATTTCCCGATTTGCGACATTGCTTTCAATGCGGCTATGCCTCTAAGTCGTGCCTCGACACGTGGGAGATATAGCCGCATCGAGGGCGTTACAAGTTGGTAACAGAGCCTTCCCCGACCTTAGGAGCCCCCATTGCTTGATCGTTTTAGCAGCCGAGTTGTGTCTAGAAAAATGTTTTGAGTCCTTAGGAATTATATATTGGAGAGCTTAGGAATTCTTTTTTACTTCCCAGTCTCCTCATCGCTCTGGTAAGGCATCCTGACGTAGAGTTTTGACTCTTCTCTTCTCAAATTTCACTAATAAAAATTTTAGGATCACGCGAGTATCTTGGTTTTGTTCCGATGGCTTATGATGAGAACACTATCTTGGTGCCTCCTGTCAGGGGTTTAGTGGAAGTGTCTCGGGGAGTTGAGCTCTGAGGTGTTGTCATCATAATTTTATCACTGCAATTCTGGTATACTTGAGATATGTGCGCGACATCAAAAATCTCCTTTATGCAGTTCGTTGGTGAGATAACCTCGACGCCACCCAATACTGGGGCGGGAGTTCGGGAGTATCGCCATAACTTGTATAACGGATGCTTTTCGAAGGTTGAGGTAGATGGTTTCCGAAGGTTTCTTGGTTATGTGTTGAAGGATGGATACAGCTGGATGTAGGATTTGCTAGTTTGGGTGAGATATTATGCTTCCCCTGTATCCCCAACACCTGATTGCATAACCGGAAAGTTTCGGAAGTTTCATAGGTGGGAATTCAAGTAGCTCTTAGGATATCCTTCCAACAGATGTATGATATGAAATTGGGGTTCGACGTCTAGTGGTTCGCCTATTCACGGTCGATTTTACAGTGGTCTCGTTGTGTCTTAAAGAGTCCTTGGCTATGCTAACTCGGGGATGCTTCGTATGTCATGTGCACTGCCTTGTACATGATGGTGTTGTACGATCGAGCCCGTGTAGGTCCCACCACGAAAACTTCGGACGAAATCTCTATCATATGTTTGTTCCGGCTTATTCCGCAAGCCAACCCTTGGTTTTATTTTGAGTTGTGGTATTCGTTCTGCTTCGACGTCATATGTTGATTCCATCCCTCGTTGATGTACCTCTTCTACCTGATTCTTCGTGGCTTCGCAATTTAGGAATATGTGACCACTTCAAGAGAAGTGCATTCGTTCATTTTGTTCGGATGTGAAGTCTTTATGTTGCAATTTTCATTCCGTTGGTTTCAGCTTCATTTATCTGCCTATGTGCTAACGGTTGTTAACCTCTTCAGGATGGCTCCCGCTAAGAGCACCAGTCAGAACCAGAATCAAGATCCGCCACCACCTCCGCCTCCTCCGGAAGCATGGCAAGCTGTGATGGCTGCAACTAATGCAAATACACAGTTGATCATGCAAATCCTCCAAGAGCGGAATCAAGGCAGTCAAGGGAATCAAGGCAACAATCAGAACCATTTTGCTACTCTGAACCAGTTCCTCGCAAATGGTCCAAAGACATTCAGCAATTGTGTTGAGGCTACCAATGCTGACGATTGGCTAGTGGATCTGGGCAAGCATTTTGAATGCAGCAACGTCAGGCCTGAAGATTTCGTCAAGTTCACTTCTTTCCAGCTCAAAGATCAGGCTGCAGAGTGGTTCCAGCAGTACAAGGATTCCAGAGGTGGACGTTTGATCACTTGGGATGATTTCCGTCGTGATTTCCGAGCTCATCACATTCCTCAAAGTGTGACTGAAAGCAAACGGGAAGAATTCCGCAATATGAAGCAAGGCTCTTTGTCTGTCTATGACTACAACAAGTTGTTCTAGAAGCTCGCCCGTTTTGCCAAGCAGGATGTTCCTGATGAGAAGAGCATGATCTATCAGTTCAGGGGTGGTCTCCGTGAAGAAATTCAGCTCGCTCTTGTCCTCTTTGAGCTGCTGAGGTACGATGAGTTCTACAACATGGCACTGAAGCAAGAGGCTGCTCAGTTGAGGTGTGATGCTTCCAGGAAGCGAGTCAGAGACACTATGCCTTCTTCCTCTACTCAAGTGGCCAAGCAACAGAAGTATTGGCTTCCTCCTCCTCCGTTTCGTCAGCCGATTCAGCAGAAGAGCAAAGGTGGCAGTGGTTCATCCCACCCACCCAACCCAGGCTTTCAGAACAAGACTTCGTCTCAAGCTTCAAGATCGAGTGCTCCATACCACCGTCCGCTTTCTGAGGTCACGTGCAACAAGTGCCAACAGAAGGGTCACTACGCCAACAAGTTTTTCAACCAGAGGCGTCTTCCTCCTCCTCCTCCTATCAGATCGGCAAGTACAGCTGTGGTCAAGCATAACCCCAAGTCCGCCAAGGTCAACTTGATGAACGCAGCTCAGGCAAAGGATTCGTCAGATGTCATCATGGGTAACCTTTCTGTTAATGATATTCTTGCAAAAGTTCTTTTTGATACGGGTGCATCGCATTGTTTCATCTTGAGGCCATTTGTTTCTAAGCATGAGTTGCCTTTGCAAGATTTGCCTAGACAGTTGTCTGTTGTTTCTCTGGGCAAATTCATGAATGCAAGCGCTATTGTTCTGGATATTTCTATCACATTGGGCGATTACAAGTTTCTCTCTTCTCCGGTGGTTCTTGGTAATTCTGATATCGATCTTATTCTTGGGATGGACTGGCTCTCTAAACACAAGGCTCACCTCGCTTGTGCAGCTAGGCAGATTCAACTGACTCATTCATCTGAGGATGTCATTGTCTTTGCCGCTCGTGATGATACAATCCGGTTGTTTTCTCTCAATGAGAAGGGTGAATTGGATGCTATTACATAGGTTCCGGTTGTTTGTGAGTATCAAGACGTCTTCCCAGAAGAACTCCCGGGCATGCCTCCGCACCGGCCGGTTGAATTTGTTATTGAACTTGAGCCCGGTACGGAACCTGTGTGCAAACGTCCGTAGAAGCTCGGCCCCGAAGAGTTGAAGGAGTTGAAGAAACAACTCGATGTTCAAGAAAGAATGGGTCTCATTCGGCCTAGTACTTCTCCGTGGGGTTGTGGTGTTCTTTTTGTGAAGAAGAAGGATGGAACGGACGGACTTTGTGTTGATTATCGTCCATTGAACAAGAAGACCATCAAGAACAAATACCCACTTCCCAACATCAGTGAGCTGTTCGAACAACTCAAGGGTGCCCAAGTATTCTCCAAGCTTGATCTCTGTATGGGTTATCATCAAATTCGCATTCGTGAGCAAGATATTCCCAAGACGGCGTCCAAAACAAGCTATGGGTCATATGAATACACTTCATGTCTTTTGGCCTCGCCAACGCTCCTCCGATGTTCTCTCGCATGATGAACTTCATCTTCAACCCCTACACCAATGACTTCGTTTTGGTCTATCTCGACGACATTCTGGTTTTCTCGAAGAACAAGGAAGATCATGCCAAGCACTTGCGTTTGGTTCTTGACAAGCTCAGGGAACATCAGTTCTACGCCAAGTTCTCCAAGTGTGAATTTTGGCTCGATGAGGTGCTTTATCTTGGTCATATCATCTCTGCCAAGGGCATTTCTGTGGATCCTGAGAAGGTGTCTGCAATCGTTAATTGGGAACCTCCTCAGAACGTGAAGCAACTTCGTAGCTTCCTCGGTCTTGCAAGCTACTGTCGAAGATTCGTTGAAAACTTTTCCAAGATCGCGAAGCCTCTCTCAAATCTTCTTCAGAAGCACGTCAAGTACGCTTGGTCTCCGGAGTGTGATATTGCTTTCAACTCTTTGAAAGAGAAGTTGATCACTGCTCCAGTTCTGACTCCGCCTGATGAAACCAAGCCGTACGAGGTCTTTTGTGATGCCTCTCTCCAAGGTCTCGGTGCTGTACTGATGCAAGAGAAGAAAGTTGTTGCTTATACCTCTTGCCAGTTGAAGCCTAATGAGAAGAACTACCCCACTCATGATCTCGAGTTGGCGGCAGTTGTGCATGCATTGTTGACTTGGAGACATGTCCTATTGGGAAGAAAAGTGGACATTTTCACTGATCACAAGAGTCTCAAGTACATCTTCACTCAGCCTAATCTCAACCTCAGGCAGACTCAATGGGTCGAAATGATTCAAGAGTACAATCCGAGTATTGAGTATACTCTAGGCAAGGCCAATGTGATTGCTGACGCTTTGAGCAGAAAAGCATATTGCAACAGTCTGATTCTCAAGCCTTATCAACCCGAGGTTTGTGAAGCTTTCCGCAAACTTAATCTGCAAATTGTTCCTCAAGGTTTCCTCGCCAACCTTCAAGTTTCTCCTACCTTGGAAGACCAGATTCGCCAAGCCCAGCTTCTTGATGCTATGGTGAAAAAGGTGAAGATTGGTATTGCAAAGAGTTAGTCCAAGTACAAGTGCTGTTGTCACACCCTAGCTAGGTTATGCATTAGAGTGTGCATCATGTTTACTTTCATCAGAAATGGAAATGGGGAAAGCAGAACCCCCAGCACCCCCCCTGAAATCAACTAGGGTTTACTAAAAATAAATTCAATGAACCTGAAATGCCCTTCAGATATGTTCACCCTCTTTGCCTTGGGTTAGAACCCTTGGGAAAAATGGTGCATATATTTTTAGGTCAACAAAAGGGGCATTGATTTAATTCATAAATATTTGAATTTGGGCATTTAAATACTATTAAATAATTCAAATGCTCAAATAATGTTGGAATTATTTTTGGGCCACTGAAAAATTTCAGAAAGTGTCCATAAATATTTTCAGGATTTTATAAAATGATTTAGTATTTAAACTAAATCAAAACAGAATAGCAAAAATTGAAAACAGAATAAATTAGAGAGAAAGAACAGAGGCTCACCTGGACTAACCTGGCCGCAGTCCAGTAGCCGGCCCACCTGGCGGCCCAGCACTGTGCTGGCCCATGCCAGCCAGCTGCTTCGTCCTCGCCAGGCAGGCAGCCAGGTGCTCGACGCCGAGCACCCGCATGCACGCCACGCAGCTGCCGCCGCCTCGCCGTCCCCTCGTCGCGCTGTCGACGCGGGACGAACCACCCCCCCCCCCCCCCCCCCCGCTCTCTCCCCGACCTCGCAGACACCCGCACGCCCCTCTGGCTCCTCTCCTTCACTCTCCCTCCACCATGGCCGACGCTGCCGTGTTCGCGCCACCGTGAAACCGCGTCCACCGTCGCCCCTGTACCGAGCCACCGTGTCCAACAACTCCGCCGTTGTCGACTTCGTCGAACAGCCCGAGCCCCGAGCGCTCACACGCTCTGCATCGTCCTCTTCGACCTCGTCTTCACCGAGCACTGCTGGAGATCCCCTTCGCCGTCGCCGCCGCACCAGCTCGTCCCCGACCGCGCCGTCTAGCTCTACGAGACCGCCGTGAGCTCAACTACCTCTCCATCCTCTCCGTTTGCTTCCTCGTGCACCGTAGCAACTGCACGAAGCTCACCCGCACACACCACCGCGGAGCTCGTCGCCGACGTGGCTCCGGCCAAATCCTGGCCACGCCACCCTGCTCGAACACTTCACCGCATCACCAGGAACTCAACGCACTACTCCACGCACCTCGCCGTGCCTCACAGCCACGGGTTCACTTTCGCCCGACTCCGGCGACCGCCAAAGTCGTCGCCGGCGACGTCTCCGGCCACCCGAGCTCCACCACCACCACCAAGAGCTGCGGCTCGTTCCCAGGAGCTCGTAGATGCTCTCCACGCCCCAAATGGTGCCCCGTGGGCGATTTCCGCAGCGCGCCACCGCGTCTGGCCTCGCCGGCGGCTAAACGCCGGCAGGCTTTGACCCACTGACCGGGGAGGTTTGACCTGCTGACGTGGGTTGACTTCCCCCCCCCCTCTCTCACTAACATGCGGGCCCCGCCCGGCTAATTACCCTGTTAGTGCTAACTAAATAGATTAGTTAATTAGTATAGTCACTGACTAGTGGGCCCCGCCTGTTAATTAGGCTAACTAAGCGCGGTTAGTGCACAGAGACACTGACCAAGGGGCCCCACCAGTCAGGTTTGACCTGGCTGGCGCCTTTGACTTGCTGATGTCATGCTGACGCAAGGCTGACGCAGTAAACCATTTTCTAGTTTAAAAATAATTCAGGAAATTCCAGAAAATACCCAAAACTTTGAAAAATCATAGAAATTCAACCATAACTCCAAATGAGACAAATTATATATGTAAAATTATCAAAAAAATTCAAGGAATCCATATGTACCATTTTCATGCATGTTTGAGCAATGCTTGTCCTCTGTTTTGGACAAAACAAATAAAGGGCATTTAAATAATCATATATGGGGTTGGAATTTGAATCTTGTACTCAAACCAACTTCATTTAAATCATAGCTAGTTGCATTAGCTCAAGACACATCCATATTGCCATGTCATAGCATGCATCATAATGTTGCATATCGTCATGTGTTGATTGTGTTCGGTTGTGTTCTTCATGGTAGGTTCTACCTCCGAGGATATTCACGAGTATCCAACTAAAGGGCAGTATCCCGTTACCACTCCATCAGGCAAGCAACCATTGATCATTCCGATACAACCCATGTTCTCGCTCCTGCTCTTGTTTACTGCATTAAGACAACACGATTCAAACTGCTGTGTGCTACGGTAGTTGAACCCTTATCCTCTGCATGACCTGTCATTGCCACAGTAACTAGATGAAACCCACTAGCATGTGTAGGAGTTGATTGAGCCATGTTTTGTGATTCCTACCTTGCTATGCCTGCTATGCTTAGAGTTGTGTCAGGTCTGGTTCATCTGGGTGATGGGCTAGAGTGAAATGCTTGTGCCAGTAATATGTGGGATGTGTTGAACATGTTTTGGTAAAGGTATCGATGAGAGGCCATGTAGGAGTACATGGTGGGTTGTTTCATTGAATCCGTCCCTAAGAACTGAGTTCTGTATGCGTGAATTAAGATTCAGCTACTACCACACATTGGGCCCTGAAATATCACCCCGCTCGACTTACTGACCCCTCTCGCCTCAGTCCAGGAGTTGCAACTAGTTTCTGGTGTTTGTAGGATATGTGTTGGCGGCCGTGCGTAGCGCTGACCCTAGGGGTGGGCTATGTTGCGGTAGATACACCGTGGCACGGTGTACCGAGTCACCCGTTTGGTGTCTCGGGAACCCTGTTCACATTGTTCGGGGCCGTTGAGGACACCCCGGCCGGATTTCCTTGCGGATGGAACCTGAATAGGCGATGACCCTGGACTAGAGACTTGTGAGGTTAGTCAGGTCGTGGTCTACACCCACGTCGGTTTTCGCTTGAAGTCTGCCGAGCACATTTCGTGTGCAGACGCTAAGTGGTGGAAACATGTGTGACGAAGTACACCCCTGCAGGGTATGAAACTATTCGAATAGCCGTGTCCGCGGTAAAGGACTACTTGATTGCATATACAGTTCATAGACAAGTTAATGGATACTACTAAAAGACTCAAGATAAGTGTGAGTACCGAGGATGGCCCCCTCGCAGGATACGAGGGAGGATCCACGGTGGAGTATTGTGATGGTGAGTAGTGGACTCGTGTGCGAAAACTATTTTTCTAAAAGATTCCGTAGGATAGCTTAGCCAAGAGTCAAAGCTGGCTTGCTGCATAAACCCTACCACCTTCTTGAGAATGAGCATGTATAGTAGGTCCTGATGTAAGACTTGCTGAGTACCTTTGTACTCATGTTTGCTTATTTATTGTTTTCAGACGACAACACTGCCCCCTCCGATGGGTTTTACGTAGACCTTGACGTCGACGAGTGACTAGCCACCCAGGTGGTGATCCAGGCCATGGAGGGCCCTATGTAGATAGACAGGCTTCGAGAAGCCTTCTTTCTATCTAGAGTCTGTACTCAGACTAGTTGCTTCCGCTTGTGCTTGTATGACTTGAGTGTCGGGTCATGTGACCCCTACCTGTATGGATATGTTATGTATGGCTCCCTGGAGCCTTTAAATAAAGTACTTGAGTTGTAGAGTTTTGTTGTGATGCCATGTTGTATGTACTCATATTGAGCATATTGTATGTATGATTGAAATGCTTGGTATGAGTGGGATCCGACAATCTAGTTGTTTGTCCTTCGCAACCTTTCTTATGGGGAAATGTAGTCTAGTGCTCTTCGAGCCATAGTAGTCCGCTACAGCCCGGTTCACCGAGTCCTGCTAGCCCAGCACTACTGTTCAGGACACTTGACTGGACGGCATGTGTTTCACTTCGTCCCTATGTCTGTCCCTTCGGGGAAATGTCACGCGGTGATCTCCGGAGTCCTGTCTAGCCTGCTACAGCCCGGGATCCCCGGAGTCCTGTTAGCCCAGTGCTACAGCCCGGAATCACTCGTTGATGACCGACATGTTCGATGTGATTCATGTATGCCTGTCTTCATAGGTCTGTGCCGCTTTGGGTTCACGACTAGCCATGTCGGCCCGGGTTCTCGGTCATATGGATGCTAGCGACATTGTCATATACGCGATCCAAAAGGCGCAAACGGTCTCGAGCCATGGTAAGGCGACACCCGTGGGATACCGTGCGTGAGGCCGCAAAGTGATATGAGGTGTTATCGGCTAGATCGATGTGGCCTGGAATCGGGGTCCTGACAGCGTTGGCATCAGAGCCGGACTGCCTGTAGGTTCGTTCAGCCAAACTGGTCGATGTCAAGTCTAGAAATGCTTTAGTTATATGTAAGGGAATTGATTGTGGGAGGGAACGTAAGGTTCATTTTACTCCTTTACCCTATGCTTCTGATCTGAGTCATTCTCTTCTCATTCAACGTGGGTTAAGGACTAGGCTCTCTTCTTCTATCAGGTTCACGTGTTACTAATCCGTAGTAGTTCATAGAATTATTGCTACGAGTTTTAGTCCAGTTTCTACTATTTTAGTACGTGGCTATTTGAATCAGAACCTTGATATGATGCTGTTGAGCGGTATTGTGAACTGTTGTGGATGTCTCAAATCTTTTTCTGAGCATTTACAGCCGTTATGCTGCCCAATTTTCCCTAGGAATTCTGATGTCTTTGTCTTGTGGCTGTGCTTTCAGATGGCCAACCAGTCTCAAAATCAAGTGGTTCGCCTGACCAGGTGCCTCGACGTGCCCGGTCATACTGCTATGTTGGTCCGGGTCATGATCGAGACAGGATACCGTTGGTATCCCGAATACACTGTTGAAGAGCAGTTCCGCGACTTTAATCAAAGCCAGTATTTATGCACCGTCAGGATATTTCCTTCCTATCCTGGATCTACCGAGCCCCTTCACTGTTCCTAGGGACTCGGAGTTACCATTGAGATGGCTGTGCAGGATGCTGCCTATTCCATGATGACCATCTTGCGAGTCCGGACTGGCCTGCTTCGGAAGACTGACTTCCGTTACATGCCAGCTTCACTTCCGGGAGCGCAGGGGTATCTTCAGGCTATCTATGCTGACTCCACTCAGGAGGACTCATTAACTCGTACCACCGCTGAGATGCTCGAAGATAAGGACCGAGAGAATCGGGCCTTGAGGCTGGAGCTCTTTAATACCCGTGCTGATCATTGGGCCACATTGACTCGGTTTGCACCCGCGGTGCAAGCTGGATGTATGGATACCAGGGATCTGTATCCTGTGAGAGCAGCCCTGCCAGACATGGTGGATTGGCGTGATGTGGGAGGCATCACCCCACCCCTTGGTCCCCGCAGGCCACCGCTTGTTGGTCCAAGACCTTATCCTAGCCCCTATGGTCCACAGGCTCCTTAGGACCGTCTGTTTCCGGATGATCACGTTGAACTTCCAGGCTATGGAGGTGACTTCTATGAGGACTACTACGGAGCTATCTGAGTTAGTAGTAGTACCACTAGTATTGTAGTTGTTGTATCTCCACTGTCCTGTGTGACTTGTGGAATACGACTTGGTGTGTAATCGATTCCGGAGGTGTAGACAAATAATGTATAGGGACTCGGACTGCCTCCGATGAGATGTAACGTCTACCTTCATAGTTGTACTGTAGCATGGGCTTGTACTAAACTATGTATGACGAGTATGACCGTTGGTGTATATATGGCAGTTTTATATTACCATGGCATACGAATGAGCATCTCTGCATTCCGCGTTATCCTTTACATTCTGCACTTCCCTGTTAAGTTTGAGCCATCCTTGTCTAAACCGTTGTCTTGTTTCCTTCTAGGATGGTCAACACCCGCGGAAACCCTGCTGCCCCGGAGCAGGGGGAAGCCAATGCAGCTAGAGGTGAAAATTTGCCTCACCCGCCTTCCCTGGCCGAAGTGATGCTGGAGGCGGAAAGGAACAAGCGTGAGACCAACCGCCTGCTGGAGCGGATTGAGCAGAACACTGCACGCCACCCAAGAAATGACTTGGTGTCAATCAACGACTTTATCAAGCTGTACCCACCAAAGTTTAACCATTCCGTCGAGCCCCTCGACGCGGATGATTGGCTTCGCAGCATCACCCACAAGCTACGTTCTGCCAACGTAGCTGAAGCCGACAAGGTTACCTATGCTGCTTATCATCTTGAGGGCCCCGCTAGCCATTGGTGGGAAAACTACGAAGCTATGCGCCCGGTCGGCCAAATCACTACCTGGGCTGAGTTCAGCGAGGCTTTCCGTGAGCATCACATTCCGGAAGGTCTCATGGATCGCAAGAGGGAGGAGTTCTGCAATTTCACCCAAGGAAGGCTGACTGTGGATGCATATAGCCGAGAATTTGGGAACCTGGCACGCTATGCTCCTGAAGAGGTTTCTACCGACGCCAAGAAGCAGGCAAGGTTCCGTAAGGGACTTAGCCCTGAGCTTCGCCGCGACCTCCGTCTGCACGAGTGCACATCCTTCCAAAAGCTGGTCAATAAAGCTATCAGTGCTGAGACAGGCCAGACTGATTATGACGATTCACGCAAGCACTCTCGTGATTTTGGGTCTTCATCCGGCTCTGGAGCTCAGAAGCGCCGGGTGTGGATTCCAAGCACCGCACTGCCACCCAGATTCACCCCGAGGCCATCCTTTGAGGCGCCTCGTCCCAACCAGCAAATTGCACCGTCCAAGCCCTATGGTGGCCCCGCTGCTAATGTTGCTCCACGCCCCACTGTGGTAACATGCTTCAAGTGTGGAGAACCGGGTCACTATAGTCGAGAGTGTCCCCAGAACAACCCCAATCAAGCTGGAAAGTCCGTTGGCCGTGGTAAGCCCGCGGGAAAGACTTTCTACGCCAAGCCGGCCACTACTGCACGTGGCCATGTCAACTATGTTTCAGCCGAAGAGGCTCATGAGGATCCCAATGTCGTCCTTGGTACGCTCCTTGTTAACTGCAATCCGGCATCTGTTCTTTTCGATACTGGAGCATCTCATTCATTCATATCCGAGAATTATGCTCGGTTGCATAACACGACATTCTGTGACATGCCCACTTCCATGGTAATTCAAACTCCGGGTTCCAAATGGCAAACTTCTAGGGTAAGCCATGGGAACGAAATTCTTGTCGATAGGCTTGTTTCCTTGCAACTTTAATAGCTCTCAAGTCCTCCGACATAAACATCATCTTGGGTATGGACTGGATGTCCGCTCATTATGCCAAGATCGATTGTGCCACTAGAACCGTTCAACTTACTCATCCCTCGGGCAAGACAGTTAATGTCTTAACTCGAGTGGCCAAGCGCCAACTTTACTCTCTCAATGCCAACCCCCTTCCAGACCTTGAGGACGTTCCGGTAGTCCGAGACTTCCCGGATGTGTTTCCGGAAGAACTACCAGGTGTTCCACCTGACCGGGATGTCGAGTTTGTGATAGACCTTGTTCCAGGAACCATCCCAATTGCTAGAAGACCCTACAAGATGGCACCCTTAGAACTAGCCGAGCTTAAGAACCAACTCGATGAGTCCTTGAACAAAGGGTTCATCCGTCCTAGCTCCTCTCCTTGGGCTTGCCCCGTCCTCTTCGTCAAGAAGAAGGATGCAACGGATCGAATGGTTGTGGATTACCGACCTGTCAATCTGGTCACCATCAAGAACAAATACCCGCTTCCCAGGATCAACGACCTGTATGATCAGCTCGCTAGATCCTCAGTCTTCTCCAAGATGGATTTGAGGTTGGGCTACCATCAAATCAAAATCAGAAACGGGGACATTCCCAAAACGGCTTTTGTTACTCGTTATGGCCAATACGAGTACACCGTCATGTCCTTCGGTTTAACCAATGCCCCGGCCACTTTCTCCCGATTAATGAACTCGGTTTTGATGGAGTACTTGGACAAAGTCGTCATAGTATACCTCGATGACATACTCATCTACTCCAAGAATGAAGAGGAACATGCCGAACATCTAAGGATGCTATTGATGAAACTTCGAGAGCATCGCCTTTATGCCAAATTCTCCAAGTGTGAATTTTGGTTGTCAGAAGTGACCTATCTAGGCCATGTAATCTCTGGTAAGGGTATTGCTGTCAATCCCGAGCGAGTTCAAGCCGTCCTTGATTGGACTCCACCTGAAACGGTCAAGCAAGTTCGGAGTTTCCTTGGCCTAGCGAGCTATTGCCGCCGCTTCGTCGAGAATTTCTCCAAGGTTGCTAAACCTCTAACTGAACTCCTCAAGAAAGATAAAAAGTTCGAGTGGACTCCGCAGTGCGAGTTCAGTTTTCAGGAACTGAAAAGACACCTGATATCTGCTCCCGTACTGGTACCACCAGATTTCTCCAAGGACTTTATTATCTATTGCGACGCCTCGCGACAAGGACTAGGTTGCATACTCATGCAGGATCGTCAGGTAATTGCCTATGCTTCACGGCAATTACACCCACATGAGGAAAATTATCCCACACATGATCTAGAGCTTGTAGCTGTAGTCCATGCACTCAAAACCTGGCGACATTACCTTCTCGGTAATCGTTGCGAGATCTTCACCGATCACCAAAGCTTGAAATATATCTTCACCCAACCAGATTTGAATCTCAGGCAAAGACGTTGGGTCGAGTTGATCTCGGATTACGACTTAGGAATAACTTACACCCCTGGCAAGGCCAATGTCATGGCCGATGCACTAAGTCGTAAGTCCTACTGTAACAACCTGATGTTACAACAAAGTCAACCACTTCTCCATGAGGAATTTTGTAAGCTTAACCTTCACATTGTTCCTCGTGGATTCCTATCTACCCTGGTGGCGAAACCTACCCTTATGGATCAAATCATAGCTGCCCAAAAGCGTGATAAGGGCATATCCCGGATTAAGGAAAACATTGCTAGCGGAGTAGCTAAATGTTTTTCCATGGATGAGCAAGGTGCTGTCTTCTTTGAGAACCGCCTGGTGGTTCCCAAGAACCAACATCTACGCCAGATGATCCTTAAGGAAGCTCATGAATCCCCTCTCACCATTCATCCCGGTAGTACCAAAATGTATCAAGACCTACGCCAGAGGTTTTGGTGGACTAGGATGAAGAGAGAAATCACTCAATACGTTGCTAATTGCGACGTTTGTCGTCGTGTTAAAGCAGAGCATCAACGGCCTGCTGGCACCCTTCAACCTTTGACTATTCCTGAATGGAAATGGGACAAAATCAGTATGGATTTCATCACTGGGTTTCCCAGGACCAAGAGGGGGAATAATGCCATCTTCGTCGTGATCGACCGTCTTTCCAAAGTAGCCCATTTTCTACCTGTTCGTGAGAGTATCACCGCTAGCCAGCTAGCTGACTTATACATCTCCCGAATAGTGTCTCTTCATGGTGTCCCGTTGGAAATTAACTCAGACCGTGGAAGTCTCTTCACCTCTCGATTTTGGGAAAGTTTCCAAAATGCTATGGGAACTCATCTCTCCTTTAGTACCGCTTTCCACCCTCAATCAAGTGGTCAAGTAGAGCGAGTAAATCAAATTCTGGAAGACATGCTCCGAGCTTCTGTTATCTCGTTCGGAATGAGTTGGGAGAAATGCCTTCCAATCGCGGAGTTTGCCTATAACAATAGCTATCAAGCTAGTTTGGGCAAGGCTCCCTTCGAAGTTCTCTATGGACGAAAATGTCGAACGCCTCTTAACTGGTCAGAAACCAGAGAAAGACAACTCTTTGGCCCGGATATGATTCAGGAAGCAGAAGAGCAGGTTCGCGTTATTCGTGAGAAATTGAAAACAGCCCAATCTCGCCAAAAGAGTCAATATGATCGTAAGCATAAGCCTATGACATTTGAAATTGACGAGAAACCTTACCTTCGGGTTACCCCGTTAAAGGGAACCCATCGCTTCGGTATCAAAGGCAAATTGGCTCCTCGTTATATTGGACCCTTTCGCATTCTTGCCAAACGAGGAGAAGTTGCCTACCAATTGGAACTACCTCCGCATCTTTCCAGAGTTCACGATGTCTTCCACGTTTCGCAACTCAGGCGTTGCTTCGCGGATCCTATCCGTGGAGTGGACCACAAAACGCTTGATTTACAAGATAACCTCTCTTATCGGGAATACCCCGTTCGTATCCTTGACCAAGCCGAGCGTACCACTCGACGTCATAATATCAAGTTTCTCAAGGTTCAATGCTCACACCATTCCGAGGAAGAAGCCACTTGGGAAAGGGAGGATCGTCTTCAACTCGAGTACCCCGCCTTCTTCCCAGATGATCCTAAATCTCGGGACGAGATTCTATTGAGTGGGGGTGAGTTGTCACACCCTAGCTAGGTTATGCATTAGAGTGTGCATCATGTTTACTTTCATCAGAAATGGAAATGGGGAAAGCAGAACCCCCAGCACCCCCCCTGAAATCAACTAGGGTTTACTAAAAATAAATTCAATGAACCTGAAATGCCCTTCAGATATGTTCACCCTCTTTGCCTTGGGTTAGAACCCTTGGGAAAAATGGTGCATATATTTTTAGGTCAACAAAAGGGGCATTGATTTAATTAATAAATATTTGAATTTGGGCATTTAAATACTATTAAATAATTCAAATGCTCAAATAATGTTGGAATTATTTTTGGGCCACTGAAAAATTTCAGAAAGTGTCCATAACTATTTTCAGGATTTTATAAAATGATTTAGTATTTAAACTAAATCAAAACAGAATAGCAAAAATAGAAAACAGAATAAATTAGAGAGAAAGAACAGAGGCTCACCTGGACTAACCTGGCCGCAGTCCAGTAGCCGGCCCACCTGGCAGCCCAGCACTGTGCTGGCACATGCCAGCCAGCTGCTTCGTCCTCGCCAGGCAGGCAGCCAGATGCTCGACGCCGAGCACCCGCATGCACGCCACGCAGCTGCCGCCGCCTCGCCGTCCCCTCGTCGCGCTGTCGACGCGGGACGAACCCCCCCGCTCTCTCCCCGACCTCGCAGACACCCGCACGCCCCTCTGGCTCCTCTCCTTCGCTCTCCCTCCACCATGGCCAACGCTGCCGTGCTCGCGCCACCGTGAAACCGCGTCCACCATCGCCCCTGTACCGAGCCACCGTGTCCAACAACTCCGCCGTCGTCGACTTCGTCGAACAGCCCGAGCCCCGAGCGCTCACACGCTCTGCATCGTCCTCTTCGACCTCGTCTCCACCGAGCACTGCCGGAGATCCCCTTCGCCGTCGCCGCCGCACCAGCTCGTCCCCGACCGCGCCGTCTAGCTCTACGAGACCGCCGTGAGCTCAGCTACCTCTCCATCCTCTCTGTTTGCTTCCTCGTGCACCGTAGCAACTCCACGAAGCTCACCCGCACACACCACCGCGGAGCTCGTCGCCGACGTGGCTCCGGCCAAATCCTGGCCACGCCACCCTGCTCGAACACTTCACCGCATCACCAGGAACTCAACGCACTACTCCACGCACCTCGCCGTGCCTCACAGCCATGGGTTCACTTTCGCCCGACTCCGGCGACCGCCAAAGTCGTCGCCGGCGACGTCTCCGGCCACCCCGAGCTCCACCACCACCACCAAGAGCTGCGGCTCGTTCCCAGGAGCTCGTAGATGCTCTCCACGCCCCAAATGGTGCCCCGTGGGCGATTTCCGCAGCGCGCCACCGCGTCTGGCCTCGCCGGCAGCTAAACGCCGGTAGGCTTTGACCCACTGACCGGGGAGGTTTGACCTGCTGACGTGGGTTGGCTTCCCCCCCCTCTCTCACTAACATGCGGGCCCCGCCCGGCTAATTACCCTGTTAGTGCTAACTAAATAGATTAGTTAATTAGTATAGTCACTGACTAGTGGGCCCCGCCTGTTAATTAGGCTAACTAAGCGCGGTTAGTGCACAGAGACACTGACCAAGGGGCCCCACCAGTCAGGTTTGACCTGGCTGGCGCCTTTGACTTGCTGATGTCATGCTGACGCAAGGCTGACGCAATAAACCATTTTCTAGTTTAAAAATAATTCAGGAAATTCCAGAAAATACCCAAAACTTTGAAAAATCATAGAAATTCAACCATAACTCCAAATGAGACAAATTATATATGTAAAATTATCAAAAAAATTCAAGGAATCCATCTGTACCATTTTCATGCATGTTTGAGCAATGCTTGTCCTCTGTTTTGGACAAAACAAATAAAGGGCATTTAAATAATCATATATGGGGTTGGAATTTGAATCTTGTACTCAAACCAACTTCATTTAAATCATAGCTAGTTGCATTAGCTCAAGACACATCCATATTGCCATGTCATAGCATGCATCATAATGTTGCATATCGTCATGTGTTGATTGTGTTCGGTTGTGTTCTTCGTGGTAGGTTCTGCCTCCGAGGATATTCACGAGTATCCAACTGAAGGGCAGTATCCCGTTACCACTCCATCAGGCAAGCAACCATTGATCATTCCGATACAACCATGTTCTCGCTCCTGCTCTTGTTTACTGCATTAAGACAACACGATTCAAACTGCTGTGTGCTATGGTAGTTGAACCCTTATCCTCTGCATGACCTGTCATTGCCACAGTAACTAGATGAAACCCACTAGCATGTGTAGGAGTTGATTGAGCCATGTTTTGTGATTCCTACCTTGCCATGCCTGCTATGCTTAGAGTTGTGTCAGGTCTGGTTCATCTGGGTGATGGGCTAGAGTGAAATGCTTGTGCCAGTAATATGTGGGATGTGTTGAACATGTTTTGGTAAAGGTATCGATGGGAGGCCATGTAGGAGTACATGGTGGGTTGTTTCATTGAAGCCGTCCCTAAGAACTGAGTTCTGTATGCGTGAATTAAGATTCAGCTACTACCACACATTGGGCCCTGAAATATGACCCCGCTCGACTTACTAACCCCTCTCGCCTCAGTCCAGGAGTTGCAACTAGTTTCTGGTGTTTGTAGGATATGTGTTGGCGGCCGTGCGTAGCGCTGACCCTAGGGGTGGGCTATGTTGCGGTAGATACACCGTGGCACGGTGTACCGAGTCACCCGTTTGGTGTCTCGGGAACCCTGTTCACATCGTTTGGGGCCGTTGAGGACACCCCGGCCGGATTTCCTTGCGGATGGAACCTGAATAGGCGATGACCCTGGACTAGAGACTTGTGAGGTTAGTCAGGTCGTGGTCTACACCCACGTCGGTTTTCGCTTGAAGTCTGCCGAGCACATTTCATGTGCAGACGCTAAGTGGTGGAAACATGTGTGACGAAGTACACCCCTGCAGGGTATGAAACTATTCGAATAGCCGTGTCCGCGGTGAAGGACTACTTGATTGCATATACAGTTCATAGACAAGTTAATGGATACTACTAAAAGACTCAAGATAAGTGTGAGTACCGAGGATGGCCCCCTCGCAGGATACGAGGGAGGATCCATGGTGGAGTATTGTGATGGTGAGTAGTGGACTCGTGTGCGAAAACTATTTTGCTAAAAGATTCCGTAGGATAGCTTAGCCAAGAGTCAAAGCTGGCTTGCTGCATAAACCCCACCACCTTCTTGAGAATGAGCATGTATAGTAGGTCCTGATGTAAGACTTGCTGAGTACCTTTGTACTCATGTTTGCTTATTTATTGTTTTCAGACGACAACACTGCCCCCTCCGATGGGTTTTACGTAGACCTTGACGTCGACGAGTGACTAGCCACCCAGGTGGTGATCCAGGCCATGGAGGGCCCTATGTAGATAGACAGGCTTCAAGAAGCCTTCTTTCTTTCTAGAGTCTGTACTCAGACTAGTTGCTTCCGCTTGTGCTTGTATGACTGTATGACTTGAGTGTCGGGTCATGTGACCCCTACCTGTATGGATATGTTATGTATGGCTCCCTAGAGCCTTTAAATAAAGTACTTGAATTGTAGAGTTTTGTTGTGATGCCATGATGTATGTACTCATATTGAGCATATTGTATGTATGATTGAAATGCTTGGTATGAGTGGGATCCGACAATGTAGTTGTTTGTCCTTCGCAGCCTTTCTTACGGGGAAATGTAGTCTAGTGCTCCTCGAGCCATAGTAGTCCGCTACAGCCCGGTTCACCGGAGTCCTGCTAGCCCAGCACTACTGTACAGGACACTTGACTGGCCGGCATGTGTTTCACTTCGTCCCTATGTCTGTCCCTTCGGGGTAATGTCACGCGGTGATCTCCAGAGTCCTGTCTAGCCTGCTACAGCCCGGGATCCCCGGAGTCCTGTTAGCCCAGTGCTACAGCCCGGAATCACTCGTTGATGACCGACATGTTCGATGTGATTCAGGTATGCCTGTCTCCATAGGTCTGTGCCGCTTTGGGTTCACGACTAGCCATGTCAGCCCGGGTTCTCGGTCATATGGATGCTAGCGACATTGTCATATACGCGAGCCAAAAGGCGCAAACGGTCCCGGGCCATGGTAAGGCGACACCCGTGGGATACCGTGCGTGAGGCCGCAAAGTGATATGAGGTGTTACCGGCTAGATCGATGTGGCCTGGAATCGGGGTCCTGACAGCTACCGACTTGATGACAAGGACACTCTCTTCTTCGAGGATCGGATTGTTGTGCCCAAAGGTGAAGTTCATAAGGTGATCATGAACGAGGCTCACAACTCTCTCCTCTCCATCCACCCTGGGACCACGAAGATGTATCAAGACCTGAAGCAAACTTATTGGTGGACTCGAATGAAGCGCGAGATCGCTCAATTCGTGAATGAATGTGATGTCTGCAGAAGAGTGAAGGCAGAACACCAAAGGACAGCAGGTCTCCTCCAACCTCTTGCCATTCCACAATGGAAGTTTAACCACATTGAAATGGACTTCGTGACTGGGTTTCCAAAGTCCAAGCGTGGCAATGATGCTATATTCGTTGTCATCGACAAGCTAACCAAAGTGGCTCACTTTCTGCCTATCAAAGAGTCAATCACTGCAGCTCAATTGGTGGAACTCTACACCTCTCGAATTGTCTCTCTGCACGGTATTCCTCAAGTGATATCTTCAGACCGTGGCAACATCTTTACCTCCAAGTTTTGGGATTCTTTTCAGAAGGCCATGGGCACCAACATTCGCTTCAGCACTGCTTTCCATCCTCAAACAAGCGGTCAAGTCGAGCGTGTCAACCAGATTCTTGAAGATATGCTCAGGGCTTGTGTTATCTCCTTCGGCATGAAGTGGGAGGATTGTCTTCCTTATGCTGAATTCTCATACAACAACAGTTTTCAAGCAAGTTCGGGCAAGGCCCCATTTGAAATCCTGTATGGTAGGAAGTGTCGTACACCTCTCAACTGGTCTGAAACCGGTGAACGTCAGCTGCTGGGTAATGACCTAATCACAGAAGCAGAAGAAATGTGCAAGGTCATTCGTGATAACCTCAAAGCAGCCCAATCCCGCCAGAAGAGCTACTATGATAGTAAGCACCGTGATTTGGCTTTCGAGATCGGAGATCATGTTTACCTCCGCGTCTCTCCTATGAAAGGGACTCGTCGCTTCGGTATCAAAGGGAAGCTTTCCCCTAGATATGTCGGACCTTTCAAGATTGTCAGCAAGAGAGGCGAACTCGCCTATCAACTCGAGCTTCCTGCAAACTTTGCTAATGTTCATGATGTGTTCCATGTCTCCCAACTCCGAAAGTGCTTCAAGACGCCTGAGCGAACCATCAACTTCGAGGACATTGAGCTCCAAGAAGATCTCTCCTATCGTGAGCACCCAGTTGCAATCCTTGAAGAGACTGAACGCAGGACTCGCAACAAGTCAATCAAATTTCTCAAAGTCAAGTGGTCACACCATTCCGACCGTGAAGCTACCTGGGAACGCGAGGATCACCTCCGTTCTGAGTACCCGGAGTTCTTTCAGTCCTAGATCTTGGGACGAGATCATTTCGTAGTTGTGGAGTGTTGTAACGCCCCAGATACGACTTTCCCAATTTGTACTCCAACTCTTGCCGTTTCCGGCATTAAGTTATATTTATTTCTCGGGTTCGGGTCTTTGTCTCCTTGTGTTGTTTTCTTTTTTGTGCATCGCATATCATGTCATCATGTGCATTGCATTTGCATACATGTTCATCTCATGCATTCGAGCATTTTCCCCGTTGTCCGTTTTGCATTCCGGCGCTTCGTTCTCCTCCGGTGGTCATTTCTAGCTTTCTTTCGTGTGTGGGGATTAAACATTTCCGGATTGGACCGAGACTTGCCATGCGGCCTTGGTTTACTACTGGTAGACCGCCTGTCAAGTTTCGTACCATTTGGACTTCGTTCGATACTCCAACGGTTAACAGAGGGACCGAAAAGGCCTCGTGTGTGTTGCAGCCCAACACCCCTCCAATTTGGCCCAAAACCCACCAAACTCTGCTCCATCGCCTCATTCGTTTGATCACGATCGCGTGGCCGAAAACCGCACCTCATTTGGACTCTCCTAGCTCCCTCTATGCCTATAAATACACCCCCCCATTCCAAATCTCGGGTCTCAACTCGTCCCTAACCCTAGTCCAAAAAAAAGATCCCGCCGCCGCCGGACGTGTCCGCGCCAGGCCGGACAACGTCCGCCGGCCGCGCCCAACCAGTCACGCGCCGCCACGTGGCACGCATCGTCCGCCGCCGCCGCCGAAGCCCGCCGGCCCGCGGGAGGCCCGCCCCACGCCCCCCACGGGCCAGATCCGCGCCGCCGCTCCGCTCCTTCTTCCTCGACGCCGATCCGCCGCGCCGCTTCTTTCCTCGCCGGCCGGCACCGCCGCCGCCGTGCCGGATTGCCTCCGCCGCTGCGGGCCGCCCCGACCTCGCCGCCCGAGGGAGCCGGAGCTCGCCGGCGCCACCATCGCCGTCCGCCGCCGCCCCGGCGAGCTTCCCCACCGGCCGGCCCCTCCTTCCTGGCGTCCCGCTCCGTCTCCGGCCACCACCACGACATTTCCGGCGAGCTCGAGCTCGGACTGCTATAGAGCACGGGATCCGGATCTGGATCTAGATCCGGTTTACCTTTTCCCTCCAACCCTAATCTCCGTTATTTTTATGCTATGTTTGACTGCTCATATCTCCACATCCGTAGCTCCGTTTTGGACATATGATACATCAAAATCTTCGTCTCGACGAGTACATCATTTGATTCCATTGCATTATTTGCATTTGAGTTCATATTGATGCCCAAAATGCTGTTAGAAGGAGGCATCATGAGTTAAATTGCAGATCCGTTAGCTCAACATTGACTTTTGTCATTTTTGCCATGATTGTTGTGTGCATGATATGCCTGTGACCCTTTGGGATGAATTGTTAAGCATTTTGTCTTCTTTCCAGAGGTGCCACCCATGAATTTTTAGGATGTGTGTGGTGTCTTGTGCACGCTTGCAAAGAGGGGCACCTGAGTAATCTGTTTTTAGGGACTTAGTGATTTTCACTAAGTCTGGGATATTTTATTTCATGATGCCATATGTTCGGCTTGTTTCCTAGTGATCCGTGCCCCTTTTGAGTATGATCATTAAGGGACATTTGTTAATCTTGTTGTGCTTTATCCATCCATGTCTTTACTTGTTAAGTTGGATCAACCTAGGTTGAGTCAATCGAGCTCAACTTTTGCATAGTTGTGTATTTGGGCAGATCGTCAACTCTTTTGCGATTTTGCCGGAGCTATTGCTAGTGATCCGTGCATGCTATACCATTGTTCTTGCCATTTCTAGCTAGAATTTTGTGCCTTATTTATGGATATATGCTTGCCTTGCCATGACTTGCACTGTAGTGAGTGCATCGAGATCGTTTACATGCCTCCGTGAGTTATAATTTCAGCATGTCTCAGTTTTCACTAAGTCTGAAAACTGATTGTGTTTCATCTATGTTCGTGTGCTCGTTAGAGTATTTTGTGAACGCTTTTAGCCCCAGGTCACTTTGGGTGTTTTGTTAATCTTGTTGAGTAGCTCCATGCCATGCTCTTACTTGCCATGTTCAGGTTAAGATTCATGTTGTTTTTCTGCTCCGAAGAGAGCATCGTGGTCTGAAATTTCAGACTAGTGTTAATTTGTTTTGCTTATTCAGTTTTGCCATGCTTGTTTGAACCCCTCAGTGGATGAATTTGCCGATGGCTCGGTCCTGGTGATTTGTTAACCATCTTGTGTACATCCCTGCCATATATTTTGTTTTCATGTTTGGTGGCTGTAGCATGTTCGTTTCGTTGCATTTAGGTGCCTACTTGCAGTAAATCGCAGATCGGTTCGTTTCGTAAAACGCTTGCCATTTCCAAACCGTAGCTCCGATTCCTATGATCTTTATATCGTTTTCAGGGGATTTCTTCCCCTCTATCCAGTGGCACGCTTGGTTTTCCAAGTTGAGGCCAGGTTCATGCATTTCCTGTCACATCTTGCATTTTGCATCCCGCATCGCATCCCGCATAGCATACCATCTTTGCATATTATTGGTTGCCCTTGCACGTGGTTGATTGTATCCTTGTTGCTTGTTTGTGTTTTTGGGTAGAGCCGAGAGACGAGTTCGCTAACAAGGAGCCCGTTGAGTTTGCTTCTGAGGATCCAGTCAACTCTGACAACTGTGCAGGCAAGATGATCATACCCTCGAAATCACTACTATCTTTGCTATGCTAGTTTGCTCGCTCTTTTGCTTTTCCAATGCTACCATGCCTACCACTTGCTTGTCAGCCTCCCAATTGCCATGATTGAGCCTCTAACCCACCTTTGTCCTAGCAAACCGTTGATTGGCTATGTTACCGCTTTGCTCAGCCCCCTTCTTATAGCGTTGCTAGTTGCAGGTGAAGATTGGAGCCGTTCCTTGTTGGAACATTTATTTACTTGTTGGGATATCATTATATTGCCATGTTATCTTAATGCATCTATATACTTGGTAAAAGGTGGAAGGCTCGGCCTCTCGCCTAGTGTTTTGTTCCACTCTTGCCGCCCTAGCTTCCGTCATATCGGTGTTATGTTCCCGGATTGTTGCGTCCCTTACGCGGTTGGGCTATAATGGGAACCCCTTGATAGTTCGCCTTGTTTAAAGCTTTTCCAGCAATGCCCAACATTGGTTTTACCATTTGCCACCTAGCCTCTTTTTCCCTTGGGTTTCCGGAGCTCGAGGGTCATCTTATTTTAACCCCCCTGGGCCAGTGCTCCTCTGAGTGTTGGTCCCACCGAGCGATGTCCGGGGCTACTAGGGGCAACTCTGGGCTGGCCTACCCGACGTCTGGCTCATCTGAGTGTGCCCTGAGAATGAGATATGTGCAGCTCCTATCGGGATTTGTTGGCACATCCGGGCGGTGTTGCTGGACTTGTTTTAACCTGTCGAATCATCTTGTTGTACCGAGATACCGAGTCTGATTGGTGTGTCTTGGGTGGAGGTTTATTCCTTCGTTGACCGTGAGAGCTTGTTATGGGCTAAGTTGGGACCCCCCTGCAGGAATTGATCTTTCGAAAGCCGTGCCCGCGGTTATGGGCAGATGGGAATTTGTTAATGTCCGGTTGTAGATAACTTGAACCTTAATTAATTAAAATGAATCAACTGAGTGTGTTGCCGTGATGGCCTCTTCTCGGCGGAGTCCGGGAAGTGGACACGGTGTTGGAGTTATGTTTGCGCAGGTTGCTCTCTAGTTTCTCGCTCGTGCTTTGCCTCCTCTTCTCGCTCTCTTTTGCGTATAAGTTAGCCACCATACGTGCTAGTCGCTTGCTGCAGCTCCACTTATACATTACCCCTTCCCTACCTATTAAGCTTAAATAGTCTTGATCGCGAGGGTGCGAGATTGCTGAGTCCCTGTGGCTCACAGATTACTATTACACCAGATGCAGGGATAGATGATACAGCTCCAGATGGCGCGCTCGAGCTCAAGTGGGAGTACAACGAGGACTCTCAGCGTTACTATGTGTCCTTTCCTAATGATCAGTAGTGGTGCCTATTCGGGGTTAGATTCAGGGCCTTGTCGCTTGTTGGGTGTCTTTTCTATTTTGGCGCCGTAGTCGGGCCATGAGTGAATTGTACGATGGATGTTATTTATGTACTTTGATGTCACGTGGCGAGTGTAAGCCAACTATGTTATTCCCCTTTATATTATTTATGTACATGGGATGTGTGATGATTTCCCGACTTGCGACATTGCTTTCAATTCGGCTATGCCTCTAAGTCGTGGCTCGACACGTGGGAGATATAGCCGCATCGAGGGCGTTACATCCTCCCCAGCAACGGCGCAGAAATTCCTTTCAATTGCTTCGTGAATACAGCGCCAGAAAGCTCCTGTCTGCTAGGACTACGTCCATATTTCCCCAAAGAGGAAGGGATGATGTAGCACAGAGATGGTAGGTATGTCCCTCAGTGATGAAACCATGGTTATCGAGCAGTAGGAGAAACAAGGAAAACAACGTAAACATCACCTGCACACAAATAACAACACCTCACAACCCGACGTGTTAAAGGGGTTGTCAATCCCTTTTGGGTAACGATGCCAGAAATTTGTAATAGATTTAAATAATAGATCGTAAATAAGATAAAGTGCAGAAAAGTATTTTTATATATTTGGTTTAATAGATTGGAATAAAAATGCAAAGGAAAAGTAGATCGCAAGCAAATATATCAGAAAGAAGACCCGGGGGCCCTAGGTTTCACTAGTGGCTTCTCTTGAGAAAGATAGCAAATGGTGGGTAAAAAAATTGATAGAACCTCAAATTATTATGACGATATCCAGGCAATGATCATTACATAGGCATCACGTCCTAGATTAGTAGACCGACTCCTGCCTGCATCTACTACTATTACTCCACACATCGACCGCTATCCAGCATGCATCTAGTGTATTAAGTTCATGGAAAACGAAGTAATGCAATAAGAACAATGACATGATGTAGACAAGATCCGTTTATCTATTGCGTAGATATAGATCCCATGTTTTTATCCTTAGTAGCAATGATACATACGTGTTGTTTCCCTTTCTGTCACTGCGATCAAGCGCCGTAAGATCAAAACCACTACCGGGAACCTCTTCCCATTACAACATAAGTAGATCAAGTGGGCCAAACAAAACCCAAATATCAGGGAAGAAATACGAGGCTATAAGACATCATGCATATAAGAGATCATGGATATAAAAAGATATGATTGATCATAAACTGAAAGTTCATCAGATCCCAACAAACACACCACAAAAGAGTTACATCATATGGATCTCCAAGAGGCCATCTAGCTACTAACTACGGACCCGGAGGTCTACAAAGAACTACTCACGCATCATCGGAGAGGCACCAGTGGAGCTGGTGAACCCCATCTGAGATGGTGTCTAGACTGGATCTGGTGGTTCTGGACTCTGTGGCGGCAGGATGCACGTCGACTCCCCTAGGGTTTCTGGAATATTGGGGTATTTATACAGCAAAGAGGTGGTCCGAGGGGCACCTAAGGTGGGCACGGCCCACCAGGGCGCGCTTGGGCCTCCTAGCGTGCCCTGGTGGGTTGTCCCCTCCTTGGGACTCCCCCTAGGTGCAACCAGGGCCCAACATATTCCTTCGTCCATAAAAAATCTCCGTAAAGTTTCGGGGCATTTGGACTCCATCTGATATTGATTTTCTGCGATGTAAAAAACACGGAAAAAACAGGAACTTGCACTTGGCACTGTGTCAATAGGTTAGTACCAAAAAATGATATAAAATGACTATAAATGATTGTAAAACATCCAATATTGATAATATAACAGCATGGAACAATAAAAAATTATAGATATGTTGAAGACGTATCAATCACACGTGTTGCGTTGAAGAAACTATGTGTCAAAGGTTGTCCACTACACACACTTTTTACACTGCTGCAGGATGCTGGTAACGTGACACTATGATCAGAGACCCTTCAACAGAACTGGGTACGATGCAATAATTGCAACCGGTGGTGTAAAAGAACCGTCAAAAGAGGTGCAAAACATTTGTGATGGCGGATCCATCAAACACGGTTCAGATTTTAGTTGCGTGTGCGATGCAGGGCATACAGTTCAGTTCAATGAACTGTTTGCGATGAGGCGGAACAAAAGAAACGGGCAGTCAGATGAAGGCGTGTGTGATATACAGCATACAGTTCACTCGGATGAACTGTTTGTGATGAGGAGGAACAATAGAAACGGGCAGCTAGATAATGGTGTGTGCGATTGAGGGCATACGCTTCAGAAGGATTAACTGTTTGCGATTTGGCAATATAACAGAAATGGGTCAGCCGAATCAAAGTGTCTGCGATTGATGGCATACACTTCACAGAGATGAACTGTTTGCGATTAGCCACAACAAACTGAAACAGTTAGATAGATCAACGTGTGTGCACTAGACGAGCACACTCATTCTAATTAAAAGAAGCGCGCGTGATGGTAATAACAAGCGCGCACGGTTGTTGGAACAAGATGTGTGCTGACATTGCCTATTGCGGTGCACCGTATGGTACAAACACCACGTACGCGGCCGAGAAGGCGTACGTGCCCACGTTACGCCTTTCGGGAATAGTGCCGCACTCGTAACCGTCAGTAAATTTTGAGCATGCGTCCCGTCACATTCCAAATTGCAAACCTTTTCACACTGATCAAAACCTAAATAGTTTCCCACTTAGGAGCGTATTAATACTCGGTTATAAATACTACTGCTCCAATATGACTGCACATTCCTCCTCAACTCCTCATCCACAAAACCGAACAAGTCATTCATCATCGTTCCCTTGCGTCAGCCATGGCCAGCATGAGTTTTGGGTCGAGAGATTGCCACCAGGGAAATGCGAGCATGGAAGCAGAAGCATGAGAGATGTCGCGCGTCACCGCAAACGCAGCCGGCATGTCTCACCGCGTGGCCGTAGCAGCACAGAGGTCCCACCACGCCACCAAAGCAGCACGCAAGTCCCGCCGCGCCGTTGATGTGGCAGGCTGGCCCGACCGCGCCGCGAAAGCGGAATAGATGTCCCGCCGCGCCGTGAATGTAGTAGAGATGTCCTCCCGCGCTGCGGCAGCCTGGGAAAATGTCTCGCGGGTAGGCGAGGACTCTTACAGGCACATGCATGCGATCGTCCATAGCTAGATGGATCAGATCTCCAGCTGGGCGAGGTTGCAGGACGACATGAAAGCCTCTTTTGCCGGCGTCATCCGACAATGAAATGAGAGCAATGCGAAGCTCCAGGTCGAGCGCGACCTGCTGAGGGTGAAGATCGTCAGAAGTGCGGAGCAGCAGGAGGAGACCACTGCCTTATTGAAGAGGACCGGCATCATCGTCAAGAAACTTATGGACTTGAATGACATGCTGCGCATCAAGCGCAGAAGGCTGGTGGAGGAATCTGTGGATGCTCTCAAGCAGCATCTTGAGAACAAGAAAGAGCTCATCGCCACTCGCCACAGAGACTAGTTCCCGCGGCCTGCAGCAAGGCATCAAGAAAGTAGAGATCAACGAGCCATATAATTGTCTTCCTTGTTCTTTTTCCCTTATGTATTTCGGGCGTTGTCGCATGTGGCTTTTTTTAATTATGTTCCTTTTTGCGGGGATTTTAATTATGTTCCTAAATATGTAAGAAAATTATTATCCACTGTCATCATCCTTATATTCATCATGCTTGCTATAAGTCACAGTCGATGTTATTTAGGTCTGTCAGATCTTACATCAACAACCATGCAAAACTTTCTTTTCATATTTTCATTTCTCTCTCTTAAATCTCAGTCCAGTGAGACAAATAGGCGAGCCATAGATTAGGGGCTTGGGAGCCATTAATGGAGATGTTCGGAGGGAGGTGCACGACGGGTAGAGGTCCAAGGGATCTCCTCCCGATGAGCACAAGCAGGGGTCTGATCGCACGCCTCCCGTACTCAAATAGCTACCCCGAACGGCACCTCCTAGCCAATAAAAAAATGGGATGTGTGGCAGCACATAATTGGTAAGTACAACACCCACAGTTTTTAATAATACTTGCGTTTTCGGTTTATAACATGATAGCACTTGTTCCAAAATGACTTTGTTGATTGGTAATGTGTGGGCTTTCGTAATTCGGACAGAAAAATTACCACAGCATGTTGGTGCCATGCCATGCCATTACCACAACATAGGATTTAAAAAACCAAGTTTCTCAATTATTCCAACCGAGCCACGACTCCCAGATGTTTGAATTTCATTCCCATTTCTTGCATGGGACCTAGAAATTCACCCAAGGACACACATCTGATTTTTCAACCAACTTTGGTGCACTAGAGCATGTGCTTGTAGTTCAAATTTGAATTATGCACATTAAATGCGCAGAAGCTCAATTAATGCATAAAAAGGCCAAATGAACCCGGAATAATTCCAAATTTTAGCACGATACTTCTATTTGGTAATGTAAAAAAATTAAGGCGGGAGAAGGCAGTGTACGTATGTCGTTTTGCACATGGAGGTGACAGGTTCCCTCTCGGAACCACGAGCCTTCTTCAGGGAAGCTCCGGTTTGAAAGAAGGTTACACCAATGCTTGTTCCAAATCGGCCAAAAAAATACGATAGCATGTTAGTGTCATGTCATGACCCCATGCCAAGTTTCATGATTTTCAGGCATGTTTTGGATGTACAGGAATTAAAAAACCAAGTTTCTCATTCTTTCCGGCCAAGCCAGGACGCCCAAATGTTTGAATTTAATTCCCATTTCTTGCATGGAACCTAGAAATTCACCCAAGGACACACATGTGATTTTTCAACCAACTTTGGTGCACTGGAGCATGTGCTTGTAGTTCAAATTTGAATTATGCACATTAAATGTGCAGAAAATCAATTAACGTGTGAAAAGGGCCAAACGAACCTGGAATAATTCCAAAATTTAGCACGATACTTCTATTTGGTCTAATCTGCCTGTGTTAAAAAATTAAGGTGGGAGAAGGCATTATACATATGTCATTTCGCACACGGAGGTGATACGTTCCCTCTCGGAACCACGAGCCGTCTTGAGGGAAGCTCCAGTTTGCAAGAAGCTTACACCGAAGCTTGTCCCAATTTGGCCAAAAAAATTACCGCTTCATGATGGAGCCATGTCATGACAATATGCCAAGTTTCATCATTTTCAGGCATGTTTTCGATTTATAGGAATTGAAAAACCAAGTTTCTCAATCTTTCCGGCCGAGCCACGACGCCCAGATGTTTGAATTTCATTCCCATTTCTTTCATGGGACCTAGAAATTCACCCAAGGACACACATGTGATTTTTCAACCAACTTTGTTGCACTAGAGCATGTGCTTGCAGTTCAAATTTTAAATTATGCACATTAAATGCGCATAAACTCAATCAATGTATAAAAAATGCCAAACGAACTAGGAATAATTCCAAAAATTATCACGATACTTCTATTTGGTCTAATCTGCGTGTGTAAAAAAATTAAGGCTGGAGAAGGCAGTGTACGTATGTCGTTTTGCACATGAGGTTGACACGTTCCCTCTTGGAACCACGAGCCTTCTTGAGGGAAGCTCCGGTTTGCAAGAAGCTTACACCAAAGCTTGTCCCAATTCGGCCAAAAAAATTACTGCAGCATGTTGGTGCCATGTCATGACACCATGGCAAGTTTCATGATTTTCAGGCGTGTTTTGGATTTATAGGAATTAGAAAACCAAGTTTCTCAATCTTTCTGGCCAAGCAATGACGCCCAGATGTTTGAATTTAATTCCCATTTCTTTCATGGGACCT
Organism: Triticum monococcum; assembly: GCA_034509565.1. Taxonomy (NCBI): domain Eukaryota; kingdom Viridiplantae; phylum Streptophyta; class Magnoliopsida; order Poales; family Poaceae; genus Triticum; species Triticum monococcum. Next base: position 343,325,740 of record CM067847.1, read on the forward strand.
AGAAATTCACCCAAGGACACACATATGATTTTTCAACCAACTTTGGTGCAATGGAGCATGTGCTTGTAGTTCAAATTTGAATTATGCACATTAAATGCATAGAAACTCAGTTAATGTATAAAACAGGCCAAACGAACCTGTCGGGGAAACAACACCTATGGGATCACAAGGAATCCCTACTATAGTTGACACGGCGCGGGGCTGTGGAAAGAGTGGGTTTAGAAGATCTTATCCAGGTTCGGGCCGCAAACGATGCTTAATACCCTAGTCCTTGTTTGGTGTATATTTGGTGTTCTTGAGATCTTGAACTAGCTGCGGTGCATGCCTAGTCCAAAAAGTCCGAATCCTTTCTCAATACGCCTTGGGCCTCCTTTTATATGTCAAAGGGGCTGCCACAGCGGCACACAAGAGGTGGAAAGTGTCTACAGTCTACAAGTTTATCTCCTGACATCATAGGACAAACGCATTTAATGCGCCGCCTATATGTCCCCTTGCTTCTTCGGGTACGGTAAAGAGGCTCGTCCCGTCAATCGCCGCCTCGCCTTGCTTCGACACGCGGCTAGGGAGACAAGGCATGCGGCGCCATGCTGGCTGGCTGGCTACTGAGATGGTGTGGTGGCAAGGTCTTCACGAAGATCTGTATGCCACCACGCAGGTGCTTGCCTGGTAGGCCTAGAAGCTGCATGCTGCCACGTAGGTGCGTGCCTAGTTGGTAGGCTGGCTGCTATGTCGGAATGGCCATGGGGCAGCAAAACCTTGGGAAGTGCGGGCCTTGTTGTGACCCCGCAGATGTCCTTGGCAAGAGTCTTGTCGGGACCCCGACAAGGATCTTGCCGGGGTCTTGTGGGCGTCCCCGGCAAGGGTCTTGTTGGGGGCCTTCGTCATTCGGTTCTCATCTCGTCTTGCACGCCTTGAGTCTCCACAAAGATCTGCATGTCCCCATGCAGGCGCTCCCGAGCCTCGGTCTTGACGCTTGTCAATGGCGTCATAACTCTCAGGCTCAAGGGCGGCGGTCTTGCTGGTGTTGGGCAAGTTGCCCCCACAAGGCTCTTGCCAGGGCCATGTAGGCCGCCCCGACAAGGCTCTTGCCGGGGGAAGCACATCTTGTCTCGTTGCTCTTTATGCTTCTCGCTTGGGTCCTGCATCGACAACTTTGTATCTTTTCTTCCTCTGCCCTGCCGAGCCCGGCCGCAGGTGTGGTTACGACTGCCCGTGCACAAGTAAAGGGGTACATAAGTGCCCCTACTTTTGTACACCGATAGGAGCCCCCGGGCCTAGGCCATACATAAGCGCGGAGCGTTGTTGGGCCAGGCCCAGAACGGTGCACGGGCACGCATGGCAGAGTTTTTACTGCAGTAAGTCCTTCGCCAGTTGCGCTTCCCCATGACCCGCATTGAGTGTGTGATGTGGTGGTCGTGCGTGGGGCGGTTGCAGTGCGCTTGCGTCACCTCGTGGTGAATAGTAAAGAAGTGGCCCACGTCTTCCCCATAAAAAAGAGGTAACCGCAGGGGCACTGCTCATTTACCCTCCGCGCCTTCTTCCAATCTTGGAACTGACGTTCCCCTCTTCTTCCTCAGGCACAAATCGGAGCCCTCGCCTCTGCTTGTCGCCACCGTGCCCCCATAGCCTTTGACCACTCATCCCCTCCCAGCCGCCATGGCGCCCAAGACTGGCAAGGGCAAGGGTGCGGCCAAAGACGACGAAGGGAAGGAGGTGGAGGAGAGCGAGTTGGTGGAGCTTCAGATGCAGCACACCTTCTTTACCTCGACGGTCGATGCGCTCACCTCAGGGACATGTTAAGGCCCCTGTGGGGAAGGGAGACGACAGGGCACCCCGCCATGCGTATCATCCTCGCCGCCTTCGCCAAGGACGGCCCGAATTGGTACCCCTTCTTCGTTTATTACTTCTCATGCGGGCTATGCCCCCTTTCTCCGATTTCTTCAACGACATGATGCATACCTATGGCTTTCACCTTCTGGACTTCACGCCGAATGTCGTGGCGTGCATGGCCTTCTTCTCCCATCTCTATGGGGGCTTCGCCGGAGTGCTCCCCAGCACGGCGCTCTTCCGCCACTACTTCTATCCTCGCATCCAGCCAAGGGGTGCCATCTCTGCAGCATCACCTGGATCCCTAGGACCCAGGGCAGGGGCACGTACTCGGAGGGTGCCTAGAAGGAGCGGTGGGAAGAGTGGTGGGGCCGATGGTGCTGGATTGAGCAGGCAGATCCGCAGGAGTTCTGCCGGGTCCCAGGGCGCCACCGGTCCACAGAAAAGAGTGGGGCGATGTCGATGCCAACGACGAAAAGCTCACGGTGGCCACCACCAGGATCCAACGCCTCACTTCGGACGGACTCACCCTCGAGATGATTGGGTCTGACTTCATCCGCCGCCAGATTGCCCCACTGCACAACAAGGGGAGGCCAGCCTGGGACTTCAGGAATGCGGTCGACGTCATGAGGCTGCGCCCTGGCTTGAAGCACAATTTCACGGTGCTGCAGCATGGCCACCTCTGCCAGAGGCTGTTTTAGCTCAAGGTCGATGAGGCTAGCGGAGTCGAGAGGACCGGCAAGGCCGAGAAGGCCGAGAAGGCTGGCAAGGCCGTCAAGGCTGATGGGTCTTTGTTTGGGTTGCCAGCGGGAGTGGTCCCGTTGAGCAACAACTCTTGCTAGACCGCCACCATTGCTATGATGCCGGACTTCAATGCACACGACCTCGATACAAGCTAGGCTGAGCCCGAAGCGGAGCGGGTGCAGGCCTTCTTTGACAACCTGTCGGTGCAGTATGTCTGTGACGAGCCGCTGCTCATCCGCGACACGACCAAGGCGGAGCAGGCGTATATTGCTGCCAGGGCGGAGGAGGCGGAACTTGCCAAGGTGGCCGGCAGCATCAACACCATGGAGGACAAGGCCGACATGGCCGCAGAAGAGAAGGAACTCTCCGAGTGGGAGGGGTCTGCCGTGGAGGCCAACCGCGCCGGCGCCGGGGCTCCCCTTGTTGAAGACGTGGTTGAGGAGTCGTCCGAAGAGGAGGCCATGGCGGATGACTCCTCGGCCCCAGGGAGGAAAAGCGTCCTACGGCGTGCTAGCTCTAGCAAGACAATCCGGCCCGGAAGGACAACGCTGCGGCAACGGGCCCAGGCGCAACTCGTGCGCTAGACGAGGGCCGCGGCAGCAAAGAAGAAGGCAACAACCGCCGCTTCTTCCTTGTCCAAGCGGCGCAGGACCCCATCCCCTTCTCCTCCCCGTTCGGGCAGTGACCCAGAGGCCGATTTCGACCCCGGTTCCTTCAGCCCGAAGAGGAAGAGGAGGCCAGAGGGGGAGGAGGAGTAAGCACCGCGCCCTTCACCATTTATGACCCTTTAGCCTGTGATATCTCCCTTGACATGATCTTGTCTTTGCAGCAACACGGAGACACTGGCCGAGAGGGTGGCAAAGAGGGCCAAGGCTTTGACGGGCGACAAGCCCCGGCGAGCACTTCGCGCACGCCGATGGTGGTGGAGATCAACCCGGATACCAGCCCTCGACGCAGCCCTTGCTCTAGCCCCCAGCGTAAGTTCATTTCTCGCTCCCCATCGAAGAGCATTGGGGCCCGAATTCTTGGTGCTGACCTTGCCGGGTTTGTAGGAGAAGACCAGTAGGAGGAGCCGCTGAGGGTCACTCCCAACACGCCACCCCCATCGACCATGCCGCCCAAAGGGGCGTCCCCGACAAGGGCAACCTCTGCCGATCCCATGCACATGGAGGACGAGGAGGCGAGCTTGGGTGCTGGCGGCTCCGTCCTAGCAACGAATGTTCGCGGGGAGGGAATCGCTTCTCAGCTTGTCACGGGTAAGCGGCCCGCCTCCCGTCCCCCCCCCCCCCTTTTTGTCCTGAACCTTGATCTTGGCCTCGTTTCGTCCTCCCTTTTTGTTTACAGACCCTCCCTCGATGGACCATGAGGACCTCGACACTGTAATTGGGGAGGTCGCCAAGGACGCCGAAGCTGAGGCCGCCAAGATCGTGGCTGAGGAAGCCACCAAGTCCGCCATCGAGGAGGCCGACAAGGGGCCAGCCAGGGAGACCATCGGGACCGCTGGTGGGGAGGCCGGCAAGGCCGCTACCGTGAAGGCCATCAAGGGGGCTGCCGGGGAAGGCAGCAAGGGGCCCGCCGAGGAGGAGGTGGCCAACGACCAACCTTCCTCCCCTGCAGCCCCTATCCCGGGTAAGTACCTGAGGGTGGGCGATGACCTGTTGGTCGCCTCCCAGGGACAGCGAGCACCAGAGCGCCAGCCGAAGGGGAGGTGTTCCATGATGAGGTGCTCGCCACCGCTGGGCTCCAGGTTGTCGACGAACCGAGCGCCAGCGACGTCGATTCCTAGGAGGATCAGCTTCTTCGTTCCATGAGCGCCGACATCCAGAAGCTCCAAGAGCTCCACCGTGCCCTCTAGGACAAGGTGAAGTCCAGGATGGTGGTGGTGGACAAGGCGGAGGCGGATTTTGGGAAGCAAGTCACACAGATGCGGGTCTGATTCACCAAGGCTCGGGAAGAGCTGAGGAGTGCCCAAGATGAGTGCAAGCAAGAGCTCATCCTAAAGTACGCCGACATCGAGGAGGTCCAAGAGGCGGCAAAGGAGTAGCCACCAAGGATGAAGCCGCCATGCAGCAGCAAGCTCTGCTGGACAGCCAGGAGGAAGACCTCGATGCGCTTGAGCAGGCGCTTGCTGCCATGCTCCTCGACAAGGACGAGGTGGTCGGGAAGATCGTTGTGCAGCGGACCCAGGAGCTGGACCAGGGCATAAGGACACACTCGATGCTCTGGCCCTAGACCACGCCGGCAAGGTGGATAAGCTGGAACTGGAGCGGGAGGAGCTGAAGAAGAAGATCTTGGGGATGACAGAGGAGAGGGACATGGCCAACCGCACTCTGGTGGATGCGCAGGTCGCCATATCCAACAAGGCCAAGCTGCTCTCCGAGGCCAATGACTCCATAAACGACCTGAAGCTGAAGCTGAGTGGCTTGGAGGGGAAGCTTTTGGAGGCCGGGACCCGTGAGGAGACCCTGAACAAGGTCGTGGAGGACGAGAAGCAGCTGCGGAGCGATGACGCCGCCGAGCACAAGGATTACGCGAAGAGCATAAAACTCTGGATCAGGCACCTCGTCGACGTCGCCGGGAGGATCACCGCGAAGCTGGCCATCATGGGCATGCCAGATGTCAGGTACTCCCTGGAGCCGAACGTGAGCCACAATGCCAGGCTGACCATGTTCTTAGAGGGTGTCCTCGACGCCCTGGAGTAGCTCTGCTCCAATCGAGCAGTTTATCTGGCGAATGAGTCCCGGAGGCACTGCCGGGGCGCCCTGACCAAGGTGGTCACCAAGGTGGCGTTCTGGAACCCGAGCGTCTACTTCGCCGACGCACTGGAGAGCTTGCCAGAGGGTACAGACCTCACGGCACTCGAAGAGCGTATCGAGCCCATCATCAACTGCGTCGATGGAGTCAAGAGGGTGGAGGGCCAGCGCCGGGACTAGGTGATAGTTCTGCAATGTATCTATAATTTTTGATTGTTCAATGCTATATTATATCTTATTTTGGACATTATTGGGCTTTATTATACACTTTTATATTATTTTTGGGACTAACCTATTAACCGGAGGACCAGCCCAGAATTGCTGTATTTTTGCCCATTTTAGACTTTCGCAGAAAAAGAATATCAAATGGAGTCCAAATGAAATGAAACCTTTGGGAAGGTGATTTTCAGAACGAACACGATCCATAGGACTTGGACCCTACGTCAAGAAAGCAACCAGGAGGGCACGAGGTAGGGGCGCGCCTACCCCCCCCCCCCCCCCCCCCCAGGCGCGCCCTCCACCCTCGAGTGTCCCACATTGCTCCACCGACGTACTTCTTCCTCCTATATACCTACGTACCCCCAAACTACCAGATACGGAGCCAAAACCCGAATTCCACCGCCGTAACCTTCTGAACCCCTGAGATCCCATCTTGGGGCCTTTTCTGGAGCTCCGCCGGAGGGGGCATCGATCACGGAGGGCTTCTACCTCAACGCCGTAGCCTCTCCGATGAAGTGTGAGTAGTTTACTTCAAACCTTCGGGTCCATAGTTATTAGCTAGATGATGTAACGCCCCGAGACCGATGTGCCAGGCGTCGTCCAGTTATTCGCTGTTGTTGCCTTGTCATTGCTTGCGTGTCATGCATTGCATATCATGTCATCATGTGCATTTATTTTGCATACTTGTTCGTCTCATGCATCCGAGCATTTTCCCCGTTGTCCTTTTGCATTCCGGCGCTTCGTTCTCCTCCGGTGGTCATTTCTACCTTTCTTTCATGTGTGGGGTTTAAACATTTCCGGATTGGACCGAGACTTGCCAAGCGGCCTTGGTTTACTACTGGTAGACCGCCTGTCAAGTTTAATACCATTTGCACTTTGTTTGATACTCCAACGGTTAACCGAGGGACTGAAAAGGCCTCGTGTGTGTTGCAGCCTAGCACCCCTCCATTTTGGCCCAAAACCCACATAGACCTGCTCCATCATCTCGGTCGTTCGATCACGATCGCGTGGCCGAAAACCGCACCTCATTTGGACTCTCCTAGCTCCCTCTACCTATATATATGTGATCCCCTCTGATTTCTCGCGCAGACGAAACCCTAGCCATCTTCCTCCTCGCGCCCGGACGCATCTCCACGCCGCGCCGGACATGTCCGCCGCCCTGCAGCCACCTCACTCCGGCCAATAGCCGCCCGCCACATCACCGCCTCCGCCGCCTCAGCCAACCGCGCGCCGCCACCTCATCCCGCGCCGTGCCATCCTCTCTCCTCCACCGCCGTAGGCCCGCGCGGCCAGATCCGGCCCGCGGGGCCCGAACCCCCACCGCCCCGCGCCTGGGCGCTCCGCGCCGCGCCTGGGGAGCCACCCCGCCGCCCGGCTTCCATCGCGCCGCCCTCGCCGATCTCCGGCTGCCACCGCGCCCGCACACCGCCGGCCAGCGCACCACGCCGCCCCACCGTGCCGGACTACCACCCGGTCCCGCGCCTCCCGCGGCCACGCGACGCTTCCCTTCGCCGCAGGCGTGCCACCGCGGCCCTGTCGCCGGCCTCCTCTGTCCTCTCCCTCCTCCGCCGATTCCGGCGAGGATCCGGCCACCGCGGCCTCCATTCCCGGCGATCTCTGGCCGCCTGCTGCTACAGTGCCACAGAGGAACCCTAGATCTGAGGTTGAACTCGGTTGACTTTCTTCCCCTCTCTCAGATTCATGTTGCATACTTTGACCTGCCGTAACTTTGCCTCCGTAACTCCGATTTGGGCATATAGCATATCAAAATGTCTGTCTCGGAGAGTACATCATTTCATTCCATTTGAGTTCATCTTGATGCCCGAAATGCTGCTAGAAGAGGGCTACTTGAGATAATTGTCAGATCTGCTACTCCATGTTAGACATTTGTCATTTTTGCGATAATTATTGTGTGCATGATATGCCCATGAGTTATACATATGTTTTGTTAAGGGTTTTGTCATCTTTCCAGACGTGCAACCCATGTATTTTTGTGATGTGTGTGGTGTCTAGTGCAAGCTTGCAAAGTGAGGCACTTGGTAATTCTGTTTTCAGGGACTTCGCATTTCCACTAAGTCCTTGAGCTGTTTAGTTCATGATGCCATATGTTCATGTTGTTTCCTAGTGATCCGTGCCTCTTTTGAGGATGATCAGTAAGGATGTTTTGTTAATCTTGTAGTGCTCTATCCATCCATGTCTTTGTTTGCAATTATGGAGCACCCTAGCTTGAGTCAATCGAGCTCTACTTTTGCTACTTTGTGAATCTGGGCAGATTGTCAACTTGTTTGCAATTTTGCCGATGATGTTATAGTTGATCCGTGCATGCTATGTCATTGTTCTTGCCATGTCTAGCTTGCATTTTGTGTATTCTTAATGGGTGTATGCTTAGCTTATCATGACTTGCTCTGTAGTGAGTGCATCGAGCCCGTAAACATGCCTACTTGATATCTGTTTTCAGCATGCTCCAATTTTCACTAAGTCTGTGATCTGATTATGTTTTTGCCATGTTCACATGCTTGCAAATGTATTTTGTGATCCCTTTTGGCTCAAGGTCACTACGGGACTTTTGTTAAGCTCCTTGAGTAGCTCCATGCCATGTTTTACTTTGGCATGTTCAGGTCCTGTAGCATATAGTTTTGTTGCTCCGAAGAGTGCTATATGATCTGAAATTCCAGACAAGTGTTAATTTCACTAAGTCTGAGATCTGTTTACCATATGCAGTTTTTCCATGCTTGTTTGAACCTGTTAATGAATGAATTGGCCGTAGCTCAGTGCTAGACTTTTGTTAAGCATCTTGAATGCATCCCTGCCATGTATTTTGTTGCCATGTTTGCATGCTGTAGCATGTTCATCTCATTGCATTTAGTTGGCTACTTGCTGTAAATCGCAGGCCGGTGTCATATTTGAATCGCTTGCCATTTCCAAACCATAACTCCGATTCCGGTGACCTTTATATCGTTTTCAAGCGATTTCATCTCATCTTTCCAGTGGCACACTTGGATTTCCATGTTGAGGCCAGGTTCAATCATTCCTTTGCAAATCATGCATATGCATCGCATACCGCATCCCGCATATCATACCATGTTCATGTGTTGGTGGTTTACTATGTTGTTTGCTTCTTTCCGGTGTTTGCTTGTTCGGGTTGGTTCTGATAACGTCGCGTTTGTGAGGACCCGTTCGTCTACGTCTGTTTGTCTTCTTCATGGACTCGTTCTTCTTCCTTGCGGGATTTTAGGCAAGACGATCATACCCTCGAAATCACTACTATCTTTGCTTGCTAGTTGCTCGCTCTTTTGCTATGCCTATGCTGCGATACCTACCACTTGCTTATCATGCCTCCCATATTGTTGAACCAAGCCTCTAACCCACCTTGTCCTAGCAAACCGTTGTTTGGCTATGTTACCACTTTGCTCAGCCCCACTTATAGCGCTGTTAGTTGCAGGTGAAGATTGAAGTTTGTTCCTTGTTGGAACATGGAGATGTTGTTCCTTGTTGGAACATGTTTACTTGTTGGGATATCACAATATATCTTATTTAATTAATGCATCTATATACTTTGTAAAGGGTGGAAGGCTCGGCCTTATGCCTGGTGTTTTGTTCCACTCTTGCCGCCCTAGTTTCCGTCATATCGGTGTTATGTTCCCGGATTTTGCGTTCCTTACGCGGTTGGGTATAATGGGAACCCCTTGACAGTTCGCTTTGAATAAAAATCCTCCAGCAATGCCCTACATTGGTTTTACCATTCGCCACCTAGCCTTTTCTTTCCCTTGGGTAGGCCTGCCCAAGGGTCATCTTTATTTTAACCCCCCCCCCCCCCCGGGGGGCCAGTGCTCCTCTGAGTGTTGGTCCGAACAGAGCTGCCTACGGGGCCAGCTCGGGGAAACTTGAGGGCTGGTTTTACTCGTAGCTAGTCTCATCTGAGTGTGCCCTAAGAACGAGATATGTGCAGCTCCTATCGGGATTTGTCGGCACATTCGGGAGGTGTTGCTGGACTTGTTTTACCATTGTCGAGGATGTCTTGTAGAACCCGGATACCGAGTCTGATCGGAATGTCTCGGGACGAGGTCTATTCCTTCGTTGACCGTGAGAGCTTGTGATGGGCTAAGTTGGGACTCCCCTACAGGGATTTGAACTTTCGAAAGCCGTGCCCACGGTTATGGGCAGATGGGAATTTGTGTAACGCCCCATATGTAACCTTCCCGAACTGTACTCCAACTCATGCCGTTTCCGGCATTAAGTTATATATAATTCTCGGGTTCGGGTCTTTGTCTCCATGTGTTGTTTTTGTTTTTCGTGCATCTCATATCATGTCATCACATGCATTGCATTTGCATACATGTTCATCTCTTGCATTCGAGCATTTTCCCCGTTGTCCGTTTTCCATTCCGGCGCATCGTTCTCCTCCGGTGGCCATTTCTAGCTTTCTTTCGTGTGTGGGGATTAAACATTTCCGGATTGGGCCGAGACTTGCCATGCGACCTTGGTTTACTACCGGTAGACCGCCTGTCAAGTTTCGGGTCATTTGGACTTCGTTTGATGCTCCAACGGTTAACCGAGGGACCGAAAAGGCCTCGTGTGTGTGCAGCCCAACACCCCTCCATTTTGGTCCAAAACCCACCAAACTCAGCTCCATCGTCTCGGTCGTTCGATCACGATCGTGTGGGCGAAAACCGCACCTCATTTGGACTATCCTAGCTCCACTTATGCCTATTTAAACACCCCCCATTTCAGATCTCGTCTTCCTCCCCGTCCTCCTTCAAAAAAAAAAAGATTCCAGATCCGCCGCCGGACGCGTCCGCCCGGCGCCGGACGTGTCCGCCCCGCCTCCCTGCGAATCGCGCGCCGCCACGTGGCAGGACCACATCGCCGCAGCCGCCGGCCCGCTCGGCCCGGGGCGGGCCCCCCGCGGCCCACTTCGCCCCGCCGCCCGGAGCCTCCCTGCGCCGCCTCCTTCCCCGTCGACGAGGAGCTGCGCCGCCGCCGCACCATCGTCGCCACCCGACGGAGCTCACCGCCGTACCTCGCCGGGCCTCCTCGACGCCGGCCGCGCCGCCCCGGGGACGTCTCCGGCCGGGGCCCGCCTCCCCTCGCCGGACCCCGCTCTCCTCCCGCCGGCCAAGCCCCTCCCCTACCTCGACGCCGGCGAGCTCAAGCCAGCCGCGAATGGTAACTCCGGCTGCCTCGGTATCCGTGCCCGATCCAGATCTGGATCTGGGATATTTCGGTTGACTTTCTCCTCCCGAAACCCTAGATCTTGTTGCTACTTTGACCTGCCATATCTTTCCATGCGTAGCTCTGATTTGGGCATATGATATGTCAAAATCTTTGTCTCGACGAGTACATCATTTCATTCCATTGCATCATTTGAATTTGAGGTCATCTTGGTGCCCAAAATGCTGTTGGAAGGAGGCATCATGAGTTAAATTGCAGATCCGTTAGTTCATCATGCACTTTTGTCATTTTTGCCATGTTTAATCCGTGCATGATATGCCTGTGCCCTTTGGGATGAATTGTTAAGCATGTTGTCTTATTTACAGGGGTGCCTCCCATGCATTTTTAGGATGTGTATGTTGTCTTGTGCAAGCTTGCGAAGAGGGCTACCTGAGTTTACTGATTTCAGGGACTTAGTGAAAATCACAGTCCGGGATGTTTTAGTTCACGATGCTATATGTCCAGCTTGTTTCCTAGTGATCCGTGCCTCTTTTGAGGATGATCAGTAAGGGTGATTTGTTATGCTTGTTGTGCTTAATCCATCCATGTCTCTACTTGTTATGTTGGAGCACCCTAGGTTGACTCAATCGAGCTCAACTTTCGGATAGTTGTTGTTTTGGGCAGATCGTGAACTCTTTTGCGATTTTGCCGGAGTTATTGCTAGTGATGCATGCATGCTATGCCTTTGTTCTTGCCATGTATAGCTAGCATTTGGTGCCTTCTTAATGGATATATGCTTTCCTTGCCATGACTTGCACCGTAGTGAGTGCATCGACCTCGTTTACATGCCTCCGTGAGTTATTATTTCAGCATGCCCCAGTTTTCACTAAGTCTGAAAACTGATTGTGTTTCATCGATGTTCGTGTGCTCGGTAGAGTATTTTGTGAACCCTTTTGGCCCCAGGTCATTTTGGGTGTTTTGTTAAGCTTGTTGAGTAACTCCATGCCATGCTCTTACTTGCCATGTTCAGGTTTTGCTTCATGTTGTTTTGCTTCTCCGAAGAGAGCATCGTGGTCTGAAATTTCTGTTTTGCTTATTCAGTTTTGCCATGCTTGTTTGAAGCCCTTAATGGATGAATTTGCCTATGCCTCATTCCTGGTGATTTGTTAAGCTTCTTGAGTATATCACTGCCATGCAATTTGTTTTCATGTTGGGTGGCTGTAGCATGTTCATTTTGTTGCATTTAGTAGCCTACTTGCTGTAAATCGCAGATCGGTTCGTTTAGTAAAACGCTTGCCATTTCTAAACTGTAGCTCCGATTGCCATGATCTTTATATCGTTTTCAGGGGATTTCTTCCCCTCTATCCAGTGGCACACTTGGTTTTCCATGTTGAGGCCAGGTTCATGCATTTCCTGTTACATCTTGCATTTGGCATCCCGCATCGCATCCCGCATAGCATATCATCTTTGCATATTATTGGTTGCCCTTGCACGTGGTTGATTGTATCCTTGTTGCTTGTTTGTGTTGTAGGGTAGAGCCGGGAGACGAGTTCGCTAACGAGGAGCCCGTTGAGTTTGCTTTTGAGGATCCAGTCAATTCTAACAACTGTGCAGGCAAGATGATCACACCCTTGAAATCACTACTATCTTTGCTATGCTAGTTTGCTCGCTCTTTTGCTTTGCCAATGCTACGATGCCTACAACTTGCTTGTCAGCCTCCCAATTGCCATGCTTGAGCCTCTAACCCACCTTTGTCCTAGCAAACCATTGATTGGCTATGTTGCCGCTTTGCTCAAGCCCCTTCTTATAGCGTTGCTAGTTGCAGGTGAAGATTGGAGCCGTTCCTTGTTGGAACATTTACTTACTTGTTGGGATATCATTATATTTCTATGTTATCTTTATTCATCTATATACTTGGTAAAGGGTGGAAGGCTCGGCCTCTCTCCTAGTGTTTTGTTCCACTCTTGCCGCCCTAGTTTCCGTCATATCGGTGTTATGTTCCCGGATTGTTGCGTCCCTTACGCGGTTGGGCTATAATGGGAACCCCTTGATAGTTCGCCTTGATTAAAGCTTTTCCAGCAATGCCCAACATTGGTTTTACCATTTGCCACCTACCCTTTTCTTTCCCTTGGGTTTCCGGAGCCCGAGGGTCATCTTTATTTTAGCCCCCCCACGGGCCAGTGCTCCTCTGAGTGTTGGTCCGAACCGAGCCACTTGCAGTGCCACCTCGGGGCAACTCGAGGGTTGGTTTTAGTTGTACGTAGTGTTCATCTGAGTGTGCCCTGAGAAAGAGATATGTGCAGCTCCTATCGGGATTTGTCGGCACATTCGGGCGGTGTTGCTGGACTAGTTTTGACCTGTCGAATCATCTTGTTGTACCGGGATACCGAGTCTGATCGGTGGGTCCTGGGTGGAGGTCTATTCCTTCGTTGACCCTGAGAGCTTGTTATGGGCTAAGTTGGGACCCCCCTGCAGGGATTGATCTTTCGAAAGACGTGCCTGCGGTTATGGGCAGATGGGAATTTGTTAATGTCCGGTTGTAGATAACTTGAACCTTAAATAATTAAAATGAATCGACTGAGTGTGTTGCCGTGATGGCCTCTTCTCGGCGGAGTCCGGGAAGTGGACACGGCGTTGGAGTTATGTTTGCGTAGGCTGCTCTATTTAGTTTTCCGCTCGTGCTTTGCCTTCTCTTCTCGCTCTCCTTTGCGAATAAGTTAGCCACCATATATGCTAGTCGCTTGCTGCAGATCCACTTACATTACCCCTTTCCTACCTATTAAGCTTAAATAGTCTTGATCGCGAGGGTGCGAGATTGCTGAGTCCTTTGTGGCTCACAGATTACTATTACACCAGATGCAGGGACCGATGATACCTCTCCGGATGGCGCGCTCGAGCTGAAGTGGGAGTACGACGAGGACTCGCAGCGATACTATCTGTCTTTTCCTGATGATCAGTAGGGATGCCTATTCGGGGTTCGATTCAGGGTTTAGTCGCTTGTTGGGGGTCTTTTCTATTTTGGCGCCGTAGTCGGGCCATGAGTGATTGTATGATGGATGTTATTTATGTACTTTGATGTGACATGGCGAGTGTAAGCCAACTATGATATTGTTCCCCTCTTATATTATATATGTACATGGGTTGTGTAATGATTCCCGACTTGCGACATTGCTTTCCATGCGCCTATGTCTCTAAGTCGTGCCTCGACACGTGGGAGACATAGCCGCATCGAGGGCGTTACAAGTTGGTATCAGAGCCTTCCCCGACCTTAGGAGCCCCATTGCTTGAACGTTTTTAGCAGCCGAGTTGTGTCTAGAAAAATGTTTTGAGTCCTTAGGAATTATATATCGGAGAGCTTAGGAATTCTTTTTACTTCCTAGTCTCCTCATTGCTCTGGTAAGGCATCCTGACATAGAGTTTTGACTCTTCTCTTCTCAAATTTCACTAAAAAAAATTTAGGATCACGCGAGTATCTTAGTTTTGTTCCGATGGCTTATGATGAGAATACTGTCTTGGTGCCTCCTGTCAGGGGTTTAGTGGAAGTGTCCCGGGGAGTTGAGCTCTGAGGTGTTGTCATCATAATTCTATCGTTGCAATTCTGGCATACTTGAGATATGTGCGCGACATCGAAAATCTCCTTTATGCAGTTCGTTGGTGAGATAACCTCGACGCCACCCAGTACTGGGGCGGGAGTTCGGGAGTATCGCCATAACTTGTATAACAGATGCTTTTCGAAGGTTGAGATAGGTGGTTTCCGAAGGTTTCTTGGTTATGTGTTGAAGGATGGATGCAGCTGGATGTAGGATTTGCTAGCTTGGGTGAGATATTATGCTTCCCCTGTATCCCCAACACCTGATTGCATAACCGGAAAGTTTTGGGAGTTCCATAGGTGGGAATTCAAGTAGCCTTAGGATATCTTTCCAACAGATGTGTGATATGAAATTGGGGTTCGACGTCTAGTGGTTCGCCTATTCACGGTCGATTTTACAGTGGCCTCGTTGTGTCTTAAAGAGTCCTTGGCTATGCTGACTCGGGGACGCTTCATATGTCATGTGCACTGCCTTGTACATGATGGTGCTGTACGGTCGAGCCCGTGTAGGTCCTACCACGAACACTTCGGACGAAATTTCTATCATGTGTTTGTTCCGGCTTATTCCGCAAGCCAACCCTTGGTTTTATTTCGAGTTGTGGTATTCGTTCTTCTTCGACGTCATATGTTGATTCCATCCCTCGTTGATGTACATATTCTACCTGATTCTTCGTGGCTTCGCAATTTAGGAAGATGTGACCACTTCAAGAGAAGTGCATTCGTTCATTTTGTTCGGATGTCAAGACTTTATGTTGCAATTTTCATTCCGTTGGTTTCACCTTCAACATTTCTCTATTTGTGTGCTAATGGTGGTCAACCTCTTCAGGATGGCTCCCGCTAAGAGCACCAGTCAGAACCAGAATCAAGATCCTCCGCCACCTCCGCCTCCTCCGGAAGCATGGCAAGCGGTGATGGATGCTACTAATGCAAATACTCAGCTGATCATGCAAATCATCCAAGAGCGGAATCAAAGCAGTCAAGGAAATCAAGGCAACAACCAGAACCAATTTGCAACTCTGAATCAGTTCCTCGCAAATGGTCCAAAGACGTTCAGCAACTGCGTTGAGGCTACCGATGCTGATGATTGGTTAGTCGATCTGGGCAAGCATTTTGAATGTAGCAACGTCAGACCTGAAGATTTCGTCAAGTTCGCGTCTTTCCAGCTCAAGGATCAGGCCGCAGAGTGGTTTCAGCAGTACCGGGATTCCAGAGGTGGACGTTTGATCACTTGGGATGATTTCCGTCGTGATTTCCGAGCTCATCACATTCCTCAAAGTGTGACTGAAAGCAAACGTGAAGAATTCCGCAATCTGAAGCAAGGCTCTTTGTCTGTCTATGACTACAACAAGTTGTTCCAGAAGCTCGCCCGTTTTGCCAAGTAGGATGTTCCTGATGAGAAGAGCATGATCTATCAGTTCAGGGGTGGTCTTCGTGAAGAAATTCAGCTCGCTCTTGTCCTCTTCGAGCCGCTGAGATACGATGTGTTCTACAACATGGCACTGAAGCAAGAGGCTGCTTAGCTCAGGTGTGATGCTTCCAGGAAGCGAGTCAGGGACACTACGTCTTCTTCCTCTACTCAAGTGGCCAAGCAGCAGAAGTATTGGCTTCCTCCTCCTCCGTTCCGTCAGCCGTATCAGCAGAAGAGCAAAGGTGGCAGTGGTTCGTCCCACCCACCCAACCAAGGCTTTTAGAACAAGACTTCGTCTCAAGCTTCAAGATCGAGTGCTCCGTATCACCATCCGCTCTCAGAGGTCACGTGCAACAAGTGCCAATAGAAGGGTCACTATGCCAACAAGTGTTTCAACCAGAGGCGTCTTCCTCCTCCTCCTCCTCCTGTCAGATCGGCAAGTTTAGCTGTGGTCAAGCATAACCCCAAGTCCGCCAAGGTCAACTTGCTGAATGCAGCTCAGGCAGAGGATTCGTCAGATGTGATTATGGGTAACCTTCCGGTTAATGATGTTCCCGCTAAAGTACTTTTTGATACTGGTGCATCGCTTTCTTTTATTTCAACTCCATTTGTGGCCAAGCATGATATTGTGACCGAAAGGATTCCTGTTCCGTTGAAGATTGTGTCTCCGGGCAAGCAAATGACTTCTAACAATTGTGTCCCGGATATTTCTATCACATTGGGCGATTACAAGTTTCTCTCTTCTCCGGTGGTTCTTGGTAATTCTGATATCGACCTCATTCTTGGGATGGACTGGCTCTCTAAACACAAGGCTCACCTCGATTGTGCAGCCAGGCAGATTCAACTGACTCATTCATCTGAAGATGTCATTGTCTTTGCTGCTCGGGATAATACCATCCGGTTATTCTCTCTCAATGAAAAGGGTGAATTGGATGCTATTTCACAGATTCCGGTTTTTTGTGAGTATCAAGATGTCTTCCCTGAAGAACTCCCATGCATGCCTCCAAACCGGCCGGTTGAATTTGTTATTGAACTTGAGCCCGGTACGGAACCGGTATGCAAATGGCCTTACAAACTTGGCCCCGAAGAGTTGAAGGAGTTGAAGAAACAACTCGATGTTCAAGAAAGAATGGGTCTCATTCGACCTAGTACTTCTCCGTGGGGTTGTGGTGTTCTTTTTGTGAAGAAGAAGGATGGGACGAACCGACTTTGTGTTGATTATCGTCCATTGAACAAGAAGACCATCAAGAACAAATACCCACTTCCCAACATTAATGAGCTGTTCGAACAACTCAAGGGTGCCCAAGTATTCTCCAAGCTTGATCTCCGTATGGGTTATCATCAAATTCGCATTCGTGAACAAGATATTCCAAAGATGGCGTTCAGAACAAGCTATGGGTCATATGAATAAACTGTTATGTCTTTTGGCCTCGCCAACGCTCCTCCAACGTTCTCACGCATGATGAACTTCATCTTCAACCCCTACACCAACGACTTTGTTTTGGTCTATCTCGACGACATCCTAGTTTTCTCGAAGAACAAGGAAGATCATGCCAAACACTTGCGTTTGGTTCTTGACAAGCTAAGGGAACATCAATTCTATTTCAAGTTCTCCAAGTGTGAGTTTTGGCTCGATGAGGTTCTTTATCTTGGCCATATTATCTCTGCCAAGGGCGTTTCCGTGGATCCTGAGAAGGTGTCTGCAATCGTTAATTGGGAACCTCCTCAGAATGTGAAGCAACTCCGCAGCTTCCTCGGTCTTGCAAGTTATTGTCGAAGATTCGTCGAAAACTTTTCCAAGATCGCGAAGCCTCTCTCAAATCTTCTTCAGAAGCACGTCAAGTACGTTTGGTCTCCGGAGTGTGATATCGCTTTCAACGCTTTGAAAGAGAAATTGATCACTGCTCCAGTTCTGACTCCGCCTGATAAAACCAAGCCGTACGAGGTTTTTTGTGATGCCTCTCTCCATGGTCTCGGTGCAGTACTGATGCAAGAGAAGAAAGTTGTTGCTTATACCTCTCGTCAGTTGAAGCCAAATGAGAAGAATTACCCCACTCATGATCTCGAGTTGGCGGCAGTTGTGCACGCATTGTTGACTTGGAGACATCTTCTCTTGGGAAGGAAAGTGGACATTTTCACTGATCACAAGAGTCTCAAGTACATCTTCACTCAGCCTAATCTCAACCTCAGGCAGACTCGATGGGTCGAAATGATTCAAGAGTACAATCCGAGTATCGAGTATACTCCAGGCAAGGCTAATGTGATTGCTAACGCTTTGAGCAGAAAAGCATATTGCAACAGTCTGATTCTCAAGCCTTATCAACCCGAGCTTTGTGAAGCTTTCCGCAAACTTAATCTGCAAGTTGTTCCTCAAGGTTTCCTCGCCAACCTTCAAGTTTCTCCTACCTTGGAAGACGAGATTCGCCAAGCCCAACTTCTTGATGCTATGGTGAAAAAGGTGAAGATTGGTATGGCAAAGAGTCAGTCCAAGTACAAGTGCTACCGACTTGATGACACGGACACTCTCTTCTTCGAGGATCGAATTGTTGTGCCCAAAGGTGAACTTCGTAAAGTGATCAGGAATGGGGCTCACAACTCTCTCCTCTCCATCCACCCTGGGAGCACGAAGATGTATCAAGATCTGAAGCAAACCTATTGGTGGACTCGAATGAAGCGCGAGATCGCTCAATTCGTGAATGAATGTGATGTCTGCAGAAGAGTGAAAGGAGAACACCAAAGGCCAGCAGGTCTCCTCCAACCTCTCGCCATTCTAGAATGGAAGTTTGACCACATTGAAATGGACTTCGTGACTGGGTTTCCTAAGTCCAAGCGTGGCAATGATGCTATATTCGTTGTCATCGACAAGCTCACCAAAGTGGCTCATTTCCTGCTATCAAAGAGTCAATCACTGCAGCTCAATTGGCGGAGCTCTATACCTCTCGAATTGTCTCTCTGCAGGGTATTCCTCAAGTGATATCTTCAGACCGTGGCAGCATCTTTACCTCCAAGTTCTGGGATTCTTTTCAGAAGGCCATGGGCACCAACATTCGCTTCAGCACTGCTTTCCATCCTCAAACAAGCGGTCAAGTCGAGCGTGTCAACCATATTCTTGAAGATATGCTCAGGGCTTGTGTGATCTCCTTCAGCATGAAGTGGGAGGATTGTCTTCCTTATGGTGAATTCTCGTACAACAACAGTTTCCAAGCAAGTTCCGGCAAGGCCCCATTTGAAATTCGGTATGGTAGGAAGTGCCGTACACCTCTCAACTGGTCCGAAACCGGTGAACGTCAGCTGCTGGGTAATGACCTGATCACAGAGGCAGAAGAAATGTGCAAGGTCATTCGTGATAATCTCAAAGCAGCACAATCTCGTCAGAAGAGCTACTATGACAGCAAGCACCGTGATTTGGCCTTCGAGATCGGAGTTCATGTCTACCTCCGCGTCTCTCCTATGAAAGGGACTCGTCGCTTCGATATCAAAGGGAAGCTTGCCCCCAGATACGTCGGGCCTTTCAAGATCGTCAGCAAGAGAGGCGACCTCGCCTATCAACTCGAGCTTCCTGCAACCTTTGCCAATGTTCATGATGTGTTCCACGTCTGGCAACTCCGTAAGTGCTTCAAGACGCCTGAGCGCACCGTCAACTTCGAGGACATTGAGCTCCAAGAAGATCTCTCCTACCGTGAGCACCCAGTTGCAATCCTTGAAGAGACTGAACGCAAAACTCGCAACAAGTCAATCAAGTTTCGCAAAGTCAAGTCGTCACACCATTCCGACCGTGAAGCTACCTGGGAACGCTAGGATCACCTCCGTTCTGAGTACCCGGAGTTCTTTCAGTCCTAGATCTCAGGACGAGATCTTTTCGTAGTGGTGGAGTGTTGTAACGCCCCATATGTAACCTTCCCAAATTGTACTCCAACTCATGCTGTTTCCGGCATTAAGTTATATATAATTCTCGGGTTTGGGTCTTTGTCTCTGTGTGTTGTTTTTGTTTTTCGTGCATCTCATATCATGTCATCACATGCATTGCATTTGCATACATGTTCATCTCTTGCATTCGAGCATTTTCCCCGTTGTCCGTTTTGCATTCCGGCGCTTCGTTCTCCTCCGGTGGCCATTTCTAGCTTTCTTTCGTGTGTGGGGATTAAACATTTGCGGATTGGGCCGAGACTTTCCATGCGACCTTGGTTTACTACCGGTAGACCGCCTGTCAAGTTTCGGGTCATTTGGACTTCGTTTGATGCTCCAACGGTTCACCGAGGGACCGAAAAGGCCTCGTGTGTGTGCATCCCAACACCCCTCCATTTTGGTCCAAAACCCACCAAACTCAGCTCCATCATCTCGGTCGTTCGATCACGATCGTGTGGGCGAAAACCGCACCTCATTTGGACTCTCCTAGCTCCACTTATGCCTATTTGAACACCCCCCATTTCAGATCTCGTCTTCCTCCCCGTCCTTCAAAAAAAAAAGATTCCAGATCCGCCGCCGGACGCGTCCGCCCGGCGCCGGACGTGTCCGCCCCGCCTCCCTGCGAATCACGCGCCGCCACGTGGCAGGACCACATCGTCGCAGCCGCCGGCCCGCTCGGCCCGAGGCGAGCCCCCCGCGGCCCACTTCGCCCCGCCGCCCGGAGCCTCCCTGCACCGCCTCCTTCCCCGTCGACGAGGAGCCGCGCCGCCGCCACGCCATCGTCGCCACCCGACGGAGCTCACCGCCGTACCACGCCGGGCCTCCTCGACGCTGGCCGCGCCGCCCCGGGGACGTCTCCGGCCGGGGCCCGCCTCCCCTCGCCGGACCCCGCTCTCCTCCCGCCGGCCAAGCCCCTCCCCTACCTCGACGCCGGCGAGCTCAAGCCGGCCGCGAACAGTAACTCCGTCCGCCTCGGTATCCGTGCCCGATCCAGATCTAGATCTGAGATATTTCGATTGACTTTCTCCTCCCGAAACCCTAGATTTTCTTGCTACTTGGCCTGCATATCTTTGCATCCGTAGCTCCGATTTGGGCATATGATATGTCAAAATCTTCGTCTCGACGAGTGCATCATTTCATTCCATTGCATCATTTGCATTTGAGGTCATCTTGGTGCCCAAAATGCTGTTGGAAGGAGGCATCATGAGTTAAATTGCAGATCCGTTAGTTCATCATGCACTTTTGTCATTTTTGCCATGTTTAATCCGTGCATGATATGCCTGTGCCCCTTTGGCATGAATTGTTAAGCATGTTGTCTTCTTTCCAGGGGTGCCTCCCATGCATTTTTAGGATGTGTATGTTGTCTTGTGCAAGCTTGCGAAGAGGGCTACCTGAGTTTACTGATTTCAGGGACTTAGTGAAAATCACTGTCTGGGATGTTTTAGTTCACGATGCTATATGTCCAGCTTGTTTCCTAGTGATCCGTGCCTCTTTTGAGGATGATCAGTAAGGGTGATTTGTTATGCTTGTTGTGCTTAATCCATCAATGTCTTTACTTGTTATGTTGGAGCACCCTAGGTTGACTCAATCGAACTCAACTTTTGGATAGTTGTTGTTTTGGGCAGATCGTGAGCTCTTTTGCGATTTTGCCGGAGTTATTGCTAGTGATGCATGCATGCTATGCCTTTGTTCTTGCAATGTATAGCTAGCCTTTTGTGCCTTATTAATGGATATATGCTTGCCTTGCCATGACTTGCACCGTAGTGAGTGCATCGAGCTCGTTTACATGCCTCCATGAGTTATTATTTCACCATGTCCCAGTTTTCACAAAGTCTGAAAACTGATTGTGTTTCATCGATGTTCGTGTGCTCGGTAGAGTATTTTGTGAACCCTTTTGGCCCCAGGTCATTTTGGGTGTTTTGTTAAGCTTGTTGAGTAGCTCCATGCCATGCTCTTACTTGCCATGTTCAGGTTTCTCTTCATGTTGTTTTGCTGCTCCGAAGAGAGCATCGTGGTCTGAAATTTCAGACTAGCGTTAATTTCGCTAAGTCTGAAATCTGTTTTGCTTATTCAGTTTTGCCATGCTTGTTTGAAGCCCTTAATGGATGAATTTGCCTATGCCTCAGTCCTAGTGATTTGTTAAGCTTCTTGAGTGCATCAATGCCATGCAATTTGTTTTCATGTTGGGTGGCTGTAGCATGTTCATTTTGTTGCATTTAGTAGCCTACTTGCTGTAAATCGCAGATCGGTTCGTTTAGTAAAACGCTTGCCATTTCTAAACCGTAGCTCCGATTGCCATGACCTTTATATCGTTTTCAGGGGATTTCTTCCCCTCTGTCCAGTGGCACACTTGGTTTTCCAAGTTGAGGCCAGGTTCATGCATTTCCTTTTACATCTTGCATTTGACATCCCGCATCGCATCCCGCATAGCATATCATCTTTGCATATTATTGGTTGCCCTTGCACGTGGTTGATTGTATCCTTGTTGCTTGTTTGTGTTGTTGGGTAGAGCCGGGAGACGAGTTCGCTAACGAGGAGCCCGTTGAGTTTGCTTTTGAGGATCCAGTCAATTCTGACAAATGTGCAGGCAAGATGATCACACCCTTGAAATCACTACTATCTTTGCTATGCTAGTTTGCTCGCTCTTTTGCTTGGCCAATGCTACGATGCCTACCACTTGCTTGTCAGCCTCCCAATTGCCATGCTTGAGCCTCTAACCCACCTTTGTCCTAGCAAACCATTGATTGGCTATGTTACCGCTTTGCTCAAGCCCCTTCTTATAGCGTTGCTAGTTGTAGGTGAAGATTGGAGCCGTTCCTTGTTGGAACATTTACTTACTTGTTGGGATATCATTATATTGCTATGTTATCTTTATTCATCTATATACTTGGTAAAGGGTGGAAGGCTCGGCCTCTCGCCTAGTGTTTTGTTCCACTCTTGCCGCCCTAGTTTCCGTCATATCGGTGTTATGTTCCCGGATTGTTGCGTCCCTTACGTGGTTGGGCTATAATGGGAACCCCTTGATAGTTCTCCTTGATTAAAGCTTTTCCAGCAATGCCCAACATTGGTTTTACCATTTTCCACCTACCCTTTTCTTTCCCCTGGGTTTCCGGAGCCCGAGGGTCATCTTTATTTTAGCCCCCCACGGGCCAGTGCTCCTCTGAGT
Organism: Triticum monococcum; assembly: GCA_034509565.1. NCBI lineage: Eukaryota > Viridiplantae > Streptophyta > Magnoliopsida > Poales > Poaceae > Triticum > Triticum monococcum. The sequence goes on from CM067847.1 coordinate 343,348,503, forward strand.
GTTGGTCCGAACCGAGCCACTTGCAGCGCCACCTCGGGGCAACTCGAGGGTTGGTTTTAGTTGTACGTAGTGTTCATCTGAGTGTGCCCTGAGAAAGAGATATGTGCAGCTCCTATCGGGATTTGTCGGCACATTCGGGCGGTGTTGCTGGACTAGTTTTGACCTGTCGAATCATCTTGTTGTACCGGGATACCGAGTCTGATCGGTGGGTCCTGGGTGGAGGTCTATTCCTTCGTTGACCGTGAGAGCTTGTTATGGGCTAAGTTGGGACCCCCCTGCAGGGATTGATCTTTCGAAAGCCGTGCCCGCGGTTATGGGCAGATGGGAATTTGTTAATGTCCGGTTGTAGATAACTTGAACCATAAATAATTAAAATGAATCGACTAAGTGTGTTGCCGTGATGGCCTCTTCTCGGCGGAGTCCGGGAAGTGGACACGGCGTTGGAGTTATGTTTGCGTAGGCTGCTCTATTTAGTTTTCCGCTCATGCTTTGCCTTCTCTTCTCGCTCTCCTTTGCGAATAAGTTAGCCACCATATATGCTAGTCGCTTGCTGCAGATCCACTTACATTACCCCTTTCCTACCTATTAAGCTTAAATAGTCTTGATCGCGAGGGTGCGAGATTGCTGAGTCCTTTGTGGCTCACAGATTACTATTACACCAGATGCAGGGACCGATGATACATCTCCGGATGGCGCGCTCGAGCTGAAGTGGGAGTACGACGAGGACTCTCAGCGATACTATGTGTCTTTTCCTGATGATCAGTAGGGATGCCTATTCGGGCTTCGATTCAGGGTTTAGTCGCTTGTTGGGGGTCTTTTCTATTTTGGCGCCGTAGTCGGGCCATGAGTGATTGTATGATGGATGTTATTTATGTACTTTGATGTGACGTGGCGAGTGTAAGCCAACTATGATATTGTTCCCCTCTTATATTATATATGTACATGGGTTGTGTAATGGTTCCCGACTTGCGACATTCCTTTCCATGCGCCTATGTCTCTAAGTCGTGCCTCGACACGTGGGAGACATAGCCGCATCGAGGGCGTTACAATTTGTTAACGTCCGGTTGTAGAAAACCTGAAGTTGACCTTAATTAAAATACATCAACCGCGGGTGTAACCGTGATGGTCTCTTTCCGGCAGAGTCCCGGAAGTGAACACGGTTGTTCGAGTTATGCTTGATGTAGGTTGTTTTAGGATCACTTCTTGATCATACTTTTATCGACCGTGCTTTGCCTTCTCTTCTCGCTCTCATTTGCCTATGTTAGCCACCATATATGCTAGTCGCTTGCTGCAGCTCCACCTCATACCTTTTACCTTACCCATAAGCTTAAATAGTCTTGATCGCGACGGTGCGAGATTGCTGAGTCCCCGTGGCTCACAGATACTTCCAAAACCAGCTTGCAGGTGCCGATGAGTCCGTGCAGATGACGCAACCAAGCTCAAGGAGGAGCTCGTTGAAGATCTTGTCCTTTGCGTTGTTTCGTTTTAGTTGATCAGTAGTGGAGCCCAGTTGGGGTCGATCGAGGACCGTGTCGCATTTGGGGTTCTTCTTTTATTTTGGTTCCGTAGTCGGACCTTGATTGTATTTGGATGATGTAATGCTTTATTCATGTAATTGTGTGAAGTGGCAATTGTAAGCCAACTATGTATCTTTTTCCCCTATTGTATTACATGGGTTGTGTGAAGATTACCTCACTTGCGACATTGCTTTCAATGTGGTTATGCCTCTAAGTCGTGCTTCGACACGTGGGAGATATAGCCGCATCGAGGGCGTTACAGATGACTTCTTCTCTCTTTTTGGATCTCAATACAAAGTTCTCCTCCTCTCTTGTGGAGATCTATTCGATGTAATCTTCTTTTGCGGTGTGTTTGTTGAGACCGATGAATTGTGGGTTTATGATCAAGTTTATCTATGAACAATATTTTAATCTTCTCTGAATTCTTTTATGTATGATTGGTTATCTTTGCAAGTCTCTTCGAATTATCATTTTGGTTTGGCCTACTAGATTGATCTTTCTTGCAATGGGAGAAGTGCTTAGCTTTTGGTTCAATCTTTCCATGTCCTTTCCCAGTGAAAGTAGGGCCAGCAAGGCACGTATCGTATTGTTGCCATCGAGGATAACAAGATGGGGTTTATTTCATATTGCATGAGTTTATCCCTCTACATCATGTCACCTTGCTTAAAGCGTTACTCTATTCTTTTGAACTTAATACTCTAGATGCATGCTGGATAGCGGCGACGTGTGGAGTAATAGTAGTAGATGCAGGCAGGGGTCGGTCTACTTGTCTCGGACGTGATGCCTATATACATGATCATACCTAGATATTCTCATCACTATTCCCAATTCTTTCAATTGCTCAACAGTAATTTGTTTACCCACCATAATACTTATGCTCTCGAGAGAAGCCACTAGTGAAACATATGGCCCCCGGGTCTATTCTCCATCATATTAATCTCTGTCAACAAGCTATTTCCTTTTCCGTTTATTTTTCTTTCTTTACTTTGTGTCTTTATAATTAATATACCTAAAATATTATCATATCATATCTATCAGATCTCACTTTCATAAGTGACCGTGAAGGGATTGACAACACCTTTATTGCGTTGGTTGCGAGGATTTTATTTCTTTGTGTAGGTGCAAGGGACTCGTGCGTGGCCTCCTACTGGATTGATACCTTGGTTCTCAAAAACTGAGGGAAATACTTACGCTACCCTGCTGCATCACCCTTTCCTCTTCAAGGGAAAACCAACGCAGTGCTCAAGAGGTAGCAAGAAGGATTTCTAGCGCCGTTGCCGAGGACTCGACGCGAAAGTCAACATACCAAGTACCCATCACAAACCCTTTTCTCCTGCATTACATTATTTGCCATTTTCCTCTCGTTTTCCTCTCCCCCACTTAACCCTTGTCATTTTATTCGCCCTCTCTCTCCGTCCTCCTTCTCTTTCTCTATTTGCCTCTTTTTGCCTGTTTCTTGTTTGCTTGTGTGTTGGATTGCTTGCTTGTCACGATGGCTCTACCTATATTTGGTGATCATCACCTTAAAAGGTTAGAATAGATCGAAAGCAACGTCAGGAGTTTTATGGTCTTACAATTTGAGCGTGATAATTTATTTAGAAATGAGATTAAGGAACAAAAAAGCTTTATAGGTTTTATGAATAAAGAGCTCGATGATATGACTAAATAATTTGATTGTTTGAAATCTCAGATTGCTCACCTTGAGAAGTTAATAGCTGAAGTCTCGGATAAGCAGGCCACCTTAGTTAATAAGATGGCCGCTAAGCCGAATTTTTTTGGGGATAATAAAGATGAAGATCTAAAAGTTATTGATGTGTCCCCTATTAAATCTTTGTTTTTCAATATTAATCTTGATAATGATGGGACTGAATATGATCCACGTTTACCTAGAAGGCGTTCCAAAAATTCGGAGTCTTTAGATCTTGATGCTAAAATTGTTAAAAGTGGGATTAAAGAGGTCAAAACTTTAAATATCAATGAACCCACTATTTTGGATTTCAAGGAATTTAATTGTGATAATTGCTCTTTGATAGATTGTATTTCCTTGTTACAATCCTTGCTAAATTCTCCTCATGCTTATAGTCAAAATAAAGCCTTTACCAAACATACCGTTGATGCTTTGATGCAATCTTATGAAGAAAAACTTTAGTTGGAAGTTTCTATCCCTAGAAAACTTTATGATGAGTGGGAACCTACTATTAAAATTAAAATTAAATATCATGAATGCTATGCTTTGTGTGATTTGGGTGCTAGTGTTTCCACGATTCCAAAGACTTTGTGTGATTTGCTAGGTTTCCGTGATTTTGATGATTGCTCTTTAAACTTGCACCTTGCGGATTCAACTACTAACAAACCTATGTGAAGAATTAATGATGTTCTTATTATTGCAAATAGGAATTATGTGCCCGTAGATTTTATTGTTCTTGACATAGATTGCAATCCTTCATGTCCTATTATTCTTGGTAGACCTTTCCTTAGAACGATTGATGCAATTATTGATATAAAGGAAGGTTATATTAGATTCCAATTTACGTTAAGGAAAGGCATGGAACACTTCCCTCGAAATAAAATAAAATTACCATATGAATCTATTGTGAGAGCCACTTATGGATTGCCTACCAAAGATGGCAATACCTAGATCTATCCTTGCTTTTATGCCTAGCTAGGGGCGTTAAACGATAGCGCTTGTTGGGAGGCAACCCAATTTTATTTTTATTCCTTGCTTTTTTCTCCTGTTTAGTAATAAATAATTTATCTAGCCTCTGTTTTGGTTGTGTTTTTTGTGTTTAATTAGTGTTTGTCCCAAGTAGAACCGTTGGGAAGACTTGGGGAAAGTCTTTTTAATCTTGCTGTAAAAAACAGAAACTTTAGTGCTCACGATAATTGCTTCAATTTATATTTGGAGAGTGCTATTTAGTTAATTCTTTTTGAAGATGATTAATAGATAAATTCCTCACGTCGAGAAATTTATTTTATAATTTTTGGGGTTGCAGAACTTGCGTTAGGTATAGATTACTACAGACTGTTCTGTTTTTGACAGATTCTGTTTTTCGTGTGTTGTTTGCTTATTTTGATGAATCTATGGCTAGTAAAATAGTTTATAAACCATGGAGAAGTTGGAATACATTAGGTTTAATACCAATATAAATAAAGAATGAGTTCATTACAGTACCTTGAAATGGTGTTTTGTTTTCTTTCGCTAACGGAGCTCACGAGATTTTCTACTTTAAGTTTTGTGTTGTGAAGTTTTCATGTTTTGGGTGAAAGATTTGATGGATTATGGAACAAGGAGTGGAAAGAGCCTAAGCTTGGGGATGACCATGGCACCCCAAGATAATCTAAGGACACCTAAAAGCCCAAGCTTGGGGATGTCCCGGAAGGCATCCCCTCTTTCGTCTACTTCCATCGGTAACTTTACTTGGAGCTATATTTTTATTTACCACATGATATGTGTTTTGCTTGGAGTGGATTGTATTATTTGAGTCTTTATTTGTTAGTTTTCCACAATCATCCTTTATGTACACACCTTTTGAGAGAGACACACATGATTCAGAAATTGTTAGAATACTCTATGTGCTTCACTTATATCTTTTAAGTTACATAGTTTTGGCTCCAGTGCTTCACTTATATCTTTTACGGCACGGTGGTGGATTCTTTTAATAGAAACTATTGTTCTCTCATGCTTCACTTAGATTATTTTGAGAGTCCCACAAAACAGTGTGGTAATTTGCTTTAATTATGTTAGGCATTCAAGATTAATAAAAAAACTTATGAGTGTGTTGAATACTATGAGAAGTTTGATACTTGATAATTGTTTTGAGATATGGAGATGGTGATATTAGAGTTGTGCTAGTTGAGTAGTTGTGAATTTGAGAAATTCTTGTGTTGAAGTTTGTGACTCCGTAGCATGCACGTATGGTGAACCGTTATGTGAAGAAGTTGGAGCATGATTTATTTATTGATTGTCTTCCTTATGAGTGGCGGTCGGGGACGAGCGATGGTCTTTGTCTACCAATCTATCCCCCTAGGAGCATGCGTGTAGTACTTTGCTTCGATAACTAATAGATTTTTGCAATAAGTATGTCAGTTATTTATGACTAATGTTCAGTCCATGGATTATACGCACTCTCACGCTTCCACCATTGCTAGCCTCTCTAATACCGCGCACCTTTCGCCGGTATCATACACCCACCATATACCTTCCTCAAAACAGCCACCATACCTACCTATCATGGCATTCCCATAGCCATTCCGAGATATATTGCCATGCAACTTTCCACCGTTCCGTTTACTATGACACGCTCCATCGTTGTCATATTGCTTTGCATGATCATGTAGTTGACATTTTAGTTGTGGAAAAGCCACCATTTATAATTCTTTTGTACAAGTCACGCATGCATCATTGCTATCCCGGTATACCGCCGGAGGCATTCATACAGAGTCATACTTTGTTCTAGTATCGAGTTGTAATCATTGAGTTGTAAATAAATAGAAGTGTGATGATCATCATTCATAGAGTATTGTCCCAAAAAAAGAAGAGAAAGGCCAAAAAAAGGAAGGCCCCCCAAAAATAAAAATAAAATAAAAAGGGACAATACTACTATCCTTTTTTTCCACACTTGTGCTTCAAAGTAGCACCATGATCTTCATGATAGAGAGTCTCCTATGTTATCACTTTCATATACTAGTGGGAATTTTTCATTATAGAACTTGGCGTGTATATTCCAATAATGGGCTTCGTCAAAATGCCCTAGGTCTTCGTGAGCAAGCGAGTTGGATGCACACCCACTTAGTTCTTTTTGCTGAGCTTTCATATACTTATAGCTCTAGTGCATCTGTTGCATGGCAATCCCTACTCAATCACATTGATATCTATTAATGGTCATCTCCATAGCCCGTTGATACGCCTAGTTGATGTGAGACTATATTCTCCCTTTTTGTCTTCTCCACAACCACCATTCTATTCCACATATAGTGCAATGTCCATGGCTCACGCTCATGTATTGCATGAAGATTGAAAAAGTTTGAGAACACCAAAAGTATGAAACAATTGCTTGGCTTGTGATCGGGGTTGTGCATGATTTAAATACTTTGTGTGGTGAAGATGGAGTATAGCCAGACTATATGATTTTTTAGGGATAACTTTCTTTGGCCATGTTATTTTGAAGAGACATACTTGCTTAGTTAGTATACTTGAAGTATTATTATTTCTATGTCAATATTGAACTTTTTTCTTGAATCTTTTTGATCTGAATATTCATACCACAATTAAGAGAATTATATTGAAATTATGCCAAGTAGCATTCCACATCAAAAATTCTATTTTTATCATTTACCTACTCGAGGACAAGCAGTAATTAAGCTTGGGGATGCTTGATACGTCTCCAACGTATGTATAATTTTTTATTGTTCCATGCTATATTATATCCTGTTTTGGACATTATTGGGCTTTATTATACACTTTTATATTATTTTGGGACTAACCTATTAACCAGAGGCCCAGCCCAAAATTGGAGTTTTTTTGCCTATTTCAGAGTTTCGCAGAAAAAGAATATCAAACAGAGTCCAAACGGAATGAAACCTTCGGGGGCGTGATTTTTGGAACGAACACGACCCAGAGGACTTGGACCCTATGTCAAGAAAGAAACCAGGAGGGCACGAGGTAGGGGGGTGTGCCTACCCCCCCCCCCCAAGGCGCGACATCCACCCTCGTGGGGCCCACATTGCTCCACCGATGTACTTCTTCCTCCTATATATACCTACGTACCCCCAAACTGCCAGATACAGAGCCAAAACCCTAACTCCACCGCTGTAACTTTCTGTACGCATGAGATCCCATCTTGGGGCCTTTTCCGGAGCTCCACCGGAGAGGGCATCGATCACGGAGGGCTTCTACATCAACACCGTAGCCTCTCCGATGAAGTGTGAGTAGTTTACTTCAGACCTTTGGGTCCATAGTTATTAGCTAGATGGCTTCTCTCTTTTTGGATATCACACAAAGTTCTCCCCCTCTCTTGTGGAGATCTATTCGATGTAATCTTCTTTTGCGGTGTGTTTGTTGAGACCGATGAATTGTGGGTTTATGATCAAGTTTATCTATGAACAATATTTGAATCTTCTCTGAATTCTTTTATGTATGATTGGTTATCTTTGCAAGTCTCTTCGAATTATTAGTTGGTTTGGCCTACTAGATTGATCTTTCTTGCATTGGGAGAAGTGCTTAGCTTTGGGTTCAATCTTGCGGTGTCCTTTCCAAGTGACAATAGGGGCAGCAAGGCACGTATTGTATTGTTGCCATCAAGGATAACAAGATGGGGTTTATTTCATATTGCATGAGTTTATCCCTCTACATCATGTCGTCTTGCTTAAAGTGTTACTCTGTTCTTTTGAACTTAATATTCTAGATGCATGCTGGATAGCGGTCGATGTGTGGAATAATAGTAGTAGATGCAGGAAGGAGTCGGTCTTGTCTCGGACGTGATGCCTATATACATGATCATACCTAGATATTCTCATAACTATGCTCAATTCTGTCAATTGCTCAACAGTAATTTGTTTGCCCACCATAATACTTATGCTCTCAAGAGAAGCCACTAGAGAAACCTATGGCCCACGGGTCTATTCTCCATCATATTAATCTCCGTCAACAAGCTATTTCTTTTTCAGTTTATTTTGATTTCTTTACTTTGCATCTTTATCGTTAAAATACCAAAAATATTATCTTATCATATCTATCAGATCTCACTTTCGTAAGTAACTGTGAAGGGATTAACAACCCCTTTATTGTGTTGGTTGCGAGGATTTTATTTCTTTGTGTAGGTGTGAGGGACTCATGCATGGCGTCCTATTGGATTGATACCTTGGCTCTCAAAAATTGAGGGAAATACTTACGCTACTTTGCTGCATCACCCTTTCCTCTACAAGGGAAAACCAACTCAGTGCTCAAGAGGTAGCACTAGGCACCCTGTTTCTCATCGCCGCTGCGAGTTCATGACCAATACAATTTTATCTTAAGTTAGAACCACACCAACTATTGATGTAACATAACCCTGCAGTAGATTGAAATGAAGCATGCTATCTTCCTGTTCGATCTTTTCTTGTATGTACACACCCTACGCCTAGTTGGATAGGTTTGTCGGCGTGTAAACCCATGCTATGGCGCTTTGAAGAACGGATCCTTAGCAGCCAGCCGGGGGCTCTTGCTGCCAGGCAAGCCACCCTGCCGTTCTCAGCGTAGCCACTTGAACTGTTGAGCGGACTCGAAACAGAACGAGGGCGTTGCCAATAGAGGAAGGGTTCCATCACGTAAAGGTTTTCCATACAAGGGGCACAATTTTTCAAGGAGAATAACCTTATATTAAAAAGGAATTGCTCAGGTTTTGCGTGACTTAGCTTTTCCATTGCCACGCGACTGGCTATTGCGGCTGCGGACATCATCGCCTCGCCTGGCTGACGGCGCTAGAGCGTGGCTGATCGATGTAGCCTTCTTATCTCGAGCCATCACGACGAAGGAGTCGATGAGTTGACTTCAAAGACGGATTTCACAGTCCACGCCCCCTACCTAGCATGCCAAAGATGTCGGGGAAACGACACCTATGGGATCATAGGGAATCCCTAATACGGTTGTCAGGGCGCGGGGTTGTGGAAAGAGCGGGTTTAGAAGATCTTGAACTAGCTTTGGTGTATATTTGGTGTATACCCACGGATACTTCAGGTGACATTGGAGTATCTAGGTCACATTAGGGTTTTGGTTGATTTGTGTCTTAAGGTGTTATTCTAGTACGAACTCTAGGGTTGTTTGTGACACTTATAGGACTAGTCCAACGGATTGATTGGAAAGAATAACTTTGAGGTGGTTTCGTACCCTACCATAAACTCTTCGTTTGTTCTCCGCTATTAGTGACTTTGGAGTGACTCTTTGTTGCACGTTGAGGGATAGTTATGTGATCCAATTATGTTATTATTGTTGACAGGACTTGCACTAGTGAAAGTATGAACACTAGGCCTTGTTTCCTAGCATTGCAATACCGTTTACGCTAACTTTTATCATTAGTTACCTTGCTGTTTTTATATTTTCAGATTACAAAAACCTTTATCTACCATCCATATACAAGTTGTATCACCATCTCTTCGCCGAACTAGTGCACCTATACAATTTACCATTGTATTGGGTGTGTTCGGGACACAAGAGACTCTTTGTTATTTGGGTGCAGGGTTGCTTGAGAGAGACCATCTTCATCCTATGCCTCCTACGGATTGATAAACCTTAGGTGCTCCACCTGAGGGAAATTTGCTACTGTCCTACAAACCTCTGCACTTGGAGGCCCAACAACGTCTACAAGAAGATGGTTGTGTAGTAGACATCAGCGTCCTCGGTGGGCAACGACTCCTCGTCGGCACGTGGGCAAACCGGCGGCGCCATGGGAGAGATTTGAGAGAGAGAGAGAAAGAGAGAGAGTGAGAGAGAGAGAGAGGGCGAGCGAGCGAGGGGAGGATGTAGATGAGAATGCAGGCGGGATGACGTGAGCAAGGTAGTATTTATTGGCAGCCAGAATATAGATCGACGGAGACAGTACACACACCGATCGCCGGAATTTATGAGTACTGTAGTTTGAATTACACACGATTCCCGTAGCAAAATCCGTGTGTGAACATAATAGCCAAAATCCGTGCGTGAACAAAATAGCTGACGATTTCCAATGCAGAACTGTGTCTAATTAATGATCCCTGCCACTCACCTACCAAACCTCGAGCCGCGAGATAGAGTGCCAATCGTGTGGGGGCCGTTTGTCTTGCCAGCTCTTTACATTTTCTTTTTTGAACACCAGATATTTACATCGTCTTATGATTTTTTAACTCGCACACAAGTACACAAAAATATGATTTTTCACACCATTATGGTAGGCGTTGCATGTAGATGTAGTTCAAATTTGAATTACAGTCATTAAATGGTTAGAAAATAACTTAAATATCTTTAAAAGGTCAAATGACCCCTGAAATTTTCCAAATTTTCACATGACAGTTGTATTAGTGCACGTTAAACGTAGAAAATAAATTGAAGGTTGTAAGAGGAAGCTATGTCCCGTTCGTCATCAAACATGCATTGTTCCCTCTCAGAACCACGAACCTTCTAGTGAGTTTCTCCGGTTTTGTGAGGGGTGTGTGTCCAAACTTTCGTCAAACAGGGCAATTTTTTTACCACATCATCTTGTGGCATGACATTAAATCAAGCAAGGTTTCATGTTTTTCTGATCTTTTTTAATTTTTTGGAATAAAAATGCCATGGCACTCCATGCATGTGTGCCCATGCCTTGAGACCAATATGTTTGAAAAATCCTTCTAATTTACTGCACATGGAATTAACGCGCACACAAATACACAAAAAATGATTTTTCAAACCGTTATGGTTAGGCGTTGCATGTAGATGTAGTTCAAATTTGAATTATAGTCATTAAATGGTTAGAAAATCACTTAAATATCTTTAAAAGGTAAAATGACCCCTGAAATTTTCCAAATTTTTACATGACAGTTGTATTAATGCATGTTAAATGTAGAAAAAATTTGAAGGCCGTAAGAGGAAGCTATCTCCCATTCGTCATCAAACATGCATTGTTCCCTCTCGGAACCACAAACCTTCTAGTTACTTGCTCCGGTTTGTGAGGGGTGTGTGTCCAAACTTTTGACAAACAGGACAATTTTTTTACCACATCATCTTGGTGGCATCACATTAAATCAAGCAAGGTTTCTTGTTTTTCTGATCATTTTTTAATTTTTTGGAATAAAAATGCCATGGCACTCCATGCATTTATGCCCATGCCTTGAGACTAATATGTTTGAAAATTGATACTAATTTACTACACATGGGATTAACTCACACACAAGTACACAAAAATATGATTTTTCAAACCGTTATGGTTATGCGTTGCATGTAGATGTAGTTCAAATTTGAATTACGGTCATTAAATGGTTAGAAAATCACTTAAATGTCTTTAAAAGGTCAAATGGCCCTTGAAATGTTCCAAATTTTCACATGACAGTTGTATTAGTGCGCCTTAAACATAGGGAAAAAATTGAAGGCCGTAAGAGGAACCTATCTCCCGTTTGTCATCAAACATGCATTGTTCCCTCTCGGAACCACGAACCTTCTAGTGAGTTGCTCCGGTTTGTGAAGGGTGTGTGTCCAAACTTTCATCAAACGGGACAATTTTCTACCAGATCATCTTGGTGGCGTGACATTAAATCAAGCAAGGTTTCATGTTTTTCTGATCATTTTTTAATTTTTTGGAATTAAAACGCCATGGCACTCCATGCATGTGTGCCCATGCCTTGAGACTAATATGTTTGAAAAATCATTCTAATTTACTGCACATGGAATTAACTCGCACACAAGTACACAAAAATATGATTTTTCAAACCGTTATGGTTAGGTGTTGCATGTAGATGTAGTTCAAATTTGAATTACGGTCATTAAATGACTAGAAAATCACTTAAATGTCTTTAAAAGGTCAAATGACCCCTGAAATTTTCAAAAATTTCACATGAGAGTTGTATTAGTGCACATTAGACGTAGAAAAAAATTGAAGGCCGTAAGAGGTAGCTATCTCCCGTTCATCATCAAACATGCATTATTCCCTCTCAGAACCACGAACCTTCTAGTGAGTTGCTCCAGTTTGTGAGGGGTGTGTGCCCAAACTTTCATCAAACAGGCCAATTTTTTTACCACATCATCTTGGTAGCCTGACATTAAATCAACCAAGGTTTCATGTTTTTCTGATCATTTTTAATTTTTGGGAATTAAAATGCCATGTCACTCCATGCATACGTATGCATGTGTCCATGTCGTGAGACCAATATGTTTGAAAATTTCTTCTAATTTACTGCACATGGAATTAACTTGGACACAAGTACACAAACATGATTTTTCAAACCGTTTTTGTTAGGCATTGCATGTAGATGTAGTTCAAATTTGAATTACGGTCATGAAATGGCTAGAAAATCACTTAAATGTCTTTAAAAGGTCAAATGACCCCTGGGATTTAAAACAAATTCACATTACACTTGAAGTAGTGTATGTTAGACGCAGAAAAAAATTGAAGGCCGTAATAGGAAGCTATCTCCCGTTCGTCATCAAACATGCATTGTTCCCTCTCGGAACCACGAGCCTTCTAGTGAGTTGCTCCGGTTTGTGAGGGGTGTGTGTCCAAACTTTCGTCAAACCTGCCAATTTTTTTACCAAATTATCTTGGTGGCATGAAATTACATCAACCAAGGTTTCACGTGTTTCTGATATTTTTTTAATTTTTGGAATTAAAATGCCATGTCACTCCATGCATACATATACATGTGTCCATGTCGTGAGAGAAAAATGTTTGAAAATTCCTTCTAATTTACTGCACATGGAATTAACTTGCACACAAGTACACAAATATGATTTGTCAAACCGTTATGGTTAGGCGTTTGCTACCTCTAGAGCACTGCGTTGGATTTCCCCGAAGAGGAGAGGATGATGCAGCAAAGTAGCGTAAGTATTTCCCTCAGTTTTTGAGAACCAATGTATCAATCCAGTAGGAGGCTACGCGCAAGTCCCTCGTACCTACACAAAAACAAAAGCTTAACGCAATCAACGCGCTTAGGGGTTGTCAATCCCTTCACGGTCACTTACGAAAGTGAGATCTGATAGAGATGATAAATAATATTTTTGGTATTTTTGGTATAGATATGCAAAGTAAAAATTAAAAGAAAAGTAAAAACAAAGAAATAATAAAGTGATGGAGATAGATATGATGAGAAAGAGACCCGGGGCCATAGGTTTCACTAGTGGCTTCTCTCAAGAGCATAAGTATTCTACGGTGGGTGAACAAATTACTCTTGAGGAATTGACAGAATTGAGCATAGTTATGAGAATATCTAGGTATGATCATGTATATAGGCATCACGTCCGAGACAAGTAGACCGCCTCCTGCCTGCATCTACTACTATTACTCCACTCATCGACCGCTATCCAGCATGCATCTAGAGTATTAAGTTAGAAACAGAGTAACGCCTTAAGCAAGATGACATGATGTAGAGGGATAGTTTCATGCAATATGATAAAAACCCCATCTTGTTATCCTCGATGGCAACAATACAATACGTGCCTTGCTGCCCCTTCTGTCACTAGGAAAGGACACCGCAAGATCGAACTCAAAGCTAAGCACTTCTCCCATGGCAAGAACAACCAATCTAGTAGGACAAACCAAACTGATAATTCGAAGAGACTTGCAAAGATAACCAATCATACATAAAAGCATTCAGAGAAAATTCAAATATTATTCATAGATAGACTGGATCATAAACCCACAATTCATCGGTCTCAACAAACACACCGCAAAAACAAGATTACATCGAATAGATCTCCACAAGAGAGTGGGAGAACATTGTATTGAGATCCAAAAAGAGAGAAGAAGCCATCTAGCTACTAACTATGGACCCGTATGTCTGAAGTAAACTACTGACACTTCATCGGAGGGGCTTGGATGATGATGTAGAAGCCCTCCGTGATCGATGCCCCCTCCGGCGGAGCTCCGGAACAGGCCCCAAGATGGGATCTCGTGGATACAGAAAGTTGCGGCGGTGGAATTAGGTTTTTGGCTCTGTCCCCGATCGTTTGGGGTACGTAGGTATATATAGGAGGAAGAAGTACGTCGGTGGAGCTTCGAGGGGCCCACAAGGCAGGGGTGTGCCCTAGGGGGGGCGCCCTCCACCCTCGTGACCGCCTCGTGGCTTTCTTGATGGAGGGTCCAAGTCTCCTAGATCTTATCTGATGAGAAAATCACGTTTCCGAAGGTTTCATTCCGTTTGGACTCCGTTTGATATTCTGTTTCTCTGAAACACTGAAATAGGCAAAAAACAACAATTCTGGGCTGGGCCTCCGGTTAATAGGTTAGTCCCAAAAATAATATAAATGTGGATAATAAAGCCCAATATAGTCAAAAACAGTAGATACTATAGCATGGAGCAATCAAAAATTATAGATACGTTGGAGACGTATCAGCGTTGCATGTAGATGTAGTTCAAATTTGAATTAAATGGCTGGAAAATCACTTAAATATGTGTGAAAGGACAAATGACCCCTAAAATTTTCCAAAAGTTCACATTACAGTTGTAGTAACGCACGTTAAACATAGAAAAAAAATTGAAGGCCGCAAGAGGAATCTATCTCCCGTTCGTCATCAAACATGCATTACATTATGGGGCGAAGCAACACAACGTAAACATCCCTTGCATACAGATAACAAATCCTCGCAACCCGACGTTTAAAGGGTTGTCAATCCCTTTCGGGTATGTTGCCAGAAACTGGTGCTTCACGGGAAAAGTTGTAATAGATTGAATAAATAGACCACAAATAAAATAAAGTGCAACAAAGTATTTTTGGGTTTTTGGATTAATAGATCTGAAAATAAAGGCAGATAAAATAGATCACAAAGGCAAATAATATGAGAAAGAGACCCGGGGGCCATAGGTTTCACTAGTGGCTTCTCTCGAGAAAAATAGCAAAGCGGTGGGTGAACAAATTACTGTTGGGAAACTGATAGAACTTCAAGTACTCATGATGATATCTTGCAATGATCATTATATAGGCATCACGTCCAAGATTAGTAGACCGAATCCTACCTGCATCTACTACTATTACTCCACACATCCACTGCTATCCAGCATGCATCTAGTGTATTAAGTTCATGGAGAAACGGATTAATGCAATAAGAACGATGACATGATGTAGACAAGATCTATCTATCTAGAGATAGACCCCATCATTTTATCCTTAGTAGCGACGATACATACGTGTTGTTTCCCTTTCTGTCACTGGGATCAAGCACCAAAAGATCGAACCCACTACAAAGCACCTCTTCCCATTGCAAGATAAATAGATCAAGTTGGCCAAACAAAACCCAAATATCGAAGAAGAAATATGAGGCAATAAGAGATCATTCATAAAAGAGATCAAAGAAACTCAAATACTTTCATGGATATAAAAAGATAGATCTGATCATAAACTCAAAGTTCATCGATCCCAACAAACACACCGCAAAAGAGTTACATCATATGGATCTCCAAGAGACCATTGTATTGAGAATCAAGAGAGAGAGAGAGAGAGATGAAAGCCATCTAGCTACTAACTATGGAGCTGAAGGTCTACCAAGAACTACTCATGCATCATCGGAGAGGCACCAATGGAGGTGGTGAACCCCATCCGAGATGGTGTCTAGATTGGATCTGGTGGTTCTGGACTCTGCGGCGGCTAGAAGAATATTTCGTCGACCCCCCTAGGGTTTCTGGAATATTTGGGTATTTATAGAGCAAAGAGGCAGTCCGGGGGGCACCCAAGGTGGGAACAACACACCAGGGCACACCTGGGCCTCATGGTGTGCCCTGGTGGGTTGTGCCTCCCTCGGGGCACACCCCAAGTGCAGCTAGGGCCCTTTGTGTTCCTTTTGTCCCATAAAAATTCTCCGTAAAGTTTCGTGGCATTTGGACTCTATTTTATATTGATTTTCTGTGATGTAAAAAACATGGAAAAAATTGCAACTTGAACTTGGCACTATGTCAATAGGTTAGTACCAAAAAATGATATAAAATGATTATAAAACATCCAAGATTGATAGTATAACATCATGGAATAATCAAAAATTATAGATATGTTGGAGACGTATCAGTAATCGACACCCCACCCACACCATCCTCCTCCTTTCGTGTCCCACATGCCCCGACCAATGGCGCGACACCTTCCACCAAAATCACTGTCACCCTCCTCCAATTAAGCGCCGCCCACAGCCATTTTGCACACAGTATAACGTGGAGCTCGGTAGCATGAGGCCGCATGCGCGCACGAGGTCGCTATGGCTGCCATGCGTGTCGACCGCCAAATCTAGCAGGAGCACCTCGTCTTCGAGGCCACCGTCGACACCGCCACGTGGTTGTCTACTTTAAAATACAGTTCATGTTGTTTTCTCGTAGCCACCGCCAGTGCCTCTAGTGATTTGTCCTCTATAATGTTAATATGAAATTTGATGTTCAGTTAACAGTTTGGTCCTCTGAAATGTAATGTTCAGTTAACACTTGCTACATTTCGTAGTACTGTTCTCAAGCATTCTTTGTTTTGTTAACTGTCTTATCTTCTAGTACATGTTTCTATTCTGCAATGTCGTGCTCAGTTAAATATTTTGGTTCATTTGGTCTGCTGTCCATTTAATTGTTTGGTTCAGTTCTGCAATTTGATGTTCATTTACTGTGGGTACAATTTTGTATTGTTATGCATGTGACACCAATCAAATTTGGCTGTACTCAATACATATTCTACTGATAGTATGGCAACTCTCAGTTAACCTGATCAAGATCTTCCTTATGTGTGTTGCAGGGAAACAATGGGAGACACTGCGGTATACCGTCGAGGTTTGTTCAAGAAGGATCCTTTGGCTGATAGCACATTATTGTGCAGTTGCAGGAATCATTCTAATATTTAGTTCCTTACAATTTGGTCTTGCACATGTAGGTCCTGCTGTCAGAGGCTTACACCCACTGTTCGACCCATTTTGCATATGGGGGAATGAGATGTCCATGAATATCAGTCAAGTCAAGAAACTCAGAAAGATTGTTAGGATGAAGAAACTTGCGATGAATAACAGCAAGATCTTTGTTTGCACAATGAAGAAGACATCAGTCAACTATAGGATGGTACTAACTCTTTTACGTTGTTTTTATCCCTTGCACCATTTCAATATTTATTACAGTGATTTATGCATAGCTTTGTTTTCAGTACTTTTCAAAGTAGTTCACCGATGATTACCTCTCAAACCACCTGCATGGTCAAGAGGTGAGGAAGGTATTCATTCAACACCCACGGTACAATATTGAAGTCTTGCTGAAGAGGACGAAGGTTGGGCGGGCAATTATCCATAGCCACTAGCCTAAAGTTGCAATGACATTCAACATAACTGAAGGCTCAATATTTGCCTTCCGCTTCTGGAGTTTCCCATATGAGATTCATCTGTCTATTTACCGTGTATGATGCTACATTCCAATGGTTTTTGATGTTGCATGTGAAACTTGGTCTTGTTGTGTAATGGCGTAACTGAGTGCCGACGCTATCTGATGCAATTCGATTATACAATCCTGGTTGCTGTTATACGGATATGAAATACCTGGTGTGTTTTATAATAAATATAAATTTGATTAGTACATGGATTATCAATAATAGGCAAATTACCCTACTTATTTGGGTTTTCTATTGTAGACGGTTACTCAAACAGCACCGTGGGCGATGAACTCAAACAACCTGCACGGTTTCTAGGAAGTAGGCGTGTTCGATCAACTAACAATCACACACGGCTTCCAGCAATGAACTGATTGCGTTAGGGCACCTTGCACAAATGTTTCCATACAAAGAACTGTGTGTGATATACATACCTACAGAAATGTTTTTCTAGGATTCACCGTGTGGGATGTACATAGCTACGTTAATGATTGGGTTTCGAAGCCTTGCCCGATCACACACAAGCTCATTTGGTGTCCCAGGAGGGCCTATCCCCGATGGTTTCTGGGTTGTGTGGGAAGGACCCCCCTATAGCCCACACACACTTGGCGTCGGTTCCAAATTCCGTCGCGGAAAGGGGTTAAAAACCGTTTGTATAGCACGTCGATGTACCAGCGTTACGTGGTAAACATTTGCGCAAGGTGGCCTAACACAAACAGTTTTCAAGAGGATGTCGTGTGTGATTCTTCATTAGTCCAACATGGTTTATTCCTAGAAACTGTGTGCGTTTCCTAAGGTCATTGCCCATGGTGTTTTCTCAATAACCGTTTGCAACAGAAAATTCCAATTAGCAGGCTAATTGGCCATTAGCAAGCTAATTGTCCTATTATTAATAATCCATTTATTAATATAATAGACATTA
This sequence comes from Triticum monococcum, assembly GCA_034509565.1. Lineage (NCBI taxonomy): Eukaryota > Viridiplantae > Streptophyta > Magnoliopsida > Poales > Poaceae > Triticum > Triticum monococcum. Next base: position 343,366,954 of record CM067847.1, read on the forward strand.
CATATTAAGCACACAATAAATTTCATTTTCATATTAAGGAAGCAGTATTTCAAAATTGAAATACATCAGAGTACAACATCATTTAGCATCAACACTCACCTACCCCATTACACAACTGCAACAGAACCAAGTTTCACATGCAACATCTATAACCTTTCGAAATTAGAATCATAGAAGGTACATAGACATATGAATCACATTTGGAAAATTGTTGAAGCAGAAGGCGAATATTGAGCCGTCATTGATGTTGAAGGTCTTTGCAACTTTAGGCCAGTGCCTATGGATGATTGACCGTCCATCCTTCGTCCTCTTCAGGAACACTTCAATATAGAAGAGTGGGTGTTGTATGAATACCTTCCTCGCCTCCTGACCATACAGGTGGTTTGAGGGGTAATCATCAGTGAACTGCTTTGGAAAGGCATGAAAACAAGGATGTGCATAAATATCTTCTTTATATTGGAAATGGGGAAAGGAATAAAAAGGCAAGGTATAATAGTTAGTACCATCATGTATTGAACTGATGTCTTCTTCATTGTGCAGACAAAGATCTTGTTGTTTTTTGTCGCTAATTTCTTTATCCTAACATTCTTTCTGAGTTTCTTGACTTGACTGATATTCATGGACAACTCATTTCTCCATATGCAAAAAGGGTTGAACATTGGGTCAAAACTTCTAAGAGCAAGCCCTGCATGCACAAGACCAAATTGTTAAAAACCTAAATATTAGAATGGTTCCTGCAATTGCACAATAATGTGCTATTAGACAAAGGACCATGCACGTGCAAACCTTGATTGCAAACCACAGTGCTTTCCAATGTTTCCCTTTAACACATATAAGGTAGTTAGTGATCATGTTAAGTGAGGGTTCGCATGCTACTAGTAAAATATGTTGATGAAAAATAAGCACATTGCAGATTCATCAGATTAATTCAAACCACATGGAAAACCAATTTATGTAAACTAAGCATGATTAAGAACTAGGAAATATAGCAATTGTATATGTTTCTCATGTATTAAGTGCATCTAAATTCGATTTATTCCTCACATGCGCAACAATACAAAATTCTACCCACGATAATTGGATATCGCATTGCAGAATTGAACAAAGCAGTTAACTAAACACCATAACAAATGAACCAAACATTAACTGAGCACCACATTGCACAATATAACATACTCCTAAAAGAAGATCAGACGATTAACCAAACCAAGCATGCTTAACAACTTGGGAATATAGCAATTGTATTTGTTTCTCATGTATTTAGTACATCCAAATTCGGTTTATTTCTCACATGGTATACAATAATAGAATGCACCCACAACAATTGAACATCGCATTGCAGAATTGAACCAAATAGTTAACTAAACACCACAACTAATGAACTAAACATTAACCGAGCACCTCATTGCACAACGTATAACAAACTAGAAGATCAAACAATTAACCAAACCAAGCATGCTTGGCAACTCGGAAATATAGCAATTGTATTTGTTTCTCATCTGTTTTGTAAAGATGAATTCGATTTATTGCTCACATGGAAGAATATACAAAATTGCACCTTGAAGAATTGAACATCACATTGGTAGAATTGAACCAAACAGTTAACTGAACACGAAAACTAATTAACCAAACAGTTAATAAGTGAGCACCACATTTCACGACATATAGAACATATACACTAGAGCAACAGATTGCATTGTAAAAGTAGATAGCAAAATTCACTAGAATTCGTTAAGGAAAGGCAGGAGCAACACATGGTAAACCGAGCATGGTTAACCGGCGTAGCTAGCAAAGTGAACATGGGTCCTTATAGTGAGCTAATAAGACAAGCCAATCCTCATCGTTGGAGATATTGATGATGATTGGCTCCTTGGACATGGAAGAGGGTGAGGCCTTCGAATCATGAGTGCCCTCGTCATAGTGGTGAGTTTCCTGAGCCGCTCTAGGGACCAACTTGTTGGCTCTCGATTTGAGGCAAGCACGTGCACGCTAAAACAAATACCTCGTAGTCTTCATCGAAGGCACCGAGGGTGACCTTGAGAAAACTCCATGAACTGTGGTTTAAAGCAGCCAACCGCGTCGCGACGTTGACACGCGAGGTGTCGATGATGGCCTGACGGCGAGGTGCTCCTCCAAGATCTGGGGGTCGGCACGAATGGTAGCCATCGCGACCTCATCCGCACATGCGTCTGCGATTGGCTTCTCCGCTGCCAAATGCTCCTTGAGCTCCTGGCTATACTGCATTCACCATGGCTTAGGGCAACGCTTATTTGGTGGAGCGGTCAGTGATTTGGGTGGAAGGTGTCACGCTGGCGGTCAAGGCATGTGGGATGTGGAAGGAGGAGGAGAATGGGGGTCGGGTGTGGATTACCTGCCTGGATAGACGAGGCCGATCGGCGTGAAGGAGGGTCGCCGGCGAGGAGGCGATGCTGCAAGCAATGGCTTAGGGTTTCAACTTGGAAAGGAAGGAAGAAATAGGGGAATGTCGCTTTTAGTAAGGGGGAGGGGCGGGAAGGTAGATATTTCTGCGGATGCCGAAATTTTTGAATCGCTTCAGCGAAAAAACTAGCATGCAAAGTGTCATCAGACACGGTCCCTTATTCAGCACTGTGTATGATATGTGAACATCACAAATTATTCATATAGCTTAACCCGTGTGTGATGAGTTTGAACATGAATTTTTTTGTTCGAATTAACCTAGTTACAGTGGTCATCCACGTCATTGCATAATTTGGGTACACAAAGGAGATTACAGCACACCCACACTTCTTTGTTGAGCAATTTCAGCAATTAAATAGAGCTAGCTGACCTAAACATTACTCTAACTAATTAAAGACCATCGCTCTTAATTAAACAAAACAAATAGTACTACTATGGCTAGGGCTTGTCGATCTCCACCGCCACCTCCATGTCCAGCTCGTGCCCGACGATCTCTTGGGGAAGGGGCTCCATGGCATCCATCGCACCATACTCGGCAAGCATCTCGCCATCCGCATCTGCCATATCTTTGGAATAGGCCGCCACGAGCTGGGCGTGGGCGGCCGTGATCTGTGCTTGGGCAGGCTCTGTCCACGCAAGGTATGCCGCGCAGGAACGGACGGCTGCTCGAACGCTCTCGGCGATTGCCAACTCTTCAGCCATGGGTTGTCGAATATTATTGGAGAAGCTTCATTCGATTTGTGTAGCGACCGCCATGAGTTGGGCATGGGTGGCCTCGACATGGTCGTGGGCGGCCTCCATAAGGGCTAAGGCCACCGCTGCAGAACGGACAACGGTTGTGCCGCTCTCGCCAGTTGCTATCCCCCAGGCAGATGTTGCTGCCGCCACCTAAGAAGCAACAGCGGCCGTTTGGGCTGCCTTGGCTGCCCTATCGTAGATTGCAGCCCCGCTCACAAAGCTTGTTAGAACACGCCTGGCGGCTGCCGCCGCGCTCTTGTTGGAGTGGGCTTCTGAAGTTGCCCTCATGAAGCGGGTCCACGTCCCCATCTTTCATTGGCGATGATTGAATAGTGAAATGATATTTGGAGAGCGAGCTAGTGTGCTTGACACGCCGACTGTGGGATGTAGCCGACGCACCTTCTTGCGTAAGCCGTATGCATACTATACTCCGACGTTGCTCCAAGATATTTTGGGCTGCATCTCACACAGTTGGTGATAATAAACTGTGTGCGGTCTACTTGATGTTTCATATTGATTTCAATTACATAATTAGGTCACAGCTTGAAAGGATGGTGCTTGAATTGCTAGAACTTTTATCTGCAGTGAATATGCAACTATAGGTGTGTCGTCAAAAAATTCGAATTATTCAGGGTTCGTTTGGACATTTTTATACGTTAACTTGGTTTTCTAGTCATTTCAGGTGCACATTTCAAAACTGAACTACATGCACATGTTGTGGTGCACCAAAATGGGTTGTAAAATGATATATGTGTCCATGGGTTGATGCTTATGCCCCATGCAAGAACTGGGGATGAATTTCAAATAGCACGACACTATGGCTCCCCTGCAAACGTTGAGACGCTTGCTTTTGTAATTCTAGTAAATCCAAAACTCATCTGAAATTCATGAACCTTGGCATGCTATCATGGAATGGCGTCAACATGCTGGGGTAAAAGATATTGTCCCATTTGGGGTAGGTTATGGTATAAGCTTCTCACAAACCAGAGCTTCTCACAAGAAGCCTCATGGTTCCGGTAGGGAAATGTGTCACCTTTGTGGACGAAACAATATCTGTTGCCTCCTCTTGCTTTCAAAACATTTCTAGTGTCAACGTAGAACAATAGGAGTGTTGTGTCATTTTTTGGGATTTTTCGTGGTTTGCTTCGACATTTTTATACATTAACTGAGTTTTCTATGCGTTTATGTGCATAATTCAAATTTGAACTACATGCACATGATCCATTTCATATAAACAGGTTGAAAAATCAAATGTGTGTCCTTGGTTGCAACCTTGGGTTCCATGCAAGAAATGGGATTGAATGTCAAACACCATTGCCACCGTCGCTCGCCTGCTAACATTGAGATACATTCTAGTAAATCGAAAACTCATCTAAAATTCATGAAACTTGACATGCTGTCATAGAACGACATCAACATGTAGTCGTAAAAATATTGTACCATTTGGGGTAGGTTGGGGTATGAGCTTCTCACAAACCAGAGCTTCTTGCAATAAGCCTCGTGGTTACGGTAGGGAACATTTCACCTTTCTGGATGAAACGATATCCGTTGCCTCTTCTTTATTTCAATTCTTTCTCTAGCATCAACATGTATCAACATGAGTGTGTGTTAAATTTTGGAATATTTCAGGGTTGTTTGGACATTTTTATACATTAATTGAGTTTTTAATGCATTTATGTGCATAATTCAAATTTGAACTACAGGCACATGCTCTAATCACTACAAAAAAACACTTCAGTGATGATACGAGTTTGTCACAGTAGGTCACATTTTCTGTCATGCATGTACATCCATGACGAGTTTATGACAGAATCAAGATAGTCATATATGTGCTGTCATAGAAGTGTTCCATCACATTTGCAAAATTATCATCACAAAAGTGTCCACTTCCATGATGATAAATCGCGCGTCATAGAAGTTCTTTCATCAAGGGTGACCAACACGTGGTATCCACCGTAACTGGTCGCCGTTAACCTATCAGGTCCAATTTTGGATCTGATAACCCGTTAACAGCCCAGACCAATGGGGATTTTCACGTGTAAAATTCTCAATGGCTAGAGGAACCACATGTTGACTCACCGTTGGGACAGATGTCATCCACTCATTGGACTGGAGGCGCCTATGATACCTCGACACATGGCATGCCCCAACAGAGGCCCATTCCATTGAAAAGGCCAGCCCGTTTGACTTGGTCAAAAGTGTGATGCCCTCGATTCAATCGTATACTAATCATACACGCAAATGTGTACGATCAAGATCAAAGACTCACGGGAAGATATCACAACACAACTCCAGACACAACTTAAAATAATACAAGCTTTATATTACAAGCCAGGGGCCTTGAGGTCTCGAATACATAAGACCGAATACACAAGAGTAAGTGGAAGCAACAATATCTGAGTAAAGACATAAGTTAGACAAGCATGCCTTAAGAAGGCCAGCACAAAGCATCCACGATCGAAGAGGCGAGGCCTCCTACCTGGGAGTCTCCAAACTACTCCTGGTCTTTGGCGGTCTTCACGTAGTAGTAGGCATCAATGGTGGCATCTGGCTCCTGGGCTCCGACATCTGGTTGCAGCAACCGGAAAGAAGAAGAAAGGGGGGAAAGGGGTAGCAAAGCAACCGTGAGTACTCATCCAAAGTACTCGCAAGCAAGGATCTACACTACATATGCAACATTATCAAAGGAAGGCTGAATATGTGGGCTGGGTTGCAGAAATGCCAGAATAGAGGAGAGAACCTAGTCCTATCGAAGACTAGCATCTTCTAGAAAATACCATCTTGTAGCAACAGGAGGGAGTAGAGTAGCATAAAGTAAAATAGTATAAGTGTTATCAACCTCTGCCAGAGATCCTTTCTCGACTCCCTGCGAGAAAGAAATCCCAGAGCCATACTATTCAGTTATCATCACAATCCCTTTCTCATATCCATTTCTCATCTCACGTATCCAGTTCTAGTTGTATCGATCGGGATACAACTCCAAGTGTCAGTTACCGTAGGACAGGCTATCGATAGATGTTTTCTTCCCTGCAGGGGTGCACCAACTTACCCACCACGCTCGATTAACTCCGGCCGGACACACTTTCCTAGGTCATGCCCGGCCTCGGCCAAACAATACACCGCAACCCGACCTAGGCTTAATAGAGAGGTCAGCACGCCGGACTAAACCTATGCCCCCAGGGGTCATGGGCCATCTCCCCGGGAACTCCTGCACGTTGCGTGGGCAGCCGGTGAGCAGACCTAGCTACCTCCTTCAACAAGGCAGGAGCTTATGCAGTCCAACCCGGTGGGCGCCACTCAGTCACTGACGTCTATTTAGCTTCGGCTGATGTATACGATGCAGAACGCCCATACAATGCCCACGTGATGGTTAGTGCTATCAGGCCAGAGGCCCCTCGGATCAAATATCCAAACCATAGTGAATTAGGAGCATGCGGTAACTAGCAAAGACTCACAATCGATGTGACCCCGTCGCCCCATCTTGAGTACTTGCGGCAAGGGCTAAGAATGCCCGGCCACGCCTCGTAGTTATCTCGCGGGCACCGTCCAGGTCAACCCGTCTCCACATCACTCGCTATTAAGCTCGCGCGGGTACCCCTCAGGGCCTACCCGTCTTTAGTAACATGGTTTAGTGTAAAGACATAGTAACCATAGTAACTGTGTGTCTGACACCAACTTGTGACGCCCTCGATTCAATTGTACACTAATCATACACGCAAATGTGTACGATCAAGATCAAGGACTCACGGGAAGATATCACAACACAACTCTAGACACAAATTAAAATAATACAAGCTTTATATTACAAGCCAGGGGCCTCGAGGGCTTGAATACATAAGATCAAATACACAAGAGTCAGCGGAAGCAACAATATCTGAGTACAGACATAAGTTAGACAAGCATGCCTTAAGAAGGCCAGCACAAAGCATCCACGATCGAACAGGCGAGGCCTCCTGCCTAGGAGTCTCCTAACTACTCCTGGTCTTTGGCGGTCTTCACGTAGTAGTAGGCATCAACGGTGGCATCTGGCTCCTGGGCTCCGACATCTGGTTGCAGCAACCGGAAAGAAGAACAAAGGGGGAAAGGGGTAGCAAAGCAACCGTGAGTACTCATCCAAAGTACTCGCAAGCAAGGATCTACACTACATATGCAACATTATCAAAGGAAGGATGAATATGTGGACTGGGCTGCAGAAATGCCAGAATAGAGGGGAGAACCTAGTCCTATCGAATACTAGCATCTTCTGGAAACCACCGTCTTGTAGCAACAAGAGGGAGTAGAGTAGCATAAAGTAAAGTAGTAGAAGTGTTATCAACCTCGGCCAGAGATCCTTTCTTGACTCCCTGCGAGAAAGCAATCCCAGAGCCATACTATCCAGTTATCATCACAATCCATTTCTCATATCCATTTCTCATCTCAGGTATCCAGTTCTAGTTGTATCGATCGTGATACAACTCCAAGTGTCCGTTACTGTAGGAAAGGCTATCGATAGATGTTTTCTTCCATGCAGGGGTGCATCCAACTTACCCACCACACTCGATTAACTCTGGCCGGACACACTTTCCTGGGTCATGCCCGGCCTCTGCCAAACAATATGCCGCAACCCGAGCTAGGCTTAATAGAGAGGTCAGCACGCCGGACTAAACCTATGCCCCCAGGGGTCATGGGCCATCTCCCCGGGAACTCATGCATGTTGCGTGGGCGGCCGGTGAGCAGACCTAGCTTCCTCCTTCAACAAGGCAGGAGCTTACGTAGTCCAACTCGGTGCGCGCCGCTCAGTCGCTGACGTCTATTAAGCTTCGGCTGATGTATACGACGTAGAACGCCCATGCAATGCCCACGTGATGGTTAGTGCTATCAGGCCAGAGGCCCCTTAGCTCAAATATGCAAACCGTAGTGGATTAGGAGCACGCGGTAACGAGCAGAGACTCACGATCGATGTGACCCCATCGCCCCGTCTCGAGTACTTGCGGTAAGGGCTAAGAATGCCCGGCCATGCCTCATAGTTATCTCGCAGGCACCCTCGTGGTCAACCCGTCTCCACATCACTCGCTATTAAGCTCGCGCGGGTACCCCTCAGGGCCTACCCGTATTTAGTAACATGGTTCAGTGTAAAGACATAGTAACCATAGTAACTGTGTGTCTGACACCAAGGGGAAAACCCGAGGAATCACCCCCGGTGAATTCCACTCGATGTTATCATCAAGGTGAACATAAGCGGATCCACCCTCAAGGTTCACACTTGAGGGGTTGCACGACAGAGCCATAACGGAAGAGGTTAAGGAGGAAATCACCCTCGATGACCTCGACCGTATAGATACACTATAGAGATCTCATCAGGAGTGATGTAAGAGGTTCCACCCTCGGCACTCGATGGTAACTCTGCAGAGTCATACAACTAGGGGGTGATGTGCGATGTCGGGGCCTGGTCTTCTATCCCGTTGATCGGGTCTTCAATGATGAAGCAGGGGCAACAAGGTCAAGGTGGGGGTCACTGATGGATCACTAACCAACCTATACTAAGCAGTTTAGGATAAGCAGGTAGGTAACAATAAGCAGGTAACAAAAGCAGGCTATGCATCAGAATAGGAGCAGACATTAACAGTATCAAAATCTAATGCAAGCATGAGAGAATGGAATGGGCGATATCGGGATGATCAAAGGGGGGGCTTGCCTGGTTGCTCTGGCAAGGAGGGGTCATCATCGATGTAGTCGATCACAGGGGCAGCATCAGTCTCGGGGTCTACCGAAGAGAAGATGGGGAAGAAACAATAAATATAAAGCAAACAAAGCATCATAAAGCATAACATGGAAATACGCGATGTTAGTGGTGAACTAACGCAGTGCTAGCTGATACAGACGAAGAGGGAAAACATCCGGGAATGTTTTCCCAACGTTTGACATTTTTCGGACAGATGCAAGAGAGGGGGCGGTTCCACGTTCAGCATGTTAGGGGCACCTGACAGGTAAATGGACCGTGTATTCAGATTTGTTTCGTCATTCTAAACAACTTTCATGTAGAAAGTTTTCCGATCCGAGCTACGGTTTGATTTATATGATTTTCTGAAGTTTTAATCAATATTTTGGAATTATTATAAATCCAAATTAAAAACAGAATATACTTTTGTCACCTAGTGCTATCCTAGCCACCAGTGTATGATAGTGGGGCCAGGGCCAAAGTCAAAGTCAGTAGGTGCACAGTCAACAGTCAAAGTTGACCTGGGTCAAAGTGTGAATAGTGAAGTTGGGCCTACTTGTCATTGACTGATAATTTAACTAAAGTGATAAATAGGTTTATATAGTGACGGGACCCACATGTCATTTGCACATAATTTTAACTAGGGATTATTTAGTGGTGGTGACCAACTATTAGTGGGTGTCTTGTGCTAGGCTTAGAGCTGAACAACAATTAGGCCCCTAATCTAATTTGGGATGGCCGTCCATTGTGTGGCTGTGCATCACACACACGCACATGGCCATGGCCCATGGCCATGGCGTGGCCAGGATGAATAGCAGCAGCTAGCAACGGCCACAGGGAAAAGTAGCAGCGGCTAGGAGCATCAGTAAGCTGCGGCGACGGTGGTGCTAGAGGCAAGCAACGAGAGAGTAGTAGCAACAAGCAGAGCAACGCCTATTGGCCTCAGCAAGCAGCGACAGCAGCTAGGTGCGGCGTGGCGCGTGCGTGCACGAGCATCAGCGGGCGGACGGGCACACGCGCGCATGGGCGACAACAGGCATGCGCGGATGTGGCCAGGCGCGCACGGCGGGGCGCAGCCGCAACGTCGAGCGCGGCGGCGGTCGGAGCAGAGCTCGAGGAACTCCTCGCCTCGTGACGGGTTCGAGGCAATGAAACATGCAGGCAGCACCTACAGGTCACCAGGAGCTCATTGGCGTGATGCAAATGAGCAGAGAAGCTTAGGTGCGTGGAGCTATTCGGCCATGGCGGCGGCCGGAGCACGGAGCTCGTGGAACGGCGGCCAGAGGATGGGAGCGACGCCTAGAGGAAAAGGGGATCAACACGGAGCTCACTTTGATGCTCGGGGAAGGCTCAAGGGTGCAGGGGACGGTCGGAGCGAGTAGATCGACGCAGCGGCCAAGGAGGACGCCGGCGAAGGGAACGGACGCGGGCGGCATCGCAGGTGCTCCCCGGCTTCGATCTGGTGATGTGGTCGACGGATAAGAACCCGTCGGGGCTCCCGGACGCCTCGGAGCAGCGTGTGGTGGCCGCTGGCCACATCTACGATGGCGGCGCAGCCATGGACGCGTGCGGACGAGCTTGGGTTCGAGCGTGGGAGGCGATGGAAAGGAGGAAAGTGGCTAGGGTTACGGGAGGGTCTCGCAGGTGACGTCCTTAACTAGCCAGGGGACCGCGTGAAGGCCGCCTTGTGTCCAGCGGCGCCATGGACGGCGTGCAGGCGTCCACCCCCGCCTCTGATGAACAGAGGAAAGGGAAGGAGCCAGGATGGGCTGGACCGCCTATTGCCAGCAGGCCATAAGTGCAAAGCAGTACTGCCCATTTTTCCTTTACCTCTTCTGTTGATTTATTTATCCTCTATTTGGCATTTAGTTTAATTAGCAAATGAATTTTGGTGAACAAAAAACTTGGCACATAAATATTGGGTCATATAATGGAGCCGCACACCAAGTTTCAAGTCATTTTGAAAAGGATAAATAACTATTTATTTTTAAATGGTTAAATTAAATGTTGTTTGTTCTTGTTCAGAAGTATCTTAGAGGAATATAAACATTCCCAAAAATGTTGGCTGATGTTTGTTAATTAGTTAGTGAATAGTTACAACCTTTTGAACATTTTTAATTCACTTCTTTATGAAATTATAATTTGACTTGTTATTTGAAATTGAATTTGAAGTTAGTTTGAAACAAGTGAGGTTTAGCAATATTAAGAGTGATGACATGGCACCATCAGCAGCGGATTACTATAGCATGATCCTCAGGGTGTTACACAAAGGTAGCGGGCCGGCCCACGGAAAGCCTGTTAACGGCCCGTGGTGAAACTAGCCCATAATGAATAGTGTATCGCTTTATACCCATTAGCGGTCCATTATTCCATTGGATCGTTTCCAACCCGTGTTATCTTTCGGCCTTCTTAGGGCCCATTTATTCTTGGGCTTATTTCCAGCATTCGGTTACTTACGGCTTGTTACTGCCTTTTCTGCTCGTGGGCCAAATTCAGCCTGAGGTTATAGTCGGCCCGTTTGTGGCCGGTTAATCTGTTGGGCCGTTTTCATAGCGTCATCAAATACGGCCTATTAACGACGGCTCGTGATGGTCGGCCCATGAACGGACGATTCCAACTCTAGCCCGTTTACGACCCATAATGCGGTCAGTTATTGGCCCATGTTTGGCCAATCGATCATACTGCACGTAGAAGGCTCATTGATGCTACGGCCCATAGAAGGCCCATTGTTTCTAAGGACCGTAGAAGGCCCATTGTTTCTACGGCCCATATAAGGCCCATTGTTTCTACGTCCCGTAGGAGGACCATGGTCACTACAGTAAATATGTAGCCCATGGTTATTGTGGCCTAGATTTAAAAAAATAGGTTATTGCGGCCACTAGCAAACTGCAGAAAAAGAACTGCACTAACTACAAGCAAACTAATAAACAAGACAACAGTGAAATAAATAAGCAAGCAACTTAGCTAGGCTATCATGGCTATTACACATATTACATCCACTGGCATCAAAGTTCGCCACCAGTCCAAATATAAGGAACAAAGCAGCATATCACATACACAGGTTGTCAAAGTTGGCGAACCGTGCAAATAAACTCCGCAGCAAAACAAGTCCAGAACAGAAACCACTTCAAAACAGCTCAATAAACAATATCCTGGGTACCCATAATGCTATCAAGATGCTTAGCAAGCTTATTAACTTTCTCTTGTCTGGCGCTTAAATCCTCCAGAGCTTGTTGTTGCACCACAATGTATGCATCTGAATTCTACAGGGACCTCCCCGGTCCTTTGGCTTCCTGTAGCAGAACATCTGATCGATGTCTTTCAACTTGAAGTTGAGACTCAAGAAGCCAAACTGATTCAGGCAGCGAGTCGAAGAGCTTGTGCCAGCAGTAGTGGCTAGTAACTCGAACACTATATCAAGAGACATGACTTTGGGGTTGTCTCAGTGTCTTCAATATAGTTTTTATCAGCTTTCTTGGAGACCAACAAGGATGTCTCACTATCTCGAACCTTACCTGCATTATGTCCTTTACCATTGCATAACGGGGTACTTTTCTCCAATATTTCGTCTGCATTCTAAAAGAGAAACAAACAGACACATCACAGGATTACCATGTTGTATATGAAACTCATTTTGGTAAACCAGTTCAGTAGTAAGGTGGACAGGATAACAGCATGAAACAAACATATATCTATGTAGTACGATCACTATATGGTCTATATCATTCTAGTTTATGCTGCCAAATCAAGATAGAGACAATTCAAATCATATCTATTTAAGACAAAGCAGCATGGACAGAACATTAGTGTGGGAAACTACACAACAATAACAACACTTGTAATGTGCATGGCATGAGAACACAACTGTTTATTCAATTGAAACTGAAATCAACATAGAGCAAGTTACAACAGCAAACATGTTAAAATACATAGGTTTAAAACATACCTATTGCTCCACTGGAGTTTCAATTGCACCCTTCAAATTGGAAAGTAGTTGGTATGAGTAAATAAAGTGATGCAAGAGCAAAGGAGTATGAACCATAGCTACAGAACCTAGCATGCGAACAATTCTTCTTCTGCTTTAAGCGTTGACTTGGGGTTCGGAGTGGTGGTCCTCGTACTTTTGGCACTGCAGTTGCCTTACTAACTACTCGTGTTTGTGTGCTTTGTGGTGGAGACGGTGCTGTGTCAACCGGAACTGGGTTACTATCTGCTAGGGTTGGGGTTAGAAGGGGTGTAGCTGGTTCTCTGTCCAAATTGGTAGGGGTACAATCTACGTGAGTCTGGGTTATGTGTGGTCGGGTTGGTTCTTGGGCAAGTACAACCGTGGTTCTATCTGCATCGATAGGTAGCACGATTTTTTTCTGAAGACCATGCTTTTATTCCCATAGATAATGTCATCACCCCCTCCAATTCAAATGGCCGATAAACAAGAAAAGTAATTGTATGTACACACATTGTAAGATAGACAGGTGCAATGGATAGTAGGGAAGAAAACAGGGCATGAAATAATTCACATTTATGTTGTCTAACCAAACAGAATAGCATGACATAATTTCACATATACGATGGCTAATTCAACGGGATAGCATGACACAATTTTGCATGTATGATGGCTAACTAAACAGGATAGAATGACATACTTCAAAATATGACGACTATGTAAAGAGTATGACATGATATAACTATACGATGTGTCTATTAAAGTGGTTGGCATGCCATAATTCACAAAAATGCTATCGATGGCAACATAATGGCATGATATAATTCATGGATAAAATGACATAATTTAAAATATGATGAATATATAAACATGATGAGATGATATAACTATATTATGTCTTTAGAAAATGGGTTGGCATGCCATAATTTAGATACATGCTACCTATGTAAACATCAAGGCATGATATAATTCAAATATATGATTTATATACTAAGCAAGTGAGCAGAGGGCAATCACATATATGATGTGTCAACTAAGGAGATGGCATTATATGATGTAAAAACTAAGCATTGCAAGACAACATATGCATGACATGAGTAATATAACCCTGCCAAGTTTTATCATACACCTCAGGGGGATAATAGGACTAGTCATCTACCTCTGAACCCTCCTCTGAGGAGCTATCTGTGACCAGCAAGATCTCTGCTTCAGCAGGTAGCACTGCCTGCTCTAAACACCTAGTTTTCACTCTAGATTTCTCCATCACCAATTCAAATGGCTAATAAACAGGAAGAGAAATTAAATAAACAAACATTGTAGACAAATGCAATGAGTAATACAAAAACAGGACGACATGATATAATTCACATATATGACGCTTGGCTAAACAACATGACATTGCATAATTCACATACATAATGCCTTGCAACAAGATAGCATTGCATAACTCACATATATAATGTCTTGCAACAAGATGGCATTGCAAAATTCACATACATGGTAATTGGACACTAAACAGGCGGCATTCACACAAAGCATGTCTAAACCAAGCAAATGACATGCCAATGCAAGACACCTTATGCACGATATGAGAAATATAACCCTGCCAAGTTAGAGCATGCACCTTGGGGGGAATATATGACTGGTCATATGTCTCTGAATCCTCCTCTCAGGAGCTATCTGTAACCAGGAACACATGCGCTTCGTCGGATAGCATTGTCTGCTCTGAAGACCTACTTTCCACTCCCTATTTTTCAATTACCATGTCGAATGGCTGATGCATAGGAAGAGTAATTGAATGTACTAAAATTGTTGACAAATTTAATATGTAATAAAAATGATGGAATGATATAATTCACGTATAAGATGACTGGCTAACCAGGGTGGCATTGCAAAATTCACATATATGATGCCTGGCTAAACTAGATGGCATTGCATGGTTCACATATATGATATAGAAATTAAACATATGGCATTCACACAATGCATGTCTAAACTAAGCAGATGACATATTTTATGTATAAAGTAAGCAATGTAAGGCACCATATACATGATATGACCAACATCAGCATGCCAAGTTAGAGCAAACGACCTCAGGCGGTAAATAGGAGTGGTCTGCTCCCTCTGAATCCCCCTCCGAACTATTATCTTCCTCTTGATTATTGTCTGGAATGGGGGGAGGGGGTTCCTTTTGTGCCGACCATGGAGCAACGTTTGCATGAAATTTTATTGCCACGCAAGGTTCACCTATTTTGCTCTACATATTCAGTACCATTGTGTACAATAACTGACATGCATAGGAATAAAACATAGTGATATTATGTAAGGAGTGCGTGCATAAATCCAGAGTGATGGTAGCAAACTGTGGATAGACCCAAAACCAATGATAGCAGGAAAATAATAGCTTTTGTTAAAAAAATACAAATAATGTCTACTTTAATGTTTGTTTCCACCCAACATGAAACTCATAGTAGACACCCGAGATTAACCAGATAGTAGACATATAGTATTGATTGCTGCCCAATATGTACCCCACAACCATTTAAAAACTCATGTTTGAGCATTATTTTGGACCTGACTCGGAGTCTAATCTGTGAACAGGACGATAAGTAACATGTCATCATATTAAGCGATGCATAACATAAGCATACACAAAAGACTGTGACCTCTCTTGCGGAACCGTGTAGTCCCTAAGGTCATCTGCTCAGTTGATGATGGTAACGTACACTACAGGAATCAGCTACTTTGCCGTCCGCCACGGCGGACGGCAAAAGGCTCCGGCAACGTAGGCTCCGGTAAACAGTTTCTTTGCCGTCTGC
Source organism: Triticum monococcum (assembly GCA_034509565.1). Lineage (NCBI taxonomy): Eukaryota > Viridiplantae > Streptophyta > Magnoliopsida > Poales > Poaceae > Triticum > Triticum monococcum. The sequence goes on from CM067847.1 coordinate 343,382,591, forward strand.
TACTGATGGCAAAGTCTTTGCCGTCTGCGGCGGACGGCAAAGAGAACGCGGCGGACGGTAAAGAGAGCGGACGGCAATAATTGCGCTGTCAGTCCGTTAAGTGGCTAACGGCAGGCCTTTGCCGTCCGCCGCTGACGGCAAAATTTCTAGTGTCTTTGCCGTCAGCCGTATGATGTCATCTACACGTCACTACATGGCAGGTTCTTTGCCGTCTGCCACTGATGGCAAAGGCTTTGCCGTCTGCCACTGTAGGCAAACTGACCTAATGGGTCAGCTCCCAAGAAGCACAGCTCCACGGCAGACGGCAAAGAGCCCGTTGCCATCGGTGGCAGACAGCAAAGAGCCTGCATATTGGCTCTTTTATCAATTTTTTATTAAATCCAACAATTTTCATCACAAATATATATGACATATATAGATATATTTCAAAAGGCCATTACAGAGCAAACATATAAGATATCCAACACATAACTTCATCATCCAACCATATATATCAACATAGAGGCATCCAACCATATATATTACAATAGTTTCATCCAACGATACATGCATAGCTCAACGATACAAAAGAAACAGAGAAACGGATAAGGAGCACTCCATCTATGCAAGCTTTCGTCAAGTGAATGAAATTTGCAAAATGAAAAATAAGAAAGTTAGAACAAGAAGAGTAGAACAAGAAGAAGAGTAGAACAAGAAGAAGACTAGAACAAGAAGAGTAGAACAAGAAGAAGACTAGAACGAGAAGAGTATGTCATTTATGAGCTAACTTACGTGAAATGGATCATATATGAGCTAACTAAGTTGAAATGGGTCGTTTATGAGCTAGCTAAGGTTAAATGGATCATTTATGAGCTAACTTAGTTGAAATGGGTCGTTTATGAGCTAACTAAGGTCAAATGGATCGTTTTTGAGGTAACTAAGGTGAAATGGATCGTTTTTTAGCTAACTTAGGTGAAGTGGATCATTTATGAGCTAACTTAGTTGAAATGGATCGTTTTGAGCTAACTTAGGTGAAATGGATCATTTATGAGCTAATTTAGTTGAAATGGATCTTTTTGAGCTAACTTAGGTGAAATGGATCATTTAAGAGCTAATTTAGGTGAAATGGATCGTTTTTTAGCTAACTTGGTGAAATGGATCGTTTATGAGCTAAATTAGTTGAAATGGATCGTTTATGAGATAACCTAGGTAAGATGGGTCATTTTGGAGTTAACCTAGGTGAAATGGGTCATTTTAAAGCTAACGTAGGTAAAATGGATCATTTAGGAGCTAATCTAGGTAAAATGGGTCATTTTTGAGCTAACTTGGATGAACTGGATCATTTATAAGCTAACCTAGGTAAAATGGGTCATTTTAGAGCTAACTTAGGTAAAATGGATCGTCTATGAGCTAACTAAGCTAATTATGCAATTTTTGACATAAGTAAGCTAAGTACAGATCGTTTTAGAGCTAACTTAGGTAAAATGGATGGTTTTGGAGGTTAGTAAGCTTATTAAGTCATTTTGGAGGTGAAGAAGCTAAGTCTAGGTCATTATGGTAAGCATTGGAGGAAATAATGCTAAGTCTAGGTCTTTATGCATGTGTTAAGCAAAACACTAGATAAACTTACCAAGATCCAGGAGGTGTAGGAGCGGGGTGGCTCGGGTCGGTAGCTGGAGAAGGATCGTGCGATGCTTGTCTGGAGTTACGCTGCACCAAAGATCATTTCCAATGTCTTGTTAGCATGATGACACTCAAATGTTAAGACTAGCAAGTAATGTCCATTCAAATAAAACTCACCATGGTCCCAGGAGCAATCACTGGCATCGGTGGAGCGGTCTGACCTGTATTCTCGCACACAGACTGCACATTTGGTTTTGACGACTCAGTCATACTAGTTAGTAATGAGACAAACACTACATGAATGTTTTGGCTAATCTGCAGAAGAAACTTACCACAAGGAGCTCGTACATGGCCCTTGCCTGCATGTCATTCCGTGCCCTCTCCTCCTCCATCATCTTTGCCGTCCTCTCATCCAACTCCCGCTGCCTCTCCGCCGCCTCCGCCAGAAGTTTCTCCGTTCTATCTCTCTCACTCTGTATAGCAGCCTGCAACACCACTCACATGACCATTTGTAATCATTGATGGAAGCGCACACAATGTAATGGAGAAAGATAACTGAGTACGTATCACTAACCTTGATGGCGAGTTGCACTGGCCGTTCATGAGGCCTTATCTCAAGAGCAGAGCTCGACTGGCGCGCCTTGATCTCCGGGAGAGTGCTAGGACAACGGATAAGTCCATCTCCAATGGCTATGGAGCCATGGGACCTCCCGCCACCAGATATCATCAACAGCTCTGGATCAATGGGACCCTGGGTCGGGTTAAAGTCCTCCCCTTTCCTCGCCTTCCCCTCATCTCTATATCTCATGAGCTTGTTGTGGGAGGAGATGTTGGTGAAGTTGTTTGCATCATCGAGGTCAGACTGAGAGAAAGCCTTGACTTTCTTGAAAGAGGCAGTGTGGGCCATGGCATACAGGTCGTGCACCTCTGGCACCTTATCCGCCTTATTGTAGCGTGCCTGAAAGAGAGAAACAATGAAAATTACTAATTAAAGGGCTCAAGCTAGCATGATGAATGAATTGCATGAATCATGAAGAAAACCACATACCCAGTTGCGCCCAAACTGATATAAGTTGGAGCTGCCTTGATGGTGTGGCACACCTTCCATTTGGGCACGTTTGTCCTTGGCCTCGTTGTGGAGGGCTAGCCATAGTTTTGAGCACCACTCATCGACCAACACCTCCCAACAATCCATCCCATCCGCACACCATCTTGGAGGCACCTAAGTTAGCAAATAGAAACTTGAGCGCTATGGCTAAGAATTACTAAATGAAGGAACTTAAGTAGAGAAGGCCTTAAGAATTACCTTCATGTACTGCTCCTTACTCAGGAACTTATCGCGGCACGCCGGCTTGGTCTTCTTGATACCACGCAAGGCGTAGTAGTCTCGAACAGCATGCACCCGAGCCTCGTGCCATAAGTTCTGGAGTAGGCGCTTGCAGACATTCTCGATAACATGTGCCGCGTCCTCCTCGTATCCCTCCTCACACCTGTAGAATGTCTGCAATCAAATGAGACAATATTGTACCGAGGCTTCGGATTATGCAAATGACGATTTTTGGCTTCGTAGTGCGCTGTTACGAAGTTTGCCGCCTCCTCTGTGATGAATGCCTCAGCCATCGATGCTTCAATTCTACGTTTATTTTTACATTTTTCTTGAAGCGTCTTCTGCATCCTCTCAGTTGGGTAGCACCAACGATTTTGCACGGGCCCCCCAATCTTGCCTCGGTCGGGAGATGCAAAATCAAATGCTGCATTGGATTAAAGAAGCCCGATGGAAAGATCTTCTCTAACTTGCAGATCAACTCCGGCGCCAACTCTTCCATTTCTTCTAGCACGCCAGGCGATAGTTCTTTCGCACAAAGAACACAGAAGAAATAGCTGAGTTCTGGCAGTACTAGCCATTCATCCTCAGGGATGAAGCCACGCAACATCACCGGCATTACCCGCTCAATCCATATGTGCCAATCATGACTCTTGAGACCAAATATCTTCAGTTTATCAAGATTTGCTCCCCTCTTTAGATTCGCTGCATACCCATCGGGGAACATCAACTGCTGTTGCACCCACAAGAGAATTTTCCTCATAGCTGGCATTCCAAGATTGAACCATGCCTTTGGCTTCGTCCAGTTTTGCTTTCCTTTCGGTTCTTTCATGTTTTGTAACGGCCTATCACATAGCGCCTCCAGATCGACTCTAGCCTTAGTATGATCCTTTGACTTCCCATCTATGCCGAACAATGTACCAAAAAGTGCCTCGGCGATATTCTTCTTAGTGTGCATCACGTCGATGTTGTGTGGGCAAAGGAGGTCTTCAAAGTAAGGCAGATCCCATAAGCATGTTTTGTGTGTCCACGCGTGCTTAGTATTATACCCCTTGAGGTACCCTGGACGTTGTGGATCTGGCTCGAGAGCGTTTAACTGATCCAGGGTCTGTTGGCCTGTCAATGCAGGTGGTGCAGAGTTTTTGACAACTCTACCCCTGATGAAGTTCTTGTCTTTCCTGAACTTATGGTGAGGATCCAGGAACTGTCTATGCATGTCGAAGCAAGAAAACTTGCGACCGGCCTGAAGCCAACGAAACTCAAGAGCTCCCTTGCATGTGGGGCACGGGAACCTTCCATGCACACACCAGCCAACGAATAGCGCATACGCCGGCAAGTCATGCGTCGAGTACATGTACCAGACACGCATTATGAAGTTCCATTTGCTAAAGGCGTCGTATGTCTTGAACCCATTATCCCAAGCTTCTTGCAATTCGTCCTTAAGCGGCTGCATGTACACATTCATATTTTTCCCCGGATAGTTGGGTCCTGGAATTATCAACGTCAGGAAAATGTTCTTTCTTTGCATAATCTGTCCGGGGGGGAGATTGAGTGGAAAGACAAATACGGGCCAACAACTGTATTGGGCTGCCGTCATACCAAACACACTGAACACATCCGTGCTGATGCCGACTCGAGGATGCCTCGGATCTGCCGCTTTGTCAGCATGTAATTCATCAAACTTTTTCCACGCTACACCATCCGATGTGTGTACCATCATCAGATTCCCATCTGCATCTAGTTCGGTTCTATTGCCTGTTTTGTGCCATGTCATCTGTCTGGCCGTCTCTTCGACCATGAAAAGACGTTGAAGTCTTGGTACGATTGGCATATACCGAAGAACACTAACGGGGATTTTGGTCTGTGTCTTCTCACCCATACCGTTGTCTACCATAATATACCTGGAAGACTTGCAAATGGGACAATAGTTCAAGTCCGCATAGTCAAGCCTAAATAAGGAACATCCTTTCTCACAGGCATGTATCTTCTCATAGGGCATCTTCAGTCCACGGACGATTTTGTCCGACTGGTACAGGTTTGCAGGCATTACATGGCCTTTGGGTAGAAAGCGTCCAAATACTGTCATAATTGCGTCATAGCATTCTCTGCCCAAGTTGAACTGAGCCTTCAGAGCCATTACTTGTGAGATGGCATCCAACTGACAAAGCTCAGTGTGCTCGTGGAGCGGACGTTTTGAAGACTCCAACATTTCATTGAAGGCCTTTGCAGATTCCTCCATCTCCTCGTCCGAATCACGAGCATCATCATAGCCTTGCACCATGTTTTCCATCCCGGTACCATGCTTGTCGGTGCGACGACGATCCACCTCAGCTCGGTCACGTTGGGCAGACTCACCATGAAATGTCCACACCGTATAATCGGGCGTAAAACCACTCTTCTGCAGGTGTTTGCCCATTTCAGCCTCTGTCTTCTTTTCCCAATTGCCGCACCGGAAATAGGGGCACTAGGTTTTCTTTTGGCCATTTGCAAATGCGGATTGCACAAACCCCTTAGTTTTTGTGAACCATTTAGCGCTCCATTTGTTCTGACCAGTGTGACCGGTATACATCCAAGCATGGTCACTCATCTTGACTTTCAGAGCTACTGGACACACAACAATTATATATGTAATTCACCATGTATATATTCATTAGTTGATCTACTTTGTCAATTTTATTACGTCCATGCAACCTACACTCTAATAGGTAATGATAGGTCCTAATCCCACCCGTGTATGTGTAGATTGGGTTTATTTTCCCATGCTATGCTCCGGATCCGACGCAAAATTTCGGCAGCACCTCCCCGCTGTTCTCCTGATACACGTCTCTGCAATAAACAGAGAGGATGTGTACCCGGAGAACAACATGGGAGGCACTGACGAAATATATGCGTCAGATCCGGAGCAAAGCATATGGGAAAACGAACCCAATCTACACATACTCGGGCTATCCATGGATAGCGTTGGACAATTCGAAAGAATCAAGGTTATAAATATGCAAATGCATGCACATTTATAACTATGACGCTTTCGAAAGGGAGACACATATTGGTTACGCATACTGATGATTCAAGACACATATATAGCTAGCTATCAAGTTTCATCGGAATAGATCAAATAATTAATGGGGGAGGAGGACTTGTCATTTGTGCTCACCCACGAACGAAGGGGCAGAGCTCGTCAAACGCACGACGAGGTCGTCGAACACCAAACCTCGCAGCGATGAAACAACTACACATTTAAAACTACACGATCAACACAATTATATATGATGTTTTTCATAACTAAATCGAAAAATATATGACCTAACTAATAATTCACAAATATATGACCCCGTCGGCCTCTGGAAGGCCAAAGAATACCTTTTCGGGAGGTGTCGGTGGTCGGGGTGTCCTGTCGGTGTCGGGGTGCCGTGTCGGGGTCGGGGTGTCGGGTCGGGGTGCCGGGTCGGGGTGCCGTGTCGGTGTCGGGGTCGGGGTGTCGGGTCAGGCTCGGGGTCGGGGTGTCGGAGTCGGGGTCGGGGTCGGGGTCTCCGGATCGGGGTGTCGGGTCGGCGTGCCTGGTCAGGGTCGGGGTGCCATGTCAGTGTCAGGGTCGGGGTGTCGGGTCAGGCCCGGGGTCGGGGTGTTGGGTTGGGTGCCGGGTCGGGGTCGGTGTCTCGGGGTCGGGGTGTCAGGTCAGGCTCGGGGTCGGGGTCTCGGGGTCGGGGTGTCTGGTCGGGGTGCCGGGTCGGGGTCGGGGTGCCGTGTCGGTGTCGGGGTAAGGGTGTGTCAGGGTGTCGGTGTCGGGGTGTCGTGTCGTGTCGCTGTCGGGGTCGGGGTCGGGGTGTCGTGTCGGGGTGCCGGGTCGGTGTCGGGGTCGGGGTGTCAAGTCAGGCTCGGGGTCGGGGAGTCGGGGTCGGGATCGGGGTGTCGGGGTCGGGGTGTCGTGTCGGGGTGCCGGGTCGGGGTCGGGGTGCCGTGTCGGGTCGGGTTTTTTTCCTTTTCTTCTTCTTCCTATTCTTCCTTTTCTTCCTTTTTTTCCTTCTCTTCTTCTTCTTCTTCTTCTTCATCTTATTCTTCTTCCTCCTCCTCCTTTCCTTTTTCCTCTTCTTCTCATCCTCTCCTCTTTTTTCTTCTTCTTCTTCTTCTTCCTCTTCTTCTTTTTTCTTCTCCTCCTCCTCTTCTTCTTCTTCCTTTCCTTTTTCCTCTTCTTCTTCTCCTCCTCTCCTCTTTTTCTCTTCTTCTTCTTCTTTCCTCAAACTAAACTAAACCTAAAACTAAACCTAAACCTAAAACTAAAACTAAAACTAAATCTAAACTAAACATAAAACTAAAACTAATAAAACAGAAAAAAAGGAAAAAACTAAATCTAAACCTAAAATTAAACTAAAACTAAACCTAAAACTAAATCTAAACTAAAACTAAAAAGGAAAAAAAACAGAAAAAAGGAGGGGGGCTCACCTGGGGCAGGGCCGGTGGAGGAGGGGGGGCGGTGGAGGAGCTGGCCGAGGCATGAGGGAGGGGGGGCGACGGGGCGGGGGGGCGCCGGGGCGGTGGGGCGGCGGGGCGGGGGGGGCGACGGGGCGGCGCGCGGCGGGCGGTGGGGTGGGAAGTGGTGGCGGGGCGAGGAGAGAACAGAGAGGGGCGCGGGGGGGGGGGGGGGTACGGGCCGTTAGATAGTGTCCTCTTTGCCGTCCGCCTCTCTTTGCCGTCCGCCCTTTTGCCTCTTTGCCGTCTGCTGGCAGACGGCAAAGAGGTGGGCCGTTAAGTTTTTTCCAAACGGGCGGGGGGTGGGGGCCACCTCTCTCTTTGCCGTGTGCTGGCTGACGGCAAAGATCTCGCGGACGACAAAGAGCTTCTTTGCCGTTTGCCGTTTCTTTGCCGTCTGCTTTTTGGTAGCTAATGGCAAAGAGCTTCTTTGCCGTCAGCTAGCAGACGACAAATAGCTGGCAGATGGCAAATTAGCTAATTCCAGTAGTGGTAGTTGTCATGGCTGCTGGCTGTGGGGAAGAAGATCTAAGGCGGCAAAAGACAGTCTGGAGGGCGGATCCCTATTGTGGTGAACCCTTTCGTTGTTGGAGCAGCTGAGCTGGGGTGGAACACAGCGCAGCAGGAGCGGGACACACCACACAAGGTTTTCTTTGACACATATATGTAATAGAAGTAATTGTGTAAGGGCTTATTTGAATTTGAGGATTCTAACAATGCATCGATCGGAAATACACAGGAATAGGATAGGAATGCACGTGCAAAACAGAGAATTTATAAACACATGATTTCTGCCAATCTGCGTGTTTGGTTCACAAGAATTGGAAGATCACATCATGCAAAGAAGCATGGTCAGATTCAGTCAAACCACAAGAAAATGTACGGTTATAATGCTATTATGCTACTATCTCTTAGTCTTGTGCTTCATGAATAGGAATTTGAAAAGGAGGACAAGTGGATATTAAAATTCCTACGATATTTCTTTCAAGGACTCACTAAAGGAAAAAATTCTACAGTTTTCCTTTGCTCCATTCCTTTGAACCAAATGCATGAATAATAGTACCATAGGAGACTTTCCAATTCCTATGTTTTCCCTTAACTTTTCCTTTCAAGCACTGGCGATTCTATTAGGCAGGTTTGAGCAGGGAAAAGCCTACACTCAAAAAATGTTTTGGTGCTACTTCTACTACTTTGGACCCAGGACACTACCCTACTAGCTCAACTCCCAGTCCCATCTACAAATGCACAACTCAAACGAGCATGGATAAGTAATGATGGCGTTCAAGAGAGTCCATCACGGATAGCTAAGTTGCCTGGTACCTCACTACTTGTCATATAGTAGGAGAAACTAATCGTATTTCACATTACTACGTGTGCTCAGTGGATAATATATATAACATGTAGAGTAAAAAAAGCGATGCAGCAAGTGTACAACCTCTTTGGCGAAGCCATGTCAATCTCAACGTGATTGGGTTGGTTGGTGAGGATGCTCCGGCTGATTTGGCTGTCGAAGGAGGGGAAGAAGATCTTAGGCGTCTAGAGATGGAGCGGGGGTACTGCTCTGTTGTGATGGAGGGTTTCATCGTTGGAGCAACTCCAGTGAGTTGTACGGCGGTGAGGCTGAAGTAGGACAAGAGAGACAATGTTAACGTGAGTGGAATTCTAATAGCATCTCCAATAGATGACGTAAAATACATAACCGCAAAGTGCTAGATGTAAAATACATAAGGCTCTCATCTCTGAACTTAACTGTCAAAATTGAATTTAACTTTCGAAACTGAATTTAACTATCGAAACTGAATTTTGCTGTAGAAACTGAATTTTACTGTCGAAACTGAACGCACTAGTAGCAAAAAAGCAGCAGCGGCAGCAGCACCCGGAGCAGCACCGCGTGCAAGAGCCGGGGCAGCTTGTCATGTAGCAGCATCTCGGGTAGCAGCTGCAGGGGCTCGAGCGAGAGCATGATCTATTGCTCGTGTAGAAGTAGCGCAAGCAAGAGCAAGATCAAGAGCAGCAGCGCAAGCAAGAGCAAGAGCGAGAGCAGCAGTAAGGGAAAGAGCAAGAGCAGACCAGGCAGGGGACTGAGAGCAAGAGTAGAGTAGCAGTGCAAGCAAGAGCCAAAGCAGCAACAGCTCTTACTGATGTGGACATCACCGCCGAGGGAGCGACGCCGTGGAGGAAGTGGCCGAAAATGCCGCCGTGGATGGATCCGTGCCATGTCGGCTCAGGACCGGGCGCCGAAAGCACCGTGAGATCGAATCAAGAAGAAAATGCAGCGATTAGTGTAGAACCTCTTTGGTGGCGCCAATTAGGCCTCAGCTTCATCTGAGGAATCGATGATGATGCAGCTCTTCCGGTGGTGCAGTTGAAGACGGCAGTGTGGGTAGGGAGGTGGCGCGAAAGACAAGGGGAACATCGGGGAAGCTCCTTGGAGGTGGAGGACGGGGTGGCTGAACCGGCGGGACGACGAGATCGGCAACGGATCCGGATCCCCATCTGGTGCGGTGGATGAGGGACGTCGAGGTGTTGTTGTGGATGACGTCGTCGAGGAAGAGGCTCCGACTAGGTGGCGGACGGAGGAGGTTGTGGGGCTTCACAGGTTTTCACGGCCTCGGTGTACAAATGGGTGGGCGGATGGGATGGGAGGGGGAAACATGGCTTAGGAATGCGCTTGTCCGAAATGTAGGGTAAGTTACGAAAGTACCCCCAGCGATTTGAGCTAGGTGCTTCTTTCGGTTCAGGGGTATCACGAGAATTTCACGTGTCGGGATTACGCAGGAGGTGCAAGTTTCCGTGCGCGTTGTAATTTTGGGATAGCAAGGCGCGGGTTGAGATGGAGGAAGTTTTCGGAGCACAACGAGACAAAGATATATCTTAAAATTTTGGGGTAACAAGACGCGGGTTGAAGAGGCGGGAATTTCGTAGCACGATAGACAAAGATGCTAGCTTGAAATTTCGGCATAACAAGGCGCGGCTTGAAATTTCGGAAGAACAAACTTAACATGTACAAAAAAAGACAATTCACACCTCATCACTAGAGAGAGCCATGTCCCGTTTTACTATATTACTAGAAATGCATTCAAATACAACAACAACAAAACTAGAAAAATGGGACAACAAACATAACATGTACAATAACAAATAAATTTACACTTCCCTCAACAATAAAAAACAATTCATGTTGTCTAGCATATGGACTAAATTTGAGTACATTTTCCCTGTTTGAATGGGATTGTACTGGGGTTAGTTATACAACCATCTAAATATTATCTTCACAACACATGACATGAATATAGGAGTAGTAAATTCCTATATAAATACGAACTACATGTACATACGGTTTCAAATTCAAATATATGTATCCATTTTATGTTGAATTCGAATCATACTACATGTATGCTGTACCTAGATGCTCGGAATCTAAACCATGTATGATACTATGTACAATGTGTTTAACACACACAACACACACACACACACACACACAAACACCATTTAGACTAGTAAGGTACACATGCGTTGCACGCATGAGATTTGGCAACCACATTATAGCATGTAAGCTTTCAGTTATGGATGCATGATGTAGATGTTCGTTTAATTCTTATAGTTCATCTCATTCAAACTCAATTAGTTTTTATTAAAAAGCTAATCTACTTTAAGATTCATGGAATTGTGCGTTGTAAAGCATAAAGTAACAACAAATAATGGCAATTCGTGTAGAAAAAAATTTGGGCAATTATGATACAGAACATTCTATATATCTAGTCAGGTCTCACCCTCATTCCCATGTACACATCGATCAATCTACACCTCTCTATATAGGATTACATAGCTAATACACCCACATTATATATCCATCATCCCCCTCTCATCATCCATATCGTCCGCTTCATCTCTCAGACGTGTGCACAGTGGTGAAAACATGGGGCGTCAAGGGCCCTAGCCCCCTAACATCACTATATATTCAGGCTAATATGAATGTGATCAATAGATCAATTGCTGGTAAAATGGTTTAAGTTGATGAACCGCCCTCCTCGTAAAGGATTAGAAATGCTTGGCACCCAAGTTCATTTAGTTTTCATGGCTCCGCCACTGCGTGCAACCGCGCACTCGCCCCCTCTCTTTAAATATCAATCTCGCACTTGTGCACTCCTTCATAGTCTCCCTCCACTTGGCCCCTCGCACCATCTTCCAGCCCCCACCCCCATATCCCTGTGCTTGTACGCTCGTAGAGCTCTTCCCTCTATCTGTCTCTATGGATATCTTGTGCGGTCGACCCCTCCCCTCGTATATCACCCCGGCCCCATGCACATACATGTATGTATATAGGCCTCTCCTTCACACAAGTTGCGATGACACGTATTCCCTCACCATATATTAGTACCTCTCACACACACGGACTATGTGTGCGATAGAGAAGAGGTGCACACACGCACACATTCCCACATACAAATGTGTGGGTGCACGGTGGAGCAATTTGTACAAAAAATGAGCGTCTAGAAAGCCTTTAGATGATGTGCCAAACAAGTCTATATCTATACCCCTATATCTATATCTATACCCCTATATTGAGTGCGAATATATTTGAAAGATGGTTGTTGGATGAAGCCAATCAGACGGCGTAGGGGAGACAAATCCGAGCACTACTGGCCATTGGATATCATCTACATTCCACCAGATTCTGCCACACGTAAAATCTAGATGACTCCATTGTTGAACTTAAGCATAATCACAAACCCTAAAACATAAGTACTTCTCCTTTGTTCTAGAATCTTCCATATCATAACTACCCAAACTTTTTTCTAGTTGAATTGCCATTATTTGTGTTTACTTTATGCTTTACAATGCACAATTCCATGAATCATAAAATAGATGAACTTTTTTTTGTAAAAACTAATTGATTTTTAATGAGATGAACTAAAAGAATTAAATGAACGTCTACATCATGCATATATGACTCAAAGCTTACATGCTATAGTGTGGTATTTATTCATAATTTGGTTGCCAAATCTCATGCGTGCAATGAACGTGTACCTTACTAGTACTTCCTTTTTCAGTTAACATATTATGATTAAAATGATGTGGGGGCATCCATGAAGCCACGTGTCACATGTGGAGGCGTTGTTGCGACCTCCTTGTGTGGATTGATCATAGTGATGTGCTGCTGGTTACAGAAGAATGTACTCGTCCTCTCTCATGCACACTGGCAGTACATGCACGAAGGGAAGATGTGCACGCACGCACTCATTCCCTCGCACGCACACGCGGGTACATGGAGGGGCGAATTTTTTTACGATGATCCACCCCATGTGATAATTTTATGCGTGTAAAGTCGTTCACTTCATTGATGGCCAATTAATACAGTACATTTAAATTGGACTGGACGTGAGGGAGGAAGTAGTTGAGAAAGATACTACTACTCCACTGCGTGCATGTGAGTAGTTAAATCATGGGTTGCTACTTCCATTGGTCTCCTTCATATTTTGTGCCAATTTTTTACCATAATCTGAAGTAACACAATATTTATGCATGTCATAAAAATTAGTGTCATCAAAAACTAGTTTGAAATGTGATTCCAATGATATAATTTTTGGTGACATGCATTAACATTTTGTTAGTGAAATTTTTGTTCAAAAATTGGCACAAAATAAAAAGGCGGCCAATAAACCAGGATGCAGGCAGGATGATCAACTTTTGACTGGGTTACTGTTGATGGCCTTTGTATTTAAATATGGACAGAATGGAGTAGTACTATCTTTATTTTAGCCTCATAGGGCTCTCCCAGCGCCTACGCTCACCTCCCCACCTCACCCACTAGATCCTGCCATGGATAATCCCTTAGATCCTAGGATTCCGCGTGCTGCCCTCTCGCTGCGGCCCGCATAATGGCCGCCTTTGAGCGAAAACCACATGTGTTTCAGAGGGGATCCATTGCTCTAGAATCATAGATCGGTGGTGCCGGAGGATATGCAGGGCTGCGTTTCAGGTGGTGGGTAGCAAGGGTAAATCGGATCGAGGAAGCGTCGCATCGATTGGAGACAAGTTTGAAGGATTTGTGCCTAGCGAAGCACAAGGCGGAGGTGCAAGTCGATCTCGGGGGAGAGATGCTGAGGGATGTCAGCATCTCGTAGCGTCATTTGATTTTGAGCTGGGGCTAATGGCAGAGATCATATTCATGGCGTTGACTTTGGAGGAAAGAACGTGCATGCTTGCGGAATGGCATGAGTAGTTGGTGCAACTGTTCAAATGGGAGGTAGGAGAAGCCAAATCCTAGGACCAGCTGCGTCGGCGCCGCTGGGCATGCATCGTAGGCGAGGTGAGCTGCCCTCCTCCCGCGCCAGCAATGTAGTGACCTAATTGGTTGCTAGTGAAATGAACTTGCAACGCCATGTCGGTTTGCAACCTTGACAATCACTCCATCTATATGTATTGTATTCCTGTGAAATACTTGGTCATTTGGAAAAAGATGGTCATTGATTTATCACTAGTTTTTGAATGCTTGGTCGTGACAATCACCCGAAGCCACAACCAGAAATCTCCATCGTGTAATACATATGGTCGGTCGCACCAACAAATGGTCGGTCGGACCCGCGTCTCACCGAAGGGACACGCATCGGGTGTGACATATACGACCAGTTACATCACTAACTTGTGCGACCGCATTTGAGCAGTAGTACTTGAAATTTATGTTCCACTAAACTCATCGGGAGCTGTTTCGGGCCTCGCAACCAAAACCATCAATTAATCTTTAGCTTGTTCCCATCACATTTCAAAGTAGTACTACCATGCTATAATTAAGTGCTAATCTGCTCACACCTAGTTTGTATCAAACTTGAACGTGTTCCCATTATGCAGGTTTTAGTACTAGTGCTAGTAGTAATAGGTTATAAAAAGGGGAACTACCTAGCCAAAAATTACTCTACCTTCCTCCTCATAAGTCTTTCTTGTTCATACGTCCTTGCCATGGCCGGCATGCAGAGCTCTAGGTTGAGTACTACTCGTAACACGGCAGCAGCGACCAAGGGCGTGGAAAAAAGAGGGCTCGGTGCCTCACAGAGACCTCGAATGATCTCTCACGGGTAGGCGAGGGCTCCCAGGAGCGCCCTAGCCATGGAGGCGAACATGCCAAGCTGGCGGCGCTGGAGTCGTTATCCCTCGATGACATGCCCGATCAATAAGCAGAAGGAGGTCATCGACGGCTTGGTGGAACTATTGAAGGAGAGCATCGACGATGTGCCCGCTGAGCTCAATGAGCAGGGGGAGTTGACCGCCGGCTTGGTGATGCTGCTGAAGAATAGCATTGCCTCGGATAAGAAGGCGACTGGCGAAATGTTGCAACTTCAGGAGGACAATGCGAAGCTCTGCCACAAGCTCGACCTGCTGAAGGAGGAGGACGCCGACTGGAAGAATCTGCATGAGAAAAGTAGTTCCTCGGTGAAGATGTTGCATGCCCTTGTTATGGAATAGAAGGAGGAGTTGCCGAAGCTCCGCATCGAGCACCCGGCTATTGTCAAGGTATGTAATGCAGCCGTGGAGGAGATGATGAAGGCTTGCATTGAGAAATCCCATGTCATGGACAGAATGAAGAAGATGGTGGAGGATATGCGCGAGCAGATAGAGGTCGTGGAGATAATGAAGAAGTAGTTATGACTCCGCGGCCAGCAACTTTTCATGTAGTAGAGAGCAGTGCCCCAGACTTCTATGTGCGTCTTCCTTCTTTCTTCGAGGGGATAATCTTCCTTCTTCTTTTGCTCCTGTGTTTCTTCTTTTGCTTTGGGTGTTTCACCACACATGTCATGTTCTCTACGAGGCATGAATAGAACAATGCTAACGATGAGTGGCTCCGTGGGATCGATGACTAGCAAATTAGATCATATTTTATCGCCATATCGCACTGGCTGCCGTGTTTTGTGCTCCTCCATCGTACTAGTACTCCAATGAAAAACCTGAGTATACTGCATTGTTCTTTGCTTCTCCTCATGTCGTCGGCAACATTTATACGAACAGTCAAATCACAAGGCCCCGCCTTCCAGCAGTAATGAGCCATCAAATCACAAAGGCCCTCGCCTCTCATGAAACCAACCAAGCTAGACTGCCCCGCCCTCTAGCCTTTCAAATGTATACTTCTGTACAGTAGTAGTTTCGATGGATTGCACCATGGAGCAAAACTAACAAGATGAAATTAAGGAAAAAAGGTGGTACATATAGAGAGTGCTCGCCGCCAAATTATGCATATAGTACTATTCAGAAAGCTAGTACGTGCTTAGAGGGGTGCTAAATTCTATTAAAGAAATTAGCATACCTATTTAATTCTTGGGTTTTTATTATTTATGCCACTACTTGTGTCTCACTACCCAGTTTTGCCATCACAAGTTACAACTACTCAAAAATGCCATCGATTTGTGAGATGCTTGCTCAAAAATGCCATTAGATATCTCAAAACTGCCATTGTTCCGCTAGATGTTTGCACAAAAATGCAATTAGACATTGTTATTTTGACATCAAACCCGTTGACCATGTTATATGACAAAAATAATCCTAGACCCACATGTTTATTCTCTCTATCTCACAATGATAAGTGTGGCCCCGCTTGTCAGAAGTAACCAAGCGAATAATTTTACAGGAAAATAAGAACGTTGTTGGGATCAAGTAGGCCACACACTTTATTGTAGTTAGATAGAGGGAGACCTAGCATGTTGGTCCATAGGTATTTATGTCATTATAACATGGCAAAAGAGATTTGAGTCACGATAATGGTGTCCAGTGGCATTTTTGAGCATGTGTCTAACGAAGCGACGACATTTTTGAGCGGTAGAAATTCCTAGTGGCAAAACTGAATAGTGGAACACAACCGGTGGGATAAATGATAAAAACCCTTAATTCTTTGACAAGTAAACTTCTGGCTATATGATGTTGGCCATATATATTGTACGTATATAATATGAAGAAACGAGTGGTAGTATTACCAACTACAAGATGAACTATACGAAATAATAGTATGTACGTATCGAATATTTAAAGTAACGAGAAGGAACATAACATAGTTCTGCTAGGGGCTTAGGACAACACAACCCTCAAATAAAACTAAGCACCCTGAAATTAAACTAATCCGGTAGACACTGCATTACAACCACCATGAGCAACGACGCTGCCACCATACTCGGACTCCTCGTCCACGTGCTTGGCTTCGTCCTTGTCCCTCTTCCTCTTTGCTGATACTTCTTTGCTTGAACCACACACTTGGCTCTTTCTCTTCATCCAACCCTTGTAGATATTGAAACAAACGTAGGAATCCATTGCAGCATACTAGATGTGGTCTATATCTAGTACATTCCACTGCCATGCATGACGATGAAACTTGGGTGGAGGTTTCTTCAGTTTACTATACGAAGGATGAACCATGGCTCCTGCCAGGCTCATCATTGAAGGCTAACGGGAGGACACCAACCCATTATTCTGGAGGTCGAAGGGCTCACCTGCAACGAGGCCTATCCGATCTAGGACTTTACTGTCATTCGTAAAGTCTACAGTAACGAATTTGACTACGTCGCCCGCGAGGAAGTTCTTAAATTCCTCGCACTCAACGTCGGTATTGCATATGTGGTAGACCAAGCACAAGTTATGCACGCAAACCTAGATCATGGCGGGCTTCATCTTCCCTTCCTCCTTTAGATTCTTCTCTTTGTCCAAGATTGTGGTGTACTCAACATCAAGCGCAGCGACCCACTCATCATTTGACTTTTCGAACATGCGTCCGAAGCGAGCAAGGCATCCTTTCACCGTCACAGAAGAACGGGTGTAGATGACGTCAAACTCATCGCCGGTGATGGTCCTAACCTTGTACTCACCGCCAATAATGGATATTTGGGATGCCATGTATTTGGGAGGAGGGTTAGAATTAGTGGAACTATTGTAATATGAAAGGACGGGGCGACTAGGAATGAAATGTCGTAATGTTAAAGGATGGTCGGGGACGAGTAGGAGCAAACTGCTAGCAGTTCTCCGATTGTAAAAATGATGAGTGGGGCGTGCAAATGGTAGGGTAGTGGCTTGCCCGGTGGATAAATGGATTCATACACAGTACTATGGGGGCCCAATTAGATGTCATGTCTACTAGACGCCCAATTAAGTGGCTTCATGCATCTACATGTTCGCACATCAAGTGTCGGGAAAATTCCAGGTGATACGAAGCTTTCCATGCTCCCATTATACGGGCTTCTGAGAGCCCTTGGATCCGAGATCGAACAGTTACATGGCGTGATTCTAGACCTATGGGTGAATATCCAATCCTAGAGGGTTATTCTACAAATTTTTAGCAACTTAGATGCGACCGTTTGATCTCAGATCCAAGGGCTACCAGCAGCCCGTATCATGGTCGCGCCTAAAACGACTGTCTCCTAGCTTGTGCGGTCGCGCCCTTGGAGATTTCAGATGGCTATAAATGAGCATTTTCTTGCCTACTTCACATGCATGAAACTTCTTCCTCCATCCAGGTGCGTTAGGCTATCTGATGTTGGTATGTCATACATAGTCATCACTTAGGGGCTATTTGGTTTCTAGCCACATCTTGCCACACCTTTCCACACCTCACCTTAGACAAGGTTGATCAAGTTAGGTGGGTGTTCGGTTCTAGCCACACATAAGACAAGAATTTTTTAATGAGAATTGAGCCCCACATGTCATAGACACAAAAAGTGTGGGAAGATTCCCTTAGGCAAGCCAAATTGTGGCTAACAATTTGAGCAACTCAAGTTAGGCAAGTGTGGCAAAACATGATGTGGCAATATATGGCAAACATAGTCACAATCCAAACAACCCCTTAGTCACTCATACAGCAAGGTTAGCTGTAAGGTTGGCTATAAGAGTATTTTTATTACTTTTCTCTATCTATTTGTTCGTACTCCCTCTGTCCCAAAATAAGTGTCGTGGGTTTAGCTCTGATGTGGACTTATTTGACCTAAACCCAAGGCAGTTATTTTGGGTCGGAGGGAGTAGTATTTATTGCATTTGCTAAAAGGAGTAAGGAGTACATTACTTGGCACATGTATACCATGGAGGTGGTCAAGAATCGGGAGACTCACGCTGGTCGTAGCGCCGCGGTTGAAATGATAATGGCAAGTCAAATCATAGGGCCCCACCTGTCTAGCAATAACTCGTCGTCAAATCACACAACCCTACGTTTACAGCAGCCTACTCCCTCATCGTCTCGCTTCTCTGTCGAACCGAATAGGCGGAACTGCCCCGCCTACTGCAAGGGAAAAGCCCCGCCCTCGACTTTTAAATATAATTTTGTATCCATGGATTGCACCATGGAGCAAAGCTTCAAGAAAACAGCGGTACACATGTATAAAACACGCCCATTGCATTCACGACGCACCCTAGATGGTCGGTCGGTCTGGCACGCCACTCTCCGAATGGAACACGTGTCATATTGCGTTTGCACACACATGTGGAACCGCAATTGAGAATCGACCATAGGCACACTCCCCGGGCCCGCAATTCGGCCGAGTTAATAGAAGAGAGAGACGAGCGATAGTACTGGAGCAATGTTGTAGAGACGCTGGTGCCTGGACGATCCGTGCATGACACGAAAGATTAGTTCGTCCATGGATGTGACTAGACTCCAGCAGACGGCTGGATTGGCTATCATCCACATATCGCGCAAGCTGTGTTGTATAGGGCTGTATTTCTGATGAGAAATCTAGAAAATGGTTTCTTGTCATCTCGCAATATTAGGTGTCATGTGCTTCGGATCATTGTGAGGGTTAAACAACAATAACTAAGTTCCTCCAAGGCATTGGTCATTCGGGGCACATGCACGAAGACTACTCAGCTTCCATCTAGGTCAAGCGGGCTATGTTAATTAGGACATCTATCGATGGACCCCTTCTATATGAGTTTATCTTTAATTTGAGCTTTGATCCTCGTCTAGTTTGTCCGTCAGGATTCATGTTGTCTCCTTTGGACAGTGACGTTATGGTTTCTTGTCATGTGGCATTTTCTCATGTTATATGTTAATCCGGTCCTTCAGATCAAAATGATGACAACTGCACCTCCGGAGCACATGCATGAAGACTTCTCGATAGTCATTGACGAGGTCAAGCCGGCTCCGGTACATCAAAGAAAACTACTCCACTATATAGGCAACAGTCTCCACGCTTGCTTGCTAGTGTTGCCCTCTTCACACTGTCTCGTCCTATCCAGATCTAAACACGATAGCGGTGGCCACACTCTCTCTGCTCACTATTGGTCACAGATCAAGCCGGATCCCCTCCGCTGGGTAAGGAGAGAAGGTGAAAAGTTCACACGATCGTCCTTGGCGACGGCTCTTACCCACTATCGGCGCGTCCTGATCAACATTCCTTGTTGTTCTCTCCCAGGCAACGCCGGCTAGGGAGGGCCTCCAACCCCTTCTTCCTCGCTGCCATAGTGTCGGCAGATCTGTCCTCCCGCCGCCCACCTAGCGACATCCCGGCGACCCTCGGGTATAACTTCCTTTGAAACTGGCCTTGCTCTACTTCACCAGCTCCTGGTGTTGTTGCATTTGTATCTTTTACTATTTCTCAGGCCCCCTCGTAGATAGGATCGATCGGCTGTTCGAAAGCCACATAAATTTTTATTGTTAAGAGGTAAAAGTAGTTCATGCAGTCGAATCTAGTACTACTTGGTTCAAACAGGGATGAAAGGGGGTGGGGGTGGGAGAGATTTGTTCCATATATCTAGGAGTTGGTCAAAAGAAGAAATAATGGGGGTGAAAAGTAGCAGAGACTGGCTATCCAACTGGTCTCTTAGTCTAATAGGTAAATAAAGGGAAATGCAGTACAAACTCAATATAAATAGATCTATTGGTTGAAAAAGGAAAGAAAGTGGGGATTTGGGAACAAGTCAATAGAGTATGTCCAGCACTAGATTTGCTAGCCTCCCACAGTATAAGGTGGCTCTACCGAACAAAAATGGGACCAACCCAGATATCCCGTTTTGATGTTTGTTGCCCCGAGCCCCTCTTATGTAATGCCACTGGTGAAATGTAGAAGTCGCACTGTTAAAAGTAAGGACATGTTAAACCAATGTTGTTTTCAATGTAATGCCTCTAGTAATAGGAATCAATGGCACTATTTTTCATGTCCTGCTAAATTTCTCATTAAGATAAGTTGCTTATTTTCATTAGAAATGCAACAGTCCTGGTCCGCCTACTCTCCCATGCCTAAATACCAACTCTTTAGCAGCTGTTAATGTAATGTTCTGGTAAAATGAAGCAATGACACCATTAAAGTAATGTCGTATTTAACGGTTGTCATAGTTAAGCCTAATGACCACACTAATATCTAGCAATGTTGCTTCTTTAGAAATTGCTACTGTCCTTGTAGGATCGCCATTCAGATAAGTAACATGCTTCTTTTCATTTGATGTATGTTTCATCCCTTGTTAGTCACCCTCCTTTCCACCTTTTTGTGGAAACAGAGATATACATTTCACACTAGATCTTAGTCGAACTGCACAAATGATATCCAAATTATAGTTGAACATTCCACAAGCTTCACAACCAACCTTGATGTTGCTCAATTTTATTGCAACTAATGAAGAAGAAGCTGCTAGCTCATGGGACATTGCTTTATTTTAGGTGAACTGCACAAAAGGTCCCACGAATTGTATCATCCATGTTGGTGACTGGTGTCATCCCTTCTACGATGGCGTTGACCGCAGATATGGTTACCATCATGAGGTATGTTCTTTTTTGGTCCGACCGTTTGCCAAAGATCCTACATGTTGAGTCTGCTCTTGTGCTACTTTTTTGGCACTGCCATGATAAAGAAGTAATGCTATTATTTTGCACCTTAATCTAGTGGCACTATAAATTTGAGGCAAACACTACAAAAAAAGACACATCCATGACATTTTGGGCCGAATGAATTTTTTTTGTCATACTTATGACACTTCTATGACGATAATTGTGACAAAACCTTTATCATCATAGATGTGGTGGGCCCCTACTTCTATGACAAAAAATCATGACAGAAAATGGGATACATCCTGGGCGGGCTGGAGACGCAGCTGCATGACATTCTTTGGTCCATCCATGACGGAAAAAACCGTGGTAGAAGCGAGGGCGAGGAAAATATCGGGGTGTTCCCGGTTACGATGGGTGGTCGGGGCCGAGCGATGCATGGAGGTTTGCGCATTTCTCTCGTACACGCACGCGCGTGGGTGCGAGGCGTTGGGGTCTAACTGAACCCGAGCGAGGCGTTTGCCAACTAAACCTGATCGATATCGATGCAGCCTCTGGATGAATAGTGAGTGTTGCTGGGGGGGTGTTGGATGAACAGTTCCCGGCAGGGGTGGATGAACAGGAGCCCATGGTGTTACCTCTGGATGAACAAGACCCTGATCGATCGAGCCGGTTGGGCCTGGATGAACAAGACTGAGGGAGTCCTGGATTAGGGGGTGTTTGGATAGCCGAACTATACCTTCAGCCGGACTCCTGGACTATGAAGATACAAGATTCAAGACTCCGTCCCGTGTCCGGAAGGGACTTTCCTTGGCGTGGAAGGCAAGCTTGGTGATACGGATGTTCAGATCTCCTACCGTTGTAACCGACTCTATGTAACCCTAACCCTATCTGGTGTCTATATAAACCAGAGGGTTTTAGTCCGTAGGACAACATACACATCAACAATCATACCATTGGCTAGCTTCTAGGGTTTAGCCTCCTCGATCTTGTGGTAGATCTACTCTTGTACTACCCATATCATCAATATTAATCAAGCAGGACGTAGGGTTTTACCTCCACTGAGAGGGCCCGAACTTGGGTAAAACTTCGTGTCCCTTGCCTCCTGTTACCATCCAGCCTAGACGCACAGTTCGGGACCCCCTACCCGAGATCCGCCGGTTTTGACACCGACATTGGTGCTTTCATTGAGAGTTACTTTGTGTCATCACCGTCAGGCTCGATGGCTCCTACGATCATCGATAGCGATGCAGTCCAGGGTGAGACCTTCCTCCCAGGACAGATCTTCGTCTTCAGCGGTTTCGCACTGCGGGCCAATTTACTTGGCCACTTGGAGCAGATCGAAAGCTACGCCCCTGGCCGTCAGGTCAGATTCGGAAGTTTAAACTACACGGTTGACATCCGCGGGGACTTGCTCCTCGACGGATTCGAGCCACTGCCAAGCGCGCCACACTATCCCGACGAGCATGATCTAGCTCTGCCGCCGAACAGTGCCCTGGAGGCCGCACCCGCATCGGCTCTGATCCTTAATTCGGAGCCAACTGCGCCGACCGAGGATGGGCGGTTGGACGCCGCCTTGGGGGCTGCGATCCCAACGACGATTGAGCCGAACACCAGCCCCGCACTCGGCGAGACTCGTGACTCCAAGGAGCCGGACTCCTTTCCGGACTCCGAACCCTCTGCGCCCCGGCCAATCGAATCCGATTGGGCGCCGATCATGGAGTTTACTGCCGCGGACATCTTTCAGCACTCGCCTTTTGGCGATATTCTGAAGTCATTGAAGTCTCTTTCTTTATCAGGAGAGCTGTCGGGGATATACCCCGCGGTGTAAACCGGCCGAAAGTTAACCCGGCCGGACTTGGCGGTTTATCTGAAGACCCCGCTGACACTTGGCGAGTTACTGGCGACCTGCCCTGACCTGGCAGTTTACAAGCAACCCGCCTGGTCATTATGACTCATTGGTGACCCGGCGGGCGGGTCAGACGGATGACAAGGCCCAAGGCCCAGAAGGTCGGTTTCATGTTTTGGTGGGCCGGTTTAAGAGGAAGGGCATGAGGAATATTTGTCTTACAAGGAGTTAAGACCTGGACTCATATCCGGTTTGTATTAGAGATAGACTAGTCCTAATCATGATAGGACTCTACATGTAGCCCGCCCCTCCAACATATATAAGGAGGGGCAGGGCTCCCCAAAAGGGACAAGATTCACAAGTTCCACAAGTTGGACAAGTTAGGTTTAGACAATAGCTCTCGAGAACACTCTTGTAACCGTGATCATCATCATCAATATCAAAGAAGCAGGATGTAGGCTTTTACCTCCATCGTGAGGGGCCGAACCTGGGTAAAACATCGCGTCTCTCATCCCGCTCAACCCCTCTCAAGCTACCACATAGATGCGTTGGCCTCGCGACTAAGTCCTGACACTAAGGACATCTGCCGTGACAATTCCACGACAGTTGGCGCCCACCGTGGGGCCAGGCGCACGGTGGTGTTGAGTTCTTGGAGGGATCACTCTTAAGTATCAAGGGGCTCACAATTTTTTTGGATAAAAAACTAGTTTGAAAGGATTTGCATCAGCACCAAATTCATCAGTCCAGATTGAAAGATTTGTGAGATTTAAGGTTCAAGAAAAAATTTAGGCTTGCGTGCGTGGCCGCACGTGACCTAGCGACCCGTCCGGGTCGATTTGTGCTGCGCTGTTTTATGAAGTTGCTGAGAGCCTGAGATCAATCGGAGGCAAAATTCGCTGCAGCCCCGCGTGGCCAGTCAAAGAAACACAACCACGTTTTACCATATACGGCCAAGCACCCAGGACCTGAATTACTGCTACTACTGGTACATGTCAGATCAGATCGGCGCAAATTCAAGCCGCCGAAACCGACATGATTTGATGGCTCTGTTGTCCGGTTCCCGTGTGCGCCGCGACATGAGTCTGTCGATCCATCGATTCGAGGCCGGATCGATTTCTGTTGCAACTGAGACCGACTGGAGTTTCCGACGTGTACGACTCCAATGTTGTTGTCTGATCCGGCAATTTCCGCTGCGGGACTCGAGGTGCGGCAGCAAACGCGTCAATCTTTCAAGTCGCCGAGAGCCTGAGACAATCAATTTCCCCTGCCGTGGATTGTTTTGCTGGCTTCAAGTCCCGAGGCACTAGGCTACATCGCTGCAGCTACTACCTGATCAATTAGTACTACTTCTAGCACGTGGTGATTTCCACAAAAAAAGCATATTGATTTCCCAAGTCGATGTCATTCATCACGTCGAGCTACAAGTTCAGATTTTTCTTCAACTGCTACGTCCACCCAAAGCTATCAGGTGATATCCGTCCAGTCTATTTTAATAACATAGATAAATTTTTGTGTGAATGGTTACTCTGGTATGTGGTATTGTTTCGCAGGATAAATTGTTCATTACAAATGAGGCATTACACCACGGATACGGACCACACCGGCTTATAACACTATGGCCATCTCTCGCAACCGTGCCGGTTTAAAGCACCGTGGCCGTCTTTTATGACCGCACCGGCTTACAACGCGGAGGACAGCTTGCTCGTCCGCACCGGTTTACAATGCTGCGGACGATTCATCCGTCTGCTCGCATGACCGACTCGCCCGTGAGTGATTTCAGTTTCACCGTGGCAATCAACAACTCCACAGTGGATATTTTCTGGCTAACATATCAGGTGAAATCCATCCATTATATTTTCATATTATATATTGCTTTCTTAAAAAAAAGGCAATTACTTTGGCTTGCAAGTTTTCCAATGCAGGACAAATTGTCTATTGTAAAAAGGGATTATTAAATCGCCGAGCTTTTGGATAACCCATGCCGGTTTATATCGCGATCCAATCCGCATCAACTCGTCAGGACCTTGTGAATTACCCAATAAGGCGTGCATAGGCCGCCGTCCCCCGCGGTCCGGTCTACATCAGCATACGATCGATTTATGCGTCCGCACCGGCTTACAATGCCGCGGCCGATTCATTTACCTGTGCCGCCTCTAATGTTGCGGTCGTCCTTGTCGTCCGTCTCTCGCGGCCTAGTCTACATCAACATACCGGGCCGCACCTGTCTGCATGAGCTGTTTATTTAGTATGAGCAAGTCACAGCTTGGGTAGCCCGGTTTTCTTTCAGCAAAATGGAGGCAAATTATCATATACTATCAGCCACCGTCTGCACTGGATGGCTCAATGGGCAGGCACAGAAGTCGCCGCCACTACAGTTTGGTTAAATCGCCAGTTGGAAGGAACCATTGGCCGAGTTGCTGACACGACTCATACGGGATCATTTATAACCGTCGCAGTCACCTCAACCTTCTGTGGATTCACATCATGCTATCAACACCAATAATATACAAGTTATGCCGGTTTATACCACGGTCAAATATGGAGAGTTTCAAGCCAACTTCTCGAGTCACCTTTGAGACTCGGGGGCTACGATGACATGACTCAGCAAATCTTGCCAGTTTCAGCCGGTTTAAGAAACCCAGGACGATGGAGGGAAAGATAACCCGGTCCCGGAGGCTACTGTTATATTGATGAAAATTTAAAGGACGTCAGAAAATTTCCGGCTTAGAAAGTATATGACAGTTACAAAATGCCGGCTCAATGAAGAAGATCCAGGTCATCAGAAAGGATTCCGGTTTAAAATCTGGCTCAAGGGAAATCAGTCTCACTGAAGCTCTCAAATATCCGTATTAAAATCCGGTTCAAGAGAAATCTATTCTCCCACAAAGCTCTAAAGCGCTCAGATCCGATTTAACAATGTCCGGTTCAAAAAGGAATTTACTTCTCGCAAGTTTGAGTTTAAAGGCCGTCAGAAAATTTCCGGTTGAAAATGAAGATTCCGGTTTAAGATCCGGTTCAAGGGAAGGATGTCTGCCACAAAGCTTTGAAGCTCTCAATATCCGGTTTAACATCCGGTTCAAAAAGGATTTATCTCTTGCAAAAAGTTAAAGGGTGCCAAAGAGGACCCACAGCCATGATGCGCGGTTCAAACATGGGTATCATGCCTTATTGGCTTATCATATTATTGATCACTTGGGGGCTTGGTCATGTCTGAACCACAGTCACACCTCTTGATCAGCTCAATGCCACAATGTCACTTGGGGGCTTGGTCGTATCCGAACCAATGCAACACCTTTTGATAGGCGAAAGCCACCAAATCACTTGGGGACATGGTCAAGTCTGAACCAGTCATGCCTCTTGATCGGCCTAAGGCCACAGAATCACTTGGGGGCTTGGTCGAACCCGAACCATTGCCATGCCTCTTGATCGGCATAATGCCACTGTTTCATTTGGGGACCTGGCTGACTTGAACCATAGCTACGCCTATCGGGGGCTTGGTCATGTTCGACCATGGTAACGCCATCTGATCGGCTCAGTAAGCCTATTTTTGCAAATGGTTTTATCATTGCCTTTGCTTGAAATTTTGTTTTGATAAATATTTCTTTTGTTGCGTTTTAAACCGATAATTCCGGTTCGCCTGTCAAATTACAAATTGATGGAACACGGTTAAATCTTAATCCGGAGGCTATCTGCCCAGTTTGATTTTCTGTTACCATCCTATTATGGAGTAAACCGGTGTTTATCAACCCAGCTCGGTTTTCAACTACAAGTTGTCAGTACACGATCAAGTTATAATCCGGAGACTATTAGCCTGGTCTGGTTTGACTGCGAGTCGCCAGTATTATTTGTGGTTAAACCGGTGTTTATCACAACCTGGTACAGTTTTATCATAAACCGACACAATATGAAAGGAGCTATCAGTACTCGAAATCTAGGTTATTACCCCTATTACAAAAAGTTGGTAAACTAACGATGTGATTCAATGTCACAGGTATGGTATATTTCATATTTGATTATTCTTAAGTACAGCCTTGGTTATAAACCTGGGTTATATGTTGGGCATTATGACCCGTCCGACGGTAAACCGCCCGGACACTTTAAACTTGTATGCAGAAACAGGTTGAATAAAGCATGATTATAAATCACCGACATTTATTAACTCGGCCTGGCTTTCGACTATATGTCACCAGTATGATGATAAATTATCCGGTGTTTATTAAAACCGGCCTGGCTTTGTACTATAAGTCGCCACTATATATTTGGATTGCGCCATTGGAATCATGCGCTTATAAATCATTGGGTTATATTATTCAAATAGCCAAACTTGGCTGAATTTTCATTATGATATTGAATGGATAAGGTTTTCATACCGGATTATATTATCTTGAATAGCCAACATGGTTGAATTTTATGATGGTTATTAATAACCGGTATTATTGAGGTTTTCCAAGTCGCTTTAGCGCAATGGCTATTATTTTATCAAAGGATATGATTTATTCTACAATGGAAGGAATAGTCCCGAGTCGCTGCAGGCTTATGACCTGGCACTTGGGGGCTACATTATTCAAATTGAGATTACATGCAAGTCTCATGTCACTGCAAGCATGCACCATGACACTTGGGGGTTAATGCAAAGTCATTTTTATTGGCCTTATTGAAGACCCGACTCATCATATCATAATGAGCCGGCCCTTGGGGGCTACACATCGCTGCTCAAGTCTACATGATCATATTTATAACATCCCTGCTCGTTATTTCATAATGACCCGGCCCTTGGGGGGCTACATTGGTTGAAGTTTTATGGGCATCAGTCAATTACAAGTCCCAGGTTGCTGCAAGCATGACAACCCGACACTTGGGGGCTACATAATATGGAGTATTCAGTTTTTACTAGTGACTGGGGTGAACAACATGGATTTCTTCGAAAGTGGTAGTGTTTATGCAAGTCTTAAACCGGGACTTATCAGTTTTTATAACCTGGCAGTTTTGGCAATGATAAACAGCGAAGTTTTACATCTTCAAACCGGCTGAATATCAGATGAGTATTTCAAGACCCATATTTCTTAAACCGGCGCTTTGGAAGCCGACTCAAGTGGATTATTCTTCATAATATTTCTCTGTGAGAAACCTATGTCAGCAAATTGAGTATGAAGCTGGCTTATTGACCTGGATTTTCTAGAAGAAGGAAATGGCAAGGAATTAAGGATGATTAGATGCCGGTTTACAAGAATTTCTAACCCAGAGCATAATCTATCAAATTTATTCTTGTATTTGTTTTACAGGATTATTTTAACATGGATAAATCCAAATTAAACTAGGGGCTAATGTCGGGGATATACCCCATGGTGTAAACCGGACGAATTTTAACCCTGCCGGACTTGGCGGTTTATCTGAAGACCCCGGTGACACTTGGCGAGTTACTAGCGAACCGCCCTAACCTGGCGGTTTACAAGCAAACCGCCTGGTGATTATGACTCACTGGTGACCCGGCGGGCGGGTCAGACGGATGACAAGGCCCAAGGCCCAGAAGGCCGGTTCACGTTTTGGTGGGCCGGTTTAAGAGGAAGGGCATGAGGAATATTTGTCTTACAAGGAGTTAAGACCTGGACTCATATCCCGTTTGTATTAGAGATAGACTAGTCCTAATCATGATAGGACTCTACATGTAGCCCGCCCCTCCAACATATATAAGGAGGGGAGGGCTCCCCAAAAGGGACAAGATTCACAAGTTCCACAAGTTGGACAAGTTAGGTTTAGACAATAGCTCTCGAGATAGAACACTCTTGTAACCGTGATCATCATCATCAATATCAAAGAAGCAGGATGTAGGCTTTTACCTCCACCGTGAGGGGCTGAACCTGGGTAAAACATCGCGTCTCTCGTCCCGCTCAGCACCTCTCAAGCTACCACATAGATGCGTTGGCCTCGCGACTAAGTCCTGACACTAAGGACATCTGTTGTGGCAATTCCACGACAAGAGCCCTGGCTGGACTACGGCCAGCAAGGTTGGGATTCGGACGATGAAGAAATTCAAAGTCCACCCACCACCCACTTTGTAGCCACTGTCGACGACTTAACCGACATGCTCGACTTCGACTGCGAAGACATCAATGGTATGGACGCCGATGAAGGAGATGATGAAGAACCAGCGCCTACTAGGCCTTGGAAAGCCACCTCGTCATATGACATATACATGGTGGACACCCCAAAAGAGGGAGACGGTGATGGAACAGCGGAGGATGACCCCTCCAAGAAACAGCCTAAGCACCGACGTCAGCGGCGCCGCTGAAAATCCCGCCAAAACAAACACGGAGATTCCAACACAGGAGATAATAATACTCCGGAGAGCACCGAAGAAAACCCCCTCCAGCAAGATTTAGCACAGGAGGATGGAGAAACCAGCCCTCGTGAGAGAGCGGCAGACAGAGAGGTCGAGGACAATAATTATATGCCTCCCTCCGAAGACGAGGCAAGCCTCGACGACGGCGAATTCATCGTGCCAGAGGATCCCGTCGAGCAAGAGCGTTTTCAACGCAGGCTTATGGCCATGGCAAGAAGCCTCAAGAAAAAACAACAACAGCTTAGAGCTGATCAAGATTTGCTAGTCGACAGATGGACTGAAGTCCTTGCGGCTGAAGAGCATAAACTCGAACGCCCCTCCAAGAGCTACCCAAAGCGCAGGTTGCTACCCCAATTAGAGGAGGAAGCACTTGATGCGGCCGACTGGCCACCTCGTGGCTGCGACAGAGAGGCCTCTCGTCCCTCCGCTCAAGCCGCACCCCGTACCAAGGCACGGGACTATGCGCCGGACCTACGAGACATGTTGGAGGACAAGGCTAGACAAACAAGATCGATCTACGGATCGCGTGGGCACCCCATGGCTCGAGATGGCATCCGTCACGCCGGCCACAAATTCGGCAGGGCCGAACACAGTAGACAAAGCTCATTGGAGCTACGTCATGATATAGCCCAGTACAGAGGCGCCGCACACCCACTCTGCTTCACAGACGAAATAATGGATCATCAAATCCCTGAGGGTTTCAAACCCATAAACATCGAATCATATGATGGCACAACAGATCCTGCGGTATGGATTGAGGATTATCTCCTTCATATCCACATCCCGCGACGATGATTTCCACGCCATCAAATACCTCCCACTCAAGCTTAAAGGACCAGCTCGGCATTGGCTTAATAGCTTGCCAACAGGATCAATTAGTTGTTGGGAGGACCTGGAAGCCGCATTCCTCGACAATTTCCAGGGCACTTATGTGCGACCCCCAGACGCCGATGACCTAAGTCGCGTAATTCAGCAGCTAGATGAATCGGCCAGGCTATTCTAGACACAGCTCCTAACAAAGAAAAATCAAATAGTCGACTGTCCGGAAGCCAAGGCCCTAGCAGACTTCAAGAACAATATGCGTGACGAGTGGCTGGCCCGGCACCTTGGACAGGAAAAGCCAAAATCTATGGCAGCACTCACGACACTCATGACCCGCTTTTGCGCGGGAGAAGACAGCTGGCTTGCTCATAGCAACAATATAACCAAGAACCCTGGTAATTCAGACACCAAGGACAGTATTGGCAGGTCGCGTCGCAACAAACAGAAGCGCCGCACTAACGGCGACAATGCAGATGATACGGCAGTTAATGCTGGATTCAGAGGCTCTAAGTCCGGTCAGTGGAAAAAGCCATTCAAAAGGAATCCTAGGGGCCCGTCCAGTTTGGACCGAATACTCGACCGCTTATGACAGATACATGGCACCCCTGAAAAGATGGCGAATCACACCAACAGGGATTCTTCGGTGTTCAAGCAGGCAGGCAAGCTAAACGCCAAAAATGAAGACAAGGGGCTACATAGCGATGACGACGAGGAGCCCTGGCCGCCGAACAACAAGGGACAGAAGGGTTTTCCCCCACAAGTGCGGACGGTGAACATGATATACGCAACCCACATCACCAAGAGGGAGCGGAAGCGCGCGTTAAGGGACGTATACACGATAGATCCAGTCGCCCCAAAGTTCAACCCCTGGTCCTCCTGTCCGATCACCTTTGATCGAAGGGACCACCCCACTAGCACCCGTCATGGCGGCTTCACCGCATTGGTTCTAGACCCAATTATTGACGGATTTCATCTCACTAGAGTCCTTATGGACGGCGGCAGCAGCCTGAACCTGCTTTACCAGGATACAGTGTGGAAAATGGGCATAGATCCCTCGAGGATTAAGCCCACCAAAACGACCTTTAAAGGCGTAATACTAGGTGTAGAGGCCAATTGTACAGGCTCAGTCACACTTGAAGTGGTCTTCGGATCTCCGGATAATTTCCGAAGCGAGGAGTTAATCTTCGACATAGTCCCGTTTCGTAGTGGTTATCACGCACTGCTCGGGCGAACCGCATTCGCTAAGTTCAATGCGGTACCACATTATGCATACCTTAAGCTCAAGATGCTAGGCCCTCGAGGCGTAATTACGGTCAATGGAAACACCGAACGCTCCCTCCAAACGGAGGAGCACACGGCGGCCCTTGCAGCGGAAGTACAAAGCAGCCTCTCTAGGCATTTCTCCAGTCCGGCCACTAAACGACTGGACACCATCAAGCGCGCCCGGGGTAACCTACAACCAGACCGCCTGGAACGATCCGAGCAGGCGTAGCAATGCGGCCCCAACCCCAACCCTCGCAAAAAGGCGACGACAGTACTTCGCGTACATAACTACGCTCTAGAGACACCATGGGCACAGGGGGAGGGGCACCATCACGGCACGCCCAAAACACGGCTTGAACCGTACCAGGGGCTGCCGATTTTTTAATTTTGTCTTACTTTCAGGACTCCACTGTACGGAAGGCCTGTTCGACAGTTCAATTGCCGCACAAACGATGCAAGAACCAGGGAAGCAGATGAGCCGCGCAGCATTATGGAACTCCCAGGTGGTCTCTATAACAAGCAGTATACCTATTTCGCATATTATTCCTCAGCTTGCCCCTGGAACAGACATGTTACATAGTCCAACCTTTTGCTTATCGCATTATTTGTATCGTTCTGCTTTGATCGCAGCTCTTTTTAAAAAACAATGCATGGCTTTTGTCTATTTTTGCATTACACTTTTTCTTTATATTTATATATGTTCTGTCGGATCACGGGTTCCGGCAGACCCTTAAGGTTCGAACACTGGGGTGCACGCAGAGATCACGCCTTCTACCTCCCCGTCTCGCAAAGATCTAAACTGCTAAAAGAACTGCACAAGAGACACAAGGTTTATACTGGTTCGGGCCACCGTTGTGGTGTAATACCCTACTCCAGTGTG
Organism: Triticum monococcum; assembly: GCA_034509565.1. Classification (NCBI taxonomy): domain Eukaryota; kingdom Viridiplantae; phylum Streptophyta; class Magnoliopsida; order Poales; family Poaceae; genus Triticum; species Triticum monococcum. Next base: position 343,414,864 of record CM067847.1, read on the forward strand.
TGGTTGGTGGATTGCCTTCTGGGGCTGGTGATGATGAACAATACAAGGAAGAACAGCCTCGCGAGGGTCTGTTCTTGGCTGGGGCGGTGAACTGCTAGGAGGACTTCAGTCACCCTTCTCTCTCTCTCACTCACTCTCTCTGCTTGCCAACCGAACGAACCAACCCCCCTACTATGCGGGTGGCTGATCCTACTTATAGGCAAAGGCCCTGGGCCTCTTCCCAAATATTGAGCGGGAAGGGTGCCAACAATTGGCCAATTCGAAGGGGAACATCTAGTACACTTATCTTGACTAAAGTTGGTCTTCGCCTGCCAAAGGCTCTATGGTGACGCCGTGCTGGGCTCCATGGTGACCTCCGTCTCGTAGTCCTCTTGGTCTTGGTCTCGTTGCACCGAAATGGCAACCTTTGCCTGATGCCTCGGTACTCCGCGGCTACGCTTGCCCCCTTTTCACCAAACAGGAAAGAAGGACGCTGCGCGCTGGCGCCCGCCTGGCACCCTCGATCGTCATGGCTTGCGTCATGGGCACCTCGCGAGGTACCCGGCCTTGATCTCTCCGCCTCCTCGCGAGCCAGCCTGATGAGGCTGCACCTGAGGATGCACCGTGTCGTCCGCCCCGCGAGGCTTGGCCCCTCGCTAGGGTCTTGAGTCTTGTGTTGATGAAGATGGGCTGCGCCGGGCCCCCATTTGAGCCACGCCGCAGGCCGCAGGCAGGCAAGTCTGGGGACCCGCCGACAGTAGCCCCCGGCCCCAAGGCGCACCCGGACTTGGCCGTGCTGAGAGGCAAAAGGGCAGGGGCGAAGCGCCGCGGGCCCTAACAGCCTGCGGCCTTGGGCGCCGCGTGGCGGTTGATTGGACGTGGGCGGTACCGTTCGCCCATGCTCCCTTATTTTGCACCCTGCTAGGTTGCCCCGCAGTTGTACACAGCCGCCCCTCTTCCTGGTGCTCGAACGTCCATTGTTCTTCCTCCCTTCGAACTTCGACTCTCGCCTCCAATCCCATCTCACACTTCCCCTCTCTTGTCCACCGCCATGGCTCCGACGAGGAAAGAGAAAGGGAATAAGCCCGCGTCTCCATCTCGCCCACCGCTGTCGGTGGCCCCGGCCATCGGCCGCTCAATCATACTCAATCTGGAGTGCCTGGATCGGCTCAGTCCGGCCCTGACCACCGTCTTCAACGAGTGTGGGAGGACGACGACCTGGCCTGCGTCTCACTTCCCCACTGACAGGATAATCACCGAGGTTCATTACTTTGCCGATGCCTTGTGGGTGGGTCTGGTTCCCCCCTTCTCCGATTTCTTCAACGCCGTCCTCTCCCATTACCAGATCCACATGATGCATCTGGGTCCTGAATCCATTGCCCTCCTCTCGGTCTTTGCATTTGTCTGCGAGGCGCTGATGGGCATCCCTCCTTCTGTTGCCTTGCTGCGCCATTTCTTCTCTTTGAGCCTTGCCGACCCCACTCAATGCTCGGCATGCATGAGCTTCATCGCCGCGCCTGAGACCGCGGCCTCGGGTATTGACTTCAAGCTCCCTCCGCCTCTAGCTGGGTTCCGCGACTGGTGGTTGTACGTCGATGTCGGGGTGCCCAGCCCCTGGCTGGCGAAGCCAACTTCGCCTGCCATACCTAATTCAGGCTGGGGCCAGGAGACACTTAAGAGCCCCGGCTCGCCTTCGTCTGGCGCCGATTCACGTTCTTGAGATCGCTCAACATGACAGCGCCCAAGGTGGTGAAGGAGTTCCTGCTGCGCTGCATTGCCCCTCTCCAGCGCCATTCTCGTCGAATGTGGGCCTTCAGCGGGCATGGTGATCACATGAGGCTTCAGGAAGAAGACTTGACGCCCGCGGCGCTAAGGACAGTGCTCTTGGTCCTGACTGGCGACCCCAACCCCGGCAGTATCCAGCGGGGAGGAGCTCTGCTATACCTCTGCCAGAACAGGGATGACTTCATGAGGCAGATGCCCTCCTTTGCCGAGTGGGGGCTACGTCCTGTCGGCCTCCAAGGGCTTCGCGGGAACCCTGTGGCGGTGACTGCCCTTCCGGTTGGTCCGGGTGAGTCCTCCTCGAGTGGTGGAGCAGGGAGGCACGAGACAGTGGGGGTCGAGAGAGCTACTGACGAGGTGACCGCACCTGGCGGCGCTCTTGATGGGGCAGCTCCTGAGGTCCTTGCTGCCGAGGCTGCGGGTGAGGTGCGGCCGCTTCCGACGCTTAGGGCCGAGGCTCCTAAGCCCCCGGCCACGCCTTCTGGTGAGGCAACTGACCGTGCGCGTCAGGCATGCGTCCTCGACGTAGGTCGCCTTGGTGCTCCGTCCTCCTTGCAGGTTGATTCCTGCGCACCTCTCCTGGGCCGCTTCCGTGTGGACTTTGAGGCCCTCCGAAGAAAAAGGGAGGCCCTGGGTGATGACTTCCCTTACCACTTGCTGAAGCGCCGGAAGTACTTTGCTACCGACGAGTAAGTCTTCTCCTTTCCTGTCTCCTGACCCACTTGTTGCGTCTACTGATCCTTGCTCCGCAGGCCCCTTCCGACTGAGCTCGCGGAAGTCGCCGAGGTGCCGCCTCCTTTGGCTTCGCCCCCTCTACCGTCCTCAAATGCTCCGAGAAGCTTTGCCCTTGTGGTGGGGGCGTCTGAAGGGGTGGACCATCCCGAGGTGCACCGCGGCCCTTCATTCCCCGCGATTTTCCTTCGTGGGCCCTCTCGGGGAATAGCCAGTCTGCCGTGGGCTTCTCGTCTGGTCGGGGACTGCGACTGGTTGAGGCGCCTCCTGTGCCCTTCATCTGGAGACGGGCTGGCCCTAGGCCGGGCTTCTGGTGCGGCGCGCCCGGCCATCGCGAGGGCGCCAGCCACCAGCCCCCTGCCCGGAGGAGGAACGATGATTCGCGGCCCCCGGCGCTTGCTTGGGGCGGATGATGGTGTGGGAGATGTGCTTGAGCGCGCCCGCCGCAAAGGGTTCCTTTGAAGAGCGACCGACGCGGTGAACTTGCTTGGGGGGGAGCTTGTTGACGAAGACGCGCGCCTGGAGGCCGAGGGCCTGCGCCTGGCCGCAGAGCGGCACGAGCTAGAGGCCGCCATTGCCCTCGCGCGTCATCAGCACGATCTCAATGACAAAGAGGCGAAGGCATCGCTGGAGGCCTCCCGGGCGGCCCGATCCCAGGCCGCTGAGGAGGCCCGGGGAGCAGACCAACGGCGAGAAGCAGCAGAAGAACGGGCTCGGGAGCTCTTGGCCCAGTGCCACTCGTTGGAGGAGCAAGCGGAGCTGCGCGAGGCAGCCCTTGCATCGATGAAGGTGGCTTCTGGCGACCCGGTTGAGCTTCAAAAGCGCGAGGAAGCGTTGGTGCTGGAAGCCGCCGAATGCACCTATGAGTACGAGCGGCTGGAGACGAGGGAGCGTCTAGTGACGTAGGCGGAAGACGATGTCGCTGTGCGGGAAGCGCGTGTCCTGGAGGAGGTTTGTCGTCGGGTGGCGACGGCGCGCCAAGGCCTCGAGCGTGAGTTCGAGGGGAAGCTGGGGATGATCCGGGTCGAAGCCGAGGGCAGAACCGCAGCCCTGAGGGCCCAACGGGATGAGGCGACGCGGCGGGTCGACGCCTCCCGAGCCGCCCTTCAGGCAGCGCAAAAGGAGTTGGCCGCCTCCCAGGCCGAGGTGCTCCGTCTTCGCCAGCGGATGGAAGAGGCTGAGGGCGTCGCACGCCAGAACGCAGACGAGATATGTTAGCGGCAGGTCCTGGAGCACGTGCACGGTCCCATGCTTGCCATGCTCCGAGAGAGAGCTAGCGTGGCCTTGGGCAACATCTGTGAGGCGGCTATTGGCGAGCCGCACACAGCCAACTATGCTGGCAACCTTCAGTTCTTCACTTCTGTGGTGATGCAGCTGGAGGCGCGTTCGACAAGGGCCGATAGGTTGGTGGAACAGAGGAGCCGCGCGCTGCTCTGGCGCGCCTTCTCCCGTGTCTTCAGCCATCTCCTGATCATGGATCCCCGCTTCGATTTTGACGCTGTCATCGCCCCAGTCCCCCAGGTCGTCCGAGGTGACCTGACGCATTGGGTGGAAGACAACGTGGACGCCCTTGTCAGGGCCTTCGCTTCGGACGACGATGACATGATCGTGGGTGCTGACGAGGGCGGCGCGGCGGGCGGCCCTGATGCCGCTGGCGGCGACGCAGACGACGATGGCGGATTCGGCGACCCCAGCGAAGGCTCGGGAGGTGCTTCCGGGGACGCATTGGGGGATTGGTTCGACTGAATGTGTATCGCTCCTGTCTTTTTCACCCTGCATGAATAGAACTCAGGTTTTTGCCCTGATGGCTTGTGAGAGCATTTTGGGAGGGGAAGCCCCTCATGTGAAACCCGTGTTCAACATATTAATAGTTGTCATATTGCACGAGCGCCCGCGCCTGGTGGCTGGCTGGTTTACCTTTGTTTCGCGCAAGCCCCGAAGCAGCCTGTGGGAGGGCGTGACGCCCTTGGTGTTCTTTAGTTGAATCCGTTGGATACGTGAGTGTCGTCGGCGGGGAGTTTCACAAGTGTTGGCCTTCTTCACAGCCTCTGGGCCTTTTCCTGAACGTGTGAGCTTCACAGGCACTCGCCTTGCTTCACAGGCTCTGGGCCTTTTCCTGAGCGCGATGACTTCACAGGCATTCGCCTTCTTCACAGGCTCTGGGCCTTTTTCTAAACGCAGTGACTTCACAGGCATTCGCCTTGCTTCATAGGCTCTGGGCCTTTTCAGAACGTGAGGGCTTCACAGGCACTCGCCTTGCTTCACAGGCTCTGGGCCTTCCAAAACGTGATAGCTTCACAGGCACTCGCCTTGGTTCACAGGCTCTGGGGCTTTTCCAGAACACGAAAGCTTCACAGGAACTCGCCTTGCTTCACGGGCTCTGGGCCTTTTCCAGAATGCGATAGCTTCACAGGCACTCGCCTTGCTTCACAGGCTCTGGGCCTTTTCCAGAACGCGATAGCTTCACAGGGACTCGCCTTGCTTCATAGGCTCTGGGCCTTTTCAGAACGCGAGGGCAACCTCCGCAGGCACCCGAAGATCCTGCCGATAGGGAGCAACATCAGCAATTTAGGTCACGCACGAGCCAGGCCTGACCAGACTCGCGAGGGGCTCGTGAGGGGAGGCAGCTGTGGCGAAGCGGTAACCAGAACGCAAGAAATGGCTCGAGCGAGAATAAGCACCCCTTCCCCGAACACACGCAAATCTCAAATTCGAATCCAACTTAAATCCAGCGAGGGAAAAGCTACAGCTAAAGGGAAAGGCAACGAAAAGCAGGCAAAAGGCCGCGTCCGAGACCTAATCTAGTCTTGGACGTCTTCTCACCAGCGCGGAGCTAAGTGCTGTCCACTGGGCGTGGGAGGGAGCCCCAGGGCCTGAGGCCGGCACCCCTGAGACTGTGGGGCGTGTACAGCCCCACTCATTATTACGTGAGAGTGTCACAGGGCGGCGAGCTTCATAGGCACTGGGCCTTCTTCACAGGTACTGGCCTTGCTTCATATCGCCAGACGAGGGCCCCGCCTTGCGCCACACTCTAGTGCCATCAGCAACGACCGGAACCCAGGATGCCGCCCGATGGGGTAGAGCGGTCGCCAGCAGTTCCCCCGACGACCACGGGTCCTCTGCCAGGGGCAGGCCCTGAGGCACCTCCCCAGCAGAGGGCCTACCTCCTGAGAATGCCTTGCTCCGAACGCCGCGATGGTGATGTCGGATCCCGGCCCCTCTCCTGCAGTCCCCTGCGCCCTCCTCCCGAGGGGTACGAGACTGTGGGAGCGGGGCAGCTGCTTGCCGCGGTGACCTGCACCTCCTGCGATCCATGGTTAGCGTATACCTGCCCCTGAAGAGTTAGCGGTGCCCGATAATCGTTGCCTCCAGCATGGCTAGTGGGTTCGTCCTGGGGCTCCCGGAAGGGCTCAGCTTCCATTGCCTCGTCCCCCCAGCTTGGGCCGAGGAGCGAGCCTTGTCCGTTCTCGTGAGGGTGTCCTTGGTCCATCATGAGGGGCACGTATTCCTCCGTCGCCGTCATCCCGAGTGCCACACCGTGATGCCCCGCATGCCACGCGGTCCCACCTGTCATGCCTACTGCGGAGTGGCAGCCCGGCCGCCCTCCGGGGCCGCGGGTTGCTTCGAGTCCTTCTTCTTCGTGGGCCGGGGGCGGGGGCAGCGCCGCCGCCGGTCCGGTGCTGACAGCTTCGCTGGCGTCGGAGTAGCCTTGGTGTTCGCGGGCGCGTGCGGAGCCCCCGCGCGGGTCACCCTGGGCTTGAGATGGGAGCTGGGTGGAGAAGGGGTGAGCCCCCGAGGCGGCGAAGCCCAGGAGCTCCGCCACTCGCTCCAGCAGCACGTCGCGGCCGCCCTCCAGCAGTCTGCACCGCAGCAGCTCTCGGGCCACCATGAGCGCGGCCCTTGAATTCGCCTGCTCCCGGCGGGTGTACGGTGTCGTGGTTGTGGCGTGATTGGAGGCCCTTGCCACCGACTGCGCTTGCCGCGGTGTGAGGGTTGCGGAGGCCTGTCAGCGTCGCCCGCGGCCCGTAGCGCCTTGCGGACCACGAGCTGCCTGGGGCGCGGGGTCGCCCGAGGCGGGCGGCTCCGCGCAGGTGGGCCACGCCGCCCATGGACCTTGGTTGCCTGCCTGGTCGCCGGATATGGTGATGACGATGCGACGGGAGGCGGAGCGATAGGAAGGCAAGTTCCGGTGCACCCCTACCTGGCGTGCCAAATGTCGGATCACGGGTTCCGGCAGACCCTTAAGGTTCGAACACTAGGGTGCGCGCGGAGATCACGCCTTCTACCTCCCCGTCTCACAAAGATCTAAACTACTAAAAGAACTGCACAAGAGACACAAGGTTTATACTGGTTTGGGCCACTGTTGTGGTGTAATACCCTACTCCAGTGTGTGGTTGGTGGATTGCCTCCCGGGGCTGGTGATGATGAACAATACAAGGAAGAACAGCCCCGCGAGGGTCTGTTCTTGGCTGGGGCGGTGAACTGCTAGGAGGAGTTCAGTCACCCTTCTCTCCCTCTCACTCACTCTCTCTGCTTGCCAACCGAACGAACCAACCCCCCTGCTATGCGGGTGGCTGATCCTATTTATAGGCAAAGGCCCTGGGCCTCTTCCCAAATATTGAGCGGGAAGGGCGCGAACAATTGGCCAATTCGAAGGGGAACATCTAGTACACTTATCCTGACTAAAGTTTGTCCTCGCCAGCCAAAGGCTCTGTGGTGACGCCGTGCTGCGCTCCATGGTGACCTCCGTCTCGTAGTCCTCCTGGTCTTGGTCTCCTTGCACCGAAATGGCAACCTTTGCCTGATGCCTCGGTACTCCGTGGCTGCGCTTGCCCCTTTGCACCAAAGAGGAAAGAAGGACGCTGCGCGCGCTGGCGCCCGCCTGGCACCCTCGATCATCATGGCTTGCGTCATGGGCACCTCGCGAGGTACCCGGCCTTGATCTCTTCGCCTCCTCGCGAGCCAGCCTGATGAGGCTGCGCCTAAGGATGCGCCGTGTCGTCCGCCCCATGAGGCTTGGCCCCTCGCGAGGGTCTTGTGTCTTGTGTTGATGAAGATGGGCCGCGCCAGGCCCCCATTTGAGCCACGCCGCAGGCCGCAGGCAGGCAAGTCTGGGGACCCCCGTTCCCAGAATGCCGACATGTTCCTTAACGACATGTTGCACCCGTACACTTTGGTACGGCCAAAATACGCCAGGGGCTTCAGTACCCCTCAATATGGTGTGAGAAGTCCGAACACTTTAACAAGTACGGCACCCCGAACTTATATCATTATATGCATCGGCTCCGTATCATGTCTTGAGTCAATAGTTGGGTTTGCCCGGCTCCTATGTTTTGGTGCCTTACGTTCCGCTATATCGGCTAATGTAGCACTAGGAGAACCACTGCGATTGTGCCCTGGTTGAGCTGGGTTGAGCACCTCAGTCGAGAAAGCTAAAACTGACCGTCATGATAAGGCGAGAGCTGGTCGCTGTTTGAGAGGCCTTTTCGAGTCCTTAAAGACTTATGCTACTTAGGGCGAGGAGCCAGTTCTGTCCGGCCAAGGCGTGGATAGCGCCCCGAACTCGGTCTTCTGAATACCAGGGGCTTCGCCGAAATTTAAAATTATAGAATTCTATGGCTAAGTGAGAGTGTTCACGCATTATAGTCTGATTGCCTTGTTCGTTGGGCTGAGCGCCTCCCTCGAAGGACCCAAACATGGGAAAAAGAGCCCTCAGGTTTATCCCCGAACACCCCAGCACTAGCGGCCCGGGGGCAGAAGCCGACGACTTGCCATCTCTCAGAATTGATAAACAGCCGCACAGAAGGTAATATTTTATATTCAAACAGCATTGCTTAAGCGCATATGAACAAGTTTTCAGCGCACAGGACAAAACGAGCGAGTTTTATTCAAAAATTACAACCATAGAACATTCATCCGCCACAAGGCGGGCACCCTTCAGAACATCCTTATAATAATTTTTGGGCTTGCGATGCTCTTTCACCGACGGTGGCCCGTCCTTCACAAGCTTCTCAGCATGCAGCTTGCCCCAGTGCACCTTCGCACGGGCAAGGGCCCTACGGGCACCTTCAATGCAGACGGAGTGCTTGATAACTTCGAGCCTTGGACAGGCCTCCACCAGCCGCTGCACCAGCCCGAAATAGCTCCCAGGCTGAGCCTCTCCAGGCCATAGCCGAACTATGAGGCCCTTCATGGCCTGTTCGGCCGCCTTGTGGAGCTCGACCAGTTGCTTCAACTGGTCGCACAGGGGCACGGGGTGTCCGGTCTCAGCGTACTGAGACCAGAACACCTTCTCCGTCGAGCTGCCCTCCTCGGCTCGATAGAATGCGGCGGCATCAGATATACTCCGGGGAAGATCTATGAACACGCCTGGAGAACTCCGGATTCGGGTAAGTGATGAGTAACTCACGCTTATGTGTTTACTTTGCATAAAGAATGCCTTACCCGCCACTATCTTCTTCACCTCATCCAACTCCTGGAGGGTCTTCTGGGATTCGGCCTTGGCAGACTTGGCACTTTCAGTAGCCGCCGTGAGCTCGGATGCTTGCGTCCTTGAGTCACGCTCCAAACTCTCATGTTTTGCCATGAGAGCCTGGAGCTCTTGCCGCACCTTGCCAACCTCGGCCTCATACTTTTCTCGCTCAGTGCGCTCCGCGGCCGACCTCTTCTCAGCCTCGAGCAGCGCTTGCTTCAGGGTCGCCACCTCAGACGTGGCCCCTACAATAGCCACGATACTCCTGTCATTTTTTGCAATTGCACCTTTTTATACACATTTATACAAGGTATTTTCTTACCTTCACTGTCCTCGAGCTGCTTCTTGGCACGTCCGAGCTCTTGCTTGGACCGCTCAAGGTCCTGTTTAGCACGTCCACATCCGCAGTTAGTGTGGCGGACGCCAGCAGGGAAGCCTGCACATGCATATTGACTTCTTTTTGTTAGACTCCTATGAATTTTATTCGAACCTCTATTCGGCTTTTCTTCTCGAACGCCAAACAGAGCATCAGGGGCTACTGTCTATGCGATAATGTTATTTACACATTCTTTACTTACCTCAAAGCCTGTTAAAAGGCTTGTACAAGCTTCAGTCAGTCCGCTCTTGGCGGACTGAACCTTCTGGACCACCGCACTCATAATAGTGCGGTGCCCCTCGTTGAGGGAGGCGCCTTGGGGCGCCTCCAACAGAATGTCCGACGCCTCTGGATGGACGAAGGTCGCCGGCGCGGCGGGCTTGCTCCTCTTGGAAGGAGGTCCCCCACCAGACTTTGGAACCATTGAAGGTTCCGGAGCGGTGTGCATCCTAGGGCCGGACTTGGAACCCTGGGGGGTTTTGTCCCCTTTACTCCTGGAGTCTGGGAGGTCGCCTTGCGGCGCCTCCAGGACCACCTCCTCCCGGATTGGAACTTGCTAGGACAACACTTCGGTGTCGTCCGTAGGACGGGGGGAGGAAGTCGTCGGAAGCGAGTTCACGTCCGACTAGTCCAGTGAGCCGCTCGACGACGCGTCGAGCCGTTCTTTGGGTGGGCTGCATAAATATATCCGACATAAGGGAAAGCTGTGCAATAATCAAATACTATGAAATCACTCCGGTATCCGGATACTTACGATTTCGCCAGGGGCTTGGCCCTGGGCGGCCACTCTTCTTCGCCGTCGTCGGCATTGGTGGAGTAGTCCAGAGGAGGAGTTCTTGGCTTCTTGGACCCTTCGGCCTCCCAGTTGGGGCGGCCTTCCTTTTCTTCCCTTCCCCAACTGGAGGGGGAGGGGTCTCTTCTTCCTCCTCCTCATCTTCGTGGGAGGAGTGCATCTCGGATTCGTCGAATGATGAATCCGACACCTCCGGGCGTCGGGCACTCTTTCGAGTCCCCGTGGCCTTCTTCTTGGCCTTCTTCTCCGGCACCACATAGGGTGCCGGAACCAGCAGCTTCGCCAATTGAGCGTCCGCTGGGCCTTCGAGCAAAGGAGCCGGACAGTTGATCTGTCCGGACGTCACCAACCAATCCTGTCAAAGGGAGCTTAGACTCCGCATAGAGTCAAACTATGAAACACTGATACCCTGTAAAAGGAATAAATTGCTTACCACAAGAGCGTCACGCTGTGCACTGAATCCGGGATCCTCAGTAGTGGATGCGGGGGCCACGGCGCCCTTAAAGAGCACCTTCCAGGCATCTTCGTACGTCGTGTCGAAGAGCCTGCTCAAAGTTTGGTGACGCGCCGGGTCGAACTCCCACAGGTTGAAAGCCCGTTGTTGGCACGGGAGGATCAAGCGGATGAGCATAACCTGGACTACATTGACAAGTTTGAGCTTATTTTCCACCAGGGTTTTGATGCATGTTGGGAGTCCGGTCAGCTCTCCTTTTTTACCCCATGACAAGCCCGTCTCTTTCCAGGACGAGATCCGCGTTGGGGGTCCGGACCGGAACTCGGGGGGTGCGACCCATTTGGCGTCGCGCAGCTCAGTGATGTAAAACCACCCCGATTGCCACCCCTTCAGGGTCTCTACAAAGGAGCCCTCGAACCAGAGGACATTGGCCATCTTACCAACCATGGCTCCTCCGCACTCCGCCTGGTTGCCACGCACCACCTTTGGCTTGATGTTGAAAGTCTTGAGCCATAGGCCAAAATGGGGGCAGATGCGGAGGAAAGCCTAGCACACGACGATAAATGCCGAGATGTTGAGGACAAAATTCGGGGCCAGATCGTGGAAATCCAGGCCATAGTAGAACATGAGCCCCCGGACAAATGGGTGCAGAGGGAAGCCCAGTTCGCGGAGGAAATGGGGGAGTAACACCACCCTCTCATGGGGCCTCAGGGTGGGGATGAGCTGCCCCTTTTTGGGGAGCCGGTGCGCGATGTCATTAGACAGGTATCCGGCCTTCCTCAGCTTTTTGATGTGTCCCTCCGTGACGGAGGAGACCATCCACTTGCCTCCCGCTCCGGACATGGCTGGAGAAGGTCGTGGTGAGGAGTGCGGACTTGGGCCCTGGAGCTCGAGTGCGCAAGAATGGATAAGCAAAGGAGGACGAAGGCGTAGGTGAAAAGGTGGATCCTTATCCACTTATATGGGTGGACGCAACTACATGTCCCCACCAGCCTGGCAAAACTCGCTTATCTCCCAAGCGTCGTAATGAAAGGTGCGGTTGGGTTACCCACACCCGTATTGATGAGAATCCCGGAATATGGGGACACGATCCCTGCTTTAACAAGACGTGCCAAGGAAACCGCCTCGCATAACATGCTGAGATGGGACAGTAAAACGGTTTGAATAAAAGCTTGGCCGTGGTGTGATGTCACACTACAGAATACGCCAGCAGATTAGATTTCTGTAAATATTATTCTCTCTATGGCAATATGTGGAAACTTATTTTGCAGAGCCGGACACTATCTTTGTGTACGAAATCTTCTATGAAGTACTTGGAGGAGGAACCCGCCTTGCAATGCCGAAGACAATCTGCGCGCCGGACTCGTCATCACTGAAGCCTGGTTCAGGGGCTACTGAGGGAGTCCTGGATTAGGGGGTGTTCGGATAGCCGAACTATACCTTCAGCCGGACTCCTGGACAATGAAGATACAAGATTGAAGACTCTGTCCCGTGTCCGGAAGGGACTTTCCTTGGTGTGGAAGGCAAGCTTGGCGATACGGATGTTCAGATCTCCTACCATTGTAACCGACTCTATGTAACCCTAACCCTATCCGGTGTCTATATAAACTGGAGGGTTTTAGTCCGTAGGAAAACATACACATCAACAATCATACCATAGGCTAGCTTCTAGGGTTTAGCCTCCTCGATCTCATGGTAGATCTACTCTTGTACTACCCATATCATCAATATTAATCAAGCAGGACGTAGGGTTTTACCTCCATCGAGAGGGCCCGAACCTGGGTAAAACTTCATGTCCCTTGCCTCCTGTTACCATCCAGCCTAGCCGCACAGTTCGGGACCCCCTACCTGAGATCCGCTGGTTTTGACACCGACAAAGACCCCGTGGAGGGTTGGATGAACAGGACCACCCCGTGGAGGGCTGGATGAACAGTAGACGGTGGAGGGCTGGATGAACAGTAGCATGTGGAGGGGTGGTTCAACAGGAGCCCGTGGAGAGGGCTGGTTGAATAGTAGCCGGTGGAGTATCACACGTTGGAGGCTGGATGAACAGAAGCCCATGGATGAACAGTCGCAGGTGGAGGCGGGAGGAAGTCGACGGTGGATGAACAATACCCTGTGGAGGCTGGAGGGGGTCGACGGTGGAGATGAACAGTATCCCGTGGAGTCCCGTTTTGTGGTACGCCACACCCCTCCCGATGAACAGGACCCCCGTTTCGACCGTAGCGCTCCAACACAAGTCCGTTTCCTCCGTTTTGTGGTACGCGACACCCCTCCCGATCAACAAGACCCCGTTTCGACCATAGGAGGTCCGTTTCCTCTGTTTTGCGGTACGCCAGACCCCTCCCGATGAACAAGATCCCATTTCGAAAGTGGCCGGTTGAACAAAGGGCCGTTTCCTCCGTTCTGATGTACGCCAGGCCTCGTTTCCATCGGTTGTTCCGTCCAAGCCCTCTTGATGAACACAGCGACGCATTCCGTTCCAACCCAGCCGGTTGGCTCCTGATGAACACGACGACGCAGTTCCTCCATTACGACCCAGCCATGTACACGAGCCCTGACCGTATGTATGTGCGAGTAGGCGTTCGAGACCCCGCTCGTATGTACGTACGTGGCTGTATTTTCTTTCTTGCACACTGGCCGTTGTACGTACGTGTACATGCTAGGTGCGCGCCTCTACATCGACCAGTATGTACGTACACTTTCACGACCACAATAATAATGCTACGTACGCTTCGACCAGGTGGGTCCCGACTGTTAGGCACTTCCTTGCATGCGAAGATGTAGCTGGTGGGTCCCAGCAGTCAGGGGGCGAATCAATTTTTTTGCCCAGACGCACTTCCTTGCGTGCGAAGATGTAGTTGGTGCGTCCCAGCAGTTAGGGGGGGACGTTTTTTTCACGAAATATGGTGGCCCATCCGGTGGGTCCCTGCTATCAGTTGGAGGAATAATTATTTTGTGTGTAACAAGGACGCACTTCCTTGTTGCGACCGTGGACCCAGCTGTCAGCCTCTCCATGTACAGTCCACGTCCGATGGAGGCCGTTCCTTGACCATGTTGACCACGCCACACCGAGAGCACCAGGGCGGTGGACGACGGCGAGGCCTAGGAAGGGGACAACGCGGAGCTGGGGAAGACGCGATAGTGGATACCCACGTGTAGAGGAGTATGAGGGTTCACTGGTTCGCTGCGGTGTGAGGCTGCCATCGCCGCAGAATAAAAGGGGGTGTGGGTTAGTAGAGGGATGGCCTGGCCAGTGGTGGGAGTAGTAGGGGGCGGTGAGGCCTCCACCACATCGCAGCCGGCCATGGGAGGCAGGAGCACGAGGCACGACCGGTGCTAGTTTGGGTAGCTGGAGCAAGAAGATGAGAGGTTAAAGAAGCACTACGGTCGTTGGATGGACATCGAATGGTCACTGGAGCTAGAATCGTGCATATTGACTAAGTTGACAAATCCCGCCATCCCCATCAACTTAGTAGGCCCACAAGTCAGCCTGCCACTATACTGGGTCCCAGCTAGAAGGGGGAGTATTCATTTTTTTGTGCATAATAAGGAAGCACTTCCTTGCGTGCGAAGATATAGCTGGTGGGTCCGAGCTGTCAGTGACGGTAACGTTTTTTCGCGAAATACAGAGGCCTTTTCGGTGGGTCCCATATGTCAGGTGGAGGAATCATTAGTTTGCGCGTAATAAGGAGGCATTTCCTTGCATGCGGCCATGGACCCAACTGTCAGCCTCTCCACATACAGTCCACTTCAGATGCATGTCGATCATTGACCACATTGACCAGCCCGCGCCGAGAGAACCAGGGTGGTGGACGACAGCGAGGCCTAGGAATTGAGCGACACGGTGCCAGGGAAGACTCGGCAGTTGTTTCCCACACGGAGGGGAGTACGACTGTACGAGGGTTTACTAGTTCGTCTGCCGTCGCCGGAGAATAACAGCAGGTGTGGGTGAGTAGAGGGATGGCTAGGCCAGCGATGGGACTAAGATGGGGCGGTGAGGCCTGCGTGGCAGCACAGCCCGTCGCAAGGAGGAGGGAGCAGGCAGCCCCACCGGCGCTTGTTTGAGTGGATGGAGCAGGAAGAGCAGAGATTGAAGAAGCACGACAGCCGTTGTATGGACATCCAATAGTCACTGGTTGTGCGTCAACCTTTTTTTAGGAAAGCCTCAAATCTGTGGAAAACAGCATACAACCCATCTGCCATTATTTATAATATTTTACAGCCCATTTGCTAGTTCTTAAGGTTTTTTTTGGAGCCCATATTCTTTTTGTTAGCATTACAGCCCATATTGTGGCCACGGTTAAAAAAATATAATTTTTTTTGTATATTTCGGTGTGGTTCAAACTATTTTAACCCCGAAATTTTGAGTCACATTCAAAATGATTTAAAACGTAAATGTATATAAATATAAATCCAATAAATTGTGCATGCATAAAAATCAATGCAATTTAAAATCTTGAAGTGAAAAAAAGAAATTTGAAACTAATTGCTGGTTTGATGTGTTTTAAAAATGTATAACCCATTTCTCATTACTGATAGGCCATTTTCTCGGCCAGCCGATTGAAGCTCTCCTCGTCTTGAAAGATTTGCAACCCAACAGGCCTGACAAAGCAACTTACTTGGCAAATCACAAAAAGACTGGGCTATGGCCGTGGACCCAGCTATGACCGTGGACCCAGCTATCAGCCTCTCCACGTACAGTACTCTTCCGATGGAAGTCGGTCGTTGACCACATTGACCACGCCGCGCCGAGAGCACCAAGGCGGTGGACGACAGCGAGGCCTAGGAAGGGGATGACGCGGAGCCGAGGAAGACGCAGCAGTGGATGCCCACGCGGAGAGGAGTACGAGGGTTCACTAGTTCGGTTGCGGTGTGAGACTGTTGTCGCCGCAGAATAACAGGGGGTGTGGGTGAGTAGAGGGATGGCCTGGACAGCGGTGGGAGTAGTATGGGGGCGGTGAGGCCTCCGCGGCTGCACAGTCGGCCACGGGAGGCAGGAGGAGGCTGCACAACCGGCGCTGCTTTGGGCGGCTGGAGCAAGAAGGCCAGAGTTTGAAGAAGCACTATCGCCGCTGGATGGACATCGTACGGTCACTGGAGTTAGAATTGTTCATATTGACTAAGTTGACAAAGCCCTCCGTCCCTGTCAACTTAGTAGGCCCACAAGTCGGCCACCCACTATGGTGGGTCCCATCTAGCAGGGGGTATTCATTTTTTTGTGCGTAATAAGGAAGCACTTCCTTGCACGCGAAGATATAGCTGGTGGGTCCGACCTGTCAGCGGGGGTAATGTTTTTTTCATGAAATACAAAATCCCTTCCCATGGGTCCTAGCTGTCAGGTGGAGAATCATTATTTGGCGTGTAATAAGGAGGCATTTCCTTGCATGCGACCATGGACCCAACTGTCATCCTCTCCACCTACTCCACTTCCGATGCATGTCGTTCATTGACCATGTTGACCGGGCTGCGTCGAGAGCACTAGGGTGGTGGAAGACGGTGAGGCCTAGGAGTACGAGGGTTTACTTGTTCGTCTGCCATCCCAGAGAATAACAGCAAGTGTGGGTGAGTAGAGGGATGGCTAGGCCAGCGATGGGAGTACGGTCGGGTGGTGAGGCCTGCGCGGCAGCATAGCCGGCCGCGGGAGGAGGCAGCAGGCAGTCCCACCGACGCTTGTTTGAGTGGCTGGAGGAGGAAGAGAAGAGACTGAGGAAGCACGACAGCCGTTGGATGGACATCCAATAGTCACTTCTCTCGTGTGCGTTATTTCTAATAATGTACAGCCCATTTGCTAATTCTTAAAAAAAATTGGAGCCCATCTTCTTTTTGTTAGCATTACACCCCATATTGTGGCCGCGGTTAAAAAGTATATGAAATTTTGCATATTTCGGTGCGGTCACTGTTTTTAATCCCGAAATATCGATTCACATTCAAACTATTTTGAAAAATAATTTATATAAATATAGAATCCAAATAATTGTCCACGCATAAAAATCAATGGAATTTAAAATCTTGTAATGAAAAAAATTGTAACTATTTCCCGGTTTGATGTGTTTTAAAAATGTACAGCCCATTTCTGGGCAAACTGAATGAAACTCTCCTCGTCTTGAAAGATTTGTAGCCCAGCAGGGTTGATAAAACAAGTAGGCCTCATTTGGGTATTTCTTTAAGAAAATAGAACTGGGCTAGCCATTTTCAGGAAGAAAAAAACACAAATGGGATCATCATGTGGTAAACATAAATAAAACCCTGGCTAGACGAGCCACAGCCCCCGCACAGCCCCGTTGTTACCCTGATCCGTCGCTAAAACTAGTATAAATAACAACTGCTTGTTCCTAAAAAAATAAACTGCGCGACCTGCTGGGTCCCTGGTGTCAGGCGCTCGTAGTGTAATTCTCTCGTTTATTGACTACGTTGACAATGGCGTGCGCCCCAGATGTCCAACCATTAGGAGGAACCATATTTTTGGGCTTGTAATATAGATGCACTTGCTTGCGTACTGCCATGACGCTGGTGCGTCCCTACTGTCATCCTCTCCACGTACAGTCATCTCCTTGTTCCTCTCGGTTGTTGACGATGTTGACAACGCAAGAGAGCGGCGCACTATGCACGGCGAGGAACCAAGGCCGCAAGGTGGAGGACGATGGAGAGGCCTTGGACGGAACGAACAGGAGCCGTGGAAGATGCACTGGTCCAGTCGCAGGCAGGGGGAGTACGGAGGGTTGACCGGTTCGGGTGTGGGTGCGTGTTGGGGCTGACATCGCCGGAGAATAACAGGACATGTGGGGGAATAGAGGGAGGGACTAGCCAACGTTGGAGGGTACGTATGGTAGGGCGGCGGAGGTGCAACCAGCCATGGGAGGCAGGAGCAGGCGGATCCGACGGGGTGGTTTGGTTTGGGTGGCTGGAGGAAGAAGAAGACAAGAGATAGAAGATACACGAAAGATGTTGGATGTCAATCCAACGGCTGGTAGGCAGAATCATTTATTGAATGGCTAGTAAGTTGACACCACCTTGGATAGGCTATTTCCTCGTAGGTCCCAAATGTCAGAATCCAAATCTGTCACGGTCATGCAGCCTTTCCTATGAAAATTTACAGCCCATTTGATGTGCTAGTTCGAAATAAGTTTGTGGGTGCTGGTGGGGGCTAATCACTTGGCTTCTGTAATGCACAGCGAGCTCAAGCAGGCGGCGAGAGTGATGTTATTTCCCTTGGTTGGGATTTGTTAGTTGTTACAATATTTCACTCTAAATTAAACGACTGGCAAGCCATTTGCCTTGCTTCAAAGAAAATATGACAGTCACAACCGAGTTGAAAAGGGCCAGGACATCTAACTCAAGCTTACAAACTGTACAAAAGCACGAGGGTTAATTGTTCAACAGGTTTACAAAAAAACTCAGGTTGAAAAGGGCAACAACATCTAACTCCAGCACTATTTTCAGAAGTCACAGTCAAATGGATCGGTCAGGTCCATAGAATGAACATCCTGGGTCGTAAAATTTTCTAGATTATGACCACAATATGTTGTAAATAGAAGCCCCGTATGTTCAGAAGCTCTTTTGCCCACCTGAAACTCCTTTATTTGCCCTTCCACATACCCATCCGTCAAAAACAGGCTGCTGATAAACTTAAGCCTGATGGACA
Organism: Triticum monococcum; assembly: GCA_034509565.1. Lineage (NCBI taxonomy): Eukaryota > Viridiplantae > Streptophyta > Magnoliopsida > Poales > Poaceae > Triticum > Triticum monococcum. Next base: position 343,433,097 of record CM067847.1, read on the forward strand.
ATAGTAACCGAGGGAGTCCTGGATTAGGGGGTGTCTGGATAGCCGGACTATAACCTTTGGCCGGACTCTCGGACTATTAAGATACAAGATTGAAGACTTCGTCCCGTGTCCGGATGGGACTTTCCTTGGCGTGGAAGGGAAGCTTGGCAATACGGATATGTAGATCTCCTCCCATTGTAACCGACTCTATGTAACCCTAGCCCTCTCCGGTGTCTATATAAACCGGAGGGTTTTAGTCCATAGGACGAACAACAATCATACCATAGGCTAGCTTCTAGGGTTTAGCCTCTTTGGTCTCGTAGTAGATCTACACTTGTGCTACCCATATCATCAATATTAATCAAGCAGGAGTAGGGTTTTACCTCCATCGAGCGGGCCCGAACCTGGGTAAAAACATTGTGTCCCTTGTCTCCTGTTACCATCCGCCTAGACGCACAGTTCGGGACCCCCTACCCGAGATCTGCCAGTTTTCACACCGACATTGGTGCTTTCATTGAGAGTTCCTCTGTGTCATCACCTTTAGGCCCGATGGCTCCTCCGATCATCAACAATGATGCGGTCCAGGGTGAGACCTTTCTCCCCGGACATATCTTCGTGTTCGGCGGCTTTGCACTGCGGGCTAATTCGCTTGGCCATCTGGAGCAGATTGAAAGCTACGCCCTTGGCCATCAGGTCAGATTTGGAAGTTTGAACTACATGGCCGACATCTGCGGAGACTTGATCTTCGACGGATTCGAGCCACAGCCGGGCGCGCCGCACTATCACGATGGGTATGACCTAGCTCTGCCACCGAACAGTACCCTAGCGGCCGCGCCCGCAGCAGCTCCGACCCTTAGCTCAGAGCCAACTGCGCCGATTGAGGACGGTTTTCTAGACACCGCCTCGGGGGCTACAGTCTCAACGGAGATCGAGCCGAACACCATCCTCATCCTGTGCGAAACCCGTGACTCCAAGGTGACGGACTCTTTTCCGGACTCCGAACCTTCCGCGCCCGTGCCAATCGAATCCGATTGGGCGTCGATCATGGAATTCACCGCCGCAGATATCTTTCAGCACTCACCCTTCGGCGACATTCTGAATTCACTAAGGTCTCTCTCTTTGTCAGGAGAGCCCTGGCCGGACTATGGCCAACAGGATTGGGATGCGGACGACGAAGAAATTCAACGCCCACCCACCACCCACTTCATAGCCACTGTCGATGATTTAACCGAGATACTCGACTTCGACTCCGAAGACATCGACGGTATGGACGAAGATGTAGGAGACGAACATGAACCAGCGCCTATAGGGCACTGGAAAGCCACCTCGTCATATGAGATATATATGGTGGATACACACAAAGAAGGCAATGGCGACGGAACAACGGGGGATGACCCCTCCAAGAAGCAACCCAAGCGCCGGCGTCAGCGGCACCGCTCTAAGTCCCACCAAAGCAAAAAACGGTGATGCCGCCACGGGAGATAATAACACCCCGGATAGTGCCGAAGACAATTCCCTGCAGCAAGATTTAGCGCAGGAGGATGGAGAAGCCAGCCCCCCTGAGAGAGTGGCAGACAGAGAAGAAGAGGATGATAATTACATGCCTCCCTCCGAAGACGAGGCAAGCCTCGGTGACGACGATTTTGTCGTGCCTGATGATCCCGTCGAACAAGAGCACTTTAAGCGCAGGCTTATGGCCATGGCGAGTAGTCTTAAGAAAATACAGCAACAACTTAGAGTTGATCAAGACTTGCTAGCCGACAGATGGATGGAAGTTCTTGCGGCCAAGGAATACGAACTCGAACGCCCCTCCAAGAGCTACCCAAAGCGCAGGTTGCTACCCCATTTAGAAGAGGAAGCATTTAAACCTACATCACCAGCGCATGATGCGGCTGATCGGCCACCTCACGGCCGCGACAGAGAGTCCTCCCGGCCCTCCACTCAAGCCGAACCCCGGCGTCGCTCAAAAAATACCAAGGCACATGGAAATGCGCTAGACCTGTGAGATATGTTGGAAGATAGGGCAAGGCAAACAAGATCGATCTACGGATCGCGCGGGCGCTCCACGACACGAGATGATAACCGTCACGCCGGATACAGTAAATACGGCCGGGCCGAACACAGCAGACAAAGCTCATTTGAATTACATCATGATATAGCCCAGTACAGAGGCGCCACACACCCCCTATGCTTCACAGGTGAAGTAATGGATCATCAAATCCCAGAGGGTTTCAAACCCGTAAACATTGAATCATACGATGGCACAACAGATCCTGCGGTATGGATCGAGGACTGTCTCCTTCATATCCACATGGCCCGTGGCGATGATCTACACGCCATCAAATACCTCCCACTCAAGCTTAAAGGACCAGCTCGGCATTGTCTTAACAGCCTGCCAGCAGAATCAATTGGTTGTTGGGAGGACCTGGAAGCCGCATTCCTCGACAATTTCCAGGGCACTTATGTGCGACCATCAGATGCCGATGACCTGAGCCACATAACTCAGCAGCCAGAAGAATCTGCCAGACAATTCTGGACACGGTTCCTAACCAAGAAAAATCAAATCATCGACTGTCCGGACGCAGAGGCCCTAGCAGCCGTCGTGCATAACATACGTGACGAGTGGCTTGCCCGGCACCTTGGACAGGAAAAGCCGAAATCTATGGCAGCCCTCACGACACTCATGACCCGCTTTTGCGTGAGAGAAGACAACTGGCTGGCTTGTGGCAATGACATGACCAAGAGCCTTGGTAATTTGGATACAAAGGACAGCAATGGCAAGTCGCGTCGCAACAAGCACAAGCGCTACATTAACAGCGACAATGCTGAAGATACAATAGTTAATGCCGGATTCAGAGGCTCTAAGCCCGGTCAGCGGAAAAAGCCATTTAAGAGGAACACTTCGGGCCCGTCCAGTTTGGACCATATACTTGATCGCTCGTGCCAGATACATGGCACCCCCAAAAAACCAGCCAATCACACCAATAGGGATTGTTGAGTGTTCAAGCAGGCCGGCAAGTTAAATGCCGAAAACAGAGACAAGGGGCTGCATAACGACGAGGACGAAGAGCCCCGGCTGCCGAACAATAGTGGATAGAAGGGCTTCCCCCCACAAGTGCGGACGGTGAACATGAAATACGCAACCCACATCCCCAAAAGGGAGCGGAAGCGTGCACTCAGGGACGTATACGCGTTGGAGCCAGTCGCCCCAAAGTTCAACCCATGCTCCTCCTGCCCGATCACTTTTGATCGAAGGGACCACTCCACTAGCATCCGCCATGGCAGATTCGCCGCATTGGTTCTAGACCCAATCATTGACGGATTTCACCTCACTAGAGTCCTTGTGGACGGCGGGAGCAGCATGAACCTGCTTTATCAGGATACAGTGCGGAAAATGGGCATAGATCCCTCAAGGATTAAACCCACAAAAACAACCTTTAAAGGCGTCATACCAGGTGTAGAGGCCAACTGTACAGGCTCAGTTACACTTGAAGTGGTCTTCGGTTCCCCGGATAATTTCCGAAGCAAGGAGTTAATCATCGACATAGTCCCGTTCCGCAGTGGCTATCATGCACTGCTCGAACGAACCGAATTTGCAAAGTTCAATGTGGTTCCGTACTACGCATATCTCAAGCTCAAGATGCTAGGACCTCGAGGAGTCAATACGGTCAATGGAAACACCGAATGCTCTCTCGGAATAGAGGAGCACACGGCGGCCCTCGTAGCGGAAGTACAAAGCAGCCTCTCATGGCAATTCTCCAGTCTGGCTATTAAACGTCCGGACACCGTCAAGCGCGCCTGGAGTAACCTACAACAAGACCGTCTGGCACGTTCCGAGCAAGCGTAGCAATACGGCCCCAACCCCAGCCCTCGCGAAACAGCGAAATTAGTACTGCGCATACATAACTACGCTCTGAAAATACCATGGACACAGGGGGAGGGGCACGACCACGGCACGCCCAAAAATGCGGCTCAACCGCACCAGGGGCTCTCGATTTTGTCATTATTTCCTACTTTTAGTACCCTACTCTTCGGAAGGCTTGTCCGGCAGTACAACCGCCAAACACACAATGCAACAACCAAGGAGGCAGAAAGCTACGTGGAATTCCCAGGTGGTCTCTATAACGAGCAAAATACGTGTCTTACATACCGTCTCGTAGCTCGCCCCTGGAGGGGGACATGTCAAATAGTCCCATCTCTTGCTTATCGCACTATTTGTATTGTTCTGCTTTCATAGCAGCCTTTTACAATAAACAATGCTTAGCTTCAGCTTATTATTGCATTCTCTATTCATTTCCTTTTCAATACATATGTTCAGTTATGACATTTAGCACCCGTAAACTATGGTATGGTCCATACGCCAGGGGCTCAAGCACCCCATAATACGGCATGAGAAGTCCGAACACTTTCACAAAGTGCGGCCCTTCGAACTTATAGCATTATATGCCTCAGCTCCGAATCATGTCTTTGGTCAATAGTTGGGTTTGCCTGGCTCCCATGTTTTGGTACCTTACGTTCCGCTATATCGGCTAACGTAGCGCTGGGAGAACTACTGCGATTGTGCCCTGGTTGAGCTGGGCTAAGCACCTCAGTAGAGAAAGCTAAAACTGACTATCATGATAGGGCGAGAGATGGTCGCTGTTCAGGAGGTTTCGAGTCCCTAAAGACTTATGCCGCTTAGAGCGAGGAGTCGGCTTTGTCCGGCCTAGGCGTGTATAGCGCCCCGAACTCGGTCTTCCGAACACTAGGGGCTTCACCAAAATTTAAAATTATAGAATTCTCTGGCTAAGTGAGAGTGATAATGCATTATAGTCTGATTGCCTTGTTCGTTGTGCTGAGCACCTCCCTCGAAGGACCCACGAATGGGGAAAAGAGTGCTCAGGTTTATCCCAAACACCCCAGCACTCGTGGCATGGGGGCAGAAGCCGACGACTCGCCATCTCTCAAACTCGATAAACGGCTTCATAGAAGGTAATATTTTAAATTAAAACAAGACTTGCATAGCGCATATGAACAAGTTTTCAGCGCACATGATAAAACGAACAAGTTCACTCAAATATTAGATCTTTGGAACATTCATCCGCCACAAGGCGGATGCCCTTCAGGACACCCTCATAATACATCTCGGGGTGGCGATTCTCCTTGCCCTGCGATGGCCCGTCCTTCACAAGCTTCTCCACATCCATCTTGCCCCAGTGCACTTTAGCACGGGCATGCGCCCTACGGGCACCTTCGATGCAGACAGAGCGCTTGACGACTTCAAGCCACAGATAGGCATCCACCAGCTGCCTCACCAGCCCGAAGTAGCTCCCAGGCAGAGCCTCTCCAGGTCACAGCCGAACTATAAGGCCCTTCATGGCCTGTTCGGCCACCTTATGTTGCTCGACCAGTTGCTTCAGCTGGTCGCTCAAGGGCACCGAGTGTACGGCCCCAGCATACTGACACGCTACGGGACAAATCTGCGAATGCTCCTGGAGAGCTCCAGATTCGGGTAAGTAACAAGTAATTCACTTTCACGTGCTTTCTTTGCATAAAGAATGCCTTACCCGCCACTATCTTCTTCATCGCCTCAACTTCCTGCAGGGCTTTCTGGGCTTCAGCCTTGGCAGACTTGGCGCTTTCAAGGGCCGCTGCGAGCTCGGACTCTCGCGTCTTTGAGTCAAGCTCCAAACTCTCATGTTTTTTCATGAGAGCCTGGAGCTCTTGCTGCGCCTCGCCAACCCGCGCCTCATGTTTCTCCCGCTCGGTGTGCTCCATGGCCGCCTTCTTTTCAGCCTCAGAAAGCGCTTTCTTAAGGGTCGCCACCTCAGTCGTGGCCCCTAGAACATCAATAGCGATCATGTCATTTTTTGCAACTTCATCTTTTTAAATATACTCCACAAGGTATTACTTACCTTCTTTTTCCTCGAGCTCCTTTTTACAAGGCCGAGCTCTTGCTCAGACCGCTCGAGGCTCTGCTTCAGTGCATCCACCTCCGCGGTCAGTGCGGCAGAGGCCAGCAGCAAAGCCTGCATACGCATATTGACTTAATTATGTTAGACTCCTGCGAATGTTGTTAGATCCTCTATTCGGCTTTTCTTTCCGAACGGCAAACAGAGCATCAAGGGCTACTGTCTATGCGGTAATATTTTCACATATTTTTTACATACCTCAAAGCATGTTAGCAGGCTGGCACAGGCTTCAGTCAGCCCGCTTTTGGCGGACAGAACCTTCTGGATCACCGCACTCATAATAGTGCGGTGCTCCTCGTCGATGGAGGCGCCGTTAAGCACCTCCAGCAAATTATCTGGTGCCTCCGATTGGACGGAGGTCACAGGCGTCGTAGGCTTGCCCTTCTTACTACGGGGCCGCCTGCCGGACTCCGGAACCATTGAAGGTTCCGGTGCGGTGTCCGGCCCAGGGTCGGACATGGAGCCCTTGGGGGTTTTTCCCCTTTGCGCCTGGAGTCCGGGAGGTCGCCTTGCGGCGCCTCCAGGACCACCTCCTCCTGGCTTGAAACCTTTTGGGAAAACACCTCGGCGTCGTCTGTAGGGCGGGGGCAGGTAGCGGTCGGATGTGAAAAACTATTCACATCCGATGAATCCAGGGAGCCGCTCTACGACTCGTCGAGCCGGGCTTAGGGCGGAGTGCATAATTATATTCGGCGTTAGGAGAAGCTGTGCAATAAAGGAACGCCATGAGTCACTCAGGTATTCGAATACTTACGATTTTGCTAGGGGCTTGGCCCTGAGCGGCCACTCCTCTTCGCCGTCGTTGGCGTTGGTGGAGTAGTCCGTAGGGAGGGTCCTCCGTTTCTTGGGCCCTCTGGCCTCCCCAGTTGGGGCGGCCTTCCTTTTCTTTTCTTACCCTGCTGGGGAAGGGACCTCTTTCCTCCTCCTCGTCTTTGTGAGAGGAGTGCGCCTTGGAGTCATCGGACGATGAGTCCAACTCCACCGGGCGCCGGGAACTCTTCCGGGTTCCCATGGCCTTCTTATTGGCCTTCTTCTCCGGCACCATGTAAGATGCCAAAACCAGCAGCTCCGCCAAGTGGGCGTCCGCTGGGTCTTCGGGGAAAGGAGCCGGACAGTTGATCTGTTCGGCCGTCCTCTGCCAGTCCTGTCAAAGGCATGGGGGCTTAGATTCCGCATAGAGTCAAACTATGAAAGACAAATATCCTGTAAGAGGTAAAAATAGCTTACCGCATTGGCTTGACGCTGCGCACTGAATCCGTGATCCTCGGTAGAGGATGCGGGAGCCTCGGCGCCCTTGAATAGCACCTTCCAGGCATGTTCGTACGTTGTGTCGAAGAGCCTGCTCAGAGTTCGGTGCTGGGCCGGGTTGAACTCCCACAAGCTGAAATCCCGTTGTTGGCACGGTAGGATTCGGCGGATGAGCATGACCTGGACTACGTTAACAAGTTTGAGCTTCTTGCTCACCAGGTTTTGGACGCATGTTTGGAGTCCGGTCAGCTCTCCTTTTTTACCCCACAGCAGGTCCTTCTCTTTCCAGGAGGTGAGCCGCGTAGGGATTCCAGATCGGAACTCGGGGGCTGCGACCCATTCAGGGTCACGCGGCTCGGTGATGTAGAACCACCCCGATTGCCACCCCTTTATGGTTCCACGAACGAGCCCTCGAGCCATAGGACATTGGGCATCTTGCCCACCATGGAGCCTCCGCACTCCGCCTGGCGGCCGCCCACTACCTTCGGCTTGACATTGAAGGTCTTCAGCCATAGGCCAAAGTGGGGCTGGATGCAGAGGAAGGCCTCGCACACGACGATGAACGCCAATATGTTGAGGATGAAGTTCGGGGCCAGATCGTGGAAGTCCAGGCCATAGTAGAACATGAGTCCCCGGAAAAATGGGTGGAGAGGGAAGCCTAGTGCGCGGAGTAAATGGGTGAGGAACACCACCCTCTCATGGGGCCTGGGGGTGGGGATGAGCTGCCCCTCGTCTGGGAGCCGGTGCGCGATGTCGTCAGACAAGTACTCGGCTTTCCTCAGCTTCTTGATGTGTCCCTCTATAAAGGAGGAGACCATCCACTTGCCTCCCGCTCCGGACATGGCTGGAGAAGGTTGAGGTGGGGAATGCGGACTTGGGCGCTGGAGCTTGAGTGCGCGAAAGGAGGAAGAAGGCGTGGATGGAAAGGTGGATCCTTATCCCCTTATATGGGCGGTCGAAACTATGCGTCCACACCAGCCTGGAAAAACTCGCTTATCTCCCAAGCACCATAATCAATGGCGCGGTTGGGTTACCCACGCCCGTATGGATGAGAATCCCGTGATAAGGAGACACGATCTCTGCTTCGACAAGACGTGCCAAGGAAACCGCCTCGCAAAACGGGCTGAGGTGGGACAGTAAAAATGGTTCAAATAAAGGCTTGGCTGTGGCGTGATGACACGCTACGGAATACGTCAACAGATTAGATTTGTGTAAATATTATTCTCTCTACGACAGTATGTGGAACTTATTTTGCAGAGCCGGACACTATCCTCGTGTTCAAAATCTTCTATGAAGTATTCAGAGGAAGAACCCGCCTTGCAATGCGGAAGACAATTTGCGCGCCGGACTCGTCGTCATTGAAGCCTGGTTCAGGGGCTACTGAGGGAGTCCTAGATTAGGGGGTGTTCGGATAGCCAAACTATAACCTTTGGCCGGACTCTCGGACTATTAAGATACAAGATTGAAGACTTCGTCCCGTGTCCAGATGGGACTTTCCTTGGCGTGGAAGTCAAGCTTGGCAATACAGATATGTAGATCTCCTCCCATTGTAACCGACTCTGTGTAACCCTAGCCCTCTCCGGTGTCTATATAAACCGGAGGGTTTTAGTCCATAGGACGAACAACAATCATACCATAGGCTAGCTTCTAGGGTTTAGCCTCTTTGATCTCGTGGTAGATCTACTCTTGTACTACCCATATCATCAATATTAATCAATCAGGAGTAGGGTTTTACCTCCATCGAGAGGGCCCGAACCTGGGTAAAAACATTGTGTCCCTTGTCTCCTGTTAACATACGCCTAGACGCACAGTTCGGGACCCCCTACCTGAGATCCGCCGGTTTTGACACGGACAGTAACCTCGCATTCAGCAGGAAGAATGTGACAAATCTAGTGTTTGCACGGTTGGCTACATATCGTTCTAGCGTTATTGTCTTCAATCGAATCTCATGAGAACTGAGAAAATCCCGATGCTTACGAATCCACCAATTGGTTATAACTTTCTTACCCCGTCCTCTTGCCTAAATAGACATGAAGATTGAAAACAGTCAAGGTCTAAAAAAGAGTGTTGAAAGAGCAACAACTGAATGGTTAATTAACACTATATGCGAGATTCCAATGTGCGTGAAATTATCACCTTTATATACAACTTCTCCAGACATGAAAAGCATTGCAGCAAGCCAATAATCTTGTTCAGATCAAAACTATTCATTTGGATATATAAGATCTTGATAGAATCCAACACCATTGATAGGCCATCCATGGACAAACCCTTCATTGAGCATAAAACATAATATTAGTACAAAATGTGCACTCCAAGATGACATATAACTTATGCACAGAAATTTAAAATGCAGCTTATGGTTACAAGTGTAGATGATAATATAAAGTACCCGAAGAACTGTGGAGCCAAACACCATATTCAAATGAGCACAGAGATCATGTATTACACCCATGGTCTCCAGTTTAGGCGTAGAGAGGACGATTATTTTCAATGGTGAATAACTAGAATCAAGGACTAACCTTTGAAGTGAAGGGGCATCTTGGATGATGAGCTGCCTTCCGTCAAAAGAAATTCCAATTCTTACAAGGTTAGGTGACTTTATTTGGAGACAACCAATTCTAACTTTGAAAACAAGCACAAAGTACTCTAGGGCAGGGCAACTGGAATGGATGATGATGTGCAATGAGGCCTCCGATATACGAACCCGCACAAGTGAAAGTTTCTTGAGAAATGGGAGTCAAAGGTTTAGTACTAGATTGTCTGGTAGGTCGCACAATGCAAAGGTGGCGGTGTGGAGAGAGAAGGAAAACCGCGAGATGGTCATCGGTGCTGAGGGCACAGGTAGATGGCATTCGGTATCTGGTAGGTGATTTCAAGTGGAATAGTAGAACTCAAGTAGCTGTAGTTCTGTGAATTTAGGGGATTTCAGCTAGGCATCCACCATGCAGGGTATGGTATGCTTGCTCAGGTAGCATGACGGGATGCAAAGGCTTTGAACGGAGCCCTGGTGGGAGGAGATGATGGATCTGGGATTTGAAAATCATTGAAGAGAGATAGCTGACGACAGTCAAGATTAAGAGGCACAACGCGCCATAGAGGGCGGGACCGAATTGAGAGGACTTGGGTGCAGCAGCAATCCTTGGTGGGGAGTGACACGTCCATTTTTCATCATGCTTTCATATCGATATTTATTGCATTATGGGCTATTCGTACACATTATGTCACAATACTTATGCCTATTCTCTCTTATTTTACAAGGTTTACATAAAGAGGGAGAATGCCGGCAGCTTGGATTCTAGGCTGGAAAGGAGCAAATATTAGAGAACTATTGTGCATAGCTCCAAAAGTCTTGAAACTTCACGGAAGACGTTTTCAGAATATATAAAAAATACTGAGAGCAAGAAGTTCACAAAAGGGGCCACACCCCGCCCACGAGGGTGGGGGGCGCGCCATACCCCCCTGGGCGCGCCCCCTACCTCGTGGGCCCCCTAGTGGCCCTCCGATGTCCATCTTCTGCTATATAAATTCTTTTGATGAGAAAAAAAATCATAAGCCATCTACTCAGACGAAACTCCGCCGCCACGAGGCGGAACCTTGGTGGAACCAATCTAGAGCTCTGGTGGAGCTTTTCTGTCAGGGAAACTTCCCTCCGGGAGGGGGAAATCATCGCAATCGTCATCATCAATGCTCCTCTCATCGGGAGACGGCAATCTCCATCAACATCTTCATCAGCACCATCTCCTCTAAAAACCCTAGTTCATCTCTTGTATCCAATTCTTGTCTTCAAGTCTGGGATTAGTACCTGTGGGTTGCTAGTAGTCTTAATTACTCCTTGTAGTTGATGCTAGTTGGTTTAATTGGTGGAAGATCATATGTTCAGATCCTATATGCATATTAATACCCCTCTGATTATGAACATGAATATGCTTTGTGAGTAGTTACGTTTGTTCCTCAGGACATGGGAGAAGTCTTGCTATTAGTAGTCATGTGTATTTGGAATTCGTTCGATATTTTGATGAGATGTATGTTGTCTCTCCTCTAGTGGTGTTATGTGAACGTCGACTACATAACATTTCACAATTAATTGGGCCCAGAGGAAGGCATCGGGAAGTAATAAGTAGATGATGGGTTGCTGGAGGGACAGAAGCTTAAACCCTAGTTTATGCGTTGCTTCGTAAGGGGCTGATTTGGATCCATATGTTTCATGCTATGGTTAGGTTTACCTTAATACTTTTGTTGTAGTTGCGGATTCTTGCAATAGAGGATAATCATAAGTGGGATGCTTGTCCAAGTAAGGACAGTACCCAAGCACCGGTCCACCCACATATCAAATTATCAATGTACCGAACACGAATCATATAAACGTGGTTAAAACCAGCTCGACGATATTACCATATGTCCTCGGGAACCGTTTTCTCTATATAAGAGTTTTTCCAAGCTTGTCCTTTGCTACAAAAAGGATTAGGACGCCTTGCTGCACTTTATTTACTCTTGTTACTTGTTGCTCGTTACAAATTATCCTATCACAAAACTATCTGTTACCACTTATTTCAGCAATTGCAGAGAATACCTTGCTGGAAACTACTTATCATTTCCTTCTGCTCCTCGTTGGGTTCGACACTCTTACTTATAGAAAGGACTATGATAGATCCCCTATACTTGTGGGTCATCAAGACTATTTTCTGGCGCCGTTGCCGGGGAGTGAAGCGCCTTTGGTAGGTGGAATTTGGTAAGGAAAAATTTATATAGTGTGCCGAAATTTACTGTCACTTGTTACTATGGAAGGTAATCCTCTGAGGGGCTTGTTCGGGGTATCATCACCCCGACGAGTAGAGAAAAGAGTTGCTCCTCAACCTACTGAACCTACTGAAAATGAAAATAAAAATGAAAATGTCTCCTTCGGGTATGATAGAAAAACTGCTAGATAATCCTTTAGCAGGAGATGGAACAATACATCTTGATGAGCACCTAATATATGTTGATGAAGTTTGTGGATTATTTAAGCTTGCAGGTGTACCCGGAGATGTTGTTAAGAAGGCCTTCCCTTTATCTTTGAAGGGAGATGCATCGACATGGTATAGGCTATGTGATGATACGGGGTCATGGAACTATAAACGACTGAAATTGGAATTTCATCAGAAGTTTTATCCTATGCATCTTGTTCATCGTGATCCTAATTATATATATATAATTTTTGGCCTCGAGAAGGAGAAAGCATCGCTCAAGCTTGGGGGAGGCTTAAATCATTGTTATATTCATGCCCCAATCATGAGCTCTCAAGATAAATGATTATTCAAAATTTATATGCTCGGCTTTCTGATAACAATCGCACCATGCTCGATACTTCTTGTGCTGGCTCTTTTATGATGAATACTATTGAATTCAAATGGAATTTATTGGAAAGAATTAAACGCAAATCTGAAGATTGGGACCTCGACAAAGGTAAGGAGTCAGGTATGACACCTAAGTTTGATTGTGTTAAATCTTTTATGGATACCAATGTTTTCCATAAATGTAACACTAAATATGGACTTCACTCTGAGATAGTAGTTTCTTTCTATGAATCTTTTGCTACGTATGTTGATCGCCCCAAGTAGAAGTGGTTCAAATATCATCCTCCCATAGAAGTAAAAGTAGCTGCACCTATTAATGTTGAAGAAAAGATTATCACTTATAATGATCCTATTGTTCCTACTTCTTATGTTGAGAAACCACCTTTCCCTGTTAGCATAAAGGATCATGCTAAAGCTTCAACTGTGGTTCGTAAAAGCAATATTAAAACTTATACACCTCCTGAGAAAGTTAAAGTTGAACCTAATATTGCTATTGTGAAAGATATTTTGGCTGATAATATTGATGGGCATGTTATTTATATATGTGATGAAACTGCTAGAATTGCTAAACCTTGTGCTAAAGATAAACCTAGACCGGTGGTAGGCATGCCTGTTCTTTCTGTTAAAATAGGAGATCATTGTTATCATGGCTTAAGTGATATGGGTGCCAGTGCTAGTGCAATACCTATTGGCCTATATAGAGAAATTTTGCATGATATTTGCACCTGTTGAGTTAGAAGATATTGATGTCACAATTAAACTTGCCAATAGAGATACTATTTCACCAATGGGAATTGTTAGAGATGTTGAAGTCTTGTGTGGGAAAACTAAATATCCTACTGATTTTCTTGTTCTTGGTTCCCACAAGATAGCTTTTGTCCCATTATATTTGGTAGACCCTTCTTAAACACTATTAATGCTAAAAAAAGATTGCAAAAAGGATGTTGTTACTGTCGGTTTAGATGATATGTCTCATGAATTTAATTTCTCTAAATTTAGTAGACAACACCGCGAAGAAGAATTACCTAGTAAGGATGAATTTGTTGGTCTTGCTTCTATTGCCGTTCCTCCTAATGATCCTTTAGAACAATATTTGCTAGACCATGAAAATGATATGTTTATGAATGAAAGAAGGGAAATAGATGAAGTATTTTTAAACAGGAACCTATTCTGAAACACAATTTGCTTGTTGAAATCCTAGGGGATCCTCCTCCACCCAAAGGTGATCCCGTGTTTGAGCTTAAACCGTTGCCTGATACTCTTAAATATGCTTATCTTGATGAGAAAAAGATATATCCTGTTATTATTAGTGCTAATCTTTCAGAGCATGAGGAAGAGAGACTATTGAAAACTCGGAAGAAGCACCGTGCTGCTATCGGGTATACTCTTGATGATCTTAAGGTCATTAGTTCCACTCTATGTAAACATAAAATAAATTTGGAAGAAGATGCTAAACCAGTTCATGATCATCAACGACGGCTGAATCCTAAAATGAAAGAAGTGGTAAGAAACGAAATATTAAAGCTCCTTGAGGCAGGTATAATTTATCCCGTTGCAGATAGTCAGTTGGTAAGTCGTGTCCATTGTGTCCCTAAAAAGGGAGGTATTACTGTCATTCCTAATGATAAAGATGAATTGATTCCTCAAAGAATTATTACAGGTTATAGGATGGTAATTGATTTCCACAGATTAAATAAGGCCACTAAAAAGGATCACTACCCCATACCTTTTATCGCTCAAATGCTAGAAAGATTATCCAAACATACACATTTTTACTTTCTAGATGGTTATTCTGGTTTCTCTCAAATACCTGTATCAGCCAAGGATCAATCAAAGACTACTTTTACTTGCCCTTTTGGTACTTTTTCTTATAGACGTATGCCTTTTGGTTTATGTAATGCACCTGCTACCTTTCAAAGATGCATGATGGCTATATTATCTGACTTTCGTGAAAAGATTTGTGAGGTTTTCATGGACATTTTTTTCCATCTATGGATCCTCTGTTGATGACTGCTTAAGCAACCTTTATCGAGTTTTGCAGAGATGTGAAGAAACTAATCTTGTCTTGAATTAGGAAAAGTGTCACTTTATGGTTAATGAAGGTATTGTCTTGGGGCATAAAGTTTCTGAAAGAGGTATTGAAGTTGATAAATCCAAGGTTGATGCTATTGAAAAGATGCCATGTCCCAAGGACATCAAAGGTATAAGAAGTTTCCTTGGTCACGCCGGATTTTATAGGAGGTTCATTAAGGACTTCTCAAAAATTTCTCGGCCTCTGACTAATTTATTACAAAAATATATACCATTTGTCTTTGTTGATGATTGTGTAGAAGCATTTGAAATACTTAAGAAAGCATTGATCTCTGCACCTATTGTTCAGCCACCTGATTGGAATTTACCTTTGAAATTTCGTGTGATGCTAGTGATTATGCTGTAGGTGTTGTTCTAGGGCAAAGAGTTGATAAGAAATTAAATGTTATTCAATATGCTAGTAAACCCTAGACAATGCTTAAAGAAATTATGCTACTACTGAAAAAGAATTCTTAGCAGTTGGATTTGCTTGTGATAAGTTCGGACCTTATATTGTTGATTCTAAAGTAACTATTCACACTGATCATGCTGCTATTAAATATCTTATGGAAAAGAAAGATGCTAAACCAAGACTTATTAGATGAGTTCTCTTGCTACAAGAATTTGATTTACATATTGTTTATAGAAAGGGAGCTGAGAACCCCATTGCACACAACTGGTCTAGGTTAGAAAATGTGCTTGATGACCCACTACCTGTTGATGATAGCTTTCCTGATGAGCAATTAAATGTCATAAATGCTTCTCATACTGCTCCATGGTATGCTGATTATGCTAATTATATTGTTGCTAAATTCATACCACCTAGTTTCACATACCAACAAAAGAAAAAGTTCTTCTATGATTTGAGGCATTACTTTTGGGATGACCCACACCTTTATAAAGAAGGAGTAGATGTTGTTATTAGACGTTGTGTACCTGAGCATGAACAGGAACAGATCCTACGCAAGTGTCACTCTGAAGCTTATGGAGGACATCATGCTGGAGATAGAACTACACATAAGGTATTGCAATCTGGTTTTTATTGGCCTACTCTCTTCAAAGATGCCAGTAAGTTCATCTTATCTTGTGATGAATGTCAAAGAATTGGTAATATTAGTAGACGCCAAGAAATTCCTATGAATTATTCACTTGTTATTGAACCATTTGATGTTTGGGGCTTCAACTATATAGGACCTTTTCCTGCCTCTAATGGTTATACACATATTTTAGTTGTTGTTGATTATGTTACTAAGTGGGTAGAAGCTATTCCAACTAGTAGTGCTGATCATAACACTTCTATTAAAATGCTTAAAGAAGTTATTTTTCCGAGGTTTGGAGTCCCGACATATTTAATGACTGATGGTGGTTCACATTTTATTCATGGTGCTTTCCGTAAAATGCTTGCTAAATATGATGTTAATCATAGAATTGCATCTCCTTATCACCCTCAGTCTAGTGGTCAAGTAGAATTGAGTAATAGAGAGCTCAAATTAATTTTGCAAAAGACTGTCAATAGGTCTAGAAAAATTGGTCCAAGAAACTTGATGATGCATTATGGGCCTATAGAACTGCATATAAAAATCCTATGGGTATGACTCCGTATAAAATGGTTTATGGAAAAGCATGTCACTTGCCTCTTGAACTAGAATACAAGGCATATTGGGCTATTAAGGAGCTCAACTATGATTTTAAACTTGCCGGCGAGAAGAGGTTATTTGATATTAGTTCACTTGATGAATGGAGAATCCAAGCCTACGAAAATGCCAAGTTGTTTAAAGAAAAAGTTAAAAGATGGCATGATAAAAGGATACAAAAGCGTGAGTTTAATGTAGGTGATTATGTATTGCTATACAACTCTCGTTTAAGATTTTTTGCAGGAAAACTTCTCTCTAAATGGGAAGTCCTTACGTTATCAAGGAGATCTATCGTTCCGGTGCCATAAAAATCAACAATTACGAAGCAACAAATCCGAGGGTGGTGAACGGTCAAAGAATTAAACATTATATCTCAGGTAATCCTATAAAATTTGAAACCAATGTTATTCAAACCGTAACCCCGGAGGAATAGATAAGGGACACTTTCGGAACGTTTCAGACTTCGAAAAGGAATAGGTATGTGGTACGGTAAGTAAACCGACTCCAAAACAGTTTTTAAGGCAATATTTCTCCATTTTGGAATATTTAGAAAAATAGAAAAATAAGTAGCAGTCCGGGAAGGACACAAGGCCTCCACGAGGGTGGAGGGCGTGCCTGATAACCCAAAAGTATAGGGGATCGCAACTGCTTTCGAGGGTAAAGTATTCAACCCAAATTTATTGATTCAACAAAAGGGGGGCCAAAGAATATTCTCAAATATTAGCAGTTGAGTTATCAATTCAACCACACCTGGAAAATTAGTATCTGTAGCAAAGTGTTTAGTAGCAAAGTAATATGATAATGGTGGTAGCGGCAACAAAAGTAAAGACAGCAAAAGTAATGTTTTTGGTATTTTGTAGTGATTGTAACAGTAGCAACGGAAAAGTAGATAAACGTAAACCAGTATATGGAAAACTCGTAGGCACCGGATCCGTGATGGATAATTATGCCGGATGCGGTTCATCATGTAACAGTCATAACATAGGGTGACACAGAACTAGCTCCAATTCGTCAATGTAATGTAGGCATGTATTCCTTATATAGTCATATGTGCTTATGGAAAAGAACTTGCATGACATCTTTTGTCCTACCCTCCCGTGGCAGCGGGGTCCTATTGGAAACTAAGGGATATTAAGGCCTCCTTTTAATAGAGAACCGGAACAAAGCATTAGCACATAGTGAATAAATGAACTCCTCAAACTATGGTCATCACCGGGAGTGGTCCCGATTATTGTCACTTCAGGGTTGCTGGATCATAACACATAGTAGGTGACTATAGACTTGCAACATAGGATCTAGAACTCACATATATTCACGAAAACATAATAGGTTCAGATCAGAAATCATGGCACTCGGGCCCTAGTGACAAGCATTAAGCATAGCAAATTCATAGCAACATCAATCTCAAAACATAGTGGATACTAGGGATCAAACCCAAACAAAACTAACTCAGTTACATGATAAATCTCATCCAACCCATGACCGTCCAGCAAGCCTACGATGGAATTACTCACGCACGGCGGTGAGCGTCATGAAATTGGTGATGGAGGATGGTTGATGATGACGACAGCGACGAATCCCCCTCTCCGGAGCCCCGAACGGACTCCAGATCAGCCCTCCCGAGAGGTTTTAGGGCTTGGCGGCGGCTCCGTATCGTAAAACGCGATGATTTCTTCTCTTCGATATTTTTCTCTCCGAAAGCAAATATATAGAGTTGGAGTTGGCGTCGGAGGGTTGACAGGGGGCCCACGAGGTAGGGGGGCGCGCCCCCACCCTCGTGAGAAGGGTGTGGGCCCCCTGGTCTTCATATTTGGCCAGGATTTTTTATTACTTTTTCTAAGACCTCCCGTGGAGTTTCCGGTCATTCCGAGAATATTTGTTTTCTGCACATCAAAAACATCATGGTAATTCTGCTGAAAACAGCGTCAGTCCGGGTTAGTTCCATTCAAATCTTACAAGTTAGAGTCCAAAACAAGGGCAAAAGTGTTTGGAAAAGTAGATACGACGGAGACGTATCAACTCCCCCAAGCTTAAACCCCTTGCTTGACCTCAAGCAATTCAGTTGACAAACTGAAAGAAAGAAAGAAAAACTTATACAAACTCTGTTTGCTCTTGTTGTTGTAACTATGTCAAGCCAACATTCAAGTTTTCAGCATAGATCATAACTAACAACATTTGCAATAATTCTCAGGTCTCACAATTACTCATATCAATAGCATAATCAACTAGCAAGTCATAATGATAAATCTCGGATGACAACACTTTCTCAAAACAATCATAATATGATATAACAAGATGGTATCTCACTAGCCCTTTCTGAGACCGCAAAACATAAATGCCGAGCACCTTTAAAGATCAAGGACTGACTAGACATTGTAATTCATAGTAAAAGACATCCAATCATAGTCACACCCAAAATAAATTAACAGTGATGAATGCAAATTACGGCTGTGCTCTCTAGCTAGCGCTTTTTAATAAGAGGGTGATGACTCAGCATAAAAGTAAATGGATAGGCCCTTCGCAGAGGGAAGCAGGGATTTGTAGAGGTGCCAGAGCTTGGTTTTGAAATAGAGATAAATTGTATTTTGAGCGGTATACTTTCATTGTCAACGTAACAACTAAGAGATGGCGATATCTTCCATGCTAAACACATTATAGGCGGTTCCCAAACAGAATGATAAAGTTTATACTCCCCCTACACCAACAAGCATTAATCCATGGCTTGCTCGAAACAACGAGTGCCTCCAACATACATCAGGTCCCAGGGGGAGTTTTGTTTGCAATTAATTTTGATTTAGTTTGCATAAAGCATGGGACTGGGCATCCCGGTGACCAGCCATTTTCTCGTGAGTGAGGAGCAGAGTTCACTCCTCTTGAGAATAACCCGCCTAACACGAAAGATAAGGACATCCTTTGTTGATACATGAGCTATTCGAGCATACAAAACAGAATATTTATTTGAAGGTTTAGTGTTTGGCATAGACAAATTTACTTGGAACGGCAGGTAGATACTGCATATAGGAAGGTATAGTGGACTCTTCTGGAATAACTTTGGGGTTTAAGGGATTGGATGCACAAGCAGTATTCCCACTTAGTACAGGTGAAGGCTAGCAAAAGACTGGGAAGCGACCAACTAGAGAGCGACAACAGCCATGTACATGCATTAAAATTAATAAACATTGGATGCAAGCATGAGTAGGATATATTCCACCATGAACATAAATATCGTGAAGGTTATGTTGATTTTGTTTCAACTACATGCGTGAACATATGCCAAGTCAAGTCACTTAAATCATTCAAAAGAGGATACCACCCCATCATACCACATCATAATCATCTCAATAGCATGTTGGCATACAAGGTAAACCATTATAACTCATAGCTAATCAAGCATGGCACAAGCAACTATGATCTCTAATTGTCATTGCAAACATGTTTATTCATAGTAAGATAAATCAAGAACGACGGGCTCATCATATTTACAAAAACAAAAGAGGTCGAGTTCATACCAGCTTTTCTCATCTCAGTCAGTCCATCATATATCATCATAATTGCCTTTCACTTGCACGACCGAACGGTGTGAATAATAATAAGAGTGCACGTGCATTGGACTAAGCTGGAATATGCGAGCATTCAATAAATAGGAGAAGACAGGGCAATATGGGCTCTGGGTTAAATCAACAAAAATGCATATAAGTGCCACTTCAACAATTTAATTATGGTCTTCTCCTACTGACCCCCAAAGAAAGAAATAAAACTATTTACACGGGAAAGCTCCCAACAAGCAAAAGAAGAATGGGAAATATTTTTGGGTTTTCTTTTTAATTATTACTAATATAGAAGAAAAATAAACTACTACTAAACTTTTTTGGTTTTTCTTAAGGTTTAACAAACACAGAAGAAGAAAGCAGGAAAAGGAAAATAAACTAGCATGGATATTACAGTGAAAAAGTATGAGCACCGACATCTAGCAATGAGTGTGTGTGAACATAAATCTAATGTCGGTGAGAAATATGTACTACCCCAAGCTTAGGCTTTTGGCCTAAGTTGGTCTATGGCCACGGCTGGCCTGGCGGATATCCATAATAATAGTTGTTGGGGTCGTACTGTGATGAAGAGGAATAGTTGGGATCATACTGATGTGCAGCGATTATCGCCTGCTGAGCTGCAGCGTGGAGTCGGGATGCCTCCGCCCTCCTCTCGTACTCTTCTGCCTCCTCTCTGGTAATAACATATCTTCCTTTTGTATGTGAATCAAAGAAGGCAGGAGCAGGGAGAGTAATACGGAAAACATGTCGTTTATCAAAAATTAAGCGATATAAGAGAGGTGATTCAGGCCTCTCGACAAACTGGTGCGAAGCCATGGAGTTATAATCTAAATATGCATGAGGCAACTCCATATCACCCTCACAAATGTCTATTTCAAGAAAATGAGCTAAGCGGGTTGCATAAATTCCTCGAAAGAAATCTCCATTATGTCTATTATGATGCAACCTACGAGCTACAATGGCTCCCATATGATAAGATTGGTCTCCTAACACAGCACTCCTATGAATGCTAAGATCAGGGACACACATGTGACATGCTTCATCCTCATTTATGCATCTACCGATGAAAAGAGCAAAATAATGTATAGCAGGAAAGTGAATGCTCCCTATGGTAGCTTGCGTTATATCTCTGGATTCCCCCACAGTTATACCGGCAAGAAAGTTTCTAAATTGAGATTTAGGGGGATCCCTAATACTACCCCACGATGGAAGTTCGCAAGCAGAAGTGAAATCCTCTAGGTCCATGGTATAAGATTTGTCATAAAGATCAAACATGACTTAAGGAGAATTACGCGAAGATGTATACTCAAACCTCCTCACAAATGAACTTGTGAGATCATGATACTGGGGGCATTTGTTAGCCTCAAAATCCTCAAGACCGGCATTGCGCAAATATGATTTGAATTCTTCTTTAATTCCCGCATGGTCCATAAAATTTTCCGACGGCCATTCGCAAGGCCGTACCAGAGCGTCTCTTGGTGGATCCTCGTCAGCATCGCGAATAGCAATCCTGGGTTCTTGCTTCTTAGAGGAACCACCTTGGAACATCTTCCTAAACATATTATTTTCTCTGAAAAATTCTTAATAAAAGTAAACCAAATTCAATAATATTGATAGCAACTACTCCTACAAGTGCCTAGAGCCTATATCAAGCATTAGAACTACTTGGAACCATAAAAGTTTGAAATGCAAGCTCAAGAACATGGTCACCTATGCAGCACAAATTTGCAAAGAATAAGGCACTAGAACAAAAACTAATTGGACCAATGGAGGAGTCACATACCAAGGAACAATCTCCACAAGCAGTTTTGCGAGAGGTGCTTTGAGCAAGGAGATCGGAAATCACAACAAAAGTGGCTGGAACTCGTGCTTGAGTTGGTTTTTCGGGTTTGTACGAGACAGAGGAAGAAGATGGGGTCTGGGATAAGTGGAGGAGGGCCACCGTGGGCCCACGAGGCAGGGGGCACACCCTATAGGGGGAGCGCGCCCACCACCCTCGTGGCCAGGTGGCAGCTCCTCCCATGGTAATTTTTGCACAGTAAATCCTCAAATATTCCCGAAAAAATCATATTAAATTGGCATGGCATTCTGAGGACTTTTATTTTCGGGATATTTTTATATTGCATGGATAAGTCATGAAATAGACAGAAAATTACTATTTTTACTTTATTTAATATAAATAATAGAAAATATAAAGGGGGTACAGAAGTTTGTGCTTCTAGTTTCATCCATCTCATGCTCATCAAAAAGAATCCACTAACAAGGTTGATCAAGTCTTGTTAACAAACTCATTCTCGATAATCATGAAACCGGAGAAATTTCGAATAACACTAAGTTACCTCAACGGGGATATGCACGTCCCCTATAATAAGAATATCATATTTCTTCTTGACAGTAGGGAGAGGAAATTCAAAACCTCCAAATATAATCGATGGAATTTTCCCAATAGAGTTGATACGATGAACTTGAGGTTGTTTCCTTGGAAAGTCTACCGTATGCTCAGTACCATTAACATGAGAAGTAACATTGCCTTTGTTGTAATCAATAACAGCCCCTGCAGTATTAAGAAAAGGTCTTCCAAGAATAATAGACATACTATCATCCTCGGGAATATCAAGAATAACAAAGTCCGTTAAAATAGTAACGTTTGCAACCACAACATGCACATCCTCAAAGATACCGACAGGTATAGCAGTTGATTTATCAGCCATTTGCAAAGATATTTTAGTAGGTGTCAGTTTATTCAAGTCAAGTCTATGATATAAAGAGAGAGGCATAACACTAACACCGGCTCCAAGATCACATAAAGCAGTTTTAATATAATTTATTTTGATGGAGCAATGTATAGTAGGTACTCCAGGGTCTCCAAGTTTCTTTGGTATTCCACCCTTAAAAGTATAATTAGCAAGCATGGTGGAAATCTCAGCTTCAGGTATCTTTCTTTTATTAGTAATAATATCTTTCATATATTTAGCATAAGGATTTGTTTTGAGCACATCAGTTAATCTCATACGCAAAAAGATAGGCCTAATCATTTCAGCAAAGCGCTCAAAATCCTCACCATCCTTTTTCTTGGATGGTTTCGGAGGAAAAGGCATGGGTTTCTGAACCCAATGTTCCCTTTCTTTACCATGTTTCCTAGCAACAAAGTCTCTTTTATCATAACGTTGATTCTTTGATTGTGGGTTATCAAGATCAACAACAGGTTCAATTTCTACATCATTGTATATTAGTAGGTTGAGCATCATCATGAACATCATCATTAATATTTTTACTAGGTTCATGTTCATTACCAGATTGTGTTTCAGCATCAGACATAGATATATCATTTGGATTATCAGATGGTTGAGCAATAGGTTCACTAGAAGTTTGCACAGTTCTATCATTTTTCTTCTTCTTCTTTTTAGAAGAACTAGGAACATCAATATTATTTCTTTGAGAATCTTGCTCGATTCTCTTAGGGTAACCTTCAGGATACAAAGGTTCCTGAGTCATTCTACCAGTTCTAGTAGCCACTCTAATAGCATAATCATTTTTCTTACTATTCATTTCATCAAGCACTTCTTTTTGAGCCTTAAGTACTTGTTCTACTTGAGTGGTAACCATAGAAGCATGTTTGCTAACAAGTTTAAGTTCACCTTTAATATTAGCCATATAATCACCCAAGCGTCTAATCATATAAGCATTTTCTTTTAATTTTCTACCAAAATAAGCATTGAAGTCGTCTTGCTTAAACATAAAGTTATTAAACTCATCCAAGCACTGACTAGCAATTTTAGTAGGAGGGACTTCAGCTTTATCATATCTATAGAGAGAATTTACCTTTACTACCTGTGTCGGGGTATCGGGATCAGGAGGTTCTTCAGTAAATAAATAATTGCGATCATATGTTTCTTCAACAGGCGGTATATTAAGACCATGTATTTCTTCAATAAGAGGTAAATTCTTAACATCTTCGGCTTTAATACATTTTTCTTTCATAGATTTCTTTGCCTCTTGCATATCTTCAGGACTGAGAAATAGAATACCTCTCTTCTTCGGAGTTGGTTTAGGAATAGGCTCAGTAATTGGAGCAGGAGATGGCTCAGGAGCTGGCTCAGGAGGTGCCCAATTATTTTCATTTGTCAACATATTATTCAATAGAATTTCAGCTTCATCCGGTGTTCTTTCCCTAAAAAGAGAACCAGCACAACTATCCAGCTAATCTCTGGAAGCATCGGTTAGTCCATTATAAAAGATATCAAGTATTTTAGGTTTCTTAAGAGGATGATCAGGCAAAGCATTAAGTAACTTGAGAAGCCTCCCCCAAGCTTGTGGGAGACTCTCTTCTTTAATTTGCACAAAGTTGTATATTTCCCTCAAAGCAGCTTGTTTGTTATGAGCAGGGAAATATTTAGCAGAGAAGTAATAAATCATATCCTGGGGACTACGCACACAACCAGGTTCAAGAGAATTAAACCATATCTTAGCATCGCCCTTTAATGAGAATGGAAATATTTTGAGTAAATAGAGGTAACATGATCTCTCATTATTAGTGAACAGTGCAGCTATATCATTTAACTGAGTAATATGTCCCACAATAGTTTCAGATTCATAGCCATAAAACGGATCAGATTCAACCAAAGTAATTATATCAGGATCAACAGAGAATTCATAATCCTTATCAGGAACACATATAGGTGAAGTAGCAAAAGCAGGGCCGGGTTTCATTTTATCTCTAAGTGATTCTTTGTTCCATTTAATTAATAACCTCTTAAGATCATATCTATCTCTGCAAGCTAAAATAGCTAAAGAAGCATTCCTATCAAAAAGATAACCTTTAGGAATAACAGGCATATTTTCATCATCACTATCATCATCGTATTCAGATTCAATAATTTCTCTTTCTCTAGCCCTAGCAATTTTTTCATCAAGAAATTCACTAAGGGGCACAGTAGTATCAGGCATGGAAACAGTTTCATCATATGTATCATGCATAGCAGAAGTGGCATCATCAATAACATGCGAGATATCAGAACGAATAGCAGAAGCAGTTGTAGGTGCCGCAAACTTACTCATAACAGAAGGTGAATCAAGTGTAGAGCTTGATGGCATTTCCTTACCTCCCCTCGTAGTTGAGGGATAGATCTTGGTTTTTGGATCTGTCAAGTTCTTCATAGTGTCCAGCAGTTATAAATCCCAAGTGACTCAAAGAATATAGCTATGCTCCCCGGCAACGACGCCAGAAAAAAGGTCTTGATAACCCACAAGTATAGGGGATCACAACAGCTTTTGAGGGTAAAGTATTCATCCCAAATTTATTGATTTGACACAAGGGGAGCCAAAGAATATTCTCAAGTATTAGCAGCTGAGTTGTCAATTCAACCACACCTGGAAACTTAGTATCTGCAGCAAAGTGTTTAGTAGCAAAGTAATATGATAATGGTGGTAGCGGCAACAAAAGTAAAGACAACAAAAGTAATGTTTTTGGTATTTTGTAGTGATTGTAACAGTAGCAACGGAAAAGTAAATAAATGTAAACCAGTATATGTAAAACTCGTAGGCACCGGATCAGTGATGGATAATTATGCCGAATGCGGTTCATCATGTAACCGTCATAACATAGGGTGACATAGAACTAGCTCCAATTCGTCAATGTAATATAGGCATGTATTCCGTATATAGTCATACGTGCTTATGGAAAAGAACTTGCATGACATCTTTTGTCCTACCCTCCCGTGGCAGCGGGGTCCTATTGGAAACTAAGGGATATTAAGGCCTCCTTTTAATAGAGAACCGGAACAAAGCATTAGCACATAGTGAATACATGAACTCCTCAAACTATGGTCATCACCGGGACTGGTCCCGATTATTGTCACTTCGGGGTTGCTGGATCATAACACATAGTAGGTGACTATAGACTTGCAACATAGGATCTAGAACTCACATATATTCATGAAAACATAATAGGTTCAGATCTGAAATCATGGCACTCGGGCCCTAGTGACAAGCATTATGCATAGCAAAGTCATAGCAACATCAATCTCAGAACATAGTGGATACTAGGGATCAAACCCTAACAAAACTAACTCGATTACATGATAAATCTCATCCAACCCATCACCGTCAAGCAAGCCTACGATGGAATTACTCATGCACGGCGGTGAGCATCATGAAATTGGTGATGGAGGATGGTTGATGATGACGACGGCGACGAATCCCCCTCTCCGGAGCCCCGAACGGACTCCAGATCAGCCCTCCCTAGAGGTTTTAGGTCTTGGCGGCGGCTCCGTATCGTAAAACACGATGATTTCTTCTCTCTGGTTTTTTTCTCTCTGAAAGCAAATATATAGAGTTGGAGTTGGCGTCGGAGGGTCAACAGGGGGCCCATGAGGTAGCGGGCGCGCCCTGGGGGGGGGGGGGGGCGCCCCCCACCCTCGTGAGAAGGGTGTGGGTCCCCTGGTCTTCATATTTGGCGAGGATTTTTTATTATTTTTTCTAAGACCTCCCGTGGAGTTTCAGGTCATTCCGAGAATATTTGTTTTCTGCACATAAAACAACATCATGGCAATTCTGCTGAAAACAGCGTCAGTTCGGGTTAGTTCCATTGAAATCATACAAGTTAGAGTCCAAAACAAGGGCAAAAGTGTTTGGAAAAGTAGATACGACGGAGACGTATCAACGCCCCCTACCTCATAGGCACCTCGTGAGCTTTCCGGACTCCGTTTTCTTACATGACACGTATTTTGGTCGGTAAAAATTCATTATATAATCTCCCTGAGGTTTTGACTCCCGTATCACGCAAAAATCTCCTGTCGTTGTTTCGAGTTGTTTTTCTGATAGATCCAGGTCATCAAGTCGTCTTCAAGTGCCCCCAAGGACCAGTTCTTCGAGAAGGTCATCAACCCCTACCTTGCGGAGGTGCTGCTACGGCCTCAAACCATTGAGATGTGTGAGGGGTTGTTGCACATCCGCGATGTTGAGGGACCAAGGAAGACCGGAAGCACAGAGGCAAGGCTCGAGGCATTGGAGCAAGAAGTTTTCAAGTGTCAGGAGATGGTGGAGCGTGGACTCGATTCCAATCACAGTATGATCACAGAGTTCACCAATAACCACAAGCTGGACGTCAAGGACATTGGGGAGGCCATCTTCAAGCT
The DNA here is from genome assembly GCA_034509565.1 of Triticum monococcum. NCBI lineage: Eukaryota > Viridiplantae > Streptophyta > Magnoliopsida > Poales > Poaceae > Triticum > Triticum monococcum. Next base: position 343,459,999 of record CM067847.1, read on the forward strand.
TCATGAGAAAAACGAGCACCTCCAAGCCCAGATCTATGACCTACAAAATCAAAACTGTGAGTATGAATATAGATTTAAGAGGATGAGTTTGGCTGCAGATTTGAGGTTTCAGGAGACTCGATCATCCTTCTATGACGGTGAGCCTATGCCTTGGAAGAAGGACGACAACCCTATGCCATCAACAAAACCATCACCTTCTCCACCAACAAAGAAGAATTGAGTATCTGGTATGGGCACTCCCCTTGGCAACTGCCAAGCTTGGGGGAGTGCCCCGGTATCGTATCACCATCACTTTTATCTTTACTGTTTTTCTTAGTTCAATCCTTTTGATAATATTTTGATCTAGTAGAATAAAAGTTCTCAGTATGATCTAGTTGTGAGTTTTTCTTTATAATCCTTCTATGTAATCGAGTCTGTGAGCTATATATAATAAAGATTAGTGTTGAGTTAAGGGATCGATTATTTTGCCATGATCCTAAGTGAATAAAAGAAAAGAGAAAGGAATAAAAAGAAACAAAGATATCATAAGGATCTTATGGAGAGTAATGAGCTCACATAGAAAAAGTATGATGAATAAAAGTTGTTGAGAGTTGACAAACATAGTTTTGGTCATCGTTGCAACTAATAGGAAGTAATAAAGAAAGAGAGGTCTTCACATATAAATTTACTATCTTGGACATGTTTTATGATTGTGAGCACTCATTAAAATATGACATGCTAAAGAGTTTACGTTGGACAAGGAAGACAACGTAATGGGTTATGTTTTCTTACATCTGAGATAAATTATATTGTCATGGATCATCCAACATGGTTGAGCTTGCCTTTCCCCTCATGCCAGCCAAATTCATCGCACCAAGTAGAGATACTACTTGTGCTTCCAAATAACCTTAAAATAGTTTTTCCATGAGATTCCACCATACCTACCTATGGATTGAATAAGATCCTTCGAGTAAGTTGTCATCGGTGCAAGCAATAAAAATTGCTCTCTAAATCTGTATGACTTATTAGTGTGGGAGAAAATAAGCTTTATACGATCGTGTGATATGGAATAAATAAAAGCAACGGACTGCATAATAAAGGTCCATATCACAAGTGGAAATATAAAGTGACATTCTTTCGCATTAAAATTTTGTGCATCCAAACATAAAAGCGCATGACAACCTCTGCTTCCCTCTGCGAAGGGCCTATCTTGTACTTTTATCTCCTACCTTGCATAAGAGTCATGGTGATCTTCACCCTTCCTTTTTACATTTTATCCTTTGGCAAGCACAGTATGTTGGAAAGATCCTGGTATATATGGCTAATGGGATTTGAGTTTTTATGAACTATTATTGTTGACATTACCCTTGAGGTAAAACGTTGGGAGGCAAAACTATAAGCCTCTATCTTTCTCTGTGTCTGATTAAAACTCCATACCCATAAGTATTGCATGAGTGTCAGCAATTGTGAAAGACTATATGATAGTAGAGTATGTGGACTTGTTGAAAAGCTCTTACATTGACTCTTTCCTATGTTATGATAAATTCCAATTGCTCCAATGACTGAGATTATAGTTTTTTAGTTTTCAATGAAGTTTATGATTCATACTTGGAATTGTGATTGAATTATTACCCTAGCATAAGAGATCATATGACAAGAATTTAGGTAAGTTGATGTTCTAAGAATGATCATGATGCCCTCATGTCCGTATTTTATCTACACCTCTATCTCTAAACATGTGGACATATATTTTGATTTCGGCTTTCGCTTGAGGACAAGCGAGGTCTAAGCTTGGGGTAGTTGATACGTCTATTTTGCATCATGCTTTTATATCGATATGTATTGCATTATGGGATGTTATTACACATTATGTCACAATACTTATGCCTATTCTCTCTTATTTTACAAGGTTTACATAAAGAGGGAGAATGCCGGCAGCTGGGATTTCGGGCTGGAAAAGGAGCAAATATTAGAGACCTATTCTGCACAGCTCCAAAAGTCCTGAAACTTCATGGAAGATGTTTTCGGAATATATAAAAAATACTGAGAGCAAGAAGTTCACCAGGGGGGCCACACCCTGCCCACGAGGGTGGGGGCGTGCCCTACCCACTAGGCACACCCCCTACCTCATGGCCCCCTGGTGGCCCTCCGATGTCCATCTCTGCTATATGAAGTCTTTCGATGAGAAAAAAATCATAAGCCATCTTCTCGGATGAAACTCCGCTGCCACGAGGCGGAACCTTGGTGGAACCAATCTAGGGCTTTGGCGGAGCTGTTCTGCCGGGGAAACTTCCCTCCGCGAGGGGGAAATCATCGCCATCGTCATCATCAATGCTTCTCTCATCGGGAGAGGGCAATCTCCGTCAACATCTTCATCGGCACCATCTCGTCTCAAAACCCTAGTTTATCTCTTGTATCCAAATCTTTTCTTCAAGTCCGGGATTGGTACCTGTGGGTTGCTAGTAGTCTTAATTACTCCTTGTAGTTGATGCTAGTTGGTTTAATTGGTGGAAGATCATATGTTCAGATCCTATATGCATATTAATACCACTCTGATTATGAACATGAATATGCTGTGTGAGTAGTTATGTTTGTTCCTGAGGACATGGGAGAAGTCTTGCCATTAGTAGTCATGTGAATTTGGTATTCGTTCGATATTTTGATGAGATGTATGTTGTCTCTCCTCTAGTGGTGTTATGTGAACATCGACTACATAACACTTCACCATTAATTGGGCCTAGAGGAAGGCATTGGGAAGTAATAAGTAGATGATGGGTTGCTAGAGTGACAGAAGCTTAAACCCTAGTTTATGCGTTACTTCGTAAGGGGCTGATTTAGATCCATATGTTTCATGCTATGGTTAGGTTTACCTTAATACTTTTGTTCTAGTTGCGGATGCTTGCAATAGAGCTTAATCACAAGTGGGATGCTTTTCCATGTAAGGATAGTACCCAAGCACCCATCCACCCACATATCAAATTATCAAAGTACCGAACGTGAATCATATCAACGTGATGAAAACTAGCTTGACGATATTCCCATGTATCCTCGGGAGCGCTTTTCTCTACATAGAAGTTTTTCCAGGCTTGTCCTTCGCAACAAAAAGGATTGGGCCACCCTGCTGCACTTTATTTACTCTTGTTACTTGTTGCTCGTTACAAATTATCCTATCACAAAACTATCTGTTACCACTTATTTCAGTACTTGTAGAGAATACCTTGCTGGAAACTGCTTATCATTTCCTTCTGCTCCTCGTTGGGTTCGACACTCTTACTTATAGAAAGGACTACAATAGATCCCCTATACTTGTGGGTCATCAGGGAGAAGTGAGATGATCTCCCCAAGGACGGCGTCCGAGCCATGGGACCTCCCGCCACCAGATATCATCACCAGCTTTCTATCAAAAGGATCCTGGCTCGGGTTAAAGTCCTCCCCTTTCCTCGCCTTCCCCTTGTCTCTGTACTTCACAAGCTTGTTGTGGGAGGACTTGTTGGTGAAGCTCTCTGGACGATCTAGGTCAAACTCCGTGAATGGCTTGGCCTTCTTGTACGGGGCCATATGGGCCATGCCATTGAGGTCGAACAGACTTGGCACAGGCTTTCTTATGGTGGTGCGCATGAGAGAGAGGAACAAAATATTAGTTATGGGCTCAAGCTAGCATGAAGAATGATATTGCTATGTAAATAGGTCATTTTGGAGCTAAGAAAGGTTATTATGTCATTTTCGAGGAAAATAAGCTGAGTTTAGGTCATTTTCGAGGTAACCAAGGTTATTTTGCCATTTTGACCAAAGTATGCTAACTATGTCATTATTGAGCTATCCAAGGTTATTATGTCATTTTAGTGCTAATTATGTCATGAATGAACTAGCTAAGATTAGTTTAGGTTGTTATTGAGCTATCAATGGTAGTTATGCCATTTTTAGTAACCTTAGCATATTAAGTCATTTTAGAGAGCTATCTAAGGTTGTTATGTCATTTTATAGCTAATTATGTCATGAATGAACTAGCTAAGATTAGTTTAGGTCATTATTGAGCTATCGAAGGTAGTTATGCCATTTTTAACTAACTAAAGCATACAAAGTCATTTTATAGAGCTATCTAAGGTTATTATGTCATTTTGGAGCTAAATATGTAATAAATGAACTATCCAAGGTAGTCATTTTGGAAGGGATAAATGCTAGCATGAAGAATGAAATTGAAGGATTCCTACCTCTCCCGCTGCCACGTCCATCTCAACCAGCCTTCTTCGTCCTCCCCTGACCTCTCCCATCCGTAGAAGAAGCGCCCGTCGCAGCTGTCTGCATACTGTCTAGCAGCGCTCTCTAGAGGGGCTGGGCTGGAATAATGGAACCACGCCTCCCAATAGCGCTCGAAGGAGGCTCGGGGCACTCTGGACCCTTGCCCACCATCCTGTCAACACCTGCAATGACAAAAAGTAAACGAAATTAGTACAACATAAAAAATTTGGATACCTGACATGAATATAATAATATGTATATAATTTAAGTGTATCATCATCATGAACATAGTAAAAATACACCCGATCAACACAAATATAAATGATGTTTTACATAACAAAATCAAAAAATATACAACCTACCTCATAATTCACAAATATATGACCCCGTCGGGGTCGGGGTCGGGGTCGGGGTGTGGTTGTGGCTTCAGGCTGTCGGGCTCGATCTGGGTGTCAGGGTGTCGGGGTCGGGGTCGGGGTGTTCTTTCACGGTGTCTGGGTGTGGTGTCAGTGTGTCGGGGGTCGGGGTCGGGGTGGGGGTTCGTGTATCGACTGTCGGGGTCTCAAGGTGTCGGGGTCTCAGGGTGTCGGGGTCTTAGTGGTCGGGGTCGGGGTCGGGGTGTTAGGTGCCGGGGTGTCGGTGGTCGAGGTCGGGGTCGGGTTGTCGTGTCAGGGTGTCGGGGTCGGGGTGTCAGGGTGTCGGGGTCAGGGTTGGGGTGGGGGTGTGGTGTCAGGGTGACGGGGGTCGATTTAGTTTTGTTAGTCTCTTCTTCTTCTCCTCCTCTCCTCTTTATTCTTCTTCTCCTCCTCCTCTTCCTCCCTCCTCCTACTCCTCCTCCTCTTCTTCTTCTTCTTCTTCTTCTTCTTCTTCTTCTTCTTCTTCTTCCTCCTCCTCCTCTTCCTTCCTCCTCCTCCTCCTCCTTCTCAACTAAAACTAAAACTAAAACTAAACTAAAACTAATCTAAAATAAACTAAAACTAAAATACTCTTCTTCTTCTTCTAAACTAAAACTAATCTTTTTCTTCTTCTTCTAAACTAAAATACCCTTCTTCTTCTTCCAAACTAAATCTAAAACTAATCTAAAATAAACTAAACTAAAATAAACTAAACTAAAATAAACTAAAACTAAACTAAAACTAAAACTGAACTGAAACAATAACTATAACTCTAACTAAAACAAAAACTAAACTAAAAGTAACAAAAAAAACTAAACTAAAAAAGGGGGGAGAACTCAACTACAGGGATCGCCGAAGGAGGCGCGAGGCGGTCGGTGGATGGGAGGGCGGCCGCCGGAGGAGGCGGCGGCCTGGTGGAGGGGGAGGCCATACGACCGCGGCGGGACGGTGCAGGGACGGCGACGCAGGGGAGGGGGCGGGGCGGCTGGACGGCCGCGGTGTGGCTGACTCATGTGGAAGGGGAGGCGGGGGCGCGGTGGATGTCGGGGCACCGCAGGGGAGGGGTGCGGGCCGGTGGGCGGCAGGCTACGGCGGACGGGGTCAGCGGCAGCGCGGATCGGGGATGGCAACGCAGGGGAGGGGGTGGGGGGCGACGTGGAAGGGACTGCGGGGGCGCGGTGGAGGTCGGGGAGGCGCAGGGGATGGGTGCGAGGCGGCCGGCTACGGTGGACGGGGTCGTCGGCGGCGGCGCGAGTGTGGGTCGAGGGTGTCTGGTACAGAGAGAGAAGAGAGAGAGGATGGGGCGGGACGGCCGTTTACGTACTCATCTCTTTGTCGTCCGCTGGCGGACGCAAAGAGGTGGGGCTGTTGGGTCGTTATGATCTAGACCTCCACTGGACCCCACCCACCTCTTTGCCGTCAGCTAGCGGATGGCAAAGCACTAGCTGATGGCGAAGAACCTCTTCGCCGTATGCTATCTCTTTGTTGTCCGCTTCCTCAAAGCGGACGGCAAAGGACCTTTTTGTCGTTAGCTGGCAGACGGCAAAGAGGCGACGGACGGCAAAATGCCAGATTCCAGTAGTGAAGAACTATATAGTGTGCGAATAACTTTGAAAGATGGTCGCTGGATGAAGCTAATCCGATAGTGCAGAGATGGAAAATCCAAGCACTACTGGCCGTTGGATATCATCAACATTCCACCAGATCTTCCACATGTACAATTTAGAAGACTCCATGGTTGAACTTAAGCATAATGCACAAACCTCAAAACACAAGCACTTCTCCTTTGTTCTAGAATCTTCCGTATCATAATTGATTTTTTTCTAAATGAATTGCCATTATTTGTTTTTTTACTTTATGCTTTACAATGTACAACCCCATGAATCTTAACATTTTTATAAAACTAATTGATTTTGAATGAGATGAACTATAAGAACTAAACGAACATCTACATCATGCATATATGACTCAAAGCTTTACATGCTGTAGTGTGTATTTATTCATAATTTGGTTTTGAAATCTCATGCGTTGAACACATGTGTACCTTACTAGTTTTGAGTAGAGTAGCAAATTTCACGCGGCCCAGGGTATATCAAAATGCAGGGCCCATGCATCATTGCCATTCGGTCAAACCTACGTCCGCAATTTTTTGTACGTACTATATATCCACTCGTCCCCGAACCCAAAATGTTGCCTCATTCCCCTAAAACCAAGCGGCCCACACATATTTAAGGCGTCGACTCGAACTCAGTGCGTCTCCCCTTTACTATGACGTGGCCCCCCACGCCATAGTAGTACTCCCACAAACCCTACCACCGCACGCATCATTGGTTTTCTTCAAGAGGACAAGGGAGAAGCCGATTTGTAGTGGAGGCGTTTTCAAAAAAATGATCTGTAGTGGAGACCCCTACCCTAGGGTGCCATAGGTAGTTGCCGCACGCATCATTGGTTTTATCTTTTCTCTATGCTCTTGCGCCCTAGAGTGAAATGATGGTTGCTTCGTCCGTCCAGCTTAATGCGGGAAAGGTGGGGCTTTGTGACTTGACCCCTCATCACTCATTTTCTACTACTGCGATGCTACGACCGGGGTGCCTCCAATTCCGACCGCTGCTCCAAACTATAATTTGGTGCATCGCACGTGGAACAAGACGGTGGATGAGCCACATGTCGGCCAAAGGGGTCCTGTTAAGTGTGTCGCCATTTCGTGTGCTGCCTGACACTGCTTGAGTTGCTACGCCAACATGACAGGTGCAACCTACCACTTGGTTATGTTCCTTGGTGAATCCTGACTATATTGATCTAAAAAGATATGTATTGAACTACCCTCTCCGTCTTGTTTTTTTAGGCGTCTCTATTTATAGGGTGTGCACGTAGTTCTAGGTCATCCATTTGACTAACTAAATATGAGTTACTATGTCACGAAAATTATATCATTGGATTATTAAGCGGATGTTGTTTCTAAACATATACTGTTCATCACATATCTAGCCAGTTAAATTCTCAACCTAGAACGACGTGCATGCCATGTAAACCGATACAGAGGAAGTATAGTAGTAAAAATGGGATGATTTTATTGAGCGATCAGAGGGGGAGCATGGCCTATCATGCGGTCCCACATGTCATGATAAACCAAGGCGATGCGCGTGTCCCTCTTGAGGTAGAAGCAATACTACATGGTTTGAGATGATGGCGAACCGAAGTTTGAAATAATGGTTCCTTCGTCCATCTGGGAAGGTGCGGAATTGTGATTTGACGTCTCATTGCTCATTACTACTACTACTACTACTACTACTACTACTACTACTACTGGGGCGGTACGACTTGGTGCGTTCCCCCTGCTATTCTGCACTATTATTTGGTGCTTGACACGTCGACCCGGTTGCTATATGTCCCACATATCGGCGACAGGAAGTACATAATTCATAAAAGTGGGCATCGACGGAGGAGTACAAGACACGGCTTGGGTTTTTGCTGCTTCGTGCGATCCATCGATAGAAACCAGGACTAAAAAAGGAGAGGGCGGGACTTTTCCCGCGCGGCAGGCAGGGGAGTTTGGCATAGTCTGTTCGAGGCAAGGAGGCAGGAAGGGAAACAAGCAAATATAGGTTGAGTGACTTAGTTTTGGGAAAATCTGATTTTACGGAGTACGTACCGACTAGGGTTTATAGGGCTCATCTAAAAACATTCGTTTTTCCATTTTATAAGTCTCAATTCTACTACTAGTAGTAGTACTAAGGGAGTCCTGGATTAGGGGGTCTCCGGACAGCCAGACTATATCCTTTGGCCGGACTGTTGGACTATTAAGATACAAGATTGAAGACTTCGTGCCGTGTTCGGACGGGACTCTCCTTGGCGTGGAAGGCAAGCTAGGCAATACGGATATGTAGATCTCCACTCTAGTAATCGACTCTGTGTAACTGTCGTGGAGTTGACACGGCAGATGTCCTAGAGCAAGGACTTAGTCATAGGGCCATCGCACTAGGAAGCTTAAAGGGGTTAATCGGGACAAAGGATACGAGAGTTTTTATACTAGTTCGGCCCCATAAGATGAAGGTAAAAGCCTACGTCTAGTTGGGATCGGTATTGCTGAAGTTTCGATCTCCAAGGGGCTAAACTCGTCGGCTTGGTTATCGATCTGGTTCTTTCTATTTTTAAGCCGCCGCCAGGTCGCCCCCTTATATACACGGGTTGACGCCTGGTGGCCTACAGAGTCCCGGCCGGCTCATAAAACATGTCCGGCTCGGTGACTTCTTTTATATGCCTTTCTTTACATATGCCGGTTTACAATATTTGGGCCTTAAGCCGCCCTTGGGCTTAGGCCTTTTACAAGTCTAGATAACTATAATCTTGAATTACCGGGCTTCTATTTGTAACCAGCCATTGGGTTGACCCGGCCCCTCCTGGGCGGGTCATACCTGGTAGCTATATCCCCAACATTCGGCCCCAAGGTTGACTTGAACTTTGTTCCTTGTCAATCTTCAACACTTAGATGAAACCCATCTTCCTTTGTCTGAAAGAACTCTGTAACCTGCCATGACGTCATCTTCTGAAAACATGAAGGCCTATTATGACATCATCTTCAACGGATCTTTTATCTTTTAATGTATTCCGAGAATTGAGGCGTTCGCTTAGCTGGATAATCATTATTTTGGTCCTCCCTTGATTTTCGCGCCCATCTGTTCGCATCTGCCCTTATAAATAGGCACGCGGCCGGCTTTTCTCATTCTGCCCTCTTCTTCATCTTCTTCCTCTCGCAATCTCCGGACACGGGACGTAGTCTTCAATCTTGTATCTTCATAGTCCTGGAGTCCGGCTGAAGGTATGGTCCGGCTACCCAAACACCCCCTAATCCAGGACTCCCTCAGAAGCCCCTGAACCAGGCTTCAATGACGACGAGTCCGGCGCGCAAATTGTCTTCGGCATTGCAAGGCGGGTTCCTCCTCCAAGTCCTTCACAGAAGATTGTAAACACCAAAAGTAGTGTCCGCCTCTGCAAAATAAGCTTCCACATATTGCCATAGAGAGAATAATATTAACACAAATCAAATCTGCTGACGTATTCCGCAGTGCGTCATCACACTACGGCCAAGTCCTTTACTCAAATCGTCTTCACTTCTTCACCTCAGCGTGTTTTGCAAGGCGGTTTCCTTGGCACGTCTTGGTAAAGCAGAGATCGTGTACCCCCCTTTTACGGAATTCTCATCAATACGGACGTGGGTAACCCAATCGTGCCACTTATCACGGCGCTTGGGAGGCAAGCGAGTTTTACTAGGATGGTGGGGACGCACAACCGCATCCGCCCATATAAGGGGATAAGGATCCACCTTTTTACCTACGCCTTCTTCCTCCTTTGCCTATCCATCTCCTATGCACTCGAGCTCCAGCGCCCAAGCCCGCACTTCCCACCTCAACCTTCTCCAGCAATGTCCGGAGTGGGAGGCAAGTGGATGGTGTCCTCCACCATGAAGGGCCAAGTCAAAAAGCTAAGGAAGGGCGGATACCTTTCCAAGGACATTGCACACCGGCTTCCCAAAAAGGGGCAGCTTCTCCCCACCCCAAGGCCCCATGAGAGGGTAGTGTTTCTTCCCCACTTCCTCCGCGGACTAGGTTTTCCACTTCACCCATTTGTTTGGGGGCTCATGTTCTACTACAGCCTGGATTTCCATGATCTGGCCCCGAACTTCATCCTCAACATCTCGGCGTTTATCGTCGTGTGCGAGGCTTTTCTCCGCGTCCGCCCCCATTTTGGCCTCTGTCTCAAGACCTTCAACGTCAAGCCCAAGGTGGTGCGCGGTAGCCAGGCAGAGTGCGGAGGCGCCATGGCGGCCAAGATGGCCAACGTCCTATGGTTCGAGGGCTCTTTTGTGGAGACCCTAAAGGGATGGCAATCCGGGTGGTTTTACATCATCGAGCCACGCGATCCGAAATGGACCGCAGCCCCCGAGTTCCGATCCGGATCCCCCACGCGGCTTGTGTCCTGGAAAGAGACAGGCCTGTCGTGGGGTGATGAAAAAGAGGTGACCGGATTGCAAACATGCATCTCGTCCCTAGTGAACAAGCCAATCTAGCTTGTTAATGTAATCTAGGTTATGCTCGTCCGCCGGATCCTCCCGTGCCAACAACGGGATTTTAATCTATGGGAGTTCGACCCGGCGCAGCATCCGACCCTCAGCAGGCTCTTCGACACGACGTATGAAGATGCCTGGAAGATGCTATTCAAGGGCGCCGAGGCTCCCGCATCCGCTTCCGAGGACCACGGATACAGCTCGCAGCGTCAGGCTAGCAAGGTAAGCCATCTACACCTTTTACAGGATGTTAAGTTTTTTTCATAGTTTGACTCTATGCGGGATCTAAACTCCCTTACTTTTGACAGGCTTGGTGGGCAATGTCCGGACCGATTAACTGTCCGGCTCCGCTGCCCGAAGACCCAGCTCCAGGTTTACTAGTGAAGCTGTTGGCTCCGGCGCCTTATGTGGTGCCGGAGAAGAAGGCCACGGGGACTCGAAAGAGTGCCTGCAACGTGATAGTGTCGGACTCGTCATCTGATGAGTCCAAGACGCCCTCTTCCCGTGAAAACGCGGAGGAGGAAGAAGAAAACTCTCCCCCCCAGCGTAGGGAGGAGAGAAGAGGAAGGCCACCCCAACGGGGGAGGCCGAGGGGTCTAGGAAAAGGAAGACCCCTCCGCCGGACTACGCCCCCGATGCCGAAGAGGGCGAAGAGGAGTGGCCAGACAGGGCGAAGCGTCCGGCGAAATCGTAAGTTCGGATATCAGAGTAACTCATGATGTTCCTTTGTTGCACAGATTTCCCTAATGTCGAATGTAATTATGCAGTCCATCCCGAGCCGGACTCGACGAGTCGTCGAGCGGCTCCCTGAATTCATCGGACGTGAACTCAGTTCCGCCCGCTCTCTCCCCCCGCACCGCGGACGACGCCGAAGTGGCGTCGCGACGAGCTCTGGGGCAGGAGGAGGTGGTCCTGGAGGAGCCGCAAGGCGACCTCCCGGACCCCAGGAGTAAAGGGGACAAGACCCCCCAGGGCTCCAAGTCCGGCTTTGGGCCGGACACCGCACCGGAATCTACAACAGTTCAGGATCGTGGTAGGCAAACTCCTTCCAAGAGGAGTAAGCCTTCTGAGCCGGCAGCTTCCGTCCAACCGGAGGTGCCGGACAATCTGCTGGAGGTGCTTGACGGCGCCTCCATCGACGAGGAGCACCGTACTATTATGAGTACGGTGATCCAGAAGGTTCAGTCCGCTCTTGGCGGACTGAGTGAAGCTTGTGCTAGCCTTCTAACAGGCTTCGAGGTAAGTAAAAAATATGTAAAAATATAACCGCATAGACAGTAGCCCCTGATGCCCTGTTTGGCGTTCAGAAAGAAAAGCCGAATAGAGGATCAATTAAATTTCGCAGGAGTCTAACAACAAAGAGTCAATATGCGTATGCAGGCTTCGCTGCTAGCCACCGCCGCACTGACTGCAGAGGTGGGTGCCCTGAAACAGGGCCTCGAGCGGACCGAGCAAGAGCTCGGCCTTGCCAAACGGCAGCTCGAGGAGAATGAAGGTAAGAAATACCTTACAGAAAAAGTGCCTATAGAAAGACGTGATTGCAAAAATAACAGGATTGTACTTCTTATTGTAGGGGCCACGACTGAGGTGGCGACCCTCAAGAAGGCGCTGTCCGAGGCCAAAAAGAAAACGGCCGCGGAGTGCACCGAGCGAGAGAAACTTGAGGCCCAGGTCGGCGAGGTGCAGCAGGAGCTTCAGGCTCTCATGAAAAAACATGAGAGTTTGGAGCTTGAGTCCAAGACGCAAGCGTCCGAGCTCGCGGCGGCCCTTGAGACTACCAAGTCTGCCAAGGCCGAAGCCCAAAAGGCCCTCCAAGAGTTTGAGGAGATGAAAAAGATAGCGGCGGGTAAGGCATTCTCTATGCAAAGAAGAAGTATAAAAGTAAAGTACTTGTTACTTACCCGAATCCGGAGCTCACCAGGGGCATTCGCAGATCTTCCCCGCAGCATATCCGACGCTGCCGCATTCTACCGAGCCGAAGAAGGCAGCTCGACGGAGAAGGTGTTCTGGTCTCAGTATGCTGAGGCCGGACACCCTGTGCCCTTGAGCGACCAGCTGAAACAGCTGGTCGAGCTCCACAAGGTGGCCGAACAGGCCATGAAGGGCTTCATAGTTCGGCTGTGGCCCGGAGAGGCCCTGCCTGGGAGCTACTTCGGGTTGGTGCGGCGACTGGTGGAGGCCTGTCCAAGGCTCGAGGTCATCAAGCGCTCCATCTGCATCGAAGGTGCCCGTAGGGCCCTTGCCCGTGCAAAGGTGCACTGGGGTAAGCTGGATGTTGAGAAGCTTGTGAGGGACGGGCCGCCGCCGGGGAAGGAGAATTGCAAGCCCGAGAACTACTATAAGGATGTTCTTGCGGGTGCCCGCCTTGTGGCGGATGAATGTACCAAGGATGTAATTTTTGAATGATCTCGCTCGTGTTTATCCTGTGCGCCGAAAGCTTGTTCATATGCGCCAAGCAATGCTTGTTGAATTTAAAATATTACTTTCTATGCGACCGTTTATCAAAAAATTGAGAGATGGCCAGTCGTCGGCTTCTGCCCCCTTGCCACTAGTGCCGTGGTGTTCGGGATAAACCTGAGCGCTCTTTTTCCCATAGTTGGGTCCTTCGAGGGAGGCGCTCAGCACAACGAACCAGGCAATTGGACTATAATGCTTGAACACTCTCACTTAGCCATAGAACTCTATAATTTTAAATTTCGGCGAAGCCCCTAGTTCGGAAGACCGAGTTCGGGGTGCTATCCACGCCTTGGCCGGAGAAAGCCAGCTCCTCGCTCGAAGCAGCATAAGCCTTTAGGGACTGGAAAAACCTCTCGAACAGCGACCGGTCTCTCGCCACATCATGACAGTCAGTTTTAGCTTTCTCCACTGAGGTGCTTAACCCAGCTCAACCGGGGCACAATCGCAGTGGTTCTCCTAGTGCTACCTTAGCCGATATAGCGGGAACGTAAGGTACCAAAACATAGGAGCCCGGAAAACAAAACTATTGACCCAAATCATGATTCGGAGCCGATGCATATAGTGCTATAAGTTTGGGGTGCCGCACTTGTGAAAGTGTACGGACTTCTCACGCCATATTTATGGGTTCTAAAGCCCCTGGCGTATTTTGCCGTACCACAGTGTACGGGTGCAACATGTCATAAACATATATATGAAAAGATGATAATGCAAAAAATAGACAGAGAGCTATGCATTGTTTATAAAGAGGCTATTTATCAAAGCCGAACGATACAAATAGTGCGGTAAGCAAAAGATATTGGACTATTTAGTATGTCTTGACCAGGGGCAGGCCGCGGAATTGTATTTAAAACAGGTATACCGCTCGTAACAGAGACCACCTGGGAGTTCCATAATGCGGCATGGCTTGTCAGCCTCCTTGGAGCTTGCATCGTTTGTGCGGCAGTCGAATTGCCGCACAGGTCGTCCGAGGTATGGAGTCCTGAAAGTAAGAAAAAAATTAAAAAAAGAATCCGGCAGCCCCTAGTACATTTTAAGCCGTATTTTGGGCATGCCGTTATTGCGCCCTTCCCCTGTGCCCATGGTATTTCAAGGGCGTAGTTATGTACGCGAGGTACTGGTTTCGCTATGTCGCAAGAGCTGGGGTTGGGGCCGTATTGCTACGCTTGTTCGAAGTGTGCCAGGCGGTCCTTCTGTCGGTTACTCCGGGCGCGCTTGGCAGTGTCTGGCTTTTTAACGGCCGGACTGGAGAATTGCCTAAGAAGGCTACTTTGTACTTCCGCTGCGGGAGCCGCCGTGTGCTCCTCCATACGGAGGGAGCGTTCGGTGTTTCTGTTGACCGTAATGACTCCTCGAGGGCCTGGCATGTTAAGCTTGAGATATGCGTAGTGCGGCACCGCATTGAACTTTGCGAATGCGGTTCGTCCGAGCAGGGCGTGATAGCCACTGCAAAATGTGACTATATCAAAGATTAACTCTTCGCTTCGGAAATTGTCCGGGGATCCGAACACCGCGTCAAGTGTTACTGAGCCTGTACAGTTGGCTTCTACACCTAGTATAACGCCTTTAAAGGTCGTTTTTGTGGGCTTAATCCTTGAGGGATCTATGCCCATTTTCCGCACTGTATCTTGATAAAGCAGGTTCAGGCTACTACCACCGTCCATGAGGACTCTTGTGAGATGAAATCCGTCGATGATTGGGTCGAGAACCAATGCGGCGAAGCCGCCATGACGGATGCTAGTGGGATGGTCCCTTCGATCAAAAGTGATCAGGCAGGAGGACCATGGGTTGAACTTTGGGGCGACTGGCTCCATCGCGTATACGTCCCGTAGCGCACGCTTCCGCTCCCGCTTGGGAATGTGGGTTGCGTATATCATGTTCACCGTCCGCACTTGTGGGGGAAAGCCCTTCTGTCCATTGTTGTTCGGCGGCTTGGGCTCCTCCTCATCGTCGCTATGCAGCCCCTTGTCTCTGTTTTCGGCCCTTAACTTGCCTGCCTGCTTGAACACCCAACAATCCCTGTTAGTGTGATTGCCTGGCCTTTCGGGGGTGCCATGTATCTGGCACAAGCGATCGAGTATTCGGTCCAAACTGGACGGGCCCTGATTATTCTTTTTGAATGGCTTTTTCCGCTGACCGGATTTATAGCCTTTGAATCCGGCATTGACTGCCGTGTCTTCATTGCTGTCACTGCTAACGTGGCGTTTTTGCTTATTCCGACGTGTCCTGCCACTTTTGTCCTTGGTATCCGAATTACCAGGGTTCTTTGATAAGTTGTTACTGCGAGCTAGCCAGCTGTCTTCTCCCGCACAAAAGTGGGTCATGAGTGTCGTGAGGGCTGCCATAGATTTCGGCTTTTCCTGTCCCAGGTGCCGGGCAAGCCACTCATCCCGGATGTTATGCTTGAAGGCTTCTAGGGCCTCTGCGTCCGGACAGTCGATTATCTGGTTTTTCTTTGTTAGGAACCGTGTCCAGAATTGTCTGGCCGATTCTTGTGGCTGCGGAATTATGTGGCTTAAGTCGTCGGCATTCGGTGGTCGCACGTAAGTGCCCTGAAGTTGTCGAGGAATGCGGCTTCCAGGTCCTCCCAAGAACCGATTGAGTCTGCTGGCAAGCTGTTAAGCCAAAGCCGGGCCGGTCCTTTCAGTTTGAGCGGGAGGTATTTGATGGCGTATAGATCATCGCCGCGTGCCATGTGGATGTGAAGGAAATAATCCTCGATCCATACCGTCGGGTCTGTTGTGCCATCGTATGATTCGATGTTTACGGGTTTGAAACCCTCTGGGATTTTATGATCCATTACTTCATTCGTGAAGCATAGCGGGTGTGCGGCGCCTCTGTACTGGGCTATATCACGACGCAGCTCGGAAGAGCTATGTCTGTTGTGTTCGGCCCGGCCGGATTTGTTGTATCCGGAGTGAAGATCATCGACAAGTGTCGTAGGGCGCCTGCGCGATCCGTAGATTGATCTTGTTTGTCTTGCCTTGTCCTCCAGTACGTCTCGTAGGTCTGGCGCATTTTCCCGTGCCTTAGTTGAGCGGCGTCGGGGCATGGCTTGGGTGGAGGGCCGAGAGGCCTCTCTGTCGCGGCCGCGAGGTGGCCGGTCTGCCATGTCATGCGCTGGTGATGTAGG
Organism: Triticum monococcum; assembly: GCA_034509565.1. NCBI lineage: Eukaryota > Viridiplantae > Streptophyta > Magnoliopsida > Poales > Poaceae > Triticum > Triticum monococcum. The sequence goes on from CM067847.1 coordinate 343,476,263, forward strand.
TGCTTCCTACTCTGATCGGGGTAGCGGCCTGCGCTTTGGGTAACTCTTGGAGGGGCGCTCGAGTTCATACTCTTCGGCCAAAAGGACTTCAGTCCATCTGTTAGCTAGCAAATCTTGGGCAGCTCTAAGCTGCTGCTGCTTTTTCTTGAGGCTGCTTGCTGTGGCTAAAAGCCTGCGTTTAAAACGCTCTTGTTCGGCGGGGTCTGATGGTATGATGAATTCATCGTCATCGAGGCTTGCCTCGTCTTCGGAGGGAGGCATATAGTTATCATCCTCGACCTCTTGGTCTGCCGCTCTCTCATGAGGGTTGGCTTCTCCATCTTCCTGTGCCGAATCTTGCTGAGGTGGGTGTTCTTCGGCACTATCCGGGGTAGTATTATCTCCCGTGCCGGAATCACCATTTTTGCTTTGGCGGGATTTAGAGCGGCGCCGCTGACGCCGGCGCTTTGGCTGTTTCTTGGGGGTGTTATCCCCCACTGTTCCATCGCCATCTCCATCTTTTGGAGTATCCACCATATATGTCATATGACGAGGTGGCCTTCCAGCACCCTACAGGTGCTGGTTCCTGTTCGTCTCCTACATCGTCGTCCATACCTTCGATCTCTTCGGAGCCGTAGTCAAGCATGTCGGTTAAATCGTCGACAGTGGGTACAAAGTGGGTGGTGGGTGGGCTTTGAATTTCTCCATCGTCCGTATCCCATCCTCGCTGACCGTAATCTGGCCAGGGCTCTCCTGATAAAGAGAGAGACTTAAGAGAATTCAGCACGACGCCAAAAGGCGAGTGCTGAAAGATGTCTGCGGCGGTGAACTCTATTATTGGCGCCCAATCGGATTCGATCGGCAGGGGCGCGGGGGGTTCGGAGTTCGGAAAGGAGTCCGGATCCTCGGAGTCACGGATCATGCAGAGTGCGGGGCTAGCGTTCGGCTCGATCGCTTTTGGGATCGCAGCCCCCGAGGTGACGTCCAACCGCTCATCCTCGATTGGCGCAATAGGCTCCAAGTTAGGGGTCGGAACCGATGCATGTGCGGCCTCCAGAGCACTGTCCGGAGGCAGAGCTAGATCATGCCCCTCGAGATAGTGCGGCGCGCTTGGCCATGGCTCGAACCCGCCGAAGACTAAGTCTCCGCGGATGTCAGCCGTGTAGTTTAAGCTTCCAAACCTAACTTGATGGCTAGGGGCGTAGCTTTCGATCTGCTCCAGGTGGCCAAGCGAATTGGCCCGCAGAGCGAAGCCGCCGAAGACGAAGATCTGTTCGGGGAGAAAAGTCTCACCCTGGACTGCATCGTTGTTGATGATCAAAGGAGTCATCGGGCCTAAAGGCGACGACACAGAGGAACTCTCAATGAAAGCACTAATGTCGGTGTCAAAACCGGCAGATCTCGGGTAGGGGGTCCCGAACTATGCATCTAGGCTGGATGGTAACAGGAGACAGGGAACACGATGTTTTACCCAGGTTCGGGCCCTCTCGATGGAGGTAAAACTCTACATCCTGCTTGATTAATATTGATGATATGGGTAGTACAAGAGTAGATCTACCGCGAGATCAAGGAGGCTAAACCCTAGAAGCTAGCCTATGGTATGATTGTTGTCTATGGAGTTGATTGCCTACGGACTACAACCCTCCGGTTTATATAGACACCGGATAGGGTTAGGGTTACATAGAGTCGGTTACAATGGTATGAGATCTTGAGTATCCGCATCGCCAAGCTTGCCTTCCACGCCAAGGAAAGTCCCATCCGGACACGGGACGTAGTCTTCAATCTTGTATCTTCATAGACCTGGAGTCCGGCTGAAGGTATAGTCTGGCTACCCGAACACCCCCTAATCCAGGACTCCCTCAGGTCCCCTCAACCATAATTGAGGATCAATTAAAAGACTTCTTCATCATTGGGTTTCTTCCCTCAAAAAGCATCAGTCTTATCGTGCTCCTAACCCGGAAGAAGAACAACCCAATCCAAAAGACGGCAAAGTGATCGTCTTTACTAACCACATGAACCGTGGCTTCTCACCACCCGGTACAAAGTTTTTCAGAGAAGTTCTTCACTTTTTCAAACTCCATCCTCAGGATATTGGGCCCAATTCCCTATACAATATTTGTAACTTCCAAGTGCTTTGTGAGGTATATCTTCAACAAGAGCCGACTGTGGAACTATTTAGAGAATATTTCTATCTGAACCGGCAGAACGAGTGCACCAACGGCCTTAGCTTAGAGCTTGGAGGCATCTCAATTCAGCACCGGCAGGGTGCTGTCTTCCCTCTCATAGTTTTACCAAGTCACCCAAAGGACTGGAACCAAACTTGGTTTTATTGCCAGGACATCTCACCAACCAACGAGAAGCCACTGCCGGGTTACCGCCCTGATCGTCTTGACTCCAAGTTCATACTGCCAGATAAACTTACCATTGCTGAACACAAGAGGCCGCTTCCATCTATCAAAAGAATCAACGTTTTATTGGGTAACGGTTTAACCGGAGTTGATCTGACCCGCTGCTGGATCTCATGGCGGGTTATTCCATTAAGCCGTCATTCAAAATTGATGTACGAATATGGTGGAGGCCCGGACGACTCTCTTGGTCATACCCCGGTTCAACTAACCGAGGAAGACATTGTCTCAATGTCAAACCTTTTGGTGAATGGGAAGTATGAAGATTGCAGAACTGTTGGGTTAAATCCCTTCTGTAAACATAACCCTATACCAGAAGTAAGGATATTCTGATCTTTTTTCCTTTGTATTTTGTCCAGCCGTATTGTTTATCACTGATCCTTCCTCTTGTCTTTGTAGGCCAATTCTGATTTTTGGAAAGTGAAATATGATCACGAAGCTGCCAAGAAGACGAAACTCACCGCCATGAACGCCAAGAAAACGACCCGGAGATCGAAGAAGAAAAAGAAGACCACTGCTGAAGAGTTAATGAAACTAGATGACACGTCTGACTCGGAGGTAGCCCTTGATTCCCTTGGCCAATTTTTTTAACAATCTTATTGACACTGATCCTTTCCAGGATGACACTGGGCCAGTCAGGCCGGGGAAGCAGAGGTAACTATCATTTCCTCCGACTCAAAGCCCTTACCAAGACACAAAGTTCGACGAGTGATCCGTAAAGTAAGGTTTTCTAACCCCTTAGCTCACTTGGATCCGAACTTTCATTTGAAAAAGCAGCAACATGAAAGCCACCGTGAAGTTGGGATTGACGATGAACCGGCTATCGTCCTTCAACAGACCCCTCGGAAACGCCCGAACGAGGTTTACTTATTGCTGTTTTAACTCATTTTAATGAATCCTCCTCCTTGTATTTCTTTTAACTCTCTTCTTTTATCCTTTCAGGAGGTGTCTCGTTCCTCAAGCGACTCATCACAAACACAATTTCCGGCTTTCAAGACTGCTCATGGGTAATCAGAAATCCTCCTTTCTTCCGGGTTGCTCAATTGTATCTTTATGCTGACAATCCTGCAATATTTTTCCTTAGCGGCCAGGCTAAATCCAACAAGGCGAAGGCAGCAAAACCGGCGGAAGACCCGCCAGTGCTGGCATCTGACCCGACTAGGCCGCCTTCTCCATTAACTGACGCTCACGAAGACCCACCTATTGTCAATGAAGCAAATCCTCCGGAGCCGTCTTTTGACGAAGCCACTATGAATCCTTCTACAGCTGGACCGTCAAGCTCAACCGACCTGCCGTCTCCACCTGCTCAAGATGTTAAAATTACTGGGAGCCGCTTTGTTGAGCCGGGGAACCCAACGGTGCTGGCTCGGTGCACAACAAAGCAAGAGGCATTGGAGAGGCAGAAGGTTCGCTTTGACGTTGCCAACTATGACCGTCTCAATGCCAGTCACATTTTATCCGGCTATCTCAGTCATGTACACTCCAGTCGCGAGTCTGAGATCGAGATGGTCAATCCGCTTCAGTTGAAGTATGAGGTACGTTGTCTCCGGTTTACTAGTATTCCTTCAGCCCCCAAGTCTTCAGATTATAAGAGAAACGGAATAACCTGTAGACTTAAAATATAGGCCGATACTTTTACCTCTGAATATGTGCCTGATATTGATAGAACAAAACTTCACCTATAGTCCCCAAGGACCGGTTCATTTTGATCATTAATGAACCGGTACATTCGAATTTAAAACCATCTTCAAAGTACTTAACACTCTGGCTTAACCTTGATAAACTCGCTGAACTGCATACATTAGCCCCCAAGTGCCAAGTGCCGTTACTTTGTAAGGGACTTGGGACATTAAATATGTTTGTAGAGTCGTAAAAATTTAATTTGGCATACATTAGCCCCCAAGTGTCAAGTGGTTTATTCATAAAGTACTTGAGACATGAATCTTGAATTTGGATATTTGAATTTGAAACCAAGTCTTGACTCATCTGAACGTTTCACAGAATGCCTTGTCTGAATTGAACTCTCAATTGACTGACGCAAAGACCCGGCTAGCGAGTCAGGAGTCAAAAATCAAATCTTCCACCTCCAAACTACAAATAAGCCTTTCTGCAATGGAAAATTTGAAGACCAGCTTTGCTGCTAAGGAGAAGACTTGGGAAAATGAGAAGACACTTCTGACCCGACGAGTTGAGACAGCCGAAACAACTCTGAAAGAAATTTCGACAGAGCCGAACGGGTTAAAAGGCCGGGTGTCTCAGATGGTCGCTGCTATCTTTGGTAAGCTGCCTGATTTGACCTTTCATATATTTTTTGCCAAACCGGAGTATAATCCTCCAACTGACTCTGTACAAAATTTATGCAGCTCCGCGAAGTAAGAATCTGAGCCAAGACCCGTTGATTAAGCTGAAGGCAGTATGCACTTTGGTTGAACAATTGTATATCGGCACACAATGGGCTCTGGCTGCCATCTCTCCTGCTAATCAAGGACCCAACCGGCTCAGCAACATCCTGAAGAAGCTGTCCATCCTTCCTGCCAGGTTCCAAGAAGTAAAACGCTCCTGCGCGTGAGCTGGAGCTTTGACTGCCCTAAGCCGCTCCAAGACTTGGGTGCCAGACCTAGACCCGGCGGACGTAGCAAGGGGCTATCCTACCGTGAAGGAGTAAGGGTCTCCTTTTGATAAGGATGACTTCATAGCATGCGTTCGCGGTGTCCGGCCTCAGGCGACTAGTCTTGGAGATGACACCAATGTGGACAAGTACCAACCGGGTTTTGATAGTGAGAATAAGAAGATGGACCCTCCCTCATATAAAGTAACAGACTTGATCCCACCAGTGAGAGAAGATACATTTTCCCCGGAGGTTGACCCGGTCGACCTGATTGACGACGAAGCCGAATTTGTTGCCGTGAACGGCTTTGATTGTTCAAAACCCAACTTCCAGCAGACTCAAGATGGTGAACTGGCGACAGAGGGACAATGATCATCTTCATGGTCTTATAAAGCCTTATAATAACTTAGTTGTTAAAACACCGCATGTTTGCTTATGCCATCGTGCATAAAATACTTATATGTGAATCTGTGTTTCCAGATGCCAATGCTTAATGCTTGCTTATGCATCGTTTAATGCTTGTCTCTGCATTGTTTGAACTCTGTTCCAGTAAATACAAAGAAAAGACTGCCATGGCGGTTTAGAACCAAACGAGTTTAAATACCAAATGTAGAGCCAATATATTTACCTCGATAAGAGCAGAGACAAATATAAATAAAGGATAAGGGCTAATACGAAATTTTAGTTAATGCAGCAGGTAAGTGTGTATAAGTAATGACCATACCTTATCCCTTTTGATCCTTAGATCGCCGGTTTAGATAATCCAGGTGATGTAATTTGATAACTCAATATTTATGAAAAGTTAATGCTTCTTGAATACTCAACGATCATTATACCTTAGTAGCTCATACCTTTTGATCCTTGAACCACCGGCTTGAATGACCCGGGTGGCTGTGTTGTCCAATAATTGAGCCGATGAAGAAGATCAGGCTAATTTATTTGTAATATTGAAACAACAACAAAACTAAAAGGCAAGCGACAGATAACAAGCATAATTTTAATCTTGTATTCAAAAGGTTGGGGGTTTCTGATTCGAATACGACCAGTAGACCGGACCAAAGGGGTTAAGCTAAGGTTCGAATAGGACCATATAGCTCCAGTGGCTTTGGCGTTGCGCCGATCAAGAGGGTACTGACAACTATGTTATCTTTGGTTCGAATACGACCTATGTTTGCACAGGAAGCCCCCAAATGAGCTTGAGAAGTTTTTAACGACCCTGATTCAAATACGATCCAAGTCGGACTCAAAAGGGTTAAGCTATGATTCAGATACGATCAAGAAGCCGCCAGTGAGTTTTGGCCTAGAGCCGATCAAGAGGGTTACGACAGCTATGTTCTCTTTGGTTCGAATACGACCTATGTTTGAACAGGAAGCCCCCAAGTGACTATGAGATTTGCAGCTAGATTCGGATATGATCATAAGCTGGACCAAAAAGGTTAACCTTTAATCAATTATGATCAGCTCCGTAATAGTCATTTGTAAATAAGAAAAAAAATAAAGATGCATTGTCTTTGAAAAGAAAAGAGACCGATGGTCTTACTTTATTGCTTATCATAGTATATACAACGTGAACATATGTACATGATGAGAGCCGATGTCGGGACCCGATTCTAAGTCACACCAATCTAGCATGTAACACCTCATATCACTTTGCGGCCTCACGCACGTTATTCCCACGGGTTTCGCCTTACCATGGCCCGGGACCGTTTGCGCCTTTTAGATCACATATATGATAGTGTCTCTAGCATCCATATGACAGAGAACCCGGGCCGACATGACTAGTCGTGAACCCAAAGTGGCACTAACTTACGGGGACATGCATACATGAAACAACATCGAGCATGTCAGTCAGCAGCGTATTAATCCGGGCTGTAGCAACTGGGCTAACAGGACTCCTGGAACCCGGGTTGTAGTAGGCTAGGCAGGACTCTAGATGTCACCACGTGACATTTCCTCGAAGGGACAGACACAGGAACAAAGTGAATCACATGCCGGCCAGTCTATGTGTTCCAGCGCGGTAGTGATGGGCTAGCAGCACTCCGGTAAACCAGGCTGTAGCGGACAACCATGGCTTGGTGGAAGCACTAGACTACATTTCCCCATAAGAAAGGCTACCAAGGATATACAACTAGGTTGTCGGATCCCACACATAGCAATACACATTACACGTACGCATAACATGCAATTATGTGTTGTACAACATGGCATCACAAAATAAAGCAAACTTATATAGATAAAGGCCCAGAAGAGCCACATAGGATTAAATACAAACAGGGGTCACATGACCCGTCATTCAGAACATACAAGCAACGGAAGCATTACATGTCTGAGTACAGAAAATTACAAAAGAAAAAGGTTGAGAAGCCTGACTATCTACAAGTCCCTCCCAAGGGTACAAGATCGTAGCTGAGGTAACAAGCTACTCGTCGAAGTCCAAGTGGTACTACTAGTGAGACAGATGTCTCACCTGCAAAACGTAAATAAAGCAAACGTGAGTACAAAGGTACTCAGCAAGACTTACATCAGATCCTATCATACATGCATTAGTATCAAGAAGGCAATGTGGGGTTTAGTTGCAGCAAGCCAGCTTTGACTCAGTGGCTATCCTGTTCTATGACTACGAGAAACTTCTTTGAGGTGAGGCAGCGCACACGAGTCCACTAATCACCACATCAATACACTACTATGGATTCATCCCCGTCTCTCTACGAGAAGGCCATCCATAGCACTCACACTTGTCTTGAGCATTTTAGAGTATCCACTTTAAGTTGTCTATGTACCACGTAAGCATCCAAAAAGTCCATAACCGAGGACACGGCTATTCGAATAGATCATAATAACCCTGCAGGGGTGTACTTCTTCACACACGCTCTCACCACTTATCACCATGTACACGTCATGTACCTCGGCAACCTTCAAGTGGAAGCCTAGCGAGGGTGTCGGCCACGACCTGACTAACCACACAAGTCTCCCATCTAGGTTTATCGCTTATTCTGGTTCCATCCGCAAGGAGATCCGGCCGGGGTGTCGCTCACGGTCCCAAACTATGTGAGCAGGATTCCCAAGCCCACCATCCGGGTGCCACTTGGTACACCGTGCCACTGTGCCTAGTCTGCCCCAAGCCCACCTGGCCGGGTGCCACTTGGTAGACTACTAACACTACCTACAAACAGCAGAAACTATTTGCAACTCCTGGACAGAGATCAAGTTGGCTAATAAGTCGAGAGAGCTAGGAGCGCCCGGAGCCCAAGGTGTGGTAGTAACTAGTCATTGGACAACTTACACAGAACTCAGTTCTTAAGGACGGTTCCAATGAGACAACCCACCATGTACTCCTACATGGCCTCTCACTGCTACCTTTACCAAATCGTGTTCACACGCTTAACTCTCAGCAGTAGAACATATCGTAACACTCCAATTCATTCCCGATGAATCAGACCTGACACAACTCTAAGCAATAGAAGGCATGGCATGGTAGGAACACAACATGGCTCAATCAACTCCTAAACATGCTAGTGGGTTTTAAGTATTTACTGTGGCAATGACAGGTCATGCAGAGGAATGGGTTCAACTACAGCACCATAAAGTAGTAGTTGAATCGCTGTTGTCCTAATGCAATAAATGAGAGTAGGAGCGAGAGAGTAGGATTGTATCTGAATGAACAAGGGGGTTTGCTTACCTGGTAGATCAACAGGGGGCAGTGCTCCTCTGACATGTACTCTGGATCGGTCTCCGGAGCAGGACCTATCGAGAAGGAACGGTGTCGACAGTCAAACACAAGCATATGCAACAATATGATGCATGATCATGGCATGAGTATGTGATGTTGTTTGAGTTAATGCATCTAGCATTCATTTGCATGAAGTCCATTTGAACCAAAGTTTCAAATGCAACTCCAAAATAAGCCTTGATAAATGCCATTCATGTGTTTCCTCGTATACAGCATGTATAAGTTGGTTTGTCATGCATGAAAATGGTACATATGGATAGATTGAATTTTTCTGATAATTTTTCATATATAACTTATTTCAATCTGTGCTATGGTTGAATTTCTATGATTTTTTGAAGTTTATATCATTTTCTGGGATTTCCTGATTTATTATTAAACCAGAAAAATAATATATTGAGTCAGCATGACAGCAGCATTGCGTCAGCAGGTCAAAGGCTGCTGACCAGGTCAAACCTGACGTGTGGGGTCCACACATCAGTGTCTGTGGCTAATCCTAAATTTAATTAGACCTAAACTGGTTTAGTTAATGGGGTTGGGCCCACGCGTCAGTGACCCAATTAGTTAACATGGTTTAGTTAGTTGTTAAACTAATCCTAAATTAGAAATTAGCAGGACCAGGCTCCACATGTCATTGACCCACAAGGGTCAAAGCTGGGTCAGCAGGGGGGTTGGACCGGTCAATCCCGCCGGTGTTAAGCCGCCGACGAGGCAGAACGCGGCGGAGGGCTCGGGATTGTCGCTCCGGCAACCATTTGGGCTGCGGAGACCACCTACGCGAAGCCCAGGCTTGCGCGCATCTAGGGGAGGTGACGGGAGGACGCGGGGTGGCCGGAGCTCGCTGGAGCGGAGCTCGGGGCGGCGGCCGGAGCACGGCTACGGGTGGGAGTGGGCTGCGGGGCACGGGGAGGCCACCCGAGGGGCTCTACGGCACCCTCGTGGCACCAGGAGCATGACTGGGTGCTCGGGGGCGGCTGGCTCGGGCTCTGGCCACGGTGGCTCCATGATCGGCAGCGAGGAGCTACAGCCGTGGTGGGGAAAAGTAGCTACGGCGCGAGAACGGAGGAACAGAAAGAGGGGAACGAAGCAGAAGCTCACTGCGGACTCGACGGGCTAGACGGCGAGCTCGGGGACGCACTAGAGACGGTGGGGCGGCGACGATGATCTTCGGTGGCCGGGGATGAATACGACGTCGATGGAGATGCTCTAGGGCCTCCCGAGGCGCGTGGCTTGATGTGGAGATGGCCGGCGACGTGGTGGAGCCTGCAGACACAGAGAGAGGGCGAGGGAGAGGCGGTGGCTGCGGCGGCGACGAGCTGCGGCGACGGCAGCGCTCGGCCGTGGGAGAAAAAGCGAGGGGGAGGCGGCAGAGGAGCGGATCGACTCTAGGGGAAAAGTGAGAGGGGGTCGGGGGAGTACGCGGCGGCTCCAGGAGCCTCTCCCGTGTCGGCGGAAGCAAGAGGTGGCGCAGCGCGTGCGTGCACGCGGCGACCACGCGCCCCTGGCCTCCTGGCGAGAGGTAGGGGGTGACTGGCGCGGCCAGCTGGCTGGGCCGGCCTGCTGGGCCTCACAGTGCCAGTCCGCAGGTAAGGTCCAGGTAAGCGTTTTCCTTTTTGTTTTGTTTTCTATTTTTCTGATATTTGTTTGGTTTAAATAAAATACTAAACCATTTTATTTTCTTATGCCAATTTTTGCAGGGGCTAGTGGTATTATTCCAGAGCTCCTCAACTACTGGCATAATTTTTGGACAATATTATATATATATATATAACAATGTATATCCAAAGCAAATAATTACTGCATTAATTCCAAATGCCCAAAATAAATACTTATGAGCTCCTGAAAATGTTGGTTTGAATTTTATCTGTGTCCAAGATTTTCATAGAGCAACATGAGCATTTTCTTGGACATTTTTGGAGCAATTTTTTTATTTGGGTCATTTCAGAATGATTCTGAGGGTTTCACAAATCCCCAATTCAAATTTCAATGAAATTTAAACATGATGCAAACATGAAGGCTAACCTAGGTCATACCAGAACTGGGGATGTGACAACTCGCCCCCACTCAAAAGAACCTCGTCCCGAGATTCAGGAGTCGGTGGAAAGAAAGTGGCGTACTCAAGTCGAAGACGATCTTCACGCTCCCAAGTAGCTTCTCTCTCGGAATGATGAGACCACTGAACCTTGAGAAACTTGATGTTATGATGTTGAGTGACACACTCTTCTTGATCAAGGATGCAAACAGGGTACTCTTGATATGTGAGGTTATCTTGGAGATGAAGCGCTTTGTGGTCCACTCCGTGGATGGGATCCGAGAAGCAACGCCTGAGTTGAGAGAAGTGGAAGATGTCATGTACTCGAGAAAGATGTGGTGGTAGTTCCAACTGGTTGGCAACCTCTCCCTGTTTAGTGAGAATGCAAAAAGGACCAATGTAATGAGGAGCCAACTTGCCCTTGATACCGGAACGATGGGTACTCTTCAAAGGAGTAACCCGAAGGTAAGCCTTGTCGCCAACTTCATAAGCCACTTCCTTATGACTACGGTCATACTCGCACTTTTGATGAGATTGGGCTGTTTTCAAATTCTTACGAATGATGTGAACTTGCTCTTCTGACTCCTGAATCATGTCCGGTCCAAAGAATTGTCTTTCACCAGTTTCTGACCAGTTCAAAGGTGTTCAACATCTTCGTCCATACAGAACCTCAAAAGGAGCTTTCTTGAGGCTGGATTGGTAGCTGTTGTTATAAGCAAACTCGGCGAAGGGAAGACACTTCTCCCAATCCATACTGAATGAGATAACACCAGCTCTAAGCATGTCTTCGAGAACTTGGTTGACCCTTTGCACCTGACCACTTGACTGAGGGAGGAAAGCGGTACTGAAAGAAAGGTGGGTGCCCATGGCAGTTTGGAAACTCTCCCAGAAATGAGAAGTGAAAAGACTACCACGGTCTGAATTGATCTCTAGTGGAACACCATGAAGTGACACTATTCGAGAAATATATATAAGTCAGTGAGCTGACTAGCAGTGATACTCTCTCAGATAGGTAGGAAGTGAGCCACTTTGGAAAGACGATCAATGACTACGAAGATAGCATTATTCCCTCTCTTGGTCCTGGGAAAGCCGGTGATGAAGTCCATACCAACTTTATCCCATTTTCACTCAGGAATAGCTAAAGGATGAAGGGTGCCAGCAGGTCTTTGATGTTCTGCCTTAGCGCGACGACAAACGTCATAGTTAGCAATGAACTCAGCGATTTCTCTCTTCATCCTAGTCCACCAGAACCTCTGGCGTAGATCCTGATACATTTTAGTACTATCAGGATGAATCGTGAGAGGAGATTCATGAGCCTCCTTAAGAATCAGTTGTCGCAGATGTTGATTCTTGGGAACCACCAAGCGGTTCTCAAAGAAAACAACACCTCGATCATCTATGAAGAAACTGCCACCAACTCCCTTGTCAATGTTTCTCTTGATCCGGGAAATTCCCGTATCCTGCTTTTCAGCAGAGATGATCTGATCCACAAGAGTAGGTTTCGCCACCAAGGTAGAAAGGAATCCGTGAGGAGCAATGTGAAGGTTTAGCTTACATAATTCCTCATGGAGAAGTGGTTGGCCCTGTTGCAACATGAGATTGTTGCAATAGGACTTACGACTTAGTGCATCAGCCATGACATTTCCCATGCCTGGGGTGTAGGTAATCCCTAAGTCGTAATCTGAGATGAACTCCAACCAACGCCTTTGCCTAAGGTTCAAATCTGGTTGGGTGAAGATATACTTGAGACTCTGGTGATCGGTGTAAATCTCGCAATGCTTACCAAGAAGGTAATGTCGCCAGGTCTTAAGTGCATAGACTACGGCTATAAGCTCTAGATCATGTGTAGGATAATTCTCCTCATGTGGATGCAACTGTCAAGATGCATAGGCAATCACATGGCGATCTTGCATAAGAATGCAACCTAGTCCCTGTCGTGAGGCGTCGCAGTAGATAAGAAAGTCTTTAGTGAAATCCGGTGGCACAAGTATGGGAGTAGAAGTCAGGCGTCTTTCAGTTCTTGAAAATTGTGCTCACACTGTGGGGACCACTCAAACTTTTTATCTTTCTTGAGAAGTTCCGTGAGAGGTTTGGCCACTTTGGAGAAGTTCTCAACGAAGCGGCGACAATAACTAGCTAGACCAACGAAACTCCTAACTTGCTTAACTATTTCAGGCGGAGCCCAATCAAGAACGGCCTGAACTCTCTCGGGATTGATAGCAATGCCCTTACCAGATATCACGTGGCCCAGGTAGGTCACTTCTGGCAACCAAAATTCGCACTTGGAGAACTTGGCATAAAGGCGGTGTTCTCTGAGTTTTTTAACACAAGTCTAAGATGTTCGGCATGCCCTTCCTCTTTCTTCGAGTAAATAAGGATATCATCGAGGTAAACCATGACGAACTTATCTAAGTACTCCATGAAGATCGAGTTCATCAAGCGGGAGAATGTAGCTGGAGCATTGGTTAGACCGAAGGACATGACGGTGTACTCATATTGTCCATAACGAGTGACCAAAGCCATCATAGGAATGTCCCCGTTTTGATCTTGATTTGGTGGTAGCCTCACCTCAAATCCATCTTTGAAAGGACTGAGGATCCAGCGAGCTGATCATACAGATCGTTGATCCTGGGGAACGGATACTTGTTCTTTATCATGACCAAATTAACGGGGCGATAATCTACAACCATCCGGTCCATACCATCCTTCTTCTTGACGAAGAGGACGGGGCAAGCCCAAGGAGAAGAACTAGGATGGATGAAACCCTTTTGCAAGGATTCATCGAGTTGTTTCTTAAGCACAGCTAGTTCTAAAGGTGCCATCTTGTAAGGTCTCCTAGAGATTGGAGCGGTTCCTAGGATAAGATCTATGAAAAACTGTACATCTCTGTCTGGTGGGATACCTAGCAGTTCCTCTGGAAAGACATCCGGAAAGTCACGGACTACCGGGATATCTTCAAGGTCTGGAAGAGGGCTGGCATTAAGAGAATAGGGTTGGCGCTTTGCAACTCTAGTGGAGACAGTGACTATCTTGCCAGATGGGTGTGTAAGCTGAACTGACCTTGTGTTACAATTAATCTTGGCATAATGAGCTTTCATCCAGTCCATACCCAAGATGATATTAATATCTATAGACTTGAGGGCTATAACTGCTGCAAGGAATACAAGTCTGTCAACAAGGATTTCATTACCATGGCTTATACTAGAAGTTTTCCATTTGGATCCAGGAGTTTGAATGACTAGTGGAGAGGGCATATCACAAAATGAAATGTTGTGCAAGTTAGCGTAGCTTTCAGAAATGAAGGAGTGAGATGCTCCAGTGTCGAATAGAACCGATGCTGGATGACAATTGACAAGGAATGTGCCAAGAACGACATCTGGATCATCATGAGCGTCTTTAGCTGAGACATGATGCACACATCCACGTTCAGTGGGAGCTGACTTGACACTGATCATCTTGCGTGATGGCTTACCACGGCCAACAAACTTCTCAGGCTGGGGTGGAGCATAGTTGGTTTGAGAGCAGTCACGTGCATAGTGTCCTCGCTCTCCGCATGTGAAGCAAGTCCCTGAAGTAGGACGTGGACCCACATTGACAAGTGGTCTACCGGTAGGCCTGGGTGGAGCACGTAACTGAACTGAGTGAGGCGCCACATAAGAGGGCCTCGGTGAATAACCGGGTGGAAGAGCGGAGTTCGGAACCCAAATCCGGCGCTTTTGAGAACTAGAGCCGGAGGAAGAACCCAAATCACGGGTGTGCTTACAAGACTCCTCGTAAGTGAGTTGAGCTGTCTCTGCATTAATGGCCTTGTTCACAAGAGCCTGGAATGTATTGCAATGATGCAAGTGCAGATCATGACGCAATTTGGGGTTGAGACCCTTCCGGAACCTAGCCTGCTTCTTGGCGTCTGTGGACACCTCTTCTGTAGCATAGCGGGCAAGGTTCTCAAACTCTCTACTGTAAGCATCAACAACCATCTTATCATGGGTGAAACTACATAACTCTTCTCTCTTGCGGTCAATGCGAGCCAGAGGGATGTGATGCTCGCAAAAAGCATCAGTGAAATATCTCCAGGTGGGTATCTGGCCAGCTGGAAGCATAGCTTCATAGTTCTGCCACCAAAGACTAGCAGGACCTTCCAGATGATAAGCAGCGTAGGTGACCTTGTCACTTTCAGCTACGTTCGCAGAATGCAGCTTGTGAGTGATACTACGAAGCCAGTCATCTGCATCGAGTGGTTCAATGGAATGATGGAAGGTAGGTAGTTTCAGACTAATGAAATCATAGATGGTCACTAACTCTTTGCACTGGGGTGCGGTGTTCCCCTCGATACGTGCTAGCAAGCGGTTAGGCTCACGCTTGTTCCTCTCCATCTCTAACATGAACTCTACCAACGAGGGCTGGTCGGGAGGATCCTCATCCCTACCATCTCTGTGGTTCCGGCTACGAGCAACAGAATTTCGGTTAACCGGCAACATCCTGAAGAACGAAACCAAGGAAACAAGGATGGATTCAGCATCATCATAAGGATATAGAATATATTACAAGGAAAATACTATCTCTTGAACTCCTAGGACAATTCCGGTAGCATAACGGCAGTAAAATGCTCAAAATGAGACATTCTGCAAAAGACGGGGTAGCACCAAACTCAACATCATCACTCAAGGTTCTGAGATATTACTAAACAGGCTACACCGGAGGTACTCGAACTGGGATATGACTCTGATCAACCCATCCTTAGAGACTACGGAGTAGTAACACGTGATCCTGATAGACAGAAGAGGAAGCCTAGTTCCTTAACCCCGTAGGAAAGATAGGATGACTTAGATCAGAAGGCATGAGGTATAAGGAGTAAAAAGAGCCTTACATTCCCTTCCACAATCAATTCCCTTATATAACTAAAGAGTTTCTAGACTCAACTTCGACCAGGTTGGCTTGGTAATCCTACAGGCAGTCAGGCTCTGATACCAAAGCTGTCGGGACCCCGATTCTAAGTCACACCGATCTAGCATGTAACACCTCATATCACTTTGAAGCCTCACGCACGGTATTCCCACGGGTGTTGCCTTACCATGGCCCGGGACCGTTTGCGCCTTTTGTCTCACGTATATGATAGTGTCGCTAGCATCCATATGACAGAGGAGCCGGGCCGACATGACTAGTCGTGAACCCAAAGTGGCACTAACTTACGGGGACAGGCATACCTGAAACAACATCGAGCATGTCGGTCAGCAGTGTGTGAATGCAGGCTGTAGCAACTAGGCTAACAGGACTCCGGGAACCCGGGCTGTAGCAGGCTAGGCAGGACTCCGGATGTCACCGCGTGACATTTCCCCGAAGGGACAGACACAGGAACGAAGTGAATCACATGCCGGCCAATCTAAGTGTTCCGGAGCGGTAGTGCTGGGCTAGCAGGACTCCGGTAAACCCGGCTGTAGCGGACTACCATGGCTCGGTGGAAGCACTAGACAACATTTCCCCATAAGAGAGGCTACCAAGGATAGACAACTAGGTTGTCGGATCCCACACATAGCAATACACATTACACGTACGCATAACATGCAAGTACGTGTTGTACAACATGGCATCACAACATAACGCAAACTTATATAGATAAAGGCCCAGAAGAGCCACATAGCATTAAATACAAACATGGGTCACATGACCCATCATTCAGAGCATACAAGCAACGGAAGCATTACATGTCTGAGTACAGACAACTACAAAAGAAAAAGGCTGAGAAGCCTGACTATCTACAAGTCCCTCCCAAGGGTACAAGATCGTAGCTGAGGTAACAAGCTACTCGTCGAAGTCCAAGCGGTACTACTAGTGAGATAGATGTCTCACCTACAAAACATAAATAAAGAAAACATGAGTACAAAGGTTCTCAGCAAGACTTACATCAGATCCTATCATACATGCATTGGTATCAAGAAGGCAATGTGGGGTTTAGTTGCAGCAAGCCAGCTTTGACTCAGTGGCTATCCTGTTCTATGACTACGAGAAACTTCTTTGAGGTGAGGCAACGCACTCGAGTCCACCAATTACCACATCAATACACTACTATGGATTCATCCCCGTCTCTCTACGAGAAGGCCATCCATAGCACTCACACTTTTCTTGAGCATTTTAGAGTATCCACTTTAAGTTGTCTATGTACCATGTAAGCATCCAAGAAGTCCATAACCAAGCACACGGCTATTCGAATAGATCATTATAACCCTGCAGGGGTGTACTTCTTCACACATGCTCTCACCACTTATCACCATGTACACGTCATGTACCTGGGCAACCTTCAAGCAAAAGCATGGCGAGGGTGTCGGCCATGACCTGACTAACCACAAAAGTCTCCCATCCAGGTTTATCGCCTATTCAGGTTCCATCCGCAAGGAGATCCGGCCGAGGTGTCGCTCACGGCCCCAAACGATGTGAGCAGGGTTCCCAAGCCCACCATCCGGGTGCCACTTGGTACACCGTGCCACTGTGCCTAGTCTGTCCCAAGCCCACCTAGCCGGGTGCCACTTGGTAGACTACTAACACTACCTACAAACACCAGAAACTATTTGCAACTCCTGCACAGAGATCAAGTTGGCTAATAAGTCGAGAGAGCTTGGAGCGCCTGGAGCCCAATGTGTGCTAGTAACTAGTCATTGGACAACTTACACAAAACTCATTTCTTAAGGACGGTCCCAATGAGACAACCCACCATGTACTTCTATATGGCCTCTCACCGCTACCTTTACCAAATCGTGTTCACACGCTTAACTCTCAGCACCAGAACATATCGTAACACTCCAATTCATTCCCGATGAATCAGAACTGACACAAATCTAAGCAATAGCAGGCATGGCATGGTAGGAACACAACATAGCTCAATCAACTCCTACACATGATACTGGGTTTTAAGTATTTACTGTGGCAATGACAGGTCATGCAGAGGAATGGGTAAAAATAATGCAACATAAAGTAGCAGTTTAATCATTGTTGTCCTAATGCAATAAATGAGAGCAGGAGCGAGAGAGTAGGATTGTATCGGAATGAACAAGGGGGTTTGCTTGCCTGGTAGATCAACAGGGGGGCACTGCTCCTCTAACAGGTACTCTGGATCGGTCTCCAGAGCAGGAGCTATCAAGAAGGAACGGTGTCGACAATCAAACACAAGCATATGCAACAATATGATGCATGATCATGGCATGAGTATGTGATGTTGTTTGAGATAATGCATCTAGCATTCATTTGCATGAAGTCCATTTGAACCAAAGTTTCAAATGCAACTCCAAAATAAGCCTTTATAAATGCCATTCATGTGTTTCCTCATATACAGCATGTATAAGATGGTTTGTCTTGAATGAAAATGGTACAAATGGATAGTGAAAGTGCGTTATATCGACTAGAGGGGGGTGAATAGGCGATTTTTACCAAAGTCTTCAAAACGTGGAAGTTATGAAGACTAACAGAATGAACAAGCCTATCACTATGCAGCGGAAGGTAGATTACACAACGCAAGCCATAGTCAAATATACAATACAGTGAAAGCACAGAGACAAATAGCTTCAGTCTAATGAGGATCAGGTTGGAAGAAGTTATGAAGCCAAACAGATCATACAGTCAGGTTGTGAAGACAGAAGATAAAGCAAGCATGCAATAGCTTCACAATGTGTACTGGTAAGTAAAGGGAGGTGAAGATGAAACCAGTGACACGTTGAAGACAATGATATGTTGGACGAGTTCCAGTTGCTGTGACAACTGTACGTCTGGTTGGAGCGGCTAGGTATTTAAACCAAAGGACACACAGTCCCGGACACCTAGTCCTGAACACGCAGCTCAGGACACCCAGTCCTCACCGTTTTCTCCTTGAGCTATGGTCACACAGACCCCGCCCAATCACTCTGGTAAGTCTTCAAGGTAGACTCCCAAACCTTCACAGACTTCGTTCACCGGCAATCCACAATTCCTCTTGGATGCTCAGAACGCGACGCCTAACCGTCTGGAGGATGCACAGTCCTCAAGTGTAATAAGTCTTCAGATCACTCAGACAGGAAGACTTAAGTGATGCCCAATTACTCTGGCTCTGGGTGGTTAGGGCTTTTCTCCTCACTAAGGATTTTCTCTCAAAGGCGTCGAGGTGGGTTGCTCTCAAACGACAAAAGCCGTGCACTGAAATCTGAGCAGCCAACCGTTTATGGTTGTGGGGGTGGACTATTTATAGCCACTTGGCAACCCTGACCTGATTTGTCTGAAATGACCCTGGGTCACTAAGGAACTGACACGTGTACTAACGGTCGGATTTTGAACTCCCACGGCAACTTTACTTGGGCTGCAAGTAAAGCTGACTTGTCTGACTCTGGACAAGATTTTCTCTCATTGTCTTCACTCGAAGACATAGGATTTGAATTAGGCATCACTTCAGTCATCCTGACTGGTTCTCTTGGACCCCACTTAACAGTACGGTGGTTCCTATGACACAGCATGAATAAAGTAAAACTACGAAGGATCTAAGTCTTCGAGTTCCAAAGGCTTCATGGGGAGTCTTCATATGTCATTGTCTTCGACATGAATGTCTTCATGAACCACCATTGTCTTCAATGTCTTCGTACATTTTTGGGGGTCATCTCTGGTAGCTAAACCGAATCAATGAGGGACTTCTACCTGTGTTATCCTGCAATTCTCACAAACACATTAGTCCCTCAACTAGGTTTGTCGTCAATACTCCAAAACCAACTAGGGGTGGCACTAGATGCACTTACAATCTCCCCCTTTTTTGTGATTGATGACAAACTAGTTGAAGTTTTCAACGGGGAATATAATTTGTGAAATTGTAAAGGAATTGTCTTCATAAGCTTCAAGGGCTCCCCCTGAAGATGTGCATATACGTGATTTGCTTCTGGAATGCAAATGCACATAGCAGGTTGTATTTGTGGGAATCCACTTCAACTTATGATGACAATCCATCATGCACGTAAAGATATATGAAGATAATGATATGCATAATGAAAAATGGACGTCTGCGAAATGATAAGAGTGCGGAAATTATCGTCGTACATGCGGAATTTATCTTCGCAAAAACACAGTGGCAAACATAGTAGCAGACGACCATCAAGTTTAAGTGTTACAACTCAAAGAACCAAATGTAGCAAAACGAGAGTTGTAAGCACGAAGCAAAATGCAAACTATAAAGCACCCGCCCATATTATTGACCCGCTTGAAGACTATAAACATCATATGCTTCTCCCCCTTTTGTCAGTGATGACCAAAAAGGGTTGAAGACAGAGAGTTTTCTATGCGTTCCCAGGCGCAGCAGGGTCGGTGGAGGCGTTTGGTGGTGTAGGCGAGCTTGGTGCAGTGATGACGCGCGCTGAAGACATTGGTGGTGATGTGGCGTCATCTTCTTCCTCAATGATTTTTCCCGTCACGGTGGCAGCAGAGGAAGAGAACTCGGATTCTTCAAGTGAAGGAGTTCCACGCAACACCGCTCTTCTGGGGGGTGTGGAGTCAAACTTGAATCGCTCCTGGAAGCCATCCTCTTGCAGTACAGCTTCAGTGCACATCATTGTGAGGCCTTTCCAAGTGCGGCGACAGGTTTCATGTGCGACGAAGGCGTTCTTGGTGGCCAGATTCCTGATGCGATTGACGTCTTGCATGATACTGTGCATCTGCCTCTTGAGCCAGTTGTGATGCCTATCTTGCTTTTGATGCAGAGCCACAAGAAGTTCACGATCAGTGAGTGTACGAGCGCGTTTCTTGGGTCTCTGTGCAGCTTCGCTGTCAGTGGCTTCAGTGGATGCAGGGGCACGTGTGGTGCCAGCCATTGGATAGACTCGGGAAATGGCTTCAACACCTTCATCATGTTGAGTGAAGCTTTGGTGTTCTGCATTCTGAAGACTTAGTGGCTGTTTGGCAGGCTCAGGATAGATCGCTTCAGCAGAGGTGTCCACATCAGGTAAGAAGATTCTGTGGTTGCGGGCTGAGGGTTGATATGATATTGCAGAGTGGAGCTTGATTAGCCTCATAACCCATGGAGCATAAATCTTCAGACCAAAGAGATCTGAGCCAGACGCAGCAAGTTGACGTATGAAGAGCTCCTGGGCATTGAAGCATTTGCCGTGCAGGATGCAGAAGATGAGAGTCTTCATGGCACCTTCAACCTTGGCATATCGAGAGTGCCCCTTAATGGGCCATAGAGTCCGGCTGATGATGTGATAGATAGTTCTAGGCAGGTACTTTAAGTCTTCAACAAGGAACTCCATCGGGTAAGGTGTGTCAGAAGGCAATGGCTTCATCATTGAGAGCATCTGACTCATATTTGGCTCAGGTCGCTGAAATATGCTCTCAACTGCTTCAGCATGGAGTTGGCAGCCTTCTTCGAAGAGTTCGCTTGGAGTGGGTAGGCCGGTGAGCTCAATGATATCAAATGCACTGGCTTCATGATGGACGTTGGCGGTCATCCACTCCAGGACCCAAGTCTTCGGATCTCTGTTGTAGCCCTTGATGTGCAATGTGGCATAGAACTGAAGTAGAAGCTCTTCGTTCCAGTGCTCTTCATCCGTGACAAACGGCAGCAGGCCAACTTGCTTGAAGCAGTCCAGGGCTTCTTCCAGACCAGGCAGACCAGCAAAAGCTTCAACTTCAAGGCGCTGATGTGGAAAGATACGGCTCTGGTTGTAGAGGACGCAGGAGTAGTAGCTGCGCTGTGGGTAGCTCTAGAACCTATCTGACACAATCTTTTCCCTTGAGTAAGGGTTCTTGGAGCGGTTGAAGAAGGTGTTGTCTGCCCTGAAGCTATTGACATTGAAGGAGCCAGGAGCAGTGACTGGACCTGGGAACCTTGGCAGTCGTGGGATTGGCTTCTGTACCTGGGGCATGTGCGCAATATGATAATTGAACTGTGGTCCGGCAGCAGACACAGGCACAGAAGGGTCAGAGGCAGTGGCTTCAGTATCTCTTGAAGCTGTTGGTTGGTCAGGCTCCACAAATGCTTCAGTATTATGTGTGGCAGCCGTAGTGGTGTCAGCTTCCTTGAGAACTTCTTCTTGCTGGTGTGGGGAAGATGGAGCTTGAGGTTCTTCATGCTCTTCTGCATGTTCTTCGGCTGATGCAGCCGGAAGGTCGTCAGCAGTCTGAGCCCTTGGTCCTTTGCGAAGCCTACGGAATGCAGGCGACGCCGGTGGAGTTGCAGCGGGCTGGGGCTCATCCTCTTCCTCCTGTGGGCGATCTGCCCACGATGCATCTTGTGTGATTGGCGTCAGGGGACGACCAATGCTGAGCAATTCACTCGTTTCGAGCTGAGGAAGGACTGCATCATCTTGTACATTGTCTTGGAGACCAATGTCTTCAGCAGCATTGGGGTTGGCTGCTGGAATGTCTTCAGCATGCGGAGCCTCTGTGAGAGGAGGCTCATGCACGGTCATCTGACGATCTTCATGAGGAAAGCGAATGGAAAGGGGTTCGACTATCAAGGGCTCTGTGGGAGCAGCCCGAGACTTCTTGGACTTGCGCTTTTTGATGGTGGGGTCTGAAGGAGAGGCTTCAGGGTGTTTCCTCTTCCTTGCTTTAGCTTCGGCTGTCCTTGTCTTCTTAAGCTCTAAAGCGGTTGAGCGCTTTGGCTTCGAGCTAGGATTGGCGGTGGGGAAGACAGTTGGACCAGCTTCTTGGCGTGGGGCCTCTTCTTCAGCCACGGTGGGCGTCTTCTTCTTCTTACAGGCCATCCTGGGGTCGATGCCGGGACGCCCAAGTGCCTTTCGCTTCTCGGCCTCATTGTAGGCCTGTACACAGAGATCAGCCGAATTCTTCATGCGCTCGCGTGAACCCTGAGCCTCTGCACGTTTCTGCATAAAGTTTTCCTTCAACTCATGCAGCATGACTTTGAAGTCTTTGATTTCTTGGACGCTGAGCGTGGCCATGTTCTCCTTGAACTGAGCCTTTTCAAAATCTATCTTTTGCTTCAGTTCCACGATGCGCTGGGCAATAGTGAGTTCTGAAGCAATAGCTCCTTGGAAGGCTACGCTGAGGCCAATGGGCAGCTGCAGATCGTCGAAGCTGATATTGGGTGTTTCAAACCACTCATCAATGAATTTGTGGATGATTGCTGCATCAAACAGTGGTAGGTTGTTGAAGATTTCAGCCTCCTCCTTGCTCTTGATGGGCTGCTCAAGAGCGTCATCACCAAGATCTTCGTCACTGGACAGATCAATGGCTTCGCAGCGAAAAATGGCAGCGGCAGTTAGCTCTTTGCTGGTGTGTGGCTGCGGTTTCTTTGCTTCTTGAGGCTTGGAGACTCTTGATAAGTCTTCAGACTGCATACTGGCTTCAGGAGGTGCAGTGGCCAATGGCTTCGCTTTGGAGATCTTGGGAGAAGCGACTGGCTTGGAAACTTTTGGCTTCTTCTTCATCTGCTTCGGCTCTGGGGCAGTAGGAGCATCATCAGACTCAGTGTCTGCTGGAGGGTCGTTCACGGCAGTCCCTTGGACTATAATGTGAGTGATGAGGCCTTCGAGATTGGCAAATGGTCCGATGACATTGGGATTTGTTTCGCGTGTGCCATCTGCCCTTGGTTTGGAGGGACCAGGGTTGAAGTCCAACCCAAACTCCTTCTTGTTTTGCTTCGCAGAGTTCTGGGCAAATTGGAAGTTGCACTTGAACAGAGTGTCATCGCGACACCAGAGAAGGGATGATGGATGTGCATCAGCTGGCTGTTGTCCCCTGACCATGCACGGAAAGAAGCCTTGAGCAATGGCTTCGTCTCTGGTTCGGGGTACGAGATTCTTGTACAAGGCATATCCCCATGGCCTCTTGATGGCGCACTTCTCTGCATATTCTTTGGTGACGAAGCGGTATTGGAACCACTGCTCTGCCCAGTATCTTCGAATCCATTGGATTCGTGTCTTGAGCTGACCATAGCTTTCTTCAGGATCTGTTTGGTACATTTCTGCCAAATCTTCAAGCAGATCCTTAGATGTGTCACCCCGTCTCTGTCTGCCTCCCTTCCTTGATTGTTTCTCGGATGCCATGAAGCTTAACTTGGAAGGCTTCAAAAGATTCAAAGGCTTCAAAGGCTTCAAAGGCTTCAAAGGCTTCCAAGGCTTCAAAGGCTTCCTTTTGCTTGACCAACAGGAACTTGCTTCGGGTGAATTGATGTGACGCTGTAGGAACTCTGCAAATGAATGCAGACTATGAGAACCAAAAGATACTCCCACGGACATGTACCTGTGACAGCATTGAGGTGCGAGGGAAGGGGAAGAGGTCATATGCATTCTCAGAAGATTTTGAAGATAAATCAGTTTAGAAGACATTGACCTCATCATGCGAAGACATTCACTTTATAGAAAAGAAGTTGGTTCCAGATTTGTACGAACCCATAGATCAGTACAAGTGAGGAATCTAACTACTTCATGAAGAACAAGTGAATATGCAAGGCAAGTTATGAGATTCAGACAAGAGGAATGAAACTTGAAGGAATAGAAACCTCTTTTGGCAGAAAGTGATGGATCAATAGGATCAAAAGAGGCTGTAAAAAGGCTTGTTATTTACCAGACTTGGAACTCCTAGACGAGATGAGAGGTGAGGCCGAGCAGTTCGATCCTCCATGCCCTAACTTGGCGACGGAAGACACCTAGGGCGACGGCGGAGAGACTGATGTCCGCTGTCGGCATGAGAACGGCGTCGGAGAGGTCGCGGCAGTGAAGCACTTCGTCGCCGGCGTAGTTGAGAGTTAGCGGTGGCGCTAGGGTTTGTGCGAGGGAGGAAGAAGAGATAATGACCGCAGTGAAACGTGTATTTATAGGGATATGGGCGGCACTGCGCTATTACTCAGGTGCCCCTGGCGATTCGCATCTGATCGGTACGTGGCCAGCATGCGGAATTGTGGGGGCAGTTTCACCCCACGCACGCCTGGTTTGTCGGGAGTCGTTCCTACTTCTCCGGAATTCTAGTTGATGGAAAAACATTGAAAGCTGTTTTAAAGTTTGTCTCTGTGTCTTCTTCTGACAGGGATGCAGTGAAGACATTCGACAGTTTCAATAGAGTGCATATGACTTGGAGAGAGAGAGTTTGAGGTAAGAAGCATGGAGAGGTTAGGGTCCGATCACATTCACTTAGTTCAAAAGATTCAAACAAGAAGACATAGCTATAAGTGAATGCTGTAGAGGACAGAACACCAGTGCATATGTAATCAACATAGTGAAGATAACCATGAAGACATGTTGAGATTGAAGCCAAACAAAATGTGAAGACATAGCAAATGTAATGCCATGAGTAGAACACTTCAAGCAGAAAAATTTTGGTGGTGGCGCTACCCACCGTATAGGAAGTATTGGACCCAGACACGGCGCACAATTATCGTGGCGCTCTGAGGTCAAATTCCACGTTAATGTATTCACACTTGGACGGTATGTCTTCATTGATTGAAGATATACGTTACTTTGTGTGTTGCTCATCTAAGTCATCATCATGCATAAGTGTTAGGATGTGTGCCTGATCACAGGACATTTGAGGATTCCAAGATATTTAGCTCACACCGTAACTTGCAAAATCTCTTCTCATCCAAGGGCTTGGTGAAGATATCTGCCAATTGCTCTTCAGTGTTGACATGTATGATATCAATGTCTTCCTTTGCAACGTGATCTCTGAGAAAATGATGACGAATTTCAATGTGCTTTGTCTTCGAGTGCTGAACTGGGTTGTTGGCGATCTTGATGGCGCTTTCGTTGTCGCAGTAAAGTGGCACTAGCTTCAGATGAATGCCATAGTCCTTGAGGGTTTGCTTCATCCATAGAAGCTGAGCGCGGCAGGATCCAGCAGCAATGTATTCAGATTCAGCAGTGGAGAGAGATACACAGTTCTGCTTCTTTGAAGACCAACAGACAAGAGATCGGCCCAGAAAGTGACATGTGCCTGATGTGGACTTCCGATCAACCTTGTCACCAGCATAATCAGCGTCCGAAAATCCAACCAGATCAAACTCTGAGCCCTTTGGATACCATAACCCTAGAGTTGGTGTGTGAGCCAAATATCGAAGAATTCGCTTCACTGCTAAGTGATGCGACTCCTTTGGTGCCGCTTGAAACCGAGCACACATGCAAACACTAAGCATAATATCTGGCCTAGATGCACATAAATAAAGCAAAGAACCAATCATGGAGCGGTATACCTTTTGATCGAACTCTTTACCATTGTCGTCAGGACCCAGATGATGTTTGGCTGGCATTGGTGTTGTGAAGCCTTTGCAGTCTTGCATACCGAACTTCTTCAGGCAGTCTTTGAGATATTTCTCTTGAGATATGAAGATGCCATTGCGTTGTTGCCGTATCTGAAGACCGAGGAAGAATTTTAGCTCCCCCATCATAGACATCTGATATTGCTCTTGCATCATATATCCGAACTCCTCACTATACTTCTGATTGGTGCAGCCGAAGATAATGTCATCCACGTATATTTGGCACACAAACAGTTCACCATCATATGTCTTTGTGAAGAGAGTGGGATCCAGGGAACCAGGTATGAAGCCTTTGCTCTTCAGGAAGTATTTGAGTGTATCATACCAGGCCCGAGGGGCTTGTTTGAGGCCATATAGTGCCTTTTTGAGCTTGTACACCATGTCAGGATGTTTTGGATCCTCAAACCCAGGTGGTTGTGCAACATACACTTCTTCTTCAATTTTGCCATCGAGGAAGGCACTTTTTACATCCATTTGATACAGGATTATGTTGTGATGATTTGCATAGGCCAGCAGTATACGGATGGCTTCAAGTCTGGCAACCGGAGCAAATGTTTCATCGAAGTCAATGCCTTCCACTTGAGTATATCCTTGAGCAACGAGACGAGCCTTGTTTCTGACGACTTGGCCATGCTCATCTTTCTTGTTGCGATATATCCATTTGGTGCCTATTATGTTATGCTTCCGTGGATCAGGACGCTTAACCAACTCCCATACATTGTTCAGCTCAAATTGTAGAAGCTCTTCTTGCATAGCTTGAATCCATTCAGGTTCCATAAAGGCTTCATCAATTTTCTTGGGTTCTGTGATTGAAACAAATGCGAAGTGTCCGCAAAAGTTTGCCAGTTGAGTTTCCCTTGAACGAGTCAGTGGACCAGGTGCATTGATGCTGTCAATTATCCTGTCAATCTGTACTTCATTGGCAACACGAGGATGTAGGGGTCGAAGACTTTGCTCTTGCTGATCTACGTTGTCATGGGGAGGAATGTCTTCAGGCTGAGCATTGTCTTCATGTGGATCAGGTGCTGAGATGATAAGTTCTTCTTCAGGACGGGCTTCAGAAGGTATAATCTCTCCAGTTCCCATTAGCTTGATTGATTCACTGGCTGGAACTTCATCTAGCACATCTGGTAGTTGCTCTCTTTGTGACCCATTGGTCTCATCGAACCGCACATCCACTGTTTCAACCACTTTGTAGTGAAAGAGATTGAAGACTCTGTAGGAGTGCGAATCCTTTCCATATCCAAGCATGAAGCCCTCATGTGCTTTTGGGGCAAATTTTGAGGTGTGGTGAGGGTCCTTGATCCAGCATCTTGATCCAAATACTCTGAAGTAACTTACATTTGGCTTCTTGCCAGTCAGAAGTTCATAAGATGTCTTGTTCAGCAGCTTGTGAAGATATACACGGTTGATGGTATGGCATGCAGTGTCAATGGCTTCAGTCCAGAATTTTCTTGGTGTCTTGTACTCATCTAACATTGTTCTGGCCATCTCAATGAGTGTTCTGTTCTTGCGTTTGACGATGCCATTCTATTGTGGCGTGTATGGAGCTGAGAATTCATGAGTGATGCCCAATGTATCAAGATATGTGTCAAGGCCGGTATTCTTGAATTCTGTGCCATTGTCACTTCTGATGTGCTTTATCTTGGCGCCATAATAGTTCATTGCCCGATTTGCGAAGCGTCTGAAGACATCTTGCACTTCAGTCTTGTAAAGGATTATGTGCACCCAAGTATATCTAGAGTAATCATCAACAATGACGAAGCCATAGAGGCAAGCAGTAGTGGAGAAAGTTGAGTAGTGGGTAGGACCGAAGAGATCCATGTGAAGCAGTTCAAAGGGTTGAGTAGTGCTCATGATTGTCTTCGAAGGATGTTTTGCCCTTGTCATCTTCCCAGCTTCACAGGCACCGCATAAGGTATCTTTCTTGAACTTGACGCCCTCGATGCCTATGACATGCTTCTTCTTCGCAAGGGTGTGGAGGTTCCTCATGCCAGCATGCCCAAGTCTTCGATGCCAAAGCCAGCATTCTGAAGCCTTTGCGAGAAGACAAACTGCAAGCTGTGGACCTGCTGAGAAATCTACCACGTACAAATCATCTTTTCGATACCCTTCAAACACTAGAGACTTGTCAGATTCCATTAGTACCAGACAACGATATTTTACAAAGATTACAATCATGTTTAAATCGCAAAGCATTGAGACAGACATTAAGTTGAAGCCAAGGGATTCAACAAACATGACTTTATCCATGTGTTGATCCTTTGAGATTGCAACTCTTCCCAGACCCAGTACCTTACTTTTACAAGTGTCAGCGAATGTGATGTGGCTCTTGTCAGATGGACGTAAGGTCGAGTCCATAAAGAGACTTCTTTTGCCAGTCATGTGATTTGTACACCCACTGTCAATAATCCATTCTGAAGACTCTGAAGTCACTGGTGTCGTACCCTACAGTGCAGTTAGGGGGATAGGCTTCACCCAGAGTGTTGTGAAGCAAAAACATTTGACGAACCAGTGGATTATGAAAACTGAGATCCAGGTTAGGATAAGTAGGGAGAGTAGCATGCGATTCAGGTACGAAATACATAGTGATGCCATTCGGGCATTTGATCTTGCGCCCCACAAGATTTCTGAGGTCCCCAGCAATAGCATCAGAAGATTTTGGTTTTGTGCTGGAGACCTTTCCCTGCAAAAGAGAGTTAAGCTTTCTTAACCACCCACATTTTCAAGGGTGGCTTAGAAGCAATAAGTCTAAGTGCAGCATCTGAGAATTTTGGCTTTGGAGCCCTGGCAAACAGTCTAGCAGGTGGGCAATAGTACTCATAAGAATAGGCAGAATAGTTTTTGGTCATATGAGAATGATGGTTTGACGAACCGCTCTCATATGCCTGAGCACGGTTTCCCTGCAAAACATTTGTGTTAGTGCGACTCAGATGAGTCCTCTGCCTGTATGAAGCCTTTGGACCATATGAAGCCTTTGATCTGAGGTTTGTCTTCTTCATGTGAGGTGTCATGAGGACATTCATAGGAAGATTCTCAAGACACGTTTTTGGAACCCAGATCTTCTTCATAGGCGGTCCATTCCTGCAGTTAGTACCAATGTACCTGGCGAATACTTCACCATTCTGATTCCTAAACAGTTTATAGTTTGCATCAAAGGATTCATCAATGACAATTGGATTAGCACAAGTGAAGCCAGATAGATTGGATGGATCTGATGAGGAGTCCTTTGCAGCAACCCATGTGGTTTTGGGGTACTGCTCAGGTTTCCAGTAAGAGCCATCTGCATTAATTCTCCTCACGAACCCAGCACCCTCTTTGCTAGGGTTTCGGTTCAGAATCTGCTTCTTGAGGACATCACATAGTGTCTGATGTCCTTTGAGACTTTTGTACATCCCTGTTTCAAGCAATGTCTTCAACCTAGCATTTTCATCAGCAATAGCAGTGGTGTCCTCAGCAGAGGGGTTAGTTACCACTTCAACCGTTGAAGATATTGCAACAGCAGTAGCAGTGGAACATTCAGCAACAGAAATAGTATTATCACGCTCAATGCATTTAAGGCATGGTGGTTTAAATCCTTCCTGAGCAGAACTGATCTGTTCGGCTCGAAGTGACTCGTTTTCCTTTTGAAGATCTTCATGATCCGCTCTCAACTTCTCAAGATCTTGCTTCTTCTGAAGATAATCATAGGAAAGCTTTTCATGAGTAGTTGAGAGAGTCTCAAGACGATCTTCGAGTTCCTGATACTTAACATGAAGATTTTTTATGTCTTCAATTAAGGATTCAGAACGAGTCATTTCAGCACCCAACAGATCATCACTTCTGTCTAACAGTTTTTGAATATGTTCCATGGCCTTTTGTTGTTCAGTTGCAATTTTTGCAAGTGTTTTGTAACTGGGTTTTGAATCACAATCAGAGTCATCGTCACTAGATGTTCGATAGTGAGTAGTGCGTGTGTTTACCTTGGCACCACGTGCCATGAAGCAGTAGGTGGGAGTAGAGTCGTCCTTGTCATTTGGATCGGTGATGGTGATGGAGTCATTGACTTCAGTGTTGAAGATGGACTTGGCGACATAGGCTGTAGCCAAACTCGCAATGCCTGAATCAGACTCCTCCTCAGACTCCACCTCTGCCTCCTCAGAAGCGGACTCCTCCTCTGAATCCATTTCCTTGCCAACAAACGCACGAGCCTTGCCAGATGAACTCTTCTTGTGTGATGAAGACTTTGAGGAAGACTTGGATGAAGACTTTGAGTATTTCTTCGTCTTCTTATTGTCAGAGTCATATTCCTTGCTCTTCTTCTTCTTTCTGTTCTCATTGTCCCATTGTGGACACTCAGAGATGAAGTGTCCAGTTTTCTTGCACTTGTGACAAGTTTTCCTCTTGTAGTCATGCGCAGAGGCTTCATCATTCCTTGAGCTTGATCGTGAAGACTTTCTGAAGCCTTTCTTCTTGGTGAATTTCTGGAACTTCTTCACTAGCATTGCAAGTTCCCGTCCAATGTCTTCAGGATCATCAGAACTGCTATCAGATTCTTCTTCAGATGATGACACAGCTTTTGCCTTCAAGGCACAAGTTCGCCCATAGTTTGGACCGTAGATATCTCTTTTCTCAGAAAGCTGAAACTCATGTGTGTTGAGCCTCTCAAGTATGTCAGACGGATCGAGTGTCTTGAAGTCCGGACGTTCTTGAATCATCAGGGCTAGGATGTCAAATGAACTGTCAAGTGATCTTAGCAGCGTCTTGACGATTTCATGTTTGGTGATCTCAGTGGCGCCGAGGGCTTGAAGCTCATTCGTGATGTCAGTGAGCCGGTCAAATGTGTGCTGGACATTCTCATTGTCATTTCGCTTGAAGCGGTTGAAAAGATTGCGAAGAACACTGATTCTCTGATCTCTCTGGGTTGAGATGCCTTCATTGACCTTGGAGAGCCAGTCCCAGACCAGCTTGAATGTCTTCAAGGCACTCACACGGCCGTACTGTCCCTTGGTCAGATGACCACAGATGATATTCTTGGTAGTGGAGTCCAGTTGAGTGAACTTATTGACATCAGCCGCAGTGACCCCTTATCCAGCCTTGGGAACGCCGTTTTCGACGACACACCATAGGTCGACGTCAATGGCTTCAAGATGCATGCGCATCTTATTCTTCCAGTAGGGATATTCAGTTCCATCGAAGATGGGGCACGCAGCGGAGACTTTAATTATCCCTGCAGTCGACATAGCTTAAAACTCCAGGTGGTTAAACCGAATCACACAGAACAAGGGAGCACCTTGCTCTGATACCAATTGAAAGTGCGTTATATCGACTAGAGGGGGGGTGAATAGATTACACAACGCAAGCCATAGTCAAATATACAATACAGTGAAAGCACAGAGACAAATAGCTTCAGTGTAATGAGGATCAGGTTGGAAGATGTTATGAAGCTAAACAGATCATACAGTCAGGTTGTGAAGACAGAAGATAAAGCAAGCATGCAATAGCTTCACAATGTGTACTGGTAAGTAAAGGGAGGTGAAGATGAAACCAGTGACACGTTGAAGACAATGATATGTTGGACCAGTTCCAGTTGCTGTGACAACTGTACGTCTGGTTGGAATAGCTAGGTATTTAAACCAAAGGACACACAGTCCCGGACACCCAGTCCTGAACACGCAGCTCAGGACACCCAGTCCTCACCGTTTTCTCCTTGAGCTAAGGTCACACAGACCCCGCCCAATCAGTCTGGTAAGTCTTCAAGGTAGACTCCCAAACCTTCACAGACTTCGTTCACCGGCAATCCACAATTCCTCTTGGATGCTTAGAACGCTACGCCTAACCGTCTGGAGGATGCACAGTCCTCAAGTGTAATAAGTCTTCAGATCACTCAGACAGGAAGACTTAAGTGATGCCCAATTACTCTGGCTCTGGGTGGTTAGGGCTTTTCTCCTCACTAAGGATTTTCTCTCAAAGGCGTCGAGGTGGGTTGCTCTCAAACGACAAAAGCCGTGCACTGAAATCTGAGCAGCCAACCGTTTATGGTTGTGGGGGTGGACTATTTATAGCCACTTGGCAACCCTGACCTGATTTGTCCGAAATGACCCTGGGTCACTAAGGAACTGACACGTGTACTAACGGTCGGATTTTGAACTCTCACGGCAACTTTACTTGGGCTGCAAGTAAAGCTGACTTGTCTGACTCTGGACAAGATTTTCTCTCATTGTCTTCACTCGAAGACATAGGATTTGAATTAGGCATCACTTCAGTCATCCTGACTGGTTCTCTTGGACCCCACTTAACAGTACGGTGGTTCCTATGACACAGCATGAATAAAGTAAAACTACGAAGGATCTAAGTCTTCGAGTTCCAAAGGCTTCATGGGGAGTCCTCATATGTCATTGTCTTCGACATGAATGTCTTCATGAACCACCATTGTCTTCAATGTCTTCGTACATTTTTGGGGGTCATCTCTGGTAGCTAAACCGAATCAATGAGGGACTTCTACCTGTGTTATCCTGCAATTCTCACAAACACATTAGTCCCTCAACTAGGTTTGTCGTCAATACTCCAAAACCAACTAGGGGTGGCACTAGATGCACTTACAGATAGATTGAATTTTTTTGATAATATTTCATATATAACTTATTTCAATCTGAGCTACGGTTGAATTTCTATGATTTTTTGAAGTTTATATCATTTTCTGTGATTTCCTGATTTATTATTAAACCAAAAAAATTATATATTGCGTGAGCATGACAGCAGCATTGCGTCAGCAGGTCAAAGCCGGCTGACTAGGTCAAACCTGACATGTGGGGTACACACGTCAGTGTCTGTGGCTAATCCTAAATTAAATTAAACCTAAACTGGTTTAGTTAATGGGATTGGGCCCACGCGTCAGTGACCCAATTAGTGAACGGGGTTTAATTAGTTGTTAAACTAATCCTAAATTAGAAATTAGCAGGGCCGGGCCCCACATGTCATTGGCCCACAAGGGTCAAAGATGGGTCAGCAGGGGGGTTGGACCCGGTCAATCCCGCCGGCGTTAAGCCGCTGGCGAGGCAGAACGCGACGGAGGGCTCGGGATCGTCGCTGCGGCGACCATTTGGGCGGCGGAGACCACCTACATGAAGCCCAGGCTCGCGCGCATCTAGGGGAGGCGACGAGAGGATGCGGGGTGGTCGGAGCTCACCAGAGCGGAGCTCGGGGCAGCGGCCGGAGCACGGCTGTAGGCGGGAGCGGGTTACGGGGCACGGGGAGGCCACCCGAGGGGCTCTACGACACCCTCGTGGCACCAGGAGCACGACTGGGTGCTCGGGGGCGGCTAGCTTGGGCTCGGGCCACGGTGGCTCCATGATCGGCGGCGAGGAGCTACGGCCGTGGTGGGGAAAAGGAGCTACGGCTCGAGAACGGAGGAATGGAAAGAGGGGAACGGAGCAGAAGCTCATTGCGGACTCGACGGGCTTGACGGCGAGCTCGGGGATGCACTAGAGACGGTTGGGCGGCGAAGACGATCTCCGGTGGCCGGGGATGAAGACGACGTCGATGGAGACGTTCTAGGGCCCCCCGAGGCGCGTGGCTTGACGGAGAGATGGTCGGCGACATGGCGGAGCTTGCAGACACGGAGAGAGGGCGAGGGGGAGGCGGTGGCTGCAGCGGCGACGAGCTGCGGCGATGGCAGCGCTCGGCCGTGAGAGAAAAAGAGAGGGGGAGGCGGCAGAGGAGGGGATCGACTCAGGGGGAAAAGTGAGAGGGGGTCGGGGGAGTACGCGGCGGCTCCAGGAGCCTCTCCCGCGTCGGGGGAAGCTGGAGGTGGCGCAGCGCGTGCGTGCACGCGGCGACCACGTGCCCCTGGCCTCCTGGCGAGAGGTAGGGGGTGACTGCCACGGCCAGCTGGCTGGGCCGGCCTGCTAGGGCGCACAGTGCCAGGCCGCAGGTAAGGGCCAGGTAAGCGTTTTCCTTTTTGTTTTCTTTTCTATTTTTCTGACATTTGTTTGGTTTAAATAAAATACTAAACCAGTTTATTTTCTTATGCCAATTTTTGCAGGGACTAGTGGTATTATTCCAGAGCTCCTCAACTACTGGCACAATTTTTGGACAATATTATATATATAACAATATATATCCAAAGCAAATAATTACTGCATTAATTCTAAATGCCCAAAATAAATACTTATGAGCTCCTGAAAATGTTGGTTTGAATTTTATCTCTGTCCAAGAGTTTCAGAGAGCAACATGAGCATTTTCTTTGACCTTTTTGGAGCAATTTTTTATTTGGGTCATTTCCCGAATGATTCTGAGGGTTTCACAAATCCCAAATTCAAATTTCAATGAAATTTAAACATGATGCAAACATGAAGGCTAGCCTAGGTCATACTAGAACTAAGGATATGACAGCCAGTGGCTCAGGTGTAATATGGACGAAGTTGAGCAAAGTTCCATGGCCGGCGGGTCTCCTCTTCCGACTTACGTGAGTCTCCATGCTCTCTAATGTCAATGAGGTAATATGACCCGTTGTTTAATTTTTTACTGACCACAAAGGGTCCTTCCCAAGGTGGGGATAACTTGTGTGCATCTGAGAGGTCCTGGATGAGCCGGAGCACCAAGTCGCCTTCCTGAAAAGTCCTTGACTTAACCCGGCAGCTTTTGTAATGACGCAGGTCCTATTGATAAATTGCTGACCGGGCCGCTGCTAAGTCTCTTTCTTCATCCAACAAGTCAAGTGCATCCTGTCTGGCTTTTTCGTTGTTAGCCTCAATATAATCCGCCACACGGGGCGAGTCATGACGGATGTCACTAGGCAACACTACTTCCGCTCCATAAACCATGAAGAAAGGTGTGTAACCTGTAGACCTATTTGGTGTAGTATTGATACTCCATAACACTGAAGGTAATTCCTCTACCAAACAACCCGGCGTTTGTTGTAAAGGAACCATAACCCGGGGTTTGAGCCCTTTCAAAATGTCCTGATTGGCTCTCTCAGCTTGACCATTGGATTGAGGGTGAGCTACAGAACAAACATCGAGCCGGATGTGTTCTCGTTGACAAAATTCTTCCATAGCTCCTTGGGACAGATTAGTGCAACTGTCAGTGATAATGCTGTGTGGAAAACCGAAACGGAAAATCACTTTTTTCATGAACTGAACCACCGTGGCTGCGTCGCATTTTCTCACAGGCTCCGCCTCAACCCACTTGGTGAATTTAACAACTGCCACCAGCAGATGTGTCTTTTTATCCTTAGACCTTTTGAAAGGTCCCACCATGTCAAGTCCCAAGACCACAAACGGCCAAGTGATTGGAATCATCCGGAGCTCTTGAGCCGGCACATGCGCTCGTCGTGCAAATTTCTGACATCCGTCACATCTACTGAACAGATCTTCTGCATCAGTGTGAGCCATCAACTAGTAAAAGCCGTGACGAAATGCCTTGGCCACTAAAGATTTTGACCCGGCGTGATGACCACAATCGCCTTCATGGATCTCACGAAGGATTTCTTGACCTTCTTCGGGGGAAACACACCGCTGAAACGCTCTGGAAACACTGCGGTGATAAAACTCTCCATCTGAAATCGTCATGGACTTAGATGGCCGAGTTATCTGTTGAGCCAGGGTCTCATCCGCTGGCAACTCTCCCCGGGTCATGTAAGCCACGAACGGCACCGTCCAATCTGGGATGATATGAAGAGCTTCTACCAACTGCGCCTCCGGGTCAGGAACAACTAAATCTTCTTCTATGGGCAACTTGACAGAGGGGTTATGCAAAACATCCAAAAAGGTCTTAGGTGGCATCGGCTTACGTTGAGACCCCAACCGGCTTAAAGCATCAGTTGTCTTTCGACGGTCAATGTGCTCCTCCTGATAACCTTTAAAATGTCCTGCAACAGCATCAACCTCTCGGCGATAAGCCGCCATGAGAGGGTCCTTGGAATCCCACTTGCCAGATACCTATTGAGACACTAGATCCAAGTCGCCAAGACATCTGACCCGGCTCAAGCTCATCTCTTTTGCCACTCGAAGACCATGGAGCAAGGCTTCATACTCTGCTGCGTTGTTAGTGCAAGGAAACATCAACCGTAACACATAACAAAATTTGTCACCTCGTGGGGAAGTTAGCACGACTCCAGCCCCCGAGCCTTCCAACTGCCTGGACCCATCAAAATCAATAGTCCAATACGTGTTGTCTGACTTCTCTTCTGGCATCTGCATCTCTGTCCAGTCATTGATGAAGTCAACCAGGGCTTTAGACTTAATTGAAGTACGTGGAACATACTTCAACCCATGAGACCCAAGCTCAATTGCCCACTTGGCGACTCGCCCAGTGGCTTCTCTGTTTTGAATAATGTCTCCCAAAGGAGCAGAGGTAACCACAGTGATTGGATGTCCCTGAAAGTAATGCTTAAGCTTCTGGCGCGCCATGAACACCCCATAAACAAGCTTTTGCCAATGTGGATATCCTTGCTTAGACTCAATTATCACTTCACTAACATAATAAACCGGCCATTGAACCGGATGCTCTTTGCCAGCCTCCTTGCGCTCTACCACAATAGCCACACTAACAGCTCGTGAGTTGGCAGCCACGTATAACAATAGCGGCTCTTTCTCAATTGGAGCTGTCAGGACCGGCGGCTCAGCCAGCTGTGCCTTCAGATCATCAAAAGCAGCGTTCGCAGCATCGCTCCAAACAAAAACATCTGTTTTCTTCATCATCTGATACAGAGGCATTGCATTTTCTCCTAACCGGCTTATGAAACGGCTCAAAGCAGCAACACGACCCGCCAGCCGCTGAATGTCATTGATGCATGTTGACTTGGCTAGGGATGTAATTGCCTTGATCTTCTCCGGGTTAGCTTCAATACCTTGGTTGGACACCAAAACCCCCAAGAGTTTGCTGGCTGGGACTCCAAAAACACACTTGGCCGGGTTAAGCATCATTTTGTAGAACCGGAGATTATCAAAAGTCTCTTTCAGATATGTGACCAAGGTTTCCTCCTTCCTAGATTTTACCACTATATCATCCACATAAGCATGAACATTACGCCCAATTTGATCGTGAAGACAATTCTGCACACACCATTGGTAAGTCGCATGGGCACTCTTAAGCCCAAAAGGCATAGACACATAGCAGAAAGCTCCAAAAGGAGTAATAAAAGTTGTCTTCTCCTGATCCTTGATCGCCATCTTAATCTGATGATAACCAGAATAAGCATCCAAGAAACGCAAACGTGCGCAACCTGCCATAGCATCAGTGATCTGATCAATTAGGGGGGGAGCAAAAGGATCAGCCGGACAAGCCTTGTTCAGATCAGTGTAATCCTCACACATATGCCAGGTTCCATTCTTTTTGACTACAAGGACCGGGTTAGCTAACCATTCGGGGTGAAAGACCTCCACAATGAACCCGGCTACCAAGAGCCGGGCCACCTCTTCTCCAATGGCCTTGCGCCTTTCTTCATTGAACCGTCGGAAAAACTGTCTGACAGGTTTGAACTTTGGATCGATATTAAGAGTGTGCTCAGCGAGTTCCCCCAGGACACCCGAGGTGTCTGAAGGTTTCCATGCAAAGATGTCCCGGTTCTCACGGATGAACTCGATGAGTGCTCTTTCCTATTTCGGATAAAAGTCTGTGTTGATGATGAACTGTTTGGATGAGTCGCTAGGTACAAAGTCAACCATCTTAGTGTCATTAGCTGATTTGAATTTCAACTCCGGCTCATGCTCTGTTGTTGGTTTCTTTAATGACGTCATGTCTGCCGGGTCAACATGATCCTTGTAAAATTTTAACTCCTCTGTTGCATAGAAAGATTCAGCATAGGCAGCATCACCTTCTTCACATTCCAAGGCTATCTTCCGGCTCCCGTGTACTGTAATGATGCCTTTATGACCCGGCATCTTGAGCTGCAAATATACATAACATGGCCGAGCCATGACCTTGGCATAAGCCGGCCGCCCAAACGGAGCATGATATGGGCTCTTGATCTTAACCACCTCAAAGGTTCATTTTTCTGCTCTGGAGTCATACTCATCCCCAAAGGCTACTTCCAGCTCAATCTTACCAACTGGGTATGCCGACTTACTAGGTACCACACCGTGAAAAACAGTGTTGGATTGTTTAAGATTTTTATCCGTCGATCCCATCCGGCGGAACGTCTCATAATAGAGGATGTTCATGCTGCTGCCTCCATCCATGAGCACCTTAGTAAACTTGTATCCACCAACCTGAGGTGCCACTACCAAAGCCAAGTGACCCGGATTATCAACCGGGGGCGGGTGATCCTCTCTGCTCCACACAATAGGCTGCTCTGACCAACATAGATAACGTGGAATTGCCGGCTCAACGTCATTGACGGCCCTCTTGTAAAGTTTCTGGTCCCTCTTACATAAATTGGTAGTAAATACATGATACTATCCACTACTCAACTGCTTCGGGTTGCTCTGATAACCGGATTGCTGCTGCTGATTCCCTTGGCCGGGTTGCTGATTATATCCTCCTTGGTGACCAGGATAACCCTGACCGTGAAAACCTCCTCCGCCTGAACTGGCGCCCGGGCCCTGGAAGCCGCCTCCACCTGAACGGCCACCCAGGCTGTGACCCCCATCAAACGCATTTGAATTTCTAAATGCTTTCATGATCGTGCAATCCTTCCACAAGTGGGTGGCTGGTTTCTCCGAGGTGCCGTGTTTTGGACAAGGTTCATTCAACAACTGCTCAAGGGTGGGGCCTGACCCGCCCGATCGAGGGGGTTGTCTGCCCTTGCGCCGCTGATTACCACCCTGCGCATTAGTATTAGCGACAAACTTATCAGCCTTACGTTCATTACCTCCCTGATTCGCCGGGTTATGCTGGTGACCCTTGCCGTTGCCGTTCTTCTTTCCCTTCGTTGCCTTTTCTTTGTCAGACACCGGGTCCTTGGTGGTATCAGAATCAGCATACTTGACAAGAGCTGCCATCAACGTTCCCATGTCATTACAGTCATGTTTAAGCCGCCCAGCTTCTGCTTCAGAGGTTCAAAATGGCAATTTTTCTCCAACATCAAAACTGCTGAGCCGGCATCCATCTTATCAGATGAATGTATTATCTCCTTGACCCGGCGCACCCAATGGGTTGTAGATTCACCATTCTCTTCCTTGCAATTGGTCAGGTCCATAATCGACATTGGCTGCTTACACGTGTCCCTAAAGTTCTAGATGAACCGCACTTTCAACTCTGCCCATGAGCCGATAGAATTGGGTGGCAATCCCTTCAACCAAGTCCGAGCTGTTCCATCCAACATCATGGTAAAATACTTGGCCATTGCAGCGTCGCTAACCTCCAACAATTCCATAGCCATCTCATAACTCTCAATCCAAGCCCCCGGCTGTAGGTCAGCCGTGTAATTAGGCACCTTACGAGGCCCCTTGAAATCCTTTGGCAACCGCTCATTGCATATGGCTGGTACCAAGCAAGGCACGCCTCCGGTTCTTGTGGCCACTCCTGCCTCAACCGAGGTTGCTGGATAAGCCAGAAGGGTTTGATGAGCCGCCAACTCTGCTACTACTTGAGCCGCTCGTTCCGCCTTTTGACGAATCCTCTCTTGATCCACCAAGTTAAGGGCTCCATCCCGCACCTGCTCATGCCTATATGGCCGATTGTGGCATTGAGCATTACATGACATCTCTGCGGACTCCATGTGCCTACTGTAACTCGGGCTCCGGCTTGGGCGAGGAGTTGAATGAATCCTGTCTCGACCGTAGGAGTATGCATCCTACCGGGCCAGAGCTATCTGAAGTAGTTCTCTTACCCTCTGGGTTTCAATTGCTGCTGGCGAGTCACCTTCCATTGGGAGAGCCGCCAAACGAGCCAACGCTGCGATGAGGTTTTCCAGGGGGTTGGAGAAGTGACCCGGAGGTGTTGACACATAACAAGGAGGAGTTGTATTTACATGAGGTGGCTCCATGGCGCGTGGCTGAACTGTTGCACCGGGTGTTGTGACCCGGTTTGCCTCTGGCGGGTGGCTCCCCCCAGCCCCGGGTGTATGGAACAGGTTCCTCAGATCCAGCGTTAGAGGCAGATGCGACTGAGTTTTTTGATGCCTCCTCCTCATGGCCTCGTTTGATGCGTTAAGATCCACCGAGAGACGGAAAGTTTCTGCTTGAAGTTGCTGAGCACGAGCATCCAGAGCTGCTCGTTCTGCTGCCATCCGGGTTTCCTCCGCGGCTAGATTTTCCTTAGCTTGCACCATCTCCTCCCGCACGTGTGCCACTTATGCATCGTGCTACGCTTTATCCGCCGGCTCTACCACAGCGGTTAACAGATTCGTCCGCCGATCCATGAGGTCCATTAGAATCTGAGCCGGGGGCGTGTGGGGTCTCCTGACCCGGCTGCTGCCGACCTGGTAGCAGCTGCTGCCGATGCCATAGAGTTCTGCCCGGGCTGCGTCCCCGCCATGAAGACTCTTGCCCAATTCGGCGCCTCAAGGGGGTCCGGAATACTGCTGCCATCGGAACATCCCCCGAGCATGTCATCTTGCAGCTGGTACAACGAGTCCGTCTCGCCGGTTGATGATGCAGTATCAGAGCAGATGGCCGTCTCCCCGCCTTCCACCGATCCTTCAGAGTATTCATCGCCATGGATGCAGCCTACGAAGGCATGCTTCACGATAGATTGAACACGGGTGGTCCTGGCATGCTGAGCCATTTTGATGAGGTTGGTGTGGACGTCCGGCTTAGGGCCCGACTCATCGATCCGTCCGATGAAGATGTGAATTCCGCCGAAGGGGACCGGTACCCATACTCGATTGAGCCGACCTCGACGGCCCAGCCTTCGTCGTCGATGTAAAGCTTGCCGTGACGACTCTTGGTCATCCGGCCCATAGCGTATCCCTTGAGCCCTTCGAGATTGCCCTTCAAGAACTCAAATCCACCGTGCGCTGGCCCCATGTTGGGCGCCAACTGTCGTGGAGTTGACACGGCAGATGTCCTAGAGCAAGGACTTCGTCGTAGGGCCATCACACTAGGAAGCTTAATGGGGTTAATCGGGACAAAGGACACGAGAGTTTTTACACTAGTTCGGCCCCTTACGACGAAGGTAAAAGCCTACATCTAGTTGGGATTGGTATTGCTGAAGTTTCGATCTCCAAGGGGCTAAACTCGCCGGCTTGTTTATCGATCTGGTTGTTTCTCTTCTTAAGCCGCCGCCAGGTCGCCCCCTTATATACACGGGTTGACGCCTGGCAGCCTACAGAGTCCCGGCCGGCTCATAAAACGTGTCCGGCTCGGTGACTTCTTTTTTATGCCTTTCTTTACATATGCCGGTTTACAATATTTGGGACTTAAGCCGCCCTTGGGCTTAGGTCTTTTACAAGTCTAGATAACTATAATCTTGAATATTACTGGGCTTCTCTTTGTAACCCACCATTGGGGTTGACCTGGCCCCTCCTGGGCGGGTCATACCTGGTAGCTATATCCCCAACAGTAACCCTAGCCCCCTTCGGTGTCTATATAAACCGGAGGGTTTAGTCCATAGGATAACATACAATCATACCATAGGCTAGATTCTAGGGTTTAGCTGCTATGATCTCGTGGTAGATCAACTCTTGTAATACTCATATCATCAAGAACAATCATGCAGGACGTAGGGTATTACCTCCATCAAGAGGGCCCGAACCTGGGTAAACATCGTGTCCCCTGCCTCATGTTACCATCCGCCTTAGACACACAGTTCGAGACCCCCTACCCGAGATCCGCCGGTTTAGAAACCGACTTTGGTTCTCTCATTGAGAGTTCCACTGTGTCGTCACCGTAAGGCTTGATGGCTCCTTCGATCATCGGTGGCGATGTGGTCCAGGGTGAGGTTTTCTTCCCCAGACAGATCTTTTTATTCGGCGGCTTCGCAGTGCGGGCCAATTCGCTTGGCCATCTAGAGAAAATTGAGAGCTACGCCCCTAGCCATAGGGTCAGATTCGGAAACATAAACTACCCTCCCGACATCCGTGGAGACTTGATCTTCGACGGATTCGAGCCCGTGTCAGGTGCGCCGCACAGTCACGACGAGAGAGACGGAACTCCGCCATCGGACAGTGTTTGGGAGATCGCATTTGCAACTACTCCGGCTTTCAATCCGGAGCAAATCGCGCCATCCAAGGACGGAGGGATAGACCCCGCCATGGAGTCCGCACTCTCAGTGGCGATGGAGCCGGATACTGACTTCACCCCTTACGAGAGCCAACTTGCCGAACCACTGGATTCGTCTCCGGACACGGACTCCGAGCCGCCTGCATCCGTGCCTATCGAATCCGACTGGGCGCCGATAATGGAGTTCACCTCCGCGGATATCTTTCAGCACTCGCCTTTCGGCGATGTGCTAAATTCATTAAGGTCTCTCTCCTTTATAGGAGAACCTTGGCCGAACTATGTCCGGCTAGAGTGGGATGCAGACGACGAAGAAATTCGCTGCCCACCCACCACCCACTTAGTAGCCATTGTCGACGACTTAACCGACATGCTCAAGTTCGACTCCAAAGACATCGACGGCATGGACGAAGATGCAGGAGACGAATAGGAACCAGCGCCCATAGGGTGCCGGACAGCCATTTCATCACATGACATATACATGGTGGATACACCCAAAGAAGGCATTGGCGAAGAGACAGCAGAGTATGGTCCCTCCAAGAAGCAACCCGAGCGCCGATGTCAGCGGCACCACTCTAAGTCCCGCCATAGCAAAAACAGCGATAACAACACAAGAGAAAATAACACTCCAGTCGACTCTAGAGGAAACGACGACCACATTGCCCCAGCGGCAGAGCACGATGAAGTTTGAAGCGGCGAACAAAAGTACGGATCCGACGTCCGAACACGGCGGCGCCGAGGATAAACCTCATCAAACCCCCTCTTGGGAGGAAAACTGTCCGGACGAAGATGCACACATCATCTCGGAAACGCACTTGGCACAAGAGAACCTCCATAGAAGGCTTATTGCCACAGCGAGGAGTCTGAAGAAGCAGAAGCAAAGGCCTAAGGCCGCACAAAATACGCTCAACATCAGGTGGAACAAAGTGCTCGACAACGAAGCAAAGTACGGTGGAAGTTACCACACAAAGAGCTATCCAAAGCGCAAGCTATTACCTGAATTCGATGATGAGGCCTTAGAGCCCACACAGCCAAAAAATGAAACGGCCAACCGCCCGGATCCACCACCTTGTGACCGCGATAGAGCTGCTAACAAAGTCACACATAACTCAACACACAATCTACGTGAGGACTCGCGTCAAAAGTCCGGTACGACCCGATCCATCTTTGGATCTAGGAAGCACGCTCCGACACAAAATCAAAACCGAATACTACAACCGTTCAAACGCCATGGCACATCCCAATACAGGGGTGCCACACACCCCCTATGTTTCACCGATGAGGTGCTGGACCATGAATTCCCAGAAGGATTCAACCCAGTGAACATAGAGACGTACGACGGGACCACAGACCTTGGGGTCTGGATTGAGGACTTTATCCTCCATATCCATATGGCCCGCAGAGACGATCTCCATGCCATCAAATACTTGCCCCTCAAGCTTAAAGGACCAGCTCGGCACTGGCTGAAAAGCCTCCCCGAAAACTCAATTGGAAGTTGGGAGGAGCTCGATGATGCTTTTCTGGCTAATTTTCAAGGGACCTATGTTCGACCTCCGGATGCAGACGATTTAAGCCATATAATTCAACAGCCCGGAGAGTCTGCCCGAAAGCTTTGGAACAGGTTTCTCACTAAGAAGAACCAAATCGTCGACTGTCCGAATGCCGAAGCCTTAGCAGCTTTCCAACACAGCGTACGAGATGAATGGCTTGCCAGATACCTCGGCCAAGAAAAACCGAGAACAATGGCAGCCTTAACAGGCCTCATGACCGGCTTTTGCGCGGGCGAAGATAGCTGGTTAGCCCACAGTAGCACCAGCGACCAAAGCACATCCGAAGTTAGGGATGGCAATGGAAAACCATGATGCAATAAAAACAAGCGTCGAAATAAAGAAGATAGACCAGATAATACAGCGGTTAACACCGGATTCAGGGGCTCTCGATCAGATCAGCGGAAAAAGCCTTTCAAAGGCAGTAGAGATGGACCGTCTGTCCTAAACAAGATTCTTGACAAACTATGTCAGATTCATGGCACCCCCGATAAACCTGCAAATCACACCCACAGAGAATGCTGGGTCTTCAAGCAGGCCGGTAAGCTAAACGCCGAACACAAGAGGGGGAGACACCAAGCGAAGACAAG
The DNA here is from genome assembly GCA_034509565.1 of Triticum monococcum. NCBI lineage: Eukaryota > Viridiplantae > Streptophyta > Magnoliopsida > Poales > Poaceae > Triticum > Triticum monococcum. Next base: position 343,520,444 of record CM067847.1, read on the forward strand.
GACGAACCTCGCCAGCAAAGCACTGGCGGACAGAAAAAATTCCCACCAAAGGTCAAAATAGTAAACATGATCCATGTGACGAAGAGGAGAAGCAAATATGCAGTCCGAGAAACACGTGCCATAGAGCCCGTCACCCCTAGGTTCAACCCCTGGTTGGCCTGCCCGATCACCTTTGATCGCGGGGATCACGCGACTAGCATCCGGCACGAAGGATTGGCTGCCTTGGTGTTAGACCCAATAATAAACGGATACCATCTCACACGAGTCCTCATGGAAGGTGGCAGTGGTCTAAATCTGATATATCAAGACACAGTCTGCAAAATGGGGACAGACTAGACACGAATAAGCCACGGTAATTCTACCTTCAAGGGAGTAATACCAGTCCAAGAGGCCCGCTGTACGGGCTCTCTATTGCTAGAGGTTGTATTCGGTTCTCCCAATAACTTCCGAAGTGAAAGGTTAACTTTCTACATCGCTCCATTCCGAAGTGGCTACCAAGCACTACTCGGAAGAACGGCTTTCGCTCGTTTTAATGCAATACCAAATTACGCTTCTCTCAAGCTTAAGATGCTCGGACCACGTGGCACCATCACAGTTAGCGGAAATACTGAGCGTTTTCTACGCGCGGAAGAATGTGAGGCGGCTTTAATAGCCGAGCACTAGACAGCCTCACCAACCAGGAAAAATGACAGGTCGTCAAGACCACGGGCATGGTTAGACGAGTCCGGTGCACCATTACATATATATGAGCTTGGTTTGATGATCAAACCCTCCCAGATGGTACCCGGGGCTTCCCGCGTGTAATAAGGGCTAGTCTGGCTCAACTTGACATATCTTGAATTTTAATAGTTTATTGATAATAACCAATTTTTTGGCACGAGAACTTTCACCTAAGTTCTTCTCTTTTACAGATGACAATCATCCTACACCCATCCAAGACACGGCACAACGGAGACACATGCGCAGATGTGCAGCAGGGACCCGCTCAAAGGTTTCTTTTCAGATTAAGACCCTTCGTAAACCTTTTTTACTGTCTCTTGGTGTTCACATCCTCCGGATATTCAATACAACCGAGAAGGATACTGACGTTCTTGGCATGTGGCCACGTCAAAATATTGCACGTACCTGGACACTCGGGGTTTATTATTAAGGGCACTGTTCCGCCCGGCATATGTTATAAAGACCGAATACCTTAGGGAGTGTTCGGCGTCGCGAGTTTGGCCCTATATGCATCAGCTCCGAATCATGTCTTTGGTCAAATGTTGGGTTTTCCTGGCTCCTATGTTTTGGTACCTTATGTTCCGCTATATCGGCTAAGGTAGCACTGGGAGAACTACTACGACTGTGCCCTGGTTCATCTGGATGAGCACCTCAGTAGAGAAAGCCGAAAACTGACTGTCATGATACAGCGCCAGACAGGTCAAGCACTTGATGACTTAGCGGAATCTTCGGGATTCCTCCGCATTAACAAAGGGCCATTTCCTGGTCATGTACGTATGCACCCCGTATTCGGATGAGCACGGAGGTACCAGGGGCTATATAGTAGCCCCACCGTCAAACTCCTATGGCTAGGTGAAAGTGTTAAAGCAATATAGTTCAATTGCCTCGTTCGCTGCGTTACTACCTCCTTAATGGACCAAGATGTTGGATCAAGTGTGAATACGTGTTTTTTTCGATCACTCCTGCATTATATGCGTGGGGGTGGAAGCCGACGACTGCAAACTTTTAGGTTATATACATATATACATAAACGGCCGCACAGGAGGCATCATAATACTTTCAGGCAAAAGTATAAACATAGCCTTGATAACTCAATAAAACATTGTTTTTACAATGGGAGTACATGTCACTAGTACATAATATTCTTCGAGCACTGAGCCTCTATCGAACGAGCGCCTTCAAGAACTTCTTCAAAGTAGTGCTCGGCAGCAACTCGGCCCATGGCCGAACCCTGTGTTGCAACAGTGGTGGCCTCCATCTCCGCCCAGTATGTCTTGACACGGGCAAAGGCCATCCGCGCACCCTCTATACACGCCGACCTCTTCATAGCATCGATGTGCGGCACAGCACCAAGGAATTGTTGCACTAAACTAAAGTAACTATTCGGCCTTGGCCCTCCCAGCCACAGATGATCCACAACAGACCTCATGGCAAGTCCGGACAACCTATGGAGCTCGGCCCACTTGTCCATTCTCTCATTCAACAGCAACGAACGCACTGGAGCATGGAACTGTGACAAGAACAGCTTTTCCACTTCGCGATCTTTTTGATCCTTGAAGTACTCGGTCGCATCAGCAGCACTTGCCACCAAATCCACGTAGGCGTCCACAGAACTCCATAGTTGATCAAGAGGAGCATACATCGGATCTCCAAACTTAGTCCGCAACAAGAAGGGCTTCCCAGCCACGATATCCGCAGCTTGATTCAGCTCCTCCTTCGCCGCTCTGATTTTGGAGCGGGCTTCCTTGGCTGCTACCATGGCCTTCTCTAGGTCCGTCGCCCTTGTTCAACTTTCTTTTTCAAGAAGCTTGTAACGGCCAGTGGCATCTTTTAACTCAGCGGCCATCTTGGCTATTCTTTCCTTGCTCTGGCCATGCTCGACCTGTTCGGCCCTTAGCTCTTCGACCGCCTTTAGAGCGGCCGCATCGCTATTCCTTGCTTGTTCCTTGGATTAGGCAAGTTCCGCCCGAAGGGTCTCCATGGTGGCAGCTCCATCTGCAGTCACAACATAGTAAAGATACTGGCATCATGCTCCCCTTACTATGTGGTGATCACCAGAAAAATCACTTACCATGTGCCTCGTCAAGCCGCTTGTTGACAAGCACTATGTCGGCATCTGCCGTATCAAGTTGCCGCTTTATCTCGGCAAACCCATCAGTCCGGCTAGTCACTAGAGGTTCAGCCACCTACACATAAAGGCGGTCTGGTTATTATCTGGGACTATGATCCTCTATTTGCTGCCGTTTTCGACGACAACCAGAGTCTCAGGGGCTACTATCTGCATAGGGCACACCTAACGTGTGCGGTACTGTCAAAGACAGACACTATTTCACGTACCTCAAAGCCTTTTAGCAAACTCATAAAAGCTTCATGCAATCCGCTTTCAGCGGATGAAATCCTTTCAATTACCATACCCATTAGTGTACGATGCGCTTCTGAGATGGCCGCTTGCTCCAGAAGATCCTTTATTGCATCCGACCGCACACTCTACGGTCCCGGACTCTTTCTGTTGCTCTCTTTAGGAGCCGAATACTGAGGACTCCGGGTAGCCAAAGGGTTACCCTATGGCCCTGGTGGATTAGGAGAGACCCTCTGCGACGACACTTCAGGGTCGCCCGCCTCCTGAGGCGGGGTGACAGGGGGAGGCGTTTCGCTCTCCATCATCTCCGAAAGAAGATCCCTTGAAGATGAACTCTGTCGAGAAGGGCTATGATCCGAACTACAATATATAAGCTTCGGTTATTGTCTTCGGAAGTAAGGTAGGATATTTTGACTACTAAGTACTTTTTGATTACTTACAGCTCGGTAGAGGGATGATCCCCGTGCAAACATTTTGCAGCAAGAATACCCTCCGAGGCAGGACCCTATGGCGAAGATTTCTTCTCCCGTTTGGAAACCTTTGTTTCCGGATCTTCAGAGATAGTCCTCTTCCTTCCTCGGGGAGAGGAAATGTCAGATTCTTCTCCCTGGTTATCCTCCCTCGCGGAGGCGCTCATTCCCCCGATTGGGACAAGTAGTGAGTGAGGCCCGCTTTCGGCCTCTTTATTCCCCCCTTCATCTTCCTTTGAGGGCACCTGATAAGGCGCCGGCTCGAGCATTCGGTCCAGTACTAGATTGGCCAAGCCTTCGGGAAGGGGGGCCGAACACCTGATCATCTTCGCCTTTGTTATCCTGTCTTGGTCAAAGAGCGACTTTTCAGAATGATGTCATGATAAATAAAAGGATAGCATGTTCATCCATGGGATTACTTACTTGGGTATCAAGGCGGTTGCAGCTCAGACCCGCATCCTCGGTGGTGTCCGGACACTCTATTTGGGGTCTGAAGAACAATTTGTACATCTCTTCAAGCGTCATGCCGAGGAAGTGCTGAATAGTTTGCGCTCCTTCCGGGTTGAATTCCCACGTACGGAGGGTTCGACGTTTGCAAGGCTGGACTCCATGAACTAGTATAACTTGCATTACCATAACCAGGCTGAAATCTCTCTCAAAGAGATCTCAGATGCGGCTCTGCAATATCGGAACATCCTTTGCTGGACCCCAGCTCAGCCCCCTGCTGATCCATGACGTCGGTTGTGGTGGGTGGCTCGAGCGAAAGGAAGGGGCGGCTACCCACTTAGCACTTAAGGGAGTTGGGATATAAAACCACTCCCGCTGCCACAAACTGGACACCTCTACGAAGGAATACTCTGACCATGGAGCGTCGGCGCTTTTGCTTTTTACGACACCTCTGCACTCTGCGTGTCACCCCTCGATCATCTTTGGCTTCACACTGAAGGTCTTGAGCCATAGACCGAAGTGAGGGGTAATGCAGAGGAAGGCCTCACATACGACGATGAACGACGAGATGTGAAGGAGGGAATCCGGGGACAGATCATGGAAATCCAGCCCATAATAGAAAATGAGCCCCCTAACAAAGGGATCTAGAGCGAGGTCTAGTCCTTGGAGGAAGTGAGAGATGAACACATCACTCTTGTTGGGTTCGGGAGTGGGGATGACCTGCCCTCGGGTGGGCAGCCTGTGCAAAATTTCGGCAGTCAGATATCTGGCCTCTCTCGGCTTCTTGATGTCCTCCTCTGTGACAGAGGAAGGCATCCACCAACCTTGGAAGTTGGATCCGGACATGGTTGAAGGTCCGAAGTGCCTGACCTAAGCTTTGGGTGTTGGAACTCGAGGCGGGGTAGTGATTCAATTGAGCACGAGAGGAAAAAAGGACAGGTCTTGGCCTCTTTATAAAGAGGGTGAATATCAAGCGTCCTCTTCGCAGCCGTTTTGGACTCGCCTAAAATCGAGTAGTCATGCCAATGGGCACGAGTGGGTTACCCACATCTCTATTGATGAGAATCCCGTAATAAGGGGGACACGATCTCTGCTTCGACAAGACGTGTCAAGAAAACGGCCTCACAATATGTGCAGTGCTGGCTGGGAAAAACGGGTCGGATAAGGACCGGGTCATGACATCACGTCGTGCTGTCAAAACACGTCAACAGATTAGATTTGTGGAAATATTATTCTCTCTACAGTGGTACATGGAAATTGTTTTGCAGAGACGGATACTATTCTTGTGTTCAAAATCTTCCATGAAGTATTCGGAGGAGGAACCCGCCTTGCAATGCCGAAGACAAAACTGTGCGTCGGACTCATCGTCATTGAAGCCTCCTTTAGGGGCTACTTAGGGAGTCCTGGATTAGGGGGTATCTGGACAGCCGAACTATATCCTTTGGCCGGACTGTTAGACTATGAAGATACAAGATTGAAGACTTCGTCCCGTGTCCGGATGGGCCTCTCCTTGGCGTGGAAGGCAAGCTAGGCAATACGGATATGTAGATCTCCACTCTTGTAACTGACTCTGTGTAACCCTAGCCCCCTCCGGTGTCTATATAAACCGGAGGGTTTAGTCCGTAGGATAACATACAATCGTACCATGGGCTAGCTTCTAGGGTTTAGCCTCTACGATCTTGTGGTAGATCAACTCTTGTAATACTCATATCATCAAGAACAATCAAGCAGGATGTAGGATATTACCTCCATCAAGAGGGCCCGAACCTGGGTAAACATCATGTCCCCTGCCTCATGTTACCATCCGCCTTAGACGCACAGTTCCGGACCACCTACCCGAGATCCACCGGTTTGGACACCAACAAGTACCATCACATGTTGGATTTTGAGGTGCGTTAGATCACCCGATGCAAGCAGCATCAAGAGAAAACTCACCAATGCATTTAGAAGTTCATGGAAATTTAGTGGTCATTCATGCATTCGTTCTAATTAATGCCTCGGTAAACATAACTTCTTGAGAAAAATGAGCGTACTAATTACTTGTGCAAACTAGGAGTACGAAATTAATTCGACCACTCACCGTCTACCTTGGTTGGAGAGATTTTGAAATTGAGCCATAAAATCTAAAGGAGGGAGTAGTAACTTTTGTCTCGATTACAATTTGTGGCCTTGTATAGAAGCAAAATGTATTTTTTTATAGTGGCCTTGTATAAGTAAATGGATGGAGTACTAAAGGACATACATAATCCAAACAATATGATAATCTCTCTAACCAATGTAGTAGGGATGAGGAGTAAACGGAGGGAGTACTAAATTTTTCTCCTCGTCCTGCGAGCCACCGCGCGCGTGGGCGATGGAGCGGGCGTAAGGCGTACAATACTACTACTAGTAAGCAAGCTTCACCTCATCCTGCGAGCCACCGCGCCCATGGGCGGGGGAGATGGCGTACTAAGCAAGCTTCTCCTCGTTCTGCGAGTTGACGAGACACATCAAAAGTACTCAAGTGTATAGAGCCTTGCCTCTATGGTAGGCCCCACATGGTTGCCTCTATTTTAACATAACGCGTCAAGTCGCAATTTGTTTGTTCACCCGTGGTAGACGATCCTCCCTCCACCAAGTGGACAACTAGTACATGGTCAAATTACCACGTGGGCTGCCTTTTCATACAGAAATGAACTCCATTGTGTACCTACGCAGGTGTGGTTGGGAAAGAGACGGGAGTACGTGCGCCATGTGTGCACTTCTTCTCTTCGTGCACGTCCCCCACCTACGTGTGTGTGTGAGAGAGATACAAACCTAGACAAATGGCTTGTGCGGAATAACTACTCTTCGTAAGCCATTGTAAGAGTGGACAAAATGGTGAAGGAGGAGATAGGGGAGCGGCGGAGGTGTGCGATTCTTGGCCGGCATTGTGTTTAAATAGGAGATTAAATAGATGTTGGATGGGAGGAGCTCGGCCGGCATTGCGTTTAATGCCGGCCCGGTCATGAATGGACGTGTGTCCAGAGTGGGTTTCTCGGCTTCCACACGGGTGGTTTCATGGAGGCGTTTGAATGCGGCAAGGAGGCGTGTTCAGCCGGGCGTGCAGCGAGTGGCACCCTCGACTGTGACTGTAACGCCCTCGATGTGGCTATATCTCCCACGTGTCGAAGCACGACTTAGAGGCATAACCGCATTGGAAGCAATGTCGCAAGTGAGGTAATCTTCACACAACCCATGTAATACATAAGGGACAGAGATACATAGTTGGCTTACAATCGCCACTTCACACAATTACATGAATAAAGCATTACATCATCCAGATACAATCAAGGTCCGACTACGGAACCAAAATAAAAGAAGACTACCCCAAAGCTACACAGATCCCCGATCGTCCCCAACTGGGCTCCACTACTGATCAACTAGAACGAAACAACACAAAGGACAAGATCTTCATCGAGCTACTCCTTGAGCTTGGTTGCGTCATCTGCATGGATCAACGGCACCTGCAAGCTGGTTTTGGAAGTATCTGTGAGTCATGGGGACTCAGCAATCTCACACCCTCGTGATCAAGACTATTTAAGCTTAAGGGTAAGGTAAAGGTATGAGGTGGAGCTGCAGCAAGCGACTAGCATATATGGTGGCTAACCTATTCGCAAAAGAGAGCAAGAAGAGAAGGCAAAAGTACGGTCGAACAACTATGATCAAGAAGTGATCCTAGAACAACCTACGTCAAGCATAACTCCAACACCGTGTTCACTTCCTGGACCCCGCCAAGAAGAGACCATCATGGTAACACACGCGGTTGATGTTTTTTAATTAAGGTCAACTTCAGGTTTTCTACAACCGGACATTAACAAATTCCCATCTGCCCATAACTGCGGGCACGGCTTTTGAAAGTTCAAATCCCTGCAGGGGTGTCCCAACTTAGCCCATCACAAGCTATCACGGTCAACGAAGCATATTCCTTCTCCCATGACAATCCGATCAGGCTCGGCATCCAGGTTACAAGATATCCTCGACAATGGTAAAACAAATCCAGGAACACCGCCCGAATGTGCCGACAAATCCCGATAGGAGTTGCACATATCTCGTTCTCAGGGCACACTCAGATGAGCGCTCCATACAACTAAAACCAAACCTCGAGTTTCCCCGAGGGGGTGCTGCACAGGGCTCTTGTTTGGACCAACACTCTGAGGAGCACTGGCCCAGGGGGGGGGGGGTTAAAATAAAGATGACCCTTGGGCAGGCCTACCCAAGGGAAAGAAAATGCTAGGTGGCGAATGGTAAAACCAATGTTGGGAATTGTTGGAGGAGTTTTATTCAAGGCGAATTGTCAAGGGGTTCCTATTATAACCCAACCGCGTAAGGAACGCAAAATCCGGGAACATAACACCGATCTGACGGAAACTTGGGCGGCAAGAGTTGAACAAAACACCAGGCATAAGGCCGGGCCTTCCTCCCTTTACCAAGTATATAGATGCATTAATTAAATAAGAGATATTGTGATATCCCAACAAAATATCCATGTTCCAACAAGGGCCAACATATCCATGTTCCAACAGGGAACAAACTTCATCTTCACCTGCAACTAACAACGCTATAAGAGGGGCTGAGCAAAGCGGTAACATAGCCAAACAACGGTTTGCTAGGACATGGTGGGTTAGAGGCTTGGTTTAACAACATGGGAGGCATGATAAACAAGTGGTAGGTATCACAACATAGGCATAGCAAAAGAGCGAGCAACTAGCAAGCAAAGATAGAAGTGATTTCGAGGGTATGGTCATCTTGCCTGAAATCCCGCAAGGAAGAAGATCGAGTCCATGAAGAAGACAAACGGACGTATACGAACGGGTCCTGACAAACGCGACATTACCGGAACCAACCCGAAGAAGCAACACCAGAAAGAAGCACACAACATAGTAAAAAACCAACACACGAACATGGTAGGATATGCGGGATGCGATATGTGATGCATATGCATGATTTGAACATGAATGATTGAACCTGGCCTCAACTTGTAAATCCAAGAGTGCCACCAGAAAGGTGAGGTGATTTCGGTTGAAATCGATATAAAGATCACCGGAATCGGATGCACGGTTTGAAAATGGCAAGCAAAACAAATATGGCACCAGTCTGCGATAATCAGCGAGTAGCCATCTGAATGCATCAAGATAAATATGCTTCAGCACTCAAGCATGGCAAAAAAATACATGGCAGGGATCCACTCAAGATGATGGACAAAAGATGCACAATAAGATATGGCTAATTCATCCATTAACAGGTTCAAACAAGTATGGCAAAAGTGCAAATGATAACAGGTTTCAGACTTAGTGAAATAACAACTTACTTTGGAGCATGAAAACTGTATGCTACAGGAACTTAACATGGCAAAGGAAGGCATGGCATGAAGCTACTCAAAGCACTTAACAAAAGTCCCTTAGTGAGCTTGAGCCAAAAGGAATTAGAAAATACAATTGCAAGCATGTGAACATGGCAAAAACATAAACAGATTCAGACTTAGTGAAAGCATGCAAATCAGTTAACGAGTAGGCATGTTCACGAGCTCGATGCACTCACTACAGAGCATTGCATGACAAACTAAGCATACACCCATCAAGAATACATGGCATAGAAGCTAGACATAGCAAGAACAATAACATAGCATGCACAGATCAATAGCAACATCCCCGGCAAAATCGCTAAACATGTCAACAATCTGCCAGGATTCACTTTATAGCCAAAGTAGAGCTCGATTGACTCAAGCTAGGGTGCTCCATAAATGCAAACAAAGACATGGATGGATAGAGCAGCACAATATTAACAAAACATCCTTACTGATCATTCTCAAAAGAGGCACAGATCACTAGGAAACAACATGAACATATGGCATAAAAGCAAAAACAGGACAAGGATTTAGTGAAATTCATAGTCCCTGAAATTAGCATTACCGATTGCGCTACTTTGCAAGCTTGCGCTAGTCGCCACAAATATCACAAAAAATACATGGTAAGAACCTCTGTAAAGATGGCATGGCATCTAAAAGAACACATGTAGAGCTCAGGATCCTAGCATGCACACATTAATCATGGCAAAAATGACAAAATGCCATTTGCTGAAACAGATCTGACAAATTCATCCCATAGCCCTCTTCCAACAGCATTTCGGGCATCAAGATGAGCTCAAATGAAAATGATGCAATGAGATGAAATGATGTACTCCTCGAGACAAACATTTTGATATGCTACACGCTCAAAACAGAGCCACGGTGAGGGAGTTATGACATGATGAAAAATGCAAAATAAAACTGGGATCTGGGGACTTAGTGAGATTTTACCCCGCGAAAAGTCAATGGGCCGGATCTGGAGCTGGGCCTGCTCTAGCGCGCTGCGCTGGGCCAGGGAGCGAGGCCCATTGCGGAGGGTCAACGAGGGCGTCGTTCTCTCCCTCGATCCCGATCGGATCGGGGAGGCAGGAGCGGCGACGGTGGTGGAGGACGGGGCCTGGCCATTGGTGATGGATCCCGGCAGATCCGGCGAGGAGGTGGCTCCGGCGGCCAGATCCGGTGCTGCAGGGAGGCGCGGGCGCGTTTCCGGCAATGTCCGGATCGACAAGGCGGCGCGGATCCGCGGGAAACGGCGGCGAGGAGCATGGCAGCGCGGGCCGGCGCGCTTGGCGACGGAGACCGCCGGCGACGACCTTGGGCGGCGGCGCGGCCACACCGGCGAGGGAGGCGACGAGGGGTGAGCAGCGCGCGGTAGGAGGACGATGGCTCGGGGCGGCGCGGGAGGAACCGGGCCGCGAGGGCCCGCGGCGGGCTCGCCGGGCCGCGCGGGAGGAGGTGGCCAGCGGAGCCACGTGACGGCCCAGGAGACGCTGGAAGTGGCGGCGCGGGGATGAGCGGACATGTCCGTTCGGCGAGGTTGTGTCCGGCGGCACGGAGAGAGTTGGATCTAGGGTTTCGGGGAAGAGATTCGAAAACGAAAATGAAGGGGGTCTATTTATAGTGGTAGAGGTAGCTAGGAAGCTCCAAATGAGGTGCGGTTTTCGGCCATGCGATCGAGATTTAAGGACCGAGATGATGGAGGGGGTTTAGGTGGGTTTTTGTGCCACTTTGGAAGGGTGTTGGTCTGCAACACTCATGAGGCCTTTTCGGTCCCTCGGTTAACCTTTGGAGTATCAAACGAAGTCCAAATGGCACAAAACTTGACAGGCGGTCTACCGGTGGTAAACCAAGGCTGCATGATAAGTCTCGGTCCGATCCAAAAATGTTTAACACCCGCACACGAAAAGAGGTAGAAAGGGACACCGGCTGACATAGGAGCGCCGGATTGCAAAACGGACAATGGGGAAAATGCTCGGATGCATGAGGCGAACATGTATGCAAATGAAATGCACATGATGACATGATATGCAATGCATGACACGCAAGCAATGACAATGTAACAACAATGAATAACTGGAGGACACCTGGCACATCGGTCTCGTGGCGTTACAACACTTCACCACTATGAGAGGATCTCGTCCCGAGATCTAGATTGGCACCGGAGGGAAAACGAAAGAGAAAGAGAAGAGGTAAAACTAAGTTGCTTCTTGACAAACGAGTGAAACCAAAGAACCTTGCAAAGGTTAAGCCATTTCGAGAAATGAATACAACGGAGATGAACAAAGTTGAACATACTCCGTTAGAAAAGAGGAACGAGAACAACTTCGGGTAGCACTCCGATTGAAAAGAAAAGGAATTGAATAAGAACTTGACAAGATGAGAGGATACTTGATGAAATCACAAAACACTGCCTCCAGAATGAAAGGATAGAAGATGGGTAATTGAAATAAGAGAATGGAGAAGAAAAGGAAAACTTCTTCCACAAAAGAGTTTGAAAAGGCATCTTTAGGAGAAGGGTCGAACGCAGTTGTTGGAAAACCAACAACGAAAAGAGTAAGCTTGTTATGGGCTTATGGAAAACATCCCAAAACTGAGTTGAAATTCTGCGATTGACGGAAACGATAGATTGGATTGATATCAACAAGGAGACGAGAAGCTTATATCACCGGGAGGATAGATGAAGAACTTGGATCATTTATAATCACAATTAATAGCAACAATCCTTATGGAAGGTTTTAGGTGAAAAATAACCCAAGAAAACTCCAATGACGAGATTGATGGATTTAAAATAACTCATTCTTAACAACATGTGAATCATGAAACATGAACTCAAATTATGAAGAATGACATAATGCCACATCCAATGATACGGAAGAAAGAATTGCACACCGGATTGCAAGATGAAGAATGCTTGAACTTCTCAGAACAGAATCTTCATGAACACTTCGAGAAGGAATTAAATCCTTTATGAACCAATATGTAGAACCTTCATGAAGAACCCCGTTAAACAAAATAATGATCAAACGGAAAGAAAGAGAAGTTGAAAACACAAGGTGAATCCTTGTACCGATTTAGATGAATCTCCGTGGTGAAATAATTGAAAAGGTTCAACTCCGGGAAAAAGAGAAGATGAAACAATTGAAATCAGGAATTTGATGAGCCTCCGGAATGTTGGGGAACGTAGAAGAATTTTAAAATTTTCTACGCATCACCAAGATCAATCTATGGGGTCATCTAGAAATGAGGGAGAGAGGAGTGCATCTACATACCCTTGTAGATCGCGTGCGGAAGCGTTCAAGAGAACGGGGTTGATGGAGTCATACTCGACGTGATCCAAATCACCGATGACCTAGTGCCGAACGGACGGCACCTTCGCGTTGAACACACGTACGGTTGGGATGACGTCTCCTCCAACTTGATCTAGCAAGTGGGGAGGAGAGGTTGATGAAGATCCAGCATCACGACGGCGTGGTGGTGGAAGCAACGGTGATCTCGGCAGGGCTTCGCCAAGCGCAGGGAGACGGAGGAGTGTCACGGGAGGGAGAGGGAGAGGCCAGGGGCTTGGGTGTGGCTGCCCTCCCTCCCCCCACTATATATAGGGTCCCTAGGGGGGGCGGCCCTAGGAGATCCAATCTCCTAGGAGGGGCGGCGGCCAAGGGGGTGCCTTGCCCCCCAAGGCAAGGGTGGCGCCCGCCACCCCTAGGGTTTCCATCCCTAGGCGCAGGGGGAGGCCCAAGGGGGGCGCACCAGACCACTAGGGGCTGGTTCCCCTCCCACTTCAGCCCGTGGGGCCCTTCGGGACAGGTGGCCCCATCCGGTGGACCCCCGGGACCCTTCCGGTGGTCCCGGTACAATACCGATTACCCCGAAACCTTCCCGATGGCCGAAACTTGACTTCCTATATATAAATCTTCACCTCTGGACCATTCCGGAACTGCTCGTGACGTCCGGGATCTCATCCGGGACTCCGAACAACTTTCGGGTTACCGTATACTATTATCTCAACAACCCTATCATCACCGAACCTTAAGTGTGTAGACCCTACGGGTTTGGGAGACATGCAGACATGACTGAGACGCCTCTCCGGTCAATAACCAACAGCGAGATCTAGATACCAATGTTCGCTCCCACATGCTCCACGATGATCTAATCAGATGAACCACGATGTCGAGGATTCAATCAATCCGTATACAATTCCCTTTGTCAATCGGTACGTTACTTGCCCGAGACTCGATCGTCAGTATCCCAATACCTCGTTCAATCTCGTTACCGGCAAGTCACTTTACTCGTACCGTAATGCATGATCCCGTGATCAACCACTTGGTCACATTGAGCTCATTATGGTGATGCATTACCGAGTGGGCCCAGAGATACCTCTCCGTCATACGGTGTGACAAATCCTAGTCTCGATTCGTGCCAACCCAACAGACACTTTCAGAGATACCTGTAGTGTACCTTTATAGTCACCCAGTTACGTTGTGATGTTTGGCACACCCAAGGCACTCCTACGGTATCCGGGAGTTGCACAATCTCATGGTCTAAGGAAATGATACTTGACATTCAGAAATGCTACAGCAAACGAACTACACGATCTTTGAGCTATGCCTAGGATTGGGTCTTGTCCATCACATCATTCTCCTAATGATGTGATCCCATTATCAATGACATCCAATGTTCATAGTCAGGAAACCATGACTATCTTTTGATCAACGAGCTAGTCAACTAGAGGCTCACTAGGGACGTGTTGTGGTCTATGTATTCACACATGTATTATGATTTCCGGATAACACAATTATAGCATGAACAATAGATAATTATCATGAACAAAGAAATATAATAATAACCATTTTATTATTGCCTCTAGGGCATATTTCCAACAGTGTCCCACTTGCACTAGAGTCAATAGTCTAGTTACATTGTGATGAATCGAACACCCATGCAGTTCTGGTGTTGATCATGTTTTGCTCTAGGGAGAGGTTTAGTCAACGGATCTGCCACATTCAGTTCCGTGTGTACTTTACAAATCTCTGTGTCTCCATTTTGAACACTTTCACGAATGGAGTTGAAGCGACGCTTGATATGCCTGGTCTTCCTGTGAAACCTAGGCTCCTTGGCAAGGGCAATAGCTCCAGTGTTGTCACGGAAGAGAGTCATCAGGCCCGACGCATTGGGTATGACTCCTAGGTCGGTAATGAACTCCTTCACCCAGACTGCTTCTTGTGCTGCCTCCGAGGCCGCCATGTACTCCGCTTCACATGTAGATCCCGCCACAACGCTTTTCTTGCAACTGCACCAGCTTACTGCCCCACCATTCAAAATATACATGTATCCGGTTTGTGACTTAGATTCATCCAGATCTGTGTCGAATCTACCATCGACGTAACCCTTTACGACGAGCTCTTCGTCACCTCGATAAACGAGAAACATATCCTTAGTCCTTTTCAGGTACTTCAGGATATTCTTGACCGTTGTCCAGTGTTCCATGCCGGGATTACTTTGGTACCTTCCTACCAAACTTACGACAAGGTTTACATCAGGTCTAGTACACAGCATAGCATACATGATAGACCCTATGGCCGAGGCATAGGGGACGACACTCATCTTTTCTCTATCTTCTGCCGTGGTCGGGCATTGAGCCGTGCTCAATCTCGTACCTTGCAATACAGTCAAGAACCCCTTCTTTGACTGATCCATTTTGAACTTCTTCAATATCTTGTCAAGGTACGTACTCTCTGAAAGACCAATGAGGCGTCTCGATCTATCCCTATAGATCTTGATGCCTAATATATAAGAAGCTTCTCCAAGATCCTTCATTGAAAAACACTTGTTCAAGTAGGCCTTTATGCTTTCCAAGAATTCTATATCATTTCCCATCAACAATATGTCATCCACATACAATATGAGAAATGCTACAGAGCTCCCACTCACTTTCTTGTAAATGCAGGCTTCTCCATAAGTCTGCGTAAACCCAAACGCTTTGATCATCTCATCAAAACGAATGTTCAAACTCCGAGATGCTTTCACCAGTCCATAAATCGAGCGTTGGAGCTTGCACACCTTGTCAGCATTCTTAGGATCGATAAAATATTCCGGCTGCATCATATACAATTCTTCCTTAAGGGAACTATTAAGGAATGTCGTTTTGACGTCCATTTGACATATTTCATAATCGTTGAATGTGGCAATTGCTAACATGATTCAGACGGACTTCAGCTTCGCTACGGGTGTAGCGACCGGTTTTCCGGGCATTAAATTCCCAGAAAATGGCCACTGTGCTCACCAGCCCCAGGATTACTGTTAGCTGGTGAGACATCAACTTGATACAGAAATTCCAAGCAAAATACAAATGTGCAGTACAAGACCATTGTGGCCTATGAGTACATCAAATGGTCTTCTAGTGGTCGATGGCGGAAGCGGTTTGCGAATCATTAGTGTATGCGACTCCATTTCCCACGGGAACAGCTGACCAGGTTAACTCCTATCTTCGCGAGCCTGCTATCACCGTTGCTAGTTTCCGGGGCTGTCACCACAACGTTCCTTTCCATGCAAATATCTGGCCAAGACAATAACCAGGGACAAGCCAGTGAGTACTTTGACTGTACTCGCAAACATTAAGAGCACTGGAATAATATAATTGATAATTATGCATTTAAATATTCTATGATCACGTCGTTAGCCACAAATAAAATATCCTTTATGCATGCAAGCGGGTTATTAATATGCAACATGAATAAGCAATAATGGAGTGGAAATAAAATGCATGTCTTAGCGGTACCACAAAAAGGGCTTTAACAGAAATGCCACAGTCGGACGTCTAAGCGACATCACAGAAAGGGCTTTTAAAGAAATGCCACAGTCGGACGTCTAAGCGACATCACAGAAAGGGCTTTAAAAGAAATGCCACAGTCGGACGTCTAAGCGACATCACAGAAAAGGGCTTTAAAAGAAATGCCACAGTCGGACATCTAAGCGACATCACAGAAAGGGCTTTAAAAGAAATGCCACAGTCGGACGTCTAAGCGACATCATAGAAAGGGCTTTAAAAGAAATGCCTAAGTCGGACGTCTAAGCGACATCACAGAAAGGGCTTTAAAAGAAATGGCACAGTCGGACGTCTAAGCGACATCACAGAAAGGGCTTTAAAAGAAATGCCACAGTCGGACGTCTAAGCGACATCACAGAAAGGGCTTTAAAAGAAATGCCACAGTCGGACGTCTAAGCGACATCACAGAAAGGGCTTTAAAAGAAATGCCATAGTCGGACATCTAAGCGACATCACAGAAAGGGCTTTAAAAGAAATGCCACAGTCGGACGTCTAAGCGACATCACAGAAAGGGCTTTTAGTCACAAATAAATAATACTCATAATAAATATTCAGTTCATGATAATAAACGGGTTAGTCCATCCACAGGAATAAACATTTAACCGGGCTTAGAAATGAATAAACACCATGGATATCCAGGGGGGGTAGAACCATCCCAGGGATATTTCATAATACAAATAATACAATAGGTTAGTCCATCGCAAAATAATAATCATGGTCCTCACAAGTCACCGATCAGTATCCAAGTTTAGTTTAATAATTTCACCTCCGAAGACCGACACTAAGACCAACACCTGATCCATCCCAGACTGTAATCCTTAACCATGGACACGGCTATTCGAATAGGTTCTTATCTCTGCAGAGGGTGTACTCTTTACCCACGAGTAACGGATTCCTTTAGTCCATCGGGACTAATTCTGTCTACGGCCCTTTAGTTGAAAACACCCCTAACCTTGCACACACCAGCTTAACTCATCGGTGTCTGGAATCACCCACGACACTTGTTAAGCAAAACTCTAAGTGGGGAGGCTACAACCTCGCGTAGCATGGGATCGAATTTGTATCGCGCGCTCTAAGGGGTGGCCTCCCCTCTCGGTCCCAACCGGAAAACACCCATGCCCCTGGACTAGGTGGCATGCCTACCGGCTACAACCGATATCTTCCACCATGGCCTCTCTGTACGGTGTGTGCTGGAAAGGGGTTGACGACTTACTGAACCGTACTCTACCTGCGGCAGGGACGAGTGGTAGTACGAGGCAAGTACGGGGGTTACTGGAGCAAGACTCGATCTGTGGCCGACTCAGGAGGTTTATAAGTTCCCTGCATGACATGTATATCAAATATATTTCAACTCACAAAATCACCACTCAATGTACCTTACCATGCCATACCGGACATAACCGTCCCGACGGGGACCGGTGACAAGCTCACGCCTACCCGAGGCCGAGGCTTTCCCGGATTTCCTTTCTGGCATGCATGCAAGGCACATGAGGATGATTTACAAAAAACATTCATTTCCAACAGCAAGGAAAATCACTAAAATGCTTCCATGAATATGATCATATCACATGAAATAACAAGTCCTCCGGAATAAGGTGGTGTTATAAACGTGTCAAATAACACACCAAAAACATTATGCCAGGGTTCAGAATGCTTGCCTTGAAATTGTGGAGGGGTGAGGTGCTCTCCAAAATCTTTGAAAGTTTCTTCTCTCTCTCCAAAATCCTATTTTAAAATATATTTGAATTAACACACATTTCAAAAACAGTACAAAAAAGTTGTTAAAATAACCTAGACCAAATTTGGGGAGGGTAGGAAAAAGAATCAACTCATTTGGAGTTATATTTAAAAAGTTATAGGCAGTCAAAGTTCTGGTCAAATCTGTTATTTAAAATAAAACAGAAAAGAAAACGTTCTCAGAAGCAAATACGCTTTCGAAGCGGGGAAAACGTACTGTAGTGGATTACGTCTTCACTTAACCACATGGACGGCGCGTGGTGTCACTGACAGTGGGCCCGCCTGGCCCACTGGTCAGGTTTGACCAGTCGGCCTCCCTCCTCTTCCTCTGCCCCGAGCGGAGGCGGGATTCCGGCGACGCTCGCCGTCGAACGGCGGCACCGTTCGAGACACCGAGGGTGGGGATGGATCCGCGGTTCGAGGGCGGTCCTTCCGGTGGTTGCCAGTCAGGTGGGGATGAAGGGAGTCGCCGGCGGTGAGCTTCGCGGCGGCCGGTGGCTTCGGGAATTTTGGGCATTTGAACTGCGGTGGCTCCCGGTCGGGTTTGAGTAGCTGGGCGGCTCCGCAGGTCGAAGTGGGGTCATTTGGCGGCGTTGGACGAACGGAGGAGCTCTGGTTGCGGCGAATGGACCTGGAACATGGCGGCGGCCGAACCAGCTGGAGTTGGGGAAGACGGCATTCCACCGACGATTGCTGGCTGTGGGGGTGCCATGGGGGGTGGCCTGAGGTCGCCTGCGTGCTCGGATGATCTCGGGGGCCTCTCTTTATAGTGCAACGAGGTCGGTTCCGCGGCGGTGGATGAGGATGCCGACGAACCGCCTCTCTGTAGCTTGCAAGGCGACGTGGAGGCGACGAGAGCTAGCCGACGAGCGAGGGGATAAGCTCGCGCTGTTCCAGGGGCCAGGTGGCGAGCGGGGATGGCTTGGGCGGCGCCGACATGAGCAGGGGCTGTCGGGCGGCCGTGGCATGCTGCCAAGGGGGCTCTGGCGGCGGCGCTGTAGCGTGCCAGGGGGCTTGGCGCGTTGCTGCGAGGAGGGTAGCGCTTGGCGGGGTGCTGCCATGCGGGCCAAGACAGGGGCACGACGCGGCGGCTTGTGCATGCGGCTGCAATACGTGCGCTCTGGGTGCGTCCAGAGCACGCTCCGAAGGTGTTCGACACAATGTCGCGGCATGCTACAGAGCTTGGGTGAGGCTGTCATTTAGCAGATCGAGGTTAGGAGTAGCGAGGGGTCTATTGGACAAGGCAGTTAGGAAAGGGAAGCAAGATCACAGTGAAAGCTAGGACTCATGTCAAAACTGGTCATGCCTACAGGGTGCTCGACAGAATGCCACATGCACCTATGCATCTCTTGGGGTGGCCAAAAACTCCAGATCAGTGTCTCTTTGGATGGACAAGAGGGTGGTTAGGTTGGTTTAGCAAAAGGAGAAACTTGTTAGTGCAAGTCTTACAGAACTTCAATTCTGAACAGGAAATGAATGGCATTATTTCATGAACCAAAAATGATCCAAAGGGTGCATGCTCCTGGACTTAAGGGTTTAACTTGGAGGACTACATGTAGAAGAAAGAATCAAAGGCTAAAGAGCAGGCAAAAACATGGTTGCTGTACAAACCATCAAATTGGTCCAGAATGGAAATGAGGTGGATTCATTCAAAATTTGTAAATAACATCACTGGGTTTTTGCATAAAGTTGAACCATATAATACTACTAACATCCCAAAATTTTGGTGGAGGCTAGGAAGAATTATTTAGATGAGTTGTAGTGCAAAAAGCCCACTGGACCAGAGAAGGCAAATTTGTTGTAGAACTCAAAATATTTCATTAAACAAGGATGTTTTTTGCACAAAAGCTACTTAATAATATCACATGACTTCTCCAAATTTTTGTGGAAGTTTTAAGTGAATTTGTCAAATGGTTGTAGTTCAAATATGGCCATTTAAACCTTGAAAAAAACCATTTTCAAGAAAGTGAAGATCAAGCAACTTAATTATTTAATTAGTTATATTAAATAAGGAAAAGTTTTTCTTGAGAGATCAAATAAGTCCAATAACATATTTGAAAGAGTTTCACTATGGGAAAAACTCATCACCAACAGGGAAGGAAATGATTAAAAATCAAA
Organism: Triticum monococcum; assembly: GCA_034509565.1. Taxonomy (NCBI): domain Eukaryota; kingdom Viridiplantae; phylum Streptophyta; class Magnoliopsida; order Poales; family Poaceae; genus Triticum; species Triticum monococcum. The sequence goes on from CM067847.1 coordinate 343,540,483, forward strand.
ATGGAGCTCAGAAATCCAAAGTTTTTAAAACCTGGCAAGATTTTATTTCATTAAAACAAGGCCAAATTTTTGGGGTGTCACAACACTACCCCCCTTAAGAAAAATCTCGTCCTTGAGATTTGTCAAAAGCTGTTTCAAGAAAGATTTATGCAACAAAGATGCGGCTACAGTGAGAGGGCAATAAGTGGTGTCAAAACCACAGTGTGAATACTGGTGATGCGTGGAAAAATCTACGATCCGGGATGAAAAACGTAGGATCCCTAGCTGGATATAAATTTAGAAAAATTTCTAAATTTAAATATACGCTTGTCGCACCCGAGAGCACAGTGCTCTCTCTGGCTGAAAGGTGGACCCGGGCCCACAGTCAGCCTCTCCTTCTTCCTCTGGCTCTCTCTACTCCCTCTCTCCCGTGCGCTTTCCTACGCTCTCTCCACCAGCGACGTCTAGCGCGTAGGGCATCTAGGCCGTACCGAGGTAGTGCGTGGCGTGCTAGCTGCCGGTGCAGCGTGCACTCACCTCGTGGGCCAGCATGTTGTCGGCACTGCTTGCGGATTCGACTCCGAACACCGGTGGTCGGCGACGAGCGGTGTTGGTGGACTTCGCCCACCGTACACCGAGCTCGAGCTATAAAACGGCCGAGGTGTCCCTCTCTTCTTCCTCACACCGGGCCTCATTTCTCCTCCTCCTCTCTCCATTACTGCTTACAGAAGCTCGGTTGAGGCTCTAATGGCGGAGGCGATGCCGGACTGGTTTGCGATCCTGATTTTCGCGGGACTGGCGACACTACTGGGGCTCTCTATGCTCCTGTGCACGATGATCCTCGATGATCGCCGCGACGCTGCTGCTCGGGTGTTGGCTCTCCGCGGTGGTGGTGATCATGAGGAGTAGATAGGGTGTGCCGGGTGCTAACTATTGTTAGGGGGGGTGATTAGCCGGATGTATCACCGTTGCAAGGTCTTGCAAACCGTGTATGTGCTCGAATGGTAGTGGCTGTGAGTCTGCTGCCGTGGTGCTGTGCGAAATTATTTAATCCACGTCGTGAGAAGGTGCAGACGTAGCAATTCAGGGAAAAGAAATCTCACTCCAGGATTTTGCGGGGAAAAGCAGTTAATTTAAAGGAGCATAAACCACAACAAAAACTACATGCATTAGTAGAAGCCAAATAATTGACTCGTCGAACAAACTCAGGGTATCATGCATAATTCAACACATAAATAAACGTTGCAATAATGAACACCGCAGCGACGTCTAAAATGGGAATGGTAACTGGACGGGGTCCCTAGAAAACGTCTCTGGTACTGGGATACACTCCTCTTCTATCGGGGAAAGTGGATTGACCAGTCGATGCACGCGTCTCTCCCGGTCGGGCCTTAGTGCTCTGCCGATGGCGATTTGAGGATTTAAATCTGCGAGGCTCTAGAGATAACCCATCACACGTTGGGTTAAACGCTCTTGAGCGATGACGTACTGGGCAAGGTTGGCCAGGACTGGGTCTCTCTCAATTTGTCCTCCGGGAAAAGATGTCACTCCTCCGGGTTCTGCACGGCTCGGAAAGTAATAATACCCTCGTTCGCTGGCATAGGGTACCGCGAATCGAAGGCGAGCAAGCGCTTCGTACGCAGCAGCTTCTATGGCCATCTGTGGGGTTGGCATAGATTTCCCCATGAAGGAGACCTCTGTTGGGTCTTGGTTTGAGTTCACGGGAGGAATGTGCACTGCTGCCCAATATCTTGAGGTGGAAGGGGTGATCCTCGATTTGAACAGTTCGTACTGGGGTGGCTGGGTAGCGCCCATGGTACTGCGGGTAAAATCCCACAATATCTTAACAAAACTACCATGGGTTGCATCTAGGGTTCTCAGGTAAATGCTGGGGCTTGGCATGGCAAGAATCGGTTGTGGGGATGGTGCACAAGATGAGGGGTGCTTGGCAAGGTCACTTGGTGGCCTTTTATAGCACTGGAGCTGGGTCATCTTTACCATGGTGAAAGGTAAAGAAAATTTTCAGCTCGGTTCCAAGGTCGGGGTCAAGCCACAGATTCACACATTTCACTAAAGTGATGTGTTACTGTGGGGTTTGTCTGGGAAGGTTTTTGGGTGGTTGCGTCCGGAAAAACATGCAACTTTGTGCTGACATACCCATGCAAGGATACTATTTAAAACAGAGGCACGACAACAGGTGGCGATTAAAAACAAGGCCACATGATTACAAAGCAAGGGTACACTAGGACTCGATACGATATGGGTGACTTAGTCTACCTCGTTTATATCCAAGCGGGCGTGCCTTGTGGATGTCGAGGCTTCTCTTCGGGTCTCGTCGTCTGAATTAACTGGAGTGGTCTGAGGGGCTGCAGTCTCGGGGTAGCGATGATGACCATCTCGGGGATTGTTGGCCACAACCCCGTTGGAGTGGGCTTCCAATATGCGGCGAAGCACTTCTGGGGTTATCGCGGCAACTTGGCCGATGGCTGGGGCAGATCTCCGGGGCTCGATCGGGTGTCCAAACAGCACGACTGGGTTGTTGATGTTGGGCTCATTCTCTTCCCTCTCCGGGGTCCAACGAACCAGCTCTCCACGAGCTGTGATTAGATCAATCGTGATTTGATCGCATAGTTCCTCTAGTGCACTTACATAGCGCACTAGGTGCAACAGTGCAGGATCTGTCTCATGATCTCCGTTGACAACTTGGGGTGGTCTACCATACCCTTCATGACTGGGGTAGTAGTGGAACGAGCGACAGTTAACTCTGGGCGACAAGTGCCGGAGATGAACTATAGCTTCTCGAGCAGCTAGTTGGATGGCTTGTGGCTCAAAGGAAGTTGTTCTTCCGGTGAACCTGTAGGGGCGCTCGGGCTCTAGTCCCCTACCATAAATGTGCACACTAGCCCTAAATTGACGGCTCTCACCGCTCATGGGTCCATGGTACACAACATATTCCGGGGGCTCTTCTAACGCGTAGGCACGACGGGTGAGGTTTGCGAGTATGGTCACAAAGCCTCCAAGGTTGGTTGCTGTGGTCTCATTGTGCACGATAGGGCCGGGCATCGTGGCTTGGTTTGGGGTAGAGGCTGTGCTGTACTGAGGCTAGCATGCCCTTTTTATAGGAAAAAGGGGACGGAGTCTTCCTTCGCACGCTTGCGAAAAAAAGACTATTTAGGACTTGGTCACTGGTGCAAGATTGACTGGTTAGATGGATAGGTTGGGCACCGACTGCCAAAAAGGTGTCGGGTCACGGTGTGGCTATCTTGCATGGGAAGCTTGACTGGGGTTTGGTCAAGGTCTGGTGGGTTGGTTTACCTAAGTTTATTGACCTGGCTAAGATAGGATTAGCCAATGGTCAGCCTAGCTCTGATACCAAGCCTGTCGCGACCGGTTTTCCGGGCATTAAATTCCCAGAAAATGGCCACTGTGCTCACCAGCCCCAGGATTACTGTTAGCTGGTGAGGCATCAACTTGATATAGAAATTCCAAGCAAAATACAAATGTGCAGTACAAGACCATTGTGGCCTATGAGTACATCAAATGGTCTTCTAGTGGTCGATGGCGGAAGCGGTTTGCGAATCATCAGTGTATGGGACTCCATTTCCCACGGGAACAGCTGACCAGGTTAACTCCTATCTTCGCGAGCCTGCTATCACCGTTGCTAGTTTCCGGGGCTGTCACCACAACGTTCCTTTCCATGCAAATATCTGGCCAAGACAATAGCCAGGGACAAGCCAGTGAGTACTTTGACTGTACTCGCAAACATTAAGAGCACTGGAATAATATAATTGATAATTATGCATTTAAATATTCTATGATCACGTCGTTAGTCACAAATAAAATATCCTTTATGCATGCAAGCGGGTTATTAATATGCAACATGAATAAGCAATAATGGAGTGGAAATAAAATGCCTGTCTTAGCGGTACCACAAAAAGGGCTTTAACAGAAATGCCACAGTCGGACGTCTAAGCGACATCACAGAAAGGGCTTTTAAAGAAATGCCACAGTCGGACGTCTAAGCGACATCACAGAAAGGGCTTTAAAAGAAATGCCACAGTCGGACGTCTAAGCGACATCACAGAAAGGGCTTTAAAAGAAATGCCATAGTCGGACGTCTAAGCAACATCACAGAAAGGGCTTTTAGTCACAAATAAATAATACTCATAATAAATATTCAGTTCATGATAATAAATGGGTTACTCCATCCACAGGAATAAACATTTAACCGGGCTTAGAAATGAATAAACACCATGGATTTCTAAGGGGGGGGGGGTTAGAACCATCCCAGGGATATTTGATAATACAAATAATACAATAGGTTAGTCCATCGCAAAATAATAATCATGGTCCTCACAAGTCACCGATCAGTATCCAAGTTTAGTTTAATAATTTCACCTCCGAAGACCGACACTAAGACCAACACCTGATCCATCCCAGACTGTAATCCTTAACCATGGACACGGCTATTCGAATAGGTTCTTATCTCTGTAGAGGGTGTATGTAACGCCCCGAGGCCGATGTGCCAGGTGTCGTTCTGTTATTCGCTGGTGTTGCCTTGTCATTGCTTGCGTGTCATGCATTGCATATCATGTCATCATGTGCATTTCATTTGCATACGTGTTCATCTCATGCATCCGAGCATTTTCCCCGTTGTCCGTTTTGCAATCCGGCGCTCCGTTCTCCTCCGGTGGTCATTTCTACCTTTCTTTTGTGTGTGGGGATTAAACATTTCCGGATTGGACCGAGACTTGCCATGCGGCCTTGGTTTACTACCGGTAGACCGCCTGTCAAGTTTCGGGTCATTTGGACTTCGTTTGATACTCCAACGGTTAACCGAGGGACCGAAAAGGCCTCGTGTGTGTTGCAGCCCAACACCCCTCCAATTTGTCCCATAACCCACCTAACTCTGCTCCATCATCTCGGTCGTTCGATCACGATCGCGTGGCCGCAAACCGCACCTCATTTGGACTCTCCTAGCTCCCTCTACCTATAAATATGTGGGCATCCCCGAAATTTTCGTGGATGAACCCTAAGCTCCCTCTCTCCGCGCCGCCGGACATGTCCGCCCGCCGGCCGGACACGTCCACCCAGCCGGCCACATCACCCGGACCAATGAGGGGCCGCCACCTCAGCTGCGCGGCCGCGCTCCTCCTATCGCATCGCGCCACCTGTCCAGTTCGCCGCCTCTCTCCGCGCCGGCCCACGGAGCCCATCGCGGGCCCGCACGGGCCCGGTCGCCGCCGCCGCCGCCCACGGGCGCATGTTCGCGCCGCCGCCTCTCTCCGCCGGCCCCGTGCAGCCCGCCGGTGACCGGCGCCTCGCCAGAGCTCCGCCACCAGCGTCACCGCCGCCCGGCCCGCGCATCACCGCCGCCCGCGCCCGTTCGCGCACGCCGCCGCCCGAGTGCCTCGTCGCCTTCGCCGGCACCGCCTCCTCTTCCCAGGTCATCTCCGCCGCACCGTAGCCGGCCGGAGCAAAGCTCCACGGCGGCGAGTCCCTCCGACGTCGCCGAACCTCCAAGCCGGCCCCCGCGCCGCCGGATCCGGCCACCTACACCGCCCCAAGCACCAACTCCGGCGATCTCCTTCAAGTCCGGCCATCGCCATCGTCTCCGGCGAGCTTCTGCGGCGAGATCTCATGGATCGGGATCAGATCCACCACACCCTCCATCCAAACACCTCCCCTCGTCCCGATCCGCTCCGTCCCGGAACCGCTCCATCCCGCGTTGACTTTCGCGGAGGTAAAATTTGGCTAAGTCCCCGAAATTCCCAGATCCATGATGCCATGTTCGAGGTCTCGTAACTTTGCACCCGTAGCTCCGATTCATGCATATAATATATCAAAATCTTTGTCTCGACGAGTACATCATTTCATTCCATTGCATCATTTGCATTTGAGGTCATATTGGTGCCCAAAATGCTGTTAGAACGAGGCATCATGAGTTAAATTGCAGATCCGTTAGTTCAACATGCACTTTTGTCATTTTTGCCATGTTTAATCCGTGCATGATATGCCTGTGCCCCTTTGGGATGAATTGTTAAGCATGTTGTCTTCTTTTCAGAGGTGCCTTCCATGCATTTTTAGGATGTGTGTGTTGTCTTGTGCAAGCTTGCGAAGAGGGCTGCCTGAGTTTACCGATTTCAGGGACTTAGTGATTTTCACTAAGTCTGGGATGTTTTAGTTCACGATGCTATATGTCCAGCTTGTTTCCTAGTGATCCGTGCCTCTTTTGAGGATGATCAGTAAGAGTGATTTGTTATGCTTGTTGTGCTTAACCCATCCATGTCTTTACTTGTTATGTTGGAGCACCCTAGGTTGACTCAATCGAGCTTAGTTTTTGCATAGTTGTTGTTTTGGGCAGATCGTGAACTCTTTTGCGATTTTGCCGGAGTTATTGCTAGTGATCCATGCATGCTATGCCATTGTTCTTGCCATGTCTAGCTAGAATTTTGTGCCTTCTTAATGTATATATGCTTGCCTTGCCATGAATTGCACCGTAGTGAGAGCATCGAGCTCGTTTACATGCCTCCGTGAGTTATTATTTCAGCATGTCCCAGTTTTCACAAAGTCTGAAAACTGATTGTGTTTCATCGATGTTCGTGTGCTCGGTAGAGTATGTTGTGAACCCTTTTGGCCCCAGGTCATTTTGGGTGTTTTGTTAAGCTTGTTGAGTAGCTCCATTCCATGCTCTTACATGCCATGTTCAGGTTTTGCATCATGTTGTTTTGCTGCTCCGAAGAGAGCATCGTGGTCTGAAATTTCAGACTAGCGTTAATTTCGCTAAGTCTGAAATCTGTTTTGCTTATTCAGTTTTGCCATGCTTGTTTGAAGCCCTTAATGGATGAATTTTCCTATGCCTTAGTCCTGGTGATTTGTTAAGCTTCTTGAGTACATCACTACCATGCAATTTGTTTTCATGTTTGGTGGCTGTAGCATGTTCATTTCATTGCATTTAGGAACCTACTTGCTGTAAATCGCAGATCGGTTCGTTTAGTAAAACGTTGCCATTTCCAAACCGTAGCTCCGATTCCTATGATCTTTATATCGTTTTCAGGTGATTTCATCCCCTCTATCCAGTAGCACACTTGGTTTTCCAAGTTGAGGCCAGGTTCATGCATTTCCTGTCATTTCTTGCATTTTGCATCCCGCATCGCATCCCGCATCTCGCATATCATACCATGTTCATGTGTTGGTTGTTTACTATGTTGTGTGCTTCTTTTCCGGTGATTGCTTCTTCGGGTTGGATCCGGTAACGTCGAGTTTGTGAGGATTCGTTCGTCTACGACCGTTTGTCTTCTTCATGGACTCGTTCTTCTTCCTTGCGGGATTTCAGGCAAGATGATCATACCCTCGAAATCACTACTATCTTTGCTATGCTAGTTTGCTCGCTCTTTTGCTATGCCATTGCTACGATGCCTACCACTTGCTTGTCAGCCTCCCAAATTGCCATGTTCAGCCTCTAACCCACCAATGTCCTAGCAAACCGTTGATTGGCTATGTTACCGCTTTGCTCAGCCCCTCTTATAGCGTTGTTAGTTGCAGGTGAAGATTGAAGTTTGTTCCTTGTTGGAACATGGAGATACCGTTCCTTGTTGGAACATTTGTTTACTTTATGGGATATCACTATATATCTTATTTAATTAACGCATCTATATACTTGGTAAAGGGTGGAAGGCTCGGCCTTATGCCTGGTGTTTTGTTCCACTCTTGCCGCCCTAGTTTCCGTCATATCGGTGTTATGTTCCCGGAGTTTGCGTCCCTTACGCGGTTGGACTATAATGGGAACCCCTTGACAGTTCGCCTTAAGTAAAGCTTCTCCAGCAATGCCCAATATTGGTTTTACCATTTGCACTAACAACCTACCACCTTCCCTTGGGTTCTGTAGACTCAAGGGTCATCTTATTTTAACCCCCCCGGGCCAGTGCTTGTCTAAGTGTTGGTCCGAACTGAGCTGCCTGCGGGGCCACCTCGGGGAAACTTGAGGGTTGGTTTTACTCGTAGCTAGTCTCATCTGAGTGTGCCCTGAGAAAGAGATATGTGCAGCTCCTATCGGGATTTTTCGGCACATTCGGGCGGTGTTGCTGGTTTAGTTTTACCCTGTCGAAATGTCTTGTTGTACTGGGATACCGAGTCTGATCGGAATGTCTCGGGTGGAGGTCTATTCCTTCGTTGACCGTGAGAGCTTGTGATGGGCTAAGTTGGGACACCCCTGCAGGGATTTGAACTTTTGAAAGCCGTGCCCGCGGTTATGGGCAGATGGGAATTTGTTAACGTCCGGTTGTAGAAAACCTAAAGTTGATCTTAATTAAAATGAATCAACCGCGTGTGTAACCATGATGGTCTCCTTCCGGCGGAGTCCGGGAAGTGAACACGGTTGTCGGAGTTATGCTTGACGTAGGTAGTCCAGGATCACTTCTTGATCATACTTTTATCGACTGTGCTTTGCCTTCTCTTCTCGCTCTCAATTGCGTATGTTAGCCACCATATATGCTAGTCGCTTGCTGCAGCTCCACCTCATACCTTTACCTTACCCATAAGCTTAAATAGTCTTGATCGCGAGGGTGCGAGATTGCTGAGTCCCTGTGGCTCACAGATTACTTCCAAAACCAGTTTGCAGGTGCCGATGATTCCGTGCAGATGACGCTACCAAGCTCAGGAGGGGCTCGATGATGATCTTGTCCTTTATGTTGTTTCGTGCTAGTTGATCAGCAGTGGAGCCCAGTTGGGGTCGATCGGGGACCTTTGTCGCATTTGGGGTTCTTCTTTTATTTTGGTTCCGTAGTCGGACCATGAGTGTAATTGGTTGATGTAATGCTTTATTCATGTAATTGTGTGAAGTGGCGAGTGTAAGCCAACTATGTATCTCTTATTCCTTATTATATTACATGGGTTGTGTGAAGATTACCTCACTTGCGACGTATGCCTTCAATGTGATTATGCCTCTAAGTCGTGCCTCGACACGTGGGAGATATAGTCGCATCGAGGGTGTTACAAGTTGGTATCAGAGCCTTCCCCGACCTTAGGAGCCCCCATTGCTTGATCGTTTTTAGCAGCCGAGTTGTGTCTAGAAAAATGTTTTGAGTCCTTTAGGAATTATATATCGGAGAGTTTAGGAATTCTTTTTACTCCCCAGTCCCTTCGTCGCTCTGGTGAGGCATCCTGATGTAGAGTTTTGACTCTTCTCTTCTCAAATTTCACAAAAAAAAAATTTAGGATCACGCGAGTATCTTGGATTTGTTCCGATGGCTTATGATGAGAATACTGTCTTGGTGCCTCCTGTTAGGGGTTTAGTGGAAGTGTCCCGGGGAGTTGAGCTCTGAGGTGTTGTCATCATAATTTTATCGTTGCAATTCTGGAATACTTGAGATATGTTCGTCGACATCGAAAATCTCCTTTATGCAGTTCGTTGGTGAGATAACCTCGACGCCACCCAGTACTGGGGCGGGAGTTCGGGAGTATCGCCATAACTTGTATAACGGATGCTTTTCGAAGGTTGAGATAGAGGGTTTCCGAAGGTTTCTTGGTTATGTGTTGAAGGATGGATGCAGCTGGATGTAGGATTTGCTAGTTTGGGTGAGATATTATGCTTCCCCAGTATCCACAACACCTGATTGCATAACCGGAAAGTTTCGGGAGTTTCATAGGTGGGAATTCAAGTAGCTCTTAGGATATCCTTCCAACAGATGTATGATATGAAATTGGGGTTCGACGTCTAGTGGTTCTCCTATTCACGGTCGATTTTACAGTGGTCTCGTTGTGTCTTAAAGAGTCCTTGGCTATGCTGACTCGGGGACGCTTCGTATGTCATGTGCACTACCTTGTACATGATGGTGCTGTACGATTGAGCCCGTGTAGGTCCCACCATGAAAACTTCAGACGAAATCTCTATCATATGTTTGTTCCGGCTTATTTTGCAAGCCAACCCTTTGTTTTGTTTTGAGTTGTGGTATTCGAGTTGCTTCGAAGTCAAATGTTGATTCCATCCCTTGTTTAAGTGGTGTTCTCATACTCCGATGTGGATACCAATCCTTCTTGATCATCAAGATTGTCTTGTCAATCCTTTTCACCGGCGTGTTTTCTCCTCAAGTGGATCCGTCCATTTTCAACATCCGCCAGGTCAATTATCACTTCTTCTCAACGGTGTTTGTTTCTTCCATCTCCAAGTTGCCTTTGTTTTTCCCGCCCACCCACCCTTTTTCTTCAAGGATTCAGATTCCTTAATCAAGTATCCTTTTATTCTTGTGAAGTCTCTCCATTCTTTTCCCTTAATGTTCTTACCCGGTGATGCTCATGAATATTCTAACGGAACTTCAAGTTTATCATTCTTTGTTCTTTTCTTCTCCGGTGGTACCAAGTCAAGCCTTGTTGATCATATCCTTTCCTCGTTTCGATACATTCTCATACCGGTGCACCTCATATTCATTCACTTCTCGCTATCCTATTGTTCCGGAGTGCTCAAGATATTTCGAAGATTCATGTTACCACTCTGCTTTCGTTCAAGTTCTTTCGAGGATGTTCCCTCATTCAAGCCACTTAACTCAACCGGTGCAACCTCTCTCTTAAATCATTTCAACGGTGTTCTCTTTTGAGTGGGCCCTAACCCACAGGTCTTTTCCCAGGATCTTACCTGACTCTTCTTATTTTACCGGAGTTATTCTCAAATTCTTTTCGAAGTTTGACGTAAGAATGATTTATCATCGGTCAAATGTTTTCTCCAAGATCCTTCAAATTCTTTTCATCGTTGGCTCAACTTTTTCATTCTTTATTCCGGTGTGCCTCAATAATTCTTGATGGTGTTATCATCGTAATTCTCATATTTTGAAGACCGAAGAAGAGTTTCTCTCATTTTTGATCCATTCTCTTCAAGATTCGTGATACTAGCTTGTGGCCATCCTCTCGTAATTTTTTTTGATCGTGAGAATTCTTTTTATCCATCCGGTGCAAATTTAAGAGTCTTCTCAGTTTTTATCCGGAGTCCATCATCTAAGATTTATTCATTCTCAGCTTTCAGCTCTTGTTCTTCAATTTTACCGGTGCTTCGTTCAAGTGATCTTTAATCGGCTCGTGATCTTTTCGTTCTCTTGTATCTAAATTCTCTCAAGCATCTTCATTCATTTGCTAATACTTCCTGGTGTGTCTTTATCTTCTCTTTGTTCATGCTTAATTCTTACGGTGGTTCGTTCAAGATTTTTTTCTTCCTTTCTTATCATATCAATTTATTCGTTGTTTCTACCCTACCGGTGGTTCGTTGAAGACTTTCTCAAGTTTGCGCTATATCTATCTTAATTCTTTCTATGAGGATAAGTAATATGCCAAATCCATGGTTTGTCATCAATTTAATTGATGAAGGACGAGCATAACATAATTCTTGTTCTTGTTTCATCCGAGTGATTAATTCTTTATTCCGGAGGCACTTCAAATTCTCGGTTTCATTTGCTTCATCTTTTCTTTCCCGGAGTTCCAACCTCCTTCAATTATATTATCACGGACTTCTCTATTTAAATCATTGCGAGGCTTCAATCTTATTCTTTTCATCATTCAATTAATTTGGATCATTCTTTTATCACCGGAGTTCTTCATGAAGGCTCTACATGATGGTCCATCAAGGATTTAATTCCTTCTCCAACTTTTTAATTGAGATTATTTTCTATGGAGCTCAAGCCTTCTTAATCTTCCTATCCGGAGTGCAATTCTTTCTACCATATTATTGGAGGTGGTATTATGTCATTCTTGATAATTTGGGTTCGTGTTTCATGATTCACATGTTGTTACGAATGAGGTATTTTAAATCCATCAACCTATTCATTGGTATTTTCTTGGGTTATATTTCACCTAAAGCCTTCCCTAGGGATGGTTGTTATTATGGTGCTTATATATGACCCAAGTTCTTCTTTTATCCTCCCGGTGATATAGCCTTCTCGTCTCCTTGTTCCTATCAATCCAATTCTTCTTCCCGTGAGTGGCAGGTTGTCACCTCATAATCTTGAGATGTATTCCATAAGACCATATCAAGCTTATTATTTTCGTTATTGGTTTTCCAACAACCCCGTTCGACCCTTGTCCTAAAGATGCCTTTTCAAGCTCTTTTGTGGCAGAAGTTGGCATTTTCTCCTCACTTCTCCTATTTCAGTTATCTATCTTCTATTCTTTTGTTCCGGAGGCATGGTGAAGTTGCTCTCCTCAACCCATCTTCTTATTTATCAGGATCGTGTTCTTGTCGTGCCTATCCTTTTAATTGGAGCGTTGTGTCCTCTTTTCAAGTATCCTCTCATCTTGTCTTGTTCAATTCCTTCCATTTACAGACGGAGTGCTGTCCAAATTATATCACTCTTATTCCTTCCCTATCTTGTTTAACCGGAGTATTGTGCCCCTTTGTTAAAGTTCTTTTCGCCTTATCAAGTCTTGCATCCCTTTCTCAACCGGAGTGTCGTGTTTTCATTTGAGCTCTCTCATCTTATCAAATTTTGACTCCCTTCTCAACCGGAGTGCTGCCCGAATTTTTGGTTTCTCCTTGTTCTCCTTCCGTAACCGGAGTGTTTTTCTTTATATATCCTCCCTTCAACCTCAAGGTTTCGCAATGCTCGTTGTCCCTCGTTTCTAACGGAGTGTTTTCAACTTTGTTCATCTTCGTTGTATTCTTTCTTTCAATTTGTTCAACCTCTCAAGGTTCGTGGTTTCACTCGTTTGTCGAAGAAGCAAGTTGTTTTACCTCTTCTCTTTCTCTTGCGTTTCTTCCTCTCCGGTGCCATTCTAGATCTCGGGACGAGATCCTCTCGTAGTGGTGGAGTGTTGTAACGCCCCGAGGCCGATGTGCCAGGTGTCGTTCTGTTATTCGTTGGTGTTGCCTTGTCATTGCTTGCATGTCATGCATTGCATATCATGTCATCATGTGCATTTCATTTGCATACGTCTTCATCTCATGCATCCGAGCATTTTCCCCGTTGTCCGTTTTGCAATCCGGCGCTCCGTTCTCCTCCGGTGGTCATTTCTACCTTTCTTTTGTGTGTGGGGATTAAACATTTCCGGATTGGACCGAGACTTGCCATGCAGCTTTGGTTTACTACCGGTAGACCGCCTGTCAAGTTTCGGGTCATTTGGACTTCGTTTGATACTCCAACGGTTAACCGAGGTACCGAAAAGGCCTCGTGTGTGTTGCAGCCCAACACCCCTCCAATTTGGCCCAAAACCCACCTAACTCTGCTCCATCATCTCGGTCGTTCGATCACGATCGCGTGGCCGCAAACCGCACCTCATTTGGACTCTCCTAGCTCCCTCTACCTATAAATATGTGGGCATCCCCGAAATTTTCGCGGATGAACCCTAAGCTCCCTCTCTCCGCGCCGCCGGACATGTCCGCCCGCCGGCCGGACACGTCCACCCAGCCGGCCACATCACCCGGGCCAATGAGGGGCCGCCACCTCAGCCGCGCCACCGCGCTCCTCCTATCGCATCGCGCCACCTGTCCAGTGCGCCGCCTCTCTCCGCGCCGGCCCGCGGAGCCCATCGCGGGCCCGCACGGGCCCGGTCGCCACCACCGCCGCCCACGGGCGCATGCTCGCGCCGCCGCCTCTCTCCGCTGGCCCCGTGCCGCCCGCCGACGACCGGCGCCTCGCCGGAGCTCCGCCACCAGCGTCACCGCCGCCCGGCCCGCGCATCACCGCCGCCCGCGCCCGTTCGCGCACGCCGCCGCCCGAGTGCCTCGTCGCCTTCGCCGGCACCGCCTCCTCTTCCCAGGTCGTCTACGCCGCACCGTAGCCGGCCGGAGAAAAGCTCCACGGCGGTGAGTCCCTCCGGCGTCGCCGAACCTCCAAGCCGGCCCCCGCGCCGCCGGATCCGGCCACCTACACCGCCTCCTCCGTCTTGCTTCGACCGGCGCCGCCCGAAGCACCAACTCCGGCGATCTCCTTCAAGTCCAGCCATCGCCATCGTCTCCGACGAGCTTCTCCGGCGAGATCTCGTGGATCGGGATCAGATCCACCACACCCTCCATCCAAACACCTCCCCTCGTCCCGATCCGCTCCATCCCGGAACCGCTCCATCCCGCGTTGACTTTCGCGGAGGTAAAATTTGGCTAAGTCCCCGAAATTCCCAGATCCATGATGCCATGTTCGAGGTCTCGTAACTTTGCACCCGTAGCTCCGATTCATGCATATAATATATCAAAATCTTTGTCTCGACGAGTACATCATTTCATTCCATTGCATCATTTGCATTTGAGGTTATATTGGTGCCCAAAATGCTGTTAGAACGAGGCATCATGAGTTAAATTGCAGATCCGTTAGTTCAACATGCACTTTTGTCATTTTTGCCATGTTTAATCCGTGCATGATATGCCTGTGCCCTTTTGGGATGAATTGTTAAGCATGTTGTCTTCTTTTGAGAGGTGCCTTCCATGCATTTTTAGGATGTGTGTGTTGTCTTGTGCAAGCTTGCGAAGAGGGCTGCCTGAGTTTACCGATTTCAGGGACTTAGTGATTTTCACTAAGTCTGGGATGTTTTAGTTCACGATGCTATATGTCCAGCTTGTTTCCTAGTGATCCGTGCCTCTTTTGAGGATGATCAGTAAGAGTGATTTGTTATGCTTGTTGTGCTTAACCCATCCATGTCTTTACTTGTTATGTTGGAGCACCCTAGGTTGACTCAATCGAGCTTAGTTTTTGCATAGTTGTTGTTTTGAGCAGATCGTGAACTCTTTTGCGATTTTGCCGGAGTTATTGCTAGTGATCCATGCATGCTATGCCATTGTTCTTGCCATGTCTAGCTAGCATTTTGTGCCTTCTTAATGTATATATGCTTGCCTTGCCATGAATTGCACCGTAGTGAGAGCATCGAGCTCGTTTACATGCCTCCGTGAGTTATTATTTCAGCATGTCCCAGTTTTCACTAAGTCTGAAAACTGATTGTGTTTCATCGATGTTCGTATGCTCGGTAGAGTATGTTGTGAACCCTTTTGGCCCCAGGTCATTTTGGGTGTTTTGTTAAGCTTGTTGAGTAGCTCCATTCCATGCTCTTACATGCCATGTTCAGGTTTTGCATCATGTTGTTTTGCTGCTCCGAAGAGAGCATCGTGGTCTGAAATTTCAGACTAGCGTTAATTTCGCTAAGTCTGAAATCTGTTTTGCTTATTCAGTTTTGCCATGCTTGTTTGAAGCCCTTAATGGATGAATTTTCCTATGCCTTAGTCCTGGTGATTTGTTAAGCTTCTTGAGTACATCACTACCATGCAATTTGTTTTCATGTTTGGTGGCTGTAGCATGTTCATTTCATTGCATTTAGGAACCTACTTGCTGTAAATCGCAGATCGGTTCGTTTAGTAAAACGTTGCCATTTCCAAACCGTAGCTCCGATTCCTATGATCTTTATATCGTTTTCAGGTGATTTCATCCCCTCTATCCAGTAGCACACTTGGTTTCCAAGTTGAGGCCAGGTTCATGCATTTCCTGTCATTTCTTGCATTTTGCATCCCGCATCGCATCCCGCATCTCGCATATCATACCATGTTCATGTGTTGGTTGTTTACTATGTTGTGTGCTTCTTTTCCGGTGATTGCTTCTTCGGGTTGGATCCGGTAACGTCGAGTTTGTGAGGATTCGTTCGTCTACGACCGTTTGTCTTCTTCATGGACTCGTTCTTCTTCCTTGCGGGATTTCAGGCAAGATGATCATACCCTCGAAATCACTACTATCTTTGCTATGCTAGTTTGCTCGCTCTTTTGCTATGCCATTGCTACGATGCCTACCACTTGCTTGTCAGCCTCCCAAATTGCCATGTTCAGCCTCTAACCCACCAATGTCCTAGCAAACCGTTGATTGGCTATGTTACCGCTTTGCTCAGCCCCTCTTATAGCGTTGTTAGTTGCAGGTGAAGATTCAAGTTTGTTCCTTGTTGGAACATGGAGATACCGTTCCTTGTTGGAACTTTTGTTTACTTGATGGGATATCACTATATATCTTATTTAATTAACGCATCTATATACTTGGTAAAGGGTGGAAGGCTCGGCCTTATGCCTGGTGTTTTGTTCCACTCTTGCCGCCCTAGTTTCCGTCATATCGGTGTTATGTTCCCGGATTTTGCGTCCCTTACGCGGTTGGGCTATAATGGGAACCCCTTGACAGTTCGCCTTAAGTAAAGCTTCTCCAGCAATGCCCAACATTGGTTTTACCATTTGCACTAACAACCTACCACCTTCCCTTGGGTTCTGCAGACTCAAGGGTCATCTTATTTTAACCCCCCCCCCCCGGGCCAGTGCTTGTCTAAGTGTTGGTCCGAACTGAGCTGCCTGCGGGGCCACCTCGGGGAAACTTGAGGGTTGGTTTTACTCGTAGCTAGTCTCATTTGAGTGTGCCCTGAGGAAGAGATATGTGCAGCTCCTATCGGGATTTGTCGGCACATTCGGGCGGTGTTGCTGGTTTAGTTTTACCCTGTCAAAATGTCTTGTTGTACTGGGATACCGAGTCTGATCGGAATGTCTCGGGTGGTGGTCTATTCCTTCGTTGACCGTGAGAGCTTGTGATGGGCTAAGTTGGGACACCCCTGCAGGGATTTGAACTTTCGAAAGCCGTGCCCGTGGTTATGGGCAGATGGGAATTTGTTAACGTCCGGTTGTAGAAAACCTAAAGTTGATCTTAATTAAAATGAATCAACTGCGTGTGTAACCATGATGGTCTCTTTCCGGCGGAGTCCGGGAAGTGAACACGGTTGTTGGAGTTATGCTTGACGTAGGTAGTCCAGGATCACTTCTTGATCATACTTTTATCGACCGTGCTTTGCCTTCTCTTCTCGCTCTCATTTGCGTATGTTAGCCACCATATATGCTAGTCGCTTGTTGCAGCTCCACCTCATACCTTTACCTTACCCATAAGCTTAAATAGTCTTGATCGCGAGGGTGCGAGATTGCTGAGTCCCTGTGGCTCACAGATTACTTCCAAAACCAGTTTGCAGGTGCCGATGATTCCGTGCAGATGGCGCTACCAAGCTCAGGAGGAGCTCGATGATGAGCTTGTCCTTTATGTTGTTTCGTGCTAGTTGATCAGTAGTGGAGCCGAGTTGGGGTCGATCGGGGACCTTTGTCGCATTTGGGGTTCTTCTTTTATTTTGGTTCCGTAGTCAGACCATGAGTGTAATTGGTTGATGTAATGCTTTATTCATGTAATTGTGTGAAGTGGCGAGTGTAAGCCAACTATGTATCTCTTATTCCTTATTATATTACATGGGTTGTGTGAAGATTACCTCACTTGCGACATATGCCTTCAATGCGATTATGCCTCTAAGTCGTGCCTCGACACGTGGGAGATCTAGTCGCATCGAGGGTGTTACAGTGTACTCTTTACCCACGAGTAACGAATTCCTTTAGTCCATCGGGACTAATTCCGTCTACGGCCTTTTAGTTGAAAACACGCCTAACCTTGCACACACCAGCTTAACTCATCGGTGTCTGGAATCACCCACGACACTTGTTAAGCAAAACTCTAAGTGGGGAGGCTACAACCTCGCGTAGCATGGGATCGAATTTGTATCGCGCGCTCTAAGGGGTGGCCTCCCCTCTCGGTCCCAACCGGAAAACACCCATGCCCCCGAAAACAACCGATATCTTCCACCATGGCCTCTCTGTACGGTGTGTGCTGGAAAGGGGTTGACGACTTACTGAACCGTACTCTACCTGCGGCAGGGACGAGTGGTAGTACGAGGCAAGTATGGGGGTTACTGGAGCAAGACTCGATCTGTGGTCGACTCAGGAGGTTTATAAGTTCCCTGCATGACATGTATATCAAATATATTTCAACTCACGAAATCACCACTCAATGTACCTTACCATGCCATACCGGACATAACCGTCCCGACGGGGACCGGTGACAAGCTCACGCCTACCCGAGGCCGAGGCTTTCCCGGATTTCCTTTCCGGCATGCATGCAGGGCACATGAGGATGATTTACAAAAAACATTCATTTCCAACAGCAAGGAAAATCACTAAAATGCTTCCATGCATATGATCATATCACATGAAATAACAAGTCCTCCGGAATAAGGTGGTGTTATAAACGTGTCAAATAACACACCAAATACATTATGCCAGGGTTCAGAATGCTTGCCTTCAAATTGTGGAGGGGTGAGGTGCTCTCCAAAACTTTTGAAAGTTTCTTCTCTCTCTCCAAAATCCTATTTTAAAATATATTTGAATTAACACACATTTCCAAAACAGTACAAAAAAGTTGTTTGGAAAATTTTCAAATAAATCTTAAAATAAACTAGACCAAATTTGGGGAGGGTAGGAAAAAGAATCAACTCATTTGGAGTTATATTTAAAAAGTTATAGGCAGTCAAAGTTCTGGTCAAATCTGTTATTTAAAATAAAACAGAAAAGAAAACGTTCTCAGAAGCAAATACGCTTTCGAAGCGGGGAAAACGTACTGTAGTAGATTACGTCTTCACTTAACCACGTGGACGGCGCGTGGTGTCACTGACAGTGGGCCCGCCTGGCCCACTGGTCAGGTTTGACCAGTCGGCCTCCCTCCTCTTCCTCAGCCCCGAGCGGAGGCGGGATTCCGGCGACGCTCGCCGTCGAACGGCGGCACCGTTCGAGACACCGAGGGTGGGGATGGATCCGCGGTTCGAGGGCGGTCCTTCCGGTGGTTGCCAGTCAGGTGGGGATGAAGGGAGTCGCCGGCGGCGAGCTTCGCGGCGACCTGTGTCTTCGGGAATTTTGGGCGTTTGAACTGCGGTGGCTCCCGGTCGGGTTTGAGTAGCTGGGCGGCTCCGCAGGTCAAAGTGGGGTCATTTGGCGGCGTTGGACGAACGGAGGAGCTCTGGTTGCGGCGAATGGAGCTGGAACGTGGCGGCGGCCGAACCGGCCGGAGTTGGGGAAGACGGCATTCCCCCAACGATTGCTGGCTGTGGGGGTGCCATGGGGGTGGCCTGAGGTCGCCTGGGTGCTTGGATGATCTCGGGGGCCTCTCTTTATAGTGCAACGAGGTCAGTTCCGCGGCGGTGGATGAGGATGCCGGCGGACCGCCTCTCTGTAGCTTGCAGGGCGACGTGGAGGCGACGAGAGCTAGCCGACGAGCGAGGGGATAAGCTCGCGCTGCTCCAGGGGCCAGGTGGCGAGCGGGGATGGCTTGGGCGGCGCCGACATGAGCAGGGGCTGTCGGGCGCCCGTGGCGTGCTGCCAAGGGGGCTCTGGCGGCGGCGCTGTAGCGTGCCAGGGGGCTTGGCGCGTTGCTGTGAGGAGGGTAGCGCTTGGCGGGGTGCTGCCGTGCGGGCCAAGACAGGGGCGCGACGCAGCGGCTTGTACATGCGGCTGCAATACGCGCGCTCTGGGTGCGTCCAGAGCACGCTCCGAGGGTGTTCGACACAATGTCGTGGCATGCTACAGAGCTTGGGTGAGGCTGTCATTTAGCAGATCGAGGTTAGGAGTAGCGAGGGGTCTATTGGACAAGGCAGTTAGGAAAGGGAAGCAAGATCACAGTGAAAGCTAGGACTCATGTCAAAACTGGTCATGCCTACAGGGTGCTCAACAGAATGCCACATGCACCTAGGCATCTCTTGGGGTGGCCAAAAACTCCAGATCAGTGTCTCTTTGGATGGACAAGAGGGTGGTTAGGTTGGTTTGGCAAAAGGAGAAACTTGTTAGTGCAAGTCTTACAGAACTTCAATTCTGAACAGGAAATGAATGGCATTATTTCATGAACCAAAAATGATCCAAAGGGTGCATGCTCCTGGACTTAAGGGTTTAACCTGGAGGACTACAAGTAGAAGAAAGACTCAAAGGCTAAAGAGCAGGCAAAAACATGGTTGTTGTACAAACCATCAAATTGGTCCAGAATGGAAATGAGGTGGATTCATTCAAAATTTGTAAATAACATCACTGGGTTTTTGCATAAAGTTGAAACATATAATACTACTAACATCCCAAAATTTTGGTGGAGGCTAGGAAGAATTATTTAGATGAGTTGTAGTGCAAAAAGCCCACTGGACCAGAGAAGGCAAATTTGTTGTAGAACTCAAAATACTTCATTAAACAAGGATGTTTTTTGCACAAAAGCTACTTAATAACATCACATGACTTCTCCAAATTTTTGTGGAAGTTTTAAGTGAATTTGTCAAATGGTTGTAGTTCAAATATGGCCATTTAAACCTTGAAAAAAACCATTTTCAAGAAAGTGAAGATCAAGCAACTTAATTATTTAATTAGTTATATTAAATAAGGAAAAGTTTTTCTTGAGAGATCAAATAAGTCCAATAACATATTTGAAAGAGTTTCACTATGGGAAAAACTCATCACCAACAGGGAAGGAAATGATTAAAAATCAAAATGGAGCTCAGAAATCCAAAGTTTTTAAAACCTGGCAAGATTTTATTTGGTTAAAACAAGGCCAAATTTTTGGGGTGTCACAACGGGTGAGAAAGTCTCATCGTAGTCACCCCTTGAACTTGTCGATAACTCTTAGCGACAAGCCAAGCTTTATAGATGGTTACGTTACCATCCGCGTCTGTCTTCTTCTTAAAGATCCATTTATTTTCTATCGCTCGCCGATCAACGGGAAAGTTAGTCAAAGTCCATACTTCATTTTCATACATGGATCCTATCTCGGATTTCATTTAGAGAAAAGGCCAGAGCCCGACTTTATAAATAAAGCCACATGGCAGCGTCACGAGACCAAACAGGAAGGAGACCAGTTAACGAGGAGAACACACACAGCGCACGGAACGAAAAGTATATAAGAGTAGCCAAGGAAGGATGGATACAGGCAACTGCCATACACGGCGTGCAGGCTGGAAAGGAGTGAGACCTGAACTCCGCAAACAGCACCACCAGGATTAGATGAAGGATCCCGTCTGGAGATGTGAGATGCCGAAGCCTGGATTTTGTCGATGAGCAGGTCCAGGGCATCCCGATCAACCTCCTTAGTTAATGATCTCCACTGCTGCAATAATATACATTATTTGAAAAGAACATCAGCAGGCTTAGATGGGAAGATATGCTCAATAGTAAATTTGTTCCTAATGGTCCACAGAGCCAACATAAGGCACCCAGGCCAACCCAAAACACCCTCTTGGTGACCCCAACCAAAGCTTTGGCTAGGGTTCGAATATCGGAGAAAGAGGAGGCGTTCCAAGAGACCTGAAGCCAAGATCTAACACAGCACCAAACCAGCTTGGCCACCACGCAACAGAAATCCGAGCCAGGCCCATTGCGCTTTTTACTCTGGTCAGCAGCTGGCAAGCGACCACGAAAGGCTTGCCAAAGGAAAATTTTAATCTTAGGAGGAACATTGGACATCCAAACAGAAGAGAATCTGGTCGAAGGAGTACCACCAATAAGTCTAGAATAAAGAGACTTGACCAAAAATTTACCTGAGGCCGAATGAGGCCAGACTATAGAATCAGCCGACTCCGAGAGCACGGGGAAGAGGGCAGAGAGACTTTGCCAATCTTCCAACTCTTCAGGAGACAGGGCCCGACGAAAGGCCAGATCCCAGTTATTAGCCGCCACCTCCACGATGGAGATACCCGGATTAGGACAGTAAGAGAACAAAACCGAAAAACTCTCAGCGAGGGGGGCATCCCCCAACCACCAGTCCAACCAAAAGCGGACTGCCATCCCATTACCAACATTAAATTTAACATGCTCCAGGAAAATAGGTCTGACTTTGACAAGGGATTTCCAAAATTGAGAGCCACGCCTCGTGGTGGCAAACAGCGGGTTGGAATGTGGGAAGTATTTAGCCTTAAGAATCGAGAACCAACGTGAGTCAGCCCCACTAGTTAAAATTTTCCACCACCACTTGATAAGCAAACAAATGTTCATCACCCGAGTATTAATAATACCTAACCCCCCACGGTTTTTAGGCTTACACATATGCTACCACTTGACCAGCCTATATTTCCGTTTGTTATCCGCGGAATTCCAGTAGAAGGCTCCCCTATGTTTGTCGAAGCCAGCATGCACGCCATCCGTAAGAAGATAGAAGCCCATAAGAAACACGGGGAGAGAGGATAAGCAGGAGTTAATTAGAGCAACTTTGCCCGCATTGGTATTTTATCTGCCTCTCCAAGGGAGCACCCTGTTCCCCACTTTAGCGACCGCTGGAGCGAAATCTTTAGCATGGAGCACGCCACGAGAGATAGGAAGGCCTAGATATTTAAAGGGAAAGGAACCCAAAGAACAGTTCAGAAGCCTGGCAACCCGCAAGGCTTCCGCCTCATCCACACCCGTCACAAGGACCTCACTTTTAGCAAAATTAATCTTAAGACCCGAAACAGCTTCGAAACACAACAAGATGAATTTAAGATTGGCAATGCAGGTGTCATCCAGCTCCACCAAGATAATTGTATCATCCGCATATTGCAAGTGGGAAACACCCTCCGGAAGTAAATGACAGACCACAGGAATAATGTGCCCACAACGGGCCGCCCTGGAAAGCATGCACGAGAAGGCGTCGGCCACAAAATTAAAAAGAATAGGGGAAGTAGGATCCCCTTGGCGAAGGCCCCTACCATTGGCGAAGAAATTGCTAAGAAAACCATTAGCCGAAACGGCAGTATGGCTACCCGAGACCAACTGCATGATACGATGAACATAAGCACCGTCGAAACCTTTAGCAAGAAGGACCTGCTTGAGGAAGGGCCAGCTAAGGAGTCATAGGCTTTCTCAAAGTCTAGCTTAAGGATAACCGCTTTAGCTCTCCGAGCGTGAAGATCGTGAACAATCTCATGAAGGGATAGGATACCATCAAGGATGAAACACCCTTTGATGAAAGCATATTGATAAGGACTAATAACTCTACGAGCAACCGGCGACAAACGATTCGCAAAGCCTTTAGCCAGGAATTTGGCGAACTTGTTAATCAAAGCAACAGGTCAGAATTGGGAAATAACATCAGCACCCTTAACCTTGGGGATCAGGGTTATCACTGTATAGTTCAGGCGGGAGATATCGACAGTACCAAGACAGAAGCCCTGGATAACATTACAAACTAGTTGTTTCAACTGGGCCAGAATTTCCGAAAGAAAGGAATAGAGAAGCCGTCTGGCCCAGAAGCCGTCTGGCAGTGTTAACAACATCCCAAATTTCCTAATCAGAAAGAGGGATCATGAAAGAGGCATTCTCCTCGGGTGAGATTTTAAGACCTAAGTTCCAAAGGGAGGGAGAAATGGAGAAGCCCGATGGAGGTTTAGCCCCCAACAACGAAGAGAAGAAATCCACCACATGAGCCATAATAACAGACTGCTCCAAAGATCGCACACCATTAATGAGCAGGCTATTAATACCACATCATCTACGCCTGCCGTTCGTGATCGCAAAGAAATACGCCGTAGGGGAGTCGCCTTTTAGAGTCCAGTTTAGAGTACTCCATTGACGCCAATAAATCTCAGCCTGATGGTGTAACTCTATTAAAGCAGCCTCCAGATTATAACAAACCGCCCAACCATCGTCAGAGAGCCCAATAGAATCAGTCGCGTGATCCAGCGACAAGATCTGGTCTTCGAGGAAAGATTTGGTGCGACGATCCTCCGCCGCACGATTACGAGACCAACCTCTAAGGAATTTACGCAGGTTATAGGAACACGAATGACAATCATCCAAAGGCCCAAAGGAGCGAGCATTGGATGATATAGAAAGGGAGATCTTCGCCGCAACCATATCGACAAAGCCATCCACAGCCAACCAGGAGGCGTCAAATTGAAATCTAGCCGGAGGCCTGAGGCTAATGGAACCATCGTCAAGAATTAAGGGGGTATGATCGGAACCGATAATGCATTTGCCGTAAAGAGAGGCCCTAGGGAACAAGGAATCCCACCTGTGACAAAGGAAGACTCTGTCAAGCACTGATCTAATAGGGATTGACTGATGATTGGACCAGGTATAACGAGCTCCCCCCCCCCCCCCGAGGCAGCTCACGAATAGCATTGGCACTAATGAAGTCGTTAAAGGCATTAGCCAGCGGCCAGGAGAAGTTATCATTACTTTTGTCATTAGGGCACCGCGGAAGGTTAAAGTCTCCCCCGATAACCATCGGTAAATTACAAGCATTGATCTTCAACGAAAGTTCATTAAGAAATAAAGGCGACAAGGAATGGTCCGCAGGCCCATAGACGACGATAAACTCACAAAGAGTATTCTGAGCTTTATGAGAGAGAACAACACTGGCCCAAAAGATCCCATGATCAAAAGCAACAAAATCAAAAATATCTTTATTGGAGCCTATCAAGATCCCGCCAGAGTGCCCCGAAGCAGGTAAAAAGTTCCAATTAAATCTGTCCATGCCCACAATAGCAGAAAAGACATTAGGGGAGACGGATTCCTTGAAGGTTACTACCAGCCCCACAAAGTCAATAGAGTTAGAACGAACCAGATCTTTAAGTTGGTCACGGCGCCCCCTAGCACCGAACCCCCTAATATTCTAGAATAACACCCTCATTTATAAGAAAGATTCTTGATTCAAAGGCTCGACCTGCAAGGGGCCATGCAGGGTTTAGCACGCTTATTGGTGCCCCTTTTAGACAAGTTGGATTGGGGCTGGCCACTACCAGCGCCCGCGTCCACGACCGGACCACTACTAGAAGCCCCTACCAGAGAGGCAATGGCCTCTTTGGCTTTGGCAATGGCAGCCTAAGCCATCTCGTTAGCCCAAATAATAGCAAGAAGAGAACTAGGAGAACCAACAGACGAATCAACCACCACCCCCACATCCGACATAATATTTAAAAGATGATCATCCGAAAGAGAAGGTAGAACCAACCGAACCGGAGAAGCAACAACAGAGGGAACGGGAGATGTACCTAGGGGAGGGAGATCCTTTACCGCAGCCCGCTTTTCAGCCCGCTCCTGGACAGAAACACCTGAATTCGCCACCCGCCTTCCTTTGCGAGCCGTGGACACATGGGATCGAATTGCAGGCGACTGCGCAGCAGGAGAGACAACATGGGGACCCGAACGGGACATAGATCCCAAATCTTGATCAAGACGCCGACAAACCCCCATCATGGAGTGCGTCGAGCCCGACGAGTTCCAGCTCTTAGCCGAGAATTTGCGCACTGAGGATTTCTTCTTCCGGAGGGACTGGGATTCCACCACATCGCGAGCCGGGGAGGCCGGAAGATCTTCAATTCCCGATCGAGTGGGGGAGAGCGGGCGGACAGGAAGATTGGAGCAAGCACCTGAAACGGGGGTAGCAGAGCAGGGCAGGAACTTCGACATATCAGCACCAGCAGCAGGGACATTGGGAGCAGCAGACGGGATCACCGAATCATCACGAGGAGCAACACCAGAGGGAGCTTGGGATTGAAACAACTCACGTTCAGAATCTGCCAAACCATCCCATTCAGATTGGGTGAAGAGGAGGTTAGACCCGTGGCTCTCATTAGGGCCACCCAAAGATCCGCCCCCCTCCTTATCATGCTTGTCCAAAGATTTAGAAGGGGGAGGAGGGGGAGGTGGAGTCTAAAAACCAGCCGCCCCCTCCACCCGCACCCGAAGCTTAATACCATTGGGAGAAGGGAAGATATCAATCGAGCAATGAACCCGTTAAGGATCCACACACCAAACCTTCATCCTAGCAGGGCCAACCTTGTTCAGAGAGTCTTCATCCACCTCGATGGGCTTCCCAATCAGAACCCCAAAATACATGAGAAGAGCAGACGATCGGAGACCAGTAGGCAAATCGTCAATCAAAACCCAGACTTGAGAGAGAGGACCAACTGCCGTACCACTTCAAGAAGCCGCTTTAACAAAAACCACCAATTGATTGAGGGGCAAGGTGAAGCTAGTGCATGAGGCAATCATCCGCAAACATTCTTTGGAAGGAAACACCACAGAGAACTCAAATTCAGATATCTGCACAACTTGCCAGTCCCATCCAGCCTCATCCCAAATGCGAAGCCCTTCCAGAAGAATTTGGGGCGAAATCTTTTGATCCTTGACCGTAACAATTGCAGCATTAGAAAGAGCAGGTGCCACCTCCCAGACAGGCAGGTCACCGTCGAAGGCGAAAAAGGAGCAATCGGGGAGGCCCGAGCCGAACTGGATGACCGCGGGAGGTTTCTGCCTAGCCATGCTGTTGACCGTGAGGTGACCATCAGAGCGACAGATCAGGCAAAAAGGAGGGTTGGTGCAGCGAGACTGGAAATGGCCAGGCCTGTGACAAGCAAAGCAGGTGAGCGCCGAGGGGTTGTTATGGGAAGCAGAGGACGGGCGGGATTGCGGAAGCGACAGAGGAGGAGGAAGGATCCCATCCCCCATCCTCGGAAAAGGGGGCGCCCCAGAGGCCGGACCGGGCGGCCGACGCGCCGGCCCCACGAAGGACCGAGGCGGCGGACGAGCACCAGCACCAACCCCAACCGAGCGAGGAGGAGGAGCAGGGCGCGACGGAGCAGATGGACAGCGGCCCACTCCCGGAGCAGGAAGGGAGGCAGAAGACGAAGAAACACCACCGCCAGAGGCCACCGCCACCTCCCACGGGTCCAGCACCGGAGAGAGAGAATGGCCAGATCTAGAGCCCTGCGAGCCGGATCAAGGCACACCAACCCTCTCCAAGCGCTGCCACCAACCCAGACCCGAAGCCCGAGCCACGCGGTCACAAGCCACCTGCTCGTACGCCGCTTGTTCCGCCTCCAACTTGGAACGGAGCGAAGCCTCGAGCTCTAGATCCACCGCGGAGGAAGGGGAGTCCTTAGGAAGAGCCCCGCGACTTGTCCATGGATAGCTCCACAGCAAAAGGAAGGAGGAGGGGAGGATCTAATGAGGCAACAAATGGGAAGACGGTGACGGCGTAGATCGGAAGCGGAAGCCGGAAACCCTAGCAAAGGGGAGGAAGAGCCGCGGGGGATCCATAAATAGCCCGTCCGAGCCGTGCCCACCTGGGCCTGACTCGCCACATGGGTCAAAGAAGGTTGAGGAGCAGGAACCCGGACGATGGGCCCAACTGGGCCGGACGGGACCAGAGGGGGAAAATCTGCCACCGACGAAAGAGGGGGAGGAGAGGCAGGCCCACTGGGCAATGGCAAACCGCAAGGCCCATCAAGCCCACCCGAGGGGATGTCCCGCGGCCCAATGGCCACCGCGGAGAAATCGAGATCTAGGTTACACGAAGCCACCAGCGACCCCGCCGTCGCCGTCGCCGGCGACGAGGCCGCCGCAGAGGCTGTAGGAGAGGGGGATGGGAGGCCACCAAGCTCCCCATCAGGTGCACTGCCCAGGACAACGAGATCAGGTGACGCAACAGCAAACTTACCAGACTTACGCCGCCGTCGAGAGATCCGAATCCAGCAATCGACCGACGAGGACGTGGCCAATGATCGGGCTTCCAGCCATTTGTCGGAATCCGGGCCCGCCATCGCTTCTTCATAGTTTGAAGGTTCACCATTGTTTAACAACATGATTTCCAGGACAGGGTTGCCGTACCACTCTGGTGCGGAACGTGTCCTTGTGGACCTACGAAGTTCAGTAGCAACTTGATCAGAAGTTTCATGATCATCATCATGAACTTCCTCTCTAGTCGGTGCAGGCACCGCAGGAACATTTTCTTGAGCTGCGCCACTTACCGGTTCAAGAGGTAATACCTCATCAAGTTCTACTTTCCTCCGACTTATTTCTTTCGAGAGGAACTCTTTCTCTAGAAAGGACCCATTCTTGGCAACATAGATCTTGCCTTCGGATCTGTGGTAGAAGGTATACCCAATAGTTTCTTTAGGGTATCCTATGAAGACACATTTTTCCGATTTGGGTTCGAGCTTTTCACGTTGAAGTTTCTTGACATAAGCATTGCATCCCCAAACTTTTAGAAACGACAGCTTAGGTTTCTTCCCAAACCATAATTCATATAGTGTCGTCTCAACGGATTTTGACAGAGCCCTATTTAAAGTGAATGCGGCAGTCTCTAAAGCATAGCCCCAAAATGATAGCGGTAGATCGGTAAGAGACATCATAGATCGCACCATATCCAATAGAGTGCGATTACGATGTTCGGACACACCATTACGCTGAGGTGCTCTAGGCGGCGTGAGTTGTGAAACTATTCCACATTTTCTTAAGTTTGTGCCAAATTCGTGACTCAAGTATTCTTCCCCCATGATCTGATCATAAGAACTTGATTTTCTTGTCACGTTGATTCTCAACCTCACTCTGAAATTCCTTGAACTTTTCAAAGGTCTTAGACTTGTGTTTCATTAAGTAGACATACCCATATCTACTCAAGTCATCTGTCAGGGTGAGAGCATAACGATAGCCACCGCGAGCCTCAACACTCATTCGACCACACACATCAGTATGTATGATTTCCAATAAGTTGGTTGCTCGCTCCATTGTTCCTGAGAACGGAGTCTTGGTCATTTTACCCATGAGGCATGGTTCACACGTGTCAAATGATTCGTAATCAAGAGACTCCAAAAGCACATCTGCATGGAGCTTCTTCATGCATTTGACACCTATGTGACCAAGGCGGCAGTGCCACAAGTATGTGGGACTATCATTATCAACCTTACATCTTTTGGTATTCACACTATGAATATGTGTAACATTACGCTCGAGATTTATTAAGAATAAACCATTCACCATCGGAGCATGACCATAAAACATATCTCGCATATAAATAGAACAACCATTATTCTCGGATTTAAATGAGTAGCCATCTCGAATTAAATGAGATCCTGATACAATGTTCATGCTCAAAGCTGGCACTAAATAACAATTATTGAGGTTTAAAACTAATCCCGTAGGTAAATGTAGAGGTAGCGTGCCGACGGCGATCACATCGACCTTGGAACCATTCCCGACGCGCATCGTCACCTCGTCCTTCGCCAGTCTCCGCTTATTCCGCAGCTCCGGCTTTGAGTTACAAATGTGAGCAACCGCACCGGTATCAAATACCCAGTAGCTACTACGAGTACTGGTAAGGTACACATCAATTACATGTATATCACATATACCTTTAGTGTTGCCGGCCTTCTTGTCCGCTAAGTATTTGGGGCAATTCCGCTTCTAGTGACTACTTCCCTTGCAATAAAAACACTCAGTCTCGCGCTTGGGTCCATTCTTTGGCTTCTTCCCGGCAGCTTGCTTATCGGGTGCGGCAACTCCCTTGCCGTCCTTCTTGAAGTTCTTCTTACCCTTGCCTTTCTTGAACTTAGTGGTTTTATTCACCATCAATACTTGATGTTCCTTTTTGATTTCCACCTCTGCTGATTTCAGCATTGAATATACCTCAGGAATGGTCTTTTCCATCCCCTGCATATTGAAGTTCATCACAAAGCTCTTGTAGCTCGGTGGAAGCGACTGAAGGATTCTGTCAATGACCGTGTCATCCGGGAGATTAACTCCCAGCTGAGTCAAGCGGTTATGCAACCCAGACATTTTGAGTATGTGCTCACTGACAGAACTATTTTCCTCCATCTTACAACTAAAGAACTTGTCAGAGACTTCATATCTCTCGACCCGGGCATGAGCTTGGAAAACCATTTTCGGCTCTTCGAACATCTCATATGCTCCGTGTCTCTCAAAACGCTTTTGGAGCCCCGGTTGTAAGCTGTAAAGCATGCCGCACTGAACAAGGGAGTAATCATCGGCACGTGACTGCCAAGCGTTCATAACGTCTTGGTTCTCTCGGACAGGAGTGTTACCTAGCGGTGCTTCTAGGACATAATCTTTCTTGGCAGCTATGAGGATGATCCTCAGGTTCCAGACCCAGTCCGTATAGTTGCTGCCATCATCTTTCAGCTTGGTTTTCTCTAGGAACGCGTTGAAGTTGAGGACAACGTGGGCCATTTGATCTACAAGACATATTGTAAAGATTTTAGACTAAGTTCATGATAATTAAGTTCATCTAATCAAATTACTCAATGAACTCCCACTCAGATAGACATCCCTCTAGTCATCTAAGTGAAACATGATCCGAGTCAACTAGGCCGTGTCCGATCATCACGTGAGACAGACTAGTTAACATCGGTGAACATCTTCATGTTGATCATATCTTCTATACGACTCATCCTCGACCTTTCGGTCTTCTGTGTTCCGAGGCCATGTCTGTACATGCTAGGCTCGTCAAGTCAACCTAAGTGTATTGCGTGTGTAAATCTGGCTTACACCCATTGTATTCGAACGTTAGAATCTATCACACCCGATCATCATGTGGTGCTTCGAAACAACGATCCTTCGCAACGGTGCACGGTTAGGGGAAACACTTTCTTGAAATTATTACGAGGGATCATCTTATTTAAGCTACCGTCGTTCTAAGCAAATAAGATGTAAAACATGATAAACATCACATGCAATCAAATAGTGACATGACATGGCCAATATCATTTGCTCCTTTTGATCTCCATCTTCGGGGCTCCATGATCATCGTTGTCACCGGCATGACACCATGATCTTCATCATCGTGTCTTCTTGAAGTTGTCTCGTCATCTATTACTTCTACTACTATGGCTAACGCTTTAGCAATAAAATAAAGTAAAGTAATTACATGACATTTATGTTGACACGCAGGTTATAAATAAATAAAGACAACTCCTATGGCCCCTGCCGGTTGTCATACTCATCGCATGCAAGTCGTGATTCCTATTACAAGAACATGATCAAGCTCATACATCACATATATCATTCATCACATCTTTTTGGCCATATCACATCACAAAACACTTGCTGCAAAAACAAGTTAGACGTCCTCTAATTGTTGTTGCAAGTTTTTACGTGGCTGCTATAGGTTTCTAGCAAGAACGTTTCTTACATACGCCAAAACCACAACGTGAATTGCCAATTTCTATTTACCCTTCATAAGGACCCTGCTCATCGAATCCAATCCGACTAAAGTGGGAGAGACAGACACCCGCCAGCCACCTTATGCAGCTAGTGCATGTCAGTCGGTGGAACCGGTCTCACGTAAGCATATGTGTAAGGTTGGTCCGGGCCGCTTCATCCCACAATGCTGTCGAATCAAGATCAGACTAGTAACGGCAAGATAATTGATAATATCGACGCCCACAACTGCTTTGTGTTCTACTCGTGCATAGTAACTACGAATAAACCTAGCTCATGATGCCACTATTGGGGAACGTAGCAGAATTTTAAAATTTCCTATGCATCACGAAGATCAATCTATGGAGTCATCTAGCAACGAGGGAGAGAGGAGTGCATCTACATACCCATGTAGATCGCGTGCGGAAGCGTTCAAGAGAACGGGGTTGATGGAGTCATACTCGACGTGATGCAAATCACCGATGACCTAGTGCCGAACGGACGGCACCTCCACGTTCAACACATGTATGGTTGGGATGATGTCTCCTCCAACTTGATCCAACAAGGGGGAAGGAGAGGTTGATGAAGATCCAGTAGCACGACGGCGTGGTGGTGGAAGCAACGGTGATCTCGGCAGGGCTTCGCCAAGCGCAGGGAGACGAAGGAGTGTCACGGGAGGGAGAGGGAGAGGCCAGGGGCTTGGGTGCGGCTGCCCTCCCTCCCCCCCACTATATATAGGGTCCCTAGGGGGGCGCCGTCCCTAGGAGATCCAATCTCCTAGGAGGGGTGGCGGCCAAGGGGGTGCCTTTCCCCCCAAGGCAAGGGAGGCGCCCCCACCCCTAGGGTTTCCAACCCTAGGCGCAGGGGGAGCCCCAAGGGGGGCGCACCAGCCCACTAGGGGCTGGTTCCCCTCCCACTTCAGCCCATGGGGCCCTCCGGGACAGGTGGCCCCACCCGGTGGACCCCCGGGACCCTTCCGGTGTTCCCGGTACAATACCGATAACCCCGCAACCTTCCCGATGGCTGAAACTTGACTTCCTATATATAAATATTCACCTCCGGACCATTCCGGAACTCCTCGTGATGTCCGGGATCTCATCCGGGAGTCCGAACAACTTTCGGGTTATCGTATACTATTATCTCAACAACGCTAGCGTCACCGAACCTTAAGTGTGTAGACCCTACGGGTTCGGGAGACATGCAGACATGACCGAGACGCCTCTCCAGTCAATAACCAACAGCAGGATCTGGATACCCATGTTGGCTCCCACATGCTCCACGATGATCTCATCGGATGAACCACGATGTCGAGGATTCAATCAATCCGTATACAATTCCCTTTGTCAATCGGTACGTTACTTGCCCGAGACTCGATCGTCGGTATCCCAATACCTCGTTCAATCTTGTTACTGGCAAGTCACTTTACTCGTACCGTAATGCATGATCCCGTGATCAACCACTTGGTCACATAGAGCTCATTATGATGATGCATTACCGAGTGGGCCCAGAGATACCTCTCCGTCATACGGAGTGACAAATCCCAGTCTCGATTCATGCCAACCCAACAGACACTTTCGGAGATACCTGTAGTGTACCTTTATAGTCACCCAGTTACGTTGTGATGTTTGGCACACCCAAGGCACTCCTACGGTATCCGGGAGTTGCACAATCTCATGGTCTAAGGAAATGATACTTGACATTCGGAAAAGCTACAGCAAACGAACTACACGATCTTTGAGCTATGCTTAGGATTGGGTCTTGTCCATCACATCATTCTCCTAATGATGTGATCCCGTAATCAATGACATCCAATGTCCATAGTCAGGAAACCATGACTATCTTTTGATCAACGAGCTAGTCAACTAGAGGCTCACTAGGGACGTGTTGTGGTCTATGTATTCACACATGTATTACGATTTCCGGATAGCACAATTGTAGCATGAACAATAGATAATTATCATGAACAAAGAAATATAATAATAACAATTTTATTATTGCCTCTAGGGCATATTTCCAACACAGAATAGGGAATTTAGTTCACCCGATGAAACAAGAATAAGAATTACATTATGCTTATCCTTCACCAATTAAATTGATGACAATCAACGGATTTGACATATTACTTATTCTCGTAGAAATATTAAGAGAGATATAAGATAAACTTGGGACGATCTTCAACGAACCACCGGTATGAATTGAAACAATGAATGAATTAATATGATAACCATGGAAGAGAATCTTGAACGAACCACCGTAAGAATTGGAAATGAATGAAGTAAAGATAAAGAAACACCAGGAAGAATTATAAAAAGAACGAAGATACTTGAGACAATCTAGATACATGAGAACGAAGGGATCATGAATGATTAGAGATCACTTGAATGATGCACCATTAATATTGGAGAATGATAACTAAATTCTGAGAATGAATAAACCTGAAATGTTGTACTCCGGAAAAACAAACTGAGAAGACTCTTGAATAGCTCCGGATGGGTGAAAAGGATTCTCACAATCAAAAACAATTATGAGATGATGGCCGAGAATGGGGCCAGATTTAGAAGAAACTCTTCTTCGGTCTTCAAAATTTGAGAATTACGACGAGAAACACCATCATGAATTGTAAAGGCACTCCAGAATAAAGAAGAATGGAAAAGTTGAACCAACAATGAAAAGAATTTGAAAGATTCTGGAGAAATACATACGACTGATGCTGAATCATTCTTACGTCAAACTTTGAAAAAGAATTTGAGGATAGCTCCGGGAAAATAAGAAGAGTCAAGTAAGATCCTGGAAAAAGACATGTGGGTTGGGCCCACTCAAAAGAAACACCTTAGAACGATCTAAAAGAGAGAATGCACCGGTAAGATTTAAATGGCTAGAATGAGATAACAACCCCGAAATAGGTTGAACTGATCTTGAAAGACAAGAAGATCTTTCTAAGATATCTTTAGCACTCTGGAATCATTGAATAGCGAGAAATGGACGATTAAGAGGTCCACCGGCATGAAAAGGCATAGAAATGAGGAAAAGGGTAAAGAAGCACCAAAAGCTTGAATTGAATCCACCGGAGGAGAAAAAGGAACGAAGAATGATGAAGTTGAAGCTTCGTTAAAATCTCCATGAGAATCATCGGGTAAGAACATGAAGGAAAAGAATGGAGAGACTTCACATGAATAAAAGGATACTTGATTAAGAAATCAGAGTCCTTGAGGAAAAAGGGTGGGTGGGCGGGAAAAACAAAGGCAACTTGGAGACGGATGAAACAAGCACCGTTGAGAAGAACTGATACTTGATCTTGCGGTTGTTCAAATGATCGGATCCACTTGAAGAGAAACACCCCGGTGAAAAGAAATTGAAATGAAAAACTCGATGATCGAGAAGGATTAGTATTCACATAGGAATATGAGAACACCACTTAGACAAGGGATGGAATCAACATTTGACTTCGAAGCAACTCGAATACCATAACTCAAAACAAAACAAAGGATTGGCTTGCAGAATAAGCCGGAACAAACATATGATAGAGATTTCGTCCGACGTTTTCCTGGTGGGGCCTACACGGGCTCGATCATACAGCCCCATCATGTACAAGGAAGTGCACATGACATACGAAGCGTCCCCGAGTCGTCATAGCCAAGGACTCTTTAAGACACAACGAGACCACTGTAAAACCAACCGTGGATAGGCGTACCACTAGACGTCGAACCCCAATTTCATATCATACATCTCTCAGAAAGATATCCTAGGAGTTACTTGAATCCCACTTATAAACTCCCAAAAAAAATTCCGGTTATGCAATCAGGTGTTGGGGATATAAGGGAAGCATAATATCTCACCCAAATCTAGCAAATTCTACAGCCAGTTGTATCCATCCTTCAACACATAATCAACAAACCTTAGGAAATCATCTACCTCAACCTTCGAAAAGCATCTATTATACGAGTTATGGCAATACTCCCAAACTCCCGCCCCAGTACTGGGTGGCGTCGAGGTTATCTCACCAACAACTACATAAAAGAGATTTTCGATGTCGACGAAACTAAACTCAGGTATTCCATAACTACAACGATAAAATTGTGACGACAACACCTCGGAGCTCAACTCCCCGGGACACTGCCACAACCCCTAAATGACAGGAGGCACCAAGAACAATGTTCTCGTCACAAAACCATCGGAACGACCCAACATACCCGCGTGATCCTAAATTTTTTAGTGAAATTTGAGGAGAGAAGAGTCAAAACTCTATATCAGGATGCCTCATGAGAGCGACGAAGGGACTGAGGAGTAAAAAGAATTCCTAACTCTGCAATATATATTTCCTAAGTGACTCAAAACATTTTTCTAGACTCGACAACGCCAGCGATTCGATCAAGCAGGGGGCTCCTAAGGTCGGGGAAGGCTCTGATACCAACTTGTAACGCTATAAGAGGGAACAAACTTCATCTTCACCTGCAACTAACAACGCTATAAGAGGGGCTGAGCAAAGCGGTAACATAGCCAAACAACGGTTTGCTAGGACAAGGTGGGTTAGAGGCTTGGTTTAACAACATGGGAGGTATGATAAACAAGTGGTAGGTATCGTAGCATAGGCATAGCAAAAGAGTGAGCAACTAGCAAGCAAAGATAGAAGTGATTTCGAGGGTATGGTCATCTTGCCTGAAATCCCGCAAGGAAGAAGATCGAGTCCATGAAGAAGGAAAAAGGACGTAGACGAACGGGTCCTCACAAATGTGATGTTACCGGAACCAACCCGAAGAAGCAACATGGGAAAGAAGCACACAACATACTAAACAACCAACACATGAATATGGTATGATATGCGGGATGTGGTATGTGATGCATATGCATGATTTGGACATGAATGATTGAACCTGGCCTCAACTTGGAAATCCAAGAATGCCACTATAAAGGTGAGGTGATGTCGGTTGAAATCGATATAAAGATCACCGGAATCGGATGCACGGTTTGAAAATGGGAAGCAAAACAAATATGGCACTGGTCTGCGATGATCAGCGAGTAGCCATCTAAATGCATCAAGATAAATATGCTACAGGACTCAAACATGGCAACTAAATACATGGAAGAGATCCACTCAAGATGCTTGACCAAATATGAACACTGAGCTACGGCTAATTCATCCATTAACAGGTTCAAACAAGCATGGCAAAAGTGCAAATGATAATAGGTTTCAGACTTAGTGAAATAACATGTCAGGAATTTATCATCAGGAAGCATACTTTGGAGCATGCAAACTATATGTTATAGGAACTTAACATGGTAAAGCAAGGCATGGAATGAAGCTACTCAAAGCACTTAACAAAACTCTTTTAGTGACCTTGGGCCAAAAGGGATCAGAAAATACAATTGCAAGCATGTGAAGATGACAAAAACATAAACAGATTCAGACTTAGTGAAAAACTGGAGCATGCAAATCAGTTAACGAGTAGGCATGTTTACGAGCTTGATGCACTCACTACAGAGCTTTGCATGACAAACTAAGCATACACCCATCAAGAATACATGGCATAGAAGATAGACATGGCAAGATCAATAACATAGCATGCACGGATCAATAGCAACATCCCCGGCAAAATCGCTAAACATGTCAACAATCTGCCAGGATTCACTTTATAGCAAAAGTAGAGATCGATTGACTTAAGCTAGGGTGCTCCATAAATGCAAACAAAGACATGGATGGATAGGGCGCCATAATATTAACAAAACATCCTTAATGATCATCCTCAAAAGAGGCACGGATCACTAGGAAACAACATGAACATAAGGCATAAAAGCAAAAACAAGACAAGGACTTTGTGAAATTCTAACTCCCTGAAATCATCATTACCGATTGCGCTACTTTGCAAGCTTGCGCTAGTCACCACAAATATCACAAAAAATACATGGTAAGCACCTCTGTAAAGACGGCATGGCATATAACAAAACACATGTAGAGCTCAGGATCCTAGCATGCACACATTAATCATGGCAAAAATGACAAAATGCCATTTGCTAAAACAGATCTAACAAATTCATCACATAGCCCTCTTCTAACACCATTTCGGGCATCAAGATGAGTTCAAATGAAAATTATGCAGTGATATGAAATGATGGACTCGTCGAGAAGAACAATTTGATATGCTACACACTCAAAACAGAGCCATGGTGAGGGAGTTATGACATGATGAAAAATGCAAAAAAAAACTAGGATCTGGGGACCTGGTGAGATTTTACCCCGCGAAAAATCAATGGGCCGAATCTGGAGCTGGGCCTGCTCTGGCATGCTGCGCTGGGCCGGGGAGTGGGGTCCATCACGGAGGGTCAACGAGGGCGTCGTTCTCTCCCTCGATCCCGATCGGATCGGGGAGGCAAGAGCGGCAACGGCGGTGGATGACGGGGCCTAGCCGGTGGTGATGGATCTCGGCAGATCCGGCGAGGAGGTGGCCGGGTTGGCCAGATCCGGTGCTGCAGGGAGGCGCGGGCGCGTTTCCGGCGAGGTCCGGATCGACGAGACGGTGCGGATCCGCGGGGAACGGCGGCAAGGAGCATGGCGGCGCGGGCCGGTGCACTTGGCGATGGAGACCGCTCGCGACGACCTTGGGCAACGGTGCGGCCACACCAGCGCGGGAGGCGACGAGGGGTGAGCGGAGCGCGGTAGGAGGACGATGGCTCGGGGCGGCGCGGGAGGAACCGGGCCGCGAGGGCCCGCGGTGGGCTCGCCGGGCCGCGGGGGAGGAGGTGGCCGGCGGAGCCACGTGGCGGCCCAAGAGAGGCTGGAAGTGGCGGCGCGGGGACGAGCGGTCATGTCCATCCGACGAGCTTGTGTCCGGCGGCGTGGGGAGAGTTGGATCTAGGGTTTCGGGGAAAAGATCCGAAAACGAAAATGAAGGGGGTCTATTTATAGAGGTAGAGGGAGCTAGGAAGCTCCAAATGAGGTGCGGTTTTCTGCCACGCGATCCTGATCGAACGACCGAGATGATGGATGGGGTTTAGGTGGGTTTTTGGGCCACTTTGGAAGGGGGTTGGGCTGAAACACTCACGAGGCCTTTTCGGTCCCTCGGTTAACCGTTGGAGTATCAAACGAAGTCCAAATGGCACGAAACTTGACAGGCGGTCTACCGGTGGTAAACCAAGGCCGCATGATAAGTCTCGGTCCAATCCGAAAACTTTTAATACCCGCACACGAAAAGAGGTAGAAAGGGACACCGGGTGACATAGGAGCGCCGGATTGCAAAACGGACAACGGGGAAAATGCTCGGATGCATGAGGCGAACATGTATGCAAATGAAATGCACATGATGACATGATATGCAATGCATGACATGCAAGCAATGACAATGCAACAAGAGCGAATAATTGGAGGACACATGGCACATCGGTCTCGGGGCGTTACACTGACGTAGGACACCGCGCCGTTCTTCCACTGACGTGTGGGCTCTTTGGGTACATGGCCTGCATGTCAGTGACCCAACGCACGCAGCGCACAGCAGAGGAACCTTTCATGGGCTAAGGCGGTCAGAAGCGGGCATTTCATAAACTGATGATTGTTCATTGAGTGTGACGTCAACCTTTTCGTGTAGATAAGCCCACTATGTTGATAGCCTATTCGATAAATTGTGATTCATAAAGACCGCTGCAAACATCAATGTTCTGCTTATCACAGAAAAGATTGATTAATACCCGTAACAATCCATGTCCTTAACAAAGGGTGCATGCACGTATAGGTTGAGCGTGTGTCTTGTGTCGTGTGTTGTGTGCATGCAGGCGTGCAAGTGTTGCGTGAGTGCAAGGGTATGTTTCAGTGTTGCATGCATGTGTGCGTACGTGCGTGTGTTTGTGAGTGCATGTGTACGTGTCAGTGTTGCATGCCTGCATGCGTGCGTGTGTTCGTTATGTGTACATGTCAGTGTAGCATGCCTGCATGCGTGCGTGCATGTGTGTGTGCGGGGTGAGGCTACACGTCAATCAACTGACTTTTTCATCTCTGGTCATTAGATTTTCCAGCCGTTGGATACGAAATCAAGGGCATGCAGTTTATCATCAAACTCCACCCCCCTAAGCCACCAGCCACCACCGGCCGAACCGCCGGCCCCCACCGCCCGCGGCCGGCCCGCGTCACCATGCCGCCCCGCCCACCCCAAAACCACTCCCCACCGCCGGTCCTCCGCTACACCAGTCATCCCTCTAGGCCACCCGTGCCGAGCTTTTTCTCCAGCGATCCCGACCCGACCGCCCAATCAACGCGCCCCCCACAGCCGGCGATTGCCAACTAGAGGTCTCACTACTTCGAGTATCCACCGACCACTAATTTATTACCATTTCTGTCCTTCATATACGCGCTGATGGGTGGGCCCTATGGTAATGTGCGCTGCTGAATGTGGACCGTTTGACTGGTCAATTGATCGTGTCATCAACAAATTACAGAGCTGTATGGTGAGCAAGTGACCGTATGATCACCCTAAAATGTATTTTATTAAGACAGTACAGACTCGGACTACCATTTATTTCTTTCATATACGGGCTGACAGGTGGGCCCCACAGGTATGTGCCCCGATGGTGCAACACTAGTTGCGCCACGTGGAATGTTTGACTGGTCAATTGATTGTGTCATCAACAAAATAAGGAGTTGTACGGGTGAGCCAGTGACCGTATAATCATGACATGTAATTTTTAAACATGGTACATACGCAAGGGCTCGTATATACGCGCAAGCACTCACCACTATAAGCGCACACATGCGTCCCCTACCCCTATGAGCACCTTTGAGAGAGTGAGCCGTCATATGATCTTGATATTTTATGAAGTCACCATAGGTGCCTCGTAGTCGAGTGGAACGTCTCCTCCCACCGAATGCACATCGCCGAAAAATACTGAAATTAACCCAGGAAAAATGCGAGCACCGGGACTTTAACCCTGGTGGGCTCGAGAAACCACTGTCCTCCTAACCATCCAACCACATGTTGATTAGCACGACAAAATGTATGTGGTGACCATGTTGAGCTTATTCTGAAGTCCAGTGACCATATCGTCCTTTTGGTTCAAATAGAATAACCGTAAGTGTCGTCAACAAAATACGGAGCACGCATCAAATGCAAAGTCTGTCAGTGTCATCAAGAAAATACGGAGACGTATCTTGAGAAAAATACCATATGATCACCACGAGAATGTATAAGTTGACCGTAATGAGCATATTCTAAAGTCCAGTGACCGTATATTGCTTTAGCTTGAAATATAGTGACCGTCACGCATGAATGTGTCGTGGGCATGCATACTTTTAGAGGGCCGAGAGATAGTTTGTGTGCATATGTGAAAGTGGTGTAGAAAGAGGGGGTGCCGGTGGAGACAAGGAGAGATATGCCCTTCGTCTCTCTTTCCCATGACTAATATTTTAGGAGAATATATAAATATTCACAATGCAGAACAAATATTTTTGGATGCACCATGCAATTAACTTTCATGTATAACATTGTACTATTGTATATGCTTATTTTATTTGTGGTCGATTGCGTGTGTGGTGTGGTGGGCACATCATTTCTAGTTGTGGTGGGTCAACATGAGGACTCATGGGTCGGTTCCATCATGCGCCAGATAGGTTGGACCAAGACGCGTTATACGAAGACCCATGTGGAGGACGCGACGTTCAACACAAAGCTAGCTACCAGAGTCGCAGAGGACTCTATCCCCACTGGTGATAAGCCGACTATATATCATTTGTAACCCTAGGCCCCCACTATGTTATAGAAGCTTGGGGGCTAGTTCATCGATATTATACACACACGCACAATGCCTGGTATTCACGTGTACTTTGTACACACCCCTATCACTAATATACAATACCAGGAGTAGGCTTTTTCCTCAACTGCAAGGGTCCGAGCTAGGGTAAAACTTTGCCTCGTATTACCATCCAGCCTAACAGTCAGGGATATCCTACCGAATGATATGATGGAATCATATCTTCCAACTGCTAAGAGAGAGGTGTGTCTGGGGGGCAATGTGTGCGAGAGAGGCCTAAAGATAATGTGCGTGCGAGAGACACGTAGGCACATATATGTGCGTATAGAGGGCTAGTAGAGACCGTGTGTGTGTGTATATATGCATGTGAGAGAAATAGTGTTTTCCAACTGAGATTAGTGAAAAGAGTGGTACATAGTAGTCAGAAAGAGAGAGAGAGAGAGAGAGATACAGAGAGAGCATGTGCGTGAGACTCCCCGACACCCTGAGAGAGATTGTGAGCATGTGTGAAAGAGAAATAACGATGAATATAAAGTGTGTGCACTTATGCGGTAGATAGAGAGATATATAGTGTGTTTGTGTGAACGGGCCGAGGCATAGTGCATCTACGTGTAAAAGGCGGTTCTACGCATTAAATTAAAATATAAATGGCATTATTATTTTTGGATGAGATCATGAATTTTGCAAATTGCATATGGACGAAAATCGGTCTATCAGACACCCATACTCTATTGAATTTTAGCATGTGCATATGTTTATTTCATATTATCGATCCATAGAGTGAGAGCGGTTTGAAATACAGGCAATGGATGCTTTTGCAATTCATATATAAACATTAATTAGTGCACTCCATGTTGTTAGTGTGAAGCACTTTATA
Source organism: Triticum monococcum (assembly GCA_034509565.1). NCBI lineage: Eukaryota > Viridiplantae > Streptophyta > Magnoliopsida > Poales > Poaceae > Triticum > Triticum monococcum. The sequence continues at coordinate 343,581,798 of CM067847.1, forward strand.
CATTTGTCACTTGCATGGATACATTCCAAATTGCTAGCTACGAAATAGAGTACATGTCGAATTCAACATAAAGGGGGTTTCGAAGATTCGAATTCATAGGAAGTTCATTCATCTACTTGAACCCGCGATAATGGCATTTGTAAATTAGATGTAAAAGGGTGCATCAATCTTTGTTGTGCGTTTGAACATGCTATATATATTCATACGCATGTCTAACTTTTTTTTTGCAACCAAGGAGATTATATTTGGAACCATGCATGAACTGAGGTAATTTGCATATTTTTTAATATATACTCATGTACAATGCATATTCAAATGTACCCCCTCCATTCCAAAATAATCATAGCTTTAGGATTTTCAAGAGTAAAGATTTGTGAAGTTTGACAAACCCTGAAAGTTCAATTCAAGAGAACCGAAAACATTAATGCTTCTGCTCCCAAATATTGAACGAAGCGCCAAATAGGCCTCTGGTCACCCGAAACCGCGCAAGACTAATGTTTGGTGGTAGGAAATTACTGTCCTAACTCTGGCATGTGTAGCCTATCGGCCCGATGTCCAAAGGTCTAAGCCGGGGCAGGTTTGTAACTTCACCAAGACGCCAGTCTAAACCGCCTCCGAGAAGCATTCATACGCCGTGGGCGCCTAAACACCCATGCGCTCGGCCGAAATCTATCCCGCCCACATTTGGGACACCTGAGATTACTGTCCTACCTCCAACCCGCAATATGTCTGAAATTTTAGATGGGGGCAAAGTTTGTAACTTTCCCCAAATTTCAAACAAGCGCGTCCCAAACCGACACATTGTTCCCCCTTAGTTTCCTGCCTCCCTCCGTTTCCCCATTCATACTCCGTGGGCGCCAAAACGCCCTCTCAACCAGCCGCAAAACCCCAGCCTCCTCCGTCCTCCACCCCATAGCGCCCAATCAACCGCCGCCCTCCTCCATCACGCGGGAGCTGGTACCCCGATGTCGTCGTCCAACGCAACCGCAACGCCCTCAAGGACTTAGTAGCTGAAGCCGAGGTAGAGCTGCCTCCACGACTCCGACGCTGATGTGCACCATACTAGAACCACTCCAACCACGCTGTCTTGCGCCTCACTGTTGCCGCTCCACTGTCACAACCGTCCACCGCACCGGAGCTGTTACCACTATGCTGTCGTTCGCCGCCTCGGATCTGGTTCCCTGCCGCTGATAGACGGCCACAGCACCACACTCAACAACTTGGCCATTGATTCATCCAAGGATCCACCGTCCTCCACAACTTCTCGTTTCCAACTCCTCTTTCCTTATTCATGCAAACCTTATGTCTCTGCTCACACGTATTCATCCCACGAAAAAAACTAGTTGATCGCTTCTTACTTCATCTTCTTCATGATACTAAATGCACAAGGTTTCCTCCCTTTACTATTTCACCTTTTCTACAGGTCAGTAGCCCGCCTGGATTTCAATTCAGGTTCAGTTAAACCGCAATTAAAAGAAGCAGCACGCCCTTAGGCGTGCGGAGCACCTAGTCCGCCTATTCGCCGGGGAAGTGGTGCATCGGTGTCTATCATAGGGCTGTGGGGTGTAGGAACTGCTTGCACCCGATTTGGAGGTTGGCGGGGCTTGAATGGATGGCCGGGGGGGCGGTGCTAAGCACGGAGGTGCGGTGAGGTCGAGGGAGGGCGCAGGCAGGGGACTGGGCCGGTGGTCGCTGGCGTTTCGAGGAAAATCGTCAACACGGATTGTCTGGAGGTAGATGAAGGCGATCTGCCCGTTCTTTGTACATCGAACGGTGTAGAAAAATGGACTGACCTATTTTTTTTCAGTTGACTGTTATTTTCATAGAATCCTGTAATAATTTAGTGTGCCATGCATGTTGTAGAGCTATCATATGTCTCCCGTCATTTATTTCTCAGCGACATGCTATCTGCTACCTTTACACTATAGTAATTGTGCACACACTTCACCCATACTCACACTATTGTTTTTTATGCATAGGTATTTCAAACTCTGATGCAGTGTTGATGAATGGAGAAAAGATAAGACAGAGGTCGCTCCAGTGTAATTCGAAGATAAGCACTAAGTGTTTCAGCGCTCTAAAGGGTGCAGTGTCAGCAGTTGGAGACAGTAAACGTAGCTCTGCAGTTGATGATCTCAATTGCCACACACAACCATCCCAGGTGCTTGCTTTAACTTCGCCCTGTCAAATGTGGTTGCATGTTGCATATGGTGTCTAGCTTGTATTGCTTCCAATTTGGTTAAATTGCATCTACTTACTTTACACATTATACCTTTGATAATGACATGCCTTCCTGTTTTTGATACGTACTACATATCTCTATTAACCATGTTCGTACATCAAACTAATGCTCTTTTGTATCCCTCGTCAATCACTTATGATGAGACAGTCACCCCAGTGGCTTACTGTGAGATGCCATACTCGTTTAAAGAGTGTAGTGTCATCCTCCCCACATGATTCTCAAGAAACAACAAGGCTAAATGAAGATAGTCGATGTAGCTCTCTAGTTGATTACCGCAATTCCCCCACACCACCATCACAAGTGCTTGCTCTAACTTCGCAATGTGATATGTGGTTGCATGTTGCATACGGTGTCTAGCTTGTAATGCTTCTAATTAAGGTAAATTGCATATGCTTAGTTTACACATTATACCTGTGAATATGACATGCCTTCCTATTTTCGGTACACACTACATATATGTCTTAACCTTGTTCTTACATGAAACTACCTCTCTTTTGCATCCTGCATCAATCACTTACGATGAGTCACCTTTATTCGTTGCATATTGCATATTATTGCTAGCCTGTTGCCATGTATTGCTTCTAATTTGGTCAAATACATTTGTTAGGGAACCCTTTTAATTTGGCAGAGTGATATTGGTTTCATCTTTCATATGGTTTCTAGCTTGCATTAATTCTAACAAGTTCAAGAACCTTGTGCTTAGTTTACACTTTATACATCATACATGACAATATGTCACGCCGTCCTGTTTTTCATAAATATTACATCCTCCTATCATGCGGCTACCTTACATGAAAGTATTGTTCGTCAGTATCATGCATCAATGAGTTCTGAAGAGCAAGTTTTATTCCTTTTTCTTGTGGGTTTGACTTGACAAGGCAAAATCAAGAAAGAGGAAGGAAAAGAGTAAGGAAGGCGATGATGGTGGTCCTATGCAGCAATGTAATCGGAGCATCTGTTCCGATTCTCCTTGTACTAATAGTGCATTACAAGGTCCAAGTCTCTGCTCCCCTACTCCACCGTCCAAGGTGCTTGCTCTAACTTGGCAGTGTGATATCCGGTTGCATGTTGCATATGGTGTCTAGCTTGTATTGCTCCTATTTAGTGTAAACTGCATCTGCTTAGCTTACACATGATACGTGTGGATATGACACACTTTCCTGTTTTTGGTACATACTATATCTATCTATCACACCATGTTCTTACACGAAACTACTCTTCTTGTGTATCCTGCATCAGTCACTTATGATGGGACACCTTTAAGTTGGTAGTGTGATATTGGTTTGCGTCTTGAATATGATTTCTAGCATGTATTGCTTCTAGTTTGATGAACGCCACCTATGACGAGACAGTTTTAACTTGGCAGAGTGATATTGATTGCACCTTTCATATGGTGTCTAGTTTGAAGTGCTTCTAAGTTGATGAAGTGCCTTCTGCTTAGTTACCACATCATAGGTGTGAATATGTCAAGCCATCCATTTTTTCATACATATTCCATCCTCATATCATGATTTTACCTTTCATCAGAGTAGTGTTCATCAGTATCATGCAAGAATAAGTTCTGAAAAGCGAATTATATTCCTTTTTCTTGTTAGTTTGACCTCACAATGCAAAATCAATAAAGCCGAAGGAAATTGGCAAGGCATTGGATGATGGTGGTCCTTCCGAGCAACAGAAACGGAGGTTCTCTACAGATTCTACTCCGCCATGCTCCCAACAAGATTCGCAAGACAACACAAGGCTAGACAGTCAACGTAGCTGTGTAGATGATGAGCACATCTCCCCTACTACACCATCACACGTGCTTGCTCTAACTTGGCACTATTATATGTGCTCTAACTTGTATTGCTTCTAACTTTTTTGAATTGCATCTGCTTACTTTACACATAATGCCTGTGAATATGGCATATGTTCTTGTTTCTAGAACAAAGTATACCTGATCACACGATGTTCTTACATCAGACTACTGTTCTTGCATATCCCGCATCAGTCACTTATGATAAGACACCTTTAAGTCACCACTGTGATATTGGTTGTGTCTTGCATCTGATTTCTAGCATGTAATGCTTCTAATTTCTTGAAACGCCATACAGTTTGAACTTGGTAGAGTGATATTGGTTGCGTCTTTCATATGGTGTCTAGCTTGCAGTGCTTCTAATTTGTTGAAATGCCTTCTGCTTAGTTACCACATCATAGGTGTGAATATGTCATGCCATCCTGTTTTTCATACATATTCCATCCTTGCATCATGTGTTTGCCTTTCATCCATGTAGTGTTCGTCAGTATCATGCATGAATGAGTTCTGAAGAGCAAATTTTATTCCTTTTTCTTATCGGTTTGACTTCACAATGCAAAATAATTACAGCTAAAGGAAACTAGTCCAATAGTGGATGATGGTGGTCCTTCGGAGCAACTCAAACTGGGGGTCTCTACAGATTCTACTCCGCCATCCTCCCAACAAGATTCGCAAGACAACACAAGGCTGGACAGTCAACGCAGCTGTAGAGATGATGAGCACGTCTCCCCTACTCCACCATCACAGGTGCTTGCTCTAACTTGGCACTATTATATGTGGTTGCATATTGCGTATGATGTCTAGCTTGTATTGCTTCTAACTTTGTTGAATTGCATCTGCTTACTTTACACATAATGCCTGTGAATATGACACATGTTCCTGTTTCTAGAACATACGTGTATATGATGAGCACATCTCCCCTACTCCACCATCACAGGTGCTTGCTCTAACTTGGAACTGTTATATGTGGTTGCATTTTCCGTATGATGTCTAGTTTGTATTGCTTCTGATTATGTTGAATTGCATCTGCATAGCTTAGAACTTATACCTGCAACAATCACTTACCCATAAGACACATTTAACTTGGGACTGTGATGTAGGTTGCATCTTGCATTGTCTTCTAGCTTGTACTTCTTATAATTTCTTGAAATGGCACTTACGGCAAGACACTTTTTACCTGATAGAGTGATATTGGTTGCATGTTCATATGGTGCCTAGCTTTCATTTCTTCTAATTTTGTTGAAATGCCTTCGGCTTATTGTTGTTTCATACATATTCCATCCTCCTATCATACATGTGAATATGAAATGCTAACTTTTCTTATCTATATTCCATCCTCCTATCCTACTCTTTCCTTACATCAAAGTAGTGTTCGGTTGTTTTATGCATCAACCAGTTATGCAGAGCTAATTCTATTCATCTTCTTGTGGTTTTGACTTCATAAGCCAATATTAGAAAATAGGAAGGAAAAGAGTAAGTTAGGGGATGTTGGTGGTGAAGGAAATATGCCCTAGAGGCAATAATAAAGTTATTATTTTTTTCCTTATATCATGATAAATGTTTATTATTCATGCTAGAATTGTATTAACCGGAAACATAATACATGTGTGAATACATAGACAAACAGAGTGTCACCTGTATGCCTCTACTTGACTAGCTCGTTGATCAAAGATGGTTATGTTTCCTAACCATAGACATGAGTTGTCGTTTTATTAACGGGGTCACATCATTAGGAGAATGGTGTGATTGACTTGACACATTTCGTTAGCTTAGCACTTGATCATTTAGTTTGTTGCTATTGCTTTCTTCATGACTTATACATGTTCCTATGACTATGAGATTATGCAACTCCCATTTACCGAAGGAACACTTTGTGTGCCACCAAACATCACAACGTAAGTGGGTGATTATAAAGGTGCTCTACAGGTGTCTCCGAAGGTACTTGTTGGGTTGGCGTATTTCGAGATTAGGATTTGTCACTCCGATTGTCGGAGAGGTATCTCTGGGCCCACTCGGTAATGCACATCACTATAAGCCTTGCAAGCATTGCAACTAATGAGTTAGTTGTGGGATGATGTATTACGGAATGAGTAAAGAGACTTGCCGGTAATGAGATTGAAGTAGGTATTGAGATACCGACGATCGAATCTCGGGCAAGTAACATACCGATGACAAAGGGAACAACGTATGTTGTTATGTGGTTTGACCGTCAAGGTCTTCGTAAAATATGTAGGAGACAATATGACCATCCAGGTTCCGCTATTGGTTATTGACCGAAGACGTGTCTCGGTCATGTCTACATAGTTCTCGAACCCGTAGGGTCCGCACGCTTAAAGTTTGATGACGGTTATATTATGAGTTTATGTGTTTTGATGTGCCGAAGGAGTTCGGAGTCCCGAATGAGATCGGGGCATGATGAGGAGTCTCGAAATGGTCGAGATGTAAAGATCGATATATTGGATGACTATATTCAGACATCGGAAAGGTTCCGAGTGATTCGGGTATTTTTGGGAGTACCGCGGAGTTACGGGAATTCGTATTGGGCCTTAATGGGCCATACGGGAAAGGAGAGAAAGGCCTCAAAGGGTGGCACCACCCCTCCCCATGGTCTGGTCCGAATTGGACTAGTGTGACGCCCTTGATTCAATCGTACACTAATCATACACACAAATGTGTACAATCAATATAAAAGACTCACGGGAAGATATCACAACACAACTCTAGACACAAATTAAAATAATACAAGCTTTATATTACAAGCCAGGGGCCTCGAGGGCTTCAATACATAAGCTCGAAAACACAAGAGTCAGTGGAAGCAACAATATCTGAGTACAGACATGAGTTAGACAAGTTTGTCTTAAGAAGGCTAGCACAAAAGCAACAACAATCGAAAAGGCAAGGCCTCCTGCCTAGGAGCCTCCTAACTACTCCTGGTCGTCGGCGGTCTTCACGTAGTAGTAGGCACCGACGGTGGCATCTGGCTCCTGGGCTCCGAAATCTGGTTGCATCAACCGGAAAGAAGAAGAAGGGGGAAAAGGGGGAGCAAAGCAACCGTGAGTACTCATCCAAAGTACTTGCAAGCAAGGATCTACACTACATATGCAACATTATCAAAGGAAGGCTGTATATGTGGACTGGGCTGCAGAAATGCCAGAATAGAGAGAAGGCCTAGTCCTATCTAAGACTAGCATCTTCTGGAAACCACCATCTTGCAGCAACAGGAGGGAGTAGAGTAGCATAAAGTAAAGTAGTAGTAGTGTTATTAACCTCGGCCGGAGATCCTTTCTCGAGTCCCTGCGAGAAAGGCATCCCAGAGCCATACTATCCAGTTATCATCACAATCCAATCCTCATCACCATGCAATTCTCATCACAAGTATCCAGTTCTAGTTGTACCAATCGGGATACAACTCCGAGTGTCCGTTATCGTAGGACAGGCTATCGATAGATGTTTTCTTCCCTACAGGGGTGCACCAACTTACCCACCATGCTTGATTGACTCCGGGCGGACACACTTGACTGGGTCATGCCCGGCCTCGGCCAAACAATACGCCGCAACCCGACCTAGGCTTAATAGAGAGGCCAGCACGCCGGACTAACCCTATGCCCCCAGGGGTCATGGGCCATCTCCCCGGGAACTATTGCACGTTGCGAGGGCGGCCGGTGAGCAGACCTAGCTACCTCCCTAAAAAGGCAGGAGCTTACCAGTCCAACCCGGCGCGTGCCGCTCAGTCGCTGATGTCTATTAAGCTTCGGCTGATGCATACGACGCAGAACGCCCATACTATGCCCACGTGATGGTTAGTGCTATCAGGCCAGAGGCCCCTCGGATCAAATATCCAAATCGTAGTGGATTAGGAATGCGCGGTAACAAGCAGAGACTCACGAAAGATGTGACTCCGTCGCCCCGTCTCGAGGACTTGCAGCAAGGGCTAGGAATGCCTGGCCACGCCTCGTAATTATCTCGCGGGCACCTTCCAGGTCAACCTGACTTCACATCACTCGCAATTATGCTCGCATGGGTACCCCTCAGGGTCGACCCGTATTTAGTAACATGGTTCAGTGTAAAGTCATAGTAACCATAGTAACTGTGTGTCTAACACTAAGGGGAAAACCTGAGGAATCACCCTTGATGGATTCCACTCGATGTAATCATCAAGGTGAACGTAAGAGGAACCACCCTCTAAGTTCACACTTGAGGGGTTGCACGACAGAGCCGTATCGGAAGTGGTTAAGGAGGAAATCACACTCGATGACCACGGCCGAATAGGTACACTACAGAGATCTCATCAGGAGTGATGTATAGGTTCCACCCTCGACACTCGATGGTAACTCTGCAGAATCGAGCAACAAAAGGGGAAAGTGATGTGCGGTGTCGGGGCCTGGTCTACGATCCCGTTGATCGGGTCTTCTGATAATCCAGCGGGGCAGTCGGGTCAAGTGGGGGGGTCACTGATGGGTCTCTAACCAACCTATACTAAGCAGTTTAGGATAAGCAGGTAGGTAACAATAGCAGGTTACAATAAACAAGCTATGCAGTAGAATAGGAGCAAACAATTATAGTAGCAAAATCTAGTGCAAGCATGAGAGAATGGAATGGGCGATATCGGGATGATCAAAGGGGGGGGGCTTGCCTGGTTGCTCTGGCAAGGAGGGGTCGTCGTTGATGTAGTCGATCACAGGGGCATCAATATCGGTCTTGAGGTCTACCGGAGAGAAGAGGGCGAAGAAACAGTAAATATAAAGAAAACATAGCATCACAAAGCGTAACGTGGCAATATGTTGTGTCGGGTGTGACCTAACGTAAGGCTACATGAAAGAGGTGAAGGTGGAATTCAACCGGGAATGTTTTCCTAGTTCCGGACCTGTGTCAGACAGATAACTGGAGGGGGGAAAGTTCCATGTTCAGATAGTTAGGGGCATCTGACAGGTGTCTGGGTAGCGTATTCGGGTTCGCCTCGTTTTTCTAAGCAACTTTCATGTATAAAGTTTTTCGATCCGAGCTACGGTTTATTTAATATGAATTTCCAAAGTTAAACAATATTCTGAAATTATTATTAAAACTAAAATGGTAGTTATTGCATCAGCATGACGTCAACATGACGTCAGCAGTCAACAGCGTTGACCAAAGTCAACCCTGGCATGTGGGGCCATTCTGTCATAGTCTAACAACTAATTAACCGTTTCAATTAATTAATCAAGTTAATTAGGTACTAAATAGAGTTAATTAAGTTAATTAATTGCCTAATTAATTAATTAATTAATTAATTACTGATTTAATTAGTTAATTAACTAATTACTTATTTTTTTTAAACATTTTTGGGGCGGGCCCCACTGTCATAGGCCGATCTGTCCAGGGCGGGGGCCCCTGTGGTCAGTGACCCAGGGGTGGGGCCGCGGCTGTGGCCGGCCAGCCATGGCTGTGCCGCGCGCACGCGGCCACTGGCGAAGCCAGGGCACGGCGAGGCCGGCTGGAGCTGCGGCCAGGGCTCCGGCGGCCAGGGCGGTGCAGCAAGCTGAAGTGGTGGGGACGTGCGGGGCCGATGGCTAGGGAGTGCTGCAATGGAGCCTCGGGCATGAGCGGAGCAGCGTGCGGGCGACGGAACGGCGCAGCGATGTGGCCGGGGGCGCGGGCGCGCGCGCGGAGGCGCAGCCGGATCCGGTGAGGAGGAGGACAGGGACGGGGAGCGCCGGCGAGGAGGAGACGAGGATGACGGGGCGGCGTCGCGGCGTCGGGGAGGCGCGGTCAGCGGAAGGCCGTCGCCGTCGGGCGGCGCGGGGCAGTAGCAGTGATGGGAGGCGCTGGTCAGCGCCAGCACGGGAGAGTCGGGGTCGGCGGAGGCGGGGTCAGGGGGGTCGAGCGCCGGTGAGGAGGTGGTGGTACGAGGCGGCGATGGTGGGTGCCGACGGCATCGAGGGCAGGGCGAACGGCAGCGAGCGTAGGGGCGATGCCCCGATCTGGATCGGGATGAGGGGAGAGACGAGGGAGGGAGTGAGGGGGGTCTGGGCTAGGGTTTGGTGGTGGGGAGGCCTAACTAGGCCACGGTTGGGCCGGCTGGCCAGTTGGGCCACGTGGGTCGGCCAACTGGGCCGTCTCGCCCAGGAAGGGGAGTTGTTTTCCTTTTTTTATTTGTTTTTTTTCAGCAGCATTTTTGCCTTTTCTTTTAGCCACTAATGACTTTGCAAAATAATGCCACTGGCTAAAACAAATCCAAAGAATTATTGTGCACTGCCACAAAAAGTTTGGGGCCTTCAGGAGTTGTCCAAGCATTTTTAGAAAATGAAAAGGACATCTTAAATACTGTTGGACCAGATAATAAATTCTCAGGGGCAATTTGGGAATTCCAAAAATGTTGGCTTCAACATGACAAATATCTAGGGATTATTTGCCATAGGATGAACTATTTTATTTGCATGAAAGAAGAAGCAAATATTTGACATACAATTTAAATTTGAATTTGAATTTGAAGCAGATTTTGGAGAAGTGGCACTTTGGCATGATGATCATGATGACATGACCTTCATTAGGGGGAGATTACTGTTGTGTGATGTTGGGGATGTTACAACTAGGGAGGGGGGCGCCCCCTTCCTTACTTCTACTACTTGGAAGGGCTCCTAGTTCTACTAGGAAAGGGGGAATCTTACTCCCGGTGGTAGTAGGACTCCCCTAGGGTGCGCCATAGAGAGGGTTGGCCCCTCCCCTCCTCCACTCCTTTATATACGTGGCCAGTGGGCACCCCATAGTCACAACAATTGATCTCTTGATCTCTTAGCCATGTGCGGTGCCCCCCTCCACCATAATCCACCTCGATCATGTCATAGCGGTGCTTAGGCGAAGCCCTGCGTCGGTAGAACATCATCATCGTCACCACACCGTCGTGCTGACAAAACTCTCCCTCAACACTTGGCTGGATCGAAGTTCGAGGGACGTCATTGAGTTGAACGTGTGCTGAACTCGGAGGTGCCGTGCGTTTGGTACTTGATCGGTCGGATCGTGAAGACGTACGACTACATCAACCGCATTGTGCTAACACTTCCGCTTTCGGTCTACAAGGGTACATGGACAACACTCTCCCCTCTCGTTGCTATGCATCACCATGATCTTGCGTGTGCGTAGGAATATTTTTGAAATTACTATGTTCCCCAACAGTGGCATCCGAACCAGGCTTTATGCGTTGATGTAATATGCATGAGTAGAACACAAGTGAGTTGTGGGCAATATAAGTCATACTACTTACCAGCATGTCATCCTTTGGTTCGGCGGTATTGTTGGATGAAGCGGCCCGGACCGACATTAAGTGTACGCTTACGCGAGACTGGTTTTACCACCGTGCTATGCACACAGGTGACTAGCGGGTGTCAGTTTCTCCAACTTTAGTTGAACCAAGTGTGGCTACGCCCACTGCTTGAGAAGGTTAAAACACCACTAACTTGACAAACTATCGTTGTGGTTTTGATCCGTAGGTAAGAACGGTTCTTGCTAAGCCCGTAGCAGCCACGTAAAACTTGCAACAACAAAGTAGAGGACGTCTAACTTGTTTTTGCAGGGCATGTTGTGATGTGATATGGTCAAGACATGATGCTAAATTTTATTGTATGAGATGATCATGTTTTGTAACCGAGTTATCGGCAACTAGCAGGAGCCATATGGTTGTCGCTTTATTGTATGCAATGCAATCGCCTTGTAATGCTTTACTTTATCACTAAGCGGTAGCGATAGTCATGGAAGCATAAGATTGGTGAGATGACAATGATGCTACGATGGAGATCAAGGTGTCATGCTGGTGACGATGGTGATCATGACGGTGCTTCGGATATGGAGATCACAAGCACAAGATGATGATGGCGATATCATATCACTTATATTGATTGCATGTGATGTTTATCTTTTATGCATCTTATCTTGCTTTGATTGGCGGTAGCATTATAAAATGATCTCTCACTAAATTTCAAGATAAAAGTGTTCTCCCTGAGTATGCACCGTTGCCAAAGTTCGTCATGCCCAGACACCACGTGATGATCGGGTGTGATAAGCTCTACGTCCATCTAAAATGGGTGCAAGCTAGTTTTGCACACGCAAAAATACTCGGGTTAAACTTGATGAGCCTAGCATATGCAGATATGGCCTCGGAACACTAGAGACTGAAAGGTCGAGGATGAATCATATAGTAGATATGATCAACATAATGATGTTCACCATTGAAAACTACTCCATTTCACATGATGATCGGTTATGGTTTAGTTGATATGGATCACGTGATCACTTAGATGATTAGAGGGATGTCTATCTAAGTGGGAGTTCTTAAGTAATATGATTAATTGAACTTTAATTTATCATGAACTTAGTCCTGATAGTATTTGCATGTCTATGTTGTAGATCAATAGCTCACGTTATTGCTTCCCTATGTTTTATATGTGTTCCTAGAGAAAACTAAGTTGAAAGATGATAGTAGCAATGATGCGGACTGGGTCCGTGATCTGAGGTTTATCCTCATTGCTGCACAGAAGCATTATGGCCTTGATGCACCGCTAGGTGACAAACCTATTGCAGGAGTAGATGCAGATGTTATGAACGTTTGGCTAGCTCAATATGATGACTACTTGATAGTTTAGTGCACCATGCTTAACGGCTTACAATTAGGACTTCAAAGAGGTTTTGAACGTCATGGACCATATGAGATGTTCCAGGAGTTGAAGTTAATATTTCAAGTAAATACCCGAGTTGAGAGATATGAAGTCTCCAACAAGTTCTATAGCTAAAAGATGGAAGAGAGTAGCTCAAGAAGTGAGCATGTGCTCAGATTGTCTAGGTACTACAATCGCTTGAATCAAGTGGGAGTTAATCTTCCAGATAATATAGTGATTGACAGAATTCTCCAGTCACCATCACCAAGTTAGTAGAACTTCGAGATGAACTATAATATGCAAGGGATAACGGAAACAATTCCCAAGCTCTTTGTGATGCTGAAATCGACGAAGGTAGAAATCAAGAAAAGCATCAAGTGTTGATGGTAAACAAAACCACTAGTTTCAAGTAAAGGGGCAAAGGGAAGAAGGGGAACTTCAAGAAGAACGGCAAACAAGTTGATGCTCAACTTAAAAAACCCAAGTCTGGACCTAAGCCTGAAACTGAGTGCTTCTACTTCAAAGGGACTGGTCACTGGAAGCGGAACTACCCCAAGTAATTGGCGGATAAGAAGGATGGCAAAGTGAACATAGGTATATTTGATATACATGTTATTGATGTGTACTTTACTAGTGTTTATAGCAACCCCTCAGTATTTGATACTAGTTCGGTTGCTAAGAATAGTAACTCGAAACGGGAGTTGCAGAATGAACATAGACTAGTTAAGGGTGAAGTGACGAAGTGTATTGGAAATGGTTCCAAGATTGATATGATCATCATCGCACACTACCTATACTTTTGGTATTAGTGTTAAACCTAAAATAAATGTTATTTAGTGTTTGCGTTGGGCATGAATATGATTGGATCATGTTTATTGCAATACGGTTATACATGTAAGTTAGAGAATAATTGTTGTTCTATATACATGAATAAAACCTTCTACGGCCATACACCCAATGAAAATGGTTTGTTGGATCTCGATCATGGTGATACACATTTTCATAATATTGAAGCCAAAAGATGCAAAATTAATAATGATAGTGCAACTTATTTGTGGCACTGCCGTTTAGGTTATATTGGTGTAAAGCGCATGAAAAAATCCATGCTGATGGGCTTTTGGAATCACTTGATTATGAATTAGTTGATGCTTGCGAACCATGCCTCATGGGCAAGATGACTAAGACTCCGTACTCTGGAACAATGGAGCGAGCAACAGATTTGTTGGAAATCATACGTACTAATGTATGTGGTCCGATGAATATTGAGGCTCGCGGCAGGTATCATTATTTTCTGATCTTCACAGATGATTTGATCAGATATGAGTATATCTACTTGATGAAACACAAGTCTGAAACATTTGAAAAGTTCAAAGAATTTCAGAGTGAAGTGGAGAATCATTGTAACAAAAATAAAAGTTTCTACGATATGATCACAGAAGTAAAATATTTGAGTTACGAGTTTGGTCTTCAGTTAAAACAATGTGAAATAGTTTCACTACTCACGCCACCTGGAACACCACAGTGTAATGGTGTGTCCGAACGTGGTAACCGTACTTTATTAGATATGGTGCGATCTAAGATGTCTCTTACCAATTTACCACTTTCGTTTTGGGGTTATGCATTAGAGACAGCTACATTCACGTTAAAAAGGGCACCATCTAAATCCGTTGAGACGACACCATATGAACTATGGTATGGCAAGAAACATAAGCTGTCATTTCTTAAAGTTTGAGGTTGCAATGCTTATGTGAAAAAGATTCAACTTGATAAGCTCAAACCCAAATCGGAGAAGTGCGTCTTCATAGGATACCCAAAAGAAAATGTTGGGTACACCTTCTATCACAGATCCGAAGGCAAGATATTCATTGCTGAGAATGGATCCTTTCTAGAGAAGGAGTTTCTCTCGTAAGAAGTGAGTGGGAGGAACACTACTAGGAAAAGTGCTACTAATGGCGCACCAGTTTTGCCTACTAATGGCGCAACACTGGTGCGCCATTAGTATCACGCCACTAGAATTTTTTACTAATGGCGCACTAGTGGTGCGCCATTAGTATCTGGTATACTAATGGCGCACCAGGCAGTGCGCCATTAGTTTTGCCCACAGTGCGCCACTAGTGTCTGCTATACTAATGGCGCACCACACGTTAGTGCGCCATTAGTAACAATTTTTTTAATTTTTTTTCTTACTCTCATGTCACTATTCCTATGAGATATCCAACACATATATATACAACAAGCATCCATATAACAATCATAGCCAACACACAAGTTCCATCATATATACATACATAGCCAACACACAAGTTCCATCATATATACATACATAGCCAACACATAGTTCCATCGTTACATATTACAAAAGTTTCACATTGTTCGTCCAACACCGTTATCCATCAATTCAGAAAAGTTTCACATTGATACAAAATAAAAACACAAATGGAAAAGAAGCACTCCATCCATGCAAGCTTCCATGAATTAAATCAAATCTGCAAAATGATAAACAAGAAGTTAGAAGAAGAAGAAAAAGAAGAAGACTAGAAGAATACTAGAAGAATACTAGAAGAAGAAGAACACTAGAAGAAGAATAAGAAGAATTTTGGAAAAGAAATAAGAAGAAGACTATAAGCTTATTATGTAAACTTGATCATTTTGTGCTAACATAAGTTATCTTGGAGCTAACCTATAGGAAACTAAGCATATAAGCTCTAAGTTAGCATATTAGAGCCAACTTAGGTAAAATGAAGCTAACCTATGTCATTTTGGAAAAGAAGAAGAATAAGAAAAAGACTATAAGCTTATTATGTAAACTTGATCATTTTGTGCTAACATAAGTTATTTTGGAGCTAACCTATAGGAAACTAAGCATATAAGCTCTAAGTTAGCATATTAGAGCCAACTTAGGTAAAATGAAGCTAACCTATAGGAAACTAAGCATATTAGAGATAACATAGGTAACTAAGTATATATATCATTTTGGAGATCTGACATACCTGACAAAGTTTAGTTCTCATGCATTATTCTTCTCCTTCTCCTTCCTCAGCCTGATGCGCCAAGAGCAGCGAGGCGGTGGAGGCAGTGGGATGTAGTCTTCTACCTCAATTGGCGTGGTCATGTCGCCCAGCTGTGGGATCGCCGGCGCCACCACTGGTGCGTGGTCATTGTCAGGCACCACCACCATCATGAGGCCACCTTCAGGCACGACCATCGCTAGGTCATCCTCAGCCACCTCCATCTCTTGCCCATGGTCAGCCATCACCATCTCTTGCCCTTGGTTAGCCACCACCATCTCTTGCCCTTGGTCAGCCACCACCAGCGCTAGGTCATCCTCAGCCTGATGCCCATCGTCATCCTGCAGCTCCTCATCCCCACTCTGCTCCTCTTCTCCCGCACTCCAGTCTGGATCATCCTTCTTGTTGTCTATGCTGCTGCCAGAATCGCTGCTGCTTTCGCTACAGCCAGAATCGCTGCTGCTTTCGCTATAGCCATGGTCGCTACTGCTTTGGCTGTAGCCATTGTCGCTGCTGCTGCTCCCATTACCTGTCCAAATGCAACAATGACCGTTAACAATCGATGTGAGACAAAGCCAAATGTAGAGGAATAAGAACAGGTAGAACGTACCGGCATCATAATCTTCAGCGTAGCGCATGCGACACATTGTCGCGTTGAACACCTTCACGATGAGCATGGTGGCGTCGTCGTCGTACCTTAAGAGAAGAAGTACCCCAGCCGCAGGTCGTAGGCACGGTAGAACTTCTCCCACCCACGAGACAAGCACATGTGGCCCTCCTTGATCACTAACTCCACATCCCACAGCCTGCAAAACCCGCTGCCGGCCTGTCGCACCTTCACATTATTTGGCGGATCTTCACCCATCAGCATGTTCTTAAAACTGTCAGGTAGCCTCTGTAGTTTGGGACAATGACTGATGTAGGCAAACAACAGATATCATAATGAGATGGGTGAAGGGGAGATCTCTCATTTTATATACCTGCGTCATGGATGATACTGAAGTCCCAAGTATGATAGTGAAGAACTCGGAAGCATCCAACTCGTACTGCGGTGTCGCAGAGCGGCGGTGGCTACTTCCCGCCATCTCTGATAAGCAGTAGAAGAGACCAATTAGTACCCTTCCAACAGATCATAAAACATATGGAGTACCTTGTCTATTTCTTCTATGCTATCAAACCTAACAAACCTACTGGACAACATACAGTTATAACCGATACAACCAAACAAGGCAAGGTATTATACAGATAACATTTAGATATCTTTACTTGAAAAGGACAGACAAAATATACCATAGACCTTTCTGTAGTGGAAGCACAAAATATCAATTGGCCATAGACCTTTATGCACTAGAATCGAACAAGGCAAGGCAAGGTATTAAGACAGATGTGAACACATGAGATAAAATCTAGAGACGTGAACACAGAAGATAATAAGAACTACTCGTCATCATCACCAATATTGTTAAAGTTCCAGTTGGCCTAAATCTCTGAACATCTTCCAATTTATTATTTATGTCAAAGACACCACACATATTATTATTCAGCAATATATTATGGACAATGGATAGATCTCATCTTAACAGAACTGTTGGGAAGAAAATGTTAACACATGGAATAAATATCCTGACATATCACATCTGATGCAATAAACCGATGCTCCTCTAACTATTCTAAAATAATCATATTGTCCTAATAGGCTACATTTACTTTGGCATGTGAAATGTAGTTACAATACTCTAGCATCTACCGCAGTTGACTGCCTAGAGCATAGTGAACAGAATTCATTGGGGCATGAGAACTAATAACTCGCAGCGTCGAGGGAAGCAAATCTTTGACAGGGCATAACAGGATAATCAAAGAAGCATCATAGTCAGAATCAGATTCTGAAATTTCAGCATAAGTCCCCTGTAAAATTCTAATCAAGTAGAAATATCAAGTAGAAGTTGAGATAAATGTAGCAATCAAACTGCAAAATCAGGGAGTTTGGTGGTTACATCACAAAGCAGCAGCCCATTAACACAACTTGGACACAACTAATGACATCCAGCTTATAGAAACCATTTAAGAGACACATGATGTACAAGCCTATATGGTAATGAAAGGATCTCCGGGACATAACAATGAGTGCACTAAATGTAAAAGGGACAGTGGTTGAACAATATGAGTTTTATCCTATTCAGCTATGTAGGAACACATTAAACGTTAAGTCAAGCAATTTCGCCAGCATTGATATGCAAAGACAATGACAATACCGCCAAGGCGCCTAGAGCTCATCAATGGAGCAAACAGAATTAGCCACTGAGCAACCACTGAAGAGACACGTAATGATGTACAAGCCCGCAGGATAAGGAAAGCATCTACAGGACGTAACAATGAGGGTGCCAAATATAAAAGGGGCAGTTTCATAGAAGCAGTGCCATAACAGGATAATCAGAGAAGCATCATAGTTTGAAGCTCTGACACTGTTATGAAGCTAAGACCAACATTCTAATAGCGTCAGTGCACGAGCGCGCGGGAACGGCGTCGGCACGAAGCAGAAGCAGCGGCACGACGGGGCGGCGGCGGCGAGCTCCTGCTCCTAACCCTAGGGCGCCGCCCCGTGGGGCCATGGGGATGAGCGCGGGAGAGAGGGGGAGAGAGACTGACCAGGGGCCGCACGGGGACGGCGGACTCGGGGAGGGCGACGATGAGCTGGTCGCAGTGGACGGCGGTGGGGTCGGAGCCGGCAGGGCGGTGATCTCATGGGAGCAGCCGCTGGGCGCGGCGGGTGGGCGGGGGGCGGGGACGAGAACGACGGCGATGCCGGAGCGTCGGAGGGAGGCGGCGAGGGAGACGGCGCTCGGCTCGGGGACGGCGAAGGAGGCGAGGGGGTCAGCGAGGGGGACGGTGAACACGCGGGGCAGCGGGTGAGATCGATGAGGCAGGGGAGAGATTTGAGAGATTGGGTATTTAGTGTGGGGGGAAGCTTTCTAATGGCGCACCACCCCCTCGTGCGCCATAAGTATGACTATTCTAATGGCGCACCGCCCCTCGGTGCGCCATTAGAATTTTGTTTTTATCTAGCCCACACTAGCCCTATCAACAACCTAACCCTATCTACAATAGAACCCACCCACTAGCCCGATTGGTCAGCACGCAGCACACACACCAGGAGGTCCTGGGTTCGATTCCCAGGCTCCCCGATAATTTTTTATGCATTTTAAATGCTGTTTTTTATATTTATTTGTGTTTAAATATGTTCAAACTTGTTTAAATCATAACAGTAATATATTTTTTATAAAAACAGTAATAATTTTTTTAAAAATATGTTCAAATTTGTTACTTGAAAATATCATCGGCGGCGGCGATGGAGCGGGGGAGGGTGCGGCGGGTGCCCGTTCGCAGCGGTGGAACGGGGGAGGGTGCGGGGGGCCGGGTGCTCGTCGGCGGCGGTGGAGCGGGGGAGGGTTGTGGTGGGTCGTCGGCGGCGGTGGAGCTAGTGGGGGAGGGTGGGATCGAGATGGAGGGGGAATCGAGATAGAGATGGAGGGGGATCGAGATCAAGTGTCCTCATGAATTCAAAAAGTGCCCATGAAATTTAAAAATATTCATGATTCAAAAAGTGCCCATGAAATACAATCAAGAAATGAAGACTACGATTTAAATACGATCGATCTTAGCTAGCTATCTGTTCACAACCAGGCGCGGGGGAGCTGCAGTTGTGGGGGGCGTGGGGGCGCGGGGGTCGGGGCGGCGGCGGCAGGGGACGAAGGGGACGGAGGGGGCGGAGGGGCGCGGGGGCGGGGGTCGGGGCGGCGGCGGCAGGGGACGGAGGGGGCGTGCAGGCGCGGCGGCGGCGTACGGTTGGGGAATAGGTGGAGTGGGGGGGGGAGCTTACTAATGGCGCACCTAGCAGTGGTGCGCCATTAGAATGTTTTTTTGCCAAAAAGTAAAAAAATTACTGGCGCACTCTGTCGCCGGTGCGCCATTAGTAGTTCTAGCTACCAATGGCGCACTTTGCCAGATGTTTGAAAAAATGAAAAGAAAAATTGTTTTACTAGTGGCGCACCTTTTTCCTGGTGCGCCATTAGTGTCTTCCACACTAATGGCGTATCTCCACCTGGTGCACCATTAGAATATAGTAGTGACGCACCACTTCCGTGGTGCGCCATTAGTGTCAATCCTATCTTTAGCCCTTTTCCTAGTAGTGGAAAGTAGAACTTGATGAGGTAACTATACCTTCTCCCTTAATGGAAAGTAGTTCATCACAGAAATCTGTTCCTGTGACTACTACACCAATTAGTGAGGAAGCTAATGATGATGACCATGTTACTTCAGATCAAGTTACTACCGAACCTCGTAGGTAAACCAGAGTGAGATCCGCACCAGAGTGGTACGGTAATCCTGTTCTGGAGGTCATGTTACTTGACCATGACGAATCTACAAACTATGAGGAAGCGATGATGAGCCCAGATTCCGCAAAATGGCTTGAGGCCAATAAATCTGAGATGGGATCCATGTATGAGAACAAAGGATGGACTTTGGTTGACATGCCCAATGACGCTGACGGTAATGTTACTGTCTATAAAGCTCGACTTGTTGCAAAAGGTTTTCAGCAATTTCAAGGGATTGACTATGATGAGACCTTCTCACCCATAGCAATGCTTAAGTATGTCGGAATCATGTTAGCAATTGTCGCATTTTATGATTATAAAATTTGGCAAATGGATGTAAAAACTGCATTCCTGAATGGATTTTTGGAAGAAGAGTTGTATATGATGCAACCAGAAGGTTTTGTCGATCCAAAGGGAGCTAACAAAGTGTGCAAGCTCCATCGATCCATTTATGGACTGGTGCAAGTATCTCGGAGTTGGAATATACGCTTTGATAAGTTGATCAAAGCATATAGTTTTATACAGACTTGCAGTGAAGCCTGTATTTACAAGAAAGTGAGTGGGAGAACTACAGCATTTCTGATAAGTATATGTGAATGACATATTGTTGATCAGAGATAATATAGAATTATTCTGCAAAGCATAAAGGAGTGTTTGAAAGGAGTTTTTCAAAGAAAGACCTCAGTGAAGCTGCTTACATATTGAGCATCAAGATCTATAGAGATAGATCAAGACGCTTGATAAGTTTTTCAATGAGTACATACCTTGACAAGATTTTGAAGTAGTTCAAGATGGAACAGTCAAAGAAAGAGTTCTTTCCTGTGTTACAAGGTGTGAAACTGAGTATTACTCAAAGACCGACCACGACAGAAGATAGAAAGAGAATGAAAGTCATTCCCTATGCCTTGGCCATAGGTTCTGTAAAATATGCCATGCTATGTACCAGATCTATTGTATAACCTACACTGCTTTGGCAAGGGAGTATAATTGTGATCTAGGAGTAGATCATTGGATAGCGGTCAAAATTATCCTTACTGGAATAAGGATATGTTTCTCAAATTATGGAGGTGACAAAAAAAGGCTCGTTGTAAAGGGTTACGTCGATGCAAATTTTGACACTGATCCAGATGACTCTAAATCTCAATCTGGATACATATTTAAAGTGGGAGCAATTAGCTAGAGTAGCTCCGTGCAGAGCATTGTTGGCATAGAAATTTGCAAAATACTTACGGATCTGAATGTGGCAAACCCGTTGACTAAACTTCTCTCACAAGCAAAACATGATCACACCTTAGTACTCTTTGGGTGTTAATCACATAGCGATGTGAAGTAGATTATTGACTCTAGTAAACCCTTTGGGTGTTGGTCACATGTCGATGTGAACTATGGGTGTTAATCACATGGTGATGTGAACTATTGGTATTAAATCACATGGCGATGTGAACTAGGTTATTGACTCTAGTGCAACTGGGAGACTGAAGGAAATATGCCCTAGAGGCAATAATAAAGTTATTATTTATTTCCTTATATCATGATAAATTTTTATTATTCATGCTAGAATTGTATTAACTGGAAACATAAATACATGTTTGAATACATAGACAAATAGAGTGTCGCTAGTATGCCTCTACTTGACTAGCTCGTTGATCAAAGATGGTTATCTTTCCTAACCATAGACATGAGTTGTCATTTGATTAATGGGGTCACATCATTAGGAGAATGATGTGATTGACTTGACCCATTTCGTTAGCTTAGCACTTGATCGTTTAGTTTGTTGCTATAGCTTTCTTCACGACTTATACATGTTCCTATGACTATGAGATTATGCAACTCCCGTTTACCGGAGGAACACTTTGTGTGCCACCAAACGTCACAACGTAACTGGGTGATTATAAAGGTGCTCTACAGGTGTCTCTGAAGGTACTTGTTGGGTTGGCGTATTTCGAGATTAGGATTTGTCACTCCGATTGTCGGAGAGGTATCTCTGGGCCCACTCGGTAATGCACATCACTATAAGCCTTGCAAGCATTACAACTAATGAGTTAGTTGTGGGATGCTGTATTCCGGAACGAGTAAAGATACTTGCCGGTAACGAGACTGAACTAGGTATTGAGATACCGACGATCGAATCTCGGGCAAGTAACATACCGATGACAAAGAGAACAACGTATGTTGTTATGCGGTTTGAGCGATAAATATCTTCGTAAAATATGTAGGAGTTAATATGAACATCCAGGTTCCGCTATTGGTTATTGACCGGAGACGTGTCTTGGTCATGTCTACATAGTTCTTTAACCCGTACGGTCCGCACGCTTAAAGTTTGATGACGGTTATATTATGAGTTTATGTGTTTTGATGTACCGAAGGAGTTCGGAGTCCCGGATGAGATCGGGGACATGACAAGGAGTCTCCAAATGGTCGAGACGTAAAGATCGATATATTGGACGACTATATTCGGACATCGGAAAGGTTCCGAGTGATTCGGATATTTTCGGGAGTACCGGGGAGTTATGGGAATTCGTATTGGGCCTTAATGGGCCATACGGGAAAGGAGAGAAAGGCATCAAAGGGCGGCCGCACCCCCCCCCATGGGCTGGTCCGAATTTGACAAGGGAGGGGGGCGCCCCCTTCCTTCCTTCTCCTTTTCCCTTCCCTTTCCTTCTCTCCTACTCCTACTACTTGGAAGGGCTCCTATTTCTACTAGGAAAGGGGGAATCTTACTCCCGGTGGGAGTAGGACTCCCCTAGGGAGCGCCATAGAGAGGGCTGGCCCCTCCCCTCCTCCACTCCTTTATATACGTGGATAGGGGGCACCCCATAGACACAACAATTAATCTCTTGATCTCTTAGCCGTGTGCGGTGCTGTTGGGGAACGTAGTAATTTCAAAAAAATTCCTACGCACACGCAAGATCATGGTGATGCATAGCAACGAGGGGGAGAGTCTGATCTACGTACCCTTGTAGATCGCAACGGAAGCGTTGGCACAACGTAGAGGAAGTAGTCGTACGTCTTCTTCCCGATCCGACCGATCCAAGTACCGTTACTCTGGCACCTCCGAGTTCTTAGCACATGTTCAGCTCGATGACGATCCTCGGGCTCTGATCCAGCAAAGCGTCGAGGAAGAGTTCCGTCAGCACGACGG
This sequence comes from Triticum monococcum, assembly GCA_034509565.1. Taxonomy (NCBI): domain Eukaryota; kingdom Viridiplantae; phylum Streptophyta; class Magnoliopsida; order Poales; family Poaceae; genus Triticum; species Triticum monococcum. Next base: position 343,604,982 of record CM067847.1, read on the forward strand.
CGTGGTGACGATCTTGATGTACTACCGACGCAGGGCTTCGCCTAAGCACTACAACGGTATGATCGAGGTGGAATTTGGTGGTAGGGGGCACCGCACACGGCTAAGGAACGATCTCAATGATCAACTTGTGTGTCCAGAGGTGCCCCCTGCCCCCGTATATAAAGGTTGCCAGGGGGAGGGCTAGTCGGCCAAAGGAGGAGGGCGCAGGAGGAGTCCTACTCCCACCGGGAGTAGGACTCCCCCCCCCAATCCTATTCCTAATAGGATTCCTCGAGAGAGAGAGAGGGAGAAGGGGGGCGGCCACCTCTCTTAGTCCTAATAGGACTAGGGGAGGGGGGAGGCGCGCAGCCCACCTTGGGCTGCCCCTTTCACCTTTCCACTAAGGCCCAATAAGGCCCATTTGGTTCCCGGGGGGTTCCGGTAACCTCCCGGTACTCTGGTAAAATTCCCGATTTCACCCGGAACACTTCCGATGTCCAAACATAGGCTTCGAATATATCAATCTTTATGTCTCGACCATTTCGAGACTACTTGTCATGTCTGTGATCACATCCGGGACTCCGAACAACCTTCGGTACATCAAAATGCATAAACTCATAATAACTGTCATTGTAACGTTAAGCGTGCGGACCCTACGGTTCGAGAACAATGTAGACATGACCGAGACACGTCTCCGATCAATAACCAATAGCGGGACCTGGATGCCCATATTGGCTCCTACATATTCTACGAAGATCTTTATCGATCAGACCACATAACAACATACGTTGTTCCCTTTGTCATCGGTATGTTACTTGCCCGAGATTCGATCGTCGGTATCCAATACCTAGTTCAATCTCGTTACTGGCAAGTCTCTTTACTCGTTCCGTAATACATCATCTCACAACTAACATCTTAGTTATAATGCTTGCAAGGCTTATGTGATGTGTATTACCGAGAGGGCCCAGAGATACCTCTCCGACAATCGGAGTGACAAATCCTATTCTCGAAATACGCCAACCCAACATCTACCATTGGAAACACCTATAGTACTCCTTTATAATCACCCAGTTACGTTGTGACGTTTGGTAGTACCCAAAGTGTTCCTCCGGCAAACGGGAGTTGCATAATCTCATAGTCATAGGAACATGTATAAGTCATGAAGAAAGTAATAGCAACATACTAAACGATCGGGTGCTAAGCTAATGGAATGGGTCATGTCAATCAGATCATTCAACTAATGATGTGACCTCGTTAATCAAATAACAACTCTTTGTTCATGGTTAGGAAACATAACCATCTTTGATTAACGAGCTAGTCATGTAGAGGCATACTAGTGACACTCTGTTTGTCTATGTATTCACACATGTATTATGTTTCCGGTTAATACAATTCTAGCATGAATAATAAACATTTATCATGATATAAGGAAATAAATAATAACTTTATTATTGCCTCTAGGGCATATTTCCTTCAGTCTCCCACTTGCACTAGAGTCAATAATCTAGATTACACAGTAATGATTCTAACACCCACTTGCTGATCATGTTTTGCTCGTGGAAGAGGCTTAGTCAACAGGTCTGCAACATTCAGATCCGTATGTATCTTGCAAATCTCTATGTCTCCCACCTGGACTAGATCCCGGATGGAGTTGAAGCGTCTCTTGATGTGTTTGGTCCTTTGGTGAAATCTGGATTCCTTTGCCAAGGCAATTGCACCAGTATTGTCACAAAAGATTTTCATTGGACCCGATGCACTAGGTATGACACCTAGGTCGGATATGAACTCCTTCATCCAGACTCCTTCGATTCGCTGCTTCCGAAGCAGCTATGTACTCCGCTTCACATGTAGATCCCTCTACGACGCTTTGTTTAGAACTGCACCAACTGACAGCTCCACCGTTTAAAGTAAACACGTATCCGGTTTGCGATTTAGAATCGTCCGGATCAGTGTCAAAGCTTGCATCAACGTAACCTCTTGTGGTGAGCTCTTTGTCACCTCCATATACGAGAAACATATCCTTAGTCCTTTTCAGGTATTTCAGGATGTTCTTGACTGCTGTCCAGTGATCCACTCCTGGATTACTTTGGTACCTCCCTACTAAACTTATAGCAAGGCACACATCAGGTCTGGTACACAGCATTGCATACATGATAGAGCCTATGGCTGAAGCATAGGGAACATCTTTCATTTTCTCTCTATCTTCTGCAGTGGTCGGGCATTGAGTCTGACTCAACTTCACACCTTGTAACACAGGCAAGAACCCTTTCTTTGCTTGATCCATTTTGAACTTCTTCAAAATCTTGTCAAGGTATGTGCTTTGTGAAAGTCCAATTAAGCGTCTTGATCTATCTCTATAGATCTTTATGCCTAATATGTAAGCAGCTTCCCCGAGGTCTTTCATCGAAAAACTTTTACTCAAGTATCCTTTTATGCTATCCAGAAATTCTATATCATTTCCAATCAGCAATATGTCATCCACATATAATATCAGAAATGCTACAGAGCTCCCACTCACTTTCTTGTAAATACAGGCTTCTCCAAAAGTCTGTATAAAGCCAAATGCTTTGATCACACTATCAAAGCGTTTATTCCAACTCTGAGATGCTTGCACCAGTCCATAAAATGGATCGCTGGAGTTTGCACACTTTGTTAGCTCCCTTTGGATCGACAAAACCTTCCGGTTGCATCATATACAACTCTTCTTGCAGAAATCCATTCAGGAATGCAGTTTTGACATCCATCTATCAAATTTCATAATCATAAAATGCGGCAATTGCTAACATGATTCTGACAGACTTAAGCATCGCTACGGGTGAGAAGGTCTCATCGTAGTCAACCCCTTGAACTTGTCGAAAACCTTTTGCGACAAGTCGAGCTTTATAGACAGTAATATTACCGTCAGCGTCAGTCTTTTTCTTGAAGATCCACTTATTCTCAATTGCTTGCCGATCATCGGGCAAGTCAACCAAAGTCCATACTTTGTTCTCATACATGGATCCCATCTCAGATTTCATGGCTTCAAGCCACTTTGCGGAATCTAGGCTCACCATCGCTTCTTCATAGTTCGTAGGTTCATCATGATCTAGTAGCATGATTTCCAGAATTGGATTATGGTACCACTCTGGTGCGGATCTCACGCTGGTTGATCTACGTGGTTCAGTAGTATCTTGTCCTGAAGTTTCATGATCATCATCATTAGCTTCCTCACTAATTGGTATAGGTGTCGCAGAAACAGTTTTCTGTGATGTACTATTTTCCAATAAGGGAGTAGGTACAGTTACCTCATCAAGTTCTACTTTCCTCCCACTCACTTCTTTCGAGAGAAACTCCTTCTCTAGAAATGATCCATTCTTAGCAACGAATGTCTTGCCTTCGGATCTGTGATAGAAGGTGTACCCAACAGTCTCCTTTGGGTATCCTATGAAGACACATTTCTCCGCTTTGGGTTCGAGCTTATCAGGTTGAAGCTTTTTCACATAAGCATCGCAACCCCAAAATTTAAGAAACGACAACTTTGGTTTCTTGCCAAACCATAGTTCATAAGGCGTCGTCTCAACGGATTTTGATGGTGCCCTATTTAACGTGAATGCGGCCGTCTCTAAAGCATAACCCCAAAATGATAGCGGTAAATCGGTAAGAGACATCATAGATCGCACCATATCTAGTAAAGTATGATTACGACGTTCGGACACACCATTACGCTGTGGTGTTCCGGGTGGCGTGAGTTGCGAAACTATTCCACAATTTTTCAAATGTACACAAAACTCGTAACTCAAATATTCTCCTCCACGATCAGATCGTAGAAACTTTATTTTCTTGTTACGATGATTTTCAACTTCACTCTGAAATTCTTTGAACTTTTCAAATGTTTCAGACTTGTGTTTCATTAAGTAGATATACCCATATCTGCTTAAATCATTTGTCAAGGTGAGGAAATAACGATATCCGCCACGAGACTCAATATTCATCGGACCACATACATCGGTATGTATGATTTCCAATAAATCTGTTGCTCTCTCCATAGTACCGGAGAACGGTGTTTTAGTCATTTTTCCCAAAAGTTATGGTTCGCAAGCATCAAGTGATTCCGAAAGCCCATCAGCATAGAGTTTCTTCATGCGCTTTATACCAATATGACCTAAACGGCAGTGCCACAAATAAGTTGCACTATCATCATTAACTTTGCATCTTTTGGTTTCAATATTATGAATATGTGTAGCACTACAATCGAGATCCAACAAACTTGTTTCATTGGGTGTATGACCATCGAAGGTTTTATTCATGTAAACAGAACAACAATTATTCTCTGACTTTAATGAATAACCGTATTGCAATAAACATGATCAAATCATATTCATGCTCAACGCAAAAACCAAATAACACTTATTTAAGTTCAACACTAATCCCTAAATATAGGGGAGTGTGCGATGATGATCATATCAATCTTGGAACTACTTCCAACACACATCGTCACTTCACCCTTAACTAGTCTCTGTTTATTCTGCAACTCCTGTGTTGAGTTACTACTCTTAGCAACTGAACCAATATCAAATACTGAGGGGTTGTTATAAACACCAGTAAAGCACACATCAATAACATGTATATCAAATATACTTTTGTTCACTTTGCCATCCTTCTTATCCGCCAAATACTTGGGGCAGTTCCGCTTCCAGTGACCATTCCCTTTGCAGTAGAAGCACTTAGTCTCAGGCTTAGGACCAGACTTGGGCTTCTTCACTTGAGCAGCAACTTGCTTGCCGTTCTTCTTGAAGTTCCCCTTCTTCCGTTTTGCCCTTTTCTTCAAACTAGTGGTCTTGTCAACCATCAACACTTGATGTTTTTCTTGATTTCTACCTTCATCGATTTCAACATCACGAAGAGCTTGGGAATCGTTTCCGTTATCCCTTGCATATCATAGTTCATCACGAAGTTCTACTAACTTGGTGATGGTGACTAGAGAATTCTGTCAATCACTATCTTATCTGGAAGATTAACTCCCACTTGATTCAAGCGATTGTAGTACCCAGACAATCTGAGCACATGCTCACTAGTTGAGCGATTCTCCTCCATCTTTTAGCTATAGAACTTGTTGGAGACTTCATATCTCTCAACTCGGGTATTTGCTTGAAATATTAACTTCAACTCCTGGAACATCTCATATGGTCCATGACGTTCAAAACGTCTTTGAAGTCCCGATTCTAAGCCATTAAGCATGGTGCACTAAACTATCAGGTAGTCATCATATTGAGCTAGCCAAACATTCATAACATATGCATCTGCTCCTGCAATAGGTCTGTCACCTAGCGGTGCATCAAGGACATAATTTTTCTGTGCAGCAATGAGGATAAACCTCAGATCACGGATCCAATCCGTATCATTGCTACTAACATCTTTCAACACAATTTTCTCTAGGAACATATCAAAATAAACACAGGGAAGCAACAACGCGAGCTATTGATCTACAACATAATTTGCAAAATACTACCAGGACTAAGTTCATGATAAATTTAAGTTCAATTTAATCATATTACTTAAGAACTCCCACTTAGATAAACATCCCTCTAATCCTCTCAGTGATCACGTGATCCAAATCAACTAAACCATAACCGATCATCACGTGAGATGGAGTAGTTTTCAATGGTGAACATCGTTATGTTGATCATGTCTACTATATGATTCACGCTTGACCTTTCGGTCTCCGTGTTCCGAGGCCATATCTGCATATGCTAGGCTCGTCAAGTTTAACCTGAGTATTCTGCGTGTGCAAAACTGGCTTGCACCCGTTGTAGATGGACGTAGAGCTTATCACACCCGATCATCACGTGGTGTCTGGGCACGACGAACTTTGGCAACGGTGCATACTCAGGGAGAACACTTCTTGATAATTTAGTGAGAGGTCATCTTATAATGCTACCGTCAATCAAAGCAAGATAAGATGCATAAAAGGATAAACATCACATGCAATCAATATAAGTGATATGATATGGCCATCATCATCTTCTGCTTGTGATCTCCATCTCCGAAGCACCGTCATGATCACCATCGTCACCGGCACGACACCTTGATCTCCATCGTAGCATCGTTGTCGTCTCGCCAATCTTATGCTTCCACGACTATCACTACCGCTTAGTAATAAAGTAAAGCATTACATCGAGATTGCATTGCATACAATAAAGTGACAACCATATGGCTCCTGCCAGTTGCCGATAACTTGGTTACAAAACATGATCATCTCATACAATAAAATTTAGCATCATGCCTTGACCATATCACATCACAACATGCCCTGCAAAAACAAGTTAGACGTCCTCTACTTTGTTGTTGCAAGTTTTACATGGCTGCTACGGGCTTAAGCAAGAACTCATCTCACCTACGCATCAAAACCACAGCGATAGTTTGTCAAATAGACTCCGTTTTAACCTTCTCAAGGACCGGGCGTAGCCACACTTGGTTCAACTAAAGTAGGAGAGACAGTCGCCCGCAAGCCATCTATGTGCAAAGCACGTCGAGGGAACCGGTCTCGCGTAAGCGTACGCATAAGGTTGGTCCGGGTCGTCTCGTCCAACAATACCGCCGAACCAAAGTATGACATGCTGGTAGGCAGTATGACTTGTATCGCCCACAACTCACTTATGTTCTACTCGTGCAAATAACATCAAACCATAAAACCTAGGCTCTGATAACACTGTTGGCGAACGTAGTAATTTCAAAAAATTTCCTACGCACACGCAAGATCATGGTGATGCATAGCAACGAGGGGGAGAGTCTGATCTACGTACCCTTGTAGATCGCAACGGAAGCGTTGACACAACGTAGAGGAAGTAGTCGTACGTCTTCTTCCCGATCCGACCGATCCAAGTACCGTTACTCCGGCACCTCCGAGTTCTTAGCACACGTTCAGCTCGATGACGATCCTCGGGCTCCGATCCAGCAAAGCATCGAGGAAGAGTTCTGTCAGCACGACGGCATGGTGACGATCTTGATGTACTACCGACGCAGGGCTTTGCCTAAGCACTACAACGTTATGATCGAGGTGGAATTTGGTGGCAGGGGGCACCGCACACGGCTAAGGAACGATCTCAATGATCAACTTGTGTGTCTAGAGGTGCCCCCTGCCCCCGTATATAAAGGTTGCCAGGGGGAGGGCTGGCCGGCCAAAGGAGGAGGGCGCAGGAGGAGTCCTACTCCTACCGGGAGTAGGACTCCCCCCCCCAATCCTATTCCTAATAGGATTCCTCGAGAGAGAGAGAGGGAGAAGGGGGCCGGCCACCTCTCCTAGTCCTAATAGGACTAGGGGAGGGGGGAGGCGTGCAGCCCACCTTGGGCTGCCCCTTTCACCTTTCCACTAAGGCCCAATAAGGCCCATTTGGTTCCCGGGGAGTTCCGGTAACCTCCCGGTACTCCGGTAAAATTCCCGATTTCACCTGGAACACTTCTGATGTCCATACATAGGCTTCCAATATATCAATCTTTATGTCTCGACCATTTCGAGACTCCTCGTCATGTCCGTGATCACATCCGGGACTCCGAACAACATTCGGTACATCAAAATGCATAAACTCATAATAACTGTCATCGTAACGTTAAGCGTGCGGACCCTACGGTTTGAGAACAATGTAGACATGACCGAGACACGTCTCCGGTCAATAACCAATAGCGGGACCTGGATGCCCATATTGGCTCCTACATATTCTATGAAGATCTTTATCGGTCAGACCGCATAACAACATACGTTGTTCCCTTTGTCATCGGTATGTTACTTGCCCGAGATTCGATCGTCGGTATCCAATACCTAGTTCAATCTCGTTACTGGCAAGTCTCTTTACTCATTCCGTAATACATCATCTCACAACTAACATCTTAGTTATAATGCTTGCAAGGCTTATGTGATGTGTATTACCGAGAGGGCCCAGAGATACCTCTCCGACAATCGGAGTGACAAATCCTATTCTCGAAATACGCCAACCCAACATCTACCATTGGAAACACCTGTAGTACTCCTTTATAATCACCCAGTTACGTTGTGACGTTTGGTAGTACCCAAAGTGTTCCTCCGGCAAACGGGAGTTGCATAATCTCATAGTCATAGGAACATGTATAAGTCATGAAGAAAGCAATAGCAACATACTAAACGATCGGGTGCTAAGCTAATGGAATGGGTCATGTCAATCAGATCATTCAACTAATGATGTGACCTTGTTAATCAAATAACAACTCTTTGTTCATGGTTAGGAAACATAACCATCTTTGATTAACGAGCTAGTCATGTAGAGGCATACTAGTGACACTCTGTTTGTCTATGTATTCACACATGTATTATGTTTCCGGTTAATACAATTCTAGCATGAATAATAAACATTTATCATGATATAAGGAAATAAATAATAACTTTATTATTGCCTCTAGGGCATATTTCCTTCAGGTGCCCCCCTGCACCATAATCCACCTCGATCATATCGTAGCGGTGCTTAGGCGAAGCCCTGCGTTGGTAGAACATCATCATCGTCACCACGCCGTCGTGCTGACGAAACTCTGCCTCAATAGTCGGCTGGATCAGAGTTCGAGGGACGTCATCGAGTTGAACGTGTGCAGAAATCGGAGGTGCCGTGTGTTCGATACCTGATCGGTCGGATTGTGAAGACGTACGACTACATCAACCGCATTGTGCTAAAGCTTCTGCTTTCGGTCTACAAGGGTACGTGGACAAGACTCTCCCCTCGCGTTGCTATGCATCACCATGATCTTGCGTGTGCGTAGGAATATTTTTGAAATTACTACGTTCCCCAACAGGTGGTCCTCCGCACCGACGCAAACAAAGACTCTCTAGATTTTCCACTGCTATTGCTAATGAATTTGAAGTCCCAAGTCTACAAGATGAGTTCATCTCCCGTACTCCACCATCGCAGGTGCTTGCTCTAAGTTGACAATGTGATAATTGGTTTCATGTTGCATATGTTGTCTAGCCTGTATTTCTTCTATTTTGATTAAACTGCACCTGCTAAGTTTATACGTTATACATGTGCATATGACATGGCGTTCTATGTCTAGAATACCCTGCATCTATCTATAATACCATGTTCTTACATCAAAGTAATGATGTTGTGTATCCCACATCAGTAACTCATGATTGGACGCTTTTAACATGGCAGTTTGATAGTGGTTGCATCTTGCATTGATTTCTACGATGTACTGCTTCTAATTTTTCGAATTGCCACTTATGAGAAGACACTTTTAACTTGGCAGAGTAATAATTGGTTGCATCTTTCATATGGTGTCTAGCTTGCATTACTTCTATTTTCTTGAAAATCCTTCTGCTTAGTTTACACATCGTAGCTGTGAATATGTCATGTCGTCCTGTTTTTCTTACATATTCCATCCTCATACGGTTGTATTACATCAAAGTATAGCTTGTCTTTATCATGCATCAATGAGTTCTGAAGAGCGATTTTATTCTTTTGTGTTGTGGGTATGGCTTGACCTGGCAAAGTCAAAAAAGAGCAAGGAAAATAATATAGTAGGGAGTGGTGTTACTCATCGGGTGAAACAGAAAAGGATCTGCCGTCCAGATGCTGCTGGTACTTATAGTGCAGTAGAAGGTCCAAGTACATCGGCTAAATCTGCAAACACAGTATCACCTGCTCCACCAGCTACATCATCTGCTTCAACTGTACGAACATCTCAACGAGTTACTCGTTCGTTTGCTCCAGAACTGGCCAGTTCCCAAGCTACCTTCACACCTAACACTACTTCCGAAGCACTGCTCACACAACAGGACTTAGCAAGATCAGATGAACCTCATGAGCATCAACACCAAGACGGTACCTGACCGAGTCAAGTTGCAGTTGCATGCTCATTTATATGTACTATCACAATTTGATGTACACTAATACTTTCCATATTCGTTGTTGAACTAGCACCACGGTGCAAGCGGAAACAAACATCAGGAATAATGATTGACAGATTAACAAAATCTGAAGGAGGAAGAATGGAGATCCATTTTGAGGCAGGTTTAAAAAGGCCATGTGATACTACAGAGTCAGCCAAGTTAGTATTAGAGGCAGTCGTTGCCATTAGGTGTCATGCACATATCCTCCCAACGTGGATCTAGTACAAGAATGAGAAAGACAATACCCAGTTTAACACCTTCCTTGACCATTTATCCGTAAGCAATGTTATTCATCGCAATTAGTAATATTGTCTTGCTCTGTCCCATACTTTCTAGCTTCCTCCTAATAAGACTCACATTCTTTTTTCAATAGACGTGGTTCAAGTTGGATCTGAAAGATGATGCAACTAAACAAGCATGCTCTCATGTTTTTCAGTCTGGTCTGCGACATTATCGGTACCACCTTAGAAAATCTCACTTTGAAGGCAAGGCTTACAATGAAATCGCCCAAACATCTCGAGTGGAATATATTACAGATGAAGACTGGACAACCCTCGTTAAACACTGGTCTGATCCAAAGTATCAGGTAGGCTATATGTATTGATAGACCACATATTGAACTTGTATTTATGTATGTGCCTTACAAGTGTATCTTCTTCTAGGCTAACTGTTTGAAGAACAAGACCAACCGTTCTAAAGTGAAATTTCAACAGACAACAGGATCTCGTAGCTATATTGCACACTGCGAGGCTCTTGTAAATAGCTGTTACTTCCTTCTTTTTTGTGCCATATTATCGCATCTATATTGACTTGTTCCCAATATAGAGGAAAGCCTGTGCGGACCAAAAAGAACCTGAACCGAATGCAGTGCAAATCTTCAAGGGTTGCCACACCAGCAAGATGAAGGGCATGAGCACACCAGTTCAAGCCGCTATTGTAAGTCCTTACTCCTCCTACCTTTGAACTGATTGGTATTGTGATGTGTTCATTTAACTACTTGGTTTGCAGCCAATGTCAGTTACTCCGTTCACTTTTATACACAGTTTTCTTAACATATCATTTGACCTTACATGGTTTAAAAGAGATGAAGGATATTCTTTTGGTCTTGATTTGTAATCTAGTTGCTATGTTCACGTGCGCACACAATGATAAATAGCTTGTTTGTTTTATATCTATTTGCCCATGATATGAATGATGTCATACTATGTACATCCTACTATAAATCATGTCTCTTTATCCTTAGATGTCAACGAATGTGAGGAAATAGACAATACAGTAGGCATTCTACATGGACATATGTTCCAAAAGTGATTTTATTATGTAGTTGGCACTACAATACATGCTAATGTATTACAGTAGTTCACCAAAATAAGTTATGTATAAATGTGTAACCAACTTGGTTTGTTTTTGTCTCATTAGTAACTTATCTGGTACACTAATCTACAGGTTCAAACTTTCAGGAAGCTATGGAACAAATGATTGAACAGCCAGAACCACCTGAAGGTGACAAGGCTACCATAGGCACAATGTCACCTCTTGCTGCAGTGCATCGGTATCTCTCCACTAACAGTGCAAAAAGCACCTTCCTGGGTAATTCTGGGTTGGTTGTCAAGGTAACCTCGTCCAAATCGCCTACTGAACAAAAACTTCCTACTAGACAGAGTGATATATCTGTGCTCTAGACACAAGTCTGTTAGGACCCTGATTCCAAATCACATCGATCTAGCCGGTGACACCTCATATCACTTTGTGGCCTCATGCATGGTATCCCACGGGTGTCGCCTTACCATGGCCCGGAACCGTTTGCGCCTTTTGGCTCACGTATATGATAGTGTCGCTAGCATCCATATGACAAAGAACCCGCGCCGACATGGCTAGTCGTGAACCCAAAGCGGCACAGACCTATGGAGACAGGCATACATGAATCACATCGAACATGTCGGTCATCAACGAGTGATTCCGGGCTGTAGCACTGGGCTAACAGGAATCCTGGGATCTCGGGCTGTAGTAGGCTAGGCAGGACTCCGGAAGTCACCGCGTGACATTTCCCCGAAGGGACAGACATAGGGACGAAGTGAAACACATGCCGGCCAGTCAAGTGTCCTGAACAGTAGTGCTGGGCTAGCAGGACTCCGGTGAATCAGGCTGTAGCGGACTACTATGGCTCGAGGAACACTAGACTACATTTCCCCATAAGAAAGGCTGCCAAGGATAAACAACTAGATTGTCGGATTCCACTCATACCAAGCATTTCAATCATACACCCAATATGCCCGATATGAGTACATACAACGTGGCATCACAACAAAACTCTACAACTCAAGTACTTTATTTAAAGGCTCCAGAGAGCCATACATAACATGTCATACAGATAGGGGTCACATGATCTGACACTCAAGTCATACAATCATACAAGCACATGCAGAAGCAACTAGTCTGAGTACAGACTCTAAAAAGAAAGAAGGCTTTTCAAAGCCTGTCTATCTACATAGGGCCCTCCATGGCCAGGATCACCACCTGGGTGGCTAGTCACTCGTCGACGTCAAGGTCTACATAAAACCCATCGGAGGGGCAGTGTTGTCGTCTGAAAACAATAAATAAGCAAACATGAGTACAAAGGTTCTCAGCAAGTCTTACATCAGAACCTACTATACATGCTTATTCTCAAGAAGGTGGTGGGGTTATGCAGCAAGCCAGCTTTGACTCGTGGCTAAGCTATCCTACGGAACCTCTCTAGTAAATAGTTTTCACACATGAGTCCACTACTCACCAACACAATACTCCACCGGGGATCCTCCCTCGTCATCCTGCGAGAGGGCCATCCTCGGTACTCACACTTATCTTGAGTCTTTTAGTAGTATCCATTAACTTGTCTATAAACTGTATATGCAACCATGTAGTCCTTTACCGCGGACGTGGCTATTCGAATAGTTTTATACCCTGCAGGGGTGTACTTCATCACACATGTTTCCACCACTTAGCGTCTGCACATGACATGTGCTCGGCAAACTTCAAGCGAAAACCGACGTGGGTGTAGACCACGACCTGACTAACCTCACAAGTCTCTAGTCCAGGTTTATCGCCTCTTCAGGTTCCATCCGCAAGGAAATCCGGCCGGGGTGTCCTCAACGGCCCCAAACGATGTGAACAGGGTTCCCGAGACACCAAACAGGTGATTCGGTACACCGTGCCACGGTGTATCTACCGCAACATAGCCCACCCCTAGGGTCAGCGCTACGCACGGCTGCCAACACATGTCCTACAAACACCAGAAACTAGTTGCAACTCCTGGACAGAGGCGAGAGGGGTCAGTAAGTCGAGCGGGGTCATATCTCAGGGCCCAATGTGTGGTAGTAGCTGAATCTAAAATCACGCATACAGATCTCAGTTCTTAGGGACGGCCTCAATGAAACAACCCACCATGTACTCCTACATGGCCTCTCATCGATACCTTTATCAAAACATGTTCAACACATCCCTCATATTACCGACATAAGCATTTCACTCTAGCCCATCACCCAGATGAACCTGACCTGACACAACTCTAAGCATAGCATGCATAGCAAGGTAGGAATCACATACATGGCTCAATCAACTCCTACACATGCTAGTGGGTTTCATCTAGTTACTGTGGCAATGACAGGTCATGCAGAGGATAAGGGTTCAACTACCGTAGCACACAGCAGTTCGAATCGCGATGTCTTAATGCAGAACCTACCATGAATATCCTCGGAGGCAGAACCTACCATGAAGAACACATCGGAACATAATCAACACATGACGATATGCAACAATATGATGCATGCTATGACATGGCAATATGATTGTGTCTTGGCCTAATGCAAGCTAGAATAGAAAGGGATGAACTCATTTGAATCAAAGATTCAAATATTAGCTCATTAAACATGGCCTTAATAGTGCATTTCCTTATTCTTCCTAAACAGCAAGGTAAACTTGTTTTGTCATGCATGAAACCATTACAGATGGATAGATTGAATTTTTCTGATAATTTTTCATATATAAATTATTTCATTTGGAGTTACGGTTGAATTTCTATGCATTTTTGAAGTTTGAACAATTTTCTGGAATTTCCTGTATAAAAGTAAATCCAGAAATTCAATTACTGCGTCAGCATTGCGTCATGCTGGCCTCAGCAGGTCAAAGGCGCCAGCCCAGGTCAAACCTGACTGGTGGGCCCCTTCTGTCAGCCTCTCAGTTAATTAGCAGAATTAGATTAACAGTAATTAGCTGTCAGTGGGGCCTGGGCCCACATGTCAGTGACTAATTTAATTAAAATTAATTAAAACTAAACCTAAATTAGTTAACAGGCCGGTCCCACCTATCATAGACTCAGGAGGGGGTCTACCCGGGCCCACCCAGGGGTCAAATTGGGTCAACTCGCCGGCGGCTCGACGCCGGCGAGGCCCGAGACGGCGGAGGGCTTCGGAAAACGCCCTCAGGTGACCAAAACGACGGCGGAGATGTGCTACGTGATGCGGGGAGCGAGCCGCATCGTTTGGTGGTGGTAGTTGGGCTTGGGGTGGCCGGCAACGATGCCGGCGATGACCTTGGCGGTCACCTGAGTTCAAGCATGGTTGAACCCGACGCTACGGGCACGGCGAGGTGCGGGGAGTGGTGCGTTAGGTTCCTGGGACTGCGCTGAGCACAGTGGTGTGCCCGGCTTCAAGCCACGATGGCTCTGGCCACGATGGCGACGAGGCACGGCGCCGGCGAGCTTCGGCCGCGGTGGAAATCGGAGCTATAGGGCGCAAACGAGCAAGGGGAAGGTGGGGATCGAAGGAGAAGCTCACGGGGAGTGCAGCAGTGGTCTTGGGGAGCTCGGGGACGCAATGGAGCGGGTGCACGGTCGCCGGCGATCTCGGATGCCCGAGGTTGAAGACGAGGGCAAAGGCGGCGTTGCAGGGCTTCCGACGAAGCGTGGCTCGGTGGGGAGGACAAGGGAGTCGAGGCGGAGCTGATGCGCTCGTCGGAGGGGCGAGGGGAGGTCTCTAGCGGCGACTACGGCGATCGGCGGCGAGGGGCGCGCTCGGCCATCGTGGGAGAGGATGAGGGAGACGAGGGGGAGAGTGAGAGAGGACGAGAGGGGGACGAGGGGGTCTCGTGGCATCTCTGGGCGCCTCCCAGCGTCGGCAGAAGCAGGAGGTGGCCGGTGCATGGCCGGCGGACGGCAAGCACGCGCCCCTGCCTCCCGGCGCGAGGTAGGGGGTGACTGGCCGAGCCAGGTAAGGCCCAGGTGGGCTTCTCTCTCCCCCCTTTTTTTATTTTGTTTCCTTTTCTATTTTTCTGTAGCTTTAGGGCTTTATTTAAAATACTTAGGCACTTACTAAAATCCTGAAAATAATTGTGGGCTCTGTTGGAATTATTCCTAACAGCAAACATTTATTTCCAGAATTATTTGAGAATTTGAATTATTTTATAGCATTTAAATGCCCAAATTCAAATATTTATGATTTAAATCAATGACCTTCTGTTGACCTAGAAAATTGTGCACCAAATTTTGCCAGAGGTTCTAACCCAAGGCAAAGAGGGTGAACATTTTAGAAGGGCATTTCAGGTTCATTGAAATTATTTTTAGTAAACCCTAGTTGATTTCAAAAGGGGTGCTGGGGTTCTGCCTTCCCCATTTCAAGTTTCTGATGAAAGTAAACATGATGCACACTCTAATGCATGGACTAGCTACGGTGTGACAAGTCCAATCCCTAATGGACGTCGTTTTGGAAACAAGAATAGTGGTTGACAAATGTCGTCAAGATATGAAAGGTTTTGAAACTATACTATCAGACATTTGCTTCGTTGTTCAAGAGAAATGGCGGAAAAAGGTGAAGATCATGCTTCTCCATCAGATTCTATAGCCTGAAACATTAGCACTCAGGTCAAATGTTCTGTGCTTCTATACATCTGATGGTGCTTTTATCTGCAAGGACTGTAAACTTTATGCCAACAAGCCTTTTGTTGTATGGTTGGAATTTATTTTGTTGTGATACAACATTTATGATGCTGCCAAAGGCATCAGTAATTACGACGCTATTTTTGTATAGTGTAGGTTTATCTTACTAATGTATTCAGCCGAAAGCTTCGTAGGAGCCCACCATGCCAACATTCGTCGGGCCCATTCCAATTGGGCTAAAAACGATTATGGGCCCAAATTTGCATGTAGCCCACTAAAAATATCTAGGCCTAAATCAGCATAAGCTATCATATTTTTCTGCTAGGCGTGTTCCCATGTGGGCCTTTAACAGGCCTAAACATAATTTGGGCCCTCGGTAACAATAGGCCGTTTACAGGTGTAAATATCTCGAGCCCATAAAAACATGGGCCTTTAATAGACCGAAAGTGAGATTGGGCCCTGATTGTGCCAAATAACCCACTGGTCTTAGCAGGCCGAAATGGTGGCCTATTTACGATGCGGTTCTTTCACAGGCCGAAATTCGGACGGGCTGTAAATGCGCCGACCTAATACACGGGCCTTTAACAGGCCGAAAGTTCGGTCGAGCTAGATTATCGTCATCTTTATATGGGTCGTTAATGGGCCCGATGTGACGTTGGGCCACATATGGCCCATGGATTTCGTCCGACGTTAACAGGCCGAAAATCACAACAGGTCTAAAGTGGCCCAAATCTATAGTGGGCCTCTAACAGGCCAAATGTCAGACATGGCCAAATATAACCCAAATCCTTCACGATCATTTATTGGCCGAAAGTTTCAATGGCTTGTAAATGGGCCCAAATGAAGCAGGACCTTTAACAGGACGGAAATACACTGGGCCGTAATTCGACCCATATACTTAGCGGACTGTTACCGGGCCCGAAGTGACCATGGGCCGCGATGATGAAAAGTTTAGGACAGGCCATTGATGGGCGATTTGACACTAGCTGCACGGGCCTTAACTGAGAATGTCGGCCCCTTAGCTGGGCCGACCCATTATGGTCTACAAAATCTTGTGGGCCTTTAGCTGGGCTGGCCCATTGTGGTCTGCTAAATCATATGGGCCTTTAGCTGGGCCGGCCCATTATGGTATGCAAAATCATGTGGGCCTTTAGCTGGGCTGCCCATTATGGTCCGCTAAATCTTGTGGCCCTTAGTTGGGCCGGCCCATTTAAACTTTATGGGCCACTTTTGGGCCCGTCCACGTGTCAATATATCATAGGACTATCTCGACCATTGGGTGAGTGACAGCTGTGCCAACGCGGAGCTGATGCGTGGTTCCGTCGGCCAATGAGAATTTTACACATGGAAAATCGGCAGTGGTCGTGGTTGTTAGCGGGTTGTCGGATCCAAAACCAGACCCGATAGCTTAACGGTGTCGCGTTACGGTGGATGCTGCTACCTCTTGAGCACTGCATTGGTTTCCCTTGAAGAGGAAAGGGTGATGCAGCAAAGTAGCGTAAGTATTTCCCTCAGTTTTTCAGAACCAAGGTATCAATCCAGTAGGAGGCTACGCGCGAGTCCCTCGCACCTGCACAAAACAAATAAATCCTCGCAACCAACGTGATAAGGGGTTGTCAATCCCTATATGGTCACTTACGAGCGTGAGATCTGATAGATATGATAAGATAATATTTTTGGTATTTTTATGATAAAGATGCAAATTAAAATAAAAGCAATGAAAATAACTAAGTGCTGGAAGATTAATATGATGAAGATAGACCCGGGGGGCATAGGTTTTACTAGTGGCTTCTCTCTAGAGCATCAGTATTTTATGGTGGGTGAACAAATTACTGTTGAACAATTGACAGAATTGAGCATAGTTATGAGAAGATCTAGGTATGATCATGTATATAGGCACCACGTCCGAGACAAGTAGACCGACTCCTGCCTGCATCTACTACTACTACTCCACACATCGACCGCTATCCAGCATGTATCTAGAGTATTAAGTTAAAGATAACAGAGTAACACTTTAAGCAAGATGACATGATGTAGTGGGATAAACTCATGCAATATGATGAAAACCCCATCTTGTTATCCTCGATGGAAACAATACAATATGTGCCTTGCTGCCCCTACTGTCACTAGGAAAGGACACCGCAAGATTGAACCCAAAGCTAAGGACTTCTCCCATTGCAAGAAAGATCAATCTAGTAGGCCAAACCAAACTGATAATTCTAAGAGACTTGCAAAGATAACCAATCATTCATAAAAGTATTATGAGAAGATTCAAATATTGTTCATAGATAAACTTGATCATAAACCCACAATTCATCGGTCTCAACAAACACACCACAAAAGAAGATTACATCGAATAAATCTCCACAAGAGAGGGGGAGAACTTCGTATTGAGATCCAAAAAGAGAGAAGAAGCCATCTAGCTAATAACTATGGACCCATAGGTCTGAGGTAAAATACTCACACTTCATCGGAGAGGCTATGGTGTTGATGTAGAAGCCCTCCATGATCGATGATGTAACACCCCGGATGTAACATACCATATTTGTACTCCAACTCTTGCAATTTCCAGCTTTAAGTTACGATTTCCCTTCATGGTTGGGTTTGTCTTCATTTTGCATTCTGTTCATGTCATGCATTTCATATCGTGTCATCATGTGCATCTCATTTTCATACGTGTTCGTCTCATCCATCCGAGCATTTTCCCCGTTTTCCGTTTTGCAAGCCGACACTCCTATGTCCTCCGGCGCCTATTTTCGTGAGAGGTAGTTAAACTTTCTCGGAATGGACTGAGAGTTGCCAAGCGGCCTTGGTACACTACCGGTAGACCGCCTGTCAGGTTTCGTGCCATTTGGAGTCCGTTTGATACTCCAAACATTAACCGAGGAATCCGTAAAGGCCTCCTGTGTGTTGTAGCCTAACACCCCTCCAAAGTGGCCCAAACCCATCCAAACCCCCTCCAACCTCTTGGCCGTTCGATCACGATCGCGAGGCCGAAAGTCACGCTCTATTTGGACACTCCTAGCTCCCTCTACCTATATAAACACCTCCCCCTCCGAAATTCGCAGTCCAAACCCTAAAAACCCTAAAAATCCTTCCCCGCCGCCATCGCGCCACGTGGCTGCCGCCGAGACCCGCAGGGCCCATCGCCAGCCCCCACGGTCCGTCTCTCCGCCACCGCCGCCCACAGAGACCGCGCCCTCGCCCCGCCGCTCAGCGCCCGCGCTGCGGCGCCTCGTCCTTGCCGCCTTTCATCGCCGCCCCACGCCCTCGCGCCGCCGCCGCCCGACATCGCCTTCGCCGCCCCGCGACCTCATTGCCCCGCTCGGCTTCCCCACGATCTGGTCGAGGGCCGCCGTCGGCGACCTTCTCCGGCCGGATCCGCTCCTCCGACGCCGTCCCCGACCCCAGCTCCGCCTGCCCCGGCCGACCCCTTCTTCCCCGAGCTCCTCTAGCGACTACTAAAGCGGGATCCACCGCGTTGACTTCTTCCCCCCTAGAGGTTGATTTCTCCAAAGTCCCGAAAATATTTGCATTTTGATGCTCCCTTCATCATGCCATAACTCTATCATCGTAGCTCTGTTTCTTGCGCATAATATATCAAATTGTTCATCTGGATGTGCTCTTCATTTTGTTACATTGTGCCATGCTTGTTTGAGTCCATCTTGATTCCCAAATTGTTGATGCAAGAGTGCTATAAATGTTAGTTCCTGTTAATTAGCAGATATTGAACATTTGTCATTTTTGCTACATTTGTTGTGTGCGTCATATGGGCATGAGCTCTACATGTGTTTTGGGCTATGCCATGCCATCTTTACAGGGGTGTATGCCATGTATTTTTGTGATCAATGTGGTGACAAGCACAAGCATGCAAAGTAGCTCTCGTAATATTGTTGTTTTAAGGGACTTAGAATTTCACTAAGTCATTTCCCAGCTGTTATTTTTATGCCATGTGTTCATGTTGCTACAGAGAGATCCATGCTTCTTTTGAGTATGTTCAGTATGGATGATTTGGGAATATGGTTGTGCTCTATCCAGACATGTCCTTGTTTGCATTTATGGAGTGCCCTAGATGTTGCTCTACTTTCGCTATAAAATGTTCCCGGCAGATTGTTTACGTGTTAATCAATTTTGCCAAGGTTGTTGTACTTGATCCATGCATGCTATGAGTTTGTTCTTGCTTTGGTTAGCTTCATGAACATGTATTATTGCTGGTAGTATGCTTATATTGTCATGAAATGCCTTGTGTTGAGTGAATCAAGCTCGCAAAGAGGCCTTCATAATTCTATTTTTGCCATGTCCAGTTTTCTGCTAAGTCTGAATCTGTTAACGAAACTTGCTATGTTTACATGGGTGCCATCATATCTTCTGATCCTTTTTGGCTTATGGTCACTAAGGGACTTTTGTTATATGCTTTGAGTAGAATCATTACATGCCTTTGTTTGGTATGTTCTGTTCCTGTAGCATGATGTTATCTTGCTCTAAACATTGCTTCCTGATGTTAATTTCTGGCATGTTAGTATTTTCACGAAGTCTGTGAAGCTGATATCTTTTGCCCTTTTGCCATGCTAGTTTGGACCTGCTGTCGTGTGATTTAGCCATGGCTCGGTGTTCATATTTTGTCAAGCATCTTGAGTAGATCACTGCCATGTGCTTTGTTGCCATGTTAGAGTGTAGTAGCTTAGCTTCGTGTTGCATTTTAGATGGCATCGTGCTGTTAATCGCAGAATTTTGCCATTATTATTTTTCTTGCCATTAGCAAATCGTGCATCCGATTCCGGTGATCTTTATATCGATCTCGACCGAAATCATCTCATCTTTCCAGCGGCACTCTTGGTTTGCCAAGTTGAGGCCTGGTTCAATCTTTTCCTTCCGGAGCATGCATATGCATTGCATATCACATCCCGCATATCATGCCATGTTTTGCATCATGTTGCTTGCGCATTGCACTGTGATTGATTGTTGGACCTTTGCTTGTGTTTTGCTTTGGGTAGAGCCGGGAGACGAGTACGTGATCGAGGAACCCGTTGAGTACGCTTACGAGGATCAAGCTTACGTCAACCCGGAGAACTTTGCAGGCAAGATGACCATACCCTTGAAATCACTTCTATCTTTGCTTGCTAGTTGCTCGCTCTATTGCTATGCTGCAATACCCACTAGTTGCTATATCATGCCTCCCATATTGCGATGTCAAGCCTCTAACCCACCTTTCCTAGAAAACCATTGTTTGGCTATGTTACCGCTTTGCTCAACCCCTCTTGTAGCGTCGCTAGTTGCAGGTGAAGATGGAGTTTGTTCCTTGTTGGAACATGTTTATTGTTGGGATATATTTATTATATCTTGTTTACTTTAATGCATCTATATACTTGGTAAAGGGTGGAAGTCTGGCCTTATGCCTGGTGTTTTGTTCCACTCTTGTCGCCCTAGTTTCCGTCATACCGGTGTTATGTTCCTTGATTTTGTGTTCCTTACGCGGTTGGGTTATAATGGAAAACCTTTGACAGTTCGCCTTGAATAAAAATCCTCCAGCAAGGCCAAACCTTGGGTTTACCATTTGCCTCCTAATCCTTTTTCCCTTGGGTTCCGCGGACTCAAGGGTCATCTTTATTTTAAACCCCCGGGCAAGTGCTCCTGTGAGTGTTGGCCCAAACTAGAGTCCTTTGCAGCGCCCCCTCGGGGAAACTCGAGGTTTGGTTTTAGTTGTATGAAGCGCTCATCCAGTGTTCCCTGAGAGCAATATACATGCGACTCCTATCGGGATTTGTGGGCACATCGGGCGGCTTTGCTGGTCTTGTTTTACCATTGTTGAAATGTCTTGTAAACGGGATTCCGAGTCTGATCGGGTCGTCCTGGGAGAAGGAATGTCCTTCGTTGACCGTGAGAGCTTGTGATGGGCTAAGTTGGGACACCCATGCAGGGTTTTGAACTGTCGAAAGATGTGCCTGCGGTTATGGGCAGATGGGAATTTGTTAATATTCGGTTGTAGAAAACTTGACACTTAACTTAATTAAAATGAATCAACAGTGTGTGTAGCCGTGATGGTCTCTTTTCGGCGGAGTCCAGGAAGAGAACACGGTCTCGTGTTATGCTTGAACGTAAGTAGTTTCAGGATCACTTATTGATATTTATAGCTTCTAGACCGAGCTTTGCTTCTCTTCTTGCTCTCATTTGCGTAAGTTAGCCACCATATATGCTAGTGCTTGCTGCAGCTCCACCTCACTACCTTTTCCTACCATTAAGCTTAAATAGTTTTGATTGCGAGGGTGTGAGATTGCTGAGTCCCCGTGACTCACAAATTACTTCCAAACTAGATGCAGGTGCCGATGATGCCAGTGCAGGGGACGCGACCGAACTCAAGTGGGAGTTCGAGGAAGATTCTGGCCGTTACTATGTTTCCTTTCCGGACGATTAGTAGTGGAGCCCAGTTGGGGCAATCGGGGATCTATGCATTTGGGGTTGTCTTTATTTTGGTTCCGTAGTCGGACCTTGATTGTATTCTGGATGATGTAATGCTATATTTATGTATTGTGTGAAGTGGCGATTGTAAGCCAACTCTTTATCCCTCTCTTATTCAGTTCATGGGATGTGTAAAGATTACCCCTCTTGCGACATGCCTACTATGCGGTTATGCCTCTAAGTCATGCTCCGACACGTGGGAGATATAGCCGCATCTTGGGTGTTACATGTTGGTAATCAGAGCCTTCCCCGACTTAGGAGCCCCCTACTTGATCGAATCGCTGACGTTGTTGAGTCTAGAAAAATGTTTCGAGGCTTATAGGATTATATATATCGGAGAGTCGGATTCTTTTTACTCCTCAGTCCCTTCCTTGCTCTGGTGAGGCCTCCTGACGTAGAGTTTTGACTCATCTCTCCTCAAATTTCATGAATTTTTTTTAGGATCACGCGGGTATCCTGGAATCGTTCCGATGGTTTTGTGATGAGAACATTGTTCTTGGTGCCTCCTGACATTTAGGGGTTGTGGCAGTCTCCCGGGGAGTTGAGCTCCGAGGTGTTGTCATCACAATTTTATCGTTACAGTTCTGGAATACCTGATTTTGCCAACATCAAAAATCTCCTTTATGCAGTTGTTGGTGAGATAACCTCGACGCCACCCAGTACTAGGGTGGGAGTTCGGGAGTATTGCCATAACTTGTATAACAGATGTATTTTTGAAGGTTGAGGTAAATGATTTCCAAAGGTTTCTTGGTTATGTGTTGAAGGATGGATACAGCTGGCTATAGGATTTGCTAGTTTTGGGTGAGATATTTTGCTTCCCCTGTATCCCCAACACCTGATTGCATAACCGGAAAGTTTCGGGAGTTTCATAGGTGGGAATTCATGTAGCTCTAGTATTTCTTCCCGCAGATATTTTGTTTGTGATTGGGTAATCCTTACCAATTATTTGCTCATATCCGTACCTTGTTGCTTTATTCATCTACTTTATTTAAGTGGCTTCTCAATTTATGGAAGTGTGATCATTTACTTTTGGAATGCATTCGTCCATTCTTGTCCGAATGTTAAGGCTATATATTACAATTTCGATCCATTGATTCAGCTTGAATATATGTCTTTCAAGATGCTAACGGATGTCAACCTCTTCAGGATGGCTCCTCCAACGCGTCAAAATCCGGAACCTCCACCACCACCTCCACCTCCGGAGGCATGGCAAGTTGTCATGGCCGCCACCAATGCGAACACGCAGATGCTTTTGCAACTCTTGCAAGACCGCAACCAAGGAAATCAAGGCCAAGGCAACAATCAAGCTCAGTTTGCTACCCTCAACCAGTTCCTCGCAAACCAACCGAAGTCCTTCAGTAACTATGTCGAGGCCACAGATGCTGACCAAGGACAGACCTAAGGACTTTGACAAGTTTGCTTCATTCCAACTCAAAGACCAAGCTGCTGAGTGGTATCAACAATACAAAGATTCCAGAGGAGGTCGTGTGATTACCTGGGATGATTTCTGCCGGGACTTCAAAGCTCACCACATTCCTCAAAGTGTTGCTGAGAGTAAGCGTGAGGAGTTCCACAATCTGAAGCAAGGCAGTATGTCTGTTTACCAATACAACATCCTGTTTCAGAGGCTCGCTCGCTTCGCCAAACAAGACGTCCCTGACAATAAGAGCATGATTTATCAATTCATAAGTGGCCTCAGAGAAGATCTGCAACTAGCTCTCGTGCTTTTTGAGCCGACCGAGTATGATGAGTTCTACAACATGGCACTAAAGCAAGAAGCTGCTCAGCTCAAGTGCGATGCTTCTATGATGAGAGTCAGGGATGCAACTCCATCATCTTCTTCAACTCAAGTGGCAGCAAAGCAGCAAAAGTTCTGGTTGCCTCCTCCTCCTCCGTTTCATCAGCCTCATCAGCAGAAGAGTAAAGGTGGCAATGGATCTTCCCACCAAACCAACCCAGGCTATTAGAACAAAGCTCCGTCTCATGCTCCAAGGTCAAGTGGTCTTTATCACCGGCCGCTCTCAAAGGTTACTTGCAACAAGTGTCAGCAGAAGGGGCACTATGCAAACAAATGCTTCAACTAGAGGCGTCTTCCGCCTCCTCCTCCTGTGAGATATGCCAGCAATGAAGTGGTCAAGCATAATCCCAAGCACGTCAAGGTTAACATGATGAACGCAGCTCAGGTAGAGGACTCTTCAGAAGTGATCATGGGTAACCTTCCAGTTAACTCTATTCCTACCAAAGTTCTCTTTGAAACTGGTTCATCGCATTGTTTCATTTCAAAACCTTTTGCATCAAAGTATGAGTGTCATTATCAACAATTGCCTAGAACTTTAACAATTGTGTCCCCAGGCAAGCAAATGTCAGCTAATATCTGCGTCCCAGATGTTACTATCGAGATGGGCGACTACAAATTTCTGGCTTCTCCAATTCTTATTGGTGACTCGGATATTGATCTAATTCTCGGCATGGACTGGCTTTCTAAGCACAAGGCTCAGCTTGATTTTGCTGCTAGGCAGATTCAATTGACACACTCATCTGAGGATGTGATCATCTTTGCCGCTCGTGATGATACCATTCGATTGTTTTCTCTCAATGAGAAGGGCGAGTTGAATGCCATCTCTCAGATTCCAGTCGTTTGTGAATATCAAGACGTCTTTCCAAAAGAGCTTCCAGGAATGCCTCATCAGCGGCCAGTTGAATTTGTCATCGATCTTGAGCTTGGCATGGAACCTGTTTGCAAACGTCCTTACAAGCTTGGACCAAAGGAGTTGAAGGAATTGAAGAAACAGCTCGATGAACTAGAGCGTATGGGTCTGATCTGACCGAGTTCTTCTCCATGGGGTTGTGGTGTTCTTTTTTGTCAAGAAGAAGGATGGCACAGACCGACTTTGCGTCGACTACCGCCCATTGAACAAGAATACAATAAAGAACAAGTATCCACTTCCCAACATCAATGAGCTATTCGAACAACTCAAAGGTGCTGAAGTATTCTCCAAGCTTGTCCTCCGTATGGGCTATCATCAGATTCGCATTCGTGAACAAGATATCCCCAAGACAGCATTCAGAACAAGCTATGGTTCTTATGAATACACTGTCGTGTCTTTCGGCCTTGTCAATGCTCCTGCAACATTCTCTCGCATGATGAACTTCATCTTCAACCATTACACAAATGATTTCGTCTTGGTGTATCTCGATGATATTTTGGTCTTTTCCAAGAACAAAGAGGATCATGCCAAGCATTTTAGATTGGTGCTGGACAAACTTAGAGAACATCAGTTCTATGCGAAGTTTTCAAAGTGTGAGTTTTGGCTCGATGAGGTTCTCTACCATAGGCATATCATCTCCGCCAAGGGCATAGCTGTTAATCCTAAGAAGGTGTCTGCAATTGTGAATTGGGAACCGCCTCAGAATGTGAAGCAGCTCCGCAGTTTCCTTGGGCTTGCAAGCTATTGTTGAAGATTCGTTGAGAATTTCTCTAAGATTGCAAAGCCTCTTTCCAACCTCCTCCAGAAGCATGTGAAGTATGTTTGTACACCTAAATGTGACGTGGCTTTCAACACCCTCAAAGATAAGCTAGTCACAACTCCATTTCTGACTCCTCCTGATGAATCTAAACCATTCGAGGTTTTCTGTGATGCCTCCCTGCAAGGTCTCGGTGCTGTGTTAATGCAAGAGAAGAAAGTTGTGGCCTATACCTCTCGCTAGTTGAAGCCCAATGAAAAGAACTACCCCACTCATGGCCTCGAGTTGGCGGCAGTTGTCCATGCTCTTTTAACATGGAGACATCTCTTGTTGGGAAGGAAAGTGGACATCTTCGCTGATCATAAGAGTCCTAAGTACATCTTCACTCAGCCCAACCTCAACCTCAGGCAGACTCGTTGGGTTGAAATGATTCAAGAGTATAATCCGAGTATTGAATATACTCCAGGCAAGGGCAATGTCATTCCTGACGCTTTGAGCAGAAAGGCTTACTGCAACAGTTTAATTCTCAAGCCCTTCCTACCGGATCTTTATGAAGCTTTCCGTAAACTTAATCTCCAAGTTGTTCCTCAAGGATTTCTTGCCAACCTCCAAGTCTCTCCTACGTTGGAAGATCAAATTCATGAGGCACAACTTCTTGATGCAATGGTGAAGAAGGTGAAGAATGGGATTGCGAAGAGCCAACCCAAGTACAAGTGATATCGCCTTGATGACAAAGATACTCTATTCTTCGAGGATCGAATAGGTGACCTTCGTAAAGTCATTATGAATGAGGCTCACAATTCACTCCTATCTATTCAACCTAGTAGTACAAAGATGTACCATGACCTCAAGCGGTCGTATTGGTGGACTCAAATGAAGCGAGAAATTGCTTAGTTCATGAATGAATGTGATGTCTGCAGAAGAGTGAAAACAGAACACCAATGGCCAGCTAGTCTCCTCCAACCTCATGCCATTCCAGAATGGAAGTCTGACCATATTGAGATGGACTTCGTGACTGGATTTCCCAAGTCCAAGCATGGCAATGATGCTATCTTTGTTGTCATCGACAAGCTTACTAAAGTGGCTCATTTGCTTCTAATCAAAGAATCTATCACAGCAGCTTATTTGCAGAGCTATATACCTCCAGGATTGTCTCCTTGCACGACATTCCATAGTTGATATCTTTAGATCGTGGAAGCATCTTTACTTCTAAAGTTCTAGGATTCCTTCCAGAAGGCCATGGGTACCAACATTCGCTTCAGCATAGCCTTTCATCCTCAAACTAGTGGACAAGTCGAGCGAGTAAATCATATCCTTGAAGATATGCTCAGGGCTTGTGTCATTTCTTTTGGCATGAAGTGGGAAGATTGTCTTCCATATGCCGAGTTCTCCTACAACAACAGTTTCCAAGCGAGTTCGGGCAAGACCCCATTCGAGATTCTCTATGGCAGAAAGTGTTGTACTCCTCTTAATTTGTCAGAGACTGGTGAACGCCAACTTCATGGCAACGACTTAATCACATAAGCTGAAGAAATGTGTAAAGTCATTCATGAAAATCTCAAAGCCGTGCAATCGCGCCAAAAGAGTTACTATGATAGCAAGCATCGAGATTTTGCTTTCGAGATCGGAGACCATGTCTTGCGTGGGTCTAAGACTGACAGTAGAATGGGGGTAGGTATGAGGAGGCAAGATCCTAGCTATGGAGTAGTTGTACACACAATTTTTACGAGTTCAGGCCCTTCTCGGAGGAAGTAACAGTACTACGTCTCGGTGCCCTGAGGCGGTCGGCTGGATTATGTGTGTGTGTTTACAAAAGATGCGAACCGTTGTCCCAGAGCAGGGGGTGCCTTATATAGAGTGCGCCAGGACCCTTGTCCGCTCCGTTACACAGGGTTCAATGTACATTAAGAGAGGAACATTACACATGGTTAAGTGCTATAAATGACAATTAAGACTATAAGTAAATGCTCGACCATTGTTGGTGCAGAGTGGCTTTAGATCTTCCGCTTGTCGAGTGGCTTTAGATCTTCTGCTCGTCGAGTGGCTTCTGCAATGGTCGAGTGACATTGATTCTTCCAAGTGGAACGTCTCTGGTCGAGTGGATGATGGTACCATTTGAATGATTCTGGCTTTAGGGAGATGTCCTAGGGGAAGGTGTCTAGGTCAGGCCTATGACCCAACCCTAGGTACATAACCTCATCATTAGCCCCCGAATGGTTCGGGCCCAAGTGGAGAAGGAGTTGATAACCTCTCCGATTCAGCTTTTGCGCTTCGGAAATGTCTTGTCCAGAGGTCGAATGAACATTCAAGATGACTTCAATTGCTTTTTCAGTCGCCTTGATCCATTCTTGGTTTTGTCGAGTGAACTTTCATTGTTGAGCTCCGAGTGCTGATATGGGGAAAATCTTCCGTCTGACGGGTTGCTCTGGTGTCTGCGGATTTCACGGGATTCGAATTCTGGGAAGCACTTCGGATGGGGGAGGCCGCAGTAATCGTGGTGGATTAGGCAGGCCGCCTCAATCTCCACGCCACCTTTTCCGCCACGTATCGCACGCGCGACTATTGCGGGATTTGATCGAATCACCTAGGCCCACGAGTCAGCCACTCGGAAATGCCCTCATATAAGGTGTTGGACGGGGATCTTCGCACAGTGCATTCTCATTGTTTCCCTTCCTCCTCTGTTTTCTCCACCACATCTGCCTCTGCTCTCGGCGTCGTCGCCCTGCTCGAACCCAATCCGCTGCCATGGGGAAGGAGAAGACGGTGGCGTTGGAGCGTGTGAAGAAGGCGACAGCGAAGGCGAAAGGGAAGAGGACCAGCCGGGGCGGATCTTCGTCGAGGTTCGGCCTGCCGCCTGGCTAGATCCAGGGTGACTGGATCCGCTCGACAATCAGCCAAGATGATATCGATGACTTGGTTGAGGGGGGACTGATCCCCCACGAATTGGTGCGGCTCCCGGGGAACGAGACCGAGCCGCAGCCGCGAGAGGGTGAGTGCGTTCTCCATGCCACTCATGTCTACCGCGGGTTTTCTTTTCCTGCCCATCCTTTCTTTCGCGGTTTCTTGAACTTCTTTGGGGCTCAAATCCACCACTTTTTCTCCAAGCACCATCGTGTACCTTGCCGCTTTCGTGTCCATGTGCGAGAACTTCTTGTGTTGTCGACCACGCTGGGGTCTCTCCAAGCACATATTCATGTGTCGCTCTCAGACGGTCAAGAAGGCCAACCCGAGTGATGAGAGGACGCACGTGATTCAGATGTGCGGTGGTCTTGGAATTCAGATGAGGAACAAAAGCACTTTCCCAACCATGATCCTTCCCGACTCGGTCCGGGGTTGGCAGTCGACCTGGTTCTACTACAAGGACCAGCCGACTCCCGGCCAGTCGACTGGACTTCCCCCCTTTTCCATGGCTCGAGTGGAGAAGACCTCCACCTTGAGAGTGATCCCAGAGGAGAAGGTGTAGGTGAAGGTGTTGGTCGAGTGGGTTGTCCAACTCATCCGCGATGGAATGACCGGTATGGACCTGTTGGAGGTATTCCTCAGTCGATGCATCCAACCACCCTAAGCTCGTGACCATCCGATGCAGATGTAATCGGGACTCGAAGATTCCACTCGGATCCACCCGGAGGATGCCAGTGAGGACATGGTGGAGTAGTGGCTGAGAGGTATTACTGGCAACAAGGATAACCCCGGGGGGTCCAGGAGGGTGGTTCCATTCGACCATTTGCGCTAGCCAAAACAGGTACGAATTCTGCATTGTCGAGTGTCTTCTTGATTTACTATGTAACATCTTGTTGACGGCCGATTGTCTTTCTTTTGTTCGTTGTCTTTCAGGCTCTTGTTGATATGTACTCAATGCCCAATGGAGTGCAGGAGAAAATGTCAAGGGAGAGGCGAGCGGGGGTGAGAGTGGCGAGTGGCACTCGGATGCAGAGGAGGACGAGAAGAGCGACGACCCGAGTGATGAAGAAGAGGTCGACTCGCCTCCTCACAGAGAAAGGAGGTCCAAGCACGCTCACGACCCGGCAAGCACCCCTAACCTGGTGGCCGCACCAACTGGGCAGTCTTCAAAGCGCCCTCGGACATCTTCTCCAGTGTCGACCGAGAAGGTATCGAAACAGCCCAAGACTGCGCCGCCTCCAGTGCCGAAACCACCGAATTCCACATCTTCCAAACCTCCGAAGGCTTTGCCCAAAATCAAATTGGTCATTCCCATAGTTTCTGCGTAACAATCTAGCCTAATCCTTTGGTTGACTTGGGTAACAGAACGTAACCGACTGAATGCTGATGTTTGCATTGCAGCCACTTCTGGAACTTCCACCCACCAGTACCGAGACGAGGAGATGGAAGACGCGGTTACCTCCAACCCAGGTACAATTCTCGTGATCGTGTTCTTGATTATTTGGTCGATTAAATTCTAGTGATTCACTTGGAGTCGACTGATTTCTTTGCAGCCCCACTCAATGTTATCGAGCTTCCAGATGATGATGAAGACGTGATACCGAGGGCCAGAAGGAGCAAGAAAGTAGTAGCTGGCAAGATATCTCAGTCGGAACTGGCAACAGCACCAACAGTCGAGCAGCCTGAAGATGCAGGTAGAGCCTTTGTAACTTTTGCTGTCCCAGTGTCCAGTGAATGCCCCGCACCGTCGACTGTACCGGTGTTTTCTTCAGTCATCCATCCTCATGTCTCAGAGCCCCAAGCTACTGTATCTGGACCGTCTGTCCCCTTCTTCACCACCTATCATGTTCTGGAAAGCCAATCGCATGCCGCTGCAGAGGCTATCTGTCAGGGTAGTGTAATGATGGAGCAGATGAAGGCGGTGCAAGACAATAGCCAGGTTGCTTACGATGCCAGCACGGCTCTCCGAGCCAATGTCCAGGTAAGTTGACTTCCGACTAAACTTGTTCTATTAGGA
Source organism: Triticum monococcum (assembly GCA_034509565.1). NCBI lineage: Eukaryota > Viridiplantae > Streptophyta > Magnoliopsida > Poales > Poaceae > Triticum > Triticum monococcum. Next base: position 343,635,597 of record CM067847.1, read on the forward strand.
TATGCTACCTGAATAATTTCCTTCGTACAATCTCTCGTTGTCTGCTTCGAATTTGTACACTCAATGGGTGTTTTGTTGTCTTTAGTATTTGCACTCTTCCACTCGGTCTGGTTGAATGGGATCTGAATCAGTGGGGGCACGCTAAGTGCACCCACTAGGTGTAGTCCCCGAGACCGCAGTCGACTGCAGGCAGTCGGCTGGGGTCTGAGCGCTTCTTTCTCTTTCCTTTCTTCCACTCGACCTAGGCGGAGCATGCCGAGTGGGATCTGAACCAGTGGGGGCACGCCAAGTGCACCCACTAGGTGTAGTCCCTGAGACCGCGGTTGGCTGCTGGCAGTCGGCCGAGGTTTGAGTACTTTGTTTTTTTACTCAACCTGGGCGGAAAGGCTGAGTGGAAATTGAACCAGTGGGAGCATGCCAAGTGCACCCACTAGGTGTAGTCCCCGAGACCGCAGTCGATTACTGGCAGTCGGTTGGGGTCTGTGTAAACTATGAAGTTTTATTCACTCGGAAGTAAATAATCTTTGATCTTGTCGATTGATATGTCTTTTACTTTCTGTAGAAATCTTGTACTCTCATTTCCAAGTTCGCCGAATTTGAGGAGAAGCAGAGGCAGCTCAACTTTGACCTGGAGCTGGCCCAACAAAACTTGAAGAAGGCTAAAGATGAAGCTGCCGGTATGGAAGGTAACTGCCTGTCGACTGCTCATGTCGATCGTCTTTCTAAATTATCCCTTCGATCTTTTGTTTGATCTAAATGCTTATTTTGCAGAGAAAATGAGGTTGGCTCTGGAGAAGAAGGACTGGGACCTTGATGTTGCGCAGAAGGAGGCTCAAGAGAAGACTACCCTTGCTGACCAGAAGATGGCTTCAGTCAGAGCGCTGGAAGAGGAAGTCAGCAAGCTGAAGTCCTCTCTCATTGAATCCAACCGAGAGGCGGCTCGTCTGAAGAAGGATAAGGTGGCTCTTAACAAGAAGTTAGAATCCATGGTCATGAGAGAAATGACTTGGAAGCTTATCTGAGAACTCTCGCCAAGAAGCTCTTTCTTATGCTCGAAGGTACCCGATTGCTTTACTGCTTGCAAGCTAGTCCTGTTTAGTCGACTCACTAACTCCTTGACTGCAGAATTCTGCCAAAACTTTGATGAGGAGACTGGACGGATCAAGATGGGTTTGGACCCTATCGTTTCTCTAGTCGGCGACGAGGCTGCCATGAATGTGCTTCGACTGGAATCCCGCATCGCCAGTGTTACAAGTTATCTTGCTCGTCTGAAGGTGGCAGTTTCACGCATCGACTCATCGCTCTGGCCAAGGGCGACGCTTCAAAATGATCTCGAGTCTCTCATGACTCGACTCAACGAGGTCACCGGTCGAGTGCAGGAATGGAAGAAGTCCTCTGCCCGATGCGGTGCTGACGTGGCTCTATTGCTGGTAAGAGTCCATTGCATGGAGGCCCGCGAAGATAAGCTGGCGGCGATCAAAGTCGCCAACACCAAAATTCATGACTTCCAGTCCTTCATGGAGACTTTCATTGCTGCTGCCACTCGGATCACTGATGGAATTGACTTGGACGAATTCGTCGAGCCTTCGAGCCCTCCTGCTGCCAAATGAACATACTTGAGATTTAAACTTTCCTTAAATTTTCCTCGGAATGCCGAGTGGTTTCTGTAACCGTTAAACTCCTTCGAGCCTGATGCCCAAGTACTTTTATCTTCGTTTTGAGACTCTTGAGATTTTATCCGATCTTGGTTTATCTTCTGCATATGCTTGCGTTCATCTTCGAGTAGAACTTGTTCTTCGCTCAGACTGTCCTTCGAAATGCAACTCTAAAGGGGATATCCCAGTCGACCAGCACCTCGCCATCCTTGTGGATAAGGATGGAGCGCACATTGTATTTGTGGCACAGCTCCAAGGAGAGGGTTGCGGTCGACCTGCACCACGTCATCCTTGCGGATAGGGATGGAGCGGACATTGTACATGTAGCATAGCTTCATGAGGGGATTGCAGTTGACCTCCACCTCGTCATCCTTGCGGATAGGTATGGAGCGGACATTTTACTTATAGCGTAGCTCCGTGAGAGGATTGCAATCGACATGCACCTCGTAAATCCTTGCGGATAGGGATGGAGCGGACATTGTGCTTGTATCGTAGCTCCATGAGAGGATTGCAGTCGACTTGCGCCTCGTCATCCTTGCGGATAGGGATGGTTTTGGAACTTAGGCGAGTACTGGACTGCAGCTAAGTCTCCTAGTGTGAGGTTTGCTCATCACTTGGTAGGATTTTTGAAACTTAGGCGAGTACTGGACTGCAACTAAGCCTCCGAGTGTGAGGTTTTCTCATCACTCGCTAGGATTTTTGAAATTTAGGTGAGTACTGGACTGCAGCTAAGCCTTTGAGTGTGAGGTTTGCTCATCACTCGGTAGGATTTTTGAAACTTAGGCGAGCACTGGACTGTAGCTAAGCCTCCGAGTGTGAGGTTTGCTCATTACTCAGTAGGATTTTTGAAACTTAGGCGAGTACTGGGCTGCAGCTAAGCCTCCGAGTGGGAGGTTTGCTCATCACTCGGTAGGATTTTTGAAACTTAGGTGAGTACTGGACTGCATCTAAGCCCCCTCGAGAGAGACTTGCTCATCACTCAGTAGGACTTTTGAAACTTAGGCGAGTACTGGACTGCAGCTAAGCCCCCTCGAGAGGGACTTTCTCATCACTCGGTAGGATTTTTGAAACTTAGGCGAGTACTCGACTGCAGCTAAGCCCCCGAGTGAGAGACTTGCTCATCACTCGGTAGGATTTTTGAAACTTAGGCGAGTACTGGCCTGCAGCTATGTCACATCCCTAGTTCTATTAATGCCTAGTGCTACCATCTGGTGTTGCATCATGTTTAAATTTCAGTTAAACCTGAAATGGGGATTGCCTAAACCCTAGAACCAAATGAATTCAACTAGGTTCAATAAAAAAATTATTTTCAATGATCCCAATTGCCTTTTCGAAAAGTTCATGATTTTTGTTAAAGGTGAAAACCTCTGCCAAAAGTCATGCACATATTTCTAGGCCATTCTGCATTTTTGAACTAAATCATATAGTATTTGAATTTGGGCTTTTAAATTCTATAAAATAATTAAAATGTTCAAATAATCCTAAACTGAAATGTTCCATGTTGGATATATTCCAAACAGTGGCCATGAGCAGTTTGGAGATTTTTGAGTGTGCCTAAGTATTTTTAATAAAGCCCAGAACAAAATAACAAAATAGAAAAGAGAAATAAAATAGAAATGGAGAGAGAGAAGGACTACCTAGCCCACCTACCTGAAGCCGGCCCAGCTCGCTGGCCCAGCCCACCATGGGCTCCTCCCTGTCGTCTTCCCCTTGCCAGGAGGACGAGCGCGTGGCCGGCGCGCGCGAGGACGCGTCCGGCCACCTCCTGCTTGCTCGCCACTGCTGGAGACTACCCCGAGCGCCAAGACACCCCCTGGACCCCCTCAATCTTTCCCCTCACTCCCTGGTTCTCTCTCCCTCTCTGGTTCTCTCCTCGCAGCCGCCCGAGAACGCCGTCGTCGCCGCCGACGCGCACCGCCGTGGCCACAACCACTGCCTCGCCTTGCCGATGCGCTCGGAGGCTCTGCCTCGACCCCGTCTTCCTCCTCACCGAGCCATGCCCCGCGGGAGCCTCTACAACGCCGCCATCAGCTCAGTCTTCTTCCTCGGACTCCGGCGATCGCCGGTGCCCGTTCGTCGACCACGGTGCCTCCTCGAGCCCGCCGAGTCCTCCATTGGAATCCCAGTGAGCTCCTCCGTCTTTTCCCTCACCCTCATGCTCTAATTTGCGCGCTAGCCACAGCCCCGCGAGTCCCGAGCGCCGCCGTCCGCCACGGCCGCCGTGGTCCTTGCTCCTGAGCACCTCCGCTCGGTCCAGTGGCACCAGCGTGCTCCTGGAGCTCCCAGGAGTCCGCCCCGCTGCTTAGCTCGCTCGTCAGCCAAGCGTAGCGCCTCACCCGAGCTCGCCCGAACTCCGGCCGCCGCGGATGACCTCGCCGCCGTTAACCCCGGCCACCCTAGGCCAGGAAACCACCACCGTTCGACGCGCGCCACTGTGTGCGTTCGAACGCAACTAACCGCGCTCAAAATGATGCTCAGTAGCTCGATTCCGAAGCCCTCCGCCGTGTCTGGCTCGCCGGCGTCAAGCCGCCTGTGGGGTTTGACCCCTTTGACCTCGCGGGCCCGTCAGGTGGGCCCCATGGCTCAGCTAATCACAATTTAACTAAACCTGATACTGACATGTGGGCCCGAGGCCACTAACTAAACTAGATTAGTTAGTTTAGACACTGACATATGGGTCCCACTGGTCAGGTTTGACCTGGACCGACCCGTTGACTCGCTGACGTCAGGCTAACGCAGTTATTCATTTTCTGGACTTAAGATTAAACAAGAAATTCCAGAAAATGCCCAAAACTTCTAAAAATCATAGAAAATCAACCGTAACTCCAAATGAAATAAATTATATATGAAAAATTATCAGAAGAATTCAAGGAATCTGTTTATGGCATTTTCATGCATGTTAGAACAACTTAAGGCCACTGTTTAGGACAAATGCAATAAAGGGCATTTAAATAATCATATATGGAGTTGGAATTTGAATCTTATATTCAAACTAACTTCATTTAATTATGTTGCTAGTTGCATTAGCTCAATCAACAACATATTGCCATGTCATTATCATGCATCATGTTGTGCATTGCATTGATTGTATTCCTTCTCTATTGACGGTATTTGTCCCCTCTCGATAGACGTGGTACCAACGCTGTGATCGTTGACAGTGATGAAGACCCAATGATATCTTTAGAAGTGCCAGGCAAGCACAACCCCCTTGTTCATTCTGATACAAGCCCACTCTCTCGCTCTTGCTCTATTTTACTGCATTAGGACGACAACGATCATCTGCTACTTGTTGCGGTAGTTGAACCCCTTATCCTCTGCATGACCTGTCATTGCCACAGTAAATAGATGAAACCCACTAGCATGAGTAGGAGTTGTTTGAGCCCTGATGTGCCTACTCATTCATGCTTGTTTTTCATGCCTGCTACTGCTTAGAGTTGAGTCAGGTCTGATTCAAAGCTGGCTTGCTGCAGTTAAACTCCACCACCCCCCTTGTTGATACCGATGCATATGTAGTTTAGTACTGATGTAAGTCTTGTTGAGTACCTTTGTACTCACGTTTGCTTAATTTATGTTTTGCAGAGAGATTTCAGTCTTGCTAGTAGTTCCGCGTGGACTTCGACGTTTAGCTTGATACCTCAGCTACGATCTTGTGCCCTCGGCAGGATCTGGTAGATAGTCAGGCTTCTTAGCCTTTTTCATTTGTAGATGTCTGTTCTCAGACATGTTAAGCTTCCACATGTGCTTTGACTTGTATGCTATGATTATTGGGTCATGAGACCCATGTTTGTAATATCTTGCTCCTCGGAGCCTAATGAATAAATACTTGAGTTGTAGAGTTATGTTGTGATGCCATGTTGTATTTACACATATCGAGCATATTGTGTGTATGATTGAAATGCTTGGTACGTGTGGGATCCGACAATCTAGTTGTTTATCCTTGGCAGTCTCTCTTATGGCGAAATGTAGTCTAGTGCTTCCATGAGCCATAGTAGTCCGCTACAGCCCGGTTCACCGGAGTCCTGTTAGCCCAGCACTACTGCTCAGGACACTTGACTGGCCGGCATGTGTTTTACTTCGTTCCTGTGTCTGTCCCTTCGGGGAAATTTCACACGGTGACATCCGGAGTCCTGCTTAGTCTGCTACAGCCCGGGTTCCCCGAGTCCTGTTAGCCCAGTGCTACAGCCCGGATTCACACGCTGCTGACCGACACGCTCGATGTGAATCATGTATGCCTGTCCCCATAGGTTAGTGCCGCTTTGGGTTCACGACTAGCCATGTCGGCCTGGGTTCTCTGTCATATGGATGCAAGTGACACCATCATATACGTGAGCCAAAAGGCGCAAACGGTCCTGGGCCATGGTAAGGCGACACCCATGGGATACCGTGCGTGAGGCCGCAAAGTGATATGAGGTGTTACCGGCTAGATCGATGTGACATGGAATCGGGGTCCTGACAAGCTAAGCCACCGAGTGAGAGACTTGCTCATCACTTGGTAGGATTTTTGAAACTTAGGCAAGTACTGGACTGCAGCTAAGCCCCCCGAGTGAGAGACTTGCTCATCACTCGGTAGGAATTTTGAAACTTAGGCGAGTATTGTACTGCAGCTAAGCCCCGAGTGAGAGACTTGCTCATCACTCGGTAGGATTTTTGAAACTTGTGTAAACAATCGACAATATTTTTAGAAGACTGTAAAACACTTGTCTTTGACAAAAAAAATACAAAGATGTTTTTTATTACATCTCAGCAGATTGAGTGCTCAAGTATAGAAGGGGCGGAGCAGCTGTACATTCCACGCGCGCGACTCTAATTTCTTGTGCTCGATGTCATAAAGGTCGTACGCTCCATTGTGGAGCACTCTGGTGACCACGAAGGGGCCTTCCCAACAGGGAGCAAGCTTGTGTGGTTTCTGCTAATCCACTCGCAGAACTAAGTCTCCCTCTTGAAATGCTCGACCCCTCACATTTCTGGCATGGAATTAACGCAATTCTTGCTGATAAATGGTTGATCAGATCAAGGCCATCTCTCTTTCTTCTTCAAGGAGGTCAACTACATCTTGTCGCGCTTGTTCTGCTTCTTCCTCTGTGAAAAGCTTGACTCGGGGTGCATTGTGGAGCAAGTCACTCGGAAGGACAGCTTCGGCTCTGTAAACCAAGAAAAACGGGGTTTTGCCAGTCGACCGATTGGGAGTTGTCCTCAATCCCCACAATACTGATGGAAGTTCATTGACCTAGGCTCCTGCTGCATGTTTAAGGTCACGCATTAGTTGAGGTTTCAGTCCTTTGAGAATCAATCCATTTGCCCTTTCAGCCTGTCCATTCGACTGGGGGTGAGCTACCGAGGCATAGTCGACTCGAGTACCTTGTGAAGCACAAAAGTCCTGAACTCATCAGAATCAATGTTTGATCTGTTGTCAGTGATGATGCTGTGGGGAACACCATATCTGAATGTTATCTCTCTGATGAAGCTGACGGCAGTACTGGCATCAAGGTTCTTGATAGGCTTGGCTTCAATCCACTTGGTGATCATGTCGACTACTACAAGCACATGAGTGAATCCACTCCTGCCAGTCCTCAAAGGTCCAACCATATCCAATCCCCAAATAGCAAAAGGCTAGACGAGCGGAATGGTTTCCAGGGCTGACGCAGGCTTATGAGACATGTTGGAGTAGAACTGACAACCTTCACATTTGTCACCTATTTCTTTTGCCATCTCATTTGCTCGAGGCTAGTAAAATCCCGCTCAGTATGCTTTGGCCACAATGGTCCGAGAGGACGCATGGTGACCACAGGTCCCCAAGTGGATATCATTGAGGATCACTCGACCTTCTTTAGGTGTTATGCATTTCTAGCAGACTCCAGTCACACTTTCTCTGAACAACTGTCCTCCTATCATGTTGAAGCCCTTAGATCGACGGACTATCTGTCGAGCCTCTTCTTCATCTTCTGGGAGTTCTCTTCTAAGAATGTATGTGATCTATGGTACCGTCCAATCGGGGGTGATGACTAAAACTTCCATGATCAAGTCGACCATGGCTGGAATCTCGATTTCAGTCGGATCGGTGGCACTCTTCGGCTGTGGGGGATCTTCAGTGAAGGGATCTTCTTGAACTGAGGGTGCATGAATATGCTCCAGGAACATATTGCTGGGAATGGCTTCTCTTGGAGCCTATCTTTGCCAGATCATCAGGTGCTTGATTTTTCAGTCGGGGGATGTGATGGAGCTCTAACCCCTCGAACCTCTTTTCTAACTTCCTTACTTCATTGCAATAACCAGTCATGGCTTGGCTTCTGACGTCCCACTCCTTCTTCACCTGATTGACCACTAAATCTGAGTCGCCATAGACCATGAGGCAACGGACTCCGATTGAAATGGCCATATGCAACCCATACAGACGAGCCTCGTATTCGGCCTCATTGTTGGAAGAGTCAAAGTGTATCTGGAGAACATAACTGAGTTTGTCACCATGGGGGGAGAACAATACCACTCCAGCACTGGAACCATTCAGCATCTTGGACCCATCGAAGAACATGGTCCAATGTTCCAAGTGAACTTGGGCTGGAAGTTGCTGTTCGATCCACTCGGCGAGGAAATCTGCTATTGCTTGGGAATTAATAGCCTTCTTTGCTTCAAACTTGATATCCAGGGGAAGGAGTTCAATCGCCCACTTTGCCACTCGACCAGTTGCATCTCTGTTGTTCAGAATCTCCAACAATGGAGCGTCGCTGACGACTGTAACGGAATGATGAGAGAAATACTTTGCAACCTTCTTTGTGTTCATGTAAATTCCATAAAAAAGCTTCTGATAATGAGGATATCTTTGCTTTAATGGAGTCAGGACTTCAGAGACGTAATATACTGGGCGCTGAACTTTATAAATTTTCCCTTCTTCTTCCCGCTCGACCGTGAGTACTGTACTGACAACTTGTCCAGTGGCTGCAATGTAAAGCAGTAAAGGCTCTTTGTTGATTGGTGCAGCATGCACCGGCTGGGTTGAAAGCAGGGCTGTGAGCTCTACAAATGCTGCATCAGCTTCGGGAGTCCACTCAAACTTATTAGACTTCTTCATCAGTCGGTAAATAGGCAGTGCCTTTTCACCGAGACGAGAAATGAATCGACTCAGAGCGGCCAAACAACCAGTAAGCTTTTGGACATCGTGCACACGCATAGGGCGTTTCATCCGAAGAATGGCACCAACTTTCTCTGGGTTAGCATCGATCCCTCGTTCGGAAACGAGGACACCAAGTAATTTTCTGCCATGAACTCCGAATGTGCACTTTGATGGATTAAGCTTGGTACCATACCTTATGAGGTTGGCAAAAGTTTCAGCAAGGTCAGCCAGCTGGTCAGAACCTTTACGTGACTTGACTACAATGTCATCCATGTATGCCTCCACCTTCCGATTGATTTGAGTGAGCAGACACTTCTGAATGATCCTCATGAATGTGGCTCCGGCGTTCTTTAGGCCGAATGGCATAGTGACATAACAGAAACCTCCGAATGGAGCGATGAAAGCCGTTTTTATCTCATCGGGTCCATACAGTCGGATCTGATGGTACCCGGAATAGGCGTCCAAGAAGGACAAGCGCTCACACCCCGCAGTTCAGTCGACAACTTGGTCGATGCGGGGAAGAGGAAAATGATCTTTCGGGCAGGCCCGATTGATATGCTTGAAGTCAATGCACATGCGAAGTGAATCATGCTTCTTGGGGACCATGACAACATTGGTGAGCCACTCGGAGTGGTAAATCTCTCAAAGGAACTCAGCTGCCAGGAGCCGAGCGACTTCCTCGGCAATTGCTTTCCTCTTCTGGACGGCGGACCGTCGGAGATGTTCCTTGACTGTTTTTACTTTCGGGTCGACTCGCAAATGATGCTTAGCCAGTCCCCTGGGTACACCCGGCATGTCAGAATGTTTCCATGTAAAGATGTCCCAGTTCTCACGGAGGAACTGGATGAGCGCTTCTTCCTATTTGCTGTCGAGTGTTGATGAAATATGGGTCGGAGCAGCATTGGGATCGATCGGGTGGATATGAATCGGCTTCGTTTCTCCTGACGACTGAAATGCGGATTCTGTGGCAGGCTTCTTGGCTCGCAGCAAATCACTCGGATCTGCATCTTTCTGGTACTCTTGCAGTTCCACTACTGCCATCTGTGCATCGACAATTTTTGAACCCTTTTGGAAACACTCTTCTGCCTTCTGCCGTTTGCCGGTGATAGTGATTACTCCTTTGGGACCAGGCATCTTCAATTTGAGATACACGTAACATGGTCGAGCCATAAAACTTGCACAAGCGGGTCTTCCCAGAATGGCACGATAAGCACTCTTGAAATTTACTACCTCAAACATCAACTTTTCCTTGCGGTAATTCTTGGAATCACTGAAAACCACATCAAGTGCGATCTGGCCGAGTAACTGATCCTTCTTGCCAGGTATAACACCGTGGAAACTCATGTTCCTTTCACTAAGATTGGACATCGGAATGCCCATTCCCTTCAAGGTTTCAGCATAAAGGATATTCAGGCCACTGCCACCATCCATTAGCACCTTAGTCCATCGAGTGCCTTCGACTACTGGGTCGACCACCAGTGCTTGCCTCCCAGGGGTTGCTATATGCACTGGGTGGTCTGACTGGTCAACTGTGATGGCAGTCTGGGACCACTTCAGATAACTGGGTGTTGCCGGAGCAACCATGTTCACCTCCCTGTTAATAACCTTCAACATCAGCAAAAATCATCAGCGTGGAATTGACATTGGGAAAGCCGTCATCATCTTCTTCCCTATCCTCACCTCCGTTCGACTACTTTTCCTTTTCCTTGGGTTGTTTCTCTCGGAACTGCTGAATCAAGAAACGAAATTGTTGAGTGGTGTGTTAGGGTAAATGATGTTCCCCTCTTCATCTTTCTTGGTATGAATATGGCATGGTAAATCGAACACATCATTCCCATCTTTATCCTTAACTTTTTTGGGATTCCAGGGCCCTTTGGGCTTTCCTTTGAACTTTCCGTGGGCAAAAGCTAAAGCTTCACCAGGAGCTGCTCGTTCGGCCTTTCGCTTCTGTTTCTGATTGGAATTCCCTCCTCCGGTTTCTTAGGCGACTGTTTTGTGTTTGCCACTCCGGAGTCAGTCTTCCTCTTTACCATTGGCATATTTGGTGGCAATCTCCATCATCCGAGTCAGAGTCATATCCCCTGTCCGACCGAATTTCAGGTTCAACTCCCGATACTTAATGCATTCCTTGAAGGCGCAAATTGCTTGGTGATGTGACACATTCTCCACTGTATGGTGCAACGTGATCCATCTCTGGATATAATCTCTCAAAGTTTCATTCGGTTTCTGGACACAACACTGTAATTCAGTCAACCCTACCGGCCTTTTGCAAGTGCCTTCAAAGGTCCTAACAAACACCTGAGCAAGTTCTTCCCAACTGTATATACGCCAGGGGCCAACTAATTCAACCACGCTCTGGCAGAGCCCTCCAACATCATGGCGAGGTGCTTCATGGCCACATCATCATTGCCACGACCAATCTGCACAGCCACTCGGTAATCCTCAAGCCAAGTGTCTGGCTTGGACTCGTCGGTGAACTTGCTGACTCCAGTCGCCAACCTGAAGTTAGGAGGAATCACTGCCGCTCTGATGGCTTTGCTGAAACACTCAGGTCCTGAAACGTGTACCCTGCTTCCAGTTGGATGATCTCTATCATGGCCTTCTCTGCGAGCTCTATTTCTATCAACCAGACCTTGAACGAGCATTGACCTTGCATCAAAGCCTGGTTCTCTGGGGTCGACCAGAATTCTTCGTTTGCTACTGCGGGGGCGCCTGTCGTCTTGCGTCGAGGCACGTATGACTCACTCCTCGGAGGAGGCGTGGGCACTCGACGACGGTCGTCGTGGTCGAGTCGATGATCATACTTCTCCCGGTTCCTATACTAATCTTGCTGGTACCCACGTCCCTCACGCCGCGGAGGCGATCTTGGGCTATGGGCAGATTGGACGGTATCCGCCAGCACAGACCTGCTGTGAATCCTATTCCGCGGCTGAGATACTCCTGTATTCTGCTCCCCCCGCTGCTCGGAGTAAAGCCTGGATCTGCATCAAACCTCGGCCAGCTTCTGACTGGGAAGGTTGAATTGACTCTGCTATTCTAGTTGGAGCTGTGAGATTCTGGATCGGAGTCCGATATACCTGAGTCGGAGGCAGAAAAAGTTGTCGTCGACTGGACTCGGGGATCCGCTGCTGAGCACGCTCGTCGAGTGTGCACTGGAGGTTTTCCAGTCGAGTGCGCTCAGCCAAGGTGGTCAGGCGCGCCTCCTCCAAGGCCTGGGCCTTGGGGGTTTCTCCAACGATAGCAGTGTGAAATGCATCCATATTACGGCGACGAAGATCTTCCCTCCGCTGCAAAGAGAGGGGTTTAGGGCGGTGCTCCTTGTCAACACGCGACGGATCACCGCCGCCATCGCCACCGCCTTCCCGTGTGAAGCCAGGAGGACTGCGTGGTCCATTGACCATCAAGACTTCCACCGCGGGGTCGCTGCTGTCGCATTCGGATGCACTCTTGATGGAGCCAGTCGACAGATCGAACAGGCCGTAGAGAATTTCATCGGGCTCGATTACCGCGATTTGTGGGGTGGCCGATTGGCGGGCCACCGCGTGCCTCGCCCACCGCTGAAGCAGCGACCGACCAGATCGCTGGCGCCGGCGAACAACGGAGAGGGAGGTTGCCACATGAGTTGACTGATACGGAGTCGACGGTTGTCGAAGAAGGACACCGCGAACGCACACACAGAAGTGCGTTGCCCCGCGGACGGGAGTGCCTCGACGTCGAGTGGAGCTTCATGAAGCCAAGCAGAGTCGTCGGCGGTGAAGACGAGCGCACCGAGACGGATCTCACGGCCTTCAGCCAGTCCTCTGTCGGAAACCATGATGATGGGAATCGGAAGAATCGCAACTTCTCCAATAAACTGCTAAGACACCCACCCCACGGTGGGCGCCAAAATGTCGTGGGTCAAAGACTGATAGTAGAATGGGGGGTTGATACGTCTCCAACGTATCTATAATTTTTGATTGCTCCATGCTATATTATCTACTGATTTGAATGTTTATGGGCTTTACTATACACTCTTATATCATTTTTGGGACTAACCTATTAACCAAGAGCACAGTGCCAGTTTCTGTTTTTACCCTGTTTTAGGGTTTCGAAGAAAAGGAAAATCAAACGGAGTCCAATTGACCTGAAACTTCATGGAACTCACTTTTGGAAGGAAAGAAGCCGAGAAGACTTGGAGTGCACGCCGGGGAACCTATGAGGAGGTCACAAAGCAGGGGGGCGCGCCCACCCCCTGGGCGTGCCCTCCACCCTCGTGAACCCCTCGTGGCCCCCCTGATGTACTTCTTCCGCCTATATATCTCCATATATCCTAAAAACATCCGTGAGCACAATAGATCGGGAGTTGCGCCGCCAGAAGCCTCCGTAGCCACCGAAAACCAATCTAGACCCGTTCCGGCACCCTGCTGGAGGGGGCAATCCATCCCGGTGCTCTCCATAACGAGGAGGGAGTAGTTCTCCCTCGGGGCTGAGGGTATGTACCAGTAGCTATGTGTTTGATCTCTCTCTCTCTCTCATGTTCTTGAGGTGATACGATCTTGATGTATCGCGAGCTTTGCTATTATATTTGTATCCTATGATGTTTCTTCCCCCCTCTACTCTCTTGTAATGAATTGAGTTTCCCCTTTGAAGTTATCTTATCGGATTGAGTCTTTAAAGATTTGAGAACACTTGATGTATGTCTTGCCATGTATATCTGTGGTGAAAATGGGATATCACGTGATTCACTTGATGTATGTTTTGGTGATCAACTTGCGGGTTCCGCCCATGAACCTATGCATAGTGGTTGGCACACGTTTTCGTCGTGATTCTCCGGTAGAAACTTCGGGGCACTCTTTGAGGTTCTATGTGTTGGTTGAATAGATGAATCTGAGATTGTGTGATGCATATCGTATAATCATACCCATGGATACTTGAGGTGACATTGGAGTATCTAGGTGACATTAGGGTTTTGGTTGATTTGTGTCTTAAGGTGTTATTTTAGTACGAACTCTAGGGCTGTTTGTGACACTTATAGAAATAGCCCAACGGATTGATTGCAAAGAATAACTTTGAGGTGGTTTCGTACCCTACCATAATCTCTTCATTTGTTCTCCGCTATTAGTGACTTGGGAGTGACTCTTTTTGCATGTTGAGGGATAGTTATGTGATCCAATTATGCTAATATTGTTGAGAGGACTTGCACTAGTGAAAGTATGAATCCTAGGCCTTATTTCCTAGCATTGCAATACCGTTTACGCTGACATTTATCATTAGTTACCTTGCTGTTTCTATAATTTCTGATTACAAATACCTTTTATCTACTATCCATATACCACTTGTATCACCATCTCCTCGCCGAACTAGTGCACCTATACAATTTACCATTGTATTGGGTGTGTTGGGGACACAAGAGACTCTTTGTTATTTGGTTGCAGGTTTGCTTGAGAGAGACCATCTTCATCCTACGCCTCCTACGGATTGATAAACCTTAGGTCATCCACTTTGAGGGAAATTTTCTACTGTCCTACAAACCTCTGCACTTGGACGCCCAACAACGTCTATAAGAAGAATGTTGTGTAGTAGACATCAAGCTCTTTTCTAGCGCCGTTGCCGGGGAGGTGAGTTCTTGAAGGTATATCTTTAGATCTTGCAATCGAGTCTTTTAGTTTCTTCTTTTATCACTAGTTTAGTTTATAAAAGAAAATTACAAAAAAATGGAATTGAGTTGGTCTCATACGCTTCACTTTTTAATATCTTTCGTGAGTACGATGGAAAGGGTAATTGTGCTCAAGTTCTAGAAGAAGAATGCATTAGAATGTTTGGAACTAAATGTTTGAATGATGAGCGTGATTGCAATGTTGTTAGTACGAATTCTTTGAATATCCATGACACTAATGATGATTGCACTAGTTATGATGAAAATGTCTCCTATAAACATGTCAATTTTTGTGGAGTGCATTGGGTTCGGAAGTACACACCAAATAGGGAAGATAGATATTTCAAAAGGCATAAGTACTTAGAAACTAAATTGTTGCAAGAAGAGCTAGATGAATGTGCTAAAAATTTAATTTTTCTTAGCCCTACTTGTGAACTTTGCAATGAACATGATCATTTTAGTACCCAATGCAAATTGTTTCATGATCGCATCGTGTCCAAAAATTGTGATGACTTGATTTCCCTTGCACATCATAATGAACTTAGTTTGCTTTTGGGTTATGAAGAAATTAAACGCATAACTAAGGATATTCCAAAATTTTCCCTTGATAAAGTTCTTCATTTTGATCTAGAGAAAATTTATATGTATTGTGCGGTGAATTGCATTGAAAATCCTTATATTGCCAACTACATAAAGAAAAGAAAACAAATAGAAGATGAAGAGAATACTAATGAAAGGGAAGAGACTTCCCAATACCCTCCTATTATTTCTTATGATGAATCAGGTAACGAGGAGGAGCCTCCTATTCAACCAATCTCATTAATAAGGAGCTCCAAAAAGAGGATTGAACCCACACATGATGTGGTGAAGAAGAAGAAAATAAAAAGGAAGAGAGGTAAAAGGATATCTCCCCCAAATAATGCTGCTCCTATTACTATTGTGCCTCATGAAAATACAATTGTGGAAGATAATGATACTTCTTATGAGCTTGAAAATCTTTTTGGCACTTGCTTGGATCAATATGATAGTTGCTATACTATTATTGCTATCCATACAATTAATGATGAGAGTGATTATGTTTATAATATGAAAAGGCCCAAGCTTGGGGATGCTAAGCTTAATGAAGATGATATTTTTAGTATCCCAAGTTCTGATATGCAAATTTATAATGATGAGAGCATGCCTCCTACCTATGATGATTATTGTGATGATACTTATGCTATAAAAAGTAGTGATTATATTTATAAAACTTCTCATGATTATGGTTACCCATTTTCTGAACATTACTCTTTTAATGTGGAAACAATTTATAGTATCCAAGTCTCTTATGATACTCCCACTATCCCGAATGAGAAGAATTTTGCATATGTGCAGAGTAATAAAATTTCTATGCTTGTAGATCATGAAAAGAATGCTTTAGGTGCTGGTTATATTGTTGAATTCATTCATGATGCTACTGAAAATTATTATGAGGGGGAACATATGCTTGTAGGAATTGCAATAATATTAAGTTTCCTCTCTATGTGCTTAAAATTTTGAAGTTATGCTTGTTTTTCCTTCCCAGGCTAGTTGATTATTGTTCCCACAAGTTGTTTGCTCACAAAATCCCTATGCATAGGAAGTATGTTAGACTTATATGTGCTAGTCATATTCTTCATGATGCTGTCTTTATGTTTCAATTCTTATATTTTATGTGAGCATCATTGAAATCATCATCCCTAGCTAGGGGCGTTAAACGATAGCACTTGTTGGGAGGCAACCCAATTTTATTTGTATTCCTTGCCTTTTGTTCCTGTTTAGTAATAAATAATTCATCTAGCCTTTGTTTAGACTTGCTTTTAATTAGTGTTTGTGCCAAGTAGAACCTTTGGGAAGACTTGGGGAAAGTCTTTGCGATCATGCTGTAAAAAACAGAAACTTTAGCGCTCACGATAATTGCTGCCATATTTTATTGAAGAATTCTATTTAGTTAATTCTTTTTCCAGATGATTAATAGATAAATTACTCAGGTCCAGCAATTTATTTGAGAATTTTATGTGTTCCATAAGTACACGTTTGATCCAGATTACTACACACTGTTCTGTTTTTGACAGATTCTGTTTTTTGTGTGTTGTTTACTTATTTTGATGAATCTATGGCTAGTAAAATAGTTTATAAACCGTAGAGAAGTTAGAATACAGTAGGTTTAACACAAATATAAACAAATAATGAGTTCATTACAGTACCTTGAAGTGGTGATTTATTTTCTTATACTAACGGAGCTTATGAGTTTTCTGTTAAGTTTTGTGTTGTGAAGTTTTCAAGTTTTGGGTAAGGATTCGATGGACTATGGAATAAGGAGTGGCAATAGCCTAAGCTTGGGGATGCCTAAGTCACCCCAAGGTAATATTCAAGGACAACCAAGAGCCTAAGCTTGGGGATGCCCCAGAAGGCATCCCCTCTTTCGTTTTCATTCATTAGTAACTTTACTTGGAGCTATATTTTTATTCACCACATGATATGTGTTTTGCTTGGAGCGTCAATTTATTTTGTTAGTATTTGCTTTCTGTTATTTATAACAATGTCTTGGATCTTTTATTTCAATAAAAATGGCATTGATAGCCTTTACTATGCCTATTTTAGAAGTCCAGCTGTTTGAAAACAGAAAGTTTACCGTTGTTGCAATAATTCCCTAGAAAGTCAGATTGCGATAAAATGTTGAAACCTTTTGCATATTAAGCTCTGATAAATTTAATACAGTGGGAATTTTCTTTCATAATTTTTGGAGCTAGGGAAGTATGGATGTTGCAGCATTCTTTACAGACTGTCCTGTTTAGGCAGATTGCTGTTATGTTTGCATTGTTTGCATATGTTTGCTTCTTTAATGATTCTATTTGAGGATAGGACTATTAAATATGCAGAGGCATTTAGTATGCAATGTTGAATAATAATTTTAGTGATGTGCTACAGTAGAGTATGATAAGGTTTTGGCAATGGTTTATACTAACTTATCTCACGAGTCCTTGTTGAGTTTTGTGTGGATGAAGCTTTTGAGATTTAGGGAGACCTTGATATGAGAGGAATTAAGGAGACACAAAAGCTCAAGCTTGGGGATGCCCAAGGCAACCCAAGATAATATTTCAAGAAGCCTCAAGCATCTAAGCTTGGGGATGCCGCGGTTGGCATCCCACCTTTCTTCTTCAACAACTATCGGTTAGTTTCGGTTCATCCTAAGTTTTTGCTTCTTCACATGATGTTTGCCATTCTTAGAATGTCATTTTATTTTGATTTGCTTTCTGTTTGAATAGAATACCAAGATCTGAAATTATTAAATGTTAGAGAGTCTTCACATAGTTGCATAATTATTCGACTACTCATTGATCTTCACTTATATCTTTCGGAGTAGTTTGTCATTTGCTCTAGTGCTTCACTTATATCCTTTTAGAGCACGGTGATGGTTTTATTATATAGAAATAGATGAACTCTCATGCTTAACTTAGATTATTTTGAGAGTCTTAAATAGCATGGTAATTGGCTTAAATAATCCTAATATGCTAGGCATCCAAGAATAGTAAAAACTTTCATATAGAGTATTGAATACTAAGAGAAGTTTGATGCTTGATGATTGTTTTGAGATATGGAGGTAATAATATCAAAGTCGTGGTAGTTTAGTAGTTGTGAAATTGAGAAATGCTTGTGTTGAAGTTTGCAAGTCCTGTAGCATGCACATATGGTAAAAGTTGTGTAACAAATTTGAAACATGAGGTGTTATTTGATTGTCCTCCTTATGAGTGGCGGTCGGGGATGAGCGATGGTCTTTTCCTACCAATCTATCCCCCTAGGAGCATGCGCGTAGTGCCGAGGTTTTTGATGACTTGTAGATTTTTGCAATAAGTATGTGAGTTCTTTATGACTAATGTTGAGTCCATGGATTATACGCACTCTCACCCTTCCATCATTGCTAGCCTCTACGGTACCGTGCATTGCCCTTTCTCACATCGAGAGTTGGTGCAAACTTCGCCGGTGCATCCAAACCCCGTGATACGATACACTCTTTCACACATAAACCTCCTTATATCTTCCTCAAAACAGCCACCATACCTACCTATTATGCCATTTCCATAGCCATTCCGAGATATATTGCCATGCAACTTTCCACCATCCAGTTTATCATGACACATTCATCATTGTCATATTGCTTAGCATGATCATGTAGTTGACATAGTATTTGTGGCAAAGCCACCGTTCATAAATTTTTTCATACTTGTCACTCTTGATTCATTTCATATCCCGGTACACCGCCGGAGGCATCCATATAGAGTCATACTTTGTTCTAGTATCGAGTTGTAATCATTGAGTTGTAAATAAATAGAAGTGTGATGATCATCATTCAATAGAGCATTGTCCCAAAAAAAGGCCAAAGAAAAAAAAAGAAGGGCCCCAAAAAAATAAAAAAAATAAAAGGGGCAATGCTACTATCCTTGTTTTCCACACTTGTGCTTTAATGTAGCACCATGTTCTTCATATAGAGAGGCTCTTGAGTTATCACTTTCATATACTAGTGGGAATTTTCATTATAGAACTTGTCTTGTATATTCCAACAATGGGTCTCCTCAAGTGCCCTAGGTCTTCGTGAGCAAGCAAGTTAGATGCACACCCACTTAGTTTCTTTTGTTGAGCTTTCATACATTTATAGCTCTAGTGCATCCATTGCATGGCAATCCCTACTCCTTGCATTAACATCAATTGATGGGCATCTCCATAGCTCATTGATTAGCCTCGTTGTTGCGAGACTTTCTCCTTTTTGTCTTCTCCACATAACCCCCATCATATTCTATTCCACCCATAGTGCTATATCCATGGCTCGCGCTCATGTATTGCGTGAAGGTTTATGAGTTTGAGATTACTAAAGTATGAAACAATTGCTTGGCTTGTCATCGGGGTTGTGCATGATGAGAGCATTCTCGTGTGAGGAAAATGGAGCATGACTAAACTATATGATTTTGTAGGGATGAACTTTCTTTGGCCATGTTATTTTGAGAAGGCATGATTTCTTAGTTAGTATGCTTGAAGTATTATTATTTTTATGTCAATATGAACTTTTATCTTGAATCTTATGGATCTGAATATTCATGCCACAATTAAGAAGAATTACATTCAAATTATGCCAAGTAGCACTCCGCATCAAAAATTCTGTTTTTATCATTTACCTACTCGAGGGCGAGCAGGAATTAAGCTTGGGGATGCTGATACGTCTCCAACGTATCTATAATTTTTGATTGCTCCATGCTATATTATCTACTGTTTTGAATGTTTATGGGCTTTATTATACACTTTTATATCATTTTTGGGACTAACCTATTAACCCAGAGAACAGTGCTAGTTTCTGTTTTTACCCTGTTTTAGGGTTTCAAACAAAAGGAAAATCAAACGGAGTCCAATTCACCTAATACTTCACGGAGCTCATTTTTGGAAGGAAAGAAGCCTAGAAGACTTGGAGTGCACGTCTAGGAACCTACGAGGAAGTCACGAGGCAGGGGGCGCGCCCTCCACCCTCGTGAGCCCTCTGACGTACTTCTTCCGCCTATATATCTCCATATACCCTAAAAACATCCGTGAGCACAATAGATCGGGAGTTCCGCCGCCAGAAGCCTCTGTAGCCACCGAAAACCAATCTAGACCCGTTACGGCACCCTGCCGGAGGGGCCAATCCTTCTTCGGTGGCCATCTTCATCATCCCGGTGCTCTCCATGACGAGGAGGGAGTAGTTCTCCCCTTGGGCTAAGGGTATGTACCAGTAGCTATGTGTTTGATCTCTCTCTCTCTCTCTCTCTCTCGTGTTCTTGAGGTGATGCGATCTTGATGTATCGCGAGCTTTGCTATTATATTTGGATCCTATGATGTTTCTTCCCCCCTCTACTCGCTTGTAATGAATTGAGTTTCCCCTTTGAAGTTATCTTATCGCATTGAGTCTTTAAAGATTTGAGAACACTTGATGTATGTCTTGCCGTGTATATCTGTGGTGACAATGGGATATCACGTGATTCACTTGATGTATGTTTTGGTGATCAACTTGCGGGTTCCGCCCATGAACCTATGCATAGTGGTTGGCACACGTTTTCGTCGTGATTCTCCGGTAGAAACTTCGGGGCATTCTTTGAGGTTCTATGTGTTGGTTGAATAGATGAATCTGAGATTGTGTGATGCATATCGTATAATCATACCCATGGATACTTGAGGTGACATTGGAGTATCTAGGTGACATTAGGGTTTTGGTTGATTTGTGCCTTAAGGTGTTATTCTAGTATGAACTCTAGGGCTGTTTGTGACACTTATAGCAATAGCCCAACGGATTGATCAGAAAGAATAACTTTGAGATGGTTTCGTACCCTACCATAATCTCTTCGTTTGTTCTCTGCTATTAGTGACTTGGGAGTGACTCTTTGTTGCCTGTTGAGGGATAGTTATCTGATCCAATTATGCTAATATTGTTGAGAGGACTTGCACTAGTGAAAGTATGAACCCTAGGCCTTATTTCCTAGCATTGCAATACCGTTTACGCTGACTTTTATCATTAGTTACCTTGCTGTTTTTATAATTTCAGATTACAAATACCTTTTATCTACTATCCATATACCACTTGTATCACCATCTCTTCGCCGAACTAGTGCACCTATACAATTTACCATTGTATTGGGTGTGTTGGGGAAGCAAGAGACTCTTTGTTATTTGGTTGCAGGGTTGCTTGAGAGAGACCATCTTCATCCCACGCCTCCTACGGATTGATAAACCTTAGGTCATCCACTTGAGGGAAATTTGCTACTGTCCTACAAACCTCTGCACTTGGAGGCCCAACAACGTCTACAAGAAGAAGGTTGTGTAGTAGAAATCATGGGTTGGTACGAGGAGGCAAGATCCTAGCTATGGATTAGTTGTACACACAAGTTTTATGAGTTCGGGCCCTTCTCGAAGGAAGTAACAGCCCTACGTCTTGGTGCCCTGAGGCGATCGACTGGATTATGTGTGTGTGTGTGTGTGTGTTTTTACAAAAGATGCGAACCCTTGTCCCAAAGGTGGAGGGTGGCTTCTATAGAGTGCGCCAGGACCCCTGCTCCCCTCCATTACACAGGGTTCAATGTACATTAAGAGAGGAATGTTACTGGTAACGCTAGCCCTTAAGTGCTATAAATGACAATTAAGACTATAAGTAAATGCTCGACCATTGTTGGTGCAGAGTGGCTTTAGATCTTCCGCTCGTCGAGTGGCTTCTGCAACGGTCGAGTGACATTGATTCTTCTGAGTGGAACGTCTTTGGTCGAGTGGCTGATGGTACCCTTTGAATGATCCTGGCTTTAGTGTGATGTCCTAGGGGAAGGTGTCTAGGTCAGGCCTATGACCCTACCCTAGGTACATAACCTCATCAATGTCTATCTCCGCATCTCTCCAATGAAAGGCACTCATCTCTTCGGTGTCAAAGGGAAGCTTGCCCCTAGATACGTGGGTCCTTTCAAGATCATTGGCAAAAGAGGCGACCTCGCCTATCAACTTGAGCTTCCGTCCAACTTTGCAAACATGCACGACGTGTTTCACGTGTCTCAGCTTCGCAGGTGCTTCAAGACGCCTGACTGCACCATCAACTTCGAAGAGATTGATCTCCAAGAAGACATGTCTTATCATGAGCATCCCATTGCTATTCTTGAAGAAACCAAGCGCAAGACTCGCAACAAGTCTATCAAATTCCTGAAAGTGAAGTGGTCACATCATTCGGACCAAGAAGCCACCTAGGAACGCGAGGACCACCTCCGTTCCGAATATCCAGAGTTCTTTCAGTCCTAGGTCCTAGATCTCGGGACATGATCCTTTTGTAGTGGTGGAGTGTTGTAACACCCCGGATGTAACTTACCATATTTGTACTCCAACTCTTGCCATTTCCGGCTTTAAGTTATGATTTCCCTTCGTGGTTGGGTTTGTCTTTGTTTTGCATTTTTTTCATGTCATGCATTTCATATCATGTCATCATGTGCATCTCATTTGCATACGTGTTCGTCTCATGCATCTGAGCATTTTCCCCGTTGTCCGTTTTGCAATCCGACACTCCTATGTCCTCCGACGCCCCCTTTTGCCTCTTTTCGTGAGCGGGTGTTAAACTTTCTCAGAATGGATGGAGATTTGCCAAGCTGCCTTGGTACACCACTGGTAGACCGCCTGTCATGTTTCGTGCCATTTCGAGTCCATTTGATACTCCAATGGCTAACCGCGGAATCCGTAAAGGCCTCGTGTGTGTTGTAGCCCAACACCCCTCCAAAGTGGCCCAAACCCATCCAAACCCCCCTCCATCCTCTCGGCCGTTCAATCACGATCGCGTGGCCGAAAACCGCACTCCATTTGGACACTCCTAGCTCCCTCTACCTATATAAACACCCCCCCCCCTTCAAAATTTGCAGTCCAAACCCTAAAAATCCTTCCCCGCCGCAACAGGACGTGTCCGTCTAGGCCAGACATGCCCACGCCGCCGCCTGAAGCCACTGGCACCACGCCACATGTCCGCCACCGAGGACCACAGGGTCCATTGCGGGCCCCCGCAGCACGTCTCTCCATCGCCGCCTCCCGCGGAGACCGTGCCCTCGCCCGCCGCCGAGCGCCCGCGGTGCGCCGCCTCCTCCTCGCTGCCTTTCTTCGCTGCCCCATGCCCTCGCGCTGCCGCCTCCTGACATCACCTTCGCCGCCCCGCGACCATGTTGCCCCGCTCGGCCTCCGCCCGATCCGGTCGAGTGCCGTCGGCGGCGACCTTCTCTGGCCCGATCCGCTCCTCCGGCGCCGTCCCCGACCCCAGCTCTGCCTGCCCTGGCCGGCCCCTTCATCCCCGGGCTCCTCCGGCGACTACTCCGGCGGGATCCACCGCGTTGACTTCTTCCCCCCTCGAGGTTGATTTCTCCTAAGTCCCGAAAATATTTGCATTTTGATGCTCCCTTCATCATGCCATAACTCTATCATCATAGCTCCGTTTCTTGCGCATAATATATCAAATTGTTCATCTGGATATGCTCTTCATTTTGTTACATTGTGCCATGCTTGTTTGAGTCCATCTTGATGCCCAAATTGTTGATGCAATAGTGCTATAAATGTTAGTTCCTGTTACTTAGCAGATATTGAGCATTTGTCATTTTTGCTACATTTGTTGTGTGCTTCGTATGGGCATGAGCTCTACATGTGTTTTGAGATATGCCATGCCATCTTTACAGCGGTGTATACCATGTATTTTTGTGATCAATGTGGTGACTAGCACAAGCATGCAAAGTAGCTCTCGTAATATTGCTGTTTTCAGGGACTTAGAATATCACTAAGTCTTTGCGCTGCTGTTATTTTTATGCCATGTGTTCATGTTGCTACAGAGAGACCCATGCTACTTTTGAGTATGTTCAGTACAGATGATTTGGGAATATGGTTGTGCTCTATCCAGACATGTCCCTGTTTGCATTTATGGAGTGCCCTAGAATGACTCAATGTTGCTCTACTTTTGCTATAAAATGTTCCTAGCAGATTGTTTACGTGTTAATCAATTTTTCCATGGTTGTTGTAGTTGATCCATGCATGCTATGAGTTTGTTCTTGCTTTGGTTAGCTTCATGAACATGTATTATTGCTGGTAGTATGCTTAGATTGTCATGCAATGCCTTATGTTGAGTGAATCAAGCTCGCAAAGAGGCCTTCATAATTCCGTTTTGCCATGTCCAGTTTTCTGCTAAGTCTGAATCTATTAACGAAACTTGCTATGTTTACATGGGTGCCATTATATCTTATTATCCTTTTTGGCTTATGGTCATTAAGGGACTTTTTTATATGCTTTGAGTAGATTCATTCCATGCCTTTGTTTGCTATATTCTGTTCCTGTAGCATGTTCTTAGCTTGCTCTAAACATTGCTTCCTGATGTTAATTTGAGGCATGTTAGTATTTCACGAACTCTGTGAAGCTGATATCTTTTTCCCTTTTGCCATGATTGTTTGAACCTTATATTGTGTGATTTAGCCGTAGCTTAGTGTTCATCTTTTGTCAAGCATATTGAGTAGATCACTGCCATGTGCTTTGTTGCTATGTTAGAGTGCAGTAGCTTAGTTTCTTTTTGCATTTCAGATGGCATCGTGCTGTTAATTGCAAAATTTGCAAACCGTTCATCTGATTCCGGTGATCTTTATATCGACTTCGACCGAAATCATCTCATCTTTCCAGTGGCACTCTTGGTTTGCCAAGTTGAGTCCTGGTTCAATCTTTTCCTTCTGGAGCATGCATATGCATTGCATATCACATCCCGCATATGATGCCATGTTTTGCATCATGTTGCTTGCGCATTGCACCGTGATTGATTGTTGGTCCTTTGCTTGTGTTCTTGCTTTGGGTAGAGCCGGGAGACGAGTGCATGATCAAGGAACCCGTTGAGTACGCTTACGAGGATCAAGCTTACGTCAACCCGGAGAACTTTGCAGGGAAGATGACCATACCCTTGAAATCACTTCTATCTTTGATTGCTAGTTTCTCGCCCTATTGTTATTCCACGATACCCACCACTTTCTATATCATGCCTCCCATATTGCCATGTCAAGCCTCTAACCCACCTTTCCTAGCAAACCGTTGTTTGGCTATGTTACCGCTTTGCTCAGCCCCTCTGATAGCATTGCTAGTTGCAGGTGAAGATGGAATTTGTTCCTTGTTGGAACATGTTTATTGTTGGGATATCTTTATTATATCTTGTTTATGTTAATGCATCTATATACTTGGTAAAGGGTGGAAGGCTCGGCCTTATGCCTGGTGTTTTGTTCCACTCTTGCCGCCCTAGTTTACGTCATACCGGTGTTATGTTCCTTGATTTTGCGTTCCTTATGCGGTTGGGTTATAATGGGAACCCCTTGACAGTTCGCCTTGAATAAAACTCTTCCAGCAAGGCCCAACCTTGGTTTTACCATTTGCCACCTAAGCCTTTTTCCCGTGGGTTCCACGGACTCAAGGTTCATCTTTATTTTAAACCCTCGGGCCAGTGCTCCTCTGAGTGTTGGCCCAAACTAGAGTCCTTTGTAGCGCCCCCTCGGGGAAACTCGAGGTTTGGTTTTAGTTGTATAGAGTGCTCATCCGGTGTGCCCTGAGAACGAGATATGTGCGACTCCTATCGGGATTTGTTGGCACATCGGGCGGCTTTGCTGGTCTTATTTTACCATTGTCGAAATGTCTTCTAACCGGGATTCCGAGTCTGATCAGGTCGTCCTGGGAGAAGGAATGTCCTTCGTTGACCCTGAGAGCTTGTGATGGGCTAAGTTGGGACACCCCTGCAGGCTTTTGAACTTTTGAAAGTCGTGCCCGCGGTTACGGGCAGATGCGAATTTGTTAATATCCGGTTGTAGAAAACTTGACACTTAACTTAATTAAAATGAATCAACAATGGTCTTGTGTTATGCTTGAACGTAAGTAGTTTCAGGATCACTTCTTGATATTTATAGCTTCTCGACCGAGCTTTGCTTCTCTTCTTGCTCTCATTTGCATAAGTTAGCCACCATATATGCTAGTGCTTGCTGCAGCTCCACCTCACTACCTTTTCCTACCCTTAAGCTTAAATAGTCTTGATCGCGAGGGTGTGAGATTGCTGAGTCCTCGTGACTCACAGATTACTTCCAAACCAGATGCAGGAGCCGATGATGCCAGTGCAGGGGACGCGACCGAACTCAAGTGGGAGTTCAACAAAGATTCTGGTCGTTACTATGTTTCCTTTCCGGATGATCAGTAGTGGAGCCCATTTGGGGCGATCGGGGATCTATGCATTTGGGGTTGTCTTTATTTTGGTTCCATAGTCGGACCTTGATTGTATTCTGGATGATGTAATGCTATATTTATGTATTGTGTGAAGTCGCGATTGTAAGCCAACTCTTTATCCCTCTCTTATTCAGTACATGGGATGTGTAAAGATTACCCCTCTTGTGACATGCCTACTATGTCGTTATGCCTCTAAGTCATGCTCCGACACGTGGGAGATATAGCCGCAACATGGGTGTTACAGATGCCCCCTCCGGCGGAGCTCTGAAATAGGCCCCAAGATGGGATCTCATGGATACAGAAAGTTACGGTGGTGGAACTAGGGTTTTGGCTCATGTTTTGATCGTTTGGGGGTACGTAGGTATATATAGGAGGAAGAAGTATGTCGGTGGAGCAATAGGGGGCCCATGAGGGTGGAGGGTGCACCTGGGGGGGAGGCGTGCCCCTACCTCGTGCCCTCCGTGTTGATTGCTTGACGTAGGGTCCAAGTCTCCTGGATCTTGTTCATTCCAAAAATGACGTTCCCGAAGGTTTCATTCCGTTTGGACTCCGTTTGATATTCCTTTTCTTCGAAACCCTAAAATAGGCAAAAAAATAGCAATTCTGGGCAGGACCTCAGGTTAATAGGTTAGTCCCAAAAATAATATAAAAGTGGAAAATAAAGCCCAATAATGTCCAAAATAGAAGATAATATAGCATGGAGCAAACAAAAATTATAGATACGTTGGAGACGTATCAATCATCCCCAAGCTCGTCCTCGAGTAGGTAAATGATAAAACAAGAATTTTTGATGTGGAATGCTACTAGGCGTAATTTCAATGTAATTCTTCTTAATTTTGGCATGAATATTCAGATCCGAAAGATTCAAGACAAAAGTTTAATATTAACATAGAAATAATAATACTTCAAGCATACTAACTAAGTAATTATGTCTCCTCAAAATAACATGGCCAAAGAAAGTTCATCCCTACAAAATCATATAGTTTAGTTATGCTCCATTTTCGTCACACAAAAATGCTCTCATCATGCACAACCCCAATGACAAGCCAAGCAATTGTTTCATACTTTAGTAATCTCAAACTTTATAAACCTTCACGCAATACATGAGCGTGAGCCATGGATATAGCACTATGAATGGAATAGAGTATAATGATGGGGGTTATGTGGAGAAGACAAAAAAGGAGAATGTCTCACATCAACGATGCTAATCAATGAGCTATGGAGATGCCCATCGATTGATGTTAATGCAAGGAGTATGGATTGCCATGCAACAGATGCACTAGAGCTATAAATGTATGAAAGCTCAACAAAAGAAACTAGTGGGTGTGCATCCAACTTGCTTGCTCACGAATACCTAGGGCACTTGAGGAGGCCCATTGCACTACTAGAAAAAGGCCTACTAATGGCGCACCTAATTTGGCCATTAATGGCGCATTAGTGGTGCGCCATTAGTAGCACGCCATTAGTATATTTTACTAATGGCGCACCACTGGTGCGCCATTAGTATCTGGTATACTAATGGCGCACCACGTGGTGCGCCATTAGTATAGCCCACGGTGCGCCATTAGTATGCCTCCCAGGGGGCCATGTATACCGAGGTGCTTTGGCATACTAATGGCGCACAACAGCAGTATGCGCCATTAGTAACTTCGGCATACTAATGGCGCACTGTGATGTGATGCGCCATTAGTATGAATATTAGGTTTTTTTATTTTTTTTATTTTCTGTTTTTTGCACAGGTTACAAAATGTATAATTGAACAAAATATAGACAACACACATCAACAACAGATTCATTGAATACAATAGAAGATTAGTCTCTGGATACAATTCATCATATTAGTCTCCGAATACAATTCATCATATTAGTCTCCGAATTGAAAAGACCGAACAAAGATAAAACATTACAAGTCTCAAGACCGCGAGTATCGAGTTTGTCGGAAGTAATACTTATCCTAACAAGTCCTACTAATCATCGTCATACAACTTCTACTCGTTATTCATAACAAGTCATACGATCATCATCTTGATAGTCTTTGAACCAACCCTACTTAATTATTCATCAGCACATGATCATCAGTATTAGGCAGGACCTAAATACCCTATTTAAGCTAAAATAGCATAAAACAATATAGACCCTAACTCTCCATTATGGAGAATGGAGAACATCCTGTCTCCAATTCTTGCGCTTCGCTTCCTTTTGCTTCCAAGAAGCTCCTTACGACTGTCCATACATTTTTTCCATCCTTTGATTTTCATGTCTCCACTTCTTTTAGAAATCTGGTATGGACAGTTGAGATTCGTAGGATGACCTGGCTGTATGTTCAAAACATTAACACTACCTTTCAGATACATCATATGAGGCACACAATTCTCCGGGATTATCTGTTGAAAAACATAGTAATAACTTCATAGTTAGCGTACTAGTTTTAGAAGTATGCAAAAGATGCACGGATGTCGTAATAGTAAAAATCTTACCAGGGTATCTCCATGGTAGTTACCGTAGTTGAACACATGCACTAGTGGCACGTATTTACCATAATGTTGAGGAATTTGTTTGTGGATAATGTAATTTTCAATGTCAGCACAAAATCCGACCAGATGATTTTTCTCCTTGTAAGTTGTTAATTCGGAGCCATCGGTGTAGTGGGTTTTGTCTACCATCTCCCGCACATTCTTTGAACAATAAAAATAAGCTGTCAATGGAAATAAGCTGTCAACTATTTTGAAATAAACAATATAAATTAGCTAATAACTATGTTTGAGAAACTCACATAGCGATAGAAATGGAGGCGTATCAACAAGGACCCAAATGTCCATATTGTCTTGGTTGATTTGAGGATTACCAAGATCCATGGTGATAAGCATACCCTCATCAAAACCATACATCTTGCAAAATGTTTCCCAATTTTTGCAACCAAAATGGGTTACGCCCTCAGAATTATATAGATTTACTTCAAAGTCCACATCGTGATGAGTCCTTAGGTGAATTTTCTTTGTTTCAGAAATTTCATGGTCTTCAAAATCCATCCTCTCCAAGACATAGCGTCTTGCATGGCATGGGATAAGCTATACTCGAATTGTAAAAGATGAAAATTACACATTGAAATAGTTGAAGTCATGCTTAATTATGAAAATAACACTTGTCGTCGTTGTGTACCGTTTCAACTTCGAAGGTCTCCTCGAGCTTAATGCTGAAGCGCCGATCATCGTCCAGGTGAGGCATGTCGCACAGACCTCGATCGTCGTGGCACCAGTCGCACTCCGCTGGGAGACTTTCGTCGTCCGATGATGACATATCCTACATTCATAATTCAAAACTACATCATTTAGGGTTTGTCGACACTGAGGCATCCTAAAAGCCTAAGCTTTTATCATTTAGGGTTTGTCGATGCCGAGGCACCCTAAAAGCCTAAGCTTTCATCATTTAGGTTCTTATAGACACCGAGGCACCCTAAAAGCCAAGGTTTTATCATTTTGGGTTTGTCGACGCCGAGGCACCCTAAAAGCCTAAGCTTTCATCATTTAGGTTCTTATCGACACCGAGGCACCCTAAAACCTATGGTAATGCAGCAAGAATAAAGGGGCAGTTGATCCTACTTAATTAAGTACTAAGATACCCCGGCCCATGCATTAGTCGCAAGTACCCCATATGTCCTATTTTTAGCAAAGTCATGCTAAAATTCATGGAAAATTTCAGCATGACCTTTGCTGAAAATAGGACACATGGAGTACCCGAATTTGCCGGAACGGAAGTTAATCGACATTACGGCAAACTCAAGGGCCTCTCGGGGTACCTGCAAATTCATCACGACACAATGGTCGGAGACAAAACCCAGCAAACTAGCAAGATGATCATCATCTTTGCAAGTCATTACTTGTCAAACGCAGAAGTGCATAACACAAGCGCACCGACATAGACCAAGATGATCATCAATTTTGAATCAATAGACATACTTCTCAAAAGAGGCATTATCAAATTCTGGTGCCCTTGACTTACTAGTATTTATCTCTTATGACTGATGAATGTGCATTGAGTCCAGAAGCAAAGACTCTACAGTGAAATGAAAAAAACCTTGGAAATATATTTATGATAACTCTAAATGGATCAGAAGGTGCAGATGCACTTGTAAAAAAAGGTATGCATTTGCAGCAACTTTGTTCTGATTATGACACCATTCTGTTAAGAAGGCAAAATAACATTATCATCCCAATTCATGGTTGAAGTTGAAGACCCTAAGCTTTAAAATGCCAATTCTCAGTTACGCATGTTAACTTATTTACCAGTTCAGAACTATCACCAGAAAATAGTAAATCCACATTGACCACATAATATTATTTTGCAACCACTCAGTTTGTCCTTGACTGGGACACTTGAAGCACAAAACAACTAATGCAGAGCCTAACCACCTCTACAGTTTGTCCTTGACTGGGATTTTTTACTTAGAAAATACAAAACTTCTGTTATTGTTTTTATTTTTAACCAGAGCCTAACCACCTCTATAGTTTACAAATTAATTAAGATAATCACTAATCAGGCATGGAAAATTATTTTAGCCATGATCCCTGAGGATTAGAGCCTCCACAAGTCAGAGAAAATTAGTGTCTCCACTTATATTGTCAATGCTTGTTGTATGTTTGGCTTAAGGGTTTTCCTTTTCAAATTCTGTCTCTGTTTCTAAACAAAGTAGGCTTCTATCCTGTCTAGAATGTAATGAAGACGTCTTGGATAAGCTGAGTGTTGTAATGAAGATGTCTTGGTGAGACTTGATATATGTCCAAAATTAGAGAAATCACAAGGTACTTTCTCTACCAAATAAACTCCATATGACCACACAAAGCCCTGTTTAACACACCTGTAAAGAGGAACAACCCCCCTAAGGAGCTAGAAAGCTATATGAAACAAAATTATCAAGCATAGGCATACAAATTCAGTACTGCATGAAACAAAATAGGTACAACAAGTAGCTGCTAGAGGGGGAGAGGGGGAGAGGAGGAGGGGGAGCTCACGGGGGCCGGGGAGTGGGGCGCGGGGAGGATGTCGGGGACGAGGTCCGGGTGGTGGTGGTGCTCCGGCGACGGTGGTGTGGACGGGGCAGCGTCCGGGCGGCGGGGCAGCGTCGAGGTGGCGGGGCAGCGGCGTCGGGGCGGGGTCGAGGCGGCGTCGGGGTGGCGGGGCAGCGTCGGGGCGGCGGGGTAGCGGCGTCGGGAGAAGAGAGGGGAAGGGGATCGAGGGCGAGGGCGAGGGAGAGAGAGGGGATAGGGAGGGGCCGGCCGGGGAGGGAATGTGGATGGCAAAAAAAATTACTAATGGCGCACTGTCCCCCAGTGCGCCATTACTAGTTTGAACTAGTAATGGCGCACGGTGTGACAGTGCGCCATTAGTAGTTTTGCAAAAAAGGGAAAAAATATAATAAAAAAACAACATTAGTGGCGCACTTTCCGACAAGTGCGCCATTACTAGTTACAACTAGTAATGGCGCACTTTGTCTGGATGCGCCATTAGTATGTTTGGACAGGCGCACTAGTTCCAAATTTTTTTTTTGATACTAATGGCGCACCCTGGGCCGGGTGCGCTATTAGTAGTTTCAACTCTAATGGCGCACCCCTTGTCAGGTGCGCCATTACTTTCAATCCCATCTATAGCCCTTTTTCTAGTAGTGTTGTTGGAATATACAAGCCAAGTTCTATAATGAAAAATTCCCACTAGTATATGAAAGTGACAAAACAAGAGACTCTCAATCAAGAAGATCATGGTGCTACTTTGAAGCACAAGTGTGAAAAAAAGATAGTAGCGTTGTCCCTCTTCATTTATTTACAACTCAATGATTACAACTCAATACTAGAACAAGGTATGACTCTATATGAATGCCTCCGGCGGTGTACCGGGATATGCAATGAATCAAGTGTGACATGTGTGAAAGAATTATGAACAGTGGCTTTGCCACAAATATGATGTCAACTACATGATCATGCAAAGCAGTATGACAATGATGAATGTGTCATGATAAACGGGATGGTGGAAAGTTGCATGGCAATATATCTCGGAATGGCTATGGAACTGCCATAATAGGTAGGTATGGTGGCTGTTTTGAGGAAGATATAAGGTGGTTTATGTGTGAAAGAGCGTATCATATCACTGGGTTTGGTTGCACCGGTGAAGTTTGCACCAACTCTCAATGTGAGATAGGGCAATGCACGGTACCGAAGAGGCTAGCAATGATGGAATGGTGAGAGTGCGTATAATCCATGGACTCAACATTAATCATAAAGAACGCACATACTTATTGAAAAAATCTACAAGTCATTAAAAACCAAGCACTATGAGCATGCTCCTAGGGGGATAGATTGGTAGGAAAAGACCATCGCTCATCCCCGGCCGCTACTCATAAGGAAGGCAATCAAAGAACACCTCATGTTTCAAATTTGTTACATAACATTTACCATATGTGCATGCTACGGGACTTGTAAACTTCAACACAAGTATTTCTCAATTTCACAACTACTCAACTAGCACAACTTCTCTTAGTATTCAAAACACTCATAAGAAAGTTTTTACTAATCTTGAATACCAAGCATATTAGGATTATTTAAGCAAATTACCATGCTATTTAATATTCTCAAAATAGGCTAAGTGAAGCATGAGAGATCAATAGTTTCTATAAAACAAATCCACCACCGTGCTCTAAAAGATATAAGTGAAGTACTAAAGCAAAACTATATAACTCAAACGATATAGGTGAAGCACATAGAGTATTCTAATGTTAGGACCCCGATTCCAAGTCACATCGATCTAGCCAGTAACACCTCATATCACTTTGCGGCCTCACGCACGGTATTCCACGGGTGTCGCCTTACCATGGCCCGTGACCGTTTGCGTCTTTTGGCTCACGTATATGATAGTGTCGCTAGCATCTATAAGACAGAGAACCCGGGCCGACATGGCTAGTCGTGAACCCAAAGTGGTACAGAACTATGGAGACAGGCATACATGAATCACATCGAGCATGTCGATCATCAGTTAGTGATTCCAGGCTATAGCACTAGGCTAATAGGACTCCGGGGAACCCGGGCTGTAGTAGGCTAGGCAGGACTCTGGATGTCACCGCGTGACATTTCCCCAAAGGGACAGACATAGGAACGACGTGAAACACATGCCGGCTAGTCAAGTGTCCTGAGCAGTAGTGCTGGGCTAGCAGGACTCTGGTGAAGCGGGCTGTAGCGGACTACTATGGCTCGAGGAACACTAGACTACATTTCCCCATAAGAAAGGCTGCCAAGGATAAACAACTAGATTGTCAGATCCCACTCATACCAAGCATTTCAATCATACATACAATATGCCCGATATGAGTACATACAACATGGCATCACAACAAAACTCTACAACTCAAGTACTTTATTTAAAGGCTCCAGAGAGCCTTACATAACATTTTCTTACAGATAGGGGTCACATGACCCGACACTCAAGTCATACAATCATACAAGCACATGCGGAAGCAACTAGTCTGAGTACAGACACTAGAAAGAAAAAAGGCTTCTCGAAGCCTGTCTATCTACATAGGGCCCTCCATGGCCAGGATCACCAACTGGGTGGCTAGTCACTCGTCGACGTCAAGGTCTACGTAGAACCCATCAGAGGGGGCGGTGTTGTCATCTGAAAATAGTAATTAAGCAAACATGAGTACAAAGGTACTCAGCAAGTCTTACAACAGAACCTACTATACATGCTCATTCTCAAGAAGGTGGTGGGGTTATTGCAGCAAGCCAGCTTTGACTCTTGGCTAAGCTATCCTACGGAACTCCACTAGTAAAATAGTTTTCGCACACGAGTCCACTACTCACCAACACAATACCCCACCGGGGATCCTCTCTCGTCATCCTACGAGAGGTCCATCCTTGGTACTCACACTTATCTTGAGACTTTTAGTAGTATCCATTAACTTGTCTATGAACTGTATAGGCAACCAAGTAGTCCATTACCGCGGACGCGGCTATTCGAATAGTTTTATACCCTGCAGGGGTGTACTTCTTCATACACGCTTTCACCACATACCGCCGTCTACAGGACATGTACTCGGCAACCATCAAGCGGAGGCCCAACGATGGTGTTGGCCACGGCCTACCTAAACACTCAAGTCTCTAGTTCAGGTTCATCGCCTATCCAGGTTCTATCCGCAGGGAGTCCGGCCAAGGTTTCCACATACGGCCCCGAACGATGTGAACAGGGTTCCCGAGACACCAAACGGGTGACTCGGTACACCGTGCCACGATGTATCAACCTCAACATAGCCCACCCCTAGGGTCAGCACTACGCACGGCCGCCAACACATAACCTACAAACACCAGAAACTATTTGCAACTCCTGGACAGAGTACTAGGGTATTTGAGAAGCCGAGAGGGTCAATTAAGGATCCCAATGCATGGTAGTAGCTGAATCTTAAAATCACACATACAGATCTCAGTTCTTAGGGACGGCCTCAATGAAATAACCCACCATGTACTCCTACATGGCCTCTCATCGATACCTTTACCAAAACATGTTCAACACTTCCCTCACATTAACGACATAATCATATCACTCTAGCCCATCACCCAGATGAACCAGACCTGACACAACTCTAAGCATAGCAGGCATAGCAAGGCAATCAACTCCTACACGTGCTAGTGGGTTTCATCTAGTTACTGTGGCAATGACAGGTCATGCAGAGGATAAGGGTTCAACTACTGTAGCACACAGCAGTTTGAATCGTGTTGTCTTAATGCAGTAAACAAGAGCAGAAGCGAGAATGAATATGGGTTTGTATCAGAATGATCAATGGGTTGCTTGCCTGTTGGAGATGTAGTAGGGTACTGCCCTTCAGACGGATACTCGGGGTTATCCTCGGAGGCAGAACCTACCACGAAAGACACACCGAACATAATCAACACATGGCAATATGAAACAATATGATGCATGCTATGACATGGCAGGATGAAAGTGTCTTGGCCTAATGCAAGCTAAAACAGAAGGGGATGAACTCATTTGAATCAAAGATTCAAATATTAGCTCATTAAACATGGCCTTATTACTGCATTACCTTATTCTGCTTAAACAGCAAGGTTAACTTGTTTTGTCATGCATGAAACCATTACAGATGGATAGATTGAATTTTTCTGATCATTTTTCATATATAAATCTTTGCATTTGGAGCTATGGTTGATTTTCTATGATTTTTAGAAGTTTTGACTATTTTCTGGAATTTCCTATTAAAGAATAAATCCAGTAATTGAATTAATGCGTCAGCATGACATAGGTGTGACGTCAGCGGGTCAACTGGGTCGGCCAGGTCAAACCTGACTGGTGGGCCCTCTCTGTTAGTGTCACAACTAGTTAACAGAATTAGATTAACACTAATTAGCTGTCAGTGGGGCCTGGGCCCACATGTCAGTGTCTAAACTAATTAGAATTAGTTAAAACTAATCTTAAACTGATTAGCAGACCGGCCCCACCTGTCATAGACTCAGGGGGGTCTACCTGGGCCCACACAGGGGTCAAATAGAGTCAAACTCGCCGGCGGCTTGACGCCGACGATGACAGACGCGGCGGAGGGGCTCGGGTTTGCGTCTCCGGTGACCAAATCGATGGCGTAGAGCAGCTACGTGACGTGGGGAGCGAGCCGCATCGTTTGGTGGAGAAAGTGGAGCCCGGGGAGGCTTGGAACGACGCTGACGATGACCTTGGCAGTCGCCGGAGTTCGGGCGAGGATGAACCCAAAGCTACGGGGCATGGCGAGGCGCTGGGAGTTGTGCGTTAGGCTACTGGAAGCGCATGGAAGACGAAGGCATGCTCGGTGGCATCCCAACGTGGCTATGGCCACGACAGCGACGTGCGGTGGCGGCAGCAATCTTCGGCTTCCATGGCAGAGGGGGTTAGAGGACACGGACGAGCGCGGGGAGAGGGGGAAACGGTGACGGAGCTCACAGCGTTTGCAGGGGAGCGATCGGCGAGCTCGGGGAAGGGGTGAAGCGAGCGGGGCGGCAAAGGGGATCTCCGATGGCCGGAGTTGAGAGCGAGCTTGGTGCAGCGTCTCCAGGGCGAGCGAGCGCACGGGGCTCGGCCTACTTGATGCAGTCGATGACGGCAGAGCTTCCTGGCATGTCGGGGCAGTAAATGGACGGCGGTGGATGCGGTGAAGCTTGTCGGCGGCGACGGCTGCGCTCGGCAGGAAGAGGGGGAGAGAGCCAGAGAGGAAGAGAGGCCACGGGGAGTGTGGGAAGAAAGAGAGGGAGACGTGGGGGCGGTGTGGCACTCGTAGACGCCTCCAGGGCGTCGGCGGAACCAGGAGGTCGCCGGCGTGTGGCCGCGGGTGCCGGCCACGCGCTCCTCGTCCTCCTGGCGAGAGGAGGAGGACGACTGGCAAGGGCCAATCGACTGGGCCGAGCCAGGTGGGCTGGTGGGCTGCGCCTGGTAAGTTCTCTCTCTCTCCTTTTTCTGTTTTTTCTTATTTATCTATTATTTCTGTATTTCAGGGCTTTATTAAAAATACCAGGGCATTACCATAAATCATAAAATTAATCATGGCCACTGCTTAGAATATATCCAACAGCGAAGATTTTAGTTTATGATTATTTGAGCATTTAAAATATTTTATAGCATTTAAATGCCCAAATGCAAATACCATAAGGATTAACCCAATGACTTTTGATGTCCTAGAAAAATGTGCACCACTTTTGTCAAAGGTCCTAACCCAAAACAAAAAGGGTGGGCTTTTTAGAAGGGCATTTCAGGTTCATTGAAAAAGTTTTTAGTAAACACTAGTTGTTCCAGGGGGTGCTGGGGGTTCTGTCATCCCCATTTCAATTTTAAAAGGAATTTAAACATGATATACACTCTAATGCTTGAACTAACTAGGGTGTGACAACTCACCCCCACTCAAAAGAATCTCGTCCCGAGATTTAGGATCCTCCGGAAAGATGGTGGGGTACTCGAGTCGAAGACGATCCTCCCTTTCCCAAGTGGCTTCTTTCTCGGAATGGTGTGACCATTGAACCTTGAGAAACTTGATATTATGACGTCGAGTGGTACGCTCGGCTTGATCGAGGATACGAACGGGATATTCCCGATATGAGAGGTTATCTTGTAGATCAAGCGTTTCGTGGTCCACTCCACGGATAGGATCCACTAAGCAACGCCTCAGTTGAGAAATGTGGAAGACATCGTGAACTCTGGAAAGATGTGAAGGTGGTTCCAATTGGTAGGCAACTTCTCCTCGTTTGGCAAGAATGCGAAAGGGTCCGATGTAACAAGGAGCCAATTTGCCTTTGATACCGAAACGATGGGTTCCCTTTAACGGAGTAACCCGAAGGTAAGCCTTCTCGTCGACTTCATAAGTCATAGGCTTATGTTTACAATCATATTGACTCTTTTGACGAGATTGGGCTGTTTTCAATTTCTCACAAATAACACGAACATGTTCTTTTGCTTCCTGAATCATATCCGGGCCAAAGAGTTGTCTTTCCCCGGTTTCCGACCAGTTAAGAGGCGTTCGACATTTTCGTCCATAGAGAAATTCGAAAGGAGCCTTGCCCAAGCTAGCTTGATAACTATTGTTGTAAGCAAACTCCGCGAATGGAAGGCATTTCTCCCAACCCATTCCGAACAAGATGACAGAGGCTCGGAGCATATCTTCCAGAATTTGATTGACTCGTTCTACTTGACCACTTGATTGAGGATGGAAGGCGGTGCTAAAAGAGAGACGAGTTCACATAGAATTTTGGAAACTTTCCCAAAATCGAGAGTTGAAGAGACTCCCACGGTCTGAGTTAATTTCCAATGGAACACCATGAAGAGACACTATTAGGGAGATGTACAAGTCAGCTAGCGGGCTAGCGGTGATACTCTCACGAACAGGTAGGAAATGGGCTACTTTGGAAAGGCGGTCGATCACGACAAAGATGGCACTATTCCCTCTCTTGGTCCTGGGAAACCCAGTGATGAAATCCATACTGATTTTATCCCATTTCCACTCGGGAATAGCCAAAGGTTGAAGGGTGCCAGCAGGCCGTTGATGCTCTGCTTTAACACGATGAAAAACGTCGCAATTAGCAATGTATTGAGCGATTTATCTTTTCATCCTAGTCCACCAAAACCTCTGGCGTAGGTCTTGATACATTTTAGTACTACCGGGATGAATGGTGAGAGAGGATTCATGAGCTTCCTTAAGAATCAACTGGCGTAGATGTTGTTACTTGGGAACCACCAAGCGGTTCTCGAAGAAGACAACACCTCGCTCATCCATGGAAAAAAATTTAGCGACTCCGCTAGCGATGTTTTCCTTAATCCGGGATATGCCCTTATCACACTTCTGGGCAGCGATGATTTGATCCATAAGGGTAGGTTTCGCCACCAGGGTGGATAGGAATCCTCGAGGAACAATGTGAAGATTAAGCTTACGAAATTCCTCATGGAGAAGTGGTCGACTTTGTTGTAACATCAGGTTGTTAGAA
Source organism: Triticum monococcum (assembly GCA_034509565.1). NCBI lineage: Eukaryota > Viridiplantae > Streptophyta > Magnoliopsida > Poales > Poaceae > Triticum > Triticum monococcum. The sequence goes on from CM067847.1 coordinate 343,674,258, forward strand.
TTGGACTTACGACTTAGCGCATCGGCCATGACATTGGCTTTGCCCGGGGTGTAAGTTATTCATAAGTCGTAATCCGAGATCAACTCGACCCAACGTCTTTGCCTGAGATACAAATATGGTTGGGTGAAGATATATTTCAAACTTTGGTGATCGGTGAAGATCTCGCAACGATTACCGAGGAGGTAATGTCGCCAAGTTTTAAGTGCATGGACTACAGCTGCAAGCTCTAGATCATGTGTGGGATAATTTTGCTCATGTGGGTGTAATTGTTGTGAAGCATAGGCAATTACCTGACGATCCTGCATGAGTATGCAACCTAGTCCTTGTCGCTAGGCGTCACAATAGATAATAAAGTCCTTGGAGAAATCTGGTGGTACCAGTACGGGAGCAGAGGTCAGCCGTCTTTTCACTTCCTGAAAGCTGAACTTGCACTGTGGGGTCCACTCGAACTTTTTGTCTTTCTTGAGGAGTTCAGTTAGGTGTTTAGCAACCTTGGAGAAATTCTCGACGAAGCGGCGGCAATAGCTTGCTAAGCTAAGGAAGCTCCGAACTTGCTTGACCGTCTTAGGTGGAGTCCAATCAAGGACAGCTTGAACTCGCTCGGGATTGACAGCAATACCCTTACCAGAGATTACATGGCCTAGATAGGTCACTTCTAGCAACGAAAATTCACACTTGTAGGGCATAAAGGCGATGCTCTCGAAGTTTCATGAATACCAGCCTTAGATGTTCGGCATGTTCCTCTTCATTCTTGTAGTAGATGAGTATGTCATCGAGGTATACTACGACGAATTTATCCAAATACTCAATGAAGACCGAGTTCATTAACTGGGAGAAGGTGGCTGGGGCATTGGTTAAACCGAAGGACATAACGGTGTACTCGTATTAGCCATAACGAGTAACAAAGGCCGTTTTGGGAATGTCCCCGTTTCTGATTTTGATTTGATGGTAGCCCAACCTCAAATCCATCTTGGGAAAGACTAAGGATCCAGCGAGCTGATCATACAGATCGTTGATCTTGGGAAGCGGATACTTGTTCTTGATGGTGACCAAGTTGACAGGTCGGTAATCTACAACCATTCGATCCATTCCATCCTTCTTCTTGACGAAGAGGACGGGGCAAGCCCAAGGAGAGGAACTAGGATGGATGAAACCCTTTTTCAAGGACTCATCGAGTTGATTCTTAAGCTCGGCTAGTTCTAAGGGTGCCATCTTGTAGGGTCTTCTAGAAATTGGAACGGTTCCTGGAACAAGGTCTATCACAAACTCGACATCCCTGTCAGGTGGAACACCTGGCAGTTCTTCTTGAAAGACATCCGAAAAATCTTGGACTACCGGAACATCCTCAAGGTCTGGAAGGGGGTTGGCATTTAGGGAGTAAAGCTGGCGCTTGGCCACTCGAGTTAAGACATTGACTGTCTTGCCCGATGTGTGAGTAAGTTGAACGGTTCTAGTGGCACAATCAATCTTAGCATAATGAGCTGACATCGAGTCCATACCCAAGATGATGTTTATGTCTGAGGACTTGAGAGCTATTAAGGATGCAAGGAAGACAAGTCTATCGACAAGAATTTCGTTCCCATGGCTTACTCTAGAAGTTTGCCATTTGGAACCCGGAGTTTGAATTACCATGGAAGTGGGCATGTCACAGAATGTCGTGTTATGCAATCGAGCATAGTTCTCGGATATGAATGAATGAGATGCTCCAGTATCGAAAAGAACAGATGCCGGATGGCAGTTAACAAGGAGTGTACCAAGGACGATGTTAGGATCCTCATGCGCCTCCTCGGCTGAAACATAGTTGACATGGCCACGTGTAGTAGTGACCGGCTTGGCGTAGAATGTCTTTCCCGCTGGCTTACCACGGCCAACGGACTTTCCAGTCTGAGTGGGGTTGTTCTGGGGACACTCTCGACTATAGTGACCCGGCTCTCCACACTTGAAGCATGTCACCACATTGGGGCGTGGAGCAGCATTAGCAGCGGGGCAACCACAGGGCTTGGGCGGTGCAAACTGCTGGTTGGGACGAGGCGCCTCAAAGGATGGCCTCGGAATGAACCTAGGTGGAAGTGCCGTGCTTGGGATCCACACCCGGCGCTTCTGAGCTCCAGAGCCGGATGAGGAGCCAAAATCACGTGAGTGCTTGCGTGAAGCGTCATAATCAGTCTGGCCTGTCTCAGCACTGATGGCTTTATTGACCAACTTCTGAAAGGAGGTGCACTCGTGCAGACGAAGATCGTGGCGAAGCTCAGGGCTGAGTCCCTTGCGGAACCTTGCCTGCTTCTTAGCGTCGGTAGATACCTCTTCGGGAGCATATCGTGCCAAATTCCCAAATTCACGACTATATGCATCTACAATCAGTATTCCTTGGGTGAAATTGCAGAACTCCTCCCTCTTGTGATCCATGAGACCTTCCGGAATGTGATGCTCACGGAAAGCTTCACTGAATTCAGCCCAAGTAGTGATTTGGCCGACCGGGTGCATAGCTTCAAAGTTTTCCCACCAGAGACTAGGAGGGCCTTCAAGGTGATAGGCAACATAAGTAACCTTGTTGGCTTCGGCTACGTTGGCAGAACGTAGCTTGTGGGTGATGCTGCGAAGCCAGTCATCCGCGTCGAGGGGCTCGACGGAATGGTTAAACTTTGGTGGGTACAGCTTGATAAAGTCATTGATTGACACCAAGTCATTTCGCTGATGGCGTGCAGTGTTCTGCTCAATCCGCTCTAGCAGGCGGTTAGTCTCACACTTGTTTCTTTCCGCCTCCAGCATCACTTCAGCCAGAGAGGGCGGGTGAGGCAGATTTTCACCCCTAGCTGCACTGGCTTCCCCCTGCTCCGGGGTAGTAGGGTTGCTGCGGGTGTTGACCATCCTAGGAGAAAACAAGACAACGGTTTAGATAAGGATGGCTCAAACTTAGCAAGGAAGTGCAGAATGTAATGGATAACATGGAATGCAGAGATGTCCATCTGTATGTCATGGTAATATAAAACTGCCATATATATACCAACGGTCATACACATCATACATAGTTTAGTACAAGCACAGGCTACAGTACAACTATGATGAAAGACGTTACATCTCATCGGAGGCATTCCAAGCTCCTATACATTATTTGTCTACACCTCCGGAATTGATTACACACAAAGTCATATTCCACAAGTCACGCAGGACAGTGGAGATACAACCATTACAATACTAGTGATACTACTACAAACTCAGACAGCTCCGTAGTAGTCCTCATAGAAGTCACCTCCATAGCCTGGAAGTTCAACGTGATCATCCGGGAACAGACGGTCCTGAGGAGCCTGTGGACCATAGGGGCTAGGATGAGGTCTTGGACCAACAAACGGTGGCCTACGGGGACCACGGGGTGGGGTGATGCCTCCCACATCACGCCAATCCACCATGTCTGGCAGAGCAGATCTCACAGGATACAGATCCCTTGTATCCATACATGCAGCTTGCACCACAGGTGCAAACCGAGTCAATGTGGCCCAATGATCAGCACGAGTATTGAAAAGCTCTAGCCTCAAGGCCCGATTCTCTCGGTCCTTATCTTCGAGCATCTCGGCAGTGGTGCGAGTTAATGAGTCCTCCTGAGTGGAGCCAGCATAGATAGCCTGAAGATACCCTTGCGCTCCCGGAAGTGAAGCTGGCATGTAACGGAAGTCGGTGTTCCGAAGCAGGCCAGTCGGGACTCGCATGATGGTCATCATGGAATAGGCAGCATCCTGCACAACCATCTCGACAGTAACCCCGAGTCCATAGGAATACTGAAGGGGCTTGGTAGATCCAGGATAAGCAGGAAATATCCTGACGGTGCAGAAATATTGGCTTTGATTAAAGTCTCGGAACTGCCCTTCGACGGTGTATTCGGGATACAAACGGTAACCCGTCTCAATCATTACCCAGACTAACATAGTGAAGGAAATATGCCCTAGAGGCAATAATAAAGTTATTATTTATTTCCTTACATCATGATAAATGTTTATTATTCATGCTAGAATTGTATTAACCGGAAACATAATACATGTGTGAATACATAGACCAACAGAGTGTCACTAGTATGCCTCTACTTGACTAGCTCGTTAATCAAAGATGGTTATGTTTACTAACCATGAACAAGGATTTGTTATTTGATTAACGAGGTCACATCATTAGTAGAATGATTTGATTGACATGACCCATTCCATTAGCATAGCACCCAATCGTTTAGTATGTTGCTATTGCTTTCTTCATAACTTATACATGTTCCTATAACTATGAGATTATGCAACTCCCGTTTACCGGAGGAACACTTTGGGTACTACCAAACGTCACAATGTAACTGGGTGATTATAAAGGAGTACTACAGGTGTCTCCAATGGTAGATGTTGGGTTGGCGTATTTCGAGATTAGGGTTTGTCACTCTGATTGTTGGAGAGGTATCTCTGGGCCCTCTCGGTAATGCACATCACATAAGCCTTGCAAGCACTACAACTAATAAGTTAGTTGTGAGATGATGTATTATGGAACGAGTAAAGAGACTTGCCGGTAACGAGATTGAACTAGGTATTGGATACCGACGATCGAATCTCGGGCAAGTAACATACCGATGACAAAGGGAACAACGTATGTTGTTATGCGGTCTGACCGATAAAGATCTTCGTAGAATATGTAGGAGCCAATATGGGCATCCAGGTCCCACTATTGGTTATTGACCGGAGACGTGTCTCGGTCATGTCTACATTGTTCTCGAACCGTAGGGTCCGCATGCTTAACGTTACGATGACAGTTATTATGAGTTTATGCATTTTGATGTACCGAAGGTTGTTCGGAGTCCCGGATGAGATCACGGACATGACGAGGAGTCTCGAAATGGTCGAGACGTAAAGATTGATATATTGGAAGCCTATGTTTGGACATCGGAAGTGTTCCGGGTGAAATCGGGATTTTACCGGAATACCGGGAGGGTTACCGAAACCCCCCGGGAGACTAATGGGCCTATTGGGCCTTAGTGGAAAAAAGAGAAAAAGGGAAAAGGCCCAAGCTGGCCGGCGCCCCCCTTCCCCAAGTCCTATTAGGAATAGGATAAGGGGCCGGCCCCCCTTCTCTCTCTTTTCCCCCCCGGGAGTCCTAATTGGATTAGGATTGGGGGGAGGAGTCCTACTCCCGGTGGGAGTAGGACTCCCCTGCGCCTCCCCTCCCTTGGCCGGCCGGCCCCCCTCCTCCAACCTTTATATACGGGGGCAGGGGCACCCCAAGACACACAACTTGATCCTTGAGATCGCTCCTTAGCCGTGTGCGGTGCCCCCTGCCACCAAATTCCACCTCGATCGTACCGTTGTAGTGCTTAGGCGAAGCTCTGCATCGGTAGTACATCAAGATCGTCATCACACCGTCGTGCTGACGGAACTCTTCTTCGACGCTTTGCTGGATCGGAGCCCGAGGAACGTCATCGAGCTGAACGTGTGCTAAGAACTCGGAGGTGCCGGAGTAACGGTGCTTGGATCGGTCGGATCGGGAAGAAGACGTACGACTACTTCCTCTACGTTGTGTGATCGCTTCCGCAGTCGGTCTGCGTTGGTACGTAGACAACACTCTCCCCTCTCGTTGCTGTGCATCACCATGATCTTGCGTGTGCGTAGCAAAATTTTCGAAATTACTGCGTTCCCCAACAGTGGCATCCGAGCCTAGGTTTTATGGTTTGATGTTATATGCACGAGTAGAACACAAGTGAGTTGTGGGCGATACAAGTCATACTGCCTACCAGCATGTCATACTTTGGTTCGGCGGTATTGTTGGGTGAGACGATCCGGACAAACCTTACGCGTACTCTTACGCGAGACCGGTTCCCTCGACGTGCTTTGCACATAGATGGCTTGTGGAAGACTGTCTCTCCAACTTTAGTTGAACCAAGTGTGACTACGCCCGGTCCTTGAGAAGGTTAAAACGGAGTCTATTTGACGAACTATCGTTGTGGTTTTGATGCGTAGGTGAGATGAGTTCTTACTTAAGCCCGTAGCAGCCACGTAAAACTTGCAACAACAAAGTAGAGGACGTCTAACTTGTTTTTGCAGGGTATGTTGTGATGTGATATGGTCAAGACATGATGCTGATTTTATTGTATGAGATGATCATGTTTTGTAACCGAGTTATCGGCAACTGGCAGGAGCCATATGGTTGTCGCTTTATTGTATGCAATGCAATCGCGATGTAATGCTTTACTTTATTACTAAGCGGTAGTGATAGTCATGGAAGCATAAGATTGGCGAGACGACAATGTTGCTACGATGGAGATCAAGGTGGCGCGCCGGTGACGATGGTGATCATGACGGTGCTTCGGAGATGGAGATCACAAGCACAAGATGATGATGGCCATATCATATCACTTATATTGATTGCATGTGATGTTTATCCTTTTATGCATCTTATCTTGCTTTGATTGACGGTAGCATTATAAGATGATCTCTCACTAGATTATCAAGAAGTGTTCTCCCTGAGTATGCACCGTTGCCAAAGTTCGTCGTGCCCAGACACCACGTGATGATCGGGTGTGATAAGCTCTACATCCATCTACAACGGGTGCAAGCCAGTTTTGCACACGCAGAATACTCAGGTTATACTTGACGAGCCTAGCATATGCAGATATGGCCTCGGAACACAGAGACCGAAAGGTCGAGCGTGAATCATATAGTAGATATGATCAACATGACGATGTTCACCATTGAAAACTACTCCATCTCACGTGATGATCGGTTATGGTTTAGTTGATTTGGATCACGTGATCACTTAGAGGATTAGAGGGATGTCTATCTAAGTGGGAGTTCCTAAGTAATTTGATTAACTGAACTTAAACTTATCATGAACTTAGTACCTGATAGTATCTTGCTTGTTTATGTTGCTTGTAGATACATGGCTCGTGCTATTGTTCCGTTGAATTTTAATGCGTTCCTTGAGAAAGCAAAGTTGAAAGATGATGGTAGCAATTACACGGACTGGGTCCGTAACCTGAGGATTATCCTCATTGCTGCACAGAAGAATTACGTCCTGGAAGCACCGCTGGGTGACAGGCCTGCTGCTGGAGCAACGCCAGATGTTATGAACGTCTGGCAGAGCAAAGCTGATGACTACTCGATAGTTCAGTGTGCCATGCTTTACGGCTTAGAATCGGGACTTCAACGACGTTTTGAACGTCATGGAGCATATGAGATGTTCCAGGAGTTGAAGTTAATATTTCAAGCAAATGCCCGAATTGAGAGATATGAAGTCTCCAATAAGTTCTATAGCTGTAAGATGGAGGAGAACAGTTCTGTCAGTGAGCATATACTCGAAATGTCTGGGTATAATAATCACTTGATTCAGATGGGAGTTAATCTTCCAGATGATTGCGTCATTGACAGAATTCTCCAATCACTACCACCAAGCTACAAGAGCTTCGTGATGAACTATAATATGCAAGGGATGAACAAGACTATTCCCGAGCTCTTCGCAATGCTGAAAGCTGCGGAGGTAGAAATCAAGAAGGAGCATCAAGTGTTGATGGTTAGCAAAACCACTATTTTCAAGAAAAAGGGCAAAGGGAAGAAGAAGGGAAACTTCAAGAGGAACAGCAAGCAAGTTGATGCTCAGGAGAAGAAACCCAAGTCTGGACCTAAGCCTGAAACTGAGTGCTTCTACTGCAAGCAGACTGGTCACTGGAAGCGGAACTGCCCCAAGTATTTGGCGGATAAGAAGGATGGCAAAGTGAGCAAAGGTATATGTGATATACATGTTATTGATGTTTACCTCACTAGAGCTCGCAGTAGCACCTGGGTATTTGATACTGGTTCTGTTGCTAATATTTGCAACTCGAAACAGGGACTACAGAATAAGCGGACGCTAGCAAAGGACGAGGTGACAATGCGCGTGGGAAACGGTTCCAAAGTCGATGTGATCGCGGTCGGCACGCTACCTCTACATCTACCTTCGGGATTAATATTAGACCTAAATAATTGTTATTTGGTGCTAGCGTTAAGCATGAACATTATATCTGGATCTTGTTTAATGCGAGACGGTTATTCATTTAAATCAGAGAATAATGATTGTTCTATTTATATGAATAATATCTTTTATGGTCATGCACCTTTGAAGAGTGGTCTATTCTTGTTGAATCTCGAAGATAGTAAACACACATATTCATAATGTAGAAGCCAAAAGATGCAAAGTTAATAATGATAGTGCAACTTATTTGTGGCACTGCCGTTTAGGTCATATCGGTGTAAAGCGCATGAAGAAACTCCATACTGATGGGCTTTTGGAACCACTTGATTATGAATCACTTGGTGCTTGCGAACCGTGCCTCATAGGCAAGATGACTAAAACACCGTTCTCCGGTACTATGGAGAGAGCAACAGATTTGTTGGAAATCATACATACCGATGTATGTGGTCCGATGAATATTGAGGCTCGTGGCGGATATCGTTATTTTCTCACCTTCACAAATGATTTAAGCAGATATGGGTATATCTACTTAATGAAACATAAGTCTGAAACATTTGAAAGGTTCAAAGAATTTCAGAGTGAAGTTGAAAATCATCGTAACAAGAAAATAAAGTTTCTACGATCTGATCGTGGAGGAGAATATTTGAGTTACGAGTTTGGTATACATTTGAAAAATTGTGGAATAGTTTCGCAACTCACACCACCCGGAACACCACAGCGTAATGGTGTGTCCGAACGTCGTAATCGCACTTTACTAGATATGGTGCGATCCATGATGTCTCTTACTGATTTACCGCTATCGTTTTGGGGTTATGCTTTAGAGACGGCCGCATTCACGTTAAATAGGGCACCATCAAAATCCGTTGAGATGACGCCTTATGAACTATGGTTTGGCAAGAAACCAAAGTTGTCGTTTCTTAAAGTTTGGGGCTGCGATGCTTATGTGAAAAAGCTTCAACCTGATAAGCTCGAACCCAAAGCGGAGAAATGTGTCTTCATAGGATACCCAAAGGAAACTGTTGGGTATACCTTCTATGACAGATCCGAAGGCAAGACATTCGTTGCTAAGAATGGATCATTTCTAGAGAAGGAGTTTCTCTCGAAAGAAGTGAGTGGGAGGAAAGTAGAACTTGACGAGGTAACTGTACCTGCTCCCTTATTGGAAAATAGTACATCACAGAAAACTGTTTCTGCGACACCTATGCCAATCAGTGAGGAAGCTAATGATGATGATCACGAAGCTTCAGATCAAGATACTACTGAACCACGTAGATCAACCAGAGTGAGATCCGCACCAGAGTGGTACGGTAATCCAGTTCTGGAAGTCATGATGCTAGATCATGATGAACCTACGAACTATGAAGAAGCGATGGTGAGCCCAGATTCCGCAAAGTGGCTTGAGGCCATGAAATCTGAGATGGGATCCATGTATGAGAACAAAGTATGGACTTTGGTTGACTTGCCCGATGATCGGCAAGCAATTGAGAATAAATGGATCTTCAAGAAAAAGACTGACGCTGACGGTAATGTTACTGTCTACAAAGCTCGACTTGTCGCAAAAGGTTTTCGACAAGTTCAAGGGGTTGACTACGATGAGACTTTCTCACCCGTAGCGATGCTTAAGTCCGTCAGAATTATGTTAGCAATTGCCGCATTTTATGATTATGAAATATGGCAGATGGATGTCAAAACTGCATTCCTGAATGGATTTCTGGAAGAAGAGTTGTATATGGTACAACCAGAAGGTTTTGTCGATCCAAAAGGAGCTAACAAAGTATGCAAACTCCAGCGATCCATTTATGGACTGGTGCAAGCATCTCGGAGTTGGAATAAACGCTTTGATAGTGTGATCAAAGCATTTGGCTTTATACAGACTTTTGGAGAAGCCTGTATTTACAAGAAAGTGAGTGGGAGCTCTGTAGCATTTCTGATATTATATGTGGATGACATATTGCTAATTGGAAATGATATAGAATTTCTGGATAGCATAAAGGGATACTTGAATAAAAGTTTTTCGATGAAAGACCTCGGAGAAGCTGCTTACATATTAGGCATAAAGATCTATAGAGATAGATCAAGACGCTTAATTGGACTTTCACAAAGCACATACCTGGACAAGATTTTGAAGAAATTCAAAATGGATCAAGCAAAGAAAGGGTTCTTGCCTGTGTTACAAGGTATGAAATTGAGTAAGACTCAATGCCCGACCACTGCAGAAGATAGAGAGAAAATGAAAGATGTTCCCTATGCTTCAGCCATAGGCTCTATCATGTATGCAATGCTGTGTACCAGACCTGATGTGTGCCTTGCTATAAGTTTAGCAGGGAGGTACCAAAGTAATCCTGGAATGGATCACTGGACAGCGGTCAAGAACATCCTGAAATACCTGAAAAGGACTAAGGATATGTTTCTCGTATATGGAGGTGACAAAGAGCTCACCGTAAGAGGTTACGTTGATGCAAGCTTTGACACTGATCCGGACGATTCTAAATCGCAAACCGGATACGTGTTTACTTTAAACGGTGGAGCTGTCAGTTGGTGCAGTTCTAAACAAAGCGTCGTAGCGGGATCTACATGTGAAGCGGAGTACATAGCTGCTTCGGAAGCAGCAAACGAAGGAGTCTGGATGAAGGAGTTCATATCCGATCTAGGTGTCATACCTAGTGCATCGGGTCCAATGAAAATCTTCTGTGACAATACTGGTGCAATTGCCTTGGCAAAGGAATCCAGATTTCACAAGAGGACCAAACACATCAAGAGACGCTTCAACTCCATCTGGGATTTAGTCCAGGTGGGAGACATAGAGATTTGCAAGATACATACGGATCTGAATGTTAGAGACCCGTTGACTAAGCCTCTTCCACGAGCAAAACATGATCAGCACCAAGGCTCCATGGGTGTTAGAATCATTACTGTGTAATCTAGATTATTGACTCTAGTGCAAGTGGGAGACTGAAGGAAATATGCCCTAGAGGCAATAATAAAGTTATTATTTATTTCCTTACATCATGATAAATGTTTATTATTCATGCTAGAATTGTATTAACCGGAAACATAATACATGTGTGAATACATAGACCAACGGAGTGTCACTAGTATGCCTCTACTTGACTAGCTCGTTAATCAAAGATGGTTATGTTTCCTAACCATGAACAAGGAGTTGTTATTTGATTAACGAGGTCACATCATTAGTAGAATGATCTGATTGACATGACCCATTCCATTAGCATAGCACCCAATCGTTTAGTATGTTGCTATTGCTTTCTTCATAACTTATACATGTTCCTATAACTATGAGATTATGCAACTCCCGTTTATCGGAGGAACACTTTGGGTACTACCAAACGTCACAACGTAACTGGGTGATTATAAAGGAGTACTATAGGTGTCTCCAATGGTAGATGTTGGGTTGGCGTATTTCGAGATTAGGGTTTGTCACTCCGATTGTCGGAGAGGTATCTCTGGGCCCTCTCGGTAATGCACATCACATAAGCCTTGCAAGCACTGCAACTAATAAGTTAGTTGTGAGATGATGTATTACGGAACGAGTAAAGAGACTTGCCGGTAACGAGATTGAACTAGGTATTGGATACCGACGATCGAATCTCGGGCAAGTAACATACCGATGACAAAGGGAACAACGTATGTTGTTATGCGGTCTGACCGATAAAGATCTTCGTAGAATATGTAGGAGCCAATATGGGCATCCAGGTCCCGCTATTGGTTATTGACCGGAGACGTGTCTCGGTCATGTCTACATTGTTCTCGAACCGTAGGGTCCGCACGCTTAACGTTACGATGACAGTTATTATGAGTTTATGCATTTTGATGTACCGAAGGTTGTTCGGAGTCCCGGATGAGATCATGGACATGACGAGGAGTCTCGAAATGGTCGAGACGTAAAGATTGATATATTGGAAGCCTATGTTTGGACATCGGAAGTGTTCCGGGTGAAATCGGGATTTTACCGGAATACCGGGAGGGTTACCGGAACCCCCCGGGAGACTAATGGGCCTATTGGGCCTTAGTGGAAAAAAGAGAAAAAGGGAAAAGGCCCAAGCTGGCCGGCGCCCCCCTTCCCCAAGTCCTATTAGGAATAGGATAAGGGGCCGGCCCCCCTTCTCTCTCTTTTCCCCCCGGGAGTCCTAATTGGATTAGGATTGGGGGGAGGAGTCCTACTCCCGGTGGGAGTAGGACTCCCCTGCACCTCCCCTCCCTTGGCCGGCAGGCCCCCCTCCTCCAACCTTTATATACGGGGGCAGGGGGCACCCCAAGACACACAACTTGATCCTTGAGATCGCTCCTTAGCCGTGTGCAGTGCCCCCTGCCACCAAATTCCACCTCGATCGTACCGTTGTAGTGCTTAGGCGAAGCTCTGCATCGGTAGTACATCAAGATCGTCATCACGCCGTCGTGCTGACGGAACTCTTCCTCGACGCTTTGCTGGATCGGAGCCCAAGGAACGTCATCGAGCTGAACGTGTGCTAAGAACTCGGAGGTGCCGGAGTAACGGTGCTTGGATCAGTCGGATCGGGAAGAAGACGTACGACTACTTCCTCTACGTTGTGTGATCGCTTCCGCAGTCGGTCTGCGTTGGTACGTAGACAACACTCTCCCCTCTCGTTGCTGTGCATCACCATGATCTTGCGTGTGCGTAGGAAAATTTTCGAAATTACTGCGTTCCCCAACACATAGCAGTATGACTGGGCACGTCGAGGCACGGGGTCAGGCGAACCACTTGGTTTTGAACACGGTTGGCCATCTGAAAGCACAAGCACAATGCAAAGACATTAGAATTTCTAGGGAAAATTGGACAGCATAACAGCTGTAAATGCTCAGAAAAAGATTTGAGACATCCACAACAGTTTGCAATACCACTCAACAACATCATATCAAGGTTCTGATTCAATTAGCAACATACTAAAAATAGTAGAAACTGAATTGGGGCTTGTAACAACATTCCTATAAGCTACTACGGATTAGTAACACGTGTACCTGATAGAAGAAGAGAGCCTAGTCCTTAACCCACATTGAATGAGAAGAGAATGACTCAGATCAGAGGGCATAAGGTAAAGGAGTAAAAGAGCCTTACGTTCCCTCCCGCATTCAATTCCCCTACATATAACTAAAGCATTTCTAGACTCGACATCGACCAGTTTGGCTCAAGGAACCTACAGGCAGTCCGAATCTGATGCCAACGCTGTCAGGACCCCGATTCCAAGTCACATCGATCTAGCCAGTAACACCTCATATCACTTTGCGCCCTCACGCACGGTATTCCGCGGGTGTCGCCTTACCATGGCGCGAGACCATTTGCGTCTTTTGGCTCACATATATGACTGTGTCGCTAGCATCCATATGACAGAGAACCTGGGCCGACATGGCTAGCCGTGAACCCAAAGCGGCACAGACCTATGGAGACAGGCATACATGAATCACATCGAGCATGTCGGTCATCAGTGAGTGATTCCGGGCTGTAGCACAGGGCTAACAGGACTCCGGGGAACCCGGGCTGTAGCAGGCTAGGCAGGACTCCGGATGTCACCGCGTGACATTTCCCCGAAGGGACAGACATAGGAACGACGTGAAACACATGCCGGCCAGTCAAGTGTCCTAAGCAGTAGTGCTGGGCTAGCAGGACTCCGGTGAACCGGGCTATAGCGGACTACTATGGCTCGAGGAACACTAGAGTACATTTCCCCATAAGAAAGGCTGCCAAGGATAAACAACTAGATTGTAGGATCCCACTCATACCAAGCATTTCAATCATACATACAATATGCCCGATATGAGTACATACAACATGGCATCACAACAATACTCTACAACTCAAGTACTTTATTTAAAGGCTCCAGAGAGCCTTACATAACATGTTCATACAGATAGGGGTCACATGAGTCGACACTCAAGTCATACAATCATACAAGCACATGCGGAAGCAACTAGTCTGAGTACAGACACTACAAAGAAAGAAGGCTTCTCAAAGCCTGTCTATCTACATAGGGCCCTCCAAGGCCAGGATCGCCACCTGGGTGGCTAGTCAGTCGTCGACGCCAAGGTCTACATAGAACCCATCGGAGGGGGTGATGTTGTCATCTGAAAACAGTAATTAAGCAAACATGAGTACAAAGGTACTCAACAAGTCTTACAACAGAACCTACTATACATGCTCATTCTCAAGAAGGTGGTGGGGTTATTGCAGCAAGCCAGCTTTGACTCTTGGCTAAGCTATCCTACGGAACTCCACTCGTAAAATAGTTTTCGCACACGAGTCCACTACTCACCAACACAATACTCCACCGAGGATCCTCTCTCGTTAACCTACGAGAGGGCCATCCTCGGTACTCACACTTATCTTGAGACTTTTAGTAGTATCCATTAACTTGTCTATGAACTGTATAGGCAACCAAGTAGGCCTTCACCGCGGACGCGGCTATTCGAATAGTTTTATACCCTGCAGGGGTGTACTTCTTCATACACGCTTTCACCACTTACCGCCGTCTACACGACATGTACTCGGCAACCTTCAAGCGGAGGCCCAACGAGGGTGTCGGCCACAGCCTACCTAAACACTCAAGTCTCTAGTCCAGGTTCATCGCCTATCCAGGTTCCATCCACAGGGAGTCCGCCCGAGGTTTCCACATACGGCCCCGAATGATGTGAACAGGGTTCCCGAGACACCAAACGAGTGACTCGGTACACCGTGCCATGGTGTATCTACCGCAACATAGCCCACCCCTAGGGTCAGCGCTACGCACGGCCGCCAACACATAACCTACAAACACCAGAAACTATTTGCAATTAAGGATCCCAATGCATTGTAGTAGCTGAATCTTAAAATCACACATACAGATCTCAGTTCTTAGGGACGGCCTCACTGAAACAACCCACCATGTACTCCTACATAACCTCTCATTGATACCTTTACCAAAACATGTTCAACACTTCCCTCACATTAACGACAAAATCATATCACTCTAGCCCATGACCCAGATGAACCAGACCTGACACAACTCTAAGCATAGCAGGCATAGCAAGGTAGGAATCACATACATGGCTCAATCAACTCCTACACATGCTAGTGGGTTTCATCTAGTTACTGTGGAAATGACAGGTCATGCAGAGGATAAGGGTTCAACTACCGTAGCACATAGCAGTTTGAATCCGTTGTCTTAATGCAGTAAACAAGAGCAGAAGCGAGAATATGGGTTTGTATCGGAATGATTAATGGGTTGCTTGGCTGTTGTAGATGTAGTAGGGTACTGCCCTTTAGACGGATACTCGGGGTTATCCTCGGAGGCAGAACCTACCACGAAAGACACACCGAACATAATCAACACATGGCAATATGCAACAATATGATGCATGCTATGACATGGCAAGATGAAAGTGTCTTGGCCTAATGCAAGCTAAAACAGAAGGGGATGAACTCATTTGAATCAAAGATTCAAATATTAGCTCATTAAACATGGCCTTATTAGTGCATTACCTTATTCTGCTTAAACAGCAAGGTTAACATGTTTTGTCATGCATGAACCCATTACAGATGGATAGATTGAATTTTTCTGATCATTTTTCATATATAAATCTTTGCATTTGGAGATGTGGTTGATTTTCTATGATTTTTAGAAGTTTTGACTATTTTCTGGAATTTCCTATTAAAGAATAAATCCAGTAATTGAATTAATGCGTCATCATGACATAGGTGTGACGTCAGCGGGTCAACTGGGTCGGCCAGGTCAAACCTGACTGATGGGCCCTCTCTGTTAGTGTCACAACTAGTTAACAGAATTAGATTAACACTAATTAGCTGTCAGTGGGGCCTGGGCCCACATGTCAGTGTCTAAACTAATTAGAATTAGTTAAAACTAATCTTAAACTGATTAGCAGACTGGCCCCACCTGTCATAGACTCAGGGGGGTCTACCTGGGCCCACACAGGGGTCAAACATAGTCAAACTCCTCGGCAGCTTGACGCCGGCGACGACAAATGCGGCGGAGGGGCTTGGGTTTGCATCTTCGGCGACCAAATCGACGGCGGAGAGCAGCTACGTGACGCGGGGAGCGAGCCGCGTCGTTTGGTGGAGAAAGTGGAGCTCGGGGAGGCTTGGAACGATGCTGGCGACGACCTTGGCGGTCGTCGGAGTTCGGGCAAGGATGAACCCGAAGCTACCGGGCACGGCGAGGCGCGGGGAGTGGTGCGTTAGGCTCCTGGGAGCGCATGGAAGACGAAGGCGTGCTCGGTGGCGTCCCAACGTGGCTATGGCCACGACGGCGACGTGCGGTGGCGGCGGCGAGCTTCGGCTTCGATGGCAAAGGGGGTTAGAGGATAGGACGAGCGCGGGGAGAGGGGGAAACGGTGGCGGAGCTCACAGCGGTTGCAGGGGAGCGATCGGCGAGCTCGGGTGTAACGCCCTCGATGCGGCTATGTCTCCCACGTGTCGAGGCACGACTTAGAGACATAGGTGCATTGAAAGCAATGTCGCAAGTCGGGAATGATTACACAACCCAAGTACATATATAATATAAAGGGGAATAATATCATAGTTGGCTTACACTCGCCACGTCACATCAAAGTACATAAATAACATCCATCATACAATCACTCATGGCCCGACTACGGCGCCAAAATAGAAAAGACCCCCAACAAGCGACTAGGCCCTGAATCTAACCCCGAATAGGCATCCTTACTGATCATCAGGAAAAGACACATAGTAACGCTGAGAGTCCTCGTCGTACTCCCACTTCAGCTCGAGCGCGCCATCCGGAGAGGTATCATCGGTCCCTGCATCTGGTGTAATAGTAATCTGTGAGCCACAGAGGACTCAGCAATCTCGCACCCTCGCGATCAAGACTATTTAAGCTTAATAGGTAGGAAAGGGGTAATGTAAGTGGAGCTGCAGCAAGCGACTAGCATATATGGTGGCTAACTTATTCGCAAAGGAGAGCGAGAAGAGAGAGCAAAGCACGAGCGGAAACTACATAGAACAGCCTACACAAACATAACTCCAACGCCGTGTCCACTTCCCGGACTCCGCCGAGAAGAGGCCATCACGGCAACACACTCAGTTGATTCATTTTAATTATTTAAGGTTCAAGTTGTCTACAACCGGACATTAACAAATTCCCATCTGCCCATAATCGCGGGCACGGCTTTCGAAAGATCAATCCCTGCAGGGGGGTCCCAACTTAGCCCATAACAAGCTCTCACGGTCAACGAAGGAATAGACCTCCACCCAGGACCCACCGATCAGACTCGGTATCCCGGTACAACAAGATGATTCGACAGGTCAAAAATAGTCCAGCAACACCGCCTGAATGTGCCGACAAATCCCGATAGGAGCTGCACATATCTCTTTCTCAGGGCACACTCAGATGAGACTAGCTACGAGTAAAACCAACCCTCAAGTTTCCCCGAGGTGGCCCCGCAGGCAGCTCATTTCGGACCAACACTCAGAGGAGCACTGGCCCGTGGGGGGCTAAAATAAAGATGACCCTCGGGCTCCGGAAACCCAAGGGAAAGAGAGTCTAGGTGGCAAATGGTAAAACCAATGTTGGGCATTGCTGGAAAAGCTTTAATCAAGGCGAACTATCAAGGGATTCCCATTATAGCCCAACCGCGTAAGGGACGCAACAATCCGGGAACATAACACCGATATGACGGAAACTAGGGCGGCAAGAGTGGAAAAAAACAACAGGCATAAGGCCGAGCCTTCCACCCTTTACCAAGTATATAGATGCATTAATTAAATAAGATATAGTATGATATCCCAAAAAAATAACCATGTTCCAACAAGGAACAAGCTCCAATCTTCACCTGCAACTGACAACGCTATAAGAGGGCCTGAGCAAAGCGGTAACATAGCCAATCAACGGTTTGCTAGGACAAAGATGGGTTAGAGGCTGAACATGGCAATTGGGAGGCTGACAAGCAAGTGGTAGGCATCGTAGCAATGGCATAGCAAAAGAGCGAGCATCTAGCAAAGCAAAGATAGAAGTGATTTCGAGGGTATGATCATCTTGCCTGAAATCCCGCAAGGAAGAAGAACGAGTCCATGAAGAAGACAAACGGGCGTAGTCGAACGGATCCTCACAAACTCGACGTTATCGGAACCAACCCGAAGAAGCAAACACCGAAAAAGAGCAAACAACATAGTAAACAACCAACACATCAACATGGCATGATGCACAATCGAGTATGATGCATGTCCGGTTTAAAGAGGCATGGCATGGCAAAATGCACAAACAATCCTACAAATTAAGTGGAGCTCAATATGCAACGAGTTGCATATTGACGAAACACCACATCAATTATTTAGTTCTCTCTCGGTTATGTACCCAACCATATTAAATGTTGTTAAAACATGGCAAGAGGGTGAAGCAAAGTAACACTACCTATCTAGTCAAGTTTAAATGAGGCCGGAAGCAACGAACAAGAATTCCGGAAAATCCTCATATGCACAAATTAAGGTTTGGTACTGTTCTGCCCTAAACACAATTTTAGAGTAGTTAAACATGCAAATAAAGGTCACCATGATAAACTAGGCATTTTTCTACCCCATTCACATATAAAGATTATTAAAATCGGAGTTACGGTTAATTAGATATGAATTAAAGTATTTTAACATGGCATTTAAGCAAATTTAACCAAACTCAATTTAAACAATTTTAATTGTTGTTATCATTATGCGGATGACATATGCAAGTTAAAGCAATTTTTATGAAGAATGTTGATATGACAATGTGAAGCATTTGTCACCGTGGTGGAAGGAAAAAGGCGGGGTGCCACGGCAACGAATCCGAAAATGATGCCACGGCAACATATCGGTTCCGGTAACTCGCGGAGATACCGGCGCAAAAGGAAAAGTGACGGGAGCGTAACACGCGATAGGAGGTGGGGTGATCCCGGATACCGGGTTCCCACAAGATGGTGGCAAGGCAAAAGAGGGGCAACATGCACCGAACAACTCCGACACGGAGCAAACACGAGCATTTCATACATCACACATGCATTCGTTCACGGCGGTCGTCCCGGGGTTATACCTTTGTAGCGTGCGTTATCGGAGCGCTTCGGGTCAAGCGGGGTAGAGGAAGTAGTGGAAGTAGACGTTCTCGGGCGTCGAGGGAAGTAGTGGTTCACGCGACGGTAGTCGAAGTAGTCGTTCTCGCTTCGTAGTTGTTCGGGGTCGCGACCTGGAACTTGACGTCCACGGGGTCTTGCGGGTCGACGATCGTGGTTCACGTTTTGTAGCAGTTTGAGTCATCGGTGGAGGAACTTGGCGGTCCATGTAGTCGAACTTGGCGCATCCGAACGGTACTTGGGGTCTTCGGACATGCCGATCTCGTCAACCCAAAGGGGTACTTGATACAATCCGCATAGTCATGCACTTGTCGTCGAGGGACTTAACGGATCCGAGGCTTTCGGAGGCGACGGTAGTGGGACTTGGTGAAACCGAGTTCTTTAGAGGTCGTCATGGTACTTGTTCACGTTGTAGTCGTACACGGCGCGTTGTGGACGTAGTTGTACTCGCGGTCTTCGGTACAAACAGCAACAAGCCTCACATGTGCATGCAGGCATAGTCAATGAATCGGGAGAGAGGGGCTTGACTGATGCAAGCAGCAGCACGGGGATGGCAGAGGCGAAACGGGTCTTGGCGCTGGCGCTTGATGGCGTGGACTTGAAGCAAGGAGGAGGCCACGGCAGGAGGATGACGGCGCGGTCGTGGTCGCCGGCAGCGACCGAACACGACGGCAGGCTTGGTGGAGCTCGGCGGCCTAGTTCCACGGACGTGGACAAGGACGGCGGCGTTGGGAACGAGAACAAGGTCGGCCATGGCGTCGGGCGCCGCGCTCCTCGTTCCTGCCGGCAGATGACGACGGGAGAGAGAGGGGAACACGCTGGTCGGGAGAGAGGTCGAGATCGAGCTCCTCTCGATCTGGAGTGGGGTGGGAGCAGGAGGCAGGGAGCTGTGGGGTGGCAGCCGACAACAACTCCGGTAGCCGGCCGGCGCGACGAGGTGGCGGGGTTTGCTGGAAGGAGGGCGCCGGCGGCGGCCTCGGGAAGGAGAAGGGGCAACGGTGGGTGCAGGCGGCGGTTCCTGGCCTGATCCGGACGGCGGGGATGAGCAGGGGAGGCCATGGGGATCGGGATCCCCCTCCTGGTCGCGCTGAGAGGGAGGGAGGAAGCGAGAGGAGGGAGGAGCGAGAGGAAGAGGGAGGGAGGCGGCATCGAGGGAGATGGGGATTCGGATGCGTGCGAGGGCAGCGCTCTCCTAGCGGCGCTAGGTGGAGACGAGGGAGTGAGGGGATCGGGAGGAGGCTAGGGTTAAGAGGAGAAGTGGGCTTGCGGGACTCCTTGGGCCAGAGAGGCCGGCCGAGTGGAGAGGGAGGCCCAGGTGGGCAGGGGCGCGGCTGGTCTAGAGATGGCCGGGCTTGCTGGGCTCTCCACTCCCTCTCTTTCATCTATTATTCCCTTTTCCAAAACAGAAAAAAAGAGAAAGAAAAAGGGAAGAAAAGAAAGGTTACAGAAAGAGTTGGGCATGGGGATAAATTTCACGGACTTGCAAAAATACGCATGTTCCAAGAAAAATGGAGTAGGCATTTTTGAGCGTTCAAATTCAAACTCATTTGATTTAAAATCGAATGGTTTGAATAGGAAGTGAGGGTTAGGAAAGTCCAAAAATGATCGGATTTTTGGTGGAGCTCCGGAAAATGACGAAAGAATTTATGGGCAAAGTTAGAGGCCAAGAGAAGAAATAATAAAAGGCATTGGGATTATTTTGCACGTGTGTTATGATGATTCCAAAAATAATGGGATATTTAATATAGCTCCCTAAAATATTGGGAGGATATGTTATAAAGAGAATTCACCATGTGAATACCCTCGGTTTAAATGGACTGAAGATCCATGCAATTTATTTAGTTGAGATGCAAAAGATTATGACATGATGACATGATGCAATGCATATGATGCAATGATGAATGCAACACGCAAGCAAAAGACAACGCAACGCCGGCGAATAACTGGAAGACAGCTGGCACATCGGTCACGGGGCGTTACAACACTCCACCACTACGAGAGGATCTCGTCCCGAGATCTAGAATGGCACCGGGGGAAAACGGAAGAGAAAGAGAAGAGGTAAAACTAAGTTGCTTCATTGACAAATGAGTGAAACCACAGAACCTTGAGAGGTTGAACAAATTGAAAAGAAGAAAACAACGGAGATGAACAAAGTTGAAAACACACCGATAGAAAGGAGGAACAAAGAAGAACAAATTCAGACAGCACTCCTGTTGAAAAGAGATGCAAGACTTGATAAGGCGAAAAGAACATGAGCAAAAGGGCACAGTACTCCGGTTGAGAAGGGATGCCAAATTTTATGAGATGAGAGAGCTCGAAAGAAAACATGACACTCCGGTTGAATGGATAAGCAAAGAAAAGAACACTATCATGACAAAACAAGAAGATGGGTAGCAGATAGCAGCATCACAATGCCTCCGGAACAAAAGAATAGAAGATAGATTATTGAGATAGGGGAATGGAGAAGAAAATGCCAACTTCTGCCACAAAAGAGCTTGAGAAGGCATTCTTAGGAGAAGGGTCGAACGGAATTGTTGGAATTCCAACAACGAAAGGAGTAGCTTGATATGGGCTTAAGGAATACATCTCAAATTATGAGGTGACATCCTGCCACTCGCAGGAAAAGAATTGGGTTAGAATGAACAAGGAGACGAAAACTTATATCACCGGGAGGATAAATGAAGAAACTTGGATCATATATGAGCACAATTATAGCAACAATCCTTGGAAGGCTTTAGGTGAAATATAACCCAAGATAACTCCAACGAAGAGGTTGATGAATTTAAAATACCTCATATCTTAATGACATGTGAAACATGACTCAAATTATCAAGAATGATGTAAAACCACCTCCAAAGATACGGTAGAAGAAATTGTACTCCGGATAGCAGGATGAAGAAAGCTTGAGCTCCTTTGAAAAGAATCTCGATGAACACTTCGAGAAAGTATTAAATCCTTGAAGAACCATCATGTAGAGTCTCCATGAAGAACTCCGGTAAACAAAAGGATAAAAGAAAAAGAAATTGAAAACACAAGGTGAAGCCTTGCGATGATTTAGATGGATCTCCGTGATGATATAATTGAGGGAACTTGGAACTCCAGAAAAGAAAAGATGAAACAAGTGAAACCAAGAATGAGTATGATGAGCCACTCCGGAAAAAACAGGAGTAGAATAAACTCGATGAAACAAGAATAAGAATTACTTTATGCGTATCCTTCATCAATTAAAATTGATGACAATAACGGATTTGGCATATTACTAATTCTCGTATAAAAGATTAAGATAGACATAGCGCGAACTTGAGAAAATCTTCGATGAACCACCGGTAGGGTTGAAACAACGAATAAATTGATATGATAACGAAGGAAGAGAAATCTTGAACGAACCACCGTAAGAAATGGAAATGAACGAAGAGAAGATAAAGAAACACCGGTATGATTTATGAAATGGATGAAGATGCTTGAGAGAATTTAGATGCAAGTGAAACGAATAGATCATGGACCGATTAGAGATCACTTGAACGCTGCACCGGTAAGATCGGAGAATGATAAGTGAAAGCTGAGAATGAATACATCTAAATTGATGGACTCCGGGTAATCAAACTGAAAATACTCTGAATTACTCCGGATGGGTGAAAAGAATTCTTACGATCGAAAAACAATAATGAGAGGATGGCAACAAGCTAGCAGCCTGAATCTTGAAGAGAATAGAGCAAGATTAAAGAGAAACTCTTCTTCGGTCTTCAAATGACAACGAGAAACACCACCGTGAATTATTGAGACATTCCGGAATAAAGAAGAATAGAAAAGTTGAACCAATGATGAAAAGAAATGAAAGATCTTGGAGAAAGACATTTAACTCATGATAATTCATTCTTACGTCAACTTCAAAAAAGAAATTAGAGGTTATCTCCGGGAGAATTAGAAGAGTCAGCTAAGATCCTGGAAAAAAACCTGTGGGTTAGGGCCCACTGAAAAGATACACCGTAGAACGATTACAAAGAGATATTGCACCGGTTGAAATAAAAGGCTTGAATGAGATAACATCCTCAAAATATATTGAATGAATGCAGAGTGAAAAAAGCACAAATCTTCGAGATATCTCGAGCACTCCAGAAAAATAAATAGCGAGAAGTGGAATGATTAAGAATTGCACCGGCATGAGAAAACCTTGAAATGAGCAAAGGGATATGATCAACAACGCTTGACTTGAATCCACCGGAGAAGAAAGAGAATGAACAATGATGAACTTGAGGCTCCGTTGAAATCTTCATGAGAATCACCGGATAAGAACATTGTGGAAAAAGAATGGAAAGACTTCACATGAATAAAAGGATACTTGAATAAGAAATATGGTTCCTCGAAGAAACAAGGGTGGGAGGGAGGGAAAAACAAAGGCAGCTTGGAGATGGATGAAACAAACACCATTGAGAAGAACTGATACTCGATCTTGCGGATGTTGAAAATGGACGGATCCACTTGAAGAGAAAACACGCCGGTGAAAAGGATTGACAAGACAATCTCAATGATCAAGGAAGATTAGTATTCACTAGAAATATGAGAACACCGGTTAGGAAAGGGCATGGAATCAACATTTGACTTTGAAGCAACTCGAATACCACAACTCAAAACAAAAACAAAGGGTTGGCTTGCAAAATAAGCCAGAACAAACATACGATAGAGATTTCGTCCGAAGTTTTCGTGGTGGGACCTACACGGGCTCGATCGTACAGCACCATCATGTACAAGGCAGTGCACATGACATACGAAGCGTCCCCGAGTCAGCATAGCCAAGGACTCTTTAAGACACAACGAGACCACTATAAAATCGACCGTGAATAGGCGAACCACTAGACGTCGAACCCCAATTTCATATCATACATCTGTCAGAAAAGATATCCTAAGAGCTACTTGAATTCCCACCTATGAAACTCCCAAACTTTTCCGGTTATGCAATCAGGTGTTGGGGATACAGGGGAAGCATAAGATCTCACCCAAGCTAGCAAATCCTACATCCAGCTGGATCCATCCTTCAACACATAACCAAGAAACCTTCGGAAACCATCTATCTCAACCTTCGAAAAGCATCCGTTATACAAGTTATGGCGATACTCCCGAACTCCCGCCCCAGTATTGGGTGTCGTCGAGGTTATCTCACCAACGAACTGCATAAAGGAGATTTTCGATGTCGCGCACATATCTCAAGTATACCAGAATTGCAACGATAGAATTATGATGACAACACCTCAGAGCTCAACTCCCCGGGACACTTCCACTAAACCCCTGACAGGAGGCACCAAGACAGTATTCTCATCATAAGCCATCGGAACAAAACTAAGATACTCGCGTGATCCTAAAATTTTTTTTAGTGAAATTTGAGAAGAGAAGAGTCAAAACTCTACGTCAGGATGCCTTACCAGAGCGATGAGGAGACTGGGAAGTAAAAAGAATTCCTAAGCTCTCCGATATATAATTCCTAAGGACTCAAAACATTTTTTCTAGACACAACTCGGCTGCTAAAAATGATCAAGCAATGGGGCTCCTAAGGTCGGGGAAGGCTCTGATTACCAACTTGTAACGCCCTCGATGCGGCTATGTCTCCCACGTGTCGAGGCACGACTTAGAGACATAGGCGCATTGAAAGCAATGTCGCAAGTCGGGAATCATTACACAACCCAAGTACATATATAATATAAAGGGGAATAATATCATAGTTGGCTTACACTCGCCACGTCACATCAAAGTACATAAATAACATCCATCATACAATCACTCATGGCCCGACTACGGCGCCAAAATAGAAAAGACCCCCAACAAGCGACTAGGCCCTGAATCTAACCCCGAATAGGCATCCCTATTGATCATGAGGAAAAGACACATAGTAACGCTGAGAGTCCTCGTCGTACTCCCACTTCAGCTCGAGTGCGCCATCCGGAGAGGTATCATCGGTCCCTGCATCTGGTGTAATAGTAATCTGTGAGCCACAGAGGACTCAGCAATCTCGCACCCTCGCGATCAAGACTATTTAAGCTTAATAGGTAGGAAAGGGGTAATGTAAGTGGAGCTGCAGCAAGCGACTAGCATATATGGTGGCTAACTTATTCGCAAAGGAGAGCGAGAAGAGAGAGCAAAGCACGAGCGGAAACTACATAGAACAGCCTACGCAAACATAACTCCAACGCCGTGTCCACTTCCCGGACTCCCCCGAGAAGAGGCCATCACGGCAACACACTCAGTTGATTCATTTTAATTATTTAAGGTTCAAGTTGTCTACAACCGGACATTAACAAATTCCCATCTGCCCATAACCGCGGGCACAGCTTTCGAAAGATCAATCCCTGCAGGGGGGTCCCAACTTAGCCCATAACAAGCTCTCACGGTCAACGAAGGAATAGACCTCCACCCAGGACCCACCAATCAGACTCGGTATCCCGGTACAACAAGATGATTCGACAGGTCAAAACTAGTCCAGCAACACCGCCTGAATGTGCCGACAAATCCCGATAGGAGCTGCACATATCTCTTTCTCAGGGCACACTCACATGAGACTAGCTATGAGTAAAACCAACCCTCAAGTTTCCCCGAGGTGGCCCCGCAGGCAGCTCATTTCGGACCAACACTCAAAGGAGCACTGGCCCGTGGGGGGCTAAAATAAAGATGACCCTCGGGCTCCGGAAACCCAAGGAAAAAAGAGGCTAGGTGGCAAATGGTAAAACCAATGTTGGGCATTGCTGGAAAAGCTTTAATAAAGGCGAACTATCAAGGGGTTCCCATTATAGCCCAACCGCGTAAGGGACACAACAATCCGGGAACATAACACCGATATGACGGATACTAGGGCGGCAAGAGTGGAACAAAACACCAGGCATAAGGCCGAGCCTTCCACCCTTTACCAAGTATATAGATGCATTAATTAAATAAGATATAGTATGATATCCCAACAAAATAACCATGTTCCAACAAGGAACAAGTTCCAATCTTCACCTGCAACTAACAACGCTATAAGAGGGGCTGAGCAAAGCGGTAACATAGCCAATCAACGGTTTGCTAGGACAAAGATGGGTTAGAGGCTGAACATGGCAATTGGGAGGCTGACAAGCAAGTGGTAGGCATCGTAGCAATGGCATAGCAAAAGAGCGAGCATCTAGCAAAGCAAAGATAGAAGTGATTTCGAGGGTATGATCATCTTGCCTGAAATCCCGCAAGGAAGAAGAACAAGTCCATGAAGAAGACAAACGGGCGTAGTCGAACGGATCCTCACAAACTCGACGTTATCGGAACCAACACGAAGAAGCAAACACCGGAAAAGAGCAAACAACATAGTAAACAACCAACACATCAACATGGCATGATGCACAATCGAGTATGATGCATGTCCGGTTTAAAGAGGCATGGCATGGCAAAATGCACAAACAATCCTACAAATTAAGTGGAGCTCAATATGCAACGAGTTGCATATTGACGAAACACCACATCAATTATTTAGTTCTCTCTCGGTTATGTACCCAACCATATTAAATGTTGTTAAAACATGGCAAGAGGGTGAAGCAAAGTAACACTACCTATCTAGTCAAGTTTAAATGAGGCCGGAAGCAACGAACAACAATTTCGGAAAATCCTCATATGCACAAATTAAGGTTTGGTACTGTTCTGCCCTAAACACAATTTTAGAATAGTTAAACATGCAAATAAAGGTCACCACGATAAACTAGGCATTTTTCTACCCCATTTACATATAAAGATTATTAAAATCGGAGTAACGGTTAATTAGATATGAATTAAAGTATTTTAACATGGCATTTAAGCAAATTTAACCAAACATCAATTTAAACAATTTTAATTGTTGTTATCATGATGCGGATGACATATGCAAGTTAAAGCAATTTTTATGAAGAATGTTGATATGAGAATGTGAAGCATTTGTCACCGTGGTGGAAGGAAAAAGGGGGGGTGCCACGGCAACGAATCCGAAAATGATGCCACGGCAACATATCGGTTCCGGTAACTCGCGGAGATACCGACGCAAAAGGAAAAGTGACGGGAGCGTAACACGCGATAGGAGGTGGGGTGATCCCGGATACCGGGTTCCCACAAGATGGTGGCAAGGCAAAAGAGGGGCAACGTGCACCGAACAACTCCGACACGGAGCAAACACGAGCATTTCATACATCACACATGCATTCGTTCACGGCGGTCGTCCCGGGGTTATACCTTTGTAGCGTGCGTTATCGGAGCGCTTCGGGTCAAGCGGGGTAGAGGAAGTAGTGGAAGTAGACGTTCTCGGGCGTCGAGGGAAGTAGTGGTTCACGCGACGGTAGTCGAAGTAGTCGTTCTCGCTTCGTAGTTGTTCGGGGTCGCGACCTGGAACTTGACATCCACAGGGTCTTGCGGGTCGACGATCGTGGTTCACGTTTTGTAGCAGTTTGAGTCATCGGTGGAGGAACTTGGCGGTCCATGTAGTCGAACTTGGCGCATCCGAATGGTACTTGGGGTCTTCGGACATGCCGATCTCGTCAACCCGAAGGGGTACTTGATACAATCTGCATAGTCATGCACTTGTCGTCGAGGGACTTAACGGATCCGAGGCTTTCGGAGGCGACGGTAGTGGGACTTGGTGAAACCAAGTTCTTCAGAGGTCGTGATGGTACTTGTTCACGTTGTAGTCGTACACGGCGCGTTGTGGACGTAGTTGTACTCGCGGTCTTCGGTACAAACAGCAACGAACCTCACATGTGCATGCAGGCATAGTCAATGAATCGGGAGAGAGGGGCTTGACTGATGCAAGCAGCAGCACGGGGATGGCAAAGGCGAAACGGGTCTTGGCGCTGGCGCTTGACGGCGTGGACTTGAAGCAAGGAGGAGGCCACGGCAGGAGGATGACGGCACGATCGTGGTCGCCGGCAGCGATCGAACACGACGGCAGGCTTGGTGGAGCTCGGCGGCCTGGTTCCACGGACGTGGACAAGGACGCCGGCGTTGGGAACGAGAACGAGGTCGGCCATGGCGTCGGGTGCCGCGCTCCTCGTTCCTGCCGGCAGATGACGACGGGAGAGAGAGGGGAACACACTGGTTGGGAGAGAGGTCGGGATCGAGCTCCTCTCGATCTAGAGTGGGGTGGGAGCAGGAGGCAGGGAGCTGTGGGGTGGCAGCCGATAACAACTCCGGTAGCCGGCCGGCGCGACGAGGTGGCGGGGCTTGCTGGAAGGAGGGCGCCGGCGGCGGCCTCGGGAAGGAGAAGGGGCAACGGTGGGTGCAGGCGGCGGTTCCCGGCCTGATCCGGACGGCTGGGATGAGCAGGGGAGGCCATGGGGATCGGGATCCCCCTCCTAGTCGCACTGAGAGGGAGGGAGGAAGCGAGAGGAGGGAGGAGCGAGAGGAAGAGGGAGGGAGGCGGCATCGAGGGAGATGGGGATTCGGATGCGTGCGAGGGCAGCGCTCTCCTGGCGGCGCTAGGTGGAGACGAGGGAGTGAGGGGATTGGGAGGAGGCTTGGGTTAAGAGGAGAAGTGGGCTTGCCGGACTCCTTGGGCTAGAGAGGCCGGCCGAGTGGAGAGGGAGGCCCAGGTGGGCAGGGGCGCGGCTGGTCTAGAGATGGCCGGGCCTGCTGGGCTCTCCACTGCCTCTCTTTCATCTATTATTCCCTTTTCCAAAACAGAAAAAAAGAGAAAGCAAAAAGGGAAGAAAAGAAAGGTTAGAGAAAGAGTTGGGCATGGGGATAAATTTCACGGACTTGCAAAAATACGCATATTCCAAGAAAAATGGAGTGGGCATTTTTGAGCGTTCAAATTCAAACTCATTTGATTTAAAATCGAATGGTTTGAATAGGAAGTGAGGGTTAGGAAGGTCCAAAAATGATCGGATTTTTGGTGGAGCGCCGGAAAATGATGAAAGAATTTATGGGCAAAGTTAGAGGCCAAGAGAAGAAATAATAAAAGGCATTGGGATTATTTTGCACGTGTGTTATGATGATTCCAAAAATAATGGGATATTTAATATAGCTCCCTAAAATATTAGGAGGATATGTTATAAAGAGAATTCACCATGTGAATACCCTCGGTTTAAATGGACCGAAGATCCATGCAATTTATTTAGTTGAGATGCAAAAGATTATGACATGATGACATGATGCAATGCACATGATGCAATGATGAATGCAACACGCAAGCAAAAGACAACGCAACACCGGCGAATAACTGGAAGACAGCTGGCACATCGGTCACGGGGCGTTACATCGGGGAAGGGCTGGAGCGAGCAGGGCGGTGAAGGGGATCTTCGGTGGCCGGAGTTGAGAACGAGCTCGGTGCAGCATCTCCGGGGCGAGCGAGCGCACGGGGCTCGGCCTACTTGATGCAGTCGACGGCGGCGGAGCTTCCTGGCAGTTCAGGGTAGCAAATGGACGGCGGTGGCTGCGATGAAGCTTGTCGGCGGCTACGGCTGCGCTCGGCAGGAAGAGGGGGAGAGAGAGAGAGGGAGAGAGGCCACAGGGAGTGTGGGAAGAAAGAGAGGGAGACGTGGGGGCGGCGTGGCACTCGTAGACGCCTCCAGGGCGTCGGCAGAAGCAGGAGGTGGCCGGCGTGTGGCCGCGGGCGCCGGCCACGCGCTCCACGTCCTCCTGGCGAGAGGAGGAGGATGACTGGCAAGGGCCAGTCGACTGGGCCGAGCCAGGTGGGCTGGTGGGCTGCGCCTGGTAAGTTCTCTCTCTCTCCTTTTTTTTCTGTTTTTTCTTATTTTTGTACTTCAGGGCTTTATTAAAAAAATACCAGGGCATTACCATAAATCATAAAATTAATCATGGCCACTGCTTAGAATATATCCAACAGCAAACATTTTAGTTTATGATTATTTGAGCATTTAAAATATTTTATAGCATTTAAATGCCCAAATGCCAATACCATAAGGATCAATCCAATGACCTATGATGTCCTAGAAAAACGCGCACCATTTTTGTCAAAGGTTCTAACCCAAAACAAAAAGTATGGGCCTTTTAGAAGGGCATTTCAGGTTCATTGGAAAAGTTTTTAGTAAACCCTAGTTGTTCAAGGGGGGGTGCTGGGGGTTCTGTCATCCCCATTTCAATTTTAAAAGGAATTTAAACATGATGCACACTCTCATGCTTGAACTAACTAGGGTGTGACATCTAATAATTTCCGATCATGTGTCTCTCTCTCAAAAGGTGTGTATTGCAAAGATGATTGTGGTAAACTAAAAAGCAAAGACTCAAATTATACAAGACGCTCCGTGCAAAACACATATCATGTGGTGAATAAAAATATAGCTCCAAGTAAAGTTACCGATAGAAGTAGACGAAAGAGGGATGCCTTCCGGGGCATCCCCAAGCTTTGGCTTTTAGGTATCCTTAGATTATCTTGGGAGTTCCATGGGAATCCCCAAGCTTAGGCTCTTTCCACTCCTTGTTCCATAATCCATCAAATCCTTACCCAAAACTTGAAAACTTCACAACACAAAATTTAAAGTAGAAAATCTCGTGAGCTCCGTTAGCGAAAGAAAAAAAAGAGCACTTCAAGGTACTGTAATAAACTCATTATTTATTTATATTGGTGTTTAACCTACTGTATTCCAACTTCTCTATGGTTTATAAACTATTTTACTAGCCATAGATTCATCAAAATAAGCAAACAACACACGAAAAACAGAATGTGTCAAAAACAGAACAGTCTGTAGTAATCTGTAGCTACCGCAAGATCTGGAACCCCAAAAATTTTAAAATAAATTGATGGACTTGAGGAATTTATCTATTAATCATATTAAAAATTAATTAACTAAATAGCACTTTCCAAATAAAAATGGCAGCAGTTCTCGTGAGCACTAAAGTTTCTGTTTTTTTACAGCAAGATTAACAAGACTTTCCCCAAGTCTTCCCAACGGTTCTACTTGGCACAAACACTAATTAAACACAAAAAACACAACCAAAACAGAGGCTAGATAAATTATTTATTACTAAACAGCAGAAAAAATATCAAAGAATAGAAATAAAATTGGGTTGCCTCCCAACAAGCGCTATCGTTTAACGCCCCTAGCTAGGCATAGAAAGCAAGGATAGATCTAGGTATTGTCATCTTTGGTAGACAATCTATAAGTGGCTCTCATAATAGATTCATAAGGTAATTTAATTTTCTTTCTAGGAAACTATTCCATGCCTTTCCTTAACGGAAATTGTAATCTAATATTTCCTTCCTTCATATCATTAATTGCACCAATCGTTCTAAGGAAAGTTCTACCAAGAATAATAGGACATGAAGGATTGTAATCTATGTCAAGAACAATAAAATCTACGGGCACATAATTCCTATTTTCAACAATAAGAACATCATTAATTCTTCCCATGGTTTCTTAATACTGGAATCCGCAAGGTGCAAGTTTAAAGAGCAATCATCAAAATCACGGAAACCTAACAAATCACACAAAGTCTTTGGAATCCTGGAAACACTAGCACCCAAATCACACAAAGCATAGCATTCATGATCTTTAATTTTCATTTTAATAGTTGGTTCCCAGTCATCATAAAGTTTTCTAGGGATAGAAACTTCCAACTCAAGTTTTTCTTCATAAGATTGCATCAAAGCATCAACGATATGATTGGTAAAAGCTTTATTTTGGCTATAAGCATGAGCAGAATTTAGCACGGATTGCAACAAGGAAATACGATCTATCAAAGAGAAATTGTCATAATTAAATTCCTTAAAATCCAAAATAGTGGGTTCATTATGATATAATTTTTTGATCTCTTCAATCCCACTTTTATCAAATTTAGCATCAAGATCTAAAAACTCTGAATTTTTGGAACGCCTTCTAGGTAAAGGTGGATCATATTCAGTGCCAACATTATCAAGATTCATATTGAAAAACAAAGATTTAACAGGGGACACATCAATAACTTTTAGATCTTCATCTTTATTATCATGGAAACTAGAAGAACACGCTCTTATGAAGGAATCTTTCTTAGCACGCATCCTAGCGGTTCTTTCTTTGCACTCATCAATGGAAATTCTCATGGCTTTGAGAGACTCATTGATACCATGCTTAGGTGTAATAGATCTAAGTTTCAAAGAATCAACATCAGGAGAAATTCTATCAACGTTCCTGGCCAAATCATCAAACTTAAGCAATTTTTCTTCAATCAAAGCATTGAAATTCTTTTGCGAAGTAATACATTCTTTAATATTAGATTCAAAATCAAAGGGCATATTATTAAAATTTCCATAAGAATAGTTGTAGGAATTACCATAATTATTAGAGGAATTTCTAGGATAAGGCCTAGGATTAAAGTTTCCTCTATACGCGTTGTTACCAAAATTATTCCTGCCAACAAAATTCACATCCATAGATTCATTATTATTCTCAATCAAAGTAGACAAAGGCATATCATTAGGATCAGAAGAAACACTCTTATTAGCAAATAATTTCATAAGTTCATCCATCTTTCCACTCAAAACATTAATTCCTTCTATCGCATGCACTTTCTTATTAGTAGATCTTTCAGTGTTCCATTGAGAATAATTAACCATAATATTATCTAGGAGTTTAGTAGCTTCTCCTAAAGTGAGTTCCATAAAAGTGCCTCCCACGGCCAAATCCAAAAGATTTCTAGAAGCAAAATTCAATCCGGCATAAATTTTTTGTATAATCATCCACTGATTCAAACCATGTGTTGGGCAATTACGTATCATTAATTTCATCCTCTCCCAAGCTTGTGCAACATGTTAATGATAAAGTTGCTTAAAATTCATAATATCGTTTCTAAGAGAGATGATCTTAGCGGGAGGAAAATACTTAGAGATAAAAGCATCTTTGCACTTATTCCAAGAATCAATACTATTTTTAGGCAAAGACGAAAACCAAGCTTTAGCACGATCTCTAAGAGAAAAAGGAAACAACTTCAGTTTAACAATATCATTATCAACATCTTTCTTCTTTTGCATGTCACACAAATCAACGAAGCTATTCAAATGGGTAGTGGCATCTTCACTAGGAAGGCCGGAAAACGGATCTTTCATGACAAGATTCAGCAAGGCAGCATTAATTTCACAAGATTCAGCATCGGTAAGAGGAGCAATCAGAGTGCTAATAAAATCATTGTTGTTGGTATTGGTAAAGTCACACAATTTAGTGTTATCTTGAGCCATCGTGCCAAGCAAGCAATCCAACACACAAGCAAATGAGGAACGGGCAAAAAAAGAGGCAAATAGAGAAAGAGAGGGAGGATAGAGAGAGAGGGCAAATAAAACGGAAAAGGTGAAGTGGGGGAGAGGAAAACGAGAGGCAAATGGCAAATAATATAATGCGGGAGATAAGGGTTTGTGATGGGTACTTGGTATGTTGACTTTTGCATAGACCTCCCCAGCAACAGCGCTAGAAATATTTCTTGCTACCTCTTGAGCACTGCGTTGGTTTTCCCTTGAAGAGGAATGGGTGATGCAGCAAAGTAGCGTAAGTATTTCCCTGAGTTTTTGAGAACCAATGTATCAATCCAGTAGGAGCCTACGCGCGAGTCCCTCGCACCTGCACAAAACAAATAAATCCTCGCAACCAACGCGATAAGGGGTTGCCAATCCATGCACAGTCACTTACGAGAGTGAGATCTTATAGATATGATAATATAATATTTTTGGTATTTTTATGATAAAGATGCAAATTAAAATAAAAGGAATGAAAATAACTAAGTGTTGGAAGATTAATATGATGAAGATAGACCCGGGGGCCATAGGTTTCAATAGTGGCTTCTCTCAAGAGCATAAGTATTTTACGGTGGGTGAACAAATTACTGTTGAGCTATTGACAGAATTGAGCATAGTTATGAGAATATCTAGGTATGATCATGTATATAGGCATCACGTCCGAGACAAGTAGACCGACTCCTGCCTGCATCTACTACTATTACTCCACACATCGACCGCTATCCAGCATCCATCTAGAGTATTAAGTTCAAGTGAACAGAGTAACGCTTTAAGCAAGATGACATGATGTAGAGGGATAAACTCATGCAATATGATGAAAACCCCATCTTGTTATCCTCGATGGCAACAATACAATACGTGCCTTGCTGCCCCTACTGTCACTAGGAAAGGACACCGCAAGATTGAACCCAAAGCTAAGCACTTCTCCCATTGCAAGAAAGATCAATCTAGTAGGCCAAACCAAACTGATAATTTGAAGAGACTTGCAAAGATAACAAATCATACATAAAAAATTCAGAGAAGATTCAAATATTGTTCATAGATAAACTTGATCATAAACCCACAATTCATCGGTCTCAACAAACACACCGCAAAAGAAGATTACATCGAATAGATATCCACAAGAGAGGGGGAGAACTTTGAATTGAGATCCAAAAAGAGAGAAGAAGCCATCTAGCTAATAACTATGGAACCATAGGTCTGAGGTAAACTACTCACACTTCATCGTGGAGGCTATGGTGTTGATGTAGAAGCCCTCCGTTATCGATGCCCCCTCCGGCGGAGCTCTGGAACAGGCCCCAAGATGGGATCTCGTGGATACAGAAAGTTACGGCGGTGGAATTAGGGTTTTGGCTCCTGTTCTGATTGTTTGGGGGTACGTAGGTATATATAGGAGGAAGAAGTACGTCGATGGAGCAACAGGGGGCCCACGAGGGTGGAGGGCGTGCCTGGGGGGGTAGGCGCGCCCCCTAGCTCGTGGCGTCCCTGTTGGTTGCTCGACGTAGGGTCCAAGTCTCCTGGATCTTGTTCGTTCCAAAAATCATGTTCCCGAAGGTTTCATTCCGTTTGGACTCCGTTTGATATTCCTTTTCTTCGAAACCCTAAAATAGGCAAAAAAAACAGCAATTCTGGGATGGGCATCCGGTTAATAGGTTAGTCCCAAAAATAATATTAAAGTGGAAAATAAAGCCCAATAATGTCCAAAACAGAAGATAATATAGCATGGAGCAATCAAAAATTATAGATACGTTGGAGATGTATCAGATGCCACGTGTCGGTCACCCTTGATGAAAGCACTTCTATGACACGCGATTTATTATCATGGAAGTGGACACTTCCGTGATGATAATTTTGGATATTTCATGGAACACCTGTACGAAAGCATAGGTATTACTATCTTCATTCTGTCATAAATTTGTCATGGATGTACATGCATGACAGAAAACATGACCTACTATGACAAACACGTATCATCACGGAAGTGTATTTTTCTTGTAGTGAATGTTTTGGCACTGCTAGTGCCACTGCTTTTTTTATATATCGAAAGAGGAGGTTTCCTCTGATTTCATTAAAGAAAACCAACCATAGAGAACCATCATCCGACATCTCAGTATAAACGGGCAGTTATGCAACTACTACTAGAATGGACTGAGTACTAGTAGGAGACAAGTTCGCCGCATAAGCTAGGAAGGTAGGGGAACGCAGAACCAGCTCAACCAACTTTGGATTGCAACCCAAATGCTACCCCAGAAACATCAAGGGGGAAGATAGGGACTGAAAGAGCTAGCTTCAGCATCCCAGTCTAAGAACACCTCGCCTCCATCCTTGTGACGCACGGTACACCTCGCTTGCCACCTGCTCGACCCTAGTGCCACTGATAAAATGAAGTAATAATATAGTTAAAATAGAGAGAGTGTCCTCTCTATGATTTCATTTCGAATGTAGATAAATAAAGTGCTTGTCCTTGTTATTATATGTTTCATCAACTAGTCCGATTATTAATGTTTAAGTGTTTCTGCAAACTAGGGTGCTTAATTTTAGTTGATCTGCACAAAAATAGAGATTGCAATGTCTCAAGGCCCCTCCTTATACTATTGTTGTACACCGATATTCATCACTGGCAGAAGGTGTATCAAGGAGAATTGGGTCGATTCCAGTATGAGGCTTACCATATGAGGCGTCGCAGGGCCCATCTTGCCCTCGCAGCATGACATACTATGATACTATCACAATATTTTCTTATATTTATTAGTGTATGTTTCATCAACTAGTGCTACTATAATGTAATCACGCTTTTCATTATCTGTGCAAACAGGGTTATTCAGCTGCATTTTGGTGGAACTGCACAAATGTACGGATGGAACCGGCATATATGCAGAGTGCGAGGTGTGCCAAGTAAAAATTACCGACACCAACCCTCCATCTAAGCATTGGCATCCACCACCACCAGTGGGATGTGTGGCGCTCTCTATGGACGGATCTTTGTCGGCAGAAAATCCTCTAACCAAATACTAGTAGCTTATATTGGCACTTCTCTGGGGAGTACTCTTTTCTGAAAGAAGCACCAATATATTTTTATTTATTTGTACATGGTGTCACAACATTGTTTTTGGTTCAGAGCTATTTTAGGGTGATTGGCTTAGTACTCGTAGACTCATTGTAAGCATGAGCAGATGGAAGATTAGGTTAGTGCGAAGCTTACCTGAAAACCAACCGCTACCATTGAAATGAGGCGAGCGGCGAGGGAACCATGGAGAACGGCGAGGAAGCGACATCGCGCCATGCAGCCTCTTCTTGTGGTGGGAGAACGAATACTCATGTGGCACCGGTTGGCTCTTCACCCTCATGAACGGCACACCGTACTCGATCGATTCGTTATCCTCTGGATGCTCGACCTTTGACCTGTACACCCACCACCTCCGCCTAACTTTCACCTCGGAAAAATCTATCTGCTCCATCGCCTAGAGGAGATACTTGATGAATTCAAAGGACTGCGGCGTGACTGCCGCCGAGGATTACATCGCCCCCGTCTTGCTCTTTCGCACACATTGCCACATGGCCCTCGCCGTCCTCAAAATCTCCCACTCGTTGTCAAACCAAGTAGTGATCTCCTTCAACCTGGCTAACTTCGCCTGGTCGCCGCCGGCGATCTGCCCGATTTGCTGCTCCATACTCTCCATAGATGTCCTTCTAAGAGGTCCGGTGCTAGCTTTGGAATATGGGAGGAGAGATGATGGTCTTGCAATGGAGAAGAGGAAGAGGTGAGATGGTGGTTTTTCAATGGAGAAGATGGAGAGGTGAGGGGTGGTTTTGCAATGGAGAAGAGGGAGAGGCGAGACGGTGGTCTTGCAATGGAGGAGAGTGAGAGGCGAGACGGTCTTTTGCAATGGAGAAGATGTCGAGGAGAGGGGTGGTTTTGCAATGGAGAAGAGGGAGTGGCGAGACGGTGGTCTTGCAATGGAGAAGAGGGAGAGGCGACTCGGTGGTTTTGCAATGGAGAAGATGGAGAGGAGATGGGTGGTTTTGCAATGGAGAAGAGGGAGAGGCCAGATGGTGGTTTTCGAACAGAGATGGTGGAGAGGAGAGGAGGTGGTTTTGCAATGTTTAAGAGAGGAGAGGAGCGTGCGGCAGTGATTTAGGATTGTACGAGAGGGCCGGCACACTGTGACTGGATCAAAATTAAAATTGACCATGATTTACCCTTCAATTAATAAAGAGACCCCGCATTAACTAGTCTAGCTTTTATTTCGGGTCATAATTGACATGATTTTCACAAATAAAATATATGTTATACGTTGCAAAAATAATATAATTCAAAAGTACATTCAGATACGAACCAAATGATACAATTTTTGGTGACATGCATTCACATTTTGCTTGTCAAATACAGTACTTGATCAAACTTTGATCCAAATACGCAAAACAAAAAATACTTCCAAGACCAGCGCCGCTCCTCTCCTATTCCATTTCAAAACCACCGCCCCTCCTCTCCTATTCCAATACAAAACTAGTGTCGCTCCTCTCCCATTCTAATCCAAAACCAGCGCCGCTCCACTCCTCTTCCATTTAAAAACCACCGCCAGTGAGTGAAGGTGTTGTGGAGAAGTAGATCGATGGAGGAGTACAACTGATACATGAGGATCGCAGATGCCGACCCTGTGAAGCTAGCTAGGATGTTGGAGATACAGTCTTGGTTCGAAAACAAGGACCACCTAGCGGCGACGGCAACATCCATGGCCAAATATCTGCAAAAGAGCAAAAAGGCGGTGATACTCCCGAAGGGAGTCACGCGGGAGTACATAGAGCTGATGTAACCCCCCGAGTCCGATGCTCCAGATGCCTTCCTTTATTATAGTTGTTGTCATGTGTTTATTATATTTGTTGCATTATCATAGTTGTTTTGCATATTTCATTCCTCTATGTTTATGCCATGATCATGTTGAGTGCTTTGTCATATCTTTGCTTGTTGCACCATGCTCACCTCACTTGTTATATTGCTTCGTGCCATCCTTGTTTATTTTACATGGTCTTCTCACTTGCTTTGATTCATGCTTCATGATGTGTTATGGCCTTTGTCATTTTTGTTGCATTTGCATCATGATCATCATTGTAGTGTACATATTTCTCATGTGCTTGTTATCTTTGTGAACTCCGTCTCCTCATCTTCTTTGTTGTTCCATCTTGCCCTTCCATCTAAACCATCATCAAGTGAAAAACCCAATCACTAGCTTCTTCCTTTCAATTCTCACACATTTATTCCAAGTGACATTATTGCCTCCTCCTTTAATGTTCATTTATTTCCTGATAATCTTACTCCATGCCTTATACAACCCTACCAAGTTTCATCCCGTTTGGAATTGTTTTGGTAGGGTTCAAAATGGCTGAAGTGTGAATTAAATTCACTTATTTTTTTGTCCTTAGAAATGCCCAAAGCAATTTATTCAAATTCTTCACAAATCCTGGACTCCATTGATATGTTCATATCTCTCACAACCCTCTCCAATTCCTCTGTGATTTTGCTCTCTTATTACTCTTTGAAGAAATAGAAAAAAGCAGCAGTGCAGCCCAGCGACTAGTAGCTTCAGCAACCCAGTAGCCCAGCCGATCCAGCACATCTTGTCCCTCCCTGGTAAAATTTCCCACATGCACCTCGTCGGGCCCGCCTGTCATCCCCTCAACCCTCACCTTTTTATTCCACCTCACGCATCCTCTCTCTCGCAGTAAAACCTCCAGGGGCGCCCGCGCCCCCCTATAAAGCGGCTACCCCGCGCCCTAGCGTTTCCCTCTTCCCCTCTCGCCGTCGCCGCCTCTTTCCCTTCCCTATGCTTC
The DNA here is from genome assembly GCA_034509565.1 of Triticum monococcum. NCBI lineage: Eukaryota > Viridiplantae > Streptophyta > Magnoliopsida > Poales > Poaceae > Triticum > Triticum monococcum. Next base: position 343,713,322 of record CM067847.1, read on the forward strand.
TTCCACAAATCAGAGCACCGAGAGCTGGGAAATAAACTGTCGACGTCCCTCGTCGTTCTTGTGGCCAGAGGGCCTCAAGCTCGTCTTCGACATGTCCTCCTACAGCCCGTATCTGTCCTCGACCGATTCTGATGGATGGCTGAACTGGATCGCCTCCTTGCTGTCGTCCACGTCCACGTCACCGTTGTCTTCCCCCGCTTCCTCTTCTTCAGGAGACCGAGCTTCTCTTCGGCGTGATCCGACAAGCAGCTTCCATCTTCTTCGTCCGGAGCCTCGCGTGCCTCGCCGAGATCTTCCTCGACTACGCACTCGTCCACATGGCCCCGTAGCTCCTTCGACGACGTCCTCTACATCGTCTTCTGCCTCCGACTAATCCATCACCATCGGTGAGCACATCCTCCCGCCGTCTTCAATCTCCGTCGACCTCGTACGTCTCCAGCACCCCCCGGTGAAGCTCTGCTCCTCCTACCGCCTTCATTTTGTTGATCCAAGCATTTGAGCGCTTCCCCAACCGAACTGAAGCTCCGGATGCATGGCCACCATGGTCGCGCACTCTCTGCATGCATGCTGCCGCCTTTGCTGCACCCATGTCCGGATGCTCCTGCACACCCCCGCAAGAGCTCGACCCTCTTTGTTCGCGCATCCACACAATCCTAGCATAGCAGCCGCACAACACCAACTACACAGATCCGGTCGTAGTTTTCTCCATGACCGGGGACGAGCTCCTGCTTGTGCACAAGTGCCTGCATGCACGCCACCCCTGGAAGCAGCCTTCGCTTGCAAGCACGCACCCTTGCACATTTCCGCACCCCCGCCGGTGATCCGCTGCACCGGTAGCCGCAGCTTTGCTCGTCGTCGACGCCGGCAAGTTGCTGTGCGTTCATGGCGGTTCCAAGACCGATCCCCTGCTTGTTAAAAACACGTATGCCCCTTCCTAGTCACAAACACTCAGTTAGGCCAGTTGGTTAGCGCTCTACTCCTCTACATAGGAGGTCGTGGGTTCAAGTCCAAGTTGGCCCCATTTTTGCTCTGTTTTCCTGTTTTTCTGCAACTTAGCGCTCACTCGGGCCAAGTCCTCCCGAGACGCTGCAGGTTGCTGCAATCCGGCCCGTGCATATTTTTTTCCCAACCTGTGTATTTTACCATTTTCCAGTGCATTCTTATTTACAAACATGCCATTATTTGGAATTGTGAGTAACTAAATATCCATGCATCCAAATAAAATATGTCATATATGCATCTTGCTTAAAATTTCACGTACTTTCACAATATCCAACTTTCATGCATGTTTAAAATGTTTAAAATTGTTGTTTGCATTAATTTACATAAATGCCATGTTAAAATGGTTTATTCATAACTAATTAACCATAGCTTGGTTTCAAATAAATTATATATGTAGATGAGGTAGAAAAATGCCTAGATTTACATGGTGGCAGTACTTTGCATGTTTAACAACTCTAAAATTGTGTAGATGACAGAACAGTACCAAATCTAAAATATGCACATGAGGATTTCTCCGAACTTGTTGTTGTTGTTGTTTCCGGCCTCATTTAAACTTGCTTAAATGTGTAGTTTGCTTATGCTTCACCTCTTGCCATTGTTAACAACATTTAATATTGTTAGGTACATAAACGGGAGAGAATTAAATAAGTCATGTGGTGCTTCGTCAATATGCAACTCGTTGCATATTGTGCTCCACTTAACTTGTAGTGTTGTTTGTGCACTTTGTCATGCCATGCCTCATTAAACCGAACATGCATCATACTTGATTGTGCATCATGCCATGTTTATGCTTATATGTTTATTATGTTGTTTACTTTTTCTGGGTTGCTTTTCTTGTTAGCTTCGGTTTCATTCCGGAGTTGTGAGGATCCATTCGACTACGTCCGTTTTTTCTTATTCGTGGACTCGTTCTTCTTCCTTGCGGGATCTCAGGCAAGATGACCATACCCTCGATATCACTTCTATCTTTGCTTGCTAGTTGATTGCTCTGTCGCGCTACCTACCACTTGTTATATCCTGCCTCCCATATTGCCATGTCAAGCATATAACCCACCTTCCTAGATAACTGTTGTTTGGCTATGTTACCGCTTTTGCTCAGCCCCTCTTATAGCGTTGCTAGTTGAAGGTGAAGTTGAAGTTTGTTCCATGTTGGAACATGGTTATGTTGGGATATCACAATATTCTCTTATTTAGTCCATGCATCTATACACTTGGTAAAGGGTGGAATGCTCGGCCTTATGCCTGGTGTTTTGTTCCACTCTTGCCACCTTAGTTTTGTCATACCGGTGTTATGTTCCTTGATTTTGCGTTCCTAACGCGGTTCGGTGTTATGGGAACCCCTTAATGGTTCGCCTTGAATAAAACTCCTCCAACAAGGCCCAACCTTGGTTTTACTTTTCCCTAACAACCTCTTACTTTTCCCTTGGGTTGGCCAACCCGAGGGTCATCTTTATTTTTAACCCCCCTGGGCGAGTGCTTCTCTAAGTGTTGGTTCGAACTGGGAGATTTGTCAGCACATTCGGGCGGTCTTGCTGGTCTTGTTTTACCATTGTCGAAATGACTTGTAACCGGGATTCCGAGACTGATCATGTCTTTTCGGGTGAAGGAATATCCTTCGTTGACCGTGAGAGCTTGTGATGGGCTAAGTTGGGACACCCCTACAGGGTTTAAACTTTCTAAAGCCGTGCCCGCGGTTATGTGGCAGATGGGAACTTGTTAATGTCTGGTCATAGAGAACTTGACACTTGACTTAATTAAAATGCATCAACCGCGTGTGTAGCCGTGATGGTCTCTTTTTGGTGGAGTCCGGGAAGTGAACACGGCCTTGTGTTATGCTTGAACGTAAGTAGTTTCAGGATCACTTCTTGATCACTTCTAGATTGTTGACCGTTGCATTGCTTCTCTTCTCGCTCTTATTTGCATATGTTAGCCACCATATTTTTTTAGTGCTTGTTGCAACTCCACCTCATTACCCTATCCTCCCCATAAGCTTAAATAGTCTTGATCTTGCGGGTCTGAAAGTGCGTTATATCGACTAGAGGGGGGGTGAATAGGCGATTTTTAAGAAAGTCTTCAAAATGTGGAAGTTATGAAGACAAACAGACTTGAAGCCTATCACTATGCAGTGGAAGATAGATTACACAACGCAAGCCATAGTCAAATATACAGTACAGTGAAAGCACAGAGACAAATAGCTTCAGTGTAATGAGGATCAGGTTGGAAGAACTTATGAAGCCAATCAGATCATACAGTCAGGTTGTGAAGACAGAAGATTAAGTAGGCATGCAATAGCTTCACAATGTGTACTGGTAAGTAAAGGGAGGTGAAGATGAAACCAGTGACACGTTGAAGACAATGATATGTTGGACCAGTTCCAGTTGCTGTGACAACTGTACGTCTGGTTGGAGCGGCTAGGTATTTAAACCAAAGGACACACAGTCCCGGACACCCAGTCCTGAACACGCAGCTCAGGACACCCAGTCCTCACCGTTTTCTCCTTGAGCTAAGGTCACACAGACCCCGCCCAATCACTCTGGTAAGTCTTCAAGGTAGACTCCCAAACCTTCACAGACTTCGTTCACCGGCAATCCACAATTCCTCTTGGATGCTCAGAACACGACGCCTAACCGTCTGGAGGATGCACAGTCCTCAAGTGTAATAAGTCTTCAGATCACTCAGACAAGAAGACTTAAGTGATGCCCAATTACTCTGGCTCTGGGTGGTTAGGGCTTTTCTCCTCACTAAGGATTTTCTCTCAAAGGCTTCGAGGTGGGTTGCTCTCAAATGACAAAAGCCGTGCACTGAAATCTGAGCAGCCAACCGTTTATGGTTGTGGGGGTGGGCTATTTATAGCCACTTGGCAACCCTGACCTGATTTGTCCGAAATGACCCTGGGTCACTAAGGAACTGACACGTGTACTAACGGTCGGATTTTGAACTCTCACGGCAACTTTACTTGGGCTGCAAGTAAAGCTGACTTGTCTGACTCTAAACAAGATTTTCTCTCATTGTCTTCACTCGAAGACATAGGATTTGAATTAGGCATCACTTCAGTCATCCTGACTGGTTTTCTTGGACCCCACTTAACAGTACGGTGGTTCCTATGACACAACATGAATAAAGTAAAGCTATGAAGGATCTAAGTCTTCGAGTTCCAAAAGCTTCATGGGGAGTCTTCATATGTCATTGTCTTCGACACGAATGTCTTCATGAACCACCATTGTCTTCAATGTCTTCGTACATTTTTGGGGGTCATCTCTGGTAGCTAAACCGAATCAATGAGGGACCTCTACCTGTGTTATCCTGCAATTCTCACAAACACATTAGTCCCTCAACTAGGTTTGTCGTCAATACTCCAAAACCAACTAGGGGTGGCACTAGATGCACTTACAATCTCCCCCTTTTTGGTGATTGATGACAAACTAGTTGAAGTTTTCAACGGGGAATATAATTTGTGAAATTGTAAAGGAATTGTCTTCATAAGCAGCAAGGGCTCCCCCTGAAGATGTGCATGTTAAGTGATTTGCTTCTGGAATGCAAATGCACACAGCAGGTTGTATTTGTGGGAATCCGCTTCAACTTATGATGACAATCCATTATGCACGTAAAGATATATGAAGATAATGATATGCATAATGAAAAATGGACGTCTGCGAAATGATAAGAGTGCGGAAATTATCGTCGTACATGCGGAATTTATCTTCGCAAGAACACAGTGGCAAACATAGTAGCAGACGACCATCAAGTTTAAGTGTTACAAGTCAAAGAACCAAAAGTAGCAAAACGAGAGTTGTAAACACGAAGCAAAATGCAAAATAAAGCACCCGCCCATATTATTGCCTCGCTTGAAGACTATAAACATCATATGCTTCTCCCCCTTTTGTCAGTGATGACCAAAAAGGTTTGAAGACATAGAGTTTTCTATGCGTTCCCAGGCGCAGCAGGGTCGGTGGAGACGTTTGGTGGTGCAGGCGAGCTTGGGGCAGTGACGACGCGCGGTGAAGACATTTGTGGTGATGTAGCGTCGTCTTCTTCTTCAATGATCTTGGCAGATACTGTGGCAGCAGAAGAAGAAAAATCCGAATCTTCAAGAGATGGTGTGCTTCGCATCACAGCTCTTCTGGGAGGTGTGGTATCAAACTTGAAATGCTCTTTGAAGCCATCCTCGTGAAGATCAGCTTCTGGGCACATCATGGTGAGGCCTTTCCAAGTGCGGCGACAGGTTTCGTGTGCGACGAATGCATTCTTGGTTGCCAGATTTCGGATGCGATTGACGTCTTTCATGATGCTTTTCCGCTTGAGCCAGTCATGATGCCTATCTTGTTTTTGGTGGAGAGCCACAAGAAGTTCACGATCAGTGAGCGTACGGGCACGTTTCTTGGGTCTCTGTGCAGCTTCGCTGTCAGTGGCTTCAGTGGATGCAGGGGCACGTGTGGTGCCAGCCATTGGATAGACTCTGGAAATGGCTTCAACACCTTCAACATTTTGAGTGAAGCTCTGGTGTTCTGCATTCTGAAGACTTAGTGGCTGTTTGGCAGGCTCAGGATAAATGGCTTCAGCTGAGGTGTCCACATCTGGTAAGAAGATCCTGTGGTTGCGGGCTGAGGGCTGATAGGAGATTGCAGAGTGAAGCTTAATCAGCCTCATCACCCAGGGAGCATAGATCTTCAATCCAAACAATTCTGTGGCTGACGCTGCAAGTTGACGGATGAAGAGATCCTGTGCGTTGAAGCATTTGCCATGCATAATACAGAAGATGAGAGTCTTCATGGCACCTTCAAGCTTGGCATACCGAGAGTGTCCCTTAATGGGCCAGAGAGTCCGCCTTATGATATGATATATGGTTCTGGGCAGGTACTCTAAGTCTTCAACGAAGAACTCAGTTGGATAAGGTGCATCATGTGCCAATGGCTTCATCATGGAGAGCATCTGACTCATATTTGGTTCTGGACGCTGAAATATGCTCTCAGTTGCTTCAGCATGGAGTTGGCATCCTTCTTCAAAGAATTCGCCAGGAGTGGGAAGGCCAGTAAGCTCAATGATGTCGAAAGCTTTGGCTTCATGATGGACATCTCCTGTCATCCACTCCAGGACCCATGTCTTCGGATCTCGGTTGTAGCCTTTTATATGCAGAGTGGCATAGAATTGAAGCATAAGCTCTTCGTTCCAGTGCTCTTCGTCAGTGATGAACGGCAGTAGACCCACTTGCTTGAAGCAATCAATGGCTTCTTCCGAACCAGGCAGACCAGCAACAGCTTCAACCTCAAGGCGCTGGTGGGGAAAGATGCGGCCTTGGTTGTATAGAATGCATGAATAGTAGCTGCGCTGTTGATGGCTCCAGAACCTATATGATGCAATCTGTGCCCTTGAATAAGGGTTCGCGGAGCTGTTGAAGAACGTGTTGTCTGCCCTGAAGCTGTTGATGTTGAAGGAACCAGGAGCTGATGCAGGACCTGGGAACCTTGGCAGTCGTGGAATTGGCTTCTGAACCTGAGGCCTGTGCGCAATGTGATAGTTGAATTGCGGGCCGGCAGCAGACTCTGGTGCAGAAGGTTCAGGGTCAGCAGTTTCAGTATGTTCTGAAGCTATTGTAGGAGAGGGCTCCACATTGTCTTCAGCATTGTGTGTGGCAGCCTCAATGTTTTCATCCTCAATACGTGCAGTGAGAGGAACAGACTCAGGCACGTTCTCTTGGAGAACGGCCTCTTGTTGGGGTGGTGGAGTTGGAGCTTGGGGTTCCTGTGGTGCTTTCTCATTGTCTTCGGCTGATGCAGCCGGAATGTCGTCAGCAGCTTGAGCCCTTGGTCCTCTGCGAAGCCTACGGAATGCAGGCGATGCTGGTGGAGTTGCAGTGGTCTGGGGCTTATCCTCTTCCTCCTGTGGGCGATCTGCCCACGATGCATCTTGTGTGATTGGCGTCAAGGGACGACCAATGCTGAGCAATTCACTCGATTCGAGCTGAGGAAGGACTGCATCATCTTGTACATTGTCTTCGAGACCAATGTCTTCAGCAGCGGTGGGGTCGGCTGCTAGAATGTCTTCATCATGCTGAGCCTCGGTGAGAGCAGGCTCATGGACGGTCAGCTGACGATCTTCATCAGGACGGCGAACGGAAAGGGGTTCAACTATCAAGGGCTCTGTGGGAGCAGCCCGAGACTTCTTGGACTTGCGCTTCTTGGTGGTGGGGTCTGAAGGAGAGGCTTCAGAGTGTTTCCTCTTCCTTTCTTTGGCTTCGGCTATCCTTGTCTTCTTAAGCTCTGAAGCGGGTGAGCGCTTTGGCTTCGAGCTAGGCTTGGCGGTGGGGAAGACAGTTGGAATAGCTTCTTGGCGTGGGGCCTCTTTTTCAGCCATGGTGGGCGTCTTCTTTTTCTTGGCGGCCATCCTGGGGTCGATGCCGGGACGCCCAAGTGCCTTTCGCTTCTCGGCCTCGTTGTAGGCCTGTACGCAGAGATCAGCCAAATGCTTCATGCGCTCGCGTGAACCCTGAGCCTCTGCACGTTTCTGCATGAAGTTTTCCTTCAGCTCATGCAGCATGACCTTGAAGTCTTTGATCTCTTGGATGCTGAGCGTGGCCATGTTCTGCTTAAACTGAGCCTTCTCAAAATCTATCTTTTGCTTCAGTTCCACGATGCGCTGGGCAATAGCGAGTTCTGAAGCGATAGCTCCTTGGAAGGCCACGCTGAGGCCAATGGGCAGCCGCAGATCATCAAAGCTGATGTTGGGCGTGTCAAACCACTCATCTATGAAGCTGTGGATGATTTTTGCATCGAACAGAGGCAGATTGTTGAAGATTTCAGCCTCCTCCTTGCTCTTGATGAGCTCCTCAAGAGCGTCATCACCAAGATCTTCGTCACTGGACAGATCAATGGCTTCGCAGCGAAGAGCGGCAGCGACAGTTAGCTCTTTGCTGATGTGTGGCTGTGGTTTCTTTGCATCTTGAGGCTTGGAGACTCTTGATAAGCCTTCAGACTGCACACTGGCTTCAGGAGGTGCAGTGGCCAATGGCTTCGCTTTGGAGATCTTGGGGGAGGCGACTGGCTTGGAAGCTTTTGGCTTTTTCTTCATCTGCTTTGGCTCTGGGGCAGCAGGAGCATCATCAGACTCAGTGTCTGCTGGAGGGTCGTTCACGGCAGTCCCTTGGACTATAATGTGAGTGATGAGGCCTTCGAGATTGGCAAATGGCCCGATGACATTGGGATTAGCGTCGCGTGTGCCATCTGCCCTTGGTCTGGAGGGACCAGGGTTGAAGTCCAATCCAAATTCCTTCTTGTTTTGCTTCGCAGAGTTCTGGGAAAATTGGAAGTTGCGCTTGAACAGAGTGTCATCGCGACACCAGAGAAGGGACGATGGATGTGCATCAGCTAGCTGTTGTCCCCTGACCATGCATGGAAAGAAACCTTGAGCAATGGCTTCGTCTCTGGTTCGGGGTACGAGATTCTTGTACAAGGCATCTCCCCATGGCCGCTTGATGGCGCACTTCTCTGCATATTCTTTGGTGACGAAGCGGTAAAGGAACCACTGCTCTGCCCAGTACCTGCGAATCCATTGGATTCGTGTCTTGCGCTGAGCATAGTTTTCTTCAGGATCTGTTTGGTACGTTTCTGCCAAATCTGCAGGCAGATCCTTTGATGTGTCACCCCGTCTCTGCCTGCCTCCCTTCCTTGATGGTTTCTCGGATGCCATGAAGCTTAACTTGGAAGGCTTCAAAAGGTTCAAAGGCTTCAAAGGTTTCAAAGGCTTCAAAGGCTTCCTTTTGCTTGACCAACAGGAACTTGCTTCGGGTGAATTGATGTGACGCAGACTTGGAACTGCTAGACGAGAAGAGAGGTGAGGCCGAGCAGTTTGATCCTCCGTGCCCGAACTTGGCGACGGAAGATGCTTAGGACGACGGCGGAGAGACTGGTGGCCGTGGTCGGCGTGAGAACGGCGTCGGAGAGGTCGCAGTAGTGAAGCACTTCGTCGCCGGCGTCGTTGCGAGTTAGCGGTGGTGCTAGGGTTTGTGCGAGGGAGGAAGAAGAGATAATGACCGCAGTGAAACGAGTACTTATAGGGATATGGGCGGCACTGCGCTATTACTCATGTGCCCTTGGCGATTCGCATCTGATCAGTACGTGGCCAGCATGCGGAATTGTGGGGGCAGTTTCACCCCACGCACGCCTGGTTTGTCGGGAGAGGTTCCTACTTCTTCGGAATTCTAGTTGATGGATAGACATTAAAAGCCGTTTTAAAGTTTGTCTCTATGTCTTCTTCTGACAAGGATGCAGTGAAGACATTCGACAGTTTCAATAGAGTGCATATGACTTGGAGAGATAGAGTTTGAGGTAGGAAGCATGGAGAGGTTAGGGTCCGATCACATTCACTTAGTTCAAAAGATTCAGCCAAGAAGACATAGCTATAAGTGAATGCTGTAGAGGACAGAATACCAGTGCATATATAATCAACATAGTGAAGATAATCATGAAGACATGTTGAGATTGAAGCCAAACCAAATGTGAAGACATAGCAAATGCAACGACATGAGTAAAACACTTCACGCAGAAAAATTTTGGTGGTGGTGCTACCCACCGTATAGGAAGTATTGAACCTAGACACGGCGCACAATTATCGTGGCGCTCCGAGGTCAAATTCCACGTTAATGTATTCACACTTAGAATGTATGTCTTCATTGATTGAAGATATACTTTACTTTGTGTGTTGCACATCTAAGTCATCATCATGCATAAGTGTTAGGATGTGTGCCTGATCACAGGACATTTGAGGATTCCAAGAAATTTAGCTCACACCGTAACTTGCAAAATCTCTTCTCATCCAAGGGCTTGGTGAAGATATCTGCCAATTGCTCTTCAGTGTTGACGTGTATGATATCAATGTCTTCCTTTGTAACATGATCTCTGAGAAAATGATGACGAATTTCAATGTGCTTTGTCTTCGAGTGCTGAACTGGGTTGTTGGCGATCTTGATGGCGCTTTCGTTGTCGCAGTAAAGTGGCACTTGCTTCAGATGAATGCCGTAATCCTTGAGGGTTGCTTCATCCATAGAAGCTGAGCGCAGCAGGATCCAGCAGCAATGTATTCAGATTCAGCAGTGGAGAGAGATACACAGTTCTGCTTCTTTGAAGACCAACAGACAAGAGATCGGCCTAGGAAATGACATGTGCCTGATGTGGATTTCCGATCAACCTTGTCACCAGCGTAATCAGCGTCCGAAAATCCAACCAGATCAAATTCTGAGCCCTTTGGATACCATAACCCTAGAGTTGGTGTGTGAGCCAAATATCGAAGAATTCGCTTCACTGCTAAGTGATGCGACTCCTTTGGTGCCGCTTGAAACCGAGAACACATGCAAACACTAAGCATAATATCTGGCCTAGATGCACATAAATAAAGCAGAGAACCAATCATGGAGCGGTATACCTTTTGATCGAACTCTTTACCATTGTCGTTAGGACCCAGATGATGTTTGGCTGGCATTGGTGTTGTGAAGCCTTTGCAATCTTGCATACTGAACTTCTTCAGGCAGTCTTTGAGATATTTCTCTTGAGATATGAAGATGCCATTGCGTTGTTGCCTTATCTGAAGACCGAGGAAGAATTTCAGCTCCCCCATCATAGACATCTGATATTGCTCTTGCATCATATATCCGAACTCCTCACTGTACTTCTGATTGGTGCAGCCGAAGATAATGTCGTCCACGTATATTTGGCACACAAACAGTTCACCATCATATGTCTTTGTGAAGAGAGTGGGATCCAGGGAACCAGGTATGAAGCCTTTGCTCTTCAGGAAGTATTTGAGTGTATCATACCAGGCCCGAGGGGCTTGTTTGAGGCCATATAGTGCCTTTTTGAGCTTGTACACCATGTCAGGATGTTTTGGATCTTCAAACCCAGGTGGTTGCGCAACATACACTTCCTCTTCAATTTTGCCATTGAGGAAGGCACTTTTTACATCCATTTGATACAGGATTATGTTGTGATGATTTGCATAGGCCAGCAGTATACGGATGGCTTCAAGTCTGGCCACAGGAGCAAATGTTTCGTCGAAGTCGATGCCTTCCACTTGAGTATATCCTTGAGCAACGAGACGAGCCTTGTTTCTGACGACTTGGCCATGCTCATCTTGCTTGTTGCGGTATATCCATTTGGTGCCTATTATGTTATGCTTCCGTGGATCAGGACGCTTAACTAACTCCCATACATTGTTCAACTCAAATTGTTGAAGCTCTTCTTGCATAGCTTGAATCCATTCAGGTTCCATAAAGGCTTCATCAGTTTTCTTGGGTTCTGTGATTGAAACAAATGCGAAGTGTCCGCAAAAGTTTGCCAGTTGAGTTGCCTTTGAACGAGTCAGTGGACCAGGTGCATTGATGCTATCAATTATTCTGTCAATTTGCACTTCATTGGCAACACGAGGATGTAGGGGTCGAAGACTTTGCTCTTGCTGATCTACGTTGTCATGGGGAGGAATGTCTTCAGGCTGAGCATTGTCTTCATGTGGATCAGGTGCTGAGATGATAAGTTCTTCTTCAGGACGAGCTTCAGAGGGTACAATTTCTCCAGTTCCCATTAGCTTGATTGATTCACTGGCTGGAACTTCATCTAGTACATCTGGTAGTTGCTCTCTTTGTGACCCATTGGTCTCATCAAACCGCACATCCACTGTTTCAACCACTTTGTAGTGAAAGAGATTGAAGACTCTATAGGAGTGCGAATCCTTTCCATATCCAAGCATGAAGCCCTCATGTGCTTTTGGAGCAAATTTTGCTGTGTGGTGAGGGTCCTTGATCCAGCATCTCGATCCAAATACTCTGAAGTAACTTACATTTGGCTTCTTGCCAGTCAGAAGTTCATACGATGTCTTGTTCAGCAGTTTGTGAAGATACACACGCTTGATAGTATGGCATGCAGTGTCAATGGCTTCAGTCCAGAATTTTCTTGATGTCTTGTACTCATCTAACATTGTTCTGGCCATCTCAATGAGTGTTCTGTTCTTGCGTTCGACGATGCCATTCTGTTGTGGCGTGTATGGAGCTGAGAATTCATGAGTGATGCCCAATGTATCAAGATATGTGTCAAGGCCGGTGTTCTTGAATTCTGTGCCATTGTCACTTTTGATGTGCTTTATCTTGGCGCCATAATTGTTCATTGCCCGATTTGCGAAGCGTCTGAAGACATCCTGCACTTCAGTCTTGTAAAGAATTATGTGCACCCAAGTATATCTAGAGTAATCATCAACAATGACGAAGCCATAGAGGCAAGCAGTAGTGGAGAAAGTTGAGTAGTGGGTAGGGCCGAAGAGATCCATGTGAAGCAGTTCGAAGGGTTGAGTAGTGGTCATGATTGTCTTCGAAGGATGTTTTGCCCTTGTCATCTTCCCAGCTTCACAGGCACCGCATAAGTGATCTTTCTTGAACTTGACGCCTTCGATGCCTATGCCATGCTTCTTCTTAGCAAGGGTGTGGAGGTTCCTCATACCAGCATGCCCAAGTCTTCGATGCCAAAGCCAGCATTCTGAAGCCTTTGCGAGAAGACAAACTGCAAGCTATGGTCCTGCTGAGAAATCTACCACGTACAAATCATCTTTTCGATACCCTTCAAACACTAGAGACTTGTCAGATTCCATTAGTACCAGACAGCGATATTTTCCGAAGATTACAATCATGTTTAAATCGCAAAGCATTGAGACAGACATTAAGTTGAAGCCAAGGGATTCAACAAACATGACTTTATCCATGTGTTGATCCCTTGAGATTGCAACTCTACCTAGACCCAGTACTTTACTTTTACCAGTGTCAGCGAATGTGATGTGGCTCTTGTCAGATGGACGTAAGGTTGAGTCCATAGAGAGACTTTTCTTGCCAGTCATGTGATTTGTACACCCGCTGTCAATAATCCAAACTGAAGACTCCGAAGTTACTGGTGTCGTACCCTACAATGCAGTTAGGGGGATAGGCTTCACCAAGAGTGTTGTGAAGCAAAAACATTTGACGAACCAGTGGATTATGAAAACTGAGATCCAGGTTAGGACAAGCAGGGAGAGTAGCATGCGATTCAGATATGAAATACATAGTGATGCCATTCGGGCATTTGATCGAGCGCCCCACGAGTTTTTTAAGGTCTCCAGCAATAGCATCAGAAGATTTTGGTTTTGAGCTGGAGACCTTTCCCTGCAAAAGAGAGTTAAGCTTTCTTAACCACCCACATCTTCAAGGGTGGCTTAGAAGCAATAAGTCTAAGTGCAGCATCTGAGAATTTTGGCTTTGGAGCCCTAGCAAACAGTCTAGCAGGTGGGCAATAATACTCATAAGAATAGGCAGAATAATTTTTGGTCATACGAGAATGACGGTTTGAAGAACCGCTCACATGAGCCTGAGCATGGTTTCCCTGCAAAGCATTTGTGTTAGTGCAACTCAGATGAGCCCTCTGCCTGTATGAACCTTTGGACCATATGAAGCCTTTGGTCTGATGTTTGTCTTCTTCATGTGAGGTGTCATGAGGACATTCACAGGAAGATTCTCAAGACACGTTTTTGGAACCCAGATCTTCTTCATAGGCGGTCCATTCCTGCAGTTAGTACCAATGTACCTGGCAAATACTTCACCATTCTGATTCCTAAACAGTTTATAGTTTGCATCAAAGGATTCATCAATGATAATTGGATTAGCACAAGTGAAGCCAGATAGATTGGATGGATCTAATGAGGATTCCTTTGCAGCAACCCATGTGGTTTTAGGGTACTGCTCAGGTTTCCAGTAAGAGCCATCTGCATTAATTTTCCTCACGAACCCAACACCCTCTTTGCTAGGGTTTCGGTTCAGAATCTGCTTCTTGAGGACATCACATAGTGTCTGATGTCCTTTGAGACTTTTGTACATTCCTGTTTCAAGCAATGTCTTCAACCTAGCATTTTCATCAGCAATAGCAGTGGTATCCTCAGCAGAGGGGTTAGTTACCACTTCAACAATTGAAGATATTGCAACAGCAGTAGCAGTGGAACATTCAGCGACAGAAATAGCATTATCACGCTCAATGCATTTAAGGCATGGTGGTTCAAATCCTTCTTGAGCAGAACTGATCTATTCGGCTCGAAGCGACTCGTTTTCCTTTTGAAGATCTTCATGATCCGCTCTCAACTTCTCAAGATCTTGCTTCTTCTGAAGATAATCATAGGAAATCTTTTCATGAGTAGTTGAGAGAGTCTCAAGACGATCTTCGAGTTCCTGATACTTAACGTGAAGATTTTTTATGTCTTCAATTAAGGATTCAGAACGAGTCATTTCAGCACCCAACAGATCATCGCTTCTGTCTAACAGTTTTTGAATATGTTCCTTGTTCAGTTGCAATTTTAGCAAGTGTTTTGTAACTGGGTTTTGAATCACAACCAGAGTCATCGTCACTAGATGTTTGATAGTGAGTGGTGCGTGTGTTTACCTTGGCACCACGTGCCATCAAGCAGTAGGTGGGAGTAGAGTCGTCCTTGTCATTTGCATCGGTGATGGTGATAGAGTCATTGTCTTCAGTGTTGAAGATGGACTTGGCGACATAGGCTGTAGCCAAACTTGCAATGCCTGAATCAGACTCCTCCTCAGACTCCACCTCTGCCTCCTCAGAAGCGGACTCCTCCTCTGAATCCATTTCCTTGCCAACAAACGCACGAGCCTTGCCAGATGAACTCTTCTTGTGTGATGAAGACTTTGAGGAAGACTTGGATGAAGACTTTGAGTATTTCTTCGTCTTCTTATCGTCAGAGTCATATTCCTTGCTCTTCTTCTTCTTTCTGTTCTCATTGTCCCACTGTGGGCATTCAGAGATGAAGTGTCCAGTTTTCTTGCATTTGTGACAAGTTTTCCTCTTGTAGTCATGCGCGGAAGCTTCATCATTACTTGAGCTTGATCGTGAAGACTTTCTGAAGCCTTTCTTCTTGGTGAATTTCTGGAACTTCTTCACTAGCATTGCAAGTTCCCTTCCAATGTCTTCAGGATCATCAGAACTGCTGTCAGATTCCTCTTCAGATGATGACACAGCTTTTGCCTTCAAGTCACGAGTTCGCCCATAGTTTGGACCGTAGATATCTCTTTTCTCAGAAAGCTGAAACTCATGTGTGTTGAGCCTCTCAAGTATGTCAGACGGATCGAGTGTCTTGAAGTCTGTACGTTCTTGAATCATCAGGGCTAGAATGTCAAATGAACTGTCAAGTGATCTTAGCAGCGTCTTGACGATTTCATGTTTGGTGATCTCAGTGGCGCCAAGGGCTTGAAGCTCATTTGTGATGTCAGTGAGCCGGTCAAATGTGTGCTGGACATTCTCATTGTCATTTCGCTTGAAGCGGTTGAAGAGATTTCGAAGAACACTGATTCTCTGATCTCTCTGGGTTGAGATGCCTTCATTGACCTTGGAGAGCCAGTCCCAGACCAGCTTGGATGTATTCAAGGCACTCACACGGCCGTACTGTCCCTTGGTCAGATGACCACAGATAATATTCTTGGCAGTGGAGTCCAGTTGAGTGAACTTCTTGACATCAGCAGCAGTGACACCTTCTCCAGCCTTGGGAACGCCGTTTTCGACGACATACCATAGGTCGACGTCAATGGCTTCAAGATGCATGCGCATCTTATTCTTCCAGTAGGGATATTCAGTTCCATCGAAGACGGGGCACACAGCGGAGACTTTAATTATCCCTGCAGTCGACATAGCTAAAACTCCAGGTGGTTAAACCGAATCACACAGAACAAGGGAGCACCTTGCTCTGATACCAATTGAAAGTGCGTTATATCGACTAGAGGGGGGGTGAATAGGCGATTTTTAAGAAAGTCTTCAAAACGTGGAAGTTATGAAGACAAACAGACTTGAAGCCTATCACTATGCAGCGGAAGATAGATTACACAACGCAAGCCATAGTCAAATATACAGTACAGTGAAAGCACAGAGACAAATAGCTTCAGTGTAATGAGGATCAGGTTGGAAGAAATTATGAAGCCAATCAGATCATACAGTCAGGTTGTGAAGACAGAAGATTAAGCAGGCATGCAATAGCTTCACAATGTGTACTGGTAAGTAAAGGGAGGTGAAGATGAAACCAGTGACACGTTGAAGACAATGATATGTTGGACCAGTTCCAGTTGCTGTGACAACTGTACGTCTGGTTGGAGCGGCTAGGTATTTAAACCAAAGGACACACAGTCCCGGACACCCAGTCCTGAACACGCAGCTCAGGACACCCAGTCCTCACCGTTTTCTCCTTGAGCTAAGGTCACACAGACCCCGCCCAATCACTCTGGTAAGTCTTCAAGGTAGACTCCCAAACCTTCACAGACTTCGTTCACCGGCAATCCACAATTCCTCTTGGATGCTCAGAACCCGACGCCTAACCGTCTGGAGGATGCACAGTCCTCAAGTGTAATAAGTCTTCAGATCACTCAGACAAGAAGACTTAAGTGATGCCCAATTACTCTGGCTCTGGGTGGTTAGGGCTTTTCTCCTCACTAAGGATTTTCTCTCAAAGGCTTCGAGGTGGGTTGCTCTCAAACGACAAAAGCCGTGCACTGAAATCTGAGCAGCCAACCGTTTATGGTTGTGGGGGTGGGCTATTTATAGCCACTTGGCAACCCTGACCTGATTTGTCCGAAATGACCCTGGGTCACTAAGGAACTGACACGTGTACTAACGGTCGGATTTTGAACTCTCACGGCAACTTTACTTCGGCTGCAAGTAAAGCTGACTTGTCTGACTCTAAACAAGATTTTCTCTCATTGTCTTCACTCGAAGACATAGGATTTGAATTAGGCATCACTTCAGTCATCCTGACTGGTTTTCTTGGACCCCACTTAACAGTACGGTGGTTCCTATGACACAACATGAAGAAAGTAAAGCTACGAAGGATCTAAGTCTTCGAGTTCCAAAAGCTTCATGGGGAGTCTTCATATGTCATTGTCTTCGACACGAATGTCTTCATGAACCACCATTGTCTTCAATGTCTTCGTACATTTTTGGGGGTCATCTCTGGTAGCTAAACCGAATCAATGAGGGACCTCTACCTGTGTTATCCTGCAATTATCACAAACACATTAGTCCCTCAACTAGGTTTGTCGTCAATACTCCAAAACCAACTAGGGGTGGCACTAGATGCACTTACAGGGTCTGAGATTGCTGAGTCCTCGTGACTCATGGATACTTCCAAACAGTTGTAGGTGCCGATGATACCAGTGTAGGTGATGCAACCGAGCTCAAGTGGGAGCTCGACGAAGATCTTGGTCGTTGTTATGTGTCCTTTTCGGATGATCAGAAGTGGAGCCCAGTTGGGGTGATCGGGGATCTAGCATTTGGGATTGTCTTCTTTTATTTTGGTTCCATAGTCGGACCTTTGACTGTACTCTGGATGATGTATGTTTAACTTGTTATTTGTGTGATGTGGCGGTTGTAAGCCAACTCTTTATCCCTTTCTTATTCAGTACATGGGATTGTGTGATGATTACCCCACTTGCGACTAAACCACCATGCGGTTATGCCTCTAAGTCATGGCTCGACATGTGGGAGATATAACCGCATCGTGGGCGTTACAACTTGGTAATCAGAGCCATGCCCGAGTTAGGAGCCCCCTGCTTGATCGAATTGCTGACGTTGTTGAGTCTAGAACAAAATGTTTTGAGTCTTAGGATTATATATATCGGAGAGTAGGATTCTTTTTACTCCTCAGTCCCTTCATCACTCTGGTGAGGCCTCCTGACATAGAAGTTTTGACTTTTCTCTCCTCAAAGTTCATGCATTTTTTTTCAGGATCACGCGGGTATCTTGGAATTGTCTCGATATTCTTGTGATGAGAACATTGTTCTTGGTGCCTCCTGACATTTAGGGGTTGTGGCAGTGTCCCGGGGGGTTGAGCTCCGAGGAGTTGTCGTCCCAATTTTATCGTTGCAGTTCTGGAATACCTGAGCTCGCCGACATCAAAAATCTCTTTTATGCAGTTGTTTGTGAGATAACCTCGACGCCACCCAGTAATGGGGCGGGAGTTCGGGAGTATTGCCGTAACTTCTATAACAGACGTTTTTCGAAGGTTGAGGTACATGATTTCCGAAGGTTTCTTGGTTATGTGTTGAAGGATGGATGCAGCTGGATGTAGGGATTGTTAGTTTGGGTGAGATATTATGCTTCCCCTGTATCCCCCACACTTCATTGCATAACCAAAAAGTTTCAGGAGTTTATAAGTGGGAATTCAAGTATCACATAGGATATCCTTCCAATAGACACAAGATACGATATGGGGTCTATCATATGTTTGTTCTGGCTTATTCTGCAAGCTAGTCCTTTGTTCTTGTTTTGGTTTGTGGTATTCGAGTTGCTTCGAAGTCAAGTGTTGATTCCATACCTTCCCTAAGAGGTGCTCTCATATTTTTGTGTGAATACTAATCCTTCATGATAATCGAGATTGTCATGTCAATCCTTTTCAACCGCCATTTTCTCTTCAAGTGGATCGGATCATTTTCAACATCCGCAAGACCAACTCAAAGTCTTCTCAACGTTATTTGTTTCATCCATCCCAAGTTGCCTTTGTTTTCCCCGCCCTCCCACCCTTTCTTTTCTTCAAGGACTCATATATCTTAATCAAGTATCCATTTTATTCATGTGAAGTCTATTCATTCTTTTCAATCAATGTTCTTACCCGGTGGTTCTCTTGAAGATGATCTACTAGTTCATCATTCCTCGTTCTCTTTCTTCTCCGGTGGATTCAAGTCAACCTTTGTCGATCATATCATTTCCTCATTTCAAATGTTTTCTCATGCCGGTGCACCTCTTAATCATCCACTTCTCGCTATTCAATTCTTCCGAAGTGCTGAAGATATCTTAGAAGATTCAAGTTTCCATTCTCAATTCGCTCAAGTTCTTTTGAGGATGTTATCTCATTCAAGCATTTAAATCAACCAGTGCAATCTCCCTTTCAAGTAATCGTTCGAAGGTGTTTCTTTTGAGTGGGACCTAACCCATAGGTCTTTTCCCAGGATCTAACACTCTTGTAATCTTTCTGGAGTGATTCTCAAATTCTTTTCAATGTTTGACGTAAGAATGAATGTTCATCAGTCATGTCTTTCGCCAAGATCTTTCAAATTCTTTTCACCCATCCGAAGCAATTCAGGATTCTTTTCAGTTTGATTCTCCGAAGGCCAGCATTTCGGGATTATTCATTCTAGCTTTCGGCTCCCGTTCTCAAATTCTTCTGGGGCGTCGTTCAAGTATTCTCTAATTAGCTCGTGATCTCTTCGTTCTCATGTATCTAAATTCCCTCAATTATCTTCATTCATTTTCTAATTCCTCCGGGTGATTCGTTCTCTTTTCTTCATTCATTTTCAATTCTTAGGGTGGTTTGTTCAAGATTCCTCTTCCTATGCTCTCATATCAATTCATTCGTTCTTTCCAATCCTACCGGTGGATCATTGAAGACCTTTCTCAAGTTTGCGCTATATCTCTCTTAATCTTGCCTACAAGAAGAAGTATCATGACAAATCCATTGCTTGTCATCAATTTTAATTGGTTAATGATACACATAACATAATTCGTATTATTGTTTCTTCCAAGTGATCTAATTTCTTATTTCTGGAGTTCTTCATCATGTCACATTCTCGGTTTGAGATGCTTCATCTTTTCTTTTCCGGAGTCTCAAGTTTTCCGCTTTATCTCGTCACAAAGCTCCATCTAAATCATCGCAAGGCTTCACCTTGTGTTTTCAACTTCTCTTTCTTTTGATCATTCCTTTATTATCGGAGTTCTTCATGGAGGCTCAACATGGTGGGTCATCAAGGATTCCTTTCATTCTTCATTCATTCATCAAGTTTTCTCCCAAAGTTGAGATCCGCCAAGCCATACTCTAAAATAAACAGGGTGCTCAACACATGTCTTGTTTTGAGGAGTTCAAGCATTCTTCATCTTGCATTCTGAAGTGCAATTCTTTCTATCTTATCTTTTGACGTGGTGTTATGTCATTTTGATAGTTTCCTTCATGTTTCATGATTGACAAGTTGTCAGGAATGAGGTATCTTAAATCCATCAATCTCTTCATTGGAATTATCTTGGGTTATATTTCACCTAAAGCTTTCACTAAGGATTGTTGCTATTTATGGTGCTCATAAATGACCCAAGTTCTTCATTTATCCTCCCGGTGAAATAAGTTTCTCGTCTTCTTGTTGATATCAATCCAATCCATTGTTTTTCGTTACTGGCAAAATTTCACCTCAAGATGTGGAGATGTTTTCCATAAGCCCACAACAAGCTTACTTTTTTCGTTGTTGGTTTTCCAACAACTCTGTTCGACCCTTCTCCTAAAGATGCTTTTCAAGCTCATTGGTAAAAGATGTTGTTTTGTCATCTGTTCTTTTGATTCCATTCGTACTTTTGTTCCGCAGGCATTGTGATGCTTCTCTCTTCGACCCATCATCTTGTTTGGTCAAGATCATGTTCAATTCCTTCCATTTATAGTTGGAGTGCTGCCCAAATTATATCATTCATATTCCTTCTCTATCTTGTTTTAACCGGAGTGTTGTGGCTATCAATCCTCTTCTAACCGGAGTCTCATCCAAGTGCTTTCTTTTTGTCAAGTTCATATTCCTTACCTTCCATTTCCAACCGGAGTGTTGTCCTAATTGATACTTATCGTTCCTTGTGCATCTCATTCCTAACGGAGTGCTTGCATGTACTTCTTGTCCATTGCAACCCATTTCTTATGACTTTCAACCTACAAGGTTCTCGTAATGTTCCTTGTTCCTCTTTTCTAGCGGAGTGTTTTCAACTTCGTTCATCTTCGTTGTATTGTTTCTTTCAATTTGTTCAACCCTACAAGGTTCTTTGGTTTCACTCATTTTTCAAAGAAGCAACTTAGTTTTACCTCTTCTCTTCCTCTTCCATTTCTCTCCGGTGCCATCCTTAGATCTCGGGACGAGATCCTCTTGTAGTGGTGGAGTGTTGTAATGCCCCGAGTCCGATGCTCTAGATTCCTTCCTTTATTATAGTTGTTGTCGTGTGTTTATTATGTTTGTTGCATTATCATAGTTGTTTTGCATATTTCATTCCTCTATGTTTATGCAATGATCATGTTGAGTGCTTTGTCATATCTTTGCTTGTTGCACTATGCTCATCTCAGTTAGTATATTGCATTGTGCCATCCTTGT
Organism: Triticum monococcum; assembly: GCA_034509565.1. Taxonomy (NCBI): domain Eukaryota; kingdom Viridiplantae; phylum Streptophyta; class Magnoliopsida; order Poales; family Poaceae; genus Triticum; species Triticum monococcum. The sequence goes on from CM067847.1 coordinate 343,734,476, forward strand.
TTGTTTGCCATGGTCTTCTCACCTGCTTTGATTCATGCTTCATGATGTGATATGACCTTTGTCATTTTTGTTGCATTTGCATCATGATCATCATTGTAGTGTACATATTTCTCATGTGCTTGTTATCTTTGTGAACTCCTTCTCCTCATCTTCTTTGTTGTTCCATCTTGCCCTTCCATCTAAACCATCATCAAGTGCAACACCCAATCACTAGCTTCTTCCTTTCAATTCTCACACATTTATTGCAAGTGACATTATTCCCTCATCCTTTAATGTTCATTTTTTTCCTGATGATCTTACTCCCTACCTTAAACATCTCTACCAAGTTTCATCCCTTTTGGATTTGTTTTGGTAGGGTTCAAAAATGGCTCAAGTGTGAATTAAATTCACACTTGAATTATTTTTCTGTCCTTAAAAATGCCCAAAGCAATTTATTCAAAATTCTGCACAAATCCTGGACTCCATTGATATGTTTATATCTCACACAACCCTCTCCAATTCCTCTGTGATTTCGCTCTTTTATTTCTGTTTGAAGAAAAAAAAGCAGGAGTGCAGCCCAGCGACCAGTAACTTCACCAACCCAACAGCCCAGCCGATCTAGCCCATCTCCTTTCTCCCTGGTAAAATTTCCCACATGCACCCCGTCGGGCCCGCTTGTCATCCCCTCAACCCTCACCTTTTTCTTCCACATCACGCACACTCTCTCGCACAGTAAAAACTCCAGGGGCGCCCGCACATGGCCACCACGGCGCCCGCGCCCCCTATAAAGCCCCACCCCGCGCCCTAGGTTTTCCCTCTTCCCCTCTTGCTGCCACCACCTCTTTCCCTTCCCTCTGCTTCTTCTTCTTCCACAAATTAGAGCACTGATAGCAGGGAAATAAACTGTCGATGTCCGTCGTCATTCTCGCGGCCAGAGGGCCTCAAGCTTGTCTTCGACATGTCCTCCTGCACCCCGTCTCTGTCCTCGACCGATTCTTATGGATGGCTGAACTGGATCGCCTCCATGCCGTCGTCGACGTCCACATCACCGTCTTCCCCTGCTTCCTCTTCTTCAGGAGACCGAGCTTCTCTCCGGCGTGATCTGACAAGCAGCTGCCGTCTTCTTCGTCTGGAGCTTCGCGTGCCTTGCTGTCATCTTCCTCGACTACGCACGCGTCCACATGGTCCCATACCTCCTTCCGTGATGTCATCTGCATCGTCTTCTACCTCAGGCTAATCCATCACCGTCGGTCAGCGCATCCTCCCACCGTCTTCGAGCTCCGTTGACCTCGTACGTCTCGAGCAGCACCCCCGGTGAAGCTCCGCTCCTCCTACTGCCTTTATTTTGTCGATCCAAGCATTTGAGCGCTTCCCCGAGCGAACTGAAGCTCCGGCTGCATGGCCACCATGGTCGCGCACTCTCTGCATGCACGTTGCCGCCCTTGCTTCACCCATGTATGGATGCTCCTGCACACCCCCGCAAGCGCTCGACCATCTCTGTTCACGCATGCACACAATACTAGCGCAGCAGCCGCACAGCACCGACCGCAAGGATACGGTCGTAGTCTTCTCCATGACCGGGGGACGAGCTCCTGCTCGTGCACAAGTGCCTGCCCTCATGCCACCCCCGGAAGCATCCTTCGCCCGCAAGCGCGCACCCTCACACATTTCCACAATCTTACCGGTGATCCGCTGCACCGGTAGCCGCTGCGTTGCTCGTCGTCATCGCTGGCAAGTCGTTGTGCGTTCATGGCGGTTCCAAGACAGAGCCCCTGCTTGGTCAAAAGACCTATGCCCCTTCCTAATCACAAACACTCAGTTAGGCCAGCTCGTTAGCGCTCTGCTCATCTACGTAGGCGGTCGTAGGTTGAAGTCCCAGCCGGCCCCATTTTTGCTCTTTTTTCTTGTTATTGTGCGCATTTAGCGCTCACTCGGGCCAAGTCCTCCTGGGCCGCTGCAGGTTGCTGCAATCCGGCCTGTGCATATTTTTTCCTAGTCTGTGTATTTTAGCATTTTCTAGTGCATTCTTATTTACAAAAATGCCATCATTTTGAATTGTGAATAATTAAATATCCATGGATCCAAATAAAATATGTCATATATGCATCTTGCTTAAAATTTCATGTACTTTCACAATATCCAACTTTCATGCATGTTTAAAATGTTTAAAATTGCTATTTGCATTAATTTACATAAATGCCATGTTAAAATGGTTTATTCATAACTAATTAACCGTAGCTCGGTTTTAAATAAATTATATATGTAGATGGGGTAGAAAAATGCCTGGATTATCATGGTAGTAGTACTTTGCATGTTTAACAACTCTAAAATTGTGTAGAGGGCAGAATAGTACCAAATCTAAAATATGCACATGAGGATTTTTTCTGGACTTGTTGTTGTTGTTTCCGGCCTCATTTAAACTTGCTTAAATGTGTAGTTTGCTTATGCTTCACCTCTTTCCATGGTTAACACCATTTAATATTGTTTGGTACATAAATGGGAGAGAACTAAATAAGTCATGTGGTGCTTCGTCAATATGCACCATGTTGCATATTGAGCTCCACTTAACTTGTAGTGTTGTTTGTGCACTTTGCCATGCCATGCCTTATTAAACTGGACATGCATCATACTTGATTGTGCATCATGCCATGTTTTTGATTTTGTGTTTACTATGTTGCGTGCTTCTTTCCGGGTTGCTTCTCTCGTTAGCTTCGGTTTCATTCAAGTGTTGTGAGGATCCGTTTGACTACGTCCGTTTGTCTTCTTCATGGACTCGTTCTTCTTCCTTGCGGGATCTCAGGCAAGATGACCATACCCTTGATATCATTTCTATCTTTGCTTGCTAGTTGATCGCTCTATCGCTATGTCGCGCTACCTACCACTTGTTATATCATGCCTCCCATATTTCCATGTCAAGCCTCTAACCCACCTTCCTAGCAAACCGTTGTTTGGCTATGTTACCGCTTTTGCTCAGCCCCTCTTATTGCGTTGCTAGTTGCAGGTGAAGTTGAAGTTTGTTCCATGTTGGAACATGGTTATGTTGGGATATCACAATATTCTCTTATTTAATTAATGCATCTATACACTTGGTGAAGTGTGGAAGGCTCAGCCTTATGCCTAGTGTTTTGTTCCACTCTTATCGCCTTAGTTTCCATCATACCGGTGTTATGTTCCTTGATTTTGCGTTCCTTATGCGGTTGTAAGTTATGGGAACCCCTTGTCAGTTCGCCTTGAATAAATCTCCTCCAGCAAGGACCAACCTTGGTTTTACATCTTCCTAACAACCTATTACTTTACCCTTGGGTCGGCCAACCCGAGGGTCATCTTTCTTTTTAACCCCCCGGGCCAGTGCTTCTATAAGTGGTGGTCCGAACTGGGCGATGTCCGGCGCCCCCTAGGCAACTAGGGTCTATGCCAACCCGACGTCTTGCCCATCCGGTGTTCCCTGAGAACGAGATATGTGTAGCTCCTATCAGGATTTGTCGGCACATTCGGGCGGTCTTGCTGGTCTTATTTTACCATCATCGAAATGTCTTGTGACCGAGATTCCAAGACTTATCAGGTCTTTCCGTGAGAAGGAATATCTTTCGTTGACTGTGAGAGCTTGTGATGGGCTAAGTTGGGACACCCCTATAGTGTTTAAACTTTCGAAAGCCATGCTCGCAATTATGTGGCAGATGGGAATTTGTTAATGTCCGGTTGTGGAGAACTTGACACTTGACTTAATTAAAATGCATCAACCACGTGTGTAGCCGTGATGGTCTCTTTTTGGCGTAGTCTGGGATGTGAACATGGACTTGCATTATGCTTGAATGTAAGTAGTTTCAGGATCACTTCTTGATCACTTCTAGATTCTGGACCGTTGTGTTGCTTCTCTTCTCACTCTTATTTGCGTATGTTAGCCAACATCTTTCTAGTGCTTGCTGCAGCTCCACCTCATTACCCTATCCTACCCATAAGCTTAAATAGTCTTGATCTCGTGGGTGTGAGATTGCTGAGTCCTCGTTACTCACGTATACTTCCAAACAGTTGCAGGTGCCGATGATACCGGTGCAGGTGATGCAACCGAGCTCAAGTGGGAGCTCGATGAAGATCTTGGTCGTTGTTATGTGTCTTTTCCAGATGATCAGTAGTGGATCCCAGTTGGGGTGATCGGGGATCTAGCACTTGGGGTTGTCTTCCTTTATTTTGGTTCCGTAGTCGGACCTTTGACTATATTCTAGATGATGTATGTTTAACTTGTTATTTGTGTGAAGTGGCAATTGTAAGCATACTCTTTATCCCTTTCTTATTAAGTAAATGGGATTGTGTGAAGATTACCCCACTTGCAACTAAACCACCATGTGGTTATGCCTCTATGTCATGCCTCGACACGTGGGAGATATAGCCGCATCGTAGGCGTTACCGATGCTCCTCTGGGCCATGGAGCAAACAGATTCACTGAATCCGATCATGAGGAAGCGGTGGTGGGAGTATCGATCCAAGATGGAGCATCCACTAGATTTTGAAGGATCGAGCATCTACAGGGTGCCATTTGTGAGGGTGTTGTGCCAGAGCGAGCCGGTGGAGTCTTCGTCGACCGAACGCAACTACAAGAGGAGAAAAGCAGTTGGCCCGATGATGCTTCCCCGCCATCCTCTCCCTCGCCGTTCACATTGCCTCACGGGGCGGCTGTCTGACACTGAGGAATAGGAGGGGACTGCCCCCCCCCCCAACCCAATAGTCGGGCGGGACATGAATTGTCAGGAGGAGCTTAGGTTGTCAGTATTTGCAGGTTGTGAATTGGGTTTTGTGTTGTGTATTTTGAGAGTGCTTTCGGAAATGAATGTCTTTTGAATTTCAGATTTTACAGTATTGAGCATATGAAGTATTTTATGAATTCTAGAGATCTATTATAGCACTTAAAAACTGTAGTTTCATATAAAAGTGCAAAAATTGTGATTCTCAGAGAAGAAACAGCAAGTTTCAGTTTCAGATAAGAAACTGCAAGTTTCAGAGGCAGAGCATTTATACTAACACGCCCTTTTCACATAGGGATAACATCATGTTGGAAGTTTTATTCATGGTCGAAAATGGAACTACCAGCCATTTAACATCATGCTGATCAGCATTCATGCATAACACATCTTCATATGATGCAGAGTCAAAAAGATATGCTATTTTCAGAATGCCCACACAATGTTGAGTGTGCGAAAAATAGAGAAAACGAGGGATGAAGTTTTGGCAAGTGTTGGACATGGTGTGTGTAGGTGACAATGGGGACCCACATGTCAATAATGCAGAGGCAAAACATTGAAGATATTTTCACTACATCAGGTGGAATCGAACTCGGGCGGAACAGCGGTCGGGTAGTGTCACTTGGCCACTGGGCTAGTTCAGTAGTTTCGCTAGAAATACGGCACAACATCTATCATTACTGTAGCATGCCTTCCTCGGCTCCGGTTCATTCTCGTCCTCCAGCTTTGTGCGCTCGCTGTGGCGCCGCTGTCTGCCGTTGCGAACATGCTGAATAAACGAAAGGAATCTGGAGAGGACTGTACATGGAGAGGCGGACAATCGGGACCCACAGGTCTATGGCCGTACGCAAGCAAGCGCCTCATTGAAAAAAATACTTCCTCCTAATGCTATAATGACATTGGGGCCCACGGGTTTGTCAACATAGTTACATTTTTTGAGGTGCTTCAACGTAGTTACTAAAGTAGATAAATTTACAACGAAGCCGGGTAGCTGGCAGGTACCATTTATTATCAGTGGGCCAGCAAGTATTAGCTGGGTTGTGGGCTGCTCTGTCTAGGCTTTCTTTTTTAACATGCGCAGCCCATGACTTGCCGGTTTGTATTTTCTTAAGGGCTATCATGTATTGACCGACCTATGGACCTCCCATCCTAGGTTTTATTTGTCCTCCAACATCCGCAACCAAACTTATGCATTTTTGGAAGAAAATGCAGAGGACTGTTTTATTTTTCTATATAAGAATAGGAACGCTAGGTCCAACTTATAATTCCCTTCTAACTATATTATATATATTTATATTATTTTTATGTTATTATATATTTTTGTTATTGTCATCATATATTTAACAAATACTTACATATATAAGAAAACAATATCCCACGTCTTATTAACTTTTAAAAATACGTTTTAACAATAAAAATCCTAGATTTTTTACATTAAGGCAACGAAAATCCTGGTGATTGTGTACAAAAGCTTGGTAAGATTTAACTACCAATGTAATAATAAAGCACTTATTATTTAAATATATTTATAACAAAATTCTCAGCACCTGTTTATTTTTGATAACATTGCTGCTGCCAACCCAACATTATAATTAGAACCAGCCCAAGAAAATCGTGTATTTCGAGAAAGTGCAAATGGGCTGTAATTTTTTAGGAAAAACTAAATGGGCCACATGGACGCTACATTATTTGTTTAGCCAGCCCAGCAAATTTGTGTATTTCGAGAATGTGAAAATGGGCTGTAGTTCTAAAAGAAATGGGCCGCATGGACACTACATTATTTGTTCACCCAGCCCAGCAAATGGACTGTAATTCCTCAAAAAGATCAAATGGACTGTAAATTCTAAAAAATGGGTTGAATATGTGCCACATTTTTGGAGGCTGGAATGTGGGCAAATAGGTCGAAGCCAATGCAAGTCGTTGTCAACTTAGTCAACAAATGATTCTGACATCGATAGCTATTGGATTTACATCCAATGACCGGCATCCATCTTTAGTCTCTCGTCTTCTTCCTCCAGCGCCGCCGGGACCACCTTCTCCCGCCTCCTACAGCTAGCAGCTCTGCTTAGCACGCTTCATTGTGAAGTGCTACCCCCGCCGACCAGGCCATCCCTCCACCCCTCCACACCTCTTGTTCTTCTCCGCCAACTGTCAAACCAGGCCGCACCAAAACCAGTTAACCCTCGTACACCTCTTCGTCTGCGACTCCACTCCCGCGTCTTCCCATCTCTGGCTCATTGCTGTCTAGGGCCTCGCCGTCGTCCACCACCTTGGATGCGCTTGACATGGCGTGGTCAACATGGTCAACAAACGAGAGTCATCAAAAGAGGACTGTATGTTAAACCCGGGCATGGGCAGCCCAGCCCGATGACCCGGCCCGAGCCCGGCCCGAAAACCCAGGCCGGGTCGGGCTTCACATTCGGGCCGGGCTTGGGCCTTACTTTGCAGCCCGGAAGATAGTTTGGGCCGGGCTCGGGCTTCTTTTTTTCTGTATTTCGGGCCGGACTTTCGGGCTGCGGGCCAGGTTTGCATGTGCATACACAAAAACAGCATTCGGCTAGGCTTTCAGGCTTCATGCTTGATTTCGAGCCAGGCTCGGGCTCGAAAACAGGGAGTATTTCGGGCTTCGGGTCGGGCTTGGGAAATGAAGGCCGGGCTTTTTCTAGCCCGACCCGAAACCCGACCCAGCCCGACGTTTGCCCGGGTTTACTGTATGTGAAGAGGCTGACAGTGGGGACGCACCAGGTCCATGGACGCACGCATGCAACCGCCTCCTTAATACACGAAAATAAAATTATTCCTCCCCTTGAAAGCAGGGACCCACCACGTATATCTTCGCACTGAACGAAGTGCCTCCTAATTCCTGCCACTGATGGCTGGGACCCACCAGCTACATCTTCGCATGCAAGGAAGTGTGTCCATATTACCAAAAAAATGATTCTTCCCCCTGACAGCTGGGACCCACCAACTATATCTTCGCACGCAAGGAAGTGCCTCCTTATCCTCCCTCACAGCTGGGACCCACCCTGTCGAACTAAGTAGGGTTGTCTATATGGTCGCGAACGTGTACGTACATATCGGTCGATCGGTTAGTCTGCAGGCTACATGGATGAACCATGGCCGAGTAAGGAAGGGCACGTGTCATAGTAGAGGCGCGGACGTAGCATGTCATGCAGTCCCGTCTATATCGTGTACACTACGTACAGCTAGGGCCACTAATACGTCTCCAACGTATATATTAATTTTTTATTGTTCCATGCTATTATATTATCTGTTTTGGATATTTAATGGGCTTCAATGTGCACTTTTAATATATTTTTGGGACTAACCTATTAACCGGAGGCCCATTGCCAGTTTCTATTTTTCTGCCTATTTTAGTGTTTCGTAGAAAAGGAATATCAAACGGAATCCAAATGAAGCGAAACCTTCGCGAGGATCTTTCTTGGAACGAACGCAAACCAAGAGACTTGGAGTAGACGTATGGAACTCCGCGAAGCTTCCACGAGGCAGGGGGCGCACCCAGGGTGTAGGCGTGCCCCCACCCTCGTGGGCCCCATGGAGCTCTACCGACATACTTCTTTTGCCTATATATACTCTTATACCCTAAAAACATCAAGGGGAGCCATGAAACCACTTTTCCACCACCGCAACCTTCTGTATCCATGAGATCCCATCTGTGGCCTTTTTTGGCGATCTGCCGGAGGGGGATTCGATCATGGAGGGATTCTACATCAACACCAAAGCCTCTCCAATGACGTGTGAGTAGTTTACCACAGACCTTCGGGTCGATAGTTATTAGCTAGATGGCTTCTTCTCTCTCTTTGGTTCTCAATACCAAGTTCTCCTCAATGTTCTTGGGGGTCTATTCGATGTAATACTTTTTGCGGTGTGTTTGCCGAGATCCGATGAATTGTGGATTTATGATCAAGTTAATCTATGAAAAATATTTGGTTCTTATCTGAATTCTTATATGCATGACTTGATATCTTTGCAAGTCTCTTCGAATTATCGGTTTAGTTTGGCCTACTAGATTGATCTTTCTTGCAATGGGAGAAGTGCTTATCTATGGGTTCAATATTGCGGTGTCCTTTCCCAGTGACAGTAGGGGAAGCAAGGCATGTATTTTATTGTTTCCATCGAGCATAAAAAGATGGGGTTTGTATCACATTGCTTGAGTTTATCCCTCTACATCATGTCATCTTGCTTAAACCATTACTCTGTTTTTATGAACTTAATACTCTAGATGCATGCAGGATAGCGGTCGATGTGTGGAGTAATAGTAGTAGATGCAGAATCGTTTCGTTCTAGTTAACACGGACAAGATGCCTATATTTCATAACCATTGCCTAGATATTCTCATAACTATGCGCTCTTCTATCAATTGCTCGACAGTAATTTGTTCATCCCCCATAATACATGCTATCATGAGAGAAGCCACTAGTGAAACCTATGGCCCCCGGGTCTCTTACTTATTGCATTGCATCTCTTTTTATTATCGCATCTCATTTACTATTTTGCAATCTTTATTTTCTAATCTATACAACAAAAATACCAAAAATATTAATCTTATTATCTTTATCAGATCTCACTTTCGTAAGTGAGCGTGAAGGGATTGACAACCCCATTATCGCGTTGGTTGCGATGTTCTTGATTATTTGTGCAGGTACTAGGTGACTTGCGTGTTATCTCCTACTGGATTGATACCTTGGTTCTCAAATACTAAGGGAAATACTTACACTACTTTGCTACATCACCCTTTCCTCTTCAAGGGAAAAACCAATGCATGCTCAAGAGGTAGCAGCCACGTACGTACATATGGGCGGGGTCTCGAACGCCTACTCGCGCATACATACAGCCAGGGTTCGTGTACATGGAGAGGCAGTGGAGAGCAGTGACGGAGTCCTGTTCATCGGCAGCCAACCGGCAGGGTCTGAACGGAGAAACTGTATCATGTTCATCGGGAGGCAACGGAATGCGTCTTGTTGATCGGGAGCCAACCATCTTGGACGAAACAGCCGAAACAAGGCCTGGCATATCGCAAAACAGAGGAAATGGCCTTCTGTTTGATTGTCTATGGTGGAAACGGTATGCTGTTCACCGGGAGGGGTCTAGCATACCGCAAAATGGAGGAAACGGACTTCTCTTCGACCTCCTACGGTCGAAATGGGGTCCTGTTGATCGGGAGGGGTGTGGCGTACCGCAAAACGGAGGAAACAAACTTCTCTTCGACCTCCTATGGTCGAAACGGGGGTCATGTTCATCAGGAGCGGTGTGGCGTACCGCAAAATGGGACTCTGTGGGCTACTGTTCATCCACCGTCTACTGCCTCGCTCCAGCCTCCACGGGCTACTGTTCATCTACCGTCGACATCCTCCAGCCTCCACCTGCGACATTCATCCACGGCGTCTCCCTCCTGCCTCCACCAGCTACTGTTCATCCACGGGCTCTTGTTCATCTAGCCTCCACGGGCTACTATTCATCCAGCCCTCCACCGGCTACTGTTCAACCAACCTCCACGGGGTCCTGTTCATCCACCCCAACCTGCTCGATCGGGGTCCTATTCATCCAGCGGCAACGGCCTCTACTACCACGTGGTCCTCTTCTTCAAACCCCCACCGGGAACTGTTCATCCAACCCCCAACAATGCTCACTGTTCATCAAGAGGCAGCAGGTTCAATCGGCTTCAGTTAGCAGCAGTAGCGAAGGAATCGCTTGATCGGGTTCAGTTAACAGCTAGGGATCGATCGATCGCTCGAGTTCAGTAATGCGTAGCCAGTACAATCGCTCGGGTTCAGTAGGTGAACGGCTCGCTCGGGTTCATTAAGCGAATATCATTCTCGGGTTTAGTAAGAGAACGCCTCCCTCGGGTTCAGTAAGCGAACGCCTCGCTCGGGTTGAGTAAGCGAGTGCCTCTCACATCAATCACACGTATGAGAGAAACGCGCAACCAGGACGAAAAGTCAATTTTCTATCATGATTTTTTGTCACGGAAGTAGGACCCCACTACATATATGATGGTATGTGTTTTGTCACAATTATCGTCATAGAAGTGTCATAACCATGATAGAATTTTTTTCGTTCGGGCCATAATGTCACGGATGTGTCTTTTTTTGTAGTGCCTTGATGGGTAATTCCGTCAACTATCCTCTTAGTCAACTGGTGATGAAACTACAAGCCAAGGTACCGCAGCAAAGGCCTCAAGGAAAAATCCTCAGAGTGAAGCTCTGATACGTCTCCATCGTATGTACTTTTCCAAACACTTTTGCCCTTGTTTTGGACTATAACTTGCATGATTTGAATGGAACTAACCCGGACTGACGTTGTTTTCAGTAGAATTGCCATGGTGTTATTTTTGTGCAGAAATAAAAGTTCTCGGAATGACCTGGAAATCAACGGAGAATTATTTTGGAATATATATAAAATACTGGAAGAACGATCCACAAGGGTGGGGGCGCGCCCCCTACCTCATGGCCCCCCTAGAGCTCCACCGACCTCAACTCCACCTCTATATATTCATGTTCGGGGAGAGAAAAAAATCAAAGAGCAGGATTCATCGTGTTTTATGATACGGAGCCGCCGCCAAGCCCTAAACCTCTCGGGAGGGCTGATCTTGAGTCCGTTCGGGGCTCCGGAGCAGGGAATCCATCACCATTGTCATCATCAACCTTCCTCCATCACCAATTTCATGATGCTCACAGCCAGGCGTGAGTAATTACATCGTAGGCTTGCTGGACGATGATGGGTTGGATGAGATTCATCATGTAATCGACTTAGTTTTGGTAGGGTTTGATACCTAGTATCCACTATGTTCTGAGATTGATGTTGTATGACTTTGCTATGCTTAATGCTTGTCACTAGGGCCTGAGTGCCATGATTTCAGATCTGAACCTATTATGTTTTCATCAATATATGAGAGTTCTTGATCCTATCTTGCAAGTCTATAGTCACCTATTATGTGTTATGATCCGTTAACCCTGAAGTGACAATAATCGGGATACTTACCGGTTATGACCGTAGTTTGAGGAATTCATGTATTCACCGTGTGTTAATGCTTTGGTTAGGTACTCTATTAAAAGGAGACCTTAATATCCCTTAGTTTCCAATAGGACCCCGCTGCCATGGGAGGGTAGGACAAACGATGGCATGCAAGTTCTTTTCCATAAGCACGTATGACTATATTCGGAATACATGCCTACATTACATTGATGAATTGGAGCTAGTTCTGTTATGATTGTTACATGATCGATCGCACCCGGCATAATTCTCAATCACCGATCCATTGCCTACGAACTTTCCATATATTGTTCTTCGCTTATTTACTTTTCCACTACTACTGTTACCATCACTATAAACCCAAACATATTACTTTTGCTACCATTACTTTTGCTATCGTTACCACTGCTATCATATTACATTGCTACTAAATACCTTACTGTAGATATTAAGTTTCCATGTGTGGTTGAATTGACAACTCAACTGCTAATACTTGAGAATATTCTTTGGCTCCCCTTGCGTCGAATCAATAAATTTGGGTTGAATACTCCACCCTCGAAAACTGTTGCGATCCCCTATACTTGTGGGTTATCAAGACTATTTTCTAGCGCTGTTGTTGGGGAGCATAGCTCTATTCTTTGAGTCACTTGGGATTTATATCTGCTTATCATTATGAAGAACTTGAAAGATCAAAGAACCAAGATTTTTCCCTCAACTACGAGGGGAGGTAAGGAACTGCCATCTAGCTCTGCACTTGATTCACCTTCTGTTTTTAGTAAACTTGCAACACCTACACCCGCTATTCATTCTAATATGTCGCATGTTATTGATAATGCCACTTCTTCTTTGCATGATAATTATGATGAAACTACTTTTATGCTTGATACTACCGTGCCACTAGGTGAATTTCTCGATGAACAACTTGCTAGGGCTAGAGAGAATGAAATTGTTGAAACTGATAATATTGATGAAAGTGATGATGAAGATTCTCCCCCTAGATATGAATTACCTATTGTTCCTGAGGGTTATGTTATGGATGAAGAAACTGCTACAGACATTCTTGCTTGCAATGATAGGAGTGATCTTAAGAAACTATTAGCTAAGCTTAAAGAAAAAACTCTGAATGCTAGAATGAAATATAATCCTGCTTATGCTACTTCACATATCTTTATTACCGATAAGGATTATGATTTCTCTGCTGATCCTGAGTTAATTACTTTGGTTGAATCTGATCCTTTATACGGCTATGAATCTGAAACTGTTGTGGCACATCTTACTAAATTAAATGATATAGCTGCCCTGTCCACTAATGATGAGAAAACTCGCTACTATTATATCCTTAAATTATTTCCATTCTCATTAATGGGTGATGCTAAGATATGGTTTAATTTTCTTGATCCTGGTTGTGTGCGTAGTCCCCAGGATATGATTTACTACGTCTCTGCTAAATATTTCCCCGCTCATAAGAAACAAGCTGCTTTAAGCGAAATATATAATTTTGTGCAAATTGAAGAAGAGAGTCTCCCACAAGCTTGGGGGATGCTTCTCCAATTTCTTAATGCTTTTCCCGATTGTCGTGTCAAGAAAAATGAAATACTTGATATCTTTTATAATGCACTAACCGATGCTTCCAGAGACCACCTGGATAGTTGTGCTGGTTGTGTTTTCAAGGAAAGAACTATTGATCAAGCTGAAATTCTATTGAATAATATGTTGACTAATGAAAAAAATTAGACACTTCCTGGACCAACTCCTAAGCCAACTCTGAAGAAAAGGGGTATTCTATTTCTCGATCCTGAAGATATGCAATAGGCAAAGAAATCTATGAAAGAAAAAGGTATAAAAGCTGAAGATGTTAACAAGTTACCTCATGTTGAAGAAATACATGGTCTTAATTCATCACCTATTGAAGAAACACATGGTCTCGATAACCTGACACAGGTAGTAAAGGTAAATTCTCTCTATATATATGATAAAGCTAAAATTCCTCCTGCTAAGTTTGCTAGCCAATGTTTGGATGAATTTGATAACTTTATAGTTAAGCAAGAGGATTTCAATGCTTATGTTGGTATACAATTGAAACAAAATGCTTATATGATTGGACACTTGAGTGATTATATGGCTAATGTTAAAGGTGAACTTAAACTTATTAGTAAACATGCTTCTATGGTTACCACTCAAGTAGAACAAGTACTTAAAGCTCAGAATGATTTGCTCAATGAATTGAATAGTAAAGATAATGACATTGCTGTTAGAGTTGCAACTAGAGGAGGTAAATTGACTCAAGAACCTTTGTATCCTGAGGATCATCCTAAGAGAATTGAGCAAGATTCTCAGAAAATTAATATTGATGCACCTAGTCTTTCTAAAAGGAAGAGAAAGAAAAATGATAGGACTTTGCATGCTTCTAGTGAACCTGTTATTGACACACCTGAGAATCCCAATAATATCTCTATCTCTGATGCTGAAACACAATCTGGTAATGAACATGAACCTAGTGATGATGTTAATGATGATGCTCAACCTAGTAATGACATTGATGTAGAGATTGAACCTGTTGTTGATCTTGATAACCCACAATCAAATAATCAACATAATGATAAGAGAGACTCTGTTGCTAGGAAGCCTGGTAAAGAAAGAGAACCATGGGTTCAGAAACCCATGCCTTTTCCTCCTAAATAATCCAAGAAAAAGGATGATGAGGATTTTGAGCGCTTTGCTGAAATGATTAGACCTATCTTTTTGCGTATGCGTTTGACTAATATGCTTAAAATTAATCCTTATGCTAAGTATATGAAGGATATTGTTACGAATAAGAGAAAGATACTGGAAGCTGAAATTCCCACCATGCTTGCTAATTATACTTTGAAGGGTGGAATACCAAAGAAACTTGGAGATCGAGGAGTACCAACTATACCATGCTCCATTAAAAGAAACTATGTTAAAACTTCTTTATGTGATCTTGGAGCCGGTGTTAGTGTTATGCCTCTCTCTTTATGCCCTAGAATTGATTTGAATAAGTTGACCCCTACTAAAATATCTTTGCAAATGGCTGACAAATCAACTGCTATACCTGTCGGTATTTGTGAGGATGTGCCTGTTGTGGTTGCAAACGTTACTATTTTAACGGATTTTGTTATTCTTGATATTCCCGAGGACGATAGTATGTCTATTATTCTAGGAAGACCCTTTTTGAATACTGCATGGGCTGTTATTGATGGCAACAAAGGCAATGTCACTTTTCATGTTAATGGCAATGAGCATACGGTACACTTTCCGAGGAAACAACCTCAAGTTCATAGTATAAACTCTATTGGAAAAATTCCATGGATTATTTTTGGAGGTTTTGAATTTCCTCTTCCTACTGCCAAGAAGAAATATGATATTGTTATTGTTGGGGACATGCATATCCCCGTTGAGGTAACCTAGTGTTATTCGAAAATTCTCCGATTTCATGTTATTTGAAATGAGTTTGTTAACAAGACCTGATCAACCTTGTTAGTGGATTCCTTTTGATGAGCATGAGATGGATGAATTTAGAAAACACAATTCTCTGTACCCTATTTTTACTTTCTGTTATTTATATTAAATAAAGAAAAAATATTAATTTCTATATATTTTCTGAATTATCCTTGCAATAAAAAATACCCTGAAAATAAAAGTTCTCCAAATGCCCTGAAAATTAAATATGATTTTTTCTACAATATTTGAGAATATCTGGCACTGAGAGCACATCAGGGGGAGCAAGCACCTGGCCACGAGGGTCCAGGGTGCACCCACCCCCTGGGCGCGCCCCCTGCCTCGTGGGCCCATGGTGGCTCCCCTACACTTCTTCCAGCTACCACACACTCCTTCCTCCCACAAAAATCACCAACCAGCTCAAACCCGAGTTCAAGCTCATCTTGCTGCCATTTTCGATGTCCTAGCTCAAAGCTCCATTCACAAAACTGCTTTGGGGGATTGTTCTTTGGTATGTGACTCCTCCAATGGTCCAATAAGTTTTTGTTCTAGTGTTGTATTCATTGCAAATTTTTGCTGCTTAGGTGACCCTGTTCTTGAGCTTGCATGTCAAATTTATATGGTCAAAAGTAGTTTTAATGCATGATATATCCTCTAGGCACTTGTGGGAGTAGTTGCTATCAATTTTGTTGAGCTTGGTTCACTTTTATTTTGAAGTTACTAAACATTTCAGATATTTTCATAAAAAGATGAAGAGATTTTTGAGGGGCTCATCAAGCCAAAGCTCGAAGGATAAGAAAAGTGAGGAGGATAAGAAGCCCAAATATAATCTCCCACGCACAGCGGAAGTTCGGCCGTGTGAATGGCTTTGTGATAATTTCTTGAGAGCAGCCAGGATTTATGATAATTTTTATGAGTTGGCTGAGAATGCAGGCCTCACCGCCTTCCTCCACGACCAACACGAACAGTATCTCTTACTCACCAATATCTTTGTGCAAAATTTTCATTTCCATGCTAGGAGCTCACCACCTTCGGTGGAATTTTATTTATATGATGAGCATAAGGAGATGTCACTTTGTGAGTTTTGTCAGATTTGTTTGATCCCTTTTGAGGGTAGTGTGGAGGAACCGCATCGTGACGATGTGGAAGGGTTTATTCATACAATTGCTGTAGGGGAAACGAGGAAAGTTTCCGATGCAAGAATCACTAGCATACATTTTACTGTTTTACGTTACTTTGCAATATTTGCTAGTAGATGGTTAATTGGTCGCGGAAACTGTGGCAACCTTAGTGCCCACGATATTGTTATTTTATGCCATGCCTTGTTCCGTGATGACACATTTAGTATGGGTGCTATTGTTGCAAAGCGGTTAAATCTTAATCGTACTAAGGGCCCCATCTTGGGAGGTATCTTTGCCTCGCGCCTAGCTGCACATTTTAACATACCTATTAGGCATTATGAGAAGGAAGAGAAGTTGCTGCCTCCTGTTTTACTAGACTATAAGAGTATGGTAGAACATTATTTTATCGTTAAGAATAAAGAAAAGATGCTTAAGTACAAGCTGATATTTGATAAAAATAACCCTGACACTATTACTTTGCCTGCTCGTTCCTTGTTTGACTTACCTGCAGGCAAGTACCTTGTTTCGCCGGAGGCCATTCACGCCTACCGAAACCCCACACTAGCTACAAAGCCAGAGTCGGAACCACAATTTGATCCTCACCGGCAGTCTGTTTATCAGTACGACCCCAACTATAACTTTGGATATCCGCCAGGCCAGCCGTGGCCATAGACCAACTTAGGCAAAAAACCTAAGCTTGGGGGAGTACGTATTTCACACCGACATTACATTCCTGTTCACACACTCATGCTAGGTGTCGGTGCTCATACTTTTTCATTGTAATATCCATGCTAGTTTATTTCCTTTTTATGCTTTCCTCTTGTGTGTTTGATAAACCTTAATAAAAACAAAAAAAATTACTTGTAGCTTTCAGCTAGTTTACTTTCCATGCTTGTAGTAGTAATTAAAAAGAAAACCCAAAAAGATTTCTTGTTCTTCTTTTGCTTGTTGGGAGCTTTCCCGTGTAAATAGTTTTATTTGTTTCTTGTTCTTTGGGGGTTGAGAGGAGTATACCATGATTAAAATGTTGAGTGGCTCTCATATGGATTATTGATGATCTAACAAAGAGCCCATATTACCTTGTCTTCTCTCTTGAATTGAATGCTTGCAGATTCCATCTTAGTCCAATGCACATGCACTATTATTATTTTCCACACTATTCGGTCGTGCAAGTGAAAGGCAATAATGATGATTATATGATGAACTTATTGAGATGAGAAAAGCTGGTATGAACTCAACCTCTCTTGTTTTTGTAAATATGATTAGTTCATCATTCCTGATTCAGCCTATTATGAATGAACATGTTTGCAATGACATTTGGAGATTGTAGTTGCTTATGCCATGCTTAATTAGCTAGGAGCTTATAATGGTTTACCTTGCGTGCCAACATTCTCTTAAAATGGTTGTGATGTGGTATGATAGGGTGGTATCCTCTTTTGAATGATTCGAGTGGCTTGACTTGGCACATGTTCACGCATGTAGTTGAAACAAAATCAACATAGCCTCTACGATATTTATGATCATGGTGCATTATATCCTACTCATGCTTGCATTCGGTGTTGATTAATTTTAATGCATGTTCATGACTATTGTCGCTCTCTAGCTGGTCGCTTCCCAATTTTTTTCTAGCCTTCACTTTCACTAAGCGGAAATACTGCTTGTGCATCCAATTCCATAAACCCCAACGTTGTTCCATATGAGTCCACCATACCTACCTATATACGGTATCTACCTGCCGTTCCAAGTAAATTTGTATCTGCCAAAACTCTAAACCTTCGAATAAACATTATGTTTTGTATGCTCGAATAGCTCATGTATCAACTAGGGCTGTTTGTATCTTCCATGCTAGGCGGGTTATTCTCAAGAGGAGTGGACTCCGCTCCTCACTCATGAGAACATGGCTGGTCACCGGGATCCACAGTCCCATGCTTTATGCAAATCAAATCAAAATAACTGCAAACAAAACTCCCCCAGGACTCTTGTTAGTTGGAGGCACTTATTGTTTCGAGCAAGTCATGGATTGATGCTTGTTGGTGGAGGGGGAGTATAAACTTTACCATTCTGTTTGGGAACCGCCTATAATGTGTGTAGCATGGAAGATATGGAGATCTCTCGGTTGATATGTTGACAATGAAAGTATACCGCTAAAAATATTATTCATATCTATTTCAAAACCGAGCTCTGGCACCTCTACAAATCCCTGCTTCCCTCTGTGAAGGGCCTATCCATTTACTTTTATGTTGAGTCATAATCCTCTTATTAAAAAGCACCAGTTGGAGAGCACCGCTATCATTTGCATTCATTACTGTTAGTTTACATTGAGTATGACTTGACTGGATCTCTTTTACCATGAATTACAATGTCTAGTCAGTCCTTGATCTTTAAAGGTGCTCTGCATTTATGTTTTGGGGTCTCAGAAAGGGATAGCGAGATACCATCTTGTCATATCATATCATGATTATTTCGAGAAAGTGTTGTCATCCGAGATTTATTATTATTGCTCGCTTGTTGATTATGCCATTGATATGAGTAAACATGAGATCTAAGTGTTATTGTGAATATGGTTAGTTTATAATCTTTGCTGAAAACCTGAATGCTAGCTTTATATATTTACAACAACAAGAGCAAACAGAGTTTTAAAAGTTTTTCTTTATCACTTTCAGTTTATCAACTGAATTGCTTGAGGACAAGCAAAGGTTTAAGCTTGGGGGAGTTGATACGTCTCCGTTGCATCTACTTTTCCAAACACTTTTGCCCTTGTTTTGGACACTAACTTGCATGATTTGAATGGAACTAACCTGGACTGACGCTGTTTTCAGCAGAATTGCCATGGTGTTATTTTTGTGCAAAAATAAAAGTTCTCGGAATGACCAGAAAATCAACGGAGAATTATTTTGGAATATATAAAAAATACTGTAAGAAAGATCCACGCCAGGGGGCCCCCACCCTGTCCATGAGGGTGGGGGCGCGCCCTAGCCCCCTGGGAATATTCTTTGGCCCCCCTTGTGTCGAATCAATAAATTTGGGTTGAATACTCTACCCTCGAAAACTGTTGAGATCATCTATACTTGTGGGCTATCAAGCTCCTCGAGTCATCACACACTGTGAACTTCTCATCAGCTTGCACCAGAAGGTGGACTGCAATCATGACTGGGTTAAGTGTTAGCTTGCTACTATTCTTGCAAATATGATAGTGGCACAAAACTTAGTTCACAACAATCACTACTATGCCCATGAGATATTTGACAGAAGTTGGGCCATATTATCACATCTGAAGAATCCAGAGGAACTTGCAAAGATGGAATGCACAAAGGACTTTGATTGGTCATATCCACCCAAAAAGAAGTTCAAGAGGCTGTAAGTTCCTTGGCTCGTCCCAAGCTTAGTGTATCCTTCACGCTCTACCGATGAAAATCAAGATGTTGAAGACACTGGTGGAGGCCCTTCTTCATCATGCAACCCCGACACCGACGCTGGTGCTCCTCCGAATCCATCAAGATGATATTCTTCCGGGGCGTTATTCCTAAGTTTCATCTCCTTTTGGTCATTTGATGAAAAAGGGGGATTTGAGTTAGTCTTCAAGTAGGTTATTATATAGGGATGTTTTTTGCTAAGTTGCGACTCTTTGTTTTATTTGACGCGTTCTATGACAGGATGTAACTTAAAAACTGTTGGTGGTCTGACTCTTTTGCTAGACTTTATCTGCATGCTTTCTGCCTCAGTGATATATATGCTCGTGCATGTTGTATTTCGTCGGTCACCAGTTTTCATCATGCATTCAAATTCTCCGTACCTTATGATCATGCATGATTGTGTTCCAATATATAGGGGAGATCTCCACAATTTCAACCTGGCATGTGCATATTCAATCCAAAGCAAATTATCTTATGCACATATTCAGGGGGAGTTATGTTGGAAATATGCCCTCGAGGCACTAATATTTGTACTATAATATTTCCATATTCATAATTATAGAGTTTATATTATATGCTATAACTGCTATGATCCTGGAATATGCGATTCAGTGGAAAATTCATATGCATGTGTGGAATGATAAACTGTAAAATAAAAGGTTCCCAGTCTTGCCTCTAGGAGTACCACAAGTGTTGTTGGTGATCACATTTTTTGGATCTTAGGATATCGTTAAGTGTAACGATAGTCTTAGAGCAACATTGAGATTATGACGTTAGGAGAACGATCATATTGAATCGACCCAACATTGTTGGTTATGAATTGAGTTAATACTGTCTGTGTTAAATTCTAATAACATGGAGTGTTAATGTGTGACTTTGCTCCTGAGACCATGAGAGTATCATAGTCACTTCTTACTGTACGGTGGGCTTTGGGGTTGCTCAGACATCACCTGTAATACGGTGATCATAACGACAACTTGTAGGTTGATCGGAAAGTTTGACAAGGGACTAGATAGCTCGAGAGTGAGATTTGCTCCTCTAACGATGGACGGATATTCTTAGGGACCTCTCGGTGTCACAGTATCGATCATCATCTGGCCAGACACATGTGACTTCCTCACGGGGATGCCCGAACACAATAACGAGAAAGAAGAACAAAACCGGTAATGAGGATTTCGGTATATGAGCATGGTGATTACTCAAGAGGATACCGATGCATCTCAGGTTTTGTGAAGTATCGCGAAGCAAAAGGAACATCACATAATAACCAAAGGTTCACTCGAATATCATTCGTGTGCTCATAGGGATTGATATGGATGTCCACGGTCTCGCTGTGGGTCATTGAACTAACATTTCATTCATGTCTATGAGTTTCCAAACTTATAGGGTGATACTTGTGAGTTGCATTGGGATATCCTCGATGAGGAGAGGATGATGCAATACAGTAGAGATAAGTATTTCCCCCAGTTAAGAACCAGGGTTATCAATCCACTAGAAGAACCACACAGAACCTCATTAGCAGCACCTGCACACATAAAAGCAAATACTTGCACCCAATGCAAACAAGGGGGTTGTCAA
Source organism: Triticum monococcum (assembly GCA_034509565.1). Lineage (NCBI taxonomy): Eukaryota > Viridiplantae > Streptophyta > Magnoliopsida > Poales > Poaceae > Triticum > Triticum monococcum. The sequence goes on from CM067847.1 coordinate 343,755,755, forward strand.
TCCCCTCGGCACCAAGTTTTTTTCTCTATTTGGACTCTCTTTGATATTGATTTCCTGAAAAGCCAAAAAACAAGCAAAGACAGCAACTGGCAATGGGCACCAGGTTAATAGGTTAGTCCCAAAAAATGGTATATAATTTCATAATAAACATCTATGATTGATACTGTAATAGCATGGAACAATCAAAAATTATAGATACGTTGGAGACGTATCAAGCATCCCCAAGCATAATTCCTACTCGTCCTCGAGTAGGTAAATGATAAAAACATAATTTTTGATGTGTAATACTACCTATCATGTTCATCATGTAATCTCTATTTTGTGGTATGAGTATTAAGATCCGAGTGATTCAAAGTAATAGTTTATAGTTCGACATAAAAACAATAATAATAAGGCATACCAACAAACAATCATGTCTTTCAGAATATCAACGCTAAAGAAAGTTATCGCTACAAAATCATATAGCCTTGGCACGCTCCATCTTGTTAACACAACATATTTATCATGCACCACCCCAATGACAAGCCGAGCAATGGGTTCATACTTTTGGCACGCTTCAGCTTTTTCAAATCTCACGCGGTACATGAGCACAAGCCATGGATATAGCACTATGGGTGGAATAGAGTATGGTGATGGAGATAATATGGAGAAGACAAAAAAGGAGAAAGTCTTACATTGACGAGGCGAATCAACAGGCTATGGAGATGCCCATCAATTTATGCCAATGCAAGGCGTAAGAATTTCCATGCAATAGATGCACTAAGAACTATAAGTGTATCAAAGTTCAAAAATAAAACTAACTGGGTGTGCATACAACTTTCTTGCTCATGAAGACCTCGGGCATTTGAGGAAGCCCATCATTGGAATATACAAGCCAAGTTCTATAATAAAAAATTCCCACTAGTTATATGCAAATGAAAGCATAGGAGACTCTCTCTATATGAAAAACATGGTGCTACTTTGAAGCACAAGTGTGGAAAGGATAGTAACATTGCCCCTTCTCTCTTTTTCTCTCATTTTTTCTCTTTTTTGTTGGGATTTTTTTGGCCTATCTTTTCTGTGGGCTCTTTTTGGACTCATTTTTTATTTTCTCACTTGGGACAATGCTCTAATAATGAAAAATATGATCATCACACTTCTATTTACTTACAACTCGATACTAGAACAGGATATGACTCTATATGAATGCCTCCGGCAGTGTACTAGGATGTGCAATGATCTAGCGTAACATGTATAGAAAATGATGAATGGTGGCTGAGCCACAAATGCTATGTCAGCTATATGATCATGCAAAGCAATATGACAATGATGGTATGTGTCATAATAAAACGAAACAGTGGAAGTTGCATGGAAATATATCTCAGAATGGCTATGTAAATGCCATAATAGGTAGGTATGGTGGCTATTTTGAGGAAGATATAAGGAGGCTTATGTGCGATAGAGTGTATCATATCACGGGGTTTGGATGCACCAGCGAAGTTTGCACTACATCTCAAGGTGAGAAAGGGCAATGCACGATACCGAACATGCTAGCAAATTGCGGAAAGGTTAGAGTGTGTACAATTCATGGAGTCACTTTAGTCGTAAAGCCTCACATACTTATTGCAAAAGTTTATTAGCCCTCAAAGCAAAGTACTACTATGCATGCCCCTAGGAGATATATTTCTAGGAAAGGACCATCGCTCATCCCAAACCGCCACTCATAAGGAACACAATCAATAAAAAATCATGGTCCAACTTCATAGAATAACGAGAGACTATACATGCATACCTCAGGAATCACAAACCTTAATGCCAATGTTATTACTAAACCACAATTACTCACAAGCACAACGCACATACTACCACCTTTATATCACAAAACTATTGCAAGGAATCAAACTTATCATACTCAGTTATCTACATGAAAGTTTTTATTCTATCCCTCTTGAATTGCTATCATATTAGGACCAAATTCATAACCCGTACTAATTACCATTAGTAATATAAACTCTCAAAAAGATATAAGTGAAGCATGAGAGTGCAACTATTTCTTTAAAATAAAACCACCACCATGCTCAAGAAGATATAACTGAAGCACTAGAGCAACTGCCTAGCTCGAAAGATATAACTGAAGCACATAAAGTATTCTACAAATCACGAATAATGTATGTCCCTCTCAAAAAGGTGTGTCCATTAAAGATGATTGTGAAAAACTAAAAAACAAAGAAAAGACTCATATAATGCACGGTGCTCCAAGCAAAACTCATATTATGTGATGAATAAAAATATAGCTCAAAGTAAAATTATCGATAGTTGGTAGAAGAAAGAGGGGATGTCTTTTGGGGCATCCCCAAGCTTAGATGCTTGGGAGTCCATGAATATTTCCTTGGGGTGGCTCGGGCGTCCCCAAGCTTAGGCTGTTGCCACTCCTTATTCCTTCATCCATCATGATCTCACTCAAAACTTGAAAACTTCAGCACACAAAACTAAACAAAAACATTCGTGAGATTCGTTAGTATAACAAAGAAAATCACTACTTTAGGTACTATTGTAAACCCATTCATATTTTATTACTGCATTATACCTACTATATTCTAACTTCACGATGGCTTATACCCCTCGATACAATCCATAGATTCATTAAAACAAGCAAACAACGCAATGAAAATAGAATCTATCAAAAATAGAACAGTCTGTAATAATTCAAACAATGAACATACTTGTGTAACTCCAAAAATTTCGAAAAATTAGGACAACATGGGAAATTTGTATATAAATCATTTTAAAACAAATTATAATTTTAGCACGCTCCAGCAAATGTCAACAATTCTGCCAATGGACGCAAAAGTTTATGTTTTTGCACAAAATCAAAGCAACTATCATCCAAATCATCCTAAAGGCTTTACTTGGCACAAGCACTAATTTCAACACAAAAACACAACCATAACAGTAGCATAATTGTGTGCACACAAAAAACTAGAAAAATAAACAAGAAAATTATGAGAAATATTGGTTTGCCTCCCAACTGGTGTTATTGTTTTATGCCCTTAGCAAGGCGTAATGCATAGTTTCAAGTGTTGTCATATTTCATTCCCAAGTCCTTTTTAATTAAATATTCTAAAAGTTTTGTTAGTAAATATCTCTTTTCATACCCTCTTTTATAGTAGGAGAGCTCAAACTATTGAAAGGACTATGTTCAGTAATTTTAACATCCAATACCCCGAATTATGAATCATCCCCATAAACATCCTCATATAAAACCGGTAATCCATGGGTTCCCCAGACATCTCCTCAAACCACTCATTACTAAATCCTTCATCCATTCCCCTAGTAATCCACTCAAATTTATCGGAAGTATGGTGGTACAAAGTGTTAATAATTTCATCATAAGGAACTCTCCTCCTAAGATTCCCACTATAAGCAAAATAATTTTCAAATTCAAAACTACGTATAGTCTCTTTATCATGGAGGATTTCTTCAATGGGAGGATGCTCAAAATTTATCTTCTAATAAGCAAAAAATTATCTAGTTTCACAAATTATATGATGAAATTCACGCATAAGAATGATAGTAGCAATCTTTTTAATTTTAGGATCATGGATATTGGGGACCTCATAAAAATATTTTTTTGTAGGGATGGATGCCTATGCACAAATTGTCTTTCTAACTTGACCACTAGCATGGCAATAGAATAAACATAACAATTTGTTTCATCAAGAATAGACCCTCGTAAAATTGGTATAACTCCCGTGGAATCAAAGAATTCTTGGATAATATTCTTCCCTCGTAAAATTTCTTCTTCATACATGATATATTTTAGTTTTAAGAATTGTGGAATCTATAGGCTCTAGAGGATCATGATTAAGATCAATGAAATTTAGCGTTGCCTCAAGAGATTCACTAGTGCTATCCTCACTAGCACTTTCAACGATAACCTTGTCAAATTCTGACATGATAGCAACTTCAAGCAAGCAAACGAGCAAAAAGGAAAACGGAAAATATTTTTGTATTTTTGTGAAAACATTTTAGAAGTGGGGGAGATGGAAACAAGAGGCAAATGGGAAATAATTTAAATGAAAGGAGAATGAAAGTTTATTTGATGGTACTTGATAGATGTTGATGACGTCTCCCTGACAACGGTGGCAGAAATTCTTCCTACTACTTATGAGTTGTGTTGGGATTTTCTCGAAGAGGAGAGGATGATGTAGTACAGTAGAGATAAGTATTTCCCTTAGTTAAGAACCAAGGTAATCAATCCAGTAGGAGAACCATGCAACACATCGTTAGTAGTACCTACACACAAAATAACAAATACTTGCACCCAACATGAACAAGGGGTTGTCAATCCCTCGACGGTTAATTGCAAGGATCAAATCTTGTAGTGATAGATAGATAGATAGCACAAAAATACAAAAAGTAAAGTAAAGTAAATTGCAAAGGTATTTTTGGTATTTTAATATATTATAAAAAGTAGACCTCAGGGCCATAGTTTTTTCATTAGAGGCTTCTCTCTTGAAAATAGCACACAGTGGGTAAACAAATTACTGTTGGGAAATTGATAGGAAAACGAATAATCATGACGATATCCAAGTCAATGGTCATGTATATAGGCATCACATCCGAGACAAGTAGACTGACGCCTGCCTGCATCTACTACTATTACTCCATACATTGACCACTATCCAGCATGCATCTAGAGTATTAAGTTCATAAAGAATGGAGTAACGCCTTAAGCAAGATGACATGATGTAGACAAAGTAAACTCATGCATGAATAAACCCCATATTTTTATCCTTAATGGAAAGAATACAAATACGTGTCTGGTCCCCTTCTATCACTGGGATATAGATCACCGCAAGATTGAACCAAACCAAATCAATAGATTAGAGAGAAATACAAAGCTATAATAATCATGCATAAAAGAGTTCAGAGAAGACTCAAATAATATTCATGGATAATCTAATCATAAACTCACAATTCATCGGATCCCAACAACCACACTGCAAAAAGTGATTACATCAAATCGATCTCCAATAACATCGAGGATAACATTGTATTGAAGATCAAATAAAGAGAAGAAGCCATCTAGCTACTAGCTATGGACTCGTAGGTATGTGGTAAACTACTCACACATCATCGGAAGGGCAGCAAGGTTGATCTATAGCTCCTCCATGGTCGATTCCCCCTCTGGCAGAGTACCGAAGAAGGCCTCCAGATGGGATCTCGCGAGAACAGAAACTTGCGGTGGCGGACAAAGTATTTCGGGTGGCTCTCTGATGTCAGGGGAATATTTGAGAATTTATAGAGTTGGAATTAGTTCGAGAGGTGCCATGAGGGGCCCACAAGCCTGGGGCCCCCCTAGGGCGTGATAGGTCTCCAACGTATCTATAATTTTTTGTTGTTCCATGCTATTATATTATCTATCTTGGAAGTTTTATATGCATTTATGTGCTAGTTTATATGATTTTTGGGACTAACCTATTAACCTAGAGCCCACTGCCAGTTTCTCTTTTTTTGTTGTTTTTGTGTTTCGCAGAAAAGGAATATCAAACGGAGTCCAAATCACCTGAAAATTTACGGAGATTTTTTATGGACCAGAAGAAGCCCTCGAAGCAAAAGAGTTGGGCCAGAAGAGCCACTAGGCCTCCCCAAGGGTGCAGGGCGTGCCCTACCCCCTGGGGGCACCCTCCGGTCTTGGGGGCTCCTCATGGACCCCATGACTTGTTCTCGATGCAAAAAATTCCTATGAATATAGAAACACCCAGAAATAAACCTAGATCGGGAGTTCCGCTGTCGCAAGCCTCTGTAGCCATGAAAAACCAATGAGGAGCCCGTTCTGGCACCCTGCCGCAGGGGGAAACCATCACTGGTGGCCATCTTCATCATCCCGACGCTCTCCATGACGAGAAGGGAGTAGTTCACCCTCGGGGACGAGGGTATGTACCAATAGCTATGTGTTTGATCTCTCTCTCTCTCTCTCTCGTGTTCTTGATTTGGCATGATCTTGATGTACCACGAGCTTTCCTATTATAGTTGGATATTATGATGTTTCTTCCCCTCTACCTTCTTGTAATGGATTGAGTTTTCCCTTTGAAGTTATCTTATCAGATTGAGTCTTTAAGGATTTGAGAACACTTGACGTATGTCTTGCATGTGCTTATCTGTGGTGACAATGGGATATTCACATGATCTACTTGATGTATGTTTTGGTGATCAACTTGCGGGTTTTGTGACCTTGTGAACTTATGCATAGGGGTTGGCACACGTTTTCGTCTTGACTCTCTGGTAGAAACTTTGGGGCACTCTTTGAAGTTATTTGTGTTGGTTTGAATAGATGAATCTGAGATTGTGTGATGCATATCGTATACTCAAACCCATGGATAGTTGTGGTGACATTGGAGTATCTAGATTACATTAGGGTTTTGGTTGATGTGTGTCTTAAGGTGTTATTTTAGTACGAACTCTAGGGCTGTTTGTGACACTTATAGGAATAGCCCAATAGATCGATCAAAAAGAATAACTTTGAGGTGATTTCGTACCCTACAACAATTTCTTCGTATATTCTCCGCTATTAGTGACTTTGGAGTGACTCTTTGTTGCACGGTGAGGGATTGTTATATGATCTAATTATGTTATCATTGTTGAGAGAACTTGCACTAGTGAAAGTATGAACCCTAGGCCTTGTTTCTAAGCATTGTAATACCATTTTTTCCTCACTTTTGTTACTAGTTACCTTGCTATTTTTATATTTTGAGATTCTAAAAACCTATCTCTACCATCCATATTGCACTTGTATCACCATCTCTTCGCCGAACTAGTGCACCTATACAATTTACCATTGTATTGGGTGTGTTGGGGACACAAGAGACTCTTTGTTATTTGGTTGTAGGGTTGTTTGAGAGAGACCATCTTCATCCTATGCCTCCCACGGATTGATATACCTTAGGTCATCCACTTGAGGGAAATTTGCTACTGTCCTACAAAACTCTACACTTGGAGGCCCAACAACGTCTACAAGAAGAAAGGTTGCATAGTAGACATCAGGGCGTGCATCCCGAGCTTGTCGCTCCCTCGTGGCTCGTCAGGTCTTCTCACGAACCTTCTAGGGTCTCTTCTTGTCTAGAAAAAATTAATCCAAAGTTTTTCCTCCGTTTGGACTATGTTTGATATTGTTTTCCTAAAAAGCCATAAAAACAAGAAAAAAACAGTAATTGACACTGGGCATTAGGTTAATGGTTAGAAATGATATGTAATTGCATAATAAACATCCAAGATTGATACTATAATAGCATGGAACAATCAAAAATTAGAGATACGTTGGAGACGTATCACGGGGTCACAAGCTTAAGGCAATCACGATCTATTGTGTGTTAGTAGGATGGATGACATGAGAATATATTTGTGGAATTATTTCATGAATATCTGGAATAGTTCTGAGATGATCTGGAAGAGTTTAAGGGTCACCGCAAGGGTTTCTGTGAGTATCGGGTAATATCAGGATTTATCTATAGGTGGAAAATGTTTCTAGGGGTGTTCAAATATATATTAAATGGTCTCAAAGTATTCAGTACATTTTGTTGGGGAACGCAGTAATTTCAAAAAAATTCCTACACACACGCAAGATCGTGGTGATGCATAGCAACGAGAGGGGAGAGTGTTGTCTACGTACCCTCATAGACCATAAGCAGAAGCGTTATGACAATGCGGTTGATGTAGTCGTACGTCTTCACGATCGACCGATCCTAGTACCAAAAGTACGGAACCTCTACGATCTGCACACGTTCAGCTCAGTGATGTCCCATGAACTCATGATCCAGCAGAGTGTCAAGGGAGAGCTTCGTTAGCACGACGGCGTGATGACGGCGATGATGATGCTACCGGAATAGGGCTTCACCTACGCACCGCTATGATATGAATTAGGTAGATTATGGCGGAGGGGGCACCGCACACGGTTGGAAATAATCAACTTGTGTGTTCTAGGGTGCCCGCTTGCCCCCGTATATAAAGGAGCAAGGGGGAGGCCGGCCGGCCTTGGGGCGTGCCAAGGAGAGCGAGGAGTCCTCCACTGAGTAGGAGTAGGACTACCTCTTTCCTAGTCCAACTAGGAAGAAGGAGGGGGGAGGAAAGAGAGCGAGAGAGGGAGGGAAAGAGGGGGCGCCGCCCCCCTCCTTGTCCAATTCGGACTCCCAAGGGGGGGCACGCGGCCAGCCCGATCACCCCTCCTCTCTATCACACAAGGCCCATGTTGGCCCATTAGTTCCCCCGGGGGTTCCGATAACCCCCGGCACTCCGATAATTACCGGTGACCTCCGGAACTCATCTGGTGTCCGAATATAGTCATCCAATATATCAATCATTATGTCTCGACCATTTTGAGACTCCTCGTCATGTCCATGATCACATCCAGGACTCAGAACTACCTTTGGTACATCAAAACACATAACCTCATAATACCGTTTGTCACCGAACGTTAAGCGTGTGGACACTATGGGTTCGAGAACTATGTACACATGACCGAGACACGTCTCCGGTCAATAACCAATAGAGGAACCTGGATGTTCATATTGGCTCCCACATATTCTACGAAGATCTTTATCGGTCAAACCACATAATGATATACGTTGTCCCCTTTGTCATCGATATGTTACTTGCCCGAGATTCGATCGTCGGTATCTCAATACTAGTTCAATCTCGTTAACGGCAAGTCTCTTTACTCGTTCCGTAATGCATCACCCCGCAACTAACTCATTAGTCACAATGCTTGCAAGGCTTATATTGATGTGCATTACCGAGAGGGCCCAGAGATGCCTCTCCGATAATCGAGGTGACAAATCCTAATCTTGATCTATGCCAACTCAACAAACACCATCATAGACACCTGTAGAGCACCTTTATAATCACCCAGTTACGCCATGACATTTGGTAGTGCACAAAGTTTTCCTCAAACGGTCAAGTCTCTATGCATAAGTGTCATCCCTGGATCGGTAATGCTGACACACACAGTACTTGAAGGATTTATAATAGAGTGCAATCACACACTCATTACATCGAATGTCTCAAAAGAGAACTTATTACAATAATATGGCTTAAGGCCATCTAAATACGATAACAACGGAAGACTTGGAAGATAAAGTGAGTCCATCAACTCCAACGGCATAGCTGAGTGCATGACAACGACCTAGTGCACCTTACTCTTCATCTGAAAAGTCTGCAACATAATACGTTGCAGCCCGAAAATGGGTCAGCACATGGAATATGCTGGCAAAATAACACTATAGAGCAGTGAATAGAATAAATGCTATCACTACATGCATATATGGCTGGTGGAGGCTCTATGGTTATAATGTTTTGCGAAAAGCCAATTTTTTCCAACAAAAAAGGAATATATTTTGTTTAACTATGATGGTAGTTGATAAACATTGAGAATGGTAACCCCATCTCTATCCCAACTAAACAATAATTAACAACCCAACAAATTAATTTAGAGTGATGAGATCAACATGATAATCCAAGAACCAGATACTCAAGATGTCCACAACCGGGGATACAGCAAACCATGATTAGTTTGTACACTCTATAGAGGTTTGCTCACTTTTCCCCACAAGACTTGATTTCCTCCGTTGGATTTCTCGCACTACATGGTGTTTGAGAAACGGATGACCGAGACACCGTCTTTCAGAAGCCTTAACTCTTTACTGGGTAGACAGTTACACCTACTTTCACCTACATCTGCTAACCTACCACTGAAAGAGGTCATACACCATACTCAACTATGTTAGAGACCATAATAGCTTATGGCTGCATACGGAAGTTCCTACCATGAATAATCTTATGATCCCTTTGAGCCTAGGCGGCGAACCATAGGATGATCACATGGGTACCCCAGGATCTTCTAGGACAACACTGGTATAACCCCAGGTGCCCATAACCAATCCACCTAGATGTGTATTTAAGCAGGCACCTTAAGTTAACCATTAATTAACAATCTCACATCTATCATGGATCACTCAGACCAAACCATGTCTACGAGCATAGCAATATAAGCATAACGTAGAAGTAACTCCCAAGGTTTGATAATAAAATGGCAATAGGTTCTACCTCATCATCTACTTCCCAAACCAACAAATTAAAAGATCCTACTCATGCAATGTTTGAGGGTTGTAACTAATGCATAAAAGGTAGGTAATAAAGGGATATGATCAATGTGTTACTTGCCTTGCTGACGATCTCCAAACCCTAGAAATTCGTAGTAGCATGCTTCGCACTCCGGGAATTCCCTTGCAAATAAAAATAGCATACATAAGCACTCAAGCATAGATACAAGGGTAAAACTCGGACGAGAAAGTCCAATCTGAAAATTCAACTGAAGAGTTTCGATTTGCAAAAAGAATCAATCGAAACGGAGCTATAGAACTAAAACTACGGTCAGAAGAACTTCGAATTCAAATATGCTTGAAACAAAATTTTAAATTGTCAAAACCATGTTCATGTTGTTTAAACGGAAAGAGGGGATCTAGACAAAGATTTTGGCGTTGGTTTCACTGGATTTGGACGAACGGTTAAAAAGTTGCGAGGTTTTGAAGATCAGGGGCTAATTTGCGATAAAAATATATTCGTGAATAGGTCCCTGGCCGAAAAATAAAATAAAAATAAAAAGGCTATGATGCGAAAGTCCGCTAACAGAGGCAAACGAACGGATTCATTTGTTAAAACGAACTAAGGAACGAACGCTCGCAAAATATTCCTAAACGAAGAAAATCGAGAAAAATCCGATCTAATAAAAAAACTGATCTAGGGTTTAAAAAACCGAATGATTTATACCTAAAACCAAAAAAATTGGCAACGACGAATTCAACGGTGGCGGCTAGACTCTGGCGAGGCGGGGCTGCGGCGGCGGGGTCAGCGGGTGGCGGCGGGGGCGCCAGCGGCGAGGCGGCGCGGTGCGGGCAGACTGCGGCGCTGGCAGGCAGCGGCGGATGCGGGGCTCGGGTGGTGAGAGAAACGAGACCGGGGCCTCGGTATATAAAGGAGGGGGAGGGGCTGCTTGCGCGAGGAGCAGAGGGGAGTCCGAGCCGGCGATGGCATCGTCGGCGATCCCGTGCGGCAGCGGGACTCCGCTTGGAGGTCGGGGATGACCGGGGCGCGGGCTAGGCCGTGGCCCACATGGGGGCGCGCGCGAGGCGCGGGGATGCGACGGCTGGGCTGGCTCGGCCTCTGGCTGGGCCGGCCTGGCTCTTTTTTTTATAAAAACCGCCGAAAGCAAAAATCCTAAATAAATAGAAAAATTCTAAAAATGCGAAAAACAATTTTCACTGTCTAAATAAAACATTTAAAACAAAGTGAACATTTTTCTGGCCTAAAAATGCAATTTTGAATAATGCATATTTTCTAATTCAAATAAAATAACAATAAAATCCAAATAGAATATTTATTTGATTTTAAGATTTTTCCTCCAATATTTCTTTTATTTTGGAGAAGTCATTTTATCTCCGCTCTTTTATTTTTATATTGAGAATATTTCAGAGAGAAAATTAAAACCAAAATGATCCTCTTTTCAATTTGAGAAAAAAATCAAATATCAAAATAATGAAATCCCCAACTCTCTCCGTGGGTCCTTGAGTTGCTTAAGATTTCTAGGATCACAAATGAAATGCGAATAAAATATGATATGCATATGATGACCTATGTATAACATCCAAATTGAAAATTGGGATGTTATAGTTCCTCCGGTATCCGGGAGTTGCATGATCTCATAGTCATAGGAACATGTATAAGTTATGGAGAAAGCAATAGCAACAAACTAAACGATCATTGTGATAAGCTAACGGATGGGTCAAGTCAATCACATCATTCTCTAATGATGTGATCCCATTGATCAAATGACAACTCATGTCTATGGTTAGGAAACATAACCATCATTGATTCAACAAGTAGTTAAGTAGTGGCATACTAGTGACATTCCATTTGTCTATGTATTCACACATGTACTAAGTTTCCAGTTAATACAATTCTAGCATGAATAATAAACATTTATCATGATATAAGGAAATATAAATAATAACTTTATTATTGCCTCCAGGGCATATTTCCTTCAGTGTCCCACTTGCACTAGAGTCAATAATCTAGATTACATTGTAATGATTCTAATACCCATGGAGTCTTGGTGCTGATCAAGTTTTTCTCATGAGAGAGGCTTAGTCAATGGGTCTGCAACATTCAGATCTGTATGTATCTTGCAAATCTGTATGTCTCCCTCCTTGACTTGATCGCTGATGGAATTGAAGCGTCTCTTGATGTGCTCAGTTCTCTTGTGAAATCTGGATTCCTTTGCCAAGGCAATTGCACCAGTATTGTCACAAAAGATTTTCATTGGACCCGATGCACTATGTATGACACCTCGATCGGATATGAACTCCTTCATCCAGACTCCTTCATTTGCTGCTTCCGAAGCAGCTATGTATTCTGCTTCACACGTAGATCCCGCCACGATGCTCTGCTTGGAACTGCACCAACTGAAAGCTCCACCATTTAATACAAACACATATCCGGTTTGTGACTTAGAGTCATCTGGATCAGTGTAAAAGCTTGCATCGACGTAACCGTTTACGACGAGCTCTTTGTCACCTCCATATACAAGAAACATATCCTTAGTCCTTTTCAGGTATTTCAGGATCTTCTTGACCGCTGTCCAGTGATCCACTCCTGGATTACTTTGGTACCTCCCTGCTAAACTGATAGCAAGGCACACATCAGGTCTGGTACACAGCATTGCATACATGATATTGCCTATAGCTGAAGCATAGGGAACACCTTTCATTTTCTCTCTATCTTCTGTAGTGGTTGGGCATTGAGTCTGACTCAACTTCACACCTTATAACACAGGCAAGAACCCTTTCTTTGCTTGATCTATTTTGAACTTCTTCAAAACTTTATCAAGGTATGTGCTTTGTGAAAGTCCAATTAAGCGTCTTGATCTATCTCTATAGATCTTGATGCCCAATATATAAGCAGCTTCACTGTGGTCTTTCATTGAAAAACTCTTATTCAAGTATCCTTTTATGCTATTCAGAAATTCAATATCATTTCCGATCAACAATATGTCTTCTACATATAATATCAGAAAAGCTACGGTGCTCCCACCCACTTTCTTGTAAATACAGGCTTCTCCAAAAGTATGTATAAAACCATATGCTTTGATCACACTATCAAAGCATATATTCAAACTCCGAGAGGCTTGCACTAGTCCATAAATGGATCGCTGGAGCTTGCACACTTTGTTAGGACCTTCTGGATTGACAAAACCTTCTGGTTGCATCATAAACAACTCTTCTTTAAGATATCCATTAAGGAATGCAGTTTTGACATCCATTTGCCAAATTTCATAACCATAAAATGCGGCAATTGCTAACATGATTCGGACGGATTTAAGCATTGCTACGGGTGAGAATGTCTCACCGTAGTCAACTCCTTGAACTTCCCGAAAACCTTTTGCAACAAGTCGTGCTCTGTAGACAGTAATATTACCGTTAGCATCAGTCTTCTTCTTGAAGATCCATTTATTCTCTATGGCCTGCCGATTATCGGGCAATTCAACCAAAGTCCACACTTTGTTCTCATACATGGATCCCACTCACTTCTTTCGATAGGAACTCCTTCTCTAGAAAGGATCCATTCTTAGCAACGAATATCTTGCCTTCGGATCTGTGATAGAAGGCGTACCCAACAGTCTCCTTTGGGTATCCTATGAAGACACATTGCTCCGATTTGGGTTCGAGCTTATCAGGTTGAAGCTTTTTCACATAAGCATCGCATCACCAAACTTTAAGAAACGGCAACTTACGTTTCTTGCCAAACCACAGTTCATAAGGTGTCATCTTAACGGATTTAGATGGTGCCCTATTTAATGTGAATGCAGCCGTCTCTAATGCATAACCCAAAACGATAGCGGTAAATCGGTGAGAGACATCATAGATCACACCATATCTAATAAAGTGCGGTTACGACATTCAGACACACCATTACGTTGTGGTGTTCCAGGTGGCGTGAGTTGCGAAACTATTCTGCATTGTTTCAAATGAAGTCCAGACTCATAACCCAAATATTCACCTCCACGATCAGACCGTAGAAACTTAATTTTCTTGTTACGATGATTTTCCACTTCACTCTGAAATTCTTTGAACTTTTCAAATGTTTCAGACATATGTTTCATTAAGTAGATATACCCACATCTGCTCAAATCATCATTGAAGGTGAGAAAATAATGATATCCGCCGCGAGCTTCAATGTTCATTGGACCACATACATCGGTATGTATGATTTCCAATAACTCTGTTGCTCGCTCCATTGTTGCGGAGAATGGAGTTTTAGTCATCTTGCCCATGAGGCATGGTTCGCAAGTACCAAGTAATTCCAGAAGTCCATCAGAATGGAGTTTCTTCATGTGCTTTACACCAATATGACCTAAACGGCAGTGCCACAAATAAGTTGCACTATCATTATCAACTCTACATTTTTTGGCTTCAGTATTATGAACATGTGTATCACTACTATCAAGATTTAGTAAAAATAGACCACTCATCTAGGGTGCATGACCATAAAAGATATTACTCACCTAAATAGAACAACCATTATTCTCTGATTTAAATCAATAACCTTCTCGCATCAATGCTGGCACCAAATAACAATTATTTAGGTCTAAGACTAATCCCGAAGGTAGATGTAGAGGTAGTGTGCCGGCGGCGATCACATCGACTTTGGAACCATTCCCCGCATGCATCGTCACCTCGTCCTTAGCCAATCTTCGCTTAATTCGTTGCCCCTGTTTCGAGTTGCAAATGTTAGCAACTGAAACAGTATCAAATACCCAAGCACTACTGCGAGCATTAGTAAGGTACACATCAATAACACGTATATCAAATATAGCTTTAACTTTGCCATCCTTCTTCTCCACCAAATACTTGGGGCAGTTCCGCTTCCAGTGACCAGTCCCTTTGCAGTACAAGCACTCAGTCTCAGGCTTAGGTCCAGACTTGGGTTTCTTCACTTGAGCAGCAACTGGCTTGCTGTTCTTCTTGAAGTTTCCCTTCTTCCCTTTACCCTTTTTCTTGAAACGGGTGGTCTTGTTGACCATCAACACTTGATGCACTTTCTTGATTTCTACCTCCACAGCTTTTAGCATTGCGAAGAGCTCAGGAATCGTCTCATCCATCCCATGCATATTATAGTTCATCAGGAAGCTCTTGTAGCTTGGTGGCAGTGATTGACGAAATCTGTCAATGACACTATCATCAGGAAGATTAATTCCCTGCTGAGTCAACTGGTTGTGGTACTCAGACATTCTGAGTATATGTTCACTGACAGAACTATTGTCCTCCATTGTACAGCTGTTGAACTTATTGGAGACTTCATATCTCTCAATCCAGGCATTTGCTTGAAATATTAACTTCAACTCCTGCAACATCTCATATGCTCCATGGCGTTCAAAACATCGTTGAAGTCCCGGTTCTCAGCCGTAAAGCATGGCACACTAAACTATCGACTAGTCATCAGCTTTGCTCTGCCAGGTGTTCACAACATCTTGCGTTGCTCCTGCAGCGCGTTTGTCACCTAGCGGTGCTTCCAGGATGTAATTCTTCTGTGCAGCAATGTGGATAATCCTCAACTTACGGACCAAGTGCGTGTAGTTGCTACCATTATCTTTCAACTTAGCTTTCTCTAGGAATGCATTAAAATTCAACAGAACAACAACATAAGGCATCTATCTACAACAACATGGACATGCAAAATACTATCAGGTACTAAGTTCATCATAAAATAAAGTTCAATTAATCAAATTACTTAAGAACTACCACTTAGATAGACATCTCTATAATCTTTTAAGTGATCACGTGATCCATATCAACTAAACCATGTCCGATCATCATGTGAGATGGAGTAGTTTTTAATGGTGAACATCACAATGTTGATCATATCTACTATATGATTCGCGCTCGACCTTTCGGTCTCAGTGTCCTGAGGCCATATATGTATATGCTAGGCTCATCAAGTTTAACCTGAGTATTCTGCGTGTGCAAATCTGGCTTGCACCCGTTGTATGTGAACGTAGAGCTTATCACACCCGATAATCACGTGGTGCTCGGCACGACGAACTGTAGCAACGGTGCATACTCAGGGAGAACACTTATACCTTGAAATTTAGTAGAGATCATCTTATAATGCTACCGCCGAACTAGGAAAAATAAGATGCATAAAGGATAAACATCACATGCAATCAATATAAGTGATATGATATGGTCATCATCATCTTGTGCCTTTGATCTCCATCTCCAAAGCACCGTCATGATCACCATTGTCGCCAGCTTGACACCTTGATCTCCATCGAAGCATCATTGTCGTCTCGCCAACTATTGCGTCTACGACTATCACTACCACTTAGTGATAAAGTAAAGCAATTACATGGAGAATTTATTTCATACAATAAATCGACAACCATATGGCTCCTGCCAGTTGCCGATTACACTGTTACAAAACATGATCATCTCATACAGTAAAATTTGGCATCATGTCTTGACCATATCACATCACAACATGCTCTACAAAAACAATTTAGACGTCCTCTACTTTGTTGTTGCAAGTTTTATGTGGCTGCTATGGGTTGAACAACAACCGTTCTTACCTACGCATCAAAAACCACAACACGGTATAGTGATTGCTCTTTGATCTTCAGAAAGAACCCTGTTCATTGAATCTGATTCAACTAAAGTTGGAGAAACTGAAACCCCCTAGCCACATGTGTGCGAAGCACGTCAGTAGAACTAGTCTCGCATAAGCATACGCGTAATGTCGGTCTGTGCCGCTTCATCCAACAATACCGCCGAATCAAGAATCGACTAGTGACAACAAGCAATATGTATATACCCACGCCCACAACTCATTTCTTTTCTACCTGAGCATGTAACATCTATGCATAAACCTGGCTCGGATGACATTGTTGGGGAATGCAGTAATTTCAAAAAAATTCCTACGCACACGCAAAATCATGGTGATGCATAGAAACGAGAGGGTAGAGTGTTGTCTATGTACCCTCGTAGACCGTAAGTGGAAGCGTTATGACACGCGGTTGATGTAGTCGTTCGTCTTCATGATCGACCTATCCTAGTATCGAAAGTACGGCACCTCCATGATCTGCACACGTTCAACTCAGTGACGTCCCCCGAACTCACTATCCAGCATAGTGCCGAGGGAGAGCTTCGTCAGCACGACGGTGTGATGACGGTGATGATGATGCTACCGGACAGGGCTTCGCCTAAGCACCGCTACGATAATCAACTTGTGTGTTCTAGGGTGCCCCCTGCCCTCGAATAAAGGAGCAAGGGGGAGGCTGGCCGGCCTTGGGGCACGCCAAGGAGAGGGTGGAGTCCTCCTCCTAGTATAAGTAGGACACCCCTTTCCTAGTCCAACTAGGAAGAAGGAGGGGGAAGGAAATAGAGGGAGAGAGGGAGGGAAAGAGGGGGCACCCCCCTCCTTGTCCAATTCGGACTCCCAAGGGGGGGCAGCCCTATGGCCCCTCCTCTCTCTCTCACACAAGGCCCATGTTGGCCCATTAGTTCCCCCGGGGGTTCCGATACCCCCCCGGCACTCCGATAAATATTCATTGTCCGAATATAGTCATACAATATATAAATCTTTATGTCTTGACCATTTCGAGACTCCTCGTCATGTCCGTGATCACATCCGAGACTTCGAACTACCTTCGGTACATCAAAACACATAAACTCATAATACCGATCACCACCGAGCGTTAAGCGTGTGGACCCTACGTGTTCGAGAACTATGTAGACACGACCGAGACACGTCTCCGGTCAATAACCAATAGCGGTACCTGAATGTTCATATTGGCTCCCACATATTCTACGAAGATCTTTATCGGTCAAACTGCATGACGATATACGTTGTCCCTTTGTCATCGGTATGTTACTTGCCCGAGATTCGATCGTCGGTATCTCACTACCTAGTTCCATCTTGTTACCGGCAAGTCTCTTTACTCGTTCCGTAATGCATCATACTGTAACTAACTCATTAGTCACATTTCTTGCAAGGCTTATATAGATGTGCATTACCGAGAGGGCCCAGAGATACCTCTTCGGCATTCGGAGTGACAAATCCTAATCTTGATCTATGCCAACTCAACAAACACCATCGGAGACAGCTGTAGAGCACCTTTATAGTCACCAAGTTACGTTGTGACGTTTAGTAGCACACAAAGTGTTCCTCCGGTATTCGGGAGTTGCATGATCTCATAGTCATAAGAACATGTATAAGTTATGGAGAAAGCAATAGTAACAAACTAAACGATCATTGTGCTAAGCTAACGGATGGGTCAAGTCAATCACATCATTCTCTAATGATGTGATCCCATTAATCAAATGACAACTCATGTCTATGGTTAGGAAACATAACCATCAATGAGCTAGTCAAGTAGAGGCATACTAATGACATTCCGTTTGTCTATGTATTCACAAATGTACTATGTTTCCGGTTATTACAATTCTAGCATGAATAATAAACATTTATCATGATATATGGAAATATAAATCACAACTTTATTATTGCCTCTAGGGCATATTTCCTTCACATTTTATATTAAATTTTAATATCAACGAGCCTAAAAAGGCCAAGAGGTGGAAGGCAACTTGGGCCACAAAGGCCCAAGTGGAGCTGCTGCCTCCGTCCATAAGGAAGGATGACGAAATGGATAAGGGGGGGGGGGGGTTCTTCCTCCCACTCCTAGGCTGGTGCCCCAAGGGGGGTTCTTTCCCCTAGTGGAAGCCCCTCACCTCCCCTCGAACCTATATATACTAGAGGATTTTGTCCTTTCAGACAACACAAGTTTTGGAGCCTCCTCTAGTTATTCTAGTTCTGTTTCTAGTTGGTCCTAGCTGACTAATTAGAGTTAGACTAATCCTCTTGTCCTCTTAATTAGAAGCCCCATGTGGGTCTAATCTCCTCACTCTAATTCTCCGGCGATGAATAGGTCTGGATGGTGAAGCACTGCTAGATTGTGAAAGGCTACGCGCTTGTAACCATGTAGAGAGGACGTGCTTACGGTCTTTTGTTCGAGGGACTATTCATGGGTGGTTCGCAGGATCATTCATCAACGGATCAAGGGACTCCAAGTACGATCTACACTGACATGTTATTCTTCGGCTTCAACTCGGTGATGGTAACAATTATAATTTTCTGCCGCGGCCTAATTTCTGAATTTGGTGCCACAACAATGTTTCCTCAAATAGTCACCATGGCAGCATTTTCTGGTATAGCCGCCATGCTAACATTTTTGAAACGGTTGCCATGGCAATGAAATTTTGGTTGTCACGACGCTTCAACTGGAGATCGAAGATGATCACAGAGATTCCCGACGCCCAAGGCTATAGCATATCATGCTTTTATGAATTCCATGAGATTTTTATCTCTTTATTGTTTGCACCCTTTGATTGCGTAGTGATGATGCACAAGTATAGGGCATCTATCGTAGTCCTTTCAATAAGTAAGAGTGTCGAACCCAACGAGGAGTAGAAGGAAATGACAAGAAGATTTCAGTAAGGTATTCTCTGCAAGCACTGAAATTTTCGGTAACAGATAGTTTTGTGATAAGGTAATTTGTAACGGGTAACAAGTAATAAAAGTAAACGAGGGGAAGCAAGGTGGCCCAATCCTTTTTGTAGCAAAGGACAAGCCTGGACAAACTCTTATATAAAGGAAAGTGCAACCGAGGACACATGGGAATTATCGTCAAGCTAGTTTTCATCATGCTCATATGATTCGCGTTCGTTACTTTGATAATTTGATATGTGGGTGGACCGGTGCTTGGGTACTGCCCTTCCTTGTACAAGCATCCCACTTATGATTAATCCCTGTTGCAAGCATCCACAACTACAAAAGAAGTATTAAGGTAAACCTAACCATAGCATGAAACATGTGGATCCAAATCATCCCCTTACGAAGCAACGCATAAACTAGGGTTTAAGCTTCTGTCACTCCAGCAGCCCATCATCTACATATTACTTCCCAATACCTTCCCCTAGGCCGAAATAATGGTGATGTCTCATGTAGTCAACGTTCACATAACACCACTAGAGGAAAGACAACATACATCTCATCAAAATATCGAATGAATACCAAATTCACATGACTACTTATAACAAGACTTCTCCCATGTCCTGAGGAACAAACGTAACTACTCACAAATCATATTCTTATTCATAATCAGAGGGGTATTGATATGCATAAAGTATCTGAACATATAATTTTCCACCCAATAAACCAACTAGCATCAACTACAAGGAGTCATCACACTACTAGCAACCCACATGTACGAATCTGACGTTTTGAGACAAAGATCGGATACAAGGGATGAACTAGGGTTTGAGTGGAGATGGTGTTGGTGAAGATGTTGATGGAGATTGACCCCCTCCCGATGAGAGGATAGATGGTGATGACGACGGTGACAATTTCCCCCTCTCGGAGGGATGTTTCCCCGGCAAAACGGCTCCGTCGGAGCCCTAGATTGGTTCCGCCTCGAGACGGCGGTGCTTCGTCCTGAAATCTTCCTCCTTATTTTTTCTAGTGCGAAGGACTTCATATAGCGAAATATGGGCACCGGAGGCCTGCCAGGGGGCCCACGAGGCATGGGGCGCGCCCAGGGGGGTGGCCCCCCTCTGGTGCTTTCTCTGCCCAATATTTTTTATATATTCCAAAACTGACTTTCATGGAGTTTCAGTACTTTTGGAGTTATGCATAATAGGTCTCTAATATTTCCTCCTTTTCTAGCCCAGAATTCCAGCTGCACGCATTCTCCCTCTTTATGTATACCTTGTAAAATAAGAGAGAAAAGGCATAAGTATTGTGAAATAATGTGTAATGACAGCCCATAATGCAATAAATATCGATATAAAAGCATGATGCAAAATGGATGTATCACGTAGTAACCAATTATTAGGGTGATCTATCATAGTATATATCAAGTTAAAAGGTGCTCTTCCCAGCATTGCAACCGTCTACAACATTCTAGCATCTCGGAGTTCGTCATGTCCACATGAATTCAAACGAGATGGGAGATGTAAGACGGAGATGGTCAGACCATGTGTGTAGATATCACTTGGTTATCTTGAAGTTCTAGCATAATCATTCTGAGCTCGGAGCACAAAGCAACGAAAGATTAAGAAGAGTCATATGGTGCTATGATCGGCAATAGTTTGCCCATAGGTCAAAATTCTCATCATAAGTGATGTCCACATCAATGACTCAGAACTACATTCGAATCTTGAATCGCTCACTATTAATTATGAGAGATATTAATTTGAGTAGGAGTGCACTTTATATTGTTAGTTAAACAACTTAGTGCAAAAATTAATTACGAATAGATGTCTAAATGAATTTTTGTGTCTATCATTGTAGATCAATGCCCCGCAACATGTTCAACTTAGCCCCTATGCTTGAGCATGAGTAGTTGGTTGGTAATGGTGGAAACTATGTGGATTGGATCCGGAACCTAAGATTTGTTCTCAGGAGTGCTAAGAAAGAGTACATGCTGGATCAACCCCTAGGTGATGCTCCCGGAAAGGATGCAACACTAAAAGAAGTTGTTGCTTACGCTGCTCGTAGAGATGACTACGATTCAGTCTAGTGCCTCATGTTAACTTGCATGGATCCTGAACTACAGAGGCGTTTTGAATGATCTACTACTCAATTCATAATTAGATCACGGGAAGTTCTGTACAAGAAGCAGGCAAGGACCGAACATTTTAAATTAACCAAGGCCTTGATGAATGCAAGATGAAAAAGGGTTCCTCAATGAGTGAGTATATAGAAAATCTTGTTGGATATGTTGATAGATTGGCTTCTCTAGAATTTGTAATTCCGCCGACACTCGGTACAGATATTGTGCTTGCTTCATGCCCCCATCTTACGATGGCTTTATCATGAATTACAACATGAATGGGATGGAGAAAAGCGCAACCAAGTTGTTTGCTATGCTCAAAACTGCAGAAGCTAGAATGCAATAGAACAAAACAGTGTTGATGGTAAACAAGACCACCAGTTTCAAGAAGGGGGCCCCAGAAAAAAATCTACTAAAGTCGGTAAGACCGAGTCTCAAAAGAAGAATAAGGGCGGAGCCTCTAAAGAGACCGAATGTTTCTACTGCAAGCAGAAGGGACGTTGGAAGCTGATGACCCACAAGTATAGGGGATCTATCATAGTCCTTTCGATAAGTAAGAGTGTAAAACCCAACAAGGAGCAGGAGGAAATGACAAGCAGTTTTCAGCAAGGTATTCTCTGCAAGCATTGAGATTATCGGTAACAGATAGTTGTGTGATAAGATAATTCATAACAGGTAAAAAGTAGCAAAAGTAACTAAGGTGCAGCAAGGTGTCCCAATCATTTTTGTAGCAAAGGACAAGCCTAGACAAATTGTATATAAAGCAAAGTGCTCCCGAGGACACATGGGAAATATTATCAAGTTAGTTTTCATCATGCTCATATGATTCACGTTTGTTACTTTGATAATTTGATATGTGGGTGGACCGGTACTTGGGTGTTGTCCTTACTTAGACAAGCCTCCCACTTATGATTAACCCCTCTTGCAAGCAACCGTACCTATGAAAGAAGAATTAAGATAAATATAACCATACCATGAAACATGTGGATCCAAATCAGCCCCTTACGAAGCAACGCATAAACTAGGATTTAAGCTTATGTCACTCTAGCAACCCACCATCTACTTATTACTTCCCAATGCTTTCCCATAGGCCCAAATCATGGTGAAGTGTCATGTAGTCGACGTTCACATAACACCAGTAGAGGAGAGACAACATACATCTCATCAAAATATCGAACGAATACCAAATTCACATGCTTGCTTAAAACAAGACTTCTCCCATGTCCTCAGGAACAAACGTAACTACTCACAAAGCATATTCATGTTCATAATCAGAGGGGTATTGAATAGCATTAAGGATCTGGACATATGATCTTCCACCGAATAAACCAACTAGCGTCAACTACAAGGAGTAATCAACACTACTAGCAACCCATAGGTACCAATCTGAGCTTTTGAGACAAAGAACAGATACTAGGGATGAACTAGAGTTTGAGAGAAGATGTTGTTGGTGAAGATGTTGATGGACATTGACCCCCTCTCAATGAGAGGATCGTTGGTGATGACGATGGCTTCGATTCCCCCTCTAGGACGGAAGTTTCCCCGGCAGAATAGCTCCGACGGAGCCCTAGATTGCTTTGCCTAGGTTCTGCCTCAAGACAGCGGCGCTTCATCCCCAAAGCTCTCTTTTGATTTTTTTTTTCTATGTCAAAAGACATCATATAGAAGAAGATGGGCGTACGAGGCCTGACAGGGGGCCCACAAGCCACAGGGCCCAGGGGGGTAGGGCACACCCCCGGCCTTGTGGCCCCCAGGTGGGTCCCCTCTGGTATTTTCTTCGCCCAATATTTTTTATATATTTCAAAATAATTCCACATAACTTTGTAGGACTTTTGGAGTTGTGCTCAATAGGTCTCTCAGATTTTCTCCTTTCTGTTGGGGAACGCAGTAATTTCAGAAATTTTCCTAAGCACACGCAAGATCTTGGTGATGCATAGCAACGAGAGCGGAGAGTGTTGTCTACCTAACCTCGTAGATTGTAAGCGGAAGAGTTTTGACAACGCGGTTGATGTAGTCGTACGTCTTCACGATCGACCGATCCTAGTACCAAATGTACGGCACCTCCGTGATCTGCACTTGTTCAGCTCGGTGACATCCCACGAACTCACGATCTAGCATAGTGTCGAGGGATAGCTTCGTCGGCACGACGGCGTGATGGCGGTGATGATGATGCTACCGGAACAGGGCTTTGCCTAAGCACCGCTATGACATGACCGAGGTGGATTATGGTGGAGGGGGGGCACCGCACACGGCAAAAAACAATCAACTTGTGTGTTCTAGGGTGCCCCCTTACCCCGTATATAAAGGAGCAAGGGGGTAGGCCGGCTGGCCTTGGGGCGCGCCAAGGAGAGGGAGTAGTCCTCCTCCTAGTAGGTGTAGGACTTCCCCTTTCCTAGTCCAACTAGGAAGAAGGAGGGGGGAGGAAAGAGAGGGAGAGAGGGAGGGAGAGAGGGGGTAACGCCCCCCTCCTTGTCAAATTCGGACTCCCAAGGCGGGGAGGCCAGCCCTATGGCCCCTCCTCTCTCTCACACAAGGCCCATGTTCACCCATTAGTTCCTCGAGGGTTCCGATAACCCCCCCGGCACTCCAACAATTATCCTGTGACCTACGGAACTCATCCGGTGTCCGAATATAGTCATCCAATATATCAATCTTTATGTATCAACCATTTTGAGACTCCTCGTCATGTCCGTGATCACATCCGGGACTCCGAACTACCTTCGGTACATCAAAACACATAAACTCACAATACCGGTCGTCACCGAACGTTAAGCGTGCGGACCCTACGGGTTCGAGAACTATGTAGACATGACCGAGACACGTCTCCGGTCAATAAACAATAGCGGAACCTGGATGTTCATATTGGATCCCACATATTCTACGAAGTTCTTTATCGGTCAAACCGCATAACGACATACGTTGTTCCCTTTGTCATTGGTATGTTACTTGCCCGAGATTCGATCGTCGGTATCTCAATACCTAGTTCAATCTCGTTACCGACAAGTCTCTTTACTCATTCCGTAATGCATCATCCCGTAAATAACTCATTAGTCACATTGCTTGCAAGGCTTATATTGATGTGCATTACCGAGAGGGCCCAGATATACCTCTCCGACAATCAGAGTGACAAATCCTAATCCCGATCTATGCCAACTCAACAAACACCATCGGAGACACCTGTAGAGCACCCTTATATTCACCCAGTTGCGTTGTGACGTTTGGTAGCACACAAAGTGTTCATCCTGTCTTCGGGAGTTGCCTGATCTCATAGTCATAGGAATATGTATAAGTTATGGAGAAAGCAATAGTAACAAACTAAACGATCATTGTGCTAAGCTAACGGATGGGTCAAGTCAATCACATCATTCTCTGATGATGTGATCCCATTAATCAAATGACAACTCATGGCTCTGGTTAGGAAACATGTGACACCCCCGATTTGACCGTACACTAATCATGCATGCAAATGTGTACGATCAAGATCAAGGACTCACGGGAAGATATCACAACACAACTCTAGACACAAATTAAAATAATACAAGCTTTATATTACAAGCCAGGGGCTCGAGGGCTCGAATACATAAGCTCGAAAACACAAGAGTCAGCGGAAGCAACAATATTTGAGTACAGACATAAGTTAGACAAGTTTTCCTTAAGAAGGCTAGCACAAAAACAACATCGATCGAAAAGGCAAGGCCTCTTGCCTGGGAGCCTCCTAAACTACTCCAAGTCGTCAGCGGTCTTCACGTAGTAGTAGGCATCCTCCGGGTAGTAGTAGTCATCAGTGGCGTCGTCCAACTCCTGGGATCCGTCATCTAGTCGCAACAATCAGGTATGGGGGGAAAAGAAGTAGCAAAGCAACCGTGAGTACTCATCCAAAGTACTCGCAAGACTTACATCAGATCTAAACTAAGTATGCATCTGTATCAAAGGAAAGGGTTGTATCTGTGATCTAAACTGCAGAATGCCAGAAGGAAAGGGGAAAGCCTAGCCTATCGAAGACAAGCATCTTCTGGAAACCACCATCTTGCAGCAACATGAGGCAGTAGAGTAGCATTAAGTAAAGTAGCAGTAGTGTTATCAACCTCGGCCAGAGATCCTTTCTCGACCAAGTCTCATCTCCATGTCTCAGAGCCATACTATCTAGTTATTATCTCATAACCAAGGCTCATCTCCATGTCTCAGTTCTAGTTGTATCGATCGGGATACAACTCCAAGTGTCCGTTACCGTAGGACAGGCTATCGATAGATGTTTTATTCCTTGCAGGGGTGCACCAACTTACCCACCACGCTCGATTAACTCCGGCCGGACACAGTTTCCTGGGTCATGCCCGGCCTCGGCCAAACAATACGCCGCAACCCGACCTAGGCTTAATAGAGAGGTCAGCCTGTCGGACTAAACCTATGCCCCCAGGGGTCATGGGCCATCTACCTGGGAACTCCTGCACGTTGCGAACGCGGCCGGTGAGCAGACCTAGCTACCTCCTTCAACAAGGCAGGAGCTTACGCAGTCCAACCCGGTGCGCGCCGCTCAGTCGCTGGCGTCTATTAAGCTTCGGCTGATGTATACGACGCAGAACGCCCATACTATGCCCACGTGATGGTTAGTGCTATCAGGCCAGAGGCCCCTCGGATCAAATATCCAAATCGTACTTGATTAGGAACGCACGGTGACGAGCAGAGACTCACGATCGATGTGACCCCATCGCCCCGTCTCGACTACTTGGGGCAAGGGCTAAGAATGCCCGACCACGCCTCGTAAGTATCTCGCAGGCACCTTCTAGGTCAACCCGACTCCACATCACTCACAATTAAGCTCGCGCGGGTACCCCTCAGGGTCGACCCGTCTTTAGTAACATGGCTCAGTGTAAAGTCATAGTAACCATAGTAACTATGTGTCTAACACCAAGGGGAAAACCTGAGGAATCACCCCTGGTGAATCCCACTCGATGTTATCATCAAGGTGAACGTAAGAGGATCCACCCTCGAGGTTCACACTTGTGGGGTTGCATGACAGAGCGCTAATGGAAGTGGTTAAGTAGGAAATCACCCTCGATGACCACGAGTGAATAGCTACACTATAGAGGTCTCATCAGGAGTGATGTAAGGGGTTCCACCCTCGGCACTCGATGGTAACTCTACAGAGTTGTACAACTAGGGGGTGATGTGCGGTGTCGGGGCCTGGACATCGATCACGTTGATCAAGTCATCGAACATAAAGCGGGGCAACTGGGACAAGGTGGGGGTCATTGATGGATCACTAACCAACCTATACTAAGCAGTTTAGGATAAGCAGGTAAGGTATGAAAACAGGTAACAACAACATGCTATGCATCAGAGTAGGATCATACAGAAAACATGTAACGCCCCGAGACCGATGTGCCAGGTGTCCTCTAGTTATTCGCTGCTATTGCCTTGTCATTGCTTGCATGTCATGCATTGCATATCATGTCATCATGTGCATTTCATTTGCATATGTGTTCGTCTCATGCATCTGAGCATTTTCCCCGTTGTCCGTTTTGCATTCTGGCGCTCCTATCTCCTCTGGTGGTCATTTCTACCTTTCTTTCATGTCTGGGGATTAAACATTTCCGGATTGGACCGATACTTGTCATGCGGCCTTGGTTTACTACCGGTAGACCGCATGTCAAGTTTCGTATCATTTGGACTTTGTTTGATACTCCAACGGTTAACCGAGGGACCGAAAAGGCCTCGTGTGTGTTGCAACCCAACAACCTTCCAAAGTGGACCAAAACCCACCTAAACCTGCTCCATCATCTCGGTCGTTCGATCACGATCACGTGGCTGAAAACTGCACCTCATTTGGACTCTCCTAGCTCCCTCTATGCCTATTTATAGCCCCTCCTCCGAAATCTCGGGTTCATTTCGTCCCTAACCCTAGACCCACTCATCCTCTTGCGCGCCGGACATAATCCCCGCGCCGGACATGTCCGCACCACCGTACTCGACGAATCCGCCGCCGCCATGTCAGCGCGCCGCCCCTTCTCTCTCCTCCCCGCCGCCGGGCCCGAGGGAGCCCAGATCGGGCCGCCGCCGCCGCCCGGCCTTGCGCGCCTCCTGCCTGCGCCGCCGCCCGCACCACAGGCTGCCTCTGCCGCCCGCCGGAGATCGCCTCCGCCGCGCCGCCCCAGCTCGCCTCCGCGGCGCCCGCCGCCTTCGGACATCGACGGCGTCGCCCGCATCGCCTGCCTCCGCCGCCGCCTCGCCATGCTTGCCGGCGCCATGCCTCGTCTTCTTCCCGCCGGCGACCTCGCCCTTCTCCGGCGAGCTGCCGAGATCCGGCCGGATCCAATCCGGATCGGGACCAGATCCACCGGTCCCCGATCCAAACACCACGCCCGTGCCTGGACCGCTCCGTCCCGCTCCACTTCGTCCCGGTTTGATTTTTCCGGAGGTATAATTTTCCCTAAGTCCCCCGAAATGCCAGATTCATGTGCCCATGTTCGTCGCATCGTAACTTGGCATCCATAACTCCGATTTGAGCATATAGCATATCAAAATGTTTGCCTCAGAGAGTACATAATTTCACTCCATTGCATCGTTTTCATTTGAGATCATATTGATGCCGGAAATTCTGTTACAAGAGGGCTACTTGAGTTAATTGTCAGATCTGCTACTCCATCTTAGACATTTGTCATTTTTGCCATGATTATTGTGTGCATGATATGACCATGAGCTCTACATATGTTTTGTTAAGGGTTTTGTTATCTTTCCAGAGGTGCAACCCATGTATTTTTCTGATGTGTGTGGTGACGAGTGCAAGCTTGCAAAGTGAGGCACTCGGTAATTCTGTTTTCAGGGACTTAGTGATTTCACTAAGTCCTGGGTTTGTTTATCTCATGATGCCATATGTTCATGATGTTTCCTAGTGAGCCGTGCCTCTTTTGAGGATAATCAGTAAGGATGTTTTGTTAATCTTGTAGTGCTCTATCCATCCATGTCTTTGTTTGCATATATGGAGCACCCTAGCTTGAGTCAATCGAGCTCTACTTTTGCTTCGTTGTGAATCTGGGCAGATCGTCAACTTGTTTGTGATTTTGCCGATGTTGTTGTAGTTGATCCGTGCATGCTCTGCTATTGTTCTTGCCATGTCTAGCTTGCATTTTGTGTGTTCATGATAGATGTATGCTTAGCTTATCATGACTTGCTCCGTAGTGAGTGCATCGAGCTCGTAGACATGCCTACTTGAGTTATGATTTCAGCATGTCCCAGTTTTTCACTAAGTCTGAAACTGATTATGTTTTTTTGCTATGTTCATGTGCTTGTTAGTATATTTTGTGATCCCTTTTGGCTGAAGGTCACTAAGGGACTTTTGTTAAGCTCTTTGAGTAGCTCCATGCCATTGTTTACTTTGTGACTTAGGGTCATTCGGATCAGTGTCAAAGCTTCATCGACGTAACCATTTACGATGAGCTCTTTGTCACCTCCATATACGAGAAACATATCCTTAGTCCTTTTCAGGTATTTCAGGATGTTCTTGACCGCTGTCCAGTGATTGGATTACTTTGGTACCTCACTGCTAAACTGATAGCAAGGCACACATCAGGTCTGGTACACAGCATTGCATGCATGAATAGAACCTATGGCTGAAGCATAGGGAACACGTTTCCTTTTCTCTCTATCTTTTGAAGTGGTCGGGCATTGTGTCTAACTCAGCTTCACACCTTGTAACCCAGGAAATAACCCTTTCTTTGCTTGATCCATTTCGAACTTCGTCAAAACTTTATTAAGGTATGTGCTTTGTGAAAGTCCAATTAAGCGTCTTGACCTATCTCTATAGATCTTGATGCCCAATATATAAGCAGCTTCACCGAGGTCTTTAATTGAAATATTATTATTCAAGTATCCTTTTATGCTATTCAGAAATTCAGTAACATTTCCGATCAACAATATGTCATCTACATATAATATCAGAAATGCTACAGAGATCCCACCCACTTTCTTGTAAATACAGGCTTCTCCAAAAGTCTGTATAAAACCATATGCTTTGATCACACTATCAAAGCATATATTCCAACTCCATGAGGCTTGCACAGGTCCATAAATGGATCGCTGGAGCTTGCACACTTTGTTAGCACCTTTTGGATCAACAAAACCTTATGGTTGCATCATATACAACTCTTCTTTAAGATATCCATTAAGGAATGCAGTTTTGACATCCATTTGCCAAATTTCATAATCGTAAAATGCGGCAATTGCTAACATGATTCGGACGGACTTAGGCATCGCTACGGGTGAGAAGGTCTCATCGTAGTCAACTCCTTAAACTTGTCAAAAACCTTTTGTAATAAGTCGAGCTTTGTAGATAGTAATATTACCGTCAGCATCAGTCTTTTTCTTGAAGATCCATTTATTCTATATGGCCTGCCGATCATCGGGCAAGTCAACCAAAGTCCACACTTTGTTCTCATACATGGATCCCATCTCAGATTTCATGGCCTCAGGCCATTTTGCGGAATCTGGTCTCATAGTTCGTAGGTTTGTCATGGTCAAGTAACATTACTTCCAGAACAGGATTACCGTACCACTTTGGTGCGGATCTTACTTTGGTTGACCTACGAGGTTCGGTAGTAACTTGATCAGAAGTTTCATGATCATAATCATTAGATTCCTCACTCACTGGTGTAGGAATCACTTGAACTGATTTCGGTGATGAACTACTTTCCAATAAGGGAGAAGGTACAATTACCTCCTCAAGTTCTACTTTCCTCCCACTCACTTCTTTCTAGAGAAACTCCTTCTCTAGAAAGGATCCATTCTTAGCAACGAATATCTTGCCTTCGGATCTGTGATAGAAGGTGTACCCAACAGTCTCCTTTGGGTATCCTATGAAGACACATTTCTCCTATTTGGGTTCGAGCTTACCAGGTTGAAGCTTTTTCACATAATCATCGCAGCCCCAAACTTTAAGAAACGTCAACTTGGGTTTCTTGCCAAACCACAGTTCATAATGTGTCATCTCAACGGATTTAGATGGTGCCCTATTTAATGTGAATGCAGGCGTCTCTAAAGCATAACCCCAAAATGATAGCGGTAAATTGGTGAAAGACATCATAGATCGCACGATATCTAATAAAGTGCGGTTACGACGTTCGGACACACCATTACATTGTGGTGTTCAAGGTGGTGTGAGTTGCGAAACTATTCTGCATTGTTTCGAATGAAGTCCAAACTCATAACTCAAATATTCACCTCCACGATCAGATCGTAGAAACTTGATTTTCTTGTTACGATGATTTTCCACTTCACTCTGAAATTCTTTGGACTTTTCAAATGTTTCAGACTTATGTTTCATTAAGTAGATATACCCATATCTGCTCAAATCATCTATGAAGGTGAGAAAATAACGATATCCGCCATTAGCTTCAATGTTCATTGGACCATATACATCAGTATGTATGATTTCCAATAACTCTGTTGCTTGCACCATTGTTCTGGAGAATGGAGTTTTGTTCATCTTGCCCATGAGGCATGGTTCGCAAGTACCAAGTGATTCATAATCAAGTGATTCCAGAAGTCCATCAGAATGGAGTTTCTTCATGCGCTTTACACCAATATGACCTAAACGGGAGTGCCACAAATAAGTTGCACTATCATTATCAACTCTGCATATTTTGGCTTCAATATTATGAACATGTGTATCACTACTATCAAGATTTGGTAAAAATAGACCACTCATCAAGGGTGCATGACCATAACAGATATTACTCATATAAATAGAACAACCATTATTCTCTAATTTTAAGGAATAACCGTCTTGCATCAAACAAGATCCATATATAATGTTCATGCTCAACGCTGGCACCAAATAACAATTATTTACGTCTAAGATTAATCCCAAAGTTAGATGTAGAGGTAGCATGCCGACGGCAATCACATCGACTTTGGAACCATTTCCCACACGCATCGTCACCTCGTCCTTAGCCAATCTTCGCTTAATCCGTAGCCCCTGTTTCGAGTTGCAATTGTCAGCAACTGAACCAGTATCAAATACCTAGGCACTACTGCGAGCATTAGTAAGGTACACATCAATAACATGTATATCAAATATACCTTTCACTTTGGCATCCTTCTTCTGCGCCAAATACTTGGGGCAGTTCCGCTTCAAGTGACCAGTCCCTTTGCAGTAGAAGCACTCAGTCTCAGGCTTAGGTCCAGACTTGGGTTTCTTCACTTGAGCAGCAACTGGCTTGTTGTTCTTCTTGAAATTCCCCTTCTTCCTATCACACCCTGCGTTTTGTAACTCTTCTTTTTCTCTAATAAAGCATGAAAATTTGGACCAACAAAAACTTTTGCATTATTTGGCTTTTATTTGGAGTTGGTCTTCTCTTTGTGCTTTTCAAGTGCTCCTTAAAGTCAACACAACTCCACCTTCTATACTTCATCTCCTTGCCCCAAACTTCTGCCCAATGATCATGCCATGTGTATAGTACAATATAGTATTTTCTTACAAAATAATTTGGCCAAATGGTATTTTCAAAAATTAGTTTTCCAAAAACCCCTGAATTAAGATTTGTACTGCAAGTACTTAATTCAGGGCAGTAAAAATCTTTCAAAAAGTATATTTGAAACCTATTAGATATAGGACCCCCATAAACCATAAAAATATAATTTTAAAAGTTATTTTCCTATTTTATTTAAAGGCTTTTTCTTAAGGCCAGAAATGGTCTTTAATAGGTTAAAATTATTTTAATGTTTCAAAAATATTTGAGAACATTTAGGGAAACTCAATGGACATATATTTTCCATATGTATGAGTTTAAACACATGGTCATGTTCAAAATATTGGACAAAACCTCCCAAAACCATTTCTGCCCATTTCAAGGATTTGAAATATTTCTACAGGAAATATTTCCATAAAAATCCAAGAAAAATCCAGCAAGTCACAAATGCATATTGTGATGATCTTGCAAAGCCTCACTTCAATCAAGGTCATTTTGGTCCACGAAAATGCCCCATAGCCCTTTCTGTTCAGAACCTAGCTTGAGCAAGTTTGTACTACCAACTTTCTCTCCTTGACCTCAACTTTTGTGAGCATGTTCACATGACTAAATGAGGCCACCACACCAAGTGGTGCATCAAGGAGAAGTGATTTGCTCAACTAGATCTACACAAGTCCATTTCTGCTAATTTCTAGGGTTTGCCAAAGTTACATTGGTAACTTTTCCCAAATGAGCTCAAATTTGGTGGCACACCCTATTTCTAAGTGTCATTCCATCCTGTTAAGTATCATGGCAATTGGAGTTCATTTGCTTGCCCGAACCATTATCAAACACCTTCTGACATTTTGCAAAAACCAATGCTTTGAACCCTTCCACTATTCTTGGTAAGCTCAACTTTTTACTAGAGCTTAATCTAGTCACCTTATACCTCCAGTAGCAATGGCAAGACCCCAGGGAAATTATTTGGGGGTGAAACCCTCACTTTCTCTCTCTGGATAGCCCCTGTACCCCTCTGCCTCACCTCCCTCCTCACCCCAGTGGCCATCCAGAGCATCCAATGCCCCTCCCCACTTCTTTACTCCCTCATAGAGCTGCCAGACATCTGTAGCCGCCCCCTTCCAACCGCCTCCGACCACCTCAGGCCTCCCCCGCACACCTGCCAATGCGCCTCGGCGTCCACAGCACGCTACACGGTCAGCCCCCTCCTCTCTCCTCCTCCCCGCACCTCCGCGCTAGCGAACAGAGGCCGCCCGAGCGCGCCAATGGTGTGGCTCACATGCGCGCGCCTCTGGCCCCCCTGCTCCCTCCCTCTCTTCTTTCCCTCGCTCTGGACCGAACCCATGAGCACCCCAGACACGGCGCTAGCCCCTCCCAAGGCCCATAGCGGCGAGCACGGGCTCGCCGGCGCACGAGCCCATGGTGGACCGCCGTTCGCCTATTTAACGGCCTCCCCGAGCCCTTCTCTCCTCACCACTCGCTCTGTGCAGCACCGAACCCTCCCCCTGCACCCTAGTTCCTCTTCAGAGCCGCCTGAGCTCGAGATCGAGCTCGAGCTCCGCCACTTCGGCTCGCCGGAGTTCGCGAGGTATAGGCCTCCCCCGCTCCTCCTCGGCCTCGATCTGGAACCCCTGCATCCCTCTGATCCTTTCCCCCTTGTTTCCCTTCCATGTAGCTGCCGGAAACGGCCGGAGTCACCACCTCCTGAAGCTCCTCCGCTGCAACCCCTCGTCGCCGATGAACCAGGCACCCCCGCCGGCCAAGTCCACCACCCACCGACGTGCGGCAGTCCCCTGAAGCCATCCCCACACAAGCCAGAGCTCGCCGTGGCCTGCATCATCGCCGGTGAGCACCGCGGCCCCCCTATCCACAGGTTAGTGATGACAGGTGGGCCCCGCCTGTCATCCTCTCCCACGTTCCCGCGCCCCTCTCTCTCTGACCTGCGGGCCCGGGTAGTCAGGTTTAAAATGGGTGGGCGGGCGTGCGCTGTGCGCTGGCTCGGCTGGGCCGGCCCGCTGGCTGGGCCTGCTGCGCTGCGGCTGTTCTGGCCCAGCAGGCACAGTGCTTCTTCCCCTTTTTCTTTTTCTGGAATCTTGCAAAAATTCCACAGGATAAAATATATGTCCAAATAAATTAATTCCAATTCCTAAATTCCCAAAATATTACAACCTATTTAATGGTGCAACTTTCATTCAAATCCAACAAACTTTGCTTCACTGTAAATATTTAAATGTGATTTTAAGCATTTAAATATGTCTTTGTAAATCCATTTCTCCCATTCTGCTGCACCAAATCCAAAACTAGGAATTTTCCCCTTCTTAGTTTTCAACCTAGTATTTAACAAAAATGAGTTGGCATTTTTCTGAGCACTTTGGTTTTTCTGTTTTATTATTGCCTTATTGTCTCGATATTATTTTGCGACGATAGATTGCGTTGCTGACGAAGGAGTTGAACCAGAAGACTTTGAAGACCCAGAAGACCTTGTTGAGCCAGGCAAGCAGCCCTTTGACCATGTCTATGAAACCCTTTTTATGCATTTCATATGGCACTTTATTATTGTTGCATCGGAATCATGATGAGAGGGTAGCCACTTGGTGGGTTGCCTTCATTCCCTCCTTGTTGTAACTTGCATTGTGCATGACCCTACCTCCTTATGAGGGTTATGCCGATGGGAATAGATAGAATGCTAAAGTAGTGCTACGCAAGAAGGGACGGTAAAATGCATGGTGATGGAGACAAGTACTTTCAAAGGACTTTTTGAAAACCTCGTCGGGTGCCACTTATGCCCGAGGGAGGCAATGAGATGGGTAACCACTTGATGACAAAGTGGTGTACCGAGGCAAGTGTGTGTGTTGTTTTTCGAAAACGGATTAGATTTAAGATTTGTCGACTGTCCCAACCTTACATGCGCAACCACTCTACCCTTATATGGGAAAGGGCATTATTGATTACTTAGGCCGATACTAGCTTGGAGCCCGCATTACTAGTGACGGGGGAGAGTTGGTGCTCTCTCTCGGGACGGGGTCGTGCCAGGTAGGGCGGCCATGACTGTTTTCACAGGGCACCGGATACACCGTTGTGTACCCTCTCGGATGTCATGATCTCAAGTGAGCCTCGTATGATGTGCATCGTGAGGATACGGAACAACGAGTGGACTCCTTGTTAGTGTCGTCTAGGGAAAGATAGTGATCGGGTGCTTACCCCGGGTACTTGAGGTACCGCGGGTCGTGGATGACACGGAAGTTCCTCGGATCTTGTGGGTAAAGTGTGCAACCTCTACAGTGTGTAAAACTATTCGAACAGCCGTGTCCACGGTCAAGGACAGTTGGGCGATCCTGCTTAAACTACGTCCACATGTTTTCAAACCAGTGTGAGTGTTTGGTTAAGTGGGAAGAACTACTCGGGTCAAGTCAAAAGACTTGACATGATTAAGTTGGGTTGGTGCCCACTCCTTTTATGTTGATACCACTACTTGGGTCAAGTCAAAGGACTTGACATGATCGAGTTGGGTTGCTGCCCACTCTATTTATGTTGATATCTGTAACCTGTCCTCATGGTTACTTGAATTCTCCTGATGCATGTCTTACGAGTTGTTGAACATGTCATTGCACTCAAAAACTAGCTTTCCGCAAAATTTACCTATATCATGCATTGTTGTACCTTGAACCAAAACATGGGT
This sequence comes from Triticum monococcum, assembly GCA_034509565.1. Classification (NCBI taxonomy): domain Eukaryota; kingdom Viridiplantae; phylum Streptophyta; class Magnoliopsida; order Poales; family Poaceae; genus Triticum; species Triticum monococcum. The sequence goes on from CM067847.1 coordinate 343,791,594, forward strand.
TGCTTGTGAGTACATTCAAAGTACTCATTGGCTGGCCACTGGTTATTTAATTGTTCAGGCATGGAAGAACAGGAGTTCGAAGAAGAGTTCTTTGAAGACGATCATGCGAACTAGGACGTTTCCCAGTCAGAATGCCTCTACGGTTAAGGCAGATGGCATGGGTTCTACTTATCGACGAAGATTTCCGCTGCTTATGTTTCATTTGATGTTCAGCCCTTAAGGCTTTATCTATGTAAGACTTGACCATAATGGTCATAATTTGTGTAAGATGGTATGTATGGATGTAAGACTCTTGTTATTCAGCTTCGGTGTGTTTAGTGAGCATTGATCTCTGGGATCACTTTACACGTGCATTCGGTGATCTCGACCTATGAGTCGGGGTTCCCACACTTCCCTTTACCCTTTTTCCTGAAACTGGTGGTCTTGTTGACCATCAACACATGATGCTCTTTCTTGATTTCTACCTTCGCAACTTTTAGCATTGCGAAGAGCTCAGGAATCGTCTGATCCATCCCTTGCATATTATAGTTCATCATGAAGCTCTTGCATCTTGGTGGTAGTGATTGAAGAACTCTGTCAATGACACTATCATCTGGAAGATTAATTCCCAGCTGCGTCAAGTGGTTGTGGTACCCAGACATTCTGAGTATATGTTCACTGACAGAACTATTCTCCTCCATTTTACAGCTTTAGAACTTATTGGAGACTTCATATCTCTCTATCCGGGCATTTGCTTGAAATATTAACTTCAACTCCTGGAACATCTCATATGCTCCAGGACGTTCAAAACAACGTCATAGTCCCGGTTCTGAGCCGTAAAGCATGGCACACTAAACTATCGAGTACTCATCAGCTTTGCTCTGCCAGGTGTTCACAAAATCTGGCGTTTCTCCTGCAGAGAGTTTGTCACCTAGTGGTGCTTCTAGGACGTAATTCTTCTGTGCAACAATGCGGATAATCCTCAAGTTACGGACCCAGTCCGTGTAGTTTCTACCATCATATTTCAACTTAGATTTCTCTAGGAACGCATTAAAATTCAACGGAACAACAGCATGGGCCATCTATCTACAACAACATAGACATGCAAAATACTATCAGGTACTAAGTTCATGGTAAATTAAAGTTCAGTTAATCAAATTACTTAAGAACTACCACTTAGATAGACATCTCTCCAATCTTCTAAGTGATCACATGATCCATGTCAACTAAACCATGTCCGATCATCACGTGAGATGGAGTAGTTTTCAATGGTGAACATCACTATGTTGATCATATCTACTATATGATTCACGCTCGACCTTTCGGCCTCAGTGTCCCGAGGCCATATCTGTATATGCTAGGCTCGTCAAGTTTTACCTGAGTATTCTGTGTGTGCAAATGTGGCTTGCACCCGTTGTGTGTGAACATAGAGCTTATCACACCCGATCATCACGTGGTGTCTCGGCACGATGATCTGTAGCAATGGTGCATAATCAGGGAGATCATCTTATAATGCTGCCATTGAACTAAGCAAAATAAGATGCATAAAGGATAAACATCACATGCAATCAATTGAAGTGATATGATATGGCCATCATCATCTTGTGCCTTTGATCTCCATCTCCAAAGCACCGTCATGATCACCATCGTCACCGGCTTGACACCTTGATCTCCATCGAAGCATCATTGTCGTGTCGCCAACTATTTCTTCTACGACTATCACTATCGCTTAATGGTAAAGTAAAGAAATTACATGGCGATTGCATTTCATACAATAAAGCGACAACCAGATGGCTCCTTCCAGTTGCTGATAACTCTATTACAAAACATGATCATCTCATACAATAAAATTTGGCATCATGTCTTGACCATATCACATCACAACATGCCCTACAAAAACAACTTAGACGTCCTCTACTTTGTTGCTGCATGTTTTACGTGGCTGCTATGGGCTGAGCAAGAACCGTTCTTACCTACGCATCAAAAACCACAATGCGGTATAGTGATTGCTTTTTGATCTTCAGAAAGAACCCTGTTCATTGAATTCGATTCAACTAAAGTAGGAGAAACTAACGCCAACCAGCCACCTGTGTGCGAAGCATGTCAGTAGAACCAGTCTTGCATAAGCGTACATGTAATGTCAGTCTGGGCTGGTTCATCCAACAATACCGCCGAATCAAGAATCAACTAGTGATGGCAAGCAATATGTATATACCCACGGCCACAACTCCTTTGTGTTCTACTCGTGCATATAACATCTACGCATAAACCTGGCTCGGATGCCACTGTTGTGGAACGCAGTAATTTTAGAAATTTTCCTACACGTGCATATAACATCTACGCATAAACCTGGCTCGGATGCCACTGTTGTGGAATGCAGTAATTCCGGCACGTAGTTGAATATCCTCTTTAATTCACCGACCGAATATTCCCTTAAGAACGCTAGCTTTCGGCTTCACCCAGTCTGAGGTACACATCCGGATGACCCGGTAGTAACAATCGCAGAGGTGCTCCCTTTATGCCCTAGCTGAACTAACGGGAACGTAGGGCATAAGCACAGGAGCCATGCAACCCAGTTGGCCAAAACTTAAGTCATACCGGTGCATATAATGGCGAAGAAAAGGTACGTGTGGGAGGAAAACATATGTGGTGAGCATGATGCTCGAAGAATAGTAGCAAGCTTCAGTACAAGGAGCCCCCAGGTATAATGGACGTACATATTTGGAGAAGTACGCATCATGGGAGCACGGTCTAGCCGTACTAAAGCCGTAGGGCTAAAGAGCAAAAGGAAAAGAGAGAAAAAATAACGTTAATAACAGGAGGAAGGAGACGAACACAGAGTTCGGCGCTAGGCATAGAATCGTCAGAGTCTGGCCACATTCCAGGGGTTCGGCTCCAGGTGATTGCTGACGCATCACGCAGGCGGTACGCTCCTCTGGTGAGAACTTCGTCAATGATGAATGGACCTCCCACTTGGGCTTGAGTTTGTCCTTTTTCTTCTTCGGCATTCGTAGTACGAGTTCACCAATGTTATAAATCTTGGCTCGAACTTCTCTACTTTGATACCTGCGAGCTTGCTATTGATAAAATGCAGAACGGGCTTTTGCGATGTCGCGCTCCTCCTCTAGGGCATCTAAGTTGTCCTGCCGATCAAGCTCGGCCTCTCTCTCTTTGTACATGCGCACTCGAGGTGAGTCATGAATAATGTCGTAGGGTAACACTGCTTCCGCACCATACACCGTGAAGAAACGTGTATATCTAGTAGTGCGGTTGGGCATGGTCCGCATCCCCCAGAGAACGGAGTCAAGTTCCTCCACCCAGTGCTTGTCTGATTATTTCAAAGACCGCACTAGTCTAGGTTTGATGCCGCTCATAATAAGACCATTAGCCCGTTCAACTTGACCGTTTGTCTACGGGTGGTAGACAGAGGCGTAATCGAGCTTAATGCCCAGATTAGCACACCAAGTTTTCACTTCATCGGCTGTGAAATTAGAGCCATTATCGGTGATGAGGCTATGTGGAACACCATAATGGTGTACCACGCTGGATATGAAATCTATTACCGGCCCCGCCTCGGCCGTTTTGACTGGTTTGGCCTCTATTCACTTACTAAATTTGTCGACCCTGACCAGCATATACTTTCTCTTATGGGTTCCTCCTTTAATGGGTCCGACCATATCGAGTCCCCAGACCGCCAAAGGCCAAGTGATGGGGATTGTTGGTAAGGCAGTGGGGGCATATGGCTTTCGTTGGGGAAGAGTTGGCATCAAATGCAACGTTGGACAAGGTCCTGTGCATCTGCTCAGGACGTCGGCCAATAAAACCCTGTATGGAAGGCGTTGCTAACAAGGGCCCGAGCTGCGGCGTGGTGCCCGCTGAGACCTGCATGAATCTTAGCCAGAAGTTGTCGCCCCTCCTCTTCGGAGATACATCTTTGAAGGACTCCAGTAGCGCTTTTCTTATAGAGCTCTCTGTCAAGAACCTTGTAGGTCTTCCAATGCCGGACAATGCAGCGGGCCTCATTCTGATCCTCGAGAAGCTCCTTCTTATTAAGGTAGGCCAGGAATGGCTCGGTCCATTGGGCGATGACTGCCATAATGAGATGGGCCAATGGTGTTATTTCGGTGGTTGAGCCTCCAACGATATTAGTGTGTTCGGAATCTGGGGTTGTGTTCGGCTCTGGACTGGTGTTGGCGCCCTCCCCTTGCCACACCATGAATGGCTTAAAAAGCTTTTCCAGAAAAATGTTAGGTGGGATGGGGTCGCCCTTACCGCCTATGCGAGCATGATCATCCGCTGCTTGATTACTTTCTCGGGCCACATGATGGAACTCGAGCCCCTCGAACCGAGCCGACATTTTTTGGACGGAAATTTAAGGTTTAAATTCCTTAGGCTACCATGTTCCTCACTTGTTAGCAATCCGCACCTGGCGCATAACACAACAATGGTCGGAAATTTGAGGTTTAAATTCCTTAGGCTACCATGTTCCTCACTTGTTAGCAATCCGCACCTGGCGAATTCCTAACTCCTCAGTCAGGACAAATTCTTAGAGACCAGAAGATCTTCGTCTCTGTCACTGAAGAAATTGACTGAACCGTATGAGATTTCCAATGGCTTCACTCGAACGGATTGGTAGGTGTAGGATTTTGAGTTGAGCATCACGTGGAAACTTTTCCTTAGTTTTACCTTCACCCCCTTTAATAGTACGGTGTTTCCTATGACTCAAGAAAGAGAAAATGAAACTATGAAAACAAAAGTATTCACGCTTCAGGTTCCTCGCATGAATATCAAGTCTTCATGGTCACACCAATTTATTCACCTTCAAAGTCTTCAGAAATCCAAGGTCTTTAGTTGAAGACATTCATTTTTAGGGGTTGACTTTCTCTGTAAATATCAAACTCCTCATAGACTTATAGTCATGTGTACACTCACAAACGCAGTAGTCCCTTAACCTATAAGTCTTCAATACACAAAAATCACTAAGGGGCACTAGATGCACTTACAATCTCCACCTTTTTGGTGATGGATGACAATATAGGTTAAGTTTTCAACGGGGATAAACATACGAATTGTAAATACTGATATTGACATAGAAGAACTCCCCCTAAAGATGTGCATAGTGAGGAATTTGCTTTTGAAGCAATGCACATTTGAGGAGTAGAATCATGGAGATCTCGCCCTATACCTTGTAATTCATATACGCATTTAACATATGATGTGAAGAATTTGAAATGCATGATGAAATATGGTGGCTGATGCAATTCAGCATGCGTGCATTATCATACATGAGGAAATAGCATGCAGAAGAACATAGCAAAAGTATCAGACTACCATCGGACTTAAGTTTACAACTCGATCCAATAAATCTTCAGAAGAACGAGAGTTGTAACTTAGCAAAAAACGCCCATATAAATAGACCCGCTTGAAGACTAACTCAAAATTTCTCCCCCTTTGTCATCTAATGCCCAAAAGGGATGAAAAGTGAGGACTAGCGCCCCAAAAGAATATCATCACTAAGTTGATGGAGGAGCACCAACGTTGTTGGGGTCAGTTGTTGAAGTAGGGCCTGCCATAGTGTTGTCCAAATCTTCATGCTCATCCGACTCGCGCGATGAAGAATAAGAGCTGGCCAACAAGTCAGGAACTTTGACCTTCTTGAATTTCTTCAAAGGTGGCTGAGACTAGCCAAAGTCCTACTTTGAAGCATTGGCGGCAGAGTCATGAGTGGCAGTCATCATTGGTGGAGTAAGATGCAGCTTTGCGGAACTGACCATCCAATGGACGAATGCCTTCATCGATAATAGTAGGTGCCTTTCCCTTCTCATCATATGAGGAAATAGGTTGCTCGAAGACTTCAATGGGCGGCAAATAGCTGACGTGATTTTGCAAATCAGCCTTGTAATTGATTAAAGACCTTGATCTAAGGAATCTGATAATCCAAGGAGCATAAGGCTTCAACTCAAAAGGCAATAATGCAACATTTGCCAGAGTCCTCATGAAGAAATCATGGTAGTTGATTGGAACTCCATGGATGATATTGAAAAGGAGATTCTTCATGATGCCAATGACCTCTTCTTCATTCAAACCGTGGCTTTGATTAGACTCAACGTCTTGGTCAGAATGTGATAGATAGTTTGTGGCACATACAACAATTCCATAACGAGGATTTTGGTCCTTGGGACTTGACCAGGCTTCAGCGGTTTCATCAGCACTTGCATGTAGTGATCTAAAAGCTCAGGTTCATGATAGATCAGCTGTGCACCTTCAAGGGGAGGACTAACACGCAGGGCATGAAGCAATTCAGAGGCCGGTGCTTTGAAGTGAGTGTTATCGGTCATCCAGTCCAACACCCAAGAATTCACATCTTCAGCATTTTCCTGTGATGTGTAGCGTCGCGTAGAACTGAAGAATTAGCTCTTCATTAGAGTCTACGATGTCGGTGTAGAATTTCAGCAGCCCAGCTTCACGAAGAACACTAAGGACTGGTGTGAAGCAAGGTAGTGATTCCATGTCCACATGAGGAATATGCGCATGATCAAATACTTTGTCCTTATCGAAAAGCAGTGAAGAATAGAAGTTGGCTTCGCTTGTCCAGAAACACTTCCTTCGCAGACGAGCAGTGTCATATGGATTGTTATCTGTGAAGAATACATGCTCATGAAAGAAGTCATTAGCCCTGAATTTTTTCTTCTTGGAGAAGGGATTCTTCGGCTTGGGCTAAGGAGTGTCAGTCAAAGTCATCACAGCCTCAGGAATCACATTCTCCGGGGCCATAGGTTGAGGAATTTCAGTTTCTGCTTCAGTAGCATCCTGGGTCTTCAATTCTTCATCAACATTAACATCAGCACTAGTGGCTGGAATTTCTTCATGAATGGAAGGAGTGGAGTGATGATCTGCAGAACCCATTTGAACTTTAGTGTGCACTGGGGACTGAGGGACTTATTGCAGTGACGTGAAGAGCGGGGAGTTGGGGTGCTGACTATCCCAATAATCATCATTCAGCACTGGAGTGGACCACCCAATGTCCACGTCTTCATCTTCTTCATTCAATTCTTCAACGCCTGCCTCTTTAGCTATGAACTAAGGCATAGGTGAGGAGATGACTGGGATTGAAGGGATATCATCCGCTTCAATTTGTTCGTCCAACTACTCGAAAGAAGCACCAGAAGGAACATCTTCATCAAATCCGCTTGGGATCTCATAATCCTCACCAAAGGGAACGAGTTCCTTCGATGGCATGCTTGAAACTGGAATAGCATCAATTGGGTTCTCAAAAGATCTTGTAAATTTCTTCATCTTCTTCGGTGCTGAAGAATCTGATGGAGCAGATGCTTTCCTTCTCTTCACTACTGCTTGCTCCGCAGCCTTGGTTTTCTTCGCTTGTGATGTAGAAAGAAGAACTAGACTTGGTGTTGGTGTAGGAGGAGCAGAGGAAATGGGTTCAGTAACCACAGGCGCAACTGATGCAGTTGCCCTGGCATTTTTAGTTTCTTCAGGCACATCGGTTGAAGCTTGAGTTGGCCTGGCTTGTTCGTCAGGCGCAACACTAGTGGTTGCCCTGGCAGTTTCATTAGAGGCTGGAATGGAGTCATCAGCCCTGGTACTAGCAGTTTCATCAGCAGCCTGATTTTCATCAGTGGGCTGAGCAGATGCTTCACCCTAAGGAGATTCAGCTTTTGAACTAAATTTCTCAGCCAACTTCACAAATCTGACTTTGGCTCCAAGCTAGTCTGTGTGGTAGATGTTGAATTCATCACTGAGTCCTTTGATCTCGGTTTGGATAGCCACAAGTTCATCAGTTGTCATGTTGACAACATTTTTCTTTAGAAAACGCTCCTTCTTGTATTGCGCTTTCTTCAGCTGCCTGGCCTTCTCAAATTTCCACTATTCTTTGCCAATGAAGGCGGTCAGCATGTGACTTTGGCTAGGAGTGAGATTGAAGTCAGGAAAAGGTTTGTTAGGATCCTTGTGCCAGAGATCAATATACTCAAGGATCAGCTTGGGATCCAACATCAATGGCACATTTGTGCCTTTGGCTCTAGCGGCCCTCTGCTGTCTCTAATGATTTCAGCGAGTTCATCATCATCAGCTTCGTCATCAATAGATGGTACTTGGAAGGCGACCTGCTTCTTGTGAGGACTTGGTCTAGTGCCTCGTCCAGCAGTGGCCTTAGTCTTCAGCAATGTAGGGCGTGTTGAGGAATACGGAGGAGCTGAAGAACTTGTAGAGGCTCCTGAGGCAATTGATTTGCATATGGTCCTTTGACATGAGGCGATATGCACAGGTGTTGAGGACTTTGCTAGAGGAGCTGAGGGTTTTGAAGCTTGAGGAACTGGGGCAGCTTGAGGAATTGGCCTTGAGGGCTTTGCATAACTGGGCCTTGAGGGCATAGCTGAGGATCTTGGCCGTGAGGGCATTGAAGAAGAAGCACTTGTCTTATGTGCGGGCTTCTTAGGCATAACCTTCTTGGGCATGCTAGCAGAGGCCTCATTAGAGGCAGCAACAATATCTTCATTGAATTTCTTCACAGCCTCTTTTGCCATTTTGGACAGTTTAGCTTGACGCTTGGCCATTCAGTGAGAAATTCCTCACCTCGTCTGATGCTAGAGGGATCATCAACTTGGCCTGGTGCCAATGGAGATCATGGGTAAGGAGGGTGTACAGCGAATTTCTTCATGTACTTGGGAGTGACATAGCGATATTCCCTCCATTCTATGGCCCATCTCCTCTCAATTTTCTAAATGCGCACTTTGTGCTCATTCTTTGTTTCCTCAGCGGGTTTGCAGTATCCAACATAGATATCATATGGGATTTCTAAAGAAGTGTTGACTTCCAATTTCTTGCCTCCCTTCTGAGGTTTCTTGCCATCTGCCATTTTTTCAGCTGAGGATTTTGAACTATTTAGTTCTTTGAAGAGGTATGTAGTCTTTCTTTGAGGAACGGTGCAAATGAATAAGTTGATGAGAACCCAGTGATTCAGCAGCGGACATGAGTACCTGTGAATAGAGTATAGGTGCAAAGAATTTGGAGAGGTCATATGCGTTCTTAGAAGTTTTTGCAAATAAGAACAAGTTTGAGGAATTTGACCAGATGAGTCTTGAGGAATTTCACTAAGCGTTCTTTGTCTTAGGTTCCAGAGTAGTATAGATTGAAAATCCACACAATTCAGTAATCTTGAAGAAAAAACATGGCTTAGGGAAATAGATCAAGAACAAATGTTTGTATGAGGTGTTTAGAGTGTGAACATTGAAGAATAAACACCTTTTGAAGATTTTGAAGAAATCACTAGAAGCAATAAGGACAGTAAAAGTGACTTTTAATTACCCTCGATGAAGAACACGACGAACTGGGAATGTAGATTGGAAGTTCATCAGTCCAGATCTTCCACACCCTAACTTGGCAGAGGAAGACAGCTATGGCAGCGGCGGAGTGAAGAAATCCGCGGCCGGCGCGAGTATGACGGCGACGAGGTCGAGGCAGCGAAGCTCTTCCTCACCGGCGACGATCGAAGTGGCGCGGCGCTAGGTTTTGAGAGCTCGAGCGAGGGAGTAAGGTCGAGCAGAGCAAAACAGACTGGGAAGGGAAGAGGGTATTTATAGCCATGGTGAAGAACTGCTCGCCCGAGGAAAATGGACGAACGTGCCCCTGACCTTTCTCATCCTTGTGACATGTGTCACCCACATACAAAGAGGTGGAGATCGTGAGTGATTGTGGGTGAATAGATAAGTATTATCGTGGGATGTGGAACGGTTTAGGCGGGAACATCCAAAAAATTCATATTAGAATATTTTAAAATTTCGTTCGCAAATTCTTGAGCTGACAAGGACATAGTGAAGATTTTGAACGGGTTTCAAATAGAATGCACATGAAGAATTTGTGAACAGACTGGGTTGAGTATAGCATAGAGGGTGAAGGGTCCGATCACATTCACTTAGCAGAAAGATCAACTTGAAGAAATACCTATAAGTGAATGATGTGGAGGACATAAACTCATATATAATATGTATAGTCAATGCAGAAAAATGATGGAGAGAGTGAGGACATTGCAAAGTTGAAGAAATCAACTAAGGAATTTCAATACTGGAGAAAAACTCAAATTGAAGATTTTCAACTTTTGTTGGTGGCGTGACCCACCATATAAGAATGTTGATTTCAGACGCCGCGTACAATGGTCGTAGGGCTTTGACAATCAAATACTTCATTCATTTCTTCACACTTAGATGGTTAGTCTTCATTGATTGAAGAAAAATGTTACTTTGTGTGTTGCACATCTAAGTCATTAATTTGCATACGGGTTAGGACGAGTGTCCTTTTCAAAGGACATTTTAAGATTCTAAGATATTTAGCACACATCGCAATTTGCTAAATCTCTTCTCATCCAAAGGCATTGTGAAGATATCGGCTAGCTGTTCTTCAGTTTTCACATGCTCGATGGAGATATCGCCCTTCAACACATGATCACGAAGAAAATGATGACGGATCTGAATGTGCTTTGTCTTCGAGTGCTGAACTGGGTTATGAGAAATCTTGATAGCACTCTCATTGTCACAATAGAGTGGCACATTCTTCACATTGAGAGTTTGCCTCATCCATAGCAATTGAGCACAGCACGAACCAGCAGCAATGTACTCAGCTTTAGCAGTAGAAAGTGATATGCAGTTCTATTTCTTCGACGACCAACAGACCAAGGATCGTCCGAGGAAATGGCATGTGCCTGATGTTGACTTGCGGTCCACACGATCACCAGCATAGTTAGAATCTGAATATCCAATGAGATCAAAAGCCGAGCCCTTGGGATACCATAATCCAAGTGTTGGAGTGTGAGCTAGATATTGAAGAATATGCTTCACAGCCTTATGGTGTGATTCCTTCGGTGTAGCTTGAAAACGGGCACACATGCAAACACTAAGCAAAATATCTAGCCTAGATACACATAAATACAATAAGGGGCCAATCATGGAGTGGCATACCTTTTGGTCGAAGTCAATACCATTTTCATCAGTGCATAGATGGCCGTTTGTGGGCATAGGGATTTCGACGCCTTTGCAGTCTTGCATGCCGAATTTCGTCAACACATCCTTGAGGTATTTATCCTGAGATATGAAGATGCCATTTCGTTGTTGATGAATCTGAAGACCTAAGAAGAATTTCAATTATCCCATCATAGACATTTGATATTCTTCACTCATCATATAGGCAAATTCATCACTGTAACGTTGGTCTGTACAGCAAAAAATGATATCATCAACATATATTTGACACACGAATAATTCATCATCATAAGCTTTGGTGAAAAGAGTTGGGTCAAGTGAACCGGGTTTGAAGCCTTTCTTCATGAGGAATTCCTTCAAAGTGTCATACCACACCGAGGGGCCTGCTTGAGGCCATAGAGGGCCTTATTGAGTCTGAAGACTTTGTTAGGATGCTTTGGATCTTCAAAACCTAGGGGTTGAGCAACATATACTTCTTCCTCAAGCTTACCATTGAAGAATGCACTTTTCACATACATTTGATATAATATGATATTATGATGGTTAGCATAAGCAAGTAATATGCGAATAGCTTCAAGTCTAGCAATAGGTGCAAAAGTTTCACCGAAATCAATTCCTTCAACCTGTGTGTAGCCCTGAGCTACCAGCCGTGCCTTATTCCTCACCACAAGGCCATTTTCATCTTGCTTGTTGCGGTAGATCCATTTTGTGTCGATGATATTGTGCTTGCGAGGGTCTGGTCGCTTGACAAGTTCCCACACATTGTTAAGCTCGAACTGATGTAATTCCTCTTGCATCGCTTGAATCCACTCAGGCTCCAGAAATGCTTCATCTACCTTAGTGGGCTCTGTGATAGAGATGAAACCAAAGTGCCCACAAAAGTTAGACAAATGTGAAGCTTTTGAGTGTGTGAGAGGACCTAGTGCTTTGATGTCGTTGATGATTCTCTCAATCTCCACTTCATTAGCAACACGAGGATTAGCTGGTTGACGATGAGGAATTTGCTCAGCATTTTCTTCAGAGCCATTTTTTCAGGTGCACCAGCATGATGTTCTTCACGTTCTGGAATGACTTCTTCAGTAGATTCTTTGGTAGCAATGACATCCTCAGTAGCCTTGAACTTAATGGATTCCATAGGTGGTATTTCATCTAGCATAGGAGGTAGGTGCTCTTTTTGTGAGCCATTAGTTTCATCGAACCACACATCTACAGTTTCAACAACCTTGTGGTGATAGGTGTTGAAGACTCTGTAGGTGTGTGAGTCCTTACCATAACCAAGCATAAAACCTTCATGTGCTTCCGGTGCAAATTTAGAATTGTGATGAGGACCTCTAGTCCAACATTTAGCACCGAAGACTTTGAAATAACTCACATTGGGTTTCTTTTCTGTGAGGAGTTCATATGAGGTCTTTCTGAAGAATTTGTGAAGATACACCCTATTGATGATGTGGCATGCAGTATGAATTGCCTCAGGCCAGAAGCAAGAAGGCGTCTTGTAATCATCAAGCATAGAGGGAGCCAACTCAACAAGAGTCCTGTTCTTGCGCTCCACGACGCCATTCTGCCGAGGAGTATAAGGAGCAGATAACTCATGAGTAATACCAAGTTCATCAAGATAATCATCAAGACCAGTTTTCTTGAACTCAGTTCCATTGTCACTTCTGATGTGCTTGATCTTCACACCAAAGTTGGTTGAAGCCCTCGAGGAAAATCGTTTGAAGACTTCCTGCACTTCAGTTTTGTAAGTGATGATATGAACCCATGTACAACGAGAATAGTCATCAACAATGACAAAGCCATATAAATATGTAGCATTAGTAAATGTGGCATAATGAGTAGGGCCAAAGAGATCCATGTGAAGCAATTCAAATGGACGGGTGGTAGTCATGATGGTCTTTGAGGGATGCTTGGCCTTAGTCATCTTTCGGGCTTCACAAGCTCCACACAAAGAGTCCTTGAGGAATTTGACACCCTCGATGCCAATGACATGCTTCTTCTTCGCGAGCGTGTGCAAGTTCCTCATACCAGCATGACCAAGTCGTCGATGCCATAGCCAGCCTTCTAAAGCTTTTGCAAGTAGACATGTGGCAGGTTGTGGTCCTGTAGAGAAATCAACAATATACAAATCTCCTCTCCTGAAGCCTTCGAAGACTTTGGAATTGTCAGCTACCATGATCACAACACAACGATACTTGCCAAATACAAAAACCATATCAAGATCACAAAGCATTAAGACCGACATGAAGTTGAACCCTAAGGACACGACAAGCATGACTTTGTCCATGTGTCGATCCTTTGAGATTGCAAACTTACCTAGACCCAATACCTTGCTTTGGCCTTTGTCAGCATAGGTGATATGCTTCATATGCGATGGAGATAGAGCAGTGTCCATCAATAAGCTCCTGTCACCAGTCATGTGATTTGTTCATCTACTATCGAGGACCCACTCAGTGGCTTTGGGTTGATCATCCTGTAGATGAATTAGTGCAGCTTACAAACACATATACTTCATCAGTGAAGAATATGATATCAAATTCATCAGATCAATTTCATCAGGCGATAGAAGACGTAAAGTAGTATGAGGACGTGAGAAATGAAAATTCATTTCTTCATGATTAGCTTGCATCCTTTCAAGTATATTCAGGTCTCCAGCAAGTTCTTCAGGCGTTAAGGTTCGTCTGGAGACCTGACCCTGCATAAGAGATTAGTTCTTTTTCTTCTCCACCCACATCTGAAGGGGTGGTAAAGAGTTCATCATTCTGCGAGCTCCATAAGAGAAAGGTGGCATCGATGCCAATCCACTTCATTTCACATAAGAGGGGTGAGGATAAGCATATGCGTAAGCAGAGAAATTCTTCATGGATTGATGAACATAATGATTTAAAGAATAATGCACATATCCATAACCCTTAGCCTCTCCCTGCGAAAAAGAGGTGTTAGCACGATGATGTTCATATGAGGACTTTGATCCATGTGAAGAATGTGGTCCATATGAGGACTTGGATCCATATGAAGAATTTGATCTGGGGTTCCTATTCTTCACAGGTGGTGTCATGATGACATTCACCTGAAGACTTTCAAGGAACCTTTTGGGAACCCAGATTTTCTTCATAGGAGGACCGTTCCTGCAGTTAGTGCCAACGTATCTAGCAAATACTTCACCATTATGATTTTTGAACAGTTTATAATTGGAGTCAAATGACTCATCAGAAGAATATGAAGATTCACATGTAAGGCCAGATAAAGTAGATGGATCCACTGAAGGTCCCTTTGCAGCAACCCATGAGGTTTTGGGATACTGCTCAGGCTTCCAATAGGTTCCATCAGCATTGAGTTTCCTCTCAAAGGCAATACCCTCTTTTCTAGGGTTCCTGTTGAGGATCTGCTTGTTAAGCACATCACAAAGAGCCTAATGCCCTTTGAGGCTTTTGTACATGCCTATCACATACAATTCCTTCAGCCCAACATGGTTAGTGATACTAGCAGCATCCTCGGATGAGGAATTAGTGACAGCATAGTCAGGTGAAGAATTTGCAGCAATAGAAGCATTTGAACTTTCAGCTGAAGAATTAGCAGATTCATGTTCAATGCACTTCAAACATGGAGGATTAAATTCTTCCTGAGTAGCGTCGTTTTGTCGAGCAAGTAATGAATCATGCTCCTTCCGAAGATCTTCATAACTCACTCTTAACTTCTCAAGATCTTGCTTTCTTTGAAGAAATTCATAAGAAAGCTTCTCATGCTCAGATAAGAGGGTGTTATGATGACTCCGAAGATTATCAAACTTAGTCTAAAGTCTCTGAAGATTTTCAGTCAAAGTTTTAGTGCGATCCATTTCTTCACCCAACATATCATCGCTTTTGTCTAGCATATTTTGAACCTTTTCAAGAGCCTTTTGTTGTTTCACAAAAATCTTGCAAGTTTAGAATAGCTAGGTTTGAGGTTTTCATCGGATTCATCCTCACGTGATTTAGAGGAGTGATATTTGAGTACCTTTGCACCTTTTTCCATGAAGAAATAGGTTGGAGCGTAGTCGTCATCATCGTCGTCAGTGGTGTTGGGGAGGTCCTTTTCCTCATAATTGAAGATGGACTTGCTGACGAATGCAGTAGCGAGGGCTAGGCTCGCCACACCAGAGTCTAACTCCTCAGATGCCTCCTCTTCCTCATTTTCCTCAGATTCAGCCTCAGAGTCCATTTCCCTTCCAATGAATGCCCAAGCCTTCTTGGAGCTACTCTTCTTGTGAGATGAAGACCTTGAAGGTTTTGATGAAGAGGACTTTGAAGATTTCTTCTTCTTCTTTGAATCATGAAAACTGTAGTCCTTGTACTTCTTCTTCTTCTTTGATTCCTTTTCCCACTGAGGACAATCTTGAATGTAGTGACTGGGCTTCTTGCATTCGTGCCAAAGTCTCTTCTTGTAATCACGGGATGAGGAATCTAATCTTAGGTCATCACTTCTTGAGGATTTTCCAAAACGGCCATGTCTTGAGAACTTCTGGAATTTCCTCATGAGCATTGCTAGCTCCTGGCTCAATTCTTCAAGATCATCCAAGGCTGCTACTCGAATCTTCACCTTCAGATTCAGACAGTGCCTTGGCCTTTAGAGCTCGTGATCTGCCATAGCTCGATCCATAGAAGAACAATAAATCCCTGTTGAATTCAATAGTCTTCTTCATAAAAGAACCAATACAAGAAGTGTCGAGCATGGATTGATCATTACGAGAAAGCCGAGCATAAAAATTCTGAATAATAATTTCTCTTGAGAGCTCATGATTGGGGCATGAGTATAACATTGAATTAAGCCTCCCCCAAGCTTAAGCGATACTTTCTTATTCATGAGGCCAAAAATTATATATATAATCCGATCGCAATGAACTAGATGCATAGGATAAAACTTCTGATGAACTTCCAATTTCAATCGGTTGTAGTTCCAAGATCCAATATCATCGCATAGCCTATACCATATTATTCCCTTATCCTTAAAAGAAAAAGGGAAAATTTTCTTCTTAACATCATCATCAGGAAACCCTGCTAGCTTGAATAGTCCACAAACTTCATCCACATAGATTAGATGCATATCAAGACGTAGTGTTCGATCTCCTACAAAAGGATTAGCTAGTAGTTTCTCTATCATACACGAAGGAATTTCATAATAAATATTTTTAGTAGGTTCAGTAGGTTGAGGAGCAACTTCTTGCTTTACCGTTTGAGGTGAAGATACCCCGAACAAGCCCCTCAAAGGATTATTTTCCATAGTAACAAGTGACAGTAAATTCCAGCATGTAATAAATGTTTCCTTACCAATTTCTACTTACCAAAGACGCTTCACTCCCCGTTAACGGCGCTGGAATAGAGAATTGATGACCCACAAGTATAGGCTATCGTAGTCCTTTCGACAAGTAAGACTTTCGAACCCAATGAGGAGCAGAAGAAAATAACAATCAGTTTTCATCAAGGTACTCTCTACAAGCACTGAAATTATCGGTAACAGATAATTGTGTGATAATATAATTCATAACTGGTATCAAGTAACAAAAGTAACTAAGGTGCAACAAGGTGGCCCAATATTTTTTTAGCAAAGGACAAGCCTGGACAAACTCTTACATAAAGCAAAGCGCTCCCGAGGACACATGCGAATTATTGTCAAGTTAGTTTTCATCATGCTCATATGATTCGGGTTCGTTACTTTGATAATTTGATATGTGGGTGGACCGGTGCTTGGGTGTTGTCCTTACTTGGACAATCCTCCCACTTATGATTAACCCCTCTCAAAAGCATCCGCAACTATGAAAGAAGAATTAAGATAAATCTAACCATAGCATGAAACATGTGGATCCAAATCAACTCCTTATGAAGCAACGCATAAACTAGAGTTTAAGCTTCTATCACTCTAGCAACCCATCATCTACTTATTACTTGCCAATGCCTTCCCCTAGGCCCAAATCATGGTGAAGTGTCATGTAGTCGACGTTCACATAACACCACTAGAGGAGAGACAACATACATCTCATCAAAATATCGAACGGATACCAAATTCATATGATTACTTATACCAAGACTTCTCCCATGTCCTCAGGAATAAACGTAACTACTCACAAAGAATATTCATGTTCATAATAAGAGGGGTATTGAAGAGCATTAAGGATATGGACAGATGATCTTCCACCGGATAAACCAACTAGCATCAACTACAAGGAGTAATCAAAACTACTAGCAACCCAGAGGTACCAATCTGAGGTTTTGTGACAAAGAACGGATACAAGAGATGAACTAGGGTTTGAGAGAAGATGGTGTTGGTTAAGATGTTGATTGAGATTGACCCCCTCTTGATAAGATGATCGTTGGTGATGACGATGGTTTCGGCTTCCCCCTCTAGGAGGGAAGTTTCCCTAGCAGAAGAACTCCGCCGGAGCCCTAGATTGCTTCTGTCTAGGTTCCTCCTCGATACAGCGGTGCTTCATCCTCAAATCTCTCTTCTAATTTCTTTCCACGCCAAAGGACATCATATAGCAGAAGATGGGAACCAGAGGCCTGCCAGGGGGCTCACAATCCATAGGGGCGCGCCCAGGGGGTAGGGCACGCCCCCAGGCTTGTGGCCTCTTGGTGGGCCCCCTCTGGTATTTTCTCCACCCAATATTTTCTATATATTCCAAAATAATTCTTCATAACTTTTCAGGACTTTTGGAGTTGTGCAGAATAGGCCTCTCAGATTTGCTCCTTTCCGGTCCAGAATTCCAGTTGCCTGCATTCTCCCTCTTCATGTAAATCCTATAAAATAAGAGAGAAAAGGCACAAGTATTGTACCATAATGTGTAATAATAGTCCATAATGCAATTAATATTAATATAAAAGCATGATGCAAAATGGACGTATCAGAAGTGTATCTGTAAGAAGTATTTGGTGAATAAGAAGAACAATTCTTCCGAAAAAGGTATAATTGTTATACAACTTTAATGTTATTCCACTTGTAATTTTGTATATGTGATAACTATTTGATGCTGGTCAGTTGCTCTAATTTTTCAAACTGACACAGGGACTTTAGAAAGCTCACAAGGAGAGAAGAAATGAAGTCGTGATACAAGTCAGGGATGGTGATAGGATCGCTAGTGGAAGACCATCAAAGTTATATCTTTAGTTAATCTTTAGGATTTATTTTAGAACTGAAATAATAGTTATTTTGCTTCAGAGTTATGTAATGCATTATCCGATGGA
The DNA here is from genome assembly GCA_034509565.1 of Triticum monococcum. Lineage (NCBI taxonomy): Eukaryota > Viridiplantae > Streptophyta > Magnoliopsida > Poales > Poaceae > Triticum > Triticum monococcum. The sequence continues at coordinate 343,809,778 of CM067847.1, forward strand.
TTATGCGATGGATATTCTTATCAGATTTAAAACAACTGTTGTTTGGATTATTATGGGAATATGGATTTGAGTAAACCTCTATTTTTCTGTTTGTTTATTCATGATGAATTTTGAAGTTTGTGATCTACAACATTATAGCTAAACGTATTGAGAAGACTAGTAAACCACTTGTGGGTGGCACTGCTTGGTTATATCGGATAATTAAGTCTTCATAAGATGAATTATAAAATTCTTTTGTTTGAAATGACGAAATATATTATGATGTATAAAGTCTAACGGATGTAACAGGGCGTGGTGAATATTTATATTTCATCAAAATTATGAGTAAATGTGACTTGATAAAACATAAGGACTGAAATATCTGAATTAGTTCAAAGGAATTCAGGATGAAGGTATAATACCATTAAGAAAAAAGGTAAACAAAATTCTTCTATCACGAAGAAATATATCTAAGTCATAAGTTTAGCAAGTAATTGAATAATCATGGAATTATTATTACCGATCTACTCTTATTAAGACTTTGGGGATATGAGTATGAAACAACAAAATATGCACTAAACAGATGCACCATCTAAAAGGATGATAAAACTATAAAGAGTTATAGAATATTTTAGACCAATGCTTGATTGTAGGTTTTGTGTTCCTCTCACAAAAATTCAAAAGACAAAATGTTTGTCAAAATATGTGTTTATCGAGAAAAGGTTTTCTCAAGTGAGTGGGAGGATAATACAGTTTATTAAGATTATTGAATCTTCGGCTCAAGATTAAAACAAGATTAAACCAAAAAAGTTTCTGGAATAGTTTATCTGCAAAACTAAGCAAAGAATATACTACATAAGATGTACAAGCTTCAATTAAGACTGTAACAAAATGCAAAGGTCATGATAAGATCATCGAATCTACTGAATATGTCATCTTATCAGAAGATGAAGATATGCACACTACGAGGAAGCAGTGACGGTGCCCAGCTAGAGAGGTATTACTTAAATCATTATAATCCAAAGTGAAGTCCATGTACAAGGAACAAGTTTTGGACTTAATGAAACCTTTAGAAGGTGTGTAAATGGATCTTGGAATGTTCATGGATAGTGATCCTAAAAGAAAATTTTACAAAAGAGTTTTGTAGAAAAGGAGGAGTTGATCTTGTTGAATCTTCATTTTAGTAGCAATACTAAAAGTATAAATGGATTGAAATGACGAGTGTTATTTATCACAAACAAGACTATTTTTTGAAAAGAAGTTTAAAAAAGGATGTATATAAGATACAACTGAAAAGTTTTGTCAGGAATACCGACATGATATAAATATTTCAAGTCATAAGTATGATTTGAAATAATGTGATACAAGAAGTTTAGTGGGAGCTCTATGTCATTTATAACTTTACATATGTATGTGAAAGTGCGTTAAGTCCACTAGAGGGGGGTGAATAGGCGATTTTTATGAATTCGTCACTGAGGAATTTCAGGGTGAGGAAATTCCTAAGCGAAGAACTACTTGCAGCGGAATAAGTACTCAGATGCAGACATGACATAACATAAGCATGGCATCATGATGAATAGAAAACAAACATAGAGTATAGAAAGCGTAAGCATAGGATAAAACAGAATGAAGACAAACAGACTGAAGAAATTGAACTGAGGAAATTGAGAAAGTCTTCAGTCAAAGCCTTCAAACAGATATGAACAGGTACACAACACAATAATGAGGAAATGGAAGGGTTGAGTAAATAGAACCAGTTAGCTCAGTGAAGACATTGATTTGGTAGACCATTTCCAACTGCTGTGACAGTTGTACGTCTGGTTAGAGCGGCTAGGTATTTAAACCTAAGAACACACAGTCCCGGACACACATTCCTCACCGTATTTTCCTTGTAGTAAGTTCACACAGACCTAGTCCAATCACTCGTGGTAAGTCTTCAGGTGACTTCCAAACCTTCACAAACTCAGTCACCCGACGATCCACAATTTCCTCTTAGATTCTCCAGACCATGACACCAAACCGTCTGGAGGATGCACAGTCCTCAAAGGTAACAAGCGTCGGTTCCACACAGGAACAATCTCTTCAGTGATGCGCAATCACTTTGGGTTTGGAGGTGTTTGGTTTTGGGTTTTTCCTCTCTTGATGATTTTTGCTCAAAGTCCTTGGCGGATGGGATGCTCTCAATGACAAGTGTCAGTTTCTCGCAGAGCAGCCAACTAGCTAGTGGTTGTAGGGTGCAGTTATTTATAGCCTAGGGAGCAGTCCGACATGATAAGACATAAATGCCCTTTAATGATATGACCATTAGGTGGATAAGATATTTTGGGACAGCAGGCGCATAGCACAGCAACGGTCGGAAATTTAAGGTTCAAATTCCTCAGGGCTATCATGTTCCTCACTTGTAGGCAATCCGCATTGGTGAATTCCTAACTCCTCGGTCAGGACAAATTCCTCAGAAACTAGAAGATTTTTGTCTCTGTCACTCAAGAAATTGACTGAACTGTATGAGATTTCCAATGGCTTCACTCGAAGGGATTGGTATCTGTAGGATTTTGAGTTGAGCATCACCTGGAAACTTTTCCTTAGTTTTACCTCAACCCCCTTTAACAGTATAGTGTTTCCAATGACTCAAGAAAGAGAAAATGAAACTACGAAAACAAAAGTCTTCGCGCTTCATGTTCCTCGCATGAATATCAAGTCTTCAAGGTCACACCAATTTCTTCACTTTCAAATTCTTCAGGAAGTCTTTAGAAATCCAAGGTCTTCAGTTGAAGATATTCATTTTTAGGGGTCAACTTTCTCTGTAAATATCAAACTCCTCATAGACTTATAGTCCCGTGTACACTCACAAACGCATTAGTCCCTTAACCTATAAGTCTTTAATACACAAAAATCACTAAGGGGCACTAGATGCACTTACAGTATGACATATCACTTGATCAGAACTTATATTAGCAAAAATATTAAAATCATGTTTCTAAAATGACTTAGAATTATTGGATGAAAATCAATAGAGATAGATTGAAAACATCTAATCGTGTTGAGACATGTACTGACAAAGTTTTAAAAAAATTTAAAAGGAGAAAATGTTTTCTCAAATTGTCACGTAGCATAACAATGTGCAAAATCAATAGTGGATCAGCATGTGTGGATGAATAGAGTTCAATATACTTCGAGATTGAATTCATCATATATGCTATCAAATGTACATTGTAAAATATTAATCATTAAGTATAAATTCCATGATGATTTTGATGGGGAACGAAGCATGAAAATAAAAAAAATCCTACGAACACCCAAGATCTATATAAGAGAAGCATAACAATGAGAGGGGAGAGTGTGTCTACGTACCCTCGTATACCGAACGTGGAAGCATATAACGCGGTTGATGTAGTTGTATTCTTCGCGATCCGATCATCCAACCGATCTGTCGAACAGACGTCACCTCCAAGTTTAGCACACGTGTGGCTCGATGACGTATCCTCCTCCTTGATCCAGAAAGAGAAGGCGGAGAAGTAGATGGGATCACAACTAGCACAATGGTGGGGTGGTGATGGTGGTGGTGGATCTAGTTCAGTATGGCTTCGCCAAGCGCTACTAGAACGAGGATGTTGGAACCATGAAGTAACGGGAGAGGAGTGAATTACAAAAAACATCGACACTTCAGGCTAGGTTTGCAGGAACCACACATATACGAAATTGTGCCAGAAAACACTAACTTTTTTCATATTTTTTTTGCAAAAAACACTGTTTGCTCATTTGGACCGTTTTAAGTGCATTTATGACAAGGGGGGCCCCGCATCCGTCAACATGGCAACACTATTCACACGGCAACACCGTTAGATGTCGTCACACGCCGCTAGCGCACCGGTTCGAGCCGGGCGGGTCAAACACCCACGAAGCGGTGCAGGCCCACCCCCAACCCTCACTCTCTCGTCCTTCTCCCTCTCTCTGCTCCCGCTCATTCGCCGCTGCCGCCCCCTCCCACATCTCCGACGGCCATCGCCGCCGCGTCGCCATGGTGTCCTGGTCTGATGACGACAGCAGCGACAACTCTCACCAGTACGCTGACTCAGCTTCGGACGAGGGCATCATCAAGGTGAGTTGCTCGAGCTCATGCTACAGTTAGCATTAGGGTTGCGATTTGGGGATTTTTCTGTTGTGCCTTGATCTGAAGTTTTGTTGCCTTTTCTTTGCACCTCCAGACCCCTGAGACCATGGATGCTCTGATTTCGAGGGCACTCAACCTGACATTTTGTGCAATGAACACTCCCTGCCAGCAGAGAGGCTTGTTGCTTTCCAGGGCATCCATACTGGCAGGAGGTTCCTTGCTTGTGCTATGAAGGTATGTGCCAAATTTATGCTAATCTGATCATTGTTTAGTACTAATTTTATTGTTAGCACATCTGGTGTGCTAGTTGCTCAGTGAGGTAATTGTTTATATGTGGGCACATGCACATTGTTGTCAGCAGATCTGCCATGTTAGTTAGGTTGTTAATTAGTTATGTATTTTCTATGATAGTGGTGGGTTAGTGAGGTCATCGTTTATATGCCAGTATGTGCATAGGATTGGGAGCACTGATTGAGACTTGTTACTTTATAGCATGTGGATTAGTGAGCACTGTAATTGTTTAACTCACTGTGTCATATAGCTAGCTCATACCTGCTTTTTAACTCATTGTGTTACTTTATACCTATTTGTTACTTTATAGCATGTGGATTAGTGAGCACTTTGCACCATTTGTTACATTATAGCATTGTGTTACAAGTAACACATGTTTAACACTAATATTATAGGAGGGAAGAAACTGTGGGTAGTTGAATGGGTTGATCCATTTTGGCCAGCTACAATGGAGAATGCATTGACCAAGTTGTGGGATAAGTATGAAGAGTGCAGGAGGAGCAAGATTGAGGAGAATCTGGAAAGCTCATTTGTTGTACACAACCTGACACAATAGAAGATCAAGCTGCAGGCAAGTTATGAGAGGTTGGTTGAAGATGTCAACGGCCCAGGAGCAGAGGGCTTAGATGGAGAGAGGTAAGATGCAGAACAAACCTGATGAGAGCAAGCTGCAGGAGAAGTATAACATGCTCAAGAACCTGACAGTTGCTCAAGCCAATGTCATTAGGAACATGAAGTTGAAGCTTCCTGAAGAGAAGATTAAGTTGCAGGCCCACATTGATGAGCTTGAGAAGGTTGTGGAGCAGACCAAGCTGAAGCTGAATGGGATTAAGGCCATCTTAGATGAATGAGCAGTATAATGTAATATGTTGCTTATTAGTACCACCTGCATGGTTATGAGATTATGAGTACTACAATTATGGTTATGTAGTGACTACTATTAGATGAATGATCTAGTAATATCTGAATTATGGTTATGTAATGTACCTATTTAGCATTAAGCACTATCCTGTAATATGGTACTTATTAGTTATGGTTATGTATGGATCTTCCAGTTATGTAGACTCACTTGTTTGGAGCAGACCAAGCTAAAGCTGAATCTGATGTTGTTGGTTGGTTTTGTCAATGCCGAGAGACCCTAGACTCACTTGCTAGTTTTGTCGATGCTGAGAGACCCTAGACTCACTTTGGTGGGTTTTGTCGATGAAGAGAGACCCTACACTCACTTGGGTGGGTTTATCGACGCCGAGTGACCCTAGACTCACTTTGGGGTTTCTCGATGCCGAGTGACCCTAGACTCACTTTGGTGGGTTTCTTGACGCCAAGTGACCCTAGACTCACTTTGGTGGGTTTCTCGACGCCGAGTGACCCTAGACTCACTTTGGTAGGTTTTGTCGATGACGAGAGACCCTACACTCACATGAGTGGGTTTATCAATGCCGAGTGACCCTAGACTCACTTTGGTGGGTTTTTCGACGCCGAGTGACCCTAGGCTAACTTTGGGGTTTTTCGACGCCGAGTGACCCTAGACTCACTTTGGTGGGTTTCTCGACACCGAGTGACCCTAGACTCACTTTGGGGTTTTCGACGCCGAGTGACCCTAGACTCACTTTGGTGGGTTTTTTGACGCCGAGTGACCCTAGACTAACTTTGGTGGGTTTTTCGACGCCAAGTGACCCTAGACTCACTTTGGTGGGTTTTTCGACGCCGAGTGACCCTTGACTCACTTTGGTGGGGTTTTCGATGCCGAGTGACCCTAGACTCACTTTGCGGTTTTTTTACACTGAGTGACCCTAGACTCACTTTGGGGTTTTTCGACACCAAGGGACCCTAGAATCATAGTAAGCATCATCATCAGCATAATCATCAGCATCACAGCCAACAAACTAAATGTCTAGTCCATCCAAAGGTAACTTATAACATAAACATCCAAGACAACCAACATTGTCAGGTTCTCACATCCATCCATTCCAACATTTAAGATAAACATCCAAGTTCTAACAGCCAATAATGGTTCAAAGCCAACATAGGCATCATAGGTTCTGAAAAGCCAACAAAGGCATAATCTAGTTGAAAGCCAACAATGGCATCATAGGTTCTGAAAGCCAACAAAGGCATAATCTAGTTCACAACCAACACAAAGGCATCAGAAGCCAACAAAGACAAAGGCATCTAGTTCCCAGAAGCATAGAAGTACTCTTTCAACTTGTATGAAGAAGTCCTTTTTCTTCCATTCTGTCTTGGAGCTTGAAGAGTTGACCCGTTTCTTGCTGCAGAGGTAGAGGATGTACCAGCAGTGGTAGCTTTCTTCCTGGGAGACCTCCTTGGAGGAGCAGCAGGTGTAGTGGCAGTAGGTTTAGCTTTCTTCCTGGGAGACCTCCTTGGAGGAGCAACTGGTGTAGTGGCAGTAGGTGTAGGAGCGGCAGTTGATGCAGATGGCCTCTTCCTTGCTGGTGTAGCAGTAGATGAAGATGGCCTCTTCCTTGGTGGTGCAACAGCTGTAGATGCATTTGTTGTTGAAGTAGAAGCCTGTGACCTGTTTGGCTGCATTTCAAAAACAATTAAGGCTTGTGAGTTACAATGGAGACCAAAATAAAGAGAATTTAGGTGCTACTATAACTAACCTAATGTTGGTTTATTCTCAAAGCAAGAGCTAGCTTGAGTGGCTTGGAGCAAACATTGTATCTATGCCCTACAAGTTTGCAGTTGCTGCAAGTAATAGATGCCATCCTAGATGTATCTCTTGGTGCTGGCTTCTCAAATTGGGTTTTCCTCCTCTTTGTCTGTTGCTTCCCAACCTTGTCTTTAAATACCGGAGGCTCTATGTCCTGAGTTCTTGTCCTTGGCCACAGGTTAGGACCAGTAACAGAAAATATGATATGTGCAAATGCTTTTTTATACATTTCTTTTTTGAAGAAATCAGCCACAAAGTCCTCTAGCTGCAACTTGGCTTTCACTATTGCAGAAACTACATGATGGCAAGGCATAGAAGTCATATCCCTTTTCCTACATCCACATGTTCTGTCCAGCAAGTTCACTGAGTAGGTGTTTTCTCCACTAGTCACTTGGGAAATGTTAGGACCAGCCATCAATGTCTGGCACCACCTTGACTTGTTCTTTGTCTCCTCTAACATTTCAGCATAGGTAGGGCAAATCTCCCAATTTGCTGTCTATGTCTTTGTTCTATTCTTGTTAAATTTGACCATCAATTTTGTCCTAATTCCTTCTATCGTGGTCACTATTGGCTTGCCTCTGACATCTAATATCATTTTATTAAACACCTCACTGATGTTGTTCACTACCAGGTCAGTTTTGCAAATAAAATCCATAGCATGCCTAGCCCAAGTATGAACAGGTATTTTGTGAAGCCATGTCCAAACAGCCTTACATTCTCCTTTCAAAGCATTCATTGCATCAAGGTGTTCATTCTTAGTATAAGAGTAGCTAGCTGCATCCATGTGTTTCTTTAATTCATCACCTCTAAAACCAGGAGTTTGGAAATTCTGATAGATATGTCTAAGGCAGAATCTTTGTGCACAATTGCGGAAAACATGGTTTATTGCATTTAAAAGCCCCTGTTTGAAACAATGGGAAATAAAGCTAAGCATTGGTCCTATGAAACAATGAAACAATGAAGCTAGAGCAATGTGCATATGAAACCAAGAAATCTAGTGCAATATTGTATGAGAAGAGAAGTTTACCTTCTGCCTACCAGAGATGATGGTATAATAACCAAACTTCCCACTTTCTCCACCAAGTGCATCTTTAAGTTGTGTTAAGAACCAGGTCCAGCTGTCTTTGTCCTCTTTGTCAACAACTCCAAATGCTATAGGGTAGATATTATTGTTCCCATCCCTTCCTGTTGCAGCAAGGATCTGTTGAACTGTTGACAGCTTGATAAAAAACCATCTACCCCTACAAAGCTGACAATTGTGAGAAGATAGTGTATGTAATGTGAGCACATAAACAATTCACAACTTAGTAAATTAAATGTACCTATGAATGGCCAGCATCCATTCAAAAACCCTTCTTTGCAAGCACTTAGACAGAAAAAGAGGCCATGAAACCTAGGGTTTTTGCTTGGGTGCTCTGGCAGATGCCTAGTAGTCAGAACACATCTAGAGCCTGGGTTTGTATCCAACACAGCCTGCAAATAAGCTCTTATTCTAGTGTATTGTCCTCTCTGATCTCCTTGTACAACCTTCAATGCTTGCTAGGAGAGTTGTGACGCCTCGAGTCCGATGCGCCAGGTGTCTTCTAGTCATCTGCCGTCGTTGCCATGTCATTCGCTTGCGTGATGCATCTTTTCCATGTCATCATGTGCATTTCATCTGCATGTTTATAAAAACATGCATCCATCCAGGTTTCCCAATTCTCTCTTGTAACACCCCAGATGTAGAACATCCATATTTGGCAATATATCCATGTTGGTCTCCATCCAATTCCATTTGGGGTTCCATCTTTTGGTCTCATTTTGTTTTGTTATGTTGTTCTACTCATTTAATTGCCAAGCTTACATTGTCATATTGCATTTGTGCTTCTTCTCATATTCCTTATTGCCATCATATGTTTGCATCATGTGCATATCTATGTTGTGTTGTGCTTATGTCAACTTGCATTTCCATGATATGCGTGCATGATATGTTGTTGCATGTGCTTTTGTGTAATCCATCCATGACCACCTCCATGCATCACCACCTCTCCTTCTTTTCTCTTTCTTTTTGCAAGTGCCATCTGGCCCTCCTCCACAAATGTTCGTCTTCTCCCTATAAATCTTGCTACATGTCCATAACCCCCCTGCCAAATTTCACCTCTTTTAGAATTGTTTTGGTTGGGTTCAAAAATGCATCAAGTTTGAATAAAATTCAAACTTGTTTTATTTTTCTGCCTCTAAAAATATCCAAAGCAATTTTGTAAAACTGTGCAATATTCCAAGAGCTTGGGGATATTTTTAGTCTTATCAAACTCTTCTTCTACGTCCCTGGCCTTTTCCTTTTGTCTTTCTGTCTAAAGAAATTGCATAAGGGAAAAGGCTATAGCAGCAGCATCCACAACGCACCACTTGGGCCTCTCCCTCACCTGCATCCCAGCCCACGAAGTAGTAGCAGCCCAGCGGCAGCCAGCAAATCACCCCGGTTCCTTTCTCACTCGAGTCGACCCAACCCTCACTTGCACTCGTCCCGCGCGGCAGCGCAGGGCCTACCTGTCAGCAGCGAGGCTGTAGCTCTCACCCCCCTTTTCTTCCACCTCACCTCCCCTGCTTTACACGTCGTCTGCCATGGCCACGATGGCCGAGCCCGCCATGCCCGCATCCCTATAAGAACCCCCCCTCGGCATCCACACCTACTCTTCTAGTGTTTCCCCTTCGCCACCACCACCCAGGGGTCTTCCCCGTCTCTCTTTTCTCCTTCCCCGTGAGCCCCAAGTGTGCCTAAGAGCACGCTCGTCGTCGTCGCCGTCCCTCCTGTCTCCTCCAGCCGCCTCTTCAAGTCCGTCTCGTTTCCCGTCGTCCCTGTCGTCCTCGGCGTCTGTCACATTGTCAAGGGAGTCATCAATTCAGCACCTGGCTTCCTCCGTTGTCCCATCTTCTTCGCGACCAGAGTTCGCGCCGAGGTTCAGAGGTCGACCGCGTCGCCACCGGCTCGTCTCCGTCGACCTTGCCGTGTCCTAGGTGAGCTAGGTAAACCCCTTTTCTGTCCATGCTTCTTCTCGCGCCCTCTAGTTCACCGTAGGCGTCATTTTTTTCAAGCCTCTCATGTGGTCTTGATGCTCCAGTGTAGTCTGAACTGTTAGTGAAGATGCTGTTGTAGCTTGCCAACCCCGCGCATCCTCGCTCTGGATCCCTGTTGTGCCTCACTGCACGTACGCACCCCCGTAGTGCCTTGCCGCAGCTGCCATGCATTTTCTCCCCTGCATGCCTCGCCATCGCCCCGAGCCGAGCGCGAGCTCGTGCTCGAGTGTTCGCTCACCGCGAGCCGCCTCCACTCGCTCGCTGGAGTCCCCACATGTTCCCGCATGCCCGCTGTTGCTCTACCCAGTGAGCCACGTGATACGTCTCCGTCGTATCTATAATTTTTGATTGTTCCATGCCAATATTACTCAACTTTCATATACTTTTGGCTACTTTTTATACTATTTTTGGGACTAATATATTGATCCAGTGCCAGTTCCTGTCTGTTGCATGTTTTTGGTTTCGCAGAATATCCATATCAAAGGAGTCCAAATGGGATAAAAGCGGACGGAGCTTATTTTTCGAAAATATGGAAAGTTTGGAAGGAAAATCAACGCGAACCAGTGCCCGAGGTGGTCACGAGGTAGGGGGCGCGCCTGCCCCCCTGGGCGCGACCCCTACCCTCGTGAGCCCACCATAAGGCGGTTGACGCTCTTCTTTTGCTGCAAGAAAGCTAATATTCGGAAAAAAATCACGGCGAAGGTTTCAGGTGAATCGGAGTTACGGATCTCCATATATACGCGAAACGGTGAAACAGAGCATGGGAGAACGCAGAACCAGAGAGAAACAGAGAGATAGATCCAATCTCGGAGGGGCTCTCGCCCCTCCCACGCCATGGGAGCCAAGGACCAGAGGGGAAACCCTTCTCCCATCTAGGGAGGAGGTCAAGGAAGAAGAAGAAGAAGAAGAAGAAGAAGGGGGGCCCTCTCCCCCTTGCCTCCGGTGGCGCCGGAGCGCTGCCGGGGCCATCGCCATCACCGCCATCTTCACCAACAACTTCACCGCCATCATCACCAACTCTTCCCCCCTCTATGCAGCGGTGTAACCTCTCTCTTACCCACTGTAATCTCTACTTAAACATGGTGCTCAACGCTATATATTATTTCCCAATGATGTATGGCTATCCTATGATGTTTGAGTAGATCTTTTTTGTCCTAATGGCTATTTGATGATCGTGATTGGTTTGAGTTGTATGTTTTATTATTGGTGCTGTCCTATGGTGCTTTCCGTGTCACGCAAGCGTGAGGGATTCCCGCTGTAGGGTTTGCAATATGCTTATGATTTGCTTATGGTGGGTGGCGTGAGTGACAGAAGCACAGACCCGAGTAAGTAGGTTGTTTGCGTATGGGATAAAGGGGACTTGATACTTTAATGCTATGGTTGGGTTTTACCTTAATGAATCTTTAGTAGTTGCGGATGCTTGCTAGAGTTCCAATCATAAGTGCATATGATCCAAGTAGAGAATGTATGTTAGCTTATGCCTATCCCTCAAATAAAATTGCAATAAATGATTACCGGTCTAGTTATCGATTGCCTAGGGACAAATAACCTTCTTGTTGACAAAAGCTCTTTACTAAAACTAATTTAGTTGTGTCTTTATCTAAACAGCCCCTAGCTCTTATTTACGTGCTCTTTACTTTCTTGCAAGCTTACCCAAAACACCTACAAAGTACTTCTAGTTTCATACTTGTTTCCGGTAAAGGGAACATCAAGCGTGCGTAGAGTTGTATCGGTGGTCGATAGAACTTGAGGGAATATTTCTTCTACCTTTAGCTCCTCGTTGGGTTCGACACTCTTACTTATCGAAAGAGGCTACAATTGATCCCCGATACTTGTGGGTTATCAAGACCTTTTTCTGGCGCCGTTGCTGGGGAGGAATAGCGTGGGGTGAATATTCTCGTGTGTGCTTCTTTGCTTTATCACTATGTAATTTTTATTTGTTGTGCTTAGTTGTTTTCTATCTTTAGTCATGGGTAGGAAACGCAAAATACCAAAAAAATTAGTGGTACCTACTGAACCAATGGCTGAAGAACCACTCAAAATCTATTACACTGCTGAAGCTTATTACTTGGATCATCTTCGATCCCTATGTGCTCGTGCTGAAACTCCAACTAGCTTAGTTGAGGGAAAATCTTTAGATGAGCATGCTTGTTATGTGCGACACCGAATATCTGAAAAAGGGAAAATTCTATTGGGTGAAATTCATCGTTTGCAATGCTATACTTGGAATTTATGTTGGGAATATGATTTTACTTGTTGTTCTGAAAACCCTAAGAAACACCTTACCTACCAATATGAGTTTATTGATAATGGGATCTTATCTTCGTATCCTAAGGGTGTTTATAATTACTATGATGTTCAACAAATTGAAGAATTTGTTGCTTTTAAGGGTGCTTACGAAATTGCTTCGTTGATTGAAAAGTCTGATGCTACTCTTTAGAAATCTGAAAATTTTGCCATACTTGAATATTGTTATGAGAATTATTCTTCTAATGCCTATGTTAAACTATATATTTAGGAATACTCCGCTGTCCAAGAAGAGACTAATATTTTGCAGGAGTCTATGGAAGAAGAAATCGATAAACTGTGAGCTAATTGGATGAAAAAGATGAGGAGGAGAGCGAAGAACAAAAGGAGGAAGAGCGGATTGATCACCCGTGCCCACCTTCTAGTGAGAGTAACTCTTCAACTCATACATTGTTTAATTCCCCTTCATGCTTACCGAAGGATGATTGCTATGATGACTGTTATGATCCCATTGATTCTCTTGAAATATCCCTTTTTGATGATGCTTGCTATGCTTGTGGCCAAGATGCCAATATGAATGATGCTTATGGAGATGAACTTGCTATAGTTCCTTATGTTAAACATGAAATTTTTGCTATTGCACCCACGCATGATAGTCCTATTATCTTTTTGAATGCTCCCAATTACACTATATCAGAGAAGTTTGCACTTATTAAGGATTACATTGATGGGTTGCCTTCTACCGTTGCACATGATGATTTTGATAGATATAATATGCATGTGCTTGCTGCTCCTACTTGTAATTATTATGAGAGAGGAACTATATCTCCACCTCTCTATGTTTCCAACATGATAAAATTGCAAGAAACTGTTTATACTATGCATTGGCCTTTATTAGGTGTGCATGAATTGTTCTTTTATGACATGCCGATGCATAGGAAGAGAGTTAGACTTCATCATTACATGATATATGTTGATTTTTGCTCACTACTAAATTGCAAATCATAGCTAATTAAAATTGGCTTTGATATACCTTGGGATCCGGGTGGATTCACTACTTGAGCACTATATGGCTAGCATAATGGCTTTAAAGAAAGCGCTGCCAGGGAGACAACCTAGAAGTTTTAGAGAGTCATTTATTTCTATTGAGTTATTTCATATATTTTAAAAACAACAAAAATAAAGAGGGGAACCTAAAACTTTTTCAAAAAGGAAAGTGAAAGTGAGAGAGACAAGCATTGTTGAAGTGGGAGCTAGCCTTGAACTTTGTTCATGCTCACGAAAACTTTGTGAATCTTGATTACAGAAAATTTTCAACAAAAATAATTATACCCTTGTACAATTCCATTGTATTATAAAAATAATGTGCCAAGGTTTGCCTTTAGCAAGTTTACAATGCTTGTTGGTTTGTACGGTGCAGGACAGAAACTTTGGCTGTAGTGCGCGAATTTTAATTTTTTTACTGGAACGTCAAATGGTTCTGATTCTTTTTGCACTGTCTTTATGTACAAATTTTTTATTTTTACTAATTTTGGCAGAATTATTCAAGTATAAAAAGTATGGTGAATGTTCAGATTGCCACAAACTGTTCTGTTTTAGACAGATTCTGTTTTTGATGCATAGTTTGCTTGTTTTGATGAAGCTATCAATTTATATCAGTGGATTAAGCCATGAAAAAGTTATATTACAGTAGACACAATGCAAAAACAAAATATGAATTGGTTTGCAACAGTACCTAGAGTAGTGATTTACTCTATTATACTAATGGATCATACTGAGTTTTCTGTCGGAGTTTTGTTTGGATGAAGTGTTCGATGATTGAGAAGGTTTCGATGTGAGAAGACGTAAGAGAGGCAAGAGCTCAAGCTTGGGGATGCCTGAGGCACCCCAAGTAAATATTCAAGGAGACTCAATCGTCTAAGCTTGGGGATGCTGGGAAGGCATCCCCTCTTTCTTCAACAAGTATCGGTATGATTTCGGATTCGTTTCTTTCATGCGATATGTGCAATCTTGGAGCGTCTTTTGCATTTAGTTTTCATTTTTATTTTATGCACCATGCTGGTATGAGATAGTCCTTGGTTGATTTATAGAATTCTCCTTACACTTCACTTATATCTTTTGAGTATGGCTTTATAGAATGCTTCATGTGCTTCACTTATATCATTTGAAGTTTGGATTGCCTGTTTCTCTTCACTTAGACAACCACCATTTGTAGGATGCTCTTTTGCTTCACTTATATTTGTTAGAGCATGGGCATATCTTTTGTAAAAAGAATTAAACTCTCTTGCTTCACTTATATCTATTTAGAGAGATGACAGGAACTGGTCATTCACATGGTTGATTCCTTGGAATAGTTTTGTGATATAAAGGTGGTGATATTAGAGTCATGCTAGTCGAGTAATTGTGAAATTGAGAAATACTTGTGTTGAGGTTTGCAAGTCCAGTAGCATGCACATATGGTGAACCGTTATGTAACGAAGTCGGAGCATGATGTGTTTATTGATTGTCTTCCTTATGAGTGGCGGTCGGGGACAAGCGATGGTCTTTCCCTACCAATCTATCCCCCTAGGAGCATGCCTGTAGTACTTTTTTTTTATGACTAATAGATTTGCAATAAGTATGTGAGTTCTTTATGACTAGTGTTGAGTCCATGGATTATACGCACTTTCGCCCTTCCATCATTGCTAGCCTTTTCGGTACCGTGCATTACCCTTTCTCACCTAGAGAGTTGGTGCAAACTTCGCCGGTGCATCCAAACCCCGTGATACGATACTCTCTGTCACACATAAGCCTCATTATATCTTCCTCAAAACAGCCACCATACCTACCTATCATGGCATTCCATAGCCATTCCGAGATATATTGCCATGCAACTTCCATCATCATCATATACGTGACTTTCGCATTTATCGCCATATTGCTTTGCATGATCGTAAGATAGCTAGCATGATGTTTTCATGGCTTGCCCGTTTTTTGATGTCATTGCTACGCTAGATCATTGCACATCCTGGTACACCGCCGGAGGCATTCATATAGAGTCATATCTTTGTTCTAGATATCGAGTTGTATTATTAAGTTATTAGTAAATAAAAGTGTGATGATCATCATTATTAGGACATTGCCCCAGTGAGGAAAGGATGATGGAGACTATGATTCCCCCACAAGTCGGGATGAGACTCCGGACGAAAAAAAGAGAAAGGCCATAAAAAAAGAAGGCCCAAAAAAAGAAAAAAAAAGAAAAAACAAAAAAATGAGAGAAAAAGAGAGAAGGCAAAATGTTACTATCCTTTTACCACACTTGTGCTTGAAAGTAGCACCATGTTCTTCATATAGAGAGTCTCTTGTGTTATCACTTTCATATACTAGTGGGAATTTTCATTATAGAACTTGGCTTGTATATTCCGACGATGGGCTTCCTCAAATGCCCTAGGTCTTCATGAGCAAGCAAGTTGGATGCACACCCACTTAGTTTCAGTTTCAGCTTTCATATACTTATAGCTCTAGTGCATCCGTTGCATGGGAATCCCTACTCCTCACATTGATATCTATTGATGGGCATTTCCATAGCCCGTTGATACGCCTAGTTGATGTGAGACTTTCTCCTTTTTTGTCTTCTCCACATAAGCCCCATCATCATATTCTATTCCACCTATAGTGCTATGTCCATGGCTCACGCTCATGTATTGCGTGAAAGTTGAAAAGGTTTGAGAACGTCAAAAGTATGAAACAATTGCTTGGCTTGTCATTGGGGTTGTGCATTATGTGAATGCTTTGTGTGGTGAAGATGGAGCATAGCCAGACTATATGATTTTGTAGGGATGAGCTTGCTTTGGCTATGTTATTTCAATAATACATAATTGCTTGGTTGGTATGCTTGAAGTGTTATTATTTTTATGTCAAAGGATAGACTATTGCTTGGAATCACTCGTGTCTTATTATTCATGCCATGATTAGACATATGATCAAGATTATGCTCGATAGCATTCCACATCAAAAATTATCTTTTTTATCATTTACCTACTCGAGGACGAGTAGGAATTAAGCTTGGGGATGCTGATAATTCTCCATCGTATCTATAATTTTTGATTTTTCCATGCCAATATTATTCAACTTTCATATACTTTTTGGCAACTTTTTATACTATTTTTGGGACTAACATATTGATGCAGTGCCCAGTGCCAGTTCCTGTCTGTTGCATGTTTTTGGTTTCGTAGAATATCCATATCAAACGAAGTCCAAACTGGATAAAAACGGACGGAGCTTATTTTTGGAAAATATGGAAAATCTGGAAGGAAAATCAACGCGAACCAGTGCCCGAGGTGGTCACGAGGTAGGGGGCGCGCCTGCCCCCCTGGGCGTGCGCCCTACCCTCGTGAGCCCACCATAAGGCGGTTGACGCTCTTCTTTTGCCGCAAGAAAGCTAATATTCAGAAAATAATCACGGCGAAGGTTTCAGGACAATCGGACTTACAGATCTCCTTATATACGCGAAATGGTGAAAGAGAGCATGGGAGAACGCAGAACCAGAGAGAAACAGAGAGATAGATCCAATCTCGTAGGGGCTCTCGCCCCTCCCACGCCATGGGAGCCAAGGACCAGAGGGGAAACCCTTCTCCCATCTAGGGAGGAGGTCAAGGAAGAAGAAGAATAAGGGGGCCCTCTCCCCCTTGCTTCCGTGGCGCCGGAACGCTGCCAGGGCCATCACCATCAGCGCCATCTTCACCAACAACTTCACCGCCATCATCACCAACTCTTCCCCCCTCTATGCAGCGGTGTAACCTGTCTCTTACCCGATGTAATCTCTACTTAAACATGGTGCTCAATGCTATATATTATTTACCAATGATGTATGGCTATCCTATGATGTTTGAGTAGATCTGTTTTGTCCTAATTGCTATTTGATGATCGTGATTGGTTTGAGTTGTATGTTTTATTATTGGTGTTGTCCTATGGTGCTCTCCATGTCACGCAAGCATGAGGGATTCCCGATGTAGGGTTTGCAATATGCTTATGATTTGCTTATGGTGGGTGGCGTGAGTGACAGAAGCACAGACCCGAGTAAGTATGTTGTTTGCGTATGGGATAAAGGGGACTTGATACTTTAATCCTATGGTTAGGTTTTACCTTAATGAATCTTTAGTAGTTGCAGATGCTTGCTAGAGTTCCAATCATAAGTGCATCCGATCCAAGTAGAGAAAGTATGCTAGCTTATGCCTCTCCCTCAAATAAAATTGCAATAATGATTACCGGTCTAGTTATCGATTGCCTAGGGACAAATAACCTTCTTGTTGACAAAAGCTCTTTACTGAAACTAATTTAGTTGTGTCTTTATCTAATCAGCCCCTAGCTTTTATTTACGTGCTCTTTACTTCCTTGCAAGCTTACCCAAAAACACCTGCAAAGTACTTCTAGTTTCATACTTGTTTCCGGTAAAGCGAACGTCAAGTGTGCGTAGAGTTGTATCGGCGGTCGATAGAACTTGAGGGAATATTTGTCCTACCTTTAGCTCCTCGTTGGGTTCGACACTCTTACTTATCGAAAGAGGCTACAATCGATCCCCTATACTTGTGGGTTATCACCACGCCTTCTTTTTCGTCGCTCGCCTCCAGCATCGGGCAACCATGGCCAAAGGCTCGGCCTTCTTGTTCTGGTTAAAAAGGAGCTAGGCGCCCATCTCAACCCACACACACACACACACACACACACACACACACACACACACACACACACACTCTGTAGTGCAGTGGTTGACAACGCATGCCTGCACCGGGGAGACCCTGGTTCGATCCCCGCGGGCGCGGTTTAAATCACCATTGTTTTTGCCAGCAAGTCTGAGTATGACAGGGTGGCCCCACCTGCCATACATACAGCCCTTGTCCTTTTTCTTTACATTTTTTTTCTAGCGAATTTCCAATTCTGGAAAATATGCAACAATCCATTTCGGGCAAGTCCATTTCTGGACGGTTCGAAACAAGGAAGTGCCATTTCTGTCTTATTCCATTTAGGGCAGTTTTTAACTTATTGCACTTGTGATGATTTTTCTACAGCAACCTCAACATATTATATAACTTTTTGGGGTAGAAAAATCCCACGAATCCCGTGGTGGCATTAGTTTCTACATTTGAGCAAGTTCATAAACATGTCATTTTACATCATGATGTTGCTTTGCCATTTTCGTGTGATTTAATTCAATCACGCCATGAGGTTGCTTTGCACGTGGAAAGCTTCATTTTCATGTCTACTTCATGCTAGATTTTGTTCCATGCCATGACATGCCTTGTAGTGAGTTAATGAAGCTTGTAAAGATGCCATGTTGAATCTGTTTCTGCTATGTCTAGCATTTTCACTGTCTTTCAAACTGTTATCTTTTGCATTATTGCCATGCTGTTTTAGTCATGCTCTAGTGGTTTATAGCTTTAGCTAAGTGTTCATCTTTTGTCAAGCATCTTGAGTAGATCACTGCCATGTGCTTTCTTGCTATGTTAGAGTGCAGTAGCTTAGTTTCTTGTTGCATTTTATATGGCATCGTGCTGTTAATCACAGAATAGTGCCATTATTGTTTTGCTCGCCATTTGCAAACCGCGCATCCGATTCTGGCGATCTTTATATCGATTTCGACCAAAATCAACTCATCTTTACAGCGGCGCTCTTGGTTTGCCAAGTTGAGGCCTGGTTAAATCTTTTCCTTCTGGAGCACGCATATGCATTGCATATGGCATCCCGCATATCATGCCATGTTTTGCATCATGTTACTTGCGCATTGCACCATGGTTGATTGTGTTTCCCTTGCTTGTTTTCTTGCCTTGGGTAGAGCCGGGAGACGAGTACGTGATCAAGAACCTGTTGAGTACGCTTATGAGGATCAAGCTTATGTCAACTCGGAGAACTTTACAGGCAAGATGACCATACCCTCGAAATCACTTCTATCTTTGCTTGCTAGTTGCTCACTCCATTGCTATGCCTATGCCGCGATACCTACCACTTGCTATATCATGCCTCCCATATTTCCATGTCAAACCTCTAACCCACCTTGTCCTAGAAAACCGTTGTTTGGCTATGTTACCGCTTTGCTCAGCCCCTCTTATAGCGTTGCTAGTTGCAGGTGAAGATTAGAGTTTGTTCCTTGTTGGAACATGATTATTGTTGGGATATCATTATTATATCTTGTTTCCTTTAATGCATCTATATACTTGGTAAAGGGTGGAAGGCTCGGCCTTATGCTTGGTATTTTGTTCCACTCTTTCCGCCTTAGTTTTCCGTCATACCGGTGGTATGTTTCTTGATTTTGCGTTCCTTGCGTGGTTGGGTTATAATGGGAACCCCTTGACAGTTCGCCTTGAATAAAACTCCTCTAGCAAGGCCCAATCTTGGTTTTACCATTTGCCACCTAAGCCTTTTTTCCCTTGGGTTCCGCGGACTCAAGGGTCATCTTTATTTTAAACCCCCGGTCCAGTGCTCCTCTGAGTGTTGGTCCAGAACAGAGCCACTTGCAGCGACACCTCGGGGAAACTTGAGGGTTGGTTTTAGTTGTACGTAGTGTTCATCCAGTGTGCCCTGAGAATGAGATACGTGCGACTCCTATCGGGATTTATCGGAACATCGGGCGGCTTTGCTGGTCTTGTTTTACCATTGTCGAAATGTCTTGTAACCGGGATTCCGAGTCTGATCGGGTCGTCCTTGGAGAAGCAATATCCTTCGTTGACCATGAGAGCTTGTGATGGGCTAAGTTGGGACACCCCTGCAGGGTTTTGAACTTTCGAAAGCCATGCCCGCGTTTATGGGCAAATGGGAATTTGTTAATATCTAGTTGTAGAAAACCTGACACTTAACTTAACTTAAATGAATCAACCGCGTGTGTAGCCGTGATGGTCTCTTTTCGGTGGAGTCCGGGAAGAGAACACGGTCTCGTGTTATGCTTGAATGTAAGTAGTTCTAGGATCACTTCTTGATCTTTGTAGTTTCTCGACCGTGCTTTGCCTTCTCTGCTCGCTCTCATTTGCGTATTTTAGCCACCATATATGCTAGTGCTTGCTACAGCTCCACCTCACTACCTTTGCCTACCAATAAGCTTAAATAGTCTTGATCGCAAGGGTCTGAGATTGCTGAGTCCCCGTGACTCACATATTACTTCCAAAACCAGATGCAGGTGCCGATGTACCATTCCAGGGGATGCGACTGAAGTCAGGTGGGAGTTCGATGAGGACTCAGGACGTTACTATGTTTCCTTTCCAGAAGATCAGTAGTGGAGCCCAGTTGGGACGATCGGGGATCTTATGCATTTGGGGTTATCTTTATTTTGGTTCCGTAGTCGGACCTTGATTGTATTTTTAATGATGTAATGCTATATTTATGTATTGTGTGAAGTGGCGATTGTAAGCCAACTCTGTACCTCTTTCTTATTCAGTACATGGGATGTGTAAAGATTACCCCTCTTGCGACATGCCTACAATGCGGTTATGCCTCTAGGTCGTGCTGCGACACGTGTGAGATATAGCCGCGTCGTGGGTGTTACAAGTTGGTATCAGAGCCTTCCCCGACTTAGGAGCCCCCTGCTTGATCGAATCGCTCACGTTTTTGAGTCTAGAAAAAGGTTTTGAGTCTTTTAGGATTATATATTTCGGAGAGTAGGATTCTTTTTACTCCTCAGTCCCTTCATCACTCTGGTGAGGCATCCTGACGTAGAGTTTTGACACTTCTCTTCTCAAATTTTCACTAAAACATTTTTTAGGATCACGCGTTGCTCCGATGGTTTTGTGACGAGGACATTGTTCTTGGTGCCTCCTGGCATTTAGGGGTTGTGGCAGTGTCCCGGGGACTTGAGCTCCGAGGTGTTGTCATCACAATTTTATCGTTGCAGTTCTGGAATACCTGAGTTTCGCCGACATCGAAAATCTCTTTTATGCAGTTGTTGGTGAGATAACCTCGACGCCACCCAGTACTGGGGCGTGAGTTCAGGAGTATTGCCATAACTCGTATAACGGATGCTTTTCGAAGGTTGAGGTAAATGATTTCCGAAGGTTTCTTGGTTATGTGTTGAAGGATGGATACAGCTAGATGTAGGATTTGCTAGTTTTGGGTGAGATATTATGCTTCCCATGTATCCCCAGCACCCGATTGCATAACCAGAAAGTTTCGGGAGTTTCATAGGTGGGAATTCATGTAGCTCTAGTATTTCTTCTCGCAAATATTTGGTTTGTGATTGGGTAATCCTTACCAATTATTTGTTCATATCCATACCTTGTTGTTTTATTCATCTATCTCTATCTAAGTGGCTTCTCAATTTATGGAAGTGTGATCATTTAATTTGGAATTCATTCGTTCATTCTTGTTCAAATGTTAAGGCTACATGTTTCAATTTCGATCCATTTGATTCAGCTTGAATATATGTCTTTCAAGATGCTAATGGATGTCACCCTCTTCAGGATGGCTCCTCCAACGCGTCAGAATCTGAAACCTCCGCCACCACCTCCACCTCCGGAGGCATGGCAAGCTGTGATGGCTGCTACCAACGCCAGCACGCAGATGATTATGCAACTCTTGCAAGAGCGCAACCAAGGAAATCAAGGCCATGGCAACAATCAATCTCAGTTTGCTACCCTCAACCAGTTCCTCGCAAACCAGCCGAAGTCCTTCAATAACTGTGTCGAGGCCACAGACGCTGATGATTGGCTCGTATATATCTGCAAACATTTTGAGTGTAGCAATGTCAGGCCTAAGGACTTTGTCAAGTTTGCTTCGTCCCAACTCAAAGACCAAGCTGCTGAGTGGTATCAACAATACAAAGATTCCAGAGGAGGTCGTGTGATTACCTGGGATGATTTCCGCCAAGACTTCAAAGCTCACCACATTCCTTAGAGTGTTGTTGAGAGTAAGCGTGAGGAGTTCCGCAATCTGAAGCAAGGCAGCTTGTCTGTTTACCAATACAACATCATGTTCCAAAGGCTCGCTCGCTTCGCCAAGCAAGACGTCCCTAACAAGAAGAGCATGATTTATCAGTTCAGAGGTGGCCTCAGAGAAGATCTGCAACTAGCCCTCGTGCTTTTTGAGCCGAAAAAGTATGATGAGTTCTACAACATGGCATTAAAGCAAGAGGCTGCTCAGCTCAAGTGCGATGCTTTCAAGAAGAGAGTCAGGGATGCAACTCCTTCTTCTTCAACTCAACTGGCGGCTAAGCAGCAAAAGTACTGGTTGCCTCCTCCTCCTCCGTTCTGTCAGCCTTATCAGCAGAAGAGCAAAGGTGGCAATGGATCTTCCCACCCACCCAACCCAGGCTTTTAGAACAAAGCTTCGTCTCACGCTCCAAGATCAAGTGCTCCGTATCACCGGCCGCTCTCAGAGGTTACGTGCAACAAGTGTCAGCAGAAGGGTCACTATGCAAACAAATGCTTCAACTAGAGGCGCCTTTCGCCTCCTCCTCCTGTGAGATCTGCCAGCAATGCTGTGATCAAGCATAATCCCAAGTTTGTAAAGGTCAACATGATGAATGCAGCTCAGGCAGAGGACTCTTCAGAAGTGATCATGGGTAACCTTCCTGTTAACGATACTCCTGCAAAAGTTCTTTTTGATACTGGTGCATCGCTTTCTTTCATTTCAAGACCTTTTGTTGCCAAGCATGAGTTTGTGACCGAAAAGATTCCTTTCCCGTTGAATATTGTATCCCCCGACAAGAAAATGACATATAACAATTGCGCCTTGGATGTTTCTATCATGATGGGCGACTATAAGTTTTTGTCCTCTCCAATTGTTCTTGGTGACTCGGATATTGATCTAATTCTTGGCATGGACTGGCTTTCTAAGCACAAGGCTCAGCTTGATTTTGCTGCCAGGCAGATTCAATTGACACACTCGTCTGAGGATGTGATCGTCTTTGCCGCTCGTGATGATACCATTCGGCTGTTTTCTCTCAACGAGAAGGGCAAGTTGGATGCCATCTCTCAGATTCCAGTCGTTTGTGAATATCAAGACGTCTTTCCAAAAGAGCTTCCAGGAATGCCTCCTCACCGGCTAGTGGAATTCGTCATCGATCTTGATCCTCGCACTGAACCTATTTGTAAACGTCCTTACAAGCTTGGACCGAAAGAGTCGAAGGAGATGAAGAAACAACTCGATGAACAAGAGCGTATGGGTCTGATCTGACCAAGTTCTTCTCCTTGGGGTTGTGGTGTTCTTTTTGTTAAGAAGAGGGATGGCACGGACCGGCATTGTGTTGACTACCATCCATTGAACAAGAAGACCATAAAGAACAAGTACCCACTTCCCAACGTCAATGAGCTTTTCGAACAACTCAAGGGTGCTCAAGTATTCTCCAAGCTTGACCTTCGTATGGGCTATCATCAGATTCACATTCTTGAACAAGATATCCCCAAAATAGCATTCAGAACAAGCTATGGTTCTTATGAATACACTGCCATGTCTTTCGGCCTTGTCAACGCTCCTGCAACATTCTCTCGCATGATGAACTTCATCTTCAACAATTACACAAATGACTTCGTCTTGGTCTATCTCGATGACATTTTGGTCTTTTCCAAGAACAAAGAGGATCATGCCAAGCACTTGAGATTGGTGCTGGACAAACTCAGAGAACATCAGTTGTATGAGAAGTTTTCAAAGTGCGAGTTTTTGCTCGATGAGGTTCTCTACCTTGGGCATATCATCTCCGCCAAGGGCATAGCTGTTAATCCTGAGAAGGTGTATGCAATTGTGAATTGGGAACCACCTCAGAATGTGAAGCAGCTCCGCAGCTTTCTTGGGCTCGCAAGCTATTATCGAAGATTCGTTGTGAATTTCTCTAAGATCGCGAAGCCTCTTTCCAACCTTCTCCGGAAGCATGTGAGGTATGTCTGGACGCCTGAATGTGACATCGCTTTCAACAACCTCAAAGAGAAGTTAGTCACAGCTCCAGTTCTGACTCCTCCTAATGAATCCAAACCATTCGAGGTTTTCTGTGATGCTTCCCATCAAGGTCTCGGTGCAGTGTTAATGCAAGAGAAGAAAGTTGTGGCCTATACCTCTCTCCAGCTGAAGCCCAATGAAAAGAACTACCCCACTCATGACCTCGAGTTAGGGGCAGTTGTCCACGCTCTTTTAACATGGAGACATCTCTTGTTGGGAAGGAAAGTGGACATCTTCACTGATCATAAGAGTCTCAAGTACATCTTCACTCAGCCCAACCCCAACCTCAGGCAGACTCGTTGGGTCAAAATGATTCAAGAGTATAATCCGAGTATTGAATATACTCTAGGCAAGGCCAATGTCATTGTTGATGCTTTCAGCAGGAAGGCTTACTGCAACAATTTGATTCTTAAGCCCTTCCAACTGGATCTTTGTGAAGCTTTCCGCAAACTTAATCTCCAAGTTATTCCTCAAGGATTCCTTGCCAACCTCCAAGTCTCTCCTACTTTGGAAGATCAGATTCGTGAGGCTCAACTTCTTGATGCCATGGTGAAGAAGGTGAAGATTGGAATTGCCAGGAGCCAACCCAAGTACAAGTGCTATCGCCTTGATGACAAAGATACTCTATTCTTCGAGGATCGCATTGTTGTTCCTAAGGGTGACCTTCGTAAAGTCATTATGAATGAGGCTCACAATTCACTCTTATCTATTCATCCTGGAAGTATAAAGATGTACCATGATGTCAAGCAGTCGTATTGGTGGACTCGAATGAAGTGCGAGATTGCTCAGTTTGTGAATGAATGTGATGTCTGTAGAAGAGTGAAAGCAGAACACCAATAGCCAGCTGGTCTCCTCCAACCTCTTGCCATTCCAGAATGGAAGTTTGACCATTTTGAGATGGACTTCGTGACTGGATTTCCCAAGTCCAAGCGTGGCAATGATGCTATGTTTGTTGTCATCGACAAGCTTACTAAAGTGGCTCATTTTCTTCCTATCAAAGAATCTATCACAGCAGCTCAGTTGGCAGAGCTATATACCTCTAGGATTGTCTCTTTGCACATCATTCCGCAGTTGATATCTTCAGATCGTGGAAGCATGTTTACCTCTAAGTTCTGGGATTCCTTTCAGAAGGCTATGGGCACCAACATTCGTTTCAGCACAGCCTTTCATCCTCAAACTAGTGGCCAAGTCGAGCAAGTAAATCAAATTCTTAAAGATATGCTCAGGGCTTGTGTCATTTCTGTCGGTATGAAGTGGGATTATTGTCATCCATATGCTGAGTTCTCCTACAACAACAACTTCCAAGCGAGTTCAGGCAAGACCCCATTCGAGATTCTCTATGGCAGAAAGTGCCGTACTCCTCCTAATTGGTCAGAGATTGGTGAACGCCAACTTCTTGGCAATGACTTGATCACAGAGGCTGAAGAAATGTGCAAAGTCATTCATGAAAATCTCAAAGCCGCGCAATCGTGCCAGAAGAGTTACTATGATAGCAAGCATCATGACTTGGCTTTTGAGATCGGAGACCATGTCTACCTCCGCGTCTCTCCAATGAAAGGTACTCGTCGCTTCAGTATCAAATGGAAGCTTACCCCTAGATACGTGGGTCCTTTAAAGATCATTGGCAAAAGAGGCGACCTCACCTATCAACTTGAGCTTCCATCCAACTTTGCAAACGTGCACGACGTGTTTCACGTGTCTCAGCTTCGCAAGTGTTTCAAGACTCCTGACCGCACCATAAACTTCTAAGAGATTGATTTCCAAGAAGACCTGTCTTATCATGAGCATCCCATTGCTATTCCTGAAGAAACTGAGCGCAAGACTCACAACAAGTCTATCAAATTTCTGAAAGTGAAGTGGTCAGATCATTCCGACCGAGTAGCCACCTGGGAACGCGAGGACCACCTCCGTTCGAATATTCGGAGTTCTTTGAGTCCTAGATCTCGAGACGAGATCCTCTTGTAGTGGTGGAGTGTTGTAACACCCCAGATGTAGAACTTCCATATTTGGCAATATATCCATGTTGGTCTCCATCCAATTCCATTCAGGGTTCCATCTTTTGGTCTCATTATGTTTTGTTATGTTGTTCTACTCATTTCATTGCCATACTTACCTTGTCATATTGCATTTATGCTTCTTGTCATATTCCTTATTGCCATCATATGTTTGCATCATGTGCATATCTATGTTGTGTTGTGGTTATGTCAACTTGCATTTCCATGATATGCATGCATTGATATGTTGTTGCATGTGCTTTTGTGTGATCCATGCATGACCACCTCCATGCATCACCACCTCTCCTCCTTTTCTCTTTCTTTTTGCAAGTGATATTTTGCCCTCCTCCACAAATGTTCATCTTCTCCCTATAAATCTTGCTACATGTCCAAAAAACCCTGCCAAATTTCACCTCTTTTAGAATTGTTTTGGTTGGGTTCAAAAATGCATCAAGTTTGAATAAAATTCAAACTTGTGTTATTTTTCTGCCTCTAAAAATATCCAAAGCAACTTTGTAAAATGGTGCAGTATTCCAAGAGCTTGGGGATATTTTTATTCTTACCAAACTATTCTTCTACGTCCCTGGCCTTTTCCTTTTGTCTTTTTGTCTAAAGAAATTGCTTAAGGGAAAAGGCTATAGCAGCAGTATCGGAGTCAAAACCGGCGGATCTCAGGTAGGGGGTCCCGAACTATGCGTCTAAGACGGATGGTAACAGGAGGCAGGGGACAAGATGTTTACCCAGGTTTGGGCCCTCTTGATGGAGGTAATATCCTACGTCCTTCTTGATTGATCTTGATGATATGAGTATTACATGAGTTGATCTACCACGAGATCGTACAGGCTAAACCCTAGAAGCTAACCTATGGTATGATTGTTTGTCTCTCTATCGACTAGTCTGGCCCCTGGTTTATATAATGCACCATAAGCCTAGAATAACAAGAGTCCTAGTCGAATACGCCGGTGGGGGAGGAGTCCTCGTCTTGACCACCAAGTCTTGTGGAATCTTCCTTGTATGCAGCAGCTGTCCGAACTGACCCATGAGTATACGGCCATGCGGGTCCTCGGCCCAACCTAACTGACTGGGAGACGACGTGGTGAGTACCCCCTAGTCCAGGACAATATCAGTAGCCCCCTGAACTGGTCTTCAAGTTGGGGACACTCCTTGATTCTTCCAAACTGTTATTTGTCTTCGGTCGTTGGTCTTGAAAACTGGTTCAACAAATCTTCCCATGTTCTATCTTGAGGATTGCCGAGCTAAATCTGAAGATCTCACACATCGGGTATCCGAGGAGCCCTTTAAGTCTTCGGCCTTTATCAATGCCTTGTTATTTTTATGCCACACCTCGGGTTTGAAGTTTTTCCCGGGCGGCAGCATCCTCTTGCGTCCGAGCTCCAATGCTGGACTGCATTTGAGGTATCTTTGCAGCCGAGCACCAACGTCGGACCGATTTCCAAGCTCCAACGCCAGAATGTATCTGAGCTCCAACGCAGGAATATGCCCAAACTCCAACACCGGACTGTATCCAGGCTCCAACGCCGGACTATATCCGAGGTGTCATATCACCTTGGTTCGAAAAATTTGAAGGAGTTTAGCCGAGCTTAATGCAGGGAATGCCCTCTATGGAGCCAGCCACTAGTGCCCGAGCTTTATGTCGGACTGCTTCCGAGGTGGTGCACCACCCCGACTGTGGGCCGATTTTCTGTCAATATTTTTTATTGGTGCAATTTATTCTCTGCCGAGAGATATAGCCAGTAGCCCTCCAGGTGTGTATCGGTTTAAAACCCGAGATGCACTTGAAGGATAACGTAAGAACGCTGGTCCCAGTAGCCACTGAGACTCAGGTTGATTTGCAAAATTGGCCTGAGGATCAAGTCCTAGCTCGACAGAATACTTCGGGACACAAAAAGCGGTGTGCTTAGTCCTCGAGACTCAGGTTGGGTGCGGCCGACCAACCTGAGGATCATAATCTCCTTGGAAACTGTATTGTACTTAACATTTTCTGCATTGGATAGGCAATGCAGTAGCCCCCGAGACACTGGTCGGGTGGCAACACCAGATCAGGGGATCGATGTGCCCCTTTAATATTTGTAAATAATAAGCCCGAGGCCCAGTAGCCCCCGAGCCTTAATGCGGGCACGGGTGGCCGAATTAAGGATCAATATCCATAGTAAAATCACAAATTATGTGTAATGACTCTATGTATCCAAGTACTTTACGTCATTAATGCTCAGATCCGCATTGTACAAAACTTTGGTGACCGACCATCAGCTTCCACCTCCTAGGCCAGTAGCCGAGGAGTGTTTGTCCTACTTTATAAAGCCTTTATGAGGGCAAAGATTTACGACAAACAAGGCAATCTGTCCATACGGTTTTATAAACAAAGGTACGCAGAGAGATATGTTATACTACTATTTAACATAAGAAATGTCTTCCAAAGAAAATAGTCCCGCTATCGGTTCCTTTCTTTGGTTTGTCATGCTAAGCATGATCATGAAACCTCAGCTCTAATGTAAGAGCAAAATATTGAGGATTTAGTTTGGGAGGACAGTTACTAGCCCCCGGTAGTGTTCGGCGACAGTCGAGGTCAAGCCGTAAACACTTCGGCCAATGTTATGAATAGCCCCTCATTTAACACAATCATCGGATCGTTGACCAGTTTACGCTTATTGTGACACTCAGTTTTTGGCTTTCTCCACTGAGGTGCTTAACCATGTGAGCTGGAAGCACAATTGCAGTGGTTGTCCCTTTGCACACCTAGCCAAACAAAGCGGAACATAGGAGGCAAGTGCAGGAGCCGGGTAACCCAACTATTGACCGAAGACACAATTCGAAACCGATGCATATATGGCAATATCCGAGAATGTTTTTGCCGAATCTCTAAAGGTGTCCGGCGTTGCACTGCGAGACTCATGCTGAAAACACACAAATAGTTTAAAAGTGCCAAAAGCTTGGTAAACCAAAAAACTTAAGTAAAAACATGATGTCTGAACAAGATCAAGTGTTCGGTGCCAATCCAAAAATTGGAAGAGAGAAAAAAATTGTGCCTCTGTCGTGTTTTGACAACGACCAAGAAGAAAACACATTTACAACTCATATATAAATTTTAAGAGCCCCCAAGTGACTTGGGTAAAAGAATTTTATGTATAATGATCGTATGTACCGAAGTATTTATATCATATATGTGTTCACCCGAACTTTAAACGTGTCTTAACCGACCGTCGGCTTCTCCCTGTTCGGCCAAGGGCCGAAAAGTGTCATGTACTCTGCCTATCAAGAGTATCGACGGTGTTCCCGATGACCAGGCAGTCAGGCCATATGGCTGTAACAGACAAAGCGCGCCCAGGGAACTTATACTATATTACTAATGAAGTGTAGGAAGCATCTTCGAAGAAAATAGTACCCCCACCGATACCTTTCTTCGATGCTCATTATTACTATGAGACTAGTGCAATAGATTTTTTGTACTCATGAGTTCCGTTGTGTGCCGACCATGATTGAAACCAATAAGAGCGCTAGCTTTCGGCTTCACCTAGTCTAAGGTCGTGACAATTGCAGAGGTGCTCCCTTTACTCCCTAGCTGAACAATCGGGAAAGTAGGGGTAAACACAGGAGTGAGGAAACCCAGCTTGCCAATCGCTTAGGTCAATATGGTGCATATTGTGGCATAATACATGAACAAGGAACAAAGCCGTACAAGTATAATCATATGCAAGAGGAAAATCTCCATCAAGGGAGCCCCCAAATAAACGGGGTATTTGAATATGCGAGTCGCAAACAAAGTTTTGACAAGGAACTTTGTCACAAACAACTTTGTGCCGAAAAGTAAAATGCTTGGTCGAACCGTACAAAATTTAAAACTGAAAGTTTTTGAGCATGAAAGCGACTTAGCTGGTTAATGTGCTCGATGTTGATGACGCATGCTGAGATTGTGGCGGGATGAGATCCCAGCCCCGAAGCCGGTCTAGAGATGTCCGAGCAAACAACACGGCTTGATGAAGTGGTCACACAGCATAGTTGATCGGCGAGGTGAAAACCCCAGTCCGGCCGCGGCGATGGAGCAGGCCGGTTGTGTGACGCCGAAGCCCCGACGTGTGTTAATGAAGTGATGACGAAGCCCCCGGTCATTTGAGGTGACGTCGTACGTCGGTATGCCGCAGTGATAGCGCTGCCCGGATTATCTACCTGTGCCCAGAAAATAGTGCAAGCCGGAGATAATAGGAATAATAAAATAAAAAATGTTCCATAATCAATAATTTATGCAAAGTGAGTAATAAAAGAAATATGGCCTGTGCACCGAACACTCGATGAGGTAGAGCTCTCTCAGCGATGCTGAAGTCCCCGAGGCAACCGAACATGTCGGTATGGCAACACGACCAACAAGGTGATCACGCGAGCCGATTTACGCCGATTGGGACGACGGCATCGGCTTGCCGAAGAGACCACGTGACGCAGTCGAAGTCGATCACCTACACACATAAAATAGTGCGGTCAAAAAAGGATAATTGCTTTTCGCAAAAATAATTTATTGAAAGAGATGTGGCTTGGCGCCGAAGTCATGTCGATGGAGGGCGTCGGCGTGACGCGGTGAAGGCGTGGCCAAGCCCGAATTTGCAGGCCGGTCTGAGTTCTAGATGCGGCATTCGCCGAACTGTATATGAAAACTGACCGAACCACCATGCGGCCGTTGTTAATGCGGCCACCATTTGATAGACCTGTGTATAGATGATGAAACAAACCGGAGTAATAATTCCTTGGGAAAAATAAACCCAAGCAAGAAAAAAAATACTAGGATTAATAACACCTGGTTTATTTGTTGTAGCAATCTAGAGAAAGGTTACTCCTAAAATTGGGGCTCGATCCACACACCCATTGCCTGATGGTGATGAAGCGGTGGCATGGCGATGCTAGCAAAGGCTGGCTCGCCGAGGAAAAGCCCGTGGTCCAGCTAATGTGATGAAGCTAGTCGGCTGGTGACGCCGAAGTCTCCGAAGTAAGTTGATGAAGAGATGGTGAAGCCCTCGGTCTAGCCGAGGAGACGAAGCAGGTCGGTGAGGAGACGTTGCAGCTGCCGTGTCAGCCGAGGTGTTGAAGCAGTTCGGCGTGATGGACATCGGCTTGAAGAAGCAACAGTGCGGCCATGCCAACGCAGGTCATAACTTGTGACGCGGTCAATGCCGGTTTGATGAAGTGACCATGCGGCGATGCCTGTGTTCCCGCTCCGTGTATTCCGTGGGGCCGCGATGTTGGTGATGATTTATCCTTGGTGATTGCGAACTCTTGTTCGCTTGCCGAGATGATAATCCGAAGAAGTTGTGCTCGGCTCAAAAGGCGACGACGTGTCTAGCGCAGGTCAGTAGCCGTGGAGCAGTATTGCCGGACTGGTTTGACACTAGCATGATAGTGAAGATTACCTCACAGGAGGCTTAAAATTTTATGGGAGAGTGTTTAAAAACAACGCACAATAACCTACGAGAAAATTCCTTTAAGAAGGTTGTCCCATATCACGTTCATAAATAAACATGAATTCGGGTCAGATCCGTATTCGCGCAAAAAACAGACCCGAAAAGTGATGCACAAATCGGAAGGTACCCTGAGTTTGGACGGTCGGATCAAGCTGACATTTTGCAGGGTGTTAGATATAGGAATTCCGCAGCCGATCAATGATTGGATCTTCAAAACGGCGTCCGAGCTAGGTGCTGGAGACCACGCCCTAAACTCGTCCAGATTCCCGTCCAGATTTGATAGGGCTCCAGTATATCGTAGATTGCCTGAGATTCCTCGATCAAAACTCAACGAAATTTTACATGGTTTTCGTAGACTTAATTCCTCACAATTCCACTAAAGGGATCGTCAAAGCGATTCTCTAAGAGGTGGAGGCAGCGGATATAAGTTCGTTGTTCGGAAAAGCAGCACGATCGCCCGAGGGCAATGTTGACATCGAGCCCCCGAGCTCCATGAATGATTCCTCCATGATCTTGATAGAGATCGGAGTTGACGTTGATGAAGGCCCTCGTTCGAACATGACGATCGGAAATGGAGCACCGTACTCGGTCGAGCCAAGGTGACCAGTCGAGCCGGCGATGAAGATGCCGGCATCGTAGTTGACCTACAGACGAGCCATTGATCCTTTTGCCGATCACACAGTGGAACTCTCAATGAAAGCACCAATGTCGGTGTCAAAACCAGCGGATCTCGGGTAGGGGGTCCCAAACTGTGCGTCTAAGGTGGATGGTAACAGGAGGCGGGGGACACAATGTTTACCCAGGTTCGGGCCCTCTTGATGGAGGTAATACCCTACATCCTGCTTGATTGATCTTGATGATATGAGTATTACAAGAGTTGATCTACCACGAGATCGTAGGGGCAAAACCCTAGAAGCTAG
This sequence comes from Triticum monococcum, assembly GCA_034509565.1. Taxonomy (NCBI): domain Eukaryota; kingdom Viridiplantae; phylum Streptophyta; class Magnoliopsida; order Poales; family Poaceae; genus Triticum; species Triticum monococcum. The sequence continues at coordinate 343,842,408 of CM067847.1, forward strand.
CCTACGATATGATTGTTTGTCTCTCTATGGACTAGTCTGGCCCCTGGTTTATATAATCCACCATAGGCCTAGGATAACAAGAGTCCTAGCCGAATACGCCAGTGGGGGAGGAGTCCTCGTCTTGACCACCAAGTCTTGTGGAATCTTCCTTGTATGTGGCACCTGTCCGAACTGACCCATTAGTATACGGCCATGGGGGTCCTCGGCCCAATCTAACTGACCGGGAGACGACGTGGTGAGTACCCCCTAGTACAATGCACCACTTTGGCCTCTCCCTCACCTGCATCCCAGCCCACGCTGTAGCAGCAGCCCAGCGGCAGCCCACAAATCACCACGGTTCCTTTCTCACTCGAGCCAACCCAACCCTCACTTGCACTCGTCCCACGTGGCAGCACAGGGCCCACCTGTCCGTAGGGAGGCTGTAGCGCTCACCCCCCTTTCTTCCACCTCACCTCCCCTGCTTTACATGTCGTCCGCCATGGCCACGGTGGCCGAGCCCGCCGTGCCCGCATCCCTATAAGAACCCCCCCCTCGGCGTCCACACCTACTCTTCTAGGCTTTCCCCTTCGCCGCCGCCACCCAAGGGTCTTCCCCTTCTCTCTTTTCTCCTTCCCCGTGAGCCCCAAGTGTGGCTGAGAGCACGCTCGTCGTTGTCGCCGTCCCTCCGGTCTCCTCCATCCGCCTTCTTCAAGTCTGTCTCCTTCCCCGTCGTCCCCGTCGTTCTTGGCGTCCGTTTCATCGTCGAGGGAGTCATCAAGTCTGCGCCTGGCTTCCTCCGTTGCTCCCATCTTCTTCGCCACCAGAGTTCGCGCCGAGGTTTAGAGGTCGACTGCGTCGCCGCCGGCTCGTCTCTGTTGACCTCGCCGTGTCCTAGGTGAGCTAGGTAAACCCCTTTTCCGTCCCTGCGACTTCTCGCGCCCTCTAGTTCACCGTAGGCGTCTTTTTTTGTCATGCCTCTCCTGTGGTCTCGATGCTCCAGCGTAGTCTTAACTGTTAGTGAAGATGCTGTTGTAGCTTGCCAACCCCACGCATCCTCACTCCGGATCCCTGTTGTGCCTCGCTACGCGTACGCACCCCCGTAGTGCCTTGCCGTAGCAGCCGTGCATTTTCTCCCCTGCATGCCTCGTCATAGCCCCGAGCCGAGCGCGAGCTCGTGCTCCAGTGTCTGCTCACTCACGAGCCGCCTCCACTCGCTCACTGGAGTTCCCACATGTTCCCGCACGCCCGCTGCTGCTCTACTCAGTGAGCCACGCCTCCTAGTTCGTCGCTCGCCTCCAGCATCGGGCAACCATGGCCAAAGGCTCGGCCTTCTTGTTCTGGTTCAAAAGGAGCCAGGCGCCCATCTCAACACACACACACACTCTAATACCATTGTTTTTTGCTAGCAAGTCTGAGTATGACAGGGTGGCCCCACCTGCCATACATACAGCCCTAGTCTCTTTTCTTTATATTTTTTCCAACAAATTTCCATTTCTGGAAATATGCAACAATCCATTTTGGGCAAGTCCATTTCTGGACGGTTCTAGACAAGGAAGTTCCATTTCTGTCTTATTCCATTTAGGGAAGTTTTTATCTTATTGCACTTGTGATGATTTTTCTACAGCAACCACAGCATATTATATATGTTTTTGGGGTAGAAAAATCCGACCAATCTCGTGGTGGCATTAGTTTCTGCATTTGAGCAAGTTCATAGACATGTCATTTTATATCATGAAGTTGTCTTGCCATTTTCGTGTGATTTAATTCAATCATGCCATGAGGTTGCTTTGCACGTGGATAGCTTCATTTTCATGTCTACTTCATGCTAGATTTTGTTCTATGCCATGACATGCCTTGTAGTGAGTTAATCAAGCTTGTAAAGATGCCATGTTGAATCTGTTTCTGCTATGTCTAGCATTTTCACTGTCTTTCAAACTGTTATCTTTTGCATTATTGCCATGCTGTTTTAGTCATGCTCTAGTGGTTTATAGCTTTAGCTCAGTGTTCATCTTTTGTCAAGCATCTTGAGTAGATCACTGCCATGTGCTTTGTTGCTATGTTAGAGTGCAGTAGCTTAGTTTATTGTTGCATTTTATATGGCATCGTGGTGTTAATCGCAGAATAGTGCCATTATGGTTTTGCTCGCCATTTGCAAACCGCCCATCCGATTCCGGAGATCTTTATATCAATTTCGACCGAAATCAACTCATATTTCCAGTGGTGCTCTTGGTTTGCCAAGTTGAGGCCTGGTTCAATCTTTTCCTTCCAGAGCACGCATATGCATTGCATATGGCATCCCGCATATCTTGCCATGTTTTGCATCATGTTACTTGCGCATTGCACCGTGGTTGATTGTGTTTCCCTTGCTTGTGTTCTTGCCTTGGGTAGAGCCAGGAGACGAGTAAGTGATCGAGGAACCCATTGAGTATGCTTACGAGGATCAAGCTTACGTCAACTCGGAGAACTTTCGCAGGCAAGATGACCATACCCTCGAAATCACTTCTATCTTTTCTTGCTTATTGCTCGCTCTATTGCTATGTGTATGCCGCGATACCTACCACTTGCTATATCATGCCTCCCATATTTCCATGTCAAACCTCTAACCCACCTTGTCCTAGCAAACCGTTGTTTGGCTATGTTACCGCTTTGCTCAGCCCCTCTTATAGCGTTGCTAGTTGCAGGTGAAGATTGGAGTTTGTTCCTTGTTGGAACATGATTATTGTTGGGATATCTTTATTATATCTTGTTTACTTTAATGCATCTATATACTTGGTAAAGGGTGGAAGGCTCGGCCTTATGCCTAGTGTTTTGTTCCACTCTTGCCGGCTTAGTTTTCCGTCATACCGGTGTTATGTTCCTTGCTTTTGCCTTCCTTTCGCGATTGGGTTATAATGGGAACCCCTTGAAAGTTTGCCTTGAACAAAAGTCCTCCAGCAAGGCCCAATCTTGGTTTTACCATTTGCCACCTAAGCCTTTTTTCCCTTGGGTTCCGCGGACTCAAGGGTCATCTTTATTTTAAACCCCCGGGCCAGTGCTCCTCCGAGTGTTGGTCCGAAACAGAGCCACTTGCAGCACCACCTCGCGGAAACTTGAGGGTTGGTTTTAGTTGTACGTAGTGTTCATCCAGTGTGCCCTGTTAAAGAGATACGTGCGACTCCTATCAGGATTTGTCGGCACATCGGGCGGCTTTGCTGGTCTTGTTTTACCATTGTCGAAATGTCTTGTAACCGGGATTCCGAGTCTGATCGGGTCGTCCTGGGAGAAGGAATATCCTTCATTGACCGTAAGAGCTTGTGATGGGCTAAGTTGGGACACCCCTGTAGGGTTTTGAACTTTCGAAAGCCATGCCCGCGGTTATGGGCAGATGGGAATTTGTTAATATCCGGTTGTAGAAAACCTGACACTTAACTTAAATAAAATGAATCAACCGCGTGTGTAGCCGTGATGGTCTCTTTTCGGTGGGGTCCGGCAAGAGAACACGGTCTCGCGTTATGCTTGAACATAAGTAGTTCTAGGATCACTTCTTGATCTTTGTAGCTTCTCGACCATGCTTTGCCTTCTCTTCTCACTCTCATTTGCGTATTTTAGCCACCATATATGCTAGTGCTTGTTGCAGCTCCACCTCACTACCTTTGCCTACCAATAAGCTTAAATAGTCTTACTCGCGAGGTTTTGAGATTGCCGAGTCCTCGTGACTCACAGATTACTTCCAAAACCAGATGCAGGTGCCGATGATACCATTCCAGGGGATGCGACTGAACTCAAGTGGGAGTTCGATGAGGACCCAGGACGTTACTACGTTTCCTTTCCAGACGATCAGTAGTGGAGCCCAGTTGGGGCGATCGGGGATCTTATGCATTTGGGGTTGTCTTTATTTTGGTTCCGTAGTCGGACCTTCATTGTATTTTGAATGTTGTAATGCTATATTTATGTATTGTGTGAAGTGGCGATTGTAAGCCAACTCTCTACCTCTTTCTTATTCAGTAAATGGGATGTGTAGAGATTACCCCTATTGCGACACGCCTACAATGCGATTATGCCTCTAAGTCGTGCTCCAACATGTGGGAGATATAACCGCATCATGTGTGTTACATCTCTATTGTCCGCTTCGGCATCTGACACTCTCACATGCACCCGCCGCACCTACCAGATCTTGTTTCATGATCGGGAGAAAAACGTTATCAGAATGGGCCGAGATTTGTCGAGTGGCCTTAGTATATCACCGGTAGGCTGCCTGTCAAATTTTGTTCCATTTGGAGGTCGTTTGATGCCCCAACGGTTAACTGCGTTAATTGTCTGACCCCTTTGTCCTTGCAGCCCAGCACCCTTTCATTACAGACCGCTAGCCCATCTAAACTCCCTCCATGCTCTCCATCGTTGGGTCACGACCGTGTGGGCGAAAACCGTACCTCAATAGCCCTCTCCTAGCTCCCAGAATGCATATAAAGGCCTCTTCCCCCGATATTTCAGACGAAAACCTAGCTCCCCTCATCCTCGCGCCGCCGGACATGTCCACCCCACCGCCGGACGTGTCTGTCACCGCCTGTAACACCCCGGATGTAACTTGCCATATATGTAACTCCGACTCTTGCCATTTTCGGGTTTAAGTTATGAGATTCTCTTCGTGGTTAGGTTTTATATCCGTTTTGTATTTTGTTCATGTCATGCATATCATGTCATCATGTGCATCCCCTTTGCATTCATGTTCGTCTCATGTATCCGAGCATTTTCCCCGATGTATGTTTTCGCAATCCGACACTCCCACATGCACCCAGCGCACCCCTCTTGTCTCTTTTCATGAGCGGGAGTTAAACATTCTCGGAATCGGCCGAGATTTGTCAAGAGGCCTTGGTACATCACCCGTAGACCACCTGTCAAATGTCGTTCCATTTGGAGGTCATTTGATACCCCAGCGGTTAACCGGGTAACCGCAAAAGCCTCTTTTGTGTTGCAGCCCAGCAGCCCTCCAGAACAGCCCAATAACCCATCTAAACCATCTCCATGTTCTCCGTCGTTGGATCATGATCGTGTGGGCGAAACCCGCGCCTCATTTGGACACTCCAAACTCCCCCTACCTATATAAATGTGTCTCCCCGTCCATTCCCGTGTCTAAACCCTAAATTTACCTCACCTCTCCACGCCGGACGTGTCCATCCGCGCCGGACGAAATGCGCCGCCACCCTGGACCAGTGGCTGCCCACCACGTGGCCCTCCGCCGCCGCGGCCCCCAGGGCCCGTAGCCGGCCCGCGCCGCCCGACCGCTTCCTCCCGCGCCTCCCCGTGCCTCCCTGCCCCGCCCGGCGCCACCATGCCTCGCCTTCGGCCGCCACCCACTCCTTCCTGTGCCGCCGTGCTAGCTCGCCGCCGCACCGCACGAAGCGCCCCGCGGCTCCTCGCCGGCAACTCCGGCCAGATTCGGGTCGGCGCCGCCCAGATCCGGCCGCCCCGAACCACCGGCGACCTCCCTACCAACTCCGGCCTCCTCCACGCCCAACTCCGGTGAAGCAACTGCCGTCCTCGTGAACAGTGCCCCGAAACCCTAGATCTTTTTTTGGAGGGTAATTTTCCACAAAGTCCCGAATCTCTGTAATATTTTCAAGCCTACTTCATCATGCCTTATCTTGGTGCATGTAGCTCCGATTCATGCATATGATATGTCAAAATGTTCGTCTCGCTGAGGTCTTCACGTTAAAAGCATTTCCATGCATTTTAATTTCCATTATGGTGCCATTTTATTTGTTGCAAGAGTTCTATAAAATGTTGACTACTGGTACTTATCAGATCATGGTGATTTGTCATTTTTGTTGCATTTGATGTGTGCATCATATGAGCATGAGGTCTACATGTGTTTTGAACTAAAACATGTTATCTTTACAGAGGTGCAAGTCTTGTATTTTTTTGATCTATGTGGTGACTAGCAGAAGCATGCAAAGTAGGCTCCACAATGTTGCGGTTTTCACGGACTTAGAATTTTATCAAGTCCTTTTCCTGCTTTTATTTTGATGCCATGTAAACTTGATGCTACCGTGAGATCCATGCTTATTTTGGGATACATTAGTAAGGATGTTTTGAACATCTGGTTATGATCTATCCATTCGTGCCCCTGGTTGCAATTATGGAGTGCTCTAGAATGCCATTTTCTTGCAATACTTTTGCTATAAAATGTTCCTAGCAGATTGTTAACATGTTAATCAATATTGCCATGGTTGTTTCTAGTGATGCATGTACCCTATGAACTTGTCTTGCCATGTTAAGCTTCAGGGACATGTCATCTTACTATTGGTATGCTTATGTTGTCATTTAATGCTTTATGGTGAGTGGCATGAGCTTGCAAAGTTGCTATCATGAATCTGTTTATGCCATGCTCTGTTTTTCTTCCAAGTATGAAAGTGTTAATAAAACTTGCTATGATTACATGGGTGCCACCATATCTTATGTGCCTTTTTGGCTCATGTTCACTAAGGGACTTTTGTTCTATGATTTTAGTAGAATCATGCCATGCTTTTGTTTTCTATTATATGTTCCTGTAGCATGTTGTTTGCTTTCTCTAAACACTGCTTCTTGATGTTGTTTTTGACATGTTAATATTTTCACAAAGTCTGTGAAGCTGATATCTTTTGCACTTTTGCCATGCTTGTTTGAACCTTTTCTACTGTGATTTAGCTGTAGCTCAGTGTTCACGTTTTGTCAAGCATCTCTTGTACATCACTGTCATATGCTTTGTTCTTATGTTGGAGTGCAGTAGCATAGTTTCTTGTTGCATGCTAAGTGCCATCATGCTGTTAATCGCATATTTGCGTCATTCTTGTTTGGCTTGCCATTTGCAAACCGTGCATCCGATTCCGGTGATCTTTATATCGATTTCAACCGAAATCATCTCATCTTTCCAGCAGCATACTTGGTTTTTCAAGTTGGTGCCTTGATCATTCTTTCCCTTTCGGAGCACACATATGCATTGCATATCATATGTTGCATATCATGCCATGTATTGCATCATGTTGCTTGTACATTGCACCGTGATTGATTGATGTTCCATTGCCTGTGTTCTTGCTTTGAGTAGAGCTGGGAGACAAGTACGTGAACGAGGAACCTGTTGTGTCGGGGATATACCCCGTGCTATGACCCGGCCGGAAGTATGACCCGGCCGGATTTGGCGACTCACTAGTAACCCGCCCTAACTTGACGACTCACGAAGTGAACCACTCGGATCTCTACACTCACTGATGACCTGGCTGGGCCTGGTGACTCATTGGTAACCCGGCAGGTGGGTCAGAGGAGTGAGCAGACCCGGTGGCCCAATGGGCGGTTCATGGAAGGCCGGCTCGTATTATGGTGGGCCGACTTAAGAGAAAATGCAAAGGGATATTCCCTTACAAAGGAAGCAAGACTAGGACTCCACTTGTAATAGAGTAATCCTAATCCTAATAGGACTAGTCATGTAAGCCGCCCCTTCAACATATATAAGGAGGGGCAGGGCTCCCAAAAGGGGACAAGATTGACAAGTTCCACGAGTTGGACAAGTTAGGTTTCTGAATCATTCTTTCAGAAGTATTCAAGGCCTCTTCCCAAAGATGCACTCTCTCCTCCATGAAACATATTTCCTTCTCTAACTACAGACATACGCAAACAATACCAACTATAACATATAATTTCAAAAACATATCTACCAATGTAACATATCTACTATCGTAAAATGGAACACTGATTATTAGTACAATACAATTACCTTTAACTTTGCCACACTTGGACCTAGTGACTCCAGAGTAGGTATTGTGCCCCACCCTCCAATCTCATCCACCATGAAATATAGGGGGCGACCTGACCGAAGGCGGCAACTTGCTGCAGCTCCAAACAGAGGACTTGGACTCGACTGCCTGGCGGAAACACTTCATGAACAATGGCCACCAACCTTACAATTTACAGACCAATCAAAATGAATGGAGCTCCTAACTTTCTATACAGTGTGTATACCTCTGTCAAGTTGCTCATAGGGAATGGGAGATCATCAGATAGTACATTGTTGGTCACCATATGAGTTGGAGCTTTGGGCTAGGATGTTTATTCTGGTTAGAAGCTCCTTCTCGAGGAAAACCTTACTTCTCAAAGCCTCTCTGCATGAGGTGCTTGACGAGTACTTCTTCCCTGCAGGATACTGAAGAATTGACACTAATACAATCAGATATGTACAGTATCGATGAACACCAACTATGTTTGACTAATCATTTGCCTTCTAAATAGGAAAAAGTTAATCTACACCTAGAGCTCAAATGATATTATTAATTATATCATCCAAGTGAGCACATAACCAGTGAGCTGCACGATGGCTGCGGCTAACTCATCCAGTGCACAAACTGACTGTCAACTCTGGCTGGGATAGAAATTTAATGTGAAGTGCTCCAGTGTATACAATAACAGAATCACATTTATACAAGGCTAAATTAGTACCCATTTTCTCAGTTGTAGGCAGAACATTTCTATCATAGGAACTAGAGTTAGCAAATGGATAACCATGCTCCATAATGGTCAAGATTCTGCAGACATAAACCTTATGCAATTAACTGTTGTGATATACCAACCAGATTATGTGTTTTCTTCAAAAGCGATAGTACATTATGAATAGTAGGCTACCAAAATTGAAGTTCTTCAACTGAAACTTTTTCAAAGAAGCAAAGACCATGATCATCTCTTAAATTCATCGGAAGTTGCTACAACCAAAGTACATGTGTATTTGAGGGCCAAACTAAGGTAATGTTAGGAAACGGTAAGAGACAACTGATAAACAAGCCAAAGAAAATCAAATCAAAGCGGTTATTTTTTGTTATAGCACCTGACCTTGACTATGTGTATGTGGTGGTTCTTGAAGTTCGGGTCTCTGAGATGAGTCGGCATATGCACTTCTCATGGTGTAGGTGTGCACCTCGTCCTGCAACCTACGTGGAAACAAAGAAAGAAAGAACAAAGCACATTAGCCTATCCACCCATACAAGAGGGACCAAAGGCACCCTAAATCCTAACACTAATGGCGAGCTCCATGCATGGAGGAAGAGGAAGACAAGAGCGTGGTGGTACTGACTGAGGGAGTCCTGGATTAGGGGGTCCTCGGACAGACGGACTATATCCCTTGGCCGGGCCGTTGGATTATGAAGATACCAGATTGAAGACTTCGTCCCGTGTCCGGGTGGGACTCTCCTTTGCGTGGAAGGCAATCTTGGCCGTTCGGATATGTAGATCTCCTCCCTTGTAACCGACTTTGTGTAACCCTAGCCCCTCCAATCTCTATATAAACCGGAGGGTCTTAGTCCGTACGACAACAACAACAATCATACCATAGGCTAGCTTCTAGGGTTTAGCCTCTCTGATCTCGTGGTAGATCAACTCTTGTAATACTCATATCATTAAGATCAATCAATCAGGAAGTAGGGTATTACCTCCATTGAGAGGGCCCGAACCTGGGTAAACATCATGTCCCCCGCCTCCTGTTACCATCCGCCTTAGATGCACAGTTCGGAACCCCCTACCCGAGATCCGCCAGTTTTGACACCGGCATTGATGCTTTCATTGAGAGTTCCACTTTGTCGTCATCATAAAGCTTGATGGCTCCTTCGATCATCGGCAACGATGCAATCCACGGTGAAGTTTTTCTCCTCGGACAGATCTTTGTATCCGGCGGCTTCGCACTGCGGGCCAACTCGCTTGGCCATCTGGAGTAGATCGAAAGCTATGCCCCTGGCAATCATGTCAGGTTCAGAAGTTTGAACTATACTACCGACATCCGCGGAGACTTGATCTTTGACGGATTCGAGCCCGCGTCAGGTGCGCCGCACAGTCACGACGGGCATGACATAGCTCTACCACCAGACAGTGTTCAGGAGATCACACTTGTGGCGACTCCGGCCCTTGATCCGGAGCAGATCGCGCCGTCCGAGGACGGGTGGATGGACCCCGCCCCAAAGGCCGCACACTTAGCGGCGATAGAGCCGAATACTGACTTCACCTCCTATGAGACCAGTGTTGCCGGACCTTTGGATTCGTCCCCGGCCACGGTCTCCGAACCGCCTGCGTTCGTACCTATCAAATCTGATTGGGCGTCGATCACGGAGTTTTCCTCCACGGATATCTTTCAGCACTCGCCCTTGGGCGATGTGCTAAACTCATTAAGGTCTCTCTCCTTGTCAGGAGGCCTTTGGCCGAACTGTGTTCGGCTCGAGTGGGAAGCGGACGACGAAGAAATTCATTCCCCACCCACTGCCGACTTAATAGCCACTATCGACGACTTAACCGACATGCTTGATTTCCGCTCCAAAGACATTGACGGTATGGACGACGATGCGGGAAATGAACTGGAACCACCGCCCGCAGGGCGCTGGACTGCCACTTCATCACATGATACATACATGGTGGATGCACCCCAAGAAAATGATGACGAGGAACGGGAGGAAGCAGCGAAGGACAATTCCCTCGAGAAGCAACCAAAGCGACGGCGTAAGCGCCGCTCCAAATCCCGCCCCAGCAAAAACAGCGATAACAGTGCAAGAAAGGGTAACACCCCAGTCGACCCCAAAGGAGACAACGACCATATGAACCCAACAGTCGAGCAGAATGAACTAGCGGATGGCAAACATAGTACGGAGCCGATGTCAGGTCACGACGACCTTGAGGGTAAAACTCATCAACCTATCTCTGGAGACATGAATAGTCCGGACGATGATGCACACATCATCCCTGAAAGACACTTGGAACAAGAGACCCTTCATAAAAGGCTCATTGAAACCGCGTGGAGCCTAAAGAAGCAAAAGCATAGTCTTAAGACCATGCAGAATACGCTCAACAACAGATGGAATAAAGTGCTTGACACGGAAGAAAAGTACGGCGGTAATCGCCACACAAAAAGGTATCCAAAGCGCAAGATGTTGCCTAAATTCGACGATGAGGCCTTAGAGCCCACTCAGCCAGAAAATAAAATGGTTGACCAACCGGACCGGCCACCCCATGGTCGCGACAGGGCGGCTAACGATGACGTACACAAGTCAGCACACGATCTACGTGAGGACCTACACAAAAAAGTTGGTTTGACCAGGTCCATTTACGGACCTAGGAAGCGCGTTCCATCACAGAATCATCACCGTCCAAATGACTATACTGATAGAATAATGGTTCGGAATCAAAACCGGGCACTACAACCGTCAGACACACCCAAATACAGGGGTGTCGCGCACCCCCTATGCTTCACCGACGAGGTACTGGATCATGAATTCACAAAAGGATTCAAACCCATGAACATAGTCATACGACGGAACAACAGACCCTAGGGTCTGGATTGAGGATTTTATTCTTCACATCCACGTGGCTCGTGCAGATGATCTCCACGCCAACAAATACTTGCCCTTAAAGTTGAAAGGACCAGCTAGGCACTGGTTGAAAACCCTCCCCAAAAACTCAACAGGAAGTTGGGAAGAGCTCGAGGACGCTATCATGGCTAATTTTCAAGGGACCTATGTCCAACCTCCGGATGCAGACGATTTAAGTGACATAGTTCAACAACCCGGAGAGTGAGCCCGAAAGCTTTGGAACATATTCTAACTAAGAAGAATCAAATTGTCTATTGACCGGACGCCGAAGCCTTAGCGGCTTTCAAACATAGTGTCCTGGATGAATGGCTTGCCAGACACCTTGGCCAGGAAAAACCAAGGACAATGGCAGCCCTAACAAGCCTTATGACCCACTTTTGCACGGGCGAGGATAGCTGGCTGGCCCGCAGCGGCACCGGCGACCCAAGCACATCCGAAGTCAGGGATGGCAATGGAAAACCACGACGTAATAAAAGCAAGCGTCGAAGCAACGAAGATAGCCCAGACAACACGGCGGTAAACGCCAGATTCAGGGGCTCTCGCCCCGGTCAACGGAAAAATCCATTCAAAGGTAGTAGAGATGGACCGTCCAGCCTAAACAAGATTCTGGACAGACTATGTCAGATTCACGGCACCTCCGATAAACCTGCAAATCACACCAATAGAGAATGTTGGGTCTTCAAGCAGGCCGGCAAGCTAAACACCGAACACAAGGGGAGGGAGACACCAAGTGAAGACGAGGATGAGCCTCACCAACAAAACACCGGGGGACAAAAAAAACTTCCCACCAGAAGTCCAAACAGTGAACATGATTCACGTAACGAAGAGGAGGAGCACACGCCCGCTCGAGACGTATGCACCGTAGAGCCCGTTACCCCCAAGTTCACCCTTGGTCGGCCTACCCAATCACTTTTGATCGTAGGGATCACCCGACTAGTATCCGGCACGGAGGATCGGCCACCTTGGTACTAGACCTAATAATTAACGGATACCATCTCACCTGAGTCCTTATGGACGGCAGCAGTAGTCTTAATCTGATATATCAAGACATAGTCCGCAAAATGGGGATAGACCCAACAAGAATCAGCCAAAGCAATACTACCTTTAAAGGAGTAGTACCAGGCTCAGAGGCTCGCTGCACGGGCTCTATAGTACTAGAGGTTGTATTCGGTTCTCCCGACAACTTCCGAAGCGAAGAATTAACCTTCGACATTGCTCCATTCCGAAGCGGCTATCAAGCACTACTCGGAAGAACAACCACCACTTGTTTTAACGCAATACCGCATTATGCTTATCTTAAGCTCAAGATGCCCGGTCCACGTGGCAACATCATAGTTAGCGGAAACTCAGAGCGTTCCTTACATGCAGAGGAATGTACGGCGGCTTTCGCAGCCGAACACTGAAAGACCCCTCCAACCAGAATAAATGATCGGTCGACAAGACCGCGGACACGGCTAGACGAGTCCGGCACCCCCCTCGTTGTAACAGTTCAGATAAACCCGAGATTGGGTAGATGGATATACCCCCATAGGTGGCGCTAGGGGCTTCTCGCATGTAAAAAGGACTATAGTTCGGTTTGACCTTACTAAAATTGAATTTCAATGGTCTATTAATAATAACCAATTTTCCGCACGTAGGCTTTCACCTAGGGTTTTTCTCTCTTGCAGATGACAATCGTGCTACACTCTTCCAGGACACAGCACAACGGAGACACATGCGTAGACGTGCAGCAGGGCCCCGCTCAAAGGTTTCTTTTTAGATTAAGACCCTATGTAAACCTTTCTCACTGTCTCTTGTTGCTTTACGCCCTCCAGATACTTAACACAACCGAGAGGGATGCTGATGTTATTGGCAATTTCGCCACGTCAGACTAATGCACGTACCTGGAAATTCAGGGTTCGTTATCAAGGGCTTTGCTCAGCCCGGTATAGGTTGTAAAGTCTGAATACCTTAGAAAGTGTTCGGCATCGTGAGTTTGGCCCTATATGCATCAGCTCCGAATCATGTCTTTGGTCAAATGTTGGGTTTGCCCGGCTCCCGTGTTTTGCTATCTTATGTTCCACTCTATCGGCTAAGGTGGCACCGGGAGAACTACTGCGATTGTGCCCCGGTTCATCTGGGCGAGCACCTCAGTAAAGATAGCCGAAAACTGACTGTCATGATAAAGCGCGAGACTGGTCAACCACTCGATGACTCAGCGGAATCCTCGCGATTCCTCCGCATTAATGAAGGACCGGTTTCCTGGTCATGTATGTACACGCACCATACTCGGATAAGCGCGGAGGTACTAGGGGCTATATAGCAGCCCCATTGTCAAACTCCTATGGCTAAGGGAAAGTGTTAAAGCAATATAGTCCGATTGCCTTGTTCACCGCGCTATCACCTCCTTCATGGCCCAAGACGTTGGATCAAGTGTGAATACGTGCTTTTCCGAACACCCCCGCATTATGTGCGTGGGGGCTAAAGCCGACGACTGCAAACTTTCAGGTTATATACATACATAAAACGGCCGCACAGGAGGCATCATAATACTTTCAGGCAAAAGTATAAACATAGCCTTTATAATTCAAAGAATATTATTTTTACAATTTGGACACATGCCACTCGAACATGATACTCTTCGAGCATTGCACCTCTATTAACGGAGCGCCTTCTAGGACTTCTCCTAAATAGTGCTTGGTCGAGACCTGGCCTACGGTCAGACCCTGGGTTGTAATAGCAGTAGCATCCATCTCTGCCCAGTATGTCTTAACACGGGCAAGAGCCATCCGCGCACTCTCTATGCATGCCGACCTCTTTACGGCATCGATACGCTGCACAACACCAAGGAATCGTTGCACTAAACCAAAATAACTATTCGACTTTGGCCCTTTCGGCCAAAGATGATACACGACAGACCTTATATCAAGCCCAGACAACCTATGGAGCTCCGCCCACTCGGCCATTTGCTCATTTAAGAGCAGCGCACACGTCGGAGCACTGAACTGCGACCAGAACAACTTCTCTACTTCAGCAGCACTCATTCCCAAGTCCGCATACGCGTCTGCAGCACTCCGTAATCGATCCATAGGGGCATACTTCGGATCTCCGAACTTTGTCCGCAACAAAAAGGGCTTCCCAGCAGTGATATCTCTGGCTTGACGGAGCTCCTCCTCTGCCGCTCGGAGTTTAGAATGGGTTTCCTTGGCTGCCTCCACGTCTCTCTTCAGGTCAGCCGCTCTCACTTGGATTTCCTTTTCAAGAAGCTCATCTCGGTCGCGGCATCTTTCAGCTCAACAGCCATCTTGGCTATTTTATCGTTGCTCTTGCGATGAGCAGCTTGTTCGGATCTTAAGTCTTCGGCCGCCTTTAGGGTGGCCGCATCACTTCTCCTAGCTTGCTCCTTGGCTCGGGCAAGTTCCGCTCGAAGAGTCTCCACGACGGCAGCTCCATCTGTAGTCACATCATACATCAGATACTAGCATCATGCTCCTCTTAATATCTGTTGACCACCCAAAAATACATACCCTGTGCCTTGTCAAGCCGCTTGTTCACAAGCGCAATATCGGCATCTGCCGCGTCAAGTTGCCAGCTTAGTCCAGCAAGCTCGGCAGTCCAGCCAGCCACCGGACCGTTAGCCGCCTGCATAGGATAGAAGCATGGTCATTACCCGGGATTATGATTCTCTGCTTGCCGCCTCTCGACAGCATCCAGAGTATCAGGGGCTACTATCGGTATAGAGCACACCTAGCGAGTGTGGTACCGTCAAAAATTTACATATTACTATGCGTACGTCAAATCCTCTTCGCAGGCTCACAAAAGATTCATGCAACCCACTTTTGGCGGATGAGATCCTCTCGATCACAGTACCCATTAAGGTACGATGCTCCTCTAAGCTTACCGCTTGCTCCAAAAGATTCATCAGTGCATCTGTCGGATTTCGTGTTCCCGCAGACCCTTGAGGTTCGAACACTGGGGTGCACGCGGAGATTTCGCCTGCTACCTACCTGCACCCCTCCGCCTTGCTAAGATCTAAGCTATGGAAAGAACAACACAAGAGACACAGGGTTTATACTGGTTCGGGCCACCGTTGTGGTGTAATACCCTACTCCAGTGTGTGGTGTGGTGGATTGCCTCTTGGGCTGATGATGATGAACAATACAAGGAAGAACAGCCTCGCGAGGGTCTGTTCTTGGCTGGGGCGATGAACTGCTGGGAGGAGTCCAGTCACCCTTCTCTCTCTCGGATTTCGATCCCCCTCCTACTATGGTGGCTAGTTCTATTTATAGAGGCCCTGGTCCTCTTCCCAAATATCGAGCGGGAAGGGATCCAACAATGGCAGGCTAATTTGAAAGGGGACAGCTAGTACCAGCTATCCTGACAAAAGTAGTCTTCGCCTGCACAAAGCTCTGGTGGTGACGCCGTCTTGGGCTCCACGATGACCTCTGTCTTGCAGTCCTCCGGGTCTTGGTCTTGTTGCACCGAAATGGCAACCTTTGCCTGATGCCTCGGTACTCCGCGGCTGCACTTGCCCCCTTTGCACCAAAGGGGAAAGGAGGACACTTCGCGGGCTGGCACCCGCCTGGCGTCCTTGGTCGTGATGGCTTGCGTCACGGGCACCTCGTGAGGTACCCCGCCTTGATCTCTCCGCCTCCTCGCGAGCCAGCCTGATGAGGCCATGCCTGAGGAAGCTCCGCGTCATCCGCCCTGCGAGGCTTGTCCCCTCGCGAGGGTCTTGGGTCTGTGTTGGTGAAGATGGGCCGTGCTGGGCTCCCCTTTGAGCCACGCCGCAGGCCGCAGGCAGGCATGTCTGGGGACCCCCGTTCCCAAAACGCCGACAGTAGCCCCCGGGCCCAAGGCGCGCCCGGGCTTGGCCATGTAGGGAGGCGAAAGGGCAAGAGCGAAGCGCCGCGGGCCCTAACAGCCTGCGGCCTTGGGCGCCGCGTGGCGGTTGATTGGACGTGGGCGTCTCCACTTCCCCTTGGCGCCTCGGCAACTGCACGGATTGGACAAGTCCCTGCATGCAAAGCGGGTCATGATTACCTGCGGTCGTGGGGGCCGTCGGTTGGCCCTCGCCAGCTATAAGTACTGATCGGCGCGCGCCCTTCTAGTTCATCTCCCCTTGCTTCTCCTTCTTCTTCATGGCCCCGTCAAGGAGGCTCTCGGCCACGGAGAAGGGGAAGGCTCGCCAGGTTGAGCATGCCTCTCCCCCGCCCAAGCGCGGCCGAGGGCGCCCTCGCAAACATCCTGTGGCCACCACGATAGCTCCCCGCGGCTGTGGAGACGCTTTCCAGCATGGAGACAGGCGGATTGCTGTGGCCGGGGGGCGCGCTCCAGTCACACGTCCCCCTAGGCCGCGCTTTCGCGCTGCAGAGGTGCTGTCGGAGTTCGTCGTGTGGTCGGCGGAGCCGACTAGCACCCGGCTTCCACTTCCTCGCTTCCTCCTCGGCGAGCTCCCGGCGGCGCCCTAGGCGGCCTCTGGTTTCAGGCCAACAGCTGCTGCAGCCGGGCCTCATGGGCTTCACTAGAGGTCTTCGTAGCTGGGAGCCTGGCCCTGGCCCACGGTTGGCAGACGTTTGCCCGCGCGCGTGGCCTGGGCCGTCAGTGCACCCTGCACTTCAAGTTTGACGGCGATGCCACCCTCTACGTGAGGGTGTTTGGGGAAGATGGTCGCCGTGCAGGGTGCTGCCCCGAGGACGACGACCGCGGCCGGGAACCCAGCTCTGGCGATGATGGAGAGGACAGCGCTTGCGTGACTGGCGGCGCTCAGGGTTCCCCAAGCTTCTCCGGTTCTTCTTCAGGCGGCGACTCCTCTAGCGGTGGCCGCGGTCAGCCTCCACGCCGTCGTATCTGCTTGGGAGATGGTAGCGTGTCCGCCCGCCATCGCGCCCCGGTGAAGCGCGAGAGGGAGTCTGCCTGAGCCCCGGAGGCAGCTCGAGTCTTCCCTGTAGGCCGGTGTGAGGCGAGCTGCGCCTGATTTGTTCTTTCTTTTCCTTTTTCCTGCGCAAAAAGACAGTAGTGTGGAGCCCCGCGGGGGCGTGTTTGGGTTATTGCTATTAATCATCGTTTTGCTTCCGTTACCGTGCCTTTCGGCTACGTGCCCGCTCGTGGATAGTTCCCAGCCCCAGCCGTGGGGGGGGGGACCGACCCAGGCCCTGTGTTCGTGTCGTGGTGCCCATGGGGCACGGACTAGAGGGGTGCTCCTGTAATGGACCCAGGTCGCGAACCCTTTGAACGACTAGGACAGGAACACTCGCGAGGGCGCTCGGCTACCCCCTCCCTCGCGAGGCCTTGCATAAGAGAAATCGAGGCAGGAGAGCGAAAAGCCAAAGAACCCCAAGCCAAAGACGGCAACATCTTCAATAAAACTTCGAATGAGAAGGAACAAGCCAACTGCGGAAAGCAAATGAAAAGCCGCGTCCGGCACCTAAGCTCTGGGCCTTTTCCAAAACGCGACAGCTTCACAGGCATTCACCTTCTTCATAGGCTCTGGGCCTTTTCCAAAACACGGTAGCTTCACAGGCATTCGCCTTCTTCACAGGCTCTGGGCCTTTTCCAAAACGCGACAGCTTCACAGGCATTCGCCTTCTTCACAGGCTCTGGGCCATTTCCAAAACACGACAGCTTCACAGGCATTCACCTTCTTCACAGGCTCTGGCCTTTTTAGGGGTAGAACCTCCGGAGGTGCTGGATGTTCCATGCGTTCTAGACCGGCACGCCCTCCTGAGTCTCCAAGCGCGCGGAGCCGGGCCTGGAAACATGAACAACTTTGAACGGGCCCTCCCACATGGGAGAGAGCTTGTGCAGCCCCTCCCTGGAGAGAACCTGCCTGAGCATGAGGTCTCCTACCTCGAGAGTTCTGGGGCGGATGTTGCGGCAGTGATATCGCCGCACCGCTTGTTGGTACCTCGCCGCTCGCAGCGCGGCTTCTCGGTGACGTTCCTCCCCCAGCACGAGGTACATCCCCCGCATGGTGTCCTGCTGCGCCTCATCGAACGCCAGGACCCGTGCGGAGCGACGTCTGACCTCGTGAGGGAGGACCGCTTCGGCTCCGTAGACTAGGAAGAACGGGGTCTCTCCAGTCGGCTTGGACGCGGTTTTGCGGATGGACCACAACACAGACTGAAGCTCGTCGTACCAACCTCTGCCACAGGCCTCCAGCTTCTTCTTGAACGTCCTGGTCTTGAGGCCCCTTAGGACCTCCGCGTTGGCTCGCTTGGCCAGGCCGTTGCTTCGGGGGTGCGCCACCGAAGCGTAGCATATCTGCGTTCCAAGGTTAGCACAGTATGTTTTGAAGAGGTTACTGGTGAACTGCGAACCGTTGTCCGTGATGATGCGGTTTGGCACCCCGAACCGGCTCACGATGCCCTTGATGAACTTGACCGCGGAAACCGAGGGTATGGTGCGGACAGCCTCTACTTCAGCCCACTTGGTGAACTTGTCCACGGCGACGTAGAGGTAGCGGTAGCCCCCTGGCGCCTGAGGAAATGGGCCCAAGATGTCCAGCCCCCAGACTGCGAATGGCCACGAAAGGTGTATAGTCTGCAGGCCTCCTGGTGGCTGATGGATTTTCTTGGCGTGGAACTGGGAGGCCTCACAAGCTTTTACTAGTTCGACAGCGTCATTGAGTGCGGTGGGCCAATAAAACCCACTACGGAATGCCTTGCCGACGAGGGTCCGTGATGATGAATGATGTTGACAGTCTCCGCCGTGTATATCTTCTAGCAGTTCCTTCCCTTGCTCCCTGGAGATGCAGTGCAGGGATACATCGTTTGGTCGCTTCCGGTAGAGCTCTCCATCCTTGATGCAGCATGTCGTGGCCTGGCGTGCCACTTGCTCCGCTTCCTCCTCCTTCTCCGGCAGGGTCCCTTGCGTTAAGTAACTCCGGAGCTCCGTGATCCAGCATCCCTCCTGAGGTTCTATCATCAGGAGCAGGCGTGCTCCTAAGGCCGGGCTGCAGGTCGGAGCTCCTGAGGCAGGTGGCTTGGGGAGCTCCTCCCGAGGCTGAGCCGTGTTTGACATTGACGGCAGGGCCGAGGGCTTGAAGAGCCGCTCCTCGAAAACGTCAGGCTCCTGAGGTAACCGACTGGAAGTCCGTTTGGCGATGTCATCGGCCTCCTGATTGGTGCCACGGGGCACATGCTGTAACTCCAACCCCCAGAACTGCTTCTCCATCCTGCGGACCTCCGCAAGGTAGGCTTCCATGTGCTCATCTTTCGGCTCGTACACCTTGTAGGAGAAATTGACAAGGAGCTGCGAATCACCCTTGATGGTGAGGCGTTTCACTCCCAGGGCAGCTGCGGCCTTCAAGCCCGCTATTAAACCTTCATACTCCGCTATGTTGTTGGAGACCTTTTCACCTTGCTAGAAAAAGAGCTGCACAGCGTAGTAGAGCTTGTCCTGAGTGGGCGATACAAGCACCGCCCCAGCCCCAGCGCCATGCCTGGAGAACGTCCCATCGAAGTACATGACCCAGCCTTCTGGCGCCTCGCTTCTCGGGGAGAGGGACCGATCCTCGTCAGCCTTGAGGCCTGGTGCCTCCGTCCATTCTGCCACAAAATCTGCCAGCGCTGCTCCCTTGATGACCCTGGTCGTGCTGAATTCGAGCTGAAACGCTTGCAGTTCTATGTTCCACTTAGCAACCCTTACAACTGAGTTAGGGCTCCTGAGCACTCTCTCCAGGGGGTATGACGAGACGACCTTGATGGGGTGACCCTGAAAATAGTGCCGCAGCTTGCGTGAGGCCACTAGTAGTGCGAGGAGGAGTTTCTGAGGCATGGGGTACCGTGCCCTCGCATCCCGCAACACCGCGCTAACGAAGTACACTGGGTGCTCAACGAGGTTGGGTGCGTCAGTGCTGGCGGCTCCCTTTGGAGACTCTGGCGCCTCTTGAGGCGATGAGGCCTCCTGAGGCTGGCCATCTGGGAGAGGGGCCTCTTCCGCCTCGGTGCACTCCTCTGCGGCGGCTGATCCTCCTCAGCCACGGTGGCGGTTTCTGTGGGCCTTCCTTGTTCCTGTTCTGCCTTGTCCCGGGCTGCTGCCGCGGTTTTGATTCGACGCTCCTCTCTAACCGCCACCAGGGCTGCGCTAGCGGAGTACGGAGTGGCGGCAAGGTAAAGCACCAGGGGCTCTTGAGGGCGCGGAGCCACCATGACCGGTGGGCTGGTCAGGTATCTCTTGAGATCCTGGAACGCCTTGTCGGCCTCTTTTGTCCACTCAAAGGGCCCCTTTTTCTTCATTAGCTGGAAGAAGGGCAGCGCTCGTTCCCCCAACTTGGAGATGAAGCGCCCCAGCGCAGTCAAGCGCCCAGTGAGCTTCTGCATTTCTCTGAGGGTCTTTGGCGGGCTCATGTCTTCCACTGCCTTGACCTTTTCCGGGTTAGCCTCGATGCCTCGGTGGGACACGAGGAAACCCAAGAGCTTTCCCGAGGGGACTCCGAACACACACTTCTCTGGGTTGAGCCGTAGGTTCACTGCGTTGAGGCTCGCAAAGGTTTCCTCCAGGTCTTGTATCAGGGTCTTGGCCTCCCGAGACTTTACCACAATGTCATCGACGTAAGCTTCAACATTCTTCCCGAGCTGCGGGCCCAAGGTGATGTGCATCAGCCGCTGAAAGGTCGCCCCTGCGTTACGCAGCCTGAATGGCATGCATGTGTAGCAGTACACCCCACAATGGGTTAGGAAAGCTGTCTTTTCGACGTCTTCTACCACCATCTTGATCTGGTGATACCCAGAGAAAGCATCCAAGAAGCATAGCAGGTCGCATTCCTCGGTGGAATCGATGATCTGGTCGATGCGGGGGAGCGGGAACGGATCTTGCGGGCATGCTTTGTTGAGGTTGGTGAAGTCGACACACATGCGCTCCTTCCCTCCCTTCTTTGGCACAACGACAGGGCTGGCCAACCAATCCGGGTATCGGACCTCGCGAATGACCCCGGCGGCTTCTAATTTGCGGGTCTCTTGGACGATGAAGGCATGCTCTTCTGTGGACTGCCGCCTGGCCTTCTGCTTCACAGGGCGCACATTGGGGCACACGTTGAGGTGATGCTCGATTACACTCCTAGGGATCCCTACCAACTGGTCAGGCTCCCAAGCTAACACCTTCTTTTTTGCACGCAGGAACCCGACCAGGGCCTCCTCCTGCTCGGGTTCGAGGTTGGCGCCTATGGTGAAAGTGGCGTTGGTGGACCCGTCCTCATCGATGGATATCTGCTTGGTTTCTGCCTTGTCTTGGGTGAAAAACTGTTTCTTCTTGGCGGATGCAGCCCCTTGGGCTCGGGGGTCTCCAAGTCGGCGGGCTATGCCGGTGCCGCCATCTTGAAGGCGAGCTTGAGCACCCGCAGCGCGTCTCCGGTGTCCCCGTGTACGGTGAGGACACCGCTGCTCCCGGGCATCTTCACGAGGTTGTACGCCGGGTGCGTCGCAGCCATGAACTGGGCCAGCGCTGGGTAGCCGAGGATGGCGTTGTAGGGGAGGCCGATGGGGGCGATGTCGAAGTCGACCAGCTCCGTGCGGAAGTTGTTGTAGGTGCCGAAGGTTACTGGGAGCCGGATCTGTCCCAAGAAGCTGGATGACCTGCCCCCAACGCCTGAGAAGGGCCAGCTGGGCTGCAGCCTTTCCAGGGGTATGCAGAGGAGGTTTGAGGCCTCGACCGAGAGCACGCTGAGGCCCGCACCGCCATCAATGAGAGTTATAGTCACGGCCACCTGGCAGATGGTGGGGGTGCACAGCATGGGGAGCGCACCCGAGCAGGCTGAGTTGGAGGGGTGGTCCTCCGAGCTGAAGGTCAGGCCGGCCCTGGGCGACGCCCGGTCCGGGAGAGCCCCCTGCCGCGTGGAAGCGGCGCTGACCCGGCGGATGAACAGCTTGACGTGGTGACTTGTAGGCGGCGCCTGCGAGCCGCCCAGGAGGGCCGCAACGACCGGGGGTGTTGGTGTAGCACGATGGGCAGGGAAGTGGCCGCGGGGCTCTTCCCAGGAGGCCACGGAGGCTGCCAGCAGGTGGGGCAGCCATGTGCGCGGAGCACCGATGAGGGCCATGGGGAGCGAGTTGGCCATGACCCTATCATCACCTCCGGCCTCGAGGAGGGCCTCCTCGCTCGCCAGCAAGAAGGCCAGCGAATCTGTCGCGCCGCCGTAGCGCGGCAGCGTCGTTGGCTTGGACTTGTTCGGCCATCGTACCCGCTACAGGGCTCGGGCCAGGGCGCGGAGCCCCCTGGCCCCCGTGCTGGCACCGGCGGCCGGAGCGAGCGACATGCTACTCATCGCGAGGCATGCCGTGGCGGTGGCGGAAGAGAAAACTCCGGTGCACCCCTACCTGGTGCGCGAAATGTCGGATTTCGGGTTCCGGCAGACCATTGAGGTTCGAACACTGGGGTGCGCGTGGAGATTTCTCCTCCTACCTACCTACACCCCTCCGCCTTGCTAAGATCTAAGCTATGGAAGGAACAACACAAGAGACATAGGGTTTATACTGGTTCGGGCCACCGTTGTGGTGTAATACCCTACTCAAGTGTGTGGTGTGGTGGATTGCCTCTTGGGCTGATGATGATGAACAATACAAGGAAGAACAGCCTCGCGAGGGTCTGTTCTTGGCTGGGGCGATGAATTGCTGGGAGGAGTTCAGTCACCCTTCTCTCTCTCTCTCAGATTTCGATCCCCCCTCCTACTATGGTGGCTAGTCCTATTTATAGAGGCCCTGGTCCTCTTCCCAAATATCGAGCGGGAAGGGAGCCAACAATGGCGGGCTAATTTGAAAGGGGACAGCTAGTACCAGCTATCCTGACAAAAGTAGTCTTCGCTTGCACAAAGCTCTGGTGGTGACACCGTCTTGGGCTCCATGATGACCTCCGTCTTGCAGTCCTTCGGGTCTTGGTCTTGTTGCACCGAAATGGCAACCTTTGCCTGATGCCTTGGTACTCCGCGGCTGCGCTTGCCCCCTTTGCACCAAAGGGGAAGGGAGGACACTGCGCGTGCTGGCACCCGCCTGGCGCCCTTGGTCGTCATGGCTTGCGTCACGGGCACCTCGTGAGGTACCCCGCATTGATCTCTCCGCCTCCTCACGAGCCAGCCTGATGAGGCCGTGCCTGAGGAAGCTCCGCGTCCTCCGCCCTGCGAGGCTTGGCCCCTCGCAAGGGTCTTTGGTTTGTGTTGGTGAAGATGGGCCGTGCTGGGCTCCCCTTTGAACCACGCCGCAGGCCACAGGCAGGCAAGTCTGGGGACCCCCGTTCCCAGAACGCCGACAGCGTCTGGTTGCGCACCGGACAATCTCAGACTGTTTCTGTCGCTCCCCTTAGGAGTCGAATACTCCGGACTTCGGGTAGCCGAAGGGATACCTTCTGGCCTTGGCGGATCAAGAGAAATCCTCCGTGATGACACCTCAGGGTCATCAGCCCCAGGAGGCGGGGAGACAAGGGGAGGCGTTTCGCTCTCCATCATCTCCCGAAGAAGATCCCTCGAAGAAGAACTCTGTCGGGAAGGGCTATGATCCGGACTGCAAGACATACATATCGGTTATTTTCCACGGAGATAAGGCAAAATATATTTACCAAATGTACTTTTGTTCACTAACAGCTCGGTGGAGGGCTGACCCCCTTGCGGGCACTGGGCGGCAAGGACGCCCTCCTAGGTAGGGCCTCCTGGCGAGGGTTTCTTCTCTCGTTTGGAAACCTTTGTTTCCAATTATTCAGGGGCGGTCCTTTTCTTTCCTTGGGAAGAGGGAATTTCGGATTCTTCTCCCTGATTATCCTCCTTCGTGGAGGTACTAATTCCCTCGGTTTGGATGAGTAATACGTGAGGCTCGCTTTCGGCTTCTTTGTCTCTCCTTTTATCTTCCCCCGAGGGAACTTGATAAGGTGCGTACTCCAGCATCCTGGCTAGTACAGGATCCGGCGAGCCCTCGGGAAGGGGGGACGAACACCTGATCATCTTTGCCTTTCTTACCCAGTCCTAGCCAAGAGCAATTCTTTCATAATTATGTTTTGGCAAATGAAAAGACAATGTGTTCGGTCGTGGAAATACTTACCTGGGTATATGGACGATTATAGTTGAGACCCGCATCCTCGCTGGTGTCCGAACACTTTATTCGTGATCCGAAGAACAATTTATACATCTCTTTGAGCGTCCCACCGAAGAACTGCTGAATAGTTCGCGCTCCTTCCGGGTGGAACTCCCACATATGAAGAGATCGACGTTAGCATGGCAGGACCCGGCGACCTAGCATAACCTGCATTACTTTGACGAGACCGACGTCCCTCTTGAGGAGATCTCAGATGCGACTTGGCAATGTCGGCACGTCATTAACCGGCCCCCAGTCTAGCCCCTTGGTGACCCATGACGCAGTTGTGGTGGGGGGCCCAAATGGAAGGCGGGGGCAGCCACCCACTTAGTACTTCGGGGAGCTGTGATGTAAGACCACTCCCACTGCCATAAGTTGGATATCTTCGGGAAGAAACCCTTTGGCCATGGGGTATCGACACCTTTGCTTATTGTGGCACCTCCGCATTCTGCGTGTCACCCATCGATCATCTTCTCCTTCACATTAAGGTCTTGAGCCATAAGCCAAAGTGTGGGGTGATGCGGAGGAAGGCCTCACATACGACGATAAACAACGAGATGTGAAAGATGGAATCCGGAGCTAAATCGTGGAAGTCGAGCCCATAATAGAACATGAGCCCTCTGACGAAGGGATCAAGACTAAAGCCTAGCCCTCGGAGGAAGTGGGAAACAAATATGACACTCTCGTTGGGTTCGGGAGTGGGGATGACCTGTCCTCGGGCAGGAAGCGTGTGCGAGAATGCGGCGGTCAGATACCTGGCCTCCCTTAGCTTCGTGATGTCCTCCTCTGTGACCAAGGAAGCCATCCACTGGCCCTGAAGGTTGGATCCGGACATGATTGAAAGTCCGAAGTGCTTCCCCTGAGCCTTGGGTGTTGGAACTCTGGGTGGCGGAAGGGAGGGATTGAGCGTGATAAGAAAAGGACAGGCTTTGGCCCCTTTATAAAGAGGGCGAATATCAAGCATCCTCCGTGTGGCCATTTGGAACTTGCCTAAAATCGAGGAGTCGTACTAACGAGCATGATTTGGTTAACCGCACCCGTATTGATGAGAATCCCGCGATAAGGGGACACGATCTCTGCTTCGACAAGACGTGCCAATAAAACTGCCTCGCAACACGTGAAGTGGCTGGTTGGGAAAAATGGTTCGAATAATGACCAAGGCCAGGGTGTGATGTCACGTTATGAAAAGTTGTCAGCAGATTAGATTTGTGGACATATTATACTCTCTACGGTGGTATGTGGAATTTGTTTTGCAGAGCCGGATACTATCCATGTGTTAAAAATCTTCTATGGAGTATTCGGAGGAGGGACCCGCCTTACAATGTCGAAGACAATCTGCGTGCTGAACTCATCGTCATTGAAGCCTGGTTCAGGGGCTACTAAGGGAGTCCTGGATTAGGGGGTCCTCGAACAGCCAGACTATATCCCTTGGCTGGACTGTTAGACTATGAAGATACAAGATTGAAGACTTTGTCCCGTGTCCAGGTGGGACTCTCCTTTGCGTGGAAGGCAAGCTTGGCCGTTTGGATATGTAGATCTCCTCCCTTGTTACCGACTTTGTGTAACCCTAGCCCCTCCGGTGTCTATATAAACCGGAGGCTTTTAGTCCGTAGGACAACAACAACAATCATACCATAGGCTAGCTTCTAGGGTTTAGCCTCTCCGATCTCGTGGTAGATCAACTCTTGTAATATTCATATCATCAAGATCAATCAAGCAGGAAGTAGGGTATTACCTCCATCGAGAGGGCCCGAACCTGGGTAAACATCGTGTCCCCGCCTCCTGTTACCATCCGCCTTAGACGCACAGTTTGGGACCCCCTACCCGAGATCCACCGGTTTTAACACCGACACTGACCATGTATGGATGTTGCGCATCCTTGAAGAGGAAGGTCTCACAGATGGCGATGGAATTGATGCATAGTCCTATTGCTCGAAGAAAATCGAGCATGATCATAGTGGTCCTTTCCATGTACACACCAATACGTGCCCTCGTGGTCGCCTATACTTTTGTAGAAACGAAGAGCACACCGACCTGCGTCGACCTATGGGAAAAGGGGCAGACCAACCCTGCAGGCAATAACTGGGACGGTGGCTGCCGCCCATACCTAGCCCCAACGGTTTCTTAGGTGAGGCACCTCGCGCATGTGCTGGACCCCACCTCGCGCCACCGCATATCTTAGTAGTTTAGCACCAACCACGTCAAGCATATACCATTAGGATCCTTGCGCACATCACACAATATTGTCGATTTTATACCTTCCTCCTCCCCAACTATGTTCTCATCTTCGCCTTCCCAATCCAAACTCGACATCGCCATCGATAGCGCATTTGGCTCGCAACCTAGCACAATGTTAAATTAAGAACAAAACTATATAGAGATATCTTTACATATAGTTAAGCAGGTGTGTTTCTATAACTCTTTAATCAATAAACTTACTACGTATTTCCTTTCTTTTTCTCCCTTCTTCCCTCTCCTCCTGCATGGTTAATCTTCTATATTTTTTTCAGTTATCTTATCAAGCTTCTAGAAAATAGAAATCAAAATGCTAACATGAGAGATAAAACCCGAGAAATCCAATAATTTTAGAGTGGCAAAGAAAATTAAAAGATGAGTTAATACCTTGATAATAATATGTTCATATCCAGTTGTACGACTGCTTGGGTCATAGTTCGAATACATTCTCCAAATGAGCTTGCTATTCATAAGAACAATTCAACACTTGCATTGCACTTGCAGCTATCAAATGGATTTAATCAGTCAAGAATTGTTTAATCACAAAGAATGGCCGATGGTTCGAGTAGCCTGAGGTGATGATAAACGAAATTAAGAATAGCATAGAGCAATAACAATGCCTTGATTACAACTTCCAAACGATCCCCAAAACATTAAGTCCGAAAGCATAAAATGAAGTTGTGGAAGAATCTGCAAACTATAGTAAGTAGACAAATTACCATCAGACTACACTGTGGATAATGATCCAAGTAAATGATATACATATCTGTATCGTTGCACTGCTACTGAGAATAACTATTCTCGATTAACACCTTCGATCATGTCATATGCTTCTGGTAGTTAGGCTCTCCACCTCAAGCCAACACGGTGTCCCCCGCCGATGACCCCCTCCACATGCCCTCACCGTCCTCCTCATCAATTATGAACTAAAGACATTGGCATCAAGAGATCCGATTTGCACTCTCAACATGCTCCTTAACAAGATCATTAATCTTCTTCTTGTATCTTGCACACATAAACCGATAATCATTAAATGCCCAGGTTTATTTGGAGTGCACTTAATAAAGGCCTATGTGTACACATCTAGCTAAAAGATAAAATCTGTAGCATAATTATCATCTCTGCATATCCTCACTCCCTCATACAAAGCTATCAGTCGCAATGCACTATATGGGGGTCTTAGTTAAAATCTGTACGAGAAGTATTTTTGCCACGTGTTATGTACCAGGGAATTTGGTGGTCAATTAGAACAATGCATGAAGTATTTTTGCCACACATGATGTGCCATTCCTATAGATCTGCTTGTAAGAAAGCAGTGCCAGGGATCAGGAGACCCAGCCGTGGGGGAAAACGAGGAGAAGGCCGAGGTGAGCTCCTCCGTGGATCCGGAAGCGACCATCATGGCCACATCACTGGGGTCGTCAGCGGTGGTCGGGGATGCTACGTCGGTTGTGGTCACGGCCGGATCCGTGGAGCACGGCGACGGGAGGTCAGGGAGGGACAAGAACAATGACGGCGGAGGCACCCCTCCATCGATCTAGTGACATGGAAGGATTCATCCGGGAGGAGACCGACGGAGGTTAAGGGACGGCAATGTGGAGGTGAGGGTTGGCCGATGGCGGTGGAGAGGAGGGCTTCAGTGGTGGCCATGGCCAAATCATGGAGGAGGGGAAGCGACGACGACGCCTTGAGGAGAAGGATCGTGAGGGTGTCAGGAGGGGGTCATCGCTGGGAGACACCGCGTCGGCTTAAGGTGGAGAGACAGATCGGGGATTCGGGTACGGCGGTGGAGGACAATGGGTAGTGAGGGACTGAGGGAGGGAGCAGGCGTCGAAGGATCGAGTGAACGTAGGCATTAATGGGCCGGCCCAAATATGTCGTTGTGACATGATGTGAAAGGTGGGCGAAAGATAGAAGTGGTGGGACGAGGTGGAAGTGAGGCGAGACTACCAACTAGGGCATTAGGAGTAGAGACTACACCTATATTGCTACCAAATATATAGAGAGATCTTTACATATAGTTAAGCCGGTGTGTTTCTATAACTCTTTAATCAATAAACTTACTATGTATTTCCTTTCTTTTTATCCCTTCTTCCCTCTCCTCCTGCCTAGTTAATCTTCTGTAAAATTTTCCAGTTATCTTTTCAATATTCTAGAAAAGAGAAATCAAAATGCTCACATGAGAGATAAAACCAGAGAAATCCAATTATTTTAAAGTGGCAAAGAAAATTAAAAGATGAGTCAATACCTTGAAAATAATATGTGCAGATCCACTTGTACGACAGCTTGGGTCATAGTTCGAATACATTCTCCAAATTAGCATGCTATTCATAAGCACAATTCAACACTTGCATTGCACTTGCATCTGTCAAATGGCTTTAATCAGTCAAAAATTGTTTAATCAAAAAGCTTGGCCGACAGTTTGATTAGCCTAAGGTGATGATAAATGAAATTAAGAATAACATAGTGCAATAATAATGCCTTGATTACAACTGCCATACTATCCCCAAAACTTTATGTCTGAAAGCATTAAATGAAGTTGTGGAAGAATCTGCAAACTACCATGGATAATGATCCAGGTAAATGATATACATATCTGTATCGCTGCACTGCTACTGAGAATCCCTATTCTCGATTAACACCTTCACTCATGTCATAAGCTTCTGGTAGTTAGGCTCTCCACCTCAAGCCGACACAGTGTCCCCCGGCGATGACCCCCTCCTCATGCCCTCGCCATCCTCCTCCTCAATTATGAACTAAAGACATTGTCATCAAGAGATCAGATTTGCACTCTCAACATGCTCCTTAACAAGATCATTGATCTTCTTCTTGTATCTTGCACACATAAACCGATAATCATTAAATGCCTGGGTTTATTTGAAATGCACTTAATAAAGGCCTATGTGTTCACATCTAGCTAAAAGATAAAATATGTACTATAATTATCATATATGCATACCCTCACTCCCTGGTACAAAGCTATCAGTGGCAATGCACTCTATGGGGGACTTAGTTAAAATCTGTACCGGAAGTATTTTTGCCATGTGTTATGTACCAAGGAATTTCATGGTCAATTAGAACAATACATGAAGTATTTTTGCCACACATGATGTGCCATTCCTACAGAGCTACTTGTAACAAAGCAGTGCCAGGGATCAGAAGACCCAGCCGTGGGGGAAAACAAGGAGAAGGCCGGTGTCGGTGTCAAAATCGGCGGATCTCGGGTAGGGGTCCCGAACGGTGCGTCTAGGATCGATGGTAACAGGAGACAGGGGACACAATGTTTACCAAGGTTCGGGCCCTCTCTATGGAGGTAATACACTACTTCCTGCTTGATTGATCTTGATGAATATGAGTATTACATAAAAAGGAATCTTCGGTTGCCAAGCTTGCCTTCCACGCCAAGTAGAGTCCAATACGGACATGGTGTAGTCTTCGGTCTTCATGTCTTCACATCCCATCAGTCCGGCCCATATATAATAGGCCGGATGTCCGAGGACCCCTTAGTCCAGGACTCCCTCAGTAGCCCCCGAACCTGGCTTCAATGACGAGGAGTTCGGCGCGCATATTTGTCTTCGGCATTGCAAGGCGGGTTCCCCTTTCTCTGAACTCCAAGATAGTATTTAGATGCGACGATAGTATCCGATCCTGCCATATACCACACACAACCACAGAGAGAATATATATAATTTCACACAAGTTTCGTCCGTTGACAGCTCTTCAGAACATGACATTACGTCTGTCCGGTCACAACCTTGAACCACTCTTTGTCTGCCGCTAAACGTTCTGAGACGCGGTTGCTATTGGCATGTCCTGTCAAAGCAGAGATCGTGTCCCCTTATCGCGGGATTCTCATCAATGCGGGCATGGGTAACCCAATCGTGATGTTTATGCAGCCCTTGTGAATAGGTGAGTTTTTTGGACGAGTCGGGAGGCGCTTGATATTCGTGGCCTTTATAAAGGGATAAGGACACTCTCCCTTTACCCTCACCCTTCTTCATCTTCAGTCCTTTCATCCTCGAGCTCTAGCGCCCAAGTTTAACTTCCCTCGTTCGAGAAAGCACTCCAGTCATGTCTGGATCTGGAGCTGGAGGCAAGTGGATGGCCTCCCTTTTTGAGGAGAAGGACATCACGGAGCTCCGGGAGGCCGGCTACTTAGCCAAGTAGATTGCTCATCGACTCCCTACAAAAGGGCAAATCATCCCTACCCCCGAGCCCCAAGAGAGGGTCGTGTTTCTCACACACTTCGTCCGCGGGTTGGGAATCCCTCTTCATCCATTTGTCCATGGATTGATGTTTTACTATGGGTTGGACTTCCATGATCTGGCTCCCAACTTTATCCTCAATATTTCAGCATTTATAGTTGTGTGCGAAGCCTTTCTCCGCATCCCACCTCACTTTGGCCTATGGCTGAAGACTTTTAATGTAAAGCCCAAGGTGGTGCGCGGCCAACAGGTCGAGTGCGGAGGTGCCATGGTGGGAAAAATGCCCAATATCACCTGGCTCGAAGGCTCTTTTGTGGAGACGGTGAAGGGATGGCAATCGGGGTGTTTCTACATCACCGAGCAATGTGATGCCAACTGGGTGGCGGCTCCTGAATTCCGATTTGGAGCCCCGATGCGGCTTACCCCCTGGCAAGAGAAGGGCCTGGCCTGGGGATCATTGAGAGTTCCTCTGTATCATCACTTTTAGGCTCGATGGCCCCTCCAATCATCAACGACGATGCGATCCAGGGTGAGACTTTTCTCCCCGGACAGATCTTCGTATTTGGCGGCTTTGCACTGCGGGCCAATTCGCTTGGCCATATGGAGCAGATCGAAAGCTACGCCCCTGGCCGTCAGGTCAGATTTGGAAGTTTAAACTACACAACGGACCTCCGTGGAGACTTGATCTTCGACGGATTCAAGCCGCAGCCGAGCGCACTGCAGTGTCACAATGGGCATGATCTAGCTCTGCCGCCGAACAGTGCCCTGGAGGCCGCACACGCATCAGCTCTGATCCTTAATTCAGAGCCAACTGCGCCAATCGAGGTGGGTGCTTGGACACCGCCTCGGGGGCTGCAATCTCTACGGCGATCGAGCTGAACACCAGCCCTATTATCTGCGAAGACCGTGACTCCAAGGAGCCGGACTCCTCTCCAGACTCCGAGCCCTCCGCGCCCCTACCGATCGAACCCGATTGGGCGCCGATCATGGAGTTCACTACCGCAGACATCTTTCAGCACTCGCCCTTCGGCGATATTCTGAATTCACTAAAGTCTCTCTCTTTATCAGGAGAGCCCTGGCCGGACTATGGTCAACAAGGTTGGGATGCGGATGATGAAGAAATTCAAAGCCCACCCACCACCCACTTCGTAGCCACTGTCGATAATTTAAACGACGTGGTCGACTTCGACTCCGAAGACATCGACGGTATGGACGATGATGTAGGAGATGAACATGAACCAACGCCTATAAGGCACTGGACAGCCACCTCATCTCATGATGTACACATGGTGGACACACCCAAAGGAAGCGACGACGAGGAACACAGGGATGCAACGAGGGATCATTCACTCGAAAAGCAATCAAAGCGGCGACGTAAGCGCCGCTCCAAGCCCCGCCTTGACAAAGACAGCAGCCATACAGACCAGCCATAGAGCAGGACGAGCCGGCGGACGAATAACATGCCTTCGAGCAACCGTCCGAACATGGCAACTTGGATAAACAAACCGTCCGGACGAAAACAACAGTCTGCATGACCTTATGCCGGATAGGCTCATGGAGCAGAAGAACCTCTACGAAGGGCTCGTCGCTACTGCGCGTAGCCTGAAAAAGCAGAAGTGGAAGCTCAAAACTGCGGAAGATGCACTCATAATCAGATGGAGCAAAGTACGCAACGCCGCAGACAAATATGGCGGCAGTCGCCGCACAAAAAGCTATCCAAAGCGAAAGCTACTGCCTGAATTTGACAAGGAGGCCTTAGAGCCCCAGCAATCAAAAAATAGGAAAGCCACCCGGTCGGATAGACGTCCGCAAGGCCAGCATGGAGCGGCAAGCGGCGACGCACACAAGCCGGCACACAATCCACCAAAGGATCCGCATCAAAAAGATGGCCTAGACAGATCTATGTACGGGCCAAAAGAGAAAGCTCTAGTAAGCAATGCAACACAACAAATATCCGAACATCATGGCACACCCAAATACAGGGGTGCCGCACACCCCCTATGTTTCACCGATGAGGTGCTGGACCATGAATTTCCAGCGGGATTCAAGCCCGTAAACATAGAGGCGTACGACGGAACAACAAACCCTAGGGTCTGGATCGAGGATTATATCTTCCACATACACATGGCCAGAGGATATGACCTCCACGCCATAAAATACTTACCCCTCAAGCTTAAAGGGCCAGCCCGGCATTGGCTCAAAAGCCTTCCCGAAAACACCATTGGATGTTGGGAAGAGCTTGAGGATGCTTTCCGGGCAAATTTTCAAGGGACCTATGTCCGCCCTCCGGATGCAGACGATCTCAGTCACATAACTCAATAGCCCGGAGAGTCAGCCGGAAATTCTGGAACAGATTTCTTACTAACAAGAATCAGATAGTTGACTGTCCGGACGCCGAAGCCCTAGCAGCTTTTAAGAATAACATTCGAGACGAATGGCTTGCCAGACACCTCGGCCAAGAAAAGCCAAGAACAATGGCCGGATTAACAAGCCTCATGAACCGCTTTTGTGCAGGAGAGGATAGCTGGTTGGCAAGATGTAGCACCAGCGACCCAAGTACATCCGAAGTTAGGGATGGAAACGAAAAACCCCGATGCAACAAGGACCAGCGCCGGAATAAGAGAAACATCCCAAAGAGCACGGCGGTCAATGCCGGTTTTAAAAGCTCGCGGTAGAATCAGAGAAAGCCGCCCCTCAAGGATAACAGGGACGAGCTATCCGACTTAAACAAAATCTTGGACAAGATATGTCAAATACAAAGTACTCCCGCGAAGCTTGTGAACCATACCCACAGAGATTGTTGAGTTTTCAAGCAATCCGACAAACTCAACGCCGAACATAAGGGGCTCGACACACCAAGTGAGGACGACGACGAACCCCACAAGTAAAGCACCAGGAAACAAAAGGATTTTCCACAAGAAGTCAAAACAGTAAACTTACTTCATGTGACGAACAGAATGGCGCCAACAGAGATACGCGCCATACGGCCTATCACAAAGGAGTCTCGACCATGGTTGTTAAAACCGATCACCTTCGACCATCAGGATTACTCTAGAAGTATCCAGAACACAGGCTGGACTGCCTTGGTATTAGATCCAATAATCGGTGGACTCCACTTTACAAACGTCCTGATGGACGGCGGCAGTGGTCTAAACCTATTATACTAGGACACAATCCGCAACATGGGGATAGACCCAACAAAAATTCGCCATAGCAAAACCTCCTTTCAAGGGGTAACGCCAGGCCCAGATGCCCGTTGCATGGGTTCTCTCCGGCTAGAAGTTATGTTCGGCTCCCCCGATAACTTTCGTCGCGAACAGCTAACTTTCCACATCGCCCCATTCTCAAGTAGCTATCAAGCACTGCTGGGACACGAAGCTTTCGCCCGCCTTAACGCAATACTGCATTAGGCATCTCTCACGCTTAAGATGCCCGGTCCACGAGGCATCATCTCAGTAAAGGGAAAACATTGAGTGTTCCCCCCGCGCAGAAGACAGTGCGGCTGCCTTGACAGCCCCACAATAAAGCGGCTTCACCAGCTAAAGCACCTAAACAGGTCGTCAAGACCACGGACACGGCTAGACAAGTCCGGCATAAACATACAATTGATAAAGGCTTAATAGCCGTATACCCCTGTACTAGGGGCTCCGCGCATATAAAACAATACACAATAAAGCTCAATTTTACCCATTTCGATTTATACTTCATTTATTTAGTATAACTCATGTTCGGCACGATCTTTCCTAAACTAAGTTCCTCTCTTTTATAGATGAACACCGTGCTACGCCCGTCCAGGATACGGCACAACGGAGACACAGGCGCAGACGTGCAGCAGGGACCCGTTCCAAGGATTCTTTTCAGATTAAGACCCTGTGTAAACCTTTTTTACTGTCTCTTGTTGTTACACATCCCCTGGTTTCTTGGTATAACCAAGGAGGAGGCTGGCGTTTTGGCATGTGGCCACGTTAGAGTTTTGCGCGTACCTGGAAACTAGGGGCTTATTACTAAGGGCGTTATCCAGCCCGCCCTCATAAAGACCGAATACCTTAGGGAGTGTTCGGCGTCGCGAGTTTGGCCTTATATGCATCAGCTCCAAATCATGTATTTGGTAAAATGTTGGGTTTGCCCGGCTCTTGTGTTTTGCTACCTTACGTTCCGCTCTATCGGCTATGGCGGCACCAGGAGAACTACTGCGATTGTGCCCCGGTTCGGCTAGGCGAGCACCTCAGTAGAGAAAGCCGGAAACTGACTATCATGATATAGCGTGAGACAGGTCAACCACACGATGAATTACTAGAATCTTGAGGATTCCTCCGCATTAACGAAGGGCCGCTTCCCGGACAGGCACATACGCACCCCGAGTTCGGGCGAGCGCAAGCGCCACCAGGGGCTATATAAATAGCCTCACTTTCAAACTCCTCTGGCTAATTGAAAGTGATAAAGCATCATAGTCCGATTGCCTAGTTCACTGCGCTATCACCTCCTTTGTAGGACCAAGACGTTGGATCAAGTGTGAAAATGCGCCTTCTGCGAACACCCCCGCATTTCATGCGTGGGGGCTGAAGCCGACGACTGCCATCTTTCAGAGTATATATACATATATGTTAAACGGCCGCATAGCAGGTATTACAATACTTGCAGGCACAAGTATAAAAAGCTTGTACAATTTATCAAAATATTGTTTTACAATAATATATGCTATTCGAATATAGTATCCTTCGAGCACTGCGTCTCTATTAAACGAGCGCCTTGCAGAACTTCTTGAAAATAGTGCTCGGCAGGTACTTGGCTTCCATCCGAGTCTGGGGATGCAATAGAGGTGGCCTCCATTTCCGCCCAGTATGTCTTCACACGGGCAAGAGCCATTGGCGCACCCTCTATGCATGCTGACCTCTTCATCGCATCGATACGCGGCACCGCACCAAGGAACTGCTGCACTAAGTTGAAATAACTTTTCGGCTCTGGCCTCTCTTGCCACAGATGACTCATGACATACTTCATGGAGAGTCCGGACAACCTATTCAGCTTGGCCCATTCGGGCAAACGATCGGCTAATGACAATGGATGCTCCGGATTGTGGAACTGCGACAAGAGCTTTTCCACTTCGCGATCTTCTTGATCTCGGAAGTGTTCGGCCGCATCCGCGACACTCGCTGCCAAATCTAGATAGGTGTCCGCTGTACTCCATATCCGGTCTAACGGAGCATGTTTAGGATCACAGAACTTCCTCCGTAGCATAAAGGGCTTTCCAGCCGCAATTTCTCCAGCCTGACGCAGCTCCTCCTTCATAGCTCCCATTGCAGAGCGAGCATCCTTGGCATCGGAAACGGCCTTCTCCAGGTCCGTCTGTTCCGCCCGATCTTCTTCTTGAAGAAGCTTGCAATGGTCAGCAGCGTTGTTCAGCTTCAAGGCCATCTCGGCCATTTCCTTCTTGCTTTGGCAGTGAGCAACCTGTTCGGCTTTCAGCTCTTCAATTGCCTTTCCGGCAGCCGCATAACTTTTCCTAGCTTGCTCCTTGGCTCGGGCAAGTTCTGCCCGAAGATTCTCCATGGCAGCAGCACCATCTGCATCAAGCGCACACATTGTAAGATACTGGAATAAAGCTCCTCTTACAAGGTGCCTCCGGATGAATTACATACCTTGGGCCTCGTCAAGCCGCTTGTTGACAAGCGCGATGTCGGCACCTGCCACGTCAAGTGGCTGCTTTAGCTCGGCAAATTCATCAGTCCGGCTTGACACCGGACACTTCGCCACCTACGTATGAAGGCGGCACATTAGACCTGAGACTATGATCCTCTGCGCACCGTCACTTTTGACAACGCACAGAGTCTCAGGGGCTACTATCTACATAGGGCGCATCTTATTTAAGCGCAACTGTCCAAAAAGGGTACATTATTTCGCGTAACTCAAAACCTATCAGCAAACTCCTGACGGCCTCATACAATCCGCTCTCCGCGGATGAAATCCTCTCAATCACCGTACCCATCAATGCACGGTGCTCCTCTGAGATAGATGCTCGCCCTAGAAAATCCTTCAGCCCCTCCGACCACGCACCAGACGGCGCCGGACTCATTTGATGGCTCCTTTCAAAGGCCGGACGCGGAGGGCTTTGGGGGGCCATATGACTACCTTCGGGCCCTGCAGGATTCAGAGAAACCCTTAGCAACGATACCTCGGGGTCACCCACCACGCAAGGCGGTACGGGAGGGGGAGGCGTTCCGCTCTCCATCATCTCCGGAAGAAGATCCCCCGAAGATGAGCTCTGCTGAGAAGGGCTAAGGTCCGAGCTACAAGGTAAATTTTCAATTACTTTTCTCAGATATAAAGCAAGGATTCCTCTCGTTTCTTAAAAAGAAAACTCCTCTCTACTTACGGCTCGATGGAGGGCCGATCCCCTTGAGGGCATAATTCGGCCGAAGTATCCCCCAGCACAGGACCCTCTGGCGAAGATTTCCCCGCGCTTTGAGGCCATGGTCTCCGGGTCTTCAGAGCCGGTCCTCTTCTTCCCCTGAGAGAGGAATTTTTGATTCCTCCCTTCCGGACAACCTCTTTAGAGGAGGCTGTAGCTACCTAGTCCCCTCGCTCGCTTTCCTTTAAAGGCACAACCTCCAACATCCTGACTAGCACGGGACCCGGCGTGGTCTCGGGGAGGGGGGCCGAACACCTGATTAGCTTTGCTTTCACTATCCACTCATGTTTAAAGGACAACTCTTTTAGGGGCAATTTTATGATAAATATACGGATAGCAAGTCCGGGCACAAGGCTACTTACTTGAGTATCTGGACGATTGCAGCTCGGACCTGCGTCCTCCGTAGAATCCGGACACACTACTTGTGGTCCGAAGAACAATCTGTACATCTCCATGGGTGTCATGCCAAGAAAATGTTGGAAAACTCGTGGTCCCTCCGGGTTGAACCCCACTGGCGGAGGGGGCGACGTTTATAGGGCAGAACTCAGTGAATTAACATAACCTGTGTCACCACGACCAAACCGATGTCTCTTTCTAGGAGATCTCGGGTGCGGCCCTGCAACAGGGGCACGTCCCTTGCCGGCCCCCAGTCCAGCCCCTTATTCACCCATGACGCCAGTCGTGGCGGGGGACCCGAGCGGAAAGCAGGTAGCGCCACCCACTTGGTGCTCCTGGGAGCTGTGATATAAAACCACTCTCGTTGCCATAAGCTGGACTCCCCTTGAAAAGAGCCCTCGGGCCATGGAGCACCAGCATTATTTCTTATAAAAGCACCTCCGCACTCCGTGTGTCGTCCCTCGATCATCTTCGGCTCTGCTTTGAAGGTCTTGAGCCATAGTCCAAAGTGAGGAGTAATACGGAGGAAGGCTTCACACACGACGATGAATG
This sequence comes from Triticum monococcum, assembly GCA_034509565.1. Lineage (NCBI taxonomy): Eukaryota > Viridiplantae > Streptophyta > Magnoliopsida > Poales > Poaceae > Triticum > Triticum monococcum. Next base: position 343,880,566 of record CM067847.1, read on the forward strand.
AGGAAATATGGAGGATGAAATCCGGAGCTAAGTCGTGAAATTCCAGCCCATAATAAAACATGAGCCCCCTCACGAAGGGATCCGTCGGGAAGCCTAGCCCCCGAAGGAAGTGAGACATGAACACCACACTCTCACCAGGCCTGGGAGTGGGAATGACCTGCCCTTGAGTAGGCAGCCTATGCGAGATTTCACCGGTCAGGAACCTAGCCTCTCTCAACTTTAGCACGTCCTTCTCCGTCACGGAGGAGGGCATCCATCAGCCTCGAAGGGCGGAACCGTACATTGTTGAAGGTCTGAAGCACTTGAACCGGGCAGGAGCCTTGGGTGTTGGAACTCGAGGCGAAGGGCGAACTCATTTGAGATTGAAAGAAAGAAGTAAGGCCTTGGTCTCTTTATAAGAGGTTGAATACCAAGGGCCCTCCCCGTGGCCGTTTGGGACTCGCCTTTGATCGAGAAAAGATACCAATGGGAACGGTTGCGTTACCCACACCCATATTGATGAGAATCCCTGAATAAGGAGACACGATCTCTGCTTTGACAAGACGTGCCAAGGAAACCGCCTCACTAAACGCGCTGAGGTGGGACAGTAAAATGATTCGAATAAAGACTTGGCCGTGGTGTGATGTCACGCTACGAAATACGTCAGCAGATTTGATTTGTGTAAATATTATTCTCTCTATGGCAATATGTGGAAACTTATTATGCAGAGCCGGACACTACCTTTGTGATCAAAATCTTCTACGAAGTACTTGGAGGAGGAACCCGCCTTGCAATGCCGAAGACAATCTGCGCGCCGGACTCGTCGTCATTGAAGCCTGGTTCAGGGGCTATTGAGGGAGTCCTGGATTATGGATTGTCCGGATAGCAGGACTATACATTCGGCCAGACTACTGGACTATGAAGATACAAGATCGAAGACTTCGTCCCGTGTCCGAAAGGGACTTTCCTTGGCGTGGAAGGCAAGCTTGGCGATACATATATGTAGATCTCCTACCATTGTAACCGACTCTGTGTAACCCTAGCCCTCTCCGGTGTCTATACAAACTGGAGGTTTTTAGTCCGTAGGACGAACAACAATCATACCATAGGCTAGCTTCTAGGGTTTAGCCTCTCTGATCTCGTGGTAGATCTACTCTTGTGCTACCCATATCATCAATATTAATCAAGCAGGACGTAGGGTTTTACCTCCATCAAGAGGGCCCGAACCTGGGTAAAACATCATGTCCCCTGCCTCCTGTTACCATCCGCCTAGACGCACAGTTCGGGACCCCCTACCCGAGATCCGCCACCTGACACATGGGGGAAAATCCCTAGTGGGGCCTGATGACGGGGGCCGAGTTCCCCTTGGTCCTGAGCAGGACACTACTCCAGAGACCCATGCGGCTCTAGAGTTCGGTGAACGGCATTCCCCGAAAGAAGGCAGTGTGTCAGTCCCACCGGTGACCTCTGTCCAACCAGAGGCACCGAACAATCTGCTAGAGGCGCTACGAGGCGCCTCTATTGTGGATGAACACCATGCTCTTGTGGGCACGGTAATAGAGAAGGTTTAGTTCGTCAAAAACATACTGACCGAAGCCTACACTAGCCTTCTATCAGGCGTTGAGGTAAGTAATGCAGTTGTAGGAAGAATGTCACAGTATAGTCAGTAGCCCCTGATGCTCTATTTGGTGTTCGCTAGGAAAGAGCCAAACAGAGGATCGAGAAAAAATATCACAGGAGTCTAACATAAATTTTCTTTTGTGAATAAGCATGTATCGCTATAGGCTGCCACTGCTCATGCTGCGGAGGTTTCCCAACTGAAGCAGAAACTGAAGCGGGCCGAGGAGCAACTTCGCCTCATGAAAAAGCAGTTGGAGGATAGCCAAGGTATGCAGTGACCTGCGGGTATATTTTAAGAAAAAATGAATAGTCAGTCCGGACTAAAGTGTCATAATCTTTATTAGGGGCCACGACCGAGTTGGCCGCCCTCAAGAAGGCGTTAGCCGAGGCCGAGGATAAAGTGTCCAAGCAACGCGCCTCATGCGAGAAGCACGAGGCCCGGCTTGACGACGCGCAGCAGCAGCACCAAGGTGTGATCGAGAGATTTGAGTTCTTGGAGTGCGATTGTAAGGTGCAAGAGTATGAACTGGAGAACGCCCGTCACAGCGGACACGACGCATGAGCCGAAGCCCAGAACGCCCTCCAGGAGATTCAGGCGGCCAAGAATATTGCGGCGGGTGAGTCTTTCGCCATGCAAAGCAAGTATGTAAAAGAAACGTTCCTTGTACTTATCCGGAATTGGGTTTTCCAGGGGTGTTTACGGATCTGCCATGCAGTATATCAGATGCTGCCGAGCATTATAGAGCCAAAGAAGGGATGTCTATGGAGAAGCTGTTCTAGTCCCAATATCTTGGACCCGAACATCCGGTGCCCTTCAGCGACCAGCTGAAGCAGTTGGTCGAGCTGCACAAGTCGGCAGAGCTAGCCATGAAGGACCTGATAGTCCGGCTGTGGCCTACCGAGCCTATACCTAGCAGCTACTTCGGGCTTGTTCAGCGGCTTGTAAGTGCCTGTCCGCTGCTCGAAAGCGTGAAGCGGTCGGTCTGTATTGAAGGTGCTCGTATGGCGTTTGCCCACGTCAAGACACATTGGGCGAAGTTAGATGCCAAGAAGCTAATGACTGAGGGGCCGCCGGAGGACAAGGAGCATCGTCGGCCCGAGCACTATTCTGATGGTGTCCTGGAGGGGCCGCCAGAGGGCAAGGAGCAATGTTTAAAGGATATCATATTCCCATGAGAACATGTGTATTACCATGCCCTTTAATATGGAACTATGGTGTGATGTAATATAGTGCTCATGATTTAAATTTACCTCATGTGCGGCCGTTTATTAACTCTAAGGGTTGACCAGTCGTCGGCTTCTGCCCCCATGTAGATAGTATGGGGTTGTTTGGGATAAAACTAAAAACTCTTTACTCCACATTCTGGTCCTTAAAGGAGGTGTTTAGCGCAACAAACAAGGCAATCATATTATGCCGCCTTTACTGCCCTCACTTAGCCATAGGAGTTTGACAAATAGGAAAGTTGGCGAAGCCCTTGGTATTCGGAAGACTGAACTAGGAGCGCTATGCATGCCTAATCTGGGGAACCGATTCTTCGCAAGAAGCGGAAAAATCTCCAATGATTTGTAACCTCTCGAACAGTTGACCGGTTCTCGCTGCATCATGACAGTCAGTTTTTGGCTTTCTCCACTGAGGTGCTCGTCCAGAAGAACCGGGACACATTCGCAGTAGTTCTCCCTTTACTAACCAAGCCAACTATTGAGCAAAGACATGATTCTGAGCCGATGCATATAATGCTATAAATTTGGGGTGCCGAACTATACTATAAAAGTGTGCAGACTTTTTATTGCTGTGGTGTTGGGTGTAATGAAGCCCCTGGCATAGTAATATGTACCATGATGTACGTTTGCAGTGGGTAATTAATACCGAGGTGAGTAAATGGAAAAATGAAATAATAGGCTAACGCTACCGTGTATTAAATATCAAGGCGTGCTTTGTACAAGTGATGCGAAAAGCATGTAGGGCTATTTAACATGCTGTGACCAAGGGCGAACTACGTGCGGGTATAAAAAGCGAGTATGGCGATCGCTTAATAGAGATCACCTGGGGATTCCCTTGTAAGATGAAGCTCCTTGCCTCCTTGGTGTGTTCTGCAAGCCGGTTGTCCGTATAGACCTTCAAAAGAGAAGAAAAACCCCACAGAAAAGAAAAAGTAAAAGCGTGCGAATCCCAGGGTCGGTCGAGCCGTACAGTGGATCGCGAACAAGTTATGCCTCCGTCAATTCCCATGGGGTTTTGAGTGCGTAATTTATATACGCGCGGTATTAGTGCCATTGCCTCCTCGGGGCTGGGACGGAGGACAATTTGCTAATTCGGCTCCTAAAGAGCCGAGTTGTCCTGCTGCAGTGTGGTCCAGACCCTCTTGATAATTTCCAGGGGCTCGGTAGCCACATTATAATGCTGCTTGAGAAGGCCGCAATGTACTTCTGCTGCTAGGGAGGCAGTGTGTTCCTCTGTTCGGAGGGAGCGTTCCTTGTTTCCATTTACTGTAATGATGCCACGTGGACCGGGCATTTTGAGCTTGAGATAAGCGTAATGTGGCACCACATTGAATCTAGCAAATGTGGTCTGTCGCAGCAGGGCGTGATAGCCGCTGCGAAATGGGACGATATCGAAGATTAGTTCTTCGCTTCGGAAGTTATCCGGAGAACCGAATACTACTCCCAGCGTTATTGAGCCCATTCAACGGGCCTCTACGCCTGGTATGACTCCTTTAAAGGTAGTCTTCATGGGCTTGACCCGTAAGGGGTCTATGCGCATTTTACGTCCTATATCCTGATAGAGCAGGTTGAGACTGCTACCATCATCCATTAGGACTCGTGTCAGGTGAAATCCATCGATGATTGGGTCGACGACTAGTCCGGCTGAACCACCATGGCTGATGCTGGTTCGATGGTCTTGGCAGTCAAAGGTGATCGGGACTGACGACCATGGGTTAAATTTTGGGGCGACTGGCTCTACCGCATAAACGTCCTTGAGTGCGCGCTTGCGCTCCCTTTTGGGGATGTGTGTGGCGTATATCATGTTCACCGTTTTGACTTGAGGAGGGAATTTCTTCTGCCCCGGGTGTTCGGCTATCGGGGCTCCTCGTCTTCGTCCTCGCTCTGCGGTCGGTCGACTATGCGGTCCAAGCTGGATGGTCCTCCGCCGTTCCTTTTATAGGGATTCTTTCGCTGGCCGGACTTGGAGCCACTGAATCCGGCATGAATGGTAGTGTCATCGATGTTATCGCCATTGCTTCGGCGTTTGTGTCTGTTGCGCGGGGGCTTGCCGGTGCTGTTTTTGGCCTCGGAGGGGCCTATTTCGTTGGCTGTGTTGGTACTGTGAGCCAGCCAACTATCCTCTCCCGCACAAAAGAGGCTCATAAGTGTCGTGAGGGCTGCCATGGATCTCGGCTTTTCCTGGCCGAGGTGATGGGCAAGCCATTCGTCCCAGATGCTATGCTTAAAGGCCGCTAGGGCTTCAGCGTCCGGACAGTCTACGATCTAGTTCTTTTTGGTTAGGAACCTAGTCCAGAATTTTCTGGCTGATTCAGTTTGTTGAACTATATGACTTAGGTCATCGGCGTCTGGTGGCCGGACGTACGTTCCTTGGTAGTTGTCGAGGAAAGCCTCTTCCAAGTCCTCCCAGCTGCCGATGGAGTTCTCGGGTAGGCTATTTTACCAGTGCCGAGCTGGTCGTTTGAGTTTTAGTGGGAGATACTTGATGGCGTGGAGGTCGTTTCCTCAGGCCATGTGGATGTGGAGAATGAAATCTTCGATCCATACTACAGGATCGGTTGTGCCGTCGTATGATTCGATGTTGACGGGCTTGAACCCCTCCGGGAATTCATGATCCAGTACTTCATCTGTGAAGCAGAGCGGGTGTGCGACACCTCTGTATCGGGCCGCATCATGGCGGACCTCCAAGGGAGTCCGCCTGCGGTATTCGGCCCAAGCGTGGTTAGGTTTGTCACGTCCGAAGAGGTGGCCATCGTCGTGTCTCGAAGCACGTCCTCGCGATCCATAGATCGATCTTGTGTGACCTGGTCTACTGTCCCGTGTCTGTCGGATGTCATACATGTGACTCTCGACTTTTCCATATGTATTATGGCTCGGTGGCAGGGCGGTCTGCTGTTCGGCCTCAGTTGCCGCTTTATCCCGACCACGGGGTGGCCGTTCAGCCGCCCTATCCCGACCACGCGGTGGTCGGTCCGCATTACGTGAGGGAGATATGTGCTCCGGTGCCTCCTCATCAAATTGAGGCAGCTGTCTGCATTTCGGGTAGCTCTTTCCTGGCCGGTTGAGGCTGTATTCCTCGGCTATCAGGACATCAGTCCATCTGTCGATGAGCAGGTCCTGTTCTGCTTGAAGCTATTGTTGTTTCTTTTTCACGATCTTTGCACTGGCTATGAGCTGAAGCTTGAGGCGCTCCTGCTCGGGAGGATCCTCAGGCACGATGAATTCTTCATTGCCAAGGCTTGTTTCCTCCTCGGAGGGTGGATGGTAACTATCATCCTCCGAGTCATCTTCTATGGCCTGTTCGTCAGGGTTGTCTTGCCTGCGGTCGTGTTCCTGTTCGGATGTAGTCCAGACAGGATCTTCGTTGTTTTCAACATCGCATAGGGTACTATTTTCTCCGGTGCCAGTGTTGCCGTCCTTTGAGCGGCAGTGCTTGGGGCGGCGTTTGGGCCGCCTACGCTTGGACTGTGTCTCGGAGGCTTTATTCACATCTGGCTCTTCTTTGTGGTTGCCAGATCCTTTAGGTGTATCAACCATGTACACGTCGTATGAAGAGGTAGCTGTCCAATGTCCAGTGAATCGCGGGTCTTGGCCCTGCTCCTTGTCAGCATCGTCGTCCATACCGTCGATGTCTTCGGAGCCATAGTAAAGCATGTCGGTTAAATCATCGATGGTGGCTATGAGGTGGGTGGTGGGTGGGAAGCAAAATTCCTCATCGTCCGTTTCTAGCTTGAACCGTACATAGTTTGGATGTGAGTCCTTCTCCAAGGACCAATTTTTAAAAGATTTTAGCACGTCGCCCAAAGGCAAGTGCTGGAAGACGTCACTGGTGCTAAACTCGAAGATCGATAACCGATCTAGCTCGGTGTCTGCGGGTGTACATGGTCCGGAACTTACAGCCGGAGACGAGTCCGAAGTTCCATTAAAGCGACTGCTGCAGGGCATCGAGTCCATGTGCGGCTCCAACTCCGCAGACACGGAGGCCTCGGATGGATCGATCTGCTTTGGCTCTATGGTCATTGCAGCCGTAGGAACCATCTCCTGGGTTCATCGCGATGAAGGGGAGGGATCGCCCCAGGCTCAAATCCCTTGAAGATCAAGTCTCCACGCATATCCATGACATAGTTCAAGCTTCGAATCTGACCTGATGGCCAGGGGCGTAACTATCGATCTTTTCCAGATGGCCAAGCGAGTTGGCCCGCAGTACGAAGCCGCCGAATACAAAGATCTATCCGGGGAGGAAGGTTCCTCTTTGGACAACATCATCGTCGACGATTGAAGGGGCCATCGAGCCTTTTGTCGCTGGCACGAAAGCACCAATGTTGGTGTCAAAACCGGCGGATCTTGGGTAGGGGGTCCCAAACTGTGCATCCAGGATCGATGGTAACAGGAGACAGGGGACACGATGTTTACCCAGGTTCGGGCCCTCTCTATGGAGGTAATAGCCTACTTCCTGCTTGATTGATCTTGATGAATATGAGTATTACAAGAGTTGATCTACCACGAGATCGTAATGGCTAAACCCTAGATGTCTAGCCTATGAATATGGTAATGAGTATATGTGGTGTCCTTTCTGGACTATCCCCTTCGGTTTATATAGACACAAAGTAGATCTAGGGTTTACATGGAGTCGGTTACATAAATAGGAATCTTCGGTCGCTAAGCTTGCCTTCCACGCCAAGTAGAGTCGAATCTAGACATGGTGTAGTCTTCGGTCTTCATGTCTTCACAGCCCATCAGTCCGGCCCATAGATAACAAGTCGGACGTCTGAGGACCCCTTAGTCCAGGATTCCCACAACTGGGGTGAGCTCCTCCATGGATCCGGCAGCGACCATCATGGCCACATCGTTGGTGTCGTCAGTAGTGGCCGAGGATGCTGTGTCGGTTATGGCCACGGCCGGATCCGTGGAGCACGGCGACGGGATGTCGGCGTGGGAGAAAAACGATGAAGGTGGAGGCACCCCTCCATCGATCTAGTGACATGGAAGGATCCATCCGGGAGGAGATAAACAGAGGTTAAGGGGCGGCGGCGTGGATGTGAGGGTTGGCCGGTGGCGGTCGAGGGGAGGGCATCGGTGGTGGCCATGGCCAAATCATGGAGGAGGGGATGCGATGACGACGCCGTGAGGAGAAGGAAGGCGATGCTGTCAGCAGGGGGTCATCGCTGGGAGACACCGCGTATGCTTAAGGTGGAGAGGCAGATCGGGGAATTGTGTGCGGTGGCGGCGGACAGGGGGTAGCGAGGGACTAAGGGAGGGAGTAGGCGTCGGAGGATCGAGTGAACGTATGTGTTAATGGGCCGGCCCAAATACGTCATTGTGACATGATGTGAAAGGTGGGAGAAAGATAGAAGTGGTGGGACGAGGTGGAAGTGAGGCGAGACTACCAACTAAGGCATTAGGAGTAGAGACTACACCTATATTGCTACCAAATATATAGAGAGATCTTTGCATATAGTTAAGTGGGTGTGTTTCTATAACTCTTTAATCAATAAACTTACTACATATTTCCTTTCTTTTTCTCCCTTCTTCCCTCTCCTCCTGCCTAGTTAATATTCTGTAAAACTAATCAGTTATCCTATCAAGCTTCTAGTAAACAGAAGTCAAAATTCTCATATGACAGATAAAACCAGAGAAATCCAATTATTTTACAGTGGCAAAGAAAATTAAAAGATGAGTCAATACCTTGATAATAATATGTGCAGATCCACCTGCACGACTTATTGGGTCATAGTTCGAATACATTCTCCAAATGAGCTTGCTGTTCATAAGCACAATTCAACACTTGCATTGCACTTGCTGCTGTCAAATGGATATAATCAGTAAAGGAATTGTTTAATCACAAAGCATGGCCGACAGTTTGAGTAGCCTAAGGTGATGATAAATGAAATTAAGAATAACATAGAGCAATAATAATGCCTTGATTACAACTTCCAAACTATCCCCAAAACTTTAAGTCTGAAAGCATAAAATGAAGTTGTGGAAGAATGTGTAAACTATAGTAAGTAGACAAATTACCATCAGACTACACCGTGGATAATGATCCAAGTAAATGATATACATATCTGTATCGCTGCACTTCCACTGAGAATTTCTATTCTCGATTAACACCTTCACTCATGTCATAAGCTTCTAGCAGTTAGGTTCTCCACCTCAAGCCGACACGGGGTCCCCCGGCGATGACCCCATCTTCATGACCTCGCCGTCCTCCTCCTCAATTATGAACTAAAGACATTAACATCAGGAGATCAGATTTCCACTCTCAACATGCTCCTTAACAAGATCATCAATCTTCTTCTTGTATCTTACACACATAAACCGATAATCATTAAATGCCCAGGTTTATTTGAAATGCACTTAATAAAGGCATATGTGTACACATCTAGCTAAAAGATAAAATCTGTAGCACAATTATCATATCCGCATATCCTCACTCCCTGGTACATAGCTATCAGTGGCAATGCACTCTATGGGGGGCTCAGTTAAAATCAGTACCAGAAGTATTTTTGCCACCTGTTATGTACCAGGGAATTTCGTGGTCAATTAGAACAATACATGAAGTATTTTTGCCACACATGATGTGCCATTCCTATAGAGCTGCTTGTAACAAAGCAGTCCCAGGGATCAGGAGACCAAGCCGTGGGGGAAAATGAGGTTAAGGCCGGGGTGAGCTCCTCCATGGATCCGGCAGGGACCATCATGGCCACATCGCTGGTGTCGGCAGTGGTGGCCGGGGATGCTGCATTGGTTGTGGCCACGTCTGGATCCGTGGAGCACGGCGATGGGAGGTCAAGGAGGGTGAAGAACGATGACGGCGGAGGCACCCCTCCATCGATCTAGTGACATGGAAGGATCCATCTGGGAGGAGATCGACGGAGCTTAAGGGACAACATGTGGAGGTGAGGGTTGGCCGGTGGCGGTGTAGAGGAGGGCTTCTGTGGTGGCCATGGCCAAATCATGGAGGAGGCGATGCGACGACGACGCCTTGAGGAGAAGGACAGCGAGGGTGTCAGGAGGGGTTCATCGATGGGAGACACCGCGTCGGCTTAAGGTGGAGAGACAGATCGGGGATTCGGGTGCGGCTGCGGCGGACAATAGGTAGCGAGATGTCGGGGGTTTGGTGCGACATATGCCAACGGATGGCTTATCATGGTGGGGGCGAGTAGAACGTCGCCGGTGCCTAGAAACGGGATGAGGCGAAGACATGCACGCCGGCGAATCTTACCCAGCTTTAGGGCTCTCCGTTGAGATAACACCCCTACTGCTGCTCCGCGGGGTCTCTGCATGATCACTATGGCCAAGTGTTTACACAGTTGCTCCCTGAGCTGTTTCTTAGAGGTAGGAGAGGGCAAGGCTAGCTCTCTCCTTCTATCTGGTATGGTCTAGAGCTACTGGGTTCCAACCCTTTGCATGGGTGCCCTTAGGGGTTTATATAGGCCTACCCCCAGGGGTACAATGGTAGTTTGACTGGGTGCGGGCCCAGCCATCACTGCCTCCGACCTCCGACTTCTCCGCCGACTGCTGGGGCCCGCCGACTAGTCTGGTACGGAGCCGACAGGCCGCGTCCGCCGCGGGCGGGTCTTGCCGGCTGCTGATTGTTGTAACCGTGCTCCTGATGACGCAGGATTGGTCATGGGGTCGTGGCAACAGCCCCGCCGCCTAGCGGGCGATCACTGTGGCCACTCCCCATCTCATCTTGATTAATGGCACGTGGGCCCCGGGGAGGGCTCGGCTGACTCCCCCGGGCCGACTCCCGACGGGTCCGACTGGCGGTTCTCCCGCCATCTCCCGAGGTCTCACTGACTGGTGGGCCCCGCTGCCTCCAGGCCATACAGACAAGCCGTCGTGCACGCAGGACTCGGTACTGTGGTGCTGATGTCAGGGCTGGCTGGGCAACAGTGCCACGCCGCATGGAGATCTTCCTGGGTACGGCGTGCTGTGGCCATGCCTACCCTTGGTAAGGGGCGGGGAGTGGGCTTCACTATAGCCACGCCCCTGCCCCGTTCCCTTCAATGAGGTCATGATTTGTTGGAGTCGCCGGCCGACTCCCCAAAGCCAGCTTCTCTGGAAGTCGTCCCTGTGACTCGGCCATGAGCGGGCAGTCGGCCGCCCTGCCGTTGACACCTCAGGAGGCGGCTCTTCGCCCCGTGGTCTTGAGGGGCGCTGCCTGCTCCGACAGTAGTCCCCGAAGCTGTTGAGGCGCCACGGACGATCGGCCGAGAAGCCTCAGCAGTTTCTCTTTCCGGGTGCTCAACACATGGTCTTTGGTTGACTTCTGCCGGGCCGTCTAGAAGGAGTCGGACTCGCCCAACTCGGACTCACTCAATTCCGACTTGCTCAGTAGTTCGAACGTCACGTCGGGATTTCAAGTGGCGTGCTAGCTAAGCCTCCGTGCCGCCGCCCGTTCTTGGACTGTCACGCGAGCGCACGTGGCCAGGCCATCCTGCCAGCCTACGCGCGCGATGGGACAGGCCCATAGGTGGGGCCCGCCACTTCCGTGCCTTGGTGCCCGAGCGGATCCGCTGCGGCCCTGGTGGACGGTTGGGATTCCCGTGGAGTTGCTGCGTGCAGTAACTTTGCGTGGATCATGGGGGTCGTGGGGTCGTGGGCGCAGTAAATCCCCACGTCCGCCCCCTCGGCTTCACAGCCCACGGGGCTATAAGTAGGGGGGAGAGGGGGGCACGCGCGCCCCTCCTTTCCACTACCCCTCGTTCTCTTCCTCCTTGCCGCTCCTCGCTCTCCTCCTTCCTCTTCTCTTCTTTGCTCCGCTGCACGCCCAAGTTCTTCCTCCGCTGCCGCGGCTCCCCCAGTGCGCTTCGGCACCTGGGACGGTTCCAAAGTCCATGAAGACCACATCGAGTTCCTCCGCCGGACCCGTCGGCTTCCCGGCAAGGATCGCGTGCAGGTGCGTCTTGCGCCGGAGGGGGAGATTTCCCCCGCCCCGCAGGAGGGAAAGCGGGTCATCTTCCGCTAGCACTGCCTGCGCGGGCTGGGGCTGCCGGCGAGCAGCTTTTTCCGGTCTTTCATGGAGTTCTACGGCCTCCAGCCGCACCACCTCACCCCCAACACTGTGGTGTTGATGTCCGCCTTCATGGCCTTGTGCGAAGGCTTCCTTGGAGTCCTCCACACCCTCGAGCTCTGGGGGGAGTTCTTCTTCTGCAAGCTCGACACCCAGGCCGTGGGCATGCCGGCTCAATGCGGCGCCATCATCGCCGTGCGAAGGTCAGGAGCCGACAACCCCTTCCCCTCCATCTCGCTGATAAAGTCGGTCAAGATGTGGCAGAGGTCCTACTTCTACGTCAGGAACGTCGCCACGAGGGGCGACTGGGTCAATCTGCCGGCTTTCGAAGCTTGCCCACCGGCTGGCAGACTGCCCAACTGGTCGTACCGAGGCAGGTCGCTGACGCCTGCGGGAGCCGGCGCCATCACGCGACTCCGAGTGCTGATGCAGTCGGAGGGTCTGACTAGTCCGGACCTGCTGGCCGCCTTCATGTTGCGCCGAGTTATTCCACTCCAAGGCCGCCCTCACATGATATGCCAGATGAGCGGGCACCGCGACCCGAGTCGGATGTGCACCAAGGACATGCCTCATGAAGAGGTGGCCCTCATGGTGAAGTACCTTTCGGACAGCAGGCTCCCGGAGGACTGGCGATTTGGCAAGGATCCATACTCCCGCGCCGTCCCCCCGCCCGTGGTGAGACGCCTTTCTTTAGATTGTCTTCTTCTTGCCGAGTTTTGTTTTGACCAGTCGGCTTTGGTTAGAATCCCCTTCTTCACCCATCAGCCGGCACCTCGGGGCCGGCCCGTGAGTTCGTTGCCGACCGGGCGGAGACCGATGTCGATGATCCCGATCTGGGGGCGGCGGCTCTGGAAGACGACGCCGAAGGAGGAGGAGGGACAGCAGGCGACTTTAGGCCCTCGGCCACTTTCGCCGACTGGCCCAAAGACAACGCCGAGGGAGAAGTCGCCCCTCGCCATCGGCCAGGAGCCAGCCAGCCTGGCGCGGGCTCTTCTGCCGCGCCGGGTGCTCCAGGCGGCGGGAAGAAGCGCAGGGCCGCGCCGACTTTGTTCGGCAGTCGGCCGAAGAAGCCCAAGGGCTCGGCTGCGGCGACCCGGCGGGACGAGGCAGCCGCGAAGGCCATCCGCTTCCGTAAGGAAGTGAAGAAGCCTCCGTTGGTCTCCGCGTAAGTATTCTATCTTCAAAGTTTTATTCTTTCTTCGTGATTTGTCTGAGTCTCTGCTTGCCCCTCTTTCTTCAGGGCACCCCTCTACCTTCAGCGGGTTGCCGCCGCCTCCATCATGGGGTCAGCGGAGACGTCCGCCACCACTCGGCGGACTGACCCCGCTGCTGACCTCCGGGAGGCGACGGAGTGGAATGCGCAGGAGAGGCGCAACGAAGAAGAGGCCCTCCACCTGGAGAAGGCGGAGGCCGACAGGGCGGACGCCTCCACTAAGAAAAAAATAGCGGAGGCCGAATTCGCTGCCGCGGCGAAGCAGCTGGCTGAGGAAGCCGCGGGCCGCCAGTTGGCTTTACTCGTTACCCCGCTGAACTCTGCGCCGCCACCTCCGGAGTTCACGGGGAAGACCGGAGAGGCCGGCGGGGAGAACCTGTCACACCCTAGCTAGATTATGCATTAGAGTGTGCATCATGTTTACCTTCATCAGAAAATTGAAATGGGGAAAGCAGAACCCCCAGCACCCCCCCTGAAATCAACTAGGGTTTACTAAAAATAAATTCAATGAACTTGAAATGCCCTTCAAAAATGTTCACCCTCTTTGCCTTTGGTTAGAACCCTTGGGAAAAATGGTGCACATAATTTTAGGTCAACAAAAGGGGCATTGATTTAAATCATAAGTATTTGAATTTGGGCATTTAAATGCCATTAAATAATTCAAATGCTCAAATAATGTTGGAACTATTTTTTGGGCCGCTGAAATATTTCAGTAAGTGTCCATAAATATTTTCAGGATTTTATAAAATGATTTAGTATTTAAACTAAATCAAAACAGAATAACAGAAATAGAAAAACACAAAAAAATAAAGAGGGAAAGGCCATGGGCCACTTACCTGGCCCAGCTCCAGCTGGCGGCCCAGCCCACCCCGCTGCCTCCTGTCGTCCCCCTCCTCGGACAGAAGGACGCGGGCGTGTGCCCGACGCTCGCCGGCACGCGCGCGCGCCACCTCCCCCCCTGCGCGCCACCTCCTACTTCCCGGACTCCCTCCCAATGCCACGGAGACGGCCACGCACCCCCTGGCCCTCTCATTCCTCCTCCCCCGTGCTCATCCCCTCCTCTGGCTCTCCCCCTCTCTTCCACAGAACGCGGCCATCGCCGCCGACGAGAACCACCACGGCCACAGCCACCCCCTCGCCCCTCGGTTGTGCCCACGAGCTCCGCAACGTCGTCCTCGACCCCCTCACCAAACCACGCCCCGCCGGAAGCCCTGCAGCGTCGACTTCGAGCTCTTCTTCAACCTCCAGCCGCCGGCGACCTCGTCCTCGATTCGCGCCGTCTAGGTCGTCCCCAGGCCCGCTGAGCTGCGCTTCGACCTCCCCGTGAGATTCTCCGTCGTTTCCCCCTAACCCCACGGCCTAGCGCCCGTTGTAGCACCACTCCCCATGACGCCCGAAGCACACCGCCGCACGAGCTCGTCGCCGACGAGGCTCCGGTGGCCAATCGGCCCCGTGCATATGCCTGTTAGCTTTGCGGGAGCCTGCAGAACGCGTAGGTGCTACCCGTTGCTCCTCCCGTGCACGGTGGCGCCGTTTCCATCGGCGCCCGAACTCCGGCGACCGCCAAAGTTGTCGTCGGCGACGTCTCCGGGCACCCCAAGCTCAACCCTCACCACCTAGAGCTGCGGCTCGTTCCCAGGAGCCCGTAGATGCTCCCCGCTTTCCGCTTGGTGGCCGGAACGTGCAAATGCACTTCCTCCGCCGCGTCTGGCCTCGCCGGCGGCTAGACGCCGGCGAGAGTTGACCTTGACCATTGACTGGGTGGGCCCAGTTGACTCCCCTGAGTCAATGACAAGCGGCCCCCCCCTGCTAATTAAACCTGTTTAGTGTTAATCTAAATTAATTAGTTAATTAACTAAATGAGCCACTAACACACGGGTCCCACAGGTCAGGTTTGACCTGTACCAGCCTGTTGACTTGCTGACGTCATGCTGACGCAAGGCTGACGCAATAACTTTTTTTGGATTTAATTTTATATAGAAAATTCCAGAAAAATTGCCTAAACTTCAAAAATTCATAGAAATTCAACCATAACTCCAAATGAGACAAATTATATATGAAAAATTATCAGAAAAATCCAAGCTATCCATTGGTACTGGTTTCATGCATGTCAGAACAAGTTAAACCTGCTGTTTATGCAATATAAGGTGATGCGGTAATATGATCAAGTTAAATGAGCTAACACTTGAACCTTTGGTTCAAATAAGCAATTACCCTTCTGTTTTAGCTTGCATTAGGCCAAGACACATCCATATTGCCATGACATAGCATGCATCATATTGTTGCATATCGTCATGTGTTGATTGTGCTCGGCTGTGCTCTTCGTGGTAGGTTCTGCCTCCGAGGATATTCACGAGTATCCAACTAAAGGGCAGTTTCCCGTTACCACTCCATCAGGCAAGCAACCATTGATCATTCCGATACAACCCATGATCTCGCTCCTGCTCTTTTTTACTGCATTAAGACAACATGATTCAAACTGCTGTGTGCTATGGTAGTTGAACCCTTATCCTCTGCATGACCTGTCATTGCCACAGTAACTAGATGAAACCCACTAGCATGTGTAGGAGTTGATTGAGCCATGTTTTGTGATTCCTACCTTGCTATGCCTGCTATGCTTAGAGTTGTGTCAGGTTTGGTTCATCTGGGTGATGGGCTAGAGTGAAATGCTTGTGCCAGTAATATGTGGGATGTGTTGAACATGTTTTGGGTAAAGGTATCGATGAGAGGCCATGTAGGAGTACATGGTGGGTTGTTTCATTGAGGCCGTCCATAAGAACTGAGATCTGTATGCGTGATTTAAGATGCAGTTACTACCGTACATTGGGCCCGAAACAAATGGACCCTCTCGGCTTCTTAGCCACCCTAGTACTCTGACAGGAGTTGCAAATAGTTTCTGGTGTTTGTAGGATATGTGTTGGCGGCCGTGCGTAGCGCTGACCCTAGGGGTGGGCTATGTTGCGGTAGATACACCGTGGCACGGTGTACCGAGTCACCTGTTTGGTGTCTCGGGAACCCTGTTCACATCGTTCGGGGCCGTATGTGGAAACCTCGGCCGGACTCCCTGCGGATGGAACCTGGATAGGCGATAACCTGAACTAGGGGCTTAGGTGTTTAGGTAGGCCGTGGCCGACACCCTCGCTGGGCTTCCGCTTGAAGGTTGCCGAGTACATGTCGTGTAGACGGCGGTAAGCGGTGAAAGCGTGTATGACGAAGTACACCCCTGCAGGGTATAAAACTATTCGAATAGCCGCATCCGCGGTAAAGGACTACTTGATTGCATATACAGTTCATAGACAAGTTAATGGGTACTACTAAAATACTCAAGATAAGTGTGAGTACCGAGGATGGCCCTCTCGCAGGATACGAGGGAGGATCCACGGTGGAGTATTGTGATGGTGAGTAGTGGACTCGTGTGCGAAAACTTTGCTAAAAGGTTCTGTAGGATAGCTTAGCCAAGAGTCAAAGCTGGCTTGCTGCATAAACCCCACCACCATCTTGAGAATGAGCATGTATAGTAGGTTCTGATGTAAGACTTGCTGAGTACCTTTGTACTCATGTTTGCCTATTTATTGTTTTCAGACGACAACACTGCCCCCTCCGATGGGTTTTACGTAGACCTTGACGTCGACGAGTGACTAGCCACCCAGGTGGTGATCCAGGCCATGGAGGGCCCTACGTAGATAAACAGGCTTCGAGAAGCCTTCTTTCTTTCCAGAGTCTGTACTCAGACTAGTTGCTTCCGCATGTGCTTGTATGACTGTATGACTTGAGTGTCGGGTCTTGTGACCCCTATCTGTATGAATATGTTATGTATGGCTCCCTGGAGCCTTTAAATAAAGTACTTGAGTTGTAGAGTTTTGTTGTGATGCCATGTTGTATGTACTCGTATCGGGCATATTATGTGAATGATTGAAATGCTTGGTATGAGTGGGATCCGACAATCTAGTTGTTTGTCCTTCGCAGCCTTTCTTATGGGGAAATGTAGTCTAGTGCTCCTCGAGCCATAGTAGTCCGCTATAGCCCAGTTCACCGGAGTCCTGCTAGCCCAGCACTACTGTTCAGGACACTTGACTGGCCGGCATGTGTTTCACTTCGTCCCTATGTCTGTCCCTTCAGGGAAATGTCACGCGGTGATCTCCGGAGTCCTGTCTAGCCTGCTACAGCCCGGGATCCCCGGAGTCCTGTTAGCCCAGTGCTACAGCCCGGAATCACTCATTGATGACCGACATGTTCGATGTGATTCATGTATGCCTGTCTCCATAGGTCTGTGCCGCTTTGGGTTCACGACTAGCCATGTCGGCCCGGGTTCTCGGTCATATGGATGCTAGCGACATTGTCATATACGCGAGCCAAAAGGCGCAGACGGTCCCGGGCCAGGGTAAGGCGACACCCGTGGGATACCATGCGTGAGGACGCAAAGTGATATGAGGTGTTACCAGCTAGATCAATGTGGCTTAGAATCGGGGTCCTGACAGAACCTCGTCGAGGAGAGGGAAGGCGGCGACCCATCTACTCCGGACACGAATGTTCCGCGCCGCCTCCGCCGCCGTCTGAAGGCGCGCAAGGCGAGAAGCCAGTGGACCCTCCTGTGCCGCCGACCGAAGAAGAGGCCGTGGTGAGGCTGCTCCTCCAAGTCGGCTCGCCAACGTGCCGTCGTATGGAGAAGGGGTCCTGACAGCGTTGGTATCAAAGCCGGACTGCCTGTAGGTTCGTTCAGCCAAACTGGTCGATGTCGAGTCTAGAAATGCTTTAGTTATATGTAAGGGAATTGATTGTGGGAGGGGACGTAAGGTTCTTTTACTCCTTTACCCTATGCTTCTGATCTGAGTCATTCTCTTCTCATTCAACGTGGGTTAAGGACTAGGCTCTCTTCTTCTATCAGGTTCACGTGTTACTAATCCGTAGTAGTTTATAGGATTATTGCTACGAGTTCCAGTCCAGTTTCTACTATTTTAGTACGTGGCTATTTGAATCAGAACCTTGATATGATGCTGTTGAGCGGTATTGTGAACTGTTGTGGATGTCTCAAATCTTTTTCTGAGCATTTACAGCCGTTATGCTGTCCAATTTTCCCTAGGAATTCTGATGTCTTTGTCTTGTGGTTGTGCTTTCAGATGGCCAACCATTCTCAAAATCAAGTGGTTCACCTGACCAGGTGCCTCGACGTGCCCGGTCATACTGCTATGTTAGTCCGGGTCATGATCGAGACAGGATACCGTTGGTATCCCAAATACACTGTTGAAGAGCAGTTCCGTGACTTTAATCAAAGCCAGTATTTCTGCACCGTCAGGATATTTCCTTCCTATCCTGGATCTACCGAGCCCCTTCACTGTTCCTATGGACTCGGAGTTACCGTTGAGATGGCTGTGCAGGATGCTGCCTACTCCATGATGACCATCTTGCGAGTCCGGACTGGCCTGCTTCGGAACACTGACTTCCGTTACATGCCAGATTCACTTCCGGGAGCGCAGGGGTATCTTCAGGCTATCTATGCTGACTCCACTCAGGAGGACTCATTAACTCGTACCACCGCTGAGATGCTCGAAGATAAGGACCGAGAGAATCGGGCCTTGAGGCTGGAGCTTTTTAATACCCGTGCTGATCATTGGGCCACGTTGACTCGGTTTGCACCCGCGGTGCAAGCTGGATGTATGGATACCAGGGATCTGTATCCTGTGAGAGCAGCTCTGCCAGACATGGTGGATTGGCATGATGTGGGAGGCATCACCCCACCCCTTGGTCCCCGCAGGCCACCGCTTGTTGGTCCAAGACCTCATCCTAGCCCCTTTGGTCCACAGGCTCCTCAGGACCGTCTGTTTCCGGATGATCACGTTGAACTTCCAGGCTATGGGGGTGACTTCTATGAGGACTACTACGGAGCTATCTGAGTTAGTAGTAGTACCACTAGTATTGTAGTAGTTGTATCCCCACTGTCCTTCGTGACTTGTGGAATATGACTTGGTGTGTAATCGATTCCGGAGGTGTAGACAAATAATGTATAGGGACTCGGAATGCCTCCGATGAGATGTAATGTATATCTTCATAGTTGTACTGTAGCATGGGCTTGTACTACTATGTATGACGAGTATGACCGTTGGTGTATATATGGCAGTTTTATATTACCATGGCATACGAATGAGCATCTCTGCATTCCGTGTTATCCTTACATTCCGCACTTCCTTGTTAAGTTTGAGCCATCCTTGTCTAAACCGTTGTTTTGTTTCCTCCTAGGATGGACAACACCCGCGGCAACCCTGCTGTCCCGGAGCGGGGGGAAGCCAATGCAGCTAGAGGTGAAAATTTGCCTCACCCGCCTTCCCTGGCCGAAGTGATGCTGGAGGCGGAAAGGAACAAGCGTGAGACCAACCGCCTGCTGGAGCGGATTGAGCAGAACACTGCACGCCACCCACGAAATGACTTGGTGTCAATCAACGACTTTATCAAGCTGTACCCACCAAAGTTTAACCATTCCATCGAGCCCCTCGACGCGGATGATTGGCTTCGCAGCATCACCCACAAGCTACGTTCTGCCAACGTAGCCGAAGTCGACAAGGTTACCTATGTTGCTTATCATCTCAAGGGCCCCGCTAGCCATTGGTGGGAAAACTACGAAGCTATGCGCCCGGTCGGCCAAATCACTACCTGGGCTGAGTTCAGCGAGGCTTTCTGTGAGCATCACATTTCGGAAGGTCTCATGGATCGTAAGAGGGAGGAGTTCTGCAACTTCACCCAAGGAAGGCTGACTGTGGATGCATATAGCCGAGAATTTGGGAACCTGGCACGCTATGCTCCTGAAGAGGTTTCTACTGACGCCAAGAAGCAGGCAAGGTTCCGCAAGGGACTTAGCCCTGAGCTTCGCCGCGATCTCCGTCTGCACGAGTGCACATCCTTCCAGAAGCTGGTCAATAAAGCTATCAGTGCTGAGACCGGCCAGACTGATTATGACGCTTCACGCAAGCACTCCCGTGATTTCGGGTCTTCATCCGGCTCTGGAGCTCAGAAGCGCCGGGTGTGGATTCCAAGCACCGCACTGCCACCCAGATTCACCCCGAGGCCATCCTTTGAGGCGCCTCGTCCCAACCAGCAATTTGCACCGCCCAAGCCCTATGGTGGCCCCGCTGCTAATGTTGCTCCACGCCCCACTGTGGTAACATGCTTCAAGTGTGGAGAACCGGGTCACTATAGTCGAGAGTGTCCCCAGAACAACCCCAATCAAGCTGGAAAGTCCGTTGGCCGTGGTAAGCCCGCGGGAAAGACTTTCTACGCCAAGCCGGCCACCACTGCACGTGGCCATGTCAACTATGTTTCAGCCGAAGAGGCTCAAGAGGATCCCAACATCGTCCTTGGTACGCTCCTTGTTACCTGCCATCCGGCATCTGTTCTTTTCGATACTGGAGCATCTCATTCATTCATATCCGAGAATTATGCTCGGTTGCATAACACGACATTCTGTGACATGCCCACTTCCATGGTAATTCAAACTCCGCGTTCCAAATGGCAAACTTGTAGGGTAAGCCATGGGAACGCAATCCTTGTCGATAGGCTTGTTTTCCTTGCATCTTTAATAGCTCTCAAGTCCTCCAACATAAACATCATCTTGGGTATGGACTGGATGTCGGCTCATTATGCCAAGATCGATTGTGCCACTAGAACCGTTCAACTTACTCATCCCTCGGGCAAGACAGTTAATGTCTTAACTCGAGTGGCCAAGCGCCAACTTTACTCTCTCAATGCCAACCCTCTTCCAGACCTTGAGGATGTTCCAGTAGTCCGAGACTTCCCGGATGTGTTGCCGGAAGAACTGCCAGGTGTTCCACCTGACCGGAATGTCGAGTTTGTGATAGACCTTGTTCCAGGAACCGTTCCAATTTCTAGAAGACCCTACAAGATGGCACCCTTAGAACTAGCCGAGCTTAAGAACCAACTCGATGAGTCCTTGAACAAAGGGTTCATCCGTCCTAGCTCCTCTCCTTGGGCTTGCCCAGTCCTCTTCGTCAAGAAGAAGGATGGAACGGATCGAATGGTAGTGGATTACCGACCTGTCAATCTGGTCACCATCAAGAACAAATACCCGCTTCCCAGGATCAACGACCTGTATGATCAGCTTGCTGGATCCTCAGTCTTCTCCAAGATGGATTTGAGGTTGGGCTACCATCAAATCAAAATCAGAAATGGGGACATTCCCAAAACGGCCTTTGTTACTCGTTATGGCCAATACGAGTACACCGTCATGTCCTTCGGTTTAACCAATGCCCCGGCCACCTTCTCCCGGTTAATGAACTCGGTTTTCATGGAGTACTTGGACAAATTCGTCATAGTATACCTCGATGACATACTCATCTACTCCAAGAATGAAGAGGAACATGCCGAACATCTAAGGCTGGTATTGATGAAACTTCGAGAGCATCGCCTTTATGCCAAATTCTCCAAGTGTGAATTTTGGTTGTCAGAAGTGACCTATCTAGGCCATGTAATCTCTGGTACGGGTATTGCCGTCAATCCCGAGCGAGTTCAAGCCATCCTTGATTGGACTCTACCTGAAACGGTTAAGCAAGTTCGGAGTTTCCTTGGCCTAGCGAGCTATTGCCGCCGCTTCGTCGAGAATTTCTCCAAGGTTGCTAAACCTCTAACTGAACTCCTCAAGAAAGATAAAAAGTTCGAGTGGACTCCACAGTGCGAGTTCAGTTTTCAGGAACTGAAAAGACGCCTGACATCTTCTCCCGTACTGGTACCACCAGATTTCTCCAAGGACTTTATTATCTATTGCGACGCCTCGCGACAAGGACTAGGTTGCATACTCATGCAAGGTCGTCAGGTAATTGCCTATGCTTCATGGCAATTACACCCACATGAGGAAAATTATCCCACACATGATCTAGAGCTTGCAGCTCTAGTCCATGCACTCAAAACCTGGCGACATTACCTTCTCGGTAATCGTTGCGAGATCTTCACCGATCACCAAAGCTTCAAATATATCTTCACCCAACCAGATTTGAATCTCAGGAAAAGACGTTGGCTCGAGTTGATCTCGGATTACGACTTAGGAATAACTTACACCCCTGGCAGGGCCAATGTCATGGCTGATGCTCTAAGTCGTATGTCCTACTGTAACAACCTGATGTTACAACAAAGTCAACCATTTCTCCATGAGGAATTTCGCAAGCTTAATCTTCACATTGTTCCTGAAGGATTCCTATCCACCCTGATGGCGGAACCTACCCTTACGGATCAGGTCATCAAGGCACAGAAGATAGATCCGGGAATTTCCCGTATCAAGAGAAACAATAAGAAAGGAGTCGTGAATTGTTTCTCCATTGATGATCAAGGTGTCGTATACTTTGGGAATCGCCTGGTGGTTCCAAAGGCGCGAAACCTGAGGCGACTGATCCTTAAGGAAGCTCATGAATCCCCTCTCACCATTCATCCCGGTAGTACCAAAATGTATCAAGACCTACGCCAGAGGTTTTGGTGGACTAGGATGAAGAGAGAAATCGCTCAATACATTGCCAATTGCGACGTTTGTCGTCGTGTTAAAGCAGAGCATCAACGGCCTGCTGGCACCCTTCAACCTTTGGCTATTCCTGAATGGAAATGGGACAAAATCAGTATGGATTTCATCACTGGGTTTCCCAGGACCAAGAGAGGAAACAATGCCATCTTTGTCGTGATCGACCGTCTTTCCAAAGTAGCCCATTTCCTACCTATTCGTGAGAGTATCACCGCTAGCCAGCTAGCTGACTTATACATCTCCCGAATAGTGTCTCTTCATGGTGTCCCATTGGAAATTAACTCAGACCGTGGAAGTCTCTTCACCTCTCAATTTTGGGAAAGTTTCCAAAATGCTATGGGAACTCATCTCTCCTTTAGCACCGCCTTCCATCCTCAATCAAGTGGTCAAGTAGAGCGAGTCAATCAAATTCTGGAAGATATGCTCCGAGCTTCTGTTATCTCGTTCGGAATGAGTTGGGAGAAATGCCTTCCATTCGCGGAGTTTGCTTATAACAATAGCTATCAAGGTAGTTTGGGCAAAGCTCCCTTCGAAGTTCTCTATGGACGAAAATGTCGAACGCCTCTTAACTGGTCAGAAATCGGGGAAAGACAACTCTTTGGCCCGGATATGATTCAGGAAGCAGAAGAGCAGGTTCGCGTTATTCGTGAGAAATTGAAAACAGCCCAATCTCGCCAAAAGAGTCAATATGATCGTAAACATAAGCCTATGACATTTGAAATTGACGAGAAGGCTTACCTTCGGGTTACCCCGTTAAAGGGAACCCATCGCTTCGGTATCAAAGGCAAATTGGCTCCTCGTTACATTGGACCCTTTCGCATTCTTGCCAAACAAGGAGAAGTTGCCTACCAATTGGATCTACCTCCGCATCTTTCCAGAGTTCACGATGTCTTCCATGTTTCGCAACTCAGGCGTTGCTTCGTGGATCCTATCTGTGGAGTGGACCACGAAACGCTTGATTTACAAGATAACCTTTCTTATCGGGAATACCCCGTTCGTATCCTTGATCAAGCTGAGCGTACCACTCGACGTCATAATATCAAGTTTCTCAAGGTTCAATGGTCACACCATTCCGAGGAAAAAGCCATTTGGGAAAGGGAGGATCGTCTTCGACTCGAGTACCCCACCTTCTTCCCAGATGATCCTAAATCTCGGGACGAGATTCTATTGAGTGGGGGTGAGTTGTCACACCCTAGCTAGATTATGCATTAGAGTGTGCATCATGTTTACCTTCATCAGAAAATTGAAATGGGGAAAGAAGAACCCCCAGCACCCCCCCCCCCTGAAATCAACTAGGGTTTACTAAAAATAAATTCAATGAACCTGAAAATGCCCTTCAAAAATGTTCACCCTCTTTGCCTTGGGTTAGAACCCTTGGGAAAAATGGTGCACATAATTTTAGGTCAACAAAAGGGGCATTGATTTAAATCATAAGTATTTGAATTTGGGCATTTAAATGCCATTAAATAATTGAAATGCTCAAATAATGTTGGAACTATTCTTTGGGCCACTGAAATATTTCAGTAAGTGTCCATAAATATTTTCAGGATTTTATAAAATGATTTAGTATTTAAACTAAATCAAAACAGAATAACAGAAATAGAAAAACACAAAAAAATAAAGAGGGAAAGGCCATGGGCCACTTACCTGGCCCAGCTCCAGCTGGCGGCCCAGCCCACCCCGCTGCCTCCTGTCGTCCCCCTCCTCAGACAGAAGGACGCGGGCGTGTGCCCGACGCTCGCCGGCACGCGCGCGCGCCACCTCCTGCTTCCCGGACTCCCTCCCAATGCCACGGAGACGGCCACGCACCCCCTGGCCCTCACATTCCTCCTCCCCCGTGCTCATCCCCTCCTCTGGCTCTCCCCCTCTCTTCCACAAAACGCGGCCGTCGCCGCCGACGAGAACCACCACGGCCACAGCCACCCCCTCGCCCCTCGGTTGTGCCCACGAGCTCCGCAACGTCGTCCTCGACCCCCTCACCGAACCACACCACGCCGGAAGCCCTGCAGCGTCGACTTCCAGCTCTTCTTCAACCTCCGGCCGCCGGCGACCTCGTCCTCGATTCATGCTGTCTAGCTCGTCCCCAGGCCCGCTGAGCTGCGCTTCGACCTCCCCGTGAGCTTCTCCGTCGTTTCCCCCTAACCCCACGGCCTAGCGCTCGTTGTAGCACCACTCCCCATGACGCCCGAAGCACACCGCCGCACGAGCTCGTTGCCAACGAGGCTCCGGTGGCCAATCGGCCCCGTGCATATGCCTGTTAGCTTTGCGGGAGCCTGTAGAACGCGTAGGTGCTACCCGTTGCTCCTCCCGTGCACGGTGGCGCCGTTTCCATCGGCGCCCGAACTCCGGCGACCGCCAAAGTCGTCGCCGGCGACGTCTCCGGCCACCCCGAGCTCAACCCTCACCACCAAGAGCTGCGGCTCGTTCCCAGGAGCCCGTAGATGCTCCCCGCTTTCCGTTTGGTGGCCGGAACGTGCAAATGCACTTCCTCCGCCGCGTCTGGCCTCGCCGGCGGCTAGACGCCGGCGAGAGTTGACCTTGACCATTGACTGGGTGGGCCCAATTGACTCCCCTGAGTCAATGACAAGCGGGCCCCCCTGCTAATTAAACCTGTTTAGTGTTAATCTAAATTAATTAGTTAATTAACTAAATGAGCCACTGACACACGGGTCCCACAGGTCAGGTTTGACCTGTACCGGCCTGTTGACTTGCTGACGTCATGCTGACGCAAGGCTGATGCAATAACTTTTTTTTGGATTTAATTTTATATAGAAAATTCCAGAAAAATTGCCTAAACTTCAAAAATTCATAGAAATTCAACCATAACTCCAAATGAGACAAATTATATATGAAAAATTATCAGAAAAATCCAAGCTATCCATTGGTACTGGTTTCATGCATGTCAGAACAAGTTAAACCTGCTGTTTATGAAATATAAGGTGATGCACTAATATGATCAAGTTAAATGAGCTAACACTTGAACCTTTGGTTCAAATAAGCAATTACCCTTCTGTTTTAGCTTGCATTAGGCCAAGACACATGCATATTGCCATGTCATAGCATGCATCATATTGTTGCATATCGTCATGTGTTGATTGTGCTCAGCTGTGCTCTTCGTGGTAGGTTCTGCCTCCGAGGATATTCACGAGTATCCAACTGAAGGGCAGTATCCCGTTACCACTCCATCAGGCAAGCAACCATTGATCATTCCGATACAACCCATGATCTCGCTCCTGCTCTTGTTTACTGCATTAAGACAACACGATTCAAACTGCTGTGTGCTACGGTAGTTGAACCCTTATCCTCTGCATGACCTGTCATTGCCACAGTAACTAGATGAAACCCACTAGCATGTGTAGGAGTTGATGGAGCCATGTTTTGTGATTCCTACCTTGCTATGCCTGCTATGCTTAGAGTTGTGTTAGGTCTGGTTCATCTGGGTGATGGGCTAGAGTGAAATGCTTGTGCCAGTAATATGTGGGATGTGTTGAACATGTTTTGGGTAAAGGTATCGATGAGAGGCCATGTAGGAGTACATGGTGGGTTGTTTCATTGAGGCCGTCCATAAGAACTGAGATCTGTATGCGTGATTTAAGATGCAGTTACTACCGTACATTGGGCCCGAAACAAATGGACCCTCTCGGCTTCTTAGCCACCCTAGTACTCTGTCCAGGAGTTGCAAATAGTTTCTGGTGTTTGTAGGATAAGTGTTGGCGGCCGTGCGTAGCGCTGACCCTAGGGGTGGGCTATGTTGCGGTAGATACACCATGGCACGGTGTACCGAGTCACCCGTTTGGTGTCTCGGGAACCCTGTTCACATCGTTCGGGGCCGTATGTGGAAACCTCGGCCGGACTCCCTCCGGATGGAACCTGGATAGGCGATAACCTGGACTAGGGGCTTAGGTGTTTAGGTAGGCCGTGGCCGACACCCTTGCTGGGCTTCCGCTTGAAGGTTGCCGAGTACATGTCGTGTAGACGGCGGTAAGCGGTGAAAGCGTGTATGACGAAGTACACCCCTGCAGGGTATAAAACTATTCGAATAGCCGCGTCCGCGGTAAAGGACTACTTGATTGCATATACAGTTCATAGACAAGTTAATGGGTACTACTAAAAGACTCAACATAAGTGTGAGTACCGAGGATGGCCCTCTCGCAGGATACGAGGGAGGATCCACGGTGGAGTATTGTGATGGTGAGTAGTGGACTCGTGTGCGAAAACTATTTTGCTAAAAGGTTCTGTAGGATAGCTTAGCCAAGAGTCAAAGCTGGCTTGCTGCATAAACCCGACCACCTTCTTGAGAATGAGCATGTATAGTAGGTTCTGATGTAAGACTTGTTGAGTACCTTTGTACTCATGTTTGCCTATTTATTGTTTTCAGACGACAACACTGCCCCCTCCGATGGGTTTTACGTAGACCTTGACGTCGACGAGTGACTAGCCACCCAGGTGGTGATCCAGGCCATGGAGGGCCCTACGTAGATAAACAGGCTTCGAGAAGCCTTCTTTCTTTCTAGAGTCTGTACTCAGACTAGTTGCTTCCGCATGTGCTTGTATGACTGTATGACTTGAGTGTCGGGTCTTGTGACCCCTATCTGTATGAATATGTTATGTATGGCTCCCTGGAGCCTTTAAATAAAGTACTTGAGTTGTAGAGTTTTGTTGTGATGCCATGTTGTATGTACTCATATCGGGCATATTGTGTGAATGATTGAAATGCTTGGTATGAGTGGGATCCAACAATCTAGTTGTTTGTCCTTCGCAGCCTTTCTTATGGGGAAATGTAGTCTAGTGCTCCTCGAGCCATAGTAGTCCGCTACAGCCTGGTTCACCGGAGTCCTGCTAGCCCAGCACTACTGTTCAGGACACTTGACTGGCCGGCATGTGTTTCACTTCGTCCCTATGTCTGTCCCTTCGGGGAAATGTCACGCGGTGATCTCCGGAGTCCTGTCTAGCCTGCTACAGCCCAGGATCCCCGGAGTCCTGTTAGCCCAGTGCTACAGCCCGGAATCACTCGTTGATGACCGACATGTTCGATGTGATTCATGTATGCCTGTCTCCATAGGTCTGTGCCGCTTTGGGTTCACGACTAGCCATGTCGGCCCGGGTTCTCGGTCATATGGATGCTAGCGACATTGTCATATACGCGAGCCAAAAGGCGCAAACGGTCCTGGGCCAGGGTAAGGCGACACCCGTGGGATACCATGCGTGAGGCCGCAAAGTGATATGAGGTGTTACCAGCTAGATCGATGTGGCTTAGAATCGGGGTCCTGACAGAACCTCGTCGAGGAGAGGGAAGGCGGCGACCCATCTACTCCGGACACGAATGTTCCGCCGCCGCCTCCGCCGCCGTCTGAAGGCGCGCAAGGCCAGCAGCCAGCGGACCCTCCGGTGCCGCCGACGGAAGAAGAGGCCGTGGCGAGGCCGCTCCTCCAAGTCGGATCGCCAACGTGCCGTCGTATGTAGAAGGCGACTTCGGCACCCCGCCCCCTGGAAGCGGCACCGCCAGCTCGGCGGCCCTAGACGCCGAAGCGACGAGCGCCGCACCTCTTGGGTGGGTGCGAGGAGGCGGCACAGGGCCGCTGAACCGGGCGCTCCTGGACGTCCAGGCGAAGCTCTGTGCTGAGGGCGACGCTCTCCAGAGTTGCACCAAGGCGTTCCTAGCGTCACGGGCAACCGTCCGGGTATGTTTTTCTTTTTCCTTTGGTCTTCGTTTTCTTGTTCCTCTCTGTGGGGGCGCGCCAGCACACCCACTGGGTGTAGTCCCGGAGTTTCGGGCCGGCTGCTAAGCAAGCGGCCCGGAACTCCAATTGATGAACTTCTAGGTACTAACTTTGTCTGAAATGCTTGTCGCAGGATTACCACAACCTCCGCGTCACTCCTTTCAACCGCAACGTTGAAGAGCTGGGCAAGCGGACCGCCAATTTGGCAGAGAGCCGGAGTAAGTCCTTCCCTCTTTTTTCTTGTCTGCGGGGGCGCGCTAGCGCACCCGCGGGCTATAGTCCCCGAGATTTGGGCCGACTGCTGAGCAGTCGGGCCGGATCTCCCAGGTGACTTACTTTATTAATGACTGTTGTCTTTCTTCCTTTCCTTCAGGAGCCAACGCTGCTCTTCAATAGCAGTTGAGCGAAGCGAACTCCGCCCTGCGCGCCAAAGGGGAGGAGTGCAGCAAGCTCGCCACGGAGCGCGATCTGCTGGCCACTCAGTTGGCAGAGCAGAAGGAGCTGCTTGTGAAGTCGCAGAGGGAGGCGAAGGAGACGGAAACCGCCCTCTTGGCCGAGTTCCCGAGCGAGCGCTCCTCCTGGTCTGACAAGGAGGCCCTGTTGTCCTCTGGCTTCCACAAGATTGAAGACATCGTTGATGGTGAGTCTCTTTATTTTCTTTCTTCGAGCTGCCGACATAGATCTTGCCGACGCCTGGTTTTTGACTTGCTTCTTCGTTTCTTCATGTCTTTGCAGACTTCTTCCCTGCGCAGTCGCAGGCCGCTATCCAAGCCATCGAGGCCGACCGTGAAATTCGAAGGGCGGAGGGCGCAGAGATCACCGCCGATGCCCCCTAAATCTTGACGAGCACATCTTAAGCATTGAGGCTCGCCTCCGGCCGGCTCACTAGATGCTGCGCCGGCTTCAGCGTGTCAGTGCCCAGGCGATTTCCACCCTTTGGCCTAATATGCAGGCTCCGCGCACCCCCAGCCTGACGGCCAACTGGCTGGAGGTCGCGGCAGGTCATCTTGAGGCCTGGAAGGGCTCTTCGGCCCGGGCTGGAGCGCGCCGGGCCTTGGAGTTCATCAAGGCGTGGTTACCCGGGGCTAGACCTGGACCGGTTGGCCACGCTTCGGTCGGAGGCCTAGTCGGAGCTGGCGGTTGCGGAAGATGCCCTCATCAAACATGCTTTGGCGATCGCCGAGTACACCGACACCACCATCTTCGTCCCCGAGCTGTCTGAAGATGGCGAGGAGGTATCGCCGGAGTGGTTTGGGATGAACCCAGACTACGGCGAAGACTCGGCGGAGGTGATTGGCTCCAGCGTCGAGGAGGAGGATGAGGCGGAGGATGGGGGCGAGGCAGAGGCACCAGAAGATGGAGCTGATGGCCAGCCTCAGCCCGACCGTGCCTCCAGCAACGAGCCGCGTGCGACCGACCAGACTGCTGCCGGAGGCGATTAAGCCGAGACTAGCCAGCCGGCCGCCCCGACGCCTGACGCTGGCGCCTCCTCCGACCCTCCGACTCCGTCTGCTGCCTCCTGAGCTGCCGTTGTATATTTTATTTTATCTGCTTCAGTAGTCTTTGAAGAACTTGTTAATTCGCACAATTCCACCCGCGGGGTGTATTTTGGACCACTACTCGACAATTCGGCCCAGGGCCTGTGTTATGTAAATATATATATATATATATATATATCTTTTCTTGCTCATTCTTCTTTTGGCTTTTTTTCCTTTGCCGCTTTCTCTTAGTTGCCTGCCTTGCCAATCGGACAGCCGCTCTGCGGACTGTCGCTAGATCAAGTGCCAGGCTACTTTGGGAAAGCAAGTACTTAGCCGTTTTCAAGATTGTTTGAGCAACTTGGATAGAAGACGATAATCCTACTATCCGAGAGTCGGTTTGTGAGAAAGGCTGGAAGCCTTCTTGAGCTATGTCTTATGCTTTGAGTCCTTAGCCATTTTTCATGCGAATGCCCATTCTACCTTACTGCTGCCCACCGTACAGTCGCTCTACGAGCTGCGGCTTCTGACAGGAGACGGCTTAGGTGTTTACACACTACTTGTCCGACTGCAGGAAGCATTTCATTGTGCAAGGTGGCAAGTCCCCGGGCCAACTTGTCGAGCCCGGTGCCAAGCGGCATGACAAAGAGTAACATACTTGTAGGCATAATTTTTATCATACAGACAAAAGTGGGCAGCCCCCGAGCTCGTCTCGGGGGGCCCGAGGTCTTGGTACTTAAATACAAAAGGTAGCGTGGTACATACTCAATCAATTGTAAAATCTTTGGAGGAGATTTGCATTCCATGGCCGCTCTGTCTCCTTACCAGAGTCGTCCCTCCTGCGTGCTCGGGGCTTCTGATCGTCGATCAGGTAGTAGGAATCGTTGCCTAGTACTTTGCTGATGATGAAAGGGCCTTCCCAAGGCGCCGATAGCTTGTTCTGGCTGGATATTCGCTGGATCAGCCGGAGCACAAGGTCGCCTTCTTGGAAAGATCTTGGCCTGACCTTCCTGTTGTGGTATCGGCACAGGCTCTGCTGGTAGATGCTGGACCGGCTAAGTGCCAACAGCCGGCCCTCTTCCAGCAGATCGACGCCGCCTTGTCGTGCTTCTTCTGCTTCCTCCTCGGTGTACATGGTGACTCGTGGGGAGTCGAACTCTATGTCCGTTGGGATGACGGCTTCGGCACCGTAGACGAGGAAGAAGGGCGTGAAGCCGGTTGACTTGTTTGGAGTCGTGCGCAGACTCCAGAGGACGGTTGGCAGCTCGTCGAGCCAGCAGCCAGCCGAGCGCTCCAGAGGCTCGATCAACCGAGGCTTGATGCCGGACAGGGTGAGGCCGTTTGCTCGCTCCACTTGGTCGTTTGACTGCGGATGGGCGATGGATGCTAGGTCCAGTCGGATGCCCTGTGTTGCGCAGAAACGGGCCAAGGCGCCTTTGGCAAAATTGGTGCCGTTGTCGGTGATGATGTTGTGTGGTATGCCGTACCGAATTGTGACATAGGTGATGAAGGTCACGACAGTCGGACCATTCAGTTTCTTAATTGGCTTCACTTCCACCCACTTGGTGAACTTGTCCACTGCGACAAGTAGGTGAGTTAGACCACCTCATGCTGTCTTGAATGGTCCCACCATGTCTAGACTCCAAACTGCAAAATGCCAGGCAATGGGGATGGTCTTGAGCGCAGAAGCTGGTTGGTGCAGCTTGGAGCTGAACTTTTGGCATCCTTTGCATTTTTGGACCAACTCCTTGGCTTCTTCCAAGGCAGTTGGCCAGAAGAAACCGTGTCAAAAGGCTTTGGCGACAAGTGCTCTTGAAGCCGCATGGTGGCCGCACTCGCCTTGATGGATGTCTTTGAGAATTTCTTGGCCTTGCTCTGGCTCTACGCAGCGCTGGTAGACACCAGTGACGCTGCGCTTGACCAACTCTCTGTTGACTATGGTATAGGTTGCCTCCCGGCATTGTACTTGCCGAGCTGAGGTATCATCAGTTGGTAGCTCTTTGTTCACCAAGAATTTGAGGATGGGCTGGGCCCATGAGGGTGCTGCTATTTCTTCGATTGCCAGAACTGTGACTTGGACAAGGGCGGTTTGGCTGGGAGGCGGCGGGTTAGAGTTGACAGCCGCTTGTTGGGTTGATGAAGTCCCCAGGCCGACTGGCGCGGTCTTGGACCGAGTTCTGGAATCTTCGAGTCCGCCACCGCAGTCCCCGGGCCGGGTTCCGCAGTCCCTGGGCTAGCCTCGACTGTGGCTGCTCTGGAGTCATCTGCCCAGATCCTCGTGCCGCCTGCCGGGTCTCTGGATTCGGATCCGACGTCTTCGGGAGGAGCCGGCACAAAAATGGAGTCTGATTCTGGTGAAGGCTTGACAGACGGCTTGAGGAGGCGTTGAAGGGCGACGCCAGAGGGTATTGCTTGGCGGGTAGAGCCGATTCGTGCCAAGGCGTCTGCTTGGTCGTTGTCGTTTCTTGGCACATGGAGGAACTCGCACCCTTCGAAATACCCGCTGAGTTGCTGCACGAGGAAACGGTAGCTCGCCATGTTTCCGTCTTTCGCGACCAAGTCGCCAGATGACTGCTGGACCACTAAGTCCGAGTTGCCATAACACAAGATCCGGCGGATGCCAAGTTTTTTGGCACGTCGGAGCCCGTGATTGAGCGCCTCGTACTCGGCAACATTGTTGGAGGCGGCAAAATGGATTCGTAGTGCATGTTTGAGCTTGTCGCCTTTGGGAAAGGTGAGGACGACGTCGGCTCCCAAGCCGGTGCGCATCTTGGAGCCGTCGAAGTGCATCCGCTAATGGGTGGAATCAGGTGCTGGAGGCAGGTATTGGGTCTCATCCCAGTCGACGAGGAAGTCGGCCAGTGCTTCTGATTTGATAGCGGTGCGGGGCTAGTAGTAGATGGTGTAAGGAGCTAGCTCTATGGCCCACTTGGCCACTCGACCAGAGGCATCTCGGCTACCGATGATCTCGGCAAGTGGGGCCATGCAGACCACCGTGATTGGATGCTCTTGAAAGTAAGGCTTCAATTTCTTGGCAGCAAACTGTACGCCATAGCACATCTTCTGGTAGTGGGGGTAGTTCTGCTTGGAGGTCGACAGTACCTCGCTCAGGTAATATACTGGTCTCTAGACAGGTAGCGCCTTGCCTTCCTCCTTGCACCCCACTACCATGACTGTGCTGATTACCCGGCTGGTGGCAGCGATGTACAGGAGCATAGGTTCCTTGGGAGTCGGAGCCGCCAGGACGGGTGGAGTAGTCAGCACCTTCTTCAACTGGTGAAAAGCTTCGTCCGACTTATGGTTCCACTCGAAAAAAGTGGTCATCTTCATGAGTTGGTATAAGGGGAGAGCTTTTACGCCCAGACGACTGATGAATCGGCTGATGGACGCTAAGCAGCCGATGAACTTATGCAAATCTAGCAGTCGGCTGGGTACCTCCATTCTCTCAATGGCCTTGATTTTTACGGGGTTACATTCTATGCCGCGTTCAGAGACCAGGAAACCCAGCAGCTGGTCGGCTGGTACTCCGAAGACACACTTCTTGGGGTTGAGCTTGATCTGGAACCAGCGCAGGTTCTCAACGGTCTCCTTGAGGTCTTCCAGCAGTGTTCCACGCTTTTCCGTCTTCACCACCTCGTCATCCACGTAGACGTGGCCGTTCCTGCCGAGCTGCTTGAGGAGACACTTCTGCATGCAACGCTGAAAGGTGGCGCCGGCATTCCTCAAGCCGAACGTCATGGTGAGGTCGCAGAATGCTCCAAACGGCGTGATGAAGGCGGTCTTCAATCTGTTAGCCGGGTTCAGCTTGATCTGGTGATATCCTGAGTATGCATCCAAGAAACTCAACAGCTCGCATCCGGCTGTGGAGTCTATCACCTGATCGATTCTTGGTAGAGAAAATGGGTCCTTGGGGCAGGCCTTGTTGAGGCTCGTGTAGTCAATGCACATTCGCCACTGGTTGTTCTTCTTTAGTACCAGGACCGGATTTGCCATCCACTCCGGAAAGAAAACTTCCATAATGAAGCCGGCTGCTAGGAGTCGGGCTATCTCTTCTCCGACAACTCTTCTCTTCTCTTCTGATAAGCGGTGCAGCGACTGCCTCACCGGCTTTGCATCGGATCGGACATGTAACTTGTGCTCGGCAAAATCTGTCAGTACACCTGGCATGTCTTTGGGGGACCATGCGAAGATGTCCCAATTCTCACGGAGGAAATCGACGAGCTCGCCTTCCTATTTTCTGTCGAGGTTCGCACCTATGACAGCGTACCTCTCCGGGTGCTCCGGATCCAAGGGTATCTTCTTTGTCTCTTTGGCCGGCTTGAACGAACCTTTGGCTTCTGACTCCTTCGGGTCGGGCGATATCTCCGGCTGCTTGCCGGCCATCGCCACAACTCGTTCAAGGAGTCGCTTCTTGGCTGCGATCACTAGGGACTCAGCCAGCCGACTGATCTCAGCCGTGCAAGCGGATGACTTCCGGTAGTCGCCGGCTACAGTCAGAATTCCCCTAGAACTGGGCATCTTCATCTTGAGGTAGGCGTAGTGGGGGACCGCCATGAACTTGGCCAAGGCGGGTCGGCCAAGTAGCGCATGGTATGGGCTCTCGAGGTCCAGCACCTCAAACCAAACAGACTCTCTTCGGAAGTGATCTTTGTCCCCAAAGCGGACGTCCATCAGGATCTTGCCGATCGGCGAGCATGAAAGCCCAGGTACAATGCCGTGGAACACTGTTCGGGTGTTCTGAAGCTGTCTTTGCTTGATTCCTAACTTCTCCATGGTATCCTTGTACAGGATATTGATGCTGCTGCCCCCATCTATCAGAACTTGCAAGAAACGCGCGGCCCGTTTGTCCGTAGCAAAGGTGGCGTCCAGGACCAAGGCATAGGAGCCCGGACTCGGCATCACTTCTGGGTGGTCTACCCTGCTCTAGCTAATGGGCTTCTCAGACCAGTGCATGAACTCTGGCGTCTCTGAGGCTACTGCATTCACCTCTTGTCGCTGCAGCCACCTGTTGCGTCGATCATCAGCCATACTGGTGAACACCACGTAGGCTCTGTGTTCTTCAGGGTATTCGTCTTGCACTGCGGCGACTGGCTTGACTGGCGGCTGCTGGGGCGGAGGCAGAGGCGGCTGCCCAGCAGGCGGTGGTGGCAGGAGGCCATCTCCCTTGGCGATCCTGGTGAGCCAGTGGCACTTCCGGGTGGTGTGATTCGATGGCTTCGCGCTGCTGTGCAACTTGCAAGGTCCATCTAAGGTCTGCTCATAGGAGAAGGCCGGCAACCAGTTCAGCTTGCCGCCTTTCTGTCGCTTGAGCGGAGGCTGCTCTTCTGGCTGCTGGGCCTCAACGGTCGCGACCTGCCGGCTGCCGCAAGCCGGCTGCGGGGCCTTGCGCTTGTTGTCTCCATGCTCTTGTCGTCGGCCGGCGTCTGCCGCCGGAGTTCTTGGAGCTTGAGGAGCTACTTTGCCAGTCGTGCTGATTTGGATTTTAGCCTTCATGGAGGAGTCGGTCGTGGCGTACTTGTCTGCTATGATCAGCAGCTCATCGAGGGTTTCTGGCTCGTCGCCGAGGAGCTTGTGCTTGAGGAGAGTTCCTTCTCGGCACCCGTATGTGATGTACTCGATGGCCTGCACCTCATGCACGCCGTCACAGGTGTTCCGGAGCTCAGCCCAACGCGTGAGGTAGTCGCGAGTCGACTCGTCAGGACCTTGCACGCACAAGGAGAGCTGACAAGGCATGGGTGGATGCTTGTACGTGCTGGTGAAGTTGCGGACGAACGCTTCGGTGAAGTCGACCCAGCTGTTGATGCTGCGGGGCTTCAGGCTGTTCAGCCATGTCCGGGCCGTGCCCTGGAGCATGAGCGGAACGTACTTTACGGCGACATGCTTGTTGCCGTTTCCTATGCTGACAGCCGTGGAGTAGTCGACTAGCCAGTCTTCCGGCTTCATGGAGACGGTGTACTTGGGCGTTTCTCTTGGGAGCGTGAACCCTATGGGAAAGGGCTCGTCCCGAATGCAGGGCCCGAAACAAGGCGGACCCAGCTCGTCTTCTTCTTCCAGCGCTAGGGACCGGTGAAATCGGTCGATCCGGTAGCGGGCGTCATTCTCTCCAACTCCCTCTCGGCGGCCAAAGGGGTCACCAAGAGTCGGATGGTCAATAGGCGGCGGGGAGACTCGCCTCTCCTTGCGGGGAGGGGGAGGCGGACAGTCGTCCCTTCGTTCCACTGCTCTCGGGCGGCCATCTCGGTCGAGCTCTATGGTAATGCGAGTCCGACTGTGGCTGACAGCCGGCTCCTTGTCCTTTCTTCCTTGGGCGCCACTAGTCGGCGTCCGAGATGTCGCGCCTTGATCTCGGTGCGGGTCATCCTTTGGCCGCTGTGGCGCCTCCATGCGGCAGCCGGCCTCGTTCTGTGCGGCGGCCGTGTCGAGGAGCCGCTGGACTCGCTCCATCATGAGGCGGCGCTCTTCGCCTTCGAAATTGTCCAGCTCGTCCGCCGCTGCCTAGGCGGCTCGGATGTTCTCTGCTGGTGTAGCGTACATGGGGCGGCTAGCCCCAAACAGGCTGGCGATGGCTACGCCGCGCTGCTGGACCGTGCCAAGGCGGCTGGGCCCTGCCGAGGCCGGCGAGCCGCCAACGGCGCGATCCATCTCCCGCTGGTAAGCTTCTGACAAGCGTCTCATGCTGGCCAGCTTCTTTGCGCCTTCAACGAGCTGAAGGTGGCGCGCTTCTAACGTCTTCGCGTCAGCATCTTCTGGAATGGGCGCAGTTAGGTCTTGCAGCGCCGTGCCGAGTGAGTCGGACGCTCCTCTGCCAGGGAACTCGTCATGACTGATGACTAGCACCTCGGTGATGGTGCTTTCGTCCCTCTCCGCGTGGGGGAGAGGTTCGTCGTAGGCCACCATGTTGGTGGGGAATCCGTCGATTGACACGGTGTCGGAGTCGACCAGCATCGGGTCGGTGGAGCCTACGGACTCCAAGTCTATGGCGGGCTCGTCGGAAACGTGGAGTTGATTAAGGAGGCCCGCGAGGAGGTTCTCAGAGCCGCCCGCGCCTTCGTCGGACGCAGCTTCGTCGGAGAGGCGGACCTCGCCAACAAGTTCAGCCAAGGAGCTGGCTGCGCAGGCGATCTCAATGCCGCACAGCGCGTCGATGCAAACTTCATATGGCATGCCTGGCTGACTGCACTCGCCAAGGAGGAAAAGGGTTCCCGTCCAGAATAGATCTACGGACGGCGGTGCACCACGCCCCACGGTGGGCGCCAAATGTCAGGGGTTTGGTGCGACATATGCCAATGGATGGCTTATCATGGTGGGGGCGAGTAGAACGTCGCCGGTGCCTGGAAACGGGATGAGGCGAAGACATGCACGCCGGCGAATCTTACCCAGCTTCAGGGCTCTCCGGGGAGATAACACCCCTACTGCTGCTCTGCGGGCATGGCCAAGTGTTCACACGGTTGCTCCTTGAGCTGTTTCTTAGAGGTAGGAGAGGGTAAGGCTAGCTCTCTCCTTCTAGCTGGTATGGTCTAGAGCTACTGGGTTCCAACCCTTTGCATGGGTAACCTGGGGGGTTTATATAGGCCTACCCCCCAGGGGTACAATGGTAGTTTGACTGGGTGCGGGCCCAGCCGTCAGTGCCTCCGACCTCCGACTTCTCTGCCGACTGCTGGGGCCCGCCGACTGGTGGGCCCCGCTGACTGGTGGGCCCCGCCGACTAGTCTGGTACGGAGCCGACAGGCCGCGTCCAACGCGGGCGGGTCTTGCCGGCTGTTGATTATAGTAGCCGTGCTCCTGATGACGCAGGCTTGGTCATGGGGTCGTGGCAACAGCCCCGCCGCCTGGCGGGCGATCACTGTGGCCACTCCCCATCTCATCTTGATTAATGGCGCGTGGGCCCCGGGGGAGAGCTCGGCCGACTCCCCCGGGCCGACTCCCGACGGGTCCGACTGGCGGTTCTCCTGCCATCTCCCGAGGTCTCACTGACTGGTGGGCCCCGCTGCCTCCAGGCCGTACATACAAGCCGTCATGGGCGCAGGACTCGGTACTGTGCTGCTGATGTCAGGGCCGGCCGGGCAACAGTGCCACGCCGTACGGAGATCTTCTCGGGTACGGCATGCTGTGGCCATGCCCGCCCTTGGTAAGGGGCGGGGAGTGGGCTTCACTATAGCCACGCCCCTGCCCCATTCCCTTCAATGAGGTCATGATTTGTTGGAGTCGCCGGCCGACTCCCCAAAGCCGGCTTCTCTAGAAGTCATCCCTGGGACTCGGCCGTGAGCAGGCAGTCGGCCGCCCTGCTGTCGACTCCTCAGGAGGCGGCTCTTCGCCCCGGGGTCTTGAGGGGCGCAGCCTGCCCCGATGTCTTGAAAGGTTATGGGCCTCGGGTTGGCCTACCCGTGGCCCATTACTCCGACACGAGGGACCGAGGGAGGGAGCACACGTCGAAGGATCGAGTGAACGTAGGCGTTAATGGAACGGCCCAAATACGCCGTTGTGACATGATGTGAAAGGTGGGCGAAAGATAGAAGTGGTGGGACGAGGTGGAAGTGAGGCGAGACTACCAACTAAGGCATTAGGAGTAGAGACTACACCTATATTACTACCAAATATATAGAGAGAGATCTTTACATATAATTAAGCAGGTGTGTTTCTATAACTCTTTAATCAATAAACTTACTATGTATTTCCTTTCTTTTTCTCCCTTCTTCCCTCTGCTCCTGCCTGGTTAATCTTCTGTAAAATTATCCATTTATCTTTTCAATATTCTAGAAAAGAGAAATCAAAATGCTCACATGAGAGATAAAACCAGAGAAATCCAATTATTTTAGAGTGGCAAAGAAAATTAAAAGATGAGTCAATACCTTGATAATAATATGTGCAGATCCACTTGTACGACAGCTTGGGTCATAGTTCGAATACATTCTCCAAATGAGCATGCTGTTCATAAGCACAATTCAACACTTGCATTGCACTTGCATCTGTCAAATGGATTTGATCAGTCAAGAATTGTTTAATCAAAAAGCATGGCAGACAGTTTGAGAAGCCTAAGGTGATGATAAACAAAATTAAGAATAACATAGAGAAATAATAATGCCTTGACTACAACTTCCATACTATCCCCAAAACCTTAAGTCTAAAAGCATTAAATGAAGTTGTGGACGAATCTGCAAACTGTATTAAGTAGAAAAATTACCATCAGACTACACTGTAGATAATGATCTAGGTAAATGATATACATATTTGTATCGCTGCACTGCTACTGAGAATCCCTATTTTTGATTAACACCTTCACTCATGTCACAAGCTTCTAGTAGTTAGGCTCTCCACCTCAAGCCAACACGGTGTCCCCCGGCGATGACCCCCTCCTCATGCCCTCGTCGTCCTCCTCCTCAATTATGAACTAAAGACATTGGCATCAAGAGATCAGATTTGCAGTCTCAACATGCTCCTTAACAAGATCATTGATCTTCTTCTTGTATCTTGCACACATAAACCGATAATCATTAAATGCCAGGGTTTATTTGAAATGCACTTAATAAAGGCCTATGTGTACACATCTAGCTAAAAGATAAAATCTGTAGCATGATTATCATATATACATACCCTCACTCCCTGGTACAAAGCTATCAGAGGCAATGCACTCTATGGGGGACTTAGTTAAAATCAGTACCGGAAGTATTTTTGCCACGTGTTATGTACCTAGGAATTTCATGGTCAATTAGAACAATACATGAAGTATTTTTGCCACACATGATGTGCCATTCCTACAGAGCTTCTTGTAACAAAGCAGTGCCAGGGATCAGTTGACCCAGCCGTGGGGGAAACGAGGAGA
Organism: Triticum monococcum; assembly: GCA_034509565.1. Lineage (NCBI taxonomy): Eukaryota > Viridiplantae > Streptophyta > Magnoliopsida > Poales > Poaceae > Triticum > Triticum monococcum. Next base: position 343,920,147 of record CM067847.1, read on the forward strand.
AGGCCGGTGTCGGTGTCAAAACCGGTGGCTCTCGGGTAGGGGTCCCGAACTGTGCGTCTAGGATCGATGGTAACAGGAGACAGGGGACACGATGTTTACCTAGGTTCGGGCCCTCTCTATGGTGGTAATACCCTACTTTCTGCTTGATTGATCTTGATGAATAGGAGTATTACAAGAGTTGATCTACCACGAAATTGTAATGGCTAAACCCTAGAAGTCTAGCCTATGAATATGGTAATGAGCATATGTGGTGTCCTTTCTGGACTACCCCCTTCGGTTTATATAGACACCGAGGAGATCTATGGTTACATGGAGTTGGTTACATAAAAAGGAATCTTCGGTCGCCAAGCTTGCCTTCCACGCCTAGTAGAGTCCAATCCGGACATGGTGTAGTCTTTGGTCATCATGTCTTCACGTCCCATCAGTCCGGCCCATAGATAATAGGCCTGATGTCCGAGGACCCCTTAGTCCAGGACTCCCTCAGTAGGCCCCGAACCTGGCTTCAATGACGAGGAGTCCGGCGCGCAGATTTGTCTTTGGCATTGCAAGGCGGGTTCCCCTTTCTCTGAACTCCAAGATAGTATTCAGATGTGACGATAGTATCCGAACTTGCCATATACCACACACAACCGCAGAGAGAATATATATATTTTCACACGAGTTCCATCTACTGACAGCTCTTCACAACACGACATTACGTCTGTCCGCTCACAACCTTGAACCGCTCTTTGTCTGCCACTAAACGTTCTGAGACGCGGTTGCTATTGGCACGTCCTGTCAAAGCAGAGATCATGTCCCCTTATCGCGGGATTCTCATCAATGCGGGCATGGGTAACCCAATCATGATGTTTATGCAGCCCTTGGGAATAGGCGAGTTTTTTCGATGAGTGGGGAGGCGCTTGATATTCGCGGCCTTTATAAAGGGATAAGGACACTCTCCCTTTACCCTCACCCTTCTTCATCTTCAGTCCTTTCATCCTGGAGCTCTAGCGCCCAAGTTTAACTTTCCCTCGTTCGAGAAAGCACTCCAGTCATGTCCGGATCTGGAGCTGGAGGCAAGTGGATGGCCTCCCTCATTGAGGAGAAGGACATCACGGAGCTCCGGGAGGCCGGTTACTTAGCCAAGGAGATTTCTCATCGACTCCCTGCAAAAGGGCAAATCGTCCCTACCCCCGAGCCCCAAGAGAGGGTCGTGTTTCTCACGCACCTCGTCCGTGGGTTGGGAAAAATCCCTCTACATCCATTTGTCCATGGATTGATGTTTTACTATGGGTTGGACTTCCACGATCTGTCTCCCAACTTTATCCTCAATATTTCAGCATTTATATTTGTGTGCGAAGCCTTTCTCCGCATCCCACCTCAATTTGGCCTATGGCTGAAGACTTTTAATATAAAGCCAAAGGTGGTGCGCGGCCAACAGGCCGAGTGCGGAGGTGCCATGGTGGGCAAAATGCCCAATATCACCTGGCTTGAAGGCTCTTTTGTGGAGATGGTGAAGGGATGGCAATCAGGGTGTTTCTACATCACCGAGCAACGTGACGCCAACTGGGTGGCGGCTCCTGAATTCTGATCTGGAGCCCTGATGCGGCTTACCTCCTCGCAAGAGAAGGGCCTGACCTGGGGATCTTTGGAAGAGATCACGGGGCTGCAAACTTGCCTCCAAAATATGATAACCCAGAAGATCAAGCTGGTGGATGTGATCCAGGTCATGCTTGTATGTCGGATCCTTCCCTATCAGCGCCGAACCTGTTATTTGTGGGAGTTCAATTCGGCCAAGCACCAAACGCTGCTAAGGCTCTTCGGCAAGACGCACGAAGACATCTTGAGGGTGCTCTTCAAGGGCAGCGAGACACCTCCACCCTCGACCAAAGATCGTGGGCTCAACTTCAAGCGTCAGGCTAATTCGGTAAGCCATCAAGGTATAATCTTTAAGGACATACTTCGAGGAAGGATACTAAGCCTTCTCACAAATTTCTATTTCATGCCTGGGTTGACCTAGCGAGACGGATTAATAGTCCGGCGCCGCTGCCCGAAGGCGTGGGAAACCCGCTCCTTACGAAGATGTTATTTCCGGTGCCTTACGACGTGCCGGAGAAGAAGGTCAAAACCATGGCCAAGGGGACCAGGAGTGGGCTTCGCCGAAGGAACACCTTGGTCGTCTCATTTGACGATGAGACAAACCCCTCAGCCGCCAATGATGGCGACGAGGAGGGAGGTGACTCCCCTCCTGCGGGAGGAAGGAGGAAAAGGGAGGCCTCCGCGAGTTTGGAGGAGGAGGCGCCCAAGAGGGGGAGAGGCTCCCACGCGGATAACTCCGTGTGGGATGCTGATAGCAGCCCGAAGAGACCTCGCCGGACCAAGCCACGGGCCGCCTCGTAAGTACCAGAATCCGAAAACGTCTAGCTTTTCTTGTTTGTAGTATAGATGCGCCTTAAACTTTGTCATAGCAGCTCGGGACGCGATGACTCCCCGCGATCCTCGATAGAGGAATCGCTGGACTCAAAGGATATGGCTAGCATGTCTCCACCGCCTGCTCATTCCGTCTCTCCCAAGGGTGACGAAGAGGTGGTGTCGCAAAAGACCTTCCCCGACTAGGGGGAGGTTCCGGAGATCGTCTGGGTGGCGCCCCAGGACAATTCCTCGGTCGCCGGACACATGGGGGAAAATCCCTAGTGGGGACTGATGACGGGGGCCGAGTTCCCCTTGGTCCTGAGAAGGACACTACTCCGGAGACCCATGCGGCTCCAGAGTTTGGTGAACGCCATTCCCCAAAAGAAGGGAGTGTGTCAGTCCCACCGGTGACCTCTGTCCAACCAGAGGCACCGAACAATCTGCTTGAGGCGCTATGAGGCGCCTCTATTGTGGATGAACACCATGCTCTTATGGGCACGGTAATAGAGAAGGTTTAGTTCATCACAAACGGACTGACTAAAGCCTGCACTAGCCTTCTATCAGGCGTTGAGGTAAGTAATGCAGTTGTAGGAAGAATGTCACAGTATAGTTTGTAGCCCCTGATGCTCTGTTTGGTGTTCGCTAGGAAAGAGCCAAACAGAGGATCGAGAAAAAAATATCGTAGGAGTCTAACATAAATATTCTTTTGTGAATAAGCAGGTATCGCTGTAGGCTGCCACTGCTCATGCTGCGGAGGTTTCTGAACTGAAGCGGAAACTAAAGCGGCACGAGGAGGAACTTGGCCTAGTGAAAAAGCAGCTGGAGGATAGCCAAGGTATGCAGTGACATGCGGTTAGATTTTAAGAAAAAAAGAATAGTCCGTCAGGACTAAAGTGTCATAATCTTTATTAGAGGCCACGACCGAGTTGGCCGCCCTCAAGAAGGCGTTATACGAGGCCGAGTATAAAGCGGCCAAGGAACGCGCCTCGTGCGAGAAGCACGAGGCCCGGGTTGACGAGGCGCAGCAGCAACACCAAGGTGTGATCGAGAGATTTGAGTTCTTGGAGCGTGATTGTAAGGTGCAAGAGTCTGAACTGGAGAAGGCCCGTCATAGCACACAGGACGCATGAGCCGAAGCCCAGAACGCCCTCCAGGAGATTCAGGCGGCCAAGAACATTGCGGCAGGTGAGTCTTTAGCCCTGCAAAGCAAGTATGTAAAAGAAACGTTCCTTGTAATTATCTGGATTTGGGTTTTCCAGGGGTGTTTATGGATCTGCCGTGCAGTATATTAGATGCTACCGAGCATTATAGATCCGAAGAGGGCATGTCTACGGAGAAGCTGTTCTGGTCCCAATATCTTGGACCCGAACATCCGGTGCCCTTCAGCGACCAGTTGAAGCAGTTGGACGAGTTGCACAAGTCGGCAGAGCTAGCCATGAAGGACCTAATAGTCCGGCTATGGCCTACCGAGCATGTACCTAGTAGCTACTTCAGGCTTGTTCAGCGGCTCGTAAGTGCATGTCCGCTGTTCGAAACCGTGGAGCGGCCGGTCTGTATTGAAGGTGCTCGTATGGCGTTTGCCCGCGTCAAGACACATTGGGCGAAGTTAGATGCCAAGAAGCTAATGATTGAGGGGCCGCCGGATGGCAAGGAGCATCGTCAGCCCGAGCACTATTTTCATGGTGTCCTGGAGGGGTCCCGCCTTGTGGCAGAGCAATGTTCAAAGGATATCATATTCCCATGAGAACATGTGTATTACCTTGCCCTGTAATATGGAACAATGGTGTGATGTAATATAGTGCTTATGATTTAAATTTACCTCATGTGCGGCCGTTTATTAACTCTGAGGGTTGACCAGTCGTCAGCTTCTGCCCCCACGTAGCTAGTACGGGGTTGTTTGGGATAAATCTAAAAACTCTTTACACCACATTCTGGTCCTTAAAGCAGGTGTTTAGCGCAATGAACAAGGCAATTAGATTATGCGGCCTTTACTGCCCTCACTTAGCCATAGGAGTTTGACGAATAGTAAAGTTAGTGAAGCCCTTGGTATTCAGAAGACTGAACTAGAAGCGCTATGCACGCCTTATCGGGGGAACCGATTCTTCGCAAGAAGCGGAAAAATCTCCAATGATTTGTAACCTCTCAAACAGTTGACCAATTCTCGCCGCATCATGACAGTCAGTTCTCGGCTTTCTCTACTGAGGTGCTCGTCCGGAAGAACCGGGACACAATCATAGTAGTTCTCCCTTTACTACGCTAGCCGATATAGCGGAACGTAAGGTAGTAAGCATAGGAGACGGGCAACCCAACTATTGACCAAAGACATGATTCGGAGCCGATGCATATAATGCTATAAATTTGGGGTGCCGAACTATACTATTAAAGTGTTCAGACTTTTTATTGCCGTGGTGTTGGGTGTAATGAAGCCCTTGGCGTAGTAATACGTACCATGGTGTACGTTTGCGGTGGGTAATTAATACTGAGGTGAGTAAACGGAGAAATGAAATAATAGGCTAACGCTACCGTGTATTCACCATCAAGGCATGCTTTGTACAAGCGATGTGAAAAGCATGTAGGGCTATTTAACATGCTGTGACCAAGGGCGAGCTACATGCGGGTATAAAAAGCGAGTATGGCGATCGTTTAATAGAGATCACATGGTGATTCCCTTGTAAGGCGGAGCTCCTTGCCTCCTTGGTGTGTTCTACAAGCGGGTTGTCCGTATAGACCTTCAAAAGTGAAGAAAAAACACACAGAAAAGAAAAAGTAAAAGCATGCGAATGCCAGGGTCGGTCGAGCCGTACAGTGGATCGCGAACAAGTTATGCCTCCGTCAATTCCCATGGGGTTTTGAGTGCGTAATTTATATACATGCGGTATTAGTACCATTGCCTCCTCGGGGCTGGGACAGAGGCCAAATTGCTAATTCGGCTCCTAGAGAGCCGAGCTGTCCTGCTACAGTGTGGTCCGGACCCTCTTGATAATTTCCAGGGGCTCGGCAGCCACACTATAATGTTGCTCGAGAAGGCCACTCTGTACTTCTACTTCTAGGAAGGCAGTTTGTTCTTCTGTTCGAAGGGAGGATTCCGTGTTTCCCAAAGTGCCCGAAGACCTTGATAGAGAGAAGGCCACCCTCCATTATCTTAAAATGGAGAGTGAGCCCCTCCGTCAAGCTATGGATATGAGCAAACATCATCCATCCCCGACGAATATACATCACGTGAGGAGCGGGGAAGTCGATGCAGACCCGCGTGGCACTGATCCCGCAGCCCCTCATGTGCAGCCGCAATGACTCTGGCGGATCCAGCTCCATCTCTCGGGCAAATGGAGTCAGGAGACAAAGGCGACGACGCGGTGGCCAGTGCAGCCTGACGAAGAACTCACAAGGGTCATCCCCAACATGGCCCTCCATTGGAGGAGGAGCTGCTGGCGGAGGCGAGGCCGACGCGCCACCCCTTCCTCCTCTTCCCCGAGCGCCCCGGCCTCGCCCACAACCTCGCCCCTCCCCCTTCCCCTCACGGCCGGCCTTGCCACCGCAGGCACAGGAGAAGGAGGGACGTGTTGTCGAGCGGCGACCCTCGCCGCCACCGTTGAAGGATCGGGTTTCCTCTCTCCATGAAGAATGGAAGAGAGGAGCAGAAGCTGAAGGAGGAACGAGATGGAAGAATGCTGGACGCCATCCCCGCTACCGCTCTTTATAAAGGAACGGGGTTGGGGCTCAGCCGCCCCGCTCGGCCAATCAAAACACAGAAGGCGCAGGGAGCCAGGACCGACCCGCTGCCCCAACCAGCGACGGCCCGGTTTCCTGCCTCCGCCGTTTGCCACCCCAAGCGCATAGGAGACACGTGGCGGACGTGCAGCACCGAGGGGACGGGTGAGGCGACCTCTCCCCACCCCGTGATCAAGGGGAGTGGATGCCTTGAGGACCGCGCCTCGGCCCCATTCAGTAAATGGGCCTTGCCTCCACGCCTCCCTCCGTTTATGGGGAAGACGCGAATCGCCCCTTTACAACGACGTGACGCATGCGTGCAGAGACCAACCCCATGCATGCCGCCCACATCACATGCACCTCCCCATGCCACGCCACGCGCGGGAGTCGTGGGAAGCGCAGCGTGCGAAAAATCTTACCGCGGTAAAAAACCGCCCCGCCTGCCCGCGCACCGTTTTTGGGCCTAGCCCAACAACGCGTTGCGCTTATGTGTGGCCCAGGCACGGGGGCTCCTGTCGGTGTACAAAAAGAGGGGTACACTTTTTGTACCCCTATAACTGTGCACGGACAGTCTGAGCCACGGGCACCACCACACCAAGCAAGGCAAGGGAGGTGAGCCAGGGTAAGACCGAAGCTCAAGGGAACTAGGACGATGCCAAGGCCAAGACCACGAAGAGCAAAAGGGACGAAGCGGACTCCCCCGGCTAGATCCTTGCCGGGAGATAGCTTTGGCAACCCCGGGCAAGACCCTTGCCGCGGCGACTCGGCCCACGCCTACGGAGCAAATTACCCTTGAGTCCACTGCCCCCAAGGGGCAAGGATTCGGGAGACATCCCCGTGGTGGCATGCAGATCTTTGTGAAGACATTCAAGATCAGATACACACTAAGAAGACGACGACCTTTGGCGAGATACCAGCCAGGGAAGACCACGAGATCCCCAGCAAGCGCCTTGCCGGGGATGATAGTAGGCGCCCTGGCAAGGCCCTTGCCAAGGACATCCGCAGGGCCACCATCAGGCCCACGCTGACTAAACCTCCACCACCGTACGCATGCAGCTGCCAACCCAACTAGCTGGGTAGGCACCTGCATGGCGGCATGCAGATCTTCATGAAGACCCACCACTACGCCACCTTAGCTGCCTGCCAACCTACATGGCATCACAGGGCGCGTGTCGACACAAGAAGGAGCAGCGACGGACGAGACATGTTTCTCCCCCGTCCCCGATAAAGCAAGGACACCTAAGCAAAACGCATTAAATGCGCCTTGTCATGTAATGCGAGGGATAACCTCGCATCACTACACCCCTTCCATCTCTTGTGTGCCACTGTGGCGACACCTCTTTCTATAAAAGGAGGCCCGAGGCGACCAGGAGAAGGATTCGGCTTTTTGGAGCTCCTAATGCCCCAGAGCTAGCTCAAGAACAGGAATATACATCCACCAAAGCAGGAGTAGGGTTTTATGCATCCTCGCGGCCCGAACCTGGATAAACAAACTGTGTACTACCTGTTCGATCCAGTCTTCTCACGACCCCGCGCCCCGCTAACCGTAGTAGGGATTCTTGTGATACCATAGGTGTCGTTCCCACCGACAATGTATTTCCTTTCTTTTTCTCCCTTCTTCCCTCTCCTCCTGCCTAGTCAATATTCTGTAAAAAAAATCAGTTATCTTATCAAGCTTCTAGTAAACAGAAATCAAAATGCTCACATAAGAGATAAAAGCACAGAAATCCAATTATTTTAGAGTGGCAAAGAAAATTAAAATATGAGTCAATACCTTGATAATAATATGTGCAGATCAACTTGTACGACTTCTTAGATCATAGTTCGAATACATTCTCCAAATGAGCTTGCTGTTCAAAGCACAATTCAACACTTGCATTGCACTTGCAACTGTCAAATGGATTTAATCAGTCAAGAATTGTTTAATCACAAAGCATGGCCGACAGTTCGAGTAGCCTAAGGTGATGATAAATGAAATTAAGAATAATATATTGCAACAATAATACCTTGATTACAACTTCCAAACTATCCCCCAAACTTTAAGTCTGAAAGCATAAAATGAAGTTGTGGAAGAATCTACAAACTATAGTAAGTCGACAAATTACCATCAGACTACACCGTGGATAATGATCTAAGTAAATGATATACATATCTATATTGCACCACTGCCACTGAGAATCTCTATTCTCGATTAACACCTTCACTCATGTCATAAGCTTCTGGCAGTTAGGCTCTCCACCTCAAGCCGACACGGTGTCCCTCGGTGATGACCCCCTCCGCATGCCCTCGCCGTCCTCCTCCTCAATTATGAACTAAAGACATTGGCCTCAAGAGATCAGATTTGCACTCTCAACATGCTCCTTAACAAGATCATTAATCCTCTTCTTGTATCTTGCACACATACACCGATAATCGTTAAATGCCAAGGTTTATTTGAAACGCACTTAATAAAGGCCTATGTGTACACATCTAGCTAAAAGATAAAATCTGTAAAGTAATTATCATATCTGCATATCCTCACTCCCTGCTACGAAGCTATAAGTGGCAATGCACTCTTTGGGGGGCTCAGTTAAAATCAGTACCGGAAGTGTTTTTGCCCCGTGTTATGTACTAGGGAATTTCGTGGTCCATTAGAACAATACATGAAGTATTTTTGCCACACATGATGTGCCATTCCTACAGAGCTGCTTGTAACAAAGCAGTGCCAGGGATCAGGAGACCCAGCCGTTGGGGAAAACGAGGAGAAGGCCCGGGTGAGGTCCTCCATGGATCCGGCAGCGACCATCATGGCCACATTGCTAGTGTCGTCACTGGTGGCCGGGGATGCTGCGTCGGTTGTGGCCACGGCCGGATCAGTGGAGCACGGCGACGGGAGGTCTGGGAGGGAGAAGAATGATGACGGTAGAGGCACCCCTCCATTCATCTAGTGACATGGAAGGATCCATCCGGGAGGGGATCCACAGAGGTTAAGGGACGGCGACGTGGAGGTGAGGGCTGGCCGGTGGTGGTGGAGAGGAGGGCATCGGTGGTGGCTGAGGGAGTCCTAGATTAGGGGGTCTCCGGATAGCCGCACTATATCCTTTGGCCGAACTGTTGGACTATGAAGATAAAAGATTGAAGACTTCGTCCCGTGTCCGGATGCGACTTTCCTTAGCTTGGAAGGCAAGCTTGGCAATACGGATATGTAGATCTCCTCCCTTGTAACCGACTCTGTGTAACCCTAGCCCCCTCTGGCATCTATATAAACCGGAGGGTTTAGTCCATAGGACAACAACAATCATACCATAGGCTAGCTTCTAGGGTTTAGCCTCTTCGATCTCATGGTAGATCAACTCTTGTAATACTCATATCATCAAGTTCAATCAAGCAGGATGTATGGTATTACCTCCATCAATAGGGCCCGAACCTGGTAAACATCGTGTCGCCTGCCTCCTGTTACCATCCGCCTTAGACGCACAGTTCGGGACCCCCTACCTGAGATCTATCGGTTTTGACACCGACATTGGTGCTTTCATTAAGAGTTCCACTGTGTCGTCACCATAAGGAGGGATGGCTCGTCTCATTGTCAAGGACAACATCACCTCTGGGGGAGCCCTGGCTGTAGGCCAAACTCTCCGAGTAGGCGCCTTCGTCATGACCGCCTGCTCGGCCGCTGCGCCGACGATGATTTCTCGGGTCATCGAAAATAGTCTCCACATCTGCTCGAAATTCACCGAGAAGATGGATCCAATGGATCTCTCCTCTTTGAATGAGCTCTTGGATCGCATCGACGCTCTGGGAGTCGCTACGGACTATGATCGGATTGGGCTTAAACCCGACCAAAGGGAGATTAACTCTCCGCCGGTCACTCATCAGATAGCGGTGGTGGAGGAGCAATGCGGCGAATTTCCCTCTATCCTGAGGACAAACTATGTCTGGATTCTCGAGATCTCCGATCCAGATACCCGCCCATGGGAGGATATCGCCCTAACCCTGAACCTAGAATCAGGTTGCATGCCGAACCTGCGGGGCAACATCCCGGAGCCTGAACTTCCAAGATCGAAAACTCCCCCGCCCCGGGGTCTCAGATTGGGTCAAGGTCTGGACTTAAATCCACCCACCCGCCCAGATACAAACGATCTTTCCCACATTAGGCAAGAGCCCCAAGAGACAGTACATCACTATTGGGCCAGATTCCTCCTTGTAATGAACAAGGTCAAGGAATCTCGCGAGGAAGACGCAATTTCGTTCTTTTGCAACAATTGCATGGACAAGGGAATCCTCAATGCCATAAGTCGCCGTGACATAACACACTTTGCCGACTTGGAGGCCATAGTACGGAAGTACTGTGTGATGGAAAGCGCCTTGAAAACCCAAACAAAATTTTGGGATAATCCGGCTCTGACAAAACCCCTAGTCCGAACTAAAAGGGTGCACTCTCATAAGTCGCCCGACTCAATTACAAAGAAGCAAAAGCCCACTACAGGGCATGGAACCGTATTGGAGGGATGGCTTAACGGGCCCTGCAAAATTCATAGTACAGTGGATACCATGGCAACACACAACCTTAGAGCATGTTGGGTACTTCGGCAGGTAGCCAAGAGCGGCGAGGATCTCCTCATCCAAAACACCTCAGAGCACCATCCAGTGGATAACAATACAGTATTGACAGTCATCGAGACCTTCGCCTCAAATAATAGGCGTAAGCGAGCACTCCGCAGCCTTGCTGAAGTCTGCCACGTGGCAGCAATAAATCCATGGAGCGACATGGCTATCACCTTCAATGCCAGTGACGAACCTAAATTCCGAACAGCCCGAGCACCAACCACCTTGGTCCTCAGTCCAATTGTGGACGGCTTTCGGCTCACTAAAGTGCTCATGGACGGTCGCAGCGGATTAAATCTCATTTATGAGGAGACTCTTCAAAAAATGGAAATAGACAGAAACCGTATTGAGCAAAGCATCACGACCTTCCGAGGAATCATCCCTAGTTGGGAGGCACGTTGCGCTGGGAAAATCACACTAGATGTGGTATTCGGCACTCCGGAGAATTACAGGTCCGAAGAAATTACATTCCAAGTGGCCCCGTTAAGTAGCGGATAGCACACCCTTCTAGGGCGGGAGGCATTCACGATCTTCCAAGCCATACCCCATTATGGATACATGAAGCTCAAAATGCCTGGGCCCAATGGGATCATCACTCTAGCTAGTGATCCGGACATAGCACTGCGCGCCGAGAACAAAACAGCCGCATTGGCCCTCGAGGCATTATCCGAAGCCCTTGTGGCATAGGAATTAACCGCGCTATGCTCCATAGTGGATAGGGACGACGTGATATTAGACAAAAGATCCAAGTCCACCTCTTTTAAACCAGCGGATGAAATAGTCAAATACCAAGTCCATCCAACGGACCCCACAAAAACAGCATCCATCGGGGCATAGTTAAACCCCGCTATAGACGCCGCACTACGAGAGTTCCTGCGCGAGAATTAGGACATATTCGCCTGGCATCCTTCAGACATGCTAGGAATCCCACGCAGGCTGGCAGCACATAGCCTTAACATTCTAAAAGGATTTGAGCCGGTCAAGCAGACTCTTCGGCGTTTCTCCGAACCCAAGCAACAAGCCATGGGAGAGGAGCTAGCCAAGTTACTAGAGGCCGGATTCATTAGAGAAATAAAGCATCCGGACTGGCTAGCAAACCTGGTGATCGTTCCAAAGAAGGACAAATCCTGGCGCCTACGTGTCGACTTCAAGGATCTTAATAAGGCTTGACCAAAGGATCACTTCCCCCTCCCTCGCATCGATCAAATTATCGACGCTACCACAGGACACGACTCATTGTGCTTCCTCGACGCATACTCCGGTTACCACCAAATTAAGATGGCGGAGTCCGATCAAGCTGCAATGGCATTTATCACTCCATATGGCCCCTTTTGTTTTAACACAATGCCCTTCAGGCTAAAAAATGCCGGCGCAACGTATCAGCGCATGATTCAGACATGTCTCGAAAAGCAGATCGGCAAAATCGTGGAGGCATACGTAGACGATGTGGTCGTTAAAACCATACACGTCGACTCCTTAATAGATGACTTGAGGATCACGTTCGATAATCTCCAAACATACAAAATTAAGCTCAATCCGGAAAAATGCGTTTTCGGCGTACCCGCCGGAAAGCTCCTAGGCTTCATTGTCTCCAGTAGACGAATTGAAGCAAATCCGGCCAAAATCTGAGCTCTGTCATAGTTGGCTATCCCAACTGACCTCAAGAAAATCTAGAAGTTAACTGGATGTGTGGCGGCCTTAAGCCGCTTTATCTCCCAATTAGGAGAAAAGGCACTCCCCCTTTATCGCCTTCTTCGGCGCACCGAACACTTCGAGTGGACAAACACGGCCACATCCAGATTGGAAGAAATAAAAGCCATCCTGGCCACCAACCCAATCTTGGCCGCGCCAAATGTCGGCGAACCAATGCTGTTATATATAGCGGCAACTCACCAAGTTGTAAGCGCAGTGCTCGTCGTCGAACGAGAGACGAACGGACATAAATTCCCACTTCAAAAGCAGGTATATTATGTATCCACTATCCTCACTCCATGCAAATTAGGGTACCCACATTATCAAAAGATAGCATACGCGGTATTCATGGCATCCCAGAAATTACGACACTAATTTCAAGAGTGTTCAATTACGATGTCCTCAGAAGTACCACTCAACGACATAATAAACAACCGCGATGCCACGGGCCAGATTGCCGAATGGGCTATCAATCTCCTCCTGTTTGACATAACATATAGACCATGACAAGCCATTAAGTCACAAGTACTGGCCGATTTCGTCGCCGAATGGATAGAAGCGGAACTCCCTAAATAGTACGACACGTACTCCAATTGGATCATGCACTTTGACGGCTCTAAAATGCTGGTTGGTCTGGGGGCTGGCGTCGTCCTAACGTCCCCCACTGGAGATACAGTCCAATACGTACTCCAAATACTATACACAGACTCCAACAACGCAGCCGAATACGAGGCCCTATTACATGGTCTCCGGATGGCAATTTCCATGGGCATTCAATGCCTGGAGGTGCGTGGGGACTCGAACCTCGCAATATCTCAAATAAATTTAGACATGATGCCAAGGATCTGAAAATGGCGGCATATCGCAACGCTGTCCTCAAAATGTCAACTTGGTTCGAGGGGCTCGAATTCCACCATGTGGCTCGGGAAAACAATCAGGAGTTGGATATCCTCGCCATATCGGCGCTAAGTGCGATCCTGTCCCACCTAACATCTTCTTGGAAAGGCTGTTTAAGCCATCCGTGGTATGGGAAGGGGACACCGGTAACAATGTTCCGGACCCGACCACAATACAAAATACCGAACACTCTGGCATAATTGGAGACTCTGCCATCGAAATAAGACCTTCAGCCCACGTGATAATGGTCGTCATTGCCCCGTGGACAGAACCATTCCTGGCCTACCTTACCAAGCAGGACCTACCCGAGGACCAATACGAGGCACACTGCATAGTGCGACGATCTAAAGCCTACAAGGTCCACGAGGGAGAGCTTTATAATAAAAGCACTACCTGAGTCCTTCAAAGGTGCATCTCCGAAGAGGAAGGGCGGAAGCTTTTAGTAGAAAGCCATGCTGGACTAGGCGGCCACCACACCGCAGCCCGGGCCTTTGTAAGCAAGGCCTTCCGTACAGGTTTCTATTGGCCGGCGGCCCGAGCAGATGTGCAGTATCTTGTCCAACATTGCGTGGGTTGCCAGCTTTTTGGAAACCAAAGCCATATGCTGCCTACCACTCTCCAAACAATCCCCATTACTTGGACCTTTGCGGTCAGGGGGCTTGATATGGTCGGACCCCTTAAAGGGGGAACCCATAAGAAAAAATACTTACTGGTCATGGTGGATAAATTCACCAAATGGATAGAAGCCAAACCCGTTAAAACGGCTGAATCCGGACCGGTGATAGACTTCATATCTGGGGTTGTACACCGTTATGGCATCCCCCACAACATCATCACTGACAACAACATGAACTTTACAGCCGACGAGGTAAAACTTTGGTGTATCAACATGGGCATCAAGCTCGATTATGCTTCTATCTATCACCCGCAAACTAACGGTCAAGTCGAGCGAGAAAATGGTCTTATCATGAGCGGCATGAGACCCAGATTAGTCAGGTCCTTAAAGGAATCAAACACGCTCTAGGTAGAGGAGCTCGACTCCGTACTATGGGGGCTGCGGACCACGCTGAATCGCACTACCGGATACACACCGTTTTTTTATGGTGTACGACGCAGAGGCGGTTTTGCCTTGCAACAAAATTCATGACTCACCTCGAGTGCGCATGTATGAAGAAAAAGAGGCCAAGCCCAATCGGCAAGACAATTTGGATGCCCTAGAGGAGGAGCGTGACGTGGCAAAAGCCTGTTCCACATTCTATCAGCAACAGGCTCAAAGGTATCAAAGCAGAGAAGTATGGGCCAAAATCTATAACATTGGCGAACTAGTTCTACGCTTGCCGGAGAAGAAAAAGAACAAGCTCAAGCCCAAATGGGAAGGTCCCTTCATTATTGACCAGGTTTTGACCAGTGGAGCGTACCATCTGCGGGATGCATCGGACAATCGACTCGAGCCAAACCCATGGAACGCAGCCAGACTCCAAAGATTCTACGCCTCGTGCCGGACTCTATGTTCGTCTCCTTACCTCCATCAATTTTTTGCATATCAATTATTTGTCTTTTCTCTCTTTCTCTCATTTTATTCTCCTCAAGGCCTTAAAAGGCTAAACTTGTGTCTTGGTTACACAATCTTGACACGCTAACCGCGCTCATTATACCTGGGGCCTTCTTATACAGAAGCTTAATATAACTATTTTTCTAGGCTTTATGCCCCACGCATGTGTTATCCTTCCGCATGTACCTTTTTTTGCCATTATATGCATTGATATGACTTAATTTTTGGCCAAGCTGGGTTGCCTGGCTCTTGTATTTATGCCCTACGTTCCCGTTAATTCGGCTAGGGCATAAGGGGAGCACCTCTGCGATTGCTACTGTCGGGTCAGCCGGATGTGTACCTCGGACTGGGTGAAGCCGAAAGCTAGCGTTCTTAAGGGAATATTTGGTCGGTGAACAAAAGATGACTTCTATTTAATTTGACACATGCCCCTAGATGTTTATAGGATGCATCTCTTTTCGCAGTTCGGACATGCACATTAGGGCATGCATACCCAGGGAAAGGAACCCTTAACGGAACTATTCTCCGTGGAAGATGTTTCTTACTATCCATGTAATATAACATAGCTAGTTGGGTACTTGTCTGTTCAAGCACTTATGACCCCTACACCTGGTTTCCATGCATACCCCGGTTTTTACATAACCGAGCGGGTATTCGGATACACTCCGGACTATCGGGTCTAGAGGTCGAAGTGAAAAGGTCCGCCGTGACAAATGATTTACAATCCAGCTAGGGACATTATATATGTCACTTGAAGTACATAGTCTCTAAGACTCATTAAATTCTTCTTCTATACCATCCAACATGTTGTCTAGCCTACAATCCTGTTGGGAATAATTTGCAGCTAATTCTACTTGGTCATACACCAAACTGACGGGGAGCTCTTTCCCATCGGGCCCCACGGGTCCGACCTCGGCCATGTGGTTTGGGTCAGCTTTGTTATATCGCGTCTTCACCATAGCCCAGAGTTCCCTTGCACCTTGTCAGCAGGCTGATATATTACATAATCGGATGCACCGCCGCACTCCCTTGAGCTTCTCTATAAGCTCCCCCATGCCTCCTGGCGGGAATACGGATGGCCACAAGGCTTGGGCAATACCCTGCATCACCTACCGAACTCGTACGTGCAGTTGTGAGAGCTCTGGTAGAAGATCACCCGCAGACACGGGCATCTCCTCCGCGGGACGACCCATCAGCATACCTACAGACATAACTCTGTTAGTCGGCTTCTTCGCCGAACTCCTTCAAAATTTCGTTCAAGCACTTACTAAAAATGTCGTGTCGAAGCTGCCTATTCTCCTTCATGGAGTCCGCAAGCTGGGCTCGGACGTCTTTCAGTTCCACATCCAGCCAGATATTAGCGTCCTAGAGATTATTTTTCTCCTGCCTGACCCGCGTAAGCACGCGCTCGCCAGCATTTAGCTGTCGATTAGCACGTTGCGCATCCCCCGGCACGGCCTCCGGATTCACTCTGGGGTCATCTGCAACATCAACTCTTAGATTTGCATGCATGCCGCATACTATCGGGTACCTATAATTCTTTGCAATAGAAGCAAGTGTTACTAGTGGGGGCCTTCTCGGACTCCTTCAACGCGGCCACCGCGACCTGTAGCTGGGCTTTGCACTCTTCCAGCTCTTGAGAAAATTGGGTATTCTTCTCTGTAAGAACCTGCACAAATAATGATCCTTAAATCAATTGTGTCAACTCTTTCAAGTCTCAGGGGCTACTGATATATATAATCATCAGATTTTCCTACCCGTTTGTCCTTTACATATTGTCCCGTGGCTCTGGCAAGACCATTTTGAGCAGCACGGATGTACGCATCTCCTGGGTTGAAGGCATCGTACGCCTCTTGGGAGAAACAAGCGTCACAGAGTACGGCCCGGCGACACCTGAGATTCATGGCGCTCTCCACTTCGGAATTTGTAGAGGATAGTCTGTTCGCATCCTCTATAGAAGGAGCATCCAGCGTCCGCCCTGTGTTAGCTTCCGCCTCTATGTCCGGCCCTGGAGCCCGGCTAGTGGAGGCGTGATCGGCAGCCTCTCCAGATATTGTCCAGTGAGCGTTTTTCCTAGTAGGAAACATGGATGTCATTATATTTTAAAGAAAGACAACAACCACGGAGCAAGGTTTTGTATCATACCTCTGCGCCACCGTCTCAGTCCTGACCGCCTTCCTTTTTGGCCTACCCGGCTTCGATGCCCCTTGTTGGCGAGTCACTGCGGGTTCGGCATGGTGTCCCGAAGGCCTTCCCTGTAAAACACCATATGTGTACTGTAGGTGAAGTGCATAAAAGGGGATCCTTCTCGGAAGTTGGGACTCCGGTTTTTCCTTACATGCGATGCAGGGAGTAGCCCAGGATAGTTGGCCATGATGGCCACCATGGCATCATCGCAGCTCAATTGATGGAATGTCTTGTCTATCAGCTCCATAAATATGTCCGGATCCTCTTCGAGTCCGAGATCGAGGGCCCGGTCAGGGTCCTTTGGTTGTGGAGGTGGGCTGTTAACCTCCCTTACAGCTTTTCGCAGTTCCTGCCGTGAAACAGCAAGGTGAGTATTTACGACGAAGAATGCGGGAAGGTTGGGAGTAAAGAGTGACATCTTACCTAGCTTGGAGGGTTGTACATGGAGAATCCGTCCCGTGGCTTTATACGGATGAACTCCTCTTTCTCTCCCTTGAACCACTCAGACAGAATTTTTGCTAGAGCAGCAGCGGAGTCTGGTCCCTTACGCCCGCACCGGGTGGCATCATCTTCCCCGTTAAAGCGCCACAGGGGGTGCCCTCGATATTGAAGTGGCTGCACCCCCCGCATTATGCATATTGACATAACCTTGATTATTGTCAATCCTGATTGAGCTAGCACTTTAATCCGGTCCATCAGGTAAAGGACTTCTCCGTTGTCTTCCTCCCGGGGCCTCCGTGGTCGCCAGCTTCGGCGTTTCTACAGAGGAGCACTGTTGAACTCGGGAAGACCCCTCCGAATAGGACCTGGAAGGGGGATGTCCTCCATGTAAAACCACTCCGAGGGCCAGTCTTCGAACGTCTTCTTCGGGGTACCAGACAGGTATCCGGTCCCAGCAATACGCCATATTTCGGCTCCGCCCACTTGATATAGTGACCCCTCCTGTGTATGGGGCACAAGGGAGAATAGCCTCTTCCACAGCTCGAAATGAGCCTCGCAGCCCAGAAACAGCTCACAAAGGGCAACGTGTAATATGGAAGCGGGGGTAAAATTATGCAACTGGAGGCCATAAAACTCTAGGAGCCCGCGGAGGAACGGATGGATTGGAAATCCAAGTCCCCTTAGTAAATAAGGGACAAGGCATACCCGCTCACCCTTGGAGGGATTGGGGAAGCTCTCCGCTTTCTCCCCGCCATTATAGGTGGCGAACCCGGCTCGAACTGGGACCATATATGCTGGAGGGAGAAATCCCTGGGTCTGCAACTCTACTAATTGGTTCTGCGGGATGGAACACTTCTCCCAATCACCAGTCTTAGGGCTACGGGAGCGGGAGGAGGAGCTGCGATGGCCGGCCATGTTGGAATGGATTTTTCCGAGGGCGCCCCGATGGATACTCGCCGTGGGAGGATGGTGTGGTTTGGATCTAAGAATCCCCGTCCCTTTAATAGACAGTTTACTTACATGGCTAGGGTGGCGAATGTAAAAATGCCCGGCTCCTCGCATTTGCTCGACACGTGGAAGATAGCCCTTATTGGGCGCAGAAGCCAAGAAGTGCAACATTTATGGGGAGCCGGACACTACTTAGTGGATATTCAGAATTTGGAGAAGAACCCGCCTTGCAATGCCGAAGACAATCTGCGCACCGGACTCATCATCATTGAAGCCTGGTTTGGGGGCTACTAAGGGAGTCCTGGATTAGGGGGTCTCCGGACAGTCGGACTATATCCTTTGGCCGGACTGTTGGACTATGAAGATACAAGATTGAAGACTGCGTCCCGTGTCCGGATGGGACTTTCCTTGGCGTGGAAGGAAAGCTTGGCAATACGGATATGTAGATCTCCTCCATTGTTACCGACTCTGTGTAACCCTTGCCCCCTCCGGTGTCTATATAAACCAGAGGGTTTAGTCCGTAGGACAACAACAATATATCATAGGCTAGCTTCTAGGGTTTAGCATCTTCGATCTCGTGGTAGATCAACTCTTGTAATACTCATATCATCAAGATCAATCAAGAAGGACGTAGGGTATTACCTCCATCAAGAGGGCCCGAACCTGGGTAAACATCGTGTCCCCTGCCTCCTATTACCATCGGGACCCACTACCCGAGATCTGCCGGTTTTGACACCGACAGTGGCCATGGCCAAATCATGGAGGAGGTGATGCGATGACGATGCCTTGAGGAGAAGGACGGTGAGGGTGTCAGGAGGGGGTCATCACTGGGAGACACTGCGTCGGCTTAAGGTGGAGAGACAGATCGGGGATTCGGGTGAAGCGGGGGAGGACAAGGGGTATCGAGGGACTGAGGGAGGGAGCAGGCATCGGAGGATCGAGTGAACGTAGGCGTTAATGGGCCGGCCCAAATACGACGTTGTGACATGATGTGAAAGGTGGACGAAAGATAGAAGTGGTGGGACAAGGTGAAAGTGAGGCAAGACTGCCAACTAAGGCATTAGGAGTAGAGACTACACCTATTTTTCTACCAAATATATAGAGAGATCTTTACATATAGTTAATCAGGTGTGTTTCTATAACTCTTTAATCAATAAACTTACTATGTATTTCCTTTCCTTTTCTGCCTTCTTCCCTCTCCTCCTGCCTGGTTAATCTTTTGCATTTTTTCCATTATCTTATTAAGCTTCTAGAAAACAGAAATCAAAATGCTCACATGAGAGATAAAACCAGAGAAATCCAATTATTTTAGAGTGGCAAAGAAAATTAAAAGATGAGTCAATACCTTGATAATAATATGTGCAGATCCGCTTGTACGACTGCTTGGGTCATAGTCCGAATACATTCTCCAAATGAGCTTGTTGTCCATAAGCACAATTCAACACTTGCATTGCCCTTGCAGCTGTCAAATGGATTTAATCAGTCAAGAATTTTTTAATCACAAAGCATGGCTGACAGTTCGAGTAGCCTAAGGTGATGATAAATGAAATTAATAATAACATAGAGAAATAATAATGCCTTGATTACAACTTCCAAACTATCCCCAAAACTTTAATTCTGAAAGCATAAAATGAAGTTGTGGAAGAATCTGCAAACTGTGGTAAGTAGACAACTTACCATCAGACTACACCGTGGATAATGATCCAAGTAAATGATATATATTTGTATCGCTGCACTGCTACTGAGAATCTCTATTCTTGATTAACACCTTCACTCATGTCATAAGCTTCTGGCAGTTTGGCTCTCCACCTCAAGCCGACACGGTGTCCCCCGGCGATGACCCCCGCCTCACG
This sequence comes from Triticum monococcum, assembly GCA_034509565.1. Classification (NCBI taxonomy): domain Eukaryota; kingdom Viridiplantae; phylum Streptophyta; class Magnoliopsida; order Poales; family Poaceae; genus Triticum; species Triticum monococcum. The sequence continues at coordinate 343,940,400 of CM067847.1, forward strand.
CCCTCCCCGTCCTCCTCCTTAATTATGAACTAAATACATTGGCATCAAGAGATCAGATTTGCACTCTCGACATGCTCCTTAACAAGATCATTAATCTTCTTCTTGTATCTTGCACACATAAACTGATAATCATTAAATTCCTAGGTTTATTTGAAATGCACTTAATAAAGGCCTATGTGTACACATCTAGCTAAAAGATAAAATTTGTAGCATAATTATCATATCTGCATATCCTCACTCCCTGGTACGAAGATATTAGTCGCAATGTAGTCTATGGGGGACTCAGTTAAAATCAGTACCAGAAGTATTTTTCCACAGGTTGTGTACCAGGGAATTTCGTGGTCAATTAGAACAATACACGAAGTATTTTTTCCACACATGTTGTGCCATTCCTATAGAGCTGCTTGTAACAAAGTAGTGACAGGGATCAGGAGACCTAGCCGTGGGGGAAACGAGGAGAAGGCCGGGGTGAGCTCCTCCATGGATCCGGCAGCGTATATCATGGCCACATCGCTGGTGTCGTTAGTGGTGGCCGGGGATGCTGCGTCGGTTGTGGCCACGGCCGGATCCATGGAGCACGGCAACGGGAGGTCGGGGAGGGAGAAGAACGGTGACGGTGCAGGCACCCCTTCATCGAGTTAGTGGCATGGAAGGATCCATCCGGGAGGAGATCGACGGAGGTTAAGGGACAATGACGTGGAGGTGAGGGCTGGCCGGTGGCGGTGGAGAGGAGGGCATCGGTATTGGCCACGGCCAAATCATGGAGCAGGGGATGCGACGACGACGCCTTGAGGAGAAGGACGGCGAGGTTGTTAGGAGGGGGTCATCGCTGGGAGACACCGCGTCGGCTCAAGGTGGGGAGATAGATTGAGGATTCAGGTGCGGCGGCGGCAGACAAGGGGCAGCGAGGGACTGAGGGAGGGAGCAGGCGTCGGAGGATCGAGTGAACGTAGGCGTTAATGGGCCGGCCAAAATACGCCGTTGTGACGTGATGTGAAAGGTGGGCGAAAGATAGAAGTGGTGGGACGAGGTGAAAGTGAGGCGAGACTGCCAACTAAGGCATTAGGAGTAGAGACTACACCTATATTGCTAACAAATATATAGAGAGATCTTTACATATAGTTAAGAAGGTGTGTTTCTATAACTCTTTAATCGATAAACTTACTATGTACTTCCTTTCTTTTTCTCCCTTCTTCCCTCTCCTCCTGCCTGGTTAATCTTCTGTAAAAAAATTCAGTTATCTTACCAATCTTATAGAAAACAAAAATCAAAATGCTCACATGAGAGATAAAACCAGAGAAATCCAATTATTTTAGAGTGGCAAAGAAAATTAAAAGATGAGTCAATACCTTGATAATAATATATGCAGATCCAATTGTACGACTGCTTGGGTCATAGTTCGAATATATTCTCCCAATCAGCTTGCTGTTCATAAGCACAATTCAACACTTGCATTGCACTTGCAGCTGTCAAATGGATTTAATCAGTCAAGAATTGCTTAATCAAAAGCATGGTCGACAGTTCGAGTAGCCTAAGGTGATGATAAACGAAACTAAGAATAACATAGAGCAATAATAATTCCTTGATTACAACTTCCAAACTATCCCAAAAACTTTAAGTCTGAAAGCATAAAATGAAGTTGTGGAAGAATCTGCAAACTGTAGTAAGTAAACAAATTACCATCAGACTGCACCGTGGATAATGATCCAAGTAAATGATATACATATTTGTATCACTGCACTGCTACTGAGAATCTCTATTCTCGATTAACACCTTCACTCATGTCATAAGCTTCTGGCAGTTAGGCTCGCCACCTCAAGCCGACACGGTGTTCCCCGGCGATGACCCCCTCCTCACGCCCTCGCCGTCCTCCTCCTCAATTATGAACTAAAGACATTGGCATCAAGAGATCAGATTTGTACTCTCAGCATGTGTAACAACCCGGATATGATTTACCCAATATGTAATCCAACTCTTGCCATTTCCGGCGTTAAGTTATTTTATTTTCTCGGGTTCGGGTCTTTGTCTCCGTGTGTTGTTATCGTTGTCATGCATCTCATATCATGTCATCATGTGCATTGCATTTGCATATGTGTTCATCTCATGCATTCGAGCATTTTCCCCGTTGTCCATTTTGCATTCCGGCTCTTCGTTCTCCTCCGGGGGTCATGTCTACCTTTCTTTCGTGTGTGGGGATTAAACATTTCCGGATTGGACCGAGACTTGCCAAGCGGCCTTGGTTTACTACTGGTAGACCGCCTGTCAAGTTTCGTACCATTTGGACTTCGTTTGATGCTCCAAAGGTTAACCGAGGGACCGAAAAGGCCTCGCGTGTGCTGCAGCCCAACACCCCTCCAATTTGGCCCAAAACCCACCAAAACCCTCTCCATCATCTAGAGCGTTCGATCACGATCGCGTGGCCGAAAACCGCACCTCCTTTGGACTCTCCTAGCTCCCTCTATGCCTATATATAGACCCCCATTTCCAATTCCCGGATCTTCTACCCCTAACCCTAAAAATCCACCCGCGCCGCGCCGGACACGTCCGATCTTGGCCGGACGCATCGCCGCGGCCAACCGCCTGCCGCCACGTGGCGCCGCCGAACTCCTCCCGCCGCCGGCCCACGAGAGCCCGGGGCCGGCCCTCTTCTTCCCCGACCGGGCCCGAGCTGCCCGCGCTCCCCGCCGCCTTCCTCTCACCCCGCGTCGCCCAAGAAAGCTGCAAGCGCCGCCCAGCCCGCTCGTCGCCGATGACTCGTCCGCCGCGCCGCCACCTCGACGTCACCAACGCCGCCGCGCCAGGGCGCCGTCTCCGCCGCCGCCTCGCCGCGGTCGACCGCCGCCACCGCCAGCTCCGGCCTGGTCTCCCCGCCCATATCCGGCCGCCTCTCCAACTCCGGCGAATAGGAACTCCTCCGGCGACTTTCCTCTCAGGCGAACCTCGATCCGCGCATCGGGATCTCAGATCTAGATTCAAAACCCTAGGGGTTGACCTTTTTCCCTAAGTCCCAAAATAATTTGCTCCTATTCATCGTCCTATAACTTTGCATCCGTCGCTCCGTTTTTTGCATATAGCATATCAAAATGTTCGTCTCAGAGAGTACATCATTTCATTCCAGTGCATCATTTTCATTTGAGTTCATCTTGATGCCCGAAATGATCTTAGAAGAATGCTATTTGAGATAATTGTCAGATCTGCTACTCCAATTAGATATTTGTCATTTTTGCCATGATTATTGTGTGCATGATATGCCCATGAGCTCTACATGTGTTTTGTTATATGTTTTGCCATCTATCCAGAGGTGCAACCCATGTATTTTTGTAATGTGTGTGGTGACTAGCACAAGCTTGCAAAGTGAGGCATTCGTTAATGCAGATTTCAGGGACTTAGCATTTCCATAAGTCCTTGAGTTGTTCATCTCATATGGCCATATGTTCATGTTGTTTCCTAGTGATCCTTGCCTCGTTTGAGGATGATGAGTAAGGATGTTTTGTTAATCTTGTAGTGCTCTATCCATCCATATCTTTGTTAGCAATTATGGAGCACCCTAGCTTGAGTCAATCAAGCTCTACTTTTGCTATTTCGTGAATCTGGGCAGATTGTCTACTTGTTAGCGATTTTGCCGAGGATGTTGTAGTTGATCCGCGCATGCTATGTTATTGTTCCTGCCATGTCTAGCTTTAATTTTGTGTATTCTTGATGGGTGTATGCTTAGATTGTCATGACTTGCTCTGTAGTGAGTGCATCAAGCTCGTAAACATGCCTACTTGATATCTGTTTCAGCATGCTCTAGTTTTCACTAAGTCTGGGAACTGATTGTGTTTTTGCCATGTTCACATGCTTGCAAATGTATTTTCTGATCCCTTTTGGCTCAAGGTCACTAAGGGACTTTTGTTAAGCTCTTTGAGTAGCTCCATTTCATGCTTTAGTTTGCCATGTTCAGGTCCTGTAGCATGTAGTTTTGTTGCTCCAAAGAGTGCTATCTGATGTGAAATTCCAGACAAGTGTTAATTTCACCAAGTCTGAAACCTGTTTGCCAAATGCATTTTTGCCATGCTTGTTTGAACCTGTCAATGGATGAATTGGCCGTAGCTCCGTGCTAGACTTTTGTTAAGAATCTTGAGTCACTGGTAGAAAACGAGGCTTCCATACGCCCCCATTAGTCCCCAAAACAATCGAACCGCGACCAAAGGGGTCTTTAGTCGCGGTTCGGGAGAAGACCCGCGACCAACTACCTGGGCCCAGCGCGCTCGGTCGACAGCTGGCGGACGGGAGGGGCTTTAGTCCCGGTTGGCGTGGCCAACCGGGACTAAAGGTCCTAGAAGGCCTTTAGTCGCGGTTGGCCAGGCCAACCGGGACTAAAGCCCATCCACCTGGCGGACGGGAGGGGCTTTAGTCCCGGTTGGCCTAGCCAACCGCGACTAAAGGCCCATCCCTATATATACTCAGCTCACTTCACTTCACTCGGCTCACTTCACAATTTTCAGAAGGTGGTGGTGGGGTGGTGGTGGGTTTGCTTTTGGTTTCTCCTATGCACACAAGGTGTTTGATGAAATGCCCGAGAGCCTGAAACAAGCCACACTTGAGCTTTCTCATTTATTTTTCCTCCGCGATCGCGGTTAGCAACTCGAACCTTTCATGTGTCATTGATAAAATACGCATGTGTGTAGTTCATTGTTTAATTTGTATTATTTCTAGCTAGTTAGTTTAACAAATGCATGATGGTTAATTATATACTTTATATAATAATAATGCAGATGAATCGGCAATGGATGTACGGTTCCCGACTCTCCGGCGAGTTCACTACGGGTTTGAAAGATTTCCTCGTAGTGGCAAATGCGAACAAGCAGCAAGGTTTTATTATCTGTCCATGTGCTGTCTGTAAGAATGAGAAGGGTTACTCCTCCTCAAGAAGTGTTCACATGGACCTGCTTAAGCATGGTTTCATGCCAAGCTATTATTGTTGGACCAAGCATGGAGAAAGAGGGGTTAGAATGGAAGAAGATGAAGAAGGGGATGATATCGATGACAACTATCGTGATCTTTTCGGTGATACTTTCATGGAGGATGATGCTGAAGGTGTGGAAGGGTTAGGTGAAGGTGAAGAAGAGGCACATGATGAGCCCGCTGATGATCTTGGTCGGACCATTGCTGATGCACGGAGACGCTGCGAAACTGACAAGGAGAGGGAGAATTTGGATCGCATGTTAGAGGATCACAAAAAGTCGTTGTATCCAGGATGCGATAATAGTCTGAAAAAGCTGGGCTGCACACTGGATTTGCTAAAATGGAAGGCACAGGAAGGTGTAGGTGACTCATCATTTGAAAATTTGCTGAAAATATTGAAGAATATGTTGCCGAAGAATAATGAGTTGCCCGCCAGTACGTACGAAGCAAAGAAGGTTGTCTGCCCTCTAGGTTTAGAGGTTTAGAAGATACATGCATGCATTAATGACTGCATCCTCTACCGCGGTGAATACGAGAATTTGAATGAATGCCCTGTATGCACTGCATTGCGTTATAAGATCAGAGGTGATGACCCTGGTGACGATGTTGAGGGCGAGAAACCCAGGAAGAGGGTTCCCGCCAAGGTGATGTGGTATGCTCCTATAATACCACGGGTGAAACGTCTGTTCATGAACGAAAAGCATGCCAAGTTGTTGCGATGGCACAAAGAGGACCATTTATCCGACGGGCAGTCGAGACACACCGCTGATGGAACGCAATGGAGGAAGATCGACAGAGTTTTCAAAGATTTTGCAGCTGACGCAAGGAACTTAAGATTTGGTCTAAATACTGATGGCATTAATCCTTTTGGCGAGCAGAGCTCCAACCATAGCACCTGGCCCGTGACTCTATGCATCTACAACCTTCCTCCTTGGTTGTGCATGAAGCGGAAGTTCATTATGATGCCAATTCTCATCCAAGGCCCTAAGCAACCCGGTAACGACATCGATGTGTACCTAAGGCCATTAGTTGAAGAACTTTTACAGTTGTGGGCGAAACCTGGTGTACGTGTCTGGGATGAGCACAAAGGAGAGGAATTTGACCTACGAGCGTTGCTTTTTGTAACCATCAACAATTGGCCTGCTCTCAGTAACCTTTCGGGACAGAAAAATAAGGCATACAATGCATGCACGCACTGCTTACATGAGACTAAAAGTGTACGTTTGGTTAATTGTAAGAAGAACATGTACCTGGGTCATCGTCGATTTCTTCCCCGAAATCATAACGTAAGAAAGAAAGGCAAGCATTTCAACGGGAAGGCAGATCACCGGACGAAGCCTGCGGAACGTACTAGTGCTGAGATATTTGATATGGTCAAGGATTTGAAAGTCATCTTTGGAAAGGGTCCTGGCGGACAATCAGTTCCGCGGGGAGTTGACGGGCACGCACCCATGTGGAAGAAGAAATCTATATTTTGGGAGCTAGAATATTGGAAAGTCCTAGATGTCCGCTCTGCAATCGACGTGATGCATGTTACGAAGAATATTTGCGTGAACCTGCTAAGCTTCTTGGGCGTGTATGGGAAGACAAATGATACAAAGGAAGCACGGCAGGACCAGCAACTTTTGAAAGACCCAGATGACTGGCATCCGGAATGGTTTCAAGGTCGTGCCAGCTACGCTCTTACCAAAGAAGAGAAGGTCATTTTTTTGAATGCCTGAGCAGTATGAAGGTCCCGTCTGGCTTCTCGTCGAATATAAAGGGAATAATAAACATGCCGGAGAAAAAGTTCCAAAACCTGAAGTCTCACGACTGCCACGTGATTATGACGCAATTGCTTCCGATTGCTTTGGGGGGGCTCCTACCGGAAAATGTTCGAGTAGCCATTGTGAAGCTATGTGCATTCCTCAATGCAATCTCTCAGAAGGTAATCAATCCAGAAGATCTACCACGGTTACAGAACGATGTGGTCCAATGCCTTGTCAGTTTCGAGTTGGTGTTCCCACCATCCTTCTTCAATATTATGACGCACCTCCTGGTCCACCTAGTCGAAGAGATTTCCATTCTCGGTCCTGTATTTCTACACAATATGTTCCCCTTTGAGAGGTTCATGGGAGTGTTAAAGAAATATGTTCGTAACCGTGCTAGGCCAGAAGGAAGCATCTCCAAGGGCCATCAAAATGAGGAGGTAATTGAGTTCTGTATTGACTATGTTCCTGACCTTAAGCCGATTGGTATTCCTCAATCGCGACACGAGGGGAGACTAAGTGGAAAAGGCAAGATCGGAAGGGATACCACGATATGTATGGACGGTCATTCTATGACTGAAGCACACCACACAGTTCTGCAAAATTCCAGCTTGGTGGCTCCGTACTTCGAGCAATAGAAGAATATTTTATGCTCGGACAACCCGGGGAAGCCTGAATCCTGGATTAGAAAGGCCCACATGGAGACTTTCGGCAGTTGGTTGCGAAAACATTTAATGAATGACAATGATGTTGGAGATCAGCTGTACATGTTGGCCAAGAAACCATCTTCGACTATAACGACTTTCCAAGGGTACGAGATAAATGGGAATACATTTTACACCATCGCCCAAGATAAAAAGAGCACCAACCAAAACAAAAGAAAACAAAAAAACAGAAGAAAAACAAAGGAAGAAGAAAAAACAAAAGAAAACAAAAAAACAAATAGAAGAAAAAAACAAAAAAAGGAGGAAGAAGAAAAGAAAGAAGAAAAAAGGAAGAAGAAAAAACAACAAAGAAAAAGGAAGAAGAAAAAAATGAAAACCAAATAAAAACCAAATGAAAACCAAAAGAAAGAAGAAAGAAAAAGGAAGAAGAAAAAAAGAAGAAGAAAGGAAGAAGAAAGGAAGAAGAAGAAAGAAAGTAAAAAGAAAAAGGAAAGAAGAAGAAAGAAAGAATAGAAAGGAAGAAGAAGAAAGGAAGAAGAAGAAGGAAAGAAGAAGAAAGAAAGAAGAAGAAAGAAAGAAAAAAGAAAAAGGAAGAAGAAGAAAGAAAGAAGAAAGGAAGAAGAAGAAAGGAAGAAGAAGAAAGAAAGAAGAAGAAAGGAAAAAAGGAAGAAGAAGAAAGGAAGAAGAAGAAAGAGGAAGAAGAAAGGAAGAAGAAGAAAAAAAGAATTTTTACTTAAAGAATCTTATTTTTTAATTCCTCCTGCTCTATGTCCCCTTAATCTTATTTTTTAATTCCTTTATACTTAAAGAATTTTTACTACATGCAGGAGTGACATATGGCGGACGACAGAACCGAGCCGCTTAGGGATCCGGAGTCTGAACGTTATTTAATGGACATCATCAACAACGAGATTCCTTATGTGCCGGGCTCAGAATATGAGCAACAAGAGGATGTAGTCTCTTCTTATATGAACCTTGACGGTGACGATGATCGAGAAGGTGAAGGAACGGACATTGTCGACGGAGGTCAACCGTCAACAACCGACGATTTCCAATTGCAAGTAGCAACCACCTCCGGCGAGGTATATATATACATTGAGAGCCTCTCGTGATACAAACTTACTGAAATGTGAATACATATGTATTAACGCGCGCGACTCTCTTTCTTTTTTTAGCCCTCCGGATCGAGTACGACAAAGCAGCGTGGCAAATCCAAGGCGATGAAAACAGGAGAAACATATGCCATTGAGTCTGTCAGTGAAACCGGCAAGCCCCTACAGCACACCTCAAAGTTTGTCAACCAATGCGGAGTCGTTGTTAGAGACAACGTCCCGATCACCGTCCAGGAATGGAAAGAGCCAAAGAAGGTACGTCTTGGTTTCAGTTTTGTCGACAAGAGAACGAAAAAGGATTGCTGGAGAAAGCTTATGGAACATTTCATTCTACCTCCGGAATACAACAAAGTCGATGAATTCGGTAACGAGGTTCCGGGTGGACGTCAGGGGAGGAGGCTAGTTAAAGAGTTCGCTCTTCAGAAGATGGCCGATGCATTCCGGAACTTCAAGAAAAATTTAACCCGTGACTATGTCAACAAGGGCAAGACTCCGGATTTCAATGGACAATATGAGAAACTGAAAGATGATTGGCCAGAATTTGTGAGGCAAAAGCAATCGGACCATTTCAAGGAAATATCAAAAAAAATAAGGATAATGCGGCTAAGAAAAAGTACCATCATATTATGGGGCCAGGAGGATACCGCCTTGCAGACCCTAGGTGGCAGAAGATGGAGGAGGACCTGAGGGTGCGAGGAATCCCTCTAGGTACAGAGGGATGGGACCCAAGGGCCAAAAGGTGGTGGTACGGGCATGGGGGATCGCTAGACCCGGAGACAGGGGTGTGTGTTCACCGGCATCGACACTTTGCTCCGACCCAAGCCCTTATTGACGCAATGACCCAAGCTCAAGCGGGCTTGATCAAGTTCAAAAGAGAGAAAGACGCACTGACTTTAGCCCTCGGGAATGATGAACACGGATGACGTGTACGAGGCAAAGGCAAAGTTTCGTGGAAAGTAGGGTTTTCCGCGGACAATGACCTGTACGGTTACAGAAGCCGTAAGAGAAAGACGGACCGGGATGCAGATCTTATGACGAAGTTTGCATCGAAACTCCATGAGTTGAAGCAGACCGTGCATGAACTATTGAAAGAAAAATCGGCTGCAGGGCCGCATGAAGATCATGAAGCGGATTGCGGAAGCCAGCAGCGGAGAAGCAGCGTGGCTTCCACGGATGCCCCGCCTGGTGCTAGTGCACCGATGATCGAGATTCGTGCACCGGAGCCTCACTACCCCGTGGATGATGTAAAGAAGATGAAAGACTGTGATCTGCATTATCCCGTGGGGAACGTTTCCACGAAGGTAGCTAGCGGCAGTGCTTTACCCTGTAAACCTGGAGCACTCCACCACAACAACCCCATTCCATATGGCTATGCTTGTGTCACGGTGGAAGATATAGTCCAAGGGTTTGAGGACCTGGAGATTGACAAACCTACACCCGATGGGGATAGCAGACTTGGAGATGTCAAGCGCCAGTACATTCTATGGAAAAAGAAGTACATAGTGTTTCCAGACGAGGCGCCAAGGCTAGCAAGTCCACCCCCCTCCGATGGTGGTGGTGGTGGTGGCGGTGGTGGCGGTGGTGGTGGTCGTGGTGGTTCACCTACACCTCCTTCACGCCATTCGACGCCGTCCCCCGATCCACAACCTCCGGCGGGTACGACGCCCCCCAATCCTCCTTCGGCGGGTACGACGCCCCCCAATCCACCTCCGGCGTGTACGACGCCCCCCAATCCTCCTCCGGCGGGTACGACGCCCCCCAATCCACCTCCGGCGAAGAAGCAGAAGCACGCGGACAGCAAGGAAACCTGCTCCTGGACTATTAACCCGGACCCTTATGTACCTAAGACCACAAGGGTACCGGAGCCATCGCTGAAGCCTCTCCTCCCAAGGCCTGGGGAACTTAGTGAAGCTAACCTCACATTGGCCGCGTCTACTGATTTTGAGAAATGGAAGGCGGATATGAAGGCGAAAAAAGTGCCTGAGCCCAAGCAAGTATTCACTGAGAAGCAAAAGAAGTGGGCTAAGGATTTTTTGACGACACCGTCCCAAGCCGAGCTGAATATGCCTGACGACTATGGACATGAACTTCGTAGGCAAGCAAAAATATTGAAGGAGGAAGAAAGTAAAAAAAGCGGGAAACAAGTTGACCAGCTCGGGATGCAGAAGAAACAATCGATCCCCCCGCTCATAGTGAAAGCCGGTCCGGAAGAGGACCCCGAGATCATAGCAGCTGCGGCAGCACTTGGATTGACCGTAGCGGCTGCCATGAAACAAGCGTCCGAGATGGGTTTGACTGTTCGTGCCTTCTTAGACCTTGAGGATGCGCCTGCAGGTGAGATAACATTACAATATGTGCGGAAGGGGCCTCTCGTCGAGCCTGAGAAGGAAAATAGTCTACCAACACAAATGCGAAATCTGCTACGTTGGTACAAGCAATTCATAACATGGGCCGACAAAGAATATGTTTATGCGGATGTTACACATGAGCATCACATCAAACGGTACTCTGTAGAAGTTCATATGAGTGAATTATTCCAGCTGTTCAATCTGCGCGCCCTCGACAAATCTATGCTGAGTTGCTACGTTCTGTAAGTGATTTATTTCTACCTCATCTCGTTCTTCATTGCCTGCACTATATATATATATATATTGTCCTAACTATATTGTTGTGTACGCTATTATGCAGATTGAAGATTTGGGAATGCAAAATAAGAAACATCCATGATGTTGGGTTCATTGACCCACATATCGTTAATGGACATGTGTTAGAACATCACCACAAAGACATGGAGAAAGACCTGTACAAGTTTCTTAGAAAGCATCAACTCAAAAGTCATATTCTATTTCCTTACCATTTTGGGTGAGTGTTTCTCTCTTGTGCCCATTCTATTTTGTTTACTCCATGCATGGTATGTCTAATCAATGAGTTATGCATGACTGTGCATGTAACGTGTCCGCAGGTTCCACTGGATTCTGCTAAATATTGAACTTCACACCTCCACAGTTCTAATCATGGACTCTAAGGATTCAGATCCAAAGCGTTGGGCCGACATGAGAAAAATGCTGCAAAAGTAATTATTTTCAATCATTTGAGCTCTATATCGATCGGTCTCTTCATTTCCTAATATCAACGAACTAATAAATCCCTTATTCATTTAATTTTCTTTGCCCTGTAGGGTTTGGAGACGGTTCTCAGAAGAAACTGTCGGTGAATTCAAACATGAGCTAGATTTCAGAAAGTTAGTTAATGTGGATAAGCAGCCATCGGGGACCGATCTATGTGGATACTATGTTTGTGAGAACATCCGGAGACAAACCACTGAGCGGAAGGCATCAGCTAGCGTGCGGAACGCGACGGATAACTTGCGGAGGAGGCTTAGTCCAGAAGCTCGCTTCCGACCAATTCAAGAAGAATTAGCAGGATTTTTCATGAGGGAAGTCATCAATCCTAAAGGACAACACTATACCGAGGACGAAGAAATTTATATGCATAGCCGAGATTGAAACTTGTTCGAAGTTGTATATGGTCATCCATCCTAATTGTGTATGGAAACTTGTTCGAAGTTGTATATGGTCACCCGAGATTGAATATATATTATATATTCCTCTTGAATTCTTCTTGTTTGAAATTTCATATGCATGTATATAGAAGCGTAGAATATGTGTACTGAAACTTCATCAAAAATAAAATAAAACACAAAATAAAATATAAAACAAATAAAACACTACAAATTAAAAAGAAACCAGGTTTAGGGGGGCTAAAACCCTAAACCTACGGAGGAGGCCTTTAGTCCCGGTTGGCCACGAGAGCCGGGACTAAAGGTCCTCGGCCCCGACGGACCACGGGCGCCCATGTGGCGGGCCTTTGGTCCCGGTCAGCCACAAGAACCGGGACTAAAGACTTTTGTCGCGGTCCGTAAGAGCCGCGGCTAAAGGGGGGGGGGTCTTTAGTCGCGCTTATTTAGTCCCGATTGCACAGCCGGGACTAAAGGCTGTTGCGAACCGGGACTAAAGGGCTTTTTTCTACAAGTGAGTGGATCCCTGCCATGTATTTTGTTGCCATGTTTGTGTGCTATAGCATGTTCATCTTGTTGCATTTAGATGGCTACTTGTTGTAAATCACAGACCATGGTCATATTTGAATCGCTTGCCATTTCCAAACCGTAACTCCGATTCCGGTGATCTTTATATCATTTTCAAGTGATTTCATCTCATCTTTCCAGTGACACACTTGGTTTTAAATGTTGATGCCAGTGTCATGCATTCCTTGTCAAATCTTGCATATGCATCACATTTTGCATCCCGCATAGCATACCATCTTTGCATCATGTTGTTTGATTTTGCACGTGGTTGATTGTGTCCTTGTTGCTTGTTTGTCTTGTTTGGGTAGAGCCGGGAGATGAGTTCGCTAACGAGGAGCCCGTTGAGTTTTCTTTCGAGGATCCAATCAACTCTGACAACTTTGCAGGCAAGATGATCATACCCTCGAAATCACTATTATCTTTGCTTTGCTAGATGCCATGCTACGATGCCTACCACTTTCTTTCATGCCTCCCAAATTGCCATGTCAAACATCTAACCCTCCATGTCCTAGCAAACCGTTGATTGGCTATGTTACCGCTTTGCTCACCCGCTCTTATAGCGTTGCTAGTTGCAGGTGAAGATTGGAGACCGTTCCTTGTTGGAACATTATTTACTTGTTGGGATATCATTATATTGCCATGTTATCTTAATGCATCTATATACTTGGTAAAGGGTGGAAAGCTTGACCTCTCGCCTAGTGTTTTGTTCCACTCTTGCCGCCCTAGTTTCCATCATATCGGTGTTATGTTCCCGAATTTTTCGTTCCTTACACGGTTGGGTTATAATGGGAACCCCTTGATAGTTTGCCTTGATTAAAGCTTTTCCAGCAATGCCCAACCTTGGTTTTACCATTTGCCACCTAGCCTCTTTTTCCCCTTGGGTTTCCGGAGCCCGAGGGTCATCTTCTTTAAACCCCCCCCCCCCCCGGGCCAGTGCTCCTTTGAGTGTTGGTCCAAACTAGAGTCCTGTGCAGCGCCCCCTTGGGGAAACTCGAGGTTTGGTTTTAGTTGTATGGAGCGCTCATCTGAGTGTGCCCTGAGAACGAGATATGTGCAGCTCCTATCAGGATTTGTTGGCACATTCGGGCGGTGTTGCTGGATTTGGTTTAACCTGTCGAAGTGTCTTGAAGAACCGAGGTACCGAGTCTGATCGGAATGTCTCGGGAGGAGGTCTATTCCTTCGTTGACCGTGAGAGCTTGTCATGGGCTAAGTTGGGACTCCCCTGCAGGGATTTGAACTTTTGAAAGCCGTGCCCGCGGTTATGGGCAGATGGGAATTTGTTAATGTCCGGTTGTAGATAACTTGAACCTTAATTTAATTAAAATGAATCAACTGTGTGAGTTACCGTGATGGCCTCTTTTCGGCGGAGTCCAGGAAGTGGACACGGTGTTGGAGTAATCCTTGCCACAGGATTGCCCTGTAGTTACTCGTTCGTGCTTTGCCTCCACTTCTCGCTCTCTTTTGCGAACAGGATAGCCACCATATATGCTAGTCACTTGCTGCAGCTCCACATATATTTATCTTGCCTTACCTATTAAGCTTAAATAGTCTTGATCGCGAGGGTGCGAGATTGATGAGTCCCTGTGGCTCACAGATTACTATTAAACCAGATGCAGGGCTTGATGATTCCACTCCAGATGGTGCGCTTGAGCTCAAGTGGGAGTTCGACGAGGACTCTCAATGATACTATGTTTCTTTTCCAGATGATCAGTAGTGGTGCCCAGTTGGGGTGATCGGGACCGTGTCGCATGTTGGGTTATCTTTTATTTTGGCGCCGTAGTCGGGCCATGAGTGTTTGAATGTTGTAATGCTATTTATGTACTTGATTTACGTGGCGAGTGTAAGCCAACTATGTTATCTCCCCTTTTATTATCTATATTACATGGGATATTGTGAAGATTGCCTAACTTGCGACATTGCTTTCAATGCGGTTATGCATCTAAGTCATGCCTCGACACGTGGGAGATATAGCTGCATCGAGGGCGTTACAAGTTGGTAATCAGAGCCTTCCCCGACCTTAGGATCCCCATTGCTTGATCGTTTTTAGCAGCCGAGTTGTGTCTAGAAAAATATTTTGAGTCATTTAGGAATTATATATCGTAGAGTTTAGGAATTCTTTTTACTTCCCAGTCTCCTCATCGCTCTGGTAAGGCATCCTGATGTAGAGTTTTGACTCTTCTCTTCTCAAATTTCACTAAAAAAAATTTAGGATCACACGGGTATCTTGGAATCGTTTCGATGGTTTTGTGACGAGAACATTGTCTTGGTGCCTCCTGTCAGGGGTTTTGTGGCAATGTCCCGGGGAGTTGAGCTCCGAGGTGTTGTCGTCATAGTTTTATCGTTGCAGTTCTGCAATACCTGAGTTTAGTACGCCGACATCGAAAATCTCTTTTATGCAGTTCGTTGGTGAGATAACCTCGACGCCACCCAGTACTGGGGCGGGAGTTCGGGAGTATCACCATAACTTGTATAACGGATGCTTTTCGAAGGTTGAGGTAGATGGTTTCCGAAGTTTTCTTGGTTATTTGTTGAAGGATGGATACAGCTGGATGTAGGATTTGCTAGATTTGGGTGAGATATTATGCTTCCCCTGTATCCCCAACACCTGATTGCATAACCGGAAAGGTTCGGGAGTTTCATAGGTGGGAATTCTTGTAGCTCTAGTTCTTCTTACACGGATATTTGGTTTGAGATTGGGATTTCTTACCGAGTATTCGTTCTTGATCCATACCTTGTTGATTTATTTCTCTACCTAAATTCTAAGTGGCTTCTCAATTTATGGATATGTGACCATTTCAAGAGGAATGCATTCGTTCATTTTGTTCGGATGTGAAGACTATATGTTCCAATTTTCATTCCGTTGCATTCAGCTTCAATATTTGTCTATCAATGTGCTAATGGATGACAACCTCTTCAGGATGGCTCCTCCAATGCGCACGACTCCGAATCCTGATCCGCCACCACCTCCACATCCTCCGGAGGCATGGCAAGCTGTGATGGCCGCAACCAATGCAAACACGCAGTTGATCATGCAAATTCTTCAAGAGCGCAATCAAGGGAATCAAGGCAACCAAGGGAACCAAGGCAACAATCAGAATCACTTTGCTACACTAAACCAGTTCCTTGCTAATGGGCCAAAGACTTTCAGCAATTGTGTTGAGGCAACTGATGCTGACGATTGGCTCGTGGATCTGTGCAAGCATTTCGAGTGCAGTAACGTCAGGCCTGAGGACTTTGTCAAGTTCGCTTCTTTCCAACTCAAAGACCAAGCTGCAGAGTGGTTCCAGCAGTACAAGGATTCCAGAGGTGGATGTGTGATTACCTGGGATGAATTCCGTCAAGATTTCAGAGCTAATCATATCCCTCAGAGCATGGTTGAAACCAAGCGTGAGGAATTCCGCAACCTGAAGCAAGGCTCTTTGTCTGTCTAGGACTACAACAAGTTGTTCCAGAAGCTCGCCCGCTTTGCCAAGCAGGACGTTCCTGATGAGAAGAGCATGATATACCAGTTCAGGGGTGGTCTCAGAGAAGAAATCCAGCTAGCTCTTGTTCTCTTTGAGCCCCTGAGGTACGATGAGTTCTACAACATGGCATTGAAGCAAGAGGCTGCTCAACTGAGATGTGATGCTTCCAAGAAGCGAGTCAGAGATGTTACTCCTTCTTCCTCTACTCAAGTGACCAAGCAGCAGAAGTATTAGCTTCCTCCTCCTTCGTTTCGTCAGCCGTATCAGAAGAGCAAAGGTGCCAGTGGATCTTCCCACCCACCCAACCCTGGCTTTCAGAACAAGACTTCGTCTCAAGCTCCAAGATCGAGTGCTCCGTATCACCGTCCGCTTTCAGAGGTCACGTGCAACAAGTGCCAACAGAAGGGTCACTATGCCAACAAGTGTTTCAACCAGAGGCGTCTTCCTCCTCCTCCTCCTGTGAGATCGGCAAGTACAGCTGTGGTCAAGCATAACCCCAAGTACGCCAAGGTCAATATGGTGAATGCAGCTCAGGCAAAGGATTCGTCAGATGTCATCATGGGAAACCTTCCTGTTAATGATATCCCTGCAAAAGTTCTTTTTGATACTGGTGCATCGCATTGCTTCATTTCCAAACCTTTTGCATCTAAGTATGAGTGCGATTATCAGTATTTGCAAAGTTCCCTGCAAATTGTGTCACCGGGCAAGTAGATGACAGCTAATATCTGCGTTCCGGATGTTACTATCACTTTGGGTGACTACAAATTTCTAGCTTCTCCTATTGTTCTGGGCAATTCCGACATTGATCTTATTCTCGGAATGGATTGGCTTTCTAAGCACAAGGCGCATCTTGATTGTGCATCCCGGCAGATTCAATTGACTCATTCGTCTTAGGATGTAATTGTCTTTGCCGCTCGTGACGATACTATCCGTCTATTTTCTCTCAATGAGAAGGGTGAACTGGATGCTATCTCGCAAATTCCAGTCGTTTGCGAATATCAAGACGTCTTTCTAGAAGAGCTTCCAAGAATGCCTCCGCACCGGCCAGTTGAATTCTTCATTGATCTTGAGCCGGGCACAGAACCAGTGTGCAAGCGTCCTTACAAGCTCGAACCTGAAGAGTTGAAGGAGCTCAAGAAGCAACTTGATATTCAAGAGAGAATGGGTCTCATCCGGCCTAGTTCTTCTCCGTGGGGTTGTGTTGTTCTTTTTGTGAAGAAGAAGGATGGAACAGACCGACTTTGCATTGATTACCGTCCATTGAACAAGAAGACCATCAAGAACAAATACCCACTTGCCAACATCAACGAACTGTTCGAACAACTCAAAGGCGCCCAAGTATTCTCCAAGCTTGATCTCCGTATGGGTTATCATCAGATTCGAATCCGTGAGCAAGATATTCCCAAGACGGCTTTCAAGACAAGCTATGGTTCATATGAATACACCGTCATGTCTTTTGGCCTCGTCAATGCTCCTCCGACGTTCTCTCGCATGATGAACTTCATCTTCAACGCCTACACCAATGACTTCATTTTGGTCCATCTCGATGACATTCTGGTTTTCTCGAAGAACAAGGAAGTTCATGCCAAGCAGTTGCGTTTGGTACTCGATAAGCTGAGGGAACACCAGTTCTACGCCAAGTTCTCCAAGTGCGAATTTTGGCTCGATGAGGTTCTTTATCTTGGTCATATCATCTTTGCCAAGGGCATTGCGGTGAATCCTGAGAAGGTGTCTGCAATTGTGAATTGGGAACCTCCTCAGAACGTCAAGCAACTCCGTAGCTTCCACGGTCTCGCAAGCTACTGCCGAAGATTCGTTCAAAACTTTTCTAAGATCGTGAAGCCTCTCTGCAATATTCTCCAGAAGCACGTCAAGTACGTTTGGTCTCCGGAGTGTGACATTGCTTTCAACACTTTGAAAGAGAAATTGGTCACTGCTCCAGTTCTGACTGCGCCTGATGAATCCAAGCCGTACGAGGTCTTTTGTGATGCCTCTCTCCAAGGTCTCGGTGCAGTGTTGATGCAAGAGAAGAAAGTTGTGGCTTATAGCTCTCGCCAGTTGAAGCCCAATGAGAAGAACTACCCTGCTCATGACCTCGCGTTGGCGGCAGTTGTGCATGCTCTTTTGACTTGGAGACATCTCTTATTGGGAAGAAAAGTGGACATTTTCACTGATCACAAGAGTCTCAAGTACATTTTCACTCAGCCTAATCTCAACCTCAGGCATACTCAATGGGTCGAAATGATTCAAGAGTATAATCTGAGTATCGAGTATACTCCAGGCAAGGCCAATGTGATTGCTGACGCATTGAGCAGGAAGGCGTATTGCAACAGTCTGATTCTCAAGCCTTATCAACCCGAGCTTTGTGAAGCTTTCTGCAAACTTAATCTGCAAGTTGTTCCGCAAGGTTTCCTCGCCAACCTTCAAGTCTCCCCTACCTTGGAAGACCAGATTCGCCAAGCCCAGCTTCTTGATGCTATGGTGAAGAAGGTCAAGATTGGGATTGCCAAGAGTCAACCCAAGTACAAGTTCTACCGCCTTGACGATAAGGACACTCTCTTCTTCGAGGATCGTATTGTTGTGCCCAAAGGTGACCTTCGTAAAGTGATCATGAACGAGGCTCACAATTCTCTCCTCTCCATCCACCCTGGGAGCGCGAAGATGTATCAGGACCTCAAGCAGGCTTATTGGTGGAATCAAATGAAGCGCGAGATTGCTCAGTTCGTAAATGAGTGTGATGTCTGCAGAAGAGTGAAGGCAGAACACCAAAGGCCAGCAGGTCTCCTCCAACCTCTTGCCATTCCAGAATGGAAGTTTGACCACATTGAGATTGACTTCCTGACTAGGTTTCCAAAGTCCAAACGTGGCAATGATGCTATATTCGTTATCATCGACAAACCCACTAAAGTGGCTCATTTTCTTCCTATCAAAGAGTCAATCACTGCAGCTCAATTGGCGGAACTCTATACCTCTCGAATTGTCTCTCTGCACGGTATTCCTCAAGTGATATCTTCAGACCGTGGCACATCTTTACCTCCAAGTTTTGGGATTCTTTCCAGAAGGCCATGGGCACCAACATCCGCTTCAGCACAGCTTTCCATCCTCAAACTAGCGGTCAAGTCGAGCGTGTCAACCAGATTCTTGAAGATATGCTCAGGGCTTGTGTGATCTCCTTCAGCATGAAGTGGGAGGATTGTCTTCCATATGCTGAATCCTCCTACAACAACAGTTTTCAAGCAAGTTCGGGCAAGGCCCCATTTGAAATTCTATATGCCAGGAAGTGCCGTACCCCTCTCAACTGGTCTGAAACCGGTGAACGTCAGCTTTTGGGAAATGACTTAACCATAGAGGCAGAGGAAATGTGCAAAGTCATTCGAGATAACCTCAAAGCAGCCCAATCCCGCCAGAAGAGCTACTATGATAGTAAGCACCATGATCTAGCTTTTGAGATCGGAGATCATGTTTACCTCCGCGTCTCTCCAATGAAAGGTACTCGTTGCTTCGGTATCAAAGGCAAGCTTGCCCCCAGATACATGGGACCTTTCAAGATTGTCAGCAAGAGAGGCGATCTCGCCTATCAACTCGAGCTTCCTTCAAACTTTGCAAATGTACATGACGTGTTCCATGTATCTCAGCTCCGAAAGTGCTTCAAGACTCCTGACCACACTGTCAACTTTGAGGACATTGAGCTCCAAGAAGATCTCTCATATCATGAGCACCCCATTGCTATTCTTGAAGAGACTAAACGCAATACTCGCAACAAGTCAATCAAATTCCTCAAAGTCAAGTGGTCACACCATTCCGACCGTGAAGCTACCTGGGAACGCGAGGATCACCTCCGTTCTGAGTACCCGGCGTTCTTTCAGTCCTAGATCTCGGGACGAGATCCTTTCGTAGTGGTGGAGTGTTGTAACACCCCGGATATGATTTACCCAATATGTATTCCAACACTTGCCGTTTCTGGCGTTAATTTATTTTATTTTCTCAGGGTCGGGTTTTTGTCTCCGTGTGTTGTTATCGTTGTCATGCATCTCATATCATGTCATCATGTGCATTGCATTTGCATACGTGTTCATCTCATGCATTCGAGCATTTTCCCCGTTGTCCGTTTTGCATTCCGGCGCTTCGTTCTCCTCCGGGGGTCATGTCTACCTTTCTTTCGTGTGTGGGGATTAAACATTTCCGGATTGGACCGAGACTTGCCAAGCGGCCTTGGTTTACTACCGGTAGACCGCCTATCAAGTTTCGTACCATTTGGACTTCGTTTGATGCTCCAATGGTTAACCGAGGGACCGAAAAGGCCTCGTGTGTTGTGCAGCCCAAACACCCCTCCAATTTGGCCCAAAACCCACCAAAACCCTCTCCATCATCTAGAGCGTTCGATCACGATTGCGTGGCCGAAAACCACACCTCATTTGGACTCTCCTAGATCCCTCTATGCCTATATATAGACCCCCATTTCCAATTCCCGGATCTTCTCCCCCTAACCCTAAAAATCCACCCGCGCCGCGCCGGACACGTCCGATCCCGGCCGGACGCATCGTCGCGACCAACCGCCTGCCGCCACATGGCGCCGCCGCACTCCTCCCACCGTCGGCCTGCGAGAGCCTGGGGCCGGCCCTCTTCTTCCCCGACCGGGCCCGAGCTGCCCGCACTCCCCGCCGCCTTCCTCTCACCCCGCGTCGCCCGAGAGAGCTGCCGGCGCCGCCCAGCCCGCTCGTCACCGGCGACTCATCCGCCGCGCTGCCACCTCGACATCGCCAACGCCGCCGCGCTAGGGCGCCTTCTCCGCCGCCGCCTCGCCGCGGTCGACCGCCGCCACCGCCGGCTCCGGCCTGGCCTCCCCGCCCGTATCCGGCCGCCTCTCCAACTCCGGCGAACAGGAACTCCTCCGGCGACTTTCCTCTCAGGTGAACCTCGATCCGCGCGCTGGGATCTCAGATCTGGATTCAAAACCCTAGGGGTTGACCTATTTTCCATAAGTCCCAGAATAATTTGCTCATGTTCATCGTCGTATAACTTTGCATCCATCGCTCCGTTTTGGGCATATAGCATATCAAAATGTTCGTCTCAGAGAGTACATCATTTCATTCCATTGCATCATTTTCATTTGAGTTCATCTTGATGCCCGAAATGCCGTTATAAGAATGCTATTTGACATAATTGCCAGATCTGCTGCTCCAATTAGATATTTGTCATTTTTTCCATGATTATTTTGTGCATGATATGCCCATGAGCTCTACATGTGTTTTGTTATATGTTTTGCCATCTATCCAGAGGTGCAACCCATGTATTTTTGTTATGTGTGTGGTGACTAGCACAAGATTGCAAAGTGAGGCATTCGTTAATGCTGATTTCAAGGACTTAGCATTTCCACTAAGTCCTTGAGCTGTTTATCTCATATGGCCATATGTTCATGTTGTTTCCTAGTTATCCGTACCTCGTTTGAGGATGATCAGTAAGGATGTTTTGTTAATCTTGTAGTACTCTATCCATCCATGTCTTTGTTTGCAATTATGGAGCACCCTAGCTTGAGTCAATCGAGCTCTACTTTTGCTATTTCGTGAATCTGGGCAGATTGTCTACTTGTTAGCGATTTTGCTGGGGATGTTGTAGTTGATCCGTGCATGCTATGTTATTGTTCCTGCCATGTCTAGCTTGCATTTTGTGTATTCTTGATGGGTGTATGCTTAGATTTTCATGAATTGCTCTGTAGTGAGTGCATCGAGCTCGTAAACTTGCCTACTTGATATCTGTTTCAGCATGCTCCAGTTTTCACTAAGTCTGGGAACTGATTGTGTTTTTGCCATGTTCATATGCTTGCAAATGTATTTTCCGATCCCTTTTGGCTCAAGGTCACTAAGGGACTTTTGTTAAGCTCTTTGAGTAGCTCCATTCCATGCTTTACTTTGCCATGTTCAGGTCCTGTAGCATGTAGTTTTGTTGCTCCAAAGAGTGCTATCTGATGTGAAATTCCAGACAAGTGTTAATTTCACTAAGTCCGAAACCTGTTTGCCAAATGCATTTTTGCCATGCTTGTTTGAACCTGTTAATGGATGAATTGGCCGTAGCTTAGTGCTAGACTTTTGTTAAGCATCTTGAGTGGATCCCTGCCATGTATTTTGTTGCCACGTTTGAGTGTTGTAGCATGTTCATCTTGTTGCATTTAGATGGCTACTTGCTGTAAATCACAGACCGTGGTCATATTTGAATCGCTTGCCATTTCCAAACCGTAACTCCGATTCTGGTGATCGTTATATCATTTTGAAGCGATTTCATCTCATCTTTCCAGTGGCACACTTGGTTTTCCAAGTTGAGGCCAGGGTCATGCATTCCTTGTCAAATCTTGCATATGCATCACATTTTGCATCCCGCATAGCATACCATCTTTGCATCATGTTGTTTGATTTTGCATGTGGTTGATTGTGTCCTTCTTGCTTGTTTGTGTTGTTTGGGTAGAGCCAGGAGACGAGTTCTCTAACGAGGAGCCTGTTGAGTTTGCTTTCGAGGATCTACTCAACTCTGACAACTTTCCAGGCAAGATGATCATACCCTCGAAATCACTACTATCTTTGCTTTGCTAGATGCTCGCTCTTTTGCTATGCCATGCTACGATGCCTACCACTTGCTTTCAAGCCTCCCAAATTTCCATGTCAAACCTCTAATCCTCCATGTCCTAGCAAACCGTTGATTGGCTATGTTACCGCTTTGCTCAGCCCCTGTTATAGCGTTGCTAGTTGCAGGTGAAGATTGGAGACCGTTCCTTGTTGGAACATTATTTACTTGTTGGGATATCATTATATTGCCATGTTATCTTAATGCATCTATATACTTGGTAAAGGGTGGAAGGCTCGGCCTCTCGCCTAGTGTTTTGTTCCACTCTTGCCGCCCTAGTTTCCGTCACATCGGTGTTATGTTCCCGGATTTTGCGTTCCTTACGCGGTTGGGTTATAATGGGAACCCCTTGATAGTTCGCCTTGATTAAAGATTTTCCAGCAATGCCCAACCTTCGTTTTACCATTTGCCACCTAGCATCTTTTTTCCCTTGGGTTTCCGGAGCCCGAGGGTCATCTTATTTAAACCCCCGCGGGCCAGTGCTCCTCTGAGTGTTGGTCCAAACTAGAGTGCTGTGCAACGCCCCCTCAGGGAAATTCGAGGTTTGGTTATAGTTGTATGGAGCGCTCATCTGAGTGTGCCCTGAGAACGAGATATGTGCAGCTCCTATCGGGATTTGTCGGCACATTCGGGCAGTGTTGCTGGATTTTTTTAACCTGTCGAAGTGTCTTGAAGAACCGAGGTACCGAGTCTGATCGGAACGTCTCGGGAGGAGGTATATTCCTTCGTTGACCATGAGAGCTTGTCATGGGCTAAGTTGGGACTCCCCTGCAGGGATTTGAACTTTCGAAAGCCGTGTCCGCAGTTATGGCAGATGGGAATTTGTTAATGTCCGGTTGTAGATAACTTGAACCTTAATTTAATTAAAATGAATCAACTTTGTGAGTTACCGTGATGGCCTCTTTTCGGCGGAGTCCGGGAAGTGGACACGGTGTTGGAGTAATGCTTGCCGCAGGATTGCCCTCTAGTTACTCGTTCGCGCTTTGCCTCCACTTCTCGCTCTCTTTTGCGAACAGGATAGCCACCATATATGCTAGTCGCTTGCTGCAGCTCCACATATATTTATCTTGCCTTACCTATTAAGCTTAAATAGTCTTGATCGCGAGGGTGCGAGATTGCTGAGTCCCTGTGGCTCATAGATTACTATTAAACCAGATGCAGGGCCTGATGATTCCGCTCCAGATGGTGCGCTTGAGCTCAAGTGGGAGTTCGACGAGGACTCTCAACGATACTATGTTTCTTTTCCAGATGATCAGTAGTGGTGCCCAGTTGGGGTGATCGGGACCGTGTCGCATGTTGGGTTATCTTTTATTTTGGCGCCGTAGTCGGGCCATGAGTGTTTGAATGTTGTAATGCTATTTATGTACTTGATTGACGTGGCGAGTGTACGCCAACTATGTTATCTCCCCTTTTATTATCTATATTACATGGGATGTTGTGAAGATTGCCTAACTTTCCATATTCCTTTCAATGCAGTTATGCCTCTAAGTCGTGCCTCGACACGTGGGATATATAGCCGCATCGAGGGCATTACAACATGCTCCTTAACAAGATCATTAATCTTCTTCTTGTATCTTGCACACATAAACCGATAATCATTAATTGCCTAGGTTTATTTGAAATGCACTTTATATAGGCCTATGTGTACACATCTAGCTAAAAGATAAAATCTGTAGCATAATTATCATATCTGCATATCCTCACTCCCTGGTACAAAGCTATCTGTGGCAATGCAATCTATGGGGGACTCAGTTAAAATCAGTACCAGAAGTATTTTTGCCACATGTTATGTACCAGGGAATTTCGTGGTCAAATAGAACAATACATGAAGTATTTTTGCCACACATGATGTGCCATTCCTACAGAGATGCTTGTAACAAAGCAGTGCCAGGTATCAGGAGCCCCAGCTGTGGGGGAAAACAAGGAGAAGGCCAGGTGAGCTCCTCCATTGATCCGGCAGCTACCATCACGGCCACATCGCTGGTATCGTCAGTGGTGCACGGGGATGCTGTGTCGGTTGTGGCCACGGCCGGATCCGTGGAGCACAGCGACGTGAGGTCGGGGAGGGAGAAGAACGATGACGGCGGAGGCACCCCTCCATCAATCTAGTGACATGGAAGGATCCATCCGGGAGGAGATCGACGGAGGTTAAGGGACAGCGACGTGGATGTGAGGGATGGCCGGTGGTGGTGGAGAGGAGGGCATCGGTGGTGGACATGGCCAAATCATGGAGGAGGGGATGCGACAATGACGCCTTCAGGAGAAGGACGACGAGGGTGTCAGGAGGGGGTCATCGCTGGGACACCGCGTTGGCTTAAGGTGGAGAGACAGATTGGGGATTCGGGTGCGGCGGCGGTGGACAAGGGGTAGCGAGGGACTGAGGGAGGGAGCAGGCATGGGAGGATCGAGTGAACGTAGGGGTTAATGTGCCGGCCCAAATACACCGTTGTGACGTGATGTGAAAGGTGGATGAAAGATAGAAGTGGTGGGACGAAGTGGAAGTGAGGCAAGACTACCAACTAAGACATTAGGAGTAGAGATTCCTTGGTTTCACAACTGAGGGAAATACTTACGTAGTTGTGTTGCATCATCCCTTCCTCTTTGGGGAAATATAGACGCAGTCTAGCCACGTCAAAGGAATTTCTGGCGGCATTACCGGGGAGACACCATCAACATCTATTAGGTTTCTAATCACAACTCTCATCACCTTGCAATTTACATTATTTGCCATTTGCCTCTCGTTTTCATCTCCCCCACTTCACAAAAATTTGCCTTTTTATTCGCCTTCTTTTTCATTCGCCTTTTTCTCATCAGATCTATCTTTTTGTTTGCAATCTTGTTTGCCTACTTTATCATTATGGATAATTATTCCTCTATTGCATGTACCCCCAAGAACGAGGTTCTTAATTTTAGACAAATGGGAGGGGAGAATCTACAAGATTCTTGGTATAGGATTTGCAATGCTCATAATATATCTATTCATAAGCAATCTACCGTTATTCTTCTTCACAGTTTTTATGTGGGCATTACCACTTGGTATAGATTTGTCCTTGATACAATTACCGGTGGTAATTTCTTGATGTGTCCTTCTTTGGATGCTTTTAATGCCATGGGAGATCTAGTGGGTGCACCACCTATCATTATTAATGAAACAATCTTAACTCTTGAGCATGTTATGCAAATGTTAGATGCTATTAAAAAGAAGATGGTCACCTTAGAGCAAATTGAAAATCTGGATAAAAAGATGCAGAACCTTGCTAATAAATTTGGGTCAAAAGCGGGCGATGTTTTTAAATCACTAAATGAGAAGGAAACCGTAGTTAACAAAAGAGTTGGAGAAAGTCCTTCTTGGATTGATAAGTTGGAAGAATTTTTTTAGTAACTTAAGCTTGGCCTTCTCGTATGCTAAAACTATTGAAAAATCTCCCGTAAAAATTTGCAATTCTACTCAATTCACTAATAACAAAGGTGCTACTTCTAATAGCAACAAAGAGGATCTTAAAATGATTAGTATACATCCTAATTTTGTTGAAGTAGTGAAACGCCCTACGTGCAAGAATGAATTTTTTACTTTTATTCTCAGAAGTATTGTTATTCAAAACATGCATGCTAAATCCTTGAAGAATTCTAGTTGTGTGTTTAAGGATTTGAAAACCAAAGATGACAATAATTGAATCTATGCATTATGCCTAGCTAGGTGCATAAAACGATAACGCTTGTTGGGAGGCAACCCAATGAATGAATTTATTTTGCCTTTTTTTATGTTCTTGAGTGTTTACACAATTATGCTACTGTTATGGTAATATTTTTATGTTTCAAGTTGAATTTGTGCCAAGTAAAGCCTTTGCGATAACTTTGGGTGATAGTTGATTTGATCAAGTGGCAAAATTTTGTAAAATCACAGAAGTGATGAAAAATTCTCAATTTTTACACAAGATTAATATACAAATTGCCTATGTTGTACTAATTGTCCGAGTTACATAAGTATGGTTAGAGTTCAGATTACTATAGACTTTTCTGCTTATGACACATTCTGTTTTCATTGCATTGTGTGCTTATTTTGATGAATCTATGGATTGTATTGGAGCGTATAAGCCATGGAAAAGTTAGAATATAGTAGATATAATGCAATAAAAATATGAATGGGTTTCCAACAGTACTTGGAGTGGTGATTTGCTTTATTATACTAACGGATCTCACAAAGGTTTTGTTAAGTTTTGTGTGATTGAAGTTTTCATGTTTTGGGTGAGATCACAATGGATGAAGGAATAATGAGTTCAAAGAGCCTAAGCTTGGGTACGCCCATGGCACCTCCAAGTTAATATTCAAGGATAATTAAGAAACTAAGCTTGGGGATGCTCGGGAAGGCATCCCCTCTTTCTTCTAACAACCATCGGTAATTTTACTTGAAGCTATTTAGTCGTCACATATCATGAGTTTCGCTTGGAGTGTCTTGTATTATATGAGTCTTTTCTTGTTTTGCTTTTTAGTTTCTCTTATGTATCCTTGCTGGACACACGTATTTGAGAGAGCCAAAATTATTCTATGATTTGTTGGAATTGCACTATGCGCTTCACTTAAATTTTTTGAGCTATGGAATTCTCTCATGCTTCACTTAGATTTATTTGAGAGTTAGTAATTTTTTTGAAGAAATTCTCGCATGCTTCACTTATATTATTTTGAGAGATGAAAATTTTTATGCTCATGATCTTCACTTATATTTATTGAGCTTATCAAAAGAAATTGCAACATATGAAATTAGTCCAAAAGTGATAGATATTCAAGAGGAATATAATAAAAACTTCCATGAAGCTCATTGGACAAAATAAACTTGATTCCTCGTTATAGTTTTGAGATATGATGATAGTAATATGTGAGTCATGTTGGTGAGTAATTATGCTTTATTAAGAATACTGGTGTTAAGGTTTGTGATTCCCTATGCAAGCACGAAAGTCAATAGTTATGAATGAAATTATATCCTACTTGTGGTGCATTATTCGGTGTTAGTTATGCTCAATGCTCGCTTATGTGAATTTTCGTTTCTTGGTTGGATGCTTCTCAATCTATTTGCTAGCATTTCCTACTTGTGCATCCAAATCCTTAAACCCAGTTTTTCCATACGAGTCCACCATACCTACCTATATGCAGTATTTCTGTGTTGTTCTAAGTAAATTTGTATGTGCCATCTCTAATTTTCAAAATGAATTTCCTTTTTGTGTGCTCGTACCGCTCGTGAAGCGGCAGGGGGTGGACAATATTTTCCATGCTAGATGTCTTATTCTCAAGATGAGTGTTTATTCACTTGTCATTGCACAAGAGCACGATGGTATTAGGGATGCCAAGTCCCAAAATGAAAAGGAAATTTACTTCATGTTGTCAAATAATAAATTCCTTGGAAAGTGTTGCTATGGATGGTACTCATGGATACGGCTAGATGGAAAAAGGAATAAACTTTATTTTATGTTTGGGAACCGCCTATGATATATCTAGCATGGAAACTGTTCGGAATTACTAGGTCATTTTTGTGGACGGGAAAAGTATGCCTCCCAAAATGTTTTTATCTCTCAATTTAAGTTTTGAGCTCTGGCACCTCTACAATCTCTCCTTCCCTCTACGAAGGGCCTATCTATTTACTTTATGCAAATTTTATTTTTATTTGAGTCTCCATCTTCTCTTATAAAGCACCAACTAGGGAGCATTATGATCATACTTGAGCATTGGATGTAGCTAATATGTGAGTGTGTTTCATGAATGGATCAATGATTCGGCATAATGGGCTAGGGATAACTTTCTTTAGTGTTGATATTTTTAAAGACAAGATTGCTTGTTGATATGCTTGAGTATTGAAATCTCCATTTCAAAACTAGACTATTGCTTTGAACCATATAAAAGTCCATATATGTCCATGCTACAAAATAAAAAGAATATGTGATGAACATGTTAGATAGCATTCCACATCAAAAATTCTGTTTTTATCATTTACCTACTCAAGGATGAGCAGGGATTAAGCTTGGGGATGCTGATACGTCTCCAACGTCTCTATAATTTTTTATTGTTCCATGATGTTATATAATCATTCTTAGATGTTTTACAATCATTTTATAGCAACTTTATATCATTTTTTGGGACTAACCTATTGACATAGTGCCCACTGCCAGTTGTTGTTTTTTGCTTGGTTTTTACTTTGCATAATATCCCTACCAAACGAAGACCAAATACAGCGAAACTTTTTGGAGATTTTTTTCGACCAGAAGACAACTTTGGAGCCAAGGAAGCACTTGGGGGAGGCCTGTGGGGCCCACAAGACACCAGGGCGCGCTAGAGACCCCTAGCACGCCTTGATGAGTTGTGGGGCCCACAGGGGTCTCCTCCAC
The DNA here is from genome assembly GCA_034509565.1 of Triticum monococcum. Lineage (NCBI taxonomy): Eukaryota > Viridiplantae > Streptophyta > Magnoliopsida > Poales > Poaceae > Triticum > Triticum monococcum. Next base: position 343,969,410 of record CM067847.1, read on the forward strand.
CACCTCTCAGCTCTATAAATACCCAAATATTCCTAAAACACTAGGGGGTCGAGAAACACAATTCCCGCCGCCGCAAGTTCCTGAACCACGAGATCCAATCTAGAGCCCTTTTCTGGCACTCTGCCGGAGGAGAACACGGTCACAGAGGGGTTCATCATACTCATTGCTGCTCCTCTGATGATCCATGAGTAGTTCACCATAGACCTACGGGTCTGTAGGTAGTAGCTAGATGGCTTCTTCTCTCTTGTTGATTCTCAATACAATGGTCTCTTGGAGATCTATTTGATGTAATGACCTTTTGTTGTGTGTTTGTTGGGATCCGATGAAGTTCGAGTTATGATCATATTTTTATCCATGATTATTATTTGATCTTCTTTGATCTCTTATATCCACAATTATTTATAGCCTCGTATTTATTCTTCGAATCTTTGGCTTAGTTAGGCCAACTAGATTGATTTTTCTTCCAATAGGAAGAGGTGCTTTGTGATGGGTATGATCTTGTGGTGTCCTCTCCCATGCTAAACCTAGACTCATTAGGTGGGTTCTCTTGCTACAAGAATTTGATTTGCATATTACTGATAGGAAAGGAGCTGAGAACCCCGTAGCTGATAACTTGTCTAGATTAGAAAATATTCTTGATGACCCACTACCTATTGATGATAACTTTCCTGGTGAACAACTAGCTGTAATAAATGTTTCTCATAATACTCCTTGGTATGCTAACTATGATAATTATATCGTTGCTAAATTTACACCACCTAGTTTTACGTACCAACAAAAGAAAAAAAATCTTCTATGACTTAAGACATTAATTTTGGGATGACCCGTATCTTTATAAAGGAATAGATGGTATTATTATACGTTGTGTACCTGCGCATGAACAGGAACAAATCCCACGGAAATGTCACTCCAAAGCTTATGAGGACATCATGCAGGAGATAGAACTACACACAAGGTATTACAATCTGATTTTTATTGGCCTACTCTTTTCAAAGATGCCCTTAAGTTTGTCTTATCTTGTGATGAATGCTAAAGAATTGGTAATATTGATAAGCGTAAGGAAATGCCTATGAATTATTCACTTGTTGTTGAACCATTTGGTGTTTGGGGCTATGATTATGTGGGACCTATTCCTTCCTCTAATGGGTATACACATATTTTGGTTGCTATTGATTATGTCACTAAGTGGGTAGGAGCTATTCCAACTAGTAGTGTTGATCATAACACCTCCATTAAAATTCTTAAAGAATTTATTTTCCTAAGGTTTGGAGTCCCTAGATATTTAATCATTTATGCTGGTTCACACTTTATTCATGGTGCATTTCGTAAAATGCATGCTAAATATGATCGTAACCATAGAATTTCATCACCTATCATCCTCAATCTAGTGGTCAAATTGATCTTAGCAATAGAGAAATAAAATTAATCTTATAAAAAATTGTCAATAGGCCCCGAAAGAATTGGTCTAAAAAACTTGATGACGCACTTTGGGCCTATAGCACAGCTTATAAAAATCATATGGGTATGTTGCCATATAAAATGGTTTAAGGGAAAGCTTGTCATTTGCCTCTTGAGTTAGAACATAAGGCATACTGGGCAATTAAATAACTCAATTATGATTTCAAACTTGCTGGTGAAAAGAGGTTATTTGATATTAACTCACTAGATGAATGGAGAACCCAAGCTTATGAAAATACCAAACTATTCAAAGAAAACGTTAAAAGATGGCATGACAAAAGAATCCAAAAGTGGGAATTCAAAGTTGGTGAATATGTTCCATTGTACAATTCTCGTTTTAGATTTTTTTCCAAGAAATATTTTCCCTAAATGGGAAGGATCATATATCATCGAAGAAGTTTATTGCCCTGGAGCTATCAAGATTAATAATGCCGAAGGTACCAATCCGAAGGTGGTCAACGGACAAAGAATTAAACACTATATTTCAGGTACGCCTATTAGTGTCAAAACTAACATTATGCAAACCATGACACCGGAGGAACACATAAATGAAACCTTCCAAAACACTCGAGAACCCTGAAAAGGAAGAGGTACGTGATACAGTAAGTAAACAGACTCCAAAAATTCCGCAAAAATATATTTTGTCATTTTTGGAATATTGTAAAAAAAACAACTGGGAAGGCGACCCAGGTGGCCACAAGGCACCTGGTCGAGCATGCCCCACCTGGCGTGCCCTGGTGGGTAGTGGGCCCCTCAGCCACCTTCCTGACTCCGTTTTCCCTCCATATGCTTGTTTCCCAAGATAAAAAATCTTTATATATACCCTAGACGATTTGACCTTCGTACCGCGGAGAAAACCTTTGTGCTTGTTTCTTGTTGTTTTTCTAGCAGATATGAAAATATGTTGTCTCAAGATTCGGAGAGAGCTATGTTTGTAATTATATCAAAAACCCTAAGGTCTATGGGGAGATGGATCATTATGGTCGGACCACAGATGAGGAGGAAGACATCGGCATGGAGGAAACAACGGATGATAGCTCCGAGGAAGATGAAGATCCACTACCTCAACCTGGAGATATGCACGTGAATTCAAGAAGTTAAGCCTTCCTAACTGTCGGTGTCAAAAAGTAGGGGCCCTTCTGTACCCCTTTACTTGTGCATGGGTAGTCGCAGCCAAACATGTGGCCGAGCTCGGTGGGGTAGAGGAAGCAAAGATACAAGGCTACCGAGGCAGCCCCCAAGCCAGAAGCATAAAGAGAGAAGAGACAACATGGGCTTTGATGAGGACATCAATACCATTGTTACACCCACAGCCCCTACTGTTACATATAATGGACCAATTACTAGAGCTCGCGCACGCAAATTAAATTACCAGGTACTTTCGTTTCTTGGTAATGATTCTAATGTTCATGAGATTATGATGCTGCCTAAATTGAATACATTTGTTTTGCTTACAAATGAAGGGCCTAGCTTGGAGAAGGATGAACGTTGGAGCAAGAACATGCATGGAGATGATGGCATGCGCAAGGGGATCAAGAACGGAGTTACAAGTGATGATTTCAGGACTTTGAAGCCGCCATAAGGAGTGCATGAAGCCTTGGACGAAATATACAAGATGCCACTTCAAAATATTCGTCCATAGGCTATTCTAGGTGCTGCATCACCTTATTAATGGGCCAGGCCCATGTAATTTCGAAATACTTAAGTATAGGCTATTTTTAGAGTCCGTATGTGTGGGGAAACAAGAGTTAGGGTTGGTTTCGGACCCCACCCTCAAGGGCCACGAAATTCCCCCCTCTTCCTCCATATATACAGCCCTTAGGGCATCGTTTAGACTTTGGGTTTTGTTTAGATTAAAAGTTCGCCATAGCTGCAACTTCTCGTACTTCGTTTGTGTCCAACGAACAGACCAAGACGTCACAGAACCCCACCTTGATCAATAAAGCTTTCATCTTATATTCGCAATATCCAGATTGCAATCTCAGTTTCTTGCTTGTTCTTCGTTTGCCTGTAGGAAACAGACCCTCGTGGTCAGGTTGATCGTGCTCCGGCAGGGTCAACAACCCCTCGGAAGTTGGTTTAGCGATTGCTAAGGCGGATCGTCAAGGTCGGCTCCCCCAGAAATGATAGCCACCATCTCATCGAAACATCGGGACACCTTTGCCTCTATCAAGTGGTATCAGATTTCCAGGTTGCTCGGTGAGATTTTACAGTTTTTCGTAGATTAGATCGAGTCTGTTCTTCATACCTACAGTCCACGAAAAAGCCACAAAAAAATTAGGGTTAGTTCATCATATCCGAACCAATCTGAGGCTTTGCATATTCTTTTTAGGGTTTTTGCTTTGTTGAATTTGTGGTTGCATCGTCGTGTCAAGTTGCTGGTCTTAGAGTCTAGTCTTTTAGAGTTTCGAGTTCTGGTCATAAGTTGTCACGCCGCCGCCGCACCATCATCATCGCCCATCTACCACCATTGCTTATCCGCCACCGCTCTGAATCCGTATCCATATACCACCACCAATCCGTATCCATATACCACCACCAATCTGTATCCATATACCACCACCGCTACCATATACCACCACCGCTGCCATATACCACAACCATATAACCACCACCAATCCGAGTTCTTCTCATATTAGGTTTGTTCTTGAGATCAATCTAAATTCCGATTCGTGTTTCCTTGCCTGCATAGGTCTCGGAAAAAAAAGACTAGATTTCCGAGTCTGGAGACCCCCGGGCAGTTTTTAGGCCAAAATTTTCACGGGCAAAAGTATTTTTCCCTATCCTATTTTTAGGCTTTTCTGAGTCTTTTGAGTCACGTGCCATCATAGTGATTTTTTGTCGCACTTTTTCGTCATCACTGCCCTGATTTTCGAAAAAAAGTGAAAAAAAAATTTCATGCCCATCCTATCAGTATGACGAGGGAAGAGTTTTGAGACACTCACCATTATAGTGATTTTTCGCAAAAAAAAGAGGAGCGCAAAAAAAATAGCAAAAAAAGAGTTCTAGAGTGTGCTTTTCCCTTATTTACGTGCAGCACCGTGATTTTGTTAGTGTTCTAGGCTCGCGTCTCTAGCACGGTCTAGCCTAGGACCAGCATAGTACCGTCGTTGAGCGTTTATTCAACTTTGCATATCTGAATTGATTATTGCTGACCCTTTTTGCTACCATACTATAAGCCTTCCCAGCTCCACATACATCTACGTTGTGCGTTTGACTCTCCCTGGCAATTGCTCTATCCAAGCTTTTGAGAGTTTTGACTACAATGGTTGCCGATCACCGCTTGCTGCTGGGTAAGAACTGGTAGGAATTTGTGATTTGCTTGATGGATTTGTGACACCCGCCACCACCACCACCACTTGTTAGTAGTCTCTAGGATCATATTCTTGTGTGTTTCTATTGCTGCTAACTATGCCAGGATCACAAGCCGACGAGACTAACTGGGAGAACTTGACGAACAAGGAGCTTCATGATAAGTTTCAGCAAATGATGAGTGGACAGGTGCAAGATGTGCTAAGCAGATTTGAAGAGGCCATGGAGAAGATAGATGGCATAGAGAAGACGTTTGAAACAAAGCTCGATAACAAGTTTGCTAAATTGCTTTCGCGTTTTCCACCACCACCACCGGCTGCTCCTGCCGCACCTCTGCAACAACAGCAACAACACCGACTACCTCCACGTCGGGAAACAACCCTCCGCCGAGCGAGCCGTGTCCCTCTTTAGCCGGGCCAAACTGATGGTGCTGCTGTTGATACTTCTGTGGCTCCTACTGCTGATGTGGAGGAGGATGATTATGTGGGAGATTATGAGGATGAGGTTGATCAAAATCAGAACTACGTGCCACCACCAGCACAGCAACGACCAGGTCGTCCACATGCAAATAATGGCAATGGTAGGGCTCACCCTCAGGTACGAGATCATGACCATCTCCCTAAACTAAAATTGAATATTCCACCATTTGAGGGTAGATATGTTCCTGACATATATATCTTACTTGGGAGTTAGAAACTGAACAAAAATTTACATGTTTACAATATCCCAAGGAGAGACGTGTTCCTGCTGCTGTTTGTGCATTCACTAGTTTTGCATGTGTTTGGTGGTCTGAGCATTGTAGATTATATCCTATTCCGGCTACTTGGGCTGCTTTGAAAACTGCTATGCGTACTCGTTGGGTTCCATCATATTATCAATGTGAATTACTTCAAAAATTGCAGCGCTTAAGACAGGGAAAAAATTCTGTAGAAGAATATTATCAGGAATTACAAACTGGCATGATTAGATGTGGTATTGTTGAGGAGAATGAAGCTATGCTTGCACATTTTATGGGTGGATTAAATAGAGAGATTCAGACGATTCTAGAGTATAAGGAGTATAGTAATATCACTCGTTTATTCCATCTTGCTTGTAAAGCTGGACGTAAAGTGCAGGATCGACAGGCATTGGCGCGGACTAACTTTTCTGCAGGTCGACCTTCATCATGGAGACCACGTGCATCATCTACTTCCACACATTCTGCTACACCAGTGCCTCCGTCAGCTGCCACCTCCAACCATGATACAATAAAGCAGGCACAATCACCACTATCTGCCAAGAGCACACCTTTGGGCCCTGCAAAGAGCTCTTCTTCATCCATGGCATCAACAGGGATGATATTATTTGTCGACGTTGCAAGGGCGGAGGTCATTATGCGAGAGAATGCCCATCTAAGCGTGTGATGATTGTTACTGAGGAAGGTGGGTATGAGTCCGCTAGTGACTATGATGAGGAGACTTTGGCTCTTATTACACGTGACGAACACGGTGGAGACGATTCTGATCATGAGATGCAATACATGGCTCCTGAAGATGCTGACAGGTATGAATGTTTAGTTGCTCAACGTGTTTTGAGTGTGCAGGTTACACAAGCTGAGCAAAATCAGAGGCATAATTTGTTCCATACAAAGGGAGTTGTGAAGGAACGTTCTGTTCGCGTCATCATAGATGGAGGGAGTTGCAACAACTTGGCTAGCATTGAGATGGTGGAGAAGCTATCTCTCACCACAAGACCACATCCACATCCTTACTACATCCAATGGTTCAACAACAGTGGCAAGGTTAAGGTAACACGTACTGTTCGTGTGCATTTTAGTATCTCTACATATGCTGATTATGTTGATTGTGATGTGGTACCTATGCAAGCATGTTCCTTATTACTTGGTAGACCATGGCAATTTGATAAAAATTATGTACACCATGGTAGAAACAATCAGTATACTCTTGTTTATAATGATAAAAATATTACTTTGCTTCCTATGATTCCTGATTCCATTTTGAAAGATGATATTAATAGAGCTAATAAAGCAAAACAGGAGACAAATAAGAGTGAAAATCAGATTGTGGCAAAAGAATTTTAGCACCAAATGAAGCCTAATAATAAACCATCTACTGTTGTTTCTGAAATTAAATTGGAAAGTGCATGTTTACTTGCCACCAAATCTGATATTGATGAGCTAAATTTTAGCACATCTGTTTGCTATGCTTTTGTGTGCAAAGAGGCATTATTTTCATTCGAGGACGTGCCTTCCTCTTTGCCCCCTGCTGTCACTAACATTTTGCAGGAGTTCGCTGACGTCTTTCCACAAGACGTGCCACCGGGATTACCACCTATTCGAGGGATTGAGCATCAAATTGAGTTAATTCCCGGTGCTTCGCTACACAACCGTGCACCATACCGTACCAATCCAGAGGAGACAAAGGAGATTATGCGTCAAGTACAAGAGCTGCTCGACAAAGGTTATAAACGCGAATCTCTTAGTCCTTGTGCTGTTCCTATTATACTAGTGCCTAAAAAGGATGGTACGTCGCGTATGTGTGTTGATTGTAGAGGCATTAATAATATTACTATTCTTTATCGTCATCCTATTCCTAGGCTTGATGATATGCTTGATGAATTGAGTGGCTCTACAATATTCTCCAAAGTTGATTTGCGTAGTGGATACCATCAAATTCGTATGAAATTGGGAGATGAATGGAAAACAACATTTAAAACTAAGTTTGGTTTATATGAGTGGTTAGTCATGCCTTTTGGGTTAACTAATGCGCCTAGTACTTTTATGAGATTAATGAACGAAGTTTTACGTGCTTTCATTGGACGATTTGTGGTAGTCTATTTTGATGATATACTGATTTATAGCAAATCTTTGGAAGCACATTTGGAACATTTACGTGCTGTTTTTATCGCTCTACGTGATGCACGTTTGTTTGGTAACCTTGGGAAGTGCACCTTTTGCACCGACCGAGTATCTTTTCTTTGCTATGTTGTTACTCCACAGGGAATTGAAGTTAATAAAGCCAAGATTGAAGCTATTGAGAGTTGGCCGCAGCCCAAAACGGTCACACAAGTGAGGAGTTTCCTTGGCCTTGCTCGTTTCTATAGGCGTTTTGTGAGAGATTTCAGCACCATTGCTGCACCTCTCAATGAGCTTACAAAGAAGGATGTGCCTTTTGTTTGGGGTACTGCACAGGAAGAAGCCTTCCCGGTATTGAAAGATAAGTTGACACATGCTCCTTTACTCCAACTTCCTGATTTTAATAAGACTTTTGAGCTTGAATGTGATGCTAGTGGAATTGGATTAGGAGGTGTGTTATTACAAGATGGCAAACCTGTTCCATACTTTTCTGAAAAATTGAGTGGGCCTAGTCTGAACTATTCTACTTATGATAAAGAATTATATGCTCTTGTTCGGACTTTAGAAACATGGCAACATTATTTGTGGCCCAAAGAATTTGTTATACATTCTGATCATGAATCTTTGAAACACATTAAAGTCAAGCAAATCTGAACCGTAGACATGCTAAATGGGTTGAATTCATTGAGACTTTCCCTTATGTCATTAAACACAAGAAGGGTAAAGAAAATGTTATTGCTGATGCATTGTCTCGTCGTTATACTACGCTTTCACAACTTGACTTTAAAATATTTGGTTTGGAGACCATCAAAGATCAATATGTGCATGATGCTGAATTTAAAGATATATTGCAGAATTGTAAAGAAGGTAGAACATGGAACAAGTTCGTCGTTAATGATGGATTTGTGTTTCGTTCTAACAAGCTATGCATTCCAGCTAGCTCCGTTCGTCTTTTGTTGTTGCAGGAGGCACATGGAGGAGGACTAATGGGACACTTTGGCATGAAGAAGACGGAGGATATACTTGCTACACATTTCTTTTGGCCAAAGATGAGACGGGATGTTGAGTGTTTTGTTACTCGGTGCACTACATGTCAAAAAGCTAAGTCATGACTCAATCCTCATGGTTTATATATGCCTTTGCCTGTACCTAGTGTTCGTTGGGAGGATATATCTATGGACTTTGTTTTAGGTTTACCTCGAACAAAGAAGGGGAGGGATAGCATATTTGTTGTCGTGGATAGATTCTCAAAAATGGCACACTTTATACCATGTCATAAAAGCGATGATGCTGTTAACGTTGCTGATTTGTTCTTTCGTGAAATTATTCGCTTGCATGGTGTGCCAAATACTATTGTTTCAGATCGTGATACTAAATTTCTTAGCCACTTTTGGAGATGTTTATGGGCTAAGTTGGGGACTAAACTGCTTTCTAGTACTACTTGTCACCCCCAAACTGATGGACAAACTGAAGTAGTCAATAGAACATTGTCTACTCTACTTAGCGTCATATTGAATTTGCTTATAATCGTTCATTGCATTCTAATACTAAGATGTGCCCTTTTGAAATTTTGTATGGTTTCCTACGTCGTGCACCTATTGATTTGTTGCCTCTTCCATCTTCGGAGAAGGTTAATTTTGATGCTAAAGAACGTTCTGAATTGATTTTAAAAATGCATGAGTTAACTAAGGAAAACATTGAGCATATGAATGCTAAATATAAACTTGCTGGAGATAAGGGTAGCAAACATGTTGTGTTTGCACCTGGAGATCTTGTTTGGTTACATTTGCGTAAAGGTAGATTTCCTAATTTGCGCAAATCAAAGCTAATGCCACGTGCTAATGGTCCTTTTAAGGTGTTAGAGAAAATAAATGATAATGCATATAAACTTGAGCTACCTGCAGATTTTGGGGTTAGTCCCACTTTTAACATTGCAGATTTGAAGCCTTATTTGGGTGAGGAAGATGAGCTTCCGTCGAGGATGACTTCATTTCAAGAAGGGGAGGATGATGAGGACATCAATACCATTGTTACACCCACAGCCCCTAATGTTACATATACTGGACCAATTACTAGAGCTCGTACACGCCAATTAAATTACCAGGTACTTTCGTTTCTTGGTAATGATTCTAATGTTCATTAGATTATGATGCTGCCTAAATTGGATACGTTTGTTTTGCTTACAAATGAAGGGCCTAGCTTGGAGAAGGATGAACATTGGAGCAAGAACATGCATGGAGATGATGGCATGCCCAAGGGGATCAAGAACGGAGTTACAAGTGATGATTTCAGGACTTTGGAGCCGCCATAAGGAGTGCATGAAGCCTTGAATGAAATATACAAGATGCCACTTCATAATATTCGTCCATAGGCTATTCTAGGTGCTGCGTCACCTTATTAATGGGCCAGGCCCATGTAATTTCGAAATACTTATGTATAGGCTATTTTTAGAGTCCGTATGTGTGGGGAAACAAGAGTTAGGGTTGGTTTCGGACCCCACCCTCAAGGGCCATGAAATTCCCCCCTCTTCCTCCATATATACAGCCCTTAGGGCATCGTTTAGACTTTGGGTTTTGTTTAGATTAAAAGATCGCCATAGCTGCAACTTCTCGTACTTCGTTTGTGTCCAACGACCAGACCAAGACGTCACAGAACCCCACCTTGATCAATAAAGCTTTCATCTTATATTCGCAATATCCAGATTGCAATCTCAGTTTCTTGCTTGTTCTTCATTTGCCTGCAGGAAACAGACCCTCGTGGTCAGGTTGATCGTGCTCCGGCATGGTCAATAACCCCTCGGAAGTTGGTTTAGCGATTGCTAAGGCGCGACGTCTCGCACGTTCGTAGTCGGATCACCAAGGTTGACTCCCCCAGAAACGATAGCCACCATCTCATCGAAACATCGGGACACCTTTTCCTCTATCAGGCTTCCCCCGGCAAGAGCCTTGCCGGGGCAGCCTACATGGCCCCGGCAAGAGCCTTGTCGAGGAAACTTGCCCAACACCAGCAAGACCGCCACCCTTGAGCCTGAGAGTCATGACGCTATCGACAACATCAAGACCAAGGCTCAGGACCGCGTGCATGGTGGCATGCAGATCTTTGTGGAAACCAAAGGTCTACAGGCCTAAGTGAGCACCAGAAGACGAAGACCCCCGGCAAGATCTTCCTGGGGACGACTGAAGACCCCCAGCAAGACCCTTGCCGGGGACGCTCGCAACCCCCCCCCCTTCCCGGGCAAGGGCCTTGCCGCGGACACCCACGAGATCCCGACAAGGGCCTTGCCGGGGGCGTCTACGGGGCCAAAGCCAAGCCCGCACTTACCAAAGCTTCGCTGCCCCGCGCCCGTTCCGCCGAGGCGACCAGCCTACCAACTAGGCAAACTTTGTTGGGGAACGCAGTAATTTCAAAATTTTCCTACGCACACGCAAGATCTATCATGGTGATGCATAGCAACGAGAGGGGAAGAGTGTTTTATACGTACCCTCGTAGACCGTAAGCGGAAGTGTTATGACAACACGGTTGATGAAGTCGTACGTCTTCACGATTCGACCGATCCTAGTACCGAAAGTACAGTACCTCTGTGATCTGCACACATTCAGCTCGGTGACGTCCCACAAACTCTCGATCCAGCTGAGTGTCAAGGGAGAGCTTCGTCAGCACGATGGCGTGATGACGGTGATGATGATGCTACCGGAACAGGGCTTCGTCTAAGCACCGCTACGATATGACCGAGGTGGATTATGGTGGAGGGGGGCACCGCACACGGGTAAGGGATCAATGACCAACTTTGTGTGTCTATGGGGTGCGCCCTGGCCACGTATATAAAGGATGGAGGGAGGAGGAGGCCGGCCCTCATAGGGCCCACCCAAAGTGTGGAGTCCTACTAGGACTCGCTAGTCCTAGTAGGAGTCCACCTCCCACATGGAATAGGAAAAAGCGAAGGGAGAAGGAGAAGGAGAAGGAAGGAAGGGGGCACCCCCTTTCCCTAGTCCAATTCGGACCAGTCCATGGGGAAGGGGCGCGGTCACCCTTGACGCCTTTCTCTCCTTTCCCGTATGGCCCATTAACGCCCAATACGAATTCCCGTAACTCTCTGGTACTCCGAAAAATAACCGAATCACTCGGAACCTTTCCGATGTCCGAATATAGCTTTCCAATATATCGATCTTTATGTCTCGACCATTTTGAGACTCCTCGTCATGTCCCCGATCTCATCCGGGACTCCAAACAGACTTCGGTCATCAAATCACATAACTCATAATACAAATCATCACAGAACGTTAAGCGTGCGGACCCTACGGGTTTGAGAACTATGTAGACATGACCGAGACACATCTCTGTTCAATAACCAATAGTGGAACCTAGATGCTCATATTGGCTCCTACATATTCTACGAAGATCTTTATCGGTCAAACCGCATAACAACATACGTTGTTCCCTTTGTCATCGGTATGTTACTTGACCGAGATTCAATCGTCGGTATCTCAATACCTAGTTCAATGTGATTACCGACAAGTCTCTTTACTCGTTCCATAATGCAACATCCCATAACTAACTCATTAGTCACATTGCTTGCAAGGCTTATAGTGATGTGCATTACCGAGAGGGCCCGGAGATACCTCACCGATACAAGGAGTGACAAATCCTAATCTCGATCTATGCCAACTCAACAAACACCGTCGGAGACACCTATAGAGCATGTTTATAATCACCCAGTTACGTTGTGACGTTTGATAGCACACAAGGTGTTCCTTTGGTATTCGGGAGTTGCATAATCTCATAGTTGGAGGAACATGTATAATTTATGAAGAAAGCAGTAGCAATAAAACTGAAGGATCATTATGCTAAGCTAATGGATGGGTCTTGTCCATCACATCATTCTCTAATGATGTGACCCCGTTCGTCAAATGACAACACATGTCCATGGCTAGGAAACTTAACCATCTTTGATTAACGAGCTAGTCAAGTAGAGGCATACTAGGGACACTCTGTTTGTCTATGTATTCACACATGTACTAAGTTTCTGGTTAATACAATTTTAGCATGAATAATAAACATTTATCATGGTATAATGAAATATAAATAACAACTTTATTATTGCCTCTAGGGTATATTTCCTTTAGTCTCCCACTTGCACTAGAGTCAATAATCTAGTACACATCGTCATGTAATTTATCACCAATAGTTCACACCTTTACGTGATTAGTTCACATCTCCATGTGACTAACAACCAAAGGGTTTACTAGAGTCAATAATCTAGTTCACATCGCTATGTGATTAACACCCATAAGGTGATCATGTTTTGCTTGTGAGAGAAATTTAGCCAACAGGTCTGCCACATTCGGAGCCGTATGTATTTTGCAAATTTTCTATGTCTACAATGCTTTGCACGGAGCTACTCTAGCTAATTGCTCCCACTTTTGATATGTATCTAGATCGAGACTTAGAGTCATACAGATCTGTGTCAAAGCTTGCATCGACGTAACTGTTTACGACGAACTCTTTGTCGCCTCCATAACCGAGAAACATTTACTTATTCCACTAAGGATATTTTCGACTGTTGTCCAGTGATCCACTCCTGGATCACAATTGTACCCTCTTGCCAAACTTATGGTGAGGTACACAATTGGTCTGGTACATAACATAGCATACTTTATAGAACCTATGACTGAGGCATAGGGAATGACTTTTCATTCTCTTTCTATTTTCTGTCGTGGTCGGGTTTTGAGTCTTTACTCAACTTCGCACCTTACAACACAAGCAAGAACTCCTTCTTTAACTTTTCCATTTTGAACTACTTCAAAATCTTGTCAAGGTATGTACTCATTCAAAATATATCAAGCATATTGATCTATCTATATAGATCTTGATGCTCAACATGTAAGTAGCTTCATCGAGGTCTTTCTTTGAAAAACTCTTTTCAAACACTCCTTTATGCTTTCCAGAAAATTCTACATTATTTCCGATCAACAATATGTCATTCACATATACTTATCAGAAATGTTATAGTGCTCCCACTCACTTTCTTGTAAATACAGGCTTCACCGCAAATCTGTATAAAACTATAAGTTTTGATCACACTATCAAAGCGTATATTCCAACTCTGAGAGGCTTGCACCAGTCCATAAATGGATCGTTGGAGCTTGCACACTTTGTTAGCACCTTTTGGATCGACAAAACCTTCTGGTTGCATCATATACAACTCTTCTTTAAGATATCCATTAAGGAATGCAGTTTTGATATCCATTTGGCAAGTTTCATAATCATAAAATGCGGCAATTGCTAACATGGTTAGGACGGACTTAAGCATCGCTATGGGTGAGAAGGTCTCATCGTAGTGAACTACTTGAACTTGTCGAAAACCTTTTGCAACAATTCGAGCTTTGTAGATAGTAACACTACTATCGGTGTCCGTCTTCCTCTTGAAAATCCATTTATTCTAAATGGCTCGCCGATCAACGGGCAAGTCAATCAAAGTCCATACTTTGTTCTAATACATGGATCTCATCTCAGATTTCATGGCTTCAAGCCATTCCGCGGAATCTGGGCTCATCATCACCTCCTCATAGTTCGTAGGTTCGTCATGGTCAAGTAACATGACCTCCAGAACAGGATTACCGTACCACGCTGGTGTAGAACATATTCTGGTTGACCTATGAGGTTCGGTAGTAACTTGATCTAAAGTTTCATGATCATCATCATTACCTTCCTCACTAATTGGTGTAGGAATCACTAGAGCTGATTTCTGTGATGAACTACTTTCCAATTTGGGAGAATGTACAATTACCTCATCAAGTTTTACATTCCTCCCAATCACTTCTTTTGAGAGAAACTTCTCTAGAAAGGATCCATTCTTATGAATGAATATCTTGCCTTCGGATCTGTGATAGAAGGTGTACCCAACAATTTCCTTTGGGTATCCTATGAAGACGCATTTCTCCGATTTGGGTTCGAGCTTATCAGGTTGAAATTTTTTCACATAACCATCACAACCCGAAACTTTAAGAAACGACATCTTAGGTTTTTAGCTAAACCATAGTTCATACGGTGTCGTCTCAAGGGATTAGACGGTGCCCTATTTAATGTGAATGTAGTTGTCTCTAATGCATAACCCCAAAACGATAGTGGTAAATCGGTAAGAGGCATCATAGATTGCACTATATCCAATAAAGTACGGTTATGACGTTAGGACACACCATTATGCTGTGGTGTTGCAGGTGGCATGAATTTGTGAAACTATTCCACATTGTTTTAGTTGAAGACCAAACTCGTAACTCAAATATTAGTCTCCGCAATCAGATCGTAGAAACTTTATTTCCTTGTTACAATGATTTTCCACTTCAATCTAAAATTGTTTGAACTTTTCAAATGTTTCAGACTTATGTTTCATCAAGTAGATATACCCATATCTGCTCAAATCATCTGTGAAGGTCAGAAAATAACGATACCCGCCGCAAGCCTCAACACTCATCGGACCACATAAATCAGTATGTATTATTTCCAATAAGTCAGTTGCTCGCTCCATTGTTCCGAAGAACGGAGTCTTAGTCATCTTGCCCATGAGGCATGGTTCGCAAGCATCAAGTGATTCCAAAATCCCATCAACATGGAGTTTCTTCATGCCCTTTACACCAATATGACCTAAACGACAGTGCCACAAATAAGTTGCACTATCATTATTAACTTTGCATCTTTTGGCTTCAGTATTATGAATATGTGTATCACTACGATCGAGATTAAATAAACCAGTATGTTGAGTGTATGACCATAGAAGGTTTTATTCATGTAAATAGAACAACAATTATTCTTTGACTTAAATGAATAACCGTATTGCAATAAACATGATCCAATCATATTCATGGTCAACGAAAACACCAAATAAAATTTATTTTAGGTTCAACACTAATCCCGAAGGTAAAGGGAGTGTGTGATGGTGATCTTATCAACCTTGGAATCACTTCCAACACACATCATTACCTTGCCCTTAACTAGTCTTTATTTATTTTGCAACTCCTGTTTCAAGTTACTACTCTTAGCAACTAAACTAGTATCAAATACCGAGGGGTTGCTATAAACATTAGTAAAGTACACATCAATAACATGTATATCCAATATACCTTTGTTCAGTATGCCATCCTTCTTATCCGCCAAGTATCTAGGGCAGTTCCACATCCAGTGACCATTTCCTTTACAGTAGAAGAACTCAGTTCCAGGCTTGGGTCTAGCTTTGAGCTTCTTCATGGGAGCAGCAACTTGCTTGCTATTCTTCTTCGAAGTTCCTCTTTCTTTCCCTTTGCCCTTTTTCTTGAAGCTAGCGGTCTTGTTAACCATCAACACTTGATGCTATTTCTTGATTTCTACCTTCACCGATTTTAGCATCGCGAAGAGTTTGGGAATTACTTTCATTATCCCTTGCATATTATAGTTCATCACTAAGTTCTAGTAACTTGGTGATAGTGATTAGAGAACTTTGTCAATTATTATCTTATTTGGAAGATTAACTCCCACTTGATTCATACAATTGTAGTACCCAGACAATCTAAGCACATGCTCACTAGTTGAGCTATTCTCCTCCATCTTGTAGGCAAAGTACTGTCAAAGGTCTTCTACCTCTCGAGATGGGCACGAGTATAAAATACCAATTTCAACTCTTAGAGCATCTTATATGCTCTGTGGCGTTCAAAACGTTTTTGAAGTCCCGATTCTAAGCTGTAAAGCATGGTGCACTAAACTATCAAGTAGTCATCATACCGAGCTTTACCAAAAATTCATAACGTCTGTATCTGCTCCTGCAATAGGTCCGTCACCTAACGGTGCATCAAGGACATAATTCTTCTGTGCAGCAATGAGGATAATCCTTAGATCATGGACCTAGTCTGCATCATTGCTACTATCATCTTTGAACATAGTTTTTCTCTAGGAACATATCAAAAATAAATGGGGAGCTACATCGCGAGCTATTGATCTACAACATAGTTATGCAAATACTATCAGGACTAAGTTCATGATAAATAAAAGTTCAATTAATCATATTACTTAAGAACTCCCACTTAGATAGACATCCCTCTAGTCATCTAAATGATCATGTGATCCAAATTAACTAAACCATGTCCGATCATCACGTGAGATGGAGTAGTTTAGAATGGTGAACATCCACTACAAGAAATATGTCAACTTGTGACCTTGACTATTGGTCACTAAAGGTCATTGTTTTTCATTTGCGACCTTTTTGTGACCAAAAACAGAAGGTCAAAAGCTAGCGGTCATAAACTGAAATTAACGACCTTCTCTGTGAGAAGGTCGTAGACGTTTACGACCAAAATATGCCTACTGGTTTGTTTTGGTCACTAGCAACCTCGCCAGGCCACGTAGGTATCCAGCGTGGCAAGCTGATGTGGCACAAGATTCAGCCCGGTCCAATTCGGCATTCTACCTAGGCCTAGTCCAACAATTCGGCCTTTATATATATATATTTTCCTATGCTTTTATTAGCTACATGGGCCTGGCCCAAGAATTCGGCCTTTTTATTTTCTAGGCCATGGCCTTTTTTATTTTATTTTTTCCAAAAGATGAGCCCACTAGTGAGATGGGACCAAGTTGTCAGGTTCTAACAAGTGGGTCCCAGTTGTCACTATTATATGCTGCAGATCTCAATTTTCCAGTAAATAAATAGCAATATTTAAATCCGAACAGAGAGAAAACAAAATGCTTCAAACAGAGCACGATTAATCAGGAAAATTATGGTTCACATCATGAATACAATCAGAAAGAGCCAAACTTGGCACATTATTACAATCAAACTTGTTCATCCTGGTAACACAATAAGGATGGTTCATCCTGGTAACACATTATTACAGAAAAATATGGTTCACATCAAGTTTACAATAAAAAAATGGTCACATCAATAACACAACTATCACAGTATAACTAGCTCCAATGCTTCTCCCAACTTATTCATCCTGGACCTCACGACAAAACATGAAGGCCAGCATCTGCAAGTTATGAAGAAAAATGGTTAGAACAAGCAAAATGCGACATTTTTACCATTTAAGCATAGAAGAACAGGTTCAACAACATTTCGATCTTTGAAAATGAACCAGGATTTCAATCTTTGAACAGCAAAAAATTGATACAGTAGATCATTTGCGGTTTAAAACAACCCCTAAGGAGAGACATGTTGACACATTCATTTGGCAACATCTGTAGAATTTGAACCTCATAAACATGCAATGTGGAATTTGTATCTCAAAGAAGTATACATACTTATCAGGTTTAATTAGCACATAAAATTGCAATGTGGAATTTGTATCTCAAAGAAGTATACATACTTATCAGGTTTAATTAGCACACAGAAGCCAAATGCTAGTAGCTCATGATTAGTACACAAGACAGGATTTAACAAAGTAAACAAGAAGGTGGCTACAGTACAAAACTAAGCTCATCACACAGAATAAAATGATATTAAAAGTAAGCTCAGCATAAGCATATGAGTTTTTTTGGCACCACCAGATCAAGCATAGCAACTCCAATGTGAAAAGTTTCAGCATTATTGCCATATGTTTCCTTGGAATCATACTACACAGAGAAGGGTTTAGCCTTAAGTCTGAACTAGCCTTATGGTGGAGTACAAATTTCCTTCTGTACTAGTGGACGTTGATGGTGTTCCCTTCTTTTACAAAGGAGGACCCCACATGCAGTGGCTATATAAACAAGAAGTGTCAGCTTAAGTTGCAACCAAGAACAGAAACACTTGCAAAAATTCAGGCACTTGGGGTTTGGCAGGAGTACTACCTTTTGGATGTCGCCCATGATGTTTGAGAGGAACAAGAGCGCTTCGGTCAGGTTATTTGCAATATTCCATGCAGAAAAAACATGGCCTGTTCAGTACTAATTCAGTCAACCAAAAGAGATGTGCTGAAGTTCGTATGATGTAACTGAACATTAAGTTGGCCGAAAGATTTAGAAGATGGTTATGGCGATGATGATCCCTAGGTGAGGAGCTGGGAGGTGTAGTTGTTGATGGCACCAACGACGCAGTGGACCTTGACGCCTTCCTCGTCCTTGCAGTCCCCTGAGACAACAAACAAACCATTATGCTACAGTCAGTTTCAGTCCAACAAAACAGAGTGTTGGTTAATTGCTACGTACTGTTGTAGTAGTAGCTGCAGACGTTGTCGGGGACGTCCATGAAGTGGAGCGGCACCGACTAGTAGTACCTGAACCTGACCTTGTTGGCCCAGGAGCAGAGGCTGCTCAGGTTGCTGGCGGCGCCCGACGGCAGCAACTCGTTCACTGCCTTCGTCGCTGCATCGCTCAGCCGGCCTTCCAAGGGAGCAGCATGGTGCATCGTGGTGCCTTCATCTGGAGTCGCAAGTCGGAGTTGTGGGCTGCTGCTTTGCTTCCCCGTATAGCACACCAGGTTCTCCTAAGATAGCGAACTGAAAACACAAAACATGATTAGGGAGTTAGTAAATAAGAAAAGGAATTCATGCACGAATGACATATACAACTAAAAAACAATCAGGCATCACATATTATTTGAATTTCATATTAGATGGCAGCACGGTAAGTGTTTCTTCATATAAAATAACTAGAATTATCACCCAACAGGATCCATTCCATGCGCAGGATCCTTTGTATGTGGTTGCCTTTTTTGTTGCTTTATCACATATTCTGGCAGTAAAAAAGCACTTCATTGTCTGAATCTAATATTCAACTAGCCCGAACTTGAACAACAGATTGGGCATAGCGTACTAATCAAGGAGAGACCTGGCATGCACTGACCAAGTCCTGCAGCGTTTTTCAACATACAGAAATTTCTTTATGTCCAAAGAAGCCCTAAACCATTTCACTTCGTAATTAATTCTTTTTTTGTTGGGAAAAATAAATATTTTCCAGGGCCACTTCTTAACTCTCGTTTCATCAGATGCACTGAGAGTGTCTAAACTTGATGACCATTTTCAGACCTGTCCTTGAACTAAAGCGTATATTTAGTTGGTCTGGAAAAAGACCATGCCCAGATTTTGTAGATACAAAGTACCTCGCCACTATGTTGTGAAGTCACAGGTTGGCGTGGTGTGAGAAGTATGCTATGGCGGCACACGGCACGTGAACCTTCAGTTCACTATTTCAGTTCTCAGTGAGGACATGCCTCTAATGCACTAGACAAAAGATAGGCCGTCGACAAATTCAGCCTGTAATGGCAATCAACACACACTTCTGTGACCTGTTTGGGGAGATAAAAACTCGTTTGCGAACTCTCAGTGTGAGCAGCACACAAAATTGTAGGTGAACTACACATTCACGTGTATAAAGAAGAGGAGCCACTGAATTTTAATCATGAACAGTTAAACAAAATTGTAGGTGAACAACACACATAATCTTATGAAGTTTCTCGAGTGACTGAAAATTGTATTCTATATGTAGGAAAAAACCAAGCCATTGCAATCATTCTCAATGAGTACACAACAATGTATCCTTACAAAAACATCCTAACATGGATCATGGCTGCTGCCGACCATGGGAAATGCTGGACTCTCTTTAATGGTCTAAATCATGCCAGGAAGGTTACTTTATCATCACTACCTCGCCTACACACTGGAATTGAATACCACATAGAAGCGTATCACCAGTTCACCGCATTAGATGCAGAACTACACTACATCCACGGATCTCTCACAGATCGGACAAGACAAGCACAAAAGGGGAGAGAGAGACGAAATTTACCTGTGTACTCTTCCTTGACGGAGACGATCCAGCTCCCCTGGAAGCCCTCATCGAAGGACTCGTGGAACAACTACAAAACCCAAGCAAACCGTCACAAATCTCACCCCCACAACCCAAAAACGAGCGGCGAATAACCGGACACGGCGCCGGAGAGACCAGTTACCGAATCCGACACGCGGGAGTGGGAGCAGGATGGCGGCGCCGAGGGCGGAGAGGTCGAGGGTGTCCTTGCCGTCGCTCATGGCCGCTGGAGACTCGGGCTCCTTACTCCTGCGCGGGCGGCTGCGGGGGAAGGCTGGGTGAGAATACCTAGCGGCGGCGACACGTTGGATGGGCTTGGGCTGCTGAGACGAGCATGAACTTGTTGCTGGTTTGAGTGCGGGTGCACAATGGGGCACCGGCGGGTGCGCCTGGGCGAGCGCGGGGCGCGGGGTGGCGAAGCGAGAGGCGACGTTGGAGAGGTGGTACTGGAGGAAGGAGGAGGGCCTGCGGTGGATCTGGCCGGCGATAGTGGTCGGAGGGCAGGGGGAGGTGGTCGAGGGCAGCGACGAGCGCCGGTGGGTGGCGGTGAGGGGAGGGGATGGGAGGGATCTGGATCGGGGAGCGCCAGGGTTCGCTGCGCGGGGGAGAGAGCAGATCATGGTGGGTTTTTTTAGGGGTAGCTCGCAGTGGGTGGGAGGGAGGACGATGAGGAGCCCGATGAGGAGCAGGTCATTGCGGCGGCGCGTCGAGAACCAGAGGGAGGGAGTGGGTTGGGGGCGGCGGCGCATCGAGATCCAGAGGGAGGGAGAGGGTGAGAGCGCTAGGGTTCGCTGCGCGTGGAGAGAGAGGAGTGGTGTGCGGTGGTTTTTTTAGGGGTAGATCATGATGGGTGGGTGAGAGGGTGAGCTGCGGGCCGTTGGATCCCTGTAACGCCCTCGATGCGGCTATATCTCTCACGTGTCGAAGCACGACTTAGAGGCATAACCGCATTGAAAGCAATGTCGCAAGTGAGGTAATCTTCACACAACCCATGTAATACATAAGGGAAAGAGATACATAGTTGGCTTACATTCGCCACTTCACACAATTACATGAATAAAGCATTACATCATCTAGATACAATCAAGGTCCGACTACGGAACCAAAATAAAAGAAGAACTCCAAATGCTACACGGTCCTCGATCGACCCCAACTGGGCTCCACTACTGATCAATTAGAACGAAACAACACAAAGGACAAGATGTTAATCGAGCTCCTCCTGAGCTTGGTTGCGTCATCAGCATGGACTCATGGGCACCTGCTAGCTGGTTTGAAGTATCTGCGAGCCACGGGGACTCCGCAATCTCGCACCCTCGCGATCAAGACTATTTAAGCTTATGGGTAAGGTAAAGGTATGAGGTGGAGCTGCACCAAGCAACTAGCATATATGGTGGCTAACCTACGCAAATGAGAGCGAGAAGAGAAGGCAAAGCACGGTCGATAAACGTATGATCAAGAAGTGATCCTAGAACAATCTACGTCAAGCATTACTCCAACACCATGTTCACTTCCCGGACTCCGCCGGAAAGAGACCATCATGGTTACACACGCGGTTGATGTATTTTAATTAAGGTCAACTTCAGGTTTTCTACAACCGGACGCTAACAAATTCCCATCTGCCCATAACCGCGGGCACGGCTTTCGAAAGTTCAAATCCCTGCAGGGGTGTCCCAACTTAGCCCATCACAAGCTCTCACGGTCAATGAAGGATATTCCTTCTAGCGGGAAGACCCGATCAGACTCGGAATCCCGGTTACAAGACATCCTCGACAATGGTAAACAAGTCCAGCAAGACCGCCCGATGCGCCGACATCCTGATAGGAGCTGCACATATCTCGTTCTCAGGGCAACACCGGATGAACACTACGTACAGCTAAAACCAGCCCTCAAGTTTCCTCGAGGTGGCGCCGCAAGTGGCTCTGTTTTAGACCAACACTTAGACAAGCACTGGCCCGGGGGGGTTAAAATAAAGATGACCCTTGGGCTGACCTAACCCAAGGGAAAAAGGCTAGGTGGCAAATGGTAAAACCAAGGTTGGGCCTTGCCGGAGGAGTTTTATTCAAAGCGAACTGTCAAGGAATTCCCATTATAACCCAACCGCATAAGGAATGCAAAATCCGGGAACATAACACCAATATGATGGAAACTAGGGCGGCAAGAGTGGAACAAAACACCAGGCATAAGGCCGAGCCTTCCACCCTTTACCAAGTATATAGATGCATTAATTAAATAAGAGGTATTGCGATAACCCAACAAGTAAACATGTTCCAACAAGGAACAACATCCCCATGTTCCAACAAGGAACAAACTTCAATCTTCGCCTGCAACTAACAACGCTATAAGAGGGGCTGAGCAAAGTGGTAACATAGCCAAACAATGGTTTGCTAGGACAAGGTGGGTTAGAGGCTTGGTTCAACAATATGGGAGGCATATTAAGCAAGTGGTAGGCATCGTAGCATAGGCATAGCAAAAGAGCGAGCAACTAGCAAGCAAAGATAGAAGTGATTTCGAGGGTATGGTCATCTTGCCTGAAATCCCGCAAGGAAGAAGAACGAGTCCATGAAGAAGACAAACAGACATAGACGAACGGGTCCTCACAAACGCGATGTAATCGGAACCAACCCAAAGAAGCAAACACCGGAAAAGAAAGCACACAACATAGTAAAAAACCACCACATAATCATGGCACGATGCACAATCAAGTGTGATGCATGTCCGGTTTAATGAGGCATGGCATGGCAAAGTGCACAAGCAATCCTATAACTTAAGTGGAGCTCAATATGCAACGAGTTGCATATTGACGGAACACCACATCAATTATTTAGTTCACTCTCGGTTAGGTACTCAACCAATTTAAATGTTGTTAAACATGGCAAGAGGTGAGGCATAACAAAACTACACCAACTAAACAATTTAAATGGGGCCGGATATAACAAATAATGAATCCAGTGAATCCCCATATGCATTAGTAATTTGGTGCAACATCAATCTAAACATTTTAATCGTTGTTATCATGATGCGGATGACATGAACAAGTTTATGCAATGTTTATTAAAAGTTGACAAGAGCATTATGAAACATTTGTCATCGTGGCGGAAATGAAAGGGGTGCCACGGCGACGATAAGGAAACGGTGCCATGGCAACGTTCCGGTTCCGACAACTCATTGAGACGTCGGTGCAAAAGAAAGTGATGGGAGTGTGTCATACGATGAACGGTGGGGTGCTCCCGGTAACCGGGTTCCCACGGGTTAGGGGCAAGGCAAAAGAGGGGCAACATGCACCGACAGTTCGGACTCGAGGCAAACAAGGGTGCATCTCATATGACATGCATTCATTCTCGGAAGGTCGTCTCGGCGGTTATACCTTCATAGCGAGCATTTCCAGAGCGGATCGACTTCATCGAGGGAAGTAGTCATTCACGTTTCATAGTCGTTCGGGGTCATCGGTAGTGGAACTTGACGAAAAGCACATCGACGGTAGCGGTACATACGTTCTCGGGGAATTTGTCGGTCTGGTCTTGGTGTATTATGTACATGGCTAACGTAGTGGTACTCGGTGTCTTGTCGAACCCAGGCGACGGTAGTCGTACACGGCGCGATGTGGAAGTAGTTGTACTTGCGGTCTTTGGCGATGGTAGTCGTACACGTATTGACGAGGTACTTAACATTTCGGTCTGTAGTCGTTCGAGCGTCCGTGTGGTCTTGCCGGTGGGGTACTTGGCGCTTGTGGTCCAACTCCGAGGTCTTAGCCGTGTAGTCGAACTTGACGGAAAAGGGGTCTCACTGGGGACTTGGCGCATCCATCAGGAACTTGCTGGTACTTGCCGTTTCTCGGTCCTGCGGGTCGAGGTGTGGCCAAACTCGAGCAGGTCCAAGGAGGCACCGGATGGAGGTGTTCGTGGAGCTACTATCGGACTATGGCTATAGATGGACAAGCAGCAGCGAGGAGGCGATGGGGCGGTGTTGGAGAAGGGCATGACAACAGAGGCAGGCTCGGCAGCCATGCGACAACGCGCGTGGAGGGCTCGAGTCCCTGGCGCTGCAGAGAGGCGGGGAAGCGATGGGGAGACTTGGCGTATATGGGCCCCTGCTCCAGTTGGGCGACGAAGACACAGGCGCAGTACCCATGGCAGGGGCCGAGGCGCAGTGCTCCAGGTCGGCGGTGTCCGGCAGGGTCGCGGTGGCGGCCTCCGGCGAGGGAGCCGAACGGGGTAGGTGGCCCTCGGCGTACTCCGGATGTGCGGCGGAAGGAGTAGCTCCGGCAGTGGCGCCCACCCGCGCGGCGCCGGAAATGGGCAAGGAAGCGATGACGAGCTGAAGGACGGCGAAGCAGCAGCTGTGTTGGCGCCGGGCCATGTGACGGGAGGCAAGGAGGTGAAGAGGGATGAGGAACGAGGAGGCGGCGCTCGCTCCTCTCTACCTGTGGTGCGGTGCAGGTGGAGGACGAAGGGAGAAGAGATGGATCGGGGGAGGTGGTGCTGCGAGGAGCGCTAGGGGATCGGGCAAGGGAGATATGGGGATCAAGGGGATATGGCGGCGCTGCGGGAACGAGAGGGAGACCGAGAGAAGGGGGGCGCGAGGGGATCGGGCTAGGTTTAGGTGGGAATGGGACGGCTGGGCCTAGGGTTTGGATGAGTTAGGGAGATGGGCCTTGGCCCAAGGTGGGTAGGCCTGGCTGCGGCTGGACTTAGGAGGTCGCCCAGCGTGGGGAGGGAAGTGGCCAGAGGCCTGCTGGGCTGCTCTCTCCTTCCCTCTTCTCTTTCACCTTTTCCTTTTTAAAACAAAACAGAAAAGAGAAAGAAAATAAAGAGAAGCTAGTGGTGGAATCTGGGCACAGGGATTATTTTCACGAACGCGTAAAAGTGTGCACGGTCCACAAAAAATAGGAGAGGCAAGATTGGAAGATGTCATTCAAACTCATTTGAATTTAATTCAAATGGGTTTGAACTAGGGCTTGGTTATAGAAGTGTCCAAAAATGTTGAGGTTTCTGGTGGAACTCCGGAAAGTTGAAGAAAGAATTTAGGGCAAAGTTTAGAGACGAGGAATATAGTAAGGAAAGCATGGAATATTTTTCAAGTGTGTTGCGGTAATTTCCAAGGGATGGAATATTTATTATAGCCCCCTAATATTGGGAGGATATGTTATAAAGAAAATCACCAAGTGAATTCCCTCGGTTTAAATGGATCAAAGATCCATGCCATTTATTTAGATGAGATGCAAAATATTTATGACATGATGACATGGTGCAATGCACATGATGCAACAAACAAAAACGAAACACCCGACAACACTCGAAAACATGGAAGGCATCTGAAGCTCCGGACTTGGGGCGTTACAATCCCGGAGCATCCAACGGTGATTTATCCGCGATCCGCGTGAGAAGCCCCTGGACCAATCAGAACGCAGTATACAGATATGGTATTTGACCTTTTAATTTGGTCGTAATCGACTAAAAGTAAGGTGCTAAATCATGTTAACTATTTTATTATGACCTGAAAAATTAAAAAAAATCTTCTCATTATGTCAGCAAATTTGACTAGAGTTTTAAGGAATAATCACAAATTTAATTCAGACAAATATTTTTTAAAAAAAGTTATGAGAAATGAGTGTTTTTACATCAGTTTTTATTTTTCGAGTGTCCAAAATGAGTTCTTTTGTGAAGGACCTATAATATATTTGTTGCAAAATTGGACCAAATTAATTTTCTAAAATACTAGAACATATTTATTGCACAATTGACCAAATGGTTGGGTGTAAAAAGTTTTGATCCACCTCTCGTGATAAAGACAAATTTCCGCCGATTTAGTTGGAAGCGGGTCAAATTTGAACTGTAGCTACTTCGTAGTTTGCTCTTTATTTTTTCCAAAAATCATTTCTAGGTACAAAAGTATCTATTTAATCAGAGAAACACCATAAAAATTCCAAGATTCAACCACTAGCTAGGAACGATCATTCCAGCCATTTTGACCGCATTTTGAAACGGGCATAAAAAATTCAAAAAAAAATCAAAAAAAATTGGGAAACCTTCGCATTGTGTCTTTATATGTGGCCAAGTTCCCAGGAAAAATAATAACTTGTAATACGGCAATTATTTTAAAACAGTGTTCTCAGAAACGAGCTATCACATATGGAGATCAATGGCTTTCAAGCCAAATGATCAATCTTATGGCCACATTCATGGCATAGTTTGTTCAAATGAACTCATATTGTGCACAAGGGTGCATATTGGAATGGCAAACAATGTTGCCTAAGGAACTTTTCATTTTCTTTGGACGAAAAAACCATTTTCCATTTTTCGAGTGCCCAAAAGGAGGTTTTTTGTGAAGGACCTATAATATATTTGTTGCAAAATTGTACCAAATCAATTTTATAAAATACTAGGACATATTTAATGCACAATTGACCAAATGGTTGGGTGTAAAAAGTTTTTATCCACCTCTCGTGAAAAAGACAAATTTCCGCCGATTCAGTAGGAAGCGGGTCAAATTTGACCTGCAGCTGCCTCATAGTTTGCTCTTTATTTTTTTTAAATCATTCTAGATACATAAGTATCTATTTAATGAGAGAAACATCAAAAGTTTTCCAAGATTCAACCACTAGCTAGGAACGGTCAAACCCGCCGTTTTGACTGCATTTTGAAACGGGCATAAAAAATTCAAAAAAATATCAAAAATTTCGGAAACCTTCGCATTGTGTCATTATATGTGACCAAGTTTCCAGGAAAAATAATAAACTTGTAATACGGCATTTATTTTAAAAAAGTGTTGTCAGAAATGAGTTATCATGCGTGAAGATTCATGGCTTTCAAGTCAAATGATCAATCTTATGGCCACATTCATGGCATAGTTTGTTCAAATGATCTCATATTATGCACAAGGGTGCATATTGGAATGGCAAACAATGTTGCCTAAGGGACTTTTTATTTTCTTTGCACGAAAAATTCATTTTCCATTTTCCGAGTGCCCGAATTGAGTTCTTTTTGTGAAGGACCTACCATATATTTGTTGCAAAGTTGGACCAAATCATTTTTATAAAATATTAGGCCATATTTAGTGCATAATTGACAAAATGGTTTGGTGTCAAAAGTTTTGATCCACCACTTGTGAAAACGACAAATTTTGCCGATTCAGTAGGAAGCGGGTCAATTTTGAACTGCATCTACCTTATTGTTTGCTCTTTATTTCTTCCAAAAACCATTTATAGTTACATAAGTATCTATTTAATCATAAATACATGGTTTGGTGGCGATACGTCGAGGTTTGGATGTGGCCCAGGGCCCCAACTCCAAAGCGCGTAAACTCGCATGCCCGCCGCGTGGTCACCGCGTGACCTTGGCGTTGTCATGCATTCTGGGAGGCCTAGGAATGTCTAGTTGGTTGGGCACTCCCCAGGTAGGTGCTAGGAAGAAAATTATAACAGAAGAATCTCACGAGGAGACTGACCTATTCTCAAAGATGAATTACCAGCCAAGTGTTTGATTAGCGGTACGGGAAATGCCCATGGCCAATGCGCGTGAGTTTTGGCTGAGGATGATCATCTACTAAGGAGAATGTCTTCACAATTTTTTATCTCAAAAGGAGGATCCTAGGTGGTACTTGCTTTGCAAAGTACCACACTGGACAAAAATATGAATGTTGAAGCTGGGCTCAAAATAATGAATGGATTGAGCTGAAATTTGGTGGAGGATGCCTATTTGGGAATAGGAAAGCATTGTAGAAAATTGATACCATTTGGACATGCCAAAGTAGTACTTACTTCACAATGCTCTTCTATGGACAGAAACTTGGGAAAACTAGTGAGAGAGATTGGATGAATGAAATGAGCTCAAAATTGGTGTAGGTAAGTTACATAGGTTTGGTCATGTGCTGGTAAATTTTCAGATCATTTGGGTAAGCCTAGCTAGTACTTACTTCACAAAGCTTCCCTCGAGGTAGAAACTTTGGAAATTTCCTGAGAAAGATTTACTAGGAAAACTGAGCTGAATATTATCATGTGGCAATGATTTGGGTATGGAAGAGTGTCCAAAAAGTTTGAGGGTAATAGGAGGGGTCTAGATAACACTTCCTTTGCAACGTGCCAATCTGGCCATAAAACATAAATTGAACCTGGGCTCACATAGATGATTTGACTGAGCTGCAATTTGGACGAGGGTGATAATTTGGGAATAGGAAGGAACTGTATAAATTTCATGTCATTTCGATATATAAAAAAGGTACTTCCTTCACAATGCTTCTATGGTGGACAAAAACTTGGGAAATTTGCCGAGGAAGATTTGCTAGGCAAATGGATCTGAATTTTGTCATGCAGTAATTATTTGGATAGGAAAAAGTGTCCAAAAATTCCGAGGGCAATCAAGACATGACCAATTCTTTACAATCACCTAGTTACGTTGTGATGTTTGATAGCACACAAGGTGTTCCTCTGGTATTCGGGAGTTGCATAATCTCATAGTCAAAGGAACATGTATAAGTTATGAAGAAAGCAGTAGCAATAAAATTAAACGATCATTATGCTAAGCTAATGGATGGGTCTTGTCCATCACATCATTCTCTAATGATGTGATCCCATTCATCAAATTAAAACACATGTCAATGGCTAGGAAACTTAACCATCTTTGATTAACGAGCTAGTCAAGTAGAAGCATACTAGGGACACTCCGTTTGTGTATGTATTCACACATGTACTAAGTTTCTGGTTAATAAAATTCTAGCATGAATAATAAACATTTATCATGGTATAAGGAAATATAAACAACAACTTTATTATTGCCTCTAGGGCATATTTCCTTCACACACTTGTGTGGTCGCATGCAGCTTCTATGACCAATTCTTTGAGGGTCACTAACAGAAGGTCACTAGTTGACATATTTCTTGTAGTGATCACTAGGTTGATCATATCTACTATATGATTCAGGCTCTCCTTTCGGTCTCTAGTGTTCCGAGACCATATCTGCATATGCTAGGCTAGTCAAGTTTAACCTGAGTATTCCGCGTGTGCAAAACTGGCTTGCACCCGTTGTATATGAACCTAGAGCTTATCACACTCGATCATCACATGGAGTCTTGGCACGACGAACTGTCACAACGGTGCATACTTAGGGAGAACACTTATACCTTGAAATTTAGTGAGAGATCATCTTATAATGCTACCGCCAAACTAAGCAAAATAAGATACATAAAGGATAAACATCACATGCAATCAAAATATGTGACATGATATGGCCATCATCATCGTGTGCCTTTGATCTTCATCTCCAAAACACCGTCATGATCTCTATCGTCACCGGCATGACACTATGATCTCCATCATCTTGATCTCTATCAACATGTCATCACATGGTCGTCTCACCAACTATTGCTTTTGCAACTATTGCTATCGCATAGCGATAAACTAAAGTAATTATATGGCGCTTGCATCTTATGCAATAAAGATACAACCATAAGGCTCCTGCCAGTTGCCGATAACTTCAACAAAACATGATCATCTCATACAAAAAATTATATCTCATCACGTCTTGACCATATGACATCACAACAAGCCCTTCAAAAACAAGTTAGACGTCCTCTACTTTGTTGTTGCAAGTTTTACATGGCTGCTACGGGCTGAGCAAGAACTGTTCTTACCTACGCATCAAAAACCACAACGCGGTATAGTGATTGCTTTTTGATCTTCAGAAAGAACCCTGTTCATTGAATCTGATTCAACTAAAGTTGGAGAAACAGACACCCACTAGCCACCTGTGTGCGAAGCACGTCGGTAGAACAAGTCTCGCGTAAGCGTACGCGTAATGTCGGTCTGAGCCGCTTCATCCAACAATACCGCCGAATCAAGAATCAACTAGTGACGGCAAGCAATATGTATACACCGACGCCCACAACTCCTTTGTGTTCTACTTGTGCATATAACATCTACGCATAGACCTAGCTCTGATACCACTATTGGGGAACGCAGTAATTTCAAAATTTTCCTACGCACACACAAGATATATCATGGTGATGCATAGCACTGAGGTGGGAAGAGTGTTGTCCATGTACCCTTGTAGACCATAAGCGGAAGCATTATCACAACGCAGTTGATATAGTCGTACGTCTTCACAATCCGACTGATCCTAGTACCGAAAGTACAGCACCTCCGCGATCTGCACACGTTCAACTTGGTGACGTCCCACGAACTCTCGATCCAGCTGAGTGTCGAGGGAGAGCTTTGTTAGCATGACGGCATGATGACGGTGATGATGATGCTACCAGAATAGGGTTTCGTCTAAGCACCGCTACGATATGACCGAGGTGGATTATGGTGGAGGGGGCACCGCACACGGCTAAGGGATCAATGATAAACTTTGTGTGTCTATGGGGTGCCCCCTGGCCACGTATATAAAGGATGGAGGGAGGAGGAGGCCGGCCCTCATAGGGCGCGCCCAAAGTGTGGAGTCCTACTAGGACTCCCTAGTCCTAGTAGGATTCCACTTCCCACAAGGAATAGGAAAAAAGGATGGGAGAAGGAGAAGGAACGAAGGGGGCGCCCCCTTCCCTAGTCCAATTCAGACCAGTTCATGGGGAAGGAGCGAGGCCACCCTTGAGGCCTTTTTCTCCTTTCCCGTATGGCTCATTAAGGCCCAATACGAATTCCCGTAACACTCCGGTACTTCAAAGATACCCGAATCACTCGGAACCTTTCTGATGTCTGAATATAGCCTTCCAATATATCGATCTTTACGTCTCGACCATTTCGAGACTCCTCGTCATCTCCCCGATCTCATCTGGGACTCCGAACAAACTTCGGTCATCAAATCACATAGCTCATAATACAAATTGTCATAGAACGTTAAGCGTGCGGACCCTATGGGTTTGAGAACTATGTAGACATGACCGCGACTCATCTCTGGTCAATAACCAATAGCGGAATCTGGATGCTCATATTGGCTCCTACATATTCTACGAAGATCTTTATCGGTCAGACCGCATAACAACATACATTGTTCCCTTTGTCATCGGTATGTTACTTGATCGAGATTCGATCGTTCGTATCTCAATACCTATTTCAATCTCGTTACCGGCAAGTCTCTTTACTCGTTCCGCAATGCAACATCCCGTAACTAACTCATTAGTCACATTGCTTGCAAGGCTTATAGTGATGTGCATTACCGAGAGGGCCCAGAGTTACCTCTCCGATACACGGAGTGAAAAATCCTAACCTCAATCTACGCCAACTCAACAAACACCATAGGAGACACATGTAGAGCGTCTTTACAATCACCTAGTTACGTTGTGATGTTTGATAGCACACAAGGTGTTCCTCTGGTATTCGGGAGTTGCATATTCCCATAGTCAAAGGAACATGTATAAGTTATGAAGAAAGCAGTAGCAATAAAATTAAACGATCATTATGCTAAGCTAATGGATGGGTCTTGTCCATCACATCATTCTCTAATGATGTGATCCCATTCATCAAATTAAAACACATGTCAATGGCTAGGAAACTTAACCATCTTTGATTAACGAGCTAGTCAAGTAGAAGCATACTAGGGACACTCCGTTTGTGTATGTATTCACACATGTACTAAGTTTCTGGTTAATACAATTCTAGCATGAATAATAAACATTTATCATGGTATAAGGAAATATAAACAACAACTTTATTATTGCCTCTAGGGCATATTTCCTTCACACACTTGTGTGGTCGCATGCAGCTTCTAGGCCAACCAGCCATGCACCTGCATGGTGGCATGCAGATCTTTGTGAAGACCCTGCCACCGCACCTGCTCAGCAGCCAGCCAGCTAGCGTGACGCTGCATGCCTCATCACCTTGGATGGGCGTCGATGCAAGGCGAGGCGGCGATGGATGGGACAGGCTCCTTTACCGCCCCCGATAAAGCAAGAGGACACATAGGCGGCGCATTAAATGTGTTTTGTCCTAGGATGTCAGGAGATAAACTTGTACATTGTACATACTTTCCTCCTCCTGTGTGCCACTGTGGCGACCCCTTTGACATATAAAAGGAGGCCTGAGGCGTGCTGAGGAAGGATTCAGACTTTTTGGACTGGGCATGCATCGCAGCTAGTTCAAGAACTCAAGAACACTAAATACACACAAAGCAAAACTAGGGTTTTACGTATCGCTTGCGGCCCGAACCTGGGTAAAAATCCCACCGAGTTGATCTTCTAGACCTGCTCTTTGCGCCGCCCGACGCCCTGCAACCGTAGAAGGCATCTCGTCGACGGATCCCATACGTCTCGTTCCAGAACCCTGACATCGTTGGCGCGCCAGGTAGGGGCGCTGAGGCTGTGAAAATCTGGTTTTGAAGCCAACTCATCGACTCCTCCGTCACGATGGCTTGAGAGAAGAAGGCGACGCCGATCAGTCACGCTCTGGTGTCATCGGCTAGGCAGGGCGGTGCTATCCGTAGCCACAACAACCATCCGCATGGCGACAAAATGCTAAGTCACATGAAACCTTGAGCAGTTTTCCTTTTTTATAGGGTTATCTTCCTCGAAAGAGCTTGCTCCCTGTGTGGAAAACCTGCAAGCAAGGGAACCCTTCCGCTATTGGCAACACCCATGTTCCGTTTCGAGTCCGCTCGACGGAACAGGCGGCTGCACCGAGAACGGCAAGGTGATTTGCCCCGCAGCAAGCGCCCCCCGGCAGGCTGCTAAGGATCCATTCCTCAAAGCACCACAGCATGGGTTTACATGCTGGCAAACATGTCCAACTAGGCGTAGGGTGTGTACATACAAAGAAAGATCAAATAGGAAGATAGCATGCTTCATTTCAAAGTATTGTAGAGTTATATTACATCAATGATTGCCGCAGATCTAACTTAAGATAAAAATTGTCTTCGGCATGAACTCGCGGTGGCAAGGAGAAACGAGGTGGCTAGTCCCGACACTGGCCCTCCACCATGTGGACTCCGTCGACGCAGCTAATGATGGGCTCGATGCGCTCTTCGAGCGCCGTGAGGTCTGTGCCCTCCGGCAACCTCTCAAGTGCATCAGCGAAGTCGACATTGGGGTTCCAGAACGCCACCTTGGTGAGCACCTTGGTCAGGGCACCCCGGCAAAGCCTCTGGGACTCATTTGACAGGTAGGTTGCTCGATTGGAGCGGAGCCGTTCCAGAGCATCGATGTCGCCCTCGAAGAACAAGATCAACTTGGCGTTGGGGCTCACGTTCGGCTCCTGGGAGTACCTGACATCCGGCATGCCCATGACGGCTAGCTGCGCAGTGAGCCTCTTGGCAACATCGGCGAGATGGCTGATCCAGAGGTTTATGTTGCCCGCATATTCCTTATGGGCGGCGGCTCCACAACTGCTTCTTGGTCTCCAGGGCCTTGATCAAGGTCTCCTCCCGGGCCGTGACCTCTGAAAACTTCCCCTCCAAAGCGCCCACCTGCAGTTTCAGATTGTCAATGGAGCTGTTAGCCTCGGAGAGAAGCTTGGTCTGGTCAGAGACGGCGACCTGCGAATTTGCCAGAGAAGGGTTGGCCGCATCCCTCTCCTCCGTCAGCCCTGAGACCTTCTTCTTCAGCTTCTCCCACTCCAGCTCCAGCTTCTCCACCTTGCCAGCGTGGTCCAGGGCCAAAACATTGAGTGCGTCCTTGTGCTTCTGCTCCAGCTCCTGGGTCCGCTGCGCAACAATCTTCCCAACCTCGTCGTCCTTGCCATGGAGCGTGGCAGCAAGCGCCTGCTCACGTGCAAGGAGGTCTTCCTCCTGGCTATCATGCAGAGCTTGCTGCTGCTGTCGGGCAGCTTCATCCTTGGCGGCTTGTTCCTTCACCGCCTCTTGGACCTTCTTGATGTCAGCCTGTTCCCTCGCCTGCGCTCATCCAGCTCACCCTGGGCAATCATTAGCTCTTCCCAGGCCTCGCCAAACCAGACCTGCGTCTAGGCGACGCGCTCCTAAAAATCCGCCTCCACCTTGTCCACCGCCGCCATCCTGGACGTCACCTTGTCCTGGCAGGCATGGTGGAGCGCTTGGAGCTTCTGGAAGTTGGCGCTCATAGCCCGAAGAAGCTGCTCCTCCTAGGAATTGTCAGCGCTGGCGCTCGTTTCATCGACAACCTGGAGCCCGGCGGTGGCGAGCACATCATCATCAAGCACCTCCCCTTCAGCCGGTGCTCTGGTGCTCGCAATCCCTAGGAGGCAGACAAACAGGTCATCGCCAACCCTCAGGTACTTTCCCGGGGCAGGGGCTGCAGGGGAGGAAGGTTGGTCATTGGCCACCTCCTCCTTGGCAGGCTCCTCGGTGGCCTCCCCAGCGGGCCCCTTGCTGGGCTCCTCGGCAGCGGCCTTGCCTAGCTAGCTCCCCGGCAGGTCCCTTGCCGGACTCCCCAGCAGCGATCCCACCGGTCTCCCCGGCAGGCCCCTTGCCGGCCTCCTCGGCACTGGACTTCGCGGTTTCCTCAACCGTGATCTTGGCGGCCTCAGCTTTGGCGTCCTTTGCGACCTCCCCAATGATAGTGTCGATGTCCTCACGGTCCGTCGAGGGAGGGTCTAGAAACCCGAAATAAGAATGAAATAAGGCCAAGAACAGAAAAAAAAAGAGAGACGGGAGGCGGGCCACTTACGCGTGCCAAGCTGGAAGAAGTGGTTCCCTCCCCGCCAATGTTCGTGGCCGGGATGGAGCCGCCAGCGCGCATGCTTGCCTCCTTCTCCTCCTTGTCCATGCGCGTGGGCTCGGCGGAAGGCGCCCTTGCCAGGGATGCCCCTCTGGGTGGCGTGGTTGACGAGGGCGGCGAGTCGGGGGAGGCCCTCAGTGGTTCCTCCTGTTGCCGCTCTCCTCCTGCAAACCCGGCAAGGTCAGAACCAAGGATTCGTGCCCCAACACCCATCGATGATGAGTGAGTGATGAACTCACGCTGGGGCTGAGGTGGGGGCTGCACCAAGTGTTGTTGTCCGGGCTGATCAACACCAGCTCTGGCGTGCGCGGGTGTAGGACCTGAAGTAGATGTGTCTAGAGGGGGGTGATTAGACACTTAATGCTAAAGTTCAATTTTTAAGCTTTTTCGGTTTAAGTGGAGTTTAGGCATAATTTCAACATTCACAATACATATCAAGCAAGGATGCAAAGAGTATATAGGCAGCGGAAAGTAAAGCATGCAACTTGCAAGAATGTAAAGGGAAGGGTTTGGAGAATTCACACGCAATTGGAGACACGGATGTTTTTCCCGTGGTTCGGATAGGTGGTGCTATCCTACATCCACGTTGATGGAGACTTCAACCCACGAAGGGTAACGGTTGCGCGAGTCCACGGAGGGCTCCACCCATGAAGGGTCCACGAAGAAGCAACCTTGTCTATCCCACCATGGCCATCGCCCACGAAGGACTTGCCTCACTAGCGGTAGATCTTCACGAAGTAGGCGATCTCCTTGCCCTTACAAACTCCTTGGTTCAACTCCACAATCTTGTCGGAGGCTCCCAAGTGACACCTAGCCAATCTAGGAGACACCACTCTCCAAGAAGTAACAAATGGTGTGTTGATGATGAACTCCTTGCTCTTGTGCTTCAAATGATAGTCTCCCCAACACTCAACTCTCTCTCATAGGATTTGGATCTGGTGGAAAGAAGATTTGAGTGGAAAGCAACTTGGGGAAGGCTAGAGATCAAGATTCATAAGGTAGGAGCGGAATATCTTGGTCTCAACACATGAGTAGGTGGTTCTCTCTCAGAACATATGAGTTGGAAGTGTAGATGTGTTCTGATGGCTCTCTCCACGAATGAAGAGGAGGTGGAGGGGTATATATAGCCTCCACACAAAATCCAACTGTTACACACAATTTACCAATCTCGATGGGACAGAATCAACAAACTCGGTCGGACCGAAAAGGTAAACCTAGTGACCGTTAGAGATTTCCGGTGGGACCGACTGGATCAACTCGGTGGGACCGATGTGCTAGGGTTAGGGTAAATCCAAAACTCGGTTTGACCGATTACTCAAACTCGGTGGGACTGATTTAGGTAATAAGCGAAATAGAGAGTTGGCCAAGCAAACTCGGTGGGGCCGATTGCATATCTCAGTGGGACCGAAAGTATTGGAATAGGTAACAGAGAGTTTGCAAGCCCATCTCGGTGAGATCGAGATCCCATCGGTGAGACCGAACTGATTAGGGTTTCTGGCAGTGGCTATGACAAGTGAAACTCGGTGGCGCCGGATAGAAATAATCGGTAGGTCCGAGTTTGGCTTTGGGTTTAGGTCATATGTGGAAGTGGGAAAGTAGCTGAGGATTTTGGAGCATATCATTAAGCACTTGAGCAAGAGGCTCATTAAGCAACACCTCATCCCTCCTTGATAGTATTGGCTTTTCCTATGGACTCAATGTGATCTTGGATCACTAAAATGTAAAATGAAGAGTCTTGAGCTTTAAGCTTTAGCCAATCCTTTCTCCTTAGCATCTTGGAGAACTTCCCACAACCTTTAGTCCATGCCACTCCATTGTTGAACTTATCTGAAACATACTAGATAGAAACGTTAGTCCAACAAGAGATATGTTGTCATTAATTACCAAAACCACCTAGGGAGCACTTGTGCTTTCAATCTCCCCCTTTTTGGTAATTGATGGCAACATACATCAAAGCTTTAGATAAAGATATAAAGAACAGCAAGTAAAGCTTTGGAAGGACATGTAACAAGCATAGGCTCCCCCTACATGTATGCACTCATGTAAATGTGAAATATAGAAGCATGTGAGAGCATAACCATGACAGAGTAGGCAATGTGTTACATGTATCTTGGCCATATGCATCAGAGCAAAAGATTATCAAGGAAAATACCTTCATGCTCATGAGTCCTTCTTGCAAACAGTATGTACATAAGCAAGAATTCCTCATACTCATGATTTTGATGCATACACTTACCTTGTAGTCTTTGGGTAGCTTAGGATGGAATGAACCTGCACAAAAGAAAGGTTAGATAACACAGGTACCTCCACTAGCCAGAGAAAACCAAAGAAGCCACAAGAAAGGTTAGAAAATTACAAGTCAGTGAAACCGAGTTCACACATAGAAAAACACTTGTCACCTCAGCTCACTAGACATGTAGGATCTCACAAAGATTTGCAATGCATTATCTGAAGGATTTGCAAGGAATTGAATGCAGAAAATGCAGAAAAAAACAAAAAGAAAAGAGAAGAAACTGAAGGATCTAGATGAAGTTTTTTTTGAAAAAGAGAAAGAAAATAAACATGCATGAGACAAATGCAATAACACAAAAAAAAGAACACAAGAGAACTTCTTCTAGAGTTGGGCGGTGACATAGTCACCTATGTTAGAGTATACTAACATAGGAGTCAAGTGAGAACACTTGATCATAGATCATACTCATCGTTTAAGCTCAAAATGGGGTTACCATTTTTCGTTTAAGCATCTTGATGTATTCACATCTTGTTGAGTCGCTTTGACTCATGTCTTGGAGTAAAGCTTCTCGAAGATGGAATAACATACCTTGGGTGGTGGTGTGGTTCTTGATCATGTAGTTGAACTTGTGTGGGTGCTCAAGGTTGATGTAGCTCATCAAGAGTTGGGAGCACCACTTGGAGTTTGAGTTCATCTACCTACATGGGTTAGTTCTTGCAAGGAAGAGCACTTGTGTATCCAAAAATGACAATCATGAAGCTCAACATAGAATTTGTCAAAGGATATGTTTGAATGGTTTTGTGCTTCCTTGTCTTCAACCACCATTGTGTAGAGACTTGGTGATGTAGAGATTGCTCAAGATGTGAGTGAGTCGCAATCTCATGGAATTAGATTCAACCAAGCACCTACATGGGTTGGACAACATGCAAGGTACAAATATATCCAAGACATAAGATAGTCATTATAAGAGATATATCATGGATTAGTCATAAGCTCATGTCTTGCATGTATACAATGGAGTTCCTACTCCAAGTTCGAAGAATCAATAATGTTCAATTCACCTCTCAACCTGCAAAATACTTTCTCATCAAGAGGTTTAGTAAATATATCCGCTAATTGCTTATCGGTACGAACATGCTTAAGATCAATGTCACCCTTAGCAACATGGTCTCGAATTAAATGATGATGAACTTCAATATGCTTAGTTCGAGAATGTTGTATAGGATTATGACCAATTTTCATAGTACTTTCATTGTCACAAAGCAGTGGAACATGTTTCACATAGATCCCATAATCTTTAAGAGTTTGGGTCATCCAAAGTAATTGAGCACAACATGAACCAGTGGCAATGTATTCCGCTTCGGCAGTGGATAAGGATACCGAGTTTTGTTTCTTGGAAGACCAAGACACAAGAGATCTACTGAGAAATTGACAAGTACCCGAAGTAGATTTTCTATCAACCTTGTCCCCGGCATAATCCGAGTCGGAATAGCCAACAAGATCAAAAGAAGACCTCTTAGGATACCAAATGCCAAAGTTTGGTGTATGAATTAAGTATCTCACTATCCTTTTCACGGCCTTAAGATGACATTCTTTAGGAGCAGCTTGATAACGTGCACACATGCACACACTTAGCATAATGTCGGGACGTGAAGCACATAGGTATAACAAAGAACCAATCATAGAGCGATAAACCTTTTGATCAACCGGTTCACCATCTTTGGTCAAATCAAGATGTCCACTAGTAGGCATGGGTGTAGGCATACCTTTTCTTTCTTGCATATTGAACTTCTTGAATAAGTCCTTGGTGTACTTTGTTTGAGAGACAAATGTACCTTCCTTAGTTTGCTTGATTTGCAAACCGAGAAAGAATTTGAGTTCACTCATCATAGACATCTCAAACTTCTCTGACATTAGCTTTCCAAACTTTTCACTAAAGAGAGGGTTAGTTGAACCAAATATGATATCATCAACGTAAAATTGGCATACAAATATTTCTCCATTAACCCTTTTAGTAAAAAGAGTAGAATCAATTTTACCAATTTCAAAACCACTTGCAATAAGGAACTTGGTCAAGCATTTATACCATGCTCTAGGAGCTTGTTTAAGACCATAAAGAGCTTTGTGAAGTTTGTAAACATGATTTGGTTTCTTAGGATTGATAAAGTCGCGAGGTTGTTTGACAAAAACTTCCTCCTCTATTTCACCATTTAGAAAAGCACTTTTAATGTCCATTTGGTACAAGGTGATATTATGGTGATTAGCATAGGCAAGTAAGATGCGAATGGACTCAAGTCTAGCAATGGGAGCATATGTCTCACCATAGTCCATATCTTCGACTTGTGTGTACCCTTGGGCGACGAGACGTGCTTTGTTGCGAACCACTTGTCCATCTTCATCTTGCTTGTTGCGAAACACCCATTTAGTACCAATGATGTTGTGGTTGTTGTCGGGCTTCTCAACCAATGTCCAAACTTGGTTTATCTCAAAGTTGTGTAGCTCTTCATGCATAGCGTTTATCCAATCCGGATCATCCAATGCTTCTTCGACCTTCATAGGTTCAATGCTAGAGATGAATGAATAGTTTTCACAAAAGTTAGCTAAATGAGTCTTTGAGCGAGTGATTCTCCCGGTTTGTATATCATTGAAGATTTGCTCGACGGGATGATCTTTGGCAATTCTTGCTCGAACTCGTGAGTGCTTTTGCTTGGGCCTTCGTTGAACATCTTCTTCATCTTGTTCTTCTTCTTGTTGGCCTTCTTCATTGTTGACGTTGTCGTTCTCTTGTCGTGGTGGAGAAGGAGGTTGTTGATGTTCGTCTTGATGCATTTCCTTGTCTTCTTCATCTTGGTGTGTCCCACTTGTGGATGCTTCCGTATCAATTCTTGGTTCACCTTGTCGTGAAGTAGAAGCTTCCACTTGGACGGACGAGGTACTCAACTTCACCTCCGTTGGACGAATTTTGCCAATGGACAAGTCTTGGATTGCTTCTGAAGGGTCTTTGTCTCCTACATCGATTGGCAATTGCTCTACTTGCGAGCCATTAGATTCATCAAACTTCACATCTACCATCTCTTCAACCTTTCGGGTGAAATTGTTTTAGACACGGTAAGTGTGAGAGTTTGAGCCATAACCAAGTAGAAAACCTTCATGAGATTTAGGAGCAAACTTTGAACGACGATGCTTGTCAAGAATGTAGCACTTTGAGCCGAATACTTGAAAGTATCCAACTTGGGGTTTGTTACCGGTGAGGAGCTCGTATGCCGTCTTGCCGAGTAGCTTGTGAAGATACAAGCGATTTGTTGCATGACAAGCTGTCTCAATCGCTTCTGCCCAAAAGTGCTTCGGCGTCTTGTATTCATCAAGCATCATTCTTGCCATTTCGATGAGCGTCTGGTTCTTCCTCTCAACAAGTCCATTTTGTTGAGGTGTGTACGTAGCCGAGAACTCGTGTGAAATCCCTTCTTCGTCAAGAAAGGTGTCCACATTTGCGTTCTTGAACTCCGTTCCGTTGTCAC
Organism: Triticum monococcum; assembly: GCA_034509565.1. NCBI lineage: Eukaryota > Viridiplantae > Streptophyta > Magnoliopsida > Poales > Poaceae > Triticum > Triticum monococcum. The sequence continues at coordinate 344,010,145 of CM067847.1, forward strand.
TTTGAACCTTCTTGATCTTCACGTCAAACTGATTTTGGGCCTTCCTAGCAAAGTTTTTGAAGATCTTCTGAACCTGTGACCTGTCATTAAGAAAGAACACCCACGTAAATCTTGAAAAATCGTCAACTATAACTGGACCAAAAGAAATTCCACCGAGACTCTTGTAGGCGTTGGGACCAAAAAGATCCATATGAAGTAGCTCGAGTGGCCTCCTTGTGGTCATGATGTTCTTCACAGGATGCCTTTGTCCAACCTGTTTACCTGCTTGACAAGCGCTGCAAAGTCTATCCTTATCAAATATGACATCGTTAACTCCAAGGATATGATTTCCTTTAATAAGCTTGTCAAGGTTTCTCATGCCAATGTGACCTAGTCGTCTGTGCCACAACCAACCTTTTGAGGATTTAGCAATAAAGAAAGTTTTAGGTTGTGCCTTTTTAGAGAAATCAACAATGTAAAGGTCACCTCTACGGATACCGGTAAAGACCATTTTATGATTGTCTTGACGAAATACTTGGCAATCTACCTCAGTAAATAGGACATTCAAACCGAAATCAGCAAGTCTAGATACTGAAAGTAAGTTGTAGCCGAGAGATTCAACAAGCATGACATTTTGAATGGAGCTATCATGTGAGATAGCCACCTTACCAAGGCCAACCACTTTACCCTTTGAATTATCACCAAAGGTGACATATTTCCGAGGGCCGTCATTTTCAGCAAGCTCACGGAACATCTCTTCATCTCCGGTCATATGATCAGTACATCCACTATCAAGAACCCATTCCTTTCCTCCTGACGCATATCCCCGAAGATTTTCTAGAAGACCAAAATGTCTCATTGCATCATCAAGATCGAAGTCACTATCATCATCATCATCATAGTATCCATGTTCACCATGATCTTGTGACTCATCATTTCCTAGAGAGGGTAATTCATTAAATAAATGATCATCAAAGTAGTCAATTTTATGAATTATTATAGCTTCGGATATAATGATTCCAACATCTCCTTTAGCACGCTTGAGATTGGTAAGCTCAAATAGACAATCACCAAAACTAGGATCACTAGAGTTCATCTTACTCAAGGCAATAGATTTATGGAGAATTTCATCCAAATTTTTCAATGAATGATAGGGAAATCGTTCCTCAAGAAATTTCCATATAGTATATGCACAATTAAGAGTAGGCAAACTAGTAATCAAATTTTTGGGCAATCCTCTAATGATGAGCTCAATAGTTCTAAGATTGCGAATCATGTCAATATCTTCATCTAGGGTAGGATGCAAAGGATCAATATGAGGTGCACAAGGACTAGCAATATACTTGTTCAAATGATATTGCTTGAAGATTACAAGCATCTCATTTTTCCACTCATGAAAATATTCTCCATCAAGAATAGGCACTCTATGTCTAAGACTCCCTAAAGTAGACACATCCATCTTCCCCCAATGGTGATTAACCCAAGGAAATGGAAACCAAAGCTCTGATACCACTTGTAGGACCTTGAAGTAGATGTGTCTAGAGGGGGGTGATTAGACACTTAATGCTAAAGTTGCAATTTTTAAGCTTTTTCGGTTTAAGTGGAGTTTAGGCATAATTTCAACATTCACAATACATATCAAGCAAGCATGCAAAGAGTATATAGGCAGCGGAAAGTAAAGCATGCAACTTGCAAGAATGTAAAGGGAAGGGTTTGGAGAATTCAAACGCAATTGGAGACCCGGATGTTTTTCTTGTGGTTCGGATAGGTGGTGCTATCCTACATCCACGTTGATGGAGACTTCAACCCACGAAGGGTAACGGTTGCGCGAGTCCACGGAGGGCTCCACCCACGAAGGGTCCATGAAGAAGCAACCTTGTCTATCCCACCATGGCCATCGCCCACGAAGGACTTGCCTCACTAGCGGTAGATCTTCACGAAGTAGGCGATCTCCTTGCCCTTACAAACTCCTTGGTTCAACTCCACAATCTTGTCGGAGGCTCCCAAGTGACACCTAGCCAATCTAGGAGACACCACTCTCCAAGAAGTAACAAATGGTGTGTTGATGATGAACTCCTTGCTCTTGTGCTTCAAATGATAGTATCCCCAACACTCAACTCTCTCTCATAGGATTTGGATCTGGTGGAAAGAAGATTTGAGTGGAAAGCAACTTGGGGAAGGCTAGAGATCAAGATTCATATGGTAGGAGTGGAATATCTTGGTCTCAACACATGAGTAGGTGGTTCTCTATCAGAACATATGAGTTGGAAGTGTAGATGTGTTCTGATGTCTCTCTCCACGAATGAAGAGGAGGTGGAGGGGTATATATAGCGTCCACACAAAATCCAACCGTTACACACAATTTACCAATCTCGGTGGGAGCGAATCAACAAACTCGGTCGGACCGAAATGGTAAACCTAGTGACCGTTAGAGATTTTCGGTGGGACCGACTGGATCAACTCGGTGGGACCGATGTGTTAGGGTTAGGGTAAATCCAAAACTCAGTTTGACCGATTACTCAAACTCGGTGGGACTGATTTGGGTAATAAGCGAAACAGAAAGTTGGCCAAGAAAACTCGGTGGGGCCGGTTGCATATCTCGGTGGGACCGAAAGTATTGCAATAGGTAACAGAGAGTTTGCAAGCCCATCTCAGTGAGACCGAGATCCCATCGGTGAGACCGAACTGATTAGGGTTTCTGGCAGTGGCTTTGGTAAGTGAAACTCGGTGGCGCCGGATAGAAATAATCGGTAGGTCCGAGTTTGGCTTTGGGTTTAGGTCATATGTGGAAGTGGGAAAGTAGCTGAGGATTTTGGAGCATATCATTAAGCACTTGAGCAAGAGGCTCATTAAGCAACACCTCATCCCTCCTTGATAGTATTGGCTTTTCCTATGGACTCAATATGATCTTGGATCACTAAAATGTAAAATGAAGAGTCTTGAGCTTTAAGCTTTAGCCAATCCTTTCTCCTTAGCATCTTGGAGAACTTCCCACAACCTTTAGTCCATGCCACTCCATTGTTGAACTTATCTGAAACAAACTAGATAGAAACGTTAGTCCAACAAGAGATATGTTGTCATTAATTACCAAAACCACCTAGGGAGCACTTCTGCTTTCAGCGGGGTGCTTGCCGGGGCCTTGTCGCCCGTCGGATCCCTGGCCCTCCTCGCCGTCCTCTGGTCTAGCATCTCCGTGTCACTGCAAAGATAAGATCAAGTCAGGAAAGATGACGCAAGCTAAGGGTCAGAAATGATGAAGGGCGAGATCCTTACTTGTCCTCATCTGCTTGCCTCCTCTTCCTCTTCGGCCTAAAGGACCCGAGGTCCAAGTCGGCCTCCGAGGCGGCGTCCGCAGGGGGAGGGGAAGGCAAAGGCGTCCTGCGGCACTTGGATGAGGAAGAAGTGGCGGTCGCGGCCTTCTTCGCTGTCGCAGCCCTCGTCTCGCACACGGGCTACGCCTGGACCTGTTGCCGCTGCATGGTCCTGCCAGGTCGGACCGGCTCGCCGGAGCTAGCCCGCCATAGGATGTGTTTTCTCTTCAGGGCCAGGGGGTCCTCCGCCTCAGTCTTCTCTTCGGCCGACTCCTCGACCACATCTTCGAAAAGGGGGGCCCTAGCACCGGCGTCGCTAGATCCCCCAGCAAACCCCGCCCACTCGGCGAAATCTTTCTCTTATGCGGCCGTGTTGGCCTCGTCCTTCATGGTGCCGACGCTGCCGGCCTCCATTGCAAGGGCTGCCTCCTCCGGCCTAGCAGTGATGTACGCCAGCTCTTCCCGAGTAGTGTCATGGATGAGTAGTGGCTCATTGCGAACGTACCTCTCTGACAGGTTGTCGAAGAATGCTTGCACCTGCTCCGCTTTCGGCTCGGCCCAGGTTGGATCGAGGCCGTGCGCGTTGAAGTCCGGCAGCATGGCGATGATGGTAGTCTGGCGAGAGTTGTTGCTTCCTACCTCTTGACCACTTCGTTGGTTTTCCCTTGATGAGAAAAGGGTGATGCAGAAAAGTAGCGTAAGTATTTCCCTCAGTTTTTCAAAACCAATGTATCAATCGAGTAGGAGACTACACACAAGTCACCGCGAACCTACACAAACAAATAAGAACCTCGCAACCAACGGAATAAATGGGTTGTCAATCCCTTCACGGTCACTTATGAGAGTCAGATCTGATAGATATAATAAGATAAATATTTTTGGTATTTTTATGATATAGATTGAAAGTAAAGATTGCAAAGTAATATAGATGGGAAACTTATATGATAGAAGATAGACCTGGGGGCCATAGGTTTCACTAGTGGCTTCTCTCAAGATAGCATAAGTATTACGGTGGCTAAACAAATTACTATCGAGCAATTGATGGAAAAGTGCATAATTATGAGAATATCTAGGCATGATCATGTATATAGGCATCACGTCCACGACAAGTAGACCGAAACGATTCTGCATCTACTACTATTACTCCACACATCGACCGCTATCCAGCATGCATCTAGAGTATTAAGGTCATAAGAACAGAGTAACGCATTGGGTAAGATGACATGATGTAGAGGGATAAACTCAAGCAATATGATATAAACCTCATTTTTTCCTCGATGGAAACAATACGATACGTGCCTTGCTGCCCCTACTGTAACTGGGAAAGGACACCGCAAGATTGAACCCAAAGCTAAGCACTTCTCCCATTGCAGGAAAGATCAATCTAGTAGGACAAACCAAACTGATAATTCGAAGAGACTTGCAAAGATAACAAATCATACATATAATATTTCAGAGAAGAATGAAATATTGTTCATAGATAATCTTGATCATAAACTCACAATTCATCGGATCTCGACAAACACACCGCAAAAAGAATTACATCGAATAGATCTCCAAGAAGATCGAGGCGAACTTTGTATTGAGATCCAAAGAGAGAGAAGAAGCCATCTAGCTAATAACTATGGACCCGAAGGTCTATGGTAAACTACTCACACATTATCGGAGATGCTATGGTGTTGATGTAGAAGCCCTCCGTGATCGATTCCCCCTCTGGCGGAGCTCCAAAAAAGGCCCCAAGATGGGATCTCTTGGGTACAAAAGGTTGCGACGGTGGAAATGTGGTTTCGTGGTGCCCCTGGATGTTTTCGGGGTATAAGGATATATATAGGAGGAAGAAGTAAGTCGGTGGAGCTGCGAGGGGCCCACGAGGGTGGGGGCGCGCCCAGGAGGCAGGCGCGCCTCCCTGCCTCGTGGCCACCTCGCTCCTTTCTTGACGTCTACTCCAAGTCCCCTAGATCACATTTGTTCCAAAAATAACTCTCCCGAAGGTTTCATTCCGTTCGGATTCCGTTTGATATTCCTTTTCTACGAAACACTGAAATAGGCAATAAACAACAATTTGCACTGGCCTTGGGTTAGTAGGTTAGTCCCAAAAATAATATAAAAGTGTATAATAAATCCCATTAAACATCCAAAATAGATAATATAATAGCATGGCACAGTAAAAAATTATAGATTGGAGACGTATCAAGCATCCCCAAGCTTAATTCCTGCTCGTCCTCGAGTAGGTAAATGATAAAAATAGAATTTTTGATGTGGAATGCTTCCTAGCATAATTCCCACTGTAATTTTCTTTATTGTGGCATGAATATTCAGATCCGAGAGATTCAAGACAAAAGTTTAATATTGACATAAAAATAATAATACTTCAAGCATACTAACTAAGCAATCATGTCTTCTCAAAATAACATGATCAAAGAAAGTTCATCCCTACAAAATCATATAGTTTGGTCATGCTCCATTTTCGTCACACGAGAATGCTCTCATCATGCATAACCCCGATGACAAGCCAAGCAATTGTTTCATACTTTAGTAATCTCAAACTTTTTTCAATTTTCACGCAATACATGAGCGTGATCCATGGATATAGCACTATGGGTGGAATAGAAAATAATGATGGGGGTTATGTGGAGAAGACAAAAAAGGAGAAAGTCTCACATCGACGCGGCTAATCAACGGGCTAGGGAGATGCCCATCAATTGATGTCAATGCAAGCGGTAGGGATTGCCATGCAACAGATGCACTAGAGATATAAATGAATAAAAGCTCAACAAAAGAAACTAAGTGGGTGTGGAATCCAACTTGCTTGCTCACGAAGACCTAGGGCATTTGAGGAAGCCCATTGTTGGAATAGACAAGCCAAGTTCTATAATGAAAAATTCCCACTAGTATATGAAAGTGACAAAACAAGAGACTCTCTATCTTAAAGATCATGGTGCTACTTTGAAGAAAAAGTGTGGAAAAAAAGGATAGTAGCATTGTCCCTTTTTATTTCTCTTTTTTTGGGCCTTTCCATTTTTTTGGGGACAATGCTCTATTAATGATGATCATCACACATCTATTTATTTAGAACTCAATGATTACAACTCGATAGTAGAACAAAATATGACTCTATATGAATGCCTCCGGCGGTGTACCAGGAAGGGCAATGAGTCAAGAGTCACATGTATGATAGATTATACATGGTGGCTTTGCCACAAATACGATGTCTACTACATGATTATGCAAGGCAATATGACAATGATGAAGCGTGTCATAAATGAAACGGTGGAAAGTTGCATGGCAATATATCTCGGAATGGCTATGGAAATGCCATAATAGGTAGGTATGGTGGCTGTTTTGAGGAAGATATAAGGAGATTTATGTGTGATAGAGCGTATCATATCACGGGGTTTGGATGCACTGGTGAAGTTTGCACCAACTCTCAAGGTGAGAATGGGCAATGCACGGTACCAAAGAGGATAGCAATGATGGAAAGGTGAGAGTGCGTATAATCCATGGACTCAACATTGGTCATAAAGAACTCACATATTTATTGGAAAAATCTACAAGTCATCAAAAACCAAGCATTACGCACATGCTCCTAGGGTGATAGATTGGTAGGGAAAGACCATCGCTCGTCCCCGACCGTCACTCATAAGGAAGACAATCAAAGAACACCTCATGTTTGAAATTTGTTACACAACGGTTACCATACGTGCATGCTACGGGACTTCCAATCTTCAACACAAGTATTTATCAAATTCACAACTTCTCAACTAGCACAACTCTAATATCATCATCTTTATATCTCAAAACAATTATCAATTATCAAACTTCTCATAGTATTCAATGCGCCTTTTTATGAAAGTTTTTATTATACCAATCTTGGATGCCTATCATATTAGGACAAATTTTATAGCCAAAGCAAATTACCATGCTGTTCTAAAGGACTCTCAAAATAATATAAGTGAAGCATGAGATATTAATAATTTCTATAAAATAAAACCACCACCGTGCTCTAAACGATATAAGTGAAGTACTAGAGCAAAATTATCTAGCTCAAAATATATAAGTGAAGCACATGGAGTATTCTAAGAAATTCTGATTCATATTTATCTCTCCCAAAATGTGTGTACTGCAAGGATGATTGTGGTAAACTAAAGATCAAAGAATCAAATCATACAAGACGCTCCAAGCAAAACACATATCATGTGGTGAATAAAAATATAGCCTCAAGTAAAGTTAACGATGGACGAAGACGAAAGAGGGGATGCCTTCCGGGGCATCCCCAAGCTTAGGCTTTTGTGTTTTCCTTGAATTTTACCTTGGGGTGCCTTGGGCATCCCCAAGCTTAGTCTCTTGCCACTCCTTATTCCATAATCCATCAAACCTTACCCAAAACTTGAAAACTTCACAACACAAAACTCAACAAAAAATCCTGTGAGCTCCGTTAGTATAAGAAAACAAACCACCACTTAAGATACTGTAATTAACTCATTCTTTATTTATATTGGTGTTAAACCTACTTTATTACAACTTCTCTATGGTTCATACCCTCCGATACTAGCCATAGATTCCTCAAAATAAGCAAACAACACATGAAAAACAGAATCTGTCAAAAACAGAACAATCTTAAGTAATCTGTAGGTTTTGAATACTTCTGTAACCCAAAAAATTCTGAAATAAATTTGTGTACGTGAGGAATTTTTCTTTTAATTATCTGCAAAAAGAATAAACCTAATCGCACTCTCCAGTAAAAAATGGCAGCAAATCTCGTGAGCGCTAAAGTTTCTGTTTTTTACAGAAAGATCGCAAAAACTTCCCCCAAGTCTTCCCAAAGGTTCTACTTGGCACAAACAATAATTAAAACCATAAAACCACATCTAAACAAAGGCTAGATGAATTATTTATTACTAAACAGAACACAAAAAGCAATAAACACAAATAAAATTGGGTTGCCTCCCAACAAGCGCTATCGTTTAACGCCCCTAGCTAGGCATTGATAATTTCAATGATGCTCACATGAAAGACAAGAATTGAAGCACAAAGAGAGGATCATGAAACACGTGACAAACACATATAATTCTAACATACTTCCTATGCATAGGCATCTTATAAGCAAACAAATTATCATAGCAAGCAAAAACTAGCATACGCAAGGAAGCGGAAAGAAACAATAGCAATCTCAACATAACGAGAGGTAATTGTAACGCCCCAAGACCGGAGCTTCAGTTGCCTTCCAGGGTTTTCGGGTTCCGTCGTGTGATTTGTTTGGTTCATTTCATTCATCATTGCATCATGTCATCATGCCATCATCTCTTAAATCTTTTGCAACTCATCTAAATAGTGGCATGGACCTTTGATCCATTTGAACCGAGGGAATTCACATGGTGATTCTCTTTACAACATATCCTCCCGATATTAGGGAGCTATATTAAATATTCCATTTTTGGAATCACCTATAACACACTTGCAATTTATCACATGGCCTTTTCCGCTTCAAGTTTGGTCCCCAAACTTGTCTTGTTATTTCTGTCGTCACTTTCCGGAGCTCCACCTAAATTCCCAACATTTTTGGACCTATCAAATACCGACTTCCTTCCCACACTCATTTGAATTAAATTCAAATGAGTTTGAATTCAAATTTCACACATGTGCTCTTTCCTATTTTCTCGGAACAAGCTCATTTTTATGAGTCCGGGGAAATTAACCTCCCGCACAAATTCTATCCCTAACACTTCCTTTATTCTCCTTTTCTTTGTTTTTTCCCGATTTGGGGAGATAAGAGAAGATATATGAGGGAGAGAGAAAGAGCCCAGCTGGCTGGCCCATCTGCAGCCCACTGAACCGGCCCACCTCCTCTTTAACCTAACCTAGCCCGACTCCTCTATCCTCTCGTCTCCCTGCTTGCGCCGCCCGAGAGCATCGCCCGATCCCATCTCCCTCTCCCTTGTTCTCCGTGTGCCGCCACAAACACGCAAGAGCCCCGTGCTCGATCCCGATCCCGCATCCCCCGCTCGCGGCGCTGCAGTGCCCGACCTCCCGTCCCCTGCTCGTAAGCACCTCCAGCCGCCACCCATGGCGCCCTCACCCGCGCCGCGAGATCTCTCCGTCGCCGGCACCGCTGCCCTGCCGCGCCTGAGTCTCCTTGTGCGCCTCCCTGCTTCGTCCGGCCGCCGCACCGCCAAGCACCTCCGCCGCGCCCCGCCCTCGACCTCGGATTCTGCGCCCCATGGCCACGAGCGCCACCAGCAGCAGTTTAGGCGTCCCATCGCCGAGCCCCTTGCCGCCCTTCTGCAACTCGTCTCCGGCCCTGCCCGTCGGAGCCCCGCCTCCCGGTGCCCGCAGCTGAATCGCGCCCGTCTACTAGCGACGCTCCGGCCGCTTTCACCGGAGTACCACCAGGGAGCCGGACCCCTATGCACCAGTGTCGTGACTCCCTCCTAAGCTCGCGAGCCTTGCTTCAATACTCCACCTCCCTGGCCTCGCTACCTCTGCAAGGCACCGGTAGCTCGTCCACTTCGCCGTTCAAAGCCGCTGCGCCTTCGGCCTGTCACAGGGTGAAGGAAACGAGCAGCAGCAAGCCCCATCGAGCTCCTTCAAAAGTTGTCCGAGTCCTGGACAAAAACCGCCCAAGTCGTCGCCTCCTTGCACCATGCAGTGTCACTGTGGACGCATGCACCACTGGATCGGAACCGCGAGCACCAAGTACCACTACAAACCCGAGGAATTCGGATGCATCAAGTCGCCGAGAAGACCCATTTTTCGTCAAGTTCGACTACCCCGCAAGACCCGGAGCACCAAGTACCTCTACCGCCTTCTTCGGAATCCTAAGAACGCCAAGTACTTCGGCACCCGGTGCCTAAAACGACTCCCGACGCCGAAGACCCATGAACAAAAACCGTCAAGTTTGACTACCGTCGACCTTCGAAGAACAGGGTTTTGCCGAGTACCCCTACTTTTTGTCAAGACCATCAAGTCCCTCGACGACAAGTGCACGACTACGCGGATTGTACCATGTACACCTTCATTTTGACAAGACCAGCAAGTCCGAAGAATGCCAAGTTCGACGACGCTCTCCGCCCGAACGACTACCGCCGACACGTACCTCTCCGTCGCCGTGGGTTTCATCAAGTTCAACGGTGAACCTCGAAGCCCTCGGATTCGTCAAGTCCGAAGGTGCAAGTACCACTCCGAACCATGTACGACGACCATCGCCGAAGACCCATGTAACGCGAACGTCAAGTTCGACTACCGTCGCATGAACCGCTACTTCCTACGACGACGCCGTGAACAACTACTTCCCCTTCGACACGTGTACCCCTACCGCCGAACTCGATCCGTTCCGATAATTCACGCTTTTGAAGGTATAAGCCCGAGACGACCACCCGTGGGCCGTGTGCAAGAGTTGTATGAGATGCATGTTGGTTGTTGTAATCCGCCTGTGAACGTTAGATGTTCCCTTGTTTGACACCGTCGTCCACATGTGGGAACTTGATATCCGAGATCACCCCATCTTGTTGCATGACACGCTCACACCCACTTCCTTTTGCACCGGTATCCCCGTGAGCTACCAGATCATCGGAATGTTGCCGCGGCATCATTTCCGTTTCGTCTCAGTGGCACCCCTTTATTTCCACCACGGTGGCCAATGCTTCATAATGTTCTTATCAACTTTTTCATAAAAAATTGCATAAAACTTGCTCATGTCATGCGCTTCATGATAATAACATTTAAATGTTTAAAATTGTTGTTGCAGGAAGTTGATAAATGCATATGGGGATTTATCGGGTTTGTTGTTTATTATATCCGACCCCATTTAAATTGTTTAGGTGGTTTAGTCTTGTTATGTTTCACCTCTTGCCATGTTAACCAACATTTAATATTGTTGAGTACCTAAACAAGAGAGAACTAAATAAGTCATGTGGTGTTCCGTCAATATGCAACTAGTTGCATATTGAGCTCCACTTAATTTTTAGCTTTGTTTTGTGCATTTTGCCATGCCATGTTTCTTTAAACCGGACATGCATCAAACTTGGTTGTGCATCATGCCATGATTATGTGGTGGTTGTTTACTATGTTATTTGTTTCTTTCCGGTGTTGGCTCCTCAGGTTATTTCCGATAACGTCGCGTTTGTGAGGATTCGTTCGACTACGTCTGTTTGTCTTCTTCATGGACTCGTTCTTATTCCTTGCGGGATCTCAGGCAAGATGACCATACCCTCGAAATCACTTCTATCTTTGCTTGCTAGTTGCTCGCTCTTTTGCTATGCCTATGTTGTGATACGTACCACTTTCTTATCATGCCTCCCATATTGGTGAGCCAAGCCTCTAACCCAGCTTGTCCTAGCAAACCGTTGTTTGGCTATGTTACCGCTTTGCTCAGCCCCTCTTATAGCGTTGGTAGTTGCAGATGAAGATTGAAGTTTTGTTCCTTGTTGGAACATGGATATTTTGTTGGGATATCACAATATCTCTTATTTAATTAATGCATCTATATACTTGGTAAAGGGTGGAAGGCTCGGCCTTATGCCTGGTGTTTTGTTCCACTCTTGCCGCCCTAGTTTCCGTCATATCGGTGTTATGTTCTCAGATTTTGCGTTCCTTACGCGGTTGGGTCATAATGGGAACCCCTTGATAGTCCGCCTTGAATAAAACTCCTCCAGCAAGGCCCAACAATTTTTTTACCATTTGCCACCTAGCCTTTTTCTTTCCCTTGAGTCGGCCGGCTCAAGGGTCATATTTATTTTAACCCCTCCGGGCCAGTGCTTCTCTAAGTGTTGGTCCAACTGAGCGATGTCCGGAGCTACCAGGGGCAACTCTGGGCTGGCCCACCCAACGTCTTGCTCATCTGGTGTGCCCTGAGAATGAGATATGTGTAGCTCCTATCCGGATTTGTCGGCACATCTGGGTGGCTTTGCTGGTCTTGTTTTACCATTGTCGAAATGTCTTGTAACTGGGATTTTGAGTCTGATCAGGTCTTCCCGCTAGAAGGAATATCCTTCATTGACCGTGAGAGCTTGTGATGGGCTAAGTTGGGACACCCCTGCAGGGATTGAACTTTCGAAAGCCGTGCCCGCGGTTATGGGCAGATGGGAATTTCTTAATGTCCGGTTGTAGAAAACCTAAAGTTTATCTTAATTAAAATGCATCAACCGCGTGTGTAACCGTGATGGTCTCTTCGCGGCGGAGTCCTGGAAGTGAACACGGTGTTGGAGTAATGCTTGACGTAGGTTGTTCTAGGATCACTTCTTGATCATAGTTGTTCGACCGTGCTTTTGCCTTCTCTTCTCGCTCTCTTTTGCGTATGTTAGCCACCATATATGCTAGTTTCTTGTTGCAGCTCCACCTCATACCTTTTACCCTTCCTATAAGCTTAAATAGGCTTGATCGCGAGGGTGTGAGATTGCTGAGTCCCCGTGACTCACAGATACTTCCAAAACCAGTTTGCAGGTGTCGATGTTACCGAGCAGGTGATGCAACCAAGCTCAAGGAGGAGCTCGATGAAGATCTTGTCCTTTGTGTTGTTTCGTTCTAGTTGATTAGTAGTGGAGCCCAGTTGGGGTCGATGGGGGATATGTGTAGCTTTTGGGGTAGTCTTCTTTTATTTTGGTTCCGTAGTCGGACCTTGAGTGTATTTGGATGATGTAATGCTTTATTCATGTAATTGTGTGAAGTGGCGATTGTAAGCCAACTATGTATCTCTTTCCCTTTTGTATTACATGGGTTGTGTGAAGATTACCTCACTTGCGACATTGCTTTCAATGCGGCTATGACTCTAAGTCGTGCTTCGACACGTGGGAGATATGGCCGCATCGAGGGCGTTACAGTAATTTAGTAACATGAAAAATTTCTACAATCATATTTTCCTCTGTCATAATAATTACATGTGGGATCATAAGAAAATTCAACAAAATAGCTATCACGTAACATATTCTTAACACGATCCACATGTATGCAAAGTTGACACTCTTCCAAAATAGTGGGATTAAAATTAACCCACTTTTATCAAAAATTTCATAAGATTGAACATTCTCCAAATATGTGGGATCTAAAGTTGACACTCTTCCAAACCCACTTTCAATAATATTGCAAACACTATTATCAATCTCATATTCATCATGGGGCTTAAATAAATTTTCAAGATCCAAAGAAGAATCGCCCAATCATGATCACTGCAACAAATAGTAGTCATAGCAAAACTAGCAACCCCGAGCTTGAGCTTTTGCATATCGTTAACACAACTGACATTAAGAGAATTTATAATAAAATCATTGCAATAAAAAAATTATCGAAGGAACTATCAAATATGGGTGCAATAGCAATGATCTCATGTTTAACATAAGGAACAACATCATTTTCATCTTCATAAATATTGGCATCATGGCCACAAGAATAGCAAGCACCATGTTCATCAAGGGATATTTCAATCAAATCATTAGAATCAAAATTATCTATAGATTCATGCATATCATTATTTTCTTCCGAAGCAACGGTCATTCTTTCAATAAATTCTTCGACATAGACATTATAAGCATAGTTTTCATAGCAATATTTAAGTATGTCAAAAAATTTAGATTCATAGAGAGTAATATCATACTTTTCAATCGATGAAGCAACTTCATAAGCACCCTTAAAAGCAACAAATTCTTCAGTTTGTTCTATATCGTAGTAACTATAAACACCCTTTGCGTAAGAAGATAAGATTTCATTATCATTAAACTCACATAGGTAGGGGAGGTGTTTTTTAGGGTTCTTAGAGCAACAAGTAAAATCATAAATTTCACAAAGATTCCAAGCATAACACAGCAATCTGTTTATTTGATCCCATAAGAGTCTCCCATTTTTAGACAAATGGTGACGAACAAAATCAGCACGCTCTGTCGGATGTGGGGTTCTGGCAAACCCTTAAGGTTCGAACACTGGGGTGTGCGCGAAGTCTTGCCCTCCTACCGATCTACGATCTAGCTCGCTAAGATCTTGCGGACGAACTCGACGAACACGCAACACAGAAAGACACGGGGTTTATACTGGTTTGGGCCACCGTTGGGGTGTAATACCCTACTCTAGTGTGGTGGTGGATTGCCTCTTGGGCTGATGATTAACAATACAAGGGGAAGAACAGCCTCCTGAGGTTGTTCTTGTGCGTATCAACTTGTGGTGTGTAGATTCCCTCAAGCTAAGATGAGATCCCCCTCAAGCTCCGATGAGCCCCCAACCTCAGATGAGCTCCCTCAAGCTAAGATGAGATGCCCCTACTATGGTGGTGGCTAGTCCTATTTATAGAGGCACTGGTCCTCTTCCCAAATATTGAGCGGGAAGGGAGCCAACAATGGCGGGCTAATTTGAAGGGGACAACTAGTACAACCTATCCCGACAAAAAGGTAGTCTGCGCATGTGAAAGGCTCTAGGGTGACGCCGTCTTGGGCTCCATGATGACCTCCGCCTTGCTGTCCACCTGGTCTTGGTCTTGTTGCACCGAAATGGCAACCTTTGCCTGAGGCCTCAGTACTCCGTGGCTGTTCTTGCCTCCTTTACACCAAAGGGGACACAAGGATGCTGCGCCCGCTGGCGCCCGCCCAGTGTCGATCCTCATGGCTCACGTCACGAGAGCCTCGTGAGGTTCGCCTCGCCTTGATATCTCCGCTCCTCGTGAGTCTGCCTAGCTAGGCCACTCCAGAGGAGATCTTGCGTCGTCCGCCTCGCGAGGCTTGGCTCCTCGCGAGGGTCATGGATGCTTTGTTGGTGAAGATGGGCCGTACGGCCTGCTGCTTGGCCACGCCGCGGGCCACAGGCAGGCAAGTCTAGGGACCCCCGTTCCTAGAACGCCGACATGCTCATCTAAAGATTTCCCATCAACTAGGCTAGTTGGGGTTTCAGCACGAGCACATAAGGATCGAAGATGATCGAAGTAGAACACTTTAAGTGGATCCATATCAATAGATTTTTAGTAAGCAAAGATGCAAGCAAATGGAAGGCACAAGGGAACACAAACAAAGATACATATGGGAAGAAGGTGAAGAAAAGGCAAAGGTTTTCGAAAATCGTTTTAGAAGTGGGGGAGAGGAAAACGAGAGGCAAATGCCAAATAATTTAATGCGGGGGATAAGAGTTTGTGATGGGTACTTGGTATGTATTGACTTGTGCGTAGATCTCTCCGGCAACGACGCCAGAAATGCTTCTTGCTACCTCTTGAACACTGCGTTGGTTTTCCCTTGAATAGGAAAGGGTGATGGAGAAAAGTAGCGTAAGTATTTCCCTCAGTTTTTGAGAACCAAGTTATCAATCCAGATGGAGACTACATGCAAGTCACCACGAACCTACGCAAACAAATAAGAACCTCGCAACCAACGCGATAAAGGGGTTGTCAATCCCTTCACGGTCACTTACGAGAGTGAGATCTGATAGAGACAATAAGATAAATATTTTTGGCATTTTTATGATATAGATTGAAAGTAAAGATTGCAAAGTAAAATAGATGGGAAACTTATATGATAGAAGATAGACCCGGGGGCCATAGGTTTCACTAGTGGCTTCTCTTAAGATAGCATAAGTATTATGGTGGGTAAACAAATTACTATCGAGCAATTGATAGAAAATGCATAATTATGAGAATATCTTGGCATGATCATGTATAGAGGCATCACGTCCGCGACAAGTAGACCGAATCGATTCTGCATCTACTACTATTACTCCACACATCGACCACTATCCAGCATGCATCTAGAGTATTAAGTTCATAAGAACAGAGTAACACATTAGGCAAGATGAAATGATGTAGAGGGATAAACTCAAGCAATATGATATAAACCCCATCTTTTATCCTCGATGGAAAGAATAAAATGTGTGCCTTGCTGCCCCTGCTATCACTGGGAAAGGACACCGCAAGATTGAACCCAAAGCTAAGCACTTCTCCCATTGCAAGAAAGATCAATCTAGTAGGCCAAACCAAACTGATAATTCAAAGAGACTTGCAAAGATTAAAAATCATACATATAACATTTCAGAGAAGAATGAAATATTGTTCATAGATAATCTTGATCATAAACCCACAATTTATCGGATCTCGACAACCACACCGCAAAAAGAATTACATCGAGTAGATCTCCAAGAAGAGCGTGGAGAACTTTGTATTGAGATCCAAAGAGAGAGAAGAAGCCATCTAGATAATAACTATGGACACGAAGGTCTGTGGTAAACTACTCACACATCATTGGAGAGGCTATGGTGTTGATGTAGAAGCCCTCCGTGATCGATTCTCTCTCCGGCGGAGCTCCAGAAAAGGCCCCAAGATGGGATCTCTTGGGTACAGAAGGTTGCGGCGGTGGAAATAGGGTTTCGTTTTGCCCCTAGATGTTTTAGGGGTATATGGATATATATAGGTGGAAGAAGTAGGTCGGTGGAGCTACGAGGGGCCCACGAGGGTGGGGCGCGCGCCCAGGGGGGCAGGCGCGCCTCCCTGCCTCGTGGCCTCCTCGCTCCTTTGCTGACGTCTACTCCAAGTCCCCTAGATCACGTTTGTTCCAAAAATAACTCTCCCAAAGGCTTCATTCCGTTTGGATTCCGTTTGATATTCCTTTTCTGCGAAACACTGAAATAGGCAAAAAATAGCAATTTGCACTGGGCCTTGGGTCAGTAGGTTAGTCCCAAAAACAATATAAAAGTGTATAATAAAGCCCATTAAACATCCAAAATAGATAATATAATAGCATGGAACAATAAAAAATTATAGATACGTTGGAGATGTATCATTGCTCAATGGGACCACTCCCACTGGCAACCCAAACAGAGACCCACCGACCTTGGCGGCTTGCCGGCCTTCTCGGCCTTGCCGGTCCTCTCAACCCGACCGGCCTCGTCGGCCTTAAGATGAAAGAGTCTCTCGCAAAGATGAGCATGTTGCAGCACTGTGAATTTGTGTTTCAGGCCGGGGCGGAGCCTCATGACGTCAGCCGCATTCTTCAAGTCCCAGGCAGACCTCCCATTGTTGTGTAGTGGGGCAATCCGGCGGCGAGTGAAGTCAGCCCCAATCATCTCGAGCGTAAGCCCGGCCAAGGTGAGGCAATGGATCCTGGTGGTGGTGACCGTGAACCTCTTGTCGTCAGCGTCAACGTCACTCTAGTCCTTGCAGCGGATCGGCGGTTTCTGACAGACCCGGTAGAACTCCTGCGGATCTGCCTCCTCAATCCAGCACCACCGGCCCCGCCACTCTTCCCACCTCTCCTTCTGGGCACCCTCCAAGTACGTGCCCTTCCTCTGACCCCTTGGGATCCAGGTGATTCTGCCGGAGATGGCGCCCCTGGCTGGATGCGAGGGGTCAAGTAATGTCGGAAGAGCGTCGTGTTGGGGTGCACTCCGGCGAAGCCCTAATAGAGATGGGCAAAGAAGGCCATGCACGCCATGGTGTTCAGCATGAAATCCAGAAGATGGAAGCCGAAGGTGTGCATGAGGTTGACACGTCTCCAACTTATCTATAATTTTTGATTGCTCCATGCTATATTATCTACTGTTTTGGACATTATTGGGCATTATTATCCACTTTTATATTATTTTTGGGACTAACCTATTAACCGGAGGCCCAGCCCAGGGTTGCCGTTTTTGCCTGTTTTAGGGTTTCGAAGAAAAGGAATATCAAACGGAGTCCAAACAGAATGAAACCTTCGGGAATGTGATTTTCTCAACGAACAAGACCCAAGACACTTGGACCCTACGTGAAGACACAAAAGAGGAGGCCACGAGGTAGGGGGGCGCGCCTACACCCCCCCCCCCAGGCGCGCCTCCACCCTCGTGGGCCCCTTGTTGCTTCACCGACGTACTCCTTCCTTGTATATATACCTACATACCCCCAAACGATCAGATACGGAGCTAAAACCCTAATTCCACCGTTGTAACTTTCTGTATCCACGAGATCCCATCTTGGGGCCTGTTTCGGAGCTCCGCCGGAGGGGGCATCGATCACGGAGGGCTTCTACATCAACACCATAGCCCCTTCGATTAAGTGTGAGTAGTTCACCTTAGACCTACGGGTCCATAGTTAGTAGCTAGATGGCTTCTTCTCTCTTTTTGGATCTCAATACAATGTTCTCCCCCTCTCTCGAGGAGAACTATTCGATGTAATCTTTTTTTGCGGTGTGTTTGTTGAGACCGATGAATTGTGGGTTTATGATCAAGTCTATCTATGAACAATATTTGAATCTTCTCTGAATTCTTTTATGTATGATTGGTTATCTTTGCAAGTCTCTTCGAATTATCAGTTTAGTTTGGCCTACTAGATAGATCTTTCTTGCAATAGGAGAAGTGCTTAGCTTTGGGTTCAATCTTGCGGTGTCCTTTCGCAGTGACAGTAGGGGCAGCAAGGCTCAAATTGTATTATTGCCATCGAGGATAACAAGATGGGGTTTTCATCATATTGCATGAGTTTATCCCTCTACATCATGTCATCTTGCTTAAGACGTTACTCTGTTTTTAACTTAATACTCTAGATGCATGCTGGATAGCGGTCGATGAGTGGAGTAATAGTAGTAGATGCAGGCAGGAGTCAGTCTACTTGTCTCGGACGTGATGCCTATATACATGATCATGCCTAGATATTCTCATAACTATGCTCAATTTTGTCAATTGCTCAACAGTAATTTGTTCACCCACCGTAGAATACTTATGCTCTCGAGAGAAGCTACTAGTGAAACATATGGCCCCCGGGTCTATCTTCATCATATTAATCTCCTACTACTTAGTTATTTCCTTCGCTTTTTGTTTTCCTTTTACTTTACTTTGCATCTTTATCTCAAAAATATTATCTTATCATATCTATCAGAACTCACTCTCGTAAGTGGCCGTGTAGGGTTTGACAACCCCTTATTGTGTTGGTTGCGAGGATTTATTTGTTTTTTGTAGGTGCGAGGGACTAGCGTGTAGCCTCCTACTGGATTGATACATTGGTTCTCAAAACCGAGGGAAATACTTACGCTACTTTGCTGCATCATCCCTTCCTCTTCGGGGAAAAACAATGTAGTGCTGAAGAGGTAGCAAAGGATTTCTAGCGCCGTTGCCGGGGAGGTCTATGCAAAAGTCAACACACCAAGTACCCATCACATACCCTTATCTCCCACATTACATTATTTGCCATTTGCCTCTCGTTTTCCTCTCCCCCACTTCATGCTTGCCGTTTTATTCGGCCTCTCTCTCCATCCTCCCTCTCTTTCTCTATTTGCCTCTTTTTGCCCGCTTGCTTTTTGTTTGCTTGTGTGTTAGTTTGCTTGCTTGTCACGATGGCTCAAGATAACACTAAATTGTGTGACTTCACCAATACCAACAACAATGATTTTATTAGCACTCCGATTGCTCCTCTTACCGATGCTGAATCTTGTGAAATTAATACTGCTTTGTTGAATCTTGTCATGAAAGATCCGTTTTCCGGCCTTCCTAGTGAAAATGCCGCTACCCATATAAATAGCTTCATTGATTTGTGTGATATGCAAAAGAAGAAAGATGTGGATATTGATATTGTTAAATTGAAGCTATTTCCTTTTTCACTTAGAGATCGTGCTAAAGCTTGGTTTTCGTCTTTGCCTAAAAATAGTATTGATTCATGGAACAAGTGCAAAGATGCTTTTATCTCTAAGTATTTTCCTCCTGCTAAGATCATCTCTCCTAGAAACGATATTATGAATTTTAAGCAACTTGATCATGAACATGTTGCACAAGCTTGGGATAGAATCGAATTAATGATACTTAATTGCCCTACTCATGGTGTAAATTTGTGGATGATTATACAAAATTTTTATGCCGGATTGAATTTTGCTTCTAGAAATCTTTTAGATTCGGCCGTGGGAGGGAATTTTATGGAAATCAGTTTAGGAGAAGCTACTAAACTCCTAGATAATATTATGGTTAATTATTCTCAATGGCATACTGAAAGATCTACTAATAAAAAGGTGCACGCGATAGAAGAAATTAATGTTTTGAGTGGAAAGATGGATGAGCTTATGAAATTATTTGCTAGTAAGAGTGTTTCTTCTGATCCTAATGATATGCCCTTGTCTACTTTTATTGAGAATAATAATGAATCTATGGATGTGAATTTTGTTGGTAGGAACAATTTTGGTAACAACGCATATAGAGGAAATTTTAACCCTAGGCCTTATCCTAGTAATCCCTCTAATAATTATGGTAATTCTACAACAATTCTTATGGAAATTATAATAAGATGCCCTCTGATTTTGAATCTAATATTAAAGAATTTATTACTTCGCAAAAGAGTTTCAATGCTATGATTGAAAAAAATTGCTTAAGATTGATGAGTTGGCTAGGAACGTTGATAGGATTTCTCTTGATGTTGATTCTTTGAAACTTAGATCTATTCCTCCTAAGCATGATATCAATGAGTCTCTCAAAACCATGAGAATTTCCATTGATGAGTGCAAAGAAAGAACCGCTAGGATGCGTGCTAAGAAAGATGCCTTTATAAGAGCGTGTTCTTTTAGTTCCTATGAAAATGAAGATGAAGATCTAAAAGTTATTAATGTGTCCCCTATTAAATCTTTGTTTTGTAATATGAATCTTGATAATGATGGGACTGAATATGATCCACCTTTACCTAGAAGGCGTTCCAAGAATTCGGAATTTTTTGATCTTGATGTTAAAATTAATAAAAGTGGTATGGAAGAAATTAAAACCCTAGATGTTGCTAAAACCACTATTATGGATTTCAAGGAATTTAACTATGAAAATTGCTCTTTGATTGATTGTATTTCCTTGTTACAATCCGTGCTAAATTCTCTTCACGCTTATAGTCAAAATAAAGCGTTTACTAAACATATCGTTGATGCCTTGATGCAATCTTATGAAGAAAAACTTGAATTGGAAGTTTCTATCCCTAGAAATTTTTTTGATGAGTGGGAATCAACTATTAAAATTAAAATTAAAGATCATGAATGCTATGCTTTATGTGATTTGGGTGCTAGTGTTTCCACAATTCCAAAGACTATGTGTGATTTGTTAGGTTTCTGTGATTTTGATGATTGCTCTCTAAACTTGCACCTTGCGGATTCCACTATTAAGAAACCTATGGGAAGAATTAATGATGTTCTTATTGTTGAAAGTAGGAATTATGTGCCCGTAGATTTTATTGTTCTTGACATAGATTGCAATCCTTCATGTCCTATTATTCTTGGTAGACCTTTCCTTACACGATTGGTGCAATTATTGATATGAAGGAAGGAAATATTAGATTCCAATTTCCATTAAGGAAACGCATGGAACACTTTCCTAGAAATGAAATTAAATCACCTTATGAATCTATTATAAGAGCCACTTATGGATTGCCTACCAAAGATGGCAATACCTAGATCTATCCTTGCTTATTATGCCTAGCTAGGGGCATTAAACGATAGCACTTGTTGGGAGGCAACCCAATTTTATTTTTATTCCTTGCTTTTTGCTCATGTTTAGTAATAAATAATTTATCTAGCCTCTGTTTTGGTTGTGTTTTTTGTGTTTAATTAGTGTTTGCCAAGTAGAACCGTTGGGAAGACTTGGGGAAAGTCTTGTTACAAAAACAGAAACTTTAGCATTCACGAGAACTGCTGACATTTTTTTGAAAGGGATATTTATTTAATTCTTTTTGAAGATGATTAATAGATAAACTCCTCACGTCCAGTAATTTATTTTAGAATTTTGAGGTTCCAGATCTTGCGCTAGCTACAGATTACTACAGACTGTTCTGTTTTTGATAGATTATGTTTTTCGTGTGTTGTTTGCTTATTTTGATGAATCTATGGCTAGTGAATTAGTTTATAAACCATAGATAAGTTGGAATACAGTAGGTTTAAAGCCAA
Source organism: Triticum monococcum (assembly GCA_034509565.1). Lineage (NCBI taxonomy): Eukaryota > Viridiplantae > Streptophyta > Magnoliopsida > Poales > Poaceae > Triticum > Triticum monococcum. The sequence goes on from CM067847.1 coordinate 344,032,256, forward strand.
TATAAATAAAGAATGAGTTCATTACATGTAACGCCATCGATGCGGCTATATCTCCCACGTGTCGAAGCACGACTTAGAGGCATAACCGCATTGAAAGCAATGTCGCAAGTGAGGTAATCTTCACACAACGCATGTAATACATAAGGGAAAGAGATACATAGCTGGCTTACAATCGCCACTTCACACAAATACATGAATAAAGCATTACATCATCCAGACACAATAAAGGTCCGACTACGAAACCAAAATAAAAGAAGACTACACCAAATGCTACACAGATCCCCAATCGACCCGACTGGGCTCCACTACTGATCAACTAGAACGAAACAACATAAAGGACCAGAATAATTTTGGAAGTATCTGTGAGTCACGGGGACTCAGCAATCTCGCACCCTCGCGATCAAGACTATTTAAGCTTATAGGTAGGTAAAAGGTATGAGGTGGAGCTGCGGCAACCGACTAGCATATATGGTGGCTAACATACGCAAAAGAGCGTGAGAAGAGAAGGCAAAGCACGATCTATGAACTATGATCCAGAAGTGATCGTATAACAACCTACATCAAACATAACTCCAACACCGTGTTCACTTCCCGGACTCCGCCAAGAAGAGACCATCACGGTTACACACACGGTTGATGTATTTTAATTAAGGTCATCTTCAGGTTTTCTACAACTGGATATTAACAAATTCCCATCTGCCCATAACCGCGGGCATGGCTTTCGAAAGTTGAAACCCCTGCAGGGGTGTCCCAACTTAGCCCATCACAAGCTCTCACGGTCAACAAAGGATATTCCTTCTCCCAAGACAATCCGATCAGGCTCGGCATCCAGGTTACAAGACATCCTCGACAATGATAAAACAAGTCCAGCAACACCGCCCGAATGTGCTGACAAATCCCGATAGGAGCTGCACATATCTCGTTCTCAGGGCAAACTCGGATAAGCAATGCGTACAACTGAAACCAACCCTCGAGTTTCCCTGAGGTGGCGCTGCAAGGGGCTCTAGTTTGGACCAACACTCAGAGGAGCACTGGCCAGGGGGGGTTTAAATAAAGATGACCCTTGAGTCTCCAGAACCCAAGGGAAAGAAAAGTCTAGGTAGCGAATGGTAAAACCAATGTTGGGCATTGCTGGAGGAGTTTTATTCAAGGCGAACTGTCAAGGGGTTCCCATTATAACCCAACCGCGTAAGGAATGCAAAATCCGGGAACATAACACCAGTATGACAGGAAACTAGGGCGGCAAGAGTGGAAGAAAACACCAGGCATAAGGCCGAGCCTTCCACCCTTTACCATGTATATAGATGCATTAATTAGATAAGAGATATTGTGATATCCCAATAAAATATCCATGTTCCAACATGGAACAAACTCCAATCTTCACCTACAACTAACAACGCTATAAGAGGGGCTGACCAAAACGGTAACATAGCCAAACAATGGTTTGCTAGGACAAGGTGGGTTAGAGGTGTGACGCCCCGATAATTAAGCTACAATAATCCCCTACTAATAATGCCACGTAACCACGATTACTATTGTTAGTTTCACGATGATTCAAATCTCGTTCCAAATTCAAATTCAAAATCAAGTCAGACAACAAAAGTTTTCAAATATTAAATCTAAAGTGTTCGAAATGTAGCAAATAAATCCTAGATGATTATGGTGGTGAAACCACATTTTTATAAATTATTTTAATACACTAAAATAAATAAAACAACATCTTAAACAATTAAATAAATGCCTTTTATATTTAGTAAAATACTAAACTATTTTATTTGGGTGCCATAGTTAATATAGCAGTAGCTTATTTAGTTATACTAAATCAGGAACTACTTTTATCTTTTTAGAATAGAAAATAAATTAGAGACTAAAAGAAAACAGGATAGGAAAATCTGTAAAAGGAAAAAAAAAACAAAAAAAACAACAAGCTCCTGTGCTGGTGGGCTCTATGTAGCTATAGTGTTTTGGCCCAGCCCACAAAGGCTTTTCCTCCCACCTCTATACAGTGCGGAGGAGGCCATGGTGCTGTGCACGCACGCACGCCGTCCACACCGCCGATTGTCCCCGTGTCGATCATCTGGAGTACCCTGGAGATGGATAAGACTACCCCCAACCCTATAGACAAACCCTAATCATCACTTATCCCCTCGTGCTCTCTCTATTTCGTTTGTTCGTCGCCTGAAGCCCATGGTCATCGTTGTTGCGTCGATCCCGCGGCCACCGGCATCCCCGTCACCCTAGAGCATGCCCTGGAGCTTCAGCGCCTCCGCCTCCACTGACTACGTGCATCGGTTCGAGCTCGGACGCACCGGAAGCTCGCCATCGCCCGTCTTCTTCGCCACAGCCACCGATGTTCGTCGTCAGATGCACCGCCTCCCGAGCGCCCCCGACCTCCTGACCACGTCCACGAGCTCGGTGGTGAGCACCTCCACCAATTCCCCCCCTTTTTCCTGTCGAATCCGTCGCCGTAGAACCTGTACGCCGCCGCGCCGGAGCTCGCGCTCACCACTGTCGCTCACCGCTATGTGGTCGCGCTCACGGCGTCCTGGCCGCCCCAGGGGCACTCCCTGGCCGCGTCCCGCGTCCGCTCGCCACGGCCGTTCGCGCCGCCGCCGCCCTTTTGCTCCCGCTGTTGTTCTTGTTGCTACCGCCGCTTGCAAGCTGCTGCTCCTGCGATAGCTGCTGCTGCACCGCGCCTGCGGCTGCCCGGCCGCGCACAGCCACGCGGGACCATGCCCTCCTGCCGGCCATGGTGTCGCCCGCTGCCGCTCGCACCCCGGCGTGCCCCGTACTGCTACAACTGCTGCTCTGTTGTTGCTATTGCACTGCTGCTGCTCTGTGCCCCCTGCTCCCGTAGTTGCGGCTCCTACTGACTGCTTGCGGCTGCGCTGCTGTCGTTCCTCCTCGTGCTGCTGCTTTTAACTGCTGCTACCACTGTGTGCTGCTGCTGCTCGCCGGTGCTGTTGCGCGCCGCGCGCTGGCCATGGCCAAGCGGTCGTGTGTGCGTGATGTGTGTGTGTGGCATGTGCATGTTGTGTGTGTGATGAGTGTGCGGCCGCCCATGGCCATGGCCGAGTGCATCAGGTGTGTGTGGTGTGTGTGTTCGGCTGAGAGATTGCCAAAGAGGCCGGCCTTCATTTGATTAGTACTAATCCTTCTCTAGTACTAATTCCCCACTAATGGCACACTGACATGTGGGGCCCTCACCACTATTTAGCATAAATAATTCTTAAACGAAAATTAGTTTATCCTGTGACACTAACATGTGGGTCCTCCCCTAAATAAAACAACTTAGTTAAAATTAAACAAATGCTAGTCAATGACAACTGGACCGCACCTACCCTTTGACTGGTCAACTTTGACCTTTGACCTGCTGACTCAGCACACCCCCTGGACCCCACAGTCATAGACCTAGGCTAGTCCACTTCTGGGTGTAAAAAATATTCTGCAATATTTAATATTTTCGAATTTAATTAATTCTAGAAAATTGTTTAAACTTTGGAAATTCATATAAATTAATCCGTAACTCGGATGAAAATGTTTTATATATGAAAAATGCTCAAAAAAATATGATGAATCCGAATATGTCACCCACATACCTGCCCCACCCCTCTAACCTACTAAACATGGAACCTTCCTCTCTCATTCATCTGTCCAGAAAATGCGAAATGCCGGGAAAACCACTCCGGATGTTTTCCATCTCCGTCTTCAACGTGTAGTACCACGTTAGTTCACCCCTAACACCGCGTATTACCATGTTATGCCTTGTGATGCTTTGTTTTCTTTATATTTATTGTTTCTTCCCCCTCTTCTCTTCGATAGACTATGAGACTGACGCCGCTGCTGGTGCCCCATCCGACTACGTTGTTGACGACCCCTCTTTCTTGCCAGAGCAACCAGGCAAGCCCCCCCTTTGATCACCAGATATCGCCTATCCTTCTCTCTACTTCTTGCATTAGAGTAGTGTAGCATGTTACTACTTTCCGTTAATCTTATCCTGATGCATTGCCTGACCTTGCTACTACTGTTGTTACCTTTACCTGCAATCCTAATGCTTAGTGTAGGGTGCTAGTTTACCATCAGTAGCCCTACATTCTTGTCCGTCTGCCATGCTATACTATCGGGCCGTGATCACGTCGGGTGTTGATCACGGGGATAAACTATTCATATTACACATGATATATGTTGTGACTAAAGTCGGGTCGACTCATTGAGTACCCGCGGTGGATTCACGAATTGAGGGCTGGAAGGACATACTTTCCCAACGGCCCTCTATGTGGATCTTTGTGTCGGAGCGACAGGGCAGGTTGAGACCACCTGGGAGAGAGGTGGGCCTGGCCCTGGTCGGTGTTTGTGGTTATTTCAAAATAACACATTTAACGAGATCTTGGTATTTGATCTGAGTCTGGCTACTGGCCTATAGGCACTAACCAACTACGCGGGGACAGTTATGGGCACTCGACATTGTGGTATCAGCCGAAGCCTTCGTGACGTCAGCGACTAAGCAGCGTGCGCCGGGTTGGACTGGAACGCCTGCTCTTCTATAAGGGAGGCTAGGTCTGCTCACCGGCCGCGTACGCAACGTGCAGGTGTGCAATGGGCGATGGGCCTAGACCCCTACGCGCATAGGATTTAGACCGGTGTGCTGACCTCTCTGTTGTGCCTAGGTGGGGCTGCAACGTGTTAATCTTCCGAGGCCGGGCATGACCCAAGATAGTGTGTCTGGACAAAGGGGATCGAGCGTGTTGGGAAATGTGGTGCACCCCTGTAGGGAAGTTAATCTATTCGAATAGCTGTGATCTTCGGTAACAGGATGACTTGGAGTTGTACCTTGGCCTTATGACAACTAGAACCGGATACTTAATAAAACACACCCTTCCAAGTGCCAGATACAACCCGATGATCATTCTCTAACAGGGCGACGAGGAGAGGATCACCGGGCAGGATTATGCTACACGATGCTACTTGGTGAACTTACCATCTACTCTCTTCTACATGCTGCAAGATGGAGATGGCTAGATGCGTAGTCTTCGATAAGGACTAGCTATCCACCCCTTATTCCAACATTCTGCAGTTCAGTCCACATTTGATACCCCCTTTTCCATTTGATACCAATGCATACATTTGTAGTGTAGCTCCTTGCTTGCGAGTACTTTGGGTGAGTACTCACGGTTGCTTTTCTCCCCCTTTTCCCGTTTCCTATACCCGATTGCTGTGACCAGACGTTGGAGCCCAGGAGCCAGACGCCACCGTCGACGATGACTACTACTACTCGAGAGGTGCCTACTACTACGTGCAACCCGCCGTCGACGACCAAGAGTAGTTTAGGAGGATCCCAAGCAGGAGGCTTGCGCCTCTTTCGATCGGTATCCTAGTTTGTGCTAGCCTTCTTAAGGCAAACTTGTTTAACTGATGTCTGTACTCAGATATTGTTGCTTCCGCAGACTCGTCTATGATCGAGCTCTTGTATTCGAGCCCTCGAGGCCCCTGGCTTGTAATATGATGCTTGTATGACTTACTTTATTTGTAGAGTTGTGTTGTGATATCTTACCGCGAGTCCCTCATCTTGATCATACACGTTTGCGTGTATGATTAGTGTACGATTGAATCGCGGGCGTCACAAGTTGGTATCAGAGTTCGCTCCCTGTAGGAATCCCCTTTCCAACTCCTTGGCCGAAGTTGAGTCTAGTCATTACAAAACTTTTACTAACATGGTTGTGTGGCTTACGGGCCCGCGTCGCCATTTTGGTGGTATTAGGATCTTTTATTCCACGTCTATACTCTGGGACTCTGATCTCTCTTCTATTCGGGTTAAATGATTTTGCCAACTCTAACTCTAGGTTATCGTAAATACTTCCTCCCGAAGAGCCCCTCCCTCCAGATGATTGCTTTGTGCACTAAAGGATTTCCAAAGATACTCTCCGATGTCCTCTCAAGACTTTGTGCCCATTGCTTTTGCAATTCCTTACCACCGAAATATCCCTATGGATAAATATGCACACTTGTCCTTCATACAATCATTTCCCGTTGATCTTGTTATTAAAAGATACCCTGACATTCTCTCTATTGTTCTGAATATCCTTTGAGATACTGCCTTGCAGTTCTTTGCCACATGATTACCCCTACGAATAATTCCTCACTCTTACCGAGTATCCTCTCATCCCTAGTGGTTCATGTGTTTCACAAAATTCTTCTATATACTATCCGATCTTTCAAAAATCCACTGTAGCCTATGGCTCTTGAAATGCTTGTCTGCCCGCATTATGGTTAATTCCAAATGACTAGCAATATTCATGGATGTCCTTTGCCTTTATCATCTTGGGTCCCTTGATTCAATATGTTGCAAATGTTGCAATCCTTAATCAGATCCTAAAATTCATCCTTTCGGCTCAGATGTCATTTTAAACATGAGTTGGGTCTCAATCAATCAAATTGACATTGATTGTACCCCTAAGCCTACTCAACTTATCCATCCTTGATAAGAGTGTTGCTTCTGATCCCTTGAATTGGAAATCATAATTCTTTTGCATTTTTGCTTTGAATTAGTCAGCTATTTCTATAATCCAAAGCCTTTGCTTTATTTCGTCCTCTGATCGTGTGTCGATGCTCACATCAGCCCTGTTATGGACCATCAGGTCCTTTGTTGAATTATCATCCAACAATGTCCATCATATACAAAAAACCTCATAAAGTTCTTTCCCTAATACATAATGCCATTTGGTAAATCCAATTCTCTATTTTGGCCAACCATGCCCTGCTTTTGAGCTGGCGATAATTACTCTTGTAGCTTGTAGTATATGTTTCTAACATACCCCGATGGGTTGAACCTATGCCGTCCTAGATCTGTGTGAACTCGAAAAGTTTTCACGGGTCATACTACTCTGGTAATTCACCAGGTAGGTTTACACTCAAATCATTGTTAATGAGAGCAGTGAATGAAAGGTTAGGCATTGAAGAAGTGGGAGTCGACCTTGAACCTTTGTGTTCATGGCCCATGGATTCGATGTGGAACTTATCATGGAAGCTTCGTGTAATAATAATAATCCCCTTGTTATAAGTTCATCGGGTATCTATGTTTGGTCTTTTGCAACCGTGGCTCCGAGCATGATTGTTCTCCTTTGCTTCCATTTCTTGGAAAGTTGAAGTGCTTGTCATCTACGGATCAATACACCTATCTAGCCTCGATTTTTCTCTACCTTCGAGTATACCCTCTGGTATCCCTAGAATATCATGAAACTACATAACTTCTTATGAGTTCTTCATCAACTACTATTCTTGCCGATTGCAATTCCCCCCTGGGTTCTCAGTTATTAGTCACTTGAGAACACCAATAAGTGAATTGATTTCGCACTCAAATTCAATAACTCCGAGTAATTTTCATCGCTTACTAGTTTATTAATCCTACACGGCATTCCTAGCCTGATCGACTATATCATTATCGTGCTAAATTTTAATCGTGCCACCTGGTCTGTCTTCCGGAGCACAACTTTTGACGATGAGCTAATCTTACGTCGATTTTCCTCTTCATATAATTTCTCCTTGAATAGCAAGTTTGATTTCGAGTTTGTGTCGTACCCATGGTTCCAATAACCTTCCGCTTCATCGTTCATTTGACTTGATGTCGTCGCCGATTGATTACATCTTCATGAAATCTCTCAACAATTGAGTTGTGATCATCATCAACATTCTGAGCTCTTCTAGGATATCAATCAAATTCATGATGATAAGTGCCATCCTCGTCCCTTGGTAATTTGAGTTACCATCGACAACATCCATACCTTCCTTTCATCACAAACTTGTTTATGTTATGGATGCAACTTGCTATCTGATTTGTATTAGGCTCTATCTTGGAGTATTACCATCTTTTATGTCAAGAATGTTGTGAGAATTGCTCCACCTCTTAAGAATTCTTGATATATTAATACTTCTTGCCATCTCCATTCATTTCTTGGTCCCCGTGTTGTTTCTAACCGGAATACCGACCATTGAACTATGATGTGTGAATTCATAACTTCTAGCAGCCCTATTACTTTGAAGTGAATGATCAATAGTTTCACTATAAGTATTTTTGTTTATTGAATCACCATTCTCACATTGATCGTGCTACTTACTCCATATTTTGGGTGCACCTTTTCAATCAATGATTAATTGCAGATGTTTTCCTTGAACAAACGACATTATATCATTTGGTCCGATCATTGCTATCACCTTGTTCACATGATTGTAGAAATCCATCCTTTTGGAAATCTCGATAAATTTTTGTTGTGTCCAACAGCCACCTCCTCATCCTCTCATTTCTTTAATAAAGAACTCTTGTTTCGGAACTTGCTTCCATAGCTCATTACCCAAGAATTGTACAAGGTTATCTCATCAATTTGAGTTGCACCTTTTCTTTTCAGACATCCTGAGTCTAAGGTACACTGACACCAATCAGATCTGAATCTCGGTCAGATATGATGGTTGGAACATATTTCCAAGAGTTATAAAATTAGCCTTTATATAACCTGGTAAGGTGATGTCATGCCTAGCCCACCTGGCCGGAGGACCTATTGTTATAGTTTCCTTTCTGGTAGGGTTAGCCATTCTTCCATGAGGAAATTTTACTTATCCTATAAGTTGTTCCTAATGGATCCTTTGTGTATCCAAAGTCTGACCTTTGCTTGAAGACGATGTCAATGCTATCTCGAAGTATGTCTGTGGTACTCTGATCTTCAATAAGAACATTTGAAGCACAATGCTAAATTTTCTGTATTAATTATCCAAACACCGTTTTATGGGTAATGTCATGAAATTCCTCTCCCCTTACCTAAATGGTTTTCTACTTTCTATCCTATCATGGATATCATGCTCAGTTTGTCCTTGGAAAGGATATACTCCTGAAATATGTGTTTTAACACATTTTCTTGTCCATTGTTCTATTTAATTTGATAATCACATTTTCCTTACCATTGTTTTGTTTAACCTTTCTTGTGGTATATATGATCTAAGCAGTAATATTCTCCTGCTTATGTAAACACCTTGGTGTACAACCTAGTCAGTACGACCCTGTTGCTTTTGTTGATGGCATTCCGGTAACCACCGATGGACGAGAACTTTTCCTAATGGTCCGCCTCATTCAACGAGCAAGAAAATGGTTCTCTTCATCCCTCGCCCTTGGTACCGACGTTCTTGGTGACATAACTAACAGACTATTTTCTGACATGCCTTGCTATCATGACCATGCAAGATGACATCACCCTCCCTATTTTTAACCCACATGGTGGGCCCATAACCCACAGTTCCACGGGATCGAAACCTGACTCTCCTGTACACCCCCGGTTTCCAAAGTTATTCCTCGCGCATGCCCTCATATGTAATTCACGGGGCACCTAGTGATCTATTCTGGTAACAGACGCAATACTTAATCTTGTTGCTCTAGACCTCATTCGCACTTGGTTTCAGACATGGAATGATTGCCTATCCATTTGAAACTTCTAATGGTACCTTCTTACTTTCCTCTAGATATCTTCTTAAGTTTCAATTCGAGAGATATTTATGCTTCTTCCCCTGAGTTAACCGTCCGATGCTTAGTCTTGTTAGAATCCGTCCTTATAGAGTAATCCCCTCATATCCTTTGGTAAGTACGGTGAAGATCCTAAAGGAAGGACAACAACTTCATCATGATGCATTGATGCATAGGAATGAAGACATCAACGCTATGGATCGACCTCTTTGAGAAGAGCAACCAAGAGAGAGAAGATTCGTTAGAATTGTGTAACCAGACCTTTCCCCCTTATTCCACCTCTTAAATCTCGGGACAAGATTTCTTGTAGTGGAGGAGAATTGTGACGCCCCGATAATTAAGCTACAGTAATCCCCTGCTAATAATGCAACGTCACCACGATTACTATTGTTAGTTTCACGATGATTCAAATCTCGTTCCAAATTCAAATTCAAAATTAAGTCAGACAATAAAAGTTTTCAAATATTAAATCTAAAGTGTTCGAAATGTAGCAAATAAATCCTAGATGATTATGGTGGTGAAACCACATTTTTATAAATTATTTTAATACACTAAAATAAATAAAACAACATCTTAAACAATTAAATAAATGCCTTTATATTTATTAAAATACTAAACTATTTTATTTGGGTGCCATAGTTAATATGACAGTAATATATTTATTTATACTAAATCAGGAACTACTTTTATCTTTTTAGAATAGAAAAAAAATTAGAGACTAAAAGAAAACAGAATAGGAAAATCAGTAAAAGGAAGAAAACAAAAAAAACCAACAAGCTCCTGTGCTGGTGGGCTCTATGTAGCTATAGTGTTTTGGCCCAGCCCACAAAGGCTTTTCCTCCCACCTCTGTACAGTGCAGAGGAGGCCATGATGCTGTGCACGCATGCACGCCATCCACGCCGCCGATTGTCGCCGTGTCGATCATCTGGAGTACCCTGGAGATGGATAAGAAGATGCCCAACCCCATAGAAAAACCCTAATCGTCACTTATCCCCTCGTGCTCTCTCTCTCTCTTTCGTTTGTTCGTCGCCTGAAGCTCATGGTCGTCGTTGTCGCGTTGATCCCGCGGCCACCAGCATCCCCATCACCCGAGAGCATGCCCTGGAGCTTCAGCGCCTCTGCCTCCACCGACTACGTGCATCGGTTCGAGCTCGGACACATCGGAAGCTCGCCATCGCCCGTCTTCTTCGCCACGGCCATCGATGTTCGTCATCAGATGCGCCGCCTCCCGAGCGCCCCCGACCTCCTGACCACGTCCATGAGCTCCGTGGTGAGCACCTCCACCGATTCCCCCCTTTTTCCCGTCGAATCCATCGCCGTAGAACCTGTATGCCGCTGCGCCGGAGCTCACGCTCACCACTGTTGGTCACCACTGTGTGGTTGCGCTCGCGGCATCCTGGCCGCCCCAGGGGCACTCCCTGGCCGCGTCCCGCGTCCGCTCGCCGCGGCCGTTCGCGCCGCCGCCGCCGCCCTTTTGCTCCTGCTATTTTTCTTGTTGCTGCTGCCACTTGCAAGCTGCTGCTCCTGCGATAGCTGCTGCTGCACCACGCATGCGGCTCCCCAGCCGCGCACAGCCACGCCGGACCACGCCCTCCTGCCGGCCATGGTGTCGCCCGCTACTGCTCGCACACCGGTGTGCCCCGTACTTCTACAACTGCTGCTCTATTGTTACTATTGCGCTGCTGCTTGCTTCTCTACTGCTGCTCCGTGCCCCCTGCTCCCGTAGCTGCCGCTCCTGCTGCCTGCTTGCGGCTGCGCTACTGCCGTTCTCCTCGTGCTGCTGCTTTTAACTACTGCTACCACTGTGTGCTGCCGCTGCTCGCCGGTGCCGTTGCCCGCCGCGCGCTGGCCATGGCCAAGCGGTCATGTGTGCGTGATGTGTGTGTGTGTTTGTGGCATGTGCGTGTTGTGTGTGTGATGAGTGTGCGGCCGCCCATGGCCATGGCCGAGTGCGTCAGGTGTGTGTGGTGTGTGTGTGTGTGTGTGTGTTTAGCTGAGAGATTGCCACTAATGCACACTGGCATGTGGGGCCCCCACCACCATTTAGCATAAATAATTCTTAAACTAAAATTAGTTTATCCTATGACACTAACATGTGGGTCCTCCCCTAAATAAAACAACTTAGTTAAAATTAAACAAATGCTAGTCAATGACACCTGGACCCCACCTGCCCTTTGACTGGTCAACTTTGACCTTTGACCCGCTGACTCGGCACACCCCCTGGACCCCACAGTCATAGACCTAGGCTAGTCCACTTGTGGGTGTAAAAAGTATTCTGCCATATTTAATATTTTCGAATTTAATTAATTCCAGAAAATTGTTTAAACTTTGGAAATACATATAAATTAATCCGTAACTCGGATGAAAATGTTTTATATATGAAAAATGCTCAGAAAAATATGATGAGTCCGAATATGTCACCCACAGACCTGCCCCACCCCTCTAACGTATCGAGTTGTAATCATTGAGTTGTAAATAAATAGAAGTGTGATGATCATCATTTTCTAGAGCATTCTCCCAAGTGAAGAATTATAAAAAAAGAAGAAGAGAAAGGCCGTACAAAAGAGAAGGCCCAAAAAAATGAGAGCAAAAGAGAGAAGGGACAATGTTACTATCCTTTGCCACACTTGTGCTTCAAAGTAGCACCGTAATCTTCATGATAGAGAGTCTCTTGTTTTGTCAGTTTCATATACTAGTGGGAATTTTCATTATAGAACTTGGCTGGTATATTCCAACAATGGGCCTCCTCAAGTGCTCCAGGTCTTTGTGAGCAAACAAGTTGGATGCACACCCACTTAGTTCCTTTTGTTGAGATTTGATACATTTATAGCTCTAGTGCATCCGTTGCATGGCAATCCCTACTCCTTGCATTAACATCAATCGGTGGGCATCTCCATAGCTCATTGATTAGCCTCGTTGATGTAAGACTTTCTCCTTTTTTGTCTTCTCCACATAACCCCCCTCATTATATTCTATTCCACCCATAGTGCTATGTCCATGGCTTGCGCTCATATATTGCGTGAAAGTTTATAGGTTTGAGATTACTACAGTATGAAACAATTGCTTGGCTTGTCATCGGGGTTGTGCATGATGAGAGCATTCTTGTGTGACGAAAATGGAGCATGACTAAACTATATGATTTTGTAGGGATGAACTTTCTTTGGCCATGTTATTTTGAGAAGACATAATTTCTTAGTTAGTATGCTTGATGTATTATAATTTTTATGTCAATTTGCACTTCTGTCTTGAATCTTTTGGATCTGAATATTCATACCACAATTAAGAAGAATTACATTAAAATTATGCCAAGTAGCACTCCGCATCAAAATTCTGTTTTTATCATTTACCTACTCGAGGACGAGCAGGAATTAAGCTTAGGGATGCTTGATACGTCTCCAACATATGTATAATTTTTGATTGCTCCATGCTATATTATCTACTGTTTTGGATATTATTGGGTTTTATTATCCACTTTTATATTATTTTTGGGACTAACCTATTAACCAGAGGCCCAACCCAAAATTGCAGGTTTTTTTTGCCTATTTTAGGGTTTCAAAGAAAAGGAATATCAAACAGAGTCCAAACAGAATGAAACCTTCGGGAATGTGATTTTCACAACGAACAAGACCCAGGAGACTTGGACCCTACATCAAGACACAAAAGAGGAGGCCATGAGGTAGGGGGCGCGCCTACCCCCCCCCCCCCAAGCGCGCCCTCCACCCCCGTGGGCCCCCCTGTTGCTCCACCGACGTACTCCTTCCTCGTATATATACCTACGTACCCCCCCCAAATGATTAGATACGGAGCCAAAACCGTAATTCCACCGCCGTAACTTTCTGTATCCACGAGATCCCATCTTGGGGCCTGTTTCGGAGCTCCGCCGGAGGGGGCATCAATCACGGAGGGCTTCTACATCAACACCATAGCCCCTATGATGAAGTGTGAGTAGTTCACCTCAGACCTACAGGTCCATTGTTAGTAGCTAGAAGGCTTCTTCTCTCTTTTTGGATCTCAATACAATGTTCTCCCCCTCTCTTGTGGAGAACTATTCGATGTAATCTTCTTTTTGCGTTGTGTTTGTTGAGACCGATGAATTGTGGGTTTATGATCAAGTCTATCTATGAACAATATTTGAATCTTCTCTGAATTCTTTTATGTATGATTGGTTGTCTTTGCAAGTCTCTTCAAATTATCAGTTTGGTTTGGCCTACTAGATTGATCTTTCTTGCAATGGGAGAAGTGCTTAGCTTTGGGTTCAATCTTGCGGTGTCCTTTCCCATTGACAGTAGGGGCAGCAAGGCACGTATTGTATTGTTGCCATCGAGGATAACAAGATGGGGTTTTCATCATATTGCATGAGTTTATCCCTCTACATCATGTCATCTTGCTTAAGACGTTACTCTGTTTTTAACTTAATACTCTAGATGCATGCCGGATAGCGGTCAATGAGTGGAGTAATAGTAGTAGATGCAGGCAAGAGTCGGTCTACTTGTCTCGGATGTGATGCCTATATACATGATCATGCCTAGATATTCTCATAACTATGCTCAATTCTGTCAATTGCTCAACAATAATTTGTTCACTCACCGTAGAATACTTATGCTCTCGAGAGAAGCCAGTAGTGAAACATATGGCCCCCGGGTCTATCTTCATCCTATTAATCTCCTACTACTTAGTTATTTCCTTTGCTTTTTATTTTCCTTTTACTTTACTTTGCATCTTTATCACAAAAATACCAAAAAAATTATCTTATCATATCTATCAGATCTCACTCTCGTAAGTGGTCATGTAGGGATTGACAACCCCTTATCGCGTTGGTTGTGAGGGACTGGCGCGTAGCCTCCTACTGGACTGATACCTTGGTTCTCAAAACTGAGGGAAATAGTTACACTACTTTTCTGCATCATCCCTTCCTCTTCGGGGAAAACTAACACAGTGCTCAAGAGGTAGCAGAGGTCGTTGAAGAAATCGGAGAAAGGGGGCAGAGCCCGCATGAGAAGTAATCAACGAAGAAGGGGTATCGATTTGGGCCATGCTTGGCAAAGGTGGCGGGGATGATACGCGTGGCAGGGTGCCCCGACGTCTTGCTTCCCCACAGGGGCCTGAACATGTCCCTGAGGATGAGTGCATTGACCGTCGAGGTGAAGAGGGAGCGTTGTGTCTGAAGCTCCACCAGCTCGCTCTCCTGTGCCTCGTTCCCTCCGTCATCTTTTGCTGCTCCCTTGCCCTTTCTTGTCTTGGGCGCCATGGCGGCTAGGAGGATATGAGGGGTCAAAGGCAATGGGGGTGCGGCGGCGGCGAGCAGAGGCGAGGGTTTTGATTTGTGCTTGAGGAAGAAGAGGGGAACGGCGGTTCCAAGATTGGAAGAGGGTGCGGAGGGTAAATGAGTAGTGCTTCTGTGGTTTCCTCTTTTTTATGGGGAAGACGCGGGCCGCCTTTTTACTATTCACCGCAAGGTGACGCAAGCACACTCCAACCACCCCATGCACGACCGCCACGTCACACACTCAATGCGGGTCATGGGGAAGCGCATCTAGCGATGGAGTTACCATGGTAAAAACTCTACTAGCGTGCCCGCGCACCATTCTGGGCCTGGCCCAACAACTCTCTGTGCTTATGTGTGGCCCAGGCCCGAGGGCTCCCGTCGGTGTACAAAAGTAGGGGCCCTTCTGTACCCCATTACTTGTGCATGAGCAGTCGCAGCCACACCTGCGGCCGGGCTTGGCAGGGCAGAGGAAGCAAAGAGACAAGGCTACCGAGGCAGCACCCAAGCCAGAAGCATAAAGAGAAAATAGACAAGATGGGCTTCCCCGGCAAGAGCCTTGCTGGGGCGTCCTACATGGCCCCGATAAGAGCCTAGCTGGGGCAACTTTCCCAACACTAGCAAGACCGCCACCCTTGAGTCTGAGAGTCATGATGCTATCGACAATGTCAAGACCGAGGCTCGGGAGCGCCTGCATGGTGGCATGCAGATCTTTGTGGAAACCAAAGGCCTGCAGGCCTAAGTGAGCACCATAAGACGAAGGCCCCTGGCAAGGTCTTGCCGGGGACGATTGAAGACACTCGGCAAGACCCTTGCCGGGGAAGGTCGCAACATCCCCCCTGCAAGGTCCCGGCAAGGGCCTTGCCGGGGGCGTCTATGGGGACAAATCCAGGCCCGCACTTACCAAAGCTTCGCTGCCCCATGCCCGTTCCGGCATGGTGACCAGCCTGCAAACTAGGTGTTGGGGAACGCAGTAATTTCAAAAAATTCCCTACGCACACGCAAGATCATGGTGATGCAAAGCAACGAGAGGGGACAGTGTTGTCTACGTACCCTCGTAGACCATAAGCGGAAGCGTTATGACAACTCAGTTGATGTAGTCATACGTCTTCACGATCGACCAATCCTGGTATCGAAGGTACGGCACCTCCGTGATCTGCACACGTTCGGCTCGGTGACGTCCCACGAACTCATGATCTAGCAGAGTGTCAAGGGAGAGCTTCTTCAGCACGACGGTGTGATGATGGTGATGATGATGCTACCGGAACAGGGCTTCGCCTAAGCACTGCTACGATATGACCGAGGTGGATTATGGTGGAGGGGGCACCGCACACGGCTAAAAGATCAATGATCAACTTGTGTGTCTATGGGGTGCCCCCTCCCCCGTATATAAATGAGTGGAGGAGCAGGAGGGCCGGCCCTCCTATGGCGCGCCCCATGGGGAGTCCTACTCCCACCGGGAGTAGGATCCCCCCTTCCCTAGTTGGACTATGAGTGAAAGGAAGGGGGAGAGAGGGGGAAGGAA
Organism: Triticum monococcum; assembly: GCA_034509565.1. NCBI lineage: Eukaryota > Viridiplantae > Streptophyta > Magnoliopsida > Poales > Poaceae > Triticum > Triticum monococcum. The sequence continues at coordinate 344,048,547 of CM067847.1, forward strand.
AGGGGGGCCGGTCCCCCACCGAATTCGGATTGGGCTTGAGGGGGGCACGCCCCCTCCTAGGACTCCCTCTCTTCTCTCCCACTATGGCCCAATAAGGCCCATATACCTCTCAGGGGGTTCCGCACTACAAAAAAAAGACACATCTGTGACATTTTGGGCCGAACGAATTTTTTTTCTATCATACATATGACACTTCTATGACGATAATTGTGACAAAACTCGGTATCATCATAGATGTGGTGGGCTCCTACTTCTATGACAAAAAATCATGACAGAAAATGGGCTTTTCTTCCTGGGCGGGCCGGAGACGCAGCTGCATGACATTCTTTGGGCCGTCCATGATGGAAAAAACCGTGGTAGAAGCGAGGGCGAGGAAAATTTCAGGGAGTTCCCGGTTACGGTGGGAGGTCGGGAGCCGAGCGATGCATGTTTCTCTCGTACACGTACGCGCATGTGTGCGAGGCGTTGGCTCTAACTGAACCCGAGCGTGGCGTTGGGCTCTAACTGAACCCGAGCGATTGCACTGCAAGCTACACATTAGTGAACCCGAGCGATCGATCGATGGCTGTTACTGAACCCAATCGAGTGATTCCTTCGCTACTGCTGCTAACTGAAGCCGATCAATTGGATGAACAGTGAGCGTTGGGGGGGGGGGGTTGGATGAACAGTGAGCGGTGGCGTTGCCTCTGGATGAACAGGACCCCGTGGTGTGGTGGAGGGCTGGATGAACAGTAGACGGTGGAGGGGTGCCCGTGGAGGGGTGGTTGAACAGGACCCCGTGGTGTGGAGGGCTGGATGAACAGTAGACGGTGGAGGGGTGCCCGTGGAGGGGTGGTTGAACAGTAGCCGGTGGAGTAGCGCGCGGTGGAGGCTGGATGAATAGGAGCCCGTGGAGGCTGGAGGAGGTCAACGGTGGAGATGAACAGTATCTCGTGGAGTCCCGTTTTGCGGTACGCCACACCCCTCCCGATGAACAGGACCCCTGTTTCAACCGTAGGAGGTCCGTTTCGTCCGTTTGCCGGTACGCCACACCCCTCCTGATCAACAGGACCCCCGTTTCGACCGTAGGAGGTCAGTTTCCTCCATTTTGCGGTACGCCACACCCCTCCCGGTCAACAGGACCCTTGTTTCGACCATAGGTGGTCCGATTCCTCCATTCTGCGGTACGCTGGGCCTCGTTTCCATCGCCTATTGCGTCCAAGCCCTCCCGATGGACACGGCCATGCATTCCGTTCCGACCCAGACGGTTGGCTCCCACGCGTTCCGTTGCCTCGCGATGAACATGACGCATTCCATTGCCTCCCCATGAACATGACGCATTCCGTTGCCTCCCCATGAACACGACGATTCCGTTGCCTCCCCATGAACGCGACGACGCTGTTTCTCCGTTCCGACCTAGCCATGTACACGAGCCCTAGCCGTACGTATGCGCGAGTAGGCGTTCGAGACCCCGCCCATATGTACACGTACGTGGCCGTATTTTCTTTCTTGCACCCTGGCCGCTGTACGTACGTGTACATGCTACATGCGCGCCTCTACTACGACATGTGCGCGCCTCTACTACGACACGTGTGCGCCTCTACATCGACAAGTATGTACATACACGTTCGCGACTAGAATGACAATGCTACATACGCTTCGACCAGGTGGGTCCCCACTGTCAGGCACTTCCTTGCGTGCGAAGATGTAGCTGGTGGGTCCCAGCAGTCAGGGGAGCGAATCATTTTGTTTTTTTGCCCAGACGCACTTCCTTGCGTGCGAAGGTGTACCTGGTGGGTCCCAGCAGTCATGGGGGAAACATTTTTTTTTACGAAATACGGTGGCCCGTCCGGTGGGTCCCCGCTGTCAGGTGTAGGAATAATTATTTTGCATGTAATAAGGAGGCACTTCCTTGCTGCGGCCGTGCACCCAGCTGTCAACCTCTCCACGTAGAGTCCACGTCCGATGGAAGTCGTTCCTTGACCACGTTGACCACGCCGCGCCGAGAGCACTAGGGCGGTGGACGACGGCGAGGCCTAGGAAGGGGACGAGGTGGAGCTGGGGAAGACGCGGCAGGGGATGCCCACGCGTAGAGGAGTACGAGGGTTCACTGCGGTGTGAGGCTGTCGTCGCCGCAGAATAACAGGGGGTGTGGGTGAGTAGAGGGATGGCCTGGCCAGCGATGGGAGTAGTAGGGGGCGGTGTGGCCTCTGCCGCATCGCAGCTGGCCACGGGAGGCAGGAGCACGAGGCATGACCGGCGCTGGTTTGGGCGGCTGGAGCAAGAAGACCAGAGGTTGAAGAAGCACTACGGCCGTTGGATGGACATCGTACGGTCACTGGAGCTAGAATCGTGCATATTGACTAAGTTGACAAAGCCCTCCGTCCCCATCAACTTAGTAGGCCGACAAGTCAGCTTGCCACTATACTTGGTCCCAGCTAACACGGGGAGTATTCATTTTTTTTATGTGTGTAATAAGGAGGCACTTCCTTGTGTGCGAAGATATAGCTGGCGGGTCCGAGCAGTCAGCGACGGTAACGTTTTTTTCGCGAAATACAGAGGCCCTATCGGTGGGTCCCTGTCGGATTTCGGGTTCCGGCAGACCCTTAAGGTTCGAACACTGGGGTGCGCGCGGAAATCTCACCTTCAACCTCTCCGCCTTGATGGGATCTAAACTACTAAAAGAACTGCACGAAAGACACAAGATTTATACTGGTTCGTGCCACCGTTGTGGTGTAATACCCTACTCCAGTGTGTGGTGGATGGATTGCCTCCTGGGCTGGTGTGGACGAACAATACAAGGAAGAACAGCCTCGCGAGGGTCTGTTCTTGGCTGTGGAGATGAACTGCAATGAAGAGTTCAGTCTCCTCTCTCTCTCTCTCTCTCTCTCTCAGATCCCGGACCGAGCGACCAGGAATCGAACCAACGGGGCGAACCGAACCGAACCCAACCGAACCGAACCGAACCGAACCCCCTTGCTATGTGGGTGGCTAGTCCTATTTATAGAGGCCCTGGTCCTCTCCCCAAATATTGAGCGGGAAGGGATCCAACAATGGCGGGCTAATTTGAAGGGGGACAGCGAGTACATCTATCCTGACAAAAGCAGTCTTCCCCTGCCAAAGGCTCTGGTGATGATGCCGCACTGGGCTCCATGGTGACCTCCGTCTTGTAGTCCTCCTGGCCTTGGTCTCGTTGCACCGAAGTGGCAACCTTTGCCTGATGCCTCGGTACTCCGCTGATACGCTTGCTCCCTTTGCACCAAAGAGGAAAGAGGGACGCTGCGCGCGCTGGCACCTGCCTGGTGCCCCGTGTCGTCATGGCTTGCGTCATGGGCACCTCACGCGGTACCCCGCCTTGAACTCTCCGCCTCCTCGGGAGCCAGCCTGACGAGGCTGTGCCTGAGGATGCGCCGTGTCGTCCGCCTCGCGAGGCTTGGCCCCTCGCGAGGGTCTTGAGCCTCGTGTTGATGAAGATGGGCCGCGCTGGGCCCCCACTTGAGCCACACCGCAGGCCGCAGGCAGGCAAGTCTGGGGACCCCCATTCCCAGAACGCCGACAGTAGCCCCCAGGCCCAAGGCGCGCATGGACTTGGCCGTGCCGAGAGGCGAAAGGGCAAGGGCGAAGCGCCGCGGGCCCTAACAGCCTGCGGCCTCATACGCCGCGTGGCGGTTGATTGGACGTGGGTGCCTTAGCGACCGCGCGGGTCGACGAGGGAGAGGCATCTTCCCAGACTTCTCCCTTGCTTTCTCTGGTTGCTGCTCAGATCCCCTTTCTTGCGCCTCCCCTTTCTTCCACCAAACTTCCAGATCTACTCCGGTTGCGCGACCTCGGAAGCCATGGCGCCTCGCAAGCCTCCGGCCGAAGCTTGGTATTCCCCCGCTCTGGACCCGCCGACTTTGTCCAAGGCCACCTTTGCCCGGCTGTGCAGGACGGCGCCGGCACAGGGCGTCATCGGGACGGAGGTGTTCAAGGTCCGCTCCGCCTCCCCTGAAGGTCGAGGGAGCACCTATTACCCTTTCTTTGCGAGCGCCATCGCAGCAGGCTTGGTGCCTCCCTTCTCCGAGTTCTTCTTCTCTGTCCTCCGCCATTACAACTTGCTGGCTCCGCATCTCCACCCCAACTCTGTCCTTCTCCTGGCGATCTTCGCTTACTACTGCGAGGCCCACGTAGGGGTGCAGCCCTGGGTGGCCTTGCTGCGCCACTACTTCTACCTCCGGATTTCTGGCAGTTCTCCTTCTGCGTGCGCGAGCTTCGTCGTGCATGGCAGCACCATTACCATCTCGAATCCTGGGAAGAGGGTTGATGGCTTCCGGAGCAAGTGGGTCTTGGTTGACGCCGGGCGCGTCCACCCTCGGCTGATCCTGCCCACGGAGCAGGCCGTGAGCGCCAGTGGCTGGTGCCGGGCGGAGCTCACGGATCCCCTCGAGAAGCCGGTGTTGGAGAAGATGGATGCGGACTTGAGGCCAGCCAACATGGCCACGGCGAAGTTGACTGGTGCGTCACTGTTGAGGGAGTTCTTGGAGCAGCAGCTGGCTCCACTCCGGCAGTACTCTTCTCGGATTTGGAGGCCTCATCTGAGCCCCGTGCCTGTGGACGAAGAGGATGTGGATGCGGTTCTTCAATCTCTGGTTGGGGGCACGGTGGCAAGGTTGGAGGGCGCTCCCGTGCCCTTGTTTCTTCGCAGCGACTGGGAGCAGGTGGTGAAGTCCATGCCCGTTTTCAATGGGGTCGGGCTCGTGCCCGTGGCGCCTTCTGAAGGACTGGTGGACGTGCCCTCCAGTGACTCCAGCAAGGACGAGGGCAAAGAGGAGCGGGGAGAGGGGCCCGACTCCGTGGAGACTGACGGAGAGTCGAGGGCTCCCTTCCCTCGGCGCTCGCCCCGTACTCTCCGCCTATCGCCGAGCGATGATGATGATGATGATGATGACGATGTTCTGGGTAGCGGGAGCTCGCCCCCAATCCCGAAGAAGGACAGGACCGGGCTGGTCCCCCACGGGCCTGCCCCTACCCCGAGGCAGTCCGCTGCCGCGCCTTCTGCTCCCACGGTCGACCCTTCCAGCTGGCTGTTTGGCTTGAAGTTAGGCCGAAAGCTGCCCGAGCTCGCCGGCGATGACCCATAAGTGCTTGATCCTTGTTCTCTTGTTTCTCATTCTGCCGACGAGGCTTGATGGTTGCTTCTCTTGAGTAGGCGGGCGCCCACGGCGAAGAAACCTAAGCGGGCTCCTGAGGCTCCATCCGCGGCAGCGCCCCCGCCTATGAAAGGGGGCGATTGCAATGCACGGGCTTCTCCGGGTCGGTCGCCCTCAGGAGGTCTGGCCATTCTGGCGGGGGCGAGCTCAGCCCCCATGGCCCAGGTGACTCCTGAGGTGTCCTCGTCCAGCGCCACTGCCACGGCTGGGGAGACGCGGCGAATGCTGGCTCGGGATTCGGCGGCCTTGCCGCCGCCACCTTCTCCTCCCGTTTTGCTGGCCCCTGCTCCCTCAGCTCCTCCTCTCGTCCTGGAGCGCGCCGAGGCTCCTCCGTCTTCTTCCTCCGTCTTGGAGCATGCTGCTGCTGAACTGGACCGGTTGCGTCAGGACCTTCTCGACGCCGACTCTCGCCTAGTGGCCGGGCGTCTGGAACTGGCTTCGGGGTGGATTCGCTCTGATGCTTCGATCCGGGCAGCGCTGGTTCAGGCTTCGACGGCCTGCGACGAGGAGAAGCGGGCCGTCCTTGAGGCGAAGATTGCTCGTGACGCGGCCCTGGGGGAAACGGTCAAGGCCTGCAACCGCTGCAAGGCGCTGGAGGACGAGTTGCAAGGCCTGCGGGGCCAACTTGCGGAGGAGGTTCGCCTTCGCCAAGAGCAGGAGAAGGGGGCGAAGGCACGTGAGGCGGCGCTCGAGGACTCGGAGGCCAAGCTCAAGAAGCGCCGCGAGCGTCTAGGCGTGTGGAAGAAGGAGCTGGAGGCGATGAAGGCCGAGCTGGACGCCAAGGCTCAGGTCCTCGCCGAAGATCGCGTGGCCTTCGCGGACATGGAGAAGGACGCCCGCGCTTTGCTGAAGATGCTTTACGAGAGCGGCTTGGACAGCCCGCTTGTTGGTGACGAGGATGGCCCCGCCAAGCTGCTTCCCTTCCTGGTCAAGGCTCTTGAGGATGTCATCCTTGGCATTGGCCCCACGGCCGAGGCCGAGGCGCACGTCCTGTCTTCTGACGCGCTGACACGGGTCTTCGCCCACGTCTACCTCCGCGATCCCAACACCGACCTCGACGCCCTGCTGGAACCGGTGAGCAGCTAGGGTGCTGCTGCCGCTGTCGAAGCCGTGAAGGGGCGCGCGGAGGCGCTGCTGGAGAAGTTCCGGGCCTTCAGCACTAGGCCGAAGCAAGGCGCTGCCGACCCTGTTGTTCCACAAGGCGAAACCAGCGCCGACGAGTGACTCCGTCCCGTCCCTGCTCTTCTTTAGGTTCCTGCACATGCATCACGCCTCGGGAAGGCATTTAAACTTGCGTTTGGTATTGAGATTGACAGTATGGACTGTAATATTTGCTTTTAAGATCCTTGGATTTTATGGTTTTCTTCCCTACTTGCTTGTGTTCTACGCCGGCAGGGCCCGGCCCCACGCATGCCTCACCCAGCATCAGCCCCGACCAGAAACCAGGACGGGACCAAAGGAGTGAGGGGCCACGTGACAAGTTAGGCTCCTGAGTCGCGATGCTAAGGAGTCCCCTTTGGCGCCCGAACAACAAGTAGCGAAGCGTGATGTAAGCATGTTTTCCATTCTACGTCTACAGAGCCCGACCCCGCGCGTACCTCACCCAGCATAGCCTTACGGAACTAAGGAGTGAGGGGCTATGGAGCCAGTTAGGCTCCTAAGTCGCGATGCTCAGGAGTCCCCCTTGACGCGCGAACAGCGGGTGGTGAGGCGAGATGTAAGCGTGGCTACCGTTCTACGTCTGCAGAGCCCGGCCCCGCGCGTACCTCACCCAGCATAGCCTTTCGGAACTAAGGAGTGAGGGGCTACGGGACCAGTTAGGCCCCTGGGTCGTGATGCCCAGGGGTCCCCCTTGACGCGCAAACGGCCTTCATACCTTGGCTCCGCTCGGGGAGAGACGCGCGGCGAACCAGGCCCGAGGGGCCTGGCTGGGCGGCGTACGTTTGGACGTGACCCAGCCATAGCCCCCGTGCCCAGCCCCCTCGCACGGCGCTCCCGAGGGGAGGCGTTGCGATGAGGCCAGCCACTGAGCTCTGGGCTCCCTGAGGATAACGTGGCCCGGAGGCCACCCTCAGTTCTTTATCACCAGCGCGGAGCATAGCGCTTCCGTATGTGTACAGGCATAGCCGCTCCTCGGCAGTGTCGTCAGCCAGCGCGGAGCATGGTGCTTCCACTGGTACGTGGGAGGGGGCTCCCCTCCGGGAGGAGCCCCCGTGGCGTATACAGCCCCGTCCTGACACGTGACTGGCACGGTAGAGCTAGGTGAGGTGTATCTGGGGACCCGTGAGCCAGCGCGGGACTCACGAGGCCCTACCACTAGGCGGGTTGCGCCCAGCACTAGGCCATATCTTGAGATGTGTCCCTGCAAAATTTGGTTAGATGCCGGTACTCTACGTCCTCGGGTCCCGGCCCTCGAGCTTGTCACAGCCGTCGCTGCTATGCCAGGTCGCGATGCCGTGGACAAGGCCAGAGGGTGAGGGCTGGAGAGCTAGTAAGAGCCCTGAGTCGCGATGCTCAGGCACCCCCACTTTAACGTGCAAGTGGCCGACATGGGAAGAGAAGATGCCGCGGACGGGCACCATGCAGCTAAGCGTGATAGGCAATGCATAGTTGGAAATAAACACTACGGAGCTACATGCCGCTGGGCCTGGCCCCAGTGGCTTGGGGGTGATGCAGCCCGAGGGGCGCCCCCAACAAGGCAAACTAACGACGGAAAGGTAAATGCAGATACATGCCGCGGGGACGGACCCACGTGGCCTGGGAGTGATGCAACCCTGGGTGGGTGCTCCCAGCTGAGAGCGGAACATGAAAGATGTCACCTGAGGATGTCGTCGGCGTAGTGGCGTTGGTGCAGCATATTTGACGGGCTCCATAAGCCGATCCTCACGAGCCCCCAGGCCCCAGGGCCTCGGGAGGCTCTGGAGGCGCTGGTGACCCCTCGCGAGCTGCCTCCCTCTCCGCCAAGGCCGCGAAACGCCTGTCTTCCTAAGCCTCCACGATGCCCCTCATGAGGCGCTGGTACATCGCAGCCATGCTCGGCAGGCCGTGAGGCATGCGAACATAGCTGTGGGGTGGACCTCCGCAGTGCCCCACTTGCGAGGGCCAGAGGCGCTCCGTTGTGGCGATCTGATTGAGCCCTGGTACGTCGACGCAGATGCGCAGCCCACCATCCTCTCCTGGACGTGGGGCCACGGCTGGCAAGCGGCGGCAACCTCTCATGATCCTTGTCTCTTGTAGCTCTTGAATGGCCTCGTCAACAAACTCTTGCGGGTCTAATCTTCCTCGCCTGGCTCCCTCTTGAGGGAAACATGCTGCGAAGCATGCCTCCACATAGTGCCCAAGCGCCTCCCTCATGACTCCGGCTAGGTCGGTGGCCCTCCAGGTGAGAGCCCCCGAGCCCTGCCTGAGGAGGGCGCCGGGCGCGCTTTCCTGTGTGATGGACGGAGGGCCCTCCTGAGGAGGCACGGCCCTGAGGGGCCTGCCACCTGAGGGGCTAAGCCTGATGACGTCTTCTTCTTCTCGGGGGTGGTCTCAGGAAGCCTCCTGCTTCCGCGATCTGGGTCTTCTAGCAACGCGGTCTGAAAGGCTCGCTCCAGGGAACACACTGCATCTCTCTCTCTTCACAGGGCACCGTGATGACGCCGCCACTCCCTGGCATCTTGAGGACGTTGTAGCCGTGGTGGGTCACGGCCATAAACTTGGCCAACGCTGGGTACCCGAGGATGGCGTTGTACGGCAGGCGGATGTGGGCGACGTGGAAGTCGATGAGCTCGGTGCGGTAGTTGCTGCGGGCCCTGAAGGTGACAGGGAGGCGGACCTGCCCGATCGGGATTGTGGAACCATCGGTGATCCCGGAGAAAGGCTTGGTTGGCTGAAGTTGGTCATAGGGCACTTGGAGGTTGTTGAATGTTTCCACGGACAGGACGTTGAGCCCTGCCCCGCCATCGATGAGGGTCTTGGTGACCTGCACGTTGCTGATGACCGGGGAGCAGAGCATCAGGAGGACTCCTGCAGTGGCTACGCACTTGAGCTGGTCTGCCGAGCTGAACGTGATGGGGCACGCCGATCACCTGAGGGGGCGCGTTGCGTCGAGCTTGGGGAGAGCTGCATTCACTTCGCGTGCAAACTGCTTGAAGATACGTTGGGAGGCTGGGGCTTGAGCTCCGCCCAGGATGCAGGCGATCGCGCGCGGCTCCTGGAAGCCCCCAGCCCCCTCGTCTTGATGGCGGTCTTCATTCCTTCTTGGTGGAGGCGGCAGCAGAGGTAGGCCTGCGTTTCCATGAGGGCGGTCCTCACGAGGCTGGTCTCTCCAGTCCCGCTCGCGAGGCAGGTCCCGCCAGCGGTCCTCGTGAGGCTGGTCGCGCCAACCCTGGCGCGGGCCGCGGTCTTCCCAGCGCCCTGGGTTTCTTCCTCCTCCTCGGCCATAGCCCCGGTCAGCACAGTCAGGGCGACGGCCGATCCTTCCTTCTCGCATGGCACGAAGCTCTTGACATTCGTTGGTGTTATGGGTGTGGAGGTCATGGTACACACAGTACCGGCTGCCTCTGGAGGGTTCGGGCAGATCCTTGCCCCGCTTGGTGTCTGGTTCGGTTGCGAGCACGGCAGCCCCCTTGCACTTCACGTCCTTGGCCTTGGGCTTCTTCTCTTCTGGGTCCGCGGCAGGCAGCTCGAGGAGGGAGAGACGTCCCTCCTCAGCCCTGGCGCACTTGTTCGCCAAGTTGAATAGCTCCAGGGAGGTGCAGAGGTCTTCGTGCATCGCCAGCTCCTCCTTCATCTTGACGTCACGCACGCCGTCAGAGAAGGCGGAGATGATGGCCTCCTCTGACACCCTGGGGATCTTGAGGCGCGCGCTGTTGAAGCGCTGGATGTACTTTTGTAGGGTCTCTCCGGGTTGTTGCTTAATGCGGCGCATGTCGCTCACGACAGGCGGCCGGTCGCGAGTACCTTGGAAGTTGGCGATGAACCGGGCGCGCATCTGGTCCCAGGAGGAGATCGTGCCTGGAGCCAGATTCAGGAGCCAGGTTCGCGCCCCTTCCTTCAGCGCCATGGGGAACCAGTTCGCCATGACCTTTTCATCCCTGCCGGCAGCCTCGATACCCAGCTCATAGAGCTGGAGGAACTCTGCGGGATCGGTTGTGCCGTCGTAGCGAGGAGGCAGGTCGGGCCTGAACTTGCCGGGCCACGCGACGCTACGCAGCTCAGTGGTGTAGGCGTGGCAGCCCGCGGTGGCCACGAAAGGCCTCGGTTGGTGGAGAGCTTGGTCTTGAGGGTCCCCACGCGCTGCAGCTAGGAGCAGGGCGGGGTCTTGGCGTGCCGGAGCTGGAGCAGGGTCGCGGCGTGCCGGAGTGGGGAGCGCCCTGGCAGCCCCCTGCGGGCAAGGGATTTGTTGGCAGCTTCGCTCTTGTTGCGCTGGCGCCTGACGGAGCGGGTTCCGCCCAGGGACCAAGCGCCTTGGAGCCACGGCGTCTTCTTGGAGAGGAGGCGGCTGGTGCACCTCTGGAGCTTCGTTGCCCGCGCGGGGCGCAGTGCGGCGCAGAGGGACGGACGGCGCGGAAGAGCCCCCTCCGGCGCGGACAAGCTCGGCAACGCGGTCGAGCCATTCTTCATAGACGTCGTCGACGGGACGGTAGCACAGGAGCTCCTTTGCCGCGAGGAGCACAACTCGAGCCTCCAAGGGTGCGCGGAGCGCGCGGGACGAAGAACCGGCTGGAGCGAGTGATGGAGTGGCGGTGCGGCCGTCTTGCCGCACGGACGGGTGCTGAGACGATGCCTGCTGCTCGCCCCCCGTCGGGCTGGTGGCGGCGTTGACGGCGGGCGACGGGGAACGACGAAGACGCCCACCGATGGGGGCCGTCTGGGCGACGCGAGAAGCGATGGCGGCCCGGCGCTCGGCGCGGGGCCGACGAGCGTCAGACATGGATGCGACGGCCGGAGGAGAGCGGAGCGGTGGAAGACGAATTCCGGCGCACCCCTACCTGGCGCGCCAAATGTCGGATTTCGGGTTCCGGCAGACCCTTAAGGTTCGAACACTGGGGTGCGCGCGGAAATCTCACCTTCAACCTCTCCGCCTCGATGGGATCTAAACTACTAACAGAACTGCACGAAAGACACAAGATTTATACTGGTTCGGGCCACCGTTGTGGTGTAATACCCTACTCCAGTGTGTGGTGGATGGATTGCCTCCTAGGGCTGGTGTGGAGGAATAATACAAGGAAGAACAGCCTCGCGAGGGTCTGTTCTTGGCTATGGAGATGAACTGCAATGAAGAGTTCAGTCTCCTCTCTCTCTCTCCCTCTCAGATCCCGGACCGAGCGACCAGGAATCGAACCAGTGGGGCAAACCGAACCGAACCCAACCGAACCGAATCGAACCGAACCCCCTTGCTATGTGGGTGGCTAGTCCTATTTATGGAGGCCCTGGTCCTCTCCCCAAATATTGAGCGGGAAGGGATCCAACAATGGTGGGCTAATTTGAAGGGGGACAGCGAGTACATCTATCCTGACAAAAGCAGTCTTCGCTTGCCAAAGGCTCTGGTGATGACGTCGCGCTAGGCTCCATGGTGACTTCCGTCTCGTAGTCCTCCTAGCCTTGGCCTCGTTGCACCGAAGTGGCAACCTTTGCCTGATGCCTCGGTACTCCGCTGATACGCTTGCTCCCTTTGCACCAAAGAGGAAAGAGGGACGCCGCGCGCGCTCGCACCCGCCTGGTGCCCCGTGTCGTCATGGCTTGCGTCATGGGCACCTCGCGAGGTACCCCGCCTTGAACTCTCCGCCTCCTCGTGAGCCAGCCTGACGAGGCTATGCCTGAGGATGCGTCGTGTCGTCCGCCTCGCGAGGCTTGGCCCCTCGCGAGGGTCTTGAGCCTCATGTTGATGAAGATGGGCCGCGCTGGGCCCCCACTTGAGCCATGCCACAGGTGGTAGGCAGGCAAGTCTGGGGACCCCCATTCCCAGAACGCCGACAGTCCCTGATGTTAGGTGGAGGAATCATTATTTTGCGCATAGTAAGGAGGCATTTCCTTGTGTGGGGCCGTGGACCCAGCTGTCGGCCTCTCCATGTACAGTCCACTTCAGATGCATGTCGGTCGTTGATCACGCTGACCAGGCCGCGCCGAGAGCACCAGGGCGGTGGACGACGGCGAGGCCTAGGAAGGGAATGACACGGAGGCAGTGAAGACTCGGCAGTTGTTTCCCACGCGGATGGGAGTACGACTGTATGAGGGTTTACTGGTTCGTCTGCCGTCGCTGGAGAATAACAGCAGGTGTGGGTGAGTAGAGGGATGGCGAGGCCAGCGATGGGATTACGGTGGGGCGGTGAGGCCTGCGCGGTAGCAGAGCCGGCCGCGGGGAGGAGGGAGCAGGCAGTCCCGCCGGTGCTTGTTTGAGCGGCTGGAGCAGGAAGAACAGAGATTGAAGAAGCACGACGGCCGTTGGATGGCCATCCAACAGTCATTTCTGGTGCGTCAACTTTTTTTAGGAAAGCCTCAAATCTGTGCAAAACAGCAAACGGCCCATCTGCCATTCTTTTCGTTAGCATTACAGCCCATATTGTGGCCACGATTAAAAAATTATACGAATTTTTGCATATTTTGGTGCGGTCCGAACTGTTTTTAATCCTGAAATTTCGACTCACATTCAAACTGATTTTAAAAATAAATGTATATCAATATAAAATCCAACAAATTCTCCACGTAAAAAAATAATGTAATTTAAAATCTTGAAATAAAAAAAGATATTTGAAACTAATTGCCGGTTTGATGTGTTTTAAAAATGTGCATCCCATTTCTCATTACTGAATGGCCATTTTCTCGGCCAGCTGAATGAAAGCTCTCCTCGTCTTGATAGATTTGCAGCCCAACAGGCCTAACAAAGCGACTTACTTGGCAAATCACAAAAAGAACTGGGCTGTGGCCGTGGACCCAGCCGTCAGCCTCTCCACGTACAGTACTCTTCCGATGGAATGTCGTTGACCATGCCGCGCCGAGAGCACCAAGGCGGTGGACGATGGCATGGCCTAGGAAGGGGACGATGCAGAGCCAGGGAAGCCCACACGGAGAGGAGTATGAGGGTTCACTGGTTCGCCTGCGGTGTGAGGCTCCCGTCGCCGCAGGGCCTGGCTAGCGGTGGGAGTAGTAGGGGGTGATGAGGCCTCAACGACAGCACAGCCGGCCACTGGAGGCAGGAGCAGGCGGTCTCCACGGCACTGGTTTGGGCGGCTGGTGCAAGAAGAGCAGCGATTGAAGAAGCAGCAGGACCGTTCGATTCAAATCCAACGGTTACTGCTGCTAGAATTGTTGGTTGACTAAGTTGACAAGCCCTGCGTACGCGTCAACTTAGTAGGCCCACAGGTCAGGCTCCCAACCGGTGCGCCCCAAATGTTAGTGGGAGGAATCATTTTTTCGCGTAATAAGGAGGCAGTTCATTGCGTGCGGCCAGGCCAGCGGAGGGAGTAGGGTGGGCCGGGGAAGCCTGCGCGGCATCACAGCGGGCCACAAGAGGAGGGAGCAGGCAGTCCCGTCGGCGCTAGTTTAGGTGGTTGGAGCAGGAAGATCAGAGATTGAAGAAGCACGTCGGCCGTTGGATGGACATCCAACAGTCACTGCTGCTAGAATCGTGTGTTCACTGACAAAGCCTTGCATAAACAAGTCAGCCTCGAAATCTGTTGCGTGTACAGCCCATTTGCTATTATTTTTATAATTTTTACTCATTTTCTAATTAATATAGAATTTATTGCAGCCCGTTTTCCATTTTTAGAATTGCCGGCCATTTTCTGGTCAGTACCAGGGTCAAAAAATTAACTAAATATGTGGGAAATTTTGAAAATTCGCAAATTTTTGCTGGGGGACAAAATATTCTTAATCCAACAATTAATAGCCATATTAAAACAAATTTAAAAATAAATTAGTACTATGTCATGTTAAATCCAATGAAATACGTATAAGATATCAGTTAAGAACAAAAACAAAAAAAGAAACTTATATCCCATTTGCTATAAATATTTTGGAATTTTCGACCCCTTTTGATATTACTTTTAACAGACATTGGCCATACTCTTAAGCCAGGCCGGAATGCATCCCTCCTCGTCTTCAAAGATTTGCAGCCTAGTAATTCGGAGAAAACAAATAGGCCTAGCCTGGGTATTCTTCAAAAAGAAATACTGGGCTACCCATTTTCCCAAAGAACTGGTGCATGAGCATTTAGCTTTATTTATTTATTTATTTACTTATTTATGTTTAGGGGACCATGAGCATGTACCTGGGCCGGATTCATGTGAGAGCCTCCCTTCCAGTTAATTATGGGCTTCTATATTGGGCCTTCATCAGTGGGCTGCATGTTATCAACATGTGGAAAATGTGTTCCGTATGAAAAATAGTATGCGCTACGTATGGTACGGGGCACTAAAGGATCGAACCATGCAACAACTTCCAAAACATTGTGTTTGTCGTTCTAACAACACATTTATTCAACCAACAGACGAAATATACTAGTGATTGTACATTGAAAACAGCAGCAGCAACCAGGGCTGGGGGTGCAACAAAAGCAGTAAGCAGGCCAGAAGAGTGAAGACGCAACTCTCTCTTCCAAACCAAACATCAGCCATCATTACAAAAGGGCTACCAAAAAAGAACAAGTGTATGCATCAAACTAAATAAAGATCCTACTACACCAAGTGTACGCATCTAACTAACTGGCTCAGTTAGACGTTACTATTTATTAAGCTGTGGAGATTGGCTGACGGCTTGAACCAGATGGGTGCCGGACGGGGGAAACTGCAGCCAGCAGGTCGAAGTCTAATACTTGAGACCATCTCTCCTACTTTGGGCTGCAGAGGGTGGCGGCACATATCGGGGTAGGGTGCATGCAAAGACGCATGGTACGCTGGGTACACACAGTTTTGCCTGATGAATGAAACCGCGCTTCCATCATGATCCTTGCCGTCGGTTATCTCATGGATAATTGGATAATTCAGTCTGACAAATAGAGAGCGTGTACCAAGTCAAAAATTCCTGAAGGCCCAGAGAGGCTGGGATCCTGCTCAAAGACATTGCGGTGACTGTGATTCTATTCCGTGAAAAAACACGTCCGGTACGTGCAAACGATCATCAATCTTTCGCCGTCGTCTGATCGAGCCAGGAACCACCTGTAACTGCCATGCCACTTTTCTTTGAAAGGTTCTAGGATTAGGAAGGGTAGGGACACCAGGCGGCCTACAACATCATATCAAGTTGGAGTCAAATAAAAATGGGCTCTTGATTTAGTCAATCTTAAGAACAGCATGTTATGAGCATGAATATTTTTTCAGCAAATGTTGATAGTAATATAAGCAAGCCATCATGATATCATAGGAAAGTAACATACTGCTGTAACAGCCGTTTGTAGCGATGGCTGGAGTAGGCCAGCAATACATCTAGCCATAGAAGGAGTTGACAGCGTAAATGAAGCCCTTGTGTTCAATGGCATCAGAGAACCATGGAGGTTGTATGATCCTGCGATGGACGTGCAGATTTATCCACTTACGGTAGTGACCTGTCAGATAGGCGAGACCGCGGTTGAAGAACGCAATTACCTAAAGTCTTTATAATTCGCAGATCTTGTGGGCACTTGGCAGATTACAGCCTTGAGCAAATCAAACTTGGTATCATGTTGGCTGCTGTAAGATTCCGAGTATTCTGGGCCGTGGTGCCAAAGCAGTGCAGTGTTAATCGAAGGAAGGGGGATCAATCACCGGTTGTAGACCTCCACGAGCATCCAGCTGCCGCGACCGTCGATGAGCACCATCCAAGACATGTTAATGCTAATATAGTACATACCGTTAATGTAGTTGAGGCTGACGGGGATAGGATCGCAATTAAGGGGGTTGATGCTCGCCACCCTACGATCATTATGCTGCGTGACACGCTGTTTCTGAAGATCAGGCGGCATCAGCAAGCAAGGAGCTGGCTTAAAAAGCTCCGGCCTGAGGGCTTTGACTAAACAATACAGCCCCGACGAGCACCCGGCGAGCGGCATGGTACTGAGATTGTCCACACACGAAACAATGAACTTGATTACCTCTGTGGGGAGCGAATTCGAGCCACTCTTTCGGCGGATGCTGCTCGGTTCTGCCATTGTTAGTGCTTGGGTTTCGGACGAGGGGGGGGAGGCGCCTTAGCGGGGATGGAAGATTGGACGAGATTATGTGCGGACAAAAGATGGAGAAGCGAATATGTGCTGCGGGAAGTGTACAGGTGATGATGACTACAGCACGCCACTTGACTTACAAGACACATACCGACAGCGTAGGGTCATGTCGATGCCAATCAACTTGCTTGAGTGATCACAGTACTGGTACTCCCTACAGTGCTATGCCCTAACTTGCTTGAGTAGAGTAGTAGAGTAGAACTCTGCTCTACTACTAGCACCGGAGGAGTAGTATATTCTAATCTAAAATAGTTACAAACTTCAATGCCCGATCCTAGAACGACTACGAACTGTGCTCAAAGACCGTGTCTACATGGTGTTTGAACATGGGCGACAACCTCAACGCCAACAGTGCTTCTCCCGTTGCACCTTATGTGTTTCTGTCCTTCCTGTTCGAAATCGTGGTAGAATTCATGATTTATTTTCTTCTTATTCAGATTAAATCTCGTAGTAACTTGCTCATATATTCAACAGGCACAACGTCCCCAACAACCACTCTCATTTCATGGACGGCCAGGTTGATGCCTCTAAGGAGCCCTTCGTCCACTGTTATGAGTGCCCGATGCCGTTTTGTGGCTCGTCGGCGGACGTGCATCACCTCATGGATGCGTCAAGCGGTCACTGCTGATCCTTGGCGGAGAACATCTAGTATGAGATGTGCTACCCATTCACCATGCCGGAATCGCTGGAGGATCGACGTGAGAGGGAGGGGGAGGACATAGCGATGAACGTGAACATGAGGGGGACGAGATAACGATGTCGTGGGAGGCGCAGTATTTATAGTGAGCAATGGCACACCTATGCAAGATATGGACTGAGCTGCACTGACTTAACTGCAGGTCCAGTTGCATCACTGACATGTTGGCCAGACCCCTGTTGGGCCCACATGTTAGTGACCCAATGCTCCTGCAGTTAAGTAACAACTACATAGGCATATTTGTTGGAGTAAATTACGGGGGAGCGAAGGGGTGGAAATATTGTTGGTCACAACAAATTGGACGAGCGTGGGGGGAGGAGAGTCATGCATGCAGATTTTTTCACACGGGGTGGAGTAGTGGGACCGCCGGAGGGAGAAGGAGAGTTCGACAGGCATATTGTTTCCACACATGTAGAGGAAAAGATTTGGAGACGAACGGGCTTCCTGCAGGTATGGGGAACGATGCATAATAAGTCATCTTGCATGCCGGGCTAGGTATAGTCTAAAGTCATTAAAAACATACATGCCCCACACATGTTCATATTTCAAGGTGCATTAAATTATTGCATGCGATGATTAAGGCTGGCCATAATGGTGGTATCTTAGCTGGTATCCTACACACGGGAATAGCAAACATGCTGATGTGGAAAAGAATTAAAGAAGAGAGGGGGTTAGAGTAACTAGTGTTCATGCATGCATTGGTAAACACATTTTTTTGTGAAGAACGATAGCACTAGTTGAGTACTTTTGTAGACTTCAAAAACTATTTCACAGCCTGTACTATCTTGCTAAGAGTAGGTGAAAATTTTGAATCGAGCCCTTTAAACTAGAAGGGAGGTAGTGGTACTCTAATAGCTAACCTTGTTATGATGACAAGATAGGACATGGCATGCACCTGGACGGAGGTACTAGTCTGCATTGTGCATTTAAGTTTTGTCTGAAGTCAATGTACCTCTACTTTCACCAGACTTATAGAAAAATGTTTCAACATTCACAATGTCCAATAAATATTATACACTCATTATAAAACATAGTTCTTATACTCATTATAATCAGTATTGTAGATATTGATATTTTTAGTATAAATTTGGTCGTGGGATTTCATTGATGCATGTTAAAGCATGGAGGAAGCGGAGCTTAGGGCTTGCATTGCCGGTCTATGCATAGGTATTTCTCTTCATAATCCTGTAATTTCAGAGACTGATTGCGCTTGTCTGGTGGCGTCTCTTGCATCGGGGGACTGTGACAGGTCTCCTATGCATGACCTGAAGATGAAAGCGTTGAGCATCTCGAAGTTGATCAACATTCTTCAAGTGTCAAAGATTAGCAGTTCGGCCAATAAGGTGGCACACTTAATCTCTAAGTGTAGCTTTGACAATAGATTAGACGGTATTCTTGTAAATAACATACCGCCCTGTGTGGTGAATATTGTATCGAATGAGTGTACTGGTGTGGCTGGTTCATTAATATAAGGTGGTGCTAAAAAAAGTATAAATTTGGTCAAACACTTTGCAAACGATTGATGGGAGTAAAAAGGACCAGAGGGAGTATCATGCATGCGGAGTAGGCAAAAAAATTGCTTGTCTAAAAAAGGCAAAAAAATTGCTCATTTATAGCCGGTCAAAGTCTCAAAGGGCGCGACCACGCGAGGGAGGCGAAGGTCGTGGGAGGCGCGAAGTTTGACGGAATTAAGTGAAGTTACATCCACGCGCTGGCATGGCGTGCGAACAGGCAGAAGATATACCGTCAGGCCTAAGATATGGGTCCAGTAGACATGACATCTAGTGGGTCCCGCATAGTTCTCGAGAACTCTTTGGGGGCTTGCAGTCATTTATCCACCGGGCAAGCCAGCAACCCCACGCCGTTCGCACGCCCTACTCATCCCCGTCTTCTACCTTACAACAGTTCACTCCCAGTCGTCCCATCCTTTCACATTAGTTCGCTCCCAGTTTTTTTGCGGGGTACAACAGTTCAACTTCTCCTAACCCTCCTCCAAAATACATGGCCTCCCAAATCTCCATGGTTGCCGCTGAGTACCAGGTTCGAGACATCACCGGCCATCAGTTCATCGTCATCTACACACGTGGATCCGAGACAGTGAAGGCATGGCTTGCTCGCTTCCTACGGATGTTCAACAGTTCAACGGATGAGTGGATCGCTGGGCTAGATGTTGAGTACACCACAGTCCTGGGATGAGAGAAGGATCTAAAGGACGAAGAGGGGAAGAAGCCCGCCGTGATCCAGGTTTGCGTACATAACGTTTTCTTGGTCTACCACATATGCCATGCCGACATTGAGTGCCAGGATTTTAAGAACTTCCTCAAGGACAAAAGAGTGAAATTCGTTACTGTAGGCTTTAAGAACGACAGGGATGTCCTGCGTCGGATAGGTCTCATTGTAGGCCAACCCTTCAATCTCCAGAAGGCATGCCTGGTGTCCTCCTCTCAACCTTCAATGCTGACCCTCGCAGCAGCCATGATTGAGCCTTCGTATGCTAAACTGAAGAAACCTCATCACGAGTTTCATCATGCATGGGAGTCAAAGACATTAGATGAAGATCACATCCTGTACGTAGAAATGGATGCCTACCTTTGTTTAAATATCTACAAGGGTTGGATGAAGAAGCAAAGCCCAGTGTCCGGTTCAAGCAAAGAAGCGTCGGTGAAGAGGAAGAGCAAGAGGGACGAGGACAAAGTCGAGGACGTCGACTCGGACTCCGAGTAGGTGGCAGTGTCGTCGCTCATGCTGGTTCTACTTCAGTGTCAAGCGGACTAGTAGCTTAGTTTATTTTGAAGGGTGTGTTGTGCTGAGGCCCTAGCAGAACTATGTTTATGTTCTTCCTCGTTATTTGAACTCTTTAGTACGTACAGTAGTACTAGTACTATGTCTTACTACTGTTCTTCTTGCAGTTGGTACTACTGCTCGTATCTTTGTGTTCCTACTATACTTAATACGTTCGTACTAGTAGTATAATTTGGGTCATTCGATTTGTGAAAGAAGTGTTTGACGGAGCGAAGGAAGAAGATGGTAGAAGAGGTGGAAGAAGCCCTTCTAGCCATCCATGTTGCATCAAAAGGCTCACATGAGTCGACTGACCCAAATTGGTCCTTCAGATTGCAGGATCCACTTGGCATTCAAGGTCTCGAAGGTAGATTCCGCGTCTGCACCCGGTTTGCGGGCTCGACGCGCGCGCGACTGGCTTCCGCCGCGATAGCCACCATGTGGGCCTCCTCCGTGCGGTCGGAGACGACAATGACACGGTAGTTCCTCCTCACCGACATGTGGGAGCACGCGCTCATCCTCCTCTTTGTATGCTGCGTGCATAGACGCGACTCCACCAGCTGCTCATGTGCTTGGCAGCACGGCAGCATCGCGAGGAGGGACTGCAGCCGACGTGAGCGGGCGAGCCTTCGGCTTCATGGCACAGGGATGGCGGTGACACGGCGGTGATGGGCGAGAAATTGTTGGCCGGAGCAGGCGGGCGCCGGCATGCGCAACAGCGGCGGCGGCATATTGATGAGTGTGTGTGTGGGAGCTTACTTTAGTTATATATATAAGGTTGGTCAAACATGAAAGAAAACCGTACTAGTACACGTAAACATTAGACTTAGGCAGCAGTTTTATTAGTTAGTACCACAGCCAAGATACGGAATCTTGTGCAAGCGCGTCAACCGCGGCCGCGCGATCGATCGAACGGTGCGTCACCGTGTCGCGCTCAAAGGACATCCACCGAACCTTTTTTTGTGTGTGAAAACAATCCTCGAATATTACTCAACTTTTTTTCCTATGAAAGTTCTTGACGTTGCAATATTTCCATATATTTGAATTTAGCTCCAGTTCGTGTTTATTTGGATTTGGACATTTTAGGTGCGCCCTAGTTTTTTTTAATATTGATTTTGTGTGTGTGACTGAGAGAGAACGTGTGTATGTTTCCATATGTGTGTTGTGGTAGAAGGGCAATGTGGAGACAGTGTGCGTGCGATACAGACATAAAGTGGTGTGAATGTGCAAATGATCATGCATGAGTGAGACATAGACAGATGCCGATACATTGTGTATACATTAGAGAATGGTCTTCTAGTTTAGGGCCTGTTTGGTTCCAATAAGTCACCTGACTTATAAGTCAGGTGACTTAAAATCAATGACTTATAAGTCACGCCTGTTTGGTTGTCATCTGACTTATAAGTCACCTGACCACACCTTCCCACCTTGTTTTTTAATGTAAAGGTGATGGGACCCACGTAAAAAGGGGTCACTTATAAGTTTTAAGTTGGGGTGGAGCAACTTATGACTTATAATTTGGGTCCGTTTGGCAAAATAAGTCACTTTTTGCACTTTTCGACTTATAAGTTGGTAACCTATTTGGAACCAAACAGGGCCTTACTTGTGTGTGTGTGTGAGAGAGAGAGGGAGATAGAGATAGAGAGAGGAGCATCTGTAACACAACAACCATCTCTCTCGATTCGTCCGTCCCTCGCACGGTCGCATTTTGACACCCTCACCCGGCCCCTGCCCACCTCAAGGCCCGCACAATCTCTTCGTGAATACCCATTTCTCTCCTTAGGTTTGTTTTCTCTTAATATCTGACACACACACACACACATACACACAGAGACACACGCAGCACAACACACACACACACACACACACTCCCCCGAGCACACTATTCATCCCCATCCAAGGTTATACGGCGACCACTCTCGCTTGTGCTTCTTTGCACCCCAACATGCACAACACCTCAATCTTCAAAGAGCGAATCGAGCAGATCAAAGATGGCGACCACACCGCGCTAGAGAATGCGGGGTCATTTGGAAGCAGGGTGATGTGATGATGGCTGACTGACTCATCCCCCCACCCTCTCTCTCTTGCACAAAATTAACAATCCCTCTCTCCCCCGCACAAAATTGTCAATCCCTCAACCCACGAGATCCTTCCCCTCTCGTCCATGTTTTTCTAGCTCTCTCACCAAACATGTTGTCTCTTCTCCTTCCACGTTTACAGAATCCATATGCAGACGCATCTCATGTATATTACATGTATCCATCTTTCTCACAAACCTAACTTCTTCCTCTCTCTTTCTCTCTCTCTCTCTCTCTCTCTGTGTGTGTGTGTGTGTGTGTGTGTGTGTGTCTCGTTAGGTTTGTCTCCTACTCTCTCGTCCACATACATACAATCTTTCCCGCCCTATCTGCTCCATCTTCAAAAGCTCTCTCTGCACGTTTCATTCACACATTGGGATATGTCAAAATGTTGCTTCTATAATGGCTGATGTAGAGTTATGGTTGTTTTGGTTGCATCCTACAACGTAATAACTATGAAATGCATTTAGACTCTCATTTGACTAGGATTATGTGAGTTTGAGCATGTTGTGAAGTACTATAGACCGTGTATACATCTTGGGATTCGACAATGATTGTAACTATTGAATTGTATAGACCATTACATTCGAAGTCAATAGCCTAATATATTTATTTCACAATTTCAACAAATGACTAGTTCACTACAAACTAAGAAAAAAATGTGTACTCCCTCCGTTTTTATTTAAGTCCGCGTATTAGCATTGGTCAAAGTCAAGTTTTGTAAACTCTCAGAAAGCTTATAACAAAAAATATTAACATATACAATAACAAATAAATACCATTAGATTCATTATTGAATGTACTTTCACATCATACATATTTTTATGGTAAATATTTATATTTTTCTATAAACTTGGTCAAACTTTAGGAAGTTTGACTTCGGTCAAACCTAATATGCAGAGTTTACTACTACTACTACTCGCTAGTTGCTTAGCCAAATCACTCAACACGCCACACGGGGAGTCCAGAGTCACAAAATTTTTAGGTCGGCGGGAAAATCTCCCACGACCCTGATTCGAGCAGTGGGAAGTTACCATCATAGCCTTCAGAACAGGCCTACGGATGACGCTTGGTAGGGGGCTGTTTTGGTAACTTCAGGTTCACCCTACCCAGCCAACCCCACCCCGGCACCCAACTAGTAGACCTGAATACTCCCCATTTTCTATCCCCACCGCAAAATAGACTTCTCCATGGCACTGCAGCCTTCGTGCTCCTCCCCTTTACATCGGCGCACTCGTCCACCACAGCACATCTGCCTCATCGATGACCTCGTATGCCGCACTGGAGCCGGTCCACTGTCATCGTCATACACGGAGCCACTTCCCCGGCATCGTCTTCCACGGTCTCGGATCTGCTTCTCGGAAGCCGACGCCAAGCGCAGAAGTACCACCGTCATGGACAATGATCTGACTCCCGTTGCCGACCATGACTCACATAGGCTGCCGCGACCTTGGTTCTCCTCCTCGATTGGTAATGTGTGTACTGAATCACTTAGCAGTACATGTGCACACTACTGGAATCAGCTAGTTTGCCATCTGCCAGTTCTTTGCCGTCCGCTAGCGGACGGCAAAGAACCTCTTTGTCATCAGCTTCCAAAAAGCAGACGGCAAAGAACTGGCTGATGGCAAAGACCAAGTTTGCCATCAGCCAGTTCTTTGCCGTCTGCTAGCGGACGGCAAAGATTCTTTGCCGTCGGCTAGCGGACGGCAAAGAGGGAGGGGCCCCACTGACGAGCTGCAAAAAAAACCTAACGGGCCCCTCTTTGCCGTCCGCTAGCGGACGGCAAAGAGCAAGAAGGCGGACGGCAAAGGGTGGCGGACGGCAAAGAGGGAGGCCCCACGTAACGTTAACGGGGCCGCGCCCCACACCCCCCTCTCTCTCTCTCTTTCTCTCCCACCTCCACCGCCCCGTCGCACCACGCCCCGCCGCCGGCCCAGCGCCCCCCGCCGCCGCCCCAGCGCCCCCCGCCGCCGCCCCGGCGCCCCCCACCCCGTCGCCCCCGCCGCCCCCACCGCCCTGCCGTCTGGGCGCCGCCACGCCCCGGCGCCCCGGCACCTCCGCGCCCCGCCGCCCCGGCCGGGCCCGGCGCCGCCGCCCCAGGCCGCCCCGCCCCCCTCCTCCGCCGCCCCAGGCCGCCCCGCTCCTCCACCGCCCCAGGCCGCACCGCCCCCCTCCTCCACCCTGCAGGTGATCTTCTTCCTTTTTTTCTTTTTTTCTGTTTTTTTAGTTTTAGGTTTATGTTTAGTTTAGATTTAGTTTTAGTTTTAGGATTAGTTTTAGGTTTATAGGTTTAGTCTTAGTTTAGTTTTAGGTTTAGATTTATTTTTTTTCTTTTTCTTTTTTTTAGTTTTAGGTTTAGTTTAGTTTTAGGAAAGAAGAAAAAGAGAAAAAAGAGGAGATCAGGAGAAGAAGAAGAGGAGGAGGAGAAGAAAAAAGAAGAAGAGGAAAAAGAAGAAGAAAAAAGAGGAGAGGAGGAGAAGAAGAAGAGGAAAAAGGAAAGGAGGAAGAAGAAGAAGAAGAAGAAGAAGAAGAAGAAGAAGAAGGAAAAAAGGAAGAAAAGGAAGAAAAGGAAGAAGAAGAAAAGGAAAAAAGAGGAAAAACCCCCGACCCGACACGGCACCCCGACCCGACACGGCACCCCGACCCGACACCGCACCCCGACCCCGACCCGGCACCCCGACCCCTAGACCCCGACCCCGACACCCCGACCCCGACCCCGACCCCGACACCCCGACCCCGAGCCTGACCCGACACCCCGACCCCGACACGGACACGGCACCCCGACCCCAACCCGACACCCCGACCCCGAGACCCCGACCCCGACACCGACACGACACCCCGACACCGACACCCTGACCCCGACACGGACACGGCACCCCGACCCCAACCCGACACCCCGACCCCGACCCCGACCCGGCACCCCGACCAGACACCCCGACCCCGAGACCCCGACCCCGAGCCTGACCCGACACCCCGACCCCGAGACCCCGGGCCTTACCCGACACCCCGACCCCGACACTGACATGGCACCCCGACCCCGACCCGGCACCCCGACGCGACACCCCGACCCCGAGACCCTGACCCCGACCGCGAGTCGGACCCGACACCCCGACCCCGACACCGACACGGCACCCCGACCCGACACCCCGACCCCGAGACCCCGACCCCGACACGGCACCCCGACACCGACAGGGCACCCCGACCACCGACACCTCCCGAAAATTAAGGTGTTCTTTGGCCTTCCAGAGGCCGACGGGGTCATATATTTGTGAATTATTAGTTAGGTCATATATTTTTCGATTTAGTTATGAAAAACATCATATATAATTGTGTTGATCGTGTAGTTTTAAATGTGCAGTTGTTTCATCGCTGCGAGGTTTGGTGTTCGACGACCTCGCCATGCGTTTGACGAGCTCTGCCCCTTCGTTCGTGGGTGAGCACAAATGACAAGTCCTCCTCCCCCATTAATTATTTGATCTATTCCGATGAAACTTGATAGCTAGCTATATATGTGTCTTGAATCATCAGTATGCGTAACCAATATGTGTCTCCCGTTCGAAAGCGTCATAGTTATAAATATGCATGCATTTGCATATTTATAACCTTGATTCTTTCGAATTGTCCAACGCTATCCATGGACAGCCCGAGTATGTGTAGATTGGGTTCGTTTTCCCATATGCTTTGCTCCGGATCCGACGCATATATTTCGTCAGTGCCTCCCCTGTTGTTCTCCGGGTACACATCCTCTCTGTTTATTGCAGAGACGTGTATCAGGAGAACAGCGGGGAGGTGCTGCCGAAATTTTGCGTCGGATCCGGAGCATAGCATGGGAAAATGAACCCAATCTACACATACACGGGTGGGATTAGGACCTATCATTACCTATTAGAGTGTAGGTTGCATGGACGTAATAAAATTGACAAAGTAGATCAACTGATGAATATATACATGGTGAATTACATATATAATTGTTGTGTGTCCAGTAGCTCTGAAAGTCAAGATGAGTGACCGTGCTTGGATGTATACCGGTCACACTGGTCAGAACAAATGGAGCGCTGAATGGTTCACAAAAACTAAGGGGTTTGTGCAAGCCGCATTTGCAAATGGCCAAAAGAAAACCTGGTGCCCCTATTTCCGGTGCGGCAATTGGGAAAAGAAGACAGAGGCTGAAATGGGCAAACACCTGCAGAAGAGTGGTTTTACGCCCGATTATACGGTGTGGACATTTCATGGTGAGTCTGCCCAACGTGACCGAGCTGAGGTGGATCGTCGTCGCACCGGCGAGCATGGTACCGGGATGGAAAACATGGTGCAAGACTATGATGATGCTCGGGATTCGGACGAGGAGATGGAGGAATCTGCAAAGGCCTTCAATGAAATGTTGGAGTCTTCGAAACGTCCGCTCCACGAGCACACTGAGCTTTGTTAGTTGGATGCCATCTCACAAGTAATGGCTCTGAAGGCTCAGTTCAACTTGGGCAGAGAATGCTATGACGCAATTATGACAGTATTTGGACGCTTTCTACCCAAAGGCCATGTAATGCCTGCAAACCTCTACCAGTCGGACAAAATCCTCCGTGCACTGAAGATGCCCTATGAGAAGATACATGCCTGTGAGAAAGGATGTGCCTTATTTAGGCTTGACTATGCGGACTTGAACTATTGTCCCATTTGCAAGTCTTCCAGGTATATTGTGGTAGACAACGGTATGGGTGAGAAGACACAGACCAAAATCCCCGTTAGTGTTCTTCGGTATATGCCAATCGTACCAAGACTTCAACGTCTTTTCATGGTCGAAGAGATGGCCAGACAGATGACATGGCACAAAACAGGCAAAAGAACCGAACTAGATGCAGATGGGAATCTAATGATGGTACACACATCGAATGGTGTTGCGTGGAAAAAGTTTGATGAATTACATGCTGACAAAGCGGCAGATCCGAGGCATCCTCGAGTCGGCATCAGCACGGATGGGTTCAGTGTGTTTGGTATGACGGCAGCCCAATATAGTTGTTGGCCCGTATTTGTCTTTCCACTCAATCTCCCCCCCGGACAGATTATGCAAAGAAAGAACATTTTCCTGACGTTGATAATTCCAGGACCCAACTATCCGGGCAAAAATATGAATGTGTACATGCAGCCGCTTAAGGACGAATTGCAAGAAGCCTGGGATAATGGGTTCAAGACATACGACGCCTTTAGCAAACGGAACTTCATAATGCATGTCTGGTACATGTACTCGACGCATGACTTGCCGGTGTATGCGCTATTAGTTGGCTGGTGTGTGCATGGAAGGTTCCCGTGCCCCACATGCAAGGGAGCTCTTGAGTTTCGTTGGCTTCAGGCCGGTCGCAAGTTTTCTTGCTTCGACATGCATAGACAGTTCCTGGATCCTCGCCATAAGTTCAGGAAAGACAAGAAGAACTTCATCAGGGGTAGAGTTGTCAAAAACTCTGCACCACCTGCATTGACAGGCCAACAGACCCTGGATCAGTTAAACGCTCTCGAGCCAGATCCACAACGTCCAGGGTACTTCAAGGGGTATAATACTAAGCACGCGTGGACTCACAAAACATGCTTATGGGATCTGCCTTACTTCAAAGACTTCCTTTGCCCACACAACATCGACGTGATGCACACTGAGAAGAATATCGCCGAGGCACTTTTTGGTACATTGTTCGGCATAGATGGGAAGTCAAAGGATAATACTAAGGCCAGAGTCGATCTGGAGGCGCTATGTGATAGGCCGTTACAAAACATGAAAGAACCGAAAGGAAAGCAGAACTAGACGAAGCCAAAGGCATGGTTCAATCTTGGAAGGCCAGCTATGAGGGAAATTCTCTTGTGGGTGCAACAGCAGTTGATGTTTCCCGATGGGTATGCAGCGAATCTAAAGAGGAGAGCGAATCTTGATAAACTGAAGATATTTGGTCTCAAGAGTCATGATTGGCACATATGGATTGAGCGGGTAATGCCGGTGATGTTGCATGGCTTCATCCCTGAGGATGAATGGCTAGTACTGGCAGAACTCAGCTATTTCTTCCGTGTTCTTTGTGCGAAAGAACTATCGCCTGGCATGCTAGAAGAAATGGAAGAGTTGGCGCCGGAGTTGATCTGCAAGTTAGAGAAGATCTTTCCACCGGGCTTCTTTAATCCAATGCAGCATTTGATTTTGCATCTCCCGACCGAGGCAAGATTGGGGGGGCCCGTGCAAAATCGTTGGTGCTACCCAACTGAGAGGATGCAGAAGACGCTTCGAGAAAAATGTAAAAATAAACGTAGAATTGAAGCATCGATGGCTGAGGCATTCATTACAGAGGAGGCGGCAAACTTCGTAACAGCGCACTACGAAGCCAAAAATCGTCATTTGCATAATCCGAAGCCTCGGTACAATGCTGACGAGCCTAAAAAGGGTGGATCCAACCTCAGCCTATTCAAAGGGAATCTCGCACCAGCTAGTGTTTCACATCCAGTATCTTTGGATAACGAAGAATGGCGGACCATTTCGTTGTATATCTGCAACAACCTGATAGAAGTGCGGCCGTACATCGAGTAAGTTCTCGGTACATTGTTTCGCAACTTCTATTTCCTTTGAACTACTCTTATTCCTGGATATGTCATACAGTCGATACGTTACCATATTCTCATATGGAGCGGAGATCCAAAAGGATTCCGTCGAAGAGTATGAGCTTCTCGCAAAGCAAGGAGGTGGCTATCCCGGTTTCAGCTCTTGGTTCAAACAAACGGTAATTTCTATTAGACAATTTCATTTCATTCGCTAATTTGTGCGTAATGCAACAATCCTTTCATATTAAACCTATAGGCTAATTCAGAGTCTATGGACGCCGAATTGAGACAAGTCGCTAATGGTTTTGACTATAAGGTCCGTTCATTTGACAAGTACGACATCAACGGGTATCGCTTTCGTACCTATGGCAAAGAGCTATCGATGGCGGACCGAAAGTCAACAAATTGTTGTGTATCTGCTATCGGTGAAGGAGGTACCGAGTATTATGGGAGAGTTGAAGCAATTTATGAACTTCTGTTCTATGGTGAAAACCCACCGAATGTCGTAGTCTTCAAATGTTATTGGTTTCAGCCGAAGGAGACTAGAAGGACTCATGAACATGTAGGGCTAGTTGAAATCAACCAAAGCACTCATTTAGATGTTCCTGATGTCTATATTATGGCTCAACAGGCGACCCAAGTATTCTATCTACCGTGGGCCTGCCAAACTAATCCAAATCTGAAAGGTTGGGATGTCGTTTATGAAGTGCCGCCACGTGCTAGACTTTCTCCCCCAAAGGAAGAGGATTATGAACCTCACATTAACCCAGACACATATGAAGGAGAATTCTTCCAAGAGACACGTCTTTCCAAAAAGCGTTTCAAGAACCGCTATACTTCACCCCAAAACATTGAAGTAGACAGCGACAATGAATCCGACATCACCCCAGAGGAGGAACAAGAAGAGCCGGAACAAGAAGAGGTTACTGCTGCGGATGACCTGTTAATGCTTGACCGATTACGTCAAGGTGGCCTTGCACATGTTGATGCCAATGAACCCTATGAGCCCGTCATTGATTATAGTGATGATGATGATTATGCATTTATTGATGATACTGATCGAGATTATTAGTAGTGTCAGGTATTACATTTTTTTATGTTGTACTTGATGATGATACACTTAAGTGATACACATATTATTATTCATGTCGGTCTTTTTTTATGTTGTACTAATTTCGTTTACTGTTTGTCATGGCAGGTGTTGAAAGATGGTGGGCGCTGGTCGGGAGCGTGGTCTGAGGTCTTCCATTCCAGACGCACCTCTCCGCCGAGCGTTGCTGGACAGTATGGCCACACCGCCGGGCCCTTCTTCGTCGATCGTGGTGCCCAGCAGGGGACGAGGTAGGAAGAGAGGAGGTGGGGCACGTGGTCGTGGGAGAGGAGGTAGGGTGACTGCTACGGTGCCTTCCTCGCCGCCACCCCCAGCCGTTTCACCCGAGCACGTGACTGCTAGGGTGGACTCGTCCGAGGAGGAGGCTACACGGACTCCGGTCCACGAGCCTCCGGTCCACGGGTCTTCGGCCCACGAGAGTTCGGCCCACGTGACCCCGGAGGAGCACACGTCCGGATGGGGTACCTGGCCGGATCAGCCCGAGGAGCCGAGTGGCCATGCTGATGATGGCGGGGAGCCGACTGATCTTGAGGAGGAGGGGGGCACCGTCTACCAGCGTGGTGCTACACGGCTCCCGTCCGTGCCGGTGACCCGCGAGCAGAGGTGGTTGATTTTCCCTGATGGGGAGAGGTACGTAAGTGCATTTAATATTTTTGTACCTTGTGCATTCACGTTTTTTCAAATAACTAATGCGTTGGCCTTTTCATGCTGCAGGGGTTGGGACCACCATCATAGTGTCCGCCGGCCCAACTCCGTCCTTGGAGTTCTTTGCCGGCAAAACTTCCCGGGGTTTGTCACGTTGCCTGGTGAGGGTCGGCTTCCAGAGCTTGGATTGAGCTGGGAGCACTACGTGGCTGCCCCGGCCCCGCCAAATGAGATTATCGACGGTGTCGTGTGTGACACGAGGGCAGACATGGTGATCAGAAAGTTCTGGGTAATTTCTCCTTTACACATTTAAAAATCTTCAACTAGCTAGTTATTAATTGTACTAATCAACATTGTCTCATTTGATTGCAGACATTCTACAGGTGTGAGGAGGGATACGAGGAGGACGCGGCACATGTTATCGAGAACGTCTGCAAGCGCCTACTCCAGAACTTACGGCACGAGGCTCGGGTGCAGGCTGTTCGAGACTACTACGCCTTGCGTGGTATCAAGAAGACCAAGCCGGCGTGCCGCGATAAGTTCCTGAGTAAGGAGCAGTACATGAAGGTAATTCTTAAGGCCTTCTCTACTTAAGTTCCTTCATTTAGTAATTCTTAGCCGTAGCGCTCAAGTTTCTATTTGCTAACTTAGGCGCCTCCGAGATGGTGTGCGGATCGGATGGATTGTTGGGAGGTGTTGGTCGATGAGTGGTGCTCACAACAATGGCTAGCCCTCCACAAGGAGGCCAAGGACAAACGTGCCCAAATGGAAGGTGTGCCACACCATCAAGGCAGCTCCAACTTATATCAGTTCGGGCGCAACTAGGTATGTGGTTTGCTTCATGATTCATGCAATTCATTCATCATGCTGGCATGAGCCCTTTAATTACTAATTTTCATTGTTTCTCTCTTTCAGGCACGCTACAATAAGGCGGATAAGGTGCCAGAGGTGTATGACCTCTATGCCATGGCCCACACTGCCTCTTTCAAGAAAGTCAAGGCTTTCTCTCAGTCTGACCTCGATGATGCAAACAACTTCACCAACATCTCCTCCCACAACAAGCTCGTGAGATATAGAGATGAGGGGAAGGCGAGGAAAGGGGAGGACTTTAACCCGAGCCAGGGTCCCATTGATCCAGAGCTGTTGATGATATCTGGTGGTGGGAGGTCCCATGGCTCCATAGCCATTGGAGATGGACTTATCCGTTGTCCTAGCACTCTCCCGGAGATCAAGGCGCGCCAGTCGAGCTCCGCTCCTGAGATAAGGCCTCATGAACGGCCAGTGCAACTCGCCATCAAGGTTAGTGATACGTACTCAGTTATCTTTCTCCATTACATTGTGTGCGCTTCCATCAATGATTACAAATGGTCATGTGAGTGGTATTGCAGGCTGCTATACAGAGTGAGAGAGATAGAACAGAGAAACTTCTGGCGGAGGCGGCGGAGAGGCAGCGGGAGTTGGAGGAGAGGACGACAAAGATGCTGGAGGAGGAGAGGGCACTGAATGACATGCAGGCAAGGGCCATGTACGAGATCCTTGTGGTAAGTTTCTTCTGCAGATTAGCCAAAACATTCATGTAGTGTTTGTCTCATTACTAACTAGTATGACTGAGTCGTCAAAACCAAATGTGCAGTCTGTGTGCGAGAAGACAGGTCAGACCGCTCCGCCGATGCCAGTGATTGCTCCTGGGACCACGGTGAGTTTTATTTGAATGGACATTACTTGCTAGTCTTAACATTTGAGTGTCATCATGCTAACAAGACATTGGAAATGATCTTTGGTGCAGCATAACTCCAGACAAGCATCACACGATCCTTCTCCAGCTACCGACACGAGCCATCCCGCTCCTACACCTCCTGGATCTTGGTAAGTTTATCTAGTGTTTTGCTTAACACATGCATAAAGACCTAGACTTAGCTTTATTTCCTCCAATGCTTACCATAATGACGTAGACTTAGCTTCTTCTCCTCCAAAATGACTTAATAAGCTTACTGACCTCCAAAACCATCCATTTTACCTAAGTTAGCTCTAAAACGATCTATACTTAGCTTACTTATGTCAAAAGTTGCATAATTAGCTTAGTTAGCTCATAGACGATCCATTTTACCTAAGTTAGCTCCAAAATGACCCATCTTACCTAGGTTAGCTTATAAATGATCCAGTTTATCCAAGTTAGCTCTAAAATGACCCAATTTACCTAGAGTAGCTCCTAAACGATCCATTTCACCTAAGTTAGCTAAAAACGATCCATTTCACCTAAATTAGCTCTTAAATGATCCATTTCACCTAAGTTTGCTAAAAAACGATCCATTTCACCTAAATTAGCTCTTAAATGATCCATTTCACCTAAGTTTGCTCAAAAACGATCCATTTCACCTTAGTTAGCTCAAAAACAATCCATTTCACCGAAATTAGCTCTTAAATGATCCATTTCACCTAAGTTTGCTCAAAAATGATCCATTTCACCTTAGTTATCTCAAAAACGATCCATTTCACCTTAGTTAGCTCAAAAACGATCCATTTCACCTAAATTAGCTCTTAAATGATCCATTTCACCTAAGTTTGCTAAAAAACGATCCATTTCACCTAAGTTAGCTCAAAAACGATCCATTTTACCTTAGTTAGCTCAAAAACGATTCATTTCACCTAGTTAGCTCAAAAACGATCCATTTCACCTTAGTTAGCTCAAAAATGATGCCCTTCACCTTAGTTAGCTCAAAAACGATTCATTTCACCTTAGTTAGCTCAAAAACGATCCATTTTACCTAAGTTAGCTCATAAACGATCTATTTTACCTAAGTTAGTTCTAAAATGATCCATTTAACCTTACTTAGCTCATAAATGATCCATTCTACCGAAGTTAGCTCTAAAATGACCCATTTTACCTAGGTTAGCTCCAAAATGATCCATCTTACTTAGGTTACCTCTAAAATGATGCATTTTACCTAAGTTTGCTCATAAGCGATCCATTGCACCTAGGTTAGCACATAAACGATCCATTTGACCTTACTTAGCTCATAAACGACCCATTTCAACTAAGTTAGCTCGTAAATGATCCATTTCACCTTAGCTAGCTCATAAACGACCCATTTCAACTAAGTTAGCTCATAAATGATCCATTTCACCTTAGCTAGCTCATAAACGACCCATTTCAACTTAGTTAGCTCATATATGATCCATTTCACGTAAGTTAGCTCATAAATGACATACTCTTCTTGTTCTAGTCTTCTTCTTGTTCTACTCTTCTTGTTCTAACTTTCTAATTTTTCATTTAGCAGATTTCATTCACTTGATGAAAGCTTGCATAGATGGAGTGCTCCTTATCCCTTTCTCTGTTTCTTTTGTATCGTTGAACTATGCATGTATCGTTGGATGAAACTATTGTAATATATATGGTTGGATGCCTCTATGTTGAACTTGTTATGTATGATGGAACTATGCATGTAATATATATGGTTGGATGATGAAGTTATGTGTTGGATATCTTATATGTTTGCTCTATAATGGCCTTTTGAAATATATCTATATATGTCATATATATTTGTGATGAAAATTGTTGGATTTAATAAAAAACAGATAAAAGAGCCAATATGCAGGCTCTTTGCCGTCTGCCGTGGATGGCAAAGAAGCCACGTGGCGTCCACCTGTGCTTCCTGGGAGCTGACCCGTTTGGTCAGTTTGCCTACAGTGGCAGACGGCAAAGAACCTGCCATGTAGTGACGTGTAGATGACATCATACAGCGGACGGCAAAGACCCTAGAAATTTTGCCGTCAGCGGCAGACGGCAAAGGCCTTCCGTTAGCCACTTAACGGACTGACAGCGCAACTATTGCCGTCCGCCGTCTTTGCCGTCTGCCGCTCTCTCTTTGCCGTCCGCCGCAGACGGCAAAGGCTTTGCCGTCAGTAGCTGACGGCAAAGAACCTGTTTACCGAAGCCTACTTTACCGGAGCCTTTTGCCGTCCGCCGCTGACGGCAAAGGCCTATGCCGTCCGCCGTTCGTGCCTTTGCCGTCCGCTACGGCAGACGGCAAAGTAGCTGATTCCTGTAGTGGCAGTTCCAATTTTGTTCATACCTACCCTTCAAATTTCCTGGGTGCTATTGTTCCCTTAAAAGTAATTGGTTATAGCCTCCATTGTCCAACAGAATATCAGCTTCTAATTGTGTGTCGCTCCTGTATCGCACTGTGCTTGGGTAGGTTTTTCATCTGCAACCAGTAGTGTGGCAAATGATGGAAAGGTTTTTAGAACTAGCAAGATGCCCATGCGTTGCACGCATCAAGATGCATTTGTATGAGTAGTTTATCTTGTGGGAGAAAAGGATGAACGAGGGAAGGCCTTATTTGCAAATCCGGAGAGGGGTATGGGTATATTTTTGCAAAATTCCCATTTGTTTCCTTCCTATCTGTCAGATATAAATCGGACGGCCTATATTGCAAGAAAAAAAGTATAGAGAAAAAAAGTAGACAGTAAAGGAAGTAGAGATAAATATTAAATATTAAATATAAAATAAATATAACAGTAGAGAAGAGAGTAGAGATAGCATGTTGAGATTTTTAAAGCGCCGCACGTTGCGATTCTGTTGGAGATGCTCTAACATGGCAGACGAGTGCTTTAATGTTGCCCACAAGATGCACGAGTATTACTAGTACTATATTTTTCTTGCCAGGTTGAGATTTTAAAACCACGAGTGCGAACATGCAGAGGAGCAATGAAGACCAAACACGGGATATTCGGGACATCTTCAACGAGCGTGGCAAGTTAAAGAGGAGCTGCACCGAACCTGTAAAACGAGCTTTGGTAAGTAACACCCTTTCAATTACTTTCATGTAGCCTCATGTTCTTCGATGTGTATATGTTGTAGTTTCTGTTTCTCTTAAGCGTGGTGTTCTTCGATGTGTAATAAGAAGAGTCTTAATCGTCCTAATGCTTTCGTTTTTAGCTTGATGTAGGAAGTGGGTGTTCTCACCTTGTAGTATGTTTTTATTTTTATTTTCCTCTTGAATTCACTTCTCCGAGTTCTGTTTATCTGGCTTCTACTAAATGGATCCGGGTTGCTCTAAGTATTGATCTAAAAAAGAAGTAATTTCATGTCAGGATGTAGTTCCTGCGAGGAGGGAAGTATGGTCAACCTCGAGATCATGTTTCCAAAATGAGGCTGGATTACACACAAGGTGCCTGTTCCCTAATGATGATGGATTAGACACAAGGTGCAAATTCCCGGATGATGTTGGATTACACACAAGCCAGGTGGAGTCGTCAGCTGTTCGTGTCCTCATGGCATTAGTAAAGGCTGAAAGAAAACGTGTAGCAGCCCTTGAGAATGTAGTTGAGTTCCTGAAGAAGCGAAAAGAGCAATCAAATGCTCTCTTCACCCAAGGCAAAGAAGAGATGGAAGAAGCCAGAAATAAGCTAGCAGAGGCAGAGCAGGCTAGGCGTCTCCTGCTATCTAAAACTGTTGTCAATACAAAATTTCCTTCATAATAGCTAGGTTCAAATGTTTATCCATTTAGCATGCCTGTTGTGATGTCTGTGCATCTACTGATGTGGCACAAAATGTATCAGCTTAAAATGAGGCGATAGTGTGTGTGTTCACGATCGAGAGGGCGTGTCTCAAGAAGGGAAGAAAAATCTACATAGATACAAGGAGCGGGAGAGAGACATGTATGCGATGGTGGAAGCACGAGTGTGCGGGTGCATAAACCTATCTAGAGGCTAGCTAGTCCATAAATGTTTGTGAGAGAAATATGAGTCGGGGTGCGAAAGTGAGAGTTTTGTCTATGTGAGAGAGAGAGACGGTAGTCGGGAAGGGGAGTGGAAGCAGGAGTTGTGTGTGTGTCTGTGAGAGAGAGAGAGAGGAGACGGTAGTCGGGGTTGTCTGGTCGGTAAACAAATGAATAATGCAGTCTGGGATGGAGATGAAAAGGAGACCGCAACAAATGTTGTGTCTACAGTAGTGTGTCCTCGGCCTAAATTGACTCCCTCCCCGATTCATATTCATACACGGTGTGCGCCAAAAACAAACTCTTGTCAGCAAATATTCGTTGTATGCGAGATTACCGTCCTATCCCCAACCGACTAATGTTGATGTGATGTAGTAGAAATTTAAAACAGGGGCTAAGTTTGTAAATTTCCTTGCATTTGAGACAAGCGCGCCCTGAATACATGGTTCCCCCTTCCTCTCTACCTCCCTTTTCCCCATTCGTACTCCGTGGGCGCCAAAACACCCTCTCCACGCCACCCTCCTCCGTCCACCGTCGTCTGCCACTCCATCCACCGCCGTCCTCCTCCACCATGTCGGAGCTGATACCCGGACGCCGCCGTCCATTACAAGAGATTGACCTCTCTCATCCACGGCTTCGGACCGGGATCCTTGCATCCCGTCCTCTCGCTTCTTCCCCGCCGTCATCCACCTTGCTGGCGCCGCTCCTATGACTGTCTCGTCTACCGCGCCCCACCGCCACCGTCTACCCTCCTAGATCTGCTTCCACGCCACCGACAGTCATCGCTACCGCAGCACCATCAAATTCTCAGCAAATGGGTACACGGCGCCGCACCAGAGGCAGTACTCTCGTGTATCTGGTCAACTTATTTATCGCAGCAAGAAAATAGATCGCCATTGCTTTACTCTGATTTCTTGTCTTGTCTGCACCTTCAGATCCACCATGGCATGCTCAACACTATACATCCAATGCTTATGGTTTTCCCCCTTTATATTCCACACTAGTTAAATCATAGTAGACTAAATTTCAAAATTGGGTCAGTCGATTTTTCAGAGCTCGCCAGAGTTTGCCGGTGCGATCGAAGGGGCTCGGTTGGTTGTGGGGCCTCGCCGAACGAAGAAAACTTGACACGGGTGGGGGTTGGGGCGGGGGTGGGGGTGGGGGTGGCGGAGGAACACATGCGGTGGGGGCGGGTGGTCCGTTCGGCTGCCCGTGCGGTGTTCTGTATGGGAAGAATCAGAGACGACGAAGAAGAAGGGTTAGGAGACGTAGGTTCTTCATCCAACCGCCTGAAATGGTTGAGAGACAGATGGGACTTCCATTCTTAATGCGCTCTGGTTCAACATGTGTGGGCACTGCGCAACCAACATTTTATTATCCAAAATCTGCTTGCTCTTCTTTATCATGTTCCTCTTTCGTTCTTCTTTAATATGTACTCTCTCCGTTCCTAAATACAAGTCTTTGTATACATTCCACCATGGACTACATATGGAGAAAAATGAGTGAATCTACACTCTAAAATGTATCTGGATACATCTGTATGTGATCCATAGTGGAAATTTCTACCAAGACATATATTTTGGAACGGAGGGAGTATGATAGTAGTACAGTATGTTCCTTGTACTGAAGATGAGCAGGGACATTTGCAGTGTAGAGGTCTATACGGTCGGTGGTGATGGACACTTTGAGCCTCTTTGATTCGTAGGATCTTGTAA
The DNA here is from genome assembly GCA_034509565.1 of Triticum monococcum. NCBI lineage: Eukaryota > Viridiplantae > Streptophyta > Magnoliopsida > Poales > Poaceae > Triticum > Triticum monococcum. The sequence continues at coordinate 344,086,208 of CM067847.1, forward strand.
ACATAGGAATAGGATTTGTAGTGGCCTGCCCACTTGAATCCTATAAGAATAGCAAGGAAATGCGGGGAGCTGTGTCGCCTTTGAGAGTTACACTGATATTAATAGTACCGCACCTTCACTTGAAGAGAGCTGGTATCTGAAGCCTTTCAAGCTGTACTGGCAATACTAGCACATATATTCCAGCAAGTTCCACTTTGCTAATTTTCTCTGATGCTTAAGTTTTTCCCGTTATATCTACACTATGATCTGTGTAGCTGCTTTGTGTCACACTAGTAGCAGTCCACTCTTGAAGCTAAACACTCAATGAATTACAAAATTGGCACCAAGGCATTGAGTGCCATTCTGGATGCAATGAAACTCATATGCTCCCCACCTATTGATTCTTCTTCAGAATATGATCCTAATGAATATTCTAACCTCGAGGAGTCAAAGGCAGATGGCCTATCCTGTTCACCCATCAAGGTGCCTGTTCTAATTTGGCAATGTTTTATTGATTGCGGGTATCATGCATATGTTGTCTTGCATTTCTTCTACTTTGTTGCACCGCCATCTGCTTAGTTTACTCATCATATATGTCGAGATGCCATGCCCATCCATTATCAATACATATTCCATCTGTCATCATACCATGTTTTTCCACTCAAATGTTGTTCTTGTGCATCAGACATCAAAAATAAAGAAGGTGATTGCCGAACCTGAAGGAGCACCAGCAAAGTCCTTGAAAAACGTGGTGGTGCCGGAGAAATCAGATAACACCCCACTTATATAGGTTGTACAACCAGTAACACAAAACGTAGGACCGACTCCAGCAGACTGTACCCATACTTCACTGGCCACACCACTAGCTCCACCACACAGGACCTGCACTCCAGCAAAAGGTATACCGATTTCATTTGCCATAGCACCAGCTGTACCTTACAAAAATCCCACTCCAGCAAAAAGTACAGCAAGTCCACTGTAGAGATGGCCAATTCCTGCAGATTGGAACCCCATTCCATTTATTCCCAGTTTAAAAGAGAATGCTTTCAATGTTGTTAGGGACTACGTGCACATATTCCCATCATGGAAAGATTATTGTGAAAACAAACACCATTTTCACATCTTCCTGTCCAACTTATGTGTAAGTGCTATTATTCATGGTTATTATTTTCCTATTTTCTGCTGATTGAACACATCAATGATTTACATTACATTGTTGTAACTAGGCCAGGGTCAATCTGGATAGTCATGACGAGCAAAGCTTGCTTTTGCTTTTCAAGGAAGCATTGCAGCAGTATCGGTGTTACCTGAGGAAATCACACTTTGATGGCAAGTCTATAAACGAATTTCCGGTGAAGTCTCCTTAGCTAAATTTAGAAGGCATTGAATGGAAAAACCTTGTTATGCAATGGTCTCGTTCCCAGGATGAGGTATTGTCTATGAAATCACATGACAATTTGAACTTCTACTTTTCCGCATGTGCCTTACAGATCTTTTTTGCAGGAAATCTGCTCGAAGAAGAATTCCAGTTTGACAAGAACGACAGGATATCACAAATATGTTGTCTGCTGCTTTGCTATTGTTAGTACCTGTTGTCCTATATCACTGTACTTGCATACATACCTGGTTCATTATGTGACAACAGTATTCATGATAGCTTGCTTATCAATTGTTCGCTCCAAATTATCTTATCTGTATGAACGGTTACATTAGTGTAGAATATATCCAAGGCCAATGTTTTCTAGCTCTGCATTGTTCTTGTAAGTACATGTTGTCCTTTATCAGTCTACTTATAATGACAGGTAGTTGTTCATGTACCATCACTCTGCAGCTTATTTTCCTTTGCCCTCCATTTTCTACACGTCAGATCTATATTTACTCTTACCCTAAGGTTGGTACTGAAGAAGTTTAGTTGTGCATTGCTCTTGGCTGTACCTTTTTCCTGTATCACTGCACTTACATTTAAAGCTACTTGGTTATCTAGCATCACTCTTCATCTTATCTTAAATATTCTCCATTTTTTCGTATATTATCACATCTATATTTACTCTTAACAAAATGTAGAATAAAGACAATGCTTTTGAATAAGATTTTGTGGTAAACTTCTTGAATTGCCCCCCATCAGCATGGACAAGGCCTTTATAGAGCATGTCTTCACCAATAATGTAAGTTTGTCCATCTCAAGCCTTCAAACTTTGTTGTATATATTTCGTTAGGCATGACTGCAACAGCTGTTTATTTTTGGTGTCTACATCAAATTGCTTGTTTAAAGTTTATTATGTAGTTCATAAACAAAAGTTTGTCCTTTCTCAATTTAAGTTTTCAGTTGTACAACCAAGTTCCTTCTTCATACCATGTAAATTAACCTATACAGAGCAAGTGATCTTCTTTTGCACTGCATGTATGCTTCTGTTCTTCATCCATAATCCAGTGGTGTGGTGAACCTACCCACTACAGCACAATGTCATATTCTGCAATTTCTTAACTATGAACAATGTCATATCATTCTACTATTATTTAAACCGTCTCTTTATTTGCCAATCTGAAATGGTATAAATTGACGCACACTAACCATTGATACTTATGAGTTCTTGATTTGTAATCCAGTGGTGTCGTGAAGCTGCCAACTCCTTCACAATGTCATTTCCTGCCATGTCTTGACCTGAACAATACCATATTGTGTTAATGCAATTTTAAACTGTGTCACTTTATTCGTCAGTAAGAAATGTGATGAATTGTCAGCACTGATACTTTTATGTGCAAAACCTGTCATTTGTCTGCTTGTTTATCTTTCAGAGTGAGGAAGATATAAGTGTTGAACAAGCGCGGTCTCATCATCTTGCTCAGCTGCTTGCGCTGCAGCTCCCCAGCAGGGCTAACCTTTCTTGAACTCTAGTGAAGTGCTGTCGGTTTTGTATATTATTTTGTCGGCGTGTTTATTTGCACTTGTGGCGATCTTTCATGCCCAGTGTATGTAATCTGCTGTCTGCTAGTGCTTTATTATCATAGTGGCGAACTTTGATGCCCAGTGGATGTAATATGCCGTAATTTCTTTATTGTATAGTCTAGGTTTTTTCTTATTCACGATGCTACAGTTATTTTACTGTATATATATCGTGTCTTCGCAGTAAACCGGCCAAACCGTAGAATTACGGTACATAATCGGGCTGTCATGCAATCACGATGTAGGTTGGGCCTGAAACATGCCGAACAGCTCACAGGCCGGCAGCAGCCCGAAATGAACCCCGGCCCATGATTGTGCGAATCAAATCACGGGCTTTTAATAGGCCAAAATTATCTTGATCCTTGTTTGGCCTAATCAGATATCGGCTGCGAGCAGGCCGGATGAAAACTGGGCCGTAGTTAGGCCCAACTATATGACGGGCTTTTAAAAGACTGAAATTAATATAGGGCCGAAATGTTAAACGGGCCCTTAACAGGCCAAAACTAATATTAGGCCGAATTACTAATTGGGCCTTTAGCAAGTGGGCCCAAAAGCATAGTGTCCAGTTGACAGGCCGAATCTGATATGGGCCATAATTGAGCCCAAAGCCTCTTAAAGTGCCAGACCTGATCTGGGCCGTAATTTGGCCCAGAATGTGGTAGGCTTTTAACGGGTCGGAACTCATATGGGCCACTATTAGGCCCGGAGAGTGGCAGGCCATTAATGGACCGGATCAAATATGGGCCGGCATTTGGCCCAAAACATGGTAGACAGTTAATGGGCCGGCCTACTAGGGTCCTCAAAATCTTATGGGCCTACAGCTGGGCCGGCCCATTAATGTCGGTGAAATCTCGTGGGCCTTTAGCTGGGCCGCCCCATTATGATTGGCAAGAATCTTGTGGGCCTTTACCTGGGCCGGCCCATTATGGCACACAAAAATCTTGTGGGCCTTTACCTGGGCCAGCCCATTATGGCCCGCAAAATCTTGTGGGCCTTTACCTGGGCCAGCCCATTATGGTCCGCAAAATCTCATGGGCCTTTAGCTGGGCTGGCCCATTATGGTCCGCAAAATCTTGTGGGCCTTCAGTTGGGCCGACCCATTTAAACTTGATGGGCCGGTCCACGTGTCAACATATCATAGGCGCGGTTTGCCCATTGGATGAGTGACACCCGTGCCAATGCGGACCTGACACATGTCTCATCCGGCCAATGATGATTTTACACATGGAAAATTCCCATTGGTCGGGGCTGTTAATGGGTTATCGGATCCAAAACCCGACCCGATAGCTTTCCGTTACGGTGGATGCCACATGTCGATCACCCTTGACGAAAGCACTTCTATGACGCGCAATTTATCGTCATGGAAGTGGACACTTCCGTGATGATAATTTTGGTAATGTCATGGAACACTTCTACGATAACACAGGTATGACTATCATGATTCTGTCATAAATTTGTCATGGATGTACATGCATGACAAAAAACGCGACGTACTATGACAAACATGTATCATCACGGAAGTGTACATTTCTTGAAGTTCCGGTAACCTCCCGGTGCTCCCGCATATGCCCGAACTCACCTGGAACCATTCCGACGTCCAAATATAGTCATCCAATATATCAATATTTATGTCTCGACCATTTTGAGACTCCTTGTCATGTCCGTGATCATATCTGGGACTCCGAACTACCTTCGGTACATCAAAACACATAAACTCATAATACCGATCGTCACCGAACATTAAGAGTGCGGACCGTACGGGTTCGAGAACTATGTAGACATGACTGAGACACGTCTCTGATCAATAACCAATAGCGGAACCTAGATGGTCATATTGGTTCCTACATATTCTACGAAGATCTTTATCGGTCAAATTGCATAACAACATACGTTGTTCCCTTTGTCATTGGTATGTTACTTGCCCGAGATTCGATCGTCGGTATCTCAATACCTAGTTCAATCTCGTTACCGGCAAGTCTCTTTGCTCGTTCCGTAATGCTACATCCGTAAGTACTCATTAGCTACATTGCTTGCAAGTCTTATATTGATGTGCATTATCGAGAGGGCCTAGAGATACCTCTCCGACAATCGGAGTGACAAATCCTAATCTCGATCTATGCCAACTCAACAAACACCATTGGAGACACCTGTATAGCAGCTTTATAATCACCCAGTTACGTTGTGATGTTTGGTGGCACACAAAGTGTTCCTTCGGTATTCGGGAGTTGCATGATCTCATAGTCATAGGAACATCTATAAGTTATGGAGAAAGCAATAGCAACATACTAAATGATCATCGTGCTAAGCTAATGGATGGGTCAAATCAATCACATCATTCTCTAATGATGTGATCCCGTTAACCAAATGACAACTTATGTCTATATTTAGGAAACATAACCATCATTGATTCAATGAGCTAGTCAAGTAGAGGAAAACTAGTGACACTTCTATATGTCTATATATTCACACATGTACTAAGTTTCCGGTTAATACAATTCTAGCATGAATAATAAACATTTATCATGATATAAGGAAATATAAATAACAACTTTATTGTTGCCTCTAGGGCATATTTCCTTCACTAGGCACACACTTGTGTGGCATCATGCAGCTTCTAGGCCAGCCAGCCAAGCACCTACGTGGTGGCATGCAGATATTCGTGAAGATCCTGCCACCGCACCAGCTCAGCAGCCAGCCAGCGTGGCGCTGCATGCCTCGTCACCTTGGACGCGCGTCGAAGCAAGGCGAGGCGGCGATGGACGGGATAGGCTCCTTTATCGTCCCCGATAAAGCAAGAGGACACATAGGCGGCGCATTAAATGCGTTTTGTCCTAGGATGTTAGGAGATAAACTTGTACACTGTACATACTTTACATCTCCTGTGCGCCACTGTGGCGGCCCCTTTGACATATAAAAGGAGGACCGAGGCGTACTGAAGAAGGATTCGGACTTTTTGGACTGGGCATGCACCGCAGCTAGTTCAAGAACTCAACAACACTAAATACACACAAAGAAGGACTAGGGTTTTACGCATCGCCTGCGGCCCGAACCTGGGTAAAAATTCCACCGAGTTGATCTTCTAGACCCGCTCTTTGTGCAGCCCCACGCCCTGCAACCATAGAAGGGATCCCGTCGAGGGATCCCATAGGTGTCGTTCCAGAATCCGACACTAACAAAGGAAATAGACCCAAGGTTCAATTTATCCCATCCCGTTTTCTGCAGGAGAGCAAGGCGGCATTATGCAAAAGGGTATTAAAGCTTGAGCTAGAGAATGATGACCTAAGAGAGGAAAACTTTAGCCTCAGACGCAAGCTGGAAGAAAACACTGCCTCATCATCACCACCATCATCATCATCATCATCATCATCACCAAAGAAGGAGACTTAAGCACACGGGTACGGGCACTCCCCTTGGCTTGTGCTAAGCTTGGGGGAGATGCCCCGGTATCGTATCACCGTCACTTTTATTACCTTTACCTACCTTAGTTCGATCCTTAGCTATTTCGTGATTTAGTTGAATAAAAGTTTAGCATGATCTATTTTCAAGTGCTAGTTTCATGATCTATCCAATCGAGTCAGAGTTATATAATAAAGTTTAGTTTGAGTTTTTGCTTCTTTACTTTTATGTTCTAATAAAAATAAAGGAAAATAATGAAAAGTGTCATACACTAATCTTATGGTAAGTACTGACATCACATAAGGAAAAGTATAAGTGGTAAATTTTATTAAAAGTTGACAAACATAGCATTGGTCAACGATGCAATTCATGAAAGAATTAATAAGGGAGAGAAGATTCACATGCAAATACACTATCTTCGACATCTTTTATGATTGTGAGCCCCAATTAAATATCTTATGCCAAATTGTTGACGTTGGACAAGGAAGACAATGTAATGATTAATTTTGTTCATATTCACATAGAGTTATATTGTCATAGATCCTTCAACATGTGGTGCTTCCTCAATATCTTTGCTAGCCAAAAATCCGCACTGTCAGATCACGGGTTCCGGCAAAACCCTTAAGGTTCGAACACTGGAGTGCGCATGAAGATCTCCCCCCTATTGATCCACGTCCTAGCTCGGCTAAGATCTTACGGACTAATTCAACGAACTCGCAACACAAAGGACACAAGATTTATACTGGTTCGGGCCACCGTTGTGGTGTAATACCCTACTCCAGTGTGGTGGTGGTAGATTGCTTTTTGGGGGGAGGATGAATAGTACAAAGGGAAGAACATCCTCCTAAGGTGAGGTGTTCTTGTGCTAGGTGGGTGTGTGGATGAACTGAATCTCTCCCCGCCTCCCTCCTCTTCCTACTGTGGTGGCTAATACTATTTATAGAGGCCTTGGTCCTCTCCCCAAATATTGAGCGGGAAGGGAGCCAACAACGGCCAATATGAAAGGGGAAAGCTAGTACAACTTATCCTGACAAAAGCAGTCTTCACCTGCAAAAGGCTCTGGTGGTGACTCCGCCTTGGGCTCCATGGTGACCTCCCTCTTGCCGTCCGTCTGGTCTTGGTCTCGTTGCACCGATACGGAAACCTTTGCTTGACGCCTCGGTACTCCACGCTTGGCGCCCGCCTGGTCTCGATCGTCATGGCTCACGTCACGAGAACCTCGTGAGGTTTGCCGTGCCTTGAACTCTCCGCCCCTTGCGAGCTAGCCTTGTGAGGCCGCTCCTAAGGAGGTCTTGTGTCGTCCGCCTCGCCAGGCTTGGCCCCTCGCGAGGGTCTTGAATGTCGTGTTGATGAAGGTGGGTCGTACAGGCCTGCTAGCAAAGCCACGCCGTGGGCCGCAGGAAGACAAGTTTGGGACCCCCATTCCCAGAACACCGACAGTAGGCCCCAGGCCCAAGGAGCGCTCGGTCTTGTCTTCGGGGCGAAGCGAAAGGGCAAGTGCGGAGCGCCACGGGCCCCAATAGGCTGCGGCCTTGGTCGACGCGTGGTGGTTGATTGGACGTGGGCGTCTCCGCTACCCCACGCTGCCTCGGCAACTGCCCGACTTGACAAGTCCCTGCGACATGCAAGGAAGGCCATCATTACTTGTGATTGTGGGGGGTGCTGGTTGGCCTTCTCCTGCTATAAAGGAGGAGGGGGCAGAGCCCCCTTCACCCATTTCTTCTTCTGCCTGTCCCGCTTCTTCTCCTTCCTTGCTCCTCTCCTGCTACCAATGGCGCCGTCAAGGAGGTTTGCTGCCAGGGAGAAGGGGAAGGCCCCTCGTGAGGGGCCCGGCTCCCCAGTGCCCAAGCGTGGACGTGGACGTCCATACAAGCACACCGGAACCCCCGCCATGGCCTTGCGCTACCGTGGTGGTGCCGCTTCGTGGGGCAGGGGTCACTCCAGTAATGGCAGTCCCGTTGATAAAGGGAGATGTGTTGTGGTTGCGCGGCCTCCCCGGTCATGCTTCCACTCGGCAGAGTTGCTGCCGGAGTTCGTCGTCTGGTCGGCGAACCCGGCCGACAATTGGCTTCAGGTCCCACACTTCTTCACCGACGAGCTACCGGCCTCAGGTCCAGGAGGGCTTTGGCTACAGGAAGACAGCTGCTGCAGCAGGGCTTCCAGGGTCACAGTCGAGGTCTCCGCCGCGGGCAACATAGCCCTGGCCCGTGGTTGGCAGACATTCGCCCCCGCGCGCGGCCTGGGCAGGCGGTACACCCTCCACTTCAAATAATACGGCGACGCGCCCCTCTGTGTGAAGGTGTTTGGGGAAGATGGTCGCTACGCCGGGTGCTGCCCCGAGGTGAATGACGACGATGAGGTGCTCGGCCTTGGCAACGGCCGCGACGAGGATGAGGGCGAACCCGCCCTTGGTGCTGACCGCGTCTCGTCCGGCTTTAGCAGCTCTTCCCCCCAGTGACAGCTCCAGCAGTGGCAGCTACGACCAGCCGTCACTCCTCCGTGCCCGCTTCAAAGATGATGGCGGGTCGTCTCGTCGCCAAGCCTCCATGAAGCGCGAGGAGGGGTCCGGCGGAACTCGGGAAGGCGCTAGGGCCTGCCCCCGTGGACCGCTATAGGCGATGCTTCTATTTTGTTCTCTTTTTCCTTTCCTGCATCAGAAGGAAACTAGAATGGGCCCCGGAGGGGCGTGTATCGAACTATGATCTCAATTGTTATGTTATGTTTGTCATTCCTGTGCTGTGTCGCAACCTCGTCGTTTTATGTAGGTGTCGGTGTCAAAATCGGCGGATCTCGGGTAAGGGGTCCCGAACTGTGCGTTTATGGCGGATGGTAACAGGAGGCAGGGGACACGATGTTTTACCCAGGTTCGGGCCCTCTTGATGGAGGTAAAACCCTACGTCCTACTTGATTATTCTTGATAATATGAGTAGTACAAGAGTTGATCTACCATGAGATCGGAGAGGCTAAACCCTAGAAGCTAGCCTATGCTATGATTGTCTGTTGTCCTACGGACTAAAACCCTCCAGTTTATATAGACACCTGAGGGGGCTAGGGTTACACAAGGTCGGTTACAAAGCAGGAGATATACATAGTCGTATTGCCTAGCTTGCCTTCCACGCCAAGTAGAGTCCCATCCGGACATGGGACGAAGTCTTCAATCTTGTATCTTGATAGTCCAACAGTCCGGCCAAAGGATATAGTCCAGCTGTCCGGAGACCCCCTAATCCAGGACTCCCTCAGTAGCCCCTGAACCAGGCTTCAATGACGATGGGTCCGGCGTGTAGTGTTGTCTTCGGCATTGCAAGGCGGGTTCCTCCTCCGAATAAACCACAGAAGAATTTGAATACAAGGATACTATCTAACCCTGCAAAATAAGTTCCACCTACCACCGTAGGGAGAATAATATTTCCACAAATATAATCTACTGACATGTTTTGGCAGCATGACATCACGCCACGGCCCGGTAATTATTTGAACCATTTTTCTTTAACAACCCCCGCACATAACGCGAGGCGGTTTCTTGACACGTCTTGTCAAAGCAGAGTTCGTGTTCCCCTTATTACGGGATTCTCATCAATACGGACGTGGGTAACCCAACCACGCCATCAATTACGGCGGTCGGTGGACAAGCAAGTTTTACCAGGCTAGTGGACGCGCATAGTTTAGTCCGCCCTTATAAAGGGATAAGATCTCACCTTTTTCTACCCACGCCTTCTTCCTCCTTGCTCATCCATTCTCGCACAATCGTGCTCCAACGCCCAAGTCCACATCCACCTCCTCAACTCTCTCCAAAGATGTCCGGAGTGGTAGGCAAGTGGATGGCCTCCTCCGTCACGGAGGGGCACATAAAAAAGTTACGCGGAGCCGGATACTTACCCGCGGATATCCCGCACCGGCTGCCCGCTGCGGGGCAGGTCATCCCTACCCAGAACCTCACGAGAGGGTGGTCTTCCTCCACCACTTCGTCCGCGGACTGCGGTTTCCCCTCCATCCATTTGTCCGCGGCCTCATGTTCTACTATGGGCTGGACTTTCATGATCTGGCCCCGAACTTCATCCTCAACATCTCGGCGTTCATCGTCGTGTGCGAGGCCTTCCTCCACATCCGTCCCCACTTTGGCCTGTGGCTGAAGACCTTAAATATCAAGCCGAAGGTGGTGGGTGGCCAACAAGCGGAATGCAGCAGAGCCACGGTGGGCAAGATGCCCAATGTTACATGGCTCGAGGGCTCCTTCGTGGCGGCACCCAAGTTTCGATCCGGAATCCCCAAGCGGGTAACTTCCTAGAAGGAGAAGGGCCTGTCCTGGGTTCATCGATGGAGCTGGATGGACTCCAGAAGTGTATCCAGAACATGACAAGCAAGAAACTTAAGCTTGTCAACATAGTCCAGGTCATGCTCTTCCGCAGGATCCTCTCGTGTGAACAACGGGATTTTAACTTATGGGAGTTTGACCCGGCCTGACACCAGACTCTAAGCGAGCTCTTCGACACGACGCACAAAGACATCTGGAGGGTGCTGGTCAAGGGCGCCAAGGTCCCCCCTTCTCTCACCGAGGACCACAGGCTAAGCGCGAAGCGCCCCGCGAATCCGATAAGTTTTGTACATCTGGTAGGATATTTATTTCGTATAGCTTAACCATGTGCGGGGTCTGAGCTCACATGCCTTTAACAGGACTGGGTGGAGGCATCGGAGAAGATTGACTGTCTGGCCCCTCTTCCCGAAGACACTGTGGACGCTCTCCTAACGGAGATGCTGACTCCGGCTCCTTCTAAGGTGCCGGAGAAGACCAAGAAGAAGGCCAAGGGAACCCGCAAGACTTCCCGGCGCAGGTGGTATCGGACTCATCGTCCGATAACTCCGCGACGCACTCCTCTCATGAAGATGAGGAGGAGGAAGATGAAGATGCTCCCCCTCCAGCCGGGGGAGACAAGAAAAGGAAGGCCGCCCCACCCGGGGAGGCCGAAGGGTCCAAGAAGGGAAGGACTCTGTTGGGGAACATAGTAATTTCAAAAAAATTCCTACGCACAAACAAGATCATGGTGATGCATAGCAACGAGAGGGGAGAGTGTTGTCTACGTACCCTCGTAGACCGATAGCGGAAGCATTATGACAACGCGGTTGATGTAGTCGTACGTCTTCACGGCCCGACCGATCAAGCACCGAAGCTACGGCACCTCCGAGTTCTAGCACACGTTCAGCTCGATGACGATCCCCGGACTCCGATCCAGCAAAGTGTCGGGGAAGAGTTCCGTCAGCACGACGCCGTGGTGATGATCTTGATGTACTACTGTCGTAGGGCTTCGTCTAAGCACCGCTACAATATTATCGAGGACTATGGTGGGAGGGGGCACCGCACACGGCTAAGAATATGATCACGTGGATCAACTTGTGTGTGTATGGGGTGCCCCCTGCCCCCGTATATAAAGGAGTGGAGGAGGGGAGGGCCGGCCCTCTCTATGGCGCGCCCTAGGGGAGTCCTACTCCCACCGGGAGTAGGATTCCCTCTTTCCTAGTCCAACTAGGAGTCCTTCCATGTAGTAGGAGTAGGAAACAAGGAAGGGGCGCAGCCCCTCCCCCTAGTCCAATTCGGACTAGGCCTTGAGGGGCGCGCGGCCTGCCCTAGGCAGCCCCTCTCTCTTTCCCGTATGGCCCAATAAGGCCCAATACTTCTCCCGGCGAATTCCCGTAAGTCTCCGGTACTCGAAAAAATACTCGAATCACTCGGAACCTTTCCGATGTCGGAATATAGTCGTCCAATATATCGATTTTTACGTCTCGACCATTTCGAGACTCCTCGTCATGTCCCCGATCTCATCCGGGACTCCGAACTCCTTCGGTACATCAAAACTCATAAACTCATAATATAATAGTCATCGAAACCTTAAGCGTGCGGACCCTACGGGTTCGAGAACAATGTAGACATGACCGAGACACGTCTCCGGTCAATAACCAATAGCGGGACCTGGATTCCCATATTGGTTCCTACATATTCTATAAAGAATTTTTATCGGTCAGACCGCATAACAACATACGTTGTTCCCTTTGTCATCAGTATGTTACTTGCCCGAGATTCGATCGTCGGTATCCAATACTTAGTTCAATCTTGTTACCGGCAAGTCTCTTTACTCGTTCCGTAATACATCATCCCGCAACTAACTCATTAGCTGCAATGCTTGCAAGGCTTAAGTGATGTCCATTACCGAGAGGGCCGAGAGATACCTCTCCGACAATTGGAGTGACAAATCGTAATCTCGAAATACGCCAACCCAACATGTACCTTTGGAGACACCTGTAGAGCACCTTTATAATCACCCAGTTATGTTGTGACGTTTGGTAGCACACAAAGTGTTCCTCCGGCAAACGGGAGTTGCATAATCTCATAGTCATAGGAACATGTATAAGTCATGAAGAAAGCAATAGCAACATACTAAACGATCGGGTGCTAAGCTAATGGAATGGGTCATGTCAATTAGATCATTCACCTAATGATGTGATCCCGTTAATCAAATAACAACTCTTTGTCCATAGTTAGGAAACATAACCATCTTTGATTAATAAGCTAGTCAAGTAGAGGCATACTAGTGACACTCTGTTTGTCTATGTATTCACACATGTATTATGTTTCCGATTAATTCAATTCTAGCATGAATAATAAACATTTATCATGATATAAGGAAATAAATAATAACTTTATTATTGCCTCTAGGGCATATTTCCTTCAGTCTCCCACTTGCACAAGAGTCAATAATCTAGTTCACATCGCCATGTGATTTAACATCAATAATTCACATCACCATGTGATTAACACCCATAGTTCACATCGACTTGTGACCAACACCCAAAGGGTTTAATAGAGTCAATAATCTAGTTCACATCGCTATGTGATTAACACCCAAAGAGTACTGAGGTGTGATCATGTTTTGCTTGTGAGAGAAGTTTAGTCAACGGGTCTGCCACATTGAGATCTGTAAGTATTTTGCAAATTTCTATGTCAACAATGCTCTGCATGGAGCTACTCTAGCTAATTGCTCCCACTTTCAATATGTATCCAGATTGAGATTTAGAGTCATCTGGATCAGTGTCAAAACTTGCATCGACATAACCCTTTACGACGAACCTTTTGTCACCTCCATAATCGAGAAACATATCCTTATTCCACTAAGGATAATTATGACCAATGTCCAGTGATCTACTCCTAGATCACTATTGTACTCCCTTGCCAAACTCAGGGCAGGGTATACAATAGGTCTGGTACACAGCATGGCATACTTTATAGAACCTATGGCTGAGGCATAGGGAATGACTTTCATTCTCTCTCTATCTTCTGCCGTCGTCGGGTTTTGAGTCTTACTCAACTTCACACCTTTGTAACACAGGCAAGAACTCCTTCTTTGACTGTTCCATTTTGAACTACTTCAAAATCTTGTCAAGGTATATACTCATTGAAAAACTTATCAAGCGTCTTGATCTATCTCTATAGATATTGATGCTCAATATGTAAGCAGCTTCACCGAGGTCTTTCTTTGAAAAACTCCTTTCAAACACTCCTTTATGCTTTGCAGAATAATTCTACATTATTTCCGATCAACAATATGTCATTCACATACACTTATCAGAAATGTTGTAGTGCTCCCACTCACCTTCTTGTAAATACAGGTTTCACCGCAAGTCTATATAAAACTATATGCTTTGATCAACTTATCAAAGCGTATATTCCAACTCTGAGATGCTTGCACCAGTCCATAAATGGATCGCTAGAGCTTGCATATTTTGTTAGCACCTTTAGGATTGACAAAACCATCTTGTTGCATCACATACAACTCTTCTTTAATAAATCCATTAAGGAATGCAGTTTTGTTTATCTATTTGCCAGATTTCATAAAATGTGGCAATTGCTAACATGATTCGGACAGACTTAAGCATAGATACGAGTGAGAAACTCTCATCATAGTCAACACCTTGAACTTGTCGAAAACCTTTTGCGACAATTCTAGCTTTGTAGATAGTAACACTACTATCCGTGTCCGTCTTCCTCTTGAAGATCCATTTAATCTCAACGGCTCGCCGATCATTAGGCAAGTCAATCAAAGTCCACACTTTGTTCTCATACATGGATCTCATCTCAGATTTCATGGCCTCAAGCCATTTTGCGGAATCTGGGCTCATCATCGCTTCCTCATAGTTCGCAAGTTCGTCATGGTCTAGTAACATGACTTTCAGAACAGGATTACCGTACCACTCTGGTGCGGATCTCACTCTACTTTACCTACAAGATTCGGTAGTAACTTGATCTGAAGTTACATGATCATCATCATTAGCTTCCTCACTAATTGGTGTAGTAGTCACAAGAACAGATTTCTATGATGAACTACTTTCCAATAAGGGAGAAGGTACAATTACCTTATCAAGTTTTCTACTTTCCTCCCACTCACTTCTTTCAAGAGAAACTCCTTCTCCAGAAAGTTTCCGAATTTAGCAACAAAAGTCTTGCCTTCGGATCTGTGATAAAAGGTGTACCCAACAGTAACTTTTTGGGTATCCTATGAAGACATACTTTTCCGATTTGGGTTTGAGCTTATCAGGAAGAAACTTTTTCACATAAGCATTGCAACCCCAAACTTTGAGAAACGACAACTTTGGTTTCTTGCCGAACCATAATTCAGATTGTGTCGTCTCAATGGATTTAGATGGTGCCCTTTTTAATGTGAATGCAGCTGTCTCTAATCCATAACCCCAAAATGATAGTGGTAGATCGGTAAGAGACATCATAGATCGCACCATATCTAATAAAGTACGGTTATGACGTTCGGACACACCATAACATTGTGGTGTTCCAGGTGGCGTGAGTAGTGAAACTATTTCACATTGTTTTTAACTGAAGGGCAAACTCGTAATCAAATACTCTTCTCTATGATCAGATCATAGAAACTTTATTTTCTTGTTATGATGATTTTTCACTTCACTCTGAAATTCTTTGAACTTTTCAAATGTTTCAGACTTATGTTTCATCAAGTAGATATACTCATATCTGCTCAAATCATCTGTGAAGATCAGAAAATAATGATACTTGTCGCGAGCCTCAATATTCATCGGACCACATACATTAGTATGTATCATTTCCAACAAATCTGTTGCTTGCTCCATTGTTCCGAGGAACAGAGTTTTAGTCATCTTGCCCATGAGGCATGGTTCGCAAGCATCAACTGATTCATAATCAAGTGATTCCAAAAGCCCATCAGCATGGAGTTTCTTCATGCGCTTTACACCAATATGACCTAAACGGCAGTGCCGCAAATAAGTTGCACTATCATTATTAACTTTGCATCTTTTGGTTTCAATATTATGATTATGTGTATCACTACGATGGAAATCCAACGAACTATTTTCATTGGGTGTGTAACCATATAAGGTTTTATTCATGTAAACAGAACAACAATTTATTCTCTTAGTTAAATGAATAACCGTATTACAATAAACATGATCAAATCATATTCATGCTCAACGCAAACACCAAACAACACTTATTTAGGTTCAACACTAATCCTGAAATTATAGGGAGTGTGCGATGATGATCATATCAATCTTGGAACCACTTCCAACACACATCATCACTTCACCCTTAACTAGTCTCTGTTTATTCTGCAACTCCCGTTTCGAGTTACTACTCTTAGCAACTGAACTAGTATCAAATACTGAGGGTTTGCTATAAACACTAGTAAAGTACACATCAATAACATGTATATCAAATATACTTATGTTCACTTTGCCATCCATCTTATCCGCTAATCACTTTGGGTAGTTCTGCTTCCAGTGACCAGTCCCTTTGCAGTAGAAGCACTTAGTCTCAGGCTTAGGACCAGACTTGGGCTTCTTCACTTGAGCAGCAACTTGCTTGCTGTTTTTCTTGAAGTTCCCCTTTTTCCCTTTGCCCTTTTCTTGAAACTAGTGATCTTGTCAACCATCAACACTTGATGCTCTTTCTTGATTTCTACCTTCATTGATTTCATCATCATGAAAAGCTCGGGATTCGTTTTCGTCATCCCTTGCATACTATAGTTCATCACGAAGTTCTACTAACTTGGTGATTGTCACTAGAGAATTTTGTCAATCACTATCTTATCTGGAAGATTAACTCCCACTTGATTCAAGCGATTGTAGTACCCAGACAATTTGAGCACGTGCTCACTAGTTGAGCGATTCTCCTCCATCTTTTAGCTATAGAACTTGTTGGAGACTTCATATCTCTCAACTCAGGTATTTGCTTGAAATATTAACTTCAACTCCTGGAACATCTCATATGGTCCATGGCGTTCAAAACGTCTTTGAAGTACCGATTCTAAGCTGTTAAGCATGGTGCACTACACTATCAAGTAGTCATCATATTGAGCTAGCCAAACATTCATAGCGTCTGCATCTGCTCCTGCAATAGGTCCGTCACCTAGCGGTGCATAAAGGACATAATTCCTCTGTGCAGCAATGAGGATAAACCTCAGATCACGGATCCAATCCGTATCATTGCTACGAACATCTTTCAACACAATTTTCTCTAGGAACATATCAAAATAAACACAGGGAAGCAACAACGCGAGCTATTGATCTACAACATGATTTGAAAAATACTACCAGGACTAAGTTCATGATAAATTTAAGTTCAATCAATCATATTACTTAAGAACTCCCACTTAGATAGACATCCCTCTAATCCTCTAAGTGATTACGTGATCCAAATCAACTAAACCATGTCCGATCATCACGTGAGATGGAGTAGTTTCATTGGTGAACATCACTATGTTGATCATATCTACTATATGATTCACACTCGACCTTTCGGTCTCTGTGTTCCGAGGCCATATCTATATATGCTTGGCTCGTCATGTATAACCTGAGTATTCCGCGTGTGCAACTGTTTTGCACCCGTTGTATTTGAACGTAGAGCCTATCACACCCGATCATCACGTGGTGTCTCAGCACGAAGAACTTTCGCAACGGTGCATACTCAGGGAGAACACTTCTTGATAATTAGTGAGAGATCATCTTAAAATGCTACCATCAAACTAAGCAAAATAAGATGTATAAAAGATAAACATCATATGCAATCAAAATATGTGACATGATATGGCCATCATCATCTTGCGCCTTTGATCTCCAACTCCAAAGTACTGTCATGATCTCTATCGTCACCAGCATGACACCATGATCTCCATCATCTTGATCTATATCAATGTGTCGTCACACGGTCGTTTTGCCAACTATTGCTCTTGCAACTATTGCTATCGCATAGCGATAAAGTAAAGCAATTATTTGGCGCTTGCATCTTATGCAATAAAGAGACAACCATAAGGCTTTTGCCTGTTGCTGATAACTTCAACAAAACATGATCATCTCATACAACAACTTATATCTCATCACGTTTTGACCATATCACATCACAACATGCCCTGCAAAAACAAGTTAGACGTCCTCTACTTTGTTGTTGCAAGTTTTACGTGGCTGCTATGGGCTTAAGCCTACGCATCAAAACCACAACGATAGTTTGTCAAGTTGGTGCTGTTTTAACGTTCGCAAGGACCGGGCGTAGCCACACTCGGTTCAACTAAAGTTGGAAAAACTGACACACCCAGCCACCTGTGTGCAAAGCACGACGGTAGAACCAGTCTCGCGTAAGCGTACGCGTAATGTCGGTCCGGGCCGCTTCATCCAACAATACCGCCGAACCAAAGTATGACAGGCTGGTAAGCAGTATGACTTATATCGCCCACAACTCACTTGTGTTCTACTCGTGCATATAACATCAACACATAAAACCTAGGCTCTGATACCACTGTTGGGGAACGTAGTAATTTCAAAAAATTTCCTACGCACACGCAAGATCATGGTGATGCATAGCAACGAGAGGGGAGAGTGTTGTCTACGTACCCTCGTAGACCGATAGCGGAAGCGTTATGACAACGCGGTTGATGTAGTCGTACGTCTTCACGGCCCGACTGATCAAGCACCGAAACTACGGCACCTCCGAGTTCTAGCACACATTCAGCTCGATGACGATCCCCGGACTCCGATCCAGCAAAGTGTCGGGGAAGAGTTTCGTCAGCACGACGGCGTGGTGACGATATTGATGTACTACTGGCGTAGGGCTTCGCCTAAGCACCGCTACAATATTATCGAGGACTATGGTGGAAAGGGGCACCGCACATGGCTAAGAATATGATCACGTGGAACAACTTGTGTGTCTATGGGGTGCCCCTGCCCCCGTATATAAAGGAGTGGAGGAGGGGAGGGCCCGCCCTCTTTATGGTGCGCCCTAGGTGAGCCCTACTCCCACCGGGAGTAGGATTCCCTCTTTCCTAGTCCAACTAGGAGTCCTTCCATGTAGTAGGAGTAGGAAACAAGGAAGGGGCGCAGCCCCTCCCCCTAGTCCAATTCGGACTAGGCCTTGGGGGGGCGCGCGGCCTGCCCTAGGCAGCCCCTCTCTCTTTCCCGTATGGCCCAATTAGGCCCAATACTTCTCCCGGCGAATTCCCGTAACTCTCCGCTACTCCGAAAAATACTCGAATCACTCGGAACCTTTCCGATGTCCGAATATAGTCGTCCAATATATTGATTTTTACGTCTCGACCATTTTGAGACTCCTCGCCATGTCCCCGATCTCATCCGGGACTCCGAACTCCTTCGGTACATCAAAACTCATAAACTTATAATATAACAGTCATCGAAACCTTAAGCGTGCGAACCCTACGGGTTCGAGAACATTGTATACATGACCGAGACACGTCTCCGGTCAATAACCAATATCGGGACCTGGATGCCCATATTGGTTCCTACATATTCTACGAAGATCTTTTATCGGTCAGACCGCATAACAACATACGTTGTTGCCTTTGTCATCGGTATATTACTTGCCTGAGATTCGATCGTCGGTATCCAATACCTAGTTCAATCTCGTTACCAGCAAGTCTCTTTACTCGTTCCGTAATACATCATCCCGCAACTAACTCATTGGTTGCAATGCTTGCTAGGCTTAAGTGATGTGCATTACCGAGAGAGCCCAGAGATACCTCTCCGACAATCAGAGTGACAAATCCTAATCTCAAAATACGCCAACCCAACATGTACCTTTGGAGACACCTGTAGAGCACCTTTATAATCACCCAGTTACGTTGTGACATTTGGTAGCACACAAAGTGTTCCTCCGGCAAACGGGAGTTGCATAATCTCATAGTCATAGGAACATTTATAAGTCATGAAGAAAGCAATAGCAACATACTAAACGATCGAGTGTTAAGCTAATGGAATGGGTCATGTCAATCAGATCATTCACCTAATGATGTGATCCCGTTAATCAAATAACAACTCTTTGTCCATGGTTAGGAAACATAACCATCTTTGATTAATGAGCTAGTCAAGTAGAGGCATACTAGTCACACTTTGTTTGTCTATGTATTCACACATGTATTATGTTTCCGGTTAATACAATTCTAGCATGAATAATGAACATTTATCATGATATAAGGAAATAAATAATAACTTTATTATTGCCTCTAGGACATATTTCCTTCAGACTCTCCTTCCGAACTACTCCAGCATCGCCGCTGAAGGCGAAGACGAGTGGCTGCTCAAGGCCAAGCCCGTGGCGAAGTCGTAAGTATTCGGATACCAGAAGCATACCTTTGTCGCACTGCTTCCCTTAACACTGAATATGAATATGCAGACCTCCCCAAACCCGTATCGACGTATCCTCGTCGGACGGCTCTTTGGATTTGTCGGATATGGATAGCGATCCACTTCCCACCGCCTCCTCCCCTTGCCCTACGGACAATGCCGAGGTTTTGTCACAAGGGGCACCGAGCCGGGGGAGACAGTCCCGGAGGCGCCTCAAGGCGACCTTCCGGACTCTAGGAGCAAGGCTCCCGGGGGCTCTAAGTTCGGTAATCAGCCGAACACCAAGCCGGAACCTCTAGTGGTTCCGGACTCGGGTAGGCGGCCCCCTTCCAAAAGGGGTAAGACGCCCATGCCGGTGACCTCTGCCATCCAGAGGCACCAGACAACCTGCTGGGAGCGCTTTGCGGCGCTTCCATCGACGAAGAGCACTGCACTATTATGAGTGCGATGATCACGAAGGTTCAGTCCGCCAAGAGCGGACTGACTGAAGCCTTTGCCAGCCTTCTAACATGCTTTGAGGTAAGTATTTAAAATATTGGGAAAATATTACCGCATAGACAGTAGCCCCTGATGCTCTGTTTGGTGTTCACAAAGAAAAGCCGAATAAAGGATCTAATAATATCTGTAGGAGTCTAATATAAGTATGTCTATATGCGTATGCAGGCTTCATTGCTGGCCTCTGCCACACTGACTGCGGAGGTCGCCGCATTGAAGGAGGACCTTGAGGGGTCCGAGAAAGAGCTCGGCTTTGCCAAGAGGCAGCTCGCGGAGAACAAAGGTAATTAATACCTTGTCTATATATATGCAAAAAAAAGATGCGATTGCAAAATGACAGGATCAATATGAATTTGCCAGGGGCCATGACCGAAGTGGCGACCCTGAAGCAAGCGTTGTCCAAGGCCGAAAACAAAGCGGCCTAGGAGCGCACCGAGCGGGAAAAGCAAGAGGCACGGGTGGGCGAGGTGTAGCAAGAGCTCCAAGCTCTCGTGACAAAGCACGAGGCGTTGGAGCTTGACTCGAAGACGCGAGAGTCCGAGCTTGCCGCGGCCCTTGAGAGCGCAAAGAGGGCCAAGGCTGAAGCCCAAAAGGCCCTCCAGGAGATTGAGGCGATGAGGAAGATAGCGGTGGGTAAGGCATTCAATATGCAAAGCAAGCATGTGAAAGTAAATTACTTGTTACTTACCTGAGTCCGGAGCTCTCCAGGTGCATTCACAGATTTGCCCCGCAGCGTGTCGGATGCCGCAAAGTTTTACCATGCGCGAGGAGGCAAGCTTGATGGAGAAGTTGTTCTGGTCTCAGTATACTGGGACCGAACACCCGATGCCTATGAGCGACCAGCTGAAACAACTGGTCGAACTGCACAAGGCGGCCGAACAGGCCATGAAGGGCTTTATAGACCGGATGTCGCCTGGCGACGCCCTTCCCAACAGCTACTTCGGCCTGGTGAGGCGGAATGTGGATGCCTGCCCACAGCTGGAAGTCATCAAGCGGTCCGTCTGCATCGAGGGTGCACGCCGGGCTTTCGCCCGTGCGAAGGTGCACTGGGCCAAGATGGACGCTGAGAAGCTATTGAAGGAGGGGCCGTCGTAGGGCAAGGAGCATCGCCACCCCGAGATGTATTATGAGGGTGTCCTGAAGGGTGCCCGTCTTGTAGCGGACGAGTGTGCGAAAGATGTAATATTTGAATGAACTTGCTTGTGTGATCTTGTGGTATGAAAACTTATTCATATGCGCTATGCAACGCTTGTTTGAATTTGAAATATTACCTTCTGTTCGGCTATTTATCAAATCTTAGAGATGGCTAGTCGCCGTCTTCTGCCCCCATGCCACGAGTGCCGGGGTGTTCGGGATAAACCTGAGCACTCTTGTTCCCATTTTTGGATCCTTCGAGGGAGGTGCTCGGTGCAACGAACAAGGCAATCGGACTCTAATGCTTTATCACTCTCACTTAGCCATAGAATTCTATAATTTTAAATTTTGGCGAAGCACCTAGTATTTGGAAGGCCGAATTTGGGGCGCTATACACGCCTTAAGCCGGACAAAGTCGACTCCTCGCTCTAAGCGGCATAAGTATTTAGGGACTCGAAAGCTCTCGAACAACTTCCAGTCTCTCACCTTATCATTACAGCCAGTTTTAGCTTTCTCTACTAAGGTGCTTAGCCTAGCTGAACCGAGGCACAATCGCAGTAGTTATACCAGTGTTACCTTAGCCGATATAGTGGAACATAAGGTACCAAAACATGGGAGCCGGGCAAACCCAACTATTGACCCAAGACATGATTCGGAGCTGATGCATATAATGCTATAAGTTCGGGTGCCACACTGTCTAAAGTGTTCGGACTTCTCACGCCGTATTATGGGGTATGCTTAAGCCCCTAGCGTATTAGCCGTACCCGAGTGTACGGGTGCTGGATGTCATGAAATGAACATATATATATACATATGTATATATAAGGAAGAATAAAGAATGAGATAATAGTCTAGTGCAATGCATTGTTTATTCAAAAAGGTGCGTTAAAGCTAAATGATACAAGTAGTGCGATAAGCAAAAAGTAGGACTATTTGACATGTCACCTCCAAGGGCAAGCTAAGGAATGACATTAAAGAAAGTATTTCACTCGTTATCGTAATCCACCTGGGAGTTCCGTGGTTCGATGTAGCTTTATGCCTCCTTGATTGCTGCATCATGTGGTCGGCAATCATACTGCCGGACAGGGTTTCCAGAGATTAAAGTCCTGAAAGAGAGAAAAATAACAAAGCAGGAAGCCCCTAGTGCGCTTGAGCCGCGTCTTGGGGTGTGCCGTAGTCGTTCCCCCCTCCCCACCTATGCCAATGGTATTTTCAATGGGTAATTATGTACGCGCGGCACGGATTTCGCCATTTGGCTGGGACTGGGGTGGGGGCCGCATTGCTATCCGAGCTCGGAACGTGCCAGGCGGTCTTGTTGCCAATTACTCCGGGCGCGCTTGAAGGTGTCCGGGTCCTTAATCGCCGAACTAGTGGATAGCCTTAAGAGGCTGCTTTGTGCTTCCGCTGCGAGGGCCGCAGTGTGCTCCTCCATGCGAAGAGAGCACTCCGTGTTTCCATTAACTATGATGACCCCCCGAGGTCCTGGCATCTCGAGCTTGAGGTATGCATAATGCGGTACCGCATTGAATCTCGCAGATGCTGTTCGCCCGAGTAGTGCATGATAGCCACTGCTGAACGAGACTATATCAAAGATTAACTCCTCGCTTCGGAAGTTATCCGGGGATCCGAAGACCACTTCCAGTGTGACTCAGCTTGTGCAATGGGCCTCTACACCTGGTATGACGCCTTTGAAGGTCATTTTTGTGGGTTTGATCCTTGAGGGGTCTATACCCATTTTGCTCACTGTGTCCTGGTAAAGCAGGTTCAGGCTGCTGCCGCCGTCCATAAGGACTAGAGTGAGGTGAAATCCCTCAATGATTGGGTATAGAACCAGTGCGGCGAATCCGCCATGACGGATACTAGTGCGGTGGTCCCTGCGAACGAAGGTGATCGGGCAATAGGACCATGGGTTGAACTTTGGGGCGACTGGCTCCAACGCGTATACGTCCCTTAGCGCATGCTTCCGGGGCTCCTCCTCGTCATCGCTATGCAACCCCCTATCTTTGTTTTCGGCATTTAACTTGCCGGCCTGCTTGAACACCCAACAATCCCTATTGGTGTGGTGGGCTGGCTTGTCGGGGGTTTCGTGTATTTGACACGAGCGATCGAGTATACGGTCCAGACTGGATGGGCCTGGAGTGCTTCTTTTAAATGGCTTTTTCCACTGACCGGGTTTAGAGCCTTTGAATCCGGCATTGACTACCATATCCTCTGTATTGTCGCTGTGAATGCGGCGCTTGTGTTTATTGCGACATGACCTGTCATTGCCATCCTTGGTATCCGAAGTACCATGGTTCTTTGATATGTTATTGCTACGAGCCAGCCAGTTGTCTTCTCCCGCACAAAAGCGGGTCATGAGTGTCGTGAGGGCTGCCATAGATTTCGGCTTTTCCTGGCCAAGGTGCCGGGCGAGCCACTCATCGCGGATGTTATGCTTAAAAGCTGCTAGGGCCTCTGCATCCGGACAGTCGATGATTTGATTCTTCTTTGTTAGGAACTGTGTCTAGAATTGCCTGGCCGATTCCTCTGGTTGCTGAATTATGTGGCTCAAGTCATCGGCATCTGGCGGTCGCACATAAGTGCCCTAGAAGTTGTTGAGGAATGCGGCTTCCAGATCTTCCCAACAGCCAAAGGACTCTGCTGGCAAGCTGTTGATCCAATGCCGAGCTGGTCCTTTGAGCTTGAGTGGAAGGTATTTGATGGCGTGTAGATCATCACTGCGGGCCATGTGGATGTGCAGGAGGAAATCCTCGATCCATACCGCAGGATCTGTTGTGCCGTCATATGATTTGATATTTACGGGTTCGAAACCCTCTGGGATTTGGTGATCCATTACTTCGTCTGTGAAGCATAGGGGGTGTGCGGCGCCTCTGTACTGGGCTATATCACGACACAGCTCAAATGAGTCTTACCCACTGTGTTCGCCCCGGCCGGACCTACTTTTACTGTATCCGGCGTGACGGTTATTGTCTCGCATAGTGGCGCGCCCTCCTGATCCATAGATCAATCTTGCATGTTTTGCTTTGTCCTCCAATACGTCTCTTAGGTCTGGCGTATTTTCCCATGCCTTGACATTTTTATTTGAGTGGCGTCAGAGTGCGGGCTGAGCTTTTTGCTGAAATGCCTCTCTATCGCGGCCACGAGGTGGCCGGTCAGCCGCATCATATGCTGGAGATGTAGGTTTGAGTGCTTCCTCCTCCAGTCAGGGTAGCAACGAACGCTTTGGGTGACTCTTCGAGGGGCGTTCGAGTTTATATTCCTCAGCCGCAAGGACTTCAGTCCATCAGTCAGTTAGCAAATCTTCGAGGGGTAGCAACGAACGCTGTTGTTTCTTTTTTCTTAAGGCTATTTTCCGTGGCTATAAGCTAGCGCTTGAAGCTCTCTTGTTCGACGGGATCCTCAGGCACGACGAATTCATCATCGTCGAGGCTTGCCTTGTCTTCGGAGGGAGGCATGTAATGATCATCCTCCGCCTCTCCATCTGCCGCTCTCTGGAGGGCTGGCTTCTCCATCCTCCTGCCCTAGATCTTGCTGGAGGGGATTGTTGTCGTCTTCGGCACTGTCCGGAGTGCCATTATCTCCTGTGCCGGGGTCACTGCTTTTGCTTTGGCGAGACTTAGAGCGGCGCCGCTGACGCCGACGCTTGGGTTGCTTCCTAGAGGGGTCATCCTCCGCTGTCTCATCACCATTGCCTTCTTTGGGTGTGTCCACCATGTATATATCATATGATGAGGTGGCTGTCCAGTGCCCTGTGGGCAGTGGTTCTTGTTCGCCTCCTGCATCGTCGTCCATGCCGTCGATGTCTTCGGAGTCGAAGTCGAGCATGTCGATTAATTTGTCGACAGTGGCTACTAAGTGGGTGGTGGGTGGGCGGCAAATTTCTTCGTCATCCGCATCCCAATCCTGTCGGACATAGTTTGGCCAGGATTCTCCTGACAAGGAGAGAGACCTTAATGAGTTCAGTATGTCGCCGAAGGGCGAGTGCTGAAAGATATCCGCGGAGGTAAACTCCATGATCGGCGCCCAATCGGATTCGATAGGCACGAGCGCAGGCGGTTGGGGGTCCGTGGCCGGGGAGGAATCCGGTAGTTCGGCATCACGGCTCTCATGAAGGGTAAGGTCGATACTCAGCTCGATCGCTGATGAGAGTGCGGCCCCCATGGTGGGGTCTATCCACCCGCCCATGGAAGGCGCAGCTGGCTCCGAATTGAGGGTCAGAGCAGTTGCCGGCGCATGTGGTGCACTGTCCGATGGCCGAGCTAAATCATGCTCATCGTGGCCATGTGGCGCACTAGGCAGGGGCTCGAATCCATCGGAGATCAAGTCTCCGCGGATATCAGCCGTGTAGTTTAAGTTTCCAAACCTGACCTGATGGCCAGGGCATAACTCTCGATCTGCTCCAGATGGCCAAGCGAGTTGGCCCGAAGTGCGAAGCCGCCGAATACAAAGATCTGTCCGGGGAGAAAGGTCTCACCCTGGACTGCATCGCTATTGATGATCGAAGGAGCCATCAAGCCTAACGGCGACGACACAGAGGAACTCTCAATGAAAGCACCAATGTCGGTGTCAAAACCGGCGGATCTCGGGTAGGGGGTCCCCAACTATGCGTCTAAGGCGGATGGTAACAGGAGGTAGGGGACACGATGTTTTACCCAGGTTCGGGCCCTCTTGATGGAGGTAAAACCCTACGTCCTACTTGATTATTCTTGATAATATGACTAGTACAAGAGTTGATCTACCACGAGATTGAAGAGGCTAAACCCTAGAAGCTAGCATATGGTATGATTGTCTTTTGTCCTACGGACTAAAACCCTCCAGTTTATATAGACACCGGAGGGGCTAGGGTTACACAAGGTCGGTTAGAAAGGAGGAGATATATATATCCGTATTTCCTAGCTTGCCTTCCACGCCAAGTAGAGTCCCATCCGGACACGGGACGAAGTCTTCAATTGTCGGGGTAAATAGCCATGGGTAGCCCAGCCGGCTTCCCCTGGCCCCTCAGAAAAAATTATGAGCCCATCCGGCTCATACGGAGACTCAAGACCTGGGCCGCCTCCCCCTAGCCGACTGCCATCCTAGCCGGCTTGGGGGGCGGCCCGCCCTTTTTTACCCCCACGAAGAAAACTGTGGAGGGCCAGCTACGGCATGGCCGGCTGCGGCAGGGCCGGCTATGGCAAGGCCGGCTATGGCACGGCCGGCTACCGCCGGGCCGGCTCCGATAAAGCAGTCAACGCCGTACCCGCGATGTACGCGTCCACTATGCGATGATGAAGCGGGGCGTGGCTACAGTGGAGCCTGCCAACCCCAAAACCCGGAGCACGCCTGGTACAGCGCGTCGTGCGGGCAACTGCGGCCCGCCCGGCGCGGCACTGTAGCCATGGCGGCTCCGACGCCGTCCTCGACGGGCCGCCGGCGTGGCCCCCGAGGCGGTGGGCCCCTTCGGGCAGAGAGATGACGAAGGCGCCACACCCCCTCTCAAGCCGGCGAGACAGAGGGCCGGCTTCGCGTAGCTGGCCTGCCGCCTTCCTCGAAGGAGACGCCCATTAAGGAGACAAGGTGCGGCGGGGCTACAGTAATCGCCCGCCAGGGCGGCGTTACTGTAGCCACGCTTACCCCGACCAAGCCTGCGCCAACAAACATGGAGCAACAGTAACCGGCCGCCGACAAGGCCCTGGCCGGTGGGGCCGACCTGTCGACCCAGGAGCCGGCAGTCGGCGGGACCCACCAGCCGGCGGGCCCCAGAAGCCGGCGGAGAAGACGGCAAGCGTACTCACCGACAGCTGGGCCCCGCGCCCAGCCGGATTACCATTGTACCCCCGGGGGGGGTAGGCCTATATAAACCCCCCGGTGCACCCATGCAAAGGGTTGAACTCTCTTTCTAGACCTAGACACTTACAAGGAGAAGAAGCAGGCTGAGCTAAGCCCTTCTTCCTCCTTCTGCCCCCAAACAGCTCAAGGAGCATTGTAGCCACCTGTGATTTTAGTAACCATGCGGAGACCCCGCAGAGCAGCAGTAGGGGTGTTATCTCCCCGGAGAGCCCTGAAGCTGGGTAAGATTCGCCGGCGTGCATGTCTACGCCTCATCCCGTTTCCAGGCACCGGCGACGTTCTATTGGCCCCCGCAATGATAAGCCACCCGTTGGCATATGTCGATCCTACCACCCGACATTTGGCGCCCTCCGTGGGGCCAGGTGCACCGTCGTCCGGAGACCTGTTCTGGATAGGAACCCTTTTCCTTCCTCGCGGGCGCAGCCAGCCTGGCTTGCCCGATGGCGCTTGCCGCGACGCGCTGCATGGCGTCGCTGACGCCTGCGCGGCTAGCGGCCTCGCCAGCCTCTTCGACAAGGCCCGCATCTCCGACGAATTCGCTTCCGATGCGGGCACAGATCACCTCGCCAACCTCCTCAGCCAGCTCCACGTCTCCAGCGAGCCCGCTGCGGACTTGGAGTCGGTTGGCTCCACCGACCCGATGCCCGTCGACTCCGACGCGGCATCCTACGACACTTTCGCCACCAACGTCACGGTCTACAACGACCCGCTCCCTCCGGCTGGCGATCACGATTCTGACGCCCCCGAGGTGATGGTTATCGGCCTCGACGGCCCGACTGACGAGGGCGCCCTCGACTCCCCGCGCGCGGCAGCCCAAGACTTGTCCGTCCCCCTTCCGGCCGACTGCAGTGACCTTCATTGCAGATATAACAACCCGGTACGGCGTACCGCACAGCATCATCACCGACAACGGCACAAACTTTGCCAAAGGTGCCCTGGCACGGTTCTGCGCTGTGCAAGGTATCCGGCTGGACCTTGCGTCAGTCGCCCACCCGCAGTCAAACGGCCAAGTGGAGCGAGCAAATGGCCTCATTCTATCCGGCATCAAGCCTCGACTGGTCGTACCCCTGGAGCGTTCAGCCGGCTGCTGGCTCGATGAGCTGCCGGCTGTCCTATGGAGTCTGCGCACTACTCCCAACAGATCAACCGGCTTCACTCCCTTCTTCCTTGTATATGGTGCCGAGGTGGTCATCCCAACAGACATCGAGTTCGACTCGCCTCGGGTAACCATGTACACGGAAGCGGAAGCCAAAGAAGCACGAGAAGACGGTGTCGACCTACTGGAAGAGGCCCGGCTGTTAGCCCTCAGCCGGTCTGCCATCTACCAGCAGGGACTGCGCCGCTACCATAGCCGGTGGGTCCGCCCAAGATCCTTCCAGGAGGGCGACCTTGTGGTCCGGCTGATCCAGCGAACCGCCGGCGAGCACAAGCTCGCAGCCCCCTGGGAAGGCCCCTTCATCATTAGCAGAGCCTTGGGCAACGACGCCTACTACCTCATCGACGCGCAGAAGCCGAAGGAACGCAAGAGAGACGACTCCGGCAAGGAGTCGGAGCGACCGTGGAACGCAAATCTCCTTCGGAAGTTTTACAGTTAAAGCGCAGTATGTGTCATGCCCACTTTTGTATTTAGTATGATACAGTAGGCTCCCCGAGAAAGACTCGGGGACTGCCACCCGTTGTTTTATGAATGAAAGTTATCATGCGTATGATAATGCCTTTTCATTTATTTTGTCCGGTACCGGGTCCGACGAGTCGGCCCGGGGACTGGCCGACTAGAGTTATATTAAGAAGCCTACCTGCAGTCAGACAAGTAATGTGCCGACACCCAGGCTTGGCTCTTGTCGAAACCGCAGCTCGAAGAACCAACTGCCCGGCTGGCAAGAGCCACTAGCCGGAATTGGTACCCACATGAAAAACAGCTAGGGACCAAACAGGCTCGCATATATAACAAAAGTCGGCTGACTGCCTCACACCAACCGACTACTAGAGTAGCCGGCCGGCCGGCTTACATTCAGTCTACTTCAAATCCAAGAAAACTCAAGTACTTGCCTTCCCAAAGAGGGAAGGCGGCAAAGGAAAGAGCCTAAGGACAAAAAGTACACTCGGATGAACGCCAACACATGCATATATTAATATATTACACAAAAAGCCTCCAGAGAGGTCGACACCCAGCATTGTTCGATACACCCCCAGTGGGTGGAATTGCAGAAACTTAAATTTGTCCAAAAAGAAAGACTGGGACAAAAAGAACGGCAGATCAAGCCGGCGGGGCCGCAGACGAGCTGGGTTAGGCGGCGGAAGTAGTCGCGCCAGCTGGAGGAGCGGCCCGCTGGCCAACCTCGGCTTGATCGTCGTCTCCGGCAGAGGGCGCGCTCCTGCGTGGCTCGTTGCTAGAGGCACGATTGGCTGGGTGACGGTCGGCCGCCCCACCAGTCGGCTCGGCGTCTTCGCTGTCCTCCTCCTCGTCGTCCTCGCCCTCGTCGCTGGAGGCGATCTCTTCCGCCGAGCCCTCGCCGTCCGCCAGGTTCAGCCTGAACCATTCCTTCGGCTGGGCAGCGCCATCGTCGTTGAGCTCCGGCGCGAAGACGCTGGTGTCGGTACACTCAGCGATCGTCGAGGCGCGCTGCGCGATCGCCGGCCGCACCTCCTCCAGCTCGGCGTCGGCTTCCGACCGCCACGTCCGCAGCTGGTCCAGGCTTAGCCCTGGGTACCACGCGCGGACGAACTCCAGCGCGCGCCCGGCTCCAAGACGGGCCGCGGACGCCTTCCAGGCCTCGAAGTGGCCGACTGCGACTTCGAGCTAGTCGGCCGTCCGGCTTGGGGTCCGGGGAATTGTCTGGCCGGGCCAGAGCGCGGCCAGCATCGTCGCCCGGGCACGTTGGAGCCGGTGGAGCAACCGGTGGGCCGGCTGCAGCCGCGCCTGGACGGCGATAAGCTGCTCCGACAACGTCCGGTTCGCATCCGGCGGAATCACGACCCCGGCTTGACGGCGCTCCTCGCGGTAGGCTTCGATGGCTTGGGCGGCAAGGACGGACTGGCCGGGGAAGTACTCTGCGCAAGACAACAAACACAAGTCAAAACAAAACCATAGGCGGCCGGCGAATGGAAGAAGAGCAAGAAAGACAGCCTACCGTCAATGAGATCCTCGACCCGGCCGAAGCCTTCTTCTAGCGCCCGGCGCGTCTCGGCCCAGCTCGCCTCCCTGGCCCCGAACTCCGCCCTCAGGGTAGCCTCGTCGTCCTGCGCCTTTTGCAGGGCCGCCTTGTGGCTCTCCTCTTGGTCGGCCAGTTTCGTCGCCAGGCGGTCGCGCTCTTGAGCCAAGTCAGCGTACTCGGCGTCCTTGGCACGAAGAGCGGCCTGCACCACGCCGAGTTCCCTCCGCAGGTCGGCGTTGGCCTCTGCACGAGCAAGAAATAAAGAGAAAAATCAGCAAAGGAAAAGTTGTCAAGTAAGATCCGACCCGACTGCGCTGCAGTCGGCCCGGATCTCGGGGACTACACCCAGTGGGTGCACTGTCGCGCCGCCACGAGAAATTAATAATGACAAAACACTTATGCCGGCTGCTGGCAAGGTCTTCGGTCCTCCGGCTTAGCTCCCGAGCCTGGGAGTTGAAGGCGGCCGCGCGAGAGTTGTGATAATCCTGAAGATCAAAAAAACAGTTAACATAGTCGTCTAGTAAGATCTGACCCGACTGCGCTGCAGTTGGACCGGATCTCGGGGACTACACCCAGTGGGTGCGCTAGCGCGCCCCCACGGAAAAAATTCAAAGGACCAGAGCGGTCAAGGAGTGAAGACTTACCCGGATTGCAGACCGCGTCGACAGAAACTCCTGAGTGAATTGCCTCAGGAGGCCGGCCTGTGCCTGCAGCCGGTTCCGAACCTCTTGAGCCGCGATATTCAGCTCGCCGCTCCCTCCGCTGGGAGTCCACCCGGACGTGGCGGAGCTGGCCGCCTCCAAGGCGTCTGCTGTCCGCTCGGCCCCCGCGGCTCGGCGCGTGTCCGACGGGCCCGTGCCCCCTCCGGCGGGCCAGCTCGCCGCCGGCTCGATCTCAAGGCCGGCTCCGGCCTCGGGTGCGGCCCGGGCCGGCTCCTCCGGCACCGCCGACGATCGGCCGCCTTCGCCTGCTCCGGCTGGCACTGCTGGCGACGTCCTCTCAGCGGATCCCTCGAAGACCTCGTCCCTCTGCACCGGCGGCTGCTCGGGGATAATCTCCTCCGCCGTGGGCAGAGGGATGTCCGGATCCAAGGTCTGGAGGGGGATGGCGAGCAACGGGGTCTGGCTGCGCACGCCTTCCACCTCCGTCTCCACGGCCGCCGCGCCCGCTCGCCCTGGCGCCGTCTGGGTGGCCTCTCGCTCCGCCGCCGCCCGCTCGGCCGCCTCCCTCTCTCGGCGCGCCTCGCGAGCGTTGCGGTGCGTGGCTGCGTCAAGTTCGGCGCGGGGGTCCACTCGGCGGGACCCTGAGGAACCGGCGCTCGGCCCGACCACGGAGCCGGCTGGGCCTCGCTCGAGGGAGAGCGGCGCCCTGCCCAGGAAATCAGAAAAACATTCAAGGAAAGAAAACTTCAGAATAACAAGCATGCAGGCGGCTACCAGTCTTACGCGGAAACTGACGGGGGCTTCTTCACCGCCTTCCGGAAGCGGGCCGCCTTCGCCGCCGCCTCCTCGCGCTTTGTGGCCGCGGCGGAGGCCTTCGGCTTCTTCGGCCGGCTTCCGAAGAGCGGGAGCGCAGCTCGGCGTTTTCCCTTCCCGCCACCGGCAGTCGGCGCGGCAGACGAGCTCGCGTCGCGGCGGTCGGTTACCGGCTGGCGGCGCGGGAGTTCTTCGGCTTCAAAATCGTCCGGCCAGTCATCGAAACTGGCCGAAAGCCCGGTGCCGCCGAGCTCGGTGGCATCCCCCGTGGCGGCGTCCTCCATAGCGACGATGGAGAGATCCGGGTCGTCGGGGTCGTCCACCATGCGGTCCGGGGCGTACTCTCGGTCGACTCCGGCTGCCCCGGCTGGCAGTGGGAGGAGAGGATTCTGATGAAGAGAAAAAAGAAAAAATAGCCGCCTGGTCAGAGGCCGGCTAACCCAAGCCGGCTGACGACAAGAAGAAAAACTTACCACAGGCGGAGGCTGGGCGCGGGAGTACGGCACCTTGCCGAATCGCCACTCATCGGTGAGCTTCAAGTTGGCGACGTAGTTCGCCATCAGAGCCACCTCGGCGTGGGGCATCTCCCATGTGCTCAGCCGGCAAGGATCGAACTGGCCACTCATTTGGCACATCATGTGCGGCCGGCTTTGAAGAGGCAAGATCCGGCGCTCGACGAAGGCGGTCACCAAGTCGGACGCGAGCAGACCTTCCGACTAGATCATCACTCGAAGCCGGGAGATGGAAGCGTTCCCCGCTGGAGACAGTGATTTCGACCGGTAGCCCTAGGTCCGCCGCCTCCCACTCGGCGGGCCGGCTACGTAAGCCGGCAGGTTGACGTAGTCGCCATGCCGGGCGACGTTCTTGACGTACAAGTAAGACTTCTGCCACAGTTTGACAGACTGGATCAAAGGAATGTGAGGGAAGGGGTTGTCGTTGCTTGCCCTCTTCATCGCGATGAAGGCGCCGCAGGGAGCCGGCACGCCGGCGGAGACGGTGCCGAGCTTGTTCTGGAACAGTTCCGCCCAGAGCTCCAGCGTCGGCAGCACCCCCAAGTACCCTTCGCAGAGCGTGACGAAGGCCGAGAGTTGCAGCACTGCGTTGGGCGTGACATGGTGCGGTTGGAGGTTGTAGAACTCGAGAAAGGACCGCATGAAGCTGCTTGCCGGGAAGCCGAAGCCCCGGAGGAAGTGCGTGCGGAAGACGACGCGCTCGCCTTCCTCCGGCGCCGGCGAGACCTCCTTCGCGGGCGCCAGGCGCACCTGCACGAGGTCGGCGGCGGGCAGACGCCGGGTCTGGCGGAGGAACTCGATGTGCTCGTTGTGGACATTGGACCCATCCCACGAGCTCGACAAAGCCAGCGACATGGCGGCGTGGGAGGGCTACGGCACGAAACTGCGTCGGGCGCGAGGAAGAAGAAGAAGAGAAGAAGAAGAGCAGGAGGGACGGGGAGCGGGGGAGCGAACAGGCCCGTGCCTCTCCCCCTCCCCTCCTACTTGTAGGTGTGTGCGCCAGAGACGAGGAGGCGCGGCGTGGGGGATCGTGGGGATCGATCGTGCCCATCTCCCCCACGCCCGCGTTAATTACGCGCCTTGATGACGCGAGGTAACGGCCGCGGGGAGGCGAGCAGCCCCCGCGGGCCATAGAAGATCTGCGCCCGGGCCGAGGCCAGGGAGTGGCGGGCCCCAGAAGATCTGCGCCCGGGCCGAGGCCAGGGAGTGGCAGGGCCGACGGCAGGACTTCCCCGCCACGTGGCTCGTCGTGGGGCCCACGGCCGGTCCGCGGGTCAACCACGGTCGCCCTAATAAAGAAAAAGCGCTCCGAGGTCGGCTGCAACGACGTGGTCAGCCCCTCACGGTATGAAGCCGGCCAAGCTTCCTGTCCATCCGTCTGCCGTGAAGCTCGCCCGCCTTCGGGGACTACTGTCGGGGTAAATAGCCATGGGTAGCCCAGCCGGCTTCCCCTGGCCCCTCAGAAAAAATTATGAGCCCATCCGGCTCATAAGGAGACTCAAGACCTGGGCCGCCTCCCCCTAGCCGACTGCCATCCTAGCCGGCTTGGGGGGCGGCCCGCCCTTTTTTACCCCCACGAAGAAAACTGTGGAGGGCCGGCTACGGCATGGCCGGCTGCGGCAGGGCCGGCTATGGCAAGGCCGGCGATGGCATGGCCGGCTACCGCCGGGCCGGCTCCGATAAAGCAGTCAACGCCGTACCCGCGATGTACGCGTCCACTCTGCGATGATGAAGCGGGGCGTGGCTACAGTGGAGCCTGCCACCCCCAAAACCCGGAGCACGCCTGGTACAGCGCGTCGTGCGGGCAACTGCGGCCCGCCCGACGCGGCACTGTAGCCACGGCGGCTCCGACACCGTCCTCGACGGGCCCCCGAGGCGGTGGGCCCCTTCGGGCAGAGAGATGACGAAGGCGGCAACACCCCCTCTCAAGCCGGCGAGATAGAGGGCCGGCTTCGCGTAGCCGGCCTGCCGCCTTCCTCGAAGGAGACGCCCATTAAGGAGACAAGGTGCGGCGGGGCTACAGTAATCGCCCGACAGGGCGGCGTTACTGTAGCCACGCTTACCCCGACCAAGCCTGCGCCAACAAACACGGAGCAACAGTAACCGGCCGCCGACAAGGCCCTGGCCGGTGGGGCTGACCTGTCGACCCAGGAGCCGGCAGTCGGTGGGACCCACCAGCCGGCGGGCCCCAGAAGCCGGCGGAGAAGCCGGCAAGCGTAGTCACCGACAGCTGGGCCCCGCGCCCAGCCGGATTACCATTGTACCCCCGGGGGGTAGGCCTATATAAACCCCCCGGTGCACCCATGCAAAGGGTTGAACTCTCTTTCTAGACCTAGACACTTACAAGGAGAAGAAGCAGGCTGAGCTAAGCCCTTCTTCCTCCTTCCGCCCCCAAACAGCTCAAGGAGCATTGTAGCCACCTGTGATTTTAGTAACCATGCGGAGACCCCGCAGAGCAGCAGTAGGGGTGTTATCTCCCCGGAGAGCCCTGAAGCTGGGTAAGATTTGCCGGCGTGCATGTCTACGCCTCATCCCGTTTCCAGGCACCGGCGACGTTCTATTGGCCCCCGCAATGATAAGCCACCCGTTGGCATATGTCGATCCTACCACCCGACATCAATCTTGTATCTTCATAGTCCAACAGTTCGGCCAAAGGATATAGTCCGGCCGTCTGGGGACCCCCTAATCTAGGACTCCCTCAATAGGGATAACTTAGCTCGACTTGTTTTGAGTGGCCTCCTCATGAGGTGCTTGCTTCCTAGTACCTGTCGAGGGCTCCTTGTCCTGATATCAGCTTAGGAACTGCAAAAAAATCATCAAGATGTTTATCGTTCACCCGGGGCTTGGTCATAGGCGCCACTGGCCTTGCATCGCGATACCCGTGGGGCACGGACTAGGAGAGGTGCGCCAGCTTGTGTGCTCGAACGAGGGTGCCTCGCAAAAAGACAGAAGGAGGGAGCTCACGAAGGTACCTGTTCAGCCCCCTCACGAGGGACGCGAGGGATTGTACAGGTCGACCAAAGAGATGAAGGCAGAAACAGAGGCATAAAGCGATAAGATGGGACCAGCAAGAGACACCAGAAAGAAAAATTCAATTAAAAGAGGGGTGAGCCAACTTCAGAAAGCAAATGAAAAGCCGCATCCGGCACCTACTCTAGTCTTTGACATCTTCTCACCAGCGTGGAGCTAAGTGCTGCCACTCGGCGTGGGAGGGAGCCCTCAAGGCCCAAGGGCGGCTGTCCTGAGGCTCTGGGGCATGTACAACCCCACTCATTATTACATGAGAGTGTCACGGGCGGCGATTCTTCACAGCCACGGGGCCCTGCTTCACAGACATTGGACCTTTCTTCATAGGCACTGGGCCTTCTTCACAGGCACTGGGCCTTTCTTCACAGGCACCGGGCCTTCTTCACAGGCACTGGGCCTTTCTTCATGGGTAGAACTTCCAGAGGTGTTGGATGTTCTAGGCGTTTTGGACGGGTACCCCGTCCTGCGTCTCCAGGCGCGCGGCGCCGGGCCTAGAGATGTGGACGACCTTGAATGTGCCCTCCCACATGGGTGAGAACTTATGAAGCCCGTCCCTGGAGAGCACCCGCCTCAGGACGAGGTCACCCACCTCAAGAGTCCTTGAGCGGACGCTGCGACAGTGGTACCGCCACAACGCCTGATGGTATCTTGACGCCCGTAGTGCAGCTTCACGGAGACGTTCGTCCCCCGGCACGAGGTCCATACCCCGTGTGGTGTCCTGTTGCATCTCATCAAATGCCAGGACCTGTGTGGAGTGATGCTTGACCTCGTGAGGGAGGACTTCTTCTGCTCCGTAGACGAGGAAGAACGAGGTTTCGCCCGTTGGCTTGGTGGTGGTGGTGCGGATCGACCACAGCATGGACTGGAGCTCATCGTGCCAGCCCCTGCCAAAGGCTTCGAGCTTCTTCTTGAAGGTCCTGGTCTTGAGGCCCCTCAGGACCTCCGCGTTGGCACATTCGGCCTGGCCATTGCTCTTGGGGTGTGCTACTGAGGCGTAGCAGATCTGCGTTCAAAGTTTAGCACAATATGACTTGAAGAGATTACTAGTGAACTGCGAAGCCATTATCGGTGATGATGCGGTTGGGGACCCCAAAACGGCTCACGAGGCCCTTGATGAACTTGACCACAGAGCCAGTTGGGATGGCACGGACGGCTTCAACCTCCGGCCAGTTAGTGAACTTGTCGATGGCGACGTAGAGGTATCGATAGCCCCAGGAGCCCAAGCAAACGGGCCCAGAATATCCAGCCCCTAGACTGTGAATGGCCACGAGGGTGGAATGGTCTGGAGGCCCCGAGCTGGCTGATGGATCTGCTTGGCATGGAATTGGCAGGCCTCGCAGGACTTCACCAGCTCAGCCGGGTCGTTGAGTGTCATAGGCCAGTAGAATCCACTTTGGAATGCCTTGCCGACGAGGGTTCGCGACGACGAGTGGTGCCCGCAGTCTCCGCTGTGTATGTCACCTATCAGCTCCTTCTCTGGCAACGTCCCTTACATCAGGTATTCCTTGAATTCCTTGGTCCAACATTCCTCCTAAGGCTCGAGCGCCAAGAGTAGGCGCGCTCCTGAGGTCGGGCCATAGGCGGGGGCTCCTGTGGTAGGCGGCTGCGGGAGTTCCTCCCGAGGCTGAGCTATTCTTGAAAGCGGTGGCGTCGTTGATGGCTTGAAGAGCCGCTCCTCAAAGACGCCAGGCTCCTGGGGCTGTCGCTTGGATGCTCTTCTGGCGATGTCGTCAGCTTCCTTGTTGGTGCCACCGGGCACGTGCTGCAACTCCAGGCCCAAAAATTGCTTCTCCATATTGCGCACGTCCGCGAGGTATGCTTCCATGTGCTCGTCCTTCGGCTCGTATACCTTGATGGAGAAATTGACAAGGAGTTGTGAGTTGCCCCTGATAGTGAGACGCTTCACCCCCAGGGCCGCCATAGTCTTCAGGCCGGCTATGAGGCCTTCGTATTCTGCAATGTTGTTGGAGACCTTCTCGCCCTACTGGAAGTAGAGCTGCACAGAGTAGTAGGGCTTGTCCGGAGTGGGCGAGATGAGCACTGCTCCAGCCCCCAGGCCTTTGTGTGCGAAGGCACCATCAAAATACATGACCCAGCCGTCAGGCGCCTCGCTTCACGGCGAGAGGGACCGATCTTCGCCTTCATCAAGCGCCGGGGCGTCTTTCCATTCTACCATGAAATCAGCAAGCGCGGCTCCCTTGATGACCCTGGTAGTACTGAACTCCAACTTGAAAGCTTGTAACTCGATGTTCCATTCAGCGACTCTTCCGGCAAAGTTGGGGCTCCTGAGCACTCGCTCCAATGGGTAAGCTGAGATGACCTTGATGGGGTGGCCTTGGAAGTAGTGCCGAAGCTTTCGCGGGGCCACCAAGAGCATGAGGAGGACCTTCTGAGGCATGGGGTACCGTGTCGGCGGACAGGACATTGAGCCCTGCCCCGCCG
Organism: Triticum monococcum; assembly: GCA_034509565.1. Classification (NCBI taxonomy): domain Eukaryota; kingdom Viridiplantae; phylum Streptophyta; class Magnoliopsida; order Poales; family Poaceae; genus Triticum; species Triticum monococcum. The sequence continues at coordinate 344,124,255 of CM067847.1, forward strand.
TCGATGAGGATCTAGGTAACTTGCACGTTGCTGATGACTGGTGAACGAAGCATTGGGAGGACGCCTGCAGTAGCTGCGCACTTGAGATGATCTGCCGAACTGAACATGATGGGGCACCTGGACCATCTGAGTGGGCGTGTGGCCTCGAGCTTGGCAAGACTACATTCACTTTGCAAGCAAACTGTTTGAAGATACACTGCGAGGCTGGGGCTTGAGCTCCGCCCAAGATGCAGGCGAAAGCGCGCGGCTCCTAGAAGCCCCTAGCCCCCTCATCTTGATGGTGGTCGTCATTCCTTCTGGGTGGTGGTGATAGTAGAGGAAGGCCAGCGTTGCCTTTAGGACAGTCCTCACGAGTCTGGTCCCTCCAGGCGCCCTCGCGGGGCTGATCCTACGAGCGGTCCTCACGAGCCCGGTCGTGCCACTCCTGGCACGAGCCACGGTCGTCCCAGCGTCTGCCACCACGTCCTCCTCCTCGGTCGTAGCTCCGGTCACTGTGCTCGGGGCGTCGACCGAAGCATCCTTCTTGGATGGAACTGAGCTCTTGACAATTGCTGGTGTTCTGAGTATGCATGTTATGGAAGGCGCAGAACGGTCGGCTGTTCTTGGATGACTTGGGAGGATCTTGGCCGCGCTTGGTGTCTGGCTCCACCGCGAGCACGGCCACTCCTTTGCGTTTCACGTCCTTGGCCTTGGTCTTCTTCCCTTCTGGGTCCGCAACAGGGAGTTCAAGGAGGGAGAGGCGCCCCTCATCAGCTCTTGCACACTTGGTCGCGATGTTGAATAGTTCCAAGGTCATACACAGCTCATCATGTATGGCGAGCTGCTCCTTCATCTTGACGTCGCGGACGCCATCGGAGAACTCGGAGATGACGGCCTCGTCAGTCACCTTGGGGATCTTGATTCGCGCGTTGTTGAGGCGCTGGATGTACTTCTGCAGGGTCTCTCCTGGTTGTTGCTTGATGCGGTGCAGGTCACCCATGACCGGGGGCGGTCGCGCGTGCCTTGGAAGTTAGCGATGAAGTGGTTGCGCATCTCGCCCAGGAGGAAATTGAGCTTGGAGGCAGGTTCAGGAGCCAGGAGCGGGCACCACCCTTGAGAGCCATGGGAAACCAGTTCGCCATGACTTTCTCGTCGCCGTTGGCCGCCTCGATGCTCAGCTCGTAGAGCTGTAGGAACTCCGCGGGGTCATGTGTGCCGTCGTAGCAAGGATGCAGATCTGGCTTGAACTTCCCCGGCCAGGCGACGCTACACAGCTCGGGGGTGAAGGCGCGGCAGCCGGCCGTGGTCACCGGGGCCCGTCTTGGAGGTGGAACTTGGTCTTGGCGCCCGCGCGCTGCTAGGGCAAGCGGCGCGTGGCCTTCCCGTAGTAAATGATCCTGGCGCGTCAGTGCAAGGAGTGGCGGAGCGTTCACTTGCGGTTGAGGGACTTCTTGACAGCTTCTTTCTTCACGCACGGGCGCCGGACGCGGTGGCTCACGCCGTGGAGCCGCACGCCTTGGCGCTAGGGCATCGTCGTGGTGCTAAGGTGGTGGAGGTGCTTCGTGAGCCGCGTTGCCCATGGCCGGCGGAGGATGAGGCAGAGAGTACGAGGGCGCCGGGGAGCCTCCTGCGGCGCGGACAAGCTCGGGGATGTGGTCAAGCCAGTCCTCGTAGAGGTCTTCGACCGGGCGGTAGCACAGGAGCTCGTGTGCCATGAGGAGCGCGGCCCGTGCGTCCATGGGAACGCGGCGAGCATGAGACGACGAACCAGCGGGAGTCAGTGATGGAGTGGCAGTGCGGCCGTCCGGTCGCACCGAGGGGTGCAGCGAGGATGCTTGCTGCTTGTTCCCCGCCGGGCCGGTTGCGGCATTGGCGGCAGGCGATGGAGAGCGATGGGGTGGCACGCCGACCGGGGCCGTCTGACCAACGCGGGTGGCGAGGGCAGCCCGGCGCTCGGCGCGGGTGCGGCGTGCGTCCGCCATGGAGATGATGAAGCGACGTGACGCGGAGCGACGGAAGGGAAGCTTCGGCGCACCCCTACCTAGCGCGCAAAATGTTGGATCACAGGTTCTGGCAAAACCCTTAAGGTTCAAACACTGGGGTGCGCGCAAAGATCTCCCCCCTATCGATCCATGTCCTAGCTCGGCTAAGATCTTACAGATTAATTCGAAGAACTCGCACCGATAAGGAAACCTTTTCTTGACGCCTCGGTACTCCACGCCTACGCCTGCATCCTTAGCACCAAAGAGGAAACAAGGACGCCGCACGCACAGGCACCCGCCTGGTCTCGATCGTCATGCCTCGCGTCATGAGAACCTCACAAGGTTTGCCGTGGCTTGAACTCTCCGCCCCTCGCGAGCCAGCCTGGTGAGGCCGCTCTTGAAGAGGTCTTGTGTCATCTACCTCGCGAGGCTTGGCCCCTTGCGAGGGTCTTGAATGTCTTGTTGATGAAGATGGGTCCTACAGGCCTGCTAGTAAAGCCACGCCGTGGGCCGTAGGAATGCAAGTCTGGGGACCCCCGTTCCCAGAACGCCGACATGCACTAAGTAGAGATAGAACTTGTGCATCCAAAACCCTTAAACCAAATATGGTGGCTAACATACGCAAATAAGAGCGAGAAGAGAAGCGACACAACGGTCAAAAAGCCATAAGTGATCAAGAAGTGATCCTGAAACTACTGACGTTCAAGCATAACACAAGACCGTGTTCACTTCCCGGACTCCGCCGAAAAGATACCATCACGGCTACACATATGCATTTTAATTAAGTCAAGTGTCAAGTTCTCTACAAGCAGACATTAACAAATTCCCATCTGCCACATAACCATGGGCACGACTCTCGAAAGTATATACCCTATAGGAGTGTCCCAACTTAGCCCATGACAAGCTCTCACAGTCAATGAGGGATATTCCTTCTCCCGAAAGACCCGGTCAGTCTCAGAATCCCGGTTATAAGACATTTTGACAATGGTAAAACACGACCAGCAAAGCCACCCGACTGTGCTGACAAATCCCGATAGGAGCTGCACATATCTCATTCTCAGGGCACACCGGATGAGACATACTACAAGTAAAACTAGCCCTCAAGTTTCCCTGAGGTGGCCCCGCAGGCGACTCGGTTTAGACCAACACTCAGAGGAGCACTGGCCCGGGGGGTTAAAATAAAGATGACCCTTGAGTCTGCAGAACCCAAGGGAAATGTATAGGTGGTAGGTAGGCAAATGGTAAAACGTTAGGAATGCAAAATCAAGGAACATAACACCAGTATGACGGAAACTAGGGCGGCAAGAGTGGAACAAAACACCAGGCAAAAGGCCGAGCCTTCCACCCTTTACCAAGTATATAGATGCATTAATTAAATAAGAGATAATGTGATATCCCAACATATCCATGTTCCAACATGGAACAAACTGCAAGACACCTGCAACTGGCAATGCTATAAGAGGGGCTGAGCAAAAGCGGCAACTTAGCCAAACAATGGTTTGCAAGGAAGGTGGGTTAGAGGCTTGACAAGGCAATATGGGAGGCATGATACAACAAGTGGTAGGTAGCGCGACATTGCGATAGAGCAAACAACTAGCAAGCAAAGATATAAGTGATATCAAGGGTATGATTATCATGCTTGAAATCCTGCAAGGAAGAAGAACGAGTCCATGAAGTAGACAAACGGACGTAGTCGAACGAATCCTCACAAACGCAACGTTACTAGAACTATCAAGAAGAAGCAACACCGGAAAGAAGCAAACAGCATGGTAAACAACCATCACATAAACATGGCATGATGCACAACCAAGTATGATGCATGTCCGATTTAATGAAACATGGCATGGCAAAGTGCACAGACAATACTACAAATTAAGTGGAGCTCAATATGCAACGAGTTGCGTATTGACGAAACACCACATCAATTATTTAGTTCTCTCCCATTATGTACCCAACAATATTAAATGTTGTTAAACATGGCAAGAGGTGAAGCAAAAGTAAACTACATATTTAAGCAAGTTTAAATGAGGCCGGAAACAACAACAACAACAATTCCGGAAAATCCTCATATGCATATTTCGAATTAGCTACTGTTCTTCCCTAAACATAATTTTAGAGTTGTTAATCATGCAAAGTAAGTCCACCATGTTAATCTATGCATTTTTTGCCCCATTTACATATAAAGTTTATTAAATTTGGAGCTACGGTTATTAAGTTGTGAAATAAAGCATTTTAGCATGGCATTTAAGCAAATTAAACAAACAACACATTTAAACATTTTTAATATGGATGAAAGTTGCAAATTATGAAACTAGATGAAATTCTAAGCATGTCACATATATAAAGCATTTCAATATGATGCACGGTTCATGAGTTATTATATGCATGAAACATGAGGGTTTTTCTGCAAAACTGTAAAACACTGGATAATGTCTAAATCGCGGACAGGGAAAAACATTATATGGGCTGAATCTAAGAAGAGGTCCGACAGAATAGAAGAAAAAGGAGGCGCTGGTGGTGGCCTCACCAACGGCCGAGGCCCAGTCGGTGGACGAGGCAGGCCGGGAGGAGGATGCACAGCTGGGCCGGCTGGTGCGGCCCACGGCGCGTAGGAGGTAGGCCAACTCAGTGCTGCTCGCTGGGAGCGGTTGCTGGGCCTTGAGGAGGGCGCCGTCCACATGCGGTCAACGCACAGTGACTGTGCGTGTGCTCGCACGCACATGCGCGCGTAGGCAGGCGCGACCATGGCGCAGGGCTCCGGCGAGCTGGGCTTGGAGCGGGAAGCGAAGACGACGCTGGGGATGGACCGAACCAGAGGAGCTCGTCCAGATCCGGCAGGCAATGGTAGTGGCGGGCGCCAGTGAGGGTTGCCTGAGGCATCAGGTTCCATGGCGACGTCAAGAGGTCCTGCAGGAAGAGGGATCGGGGTGAGAGGGAGCGCGAAGGGAAAAATGAGAAGAGGAGAGGGAGCAGGATCGGCCTGGGAGGTCCTCCGGTGGAGCTTGACGGAGACGAGGTCTCCGGTGGTCGTCGGTGATGCTGACGGGGTGCGACGCAGGCGCGGGGTGGCGCTCGGGGCGGAGGCAGTTGCCTCGATCCAGATTTGATAGAGCGCTGCAGGAGGAGGAGCGGCAGTGCTTCGGGCACAGATGGGCTTCCAGGGCCCCGATCAGGGTCCTGGCGGGCCGCGCAGCGGCATAAGGGCGTGGGGAGGCGCTGGGGATAGGTTGCGCGATGCAATAGGCCGAGGGTGGCGGCGCTGGTGGGGGCTGGCGGCGGCTGGTGAATGGTGGCGTGCCAAGTGGCGGCGGGGAAGCGGGCAGGCGCGAACATTAAGGAGGGTAGGTGGCTAGAGGTAGGTGGAGACTAGGGGAGGCCAAATTTGGAAGGAGGGTGTCCATATATAGCAAAAAATGCTAGGGTTTGGGTCTAGGGGTTGTTTCTGGACCCTCCGATACTGATCGGACACTTCCGGTCGGAGGGGGTAGGTAGGTGGGCTCGATGGGCTGTGAAGAAGGGCTTGGACTGAGAGGAGAGAAGAGAAAGCGGCCCGGCATGGGTTTTCGGACTATATTGTCGCTATAGTTATCCGTTGGGGCGTCAAACGGACTCCAAATGCGATGAAACTTGGCAGGCGGCCTACCGGCAAGAAAACAACACCGCACACCAACTTTCAACCCATTCCGAGAACATTTTCCAGCCACTTATAAAATAATATTTCGTACATGCTGCGGGAGTGTGCAAGTGTGTCTGTGGTCAGAACGGACAACGAAGAGAACTGCGGAAACCGGACAGATGCATGTTTACAAAACATGCAGATGCAATGCGGATGATGACATGGAAAGATGCAACAAGCAAGCAAATAACAAGGCAACGACGACAAATAATTGGGAGACACCTGGCTCGTCGGTCTTGGTGCGTTACAACACTCCACCACTACAAGAGGATCTCGTCCTGAGATCTAGGATGGCTCCGGAGAGAAATGGAAGAGAAAAAGAAGAGGTAAAACTAAGTTGCTTCTTTGACAAATGAGTGAAACCAAAGAACCTTGCAAGGTTGAACAAAATGAAAGAAAGAATAGAACAAGGATTAACAAAGTTGAAAACACTCCGTTAGAACAAAGGAACAAGGAACATTACTAGAACCTTGTAGGTTGAAAGACATAAGAAAAGGGTTGCAATGGACAAGAAGTACATGCAAGCACTCCGGTTGAAACGAGAAGTACAAGGAACAATATAGATGAATTATGACAACACTCCGGTTGGAAATGGAAGGCAATAATATGAACTTGGAAAAATGAAAGCACTTGGATGAGACTCCGGTTAGAAGAGGAATGATAGACACAACACTCCGGTTAAAACAAGATAGAGGAGGAAAAAGAATGATATAATTTGGATAGCACTCTGACTGTAAATGGAAGGAATTAGAATCATGAACTTGACAAGATGAGAGGATACTTGATGAAATCAACAACACACTGCCTCCGGAATAATTGAAAGAATGGCACAATGGGTAAGAAAGATTTCCGACAGCACTCTGGTTGAGACAGGAGGCAAAACTTGATAAGATGATAGAACTTGACTGAAGGACACGATGCTCCGGTTGAATGGATAGGCAAAGGAAAGAGCATGATCTTGGAAAAACAAAATGAAGGGACGAAGAGAGCAACATCACCATGCCTCCGGAACAAATGAATGGAAAGCTAGATGGTTGGAAAGAAAAGAACGGAGAAGACGAATGACAACTCTCGCAAATAAAATTGAAAGAGCATGCTTACGAAGAAAAGGTTGAACGGAGTTGTTGGAAAATAAACCATGAAAAGAACAATCTTGTAGTGGGCTTATGGAGAACATCTCAAAACTATGAGGCAAATTCTGCCACTAACGGAAATAATAGATTGGGTTGATATCAACAAGGAGACGAGAAACTTATTTCACCGGGAGGATAAATGAAGAACCTGGGTCATTTATAAGCACCATAAATAGGAACAATCCTTAGGGAAACCTTTAGGTGAAATATAACCCAATATAACTCCAACAAAAAGATTGATTGGTTGAAAAGGTCTCTTGAACGAAGAGAAAAATGATGGATTTAGAATATGTCCTTCTTGACATATGAGAATCATGAAACACGAAGTGAAATTAACAAGAATGATATAACACCATCTCAAGAGATAAGGTAGGAAGAAGTGCACTTTGGAATGCACGATGAAGAATACTTGAACTCCTCAAGACAAAACATGTGCTGAGCACCCTGTTTAATTTTGAGTATAGCTTGGCGGATCATAACTTCGAGAGATACCTTGAAGAACAATTCAAGAATGAAAAGAATCCTTGAAGAACCACCATGTAGAAACTCTCGAAGAACTCCAGATAGATAAAAAGATGGTCGCAAAGAAAAGAATCTTGAAAACAATAAGATGAAGCCTTGCAATGATTTAGATGGAGCTTCACGACGAGTTAGCTGGGAGAGCTTGGAACTCTGGAAAAAGAAAGATGAAACAATTGAAATCGAGAATTTTGATATCATGAACGAACTCCGAAAAAGAAAAGATGAAGCATCTCAAACCAAGAATGTGATATTTAAATCATCCATAAAAAGATTTCAGAGAAGAATCAAATATTGTTCATAGATAAACTTGATCATAAACTCACAATTCATTGGATCTCGACAAACACACCGCAAAAAGAATTACATCGAATAGATCTCCAATATAATCGAGGAGAACTTTGTATTGAGATCCAAAGAGAGATAAGAAGCTATCTAGCTAGTATCTATGTACCCGAAGGTCTATGGTAAACTACTCACACATCATTGAAGAGGCTATGGTGTTGATGTAGAAGCCCTCCATGATCGATTCCCCCTCCGGCGGAGCACCGGAAAAGGCTCCAAGATGGGATCTCACGGGTACAGAAGGTTGCAGCGGTGGAAATAGGGTTTCGTGGTGCTCCTGGATGTTTTCAGGGTATATGGGTATATATAGGAGGAAGAAGTAGGTCAGTGGAGCTGTGAGGGGCCCACAAGGGTGGGGGCGCGCCCACCACCCTGGGGCGCACCCTCCTGGCTCGTGGCCTCCTCACTTCTTTCTTGACATCCACTGCAAGTCTCTTGGATTGCGTTTGTTCCGAAAACGATCCTCGCGAAGGTTTCATTCCGTTTGGATTCTGTTTGATATTCCTTTTCTACAAAACACTGAAATAGGAAAAAAATAGCAATTTGCACTAGGCCTTCGGTTAATAGGTTAGTCCCAAAAATAATATAAAACTGTATAATAAAGCCCATTAAACATCCAAAATGGATAATATAATAGCATGGAACAATCAAAAATTATAGATACGTTGGAGACGTATCACGCAACCGAGTTCACTTGACACAGCCACTGCCACAAACCCTAATCAATTCGGTCTCACCGATGGAATCTCAGTCTCACCGAGATGGGCTTGCAAACTCTCTGTTACCTATTGCAATAATTTCGGTCCCACCGAGATATGCAACCCGTCCCACCAATTTTGCTTGAACAACTCTCTGTTTTGCTTATTACCAAAATCGGTCTCACCGAGTTTGTGTAATCGGTCAAACCGAGACGAGGTATTACCCTAACCCTAGCACATCGGTCCCATCGAGTTGATCATATCGGTCCCACCGAAATGTCTAACAGTCACATTATGAACTAAATCGGTCTGACCGAGTTGCCTGATTCAGTCCCACCGAGTTTGGTGGTTTGTGTGTAACTGTTAGATTTTGTGTGGAAGCTATATATACCCCTCCACCCACTCTTCATTCCTGAGGAGAGCCATCAGAACATGCCTACACTTCTAGCATACATTTTTAAGAAAGAACCACCTACTCATGTGTTGAGGTCAATATAATCCACTCCAACCACATAAATCTTGATCTCTAGCCTTCTCCAACTTGCTTTCCACTCAAATCATCTTTCCACGAAATCCAAACCTATGAGAAAGAGTTGAGTGTTGGGGAGACAATCATTTGAAGTATAAGAGCAAGGAGTTCATCATCAACACACCATCTATTACCTTTTGGAGAGTGGTGTCTCCAAGATTGGTTAGGTGTCACTTGGGAGCCTCCGTCAAGATTGTGGAGTTGAACCAAGAAGTTTGTACGGGCAAGGAGATCGCCTACTTCGTGAAGATCTACCCTAGTGAGGCAAGTCCTTCGTGGGCGATGGCCATGGTGGGATAGACAAGGTTGCTTCTTCGTGGACCATTCGTGTGTGGAGCCCTCCGTGGACTCGTGCAACCATTACCCTTTGTGGGTTGAAGTCTCCATCAACGTGGATGTACGATAGCACCACCTATCGGAACCACGCCAAAAATCTCCATGTCTCCAATTGCGTCTGCACACTCCAATCCCATCCCTATACATTCTTGCAAATTGCATGCTTTACTTTCTGCTGCTCATATACTCTTGCCATGCTTTCTTGAATGTATTGTGAATTTTTAAACTTGTGCTAAAACTCTACCTTAACTTGAAGAAAATAAAAACTGCAACTTTTCTTTGATAGGAGTCTATTCACCCCCTGCTTGACACCTCTTCTCGATCCTTTCAATTGTTATCAGAGCATTGGTCTCCATTGCTTTGGTTTAAACATCTTTGGAGGAAGACAGATGAGTCTACCTTGGGGAGTCTTAGACGTAGAGTGCCTATACTTGATGGAGAGTTCTTTCATGAGTGGAAAATTGTGATGCTTGAGATTTTCAATGAATATCATTTGAACAAGTACATTACTAGCCCTTGTGCACCTCATGTTGATCCTTTGCATCCTACCTGTCGGTGTCAAAACTGGCGGAACTCGGGTAGGGGGTCCCGAACTATGTGTCTAGGCCGGATGGTAACAGGAGGCAAGGGACACGAAGTTTTACCCAGGTTCGGGCCCTCTTGATGGAGGTAAAACCCTACGTCCTGCTTGATTAATATTGATGATATGGGTAGTACAAGAGTAGATCTACCACGAGATCGGAGAGGCTAAACCCTAGAAGCTAGCCTATGGTACGATTTTTGTTCTGTATGTTGCCCTACGGACTAAAACCCTCCGGTTTATATAGACGCCGAAGAGGGCTAGGGTTACACAAATTCGGTTACAATGGTAGGAGATCTACATATCCGTATCGCCAAGCTTGCCTTCCACGCCAAGGAAAGTCCCTTTCGGACACTGGACGAAGTCTTCAATCTTGTATCTTCATAGTCCAGGAGTTCGTCTGAAGGTATAGTCCGGCCATCCAGACACCCCCTAATCCAGGACTCCCTCAGTAGCCCCCGAACCAGGCTTCAATGACGATGAGTCCGGCGTGCAGATTTTCTTCGGTATTGCAAGGCGGGTTCTCCTCAAAATTCCATGTACCTGTTGAATAAAGTCCGATTTCTTGTAAATGTTGCGCTCCTTGGCTTCTATGCCCAATAATGGCCGTCTCCCACGTGTCAAACGAATATGAAAAGTCTGAGTGTTTTTACATCCACACCCCTAGCCGTGTAAATGAGCCGCCCATTTAAGGGGACAAGGATTTAGATCCAAGCCACACCTTCTCCCCTTCGCGAGTGTTCATCAGAGCGCATCCGACAAAGGTCCATACCACCATGGCCAGCCGTCGCAACTCTTCCTTTCGCCCTTCCAGCCGTCCGCCTGGATATTGGGAGAGATGCTCCATTGCGCATAGCAAGCTAGTGACGCTCCAGACCAAAGGATTTCTCCCCCCGACCTATATGGTCCCGGTTCGAGCCGGTCTTGCCATCTATAAGGGCGGACAGCAAGCGGAGAGTGCCCCTAATCCCTCCAAAGGAGAGCGGGTGTGCCTCATCCCTTATTTGATAAGAGGGCTCGGATTTCCAATCCATCCATTTCTCCGGGGGCTCCTGGAGTTCTATGGCCTCCAGCTACACAATCTCACGCCTGCCTCCGTATTGCATATCGTGGGCTTCGTAGCCCTCTGCGAGCTATTTTTCGGTGTTGAGTCTCATTTCGGGCTGTGGAAAGAGCTATTCTACCTTGTGCCCCGTTCTCAGAAGGGGTCGATATATCAAATGGGCGGAGCCGAAGTGTGGCGCGTCGCCGGGACCGGATATCTATCCGGAACCCCAAAGAAGGTGTCCGAGGACTGGCCTTCGGAATGGTTTTACATAGAGGACGTCCCGCTGCCAGATCATGTCCGGATCGGCCTCCCTGAGTTCGACAGTGCTCCACTAAAGAAGCGCCTAAGTTGGCGTCCACGGAGCCCTCAGAGGGAAAGTGACAAGGACGTCCGTTACCTAATGGGTCGGATAAGATTGTTAGCTCATTCTGGACTGACCATGATCGGGGTCATGGCTGCATGCATCATGCGAGGGGTGCAGCCGCTACAGTACAGAGGCCACCCCATGTGGGATTTCAACAGGGAGGACGACGCCACCCGCTACGGCCATAAGGGACCGGATTCGGCTGCGGCCATAACAAAGACCTTGTCCGCTTTGTACAAGGGAGAAGAGGAGGAATTTCTCCGCGTCAACCCACAGGGTGGATTCTCTATGTACAATCCTCCAAGCTGGGTAAGTGGTTTACTTGCCCATCCGTTTTATATTCCCATTATTAAATATTCAGTCTAACGACTTTAACGCAGGAACTGCGCCAGGCTGTTAAAGAAATAAACAGCCCTCCTCCACAACCCGAGGACCCAGGACGGTCCCTCGACACGGCCTCTCAAGAGGATCCAGACTTATCTGTGGAGCTGATTGATGGAGTGTTCCATCAATTGAGCAAGGACAACGCCTTGGTGGCCATTATGGCCGATTACCCAGGGCTAATCCCGGGCTCCCAGGTAACTGAGATCGAAGTCCCAGTACCCCGAATAGGGGTCCTCCCTCTCGTGTTTTCAGTTTGCTGATTACAACCGAGCTTTGCAGGGGAGGTTTTTGAGACGGGAGGTCGAACCTGCGGCGACAAGCCAACAAGGGGCCGCAGGGCCCCGTGGGCAGAAAAGAGGTGCAGTCCGGACCGAGGCGTCAGCGCAAAGGTATGCCGTGCCCCCTTATCCCAGGTGTTATACCTTCAAGGAATATTAACACTCGTGCTCTCTTTAGGACAAAGGGACCTCGCCGGACTATATTCGGAGAGGCTGCCAATCGCGCCTCCACCAGCCAGGCTCCAAAGCCTGGTTCGGAGGCTGAGGCGAACACAAGGCATGCACCGGAAGCTCCTCCGACGGAGGATGTGGACAGGTTGTCTGCCACCAACTCTGAGGTGGAGAGTGCCATGAACCACAGGCGTCACCGGACAATTCTTCGCGACGCTTGTTTCTCCCGAGAGGCATTAGATGCCTTCAATTCGGGAGATGCGTACCTCTGTGCCACTCAAAATGGTCTAGCCACAGCCATGGAGCAATATCTAAAAGACATACGGGTAAGAAAATTTTGGTAATTATATATATATATATTTACCAGTAGCCCCTGAGGCTTGAAATAGTTAGAATAACTGATTTAAGGTTCATTTGTTATGCAGGTTCTTACAGAAAAGAATTCCCTACTGTCCCAGGAGCTGGAAGAGTGCAAAGCCCAACTTGAGGACGCACTAGCCGCGGCAGGGGAGCCCAAGGAGACCCCCTCTGGTAATATACACTTCAAAAGATAAGTATTTTGTGAAGCACGGCATGGGTGCGAATCTGACAAATGAAATTGCAGATGGCGCCGGATTGAGTCTGGAAAGGCAACAACTCCTACACCAGATGAAGGCTGGTGAAAAGGTGCTGACAAAGGTGAGGCGGGAGAAGAACGATCTCCAAGATGCCAACACCAAGCCGGGCGTCGACCTGAAAGATGTTCGTGCCCAGCTGTCAGACTCCGTTAAGGAGAATCAGCGTCTTCGGTGCGGCATATTTAGTAAGTGCTTGAACGAACCTTTGAAAAAAAGTTCGGCGGGGAAGTCGACTAACAGAGTAATATCTGTAGGTGTGCTAACAGGTCGTCCTGCAGAGGAGATGCCCGGTTCTACGGGTGACCTTCTTCCCGAGCTCTCGCAACTGCTCGAGCGAGTTCGGCAGGCGATGCAAGGCGTCACCCAGGCCTTGTGGCCATCCATCTCCATGCCAGAAGGTCTTGGAGAGCTTGTGGAGAAGCTAAAGGGAGCACGGTGGCGCTTCTGATTGTGGAAGATATCGGCCTGCCGTCAAGGCGCTAGGGAGGCCTGGGCCATGGTGAAGACGCGGTACACAAAGGCTGACCCCAACCACATGGCCGAGGTCGGTCCTGTGGGGCCCAATGGAAAGGAGATTCTTATAAGCTTAGTATACGGCCAAGTAGAATTGGCCACAAAGTATTCCCAGCAGGACTGTAAATTAGACAGCCTGTTATATGGTATTGAAGAGGAATACAAGCAGTTAGAATGACTATGTAATTTAATTGACATTTATAATCCCTTCTAGCCGGATTGTAGATCGTTTGTCATGGCCGACTTTTTCCCTTCAGCCTCGGGACCTGACGGTCCGGAGTGTGTCCGAATTCCCATGCGGTTATATAAGAACCGGGGAATGCATGGAGACTAGGCGTAGGGGTCATTAGTGCGTGAACAGACAAGTGCCCGACTAGTTATGTTATATTACATGGTTAGTAAGAAACATCTTCTAGGGAGAATAGTTCCGTTAGGGGTTCCTTTCCCTGGGAGGCATGCCCTAAAGTGCATGCCCATTCTGCGAAAAAGATGCGGGAAAAAGCATCTGGGGGCACGTAGATAAATAAGTGAAAAGATCATCTTTTAGGTCACCGACCGAATATTCCCTTAAGAACGCTAGCTTTCGGCTTCACCCAGTCTGAGGTACACATTCGGCTGATCCGGCAGTAACAATCGCAGAGGTGCTCCCTTTACCGCCTAGCCGAATAATCGGGAATGTAGGGGTAAGCACAGGAGCCAGGCAACCCAGCTTGGCCAAAACTTAAGTCATATTGATGCATATAATGGTGAAATAAAAGGTACATGCGGAAGTGTAACACATGTGTTGGGCATGCAGAAGGAGAGAAATGTAAGACAGATAGTATATAAAAAATGGACAGAGGAAGGAGACGAACACAGAGTCCGGCGCTAGGCATAGAATCTTCGGAGACGGGCTGCATTCCATGGGCTCGACTCGAGTCGGTTATCCGATGCATCTCGCAGGCGGTACGCTCCACCAGTCAGAACTTGGTCAATTATGAAGGGACCTTCCCACTTGGGCTTGAGTTTGTCCTTTTTCTTGTCCGGCAGACGTAGAACTAATTCGCCAACGTTGTAATTTTTGGCATGTACTTCTCTGCTTTGGTATCTTCGAGCCTGCTATTGATAGAATGCGGAACGGGCTTTTGCCATGTCACGCTGCTCCTCCAATGCGTCCAAACTGTCCTGCCGATCGAGCTCGGCTTCTCTATCTTCGCACATGCGCACTCGAGGTGAGTCATGAATTATGTCGCAAGGCAAAACTGCCTCTGCGCCATACACCATAAAGAAAGGTGTGTATCCGGTGGTGCGATTCGGCGTGGTCCGCAACCCCCAGAGTACGGAGTCGAGCTCCTCTACCCAGTGCGTGTTAGATTCCTTGAGGGACCGCACTAATCTGGGTTTGATGCCGCGCATGATAAGACCATTTGCATGTTCGACCTGGCCGTTAGATTGTGGGTGATAGACGGAAGCATAATCGAGCTTGATGCCCATGTTTTTGCACTAGAGTTTTAACTCGTCGGCCGTAAAGTTCGTGCTGTTATCAGTGATGATGCTGTGGGGGACACCGTAACGGTGTACAACCCCGGATATAAAGTCTATCACCGATCCAGATTCGGCCGTCTTAACAGGCTTGGCTTCTATCCATTTGGTGAACTTATCCACCATGACCAGTAAGTAGTTTTGCTTGTGGGTTCCGCCTTTAAGGGGTCCAACCATGTCAAGCCCCTAGACCGCAAAGGGCCAAGTGATGGGGATAGTTTGGAGGGCGGTGGGTGGCATATGGCTTTGGTTTGCAAAGAGCTGGCAACCAACGCATCGTTGGACTAAGTCCTGGGCGTCTGCCCGGGCTGTCGGCCAATAAAAGCCTGTACGGAAGGCCTTGCTTATAAGGGACCGAGCTGCAGTGTGATGACCAGCGAGTCCGACATGAATTTCAGCCAGGAGGTTCCGCCCTTCCTCTTCGGAGATGCACCTTTGAAGGACTCCGGTAGTGCTTTTCTTATAAAGCTCTCCCTCGTGGACTTTGTAGGCTTTGGATCGCCGCACTATGCAGCGTGCCTCATTTTGGTCCTCGGGGAGTTCCTACCTAGTAAGGTAGGCGAGGAATGGTTCTGTCCATGGGGTGATGACGGCCATTATTACGTGGGCTGAAGGTGTTATTTCGTTGGCAGAGCCTCCGATTATGTCAGAATGTTCGGTCTCGGGCAGTGCGGTTGGGTCCGGGCTATTATTGTTTGGCTCCCCTTCCCATACTACGGATGGCTTGAACAACCTTTCCAAGAAGATGTTGGGGGGGACTACATCGCGTTTTGCACCGATGCGTGCCAGGACATCTGCCGCCTGATTATTTTCCCGGGCTATATGGTGAAATTCAATACCTTCGAACCGAGCTGACATTTTTAGGACGGCGTTGCGGTAAGCTGCCATTTTTGGATCCTTGGCATCGAAGTCTCCATTTATTTGGGATATTGCGAGGTTCGAATCCCCGCACACCTCTAGGCGTTGAATGCCCATGGATACTGCCATCCGGAGACCATGTAAAAGGGCCTCATATTCGGCTGCATTGTTGGAGTTTGTGTACATAATCTGGAGTACGTATTGAACTGTGTCTCCTATGGGGGACGTCAAAACGACGCCAGCCACTATTCCGGCCAACATCTTGGAGCCGTCGAAATGCATGATCCAATTTGAATATGTGTCGTACTCTTTGGGGAGTTCGGCCTCCGTCCATTCTGCGACGAAGTCGGTCAAAACATGCGACTTGATGGCTCGCCGTGGCTTATAAGTTATGTCGAACGGGAGGAGCTCAATGGCCCATTTTGCAATCCGGCCTGTTGCATCACAGTTGTTTATAATATCATTAAGTGGTACTTCCGAGGCTACTGTTATTGAACACTCTTGAAAGTAGTGTCGTAGCTTCCGGAATGCCATGAATACCGTGCACGCAATCGTTTGATAATGCGGGTACCGTGATTTGCACGGAGTGAGGACAGTGGACACATAATAGACCGGCTTTTGAAGGGGGAATTTGTGTCCGTACGTTTGTCGTTCTACGACGAGCACTGCGCTTACAACCTGATGTGTTGCTGCAATGTACAATAGCATTGGTTCGCCAATGTTTGGCGCGGCCAGGACTGGGTTTGTTGCCAATATGGCTTTTATTTCGTCGAGTCCGGCCGTGGCTGCATCCGTCCATTCGAAGTGTTCGGTGCACCGAAGGAGGCGGTAAAGGGGTAGGGCCTTTTCTCCCAAGTGGGAGATAAAGCGGCTTAGAGCCGCCATGCATCCGGTTAACTTTTGTATTTGTTTGAGGTCCTTTGGGATATCCAATTGTGATAGAGCTTGGATCTTGGCTGGATTTGCTTCAATTCCTCTACCGGATACAATGAAGTCCAAGAGCTTTCCGGCTGGGACAATGAAAACGCATTTTTCCGGGTTGAGCTTGATGTCGTATGTTCGGAGGTTATCAAATGTGAGCCTCAAGTCGTCTACTAGAGATTCGACATGTCTTGTTTTGACGACCACATCATCTACATATGCCTCCACTATTTTGCCGATCTGTTTTGCCAGACATGTATGAATCATGTGCTAATATGTTGCGCCGGCGTTTTTGAGCCCAAAGGGCATTGTGTTGAAGCAGAATGGGCCGTATGGTGTGATAAATGCTGTTGCATCTTGGTCTGAATCTGCCATCTTGATTTGATGGTAGCTGGAATATGCGTCGAGGAAACACAAGGAGCCATGTCTTGTGGTAGCGTCGATAATTTGACCGATGCCGGGTAGGGGGAAGGGATCCTTTGGGCAAGCCTTGTTAAGGTCTTTAAAATCAACGCACAGGTGCCAGGATTTGTCCTTCTTTGGTACCATCACCAGGTTTGCTAGCAAGTCCGGATGTTTTATATCTCTAATGAATCCGGCCTCCAATAGCTTTGCTAGCTCCTCTCCCATGGCCTGTCTCTTAGGTTCAGAAAAACGCCGAAGAGCTTGTTTGACAGGTTTGAATCCTTTCAGGATATTTAAGCTGTGCTCGGCCAGCCTGCATGGGATTCCTGGCATGTCTGAAGGGTGCCAGGTGAAAATGTCCCAGTTCTCTCGTAGGAACTCTCGCAGTGCAGCGTCTACATCAGGGTTTAATTGTGCCCCGATGGAAGATGTTTTATTGGGGTCCGTTGGATGGACCTGGAATTTGACTATTTCATCCGCCGGTTTAAAGGAGGTGGACTTGGATCTTTTGTCGAGTACCACATCGTCCCTATTCACCGTGGAGCGCAGCGCAGTTAGTTCTTCAGCCGCTAGGGCTTCGGATAGTGCCTCGAGGGCCAGTGCGACTGTCTTGTTTTTTGCGCGGAGTGCTATGTTCGGATGACTGGCGAGAGTGATGATCCCGTTAGGCCCGGGCATATTGAGCTTCATGTACCCGTAATGGGGTATTGCTTGTAAGATTTTAAACGTGACCTCTTCGGACCTATAATTATCCGGCGTGCCGAACACCACATCTAGTGTGATTTTTCCTGTACAGCATGCTTCCCGACTAGGGATTATTCCTCTAAAGGTTCTGCTGCTTCGCTCAATGCGGTTCTAGTCTATTTCCATTTTTTGAAGGGTTTCCTCATACATCAGGTTCAATCCGCTGCCGCCGTCCATGAGTACCTTGGTAAGACGAAAGCCGTCCACTATTGGACTGAGGACCAATGCGGCTGGTGCTCGGGCTGTTCGAAATTTAGCTTCATCATTGGCGTTAAAGGTAATAGCCGTGTCACTCCATGGATTTATTATTGCTACTTGGTAGACTTCGGCAAGGCTGCGGAGTGTCCTTTTTCGCATATTATTTGATGCGAAAGTCTCGAAGACTGTTAATACCGTATTGGTGTCTCTGGGGTGGCTTTCTGTGGCCTCCGGAATTAGGAGATCTTCGCCAATTTTGGCCACCTGCCGGAGTATCCAACATGCTCTAAGTTTGTGAGTTGGTGTGGCGTCCTCTGTGCTGTGAATTTAACAGGGTCCATTAAGTCATCCTTCCATTATGGTTCCATGCCCTGTAGAGGGTTTTTGCTTTTTGGTGTTTGACCCGGGTGTCTGGCGATGATGCACCCTTTTATTTCGGACTGGGTTTGTATTCAGGGTCGGATCGTCCCAAAATTTTATTTCGGTTTTCCAGGCGCTTTCCATCGCACAGTACTTTCATACAATGGACGCTAAGTCAGCGAAGCGTGTAATATCATGACGACTTATGGCGTTAAGGATTCCCTTGTCCGTGCAATTATTGCAGAAGATTGATATTGCGTCCTCCTCGAGGCAGTCCCTTATCATGTTCCTAACCAGGAGGAATCTGGCCCAGTAATGATGTACTGTTTCATCGGGCTCTTGCCTGATTTGGGATAGATCGCTTATGTTCGGGTGGGTGGGTGGAATTAAATCCGAAGCCTCACCCATTCTGAGGCTCAGAGGCCGAGGAATTTCCGAACTCGAAAATTTGAATTCCTGGATGTTGTCCAATGAATCCAACCCATCGCCTGACTCTAAGTTCAGGTCTTGAGTGATATCCTCCCCTCCGCGGGTATCCGGCTTGGAGGGATCGGGAATCGGGACGTAGCTAGTCCTTAAGATAGATGAAGGGTCGCCGCGCTGTCCCTCTACCACGACAATGTGATGGGTGACTTGGGGAGAGTTAATCTCTCTCAGATCGGGTCTAGGCCCAATCTGGTCGTAATCCGTAGTGACTCCCAGGGTGGCGCTGCGATCCAAGAGCTCATTTATGGAGGAGAGCTCCATTGGATCTAACTGCTCGGCGAGTTCCGAGCTGACATGAAGATAGTTTTTGATGGCTCGAGAGGTCATCGTCGGCGTAGAAGTCGAACAGGCGGTCATAAGAAAACCACCTAGCCGGAGGGTTTGTCCGACAGCCAAAGCTCCCTTAGCAACGGTGCCGTCTTTAAAGACGGTACGAGGCATCCTTCCTGATGGCGACGACACAGAGGAACTCTCAATGAAAGCACCAATGTCGGTGCAAAACCGGCGGATCTCGGGTAGGGGGTCCCAAACTTTGTGTCTAGGCCGGATGGTAACAGGAGGCAAGGGACACGAAGTTTTACTGAGGTTCGGGCCCTCTTGATGGAGGTAAAACCCTATGTCCTGCTTGATTAATATTGATGATATGGGTAGTACAAGAGTAGATCTACCACGAGATCGGAGAGGCTAAACCCTAGAAGCTAGCCTATGGTATGATTGTTGTTCTATATGTTGTCCTACGGACTAAAACCCCGCGGTTTATATAGACACCGGAGAGGGCTAGGGTTACACAAAGTCGGTTACCATGGTAGGAGATCTACATATCCGTATCACCAAGCTTGCCTTCCACGCCAAGGGAAGTCCCTTCCGGACACGGGACGAAGTCTTCAATCTTGTATCTTCATAGTCCAGGAGTCCGGCTGAAGGTATAGTCCGGCCATCCGGACACCCCCTAATCCAGGACTCCCTCACTACCCTTGATGAGTCTATTGACATGATCCGTAATCTTAGAACTGTCAATTTAATCACTAGAGGTTTTCCTAGAAACATGCTTGCTAGCTTGCCTGCTCTTGATTGTGCCTACACCATATGGAGATTTCTTGAGGAACGATTTCAAAACTATTCCTTGAAAAACTTAGATGAGATCCTTCATAAGTCTATTACCTTGAGTAAGATGAGTTCTAATGATCCCAAATTTAGTGATTGTCTATTTGAGATTACTAATCTTGTGAGTGCCAAAGGAGATGTTGGAATCATTAGCAATATCATCTGCGAAGCCATTATAATTCATAAAGATGATTATTGTGATGACGTGATCCATCATAAGACTACGATGAATATGGATACTATGATGAGGATGATGATAGTGACCTTGATCTCGATGAGTCTATGAGACACTTTGGTCTTATGGCAAATATTCGCAGCTACATGGCAGGAGGAAAGGAATGGTTCTTCATAGTGGGTGTACCGATCGTATGACCGGAGACAAAGATATGTTTTGTGAGCTTGCTGAAAACGACGACCCTCGAAAGTATGTCACTTTTGGTGACAACTCAAAGGGTAAGGTGGTTGGCCTTGGTAAGGTGGCCATCTCACATGATAGCTCTATACAAAATGTTATTCTCATTGAATCTCTTGGCTACAACTTACTTTACGTATCTAGACTTGCTGACTTTGGTTTCAATGTCTTATTTATAGAAGTAGATTGCCAACTGTTTCGTATAGATAATCATAAAATGGTCTTTACCAGTATACATAGAGGTGATCTATATATTGTTGACATCACTAAAAAGGCCCAACCTGGAACTTGCCTAATTGCTAAATGCTCGAAAGGTTGGTTGTGGCATAGAAGGTTAGGTCATGTGGGCATGCGAAATATTGATAAGCTTATTAAAGGTGATCACATCCTTGGAGTAAAAGATGTTATATTCGACAAGGATAGATTGTGCAGTGCTTGTCAAGCAGGAAAACAAGTCGGAGGAAGTCATCCCGTGAAGAACATCATGACCACGAGAAGACTGCTTGAGCTACGTCATATGGATCTTTTTGGTACAAACGCCTACAAAAGTCTCGGTGGTAACTCATTTGGTCTAGTCATAGTCGATGATTTTTCAAGATTTATGTGGGTGTTCTTTCTTGACGATAAATCACATTTCCAAAAGATCTTCAAGAACTTCGCTAGGAAGGCCCAAAATCAATTTGATGTGAAGATCAAGAAGGTTCACAGCGACAACGGAACGGAGTGCAAGAACACAAATCTGGATACCTTTCTCGACGAAGAAGGGATTTCGAACGAGTTCTCAGCTATGTACACGCCTCAACAAAATGGAGTTGTTGAGAGGAAGAACCGAACTCTTATTGAGATGGCGAGAATGATGCTTGATGAGTACAAAACACCAAAACACTTTTGGGCGGAAGCGGTTGAGACAGCTTGTCACACAACAAATCGCTTGTACCTTCACAAGCTACTCGATAAGATGGCATACGAGCTTCTCACCGATAAAAAACCCCAAGTTGGATACTTTCGAGTATTTGGCTCAAAGTGTTACATTCTTGATAAGCATTGTCGTTCTAAATTTGCTCCTAAATCTCATGAGGGTTTCCTACTTGGTTATGGCTCAAACTCTCACACTTACCGTGTCTACAAAAATTTGACCCGAAAGGTTGAAGAGACGATAGATGTGAAGTTTGATGAATCTAACGGCTCGCAAGTAGAGCAATAGCCAATTGATGTAGGAGACAAAGACCCTTCGGAAGAAATCCAGGACTTGTCTATTGGCAAGATTCGTCCAACGAAGGTTAAGGAGAGTACATCGTCCATCCAACTGGAAGCTTCTACCTCACGACAAGGTGAACCAAGAGTTGACATGGAAGCATCCACAAGTGGGACACGTCAAGATGAAGAAAATGAGGAAGTACACCAAGATGAACCTCATCAACCTCCTTCTCCACCACGACGAGAGAACGACAACGTGAACAATGAAGAAGGCCAAGAAGGAGAACGAGAGGATGAAGAAGATGCTCGACCCCGATACAATCAAAAACTCCCCCGAGTTCGAGAAAGAGTTTCATGAGACCATCCCGTTGAACAAATTTTCAAGGATATTCAAACCGAGAGAATCACTCACTCTAAAACTCGTTTGGCTAATTTTTGTGAACATTATTCATTCATCTCTAGCATTGAACCTATCAAGGTTGAAGAAGCATTGGAAGATACGGATTGGATAAATGACATGCACGAAGAGTTGCACAACTTTCAGAGAAATCAAGTGTGGACATTGGTCGAGATTCCCGACAACAACCACAACATCATCGGTACCAAATGGGTTTTTCTCAACAAGCACGACGAAGATGGTAAAGTCGTCCGCAACAAAGCTCGTCTCATCGCCCAAGTCTACACTCAAGTCGAAGGTATGGACTATGGTGAGACAAATGCCCCCGTTGCTACACTTGAGTCCATCTTCATCTTACTTGCCTATGCTAATCACCATGATATCACCTTGTACCAAATGGATATTAAAAGTGCTTTTCTAAACGGTGAAATTGTGGAGGAAGTTTATGTTAAACAACCTCCCGGATTTGTTAATCCTAAGAAACACGACCATGTTTACAAACTTCAAAAAGCTCTTTATGGTCTTAAACAAGCTCCTAGAGCATGGTATAAATACTTGACCAAGTTCCTTATTGAAAAAGGCTTTGAGATTGGGAAGATTGATTCTACTCTTTTTACTAAAAGGGTTAATGGTGAATTATTTGTGGTGCCAAATTTATGTCGATGATATCATATTTGGTTCAACTAACCCTCATTTTAGTAAAAAGTTACGAAAGATAATGTGGGAGAAGTTTGAGATGTCCATGATGAGTGAACTCAAGTTCTTTCTTGGTCTACAAATCAAGCAAACTAAGGGGGGTACTTTTGCTTCCCAAACAAATTATACCAAGGACTTATTCAAGAAGTTCAACATGCAAGAAAGCAAAGGTATGAAAACTCCTATGCCTACTAGTGGACATCTTGACTTGACCAAGGATGGAAAATTAGTTGACCAAAAGGTTTATCGCTTTATGATTGGTTCATTGCTATATCTATGTGTGCATCCCGTCCTGATATTATGCTAAGTGTGTCATGTGTGCACGATATCAAGCGGCCCCCAAAGAATGTCATCTTAAGGCTATGAAAAGGATAGTGAGATACCTAATACAGACACCAAATTTTGGCATTTGTTATCCTAAGAGGTCTTCTTTTGATCTTGTTGGCTACTCCGATTCGTACTATGCCAGAGACAATGTTGATAGAAAGTCCACTTCGGTTACTTGTCAATTTCTTGGTATATCTCTTATATCTTGGTCCTCCAAGAAACAAAAATCGGTATCCTTATCCACCGCCGAAGCGGAATACATTGTCGCCGTTCATGTTGTGCTCAATTACTTTGGATGACCCAAAGTCTTAAAGATTATGGGATCTATGTGAAACATGTTCCATTGCTTTGTGACAATGAAAGTGCTATTAAGATTGCTCATAATCCCGTGCAACATTCTCGAACCAAGCATATTGAAGTTAGTCATCATTTCATTCGATATCATGTTGCCAAAGGGGACATTGATCTTAAGCATGTTCGTACCGATAAACAATTGGCAGATATATATTCATCAAACCGCTTGATGAGAAAATCTGTTGCCGTTTGAGAGGTGAATTGAACATCATTGATGCTTCAAACTTGGAGTAGGAACTCCATTTGGATACATGCAAGGCATAATCCTTTGACTACTCCTTGACTTATTCTCTTATGACGATGATCACATGTCTTGGATACATTTGTACCCTTGCATGCTATCTAACCCTTGTAGGTACTTGGATGAATCTAAATCCATGAGATTGCAACTCACTCACATCTTGAGCAATCTCTACATCACCAAGTCTCTACAAAATGGTGGTTGAAGACAAGGAAGCATGAAACCCCTCAGCATATCCTTTGACAAATTCTATATATCAAATTTCATTTGCTATCAAATTTCATGATTGTCATATTGGATACACAAGTGCTCTTCCTTGCAAGACTAACCCATGTAGGTAGATGAACTCAAACTACAAGTGGCGCTCCCAACCATTGATCTGCTTCATCACCCTTGAGCACCCCACACAAGTTAAACTACATGATCAAGTTCAATACCACCACCCAAGGTATGCTATTCCATCTTTGAGAATCTTTACTCCAAGTCATGGGTCAAAGCAGCTCAACAAGATGCGAATACATCAAAAGGATAAACGAAAAATGGTAACCCCATTTTCAGCTTAGACGATGAGTATGACCTACGATCAAGTGTTCTTACTTGACTCCTCAGTCAATATGTACTAACATAGGTGACTCTGTCACCGACCAATTCTAGATGAAGTTCTCTAGTGTTTCTATGTATTCTTGCATTTGTCTCTTGCATATTTGTTTCCCTCCGTCTAGATTTCTTTTCTTTTTCTTTGTTTTTTGTTCTGCATTCCCATCATCCAATTCATTGCAATTCCTTCAGTTAATTACTTGCAAATCTTTGTGAGATCTTATTTGCCTAGTGAGCTGAGGTGACAAATGTTCTCTCTGTCTGGAACTCGGTCATGCCGATTAGTCTCTTTCGGTCAAGCCTGTAACAGCCAGATTTTTGGCCCTTTCTATTTCTTTTGATTTTCTGAGGGTTTTGCCTAAGATTTCTTTTTCCGTGGCTTTCTGGTCTGGAAACTGAAGAAGATGAACTCTTCTTTGCTTCCAGAGTGGCTTGTCATAACCAAATCCTTCCCTAGACCTTTCCATTTTCATCGTAGCCCAAATCCCAATAGTCCTTTCTATTGGGGATATTCCTTTTCTATTAAAGGAATAACTCAATTTGCCCTAGCTTGTGAAGCAACCTATATTTCCGTCACTCCTAAAATTCCCAAATAATTATCATAAATTGTTTGGGTCATATATTTCTCAAATATGGCAAAATATTTCATTGGCCATGTTTCCCATCATCCTCAAATAATTCTTTTCCTATTCTGTCCTGAATGGTAGATTGTGAAGCAAGTGCCATTTATCTTTGCTAAATTGACTCCAAACTTCTTGGATATCTTTTCATGTCCAAATAATTGCCACATGAAAAATTTCAACTTAATTTGCCTAGTAAATATTCCTGAGCAATTTTTCAAAGTTCCTGTTTGAGGGAATTGGTTGTGAAGGAAGTACTAGCTCGGTTAATCCAATTGAATTGAATTTTTCCATGGTCCTTCATAGCATCAAATCAAAGCTCGCCTCAAAGATTTGAGCTCATGCAATGCATCCATGTGAGCTGAGCATCAAATCCTTGTTTCTATCCAAATTTTCAGTTAGTGAAGCAAGTATATTTTATATTGCTCCATTATGGCTGAAAATTTTCCTAGGCCTTCTCCTATCTATATAACCTAGCTCCCTAGAATTTGGCTAATTTCATATAGCCATTTTCCCTCAGGAATTTTCTCAAGTTCCTGTTCAAAGAGGCCATTATGAAGGAAGGACCACTTTAGCTTGTTCAAATGGTATGAAATTTTTATCGCACCCTCATATGCCAAAATAACCCTGACCTGCCAAATTTCAGCTCAAGTATCTCCATGTGAGTGATACTTCATAGTTTGTATTTCTATCCAGTCTGGTGGTTTCTACAGTAGGTACTAGATAAACTCCTCATCTTGATATGAAACCATGCCATCTCAATCACCTTAGTGAATGATCAACCTCCGTCAAAGCTCGGCCTTAATCTCCACACGTGTGAGCCACAGCAAATTCCAAACACCTTGTTGTTCCTTTGTATCTTTGTTACCTGCGGTCACCTCAGCGAGCACTATGCTTGTTTCTCTCTTCCTTGGTATCACCCTCTGCACACCTTGTCTCCCAGACATGATTTGGCCGCTCGGAGCACGTGTGAGCATCGTGTGCACGCGGTGACCACTGTTTTAGCATGACATTTCGCGCGCTCTGGCACCTATGTCTTCTTCTCCCCTCCGTGCACTCGTACAATCATCACGCAACCATGTCCAGCATGTTCCCCGTGTCGTCACTGTCTCTCTGGAGCCTTTGCCCCCTCCATCTTCTTCCCCGGTCAGCCGTCTCCATCGTGAACAGAGAGCGTCCATGGGCGCACTGTAGCCGACCATCGTCTTCTCCTCTATTGGCTTCTTCCTCCTCTTGTCCCCGAGCTCTACTCGTCTCTGTGACGCTCTGATGCTCGTCGGCTTCCCTCTCATCGCCTTCCCGAGCTCCCCCGTGACTGCTGCTCATCGCCAGAGCTTCGGCCGGACCTGAGTGGCGGCATCCAGCTCGAACCGCCATGCCACGGCTATATATTGCCCGTCCCCGAGCACTCCGAGCACACCAGCAGCCTCACCTCCTCTCTAGCAACCTCCCCGACCCCTCAATCCATCGCCTGAGCCTCTACATCTTCCCCCTGGCCACCATGGCTGCTGACCCCTCCGGCTCAAATTCGAGCAGTCCGTCCACTCCCTCCTCGCCTAGATTCCACCAGCAAGCCCCTCGACCTCCTAGAGCCGCCCGCTCACTTCCTCCCTCTGTTTCCATGGCCGTAGCCCCATTCCCTACTCCGGCTGAAACCATCCTCCACCGCGGTTCACGTTTCGTTTGTCTTGGTGCTCCCCAGTGGCTGCTTCAAGTCCAGGTGGGTGCGGCTCTGCCTCCTCGTCTCGTCCGTGGCCGCGGCGTCCCAATTGATGCTCGGAGTCGGCCTGAGTCCTCGCCGGCGCGCGCGCCTCCTCTGTTCTGTAGCCGATGTCGGGAGGAAGAAGCGAAGGAGCGAGGAGGAGAGAGAAAGATCCGGTGGGCCCCTGCTGGCAGTGACACGGGTGTTGACCAGGTTGCTATCGTGGATAAGTGGCAGGTCCCACGGCCCTGTGGACCCCGCTCGTCAGCCACACGCTTTGACCATGCCCCGCCACGTCAGCGTAAGTGGAGACATAATCCACCAAAATACGCTTTCTGCTTCTGAAGACGTATTTTTAATAATGCGTTTTCTGTTTTAACCCAGCCGGCTGAAACCTCTAGTTTGTTAACGTTTGTCCGTTTAGAGCAGAAATGAATACTTTTTATTTCTTTTTCTGCCTAACGAACGAACGGTCGTAACTTCGCGTCCGCAACTCCGATTGAGGTGAACCCAAAGACTACTTCTTATTCTCGTCGAGCCCTATCTGTTGGTAACATTTTCACTATGGTTTAACATACTGAAAATGACCATTCTACCCTTGCCCGTAATCAGCCCCCTCCGAGAGAGAATCTTTTCTGGTGAATCTTTCTGCGCCTTCACCGCACTTCTCCCCGGAGCCTTCTTCATCCCCAGGAAAGCCACAACCACCATTTGCATGATAGCCATGCAGAAGTATTGGTTTTCAACTTGAATCTTTAATAACTGTCTGCTTGTTTTGCTACTGCTATCATTATTTTGGTTATGCTTATGGATCGGTGGTTACCGTCATGATATGTTTTCTTGCACTATGTTATTATGATCTTCATGCTAGTGTTACTTTAATATTGGCCTTGCTTGGTAGTAGTACATATTGGTGATGGGCTTCGGTGCATGACTATTGTCTGTTCTGAGTACCTTTGTTCTGCATGCTCTTTTGTACCTAGTTGATTAAATACTTGCATGGTAGTTTTATCGTTGTGTTATTGCATGGTATTTATTGTTGGTGCTAGTGGTCATGTTATGGTATGGGTAGTGTTCTAGTAGTGATATCCATGCTCGTTAGTATGTCATGCTCCTCTGGATAAATGGTTAAATGTTGTTATGCTCATTGATTTGGATGCACCACATGCTTATGTTAATACCATGTTCATGCATTGTACCTGCATCATGTTGTTTTTATCATGACTCAGCATATTGCATTCAAGCTTAACTAGATTAAATTGAACTTGAACAATTTTTGGCTGAGTCATGGTGCCACCATATCGAGCTGACCAGTGCAACCACGCTTACCTCATGGGGGGGTCCTAACTGGGTCTCTTGTCATGCCTCTCGCCGGTGCCTCCCGTGAGGGAAGGTTATGCGCGGGCACTACCTTGGCTAGGTAGGATGGCATAAGCCTTGTGTGCCCATTGTTTTTGTAAGGATCCTTGTCCCTGTTTGGGACTGTTTTGCCACGACGGTGGCCATTGGTGCCTTTGGTAGGCACGGGGCCACCCAGGACTTAGTCCAAAGGGGAGTTGGTCGGAGTGGCCTGGAGAGTGTCATGCATGGCAGTAGGACGGTTTTGTCGGAACGCTGTTGGTCCACCTGAATGGGAGTGAGGGGCCATGGGTTCCGTGGTGTGGGTACAGTGTGCTAACCTCTGCAAAGTGTGTGTGTTAAATCTATCGATAGCCACGCCCACGGATATGGGCCCAGTTCGTGTCGGTCCAACTATGGGTCAACAGTAATAATGATGTGCCTAATAACAACCATGTTTCGATGATGAAAGAAGTTGGTTGATGTTTATGTGATCGAGAGAGGATCATTGTGGTATCGTGATTACCAACTTTTTTGATATTTGGGATGTTATGCAAGAGTCAAGGGTAAAGGTCAAGCTCCTTGTGGTCATAAATGATTACTACGGTATTGTTAATACCAAGCTTGATTGGATCCTAAGATGATCGTGTGATGTCTGTGATTGTAAGTGATGCATGTGATGGTTATGAGGTAACCCGAGCAGAGTAAGTTGGTGCATGATAGTTTCATCATGTTGCATGCTAGTCTCATCATGTTCATATGTTTATGCCATGCTCGTATTGTACTATCTGTATCATGTTGTACATGCCATGTCTTCTGATAGTATCGTGTTCATCATTGTTTAATAATCTATAATTGCCATGCTATTGTTCGGCTTGATTGCTTTGGTTGCTGTGAGCTTGCAAGTACATTACATGTACTGACTTGGCATGTCATGCCAGTTTGCAGGTCATGCCAGATTTGATTGCTTGTTTGCCGTGGATTCCTTGTTTGCGAGCTAGGATAAGCCTTCCATCCGGAGTCCCTGTGGAGTGGAGTTCACCACGCCGATGTTGTTCCGCTGCCAGGAGTTATTCGGCTGCATCATGTTGTTCTGCTGCTTTCATGGAGCAACCGTGGCAGGCGTAGTGTCATCGTGCCGATGTAATCCCCTTGTACCCATATAGATTGTAATAAAGAGCTGAGTTATTCTATGCTAAGCAGTGCCGTATCCTAGAAGACTTCTCCTCGATCTCTGGGCTGGAATATGGGGCGTTCCGGTTTCTCTGAGCCGGGGTGTCACAGGCTTGGTATCAGAGCAGGTCTGGCTGTAGGATGCCCTAGCCCACGCGAACGTTAGAATGCGGTAGTATAGAGCCCCGTTGGTTTCTTGCACTTGATTGCTGCATTTGTTTGCTGCATAGCATGTATATAGATTATTATCTAGTCGCTAGCGGTTAATCTTGTGACTGTAGGTGGTATCGGTTTCGATCCATTACCTGCACCCTCTTTCTTTGCATTCCTACTCTTCGGTATTCGGCGTCACCTTTGTCCCAGGAGAGTGATGCCCTGGTACCGAGTGTTCCAGACACCATTTCTGATAACCTGGCTTATTCGGGATGATAGACTACTCATATCAATAAGGAATTCCTTCTTTTCCGGGAGCCCATTCGGACAGAACTCCAAAGTTAAGCGTGCTCAGCTTGGAGTAGTGTCAGGATGGGTGACCGACCGGGAAGTTGCTCCCGGGTGCGCACGAGTGAGGAGAAAGTGCGCAGAAAAGACTAGTATTGATCTATGGGGCCAGTCTAGATCCCGCCAGGAGTAACAACCACCGGCGCGTGTGTCCGGGGCATTACAATTTGGTATCAGAGCCGACCCTCGCGGTTACACGGATGGTTGCGGACAGGCGTGCGGTCATCTTGTTCATGATGTTTGTGACCTGTCGTGGCACCCGGCATGGCACATGTACCGGACTGGATGCACAGACGTATGTGCCCAGAGGGAACGTTCCTGTGGCCCGACGAGGACGTCGGTTCCTCTGAGTGGGGGTGTATGTGATAACCTGGCTTATTCGGGATGATAGACTACTCATATCAATAAGGAATTCCTTCTATTCCGGGAGTCCATTCGGACAGAACTCCAAAGTTAAGCGTGCTCATCTTGGAGTAGTGTCAGGATGGGTGACCGACCGGGAAGTTGCTCCCGGGTTCGCACGAGTGAGGACAAAGTGCGCAGAAAAGACTAGTATTGATCTATGGGGCCAGTCTAGATCCCGCCAGGAGTAACGACCACCAGCGGGTGTGTCCGGGGCGTTAAACCATTTGCAGGAGTTATGCTCAGATATTGCGTCGATATCTTTTCCTCCACCCAAATCATTTTGGTGATAGATGTGTCTTTATCCCGAATCGTGCCCTCCATCTCATCCCTTTGGCAACCCTTACTGATCTTTGTTATTAGAAGAGGGCAATGCCAGCAAGCCTTGCTTTTCCTCCCCTAGGTTTCCCTATCATCTCATTCTTTGGATGTGTATGATTCCCTTTGTACGTTTGATGATGAGGTAGTCGTGACCTCCGTGTCTTGCTGCATGATCGCCAAGTCCGTCCTCGCCTTCGTATCCATCTAGATCCAGCCGGTGTTCAGCCATCGCTTGGTGTAGCCTTGGTTACGCCAACTCTTTCCACACATAGACTAACTTTCGTGGACACCACCACAGCATATTAGACCGTAGTACCAGGGCTTCAGCGACTATTGTGTGCTTAGGTGTGCATGCATATTATTGTATGAGTAGCAGTAATATGTGTTGATTGCTTGATATTATTAGTATGCTTGTGTGCTTTTGTTTCTGTCGTTTCTTTTGTTTCTTTCTTTGGGCCTTCGGTGTTACAGTTGTCCCCCTTATCAAAGTTCCTCATCAACCAACAGCGGACCCGAAGAATCAGCAAGGAGTTCAAATGATTGGATGCTCAGCTAAACAGAATGGAATTATCAGCAGACTGCAGTGAAATTGGAATACCTTGTTTGAATGCAAAAGAAATCCTGGATGGACTGTTAGTATCAAGTTTGCATCAGTATGGAATTCTCACCCGACTGCATTGAGATCTGGGGATATCTGATCGTGATATGGATAATCAAGTTTACCTCAGTGTGCACACTTCATAGCAGAAATGATCAAGAAGGTAAGCTATGTGCAAGATTGACAGTATATGGCAGTACATCTCAAGAATCAAATCTGCAACAGTTCAGTCAGAAAGCAAGTCTGCCTTGAGAATCAGATTTTCACATATAAGCAGTCAGCATACCACCAAGGTCTTGCAAGTCACTCGAAAGCAGATTTGACAGGCACGTGAGGATAGTTAAAAGAACGAAGCCAGCTATACACCATAGTGTGAAAAATGAATGAGCTCAGTACAAGTACCTGTGAACCAGGAAGATGATCCTGATGAGCCCTTGTCTTCTTTCTCCAGCAACGGCACCACGCTTGTGATCTGAGCCGTTTTTAGCTATCTAGGGTGGATGCCGATTTTTATTTCTCTCTTCAACGACAATCCTGAGTTTTGAGCTGCTTTTCGGCCGTCTCATACAGCTGTTGAGTTTCTTTTTGTGACAGTAGCCCTATAGCTACTTTTGGCTATTTTAGGGAGTTGCCACTTTCTTCTTATCGACCCAGTCTCATGTTCTGAGCTGCTTTTCAGCCGTCTTGAGACGTGGTTGAGTTATCTCAGTAATGTCCTAGATCTGAGTTGTTAAGACCATTCTGGTGGCTATTGATTTATTTGCCGATTTTTTGCAAGGGTTCGGATGATCATTTTTCTACACTCAGAACATGAGAGGTGATCAACCAGCAATTTGAATCATGGTACCATGCCAGGAAATAAGGATAAGAGTATGCATGTCAGAATATTGCACCTGACAGAATCCATGGTCACACGAAGAAGCAATATGGCCGAGCTCTTTCAGCCAAGGATCCAGACAAGAAAAATAGTAATGAAGTAGCAAGACCGGTGATGCAGGTATGAAAATGGTTGCAAGACCCACATGGTGCTGATACCCGGACAGTCCGAGTCAATATGGAGCACCATGGATATTCACCTAAGGTGGGTCTGCTCAATTTTGGTAAGGGCTTCATATCCAGACAACCAGCTCAGTCAACAACATATGCTCAGATTTGTCAGTATCAAATATCCGAATCTGCGAAGTTAGACCAAAGGTCAAATCAACAGTGTGACTCCAGCAACTGTGGTAAAGCCTCGCACAACCTACTATCCCCATGGATATGCCGACAGAATGAATAATCAGGATGTCGAGTAACAGTCTTGAGGCATGTGCCCTCACTTATGAGGATTATCAAAGGATAGCCTACCGTGAGCCAAATTCTTCTACCAGAACCACCGTCAGTCGAGTCTGCGGATATTATCATGTAAGATCGTACCCCTTCATGCTGGCCCCGGCGAGCAACAGTCGAATATTTGGAATGGACCTGATACTCCAGAAGGTGGATCCAGTTAAGATGATTCAGAAACTTCTGCGATGGGTTGGAATCTGTCAGGAAACGGATATGCCTCAACTCACAATTTGGAACCCAAAGGACCTGCATTCAGTGAAGAAACCCAATGCAAGGAGCCAGAGCTTGGATGTTCACCAGGAAAATGTGGCCACAACTTCATGAAAGGTTGTCAGTGCTGGATGACGCACCCATCGGAAATCACTCTCGGATTTGTGAGACAAACACATATTTCAGTCATGGAATCTCAACTAAGTCAGGAGATATGAAAATAATTGGAGCCTGTATAAGCATGAACAAGTTAGGTAAGATCTGTCAGAATATGGATATAGTGAATCAAACCACCCAGAGCCAGTCAGGTAAAAATTTTGTGGGAACAACAATAAAGAAAAAGGAGACCTAAGTTGGAAACGGTTTCCTTAAGTCCGTATATTCATACTTGTTCCCTGAGCAACCAAATCTCGAGGACGATATTTCTTTAAGGGGGTAAGGTTTGTAACAGCCTGATTTTTGGCCCTTTCTTTTTCTTTTGATTTTTTGAGAGTTTTTCCTGAGATTTCTTTTTCCGTGGCTTTGTGGTCTGGAAAATGAAGAAGATGAACTCTTCTTTGCTTCTAGAGTGGCTTGTCATACCCAAATCCTTCCCTGGACCTTTCCATTTTCATCCTAGCCCAAATCCCAATAGTCCTTTTTATTGGGGATATTCCTTTTCTATTAAAGGAATAACCCAATTTGCCCTAGGTTGTGAAGCAACCTATATTTCCATCAATCCTAAAATTCCCAAATATTTCTCATAAATTGTTTGGATCATATATTTCTCAAATATGGCAAAATATTTCATTGTCCATGTTTCCCATCATTCTCAAATAATTATTTTCCTATTCTGTCCTGAATGGCATATTGTGAAGCAAGTGCCATTTATCTTTTCCCAATTGACTCCAAACTTCTTGGGTATCTTTTCATGTCCAAATAATTGCCTCATGAAAAATGTCAACTTAATTTGCCTAGTAAATATTCCTGAGCAATGTTTCAAAGTTCCTGTCTGAGGGAATTGGTTGTGAAGGAAGTACTAGCTTGGCTAATCCAATTGAGTTGACTTTTTTCATGGTCCTTCATAGCATCAAATAAAAGCCCTCCTCAAGATTTGAGCTCATGCAATGCATCCATGTTAGCTGAGCATCAAATCCTTTTTTCCGTCCCAATTTTCAGTTAGTGAAGCAAGTATATTTTATATTGCTCCATTATGGCTGAAAATTTTCCTAGGCCTTCTCCTACCTATATAATCAAGCTCCACAAAATTTGGGCTCATTTCATATAGCCATTTTCCTCAGGAAGTTTCTCAAGTTCCTGTTCAGAGAGGACCATTATGAAGGAGGTAGCACTTTGGATTGTCCAAATGGTATGAAATTTTTATGGCACCCTCATACACCAAAAATCACCCTGACGTGCCAAATTTCAGATCAAGTGGCTTCTCCATGTGATTGCTACTTCATAGTTTGTATTTCTGTTCAGTCTGGTGGTTTGTACAGCAGGTACTGGATAAACTCCTCCTCTTGAGCTGAAACCATGCTGAGGGAGTCCTGGATTAGGGGGTCTCCGGACAGCCGGACTATATCCTTTGGCCGGACTGTTGGACTATGAAGACACAAGATTGAAGACTTCGTCATGTGTCCGGATGGGACTCTACTTGGCGTGGAAGGCAAGCTAGGCAATACAGATATGTATATCTCCTTTGTAACCAACCTTGTATAACCCTAGCCCCCTCCGGTGTCTATATAAACCAGAGGGTTTTAGTCCATAGGACAATATACAATCATACCATAGGCTAGTTTCTAGGGTTTAGCCTCTCCTATCTTGTGGTAGATCAACTCTTGTACTACTCATATTATCAAGAATAATCAAGCAAGATGTAGGGTTTTACCTCCATCAAGAGGGCCCGAACTTGGGTAAAACATCGTGTCCCCTGCCTCCTGTTACCATCCGCCTTAGACGCACAGTTCGGGACCCCCTACCCAAGATCCGCCGGTTTTGACACCGACATTGGTGCTTTCATTGAGAGTTTCCTCTGTGTCATCATATTTAGGCTTGATGGCTCCTTCAATCATCGATAGCGATGTAGTTCAGGGTGAGACTTTTCTCCCTGGACAGATCTTTGTGTTTGGCGACTTCGCATTGCGGGCCAACTCGCTTGGCCATCTGGAGCAGATCGAGAGTTACGCCCCTGGCCACCAGGTCAGGTTTGGAAGCTTAAACTACATGGCCAATATCCGCAGAGACTTGATCTTTGATGGATTCGAGCCCCTGCCTTGTGCGCCACACGGTCACGATGAGTATGATTTAGCTCTACCATCGGACAGTGTTCAGGAGATGACACCAGCAACCGCTCGGACCCTCAATTCGGAACTTGTTGCGCCATCCATGGACGGGTGGATAGACCCCGCCACGGAGGTCGTATCCTCAGCGGCGATCGAGCCAAATATCGACCTTACCCTGCACGAGAGCCGTGATGCCAAACTGCCGGATCCTTCTCCGGCGACGGACTCCGAACCGCCTGGGCCCGTGCCTATCGAATCCGACTGGGCACCGATCATGGAGTTTACCTTCGCAGATATCTTTCAGCACTCGCGCTTCGGCGACATACTAAACTCATTAAGGTCTCTCTGCTTGTCAGGAGTGTCCTGGCCGAACTATGTCCGGCAGGATTGGGGATGCGGATGACGAAGAAATTCGCCGCCCACCCACCACCCACTTAGTAGCCACTGTCGACGATTTAACTGACATGCTCGACTTCGACTCCGAAGACATCGACAGCATGGATGACGATGCAGGAGGCGAACAAGAACCACTGCCCACAGGGCACTGGACAGCCACCTCATCATATGACATATATATGGTGGACACACCCAAAGAAGGCAATGGCGATGGGACAGCGGAGGATGACCCCTCCAAGAAGCAACCCAAGCGCCGACGTCAGCGGCGCTGCTCTAAGTCTCGCCAAAGCAAAAGCGGTGACACCGGCACAAGAGATAATAGCACTTCGGACAGTGCCAAAGACGACAACAATCCCCTCCAGCAAGATTTAGGGCAGGAGGATGGTGAAGCCAGCCCTCCCAAGAGAGCGGCAGATGGAGAGGCGGAGGATGATAATTTCATGCCTCCCTCTGAAGACGAGGCAAGCCTCGACGATGATGAATTCGTCGTGCCTGAGGATCCCGTCGAACAAGAGCGCTTCAAGCGCCGGCTTATAGCCACGGAAAATAGCCTTAACAAAAAGCAACAGTAGCTTCAAGCTGATCAAGATTTGCTAGCCGACAGATGGACTGAAGTCCTTGTGGCCGAGGAATATAAACTCGAACGTCCCTCCAAGAGTTACCCAAATCGCAGGTTGCTACCCCGACTGGAGGAGGAAGCACCA
Source organism: Triticum monococcum (assembly GCA_034509565.1). Lineage (NCBI taxonomy): Eukaryota > Viridiplantae > Streptophyta > Magnoliopsida > Poales > Poaceae > Triticum > Triticum monococcum. The sequence continues at coordinate 344,159,783 of CM067847.1, forward strand.
AAACCTACATCTCCAGCATATGACACGGCCGATCGGCCACCTCGTGGCCGCGACAGAGAGGCATTTCAGCCAAAAGCTCAGCCCGCACTCAGACGCCACTCAAATAAAAATGTCAAGGCATGGGGAAATACGCCAGACCTGCGAGACGTATTGGAGGACAAAGCAAAGCATGCAAGATCAATCTACGGATCACGATGGTGCGCCACTATGCGAGATGATAACCGTCACGCTGGATACAGTAAAAGTAAATCTGGCCGGGCCAAACACAGCAGGCAAGACTCAATTGAGCTGCCTCGTGGTATAGCCCAGTACAGAGGCGCCGCACACCCCCTATGCTTCACAAACGAAGTAATGGATCACCAAATCCCAGAGGGTTTCAAACCCGTAAATATCGAACATAAGACGGCACAACAGATCCTGCGGTATGGATCGAGGATTTCCTCCTTCACATCCACATGGCCCGCAGTGACGATCTACACGCCATCAAATACCTCCCACTCAAACTGAAAGGACCAGCTCTGCATTGGCTCAATAGCTTGCTAGCAGAGTCCATTGGCTATTGGGAAGGTCTGGAAGCCGCATTCCTCGACACCTTCCAGGGCAATTATGTGCGACCACCAGATGCCGATGACTTGAGCCACATAATTCAGTAGCCAGAGGAATCGGCCAGGAAATTCCTGACATGTTCCTAACAAAGAAAAATCAAATCGTCGACTGTCCGGATGCAGAGTCCCTAGAAGCTTTTAAGCACAACATCCGCGACGAGTGGCTTGCCCGGCACCTTGGCCAGGAAAAGCCGAAATCTATGGCAGCCCTCATGACACTCATGACCCGCTTTTGTGTGGGAGAGGACAGCTGGCTGGCTCACAGTAATAACATATCAAAGAACCATGGTACTTCGGATACCAAGGATGGCAATGGTAGGCCACGTTGCAACAAACATAAGCGTCGCATCAACAAAAACAATACTGAGGATACGACAGTCAATGCCGGATTCAAAGGCTCTAAACCCGATCAGTGGAAAAATCCATTCAAAAGAAGCACTCCGGGCCCGTCCAGTTTGGACCGTATACTCGATCGCTCATGTCAAATACACGGCACCCCCGACAAGCCACACCAGCAGGGATTGTTGGGTGTTCAAGTTGGCCGGCATGTTAAATGCCGAAAACAAAGACAAGGGGTCACATAGAGATGACGAGGAGGAGCCCCGATAGCCAAACACTGGAGGACAGAAGAGGTTCCCCCCACAAGTGCCGACGGTGAACATGATATACGCAACCGACATCCCCAAGAGGGAGAGGAAGCGTGCGCTACGGGAAGTATATGCGTTGGAGCCAGTCGCCCCAAAGTTCAACGCATGGTCCTCTTGCCCGATCACCTTCGATCGGAGGGACCACCCCACTAGTATCATTCATGGCAGATTTGCCACACTGGTCCTAGACCCAATCATTGACGGATTTCACCTCACTCGAGTCCTTATGGATGGCGGCAGCAGCCTGAACCTGCTTTATCAGGACACAGTGCGCAAAATGGGTATAGACCCCTCAAGGTTCAAACCCACAAAAACGACCTTCAAAGGCATCATACCAGGTGTAGAGGCCCATTGCACAGGCTCAGTCACACTTGAAGTGGTCTTCGGATCCCCGAATAACTTCCGAAGCGAGGAGTTAATCTTCGATATAGTCCCGTTCTGCAGTGGCTTTCATGCACTGCTCGGGCGAACCGCATTTGCGAGATTCAATGCGGTACCGCATTATGCATATCTCAAGCTCTAGATGCCAGAACCTCGGTGGGTCATCACAGTTAATGGAAACGCAGAGCGCTCTCTCCGTACGGAGGAGCACACTGCGGCCCTCGCAGCAGAAGTGCAAAGCAGCCTCTTAAGGTAATCCACTAGTTCGGTGATTAAAGACCTGGACACCTTCAAGCGCGCCTGGAGTAATCGGCAACAATACCGCCTGGCACGTTTCGAGCTCGCATAGCAATGCGGCCCCCGCCCCAGCCCCAGCCAAACGGTGAAATCCGTGCCACACGTACACAACTACCCATTGAAAATACCATGGGCACAGGTGGGGAGGGGGGCACGACTACGGCACGCCCCAAGACGCGGCTCAACCGCACTAGGGACTTCCCGCTTTGTTATTTTTCTCTCTTTCAGGACATTAATCTCTGGAAACCCTGTCCGGCAGTATGATTGCCGGACACATGATGTAGCAACCAAGGAGGCAGAAAGCTACGTCGCACCACTGAACTCCCAGGTGGATTCCGATAACGAGTGAAATACTTGCTTTAAATACCATTCCTCAGCTTTCCCTTGGAGGGGACATGTCAAATAGTCCTACTTTCTACTTATTGCACTACTCGTATCATTCTGCTTTAATGCACCTTTTTGAATAAACAATGCATAGCACTAGACTATTATCACATTCTCTATTCTTCTTATATATATATGTATGTTCATTCATGACATCCAGCACCCGTACACTCTGGTACGGCCAGTACGCTAGGGGCTTAAGCATACCCCATAATACGGCGTCAGAAGTCCGAACACTTTCGACAGCGCGGCACCCCGCACTTATATCATTATCTGCATCGGCTCCGAATCATGTCTTGGGTCAATAGTTGGGTTTGCCCGGCTCCCATGTTTTGGTACCTAACGTTCCACTATATCGGCTAAGGTAGCACTGGGAGAACTACTGCGATTGTGCCCCGGTTCAGCTGGGCTAAGCACCTCAGTAGAGAAAGCTAAAACTGACTGTCATGATAAGGCGAGAGCTGGTCGTTGCTCGAGAGGTTTCGAGTCCCTAAAGAATTATGCCACTTAGAGCGAGGAGTCGGCTTTGTCCGGCTTAAAGGCGCGTATAGCGCCCCGAATTCGGCCTTTCGAATACTAGGGGCTTCGCCAAAATTTAAAATTATAGAATTCTATGGCTAAGTGAGAGTGATAAAGTATTATAGTCCGATTTCCTTGTTCGTCGTGGTGAGCACCTCCCTCGAAGGACCCAAAAATGGGAAAAAGACTGCTCAGGTTAATCCCAAACACCCCAGCACTCGTGGCATGGGGGCAGAAGCCGACAACTAGCCATCTCTCAGATTTGATAAACAGCCGAACAGAAGGTAATATTTTAAATTCAAACAAGCGTTGCATAGCGCATATGAACAAGTTTTCATAATACAGGATCACACGAGCAAGTTCATTCAAATATTACATCTTTCGCACACTCATCCGCTACAAGACGGGCACCCTTCAGGACACCCTCATAATACATCTCAGGGTGGCGATGCTCCATGCCCTGCGGCGGCCTCTCCTTCACCAACTTCTCAGCGTCCATCTTGGCCCAGTGCACCTTTGCACGAGCAAAAGCCCGGCGGGCACCTTCGATACAGACGGACCGCTTGATGACTTCCAGCCATGGGCAGGCATCCACAAGCTGCCTCACCAGGCCGAAATAGCAGTTGGGAAGGGAGTCGCCAGGCCACATCCGGACTATAAAGCCCTTCATGACCTGTTCGGCCGCCTTGTGCAGCTCGACCAGTTGCTTCAGCTGGTCGCTCATGGGCATCGGGTGTTCGGGCCCAGTATACTGAGACCAGAACAACTTCTCCGCCGAGCTTTCCTCCTCGGCCTGGTAATATCTCGCGGCATCCGACACGCTGCGGGGCAAATTTGCGAGTGCTCCTGGAGAGCTCCGGACTCGGGTAAATAACAAGTAATTTACTTTCACAGGCTTGCTTTGCATATTGAATGCCTTACCCGCCGCTATCTTCCTCATCGCCTCAATCTCCTGGAGGGCCTTTTGGGCTTCAGCCTTGGCATTCTTTGCGCTTTCGAGGGCCGCGGCAAGCTCGGACTCTCGTGTCTTCGAGTCAAGCTCCAAAGCCTCATGCTTCTTCACGAGAGCCTGGAGCTCTTGCTGCACCTCGCCCACCCGTTCCTCTTGCCTCTCCTGCTCGGTGCGCTCTTTGGCCTCTTTTTTTCGGCTTCAGATAGCGCTTGCTTCAGGGTCGCCACTTCGGCCGTGGCCCCTGGCACATTCATGATGATCATGTAATTTCGCAACCACATTTTCTTTTATATATATATATACAAGGTATTACTTACCTTTGTTCTCCTCGAGCTTCCTCTTGGCAAGGCCGAGCTCTTTCTCGGACCCCTCGAGGTCCCGCTTCAGTGCGGCGACCTCCGCAGTCTGTGCGGTAGAGGTCAGCAGCGAAGCCTGCATACGCATACATACATACTTATTTTAGACTCCCCCGTATATTATTTGATCCTCTATTTGGCTTTTCTTTGTGAACACCAAACAGAGCATCAGGGGCTACTGTCTATGCAGTAATATTTTCCTATATTCTAAATACTTACCTCAAAGCCTGTTAGAAGGCTGGCACAAGCTTCAGTCAATCCGCTCTTGCCGGGCTGAACCTTCTTGATCACCGAACTCATAATAGTGTGGTGCTCTTCATCGATGGAAGCGCCGCGAAGCGCTCCCAGCAGGTTGTCTGGTGCCTCTGGATGGACATAGGTCACCGGCACGGGCGGCTTGCCCCTCTTGGAAGAGGGCCGCCTGCTCGAGTTCGGAACCACCCGAGGTTCCGGTGCGGTGTTCGGCTGAGAGCCGAACTTGGATCCCCCGGGAGCCTTGCTCCCTTTGCTCCTAGAGTCCAGGAGGTCGCCTTGAGGCGCCTCCGGGAACATCTCCCCCCGGCTGATGCCCCTTGAGACAATACCTCGGCATTGTCCGTAGGGCAAGGGGAGGAGGCGGTTGGAAGTGTAGTGTATCAATATTCATGTCCGACGAGTCCAAGGAACCGTCCGACGATGATACATCGATACGGGCGTCGGGCGGACTGCATAATCATATTCGATGTTAGGAGAAGCAGTGCGACAAAGGTATACTATGAGTTACTCTGGTATCCAAATACTTACGACTTTGCTAGGGGCTTGGCCTTGAGCAGCCACTCGTCTTCGCCGTCCGCGGCTGTGGTGGAGCAGTTCGGAAGGAGAGTCCTTCCCTTCTTGGACCCTTTGGCCTCCCCGGTTGGGGCGGCTTTCCTTTTCTTGTCTCCCCCGGCTGGAGGGGGAGAATCTTCATCATCCTTCTCCACGTTTTCATGGGAGGAGGGTGTCCTGGTGTTGTCGGACGATGAGTCTGATACCACCTGGCGCCGGGAACTCTTTAGGGTTCCCTTGGCCTTCTTCTTGGTCTTGTCCGGCACCTCATAAGGAGCCGGAGTGTGCATCTCCGTCAGGAGAGCGTCCGCAGGGTCTTCGGGCAGAGGGGCCGGACAGTTGATCTGCTCCGATGTCTTCACCCAGTCCTGTAAAAGGCATGGGAGCTCAGACCCCGCACATGGTTAAGCTATGGGAAATAAATACCCTGCCAGATGTACAGAACTTAACGGATTCGCATGGCGCTTCGCGCTTAGCCCGCGGTCCTCGGTAAGAGAAGGAGGGACCTCGGCGCCCTTGAACAACACCCTCCAGACGTCTTTATGCGTCGTGTCGAAGAGCTCGGTGAGAGTCTGGTGCTGAGCCGGGTCGAACTCCCATAAGTTGAAGTCTCGTTGTTGACACAGGAGGATCCGGCGGAAGAGCATGACCTGAAGTATGTTGACAAGCTTAAGTTTCTTGCTTGTCATGTTCCAGATACACTTCTGGAGTCTGCCTAGCTCTACCGATGAACCCCAGGACAGGCCCTTCTTCCAGGAAGTGAGCCGCGTGGGGATTACGGATCGAAACTCGGGGGCAGCCACCCAGTTGTTGTCTCGCACCTTGGTAAGGTAGAACCACCCGGATTGCCACCCCTTTATGGTCTCCACGAAGGAGCCCTCGAGCCATATAATGTTGGGCATCTTGCCCACCATGGCTCCGCCGCATTCCGCTTGTTGGCCGCCCACCACCTTCAACTTGATATTGAAGGTCTTCAGCCATAGGCCGAAGTGGGGCCGGATGCGAAGGAAGGCCTCGCACATGACAATGAACGCCTCGATGTTGAGGATGAAGTTCGGGGCCAGATCATGAAAGTCCAGCCCATAATAGAACATGAGGCCATGAACAAATGGATGGAGGGGAAACCCTAGTCTGCAGACGAAGTGGGGGAGGAAGACCACCCTTTCGTGAGGTTCTGGGGTAGGGATGACCTGCCCCGCGGCTGGCAGCCGGTGCGCGATATCCGCGGCTAAGTATCCGGCTCCACGTAGCTTTTTGACGTGTCCCTCCATGACGGAGGAGGCCATCCACTTGCCTCCCGCTCCGGACATGTTTGGAGAGAGTTGAGGAGAAGGATGTGGACATGGGCATTGGAGCTCGAGTGCGCGAGAATGGATGAGCAAGGAGGAAGAAGGCGTGGGAAGAAAAAACGTGAGATCTTATCCCTTTATAAGGGCAGACTAAACTATGCGCCCACACTAGCCTGGTAAAACTCGCTTATCCCCCAAGCGCCGTAATTGATGGCGCGGTTGGGTTACCCACGTCCGTATTGATGAGAATCCCGTAATAAGGGGAACACGATCTCTGCTTTGACAAGACGTGTCAAGAAACCGCCTCACGTTATGTGCGGGGCTGGCTAAAGAAAAACGGTTTGAATAATTACCGGGCCATGGCATGATGTCATGCTGCCAAAACGTGTCAGCAGATTAGATTTGTGGAAATATTATTCTCTCTACGGTGGTATGTGGAACTTATTTTGCAGGGTCGGACACTATCCTTGTATTCAAACTCTTCTGTGGTGTATTCGGAGGAGGAACCCGCCATGCAATTCCGAAGACAACACTGCGCGCCGGACTCATCATCATTGAAGATTGGTTCAGGGGCTACTGAGGGAGTCCTGGATTAGGGGGTCTCCGGACAGCCAGACTATATCCTTTGGCCGGACAGTTGGACTATGAAGACACAAGATTGAAGACTTTGTCCTGTGTCCGGATGGGACTCTACTTGGCGTGGAAGGCAAGGTAGGCAATACGGATATGTATATCTCCTCCTTTGTAACCGACCTTGTGTAACCCTAGCCCCCTCCGATGTCTATATAAACCGGAGCGTTTTAGTCTGTAGGAAAATATACAATCATACCATAGGCTAGCTTCTAGGGTTTAGCCTCTCCGATCTCGTGGTAGATCAACTCTTGTACTACTCATATTATCAAGAATACTCAAGCAGGACGTAGGGTTTTACCCCCATCAAGAGGGCCCGATCCTGGGTAAAACATCGTGTCCCCTCCCTCCTGTTACCATCCGCCTTAGACGCACAGTTCGGGACCACCTACCCGAGATCCGCCAGTTTTGACACCGACACATGCCATCTAAGTCATCTTAGTGAATGATCAACCTCCATCAAAGCTCAGCCTTAATCTCCACACGTGTGAGCCATAGCAAACTCCAAACACCTTGCTGTTCCTTTGTATCTTTGCTACTTGTGGTCACCTCAGTGAGCACTATGCTCGTTTCTCTCTTCGTTGGCATCACCCTCTGCACACCTTGTCTCCCAGACATAATTTGGCCGCTCGGAGCACGGGTGAGCATCGTGTGCACGCGGTGACCACCGTTTTGGCATGACATCCTGCGCGCTATGGCGCCTCTGTCTTCTTCTCCCCTCTGCGCACTTGTCCACTCATCACCCGACCATGCCTAGAGTGTTCCCTGCGTCGTCGCCGTCTCTAGGGAGCCTTTGCCCCCCTCCGTCTTCCTCCCCGGTGAGCCTTCCCCGTCGTGGACAGAGCGCGTCCACAGGCACACTGTAGCCAACCGTCGTCTTCTCCTCTGTTGGCTTCTTCCTCCTCTTGTCCACGAGCTCTACTCGTCTCCGTGACGCTCTACTGCTCGTCGGCTTCCCTCTCATCGCCTTCCCGTGCTCCCGTATGACTGCTGCTCGTCGCCACAACTTCGTTCAGACCCGAGCGGCGGCATCCAGCTCGAACTGCCTTGCTACAGCTATATATTGCCCGTCCCCGAGCACTCCGAGCACACCAGAAGCCTCACCTCCTCTCTAGCAACCTCCCCGACCCCTCAATCCATCGCCTGAGCCTCTCCATCCTCCCCACGGCCATCATGGCCGCTGCCCCCTCCGCGTCAAATTCGAGCATTCCGGCCACTCCCTCCTCGCCTAGATTCCACCAGCAAGCCCCTCGACCTCCTAGAGCCACCCGCTCACTTCCTCCCTCCGTTTCCATGGCCGTAGCCCCGTTTCCAACTCCGGCCGAAACCATCGTCCGCCGCGGTTGATGTTTCATTCCTCTCGATGCTCCCCAGTGGCCGCTTCATGTCCAGGTGGATGCGGCTCCACCTCCTCGTCTCACTGGTGGCCGCGGCGTCCCAATTGATGCCCGGACTTGGCCGGAGTCTTTGCCGGCGCGCGCAGCCTCCTTTGTTCTGGAGCTGGTGTCGGGAGGAAGAAGGGAAGGAGCGAGGAGGAGAGTAAGTGATCCGGTGGCCCCCGCTGGCAGTGACACGGGTGTTGACCCGGTTGCGAGCATGGATAAGTGGCGGGTCCCACAACCCTGTGGACCCCGCTCGTCAGCCACACGCTTTGACCCGGCCCCGCCACGTGAGCGTAAGTGGAGACGTAATCCACCAAAATACACTTTCTGCTTCTGAAGACGTATTTTTAATAATGCATTTTCTGTTTTAACCCAGCCGACCGAAACCTCTGGTTTGTGAACGTTCGTCCGTCAAGAGTAGAAATGAATACTTTTTATTTCTTCTTATGCCTAACGAACGAACGGTTATAACTTCGCGACCGCAACTCCGATTGAGGTGAATCCAAAGCCTACTTCTTAGTCTCGTTGAGCCCTATCTGTTGGTAACATTTTCACTATTGTTTGACATACTGAAAATGACCATTCTACCCTTCCCCCTAATCAGCCCCCTTCGAGAGAGAATCTTTTCCGGTGAATCTTTCTGCGGCTTCACCGCACTTCTGCCCGGAGCCTTCTTCATCCCCAGGCAAGCCACAACCATCATTTGCATGATATCCATACAGAAGCATTGGTTTTCAACTTGAATCTTTAATAATTGTCTGCTTGTTTTGCTACTGCTGTCATTATTTCGGTTATGCTTATGGATCGGTGGTTACCGTCATGATATGTTTTCTTGCACTATGTTATTATAATCTTCATGCTAGTATTACTTTATTATTGGCCATGCTTGGTAGTAGAACATATTGGTAATGGGCTTCGGTGCATGACTATTGTCTGTTCCAAGTAACGTTGTTCTGCATCCTCTTTTGCACCTAGTTGATTAAATACTTGCATGGCAGTTTTATCATTATGTTATTGCATGGTATTTATTGTTGATGCTACTGGTCATGTTATGGTATGGGTAGTGTCCTAGTTGTGATATTCATGCTCGTCAGTATGCCATGCTCCTGTGGATGAATGGTGAAATTCTGTTATGCTCATTGATTTGGATGCACCCCCCATGCTTATGTTAATATCATGTTCATGCATTGTAGTTGAATCATGTTGTTTTTATCATGACTCAGCATATTGCATTCAAGTTTAACCGGATTAAATTGAAATTGAAGAACTGTTGGCTGAGTCATGGTGCCACCATATCGAGCTGACCAATGTAACCACGCTTACCTCATGGGGGGGGGGTCCTAACTGGTTCTATTGTCATGCCTCTCGCCGGTGCCACCCGCGATGGAAGTTTATGAGCGGGCGCTACCTTGGCTAGGCAGGACGGCATAAGCCTTGTGTGCCCATTGTTTTTGTAAGGATCCTTGTCCCCGTTTTGGACCATTTTGCCACGACGGTGGCCGTTGGTGCCTTTGGTAGGCACGGGGCCACCCAAGACTTAGCCTAAAGTGGAGTTGGTCGCACTGGCCAGGAGAGTGTCATGGCAGTAGGACGGTTTTGTCCAGATGATGTTGGTCCACCCGAGTGGGAGTGCGAGGCCATGAGTTCCGTGGTGTGGGTACAGTGTGCTAACCTCTACTGAGTGTGTGTGTTAAAGCTATCGATAGTCGCGCCCGCGGATATGGGCCCAGTTCGTGTCGGTCACACTATGGGTCAACAGTAATAATAATGATGTGCCTAATAACAACCCTGGTTCAATGATGAAATAAGTTGGTTGATATTTATGTGACCGAGAGAGGATCACTATGGTATCGTGATTACCAACTTGTTTGATATTTGGGATGTTATGCGAGAGTCAAGGGTAACGATCAAGCACCTTCTAGTCATAAATGATTACTACGGTATTTTTAATACCAAGCTTGATTGGATCCTGAGATGATCGTGTGATGTACGTGATGGTAAGTGATGCATGTGATGGTTACGAGGTAACCCGAGCAGAGTAAGTTGGTGCATGATAGTTTCGTCATGTTGCATGCTAGTCTCATCATGTTCATATGTTTATGTGATGTTCGTATTGTACTAGCCCTATCATGTTGTACATGCCATGTTGTTCTGATAGTATCGTGTTCATTATTGTTTAATAATCTATAATTGCCATGATATTGTTTATCTTGCTTGCTTTGGTTACTATGAGCTTGCAAGTACAGTCCATGTACCGACCTGGTGTGTCATGACAATTTGCAGGTCATTCTAGATTTGATTGCTTGTTTGTCGTTGATTCCTTCTTTGCGAGTTAGGATCAGTGTTCCAGCCAGAATCCCTGCGGTGTGGAGTTCACCACCGCCGAAGTTGTTCCACTACCAGGAGTTATTCCACTGCATCATGTTGTTCTGCTGCTTGCATGGAGCAACCGTGGCAGGTGTATTGTCGCCATGCTAATGTAATCCCCTTGTAGCCATATAGATTGTAATAAAGATCCGAGTTGTTCAATGCTAAGCAGTGTCGTATCCCAGAAGACTTCTCCTTGATCTCTGGGCTGGAATACGGGGCATTCCGGTTTCTCTGAGCCGGGGTGCCACAAAGATGAACCATTTCGGTGCAACCGAAAAATATAACTCGGTGTCACCAATTTCACTACTGACAAAACAATTTGCCACTTGTTCCTGCACTTTTGTTCCAGCTCCACTCGATGATTCCTGTCCTCTACCAGCATCACAATCTATATGGTACTTTGCTCTGTGAGTCAAGGACCAAACCTATTTTGACAAACACTCCAGAAGACCCCTTCTTGGAAATTGATGTCAAAGGGGGAGAGAGAGAGATCACATCAAAGCTTATTCTCTTCAAAAGGAGAGAGAGAGAGAGAAAAAGGGAGAGAGAAGGCCCTAGATTCTTGGTTTTCAAGAGGAGAGAAGTCACATGTCTTTGAGAGGGGAAAGACACGTCTATGTTATGTTTATGTTCATGATCTATTTTTCTCTGATTTTTTTTCCCTATGTTCTCCCATTATCCAATACAAGATTCAGGTGGAGAAAGACTGCTAGGGAAGGAAATCCTTGAATTCATTGCATATCTTTATCCTTTGGGGACATGTCTATATCCAATAGAGTACCCAGTACGCACACTCTACATGTCATCCCAATCTTGGTACTCTTGTGGCTTCTTTTGTTTGCTCTGTCTAGTAGATGTATCTGTGTTATCTAACCTTGTTTACTCAGGTTCATCTCTTCCTAGGCCAGCTCAAGACCACAAGGTAAGTATATGGATCACACTCATGTGCATGAAGATTTCTTGCTAATGTACATATTTTTTGCAAGGAGGAATCATGAACATGAAGTTACAATTCCCATATTCACATCATTTGCTCTGATGCATATAGCCAAGATACATGTAATACATTGCTTGACCTGTCATGATTATGCATTCACATGCTCTTACATTCCATATTGACATGGATGCATACATGTAGGGGGGCCCATGCATGTTACATGTCTTTCCAAAGCTTTACTTGTTATTCTCTATATCTTTTTCTAAAGCTTTGATGTATGTTGTGATCAATTCCCAAAAAGGGGGAGATTGAAAGCACAAGTGCTCCCTGGGTGGTTTTGGTAATTAATGCCAACATATCTCTTGTTGGACAAATGTTTTCATCTAGTATATTTCAGACAAGTTCAACAGATGGAGTAGCATGGACAAGAGGATGTGGAACCCTTTCAAGTTGCTAAGGACAAAGGATTGACTCAAGCTCAAAAATCTCAATACTCTACATTTTTTACTTTTAGTGATCCAAGATCACATTGAGTCCATAGGAAAGCCAATACTATTAAAAGGGGATGAGGTGTTGCTTAATGGCTTGCTTGCTCAAAATGCTTAGTGATATGCTCCAAAACCCTCAACCACTTTACCATATCCACATCAGTCCCAAACCAAAAGTGAAACTCGGGCCCACTGAAATTTTCCATCCGGCGCCACCGAGTTCACTTGACACAGCCAATGCCACAAACCCTAATCAATTCGGTCTCACTGATGGGATCTCGGTCTCACCGAGATGGGCTTGCAAACTCTCTGTTACCTATTGCAATAATTTCGGTCCCACCGATATATGAAATCGGTCCCACCGAGTTTGCTTGACAAACTCTCAGTTTTGCTTATTACCAAAATCGGTCTCACCGAGTTTGCATAATCAGTTGTAACACCCCGAATGTAATTTACCTTATCTGTATCCAAACTCTTGTCGTTTCCAGCGCTAAGTTATTTTATTTCATCGGTGTCGGGTTTTTCTCTTCGTGTGTTGTTGTCTTTTTCATGCATCTCATATCATATCATCATGTGCATTGCATTTGCATGCGTGTTCGTCTCATGCATCCGAGCATTTTCCCTGTTGTCCGTTTTGCATTCCGGCGCTCCTATCTCCTCCGGTGCCTCTTTCTACCTCTTTTTGTGTGCGGGGGGTTAAACATTTCCGGATTGGACCGACACTTGTCATGCGGCCTTGGTTTACTACCGGTAGACCGCCTGTCAAGTTTCGTGCCATTTGGACTTTGTTTGATACTCCAACGGTTAACCGAGGGACCGAAAAGGCCTCGTTTGTGTTGCAGCCCAACACCCTTCCAATTTGGCCCAAAACCCACCAAAATCCCTTCCATCATCTAGAGCGTTCGATCACGATTGCGTGGCCGCAAATCATGCTCAATTTGGAGCCTCCTAGCTCCTCCTACCTATAAAAAGGCATCCCTCTCGAAATCCCGGATCCCCTCCTTCCAAAAAACCATAGAAGATCCCTCTCCGCGCGCGAACACGTCCGCCCGCGCCGGACCAAATCGCCACCGCCAACCAAGGCCTGCCACATGGCGACCGAGCCCCACATCACCGTTCCTCACCCGCCGCGGCCCGCGGGGCCCGTCACCGGCCCTCCTGGCCCGTCGCCCGCGCCCGCCGCCTGGGAGGCAGCGCCGCCCGCGCACCTTCGTCCTCCTCCTCCACGGCGACTGAGCCGCCGCCTTCCTCCGCCTCGACGCCGGCGAGCCTCCGGCAACCCCGCGTGCCGCCCCTCACCAGACCGACATCGCCCTGCCTCCTCGACTTCCGCAGAGGCCGCGCCGCCCGTGCCTCCCCGACGCCGTGCCCGCCGTCCCGTGCTCCGACGAGGGCAACTCCGGCGAGCCCATCAAGTCCGGCGACCTCCAGCGGTTCCTCGAAATCCGTGCGCCAGTGAATAGTGTCGCGCCAGATCCAGATCTGGGATCTTTGCACTCGGTTGACTTTTATCCCGTAACCCTAATTTTTTATGCTTTTTCATCATGTCGTAACTCTCTCATCGTAGATCCGATTTGTGCGTGTAGCACATCGAAATGTTCGCCTCGACGAGTACATCATTTCCTCTCATTGCATCATTTTCATTTGATCTCATCTTGATGCCTGAAATGCTGTTGGAAGAGGGCTATGTGAGGAATTTGTCAGATCTGTTTCGTCAAATAGATATTTGTCATTTTTCCATGATTAATGTGTGCATGATATGCTCCTGAGCTCTACATGTGTTTTGTTATATGCCATGCCATCTTTACAGGGGTGCTTGCCATGTATTTTTGTGATATTTGTGGTGACTAGCACAAGCTTGCAAAGTAGCATAATCGGTAATGCTGATTTCAGGGACTTAGAATTTCACCAAGTCCTTGTCCTGTTTTTGTCGGTATGCCATATGTTCATGTTGTTTCCTAGTGATGCGTGCCTCTTTTGAGGATGATCAGTAAGGATGTTTTGTTAACATTGTGGTGCTCTATCCATCAATGTCTTTGTTTGCATTTATGGGGCAACCTAGCTTGAGTCAATCGAGCTCTACTTTTGCTATATTGTGAATCCTGGCAGATTGTTGACATGTTTAGCGATTTTGCCGAGGATGTTGCTATTGATCTGTGCATGCTATGTTGTTATTCTTGCCATGTCTAGCTTGTATGCTATGTATTCTTGATGGGTATATGCTTAGTTTGTCATTCCATGCTCTGTAGTGAGTTCATCGAGCTCGTAAACATGCCTACTCGTTAACTGATTTGCACGCTCCAGTTTTTCACTAAGTCTGAGATCTGTTTATGTTTTTGCCATGTTCACATGCTTGCAATTTTATTTTCTGATCCCTTTTGGATCAAGGTCACTAAGGGACTTTTGTTATGTGCTTTGAGTATCTTCATGCCATGAAATGCTTTTCCATGTTAAGTTCCTGTAGCATGTAGTTTTCATGCTCTAAAGTGTGCTTCGTGATGATAAATTCTAGACTTGTGTTAATTTCACTAAGTCTGAAACTTGTTATCATTTGCACTTTTGCCATGCTTGTTTGAACCTGTTAATTGATAAATTAGCCGTAGCTCAGTGTTCATCTTTTGTCAAGCTTCATGAGTGGATCCCTGCCTTGTATTTTGTTGTCATGTTTGAGTGCTGTAGCATACTTATCTTGATGCATTTAGTTGGTCATTTGCTGATTATCACAGACCGGTGCCATATTTGTTTTGCTTGCCATTTCCAAACCGTCCATCCGATTCCGGTGATCTTTATATCGATTTCAACCGAAATCACCTCACCTTTCCAGTGGAACTCTTGGATTTCCAAGTTGAGGCCAGGTTCAATCATTCCTTGTCAAATCTTGCATATGCATCGCATACCGCATCCCGCATATCATACCATGTTTGCATCATGTTGTTTGAGCATTGCACGTGGTTGATTGTGTACAGTTTGCTTGTTGTTCTTGTTTGGGTAGAGCCGGGAGACGAGTTCGTGAACAAGGAGCCTGTTGAGTTCGCTTACGAGGATCAAGTCAACTCTGAGAACTTTGCACGCAAGATGATCATACCCTCGAAATCACTTCTATCTTTGCTTGCTAGATGCTCACTCTTTTGCTATGGCTATGCTACGATGCCTACCACTTGGTTATCATGCCTCCCAAATTGCAATGTCAAACCTCTAACCCACCATGTCCTAGCAAACCGTTGATTGGCTATGTTACCGCTTTGCTCAGCCCCTTTTATAGCGTTGCTAGTTGCAGGTGAAGATTGGACATCGGTTCTTTTTGGAACATTGTTTATTGTTGTGATATCACTATATTATTTTGTTATCTTAAATGCACCTATATACTTGATAAAGGGTGGAAGGCTCGGCCTTTTGTCTAGTGTTTTGTTCCACTCTTGCGGCCCTAGTTTCCATCATATCGGTGTTATGTTCCGGGATTTTGCGTTCCTTACGCGGTTGGGTTATAATGGGAACCCCTTGACAGTTCGCCTTGAATAAAACTCCTCCAGCAAGGCCCGACCTTGGTTTTACCATTCGCCACCTATGATTTTTCCCTTTGGTTTCATGGACTCAAGGGTCATCTTTATTTTAAACCCCCGGGCTAGAGCTTCTCTTAGTGTTGGTCCAACCCAGAGCACTGTGCGGGGCCATCCCTTGGCAACTTGGGTTACGTTGGCTCCCGTACGCTTAGCTTATCTGGTGTGCCCTGAGAACGAGATATGTGCAGCTCCTATCGGGATTTGTCGGCACAGCGGGTGGTCTTGCTGGACTTGTTTTACCATTGTCGAGGATGTCTTGTAACCGGGATGCCGAGTCTGATCGGAATGTCTCAGGAGAAGGAATATCCTTCGTGGACCGTGAGACCTTGTGATGGGCTAAGTTGGGACTCCCCTGCAGTGTTTTGAACTTTCGAAAGTCGTGCCCACGGTTATGGGAAGATGGGAATTTGTTAATGTCTGGTTGTAGATAACATGAAACTTAACTTAATTAAAATGAATCAACTGCATGTGTAACCATGATGGTCTATTCTCGGCGGAGTCCGGGAAGTGAACACGGTGTTGGAGTAATGCTTGATGTAGGTTGTCCTAGGATCACTTCTTGATCATAGTTGTTCGACCGTGCTTTTGCCTTCTCTTCTTGCTCTCTTCTGTGAACAGGTTAGCCACCATATATGCTAGTCGCTTGCTGCAGCTCCACATCATACCTTTACCTTACCTAAAAGCTTAAATAGTCTTGATCGCGAGGGTGCGAGATTCCTGAGTCCCTGTGACTCACAGTTTACTTCCAAACCAGATGCAGGGACCGATGATACCACTCCGGATGATGCACTTGAGCTCAAGTGGGAGTTCGATGAAGACTCTCGCCGTTACTATGTGTCTTTCCCAGATGAATAGTAGTGGTGTCCAGTTGGGGCGATCGGGGACCGTGTCGCATGTGGGGGTTGATCTTTATTTTGGTACCATAGTCGGACCATGAGTGTATTGGATGGTTGTAATGTTATTCATGTATTTGTGTGACGTGGCGAGTGTAAGCCAACTACGTACCTTTTCCCCTTTTATCTATTTACATGGGTTGTTGTGAAGATTACCTTACTTGCGACATTGCTTTCAATGCGGTTATGCCTCTAAGTCATGCTTCGACACGTAGGAGATATAGCCGCATCGAGGGCATTACAAGTTGGTAATCAGAGCCTTCCCCGGCCTTAGGATCCCCCTGCTTGATCGAATCATTGGCGTTGTTGAGTCTAGAAAAATGTTTTGAGTCATTTAGGATTATATATATCGGAGATTTTAGGAATTCTTTTTACACCCCAGTCCCTTCATCGCTCTGGTGAGGCATCCTGACATAGAGTTTTGACTCTTCTCTTCTCAAATTTCACTAATTTTTTTAGGATCACGCAGGTATCTTGGAATCGTTCCGATCGATTTGTGACGAGAACATTGTTCTTGGTGCCTCCTGTCATTTAGGGGTTGTGGCAGTGTCCAGGGGAGTTGAGCTCCGAGGTGTTGTCGTCACAATTTTATCGTTGAGATTCTGGAATACCTGAGTTTCGCCGACATCGAAAATCTCTTTTATGCAGTTGTTGGTGAGATAACCTCGACGCCACCCAATACTGGGGCGGGAGTTCGGGAGTATTGCCATAACTCGTATAACAGATTATTTTCGAAGGTTGAGGTAGATGATTTCCAAAGTTTTTCTCGGTTATGTGTTGAAGGATGGATATAGCTGGATGTAGGATTTGTTAGATTTGGGTGAGATATTATGCTTCCCTGTATCCCCAACACCTGATTGCATAACCGGAAAGGTTCAGGAGTTTCATAGGTGGGAATTCTTGTAGCTCTAGTTCTTCTTCCACGGATATTTGGTTTGGGATTGGGTAATCCTCACCAAGTATTTGTTCTTGTTCCGTACCTAGTTGTTTTTCTTCAACCTCAATTCTAAGTGGCTTCTGAATTTATGGATACGTGACCATTTCAATTGGAATGCATTCGTTCATTTTGTTCGGATGTGAAGACTACATGTTGCAATTTCAACCCGTTTGATTCAGCTTCAATAATTGTCTTACAATGTGCTAATGGATGTCAACCTCTTCAGGATGGCTCCTCCAACGCGCACGACTCCGAATCCTGACCCGCCACCACCACCTCCATCTCCGGAGGCATGGCAAGCTGTGATGGCCGCTACCAATGCAAACACGCAGCTGATCATGCAACTTCTTCAAGAGCGCAACCAAGGGAACCAGGGTCATGGCAACAATCATAATCAGTTTGCTACACTCAACCAGTTCCTTGCTAATCAGCCAAAGACTTTCAGCAATTGTGTTGAGGCAACAGACGCTGATGATTGGCTCATGGACATATGCAAGCATTTCGAGTGCAGTGACGTCGGGCTTGAGGACTTTGTCAAGTTCGCTTCCTTCCAACTCAAAGACCAAGCCGTAGAATGGTTTCAGCAGTACAAAGATTCCAGAGGAGGCCGTGTGATTACCTGGGATGAATTCCGTCAAGTCTTCAAAGCTCATCATATTCCTCATAGTGTGGTTGAAAGCAAGCGTGAGGAATTCCGCAACCTGAAGCAAGGCACTATGTCTGTTTACAAGTACAATTAAATGTTTCAGAAGCTCGCCTCTTTTGCTAAGCAAGATGTCCCTGACGAGAAGAGCATGATATATCAGTTCAGGGGTGGTCTCAGAGAAGAAATCCAGCTAGCTCTCGTCCTCTTTGAGCCCAAGAGGTACGATGAGTTTTACAACATGGCAATGAAGCAAGAGACTGCTCAACTGAAGTGTGGTGCTTCCAAGAAGCGAGTCAGAGATGCAACTCCTTCTTCCTCAACTCAAGTGGCTAAGCAGCAAAAGTATTGGCTTCCTCCTCCTCCGTTCCGTCAGCCTTCTCAGCAGAAGAGCAAAGGTGGCAGTGGATCTTCCCACCCACCCAACCCTGGCTTTCAGAACAAGACTTCGTCTCAAGCTCGAAGATCAAGTGCTCTGTATCACCGTCCACTCTCGGAGGTCACGTGCAACAAGTGCCAACAGAAGGGTCACTATGCCAACAAATTCTTCAATCAGAGGCGTCTCCCTCCTCCTCCTCCTGTGAGATCGGCAAGTACAGCTGTGGTCAAGCATAACGCCAAGCATGCCAAGGTCAACTTGTTGAACATAGCTCAGACAGATGACTCGTCAGATGTCATCGTGGGTAACTTTCCAGTTAACTCTATTCCTGCAAAAGTTCTTTTTGACACTGGTGCATCGCATTGTTTCAGGTCAAGATCATTTGTTTCCAAGCATGACTTTGTTTCGCAAATGTTGGGTAAACCTATGGGAGTTGTTTCTCCGGCTAATTCTATGAGGGCTACTTCTATAGTCCCTAATGTTTCTATCATAATGGGTGATTTCAAGTTTCAAGCTTCTCCAATGGTCCTTGGTAACTCGGATATTGATCTTATTCTTGGGATGGACTGGCTTTCTAAGCACAAGGCTCAGCTTGATTGTGCTACCAGGCAGATTTAATTGACTCATTCGTCTGAGGATGTAATTGTCTTTGCCACTAATGACGATACCATCCGTCTGTTTCCTCTCAATGAGAAGGGTGAACTAGATGCCATCTCTCAAATTCCAGTCGTTTGTGAATATCAAGATGTCTTTCCAGAAGAGCTTCCAGGAATGCCTCCACACCGGCCAGTTGAATTCATCATCGATCTTGAGCCGGGCACGGAACCTGTTTGCAAACATCCTTATAAGCTTGGACCTGAAGAGTTGAAAGAGCTGAAGAAGCAACTCGATATTCAAGAGCGAATGGGTCTCATCTAACCTAGTTCTTCTCCGTGGGGTTGTGGAGTTCTTTTTGTGAAGAAGAAGGATGGAACGGACCAACTTTGTGTTGACTACCGTCCATTGAACAAGAAGACTATAAAGAACAAGTACCCACTTCCCAACATCAACGAGCTGTTTGAACAAGTCAAAGGTTCTCAAGTATTCTCCAAGCTTGATCTCTGTATGGGCTATCACCAGATTCGAATTCGTGAGCAAGATATCCCCAAGACGGCGTTCGGAACAAGCTATGGTTCATATGAATACACTATCATGTCTTTTGGCCTCGTCAACACTCCTCAGACTTTCTCTCGCATGATGAACTTCATCTTCAACGCCTACACAAATGACTTCGTCTTGGTCTACCTCGATGGCATTTTGGTCTTTTCCAAGAACAAGGAAGATCATGCCAAGCACTTGCGTTTGGTTCTCGATAAGCTCAGAGAACATCAGTTCTACGCCAAGTTTTCAAAGTGTGAGTTTTGGCTCGATGAGGTTCTCTATCTTGGACATATCATCTCTGCCAAGGTCATAGCGGTGAATCCTGAGAAGGTGTCTGCAATTGTGAATTGGGAACCACCTCAGAACGTGAAGCAACTCCGCAGCTTCCTTGGACTCGCAAGCTATTGTCGAAGGTTCGTTGAGAAATTTTCAAAGATCACGAAGCCTCTTTCAAACCTTCTCCAGAAGCACGTCAAGTACGTTTGGTCTCTGGAATGTGACATAGCTTTCAACACCTTGAAAGAGAAATTAGTGACTGCTCCAGTTCTGACTCCTCCTGATGAATCCAAACCGTTCGAGGTCTTCTGTGATGCCTCTCTTCAAGGTCTTGGTGCAATGTTGATGCAAGAGAAGAGAGTTGTGGCTTATAACTCTCGCCAGTTGAAACCCAATGAGAAGAACTACCCCACTCACGACCTTGAGTTGGCAGAAGTTGTGCATGCTCTTTTGACTTGGAGACATCTCTTATTAGGAAGAAAAGTGGACATGTTCACTGACCACAAGAGTCTCAAGTACATCTTCACTCAGCCTAATCTCAACCTCAGGCAGACTCGTTGGGTCAAAATGATTCAAGAGTATAATCCGAGCATCGAATGTACTCCAGGCAAGGCCAATGTAATTGCTGATGCATTGAGCAGGAAGGCTTACTGCAACAATCTGATTCTCAAGCCTTACCAACCCGAGCTTTGTGAAGCTTTCCGCAAATTCAATCTACAAGTTGTTCCTCAAGGTTTCCTCTCCAACCTTCAAGTCTCTCCTACTTTGGAAGATCATATTCGCGAGGCTCAACTTCTTGATGCTATGGTGAAGAAGGTGAAGATTGGGATTGCCAAGAGTCAACCCAAGTACAAGTGCTATCGCCTTGATGACAAGGATACTCTCTTCTTCGAGGATCGAATTGTTGTGCCTAAAGGTGACCTTCGTAAAGTCATTATGAACGAGGCTCACAATTCACTCCTCTCCATCCACCCTGGGAGCACAAAGATGTACAATGACCTCAAGCAGGCGTATTGGTGGACTCGAATGAAGCACGAGATTGCTCAGTTCGTGAATGAATGTGATGTCTGCAGAAGAGTGAAGGCAGAACACCAACGACCAGCTGGTCTCCTCCAACCTCTTGCCATTCCAGAATGGAAGTTTGACCACATTGAGATGGACTTCGTGACTGGGTTTCCAAAGTCCAAGCGTGGCAATGATGCTATATTCGTTGTCATCAACAAACTCACTAAAGTGGCGCATTTTCTGCCTATCAAAGAGTCTATCACAGCAGCTCAATCGGCGGAGCTTTATACCTCTCGGATTGTCTCTCTGCATGGCATTCCACAGTTGATTTCTTCAGATCGTGGCAGCATCTTCACCTCGAAGTTTTGCGATTCTTTTCAGAAGGCCATGGGCACCAACATCCGTTTCAGCACAGCTTTTCATCCTCAAACTAGCGGCCAGGTCGAGCATGTCAATCAGATTCTGGAAGATATGCTCAGGGCTTGCGTTATCTCTTTCGGTATGAAGTGGGAAAATTGTCTTCCATATGCCGAGTTCTCCTACAACGACAGCTTCCAAGCGAGTTCGGGCAAGGCCCCATTTGAAATTCTCTATGGCAGGAAGTGTCGTACTCCTCTTAACTGGTCAGAGACCGGTGAACGTCAACTTCTTGGAAATGACTTGATCTCAGAGGCAGAGGAAATGTGCAAAGTCATTCGTGATAACCTCAAAGCAGCGCAATCGGGCCAAAAGAGCTACTATGATAGTAAGCATCGTGATTTGGCTTTCGAGATCGGAGACCATGTTTACCTCCGCGTCTCTCCAATGGAAGGTACTCATCGCTTCGGTATCAAAGGGAAGCTTGCCCCTAGATACATGGGCCCTTTCAAGATCGTCAGCAAGAGGGGTGATCTCGCCTATCAACTCGAGCTTCCCTCCAACTTTGGAAATGTGCACGACGTGTTCCATGTCTCTCACCTCCGCAAGTGCTTCAAGACCCCTGACCGCATAGTCAACTTCGAAGACATTGATCTCCAAGAAGACCTTTCTTATAGTGAGCACCCAGTTGCTCTTCTTGAAGAAACTGAGCGCAAGACTCGCAACAAGTCAATCAAATTCCTCAAAGTCAAGTGGTCACACCATTCCGACCGTGAAGCCACCTGGGAACGCAAGGATCACCTCCGTTCTCAGTACCCTGCGTTTTTCCAGTCCTAGATCTCAGGACGAGATCCTTTCGTAGTGGTGGAGTGTTGTAACACCCCGGATGTAATTTACCTTATCTGTATCCAAACTCTTGCCGTTTCCAGTGCTAAGTTATTTTATTTCATCGGTGTCGGGTTTTTGTCTTCGTGTGTTGTTGTCTTTGTCATGCATCTCATATCATATCATCATGTGCATTGCTTTTGCATACGTGTTCATCTCATGCATCCGAGCATTTTCCCCGTTGTCCGTTTTGCATTCCGGCGCACCTATCTCCTCCGGTGCCTCTTTCTACCTCTTTTCGTGTGTGGCGGTTAAACATTTCCGGAATGGACCGAGACTTGTCATGCGGCCTTGGTTTACTACCGGTACACCGCCTGTCAAGTTTCGTGCCATTTGTACTTCGTTTGATACTCCAACGGTTAACCGAGGGACCGAAAAGGCCTCGTTTGTGTTGCAGCCCAAGGCCCTTCCAATTTGGCCCCAAACCCACCAAAATCCCTTCCATCATATAGAGCGTTCGATCACGATCGCGTGGCCACAAACCGTGCTCAATTTGGAGCCTCCTAGCTCCTCCTACCTATAAAAAGGCATCCCCTCTCGAAATCCCGGATCCCCTCCTTCCAAAAAACCCTAGAAGATCCCTCTCCGCGCGCGGACACGTCCGCCTGCGCCGGACAAAATCGCTGCCGCCAACCAGGGCCTGCCGCGTGGCGCCCGAGCCCCACATCACCGTTCCTCACCCGCCGTGGCCCGCGGGGCCCATCACCGGCCCTCCCGGCCCGTCGCCCGCGCCCGCCGCCTGGGAGGCAATGCCGCCCGCACGCCTTCGTCCTCCTCCTCCGTGGCAACCGAGCTGCCGCCTTCCTCCGCCTCGACGCCGGTGAGCCTCCGGCAACCCCGCGCGCAGCCCCTCACCGGACCGACGTCGCCCTGCCTCCTCGACTTCCGTAGAGGCCGCGCCGCCCCTGCCTCCCTGACGCCGCGCCCGCCGTCCCGTGCTCCGGCGAGGGCAACTCCAGCGAGCCCCATCGACCTCCTCCGGCCGGCGAGCCCGTCAAGTCCGGTGACCTCCGGCGGTTCCTCGAAATCCGTGCGCCGGTGAACAGTGTCGCGCCAGATCCAGATCTGGGATCCTTGCACTCGGTTGACTTTTATCCCGTAACCCTATTTTTTTAGGCTTTTTCATCATGCCCTAACTCTCTCATCCTAGATCCGATTTTCGCGTGTAGCATATCAAAATGTTCGTATCGACAAGTACATCATTTCATCTCATTGCACCATTTTCATTTGATCTCATCTCGATGCCCGAAATGCTGTTAGAAGAGGGCTATGTGAGGAATTTGTTAGATCTATTTCATCAAATAGATATTTGTCATTTTGCCATGATTAATGTGTGCATGATATGCTCCTGAGCTCTAGATGTGTTTTGTTATATGCCATGCCATCTTTACAGGGGTGCTTGCCATGTATTTTTGTGATATTTGTGGTGACTAGCACAAGTTTGCAAAGTAGCGTAATCGGTAATGCTGATTTCAGGGACTTAGAATTTCACCAAGTCCTTGTCCTGTTTTTGTCGGTATGCCATATGTTCATGTTGTTTCGTAGTGATCCGTGCCTCTTTTGAGGATGATCAGTAAGGATTTTTTGTTAACATTGTGGTTCTCTATACATCCATGTCTTTGTTTGCATTTATGGAGGAACCTAGGTTGAGTCAATCGAGCTCTACTTTTGCTATATCGCGAATCCTGGCAGACTGTTGACATGTTAGCGATTTTGCCGAGGATGTTGCTATTGATTCGTGCATGCTATGTTGTTATTCTTGCCATGTCTAGCTTCTATGCTATGTATTCTTGATGGATGTTTGCTTAGTTTGTCATGCCATGCTCTGTAGTGAGTGTATCGAGCTCGTAAACATGCCTACTCGTTAACTGATTTGCATGCTCCAGTTTTTCACCAAGTCTGAGATCTGTTTATGTTTCTGCCATGTTCACATGCTTGCAATTATATTTTCTGATCCCTTTTGGCTCAAGGTCACTAAGGGGCTTTTGTTAAGTGCTTTGAGTATCTTCATGCCATGCCTTGCTTTGCCATGTTAAGTTCCTGTAGCATGTAGTTTTCATGCTCTAAAGTGTGCTTCCTGATGATAAATTCCAGACTTGTGTTAATTTCACTAAGTCTGAAACCTGTTATCATTTGCACTTTTGCCATGCTTGTTTGAACCTGTTAACGGATGAATTAGCCGTAGCTCAGTGTTCATCTTTTGTCAAGCTTCATGAATGGATCCCTGCCTTGTATTTTATTGTCATGTTTTAGTGATGTAGCATACTTATCTTGATGCATTTAGTTAGTCATTTGCTGATTATCGCAGACCGGTGCCATATTTGTTTTGCTTGCCATTTCCAAACCGTGCATCCGCTTCCGGTGATCTTTATATCGATTTCAACCAAAATCACCTCACCTTTCCAGTAGCACTCTTGTATTTCCAAGTTGAGGCCAGGTTCAATCATTCCTTATCAAATCTTGCATATGCCTCGCATACCGCATCCCGCATATCATACCATGTTTGCATCATGTTGTTTGAGTATTGCACGTGGTTGATTGTGTTCCGTTTGCTTGTTGTTATTGTTTGGGTAGAGCCGGGAGAAGAGTTCGTGAACGAGGAGACCGTTGAGTTTGCTTACGAGGATCAAGTCAACTCTGAGAACTTTGCAGGCAAGATGATCATACCCTCGAAATCACTTCTATCTTTGGTTGCTAGATGCTCGCTCTTTTGCTATGCCTATGCTATGATGCCTACCACTTGGTTATCATGCCTCCCAAATTGCCATGTCAAACCTCTAACCCACCATGTCCTAGCAAACCGTTGATTGGCTATGTTACCGCTTTGCTCAGCCCCTCTTATAGCATTGCTAGTTGCGGGTGAAGATTGGAGATCGTTTCTTTTTGGAACATTGTTTATTGTTGGGATATCACTGTATTATCTTGTTATCTTAAATACACCTATATACTTGGTAAAGGGTAGAAGGCTCGGCCTTTTGCCTAGTATTTTGTTCCACTCTTGCCGCCATAGTTTCCGTCATACGGTGTTATGTTCCCGGATTTTGCGTTCCTTAAGCGGTTGGGTTATAATGGGAACCCCTTGACAGTTTGCCTTTAGTAAACTCCTCTAGCAATGCCCGACCTTGGTTTTACCATTCGCCACCTAGCCTTTTCCCTTGGGTTTCGCGGACTCAAGGGTCATCTTTATTTTAAACCCCCCGAGCTAGAGCTTCTCTAAGTGTTGGTCCAACCCAGAGCACCGTGCGGGGCCGTCCCTTGGCAACTTGGGTTACGTTGGCTCCCGTACGCTTAGCTTATCCAGTGTGCCCTGAGAACGAGATGGTCTTGCTGGACTTGTTTTACCATTGTCCAGGATGTCTTGTAACCGGGATGCCAAGTCTGATCGGAATTTCTCGGGAGAAGGAATATCCTTTGTGAACCGTGAGAGCTTGTGATGGGCTATGTTGGGACTCCCCTGCAGTGTTTTGAACTTTCAAAAGCCGTGCCCGCGGTTATGGGCAGATGGGAATTTGTTAATGTATGGTTGTAGATAACATGAAAATTAACTTAATTAAAATGAATCAACCGCGTGTGTAACCGTGATGGTCTCTTCTCGGCGGAGTCCGAGAAGTGAACATGGTGTTGGAGTAATGCTTGACGTAGGTTGTTCTAGGATCACTTCTTGATCATAGTTGTTCGACCGTGCTTTTGCCTTCTCTTCTCGCTCTCTTTTGCGAACAGGTTAGCCACCATATATGCTAGTCGCGTGCTGCAGCTCCACATCATACCTTTGCCTTACCTAAAAGCTTAAATAGTCTTGATCATGAGGGTGCGAGATTGCTGAGTCCCCGTGACTCATAGTTTACTTCCAAACCAGATGCAGGGACCTATGATACCACTCCGGACGATGCGCTTGAGATCAAGTGGGAGTTCGATGAAGACTCTCGCCGTTACTATGTGTCTTTCCCAGATGATCAGTAGTGGTGTCCAGTTGGGGCGATCGGGGACTGTGTCGCATGCGGGGGTTGATCTTTATTTTGGTACCATAGTCGGACCATGAATGTATTGGATGGTTGTAATGTTATTCATGTATTTGTGTGACGTGGCGAGTGTAAGCCAACTATGTACCTTTTCCCCTTTTATCTATTTACATGGGTTGTTGTGAAGATTACCTTACTTGCGACATTGCTTTCAATGCGGTTATGCCTCTAAGTCGTGCTTCGACACGTAGGAGATATAGCCGCATCGAGAGTGTTACATCAGTCAAACTGAGATGAGGCATTACCCTAAACCTAGCACATTGGTCCCACCAAGTTGATCATATCAGTCCCACCGAAATGTCTAACGGTCACATTATGAACTAAATCGGTCCGACCGAGTTGCCTGATTCGGTCCCACCGAGTTTGGTGGTTTCTGTGTAACTGTTAGATTTTGTGTGGAAGCTATATATACCCCTCCACGAACCTCTTCATTCCTGAGGAGAGCCATCAGAACATGCCTACACTTCCAGCATACATTTTCTGAGAAAGAACCACCTACTCATGCGTTGAGGTCAATATAATCGACTCCAACCACATAAATCTTGATCTCTAGCCTTCTCCAACTTGCTTTCCACTCAAATCATCTTTCCACGAAATCCAAACCTATGAGAAAGAGTTGAGTGTTGGGGAGACAATCATTTGAAGAACAAGAGCAAGGAGTTCATCATCAACACACCATCTATTACCTTTTGGAGAGTGGTTTCTCCTAGATTGGTCAGGTGTCACTTGGGAGCCTCCGTCAAGATTGTGGAGTTGAACCAACAAGTTTGCACGGGCAAGGAGATCGCCTATTTCGTGAATATCTACGCTAGTGAGGCAAGTCCTTCGTTGGCGATGGCCATGGTGGGATAGACAATGTTGCTTCTTCGTGGACCCTTCATGGGTGGCCCTCCCTAGACTCGCGCAACCGTTACCCTTCGTGGGTTGAAGTCTCCATCAAAGTGGATGTACAATAGCACCACCTATCGGAACCACACCAAAAATATCTGTGTCTCCAATTGCGTCCGCACACTCCAATCCCATCCCTTTTCCTTCTTGCAAATTGCATGCTTTACTTTCCGCTGCTGATATACTCTTTCCATGCTTTCTTGAATGTATTGTGAATGTCTAAACTTGTGCTAAAACTCTACCTTAATTTCAAGAAAATAAAAACTGCAGCTTTTCATTGTTAGGAGCCTATTCACCCCCCTCTAGACACCTCTTCTCGATCCTTTCAATTGTTATCAGAGCATTGGTCTCCATTGCTTTGGTTGAAACACCTTTGGAGGAAGATGGATGAGTCTACATTGGGGAGTCTTAGACGTAGAGTGCCTATACTTGATGGAGAGTTCTTTCATGAGTGGAAAATTGAGATGCTTGAGATTTTCAATGAATATCATTGAAGATGTACATTACTAGCCCTTGTGCACCTCATGTTGATCCTTTGCATCCTACCCTTGATGAGTCTATTGACATGATCCGTAATCTTATAACTGTCAATTTAATCACTGGAGGTTTGCCTAGAAACTTGCTTGCTAGCTTGCCTGCTCTTGATTGTTCCTACACCATATGGAGATTCCTTGAGGAACAATTTCCAAACTATTCCTTGAAAAACTTAGATGAGATCCTTCATAAGTCTATTGCCTTGAGTAAGATGAGTTCCAATGATCCCAAATTTTGTGATTGTCTATTTGAGCTTACTAATCTTATGAGTACTAAAGGAGATGTTGGGATCATTAGCAATATCATCTCTGAAGCCATTAGAATTCATAAAGATGACTATTGTGATGACCATTTATCTAATGAATTACCCTCTCTAGGAATTGATCCATCACAAGACTATGATGAACATGGATACTATGATGAGGATGATGATAGTGACCTTGATCTCGATGAGTCTATGAGACACTTTGGTCTTATGGAAAATCTTCGCGGCTACATGGCTGGAGGAAAGGAAAGGGTTCTTGATAGTGGGTGTACCGATCATATGAACGGAGACAAATATATGTTTCGTGAGCTTGCTAAAAACGACGACCCTTGAAAGTATGTCACTTTTGGTGACAACTCAAAGGGTAAGGTGGTTGGCCTTGGTAAGGTGGCCATCTCACATGATAGCTCTATACAAAATGTTATGCTCGTTGAATCTGTTGGCTACAACTTACTTTCCGTATCTAGACTTGCTGACTTTGGTTTCAGTGTCCTATTTACTGGAGTAGATTGCCAAGTGTTTCACAGAGATAATCATAAAATAGGTTTTACCTGTATACAGAGAGGTGATCTATATATTGTTGACTTCACTAAAAAGGATCAACCTAGAACTTGCCTAATTGCTAAATCCTCGAAAGGCTGGTTATGGCATAGAAGGTTAGGTCATGTGGGCATGTGAAATCTTGATAATATTATTAAAGGTGATCACATCCTTGTAGTAAAAGATGTTATATTTGACAAGGATAGATTGTGCAGTGCTTGTCAAGCAGGAAAACAAGTCGGAGGAAGTCATCCCGGGAAGAACATCATGACAACGAGAAGACCACTTGATCTACTTCATATGGATTGTTTTGGTCCAAACACCTACAAATGTCTCGTTGACTCATTTGGTCTAGTCATAGTCGATGATTTTTCAAGATTTACGTGGGTGTTCTTTCTTGATGATAAATCGCAGGTCCAAAAGATCTTCAATAACTTTGCTAGGAAGGCCCAAAATCAATTTGATGTGAAGATCAAGAAGGTTCGCAGCGACAATGGAACGGAGTTCAAGAACGCAAATGTAGATACCTTTCTCGACGAAGAAGGGATTTCACACGAGTTCTCTGCTACGTACACGCCTCAACAAAATGGAGTTGTTGAGAGCAAGAACCGAACTCTTATTGAGATGGCGAGAACGATGCGTGATGAGTACAACACGCCAAAACACTTTTGGGTGGAAGCCGTTGAGACAGCTTGTCACGCAACAAATCGCTTGTACCTTCACAAGCTACTCGGCAAGACGGCATACGAGCTTCTCACCGGTAACAAACCCCAAGTCGGATACTTTCAAGTATTTGGCTCAAAGTGTTACATTCTTGATAAGCATTGTTGTTCTAAATTTGCTCCTAAATCTCATGAGGGTTTCCTACTTGGTTATGGCTCAAACTCTTACACTTACCGTGTCTACAACACTTTCACCCAAAAGGTTGAAGAGACGGTGAATGTGAAGTTTGATGAATATAACGGCTCGCAAGTAGAGCAATTGCCAATTGATGTTGGAGACAAAGACCCTTTGGAAATAATCCAAGACTTGTCTATTGGCAAGATTCGTCCAACGAAGGTGAAGGAGAGTACCTCGTCCGCTCAAGTGGAAGCTTCTACCTCACGACAAGGTGAACCAAGAGTTGACATGGATGCATCCACAAGTGGCACACGTCAAGATGAAGAAAACAAGGAAGTACACCAAGATGAACCTCATCAACCTCCTTCTCCACCACAACAAGATAACAACAACGTCAACAATGAAGAAGGCCAAGAAGGAGAACAAGATGATGAAGAAGAGTTCCACGAGACCATCCCGTTGAACAAATTTACAACGATATTCAAAACGGGAGAATCACTCGCTCTAAAACTCGTTTGGCTAATTTTTGTGAACATTATTCATTCATCTCTAGCATTGAACCTATGAAGGTTGAAGAAGCATTGGAAGATCCGGATTGGATAAATGCCATGCACGAATAGCTACACAACTTTGAGAGAAATCAAGTGTGGACATTGGTCGAGAAGCCCGACAACAACCACAACATCATTGGTACCAAATGGGTGTTTCGCAACAAGCAAGACGAAGATGGTCAAGTCATTCGCAACAAAGCACGTCTCGTCGCCCAAGGCTACACTCAAGTCGAAGGTATAGACTGTGGTGAGACACATGCCCCCGTTGGTAGACTTGAGTCCATCCGCATCTTACTTGCCTATGCTAATCACCATGATATCACCTTGTACCAAATGGATATTAAAAGTACCAAATAGACCCCTCGTGCTGAGACAAGATATTTTCCGCGAAACATTTTTTCGGAAAAATTCCGGAAGGTCCCAGAACATTTCCGGCACCCTCTAAAATTCTTCTGGGCATGATCCGAAACATTTCCGGTGTGGTGATTTTTTATCAACGAAAAGCAACAACGGCGGTTACGGCAGCTCTAGAACATTTTCGGTTTTTCTCTCCGAAAATTCCCAAAAGTTCCCAAACCAATTCTGGGGCCCTCTAAGAATTTCCAGGCGAGTGCCGATACCATTTTCACCTAATAATATATTACGAAACAACTTTTTGGTTTTACCGAAACTCTTTCGGTGTTCTCTCACCGGAACTCTTCTGTTGTCTCCGAAACTTTTTCGGTGACTTTCTCTCACACTCCCTGTCTAGTATTCAGCAGATAGATGACCCTTAGCGTGGGACCCTATAGGTTCGGTGAAGTATAGACATGACCTGGAACCCCTTCCGATCAATGATCAACATCGGAGCCGTGGACACCCATATTGACCCCTATGCCCACACGAATGAATATTCGAGTGAACCCCCAGTTGCCGTGTACCATTCCCGTTGCTTCATGATATGTTACAAATACCCGAGGTGAGATTTACTTGCATCCCCGTGGATCAATGACTTGTCCACTATGCTAGTTACCTCGTTACCAGTTTTGTTCTCCTTTCTCATTTCCGTGTTGCGGCACCCCTGTGATCAAATCACACTGTGTCTGGCTAGACAACGATGGATACCGTAACACCGAGAGGGCCCGAGAATATCTCTCCATCGTCGGTGGAGAAAATCCCAATCTTGAGCTATCAAGTTACCTGACACACTTTTCCATGAACCTGTAAGCCGCTGTAATAGCCACCCATTTACGGATGACGTTTAACAAACCCCAAAGTTCATAAAGCAAGTACGAAGAAACTCGATACTCCCATGGTCTAAGGAATTATGCAAACGTTAACCATCTCTATGTTATGTACCATTAACTTGTGACGAACGAATCTCATAGCATAACATCAATCCGAGTCGATTCAACACAAATGTTCTCGTAACATTGTGCCCTCAAAGTTGCTGGTATAGACATGCCCATGACCAGGAAAATAGAATCATCATGCAACACTTGAGCTAGTCTTAGAGGCCAGACTAGGAATACTTCTTACCGTTTATTATTCCACACATGCATATGAGTCTTCCTCCGAGCCTCGTGTTATTGCAGACTCGAGAACCATAGAAGTTATAGCATGGAACATAAACATAATTATGAACATGGAGATAAGTAATTGCATTTATTATTGCCTCTAGGGCATATCTCCTACAGACTCCCACTTACACTAGAGTCAATAATCTAGTTAATGCTAATGCACTTTACACCTATGGCATACCAGTGTAAAAATTGCTTCGCATGTGGTATAGCCTGATTTCCATCGGACTTGACAACTTCAGTTCCATGTCTATCTCTACATATCCTCGCATTTTCATGCTTTCACAAAATTCATATTTTGTGCGGACTTGGCTTTTATGTATGTGAATCACAGGTCAAACCTAGATTCCTCAGGCTGAGTTATGGAGAAACTACCTACAGTAGTGTCCCATTGACAAAAGCCTTCTTGGAACCATACTAAGTTCATGAATGAACTATATGATTCAACATCTTGTTTGTCGCTTCTAAAGCATCAACATACTTAGTCATTTGTTATAGAATTCGCCACAGTATCATGTTGGGAACAATTTCCAACTACCGTGCCACCATATTGTGTATCACACAAAACCCTTAACTTAAATCGAAAATCGCATGGAGAAAAGATGAAGACTCTATCAATGTAACATTTTACAATGAACTCTTCATGATCTCCGCTTGCGAGAAAACATATCATCAGTACTTACTCTAGTACTCAATGACATCTTTCACTGTTGTCCCACGATTAGTACTTTGATCACTTTAGTATCCATACTCGCAAAACCTTGGGAGTATCGAACATATCTGGTTGTTTTACATAGCATGGAGTACATGATTAATCCAAACACAAAAGTGTGTGGAATCTGCATCATGTATTTTGCTCATCAGTGTTTTGGGACACTGAGTCTTGCAAAAAACTCTTCCATGTGACTCCGGCAAGAATCACTCCTTGGCGGTTTTAAATGCTAAAAGGTTTAATCACCATGTCAATATGTATTCATTGCTTAGCCATATTAGGTAAATCTATCACCATAGATCATTATGCCTAATATTGAGGCTATTTAGCCTAATCACTTCATCAAAAAAACTATTTTCAAATGAAGTCCTAATTCGTGTTAAGAAATTTATTTCCAATTAAGAATGTGTAAAGCACACAAGGATTTTAGAAATATTATTATGCTCCCACTTACTTTCTTGAATTACAAGCATCTTCGTTACACATTGATGAAGTCAGAACCCTTTGACCATTTCATCAAAGCACGAAGATTCAAACTCCATTTAGCTCTCTTCTGTCCATCGTTGGAACTCTGAAGTTTGCACCCTTACTAGTATCCTCTGGATAGACAAAATGCCTTGGACTGTAACGCATGCAAGTCCTTGGTTTCATTTCCATCAGATGGAAATCCTATTGTCATCCATGTTTCATATCTCATGATTGAAATATGTATTAATTGCTAGTTCAACCCGAACCTACTTTAAGCATCGCCATGATGAAAACAACCTCATTGTAGTTAACTCTTGAACTTGTTATTTCAACAAGTCGAGCTTTATGGATAAAACATTTTTATCCGTATCAGTTTTAAGTTCCATAAATATTCGTTAGACTCTAAGTCTTCTAGAAGGTGTATCAAGGTTTTAATCTTGAATCACTCATATGGAAACTAACTCGGGTTGTATTGGCATTTAGCCAATTCCGGAGCCAGGGCCCATCAACGCTTCCTTGTGTATCGTAGGTATAATGCTATATAACAACAATATCTCGTTTGCGCACCTCAGAGGTTTGCACGAGCCTTGCCTACGTGGTTCAGCTGCAAGTTCGACTGAAGTTCATACATTTTATTGTAGAGACCTCCGTATCAGTCCCAGTAGGAAACTCTGGAATTACTTCCAAGGTCTCTTTCCTATGATCTGATGACGAAGATACTGTTTATCTCGTCGAGTTGCACTATTCTCCCACTCACCTTTTTGAAAGAACCATTCTCTTTAAAAGCACACCATTTTGCGGCAAACCTATTTGCCTCGGTATAGTGAGGGAGGAATAGCCAACATTTTGGTATAACCTACAAAGTCACACTTGTCTGATTTGGATTAGGTTTGTAACCTTTTACACAAGCCCCATATTCCAAATGTTAAGAAAATATATAACATGGTTGGGCGTACCATACCATGGCTTCATTTCAACAGACCCGATGTAGCTCTTTTCAGTGTAAAAGTCGCAGTCTCTAAAGCATCACTTTAAAAGGGATAATTGCAAATTTATTTATGTCATCTTTGACCTTACCATGTCATAAATGGTTAGATTACATCTCCATGGACTTTCCACTTGCAGTGGTGTTCCGGGAGGTGCAAGTTATGAAACCCCTTTCACAACTCATCAGACATTCGCCAAACATGTAACTCAAATATTCCATTGTGCAATCAAATTGCAGAAACATAATTTTCTTGTTACAATAACTTCTACTTATTTTTTGAAAACCTTTCGAATGATTCCAAAAGATCCAGACTTACGTCTCATCAAGTAAATATCCATATATCTACTTGATTCATTTCTGAAGATAAATAAATCCAGCACTCGCAACAAAATTTATTGAACTAGACACATCAAAATGTATGATCACCAATAAGTTTGTTGCTCATTCCTTATGGCCTGTGAACGGTGTCGTGGTTTTGTCACGGAAGATGTCCTAGAGAAAGGACTTAGTCGTGGAGCCATCGCGACGGGTTATCTTGAAGGGGTTAAAGCGGACACAGGGACGCAAGAGAGTTTATACTAGTTTGGCCCCTTCGATGAAGGTAAAAGCCTACGTCTAGTTGTGATGGAATTGATGGGGTTTCGATGACTAGGGAGCAAACAAGCTTCGCCTATGTCTCGAGTTGTTGTCTGTTGTCCTTGAACCGCCGCCGGGTCGTCCCCTTATATACACGGGTGACGCCCGTCGGTTCAAAAAGTCCCAACACTGGTCCATATTCGTTTCCGGGTTGGTCTCTCCTTATTCCTAACTTACAATACAAGTTTATATACAAATACCGGTTTATAGCTACAAGTCTTAAACCGACTACGGGCCTTAAGCCCTCATCTGTCTTCTTGGGCTTTAGCACTCTTGAACTACTGATGAAGTTGACCCGGCCCAGATAGGCCGGTTTACGCCCAGCAGTAATATCCCCAACATTAGGCCCCAGATTGATTTGAACGGGTTCATGTCAATCCTTTAAGAAAAACTTCATCTTCAACATCTTCTCATAAATTGGTAAACCGCCATGATGTCATCTTCTCTGATTGCTGTAAACCGGAGTGACGTCACCTGTCATAACGAAACTATCCATTATGCTTTCTTGTTTAATAGATCTGCGGAAATCGAGGCGACAGCTCCGTTTCGTGGCCCCTTGATTGTCGCGCCTGACACATGTCATTTGGCCTTATTAATAGGACCAAAGGGTCATTTCTTTTCCCCCCTTCGTGCCTTTCTTCTTCGTCTTCCTCGCGTCGCCAACCTCGGAGCTCCTCTGCCGCCGTCAACTTCTGCACCAACCTTGGCCGTTGCATCAACCTGAATGCACCAGAGCACCGCAGCAACCTTCCGCGTCTTCCTCAACTCTGGTAAGCCTTCTGCTCTTCTCAACACAAATCTGTTCTAGGGTTTCGTGTTCTTGCAGTGTTCATCACCTATTCGTGTTCATATACTAGCTCCTTGATGCATCTGTGAACCCCTGCTCTGTGTAGCGGTAGCTTTTAGTATCCGCCTTTAGTTTCATGCCCAAGACCATAGATCTCACATATATTTCTTCCCATTGATTCAATACTGTTCTGCTTTGAGCTTTTGAATATTTTTCTTATTTTCTGAACTTGCTTCAGATCCAACGCTGTAGAGAAATCTTGTGAAATCTGTTTCTGCATACTTATCCATCCGCAATCTCAGCTGTTTCAATGCTTAGATCAGGCGGTTTAACCTTGTAGAAAAAATTGCCAAACCGGTATATACCATTAGTCCCCATGTTGAACCGCCATATGTTGTTGCTTCATAAAACTCCAGTTTAGATAGATCTGTCTCCGTTTTAACATTGCACATACCAATGTACCTTGATCAATGCATTTTTGAACCGGGATCTTCTACCTTGTAGATTTCCTCATGGCCAAGCAAGTATATGAGTGTAATTGGGTTCCTTCTCGCGTCACAGAGGCTCAACTAGACAATTTAGTCCTGATCGGCGCTTTAGGCAGCAAAGATACCCTCCATTGGAGGGCTCCTGGCAAAGAATTCCCTCCCACACCTCAAGAAGGAGAGGTCGTTGTTTTCGTAGATCACTTAGCCGATTTCCAGGATGTTTTAAATTCCCTCCCGGTTCTAAATTTTACCAGGATGTTTTAGCCGATTTCCAACTCGATCCACAAGACACTGGCCCCAACTCTGTTACAAATATGTGTCACTTCCAAGTGCTCTATGAGGCGTTCTTTCAAGAGGACCCATAGTGGAATTTGTCGGCGTTCTGGGAACGGGGGTCCCCAGACTTGCCTGCCTGCGGCCTGCGGCGTGGCTCAAGTGGGGGCCCAGCATGGCCCATCTTCATCAAGCACAAGACTCAAGACCCTCGAGAGGGGCCAAGCCTCGCGAGGCGGAAGACACGGTGCATCCTCAGGCATAGCCTCGTCAGGCTGGCTCGCGAGGAGGCGGAGAGTTCAAGGCGGGGTACCTCGCGAGGTGCCCATGACGCAAGCCATGATGACTCAGGGCACCAGGCGGGTGCCAGCGCGCGCAGCGTCCTTCTTTCCTCTTTGGTGCAAAGGGGGTGAGCGCAGCTGTGAAGTACCGAGGCGTCAGGCAAAGGTTGCCATTTCGGTGCAACAAGACCAGGACCAAGCGGACTACGAGACGGAGGTCACCATGGAGCCCAGCACGGCGTCACCGCAGAGTCTTTCGCAGGCGAAGACCACCTTTAGTCAGGATAAGAGTACTTGCTGTCCCCCTTCAAATTAGCCCGCCATTGTTGGCTCCCTTCCCGCTCAATATTTGGGAAGAGGACCAAGGCCTCTATAAATAGGGACGGCCACCTATGTAGCAGGGGGTTCGTTCGGTTTTCCATGAGAAGGCACACGGAGTAGATAGAGTGAGAGAGAGAAGGCGACTGCACTCTTCCCAGTAGTTTGTCGCCCCAGCCAAGAACAGACCCTCGCGAGGCTGTTCTTCCTTGTATTGTTCGTCATCTCTAGCCCCAGGAGGCAATCCATCCACCACACACTGGAGTAGGGTATTGCACCACAATGGTGGCCCGAACCAGTATAAATCTTGTGTCTCTTGTGTGAACCTCTTAGTAGTTTAGATCTTTGCGAGACGGGGAGGTTGAGGACGTGATTTCCGTGCGCACCCCAGTGTTCGAACCTTAAGGGTCTGCCGGAACCCGAGATCCGACATTTGGCGCGCTAGGTAGGGGTGCGCCGGAATCCGTCTTCCACCGCTCCGCCCTCCTCCGGCCGCCGCATCCATGTGCGGCACCAGTCGGGCTCGCGCCGCCCCGGTGGCCCTCGCGGGTGGGCGATCTCGCCGTCCCCCTCCGCCTGCCGTCAACACCGCCACCGGCTCGGCGGGAAACGAGCTCCAAACACCACCGCAGCATCCGCCTACGCGACAGAGAAACTGCACTGCGGCACTGACGCCTCCGGTCGTTGCGGCCCTCCTGGGCGGCTCACAGGCGCCGCCCACAAGTCGCCACGTCAAGCATTTTGCCCGCCGGGTTAGCACCGCTTCCGCACGGCAGGGGGCTCCCCAGGACCAAGCGGCGCGTGAGGTCGATCTGACCTTCAGCTCGGAGGACCACCCCACCAACCTGGTCGGCTCGGGTGCGCTTCCCCTGCCGTGCACCCCCACCATCTGCCAGGTGGCCGTCACCAGGACCCTCATTGACTGCGGCGCGGGCCTCAGTGTGCTTTCGGTCGAGACTTTCAACCTCTTCTGCATACACCGGGAGCGGCTGCGGCCCAGCCGATCTTTCTCGGGCGTCGGAGGCGGATCGTCCGACTCCCTGTGACAGATCCGGCTCCCGGTAACCTTCGGCACCTACGACAACTTCCGCACGGAGACGGTCAACTTCGACATCGCCCCCGTCGGCCTCCCTTACAATGCCATCCTCGGCTACCTGGCACTGGCCCAGTTCATGGCCGCCACGCACCCGGCGTACAACCTCATGAAGATGCCCGGGAGCAATGGTACCCTCACCGTGCGCGGGGACACCGGGGACTCCCTGCGAGTACTCGAGCTCGCCTTCAAGACAGCGGCGTCGGCACGGCCTATCAACGCGGAGACCCCTAAGCCCAAGGGGGCTACGCCCGCCAAGAAGAAGCAGTTGTTCATCCAGGACAAGGCAGAGACCAAGCAGATACCCGTCGACGAGGACGGGTCCTCCAGTGCCACTTTCACCATAGGCGCCAACCTTGAGCCTGAGCAGGAGGAGGCCTTGGTCAAGTTCTTGCGCGCGAATAAGAAGGTATTTTCTTGGGAGCCTGATCAGCTGGCGGGGATCCCCAGGAGCGTCATCGAGCATCACCTCAACGTGCGCCCAAATGTGCGCCCTGTGAAGCAGAAGGCCAGGCGGCAGTCCGTGGAAAAACAGGCCTTCATTGTTCAAGAGACCCGCAAGCTAGAAGCCGCTGGGGTCATTTGCGAGGTCCGATACCCGGATTGGTTGGCCAACCCTGTCATTGTGCCCAAGAAAGGGGGGAAAGAACGCATGTGTGTCGACTTCACCAACCTCAACAAGGCATGCCCGCAAGATCCGTTTCCGCTCCCCCGCATCGACCAGATCGTCGATTCCACTGCGGAGTGCGACCTGCTGTGCTTCCTGGACGCCTTCTCCGGGTATCACCAGATAAAGATGGCGGTGGAAGTTGTTGAGAAGAACGCCTTCTTGACCCCGTGCGGGGTGTACTGCTATACGTGCATGCCGTTCAGACTGCGTAATGCAGGGGTAACCTTTCAGCGGCTGATGCACATCACCTTGGGCCCGCAACTCGGGAAGAATGTCGAAGCTTCCATTGATGACATCGTAGTAAAATCTCGGGAGGCCAAGACCCTGATACAAGACCTGGAGGAGACCTTCGCGAGCCTCGACGCGGTAAACCTGCGGGTCAACCCGGAGAAATGTGTGGCGTCCCCTCGGGCAAGCTTTTGGGATTCCTCGTGTCCCATCGTGGCATTGAGGCCAACCCCGAGAAGGTCAAGGCGGTCGAGGACATGAGCCCGCCAAAGACCCTCAGAGAAATGCAGAAGCTCACTGGGCGCGTGACCGCGCTAGGGCGCTTCATCTCCAAACTGGGGGAGCGAGCGCTGCCTTTTTTCCAGCTAATGAAGAAAAAAGGACCCTTTGAATGGACTGAAGAGGCAGATAAGGCGTTTCAAGATCTCAAGAGGTACCTGACCAGTCCCCTAGTCATGGTGGCTCCACGCCCTCAGGAGCCCCTGTTGCTGTACCTCGCCGCCACGCCCTACTCCGCCAGCGCGGCCCTGGTGGCGGTTAGGGAGGAGCGCAAAGTCAAGGCTGCAGCGGCAGCCCGGGGCAGGGCAAAACGGTAACAAGGAAAGCCTGCAGAAGCCAAAACCGCAGCTGAGGAGGGTCAGCTGCCGAGGAATGCACCGGGGGCAGGTGAGGCCGCCCGACCAGATGGTCCACCTCCCGAGGCCACATCGCCCCGTGAGGCGCCCTTACCTCCCGAGGGCGCAGCAACCCCAGATGTTCCCAGCCTTGTCGAGCACCCAGTTTAGTTCATTAGCACGGTGCTATGGGACACGAGGGCACGGTACCCAATGCCTCAGAAGCTCCTCCTCGCGCTACTGGTAGCCTCGCACAAGCTGCATCACTACTTCCAGGCTCATCCCATCAAAGTCGTCTCGTCGTACCCCCTGGAGAGAGTGCTCAGGAGCCCTAACTCAGCCGGAAGGGTCGCTGAGTGGAACATAGAGCTGCAGGCGTTTCAGCTCGAGTTCAGCACAACCAGGGTCATCAAAGGAGCAGCGTTGGCGGATTTTGTGGCAGAATGGACGGAGGCACCAGGCCTCCAGGCCGACGAGGATCAGTCCCTCTCCTCGGGGAGCGAGGCGCCAGAAGGCTGGGTCATGCACTTCGACGGGGCGTTCTCCAGACATGGTGCTGGGGCCGGGGCGGTGCTTATATCGCCCACTCAGGATAAGCTCTACTATGCCGTGCAGCTCTGTTTCCAGCAAGGTGAGAAGGTCTCCAACAATATTGCAGAATATGAGGGACTAATAGCCGGGTTGAAGGCCGTAGTAGCCCTGGGGGTGAAACGCCTCACCGTTAAGGGCGACTCGCAGCTCCTAGTCAACTTCTCCAAAAAGGTGTATGAGCCGAAGGACGAGCATATGGAGGCCTACCTAGCGGAGGTCCGCAGGATGGAAAAGCAGTTCTGGGGGCTGGAACTGCAGCATGTGCCTCGCGGCACCAATCAGGAGGCCGACGATATCGCCAAGCGCGCATCCAGGCGGTTACCCCAGGAGCCTGGCATTTTCGAGGAGCAGCTCTTCAAACCCTCAGCTCTGTCGTTGCTATCAAACATGGCTCAGCCCTTGGAGGAGCTCCCCCAGCCACCTACCTCAGGAGCTCCGACCTGTGGCTCAGCCTCAGGGGCGCGCCTGCTCCTGGCGATGGAACCTCAGGAGGGTTGTTGGATCACCGAGCACCGGAGCTACCTGACGCAAGGAACCTTGCCGGAGAGCGAGGAGGAAGCAGAGCGAGTGGCGCGGCAGGCGACGGCATACTGCATCAGAGATGGAGAACTCTACCGGAAGCGGCCAAACGATGTACTTCTATGTTGCATCTCCAGGGAACAAGGAAAGGAACTACTGGAGGACATACACGGCGAGGACTGCGGGCACCACACATCATCACGGACCCTCGTCGGCAAGGCATTCCGTAGCGGTTTCTATTGGCCCACCGCGCTCAACGACACAATTGAATTGCTAAAGGCTTGCGAAGCCTGCCAGTTCCACGCCAACCAGATCCATCAGCCAACAGGAGGCTTGTAGACTATCCCCCTTTCGTGGCCATTCGCAGTCTGGGGGCTGGAAATCCTGGGCCCGTTTCCTCGGGCGCCAGGGGGCTACCGCTACCTCTACGTCGCCGTGGACAAGTTCACTAAGTGGGCTGAAGTGGAGGCCGTCCGCACCATCCCCGCGGGCTCCGCGGTCAAGTTCATCAGGGGCATCGTGAGCCGGTTCGGGGTGCCAAACCGCATCACCACAGACAACAGTTCGCAGTTCACCAGTAACCTCTTCAAAACATACTGTGCTAACCATGGAACGCAGATATGCTATGCTTCAGTGGCGCACCCCCGAAGCAACGGCCAGGCCGAGCGAGCCAACGCAGAGGTCCTGAGGGGCCTCAAGACCAGGACGTTCAAGAAGAAGCTGGAGGCCTGTGGCGGAGGTTGGTATGACGAGCTTTAGTCCGTGCTGTGCTCCATCCGCACCACCGCGACCAAACCGACTGGGGAAACCCCATTCTTCCTGGTCTACGGAGCGGAGGCAGTCCTCCCTCACGAGGTCAGATGTCGCTCCACGCGGGTCCTGGCGTTCGACGAGGCACAGTAGGACGCCATGCGGGGGTTGGACCTTGTGTTGGGGGAGGAACATCGCTGGGAGGCCGCGCTGCGAGCGGCGAGGAATCAGCAAGCGCCGCGGCGGTACCACTGCCGCAACATCCGCCCCAGGACCCTTGAGGTAGGAGACCTCGTGCTCAGGCGGGTCCTCTCCAGGGAGGGATTGCACAAGCTCTCTCCCATGTGGGAGGGCCCTTTCAAGGTTGGTCATGTTTCTAGGCCCGGCTCCGCGCGTTTGGAGACTCAGGAGGGAGTGCCGGTCTAGAACGCGTGGAACATCCAGCACCTCCGGAGGTTCTACCCCTAAAAAGGCCCGGAGCCTGTGAAGCAAGGCGAGTGCCTGTGAAGATCATCGCTTTGGAAAAAGGCCCAGAGCCTGTGAAGCAAGGCGAGTGCCTGTGAAGATCATCGCTTTGGAAAAAGGCCCAGAGCCTGTGAAGCAAGGCGAGTGCCTGTGAAGATCATCGCTTTGGAAAAAGGCCCGGAGCCTGTGAAGCAAGGCGAGTGCCTGTGAAGATCATCTCTTTTTGGAAAGGCCCGGAGCCTGTGAAGCAAGGCGAGTGCCTGTGAAGATCATCTCTTTTTGGAAAGGCCCGGAGCCTGTGAAGCAAGGCGAGTGCCTGTGAAGATCATCTCTTTTTGAAAAGGCCCAGAGCCTGTGAAGCAAGGCGAGCGCCTGTGAAGCTATCACTTGGGAAAAGGCCCGGAGCCTGTGAAGCAAGGCCAATGCCTGTGAAGCTCGCCGACCTGTGAGACTCTCACGTAATAATGAGTGGGGCTGTACATGCCCCGGAGTCTCAGGAGCGCCGGCCTCAGGCCCTGGGGCTCCCTCCCATGCCCAGTGGCAGCACTTAGCTCCGCGCTGGTGAGAAGACTAGATTAGGTGCCGGACGCGGCTTTTTCATTTGCTTTCCGCAGTTGACGTGTCATTTTGCATTTGGAGTCTTGTTGAAGTTGTTGTTGTTGCTGATTTGTGGTTCGTCGATTTTCGCCCCTCGCTTTGGTTTCTCTCGTAAGCAACCTCGCGAGGGATGGTGCTCAGACGTCCTCGCGAGGGTTTCTGCCCTAGCCGCAGGAAGGTTTTCACGACACTGGCACGTTACAGGAGCACCCCTTCTAGTCCGTGCCCCTCGGGCACCGCGACGTGCACACAGGGCCTGGGTCGGTCGCCCCCCGGCAGGTGTCGAAAACTATCTACGCACAGGCGAGAAATCAAGAGGTGCAAAAAATGAGATCAAGGTAATAGCCAAAACGGCAATGTTTCCCAACACGCCCCAAGGGGGCTCCATGCAGTTGTTCTGTCTTACACAGGTAACAAAAGTGGAAGGAAAAAGACGAGCCCGGCGCAGCCCCCCCTCACATTGGCCCGCGGAGGCGACACGGGCTGCCTTAATGCCTCAGGCGGACTCCCTCTCGCGCTTCACCTGGGCATGACGGCGGGCGGACGAACCGCCACCTCCCAAGCAAGCTCGACGGTGCGGGGGAGGACTGCTGCCACCGCTGGAGGAGTCGCTTGAGGAAGAGCTGACGAAGCTTGGGGAGTCGCGGACCCCGCCATCCGCGCGGGCGCTATCTCCTCCATCGCAATCGGAGCGGGGCCCGCGGATGTGGTCGTCGTCCTCAGGGCAGCACCCCGCGCGGCGACCATCTTCCCCAAACACCCTCACATAGAGGGTGGCGTCGCCGTCGAGCCTGAAGTGCAGAGTGCACCGACGCTCCAGGCCGCGAGCGCAGGCGAACGCCTGCCAGCCACGAGTGAAGGCCAAGCCCCCGCTGGCGGAGACCTCCAGCGCGACCCACGAGGACCTGTTGTAGCAGCCCTCCGCCTGGAGCCAGAGGCCGCCAGGAGCGCCGGCCGGGAGTTCACCAAGGAGTAAGCGAGGGAGCGGGAGCTGGGCGCGAGTCGGCTCCACTGACCAGACGACGAACTCCGGCAGCGCCTGCACAGCGCGGAAGCGCGGCCTGGGAGAACGCGCGACCCAGGCGTGTCCTTCGGCTACGGCGGCTCGCCCGCTGCCGCGCTGGGAGCCGCCTCCATGGCCATCGAACGCGGCCGGGGCGGCCACTGGATGCTTCCGAGGGCGCCCACGACCACGCTTGGGTGGGGGAGAGGCAGGACCAACTTGGAGGGCCTTCCCCTTCTCTGCAGCCGAGTACCTCCTTGATGGAGCCATCACACCAAGATGGAGTGAGAACTGAGGCAAATGGGAGAGCAAGAAGAGATGGATTGGAAGGGCACGCGCGGTGCCGTACTTATAGCCGGCGAAGGCCAATCGCCGGCCCCCACGATCGCAGGTAATCATAACATGATCTGCATGCAGGGACTTGTCCAACTCGCATGATCACCAAGGCATCATGGGGAAGTGGAGACGCCCACGTCCAATCAACCGCCACGCGGCGCCCAAGGCCGCAGGCTGTTAGGGCCCGCGGCGCTTCGCCCTTGCCCTTTCTCCTCTCGGCACGGCCAAGTCCGTGCGCGCCTTGGGCCCGGGGGCTACTGTCGGCGTTCTGGGAACGGGGGTCCCCAGACTTGCCTGCCTGCGGCCTACGGTGTGGCTCAAGTTGTCACATCCCTAGCTTTTGGTAATGCTCTAGGCTAGCTTCATGTGTGCACCATGTCTAAATTCTGAAATTTGAAATGAGGAAATTGAAAGCCTCAGAAATCATTTTCATAAAGGGGCAAGAAACCCTAAAATCTCAATCAGCAAATCCAAAATGCCCTAGAAATAGCTCTGACAATTTTGGCAAGAGTTATAAATCAAACCAAAATTTTGGAACATTTCTAAGGAATTATTTGGGCTCTGATTTTAAATCAATAATTATTTGAATTGGATTTATATCTACTATTAAATGAATATATGTCCAATAATTCTGAAATATTTTATGGAGCTTTGGTTTAATTCTTTTAGCTTAAAAAAAATATTTCCAGAAGCAACAAAATTGATTTGGTTTCAAAACCAAATTCAAAACAAACATGCAAAATCGAAAACAGATAAGATTAGAAAAATAGAAATGAAACAACAGAGTTACCTGGCCTTACCTGAAGCCGGCCCAGCTGGCAGCCCAGCCAACAGGCCCAGCCCACCAGCACCACCGTCCTCAAGCTCCTGCCAGGAGGACGCGCGCGCGTGGTCGCCGCGCACAGGCACGCGCCGTGCCACCTCCACCTTGCCTGCGTGCCCCCTCGACGGCCTGGACGGCTCCAGATGACGCCACGCAGCCCTCTCGACCCCCTGCACCCCTCTCCTCTCTCCCGTGGTGATTTCCCCCTCTCTGTCCCTCTCTCCCGCGACCGTCCGCGAGAGCCCGAGAGCGCCAACGAGCACCACCACGGCCGCTGGCCCTCCCTCGCCCCGTTGATGCTTCCAGAAGCACCGCCGCATCCTCCTCTTCCTCTCCACCGAGCCGCGCCCCGCCGGACGCCTCGAAGCGCCGTCACCATCGTCGTCTTCCTCCTCGGGTGCCGAAGCTCACCGTCGTCGATTCGCCGTCTCCGACGCGTCCGCGAGGCCGCTGACCATCCCTACGTGTTCGCCGTGAGCTCCTGCCCCTTCTCCCCCTCTCCGTTCTCACTCTCACACGCCGTAGCCATCGCCCCCTTGTTGACCGAAACCCGCGGCCGCCGCGCTCGTCGACGGTGATGCTCCGGTGACCATTTGGTCCCGGGCATGCGCCCATCGTACTCACCGCACCCCGTAGATGTCGTAGGTGCTATGCACACATCACCACGGCCACCGCAACCGCGTCCCCGCTCGTGTCCGAACTCCGGCGCCGCCCCGAGCTCGTTTCCGACGAGCTCCGGCCGCCCTAGCTGCTGCTGCTTGCAGGGATGGATGCGGGCGAGCTCCAGCTCCCCGCGGATGCCCTCGGCCGCTCATTTCGTCGCCTATGTTGCGTTCCCGAGCCGTGCTGCCGTCTCAGGCCTCGCCGGCGTCACGTCGCCGGTGGGGTTGACCCATATGACCACATGGGCCCCGCCCCCTGGTCAAACCTAGATTAGGAGTTAAGATAACACTAATTTAGTTAGGTTAGCCGCTGACATGTGGGCCCCGACCCCACTGACATTTTAGTTAGGCTTAATCTAAGGTTAATTTAC
Organism: Triticum monococcum; assembly: GCA_034509565.1. Lineage (NCBI taxonomy): Eukaryota > Viridiplantae > Streptophyta > Magnoliopsida > Poales > Poaceae > Triticum > Triticum monococcum. The sequence continues at coordinate 344,204,771 of CM067847.1, forward strand.
CATATTAAATAGCTGAGTCAATGACATATGGGTCCCGCACATCAGGTTTGTCCTGGGCCCGGCCCTGTTGACCTGATGACGTCATAATGACGTAGTGCTGACGCAGTAAAGGAATTTCTGGATTTAAAATTATTCAGGAAATTCCAGAAAATAGTTAAAACTTTGAAAAATCATAGAAATTCATTCGTAACTCCAAATGAGATAAATTATATATGAAAAATTATCAGAAAAATTCAAGGAATCCATGTGTACCATTTTCATGCATGTTTGAACAATGTTTGTCCCCTGTTTTGGACAAAACAAATAAAGGGCATTTAAATAATCATATATGGGGTTGGAATTTGAATCTTGCACTCAAACCAACTTCATTTAAATCATAGCTAGTTGCATTAGCTCAAACCACAGCATATTGACATGTCATGATCATGCATCATACTATGCATTGCATTGATTGTATTTCTTTCTCTGTTGCCGGTATTTGTCCCCTTTCGATAGACGTGGTTTCGACGATGGGATCGGTGACACCGATGAAGAGTTATATTATCTTCAGAAGTGCCAGGCAAGCAAAACCCCCTTGTTCATTCCGATACAATCCCCCTCTCTCGCTCCTGCTCTCTTTTACTGCATTAGGACAACAACGATTCATCTGTTACTTGTTGCGGTAGTTGAACCCCTTATCCTCTGCATGACCTGTCATTGCCACAGTAAATAGATGAAACCCACTAGCATGAGTAGGAGTTGTTTGAGCCCTGATGTGCCTACTCATTCATGCTTGTTGTCATGCCTACTACTGCTTAGAGTTGAGTCAGGTCTGATTCATCGGGGATGGATCGGAGGTGTGTAAACATGTCCTACTATGTGTGAGCTAAGTGTGTGAACATGATTTGGTAAAGGTAGCGGTGAGAGGCCATGTAAGAGTACATGGTGTGTTGTCTCATTGCAGCCATCCTCGGGAACTGAGTTCTGTGTTTGTGATCCATGAAACAGCTACTACCACATGTTGGGCCTTGAAATATGACCCCGCTCGACTTACTGACCCCCTCGTCCTCTATCCAGGAGTTGCAATTAGTTTCTGGTGTTTATAGGATATGTGTTGGCAGCCGTGCGTAGCGCTCACCCTAGGGGTGGGCTATGATGCGGTAGATACAGTGTGGCACGGTGTACCGGGCGCCCGTTTGGTGTCTCGGGAACCCTGCACACATCGTTTGGGGCTGTGAGCGAAACTCCGGTCGGATCTCCTCGCGGATGGAACCCGAATAGGCGATAAACCTGGACTAGAGACTTGTGTGGTTAGTCAGGTCGTGGTCTACACCCACGTCGGCTTTCGCTTGAAGTCTGCCGAGCACATGTCGTGTGCAGACGCTAAGTGGTGGAAACATGCGTGACGAAGTACACCCCTGCAGGGTTATAAATGATCTATTCGAATAGCCGTGTCCGCGGTAATGGACTTCTGGGTTGCCTATAACAGTTCATAGACAAATGAAAGTGGATACTCTAAAACTCGCAAGATAAGTGTGAGTGCTATGGATGGCCTTCTCGTAGGGAGACGAGAGCGGATCCATAGTGGTGTATTGAATGGTGAATATGTGGACTCGTGTGCGCCACCTCCAAAGAGTTGCTTGCAATCGTAGTTCAGGTTACCCACTGAGTCAAAGCTGGCTTGCTGTAGTTAAACTCCACCACCCCCCTTGTTGATACCGATGCATATGTAGTTTAGTTCTGATGTAAGTCTTGCTGAGTACCTTTGTACTCACATTTGCTTAATTTATGTTTTGCAGAGAGACTTCAGTCTCGCTAGTAGTTCCGCGTGGACTTCAACATTTAGCTTGATACCTCAGCTACAATATTGTGCCCTCGGCAGGATCTGGTAGATAGTCAGGCTTCTCAGCCTTTTTCATTTGTAGTTGTCTGTACTCAGACAAGTTAAGCTTCCGCATGTGCTTGTTGCTTGTATGCTCTGTATGTCGGGTCATGAGACCCATGTTTGTAATATCTCGCTCCTCGGAGCCTAATGAATAAATACTTGAGTTGTAGAGTTATGTTGTGATGCCATGTTGTATTTACACATATCGAGCATATTGTGTGTATGATTGAAATGCTTGGTATGTGTGGGATCCGACTATCTAGTTGTTTATCCTTGGTAGCCTATCATATGGGGAAATGTAGTCTAGTGCTTCTAAGCGATAGTAGTCCGCTACAGCCCGGATCACTGGAGTCCTGCTAGCCCAGCACTACTGCTCAGAACACTTGACTGGCCGACATGTGTTTCACTTCGCTCCTATGTCTGTCCCTTCGGGGAAATGTCACGCGGTGACATCCGGAGTCCTGCCTAGCCTGCTACAGCCCGGGTTACCGGAGTCCTGTTAGCCCAGTGCTACAGCCCGGATTCACACGCTGTAGACCGACATGCTCAAGGTTGATTCATGTATGCCTGTCCCCATGGGTTAGCGCCGCTTTGGGTTCACGACTAGCCATGTCGGCTCGGGTTCTTTGTCGTATGGATGCTAGCGACACTATCATATACGTGAGCCAAAAGGCGCAAACGGTCCCGGGCCAGGTAAGGTGGCACCCGTGGAAATACCGTGCGTGAGGCCACAAAGTGATATGATGTGTTACATGCTAGATCGGTGTGACCTAGGATCGGGGTCCTGACACAAGTGGGGGCCCAGCATGGCCCATCTTCATCAAGCACAAGACTCAAGACCCTCGCGAGGCGCAAGCCTCGCGAGGCGGACGACACGGCGCATCCTCAGGCATAGCCTCGTCAGGCTGGCTCGCGAGGAGGCGGAGAGTTCAAGGCGGGGTACCTCGCGAGGTGCCCATGACGCAAGCCATGATGACTCAGGGCACCAGGCGGGTGCCAGCGCGCGCAATGTCCTTCTTTCCTCTTTGGTGCAAAGGGGGCGAGCGCAGCCGCGGAGTACCGAGGCATCAGGCAAAGGTTGCCATTTCGGTGCAACGAGACCAGGACCAAGCGGACTACGAGACGGAGGTCACCATGGAGCCCAGCACGGCGTCGCCGCAGAGTCTTTCGCAAGCGAAGACCACCTTTAGTCAGGATAAGAGTACTTGCTTTCCCCCTTCAAATTAGCCCGCCATTGTTGGCTCCCTTCCCGCTCAATATTTGGGAAGAGGACCAGGGCCCCTATAAATACGGACGGCCACCTACGTAGCAGGGGGTTCATTCGGTTTTCCATGAGAAGGCACATGGAGTAGATAGAGTGAGAGAGAGAAGGCGAATGAACTCTTCCCAGTAGTTCGTCGCCCCAGCCAAGAACAGACCCTCGCGAGGCTGTTCTTCCTTGTATTGTTCATCATCTCCAGCCCCAGGAGGCAATCCATCCACCACACACTAGAGTAGGGTATTACACCACAATGGTGGCCCGAACCAGTATAAATCTTGTGTCTCTTGTGTGAACCTCTTAGTAGTTTAGATCTTTGCGAGATGGGGAGGTTGAGGACGTGATTTCCGCGCGCACCCCAGTGTTCGAACCTTAAGGGTTTGCCGGAACCCGAGATCCGACAGAATTGTTCAGAGACCTTTTCCATCTAAATCGCCGTACTGAATTTACTGACAGCTCCAATACGAAGTTGGGTGGCGTGGCGATTCAGAAAAGGAAAGAGGTCACATACCCTCACGCCAAACTGCACAACCACCCCAAAGAGTGGAATCAGACATGGTTCTATTGCAAAGGCACCTCCCCTGCTGGTGAGAATCCCTTGTCTAGCTTTTGTCCGGAGCGGCTCAGCAATACACACCCCTTCCCGCAAAGGTTGACTGCCCAGGAGAGAAGCAAATATGCTCCTCAATTGTCGAAGCTCAGAGCCTTTATGGCCAACGGTTTAACAGGGGTTGATCTCGCTCGCTGTTGGATATCATGGAGCATACTGCCTCTGAGTCAGCGCTCCGGTTTGATGTGCGAGTATACTGGCAGTGTTGATGACCCATTGCGACATTCCAACATCCAGCTCACCGATGAAGAAATCACAGAGGCGGTGAACAAGATGCTGAATGAACCGGAACATATCTATGCTAAACACGGCTTGCTTCCCTTCTGTGCCACCAACAAACCGCCAGCTGTAAGACTTTGACTTTTCTTTTTGCTGAATCTGCTATTGATATATCTGGTCATTGTTTAATATCAGTGTCTGTGTAACTAGGGAAATGATCCGTTTTGGAGCAAGAAACTGCCGCAGGAGAAACCAGAAAACCAGACAAACCGGAAAGAGCAACCCGGCAAAAGACTAAAGCTGTGATGAAGACTACCCACAAGAAAAGAGCCACTGCATCCTCTAATCCGGCCCCTGATGATGATGTGGATAGTCTGGACCTTGAGGTAGGGCTTGACTCACTTGGCTTATTTTTCATGCGTCTTATTGATGATGATATTTGTCAGGATGATGCCGAAGCCAGCCACGCTGATGCTGCAGAGGTAATTATTCTCTCTTCCGATTCAGAACCTTTGGCTTCACTAAAAATCCGCCAGGCAAACCGGAAAGTTAAATTTTCTCATCCTCTTGCTTATTTGGATCCCAAATTTCTTATGAAGACCCAATAGCATGAAGCTCGTCGCACCACTCGGCACAGCGGCCAGGTAGTTACCTCCGCCGGTTTACCGAACAGTCCAGTTCGGACGTAGCTCAGAGGTCTCTAATTTGCTTGTTAGTGCTTGTCCTAAAGCGGGCTGCTTTCGTCAACTTCTTATTCCATCTAACTATGATTACCAGGTTACTTCCCACTCATCCTCTGGCGAGTCATCGGCTACTCAGCTACCACCGCTCAAAACGGTGCCTGGGTAAGCTATATTATCATAATATTAGTAGCACATCGCCTTGGAACATATGATGTATTTGATTTTGTTATTCCTTTCAGGGCTAAACCTAGGCCAAGTAAGAAGGCTCGCCTGGACAAAGCGGCCGAAGAAGATGCCGTCCTTCAACCGGGCAAGACACCAAATCTTGAAGCGGCTATTCCTGAGGATATACCCAATGATCCACCGCAGCAAGACAACGATCTTATTGCTGAAGAGAGACCTATTGATGCCTCAAGTCCTGTCAATCAGCCCACAAGCTCCATCCGGATTGAGAAATCCACCGGTCCAGCAAAGCCTACTGAAAAGCCAACAGCCCCAGTGCAAACCGGCGATACCAAGGATGATGAGGTTGTCATTACTGGCATTGGCCATACAGAGCCAAGCAATCCTGTCGCTTTGTCCAAACATTCTGCCAAGGAAGAATTTGCTGCCTTTGGCAAAGGCAAGTGGAATGCTGATCTGGCGACTTACGCTGCTCTGAACTCCCAAGATATCCATTCCGGCTATCTGAACCGACTGTATACCAGTCGTGACTATGAAGCCGGTCTGGTTAACATGATGAAAGATAAATATGAGGTAACTTCCATATGCTCTTTCCTTCTTGTATGCTTCAATTCTTGCTGACTCTCCTAGCCCCCAAGGGCCGGTTTGTAACCTTCTTTCAAACCGGGACTTACTAATACAAATCTTAATGATTTGAAATTCGCTGATGTAGCCCCCAAGGGCCGGTTGAACTTAGCGTAGTTAAACCGGTACTTTAAGTGATTGAGATTGCCGCATCAGAATATATACGAGCAAATAGCCATTAGCCCCCAAGTGCCAAGTTGAATACTTGTATTGATCTTGGGACTTTGTAAGCAATTTGAAAGATAAAGATCGAATATGCATTAGCCCCCAAGTGCCAAGTGCATAACTTGTTATGTGGTTGGTACTTCAATCCTTGTACCGTTTTGCTGAATCATATAATTGTCTACATGCAGGCTGAGCTGAAGACGAAAGAAAGCCAAGTCCTCGATCTTCAAGATAATCTAAAATCCCAACAAGCTGAAACCTTGAAAGAAAAAGAGGAATTAACCAGCGCTTTATGCACCATGGAACAGCTTAAGGAGAACTTCAAGAAGAAGCGGGCGGATTGGGCCACTGAAAAATCCACTTTAATCAAACGAGCAGAAGATGCCGAGGCTGCACTAAAACCGGTGGCGGATGAATTGGGGCATAAAGCAACATGTGCATGCCATGACCACTTCTATCTTTGGTAAGCCGGTTTGACTTCTGAATTGATTCTGCCGTCTTACAGAGCTGCTGGTTTGTTAACCCTTTATGATATTTCAGGGACACGCATTGGTCACTTGGGGTCAGATATGCGGAAGAAATTGAAAGCCGCCTATACGTTGATTGAACAACTGTACACTGGTGCACAGCGTATCATATGTACTGCATCCCACAACAAACCGGTGCCCACTTTGATTCAAGACACTCTGATGAAAATGTCGGTGCTTCCTGCCCGGGTTGAAGAACTGAAGAAATCTGCTGCTCGAACCGGTGCGATCAATGCCTTAATCCGGCCAAAAGCTTGGGTGCCGGATTTTGATCCTATTGAAGCGGCTCAGGGCTATCCCAGCTTGAAGGAAGATGGGTCAGAGTTTGGTGAAGCGGATCTGCGAGCAATAAACCGGGAGGTGCGTCCGCTAGCTTGTCAATTGGCTGAAGAAGCAGACTTGTCTCATTATCAAGCCCAATATGACAATCAGAACAAGCAAATAGCTGCACCAATTCATGAATTGGAAAATCTTATCCCTCCAATCCGTAAGCATACTTATGCTCCCGATATTGACCCGTCATTGCTGATCCATGATGAAGCTGTCTTTCAAGCATTAATGAGAATCGACTGGGCAACTGTTGATTTCCAGCCGCTGGGTAGAGAAACTGAAGCTGAAGCGGCGCGGGATGATCCACAACCATCAGGCCAGGCTGGTGGCCAAGCTTGAACCGGAAGCTGGTTTAAAACTGCTTCTCCCTTACGAAAAACAATGATCATATTGTTGGCACCGCGTTGCCTTGTAATAGGCTAGCTGATACTTTTGATGTTGATATGCCTTCGTGCATAATTACTGCCACTTGCTCTTCCTTTGGGTGATGAACTTTCCAAAGTACTTTCTGCAATAAAAAATCTTCAAGTGCCACCGCGGTTGTACCGTCAGGCGGAATATGATGTCTGCATACATGAAATCAAAACATCCGAATTTTTTTGAAGTATATGACCAAATTTTTGAGATACATAATACCTGCCATCGTTGAGCGTGAAGTTGGCTTGGCCAATCCTGAAGCGGAGTTTTATAAACCCACACTGTTGTAGGAGATAGCATCTCCCATATATATATATATATATATATATATATGATGCCGGTTTACCATGTAAACTGCACCGGGTTATAATAAACACCGTGTTACTCCATAAGAAGATGTTAACAAAAAAAGATCAAACCGGGCAAATAGTCTCCAGATTGAAATGAACCGTGTTCCGTCAATTGACAGTGTAAACCGGTTGAAAACTTTGTCGGTTTAAAAAACGCAATAAAAAGAAAGAAATACCTTTCAAAGAAAAGTGTGAAGCAAATGCAATGACAAAACCGTTTGCAATAAAAGGTTTATTTGAGCTGATCAGATGGCGTTACCATGGCCGAACACGACCAAGCTCCCGATAGGTGTAACTATGGTTCTGGTCAGCCAGGTCCCCAAATGAAACCATGGCATTTATGCCGATCAAGTGGCATGGCAATGGTTCGGGTTCGACCAAGCCCCCAAGTGATTCTGTGGCCTTAGGCCGATCAAGAGGCATGACTGGTTCAGACGTGACCAAGTCCCCAAGTGATCTGGTGGCTCTCGCCTATCAAGAGGTATTGTATTGGTTCGGAAACGACCAAACCCCCAAGTGATATAACATGATGCTTTTTTAAAAAAGCTAACTCAAGGGGTAAACCGGAGGCCGCTTTAGAACAACTCTGTGTAACCACACATGATGTAAAAGAACAGATACCCCGCTTTAGCTAAGGTTCCGGTTTATTATATTTAATCATAATATATACATCGTTGTAATATGTACATAAGTAGAGCCAATGGCTCAGGTATAGTAAGGCCGAAGATGAGCTATGTTCCACGGCATCTTGGTCTCCTCCTCTGATGTACGTGAGTCCTTATGCTCCCGAATATCGATCAGATGGTATGACCCGTTGTGCAGATTCTTGCTGACCACGAAAGGCCCCTCCCAAGGTGGGGATAGCTTATGCATATCAGTCTGATCTTGGATGAGCCGAAGCACCAAATCTCCTTCCTGAAAGGTTCTGGTTCTGACTCGGTGACTGTGAGCGGGCAGCTGCTATGTCACGTTCTTCATCCAACAGGTCCAAAGCGTCTTGCCGTGCTGTCTCATTGTCCACTTCAACATAAGCCGCCACACGGGGTGAATCATGGCGGATATCACTGGGGAGAACCGCCTCCGCTCCGTAAACCATGAAGAACGATGTGTATCCTGTTGATCTGTTGGGTGTAGTATTGATGCTCCATAGCACAGATGGTAACTCTTCTACCAACAACCCGGTGTTCTCTGCAAAGGAACCATAAGCCGGGGCTTGATGCCTCTCAAGATCTCTTGATTAGCCCTTTCTGCTTGACCATTGGACTGTGGATGTGCCACCGATGAAACGTCAAGCCGGATGTGCTCCCGTTCGTAGAACTCCTTCATGGTACCTTTGGACAAATTGGTACCATTATCTGTGATGATACTGTGTGGAAAGCCAAACCGGAAAATCACTTTTTTGATGAACTGAACCGCCGTGGCCGCATCACACTTGCTAACAGGTTCTGCCTCCACCCACTTTGTAAACTTGCCAACCGCCACCAGGAGGTGGGTCTTCTTATCTTTGGACCTTTTGAAAGGCCCAACCATATCCAGCCCCCAAGTTGCAAATGGCCAAGTAATTGGAATCATTCTCAATTCTTGAGCTGGCATATGAGAACGTCTTGAAAACCTTTGGTAACCATCACATCGTCTGACCAGATCCTCCGCATCAGCATGGGCAGTCAACCAATAGAAGCCATGACGAAACGCTTTAGCCACCAGAGATTTCGAACCGGCGTGGTGACCACAATCTCCTTCGTGGATCTCATGCAAAATTTCACGGCCTTCGTTAGGAGACACACAGTGTTGAAACGCCCCTGACACACTGCAATGATGCAACTCGCCGTTGATAATAGTCATGGACTTGGATCGCCGGATTACCTGTCGGGCCAGAGTCTCATCCTCTGGTAACTCGCCCCGGTTCTTGTACGCCAGGTAAGGAAGCGTCCAATCTGGAATAACATGAAGAGCTGCCACCAATTGAGCCTCCGGATCAGGAATAGCCAAATCCACTTCACCAGGGATCTTGACCGACGGGTTGTGCAGCCCAGCCGGCTTAAGGCGTCCGCCGCATCATTTTTCCGCCGGTCCATGTGGTCCACCTGATAGCCTTTAAAATGACCTGCAACAATATCCACCTCATGATGATATGCTGCCATGAGTCGGTCCTTGGAGTCCCAAGTGCCAGACACTTGCTGAGCCACGAGGTCCGAGTCACCGAAGCACTTAACTCGACTTAGATTCATCTCCTTAGCCATCCGGAGACCGTGGAGCAAGGCTTCATACTCAGCTGCATTGTTAATACAAGGGAACATTAAGCGGAGAACGTAACAAAACTTATCACCTCGTGGGGAAGTCAATACGACTCCAGCCCCCGAGCCTTCCAGTTGCCTGGATCCGTCAAAATGGATGGTCCAATATGTGTGATCCGGCTTTTCTTCAGGTGCTTGCATTTCCGTCCAATCATTGATGAAATGAACAAGTGCTTGAGACTTAACCGCCGTCCGAGGCACATACTTCAAACCGTGCAGCCCAAGCTCTATAGCCCACTTGGCAATCCGGCCAGTTGCTTCCGGGTTCTGGATGATATCCCCCAAAGGAGCAGAACTGACCACCGTAATTGGGTGCCCATGGAAGTATTGTTTAAGCTTCCGTCTTGCCATAAAAACTCCATACACCAGCTTCTGCTAATGCGGATACCTTTGCTTGGACTCAATGAGTACCTCGCTGATATAATAGACCGGACGTTGAACCGGATGCTCCTTACCTGCCTCCTTTCACTCCACCACAATAGCCACACTGACCGCCCGAGCATTAGCAGCAACATATAGCAGTAACGGCTCCTTGTCAATGGGAGTGGTGAGCACAGGCGGATTGGATAATTGCCGCTTTAAGTCCTCAAATGCTTCATCAGCAGCAGAACTCCAGACAAACTGATCCATCTTCTTCAACATCTAATACAAAGGGATTGCCTTCTCACCAAGGCTATTGATAAACCGGCTTAACGCGGCAATCCGGCCTGCCAGGCGTTGAACATCATTGATACACTTTGGTTTAGCCAGGGAGGTGATGGTTGTGATCTTCTCCGGATTAGCCTCAATTCCCCTATTGGACACCAGAAAGCCCAATAACTTGCCCGCCGGTACACCAAAGACGCACTTGTCCGAATTAAGCATCATCTTGTATGTCCTCAGGTTATCAAAGGTTTCCTTCAAATCACCAATCAGAGTCTCTTTCTCCCTGGATTTAACCACGATATCATCCATGTAAGCATGTACATTACGGCCAATCTGTTTGTGTAGACAATTTTGCACACAACGTTGATAAGTTGCCTGGGCACTCTTGAGCCCAAAGGGCATAGACACATAGCAGAAGGCTCCAAAGGGAGTTATGAATGCCGTCTTCTCCTGGTCCTTAACTGCCATTTTGATCTGATGGTAGACAGAATATGCATCCAAAAAACTTAAATGCTCACAACCCACCGTAGCATCAATAATTTGATCAATAGGGGGTAGGGCAAAAGGATCTGCTGGACAAACTTTATTAAGATCTATATAATCCACACACATGCGCCAGGTGCCGTTTTTCTTAAGGACCAGCACCGGATTGGCAAGCCACTCAGGGTGAAAAACTTCAACAATAAAGCCAGCTGCTAAGAGCCTGGCTACCTCTTCTCCAATCACCTTGCATCTTTCTTTGTTAAAACGGCGGAGGAACTGTTTCACCGGTTTGTATTTAGGATCCACATTAAGGGTGTGCTCAGCGAGTTGCCTCGGTACACCTGGCATGTCAGAGGGCTTCCATGCAAAAATGTCCCGATTCTCACGGATGAACTCGATGAGCGTGCCTTCCTATTTTGGACCCAAGTTGGCACTGATGCTGAACTGCTTGGACGAATCGCCAGGTACAAAGTTAGCAAGCTTAGTTTCTGCTGCCGATTTGAACTTCAGGGCCGGATCATGCTCCGTAGTTGGCTTCTTTAATGGAGTCATGTCCGCCGGATCAACATTGTCCTTATAATACTTCAGCTCCTCGGTGGCACAAACCGACTCTGCATAGGCCGCATCTCCTTCCTCGCACTCCAAAGCGATTTTGCGGCTTCCGTGAACCGTTATTGTCCCCTTGTGACCCGGCATCTTGAGCTGCAAATACACATAACAGGGCCGTGCCATAAACTTGGCGTAGGCCGGTCGCCCAAACAGGGCGTGGTATGGACTTTGGATTTTCACCACTTCAAACGTCAATGTCTCCGACCTAGAGTCATGATCATCCCCAAAGGCCACTTCCAGAGCTATCTTACCAACAGGATATGCTGATCTGCTAGGTACTACACCGTGGAACACCGTATTAGACGGTTTGAGATTTTTATCTGTTAGTCCCATACGATGGAAGGTCTCATAGTACAAGATATTAATGCTAGTCCCTCCATCCATGAGCACCTTGATGAACTTGTAACCTCCCACCTGAGGTGCCACCACCGTGTGACACTCCAAAATTTTTGATTTGGTTTTCATCAAAAACTTTGTTGGATTTTAAAAGAGGGCATTTAAAATTTCTTTTCCAGAAATCCTTCCTCTTAAAAAACTTCCTTTCACCTTTGGCAAGGATTTCCTTTTCCTTTTCAAATTTGGTGTTGAATTTTTGGAAACTTTTCTTCTGGTTGTTTCCCTCTCAAACTTATTCATTTTCATTTAAAAAGAAACCCTAGGAGTTTTGGGACTTCTTTCTTTTTGAAACCACCCATGAAACCCCTCCAAAACCTCCCCTCCTCCTTGGAACAACCTAAGTTCTCTGTCCCAACTAATCCAAACAAGTTTTGTATTTTATTTCAATCATTTTTCCTCTCAAATCATTTCTGTCAATTATTTGGAGCCTGAGTCATTTACAAAGCAAGTTCCTTATTTCCTTTGAGTTTTGATCTCAAACCAACTCCTCTGGATTGTCCTTAGCATCCACAACTCAGAACCATCTTGATCCACTCCCCTTCTTTTCAAATTTTTAAAATTTCAGCCTCTGCAAGTTTGCACCAGATTTGCCAAATTTTGTGAAATTCATATCTACACTTCCCCAAAAATTCTACCAAAATTCAGGCAGCCTACTGGAGCAATGAGTAGCCACTCCACCAAAAATCAGCTCTAGGAAAAATCCCTAGAGGCCAGTATCATTCTGTCGAACACCTTGCATGCACTGTTTCTTGTACTTTCAGTAATTCAGTAAAAATTCAAAGTTTAGTGTCGATCTTCGTCGGGAGTTCAGTCACATGCTCACAGTGCCCTTGGCACGTTCCCCACCGCCTCTTCCTCCTGTCCGGAGCACCGCACGCACGCTTGGCCGGTTCCTGGCGTCGGTGGCACGCTGGCCCGCTCTCGCCGGCATCTTCTGCGGCGTCAGGACCTCCCGTGGCGGCCGACAGAAGGCACCCTACGGCGCAACACCGTTCTGCACCGCCCAAGCCACCTGGTAGCTCCGCGTGGCCGTCTCCCTTGCCAGCGCATGCATGCAGCACCGCCGCCGTGGCCTGGCACGCGCAGGGCGCGCTCCCTGCCGCCGACGTGCCGCACGGCCGTTCCGTTGGGACAGGCCGTAAACCTCCCTCCCGTGCTGAGTTGGACCCTGGAATGGCACCACTACTCCACCTAGGCGATGCCCAAGCCCCTAATCCCACTGCCCAACCACAGCGCCGCCGTAATCACTCGCAGGACTTATCCCGTTCGCGGCAACCGCCTCGGGCCGGCTATATATAGCGCCCCCAAGCTCCCTCTGGCCCCCGCACACCTCCACCACCTCACTGGACCCCGACCAGCAACTAGAAGAGCCTCGAGGGGCCCTTCTTCCTCGACTCCGGCCGCCTCGTTCCGCCTCGGCCTCCACCTCGATTCGCTCCGGTGAGGCCATCTCCGGTGTCCAAACCTCGTCAGTAGCCTCCTCGGGCACCCAGTAAGCTAACCCAAGCGTCAATTTGACCTTCGCAGCTCTCCCCGACGAGATGCATCACCACCCGAGCCGCCGTCCGCCGGAGCAAGGCTCGCCATCGACGTGGTACTCGCCGGCGACCACCACCACCACCAACCGACGCGGAAGGGCGCCCTGAACACGGAGGTACCCTCCGATCCCCCTGCCTCGCCGTGGATCGCCGCCGGCGACCACCGCGGCTCTCGGGCACCGTCGTTCTCCGCCGCCCGATTTGAATTTTCAAACCTGACGGGTGGGACACGCCAGTCAGCCTCTCAGTGCTTTTTACACGAATCGTTTTCTGAAAACGCCTTCGGGCAAAATACATTTCCCTCTCTGGGCTGGCGTATTCGAGACCGAAGCATTTTCCGTTTTTATGAGCTAGCCCCTGGAAACTTTCTGTTTCATTATAGATGAGTCCCTGGACAAAAACCTTTATAACTTTTAAACAGAAAAGTATTTTGATTGATTCTTTTTCTGTTCTCTTTGAAATTTTGTCTAGTTTTTTATCAGATTTATTTGAAAAATATTTGGAATACTTTTTGTGCACATCTTGGTATTTACGATAGCGCCTATATTTTCTTTATACCGTAGATACCGAAGGAGGTGACGGAGCCGCGAACTTCACCGAGCTAGGCTCCGACTACTCTGAACCAGGCAAGCATGTTTGAACTTTTGATATGATGAGTGTCTTGGCATGTTTTGCATTTAGTTAGTTTCATGGCATGTTGATGAGCATACCGATGAACGTTATTTTCATGCATTGTTGAGGTAAGTGAGCTCGATGATCCATAGGTGGTTGGATGTGAGTATGAATGGCCATGTGTTGGCATGAGGATGGGTAACATGGCAGTGTTGTAGCATGCCAATCTTATGCCAGAGTATTTGACTTCAGTGTCAAATCGTATCGGTCCAGTTCCTCCCTTTTCCTTCCTTGTACTACCACATGTTTTCCGCAAGGAATATGGATTAGTAAGTTGCAAACCGCTTTCCTGGTACACACCAAAAGGAGAGGCCGGGATGATGGTTCCATGGCCCTGGATTAAAGCGAGTCATCCGGTCAGGGGGCATGGGTGTTTCCGGTTGGGACCGAGAGGGGGGCACCCCTTAGAGCGCGCGTATATAAATTTGATCCCATGCTATTCAAGGTTGTGATCTCCCCGTCTCAAAAGTTTTTCTTGGACGATGTCTAGGGTGAGTCCTGGCATCGAGAGATAGGATGGGTGTGTACTGGTTAGCTGTGTTTTCTTCCGAAATACCGTAAACGGAACTAGTCCTTCGAGACTACAGAAATCCGTTAGCTGTGGGAAATTTTTGTACAAACTCTGCAGAGTCATAAATCTCCAAATCATCTTATCCATATCCAAATTTTGTGCTGACTTATTCTGACAAGTGCTAGTTTTGGGGACAGATACTCCGGTGAATCACATGAGCGCTAAGCCCGGTTGAAAGTTTATTCCTGTGGATGGACTAACCCATTTATTATCATGAACTGAATATTTATTATGAGTATTATTTACTTGTGAATAAAAGCCCTTTCTGTGATGTCGCTCAGACGTCCGACTGTGGCATTTCTTTTAAAGCCCTTTCTGTGATGTCGCTCAAACGTCCGACTATGGCATTTCTTTTAAAGCCCTTTCTGTGATGTCGCTCAGACGTCCAACTGTGGCATTTCTTTTAAAGCCCTTTCTGTGATGTCGCTCAGACGTCCGACTGTGGCATTTCTTTTAAAAGCCCTTTCTGTGATGTCGCTCAGACGTCCGACTGTGGCATTTCTTTTAAAGCCCTTTCTGTGATGTCGCTCAGACGTCCGAGAGTGGCATTTCTTTTAAAGCCCTTTCTGTGATGTCGCTCAGACGTCCGACTGTGGCATTTCTTTTAAAGCCCTTTCTGTGATGTCGCTCAGACGTCCGACTGTGGCATTTCTTTTAAAGCCCTTTATGTGGTGTCGCTAAGACGCCCGACTGTGGCATGATTTTTCTGTTATTATTTGTTCACCTTTCGAGGCGTCGCTTCAGACACCCGATCGGCTTTCATTTATATTTTTGTTGGGATTTTAGGCGGACTACCGCCGTTTCCCTCGTACTAACTTCGTTATGCAAAATTTTTTAAATGTGCATTGGAAAGATTAATCATGGTGCATTCATGCATGCATTTGTTATATCTTACATCCGAACTATCTTGCGAGTACTTTCAAAGTACTCACTGGCTTGTTGATTTGGCGAGATGCTGACGAAGGTGATCTCATGGATGAAGAGTTCGATAGCGAGTCCGACGCCTAGAGGAATCCCAGTCAGTCTCGTGCGACCCTGGACTTGGTCACTGTATTATATTCGCTTCCGCAACCCGAATAAATTTATCGAGCCTCACCTCGACACTCGATGAGATGCCAGTTTGAGAGTCGTGTTACCACACTCCCCACTGTGTTATTCCACCATCGCTTTATCCTCGAGTCAGTAGTATGCCACCACACCATTGTGTTATATCCGCCATTATGTATAATTATCGGCGCGCTTGTAATAATTTCTTAAGCAGCCCTAGCTCAACCCTGTAATATATTCTATGCTACTGGCTTATTGTATCAAGAATTTGTCTACCAGTGAGGAGGATTTCTCTCATACTGGACTCAAAAGATTGGTTTCCCAATAAATATTTTTATTGGAAAACCGGTCGTGACAAGCTTGGTACCAGAGCCAGGCTGACTGTAGGAAGCCACTAGGTGCGATCGCTAATCGGTTATTAGCATGATAGAGCCGATTTTTTTGCAATTGTAGTCATTTTCTGTCAGTCAGCATAAATTTATGATCTGACCATTCAAGATTTTTGCCTACTTTTGTAGATGGCCGACAACAGCTGCGAGTCTCAGACCTTCGCCAACGTACCCGATGGGTTCGTCAAGCTTCTCTCCTTCATCGTTCAGGTCGCGATGGGGCCATCCGTGCGCCCAGTATTCACACTCCGCCAGCACAGAGTCAACGACAGTCTGACCATGGACCAGGCCACGGTGCAGTTCAAGGGAGGGCGTGGTGAGTTACGCCGCTTCCTGTTCGTGGGAAGAGCTATGCCTTCGGAGAGGCATGCCATGCAGATGGCAGCCCGCGAGGCGATAGCTCACCTCAGGGATGTCCTTCCCGCGATGAAGACTCGTCGCTACCGCTATCTTCCATGCCATGTGCCCTACACCTATCACTACGCATTCTCCTTCCCCAGAGGAGAACGAGACGAGGCTTTTGAGATGCTTATTGAGTATCTCCGGGCTCTGGAGGCAGCCTTCAACAACCTGGTGGACGACTTCGTGGCTGCCCGCATGGACTCAGTCCATGGCTGTGCCGCCAACAGGAGGGAGCTCCTGCTCACTGCACCACCACTGACTTTTGTCTCGTCCTCAGCATCTCATGCACCTACTCGTCGCCTACCTACCACCAAAGGGTTCAACCAGGCCTTTGCGCCCACTCCAGCACGCACTGCACCACCCATTGTGCCCACTCCTATTCGTGTTGCTCCGCCCCTGGCACCCTCTCCATCTACCCGACGCGGCTCTTCACGTCTGGAGCCTATTAGTGAGGAGGAGGTCGAGTCCCCAGCCTCACTGCACCTCACCCTTGGCAGGGCCAAGGAGATCGTCGACATTTCCGGCTGAGTGCGTTTGCCCGTCATGCGATGTACCGCTTTGTAAGATATGTTTATATGTACATAGGTTGTGAGAAGTAGCTTGTTTGTGCATCATGTAGAACTGGAGAAGTGTACTAGCCTAAATAACATGTCAGGATTATGTATGCATATCCTGAGTGATGTACTGTATAATTATCGCCCGCGTGTAAGATATGTAATGAGCAGTCCTTCTCCGTGCGCAAATCAATTTGTTTTCTTAAGTGATCTTGGTCATTTAAATTATTTGCCATCCTTGTGCATTTTTGGAGTTGTTTTTGGCAACCATCTTCACTTTTCTTATGAGTTTTACAAAATATATCTCCAGAGTGAAAAATGTCTCGTCCTTGGACTCGCTCCATGCCTACTCCGCCAGAGGAAAATTATGACACTCAACCAGCAACAATTTCACACAAGGGCACTCAAGTCAACAGGGCAGTGAAACGGCACTTTCCCAAATGTGCCGCCTTTATGAACAGAGTCAGCAACAACATCGTGAAATGATGATCCAAGTCATCAACATGGGAAATTACCATGGACAGTATCCGCCGCATTCCAAGTTATCTGAGCTACAGAAGACGCGTCCCCAAACATTTTCTCATACTGACAAGCCTCTTGAAGCCGAGGACTGGCTTCGGGATATGGAGAGGAAATTAATTATTGCAAAATGTTCATACCCCGAGAAGGTATTGTATGCTCCACACTATCTCACAGGAGCAGACGCATCGTGGTGGGAGAATTTTCTGCACATGCATCCCAACGAAGGTGACATAACCTGGGATGATTTCAAGGAAGGTTTCCGTGGTGCACACATTCCTAAGAGTATGATGAAAATCAAGAAGAGAGAGTTCGATGACCTCAAACAAAGGAACATGACAGTGGCGGATTACAACGGTCAATTTACTCTATTGTCTTGCTACGCCAATGAAGAGCGTATGACTGAAAGCAAGAAGATGGAGAAATTCCTTGACGGTCTGGCGCCCGCGCTTAAATGCCAACTGGTCGTGCACACTTTTCCTGATTTTAAAACACTGGTGGACAAAGCCGTTACTCTGGAAAATGAGAGACGCAGTCTGGAAGATATCCGCAAGCGAAAAAGGGACCAGACTAACCATGCTCGAAATCACCAAAGCAAGACAGATTTTCAAAAGGGTGGGACACACAAATTCCCATCCAATGTCTCACGCCAAATCAAGAATTTTCATGCAAGGGACAAGGAGTTCACATATCGCCCCGGCGTTACTTGTTACGCCTGTGGAGAGGAAGGACACTATGCCAAGCAGTGTCCCAAGCCTAGAAACTCAACCCCAAAGCCAAACAACGGCGGCAATAATTGAGCGCCCAAGCGAAACAATTTCAATCCCAGCAACAACCACAGGAAGGGTCATCTGAACCACGTAACCAAAGAGGAGGCACAAAATGCTCCAGATATCGTACTCGGTACGTTTCCTGTCAACACAATACCTGCAGTGGTTTTGTTTGATTCTGGAGCTTCTCACTCTTTCATTTTGAAAAGTTTTGCTTTGCAAAATAATTTTTTGATGCTTCCTTTGGAGAAATCCATGATCATCAAGTCCCCTGGGATTCACCAAGTTACTCAGAATTACTGTCAGAATGTGGTCATTGAGTTCGAAGGATTGGAGTTTCACGCAAATCTTATTGTGTTGGAAAACAAAGGACTGGATGTCATCCTAGGGATGGACTGGCTAACCACCAACAAGGGTTTTATTGACTGTTTCAACCGGACCGTAATCCTCACACACCACCATGGGAAGACAATAAGAGTGTCAGCCAAGGAAGGAAAAATACCCCGGCAACCGAGATTGAATAAGGTGGACGTTTCTGAGCTAAACAAGGTTCCAGTAGTATGTGAATTTCCAGATGTATTCCCGGAAGAACTACCAGGCATGCCACCAGACCGAGAGATAGAGTTCTGCATTGAGCTCGCACCAGGAACCACCCCCATATACAAGAAACCATACCGAATGGCACCATCCGAGTTGGTAGAGTTGAAGAAACAAATAAAGGAATTGCTAGACAAAGGATACATTCGAGCCAGCTCCTCACCTTGGGGATCACCAATTCTATTTGCCAAAAAGAAGGATGGAACACTGAGATTGTGTATTGACTATCGAGCACTTAACATGGTCACAGTCAAGAACAAATACCCGATGCCAAGGATAAACGATTTGTTTGATCAACTCGCTCAGGCCAAAGTATTCTCAAAAATTGACTTAAGGTCAGGATATCATCAATTAAAAGTGTGAACAGAGGATATCCCCAAAATAGCCTTCAACTCTAGATATGGACTGTATGAGTTCACAGTGATGCCATTTGGATTAACAAATGCCCCTGCATATTTTGTTCAACTCATGAACAAAGTATTTATGAAGTTTATGGACAAGTTCGTTGTGGTATTCATCGACGATATTCTGGTATACTCCAAGACACCAGAAGAGCACGCAAAACATCTCAGGATTGTGCTAGGAGAACTCAGGAAACACCGATTGTATGCCAAGTTCAGCAAGTGCGAATTTTGGCTAAGGCAAGTAGGCTTTCTAGGCCACATACTAACCCAGGACGGTATCACAGTGGACCCGGAGAAAGTCAAGGCCATACTTAGCTGGAAGTCGCCAGCGAGCGTAACAGACATACGTAGTTTCTTGGGAATGGCAGGATATTACCGTAGATTTATTGAAGGATTCTCCACCATAGCCAAGCCTATGACGCAGTTACTCAAGAAATACAAGAAGTTTGAATGGACAAAAGCCTGCGAAAAAAGTTTCCAAGAGCTAAAGCGGAAATTAACAACAGCACCAGTATTAATTGTGCCAGACATACACAAAAATTTTGAAGTGTTTTGTGACGCGTCCAGAAAGGGTCTCGGATGCGTGTTGATGCAGGAAGGCAAAGTTGTCGCCTATGCTTCAAGGCAACTTCGCAAGCATGAGGAAAATTATCCCACTCATGACTTAGAAATGGCAGCAGTCATTCATGCACTCAAGGAATGGAGGCATTTCTTACTTGGGAACCGATGTGAAATATATACGGATCACAAGAGTCTCAAATATATTTTCACGCAGCCAGAACTAAATTTACGACAAAGACGCTGGTTGGAATTGGTAAAGGATTATGATGTTGGTATCCATTACCATCCAGGAAAAGAAAATGTAGTGGCCGATGCTCTTAGTCGGAACCCCAACTCCGACGAAAGCAATCTGCAAAGCTTGAGGCCCGAATTCCAACAAGAATTTGCCAAGCTCAATTTGATAATGGTAGCAGAAGGCACCATATCAAACTTGGAAATACAACCCAACCTTGTGGAGGAAATTAAAGGAGCTCAGCCCGGTCACCCCAGCATCGAAGGCAACAAAAGAAAGGTGAGTATGGGCAAGGCCTCGGAGTTCGTCATAGACGATGGAGGAATATTATGGTACGGGGACAGACTCTGCGTACCAGATATAAAGGACCTCAAACAGCAAATCCTAGCTGAAGCCCACACCGCCCCGTACTCGATCCACCCTAGAGGGACCAGGATGTATAAAGATATTCAGGAAAGATTTTGGTGGCACGGTATGAAGAGGGACATAGCCACCTTCATTGCATGTTGCGACTCTTGTCAACGCATACAAGATGAGCATCAGAGACCAGCCGGACTACTGCAACCAAACAAAATACCTGAGTGGAAATGGGATGAAATAGGGATGGATTTCATTTTCGGACTACCTCGGTCACAACATGGGAATGATGCCATATGGGTCATCACTGACAGGTTAACCCAGGTGGCACATTTCATTCCAGTAAGGACAACCTACAACACTCAGAGGCTTGCCAACATTTATCTCTCCCGTATAGTTTGTCTGCATGGAGTCCCGAAGACTATAATATCCGACAGAGGCACTCTGTTCGTCTCGAGATTTTGGGAGCATTTACAATAGGCTCTGGGAACCCAACTAGCCTTCAGTACCGCATACCACCCACAGACCGATTGACAAACGGAACGCGTAAACCAGGTTTTAGAAGACATGCTGAGAGCATGTGTCCTCACATATGGAACCAGTTGGGAAGAAAGCCTGCCATACGCCGAGTTCGCGTACAACAATAGCTACCAGGCCAGCCTGCAAATGGCACCATTTGAGGCTTTATACGGACGGAGGTGTCGTACCCCGTTAAATTGGTCAGAGACCGGAGACAGCCGCATCTTCGGACCAGACAGGCTCAGAGAAGCCGAGGAAAAAGTCAAGCTAATCAGAGACCGACTTAAGACCGCTCAAAGTCGACAGAAGAGTTATTATGATCAGAAACATCGTAGGGTCAGCTTCAAGCCCGGTGAGTTCGTATACCTGAAAGTATCTCCTATGAGAGGATTGCAACGATTCAAGATTAAAGGGAAGCTAGCACCAAGATTCATTGGACCATTCTGTATAATGGCGCGAAGAGGCACGGTAGCCTACCAGCTAGACTTACCCGAGGAATTATCTGTTGTCCATGATGTGTTCCACGTCTCGCAATTGAGGAAGTGCGTAAGCAACCCAGAGAAGCAAGTATCCCATGAGAGCATTGACGTGCAGCCAGACCTCACTTATCGGGAACGTCCAGTAAGAATATTAGAGGAGTCTGAAAGGAGGACCCGACAGAAGACCATCAAATTCTTCAGAGTCCAGTGGAGCAATCACACCTATAGTGAAGCAACTTGGGAAAGAGAGGATTTTCTTCGGACAGAGCATCCACACTTATTTGAGGGACAGCTGAAATCTCGGGGACGAGATTTTTCCTAAGGGGGTAGGTGTTGTGACACTCCAAAATTTTTGATTTGGTTTTCATCAAAAACTTTGTTGGATTTTAAAAGAGGGCATTTAAAATTTCTTTTCCAGAAATCCTTCCTCTTAAAAAACTTCCTTTCACCTTTGGCAAGGATTTCCTTTTCCTTTTCAAATTTGGTGTTGAATTTTTGGAAACTTTTCTTCTGGTTGTTTCCCTCTCAAACTTATTCATTTTCATTTAAAAAGAAACCCTAGGAGTTTTGGGACTTCTTTCTTTTTGAAACCACCCATGATTTTACCATGTCACAGGTGGTGAAACCCCTCCAAAACCTCCCCTCCTCCTTGGAACAACCTAAGTTCTCTGTCCAACTAATCCAAACAAGTTTTGTATTTTATTTCAATCATTTTTCCTCTCAAATCATTTCTGTCAATTATTTGGAGCCTGAGTCATTTACAAAGCAAGTACCTTATTTCCTTTGAGTTTTGATCTCAAACCAACTCCTCTGGATTGTCCTTAGCATCCACAACTCAAAACCATCTTGATCCACTCCCCTTCTTTTCAAATTTTTCAAATTTCAGCCTCTGCAAGTTTGGACCAGATTTGCCAAATTTGGTGAAATTCATATCTACACTTCCCCAAAAATTCTACCAAAATTCAGGCAGCCTACTGGACCAATGAGTAGCCACTCCACCAAAAATCAGCTCTAGGAAAAATCCCTAGAGGCCAGTATCATTCTGTCGAACACCTTGCATGCACTGTTTCTTGTACTTTCAGTAATTCAGTAAAAATTCAGAGTTCAGTGTCGATCTTCGTCAGGAGTTCAGTCACATGCTCACAGTGCCCTTGGCACGTTCCCTGCCGCCTCTTCCTCCTGTCCGGAGCACCGCACGCACGCTTGGCCGATTCCTGGCATCGGTGGCATGCTGGCCCGCTCTCGCCGGCATCTTCTGCGGCGTCGGGACATCCCGTGGCGGCCGACAGAAGGCACCCTACGGCGCAATGCCGTTCTGCACCGCCCAAGCCACCTGGTAGCTCCGCGTGGCCGTCTCCCTTGCCAGCACACGCATGCAGCACCGCCGCCGTGGCCTGGCACGCGCAGGGCGCGCTCCCTGCCGCCGACGTGCCGCAGGGCCGTTCCGTTGGAACAGGCCGTAAACCTCCCCCCCGTGCTGAGTTGGACCCTGGAATGGCACCACTACTCCACCTAGGCGATGCCCAAGCCCCTAATCCCACTGCCCAACCACAGCATCGCCGTAATAACTCGCCGGACTTATCCCGTTCGCGGCAACCGCCTCGGGCCAGCTATATATAGCGCCCCCAAGCTCCCTCTCGCCCCCGCAGACCTCCACCACCTCACTGGACCCCGACCAGCAACTAGAAGAGCCTCGAGGGGCCCTTCTTCCTTGACTCCGGCCCCCTCGTTCCGCCTCGGCCTCCACCTCGATTCGCTCCGGTGAGGCCATCTTCGGTGCCCAAACCTCGTCAGTAGCCTCCTCGGGCACCCAGTAAGCTAACCCAAGCGTCAATTTGACCTTCGCAGCTCTCCCCGACGAGATCCATCACCACCCGAGCCGTCGTCCGCCGGAGCAAGGCTCGCCGTCGACGTGGTACTCGCCGGCGACCACCACCACCACCAACCGACGCGGAAGGGCGCCCTGAACACGGAGGTACCCTCCGATCCCCCTGCCTCGCCGTGGATTGCCGCCGGCGACCACCGCGGCTCTCGGGCACCGTCGTTCTCTGCCGCCCGATTTGAATTTTCAAACCTGACGGGTGGGACACGCCAGTCAGCCTCTCAGTGCTTTTTACACGAATCGTTTTCTGAAAACGCCTTCGGGCAAAATGTGTTTCCCTCTCTGGGCTGGCGTATTCGAGACCGAAGCGTTTTCCGTTTTTATGAGCTAGCCCCTGGAAACTTTCTGTTTCATTACAGATGAGTCCCTGGACAAAAACCTTTATAACTTTTAAACAGAAAAGTATTTTTGATTGATTCTTTTTCTGTTCTCTTTGAAATTTTGTCTAGATTTTTATCAGATTTATTTGAAAAATATTTGGAATACTTTTTGTGCACATCTTGGTATTTACGATAGCGCCTATATTTTCTTTATACCGTAGATACCGAAGGAGGTGACGGAGCCGTGAACTTCACCGAGCTAGGCTCCGACTAATCTGAACCAGGCAAGCATGTTTGAACTTTTGATATGATGAGTGTCTTGGCATGTTTTGCATTTAGTTAGTTTCATGGCATGTTGATGAGCATACCGATGAACGTTATTTTCATGCATTGTTGAGGTAAGTGAGCTCGATGATCCATAGGTGGATGGATGTGAGTATGCATGGCCATGTGTTGGCATGAGGATGGGTAAGATGGCAGTGTTGTAGCATGCCAATCTTATGCCAGACTATTTGACTTCAGTGTCAAATCATATCGGTCCAGTTCCTCCCTTTTCCTTCCTTGTACTACCACATGTTTTCCGCAAGGAATATGGATTAGTAAGTTGCAAACCACTTTCCTGGTACACACCAAAAGGAGAGGCCGGGATGATGGTTCCATGGCCCTGGATTAAAGCCAGTCATCCGGTCAGGGGGCATGGGTTTTTCCGGTTGGGACCGAGAGGGGGGCACCCCTTAGAGCGCGCGTATATAAATTTGATCCCATGCTATTCGAGATTGTGATCTCCCCGTCTCAAAACTTTTTCTTGGACGATGTCTAGGGTGAGTCCTGGCATCGAGAGATAGGATGGGTGTGTACTGGTTAGCTGTGTTTTCTTCCGAAATACCGTAAACGGAAATAGTCCTTCGAGACTACGGAGATCCGTTAGCTGTGGGAAATTTTTGTACAAACTCTGCAGAGTCATAAATCTCCAAATCATCTTATCCATATCCAAATTTTGCGCTGACTTATTCTGACAAGTGCCAGTTTTGGTGACAGATACTCCGGTGAATCACATGAGCGCTAAGCCCGGTTAAAAGTTTATTCCTGTGGATGGAATAACCCGTTTATTATCATGAACTAAATATTTATTATGAGTATTATTTACTTGTGAATAAAAGCCCTTTCTGTGATGTCGCTCAGACGTCCGACTGTGGCATTCCTTTTAAAGCCCTTTCTGTGATGTCGCTCAGACGTCCGACTGTGGCATTTCTTTTAAAGCGCTTTCTGTGATGTCGCTCAGACGTCCGACTGTGGCATTTCTTTTAAAGCCCTTTCTGTGATGTCGCTCAGACGTCCGACTGTGGCATTTCTTTTAAAAGCCCTTTCTGTGATGTCGCTCACACGTCCGACTGTGGCATTTCTTTTAAAGCCCTTTCTGTGATGTCGCTCAGACGTCCGACTGTGGCATTTCTTTTAAAGCCCTTTCTGTGATGTCGCTCAGACGTCCGACTGCGGCATTTCTTTTAAAGCCCTTTATGTGGTGTCGCTAAGACGCCCGACTGTGGCATGATTTTTCTGTTATTATTTGTTCACCTTTCGAGGCGTCGCTTCAGACACACGATCGGCTTTCATTTATATTTTTGTCGGGATTTCAGGCGGACTACCGCCGTTTCCCTCGTACTTACTTCGTTATGCAAATTTTTTTAAATGTGTATTGGAAAGATTAATCATGACGCATTCATGCATGCATTTGTTATATCTTACGTCCGAACTATCTTGTGAGTACTTTCAAAGTACTCACTGGCTTGTTGATTTGGCCAGATGCTGACGAAGGTGATCTCATGGATGAAGAGTTCGATAGCGAGTCCGACGCCTAGAGGAATCCTAGTCAGTCTCGTGCGACCCTGGACTTGGTCACTGTATTATATCCGCTTCCGCAACCCGAATAAATTTATCGAGCCTCACCTCGACGCTCGATGAGATGCCAGTTTGAGAGTCGTGTTACCACACTCCCCACTGTGTTATTCCACCATCGCTTTATCCTCGAGTCAGTAGTATGCCACCACACCATTGTGTTAAATCCGCCATTATGTATAATTATTGGCGCCCTTGTAATAATTTGTTAAGCAGCCCTAGCTCAACCCTGTAATATATTCTATGCTACTGGCTTATTGTATGAAGAATTTGTCTACCAGTGAGGAGGATTTCTCTCATACTGGACTCAAAAGATTGGTTTCTCAATAAATATTTTTATTGGAAAACCGGTCGTGACACATCGGAGCCAACTGACCTGGATTATCAACCTGGGGAGGGTGATCCTCTCTTCTCCATATGATTGGCTGTTCAGACCAGCGTAGATAACGGGGTATGGCCGGTTCAACAGAGTTGACCGCCCGCCGCTGAACCTTCCGGTCTCGCTTGTCCAAGCTAGTGGTGAAGACATGGTACTGCCCACTACTCAACTGCTTTGGGTTGCTCTGGTAACCTAACTATTGCTGCTGTTGGTTGTAACCACCCTGGTTGTTCTGACTATTTTGACCATTATGTCCGCCCGGATTACCATTAAATCCTAAACCGGAATTTCCTCCACCGTAACCCGGCCCGGACCCTCAGCCACCGCCGGAGCCGTGATCATACCGGAAAGCATTAGAATTCTTGAACTCCTGCATAATGAAGCAATCCTTCCAAAGGTGGTTTGCTGGCGCCTCCTTCGTCCCAAGTTTTGGACAGGGCTGGCTTAGCAGATAGTTTAGGCGGTCCGGGTTAGGGTTGGGCGCCCCATTGCGATTTTTCGGTTTACCCTTGCATCGCTGGCCATTGTCCTGGGTGTTGGTATTAGCCACAAAGTCCATGTTACCATCCGCTTTACGCTTGCTTCCACCACCATTGCCTGCCCAGTGATGCTGCTGACCTTTGGAGTTGTTGTTCCTCTTTCCCTTCCCTGCCTTGTCATCATCAGATTCGGGGTCCTTGGTACTATCAGAATCAGCATACTTTACCAAAGCAGCCATGAGGGTCCCCATGTCAGTGCAATGACGCTTCATCCGTCCCAACTTCAGCTTTAGGGGCCCAAACCGGCAGTTGCCTTCTAGTGTTAATACTGCGGTGTCAGCGTTGATGCAGTCTGATGAGTGCAACACTTGTGAAACCCAGCGCACCCAATGAGTCGTTGATTCTCCTTCCTCCTAGACGCAGGCAGCTAAGTCCACTATCAACATAGGCTGTTTACATGTATCCTTGAAATTGCTGATAAACCGATCCCGTAATTGGGCCCATGATGTCAGGACCCCGATTCCAAGTCACATCGATCTAGCCGGTAACACCTCATATAACTTTGCGGCCTCATGCACGGTATCCCACGGGTGTCGCCTTACCATGGCCCGAGACTGGTTGCGCCTTTTGGCTCACATATATGATAGGGTCGCTAGCATCCATATAACAGAGAACCCAGGCCGACATGGCTAGTCGTGAAACCAAAGCGGCACTAACCCATGGGAACAGGCATACATGAATCAACCTCGAGCATGTCGGTCAACAGCGTGTGACTCCCGGCTGTAGGGGAACCCGGGCTGTAGCAGGCTAGGCAGGACTCCGGAAGTCACCGCGTGACATTTCCCCGAAGGGACAAACATAGGAACGAAGTGAATCACATGCCGGCCAGTCAAGTGTCCTGAGCAGTAGTGCTGGGCTAGCAGGACTCCGGTGAACCAGGCTGTAGCGGATTACTATGGCTCGAGGAGCACTAGACTACATTTCCCCATAAGAAAGGCTGCCAAGGATAAACAACTAGATTGTCGGATCCCACACATACCAAGCATTTCAATCATACACACAATATGCTCGATATGTGTAAATACAACATGGCATCACAACAAGACTCTACGACTCAAGTATTAATTCATTAGGCTCCGAAGAGCCAGATATTACAAACATTGGTCTCCTGACCCAACATTCAGAGCATACAATTCAAACACATGCGGAAGCTTAACATGTCTGAGTACAGACATCTATAAATGAAAAAGGCTAAGAAGCCTGACTATCTACCAGATCCTGCCAAGGGCACAAGATCGTAGCTGAGGTATCAAGCTAAACATCGAAGTCCACGCGGAACTACTAGCGATACTGAAATCTCTCTACAAAACATAAATTAAGCAAACGTGAGTACAAAGGGTACTCAACAAGACTTACATCAGATCTAAACTACATATGCATCGGTATCATCAAGGGGGGTGGAGTTTAACTGCAACAAGCCAGCTTTGACTCAGTGGCTAACCTGATCTACGATTGCAAGCAACTCTTTTGAGGTGGCGCACACGAGTCCACATATTCACCATTCAATACACCACTATGGATCCGCTCTCGTCTCCCTACGAGAAGGCCATCCATAGCACTCACACTTATCTTGCGAGTTCTAGAGTATCTACTTTCACTTGTCTATGAACTGTTATAGGTAACCCAGAAGTCCATTACCGCGGACGCGGCTATTCGAATAGATGATGTTAACCCTGTAGGGGTGTACTTCTTCACACACGCTCTCACCACTTACCGCCGTTTACACGACATGTACTCGGCAACCTTCAAGCGGAAGCCCAACGAGGGTGTCGGCCATGGCCTACCTAAACACTCAAGTATCTAGTCCAGGTTTATCGCCTATCCAGGTTCCATCCGCAGGGAGTACGGCCGAGGTTTCCACATACGGCCCCGAACAATGTGAACAGGGTTCCGAGACACCGAACGGGCGCCCGGTACACCGTGCCACGGTGTATCTACTGCAACATAGCCCACCCCTAGGGTCAGCGCTACGCACGGCCGCCAACACATATCCTATAAACACCAGAAACTAGTTGCAACTCCTGGACAGAGGACAAGGGTGATCAAGAAGCCGAGAGGGTCCATTGGTTTCGGGCCCAATGCGTGGTAGTAACTGATTCATGGATCACAAACACAGAACTCAGTTCCTAAGAACAGTTTCAATGAGACAACCCACCATGTACTCCTACATGGCCTCTCACCGCTACCTTTACCAAATCGTGTTCATACACTTAGCTCACACACAGTAGGACATGTTCACACATCTCCGATTCATCCCCGATGAATCGGAACTGACTCAACTCTAAGCAGTAGCAGGCTTGACAAACAAGCATGAATGAGTAGGCACATCAGGGCTCAAACAACTCCTACTCATGCTAGTGGCTTTCATCTATTTACTGTGGCAATGACAGGTCATGCAGAGGATAAGGGGTTCAACTACCGCGGCAAGTAACAGAGGAAATGTGTTGTCCTAATGCAGTAAAAGAGAGCAGGAGCGAGAGGGTGGGATTATATCGAAATGAACAAGGGGTTTTTGCATGCCTGGCACTTCTGAAGACAATATAGTTCTTCATCGGTGTCAACGATCACGTCGTCAGAAACATCGTCGTCTGAGAGCGGACGGTTACCGGCAAACAGGGAAGGACACAATCAATGCGATGCAACAATATGATGCATGATCATGACATGGCAATATGTTGTTGATTGAGCTAATGCAACTAACAACAAGTTAAATGGAGTTGGTTTGAACACTAGGTTCAAATTCAAATTCAAACTATGAATTCAAATAGTGCATTATCATGTTTTATATTAAACAGTGAGGTTAAGTTGTTCAAACATGCATGAAAATGCCATAAACAGATTCCTTGAATTTTTCTGATAATTTTTCATATATAATTTATTTCATTTGGAGTTAGGGTTGATTTTCTATGATTTTTAGAAGTTTTGGGCATTTTCTGAAAATAAATAAATCATTTAAGATTTATTTAAATTCTAGAAAGGAATTATTGCGTCAGCATGACCTCATAGTGATGTCAGCAGGTCAACGGCTCCGTCCAGGTCAAACCTACGTGTGGGGTCCACACGTCAGTGACACAGTCAACTAACTAAGTTAGTTAGCCCTAACTAACTGGGCTGGGCCCACTGGTCAGCGACTAACCCAGCTAACCTAACTAGCTAATTAGCGCTAACTAAAGTAATTAGTCGGGTGGGGCCCGTGGGTCAGTGGGAGAGAGGGGGAGGTTAAACCGGGCAGTGGGTCAACCCACGCCGGTCAACGGGTCAGCGGTCGCCGGCGTTTAGCCGCCGGCGACGACAGAGACGGCGGGGCAGCTCAGAAATACGCTACAGGGCACCGTTTTAAGCGTGGTTTGTTGCGTTCGAACACCCGCGACGCAGCGCGTCCAGCGGTGGCTGTGGCCGCGGCTGTGGTGGCCGGTAGCGGCAACTGCAGCGAGCGAGGCGGCGGCCGGAGCTCGGGACACACGGGCACGGGGTTTCAGTGCGAGCTTAGAGCAACGGCGTGGCGCGTTCGCTTCCTGGGGACGCGTTGAGCATGTTGGTGATGCTAGGGCGAGCGGGAGAGCGCACGAGCATGGAGCTCGTCGGCCATGGCGGCGGCCGGAGCTCGGAGCTCGCCGGCAAAGGTGCTACGGCACGGAAAAGAGCAAAACAAGGGAGGGGGAGGGGGAAGGAGCTCCCGGTGAACTCGATGGCGTCGTCAGCAAGGTCGGGGAAGCGCCCAAAAGAGCGGGGCGGCGATGGGGATCTCCGGCGTCCAGGGTTGAAGAAGAAGACGGGGGGAGCACTTGGGGCTTCCGGCGTCACGTGGGTTGGTGGAGACGAAGAGGAAGGCGCGGTGGTTCTTTTGGAGGCATCGGCGAGGCAAGGGGTGGACGATGGCCGCGGTGGTTCTCGTCGGCGACGGCGGGCGCGTTCGGTGAGGAGAACAAAGGAGGGGGGGGGAGCGTTCGGGGGAGAGAGAAGGAGAGCCAGACGGCTCTAGAAGTCGCGTGGCGTCGTCTGGACGCGTCGAGGAGGAGCCAGCCAGGCAGGGAGGGAGGAGGTGGCCGGGCGCGTGCCGGTGTGCAGTGGCCACACGCCTCGCGTCCTTCTGGCGCGAGGTGGGTGCCGGTGGCGGCTCTGGTGGGCTGGGCCAGGTAAGTGGGCCACCAGGTGGGCTGCGCAGGTAACCTTAGGTGGGCTTTCTCTCTCTCTCTCTCTCTCTCTCTCTCTCTCTCTCTCTTTTTCTAGTTCTTTTCTGTTTTTCTATTTTTGACATTTGTTTTAATTTGGTTCTTGAACCAAAATAATTTTTCTGCTTCTGACAATTTTTGCAGGGACTAAATGGATTATTCCAAAGCCCCTCAACAATTACCAGAATTATTGGACGTATAGATAACATATCACCTATATAAATCCAATGCAAATAATTATTGGATTAACTCAAATGCCCAAAATAAATATTTCTGTGAATCCAAAAATATTGGTTTGAATTTTACCTCTTGCCAATATTTGTATAGCTTAACAGGAACATTTTATTGGGTTATTTGAAGCAATTTTTAATGTTGATCATTTTTTTTAAATGATTTCTGAGGCTTTCAGCTTTCCCCAATTCAACTTTCAGAAATTTAAACATGATGCATGGATGCTTATGAAGCTAATTGCAATCAAATTCTTGGGCTGTGACAACTCGCACCCACTAAACAAGAATCTCTTCCCGAGATTCAAGACGTGAGGTAAGAAGATAGAGGGGATACAAGCTAACAGAATCTTCACGATCCAGATGTCTTTCTCGAGGATGTTTATTCATTGCATCATATTGATCTTGACATCTTTGCTTCGAGAACTTCATCCAACATGGCGACAAGAGAGCAAGACAACCTCACAAGAGTGGATACAAGATCAACTCCACGGAATGAGACGTAGAAACTTCTCTGGAGCTGAGAGGCAAAACACACATCGAAAGAGATGGAAGGTAATAGATGACAAGGGTTCAAATTGGTAGGCAACGATTCCACGCTGGAGTAGGATGCTGCATGGTTTCAAAGTAGCGAGGAGATAATTGTCAAGATTCCACAACGGGGCACCTTAGGGGAGGTGACTCATAAAATTACTACCATAAGTGGCAAAAAGAATTACTTTTGATACAAGATCATTGAAACTCTTTATACCAGCCTGAGGTAATCACAAACGATCGTTGGAAGGGGTTCGAAAGAATGGCATACTCCGACCAGGATGGATGATGTGGACTACCTTGTTGAAGACAACGCAATGGATGATTTGCTTATCATCGGAAATGGATGGACCCATGGTAAGTCCACTTTTGAAGATGATCCTGAACAACAACTACTGAGGTGCAAGCTGGGAACAAAATGCAAATGTTGGGAATGATTCTGGTCACTGGGGAAAAGGTTCACCGGCAAAGGTGATTCCACCAATTGGATAGCTATCGAACAACTGAGAGAACGGAGGCACATTCCAGTTAACGACAACATCAGAACCTAGTGCCTGAGCGTGCTCTCAAGAACTTGAGCATTTCCATACTCATCAAGGTCTTACCAACATCCGTGCCGAGGATCCTGGGAACACATCTTACTACCATGATGAATAGTGATGGACAATGCGGGTGCAAAGGAAGATAACACTTTCTCAGATTTCACCTTAGCGAGGTCAAGGAAACAAGATTTGGATGATCGACAGAGAGACATTTAGCACTCCTCTTCTAATGTTCTCCTTGATGTGCTAGGATAACCCATTTATTGATACGGTTTGGTATCTAGGACATCAAGTAAAGGTCGGACTTCGGGAGCACAAGAATCCATAAGGATTAACTACGGAGGTAAATCCGACGAAATCCTCATGGGGAGGTGGCCAACTTCCTCAATCAAGATACTACAATAATAGGTCTTCCGACTGGATGTGTTGGCCACGACATCCACTTTACCGGTTATCGGGAGACCAATATTATAGTTCTTGGGAAATGCTCCAACCATCATATCTGCCTGAGATTCAGATCTGGTTGGTGTCAGGATATTCCAGACTCATCGAGTCTAGAAACAAAATGAAAGTTTGCAACACAAATCGACGAGATGACATTGCGAGATTCCCAGGAAATGGACTATGGTAGTAAGCTCCAAAACCAGAGCTGGTGCTGCTAAACACATGTGAACTCGCTGTCTCAGACAAGCATGAACACATGGTAGTCTTACAATGAAACACTACCGAGTCCTGGTTGGGAACCATCATCAAGGATATCAAAGTCCTTGCATAAGTCATATGATTAGCTCTTATGGAGAACTTCTTCTTCCTGAACAAGTCAATCAGTAGCTTGGTGTGCTAGGGATACGTATGGAATGAAGATGATCAGTCTATCAGACCATAGAGTACTTAGCACATGCATGACTGACTTGGGACGATTCCAAAGGAAGAAAAAACAATCTTTCTCAAATTCACGGCGGCAACTTGCACCTAATGCACATGAACTTGGAGAAAGTCACTTCTTACACCAAACATGTATTTCATGAACGGGACATGAAGATAATGCTTACAAAAGTTTCCAACACTAACTTAGATCTTCAATCATGAATCTTGGGGGAGACAACATGCTGCTGATGGGCTCAACAGCAACTCATCAAAATTTCCATATCACTAGACTTCCACCATCATGTGAACACGGTGGTAGCATTGGTCAGACCAAAGGATGTAATGGTGTATGCTCGAGGGATCAACCACAAGTAAAACAACATTACGAACATCGTTGGTTCTGATTTGACTTGACGATAGCCCATACCCAAGTCAAAGTTTTGACAAGACAATAGATCCAACAACTGATCACGAGGACCAATTGGTGAAGATATCATCTTTCTTCAACACACGCACAAACACAAAGATATCCCTTAACATGAACTAAGTCAGACAAGCTTTTATCTTCCAACTCCCCAAGTTGTTGTTTAGCTCAACCGACTAGCTCAGGGTATCCAACACAGATTCTTGGAGAATGGGTGGTTTGGAGAAAACCAACATGACCACGAACTCAACATAGCGGTCAGGTGACAACCTAGTAATACTTCCGAGAAGATATTTGGAACATCATGAACCGCCAATATGTTACTGAGATCGAGAACAATCTTGTTGTTCAAGGCAAGACGATTTGATCAAATAAGCAAGGGGTTGAATAATCCTCACTCATTGACCGAAGAGTGCACCAGAAATAAAGACTAGGTAGCACGATCAATTTTAGGATGATGATTCAATAACCATCACACTAAGAATGAGAATATTGTCCATTAACTACCAAGCAACAGAGTTGCCAGGAGTATTGATTTCACACATCACGACTCACTTGCCGGCATTCCGGTTACAATAACACGGGAACCGAGGAATGAACAATGATGGCAGGAAGTATCACTGCGTCAAGAATTCATAGGAGAAGATGCAATTCTCACGACGCTCTTGACATAAAGTGGGTAATACTTCAGGGTAGAACAGAACCAAAAGCTGCGTTGCATTTTGATCTGCGGAATACAACTGCTTTGACCCAATCCTGGATATGGATGAGGTACTGGAGTTTATTTCTCCCAGTCATTCTGAAATAGAACGGCTTGATGAACCACAAGAATACTAGGCATCGATGAACACGAATGCATACATACTCCTCACTATCAATTGATAGACGAAGATCGGAATATAACGGAAGGGGGACAACTCAAAGGTACATATAACTTTTTGAGTTGTGGATGCATAGATTAGTATGTCGAACGAGTTCAACATATTTCTTCCGGATAACCCAAGAAGAAAGGTAGGGTGAGCAGAGCCACAACTTAGAATGGAGAACTCATTAGGAGCACTCTGTCGTGACCTTTTGGTTCAAAAGAACTCCTGCGAAGAATGGTTCATGATAATTGGAAGAAGGATGTACCACGAACCTCGAGGACTATCGCAAAGGTTACTAATATCCTAAGGGAACTAGCAACACTATCAACATGAGATAGGTAGGAGGAATCTCGGGTTCAAGAACCCATGAATAGAATACCTACCACTACATGGCATCACGGGATGCTTTCGAGAATGGTGGCCAGAATTATCACACCGGGAACACAAAACATGGCTAGATTACTAGGTGACTCCCTCAAATACCTAGGGTCATAATAACAGCTCCAACATATATGTCGAGGCAATAGAGTACCTCAACTGACAGGTAGTGTGATTAATCTGGCCCAAATGGACATCAGGAACAGGGGAAAAGGTTTGCAAATGCATCAGACTATTTAGAAACCTGGGATGGCTCGGACAGCATAACGGCTGTAAATGCTCGAAAAGATTTGAGACATCCTGCAAAAATGGTGGCATAACCACTCAGAATCATAATATCAAGGTTCTGAGGCCAGTTATGAATATATGGAAGTAGTAGGAACTGAACTGCAGCATGAGTCCATCAATCCTATAAGTCAACGGGTTAGTAACACGTCATCCTGATAGATAGATGGGAAGGCCTAGTTCTTAATCCCCATAGAAAGGAAGAGGTTGACTCGGATCAGAATGCCATGAGGTATAAGGAGTAAAAAGAACCTTACGTTCCCTTCCCCAATCAATTCCCTTACATAACTAAAGCATTTCTAGACTCAACTGCGGCCAGTTTGGCTTGGTAATCCTACAGGCAGTGAGGCTCTGATACCAACGCTGTCAGGACCCCGATTCCAAGTCACATCGATCTAGCCGGTAACACCTCATATCACTTTGCGGCCTCACGCACAGTATCCCACGGGTGTCGCCTTACCATGGCCCGGGACCGGTTGCGCCTTTTGGCTCACGTATATGATAGTGTCGCTAGCATCCATATGACAGAGAACCCGGGCCGACATGGCTAGTCGTGAAACCAAAGCGGCACTAACCCATGGGAACAGGCATACATGAATCAACCTCGAGCATGTCGGTCAACAGCGTGTGACTCCGGGCTGTAGCACTGGGCTAACAGGACTCCGGGGAACCCGGGCTGTAGCAGGCTAGGCAGGACTCCGGAAGTCACCGCGTGACATTTCCCCGAAGGGACAGACATAGGAACGAAGTGAATCACATGCCGGCCAGTCAAGTGTCCTGAGCAGTAGTGCTGGGCTAGCAGGACTCCGGTGAACCAGGCTGTAGCGGATTACTATGGCTCGAGGAGCACTAGACTACATTTCCCCATAAGAAAGGCTGCCAAGGATAAACAACTAGATTGTCGGATCCCACACATACCAAGCATTTCAATCATACACACAATATGCTCGATATGTGTAAATACAACATGGCATCACAACAAGACTCTATGACTCAAGTATTAATTCATTAGGCTCCGAAGAGCTAGATATTACAAACATGGGTCTCATGACCCAACATTCAGAGCATACAAGTCAAACACATGCGGAAGCTTAACATGTCTGAGTACAGACATCTATAAATGAAAAAGGCGAAGAAGCCTGACTATCTACCAGATCCTGCCGAGGGCACAAGATCGTAGCTGAGGTATCAAGCTAAACGTCGAAGTCCACGCGGAACTACTAGCGATACTGAAATCTCTCTGCAAAACATAAATTAAGCAAACGTGAGTGCAAAGGGTACTCAGCAAGACTTACATCAGATCTAAACTACATATGCATCGGTATCATCAAGGGGGCGGAGCTTAACTGCAGCAAGCCAGCTTTGACTCAGTGGCTAACCTGATCTATGATTGCAAGCAACTCTTTTGAGGTGGCGCACACGAGTCCACATATTCACCATTCAATACACCACTATGGATCCGCTCTCGTCTCCCTATGAGAAGGCCATCCATAGCACTCACACTTATCTTGCGAGTTTTAGAGTATCCACTTTCACTTGTCTATAACTGTTATAGGTAACCCAGAAGTCCATTACCGCGGACGCGGCTATTCGAATAGATGATGTTAACCCTACAGGGGTGTACTTCTTCACACACGCTCTCACCACTTACCGCCGTTTACACGACATGTACTCGGCAACCTTCAAGCGGAAGCCCAACGAGGGTGTCGGCCATGGCCTACCTAAACACTCAAGTATCTAGTCCAGGTTTATCGCCTATCCAGGTTCCATCCGCAGGGAGTCCGGCCGAGGTTTCCACATACGGCCCCGAACAATGTGAACAGGGTTCCCGAGACACCAAACAGGCGCCCGGTACACCGTGCCATGGTGTATCTACCGCAACATAGCCCACCCCTAGGGTCAGCGCTATGCACGACCGCCAACACATATCCTATAAACACCAGAAACTAGTTGCAACTCTTGGACAGAGGACAAGGGTGATCAAGAAGCTGAGAGGGTCCATTGGTTTCGGGCCCAATGCATGGTAGTAACTGATTCATGGATCACAAACACATAACTCAGTTCCTAAGAACGGTTTCAATGAGACAACCCATCATGTACTCCTACATGGCCTCTCACCGCTACCTTTACCAAATCGTGTTCACACACTTAGCTCACACACAGTAGGACATGTTCACACATCTCCGATTCATCCCCGATGAATCAGAACTGACTCAACTCTAAGCAGTAGCAGGCATGACAAACAAGTATGAATGAGTAGGCACATCAGGGCTCAAACAACTCCTACTCATGCTAGTGGGTTTCATGTATTTACTGTGGCAATGACAGGTCATGCAGAGGATAAGGGGTTCAACTACCGCGGCAAGTAACAGAGGAAACGTGTTGTCCTAATGCAGTAAAAGAGAGCAGGAGCGAGAGGGTGGGATTGTATCGAAATGAACAAGGGGGTTTTGCTTGCCTGTCACTTCTGAAGACAATATTGTTCTTCATCGGTGTCAACGATCACGTCGTCGGAAACATCGTCGTCTGAGAGGGGACGGTTACCGGCAAACAGGAAAGGACACAATCAATGCGATGCAACAATATGATGCATGATCATGACATGGCAATATGCTTTTGATTGAGCTAATGCAACTAACAACAAGTTAAATGGAGTTGGTTTGAACACTAGGTTCAAATTCAAATTCAAACTATGAATTCAGATAGTGCATTATCATGTTTTGGATTAAACAGTGAGGTTAAGTTGTTCAAACATGCATGAAAATGCCATAAACAGATTCCTTGAATTTTTCTGATAATTTTTCATATATAATTTATTTCATTTGGAGTTACGGTTGATTTTCTATGATTTTTAGAAGTTTTGGGCATTTTCTGAAAATAAATAAATCATTTAAGATTTATTTAAATTCCAGAAAGGAATTATTGCATCAGCATGACCTCACAGTGACGTCAGCAGGTCAACGGCTCGGTCCAGGTCAAACTTGACGTGTGGGGTCCACACGTCAGTGACACAGTCAACTAACTAAGTTAGTTAGCCCTAACTAACTGAGCTGGGCCCCCTAGTCAGCGACTATCCCAGCTAACCTAACTAGCTAATTAGCGCTAACTAAAGTAATTAGTGGGCGGGGCCCGTGGGTCAGTGAGAGAGAGGGGGAGGTCAAGCCGGGCAGTGGGTCAACCCACGCTGGTCAACGGGTTAGCGGTCGCCGGCGTTTAGCCGCCGGCGACGACAAAGACGGCGGGGCAGCTCAGAAATGTGCTACAGGGCACCGTTTTAAGCGTGGTTTGTTGCGTTCGAACGCCCGCGACACAGCGCGTCCAGCGGTGGCTGTGGCCGCGGCTGTGGTGGCCGGTAGCGGCAACTGCGGCGAGCGAGGCGGCGGCCGGAGCTCGGGACACACGGGCACGGGGTTTTAGCGCGAGCTTAGAGCAACGGCGTGGCGCGTTCGCTTCCTGGGGACGCGTTGAGCATGTTGGTGATGCTAGGGCAGGCGGGAGAGCGCACGAGCATGGAGCTCGTCGCCCATGGCGGCGGCCGGAGCTCGGAGCTCGCGGGCAAAGGTGCCATGGCACGGAAAAGAGCAAAACGAGGGAGGGGGAGGGGGAAGGTGAACTCGATGGCGTCGTTAGCAAGGTCGGGGAAGCACCCAAAAGAGCGGGGCGGTGATGGGGATCTCCGGCGTCCAGGGTTGAAGAAGAAGACGGGGGGAGCACTCGAGGCTTCCGGCGTCACGTGGGTTGGTGGAGACGAAGAGGAAGGCGCGGCGGTTCTTCTGGAGGCATCGGCGAGGCGAGGGTTGGACGATGGCCGCGGTGGTTCTCGTCGGCGGCGGCGGGCGCGTTCGGTGAGGAGAACAGAGGAGGGGGGGAGAGCCTTCGGGGGAGAGAGAAGGAGAGCCAGACGGCTCTGGGGGTCGTGTGGCGTCGTCCGGACGCGTCGAGGAGGAGCCAGCCAGGCAGGGAGGGAGGAGGTGGCCGGGCGCGTGCCGGTGCGCGGTGGCCACACGCCTCGCGTCCTTCTGGCGCGAGGTGGGAGATGGTGGCGGCTCTGGTGGGCTGGGCCAGGTAAGTGGGCCACCAGGTGGGCTGCGCAGGTAACCTTAGGTGGGCTTTCTCTCTCTCTCTCTTTCTAGTTCTTTTCTGTTTTTCTATTTCTGACATTTGTTTTAATTTGGTTCTTGAACCAAACTAATTTTTCTGCTTCTGACAATTTTTGTAGGGACTAAATGGATTATTCCAAAGCTCCTCAACAATTACCAGAATTATTGGACGTATAGATAACATATCACCTATATAAATCCAATGCAAATAATTATTGGATTAACTCAAATGCCCAAAATAAATATTTCTGTGAATCCAAAAATATTGGTTTGAATTTTACCACTTGCCAATATTTGTATAGCTTAACAGGAACATTTTATTGGGTTATTTGAAGCAATTTTTAATGTTGATCATTTTTTTTGAAATGATTTCTGAGGCTTTCAGCTTTCCCCAATTCAACTTTCAGAAATTTAAACATGATGCATGGATGCTTACGAAGCTAATTGCAATCAAATTCTTGGGCTGTGACAACTCGCCCCCACTAAACAAGAATCTCGTCCCGAGATTCAAGACGTGAGGTAAGAAGACAGAGGGGATACAAGCTAACACAATCTTCACGATCGAGATGTCTTTCTCGAGGATGTTGATACATTGCATCATATTGATCTTGACATCTTTCCTTCGAGAACTTCATCTAACATGGCGACAAGAGAGCAAGACAACCTCACAAGAGTGGATACAAGATCAACTCCACGAAATGAGACATAGAAACTTCTCTGGAGCTGAGAGGCAAAACACACATCGAGAGAGATGGAAGGTAATAGATGACAAGGGTTCAAATTGGTAGGCAACGATTCCACGCTGGAGTAGGATGGTGCATGGTTTCAAAGTAGCGAGGAGATAATTGTCATGATTCCACAACGGGACACCTTAGGGGAGGTGGCTCGTAAAATTACTACCTTAAGTGGCAAAAAGAATTACTTTTGATACAAGATCATTGAAACTCTTTATACCAGCCTGAGGTAATCACAAACGATCGTTGGAAGGGGTTCGAAAGAATGGCATACTCCGACCAGGATGGATGATGTGGACTACCTTGTTGAAGACAACGCAATGGATGATTTGCTTATCATTGGAAATGGATGGACCCATGGTAAGTCCACTTTTGAAGATGATCCTGAACAACAACTACTGAGGTGCATGCTGGGAACAAAATGCAAATGTTGGGAATGATTCTGGTCACTGGGGAAAAGGTTCACCGGCAATGGTGATTCCACCAATTGGATAGCTATCGAACAACTGAGAGAACGGAGGCACATTCCAGTTAACGACAACATCAGAACCTAGTGCCTGAGCGTGCTCTCAAGAACTTGAGCATTTCCATACTCATCAAGGTCTTACCAACATCCGTGCCGAGGATCCTGGGAACACATCTTACTACCATGATGAATAGTGATGGACAATGCGGGTGCAAAGGAAGATAACACTTTCTCAGATTTCACCTTAGCGAGGCCAAGGAAACAAGATCTGGATGATCGACAGAGAGACATTTAGCACTCCGCTTCTAATGTTCTCCTTGATGTGCTAGGATAACCCATTTATTGATACGGTTTGGTATCTAGGACATCAAGTAAAGGTCGGACTTCGGGAGAACAAGAATCCGTAAGGATTAACTACGGAGGTAAATCCTACGAAATCCTCATGGGGAGGTGGCCAACTTCCTCAATCAAGATACTACAATAATAGGTCTTCCGACTGGATGTGTTGGCCACGACATCCACTTTACCAGTTATCGGGAGACCAATATTATAGTTCTTGGGAAATGCTCCAACCATCATATCTGCCTGAGATTCAGATCTGGTTGGTGTCAGGATATTCCAGACTCATCGAGTCTAGAAACAAAATGAAAGTTTGCAACACAAATCGACGAGATGACATTGCGAGATTCCCAGGAAATGGACTATGGTAGTAAGCTCCAAAACATGAGCTGGTGCTGCTAAACACATGTGAACTCGCTGTCCCAGACAAGCATGAACACATGGTAGTCTTACAATGAAACACTACCGAGTCCTGGTTGGGAACCATCATCAAGGATATCAAAGTCCTTGCATAAGTCATATGATTAGCTCTTATGGAGAACTTCTTCTTCCTGAACAAGTCAATCAGTGGCTTGGTGTGTTAGGGATACGTATGGAATGAAGATGATCAGTCTATCAGACCATAGAGTACTTAGCACATGCATGACTGACTTGGGACGATTCCAAAGGAAGCAAAAACAATCTTTCTCGAATTCACGGCGGCAACTTGCACCTAATGCACATGAACTTGGAGAAAGTCACTTCTTACACCAAACATGTATTTCATGAACGGGACATGAAGATAATGCTTACAAAAGTTTCCAACACTAACTTAGATTGTCAATCATGAATCATGGGGGAGACAACATGCTGCTGATGGGCTCAACAACAACTCATCAAAATTTCCATATCACTGGACTTCCACCATCATGTGAACATGGTGGTAGCATTGGTCAGACCAAAGGATGTAATGGTGTATGCTCGAGGGATCAACCACAAGTAAAACAACATTACGGACATCATTGGTTCTGATTTGACTTGACGATAGCCCATACCCAAGTCAAAGTTTTGACAAGATAATAGATCCAACAACTGATCACGAGGACCAATTGGTGAAGATATCATCTTTCTTCAACACACGCACAAACACAAAGATATCCCTTAACATGAACTAAGTCAGACAAGCTTTTATCTTCCAACTCCCCAAGTTGTTGTTTAGCTCAACCGACTAGCTGAGGGTATCCAACACAGATTCTTGGAGAATGGGTGGTTTGGAGAAAACCAACATGACCACGAACTCAACATAGCGGTCAGGTGACAACCTAGTAATACTTTTGAGAAGATATTTGGAACATCATGAACCGCCAATATGTTACTAAGATCGAGAACAATCTTGTTGTTCAAGGCAAGACGATTTGATCAAATAAGCAAGGGGTTGAATAATCCTCACTCATTGATCGAAGAGTGCACCAGAAATAAAGACTAGGTAGCACGATCAATTTTAGGATGATGATTCAATAACCATCACACTAAGAATGAGAATATTGTCCATTAACTACCAAGCAACAGAGTTGCCAGGAGTATTGATTTCACACATCAGGACTCACTTGCCGGCATTCCGGTTACAATAACACGGGAACCGAGGAATGAACAATGATGGCAGGAAGTATCACTGCGTCAAGAATTCATGGGAGAAGGTGCAATTCTCATGACGCTCTTGACATAAAGTGGGTAATACTTCAGGGTAAAACAGAACCAAAAGCTGGGTTGCATTTTGATCTGCGGAATACAACTTCTTTGACCCAATCCTGGATATGGATGGGGTACTGGAGTTTATTTCTCCCAGTCATTCTGAAATAGAACGGCTTGATGAACCACAGGAATACTAGGCATCAATGAATACGAATGCATACATACTCCTCACTATCAATTGATAGACGAAGATCGGAATATAAAGGAAGGGGGACAACTCAAAGGTACATATAACTTTTTGAGTTGTGGATGCATAGATTAGTATGTCGAACGAGTTCAACATATTTCTTCCGGATAACCCAAGCAGAAAGGTAGGGTTAGCAGAGTCACAACATAGAATGGAGAACTCATCAGGAGCACTTTGTCGTGACCTTTTGGTTCAAAAGAACTCCTGCCAAGAATGGTTCATGATAATTGGAAGAAGGATGTACCACGAACCTCGAGGACTATCGCAAAGGTTACTAATATCCTAAGGGAACTAGCAACACTATCAACATGAGATAGGTAGGAGGAATCTCGGGTTCAAGAACCCATGAATAGAATACCTACCACTACATGGCATCACGGGATGCTTTCGAGAATGGTGGCCAGAATTATCACACCGGGAACACAAAACATGGCTAGATTACTAGGTGACTCCCTAAAATACCTAGGGTCATAATAATAGCTCCAACATATATGTCGAGGCAATAGAGTACCTCAACTGACAGGTAGTGTGATTAATCTGGCCCAAATGGACATCAGGAACAGGGGAAAAGGTTTGCAAATGCATCAGACTGTTTAGAAACCTGGGATGACTCGGACAGCATAACGGCTGTAAATGCTCGAAAAGATTTGAGACATCCTGCAAAAATGGTGGCATAACCACTCAGAATCATAATATCAAGGTTCTGAG
Organism: Triticum monococcum; assembly: GCA_034509565.1. NCBI lineage: Eukaryota > Viridiplantae > Streptophyta > Magnoliopsida > Poales > Poaceae > Triticum > Triticum monococcum. Next base: position 344,247,615 of record CM067847.1, read on the forward strand.
GCCAGTTATGAATATATGGAAGTAGTAGGAACTGAACTGCAGCATGAATCCATCAATCCTATAAGTCAACGGGTTAGTAACACGTCATCCTGATAGATAGATGGGAAGGCCTAGTTCTTAATCCCCGTAGAAAGGAAGAGGTTGACTCGGATCAGAATGCCATGAGGTATAAGGAGTAAAAAGAACCTTACGTTCCCTTCCCCAATCAATTCCCTTACATAACTAAAGCATTTCTAGACTCAACTACGACCAGTTTGGCTTGGTAATCCTACAGGCAGTCAGGCTCTGATACCAACGCTGTCAGGACCCCGATTCCAAGTCACATCGATCTAGCCAGTAACACCTCATATCACTTTGCGGCCTCATGCATGGTATCCCACGGGTGTCGCCTTACCATGGCCCGGGACCGGTTGCGCATTTTGGCTCACGTATATGATAGTGTCGCTAGCATCCATATGACAGAGAACCCGGGCTAACATGGCTAGACGTGAAACCAAAGCGGCACTAACCCATGGGAACATGCATACATGAATCAACCTCAAGCATGTCGGTCAACAGCGTGTGACTCCGGGCTGTAGCACTGGGCTAACAGGACTCCGGGGAACCCGGGCTGTAGCAGGCTAGGCAGGACTCCGGAAGTCACCGCGTGACATTTCCCCGAAGGGACAGACATAGGAATGAAGTGAATCACATGCCGGCTAGTCAAGTGTCCTGAGCAGTAGTGTTGGGCTAGCAGGACTCCGGTGAACCAGGTTGTAGCGGATTACTATGGCTCGAGGAGCACTAGACTACATTTCCCCATAAGAAAGGCTGCCAAGGATAAACAACTAGATTGTTGGATCCCACACATACCAAGCATTTCAATCATACACACAATATGCTCGATATGTGTAAATACAACATGGCATCACAACAAGACTCTATGACTCAAGTATTAATTCATTAGGCTCCGAAGAGCTAGATATTACAAACATGGGTCTCATGACCCAACATTCAGAGCATACAAGTCAAACACATGCGGAAGCTTAACATGTCTGAGTACAGACATCTATAAATGAAAAAGGCTAAGAAGCCTGACTATCTACCAGATCCCGCCGAGGGCACAAGATCGTAGCTGAGGTATCAAGCTAAACGTCAAAGTCCACACGGAACTACTAGCGATACTGAAATCTCTCTACAAAACATAAATTAAGCAAACGTGAGTACAAAGGGTACTCAGCAAGACTTACATCAGATCTAAACTACATATGCATCGGTATCATCAAGGGGGGGGGGTGGAGTTTAACTGCAGCAAGCCAGCTTTGACTCAGTGGCTAACCTGATCTACGATTGGAAGCAACTCTTTTGAGGTGGTGCACACGAGTCCACATATTCACCATTCAATACACCACTATGGATACGCTCTCGTCTCCCTACGAGAAGGCCATCCATAGCACTCACACTTATCTTGCGAGTTTTAGAGTATCCACTTTCACTTGTCTATGAACTGTTATAGGTAACCCAGAAGTCCATTACCGCGGACGCGGCTATTCGAATAGATGATGTTAACCCTGCAGGGGTGTACTTCTTCACACATGCTGTCACCACTTACCGCCGTTTACACGACATGTACTCGGCAACCTTCAAGCGGAAGCCCAACGAGGGTGTCGGCCATGGCCTACCTAAACACTCAAGTATCTATTCCAGGTTTATCGCCTATCCAGGTTCCATCCGCAGGGAGTCCGGCCGAGGTTTCAACATACGGCCCCGAACAATGTGAACAGGGTTCCCGAGACACCAAACGGGTGCCCGGTACACCGTGCCACGGTGTATCTACCGCAACATAGCCCACCCCTAGGTTCAGCGCTACGCACGGCCGCCAACACATATCCTATAAACACCAGAAACTAGTTGCAACTCCTGGACAGAGGACAAGGGTGATCAAGAAGCCGAGAGGGTCCATTGGTTTCGGGCCCAATGCGTGGTAGTAACTGATTCATGGATCACAAACACGGAACTCAGTTCCTAAGAACGGTTTCAATGAGACAACCCACCATGTACTCCTACATGGTCTCTCACCGCTACCTTTACCAAATCGTGTTCACACACTTAGCTCACACACAGTAGGACATGTTCACACATCTCCGATTCATCCCCGATGAATCGGAACTGACTCAACTCTAAGCAGTAGCAGGCATGACAAACAAGCATGAATGAGTAGGCACATCAGGGCTCAAACAACTCCTACTCATGCTAGTGGGTTTCATCTATTTACTGTGGCAATGACAGGTCATGCAGAGGATAAGGGGTTCAACTACCACGGCAAGTAACAAAGGAAACGTGTTGTCCTAATGCAGTAAAAGAGAGCAGGAGCGAGAGGGTGGGATTGTATCGAAATGAACAAGGGGGTTTTGCTTGCCTGGCACTTCTGAAGACAATATAGTTCTTCATCGGTGTCAACGATCACGTCGTCGGAAACATCGTCGTCTGAGAGGGGACGGTTACCGGCAAACAGGGAAGGACACAATCAATGCGATGCAACAATATGATGCATGATCATGACATGGCAATATGCTGTTGATTGAGCTAATGCAACTAACAACAAGTTAAATGGAGTTGGTTTGAACACGAGGTTCAAATTCAAATTCAAACTATGAATTCAAATAGTGCATTATCATGTTTTGGATTAAACAGTGAGGTTAAGTTGTTCAAACATGCATGAAAATGCCATAAACAGATTCCTTGAATTTTTCTGATAATTTTTCATATATAATTTATTTCATTTGGAGTTATGGTTGATTTTCTATGATTTTTAGAAGTTTTGGGCATTTTCTGAAAATAAATAAATCATTTAAGATTTATTTAAATTCCAGAAAGGAATTATTGCGTTAGCATGACCTCACAGTGACGTCAGCAGGTCAACGGCTCGGTCCAGGTCAAACCTGACGTGTGGGGTCCACACGTCAGTGACACAGTCAACTAACTAAGTTAGTTAGCCCTAACTAACTGGGCTGGGCCCACTGTTCAGCCACTAACCCAGCTAACCTAACTAGCTAATTAGCGCTAACTAAAGTAATTAGTCGGGCGAGGCCCGTGGGTCAATGAGAGAGAGGGGGAGGTCAAACTGGGCAGTGGGTCAACCCACGCCGGTCAACTGGTCAGCGGTCGCCGGCGTTTAGCCGCCGGCGACGACAAAGACGGCGGGGCAGCTCGGAAATGCGCAACAGGGCACCGTTTTAAGCATGGTCTGTTGCGTTCGAACGCCCGCGACGCAGCGCGTCCAGCGATGGCTATGGCCGCGGCTGTGGTGGCCGGTAGCGGTAACTGCGGCGACCGAGGCGGCGGCCAGAGCTCGGGACACACGGGCGCGGGGTTTCAGCGCAAGCTTAGAGCAACGGCGTGGAGCATTCACTTCCTGGGGACGCGTTGAGCATGTTGGTGATGCTAGGGCGGGCGGGAGAGTGCACGAGCATGGAGCTCGTCGGCCATGGCGGCGGCCGGAGCTCGGAGCTCCCGGGCAAAGGTGCTATGGCACAGAAAAGAGCAAAACAAGGGAGGAGGAGGGGAAGGAGCTCACGGTGAACTTGATGGCGTCGTCAGCAAGGTCGGGGAAGCGCCCAAAAGAGCGGGGCGGCAATGGGGATCTCCGGCGTCCAGGGTTGAAGAAGAAGACGGGGGGAGCACTCGGGGCTTCCGGCGTCACGTGGGTTGGTGGAGACGAAGAGGAAGGCGCGGCGGTTCTTTTGGAGGCATCGGCGAGGCGAGGGGTGGACGATGGCCGCGCTGGTTCTCGTCGGCGGCGGCGGGCGCGTTCGGTGAGGAGAACAGAGGAGGGGGGGAGAGCGTTCGGGGGAGAGAGAAGGAGAGCCAGACGGCTCTGGGGTCGCGTGGCGTCGTCCGGACGCGTCGAGGAGGAGCCAACCAGGCAGGGAGGGAGGAGGTGGCCGGGCGCGTTCCGGTGCGCGGTGGCCACATGCCTCGCGTCCTTCTGGCATGAGGTGGGAGACGGTGGCAGCTCTGGTGGGCTGGGCCAGGTAAGTGGGCCACCAGGTGGGCTGCGCAGGTAACCTCAAGTGGGCTTTCTCTCTCTCTCTTTTTCTAGTTCTTTTCTGTTTTTCTATTTCTGACATTTGTTTTAATTTGGTTCTTGAACCAAACTAATTTTTCTGCTTCTGACAATTTTTGCAGGGACTAAATGGATTATTCCAAAGCCCCTCAACAATTACCAGAATTATTGGACGTATAGATAACATATCACCTATATAAATCAAATGCAAATAATTATTGGATTAACTCAAATGCCCAAAATTAATATTTCTATGAATCCAAAAATATTTGTTTGAATTTTACCTCTTGCCAATATTTTTATAGCTTAACAGGAACATTTTATTGGGCTATTTGAAGCAATTTTTAATGTTGATCATTTTTTTGAAATGATTTTTGAGGCTTTCAGCTTTCCCCAATTCAACTTTCAGAAATTTAAACATGATGCATGGATGCTTATGAAGCTAATTGCAATCAAATTCTAGGGCTGTGACACATGAACTGATAGAATTAGCCGGCAAGCTTTTTAACCAAGTACGGGCCGTTCCTTCAAGCATCATGGTGAAGTATTTCGCACAAGCCGCATCATCCACATCAAGCATCTCCATGGCCATCTCATAGCTCTCCACCCATGTCTCTGGAGGTTGATCCGCCGTGTAATTTGGTACTTTGCGCGGGCCTATGAAATCCTTAGGCAGGCGCACATTGCGTAAAGCGGGGACAAGGCAAGGCACCCCCAAAGAACTAGAAGTAACACCAGGTTCGATCGAGACAGTTGGACGAACCGGCGTGAGCTGCCGAGCCTGATGCTACGCGGCTAACTCGGCCTCCCTGCGCGCTCGGGCCCGGTCCACCACTTTCTGAGCGTTATCAGCACCACCCGCCGGGTTGTTGCCACGGGGTGCTCCACATCGTTCATTACTCGACACTGCCAGTTCATCCATATGTCTGCTATAGCTTCGGCTTGGACGGGGGGTCGAGTGGATCCGGTCGCGGCTGTACGAGTATGCTTCCTGTTGGACCAAAGCTGTCCTCAGAAGCTCCTTGACCCGTCGCGTTTCTACTGCCTGCGGCGAGTCACCTTCAATTGTAATGGCCTCCAGCCACGCAGCAGCGATGACGAGATTGTCCATTGGGTTGGAGTAATGACCTGGAGGTGTTAAAACAGCCTGAGGTATCACGGTTTTTGACGAGGTGGGTCCATCTGACGAGGCTGAACCGGTGCACCGGTCCCATTAGCTTCCGCCCGGTTTCCCTCTAGCGGATTGATGGTTCCTGCTCCTGGAGTGTTGAAAAGGTCTCTGGCCTCGAAAATCGGAGGCAAACGGGATCGGTACTTCCTCCTCACGACTTCCTGCGACGCACTCTGGTCCAACATGATCCTGTAGGCTTGTGCGTCTAAAGCGGCCCGCTTCGTGGCCATCCTGGTGTCCTCAGCTGCCAGATCCGCCTTGGCCTGGGTGATTTGTTCCTTTATCTTTGCAATCTCCACGTTGTGGACGTCCTGATCCGCTGGATTAGCTTCCGCCATAAGCACAACCAATGCATCAAATAGCTCTGATAGAACTTGAACCGGCGAGCGCACAGGGCCTCCTGCCCCGGCAGCTGTCGCCGCTGCTGAACCGGAGGTTGTTGCCGCAGCGGTCGAAGAATGAAGTGCTGCTTGTGTGCCGGCCATGAATATTCCAACCCGGTTGGGCAGATCAGAGGGGTCCGGAATACTGTCTCCATCGGAACAGCCCCCAATCCGGCCATCTTGAAGCTGATAAAGAGATTCAGTTTCTCCGGTCGATGACTCGTCATCAGAACAAACGACAGTCTCGCCGCGAGATTCCAATCCATCCTTATAACTTCCTCCATGGATGACTCCCACGAAGGCACGCTTCATGGCCGGTTTAACCTGGGCGGATCGCGCACGCTGAGCCGTCTCGACTAGGTTGGTGCAGATGTTCGGCTCAGGGCCCGGTTCACCGATCTTGCCAATGAAAACGTGAATGCCACCAAAGGGGACCCGGTACCCGTACTCAACTGAGCCGGCCTCGGGGCCCCAGCCTACATCGTCGATGTGGAGCTTGCCGCGACGACTCTTAGTCATCCGGCCTACAGCGTAGCCCTTGAGTCCTTCAAAGCGGCCCTCCAAGAACCTGAAACCATCGTGCGATAGCCCCACGGTTGGCGCCAACTGTCGTGGTTTTGTCACGGCAGATGTCCTAGAGAAAGGACTTAGTCGTGGAGCCATCGCGACGGGTTAGCTTGAAGGGGTTAAAGCGGACACAGGGACGCAAGAGAGTTTATACTAGTTTGGCCCCTTCGATGAAGGTAAAAGTCTACGTCTAGTTGTGATGGAATTGATGGGGTTTCGATGACTAGGGAGCAAACAAGCTTCGCCTATGTCTCGACTTGTTGTCTGTTGTCCTTGAACCGCCGCCGAGTCGTCCCCTTATATACACGGGTGACGCCCGTCGGTTCACAAAGTCCCAACACCGGTCCATATTCGTATCCGGGTTGGTCTCTCCTTATTCGTAACTTACAATACAAGTTTATATACAAATACCGGATTACAGCTACAAGTCTTAAACCGACTACGGGCCTTAAGCCCTCATCTGTCTTCTTGGGCTTTAGCACTCTTGAACTACTGATGAAGTTGACCCGGCCCAGATAAGCCGGTTTACGCCCAGCAGTAATATCCCCAACAAACGGTATTTCGGTCACTTCACTTTTCGGAGGAAAGTTGCAAGTGTCAGATGATTCAAAATCAAACGACTTCAAAATCCATCATAATGGAATTTTTCCATGCGGGTTTCTCCAATGTGACCAGATGCAGTGCCACACATGTGTGGTATTCTCATAGTCTCGTGACATTTAGTGTCAGCGTTATGGATGTATCATATTACCATCAATATTCATAACATACGTCCCATCTTGGTTGGAAGCATGACCCTTCATGTTATTCATAATACTTAACAACAATTGTTGGTTTTATGAACAACTCTTTTGCAACAAACATTGTGCAATGGGCTAGAGTGTATGAAACTCTAAAATGAATTATGAAAGTAAACCCAGAGGTATTGTATTATTATCAATATTCATAACATACATCTCATTCATAATGAAAGTATGGCCCTTGTGCTATTCATAACATCGAACATAAAAAGTTCTCTTATGAACAACCTTCTTGCAAGATACCTTATGCAATGGGCAAGAGTTTGTAAAACTCTAAATGAATTATGAAAATAAATACAGACATCAATACACCGATGGAAGGTATAGTAACATTTACTATGTTCCCTGTGTATACCTTAACCTCATTTCTAGCTAGTCTTTTTAGGCCATAGTAGCTCTTACGTTGATTCGCAACAGAATGCAATCGAGCGGGTATCTTTGTGATTAACTCACAATACCCAAGAATTAGTGATTAACATGTTTAACCATAATTCCCAAGAGCTATATCTTTGACCAGCCTACTATACATCAAAATCTTGTATGACATTCATACATGAGCTGGATATTCCAATCATCTTTCTTTCTGCCTTTATACTTCTAACAGTTTAACTTTTAGTATTTCTCCTACTCGCAAAAGAAGCACCCAACTTAAGAGTGACGTTAGCCCCGGACTTCCTAGGCTTGTAAGTCATACTAACACCCTTTAGACACTTCCTTTCTCTTTAAGTTGTTGTTTTATTCAACTTTGAAAGCACAAGTGCTCCCTAGGTGGTTTTGATAATTGATGACAACATATCTCTTGTTGGACTAACTTTTTCATCTAGTATGTTTCAGATAAGTTCAACAATGGAGTGGCATGGACTAAAGGTTGTGGGAAGGTCTCCAAGATGCTAAGGACAAAGGATTGGCTAAAGCTTGAAGTTCAAGACTCTTCATTTTACATTTTAGTGATCCAAGATCACATTGTGTCCATAGGAAAAGCAAATACTATCAAGGAGGGATGAGGTGTTGCTTAATAAGCCTCTTGCTTCATGTGCTTAATGATATGCTCCAAAATCCTCAGCTACTTTCCCATATCCACAAATGACCAAAACCCTAAGCCAAACTCGGACCTACCGATTATTCCTATCCGGCGCCACCGAGTTTCACTTGTCATAGCCACTGCCAGAAACCCTAATCAGTTCGGTCTCACCGATGGGATCTCGGTCTCACCGAGATGGGCTTGCAAACTCTCTGTTACCTATTGCATTATTCTCGGTCCCACCGAGATATGCAATCGGTCCCACCGAGTTTGCTTGGCCAACTCTCTATTTCGCTTATTACCCAAATCGGTCCCACCGAGTTTGAGTAATCGATCAAACCGAGTTTTGGATTTACCCTAACCCTAGCACATCGGTCCCACCGAGTTGATTCAGTCGGTCCCACCGAAATCTCTAACGGTCACTAGGTTTACCTTTTCGGTCCGACCGAGTTTGTTGATTCGGTCCCACCGAGATTGGAAAACTGTGTGTAATGGTTGGATTTTCTGTGGAGGCTATATATACCCCTCCACCTCCTCTTCATTTGTAGAGAGAGCCATCAGACTAAGCCTACACTTCCAGCATCCTATTTTTGAGAGAGAACTACCTACTCATGTGTTGAGACCAAGACATTCCATTCCTCCCATATGAATCTTGATCTCTAGCCTTCCCCAAGTTGCTTTCCACTCAAATCTTCTTTCCACCAGATCCAAATCCTATGAGAGAGAGTTGAGTGTTGGGGAGACTATCATTTGAAGCACAAGAGCAAGGAGTTCATCATCAACACACCATTTGTTACTTCTTGGAGAGTGGTGTCTCCTAGATTGGCTAGGTGTCACTTGGGAGCCTCCGACAAGATTGTGGAGTTGAACCAAGGAGTTTGTAAGGGCAAGGAGATCGCCTACTTCGTGAAGATCTACCGCTAGTGAGGCAAGTCCTTCGTGGGCGATGGCCATGGTGGGATAGACAAGGTTGCTTCTTCGTGGACCCTTCGTGGGTGGAGCCCTCCGTGGACTCGCGCAACCGTTACCCTTCGTGGGTTGAAGTCTCCATCAACGTGGATGTAGGATAGCACCACCTATCCGAACCACGGGAAAAACATCCGTGTCTCCGATTGCGTTTGATTTCTCCAAACCCTTTCCTATACATTCTTGCAAGTTGCATGCTTTACTTTCCGCTGCCTATATACTCTTTGCATACTTGCTTGATATGTATTGTGATTGTTGAAATTATGCTTAAACTCCACTTAAACCGAAAAAGCTTAAAAATTGCAACTTTGGCAAGAAGTGTCTAATCACCCCCCTCTAGACACATCTACTTCAAGGTCCTACAAGTGGTATCAGAGCTTTGGTCTCCATTGCCTTGGTTTAATCACCATTGGAGGAAGATGGATGTGTCTACTTTAGGGAGTCTTAGACATAGAGTGCCTATTCTTGATGGAGAATATTTTCATGAGTGGAAAAATGAGATGCTTGTAATCTACAACCAATATCATTTGAACAAGTATATTGCTAGCCCTTGTGCACCTCACATTGATCCTTTGCATCCTACCCTAGATGAAGATATTGACATGATTCGCAATCTTAGAACTATTGAGCTCATCATTAGAGGATTGCCCAAAAATTTGATTGCTAGTTTGCCTACTCTTAATTGTGCCTATACTATGTGGAAATTTCTTGAGGAATGATTTCCCGACCATTCCTTAAAAAATTTGGATGAAATTCTCCATAAATCTATTGCCTTGAGTAAGATGAACTCTAGTGATCCTAGTTTTGGTGATTGTCTACTTGAGCTTGCCAATCTCAAGCGAGCTAAAGGAGATGTTGGAATCATTAGTGATATTATATTCGAAGCTATAAGAATTCATAAAAGTGACCACCTTGATGATCATTTATCTAATGAATTATCCTCTCTAGGAAATGATGAGTCACAAGATCATGGTGAACATGGATACTATGATGATGATGATAGTGACTTCAATCTTGATGATGCAATGAGACACTTTGGTCTTACGGCAAATCTTTGGGGATATGAATCAGGAGGAAAGGAATGGGTTCTTGATAGTGGATGTACTGATCATATGACCGGAGATGAAGAGATGTTCCGTGAGCTTGCTGAAAATGACGGCCCTCGAAAATATGTCACCTTTGGTGATAATTCAAAGGGTAAAGTGGTTGGCCTTGGTAAGGTGGCCATCTCACATGATAGTTCCATTCAAAATGTCATGCTCATTGAATCACTCGGTTACAACTTACTTTCAGTATCTAGACTTGCTGATTTCGATTTGAATGTCCTATTTACTGAGGTAGATTGCCAAGTTTTTCGTCGAGACAATCATAAAATGGTCTTTACCGGTATGCGTAGAGGTGATCTGTACATTGTCGATTTCTCTAAAAAGGCACAACCTAAAACTTGCTTTATTGCTAAATCCTCAAAAGGTTGGTTGTGGCATAGACGACTAGGTCACGTTGGCATGAGAAATCTTGACAAGCTTATTAAAGGAAATCATATCCTTGGAGTTAACGATTTCATATTTGATAAGGATAGACTTTGAAGTGCTTGTCAAGCAGGTAAACAGGTTGGAGGAAGGCATCCCGTGAAGAACATCATGACTACAAGGAGGCCACTCGAGCTACTTCATATGGATCTTTTTGGTCCCAACGCCTACAAGAGTCTCGGTGGAAATTCTTTTGGTCTAGTTATAGTTGATGATTTTTCAAGATTTACGTGGGTGTTCTTTCTAAATGACAAGTCGCAGGTCCAGAAGATCTTCAAAAACTTCGCTAGGAAGGCCCAAAATCAGTTTGACGTGAAGATCAAGAAGGTTCGGAGTGACAACGGAACGGAGTTCAAGAACGCAAATGTGGACACCTTTCTTGACGAAGAATCGATTTCACACGAGTTCTTTGCTACGTACACACCTCAACAAAATGGAGTTGTTGAGAGGAAGAACCGGATGCTCATCGAAATGGCAAGAACAATGCTTGATGAATACAAGATGCCGAAGCACTTTTGGGCAGAAGTGGTTGAGACAGCTTGTCACGCAACAAATCGCTTGTATCTTCACAAGCTACTCGGCAAGACGGCATACGAGCTCCTCACCGGTAACAAACCCCAAGTTGGACACTTTCGAGTATTCGGCTCTAAGTGCTACATTCTTGATAAGCATCGTCGTTCAAAGGTTCCTCCTAAATCTCATGAAGGTTTCCTACTTGGTTATGGCTCAAACTCTCGCACTTACCGTGTCTTCAACAATTTCACCCGAAATGTTGAAGAGACGGTAGATGTGAAGTTTGATGAATCTAATGGCTCGCAAGTAGAGCAATTGCCAATTGATGTAGGAGACAAAGACCCTTCAGAAGCAATCCAAGACTTGTCCATAGGCAAAGTTCGTCCAACGGAGGTGAAGGAGAGCACTTCATCCGTCCAAGTGGAAGCTTCTACTTCACAACAAGGTGAACCAAGAATTGATACGGAAGCATCCACAAGTGGAACACACCAAGATGAAGAAGACAAAGAAGTGCATCAAGACGAACATCAACAACCTCCTTCTCCACCACGATAAGAAAACGACAACGTCAACAATGAGGAAGGCCAAGAAGAAGAACAAGATGAATAAGATGTTCAACAAAGACCCAAGCAAAAGCTCTCACGAGTTCGAGCAAGAATTGCCAAAGATCATCACGTCGAGCAAATCTTCAATGATATACAAACATGGAGAATCACTCGCTCAAAAACTCGTTTAGCTAACTTTTGTGAAAACTATTCATTCATCTCTAGCATTGAACCTATGAAGGTTGAAGAAGCATTGGAAGATCCGGATTGGATAAACGCCATGCATGAAGAGCTACACAACTTTGAGAGAAACCAAGTTTGGACATTGGTTGAGAAGCCCGACGACAACCACAACATCATTGGTACCAAATGGGTGTTTCGCAACAAGAAAGATGAAGAGGGACAAGTGGTTCGCAACAAAGCACGTCTCGTCGCCCAAGGGTACACACAAGTCGAAGGTATGGACTATGGTGAGACATATGCTCCCGTTGCTAGACTTGAGTCCATTCGCATCTTACTTGCCTATGCTAATCACCATAACATCACCTTGTACCAAATGGACATTAAAAGTGCTTTTCTAAATGGTGAAATAGAGGAGGAAGTTTATGTCAAACAACCTCCCGGCTTTGTCAATCCTAAGAAACCAATCATGTTTACAAACTTCACAAAGCTCTTTATGGTCTTAAACAAGCTCCTAGAGCATGGTATAAATGCTTAACCAAGTTCCTTATTGCAAGTGGTTTTGAAATTGGTAAAATTGATTCTACTCTTTTTACTAAAAGGGTTAATGGAGAACTATTTGTATGCCAAATTTATGTTGATGATATCATATTTGGTTCTACTAACCCTCTCTTTAGTGAAAAGTTTGGAAAGCTAATGTCAGAAAAGTTTGAGATGTCTATGATGAGTGAACTCAAATTCTTTCTCGGTTTGCAAATCAAGCAAACTAAGGAAGGTACATTTGTCTCTCAAACAAAGTACACCAAGGACTTATTCAAGAAGTTCAATATGCAAGAATGCAAAGGTATGTCTACACCCATGCCTACTAGTGGACATAATGATTTGACCAAAGATGGTGAACCGGTTGATCAAAAGGTTTATCGCTCTATGATTGGTTCATTGTTATACCTATGTGCTTCACGTCCCGACATTATGCTAAGTGTGTGCATGTGTGCACGATATCAAGCTGCCCCTAAAGAATGTCATCTTAAAGCCGTGAAAAGGATAGTTAGATACTTAATTCATACACCAAATTTTGGCATTTTGTATCCTAAGAGGTCTTCTTTTGATCTTGTTGGCTATTCCAACTCGGATTATGCCGGAGACAAGGTTGATAGAAAGTCAACTTCGGGTACTTGTCAATTTCTTGGTAGATCTCTTGTGTCTTGGTCTTCCAAGAAACAAAACTCCATATCCTTATCCACCGCCGAAGCGGAATACATTGCCGTTGGTTCATGTTGTGCTCAATTACTTTGGATGACCCAAACTCTTAAAGATTATGGGATCTATGTGAAACATGTTCCATTGCTTTGTGACAATGAAAGTGCTATTAAAATTGGTCATAATCCTGTACAACATTCTCGAACTAAGCACATTGAAGTTCGTCATCATTTCATTCGAGATCATGTTGCTAAGGGTGACATTAATCTTAAGCATGTTCGCACCGATAAGCAATTAGCGGATATATTCACTAAACCACTTGATGAGAAAGTGTTCTGCAGGTTGAGAGGAGAATTGAACATCATTGATGCTTCGAACTTGGGGTAGGAACTCCATTGGATACATGCAAGACATGAGCTTATGACTAATCCATGATATATCTCTTATGATGACTATCTTATGTCTTGGATATATTTGTACCTTGCATGTTGTCTAACCCATGTAGGTGCTTGGTTGAATCTAATTCCATGAGATTGCGAATCACTCACATCTTTTGAGCAATCTCTACATCACCAAGTCTCTACACGATGGTGGTTGAAGACAAGGACGCACAAAACCATTCAAACATATCCTTTGACAAATTCTATGTTGAGCTTCATGAATGTCATTTTTGGATACACAAGTGCTTTTCCTTGCAAGAACTAATCCATGTAGGTAGGTGAACTCACACTCCAAGTGGTGCTCCCAACTCTTGATGAGCTACATCAACCTTGAGCACCCACACAAGTTCAACTACATGAGCAAGAACCACACCACCACCCAAGGTATGTTATTCCATCTTCGAGAAGCTTTACTCCAAGACATGAAGTCAAAGCAACTCAACAAGATGTGAATACATCAAGATGCTTAAACGAAAAATGGTAACCCCATTTTGAGCTTAAACAATGAGTATGACCTATGATCAACTGTTCTCACTTGACTCCTAAGTCAATATACTCCAACATAGGTGACTATGTCACCGCCCAACTCTAGATGAAGTTCTCTTGTGTTCCTTCTTTGTGTTATTGCATTTGTCTCATGCATGTTTATTTTCTTTCTAGGTCTTTCAGTTTCTTCTCTTTTCTCTTTGCTTTTGTTCTGCATTTTCTGCATTTAATTCCTTGCAAATTCTTCAGGTAATTCATTGCAAATCTTTGTGAGATCCTACATGTCTAGTGAGCTGAGGTGACAAGTGTTTTTCTCTGTGTAAACTCGGTTTCACCGACTTGCAATTTTTGGTCCAACAAAATCTTTCGGTACCACCAAAATATGCCACTCGGTGCCACTAACTTTGCAATCAGAAAAATAGTTTGCCACTTGTTCTACATTTCTTCTCATCCAGCTCCACTCAATGAATCTTGTCCTCTACAAGCATCACAATTTTATCCATTGCTTTGTGCTGAGTCTCAAGGTCCAAACCTATATGTCGGATTCCAGAAAGCACTTCTTGGAAATTGATGTCCAAGGGGGAGAGAGAGAGATCACATCAAAAGCTTGTAGGAGAGAGAGATCACATCAAGGGAGAGAAAAAGTCTCAAGGACCAAACACACAAGAGAGAAAGTATTAAGGGGGAGAAAGAGACTTCCAGGGGGAGAGAAAATACTCAAGGATCCCAGATGCTTGATGTTCAAGAGGAGAGATGTCACATGTCTTTTTAGGGGGGGGGGAAGACATGTTCATATGTATCTGTCAGCTCTGATCTTCTGTTCCCTATCTTCTCCCAATATCCCATGTAAGATTCAGGGGGAGCAAGACACCTAAGGGAAAGAAATCAGTCAAATTCATTGCATATCTTTATTCTTGGGGACATGTTGAATTCAATGTAGTACCTAGTACTTACTCTCTACATGTCATCCCAGTCTTGGTACTCTTGTGGTTTCTTTTGTTTGCCATGGCTAGTGGATGTACCTGTGTTATCTAACTTTGTTTATGCAGGTTCATTCTATCCTAAGCCAACTCAAAAACTACAAGGTAAGTGTATGCATCAAAATCATGAGTATGAGGAGTTCTTGCTTATGTACATACTGTTTGCAAGAAGGACTCATGAGCATGAAGTTACTTTCCTTGATAATCTTTTACTCTGATGCATATGGCCAAGATACATGTAACACATTGCCTACTCTATCATGATTATGCTCTCACATGCTGCTATATTTTATATTCATATGATTGCATACATGTGGGGGAGCCTATGTTTGTTACATATCCTTCCAAAGCTTTACTTGCTGTTCTTTATATCTTTATCTAAAGCTTTGATGTATGTTGCCATCAATTACCAAAAAGGGGGAGATTGAAAGCACAAGTGCTCCCTAGGTGGTTTTGATAATTGATGACAACATATCTCTTGTTGGACTAACATTTTCATCTAGTATGTTTCAGATAAGTTCAGCAATGGAGTGGCATGGACTAATGGTTGTGGGAAGGTCTCCAAGATGCTAAGGACAAAGGATTGGCTAAAGCTTGAAGTTCAAGACTCTTCATTTTACATTTTAGTGATCCAAGATCACATTGAGTCCATAGGAAAAGCCAATACTATCAAGGAGGGATGAGGTGTTGCTTAATGAGCCTCTTGCTTCATGTGCTTAATGATATGCTCCAAAATCCTCAGCTACTTTCCCATATCCACAAATGACCAAAACGCTAAGCCAAACTCGGACCTACCGATTATTCCTATCCGGCGCCACCGAGTTTCACTTGTCATAGCCATTGCTAGAAACCCTAATTAGTTCGGTCTCACCGATGGGATCTCGGTCTCACCGAGATGGGCTTGCAAACTCTCTGTTACCTATTGCATTATTCGCGGTCCCACCGAGATATGCAATCGGTCCCACCGAGTTTGCTTGGCCAACTCTCTGTTTCGCTTATTACCCAAATTGGTCCCACCGAGTTTGAGTAATCGGTCAAACCGAGTTTTGGATTTACCCTAACCCTAGCACATCGGTCCCACCGAGTTGATTCAGTCGGTCCCACTGAAATCTCTAACAGTCACTAGGTTTACCTTTTCGGTCTGACCGAGTTTGTTGATTCGGTCCCACCGAGATTGGAAAACTGTGTGTAACGGTTGGATTTTGTGTGGAGGCTATATATACCCCTCCACCTCCTCTTCATTTGTAGAGAGAGCCATCAGACTAAGCATACACTTCCAGCATCCTATTTCTGAGAGAGAACTACGTACTCATGTGTTGAGACCAAGACATTCCATTCCTACCATATGAATCTTGATCTCTAGCCTTTCCCCAGTTGCTTTCCACTCAAATATTCTTTCCACCAGATCCAAATCCTATGAGAGAGAGTTGAGTGTTGGGGAGACTATCATTTGAAGCACAAGAGCAAGGAGTTCATCATCAACACACCATTTGTTACTTCTTGGAGAGTGGTGTCTCCTAGATTGGCTAGGTGTCACTTGGGAGCCTCCGACAAGATTGTGGAGTTGAACCAAGGAGTTTGTAAGGGCAAGGAGATCGCCTACTTCGTGAAGATCTACCGCTAGTGAGGCAAGTCCTTCGTGGGCGATGGCCATGGTGGGATAGACAAGGTTGCTTCTTCATGGACCCTTCGTGGGTGGAGCCCTCCGTGGACTCGCGCAACCGTTACCCTTCATGGGTTGAAGTCTCCATCATCGTGGATGTAGGATAGCACCACCTATCTGAACCATAGGAAAAACATCCGTGTCTCCGATTGCGTTTGATTTCCCCAAACCCTTCCCTTTACATTCTTGCAAGTTGCATGCTTTACTTTCCGCTGCCTATATACTCTTTGCATGCTTGCTTGATATGTATTGTGATTGTTGAAATTATGCTTAAACTCCACTTAAACCGAAAAAGCTTAAAAATTGCAACTTTGGCAAGAAGTGTCTAATCACCCCCCTCTAGACACATCTACTTCAAGGTCCTACAGCCTTTCATTATATGACAGACGTTCTTCTGGATCCCTTTCCCAATAGTCAAATGCATAGTAAACACTTTTACTAATACTTGCAAACAAACATTGCTTTGTTTGTATCTGAAAATAATTTTCAATTCCATGAATATCATATAACTATCCCAACTTTCGAAGTTTGGGTTTCATGGAAGCAAACATATTCCACTTGACCGTAACAGAATTCTAGCTTTTGGATCGAAGGACGAGAGTCACATGATCCATAGCATTAGCGGGAGGATACAGAAAGCATGCGATAGGACAAAGTCCTTCTCGGCACTTTTGAAGAAAATCTTCATATGTTACCAATCGTAAAGTTTTAACCAGATATTTAACAGCTATTCAATTTTAACAGGGAAGGTGGAAACGCGAGCCATTATTCTACAACTATTTTGCAAGAAACACTTAGACAGTGTTCATAATTAATTGCACTGAGAATTAAACATGTTAATTCAACAGTGCGCTCCCACTCAAATCAATATCTCCCATAATTAATTTTGAGTGATACAAGATCCAGACTTCAATTCATCGCCATAGAATCATCATCTCATAACGGGAATTTTAATTGGTAGCCCAACTTGCCGATCACATCTCTATGTGACTCTTGCTCATCTTTCGATGTGTGTGTTTCGACCTTAGGACGATCCTGCCATGAACTTCAAGATAGCCAACTGATCTTGCTGCCAGGTCTGACCTCACCCACCTCACACTTCTCTAATCATTCGTACCCATGCATCCATGGTGCACCCCAAAAAGATAGGTGCCGTGACGGTGCTACACTTGGGAGAACACTAACTACTTGATATTTTAGTGAGAGATCACCATAATAAAAAGCGACTACCACGCAATCAAAAAGGGTGCATCATAAGGGATAAACATCTAAGGCAATTAATAATAACATGATATGGTATAGCCCTTTCTGAAGGAGAAGTCTTTCATTTATCCGTCTTCGGCATTTGCGTTGATGTTCACCTTCACGAAGATTGCCACCACCTTGTCAATGCATGATAACCCACAAGTATAGGGGATCGTAAGAGTTTTCGATAAGTAAGAGTGTCAAACCCAATGAGGAGCTAAAGGTAGAACAAATATTCCCTCAAGTTCTTTCGACCACCGATACAACTCTACGCACGCTTGACGTTCGCTTTACCTAGAACAAGTATGAAACTAGAAGTACTTTGTAGATGTTGTTGGATAGGTTCACAAGATAATAAATAGCAAATAAATAAAAAGTAGGGGCTGTTGTAAGTAAAGAAGCAATAAAGTAAATATAGTGAGTGTGGAAAAGTGATGGTAGGTGTGGCAAAATTGTCCCTTAAGCAATTGACTACTTTACTAGACCGATAGCAAGTATTATGTGGGAGAGGCCACTGCTAGCATGTCATCCCTGACTTGGAATTCTATGCACTTATGATTGGAACTATTAGCAAGCATCCGCAACTACTAATGTTCATTAAGGTAAAACCCAACCATAGCATTGAGATATAGTGGTCCCCCTTCAATCCCGTATGCATCAATTTCTATGCTAGGTTGAAGCTTCTGTCACTCTTGCCCTCCAATACATAGTCCTTTCAACATACAACTAACCCTAGGGTGTGATCCACGCACGCAATCATATGATGGGCACCAAAGGATAGCAACATAACCACAAGCAAATTAAATCAATCATAGCAATTCATCAACCACCCATAGGACAACGAAAATCTACTCAGACATCATAGGATGGCAACACATCATTGGATAATAATATGAAGCATAAAAGCACCA
Organism: Triticum monococcum; assembly: GCA_034509565.1. Lineage (NCBI taxonomy): Eukaryota > Viridiplantae > Streptophyta > Magnoliopsida > Poales > Poaceae > Triticum > Triticum monococcum. Next base: position 344,266,260 of record CM067847.1, read on the forward strand.
TGTTCAAGTAGAGGGTACATCGGGTTGCGGGAGAGTGGACCACTGTAGATAGAGGGGGGAAGGTGATGGAGATGTTGGTGAAGATGGCGGAGGTCTTGGTGAAGTTCACGGTGATGATAATGATGGCCATGGCGGCGTTCCGGCACCATCAGAGGAGAGGGGGAGAGGGGCCCCCTTCTTCCTCTGCTTCCTTGACCTCCTCCCTAGACGGGAGAAGGGTTTCCCCTCTGGTCCATGGCCTCCATGGCACGGGAGGGGTGAGAGCCCCTCCGAGATTGGATATGTCTCTCTCTGTTTCTGCGTTCTCAGATTCTTCCCTTTCACCGTTTCTTATATTCCCGGAGATCCGTAACTCCGATTGGGCTGAAATTTTAACACGATCTCTATCCGGATATTAGCTTTCTTTCGGCGAAAGAAGGGCTCCAACCGCCTTACGGGGTGGCCACGAGGGTCAGGGGCGCGCCTAACACCCTGGGGCGCGCACCCCTACCTCGTGCCCCCCTCGGGCACCGTCTCGCGATGATCCCACTTCCCAAAATTCATAAATATTCCAAAATAAATCTTTCTCAGTTTTTATTCTGTTTGGACTCCGTTTGGTATGGGTTTTCTGCGAAACAAAAAACATGGAACAAACGGGAACTGGCACTGAGCACTGGATCAATATGTTAGTCCCAAAAATAGTATAAAAAGTTGGCCAAAAGTATATGAAAGTTGAATAATATTGGCATGGAACAATAAAAAATTATAGATACGACGGAGACGTATCAGCATCCCCAAGCTTAATTCCTGCTTGTCCTCAAGTAGGTAAATGATAAAAAAGATAATTTTTGATGTGGAATGCTACCTAGCATAATCTTGATCATATGTCTAATCATGGCATGAATATTAAGACATGAGTGATTCAAAGCAATAGTTTATCCTTTGACATTAAGACAATAATACTTCAAGCATACTAATAAAGCAATCATGTATTTTCAAAATAACATGGCCAGAGAAAGTTATCCCTACAAAATCATATAGTCTGGCTAGGCTCCATTTTCACCACACAAAATATTCAAATTATGCACAACCCCGATGACAAGCCAAGCAATTGTTTCATACTTTTGACGTTCTCAAACCTTTTCAACTTTCAGGCAATACATGAGTGTGAGCCATGGACATAGCACTATAGGTGGAATAGAATATGATGGTGGAGGAGACAAAAAGGAGAAGATAGTCTCACATCAACTAGGCGTATCAACGGGCTATGGAGATGCCCCTCAATAGATTCAATAGATATCAATGTGAGTGAGTAGGGATTGCCATGCAACGGATGCACTAGAGCTATAAGTGTATGAAAGCTATAACTGAAACTAAGTGGGTGTGCATCCAACTTGCTTGCTCATGAAGACCTCGGGCATTTGAGGAAGCCCATCATCGGAATATACAAGCCAAGTTCTATAATGAAAATTCCCACTAGTATATGAAAGTGATAGCTCAAGAGACTCTCTATATGAAGAACATGGTGCTACTTTGAAGCACAAGTGTGGAAAAAGGATAGTAGCACTGCCCCTTCTCTCTTTTTCTCTCATTTTTATTTTGGTGGGCTTCTTTGGCATCCTATTTTTTATTTGGGATTCTTTGGCCTCTTTTATTTTTTTGTAAAGTCCGGAGTCTCATCTCGACTTATGGGGGAATCATAGTCTCCATCATCCTTTCCTCACTGGGGCAATGCTCTAATAATGATGATCATCACACTTTTATTTACTTACAACTCGATATCTAGAACAAAGATATGACTCTATATGAATGCCTCCGGCGGTGTACCGGGATGTGCAATGATCTAGTGTAGCAATGACATCAAAAAATGGACAAGCCATGAAAACATCATGCTAGCTATCTTACAATCATGCAAAGCAATATGACAATGAATGCTCAAGTCAGGTATATGATGATGATGAAAGCTGCATGGCAATATATCTCGGAATGGCTATGGAAATGCCATGATAGGTAGGTATGGTGGCTGTTTTGAGGAAGGTATATGGTGGGTTTATGGTACCGGCGAAAGTTGCGCAGTACTAGAGAGGCTAGCAATGGTGGAAGGGTGAGAGTGCGTATAATCCACGGACTCAACATTAGTCATAAAGAACTCACATACTTATTGCAAAAATTTATTAGTCATCGAAACAAAGTACTACGCGCATGCTCCTAGGGGGATAGATTGGTAGGAAAAGACCATCGCTCATCCCCGACCGCCACTCATAAGAAATACAATCAATAAATACATCATGCTCCGACTTCATCACATAACGGTTCACCACACGTGCATGCTACGGGAATCACAAACCTCAACACAAGTATTTCTACAATCCACAACTACCCACTAGCATGACTCTAATATCACCATCTTAATATCGCAAAACTATTGCAAGGAATCAAACATATCATATTCAGTGATCTACAAGTTTTATGTAGGATTTTATGACTAACCATGTGAATGACCAGTTCATGTCATCTCTCCAAATAGATATAAGTGAAGCAAGAGAGTTTAATTCTTTCTACAAAAGATATGCCCGTGCTCTAGCAAATATAAGTGAAGCAAAAGAGCATTCTACAAATGGCGGTTGTCTAAGTGAAGAGAAACAGGCAATCAAAACTTCAAATGATATAAGTGAAGCACATGAAGCATTCTATAAAGCCATACTCAAAGAATATAAGTGAAGTGCAAAGAGCATCCTATAAATCAACCAAGGACTATCTCATACCAGTATGGTTGACGGTGTCCTAGACTAGGGGGTACTCACCATGTCATCTCCCGATCTGTTAGATTGGGCCGAGGACCCCCATGGCCGTATACTCATGGGCCAGTTCGGACAGTTGCCGCATACATGGAAGATTCCAGAAGACTTGGTGATCAAGACAAGGACTCCTCCCCACCGGCGTATTCGGCTAGGACTCTTGTTATCCTAGGCCTCTGGTACATTATATAAACCGAGGCCAGGCTAGTCGATAGACAACACACAATCATACCATAGGCTAGCTTCTAGGGTTTAGCCTCTCCGATCTCGTGGTAGATCAACTCTTGTAATACTCATATCATCAAGAATAAATCAAGCAGGACGTAGGGTTTTACCTCCATCAAGAGGGCCCAAACCTGGGTAAAACATCGTGTTCCCTGCCTCCTATTACCATCTGCCTTAGACGCACAGTTCGGGACCTCCTACCCGAGATCCACCGGTTTTGACACTGACATTGGTGCTTTCATTGAGAGTTCCGCTGTGTGATCGACAAAAAAATTGATGGTTCGTCCGCAGGTCAACTGCGATGCCGGCATCTTCCTCGCCGGCTCGACTGGTCACCTTGGCTCGACCGAGGACCGTGCTCCATCTCTGAACATCATGTTCGGACAAGGGCCTTCATAAACATCAACTCCGATCTCTATCAAGATCATGCAGCAATCATACAGGGAGCCCGGGGACTCGACGTCAACATTGCCCTCGGGCGACCATGCTGTTTTTTTGGACAGCAAACTTGTGTCCACCGCCACCGCCTCCTCAAGTGTTTTTTTAACGATTGCTTCGGTGGAATTGTGTGGAATTGATTCTACAACAACCCTGGAAAATTTCGTCGAGTTCCGATGGAGGAATCTCTGGCAATCCACGATATACCGGAGCCTTGTCAAATCTGGATGGGAATCTGGATGAGTTTAGGGCATGGTGTATAGCGTCTAGCTCGGACGTCCTTTTTAAAATCCTACCGTTGATCAGCTGCGGAATTCCTATATCTACCACCTCTCAAAATTTCAGCTCGATCCGACCGTCCAAACTCCGGGAACCTTCCTATTAGTGCATCACTTTTCGGATCTGTTTTCTGCGCGAAAACGAATCCGACCCGAGTTCGTCTTTTTTATGAATGGGATTTCGGACATCCTTTTTGAAGAAAGTTTTGTATGGGGTATTGTGTTTTGTTCCCGAACACATCCCACCAAATTTAAGATCTTTTGAACATGATCTTTAACATCATGCTGGTGTCAAACCAGTCTAGCAATATTGCTCCACGGCTACCGACCTGCGCTAGACACGTCGTCACTGTGTTGAGCCGAGCTCAACTTCTTCGGATCATCATCTCGGCATGCTGAACAAGAGTCCGGGATCGCGGCGGATAAATCATCACCAACATCTTCGCCCCACGGATTCCACGGAGCAAGCATACCGGCATCACCGCACGGTCGCTTCATCGAGCCGGCATCGACCACGTCACGACCTGCATCGGCAGGGCCGCAATAGTGCTTCTTCAAGCTGGTGTCCATCACGCTGACCTACTTCGACTCATCAGCTGACATCGAGGCTTCGACATCTCGACTGGACTGGGGGCTTCGCCATCTCTTCATCAACCTACTCCGGACACTTCGGCGTCATTAGCCGACCAGCTCCATCACGTTAGCTGGACCGGGGGCTTTGCCTCGGCAAGCCAACCTTTGGCAGAATTGCCATGCCATTGTTTTATCGCCCATCAGGCAATGGGTGTGCGGATCGAGTCCCAATTTTGGGAATCACCTTCCTTTGGATTGCTACAACAAATAAACCAGGTGCTATTAATCCCAGTTTTTTTTTGCTTGTTTGGGTTCATTTTTTCCAAGAATTATTACTCTACCTTGTCCATCATATGTACACAGGTCTATCAAATGGTGGCCGCATTAACGACGGTCGCGTGGTGGTTCGGTCAGTCTCCGTGCATAGTCCGGCGAATGCCGCATCCGGAACTCAGACCGCCCTGTGAATTCAGGCTTTGCCACGCCTTTACCGCATCACATCGACGCCCTGCATCGACATTGACTTTGGTGCCAGGCCATATTTCTTTTATTACTCACTTTGCATAAATTATTTATTATGCAACATTTTTTTTATTATCATTATTATTACTATCTCAGGTTTGCACTATTTTTTGTGCACAGGAAAATGATCCGGGTTGGGCACTATTGTGAACTCGGCGTACTGACATACCACGCCACCTCGGCTAGACAGGGGGCTTCGTCAACACTTCATTACTCGAAGCCGGGGACTTCGGAATCACTCTGCCGGCCTGCATTGACCGTGCTATGTCACCACTTCGGCGTGTCGAGCTCTCCGCTCTGCCACCTCGGGACCGGCTTGGGGGATGGAACCTTGTCCCGCATCAAGCTCGGACCGCGTCATCAATGCCGAACACATTAACCAGCTAAGTCGCTTACATGCTCAAAGTTTTAATTTTTAACTTGTGTTCGGTTCAACCAAGCATTATAATTTTTTGGAAAAAAGTTGCATGTAAAAAATCTCCTTGTCAAAACTTTGTTTGTGACATGCAAATTCAAATACCCCGTTTATTTGCGGGCTCCCTTGATCGAGCTTTCCTCTTGCATATGATTATACTTGTACGACTTCGTTCCTTGTTCGTGTATTACGCCACAATATGCACCATATTGACATCAACGATTTGCAAGCTGGGTTGCCTAGCTCCTGTGCTTACCCCTACGTTCCCGATTGTTCGGCTAGGGAGTAAAGGGAGCACCTCTGCGATTGTCACGACCGGGTCATCCGAGCTCTGACCTCAGACTAGGTGAAGCCGAAAGCTAGCGCTCTTATTGTTTTCAATCATGGTTGGCACACAATGGAACTCATGAGTACAAAAAATCTATTGCAAAAGTCTCATAGTAATAATGAGCACCAAAGAAAGGTATCGGTGGGGGTACTATTTTCTTCGAAGATGCTTCTTACACTTTGTTAGTAATATAGCATAAGTTCCCTGAGCGCGCTTTGTCTGTTACAGCCTTATGGCCTGATTGCCTGGTCATCGGAAACACCATCGATACTCTCGACAGGCGGAGTACATGACACTTTCGGCCCTTGGCCGAAGAGGGAGAAGCCGACGGTCGGTTAAGACACGTTTAAAGTTCGGGTGAACACAAATATGATACAAGTACTTCGGTACATACAATCATTATACATAAAATTCTTACCCAAGTCACTTGGGGGCTCTTAAAATTTATATATGAGCTGTAAATGTGTTTTCTTCTTGGTCGTTGTCAAAACACGACAGAAGCACAATTTTTTCTTTCTCTTCCAACTTTCGGATTGGCACCGAACACTTGATCTTGTTCGAACGTCATGTTTTTACTGACATTTTTTCGTTTTTCAAGCTTTTGGCACTTTTAAACTATTTGTGTGTTTTCAGCACAAGTCTCGCAGTGCAACGGCGGACACCTTTAGAGATTCGGCCAAAACATTCTCGGATATTGCTATATATGCATCGGTGTCGAATTGTGCCTTCGGTCAATAGTTGGGTTGCCCGGCTCCTGCGCTTGCCTCCTACATTCCGCTCTGCAAAGGGAGAACCACTGCGATTATGCTTCTAGCTCACTTGGTTAAGCACCTCAATGGAGAAAGCCGAAAACTGACTATCACAATAAGCGTAAACTGGTCAGCAATCCGATGACTGTATTAAACGACGTGCCATTCATAACATTGGCCGAAGTGTTTACGACTTGACTTCGATTGTCGCTGAACACTACCGGGGGCTAGTAACTAGCCTCCTAAACTAAAATCCTCAGTATTTTGCTCTTACATTAGAGCTGAGGTTTCCTGATCATGCTTAGCATGACAACCCAAAGAAAGGGATCGATAGCGGGACTATTTTCTTTGGAAGACATTTCTTATGTTAAATAGTAATATAACATATCTCTCTGCGTACCTTTGTTTATAAAACCGTATGGCCATATTGCCTTGTTTGTCATAAATCTTTTCCCTCATAAAGGCTTTATAAAGTAAGACAAATACTCCTCGGCTACTGGCCGAGGAGGTGGAAGCCGATGGTCGGTCAACAAAGTTTTGTACAATGCGGATCCAAGCATTAAATGACGTAAAGTACATGGATACATAGAGTCATTACACATAATTTGTGATTTTAATATGGATATGGATCCTTAATTCGTCCACCCGTGCCCGCATTAAGGCTCGGGGGATACTGGGCTTCGGGCTTATTATTTAAAAATATTAAAGGGGCACATCGATCCCCTGATCTGGTGTTGCCACCCGACCAGTGTCTCGGGGGCTACTGCATTGTTTGTCCAATGCAGAAAATTTTAAGTGCAATACAGTTGCCGAGGAGATTTTGATCCTTAGGTTGGTTGGCCACACCTAACCTGAGTCTCGAGGATTGAGAACGCTAATTTTTGTGTCCCGAAGTATTCTACCGAGCTAGGACTTGACCCTCAGGCCGATTTTGCAAATCATCCTGAGTCTCAGCGGCTACTGGGATCAGCGGTCTTATGTCATCCTTCAGGTGCATCTTGGGTTTATAATTGATACACACCTTGAGGGCTACTGGCTATATATCTCGGCAGAGAATAAATTCCACCAATCAAAAATATTGACAAAAAATCGGCCCACAGGCGGGGTGGTGCACCACCTCGGAAGCAGTCCGGCATAAAGCTCGGGTGCTAGTGGCTGGCTCCATAGAGGGCATTTTCGGCATTAAGCTCGGCTAGACTCCTTCGACTTTTTTGAACCCAGGTGATATGATACCTCGGATATAGTCCGGCGTTGGAGCTTGGACATAGTCCGGCGTTGGAGCTCGGATATATTTCGGCGTTGGAGCTCGGATACATTTCGGCTTTGGAGCTCGAAAGCAGTCCGGCATTGGTGCTCGGCTGCAAAAAATACCTCGAATGCAGTCCGGCGTTAGAACTCAGACGCGAGAGGACACTGCCTCCCGGGAACAACTTCAAATCCGAGGCATGGCAGAAAAATAACAAGGCATTGATAAAGGCCGAAAACTTAAAGGGGCTCCTCGGAAACCCGACGTGTAAACTCGTCGAATGCATTTCGGCAATCCTCAAGATTGAAGATGAGAAGATTTGTTGAACTAGTTTTCAAGACCGACAACCGAAGATGAAGAATAGTTCGGAAGAATCGAGGAGCGTCGCTAACTTCAAGACCGGTTCAGGGGGCTACTGACGGTGTTCTGAAATAGGGGGTACTCACCACGTCATCTCCCGATCTGTTAGATTGGGCCGACGACCCCCATGGCCGTATACTCATGGGCCAGTTCGGACAGTTGCCGCATACATGGAAGATTCCACAAGAATTGGTGATCAAGACAAGGACTCCTCCCCATCGGCGTATTCGGCTAGGACTCTTGTTATCCTAGGCCTCTGGTACATTATATAAACCAAGGCCAAGCTAGTCGATAGACAACAGACAATCATACCATAGGCTAGCTTCTAGGGTTTAGCCTCTCCGATCTCGTGGTAGATCAACTCTTGTAATACTGATATCATCAAGAATAAATCAAAGCAGGACGTAGGGTTTTACCTCCATCAAGAGGACCCAAACCTGGGTAAAACATCGTGTTCCCTGCCTCCTGTTACCATCCGCCTTAGATGCACAGTTCGGGACCCCCTACCCGAGATCCGCCGGTTTTGACACCAATAATGGTGCATAAAAAGAAAAATAAAAACCTAAATGCAAAAGATGCTCCAAGACTTGCACATATCGCATGAACGAAGCGAATCCGAAAACATACCGATATTTGTTGAAGAAAGAGGGGATGCCTCCCCAGCATCCCCAAGCTTAGATGCTTGAGTATCCTTGAATATTTACTTGGGGTGCCTCGGTGTCGGTGTCAAAATCGGCGGATCTCGGGTAGGGTGTCCCGAACTGTGTGTCTAAGGCGGATGGTAATAGGAGGCAGGGGACACGATGTTTTACCCAGGATCGGTCCCTCTTGATGGAGGTAAAACCCTACATCCTGCTCGATTTATTCTTGATGATATGGGTATTACAAGAGTTGATCTACCACGAGATCGGAGAGGCTAAACCCTAGAAGCTAGCCTATGGTATGATTGTATGTATATTCTCTATCGACTAGCCTGGCCTCGGTTTATATAATGCACCAGAGGCCTAAGATAACAAGAGTCCTAGCCGAATACGCCAGTGGGGAGGAGTCCTTGTCTTGATCGCCAAGTCTTGTGGAATCTTCCTTGTATGCGGCAGCTGTCCGAACTAACAGATCGGGAGATGACATGGTGAGTACCCCCTAGTCCAGGGCACCGTCTGTAGCCCCCTGAACCGGTCTTCAAGTTAGGGATGCTCCTCGATTCTTCCGAACTGTTCTTCATCTTCGGTCTCCGGTCTTGAAAACTGTTTCAACAAATCTTCTCATCTTCGATCTTGAGGATCGCCGAAATGCATTCGACGAGTTTACACGTCGGGTATCCGAGGAGCCCCTTTAAGTTTCCGGCCTTTATCAATGCCTTGTTATTTTTATGCCACACCTCGGGTTTGAAGTTGTTCCCGGGAGGCAGTGTCCTCTTGCGTCCGAGCTCCAACACCGGACTGCATTCGAGGTATCTTTTACAGCCGAGCACCAATGCCGGACCGCTTCCCAGCTCTAATGCCGGAATGTATCCGAGCTCCAACACCGGACTATCTATTCGAGCTCCAACGCCAGACTGTATCCGAGCTCCAACGCCGGACAATGTATCCGAGGTGTCATAAATCACCTTAGTTCAAAGAAGTTTGAAGGAGTTTAGCCGAGCTTAATGCCGAAAATGCCCTCTATGGAGCCAGCCACTAGCGCCCGAGCTTTATGCCACACTTCTTCCGAGGTGGTGCACCACCCCGAATGTGGGCCGATTTTTGTCAATATTTTTGATTGGTGCAATTTATTCTCTACCGAGATATATAGCCAGTAGCCCTCAAGGAGGGTATCGGTCTAAAACCCGAGATGCACATGAAGGATGACATAAGACCGCTGATCCAGTAGCCGCTGAGACTCAGGTTGATTTGCAAAATCGGCCTGAGGATCAAGTCCTAGCTCGGCAGAATACTTCGGGACACTAAAAGCGGCATGCTCAGTCTTCGAGACTCAGGTTGGGTGCAGCCGACCAACCTGAGGATCAAAATCTCCTCGGAAACTATATTGCACATAAAATTTTCTGCGTTGAACAGGCAATGCAGTAGCCCCCGAGACACTGGTCGGGTGGCAACACCAGAACAGGGGATCGATATGCCCCTTTAATATTTGTAAATAATAAGCCCGAAGCCCAGTAGCCCCCGAGCCTTAATACGGGCACGGGTGGCCGAATTAAGGATCGATATCCATAGTAAAATCACAAATTATGTGTAATGACTCTATGTATCCAAGTACTTTACGTCATTAATGCTCGGATCCGCATTGTATAAAACTTTATTGATCGACCATCAGCTTCCACCTCCTCGGCTAGTAGCCGAGGAGTGTTTGTCCTACTTTATAAATCCTTTATGAGGGCAAAGATTTACGACAAACAAGGCAATCTGGCCACACGGTTTTATAAACAAAGGTACGCAGAGAGACATGTTATATTACTGTTTAACAGAAGAAATGTCTTCCAAAGAAAATAGTCCCGCTATCGGTTCCTTTCTTTGGGTTGTCATGCTAAGCATGATCATGAAATCTCAGCTCCAATGTAAGAGCAAAATATCGAGGATTTAGTTTGGGAGGCCAGTTAATAGCCCCCGATAGTTTTCGGCGACAGTCGAGGTCAAGCCGTAAACACTTCGGCCATTGTTATGAATGGCCCGTCATTTAACACCGTCATCGGATCGTTGACCAGTTTACGCTTATTGTGACAGTCAGTTTTCGGCTTTCTCCACTGAGGTGCTTAACCATGTGAGCTGGAAGCACAATCACAATGGTTCTCCCTTTGCACACCTAGCCGAAAAAAGCGAAACGTAGGAGGCAAGCGCAGGAGCCGGGCAACCCAACTATTGACTGAAGACACAATTCGAAACCGATGCATATATAGCAATATCCGAGAATGTTTTTGCCGAATCTCTAAAGGTGTCTGGCGTTGCACTGCGAGACTTGTGCTGAAAACACACAAATAGTTTAAAAGTGCCATAAGCTTGGAAAACCAAAAAATGTCAGTAAAAACTTGACGTCCGAACAAGATCAAGTGTTCGGTGCCAATCCGAAAATTGGCCTTAGCAAAAGAAGTGCTTCTGTTGTGCTTTAACATGATACATCCTATCTCAAGACTTCAAGCGGGTCAGCCTACAGCTTCAACCTCATATCCCGAGGGCGGAGTACTTCTCATTAGGCCAGTTTAGCAAACTAAACTCTAGCGGCTTTGAGAGAGAAATTAGGCTCCCCAGCTAGTGACCACACGCTCGTGTCGAAAAAAGGGGTGATAGATAATAATAATAAAACTTTGCAACGACTAAGAAGAAGAACACTTATCATAAAACGGCTCATATAAATTTAAGATCCCCCAAGTGACTTGGGTAAAAGAATGATTGCATGTACCGAAGTACTTATATCATATCTATGTTCAACCGAACTTTAAAAGCGTCTTAACCGACCGTCGGCTTCTCCCTCTTCGGTCAAGGACCGAAAAGTGTTATGTACTCCATCTGTCGAGAATATCGACGGTGTTTCCAATAACCAGGCAATCACGCCATAAGGCTGTAATAGACAAAGCGCGCTCAGGGAACTTATGCTATATTACTGCGAAGTGTAAGAAGCATCTTCGAAGAAAATAGTACCCCCACCGATACCTTTCTTCAGTGCTCATTGTTATTATGAGACTTGTGCCATAGAATTTTTGTACTCATGAGTTCTGTTGTGTCCCGACCATCATTGAAAACTATAAGAGCGCTAGCTTTCGGCTTCACCCAGTCTGAGGTCCAGCTCGGATGACCCGATCGTGACAATCGCAGAGGTGCTCCCTTTACTCCCTAGCCGAACAATCGGGAACGTAGGGGTAAACACATGAGCAAGGCAACCCAGCTTGTAAATCGCTTAAGTCAATATGGTGCATATTGTGGCGTAATACACGAACAAGGAACGAAGCCGTACAAGTATAATCATATGCAAGAGGAAAGTTTCATGAAGGAAGCCCCCAAATGAATTGGGTATTTGAATTTATGCGTCACAAACAAAGTTTGGACAAGGAAATTTTTTACAAGCAATTTTTTTTCCAAAAAAGTATAATGCTTGGTCGAACCAAACACAAGTTAGAAATTAAAGTTTTGAGCATGAAAGCGACTTAGCTGGTTAATGTGTTCGGTATTGATGACGCGGTCCAAGCTTGATGCAGGGCAAGGTTCCATCCCCCAAGCCAGTCTCGAGGTGGCGGAGCGGAGAGCTCGACACACCGAAGTGGTTACATAGCACGGTCAATGCAGACCGACAGAGTGACGCCGAAGTCCCTGGATCATTTCACTATGCACAAAAAATAGTGCAAACCGGAGATAATAGTAATAATGATAATTAAAAAATCGTTGCATAATAAATAATTCATGCAAAGTGAGTAATAAAAGAAATATGGCCTGGCGCCAAAGTCAATGTCAATGCAGGGCGTCAGCGTGATACGGTAAAGGCGTGGCAAAGCCTGAATTCGCAGGTCGGTCCGAGCTCCGGATGCGGCGTTTGCCGGACTATGTACGGAAACTGACCGAACCACCATGCGATTGTCGTCAATGCGGCCACCATTTGATGGACCTGTGTACATATGATGGACAAACCAGAGTAATAATTCCTTGGGAAAAATGAACCCAAATAAGCAAAAAATACTGGGTCTAATAGCACCTGGTTTATTTGTTGTAGTAATCCGAAGGGAAGTGATTCCCAAAATTGGGACTCGATCCGCACACCCATTGCCTGATGGGCGATAAAACGACGGCATGGCAATGCTGGCAAAGGTTGTCTCGCCAAGGCAAAGCCCTCGGCCCAGCTAACGTGACGGAGTTGGTCGGCTAGTGACACCGAAGTGTCCGGAGTAGGCTGATGAAGACATGGCGAAGCCCCCAGTCCAGCCGATATGTTGAAGCCTCGATGTCAGCCGATGAGTCGAAGTAGGTCGGCGTGATGGACACCAGCTTGAAGAAGCAATAGTGCGGTCCTGCCGATGCAGGTCGTGACGTGGTCGATGCCAGCTTGATGAAGCGACCGTGCGGCGATGCCGGTATGCCCGCTCCGTGTAATCCGTGGGGCGGCGATGTTGGTGTTGATTTATCCTTCGCGATGCCGGACTCTCGTTCGGCTTGCCGAGATGATGATCCGAAGAAGTTGAGCTTGGCTCAACAAAGTGACAACGTGTCTAACGCAGGTCGGCAACGGTGAAGCAATATTGCCGGACTGGTTTGAAACCAGCATGATGTTGAAGATCATGTTCAAAAGATCTTAAAGTTAGTGGGATGTGCTCGGGAACAAAACACAATACCCCATACAAAACTTCCTTCAAAAGGGATGTCCGAAATCCCGTTCATAAAAAAGACGAACTCTGGTCCGATTCGTTTTCGCGCAGAAAACAGATCCAAAAAGTGATGCACTAATCGGAAGGTTCCCGGAGTTTGGACGGTCGGATCAAGCTGAAATTTTGAGAGGTGCTAGATATAGGAATTCCGCAGCCGATCAACGGTTGGATCTTCCAAAGGACGTCCGAGCTAGAAGCTGGACACCACGCCCTAAACTCATCTAGATTCCCATCCAGATCTGACAGGGCTCCGGTATATCGTGGATTGCCAGACATTCCTCCATCGGAACTCGACGAAATTTTCCACGGTTGTTGTAGACTCAATTCTGCACAATTCCACCAAAGCGATCGTTAAAAAGACACTTGAGGAGGCGGTGGCGGCGAACACAAGTTTGCTGTCCAGAAAAACAGCACGGTCGCCCGAGGGCAATGTTGACATTGAGCCCCCGAGCTCCATGGATGATTCCTCCATGTTCTTGATAAAGATCGGAATTGATTTTCATGAAGGACCTCGTCCGAACTTGACGACCGGAGATGGAGCACGGTCCTCGGTCGAGCCAAGGTGACCAGTAGAGCCGGCGATGAAGATGCCGACATCGCAGTTGACCTGCAGATGAGCCATCGGTCCTTCTACCGATCACATAGCGGAACTCTCAATGAAAGCACCAATGTCGGTGTCAAAACCGGCGGATCTCGGTAGGGGGTCCAGAACTGTGTGTCTAAGGCGGATGGTAGCAGGAGACAAGGGACACGATGTTTTACACAGGTTCGGGCCCTCTTTATGGAGGTAAAACCCTACGTCCTGCTCGATTTATTCTTGATGATATGGGTATTACAAGAGTTGATCTACCATGAGATCGGAGAGGCTAAACCCTAGAAGCTAGCCTATGGTATGATTGTATGTATATTCTCTGTCGACTAGCCTGGCCTCGGTTTATATAATGCACCAGAGTCCTAGGATAACAAGAGTCCTAGCCGAATACGCTGGTGGGGAGGAGTCCTTATCTTGATCGCCAAGTCTTGTGGAATCTTCCTTGTATGCGGCAGCTGTCCGAACTGGCCCATGAGTATACGGCCATGGGGGTCCTCGGTCCAATCTAATAGATCGGGAGATGACATGGTGAGTACCCCCTAGTCCAGGACACCGTCACTCGGGCATCCCCAAACTTGAGCTCTTGCCTCTCTTCCTTCTTCTCACATCGAGACCTTCTCGATCATCGAACACTTCATCCACACAAAACTCCAACAGAAAACTCGGTAAGATCCGTTAGTATAATAAAGCAAATCACTACTCTAAGTACTGTTGCAAACCAATTCATATTTTGTTTTTGAATTGTGTCTACTGTAATATAACTTTTTCATGGCTTAATCCACTAATATGAATAGATAGTTTCATCAAAACAAGCAAACTATGCATCAAAAACAGAATCTGCCTAAAACAGAACAGTCTGTAATAATCTGAACATTCACCATACTTATGATACTTGAAAAATTCTACCAAAATTAGGAACAATAAACAATTTTTATAGGAAGGCAGTGCAAAAAGAATCAGAACCATTTGACGTTCTAGCTAAAAACGTAAAATCGCGCACTAAAGCCAAAGTTTCTGTCCTGCACCGTACAAACCATCAAGCAAATGTAAACATCCTAAAGGCAAACCTTGGCACATTATTTTTATAATACAATGGAATTTTACAAGGGGATAATTATTTTGGTTGAAAAGTTTCTGTAATCAAGATTCACAAAGTTGTCATGAGCATGAACAAAGTTCAAGGAGCTCTCCCACTTCAACAATGCTTGTCTTTCTCACTTTCGCTTTCCTTTTTGACAAAGTTTTGGGTTCCCCTCTTTATTTTTTTTGTTTTTAAACTATATGAAAGCACTCAACAGAAATAAATGACTCTCTAAAACTTCCGGGTTGTCTCCCTGGCAGCGCTTTCTTTAAAGACATTAAGCTAGGCATATAGTGCTCAAGTAGTCAATCCACCAAGATCCCAAGGTATATCAAAGCCAATTTGAATCAGCAATGATTTGTAGTTTAGTAGTGAGCACAAAGCAACATATATCAAGCAATGACGGAGTCTAACTCTCTTACTATGCATCGGCATGTCATAAAATAATAATTCATGCACACCTAGTAAAGGCCAATGCATAGTATAAACAGTTTCTTGCAATTCTATCATATTGGAAACATAGAGAGGTGGAGATATAGTTTCTCTCTCATAATAATTGCAAGTAGGAGCAGCAAGCACATGCATATTATACTCATCAAAATCATCATGTGTAATGGTAAAAGGCAACCCATCAATATAATCCTTAATAAGTGCAAACTTCTCCGATATAGTGTAGTTTGGAGAATTCAAAAAGATAATAGGACAATCATGCGTGGGTGCAATAGCAACAATTTCATGTTTAACATAAGGAACTATAGCAAGTTCATCTCCATAAGCATCATTAATATTGGCATCTTGGCCACAAGCATAGCAAGCATCATCAAAAAGGGATATTTCAAGAGAATTAATGGGATCATAATAGTCATCATAGCAATCATCCTTCGGTAAGCACGAAGGGGAATTAAACAATGTATGAGTTGAATAGTTACTCTCATTGGAAGGTGGGCACGGGTGATCAATCCGCTCTTCCTCCTTTTGTTCTTCGCTCTTCTCCTCATCTTTTTCATCCAACGAGCTCACAGTTTCATCAATTTCTTTTTCCATAGACTCCTGCAAAATATTAGTCTCTTCTTGGACAGCGGAGTCGTCCTCAATATATAGTTCAACATAAGCATTAGAAGCATAATTCTCATAACAATATTCAAGTATGGGAAAAATTTCAGATTTGTGAAGAGTAGCATCATACTTTTCAATCAAACAAGCAATTTCAGAAGTACCCTTAAAAGCAACCAATATTTCACTTCGTTGAACATCATAGTAATTATAAACACCCTTAGCATACGAAGATATGATTCCATTATTACTAAACTCACATTGATAGGGAAGGTGTTTCTTAGGGTTTTCAGAACAACAAGTAAAATCATATATTTCACATAAATTCCAAGCATAGCATTGCAAACGTTGAATTTGACTCCATAATAGTTTCCCTTTTCAGATATATGGTGTCGCACATAACAAGCATGCTCATCTAAGGATTTGCCCTCAACTAAGCTAGTTGGGGTTTCAGCATGAGCACATAGAGATCGAAGATGATCCAAATAATAGGCTTCAGCAGTGTGATAGATTTTGATTGGTTCTTCAACCATTGGTTCAGTAGGTACAACTAATTTTTTTGTATTTCGTGATCCACGCCTGCAATCATATGATGGGCACCAAAGGACAGCAACATAACTACGAGCAAATTAAATCAATCATAGCAATTCATCAACCACCGATAGGACAACGAACATCTACTCAGACATCATAGGATGGCTACACATCATTGGATAATAATATGAAGCATAAAGCACCATGTTCAAGTAGAGGGTACAGCGGGTTGCGCGAGAGTGGACCGCTGTAGATAGAGGGGGGAAGGTGATGGAGATGTTGGTGAAGATGGTGCAGGTGTTGGTGAAGATCGCGGTGATGATGATGATGGCCACGGCGGCGTTCCGGCTCCACCGGAGGAGAGGGGGAGAGGGGCCCCCTTCTTCCTCTTCTTCCTTGACCTCCTCCCTAGACGGGAGAAGGGTTTCCCCTCTGGTCCATGGCCTCCATGGCATGGGAGGGGCAAGATCCCCTCTGAGATTGGATCTGTCTCTCTGTCTCTCTCTATTTCTGTGTTCTTAGATTCTTCCCTTTCACCGTTTCTTATATTCCCGGAGATCAATAACTCTGATTTGGCTGAAATTTTAACACGATATCTACCCGGATATTAGCTTTCTTGCGGCAAAAGAAGGGCTCCAACCGCCTAACGGGCTGGCCACGAGGGTCAGGGGCGCGCCTGACACCCTGGGGCGCGCCCCCCTACCTCGTGCCCCCTCAGGCACCGTCTCGCGATGATTCCACTTCCGAAAATTCATAAATATTCCAAAATAAATCTCCGTCCGTTTTTATTCCGTTTGGACTCCATTTGGTATGGGTTTTCTGCAAAACAAAAAGCATGCAACAAACAGGAACTGGCACTGGGCACTGGATCTATATGTTAGTCCCAAAAATAGTATAAAAAGTTGCCAAAAAGTATATGAAAGTTGAATAATATTAGCATGGAACAATCAAAAATTATAGATACGACGGAGACATATCAATGCACCAGATAATATTGCTATCTCTATAGCTAATAAAATAAGTGCATTACATAAGGTTGACACGGAAGTCATTAAAGTGACAATCATATGGCTCCAACCACCATGCCGAATCATGACACGCAGGTCATGTTAATTACATCATATATTCATCTCATACATAATCAAATTGAATATGAGCATTGCTATACCACATCACATGCACATCCTGCAAAACCAAGTTAGACGCCTCTAATCGGTTTATGCAAAATTTTATTTTACGTGGCTTCTAAGGTTTTGACTTAAACCACAGCTACCAACGTTTTATCATCAAGTATGATTATTCAAGTTGCTAGATTAACATCTCAGGGTGTATGAAACACGAGATAATTAAATCTCGAGCCCCATACAAAACTTCGTCATACGCATGACCCCCGTGCAGATCATATCTACAATGCCCTTCCATCTGCGAATTTCATCTTTCTTTTGACTGCGGCAGAACCCTAAGAACAGATAGCACTTCCACGATCAATCAGGATCACGGATTGCCAAAAATTTGTCAAATTCCACCATGCTGTGATTGAGCAAACACAAATTCTAGGGAAGCGACAAGAACGTCGGGTAACAGATTTCATCTGTCACCCGCATAAATAATTTTCCGCAATAGATCTCATCTACTACTGAATTATATTATGCAATACCCATACATCTCCATGTATTCTAGATCGAAACCTGCATCTACACATAGCGCGGCTCTTGATGCCACTATAGGGTAATGCAGCAGAAAACAAAAAATTTCCAACCTACGCACTAGCCCAGGACCACTATGGAGACTGCATACATGGTTTGATCTTTTTCGTTACCGACTCGTAGTGCAGCGGGAAGTAGAGTCGATGACGATCGGCGGTGCAGATCCCCGCAGCTAGGATTTACAACCTCCCAACCGCGAGGATGTATACCCTCATCTGCTCCTCAGACAGCCATCCGGGAGGCGGTTGAATAGCCTCCCGGATGGTATCACGGACAGCCGTTCGGGAGGACCTTCGAAACTCGAACGGTCACTCGGACAGCCCTTCGGGAGGACCTTCGAAACTTGGACGGTCACACGGACAGCCCTCCGAGAGGCACTCACGAACTAAGACCGAAACTACGATCTCTCTACAGAGTTGTACACATACGGTGTCATCTATCCAGCAGGGCTTTGCCGTCCAGAACTAGTTCCTGCCGGAACCCAGACAGCCTTTCGGCTCTATGAAACTATTTCGCGAGGAGGGAGAGAGAAGCCAGATCATTGCATGGCACTTGTATGTGAGAAGGGATGAGGAGAATGGCAGCCCCTTCTCCTCCTTTTATAGGCCAAGGCAAGGGGTGGGGTGGTGGAGGAAATACCAAAACACTGATGTTACATGTCCCACATGAAGGGTGAAATGGTAACTCAAGTGGGGCACCAAGGGGACACCATGGAGGCACCCCCTTGGCCAGCCACAACCTTGCCCCCTCCCAAGGGGGGGGGGGGGCAACAAGCCACCAACATGTCTCCTGGAAACATGGGTGCTCCCTAGACAAAAAGCCACCAAACATGTAACCCCCGATTCATGGGATCTTGTCCCCTCGTGCTGAGACAAGATGTTCTCCATGAAACATTTTTCTGAAAAATTCCGGAACGTCCCAGAACATTTTCAGCACCCTCTAAAATGCTTCTGGGCATAATCCGAAACATTTTCGGTGTGGTGATTTTTATCAGTGAAAAGCAACAATGGCGGTTACGGCAGCTCCGGAACATTTTCGGTTTTACCAAAAGTTCCCAGAGCAATTCTGGGGCCCACTAAGAATTTCCAGGCGAGTGCCGAAACCATTTTGACCTAATAATATATTCCGAAACAACTTTTCGGTTTTACCAAAACTCTTTCGGTGTTCTCTCTTCAGAACTCTTCTATTGTCTCTGAAACTTTTCCAGTGACTTTCTCTCAGACTCCCTGTCTAGTATTCAACAAATAGATGACCCTTAAGCGTGTGACCCTATAGGTTCGGTGAAGTATAGACATGACCTAGAATCCCTTCTGATCAATGATCAACATCGGAGCCGTGGACACCCATATTGACCCCTATACCCACACGAATGAATATTCGAGTGAACCTCCAGTTGCCGTGTACTATTCCTGTTGCTTCGTGATATGTTACCAATACCAGAGGTGAGATTTACTTGCATCCCCGTGGATCAACGACTTTTCCACAATGCTAGTTACCTCGTTACCAGTTTTGTTCTCTTTTCTTGTTTCTGTGTTGCGGCATCCCTGTGATCAAATCACATTGTGTCTGGCCAGACGATGATGGATATCGTAACACCGAGAGGGCCCGAGAATATCTCTGCATCGTCGGAGGAGCAAATCCCAATCTTGAGCTATCAAGTTACTTGACACACTTTTCCATGAACCTGTAAGCCGCCGTAATAGCCACCCATTTACGGATGACGTTTAACAAATCCCAAAGTTCAAGAAGTGAGTGTGAAGAAACTCGATACTCTCGTGGTCTAAGGAATTATGCAAACGTTAACCATCTCTGTGTTATGTACCATTAACTTGTGACGAATGAATCTCATAGTATAACATCAATCCGGGTCGATTCAACACAAATGTTCTCTTAACATTGTGACCTCAAAGTTGCTGGCATAGACATGCCCATGACCAGGAAAACAGAATCATCATGCAACACTTGAGCTAGTCTTAGAGGCCAGACTAGGAATACTTCTTACCGTTTATTATTCCACACATGCATATGAGTCTTGCTTCGAGCCTCGTGTTATTGCAGACTCCAGAACCATAGCAGTTATAGCATGGAACATAAACATAATTATGAACATGGAGATAAGTAATATCATTTATTATTGCCTCTAGGGCATATCTCCTACAATTCCTTCTCCCAGGAAGACCCGATCAGACTCAGAATCCCGGTTACAAGACATTTCGACAATGGTAAAACAAGACCAGCAAAGCCACCCGATGTGCCGAAAAATCCCGACAGGAGTCGCACATATCTCATTCTCAGGGCACACCGAATAGGTCAAGTTACGAGTAAAACTAGCCCTCGAGTTGCCCCGTGTGGCCCCGCAGGCTGCCCATTTCAGACCAACACTTAGAGGGGCAGTGGCCCGGGGGGGGGATTAAAATAAGATGACCCTTCAGTCTGGAGAACCCAAGGGTAAAACCAAGGTTGGGCCTTACTGGAGGAGTTTTATTCAAAGCAAACTGTCAAGGGGTTCCCATAACACCCAACCGCGTAAGGAACACAAAATCAAGGAACATAACACCGGTATGATGGAAACTAGGGCGGCAAGAGTGAAACAAAACACCAGGCATAAGGCCGAGCCTTCCACCCTTTACCAAGTGTATAGATGCATTAAGGTAAATAAGAGATAATAATGATATCCCAACAAATCCATGTTCCAACATGGAATAAACTCCATCTTCACCTTCAACTAGCAACACTATAAGAGGGGCTGAGCAAAAGCTGTAACATAGCCAAAATGGTTTGCTAGGAAAGGTGGGTTAGAGGCTTGACATGGCAATATGGGAGGCATGATATAGCAAGTGGTAGCTATCGCAACATAGTAATAGAGCGAGCAACTAGCAAGCAAAGATAGAAGTGATTTCGAGGGTATGGTCATCTTGCCTGCAATGTTCTCAGAGTTGACGAAAGCTTGATCCTCGTTAACATACTCAACAGGTTCCTCAATCACGTACTCGTCTCCCAGCTCTACCCAAGGCAAGAACACAAGCAAAAGGACCAACAATCAATCACGGTGCAATGCACAAACAACATGATGCAAAACATGGCATGACATGCGGGATGTGATACGCAATGCATATGCGTGCTTCGGAAGGAAAAGATAGATCAAGGCATCAACTTGGCAAACCAAGTATGCCACTGGAAATATGAGATGATTTCGGTTAAAATCGATATAAAGATCACCGGAATCGGATGCACAGTTTGCAAATGGCAAGTAAAACAAGAATGGCACTATTCTGCGATTAATAGCACGATGCCATCTAGAATGCAACAAGAAACTAAGCTACTACACTACAAGATAGCAACGAAGCACATGGTAGGGATCTACTCAAGATGCTTGACAAAACATGAACACTGAGCTATGGCTAAAACACACTAGAACCGGTTCAAACAAGCATTGCAAAAGTGAAAAAGATATCAGCTTCACAGACTTTGTGAAAATACTAACATGTCAGGAGTAACATCAGGAAGCCATGTTTAGAGCAAGCAAACAACATGCTATAGGAACAGATCATAGCAAAAAAAAAGGCATGGAATGAATCTACTCATAGCATAGAACAAAAGTCCCTTACTGATCTTGAGCCAAAAAGGCACAGAAGATATGATGGCACCCATGTAAACATAGCAAGTTTTATAAACAGATTCAGACTTAGCAGAAAACTGAGCATGGCATAAATAGAATTATGAAGGCATCTTTGCGATCTTGATTCACTCACCACAAGGCATTGCATGACAAAACAAGCATAGCATCAACAAGAAGACATGTTCATGAAGCTAACCATGGCAATAGAAAGTCCATAGTATGCATGGATCAACTACAACAACCATGGCAAAATTGATAAACATGTAAACAATCTGCCAGGAACATTTTATAGCAAAAGTAGAGCAAGATTAAGACATGCTAGAGCACTCCATAATTGCAAACATTGGCATGCATGGATAGATCATAACCAATATGTCCAAAAAATCTTTACTGAAGCAATTCAAAACAAACATAGATCTCACTGTAGCATCATGTATACATGGCATCAAAATAACAACAGGAAAAGGACTTAGTAAAATTCTAAGACCCTGAAATCAGCAATATTGTAACATCCCAAATTTTCAATTTGGAATGTTATACACTAGATCATCATGCATATCATATTTTCTTGCATTTTGCCGATCCTAGAAATTTCACGCAACTCAAGGACACTCGGAGAGAGTTAGAGATTTCGTTATTTTCATATTTGAGTCTTCTCAAATTTTGAAAAGAGGATCATTGGATTTGTCGGAGTTTCATTTGCCTTTTATTTGGATAGGGAAAAATGCGCGTTTTCAAAATTTGCATTTTAGGCCCGGAGAAAATTTCATTTTGTTCGACTCATTTTTAGGAGTCACGGAAAATTTACTTTATTAGTTTTGGAGTCCGGTAGAATTGTTTTTTTTGTGTTTTCCGAGCGCGAAACCGTTTAAAAAAACCCGAGCGCCTGGGCCAAAGGCCCAGCAAGCCAGCCGGCCGGCCAGGCCAAGGCCACTGCCGCGCCAGCGCTGCGCGCGCGCACCAGGGAGCCGCCGCCGCCCCTTGTTGGATTCCTAGTAGGACTTTAGTCCTACTTCGTTTTTTTCTAGATCTTTCCTTTCCCTCTTTTCTTTCCTACTCCTATTCTAATTCCTTGTCCCCTACCCCAAGTAAATCCCCCCTCCCCAATATAAATACCCAAGCACCCCCCCTCTAAATCATCATCAAACCCCAAAGCCTAGAGCTCCACCCCACCCCGCGCCGCACCACCCCCCACCCGCGCCGCCCTAAGCCGCCGCCCGCGCCGCCGCCGCACCTTGCCACCGCCGCCGCCGCACCTTGCCGCCGCCGCCCCACGCCCACGCCGCCGGAGGTAGCCCCGCACTACATCTATTCTTTTCATCGGATCGTTTTCTTCTAATCGTTCCGATTCTTTTTTTCCGATTCGCTTTTCTCTTTGTTTTCTTCGCGAAACCGTTCCGGTTTTCTAGATCGGTTTTTCGTTCGGTTTTCTTTTCCGAAACCCTAGATCGGATTCGTTTTCTTTTCCGATTCAGTTTCCTAGAGACCGTTTGCCAGACAGTTCGTCCTAACGAACGTGATCACCGGATTCTTCTAGGTTAACGAACGTCCGTTCGTTCAACCGTTCTTCTTTTTCTTTTCGCCGGATTTATTTCGCGATCGCGATCTCAGATCCGATCTTCTTTCTAGTCTATCTTCTCGCTCGTTTATCGGAATCAGGTGATTCAAGCGCCTGGAGTTTCGTTTCGAAACCGCCGTTCCGACTAATCAACTTTAACTAAGTTTTTGCTACGGTAAAATTTGACCTAGTTTCAACTTGCTAGAACCGAGTTGTTTTCCGCCGTTTGTTCTTGGTTTCTTTGTTCGGTTCTTTCTTTCTTTACAACCGGAGTTCTTAAGTTGAACTTTCTGGTTCGATCTCTTGTTCGAGTTTTACCTATGCATTAGATGAGTACTTATTGTATGCTTGTTGTTTGTCTGCGATAGATTACCCGGATTGCGCCGCCTGTTACTTCGAATCTCTAGGACTCGCGGATCATCAGCAAGGCAAGTAACACTTTGATCATACCTTTTCTACAACCCAGTTTTATTGCATTAGATCCATCCTCACACATTGCATGATTAGGATCTAATTAAATTGTGGGATGGGAAGTAGATGAGGTAGTACCTATTACCTGTTTATTACGAAACCTTTGGGAGTTACTTCTACGTTTGCTTATTATGCCATGCTATGCTAGTAGACGTGGATTGGGTGAGTGATATCCATGACAGATGTGAGATTGATAATTTTAATGGTTTATCTAAGGTGGCAACTTAAACACACATCTGGGTGGATTGAGGCACCTGATGTCTATCAGGACTTGCCTGTTTTCTTTTGGACCGCCACCCAGGCTCAAAGGGAACATAAGATCTTCCATGCTAAATACTTACGTGTGCAGCCACAAGCCATTATGGGCTCTGGCATAGTTGACTAAGTCGTGCGAACTCTTACAGGGTAGACTATCAGATGTAGGGGAAAGTAGGTGTACCGGTCTATCCATCGTAAGGTGCTAGCGCTTCTGAAAGACTGTGTCTCGGTAATCCGTTTCTCAAACACCAGTAGTGCGAGAAAACCAACGGAGGCGATCGAGTCTTGTGGGGAAAAGTGCGCAAACCTCTGCAGAGTGTAATAAACTAATCATGATTAGCCGTGTCCCCGGTTATGGACAATCTTGAGTATCTAGTACTTGAATATCATGTGAATCTCATCATGTTACTTCTAATTAATATTGTTGGGTTTAATTGTTCACTTTTAATTGGGATTGAGAATGCTGTCAACCATTCTCAATGTTTAACAACCACCATGATAGTTAAATAAATTTATTCCTTTGCAGTAGGGAAAAATTGGCTTTACACAAAACAGTAACCATAGAACTTTCCACCAGCCAAATATGCATATAGTATAGCTGTTTCATTCCATTACTCTCTATGTGTTACCTTGCCAGCATATTCCATGTGCTGACCCGTTTCGGGCTGCAACGTTAATGTTGCAGACTTTTCAGATGACGATTAAGGTGCTTTTAGGTCGTGGTTCTATACTCAGTGATGCCGTTGGAGTTGATGGACCCATTTATCTTCCAAGTCTTCCGCTGTTATCGACACTAGATGGCCTTAAGCCATATTTATTGTAATAAGTTCTCTTCGGAGACATCGATGTAATAAGTGTGTGATTGCCACTCTTCTATAAATCCCTCGATGTACTGTGTGGTGTCAGCTTTACTGATCCAGGGATTACACCGGAGCACAGAGGTTAGACTGTTTGAGATCTGGTCGCTACAAATATCATGAAGGCTACTTTGCATGCTTGTGCTAGTCACCAAAAAGATCACAAAAATATATGGAAAACATCCCTGTAAATATGGCATGGCATAGATCAAAACACATGTAGAGCCCATGCCCATATGCAGCACACAACAAATGTAGCAAAAAGGACAAATCCTGATACTCTGATAAGAATCAGCACCTAACAATTTATAGCACTCTTGCATCAACGATTTGGGCATTAAGATGGACTCAAACAAGCATGTCACAATGGAACAAAATGAAGAGCACATCATGATGAACATTTCGATATATCATGCGCACGAAACGGTGAAGCACACACAAAGTTATGGCATGATGAATGGTGCACCAGAATGTAGAAAATAAAGGACTTAGAAAAATATTTTTGGTCAACCTCGAAAACGGATCTGGATCTGGATCGAGGAGTTCGCCGGAGTCTTGCCAGAGACGGACGCCGGAGGGGGGAAGAAGAGGGAGGTGATGGAGGAGGGGCTCGCCGGAGTGAGGGAGCGGGCCGGAGCTGGAGGGAAGAGGCGGATCTGGCGCGGTGGTGCGCGGGGCGCCGGCGAGCAGGGCGCGTCGCGGCGGGGAACGGCGGCGTTCGCCGGCGCGGGTGGCGAGGAACGGTGGCAGGGCGGCGGTGCCAGCGACTGGTGGCGGAGGCGGTGGCCGTCACGACGGAGCGGGGCGGCGGCGCAGCGCGCGGGCGCTCGGGCGACGGACCTGGCGGGCCACAACGGCGGGGGTGGAGCAGGGCCATGTGTCAGGCGGAGATTGGGTGCGGGCGGCAGCGGAATTCGTCCAGCGGCGGCCGGACATGTCTGGTGGCGGCGGGGGGCGATTTTTTTGGGCTTTGGACCCGGATTTGGACGGGAAGAGCACATATTTATAGGTAGGAGGAGGTGGGAGTGTCCAAATGGGATGTAGTTTTCGCCCACGCGATCGTGATCCAACGACGGAGGACATGGGAGAGGTTTGGAAGGGCTATTGGGCCGTTTTGGAGGGGTGTTGGGCTGCAACACACATGAGGCCATTGCGGTTCCCCGATTAACCATTGGAGTATCAAACGGACTCCAAATGACACGAAATTTGATAGGCGGTCTACCGGTGGTGTACAAAGGCCACTTGGCAAATCTTGGTCCATCTCGAGAACGTTTAACACCCGCTCACGGAAAGAGACAAAAGGGGGATGCCGGAGGACGTAGGAGTGTCGGATTGCAAAACGGACAACGGGGAAAATGCTCGGATGCATGAGACGAACACGTATGCAAAAGAGATGCACATGATGACATGATATGAAATGCATGACATGAACAAAATGCAAAATGAAGACAAAAACCCAACCACGAAAGGAAACTCATATCGCATCTTCGGGAAAGGCAAGAGTCGAAGTTACAAATATGGAAAGTTACATCCGGGGTGTTACAGGTGCCAAGAGGACAGAGATCTTCTATAGTGCCAGTGACTGGAACAAGAGCAACTACATCGGCACCTGCAGCCACAGCATCAGTGCCACCTCTAGTTGCCACCACACCAGCTCCAACAACTTCAACCGATGCATTCATCCTTGGAGTCCTCTCAACGCGTCCTCCCGAAGATCAGACCTAGAGAGACGCATAGCACTATGCATTTTCGAGCTTTTTGGTAACTTGTTTCCAAAGGGGGAGAATGTGTATAGATCATAGGCTTTGAGAGAGAGAGCTTTGCTTCTTTTTGCCTTCTTTGCTACTTGTTTGATACTTATTTGTGTGCTTGCTTGGATGATACTCTATGTTTCTGTGTGTGAGATACTCGTTTGATCATATCATACTTTAATGATTGTACTTGAATGATGCTATTATTTATCTCTCATGTATGATCATTCACTTTGCCGTGGTGATGAGTGCATATTTCATATTCTATCATTTTGAGCGCTCCACCAAGATGTATGTGACATGAAAGAGTAACCCATGATCCTAATCGGTTGTGCATTTGCATTTGAAAGAAAATTTTAAATAATGCACAAATTTAGGGGGAGCTCTTACTTATCATATACTTCTCAAAGCGACAATGTATTTCAATCTTATTATCATTTGTCGAAGCTTTGATCTATATGTTGTCATCAATTACCAAAAAGGGGGATATTGAAAGTGCAACTATCCTTGGGTGGTTTTGGTAATTCCTAACAACATATAGCTCATTGAAGTAATGCTCTTTCAAAATGATCATTTCAGAAAGTTCAATGATTGGCATGGCATGGACTAGAAATGTGGACCCCTCAAAATGC
Organism: Triticum monococcum; assembly: GCA_034509565.1. Lineage (NCBI taxonomy): Eukaryota > Viridiplantae > Streptophyta > Magnoliopsida > Poales > Poaceae > Triticum > Triticum monococcum. The sequence goes on from CM067847.1 coordinate 344,293,624, forward strand.
TAAGGACACATATTGGCTTAAGCTCAAGACTCTACATTTTTATTTTAGTGTCCAAGATCACATTGAGTCCATAGGAAAGCCAATACTATTAAAAGGGAATGAGGTGTTGCTTAATGGCTTACTTGCTCAAAATGCTTAGTGATATGCTCCAGAAGCCCTCAACCACGTTCTCATATCCACATATGTCCCAAACAAAAAGTCAAACTCAGCCCCACCAATTTGATCTATCCGGCACTACCGAGCTCATTTGACATAGCCATAGCCAGAAACCCTAGTCAATTCAGTCATACCAATATGGATCTCGGTCTCACCAAGAGGGATTGCAAACTCTCTGTTTCCCTTCGTAATGTTTTGGTCTAACCGAGATGAGCGATTGGTCCCATCGAGTTTGCAATGTAAACTCCCTGTTTCCTTTTCGTAATTTTTCGGTCTCACCGAAATGAGCGATCGGTCCCACCGAGTTTGCATGACCAACTCTCTGTTTGTCTATTACAGAAATCGGTTCCACCGAGTTCATGTGATCGGTCTCACCGATATTACGTTATACCCTAACCCTAATGAAATCGGTCCCACTGAGTTGATCGTGTCGGTCCCACCGAAAAGCCTAACGTTCACATTTTGAACCGAATCGGTCTGACCGAGTTTCATGATTCGGTCCCACCGAGTTTGGTAAATTGTGTGTAATAGTTAGATTTTGTGTGGAGGCTATATATACCCCTCCACCCAACCTCCATTCGTGGAGAGATCCATCAGAACATGCCTACACTTCCAGCATACATTTGATGAGAGAGAACCACCTACTCATGTGTTGAGACCAAGATATTCCATTCCAACCACAAGAATCTTGATCTCTAGCCTTCCCCAAGTTGCTTTCCACTCAAATCATCTTTCCACCAAATCCAAATTTGTGTGAGAGAGAGTTGAGTGTTGGGGAAACTATCATTTGAAGCACAAGAGGAAGGAGTTCATCATCAACACACCATCTATTACCTTTTGGAGAGTGGTGTCTCTTAGATTGGTTAGGTGTCACTTGGGAGCCTCCGTCAAGAGTGTGGAGTTGAACCAAGGAGTTTGTAAGGGCAAGGAGATCGCCTATTTGTGAAGATCTACCAAAGTGAGGCAAGTCCTTTGTGGGCGATGGCCATGGTGGGATAGACAAGGTTGCTTCTTCGTGGACCCTTCGTGGGTGGAGCCCTCCGTGGACTCGCGCAGCCGTAACCCTTCGTGAGTTGAAGTATCCATCAACGTGGATGTACGATAGCACCACCTATTGGAACCATGCCAAAATTCTCCGTGTCTACATTGCGTTTGCTCCCTCTAAACTCCTCCCCTTTACCTTCATATGCAATTAATTACTTTCTGCCGCTATACTCTTATACTTGCATGTGTTGGTTGATTGCTTGACTTGTGCTAAGTTGCTAAAATCTGCCAAGACTTATAATTGGGAAAAGGCTAGGTTTTTATTTGGTCAAGTAGTCTAATCACCCCCCCCCTCTAGACATACTCTCGATCCTACACATGACGGTTTGCCAGCACCGATGGGAATCGATAGGCTCTGGTGGCATCAGGGAGCAGCGATGCAAGTCGGGGCCACATGGGGGTGACCGTGAGCATGGGGCAAACGTGCGCTCATGCTAGGTTCGCGGGATGTGTGACTTGTTTTTTCACGGATAGTGTGTGGATGGTACGATGGTTTTGCATGGACGTTTGATTAAGATTGACGAATCATGCGAGGGAATCAGTACAAGGTTGAACCATCACAACAACGTTTAATCCCCTTTTAATGGTAGAGATTAAACAGAACCCAACCAATTGCCTTTGGAGGACACAAAATCCATTATCAGCTAGTTTGTGAAGAGGTGAATAAAATAGGGATCCATTTGGGACTGTTTATTCTTCCGTAGAGTAATAGAAAAAATAAGAATGAACTAAACGGTGATGTAATGAGCGTCATGTGGTATAGGATTATTGAGTGCAGATGTATCTACTTATCACAAATACAGTAGCTCATCTATAAAGTTACGCAATAATGGATTTATAACTCAATCTTTTTCTCTTACTTAATATGGTCAGAAACCTAGTACAAAGTACATCTCGCCTTTGATACTTACCTAATTTCATCACCGCTAAAAATTTCCATGGCTATTACTTACCTGTGACATATTCTAATGTAATTGAGTCTCAGTGCATGTGTGTGCACGTGTAAGTTCCCATATACCTATGTGCACGCTATTGCTAGAGTAAAATTAGATACTTGCCTCAAGATAAGCAGAATATAAAATAAGTAAATAAGTACCGGCATATTCATGTGATTTTGATTCTTTTAGGGAAATTTATCAGATTTCACATCGCTGAGAGATACTTAGTGAAGCATAAAATATGTCATACAGACACTCAAACTATTAGCCGCAAATGCTAAAGTATAATATATAAGAACATGTGCAACATGTACTTGCCAGTTAAGCATTTAGTGTGTCGGTATTTTCTATCAGTAAGTAACATCTTGGAAATATAATTAACCTCATATATTCATTCCAATTGTTTCTCTTTTTTTAGAGAAGGAGGACGACCCCCGGCCTCTACATCTGGACGATGCATACGGCCATTTTATTAATTATTGACACAAGACCTTACAGAGTCATACAACAATAAGCCTAAAGCCACCAACTAAGCAACATCTGTCGCTATCCCTATCCAGTTGATGTAGGGGCACTGAAAATCTGGGCCTAATACCAAACAAACCTCACAACCAAACCTAACATCTAAGACTTGAGGTCCCAACTAGGATGCCTGTCGGGTATGTGCACCAACCAGTCCGGCGTGCTTCTCAACCACGACGCCTGCCGGGTATGAGGCCGCCGTAGCCACCTGCCACCAATCCATCTTTAGAGCGGTACTGCTGCATCAACCTTGCCCGGTCTAGCTGCCGCCGACGCCACCACGACGCCAGACAGTGTCACCCTCCCGCGCGAGTCCATCTCCACACATCAGGCGCCGAGTCTCCACTTTGCCATGCCGCCGAGATTCACCGTCATCAATGGACCTTATGAAACACCGCTCCTCCTCTTCTCCCCTCCAACCAGCACTTGCTCCAAAACGATGCCCCCATCAGGGAGAACGATACCGAAGGCACCTTCATCATCCGATCCGGTAAACCCACATCTAGGGTTTCCCCTGGAACTTCCCGATCAGGTTGTTGTGACCTGCAACGACGATGCCTCTAGAAGGGAACGATGTCTGAGACGCCGCCATCGTCTGCCAAGACCACAGTCAGGCACAATTTTCACTAGAAGCCACGCCTTCCCGACCTCGCAGCTGGCTGGAACCGAGCAGAACCTCGCCACGAAGACGTATGTCGCCGTTAGTACTCCGGCGGAGATCCGGCATCTCCTGACCGGTCCCTCCACACGCCGCCGGTCGGTGGAAAGCCTTCCCATGACGGATCCAAACGGGGCGTTGGATCCACAGAGAGCGCCGGCACCATCACGACCAGAACAGCCCACCCCGCCAAATGGGGCGCTGCCACTGCTGCCATCCATGAAGGGCCGCCGCTCTGCCGGCGATGGTGCTCCGGCCCCCGCCGCACAACCCAGATTCGTCGTCCCAGCCGCTGCCATTGGATCGCACGAGAGGAGCTGCCCCGCCGCCTTAGATGGGATCCTCTACATCCACCCGCCGAGAAACCTTTGGCACCGGGCCTGCCGCCACTGCGGCCCACGTCGGCGGCAGCAGCGGCAGGAGGAGGGGGCAAGAGGGTGCTGGCGGCGCTAGGGTTTTGGGGCCCCTGGCGCCGCTCGGTGGGAGGCGGCGCGAGGGGGACGGGGAGGGGTCAGGCGGTAGCTAGATAGGGGACAATATGCAAGCTATTTCCTCCTTAAAAATAATAATTCGTAATGCATGACAATAATTCGTAATGAATTTGCTAATGATAGTAGTTTCATTCGTATGCAAGCAAGTGGTCAGGTGCTAATAATAGTTACCTTTATAATAGAACCATCTAGTCCAAGACCACTAAATTTTTACAACACGAATCATAAAATGGTGGGCTTATCAAAGAATAAACAGAGGAGGCAAAAGTAAAGTGGTTCTAGCTGTCTTGTAAAAAATAATAATTCTACCTATGTTGTAACATGGATTATGGGCTTGTTCAACCAAGAGTAGAACCAGCGGAGGGAACCATGCCTTGCACATGAAAAAATAAGAATCAACATTCAGGTATGGTACAACTTTTGAGTGATGAATGCGAATCTTCAAGGTTCTCTTCGACCTCTGTAAGTGCATCTAGTGCCCCTTAGTGATTTTCGTGTATTGAAGACTTATATGTTAAGGGACTAATGCGTTTATGAGTGCATGCAGGTCTATAAGTCTATGAGGAGTTTGATATTTACAGAGAAAGTCGATCCCTAAAAAGGAATGTCTTCAAATGAAGACTTTGTCTTTCTGAAGACTTTGAAAGTGAAGAAATTAGTGTGATCCTGAAGACTTGATATTCGTGCGAGGATTATGAAGCATGAAGCCTTTTGTTTTCGTAGTTTCATTTTTCTCTTTCTTGAGTTATAGGAAACACCATACTGTTAACGGCGGTCGAGGTAAAACTAAGGGAAAGTTTCCAAGTGATGCTCATCTCAAAATCCTGCACCTACCCAATCCTTTCGAGTGAAACCATTGGAAATCTCATACAGTTCAGTCAATTTCTTCAGTGACAGAGATGAAGATCTTCTATTCTCTGAGGACGTTGTTCTGACTGAGGAGTTAGGAATTCGCTAGTGCGGATTACCTACAAGTGAGGAACATGATAGCCCTGAGGAATTTGATAGCCAAATTTCCGACCTTTGTTGTGCTACGCACCAGCTGTCCCAAAATATCTACCCACCTAACAGTCATATCATTGAAGGGCATTTATGTCTTATCATGTCGGGCTGCTCCCTAGGCTATAAATAGCTGCCCCCTACAACCACTAGCTGGGTGGCTGCTCCGAGAGAACTGACACATGTCATTTAGAGCATCTTATCCTCCGAGGACTTTGAGCGAGAATCGTCAAGTCAGGAAAACCCAAACCCAAACACCTACAAACCCAAAGTGATTGAGCATCACTGAAGAGATTGTTCCTGTGTGGAACCGACGCTTGTTACCTTTCAGGACTGTTGAAAGTGCATGAAGTCGACTAGAGGGGGGGTGAATAGGTGATTTTTATGAATTCTTCACTGAGGAATTTCAAGGTGAGGAAATTCCTGAGCGAAGAACTACTTGTAGCACAATAAGTACTCAGATGCATACATGACATAACATAAACGTGGATATCATGATGAAATGAAATCAGACACATAGTACAGAAAGCGTAAGCACAGGATAAAACAGGATGAAGACAAACAGACTGGAGATATTGAACTGAGGAAATTGAGAAAGTCTTCATTCAAAGTCTTCAAACAGATATGAACAAGCTGACAACACAGTAATGAGGAAATGGAAGGGTTGAGAAAATAGAACCTGTTAGCTTGGTGAAGACAATGATTTGGTAGACCAGTTCCAACTGTTGTGACAGTTGTACGTCTGGTTATAGCGGCTAGGTATTTAAACCTGAGGACACACAGTCCCGGACACATAGTCCTCACCGTATTCTCCTTGAACTAAGGTCACACAGATCTCGTCCAATCACTCGTGGTAAGTTTTTAGGCGACTTCCAAACCTTCACAAACTCGGTCACCCCGCGATCCACAATTTCCTCTTGGATGCTCTAGACCATGACGCCTAACCGTCTGGAGGATGCATAGTCCTCAAAGGTAACAAGCGTAGGTTCCACACAGGAACAATCTCTTCAGTGATGCTCAATCACTTTTGGTTTGCAGGTGTTTGGTTTCGGGTTTTGGGTTTTTCCTCACTTGATGATTTTTGCTCAAAGTCCTCGGAGGATGGGATGCTCTCAATGACAAGTGTCAGTTTCTCGCGGAGCAGCCAACCAGCTAGTGGTTGTACGGGAAAGCTATTTATAGCCTAGGGAGCAGCCCGACATGATAAGACATAAATGCCCTTCAATGATATGACCGTTAGGTGGGTAGTATTTTGGGACAGTTGTCGCGTAGCACAACAACAATCGGAAATTTGACTATCAAATTCCTCAGGGCTATCATGTTCCTCACTTGTAGGCAATCCGCACTTGCGAATTCCGAACTCCTTAGTCAGAACAAATTTCTCAAAGACCAGAAGAGCTTTGTCTCTGTCACTAAAGAAATTGACTGAACTGTATGAGATTTCCAACGGCTTCACTCGAAGGGATTGGTAGGTGTAGGATTTCGAGATGAGCATCACTTGGAAACTTTTGCTTAGTTTTGGCTTGACCCCCTTTAACAGTACTATGTTTCCTATGACTCAAGAAAGATAAAATGAAACTACAAAAAAAAGTCTTCACGCTTCATGTTGCTCGTATGAATATCAAGTCTTCACGGTCACACCAATTTCTTCAGATTCAAAGTCTTCAGGAAGTCTTTAGAAATCCAAAGTCTTCAGTCGAAGACATTCATTTTTAGGGGTTGACTTTCTCTGTAAATATCAAACTCCTCCTAGACTTATAGACTTGTGTACACTCACAAACGCATTAGTACCTTAACTTATAAGTCTTCAATACACCAAAATCACTAAGGGGCACTAGATGCACTTACAATCTCCCCCCTTTTTGGTGATTGATGACAATATAGGTTAAGTTTTCAACGGGGATAAACATATGAAGTGTAAATACTGATATTGAGGAATTTGATTGCAAGATATAGAAGAACTCCCCCTGAAGATGTGCATAGTGAGGAATTTGCTTTTGAAGCAATGCACATTTGAAGAGTAGAATCATGGAGATTCCCCCTGTATCTTGTAATTCATACACACATTTAACATATGATATGAAATGCATGATGAAATATGGTGACTGATGTGATTCAGCATGCGTGCATTAACATATATGAGGAAATAGCATGCAGAAGAACATAGCAAAAGTATCAGACCACCATCGGGTTCAAGTTTACAACTCGATCCAATAAATCTTGAGAAAACGAGAGTTGTAAATTAGGAAAAAATGCCCATGTATAGAGACCCGCTTGAAGACTAACTCAAATTTCTCCCTCTTTGTCATCGAATGGCCAAAAGGGACGAAAAGTGAGGACTAACGCCCCTGAAGAATATCATCACTGAGTCGATGAAGGAGCGCCAACGTTGTTCGGGTTGGTTGTGGAGGTAGGGCCTGCCGCAGTGTTGTCCAAATCTTCATGCCATCAGTTTCGCGCGATGAAGAATATGAGCTGGCTACCAAGGAAGGAACTTTGGTTTTCTTGAATGTCTTTGCTGGTGGTTGAGACCATTCAAAGTCCTTCTTGAAACCCATTTGCTTCAGATCTTCTTCACCATAGAGATGAGAAGAATAGCCCAGGTGCGATTGAATACTTCATGGAGGTAGAAGTGGTTCTTCTTCACTGCATTGTGTGTAGCAGTCATTTTGTGAAGAATAGAACCAAACCGAAGCTTAACCCATTTTGTGGTTGCAATCGACCTTCTGGTGAAGACTGAGGAGAAGCTCACGATCAGTTATCACCCTTGGAGATGTGCCTTGAGGATTTTGCTTTGAGGCATTGGCGGCAGAGTCATGAGTGGCAGAGTCATCATTGGTGGAATAAGATGAAGCTTTGCGGAACTAACCATCCAATGGACGAATGCCTTCATCAATAATAGCAGTGGCCTTGCCCTTTTCATCAGCTGAGGAAAATGTTTGTTTGAGGACTTCTATTGGGGGCAAGTAGCTGACATGATTCTACAAATCAGCCTTGTAGTTGATTGAAGACATCGATCTGAGGAATCTCATAATCTAGGGAGCATAAGGCTTCAATTCAAAAGGGGACAAAGCTACATTTGCCAGAGTCCTCATGAAGAAATCATGGTAGTTGACAGGAATGCCATGAATGAGGTTGAATAGCAGATTCTTCATGATACCAACAACCTCTTCTTCATTACAGTCGTGGCCCTTGATTGGACTCAAAGTCTTGGTCAAGATGTGATATATAGTCCATGGCACATACAACAATTCCTTCATGAGGAATTCTGTTGTTGAGGCTTGACCGGGCTTCAGTGGCTTCATCAGCACTTGCATATAGTGGTCAGTAAGTTCAGGTTCATGATATATACAACGTGCACCTTCAAGGGGACGACTGACAGGTAGGGCATGAAGCAATTCAGAGGCCGGTTCTTTGAAGTGAGTATTCTCTGTCATCCAGTCCAATACCCAAGAGTTCACTTCTTCAGCATTTCCTATGATGTGCAGCGTTGCATAGAACTGAAAAATTAGTTCTTCATTCCAATCACATATATCGGTGCAGAAGTTGAGAAGTCCAGCATCGTGAAGAACACCAAGGGCTGGCGTGAAGCAAGGTAGTGATTCCATGTCCACATGAGGAATATTTGCATGATCAAATACTTTGTCCTTATCAAAAAGAAGTGAGGAATAGAAGTTGGCTTGGCTGGTAGTCCAGACATGCTTCCTTCTAAGATGAGCAGAGTCATATGGGTTGTAATCTGTGAAGAATACATGCTCATGGAGGAAGTCAGCAGCCTTGAATTTTTGCTTCTTGAAGAAGGGATTCTTCGGCTTGAGCTGAGGAGTGTCAGTCAAAGTCATCACAGCCTCAGGAATCATGTTCTCTGGAACCACATGCTGAGGAATTTCAGTTTCAGTTGCGGCCTGGTTCTTCATTTCTTCATCAGTTTTTGCATCAGCACTAGTGGCTGGAATTGCTTCCGTAGCATTTTCATCAGCACTAGTGGCTGGAATTGCTTCAGGGATATGAGGTTCTTCAGAGCACATAAGAACTTTAGTGTGCATAGGGGACTGAGGGATTTGTTGTAGAGGGGTTAAGAGCGAACAGTTGGGGTGTTGACTATCCCAATAGTCATCATTTAGCACTAGAGTGGAGCACCCAATATCCAGGTCTTCATCTTCTTCATTTAGTTCTTCAACGTCTGCCTCTTCAGCTGTGAACTGAGTCATAGGCGATGAGATGATTGGAGTTGAAGGGATATCATCTGCTTCAATTTCTTCATCCAACTGCTCTGAAGAAGCAGCAGAAGGAACATCTTCATCTGATCCACTTGTGATCACATGATCTTCACCAAAAGGAACGAGTTCCTTTGATGGTATGCTTGAAACAGGAATAGCATCAATCGGATTCTCGAAAGAGCTTGTCAATTTATTCATCTTCTTCGGTGCTGAATACTGAGATGAAGTATATGCTTTCCTTTTATTCACCGCTGCTCGCTCCGCAGCTTTGGTTTTCTTTGCTTCCGATGCAGAAGGAAGAACTGTGCTTGTTGGTGCAGGAGGAGCAGAGGAAATAGGTTCAGTTTCCTCAGGCGCAACTGATGCTGTTTCCCTGGTTGGTTTAGATTCTTCAGGCTCAGTGGTTGATGCCTCAGCTGGCATGGCTTGTTCTTCTGGTGCAACACTAGTGGTTGCCTTGAAAATGTCATGATCGGCTGGAATACAGTCATCAGCCCTGGTACTCTCATTTTCTTCAGCAGCCTGATTTTCATCAGCGGTGCTGGCATGTTCTTCAGTCGGCTAAGCAGATGCTTCAGCCTGAGGAATTTCAATGTGCGTTTGAGTAGCAACATTGGAGGTGAATGTCTTTGCCAATTTCACAAATCTGACTTTGGCTCCCTTCCAACCAGCATGGTAGGCATCAAATTCATCACTGAGTTTTTTGATTTCATCTCACAAGTTCATCAGTTGTCATCTTGACAACATTCTTCTTCAGATAGCGCTCTTTCTTGTATAGCACTTTCTTCAGCTGCCCGGCCTTCTCAAACTTCCATTTTTGTTCGCCTAAGAAGGCGGTCAGCATGTGACTTTGGCCAGAAGTAAGCTTGATGTCTGATATAGGAGTGTTGGGGTCCTTGTGCTAGAGATCAATGTATTCAAGGATCAACTTAGGATCCAGTAGGAGAGGAACTTCATTTCCTTTGGCTCTAGCGGCCCTCTGTTGTCTGTCTCTGATGATTTCCGCGAGTTCATCATCATCAGCTTCGTCATCAGAGGACAATACCTGAAAGGTGACCTGCTTCTTTTGAGGACTGGGTCTAGTGCCTCCTCCAGCAGTGGCCTTGGTCTTCAGCAATGTGGGGCCAGTTGAGGAATGCAGAGGAGCTGAAGAATTTGTAGAGGCTCATGAGGCAATAGATTTTCCTATGGTCCTTTGGCTCGAGGCGAGATGCACATGTGCTGAGGACTTTGCCGAAGGAGCTGAGGGTTTTGGAACTTAAGGAACTGGGGCAGCCTAAGGAATTGGCCGTGAGGGCTTAGCAGAAGAGCTTGGCTGTGAGGGCATTGAAGAAGAAACACTGGGCTTATGTGCAGGCTTCTTAGGCATAGCCTTGCTGGGCTTGGTAGCAGAGGCCTCAGCAGTGGCAGTGGCAGCAGCAGAGTCTTCATTGAATTTCTCCACTACCTCTTTTGCTACTTTGGCCAACTTATCTTGACACTTGGCCCATTCAACAGGAAATTCCTCACCTTGTCTGATGCTTGAGGGATCAGCAACTTCGCCTAGTGCCAAGGGAGTTCTTGGGAATGGAGGGTGTACAGCGAATTTCTTCATGTACTTGGGAGTCACATATCTGTACTCCCTCCATTCCATGTCCCATCTCCTCTCTATGTTCTGAATGCGCACTTTGTGCTCATTCTTCGTTTATTTTCCATGAATTGCCTCATCTGAGTGCAATACCCTGCATAGATGTCTTTAGGGATTTCAAATGCAGTGTTGACTTCCAACTTCTTTCCTCCCTTCTGAGGTTTCTTTCCATTAGCCATTTTCTTCAGCTAAGGATTTTGAACAGTTGAGTTCTCTAAAGAGGTATGCAGTTTTTCTTCGAGGAACGCTTCAAATGAGTTAAGTTGATGAGAACCTAGTGATTCAGCAGCAGACATGTGAACCTGTGAACAGAGTATAGGTGCGAAGAATTTGGAGACGTCATATGCGTTCTCAAATTTTTTTGCAAAATGAACAAGTTTGAGGAATTTGACCATATGTGTCTTGAGGAATTTCACTAAGCATTCTTTGACTTAGGTTCCGGAGTTGTGTAGATTGAAAATCCACACAATTGAGGAATCTTGAAGAAAAACATGATAGGAAACAGATCAAGAATAGATATTTGTGTGAGGTGTTTAGAGTGTGAAGATTGAAGAGTAAACACCTTTTGAAGATTTTGACGAAATCACTGGAATCAATACGGGCAGTAAAAGTAACTTTTAATTACCCTTGACGAAGAACACGACGAACTGGGAATGTGTATTGGAGTTCATCAGTCTAGATCTTCCATGGCCTAACTTGGCAGAGGAAGATAGCTACGGCGGCGGCGGAGTGATGAAATCCACGGCCGGTGCGAGTACGATGGCGATGAGGTTGAGGCAGCGAAGCTCTTCCTCACCGGCGACGATGGAAGTAGCGGCGGCGCTAGGTTTTGAGAGCTCGAGCGAGGGGGTGAGGTTGAGCGGAGTAAAAACAAACTAAGGAAGGGAAGGGGTATGTATAGCCACGGTGAAAAACTGCCCGTCCGAGGAAAATGGACGAACGTGCCCCTGACCTTCCTCATCTTTGTGACATGTGTCACCCATGTACTATGAGGTGGAGACCATGTGTGATCATGGGTGACTATATAAGTATTATCATGGAATGTGGAATGATTTGAGCGGCAAAAGCGAAATTCAGATATGAAAATTTTAATGTTTCATTCGCAAATACTTCAGCTGACAAGGACACAGTGAAGATTTTGAACGGGTTTCAAATAGAATGCATATGAGGAATTTGTGAAAAGACTGGGTTGAGTTTAGCATAGAGGGGGAAGGGTCCGATCACATTCACTTAGCAGGAAAAAAAAGCAACTTGAAGAAATAGCAATAAGTGAATGTTGTAGAGGACATAAACTCATATATTTATATAGCCAATGAAGAAAAATGATAGAAACAGTGAGGACATTGCAAAGTTGAAGACTTTGAACAACTGAGGAATCTCAAAAATGAAGAAAAACTCAAATTGAAGGTTTTCAACTTTTGGTGGTGGCGTGACCCACCGCATAAGAATGATGATTTCAGATGCCGCGTACAATTGTCGTAGGGCTCTGAGAATCAAATTCTTCGTTAATTTCTGCACACTTAGAGGGTCAGTTTTCATTGATTGAAGAAAAACGTTACTTCATGTGTTGCACATCTAAGTCATCAATTTTGCATAAGTGTTAGGATGTGTGTCCTTTTCAAAGGACATTCGAAGATTCTAAGATATCTAGCTCACACTGCAACTTGCTAAATATCTTCTCATCCAAGGGATTTGTGAAGATATCGGCTAGCTGTTCTTCAGTCATCACATGCTCGATGTAGATGTCGCCATTCAACTCATGATCACGAAGAAAATGATGATGAATCTGAATGTGCTTTTTTCTCTTCGAGTGCTGAACTGGGTTATGAGCAATCTTGATGGCACTCTCATTGTCACAATAGAGTGGCACATTCTTCACATTGATGTCGTAGTCCTTGAGAGTTTTCTTCATCCATAGCAATTGAGCACATCATGATCCAGCAGCAATGTACTCAGCTTCAGCAGTAGAAAGTGATACACGGTTCTGTTTCTTTGAAGACCGGCAGACCAAGGATCGTCCGAGGAAATGGCATGTGCCTGATGTTGACTTGCGGTCCACACAATAACCAGCATATTCAGAGTCTGAATATCTAATGAGATCAAAAGCAGAGCCCTTGGGATACCATAATCCAAGTGTTGAAGTGTGAGCTAGATATTGAAGAATATGCTTCACGGCCTTATGGTGTGATTCCTTCGGTGTAGCTTGAAAACGGGAACACATGGAAACACTAAGCATAATATCTGGCCTAGATGCAGATAAATACAATAAAGAACCAATCATGGAGCGGTATACCTTTTGAACAAAGTCAATACCATTTTCATCAGTGCATAGATGGCCATTTGTGGGCATAGGGATTTTGACGCCTTTATAATCTTGCATGCCGAATTTCCTCAATACATCCTTGAGGTATTTTTCCTGAGATATGAATATGCCATTACACTGTTGATGAATTTGAAGACCTAAGAAGAATTTCAATTCTCCCATCATATACATTTGATATTCTTCACTCATCATGTAGGCAAATTCAGCACTGTAACGTTGGTCAGTACAGCCAAAGATGATATCATCAACATATATTTGGCACACGAATAATTCATCATCATAAGCTTTGGTGGAAAGAGTTGGGTTAAGTGAACCGGGTTTGAAGCCTTTCTTCATGAAGAATTCCTTCAAAGTATCATACCATGCCCGAGGGGCCTGCTTGAGGCCATAGAGGGCCTTATTGAGTCTGAAGACTTTGTCAGGATGCTTTGGATCTTCAAAACCTGGGGGTTGAGCAACATATACTTCTTCCTCAAGCTTAGCATTGAGGAATGCACTTTTCACATCCATTTGATATAAGATGATATTATGATGGTTAGCATAAGCAAGTAATATGCGAATTGCTTCATGTCTAGCAACAGGTGCAAAAGTTTCATCGAAATCAATTCCTTCAACCTGTGTGTAGCCTTGAGCTACAAGTCATGCCTTATTCCTCACCAAAACGCCATTTTCATCTTGCCTGTTGCGGCAGATCCATTTTGTGCCTATGATATTGTGCTTGCGAGGGTCTGGTCGCTTGATAAGTTCCAAACGTTGTTGAGCTCAAACTAATGTAATTCCTCTTGCATAGCTTGAATCCACTTGGGCTCCAGAAATGCTTAGTAGGCTCTGCAATAGAGACGAAAGCAAAGTTCCCACAAAAGTTAGATTAATGTGAAGCTTTTGAGCGTGTGAGAGGACCTCGTGCATTGATGTCGCTGATGATTTTCTCAATCTGCACTTCATTAGCGACACGAGGATGAGCTGGTTGACGATGAGGAATTTGCTCAGCATTTTTTCAGAGCCATTTTCTTCAAAACCGCTAGCATGATTTTCTTCACGTTCTGCAATGACTTCTTCAGCAAATTCTTCGGTAGGAATGACATCCTTAGCAGCCTTGAACTTAATGGATTCCTCAGGAGGTATTTCATCTATCACAGGAGGTAGGTGCTCTCTTTGCGAGCCATTAGTTTCATCGAACCGCGCATCTACAGTTTCAACAACCTTGTGGTGATAGGTGTTGAAGACTCTATAGGTGTGCGAGTCCTTACCATAACCAAGCATAAAACATTCATGTGCTTTTGGTGCAAATTTAGAACTGTGATGAGGATCTCTAATCCAACATTTAGCACCGAAGACTTTGAAATAACTCACATTGGGTTTCTTGTCAGTGAGGAGTTCATATGCAGTCTTCTAGAAGAATGTGTGAAGATATACTCTGTTGATGATGTGGCATGCGGTATCAATTGCCTCAGGCCAGAAGCGAGGAGGCGTCTTGTACTCATCAAGCATAGTGCAGGCCATCTCAATAAGAGTCCTGTTCTTGCGCTCCATGACACCATTGTACTGAGGAGTATAAGGAGCAGATAACTCATGAGTAATACAAAGTTCATCAAGATAGTCATCAAGACCAGTGTTCTTGAACTCAGTTCCATTGTCACTTCTGATGTGCTTGATCTTCACACCAAAGTTGGTTGAAGCCCTCGAGGAAAATCGTTTGAAGACTTCCTGCACTTCAGTTTTGTAAGTGATGATATGCACCCATGTATAACGAGAATAATCATCAACAATGACAAAGCCATATAAAGATGCAGCATTAGTAAATGCGGCATAGAGTAGGGCCAAAGATATCCAGGTGAAGCAATTCAAATGGACGAGTGGTAGTCATGATGGTCTTTGAGGGATGCTTGGCCTTGGTCATTTTTCCAGCTTCACAAGCTCCACACAAATGGTCATTGAGGAATTTGACACTCTCGATGCCAATGATATGCTTTTTCTTCGTGAGCGTGTGCAAGTTCCTCATCCCAGCATGACCAAGTCATCGATGCCATAGCCAGCCTTCTGATGCTTTTGCAAGTAGACATGTAGCGGGTGGTGGTCCTGTAGAGAAATCAACAATATACAAATATCCTCTCCTAAAGCCTTCGAAGACTTTAGCATTGCCAGCTTCCACAATCACAACACAAAGATACTTGTCGAAGACAACAACCATATCAAGATCACAAAGCATTGAGACAGACATGAGGTTGAACCCTAAGGACTAGATAAGCGTGCTTTTGTCCATGAGTCGATCCTTTGAGATTGCAACCTTACCTAGACCCAATACCTTGCTTTTGCCTTTGTCGGCGTAGATGATATGCTTCAGATGAGATGGAGATAAGGGAGCGTCCATCAATAGGTTCTTGTCAGCAGTCATGTGATTTGTGCATCCAGTATCAAGGACCCACTCAGTGGCTTTGGGTTGATCATCCTGCAGATGAATTAGTGCAGCTTACGAACTCATATACTTCATTAGTCAAGAATATGACATCAACTTCATCAGATCAATTTCATCAAGCAATAGAACATATATAGCAATGTGAGGACATGAGAAATGAAAATTCATTTCTTCATGATTAGCTTGCGTACTTTCAAGCATAATCAGGTCTCCAGCGAATTCTTCAGACATTTAGGTTCGTCTGGAGACCCGACCCTGCATAAGATATTAGTTCTTTCTCTTCACCACCCACATCTGAAGGGGTGGCAAAGAGTTCATCATTCTACGAGCTCCGTAAGAGAAAGGTGGCATAGATGCCAATCCACTTAGTTTCGCATAAGAGGGGTTAGGATAAGCATATGAGTAAGCAGAGAAATTCTTCGAGGATTTATGAACATAATGATTTGAAGAATAGTGCACATAGCCATAATCCTTGGCCTGTCCCTGCGAAACAGAGGTGTTAGCACGATGATGTTCATGTGAGGACTTTGATCCATGTGAGGAATGTAGTCCATATGAGGACTTGGATCCATATGAACAATTTGATTTGGCGTTCCTATTCTTCATAGGTGGTGTCATGATGACATTCACCTGAAGACTTTCAAGGCACCTTTTGGGAACCCAGATTTTCTTCATAGGAGGACCGTTCCTGCAGTTAGTGCCAACATATCTAGCAAATACTTCACCATTCCGATTTTTGAACAGTTTCTAATTGGAGTCAAATGACTCATCAGAAGAATATGAAGATTCACATGTAAAGCCAGATAAAGTAGATGGATCCACTGAAGGTCCCTTTGCAGCAACCCATGAGGTTTTGTGATACTACTCAGGTTTCCAGTAGGTCCCATCAGCATTAAGTTTCCTCTCAAAGACAATACCCTCTTTCCTAGGGTTCCTGTTGACGATCAGCTTCTCAAGCACATCACAAAGAGCCCGATGCCCTTTGAGGCTTTTTTACGTGCCTGTCACATACAATTCCTTCAACCCTGCATGGTCATTGATACCCGTAGCATCCTCAGATGAGGAATTAGTGACAACAGAGATAGTTGAAGAATTTTAAGCAATAGAAGCATTTGAGCATTCAGGTGAGGAATTAGCAGATTCACGTTCAATGCATTTCAAACATGGAGGAATAAATTCTTCCTGAGTTGCGCTGATTTGTTGAGCAAGTAATGAATCACGCTCCTTCTGAAGATCTTCATAACTCACTCTAAACTTCTCGAGATCTTTCTTTCTTTGAAGAAAATCATAAGAAAGATTCTCATGATCAGATAAGAGAGTGTTATGATGACTCTGGAGGTTATCAAACTTGGACTAGAGTCCCTGAGGACTTTCAGCCAAAGCCTCAGAACGATCCATTTCTTCACCCAACATATCATCACTCTCATCTAGCATGTTTTGAACTTTTTCCAAAGCTCTTTGTTGTTTAGTGGCAAGGGAAGCAAGTTTGACATAATTGGGTCCAAATTCATCACCAGATTCAACATCACTATACTCAGATAAGTAGCATTCAGTTACCTTGGCACCTTTTGCCATAAGGCATGGTGTAGAGGATGATGATTATGGATTGAAAGTCATAGCCTTGCGTGATTCCATGAAATCCTCAAACCAAGGTTCATGGTGAGATCGATGGCCTTGATAGACCTCAGAGATTCGGTCCCGGATGAGCTTCGCATGGCAGAGATGCATAACGTTCCTAAACAGATTTTTGTGACAAGCCGGAGCAGATGATGCCCTTTGTCGTGAGGTTGAGTAGCGTGTACTTGTGAATATCATCAGCCTCCGCAATCTTGCATAGGTCAGTAAGACCAATCTCAGTGATGGTCCAAAGTTCGTTGTTCATCGCCATGAGGCGCTTCTTCATCATGGCCTTCCACTTGGGATAATCATGACCGTCAAAGATAGGTCACATCACAGTATTCATTCCTGCGGTCGACATAACTAGAACTCTAGGCGGTTAAACCAAAATCACACAGAACAAGGGAATACCTTGCTCTGATACCAATTGAAAGTGCGTTAAGTCGACTAGAGGGGGTGAATAGGTGATTTTTATGAATTCTTCACTGAGGAATTTCAGGGTGAGGGAATTCCTGAGCGAAGAACTACTTGCAGCAGAATAAGTACTCAGACGCATACATGACATAACATAAACATGGATATAATGTTGAAATGAAATCAGACACAGAGTACAGAAAGCATAAGCACATGATAAAACAAGATGAAGACAAACAGACTGAAGAAATTGAACTGAGGAAATTGAGAAAGTCTATAGTTGAAGTATTCAAACAGATATGAACAAGCTCACAACACAGTAATGAGGAAATGGAAGGGTTGAGGAAATAGAACCAGTTAGCTTGGTGAAGACAATGATTTGGTAGACCAATTCCAACTGCTGTGACAGTTGTACGTCTGGTTAGAGAGGCTAGGTATTTAAACCTGAGGACACACAATCCCGGACACACCGTCCTCATCGTATTCTCCATGAACTAAGGTCACACAGACCACATCCAAACACTCGTGGTAAGTCTTCAGGTGACTTCCAAACCTTCACAAACTCGGTCACCCGACGATCCACAATTTCCTCTTGGATGCTCTAGACCATGACGCCTAACTGTCTCGAGGATGCACAGTCCTCAAAGGTAACAAGCGTCGGTTACATACAGGAATAATCTCTTTAGTGATGCTTAATCTCTTTGGGTTTGTAGGTGTTTGGTTTGGGGTTTTGGGTTTTTCCTCACTTGATGATTTTCGCTCAAAGTCCTCGAAGGATGGGATGCTCTCAATGACAAGTGTCAGTTTCTCGTGAAGTAGCCAACCAGCTAGTGGTCTTAGGGGACGGCTATTTATAGCCTAGGGAGTAGCCCGACATGATAAGGCATAAATGTCCTCCAATGATATGATCGTTAGGTGGGTTGATATTTTGGGACAGCTAGCGCGTAGCACAACAACGGTCGGAAATTTGACTATCAAATTCCTTAGGGTTATCATGTTCCTCACTTGTAGGCAATCCGCACTGGCGAATTCCTAACTCCTCACTCAGAAAAAATTCCTCAGAGACCAGAAGAGCTTCGACTCTGTCACTGAAGAAATTGACTGAACTGTATGAGATTTCCAATGGCTTCACTCGAAGGGATTGGTAGGTGTAGGATTTTGAGATGAGCATCACTTGGAAAATTTTCCTTATTTTTTCCTTGACCCCCTTTAATAGTACGGTGTTTCCTATGACTTAGGAAAGAGAAAATGAAACTATGAAAACAAAAGTCTTCACGCTTCATGTTCCTTGTATGAATATCAAGTCTTCACGGTCACACCAATTTCTTCACTTTCAAAGGCTTCAGAAAGTCTTTAGAAATCCAAAGTCTTCAGTTGAAGACATTCATTTTTAGGGTTCGACTTTCTCTGTAAATATCAAACTCATAGACTTATAGACCTGTGTACACTCACAAACGCATTAGTCCCTTAACCTATAAGTATTCAATACACCAAAATCACTAAGGGGCACTAGATGCACTTACAATTGTGCATCCTCCAGACGGTTAGGCGTCATGGTCTAGAGCATCCAAGAGCAAATTGTGGATCGCCCAGTGACCGAGTCTGTGAAGGTTTCAAAGTCACCTGAAGAGTTACCACGAGTGATTGGGCGAGGTCTGTGTGACCTTAGCTCAAGGAGAAGGACTGTGTGTCCTCAGGTTTAAATACATAGCCGCTCCAACCAGACGTACGACTGTCACAGAAGTTGGAGCTAGTCAACCAAATCACTGTCTTCACCAAGCTAACTGTTTCCATTTCCTCAACCCTTTCATTTCCTCATTTACGTGTATAAGTACTTGATCGTTACTTTTTGAAGTAACAACAAGGTTGTGGATTCCCATCAACACCAACATCAAAGTTGAATGTAGAAATCGTAACCCTAACGTATCACTTACTCGTCATAATATTCCTACAACATGAGACGTTGGAGTCATGTAGGTCAGTACATTGAATGTACTGGCAATTTCACACGGTAGAGCAATGTTGAATAATGGCTATCACTACATGCATAGTTGGCTGGTGGAGGCTTTAAGTTTAATTTTGCATAAAGCTAATTTTTCCCTACAATAAAGGAATAAATTTTATTTAACTACAAAGTTTGTTGAAAACATTGAGAAGGTAACCCCATCTCAATCCCAAATCATTAATAACCCAACAATTTCATAAAATAGAGTGATGAGATCAACATAATAATTCAAGTACCAGATACTCAAGATGTCCATAACCGGGGACACGACTAATCATGATTAGTTTATACACTCTGCAGAGGTTTGCGCACTTTTCCCCACAAGACTTGATCTCCTCCATTGAATTTCTCACACTACATGATGCTTGAGAAACGGATGACCGAGACACAGTCTTTCAGAAGCATTAACTCTTTACTCTGGGTAGACAGTACCACCTACATCCCCTACATCTGCTAGCCCACCACTGAAAGAGGTCACACAACTTACTCAACTATGCGAGAGCCCATAATGGCTTGTTGTTGCACACGGAAGTTTCTAGCATGAAAAATCTTATGATCCCTTTGAGCCTAGGTGGCAAACCATAGGATGATCACACGGGTTCTCTGGGACATCCTAGGATAACACTGGATTGCTCCAGGTGCCCGCAACCAATCCACCCAGATGTGTATTAAAGTAGCCACCTTAAGTTTAACCATTAATTAATAATAACTCTAACATCTGTCATGGATCACTCAAACCAATCCACGTCTACTAGCATAGTAGAGCAATATAAGCACAATGTACAACTCTCAGGGTTTGAATAAAAGTCAATAGGTTCCTACCTCATCAACTAGTTCCCAATTACCCACATGTTATCAAATCCTACTCAATGCAATGTTTGAGGGTTGAAACTAATGCATAAAAACTGGGTAATAAAGGGATATGATCAAAGTGTGAACTTTCCTTGTATTGTTGATGAAGATGATTCGCACTCATAACTCCTGATAGTTCTACTCGTCACACTCCGGTCAATCTATCGTGAGCAAGCAATTGCATACAAAAGCACTCAAGCAAAAGAATCAAAGAAAAGATCTCGAAAAACTTCGAAAACAAGCAATTAACTCTTGCAACAGAAAAAAATTTATAACAGTACCAACATTGGGTGGATTTGGTCTTATCAGAAAGTTTAGGTCGAGAGCTTCAATTAGCAAAAAGAATCAACTAAATCGGAGTTATAAAACTTGAGTTATGAACAAAAGAACTTTGAATTCAAATCTGTTTGAAATACAAATTTAAAATTTCAAAAAATATGTTTAATTTGGTTAAGTGGGTAGAGGGGATCATAACAAAGAAGTGGGCATTGGTTTCGTTGGATTTGGACAAGGGAGAAAAAAGTTGTAACCATTTGAAGATCAGGGACTAAACTGTAAATAAAACATCTACATAGAGGTCCCTGACTACAACAGAAAACCAAACGAATGAACGTTCGCTACAGAACTATATGAAACGAACACATTTTCTACACACACCTAAACAGAGAATGTTCACTAAATAAGTAAACTTAAACAAAACCGGTTTTATAAAAAACCGATCGAAGGTTTTTGATAAGAAAACCTAAGAAAAAAAATCATAGCGGTTTATTGCCGGTCGGGGGCGGCGGTTTGATGGCAGCGGAGGTTTTCGGCGGCTTTCGGCCGCCGGCGGCGACTGTGGCATGGGCTGCAAGGCGATGCGGCGCGGGCGACAAGGTGATGCTGCGCGGGCGGCGGCGTCTTGCGGTGGCGGCGCGGCGGCATGCGAGCTCTGGCGGCTGCGCGGCTTGCGGCACTGGCGGCAAGGGGAGTCGAGGCGGCGGGGCGGTGGCTTGGGCAACGCGCAGGACGAGGAGTCCTCCTTAGCCACGGCGGCGGCGTACGCCGGCCGGACACCGGCTCGGTGTTGGTGACGAGGCGCGGTGTTTTGGGCCGCGTCCTGCTAGCTGGGCCGGCCCAGTCGACGGAGAACGTTTTTTTTGTTTTAAAAAACAGACAATAAAATAAAATGAAACCAAAATAAAATAAAATAATACATAGGCATATTATATTTCAAAATTTTCAGATTTTTTTCTACAACATGAACATTTTTCAAGGGTAAATAAAATCCACAAAAATTTAAATAAAGCAAACAGTGCTACTGGCTCATTTAAAAACTAAATAAAAACATTTTAAAATAGCAAAATGATTTCAAACCCATTTTTCACCAATTTTCTATTGTAGGGAATCATTTTACACCATTTTCCATATATATTATTTTTGGAGAAAAATAACTTGAATAAAAATCAAATAACTCCAAATTAAAAATAATTTCAAAAGGACTTTAAATTTGATTATTTTAAACCTCCAACTCATATTTCATATGTTTTGAAGAAGTCATTTTATCTTCTCTCTTGAAAATCATTGAGTTGCATGAAGTTTCTAAATTTGAAATATTCTGAAATGAAATTCAAATATTTTCAAAAACACTTTTCATTTATTAAATGGAAGAAGTCATATTATCTTCACTCTAGGGTTTTGTATTTGAAAAGAATTTAAATTCATGGAGATCAGAAATGCAAGGTCAAAGTTTGGGAAAGTCCTTTTATTCCCTCTCATTTAACTTTCAAAAAGTTTCAAATTTCACTCAATTTTACACAAGCAGTCAAGCAAACAATCAAAACTATCTACTTAATATAAGATTCCAAAATTTAGATTTTTGGGACGTTACAAACCTACCACCCTTAAAATGAATCTCGTCCTTGAGATTCGGAGAAGCTAACAAGAAATTGGATAGGTTCGGGGGTCTTCTCAAAATCCGTCCATCGTCACAGGGGGCCTGGGGTGCTACCACCCTTAGAAGCATGATTACGGTTCCATCAAAACTCATATACTCCATCCTTATTGATGACATGGTCAATCTTCTCAGTTTTTCATGATAATTCCTTCTCTGGCTCCTCCGGTAGTGGCATAATCTTTTCCTCATTTTTTGTGTCCTTTCATCTTGGTAGGGTCCTTCTGAGACTAGGTATTCTTAGTTGATAGGTCTGGCGCCAATATTAAACAACTATTGATATCTCATGGGGTCATCAAACAATTTAACTGGGTCCCTGCAGAAAACGGGTCTAGGCTTCATTCTCACCGTATGACCTAAGGTTGGCAACAATTGCCTTGTACAAGGGGAAAATTGTCATACCATTCTAAGGTTCAAACAAGGTTTTGATTGTCATCTCTCTACAATGGGCAAGTCACTCAGATTTACCATCCCATACAGCATGGCGAATAATAAGAGTAAGTCGGTATGGTGATCAATCCATCCTGCACCCAAATCATTACCTTGTATATGGTTTAGCAAATATTGCATCTAACACTCGATCTTCCTCACAAGCATTACAGAAGTTATCTTATGGACGAACTAAGTTTGGGAAAATCCATTGATTCTGCAAGCCAAACAAACATCTATAGTTCCTTCACAACTCTCAGGTTTTGCGTAAACTCCTATAAGATCGTATGTTGATAAACGTAACTTCTTCCAGGGTTTTTCCTTCAGTAAGAGTGTGCTTGCTTCTTGGCAGGTCCTAGGGCCTGTGGGTTATGGGCTCACCTCATCCCATTTATTCCTTGAACTCATCATCGGGCCAACTGATCATTATTCCAACATCTAGCTTCCTAGTATTCTTAAATCCATCCAATTGTATTATCTTCCTTCCTTCTAGTTGTACCAAATTAAGACGTGATTACTCATACTCATCATGGGGCTACAATTGCTCCATATTACCAAAATTATACCTCCTCTATATCCAATAGTACTTCATCCCTTCATATTCTTGGGGTATCCCACATATCGATATAAAAGTTGTACTTATTTTGTCCGAAGTCTACTCCGTGGAATATCATTATCCTTTCCAGAGGTCAAGTGTCCTCACAGGGTACTACTACCCTTCAAATGCACAAATTCATCCATAGACCATATTTCTCATATCCTCCAAAATGGTCAGAACCTTTCTTCATAGAGAAACTACTCATAAAATCCAAATTAGTACCCATGATGCTAACTTTATTGATTTTCAAATTATTACAATCTCCTGCATTTCCATTTCATGACTTAACTCAACACCTCAATATAAAATAATTGTTGCCACTACTACTACTATATTTCTCACAGATTCAACTATTTAACACGGATATCCTCATTGGGAGAAACTCTGGCAAAGTGCCCAACTTCATTATAGCAGAAACATATTACTTCTAATGAGTCTCGAGGTTTCCTTGTGATTAAATAACCTCCTTGGGTCCTCGGCTTCCTTTTTGGGCAACCGCTAAAGTAGTGCCCTGACTCCTTGCACCTGAAATAGGTCATATGACTCAGGTCCTTCCTGGAATCCAATCTATTTCTCTTCCTGGACTTCCCCTTCCAATCAGTACTTCTATTTCCTGTGGGTCATACTCTACTTCCTCTGTCGGGAATTCTACTAGATCCCCATTCGAACAATTCTGGGAGATGTGTCCTTCTTGTCCACATGAATAGCACGAGTTGGTGCAGAGTTTAATTGGGTCTTCTTTGGGTGTGTCCTCCACCTCTTCCTTCATCACAGGTTCTTCTAAAATTTCCATGAGGGCTCCTTTCATTGCTTCTTTCTTCTGCTGGATGGTTCTTTGAACCACGGGGTAAATGTGACACTGAGCAGGGTAGTGGGTAGTCCCTTCACACAAGAAACAAGAAATCTGCCTAGTTGGGCATTCTTCATCTGGGTGACTTTCTTCACCATGAGGGCATTCATCCTCATGTTCTTTATGGTTGTGTCCTATTTCTCCACAGAGCTTTCATGCACAAGGTTTCTTCATATCCTTTCCATAAGACTTCAATTTCTGGGACACAAGACGAGACCTTTGCTGAGTCAACTTAAATTCTTTCCAAGTGGTTACTCCTTGCCGTCCTTTGATGGTTTGGTACATCCTCCACTAAGTAGCAGCACCTCTTTCAAAGCACTAAAGAGCATGCTGGGTCGTATCCTTTACGGCTATAGTGTTATTCTTCATGTGATCTTCCATGTTCTGAATCCATCGGTCCGTCTCCAATTGACTTATCAGTCTCGGAAATGTGAGTTTATCTCCATTCATCCTCTATTGGATCCATGGGTTTTGGGGTAAGATAAGAGAGATAGAGAGGGATACACACAATACAAACAATAGTTTTGAAGAGACAGATTTTATTTTGTGGCTGTCGAAAAACATCAAACAAATGAAAACTCACAATCATCGCATCTAACGTAGGTATATAATAGGGGTTTGGTCTTCTAAAGGTCAATAAATCTTCAAAGTTGCCAAACTCTTCAAGTCTTGTTCATGTCTCCGATGGCTTCTTCCGATCGTGCTTGTCCTTCTCAAGTTCTTTTGCCAAATCATCTCTATTGACGTGAAGTCTCTCGTGACATCCTTTAATATTCTGGAGTTGTGTTCCAAACTTCTGGGTTTCGACATCCTTGGCAAGAACCATGGTCCTACTGTCCTTTAGTTCCTGACGAATCTCCGGTATTTCGAGGTTTTGCTCCTCCAGCTTGTCTACTTTCAGCTTCTGGGTCCTGAGTTCTTCACGAAATGCTTCCTTGTCAAATATAGCTTCCTACAGGTCCATCTTAAAAATTCTTGATGTAACACTCCAGATCCTGGCGATACACCAGCTAAGGTTAAAACTTCATATTTGGCTGATAGGTGCTCCATTAGCCCTCTTATTATCCAATTCTTCCAAAGAAATGCATGCTTAACTCAGCCCGGTGACAATGGCATAACCGGCTGATAACATCATGGATAGTCGTGTTTATGCCCATGTCATTGCCATGAGCTATCATTCCATAGTTGATATCTCCTGCCTTAGGGATTTCTTCACAAAAACTTTGAGTTTTAACGCTCCATGTTCCAGTCTTTCTCCGAGACACCTTGGTCTCGGGTATTGACTGCTTCAATAGTCTGACAAGTTCCATAAGGGTAGCCTTCCTAGGTCATACGAATCTGAAAATTCTTCAGACCCTTCAATTTCTCCTAGTCTTCAGAGTCTTCAACCGTTGTAGTTTCCATTATTATAGTGTATGATAAAATCCTCGTCATTCTGAAGTGGTCTTAGTTGTCCGATATCTTCTAGGAGTGGTCTCATTAGTCGAATCTTCACATGGTCAAAGGGGAAAGGGTATTGGCCAACTAAGAGGGAATATTTGATAAAGCTCGGAAAGGAAGAGAGGTAAAAGATCTTTTTGAAAATAAAGTTTTTAGAGAAAAATCTTTCCTATGGGCTTGCCAGTTTCTAGGGGTCATGTCCTACAGTCAACATGTGCTCTGATACCATCTTGTAGTGACCCAACCTCAGACGGTCATGTCTCTGTGTTTAAGTGTCATCCCTGGATCGATATGCCGACACACACGGTACTCGAGGATTTATAACAGAGGTAAATCACATGTATAAAGTAACGTAAATACTGCTACCTCAATCAATGTAGCGGAAGTAAAAACAAGGTTGTGGATTCCCATCAACACTAATGGCAAAGTTGAGTGTAGAAATCGTAACCCTAATGTATCACTTACTCGTCGTAAGATTCCTGCAACATGAGACATTGCAGTCATGTAGGTCAGTACATTGAATGTACTAGCAAGTTCACACTTTGATCATACTGAAGGAAATATGCCCTAGGGGCAATAATAAAGTTGTTACTTATATTTCCTTATATCATGATAAATGTTTATTATTCATGCTAGAATTGTATTAACCGGAAACTTAGTACATGTGTGAATACATAGACAAATAGAGTGTCCCTAGTATGCCTCTACTAGACTAGCTCGTTACTCAAAGATGGTTAAGTTTCCTAGCCATAGACATGTGTTGTCATTTGATGAACGGGATCACATCATTAGAGAATGATGTGATGGACAAGACCCATCCGTTAGCTTAGCACTATGATCGTTTAGTTTATTGCTATTGCTTTCTTCATGACTTATACATGTTCCTATGACTATGAGATTATGCAACTCCCGAATACCACAGGAACACTTAGTGTGCTAGCAAACGTCACAAGGTAACTGGGTTATTATAAAGATACACTACAGGTGTATCCGATGGTGTTTGTTGAGTTGGCATAGATCAAGATTAGGATTTGTGACTCCGATTGTCGCAGAGGTATCTCTGGGCCCTCTCGGTAATGCACATCACTATAAGCCTTGCAAGCAGTGACTAATGAGTTAGTTACGGGATGATGCATTACGGAACGAGTAAAGAGACTTGCCGGTAATGAGATTGAACTAGGTATGGTAATACTGACGATCGAATCTCGGGCAAGTAACATACCGATGACAAAGGGAACAAAGTATGTTGTTATGCGGTTTGACCGATAAAGGTCTTCGTAGAATATGTAGGAACCAATATGTGCATCCAGGTTCCGCTATTAGTTATTAACTGGAGATGATTCTCGGTCATGTCTACATAGTTCTCGAACCCGTAGGGTCCGCAGGCTTAACGTTCGGTTGATGATCGGTATTATGAGTTTATGTGTTTTGATGTACCGAAGGTAGTTCGGAGTCCCGGATATGATCACGGACATGACGAGGAGTCTCGGAATGGTCGAGACATATGGATTGATTTATTGGAAGGCTATGTTTAGACATCAAAATGGTTCCAGGTGAGTTTGGGCATTTACTGGAGTACCGCGGGGTTACCGGAATCCCCGGGGAATATATGGGCCCTATTGGCCCTTAGTGGAAGAGTGGAGAGGAAGGCCAAGGTGGAGAGCGCCCCCCTAGCCAAATCCGAATTGGGTGGGGGGTCGGCCCCCCCTTCCTTCCATCTCTCTCCCCTTTCCTTTTATCCTACTCCAACAAGGGAAAGGGGGAATCCTACTCCCACCGGGAGTAGGACTCGCCCCCTTGGGCGCGCCATAGAGGGCCGGCCCTCACCCTCCTCCACTCCTTTATATACAGGGGAGGGGCACCCCATAGAGACAAAAGTTGATCTCTTAGCCGTGTGCGGTGCCCCCCTCCATAAATTTCCACCTCATCATATCGTTGTAGGGCTTAGGCGAAGCCCTGCGTCGGTAACTTCATCATCACCGTCATCACGCCGTCGTGCTGACGAAGCTCTCCCTCAACAGACAGCTGGATCTAGAGTTCGTGGGACGTCTTCGAGCTGAACGTGTGCAGATAGCGAAGGTGCCGTACCTTCGGTGCTAGGATCGGTCGGATCGTGAAGACGTACGACTACATCAACCGTGTTTTCATAACAATTCCTCTTACGGTCTACGAGGGTACGTGGACAACACTCTCCCCTCGTTACTATGCATCACCTAGATGGATCTTGTGTCTGCGTAGGAATTGTTTTGAAATTACTGCATTCCCCAACAGTGGCATCCGAGCCAGGTCTATGCATAGATGTTATATGCATGAGTAGAACACAAAGGAATTGTGGGAGTGGGTATATACATATTGCTTGCCGTCACTAGTTGTTTCTTGATTCGGCTACGATGTGTAAACTAAGCAGAAGGATTTTCAAGAAAATAGAAGTAATGCAAGCTAGACACCATATGAAAGATGCAACCAACTTTACTCTGCCAAGTTAAAAGTGTCTTGTCATAAGTGGAAATTCGAAAAGGTAGAAGCAGTACAACGTAGAAATCAATGCAAGATGCAACCACTATCAAACTGCCATGTTAAAAGCGCCCAATCATGGGTGACTGATGCGGGATACACAACAACAGTACTTTGATGTAAGAACATGTTATGATAGATAGATGTAGTGTATTCTAGACACAGAACACCATGTCATATGCACATGTATAACGTATAAACTCATTAGGTGCAATTTAATCAAAATAGAAGAAATACAAGCTAGACAACATATGCAACATGAACCAATTATCACACTGTCAACTTAGAGCAAGCACCTGCGATGGTGGAGTACGGGAGATGAACTCATCATGTAGACTTGGGACATCAACTTCGTTAGCAGTAGCCGTGGCAAATCTAGAGAGTCTCTGTTTCCGTCGGTGTGGAGGACCACCAACATCCCCTCACTTACTCTTTTCCTTCCTATTTTGTGATATTGCCTTATGAAGTCAAAACCACAAGAAGATGAATAAAATTAGCTTTGCATAACTGGTTGATGCATGATACAGAGGAACACTACTTTGATGTAAGGCAAGCGCATGATAGGAGGATGGAATATATACAAAAAAAGACGGTGTTTCATATTCACACGTATGATAGGAGGATGGAATATGTATGAAAAAACAGTAAGCAGAAGCCATTTCAACAAAATTAGAAGAAATGAAAGCTAGGCACCATATGAACATACAACTAATATCACTCTATCAGGTAAAAAGTGTATCATCGTAAGTTCCATTTCAAGAAATTAGAAGCAGTACAAGCTAGAAGACAATGCAAGATGCAACCTACATCACAGTCCCAAGTTAAATGTGTCTTATGGGTAAGTGATCATTGCAGGTATAAGTTGTAAGCTACGCAGATGCAATTCAACATAATCAGAAGCAATACAAACTAGAAATCATACGGAAAACACAACCACACATAACAGTTCCATGTTAGAGCAAGCACCTGTGATGGTGGAGTAGGGGAGATGTGCTCATCATGTACACGTATGTTCTAGAAACAGGAACACGTGTCATGTTCACAGGCATTATGTGTAAAGTAAGCAGATGCAATTCAACAAAGTTAGAAGCAATACAAGCTAGACATCATACGCAACATGCAACCACATATACTAGTGCCAAGTTAGAGCAAGCACCTGTGATGGTGGAGTAGGGGAGATGTGCTCATCATCGACACAGCTACGTTGACTATCCAGCCTTGTGTTGTCTAGTGAATCTTGTTGGGAGGATGGCAGAGTAGAATCTATAGAGACCCCCTGTTTGAGTTGCTCCGAAGGACCACCATCATCCACTGACAGACTAATTTACTTCGGCTGTAATGATTTTGCATTGTGAAGTCAAACCGATAAGAAAAAGGAATAAAATTAGAAGCACTGCAAGCTAGACACCATATGAAAGATGCAACCAATATCACTCTGCCAAGTTCAAACTGTATGGCGTTCCAACAAATTAGAAGCAGTACATGCTAGAAATCATATAAAAGACACAACCAATATCACAGTGACGACTTAAAGGTGCCTTATCATAAGTGACTAATGCGGGATATGCAAGAACAATAGTCTGATGTAAGAACATCGTGTGATCAGATATAGTATGTTCTAGAAACAGGAACATATGTCATATTCATAGGCATTATGTGTAAAGGAAGCAGATGCAATTCAACAAAGTTAGAAGCAATATTCCCTCCGTTTATTTTTACACTGCATATAAGATTTGGTCAAAGTCAAACTGCACAAAGTTTGACAACATTTATATAAAAAATATGAACATCTACAATACTAAAACTATATAGTATGAACATACGATTCATGGTGCATCTGATAATATTGATTTCATATTGTGAATGTTTATATTTTTAATATAAAGTTAGTCAAACTCTACAAAGCTTGACTTTGACCAAACCTTATATGCAGACTAGAAAGAAACAGAGGGAGTACAAGCTAGACATCATACGCAACATGCAACCACATATAATAGTGCCAAGTTAGAGCAAGCACCTTGGATGGTGGAGTAGGGGAGCGGAGACTTGGACCTTGTAATGCATTGTCAGTACAAGGAGAATCAGATACAGATGCTCCGTTTACGTTGCGGCAGAGGACCACCATCATCGCCTTCCTTACTCTTTTCCTTCCTCTTTCTTGATTTTGCCTTGTCAAGTCAAACCCACAAGAAAAAGGAATAAAATTTGCTCTTCAGAACTCATTGATGCATGATACTGACGAACACTACTTTCATGTAAGGCAGCCGCATGATAGGAGGATGGAATATGTATGAAAAATAAGATGGCGTGACATATTGACATGTATGATGTATAAAGTTTAAACTAAGCACAAGGTGCTTGAACTTGTTACAATCAATTCAAGCTAGAAACCATATGAAAGATGAAACCAATATCACTCTGCCAAATTAAAAGGGTGCCCTAACAAATGTATTTGACCAAATTAGAAGCAATACATGGCAACATGGTAGAAATAATATGCAATATGCAACGAATAAAGGTGACTCATCAGAAGTGATTGATGCATGATACAAAAGAGAGGTAGTTTCATGTAGGAACAAGGTTAACACATAGATGTGGTGTGTACCAAAAATAGGAAGGCATGTCATATTCACAGGTATAATATGTAAACTAAGCAGATGCAATTTACCCTAATTAGAAGCATTACAAGCTAGACACCGTATGCAACATGCAACCAGATATCACACTACGAAGTTAGAGCAAGCACCTATGATGGTGGTGTGGGGAAATTGCGATCATCAACTAGAGAGCTACGTTGACTATCTTCATTTAGCCTTGCTGTTTCTTGAGAATCATGTGGGGAGGATGACACTACACTCTTTGAACGAGTATGGCGTCTCATAGTAACCCATTGGGGTGAGTGTCTCATCATAAATGCTTGACGAGGGATACAAAAGAGCATTAGTTTGATGTACGAACATGGTTAATAGACATATGTAGTATGTATCAAAAAAAGGAAGGCATGTCATTATCAAAGGTATAATGTGTAAAGTAAGCAGATGCAATTTAACAAAATTGGAAGCAATACAAGCTAGACACCATATGCAACATGCAACCACATTTGAAAGCGAAGTTAATGCAAGCACCTAGGATGGTTCTGTGTGGCAATTGAGATCATAAATTGCAGAGCTATGTTTACTGTCTCCAATTGCTGCCACTGCACCCTTTAGAGCACTGAAACGCTTAGTGCTTATCTTTGAATTACACTGGAGCGACTTCTGCCTTTTCTTTTCTGCATTAATCAAAACTGCGTCCGAGTCTGAAATACCCATGCATAAAAAACAATAGTGTGAGTATGGGTGAAGTGTGTGCACAATTAGTACAGTGTAAAGGTAGCAGATAGCAGGTCGGTGAGAAATAAATGACATGAGACATATGATAGCTCTACAACATGCATGGCACACTAAAATACTACAGGATTCTATGAAAATAACAGTCGACTGAAAATAAATAGGTCAGTCCATTTTTTCTGCACCGTCTGATGTACAAAGAACGGGCAGATCGCCTTCATCTACCTCCAGCCAGTTAGTGTTGACGATCTTCCTTGAAATGCCAGCGAACACCGGGCCAGTCCCCTGCCTGCGCCCTCCCCTCGACCTGACAGCACCGCCCCCGGCCATCCATTCAAGCCCCGTCGACCTCAAGATCGGGCGCAAGCAGCTCCTGCATCCACACCCCTATGATAGACACCGATGCACCGCTTCCCCAGCAGACAGGCGGACTAGGTGGTCCGCACTCCTAAGCGGGTGCTTCTTCTTTTAATTGCGGTTCGACTAACCCTGAATTGAAATGTAGGCGGGCTACTGACCTCTAGCAATGGTGAAACAGTAAAGGGGGGAAACCTTGTGCATTTAGTATCACGAAGAAGACGTAGTAAGAAGCGCTCAACTAGTTTCTTTCGTGGGATGAATACGGTGTGAGCAGAGATGTAAAGTTTGCACGAATAAGGGAAGAGGAGGACCTCTTTCTGGTGGCAGTGATGTATCCTCCTTCTGTTTTTCCAACGATCTTCTTGTGGTTCGCTAGAAACAAGAAGTTGTGGAGGACGGTGGAGCTTTGGACGAACCCATGGCCAAGTTGTTGAGTGTGGTGCGGTGGCCGTCTTTCAGCGGCGGGGAACCAGATCCGAGACAGTGAACAACGGCATAGCGGGAACAACTCCGGTGAGGTGGACGGTTGCGACAGTGGAGCGGCAGCAGTGAGGCGCAGGACGGCGTGGTCGGAGTGGTTCTGGTACGGTGCACATTGGCGTCACTGTCGTGGAGGCAGCTCTACCTCGGCTTTAGCTGCTAAGTCCTTGAGGGCGTTGCGCTTGCGGTTGCGTTGGACGACGACGTCGGGGTACCAACTCCGGCGTGATGGAGGAGGGAGGCTGTGGATTGGGCGCTATGGGGTGGAGGACGGAGGAGGCAGGGGTTTCGCGGCTGGTGGAGAGGGCGTTTTGGCGCCCACAGAGTATGAATGGCGAAACGAAGGGAGGTGGGGAACTAAGGGGGAACAATGTTTTGGTTTGCGACGCGCTTGTTTGAAATTTGGGGAAAGTTACAAACTTTGCCCCCATCTAAAATTTCGGGCATATTGCGGGTTGGGAGTAGGACAGTAATCTTAGGTGTCCCAAATGTGGGCGGGATAGATTTCGGCTGAGCGCATGGGTGTTTAGGCACCCATGGCGTATGAATGCTTCTCGGAGGCGGTTGAGACTAGCGCCATGGTGATGTTACAAACCTACCCCGGTTTAGACCTTTGGACATCGGGCCGATAGGCTACACGGGCCAGAGTCAGGACGGTAATTTCCTACCACCAAACATTAGTCTCGCGCGGTTTTGGGTGACCAGAGGCCTATTTGGCACTTCGTTCAATATTTGGGAGCAGAAGCATTAACTTTGTCGGTTCTCTTGAATTGGACTTTCGGGATTTGTCAAACTTCACAAATCTTTACTCCTGAAAATCCTAAAGCTATGATTATTTTGGAATGGAGGGGGTACATTTGAATATACATTGTTGTCGGGGGACTAATCCACGAGCACCTATGGGACCGGCGGACCGAGCCCCTTTCGGTTCGGCGGGGGGGGGGGGGGGGGGGGGGGGGCGGAGATCGCACGAAGAGCAGATCGAGGCGAAACACACGAGCAGTTTACCCAGGTTCGGGCCGCACGGATGCGTAAAACCCTACTCCTGCTTTGTGGTTTGTATTGAGTTCTTGCTCGGGAGCGCTGAGTGCTACAGTACACACCAGCAGCTAACGAGACCGAGCGTGAGTGTTCTCTCCTTCCAACCCTCCCCCCTCTACGTTGCGCATGGGCCTCCTTTTATATGCTCAAGGGGTCACCGACAGGTGGCAACGTAGACAAGGGTAAAAATGGAAAGGTGTTGTGGTTGGTACAGCTACCTGCTACAGTGTATCATACCTAACCCTGACGGCAGGGGACAAGGGCATTAAATGCCCGTCTACGTCGCCCAAATAGTACAAAAGGGACCGTCAGGGACACCACTGCTCGCCACAATGGCAATCTTGTCAGCGCCGCTTTCCGCCGCGCACCGCTGGCTGCACAGCCTCCCGCCACGTATGCCTGGAAGGGTCCCAAAGCGACGCGTTGGTGGATGTGCTGGAGCGCGGGTACAGAGTGGTGGCTCGCCGCGGCAAGCGCCTTGCTGCGGTCGTTGTCTTGTCGCGTCCGGGAGCTTGTCGCTCACCATGCCTTGCCGGGACGCGTGGCGCGTCGTGGCAAGTTCCTTGATATGCCTTGGTTTGCCTTCCCGGCAAGCTCCTCTTGCCAGGGTCTTGTCTCCTTGGCTTGGATACTTTGTTCTTGAATGGCTCCAAAGGAACCACGGAGGACCTTGGCAGTCACCCGGCAAGCCTTGCCGCGGGACGCTGCGACTGCCCGTGCACAAGTTCGGGATACTAGGGTACCCCTACTCTAGTTCACCGACAGGAGCCCCCGGGCCTGGGCCATACACGGTGCCGAGTGCTGTTGGGCCAGGCCCAAAACAGGGCACGGGCACGCGCGACCTGGGTTACGCCGTATCTCTCCTCGTATCCACCGCGCCCTCCCCGAATGGCACACATTGAATGCGGCGTCGTGGGAGAGATCGTGGGTGGTTTCTTTATTCGGAAAGGCGGAACGTCCGCCCCCTCCCTCTTTATAAGCAGGGGAAACAGGGGTAGTTCGCCCATTCGCCGGTTGCTATTCCAATCTCGGAAACCTCCGCCGCTCCTCCGTCTTCCCAAAGCTAAAAGAGAGCAGCGCCCTGCCCCCCATCGCCACCAGCACCACCAACGCCGTCGACCTCCTCCACCACTTCCGCCATGGCTCCGAAAGCCGACAAGGGGAACGTTGTGAAGTCGACCGAGGCGCAGCGGCTTGCGGCGCTGCCAAAGGAGCGGGCAATCTCCCCCCCCCCAAGCTCCCCGCGAGGGAGCTGAGGGAGTATTACTACCTCTTCTAGTCGACGGAGACGCGAGCGCATCCGTGCACGATGGTACTTCCAGCCGCCGCTTGGAAAATGGCTCCAAATGGATATCCTTTCTTCGCCGTGTTCTTCTACTTCGGGCTCTGCCTGGCTTTCTCTGAGTTTTTCTGCGATATTATGAACACCTACGGGTTCTGCCTCCTTGATTTCACCCCCAATGCTGTTCTGACCATGGCAGTCTTCGCACATCTCTGTGAAAACTTTGTCGGAGTCTATCCAAATGTAGCCCTTTTTCACCATTTCTTTATGCCCCGAGTAGAGAAAGGAGAGCCTTTATCCGGCGGAATCGCCTGGATCTCGAGGGCCGGCAAGAAGGACGCTTATCTGGAGGGAGAGTTCCGCGGCAAGTGGGAGGAATGGAGAGCAGACTGGTGCTGGATTCTCGAGGAGAACCCCCAGCCGTTTACCGCCCGGCGCCAAGCCCCAGCAGCACGCGGCAGCGATTGGAGCAACGTGGCCCCGGAAGACGATAGGCTAAAGATTGCCGGCATCCGGATCCAACGCCTCAGGCTTGCCGGGCTTACTGTAGGCGTTGTTGGCACAGATTTTATTCGCCGCCGCATCGCCCCCCTACAGGAACGGAGGAGACCCGCCTGGGAATTCAAGAATGCGGCGGATATCATGAGGCTGCATCCGGGCCTCAACTTCAACTTCACTGTTCTGGAGCTTAACGCGATGCTCCAGGAGCTGTTCAAGTATGACCCTCAACATCCCGAAGTGTTCAGGTTGCCGAAGGGTGTCGTTCCGCTGTGCAACAACTCCGTGCTCGACCGCATCCGTGCAATGATGCCGCTGTGCAATTCGCATGGAATTGTCCCAACTTGGCAAGAGCCTGCAGACGACGTCGTGCAGGAGTTCTTTGACGGCTTGGTAGAAGTGCTGGTCCGATCCGACAAAAAGAAAGGCCTCACTCGCGACACCACCGATGCGGAGATGAAACGCATCGCCACCAGGCTGGAAGAGGCGGCGGCAGCCGCAGCTGCGGGCGAGTTTGGATTCACCGTGGAGGAGGCAGAGGCAGCAGAGGCGGCAAGCCGTACCGAGTGAGAGGAGCTTGCCGGCGAGGAAGACCTTGACGGGCATGACGTCGAGTCGAGCGAGCCCGCCGAGGATACGAGCGGCTCGTTGGAGATCAACTCCTCTTCCTCCTCATCTTTAGACAGCTCGCCGCAAGCAGAGCCCCCAGCTCCACCAACAAGGCGTCTCTGCAAGGTCGGGGACGTAGCGGGGCGGCGGGCGAGTTGACAGTCGGCGCACAGCGCGACACGCTCCATCGCGGCAAGCACTGTTGCCGCGGGAGCACCTCACGCTGCTGCGGCAACTGGAGCGGGGTCCACCCGGACCACCGCTTCTGCTCCTGCCGCTTCTCACGCCGCGGCGGCGGCCGGAGCGGGGTCGTCTCAGACCACCCCCACTGTTCCCGCCAAGCGGCCAAGGGAACCTACTCCTCCGCCTCCTCGCGCCGGACGTGAGCCGGACTTCGACTTCTCCGCGTTCAGCTCCGACGAGGAAGAAGAAGAGTAAGATTCTCATTCTTGTTAGGACTCTGGCCTAGAGAGCAGCGAAGAGAGCCAAGGTCCCGGTGATTATCATCGAGGACGAACCCACTGCGACGGCAGGGGGTGTGTCCGAGACAACCTTGCCGGACCCGGCAACTGTTCTCCAGAGCAGCCCCCAGCGTAAGTATATGGTTCGCTTTCCGCTGTTGGGCGCGCAGGGATACTCTTTCTTTGCTAACATCTGACTGTTGGTTTGCGTAGGAGCAGAGCAGCCCCACCAGGAGCGCCCGGAGGCCGCCCCCAAAATGCCAAGGGAGAGTCCTCCGGCAAGGGAGAGGTCTCCGGCAAGGGAGAGTTCTCCGGCAAGGGAGAAGTCTCCGGCAAGGGAGAGTTCTCCGGCAAGGGAGAAGTCTCCGGCAAGGGAGAGTTCTCCGGCGAGGGACAGCACCAGCGGCCCCCCGGCGGCGGAGACCACGACTGCAAAACCCGGTACAGGTAATCCTCTCGCTTCAAAACTTCCCTTGGGTTCTTCTTCTTTTGATCTTCTTTTGGATATTTGCTTGACTCTTCTCCCTTTTCCGGCCGTCAGACCCATCTGCTGCGGAGCCGATGGAGACCAAGGTTGCCGCCAACGATGCCGCTGCCACCGAAGAAGCAGCCGGCGTTGACGATCCCGCCGGCGCAGAGGCCGCCAAAGCTGCCGCCGCAGAAGCAGGCGGGGGGTCTGACGATCGCACTGACGGCCCTGAGGCCGCAGGAGCGCCAGGCACTACACCGACCGCCGATCCCTCCGCCGCTGCCGCAGCATCAGGCTCCGAAGAGCCCCAGCCAGGCGTCTACTTGAAGGCCGGCGATGGCGTCTTCATCAACCTCCCCTGGGCGTCAAGCTCCAGGGCGCCGGTCGAAGGAGGGAGCTTTGACGGAGAGGTGCTCGGCTCCATTGGGCTGGCGCTGGTTGACCCACCGAGCAGCAGCAGCAGCGATCCTGGGGAGGAGCAGCTGCTGCGGAAGCTAGTGTCGCTCTACCGTGCTCGGCAAGCCAAGCTGGAATCCCGCGAGGCGCTTGTTGCGAAGGTGGGAGTGGACATCGAAAAGCGTGCGAAGGAGCTCCGGGGTCTCAACCAGGAAGCTCTCCGGTCCCTGGCAGAGGAGCGGGCGCAACTCGCCGAGGAGCAGAAAGCCTTCCTCCTCGAGAGGGCTGAAGTCGAAGAGCAACAGCGGCTTGGCGCTGAAAAGCTGTCTACGCGGGAGGGCGAGCTGGTGCAGCAGAAAGTCAACCTTGACGGCAACGAGGAGGAGCTTGCTGCGCGTGAGCGAACATTCGGCGGAGCCCTCAAGCAAGCAGAGGATGCTGCCGCAGCTGCCGAGGCCGCCAAGAAGGAGCTGGAGACGAAGGTGGCGCAGCTGGAGGCCGATCTCAAGGTGAGCGGTGAAGAGCTTTCTGTGCTCAAGCGTGAGCGGGAGAAGGACGCCTACAGCCACTCGGAGCTGCAGGCTCGTCTCGCCGAGAAGGGCAAGGAGCTTAGCGCCGCCAAGGACTCCAACGCAGCTCTTGAGTTGAAGCTGACTACTTTGACCAAGACGCTTGACGGTGCCAGGGAGCAGGAGGCGGCCATGAAGGAGGAGAGCAAGGCCGACAAGGCGCTGTTGGCGAGTGCTGCTGCCGCCCAGAACACTTTTAGGGAGAATGTGGGGCACTGGACGGAGGGTCTCGTGAATGTCGCCGCAGACATTGACAGGGAGCTGGCGCAGCTGGGGATGGAGGATCTCGGGTATCCCTCCAACGAGAACCTCCAACCCAGCGCCAAGCTCACCTCATTCTTCAAAGGCGTGGCGACGGCCCTCCAGCGACTCCGGGAGAGGATCCAAAAGCAGCTGGCCGATGAGTCACGCAAGATCTGCGTGGGAGCTCTTCAAAAGGTGTTGGTGAAGGTGGCCTTCCGCAACCCGAGCCTCAACCTCACCAACATCCTCAAGACCCTACCGCCGGATGCTGATCTGGAGGCGCTCAAGACCCTTGTCGCACCCATTGTGGACAAGGTGAGCGGGATCAAGAGGGTTGAGGGCGATCGCGTAGACTAGGCCGCCCGTTTTCTTCTTTTCTTGTCGTTGCTGGTCATGTTATGAGAACAATCTGTTAGAGCCGCGGCAAGCTACCTTGTAATATAACTCTATTCTGGGTAATGATTGCAATGTTATTTCCTTTACTTGATTCCTTCCTTTGTATGTTTTTGCCCTATGCTTTTAGGGAACTTGCCGGCGCAGGCACCTTAGCCGCGAGCGCTAAGTGCGGGACATCAGCAGCCTGCTGGCGGTGCCGCTACCGACAAGAAACCTTGTCGCAACTAGTCGCAGCTCACTTAAGTTGTTGAGCGGACTCGAAAGAAAGTAAGGGCGCAACTAGCTACGAGTTGGTTCCTCCGCGCACAGGTTTTCCATACAAAGCACGGTCGTTCAAGGAAGATAACTTAAAAAATTAAAAAAAATATGATTGCTCAAACTTTAGCAACTTAGCTTTTCTGTTGTTTGCTTCCCGGTAAGGCGAAACTTTCTCGAACGACGCCTGGTCCATACCATTATCTTCTCCTCCCCCCCTCCCCCTCCGGCAAACTTGTGGGCGAGGGAACCTTCCTTTCCTTGAGAAAAAAGAAAAAGGAGAAAATAAAGATATGGAGCCTTATGGCTCGTTGTTGCTTACCGGGGGTAGGTGCTGCACAAAGTGTCAGATAACACATGCAAAAAATAGAAAGCATGAAATTGACAAGATGTGCGGAGCACATGAGCTTTATGCACGGGGTCTGCGCCCGGCTTTGTACAAAGGATTACATGCAACAGCGGCAAGACTTGTACAAAAGGTGGTTGCCCGAACGGGTTCCGGCAACCGCGCCTTACGGGTAAAACTTACGAAGATGCTCAATGTTCCAGGAGTTGCTCACCGGAATGCCATCTTCGGTCTCAAGGCGGACAGCGCCAGGCCTAGTGACTCGTTTCACCCGGTAAGGGCCTTCCCACTTCGGCGTCAACTTGTTGGAATTCTTGGCGGACTGAACACGCCGAAGAACAAGGTCGCCTTCCTCGAGACTTCTCGCGTTAACTTTGCAGCTATGGTAGTGGCGCAAAGCTTGCTGGTAGCGAGCAGCTCGTATAGCAGCCTGAAGACGGTCTTCCTCAAGGAGCAGCGCTTCATCTTGTCGCAGCTGCTCTTGCTCAAGCTCATCATAAGCGAGCACTCGAGGTGACCCGTATACGAGTTCCGTGGGGAGAACTGCCTCTGCTCCATAGACTAGAGCGAAAGGTGTCTGGCCAGTGGCTCGATTTGCCGTCGTCCTAATCGACCAAAGAACCACCGGCAGCTCCTCAATCCAGTTTCTTCCGCACTTGTGCAGCCTGTCGAAAGTTCTAGTCTTGAGCCCACGCAACACTTCAGCATTTGCCCTCTCCGCTTGACTGTTGCTTCTTGGGTGAGCAACAGAAGCGAAGCAGACCTTGGCGCCAAGATCTTGGACGTACTGCATGAAGGTGCGGCTCGTGAATTGCGTACCGTTGTCGGTGATTATCCTGTTAGGGATCCCAAAGCGGCAAACAATCGACCTAAAGAACTTGACTGCTGACTGTGCTGTCACCTTCCTCACTGCTTCCACTTCCAGCCACTTTGTGAACTTGTCGATTGCAACGTACAAGTACTCAAAGCCCCCGACTGCTCGGGGAAAGGGGCCGAGGATGTCGAGCCCCCAGACCGAAAATGGCCAGGATAAAGGGATTGTCTGGAGGGCTTGAGCTGGCTGGTGTATCTGCTTGGAATGGAACTGGCACGCTTCACACTTGGTTACTTGTGCAGTTGCATCCTGGAGGGCTGTCGGCCAAAAGAAACCTTGCCTGAATGCTTTGCCGGCAAGTGCTCTTGCGCCAATGTGGTGACCACATATGCCTCCATGTATCTCTGCCAACAGCTTTTGTCCATCTTCCCGGTGAATACACTTCAATTTCACACCGTTGAGCCTTCTTCTGTACAGTGTGTTGTCGACAAACTGGTACATACTTGACTGACGGGCTACTCTTTCCGCTTCTTCTTGCTCTTCGGGAAGTTCTCCTGTCTAAAGGAAACGGACAATCTGCTGTGCCCATGCTGGAGCTTGTGGCTCGACAACAAGGACTAAAGGCACATCTGCTACTGCGGGAACATCCGCTTCTACGGCGAGAACCTGCGGCTCAGCCGGAGCTTGACGTTCCCCGGCAAGCTTGCCGGAGCAAAACTTGTTGGGAGCCTCTGCTTCAACGGAACAAACCCTAGGGCTTGCCGGAGCAGACTGCTCCTCAGCACTCTTGGTGTTGATCTTGGGGACCTTCTTGGCGGCGGCTTCGGGAAGCTCTGCCGGAAAATAGTCACCAGAAATCAACTTCCTCTTCTTGCTCTGTCCAGTTGATGGCGTTACGGACGGTCGAGTCAGCTTGAGCACAAAGATCTCTGGTTCCACAGGTAACTTAAGTGCGGCGCACTTTGATAGGCCATTGGCAATGTCGTTCTGAGCTCTTGGAACATGCTCCATCTGTAGGCCGTCAAAGTGCTCTTCTAGCTTTCTCACTTCGTCAACGTAGGCTTCCATCAACGGACTCTGATAACTCTTGTTCACTTGGCGGACGACAAGCTGCGAGTCACCCTTGACAATGAGCTTCTTGATCCCAAGGTCTGCCGCGATCCTGAGACCTGCAAGCAAGCCTTCATACTTTGCAGTATTGTTTGTTGCTTGCTCCTTGGGAAAGTGCATCTGGACTACGTACTTGAGGTGCTCTCTGGTGGGTGCGACAAGCAGCATGCCAGCACCGGCGCCTTGCAGCGAGAAGGCACCATGAAAGTACATCAACCACTCTTTGCTTGCTTCCTTGACGGGGATGCTCGTTTCTGGAATTTCTTCATCTGGTGTTGGCGTCCACTCTGCTATGAATTCTTCCAATGCTCTGCTTTGGATAGTTGAAGTACTCTCAAACTTGAGGCCAAAGCTTGACAGTTCCAGTGCCCACTCAACAATCCTGCCTGTTGCTTCTGGATTCTGCAGTATCCTCTTCAGGGGAAAATGAGTGACAACTGTGATCTCCTGTGCTTGGAAGTAATGGCGCAGCATTCTCGAGGCCATGAGAAGGCTAAAAAGCAATTTATGCACACCAGAGTACCTTGACCTAGCCCCCTGCAGAAGGGAACTGACAAAGTAAACTGGGCGCTGTACCATTCTCTTCTGTATCTCCTGCGTAGATCCATCTTTGTCGGGACCAGAGCTTGTCGGGGAAGCCCCCTGCTTGTCGCTGGATGCGCCTGCCGTGGTTGCTGGCTCGTCATATGCCTCCCTCTCTGCTACTAACGCAGCACTAACCACTTGATTGGTTGCCGCTATATACAACAACAACTTCTCTTGTGGCTTAGGTGCGACAAGTGTTGGAGTGGAGGACAGGTATCTCTTCAAGTCTCGCAGCGCAGCGTCCGCTTCCGGAGTCCATTTCATTGGACCTGCCTTTTTCAGTATTTTGAAAAACGGCAGGGCGCGCTCAGCAGACCTAGAGATAAACCTGCTGAGAGCAGCCACGCAACCGGCAAGTCTTCGTACATCCTTGACGCGCTTCGGTGCTTCAATCTGCTCAATGGCCTTGATCTTGTCGGGATTGGCTTCAATTCCCCGCTGAGACATGAAGAACCCGAGAAGCTTGCCGGAGGGGACTCCAAACATACACTTCTCGGGGTTGAGCTTGAGGCTGATCTTGCGCAGGTTTGCAAAGGTCTTGTCTAAATCTTGAATCAGGGTTGCCTTGTCCTTGCTCTTGACCACTATGTCATCCATGTAGGCTTCCACATTTCTGTGTATTTGTGGCTCAAGAGCGACATGGACTACCCTTGCAAATGTTGAACCAGCATTCTTTAAACCCAAAGGCATCCGTATGAAATAGTACGTGCCACATGGAGTGATCAATGCGGTCTTCTCCTCATCCTCTTCTGCCATGAAGATTTGATGGTATCCTGAGTATGCGTCAAGAAATGAAAGCAAGTCACATCCGGCCGTGGAGTCAACAATCTGGTCAATGCGCGGCAAGGGAAATGGGTCTTTGGGACAAGCTTTATTAACATTGGTAAAGTCGATGCAAACCCTCCATTTCCCGTTTGCCTTGCGCACGACTACAGGATTGGCCAACCACGTAGGATGGAGCACTCCTCTGACAAGGCCTGCTGCTCCCAATTTCTTGATCTCTTCTGCGATGAATTCTTGGCGCTCCACTGCTTGCTTCCTGACCTTCTACTTGACGGGCCGCGCATGAGGACAAATGGCAAGATGGTGCTCAATTACTTTCCTGGGGACACCGGGGATGTCAGATGGTTGCCACGCAAACACGTCGACGTTCGCCTGCAGGAAAGCAATGAGCGCGCTTTCCTATTTAGGGTC
The DNA here is from genome assembly GCA_034509565.1 of Triticum monococcum. Taxonomy (NCBI): domain Eukaryota; kingdom Viridiplantae; phylum Streptophyta; class Magnoliopsida; order Poales; family Poaceae; genus Triticum; species Triticum monococcum. The sequence goes on from CM067847.1 coordinate 344,336,107, forward strand.
AAGGGTGGCACTGATGGTGAAGGTACCACCAGTGCCGTCCTCCTTGGCGGACACCTTCTTGGTCTCTAGCGGAGCTGCCATTGTCTTCTTACACTTTCCGGTGGAGCTCGATGGTGCGTCCTCGACGGTAGCGCAGCACTCCGAAGAGGTGCGCTTGCCGGAGTGGGCATCAGAACTCTTGCCGGACTTGGTCTTCTTCTTCCCCCCGGGAGCTTCAACGGCAGGTGACTTGTGATCTGTTGCGGCTGCCGCTTCCCGGTAGATCTTGTCGGCGCAGATAAGAGCATCCTTCTTGTCGCCAGGGACAGAGATGACGCTTATCGGGCCTGGCATTTTCAGCATGTTGTATGCGTAGTGAGAGGCTGCCATGAACTTGGCGAGTGCTGGACGGCCGAGTATCCCATTGTAAGGCAATGGAAAATCGGCAATGTCAAAAGTGACCCTCTCAGTCCTGAAGTTCAACTCGCTGCCAAATGTTACTGGCAACGTGACCTTCCCCTTCGGCTTGCTCCTTCCCAAGTTGATTCCTTGGAATGTGCCGGTCTCTTCAAGCTCGCTGTCAGGGATCTGGAGTTTCTGGAGTACAGCGGAGGAGATCAGGTTCAAGCGGCCCCGCCATCAACTAGCATCTTAGTGACTTTGAGGTTGCGGATAGTTGGTGAAACCAACATCGGCAAGCACCCGACCGCAGTTGTGCGATCAGGGTGGTCCTCAATATCAAAGATGATAGGCGTGCTGGACCATTTCAGAAGCTTGCGTGACTCGACAGGTGGTTCCGCGGCATTGACTTCCCGCACCCACTGCTTGAGTTGGCGGTGTGAAGTATGCAGAGAAGCACCGCCGTCAACGCACAAGACCTCTGTGGCTTTCTAGAACTCCTGCTCACTGGTCTCGACATCATCCATGTCTTCGTTGTCATCGTCATCTTCATCCTTGTCGCGGCCGCGGGGAGGTCTGTCTCCTTGCCGTTGCTTGGCCTTGCCGCGGCGTCCTCCCCGGCCGGTGTGCTTCTTGCCGGATTCTCCAGCGCGTCCTTGGGCCCTCTCCTTGTCGCATCGCTCGTATTCAGCCTTTTGCTGCTGGACAAGCTGCTCGACCTTCTTGCAGCTCTGGAGGTCATGGCCCTAGGTGCGGTGGATCTTGCAGTACTGCTTGTCGGTGCCGTCCTGCTTGTCGGCGACCGCCATAGCCTGGCAGTTGGTGCATGCGGCAATCTCCTTGCCGGAGCTACCAGCTTTGGCTTTCTTGGCGCCACCTTCATTGCCGGACTGCTCAATGACTAGCACATCTTTGCTTTTCTTCTTCCTGTTGTTCCGCCGCCGGTTTTTCTTTGCCGGGGTAGCATCCTCGCTGTCAGATCCTCCTGCTCCTGTATTCTCTCCGGGGAGTTTCCTCCTTTCCTCAGCACGTGCACACTTGTCGGCCAGGGCATACAGCTCACTGACGTCTCTGATCTTGCACATCGCCATCTCCTCTCGCATCCTGCGGTTAAGCACCTTCTGATGGAACGCGCTGATGACCGTGGCAGGGTGGACATCTGGGATGTTGTGCTGTACACGGCTGAATCTCTGAATGTACTTGCGTAGGGGCTCTCCTTCCTTCCGGGCAAGCAGGTGAAGGTCACTCTCTTGGCCATGAGGTTTGTGGCCGCCTATAAAGGCGCCGACAAACTGATGGCATAGGTCTGCCCAGGAGGATATGGAGTTGTCCGGCAAATGCATGAGCCAGGACCTGACGTTGGGCTTGAGCACCAGCGGGAAGTAGTTGGCAAGGATCTTGTCGTCCCGTCCCCCGGCAGCTTGCACCGCGATGGTGTAGATGCTGAGGAACTCCGACGGATGCGACTTGCCGTCGTACTTATCTGGTACGTCTGGCTTGAAATTCTTCTTGCTGGGCCACTGGACTTGCCGCAGCTCACGAGTAAACGCAGGGCAACCTACCGCGTACAGCAAGTCACCTGGTTCCCCTGGCGCATGCATGTCGACAGAGGGCCCAGCGCGCTGGTCTGATTGACGCCGCGCTTCTCTTCGACGCTCGATGCGAGTACGAGTGTCTTCTTGCTGTCGTTCGTGAAGAACTTGGCGCTAATCGCGACGAGCTCGTGGATCTGATGACGCGGTGGAGTCGCTGTCGGGGTGGATCTGGCGAGTCGGCGATCTTGGCCTTCGGGGTGGAGAGTGCACGGTGGTTGCACCCCACCGGTCTTGTCGCCACCGGCTCGTGCCTGGCTGACTTGCCGCGGCTGCGATGTACTCGTCTGCCATGGATTGTCGCCGTTGGCGAAGCCGATGAGACTCTGAATGGTGGCCCTCCAGTCGTCGATCTTGTCTGCCGCTGGAGGGTAGTCTAGGAGCAGTTGAGCTCGCGCCAAAGCTTCTGCTGAAGTGGCGGTTGGCGGCGGCGAACGGTGTGAAGAGAGGGATATGCTCGGACTTCTAACTATGTTAGAAGGAGCAGTATCTCGCTCAGGCGACCGTGTCCCGCTCGTGCCAGCATGTTGGCGTACATGCTGGTCTTGAGCACTCCGAGATCCACCATCTCGATCTTGGTCCAGCAAACGTATGGTACTGTGAGTAACATGACGCTGCCGGTTCCGCGCCTCCTGGGATGGGCGCGGTGCATGTACGGACGCCGAGGTCTTGGAGTGCGCCCGGTCGTTGTGGGAGCCGACTGCGTCGCCGATGGGCAGTGCAGTCTTGTCCTTGGACCTGGCAGCATCGTGAGCTCCTTCGTCGACACCCGTTCTTCCGCCGGCGTCTACCCCACCAGCCGTTTGCTCCAGCGGTGGTGGGTTCGGCGCGGACGGAGCAGCCGCCTCCGAAGCCTTCTTCTTCGGCGGCATGTCGATGAAGACGATGAAGATTTAGCTCGTGTGAACGCCGGATCAGGTTTACACAACCTCGACGCAACCCCTACCTGGCGCGCCAAACATGTCGGGGGACTAATCCACGAGCACCTATGGGACCGGCGGACCGAGCCCCTTTCGGTTCGGCGGGGGGGGGGGGGGGGAGATCGCACGAAGAGCAGATCGAGGCGAAACACACGAGCAGTTTACCCAGGTTCGGGCCGCACGGATGCGTAAAACCCTACTCCTGCTTTGTGGTTTGTATTGAGTTCTTGCTCGGGAGCGCTGAGTGCTACAGTACACACCAGCAGCTAACGAGACCGAGTGTGAATGTTCTCTCCTTCAAACCCTCCCCCCTCTACGTTGCGCATGGGCCTCCTTTTATAAGCTCAAGGGGTCACCAACAGGTGGCAACGTAGACAAGGGTAAAAATGGAAAGGTGTTGTGGTTGGTACAGCTACCTGCTATAGTGTATCATACCTAACCCTGACAGCAGGGGACAAGGGCATTAAATGCCCGTCTACGTCGCCCAAATAGTACAAAAGGAACCGTCAGGGACGCCACCGCTCGCCACGATGGCAATCTTGTCAGTGCCGCTTGCCGCCGCACACCGCTGGCTGCACAGCCTCCCGCCACGTACGCCTGGAAGGGTCCCAGAGCGACGCGTTGGTGGATGTGCTGGAGCGCGGGTACAGAGTGGTGGCTTGCCGCGGCAAGCGCCTTGCCGCGGTCGTTGTCTTGTCGCGTCCGGGAGCTTGTCGCTCACCGGGCCTTGCCGGGACGCGTGGCGCGTCGCGGCAAGTTCCTTGAGATGCCTTGGTTGGCCTTCCTGGCAAGCTCCTCTTGCCGGGGTCTTGTCTCCTTGGCTTGGATACTTTGTTCTTGAATGGCTCCAAAGGAACCACGGAGGACCTTGGCGGTCACCCGGCAAGCCTTGCCGCGGGACGATGCGACTGCCCGTGCACAAGTTCGGGATACTAGGGTACCCCTACTCTAGTACACCGACAATTGTACATGAGTATACATTAAAAAATATGCAACTTACCTTAGTTCATGCATGGTTCCAAAAGATTGCAAAAAAAAGTTAGACATGCGTATGAATATATATAGCATGTTCAAATGCACAACAAAGATTGATGCCCCCTTTTACATCTGATTTACAAATGCCATTGTCTCGGGTTCAAATAGATGAATGCACTTCCTATGAATTCGAATCTTCGAACCCCCCTTTATGTTGAATTAGACATGTATTCTATGTCGTAGCTAGTGATGTCTACTACACGACCTTCTTCTTGTAGACGTTGTTGGGCCTCCAAGTGCAGAGGTTTGTAGGATAGTAGCAAATTTCCCTCAAGTGGATGACCTAAGGTTTATCAATCTGTCGGAGGCGTAGCATGAAGATGGTCTCTCTCAAGCAACCCTGCTAAAAAATAACAAAGAGTCTCTTGTGTCCCCAACACACCCAATACGATGGTAGATTGTATAGGTGCACTAGTTTGGTGAAGAGATGGTGATACAAGTGCAATATGGATAATAGATAAAGGTTCTTGTAATCTGAAAATATAAAAACAGCAAGGTAACTAATGATAAAAGTGAGCGTAAACGGTATTGCAATGTGTTGAAACAAGGCCTAGGGTTCATACTTTCACTAGTGCAAGTTCTCTCAACAATAATAACATATTGGATCATATAACTATCCCTCAACATGCAACAAAGAGTCACTCCAAAGCCACCAATAGCGGAGAACAAACGAAGAGATTATGGTAGGGTACGAAACCACCTCAAAGTTATTCTTTCCAATCAATCCATTGGGCTATTCCTATAAGTGTCACAAATAGCCCTAGAGTTCGTACTAGAATAACACCTTAAGACACATATCAACCAAAACCCTAATGTCACCTAGATACTCCAATGTCACCTCAAGTATCCGTGGGTATTATTGTATGATATGCATCACACAATCTCAGATTCATCTATTCAAACCAACACATAGAACCTCAAAGAGTGCCCCAAAGTTTCTACCGGAGAATCACGATGAAAACATGTGCCAACCCCTATGCATAGGTTCATGGGTGGAACCCGCAGGTTGATCACCAAAACATACATCAAGTGAATCACGTGATATCCCATTGTCACCACAGATACGCACGACGAGACATACATCAAGTGTTCTATCTTTAAAGACTCAATCCGATAAGATAACTCCAAAAGGGAAACTCAATCCATTACAAGAGAGTAGAGGGGGAAAGAAACATCATATGATCCAAATATAATAGCAAAGGTCGCAATACATCAAGATCGTATCACCTCAAGAGCACGAGAGAGAGAGAGAGAGAGATCAAACACATAGCTACTGGTACATACCCTCAGCCCCGAGGGAAAACTACTCCCTCCTCATCATGGAGAGCACCGGGATGACGAAGATGGCCACCGGAGATGGATTCCCCCTCCGGCAGGGTGCCAGAACGGGTCTAGATTGGTTTTCGGTGGCTACGGAGGCTTCTGGCGGCGGAACTCCCGATCTATTTTCTGTTCTGGAAGTTTTACGATACATAGGTATATATGGGTGCAGGAAGTACGTCGGTGGAGCTTCGGGGGCCCCACAAGGCAGGGGCTCGCCCTAGGGGGGTGGGCGCGCCCCCACCCTCGTGGGCACCTCCCTTCTCTCCTGATGTGGGGTCCAAGTCCATCCGGTAGCTTTCCTTCCAAAAATAACTTCTCCAATTGATTTCGTTCCGTTTCGACTCCGTTTGATATTCCTTTTCTTCGAAACACTGAAATAGGCAAAAACAACAAATCTTGACCGTGCCTCTGGTTAATAGGTTAGTCCCAAAAATAATATAAAAGTGGATAATAAAGCCCAATATTGCCCAAAACAGTAGATAACATAGAATGGAGCAATCAAAAATTATAGATACATTGGAGACGTATCAAGCATCCCCAAGCTTAATGCATGCTCGCCCTCGAGTAGGTAAATTATAAAAGAAAGAATTTTTGATGTGGAATGCTTGTTGGCATAATTTCAATGCAATTCTTCTTAACTGTGGTATGAATATTCAGATCCGAAAGATTCAAGGCAAAAGTTCATATTGACATAAAAATGATAATACTTCAAGCATACTAACAAAGCAATTATGTCTTCTCAAAATAACATGGCCAAAGAAAGTTCATCCCTACAAAATCATATAGTTTAGTCATGTTTCATTTTCGTCACACAAGAATGCTCTCATCATGCACAACCCCGATGACAAGCCAAGCAATTGTTTCATAGTTTAGTAATCTCAAACCTATAACCTTTCACGCAATACATGAGCGCGAGCCATGGATATAGCACTATGGGTGGAATAGAATAATGAGGGGGTTATGTGGAGAAGACAAAAAGGAGAAAGTCTCACATCAATGAGGCTAATCAATGGGCTATGGAGATGCCCACCGATTGATGTTAATGTAAGGAGTAGGGATTGCCATGCAATGGATGCACTAGAGCTATAAATGTATGAAAGCTCAACAAAAGAAACTAAGTGGGTGTGCATCCAACTTGCTTGCTCACGAAGACCTAGGGTGCTTAAGGAGGCCCATCATTGGAATATACAAGCCAAGTTCTATAATGTAAGATTCCCACTAGTACATAAAGGTGACAACATGAGAGACTCTCTACTATGAAGATCACGGTGCTACTTTGAAGCACAAGTGTGGTAAAAGGATAGTAACATTGTCCCTTCTCTCTTTTTCTCTCTTTTTTCTCTTTTTTTATTTGGGCCTTTTCTCTTTTTTATGGCCTCTTTTCTCTTCTTTTTTATTTGGGCTTCTTTTGCCTCTTTTATTTATTTATTTTCGTCTAGAGTCTCATCCCGACTTATGGGGGAATCATAGTCTCCATCATCGTTTCCTCACTGGGACATTGCTCTAATAATGATGATCATCACACTTTCATTTACTTACAACTCAAGAATTACAACTTGATTCTTAGAACAAAATATGACTCTATATGAATGCCTCCGGCGGTGTACCAGGATGTGCAATGACTCATGAGTGACATGTATGAAAGAATTATGAACGGTAGCTTTGCCACAAATACTATGACAACTACATGATCATGCTAAGCAATATGACAATGATGGGGCGTGTCATAGTAAACAGAACAGTTGAAAGTTGCATGGAAATATATCTCGGAATGGCTATGGAAATGCCATGATAGGTAGGTATGATGGCTGTTTTGAGGAAGGTATATGGTGGGTGTATGATACCGGCGAAAGGTGCGCGGTATTAGAGAGGCTAGCAAAGGTGGAAGGGTGAGAGTGCGTATAATCCATGGACTCAACATTAGTCATAAAGAACTCATATACTTATTGCAAAAATCTACAAGTTATCAAAGCAAAGTATTAGGCGCAAGCTCCTAGGGGGATATATTGGTAGGAAAAGACCATCGCTCGTCCCCGACCGCCACTCATAAGGAAGGTAATCAATAAATAAATCATGCTCCGACTTCATCACATAACGGTTCACCATACGTGCATGCTACAGGAATCACAAACTTCAACACAAGTATTTCTCAAATTCACAAGTACTCAACTAGCATGACTCTAATATCACCATCTCCATATCTCAAAACAATCATCAAGCATCAAACTTTTCTTAGTATTCAATACTCTATATGAAAGTTTTTACTATTCTTGGATGCCTAGCATATTAAGATTATTTAAGCAAATTAACATGCTATTTAAAACTCTCAAAATGATATAAGTGAACCATGAGAGTTCATATATTTCTATAATACCACCACCGTGCACTAAAAAGATATAAGTGAAGCACTAGAGCAAATGACAAACTACTCCGAAAGATATAAGTGAAGATCAATGAGTAGTCGAATAATTATGCAACTATGTGAAGACTCTCTAACGTTTAATAATTTCAGATCTTGGTATTTTATTCAAACATCTAGCAAAACAAAATGAAATAAAATGACGCTCCAAGCAAAATACATATCATGTGGCGAATAAAAATATAGCTCCAAGTAAAGTTACCGATGAATGAAGACGAAAGAGGGGATGCCTTTCGGGGCATCCCAAATCTTAGGCTTTTGGTTGTCCTTGAATATTACCTTGGGGTTCCTTGGGCATCCCCAAGCTTAGGCTCTTGCCACTCCTTATTCCATAGTCCATCGAATCTTTACCCAAAACTTGAAAACTTCACAACACAAAACTTAACAGAAAACTCGTAAGCTCCGTTAGTATAAGAAAGTAAATCACCACTTCAAGGTAATGTAATGAACTCAATATTAATTTATATTGGTGTTAAACCTACTGTATTCCAACTTATATATGGTTTATACCCTCCGATACCACTCATAGATTCATCAAAATAAGCAAACAAAACATCGAAAACAGAATCTGTCAAAAACAGAACAGTCTGTAGTAATCTGGATCAAACGTATACTTGTGGAACCCCAAAAATTCTAAAATAAATTGCTGGACCTGAGGAATTTATCTATTAATCATATTCAAAAACAATTAACTAAATATCACTCTCCAATAAAAAATGGCAGCAATTCTAGTGAGCGCTAAAGTTTCTGTTTTTAACAGCATGATCAACAAGACTTTCCCCAAGTCTTCCCAACGGTTCTACTTGGCACAAACACTAATTAAAACATAAAAACTAAATCGTAACAGAGGCTAGATAAATTATTCATTACTAAACAGGAGCAAAAAGCAAGGAACAAAAATAAAATTGGGTTGCCTCCCAACAAGCGCTATAGTTTAACGCCCCTAGCTAGGCACGATGATTTCAATGATGCTCTCATAAAGGATAAGAATTGTAACATATAGAGAGCATCTTGAAGAATATGACTAGCACATTTAAGTCTAACCCACTTCCTATGTTTTGGGATTTTGTGAGCAAACAACTTATGTGAACAAGAATCAACTTGCATAGGAAGGTAAAACAAGCATAACTTCAGAACTTTAAGCACATAGAGGGGAAACTTGATATTATTGCAAGTCCTATAAGCATATATTCATCCCTCATAGTAATTTTCAGTAGCATCATGAATGAATTAAACAATATAACCAGCACCAAAAGCATTCTTTTCATGGTCTACAAGAATAGATTTTTTATTACTCTCCGCATAAGCAAATTTCTTCTCATGAGTAATAGTGGGAGCAAACTCAACAAAATAACTATCATGTGATTGAAAATTAAGATCAAGATGACAAGTTTCATGCTTATCATTATTCTTGAAAGCATACATGTCATCACAATAATCCTCATAGATAGGAGGCATGCTTTCATCATTACTAGTGCAATCATCATTAGTACCATCCATATTCAAGGAGTTCATACTAACAACATTGCAATCATGCTCATCATTCAAAGATTTAGTGCCAAACATTTTAATGCATTCTTCTTCTAATACTTTGGCACAATTTTCCTTTCCATCATACTCATGAAACATATTAAAAATATGAAGCGTATGAGGCAAACTCAATTCCATTTTTTATAGTTTTCTTTTATAAACTAAACTAGTGATAAAACAAGAAACTAAAAGACTCGATTGCAAGATCTAAAGATATACCTTCAAGCACTCACCTCCCCGGCAACAGCGCCAGAAAAGAACTTGATGTCTACTACACAATCTTCTTATTGTAGACGTTGTTGGTCCTCCAAGTGCAGAGGTTTGTAGGACAGTAGAAAATTTCCCTCAAGTGGATGACCTAAGGTTTATCAATCCGTAGGAGGCGTAGGATGAAGATGGTCACTCTCAAGCAACCCTGCAACCAAATAACAAAGAGTCTCTTGTGTCCCCAACACACCCAATACAATGGTAGATTGTATAGGTGCACTAATTCGGCGAAGAGATGGTGATACAAGTGCAATATGGATAGTAGATAAAGGTTTTTGTAATCTGAAAATATAAAAATAGAAAGGTAACTAATGATAAAAGTGAGCATAAACGGTATTGCAATGTGTTGAAACAAGGCCTAGGGTTCATACTTTCACTAGTGCAAGTTCTCTCAACAATAATAACATAATTGGATCAAATAACTATCCCTCAACATGCAACAAAGAGTCACTCCAAAGCCACTAATAGAGGAGAACAAACGAAGAGATTATGGTAGCATACGAAACCACCTCAAATTTATTCTTTCCAATCAATCCATTGGGCTATTCCTATAAGTGTCAGAAACAGCCCTAGAGTTCGTACTAGAATAACACCTTAAGACACAACCCTAATGTCACCTAGATACTACAATGTCACCTCAAATATCCGTGGGTATGATTATACGATATGCATCACACAATCTCAGATTCATCTATTCAAACCAACACATAGAACCTCAAAGAGTGCCCCAAAGTTTCTACCGGAGAATCACGACGAAAACTTGTGCCAACCCCTATGCATAGGTTCATGGGAGGAACCCGCAAGTTGATCACCAAAACATACATCGAGTGAATCACGTGATATCCCATTGTCACCACGGATACGCACGGCGAGACATACATCAAGTGTTCTCAAATCTTTAAACACTCAATCCGATAAGATAACTTCAAAGGGGAAACTCAATCCATTACAAGAGAGTAGAGGGGGGAAGAAACATCATAGGATCCAAATATAATAGCAAAGCTCGCGATACATCAAGATCGTATCAACTCAAGAACACGAGAGAGAGAGAGAGAGAGAGAGAGAAATCAACCACAGAGCTACTGGTACATACCCTCAGCCCTGAGGGAAAACTACTCCCTCCTCGTCATGGAGAGCACCGGGATGATGAAGATGGCCACCGGAGATGGATTCCCATTCGGCAGGGTGCTGGAACGGGTTTAGATTGGTTTTCGGTGGCTATGGAGGCTTCTGGCGACGGAACTCCCGATCTATTTTCTGTTCTGGACGTTTTAGGATACATAGGTATATATGGGTGCAGGAAGTACATCGGTTTAGCTTCGGGGGCCCCACGAGGCAGGGGGCGCGCCCTAGGGGGGTGGGCGTGCCCCCCACCCTCATGGGCACCTCCCTTCTCTCCTGACGTGGGGGTCCAAGTCCATCCGGTAGCTTTCCTTCCAAAAATAACTTCTCCAGTTGATTTCGTTCTGTTTCGACTCTGTTTGATATTCCTTTTCTTCGAAACACCGAAATAGGCAAAAAACAGCAAATCTGGGTCGGGCCTCCGGTTAATAGGTTAGTCCCAAAAATAATATAAAAGTGGATAATAAAGCCCAATATTGTCCAAAACAGTAGATAACATAGCATGGAGCAATCAAAAATTATAGATACGTTGGAGAGGTATCAGCTAGCAATTTGGAATGTATCCATGCAAGTGATAAATGTATAAAGTTCTTCACACTAACAACATGGAATGCACCAATTAATGTTTATATATGAATTTCAAAAGCATCCATTGCGTGTATTTCAAACCGCTCTCACTCTATGGGTCGATAATATGAAATAAACACATGCACATGCTAAAATTCAATAGAGTATGGGTGTCTGATAGACCGGTTTTCGTCCATACGCAATTTGCAAAATTCATGATCTCATCCAAAAATAATAATGCCATTTATATTTTAATTTAATGTGTAGAACTACCTTTTACATGTAGATGCACTATGCCTCGGCCCGTTCTCACAAACGCGCTATATATCTCTCTATCTACCGCATAAGTGCACACACTTTATATGCATCGGCATTTCTCTTTCACACATGCTCACAATCTCTCTCGGGGTGTCGGGGTGTCTCACGCACATGCTCTCTCTGTATCTCTCTCTCTTTCTGACTACTATGTACCACTCTTTTCACTAATCTCAGTTGGAAAACACTATTTCTCTCACATGCATATATAGACACGCACGGTCTCTACTAGCCCTCTATACGCACATATATGTGCCTACGTGTCCCTACACGCACATTATCTTTAGGCCTCTCTCGGGCACATTGCCCCCCCCTCCAGACACACCTCTCTCTTAGACTACCCACAGTGGGAGTAACATTCACTACTAGGGAAAACCTTATACACAGAACTTTAGCAGTAGTGCGTGTTAAAAAGCACGCTAGTGCTAAGTAGCAGTAGCGCATTGGCGCAAACCACGCTACAGATACAATTTTAGCAGTAGCGCGCTGAAGATAAAAGCACTACTACTAAAATTCCCACTGCCAAGCCGATAGGCTACACATAGTAGTAGCGATCTACTGCGAACAACGCTACTGCTAGTTGGTTTGTAGAAGCGCGTTTACACAGAAAGGTGCTACTTCTAAAGGAAATAAAATTAAATGAAAATCAAATACAAAAGTAAATTAAAATGAAATAAATAGAAAAAGGAGAAAGGAAAAGAATAAAATGTAAATAAAAATAAATGAAAAAGGGGAAAAAGAGAGAAAGGAATACCAGTAGCGCATATCCGGAAGCGCTATAGCTAACTTAGCAGTAGCGCACTTCCCAGAACGCGCTACTTTTGACTTAACCGCGCGGTTTGTTCCTCCCCACGGCCACTTCCCCCAAATCGAAACTCCTCCGCGCAGTCGCCGCCGCAGTCGCCCGTCGGCCGCCGCACGACACCCCCGACCTCGACGCCGCCCTCCGCCGCATGCCCGAGCCCCGACCCCGACCTCGACGTCGCCTGCCCCTCCCTCGCCGCAGGCACCTGAGGTGAGCACCCCTGCTCCTCCCCCTCCCCTACCTCTGCCTAGGGTTCTTCAAATTTTAATTGCATCAAATTAGTTAGGGTTCATCTAGGGGTGGAAACGAATTGGATGTTTTCTTGATTCGGAACCGATACGAATAATAGCGACATATTGCTTAAGTGTATTAGTGAATAGCTATGTGACATGAAGTATTCAACTTGTGACATACAATAAGTCAATGATAAATAAGTTTATGAATAAACACTATTGTAATGCATAATAATTTCTAAGATTAATCATAAAACGAGTAAAATTTGACAATTTATTTGAATTTTAAGTTGGATAATTGGAATATCCGATCGAATATGAATATCGGATATTTTGGATTATCCGCTACCACTTTCCACCCCTAGGTTCATCAAATTAGATGGTAATTAGGGCAGTACTTCCTATGTACTAATTAGTTAGTAAGAACTAGGTACTAATTAGGTACTAGTTTAATTTTATTTATAGCATTGTTCAAGATATCTCCCGATATTCCGATAAATCGGCCCATTTATCGCTGATCATTGTCTGGCCGATAAGATAAACAGGCCGATAAATCAGCCGACATGGCGATAAATCGGCCGATATGCCGATAAACTTGCCGATTTACCTCTTAACATGGGTCGACCGATAAGTTCCTGATTAGCGATATCCCCAACATTGATTTATAGTAAGTTTATTTTTAGTAAGAACTAGTTGAATTAATAGAACTAGTTGAACATGTCACATTGTTGTTATTTTTTTAGTTAAAGCAATTATTCCCACATCGACGTCGACGATGCCTATCCCGCATCCTCGTCGTCGACTCGGCGGTGGACACCTGTGTAACGCCCCGAGACTGATGTGCCAGGTGTCCTCCAGTTATTCATTGTAGTTGCCATGTCATTTGCTTGCGTGTTTCATTTCATCATGTCATCATGTGCATTGCATCATCATGTTTTAAAACTTGCATCCGTCCCGGCCTCCCCGTTCCTTCCGTTGCCCGTTCTGAGCCCAGACACACTTGCACGCGCCCGCGGCATGTCCGAAATAGTATTTTATAAGTGGCTGGAAAATGTTCTTGGAATGGGATGAGAGTTGATGTGTGGTCTTATTATAGTGTAGATAGACCACCTGTCAAGTTTCATCGCATTCGGAGATCGTTTGATGCCCCAACGGATAACTATAGCGGCAGTATAGCCAATCTAACGTCGGACGCTTTCGGTCTCCGGAAACCACGCCGGGCTGCATCTCTTCCCTCTTCTCTTAGACCAACCCGCTCTTCACAATCCACCAGACCCAACCTAACCTCTCTTGTAAGCCCGCGGCCCTCCTCGCGCATGTCCGAAAGTTGTCCCGAACCCGACCCGGACTGTCGCCACCGTTGTGTCCGGATCATCCCCAAACATCTACAAAACGTCTTCGTTTTCTTATTTGGGCTCCCTAGCCTATTTTTCCCGACCGTCCGATTACGATCGGAGAGACAGATTAGCCCCACCAAAAACCCACTTAATATATATATACGGACCCAACCCTAGAAACTAGGGACTTGTCCCTGCCGCCGCCGCACTTATCTCCCAAATCCCCATCGGTATCCACCCCGATCCACCTGCCCAACCAGCGCCGTCTCCTTCCCTTCCTCGTTTTCTCCACCGAACCAACTAGCCTCTGCTTCCCTCGATCCACCCAAGCCCATCGATCCTCTCCCACCTCGCTCTCCTCGTCGACCCGGCGAGACGAGCTCCTCCCGAGTGCCCGAATCAGCTAGCAGATGAGTCGCCGCCCTCCTTTTCTCCCCCTGTTTCTTCTTGTTGCCCCTGCCTCTCCCTGTGGCCTGACCTCTTGCCGCTGACAGGAACTGCCATGGCCGTCCTGATCCCCTGCTGCCTCGAGCGCCCCCGCAGGACCTCGCCGGACCACCAAGCGGCAAACTCCCGAGGTTCCCCGTGCCCGATGCCTTCCCTTTCTTCCACTCCTTCCTTTGGCTCTCTCATCTCTCTCCCGTGTTTCACCCCCTCTCTCTCCCTGTCTCGTTGTAACAGAGATCCCGCAGGTTTCCTTTGCCATGGACGACCTCCTCGTCGCCCGTCCGTCGCCTGAGGCTCCACCGACCACGCCCTTCGACGGAGTCCACATCGTCCAGCTCGTCCCACCTCCCGCAGGCCTCCCCGTCACTTGTCGGAGCCCCCAGTGTCGCCATGTCGGCCTCGCCCCTGCCTTGTTGCCTTGCCTCTGCTTCGAGCGACAGGAACACTGATGCTCCGAAGCAGCACTATGGAGACGCCACCATCGCCTCCTCCACCGGATCTCCTTCGCTCCGCCACCTAGCCGCCGGATCCGCCCGTTCCGGCCGGTTCCCGCCCGGCGCCACGCTGAACCCATGCCTCCCCCACTGCTGTTCTTCTTCAGTGAGGTGCAGCAGCGCTGCATCGAGCGCTTGACCACCACGCGCGTGGGTCACCAGCTAGGCTCCAGATCAGACCCAACGCGCTTCCTCCCCACCGACTTGGGCCAGGCCCATGGGTGAGGCCACACCCCCAGCGCCCACCTTTTTTCCCTGCTGTTGGGCTAGTCCATTTCGGCCCGATCCGTTTTTTTGTTCCACTGATTTTAGCTATTATCCAGTGTAAAACAGTTTTACACAAAAACCCTTGTTGATCATGCATTTAATAATTCCACAACCATGCATCGGATTGAAAAACTTAATATATGAAACTTGCTTAGAATTTTGTGTAGATTAATAATTTGCCACTTTCTTGCCATGTTAAAATGCTTAAAATGGTGTTTGTTTAAATTTTCTCAAATAACTTGTTAAAATGTTTTAATTCATAACTATTTAACGGTAGCTCCAAATTTAACAAACTTTATATGTAATTGGGGTAGAAGTTTTCCTAGTTTAACATGGTGGCTTTACTTTGCATGTTTAATAACTCTAAAATTGTGTTTAGGGCAGATCAGCACCAAATCTAATATATGAACATGGGGATTTACCGGAATTGTTGTTCGTTGTTCTCGGCCTCATTTAAACTTGATTAGATGGGTAGTTTTTCATTTGCTTCACCCTCTTGCCATGTTTAACAACATTTAATATTGTTGGGTACATAAACAAGATCGAACTAAATAATTGATGTGGTGCTCCGTCAATATGCAACTCGTTGCATATTGAGCTCCACTTAAGTTGTAGTGTTGTTTGTGCATTTTTCCATGTCATGCATATTTAAACCGGACATGCATCATACTTGTTTGCGCCCCGTGCCATGTTCATGTGTTGGTTGTTTACTATGTTGTGTGCTTCTTTTCCGGTGATTGCTTCTTCGCGTTGGTTCCGGTAACGTCGTGTTGTGAGGATTCGTTCGACTACGTCCGTTTGTCTTCTTCTTGGACTCGGTCTTCTTCCTTGCGGGATTTCAGGCAAGATGATCATACCCTCGAAATCACTACTATCTTTGCTTTGCTAGATGCTCGCTCTTTTGCTATGCCAATGCTACGATGCCTACCATTTGCTTTCAAGCCTCCCAAATTGCCATGTCAAACCTCTAACCCTCATGTCCTAGCAAACCGTTGATTAGCTATGTTACCGCTTTGCTCAGCCCCTCTTATAGCGTTGTTATTTGCAGGTGAAGATTGAAGTTTGTTCCTTGTTGGAACATGGAGATGTCGTTCCTTGTTGGGACATGTTTACTTGTTGGGATATCACTATATATCTTATTTAATTAATGCATCTATATACTTGGTAAAGGGTGGAAGGCTCGGCCTTATGCCTGGTGTTTTGTTCCACTCTTGCCACCCTAGTTTCCGTCATATCGGTGTTATGTTCCTGGATTTTGCGTTCCTTACGCGGTTGGGCTATAATGGGAACCCCTTGACAGTTCGCCTTAAGTAAAGCTCCTCCAGCAATGCCCAACATTGGTTTTACCATTTGCACTAACAACCTACCACCTTCCCTTGGGTTCTGCAGACTCAAGGGTCATCTTTATTCTAACCCCCCCCCCCGGGCCAGTACTCCTCTGAGTGTTGGTCTGACCGAGCAGACTGCGGGGCCACCTCGGGGCAACTTGAGGGTTGGTTTTACTCGTAGGATGTCTCATCTGAGTGTGCCGTGAGAAAGAGATATGTGCAGCTCCTATCAGGATTTGTCGGCACATTCGGGCGGTGTTGCTGGTTTAGTTTTACCCTGTCGAAATGTCTTGTTGTACTGGGATACCGAGTCTGATCGGAATGTCTCGGGAGGAGGTCTATTCCTTCATTGACCGTGAGAGCTTGTGATGGGCTAAGTTGGGACACCCCTGCAGGGATTTGAACTTTCGAAAGCCGTGCCCGCGGTTATGGGCAGATGGGAATCTGTTAATGTCCGGTTGTAGAAAACCTGAAGTTAACCTTAATTAAGATGCATCAACCGCGTGTGTAACCGTGATGGTCTCTTTCCGGTGGAGTCCGGGAAGTGAACACGGTGTTGGAGTTATGCTTGACGTAGGTTGTTCTAGGATCACTTCTTGATCATTCTTTTATCGACCGTGCTTTGCCTTCTCTTCTCGCTCTCATTTGCGTATGTTAGCCACCATATATGCTAGTCGCTTACAGCAGCTCCACCTCATACCTTTACCTTACTCACAAGCTTAAATAGTCTTGATCGCGAGGGTGCGAGATTGCTGAGTCCCCGTGGCTCACAGATACTTCCAAACCAGCTTGCAGGTGCTATTGAACCGTGCAGATGACGCAACCAAGCTCAGGAGGAGCTCGATGAAGATCTTGTCCTTTATGTTGTTTCGTTCTAGTCGATCAGTAGTGGAGCCTAGTTGGGGTCGATCGGGGACCTTTGTCGCGTTTGGGGTTCTTCTTTTATTTTGGCTCCGTAGTCGGGCCCTAATTGTACTTGGTTGATGTAATGCTTTATTCATGGATTTGTGTGAAGTGGCGATTGTAAGCCAACTATGTATCTCTTTCCCTTATGTATTACATGGGTTGTGTGAAGATTACCTCACTTGCGACATTGCTTTCAATGCGGTTATGCCTCTAAGTCGTGCTTCGACACGTGGGAGATATAGCCGCATCGAGGGCGTTACAAGTTGGTATCAGAGCCTTCCCCGACCTTAGGAGCCCCGCTGATTGATCGTTTTTAGCAGCCGAGTTGTGTCTAGAAAAATGTTTTGAGTCATTTAGGAATTATATATCGGAGAGCTTAGGAATTCTTTTTACTCCCCAGTCTCCTCATCACTCTGGTAAGGCATCCTGACGTAGAGTTTTGACTCTTCTCTTATCGAATTTCACTAAAAAAATTTAGGATCACGCGGGTATCTTGGAATCGTTCCGATGGTTTTGTGACGAGAACATTGTCTTGGTGCCTCTTGTCAGGGGTTTTGTGGAAGTGTCCCGGGGAGTTGAGCTCTAAGGTGTTGTCGTCATAATTTTATCATTGCAGTTCTAGAATACCTGAGTTTAGTACACCGACAACGAAAATCTCTTTTATGCAGTTCGTTGGTGAGATAACCTCAATGCCACCCAGTACTGGGGCGGGAGTTCGGGAGTATTGCCATAACTTGTATAACAGATGCTTTTCGAAGGTTGAGGTAGATGATTTCCGAAGGTTTCTTGGTTATGTGTTGAAGGATGGATACAGCTGGATGTAGGATTTGCTAGATTTGGGTGAGATATTATGCTTCCCCTGTATCCCCAACACCTGATTGCATAACCGGAAAATTTCGGGAGTTTCATAAGTGGGAATTCAAGTAGATCTTAGGATATCTTTCCGACAGATGTATGATATGAAATTGGGGTTCGACGTCTAGTGGTCCGCCTATTCACGGTCGGTTTTACAGTGGTCTCGTTGTGTCTTAAAGAGTCCTTGGCTATGCCGACTCGGGGATGCTTCGTATGTCATGTGCACTGCCTTGTACATGATGGTGTTGTACGATCGAGCCCGTGTAGGCCCCACCACGAAAACTTCGGACGAAATCTCTATCATATGTTTGTTCTGGCTTATTTTGCAAGACAATCCTTTGTTTTGTTTTGAGTTGTGGTATTCGAGTTGCTTTGAAGTCAAATGTTGATTCCGTACCTTCTCTAAGCGGTGTTCTCATACCTCGATGTGAACACTAATCCTTCTCGATCATCGAGATTGCCATGTCAATCCTTTTTAACCGGTGTGCTTCTCTTCAAGTGGATCCGATCATTTCAACATCCGCAAGATCAATTCTATGTTCCTCAACGGTGTTCGTTTCTTCCATTCCAAATTGTCTTTGTTTTTCCCACACTCCCTCCCATTGTTTTTCTTCAAGGAATCCGATGTCTTATTCAAGTATCCATTTTATTGATGGAAGTCTCTCCATTCTTTTTCCTTCATGTTTTTACCCGGTGTTTCTCATGAAGATGCTCTACTCGTTCTTCTTTCTCCATTCTTTTCTTCTCCGGTGGATTCAAATCAAGCTTTTGGTGTTTGATCATATCCTTTCCTCGTTTCAATGCTTTCTCATGCAGGTGCAATTCTTAATCTTTCACTTCTCGCTATTCATTTGTTCCGGCGTACTCAAGCTATCTCAAAAGGCTTGTCTTGTCATTCAAGATCCGTTCAACCTATTTCGAGGCTGTTTATCTCATTCAAGCCATTTAATTCAACCGGTGCTTTCTCTCTTGTTAATCGTTCAACGGTGTTTTCTTTCGAGTGGGCCCTAACCCACTGGTCTTTTCCCAGGATCTTACCTGACTCTTCTTATTTTTCCGGAGCTTTTCAAATTCTTTTCTAAAGTTTGATGTAAGAATGAATTTTCATCAGTCAAATGTCTTTCTCCAAGATCGGTTAAATTCTTTTCATCGTTGGCTCAACCTTTCCATTCTTCATTCTGGAGTGTCTAAATAATTTTTGTTGGTGTTCCTCGTCGTCATTCTCAGGATTTGAAGACCGAAGAAGAGTTCTTCCTCCTAATCTAATCAATTCTCTTCAAGATTCGTGATTCTAGCTTGTTGCCATCCTCCCGTAATTGTTTTGTTCATGAGAATTCTTTTCACCTATCCGGGGTAATTCAAGAGTCTTCTCAGTGTGTTATCCGGAGTCCGTCACTTCAGGTTTATTCATTCTCAGCTGTCAGTTATCAGTCTCCTATTTTACCGGTACTTCGTTCAAGCGATCTTTTATCGGCTCGTGATCTCTTCGTTCTAATGTATCTAAATCCTCTCAAGTATCTTCGTTCATTTCATAATTCTTTCCGGTGTTTCTTTATCCTTACTTCATTCATAACCAATTCTTACGGTGGTTCGTTCAAGATTTCTCTTCCTCCTTATCATATTTAGTTATTCGCTGTTTCAATCCTTCCGGTGCACCGTTGCAGACCTTCCCAAGTTAGCTCCATATCTATATTAGTCCTTTTTCAACGAGAAATAGTAGTATGCCAAATCCGTTGCTTGTCATCAATTAAATTGGTGAAGGATAAGCATAATGTAATTCTTATTCTTGTTTCATCCAAGAGATTAATTCCTTATTCCGGAGGTTTACCAAATTCTTGGTTTCACTTGTTTTCATCTTTTCTTTCCCAGAGTTCCAAGCTCTAATTATCACGGATATTCATTTAAATCATTGCAAGTCTTCACCTTGTGTTTCCATCTTCTCTTGCCTTCTGTTTGAGCATTCTTTTGTTTAACGGAGTTCTTCGGGAAGGTTCTACATGTTGGTTCATAAAGGATTTAATTTCTTCTTGAAATGTTCTTCAAGATTCTTTTCTAAGAAACTCAAGCTTTCTTCATATTGTAATCCGGAGTGCATTCTTTCTATCATATTATTCGAGGTGGTATTATGCCATTCTTGATAATTTGAGTTCATGTTTCATGATTCACATGTTGTAAGGATGAGATATTTTAAATCCATCATTTTCTTCATTGGAATTATCTTGGGTTATATTTCACCTAAAGCTTTCCTTTAAGAATTGTCGCTCTCATGGTGTTTATCAATGATCCAATTTCTTCATTTATCCTTTCCGGTGCGATATACTTTCTCGTCTCCTTGTTCATATCAATACAATTCTTTTCCTGTGAGTGGCAGGTTGTCACCTCATAATTTGAGACGTACTCCATAAGACCATATCAAGTTTATTCTTTCGTTGTTGGCTTTCCAATAACTCCGTTCGACCCTTCTCCTTAAGATGCCTTTTCAAACTCTTTCGTGGCAGAAGTTGGCATTTTCTTCAACATTCTTTTATTTCAATTATCTATCTTCTATTTCTTTCTCCCGGAGGCATTGTGTTGCTGCTTTCTTCAAACCTTCTTCTTGCTCTTGTCAAGAGCATGTTCTTTTCGTGCTTATCCATTTAACCGGAGGTGTGCCTTTTGGCTCAAGTTTTCTTCGCCTTATCAAGCTTTGCATCTCTTTTCAACCGGAGTGCTGTCTGAGATCTTTCTTACCCCTTGTTCCATTCATTCAATAGTTACGGAGGCAGTGTATTGTGATTTCATCAAGTATCTTCTCATCTTATCAAGTTCTTATTCGATTCCTTTTCTTTTCAATCGGAGTGCTGCCCGAAGTTGTTCTTCCTTGTTCCTCTTTTCCAACGGAGTGTTTTCAAATTCGCTCATCTCTGTTGTATTTTTTTCTCGAAATGGTTTAACCTTTCAAGGTTCTTTGGCTTCACTCGTTTGTCGAAGAAGCAACTTAGTTTCACCTCTTCTCTTTCTCTTCTGTTTTCCCTCCGGTGCCATTCTAGATCTCGGGACGAGATCCTCTCATAGTGGTGGAGTGTTGTAATGCCCCGAGACCGATGTGCCAGGTGTCCTCCAGTTATTTGCTGTAGTTGCCATGCCATTTGCTTGCATGTTTCATTTCATCATGTCATCATGTGCATTGCATCATTATGTTTTAAAACTTGCAACCGTCCCGGCCTCCCCGTTCCTTCTGTTGCCCGTTCTGAGCCCAGACACACTTGCACGCGCCCGTGGCATGTCCGAAATAGTATTTTATAAGTCGCCGGAAAATGTTCTCGGAATGGAATGAGAGTTGACGTGTGGTCTTATTATAGTGTAGATAGACCGCCTGTCAAGTTTCATCGCATTCGGAGATCGTTTGATGCCCCAACGGAGAACTATAGCGGCAGTATAGCCGAACTAACGTCGGACGTTTTCGGTCTCCGGAAACCGTGCCGGGCTGCATCTCTCCCTTCTTCTCTCAGACCAACCCGCTCTTCACAATCCGCCAGACCCAACCTAACCTCTCTCGTCAGCCCGCGGCCCTCCTCGCACACGTCCGAAAGTTGTCCCGAACCCGACCCGGACTGTCGCCACCGTTGCGTCCGGATCATCCCCAAACATCTGCAAAACATCTCCGTTTTCTTATTTGGGCTCCCTAGCCTATTTTTCCCGACCGTCCGATTACGATCGGAGAGACAGATTAGCCCCACCAAAAACCCACTTACTATATATATATATATATATATATATATATATATATATATATATATATATATATATATATATATACCCTAGAAACTAGGGACTTGTCCCTGCCGCCGCCGCCGCACTTATCTCCCAAATCCCCATCGGTATCCACCCCGATCCACCTGCCCAACCAGCGCCGTCTCCTTCCCTTCCTCGTTTTTGCCACCGAACCAACCAGCCTCTGCTTCCCTCGATCCACCCAAGCCCATCGATCCTCTCCCTCCTCGCTCTCCTCGTCGACCCGGGGAGACGAGCTCCTCCCGAGTGCTTGAATCAGCTAGCAGATGAGTCGCCGCCCTCCTTTTCTCCCCTTGTTTCTTCTTGTTGTCCCTGCCTCTCCCTGTGGCCTGACCTCTTGCCACTGATAGGAACTGCCATGGCCGTCCCGACCCCCTGCTGCCTCGAGCGCCCCCGCAGGACCTCGCCGGACCACCAAGCGGCAACCTCCCGAGGTTCCCCGTGCCCGGTGCCTTCCCTTTCTTCCACTCCTTCCTCTGGCTCTCTCATCTCTCTCCCGTGTTTCACCCCCTCTCTCTCCCTGTCTCGTTGTAACAGAGATCCCGCAGGTTTCCTTCGCCATGGATGACCTCCTCGTCACCCGTCCGTCGCTTGAGGCTCCACCGACCGCGCCCTTCGATGGAGTGCACATCGTCCGGCTCGTCCCACCTCCCGCAGGCCTCCCCGTCACTTGCCGGAGCCCCCAGCATCGCCATGTCGGCCTCGCCCCTGCCTTGTTGCCTCGCCTCTGCTTCGAGCGACAGGAACACCGACGCCCCGAACCAGCACCATGGAGACGCCACCATCGCCTCCTCCACCGGATCTCCTTCCCTCCGCCACCCAGCCGCCGGATCCACCCGTTCCAGCCGGTTCCCGCCCGGCGCCGCGCCAAACCCATGCCTTCCCCGCTGCTGTTCTTCTTCAGCGAGGTGCAGTAGCGCTGCATCGAGTGCTTGACCACCACGCGCGTGGGTCACCAGCTGGGCTCCAGATCAGACCCAACGCGCTTCCTGCCCACCGACTAGGGCCTGGCCCATGGGTGAGGCCACACCCCCAGCGCCCACCTTTTTTTCCCTGCTGTTGGGCTAGTCCATTTCGGCACGATACGTTTTTTTTCTGTTCCAGTGATTTTAGCTATTATCCAGTGTAAAACAGTTTTACAGAAAAACCCTTGTTGATCATGCATTTAATAATTCCACAACCGTGCATCGGATTGAAAAATTTAATATATGAATCTTGCTTAGAATTTTGTGTAGATTAATAATTTGCCACTTTCTTGCCATGTTAAATGCTGAAAATGTTGTTTGTTTAAATTTTCTCAAATAACTTGTTAAAATGTTTTAATTCATAACTATTTAACTGTAGCTCCAAATTTAACAAACTTTATATGAAATTGGGGTAGAATTTTGCCTAGTTTAACATGGTGGCTTTACTTTGCATGTTTAATAACTCTAAAATTGTGTTTAGGGCAGATCAGCACCAAATCTAATATATGCACATGGGGATTTACCGGAATTGTTGTTCGTTGTTCCCGGCCTCATTTAAACTTGACTAGATGGGTAGTTTTTAATTTGCTTCACCCTCTTGCCATGTTTAACAACATTTAATATTGTTGGGTACATAAACGAGATCGAACTAAATAATTGATGTGGTGCTCCGTCAATATGCAACTCGTTGCATATTGAGCTCCACTTAAGTTGTAGTGTTGTTTGTGCATTTTGCCATGTCATGCATATTTAAACCGGACATGCATCATACTTGTTTGCGCACCGTGCCATGTTCATGTGTTGGTTGTTTACTATGTTGTGTGCTTCTTTTCCAGTGATTGCTTCTTCGCGTTCGTTCCGGTAACGTCGTATTGTGAGGATTCGTTCGACTACGTCCGTTTGTCTTCTTCATGGACTCGGTCTTCTTCCTTGCGGGATTTCAGGCAAGATGATCATACCCTCGAAATCACTACTATCTTTGCTTTGCTAGATGCTCGCTCTTTTGCTATGCCAATGCTACGATGCCTACCATTTGCTTTCAAGCCTCCCAAATTCCCATGTCAAACCTCTAACCCATCATGTCCTAGCAAACCGTTGATTGGCTATGTTACCGGTTTGCTCAGCCCCTCTTATAGCGTTGTTAGTTGCAGGTGAAGATTGAAGTTTGTTCCTTGTTGGAACATGGAGATGTCGTTCCTTGTTGGGACATGCTTACTTGTTGGGATATCACTATATATCTTATTTAATTAATGCATCTATATACTTGGTAAAGGGTGGACGGCTCGGCCTTATGCCTGGTGCTTTGTTCCACTCTTGCCGCCCTAGTTTCCGTCATATCAGTGTTATGTTCCCGGATTTTGCGTTCCATACGCGGTTGGGCTATAATGGGAACCCCTTGACAGTTCGCCTTAATTAAAGCTCCTCCAGCAATGCCCAACAATGGTTTTACCATTTGCACTAACAACCTACCACCTTCCCTTGGGTTCTGCAGATTCAAGGGTCATCTTTATTCTAACCCCCCCGGGCCAGTGCTCCTCTGAGTGTTGGTCCGACCGAGCAGACTGTAGGGCCACCTCGGGGCAAATTGAGGGTTGGTTTTACTCGTAGGATGTCTCATCCGAGTGTGCCCTGAGAAAGAGATAGGTGCAGCTCCTATCGGGATTTGTCGGCACATTCGGGCGGTGTTGCTGGTTTAGTTTTACCCTGTCGAAATGTCTTGTTGTACCGGGATACCGAGTCTGATCGGAATGTCTCGGGAGGAGGTCTATTCCTTCGTTGACCATGAGAGATTGTGATGGGCTAAGTTGGGACACCCCTGCAGGGATTTGAACTTTTGAAAGCCGTGCCCGCGGTTATGGGCAGATGGGAATTTGTTAATGTCCGATTGTAGAAAACCTGAAGTTGACCTTAATTAAAATGCATCAACTGCGTGTGTAACCGTGACGGTCTCTTTCCGACGGAGTCCGGGAAGTGAACACGGTGTTGGAGTTATGCTTGACGTAGGTTGTTCTAGGATCACTTCTTGATCATACTTTTATTGACCGTGCTTTGCCTTCTCTTCTCGCTCTCATTTGTGTATGTTAGCCACCATATATGCTAGTCGCTTGCTGCAGCTCCACCTCATACCTTTACCTTACCCATAAGCTTAAATAGTCTTGATCGCGCGGGTGCGAGATTGCTGAGTCCCCGTGGCTCACAGATACTTCCAAACCAGCTTGCAGGTGCCGTTGAACCATGCAGATGACGCAACCAAGCTCAGGAGGAGCTCGATGAAGATCTTGTCCTTTATGTTGTTTCGTTCTAGTCGATCAGTAGTGGAGCCCAGTTGGGGTCGATCGGGGACCTTTGTCGCTTTTGGGGTTCTTCTTTTATTTTGGCTCCATAGTCGGGCCCTGATTGTACTTGGTTGATGTAATGCTTTATTCATGTATTTGTGTGAAGTGGCGATTGTAAGCCAACTATGTATCTCTTTCCCTTATGTATTACATGGGTTGTGTGAAGATTACCTCACTTGCGACATTGCTTTCAATGCGGTTATGCCTCTAAGTCGTGCTTAGACACGTGGGAGATATAGCCGCATCGAGGGTGTTACAACCTGCTTGACCAGATGGGCCATGTTCGGGACTGGGCTCCACCGGGCTGGTATTGGGAAGCGCTACCTACCGGGGGCGTAGCTTGGTGAGTAGCCAGCCCGTCGTTGACCCGAACCTTCTTTGGTGGCGGTTGCGTGGGCCAGTGACGGTGTAGAGGCTTGGCACTACAAAAAAAGACACATCTGTGACATTTTGGGCAGAACGAAATTTTTTTCCGTCATACTTATGACACTTCTATGATGATAATTGTGACAAAACCCGTTATCATCATAGATGTGGTGGGCTCCTACTTCTATGACAAAAAATCATGACAGAAAATGGGCTTTTCATCCTAGGCGGGCCAGAGACGTAGCTGCATGACATTCTTTGGGCTGTCCATGAAGGAAAAAGCCGTGGTATAAGCGAGGGCGAGGAAAATATCGGGGTGTTCCCGGTTACGGTGGGTGGTCGGGGCCGAGCGATGCATGGAGGTTTGCGCGTTTCTCTTGTACATGCATGCGCGTGGGTGCGAGGCGTTTGGCTCTAACTAAACCCGAGCGAGGCGTTCGCCTACTGAACTCGAGCGATTGCACTGCAAGCTATGCATTACTGAACCCAAGCGATCGATCGATGGCTGTTAATGGAACCCGATCGAGTGATTCCTTCGCTACTACTGCTAATTGATGCCGATCGATGCTGCCTCTGGATGAACAGTGAGCGTTGCTGGGGGGGGGGGGCTTTGGATGAACAGTTCCCGATGGGGGTGGATGAACAGGACCCCACGGTGTTGCCTCTGGATCAACAAGACCCCTATCGATCGAGCCGGTTGGGGCTGGATGAACAGGACCCTGTGGAGGGCTGGATGAACAGGACCACCCTGTGGAGGGCTGGATAAACAGTAGACGGTGGAGGGCTGGATGAACAGTAACCCATGGAGGGGTGGTTGAACAGGAGCCCGTGGAGAGGGCTGGTTGAACAGTAGCCGGTGGAGTAGCGCACGGTGGAGGCTAGCTGAACAGGAGCCCGTGGATGAATAGTCGCAGGTGGAGGCTGGAGGAGGTCAACGGTGGATGAACAGTAGCCAGTGGAGGCTGGAGGGGGTCGACGGTGGAGATTAACAGTATCCCGTGGAGTCCCGTTTTGTGGTACGTCACACCCCTCCCGATGAACAGGACCCCCGTTTCGACCGTAGCCCTCCAACACAAGTCTGTTTCCTCCATTTTGCGGTACACCACACCATCCCAAGCAAAAGGATCCCCGTTTAGACCGCAGGACGTCCATTTCCTCCGTTTTGCGGTATGGCAGACCCCTCCCGATGAACAAGATCCTGTTTCGACCATGGCTGGTCGAACACCAGGCTGTTTCCTCTGTTCTGGGGTACGCCAAGCCTCGTTTCCATCAGCTGTTCCATCCAAGCCCTCCTGATGAACATGACGACGCATTCCGTTCTGACCCAGTCGGTTGGCTCCCCATGAACACGACGACGACGTTGTTTCTCCGTTTCGACCCAGCCATGTACACGAGCCCTGGCCGTACGTATGCGCGAGTAGGCGTTCGAGACCCCGCCCATATTTACATACGTGGCCGTATTTTTTTCTTGCACACTGGCCGCTGTACGTACGTGTACATGTTACATGTGCTCCTCTACTACGACATGTGCGCACTCTACATCGACCAGTATGTATGTACACGTTCGCGACCAGAATGACAATGCTACGCACGCTTCGATGTAACATCCCATATTTTCAATTTGGAATGTTATACATTAGACCATCATTGCATATCATAATTTATTTTCTTTTGGTTTTGATCCTATAAATTCCACGCAACTCAAGGACCATGGAGAGAGTTGGGGATTTCGTTATTTTCATATTTGAGTTTTCTCAAATTTTGAGAATAGGATCATTTGATTTTAATTATTTTATCATCAATTATTTATATTACAAAAATATGAGAGAGGAAATAAAATGACTTTCCCAAAATAAAGAAATATTGAGGATTTAATAATAAAATCAAATAAGATTTTATTTTGGAGTTTTTCAGTATTTTATTTGAATTTAGGAAAAATGTGCGTTTTTCAAAATTGCATTTGGGACTTAAATAAATGTTCACCTTGTGCGGCTTGATTTTAGAAGCCCGGGAAAATTTATTTCGGGATTTTTGGAGTCCGTTTAGTATTTCTTTTATTTGTTTTTCTACGCGGAATAATTAAAAAAAACGCGAACCGATTTTGGGCCGTACCCGAGCGGGACTCCGCCCGGGGGCAGCCTTTATAAGCCGCCCGACCCGAGCCGCCGAGCCCATCAGCCGCCGCCAGCCCACCGCGCCCGAAACCCTAACCCTAGCCGCGCCGCTGCCGCCCGCCGCCGCCGGACCCGCCGCCCGAGGTCAACCTCGTTTTCGCCGCTCGTTTTTTTTATAAAAAGTCGTGGTTTTTATTTTTTTAGTTTCAATTTTTTTAAATAGATCGGTTTTTCTGATTTATTTATTTAGCGAGCGTTCGTCCGTCCGTTCGTTCTAGCGAACGTTCGTCGTTTTTCTTTTTCTCGGATTAAATCCGCGATTTTTCTGATCGCGATTCCTCATCTGATTTTCGTTTTAGTATAACTTTTCACTCGTTTATCGGAATCAGGCGATTCAAGCGCCTGGAGTTTCATCTCGAAACCCTCTATCCGTTTAACTAATTTAAAAAAGTTTTTGCCACTATAAAAATTGCCCTAGATACATAATAGTAAACGAAGCTTGTTTCTTTTGCCGTTTGACTTTCGCTGCTTCGTTTGATTTGATTCTTTTTGCAAACCGGAGTTCTTAAGTTCAACCTTCTGGTTAGATCTCTTATTTGAATTTTATCCGTGCATTAGATGAATACTTATTGTATACTTGTTTGTTTGTCTGCAATACAATACCCGGAGTGCGCCGCCTGCTACTTCGAATCTCTAGGTTTCGCGGATCATCAGCAAGGCAAGTAACACTTTGATCATACCTCCTACTACCCAGTTTTATTGCATTAGATCAATACTCAAACTTTGCATGATTAGGATCTAATTAAATTGTGGGATGGGAAGTAGTTGAGGTAGTACCTATTCCTTGTTATATTATCAAACCTTTGGGAGTTACTTCTACGTTTGCCTATTGTGCCATGCTATGCTAGTAGACGTGGATTGGGTGAGTGATGTCCATGATAGATGTGAGTTTGTTAATTAATGGTTTATCTAAGGTGGCCACTTAAACACACATCTGGGTGGATTTAGGTACCTGGGTATTCCAGGATTGCCTATTTTTCTTTATGGACCGCCACCCAGGCCCAAAGGGATCATGAGATTTTTCATACTAGAAACTTCCGTGTGCAGCCAGAAGCTGTTATGGGCTCTAGCATAGTTGATTACGTCATGCGAACTCTTGCAGGGTAGACTAGCAGATCTAGGGGAAAGTAGGTGTAACGATTTATCCATCATAAGGTGCTAGCGCTTCTGAAAGACTTTGTCTCGGTCATCCATTTCTCAAACACCATGTAGTGCGAGAAACCAAACGGAGGTGATCGAGTCTTGTGGGGAAAAGTGCGCCAACCTCTGCAGAGTGTATAAACTAATCATGGTTAGCCGTGTCCCCGGTTATGGATATCTTGAGTATCTAGTACTTGGATTATCATGTGGATCTCAACATGTTACTCTAAAATTTAATTTTGTTGGGTTTTGTTTAATGATGATGCTTAATTGGGATTGAGAATGTTGTCAACCATTTTCAATGTTTAACAACTACCATCATAGTTAAATAAAATTTATTCCTTCGCAGTAGGGAAAAATTGGCTTTTCGCAAAACTGTAACCATAGAGCTTTCCACCAGCCAAATAAGCATATAGTATAGTTGTTTAATTCCATTACTCTCCATGTGTTACTTTTCCAGCATATTCCATGTGCTGGCCCGTTTCGGGCTGCAACGTTAATGTTGCAGACTTTTCAGATGATGATTAAGGAGGTTTAGGTCGTGGTTCTATACTCAGTGATGCCGTTGGAGTTGATGGACTCACTTATCTTCCAAGCCTTCCGCTGTTCTAGTTATTAGATGGCCTTAAGCCATATTTATTGTAATAAGTTATCTATTGAGACACTCGATGTAATAAGTGTGTGATTGCTACTTTGTTATAAATCCTCCAAGTAATATGTGGTGTCAGCATTACTGATCCAGGGATGACACCTGAGCACAGAGATCAGACTGTTTGAGGTCTGGTCGCTACAGAGATGGTATCAGAGCACACGCTGACTGTAGGACACGACCACTAAGTTAAAGACCTAGATCACTATTCACTCTCTTCTCTTCTGATCTCTCATCTTTTCTACTCTTTAGGATGGCGGATGCAAGGAAGAAGTTCACGCAACCGGATGACGATACACCCTTTGGACGTCACTTGAAGGAAGTCACTACATACCTGAACATAGGAGTACCAAGCTTCACCGGAACCTACAACGCCACTTTACCTAAAGAAGAGCACTGGATGATTCAAGTTCAAATTCCAAGAAGGACGTTCATGCCAGTCACTGAGCCCATAGAGTTTTCTTTTGATGCACCAACTTGGAGTCTAGGAAAGAGCATGGCAGCTCACATCGCCATGGGACGCATTGGAGAAGTCTACCGCAATGATCTCAAGGATACTCTCTACCAGATTTTTGGGCGCCGAGATGAGCACTAGGAGATGATCAGCACCAGAAAAGATAGATCAATTGCAGCTTTTATCCAGGAATTAAACCAGCACATTCGATGATAGGAGAACTAGATGTGTGCCGACATGATAGATCTGAAGAAGGCTAGGACAAGAATTAAGGAACTGGAGGAAGAACATAAGGCTACACGTGAAGATTATGAAGAGGGAATTGAAGTATTGGTCGAGAAGAATGACGATCTGATCAAGAAGATCGGGATATTTATGGGAGGCCCTACACCAGTAGATGAAGACGAAGAACCCAAGGAGATTCGCCCGGAAGACTACATCATCATCGACGACACCGACTCGGATCCAGATGATAGCGATGATGACTATGTTGATGAAGCCGTAGCATATATCATGGAGTCTGCAACCGAAGAATATTTCTAGTAGACCACCTCATCAGTAGTAGTAGTCCACCATGTAAATACAGCAGTCCGAGCACTTTTGCGATAGTTAGATCGATTGTATGCCCTTGTTTGAATGAATGAAGTTAATTGTTTGCTTTTTCCTCATGTGCATATGGGTAGTGTTTTCTCTTTAGCCCCCCTCTATTCTTAACTCTCATCTTTTCTAAACCCTCAGATGCCTCCGAGACGTGACCCCGGATTCACCTTTCCACCGGAGCTCACCCAGTTGATCTAGCAGCAGAACACATTGATGCAGTTGCTAGTTCAGAATCAGAATCAGGGGAACAAGAACAACAACCCACCACCACCACCACCTGTTGATCACTTAGCCCGTTTTCTTAGGCTGAATCCACTAGTGTTTTCTAGTAGCACCGAGCCGATAGTAGCAGATGATTGGCTCCGCAAGACAGCTAGAGAGTTGACTACAACAGGATCCACAGATGCGGAGAAGGTGAAGTTTGCCGCACATCAGCTTGAAGGACCCGCATCATCATGGTGGGAGAATTTCACAGCCACTTTCCCTATCGACACTTTCACATGGGACCAGTTTCAGCAGGCTTTTCGTACTGCCCATGTTTTAGTAGGAGCTATGGCCATGAAGAAGCGAGAGTTTCGCAACTTGCGCCAAGGAGCACGAACAGTTGGCCAGTATGTGGAGGACTTTAGTAAATTAGCACGTTATGCCCCAGATGACGTTGCTACAGATGCAGCTAAGCAGGAGAAGTTTCTGGAAGGACTGAATGATGAGTTGAGCATGCAGTTGATGGTAGCAACCTTCAACAACTACCAGGAGTTGGTAGACCATCCTCTTATGATTGAAGGCATGCAGCAGCAAATTGAGAACCGCAAGAGGAAGTATGGACAAGGGAAGTAAAATTCTGGAGCTCAGCTGAAGCCACGTTTTACCCCTAGATCGGGAGGACATTTTCAGCATACCCATGGAGGAGGTAGCTCACACAATCACAACGGCACCAAGAATGGTAATGGCAATGGAGGATGCAACGGCCAGAACCGTACCAACCCATCAACCCCAGCCAAGAAGGACCTGAGCCAAGTCACTTTCTTTAAGTGCCAGAAGACCGGACATTATGCCAATGAATGTCCTGAAGGCCAGAATGGCAATGGAAGCTTTGGGAAGAAGCCGAACCCTTTCAACAGGGGACAAGTGAACCACGTTAACGTGGAGGAGGTTGAAGAGCAGCCAGATGCCGTAATCGGTAAGTTTTTGGTTAAGTCATTTACTGCACTCGTTCTTTTTGATACTGGTGCATCGCATTCATACATATCAAGGGGATTTGTGGATATGTATAACTTGCCCACTAAGGTTCTTAGAACACCTATGCTAGTAAGCTCACCAGGAGCGGAGTATATGGCCAGTCAAGGATGTTTTCAAGTGCCATTGGGTATAGGTAGGCATGTGTTTCCCTCGGATTTAATCATTTTGGAATCACAAGGATTGGATGTAAGTCTAGGTATGGATTGGCTGTCGATGTATGGAGGAAACATCGATTGAGCTAGTAAGACAATTTTGCTTACCACCCCAGAAGGGAGAAGGATCAAGTATGTATCCCCGCATGCGCCAAATAGGACTCAAGTAAATTGTTTAACAGGAGTTGTGCAGGAGGAAGTACCAGTGGTAAGGGATTTCCCTGAAGTATTTCCAGAAGAGTTGCCAGGCATGCCACGGGATAGAGATATTGAGTTTTTGATTGAGCTATTGCCAGGCACAGGGCCAATATCAAAGAGACCATACAGGATGCCTGCAAAGGATTTGGTGGAAATTAAGAAGCAGATTAAGGAGTTACTGGATAAAGGTTACATTCGCCCAAGTTCGTCGCCTTGGGGATCACCAGTACTTCTAGTGGAGAAAAAGGATGGATCGTTAAGGATGGTTGTTGATTACTGAGGATTGAATGAAGTAACCATCAAGAACAAGTACCCACTACCAGTGATCAATGATCTGTTTGATCGATTGCAAGGAGCTAAGGTATTTTCCAAGATCGATCTGCGATCGGGATACCACCAGTTGAAGATTCGAGAACAGGATATACCTAGGACAGCTTTTACCACCAGGTATGGGCTGTACGAGTATACCATTATGTCATTTGGTCTGACTAACGCACCTACCTATTTTATGAACATGATGAACAAAGTGTTTATGGAGTTCTTGGATAAGTTCGTCGTGGTGTTCATTGATGATATTCTGGTTTACTCGAAAAGTCAAGAGGAGCATAAGGAACATTTGCGATTGGTACTTGAGAAGCTCAGAGAACATCAGTTGTATGCCAAGTTCAGCAAATGTGAGTTTTGGTTGAAGGAAGTAGGATTCCTCGGACACGTTATATCCGGAGAAGGTATATCAGTAGATCCCACTAAAGTTGATACCGTGACCAAGTGGGAAGTACCAACCACAGTTGGCGAGATCCGGAGTTTCCTTGGACTCGCAGGATACTACCGGAGATTTATTGAGAATTTCTCAAAGATTGCGAAGCCTATGACTGAGTTATTAAAGAAGGATACCAAGTTCATATGGACCGAGGAGTGAGAGGCTAGTTTCCAGGAGTTGAAGAAACGCTTGGTTACTTCACCAGTGTTGATTTTGCCAGACCAGGCCAAGGATTATGAGGTGTACTGCGACGCTTCACGTTGAGGACTTGGAGCAGTGCTTATGCAGGAAGGGAGAGTTGTTTCATATGCCTCAAGACAACTGAAACCTCACGAGTTGAATTATGCTATGCATGATTTGGAGTTAGCAGCCGTAGTGCATGCATTGAAGACTTGGAGACATCTCCACATTGGAAATCATTGTGAGGTGTACACGGATCACAAGAGTTTGAAGTACATTTTCACGCAGAAGGAGTTGAACCTCAGACAAAGGAGATGGTTGGAGCTCATCAAGGATTATGATATGAGATTGCATTACCATCCCAGAAAAGCTAATGTAGTAGCTGGCGCATTAAGCCGCAAAAGCCATGTCAATACACTAATGACGGGAGAAATACCAAGGGAGTTAGCCGAAAATCTTCGTGAACTATGTTTGGAAATAGTTCCGAGAGGCTATGTAGCAACATTGGAGATTCAGTCAACTTTGATTGATAGAATCAGAGAAGCTCAGAAGACTGACAAGGAGATTGCCTCTATAAAGGAGAAAATGAGCGAAGGAAAGGCTAAAGGATTTCATGAGGATGAGCACGACACCCTATGGTTTGATGACCGTGTTTATGTTCCCAATGACCCGGAGATCAGGAAGTTGATTCTGCAAGAGGCACACAATTCACCATATTCGATTCACCCAGGAAATACCAAGATGTATTTGGAATTGAAGGATATTTTTTGGTGGACCGGAATGAAGAAAGATATTGCGGAGTATGTAGCAGCTTGTGATGTATGTCAGAGAGTAAAGGCAGAGCATCAGAAGCCAGCAGGATTGCTACAACCATTGCCGATACCCGAATGGAAGTGGGATAAGTTAGGCATGGATTTTATCACGGGATTACCCAGGACTCGTTCAGGCTATGACTCGATTTGGGTTGTAGTTGATCGGTTGACGAAAGTAGCTCATTTCATCCCGGTAAAGACCACTTACACCAGTGCTAAGTTGGCAAAGATATACATGACCAGGATTGTATGCTTACATGGAGTTTCGAGGAGTATAGTATCCGATAGAGGAACCCAGTTTACCTCAAAGTTCTGGAATCAGTTGCACGAAACTTTGGGTACGAGGCTAGAGTTCAGCACAGCTTTTCATCCACAGATAGATGGACAGACCGAGAGAGTCAATCAGATTTTGGAGGACATGCTGAGAGCTTGTGCGCTAGATTATGGATCTAGTTGGGACGAGAATTTGCCGTATGTAGAGTTCTCTTACAACAACAGTTATCAATCCAGTTTAAAGATGGCCCCTTTCGAAGCCTTGTACAGAAGGAGGTGCTGGACACTGTTGACGTGGGATGAAGTTGGAGACCGGCAGTTGTTTGGACCTTACTTGACTAAGGAGTCTGAACAAAAGGTGAAATTGATTCGCGATAGGCTCAAAATAGCCCAGTCCAGACAAAAGAGTTATGTAGATTCTAAATGCAAGGAGACAGTTTACGAAGTTGGAGATAGAGCTTAGCTTCGAGTATCCCCACTTCGGGGAACAAAGCGCTTTGGTGTTAAAGGAAAGTTAGCGCCACGATTCGTAGGACCATACCAAGTATTGGAACGTATGGGAGAAGTGGCCTATAAGTTGGAATTACCTGAAGGATTGTCAGGAGTTCATGATGTGTTCCACGTTTCTTAGTTGAAGAAGTGCCACGTGGAGATGGCTGACATACCCTTGAGAGACACAGTGCCATTGGAAGCAATTCAGTTGGATGATGATTTGACCTATGAGGAGAAACCAGTTAAGATTCTAGAGAATGCCAGTCGAGTCACCGGCAGCAAGGTTATCAAGTTCTGTAAGGTTCAGTGGAGCCACCACACGGAGGATGAAGCCACCTGGGAGCGAGAGGAAGATTTGCTCAAGGACCACCCTCACCTATTTTCTAGCCAACCCGAATCTCGAGGGCGAGATTCATCTTAAGGGGGGTAGGATTGTAACATCCCAAATTTTCAATTTGATTTTAGAAGCCCGGGAAAATTTATTTCGGGATTTTTGGATTCAGTTTAATATTTCTTTTATTTGTTTTTCTGCGCGGAATAATTTAAAAAAAACGCGAACCGACTTTGGGCCGTACCCGAGCGGGACTCCGCTCGGGGGCAGCCTTTATAAGTTGCCCGACCCGAGCCGGCGAGCCCATCAGCCGCCGCCAGCCCACCGCGCCCGAAACCCTAACCCTAGCCACGCGCCGCCGCCGCCGCCCGCCGTCGCCGCCGGAGCCGCCGCCGCCGCCGCCGGACCCGCCGCCCGTTTTTTTAAAAAAGTCGCGGTTTTTATTTTTCTTTGTTTCGGTTTTTTTACATAGATCGGTTTTCCGATTTATTTATTTAGCGAGCGTTCGTCCGTTCGTTCGTTCTAGCGAACGTTCGTCATTTTTTTTTCTCGGATTAATTCCGCGATTTTTCTGATCGCGATTCCTGATCTGATTTTCATTTTAGTATAACTTTTCGCTCGTTTCTCGGAATCAGGCGATTCAAGCGCCTGGAGTTTCATCTCGAAACCCTCTATCCGTTTAACCAACTTAAACAAGTTTTTGGCACTATAAAAATTGCCCTACATCCAGAATAATAAACGAAGCTTGTTTCTTTTACCGTTTGACTTTCATTGCTTTGTTTGATTTTATTCTTTTTGCAAACCGGAGTTCTTAAGTTGAACCTTCTAGTTAGATCTCTTATTTGAGTTTTACCCGTGCATTAGATGAATACTTATTGCATGCTTGTTTGTTTGTCTGTGATAGAATACCCGGAGTGCGCCGCCTATTACTTCGAATCTCTAGGTTTCGCGGATCATCAGCAAGGCAAGTAACACTTTGATCATACCTCCTACCACCCAGTTTTATTGCATTAGATCAATCCTCAAACATTGCATCATTAGGATCGAATTAAATTGTGGGATGTGAAGTAGTTGAGGTAGTACCTATTCCCTGTTATATTATCAAACCTTTGGGAGTTACTTCTACGTTTGCCTATTATGCCATGCTATGCTAGTAGACGTGGATTGGGTGAGTGATATCCATGACAGATGTGAGTTTGTTAATTAATGGTTTATCTAAGGTGGCAACTTAAACACACATCTGGGTGGATTGAGGTACCTTGGTATTCCAGGATTGCCT
Organism: Triticum monococcum; assembly: GCA_034509565.1. Lineage (NCBI taxonomy): Eukaryota > Viridiplantae > Streptophyta > Magnoliopsida > Poales > Poaceae > Triticum > Triticum monococcum. Next base: position 344,372,421 of record CM067847.1, read on the forward strand.
GTTTTTCTTTATGGGCCGTCACCCAGCCCCAAAGGGATCATGAGATTTTTCATACTAGAAACTTCCGTGTGCAGCCACAAGCTATTATGGGCTCTAGCATAGTTGATTAAGTCGTGCGAACTCTTATAGGGTAGACTAGCAGATGTAGGGGAAAGTAGGTGTAACGGTCTATCCATCGTAAGGTGCTAGCGCTTCTGAAAGACTATGTCTCGGTCATCCGTTTCTCAAACACCATGTAGTGCGAGAAACCAAACGGAGGCGATCGGGTCTTGTGGGGAAAAGTGTGCAAACCTCTGCAAAGTGTATAAACTAATCATGGTTAGCCGTGTCCCCGGTTATGGACATCTTGAGTATCTAGTACTTGGATTATCATGTGGATCTCAACATGTTACTCTAAAATTTAATTTTGTTGGGTTTTGTTTAATGATGATGCTTAATTGGGATTGAGAATGCTATCAACCATTCTCAATGTTTAAGAACTACCATGATAGTTAAATAAAATTTATTCCTTTGTAGTAGGGAAAATTGGCTTTTCGCAAAACTGTAACCATAGAGCTTTCCACCAGCCAAATATGCATCTAGTATAGCTGTTTCATTCCATTACTCTCTATGTGTTACTTTGCCAGCATATTCCATGTGCTAACCCGTTTCGGGCTGCAATGTTAATGTTGCAGAATTTTCAGACGACAATTAAGGATTTTTAGGGCATGGTTCTAAGTGATGCCGTTGGAGTTGATGGACTCACTTATCTTCCAAGCCTTCCGCTGTTATAGTTATTAGATGGCCTTAAGCCATATTTATTTTAATAAGTTCTCTATTGAGACACTCGATGTAATAAGTGTGTGATTGCTACTCTGTTATAAATCCTCCAAGTACTGTGTGGTGTCAGCATTACTGATCAAGGGATGACACCTGAGCACAGAGATCAGACTGTTTGAGGTCTGGTCGCTACATTCGACCAGGTGGGCCCCGGCTGTCAAGCACTTCCTTGAGTGCGAAGATATAGCTGGTGGGTCCCAGGAGTCAGGGGCGAATCATTTTCTTACCAGGACACACTTCCTTGTGTGCGATTATGTAGCTGGTGGGTCCCAGCAGTCAAGGGGGAAACGTTTTTCGCGCAATACGGTGACCCATCCTTTGGGTCCCCGCTGTCAGGTGCAGGAATAATTATTTTGCACGTAATAAGGAGGCACTTCCTTGCGGCTGCCATGGATCCAGCTGTCAGCCTCTCCACGTACAGTACTCTTCCGATGGAAGTCGGTAGTTGACCACATTGACCATGCCACGCCGAGAGCACCAAGGCGGTGGACGACGACGAGGCGTAGGAAGGGGACAACGCGGAGCCAGGGAAGACGCATCAGCGGATGCCCATGCGGAGAGGAATATGAGGGTTCATTGGTTCGGCTGTGGTGTGAGGCTGCCGTCGTCGCAGAATAACAGGGGGTGTGGGTGAGTAGAGGGATTGCCTGGCCAAAGGTGGGAGTAGTAGGGGCGGTGAGACCTCCGCGACATCATAGCCGTCCACGGGAGGCAGGAGCATGCAGCACGACCGACGCAGGTTTGGGCGGCTAGAGCAAGAAGACCAGAGGTTAAAGAAGCTCTACGGCCGTTGGATGGACATTGTACGGTCACTGGAGCTAGAATCGTTCATATTGACTGAGTTGACAAAGCCCTCTGTCCCCGTCAACTTAGTAGGCCCACAAGTCAGCCTCCCACCAAGGTGGGTCCTAGATAGCAGGGGGGGTATTCGTTGTTTTTTGCGTAATAAGGAGGTACTTCTGGTGGGTCCAAGCTGACAGCGGGGGGAATGTTTTTTTTCATGAAATATGTTGGCCCATCCGATGGGTCCCAGCAGTCAAGGGGAAAATACGGTGGCCTGTCCGGTGGGTCCCTTCTATCAGGTGGAGGAATCATTATTTTCCGCGTAATAAGGAGGCACTTCCTTGCCGCAGCCATGGACCCAGCTTTCAGCCTCTCCACGTACAGTACACTTTCGATGGAAGTCGTTCCTTGACCACGTAGACCACGCCACGTTCCGTTGCATGCATGCGTCCATGGGCGTGGTCCCCACTATCAGCCTCTCACGTATAGTCATCTTCCGATGACTCTTGGTTGTTCACCACGTTGACCACACCGTGCTGAGCGCACTAAGGCCGGTGGAAGACGGCGAGGCCCCAGACTGGAATGACCCGGAGATGGGGAATATGGGGCACTGGAGTCGCAGATGGAGAGCAGTGGGAAACTTGACTGGTTCGGGTGCGCGGCAGCACAGCCACCGTGCCGCCCACGTGAGATAGGAGCAAGAATAGAGGTTGAAGAAGGAGCACGGTTGTTGGATTAACATCCAACAGTCCGGCTGCTAGATCATTTATTGATTAAGTTGACAAAGCTCTGCGTACACGTCCACTTAGTAGGCCCACAAGTTAGCCACCAAATCTGACGGGTCTCAGCTGTCAACGGGAGGAATAATTTTTTTCGCATAACAAGGAGGCACTTTCTTCCTTGGGAAGATATAGCCGGTGGGTCCTAGCTGTGAGGTGGAGGAAACATTTTTTTAGCTTAATAAGGAGGAACTTTCCATGTGTGCAACCATGGACCTCGTGGGTCCCAGCCGTCAAGATCTCCACGTACAGTCCTCTTCCGATGACTCTTGTTTGTTGACCACGCCGCACCGAGTGCAGCGAGGCGGTGGACGACTCGGAGATGGGAAGACGCGATAGTCGAGTCGCGGATTGAGAGGAGGAGAAGGGTTATAACTGGTTCTGGTGCAGCGTGGGGCTGCAGTCGGTGGAGAATAATAGGAGGGGTGGAGGGATAGCCTGGCCGGCAGTGGGGTGGCACTTCACAGCGATGCATGCTAAGCAGAGCCACTAGCCGCCGGAGGCCGGACCAGGCGGTCCCAGCGACGCTGGAGGAAGAAGGCGAGAGATTGAAGGTGCATGCCGACCATTGGATATAAATCCAATGGTTGTGGATGTCATAATCATTTGTTGACCAAGTTGACAACGCCCTGCGTAGGCTTCGACCTATTAACCCACATGTCAGCCTGCAAAAATGTGGCATATATTTAACCCATGTTTTCTAGAATGTACAGTCCATTTGCTGAGATGGGTGAACAAATAATTTCGTGTCAATGCGGCCCATTTATATTTTCTAAGGAATCCCAGCCCATTTGCACTTCCTTCAAATACACGAATTAGCTGGGCTCGTTATATATATAATGTTATGTTAGAAGGAGCAATTAATATCAAAAAAATAAACCGGAGAGGCACATTTTCTATATACATAATTAACAAATTAGCGAGTTATTGCTCAAAATAAAAATGAGCGCATTATTATTACATTGGTCCTTAAAATCTTCGCAACATTTTGTACGCAATCACCAGGATTTTCCTTGCCTGTGAGTCAAAAACAACCAGGATTTTCCTTGCCAACTTCTATTAATCATTTACTTTTATAAGTTAATAACACGTGGGATGTTTTTATAATGTATATAGAAGTCTCTATAAAATATACTATAATAGTAAAAATATAAATATATATATAATGTGGTTACAAAAATACATTTGGCTGCCGATCTTTAAGAAAAAGCCCATAGGCCGGTATGGACCTCAAAAAATAAGTTGAAACCACTGTTACCGTATGTCGTGGGCTACGCATGTTAAAATACAAAACCTAGGCCTAGCTGATACTTGTTCGCCCTCTGGAAAAAAATGATACCAGATCCCCGAGTGAACTGGATTAAAGAAGGGGTCAGCGGCACGACTGAAGAAGCACATCAGTTGCGATTATTTTTTCTTCAGTGGATGGCTCTCGATGGCGTTTTTTACTTGCCTCTGCACCATACAACTTCTGTTTTTAGCCTCCCAGTCCGTGGTGGACCAGTAGCCCATTTGCTGGGTGGGCCAACCTACAGAAACAAGCACTCGATTTTTCATCAAGCCCCAAAAAAATGCAGTACTATGTTTGTTTTGAGGCCGAAAACATTACGGCAGGGGTTGAGCGGGGGAGGGGGAAGACAGAGCAAAAAGATTAAAAAGAGCTGATGCGTCGTTGCTACCCTAACAAAGCAGGTGCAATTCTTCTCGGGAACCCACACGTCACATACCCCACAGTAGGCATACTAACAAGTTCACACACAAGTACAACAGAAAAGGTAAACATTTGTATCAAACTCAGGTTCACAGGACACATTCATATTCATAGCCAACATTCACTATCAACAACTCAAAAGATTCGTATATACACAAGTTCAACATATCTATGGATCCAAATGATTGATACATCACACAACAATATTCATAGATAATTCACAAAAAGATTCAGATATACACATCTTCAGTATGTTTATGCATCCAAATGATTAAGATCACAGCCGATATGATCCATGGACGAACTTTAATTACCTAGGGTACATACTGGTAAGTGGTGTTCAGTCGGAGGTACTTCTGGCTAAAATTAATGCTTGTACGAGTAAACTTTTGAGTACATAAGAGGCAGCACAGACAATCTGAACTTTGCTTCTAGGTTTATCCTCACATAGTGGCCTCGTGCCGAGGGAGGTTTGAGCAACTTGGCCACTACTTTCATCCAACTAGTTTACTAGCTCATCTTGGTCCTGTAGCTCGCCAAAATTCTACATTGTAGACTGGTAAATGGTGTTCAGTCGGAGGTACTTGCTAAAATTAATGCTTGTACGAGTAAACTTTTGAGTACATAATAGGCAGCACAGACAATCTAAACTTTGCTTGTAGGTTTATCCTCAAATAGTGGCCTCATGCCGAGGGAGGTTTGAGCAACTTGGCCACTACTTTCATCCAACTAGTTTACTGGCTCATCTTGGTCCTGTAGCTCGCCAAAATTCTACATTGCAGACGAGCAAGGAGGTGGTTGAGAAAATGAACCACCCAAATTTTTTGTGCAGCTCAACTGAAAATGGAGCATCCCTGGCGTGTAGGCTGATTAAGTGCCATATGAATATACGTGTCAACCAACTTGTCTAGAATCTTTAGACTCCATGACATATAGTTCGCTACCATATCTGCCGATAACCAAAAGGCACAAGTTGGGACCAAAGACTGGACTACGTTTTTCTGGGCTATGCGCCAAGCAATATTTTTGGCGTTCACTCTCCTAATACTTGGAGTTTGACAACTGGTTGACGCCGGTTGATACTCAAATTAATATAGGCACTTCTTCTTGTCAACGTCGATGCTTGTCTGAGTGAACTTTGGAGTACATAGCAGCAGCATAAGTACCTGTCCATCTGATCTTTTTGTGCAGTTCTACTGAAATCACCCAATGTAATGATTTTCTTGCGAGTTCAACCTCCAAGTTACTCCCTTATGAAATCGGCAAGCAGTAGCACAATACCAAATTACCAATACATATGACAAGCATAATAATCAGGATAAAGACCAGTACCAACCTGTGTGAGGTAGCATATCAATTACTATTTCCTTTGACTGGAAGCCGAGATAAGCCAAGTGACTGACAACAAAGGAAGAATGCAAGCCTAGATTAGCGACTGACAGGAAAGGAAGGAAGCTGTCGAGGCAATGAAACACCCAAAGTTTTTGTGCAGTTCCACAAAAATCGAGCATCCCTGTTGGGACATATATTAAGAGAGTGAGATTACTGTAATAGTGGGACTAGTTGATGAAACATACACTAACAAATAGAAGTACCCTCATTATCTTAATGGGTAAAGTTAGCAACATAGTAGTCTTGCTTAAAGAGAGGTATTTATTTATTTAATCAGTGCCAATTAGCTCAACACTCAAAGCATTGCCATGTATCATAGGTTGCAAAACTTTAACGTGCAAAGATAACGGAGTTTCTCATGATAGTAGCACGATACAAATAGAGATGACAGCAAACTAATATGGATGAAGGCCTTAGGCCGGTACAAACCTGAGGAAAAAAGCTTATTCACGTAGTACCACAAGAGATGACAAAGCACTCACTGGAATCACTCAATAGCATATATTTTTGTGCACTTCAAATGTATGGTTTAAATCACTCTTGTTTACAAGTGCTGAGATTATATCGAAAGATTACCAAGAACTTCCAGCAGAGTTAAAGCATTGGTTGGGATACAGTTCATTGTATTTTCTTGTGTAGGTCCACTAAAATGTATGATTGGCACAACATGATCCATGTTTGCGCAGGATCATCTCACATGTAAGGTAGACGTTGCCGGAGCCCTTCAATGGCCTTGACTGAGGCCTCTGGCTTCAGCAAGTTCACCGTGGCACTGTTTATTCTTCTTCTTCTTCCTCTTCATCCTATGTTTCTCTTTCTCCTCACCAGTTGGTGAAACCAAGTATATGATTGGCCTTCTATTTCGGAATTGGTTTTGTCAGTGAGGGAGTACAAGTGTACTAGTAAACAATAGCATTATTTTCTCATGGGAGTCGCAAAATAGACATGAACACATGCATTAAATATCATTCTTACCTAAAGGAAGGTTATGACATCAACATGGATGGTGAGGATTGGAACACATATCTCCCTTTGTGCAGTTCCACCGAAATGGATCAACTATTCCATTCTGACATTCAGTTAAATAGCACAAAAGTCACTTCTTTTAAGAAGTGTTTTGTGCAGTGCACCAAAAGGCCATAACAACAGCCTGGTGAAATGGATATCCCTGTTTGGACAAAAAGCTACAATGGAAACAGTCAAAGTCTCAAACAATTACAAGCAAAAACATTTGGCTAAACTTGTCATGGCTTATAACAGTGGCATGGCTTCATTTTACCAGGGGCATTAGATGAAGAACAGCTAAATATTTGGTATAAGGGCATGGGACAGTGGGTGGACCAGCAGTCCAGCACCATGTACCCAAACAGGGGCATAAAGTGGTAATTCAGAGTTTGTTGCCTGATACGTCCATTTTACATCATGCTTTTATATCGATATTTATTGCACTATGGGCTATTATTAGACATTATGTCACAATACTTATGCCTATTCTCTCTTATTTTACAAGGTTTACATGAAGAGGGAGAATGCTGGCAGCTGGGATCCTGGGCTGGAAAAAGAGCAAATATTAGAGACCGATTCTACACAGCTCCAAAAGTCCTGAAACTTCATGGAAGTTATTTCCAGAATATATAAAAAATACTGAGCGCAAGAAGTACCAGAGGGGGGCCACCCATCAGCCATGAGGGTGGGGGCGCGTCCTACCACCTGGGCGCGCCCCCTGCCTCGTGGGCCCCTTGGTGGCCCTCCGATGCCCATCTTCTTCTACATTGAGTCTTTCGTCGATGAAAAAAATCATAAGCAAGCTTTCGGGACGAGGCTCTGCCGCCACGAGGCGGGACCTTGGCGGAACCAATCTAGGGCTCCCGCAAAGCTGTTCTGTCGGGGACACTTCCCTCCGAGAGGGGGAAATCATCACCATAGTCATCACCAACGATCCTCTCATCGGGAGGGGGTCAATCTCCATCAACATCTTCACCAGCACCATCTCATCTCAAACCCTAGTTCATCTCTTGTATCCAATCTTTGTATCCAAACCTCATATTGGTACTTGTGGGTTGCTAGTAGTGTTGATTACTCCTTGATGCTAGTTGGTTTACTTGGTGCAAGATCATATGTTCAGATCCATTATGCATATTAATATCCCTCTGATTATGAACATGAATATGCTTTGTGAGTAGTTACATTTGTTCCCGAGGACATGAGAGAAGTGTTGCTATTAGGAGTCATGTGAATTTGGTATTTGTTTGATATTTTGATGAGATGTATGTTGTCATCCCTCCAGTGGTGTCATGTGAACGTCGACTACATGACACTTCACCATTGTTTGGGCCTAGCGGGAGGCATTGGGAAGTAATAAGTAGATGATGGGTTGCTAGAGTGACAGAAGCTTACACCCTAGTTTATGCGTTGCTTCGTAAGGGGCTGATTTGGATCCATATGTTTCATGCTCTGGTTAGGTTTACCTTAATACTTCTGTTGTAGTTGTGGATGCTTGCAATGGGGGTTAATCATAAGTGGGATGATTGTCCAAGTAAGGACAACACCCAAGCACCGGTCCACCCACATATCAAATTATCAAAGTACCGAACGCGAATCATATGAACGTGATGAAAACTAGCTTGACAATAATTCCCATGTGTCCTCGGGAGTGCTTTACTTCATATAAGAGTTTTTCCAGGCTTGTCCTTTGCTACAAAAAGGATTGGGCCATCTTGCTGTACCTTATTTACTTTTATTACTTGCTACTCATTACCAATTACCTTATCAGAAAACTATCTAATTTCAGTGCTTGCAGAGAATACCTTACTGAAAACTGCTTATCATTTCCTTCTGCTCCTCGTTGGGTTCGACATTCTTACTTATCAAAAGGACTCCGATATATCCCCTATACTTGTGGGTCATCAAGACTCTTTTCTGGCGCCGTTGCCGGGGAGTGAAGCACCTTTGGTAGGTAGAATTTGGTAAGGAAAAATGTACACAGTGTGCTAAAATTTACTGTCAATTGTTACTATGGAAAGTAATCCTTTGAGGGGCTTGTTCGGGGTATCTTCACTCTGACCGGTAGAGCAAATAGTTTGTCCTCAACCTACTTGACCTACTGAAAATGAAAATGTTTACTTCGAAATTCCTTCGGGGATGATAGAGAAACTGCTAGCTAATCCTTTTGCAGGAGATCGAACATTACATCCCGACTTACACTTAATCTATGTGGATGAAGTTTGTGGATTATTTAAGCTTGCAGGTATGCCCGATGATGTTATCAAGAAGAATGTTTTCCCTTTATCTTTGAAGGGAGATGCATTGACATGGTATAGGCTATGTGATGATATGGGATCATGGGACTATAAGCGATTGAAATTGGAATTTCACCAGAAGTTTTACCCTACACATCTTGTTCATCGTGATCGTAATTATATATATAATTTTTGGCCTCGCGAAGGAGAAAGCATCGCTCAAGCTTGGGGGAGGCTTAACTCAATGTTATATTCATGCCCCAATCATGAGCTCTCAAGAGAAATGATTATTCAAAAAATTTATGCTCGGCTTTCTGACAACAATCGTTCCATGCTCGATACTTCTTGTACCGGTTCCTTTATGATGAAGACTACTAAATTCAATTGGAATTTATTGGAGAGAATTAAACACAACTCTGATGATTGGGATCTCTACGAAGGTAAGGAGTCAAGTACAACACCTAAGTTTGATTGTGTTAAATCTTTTATGGATACCGATGTTTTCCGTAAATTTAGCACTAAATATGGACTTGACTCTGAGATAGTAGCTTCTTTCTGTGAATCCTTTGCTACTCATGTTGATCTCCCTAAGGAGAAGTGGTTTAAATATAATCCTCCCATTGAAACAAAAGTAGTTGCACCTATTAAATTTGAATAAAAATTAATCACTTATGACGATCCTGTTGCTCCCACTGCTTACATTGAGAAACCATCTTTCCCTGTTAGAATAAAGGATCATGCTAAAGCTTCAACTATGGTTCATAAGAGTAATATTAGAACTTATACACCTCCTGAGAAAGTTAAAGTTGAACCTAATATTGCTATTGTTAAGGATATCTTGGCTGATAATATCGATGGGCATGTTATTTATTTCTATGATGAGACTGCTAAAATTCCTAAATCTGGAGCTAAAGATAAACATAGACCTGTGGTAGGCATGCCTGTTATTTCTGTTAAAATAGGAGATCATTGTTATCATGGCTTGTGTGATATGGGTGCTGGTGCCAGTGCAATACATATTTCCTTATACAAAGAAATTATGCATGATATTGCACCAGCTGAGATAGCAGATATCGATGTTACCATTAAGCTTGCTAATAGAGATACTATTTCACCAATTGGGATCATTAAAGACGTTGAAGTCTTGTGTGGGAAGGCTAAATATCCTACTGATTTCGTTATTCTTGGTTCCCATCAAGATAGCTTTTGTCACATTATATTTGGTAGACCCTTCTTGAATATTGTTAATGCTAAGATAGATTGCAAGAAGTATGTTGTTACTATTGGTTTGGGTGATATGTCTCATGAGTTTAACTTCTCTAAATTTCGTAGACAACCTTGTAATGAAGAATTGCCTACTAAAGATGAAATTATTGGTCTTGCGTCTATTGTTGTGCCTCCGAATGATCCTTTAGAACAATATTCGCTAAACCATGAAAATGATATGTTTATGAATGAAAGAAGGGAAATAGATGAAGTATTCTTTAAACAAGGACCTATTCTTAAACACAACTTGTCTGTGGAAATCCTAGGGGATCCTCCTCCACCCAAGGGTGTTCCCGTGTTTGAGCTTAAACCATTACCTAATACTCTTCAATATATTTATCTTGATGAAAATAAGATATATCTTGTTATTATTAGTGCTAACCTTTCAGAGCATGAAGAAGAAAAGTTATTGGAAACCCTGAAGAAGCACTATGCTACAATTAGATATACTCTTGATGATCTTAAGGGCATTAGTCCCACTCTATGTCAACACAAAATAAATTTGGAGAAAGACGCCAAACCAGTTATTGATCACCAACGATGGGTGAATCCTAAGATGAAAGAAGTGGTAAGAAAGGAAATATTAAAACTCCTTTAGACAGGTATAATTTATCCCGTTGCTGATAGTCAGTGGATAAGTCCTGTCCATTGTGTCCCTAAGAAGGGAGGTATTACTGTTGTTCCCAATGATAAAGAGGAATTGATTCTGCAAAGAATTATTATAGGTTATAGGATGGTAATTGATTTCCGCAAATTAAATAAGGCTACTAAAAAAGATCATTACCCCTTACCTTTTATTGATCAAATGCTAGAAAGATTATCCAAACATACACATTTTTGCTTTCTAGATGGTTACTCTGGTTTCTTTCAAATACATGTCTCAGCTGATGATCAAGCAAAGACCACTTTTACTTGCCCTTTCGGTACTTTTTCTTATAGACGTATACCTTTTGGTTTATCTAATCCACCTACTACCTTTCAAAGATGCAAGATGGCTATATTTTCTGACTTCTGTGAAAAGATATGTGAGGTTTTCATGGACGATTTCTCCGTTTATGGATCCTCTTTTGATGATTTCTTGAGCAACCTTGATCGAGTTTGGTAGACATGTGAAGAAACTAATCTCGTTCTGAATTGGGAGAAATGCCACTTTATGGTTAATTAAGGAATTGTCTTGGGGCATAAAATATCTAAAAGAGGTATTGAGGTTGATAAAGCTAAAGTTGATGCTATTGAAAAGATGCCATGTCCCAAGGACATTAAAGGTTTAAGAAGCTTCCTCGGTCACGCCAGTTTTTATAGGAGGTTCATTAAGGACTTCTCAAAAATTTCTTGGCCTCTGACTAATCTATTACAAAAAGATATTCCTTTTGTCTTTGATGATGATTGCATAGAAGCATTTGAAATACTTAAGAAAGCATTGATTTCTGCACCTATTGTTGAGCCGCCTGATTGGACTTTACCCTTTGAAATTACGTGTGATGCTAGTGATTATGCTGTAGGTGTTATTAGGGCAAATAGTTGATAAGAAATTGAATGTTATTAAATATGCTAGTAAAACCCTAGACAATGCCAAGACAAATTATGCTACTACTGAAAAAGAATTTTTAGCAGTTGTTTTTCCGTATGGTAAGTTCAGACCTTATATTGTTGATTCTAAAGTAACTATTCACACTGATCATGCTGCTATTAAATACCTTATGGAAAAGAAAGATGCTAAACCTAGACTTCTTAGGTGGGTCCTCCTGCTAAAAGAATTTGATTTGCATATTATTGATAGAAAGGGGGCTGAGAACCCCGTTGCAGACAACTTGTCTAGGTTAGAAAATGTTCTTGATGACCCACTACCTATTGATGATAGCTTTCCTGGTGAACAATTAAATGTCATAAATGCTTCTCGAACTGCTCCATGGTATGCTGATTATGCTAATTATATTATTGCTAAATTTATACCACCTAGTTTCACATACCAGCAAAAGAAAAAGTTCTTCTATGATTTGAGATATAACTTTTGGGATGAACCACATCTTTATAAAGGAGTAGATGGTATTATTAGACATTGTGTACCTAAGCATGAACAGGAATAGATCCTATGCAAGTTTCACTCTGAGGCTTATGGAGGACACCATGCTAGAGATAGAACTGCACAGAAGGTATTGCAATCCGGTTTTTATTGGCCTACTCTCTTCAAGGATGCCCGTAAGTTTGTCTTGTCTTGTGATGAATGTCAAAAATTGGTAATATTAGTAGACGTCAAGAAATGCCTATGAATTATTCACTTGTTATTGAACCATTTGATGTTTGGGGTTTTGATTATATGGGACCTTTTCCTTCCTCTAATGGGTATACACATATTTTAGTTGCCGTTGATTACGTTACTAAGTGGGTAGAAGCTATTCCAACTAGTAGTGCTGATCATACCACCTCTATTAAGATGCTTAAAGAAGTTATTTTCTCGAGGTTTGGAGTCCCTAGATATTTAATGACTGATGGTGGTTCACATTTTATTCATGGTGCCTTTCGTAAAATGCTTGCTAAGTATAACGTTCATCATAGAATCACATCTCCTTATCACCCACAATCTAGTGGTCAAGTAGAATTGAGTAATAGAGAGCTCAAATTAATTTTGCAAAAGATTGTTAATACATCTAGAAAGAATTGTTCCAAGAAACTTGATGATGCATTATGGGCCTATAGAACTGCATATAAAAATCCTATGGGTATGTCTCCATATAAAATGGTTGATGGTAAAGCATGTCACTTACCTCTTGAATTAGAACATAAGGCATATTGGGCTATTAAAGAGCTCAACTATGACTTCAAACTTGCTGGTGAGAAGAGGCCTTTTGACATTAGCTCACTCGATGAATGGAGAACCCAGGCTTATGAAAATGCCAAGATGTTTAAAGAAAAAGTTAAAAGATGGCATGAGAAAAGGATACAAAAGCGTGAGTTTCATGTAGGTGATTATGTATTGCTATACAACTCTCGTTTAAGATTTTTTGCAGGAAAACTCCTCTCTAAATGGGAAGGTCCTTACGTTATTGGAACACCCATGAGGTCAAGTGTGTGGTTGGACTGAGAAGAGAGAGGAGGAATGCAACCCGGCAACCGTCTGTGGAGACCGAAAACGTCTGATGATTTGACCGACTATATGCCGCTATAGATATCCGTTAGGGCATCAAACGAACTCCTAATGTGATGAAACTTGGCAGGAGGCCTACCCACAACATAACAACACTGCATGCCAACTTTCAACCCATTATGAGAACATTTTCCGGCCACTTATAAATTAATATTTTGGAGGTGCCGCGGGCACGTGCAAGTGTGACTAGGCTCAGAACGGACAACAGACGGAAATGGGGGAACCCGGATGGATGCAAGTTTCAAAAACATGATGATGCAACACACATGATGACATGGCAAGATGCAACACACAAGCAAAAGACAAGGCAACAACAACGAATAATTCGAAGACACCTGGCGCAACGGTCTCGGGGCGTCACCGTTATCGAGGAGGTCTATCGTTCCGGTGCCATAAAAATCAACAACTTCAAAGGCACAAATCTGAGGGTAGTGAACGGTCAAAGAATCAAACATTATATCTCAGGTAATCATATAAATGTTGAAACTAATATCATTGAAACCGTAACCCGAGAGGAATACATAAGGGACACTTTCCAGAATGTTTCAGACTCCGAAAAGGAATAGGTATGTGCTACGGTAAGTAAACCGACTCCAAAACAGTTCTAATGGCAATTTTTCTCCACTTTGGAATATTTAGAAAAATAGGAAAATAAAGCAGTCTGGGAAGGACACGAGGCTTCCATGAGGGTGGGAGGCGCGCCCTACCCCCCTGGGCGCCCCCCTGCTTCGTGGGCACCTCGTGCGCTCTCCGGACTCCGTTTTCTTGCACGATACTTCTTTTGGTCGGTAAAAATTCATTATATAATATCCCGAAGGTTTTGACCACCGTATCACGCAAATATCTCTTGTCTTTGTTTCGAGCTGTTTTTTTGACAGATCTAGGTCGTCATGTCTTCTTCAAGTGCCCCCAAGGACAAGTTCTTCGAGAAGGTCATCAACGCCTACCTCGTGGAGGTGCTGCGACACCCTCAAACCATTGAGATGCATGAGGGGTTGTTGCACATCCGCGATGCTGAGGGACCAAGGAGGACCGGAAGAATGGAGGCAAGGCTCGAGGCATTGGAGAAACAAGTTTTCAAGTGTCAGGAGATGGTGGAGCGTGGACTCGACTCCAATCACATTATGATTACGGAGTTCACCAACACCCACAAGCTGGACGTCAAGGACATTGGGGAGGCCATCTTCAAGCTTCATGAGAAAATCGAGCACCTGTAAGCCCAGATCTATGACCTGCAAAATCAAAACTGTGAGTATGAATATAGATTCAAGAGGATGAGTTTGGATGCAGATTTGAGGATTCAGGAGACTCGATCATCCTTCTATGATGGTGAGCCTATGCCTTGGAAGAGGGACGACAAGCCTACATCATCAACAACTCCACCTTCTTTAGCAACAAAGAAGAACTGAGTATCTGGTATGGGCACTCCCCTTGGAAACTGCCAAGCTTGGGGGAGTGCCCCGGTATCGTATCACCATCACATTTTATCTTTACCATTTTTCTTAGTTCAATCCTTTTGATAATATGTTGATCTAGTAGAATAAAGTTTTAGTATGATCTAGTTGTGAGTTTTGCTTTATGATCCTTCTTTGTAATCGAGTCCATGAGCTATATATAATAAAGTTAGTGTTGAGTCAAGGGCCTGATTATTTTGCTATGATCTTGAGGGAATAAAATAAAAAGAGAAAGAATAAAAAGAAATAAAGAGATCATATGGATCTTATGGAGAGTAATGAGCTCACATATAAAGAGTATGATGAATAAAAGTTGTTGAGAGTTGACAAACATAGTTCTAGTCATCGTTGCAATTAATAGGAAGTAATAAAGAAAGAGAGGTTCACATATAAATATACTATCTTGGACATCTTTTATGATTGTGACCACTCATTAAACTATGATATGCTAAAGAGTTGACGTTGGACAAGGAAGACAACGTAATGGGTTATGTTTTCTTTCATCTGAGATAAATTATATTGTCAGGTATCATCCAACATGTTGAGCTTGCCTTTCCCTCTCTTGCTAGCCAACTTCTTTGCACCAAGTAGAGATACTACTTGTGCTTCCAAATATCCCTAAACCCAGTTTTGCCATGAGAGTCCACCATATCTACCTATGGATTGAGTAAGATCCTTCAAGTAAGTTGTCATCGGTGCAAGCAATAAAAATTGCTCTCTAAATATGTATGACTTATTAGTGTGGGAGAAAATAAGCTTTATATGATCTTGTGATGTGGAAGAAATAAAAGTGACGGACCGCATAATAAAGGTCCATATCACAAGTGGCAATATAAAGTGACGTTCTTTTGCATTAAGATTTTGTGCATCCAAGCATAAAAGCGCATGACAACCTCTGCTTCCCTCTGCGAAGGGCCTATCTTTTACTTTATCTTCTACCTTATATAAGAGTCATGGTGATCTTCAACTTTCCTTTTACATTTTATCCTTTGGCAAGCACAATATGTTGGAAAGATCCTGATATATATAGCTAATTGGATGTGAGTCTTCATGAACTATTATTGTTGACATTACCCTTGAGCTAAAATGTTGGGAGGCAAAACAATAAGCACCTATCTTTCTCTGTGTCTGATTAAAACTTCATACACATAAATATTGTGCGAGTGTTAGCAATTGTGAAACACTAAAAGATGGTTGAGTATGCGGACTTGCTGAAAAGCTCTTATATTGACTCTTTCCTGTGTTATGATAAATTGCAATTGCCTCAATGACTGAGATTAGAGTTTGTTGGTTCTCAATGAAGTTTATGATTCATACTTGAAATTATGATTGAATTGTTACTTTAGCATAAGAGATCATATGATAATATATATATATATATATATATATTGCTATTCTAAGAATGATCATGATGCCCTCATGTCCGTATTTTATTTTTAACGACACCTCCATATCTAAACATGTGGACATATTTTTCGATTTCGGCTTTCGCTTGAGGACAAGCGAGGTCTAAGCTTGGGGGAGTTGATACGTCCATTTTGCATCATGCTTTTATATTGATATTTATTGCATTATGGGCTATTATTACACATTATGTCACAATACTTATGCCTATTCTCTCTTATTTTACAAGGTTTACATGAAGAGGGAGAATGCCGGCAGCTGGGATTCTGAGCTGGAAAAAGAGCAACTATTAGAGACCTATTCTGCACAACTCCAAAAGTACTGAAACTTCATGGAAGTTATTTCCAGAATATATAAAAAATATTGAGTGCAAGAAGTACCAGAGGAGGTCCACCCACCAGCCAAGAGGGTGGGGGCGCGCCCTATCCCCCTGGGTGCGCCCCCTGCCTCGTGGGCCCCCTGGTGGCCCTCCGATGCCCATCTTCTGCTATATGGAGTCTTTCGTTAAGGAAAAAATCATAAGCAAGCTTTCGGGACGAGACTCCTCCACCACGAGGCGGAACCTTGGCGGAACCAATCTAAGGCTTCGGCAGAGCCGTTCTGCCGGGGACACTTCCCTCCGGGAGGGGGAAATCATCACCATCGTCATCACCAACGATCCTCTCATCGGGAGGGGTCAATCTCCATCAACATCTTCACCAACACCATCTCATCTCAAACCCTAGTTCATCTCTTGTATCCAAACCTCAGATTGGTACCTGTGGGTTGCTAATAGTGTTGATTACTCCTTGTAGTTGATGCTAGTTGGTTCACTTGGTGGAAGATCATACGTTCAGATCCATTATGCATATTATTATCCCTCTGATTATGAACATGAATATGCTTTGTGAGTAGTTATGTTTGTTTCTCAGGACATGGGAGAAGTCTTGCTATTAGTAGTCATGTGAATTTGGTATTTGTTCGATATTTTGATGAGATGTATGTTGTCATCCCTCTAGTGGTGTCGTGTGAACGTCGACTACATGACACTTCACCATTGTTTGGGCCTAGAGGGAGGCATTGGGAAGTAATAAGTAGATGATGGGTTGCTAGAGTGACAGAAGCTTAAACCCTAGTTTATGCGTTGCTTCGTAAGGGGCTGATTTGGATCCATGTGTTTCATGCTATGGTTAGGTTTACCTTAATACTTCTATTGTAGTTGCGGATGCTCGCAATGGGGGTTAATCATAAGTGGGATGCTTGTCCAAGTAAGGACAGCACCCAAGCACCGGTCCACCCACATATCAAATTATCAAAGTACCGAACGCGAATCATATGAACGTGATGAAAAATAGCTTGATGATAATTCCCACGTGTCCTCGGGAGCGCTTTACTTCATATAAGAGTTTGTCCAGGCTTGTCCTTTGCTACAAAAAGGATTGGGCCATCTTGCTGCACCTTATTTACTTTTATTACTTGCTACTCGTTACCAATTACCTTATCACAAAACTATCTATTACCGATAAGTTCAGTGCTTGCAGAGAATACCTTACAGAAAACTGCTTATCATTTCCTTCTGCTCCTCGTTGGGTTCGACACTCTTAATTATCGAAAGGACTACGATAGATCCCCTATACTTGTGGGTCATCATTGCCCCAAGAAACAAACATCCAAGAAACATATCTGGGTTGGTCCCATTTTTGTTCACTCTAGCCACCTAGTCCTATGGGTGGATAGCAAATCTAGTCCTGGTCATACCACTGTGTATAGCGTTACCCCGATATTTCCCTTTTCGGCCAGGAGACCAGTTGGATGACCAGTCTGTACTACTTTCACCCCTTTCCTTCCTATATGTACCAAGTCCGATGTACATACTAAATTCCCCCACCCCCACTTTATTTCTTGTTTGAACCAAGTACAAGATTCGACTCCATGAAGTAGCTTTACCTCTAACAATAGAAGAAAAGAAATAGGTGACGTTGTACAATCCGATCTAGAGGGGCTGAGAGGTAGAAAATGATGCACATGCAGCGATGTAGCGAGCTGGGGAAGTAGAGCTAAGGCGGTTTGGAAGGAAGATGTACCTGAAGGTCGTCGGGATGTCGATAGGTGGGTGGCGGGTGGCCAGATCTGCCCACACTAGGGCAACGATGAAGGGATCAGAGGACCTCCCGTGCCGGCGCTCGGCCAGAGATAACGGTGCGGCCGGCAGTGGGTCTCCTCCCTCACTCTCGATGATGGCCTAAACGCTGGCCCTCCTCCCCTTCACCGGCTGAGGGGGATATGTCCGTATCTGTAACCGGCGGTGAGGATAGAAAGACAGTGCTTTTTGAAGGGAGAAAGACAGTGTTACCACCCCTATCTTGTATAGTTCTGGAGAGGATGAGAGTGTGTGAATAGAGCAAACCTAGCAAGCAAGCGCAGAGGCTCCGACCTGTATATACGTAGTGCGGTAGTTTTCCTTTTTCACTCCATTAAAGGAATCATTTAAAATTGTGTACTACGTGCCACGTCGCCGGGTTTTTTTAGTTGTTGGTTTTTTTTGAGATAGCTACCCTCTTGTTCCAAGTGGTGTTACAGTGTGCCAGGTCGCACTTTGTATCGTTCAAGTCTGGTACATGTCCCTCCATTATATGAACAACCACCCCCTCGTAAAAATTGTGAACAAGCCCACGGCTAAAATTATCGGAAACGTGTGTTGCCCCAACATGCATTATTATTTATATTTTCTACTCCCTCCGTTCCTAAATATTAGTCTTTTTTATTAGCCACACCTAAGACAAGATTTTTTTATTAGCAGTGAACCCCACATGTCATAGACACAAAAAGTGTGGCAAGATTCCCTTAGGCAAGCCAAAGTGTGTCTAACACTTTGAGCAACTCAAGTTAGGCAAGTGTGGCAAGTGTGGGAAAAATAATGTGGCAAAATAAGACAAACATAGTCACAATCCAAACAGCCCCGTAAATTTTTGTGACATGCATGAAAATTTGGTTAGTTAAATTTATAGTCAAAATTTGGGACGGTGCATCAAATCAACACATGCAAGTATCAAAAGGGAAGTCACGGCATGCATGCATGCGTTGTACTTCCTCCGTTTCCAAATATAAGTCTATTTAGAGATTGCAACAAGTGACTACATACGAAGCAAAAAATGTCTACATACATCTGTATGTTGTAGTCCATTTGAAATGTGTAAAAAGACTTATATCGAGTGCAGTGCTTTGATGTGTCGCGTCAACTCGTACAAGACTGATAAGTTTGATTACTACGACGCCCTCTCCCTCGCGGACTGAGCTCCGGTGCCTTAACTGCACCTTCCTTTGGCTGCATGACAGGTGGGCCAACCACCTATTGGGCCCACCTGTCATAGACGCAAAGGCAGGAGCAGTAAGTCAATGAAGCTGCGTCCCTCCCTCACGCATGAGCACGGTGGCTGGCATGACTAGTAGGAGATTTCGCTACACGCTATCCCTCCCGCACGAGGTGGACGGACATGCAGTAGTGGATTTGATACTGTAGAAGTAGGAGTAACATCATTGTTCGTCTTCTCAAAGAGGCGAAGAGCCAAGCGCAACCCGAACGTGGCAGTTGCGAACGCTCGCATGGTGCGGTGCCTTGCAGCACCCATATCGGCATATAGCCAGGCTCTTACATGAGACAAAATTGCTATTTGAGCCCACTATTGTAGTACTAGTACTTGCTAGTATAGCCCTGTAAACCAGAAAGGAGTATTTGCCTTTCTAGATATTTCAACAAGTGACTAGACTACACCGCGTCCAGTACTCCCTCCCTTCTGGTTTAGAGCAAATACAATAGAGCTGAGTCAGCGGGCTATAAGGATTAAACTAGTATGTTTCTTCTTAGTTGGAGGAAAGATAAGAGGAGAGAGAATGTACGACACGCTCTTTGTGAAGAGCCAGCTCTAGCACGTGCTCCTAGGCAGTTTGTGAGAATGAAAGGTGGGCCACATAATAAAAAAGTAGTACACTCTTTTGGTCTATTGTACATGTTGGCTACAAGATGGGTTGTAGATGACATGGCACTGGCTTATAGCCAGCATCTGGCTATACTATTAACCATGCTCTTATAGGGCTCAAATCTCAAATCTCATCAACCAAGGCATTTTGCGATTGGAGGAATGTATCTCATACTTTACAAAACTACCCTAATTAAACTCATGCATTAATTACGTAGTTCTCTCGTTTTCCTCTCCGCCTTGGTCGCGGTGCACAATATTGAGCACTCCTATATGACTAGCCGCTCTATCTACATGCGGGACATCAAAGCATCTAGGCCCGCGTGTCATCGACCAAATCACAGCGAGGTGCTACAGTCAAAACTCACCGGTCACCCCGGTGTGGCTGTCATGACCCATCATATCACAAAACCCACACCTTTACTAGCAGTGGTAAAGGGGCCTCGAAGTTGGACTGGACGAAGCAACCATCATTTCACTCGAATGCTCGTTGAAGCCCTTTCTCCCTTTTCTTGAAGAAAACCTCACTCCAGGCTACTCACTTCTGCCATTTTTCTTCTATACCGACGAAGGAAAGGTGGGCAAATCAGTGATGCTACTATAATTTTATTCCAAGAATCTTCTTTTTGCGAAGCACCGACCGATTCTCATAGCCTATTCTTTTCCCGTTTTCATTGCGATTGTGGTTTCCTTTCGATTGATTTTTGTTTGTCAGTTCATTGATGGATCCTGGAGCACTAGGCAAAGAGTTGCCGGCGGACAACCCACTGGAGACAATGATCTCCAGGAAGCGAGCACCGACCAACGAGTTGACCATGTTGGAGGGCCAACCCATGGAGACGAAGAACTCCAAGAAACAAGCACTGGCCAAAAAGTTGACACGTTGGCGGATAAACTCCTCAAAGAAAGTTGGAAGAATAGCAAGGGCCCCACCGTGCCTACCCCAGAAACTCTGATGGACACCTATGCGAGGCTCAAGGCCGACTTTGAGGAGATAGTCGCCATTGAGAAGCAGTATTCCCCTGGCAAGGTGATGGCCCCTATCGAGGACGAGGAGATGACCCCCAGAGGGATGGGATCCCCCGGTGAGCTGCACAAGGTAAAAAATAATGGCTTATTACCATAGTTGCTGTTTTTGATTATTTGCAATGTGCTTGCTAATATGTTAGGGTTGTGCAGGTGCCAGTGGACGTCCTTGATGATTCCGATGTCGCGGCCCGTCCTGTGGACAACGCCCCAAAGAACATTTTCGATGTCACGGTCTGTCTTGTTGGCATCGCCCCAGATATCGAATCCAATGCCGCTGTCCATCCTATGGACATCGCCCCAGAGATCGATTCCGATGTCGCGGTTAGTCCTGTGGGCATCACCCCAGAGATCGATTCCCATGCCGCTGTCTGTGTTGTGGTCATTGCCCGAGAGATCAATGACAAGAAATAGTTGGCCGCGCTAATCCTTCAGGGTAGTTTGCATTTCCCTATGTTTAATTACCAGAACGATGCGTGTTATCAAACCATCTTAGGGCTAGTGCACTGTCTATTTTTTAAACGGAAGGCTAGTGCACTGTCTTGTCTGGGCGGTGAGGGATTCCTGGACTAAGGGGTCCTCGGGCGTCCGACCTATTAGCCATTGGCCGGACTGATGGGCTGTGAAGATACGAAGACCGAAGACTACACCTGTGTCCGGATGGGACTTTCCATGGCGTTGAAGGCAAGCTTGGCGACTAAATATGTAGATTCCTTTCTTTGTAACCGACCTTGTGTAACCCTAGATCCTCCCGGTGCCTATATAAACCGGAGGACATAGTCCTGAGGAGATACATTATCATAGCCATACAAGCTAGACTTCTAGGGTTTAGCCATTACGATCTCGTGGTAGATCAACTCTTGTAATATTCATATTCATCAAGATCAATCAAGCAGGACGTAGGGTATTACCTCCATAGAGAGGGCCCGAACCTGGGTAAAACATTGTGTCCCTTGTCTCCTATTACGATCGACCTTAGACACATCGTTTGGGATCCCCTACCCGAGATCCGCCGATTTTGACACCGACATTGGTGCTTTCATTGAGAGTTCCACTGTGCCGTCATCAAGAGGTTTGATGGCTCCTTCAACCATCTACAACGATGCTGCCCAAGGGGGAGTTTTCCTCCCCGGATAGATCTTCGTGTTCGGCGGTTTCGCTCTGCGGGCAAACTCACTTGGCCATTTGGAGCAGATTGAAAGCTACGCCCCTGGCCATCAGATCAGACTTGGGAGCTTGAACTACGTCACAGACATCCGTGGGGACTTGATCTTCACTGGATTCGAGACCGCGGCTACCACTCCTAGCCACCCCGAGGGACATGACCTAAATCTGTCATTGGACTACATCCAGGAGACTTCTCCCATAACCACTCTGGCCTTAGATCCGGAGCAGACTGCGCCATCCAAGGACGGGAAGCTCAACCCCGCCACGGAGGCCACAGATTCCCTGGTGTTGGAGCCCCACATAGACTTGATCTCACACGATACTTGTACCACCGGAACTCTGTACTTGCCTCCGGTCGTAAGTTCTGAACCATGTGAGCCCGCAGATGCCGAACTTGATCGTTTATCGATCTTCGAATTCAGCGCCGCAGACATCTTCCAGCACTCACCTTTGAGCGACATGCTAAACTCATTGAAAAACCTGTCCTTGGAGGGGGAATCACAGTCGAACTGTGTTTGGTTGGAACTCGGGGCTGATGATGAAGAATCTTGATTCCCACCCACCACCCACTCCATAGCCACTGTCGAGAACTCAACCGACATGCTCGATTATGGCTCCGAAGACTTCGACGGTATAGACGACGATGTCGAAGGAGAGCCGGGCCGAAACCCGCCACTCACCGGACGCGGGACGGTCACTTCTTCATGCGACATATACATGGTGGATACACCTAATGAAACTAACGACGATGACAAAGAAGATCCAGTTGAGGATAAACCTCCTGAGACATAGCCCAGACACCATCGTCAGCGGCGCTGCCCTAAGTCATGTCATGCAAAAGATAGTAATACCGGCACCGGAGAAAACAACACCCCGGACAAAATCAAAGACAATGAAGCCCCTGTTGGGACAACATCCGAACATGATGAACTGGAGGACGGGCACGATAGCCCGCATGTACAGGCCATACACGAAGAATCGGAGGACAGTAATTATCTTCCATTCTCCGAGGACAAGGTGATCCTCAGCTGTTGGTGTTCTGGGAACGGGGGTCCCCAGACTTGCCTGCCTGCGGCCTGCGGCATGGCTAAGCCAGTAGGCCGTACGGCCCGTCTTCATCAACAAGGCATCCAAGACCCTCGCGAGGGGCCAAGCCTCACGAGGCGGACGACACGAGACCCCCTCTGGAGTGTCCTAGTCGGGCAGGCTCACAAGGAGCGGAGATATCAAGGCGAGGCGAACCTCACGAGGCTCTCATGACGTGAGCCATGACAATCGACACCAGGCGGGCGCCAGCGTGCGCAGCGTCCTTGTTTCCTCTTTGGTACTAAGGAGGCCAGTGCAGGCGAGGAGTACCGAGGCATCGGGCAAAGGTTGCCATATTGGTGCAACAAGAACAAGACCAGAAGGACGGCAAGACGGAGGTCATCATGGAGCCCAAGACGGCGTCACCACCAGAGCCTTTCGCAGGCGGAGACCACCTTTGTCAGGATGGCTTGTACTAGCTGTCCCCCTTCAAATTCGCCCGCCGTTGTTGGATCCCTTCCTTCTCAATATTTGGGGAGAGGACCAGGGCCTATATAAGTAGAGCTAGCCACCATAGTAGGGGCATCGAGCAATTCATCCAGCACTCACCCACACAAGTTAGTGAAGCACAAGAACACCTCAACACGAGGAGCTGTTCTTCCCCTTGTATTGTTCATCATCAGCCCAAGAGGCAATCCACTACCACCACACTGGAGTAGGGTATTACACCACAATAGTGGCCTGAACCAGTATAAATCTTGTGTCCTTCCGTGTTGCGAGTTTGTCGAGTTCGTCCGCGAGATCTTAACGAGCTA
The DNA here is from genome assembly GCA_034509565.1 of Triticum monococcum. Classification (NCBI taxonomy): domain Eukaryota; kingdom Viridiplantae; phylum Streptophyta; class Magnoliopsida; order Poales; family Poaceae; genus Triticum; species Triticum monococcum. The sequence continues at coordinate 344,396,403 of CM067847.1, forward strand.
GGGCGTAGATCGGTGGGAGGAAAAGACTTCGCGCACACCCGAGTGTTCGAACCTTAAGGATTTGCCGGAACCCCATATCTGACATTTGGCGCGCCAGGTAGGGGGTGCGCCGTAGCTTCCCTTCCATCAGTTCGTCGCTCTGTCGCTCCATCGTCTCCATGGCCAGCTAGTTCCCCATGGCCCTCGCCGGCGAGCCGCGCGCCTAGCTGCTCGGCCTCCCTGGATCTACGGTGGCCCCTGGGGGGAGCTCTGCGACCTCCTCGCCGCTTGCTACGCAGTGCCGGCGCACCACACAGTCGCGGCCCTACTGGGCGGCTCTCAAGTGCCACCATCAGACCGCCACGCCAAGACGTTCCTCCGTCAGATCGGGGCCACCTCCAGGCGCCCGGGGGCTCCGCCGGGTTGGGCTGTGCTAGAGACCGACCTCACCTTTGGCTCAGAAGACCACCCCGACTCCATCGCCGGATCCGGAATGCTCCCGATGCTCTGCACGCCCACCATCTACAACGTGGCCGTCACCAAGACCCTCATCAACGGCGGTGTTGGCCTCAACTTGCTCTCCGTAGAAGCCTTCAGCCTCCTCCATGTTCCACTCAAGCGACTCGGCCTCAGCAAGCCCTTTTCGGGAGTGGGTGGTGGAGTTGCCCACTCTCTGGGGCAGATCTGCCTCCCTGTCACCTTCGGCACACGCGACAACTATCGCACCGAGCTGGTGGACTTCGACATCGCTCGCATCGGTCTCCCGTACAACGCCATCCTCGGGTATCCGGCTCTCGCTCAGTTCATGGCGGCGACTCACCCCGGCTTATAACCTCACGAAGATGCCAGGGAGCAAGGCCATCCTCACCATCAAAGGGGCCACTAAGGAGGCCGTGATTGCGCTCAGGCTCGCCTCCAAGACCGCGACAGCAGCACAACCTGCCGACGTCGGTACCCCCGCGGCTAGGAAGGCCGCGCCCACCAAGAAGAAGCAGCTGTTCACCCAAGACAAGGCGGAAACCAAGCAAGTGTCGGTCAGCGAGGATGGGTCTTCAGGAGCCACCTTTACCATAGGAGTCGGCCTTGACCCGGAACAAGAAGAAGCCCTGGTGAGGTTCTTGCGCGCGAACAAGGAGATATTCGCGTGGGAGCCCAATCAGCTGGTAGGGGTCCCGAGGAAGGTGATCCAGCATCATCTAAGGGTATGCCCCAACATCCGCCCCGTGAAGCAGCGAGCAAGACGGCAGTCCACTGAGAAGCAGGCCTTCATTGTCCAAGAGACACGCAAGCTGGAAGCAGAAGGTGCCATCGGAGAGGTCCAATACCCCGAATGGCTGGCGAACCCTGTAGTATTGCCGAAAAAAGGCGGGAAGGAACAGATGTGCGTCGACTTCACCAATCTTAACAAAGCCTGCCCCCAAGATCCGTTCCCACTCCCGCGCATCAACCGGATTGTCGACTTCACCACTGAGTGTGACCTGCTGTGCTTCCTGGATGCGTTCTCAGGGTATCATCAAATCAAGATGGCGGTGGAAGATGTGGAGAAGACGGCCTTCCTGACACCATGTGGGGTGTACTGCTACACCTGCATGCCCTTGGGGCTGTGCAACGCGGGCGCGACCTTTCAGCGGTTGATGCACATCGCTCTAGGGCGGCAGCTCGGCAGAAATGCAGAGGCCTACGTCGATGACATAGTGGTCATGTCTCACGAGGCGAGGTCATTGATTCAAGACTTGGAGGAGACCTTCCAGAGCCTGCGCCAGGTGAACTTAAGGCTCAACCCAGAGAAGTGCGTGTTTGGCGTCCCCTCCGACAAGCTGTTGGGATTCCTCGTATCCCACAGAGGGATCGAGGCTAACCCAGAGAAGATCAAGGCCATCGAGGACATGAGCCCACCATAGACCCTCAAAGATATGCAAAAGCTAGCGGGGCGGGTGACCGCGTTAGGGCGTTTCATCTCCAAACTGGGAGAGTGCGCCTTACCTTTCTTCAAGCTCATGAAGAAGAAGGGTCCATTCGAGTGGAACCCGGAGGCTGACCAGGCCTTCCAAGACCTCAAGAAACACCTTACTAGCCCCCAAGTGATGGTGGCACCACGGCCACCCGAGCCTCTGGTACTCTACCTTGCTGCCACCCCGTACTCCGCTAGCGTGGCGTTGGTGGTGGTTCGGGAGGAGCGCCAAGCCAAGAGCGTGTCGCGCCAAGTCAGGGCTGAAGTGGCACGGGGTCAGGAAGGCGCAGCAAAGGCATCAGCGGTGGAAGGCCAAGCTCGGCAGGGCGGCATCGCAGAAGCCCCTGCGGACAATCGGGTCTCAGGGATCCTTCCACCTCAGGATATGCCCTGATCTCCGTAGGACCCGAGCCTCGGCAGTGTGCCAGCCCTCGTCGAACACCCGGTGTACTTTGTCAAAAACTCCAGTTCGCACTCCTGGTGGCCTCGCGCAAGCTACGACACTACTTCTAGGGCCACCCCATCAAGGTCGTCTCAGCCAACCCATTGGAGAGGGTACTTAGGAGCCCTAACTCAGCCAGAAGGGTCGCTCAGTGCAACATCGAGTTGCAAGCATTCTAGTTGGAGTTCAGCACTACCAGGGTCATCAAGGGGGACGCACTCGCTGACTTTGTGGCAGAATGGACGGGTGCCCCAATACTTGAGGAAGGAGAAGACCGGTCCACCTCCCCAGGAAGTGAGGCTTCGGACAGATGGGCCATGTATTTCGATGGCGCCTTCGCGCACCAGGGCGCGGGGTCTGGAGCAGTGCTCATCTCGCCCACCCAGGACGAGCTCTACTACGCTGTGCAACTCTGCTTTCAGCATGGTGAGAAGGTCTCCAACAATATTGCAGAATACGAAGGCCTCATAGCTGGCCTGAAGGCTACGGTGGCTCTAGGGGTTAAGCACCTCACCGTCAGAGGCGACTCACAACTCCTCGTCAACTTCTCCAACAAGGTGTACGAGCCGAAGGACGAGCATATGGAGGCCTACCTCATGGAGGTGCGCAAGATAGAGAAGCAGTTCTTGGGCCGAGAGCTGCAGCATGTGCCCCGGGGCACCAACAAGGAAGCCGACAACATTGCCAGGAGAGCATCCAAGCGGCAACCGCATGAGCCAGGCGTCTTTGAGGAGCGGCTCTTCAAGCCATCAGCTGCGCCACCTCTTTCAAGCATGACTCAACCTCAGGAGGAGCTCCCCCAGACTCCGGCCACAGGAGCCCCAGCCTGTGGACCGACCTCAGGAGCTCGGCTGCTCTTGGCACTCGAGCCCCAGGAGGAATACTGGACCAAGGAATTCAAGGAGTACTTAACGCACGGGACGCTGCCAGAGAAGGAAGAGGAGGCGGAGCGCGTGGCCCGGCAAGCCACGGCATACTGTATCGAAGATGGCAAGTTATACAGAAAACGACCGAACGATGTCACGCTGCGCTGCATATCCAGCGATCAAGGAAGGGAGTTGCCGATTGACATACACGGCGGGGACTGCGGACACCACTCGTCATCACGGACCCTCGTCGGTAAGGTGTTCCACAAAGGATTCTACTGGCCTACATCACTCAACGACGTGGTCAAGCTGGTGAAATCCTGCGAAGCTTGCCAACTCCACGCCAAGCAAGTCCATCAGCCAGCTCAGGGCCTTCAAACTATCCCACTCACATGGCCGTTCATGGTCTGGGGGCTGGATATCCTAGGCCCATTCCCTCGGGCGCCAGGCGGCTACCGCTACCTCTACATCGCCATCCACAAGTTCACCAAGTGGGCGGAAGTGGAAGCCGTCCGTACCATCCCAGCCGGCTCTACTGTCAAGTTCATCAAGGGCCTCGTAAGCCGCTTCAGGGTCCCCAACCGCATCATCACAGATAACGGTTCGCAGTTTACTAGCAACCTCTTCAAAACCTATTGTGCTAATCTTGGAACGCAGATCTGCTACGCTTCGGTGGCCCACCCCAGGAGTAATGGTCAGGCCGAACGTGCTAACGTGGAGGTCCTGAGGGGCCTCAAGACCAGGACCTTCAAGAAGAAGCTAGAGGCCTGTGGGAGGGGCTGGCACGATGAGCTCCAGTCCGTACTATGGTCCATCCGAACCACTGCCACCAAGCCAACGGGAGAGACTCCATTCTTCCTTGTCTACGGAGCTGAAGCAGTCCTTCCTCATGAGGTCAGGCATCGCTCCAGACGGGTCAAAGCAGCGGCGTAAACGCCGCTCCAAATCCCGCCTCGACAGAAATAACGATCATATAGACCCAGCGTTAGAGCAGGGTGAACCATTGCCCGACCACGGCAACATGGAAAATCAAGCCGAACAACCCAACCCCGTTGAAGATAACAGTCCGGACGACATCACACCGGACAGGAGCCAGGAGCAACATAATGACCACCAAAGGCTTGTTGCCACGGCTTCGAGTCTGAAAAAACAGAAACAAAGGCTCAAGGCTGCACAAGACACACTCAAAATCAAATGGAGTGAAGTACTCAACACTGTAGCGAAGTACGACAGTAATCGCCACACCAAGAACTATCCGAAGCGAAAGTTGCTACCTAAATTTGATGAGGAGGCCTTAGATCCTCCACAATTAAAAAATAAAACGGCCATCCGGTCGGATAGACGTCCTCATAGCCAACATAAAGCAGCAAACGACGCCGCACATAAACTAGTACGCGATCCGTGTAAGGGCTCGCTTCAAAAGGACGGCACAACGAGATCCATCTATGGACCACACAAGCGCGCTCCAACATACAATGCAACACAACAAACATCCGAACACCACGATACACCCAAATACAGGGGTGCCACACACCCTCTATGTTTCACCGACGAGGTGCTGGATCATGAATTTCCAGAGGGATTCAAACCCGTAAACATAGAGGCGTACGACGGAACAACAGACCCTGGGGTCTGGATTGAGGACTACATCCTCCATATCCATATGGCTTGAGGAGATAATCTCCACGCCACCAAGTATTTACCCCTCAAGCTCAAAGGGCCAGCTCGGCACTGGCTTAAAAGCCTCCCCGAAAACTCCATCGGAAGCTGGGAAGAGCTCGAAGATGCCTTTCGGGCAAATTTTCAAGGGACATATGTCCGACCACCAAATGCAGACAATTTAAGTCATATAACTCAACAGCCCGGTGGCTCAGCCCGAAAACTTTGGAACAGGTTCCTTACTAAAAAGAACCAAATAGTTGACTGTCCGGACGCAGAAGCCTTAGCATCTTTCAAGCATAGCGTTCGAGACGAATGGCTTGCCAGACAGCTCGGTCAAGAAAAGCAGAGAACAAGCATTAACAAGCCGCATGACCCGTTTTTGCGTGGGCGAGGACAGCTGGTTAGCATGTGTTAGATTTCGGGTTCCGGCAGACCCTTAAGGTTCGAACACTGGGGTGCGCGCGGAAATCGCGCCTTCTACCTCCCCGTCTCGCAAAGATCTAGGCTACCAAAAGAATCACGCAAGGGACACAAGATTTATACTGGTTCGGGCCACCATTGTGGTGTAATACCCTACTCCAGTGTGTGGTGGATGGATTGCCTCCTGGGGCTGGTGATGATGAACAGTACAAGGAAGAATAGCCTCGCGAGGGTCTGTTCTTGGCTGGGGTGATGAATTGCTGGGAGGAGTTCGGACACCTTCTCTCTCTCTCTCTCTGCTTGCTAGTTGGATCCACCCGCCGAACCGAACCCTCTACCCTGTGTGCCTTCTCACGAAAACCGAACCCTTTGCTACGTGGGTGGCCGGTCCCTATTTATAGAGGCCCTGGTCCTCTTCCCAAATATCGAGCGGGAAGGGAGCCAACAATGGCGGGCTAATTTGAAGGGGGGCAGCAAGTACTCTTATCCTGACTAAAGGTGGTCTTCGCCTGCGAAAGACTCTGCGGTGACGCCGTGCTGGGCTCCATGGTGACCTCCGTCTCGTAGTTCGCTTGGTCCTGGTCTCGTTGCACCGAAATGGCAACCTTTGCCAGATGCCTCGGTACTCCGTGGCTGCACTTGCCCCCTTTGCACCAAAGAGGAAAGAAGGACGCTGCGCGTCCTGGCGCCCGCCTGGCACCCTCGATCGTCATAGCTTGTGTCACGGGCACCTCGTGAGGCACACCACCTTGATATCTCTGTCTCATCGCGAGTCAGCCTGAGGAGGCTACGCCCGAGGATGCGTCGTGTTGTCCGCCTCGCGAGGCTTGGCCCCTCGCGAGGGTCTTAACTCTTGTGCTGATGAAGTTGGGCCATGCTGGGCCTCTTTTGAGCCATGCCGCAGGCCGCAGGCAGGAAAGTCTGGGGACCCCCATTCCCAGAACGCCGACAGCAGCCCCTGGGCCCAAGGCGCGCATGGGCTTGGCCGTGCCAAGAGGTGAAAGGGCAAGGGCGAAGCGCCGCGGGCCCTAACAGCCTGTGGCCTTGGGCGCCACATGGCGGTTGACGGGATGTGGGCGACTCCACTTCCCCACGACGCCTTGGTGACCGCGTGAGCTGGACAAGTCCCTGCATGCAAATCGTGTCATGATTACCTGTGATCGTGGAGGCCGGCGGTTGGCCTTCGCCGGCTATAAGTACTGTACGGCGCGTGCCCTTCCAGTCCATCTCTCTTTGCTTTCTCCTCTGCCCCCAGTTCTTGCTCCGCCTTGCTGGGATGGCTCCGATCCGCCGGTTCTCTGCAGTGGAGAAGGGAAAAGCTCCTCGAGAGGGGCCGGACCCACTCCCGCCGAAGAAACGGCTCGCCCTTTGCCGCCGGGGCTAGGAAGACCGGCAGGTGGAGCCGAGGCCCCGGTGCAAGCGGGCTCCGCCGGGGTTCCCGCATCCTTTGTATGCCCCCGCCGAGGGCCCCGAGGGTTTCGATGCTGATCTCCGCAGCCGGCGCCGTCGTAGGCGCCGTCGGGTCACGAAGGCGTGGGTTGTTCCTCCCGGTGTCCATGCCGAGGGCTCCTCCCATGAGTTCGTGCTCCATGTCGTCGTTCCTCTTCAGTCCTAGATCCGTCTGCCTCCCTTCTTCGCCTCCGTCGTCCCTCCAGGAGGGCCTCTGGAGCTCTGGCTGCAGCACGCCGGCTATAGCGCCCTCGCGACCGAGGCAGAGGTCGTGGTCGCTGCCCCAGGCGAGGTCTACTTGTCCCGCGGCTGGAGAGAAATCGCCTGGGTTTGCAAGGAGAGGTGCGTATTCACGGTCCACCTGGAGTATGATGGTGCTGCGGTGATGTTCTTCAAGGCCTTCGACGCGATTGGGTGCCGGCTAGAGTGCTGCCGCGGGAGAGGTGGCCAGGACCTTGCCCTGGTGAGGGCTAGGCCCGTCGACCGCTTCCTTGGCGGAGGCGCTGGGGGGTCCAACGACTCCAGCGAAATCTTCGTGACTCCGGAGATGAGCGACGACAGCTACGAGCCCCCGAGCCGGCGCTGCTCCTGGAGCAGGGCGGGCTCGTCAGGCCGTCGCCGACCCTGATCTGGATGAGGTTGGCGCCGGTGCCTGACGGCCCAGTGTTGATGATGGCATCTTTTGCAGGAGCCCATGTAGTTAGCACCCCTTAGGATCCGTTCCCTGCGAGGAATCAAAATGCGCCCACGGGGGCTTTTAAGGTGTTTGTAGTCCAGTTTGTTAATATATGACCTTCGCTATGGATTTGTGTGAGTTGCTGATTTCGTCATAGCTTAGTTTTCCCTTTCAAACCTCGCGAGGGCTTGGTGCTCTACGCCGACAGGTCCCAGTCCCAAGGCGGCGTCAGCCATCGCTGGTATGCCAGGTCGCGATGCCGTGGTCAAGGCCAGGAGGTGAGCGACCCAGGGTCCGGTAAGAGCCCCTGAGTCGCGATGCTCAGGAGGTCCCCTTTGGCGCCCAAGCAGTCGTTGCTCGGTGAGAAAGGGAAGCAACGTCGCTAGTACGGAATTCCCTTAGGTAGCCAGCGCTGTGGGAGGTGACTTATCTCGAGAGTCGGGGATTATTCCTGGTGCGCCGTCGGGTTCGCGCGTCGGTAGGAGGGGAATCGCTCGGCAAGGTCCTTGTGAGCCCCTTCTCCCTCGCCTCTGCTCCCCTTTCTGCTCTACGTCCTTGGGTCCCAGCCCTCGAGCTTGTCTTAGCCGTCGCTGGTATGCCAGGTCGCGATGCTGTGGTCAAGGCCAGAGGGTAAGGGCTGGAGAGCCAGTAAGAGCCCTGAGTCGCGATGCTCAGGCACCCCCCTTTAACGTGCAAGCGGTTCGCGCGGGCGAGGGTGAAGAGAACCTTGTGAGGGCCTTGGCTAGCGCAGTCCCCTCCAAGGATCCTGCAGGTTCATCACAGAAAGAAGATGGGGTTGCCATGGCAGTCGTTAGTCGCTCAAGAGCTTGCTGGTTGGAGTAGGTGAGGTGTATCTGGGCACCCGTGAGCCAGCGCGGGACTCACGAGGTCCTACCTCTAGGCGGGTTGCGCCTGGCACTGGGCCGTATCTTAAGATGTGTCCCTGCAAAATTTGGTTAGATGCCGGTACTCTATGTCCTCGGGTCCCGGCCCTCGAGCTTGTCTCAGCCATCGCTGGTATGCCAGGTCGCGATGCCGTGGACAAGGCCAGAGGGTAAGGGCTGGAGAGCCAGTAAGAGCCCTGAGTCGCGATGCTCAAGCACCCCCCCCTTTAACGTGCAAGTGGCCGACATGGAGAAGAAAGGATGCCGCGGACGGGCACCATGCAGTTAAGCGTGATAGGCAATGCATAGTTGGAAATAAACGCGAGGGAGATACATGCCGCTGGGTCTGGCTCAAGCGGCTTGGGGATGATGCAGCCCGAGGGGCGCCCCCAACAAGGCAAACTGACGACTGAAAGATAAACGGGGATACATGCCGCAGGGACGGACCCACGCGGCCTGGGAGTGATGCAACCCTGGGAGGGTGCTCCCAGCTGGGAATGGAACTTGGAAGATGTCACCTGAGGATGCCGTCGGCGAAGTGGCGTTGGTGCAGCAGACTCGGTGGGCTGCGGAAGCTGATCCTCACGAGCCCCCAGGCCCCGGGGCCTCGGGAGGTTCCGGAGGCACTGGTGACTCCTCGCGAGCTGCCTTCATCTCCGCCAAGGCCGCGGAACACCTGTCTTCCTGAGCCTCCATGATGCCCCTCATGAGGCGCTGGTACGCCACAGCCATGCTCGGCAAGCTGTAGGGCATGCGAACATAGCTGTGGGGTGGACCCCCGCAGCACCCCACTTGTGAGGGCCAGAGCCACTCCATCGTGGCGATCTGATTGAGCCCTGGTATGTCGACGCAGACATGCAGGCCACCATCCTCTCTTGGATGTGGGGCCACAGCTGGTATGCGGCGGCAGCCTCTCATGATCCTTGTCTCCTGTAGTTCTTGAATGGCCTTGTCAATGAACTCCTGCTGGTCTAACCTTCCTCACCTGGCTCCTTCTCGAGGGAAACGTGCCTCGAAGCACGCCTCCACATGGTGCCCAAGCGCCTCCCTCGTGACCCTGGCTAGGTCGGTGGCCCTCCAGGTGAGAGACCCCGAGCCCTGCCTGAGGAGGGCGCTGGGCGCGCTTCCTTATGCGATGGAAGGAGGGTCCCCCTGGGCAGAGATGGGCCCTGAGGGGCCTGCCTCCTGAGGGGCTGAGCCTGACGATGTCTTCTTCTTCTTGGGGGTGGTCTCAGGAAGCCTCCTGCTTCCGCGATCTGGGTCTTGTAGCGATGCGGCCTGATAGGCTCGTTCCAGGGAACACACCGCATCCTTCTCTTCACAGGGCACCGTGATGACGCCGCCACTTCCTGGCATCTTGAGGACATTGTAGTCGTGGTGAGTCGCAGCCATGAACTTGGCCAGCGCTGGGTACTCGAGGATGGCGTTGTACGGCAGGCGGATGTAGGCGACGTCGAAGTCGATGAGCTCGGTGCGGTAGTTGCTGTGTGCCCCGAAGGTGACAGGGAGGCGGACCTGCCCGATCGGGACTGTGGAACCGTCGGTGAACCCGGAGAAAGGCTTGGTTGGCTGAAGCTGGTCATAGGGCACTTGGAGGTTCTTGAATGTTTCCACGAACAGGACGTTGAGCCCTGCCCCACCATCGATGAGGGTCTTGGTGACCAGCACGTTGCTGATGACTGGGGAGCAAAGCATCAGGAGGACTCCGGTCGTGGCTACGCACTTGAGCTGGTCTGCCGAGCTGAACATGATGGCGCACGCCGACCACCTAAGGGGGCGCGTTGCTTCGAGCATGGGGAGAACTGCATTCACTTCGCGGGCAAACTGCTTGAAGATACGTTGAGAGGCTAGGGCTTGAGCTCCGCCCAGGATGCAGGAGATTGTGCGCGGCTCCTGGAAGCCCCCAGCCCCCTCGTCTTGATGGCGGTCTTCGTTCCTCCTTGGTTGAGGCGGCAGCGGAGGTAGGCCTACGTTGCCATGCGGGCAATCCTCGCGAGGCTGATCCCTCCAGTCTCCCTCGCGAGGCAGGTCCCCCCAGCGGTCCTCAAGAGGTTGGTGGCCCCACCCCTAGCACGGGCCGCGATCTTCCCAGCGTCCTGGGTTTCTTCCTCCTCCTCGGCCATAGCCCCGGTCAGCACGGTCAGGGCGACGGCCGATCCTTCCTTCTCGCACGGCTCGGAGTTCTTGACATTCGTTGGTGTTGTGGGTGTGGAGGTCATGGTACACACAGTACCGGCTGCCTCTGGGGGGTTCGGGCAGATCCTTGCCCCGCTTTGTGTCTGGTTCTGCCGCGAGTACGGCAGCCCCCTTGCACTTCACGTCCTTGGCCTTGGGCTTCTTCTCTTCTGGGTCCGCGGCAGGTAGCTCGAGGAGGGAGAGACGTCCCTGCTCAGCCCTGGCGCACCTGTTCACCAAGTTGCACAGCTCCAGGGAGGTGCAAAGGTCTTCGTGCATCGCCAGCTCCTCCTTCATCTTGACGTCGCGCACGTCGTTAGAGAAGGCCGAGATGATGGCCTCCTTGGACACCTTGGGGATCTTGAGGCGCGCGCTGTTGAAGCGCTGGATGTATTTTTGCAGGGTCTCTCCGGGTTGTTGCTTGATACGGCGCATGTCGCTCATGGCGGGCAGCCGGTCGCAAGTACCTTGGAAGTTGGCGATGAAGCGGGCGCGCATCTGGTCCCAGGAGGAGATCCAGATTCAGGAGCCAGGTTCGAGCTCCTTCCTTGAGCGCCATGGGGAACCAGTTCGCCATGACCTTTCCATCCCCACCGGCAGCCTCGATGCCCAGCTCATAGAGCTGGAGGATCTCTGCGGGATCAGTTGTGCCATCGTAGCGAGGTGGCAGGTCAGGCTTGAACTTGCCGGGCCACGCGACGCTGCGCAGCTCAGTGGTGTAGGCGTGGCTGCCCGCGGTGGCCACAAAAGGCTTCGGTTGGTGGAGAGCTTGGTCTTGGGGGTCCCCACGCGCTGCAGCTAGGAGCAGGGCAGGGTCTTGGCGCGCCGGAACTGGAGCAGGGTCGCGGCGTGCCGGAGCAGGGAGCGCCCTGGCCGCCCCTTGCTGCGCTGGCGCCTGTCGGAGCGGGTTCCGCCCAGGGGCCAAGCGCCTTGGAGCCATGGCATCTTCTTCGAGGGGAGGCGGCTGGTGCGCCTCTGGAGCTTCGTTGCCCGCGCGGGGCGGAGTGTGGCGCAGAGGAACGGACGGTGCGGAAGAGGCCCCTGCGGCGCGGACAAGCTCGGTGACGCGGTTGAGCCACTCTTCATAGACATCGTCGATGGGGCGGTAGCGCAGGAGCTCGTTTGTCGCGAGGAGCGCAGCTCGAGCCTCCAAGGGTGCGCGGAGCGCGCGGGACGAAGAACCGGCTGGTGCGAGTGATGGAGTAGCGGTGCGGCCGTCTTGCCGCACGGACGGGTGCTAAGACGATGCCTGCTGCTCGCCCCCCGCTGGACCGGTGGCGGCGTTGACGGTGGGCGACGGGGAATGACGAGGACGCCCACCGACGGGGGCCGTCTCGCGACGCGAGAAGCGATGGCGGCCCGGCGCTCGACGCGGGCCCGACGAGCATCGGACATGGATGCGACGGTTGGAGGAGGGTGGAGCGGCGGAAGACGGATTCCGGCGCACCCCTACCTGGCACGCCAAATGTAAGATTTCGGGTTCCGGCAGACCCTTAAGGTTCGAACACTGGGGTGCACGCGGAAATCACACCTTCTACCTCCCCGTCTCACAAAGATCTAGGCTACCAAAAGAATCACGCAAGAGACACAACATTTATACTGGTTCGGGCCACCATTGTGGTGTAATACCCTAATCCAGTGTGTGGTGGATGGATTGCCTCCTGGGGCTGGTGATGATGAACAGTATAAGGAAGAACAGCCTCGCGAGGGTCCGTTCTTGGCTGGGGTGATGAACTGCTGGGAGGAGTTCGGTCACCTTCTCTCTCTCTGCTTGCTAGTCGGATCCACCCGCCGAACCGAACCCTCTACCCTGTGTGCCTTCTCACAAAAACCGAACCCTTTGCTACGTGGGTGGCCGGTCCCTATTTATAGAGGCCCTGGTCCTCTTCCCAAATATCGAGCGGGAAGGGAGCCAACAATGGCGGGCTAATTTGAAGGGGGACATCAAGTACTCTTATCCTGACTAAAGGTGGTCTTCGCCTATGAAAGACTCTGCGGTGACGCCGTGCTGGGCTCCGTGGTGACCTCCGTCTCGTAGTCCGCTTGGTCCTAGTCTCGTTGCACCGAAATGGAAACCTTTGCCAGATGCCTCGGTACTCCGCGGCTGCGCTTGCCCCTTTGGACCAAAGAGGAAAGAAGGACGCTGCGCACGCTGGCGCCCGCCTGGCACCCTCGATCATCATAGCTTGCATCACGGGCACCTCGTGAGGCACCCCGCCTTGATATCTCCGTCTCCTCGCGAGTCAGCCTGAGTAGGCTGCGCCCGAGGATGCGCCGTGTCGTCCACCTCGCGAGGCTTGGCCCCTCGCGAGGGTCTTGAGTCTTGTGCTGATGAAGTTGGGCCATGCTAGACCTCCTTTGAGCCACGCCGCAGGCTGCAGGCAGGCAAGTCTAGGGACCCCCGTTCCCAGAACGTCGACAGCCTGATCCAGCACCATCAACCCAAGTACATCCGAAGTCAGGGATGGAAACGAGAAATCACGACGCAACAAGAGTAAGCGCCGGAATAAAGAAGACAGCCCAAAGAGCACGGCGGTAAACGCCGCATTTAGAAGCTCTCGACCAGGGCAGCAGAAGCCGCCTTCCAAAGGCAACAGAGACGAATTGTCTAGCCTAAACAAAATTATGGACCAAATATGTCAGATCCATAGCACCCCGGATAAACCTACAAATCATACCCACAGAGAACGTTGGGTCTTCAAACAGTTCGGCAAGCTCAACGCCGAACACAAGGGGCAGGATACACCAAGTGAAGACGAGGATGAGCCTCGCAAGCAAAGCACAGGGGAACAGAAGAAATTCCCACCAGAAGTTAAAACAGTCAACATGTTACACGTGTAAAAGGGAGAAACAAATCGGCACCTTTAGAGGAACATGCCCCAGGGCCCATCACCGCGGAGCTCGGCCACTGGTCGTCCCAACCGATCACCTTCGACCATCGGGATTACTCGGCAAGTATCCGGCGTGCATGATGGGCTGCCTTGGTATTAGTTCCAATAATTGACGGATACCACTTCACCCGAGTCCTCATGGACGGCAGCAGCAGTTTAAATCTGATATATCAGGACACAGTCCGCAAAATGGGGATAGACCCAACAAAAATTTGCCGCAGCAATGCTACCTTTAAAGGAGTAACGCCAGGCCCAGAGGCTCACTGCAGGGGCTCCCTGCTACTAGAGGTTATATTCGGCTTCCCCGATAACTTCCGCAGCAAAAATTTAACTTTCCACGTCGCTCCGTTCCAAAGTGGCTATCAAGCACTACTCGGACGTGAAGCTTTCGCTCGCTTTAACGCAATACCGCATTACGCTTCCCTCAAGCTCAAGATGCCCGGTCCACGCAGCATCATTACAGTAAGTGGAAATATTGAGCGCTCCTTACGCGCCGAAGACGGTGCGGCCGCCTTGGCCGCCGCACACTAAACGGCCTCACCAACTCAAGCATTTGACAGGTCGTTAAGACCACAGACACGGCTAGACGAGTCCGGCTCACCTATATGTAATTAATACAGGTTTGATGGCTATACCCCTATTACAATACAAGGGGCTCAACGCACGCGCAAAAGTGGCAATAAGGCTCACCTTTACTCATTTTCAACTATATATTGTTTATTTAGTATAACTTAACTTTTGCACGGAAACTTTTCAATTAAGTTCCTCTCTTTTTCAGATGACCATTGTGCTACACCCGTCCAGGATATGGCACAACGGAGACACAGGCGTAGACGTGCAGCAGGGACCGGTTCCAAGGATTCTTTGTAAATTAAGACCCTGCGTAAACCTTTTTTTAGTGTCTCTTGTTGATTTACATCCCTCAGATTCTCAGTACAACCGAGAAGGAGGCTGACATCTTGGCATGTGGCCATGCCAGAATAATGAACGTACCTGGACACCAGGGGCTTATTTCAAAGGGTACTGTTTAGACCCGGTTTACACCATAAAGACCGAATACCTTAGGCAGTGTTCGACGTCGCGAGTTTGGGCTTATATGCATCAACTCCGAATCATGTCTTTGGTCAAATGTTGGGTTTGCCCGGCTCCTGTGTTTTGCTTCCTTACGTTCCGCTCTATCGGCTAAGGCGGCACCAGGAGAACTACTGCGATTTTGCCCTGGTTCATCCGGACGAGCACCTCAGTAGAGAAATACGAAAACTAACTGTCATTATATAGCATGAGACTGGTCAACCACTCGATGACTTATTGGAATCTTCGGGATTCCTCCACATTAATGAAGGGCCGTTTCCCGGCCAGGCATGTACGCACCCCGAATCCGGAGGAGTGCAGAGCCACCAGGGGCTATCTAGTAGCCCCACTGTCAAACTCCTCTGGCTAAGTGAAAGTGTTAAAGCATCATAGTCTGTTTTCCTAGTTCGATGCACTATCACCCCCTTAATTGGACCAAGATGTTGGATTAAGTGTGAATATGCGTCTTCTGCGAACACCCCGCATTATATGCGTGGGGGCTGAAGGCGACGACTGCAATCTTTCAGGTTATATACATGTATACATAAACGGCCGCACATGAGGCATCACAATACCTTCGGGTAAAAGTATAAATACAGCCTTGATAAATTCAATAAAACGTTGTTTTTACAATGGGAATACATGTCACTCAAACATAACACCCTTCGAGCACTGGGCCTCTATCAAACGAGTGCCCTCAAGAACTTCTTCAAAATAGTGCTCGACAGCCACCCGGTCTATGGCCGAACCATGTGCCGTGACAGTGGTGGCATCCATCTCCGCCCAGTATGTTTTGACATGGGCAAGGGCCATCCGCGAGCCTTCTATGCACGCCGACCTCTTCATCACATTGATGCGTGGCACCGCAGCAAGGAACCGTTGCACCAAGCTAAAATAGTTGTTCGGCTTCGGCCTTTCCGGCCACAAATGATCCACGACAGACCTCATGGCGAGTCCGGACAATCTATTGAGTTCGGCCCATTCGGCAAGCTGGCCAGTCAATGGAAGCGGATGCTCTAGAATGTTGAATTGCGACCAGAACAGCTTGTCCACTTCACGATCTATTTGATCTCGGAAGTACTCGGCCGCATCGACAGCGCTCGCCGCCAAGTCCAAATATGCGTCGGCCGAACTCCACAGCCGATCCAGAGGGGCATACCGCAGATCACCGAACTTCCTCCGCAGCATAAAGGGCTTCCCAGCCACAATGTCCCTGGCTTCACGCAGTTCCTCCTTCTTCGCTCTCATTCCATAGCGGGTGTCTTTGGTCACCATTGTGGCCTTTTCAAGGTCCGTAGCCTTCACCCGGTTTTCTTCCTCAAGAAACTGGCAGCGGTCGGCAGTGTCTTCTAACTTCACAGCCATTTTGGCCATTTTCTCTTTGCTCTCGCTATGAGCGGCCTTCTCGGTTCTCATCTCTTCGGCCGCCTTCAAAGCGGCCGCATTACTACTCCTCGCTTGCTCCTTGGCTCGGGCAAGCTCCGCCCACAAGGCCTCCACGATGGCAGCTCCATCTGCAGTCACAACATATTAAAGGTACTGGCATCACGCTACTCTTACTATGTGACATTCACTATAAATATCACCTACCCTGTGCCTCGTCAATCCGCTTGTTAACAAGCTCGATGTCGGCATCCGCCGCATCTAGTCGCCGTTTTAGTTCGGCAACCCCATCAGTCCGGTGTCAGGACCTCGATTCCAAGCCACATCGATCTAGCCGGTAACACCTCATATCACTTTGCGGCCTCACGCACGGTATCCCACGGGTGTCGCCTTACCATGGCCCGGGACCGTTTGCGCCTTTTGGCTCACGTATATGATAGTGTCGCTAGCATCCATATGACAGAGAACCCGGGCCGACATGGCTAGTCGTGAACCCAAAGCGGCACAGACCTATGGAGACAGGCATACGTGAATCACATCGAACATGTCGGTCATCAACGAGTGATTCCGGGCTGTAGCACTGGGCTAACAGGACTCCGGAGATCCCGGGCTGTAGCAGGCTAGGCAGGACTCTGGAAGTCACCGTGTGACATTTCCCCGAAGGGACAGACATAGGGACGAAGTGAAACACATGCCGGCCAGTCAAATGTCCTCAACAGTAGTGCTGGGCTAGCAGGACTCCGGTGAACCGGGCTGTAGCGGACTACTATGGCTCGAGGAACACTAGACTACATTTCCCCATAAGAAAGGCTGCCAATGATAAACAACTAGATTATCGGATCCCACTCATACCAAGCATTTCAATCATACACACAATATGCCCGATATGAGTACATACAACATGGCATCACAACAAAACTCTACAACTCAAGTACTTTATTTAAAGGCTTCAGAGAGCCATACAGAACATGTTCATAAAGATAGGGGACACATGACCCGACACTCAAGTCATACAATCATACAAGCACATGCGGAAGCAACTAGTCTGAGTACAAACTCTAGAAAGAAAGAAGGCTTCTCGAAGCCTGTCTATCTACATAGGGCCCTCCATGGCCAGGATCACCACCTGGGTGGCTAGTCACTCGTCGACGTCAAGGTCTACATAAAACCCGTCGGAGGGGGAAGTGTTGTCGTCTAAAAACAATAAATAAGCAAACATGAGTACAAAGGTACTCGGCAAGTCTTACATCAAAACCTACTATACATGCTCATTCTCAAGCAGGTGTTGGGGGTTATGCAGCAAGCCAGCTTTGACTCTTGGCTAAGCTATCCTACAGAACCTCTTTAGTAAAATAGTTTTCGCACACGAGTCCACTACTCACCAACACAATACTCCACCGGGGATCCTCCCTCGTCATCCTGCGAGAGGGCCATCCTCGGTACTC
This sequence comes from Triticum monococcum, assembly GCA_034509565.1. NCBI lineage: Eukaryota > Viridiplantae > Streptophyta > Magnoliopsida > Poales > Poaceae > Triticum > Triticum monococcum. The sequence goes on from CM067847.1 coordinate 344,413,697, forward strand.
ACACTTATCTTGAGTCTTTTAGTAGTATCCATTAACTTGTCTATGAACTATATAGGCAACCAAGTAGTCCTTTACCGTGGACGCGGCTATTCGAATAGTTTTATACCCTGCAGGGGTGTACTTTGTCACACATGTTTCCACCACTTAGCGTCTGCACACGATATGTGCTCGGCAGACTTCAAGCGAAAACCGACGTGGGTGTAGACCACGACCTAACTAACCTCACAAGTCTCTAGTCCAGGTTTATCGCCTATTCAGGTTCCATCCACAAGGAAATCCGGCCGGGGTGTCCGCAACGGCCCCAAACAATGTGAACAGGGTCCCCGAGACACCAAACGGGTGACTCAGTACACCGTTCCACGGTGTATCTACCGCAACATAGCCCACCCCTAGGGTCAGCGCTACGCACGGCCGCCAACGCATAACCTACAAACACCAGAAACTAGTTGCAACTCCTGGACCGAGGCGAGAGGGGTCAGTAAGTCGAGCGGGGTCATATTTCAGGTCCCAATGTGTGGTAGTAGCTGAATCTTAAATCACGCATACAGATCTCAGTTCTTAGGGATGGCCTCAACGAAACAACCCACCATGTACTCCTACATGGCCTCTCATCGATACCTTTACCAAAACATGTTCAACACATCCCACATATTACCGACATAAGCATTTCACTCTAGCCCATCACCCAGATGAACCAGACCTGACACAACTCTAAGCATAGCAGGCATAGCAAGGTAGGAATCACAAAACATGGCTCAATCGACTCCTACACATGCTAGTGGGTTTCATCTAGTTACTGTGGCAATGACGGGTCATGCAGAGGATAAGGGTTCAACTACCGTAGCACACAGCAGTTTGAATCGCGTTGTCTTAATGCAGTAAACAAGAGCAGGAGCGGGAACATGGGTTGTATCGGAATGATCAATGGTTGCTTGCCTGATGGAGTGGTAGTGGGATACTACCCTTCAGTTGGATACTCGTGAATATCCTCGGAGGCAGAACCTACCACGAAGAGCACATCGGAACACAGTCAACACATGACGATATGCAACAATATGATGCATGCTATGACATGGCAATATTTTGGTGTCTTGGCCTAATGCAAGCTAGAATAGAAAGGGATGAGCTCATTTCAATCAAAGATTCAAATATTAGCTCATTAAATATGGCATGTATAGTGCATTTCCTTATTCTACTTAAACAGCAAGGTAAACTTGTTTTTTCATGCATGAAACCATTATAGATGGATAGATTGAATTTTTCTGATAATTTTTCATATATAATTTATCTCATTTGGAGTTATGGTTGAATTTCTATGAATTTTTGAAGTTTGAACTATTTTCTGGAATTTCCTGAATAAGAATAATGCCAGAAAATCAATTACTGCGTCAGCAATGCATCAGGGTGATGTCAGCAGGTCAAAGGCGCCAGCCCAGGTCAAACCTGACAGGTGGGCCCCTTCTGTCAGCCTCTCAGTGCACTAACTACGTTTAATTAGCCTAATTACTGGGCAGGGCCCACTAGTCAGTGACTCATTAAGTAAGATTTAATTAAAACTAATCCTAACTTAGTTAACAAACCGGCGCCACCTGTCATAGACTCAGGGGGGTCAACCTGGGCCCACCCAGGGGTCAAACTGGGTCAACTCGCTGGCGTTGAGCCGCCGGCGAGGCCCGAGACGACGGAGGGCTTCGGAAAACGCCCTCAGGCGACCAAAACGATGGCGGAGAAGCGCTACGCGAAGCTGGGGACGAGCTGCATCGTTTGGTGGTGGTAGTTGGGCTCGGGGTGGCCGGAAACGACACCGGCGACGAGCTTGGCGGTCACCGGAGTTCGGGCGAGGTCGGTTTCGAGGGTACGGTGCACGGGAGGAAGAACTGGTGGTGGCTACGGGTTCCTGGGGCTGCGCTGAGCACAGTGGTGTGCCCGGCTTCAAGCCACGGTGGCTCTGGCCACGACGGCGACGAGGCACGGCGCCGGCGAGCTTCGGCCGTGGTGGAAATAGGATCTAGGGGACGGAAACGGAGGGGGCGAGCACGGGGGAAGGAGCAGGGGCTCACAAGGAGTGCAGCGGTGGTCTCAGCGGGCTCGGGGACGGGCTGAGGAAGAAGTGCGGTTGCCCGCGATCTCGGATGCCCGAGGTTGAAGACAAGGGCGAAGGCGGTGTTGCAGGGCTTCCGGCGAAGCGTGGCTCGGTTGGGAGGACGAGGGAGACGAGGCGGAGCCGATGGGCTCGTCGGAGGGGCGAGGGGAGGTCTCTGGCGGCGGCTACGGCGATCGGCGGCGAGGGGCGCGCTCGGCCATCGTGGGAGAGAAAGAGGGGGACGAGGGGGAGAGTGAGAGAGGACGAGAGGGAGACAAGGGGGGTCGCGTGGCACTTCAGGGCGTCTCCCGGCGTCAGCAGAAGCAGGAGGTGGCCGGCGCGCGGCGAGCACGCGCCCCTGCCTCCTGGCGCGAGGTAGGGGGTGACTGGCCGAGCCAGTCGGCTGGGCCGAGGTAGGTAAGGCCCAGGTGGGCTTCTTTCCCCCTTTTTTTGATTTTGTTTTCTTTTTCTATTTTTCTATAGCTTTAGGGCTTTATTTAAAATACCTAGGCACTTTCTAAAATCCTGAAAATAAATGTGGGCTCTATTGGGATTATTCCTAACAGCAAACAATTATTTCCAGAATTATTTGAGCACTCAAATTATTTAATAGCATTTAAATGCCCAAATTCAAATATTTATGATTTAAATCAATGACCTTCTGTTAACCTAGAAAAATGTGCACCTATTTTCCCAGAGGTTCTAACCCAAGGCAAAGAGGGTGAACATTTTAGAAGGGCATTTCAGGTTCATTGAAATTATTTTTAGTAAACCCTAGTTGATTTCAGGGGGGGTGCTGGGGGTTCTGCCTTCCCCATTTCAAGTTTCTGATGAAAGTAAACATGATGCACACTCTAATGCATGGACTAGCTAGGGTGTGACAACTCACCCCCACTCAAAAGAATCTAGTCCCGAGATTCAGGATCCTCTGGAAAGAAGGTGGGGTACTCGAGTCGAAGACGATCCTCCCTTTCCCAAGTGGCTTCTTCCTCGGAATGGTGTGACCATTGAACCTTGAGAAACTTGATATTATGACGTCGAGTGGTACGCTCGGCTTGATCAAGGATACGAACGGGATATTCCTGATAAGAGAGGTTATCTTGTAGATCAAGCGTTTCGTGGTCCACTCCACGGATAGGATCCGCGAAGCAACGCCTGAGTTGCGAAACATGGAAGACATCGTGAACTCTGGAAAGATGGAGAAGTAGTTCCAATTGGTAGGCAACTTCTCCTCGTTTGGCAAGAATGCGAAAGGGTCCAATGTAACGAGGAGCCAATTTGCCTTTGATACCGAAACGATGGGTTCCCTTTAACGGAGTAACCCGAAGGTAAGCCTTCTCGTCAACTTCAAAGGTCATAGGCTTATGTTTACGATCATATTGACTCTTTTGGCGAGATTGGGCTGGTTTCAATTTCTCACGAATAACGCGAACCTGCTCTTCTGCTTCCTGAATCATATCCGGGCCAAAGAGTTGTCTTTCCCCGGTTTCTGACCAGTTAAGAGGCGTTCAACATTTTCGTCCATAAAGAACTTCGAAAGGAGCTTTGCCCAAACTAGCTTGATAACTATTGTTATAAGCAAACTCCGCGAATGGAAGGCATTTCTCCCAACTCATTCCGATCGAGATAACAGAAGCTCGGAGCATATCTTCCAGAATTTGATTGACTCACTCTACTTGACCACTTCATTGAGTATGGAAGGAGGTACTAAAGGAGAGACGAGTTCCCATAGCATTTTGGAAACTTTCCCAAAATCGAGAGGTGAAGAGCCTCCCACGGTCTGAGTTAATTTCCAATGGAACACCATGAAGAGACACTATTCGGGAGATGTATAAGTCAGCTAGCTAGCTAGCGGTGATACTCTCACGAACAGGTAGAAAGTGGGCTACTTTGGAAAGTCGGTCGATCACAACGAAGATGGCATTATTCCCTCTCTTGGTCCTGGGAAACCCAGTGATGAAATCCATACTGATTTTATCCCATTTCCATTCAGGAATAGCCAAGGGTTCAAGGGTGCCAGCAGGCCGTTGATGCTCTGCTTTAACACGACGACAAACGTCGCAATTAGCAATGTATTGAGCGATTTCTCTTTCCATCCTAGTCCACCAAAACCTCTGGCATAGGTCTTGATACATTTTAGTACTACCGGGATGAATGGTGAGAGGGGATTCATGAGCTTCCTTAAGGATCAACTGGCGTAGATGTTGTTTCTTGGGAACCACCAGACGGTTCTCAAAGAAGACAGCACCTTGCTCATTCATGGAGAAACATTTAGCAACTCCGCTAACGATGTTTTCCTTAATCCGGGATATGCCCTTATCACGCTTCTGGGCAGCTATGATTTGATCCATAAGGGTAGGTTTCGCCACCAGGGTGGATAGGAATCCTCGAGGAACAATGTGAAGATTAAGCTTACGAAATTCCTCATGGAGAAGTGGTTGACTTTGTTGTAACATCAGGTTGTTACAATAGGACTTACAACTTAGTGCATCAGCCATGACATTGGCTTTGCCGGGGGTGTAAGTTATTCCTAAGTCGTAATCTGAGATCAACTCGACCCAACGTCTTTGCCTGAGATTCAAATCTGGTTGGGTGAAGATATATTTCAAACTTTGGTGATCGGTGAAAATCTCGCAATGATTACCGAGAAGGTAATGTCGCCAGGTTTTAAGGGCATGGACTACAGCTGCAAGCTCTAGATCATGTGTGGGATAATATTCCTCATGTGGGTGTAATTGCCGTGAAGCATAAGCAATTACCTGACGATCTTGCATGATTATGCAACCTAGTCCCTGTCGCCAGGCGTTGCAATAGATAATAAAGTCCTTGGAGAAATCTGGTGGTACCAGTACGGGAGCAGATGTCAGGCGTCTTTTTAGTTCCTGAAAACTGAACTCGCACTGTGGACTCCACTCGAACTTTTTATCTTTCTTGAGGAGTTCAGTTAGAGGTTTAGCCACCTTGGAGAAGTTCTCGACGAAGCGGCGGCAATAGCTCGCTAGGCCAAGGAAACTCCGAACTTGCTTGACCGTTTCAGGTGGAGTCCAATCAAGGACGGCTTGAACTCGCTCGGGATTGACAGCAATACCCTTACCAGAGATTACATGGCCTAGATAGGTCACTTCTGGCAACCAAAATTCACACTTGGAGAATTTGGCATAAAGGCGATGCTCTCGAAGTTTCATCAATAACAGCCTTAGATGTTCGGCATGATCCTCTTCATTCTTGGAGTAGATGAGTATGTCATCGAGGTATACAACGACGAATTTATCCAAGTACTCCATGAAGACTGAGTTCATTAACCGAGAAAAAGTAGCCGGGGCATTGGTTAAACCGAAGGACATGACGGTGTACTCGTATTGGCCGTAACGAGTAACAAAGGCCGTTTTGGGAATGTCCCCGTTTCTAATTTTTATTTGATGGTATCCTAACCTCAAATCCATCTTGGAGAAGACTGAGGATCCAGCGAGCTGATCATACAGGTCGTTGATCCTGGGAAGCGGGTATTTGTTCTTGATGGTGACCAGATTGACAGGTCGGTAATCCACAACCATTCGATCCGTTCCATCCTTCTTCTTGACGAAGAGGACGGGGCAAGCCCAAGGAGAGGAACTAGGATGGATGAACCCCTTGTTCAAGGACTCATCAAGTTGGTTCTTAAGCTCGGCTAGTTCTAAGGGTGCCATCTTGTATGGTCTTCTAGAAATTGGAACGGTTCCTGGAACAAGGTCTATCACAAACTCGACATCCCTGTCAGGTGGAACACCTGGCAGTTCTTCTGGAAACACATCCGGAAAGTCTCGGACTACCGGAACATCCTCAAGGTCTGGAAGAGGGTTGGCATTTAGGGAGTAAAGTTGGCGCTTGGCCACTCGAGTTAAGACATTAACTGTCTTGCCCGAGGGGTGAGTAAGTTGAACGGTTCTAGTGGCACAATCGATCTTAGCATAATGAGCTGACATCCAGTCCATACCCAAAATGATATTTATGTCGGAGGACTTGAGAGCTATTAAGGATGCAAGGAAGACAATTCTATCGACAAGAATTTCGTTCCCATGGCTTACTCTAGAAGTTTGCCATTTGGAACCCGGAGTTTGAATTACCATAGAAGTGGGCATGTCACAGAATGTCGTGTTATGCAACCGAGCATAGTTCTCGGATATGAAAGAATGAGATGCTCCAGTATCGAAAAGAACAGATGCCGGATGGCAATTAACAAGGAGCGTACCAAGGACGACGTTAGGATCCTCATGAGCCTCCTCGGCTGAAACATAGTTAACATGGCCACGGGCAGTGGTGGCCGGCTTGGCGTAGAAAGTCTTCCCCGCGGGCTTACCACGGCCGACGGACTTTCCAGCTTGATTGGGGTTGTTCTGGGGACACTCTCGACTATAGTGACCCGGCTCTCCACACTTGAAGCATGTTACCACATTGGGGCGTGGAGCAGGATTAGCAGCGGGGCCACCATAGGGCTTGGGTGGTGCAAATTGCTGGTTGGGACGACTTGCCTCAAAGGATGGCCTCGGGATGAATCTGGGTGGCAGTGCCGTTCTTGGGATCCACACCCGGCGCTTCTGAGCTCTAGAGCCGGATGAAGAGCCAAAATCATGGGAGTGCTTGCGTGAAGCGTCATAATCAGTCTGGCCTGTCTCAGCACTGATGGCTTTATTGACCAACTTCTGAAAAGATGTGCACTCGTGCAGACGAAGATCGCGGCGAAGCTCAGGGCTGAGTCCCTTGCGGAACCTTGCCTGCTTCTTGGTGTCAGTAGAAACCTCTTCAGGAGCATAGCGTGCCAGGTTCCCAAATTCACGACTATATGCATCCACAGTCAGCCTTCCTTGGTTGAAGTTGCGGAACTCCTCCCTCTTGTGATCCATGAGACCTTCCGGAATGTGATGCTCACGGAAAGCCTCACTGAATTCAGCCCAGGTAGTGATTTGACTGACCGGGCGCATAGCTTCGAAGTTTTCCCACCAATGGCTAGCGGGGCCTTCAAGATGATAAGCAGCATAGGTAACCTTGTCGGCTTCAGCTACGTTGGCAGAACGTAGCTTGTGGGTGATGCTGCGAAGCCAATCATCCGCGTCGAGGGGCTCGATGGAATGGTTAAACTTTGGTGGGTACAGCTTGATAAAGTCATTGATTGACACCAAGTCATTTCATGGGTGGCGTGCAGTGTTCTGCTCAACCCGCTCCAGTAGGCGGTTGGTCTCACACTTGTTTCCTTCCGCCTCCAGCATCACTTTGGCCAGAGAAGGCGGGTGAGGCAGATTTTCACCTCAAGCTGCACTGGCTTCACCCTGCTCCAGGATAGCAGGGTTGCCGCGGGTGTTGACCATCCTAGGAGAAAACAAGACAACGGTTTAGACAAGGATGGCTCAAACTTAGCAAGGAAGTGCAGAATGTAATGGATAACACGAAATGCAGAGATGCTCATCCGCATGTCATGGTAATATAAAACTGCCATATATATACCAACGGTCATACACATCATACATAGTTTAGTACAAGCCCAGGCTACAGTACAACTATGATGAAAGATGTTACATCTCATCGAAGGCATTCCAAGTTCCTATACATTATTTGTCTACACCTCCGGAATCGATTACACGCAAAGTCATATTCCACAAGTCACGCAGGACAGTGGAGATACAACTACTACTAACTCAGACAGCTCCGTAGTAGTCCTCATAAAAGTCACCTCCATAGCCTGGAATTTCAACATGATCATCCGGAAACAGACTGTCCTGAGGAGCCTGTGGACCATAGGGGCTGGGATGAGGTCTTGGACCAACAAACGGTGGCCTGCGGGGACCACGGGGTGGGGTGATTCCTCCCACATTGCGCCAATCCACCATGTCTGGCAGAGCTGATCTCACAGGATACAGATCCCTTGTATCCATACATCCAGCTTGCACCGCAGGTGCAAACCGAGTCAATGTGGCCCAATGATCAGCACGAGTATTAAAAAGCTCCAGCCTCAAGGCCCGATTCTCTCGGTCCTTATCTTCGAGCATCTCGGCAGTGGTACGAGTTAATGAATCCTCCTAAGTGGAGTCAGCATAGATGGCCTGAAGATACCCTTGCGCTCCTGGAAGTGAAGCTGGCATGTAACGAAAGTCAGTGTTCTGAAGCAGGCCAGTCCGGACTCGCGATGGTCATCATGGAGTAGGCAGCATCCTGCACAGCCATCTCAACGGTAACCCCGAGTCCATAGGAACAGTGAAGGAGCTCGGTAGATCCAGGATAGGAAGGAAATATCTTGACGGTGCAGAAATACTGGCTTTGATTAAAGTCCCGAACTGCTCTTCGACAGTGTATTCGGGATACCAATGGTATCCTGTCTCGATCATGACCCGGACTAACATAGCAGTATGACCGGGCACGTCGAGGCACCTGGTCAGGCGAACCACTTGGTTTTGAGGACGGTTGGCCATCTGAAAGCACAACCACAAGACAAAGACATCAGAATTCCTAGGGAAAATTGGACAGCATAACGGCTGTAAATGCTCAGAAAAAGATTTGAGACATCCACAACAGTTCACAATACCGCTCAACAGCATCATATCAAGGTTCTGATTCAAATAGCAACATACTAAAAATAGTAGAAACTGGATTGGGACTCGTAGCAATAATCCTATAAGCTACTACGGATTAGTAACACGTGAACCTGATAGAAGAAGAGAGCCTAGTCCTTAACCCACGTTGAATGAGAAGAGAATGACTCGGATCAGAGGCATAGGGTAAAGGAGTAAAAGAACCTTACGTTCCCTTCCACAATCAATTCCCCTACATATAACTAAAGCATTTCTAGAGTCGACATCGACCAGTTTAGCTCAACGAACCTACAGGCAGTCCTGCTCTGATGCCAACGCTGTCAGGACCCCGATTCCAAGCCACATCGATCTAGCCGGTAACACCTCATATCACTTTGCGGCCTCACGCACGGTATCCCACGGGTGTCGCCTTACCATGGCTCGGGACCGTTTGCGCCTTTTGGCTCACGTATATGATAGTGTCGCTAGCATCCATATGACAGAGAAGCCGGGTCGACATGGCTAGTCGTGAACCCAAAGCGGCACAGACCTATGGAGACAGGCATACGTGAATCACATCGAACATGTCGGTCATCAACGAGTGATTCCGGGCTGTAGCACTGGGCTAACAGGACTCCGGGGATCCCGGGCTATAGCAAGCTAGGCAGGACTCCGGAAGTCACCGTGTGACATTTCCCCGAAGGGACAGACATAGGGACGAAGTGAAACACATGTCGGCCAGTCAAGTGTCCTGAACAGTAGTGCTGGGCTAGCAGGACTCCGGTGAACCGGGCTGTAGCGGACTACTCTGGCTCGAGGAACACTAGACTACATTTCCCCATAAGAAAGGCTGCCAAGGATAAACAACCAGATTGTCGGATCCCACTCATACCAAGCATTTCAATCATACACACAATATGCCCGATATGAGTACATACAACATGGCATCACAACAAAACTCTACAACTCAAGTACTTTATTTAAAGGCTCCAGAGAGCCATACAGAACATGTTCATATAGATAGGGGTCACATGACCCGACACTCAAGTCATACAATCATACAAGCACATGCGGAAGCAACTAGTCTGAGTACAGAATCAAGAAAGAAAGAAGGCTTCTCGAAGCCTGTCTATCTACATAGGGCCCTCCATGGCCGGGATCACCACATGGGTGGCTAGTCACTCGTCGACGTCAAGGTCTACATAAAACCCATCGGAGGGGGCAGTGTTGTCGTCTGAAAACAAGAAATAAGCAAACATGAGTACAAAGGTACTCAGCAAGTCTTACATCAGAACCTACTATACATGCTCATTCTCAAGAAGGTGTTGGGGGTTATGCAGCAAGCCAGCTTTGACTCTTGGCTAAGCTATCCTACAGAACCTCTTTAGTAAAATAGTTTTCGCACACGAGTCCACTACTCACCAACACAATACTCCACCGAGGATCCTCCCTCGTCATCCTACGAGAGGGCCATCCTCGGTACTCACACTTATCTTGAGTCTTTTAGTAGTATCCATTAACTTGTCTACGAACTGTATAGGCAACCAAGTAGTCCTTTACGGCGGACGCGGCTAATCGAATAGTTTTATACCCTGCAGGGGTGTACTTCGTCACACATGTTTCCACCACTTAGCGCCTGCACACGATATGTGCTCGGCAGACTTCAAGCGAAAATCGACGTGGGTGTAGACCACGACCTAACTAACCTCACAAGTCTCTAGTCCAGGTTTATCGCCTATTCAGGTTCCATCCGCAAGGAAATCCGTCCGGGGTGTCCTCAATGGCCCCAAACGATGTGAACAGGGTTCCCGAGACACCAAACGGGTGACTCGGTACACCGTGCCACGGTGTATCTACCGCAACATAGCCCACCCCTAGGGTGAGCGCTACGCACGGCCGCCAACACATAACCTACAAACACCAGAAACTAGTTGCAACTCCTGGACCGAGGCGAGAGGGGTCAGTAAGTCGAGCGGGGTCATATTTCAGGGCCCAATGTGTGGTAGTAGCTGAATCTTAAATCACGCATACAGATCTCAGTTCTTAGGGATGGCCTCATTGAAACAACCCACCATGTACTCCTACATGGCCTCTCATCGATACCTTTACCAAAACATGTTCAACACATCCCACATATTACCGACATAAGCATTTCACTCTAGCCCATCACCCAGATGAACTAGACCTGACACAACTCTAAGCATAGCAGGCATAGCAAGGTAGGAATCACAAAACATGGATCAATGAACTCCTACACATGCTAGTGGGTTTCATCTAGTTACTGTGGCAATGACAGGTCATGCAGAGGATAAGGGTTCAACTACCGTAGCACACAGTAGTTTGAATCGCGTTGTCTTAATGCAGTAAACAAGAGCAGGAGCGAGAACATGGGTTGTATCGGAATGATCAATGGTTGCTTGCCAGATGGAGTGGTAGGGGGATACTGCCCTTCAGTTGGATACTCGTGAATATCCTCGGAGGCAGAACCTACCACGAAGAGCACATCGGAACACAATTAACACATGACGATATGCAACAATATGATGCATGCTATGACATGGCAATATGTTGGTTTCTTGGCCTAATGCAAGCTAGAATAGAAAGGGATGAGCTCATTTGAATCAAAGATTCAAATATTAGCTCATTAAATATGGCATGTATAGTGCATTTCCTTATTCTGCTTAAACAGCAAGGTAAACTTGTTTTGTCATGCATGAAACCATTACAGATGGATAGATTGAATTTTTCTGATAATTTTTCATATATAATTTATCTCATTTGGAGTTATGGTTGAATTTCTATGAATTTTTGAAGTTTGAACTATTTTCTGGAATTTCTTGAATAAGAATAAAGCCAGAAAATCAATTACTGCGTCAGCAATGCATCAGGGTGACGTCAGCAGGTCAAAGGTGCCAGCCCAGGTCAAACCTGACTGGTGGGCCCCTTCTGTCAGCCTCTCAGTGCACTAACTACGTTTAATTAGCCTAATTACTGGGCAGGGCCCACTAGTCAGTGACTGATTAAGTAAGATTTAATTAAAACTAATCCTAATTTAGTTAACAGACCGGCCCCACCAGTCATAGACTTAGGGGGGGTCTACCTGGGCCCACCCAGGGGTCAAACTGGGTCAACTCGCCGGCGTTGAGCTGCCGGCGAGGCCCGAGACGGCGGAGGGCTTCGGAAAACGCCCTCAGGCGACCAAAATGATGGCGGAGAAGCGCTACGTGAAGCTGGGGACGAGCCGCATCGTTTGGTGGTGGTAGTTGGGCTCGGGGTGGCCGGAAACGACGTCGGCGACGAGCTTGGTGGTCGCCGGAGTTCGGGCGAGGTTGGTTTCGAGGCTACGGTGCACGGGAGGAAGAACTCGTGGTGGCTACGGGTTCCTGGGGCTGCGCTGAGCATGGTGGTGTGCCCGGCTTCAAGCCACGGTGGCTCTGGCCACGACAGCGACGAGGCACTGCGCCGGCGAGCTTCGGCCGTGGTGGAAATCGGAGCTAGGGGACGGAAACGGAGGGTGCGAGCACGGGGGAAGGAGTAGGAGCTCACAGGGAGTGTAGCGGTGGTCTCAGCGGGCTCGGGGACGGGCTGAGGAAGAAGTGCGGTCGCCGGCGATCTCGGATGCCCGAGGTTGAAGACGAGGGCGAAGGCGGCGTTGCAGGCCTTTTGGCGAAGCGTGGCTCCGTGGGGAGGACGAGGGAGACGAGGCGGAGCCAATGGGCTCGTCGGAGGGGCGAGGGGAGGTCTCTGGCGGCGGCTACGGCAATCGGCGGCGAGGGGCGCGCTCGGCCATCACGGTAGAGAAAGAGGGGGACGACGGGGAGAGTGAGAGAGGACGAGAGGGAGACGAGGGGGTCGCGTGGAACTTCAGGGCGTCTCCCGGCATCGGCAGAAGCAGGAGGTGGCCGGCGCATGGCCGGCGCGCGGCGAGCACGCGCCCCTGCCGCCTGGCGCGAGGTAGGGGGTGACTGGCCGAGCCAGTCGGCTGGGCCGAGCCAGGTAAGGCCCAGGTGGGCTTCTTTCCCCCTTTTTTTGATTTTGTTTTCTTTTTCTATTTTTCTGTAGCTATAGGGCTTTATTTAAAATACCTAGGCACTTTCTAAAATCCTGAAAATAAATGTGGGCTCTATTGGGATTATTCCTAACAGCAAACAATTATTTCCAGAATTATTTGAGCACTTAAATTATTTAATAGCATTTAAATGCCCAAATTCAAATATTTATGATTTAAATCAATGACCTTCTGTTTACCTAGAAAAATGTGCACCTATTTTCCCAGAGGTTCTAACCCAAGGCAAAGAGGGTGAACATTTTAGAAGGGCATTTCAGGTTCATTGAAATTATTTTTAGTAAACCCTAGTTGATTTCAGGAGGGGTGCTGGGGGTTCTGCCTTCCCCATTTCAAGTTTCTGATGAAAGTAAACATGATGCACACTCTAATGCATGGACTAGCTAGGGTGTGACATCCAGCTAGCCACCGGAGCTTCAGACACCTGCACATAACGGCAGTCTGGTTATTACCTGGGACTACAATGCTCTGTTCGCCGCCGTTCTCGACGACAACCAGAGTCTCAGGGGCTACTATCTACATAGGGCACACCTAAAATGCGCGGTACCATCACAAATGTATATCATTTCACGTACCTCAAAGCCCGTCAGTAGACTCATAAAGGCTTCATGCAACCCGTTTTCGGCAGACGAAATCCTTTCAATCACCGTACACATTAATGTACGGTGCTCTTCTGCGATAGTCGCTCGCTCTAGTAGACCCTTCAGTACGTCCGACCGCATACCAGGTGGTGCCAGACTCTTTTGATTGCTCTCTTCAAGAGCTGGATACTGAGGGCTTCTGGTGACCATGGGATTACCTTCTGGCCTTGCTGGATCCGGAGAAACTCTCCATGATGACACTTCAAGGTCGCCCGCTTCTTGAGCCAGGGAGTCCGGGGGAGGCGTTTCGCTCTCCATCATCTCCGGAAGAAGATCCCCCAAAGACGAGCTCTGCTGAGAAGGGCTCAGATCCGAACTGCAAGATAAATGCTTCAGTTATCTTCCTCAGAAGTAAGGTAGTATATCTTCACTGTTAAGTACTTTTTGATTACTTACAGCTCTTTAGAGGGCTGATCCCCGCACGGACTTTGTGCGGCAAGAGCACCCTCCGAGGCAGGACCCTCTGGTGGAGTTTACTTCTCCCGTTTGTAAACCTTGGTTTCTGGATCATCGAAGGTAGTCCTCTTCCTCCCTCGGGGCGAGGGAATGTCAGATTCCTTCCATTGGCTATCCTCCCTCATGGAGGCGCTCGTTCCCTCGGTTGGAATAGGTAGCGGTGGAGGCCCGCTTTCGCCCTCTTTATTCCCCCCTTCATCTTCCTTTGAGGGCACCGGGAATGGTGCTAGCTCGAACATCTTTTCCAGCACCGGATTGTCCAAGCCTTCGGGAAGGGGGGCCGAACACCGGATCATCTTCGCCTTTGTAATCCAGTCATGGTCAAAAGGAGATTCTTCAGAATGACGTCATGATAGATGAAAGACAGTGTGTTCGGCTAGAGGATTACTTACTTGGGCCACAGTGCAGTTGCTGCTCAGGCCCACATCCTCGGAGGTGTCCGGACACTCTATTTGGGGTCCGAAGAACGACTTGTACATCTCCTCATGCGTTAGGCCGAGGAAATTCTGAATAGCGCGTGGTCCTTCTGGGTTGAATTCCCACAAGCGAAGGGGTCGGCGTTTGCAAGCCTGGACTTGATGAACCAGCATGACTTGCACTACCATAACTAAACTAAATTCTCCCTCGAAGAGATCCCGGATGCGGCTCTACAATATGGGCACATCCTTTGCTGGACCCCAGCTCATCCCCCTACTGATCCATGACATTAGTTGTGGTAGAGGGCCCGAGCGAAAGGCGGGGGAAGCTACCCACTTGGCACTTCTGGAAGCGGTGATGTAGAACCACTCCCGTTGCCATAATCCGGACACCTCTGGAAAGGAATCTTTTGGCCACGGAGCTCCAGCAATCTTGCTTATTAATGCACCCCCACACGCTGCATACTGCCCCTCGACCGTCTTCGGCTTCACATCAAAGGTCTTGAGCCACAGGCCGAAGTGAGGGGTAATGCGGAGGAAGGCCTCACATACGACAATAAATCTCGAGATGTGGAGAAAGGAATCCGGGGCTAGATCGTGGAAATCAAGCCCGTAATAGAATATCAAACCCCTAACAAAGGGATCGAGAGTGAGGCCTAGTCCTCGGAGGAAGTGGGAGACGAACATGACGTCTTCATTGGGTTCAGGAGTAGGGACGACTTGCCCTCGGGCGGGCAGCCAATGTGAGACTTCGGCGGTCAGGTATCTTGCCTCCCTCAACTTCTTGATATCCTCTTCCATGACGGAGGAGGGCATCCACCGGCCTTGGAGGCTATATCCGAACATGATTGAAGGTCCGAAGCACCTGACCTGGGCTTTGAGTGTTAGAACTCGAGGAGGGGGAAGGATTCAATTGATCACGGGAGGAAAAAAGTAAAAGCCTTGACCCTTTATAAAGAGGGTGAATATCAAGCTTCCTCCTCATGGCCGTTTGGGACTTGCCTAAAATCTAGGAGTCCTAGGCGCGGTTGGGTTACCCACGACCGTATTGATGAGAATCCCGTAATAAGGGGGAGACGATCTCTGCTTTGACAAGACGTGTCAAGAAACTGCCTCGCGTTATGTGCCGGGCTAGTTAAAGAAAAATGGTTCGAATAATCACCAATCCATGGCATGATTTCATGCTGCCAAAGCGTGTCAGCAGATTAGATTTGTGGAAATATTATTCTCTCTACGATGGTATGTCGAACTTATTTTGCAGGGTAGGACACTATCCTTTTATTCGAAATCTTCTGTGGTGTATCCGGAGGAGGAACCTGCCTTGCAATGCCGAAGACAACACTGCGTGCCGGACTCATCGTCATTGAAGCCTGGTTCAGGGAGTCCTGGATTAGGGGGTATCCGGACAGCCGGACTATATCCTTTGGCCCGACTGTTGGACTATGAAGATACAAGATTGAAGACTTCGTCCCGTGTCCGGATAGGCCTCTACTTGGCGTGGAAGGCAAGCTAGGCAGTACGGATATGGATATCTCCTCCTTTGTAACCGACCTTGTGTAACCCTAGCTGCCTCTGGTGTCTATATAAACCAGAGGGTTTTAGTCCGTAGGACAACATACAATCATACCATAGGCTAGCTTCTAGGGTTTAGCCTCTCTGATCTCGTGGTAGATCAACTCTTGTAATACTCGTATCATCAAGAATAAATCAAGCAGGACGTAGGGTTTTACCTCCATCAAGAGGGCCCCAACCTGGGTAAAACATCGTGTCCCCTGCCTCCTATTACCATCTGCCTTAGACGCATAGTTCGGGACCCCCTACCCGGGATCCGCCGGTTTTGACACCGATAAGTCCCTTCATCGAGGACAGGCGGCGCAGACGTGCGGTAGGAGGTCCAAAATAACTTTTTGTAGACTGTACTCTCTATTTCGAGCATGTAAAGTGCCTTTTTCCTCCGCCTTCGACCCCTGGCATATCAAATAGCCCGAGTTGCGGCCTTGTTATCTATATACACGATTGGCACATCACTCAGATCCCAGTAAAAATAGTCCACTCTTTTGTAAAAGGACCGAGTTTTGCCCCTACGGTTGTCTCAGACGTACGCCTCGGCATAACTTGCCAGGGGATCGGTATGGGAACAAAGGAGTTGCCAAAAAGTCCGAACAGCTCTATAGCGTACTTCGGTGTCACGAGTTTGGCCTTATATGGATCAACTTCGAATCATGTCTTGGGTTAATAGTTGGGTTGCCCGGCTCCTGTGCTTGCTATCCTACGTTCCGGTCTATCGGCTAGGGTAGTAAAGGGAGAACTACTGCGATTGTGCTTCCGGTTCACCTGGTTAAGCACCTCAGTAGAGAAAGTTGAAAACTAACTATCATGATGTGATGAGAGCAGGTAAACCACTCGATGACTTATCGGAATCTTTCGCGATTCCCTCCGTGCCACACGAAGGACCACTTTCCGGTCAAATATGTAAACGCATCGCATGAATAAGATGCATACATACCTGGGGCTATGTCATAGACCCACCATAAAACTCCTATGGCTAAGTGAAATTGTTAACGCCCTATAGTCTGGTTGCCTGGTTCACCGCATTGACAGCTCCTTCACGGACCAAGACATTGGGTCAAGAGTGATCAGATGCTTTTTCGAACACCCCCATACTTCCTACGAGGGGGCTGAAGCCGACGACTGGAAAACTTTCAGATCATATACAAATGGCTGCACAGGAGGAACAAAAGCCTTTAGGCAAAATAAAAATATAGACTGATCATAACAATTGTCTTTTACAATTCGTAAAGAGTTCACTCGAATACTATGCCTTTCGAACATTGCCCGTCAATCAAGCGGGCAGCCTCTAAGACGTATTCAAAGTAATGCGGTGGTGCATGATGGTCTTTGCCCTTGGGTGGACCTTGCGCTGCAACATCGATGGCCTTCATCTTCCCCCAGTATGTCTTGACTCGGGCAAAGGCCATCCGTGCACCTTCAATGCATGCCGACCGCTTCACGGCATCTATACGTGGCACCGCATCAGCAAGCCGCCGCACCAAGCAGAAATAGCTATTCGGAATCGGCTCAGTCGGCCACAGCTGAAGTATGATGTTCTTCATGGCAGCGCCGGACATCCTGTGAAGCTCGGCCCATTGGGACATCTGTTCATTCAGCACCAGAGGGCGTTTGGATGCGCCGAACAGTGACCAGAAAAGCTTCTCCATTGCATATACCTCTTGCACTTGGTAAAACTGCACCGCATCGGATGAACTCTTCGGCAGGTCCAAAAACACGTCTGGAGAACTCCACACTTGGTTAAGATGAGCATAATTCGGATCACTGAACTTTGTCTGTAATAAAAATGGCTTACGAGCCGCAATCTCCCGAGCTTGTCGGATCTCCTCACGGGCCGCTCTGGATTTGGGCCGCGCTTCTTTAGCTTCTCGCAAGGCCTTGTCAAGCTCAGCCGCTTTGGCTTTATTCTCCTCCCCTAGGAATTCACTGCGGCTCGTAGCATTTTTTAGTTCGAGCACCATTGAGGATATTTTCTCCTCATCTTGGTGCCAAGCAGCTTGTTCGGCCTTTAACTAGGTCGATGCGTTTTCGGCAGCCGCATTACTAAACCGGGCCTGCTCCTTGGCCCGGGCCAGCTCCGCCCGAAGATTCTAAATGGAGGTGGCACCATCTGCAGCCATGCACATTCTAGTATGCAACTTTCAGCGTCATGCTTATATTACAAATACGTATATGTAAGGATTGCTCTGAATACATACCATGTGACTCATCAAGACGCCTATTGATAAGCACGATATCACCATCTGCCTCATCAATCTTGTGTCGCAAATTCACAATCTCTATAGTCTGGACATTTTTCGGGGATGTTACAGCCTGTGTTCCAATTAATCATATTACTTCTTGAATAAAACACAATCGAACAGATTACGGTACAAACCTCGAAGCCTCTTAGCAGGACCATGAAGGCCTCATTCAATCCACTTTTCGTGGCTATGACCTTTTCGACCATCGTGCCCATCAAGGTACGATGTTCCTATGAGATGGATGCCTGTCGCAGCATGTTCATCAATATATTCGGCGCCTCTGGGTCTCCGGAGGCTGCCGTAGGAGTACGGCCTCCCGTTGAAGGATTCCGTTTATTCGTATCCGGCTATAGACCGGAATGTTCGGGGCCTTTATTGTTGGTCCCCGGACCCTGGGCCACCGAAGTATCACCTTCGGGTTGTGTCTTCATCATCCCTCACGCCGTTTGATCGGGGGAGACCCTCCGCGATGTTACCTCGAAGTCGCCCGCCCTATTGGGCGAGGAGATTGGTGGAGACGTCTTGCTTTCCATCATCTCCGGGAGAAGATCCCCCGAGGAAGAGGATTGTTGAAGAAGACTGCGTATCGAACTGCAAAAAACATATATTCTAGACGTTATAAGAAAGGGATAGGACGTGTTTAAAACACCCTTGTTCACTTATGATTTGGCCTGAGGCTTGTCCTTGTCATGGGGCTGTGCGATGATGTTGTCCTCCGCGCCCAAGCCACCCAACGAAGGCATCTTGCCTCGCTTAGGAGCCTTTTCCTCCCAATCTTCGGAGGCAGACCTTTTCTTCCCATGGGGGGAGAGACATTGACTTCCCCTTCATTTTTGTCTTCGGACGATGGAATCTTGATTCCTCCGGACGTGATATATGGCGCACCTTTGGGATGGGGGGAATCTTTGGTCCTCTCTGCCTTGCCGTCCTTCACAGGCATCTGGTACGGTGCCGGGGCTAGCATCCATGTTAATACAGGATCTGCTGAACCCTCGGGAAGAGGGGCCGGACACCTATTCAGCTCCGCTTTCTTTATCCAGCCCTAGAAAGAGATAGTTTGCTCAGTAAAGTATTGTGGCATACTTAAAAAAGAGGGGGGTGTTCGGAAGTCAAAAGCTTACCGGGGTATCTGGACGGTTACAGTCGAGGCATGTGTCCTTAGTAGTGTCCGGCCAACATTTTCGTTTTTCAAAAAACAACTTCCACATCCCTTTGTGCTTAATGTCGGAGAAGTGTTGGAGGGTTCGTGGTCCTGCTGGATTGAAATCCCACATAAGGAGAGGCCTATGCTGGCATGGATGGATTCGGCGAATCAGCATTACTTGAATCACGCTAACCAGATTGGTGTCCCACTCGAGGAGGGTTCGGATGCGGCTTTGTAGAGTTCGCACTTCATCAACTGATCCCCAATCCAGCCCCTTGTTGGCCCACGATGCAAGCTGTGATGGTGGGCCAGGGCGAAACGTTGGTGCTGCGGGGCTCTGTAACATAAAACCACTCTCGCTGCTATTGATTGGAAGTTTCGGCAAAAGAGGCTTTTGGCCAAGGAGTATTGGTGAGCAGGCTGACTACAGCACCGCCGCACTCCGCCTGTTCACCGTCGACTACCTTTGGTTTCACACTGAAGGTCTTGAGCCATAAGCCGAAGTGTAGGTGGATTCGGAGGAAGGCCTCACACGTAATGATGAACGCCGAGACATGGAGGAAAGACTCCGGGGCTAGATCATGAAAATCTAGTCCATAATAGAACATTAGTCCCGAACGAAGGCGTGAAGAGCGAGCCCTAGCCCTCGAAGGAAGTGTGAGATGAACACGACCCTCTCGCCAGATTTGGGGTCAGGATAACCTGCCCTTGAGCAGGAAGCCTGTGGTGGATTTCCGCGGTCAGGTATCTGGCCACTCGAAGCTTCGCAATATCCTCCTCTGTAACGGAGGAAGCCACCTGTCGGTGTCAAAACCGGTGGATCTCGGGTATGGGGTTCCGAACTGTGCGTCTAAGCCGGATGGTAATAGGAGGCAGGGGACACGATGTTTTACCCAGGTTCGGGCCCTCTTGATGGAGGTAAAACCCTACGTCCTGGTTGATTAATATTGATGATATGGGTAGTACAAGAGTAGATCTACCACGAGATCAGAGAGGCTAAACCCTAGAAGCTAGCCTATGGTATGATTGTATGTTGTCCTATGGACTAAAACCCTTCGGTTTATATAGACACCGGAGAGGGTTAGGGTTACACAAGGTCGGTTACAAAGGAGGAGATATCCATATCCGTATTGCCTAGCTTGCCTTCCATGCCAAGTAGAGTCCCATCCGGACACGAGACGAAGTCTTCAATCTTGTATCTTCATAGTCTAACAGTCCGGCCAAAGGATATAGTCCGGCTGTCCCGAGACCCCCTTATCCAGGACTCCCTCAGTAGCCCTCGAACTAGGCTTCAATGACGATGAGTCCGGCGCATAGTATTGTCTTCGGCATTGCAGGGCGGGTTCCTCTCCAAATTCAGTGTACCTGTCGAAATAGTCTCCGGCCTCTTGTGATTGTTGCACTCCTTGGCTTCCACGCCCAATAATGACCACTTTCCACGTGTCGAGCGAATGTGAAGAGCCAGGGTGTTTTTACATTTACCCCCCGAGCTGTGTGAATGAGCTGTCTATGAAAAACACGAGGATTCATCAGAGCGCATTCGACAAAGATCCATTCCATCATAGCCGGTCGACGCAACTCCTCCTCTCGCCTCCCTAGCACCAAACCTGGAGATTGGGAGAGATGTTCTGTCCCACATAGCAAATTAGTGATGCTTCAGACCAAGGGATTTCTTCCCCCGGCGTACATGGTCCCGGTTCGAGCCAGGCTTGCCACCTATAATGGCGGAGAGCCTTCCCAATCCCTCCAAGGGAGAGCGGGTGTGCCTTGTCCCTTATTTGGTAAGAGGGCTCGCTTTCCAATTCATCCGTTTCTCCGAGGGCTCTTGGAGTTCTACGGCCTCTAGTTGCATAACCTTACGCCTGCCTCCATGCTGCATATCACGGGATTCGTAGCCCTTTGCGAGTTGTTTTTGGGCTGTAAGGCTCATTTCGCTCTGTGGAAGAAGTTGTTCTGCCTTGTGCCCCGTTCTCAGAAGGGGTCAATATATCAAGTGGGCGGAGCTGAAGTGTGGCATATTGCCAGGACCAGATACCTGTTTGGAACCCCAAAGAAGACGTCCGAAGACTGGCCTTCAGAATGGTTTTACATAGAAGACGTCCCCCTCCCGGATCCTATTAGAATCGGCCTTCCTGAGTTCGACAACGCCCCTTTGAAGAAGCGCTGGAGTTGGCATCCATGGAGCTCCCCGGAGGAAGATGACAGGGACATTCTTTACCTGATGAGCCGGATAAGTTTTTTAGCTCAAACCAGATTGACCATGATCGAGGTCATGGCCATATGTATTATGCGGGGGGTGCAGCCGCTTCAATATAGAAGCAACCCCATGTGGGATTTCAACGGGGAGGATGACGCCACCCGCCACGGCCGCAAAGGGCCGGGATCGGTTGCTGATCTAATAAAGATCTTATCCACTTTGTACAAGGGAGAAGAGGAGGAATTTCTTCGTTTGAACCCGCAGGGCGGATTTTCTATATACAATCCTCCGAGCTGGGTAAGCGGAGACTCTTTCTCGCCCATCCGTTTCTTATTCCCGTAGTTAAGTATTCAGTCGAGCGATTTCATCGCAGGAGCTGCGCCAGACTGTAAAGGAGATAAACAACCCCCCTCGACAAGCCGAGGACCTTGAACGGTCCCTTGACCTGTCCTCCCAGGAGGATCCGGACATATCTATGGAGCTGATCGATGGGGTATTCTACCAATCGAGTAATGACAACGCTTTGGTGGCCATTACGGCCGATTACCCTGGGCTACTTCCAGCCTCACAGGTGACTGAGACCGAAGTCCCAGCACTTCGAAAGGGGATTCGTCCTTGCATGTTTTTGATTACCGTATAATAGCCGTGTTTTGCAGGGGAGGTCCTTGAGGCGGAAGGCCGAGCCTGCGGCAACTAGCCAACAAGGGGACGCGAGGTCAGGCAGGCTGAAAAGAACGGCAGTACGGATTGAGACACCGGCGCAGTGGTACGGCGCGCCGTTTTTATTGCAAGACATTATTCTCAGAGGCATATTAACGCCCGTGCCCTCTTTTCAGGAAAAAGAGCGCTCTCCGGACTATACCGGTAGAGGCTACTAATCCCGCCTCCACCAGCCAGGCTCCAAGGCCAGATACGGAGGCGGGAACGAATACAAGGCATGCGCAGGGCATTCCTCCGACAGAGGATGCATATAAACTGTCCGCCACCAATTCCGAGGTGGAAAGTGGCATGAACCATAGGCGTCGCCGGACTGTTCTTCGTGATGCTTGTTTCTCCCAAGAGGCATTGGATGCCTTTAACTCGGGAGAAGCGTACCTCCGTGCCGCTCAAAATGGTCTAACTAGAGCCACGGAGCAGTATCTAAAAGACATACGGGTGAGAAAATTTGGTGATTATATATATCAGTAGCCCCTTAGACTTGAAACAGTTAGAATAACTGATTTAAGGATCATCTGTTATGCAGGTTCTTACCAAACAGAATACTCAACTGTCCCAGGAGCTAGAAGAGTGCAGAGCCCAACTTCAGGCCGCGCTGGCCGCGGCGGGGGAGCCCAAAGAGAGCCCCTCCAGTAATATATCCTTCAAATGATAAGTGTCATATAGGATGCGATGTATATGCAGATCTGACGATAAAATTGCCGATGACGCTGGAGTAAATCCGGATAAGCAACAACTCCTACGCCAGCTGGAGGCTGGTGAGAGCGTGCTTACGAGGGTGAGGCAGGAGAAGAATGATCTCCTAGATGCCAACACCAAGCTGGGCGTGGAACTAAGAGATGTTCGTGCCCAACTGTTGGACTCTGTTAAGGAGAATCAGCGGCTTCGACGCGGCATATTTAGTAAGTGCTTGAACGAACTTTGAAAAAGAGTTCGGTTAGGAAGCTGGCTGACAGAGTTATGTCTGTAGGTATGCTAACAGGTCGTCCTGCCGAGGAATTGCCCGGTTCAATGGGTGACCTTCTTCCCGAGCTCTCACAACTGCATGAACGAGTTCGTCAGGTGATGCAAGGCGTCGCCCAGGCCTTGTGGCCATCCGTCTCCATACCCGAAGGCCTTGGAGAGCTTGCAGAAAAGCTGAAGGGAGCGCGGCGGCGCTTTCGATTATGGAAGATATCGGCCTGCCGTCAGGGCGCTAGGGAAGCCTGGGAAATGGTGAAGACACGGTACACAAAGGATGACCAGAACCACATGGCCGAAGTCGGACCTGTGGGGCCTGATGGGAAGGAGATCCCTGTGAGCTTAGTGTACGACCAAGTAGAATTGGCCGCAAAGTATTCCCAACTGGACTGTAGACTAGACAGCCTATTGGATGGTATTGAAGAGGAATTCAGCCAGTCAAATTGACTATGTAATTTAAAGTGACATGTATAATGCCTTCTATCCGGATTGTAGATCGTTTGTTGTGGCGGACCTTTTCACTTCAACCTCGGGACCCGACGGTCCAGAGTGTATCCGAATACCCTCTCGGTTATGTAAGAACCGGGGCATGCGTGGAGACCAGGCGTAGCGGTCATTAGTGCTTTATCAGACAAGCGCCCAACTAGTTATGTTATATTACATGGGTAGTAAGAAACATCTTCCAGGGAGAATAGTTCCATTAAGGGTTCCTTTCCCTGGGTAAGCATGCCCTAAAGTGCATGTCCGGACTACGATAAGAAGCGCAGAAAAAGAATCTAGGGGCAGATATGGAAAATAAATAAAAGTCATCTTTTGTTCACTGACCGAATATTCCCTTAAGAACGCTAGCTTTCGATTTCACGAAGTCTGAGGTACACATCCGGCTGACCCGGTGGTAACAATCGTAGAGGTGCTCCCCTTATGCCCTAGCCAAATTAACGCGAACGTAGGGCATAAATACAAGAGCCAGGCAACCCAGCTTGGCCAAAACTTAAGTCATATCGATGCATATAATGGTGAAAAAAGGTACATGTGGAAGTATAACACATGTGTTGGGCGTGAGGCCTAGGTAAATAATTTAAGGTTCTTGTGAAAGAAGCCCCCAGGTATGAAGAGTGCGGCTAGCGCATCTGTAATGTACGAGTGAGGCATAGGGTGACCCTTGAAGGCCTAGAGAAATAATAAGAAAAAAGAAAGAAAGGGAAACAAGACAGATGATGCATATGCAGAAAATGGACAAAGGGAGGGGCCTAACATAGAGTCCGGTGCTAGGCATAGAATCTTTGAAGCCTAGCTGTGTTCCATGGATTCGGCTCGAGTCGACTAGTCGATGCATATCGCAGTTGGTACGCTCCATTAGTCAGAACTCGGTCGATAATGAAGGGACCTTCCCATTTGGGCTCGAGCTTGTTCTTTTTCTTATCCGGCAGTCGTAGAACTAGTTCGCCAACGTTATAAGTTTTGGCCCATACTTCTCTGCTTTGGTATCTGTGAGCCTGTTGCTGGTAAAATGCGGAACAGGCTTTGGCTACGTCGTGCTCTTCCTCCAAGTTGTCCAAACTGTCCTGCCAATCGAGCTCAGCTTCTCTTTCTTCATACACGCGCACTCGAGGTGAGTCATGAATTATGTCACAGGGCAAGACTGCCTCTGTGCCGTACACCATAAAAAACGGTGTATATCCGGTACTACGATTTGGCATGGTCCGCAGCCCCCAGAGTACGGAGTCGAGCTCCTCTACCCAGTGCATGTCACACTCCGTTACGGAACGCACTAATCTGGGTTTAATGCCGCTCATTATAAGACCGTTTGCTCATTCGACTTGACCATTGGTTTGTGGGTGATAGACCGAAGCATAATCGAGCTTGATGCCCATTTTGCTACACCAGGGTTTTACCTCGTCGGCCGTGAAGTTCGTGCCGTTATCAGTGATGATGCTGTGGGGAACGCCGTAACGGTGTACAACCCTAGATATTAAATCTATCACCGGTCCGGATTCGGCTATCTTAACCGGTTTTGCCTCTATCCATTTGGTGAATTTATCCACCATGACCAATAAGTATTTTTTTCTTGTGGGTTCCCCCTTTAAGGGGTCCAACCATGTCAAGCCCCCAGACCGCGAAGGGCCATGTAATGGGGATTATTTGGAGGGCGGTGGGTGGCATGTGGCTTTGATTTGCAAATAGCTGGCAACCGGCGCAATGTTGGACCAGGTCCTGTGCATCTGCCCGGGCCGTTGGCCAATAGAATCCTGTACGGAAGGCCTTGCTTACAAGAGCCCGGGCTGCGGCATGATGACCGCCGAGTCCGGCGTGAATTTCTGCCAAAAGGTTCCACCCTTCTTCTTCGGAGATGCATCTTTGAGGACTCCAGTAGTGCTTTTCTTGTACAATTCTCCCTCATGGACCCTGTAGGCCTTGGATTGCCGCACTATGCAGCGTGCCTCATTTTGGTCTTTCGGAAGTTCCTGTCTAGTTAGGTAGGCCAGGAATGGTTCTGTCCACGGGGCAATAGTGGCCTTTATTTCGTGGGCTGAATGTGTTATTTCGGTGGCGGAGCCTCCGATTGTGTCAGAGAGTTCGGTATCGGGTATTTTGGCCGGGTCCGGACTATTGTTACCGGTGTCCCCTTCCCATGCTATGGATGGCTTGAAGAGCCTTTCCAGAAAAATGTTGGGAGAGACCGCGTCGCGTTTTGCGCCGAGGCAGGCGAGTATATCCGCCGCCTGATTGTTTTCCCGAGCCACATGGTGAAATTCGAGCCCCTCGAACCGAGCTGACATTTTTAGGAGGCATTGCGATAAGCTGCCATTTTCGGATCTTTGGCATCAAAGTCTCCATTTTTTTGGGATATCGCGAGGTTTGAATCCCCGCGCACCTCTAGGCGTTGAATGCCCATGGATACAGCCATCCGAAGACCATGTACAAGGGCCTCGTATTCGGCTGCGTTGTTGGAGTCTTTATACATTATCTGTAGTACGTATTGGATGGTATCTCCCGTTGGGGACGTCAAAATGACGCCAGCCCCTAGACCAGCCAACATTTTGGAGCCGTCGAAGTGCATGATCTAGTTTGAATATGTGTCGTACTCCTTAGGGAGTTCGGCTTCCGTCCACTCGGTGACGAAGTCAGCCAAAACTTGCGACTTAATAGCTCATCATGGCTTGTAGGTTATGTCGAACGGGAGGAGCTCAATGGCCCATTTGGCAATCTGGCCTGTCGCGTCGTGGTTGTTTATAATATCGTTAAGTGGTACTTCCGAGGCTACCATTATCGAACACTCTTGAAAGTAGTGTCGCAGCTTCCGGGATGACATAAATACCGCGTACGCTATCTTTTCATAATGCGGGTACCATGATTTGCATGGAGTAAGGACAGTGGACACATAGTAAACCAGCTTTTGAAGGGGGAATTTGTGTCCGTCCACTTCTCGCTCGACCACGAGCACTGCGCTTACTACTTAATGAGTTGCCGCAATGTATAATAGCATTGGTCGTCAATGTTTGGCGCGGCCAGGACTGGGTTTGTTGCCGATATGGCTTTTATTTTGTCGAGTCCGGCCGTGGCGGCATCCGTCCACTCGAAGTGTTCGGTGTGCCGGAGGAGGCGATAAAGGGGTAATGCCTTTTCTCCCATGCGGGAGATAAAGCGGCTTAGAGCCGCTACCCATCTTGTCAATTTTTGTATATGTTTGAGGTCTGTTGGGGTAGCCAACTGTGACAATGCTCGGATTTTGGCCGGATTAGCTTCAATACCTCTACTGGAGACAAAGAATCCCAGGAGCTTTCTGGCTGGTACGCCAAAAATGTATTTTTCCGGGTTGAGCTTGATGTCATATATTCGGAGGTTATCGAATGTGAGCCTCAAGTCGTCTACTAGAGATTCGACATGCTTGGTTTTGATGACCACGTCATCTACGTATCCCTCCACTGTTTTGCTGATCTGGTTTGCCAGACAAGTCTGAATCATGTGCTGATATGTTGCGCCTGCGTTTTTTAGCCCGAAGGGCATTGTGTTGAAGCAGAATGGGCCATATGCTGTGATGAATGCCGTTGCGGCTTGGTCTGGCTCTGCCATTTTAATTTGATGGTAGCCAGAGTATGCGTCGAGGAAACACAATGAATCATGTCCTGCGGTAGCATCGATGATTTGATCGATGCGGGGGAGGGGGAAGGGATCCTTTGGGCAGGCCTTGTTAAGGTCCTTAAAATCGACGCACAAGTGCCAGGGTTTGTCCTTCTTTGGTACCATCACCAGGTTTGCTAGCCAGTCCGGATGTTTTATGTCTCTGATGAATCCGGCCTCCACTAGCTTGGCTAGTTCCTCTCCCATGGCTTGTCTCTTAGGTTCGGAGAAACACCGAAGAGCCTGCTTGACTGGCTTGAATCCTTTTAGGATATTTAGGCCGTGCTCGGCTAGCCTGCGTGGGATTCCTGGCATGTCTGAAGGGTGCCAGGCAAAAATGTCCCAGTTCTCGCGTAGGAATTCTCGCAGTGCGGCATCGACGTCAGGGTTTAATTGTGCCCCAATGGAAGCTGTTTTTGTAGGGTCCGTTGGATGTTCTTGGAATTTGACTATTTCGTCCACCGGTTTAAAGGAGGTGGACTTGCATCTTTTATCGAGTATCACGTCGTCCCTGTTCACCGTAGAGCGCAGTGCGGTTAGTTCCTCGGCCGCTAGGGCTTCGGATAGTGCCTCAAGGGTTAGTGCGGCTGTCTTATTTTTGGTGCGGAGTGCTATGTCCGGATCACTAGCAAGAGTGATGATTCCATTGGGCCCGGGCATTTTGAGCTTCATGTACCCGTAATGGGGTATGGCTTGGAAGATTGTAAATGCCTCCTGCCCTAATAGAGCGTGGTATCCACTGCTGAACGGGGCACTTGGAATGTAATTTCTTCGGACCTGTAATTTTCCGGTGTGCCGAATACCACATCTAGTGTGATTTTCCCAGCACAGCGTGCTTCCCGACTGGGGATGATTCCTCTAAAGGTTGTGCTACTTTGCTCAATGCAGCTCCAGTCTATTTCCATCTTTTGAAGACTTTCCTCATAGATGAGGTTTAATCCGCCGGCGCCGTCCATGAGTACCTTGGTGAGTCGAAAGCCGTCCACGATTGGACTGAGGACCAGTGCGGCTGGTGTTCGGGCTGTTCGGAATTTAGGTTCGTCACTGGCATTGAAGGTAATAGCCATGTCACTCCAAGGATTTATTTCTGCTATGTGGCAGATTTCGGCCATGCTGCAGAGTGTTCGCTTGCGTCTATTATTTGAGGCGAAGGTCTCAAAGACCGTTAACACTGTATTGTTGTCCACGGGATGGTGCTCTGTGGTATTTTGGAGGAGTAGATCCTCACCACTTTTGGCCACCTGCCGGAGTATCCAACATGCTCTAAGGCTGTGCGTTGGTATTGCATCCGCTGTACTATGAATTTTGTAGGGTCCGTTGAGCCATCCCTCCAGTATGGTTCCTTGCCCCGTAGAGGGCTTTTGCTTTTTGGTAGTTAACCCAGGTGTATTGTGATAATGCACCCTTTTATTTCGGACTGGGTTTGTATTCAGGGCCGGATAATCCCAAAATTTTATTTCGGTTTTCCAGGCGCTTTCCATCGCACAGTACTTTCGTACTATGGACACCAAGTCGGCAAAGCGTGTAATTTCGCGGCGACTTATGGCGTTGAGGATTCCCTTGTCCATGCAATTATTGCATAAGAATGAAATTGCATCTTCCTCGCAGCAGTCCTTTATCCTGTTCATGACCAGGAGGAATCTGGCCTAGTAATGGTGTACTGTTTCTTCGGGATCTTGCCTAATTTGGTATAGATCGCTTATGTTTGGGTGGGTGGGTGGAATTGAACCCGAATCCTCACCCAATCTGAGACTCAGGGGCCAAGGAGTTTACGAACTCGGAAGTTTGGATTCTTGGATGTTTTCCAATAAATCTAGCCCGCTGCTTGACTCTAGGTTCAGGTCTTGAGTGACGTCCTCCCCTCCACGGGTATCCGGCTTGGAGGGATCGGGAATCCGGACATAGGTAGTCCTTAAGATAGATGAAGGGTTGCCGCATTGTTCCTCCACTACTGCAACGTGATGGGTGACCTGGGGAGAGTTGATCTCTCTCAGATCGGGTTTAGGCCCAATCTGATCATAGTCTGTAGCGACTCCCAGGGCGGCGATGCGATCCAAGAGCTCGTTCAGGGAAGAGAGCTCCCTTGGATCTAACTGTTCGGCGAGTTCCGAGATGACGTGAAGATTGCTTTCGATGACCCGAGAAGTCATCGTCGGCACAGCGGCCGAATAGGCGGTCATAAGAAAACCACCTAGCCGGAGAGTTTGGCCGATAGCCAAAGCTCCCTTAGCAACAGTGTCGTCTTTAAGGACAGGATGAGAGATCCTTCTTGGTGGTGATGGCACAGCGGAACTCTCAATGAAAGCACCAATGTCGGTGTCAAAACCGGCGGATCTCAGGTAGGGGGTCTCGAACTGTGTGTCTAGGCCGGATGGTAATAGGAGGCAGGGGACACGATGTTTTACCCAGGTTCGGGCCCTCTTGATCGAGGTAAAACCCTACGTCCATATGGGTAGTACAAGAGTAGATCTACCATGAGATCAGAGAGGCTAAACCCTAGAAGCTAGCCTATGGTATGATTGTATGTTGTCCTACGGACTAAAACCCTTCGGTTTATATAGACATCGGAGAGGGTTAGGGTTACACAAGGTCGGTTAGGAGATATCCATATCCGTATTGCCTAGCTTGCCTTCCATGCCAAGTAGAGTCCCATCCGGACACGAGACGAAGTATTCAATCTTGTATCTTCATAGTCTAATAGTCCGGCCGAAGGATATAGTCCGGCTGTCTGGAGAGCCCCTAATCCAGGACTCCCTCACCACCCATCGGCCTTGAGGGCTGGGCCCGCACATAATGGGGAAGCTCGGAGCAACGAAGTCGATACCTTGGGTGCTAGAACTCGAGGATGGAGAGGTTGAGGAGAAGTTTGGCGTCAAAAAGAACGGCCCTTGGTTCCTTTATAAAGGTAGCGGGGATTAAATGCCTCCTCCTGAACCTAAAAGCCTGCCTATTCCTAAGGAATCTTTCCAACGGAATAGTTGGGTTACCCGCGCTCGTATTAATGATAATCCCGCAATAAGGGGACACGATGTCTGCTTCGACAGAACGTGCCTAGTAACCGCGCCTCGAAACATGGAACGGCGGGACAGGAAACAGTTCGAAAAACCGGGCGAGCGTGATGTCATGTTGTAAAAAGTTGTCAGCAGATTGACTCCTGGAATATTATATTCTCTCTGCGGTTGTGTGTGGTGTGTGTGTTTGCATGTCCGGACACGTCGATACATCCGAAGACTATTTTGGAGTTCGGAAGAAGGAACCCGCCTTGCAATACCGAAGATAGGCCTACGCGCCGGATACCATGTCATTGAAGCCAGGTTCAAGGGCTACTGAGGGAGTCGTGGACTAAGGGGTCCTCGGGCGTCCGGCCTATTAGCCATGGGCCGGACTGATGGGTTGTGCAGATACGAACACCGAAGACTACACCCGTGTCCGGATGGGACTCTCCTTGAAGTGGAAGGCATGCTTGGCGACTAAATATGTACATTCCTTTCTTTGTAACTGACCTGGTGTAACCCTAGATCCTCCCGGTGTCTATATAAACCGGAGGACTTTGTCCAGAGGAGATACATTATCATAACCATACAAGCTACACCTGTACGGTTTAGCCTTTACGATCTCGTGGTAGATCAACTCTTGTAATACTGATATTCACCAAGATCAATCAAGCAGGACGTAGGGTATTACCTCCATAGAGAGGGCCCGAACTGGAGTAAAACATTGTGTCCCCTGTCTCCTGTTACCATCAACCTTAGAAGCACGGTTCGGGACCCGCTACCCGAGATCCGCCGCTTTTGACAGCGACGGGAGGTACTTGCTACTTTTGTTTGATAGTGAATCCTGTGAACCCTCTCCGAATTATGGAAACATATGTATGACCCGGCTGGAGCTTGACGATTCACTGGCGACCCGCCCTGACCAGACGGTTTACAAGCAACCCGCCTGAACATTATGACTCATTGGTAACCCGGCGGGCGGGACAGACGGATAACAAGGCCCAAGGCCCAGAAGGCTGGTTTATGTTAATGATGGGCCGGTTTAAGAGGAAAGGCATAAGGAGTATTCTCCTACAAAGGAAGGAAGACTAGGACTCCACTTGTAATAGTGTAATCCTAATCCTAATAGTACTAGTCATGTAAGCCGCTCCTTAAACATATATAAGGAGGGGCATGGCACCCCAAGAGGGACAAGATTCACAAGTTCCCCGAGTTGGACAAGTTAGGTTTAGACAGACAACTCAATAGCTCTCGAGATAGAGCTCCCTTGTAATCATCAATATCAATGACGCGGGACATAGGCTTTTACCTCCATCGTGAGGGGCCAAACCTGGGTAAAACCTCGCATCTCTCGTTCCACTCAACCCCTCTCAAGCTATCACATAGATGTGCTGGCCTTGCGACTAAGTCATTTCAACAAGGACATCTATCGTGACAAATCCACGATAGTTGGCGCCCATCGTGGGGCCTGCGCACGGTGGTGTTGAGTTCTTGGAGGGATCTTTCTCAGGGATCTAAAAGCTCGTGATTGGACAGGTGAAGGAGAGCCGGCACAAAGCACTCACGCAGGATAACCCGGCATATACGATCTTAAAAGGTCCAAGAAAAATTAGGGCTGTGATTAGTTTGTTGCCGTAAGTCGCCGAGACATAATCCGCTGAGACCAAAAGAAAGTCGATCTCCATTGTTGCGTCATCCTATAGGGGTGTACGCTGTTTAATTAAACTGATGGGTCACCGATCGTAAATGTGTGCGAGTCCCGAATAAATTTTCATAGCAACGGTAGCAGCCCACGTCAGAATTAATCAGCAAGTGAAATCAATACGAAGCAACCAGTACGTCAAGGCATCCTTTGATGACGCGACTCCAAGGGATACCGACCATGGCAAAAAGTGTATAAGCCGGCTCAAGTTAAACGTCGATGGTACGACCGTTCACAAAAAGTGTAGTCAGGCATGGGATTGGACTTGCCGAGATTAAGTGGAGTAGATCAGATCAACTACTGCTAGTACTAGTATTTGTGTACAGAAAGAAAGAGGGCAGCCGGCCTGCGGAGATCCTGATTCCAACATGGAAATTAAAAAAAAAGGAAAGGAAAAAGTGACCTCGACCTAGAGATGAAGACAACCACGACAAGGAGTCAATGGCCACGACTCGGATTAATCACGACGAGCAGCCTTGGCCGCCGTTTCTGCGTCCGGCCTCAGTTACTGCCATTACACCGCCCCGGATTACTCCGCCATCACGGGCCCGTCGTCTTCACCTCCTTCGAGCCGCCGTCGCACCTAGCTTCCTACGGGCTGCTCCTCCTCGCTCTTGCGTGAGCTCACCCCTGTGGCCTGGCGGTGGCCTCACCTTCTGTTGCAGGTCGCCAGGCCTCCCTGCCGGTCTCTGTCTCTGCTGCACCCCGGTGCCTCCACATCGTGTTCTTTCACGACGAGCCAGTTTTCGCCGTCATCATCTGCAAGATCCGCCATCCGGGTCTTGAATCTGGCCTTCACCTGCGGCTACATGAGACGCCGCCCTGACAGATTGCCGAACCGCTGTTGCGCCTGGTTTTTGCAGCCAGCCGCCCCTGCCGGTCTCCCGAGACGCCTCGGCCGCCTCCTCCGAGTCGCCGTTGTAGAGGCACCTCGAGTTGGCCATCCTCTCCAACCCATTGCAATACATCTCCACTACTTCGCTGTTCTGAGTCGGCACCGCCGCCTTGCTCCATCTACGCAAGTGCCGCCGGCCACCATCATCACCTCTGTGTCCGGTTCTGCCATCTGCTTCTACCGCGCGTGGCCGTAGCCTCGCGCTGAGCCGCCTTGGAGGTCCGGCTGCTCTGTTCCTCCACACAGAGGCTGCTGCCGGCTTGCCTCGCACTAGCATTGCCTCCGCCGGCCCTTGCACCCCTCTGCTGTCACGCCACCATGTTGCGTGCCTGCTTCCACTGCCGGATCAGTGGCCACACCCCAGCCGCCGCGTTCGTCTTTGAACCGCCACTGCTGAACCTGCTCTAAGCCGCCACTACCTTGCGGTGCATTGAGTGCCTCTTTACCACGCCTCGCTTGTGCTGAGCTGGGGTACTATTCCATGGAGGTAACCGGTGCAAGTGGCAGGACCTCTGATTCAAGTACCAAGGCTGCAGCTGGACTGGATATGCCACTAGCAAGCTGCGTGTGCATGCGTGCAATATCAAACAGCAAATAATGCCAAAAAAAGGAGCAAGCCCTCACACAGAGAAACAAGCTAAAGGACTCACGGTCTAAGCTAATCACACACACACACAAAAAGTGTTCTACTGGTTGATGAGAAAGAACCACTTCAAAATTTGATGGATTGGTGGTTTGTTGGTTGGACGTGAAGGCCATCACTCGGTCAAATTTCGGTCAAAATGCTGTGTAGTTACTGCCTCCAAAAATACATCAGGTGATCCCATTCTATCTATTTCATCTATATATGATAATCTGTCTGTGAACAGTTACTCTATTTTGCAAAATTTTATGCAGGACAATTATTTATGACAAAAGTGATGTTGTACCACGGATAAGGAGTGCATACCAGCATTATTCTGCACTGGCATTCGTCCGTGCCATGCTGTTCAACAGATTTGTGCAAGATGCAGCTTCTGCGGCCCAGTCTATATCAACATGACGCCATTCGTGCAGCTTACTGCTTGTGATTGACTCGCTCGTCCGCGCGGTTTACCACGCCCGCGGTTGGCTCGCCCGTCCGCGCCGACTTACGCCACTGCGGCCGATTCATGTGCCAGAGCCATCTCTAATGTTGTGGTCATTTTTGCCGTCCGTCTCTCACGGCCTGGTCTACATCAACACACCGGGCCGCACCTGTCTGCATGAGCTGTTTATTGAGTATAAAACCTGCTCGTGTAGCCCGGTTTTTCTTCCAAATTGGAGGCAAATTATCATCAACCTCTGATACGTCTTCGTCGTATCTACTTTTCCAAACACTTTTGCCCTTGTTTTGGACTCTAACTTGTATGATTTGAATGGAACTAACCAGGACTGACGCTGTTTTCAGCAAAACTGCCATGATGTCGTTTTATGTGCAGAAAACAAACGTTCTCGGAATGACCTGAAACTCCATGGAATATCTTACAATGAAAAATAAAAAATCCTCGCCAAAGATGAAGACCAGGGGGCCCACACCCTGTCCAGGAAGGTGCCCTCCTAGGGCACGCCCCCTACCTCGTGGGCCCCCTGGAAACCTCCCGACTCCAACTCCAACTCTATATATTTGCTTTCGGGGAGAACAAAATAGAAGAGAAGATTTGATCATGTTTTACGATATGGAGCCACCGCCAAGCCCTATAACCTCTCGGGAGGGCTGATCTGGAGACCGTTCGGGCTCCTGAGAGGGGGATTCCTCGCCGTAGTCATCATCAACCATCCTCCGTCACTAATTTCATGATGCTCACCACCGTGCGTGAGTAATTCCATCGTAGGCTTGCTGGACGGTGATGGGTTGGATGAGATTTACCATATAATCGAGTTAGTTTTGTTAGGGTTTGATCCCTAGTATCCACTATGTTCTGAGATTGATGTTGCTATGATTTTGCTATGCTTAATGCTTGTCACTAGGGCCCGAGTGCCATGATTTCAGATCTGAACCTATTAC
Organism: Triticum monococcum; assembly: GCA_034509565.1. NCBI lineage: Eukaryota > Viridiplantae > Streptophyta > Magnoliopsida > Poales > Poaceae > Triticum > Triticum monococcum. Next base: position 344,448,466 of record CM067847.1, read on the forward strand.
GTTTTCATTAATATATGAGAGTTCTTGATCCTATCTTGCAAGTCTATAGTCACCTATTATGTCTTATGATCCGTTAACCCGAAGTGACAATAATCGGGATACTTACCGGTGATGACCGTAGTTTGAGGAGTTCATGTATTCACTATGTGCTAAGGCTTTTTCCGGATCTCTATTAAAAGGAGGCCTTAATGTCCCTTAGTTTCCATTAGGACCCCGCTGCCATGGGAGGGTTGGACAAAAGATGTCATGCAAGTTCTTTTCCATAAGCACGTATGACTAGATTCGAAATACATGCCTACATTACATTGATGAATTGGAGCTAGTTCTGTGTCACCCTATGTTATGACTGTTACAGGATGAACCACATCCGGCATAATTATCCATCACTGATCCGATGCCTATGAGCTTTCCATATACTGGTTTATGCTTATTTACTTTCCCGTTGCTATTTTTACAATCACTACATAATACCAAAAATATTACTTTGCTTTCATTACTCTTTTGTTACCATTACCACCACTATCATATTACATTGCTGCTAAACACTTTGTTGCAGATACTAAGTTTCGAGGTGTGGTTGAATTGACAACTCAGCTGCTAATACTTGAGAATATTCTTTGCCTCCCCTTGTGTCGAATCAATAAATTTGGGTTGAATACTCTACCTCGAAAGCTGTTGCGATCCCCTATACTTGTGGGTTATCAAGACAAATTTCTGGCGCCGTTGCCGGGGAGCATAGCTCTATTCTTTGAGTCACTTGGGATTTATATCTTCTGGACACTATGAAGAATTTGAAAGACTCTAAGACAACAATTTATCCCTCAACTACGAGGGGAGGTAAGGAACTGCCATCTAGCTCTGCACTTGATTCACCTTCTGTTATGAGTAAGCTTGCGACACCTAAACCTGCTTTTTCTATTCGTTCTGATATGTTGCTTGTTATTCATGATGCTACTTCTCCTATACATCATACTTATGATGAAACTACTTTTATGCTTGATAATACTGTGCCACTTGGTGATTTTCTTGAGGAACGACTTGCTAGGGCTAGAGAGATTGAAAATATTGAATCTGATTATGATGATGAAGAATCACTTGTTATTCCCGAGGGTTATTTATTTGATCAAGAAGCTTCTTTAGCTATTTTAGCTTGCAAAGATAGATATGAACTCAAAAGTTTATTAGCTAAATGGAATAAGCAATCTCTAAATGCTAGGATGAAGCCTGACCCTGCTTTTGCTACTTCACATATATGTGTTACTGATAAGGATTATGAATTCTCTGTTGATCCTGATATAATTACTTTAGTTGAATCTGATCCATTTCATGGCTATGAACCTGAAACTGTTGGGGGCACATCTTAATAAATTAAATGATATAGCCACCCTGTTCACTAATGATGAGAGATCTCGCTACTTTTATATCCTTAAAATATTTCCATTCTCATTGAAGGGTGATGCTAAGATATGGTTTAATTCTCTTGATCCTGGTTGTGTGCGTAGCCCCCAGGATATGATTTACTATTTCTCTGCTAAATATTTCCCTGCTCATAAGAAACAAGCTGCTTTAAAGGAAATATACAACTTTGTGCAAATTAGAGAAGAGAGTCTCCCACAAGCTTGGGGGAGGCTTCTCAAGTTACTTAATGCTTTGCCAGATCACCCTCTTAAGAAAAATGAAATACTTGATATCTTTTATAATGGACTAATCGAGGCTTCCAGAGATTACCTGGATAGTTGTGCTGGTTCTCTTTTCAGGGAAAGAACATGGGATGAAGCTGAAATCTTATTGAAATATATGTTGACAAATGAAAATAATTGGGAACCTCCTAAGCCAGCTCCTGCTCCAATTAATGATCCTATTCCTAAACCAACTCCGAAGAAGAGAGGTGTTCTATTTCTCAGTCCCGAAGATATGCAAGAGGCAAAGAAATCTATGAAAGAAAAAGGTATTAAAGCTGAAGATGCTAAGAATTTACCTCCAATTGAAGAAATACATGGTCTTAATTTACCGCCTGCCGAAGAAACATATGATCTTGATCCTTATTGAAGAACCTCTAGACCTCGATAACCCGACACAGGTAGTAAAGTTAAATTCTCTCTATAGATATGATAGAGCTGAAATCCCTCCTACTAAAATTGCTAGTCAATGCTTGGATGAGTTTGATAATTTTATGTTTAAGCAAGAAGACTTCAATGCTTATTTTGGTAGACAATTAAAACAAGATGTTGATATGATTAAATACTTGGGTGATTATATGGCTAATATTAGAGGTGAATTTAAACTTGTTAGCAAACATGCTTCTATGGTTACCACTCAAGTAGAACAAGTACTTAAAGCTCAAAAGGAATTGCTCAATGAGATGAATAGTAAGAAAAATGATTATGCTGTTAAAGTGGCTACTCGAAGTGGTAGAATGACTCAGGAACCTTTGTATCCCGAAGGCCACCCTAAGAGAATTGAGCAAGATTCTCAGAGAAATAATGTTGATGCACCTAGTTCTTCTAAAAAGAAGAAAAAGAAAAATTATAGAACTGTGCAAACTTCTAGTGAACCTATTGCTGAACCACCTGATAATCCAAATGATATCTCTATGTCTGATGCCGAAAGACAATCTGGCAATGAACATGAACCTAATGAAAATGTTGATGATGATTTTCATAATGATGCTCAACCTAGTAATGATAATGATGTAGAAATTGAACCTGATGTTGATCTTGATAACCCACAATCAAAGAATCAACGTTATGATAAGAAAGACTTTGTTTCTAGGAAACATGGTAAAGAAATAGAGCCTTGGGTTCAGAAACCCATGCCTTTTCCTCCCAAACCATCCAAGAAAAAGGATGATGAGGATTTTGATCGCTTTGCTGAAATGATTAGACCTATATTTTTGCGTATGCGATTAACTGATATGCTCAAAATGAATCCTTATTATAAGTACATGAAATATATTGTTACAAATAAAAGAAAGATACCAGAAGCTGCAATTTCCACGATGCTTTCTGATTATACTTTTAAGGGTGGAATACCAAAGAAACTTGGAGATCCAGGAGTACCTACTATACCATGCTCCATTAAAAGAAACTATGTTAAAACTACTTTATGTGATCTTGGAGGCGATGTTAGTGTTATGCCTCTCTCTTTATATCGTAGACTTGACTTTAATAAGTTGACACCTACTGAAATATCTTTGCAAATGGCTGATAAATCAACTGCTATACCTGTCGGTATTTGTGAGGATGTGCCTGTTGTGGTTGCAAACGTTACTATTTTAACGGACTTTGTTATTCTTGATATTCCTGAGGACGATAGTATGTCTATTATTCTTAGAAGACCTTTTCTTAATACTACAGGGGTTGTTATTGATTGCTACAAAGGCAATGTCACTTTTCATGTTAATGGTAATGAACATACGGTACACTTTCCGGGGAAATAACCTCAAGTTCATAGTATCAATTCTATCGGAAAAATTCCATTGACTATATTTGGAAGTTTTGAATTTAATCTTCCTACTGTCAAGAAGAAATATGATATACTTATTATTGGGGATGTGCATATCCCCATTGAGGTAACCTAGTGTTATTCGAAATTTCTCCGGTTTCATGTTAATCGGAATGAGTTTGTTAACAAAACTTGATCAACCTTGTTAGTGGATTCCTTTTGATGAGCATGAGATGGATGAAACTAGAAGCACAACCTTTTTTACCCTCTCTATACTTTCTGTTATTTAGTTGAAATAAAGTAAAAATAGTATTTTTCTGTCTGTTTCTTGATTTATCCGTGCAATATAAAAATGTCCCGAAAATAAAAGTCCTCAGAATGACATGCCAATTTAATATGATTTTTTCGGGAATATTTGAGGATTTATGGTGCAAAAATTACCGCGGGGGAGCTGCCACCTGGTCACGAGGGTGGAGGGCGCGCCCTACCCCCTGGGCGCGCCCCCCTCCACTTATTCCTGCACCATCCTCTTCTTCTTCCTCCCACAAACATGAAAAACCAACTCAAGCACGAGTTCCAGCCCTCTTTGCTGCCATTTTCGATCTCCTTGCTCAAAGCATCTCTCACAAAACTGCTTGGGGAGATTGTTCCTTGGTATGTGACTCCTCCATTGGTCCAATTAGTTTTTGTTCTAGTGCTTTATTCATTGCAAAATTTTGCTGCTTAGGTGACCCAGTTCTTGGGCTTACATGTCAAATTTCTATGGTCAAAAGTAATTTTGATGCAAGATATAGGCCCTAGGCACTTGTAGGAGTAGTTGATACCAATATTCTTGAGTTTGGTTTACTTTTATTTTGAAGTTACTAAAATTTTTAGAATTTTTCAGAAAATGATGAGGAGACTTTTGAGGGGCTCATCGAGCCAAAGCTCGAAGGAGAAGGCACCAAAGCCTAAGTATAATTTGCCTCGCACCGCGGAGGTTAGGGCGTGTGAATGGCCTTCCGAGGATTTCTTAAGAGCAGCCGGGATTTCATGAATTCGCTCAGACTACAGGCTATCGGGGGTGTCTGATCCCTCACACACCTATGGGGATCGGCGGACCGAGCCCCTTTTGGTTTGGCAGGGGGCGGTGGATGCACAAAGAGCAGATCGAGGCGAAACACACGAGCGAGACGATCGATTTACCCAGGTTCGGGCCGCATGGATGCGTAAAACCCTACTCCTGCTTTGGTGGTTGTATTGAGTTCTTGCTCGGGAGCGGCGAGTGCTACAGTACACTCAAGCAGCTGGCGAGACCGAGCATGAGAATGGCTGTCCTCCCCTCTCTGTTGCGCATGGGCCTCCTTTTATATGTCTAAGGGGTCACCGACACGTGGCAACAGAGGAGAGGGTAAAAATGTAAAAGGGGTGGTAGTTGGCGCCACCGCCTGCTATAGTCGCATCCTACCTAACTCTGACGGCAGGGGACAAGGGCATTAAATGCCCGTCTGTGTCACCTTGACGGCCCAGAGAGGGACCGCTAGGAATGCCACCGTTTGCCACGATGGTTATCTTGTCAGCACTTGCTTGCCACCGCATACCCCCGGCTGCACAGCCTCCCGCCACGTACGCCGGGAATGGTCCCAGGGCGACACATTGCTGGGTGAGCTGGAGCGCGGGCTGTGGGGTAGTGGCTTGCCGCGGCAAGCGCCTTGCCGCGGATGTTGTCTTGTCGCGTCCGGGAGCTTGCCGCTCACCAGATCTTGTCGGGACGCGTGGTGCGCCGCAGCGAGCTTCTCGAGATGCTTTTGTTGGTCTTCCCGGCAAGCTCCTCTTGCCGGGGTCTCGTCTCCTTCCCGACAAGCTCCTCTTGCTGGGGCCTTGTCTCCTTCCCGGCAAGCTCCTCTTGCCGGGGCCTTGTTTTGCTCTTGGATACTTTGTTCTTGAATGGCCCCAAAGGGACCACGGAGGGTCTTGGCGGTCGCCCGGCAAACCTTGCCGTGGGTCGCTGCGACTGCCCATACACAAGTTCGGGATACTAAGGTACCCCCACTTTAGTACACCGACAGGAGCCCCCGGGCCTGGGCCATACACGGTCCCGAGTGCTCTTGGGCCAGGCCCAAAACAGTGCACGGGCATGCGCGGCCTAGGGCACGCCACATCTGACTCCGCACCCACCGCGCCCTCCCCAAACGGCACGCGTCAAACGCGGCACCGTGCATGACGTGGGCGGTGTGCGCGGGGCTGCGCTCCACGCGCAGGCGTCACGTCGCGGTAAAAGGGGATGGTTGGTGCGCCTCCTCCCCGTAAACGGAGGGAGGCATGGAAGCGTGGTGGGCGGAATCGTGGGGAGTTGTTTATTCGTGGCGGCGAAACGTCCCCCCCCCTCTTTATAAGCAGAGGAAATAGGGGTACGGCGCCGTCCGCCCGTTGCTGCTTCCAATCTCAAAACCTTCGCCGCTCCCCGTCTTCTCAGAGCAACAAGAGAGCAGCGCCCTACTCCCCCATCCCCACCAGCGCCACTACCACCGTCAGCCTCCTCCTCCACCTTCACCATGGCCCCGAAGGGCGACAAGGGAAAAGTGGTGAAGTCGACCGAGGCGCAGCGGCTCGCGAACATGCGGAGGGAGCGAGCCATCTTCCCCTCCAAACTCGGCACGAAGGCGTTGCGGGAGCGGTATTACCTGTTCTGGTCGGCGGAGACGCGAGCTCACCCGCGGACCAGGGTGCTCCCGGCTGAAGCCCACACGAAGGCTCCGGACGGGTACCCTTTCTTTGCCGTGTTCTTCTACTGCGGGCTCTACCCACCCTTTTCTGAATTCTTCTGTGATATTATGAACACATATGGCTTCTACCTCCTTGACTTCACCCCCAACGCCGTCCTCACCATGGTAGTTTTCGCACATCTTTGCGAAAACTTTGTCGGAGTCCACCCTAGTGTAGCTCTCTTCCGCCATTTCTTTATCCCTCGAGCAGAGAGAGGAGAGACTCTATCCGGCGGAATCGCCTGGGTCTCAAGAGCCAGCAAGAAGGAATCTTATCTAGAGGGGGAGTTCCGCGGCAAGTGGGAGGAGTGGAGAGCAGATTGGTGCTGGATTGTCGAGGGGAGCCCGCAGTCATTCACCGTCCGGCGCTAAGCAGCAGCAGTGCGCGGCGATGACTGGAGCGACTTGGCCCCGGAAGACAGCAAGCTGACGATTGCCGTCACCAGGATCCGGTGTCTTAGGCTTGCCGGACTCACCGTAGGCGCTGTTGGCGCAGACTTTCTTCGCCGCCGCATTTCCCCTCTGCAGGAACGGGGAAGGCCTGCCTGGGAGTTCAAGAACGCGGCAGACATTATGAGGCTTCGCCCAGGCCTCAACTATAATTTCGCTGTCCTCGAGCACACTAGCATGCTGCAGGAGCTCTTCAAATACGATTCGGATCACCCCGAAGTCTTCAGGCTGCCGCAGGGCGTCATCCCTTTGTGCAACAACTCTGCGCTCGACCGCATCCGGGCGATGATGTCGTTGTGCGATTCGCACGGAATCGAGCCAACTTGGCAAGACCCCGAAGCCGAGGTCGTGCAGCAGTTCTTCGACGACCTAGTGGAAGTGCCGATCCACACCGATGAGAAGGACGGCCTCATCCGCGACCACCGAGGCGGAGCTGGCGTACATAGCCACCAGGTTGGAAGAGGCAGCGGCAGCCGCCACTGCAGGCGAATTTGGGTTTACTTTTGAGGAAGCGGCGGCAGAAGAGGAGAAAACCCGTGCCGAGCGAGACGAATTCCTCGGCAAGAAAGAGCTCGCCGAGCAAGAGGAACTTACCGGCAAGGAAGATCTTGCTGGGGGCAGCGCCGAGCCGAGCGAGCCTGCCGGGGATGCGAGCGACTCGCTGGAGATCGACTCTTCCTCCACTTCGTCCTCCGATAGCCCGCCGCCGGCCGCGCCCCCATCTCCGCCAAGAAGGCGTCTCAGCAAGGCCGGGGATGTAGCGGGGCGGCAGGCGGGCCAGCAGTCGCCGTGCCGCACGACGCGCTCCACCGCGGCAAGCACTGTTGCCGCGGGAGCGCCCCATGCTGCCGCTGCAACTGGAGCGGGATCTTCCCGGGCTGCCGCCTCTGCTCCCGCCAAGCGACCAAGGGAGCCTACCCCTCCACCTTCCCGCGCCAGCCGCGGGCCGGATTTCGACTTCTCCGCGTTTAGCTCCGACGAGGAAGAAGAGGAGGAGTAAGTTCTTCTCATTGTACTTGTAATTCTTTGATTTCCGCTGTTTTTGTCTTGCCTTGTTTCTCACTTGCCTTCCTCTGCATCTCTTCCTTTTCAGGACTCTGGCACAGAGAGCAGCAAAGAGGGCCAGGGTGCCGGTGATCGTCATCGAGGACGAACCCACTGCATCAACAGGGGACGTGCCCGAGATGAACTTATCGGACCCGGCGGCTGATCTTCAGAGCAGCCCCCAGCGTAAGTGTTTTGTTTACTTTCCGCTGTTGGGCGCACATGAAGATCCTTGCTATGCTGATACTTGTTTGTTGGCTTGCGCAGGAGCAGAACAGCCTCACCAGGGGAGCCTGGAGACCGCCCCTAAAACGCCAAGGGGGAGTCCTCCAACGAGGGAGAGGTCTCCGGCAAGGGAGAGCTCTCCGGCGAGGGAGGAGGCTCCGACAAGGGAGGAGCCCCCGGCAAGGGAAGGGACTCCGGCAAGGGAGGAGCCCCCGGCGAGGGAGGAGACTCCGGCAAGGGAGGAGCCCCCGGCACGGCAAGGATCTCTGGCATGGGACCGCGCCAGCGATCCCCCGGCGACGGAGACCCCGGCGGCAGGCCCTGGCACAGGTAACCTGCTTGCTTCTTCAACTTCCCTTGGGCTCTTCTTCTTCTTCGGTTTTGCTTGAATCTTCTCCCCTCCTCCGGCCATCAGATCCATTTGTTGCAGAGCCGATGGAGACGGAGGTCGCCGCCGAGGAAGCAGCCGGCGCCGGCGAGGAGGCTGCCAGGGCTGCCGCTGCGGAGGCGGGCGGGGAGTCTGGCGGTCGTACTGACGACCCGGAGGCCACAGGAGCGCCAGGCGCTGCTCCGACCACTGACCCCTCCGCCGCAGCTGCCGCTGCAGGCTCCGAAGAGCCCCAGCCTGGCACCTATCTGAAGGCCGGCGAGAACATCTTCATTAGCCTCCCCTGGGCGTCAAGCTCCAGGGCGCCGATCGAGGGGGAGACGCTGGACGGTGAGGTGCTTGCCTCTGCCGGGCTGAAGCTGGTTGATGCGCCAAGCAGCAGCAGCGGCGATCCTGAAGAGGAGCGCCTGCTGTGGAAGCTAGTGGTGCTCTACCGCACCCGGCAAGCCAAGCTGGAGTCCCACGAAGCGCTCCTGGAAAAGGCTGGCGCCGACATCGAGAAGCGCGCAGAAGAGCTCTGAGGCGCCCACCAGGAAGCTCTCCGCTCCCTGGCAAAGGAGTGGGACCAACTCGCCGAGGCGCAGCAGGCCTTCCTCCTCGAGAAGGCCGACATTGAAGAGCGCCAACGGCTTGTCGCGAAGTTGTCTTCGCAGGAGGGTGACTTGGCGCAGCGGAAGGTCAACCTCGACCGCCACGAGGAGGAACTTGACGCGCGCGAGCGGGCAGTTGGCGGAGCCGTCAAGCGGGCCGAAGACGCCGCCGCAGCTGCCAAGGCCGCTAAGGCTGTGTTGGAGCTGAAGGCGACGCAGCTGGAGGCGGACCTCAAGGCGAGCGGCGACGAGCTTGCCGCGCTCAAGCTTGAGCGGGAGATGGACGCCAGCGGCTACTTGGAGCTGCAGGCCCTTTTCGCCGACAAGGGCAAGGAGCTGGACGCCGCCAAGAACTCCAACGCCGATCTCGAAGCGAAGCTGGCGGCCCTGACCAAATCTCTGGACGGCGCCAAGGAGCGGGAGGCGGCCCTGAAGGAGGAGGTCAAGGCCGGCAAGGTGCTACTGGCGAAGGCCGCCGCCGCCCGGAAGACTTTGTCGGAGGATATGGAGCGCTGGATGGAGGGTCTGGTGGACGTCGCCGCGGATGTCAACAAGGAGCTGGCATAGTTGGTGATAGTGGATCTCGCGTACTCCTCCGACGAGAACCTCCAACCCAGCGCCAAGCTCACTCTGTTCTTCAAGGGCGTGGCGACGGTGCTCCAGCAAATCCGGGAGCAGTTCCCGAAACAGCATGCCGACGAGTCGCGGAAGATATGCGCAGGAGCTGTCCAGAAGGTGCTGATGAAGGTGGCCTTCCACAACCCAGGCCTCCGCCTCAACAACATCCTCCGAAGCCTGCCGCCAGATGCTGATCAGGAGGAGCTCAAGGCCCTTGTCGCACCTATCGTGGACAAGGTGAGCGGAATCAGGAGGGTCGAAGGCGACCGTGTAGACTAGGCCATTTATCTTCTTCTTTCCTTGTCGCTGTCAATCATGTTATGAAAAACAGTCTGTTAGAGCCGCGACAAGTTATTCTGTAATATACTCTATCCTTGATTAGTAATTGCTATGTTATTTCCTTTACTTGCTTCCTCCCCTTGTATGTTTTTACCCTACGCTTTTAGGGAACTTGCCGGTGCGGGCACCTTTGCCGCGAGCGCTGAGTGCGGAACATCAGCAGCCTGCCGGCGGTGCTGCAACCGACAAGAAACCTTGTCGCGGAGCTAGTCGCGGCTTACTTAAGTCGTTGAGTGGACTCGAAATGAAAGTAAGGCAACTAGCTACGAGTTGGTTCCCTGCCGGCGGTGCCGCAACCGACAAGAAACCTTGTCGCAGAGCTAGTTGCAGCTCCCTTAAGTTGTGGAGCGGACTCGAAACAATAGTAAGGGGGCGACTAGATACGAGTTGGTACCTCCGCGCACAGGTCTTCCATACAAGGGTCGATCGCAAGAAGGAAGATAACTCTATAAATTTAATTGCTATGTTATTTCCTTTACTTGACTCCTTCCTTTGTATGTTTTTACCCTGCGCATATAGGGAACTTGCCGGCGCGGGCACGCTTGCCGCGAGTGCTGAGTGCGGAACGTCAGCGATCTGCGGGCGGTGCTGCGGCCGACAAGAAACCTCGTCGCGGAGCTAGTTGCAGCTCACTTAAGTTGTTGAGCGGGGCTCGAAACAACAGTAAGGGCACAACTAGCTACGAGTCGGCTCCTCCGCGCCCAGGTTTCCCATACAAAGCAAGGGCGTTCAAGGAAAATAACTTAAAAATCTATAGGAAATCTGATTGCTCAAACTCTGGCACTTATCTTTCTCTGTTGTTTGCTTTCCCGGGGTATGTGCTGAGCACATAATCTTTATGCACGGGGTCTGCGCCCAGCTTTGTACAAAGGATTACATGCAACAGCGGCAAGACTTCGTACAAATGGCTGGTTGCCGGACAGGGTCCGACAACCGCACCTCACGGGCAAAGCTTGCGAAGATGCGCAACATTCCAGGAGTTGCTCACTGGTACGCCAACTTCGGTCCCAAGGCGGACAGCGCCAAGCCTAGTGACTCGCTTCACCCGGCAAGGGCCTTCCCACTTCGGCATCAACTTGTCGGAAACCTTGGTGGACTGATCACGCCAAAGAGACAAGGTCGCCTTCCTCGAAACTTCTGGCTTTAACTTTGTGGCTATGATAGTGGCGCAAAGCTTGCTGGTAGCGAGCAGCTCGCACAGCAGCCTGAAGACGATCTTCCTCAAGGAGCGGCGCGTCATCTTGCCGCAGCTGCTCTTGCTCAAGCTCATCACAAGCTAGCACTTGAGGTGACCCGTATACGAGTTCCGTGGGGATAACTGCCTCCACTCCATAGACTAGAGCGAAGGGTGTCTGGCCGGTGGCTCGATTTGGCGTCATTCTGATCGACCAAAGAACCACCGGCAGCTCCGCGCCAAAGCCTCTGCCGGAGAGGCGGGCGGTGGCGGCGAACGGTGCGAGGAATGAGATATGCTCGGACTTCTAACTGCGTTAGAAGGAGCACCATCTCGTCCGAGCGACCGCGCCACGCTCGCGCCAGCATGTTGGCACGCATGCTGATCCTGAGCACTCCGGGATCCGCCGGCTTGATCTTGGCCCAGCAGACGTATGGTACCATGGGCACCATGACGCTACTGGTCCCGCGCCTCCTGGGACGGGCGCGGTGCGTGTACGGACGCCGAGGTCTTGGAGTGCGCGCGGTCGTTGCGGAAGGCGACCGCGCCGCCGACGTGCGGCGTAGCCTGGTCCTTGGACCTGGCAGCGCCACGAGTCCCCTCGTCGGCATCCACTCTTCCGCCGGCGCCTGCTCCACCGGCCGTCCGCTCCGACGATGGCGGGCTCGGCACAGACGGAGCGGCTACCTCTGAAGCCTTCTTCTTCGGCGGCATGTTGACGAAGACGATGAAGATTCGGCTCGCGCGAACGCCGGATCAGGTTCGCACAACCTCGATGTGCCCCTACCTGGCGCGCGAAAGATGTCGGGGGTGTCTGATCCCTCGCACACCTATGGGGATCGGCGGACCGAGCCCCTTTTGGTTCGGCAGGGGGGCAGTGGATGCACAAAGAGCAGATCGAGGCGAAACACACGAGCGAGACGAACGATTTACCCAGGTTCGGGCCGCACGGATGCGTAAAACCCTACTCCTGCTTTGGTGGTTGTATTGAGTTCTTGCTCGGGAGCGGCGAGTGCTACAGTACACTCAAGCAGCTGGCGAGACCGAGCGTGAGAATGGCTGTCCTCCCCTCTCTGTTGCGCATGGGCCTCCTTTTATATGTCTAAGGGGTCACCGACACGTGGCAACAGAAGTGAGGGTAAAAATGTAAAAGGGGTGGTAGTTGGCGCCACCGCCTACTACAGTCGCATCCTACCTAACTCTGACGGCAGGGGACAAGGGCATTAAATGCCCGTCTGTGTCACCTTGACGGCCTAGAGAGGGACCGCTAGGAACGCCACCGTTTGCCACAATGGTTATCTTGTCAGCACTTGCTTGCCACCGCATACCCCTGGCTGCACAGCCTCCCGCCACGTACGCCAGGAATGGTCCCAGGGCAACACGTTGGTGGGTGAGCTGGAGCGCGGGTTGTGGGGTAGTGCCTTGCCGCGGCAAGCGCCTTGCCGCGGATGTTGTTTTGTCGCGTCCGGGAGCTTGCCGCTCACCGGGTCTTGTCGGGACGCGTGGTGCGCTGCAGCGAGCTTCTCGAGATGCTTTGGTTGGTCTTCCCGGCAAGCTCCTCTTGCCGGGGGCTCGTCTCCTTCCCGGCAAGCTCCTCTTGCCGGGGCCTTGTCTCCTTCCCGGCAAGCTCCTCTTGCCGGGGCCTTGTTTTGCTCTTGGATACATTGTTCTTGAATGGCCCCAAAGGGACCACGGAGGGTCTTGGCGGTCGCCCGCCAAACCTTGCCGCGGGTCGCTGCGACTGCCCGTGCACAAGTTCGGGATACTAAGGTACCCCTACTTTAGTACACCGACACAGGCCTTACCGCTTTCCTCCACGACCAATGCGATCAGTATATCTTGCCCACAAATACCTTTGTGCAAAACTTTCATTTTTATTCTAGGAACTAACCACCTATGGTGGAATTTCATTTATATGATGAGCATAAGGAGATGTCACTTTATGATTTCTGTCGGATTTGTTTAGTCCCTTTTGGGGACAAGACAGAAGAACCACATTGTGATGATGTGGAGGGGTTTATTGACACTATCACTGTAGGGGAAACAAGGAAGGTTTCCGATGCACGAATCACTAGCATACATTTTCCTGTTTTACGCTACTTTGCATTATTTGCTAGTCATTTCTTAATTGGTCGCAGAAACTGTGGAAACCTGAGTATCCTTGATATTATCATTTTGCACCACGGCTTATACGGTGATAACTCTTTTAATATGGGCAGCATTATTGCTAGACGGTTAAGTATGAACCGTACTAAGGGTCCCATCTTTGGAGGCATTTATGCTTCATGCCTAGCTGCACATTTTAACATACCTATTAGGCATGCTGGGAAGGAAGAGAAAGTGCTGCCCCGTGTTTATCTAGATTATAAAAGTATGGTAGCACATGATTTTATTATTATGAATAGGGAAGGAGAGCTTAAATATCAATTGTTCTTTAATAAACATCATCCTGAGACTATTACCTTGCCTGCTCCTTCTTTGTTTGATTTCACTGTAGGCACGTACCTTGTTCCGTTGGCGGCTATTCACGCCTACCGGAACCCTGCACCAGCCCTGGAACCGGAACCACAAGAGGAGCTTCCACGACAGTCTATTTATTCTTGGGATCCGGGGATGGTTGTAAGCCAATGGCAGTCAGAGTCTTCTTCGTCGCAGTACGACACCAGCTACACCTACGGGTATCCGCCACGGTATCCCTGGCAATAAACCAACTTAGACCAAAAGCCTAAGCTTGGGGGAGTACGTATTTCTCACCGACATTACATTTATGTTCACACACTCATTGCTAGATGTCGGTGTTCATACTTTTTCATTGTATCGTGCATGCTAGTTTATTTCCTTTTATGCTTTCTTCTTGTGTTTTGATAAACCTTAAGAAAAAAATTAGTAGTAGTTTACTTTTCTTGCCATAGTAATAATTAAAAAGAAAACCCAAAAATATTTCCCGTTCGTCTTTTTCTTGTTGGGAGCTTTCCCGTGTAAATAGTTTTATTTCTTTTCTTTTCTTTGGGGATCAGTAGGAGAAGACCATGATCAAATTGTTGAAGTGGCTCTTATATGCTTTATTGTTGATTTAACCAAGAGCCCGTATTGCTTTGTCTTCTCATGTTTATTGAATGCTCGCATATTCCAGCTTAGTCCAATGCACATGCACTCTTATTATTATTCACATCGTTCGGTCGTGCAAGTGAAAGGCAATTATGCTCATATATGATGGACTGACTGAGATGAGAAAAGCTGGTATGAAATCGACCTCTTTTGTTTTTGTAAATATGATGAGTTCATCGTTCTTGATTCAGCTTGTTATGAATAAACATGTTTGCGATGACAATTAGAGATCATAGTTGCTTGTGCGATGCTTGATTAGCTATGAGTTATAATGGTTTACCTTGCGTGCCAACATGCTACTGAGATGGTTATGATCTGGTATGATGGGGTGGTATCTAATAACCCACAAGTATAGGGGATCACAACATTTTTCGATAAGTAAGAGTGTCGAACCCAACGAGGAGCTAAAGGTAGAACAAATATTCCCTCAAGTTCTATCGACCACCAATACAACTCTACGCACGCTTGACGTTCGCTTTACCTAGAAGAAGTATGAAACTAGAAGTACTTTGTAGGTGGTGTTGGATAGGTTTGCAAGATAATAAAGAGTACGTAAATAAAAAGTAGGGGCTGTTTAGATAAAGAAACAATAAAGTAAATATAGAGAGTGTGGAAAAGTGGTGGTATGAGTTGTGAAATCGCCCCTAAGCAATTGACTACTATACTAGACCGATAGCAACTATTATGTGGGAGAGGCCACTGCTAGCATGTCATCCCTGACTTGGAATTCTATGCACTTATGATTGGAAATATTAGCAAGCATCCGCAACTATTAACGTTCATTAAGGTAAAACCCAACCATAGCATTAAGATATATTGGTCCCCCTTCAATCCCGTATGCATCAATTTCTATGCTAGGTTGAAGCTTCTGTCACTCTTGCCCTCCAATACATAGTCCTATCAACATACAACTAACCCTATGGTGTGATCCACGCGTGCGATCATATGATGGGCACCAAAGGACAGCAACATAACCACAAGCAAATTAAATCAATCATAGCAATTCATCAACCACCAATAGGAAAACAAAAATCTACTCAAACATCATAGGATGGCAACACATCATTGGATAATAATATGAAGCATAAAACACCATGTTCAAGTAGAGGGTACAGCGGGTTGCGGGAGAGTGGACGGCTTTAGATAGAGGGGGGAAGGTGATGGAGATGGTGGTGAAGATGGCGGAGGTGTTGGTGTAGATCGCGGTGATGATGATGATGGCCACGGCAGCGTTCCGGCGCCACCGAAAGAGAAGGGGAGATGGTACCCCTTCGTCTTCTTATTCCTTGACCTCCTCCCTAGATGGGAGAAGGGTTTCCCCTCTGGTCCTTGGCCTCGATGGCATGGGAGGGGCGAGAGCCCCTCCGAGATTGGATTTGTCTCTCTCTTTCTGCGTTCTAACATTCTTCCCTTTCACCATTTCTCATATCCCCGGAGATCCATAACTACGATTGGGCTGAAATTTGAACACGATCTCTATCCGGATATTAGCTTTCTTGCGGCAAAAGAAGGGCATCAACTGCCTTACGGGGTGGCCACGAGGGTCAGGGGCGCGCCTGCTTCCCTGGGCATGCCCCCTACCTCGTGGGACCCTCAAGCATCGTCTCACATGGATTTTTCTTCCCAAAAATCATATATATTCCAAAAAAACCTCCATCAGTTTTTATTCCGTTTGGACTCTGTTTGATATGGATATTCTGTGAAACAAAAAACATGCAACAAACAGGAACTGGCACTGGGCACTGGATCAATATGTTAGTCCCAAAAATAGTATAAAAAGTTGCCAAAAGTATATGAAAGTTAAATAATATTGGCATGGAAAAATCAAAAATTATAGATACGACAGAGACGTATCAGCATCCCCAAGCTTAATTCCTGCTTGTCCTCGAGTAGGTAAATGATAAAAAAGATAATTTTTGATGTGGAATGCTACCTAGCATAATCGTGATCATATTTCTAATCATGGCATGAATATTAAGACATGAGTGATTCAAAGCAGTAGTCTATCATTTGACATAAAAACAATAATACTTCAAGCCTACTAATAAAGCAATCATGTCTTTTCAAAATAACATGGCCAAAGAAAGTTATCCCTACAAAATCATATAGTCTGGCTATGCTCCATCTTCACCACACAAAATATTCACATCATGCACAACCCAGATGACAAGCCAAGCAATTGTTTCATACTTTTGACGTTCTCAAACCTTTTCAACTTTCACTCAATACATGAGCGTGAGCCATGGACATAGCACTATAGGTGGAATAGAATATGATGGTGGAGGTTGTGTGGAGAAGACAAAAAAGGAGAAAGTCTCACATTAACGCGGCTAATCAACGGGCTATGAGATGCCCATCAATTGATGTCGATGTGAGGAGTAGGGATTGCCATGCAACGGATGCACTAGAGCTATAAGTATATGAAATCTCAAACTAAAACTAAGTGGGTGTGCATCCAACTTGCTTGCTCATGAAGACCTCGGGCCTTTGAGGAAGCCCATCGTTGGAATATACAAGGCAAGTTCTATAATGAAAAAACCCACTAGTATATGAAAGTGATAACTCAAGAGACTCTCTATATGAAGAACATGGTGCTACTCTGAAGCACAAGTGTGGAAAAAGGATAGTAACATTGCCCCTTCTCTCTTTTTCTCTCATTTTTTTCTTTTCTTTTTTTTCTTTTTTTGGGCCTTCTCTTTTTTTGGCCTTTCTCTTTTTTTATTTTTTTATTTTTATTTTTTCTTTTTTTTCGTCCGGAGTCTCATCCCGACTTGTGGGGGAATCATGGTCTCCATCATCCTTTCCTCACGGGGGCAATGCTCTAATAAGGATGATCATCACACTTTTATTTACTTACAACTCAATATTACAACTCGATATCTAGAACAAAGATATTACTCTATATGAATGCCTCCGGCGGTGTACCAGGATGTTAAATGATCTAGCGTAGCAATGACATCAAAAAATGGACAAGCCATGAAAACATCATGCTAGCTATCTTACGATCATGCAAAGCAATATGACAATGAATGCTCAAGTCATGTATATGATGATGATGAAAGTTGCATGGCAATATATCTCGGAATGGCTATGGAAATGCCATGATAGGTAGGTATGGTGGCTGTTTTGAGGAAGGTATATGGTGGGTTTATGGTACCAGCGGAAGTTGCACGGTACTAGAGAGGCTAGCAATGATGGAAGGGTGAGAGTGCTTATAATCCATGGACTCAACATTAGTCATAAAGAACTCACATACTTATTGCAAAATTCTATTAGTCATCAAAACAAAGTACTACGCGCATGCTCCTAGGGGGATAGATTGGTAGGAAAAGACCATCGCTCGTCCCCGACTGCCACTCATAAGGAAGACAATCAATAAATACCTCATGCTCCAACTTCATTACATAACTGTTCACCATACGTGCATGCTACGGGAATCACAAACCTCAACACAAGTATTTCTACAATCCACAACTACCTACTGGCATGACTCTAATATCACTATCTTTATATCGCAAAACTATTGCAAGGAATCAAACATATCATATTCAGTGATCTACAAGTTTTATGTAGGATTTTATGACTAACCATGTGAATGACCAGTTCCTTTCATCTCTCTAAATAGATATAAGTGAAGAAAGAGAGTTTAATTCTTTCTACTAAAGATATGCCCACGCTCTAACAAATATAAGTGAAGCAAAAGAGCATTCTACAAATGGCGGTTTTCTATGTAAAGAGAAACAAGCAATCCAAACTTCAAATGATATAAGTGAAGCACATGAAGCATTCTATAAAGCCATACTCAAAAGATATAAGTGAAGTGCATAGAGCATTCAATAAATCAACCAAGGACTATCTCATACCAGCATGGTGCATAAAAGAAAAATGAAAACTAAATGCAAAAGACGCTCCAAGATTGCACATGTCGCATGAACGAAACGAATCCGAAAACATACCGATACTTGTTCAAGAAAGAGGGGATGCCTTCTGGGGCATCCCCAAGCTTAGACGCTTGAGTCTCCTTGAATATTTACTTGGGGTGCCTCGGGAATCCCCAAGCTTCAGCTCTTGCCTCTCTTCCTTCTTCTCACATCTAGACCTTCTCGACCATCGAGCACTTCATCCACACAAAACTTCAACAGAAAACTCGGTAAGATCCGTTAGTATAATAAAGCAAATCACTACTCTAAATACTGTTGAAAACCAATTCATATTTTGTTTTTGCATTGTGTCTACTGTAATATAAATTTCTCATGGCTTAATCCACTGATATGAATCGATAGTTTCATCAAAACAAGCAAACTATGCATCAAAAACAAAATCTGTCTAAAACAGAACACTCTGTAATAATATGAACATTCACCATACTTATGGTACTTGAAAAATTCTACAAAAATTAGAAAAAATAAAAAAATTTCTTAGGAAGACAGTTTAAAAAGAATCAGAACCATTTGACGTTCCACCTAAAAATTTAAAATTGCGCACTACAGCCAAAGTTTCTGTCCTGCACCGTACAAACCATCAAGCAAATGTAAACATCCTAAAGGCAAACCTTGGCACATTATTTTTATATTTAAACTTTATAAAATCACACAACATAAATAAATGACTCTCTAAAACTTCTGGGTTGTCTCCCTGGCAGCGCTTTCTTTAAAGCCATTAAGCTAGGCATATAGTGCTCAGTAATGGATCCACCCAGATCCCAAGGTATATCAAAGCCAAATTTTAATTAGCAATGATTTGGAATTTAGTGATGAGCACAAGGTAACATATATCATGTAATGACGAAGTCTAACTCTCTTCCTATGCATCGTCATTTCATAAAAGAACAATTCACAAAGTAAAGGCCATGCATAGTATAAACAGTTTCTTGCAATTTTATCTTATTGGAAACATAGAGAGGTGTTGATATAGTTCCTCTCTCATAATAATGGCAAGTAGGAGTAGAAAGCACATGCATATTATATTCATCAAAATCATCATGTGTAATAGTAAGATGCAACCCATCAATATAATCCTTAATAAGTGCAAACTTCTCCGATATAGTGTAGTCGGGAGAATTCAACAAGATAATAGGACTATCATGTGTGGGTGCAATAGCAACAATTTCATGTTTAACATAAGGAACCATAGCAAGTTCATCTCCATAAGCATAATTCATATTGGCATCTTGGCCACAAGCATAGCAAGCATCATCAAAAAGGGATATTTCAAAAGTATCAACGGGATCATAACAATCATCATAGCAATCATCCTCCGGTAAGCACGAAGGGAAATTAAACAATGTATGAGTTGAAGAGTTAGT
Source organism: Triticum monococcum (assembly GCA_034509565.1). Taxonomy (NCBI): domain Eukaryota; kingdom Viridiplantae; phylum Streptophyta; class Magnoliopsida; order Poales; family Poaceae; genus Triticum; species Triticum monococcum. Next base: position 344,467,895 of record CM067847.1, read on the forward strand.
CTCATTAGAAGTTGGGCATGGGTAGCTAATCTGCTCTTCCTCCTTTGGTTCTTTGCTCTCATCCTCATCTTTTTCATCCAATGACCTCACAATTTCATCAATTTCTTCTTCCATAGACTCCTGCAAAATATTAGTCTCTTCTTGGACAGCGCAGACTTTCTCAATAAGTGCATTAATATCGTAATTGTATTCATAATTCTCATAACAATATTTAAGGATAACTAAATTTTCAGGTCTATAAAACGAATCATCAAAATCTTCAAACTCTTTAAACATAGATTCAATTTCATAAGCACCCATAAAAGCAACAAATTCTTCTATTTGTTCCACATCATAGTAATCATATATACCATTAGCATAAGAAGCTAAGGTTTATTATCATTAAATTCGCATAAAAAGGGAAGGTGTGGAGCCTTCATCCTCGAGCAACAAGTATAATCATATCTCAACCATAGTTGCGTAGCATACCAACTCAATATATGAATTTGATCCCATAATAGTTTCCATTTTTGTGTCAGGCAGTAATCCCTAAAGTATTCACATAATTGAATGGGGTTTTCTCAGGATTATTAAAGTAGTACATAATATTTTTCACATAACCAACATCGAGATTTTTAGGAGGTTCCCCATCTCCATGAGTAGAAAGTACACCTAATTTTTTGGTATTTCGTGTTCCATATCCATAACTAAAGATAGAGAACAACTAAGAACAGCAAATAAAAATTACTTAGTGATAAAGGAAACAAGCACACACAAGAATATTCACCCCACGCTATTTCACCCCGGCAACGGCGCGAGAAAAAGTTCTTGATAACCCACAAGTATAGGGGATCGCAACAGTTTTCAATAAGTAAGAGTGTCGAGCCCAACGAGGAGCTAAAGGTAGAACAAATATTCCCTCAAGTTCTATCGACCACCGATACAACTCTACGCATGCTTGGCGTTCGCTTTACCTAGAACAAGTATGAAACTAGAAGTACTTTGTAGGTGTTGTTGGATAGGTTTGCAAGATAATAAAGACTACGTAAATAAAAAGTAAGGGCTGTTTAGATAAAGAAACAATAAAGTAAATATAGAGAGTGTGGAAAAGTGGTGGTAGGAATTGTGAAATTGCCCCTAAGCAATTGACTACTTTACTAGACCGATAGCAAGTATTATGTGGGAGAGGCCACTGCTAGCATGTCATCCCTGACTTGGAATTCTATGCACTTATGATTGGAACTATTAGCAAGCATCTCCAAGTACTAACGCTCATTAAGGTAAAACCCAACCATGGCATTAAGATATATTGGCCCCTTCAATCACGTATGCATCAATTTCTATGCTAGGTTGAAGCTTCTGTCACTCTTGCCCTCCAATACATTGTCCTATCAACATACAACTAACCCTATGGTGTGATCCACGTGTGCGATCATATGATGGGCACCAAAGTACAGCAACATAAACACAAGCAAATTAAATCAATCATAGCAATTAATCAACCACCGATAGGACAACAAAAATCTACACAAACATCATAGGATGGCAACACATCATGGGATAATAATATGAAGCATAAAACACCATGTTCAAGTAGAGGGTACAGTGGGTTGCGGGAGAGTGTACCGCTTTAGAAAGAGGGGGGAAGGTGATGGATATGTTGGTGAAGATGGCGGAGGTGTTGGTGTAGATCGCGGTGATGATGATGATGGCCAAGGCAGCGTTCTGGCGCCACCGGAAGAGAAGGGGAGAGGGGACGCCTTTGTCTTCTTCTTCCTTGACCTCCTCCCTAGTTGGGAGAAGGGTTTCCCCTCTGGTCCTTGGCCTCCATGGCATGGGAGGGCCGAGAGCCCCTCCGAGATTGGAACTGTCTCTCTCTGTTTCTGCATTCTCAGATTCTTCCCTTTCACAGTTTCTTATATTCCCGGAGATCCGTAACTCCGACTGGGCTGAAATTTTAACACGATCACTATCCGGATATTAGCTTTATTGTGGCGAAAGAAGGGCATCAACTGCCTTACGGGGTGGCCACGATGGTCAGGGGCGCGCCTGCCTCCCTGGGGCGCGCCCCCCTACCTCATGGGCCCCTCGAGCATTGTCTCACATTGATTTTTGTTCCCAAAAATCATATATATTCCAAAAAAAATCTCCGTTAGTTTTTGTTCCGTTTGGACTCTGTTTGATATGGATATTCTGCGAAACAAAAAACATGCAACAAACAGGAACTGGCACTGGGCACTGGATCAATATGTTAGTCCCAAAAATAGTATAAAAAGTTGCCAAAAGTATATGAAAGTTGAATAATATTGGCATGGAACAATCAAAAATTATAGGTAGGACGGAGACGTATCAGTATCCTCCTTTGAATGATTTAAGTGACTTGACTTGGCACATGTTCACGCATGTAGTTGAAACAAATCAACATAGCCTTCATGATATTTATGTTCATGGTGGATTATATCCTACTCATTCTTGCATCCAATGTTTATTTATTTTAATGCATGTAGATGGCTGTTGTCGCTCTCTGGTTGGTCGCTTCCCAGTCTTTTGCTAGCCTTCACCTGTACTAGGCGGGAATACTGCTTGTGCATCCAATCCCGTAAACCCCAAAGTTATTCCAGATGAGTCCACTATACCTTCCTATATGCGGTATCTACCTGTCGTTCCAAGTAAATTTGTATGTGCCAAACTCTAAACCTTCAAATAATCATCCTGTTTTGTATGCTCGAATAGCTCATGTATCAACTAGGGTTGTGTGTATCTTCCATGCTAGGCGGGTTATTCTAAAGAGGAGTGGACTCCGCTCCTCACTCACGAGAAAATAGCTGGTCACTGGGACGCCCAGTACCATGCTTTATGCAAACTAAATCAAAATAATTGCAAAACAAAACTCCCCCCCGGGACTGTTGTTAGTTGGAGGCACTCGTTGTTTCGAGCAAGCCATGGATTGATGTTTGTTGGTGGAAGGGGAGTATAAACTTTACCATTTTGTTTGGGAACCGCCTATAATGTGTGTAGCATGGAAGATATCACCATCTCTTGGTTGTTATGTTGACAATGAAAGTATACCGCTCAAAATATTATTCACCTCTATTTCAAAACCGAGCTCCGACATCTCTAGAAATCCCTGCTTCCCTCTACGAAGGGCCTATCTATTTACTTTTATGTTGAGTCATCACCCTCTTATTAAAAGCACTAGCTGGAGAGCGCAACTGTCATTTGCATTCATCACTTCTAATTTATATTGGGTGTGACTATGATTGGATCTCTTTTACCATGAATTACAATGTCTAGTCAGTCCTTGATCCTTAAAGGTGCTCTGCATTTATGTTTTGCGGTCTCAGAAAGGGCTAGCGAGATACCATCTTGTTATATCATATTATGATTGTTTTGAGAAAGTGTTGTCATCCAAGATTTATTATTATGGCTTGCTAGTTGATTATGCTATTGATATGGGTAATCATGAGACCTGAGAATTATTGCAAATGTGGTTAGTTATAATCTTTGCTGAAAACTTGAATGCTAGCTTGACATATTTATAACAACAAGAGCAAACAGAGTTTGTAAAAGTTTTTCTTTATTTCTTTTAGTTTGTCAACTGAATTGCTTGAGGACAAGCAAGGGTTTAAGCTTGGGGGAGTTGATACGTCTCCATCGTCTCTACTTGTCCAAACACTTTTGCCCTTGTTTTGGACTCTAACTTGTATGATTTGAATGGAACTAACCAGGACTGACGCTGTTTTCAGCAGAACTGCCATGATGTTGTTTTATGTGCAGAAAACAAAAGTTCTCGGAATGACCAGAAACTCCATGGAATATCTTACAATAAATAATAAAATATCCTCGCCAAAGATGAAGACCAGGAGGCCCACACCCTGTCCATGAGGGTGGGGCGCCCCCCCTAGGGCGCGCCCCCTACCTCGTGGGCCCCTTGGAGACCTCCCGACTCGAACTCCAACTCTATATATTTGCTTTCGGGGAGAAAAAATAGAAGAGAAGATTTCATCGCGTTTTACGATACGGAGCCGTAGCCAAGCACTAAAACCTCTCGGGAGGGCTGATCTGGAGTCCGTTCGGGGCTTCGGAGAGGGGGATTCGTCACCGTCGTCATCATCAACCATCCTCCATCACCAATTTCATGATGCTCACCGCCGTGCGTGAGTAATTCCATCATAGGCTTGCTGGACGGTGATGGGTTGGAAGAGATTTACCATGTAATCAAGTTAGTTATGTTAGGGTTTGATCCCTAGTATCCACTATGTTCTAAGATTGATGTTGCTATGACTTTGCTATGCTTAATGCTTGTCACTAGGGCCCGAGTGCCATGATTTCAGATCTGAACCTATTATGTTTTCATCAATATATGAGAGTTCTTGATCCTATCTTGCAAGACTATAGTCACCTATTATGTGTTATGATCCATTAACCCCGAAGTGACAATAATCGTGATACTTACCGGTGATGACTGTAGTTTGACGAGTTCATGTATTCACTATGTGCTAATGCTTTGTTCCGGTTCTCTATTAAAAGGAGGCCTTAATATCCCTTAGTTTCCATTAGGACCCCGCTGCCACGGGAGGGTAGGACAAAAGTTGTCATGCAAGCTCTTTTCCATAAGCATGTATGACTATATTCGGAATACATGCCTACATTACATTGATGAATTGGAGCTAGTTCTGTGTCACCCTATGTTATGACTGTTACATGATGAACCACATCCGGCATAATTATCCATCACTGATCCGATGCTTACGAGCTTTCCATATACTGGTTTACGCTTATTTACTTTCCCGTTGCTATTGTTACAATCACTACATAATACCAAAAAAATTACTTGGCTTTCATTACTCTTTTGTTACCGTTACCACCACTATCATATTACTTTGCTGCTAAACACTTTGGTGCAGATACTAAGTTTCCAGGTGCGGTTGAATTGACAATGTAGCTGGTAATACTTGAGAATATTCTTTGGCTCCCCTTGTGTCGAATCAATAAATTTGGGTTGAATACTCTACCTCGAAAGTTGTTGCGATCCCGTATACTTGTGGGTTATCAACTATCGTCTGCATTGGATGGCTCAATGGGTAGGTGCACAAGTCGCCGCCACTACAGTTTGGTTAAACTTCAAATCGCTAGTTGGAAGGAACCACTGCCCGAGTTGCTGACACGGATCATATGGGATCATTTATAACCCGCGCAGTCACCTCAACCTTCTGTGGATTCACATCGTGCTATCAACACCAATGATATACAACTTATGCCAGTTTATATCACGGTCAAATATGGAGAATCTCAAGCCAACTCCTAGAGTCACCTTAAGACTCGGGGGCTACAATGATATGAGTTAGCAAATATTGCTGGTTTTTCAGTGAATTCAAGAACCTCAGGACGATAGAGGGAAAGATAACCCGGTCCCAGAGGTTACTACCATATTGATGAAAATTTAAAAGGGCATCAGAAATATTCCGGGTCACAAAAATGCTTCAGGTTTACAATCCATTTCAAGTTAAATCCCATCTCCAACAAAGCGCTGAAGCCCTCAATATCCGGCTTAAGAGTTTCCGGTTCAAACAAAATTAATTTCTCGCAAGTTCGAGTTTAAAGGCTGTCAGAAAATTTCCGGCTGAAAATGAAGATTCCGGTTTAAAATCCGGTTCAAGGGAAATTTATTTACCACAAAGCTTTGGAGCTCGTAAATCCGGTTCAAAATCCGGCTCAAGTTCGAGTTCTCAGGAAAAATTAAAGATTGCCAAAGAGAACTTGCTGCCATGATGCGCGATTCAAACACGGGCATCCTGCCTTATTGGTTTATCATATTATTGATCATTTGGGGGCTTCCTGCTTGTTGATCACAGCTGTGACTACCCTATTAATACGACTATCAAGCCAATATTATCATAAGAGCACAGCTCTGGTTGCTTCGGTAATCCGGCTGTCAAGCCAATATTATCATAAGGGGCCAAAGAGAGTCTGTTGCACAGCACAGCTCAAACATAGGCACCCCTTGAGCACAGCTCACAATATCATCTGGGGGCTATGTGTTCGAACCATAGTTACACCTCTTGATAGGCATAAGGCCACCAGGGAAATCACTTGGCGGCTTGGTCGTAGTCGAACCATATCTACACCTCTTGATCGGCGTAAGGCCACCATGGAAATCACTTGGGGGGCAAAGAGAGTGTTGCAAAAGCACAACTCAAAATATTGCTCGGGGGCTCTTTGCTTCTCAAAAGAACAAAGAGTCTACACCCTTGTAATAGGCTATCACGCCAGGCTTGGAAGCCGGTGTATTCACCTAAAACCCTGGGTTATCTTGCCTCTTTAAGTAAGCCACTCCGTCTAGGTAATCCTAGTATGACCCACCAAACGTTTGACAAGTCAATCTCATAGACCCTGAACTTGTCAAAGTTAAAACAACGATTGGTTAATGTGAGGTCCATCTTAAAAGGCTTTGTAAAATGGTTTAACTCAGTGGCCTGGCAGCCCATGAAAAGCCTCGATTTTGGGCCTAGTAGCCCATGAAAAGCCTCACATATTCTTTTTATACTTTTATTTGCCAAGTTTTTTCTCCGTTGATGAGGTTTATAATATCTTATGATAAACCGGTGTTTATTGACCCGGCTCAGCTTTCAACTACAAGTTGTGAGTACATGATCAGTTATAATCCGGTGTTTCTTGACCCGGCCTGGTTTCGACTAAAAAATGCCAGTATTATATATGGATAATCCGGTGTTTATTACAACCCGGGATGGTTTTACTATAAATTGGCAAGACATGGGAGGAGTTATCAGTACTCAAAATTTGGGTTATCACCCTTACTACAAACAATTGGTAAACCAACGATGTGATTCAATATCACGGGTATGATATATTTCATATTTGATTATTCTCAAGTGCAGCCTTGGTTATAAACCCGGGCTATTTGTTGGGCATGACCCGTCCGGCGGTAAACCGCTAGGACACTTTAAACTTGTTGTATGCAGAAACAAGTGGAATAAAGCATGATTCTAAATCACCAGCGTTTATTAACCCGGCCTGGTTTTCGACTATAGGTCGCCAGTATGATGATAAATTATCCAGTGTTTATTAACCCGGACTGGCTTGGGATTATAAGTCGTCAGTATATATTTGGATTACGCCATTGGAATGATGCACTCATAAATCATTGGATTATATTATTCAAATTTTCAAATTGCCAACATGGCCGGATTTTATTAGGGTTATCAGTAACCAGTGTTATGATTAAGGTTTTCAAAGTCGCTTTAGCGCAATGGCTATTATATTATCAATGGATATGTTTTATTTAAGGAATAGTCCCGAGCCGCTGCAGGCTTACGACCCGGCACTTGGGGGCTACATTATTCAAGTTGAGATTACATTAAATATGCAAGTCTCATCTCGCTGCAAGCATGCACCATGACACTAGGGGGCTAATGCAAAGTCATTTTTTGCTCACCTTATTGAAGACCCGACTCATCACATTGTAATGAGCCGGCCCTTGGGGGCTACCAATTGCTCATGTCAACAATTCAAGGTACACAAGTCTTAAAACCATTATATTGAAAAGGTCTACTACTCAGTTGGTAGACTACAAAGCTCTTAACCTTGTGGACGTGGGTTCAAGCCCCATGATGGAGATTACATCATATGATGTTATTATCAATGAATTATATACAAAATTCCCTGCTCATTATTGCATAATGACCCGGCCCTTGGGGGCTACACTGGTTGAGGTTTTTTGAGCATCAGGCAATTACAAGTCCCAGGTTGCTGCAAGCATGACAACCCGACACTTGGGGGCTACATAATATGGAATATTCAAGTTTTACTAGTGACTTGGATGAACAACATGGATTTCTTCAAAAGTGGCAGTATTTATATTGAAACAAGTCTTAAGCTATCACTTTGTTCTACTCAAGACTTGGGGGCTACAGGTAATATGGATATAAGGGAGAAAAATCTTCAAATTCTCAGTTCTGAGCAAACCAGATTGAGCCGGTGTCTGCAACAATTATGACCCAGCGTCAGTAACAATTATGACTCGGTGCCATCAATATTTACAAAAACGGCAATTTTGGTAATATTAAACCGGCAAGTTCTACATTTTTGAACCGGTTGAATATTAGATGAGTATTTCAAGACCAATATTTCTTAAACCGGCGCTTTGGAAGCCGACTCAAATGGATTATTTATTATACTATTTCTTTACAAGAGCTAATGTCAGCAAATGGATTATGAAGCTGGCCTATTGACCCGGATTTTCGAGGAGAAAAATTTCAAGGACTTAAGGATGATCAGGTGACGGTTTACAAGAATATTTAACCCAGAGCACAACCTGTCAAATTTGCTCTTTTGTTTATGTTGCAGGATTAGTTTAACATGGATAAATCCAAATTAAACTGGGGGCTAATGTCGGGGATATACCCCGCAGTATAAACCGCCGGGTGTATGACCCGACCGGGGCTTGACGATTCACTGGCGACCCGCCCTGACCAGACGGTTTACAAGCAACCCGCCTAAACATTATGACTCATTGCTAATCCGGTGAGCGGGATAGATGGATGACAAGGCCCAGAAGGCCGGTTTATGTTAATGATGGGCCGGTTTAAGAGGAAAGGCATAAGGAATATTCTCCTACAAAGGAAGGAAGACTATGACTCCGCTTGTAATATAGTAATCCTAATCCTAATAGGACTAGTCATGTAAGCTGCCCCTTTAACATATATAAGGAGGGGTAGGGCACCCCAAGAGGGACAAGATTCACAAGTTCCACGAGTTGGACAAGTTAGGTTTAGACAGACAACTCAATAGCTCTCGAGATAGAGCTCCCTTGTAATCGTGATCATCATCATCAATATCAATGAGGTAGGACATAGGCTTTTACCTCCACTGTGAGGGGCCAAACCTGGGTAAAACCTCGCGTCTCTCGTTCCACTCAACCCCTCTCAAGCTATCACATTGATGTGTTGGCCTCGCGACTAAGTCGTTTCAACGAGGACATCTGCCGTGACAAATCCACGACAGTATCCTCACCAGCTTTTGATGTAATATATGGCATGCTTAGATGTAAGTTGGAACTGTTTATCATATTAGTAGGGCTTGTTTGATGATTCTTGGTGTTAGTAGGCTAGCTACTGTACGAGCTATAGTACTTGCAAAACACTCACCGAAGAGAAACATTGGGGCTGATGAGCTCGTTGTGTCGGGTTTTGGGTTCCGGCAAACCCTTGAGGTTTGAACACTGGGGTGCGCGCGGAGATCTCTCCCCTGCCGATCTACGTCTGATCCTCTCGTGCAAACTAAGATGAAAATGATGAACAACACAAGAGACACGAGGTTTATACTGGCTCGGGCCACCGTTGTGGTGTAACACCCTACTCCAGTGTGTGGTGTGGTGGATTGCCTCTAGGGCTGATGATGGACAATACAAGGGAAGAACAGCCTCACGAGAGGTGTTCTTGAGCTGGTGCGATGAACTGCTAGGGTGAGTTCATGGCCTCTCTCTCTCTCTCTGCTAGGGTTTTACCAGATCTGTCGATGTTCTTGGGGTGTCTAGATATCTCTACTCTGTGGTGGCTAGCTCTATTTATAGAGGCCCCGGGCCTCTCCCCAAATAATGAGCGGGAAGGGCGCCAACAATTGGCCATTTCGAAGGGGAACATCTAGTACAAGTTATCCTGACCAAAGGTGCTCTTCGGCTGCCAAAATCACTGGTGATGACGCCGTCTTGGGCTCCACGGTGACCTCCGTCCTGCCGTCCGACTGTTCTTGGTCTCGTTGCACCGGAAGGGTAACCTTTGCCTGATGCCTTGGCCTGTGCTTGCCCCCTTTGCACCAAAGGGGAAACAAGGACACTGCGCAGGCCGGCACCCGCCTGGCGCCCGCCTGGTCTCGATCGTCATGGCTTGCGTCACGGGTTCCTCGCGAGGTACTCCTGCCTTGATCTCTCCGCCTCCTCGCGAGCCTGCCTGATGAGGCTGCCTCTGAGGAAGCTTCCTGTCGTCCGCCTCGCGAGGCTTGGCCCCTCGCAAGGGTCTTTGAGCTTGAGCTGATGAAGATGGGCCGCGCTAGGCCCCGCTTGAGGCATGCCGCAGGCCGCAGGCATGCAAGTCTGGGGACCCCCGTTCCCAGAACACCGACAGTAGCCCCCGGGCCCAAGGCGCGAGCGGGCTTGGCTTAGCAGAGAAGCGAATGGGCAAGCGCGAAGCGCCGCGGGCCCTAACAACCTGCAGCCTTGGGCGTGGGCGTGGCGGTTGATTGGGCGTGGGCGTGGGCGTCTGCACTTCCCACGACGCCTCGGCGGCCGCATGACTTGATAAGTCCCTGCATGCAAAGAAACCGGTCATGATTACCTGTGATCGTGGTGCACGACGGTTGGCCTCCTCCAGCTATAAGTACGGGGCTGGGTGACCCCCTTCGGCCCATCCCTCCTTACTGCTCCTTTCCTTCTTCTCGATTACTGGTTGCTCCCATGGCTCCAAAGAGATTCTCGGCCGCGGAGAAAGGAAAGGTCCCCCAGGCTGGGCCTGACTCCCCCCTGGCCAACCGCGGCTGAGCCCAACATCGCAAGTATACCACGGTCCCCGTGGTGGCCTCCCGCGGCCATGGAGGTGGTTCCTGGCGTGGTGGTGAGCGCCAGGTTGCCGATGGGGGGCACGCCGTCGGTGTGCGCCCCCCTAGGCCACGCTTTCACTCTGTGGAGGTGCTGCCGGAGTTCGTCGTGTGGTCGGCAGACCCATCCAGCACCAGGCTCCAGCTCCCCCGTTTCTTCGTAGATGAACTGCCGGCCAGCGCCCGGTGCGGCTTCTGGCTCCAGGCAGACGGATGCTGCAGCAAGGCCTCCTGGGCGTCGCTGGAGGTCTCTGTTTCTGGGAACGGGGATCTGACACACGGCTGGCAAACGTTTGCCTGCACGTGTGGCCTGAGCCGGTGGTGCACCTTGTACTTCAAGTTTGATGGCGACGCCACCCTCTACGTGAGGGTGTTCGGGGAAGACGGTCGCCGTGCCGGGTGTTGCCCTGAAGACGACGACCGCGGCCGCCTACCCAGCCCTGGCTCTGACCAGGATGAAGATGGCGACTAGCGTACAGGCGGCGGTGCTCGGGGTTCGCCGAGCTTCAGCAACCCCCTCTCAGGCAGCAGCTCCTCCAGTGGGGGCCGCGACCAGCCTCCTCGCTGTCACGCCCGCTTGGGTGAAGGAAGCGGGTCAGCCCGCCGTCGCGCCACAGTGAAGCAAGAGGAGGGATCTGCCTGAGTCCCAGGAGCAGCTCGAGCCTTTGCTGTGGGTTGGCGCAGGACGAATCATGCCCATTTTGTTTTCTTTCTTATCCTGCGCAAAAATAGTAAGTAATGTAGGGCCCCACGGGGGCGTATTAGAATTGTTGTTGTTTGACCATCGCGTCGTTTCCGCTATTCCTGCACCGTGTTCTTGTGCCGCTCTCCCATGTGCGGGAACTATTTTAGCTCGATGGGGCTTGGCGCGGTCCTCGCCTCCCGAGGCCGTGGCCTCCTTGTGCGCTTCGTGCCCTGCAAGGATCAGTAGGAGGGGTAACTTATGGTCTTAGCTGTGGGGGCGATCGGCCCAGGTCCTGCGCTCGTGTCACGATGCCCGTGGGGCACGGACTGGGAGGGGTGCTCCCATAGAGGACCCGGATAGGAAAGCTCCAAACGATCGGGGCAGAAAACACTTGCAAGGGCGCCCGCGATCCTCCCTCGCGAGACTTCGCGAGATAAAACGAGGTGAGCGAGCGAGAAAGACAAAGAGCCACAAGCCAGGAATGTCATCAACTCCAATAAAAACTTCAAACGGGAATAAACAAGCCAACTGCAGAAAGCAAATGGGAAAGCCGCGTCCGGCACCTATTCTAGTCTTCGACGTCTTGTCACCAGCGCGGAGCTAAGTGCTGCCATTGGGCGTGGGCGAGAGCCCCCGAGGCCCGAGGGTGGCACTCCGGAGACTCCGGGGCATGTACAACCCCACTCATTATTACGTGAGAGTGTCACGGGCGGCGAGCTTCACGGGCGTTGGCCTTCTTCATAGGCACCAGGCCTTTCTTGAAATGCGGCAGCTTCACAGGCATTCGCCTTCTTCACACGCATCGGGCCTTTTCCAAGACGCAGCGGCTTCACAGGCATTTGCCTTCTTCACAGGCACTGGGCCTTTTCCAAAATGCAGCGGCTTCACAGGCATTCGCCTTCTTCATAGGCACCGGGCCTTTTCCAAAATGCAGCGGCTTCACATGCATTCGCCTTCTTCACAGGCACTGGGCCTTTTCCAAAATGCAGCGGCTTCACAGGCATTTGCCTTCTTCACAGGCACCGGGCCTTTTCCAAAACGCACCAGCTTCACTCAGGGGTAGAACCTCCGGAGATGTTGAATGTTCCATGGGTTCTGGATTGGTACTCCCTCCGGGGTCTCCAAGTGCTCGGAGCCAGGCCTGGAAACATGAACAACCTTGAACGGGCCCTCCCACATGGGAAAGAGCTTGTGCAGCCCCTCCCTGGAGAGAACCCTTCTGAGCATGAGATCCCCTACCTCAAGGGTCCTGGGGCGGATTTTGCGGCTGTGGTATCGTCGTAGCGCCTGTTGATACCTTGCGGCTCGCAGTGCGGCTTCCCGACGGCGTTCCTCCCCCAGCACGAGATCCGTCCCCCGCATGGCGTCCTGCTGAGCCTTGTCGAATGCCCGGACCCATGCGGAGCGACGTCTGACCTCGTGAGGGAGAACAGCCTCCGCTCCGTAGACGAGGAAGAACGGGGTCTAGCCAGTCGGCTTGGTCGCTGTCATGCGGATTGACCATAGCACGGACTGGAGCTTGTCGTGCCAGCCCCTGCCACAGGCCTCCAGCTTCTTCTTGAAGGACCTGGCCTTGAGGCCCCTCAGGACCTTCGTGTTGGCTCGTTCAGCCTGGCCATTGCTCTGGGGGTGTGCTACCGAAGCATAGCATATCTGCGTTCCAAGGTTAGCACAGTACGTTTTGAAGAGATTACTGGTGAATTGCGAACCATTGTCAGTGATGATGCGGTTAGGCACCCCAAACTGGCTCACGAGGCCCTTGATGAACTTGACTGCTGAGCCTGCGGGGGTTGTGCGGACAGCTTCCACCTCGGCCCACTTGGTGAACTTGTCCACGGCGATGTAGAGGTAGCGATAGCCCCCTGGCGCCCGAGGGAACGGGCCCAGAATGTCCAACCCCCAAACTGCGAACGGCCAGGAGAGGGGTATGGTCTGCAGACCCCCGCAGGCTGATGGATCTGTTTAGTGTGAACCTGGCAGGCCTCGCAAGCCTTCACCAGCTCAATGGCGTCGCTGAGTGCTGTGGGCCAGTAGAACCCGCTGCGGAACGCCTTGCGGACGAGGGTTCATGACGACGAGTGGTGCCCGCAGTCTCCGCTGTGTACGTCCGCCAAGCAGTTCCTTTCCTTGCTCCCTGGAAATGCAACATAGGGACATGTCATTTGCCCACTTCCTATAGAGCTCGCCATCCTGGATGCAATAAGTCGTGGCCTACCGTGCCACACGCTCCGCCTCCTCCTCGTTCTCCGGCAAAATCCCTTGCATCAGGTAGTCCTTGAGCTCTGGGATCCAACATCCCTCCTGAGGCTCCAACGCTAGGAGCAGGCGTGCCCCTGATGCCGGGCCGCAGACCGGAGCTCCCGAGGCAGGCGGCTGAGGGAGCTCCTCCCTTGGTTGTGCCGTGCTAGACAGCGACGGCACCGCCGAGGGTTTGAAGAGCCGCTCCTCAAAGACACCGGGCCCCTGAGGCAGCCACCTAGATGCCCTCTTGGCAATGTCGTCAGCCTCCTGATTGGTGCCGCAAGGCACATGCTGCAACTCCAGTCCCCATAACTGTTTCTCCATCTTGCAGACCTCAGTGAGGTAGGCCTCTATGTGCTCGTCCTTTGGCTCGTATATCTTGTTGGAGAAGTTGAAGAGGAGCTGCGAATCGCCCTTGATGATGAGGCGCTTCACCCCTAGCGCAGCTACGGCCTTCAAGCCTGCTATTAGGCCTTCGTACTCCGCTATGTTGTTGGAGACCTTTTCTCTGTGCTGGAAGCAAAGTCGCACGGCGTAGTAGAGTTTGTCCTGGGTAGGAGATACGAGCACTGCACCAGCTCCCGCACCGTGTCGGGAGAACGCCCCATCAAAGTACATGACCCAGCCATCCGGTGCTTCACTTCCCGGGGAAAGTGACCAGTCTTCGCCTGCCTCGAGACCCGGCGCTTCTGCCCATTCTGCCACAAAATCTACTAACGCGGCTCCCTTGATGACTCTGGTCATACTGAATTCTAGCTGAAATGCCTGCAGCTCGATGTTCCATTCAGCAACCCTTCCAGCCGAGTTGGGGCTCCTGAGTACCATCTCCAAGGGGTATGCCGAGACGACCTTGATGGGGTGGCCTTGGAAGTCATGCCGCAGCTTGCGTGAGGCCACCAATAGCACGAGGCGGAGCTTTTGAGGCATGGGGTACCGCGCCCTCGCGTCCCGTAGCACTGTGCTGACGAAATACACGGGGTGCTCGATGAGGTTGAGGGTGCTAGCACTGCTTGTGTCCTCCGGAGGTCGAGGCGTCTCTTGAGACGACGGAGCTCCCAGTGCTTGGTCACCTCAGGGGGCCTCTCCTGCTCCGGGTGCGTTCTCCTGCCACGGCTGTTCCTTTCCGGCTGCGGTTGCGGCCTTCACGAGGCCCTCCTGGCTCTGTTTCGCTTCAGTTTGGACGGTTGATGTGGCCTTGGCACAGCGCTCCTCCCTAACCGCTACTAGGGCTGCGCTAGCGGAGTAGGGGGTGGCTGCAAGGTGGAGCACTAGGAGCTCCCAAGGACGTGGAGCTACCATCACTGGTGGACTGGTAAGGTACCTCTTGAGGTCTTGGAATGCCTCGTCGGCCTCTTCAGTCCACTCGAAGGGGCCCTTTTTCTTCATTAGCTTGAAGAAGGGCAGCGCTCATTCCCCCAACTTGGAGATGAAGCGCCCAGTGCAGTTACACGCCCGGTGAGCTTCTGCATTTCTTTGAGGGTCCTTGGTGGGCTCATGTCTTCGACTGCCTTGACCTTCTCCGGGTTGGCCTCGATGCCCCTGTGGGATATGAGGAAATCCAGGAGCTTGCCTGAGGGGACTCCAAACACGCACTTCTCCGGGTTGAGCCGTAGGTCCACCTCGTTGAGGCTCGCGAAGTTTTCTTCCAGGTCCTGTATCAGGGTCCTTGCCTCACGAGACTTCACTACAATGTCATCGACGTAAGCTTCTGCGTTCCTCCCGAGATGCCGGCCTAAGGCGATGTGCACCAGCCGCTGAAAGGTCGCGCCTGCATTGCGCAACCCAAACGGCATGCACGTATAGCAGTACACTCCACACGGGGTCTAGAAGGCTGTCTTCTCCACGTCTTCTACCGCCATCTTTATCTGGTGATAGCCCGAGAAGGCATCTAGGAAGCACAATAGGTCACACTCTGCGGTGGAGTCCACTATCTGGTCAATGCAGGGGAGCGGAAATGGATCCTGCGGGCAGGCCTTGTTGAGGTTGGTGAAGTCGACGCACATGCGCTCCTTTCCTCCCTTTTTCGGCACAACGACCGGATTAGCCAACCAATCTGGGTAGCGGACCTCACGGATAACTCCTGCCGCCTCTAGCTTCCGGGTCTCTTGGACAATGAAAGCTTGTTTCTCAGTATACTCTCGCCTTGCCTTCTGCTTCACGGGGCGCACATTGGGGCACACGTTGAGGTCATGCTCAATCACTTCCCATGGGACCCCTGCTAACTGATGAGGTTCCCATGCAAATACCTTCTTGTTCACACGCAGGAAACCGATCAGGGCTTTCTCTTGCTCGGGCTCGAGGTTGGCCCCTATGGCGAAGGTGGCGCTAGCGGACCCGTCCTCGTCGCCTGGTACCTGCTTGGTTTCTGCCTTGTCTTGGGTGAACATATGCATCTTTTTAGCCGGCGCAGCACCCTTGGGTTCGAGGGCGTCGGTGCCAGTGGGCTGCGCCACCGCGTCCGCACTGAAAACAAGCTGGAGCACCTGCAGCGCATCCTTTGTGTCTCCGGACACGGTGAGGACGCCGCTGCTCCCAGGCATCTTCATGAGGTTGCACGCCGGGTGAGTTGCTAACATGAACCGAGCCAGGGCCGGATAGCCGAGGATGGCGTTGTAGGGGAGGCCGATGGGGGCGATGTCGAAGTCGATCAGCTCCGTGCGGAAGTTGTCGCAGGTGCTGAAGGTCACTGGAAGGCGGATCTGCCCCAAGGACGCGGTGGAACCGGCTCCGACGCCTGAGAAAGGCCTGCTGGGTCGGAGCCGCTCCAGCGGTACGTGGAGGAGGGTGAAGGCCTCCATCAAGAGCATGTTGAGGCCGGCACCACCATCGATGAGGGTCCTGGTGATGGCCACTTGGCAGATGGTGGGGGTGCACAGCATCGGGAGCGCGCCCGAACCAATGGGGTTGAAGGGGTGGTCCTCCGAGTCGAAGGTTAGATCGGCCTCGGGTGCCACCCAGCCCGGGGGGGCTTCTTGGCGCTTGGAGGCGGTGCTGATCCGGCGGGCGAACGACTTGACGTGACGGCTCAAGGGCGGTGCCTAGGAGCCACCCAGGAGAGCTGCGACGACGAGCGGCGTTGGTGCGGCGAAACGGGCGAGGAAAAGGTCGTGCAGCTGCTCCCAGGAGGTGACAGAGGCCGTCGGCAGGTCGAGGAGCCACGCGTGCGGGACACCGGTGAGGGCCATGGGTAACCAGTTGGCCATCACCCGATCGTCGCCCCCGGCTCCTAGGACGGCCTCCTCGTACGCCAGCAGGAAAATCATCGGGTCCATCGCGCCGTCGTAGCGCGGCGGCATCTCAGGCCTGAACTTGTGCGGCCACTGCACTTGCCGCAAGGCGGGGACCAAGGCCCGGAGCCCCCTGGCCCCAGTGTCGGCATTCATTGCTGGAGCGGGCAGCGTGTTGTCCGCCATGAGGGCAGGATGCGATGTCGGGGGAGAGCAGGTCGTCAGGAAGGAAGACTCCGGCGCACCCTTACCTGGCGCACCAAATGTCGAGTTTCGGGTTCCGGCAGACCCTTGAGGTTTGAACACTGGGGTGCGCGCGGAGATCTCTCCCCTATCGATCTACGTCTGATCCTCGCCTGCGGACTAAGATGAAAATGATGAACAACACAAGAGACACGAGGTTTATACTGGTTCGGGCCACCATTGTGCTGTAATACCCTAGTCCAGTGTGTGGTGTGGTGGATTGCCTTTGGGGCTGATGAGGGCCAGTCCAAGGGAAGAACAGCCTCGCGAGAGGTGTTCTTGAGCTGGTGCGATGAACTGCTAGGGTGAGTTCATCGCCTCTCTCTCTCTCTGCTAGGGTTCTACCAGATCTCTCGATGTTCTTGGGGTCTCTAGATATCTCTACTTTGTGGTGGCTAGCTCTATTTATAGAGGCCCTGGGCCTCTCCCCAAATAATGAGCGGGAAGGGCGCCAACAATTGGCCATTTCGAAGGGGAACATCTAGTACAAGTTATCCTGACCAAAGGTGGTCTTCGGCTGCCAAAAGCACTGGCGATGACGCCGTCTTGGGCTCCACGGTGACCTCCGTCCAGCCATCCGGCTGGTCTTGGTCTCGTTGCACCGGAAGGGTAACCTTTGCCTGATGCCTTGGCCTGTGCTTGCCCCCTTTGCACCGAAGCAGAAACAAGGACACTGCGCAGGCCGGCGCCCGCCTGGTCTCGATCGTCATGGCTTGCATCATGGGTTCCTCACGAGCTACCCCTGCCTTGATCTCTCCGCCTCCTCGCTAGCCTGCCTGATGAGGCTGCCTCTGAGGAAGCTTCCTGTCGTCCGCCCCACGAGGCTTGGCCCCTCGCGAGGGTCTTTGAGCTTGAGCTGATGAAGATGGGCCGCGCTGGGCCCCCGCTTGAGCAACGCCGCAGGCCGCAGGCAGGCAAGTCTGGGGACCCCCGTTCCCAGAACGCCGACACGCCGCAGGCCTCATTTGGTTCATAGGGTTGGAAAATCGTAGCAAAAGTACAGAGACGTACAACAAAAAATCATAGCAGTACAGAGACGTGCTCCCTCTGTTCCAAAACAGATGACCTATAGGCGGGCTAGTTTGGCCTAGTGGGTTTTTTTGAGGATGGCCTAGTGGGTTTCGGTGATATGACGTGGTACAGTGTTGTCCAATCTTCGCGTGTGGTAGCAGTATTTCGGGTACAGTAAGTTTTCTTGAAGAAGCGGAATTCAACGAAGTCATGATGGTTCCTTCGTCTGACTAACATACAGTGGGAAAGGTTGGGCCTGCGATATGACTGGGGTAGACCAGGATAATTTTTTCAAAAAAATAGTATCACTGCTGATTTATATTTATTTTTTTATTTCTGATGAATGCTAGTGTTTCAACTCTTACGACGAAGAGTGCCAAACACGGCACGTGCTGGATGTCCCGCACGTCAGCGAAAGGAGTGGGACATGAACAGCGTGGTAGAGCTTAGCGCAAAAAAAAACAGCGTGGTAGAGCGTCTCCACTTCTTCCACTTCTGGGTCGGAGACAACACGTAGTAGTAATAGTGGTATGAACGATACAAAGTGCAACCAGGAGAGAAAGACACGTCTAGTTGGAAGGTCTCAAGGCATAAATGTAAACAAATATAAAAGCTAATATGTGCCTCCAACTAATCTAGTAGTAGTAGAGTACTTAGGCACGTACTCCATGACATCACCGTGCATTGCACGTACAACATTTAGTGGTACTCTATGTAGTAAGAGACAAATGCCACCCAAGAGTTCCCTTCTCGACCCACTTTTGGGTGTTTGGTAGAGTGTATGGAGGGTGCATGAGTCCACACTAGTTTAGCACAAATACACTAGAAGCATGCATAAAGAGAGCATGCATGGAGAGGGGTGTTGAGTTGAGCATGCATGAAGAGGGAATAACTAAGCTGAGACGAGAACGCAACCAAACACACCCTATATGCCACGCATGTTCATACCATTTGTGCATTTCTAGTTCACTTACTCCAAACTCCCCCATGGCCCACCTCACATTATCACCATATATATTTCTTGGAGTCTGCGCATGGCGGGCGGTCTATCTCTTCTCCCTCCCCCGTCTCTCTCTTCTCAGCCGACGCCCGCCGAGCGATTAGATTTCGTCTATCGATGGTTTATTCCCACATGTTAGTGAAAATGCGAGACAACGCGTGTCCCCTTTGGTGGCGGCGTGTGAGTCAGACTGTCGGGGGTGCGACGCGTACGAGTCGTAAGTGTTCCGCCTTTTCCTTTTGAACTTGCAAAGCATAACATTTTCGTGCAATCAATCATAGAAATCCAGAACAAAATGACGAGGGCGGTGCTTTCCCGCGTGTTAGGTTGGCTAGTTTGAGTGATATGATGTCCTACAGTGCCGTCCACTTGCTCCATTTTTATGTAAGCAAGAGTCTACACTCTTACGTGGGAGGAGTGCCAAACACGGCGGATCTGATTTTGATCGAGGGAAAACTGTTCCCTGCGAAATAATGGAGCACTGTTACCGATTATAGCATGATACTTAGGGCATCTCCAGCGCTGGCCCTCAAATTTACACCAGCATATGTCCGAGAACACTGATGGATGCCATCGAATGCTGCCCGCATACCTTTCGACAACTATATGAACTAACCGGAAAAAATTCATGCAAACAAAGCAAATTTCAAATTAACCAGATGAAATCCATTACATTTCGAAAACTTTTCCTATAAACTGGACGAAAAACATTACATATTTCGCACAAACCATACTAAAACCTACTGTAAACCTTGTCTAAACGATCACCGACGCCTGACCACCATGTCCGGCCATGAACGTGAGAAAGCCAGCTATTGCCTTTGCCTCCTCCTCATCCGCCTCGATAACCTCCTCCATCGGAGCACAAGGTTCTGACGATTTCCGCCTCCACGTCGCCGTCAAGCGGCTAATCGGCCGCCAATGTTTATCCTACCAAGCTTGGCGTCGACTAGGTGGAGGAGCGGTGGCCTTCCAGGGAACAAAGCGGCGGCAACCTACCATGTACTACTCTTCCTCGCTGCTGGCTGCGCCCGCACACGCGCGCCGGCTTCGTGGTTGTGGCGGCGGAGGGCGGCCGGGGGGGAGCCGGCGATCTCCTTCGTCTGCTCCTGTGACAGTACGTCCAAGATAGCTTTGGAGTGCCAGGAGGCCATGGTTGGAGTGGTGCCAACAAAAGGAAGGGACCGGAGGAGAATGAGTGTGGGTCTTTGGCTATGGCTGAGAGCTGGGGCTCAAGTTAATATAGCGGGTGAATCGCAATGAGCCACGGCATATGGATGGACGGTTGGCGCCGGAGTAGGTTCGTCGGCAGCCGCGTGTCATTAATGTGCGTGGCGTATGGAAGGATAGCCGTCGTGTCGTTAACGCGGAACAGTCGCTTGCACCGGGATGCCGGGAGGGTGGCGCTCTCTCGGCCGTCGCGCTGCTGCAATGCCGGCGCCAGTGAGAGGTCATGTGAATGCAGACGCTGCTTCAGTGACTTAACCGCAGGTGCGTTGTATCACTAACATGTGGGCCCAACGAGCATCTGGCCCGCATGTCAGTGACACACGAACTGCACCTGCATTTGATGCCAGTGAATGCGGCATTGACGTTCTGGAGAGACGGTGATCGTTTCAGGCAGGAAGCGCACGCTAGCGATGGAAGGGGTTTCGGTAGGCCAGGGCGGTCAGACGCTGGCGTGGTGGTAAAATGTGAACTCATGGATGACGAGCCTTTGAAGCATATGCGGCACGTATTGACAACCAGGTGTCCATGCAACCGCTCTTGTCGCCAGCTAGCCTTCGACGACCACCAGAGCTATCACCCAAGCATCGTTCATGCAACCGCGCCGCACACTAACCGGTAAGGAAGCGATGGCATCCCGCCGCGCCGAGTTCCTCGCCACCCACGACCGAACACAGAATGGTAGGGAAGCAGTGGCATCCCGCCGTGCCGAGTTCATCGCCGCTCGCGACCTCACACCTATGTGGGCGGAATTTAAGCTGCCAAGGCCGAATGGGCGGTAGAGCCAGAGGCGGCCTAAGCCGCATAGAGGGAGCGGAAAATTCAGAAAGCACTCAAGAAAAGAGAGGCATGCTGCCGTAAGAAAGAAGAGGACGCACGCGCTGCCGCGGAGAGGTCAACGGAGATCCAAGCACGGTGGGGTGTCGCCGACAAAGCCGGGAAAGAGAACGACGACGTCTGGCCAGCATGTGAGAAGTAGTAGTGCTAGTAGTTAGTGTGTGGGTCTGTGTCACCAGTACATTTGTTTAATTAATTACGAGCATGTACCGGTACTACTAGTTACTACTGTAGTTTTTAGAGCAAATTACCAGTACATTAGCCTAGACTCAATGGAAAATTTTCTATCCTATGCATCAATTGGCATATCTTTCTCTATAGGAATTGAGATGCATGTCATCTCACTTCCAATGATTTTCATATTCCTATAAAATTCCTATCCTATGAACCAAAGGAGGCCTCTGCTGGAGCAACTACTGTAGCTAGCAGTACTGCTGGTAGAGTAGTTTTCTTTAATAAGCGGAATTCAACGAAGTCATGATGGTTCCTTCATCCGAGCAACTTCACAGTGGGCAAGGTTGGGCCTGTGATTTGACGGATCATTTGTAATTACTGCAGCGCAACAACCGGGTGACTCTCCCTTGGAGTTCTGCGGGCATGGCAAGTGGACTAGGATGGTCGATGTCCCACATGTCGGCGAGCGGAAGTATTCTTTCTGATATCGAGGAGCAAGGAAACTGTGTGGTATAGTATCACTGGTGATTTATATTCATTTTTTATTTCTGATGAATGCTAGCGTTTGAACTCTTACGACGAAGGAGTGCCAAACACACGGCACGTGCTGGATGTTCCACATGTCAGCGAAAGGAGTGGGACATGAACATCATGGTAGAGCGTCTCCACTTCTGGGTCGGAGACCACATGTAGTAGTACTACTGTACTAGTGGTATGAACGATACAAAGTGCGACCCGGAGAGAAAGACACGTCTAGTTGGAAGGTCTCGGGGCATACACGTAAACAAATTAAACCTAATATGTGCCTCCAATTAATATAGTAGTAGTAGAGTACTGAGTCACGTAATCCATAACATCACTGGGCATTGCACGTACAACATTTAGTGGTAGTAAGAGACAAATGCATATATGCCACGCATGTTCATACTATTTGTGCCTTTATACTTCACTTACTGCGCTACATTACACTGGTCCACACATCCACTCCTGGGTACATGTCCGTCTCGTAGTTCCAGTCGTGTTATTCATATAGATGGAATGATCCTTGCATGACATGTGCACCTTGATGCTAGATGTCTCGCATGTTGGCAAAAGGATGAACAAAGCTCACGTAAAAATAGAGTGGAAGAACATAGATTCCCGACGACCGAGAAGGAGCAAGGAACCTCGTGGTGGAGCGTTTGCACTCATAATATTTTATATTATTAAGCGATATAAAATCAACCAATCATCTCCACAATGGACTGGAAGAGTACAAAACACAGCAGCCAAGTGTAGTTACATCATACTAGTACATGGCTAACCCACGCTATCACCGTATTTCTTGGCTTCCATGCGACACATATCTCTAGTAATCCAGCAGCCTGTACCGCTTCTCCCTCCTCGTCTCTCTCAAAGTGCGGCGGGCTGGCATTTTTGCCGTCTATTGAGGTCGGTTAACTCATCACATGTTAGCGACATGCCATGAGCATTCTAAAAAAATTCCTTTCACGTTCCGTTTTCAAAAAGAAAAAAATCCTTTCATGTACGAATTTGACTGTGTGCTTTGAGCAACTTGCATGTCCTATACTGCTCCAGTTTGGATACTGTAACTTAGCTAGAGGTTAGACTAACCTTGAACTAACTGTAGCCAAAGAGGTGTTTGGGTGACAGGGTTAGATTGATAATAAATGCACTTGATGGAGAGAGAAAAGTGATTTTTCAATGGTCCCAATGAGAACTATCTCCAGTTAGCACCTTTTGGGTGGGATAATTTTTTTGGTGGGTTCGGTGCAACTTGCTCCAATTTAAACCCTCATGCTTGGATACTTTAGGGCTATTGGAGCCCCAACTAGCTCAAACTAACTCTAACCCATGGATCCAAACAGGGCCTATGGCCATCCTCGATGTGGAGCAGTCGCGTGCACCGGGATGAGGCGCTCTCTCGGCCGTCGCGCCGCTTCAAAGCCGGCGCCAGTGAAAGGTCGCCTCCGCTCTGGCCGGGCATTAATGCGGCACTGATGCTCCCGGGCGACACTGACTGTTTCACGCAGGAAACGCGTGCTAGCTAGGGAGTATAGGTTTTGAACCGTTTCAGTTGTAGTACTGGTAGTAAGAAATTGTGGTAAAAAATGTTACTCCACAGCCTGCTTCCCTTCTCCTTCCTCTTCCACCGCCCGCGCACGTCCGCGGGAAGCGATCGGTCAACCCTTATATAGGAGTGCTAGCACAAAAAGATGCATGCATGACCACTAAAATTTCCAAATTAAGGCGCCGCTCCGGCAGGAGTATGGCGTATGTTGTTACCTTCAGCCGGGCCATGGCTACCGGGCGACGGCGACCAAAGAAGAGGTGGCGGGAGGGGAATGAATGCAGCTACTATTTGGGTTCACTGTCCGGCTTAAATAAATGCGCAACATCACGTGTACCCGCGGGTGCACAAATTGTAAGATACGTGTCTGCTTAAGTGGGCGTCACGTAACTGGTGTGTGTGTGTGAGAGAGAGAGATTCTGAGAGACAGAGTGCGTGTGTGCGACTCTACTCTCCGAACATGTACTCAACCTTTTGCGTCGGGATATAAGTATAATGTATTTACTTTAGCTAGTGATTTATGTGGCCATGTTAACGTGGTTGTGTAAAAAAATGTCACTTCCTGTTCGTGATTTGCGTTATATAATTACAAGCAAGATGCTCATGCATTACACAGAACATCAATATGCATTTTTTACAGAACACATGTTGTGACTTACCCATGCAGGAGTAATCCCATGTGTAAAAACTAATGATATTTCGAGAATTTTATCGGAAAACTGGTATCTCGAGAATGTCATTGAAAAAATGAAAGATGAGAGATAAGGTGAGGAGGAGTGGAGTGTGGTGGTGACTGGTGGTCGGAATGGGCGGAGGCATGGGGATGGACGGCACCGACAGGCTGCAACCGCCACCATTCTAGATTGTTCCAGAAACTTTCTTTTTTAATTTCTCAGCAATGAGGTTGTGGGAGATAAGGATGTGGAGAGAGGTGCGGGTATCTTTTGTAAAATTATCATAGTTTGCTTTCTATCCATCAGATATAGATCAAACGGTCTATATTACAAGATGGCAGGCACACCATCATCTTTAACTCGGTTTTCTATAAGGGTACAGATAATAAGTTTGCTAACTATTAAAGTAAAGTGGAATTTGTCCATGTTATACAAGTAAATTAAGGTGATTGTTTATCATACGGGTAAGGTTGGATGAAGGGTGGTAGGAACAAATGCTCCGCCTAGAGCATGTGTGTGTGAGATGGAGTCTTAGTGTGTGTGTGTGTGTGAGTGGGTGTGTGTGTGAGAGAGAGATGGAGTCTTAGTGTGTGTGTGTGTGCGTGTGTGTGTGATGGAGTCTTAGTGTGTGTGTGTGTGTTTGTGTGTGTGTGTGGGTGGGTGGGTGCGTGCGTGCGTGCATGTGTGTGTGTGTGCATGTGTGTGTGTGTGTGTTTGTGTGTGGGGGGTGGGTGTGTGTGTGGGTGTCGCGAGGTCCTCGATGGCGGATGTGATTTAAGTGTGCATGGCTTCATCATAGAGAGGTGATGTGTATGGCAGAGACCACTAACGATGGGGTGCGAGAGAGAAAATGCCCGTAGAGGGAAGAGAAGGTGTGTGCGCGTGAGAGGAGTCGACATCGAAAGAACGTGTTTGTTCGAGAGACACTGAGGAAGACTACTATATATCGATGGTGCTTGTAGGCGGGAATTAAATGAAGGGATGGTCTTATTGGTTTCGGGGATATAGGGGAAGAGTGAGAGGGGGGTAGCTAGAAGGAGATTGTTAAGTGTGAGTGTGTGTTTTACCCATCCAGGCGGAAGTTATGTGCACACAAAAAGAGAACGGTTCAATGTGGCGTTAGGGTTGAGGGTAATTAACTACGTATGGAGACATAGAGACCTTGAACGTGTATATGTGAGAGGTATACATGTATACGTGGGATGTGTGCGTGTGTGTGTGTGTGCGTGCGCGCACATGATCGAGATAAAAGAAAGAAGACATAAGTCATAAGATCAACGACATGGGAGAGACGGATCGGTACGAAAATATGCATGCATGTGAGAATGCAGGGAAGAAGGACCGACAATTCAGCATGTGTTTTCTCTTTAAGAGATAGTGGCGTGGGCTGGAGCAAGCATCTATGGCGAGCAGAGGGAGTGAGGCACAACGATTGTGCAAAAGAGATCAACCTATAAATGAAAGAAGGTTGATGGAGAAACAGATAAATAGAAAGATAAAGATGCTACCTAGTGTGCGTTAGAGATAGGAGTCGAGTGGATCAGAAGGCAGAGTTATGTGTGTGGGTGTGAGAGAGATGAAGATAGGGTGCGTGTGACTCACATACAAACAAATATCAGAGAGAAATGAGATCCCGAGAGACAGAGTTTTGTGTCTGCGAGAGAGAAAGATATTTCACAATGAGAGTGATAGCTAGAGAGACATGTGAGGGAAAGCAAGATACCTCTAGGGAGAGACAGTGTGTGTGAGCGACATACAAGAGAACAGTGGGGAAATATGAGACCCTGGGAGACAGAGTGTGTGTTTGTGTGTGGGAAAGAGATATTTAAGAGGAAGAGTTATAGGTTCTAATACCGAAGGAGTGAATGACATCTCTTTATGAGCGGTGTGCGAGTGGCACACAGGGAAATAGTAGAGAGAAATGAGACCCCGGGAGATAAAGTTTTGTGTTTGTGTGAGAGAAAGGGATTCCACATGGAGAATCATAGTTAGGGATTCCACATGGAGAATCATAGCGAGATATACTTAGAGAGAGAGAGAGAGAGTGATGAAGGTCGAGGGAGAGAGTACCGTCAGTGTGTTACGAAGATAAAAGATCATTGTCGACATACAGGTAGCACGACAGATACCCGAGAAACGATGAACGTGTATACGTCTAGAGAGATAGTCCTATATAAGCATGGGTGATAGTTATATGAGACGAATATCTGGATTAAATGGGATTAAAATATTTAAACTGGAGATCATGACATCGATAATATTATAATGCAAATTGGTGTATCAAACATCCATATTCATTTGAATTTGGGGACACGTGTAATGCTATATAGTTTATCAATATTGGTGATCCATAGATACTTTAATTAGAAACAATGCATGGTTTATATGCAATTAATGTCTAAACGGGAATACACTATATGTGTGAAACACATTATACATGTTTGAGAAGTAAAAAAACCTCGCATGAAACACACATTAATTGGAGAGAGTTAGCGAGGAATGCATACATTGGATTTCAACATAAAGTGGTTTCAAATATTTGAAAATCCAAATTGATGGATACAACCTTATGAATCCGAGATCATGCCATTTGTAAACCATATTTATGTACAAAGGGTGTTGTGCTTTTGAAAGTATATATAAAAATGATGTATATAGAATTTTATTCCAATCGAAAATCGATCCCTCCTGGAAAAAAACAGAATACAAATGGGATTTGAATTGAGTTGGCACGGTAAACGTGCACTCGGCAAAATTTGAACGAAGCGGGGAAAGTCACAGTAACCGCCCGAAACCAAAATCTGTGAGATGGAAATTACTACTGCCTATCCCTGCCACGCAAATCCTATCTGCTCGATTTCTATAGGTTTCGATAGGGGTAGGTTTGTAATTTCACTCAAACGTGACATAAATGCCTCTCACCCGGATTCATACACGGTGGGCGCCAAAACACAGTGTGTCCTTGGCCGAAATCAACTCCCTCCCCGATTCATACACGGTGGGCGCCAAAAACAAACTCTCGTCAGCAAATATTCGGTGTATGCGAGATTACCGTCCTATCCACAACCGACTAATATTGCTGTGATGTAGGAAATTTGAAATGGGGGCTAAGTTTGTAAATTTCCTCGCATTTGAGAAAAGCTCGCCCTAAAGACATGGTTCCCCACTTCCTCTCTACCTCTATTTCCCCATTCGTACTCCGTGGGCGCCAAACACCCTCTCCACCCAGCCTCCTCCGTCCGCCACCCCATCCACCGCCGCCCTCCTCCACCATGCCGGAGCTGATACCCTGATGCCGTCGTCCATTACAAGAGATCGAACTCTCTCATCCACGGCTTCGGACCGGTATCCTTGCATCCCGTCCTCTCGCTTCATCCCCGTCGTCATCCACCTTGTCGACGCCGGACCTACGACTGTCTCGTCCATCGCGCCCCGCCACCACCGTCTACCCTCCAAGATCTGCTTCCACACCACCGACAGCCATCAGTACTGCAGCACCGTCAAATTCTTAGCAGATGCATACACGGCGCCGCACCAGAGGCGGTACTCTTTCGTATCTTCTCAACTTATTTATCGCAGCAAGAATAGATTGCCACTTCTTTACTCTGATTTCTTGTCCATCACTTACTTGCTAGTTGAAAGAAAACATTGGTTGCGAAGTTTCCTCTGTCCGGTTTGCACCTTCAGATCTGCCATGGCATGCTCAACACTATACTCCCAATGCTTATGGTTTTCCCCTTTTACATTCCACACTAGTTAAATCACAGTAGAGTAAATTTAAAAATTGGGTCAGTTGATTTTTCAGAGCTCGCCGGAGTTCGCCGGTGCGAACGAAGGGGCTCGGGAGGGGACGGTGGTTGGGGGCGGTGGGGGGCCTCGTCGAACAAAGAAAACTCGACGCGGGTGGGGGCAGGGGTGGAGGCCGGGGTGGCCGATGAACACAGGCGGTGGGGGCCGGTGGTCTGGTCGGCGGCCCGTGCGGTGTTCTGTATGGGAAGAATCAGAGACGAGGAAGAAGAAGGGTTAGGAGACATAGGATCTTCATCCAACCACCTGAAATGATCGACTGACCCAAATGACAAAGGTCACGCGACTTGCATGCAGACATGCCTTTACATTAAGTACCATCATCGTACCTGCTTAACACTGCTCCTGAATCCATCAAGCTAAACAACGTGCCACTTATAATTCGAAACTTGTTGCTCAAGTACGAATCTGATATGATGCTGATATTACTAAAACAGATAACATTTAAGTGGTCGGCTAATGTTCCTACTTTACTTTCGAAAAAGCACGTGCACCACATATAGACAGACAACAGGGAGTAGCTTTCTTAATGCGCTCTGATTCATCATGTGTGGGCACTACACAAAGAACCTTTTATTATCCAAAATCTGCTTGCTCCTCTTTAGCA
The DNA here is from genome assembly GCA_034509565.1 of Triticum monococcum. NCBI lineage: Eukaryota > Viridiplantae > Streptophyta > Magnoliopsida > Poales > Poaceae > Triticum > Triticum monococcum. The sequence continues at coordinate 344,496,289 of CM067847.1, forward strand.
TGTTCCTCTTCAGTTCTTCTTTAATAAGTACTCTCTCCGTTCCTAAATACAAGTCTTTGTATAGATTCCACCACGGACTACATACGAAGCAAAATGAGAGAATCTACACTCTAAAATGTATCTGGATACATCTGTATGTGATCCATAGTGGAAATCTCTACCAAGACTTATATTTTGGAACAGAGGGAGTATGATAGTAGTACAGTATGTTCCTTGCAGTGAAGTTGAGCAGGGACATTTGCAGTGTAGATGTCTATACGCTCGGTTGTGGTGGACACTTTGAACTCTTCGAGCCTCTTTGATCCGTAGGATTTTGTACACATGGGAATAGTATTTGTAGTGGCCTGCCCACTTGAATCCTATAATAATAGCAAGGAAATGTAGGGAGCTATGTCGCCTTTCAGCGTTACACTGATATTAACACTACCGCACCTTCAATTGAAGAGAGTTGGTATCCGAAGCCTTTCTAGCCGTACCGGAAATACTAGCACATATATTCCAGCAAGTTCCACTTTCCTAATTTTACTCTGATGCTTACGGTTTTCCCGTTATATGTACACTATGATCTGTGTAGCTGCTTTGTGTCGCACTAGCAGCAGTCCACTCTTGAAGCTAAACACTGCAATGACTTACAAAATTGGCACCAAGGCATTGAGTGCCATTCTGGATGCAATGAAACTCATACGCTCCCCACCTGTTGATTCTTGTTCAGAATATGATCCTAATGACTATTCTAACCTCGAGGAGTCAAAGGCAGATGGCCTGTCATGTTCACCCATCAAGGTGCCTGTTCTAATTTGGCAAGGTTTTATTGATTGCGCGTATCTTGCATATGTTGTCTTGCATTTCTTCTACTTTGTTGCACCGCCATCTTCTTAGTTTACTCATCATATATGTCGAGATGACATGCCCATCCATTATCAATACATATTCCATCTGTCATCATACCATGTTTTTCACTCAAATGTTGTTCTTGTGCATCAGACATCAAAAAGGAAGAGGGTGATTGCCGAAACTGAAGGAGCACCAGCAAAGTCCTTGAAAAACATGGTTGTGCCAGAGAAATCAGACAGCACCCCACTTATATTGGTTGTACAACCAGTGACACAAAACGTAGGACCGACTCCAGCAAACTGTACCCATACTTCACTGGCCACACCACTAGCCCCACCACATAGGACCTACACTCCAGCAAAAGGTGTGCCGATTTTAGTTGCCATAGCACCAGCCGTACCACAAAAAAATCCCACTCCAGCAAAAAGTACAGCAAGTCCACCGGCCGAAGACCTATCCCAACTATAGGGACGGCCAAATCCTGCAGATTGGAACCCCATTCCAGTTATTCCCAAATTAAAAGACAATGCTTTCAATGTTGTTAGGGACTACGTGCATATATTCCCATCATGGGAAGATTATAGTGAAGACAAACACCATTTTCACATCTTCCTGTCCCACTTACGTGTAAGTGCTATTATTCATGGCGATTATTTTCCTGTTTTTTGCTGATTGAACACATCAATGATTTACATTAAATTGTTGTAAGTAGGTGAGGGTTAATCTGTATAGTCATGACGAGCAAATCTTGCTTGCGCTTTTCAAGGAAGCATTCCAGCAGTATCGGTGTTACCTGAGGAAATCGCACTTTGGTGGCAAGTCTATAAACGAATTTCTGATGAAGTCTCAAGTGCTAAATTTAGAAGACACTGAATGGAAAACCCTTGTTATGCATAGGTCTCGTTCCAAGGATGAGGTACTGTCTATGATATTGCATGACAATTTGAACTTCTTCTTTCCCGCATGTGCATTACGGATCTTTTTTGCAGGAAATCTGCTCGAAAAGAAATTCCGGTTTGAAAAGAACGATAGGATATCGCAAATATGCTACCCTCTGCTTTGCTATTGTTAGTACCTGTTGTCCTGTATCACTGTACTTGCATACATACCTGGTTCATTATGTCACAGCAGTATGCATGATAGCTTGCTTATCAATTGTTCGCTCCAAATTATCTTATCTGTATTAATGGTTACATTAGTGTAGAATATATCCAATGCCAATGAAATTTTTTAGCTCTGCATTGTTCTTGTAAGTACCTACTATCCTTTATTAGTGTACTTATATTGACAGGAAGTTGTTCATGTACCATCACTCTGCAGCTTATTTTCCTTTGCCCTCCATTTTCTACACATAAGATCTATATTTACTCTTACCATAAGGTTGGATAACACTGATGGTACTGAAGAAGTTTAGCTCTTCATTGCTCTTGGATTTACCTTTTGCCTGTATCGTTGTACTTACATTTATAGATACTTGGTTATGTAGCATCACTCTTCATCTTATCTTAAATATTCTCCATTTTTCTTATATTACCACATCTATATTTGCTCTTAACAAAATGTAGAATAAAGGCAATGGTTATGAAGAAGATTTTGTGGTAAACTTCTTGAATTGCCCCCCCCTCCCCATCAGCATGGACAAGGTGTTGTGTATATTTGGTTAGGCATGACAGCAACAACTGTTTATTTTTGGTGTTTGCATCAAATTGCATGTTTAAAGTTTATTGTGTACTTCATAAACAAAAGTTTGTCCTTCACAATTTAAGTTTTCAGTTGTACAACCAAGTTCCTTCTTCATACCATGTAAATTAAACTATACAGAGCAAGTGATCTTATTTTGCCAATCTGAAATGGGATAAATTACAGCACACTCACCATTGATACTTATGAGTTCTTCATCTGTAATCTAGTGGTGTCGTGAAGCTGCCAACTCCTTCACAATGTCATTTCCTACCATGTCTTGACCTAAACAATACCATATTGTGTTAATGCTATTTTAAACTATGTCATTTTATTCGTCGGTAAGAAATGTGATGAATTGTCAACACTGATACTTATAGAGAAGGACCGATTTGGAAACTCAGGATGAGGTAACCTGTGCTAATACCTCTGCTATCTTGAAGAATGCTTGGTGGCAGTATCGGGATTACCTGAACAAAACATACTTCACTGGCAAAGAAACTCATCAAATTCCCTTACGTTCTCCTGAGACACATTTATTGGACGATGACTAGGAACGCCTTGTTTTGTACTGGTCCGGAACCAAGAATGTGGTAAGGTCTATGAGCTCATTTTCTATTTTTTTAAGTACTTATTCTTGCGTCTTACTGTATTCTGTTCATGTAGAACAAGTGCCTAAACCTGCAGAACAACTGTTCTAATTTAAGATTCCATTGCTATCATAGTTCAAAAAAGCGCTAGGCGTTAATTGTGCGTTTTCCCACCGCCTTGCGCTTTACTGACCAAAGCACATGCTTATGCGCAGTTTTGCATAGATTAAGCATAGTTATGCGTAATGCGTTTTGCCAACGCCTAGAGCCTAGGCGCGCCTTTTTTAACTATCATTACTATCGTGCATACTGATTTGCTCTTGTATCACTGTATTTACTCATACAAACTTGTTTTTAAATTGAAGGATCCAATCGAAACTCCAATGGCACAGTAGGTATGTTCATGCATGTTTCTTTAACAGGTTTTCTCTTATCAATAGCTTTGTTGATTTCAATTTCAATTATGTATACAGTTTACTTCTCATATCATGGACATTACTAGCATCACAATAGAGCCAATAGTGTTGTTGTACATGTAGACCCGTGGTACCCATCTAAAATCTTGTTGTGCCGTGTAGTTTCCCACGCTTTGTATTCTTTCACTGCTGCTTTGTCTTGAACTGATATGATTTGAACCGTGTCTCTATTTTGATTTGGCAAGACAATGAAGTGACCATAGGACATAGATATATGTTTGTTTGATGCTTTTATTATGTACAAGTACATGGAAATAGAAGACTTGGTAGTTTAATCCTGTCCACCTTACTAATGAACTGGTTCACCGAAATGAGTTTCATATACTAGTAGATGCTAAACCTGTTATGTGTCTACTTATTTCTTCTTTTACAATGCTGATAGAATATTGGGGAAGAGTGCCTTATTAAGCAATGGTAAAGGAAGTAATGCAGATAAGGTTCAGGATAGTGACACATCCTTGTTGGTCTCCAACAAAGTTGATAAAATCGCTAAGGAAGACTATCTCGAAGACAGTGAGACAACCCCAAAGTCCTGTCTTGGTTTAGTGTTCGAGTTACTGGCCACTACCTCTTGCACAAGCTATTCAAACTCACGGTATGAATCATATCAGTTTCTTGAGTCTCAACTACAAGCTAAAAGACATCGATCAGCTGTGCTGCGACAAGAAGTGGAAGGACTGCGGAAGTCCCTGGAGCATTCAGATGCATACTTTCTGGTGCAACGGCAAGCATTGGAGGATTTTAGCGCCAAACAGGACAAAGCTAATAAGATTGCTAAGCTTATTGCCAGCATGGTGGATGCCCAGGATAACTTTTCTTGAGCTCTTCTGAAGTTGTTTCAGTTATGCTCTTGTTTGCTGCCGCATTTATTTGCACTGGTGGCCAATTTTGACGGCCACTGTATGTAATATGCTCCTTTGTTCCCTATATTTGCACTAGTGGTGAACTTTGATGCCAGTGGATGTAATATGTGTAATAGCGGTAATAGGCTAGCATTAATTGCTTGCTTATTTATTTCCTTATTGTCTTGTTTAGTTGTTTGCTTGTAGTCACTGCAGTTCTTTTTCTGTGTTTTTCTAGTGGCCACAATAACCTATTTTTGGAAACTAGGCCAAAATAATAATGGCAACATACGGACTATTGTAACCATGGGCCTCCTACGGGCCGTATGATCCATAGGCCTTCAACTGGCCGTAGGATCCATTGGCCTTCTATACGGGCGTAGGATCAATGGGCCTTCTACGGGTTGTACGATCCATGGCCCTTCAACGGGCCGTACGATCCATGGGCCTTTTACGGGCCGTACGATCCATGGGCCTTCTATGGGGCGTATCATCATTTCGTCAAGCATGGGTCGTACTATTCATGGACCATAACGGGCCGTTAATAGGCCGTATTTGATAACTCTATGAAAACAGCCCAACAGGTTTTTTTGACATGAAAACATCCCAACGTATTAATGGGCCACAAACGGGCCGACTGTAACCACGGGCTGAATTTGGCCCACAAGCAGAAAATGACAGTAATAGGCCGTAAGTAACTGAATGCTGGAAATGAGGCCAAGAATAAATGGGCCCTAAGAAGGCCAAAAGATAACCTCGGTTGGAAATGGCCCAATGAAATAATGGGCCGTTAATGGGTATGAAGTGATACACTGTTCATTATGGGCCAGTTTCACCACAGGTCATTAATGGGCCAATAGTTACAAAGGGCCTCATCTGGGCCGAAAGACGTCATGGGCCATACATGGGCCGGAAGTTAAAATGGGTTGGAATCATATTGGACGGCCCAGATGACGGTACTAGGCCTAATTCGGACAGGTCGTAACGGGCCCTAGGTTAGCGAGCTGTAAATGGGCTATATGTGAACAGACTGTTAACAGGTTTTCCGTGGGCCGGCCCGCCACCTTCTGACCAAGTCAAACGGGCCGGCCTTTTCACAGGAATGGGCCTCTATTGGCCCGTGCCACGTGTCGACATTTCATAGGTGCCTTGGGTCCAATGAGTGGATGACATCTATCCCAACGGTGAGCTGACACGTGTTTCCTCCAGCCAATGATGATTTTACACGTGGAAAATCCCCATTGGTCACGGCTATTAATGGGTTATCGGATCCAAAACCGAACCCAATAGCTTAACGGCTTTCCGTTATGCTGGATGCCACGTGTCGGTCACCCTTGACAAAAGCACTTCTGTGACACACGATTTATCGTCATGGAAGTGGACACTTCCGTGATGATAATTTTGGTAACGTCATGGAACACTTCTACGACAGCACAGGTATGACTATCTTGATTCTGTCATAAAATCGTCATGGATGTGCATGCATGACAAAAAACGTGACCTACTATGACAAACCCATATCATCACGGGAGTGTATTTTTTTGTAGTGTGAGGACCCCGTAGAGGTGGTACGTCACCGTCTCAGTGAGGAGGACGCGCACGTCCGTCGCTACTTGTTTGCGTTGGAGCACAGGTTCTCCAATACCTGGCAGGTTCTCCAGGGATCTCACTGGAGCTATGATCCTGTGATGGTTCCTTCTCTTTGGGTGTCCACCGCCCGCACCGATACCCGTCGTGCGCTAGGGTTTTAGTTGTATTAATGATGTTATATGTATGATACTACTCGGGGTGTATTAGTGATAATACTCGACGATGTACGGACGCATGAGATGATTTACTTTTGCTTATTGAATGCATGCTAATTTGAATACTTATTTATTTTATGATTTTGTTTTGCTTATTGAATGCTCATGTCAATATGAGTCCTATAAGATATTTTGAAATGTATATCTTCTGTTGCTCAAATAGGATATGTGCTTGCCCAAGTGGTCGGTCATGTTTGCAGGTTACACCTCTGAGTGGCCTATGTTTTGCCGGAGTGTTGATTCATTTCCGTTTCTGCAAATTTCTGGCGCTCGATATGTCCTAAGTTTGCAAAGGTCATGCCGGATTTTTCCGTGAATTTTGGCATGACTTGTGCCAGAATATGTAGGAAATATCGAGTGCCCCGGATTTGTGTGTTGAATATCCTGGTAGTTGCCTTCGATTGATTTTCAATTAATGTTTCAACTATGAACATAGGAAATGTCTGACGATGAAAAAGATTTCGGTATTTGCGAATACTGCGAAGACGAGTGCGGCCTATGCGACAGAATCTTCCTAGATGACGATAGGCGCTTCAGCATCAAGCTAGACGAGAACTTTGAAGTGGATACAGTAAGTCACAATGACAAGTATTTTTTGTAATTAAGCATGACATCTGCTTAATTTGCTTCAACTTATAATTTAAATTTTTTACTATTGTACTAGTGTATCCCCTGCCATGCAAGAGTTTTTGTCTTGGATAAGATAGGTTTCAGTCCTATGAAAACTACTATGGAGGTAAAGAAAGTTTACTTGAAGACCGAGCATGGTTATACTTTCCATGCATAATTATACAACGCAGACACCTACACCTATTTTGAATGCAAAACTTGGCAAGCACTATGCAAGACTTATGCATTTGAGCCTGATATGGTTATCACCTTTGATATTTGTCCGGAAGATGATATTGAAGGTAATATCGACATCTGGGTCGATGTCCAGACGCTTCCAGTTATACCATTATGTGAGTTTCTCAACCATATTTATGTATTCGATATTGTTTATTCAAAAATAGTTGACAACTAATTTCTATTGACAGCTTATTTCCGTTCAAGTAAACATGTCCAGCGCTTGGTAGACAGGACCTACTACTGTCCCGGGGCTGAACTAAACTGCGAGGAGATAAGTCATTATGTTTCATGGATTGAGGATCTTCATACTGTCAAGACAAATTATTTTTCTGGACCTAAAAATCTTAGTACTCAAAACGTGCGACCAATAGTGTCTGTACTGAACTATGGTCACATCTATTTAGGAAAGGTGGTAAGATTTTTACTATTTGTCCTTAGTGCATCTTTTTCATACATTATTTTTTAAGCTAAACTTCATTGCTAAGTATGTTACTATACGATGTTCTTCAATAGGGACTCTCGATGAAGGTTGTGCCTCATTGGATCGAGACTAAAGGTCGCATGAGAATTGTTAGCTTACGGCCAAGACATCCTACAATGCACTCTAGTGCATTCAGGATTTCTAATAGCGAGGAATGCTTAATAGTGAAAGACTGATGCAAAATTTGTTAACGACCGCAGAGAAGTACTAGGGGGCAGCAATCAGAAGCGCAGCCCACGATTAGGAGATAGGTTCATCTGCATGCTCCAACTTGATGAAGCATGAGTGCTACACATGTTTTATGCTATTTTACTTGAGAGAGAACAGTAGGAGTGATTTGCTAGCTAGAAATGAGTTATGATGATCAAATAGCTAGTGTTGGTGGTAATGACTATGATGATTATTATTAGCTAGTGTTGTTGGTGATTAGATATAGCTACCGCATCTAGTGTTGGTGGTGATTAGCTAGCTAGAATGAGTTTGAAGATGATGATGTTTGCTACACTATGACTATAATGATTAAATAGCTACTGTTGGTGGTAATGACTCTGATGATGATTAAATAGCTTGTGTTGGCGGATTAGATTCAAGTGGAGGCAACATGTGGTGCACATTGAAAGTACTACTAGTCCAAACTAGATCAAGTTTGGATTAGTAGTATACTTTTGACATGCACCACATGTTGCCTCCACTTTAACCTAATCCACCTTCATTTGACACACTGTTATGGATATATTGATATAACAACCTCATAATTGGTATTATACCAAAATTTGTATAACGGCGTATAGATACACTAAAAATAAAAAATGAAAAAAATAATACTAGTAGCGATGGACACGAAACACGCTACTACTAGTTAGATTAGTAGAAGCGCCGGGGTAAACACGCGCTGCGGCTATATGTCTTAGCAGTAGCGTGTGCCGCACGCGCTACTGCTAATAGCTGTAGTGCCTTACTAGTAGTGCGGTTCCCCGCGCTACTAATAGGCATGAAACCCATGCTACTACTAGGCTTTTCCCTAGTAGTGATTGGTAGTAACATCACACGTATCTAGGTTAAATAGATGATGTGGCATGTAATAAATGAAGAAAGAGATGAAAGTGGTAACATAGCTAGTTACTACTAGTATGAGTAACATCACACATATCAAGGCAAGATGTGTCTATAACCTAATAAATGAAGTGCTCTATGTTACCACACATATGTTACTTCCCACTATGGAGGTAGTAACATAGACTAGTAACATGGGCATGTTACTAGTTTATATTACTACCCATTGTGGCTAGTCTTAGTAGTTGGCAGATATGATTCCGTCATATCATTCGGTAGGATATCCCCGACTGTTAGGCTGGATGGTAATACGAGGCAAAGTTTTACCCTAGTTCGGACCCATGCAGTTGAGGAAAAAGCCTACTCCTGGTACTGTATATTAGTGATAGGGGTGTGTACAAAGTACACGTGAATACCAGGCATTGTGCGTGTGTGTATACTATCGACAAACTAGCCCCCAAGCTTCTATAACATACTGGGGGCCTAGGGTTACAAATCATATATAGTCGGCTTATCACCAGTGGGGACAGAGTCCTCCGCGACTCTGGTAGCTAGCTTCGTGTTGTACGCCGAGTCCTCCACATGGGTCTTCGTATAACGCGTCTCGGTCCAACCTATGTGGCGTAGGATGGAACCGACCCATGAGTCCTCATATTGACCCACCACAACTAGAAATGATGTGCCCACCACACCACACATGAAATCGGCCACTAAGAAAATAAGCATATACAATAGTACAATGTTATACACGAAAGTTAATTGCATGGTGCATCCCAAAATATTTGTTCTGCATTGTGAATGTTTATATATTCTCCTAAAATATTAGTCACAGGAAAGAGAAACGAAGGGCATATCTCTCCTTGTCTCCACCAGACACCCCCTCTTTCTACACCACTTTCACGTACACACACAAACTATCTCTCGACCCTCTAAAAGTATGCATGCCCACGACACATTCACGTGTGAGGGTCATTGTATTTCAAGCTAAAGCACTATACGGTCACTGGAATTCAGAATATGCTCATTATGGTCAACGTATACATTCTCATGGTGATCATACGGTATCTAGCTCACGATACGTCTCCATATTTTCTTGATGACACTGAAGGACTTTGCATTTGATGCGTGCTCCGTATTTTGTTGACAACACTTACGGTCATTGTATTTGAAGCGAAAGCACGATATGGTCACTGGACTTCAGAATAAGCTCATCACGGTCACCACATACATTTTGTCGTTCTAACCAACATGTGGTTGGATGGTTAGGAGGACAATGGTTTCTTGATGTCTACTACACAAGCTTCTTCTTGTAGACGTTGTTGGGCCTCCAAGTGCAGAGGTTTGTAGGACAGTAGCAAATTTCTCTCAAGTGGATGACCTAAGGTTTATCAATCCGTAGGAGGCGTAGGATGAAGATGGTCTCTCTCTCAAGCAACCCTGCAACCAAATAAGAAAGAGTCTCTTCTGTCCCCAACACACCCAATACAATGGTAAATTGTATAGGTGCACTAGTTCGGCGAAGAGATGGTGATACAAGTGGTATATGGATGGTAGATAAAGGTATTTTTAATCTGAAAATATAAAAACAGCAAGGTAACTAATGATAAAAGTGAGCGTAAACAGTATTGCAATGGGTTGAAACAAGGCCTAGGGTTCATACTTTCACTAGTGCAAGTTCCCTCAATAATAATAACATAATTGGATCATATAACTATCCCTCAACATGCAACAAAGAGTCACTCCAAAGTCACTAATAGCGGAGAACAAACGAAGAGATTATGGTTGGGTACGAAACCACCTCAAAGTTATTCTTTCCAATCAATCCGTTGGGCTATTCCTATAAGTGTCACAAACAGCCCTAGAGTTCGCACTAGAATAACACCTTAAGACACAAATCAACCAAAACCCTAATGTCACCTAGATACTCCAATGTCACCTCAAGTATCCGTGGGTATGATTATACGATATGCATCACATAATCTCAGATTCATCTATTCAACCAACACATAGAACCTCAAAGAGTGCCCCAAAGTTTCTACCGGAGAATCAAGACGAAAACGTGTGCCAACCCCTATGCATAGGTTCATGGGCGGAACCCGCAAGTTGATCACCAAAACATACATCAAGTCATTCACGTGGTATCCCATTGTCACCACAAATACGCACGGCAAGACATACATCAAGTGTTCTCAAATCTTTAAAGACTCAATCCGATAAGATAACTTCAAAGGGGAAACTCAATCCATTACAAGAGAGTAGAGGGGGAGAAAACATCATAAGATCCAACTATAATAGCAAAGCTCGCTATACATCAAGATCGTACCACCTCAAGAACATGAGAGAGAGAGAGAGAGATCAAACACATAGCTAATCGTACATACCCTTAGCCCCGAGGGAGAACTACTCCCTCCTCGTCATGGAGAGCACCGGGATGATGAAGATGGCCACCGGAGAAGGATTCCCCCTCCGAGAGGGTGCCGAAACGGGTCTAGATTGGCTTTCGGTGGCTACGGAGGCTTCTAGCGGCGGAACTCCCAATCTATTCTGCCCCTCGATAGTTTTAGGGTACGTGGGTATATATGGGTGAAAGAAGTACGTCAGGGGAGCCACGAGGGGCCCACGAGGGTGGAAGGCGCACCCTAGGGGGGTGGGCGCGCCCCCCTGCCTCGTGGCTCCCTTGTTCGTTTCCTGACATGCACTCCAATTTTTTCCGGTAGCTTTCCTTTTAAAAATAACTTCTCCAGTTGGTTTCATTCCGTTTCGACTCCGTTTGATATTCCTTTTCTTCGAAACACTGGAATAGGCAAAAAAACAGCAATTCTGGGCTGGGCCTCCGGTTAATAGGATAGTCCCAAAAAGAATATAAAAGTGGATAATAAAGCCCAATATTGTCCAAAATAGTAGATAATATAGCATGGAGGAATCAAAAATTATAGATACATTGGAGACGTATCAAGCATCCCCAAGCTTAATTCCTGCTCGTCCTCGAGTAGGTAAATGATAAAAAGGAATTTTTGATGCGGAGTCCTACATGGCATAATTTCAATGTAATTCTTCCTAATTGTGGTATGAATGTTCAGATCCGAAAGATTCAAGACAAAAGTTCATATTGACATAAAAATAATAATACTTCAAGCATACTAACTAAGCAATTATGTCCTCTCAAAATAACATGGCCAAAGAAAGTTCATCCCTACAAAATCATATTGTCGGTATCAAAACCGGCGGATCTCGGGTAGGGGGTCCTGAACTATGCGTCTAGGCCGGATGGTAATAGGAGGCAGGGGACACGATGTTTTACCCAGGTTCGGGCCCTCTTGATGGAGGTAAAGCCCTATGTCCTGCTTGATTAATATTGAAGCTAGATCTACCACAAGATCAGATAGGCTAATCCCTAGAAGCTAGCCTATGGTATGATTGTCTTTCTATGGACTAAAACCCTTCGGTTTATATAGACACCGGGGAGGGTTAGGATTACATAAGGTAGGTTACAAAGGAGGAGATATCCATATCCGTATTGCCTAGCTTGCCTTCCACGCCAAGTAGAGTCCCATCCGGACACGAGACGGAGTCTTCAATCTTGTATCTTCATAGACTAACAGTCCGGCCAATGGAGATAGTCCGGCTGTCCGGAGACCCCCTAATCCAGGACTCCCTTAGTAGCCCCCGAACTAGGCTTCAATAACGATGAGCCCGGCGCGCAGTATTGTCTTTGGCATTGCAAGGCGGGTTTCTCTCCAAATTCTGTGTACCTATCGAAATAGTGTCTGGTTTCTTGTGAATGTTGCACTCCTTGGCTTCCACCCCCAATAATGGCCGCATTCCACGTGTCGAGCGAATGTGAAGAGCGAGGGTGTTTTCACATTTACCCCCTAGTTGTGCAAATGAGCCTCCTATTTAAAAAGACGAGGATTAAGATCCAAATCACACCATCCTCCCTCGGCGCGCCTTCATCGAAGCGCACCCGACAGAGATCCATTCCATCATGGCCGGTCGACATAGCTCCTCCTCTCGCGCCCCTAGCTCCAAGCCTGGATATTGGGAGAGATGTTCCGTACCGCACAACAAGTTAGTGATGCTTCAGACCAAGGGATTTCTTCCCCCAGCGTACCTAGTCCCGGTTCGAGCCTGGCTTGCCACCTATAATCGGGGAGAGCAAGCGGAGAGCCTTCCCAATCCCTCCAAGGGAGAGCGGGTTTGCCTTGTCCCTTATTTGGTAGGAGGGCTCGGATTCCCAATTCATCCGTTTCTCCGGGGGCTCCTGGAGTTCTAGGGCCTTCAGTCGCACAATCTTACGCCCGCCTCCCTACTGCATATCGCAGGATTCGTAGCCCTTTGCGAGTTGTTTTTGGGTTGTGAAGCTCATTTCGCTCTGTGGAAGAAGCTGTTCTGCCTTGTGCCCCGTTCTCAGAAGGGGTCAATATATCAAGTGGGCGGAGCCAAAGTGTGGCATATTGCCGGGACCGGATACCTGTCCGGGACCCCAAAGAAGACGTCTGAAGACTGGCCTTCAAATTGGTTTTATATAGAAGATGTCCCCCTTCCGGATCCTATTCGGATCGGTCTTCCTGAGTTCGATAACGCCCCTTTCAAGAAGCGCCGGAGCTGGCGTCCACGGAACTCCCTGGAGGAAGATGACAGGGACATTCTTTACATGATGAGCCGGATAAGTTTTCTAGCTCGATCCGGATTGACCATGATCGAGGTCATGGGCACATGCATCATGCGCGGGGTGCAGCCGCTTCAGTATAGAGGCCACCCCATGTGGGATTTCAACGAGGAGGATGACGCCACCCGCCATGGCCGCAAAGGGCCGGGATCAGCTGCCGATCTAATAAAGATCTTATCCACTTTGTACGAGGGAGAAGAGGAGGAATTCCTTCGTGTCAACCCGCAGGGCGGATTTTCTATGTACAATCCTCCGAGCTGTGTAAGCGGAGACTTTTTATCGCCCATCCATTTTGTATTCCCGTAATTAGGTATTCATTCTAGCAATTTCATTGCAGGAGCTGCGCCAGGCAGTCAAGGAGATAAACAGCCCTCCCCCACAACCCAAGGACCCTGGACGGTCCCTTGACCCGGCCTCCCAGGAGGATCCAGACATATCTGTGGAGCTGATCGATGGGGTATTTTACCAATGGATTAATGACAACGCCTTGGTGGCCATTACGGCCGATTACCCTGGGCTAGTTCCAGCTTCACAGGTGACTGAGACCGAAGTCCCAGCACTTAAAAAGGGATCCGTCCTTGCACTTTTTTGATTGCCGTATAACAACCATGTTTTGCAGGGGAGGTCCTCGGGGCAGAAGGCCGAGCCCGTGGCAACTAGCCAACAAGGGGCCGCGAGGCCAGGCAGGCTGAAAAGATCCGCAGTCCGGATTGAGACACCGGCGCAGAGGTACGGCGCGCCGTCTTTATTGCAAGACATTGTTCTCAGAGGCATATTAACGCCCATGCCTTCTTTTCAGGAAAAAGAGCGCTCGCCGGACTATACCCGGAGAGGCTCCCAATCGCGCCTCCACAAGCCAGGTTCCAAGGCCGGATTCGGAGGTGGGAACGAATACAAGGCGTGCGTCAGGTGCTCCTTCGACAGAGGATGCGGATAAACTGTGCGCCACCCATTCCGAGGTGGAAAGTGCCATGAACCACAGGCGTCGCCGGACTGTTCTTCGTGACGCTTGTTTCTCCCAAGAGGCATTGGATGCCTTCAACTCGGGAGACGCGCACCTCTGTGCCGCTCAAAATGGTCTAGCCAGAGCCACGGAGCAGTATGTAAAAGACATACGGGTGAGAAAATTTGATGATTATATATATCAGTAGCCCCTGAGACTTGAAACAGTTAGGATAACTAATTTAAGGATCATTTGTTATGCAGGTTCTTACAGAAAAGAATACTCAACTGTCCCGGGAGCTGTAAGAGTACAAAGCCCAACTTCAGGCCGCACTGGCCGCAGTAGGGGAGCCCAAAGATACCCCCTCTTGTAGCATATCCTTCGAATGATAAGTATCATATTAGAATGCGGCGTATATGCAGATCTGACAATAAAATTGCTGATGATGCTCGAGTGAATCTGGATAAGCAACAGCTCATACGCCAGCTGAAGGCCGGTGAGAGCGTGCTTACGAGGGTGAGTTAGGAGAAGAATGATCTCCTAGATGCCAACACCAAGCTAGGCGTGGAACTAAAAGATGTTCAGGCCCAACTGTCAGACTCTATTAAGGAGAATCGGCGGCTTCGACGTGGCATATTTTGTAAGTGCTTGAACGAACATTGAAAAAGAGTTCGGCGAGGAAGCTGGCTGACAAAGTTATGTCTGTAGCTATGCTAACAGGTCATCCTGCCGAGGAGATGCCCGGTTCAACGGGTGATCTTTTACCGAGCTCTCACAATTGCACGAACGAGTTTTGCAGGTGATGCAAGGCATCGCCCAGGCCTTGTGGCCATCTGTCTCCCTACCTGAAGGCCTTGGAGAGCTTGCAGAAAAGCTGAAGGGAGCACGGCGGCGCTTCCGATTACGGAAGATATTGGCTTGCCGTCAGGGCGCCAGGGAAGCCTGGGCAATGGTGAAGACACGGTACACGAAGGCTGTCCCGAACCACATGGCCGAAGTCGGACCAGTGGGGCCTGATGGGAAGGAGATCCCTGTGAGCTTAGTGTACGGCCAAGTAGAATTGGCTGCAAAGTATTCCCAACAGGACTGTAGACTAGACAACCTATTAGATGGTATTGAAGAGGAGTTCAACCAGTCAAATTGACTATGTAATTTTAAGTGACATGTATAATGCCTTCTAGCCGGATTGTAGATCGTTTGTCGTGGCAGACCTTTTCGCTTCAACCTCGGGACCCGACAGTCCGGAGTGTATCCGAATACCCTCTCGGTTATGTAAGAACCGTGGCATGCGTGGAGACCAGGCGTAGGGGTCATTAGTGCTTTATCAGACAAGTGCCCAACTAGTTATGTTATATTACATGGGTAGTAAGAAACATCTTCCAGGGAGAATAGTTCCGTTAAGGGTTCCATTCCCTGGGTAGGCATGCCCTAAAGTGCATGTCTGGACTGCGATAAGAAGCGCAGAAAAATCATCTGGGGCAGATATGAATAATAAAAGTCATCTTTTGTTCACCGACCGAATATTCCCTTAAGAACGCTAGCTTTCGGCTTCACCTAGTCTGAGGTACACGTCCGGCTGACCTGGCGGTAACAATCGCAGAGGTGCACCCCTTATGCCCTAGCCGAATTAACGGGAACGTAGGGCATAAATACAAGAGCCAGGCAACCAAGCTTGGCCAAAACTTAAGTCATATCGATGCATATAATGGTGAAAAAAGGTACATGTGGAAGTGTAACACATGTGCTGGGCGTGAGGCCCAGGGAAATAATTAAAGCTTCTCTGAAAGAAGCCCCCGGGTATGAAGAGTGCGGCTAGCGCATCTGTGATGTATGAGTGAGGCCAATGTTGGGGATATCACTTATCGGGAACTTATCGGTCGACCCATGATAAGGGGTAAATCGGCCAGTTTATCGGCATATCGGCCTATTTATCGCCATATCGGCTAATTTATCGGCCAATTTATCTTATCGGTCAAAAAATGGTAAGTGATAAATCGGCCGATTTATCGGAATATCGGAAGATATCTTGAATAGTGAGTGAGGCACAAGGTGACCTTTGAAGGCCTAGAGAAATAAAAGAAAGAAAGGGAAACAAGACAGATGATGCATATGCAGAAAATGGACAAAGGGAGGGGACTAACATAAAGTCCGGTGCTAGGCGTAGAATCTTCGGAGCCTTGTTGTGTTCCATGGGTTCGGCTCGAGTCGACTAGTCGATGCATCCCGCAGTCGGTACGCTCCACCGGTCAGAACTTGGTCGATAATGAAGGGACCTTCCCATTTGGGCTCGATCTTGTTCTTTGTCTTATCCAGCAGTCGTAGAACTAGTTCCCCAACGTTATAAGTTTTGGCCCGTACTTCTCTGCTTTGGTATCTGTGAGCCTGTTGCTAGTAAAATGCGGAACGGGCTTTGGCTACGTCGCGCTCTTCCTCCAAGGTGTCTAGACTGTCCTGCCGATCGAGCTCGGCTTCTCTTTCTTCGTACATGCGCACTCGAGGTGAGTCATGAATTATGTCACAGGGCAGGACTGCCTCTGCCGTACACCATGAAAAACGGTGTATATCCGGTACTATGATTCGGCGTGGTCCGCAACCCATAGAGTACGGAGTCGAGCTCCTCTACCAAGTGCGTGTCAGACTCCGTTAAGGAGCACACTAATCTGGGTTTAATGCCGCTCATTATAAGACCATTTGCTCGTTCGACTTGACCGTTGGTTTGTGGGTGATAGACTGAAGCATAATCGAGCTTGATGCCCATTTTGCTACACCAGAGTTTTACCTCGTCGGCCGTGAAGTTCGTGCCGTTATCAGTGATGATGCTGTGGGGGACGCCGTAACGGTGTACAACCCCGGATATGAAATCTATCACCGGTCCGGATTCAGCTGTTTTAACAGGTTTAGCCTCAATCCATTTGGTGAATTTATCCACCATGACCAGTAAGTATTTTTTCTTGTGGGTTCCCCCTTTAAGGGGTCCAACCATGTCAAGCCCGCAGACCACGAAGGGCCATGTAATGGGGATTGTTTGGAGGGCAGTGGGTGGCATGTGGCCTTGATTTGCAAAGAGCTGGCAACCGGCGCAACGTTGGACCAAGTCCTGTGCATCTGCCCGGGCCATTGGCCAATAGAATCATGTACGGAAGGCCTTGCTTACAAGAGCCCGGGCTGCGGCGTGATGACCGCCGAGTCCGACTCGAATTTCTACCAAAAGGTTCCTCCCTTCCTCTTCAGAGATGCACCTTTGAAGGACTCCAGTAGCGCCTTTTTTGTACAATTCTCCCTCATGGACCCTGTAGGCCTTGGATCGCCGCACTATGCAGCGTGCCTCATTTTGGTCCTCCGGGAGTTCCTGTCTAGTTAGGTAGGCCAGGAATGGTTCTGTCCACAGGGAAATAATGGCCATTATTTCTTGGGCTGAATGTGTTATTTCGGTGGCAGAGCCTCCGATTGTGTCAGAGAGTTCGGTATCGGGTATTTTGGCCGGGTCCGGACTGTTGTTATCGGTGTCCCCTTCCCATGCTACGGATGGCTTGAAGAGCTGCTCCAGAAATATGTTGGGAGGGACCGCGTCGCGTTTTGCGCCGATGCGGGCGAGGATATCCGCCGCCTGATTGTTTTCCCGAGCCACATGGTGAAATTCGAGCCCCTCGAACCGAGCTAACATTTTTAGGAAGGCATTGCGATAAGCTGCCATTTTCGGATCCTTGGCATCGAAGTCTCAATTTATCTGGGATATCGCGAGGTTCGAATCCCCGCGCACCTCTAGGCGTTGAATGCCCATAGATACTGCCATCCGGAGACCATGTAGAAGGGCCTCATATTTGGCTGCGTTGTTGGAGTCCGTATACATTATCTTTAGTACATATTGGATGATATCTCCTGCTGGGGACGTCAAAATGACGCTAGCCCCCAGACCAGCCAACATTTTGGAGCCGTCGAAGTGCATGATCCAGTTTGAATATGTGCCGTACTCTTTAGGGAAATCGGCTTCCGTCCACTCAGCGACGAAGTCAGCCAAAACTTGTGACTTGATAGCTCACCGTGGCTTGTAAGTTATGTCGAACGGGAGGAGCTCAATGACCCATTTGGCAATCCGGCCCGTCGCGTCGCGGTTGTTTATAATATCGTTAAGTGGTACTTCCGAGGCTACCGTTATCGAACACTCTTGAAAGTAGTGTCGCAGCTTCCGGGATGCCATAAATACCGCATACGCTATCTTTTGATAATGCGGGTACCGTGATTTGCATGGAGTAAGGACAGTGGACACATAGTAAACCGGCTTTTGAAGGGGGAGTTTGTGTCCGTCCACTTCTCGCTCAACGACGAGCACTGCGCTTACTACTTGATGAGTTGCCGCAATGTATAATAGCATTGGTTCACCAATGTTTGGCGCCGCCAGGATTGGGTTTGTTGCCAATATGGCTTTTATTTCGTTGAGTCCGACCCAAGCGGCATCCGTCCACTCGAAGTGTTCGGTGCGCCGAAGGAGGCGATAAAGGGGTAATGCCTTTTCTCCCAAGCGGGAGATAAAGTGGCTTAGAGCCGCCACACATCCAGTCAATTTTTGTATTTGTTTGAGGTCTGTTGGGGTAGCCAACTATGACAACGCTCGGATTTTGGCCAGATTAGCTTCAATACCTCTACTGGAGACAATGAATCCCAGGAGCTTTCCGGCTAGTACGCCGAAAACGCATTTTTATGGATTGAGCTTGATGTCATATGTTCGGAGGTTGTTGAATGTGAGCCTCAAGTCTTCTACTAGAGTTTCGACATGCTTGGTTTTAACGACCACGTCATCCACATATGCCTCCACTGTTTTGCCGATCTGGTTTGCCAGACATGTCTGAATCATGCGCTGATATGTTGCGCTGGCGTTTTTAAGCCCGAAGGGCATTGTGTTGAAGCAGAATGGGCCGTATGGTGTGATGAATGCCGTTGCAGCTTGGTCTGGCTCCACCATTTTAATTTGATGGTAGCCGGAGTATGCGTCGAGGAAACACAATGAATCGTGTCCTTCGATAGCATCGATGATTTGATCGATGCGGGGGAGGGGGAAGGGATCCTTTGGACAGGCCTTGTTAAGGTCCTTAAAATCGACGCACAAGCGCCAGGATTTGTCCTTCTTTGGTACCATCACCAGGTTTGCTAGCCAGTCCGGATGTTTTATGTCTCTGATGAATCCGGCCTCCAATAGCTTGGCTAGTTCCTCTCCCATGGCTTGTCTCTTAGGCTCGAAGAAACGTCGAAGCGCCTGCTTGACTGGCTCGAATCCTTTTTAGGACATTCAGGCTGTGCTCAGCCAGTCTGCGTGGGATTCCTGGCATGTCTGAAGGGTGCCAGGCAAAAATGTCCCAGTTCTCGTGTAGGAACACTCGCAATGCGGAGTCGACATCGGGCTTTAATTATGCCCCGATGGAAGCTGTTTTTGTAGGGTAAGTTGGATGGACTTGGAATTTGACTATTTCGTCCGCTGGTTTAAAGGAGGTGGACTTGGATCTTTTAGCGAGTATCACATCGTCCCTGTTCACCGTGGAGCGCAGCGCAGTTAGTTCCTTGGCCGCTAGGGCTTCGGATAGTGCCTCGAGGGCCAGTGCGGTTGTCTTCTTTTCGGCGCGGAGTGCTATGTCCGGATCACTAGCAAGAGTGATGATTCCATTGGGCCCGGGCATTTTGAGCTTCATGTACCCATAATGGGGTATTGCTTGGAAGATTGTAAACGCCTCCCGCCCTAGTAGAGCGTGGTATCCGCTGCTAAACGGGGCCACTTGGAATGTAATTTCTTCGGACCTATAATTATCCGGCGTGCCGAATACCACATCTAGTGTGATTTTCCCAGCACAGCGTGCTTCCCGACCGGGGAAGATTCCTCTAAAGGTTGTGCTACTTTGCTCAATGCGGCTCCAGTCTATTTCCATCTTTTGAAGAGTTTCCTCATAGATGAGGTTTAATCCGCTGCCCCCGTCCATGAATACCTTGGTGAGTCGAAAGCCGTCCACGATTGGACTGAGGACCAGTGCGGCTGGTGCTCAGGCTGTTCGGAATTTGGGTTCGTCACTGGCATTGAAGGTAATAGCCGTGTCACTCCAAGGATTTATTTCTGCTATGTGGAAGATTTCGGCCATGCTGCGGAGTGTTCGCTTGCGTCTATTATTTGATGCGAAGGTCTCAAAGACCGTTAACACCGTATTGTTTTCCACGGGATGGTGCTCTGTGGTTTTTGGGAGGAGTAGATCCTCACCACTTTTGGCCACCTGCCGGAGTATCCAACATGCTCTAAGGCTATGCGTTAGTATTGCATCCGTTGTACTATGAATTTTGCAGGGTCCGTTGAGCCATCCCTCCAGTACTGTTCCTTGCCCCGTAGAGGGCTTTCGCTTTTTGGTAGTTAACCCAGGTGTATTGTGATAATGCACCCTTTTATTTTGGACTGGGTTTGTATTCAGGGCCGGATTATCCCAAAATTTTATTTTGGTTTTCCAGGCACTTTCCATCGCACAGTACTTTCGTACTATGGACACCAAGTCGGCAAAGCTTGCAATTTCACGGCGACTTATGGCGTTGAGGATTCCCTTGTCCGTGCAATTATTGTAGAAGAATGAAATTGCGTCTTCCTCGTGGCAGTCCTTTATCCTGTTCATGACCAGGAGGAATCTGGCCCAGTAATGGTGTACTGTTTTTTCGGGCTCTTGCCTAATTTGGGATAGATCGCGTATGTTTGGGTGGG
This sequence comes from Triticum monococcum, assembly GCA_034509565.1. Taxonomy (NCBI): domain Eukaryota; kingdom Viridiplantae; phylum Streptophyta; class Magnoliopsida; order Poales; family Poaceae; genus Triticum; species Triticum monococcum. The sequence goes on from CM067847.1 coordinate 344,517,235, forward strand.
TGAGTGGAATTGACTCCGAATCCTTACCCAATCTTAGACTCAGGGGCCAAGGAGTTTCCGAACTCAAAAGTTTAGATTCTTGGATGTTTTCCGATAAATCTAGCCCGCTGCCTGATTCTAGGTTCAGGCCTTGAGTGACGTCCTCCCCTCCGCGGGTATCCGGCTTGGAGGGATCGAGAATCCGTACATAGCTAGTCCTTAAGATAGATGAAGGGTTGCCGCGTTGTTCCTCCGCCACTGCAACGTGATGGGTGACCTGGGGAGAGTTGATCTCTCTCAGATCGGGTTTAGGCCCAATCTGATCGTAGTCTGTACCGACTCCCAGGGCGGCGATGCAATCCAAGAGCTCGTTCAGGGAAGAGAGCTCCATTGGATCTAACTGCTCGACGAGTTCCGAGTTGATGTGAAGATTGCTTTCGATGAACCGAGAAGTCATCGTCGGCGCAGCGGCCGAACAGGCGGTTATAAGAAAACCACCTAGCTAGAGAGTTTGGCCGATAGCCAAAGCTCCCTCAGCAATAGTGTCGTCTTTAAAGACGGGATGAGACATCCTTCCTAGTGGCGATGGCACAGCGGAACTCTCAATGAAAGCACCAATGTCGGTGTCAAAACCGGCGGATCTCGGGTAGGGGGTCCCGAACTGTGCGTCTAGGCCGGATGGTAACAGGAGGCAGGGGACATGATGTTTTACCCAGGTTCGGGCCCTCTTGATGGAGGTAAAACCCTACGTCCTGCTTGATTAATATTGATTATATGTGTGGGATCAGAGAGGCTAAACCCTAGAAGCTAGCCTATGGTATGATTGTCTTTCTACGGACTAAAACCCTTCGGTTTATATAGACACTTGAGAGGGTGAGGGTTACACAAGGTAGGTTACAAAGGAGGAGATATCCATATCCGTACTGCCTAGCTTGCCTTCCACGCCATGTAGAGTCCCATCCGGACATGAGCCGAAGTCTTCAATCTTGTATCTTCATAGTCTAACAGTCTGGCCAATGGAGATAGTCCGGCTGTCCGGAGACCCCCTAATCCAGGAATCCCTCACATATAGTTTAGTCATGATCCATTTTCGTCACATAAGAATACTCTCATCATGCACAACCCTGATGACTAGCCAAGCAATTGTTTCATACTTTAGTAGTCTCAAACCTGTAAACTTTCACGCAATATATGAGCGTGAGCCATGGACATAGCACTATGGGTGGAATAGAATATGATGATGGGGATTATGTGGAGAAGAAAAAAAAGGAGAAAGTCTCACAACAACGAGGCTGATTAATGGGCTATGGAGATGCCCATCGATTGATGTTAATGCAAGGAGTAGGGATTGCCATGCAACGAATGCACTAGAGCTATAAATGTATGAAAGCTCAACAAAAGAAACTAAGTGGGTGTGCATCCAACTTGCTTGCTCACGAAGACCTAGGGCACTTGAGGAGGCCCATTATTGGAATATACAAGCCAAGTTCTATAATGAAAAGTCCCACTAGTATATGAAAGTGACAAAACAAGAGACTCTCTATCATAAAGAACATGGTGCTACTTTGAAGCACAAGTGTGGAAAAAGGATAGTAGCATTGTCCCTTTTATTTTATTTTTATCTGGCCTTTCCCTTTTTTTGCCTTTCTTCTTTTTTTGGCCTTTCCCCTTTTTTTATTTGGCCTTTCTTTTTTTGGGACAATGCTCTATTAATGATGATCATCACACTTCTATTTATTTACAACTCAAAGATTACAACTCGATACTAGAACAAAGTATGACTCTATATGAATGCCTCCGGCGGTGTACCGGGATTGCGATGAATCAAGAGTGACATGTATGAAAAATTATGAATGGTGGCTTTGCCACAAATACGATGTCAACTACATGATCATGCAAAGTAATATGACAATGATGATGCGTGTCATAATTAACAGAATGGTGGAAAGTTGCATGGCAATATATCTCGGAATGGCTATGGAAATGCCATAATAGGTAGGTATGGTGTATGTTTTGAGGAAGGTATAAGGAGGTTTATGTGTGAAAGAGCGTATCATATCACGGGGTTTGGATGCACCGGCGAGGTTTGCACCAACTCTCAATGTGAGAAAGGGCAATGCACGGCACCGAAGAGGCTAGCAAGGATGGAAGGATGAGAGTGCGTATAATCCATGGACTCAGCATTAGTCATAAAGAACTCACATACTTATTGAAAAAATCTACAAGTCATCAAAAACCTCGGCACAATGCGCATGCTCCTAGGGGGATAGATTGGTAGGAAAGGACCATCGCTCGTCCCCGACCGCCACTCATAAGGAAGACAATCAAATAACACCTCATGTTTCAAATTTGTTACACAACATTTACCATACGTGCATGATACGGGACTTGCAAACATCAACAAAAGCATTTCTCAAATTCACAACTACTCAACTAGCACGACTTTGATATTATTACCTCCATATCTCAAAACAATCATCAAGCATCAAACTTCTCTTAGTATTCAAAACAGTCATAAGAAATTTTTTACTAATCTTGAATACCTAGCATATTAGGATTATTTAAGAAAATTACCATGCTATTAAAACTCTCAAAATAATATAAGTGAAGCATGAGAGTTCATCTATTTCTATAAAATAAAACCACCACCGTGCTCTAAAAGGGTATAAGTGAAGTACTAGAGCAAATGACAAACTACTCCGAAAGATATAAGTGAAGATCAATGAGTAGTCGAATAATTGTGCAACTATGTGAAGACTCTCTAACATTTAAGAATTTCAGATCTTGGTATTTTATTCAAACAGCAAGCAAAACTAAATAAAATAAAATGACGCTCCAAGCAAAACACATATCATGTGGCGAATAAAAATATAGCGCCAAGTAAAGTTACCGATGAACAAAGACGAAAGAGGGGATGCCTTCCGGGGCATCCCCAAGCTTAGGCTTTTGGTTGTCCTTGAATATTACCTTGGGGTTCCTTGGGCATCCCCAAGCTTAGGCTCTTGCCACTCCTTATTCCATAGTCCATCGAATCTTTACCCAAAACTTGAAAACTCCGCAACACAAAACTTAACAGAAAACTCGTAAGCTCCGTTAGTATAAGAAAATAAATCACCACTTAGGTACTGTTGTGAACTCATTTTAAATTCATATTAGTGTAATATATACTGTATTCCAACTTATCTATGGTTCATACCCTCCGATACTACTCATAGATTCATCAAAATAAGCAAACAACACATCGAAAACAGAATCTATCAAAAACAGAACAGTCTGTAGTAATCTGGATACGTATACTTCTGGAACTCCTAAAATTCTCAAATAAATTGCTGGACCTGAGGAATTTATATATTAATCCTCTTCAAAAATAATTAACTAAATAGCACTCTCCAAATAAAAATGGCAGCAATTCTCGTGAGCGTTAAAGTTTCTGTTTTTTACAACAGGATCGCAAAGACTTTCCCCAAGTCTTCCTGAAGGTTCTACTTGGCACAGACACTAATTAAAACATAAAAACTCAATCATAACAGAGGCTAGATAAATTATTTATTACTAAACAGGAGCAAAAAGCAAGGAACAAAAATAAAATTGGGTTGCCTCCCAACATGCGCTATCGTTTAATGCCCCTAGCTAGGCATGATGATTTCAATGATGCTCACATAAAGCGTAAGAATTGAAACATAAAGAGAGCGTCATGAAGAATATGACTAGCACATTTAAGTCTAACCCACTTCCTATGCATAGGGATTTTGTGAGCAAATAACTTGTGGGAACAAGAATCAACTTGCATCGGAAAGCAAAACAAGCATAACTTCAAAACTTTAAGCACATAAAGAGGAAACTTGATATTATTGCAATTCCTACAAGCATATGTTCCTCCCTCATAATGATTTTTAGTAGCATAATGAATGAATTCAACAATATAACCAGCACCTAAAGCATTCTTTTCATGATCTACAAGCATAGAAAACTTACTACTCTCCACATAAGCAAAATTCTTCTCATTCGGAATAGTGGGAGTATCATAAGAGACTTGAATACAATAAATTGTTTCCACATTAAAAGAGTAATGTTCAGAGAAGGAGTAACCATAATCATGACAAGTTTTATAAATATAATCACTACTTTTTATAGCATAAGTATCATCACAATAATCATCATAGGTAGGAGGCATGCTATCATCATTATAAATTTGCATATCAAAACTTGGGAGACTAAAAATATCATCTTCATAAACGTAGTATCCCCAAGCTTGGGACAAACATTAATTGCAGCAAATATATTCTCAAAAACATCATCTTCATCAAACATAGCATCCCCAAGCTTAGGCCTTTTCATATCATAAGCATAATCACTCTCATCATTAATAGTATGGATAGCACCAGTAGTATAGCAATTATCATATTCTTCCAAATAAGTGCCAAAAAGATTTTCAAGATCATAAGAAGTATCATTATCTTCCATAATTATATTTTCATGAGGCACAATAGTAATAGGAGCAGCATTATTTGGGAGAGATATCTTTTTACCTCTCTTCCTTTTTCTTTTCTTCTTCTTCAACACATCATGTGTGGGTTCAATCCTCTTTTTGGAGCTCCTTATTAATGAGATTGGTTGAATAGGAGGCTCTCCTCGTTACCTGATTCATCATAAGAAATAATAGGAGCACATTGGGAAGTCTCTTCCCTTTCATTACTATTCTCTTCATCTTCTATTTATTTTCTTTTCTTTATGTAATTGGCAATATAAGAATTTTCAATGCAATTCACCGCACAATACATATAAATCTTCTCTAGATCAAAATCAAGAAATCTATCAAGATTAAACTTTGGAATAACCTCAGTTATACGTTTCATTTCCTCATACCCCAAAAGAAGACTAAGCTCTTTATGATGCTCAAGGGTAATAAAATTACCATGATTTTTGGATACGATTCGGTCATGAAACAATTTGCATTGGAGATTTAAATGACCATGTTCACTTCAAAGTTCACAAGGGGCGTGAAAAATATTGAATTTTTCAGCACAATCACCAAGACTTTCTTGCAACAATTTAGTTTCTAAGTACTTATGCCTCTTGCAATATCTATCTTCCCTATTTGGTATGTACATGCAAACCCAATGCACTCCACAAAACTTGACATGTTTATAGGAGACATTTTCATCATAACTAGTGCAATCATCATTAGTACTATGGATATTCAAGGAGTTCATACTAACAACATTGCAATCATGCTCATCATTCAAAGATTTAGTGCCAAACATTTTAATGCATTCTTCTTCTAACACTTTGGCACAATTTTCCTTTCCATCATACTCATGAAAGATATTAAAAAGATGAAGCGTATGAGGCAAACTTAATTCAATTTTTTATATAGTTTTCTTTTATAAACTAAACTAGTGCTAAAACAAGAAACAAAAAAGATTCGATTGCAAGATCTAAAGATATACCTTCAAGCACTCACCTCCCCGGCAACGGCGGCAGAAAAGAGCTTGATGTCTACTACACAACCTTCTTCTTGTAGACGTTGTTGGGCCTCCAAATGCAGGGGTTTGTAGGACAGTAGCAAATTTCCCTCAAGTGGATGACCTAAGGTTTATCAATCCGTAGGAGGCATAGGATGAAGATGGTCTCTCTCAAGCAAACCTGCAACCAAATAACAAAGAGTCTCTTGTGTCCCCAACACACCCAATACAATGGTAAATTGTATAGGTGCACTACTTAGGCGAAGAGATGGTGATACAAGTGATATATGGATGGTAGATAAAGGTATTTGTAATCTGAAAATATAAAAACAGCAAGGTAACTAATGATAAAAGTGAGCGTAAACGGTATTGCAATGTGTTGAAACAAGGCCTAGGGTTCATACTTTCACTAGTGCAAGTTCCCTCAACAATAATAACATAATTGGATCATATAAGTATCCCTCAACATGCAACAAAGAGTCACTCCAAAGTCACTAATAGCGGAGAACAAATAAAGAGATTATGGTAGGGTACGAAACCGCCTCAAAGTTATTCCTTCCAATCAATCCGTTGGGCTATTCCTATAAGTGTCACAAACAGCCCTAGAGTTCGTACTAGAATAACACCTTAAGACACAAATCAACCAAAACCCTAATGTCACCTAGATACTCCAATGTCACCTCAAGTATCCGTGGGTATGATTATACGATATGCACCACACAATCTCAAATTCATCTATTCAACCAACACATAGAACCTCAAAGAGTGCCCCAAAGTTTCTACCGGAGAATCATGACGAAAACATGTGCCAACCCCTATGCATAGGTTCATGGGCGGAACCCGCAAGTTGATCACCCAAACATACATCAAGTGATTCACGTGGTATCCCATTGTCACCATAGATACGCACGGCAAGACATACATCAAGTGTTCTCAAATCTTTAAAGACTCAATCCGATAAGATAACTTCAAAGGGGAAACTCAATCCATTACAAGAGAGTAGAGGGGGGAGAAAACATCATAAGATCCAACTATAACAACAAAGCTCACGATACATCAAGATCGTACCACCTCTAGAACACGAGAGAGAGAGAGATCAAACACATAGCTATTGGTACATACCCTCATCCCCGAGGTAGAACTACTCCCTCCTCGTCATGGAGATCACCGGGATGATGAAGGTGGCCACCGGAGAAGAATTCCCCCTCCGGTAGGGTGCCGGAACGGGTCTAGATTGGCTTTCGGTGGCTACGGAGGCTTCTGGCGGCGGAACTCCCGATCTATTCTACCCCTCGATAGTTTTAGGGTACGTGGGTATATATGGGTGAAATAAGTACGTCAGGGGAGCCACGAGGGGCCCACGAGGGTGGAGGGCGCGCCCCCCTGTCTCGTGGCTCCCTCGTTCCTTTCCTGACGTGCACTCCAACTTTTTCTGGTAGCTTTCCTTCCAAAAATAACTTGTCCAGTTGGTTTCATTCCGTTTCAACTCCGCTTGATATTCCTTTTCTTGGAAACTCTGAAATAGGCAAAAAAAATAGCAATTCTGGGCTGGGCCTCCGGTTAGTAGGTTAGTCCCAAAAGGAATATAAAAGTGGATAATAAAGCCCAACATTGTCCAAACAGTAGATAATATAGCATGGAGCAATCAAAAATAATACATACGTTGGAGACGTATCATTTCTCGAGCCCACCAGGGTTAAAGCCCCGGTGCTCGCATTTATCCTGGGTTAATTTCCATATTTTCCGGTGATGTGTGTTCAGTGGGAGGAGACGTTCCACTCGACTACGAGGCACCTATGGTGACATCGTAAAATCTTAAGATCATATGCTGGCTCACTCTCTCGAAGGTGCTCATAGGGGTAGGGTCTGCGTGTGTGCGCTTATAGCGGTGAGTGCTTGCGCGTATATATGAGCCCTTGCGTCTGTACCATGTTAAAAATAATACATTTCATGATTATACGGTCACTGGCTCACCTGTACAACTCCGTATTTTGTTGATGACACAATCAATTGACCAGTCAAACGTTCCACGTGGCGCAACTAGTGTTGCACCATCGGGGCGTGTAACCGTGGGGCCCACCTGTCACCCCGTATATGAAAGAAATGGTAGTTTGAGTCTGTACTGTGTTAATAAAATACATTTTAGGGTGATCATACAGTCACTGGCTCACCATACAGCTCCGTAATTTGTTGATGACACGATCAATTGACCAGTCAAATGGTCCACATTCAGTAGTGCACATTACCATAGGGCCCACCCATCAGCGTGTATATGAAGGACAGAAGTGGTAATAAATTAGTGGTCGGTGGGTACTCGAAGTTGTGAGACCTCTGGTTGGCAGTCGCCGGCGGTGGGGCGCGTTGATTGGGCAGTGGGGTGGGGATTGCCGGAGAAAAAGCTCGGCGCGGGGGGGGGGGGTGGGGGGCTAGAGGGATGGCCGGTGCGGCGGCGGACCGACGGTGGGGAGTGGTTTCGGGGCGGGCGGGGCAGGCCGGCCACGGGCGGCGGGGGCTGGCGGTTCGGCCGGTGGTGGCTGGTGGCTCAAGGGGTGGAGTTTGATGATAAACTGCAGGCCCTTGATTTCGTATCCAATGGCTGGAAAATCTAATGACCAGAGATGAAAAAGTTAGTCGACTGACATGTAGCCTCACCCCGCCACTTACACATGCAAGCACACACGCATGCAGGCGTGCAACACTGACACGTACACATAAAGAACACACGCACGCATGCAGGCGTGCAACACTAACATGTACACATGCACTCACGAACACACGCATGTATGCACACATGCATGCAACACTGAAATGTACCCTTGAACGCATGCAACACTCGCACGCCTGCATGCACACAGCACACGACGCAAGACACACACTCAACCTATACGTGCATGCACCCTTTGTTAAGGACATGGATTGTTACGGGTATTAATCAATATTATCTGTGATAAGCAGAACATTGATGTTTGCAGCGGTCTTTATGAATCACAACTTATCGAACGGGCTATCAACATAGTAGGCTTGTCTACATGAAAAGGATGACGACACACTCAATGAACAATCATCGGTCTATGAAATGCCCGCTTCTGACCGCCCTGGCCCATCAAAGGTTCCTTTGCTGTGTGCTGCCTGCATTGGGTCACTGACATGCAGGGCATGTACCCAAAGAGCCCACACGTTAGTGGAAGAATGGCGCGGTGCCCTACATTAGAGTCGAGGGCACCACTCGCTGCACGCTCGGCTGAACACGCCTCCTTGCCACATTCAAACGCCACCATGAAACCCACCCGTGTGGAAGCCGAGAAACCCACTCTAGACACACGTCCGGCATTAAAGGCAACGCTGAACGAGCTCCTCCCCTCCGCCGTCTATCTAATCTCCTATTTAAACAAGGCCAAATTCTAGCCAAGAATTGCACACCTCCGTCGCTCCCCTATCTCCTCCTTCACCATTTTGTCCACTCTTACAATGGCTTATGAAGAGTAGTTATTCCACACAAGCCATTTGTCTAGGTTTGTATCTCTCACGCACACCCACGTAGGTGGGGGACGTGCATGAAGAGAAGAGGTACATGCACGGCGCTCGTACTCCCGTCTCTTTCCCAACCACACCCGTGCGGGTACATGAGGGAGCTCATTTCTGTACGAAAAGGCAGGCCACGTGGTAATTTGATCGTGTACTAGTTGTCCACTTGGTGGAGGGAGGATCGTCTATCACGGGTGAACAAACAAATTGCGACTTGACGCGTTATGTTAAAAAAGAGGCAAACCATGTGTGGCCTACCTTATAGGCAAGGCTCTCTACACTGGTGTACTTTTGATGTGTCCCGTCAACTCAAAGAACAAGGAGAAACTTGCTTAGTACACCGTCTCCCCCGCCCACAGGTGCGGTGGCTCGCGGGATGAGGTGAAGCTTGCTTACTAGTAGTAGTAGTACTGTACGCCTGACGGCTGCTCCCTTGCCCACGTGCGTGGTGGCTCGCAGGACGAGGAGAAAATTTTACTACTCCCTCTGTTTACTCCTCGTCCCTACTACCTTGGTTAGAGAGATTATCATATTGTTTGGAATATATATGTCCTTTAGTACTCCCTCCATTTACTTATACAAGGCCACTATAAATAAATACATTTTGCATCTATACAAGGCCACAAATAGTAATCAAGACAAAAGTTACTACTTCCTCCTTTCTAGTTTATGGCTCAATTTCAAAATCTCTCCAACCAAGGTAGACGGTGAGTGATCGAATTAATTTTGTACTCCTAGTTTGCACAAGTAATTAGTACGCTCGTTTTTCTCAGGAAGTTATGTTTACCGAGGCATTAATTAGAACGAATGCATGATTGACCACTAAATTTCCATGAACTTCTACATGCATTGGTGAGTTTTCTCTTGACACAACTTGCATCGGGTGATCTAACGCACCTCGAAATCCAACATGTGATGGTACTACTAGTAGTGGGTACGTACTCCGTAAAATCATATTTTCCCGAAACTAAGTCGCTCAACCTTTATTTGCTTGTTTCCCTTCTTGCCTCCTTGCCTCGAACAGACTATGCCAAACTCCCCTACCTGCCGCGCGGGAAGAGACCCGCCCTCGCCTTTTTTATTCCGGGTTTGTATCGATGGATCGCGCGAAGCAGCAAAAACCCAAGCCGTGTCTTGTACTCCTCCATCGGCGCTTGCTTTCATGAATTTTGTACTTCATGTTGCCGACATGTGGGACATATAGCAACTGGGTCGATGTGTCAAGCACCAAATAACAGTGCAGAACAGCAGGGGGGACGCACCCCACTCATACCGCCCCAGTAGTAGTAGTAATGAGCAATGAGACGTCAAATCACAATGCCGCACCTTCCCAGATGGATGAAGCAACCATTATTTCACACTTCGGTTCGCCATCATCTTGAACCATGTAGTATTGCTTCTGCCTCAAGAGGGACACGCTCATCGCCTTCATACATCATGACACGTGGGACCGCATGACAGGCCATGCTCCCCCACCGGTCGCTCGGTAAAATCACCTCATTTTGACTACTATACTTCCTCCGTATCGGTTTACATGGCATGCACGTCGTTCTAGGTTGGGAATTTAACTGGCTATATATGTGATGAACATTATATGTTTAGAAACTACATCCGCTTAGTAATCCAATGATATACTTTTTGTGACATAGTAACTCATATTTAGTTAGTCAAGTGGATGACCTATAACTACTTGCACGCCCTATAAACCGATACGCCTAAAAAACGAGATGGGGAGGGTAGTTCAGTACGTATAGTTTTAGATCAATATAGTCGGGATTCACCAAGGAGCAAAACCAAGTGGTAGGCTGCACCTGTCGTATTGGCGTAGCAACTCAAGCAGGGTCAGTCCACACACGAAATGGCGACACACTTAACAGGACCCCTTTGGCCGACATGTCGCTCATCCACCGTCTTGTTCCACATGCGTGCACCAAATTTCAGTTTGGAGCAGCGGTTGGAATTGGAGGCACCTCGGTCGTAGTGCCGCAGTAGTAGAAAATGAGCGATGAGGGGTCAAATCACAAAGCCCCACCTTTCCCGCATTAAGCTGGACGGACGAAGCAACCATCATTTCACTCTAGGGCGCAAGAGCATAAAGAAAAGAGAAAACCAATGATGCGTGCAGCAGCTACCTAGGGCACCCTAGGGTAGGGGTCTCCACTACAGATCATTTTTTAAAGCGCCTCCACTACAAATCGGCTTCTCCCTCATCCTCTTGAAGAAAACCGATGATGTGTGCGGCGGTAGGGTTTGCAGGAGTACTACTACGGCGTGCGGGGCCATGTCATAGTAAATGGGAGAGGGGTTGAGTCCGAGTGAACGCCTTAAATATGTGTGGTTCGCTTGGTTTTAGGGTAACGAGGTAGTATTTTGGGTTCGTGGACCAATGTAGATATAGTACGTACAAACAATTGTGGACATAGGTTCGACCGAAAGGCAATGATGCATGGGCCCTGCATTTTGATATACCCGGGGCCGCGTGAAATTTGCTACTCTACTCAAAACTAGTAAGGTACACATGCATTGGAGGCATGAGATTTCGATACCAAATTATGGATAAATACACACTATAGCATGTAAAGCTTTGAGTCATATATGCTTGATGTACATGCTCATTTAGTTCTTATAGTTCATCTCATTCAAAATCAATTAGTTTTATAAAAATGTTAAGATTCACGGGGTTGTGCATTGTAAAGCATAAAGTAAAAAACAAATAATGGCAATTCATTTAGAAAAATATATATTATGATACGGAAGATTCTAGAATAAAGGAGAAGCGCTTGTATTTTAAGGTTTGTGCATTATGCTTAAGTTCAACCATGGAGTCTTCTAAATTATACATGTGGCAGATCTGATGGAATGTTGATGATATCCAACGGCCAGTAGTGCTCGGATTTGCCATCTCTGCACTGTCGGATTAGCTTCATCCAGCGACCATCTTTTGAAGTTATTCGCATGCTATATAGTTCTTGTGCCATAGTTGCATGTCCTTGAAAAAAGATACTAGTGGGTTGTACTAGCTATTTAGGAATAGAAGATGTATACATGGAAGTTGTAGGGAAAGAGATGACATGGAGTATCTCAATTCCAATGAGTAGGGATTGGAAAAGAGATGTCATTTGGTTCACATCATAGGAACTTTTCTATTGAATCTAGAGCTCACATGTATCTCAATTCCTATGAGGCGGGATTGGAAAAGAGATGTAATTTGGTTCATATCATAGGAACTTTTCTGTTGAATATACGCTAATGTTTATTTTCCTTTGAAATTATGGGAGTATAGGAATCCATTCATATGAACCAAGTGGCTCTAAAGCTATAGAAATGATATCATGTTTATTTCCTTTGAAATGTGAAGTATATGAATCTATTCCTATGAACTAATTGGCTCTAAAGGAAAAAAATCCTATAAAAATCATATCATATAGAGTTCCTATGATATTCCTCTACACCAAAGGATGGTTGAAATTGCTGTAGGTGATATGATGGTCTTTCTTTGTAGACTCCTCCCCCTTCTTTATAGTTACCTCCCGAAGATGAATGAAATGATATATATAGGGTATTCTACATGTGCAATTTGGTACACGAAAACTCGGTAAAAGTTTACGAGGTTCGAATTATCAATAAAGCTATATGCACTGCATTTTGGAACGGAGGGAACATACGGCAGTTGCTAACTCTCACGTGGAAGATTTGTGTGTAGAAGGAGTGGTTGTTCTGTTAAATGACATGGCAAAGCTGACATTGTCGGATGCCGATCTAACGGTTCTTACGGCGTTCGTCGGGAAAAGGCCTGTGGCGAACGTTTGTCGGATAATGATTTACGGACACATGCATTGCATTGATACGTGCCCCCCTCTCTCTCATGCACACGCACCCTCACGAGTCACGACTCTCCCAAGTCCTCTCGCACCCACCGTATATCTGCAGGTAGACGTCACACACATATGTGCTCTTCACACCCTACCCTCAGAACTTCTAAAAAACAAAAGACGTCGCGCACATTTTAATTTAGCTCACACGTCACACACTTATACTATTACTCTTGTGGAGAATGTTCTTTGGGCATAGTATATTGTACTCTCACGAAGAGAAGCGGTGCACGCACGCATTAGTTCTCTCACACCCACTCGCGGGTACACGTAGGAGCACATTTTTTTGAAGCTGGTACAACAAAATCACTCCACTATATATATAAGCAGGAGCCTTAGCGCTTGCTTTACTAGGGTTCCTCTCGTTCACTCTTTCATGCTCTCCAGATCTAAGCAAGACATAGGTGGCCACACACTCTCTCAGCTCATGGCTGGTCACAAATCTGGCCGGACAACCTCGACCGGGGCAGGGATGCAGGTGCATCGTTCACGCTATCGTCGGCGGCGAGGGAGGAGACCAACGGCTGCCCGCGCGTCCCGATCGGCGGCCGTGCCATTTTCTCCAAGAGAGCGCCGGCTCAGGAGGGCCTCCGGCTCCTTCTTCCTCCCTGTGGTATTGTGGCCAAGATGCGGCCTCCCGATGCCGTCTTTGCCACATGCTGATGACCCTCAGGTATATATTCCTTCGAAGCCTGCCTTGCTCTACTGCCCTAGCTCCCCACTTGGCTTCGTGTGGATCTTTTTCAACTTCCATCCGTTGTTACAAAGCCGCCTAGACTTTTACTATTGTTAGAGTTAAAGCTAGTTGATACAGTCGAATCTAAGAGTTGGTTCATGGTAGAAAGTGGGAAAGCTGTAGCATGAATCTAGGACTTGGTTCTAAGAAGAAACGGGGGAAAGTAGTAGATACTAGCTACCCAACCGGTCTCTTGGTTGAAAAGACGAAGAAAGCATGGTGGATGGCGAACGGTGGGGGGAAGTGGACCTATCTCTTGGTTGAAAAAGGAAAGAAAGTGACAGGTGTTGGGGGACAACGCAAATGAGAATGAGCAGGTCTAGATTTCTTGTGCTCACGTAGGAAAATGTCGCCGAGGAGATAAAAAATGGGACAAATGCAGACATGTTGCCTGAGTGTTTGCCGCTCTCGGCAACCACATCTGCCTCACCACTTTATGCCCCTGCTGTCCCTACGCCCATATCGCTACTGTTAATGTAAAATCACAAGAAGCATTAAGCAATGCCACCTAATGTCACTATAAGTAATGGTCTAGTGCCATCGATAAATTGAAGAAATGCCACCACCATTTTATGAAGTGCTTCCGTCTTGCTTTATTTCCCACAAATTGTGTTTCTGTAGTTAAACTTAAATCTCACACCGTTAACATTGCTTCATCCAGTGGAACTACACAAATTTGATTGCACATTTACTGACCATGTGCTACTCTCATGATAGTAATACTAATGCTATTGTTCTGCATGTTAATCTAGAGGCAATGTTGATGTGATGTGATGCTACTTACTTAAGGACACTTTCATACTGTCAATCTAGTGCCAATTATAACACAATAGATGCTGCTATTAATCATACGCCACTGCAAAATATCGGTCAATGTTTAAATAATCATATTTCGTATTTGTGCAAACAGGGATGTATGTCTCCATATCATTTCGGGATTTCTGTCTCCGTATCGTTTCTATCCGCGCAATCAAAAGCACACACCTCACTTTTAGTAGAACTGCGCAAAATGAGATGGCTATCCCTCGTTGTCGTCGTCTAACCACCTGTCTTCCAGGTAGTCCTACATTGGTAGTTACTAGGTAGAATGACCAACGCAATATAAAAGAAGTTGATTTGTACGTTTTACTTCCTGATTGCAGTGTAGGGACGAGCGAAAACAACTGCGTCCTAGTCCGGAATGCACTTTCTACCAGTTCATCCATGGACCGAGGACTAACTGGCACGGCTGCACGGCGGTTTTTTGGACAGGTGCGCGGACAAGAGGCATTGTGGTCTGCTTATTTCTGCAAATAGCGGTGCTTAAATTTAGTGGAATGCACAAGACTTTCAGCTGGTCAGTACAGTACATGGTTCAGATGAGCATTCCAGCTAAGAACACAATTATAATTGGTTATTCTGGAATGAGAGAACCTAACCCTGGATGGTGGCAACAAGAAAAAACCAGAGTGAACTCCAGGAAATTTAAGCCTGCCGGGAGGCCCTTTGCTCAGAGAAGACTTGCTTGTTTTTTCCTGATTTGTAAACCTTCTCACAACTTTTTCTTTTGATGTGAACTAGTATATGTTTGTTATGTTCTATGAATCATTGAGATGTATAAAATTGCTTAACTTATGCTTTTCATGTTTTTTATGAAGCCGAGTTTAATGTGAGTGTTCCACATGAACGCTGGACTAGCATGTGAACATTTGGAATTTACATTGTGGCCTCAGTTAACTGCATGAACTACTATAACAAGATGCATAGTTGCTTATATGTCAGACAACAGATTGTTGATTGTTAGCTGGTCGATAGCCTAGTGTTGAAGCGAGCTGAGCCAATGTGTCGTGTTTTGCACCACTTCTTACAAGTGGGGTAGCACCAACAGTGTTTACAAGTACTTATGTATATGTTGGCGCACAGTTCTCAAACGAGTACTCTATTTCATCAAAACACACACTGCTCGTATGATAAACTGTGACAGCTTATGTCTTACCATGTAACACCCACAATGCGGCTATATCTCCCACGTGTCGGGGCATGACTTAGAGGCATAGCCGCATGGTAGGCATGTCGCAAGATGGGTAATCTTTACACATCCCATGTACTGAATAACAAAGGGATAAAGAGTTGGCTTACAATCGCCACTTCACACAAATACAAGTTAAACATACATCATCCAGAATACAATCAATGTCCTACTACGGAACCAAAATAAAAGAAGACAACCCCAATTGCTAGATCCCCGATCGTCCCAACTGGGCTCCACTACTCATCAACTGGAAACGAAACAACACAGCGAACACGATTTTCATCGAGCTCCCACTTGAGCTCAATTGCGTCATATGCACTGGTATCATCGGCACTTGCAACTGTTTGGATGTATCTGTGGGCCACGAGGACTCAGCAATCTCACACCCGCGAGATCAAGACTAGTTAAGCTTATGGGTAGGAAAGGGTAGTGAGGTGGAGCTGCAGCAAGCACTAAGCATATATGGTGGCTGACATACGCAAATAAGAGCGAGAAGAGAAGCAATGCAACGGTCATGAATTAGAAGTGATCAAGAAGTGATCCTGAATCTACTTACGTTCAAGCATAACACAAGAACCGTGTTCACTTCCCAGAATCCACCGGAAAGAGACCATCACGACTACACACGCGGTTGATGCATTTTAATTAAGTTAAGTGTCAAGTTTTCTACAATCAGATATAAACAAATTCCCATCTTCCCATAACCGCGGGCATGGCTTTCAAAAGTTCAAACCCTGTAGGGATGTCCCAACTTAGCCCATCAAAAGCAATCACAGTCAACGAAGGATATTCCTTCTCCCAGGAAGACCCGATCAGACTCAGAATCCCGGTTACAAGACATTTCGACAATGGTAAAACAAGACCAGCAAAGCCACCCGATGTGCCGACAATCCCGATAGGAGTCTATAACGCCCTCGATGCGGCTATATCTCCCACGTGTCGAAGCACGACTTAGAGGCATAACCGCATTGAAAGCAATGTCGCAAGTGAGGTAATCTTCACACAACCCATGTAATACATAAGGGAAAGAGATACATAGTTGGCTTGCAATCGCCACTTCACACAAATACATGAATAAAGAATACATCATCCAAATACAATCAGGGCCCGACTACGGAGCCAAAATAAAAGAAGAACCCCAAAAGTGACAAGGTCCCTGATCGACCCCAACTGGGCTCCACTACTGATCAACTAGAACGAAACTACACAAAGGACAAGATCTTCATCAAGCTCCTCCTGAGCTTGGTTGCGTCATCTGCACGGACTCATCGGCACCTGCAAGCTGGTTTTGGAAGTATCTGTGAGTCACGGGGACTCAGCAATCTCACACCCTCGCGATCAAGACTATTTAAGCTTATGGGTAAGGTAAAGGTATGAGGTGGAGCTGCAGCAAGCGACTAGCATATATGGTGGCTAACATATGAAAATGAGAGCGAGAAGAGAAGGCAAAGCACGATTGTGAAACTATGATGGAGAAGTGGTCCTAGAACAACCTATGTCAAGCATAACTCCAACACCGTGTTCATTTCCCAGACTCCGCCGGAAAGAGACCATCACGGTTACACACGTGGTTGATGCATTTTAATTAAGGTCAACTTCAGGTTTTCTACAACTGGACATTAACAAATTCCCATCTGCCCATAACCGCGGGCACGGCTTTCGAAAGTTCATAACCATGCAGGGGTGTCCCAACTTAGCCCATCACAAGCTCTCACAGTCAACGAAGGATATTCCTTCTAGCGGGAAGACCCGATCAGACTCGGAATCCCGGTTACAAGACATTTCGACAATGGTAAAACAAATCCAGCAACACCGCCCGAATGTGCCGACAAATCCCGATAGGAGCTGCACATATCTCGTTCTCAGGGCACACTCATATAGCTCTCCATACAACTAAAACCAAACCTCGAGTTTCCGCGAGGGGGCACTGCATAGGACTCTAGTTTGGACCAACACTCAGAGGAGCACTGGCCCGGGGGGGGTAAAATAATGATGACCCTCAGGAGCGCGACTCCCAAGGGAAAAGAAAAGGCTAGGCGGCGAATGGTAAAACCAATGTTGGGCATTGCTGGAAGAGTTTTATTCAAGGCGAACTGTCAAGGGGTTCTCATTATTACCCAACCACGTAACGAACGCAAAATCTGGGAACATAACACCAATATGACGGAAACTAGGGCGGCAAGAGTGGAATAAAACACCAGGCATAAGGCCGAGCCTTCCACCCTTCACCAAGTATATAGATGCATTAATTAAATAAGGTATATTGTGGTATCCCAACAAGTAAACATATTCCAACCAGGAACAACATCTCCATGTTCCAACAAGGAACGAACATCAATCTTCACCTACAACTAACAACGCTATAAGAGGGACTGAGCAAAGCGGTAACATAGCCAAACAACAGTTTGCTAGGACAAGGTGGGTTAGAGGCTTGGTTCAACAATATGGGAGGCATGATAAGCAAGTGGTAGGTATCGCAGCATAGGCATAGCAAAAGAGCGAGCAACTAGCAAGCAAAGATAGAAGTGATTTCGAGGGTATGGTCATCTTGCCTGAAATCCTGCAAGGAAGAAGAACGAGTCCATGAAGAAGACAAACGGACGTAGTCGAACGGTTCCTCACAAACGCGACGTTATCGGAACCAACCCGAAGAAGCAACACCGGAAAGAAAGCAAACAACATAGTAAACAACCACCACATAAGCATGGCAAGATGCACAACCAAGTATGATGCATGTCCGGTTTAAAGAAGCATGGCAAGGCAAAGTGCACAAACAATACTACAAATTAAGTGGAGCTCATTATGCAACGGAGTTACATGTTGCAGAAAACACCACATGATTTATTTAGTTCTCTCTCGTTTATGTACCCAACAAGATTAAATGTTGTTAGCATGGCAAGAGGTGAGGCATAACAAAACTACACCATCTAAACAATTTAAATGGGACCGGATATAACAAATAACGAATCCGGTAAATCCCCATATGCATTTAGTAAATTAATGCAAACAACAAATTAAACATTTTAATTATTGTTATCATGATGCGGATGACATGAACAAGTTTATGCAATTTTATTAAAAGTTGACAAGAGCAATATGAAGCATTTGTCACCGTGGTGGAAAGGAAAGGGGTGCCATGGCAGCGATAACGAAAACGGTGCCACGGCAGCGTTCCGGTTCCGATAACTCGATTGAGATACCGATGCAAAGGAGAAGTGTGCGGTTGCGTGCAGAATATGGTGGGGCGCTCCCAGATACCGGGTGTCCCACGAGTTGGCGACAAGGAAACAAGTGACAAATTGGACACAGTGCAAACACGAGCATCTCAAACATCGCAAGCATTCGTTCACGGACGTCGTCTCAAGGTTATACCTTCGGAGCGTGCAAAGGGGACGGTTCTCGTTTGTAGAGGGAAGTAGGCTTTCTCGCGACGACGGTAGTGGAAGTAGTCGTTCTCGCTTCGTAGATGTTCACACTCCGTAGGTGTTCGGGGTCAACAAGGAACTTGCCGTCCACAGGTCTTCGAGGGTCGACGGTACATGTTCTGTAAACGTTCGAGCGGCGGTAGTGGTACACATTCACGGAGTAGGTCGTACATGTCGACGGTCTTATCGGAACCTCGTCAACGTTTGCGATCCACCTTGGCGATCCGAAGGGGTACTTGGAATCATGGTACTTGGGTCTTCGGACTTGCCGGTCTCGGTTCTTGCAACGGTAGTTGTACAAGGTCGTCGTGGGAGGTAGAGGTACTCGCGAACTTGTCAGATCCACAGCGGCGGTAGTGGAACCTCACGGATTCGTGGTCTCCGGGCGGTCTTGGTCTTGACAGTGGGGTACTTGACGCATCCCGGATATGTAGTCGTACTTGACGAATTCAAAATACTGCTGCTCGGCACGGGTGCAACGGAGGCATCGTCTTGCGGGTGGTGTTGGTCGGTGGTGAGTAATAGCTCGGGCAGGGGGGCCGTGATGGTGCTGCTCCACACAAAGGAGGACGGACCAAGAGGAGTAACGATGCTGGTTGGAGGCGAGCATCCACGCGACAGCGCGCTACAGGAAGAGAGATGGGTGGCGGAGCTCCATGGCGACGCAGAGCCGCGAGGGGCGCAGACGGGGGCGACGGGAGCCAGCGGGGCTCCTGCTGGAGGCAGAGGAATGACAGCTGTAGGCGCGGGCGCTCGAGGAGCTCCTCTCCTCGAGTGCTCGGACGGGGACTTCGCGAGGAGGAGGTGCGCAGGAGGCAGGAGGTGAGGCGTGCAGGAGGCAGCTTGCGAGGGGCCATGGCGAGGAGGCGGATGGCAGCGGCCTGCTAGCCGGCCACGGCTGGAAGCGGAGGACACCGGGTGCAGGCGCATCGGGCGCGCCCAAGGGAGGCGGCTTGAGGGAGAACGAGAGCAGGGGAACGAAGGAGAGGGAGGTTGGCGCTGCTCCAGGGAAAGAGATCGGGGGAGAGAAGGAGGAGCGATGCGGGAGGGAAGACGAGGTGGGAGGCGGCGCTGGATGAGGACGAGAGGGAGAGGATCGAGGGAAGAGGGAGGTTGCGGCTGGGCCTCGATGGCCTAGGGTTATGGGAAGTTGGGGGCGCAGCTGGGCCTTAGAGGCCACTGGAGACTGTGCCTAGGCGGTTGCGGGAGAACTTAGAGGAGGCCGGCCTGGGTCAGGTCAGAGAGGCCCAGTTGGGCTGGCTCTCCTCTCTCCATCTTATTTTCTTTAACAGAAAACAAGAGAAGAAAAGAAAATAAAGAGGAGGGGTTAGGGAACGAACTTGGACTCGCGGATAAATTTCCCGGACTCACAAAAATGAGTTTGATCCCGCAAAATAGAAGTGGGCACGCGGTTGAAGTTGAATTCAAACTCATTTGAAATTGATTCCAAATGACTTGAATAGGAAGTGAGGTTTGGGAAGGTCAAAAATATTGAGACTTTTGGAGGAGCCTCAAAAAAAGAAGAAAGAATTTTTGACAAGGTTTGGAGATCACTCGAAGCAGAAAGGCATGGGATTATCTGCACGTGTGTTATGGGTGAATTCCAAAATAGTGGAATATTTAATATAGCTCCCTAATATTGGGGTATATGTTATAAAGAGAAATCACCACGTGAATTCCCTTAGTTTAAATGGATCAAAGATCCATGCCATTTATTTAGTTGAGTTAAGAAAAGAAATGACATGATGGCATGATGACATGATGCAATGCACATGATGCAAAGAGGAAATGCAACGGACCAAACAAATCACACGATGAAACCCGGAAACCCTGGAAGGCATCTGAAGCTCCAGTCTTGGGGCGTTACAACACTCCACCACTATGAGAGGATCTCGACCCGAGATCTAGAATGGCACCGGAGGGACAACGGAAGAGAAAGAGAAGAGGTAAAACTAAGTTGCCTCTTTGACAAACGAGTGAGACCAAAGAACCTTGAAAAGGTTAAACCATAGAAAAAAAGAATACAATGGAGATGAACAAAGTTGAAAGCACTCCATTTGAGAAGAGTAACGAGGAAGAACAAATTCGGGCAGCACTCCGATTGGCAAGATATGCACGGCTTGATAACTGAAGAACTTGAGCAAAATGGCACCACACTACGGTTAAATGGATAAGCATGAAAACAATAAGGTTCTGACAAAATGAGAAGAAGGGTCGAAGAGAGCAACATCACAATGCCTCTGGAACAAAAGTAAGATTGGAATGGAGTGAATGAAGGGAAACATGATCTCGAGGGAGCACGCTTACAACAACAGCTAGAACGGAGTTGTTGGAAAATCAACAACGAAAAGAATAAGCTTGATATGGTTTTATGGAATACATCTCAAATTATGAGGTGACAACCTACCACTCACGGAAAAAGAATTGGATTGGAATGAACAAGGTGACGAGAAACTTATCACCGGAAGGATACATGAAGAACTGGGGTCATTTATGAGCACCATATAACAACAATCCTTAGGGAAGGCTTTAGGTGAAATATAACCCAAGGTAACTCCAATGAAGAGATGATGGATTTAAAATATCTCATCCTTAACAGCATGTGAATCATGAAACATGAACTCAAGTTATCAAGAATGACATAATACCACCTCCAATGATACGGAAGAAAGAATTGCACTCCGGATAGCAAGATGAAGAAACTTAAGCTCCTTAGAAAAGAATCTCGATGAACACTTCGAGAACGAATTAAATCGTAGATGGACCATCATGTAGAACCTCCGTGAAGAACACCGGTAACAAAAGGATAACGAGAAGAAAAGGGAAGTAGAAAACACAAGGTGAAACCTTGTAATGCTTTAGGTGTATCTCCATGATGATATAAATGTGAGAGCTTTGAACTCCGGAAAAGAAAGATAAAGCATCTCAAACCGAGAATGTGATATGATTAACCACGCCAGAAAGCCGGAAATTAGATCACTAGAATGAAACAAGAATAAGAATTATGTTATGCGTATCCTTCATCAATTTGAGTTGATGACAAGCAACATATTGCAAACAACTTATTCCCGTTGGAAGGTTTTAGAGAGATATTGCACAAACTTGAGAAAGTCTTCAACGATCCACCGGTAGAATTTGAAGAGCACGAATGCATAGATATGATACACGAAGGAAGAAGACTCTTGAATGAACCACCGTAAGAATTGAAAAAGAACGAATAAAACATGAGGAACACCGGGAAGGATTAGAAAATACACGAAGATGCTTGAGAGAATTTAGATCCATGAGAACGACGAGATTACGAGCTGATTAGAGAATCCTTGATTTAAGCACCGGTATGATTTGGAGAATGAGAGCTGAAAGCTGAGAATGAGTACTCCTAAGGTGACGGGCTCTGGATGATCAAACTGAACAGAATCTTGAATTGCTCTGGATGGGTGAAAAGAATTCTCACGATCAAAACAATTATGAGAGGATGGCATCACTCTAGAACCATGAATCTTCTAGAGAATAGATAAGATATGGAGGAAAAACTCTTCTTCGGTCTTCAAAATCCGAGAATGACGAGGAGAAACACCACCAAGAATTGTTGAGATACTCCGGGGGAATCAAAACGAAGAGGTTGAGCCAACGATGAAAAGAATTCGACAGATCTTGGAGAAAAACATGAGACTGATGATAATTCATTCTTACGTCAAACTTGGAAAAGAATTTGAGAGTAACACCAGGAAAATTAGAAGAGTCAGGTAAGATCCTGGAAAAAAACCTGTGGGTTAGGGCCCACTCAAAAGAAACACCGTTGAATGATTTAAAAGATAGATTGCGCCGGTTGAGTTAAATGACTTGAATGAGATAACATTCTCAAAAAAGTTTGAATGAAAGTAGAGTGGAAACACGAATCTTTGAGATATCTTCAGCACTCCGGAACAATAGAATAGCGAGAGTTGAACAATTAAGAATTGCACCGGCATGAGAAAGCATTGACATGAGGAAAGGGTATGATCAACAAAGCTTGACTTGAAACCACCGGAGAAGAAAAAGAACGAAGAATGATGAACTTGAAGTTCCGTTAGTATCTTCATGAGAATCCCCAGATAACATTGAAGGAAAAGAATGGAGAGGCTTCACATCAATAAGATGGATACTCGATTAAGAAATCTGAGTCCTTGAAGAAAAACAAGGGAGGGAGGGCGGGAAAAACAAAGTCAACTTGAACGGATGAAGACAACACCGTTGAGAAGAACTAGTAATAGATCTTGCTGATGTTGAAATGAATGGATCCACTTGGAGAGAAGCACAGTGGTGAAAAGGATTGATTAGACAATCTTGATGTTCAAGAAGGATTGGTATCCACATCAGAGTATGAGAACACCATTTGGGGAAGGTATGGAATCAACACTTGACATCGAAGCAACTCGAATACCACAACTCAAAAACAAAACAAAAGATTGGCTCGCAGAATAAGCCGGAACAAACATATGATAGAGATTTCGTCCGAAGTTTTCGTGGTGGGGCCTACACGGGCTCGATCGTACAGCACCATCATGTACAAGGCAGTGCACATGACATACGAAGCGTCCCCGAGTCGGCATAGCCAAGGACTCTTTAAGACACAATGAGACCACTGTAAAACCAACTGTGAATAGGCGGACCACTAGGCGTCGAACCCCAATTTCATATCATACATCTGTCGGAAAGATATCCTAAGAGCTACTTGAATTCCCACTTATAAACTCCCGAAACTTTCCGATTATGCAATCAGGTGTTGGGGATACAAGGGAAGCATAATATCTCACCCAAAACTAGCAAATCCTACATCCAGCTGTATCCATCCTTCAACACATAACCAAGAAATCTTCGGAAATCGTCTACCTCAACGTTCGAAAAGCATCCGTTATACGAGTTATGGCAATACTCCCGAACTCCCGCCCCAGTACTGGGTGGCGTCGAGGTTATATCACCAACAACTTCATAAAAGAGATTTTCGATGTCGGTGAAACTATACTCAGGTATTCCAGAACTGCAACGATAAAATTGTGACGACAACACCTCGGAGCTCAACTCCCCGGGACACTGCCACAACCCCTAAATGACAGGAGGCACCAAGAACAATGTTCTCGTCACAAAACCATCGGAACTATTCCAAGATACCCGCGTGATCCTAAAAAATTTTTAGTGAAATTTGAGAAGAGAAGAGTCAAAACTCTACGTCAGGAAGCCTTACCAGAGCGATGAAGGGACTGGGGAGTAAAAAGAATTCCTAAACTCTCCGATATATAATTCCTAAATGACTCAAAACATTTTTCTAGACTCAACAACGGCTGCTAAAAATGATCAAGCAGTGGGGGCTCCTCAGGTCGGGGAAGGCTCTGATTACCAACTTGTAACGCCCTCGATGCGGCTATATCTCCCACGTGTCGAAGCACGACTTAGAGGCATAACCGCATTGAAAGCAATGTCGCAAGTGAGATAATCTTCACACAACCCATGTAATACATAAGGGAAAGAGATACATAGTTGCCTTACAATCGCCATTTCACACAAATACATGAATAAAGCATTACATCATCCAAATACAATCAGGGCCCGACTACGGAGCCAAAATAAAAGAAGAACCCCAAAAGTGACAAGGTCCCCGATCGACCCCAACTGGGCTCCACTACTGATCAACTAGAACGAAACTACACAAAGGACAAGATCTTCATCGAGCTCCTCCTGAGCTTGGTTGCGTCACCTGCACAGACTCATCGGCACCAGCAAGCTGGTTTTGGAAGTATCTATGAGTCACGGGGACTCAGCAATCTCACACCCTCGCGATCAAGACTATTTAAGCTTATGGGTAAGGTAAAGGTATGAGGTGGAGCTGCAGCAAGCGACTAGCATATATGGTGGCTAACATACGCAAATGAGAGCGAGAAGAGAAGGCAAAGCACGATTGTGAAACTATGATCAAGAAGTGATCCTAGAACAACCTACGTCAAGCATAACTCCAACACCGTGCTCACTTCCCAGACTCCGCCGGAAAGAGACCATCACGGTTACACACGCGGTTGATGCATTTTAATTAAGGTCAACTTTAGGTTTTCTACAACCGGACATTAACAAATTCCCATCTTCCCATAACCGCGGGCACGACTTTCAAAAGTTCATAACCCTGGAGGGGTGTCCCAACTTAGTCCATCACAAGCTCTCACTGTCAACGAAGGATATTCCTTCTAGCGGGAAGACCCGATCAGACTTGGAATCCCGGTTACAAGACATTTCGACAATGGTAAAACAAATCTAGCAACACCGCCCGAATGTGCCGACAAATCCCGATAGGAGCTGGACATATCTCGTTCTCAGGGCACACTTAGATGAGCTCTCCATACAACTAAAACCAAACCTCGAGTTTCCCCGAGGGGGCACTGCACAGGACTCTAGTTTGGACCAACACTCAGAGGAGCACTGGCCCGGGGGGGGGGGTAAATAATGATGACCCTCAGGAGCGCGACTCCCAAGGGAAAAGAAAAGGCTAGGCGGCGAATGGTAAAACCAATGCTGGGCATTGCTGGAAGAGGTTTATTCAAGGCGAACTGTCAAGGGGTTCCCATTATTACCCAACCTTGTAAGGAACGCAAAATCCGGGAACATAACACCGATATAACGGAAACTAGGGCGGCAAGAGTGGAACAAAACACCAGGCATAAGGCCGAGCCTTCCAACCTTAACCAAGTATATAGATGCATTAATTAAATAAGGTATATTGTGATATCCCAACAAGTAAACATGTTCCAACAAGGAACAACATCTCCATGTTCCAACAAGGAACGAACTTCAATATTCACCTGCAACTAACAACGCTATAAGAGGGTCTGAGCAAAGCGGTAACATAGCCAAACAATGGTTTGCTAGGACAAGGTGGGTTAGAGGCTTGGTTCAACAATATGGGAGGCATGATAAGCAAGTGGTAGGTATCGCAGCATAGGCATAGCAAAAGAGCGAGCAACTAGCAAGCAAAGATAGAAGTGATTTCGAGGGTATGGTCATCTTGCCTGAAATCCCGTAAGGAAGAAGAATGAGTCCATGAAGAAGATAAATGGACGTAGTCGAATGGTTCCTCACAAACGCGATGTTATCGGAACCAACCCGAAGAAGCAACACTGGAAAGAAAGAGAACAACATAGTAAACAACCACCACATAAGCATGGCAAGATGCACAACTAAGTATGATGCCTGTCCGGTTTAAAGAAGCATGGCATGGCAAAGTGCACAAACAATACTACAAATTAAGTGGAGCTCATTATGCAACGGAGTTACATATTGAAGAAAACACCACATGACTTATTTAGTTCTCTCTCGTTTATGTACCCAACAAGATTAAATGTTGTTAGCATGGCAAGAGGTGAGGCATAACAAAACTACACCATCTAAACAATTTAAATGGGTCCGGATATAACAAATAACGAATCCGGTAAATCCCCATATGCATTTAGCAAATTAATGCAAACAACAAATTAAACATTTTAATTGTTGTTATCATGATGGGGATGACATGAACAAGTTTATGCAATTTTATTAAAAGTTGACAAGAGCAATATGAAGCATTTGTCATCGTGGTGGAAAGGAAAGGGGTGCCACGGCAACGATAACGAAAACGGTGCCATGGCAGCATTCCAGTTTCGGTAACTTGATTGAGATACCGATGCAAAGGAGAAGTGTGCGGTTGCATGCAGAATATGGTGGGGCGCTCCCGAATACCGTGTTTCCCACGAGTTGGCGACAATGAAACGAGTGACAAATTGGACACAGTTCAAACACGAGCATCTCAAACATCGCAAGCATTCTTTCACAGACGTCGTCTGAGGGTTATACCTTCGGAGCGTGCAAAGGGGGCGGTTCTTGTTCGTAGAGGGAAGTAGGCGTTCTCGCGACGGTAGTGGAAGTAGTCGTTCTCGCTTCATAGATGTTCACACTCCATAGGTGTTCGGGGTCAACAAGGAACTTGCCGTCCACGGGTCTTCGAGGGTCGATGGTACATGTTCTGTAAACGTTCGAGCAACGGTAGTGGTACACATTCACGGAGTAGGTCATACATGTCGACGGTCTTATTGGAACCTCATCAACTTTCACGATCCACCTTGGCGATCCGAAGGGGTACTTGGCGTCATGGTACTTGGGTCTTCGGACTTGCCGGTCTCGGTTCTTGCGACGGTAGTTGTACAAGGTCGTCGTGGGAGGTAGAGGTACTCGCGAACTTGTCGGATCCACGGCGGCGGTAGTGGAACCTCACGGATTCGTGGTCTCCGGGCAGTCTTGGTCTTGACGGTGGGGTACTTGAAGCATCCCGGATATGTAGTCGTACTTGACGAATCCAAAATACTCCTGCTTGGCATGGGTGCAACGGAGGGATCGTCTTGCGGGTGGTGTTGGTCGGTGGTGAGTAATAGCTCGGGCAGGGGGGTCATGATGGTGCTACTCCACACAAAGGAGGACGGACCAAGAGGAGTAACGACGCTGGTCGGAGGCGAGCATCCACGCGACAGCGCGCTACAGGAAGAGAGATGGGTGGCGGAGCTCCATGGCGAGGCAGAGCCGCGAGGGGCGCATATGGGGGCGACGGGAGCCGGCAGGGCTCTTGCTGGGCGCAGAGGAATGACAGCTGTAGGCGCGGGCGCTCGAGGATCTGCTCTCCTCGAGTGATCGGACG
This sequence comes from Triticum monococcum, assembly GCA_034509565.1. Classification (NCBI taxonomy): domain Eukaryota; kingdom Viridiplantae; phylum Streptophyta; class Magnoliopsida; order Poales; family Poaceae; genus Triticum; species Triticum monococcum. The sequence goes on from CM067847.1 coordinate 344,544,937, forward strand.
GGGACTTCGCAAGGAGGAGGCGCGCAGGAGGCAGGAGGTGACGCGTGCAGGAGGCAGCTTGCGAGGGGCCATGGCGAGGAGGCGGACGGCAGCGGCCTGCTAGTCAGCCACGGCTGGAAGCGGAGGACACCGGGTGCAGGCACATCGTGCGCGCCCAAGGGAGGGGGCTTGAGGGAGAACGAGAGCAGGGGAACGAAGGAGAGGGAGGTTGGCGCTGCTCTAGGGAAAGAGATCGAGGGAGAGAAGGAGGAGCAATGCGGGAGGGAAGACGAGGTGGGAGGCGGCGCTAGATGAGGACGAGAGGGAGAGGATCGAGGGAAGAGGGAGGTTGTGGCTGGGCCTCGATGTCCTAGGGTTACGGGAAGGTGGGGGCGCAGCTGGGCCTTAGAGGCCACTGGAGACTGGGCCTAGGTGGCTGCGGGAGAACATAGAGGAGGCCGGCCTGGGTCAGGTCAGAGAGGCCCAGTTGGGCTGGCTTTCCTCTCTCCATCTTATTTTCTTTAACAGAAAACAAGAGAAGAAAAGAAAAGAAATAGGAGGGGTTAGGGAACGAAGTTGGAATCGCGGATAAATTTCCCGGACTCACAAAAATGAGTTTGATCCCGCAAAATAGAAGTGGGCATGCGGTTGATGTTGAATTCAAACTCATTTGAAATTGATTCCAAATGACTTGAATAGGAAGTGAGGTTTGGGAAGGTCCAAAAATATTGAGACTTTTGGAGGAGCCTCAAAAGAAAGAAGAAAGAATTTTCGGCAAGGTTTGGAGATCAACTAGAAGCAGAAAGGCATGGGATTATCTGCACGTGTGTTATGGGTGAATTCCAAAATAGTGGAATATTTAATATAGCTCCCTAATATTGGGGTATATGTTATAAAGAGAAATCACCACGTGAATTCCCTCAGTTTAAATGGATCAAAGATCCATGCCATTTATTTAGTTGAGTTAAGAAAAGAAATGACATGATGGCATGATGACATGATGCAATGCACATGATGCAAAGATGAAATGCAACGGACCAAACAAATCACACGACGAAACCCGGAGACCCTGGAAGGCATCTGAAGCTCCGGTCTTGGGGCGTTACAGAGTCGCACGTATCTCGTTCTTAGGGAAACACCGGATGAGACAGGCTACGAGTAAAACCAGCCCTCGAGTTTCCCCGAGGTGGCCCCGCAGGCGGCTCGGTTTGGACCAACACCTAGAGAGGCACTAGCCCAGGGGGTGAAATAAAGATGACCCTTGGGTTGGCCGACCCGAGGGAAGGGTAGGTGGTGGTGAGGAAAATGGTAAAACCAAGGTTGGGCCTTGCTGGAGGAGTTTTATTCAAAGTGAACAGTCAAGGGGTCCCTGTCGTTGTCAAAACTGGCGGATCTCGGGTTGGGGGTCCCAAACTATGCGTCTAACGCGGATGGTAACAGGAGGCAGGGGACACGATGTTTTACCCAGGTTTGAGCCCTCTTGATGTAGGTAAAACCCTACGTCCTGCTTGATTTATTCTTGATGATATGAGTATTACAAGACTTGATCTACCACGAGATCAGAGAGGCTAAACCCTAGAAGCTAGCCTATGGTATGATTGTATGTTTTCCTATGGACTAAAACCCTCCGGTTTATATAGACACCCGAAAGGGCTAGGGTTACACAAGATCGGTTACAAAGGAGGAGTTACATATCTGTATTGCCTAGCTTTCCTTCCATGCCAAGTAGAGTCCCATCCGGACACGAGACGAAGTCTTCAATCTGGTATCTTCATAGTCCAACAGTCCGGCCAAAGGATATAGTCCGGCTGTCCGAAGACCCCCTAATCCAGGACTCCCTCAGTAGCCCCTGAACCAGGCTTCAATGACGATGAGTCCGGCCCGCAGTATTGTCTTCGGCATTGCAAGGCGGGTTCCTCCTCCGAATACACCATAGAAGAATTTGAATACAAGGATAGTGTCCGACCCTGCAAAATAAGTTCCACATACCACCGTAGAGAGAATAATATTTCCACTAATCTAATCTACTGACTTGTTTTGGCAACACGACATTATGACATGGCCCGGCGATTATTCGAACCGTTTCCTTTAACTAGCCCCGCACATAACACGAGGCAGTTTTTTGACAAGCCTTGTCAAAGCAGAGATCGTGTCCCCCTTATTACGGGATTCTCATCAATACGGGCGTGGGTAAACCAACCGTGCCTAGGACTCCTAGATGTTTGGCAAGTCCCAAACGGCCACGAGGAGGACGCTTGATATTCACCATCTTTATAAAGGGTCAAGGTTTTTACTTTTTTCCTCCCGTGCTTAATCGAATCCTTCCCCCGCCTCGTGTTCTAACACCCAAAGCCCAGGTTAGGTGCTCCGAACCTTCAATCATGTCCGGATCCAGCCTCCAGGGCCAGTGGATGTCCTCCTCCTTCATAGAAGCGGATATCAAGAAGTTGAGGGAGGCAAGATACATGACCGCCGAAGTCTCGCATCGGCTGCCCGCCCGAGGGTAGGTCGTCCCTACTCCCGAACCCAACGAAGACGTCGTGTTCATCTCCCACTTCCTCCGAGGACTAGGCCTTACTCTGGATCCCTTCGTAAGGGGTTTGATGTTCTATTACGGGCTTGATTTCCACGATCTAGCCCCGGATTCCTTTCTCCACATCTCGGCATTTCTTGTCGTATGTGAGGCCTTCCTCCGCATTACCCCTCACTTCGGCTTGTGGCTCAAGACCTTTTGATGTGAAGCCAAAGACGGTCGTGGGGCAGTATGCAGCGTGTGGAGGTGCATTAATAAGCAAGATTGCTGGAGCTCCGTGGCCTAAAGGTTCCTTTCTAGAGGTGTCCAGATTATGGCAAAGGGAGTGGTTCTACATCACCGCTCCCAGAAGTGCCAAGTGGGTAGCTCCCCCCGCCTTTCGCTCGGGACCTCCACCACAACTGATGTCATGGATCGGCAGGGGGCTGAGCTGGGGTCCAGCCAAGGATGTGCCCATACTGTAGAGCCGCATCCAGGATCTCTTCGAGGGAGATTTTAGTTTGGTTATGGTAGTGCAAGTCATGCTGGTTCGTCAAGTCCAGCCTTGCAAACGCCGGCCCCTCCATTTATGGGAATTCAACCCAGAAGGACCGCATGCTATTCAGAATTTCCTCGGCCTGATGCACGAGGAGATGTACAAGTCGTTCTTCGGACCCTAGATAGAGTGTCCGGACATCTCCGAGGACGTGGGCCTGTGCAGCAACCGCATCGCGGCCCAAGTAAGTAACCCTCTAGCCGAACACACTGTCTTTCTTTTGTCATGACATCATTCTGAAGGATTGCTCTTTGACCAAGGCTGGATAGCAAAGGCGAAGATGATCCGGTGTTTGGCTCCCCTTCTCGAAGGCTTGGACAATCCGGTGCTAGAAAAGATGCTCAAGCCTGCACCTTGCCTGGTGCCCGCAAAGGAAGATGAAGGGGGGAATAAAGAGGGCCAAAGGGGGCCTCCACCGCTATCTGTTCCAACCGAGGGAACGAGCGCCTTTGTGAGGGAGGATAGCCAAGAGAAGGAGTCTGACACTCCTTCGCCCGGGGGGAGGAAGAGGACTACCTCTGATGATCCGGAAACCAAGGTTTCCAAACGGGAGAACAAAACTACACCAGAGGGTCCCGTCTCGGAGGGTGCTTTTGCCGCACAAAGTTCGTGCGGGGTTCAGCCCTCTAACGAGTTGTAAGTGATCAAAATTTACTTAATAGTAGATATATTCTACTTTACTTCCGAGGAAAATAACTGAAACGCTTATCTTGCAGTTCAGATCTTAGCCCTTCTCAACAGAGCTCGTCTTCAAGGGACCTTCCTCCAGAGATGATGGAGAGCGAAACGCCTCCCCCGGACTCCCCCACTCAAGAAGCGGGCGACCTTGAAGTGTCGTCACGGAGGGCCTCTCCGGATTCGGTGAGGCCAGAAGATAATCCCATAATCACCCGAAGTCCCCAGCATCCGGCTCTTGAAGATGGCAGACAAAAGAGTCCGTCGCCGTCTGGAATGCGGTCGGACGTACTGAGGGATCTGCTGAAGAGAGCTACCATCTCGGAAGAACACCATGCGTTGATGGGCACGGTGATTGAAAGGATTTCGTCCGCCGAAAGCGGGTTGCATGACGCCTTTATGAGTCTACTAACGGGCTTTGAGGTACGTAAAATGATATACCTTTGTGATAGTATCGCACATTTTTAGGTGTGCCCTGTGTATATAGTAGCCCCTAAGACACTGGTTGTCACCAAGAACGGCAGCAAACAGAGGATCATAGTCCCAGGTAATAATCATACCACCTGGTGGCTAGCCAGACTCATGAGTTTGCCGAACTAAAGCGGCAACTGGATGCGGCGGATGCCGACATCGAGCTTGTTAACAAGCGGCTTGACGAGGCACAGGGTAAGTGATATTTTCTGGTGAATGTCACGTAATAAGAGCAGTGTGATGCCAGTATCTTTAATATTTTGTGACTGCAGATGGAGCTGCCACCATGGAGACACTTCGGGCGGAACTTGCCCGAGCCAAAGAACAAGCAAGGAGTAGTAATGCAGCTGCTCTGAAGGCGGCCAAAGAGTTAAGAGCCGAGAAGGCCGCGCATTGCGAGAGCAAAGAGAAAATGGCCAAGATGGCTGTAAAGTTAAAAGACACTGCCGACCGTTGCCAGTTCCTTGAAGAAGAAAACCGAGTGAAGGCGACGGACCTTGAAAAGGCCACGATGGCGACCAAAGACACCCATTCTGCCATGAGAGCGAAGAAGGAGGAGTTGTGTGAAGCCTGTGACATTGTGGATGGGAAGCCCTTTCTGCCGCGGAGGAAGTTCGGAGATCCGCGGTATGCCCCTCTCGATCGGCTGTGGAGTTCGGTAGACGGATATCTGGACTTGGCGGCGAGCGCTGTCGATGCGGCCGAATACTTCCGAGATCAAACAGATCGGGAAGTGGACAAGCTGTTCTGGTCGCAGTTTAACGTTCCGGAGCATCCGCTTCCATTGACCGATCAGTTGGCCGAATTGGCAGAACTAAATAGGTTGTCCGGACTCGCCATGAGGTCGGTCGTGGATCAGCTGTGGCCGGAAAGGCCAAAGCCGAACAGTTATTTTAGCCTGGTGCAGCGGTTCCTTGGTGCGGTGCCGCGCATCAATGCGATGAAAAGGTCAGCATGCATAGAAGGCTCGTGAAAGCATACTAGGCGGACATGGATGCTACCACTGTCGCGGCGCAGGGTTCAGCCATAGGTCGCGTGGCTGCCGAGCACTATTTTGAAGAAGTTCTTGAGGGTGCTCGTTTGATAGAGGCCCAGTGCTCGAAGAATATTATGTTTGAGTGACATGTATTCCCATTGTAAAAACAATGTTTTATTAATTTTATCAAGGTTGTATTTATACTTTTGCCGAAAAGTATTGTGATGCCTCCTGTGCGGCCATTTGATGTATACATGTATATAACCTGAAAGATTGCAGTCGTCGGCTTGAGCCCCCATGCATATAATGCGGGGGTGTTTGCACAAGACGCGTATTCACAGTTAATCCAATGTCTTGGTCCTAATAAGGAGGTGATAGCGTAGCGAACTAGGCAACCGGACTGTAATGCTTTAACACTTTCACTTAGCCATAGGAGTTTGACAGTGGGGCTACTATATATCCCCTGGTGGCTCTGCACTCACCCGAGTTCGGGGTGCGTACATGCCCGGCTAGAAAACGGCCCTTCATTAAGGCGGAGGAATTCGAGGATTCTGATAGGTCATCGAGTGGTTGACCAGTCTCACGCTATATCATGACAGGCAGTTTTTGGTTTTCTCTACTGAGGTGCTCGCCCGAATGAACCAGGGCACAATCATAGTAGTTCTCCTGGTGCCGCCTTAGCCGATAGAGCGGAACGTAAGGCAGCAAAACACAGGAGCCGGGCAAACCCAACATTTGACCCAAGACATGATTCGGACCTGATGCATATAAGGCCAAACTCGTGACACCGAACACTCCCTAAGGTATTCGGTCTTTACAGTGTAAATCAGGCCTAAACATTGCCCTTTGTAAGAAGCCCCTAGTGTCCAGGTACGTGCATTGTTCTGATGTGGCCACATGCCAAGACGTCGGCATCCTTCTCAATTGTACTGAGAATCCGAGGGATGTGTATCAACAAGGACAGTAAAAAAGGTTGACGCAGGGTCTTAATCTAAAAAGAACCTTGAAATGGGTCCCTGCTGCACGTCTGCGACTGTGTCTCCATTGTGCTATATCCTGGACGGGTGTAGCACGATAGTCATCTGTAAAGAGAGGAACTTAGGTGAGAAGTTGTTGTGCAAAAAGGTGGGTTTAAAGAAACCATTTATAGTTCAAGATGAGTAAAAATTGACAGTTGTCTACGCGCGTTGAGCCCCTTGTATTTGTAATAGGGGTGTGGCCATCAAACCAGTATGAATTAAATATAGTTGCGCTGGACTCGTCTAACCGTGTCCGTGGTCTTGACGACCTATCAAATGCTTTAGTTGGTGGGGCTGTTTTAGTGTGCGGCCGCCAAGGCAGCCGCACTCTCTTCGACGCGCAGGATCGTTCAATATTTCCATTTACTGTAATGATGCCACATGGACCGGGCATCTTAAGTGTGAGGGAAGTGTAATGCGGTATTGCATTAAAGCGAGCGAAAGCTTCATGTCCATGTAGTGCTTGATAGCCACTTTGTAAAGGAGCAATGTGGAAAGTTAAATTTTCACTACGGAAGTTATCGGGGAAGCCGAATATAACCTCTAGTAGCAGGGAGCCCGTGCAATGAAACCCTAGGCCTAGCGTTACTCCTCTAAAGGTAGTATTGTTGTGGCAAATTTTCGTTGGGTCTATCCTCATTTTGCAGTTTGTGTCCTGATATATCAGGTTTAAGATGCTGCCACCATCCATTAGGACTCTTGTGAAGTGGTATCCGTCAATTATTGGATCTAATACCAAGGCAGCCCGCCCTGCATTCCGAGTACTTGCTGAGTAATCCTGATGGTCGAAAGTGATCGGTTGAGACAGTCAGTGGCGGAAGTCCGCGGTGATAGGCCCTTGGGCATGTTTGTCTGGGAGTGCCGCTTTGCTTCTCCCCTTGATCATGTGTAACACATTTACTATTTTGACTTCTGGTGGAAATTTCTTCTGTTCCCCAGTGTTTTTCTTGCGAGGCTCGTCCTCGTCTTCGCTTGGTGTATCCTGCCCCTTATGTTCGGCGTTGAGCTTGCCGGACTACTTCAAGACCCAACATTCTCTGTGGGTACGATTTGCAGGTTTATCGAGGGTGCTATGGATCTGACATATTTGGTCCATAATTTTGTTTAAACTGGACAGTTCATCTCTGACGCCTTTAGAGGGCGGCTCTTGCTAACCTGGCCAAGAGCTTCTGAACCCGGCGTTTACTGCCGTGCTCTTGGGCTGTCTTCTTTATTCCGGCGCTTATTATTTTTGCTGTGTCGTGATTTCCCATTTCCATCTCTGACTTCGGATGTACTTGGGTCGCTGGTGCTGCATCGGGCTAGCCAGCTATCCTCGCCCGCGCAAAAGCGGGTCATGAGGCTTGTTAATGCTGCCATTGTTCTCGGCTTTTCTTGGCCGAGGTGCCTGGCAAGCCATTCATCTCGGATGCTGTGCTTAAAGGCTGCCAAGGCTTCGGCGTCCGGACAGTCGACTATTTGGTTCTTTTTAGTAAGAAACCTGTTCCAAAGCTTTCGGAATGACTCTCTTGGTTGTTGAGTTATATGACTTAAATCATCTGCATCCAGTGGTCGGACATATGTCCCTTGAAAATTTGCCCTAAAGGCTTCTTCGAGCTCTTCCCACTTTCCAATGGAGCTTTCGGGGAGGCTTTTAAGCCAGTGCCAAGCTGGCCCTTTGAGCTTGAGGGGTAAGTACTTGATGGCGTGGAGATCATCTCCTCGTGCCATATGGATATGGAGGATATAGTCCTCAATCCAGACCCCAGGATATGTTGTTCCGTCGTATGCCTCTATGTTTACGGGTTTGAATCCCTCTAGAAATTCATGGTCCAGCACCTCATCGGTGAAACATAGGGGGTGTGCGGCACCCCTGTATTTGGGTGTACCATGGTGTTCGGACGTTTGTTGTGTTGCATCGTATGCTGGAGCGCGCTTGCATGGTTCATAAATGGATCTGGTTGCGCCGTCCTTTTGATATGAGCCCTTGCGTGGATCGTGTATTGACTTATGTGCAGAGTTGTTCGCCGCTTTACGTTGGCTGTGAGGTCGTCTATCTGGCCGGATGGCCATTTCAATTTTTGGTTGCGGGGGATCTAAGGCCTCCTCATCGAATTCAGGTAGCAACTTCCGCTTCGGGTAGCTCTTGGTGTGGCGATTACTGTCGTACTTCGCTGTTTTTTTGAGTATTTCACTCCATTTAATTTTGAGTGTGTCTTGTGCAGCCTTGAGCCTTTGCTTCTGTTTTTTCAGACTCCTCGCCATGGCAACAAGCCTTTGGTGGGCATTATGTTGCTCCTAGCGCCTGTCCGGTGTGATGTCGTCCGGACTATTACCTTCCACGGGGTTGGGTTGTTCGGCTTGATTTTCCGTGTTACTGTGGTCGGGCAATGGTTCACCCTGCTCTAACGTTGGGTCTATGTGATCGTTATTTCTGCGGGGGCGGGATTTGGGGCGGCGTTTACGCCGCCGCTTAACTGCTGCTCGAGGGAACCCCCTGTAGCTGCGTCCTTCCGTTCCTCGTCATTATTTTCTTTGGGTGTGGCCACCATGTATACGTCATGTGATGAAGTGGGCATCAAGTGCCCTGTGGGCAGCGATTCCTCTTTGACTCCTGCATCATCGTCCATACCGTTGATGTCTTCATAGTCGAAGTCGAGCATGTCAGTTAAGTCATCAACAGTGGCTACTAAGTGGGTGGTGGGTGGGCGGCGAATTTCTTCGTCATCCGCATCCCAATCCTGTCGGACGTAGTTCGGCCAGGATCCTCCTGACAAGGAAAGAGACCTTAATGAGTTCAGTATGTCGCCGAACGGCGAGTGCTGAAAAATATCCGCGGAGGTGAACTCCATGATCAGCGCCCAATCGGATTCGATAGGAACGGGCGCAGGCGGTTCGTAGTCCGTGGCCGGAGAAGGATCCGGCAGTTTGGCAACACGGCTCTTGTGAAGGGTAAGGTCGATCTTCGGCTCGATCGCCGCAGAGGGTACGGCCTCCGTGATGGGGTCTATCCACCCGACTTTGGATGGCGAAACTGGCTCCGAATTGATGGTCGGAGCGGCTGCCAGTGCGATCTCCTGAATACGGTCCGATGGTAGAGCTAAATTGTACTCATCATGGCCGCGTGGCGCACAAGGTACGGGCTCGAATCCGTCGAAGGTCAAGTCTCTGCGGATATCGGTCGTGCAGTTTAAGCTTCCAAACCTGACCTGCTGGCCAGGGGCGTAACTTTCGATCTGCTCCAGATGGCCAAGCGAGTTGGCCCGCAGTGCGAAGCCGCCAAACACAAAGATCTGTCCGGGGAGAAAAGTCTCACCCTGGACTGCATCGCTATTGATGATCGTAGGAGCCATCAAGCCTAACGGCGACGACACAAAGGAACTCTCAATGAAAGCACCAATGTCGGTGTCAAAACCGGCGGATATCAGGTAGGGGGTCTCGAACTATGCGTCTAAGGCGGATGGTAACAGGAGGCAGGGGACACGATGTTTTAGCCAGGTTCGGGCCCTCTTGATGGAGGTAAAACCCTACGTCCTACTTGATTTATTCTTGATGATATGAGTATTACAAGACTTGATCTACCACGAGATCGGAGAGGCTAAACCCTAGAAGCTAGCCTATGGTATGATTGTATGTTGTCCTATGGACTAAAACCCTCCGGTTTATATAGACACCGGAAAGGGCTAGGGTTACACAAGGTCGGTTACAAAGGAGGAGATATACATATCCGTATTGCCTAGCTTGCCTTCCACACCAAGTAGAGTCCCATCCGGACATGAGACGAAGTCTTCAATCTAGTGTCTTCATAGTCCAACAGTCCGGCCAAAGGATATAGTCCGGCTGTCCGGAGACCCCCTAATCCAGGACTCCCTCAGTCCCCGTAACACCCAACCGTGTAAGGAACGCAAAATCAAGGAAGGTAACACCGGTATGACGGAAACTAGGGCGGCAAGAGTGGAACAAAACACCAGGCATAAGGCCGAGCCTTCCACCCTTTACCAAGTATATAGATGCATTAATTAAATAAGAGATTTTGTGATATCCCAACATATCCATGTTCCAACATGGAACAAACTTCATCTTCACCTACAACTAGCAACGCTATAAGAGGGGCTGAGCAAAAGCGGTAACATAGCCAAACAACGGTTTGCTAGGAAGGTGGGTTAGAGGCTTGAATGGCAATATGGGAGGCACGATATAGCAAGTGGTAGGTAGCGCGGCATAGCAATCGAGCGAATGAGGGAGTCCTGGATTAGGGGGTCGTTGGACAGCCGGACTATATACTTTGGCCGGACTGTTGGATTATGAAGATACAAGATTGAACACTTTGTCCCGTGTCCGGGTGGGACTCTCCTTTGCGTGGAAGGCAAGCTTGGCAATTCGGATATGTAGATCTCCTCCCTTGTAACCGACTCGGTGTAACCCTAGCCCCCTTTGGTGTCGATATAAACCGGAGGGTTTAGTCGTAGGGCAAGAACAATGATAATCATAGGCTAGCTTCTAGGGTTTAGCCTCTACGATCTCGTGGTAGATCAACTCTTGTAATACTCATACCATCAAGATCAATCAAGCAGGAAGTAGGGTATTACCTCCATCGAGAGGGCCCGAATCTGGGTAAACATTGTGTCCCCCGCCTCCTGTTACCATCTGCCTTAGACGCACAGTTCGGGACCCCCTACCCGAGATCCGCCGGTTTTGACACCGACATTGGTGCTTTCATTGATAGTTCCACTTTGCCGCCACGATAAGGCTTGATGGCTCATCTTGTTGTCAAGGACAACATTACCTCGGGGGGAGCCCTGGCTGTAGGCTAAACTCTCCGACTAGGCGGCTTCGTCATGACCGCTCGTTTGGCTGTCGCGCCGACGATGACTTCTCGGGTCATCAAAAACAGCCTCCACGTCGGCTCGGGATTCGCCGAGCAGATGGATCCAATAGAGCTCTCTTCTCTAAACGAGCTCTTGGATCGCATCGCCTCCTTGGGAGTCGCAACGGACTATGATCGGATCGGGCTTAAACCCGACCAAAGGGAGATTAACTCTCCGCCGGTCACCCATCACATAGCGGTGGTGGAGGAGCAATGTAGCAATTCTTCCTTATTATGAGGACAAACTATGTCCGGATTCCCGAGCTCTCCGAGCGAGATACCCGTCCATGGGAAGACATGGCCCAAGCTTCAAACCTAGAATCACATAGCGGGACAGAACTATTGGGCAACATCCCGGAGCCCGAATTGCCAAGCTCGGAAACTCCTCCGCTCCTGGGTCTCAGATCGGGTCAGGGTTTGGACCTAAATCTACCCACCCACCCAGACTCAAGTGATCTTTCCCACATTAGACAAGAGCCCCAAGAGACAGTACATCACTATTGGGCCATATTCCTCCTTGTAATGAGCAAGGTCAAGGACTGTCGCGAGGAAGACGCAATTTCATTCTTTTGCGAAAATTGCATGGACAAGGGAATCCTCAACGCCATAAGTCGCCATGACATAGCACACTTTGCTGACTTAGCGGCCATATGATACGTCTCCAACGTATCTATAATTTTTGATTGCTCAATGCTATATTATCCACTGTTTTGGACATTATTGGGCTTTATTATCCACTTTTATATTATTTTTGGGACTAACCTATTAACCGGAGGACCAGCCCAGAATTGTTGTTTTTGCCTGTTTTAGGGTTTCGAAGAAAAGGAATATCAAACGGAGTCTAAACGGAATGAAACCTTCGGGAACGTGATTTTCTCAACGAACAAGACCTGGTAGACTTGGACCCTATGTTAAGACACAAAAGAGGAGGCCACGAGGTAGGGGGCGCCTGCCTACCCCAGGCGCGCCCTCCACCCTCGTGGGCCCCCTGTTGCTCCACCGACGTACTCCTTCCTCCTATATATACCTACGTACCCCCAAACGATCAGAAATGGAGCCAAAAACCTAATTCCACTGCCGCAACTTTCTGTATCCACGAGATCCCATCTTGGGGCCTGTTCCGGAGCTCCGTCGGAGGGGGCATCGATCACGGAGGGCTTCTACATCAACACCATAGCCCCTCCGATGAAGTGTGAGGAGTTTACCTCAGACCTACGGGTCCATAGTTATTAGCTAGATGGCTTCTTCTCTCTTTTTGGATCTCAATACAATGTTCTCCCACTCTCTTGTGGAGAACTATTCGATGTAATTTTCCTTTTGCGGTGTGTTTGTTGAGACCGATGAATTGTGGGTTTATGATCAAGTCTATCTATGAATAATATTTGAATCTTCTCTGAATTCTTTTATGTATGATTGGTTATCTTTGCAAGTCTCTTCGAATTATCAGTTTGCTTTGGCCTACTAGATTGATCTTTCTTGCAATGGGAGAAGTGCTTAGCTTTGGGTTCAATCTTGCGGTGTCCTTTCCCACTGACAGTAGGGGCAGCAAGGCACGTATTGTATTGTTGCCATTGAGGATAACAAGATGGGGTTTTCATCATATTGCATGAGTCTATCCCTCTAAATCATGTTATCTTGCTTAAGGAGTTACTCTGTTTTTAACTTAATACTCTAGATGCATGCTGGATAGCAGTCGATGAGTGGAGTAATAGTAATAGATGCAGGCAGGAGTCGGTCTACTTGTCTCGGACGTGATGCCTATATACATGATCATACCTACATATTCTCATAACTATGCTCAATTCTGTCAATTGCTCAACAATAATTTGTTCACCCACTGTAGAATACTTATGCTCTCGAGAGAAGCCACTAGTGAAACCTATGGCCCCCAGGTCTATCTTTATCATATTAATCTCCTACTACTTAGTTATTTCCTTTGCTCTATACTTTGCCTTTATTTTACTTTGCATCTTTATCACAAAAATACCAAAAATATTATCTTTATCATATCTATCAGATATCACTCTCGTAAGTGGCCGTGTAGGGATTGACAACCCCTATTCGCGTTTGTTGTGAGGATTTATTTGTTTTGTGCAGGTATGAGGGACTCACGCGTAGCCTCCTACTGGATTGATACCTTGGTTCTCAAAAATTGAGGGAAATACTTCGCTACTTTGCTGCATCATCCCTTCCTCTTCGGGGAAAACCAACGCAGTGCTCAAGAGGTAGCAAGAAGGATTTCTGGCGCCGTTGCCGGGGAGGTCTATGCAAAAGTCAACATACCAAGTACCTATCACATACCATTATCTCCCGCATTACATTATTTTCCATTTGCCTCTCGTTTTCCTCTCCCCCACTTCACCCTTGCCGTTTTATTCGCCCTCTCTCTCTCTATCCTCCCTCTCTTTCTCTATTTGCCTCTTTTTGCCCGCTTGTTTTTTATTTGCTTGTGTGTTAGTTCGTTTGCTTGTCGTTATGGCTAGTCCCTTATCTTCTCCGTTGTCTTCCGAGAGTGAAATTTTAAATTTTAAGCAAATGGAGGGAGAAAATCTAAAAGATGCTTGGTATAGAATTTGCAATGCTCAAAATAGATCCACTAGGAAGCAATCTACTTCCGTTCTTCTTCGCAATTTTTATGTAGGCATTACTCCTTGGCACAGATATATCCTGGATACTATTACCGGAGGGAACTTCTTGGGTAGCCACACTTTTGATTCTTATAATGCTATGATAGATTTGTTTGGTTCACCCCCTCTTTTGGTTAATGGAACTATATTAACTTTGGAGCATGTAATGCAAAGACTTGAAATTACTGAAAATAAGGTTGCTACCGTAGAGTTAATTGAAAATTTGGATAAAAATATCCACAACCGAATCTCTCAATATGGATCTAAAGTAGGAGTCACTTTGAAAAATATTAAAGAGAAGGAACCCATAGTTAATGAGAAAATAAATCACGGTTCCACTAGAATTGATAAAATTGAGGATATTGTTACCAACTGGGGAACCACTTTTTCTTCCGTAAAGAACACTCCAAGTCCTACTACTAAAATTGCCAAGCTTATATATGTTCCTAAGAATAAGGGTGAATCCTCTAGTAAGGAAACTGCGGATCTCAAATCTATAAGTGTTCATCCTAATCTTTTTGCTATAATTAAGGAACCATTTATTACAAACGATTTTTTCGATCTTGTACCTAAAAGTTTGATAATCAATAAAAATAAAGAAATTCCTAAGGATAGTAGATGCCTCATTGAAGAATTGCCTACCAAATATGGCAATACCTAGATCTATCCTTGCTTGTTATGCCTAGCTAGGGGCGTTAAACGATAGCGCTTGTTGGGAGGCAACCCAATTTTATTTTTATTCCTTGCTTTTTCTCCTGTTTAGTAATAAATAATTTATGTAGCCTCTGTTTTGGTTGTGTTTTTTTGTGTTTAATTAGTGTTTGTGCCAAGTAGAACCGTTGGGAAGACTTGGGGAAAGTCTTGTTACAGTTACTGTAAAAAACAGAAACTTTAGCGCTCACAAGAACTACTGCCATTTTTATTTGGAAAGCGATATTTAGTTAATTATTTTTGCAGATGATTAATAGATAAATGACTCACGTCCAGAAATTTATTTTAGAATTTTTGGGGTTCCAGATCTTGCGCTATCTACAGATTACTACAGACTGTTCTGTTTTATGACAGATTCTGTTTTTCGTGTGTTGTTTGCTTATTTTGATGAATCTATGGCTAGTAAAATAGTTTATAAACCATAGAGAAGTTGGAATACAGTAGGTATAACACCAATATAAATAAAGAATGAGTTCATTACCGTAACTTGAAGTGGTCTTTTATTTTCTTTCGCTAACAGAGCTCACGAGATTTTCTACTTTGAGTTTTGAGTTGTGAAGTTTTCATGTTTTGGGTAAAGATTTGATGGATTATGGAACAAGGAATGGAAAGAGCCTAAGCTTGGGGATTACCATGGCACCCCCAATATAATCTAAGGACACCTAAAATCCAAAGCTTGGGGATGCCCCGGAAGGCATCCCCTGTTTCGTCTACTTCTATCGGTAACTTTACTTGGAGCTATATTTTTATTCGCCACATGATACGTGTTTTGCTTGGAGTGTCTTGTACGATTTGAGTCTTTACTTTTTAGTTCACCACAATCATCCTTGCTGTAACCACCTTTTGAGAGACCATACATAATTTGGAATTTGTTAGAATACTCTATGTGCTTTGCTTATATCTTTTGAGTTATATAGTTTTGCTCTAGTACTTCACTTATATCTTTTAGAGCACAGTGGTGGATTTGTTTTATAGAAACTATTGATCTCCCATGCTTCACTTTGATTATTTTGAGGTACTTAATAGCATTTTAATTTTCTTAAAATCCTAATATGCTAGGTATTCAAAGTTAGTAAAATTTTCTTAAGAGTGTTTTGAATACTAAGAGAAGTTTGATACTTGATGATTGTTTTGAGATATGGAGGTAATAATATCAAAGTTGTGCTAGTTGACTAGTTGTGAAATTGAGAAATACTTTTGTTGAAGTTTGCAAGTCCCGTAGCATGCACGTATGGTAAACGTTGTGTAAAAAATTTGAAACATGAGGTGTTATTTGATTGTCTTCCTTATGAGTGGCGGTCGGGGACGAGCGATGGTCTTTTCCTACCAATCTATCCCCCTAGGAGCATGCGCATAATTCCGAGGTTTTTGATGACTTGTAGATTTTTGCAATAAGTATGTGAGTTCTTTATGACTAATGTTGAGTCCATGGACTATACGCACTCTCACCCTTCCATCCTTGCTAGCCTCTTCGGTACCGTGCATTGCCCTTTCTCACATTGAGAGTTGGCGCAAACTTCACCGGTGCATCCAAACCCCGTGATATGATACGCTCTTTCACACATAAACCTCCTTATATCTTCCTCAAAACAGCCACCATACCTACCTATTATGGCATTTCCATAGCCATTCCGAGATATATTGCCATGCAACTTTCCACCATTCCGTTCATCATGACACATTCATCATTGTCATATTGCTTAGCATAATCATGTAGTTGACATAGTATTTGTGGCAAGGCCACCGTTCATAATTCTTTCATACATGTCACTCTTGGTCCATTGCATCCCGGTACACCGCTGGAGGCATTCATATAGAGTCATACTTTGTTCTAGTATCGAGTTGTAACCATTGAGTTGTAAATAAATAGAAGTGTGATGATCATCATTAATAGAGCATTGTCCCAAAAAGAAAAAAAGGAAGGGCGAAAAAAAAGGAAAGGCCAAATAATATATATATAAGGGGCAATGCTAATATCCTTTTTTCCACACTTGTGCTTCAAAAGTAGCACTGTAATCTTCATGGTAGAGAGTCTCTTGTTTTGTCACTTTCATATACTAGTGGGAATTTTTCATTATAGAACTTGGCTTGTATATTCCAACAATGGGCCTCCTCAAGTGCCCTAGGTCTTCGTGAGCAAGCAAGTTGGATGCACACCCACTTAGTTTCTTTTGTTGAGCTTTCATACAAATATAGCTCTAGTGCATCTGTTGCATGGAAATCCCTACTCCTTGCATTAACATCAATCGATGGGCATCTTCATAGCCCATTGATTAGCCTCGTTGATGTGAGACTTTCTCCTTTTTTGTCTTCTCCACATAACCCCCCTCATTATATTCTATTCCACATATAGTGCTATGTCCATGGCTCGCGCTCATATATTGCATGAAAGTTTATAGGTTTGAGATTACTAAAGTATGAAACAATTGCTTGGCTTGTCATCGGGGTTGTGCATGATGAGAGCATTCTTGTGTGACGAAAATGAAACATGACTAAACTATATGATTTTGTAGGGATGAACTTTCTTTGGCAATGTTATTTGAGAAGACATAATTGCTTAGTTAGTATGCTTGAAGTATTATCAATTTTATGTCAATACGAACTTTTGTCTTGAATCTTTCGGATCTGAATATTCATACCACAATTAAGAAGAATTACATTAATATTATGCCAAGTAGCAATCTGCATCAAAAATTCTGTTTTTATCATTTACCTACTCGAGGACGAGCAGGAATTAAGCTTGGGGAACGTGATTTTCTCAACGAACAAGACCTAGCAGACTTGGACCCTACGTCAAGACACAAAAGAGGAGGCCACGAGGTAGGGGGCACGCCTGCCTACCCCAGGCACGCCCTCCACCCTCGTGGTCCCCCTGTTGCTCCACCGACGTACTCCTTCCTCCTATATATACCTACGTACCCCCAAACAATCTGAAACGGAGCCAAAAACCTAATTCCACCGCTGCAACTTTCTGTATCCACGAGATCCCATCTTGGGGCCTGTTCCGGAGCTCCGTCGGAGGGGGCATCGATCATGGAGGGCTTCTACATCAACACCACAGCCCCTCCGATGAAGTTTGAGTAGTTTACCTCAGACCTACGGGTCCTTAGTTATTAGCTAGATAGGTTCTTCTCTCTTTTTGGATCTCAATACAATGTTCTCCCCCTCTCTTGTGGAGAACTATTCGATGTCATCTTCTTTTTGTGGTGTGTTTGCTGAGACCGATGAATTGTGGGTTTATGATCAAGTCTATCTACGAATAATATTTGAATCTTCTCTGAATTTTTTTATTTATGATTGGTTATCTTTGCAAGTCTCTTCGAATTATCAGTTTGGTTTGGCCTACTAGATTGATCTTTCTTGCAATGGGAGAAGTGCTTAGTTTTCGGTTCAATCTTGCGGTATCCTTTCCAAGTAACAGTAAGGGCAGCAAGGCACGTATTGTATTGTTGCCATCGAGGATAACAAGATGGGGTTTTCATCATATTGCATGAGTCTATCCCTCTACATCATGTCATCTTGCTTAAGGCGTTACTCTGTTTTTAACTTAATACTCTAGATGCATACTGGATAGTGGTCGATGAGTGGAGTAATAGTAGTAGATGCAGGCAGGAGTCGGTCTACTTGTCTCGGACATGATTCCTATATACATGATCATACCTAGATATTCTCATAACTATGCTCAATTCTGTCAAATGCTCCGCAGTAATTTGTTCACCCGCCATAGAATACTTATGCTCTCGAGAGAAGCCACTAGTGAAACCTATGGCCCCCAGGTCTATCTTTATCATATTAATCTCCTACTACTTAGTTATTTCCTTTGCTCTTTACTTTGCCTTTATTTTACTTTGCATCTTTATCAGAAAAATACCAAAGATATTATCTTTATCATATCTATCAGATCTCACTCTCGTAAGTGGCCGTGTAGGGATTGACAACCCCTATTCGCGTTGGTTGCGAGGATTTATTTGTTTTGTGCAGGTACGAGGTACTCGCACGTAGCCTCCAACTGGATTGATACCTTGGTTCTCAAAAACTGAGGGAAGTACTTACACTACTTTGCTGCATCATCCCTTCCTCTTCGGGGAAAACCAATGAAGTGCTCAATTGGTTGCACCATAGTACGGAAGTACTATGCGATGGAAAGCGCCTCGAAAACCCAAACCAAATTCTTGGACCCTCTGTCTCTCACTAACCCCCCCCCCCCCCCGTCCGAACTAAAAGGGTGTACTCTCTTAAGTCACCCGTTCCAATTACAAAGAAACAAAAGCCCACTACCGGGCGTAGAACTGTACTGGAGGGATGGCTCAATGGGCCATGCAAAATTCACAGTACAGCGGATACCATGCCAACACACAGCCTTAGAGCATGTTGGATACTCTAGCAGGTGGCCAAGAGCGGCGAGGATATCCTCATAAACAATACAACAGAGTACCATCCAGTGGAAAATAACAATACATTATTGACTGTCTTCGAGACCTTCACTTCAAATAATAGGCGCAAGCGAACACTCCGCAGCCTTGCCAAAGTCTGCCACGTTGCAGCAATAAATCCATGGAACGACACGGCCATAACCTTCAATGCCAGTGACAAACCTCAATTCCGAAAAGCCCGAGCACCAGTTGCTTTGTTCCTTAGTCCAATTGTGGACGGCTTCCGGCTTAATAAAGTGCTCATGGACGGTGGCAGCGGATTAAACCTAATCTACAAGGAGCAAAGCAGCACGACCTTCAGAGGAATAATCCCTAGTTGGGAGGCACGATGTACAGGAAAAATCACACTAGATGTGGTATCGGCACACCAGAGAATTATAGGTCCGAAGAAATCACATTCCAAGTGGCCCCATTCAGTAGCAGATACCACGCCCTTTTAGGGCGGGAGGCATTCTCGATCTTCCAAGATATACCCCATTACGGGTACATGAAGCTCAAAATGCCCGGGCCCAATGGAATCATCACTCTGGCTAGTGATCCGGACGTAGCACTCCGCACCGAAAATAAAATCGCCGCACTAGCCCTCGAGGCGTTATCCGAAGCCCTTGTGACTGAAGAACTAACTGCGCTACGCTCCATGGTGGATAGGGATAAGGTGATACTCGACAAAAGACCCAAGTCCACCTCTTTTAAACCAGTGGATGAAATAGTCAAATTCCAGGTCCACCCAACGGACCCTACAAAAACAGCATCCATCGGGGCACAGCTGAACCCCACAACAGACACCGCACTGTGGGAGTTCTTGCGCGAGAATTGGGACATCTTTGCCTAGGTGGCACCTCTGGAAAGAAGACAAAATGCTTAACAATTCATCCCAAAGGGTCACAGGCATATCATGCACACAATAATCATGGCAAAAATGACAAAAGTCAATGATGAGCTAACGGATCTGCAATTTAACTCACGATGCCTCCTTCTAACAGAATTTTGGGAATCAAGATGAACTCAAATGCAAATTATGCAATGGAATTAAATGATGTACTCGTCGAGACGAAGATTTTGATATATCATATGTCCAAAACGGAGCTACAGATGTGGAGATATGAGCAGTCAAAGTAGGCATAAAAATCAGGGGGGAGAAGGAGAAGTCAACCCTAGATCTAGGGTTACTGTAGCCGGATCGAGCACTGTAGCAATCGGCGGGTACTGTAGCACGAACTCACCGGACTTGGCGCTCCGGTGACCGTCCGGGAAGAGGAGGGCGGCGAGGAGAGGTCCGGACGACGGGACGGCGGCGCCGGCCCGATGGTCGGCGGCGTGGGGCACGGCGTCGTCGGGCGGCGCGTCGGGCGTGGCGCCAGCGCAAAGTCCGGTGCGGGGGGCGGCGGCTCGAGCTCGCCAGAGCTGGTGGCACGGCGGCCGGAGCCGATCAAGACGGCGGCGGGGAGGATCCCAGAGGCGGGGCGAAGAACGGGCGGCGGGGCGCGGCTCGCGGGCCTCGGGGGCCTGGCTCGGGTTCGCCGGGCCGACGATGTGGGCGCGGGCACGGGCGAATCAGGCGGCGCCAAGTGGCGGTGGGGTGGAAACGGACATGTCCGTCGGTGGGCTATTTTTTTCCGGCGCGGCGCGGTGCTGAGATCTAGGGTTTTGGACAGGGAGAAGAAGAGATCCGAATGGAGGGGGTATTTCTAGGCATAAGTGGAGCTAGGAGAGTCCAAATGAGGTGCGGTTTTCGCCCACGCGATCGTGATCGAACGACCGAGACGATGGAGCAGAGTTTGGTGGGTTTTGGGCAAAATTGGAGGGGTGTTGGGCTGCAACACACACGAGGCCTTTTCGGTCCCTCGGTTAACCATTGGAGTATCAAACGAAGTCCAACTGACCCGAAACTTGACAGGCGGTCTACCGGTAGTAAACCAAGGCCGCATGGCAAGTCTCGGTCCAATCCGGAAATGTTTAATCCCCACACACGAAAGAAAGCTAGAAATGGCCACTGGAGGAGAACGAAGCGCCGGAATGCAAAACGGACAATGGGGAAAATGCTCGAATGCATGAGATGAACATGTATGCAAATGCAATGCACGTGATGACATGATATGAGATGCACGAAAACGAAAACAACACACGGAGACAAAGACCCGAACCCGAGAAATAAATATAACTTAATGCCGGAAACGGCAAGAGTTGGAGTACAAATTGGGAAAGTTATATCTGGGGCGTTACAACTTGTAACGCCCTCGATGCGGCTATATCTCCCACGTGTCGAGGCACGACTTAGGGGCATAGCCGCATTGAAAGCAATGTCGCAAGTCGGGAAATCATCAAACATCCCATGTACATAAATAATATAAAGGGGAAGAACATAGTTAGCTTACACTCGCCACGTCACATCAAAGTACATAAATAACATCCATCACAAATCACTCATGGCCCGACTACGGCGCCAAAATAGAAAAGACCCCCAACATGCGACAAGGCCCTGAATCTAACCCCGATTAGGCACCACTACTGATCATCAGGAAAAGACACATAGTAATGATGAGAGTCCTTGTCGTACTCCCACTTGAGCTCGAGCGCGTCATCTGGAGCTGTATCATCTGTCCCTACATCTGGTGTAATAGTAATTTGTGAGCCATAGGGACTCAGCAATCTCGCACCCACGCGATCAAGACTATTTAAGCTTAATAGGTAGGAAAGGGGGTAATGTAAGTGGAGCTGCAGCAAGCGACTAGCATGCATGGTGGCTAACTTATTCACAAAAGAGAGCGAGAAGAGGAGGCAAAGCACGAGTGAGAAACTAGAGAGCAACTTGCGCAAACATAACTCCAACACTATGTCCACTTCCCGGACTCCGCCGAGAAGAGGCCATCACGGCAACACACTCAGTTGATTCATTTTAATTAATTAAGGTCCAAGTTATCTACAACCGGACATTAACAAATTCCCATCTACCCATAACCGCGGGCACGGGTTTCGAAAGATCAATCCCTGCAGGGGGTCCCAACTTAGCCCATGACAAGCTCTCACGGTCAACGAAGGAATAGACCTCCACCCAAGACACACCGATCAGACTCGGTATCCCGGTACAACAAGATGATTCGACAGGTTAAAACAAGTCCAGCAACACCGCCCGAATGTGCCGACAAATCCCGATAGGAGCTGCACATATCTCTTTCTCAGGGCACACTCAGATTGTCTTAGGTATGGGTAGGCCAGCCCAGAGTTGCCCCTGGTGGCCACCGGCAGCTGATAGTTGGACCAACACTCAGAGGAGCACTGGCTCGGGGGGTTAAAATAAGATGACCCTCGGGCTCCGGAAACCCAAGGGAAAAAGGGGCTAGGTGGCAAATGGTAAAACCAATGTTGGGCATTGCTGGAAAAGCTTTAATCAAGGCGAACTATCAAGGGGTTCCCATTATAGCCCAACCGCGTAAGGGACGCAACAATCCGGGAACATAACACCGATATGACGGAAACTAGGGCGGCAAGAGTGGAACAAAACACTAGGCGAGAGGCCGAGCCTTCCACCCTTTACCAAGTATATAGATGAATTAAGATAACATGGCAATATAATGGTATCCCAACAAGTAAATAAATGTTCCAACAAGGAACGACTCCAATATTCACCTGCAACTAACAACGCTATAAGAAGGGGCTGAGCAAAGCGGTAACATAGCCAATCAACGGTTTCCTAGGACAATGGTGGGTTAGAGGCTCAATCATGGCAATTGGGAGGCTGACAAGCAAGCGGTAGGCATCGTAGCATTGGAAAAGCGAAAGAGAGAGCAAACTAGCATAGCAAAGATAGTAGTGATTTCGAGGGTATGATCATCTTGCCTGCACAGTTGTCAGAGTTGACTGGATCCTCAAAAGCAAACTCAACGGGCTCCTCGTTAGCGAACTCGTCTCCCGTCTCTACCCAACAACACAAACAAGCAACAAGGATACAATCAACCACGTGCAAGGACAACCAATAATATGCAAAGACGGTATGCTATGCGGGATGCGATGCAGGATGCAAAATGCAAGACGTGACAGGAAATGCATGACCCTGGCCTCAACTTGGAAAACCAAGTGTGCCACTGGATAGAGGGGAAGAAATCACCTGAAAATGATATAAAGATCATAGGAATCGGAGCTACAGTTTGGAAATGGCAAGTGTTTTACGAAACGAACCGATCTGCGATTTACAGCAAGTAGGCTCTTAAATGCAACGAAATGAACATGCTACAGCCACCAAACATGAAAACAAAATACATGGAAGGGATGTACACAAGATGCTTAACAAAACACTAGGACTGAGCCATGGGAAATTTCATCCATTAAGGGGTTCAAACAAGCATGGCAAAACTGAATAAGCAAAACATATTTCAGACTTAGTGAAATTAACACTAGTCTGAAATTTCAGACCACGATGCTCTCTTCGGAGCAGCAAAACAACATGATACATAACCTGAACATTACAAGTAAGAGCATGGCATGGAGCTACTCAACAAGCTTATCAAAACACCCAAAGTGACCTGGGGCCAAAAGGGTTCAAAAAATACTCTAACGAGCACACGAACATAGATGAAACACAATCAGTTTTCAGACAGTGAAAACTGAGACATGCTGAAATTATAACTCACGAAGGCATGTAAACGAGCTCGATGCACTCACTACGGTGCAAGTCATGGCAAAGCAAGCATATATCCATAAAGAAGGCACAAAATGCTAGCTAGACATGGCAAGAACAATGGCATACCATGCATGGATCACTAACAATAGCACCGGCAAAATCGCAAAAGAGTTCACGATCTGCCCAAATTAACAACGATGCAAAAGTTGAGCTCGATTGACTCAACCTAGGTTGCTCCAACATAGCAAGTAAAGACATGGATGGACAGAGCATAACACAAATATCAAAACTCCCTTACTGATCATCCTCAAAAGAGGCACGGATCACTAGGAAACAAGCCGAACATATGGCATCATGAACTAAAATATCCCAGACTTAGTGAAAATCACTAAGTCCCTAAAAACAGATTACTCAGGTGCCCCTCTTTGCAAGCTTGCACAAGACACCACAAACATCCTAAAAATGCATGGGTGGCACCTTTGGAAAGAAGACAAAATGCTTAACAATTCATCCCAAAGGGTCACAGGCATATCATGCACACAATAATCATGGCAAAAATGGCAAAAGTCAATGATGAGCTAACGGATCTGCAATTTAACTCACGGTGCCTCCTTCTAACAGCATTTTGGGCATCAAGAAGAACTCAAATGCAAATGATGCAATGGAATGAAATGATGTACTCGTCGAGACGAAGATTTTGATATATCATATGTCCAAAACGGAGCTATGGATGCGGAGATATGAGCAGTCAAAGTAGGCATAAAACTCAGGGGGGAGAAGGAGAAGTCAACCCTAGATCTAGGGTTACTGTAGCCGGATCGAGCACTGTAGCAATCGGCGGGTACTGTAGCACGAACTCACCGGACTTGGCGCTCCGGTGACCGTCCGGGAAGAGGAGGGCGGCGAGGAGAGGTCCGGACGACGGGGCGGCGGCGCCGGCCCGGTGGTCGGCGGCGTGGGGCGCGGCGTCGTCGGGCGGCGCGTCGGGCGTGGCGCCGGCGCAAAGTCCGGTGCGGCGGGCGGCGGCTTGACCTCGCCGGAGCTGGTGGCGCGGCGGCCGAAGCCGAACAAGACGGCGGCGGGGAGGATCCCAGCGGCGCCAAGTGGCGGCGGGGTGGAAACGGACATGTCCGTCGGTGGGCTATTTTTGTCCGGCGCGGCGCGGTGCTGAGATCTAGGGTTTTGGATGGGGAGAAGAAGAGATCCGAATGGAGGGGGTATTTATAGGCATAAGTGGAGCTAGGAGAGTCCAAATGAGGTGCGGTTTTCGCCCACACGATCGTGATCGAACAACCGAGACGATGGAGCAGAGTTTGCTGGGTTTTGGGCCAAATTGGAGGGGTGTTGGGCTGCAACACACACGAGGCCTTTTCGGTCCCTCGGTTAACCGTTGGAGTATCAAACGAAGTCCAAATGACCCGAAACTTGACAGGCGGTCTACCGGTACTAAACCACGGCCGCATGGCAAGTCTCGTTCCAATCCGGAAATGTTTAATCCCCACACACGAAAGAAAGCTAGAAATGGCCACCGGAGGAGAACGAAGCGCCGGAATGCAAAACGGACAACGGGGAAAATGCTCGAATGCATGAGATGAACATGTATGCAAATGCAATGCACGTGATGACATGATATGAGATGCACGAAAACGAAAACAACACACGGAGACAAAGACCCGAACCCAAGAAATAAATATAACATAATGCCGGAAACGGCAAGAGCTGGAGTACAAATTGGGAAAGTTATATCTGGGGCGTTACAACACTCCACCACTACGAAAAGATCTCGTCCCGAGATCTAGGACTGAAAGAACTCCGGGTACTCAGAACGGAGGTGATCCTCGCGTTCCCAGGTAGCTTCACGGTCGGAATGGTGTGACCACTTGACTTTAAGAAATTTGATTGACTTGTTGCGAGTCCTGCGTTCAGTCTCTTCAAGGATTGCAACTGGGTGCTCACGATAGGAGAGATCTTCTTGGAGCTCAATGTACTCGAAGTTGACGGTGCGTTCAGGCGTCTTGAAGCACTTTCGGAGTTGGGAGACATGGAACACTTCATGAACATTGGCAAAGTTTGAAGGAAGCTCGAGTTGATAGGCGAGGTCGCCTCTCTTGCTGACAATCTTGAAAGGTCCGACGTATCTACGGGCAAGCTTCCCTTTGATACCGAAGCGACGAGTCCCTTTCATAGGAGAGACGCGGAGGTAGACATGATCTCCGATGTCGAAAGCCAAATCGCGGTGCTTGCTATCATAGTAGCTCTTCTGGCGGGATTGGGCTGCTTTGAGGTTATCACGAATGACCTTGCACATTTCTTCTGCCTCTGTGATTAGGTCATTACCCAGCAGCTGACGTTCACCGGTTTCAGACCAGTTGAGAGGGGTACGGCACTTCCTACCATACAGAATTTCAAAAGGGGCCTTGCCCGAACTTGCTTGAAAACTGTTGTTGTACGAGAATTCAGCATAAGGAAGACAATCCTCCCACTTCATGCCGAAGGAGATAACACAAGCCCTGAGCATATCTTCAAGAATCTGGTTGACACGCTCGACTTGACCGCTTGTTTGAGGATGGAAAGCAGTGCTGAAGCGAATGTTGGTGCCCATGGCCTTTTGAAAAGAATCCCAAAACTTGGAGGTAAAGATGCTGCCATGGTCTGAAGATATCACTTGAGGAATACCGTGCAGAGAGACAATTCGAGAGGTATAGAGTTCCGCCAATTGAGCTGCAGTGATTGACTCTTTGATAGGCAGAAAGTGAGCCACTTTGGTGAGCTTGTCGATGACAACGAATATAGCATCATTGCCACGCTTGGACTTTGGAAACCTAGTCACGAAGTCCATTTCAATGTGGTCAAACTTCCATTCTGGAATGGCAAGAGGTTGGAGGAGACCTGCTGGCCTTTGGTGTTCTGCCTTCACTCTTCTGCAGACATCACATTCATTCACGAATTGAGCGATCTCGCGTTTCATTCGAGTCCACCGACAAGTTTGCTTGAGATCCTGATACATCTTCGTGCTACCAGGGTGGATGGAGAGGAGAGAGTTGTGAGCCTCATTCATGATCACTTTACGAAGTTCACCTTTGGGCACAACAATTCGATCCTCGAAGAAGAGAGTGTCCTTGTCATCAAGTCGGTAGCACTTGTACTTGGACTGACTCTTTGCGATACCAATCTTCACCTTTTTCACCATAGCATCAAGAAGCTGGGCTTGGCGAATCTGGTCTTCCAAGGTAGGAGAGACTTGAAGGTTGGCGAGGAAACCTTGAGGAACAATTTGCAGATTAAGTTTGCGGAAAGCTTCACAAAGCTCGGGTTGATAAGGCTTGAGAATCAGACTGTTGCAATATGCTTTTCTGCTCAAAGCGTCAGCAATCACATTGGCCTTGCCTAGAGTATACTCAATACTCGGATTGTACTCTTGAATCATTTCGACCCATCGAGTCTGCCTGAGGTTGAGATTAGGCTGAGTGAAGATGTACTTGAGACTCTTGTGATCAGTGAAAATGTCCACTTTCCTACCCAATAGAAGATGTCTCCAAGTCAACAAAGCATGCACAACTGCCGCCAACTCGATATCATGAGTGGGGTAGTTCTTCTCATTAGGCTTCAACTGGCGAGAGGTATAAGCAACAACTTTCTTCTCTTGCATCAGTACAGCACCTAGACCTTGGAGAGAGGCATCACAAAACACCTCGTACGGCTTGGTTTCATCAGGCGTAGTCAGAACTGGAGCAGTGATCAATTTCTCTTTCAAAGTGTTGAAAGCAAAATCACACTCCGGAGACCAAACGTACTTGACGTGCTTCTGAAGAAGATTTGAGAGAGGCTTCACGATCTTGGAAAAGTTTTCAACGAATCTTCGGCAGTAGCTTGCGAGACCGAGGAAGCTACAGAGTTGCTTCATGTTCTGAGGAGGTTCCCAATTAACAATTACAGACACCTTCTCAGGATCCACGGAAATGCCCTTGGCAGAGATGATATGGCCAAGATAAAGCACCTCATCGAGCCAAAATTCACACTAGAGAACTTGCCGTAGAACTGATGTTCCCTGAGCTTGTCGAGAACCAAACGCAAGTGCTTGGCATGATCTTCCTTGTTCTTCAAGAAAACCAGAATGTCATCGAGATAGACCAAAACGAAGTCATTGGTGTAGGGGTTGAAGATGAAGTTCATCATGCGAGAGAACATCGGAGGAGCGTTGGCGAGGCCAAAAGACATGACAGTGTATTCATATGACCCATAGCTTGTCCTGAAAGTCGTCTTGGGAATATCTTGCTCACGAATGCGAATCTTATGATAACCCATACGAAGATCAAGCTTGGAGAATACTTGGGCACCCTTGAGTTGTTCAAACAGCTCATTGATGTTGGGAAGTGGGTATTTGTTCTTGATGGTCTTCTTGTTCAATGGATGATAATCAACACAAAGTCGGTCCGTTCCATCCTTCTTCTTCACAAAAAGAACACTACAACCCCACGGAGAAGTACTAGGCCGAATGAGACCCATTCTTTCTTGAACATCGAGTTGTTTCACTCCTTCAACTCTTCCGGGCCGAGCTTGTAGGGACGTTTGCACACAGGTTCCGTACCGGGCTCAAGTTCAATAACAAATTCAACCGGCCGGTGCGGAGGCATTCCTGGGAGTTCTTCTGGGAAGACGTCTTGATACTCACAAACAACCGGAATCTGCGAAATAGCATCCAATTCACCCTTCTCATTGAGAGAAAACAACCGGATGGTATTATCCCGAGCAGCAAAGACAATTACATCCTCAGACGAATGAGTCAGTTGAATCTGCTTGGCTGCACAATCAAGCTGAGCTTTATGCTTAGAGAGCCAGCCCATCCCAAGAATAAGATCGATATCAGAATCACCAAGAACCGTTGGAGAAGCCAGAAACTTGAAATCACCCAACATGATAGAAATATCCGGAGCAATGGAGTTAGCCTGCATGCGTTTACCAGGAGAGACGACTGCTAATGGACTAGGCAAAATTTGCTGAGCCAAACCATGCCTAGATGTAAATGGCCTTGAGATGAAACAATGCGAAGCAACCGTATCAAAAAGAACTTTTGCAGGAATATCATTAACAGGAAGGTTACCCATGATGACATCTGACGAATCCTCTGCCTGAGCTGCGTTCAGCAAGTTGACCTTGGCGTGCTTGGGATTATGCTTGACCACAGCTGTACTTGCCGATCTGACAGGAGGAGGAGGAGGAAGACGCCTCTGGTTGAAACACTTGTTGGCGTAGTGACCCTTCTGTTGGCACTTGTTGCACGTGACCTCTGAGAGCGGACGGTGGTACGGAGCACTCGATCTTGAAGCTTGAGATGAAGTCTTGTTTTGAAAGCCTGGGTTGGGTGGGTGGGAAGAACCACTGCCACCTTTGCTCTTCTGCTGATACGGCTGACGGAACGGAGGAGGAGGAAGCCAATACTTCTGCTGCTTGGCCACTTGAGTAGAGGAAGAAGGCGTAGTGTCTCTGACTCGCTTCCTGGAAGCATCCCACCTCAACTGAGCAGCCTCTTGCTTCAGTGCCATGTTATAGAACTCATCGTATCTCAACGGCTCAAAGAGGACAAGAGCGAGCTGAATTTCTTCACGGAGACCACCCCTGAACTGATAGATCATGCTCTTCTCATCAGGAACGTCCTACTTGGCAAAACGGGCGAGCTTCTGGAACAACTTGTTGTAGTCATAGACAGACAAAGAGCCTTGCTTCAGATTGCGGAATTCCTCACGTTTGCTTTCAGTCACACTTTGAGGGATGTGATGAGCTCGGAAATCACGATGGAAATCATCCCAAGTGATCAAACGTCCACCTCTGGAATCCTTGTACTGCTGGAACCACTCTGCGGCCTGATCTTTGAGCTGGAAAGAAGCGAACTTGACGAAATCTTCAGGCCTGACGTTGCTGCATTCGAAATGCTTGCCCAGATCCACTAACCAATCGTCAGCATCGGTAGCCTCAACACAATTGCTGAACGTCTTTGGACCATTAGCGAGGAACTGGATCAGAGTAGCAAAATGGTTCTGATTGTTGCCTTGATTCCCTTGACTGCCTTGATTCCGCTCTTGGAGGATTTGCATGATCAACTGTGTATTTGCATTAGTTGCGGCCATCACAGCTTGCCAACCTTCTGGAGGCGGTGGAGGTGGTGGCGGATCAGGGTTCGGAGTCGTGCGCATTGGAGGAGCCATCCTGAAGAGGTTGACCACCATTAGCACACAAATAGACAAATATTGAAGGTGAATCCAACGGAATGAAAATTGCAACAAAAGTCTTCACATCCGAACAAAATGAACGAATGCACTTCTCTTGAAGTGGTCACATATTCCTAAATTGCGAAGCCACGAAGAATCAGGTAGAAGAGGTACATCAACGAGGGGTGGAATCAATATATGACGTCGAAGCAAAATCGAATACCACAACTCAAAATAAAACCAATGATTGGCTTGCGAAATAAGCCGGAACAAATATATGATAGAGATTTCGTCCGAAGTTTTCATGGTGGGACCTACACGGGCTCGACCGTACAACACCATCATGTACAAGGCAGTGCACATGACATACGAAGCGTCGCCGAGTCAGCATAGCCAAGGACTCTTTAAGACACAACGAGACCACCATAAAATCGACCGTGAATAGGCGAACCACTAGACGTCGAACCCCAATTTCATATCATACATCTGTTGGAAAGAAATCCTAAGAGCTACTTGAATTCCCACCTATGAAACTCCTGAAACTTTCCGGTTATGCAATCAGGTGTTGGGGATACAGGGGAAGCATAATATCTCACCCAAGCTAGCAAATCCTACATCCAGCTGTATCCATCCTTCAACACATAACCAAGAAACCTTCGGAAACCATCTACCTCAACCTTCGAAAAGCATCCGTTATACAAGTTATGGCGATACTCCCGAACTCCCGCCCCAGTACTGGGTGGCGTCGAGGTTATCTCACCAACGAACTGCATAAAGGAGATTTTCGATGTCGCGAACATATCTCAAGTATACCAGAATTGCAACGATAAAATTATGATGACAACACCTCAGAGCTCAACTCCCCGGGACACTTCCACTGAACCCCTGACAGGACGCACCAAGACAGTATTCTCATCATAAGTCATCGGAACAAATCCAAGATACTCGCGTGATCCTAATTTTTTTTTTGTGAAATTTGAGAAGAGAAGAGTCAAAATTCTATGTTAGGATGCCTTACCAGAGCGATGAGGAGACTGGGAAGTAAAAAGAATTCCTAAGCTCTCCGATATATAATTCCTAAAGGACTCAAAACATTTTTCTAGACATAACTCGGCTGCTAAAAACGATCAAGCATAATCCCAAGCACGCCAAGGTCAACTTGCTGAACGCAGCTCAGGCAGAGGATTCGTCAGATGTCATCATGGGTAACCTTCCTGTTAATGATATTCCTGCAAAAGTTCTTTTTGATACGGGTGCTTCGCATTGTTCCATCTCAAGGCCATTTACATCTAGGCATGGTTTGGCTCAGCAAATTTTGCCTAGTCCATTAGCAGTCGTTTCTCCTGGTAAACGCATGCAGGCTAACTCCATTGCTCCGGATATTTCTATCATGTTGGGTGATTTCAAGTTTCTGGCTTCTCCAACGGTTCTTGGTGATTCTGATATCGATCTTATTCTTGGGATGGACTGGCTCTCTAAGAATAAAGCTCAGCTTGATTGTGCAGCCAAGCAGATTCAACTGACTCATTCATCTGAGGATGTAATTGTATTTGCTGCTCGGGATAATACCATCCGGTTGTTTTCTCTCAATGATAAGGGTGAATTGGATGCTATTTCGCAGATTCCGGTTGTTTGTGAGTATCAAGACGTCTTCCCAAAAGAACTCCCAGGAATGCCTCCGCACCGGCCGGTTGAATTTGTTATTGAACTTGAGCCCGGTACGGAACCTGTGTGCAAACGTCCCTACAAGCTCGGCCCCGAAGAGTTGAAGGAGTTGAAGAAACAACTCGATGTTCAAGAAAGAATGGGTCTCATTCGACCTAGTACTTCTCCGTGGGGTTGTGTTGTTCTTTTGGTCAAGAAGAAGGATGGAACGGACCGACTTTGTGTTGATTATCGTCCATTGAACAAGAAGACCATCAAGAACAAATACCCACTTCCCAACATCAATGAGCTGTTCGAACAACTCAAGGGTGCCCAAGTATTCTCCAAGCTTGATCTTCGTATGGGTTATCATCAGATTCGCATTCGTGAGCAAGATATTCCCAAGACGGCTTTTAGGACAAGCTAAGGGTCATATGAATACACTGTCATGTCTTTTGGCCTCGCCAACGCTCCTCCGACGTTCTCTCACATGATGAACTTCATCTTCAAACCCTACACCAATGACTTTGTTTTGGTCTATCTCGACGACATTCTGGTTTTCTCGAAGAACAAGGAAGATCATGCCAAGCACTTGCGTTTGGTTCTCGACAAGCTCAGGGAACATCAGTTCTACGCCAACTTCTCCAAGTGTGAATTTTGGCTCGATCAGGTGCTTTATCTTGGCCATATCATCTCTGCCAAGGGCATTTCCGTGGATCCTGAGAAGGTGTCTGCAATTGTTAATTGGGAACCTCCTCAGAACGTGAAGCAACTCCGTAGCTTCCTCGGTCTCGCAAGCTACTGTCGAAGATTCGTTGAAATTTTTTCCAAGATCGCGAAGCCTCTCTCAAATCTTCTTCAGAAGCACGTCAAGTACGTTTGGTCTCCGGAGTGTGATATTGCTTTCAACACTTTGAAAGAGAAGTTGATCACTGCTCCAGTTCTGACTCCGCCTGATGAAACCAAGCCGTACGAGGTCTTTTGTGATGCCTCTCTCCAAGATCTCAGTGCTGTACTGATGCAAGAGAAGAAAGTTGTTGCTTATACCTCTCGCCAGTTGAAGCTCAATGAGAAGAACTACCCCACTCATGATCTCGAGTTGGTGGCAGTTGTGCATGCTTTGTTGATTTGGAGACGTCTTCTATTGGGTAGGAAAGTGGACATTTTCACTGATCACAAGAGTCTCAAGTACATCTTCACTCAGCCTAATCTCAACCTCAGGCAGACTCGATGGGTCGAAATGATTCAAGAGTACAATCCGAGTATTGAGTATACTCCAGGCAAGGCCAATGTGATTGCTGACGCATTGAGCAGAAAAGCATATTGCAACAGTCTGATTCTCAAGCCTTATCAACCCGAGCTTTGTGAAGCTTTCCGCAAACTTAATCTGCAAATTGTTCCTCAAGGATTCCTCGCCAACCTTCAAGTTTCTCCTACCTTGGAAGACCAGATTCGCCAAGCCCAGCTTCTTGATGCTATGGTGAAACAGGTGAAGATTGGTATTGCAAAGAGTCAGTCCAAGTACAAGTGCTACCGACTTGATGACAAGGACACTCTCTTCTTCGAGGATCGAATTGTTGTGCCCAAAGGTGAACTTCGTAAAGTGATCATGAACGAGGCTCACAACTCTCTCCTCTCCATCCACCCTGGGAGCACGAAGATGTATCAGGATCTGAAGCAAACTTATTGGTGGACTCGAATGAAGCGCGAGATCGCTCAATTCCTGAATGAATGTGATGTCTGCAGAAGAGTGAAGGAAGAACACCAAAGGCCAGCAGGTCTCCTCCAACCTCTTGCCATTCCAGAATGGAAGTTTGACCACATTGAAATGGACTTCGTGACTGGGTTTCCAAAATCCAAGCGTGGCAATGATGCTATATTCGTTGTCATCGACAAGCTCACCAAAGTGGCTCACTTTCTGCCTATCAAAGAGTCAATCACTGCAGCTCAATTGGCGGAACTCTATACCTCTCGAATTGTCTCTCTGCACGGTATTCCTCAAGTGATATCTTCAAACCGTGGCAGCATCTTTACCTCCAAGTTTTGGGATTCTTTTCAGAAGGCCATGGGCACCAATATTTGCTTCAGCACTGCTTTCCATCCTCAAACAAGCGGTCAAGTCGAGCGTGTCAAGCAGATTCTTGAAGATATGCTCAGGGCTTGTGTTATCTCCTTCGGCATGAAGTGGGAGGATTGTCTTCCTTATGCTGAATTCTCATACAACAACAGTTTTCAAGCAAGTTCGGGTAAGGCCCCATTTGAAATTCTGTATGGTAGGCAGTGCCCTACACCTCTCAACTGGTCTGAAACCGGTGAACATCAGCTGCTGGGTAATGACCTAATAACGTAGGTAGAAGAAATGTGCAAGGTCATTCGTGATAACCTCAAAGCAGCCCAATCCCGCCAAAAGAGCTACTATGATAGTAAGCACCGTGATTTGGCTTTAGAGATCGGAGATCATGTCTACCTCCGCGTCTCTCCTATGAAAGGGACTCGTCGCTTCGGTATCAAAGGGAAGCTTGCCCCCAGATACGTCGGACCTTTCAAGATTGTCAGCAAGAGAGGCGACCTCGCCTATCAACTCGAGCTTCCTTCAAACTTTGCCAATGTTCATGAAGTGTTCCATGTCTCCCAACTCCGAAAGTGCTTTAAGACGCCTGAACGCACCATCAACTTCGAGGACATTGAGCTCCAAGAAGATCTCTCCTATCATGAGCACCCAGATGCAATCCTTGAAGAGACTGAACGCAGGACTCGCAACAAGTCAGTCAAATTTTTCAAAGTCAAGTGGTCACACCATTCCGACCGAGAAGCTACCTGGGAACGCGAGGATCACCTCCGTTCTGAGTACCCAGAGTTCTTTTAGTCCTAGATCTCGGGAAGAGATCTTTTCGTAGAGGTGGAGTGTTGTAACGCCCCAGATATAACTTTCCCAATTTGTACTCCAACTCTTGCCATTTCCGGCATTAAGTTATATTTATTTCTCGGGTTCGGGTCTTTGTCTCTATGTGGTGTTTTCGTTTTCATGCATCTCATATCATGTCATCACGTGCATTGCATTTGCATACATGTTCATCACATGCATTCGAGCATTTTTCCCATTGTCCGTTTTGCATTCCGGCGCTTCGTTCTCCTCCGGTGGCCATTTCTAGCTTTCTTTCGTGTGTGGGGATTAAACATTTCTGGATTGGACCGAGACTTGCCATGCGGGCTTGGTTTACTACCGGTAGACTGCCTCTCAAGTTTCGGGTCATTTGGACTTCGTTTGATACTCCAACGGTTAACCGAGGGACCGAAAAGGCCTCGTGTGTGTTGCAGCCCAACACCCCTCCAATTTGGCCCAAAACCCACCAAACTCTGCTCCATCGTCTCGGTCGTTCGATCACGATCGCGTGGGCGAAAACCGCACCTCATTTGGACTCTCCTAGCTCCACTTATGCCTATAAATACCCCCTCCATTCGGATCTCTTCTTCTCCCCGTCCAAAACCCTAGATCTCAGCACCGCGCCGCGCCGGACAAAAATAGCCCACCGACGGACATGTCCGTTTCCACCCCGCCGCCACTTGGCACCGCCTGATTCGCCCGCACCCGCGCCCACATCGTCGGCCCGGCGAACCCGAGTCGGGCCCTCGAGGCCCGCGAGCCGCGCCCCGCCGCCCGTTCTTCGCCTCGCCGCTGGGATCCTCCCCGCCGCCGTCTTGTTCAGCTCCGGCCGCCGCGCCACCAGCTCCGGCGAGCTTGAGCCGCCGCCCGCCGCACCGGACTTTGCGCCGGCGCCACGCCCGACACGCCGCCCGACGACGCCGGGCCCCACGCCGCCGACCACCGGGTCGGCGCCGCCGCCCCGTCGTCCGGACCTCTCCTCGCCGCCCTCCTCTTCTCGGACGGTCACCGGACCGCCAAGTCCGGCGAGTTCATGCTACAGTACCCGCCGATTGCTATAGTGCTCGATCCGGCTACAGTAACCCTAGATCTAGGGTTGACTTCTCCTTCTCCCCCCTGATTTTTATGCCTACTTTGACTGCTCATATCTCCGCATCCGTAGCTCCGTTTTTGACATATGATATATCAAAATCTTCGTCTCGACGAGTACATCATTTCATTGCATTGCATCATTTGCATTTGAGTTCATCTTGATGCCCAAAATGCTGTTAGAAGGAGGCATCATGAGTTAAATTGCAGATCCGTTAGCTCATCATTGACTTTTGTCATTTTTGCCATGATTATTGTGTGCATGATATGCCTGTGACCCTTTGGAATGAATTGTTAAGCATTTTGTCTTCTTTCTAGAGGTGCCACCCATGCATTTTTAGGATGTGTGTGGTGACTTGTGCAAGCTTGCAAAGAGGGGTACCTGAGATTGCTGATTTCAGGGACTTAGTGATTTTCACAAAGTCTGGGATGTTTTAGTTCATGATGCCATATGTTCGGCTTGTTTCCTAGTGATCCATGCCTCTTTTGAGGATGATCAGTAAGGGAGTTTTGATATTTATGTTATGCTCTATCCATCCATGTCTTTACTTGTTATGTTGGAGCCCCCTAGGTTGAGTCAATCGAGCTCAACTTTTGCATCGTTGTTAATTTGGCCAGATCGTGAACTCTTTTGCGATTTTGCCGGTGCTGTTGTTAGTGATCCATGCATGCTATGCCATTGTTCTTGCCATGTCTAGCTAGCATTTTGTGCCTTCTTTATGGATATATGCTTGCCTTGCCATGACTTGCACCATAGTGAGTGCATTGAGCTCGTTTACATGCCTTCGTGAGTTATAATTTCAGCATGTCTCAGTTTTCACAAAGTCTGAAAACTGATTGTGTTTCATCTATGTTCATGTGCTCGGTAGACTATTTTTGTGAACCCTTTTGGCCCAGGTCATTTTCGGTGTTTTGTTAAGCTTGTTGAGTAGCTCCATCCCATGCTCTTACTTGCCATGTTCATGTTATGTTTCATGTTGTTTTTCTGCTCCGAAGAGAGCATCGTGGTCTGAAATTTCAGACTAGTGTTAATTTCACAAAGTCTGAAATCTGTTTTGCTTATTCAGTTTTGCCATGCTTGTTTGAACCCCTTAATGGATGAATTTGCCTATGGCTCAGTCCTAGTGATTTGTTAAGTATCTTGTGTACATCCCTTCCATGCATTTTGTTTTCATGTTTGGTGGTTGTAGCATGTTCATTTCGTTGCATTTAGGAGCGTACTTGCTGTAAATCGCAGATCGGTTCGTTTCGTAAAACGCTTGCCATTTCCAAACCGTAGCTCCGATTCCAATGATCTTTATATCGTTTTCAGGGGATTTCTTCCGCTCTATCCAGTGGCACACTTGATTTTCCAAGTTGAGGCCAGGTTCATGCATTTCCTGTCACGTCTTGCATTTTGCATCCCGCATCGCATCCCGCATAGCATACCATCTTTGCATCTTATTGGTTGCCCTTGCACGTGGTTGATTGTATCCTTGTTGCTTGTTTGTGTTGTTGGGTAGATCCGGGAAACAAGTTCGCTAACGAGGAGCCCGTTGAGTTTGCTTTTGAGGATCCAGTCAACTCTGACAACTGTGCAGGCAAGATGATCATACCCTCGAAATCACTACTATCTTTGCTATGCTAGTTTGCTCGCTCTTTTGCTTTGCCAATGCTACGATGCCTACCACTTGCTTGTCAGCCTCCCAATTTCCATGATTGAGCCTCTAACCCACCTTTGTCCTAGCAAACCGTTGATTGGCTATGTTACCGCTTTGCTCAGCCCCTTCTTATAGCGTTGTTAGTTGCAGGTGAAGATTGGAGCCGTTCCTTGTTGGAACATTTATTTACTTGTTGTGATACCATTATATTGCCATGTTATCTTAATTCATCTATATACTTGGTAAAGGGTGGAAGGCTCAGCCTCTCGCCTAGTGTTTTGTTCCACTCTTGCCGCCCTAGTTTCCGTCATATCGGTGTTATGTTCCCGGATTGTTGCGTCCCTTACGCGGTTGGGCTATAATGGGAACCCCTTGATAGTTCGCCTTGATTAAAGCTTTTCCAGCAATGCCCAACATTGGTTTTACCATTTGCCACCTAGCCTCTTTTTCCCTTGGGTTTCCAGAGCCCGAGGGTCATCTTATTTTAACCCCCCCCCCCCCCGGGCCAGTGCTCCTCTGAGTGTTGGTCCAACTGTCAGCTGCCGGTGGCCACCAGGGGCAACTCTGGGCTGGCCTACCCGTACCTAAGACAATCTGAGTGTGCCCTGAGAAAGAGATATGTGCAGCTCCTATCGGTATTTGTCGGCACATTCGGGCGGTGTTGCTGGACTTGTTTTAACCTGTCGAATCATCTTGTCGTACCGGGATACCGAGTCTGATCGGTGTGTCTTGGGTGGAGGTCTATTCCTTCGTTGACCGTGAGAGCTTGTCATGGGCTAAGTTGGGACCCCCCTGCAGGGATTGATCTTTCGAAAGCCGTGCCCGCGGTTTTGGGCAGATGGGAATTTGTTAATGTCCGTTTGTAGATAACTTGAACCTTAATTAATTAAAATGAATCAACTGAGTGTGTCGCCGTGATGGCCTCTTCTCGGCGGAGTCCGGGAAGTGGACACGGTGTTGGAGTTATGTTTGCGCAGGTTGCTCTCTAGTTTCTCGCTCGTGCTTTGCCTCCTCTTCTTGCTCTCTTTTGCGAATAAGTTAGCCACCATACATGCTAGTCGCTTGCTGCAGCTCCACTTACATTACCCCCTTTCCTACCTATTAAGCTTAAATAGTCTTGATCGCGAGGGTGCGAGATTGCTGAGTCCCTGTGGCTCACAAATTACTATTACACCAGATGCAGGGACAGATGATACAGCTCCAGATGACGCGCTCGAGATCAAGTGGGAGTACGACGAGGACTCTCAGCGTTACTATGTGTCTTTTCCTGATGATCAGTAGTGGTGCCTAATCGGGGTTAGATTCAGGGCCTTGTCGCATGTTGGGGGTCTTTTCTATTTTGGTGCCGTAGTCGGTCCATGAGTGATTTGTGATGGATGTTATTTATGTACTTTGATGTGACGTGGCGAGTGTAAGCCAACTATGTTCTTCCCCTTTATATTATTTATGTACATGGGATGTGTGATGATTTCCCGACTTGCGACATTGCTTTCAATGCGGCTATGCCTCTAAGTCGTGCCTCGACACGTGGGAGATATAGCCGCATCAAGGGCGTTACACCTACGCAAACAATGATCCTTAAATCATTTGTGCCAACTGTTTTAAGTCTCGGGGCTACTAATATACATAATTATTAGATTTTGTTACCAGTATATCCTTCACATACTCGTCCGTGGCTCGGGCAAGACCATTTTGAGCAGCTCGGATGTACGCGTCTCCTGAGTTGAAGGCATCGAACGCCACTTGAGAGAAACAAGCATCGCGGAGTACGGCCCGGTGACGCATGTGATTCATGCCGCTCTCCACTTGGGAATTCATGGCGGACAGCCTATCTGCATCCTCTGTAGAGGAACATCTGGTGTTGGCCCCACATTAGCATATGCCTCTATGTGCGGCTCTGGATCCCGGCTGGTGGAGGCTTGGCTAGCAGGCTCTGCGAATATGGTCCGGCGAGCGTTTTTCCTGCCAGGAACAATGGACTTTATCATATTTTAAAAGACGACAACCACGGAGCGGGGTTATTTTTCATACCTCTGCGACGGCGTCTCAGTCCTAACCGCCTTCCTTTTAAGCCTACCCGGCTTTGGTGCCCCTTGTTGGTGAGTCACTGCGGGTTCGGCATGGCGTCTCGAGGGCCTTCCCTGTAAGACACCATATGTGTGCAGTAGGTGAAGTGCGAAAAATATGGATCCTTCTTCGAAGTTGGGACTCCGATTTTACTTACATGCGATGCAGGGAGCAGTCCAGGATAATCGGCTATGATGACCACCAAGGCACTGTCACAGCTTAACTGATAGAACGTCATGTCGATGAGCTCCACAAATGTATCTGGATCTTCTTCGAGTCCGGGGTCGAGGGCCCGGTCAGGGTCCTCTGGTTGTGGAGACGGGTTGTGGACCTCCCTCACAGCTTTTCGAAGTTCCTGCTATGAAATGGCAAGGTAAATACTTATGACAAAGAATGCGGGAAGGTCTGGAGTAGAAGGTAGCTGCTCACCCAGTTTGGGGGGTTGTACATGGAGAATCCATCCCGTGGCTTAATGCGAATGAACTCCTCTTCCTCTCCTTTATATAAATCGGACAGTACTTTTGCTAGAGCAGCGACGGAGTCCGGTCCCTTACGACCACAGCGGGTGGCATCTTATTCTTTATTAAAGTGCTACATGGGTTGTCCCTGATATTGAAGTAGCTGCACCCCCCGCATTATACATATTGACATAACCTCGATTATTGTCAATCCTGATTTGGCTAGCGTTTCTATCTGGCCCATCAGGTAAAGGACCTCTCTGTTATCTTCCTCCTGGGGGCTCCGAGGGCGCCAGCTGCGGTGTTTCTTCAAAGGGGCATTATCAAACTCAGGAAGGCCCATCCGAATAGGGTCCGGGAGAGGGACGTCTTCCATATAAAACCACTCCGAAGGCTAGTCTTTGGATGTCTTCTTCGGAGTACCGGACAGGTATCCGGTCCCGGCGAGGCGCCATATCTCGGCTCCGCCCACTTGATATATTGACCCTCCTATATACGGGGTACGAGGAAGTATAGCCTCTTCCATAGCTTGAAATGAGCTTCACAGCCCAAAAACAGCTCGCTGAGGGCAACGTAGCCAGTGATGTGTAATATGGAGGCGGGAGTAAAGTTATGCAGCTGGAGGCCATAGAACTCCAGGAGCCCGTCGAGGAACGGATGGATTGGAAATCCAAGCCCCCTCAATTAGTAAGGGACAAGGCATACCCGCTCCCCCATGGATGGGTTGGGAATGCTCTCCGCTTGCTCCTCGCCATTGTAAGTGGCAAGTCTGGCTCGAACGGGGCTTGAGGGAGAAACCCCTGGGTTTGTAACTCTACTAATTGGCTGTGGGGGATGGAACACTTCTTCCAATCGCTTGGCTTAGGGCCATGGGAGCGACAGGAGGAGCTGCGATGGCCGGCCATGATGGGATGGACTTTTTCCAGGCACGTTCCGATGGATACTCGCTATGGGAGGATGGTGTGATCTGGATCTAAGGATCCTCGTCTCTTTAAATAGACGATTTACTCACATGGTTAGGGTGGCAAGTGTAAAAATGCCCCGACTTCTCGCATTCGCTCAACACGTGGAGGACAGCCATTATTAGGCGCAGAAGCTAATGAGTGCAACATTCATGGGAAGCCGAACACTAATCGATTGGTATTCCGAATTTGGAGAAGAACCCGCCTTGCAATGCCAAAGACAATCTGCGTGCCGGACTCATCGTCATTGAAGCCTGGTTCGGGGGCTACCGAGGGACTCCTGGATTAGGGGGTCCTCGGACAGCCAGACTATATACTTTGGCCGGACTATTGGATTATGAAGATACAAGATTGAAGACTTCGTCCCGTGTCCGGGTGGGACTCTCCTTTGCATGGAAGGCAAGCTTGGCAATTTGGCTATGTAGATCTCCTCCCTTGTAACCGACTCTATGTAACCCTAGCCCCCTCCGGTGTCTACATAAACCAGAGGGTTTAGTCCGTAGGACAAGAACAATGATAATCATAGGCTAGATTCTAGGGTTTAGCCTCTACGATCTCATGGTAGATCAACTCTTGAAATACTCATATCATCAAGATCAATCAAGCAGGAAGTAGGGTATTACCTCCATTGAGAGGGCCCGAACCTGGGTAAACATTGTGTCCCCCGCCTCCTGTTACCATCTGCCTTAGACGCACAGTTCGGGACCCCCTACCCGAGATCCGTCGGTTTTGACACCGACAGCGAACAACTAGCAAGCAAAAATAGAAGTGATTTCAAGGGTATGGTCATCTTGCCTGAGATCCCGCAAGGAAGAAAAACGAGTCCATGAAGGAGACAAACGGACGGAGTTGAACGAATCCTCACAACTTCGGAACGAAACCGAAGCTAACGAGAGAAGCAACCCGGAAAGAAGCAAACAACATAGTAAACAACCATCACATAAACATGGCATGACGCACAACCAAGTATGATGCATGTCCGGTTTAATAAGGCATGGCATGGCAAAGTGCACAAGCAAAACTACAAGTTAAGTGGAGCTCAATATGCATTGAGTTGCATATTCATGAAACACCACAACAATTATTTAGTTCTCTCTCGTTTAGGTACTCAACAATATTAAATGTTGGTTAGCATGGCAAGGGGTGAAGCATACATAAACTAACTATCTAGTCAAGTTTAAATGAGGCCGGAAACAACAAACAACAATTCCGGAAAATCCTCATGTGCATATTTATGGATTTGGTACCTTTCTATCCTAAGGCATATTTTAGAGTTTTTAAACATGAAAGAAAAGTGCACCATGTTAAACTAGGCATTTTTCTACCCCATTTACATATAAAGTTTATTTAAAACCAAGCTACGGGTATTTAGTTATGAAATAAATCATTTTACATGATAATATGGAAAAATATATGCAAACATCATTTTAAACATTTTAAACATAGATGAAAGTTGCATAATATGAATCTACACAAAATTCTAAGCATTTTCCATATATAATTCATTTTAAACCGATGCATGGTTATTAAGTTATTATATGAATGAACAGAAGGGGGTTTTGCAAAACTGCTCTCTCTGGAAAAAAAGGAAAAATGTTCTATGGAAAAACATGAAACGGGCCGTATCTAGCTGGACCAACAAGTGCACAGGGGGGCGCTGGATCTGCTCCTCACCATGGGCTTGGCCCGTTCGGTGGATGGTTGAGGTGCGGCTGGGCCATGGCAAAGAAGGCTGGGCCTGGCGCTCGCTTGCCTTGGTCAACGCGAGCGGTACTGCTCATTGCTGCTCGAACTAGACAGAGGAGCAACTCAGCGTGAAACAGGAGTGAGGCGGTGAGGAAGAGACGGAGGCGCAGGGGACGGAGGGGCGCGGCTGTAGGCGTGGGACGGCGGCCTCCGGCGATGGGCGTCTGGATCCGGGGCGAAGTAGTCGGCGGCACGAACTTGTTCCCGAGCAGAGGACGACGGCGGACTTGGCGCAAGCTCCCGGTGACGGGGTGGGGCCTCCTCCGGCGAGATGCAAGCAGGGGGGTGAAGATCGAGTGACGTGGGAGGCTAGCGAAGGAGGGGAACGGCGGCCTGGTGGCACTCTGACGAGCTTGGTCGCAGGGGCGTTCGGGTCCAGTGAGGCAGCGCAGTCCAATGGCGACGGGGACGACAGGAGGTGGCCAGACGGAGCGGACTGGCCTGGCCTGGCAGGCTGCTCGCCGACGGCGCCCAGGTGAAGTCACCAGCCGGTGGAGGTGTGCGAGGTCGGGCGCCAAAGGATGGCGGCAACGCGAGGGTCCCTGGTGTTCCTGTTACAGAGAGCGGAAGAATGAGAGATGAAGAGGGGGTGGAATCACAGGGAGGTAGAGAAGATCGAGGAAGAGTGACAGGAGGTGAAGCGACCTGGACGTGGCCTTCACCGGAGGCAGCAGGGTCCTACTGGAGATCGGGCACCGGGCGAGACAGGGAGGAGGAGAAAAGGACGCGGGGCATGGCGCTGGTTGGCTGGTGGATCGGGGTGGATCCTGATGGGGATTTGGGAGATGAGTGCGACGGTGGCGGCAGGGACAAGTCCCTAGATTTTAGGGTTTGATATATATATATATATATATATATAGATATATATATATATATATGTATAGGATAACACTATTCTAATCCTGGGATTAGAATAATTATTTGGATCACGACGTGCCTTATATATAGGCGTCTTCCTGAACTCCCGAACCATGGGAAAGAAAAAGAAAAAAAACGCAGCGCCCCCACTGTCCCCGCCGCGCTCCCATCTCTTCCCATCCCGATCTTGACCATCCCACCTCCCCGCCACCAGGATCCAGCCAACGGCGAGTCGGCGACCACCACCAACCCACCTCCCCGCCGTCGGGATCCAGCCACTCAGCGCA
Organism: Triticum monococcum; assembly: GCA_034509565.1. Classification (NCBI taxonomy): domain Eukaryota; kingdom Viridiplantae; phylum Streptophyta; class Magnoliopsida; order Poales; family Poaceae; genus Triticum; species Triticum monococcum. The sequence goes on from CM067847.1 coordinate 344,588,201, forward strand.
CCGGCGCCGCCCCGAACCCCGCAGGCACCCCGTGCGCCGCCGTCACCTCTCCTTCGTCGTTGCCATCCAGCGCGCCGCCGCCACAACCACCGCCCCTCGAGAGCGCCGGCGCGCACGGATCCGATCGGATCCCGACCGGAGCGGACAACCCCTGCACCTCCCGGTGACGCCCAGCCTCTTGGACCTCCCGGCGTCGGTCAAGCCTCTCCATCTCCCACTGATGCGCCATCACCTCCACCTCCCACCGGCGCGCTGCCCCTCCCCATGTGCGCCACAACGTCATGCCCCCCACCCCGCTGCCCCTCCTCAGCTCCACCCGTCACTGCAGTCCAACGTCTCCAACTGCAGCAGTTCGCCACTGCCGCGTGAGGTAAGTCGGGTCTCAACTTCTGCTCATCCTTCTTAGCTGATGATGTTGACACTTGTGATTATGTTCAGCAACAGGAAAAGATAGATTCCTTCTAACGCTACATCACAAGTTAGAGGCCAAGTCGATGAACCATGCGGTTGCTAACAAGACATTTCCTTGTCTATTTACTCATGGGCGTCGACGCCAAGCTGCTCTTCGCCATCCGCATCCCAGGGGCAGTGCCTACCTAAACCTAAAGCATCCATCTCTCTGACTTGCTGGTGGTACCTCGCGATTAACATCGAACTCTTCCTGTCTGATTGCAGCACCGCTGACTTGCACCCGCAAAATCGGGAAGATCTTGGCAAGGCTGCGACTGACCCAGGTCCTCACCGGTGTCTTCCTCAAGGCCACCGAGGCAAACCTCAAGAGACTTGCTGCTGTTGGACCGTTTGTCACCTATGGGTAACTGACTGAATGGAAATATCTTCTCCATTGGTGCGGCTTGTTTCGCCAGTTTTGTACAAGTAGTTTACAGTGATTGAATGTTGTTAATTGGTTTCATGGTAGGTTCCCCAATTTGAAGAATGTGAAGGAGCTTATTTACAAGGAGCCTTTCCCCCTTACTAGCAATGATCTAATCAAGAAGGTATAATTTCTGTGACATCTTCTGGAGAATGAGGTTCAGGCATTTGATTAAAGTAAAGCTTTGGCATGACTACGGCAGCCTAGTAATTGGCATAGGAAGTAATGAGCTAGGTGTGTCAGTAATCTGTGCGTGTTAGCTTTCTTTAGCCAGTTCTACAATTGGTAAGAAACCTGAATACCTTCAGGGTTCAATTCTGGACCAATAATATGTTGTTGCCTTTTCCCTGTATCCTTGATGTTGCCAGGCATTTAACTATTTTTCCATGTGAAAACAGATGATGTTGCTGCAGCGCTAGTACAACACCTTTATTTTCATTTTTTCCTTGATTTTGTGTCTCCCCACTCCGCACAATGTTCCTCTTTCTCTGTATCAGATTTAACAAAAATGCATGTGTGCGCATACTCAAACTTCAGAGAACCTGAACTCTCTCTTAATCGTTGTGGATGTTTTTTGTGCAGAGGCAGGAGGAAGAAAAGACAGCAATCAACACACAGGTTCTGGAAAAAAAATGTTGTTTTCACTTCCTTACTACGGCAATGTGAGAGACTTATAAAAATGAGGAAGTTCAACCTTATCTCTGTGAAGGTTCAGTGAGTGTACCAGTAGCAGGAATTTGCAGACTGCAAAAAAAGAAAAGCTTTCAAAAAAAAACACACCTTGGGTGGGGGACTGTTTGCTGCTGGAGCTCATATTTGTGTTTTTCGTGCATTGTTTTCAGGTGCATCGGAAGGTGTTATGACAATCTCCGCTGTTTCTACACCGGACGCCGGTTCGCCACATCTCAACTAGCATCTACTACTACATGTTGTACTAGGCATGCTCGATTTCTTAAGCTCAAAAGTTTGATTTTGCCATGCTTTCCGTTTCGCAGCAAATGTGCTATGCTGGGTAGCAAGGATTTGGGATCCGCTGCTTCTCGATCTGCGGCCTCATACCATTGAACTTGATTGCTCAAGCCTCTACAATACTATGATCTCTGTTTGCAATTTGCTTCTTGTAAATGGTATTGTGGATTCAGATGGTGTTTTATTATTTCCAATTGTATTCTTCTGAGCTTGTGTTTTAATTGAAAAAAATGTGCGTGTGAACAAGAGAAAAAGAATATGTACAAAAGAAGTTCATGTATCACTTCCCTGAGAGTTCTTGTATTACTCCCTAAAGAGTTCAAGCATTGCTATCCAGTTTGTGCACAAATAATTCTCTTTCCTATATGTGTCTATGTTTTCGAAACTACAATGATCCAAAAAAATAGATGTAACCAATCTAAAAAGTTTTGTAATTGCTACTATTTGTTGCGAGGTCTAAAAGAGAATTGAGTTTTCGTTGAAATTCAAATAAATAAATATGAGCTGTTATATGTTAAAATAAATAATTGAAAAGGCCCCAAGGAGTCCAAATTTTAGAAAAGTAGCAGTTCGATGTTTATATAAAATTTAGACTCTTCTCATTATAAAAGAATGAATACAAGAAGTTCAAAAACAAAAAAAAGTTTGTATTTTAAAAATAGAGCACTTCAAAAATCTTAAAAAGGATTTACGCCGTTTCTAAATTAAAATAGAAGTACTAATTTAAATAACGGTCTGGTTCAATAATTATTACAAAACTAGGATTTTTTTGTCAATAAAAGGAATAAACCAAGAAGTCCAAATTATGAAAATATAGAAGTTCGATATTTATAAAAATATCATATTTTCCTTGTTACTAAAGAATAAAAATAAAGAAGTTTAAATTAAAATAAAGGAGTAGTTGGATGTATACATAAAATTCAAATTCTTTCTGTTTCTCGGAAAAATAAAAGTAAGGAGTTCAATTTTAAGAAAATTGTATGATTCTAAAACCATATTTTTTCTCCGAAGAATGACACAAGGAAGTTCAAATTGAAATAATAGAGAAGTACGAAGTTTATAGAAACTTCAGATTTTTTCCTCGTTACTAAAGAAAATAAAATGAAGAAGTTCAAATTAAAATAAAAGGAAGAGCTAAATGAAGAAGTTCAAATTAAAGTGACGAAGTTCAAATTAAAAAAAATGGAGGAGTTTAATGTATATGAAAAACACAGTTTTTACTAATAATAATTTAAGAAGTTCAATTTTAAAAGACGGAGCAATTTCACATTTATTACAAACTCAATTTTTCCTGTTACTAACGAATAAACCAAGAAGTTCAATTTTACTAAATAATAAACGAAGAAGTTCAATTTAAAAAACGAAGAAGTTAAATATTTATTTTAAAAACTCCATTTTTTCTCAATTCTAAAAATACACAAAGATATTTAAATTGAAACAAAGGGCATTTTGATGTTTCTAAAAAATCAGTTTTTTCATTGGTAAAGGGTAACATCATTTTTGTTTTTTAATGGAGCAATATGATTTTAAAAAGAAAATAAAAAATTTGAATTAACAATGGAGTAGTTCGATGTATATAAAAAACTCAGACCCTTCTTCTTTCTATGCAAAGTTGAAGTATGAAGTTAAATTTAGAAAAAAAAAGTTGTTTGATGTTTACTTAAAAATAATTTTTTTTAAGAATAAAACAAAGAAGTTCAAGTTAAAAAAGCAGAGAAGTTCAAGGATTATAAAAAGCTATGATTTAGATGCCCAATTTCGATGAGCGATTTGGGAGTTAGGGTAAAAAACATAGAACAATTCAAGGTGATAACTGCCAGAAGTTCACGTACTACACAGTGTGCATCTTGTATTAAAAAGTAATGAAAAAGCAAAGGCTAAAAGTTGTGTTGCTAGAAGTTGAAGTGCTCGGCCCGAGAAATTTTAACAATTCTTGTGAGAGAGGTTGAACAAAAATACTTGATAGAATTTCGAGGTGAAAATAGCGGGAAGTTCAACTACTTCATTTCAAAAGAGAATAAAAAATACAAAACTAAAAGCCTAAACAATTTGTTGCAAGAAGTTCACGTGCTCCACCCTGCACGATTCAAAAATTATATTTACGAGACGTCCGTCGTTCATATACATGTTGTTTTAAAAAGCAAAAACAACGTTGTTTTTCCATTTTAAAAACTGCTCTCAAATGGCAACGAATTTGTAACACATGTCTACATGAAAAACTTGTTGTTATTCAAGCTTTCCACCGGGTATATTATGTGCCACATTTCGATGAACGGTTTAAAATTTTCATGTATACCATTTAAAACATGTTTTGATGTATTCAAAAAATTCTAACCCGTTGAAAGAAGTTCATAGTGTAAACAACGAGAGGTTCAGGTACTGGAAGGAATGCATTTCCGGTGAGAATAAAAGTATAGAAAAATAAAAGTTTGAAAGGTTTGTTGAAAGAAGTTCCAGTGCTCTTTCCGGGGAAGTTCAAAAATTCTTGCGAGAGAGGTTCACCTTGTATTTCCATATTCGATTTTTTCGTATAAAAACAAATACAATTCTTTACTCAAAAATATAAAAAGGTGAAGTTTCGATTGAAATAACAGAGAAGTTCGGAGTTTATTAAAACCTAGGATTTACCTGTTCAAAAAATAAAAAACACAACGCCCTTTTTTGCACTTTTAAAACAACTCATAAAATAAAAAAATGGTTGCTAGAAGATCAAGTGCTCGGCGAGGAAAAGTTCAATAATTCTTGTGAGAGAGATTCACCATGTTTTTAGATGTCCAAACTACATAAAAAAGATGTTGTTTGTTGTGTTTTAAAATAATTTACTCAAACTAGAGAGAAGTTCAAAATAATAACAACCGGAAGTTCACGTACTACATGGTGTGTATTTCGTATAAGAAAAATACAACTAAGTGAAACAGAGTGAAGTTCAAACAGACATGCCCTAGAAGTTCAACTACTTCACGTAGTGCAAAGAACAGTACGTCAAAAACAGAGTGAAGTTCAAACAGACATGCCCGAGAAGTGCAACTACTTTACGCAGTGCATTTCCATTCGCGATGAAGGTAGAAATCATGATATCGTCATTTTTTAATTTACTACAAAACGGCAGGAATATCATTTGTGTAAGTTCAAGTCCTCGGTCATAGAAAGTTAAAAAAATATTGTGAGAGAGTTTGTAAAAAAAGAATATCATTTGTGTAACATTAACGAATGGATGAGAGAATTACAAACGAAAATACATCACAGAAGTTCAACGTGAAAACAGTAGGAAGTTCAACTACTACATTGAATGAATTTCAGATGAAAAACTTTTAAAATCGTCGCGAGTACGAAAAAATGATCAACACGGAAAAGTTGCGTGTTGTCAGGACCCCGATTCTAAGCCACATCGATCTAGCCGGTAACACCTCATATCACTTTGCGGCCTCACGCACGGTATCCCACGGGTGTCGCCTTACCATGGCCCGGGACCGTTTGCGCCTTTTGGCTCACGTATATGATAGTGTCGCTAGCATCCATATGACAGAGAACCCGGGCCGACATGGCTAGTCGTGAACCCAAAGCAGCACAGACCCATGGAGACAGGCATACATGAATCACATCGAGCATGTCGGTCATCAGCGAGTGATTCTAGGCTGTAGCACTGGGCTAACAGGACTTCGGGGAACCCGGGCTGTAGCAGGCTAGGTAGGACTCCGGAAGTCACCGTGTGTCATTTCCCCGAAGGGACAGACGTAGGAACGAAGTGAAACACATGCCGGCCAGTCAAGTGTCCTGAACAGTAGTGCGGGCTAGCAGGACTCCGGTGAACCGGGCTGTAGCGGACTACTATGGCTCGAGGAACACTAGACTACATTTCCCCATAAGAAAGGCTGCCAAGGATAAACAACTAGATTGTCGGATCCCACTGATACCAAGCATTTCAATCATACACACAATATGCCCGATATGAGTACATACAACATGGCATCACAACAAAACTCTACAACTCACGTACTTTATTTAAAGGCTCCAGAGATCCATACATAATATGTTCATACAGATAGGGGTCACATGACCCGACACTCAAGTCATACAATCATACAAGCACAAGCGGAAGCAACTAGTCTGAGTACAGACATTAGAACGAAGAAGGCTTCTCGAAGCCTGATTATCTACATAGGGCCCTTCATGGCCAGGATCACCACCTGGGTGGCTAGTCACTCGTCGACGTCAAGGTCTACGTAGAACCCATCGGAGGGGGCGGTGTTGTCGTCTGAAAACAGTAATTAAGCAAACATGAGTACAAGGGTACTCAGCAATTCTTACAACAGAACCTACTATACATGCTTATTCTCACAAAGGTGGTGGGGTTATTGCAGCAAGCCAGCTTTGACTCTTGGCTAAGCTATCCTACGGAACTCCACTAGTAAAATAGTTTTCGCACACGAGTCCACTACTAACCAACACAATACTCCACCGGGGATCCTCCCTCGTCATCCTACGAGAGGGCCATCCTCGGTACTCACACTTATCTTGAGTCTTTTAGTAGTATCCATTAACTTGTCTATGAACTGTATAGGCAATCAAGTAGTCCTTTACCGCAGACACAGCTATTCGAATAGTTTTATACCCTGCAAGGGTGTACTTCGTCACACATGTTTCCACCACTTAGCGTCTGCACACGACATGTGCTCGGCAGACTTCAAGCGAAAACCGACGTGGGTGTAGACCACGACCTCACTAACCTCACAAGTCTCCAGTCCAGGTTTATCACCTATTCAGGTTCCATCCGCAAGGAAATCCGGCCGGGGTGTCCTCAACGGCCCCAAACGGGCGCCCGGCATACCCGGCCACAGTGTATCTACCGCATCATAGCCCACCCCTAGGGTCAGCGCTACGCACGGCCGCCAACACATATCCTAGAAACACCAGAAACTAGTTGCAACTCCTGGACAGAGGGCGAGAGGGGTCAGTAAGTCGAGCGGGGTCATATTTCAGGGCCCAATGTGTGGTAGTAGCTGAATCTTAAATCACGCATACAGATCTCAGTTCTTATGGACGGTCTCAATGAAACAACCCACCATGTACTCCTACATGGCCTCTCATCGATACCTTTACCAAATCATGTTCAACACATTCCTCACATTACCGACATATCATATCACTCTAGCCCATCACCCAGATGAACCAGACCTGACACAGCTCTAAGCATAGCAGGCATAGCAAGGTAGGAATCACATACATGGCTCAATCAACTCCTACACATGCTAGTGGGTTTCATCTAGTTACTGTGGCAATGACAGGTCATGCAGGGGATAAGGGTTCAACTACCGTAACACACAGCAGTTTGAATCGCGTTGTCTTAATGCAGTAAACAAGAGCAGAAGCGAGAACATGGTTTTGTATCGGAATGATCAATGGGTTGCTTGCCTGTTGTAGTGGTAGTAGGGTACTGCCCTTCAGATGGATACTCGGGGTTATCCTCGGAGGCAAAACCTACCACGAAAGACACACTGAACATAATCAACACATGGCAATATGCAACAATATGATGCATGCTATGACATGGCAAGATGAAAGTGTCTTGGCCTAATGCAAGCTAAAACAGAAGGGAATGAACTCATTTGAATCAAAGATTCAAATATTAGCTCATTAAACATGGCCTTATTAGTGCATTACCTTATTCTGCTTAAACAGCAAGGTTAACTTGTTTTGTCATGCATGAAACCATTACGGATGGATAGATTGAATTTTTCTGATCATTTTTCATATATAAATGTTTGCATTTGGAGCTATGGTTGATTTTCTATGATTTTTAGAAGTTTTGATTATTTTCTGGAATTTCCTATTAAAGAATAAATCCAGAAATTGAATTAATGCGTCAGCACTGCGTCACTGTGATGTCAGCGGGTCAAAGGCACCAGCCCAGGTCAAACCTAACTGGTGGGCCCCTTCTGTCAATCTCTCAGCTAACTAACAGAGTTAGTTAGTGTTTAGTTAGCACTAAACTGGATTAGTTAGGCTCTGGGCCCACATGTCATTGAGAGAGGGTTAGTTAACAACGTCATTAACCTCTAACAGAGTGATTAGCTCTAATTTAAACTAATCTAAATTAGTTAGGAGCCGGCCCCACACATCAGTGTCTCAGATGGAGTCAAACTGGGGTCAAACCCCTGGTCAGCAGGGCTAATCCCGCCGGCGTTGAGTCACCGGCGAGGCCGAGACGGCGGAGAGCTTCGGATTTGGTCCTCCGGTGACCAAATCGCCGGTGGAGACTTGCTACGCGTAGCTGGGGAGCTGCCGCATCCAGTGGTGCAAGTGGTTGGACATGGGGACGCCGGAAACGACGCCGGCGAGCTCGACAGCGGCGGCCGGAGTTTGGACGGGGTTGAGTTCGATGCTACGATGCATGGGAGAAGGAGCTGGTGGTGGCTACGGGCTCCTGGTGCTGCGCTGAGCACAACGGTGAGCTTGGCTTCTAGCCACTGTGGCTCTAGCCACAACGGCACCATGGCCGGCGGCGGGGAGCTTTCGGGTGCGGTGGAAGTGGCGACTACAGAGGACGAACGAGCACGACAGCTAGGGGAGAGGAAGAGGAGCTCACAGCGGGGTCAGAGAGGGGGTCAGCGAGCTCGGGGAGGTCCTGGCGGCGTCGAATCGACCGGAGACGGCTCGGGTGCCCGAGGTTGAAGACGAGGGCGAAGACGGCGTTCGGCGGCGTTTGGAGTCGCGTGGGTCAGCGGAGAGGTCCAGGGCGAAGAGGCGGAGCTATTGGGCTTGTCGGAGAGGCGAGGGGGTGGCTCTGGTGACGTCTACGGCGAACGGCGGTGAGGATCGCGCTCGGCCATCACGGGAGAGGGTGAGGGAGACGTGGGGAGAGTGAGGGAGCAAGAGAGGGGGATGTGGGGGTCGGCGTGGCACCCCTGGACGTCTCCAGGGCGTCGGCAGAAGCAGGAGGTGGCCGGCGTGTGGCCGCGGGCGCCGGCCACGCGCTCCTCGTCCTCCTGGCGGGAGGAGGAGGACGACTGGCAAGGCCAGTCGGCTGGGCCGAGCCAGGTGGGCTGGGCCAGCACAGGTGAGGCCCAGGTGGTTTCCCTCTCTCTCTTTTTTTTGATTTGTTTCTGATTTCTATTTTTTTCTGCAACTGTTGGGCATTATTAAAAATACTAAAACGTTTCCAAAAATCCTGAAAATAATTGTGGGCTCTGTTTAGAATATTTCCAACAGCAAACATTTATTTCCAGAATTATTTGAGCATTTAAATTATTTTATAGAATTTAAATGCCCAAACTCAAATACTTATGAATTAATTCAATGACCTTCTATTGACCTAGAAAATTGTGCACCAATTTTGCCAGAGGTTCTAACCCAAGACAAAGAGGGTGAACTTTTTAGAAGGGCATTTCAGGTTCATTGAAAATAATTTTAGTAAACCCTAGTTGTTTCCAGGGGGTGTTGGGGGTTCTGTCTTCCCCATTTCAAATTTAAGAGGAATTTAAACATGGTGCACACTCTAATGCTTGAACTAACTAGGGTGTGACAACTCACCCCCACTCAAAAGAATCTCGTCCCGAGATTTAGGATCCTCCGGGAAGAAGGTGGGGTACTCGAGTCGAAGACGATCCTCCCTTTCACAAGAGGCTTCTTTCTCGGAATGGTGTGACCAGTGAACCTTGAGAAACTTGATATTACAACGTCGAGTGGTACGCTCGGCTTGATCAAGGATACGAACGGGATATTCCCGATATGAGAGGTTATCTTGTAGATCAAGCGTTTCGTGGTCCACTCCATGGATAGGTTCCGCGAAGCAACGCTTGACTTGAGAAACGTGGAAGACATCGTGAACTCTGGAAAGATGCAAAGGTAGTTCCAATTGGTAGGCAACTTCTCCTCGTTTGGCAAGAATGCGAAAGGGTCCAATGTAACAAGGAGCCAATTTGCCTTTGATACCGAAACGATGGGTTCCCTTTAACGGAGTAACCCGAAGGTAAGCCTTCTCGTCGACTTCATAAGTCATAGGCTTATGTTTACGATCATATTGACTCTTCTAACGAGATTGGGCTGTTTTCAATTTCTCACGAATAGCGCGAACCTGCTCTTCTGCTTCCTGAATCATATCCGGGCCAAAGAGTTGTCTTTCCCCTGTTTCTGACCAGTTAAGAGGCGTTCGACATATTCGTCCATAGAGAACTTCTAAAGGAGCTTTGCCCAAGCTAGCTTGATAACTATTGTTGTAAGCAAACTCCGCGAATGGAAGGCATTTCTCCCAACTCATTCCGAACAAGATAACAGAAGCTCGGAGCATATCTTCCAAAATTTGATTGACTCGCTCTACTTGACCACTTGATTGAGGATGGAAGGTAGTGCTAAAGGAGAGATGAGTCCCCATAGCATTTTGGAAACTTTCACAAAATCGAGAGGTGAAGAGACTCCGACGGTCTGAGTTAATTTCCAATGGGACACCATGAAGGGACACTATTCGGGAGATGTATAAATCGGCTAGCTGGCTAGCGGTGATACTCTCACGAACAGGTAGGAAATGGGCTACTTTGGAAAGTCGGTCGATCACGACGAAGATGGCATTATTCCCTCTCTTGGTCCTGGGAAACCCAGTGATGAAATCCATACTGATTTTATCCCATTTCCATTCAGGAATAGCCAAAGGTTGAAGGGTGCCAGCAGGCCGTTGATGCTCTGCTTTAACACGACAACAAACATCGCAATCAGCAATGTATTGAGCGATTTCTCTCTTCATCCTAGTCCACCAAAACCTCTGGCGTAGGTCTTGATACATTTTAGTACTACCGGGATGAATGGTGAGAGGGGATTCATGAGCTTCCTTAAGGATCAACTGGCGTAGATGTTGTTTCTTGGGAACCACCAAACGGTTCTCGAAGAAGACAGTACCCCTCTTATCCATGGAAAAACATTTAGCAACTCCGCTAGCAATGTTTTCCTTAATCCGAGATATGCCCTTATCACGCTTCTGGGCAGCTATGATTTGATCCATAAGGGTAGGTTTCGCCACCAGGGTGGATAGGAATCCTCGAGGAACAATGTGAAGATTAAGCTTACGGAATTCCTCATGGAGAAGTGGTTGACTTTGTTGTAACATCAGGTTGTTACAATAGGATTTACGACTTAGTGCATCAGCCATGACATTGGCTTTGCCCGGGGTGTAAGTTATTCCTAAGTCGTAATCCGAGATCAACTCGACCCAATGTCTTTGCCTGAGATTCAAATCTGGTTGGGTGAAGATATATTTCAAACTTTGGTGATCGTTGAAGATCTCGCAACGATTACCGAGGAGGTAATGTCGCCAAGTTTTAAGTGCATGGACTACAGCTGCCAGCTCTAGATCATGTGTGGGATAATTTTCCTCATGTGGGTGTAATTGCCGTGAAGCATAGGAAATTACCTGACGATCTTGCATGAGTATGCAACCTAGTCCTTGTCGCGAGGCATCGCAATAGATAATAAAGTCCTTGGAGAAGTCTGGTGGTACCAGTACGGGAGCAGATGTCGGCGTCTTTTCAGTTCCTGAAAGCTGAACTCGCACTATGGAGTCCACTCGAACTTTTTATCTTTCTTGAGGAGTTCAATTAGAGGTTTAGCAACCTTGGAGAAATTCTCGACGAAGCGGCGGCAATAGCTCGCTAAGCCAAGGAAGCTCTGAACTTGCTTAACCGTCTCAGGTGGAGTCCAATCAAGGACGGCTTGAACTCGCTCGGGATTGACAGCAATACCCTTACCAGAGATTACATGGCCTAGATAGGTCACTTCTGGCAACCAAAATTCACACTTGGAGAATTTGGCATAAAGGCGATGCTCTCGAAGTTTCATCAATACCAGCATTAGATGTTCAGCATGTTCCTCTTCATTCTTGGAGTAGATGAGTATGTCATCGAGGTATACTATGACGAATTTATCCAAGTACTCCATGAAGACCGAGTTCATTAACCGAGAGAAGGTAGCTGGGGCATTGGTTAAACCGAAGGACATGACGGTGTACTCGTATTGGCCATAACGAGTAACAAAGGCTGTTTTGGGAATGTCCCCATTTCTGATTTTGATTTGATGGTAGCCCAACCTCAAATCCATCTTGGAAAAGACTGAGGATCCAGCGAGCTGATCATACAGATCGTTGATCCTGGGAAGAGGGTATTTGTTCTTGATGGTGACCAAGTTGACAGGTCGGTAATCCACAACCATTCGATCCATTCCATCCTTCTTCTTAACAAAGAGGACGGGGCAAGCCCAAGGAGAGGAACTAGGACGGATGAAACCCCTTTTCAAGGACTCATCGAGTTGGTTCTTAAGCTCGGCTAGTTCTAAGGGTGCCATCTTGTAGGGTCTTCTAGAAATTGGAACGGTTCCTGGAACAAGGTCTATCACAAACTCAACATCCCTGTCAGGTGGAACACCTAGCAGTTCTTCTAGAAAGACATCCGGAAAGTCTCGGACTACCGGAACATCCTCAAGGTCTGGAAGGGGGTAGGCATTTAGGGAGTAAAGTTGGCGCTTGGCCACTCGGGTTAAGACATTGACTGTCTTGCCCGATGGGTGAGTAAGTTGAACGGTTCTAGTGGCACAATCGATCTTAGCATAATGAGCTGACATCCAGTCCATACCCAAGATGATGTTTATGTCCGAGGACTCGAGAGCTATTAAGGATGCAAGGAAGACAAGTCTATCGACAAGAATTTCGTTCCCATGGCTTACTCTAGAAGTTTGCCATCTGGAGCCAGGGGTTTGAATTTCCATGGTAGAGGGCATGTCACAGAATGTCGTGTTATGCAATCAAGCATAGTTCTCGGATATGAATGAATGAGATGCTCCAGTATCGAAAAGAACAGATGCCGGATGGCAGTTAACAAGGAGCGTACCAAGGACAACGTTAGGATCCTCATGAGCCTCCTTGGCTGAAACATAGTTGACATGGCCACGTGCAGTGGTGGCCGGCTTGGTGTAGAATGTTTTTCTCGCGGGCTTACCACGGCCAATGGACTTTCCAGTTTGATTGGGGTTGTTGTTCTGGGACACTCGCGACTATAGTGACTCGACTCTCCACACTTAAAGCATGTCACCACATTGGCGCGTGGAGCAGCGTTAGCAGCGGGGCCACCATAGGGCTTGGGCGCTGCAAATTGCTGGTTGGGACGAGGCGCCTCAAAGGATGGCCTCGGAATGAACCTGGGTGGCAGCACCGTGCTTGGGATCCACACCCGGCGCTTCTGAGCTCTAGAGCCGAATGAAGAGCCAAAATCATGGGAGTGCTTGCGTGAAGTGTCATAATCAGTCTGGCCTATCTCAGCACTGATGGCTTTATTGACCAACTTCTCAAAAGAGGTGCACTCGTGCAGGCGAAGATCGCGGCGAAGCTCAGGGCTAAGTCCATTGCGGAACCTTGCCTGCTTCTTAGCGTTAGTAGATACCTCTTCAGGGGCATAACATGCCAGATTCCCAAATTCATGACTATATGCATCCACAGTCAGTCTTCCTTGGGTGAAATTGCAGAACTCCTCCCTCTTGCGATCCATAAGACCTTCTGGAATGTGATGCTCACGGAAAGCCTCACTGAATTCAGCCCAAGTAGTAATTTGGCCGACCGAGCGCATAGCTTCAAAATTTTCCCACCAGAGGCTAGCAGGGCCTTCGAGATGGTAGGCAGCGTAAGTAACCTTGTCGGCTTCGGCTACGTTGGCAGAAGGTAGCTTGTGGGTGATGCTGCGAAGCCAGTCATCCGCGTCGAGGGGCTCGACGGAATGGTTAAACTTTGGTGGGTACATCTTGATAAAGTCATTGATTGACACCAAGTCATTTCGCGGATGGCGTGCAGTGTTCTACTCAATCCGCTCTAGCAGGTGGTTAGTCTCACGGTTGTTTCTTTCCGCCTCCAGCATTACTTCGGCCAGAGAAGGCGGGTGAGGCAGATTTTCACCTCTAGCTGCACTGGCTTCCCCCTGCTCCGGGGCAGCAGGGTTGCTGCGGGTGTTGACCATCCTAGGAGAAAACAAGACAACGGTTTAGACAAGGCTGGCTCAAACTTAGCAAGGAAGTGCAGAATGTAATGGATAACACGGAATGTAGAGATGTTCATCCGTATGTCATGGTGATATAAAACTGCCATATATATACCAACGGTCATACACATCATACATAGCTTAGTACAAGCCCAGGCTATAGTACAACTATGATGAAAGACGTTACATCTCATCGGAGGCATTCCAAGCTCCTATACATTATTTGTCTACACCTCCGGAATTGATTACACACAAAGTCATATTCCACAAGTCACGCAGGACAGTGGAGATACAACTACTACAATACTAGTGGTACTACTACTAACTCAGACAGCTCCGTAGTAGTCCTCATAGAAGTCACCTCCATAGCCTGGAAGTTCAACGTGACCATCCGGGAACAGACAGTCCTGAGGAGCCTGTGGACCATAGGGGCTAGGATGAGGTCTTGGACGAACAAACGGTGGCCTGCGGGGACCAAAGGGTGGGGTGATGCCTCCCACATCAGGCCAATCCACCATGTCTGGCAAAGCAGATCTCACAGGATATAGATCCCTTGTATCCATACATCCAGCTTGCACCGCAGGTGCAAACCGAGTCAATGTAGCCCAATGATCAGCACGGGTATTGAAAAGCTCCAGCCTCAAGGCCCTATTCTCTCGGTCCTTATCTTCGAGCATTTCGGCAGTGGTACGAGTTAATGAGTCCTCCTGAGTGGAGTCAGCATAGATAGCCTGAAGATACCCTTGCGCTCCCGGAAGTGAAGCTGGCATGTAACGGAAGTCGGTGTTCCGAAGCAGGCCAGTCCGAACTCGCATGATGGTCATCATGGAATAGGAAGCATCCTGCACAGCCATCTCAACAGTAACCCCGAGTCCATAGGAACAGTGAAGGGGCTCGGTAGATCCAGGATAAGAAGGAAATATCCTGACGGTGCAGAAATATTGGCTTTGATTAAAGTCTCGGAATTGCTCTTCGACGGTGTATTCGGGATACCAACGGTAACCCGTCTCAATCATTACCCGGACTAACATAGCAGTACGACCGGGCATGTCGAGGCACCGGGTCAGGCGAACCACTTGGTTTTGAACATGGTTGGCCATCTGAAAGCACAACCACAATGCAAAGACATCAGAATTTCTAGGGAAAATTGGGCAGCATAACAGCTGTAAATGCTCAGAAAAAGATTTGAGACATCCACAACAGTTCGCAATACCACTCAACAACATCATATCAAGGTTCTGATCCAATTAGCAACATACTAAAATAGTAGAAACTGAACTGGGGCTTGTAACAACAATCCTATAAGCTACTAGGGATTAGTAACACGTGAACCTGATAGAAGAGGAGAGCCTAGCCCTTAACCCACGTTGAATGAGAAGAGAATGACTCAGATCAGAGGCATAGGGTAAAGGAGTAAAAGAGCCTTACGTTCCCTCCCACAATCAATTCCCCTACATATAACTAAAGCATTTCTAGACTCGACATCGACCAGTTTGGCTCAACGAACCTACTGCTAGTCCGGCTCTGATGCCAACGCTGTCAGGACCCCGATTCCAAGCCACATCGATCTAGCCGGTAACACCTCATATCACTTTGCGGCCTCACGCACGGTATCCCACGGGTGTCGCCTTACCATGGCCCGGTACAGTTTGCGCCTTTTGGCTCATGTATATGATAGTGTCGCTAGCATCCATATGACAGAGAACCCGGGCCGACATGGCTAGTCGTGAACCTAAAGTGGCACAGACCTATGGAGACAGGCATACATGAATCACATCGAGCACGTCAGTCATCAGCGAGTGATTCCGGGCTGTTGCACTAGGCTAACATGACTCCGGGGAACCCAGGCTGTAGCAGGCTAGGCAGGACTCCGGAAGTCACCGCGTGACATTTCCCCGAAGGGACAGACATAGGAACGAAGTGAAACACATGCCGGCCGGTCAAGTGTCCTAAACAGTAGTGCTGGGCTAGCAGGACTCTGGTGAACCGGGCTGTAGCGGACTACTATGGCTCGAGGAACACTAGACTACATTTCCCCATAAGAAAGGCTGCCAAGGATAAACAACTATATTGTCGGATCACACTCATACCAAGCATTTCAATCATACACACAATATGCCCGATATGAGTACATACAACATGGCATCACAACAAAACTCTACAACTCAAGTACTTTATTTAAAGGCTCGAGAGAGCTATACATAATATGTTCATACAGATAGGGGTCACATGACCCGACACTCAAGTCATACAATCATACAAGCACAAGCGGAAGCAACTAGTCTGAGTACAGACACTAGAAAGAAGAAGGCTTCTCGAAGCCTGATTATCTACATAGGGCCCTTCATGGCCAGGATCACCACCTGGGTGGCTAGTCACTCATCGATGTCAAGGTCTACGTAGAACCCATCGGAGGGGGCGGTGTTGTCGTCTGAAAACAGTAATTAAGCAAACATGAGTACAAGGGTACTCAGCAAGTCTTACAATAGAACCTACTATACATGCTTATTCTCAAGAAGGTGGTGGGGTTATTGTAGCAAGCCAGCTTTGACTCTTGGCTAAGCTATCCTACGGAAATCCACTAGTAAAATAGTTTTCGCACACGAGTCCACTACTCACCAACACAATACTCCATCGAGGATCCTCCCTCGTCATCCTACGAGAGGGCCAACCTCGGTACTCACACTTATCTTGAGTCTTTCAGTAGTATCCATTAACTTGTCTATGAACTGTATAGTCAACCAAGTAGTCCTTTACCGTGGACGCGGCTATTTGAATAGTTTTATACCCTGCAGGGGTGTACTTCGTCACACATGTTTCCACCACTTAGCGTCTGCACACGACATGTGCTCGGTAGACTTCAAGCAAAAACCGACGTGGGTGTAGACCACGACCTCACTAACCTCAGAAGTCTCTAGTCCGGGTTTATCGCCTATTCAGGTTCCATCCGCAAGGAAATCCGGCTGGGGTGTCCTCAACGGCCCCAAATGATGTGTACAGGGTCCCGAGACGCCAAATGGGCACCCGGCATACCCGGCCACAGTGTATCTACCGCATCATAGCCCACCCCTAGGGTCAGTGCTATGCACGGCCGCCAACACATATCCTAGAAACACCAGAAACTAGTTGCAACTCCTGGACAGAGGGCGAGAGGGGTCCGTAAGTCGAGCGGGGTCATATTTCAGGGCCCAATGTGTGGTAGTAGCTGAATCTTAAATCACGCATACAGATCTCACTTCTTATGGACGGTCTCAATGAAACAACCCACCATGTACTCCTACATGGCCTCTCATTGATACCTTTACCAAATCATGTTCAACACATTCCTCACATTACCGACATATCATATCACTCTAGCCCATCACCCAGATGAACCAGACCTGACACAGCTCTAAGCATAGCAGGCATAGCAAGGTAGGAATCACATACATGGCTCAATCAACTCCTACACATGCTAGTGGGTTTCATCTAGTTACTGTGGCAATGACAGGTCATGCAGAGGATAAGGGTTCAACTACCATAACACACAGCAGTTTCAATCGTGTTGTCTTAATGCAGTAAACAAGAGCAGAAGCGAGAACATGGTTTTGTATCAGAATGATCAATGGGTTGCTTGCCCGTTGTAGTGGTAGTAGGGTACTGCCCTTCAGACGGATACTCGGGGTTATCCTCGGAGGCAGAACCTACCACGAAAGACACACTGAACATAATCAACACATGGCAATATGCAACAATATGATGCATGCTATGACATGGCAAGATGAAAGTGTCTTGGCCTAATGCAAGCTAAAACAGAAGGGAATGAACTCATTTGAATCAAAGATTCAAATATTAGCTCATTAAACATGGCCTTATTAGTGCATTACCTTATTCTGCTTAAACAGCAAGGTTAACTTGTTTTGTCATGCATGAAATCATTACGGATGGATACATTGAATTTTTCTGACCATTTTTCATATATAAATCTTTGCATGTGGAGCTCTGGTTGATTTTCTATGATTTTTAGATGTTTTGATTATTTTCTGGAATTTCCTATTAAAGAATAAATCCAGAAATTGAATTAATGCTTCAGCACTGCGTCACTGTGAAGTCAGCGGGTCAAAGGCGCCAGCCCAAGTCAAACCTGACTGGTGGGCCCCTTCTGTCAATCTCTCAGCTAACTAACAGAGTTAGTTAGTGTTTAGTTAGCACTAAACTGGGTTAGTTAGGCTCTGGGCCCACATGTCAGTGTGAGAGGGTTAGTTAACAACGTCATTCACCTCTAACAGAGTGATTAGCTCTAATTTAAATTAATCTAAATTAGTTAGGAGCCGGTCCCACACATCAGTGTCTAAGATGGAGTCAAACTGGGGTCAAACCCCTGGTCAGCAGGGCTAATCCCGTCGGCGTTGAGTCGCCGGCGAGGCCGAGATGGCGAGAGTTTCGGATTTGGTCCTCCGGTGACCAAATCACCGGTGGACACATGCTACGCGTAGCTGGGGAGCTGCCGCATCCAGTGGTGCAAGTGGTTGGACACGGGGACGCCGGAAACGACACCGGCGAGCTCGACAGTGGCGGTCGGAGTTCGGACGGGGTTGGGTTCGATGCTACGGTGCACGGGAGAAGGAGCTGGTGGTGGCTACGGGCTCCTGGTGCTGCGCTGAGCACAACGGTGAGCTTGGCTTCGAGCCACTGTGGCTCTAGCCACGACGGCGCCATGGCCGGCGGCGGGGAGCTTTCGGGTGTGGTGGAAGTGGCGACTACAGAGGCCGAGCAAGAACGAGAGCTAGGGGGAGAGGAAGAGGAGCTCACAGCGGGGTCGGAGAGGGGGTCAGTGAGCTCGGGGAGGTCCTGGTGGCGCCGAATCGACCGGAGATGGCTCGGGTGCCCGAGGTTGAAGACGAGGGCGAAGACGGTGTTCGGCGGCGTTTGGAGTCGCGTGGGTCAGCGGAGAGGTCCAGGGCGACGAGGCGGAGCTATTGGGCTTGTCGTAGGGGCGAGGGGGTGGCTCTGGTGACGTCTACGACAAACGGCGGCGTGGGGGACGTGGGGGTCGGCGTGGCACCCCTGGACGTCTCCAGGGCGTCGGCAGAAGCAGGAGGTGGCCGGCGTGTGGCTGCGGGCACCGGCCACGCGCTCCTCTTCCTCCTGGCGGGAGGAGGAGGACGACTGGCAAGGCCAGTCGGCTGGGCCGAGCCAGGTGGGCTGGGCCAGCACAGGTGAGGCCTAGGTGGTTTCCCTCTCTCTCTTTTTTTGTTTTGTTTCTGATTTCTATTTTTTTCTGCAACTGTTGGGCTTTATTAAAAATACTAAAACATTTCCAAAAATCCTGAAAATAATTGTGGGCTCTGTTTAGAATATTTCCAACAGCTAACATTTATTTCCAGGATTATTTGAGCATTTAAATTATTTTATAGCATTTAAATGCCCAAACTCAAATACTTATGAATTACTTCAATGACCTTCTATTGACCTAGAAAATTGTGCACCAATTTTGCCAGAGGTTCTAACCCAAGACAAAGAGGGTGAACTTTTTACAAGGGCATTTCAGGTTCATTGAAAATAATTTTAGTAAACCCTAGTTGTTTCCAGGGGGTGTTGGGGGTTCTGTCTTCCCCATTTCAAATTTAAGAGGAATTTAAACATGATGCACACTCTAATGCTTGAACTAACTAGGGTGTGACACGTGTTTACAGCAGCTTTCCATCGGTATATCACTTGCTCAATTACGGTGAGTTGATGGAGAGCTACGAGCAAGAGAAGCACGTGAAAAAACAGAATGAAGTTGAAGTACACATGCCGAGAAGTTCAAGTTCTTCATGCGATGCATTTTTCAAGAATCTGTTTTGCGATAGACGCAGAACGCATGATCTCACTATTTTTTAAATTACTTGAAAAGGGCTAGGAATCAGAGAAAACTATCAACATGAAAAAGTTTTGCATTTTCTGTAGCTTTTCAGCGGTATATTATTTGCCCCATTCTGTTAAAGTTTGTAGAAATTATGCCAAAAATACGTTTTTAGCTATTTTCAAGTTTGACTTAAAACCGTAAGGAATGGGGAGAAACAATATAGACAAGAAAGTTTTGCATTTCCTCAAGCTTTCCAACGCAGTATCATTTGTTGCATTCGGACATACGGTTAAAAAAGTAGGTCGAAAATACAAAGTGGGTGGAACTTGTACCGTTTTCTAAATTACTTTTAAACCGTTCCAAATTAGAAAAAACATTTGACATGACAAAGTAGCACATTTTCACAAGCTTTCCAACGCCATATCATTTGCCTCAATTTGATTAGCCGTTTAGAAATTACGTTGAAAAGACGAACTCGGCTTTTCGGTTTGCGAAATTTTACGATTTTCCAAATTACTATTTATCCATAGGGAATTAGAGAAAACTTTTAACATGTGGAAGGAGCGGTTTTGCAGCAGCTTTGCAACGCCATATTATTTGCGTCATTTCGATAAACGATTTAGAAATACGATCGAAAATACAATTCACGTTTTTTGTGTGAAGAAAAAACGGTTTTCAAAACTTCTCTTAAACCGCTTATATTTTGCCAAAAATTTAACTTGGGTCATAATATTGGTGTCCATAGCTTTCCAACGGTATATCGCAAGCCCCATTTGGACACTTTTTAGCTGAAGTTCAACTTAGTACTCGGGGAAGGTGAGGCGCGTTACTCGGGAAGTTCATGTTGTGATCAGAATATTATTCTGATCCCATGATTAAAATAGTGTTTATGTGTGTGTGTGTGTGTGTGTGTGTGTGTGTGTGTGTGTGTGTGTGTATCAAAAGGGCTAAGTTTAGGGGCATTTGGTCCCTCCGATCTTAATCGGACGGTCCCAGATAAATAGGCTAGGGAGATCAAATAACAAAACGGAGATGTTTTAAAGATGTTTGGGGATGATCCGGACCCAATGGCAGCGATAGTCCAGGTCGGGTTCGGGACAGCTTTCGGACACGCGAGGGGGGTCGATGCACTGTGCAGAGAGGGTTGGACGGACAAGGTCAAGTGTGCGGTGATACGTCTCCAACGTATCTATAATTTTATTGCTCCATGCTATATTATCTACTGCTTTGGACTATATTGGGCTTTATTTTCCACTTTTATATTATTTTTGGGACTAACCTATTGACCGGAGGCCCAGCCCAGAATTGCTGTTTTTTGCATATTTCAGTGTTTCGAAGAACCGGAATATCAAACGGAGTCCAAACGGAATAAAACCTTCGGGAATGTGATTTTCTCACCGAACGTGATCCAGGAGACTTGGACCCTTCTCCAAGGAACAAAAGAGGCGGTCAAGAGGGTGGGGGGCGCCCCCCCCCCCTAGGGCGCGCCCCCTGCCTTGTGGGCCCCTCGGTGCCCCTCCGGCGTACTTCTTCCTCCTATATATACACACGTACCCCCAAACGATCAGAACAGGAGCCAAAAACCTAATTCCACCGCCGCAACTTTCTATATCCACGAGATCCCATCTTGGGGCCTGTTCCGGAGCTTCGCCGGAAGAGGGCCGTCATCACGGAGGGCTTTTACATCATCATAGCCTCTCCGGTGAAGTGTGAGTAGTTTACCTCAGACCTTCGGGTCCATAGTTAGTAGCTAGGTGGCTTCTTCTCGCTGTTTGAATCTCAATACAAAGTTCTCCCCCCCTCTCGTGGAGATCTATTCGATGTAATCTTCTTTTTGCGGTGTGTTTGTTGAGACCGATGAATTGAGGGTTTATGATCAAGTCTATCTATGAATAATATTTGAATCTTCTCTGGATTATTTTATGTATGATTGGTTATCTTTGCAAGTCTCTTCGAATTATCCATTTGGTTTGGCCAACTAGATTGGTAGTTCTTGCCATGGGAGAAGTGCTTAGCTTTGGGTTCGATCTTGCGGTGTCCTTTCCCAGTGACAGAAGGGGCAGCAAGGCACGTATTGTATCGTTGCCATCGAGGATAACAAGATGGGGTTTATTTCATATTGCATGAACTTATCTCTCTACATCATGTCATCTTGCTTAAGGCGTTACTCTGTTTTTTAACTTAATACTCTAGATGGATGCTGGATAGCGGCCGATGAGTGGAGTAATAGTAGTAGATGCAGAATCGTTTCGATCTACTTGTCACAGACGCGATGCCTATATACATGATCATGCCTAGATATTCTCATAACTATGCTCAATTCTGTCAATTGCTCAACAGTAATTTGTTCACCAACCGTAGAATACTTATGCTCTTGAGAGAAGCCACTAGTGAAAGCTATGGCCCCCGGGTCTATTCTCATCAGATCAATCTCCATTACTATAATCTTGCTTTGCTTTTTACTTTGCCTTTACTTTTTACATTGCATCTTTATACCAAAAATATTATATCTATCATATCTCACTCTCGTAAGTGACCGTGAAGGGATTGACAACCCCTAATCGCATTGGTTGCGAGTAGCTATTGTTTTGTGCAGGTACGAGGGACTTGAGCGTGGCCTCCTACTGGATTGATACCTTGGTTCTCAAAAACTGAGGGAAATACTTACGCTACTCTGCTGCATCATCCCTTCCTCTTCGGGGAAAACCAACGCAAGCTCAAGACGGAGCAAGAAGGATTTCTGGCGCCATTGCCGGGGAGTCTACGCAAAAAGTCAACATACCAAGTACCCATCACAATCCCTATCTCTCGCATTACATTATTTGCCATTTGCCTCTCGTTTTCCTCCCCCCCCAATTCACCCTTGCCGTTTTATTCGTCCTCTCTCTCTATCCTCCCTCTCTATCCTCCCTCTCTATTTGCCTCTTTTTGCCCTCTTGCTTCTTGTTTGCTCATGTGCTAGTTTGCTTGTTTGTCGCGATGGCTCAAGATACTACCATATTGTGTGACTTCGCCAATACCAATAATAATGATTTCCTTAGCACTCTAATTGCTCCTCTTACCGATGCTGAATCTTGTGAAATTAATGCTGCTTTGTTGAATCTTGTTATGAAAGATCAATTCGCTGGCCTTCCTAGTGAAGATGCCGCTACTTATCTGAATAGCTTCGTTGATTTATGTGATATGCAAAAGAAAAAAGTTGTCAATAATGATGTCGTTAAATTGAAGCTATTTCCTTTTTCGCTTAGAGATCGTGCTAAAGCTTGGTTTTCGTCTTTGCCTAAAAATAGTATTGATTCATGGAACAAGTGCAAAGATGCTTTTATCTCTAAGTATTTCCCTCCCGCTAAGATCATCTCTCTTAGAAACGATATTATGAATTTTAAGCAACTTGATCATGAACATGTTGCACAAGCTTGGGAGAGAATGAAATTAATGATACGTAATTGCCCTACTCATGGTTTGAATTTGTGGATGATTATACAAAAAATTTATGCCATATTGAATTTTGCTTCTAGAAATCTTTTAGATTCGGCAGCGGGAGGCACTTTTATGGAAATCACTTTAGGAGATGCTACTAAACTCTTAGATAATATTATGGTTAATTATTCTCAATGGCATAGTGAAAGATCTTCTAATAAAAAAATGCATGCGATAGAAGAAATCAATGTGTTGAGTGGAAAGATGGATGAGCTTATGAAATTATTTGCTACTAAGAGTGTTTCTTCTGATCCTAATGATATGCCTTTGTCTACTTTGATTGAGAATAGCAATGAATCTATGGATGTGAATTTTGTTGGTAGGAATAATTTTGGTAACAACACTTATAGAGGGAAGTTTAATCCTAGGCCATATCCTAGTAATCCTTCTAATGATTATGGGAATTCCTACAACAACTCTTATGGAAATTATAATAAGATGCCCTCTGAATTTGAGAATAGTGTTAAAGAGTTTATGAATTCACAAAAGAATTTTAATGCTTTGCTTGAAGAGAAATTGCTTAAAGTTGATGATTTGGCTAGAAACGTTGATAGAATTTCTCTTGAGGTTGATTCTTTAAAGCTTAGATCTATTCCTCCTAAGCATGATATCAATGAGTCTCTCAAAGCCATGAAAATTTCCATTGATGAGTGCAAGGAAAGAACCGCTAGGATGCGTGCTTCCAAAGATGCCTTTATTAAAGTGTGTTCCTCCAATTCCTATGAAAATCAAGATGAAGATCTAGAAGTAATTGATGTGTCCCCTATTAAATCTTTATTTTGCAATATTAATCTTGATGAAACTGAATATGATCTTCCTTTACCTAGAAGGCGTTCTAAAAATTTGGAGTATTTTGATCTTAATGATGAAATTGATGAAAGTGGGATTGAAAGAAATAAAAATCTAGATGTTGCTAAACCTACTATATTGGATATCAAGGAATTTAATTATGAAAGTTGTTCTTTAATTGATTGTATTTCCTTGTTGCAATCCGTGCTAAATTCTCCACATGCTTATAGTCAAAATAAAGCCTTCATCGAACATATTGTTGATGCCTTGATGCAATCTTATGAAGAAAAACTTGAGTTGAAAGTTTCTATCCCTAGAAAACTCTATGATGAGTGGGAACTAACTATTAAAATTAAAATTAAAGATCATGAGTTTTATGCTTTGTGTGATTTGGGTGCTAGTGTCTCTACTATTCCCAAGACTTTGTGTGATTTACTAGATTTCCGTAATTTTGATGATTGCTCTATAAACTTGCATCTTGCGGATTCCACTATTAGGAAACCTATGGGAAGGATTAATGATGTTCTTATTGTTGCAAATAGGAATTATGTGCCCATAGATTTCATTGTTCTTGATATAGATTGCAATCCTTCTTGCCCTATTATTCTTGGTAGACCTTTACTTAGAACGGTTGGTGCGATTATTGATATGAAGGAAGGGAATATTAGATTTCAATTTCCATTAAAAAAGGGCATGGAACACTTTCCAAGAAAGAAAATAAAATTACCATATGAAACTATCATGAGAGCCACTTATGGATTGCCTACCAAAGATGGCAATACTTAGATCTATCCTTGCTTTTATGCTTAGCTAGGGGCGTTAATGTTGGGAAACGTAGTAATTTCAAAAAAAATCCTACGCACACGCAAGATCATGGTGATGCATAGCAACGAGAGGGGAGACTGTTGTCTACGTACCCTCGTAGACCGACAGCGGAAGCATTATGACAACGCGTTTGATGTAGTCGTACGTCTTCACGGCCCGACCGGTCAAGCACCAAAACTACGGCACCTCCGAGTTTTAGCACATGTTCGGCTCGATGACGATCCCCGGACTCCGATCCAGCAAAGTGTCGGGGAAGAGTTCAGTCAGCACGACGGCGTGGTGACGATCTTGATGTTCTACCGTCGCAGGGCTTCGCCTAAGCACCTCTACAATATTATCGAGGAGTATGGTGGAAGGGGGCACCACACACGGCTAAGAAAATGATCACGAGGATCAACTTGTGTGTCTAGAGGTGCCCCCCTGCCCCCGTATATAAAGGAGCAAGGGGGAGGCTGGCCGGCCCTTGGGCGCGCCAAGGAGGAGGAGTCCTCCTCCTAGTAGGAGTAGGACTCCCCTCTTTCCTACTCCTACTAGGAGGGGGAAAGGAAGGGGGAGAGGGAGAAGGAAAGGGGGGCGCCGCCCCCCCTCTCCTAGTCCAATTCGGACCAGAGGGGGAGGGGCGCGCGGCCCACCCTGGCCTCCCCTCTCTCTCCACTAGGGCCCATAAGGCCCATTACTTCTCCCGGGGGTGGTTCCGGTAACCCTCCGGCACTCCAGTTTTCTCCGAAATCACCCGGAACACTTCCGGTGTCCGAATATAGCCGTCCAATATATCGATCTTTATGTCTCGACTATTTCAAGACTCCTCGTCATGTCCGTGATCACATCCGGGACTCCGAACAAACTTCGGTACATCAAAATATATAAACTCATAATGAAACTGTCATCGTAACATTTAGCGTGCGGACCCTACGGGTTCGAGAACAATGTAGACATGACCGAGACATGTCTCCGGTCAATAACTAATAGCGGAACCTGGATGCTCATATTGGTTCCCACATATTCTTCGAAGATCTTTACCGATCAGACCGCATAACAACATACTTTGTTCCCTTTGTCATCGGTATGTTACTTACCCGAGATTCGATCGTCGGTATCTCAATACCTAGTTCAATCTTGTTACCGGCAAGTCTCTTTACTCGTTTCGTAATACATCATCTCGCAACTAACTCATTAGTTGCAAGGCTTATGTGATGTGCATTACCGAGAGGGCCCAGAGATACCTCTCCGACAATCGGAGTGACAAATCCTAATCTTGAAATACGCCAACCCAACATGTACCTTTGGAGACACCTGTAGAGCTCCTTTATAATCACCCAGTTACGTTGTGACGTTTGGTAGCACACAAAGTGTTCCTCCAGCAAACGGGAGTTGCATAATCTCATAGTCATAGGAACATGTATAAGTCATGAAGAAAGCAATAGCAACATACTAAACGATCGGGTGCTAAGCTAATGGAATTGGTCATGTCAATCACATCATTCTCCTAATGATGTGATCCCGTTAATCAAATGACAACATATGTCTATGGTTAGGAAACATAACCATCTTCGATTAACGAGCTAGTCAAGTAGAGGCACACTAGTGACGTTTAGTTTGTCTATGTATTCACACAAGTATTATGTTTCTAGATAATACAATTCTAGCATGAAATATAAACTTTTATCATGATATAAGGAAATAAATAATAACTTTATTATTGCCTCTAGGGCATATTTCCTTCAGTCTCCCACTTGCACTAGAGTCAATAATCTAGATTACACAGTAATGATTCTAACACCCATGGAGCTTTGGTGCTGATCATGTTTTTCTCGTGGAAGAGGCTTAGTCAACGGGTCTGCAACATTCAGATCCATATGTATCTTGCAAATCTCTATGTCTCCCACCTGGACTAGATCCCGGATGGAATTGAAGCGTCTCTTGATGTGCTTGGTTAACTTGTGAAATCTGGACTCCTTTGCCAAGGCAATTGCACCAGTATTGTCACAAAAGATTTTCATTGGACCCGATGCACTAGGTATGAGACCTAGATCGGATATGAACTCCTTCATCCAGACTCCTTCGTTTGCTGCTTCTGAAGCAGCTATGTACTCCGCTTCACATGTAGATCCCGCCACAACGCTTTGTTTAGAACTGCACCAACTGACAGCTCCACCGTTTAATGTAAACACGTATCTGATTTGCGATTTAGAATCGTACGGATCAGTGTCAAAGCTTGCATCAACGTAACCATTTATGATGAGCTCTTTGTCACCTCCATATATGCGAAACATATCCTTAGTCCTTTTCAGGTGTTTCACGATGTTCTTGACCGCTGTCCAGTGATCCACTCCTGGATTACTTTGTTACCTCCCTGCTAGACTTATAGCAAGACATACATTAGGTCTGGTACACAACATTGCATACATGATAGAGCCTATGGCTGAAGCATAGGGAACATCTTTCATTTTCTCTCTATCTTCTGCAGTGGTCGGGCATTGAGTCTTACTCAATTTCACACCTTGTAACACAGGAAAGAATCCTTTCTTTGCTTGATCCATTTTGAACTTCTTCAAAACTTTGTCAAGTTATGTGCTTTATGAAAGTCTAATTAAGTGTCTTGATCTATCTCTATAGATCTTAATGCCCCATATGTAAGCAGCTTCACCGAGGTCTTTCATTGAAAAACTCTTATTCAAGTATCCCTTTATGCTATCCAGAAATTCTATATCATTTCCGATTAGTAATATGTCATCTACATATAATATCAGAAATGCTACAGAGCTCCCACTCACTTTCTTGTAAATACAGGCTTCTCCAAAAGTCTGTACAATACCAAATGCTTTGATCACATTATCAAAGCGTTTATTCCAACTCTGAGAGGCTTGCACCAGTCCATAAATGGATCGTTGGAGCTTGCACACTTTGTTAGCTCCCTTTGGATCGACAAAACCTTATGGTTGCATCATATACAACTCTTCTTCCAGAAATCCATTCAGGAATGCAGTTTTGACATCCATCTGCCAAATTTCCTAATCATAAAATGCGGCAATTGCTAACATGATTCGGACAGACTTAAGCATCGCTATGGGTGAGAAGGTCTCATCATAGTCAATCCCTTAAACTTGTCGAAAACCTTTTGCGACAAGTCGAGCTTTGTAGACAGTAACATTACCGTCAGCGTCAGTCTTCTTCTTGAAGATCCATTTATTCTCAATTGCTTGCCGATCTTTGGGCAAGTCAACCAAAGTCCACACTTTGTTCTCATACATGGATCCCATCTTAGATTTCATGGCTTAAAGCCATTTTGCGGAATCTGGGCTCACCATCACTTCTCCATAGTTCGTAGGTTCATCATGATCTAGTAGCATGACTTCCAGAATAGGATTACCGTACCACTCTGGTGCGGATCTTACTCTGGTTGATCTACGAGGTTCAGTAGTATCTTGTTCTGAAGTTTCATGATCATCATCATTAGCTTCCTCACTAATTGGTGTAGGTGTCACAGAAACCGGTTTCTGTGATGTACTACTTTCCAATAAGGGAGCAGGTACAGTTACCTCATCAAGTTCTACTTTCCTCCCACTCACTTCTTTCGAGAGAAACTCCTTCTCTAGAAAGTTTCTGAATTTAGCAACAAAAGTCTTGCCTTCGGATCTGTGATAGAAGGTGTATCCAATAGTTTCCTTTGGATATCCTATGAAGACACATTTCTCCGATTTGTGTTCGAGCTTATCAGGTGGAAGCTTTTTCACATAAGCATCGCAGCCCCAAACTTTCAGAAACGACAACTTTGGTTTCTTGCCAAACCACAGTTCATAAGGCATCGTCTCAATGGATTTTGATGGTGCCCTATTTAACTTGAATGCGGCCGTCTCTAAAGCATAACCCCAAAATGATAGCGGTAAATCAGTAAGAGACATCATAGATTGCACCATATCTAGTAAAGTACGATTACAACGTTCGGACACACCATTACGCTGTGGTGTTCCGGGTGGCGTGAGTTGCGAAACTATTCCGCATTGTTTCAAATGTACACCAAACTCGTAACTCAAATATTCTCCTCCATGATCAGATCATAGGAATTTTATTTTCTTGTTACGATGATTTTCAACTTCACTCTGAAATTCTTTGAACTTTTCAAATGTTTCAGACTTATGTTTCATTAAGTAGATATACCCATATCTGCTTAAGTCCTCTGTGAAGGTGAGAAAATAACGATATCCGCCACGAGCCTCAACATTCATCGGACCACATACATCTGTATGTATGATTTCCAACAAATCTGTTGCTCCCTCCATAGTACCGGAGAACGGTGTTTTGGTCATCTTGCCCATAAGGCACGGTTCGCATGTACCAAGTGATTCATAATCAAGTGGTTCCAAAAGTCCATCAGTATGGAGTTTCTTCATGCGCACCGATATGACCTAAACGGCAGTGCCACAAATAAGTTGCACTATCATTATCAACTCTGCATCTTTTGGCTCAACATTATGAATATGTGTGTCACTACTATCGAGATTTAATAAGAATAGACCACTCTTCAAGGGTGCGTGACCATAAAAGATATTACTCATATAAATAGAACAACCATTATTCTCTGATTTAAATGAATAACTGTCTCGCATCAAACAAGATCCAGATATAATGTTCATGCTTAACGTTGGCACCAAATAACAATTATTTAGGTCTAATACTAATCCCGAAGGTAGATGTAGAGGTAGCGTGCCGACCGCGATCACATCGACTTTGGAACCATTTCCCACGCGCATCGTCACCTCGTCCTTAGCCAATCTTCGCTTAATCCGTAGTCCCTGTTTCGAGTTGCAAATATTAGCAACAGAACCAGTATCAAATACCCAGGTGCTACTGCGAGCATTAGTAAGGTACACATCAATAACATGTATATCATATATACCTTTGTTCACCTTGCCATCCTTCTTATCCGCCAAATACTTGGGGCAGTTCCGCTTCCAGTGACCAGTCTGCTTGTAGTAGAAGCACTCAGTTTCAGGCTTAGGTCCAGATTTGGGTTTCTTCTCCTGAGCAGCAACTTGCTTGCTGTTCTTTTTGAAGTTCCCCTTCTTCTTCCCTTTGCCCTTTTTCTTGAAACTAGTGGTCTTTTTGACCATCAACACTTGATGCTCCTTCTTGATTTCTACCTCCGCAGCTTTCCGCATTGCGAAGAGCTCGGGAATTGTCTTATTCATCCCTTGCATATTATAGTTCATCACGAAGCTCTTGTAGCCAGGTGGAAGTGATTGGAGAATTCTGTCAATGACGCAATCATCTGGAAGATTAACTCCCAATTGAATCAAGTGATTATTATACCCAGACATTTTGAGTATATGCTCACTGACAGAACTGTTCTCCTCCATCTTGCAGCTATAGAACTTATTGGAGACTTCATATCTCTCAATCCGGGCATTTGCTTGAAATATTAACTTCAACTCTTGGAACATCTCATATGCTCCATCACATTCAAAACGCCGTTGAAGTCCCGATTCTAAGCCGTAAAGCATGGCACACTGAACTATCGAGTAGTCATCAGCTTTGCTCTGCCAGATGTTCATAACATCTGGTGTTGCTCCAGTAGCAATCCTGGCACCCAGCGGTGCTTCCAGGACGTAATTCTTCTGTGCAGCAATGAGGATAATCCTCAAGTTACGGACCCAGTCCGTGTAATTGCTACCATCATCTTTCAACTTTGCTTTTTCAAGGAACGCATTAAAATTCAACGGAACAACAGCACGGGCCATCTACAATCAGACATAAACAAGCAAGATACTATCAGGTACTAAGTTCATGATAAATTTAAGTTCAATTAACCATATTACTAAAGAACTCCCACTTAGATAGACATCCCTCTAATCCTCTAAGTGATCACGTGATCCAAATCAACTAAACCATGTCCGATCATCACGTGAGATGGAGTAGTTTCATTGGTGAACATCACTATGTTGATCATATCTACTATATGATTCACGCTCAACCTTTCGGTCTTCGTGTTCCGAGGCCATATCTGTATATGCTTGTCTTGTCAAGTATAACCTGAGTATTCCGTGTGTGCAACTGTTTTGCACCCGTTGTATTTGAACGTAGAGCCTATCACACCCGATCATCACGTGGTGTCTCAGCATGAAGAACTTTCGCAACGGTGCATACTCAGGGAGAACACTTCTTGATAATTAGTGAGAGATCATCTTAAAATGCTACCGTCAATCAAAGCAAGATAAGATGCATAAAAGATAAACATCACATGCAATCAATATAAGTGATATGATATGGCCATCATCATCTTGTGCTTGCGATCTCCATCTTCGAAGCACCGTCATGATCACCATCGTCACCAGCGCGACACCTTGATCTCCATCGTAGTATCGTTGTCGTCTCGCCAATCTTATGCTTCTATGACTATCGCTACCACTTAGTGATAAAGTAAAGCATTATAGGGCGATTGCATTGCATACAATAAAGCGACAACCATATGGCTCCTGCCAGTTGCCAATAACTCGGTTACAAAACATGATCATCTCATACAATAAAATTTAGCATCATGTCTTGACCATATCACATCACAACATGCCCTTCAAAAACAAGTTAGACGTCCTCTACTTTGTTTGTTACAAGTTCTACGTGGCTGCTACGGGCTTTAAGCAAGAACCAATCTTACCTATGCATCAAAAACCACAACGATAGTTTGTCAAGTTGGTGTTGTTTTAACCTTCGCAAGGACCGGGCGTAACCACACTCCGTTCAACTAAAGTTGGAGAAACTGACACCCTCCAACCACCTGTGTGCAAAGCACGTCAGTAGAACCAGTCTCGCGTAAGCGTACGCGTAATGTCGGTCTGGGCCGCTTCATCCAACAATACCGCCGAACCCATGTGTGACATGCTGGTAAGCAGTATGACTTATATCACCCACAACTCACTTGTGTTCTACTCGTGCACAACATCAACGCATAAAACCTGGCTCGGATGCCACTGTTGCGAAACGTAGCGATTTCAAAAAATTTCCTACGCACACGCAAGATCATGGTGATGCATAGCAACGAGAGGGGAGAGTGTTGTCTACGTACCCTCGTAGAGCGACAGCGGAAGCATTATGAGAACGCGGTTGATGTAGTCGTATGTCTTCACGGCCCGACCGATCAAGCACCGAAACTACGACACCTCCGAGTTTTAGCACACGTTCAGCTCGATGACGATCCCCGGACTCCGATCCATCAAAGTGTCGAGGAAGAGTTCCGTCAGCACGACGGCGTGGTGACGATCTTGATGTTCTACCGTCGCAGGGCTTCGCCTAAGCACCGCTACAATATTATCGAGGAGTATGGTGGAAGAGGGCACCGCACACGGCTAAGAAAACGATCACGAGGATCAACTTGTGTGTCTAGAGGTGCCCCCTGCCCTTGTATATAAAGGAGCAAGGGGGAGGCCGGCCGGCCCTTGGGCGCGCCAAGGAGGAGGAGTCCTCCTCCTAGTAGGAGTAGGACTCCCCTCTTTCCTACTCCTACTAGGAGGGGGAAAGGAAGGGGGAGAGGGAGAAGGAAAGGGGGGCGCCGCCCCCCCTCTCCTAGTCCAATTCGGACCAGAGGGGGAGGGGCGCGCGGCCCACCCTGGCCTCCCCTCTCTCTCCACTAGGGCCCATAAGGCCCATTACTTCTCCCGGGGGGTTCCGGTAACCCTCCGGCACTCCGATTTTCTCCGAAATCACCCAGAACACTTCTGGTGTCTGAATAAAGCCGTCCAATATATCAATCTTTATGTCTCGACTATTTCGAGACTCCTCATCATGTCCGTGATCACATCCGGGACTCCGAACAAACTTCGTTACATCAAAATATATAAACTCATAATGAAACTGTCATCATAATGTTAAGCGTGCGGACCCTACGGGTTCGAGAACAATGTAGACATGACCGAGACATGTCTCCGGTCAATAACCAATAGCGGAACCTGGATGCTCATATTGGTTCCCACATATTCTTCGAAGATCTTTATCGGTCAGATTGCATAACAACATACTTTGTTCCCTTTGTCATCGGTATGTTACTTGCATGAGATTCGATCGTTGGTATCTTAATACCTAGTTCAATCTCGTTACCAGCCAGTCTCTTTACTCTTTTCGTAATACATCATCTCGCAACTAACTCATTAGTTGCAATGCTTGCAAGGCTTATGTGACGTGCATTACCGAGAGGGCCCAGAGATACCTCTCCGACAATCGGAGTGACAAATCCTAATCTCGAAATACGCCATGTACCTTTGGAGACACATGTAGAGCTCCTTTATAATCACCCAGTTACGTTGTGACGTTTGGTAGCACACAAAGTGTTCCTCCGGCAAACGGGGGTTGCATAATCTCATAGTCATAGGAACATGTATAAGTCATGATGAAAACAATAGCAACATACTAAATGACCGGGTGCTAAGCTAATGGAATGGGTCATGTCAATCACATCATTCTCCTAATGATGTGATCCAGTTAATCAAATGACAACACATGTCTATGGTTAGGAAACATAACCATCTTCGATTAACGAGCTAGTCAAGTAGAGGCACACTAGTGACGTTTAGTTTGTCTATGTATTCACACAATTATTATGTTTCCGGATAATACAATTCTAGCATGAATAATAAACTTTTATTATGATATAAGGAAATAAATAATAACTTTATTATTGCCTCTAGGGCCTGTTTCCTTCAGTTAAACGATAGCGCTTGTTGGGAGGCAACCCAATTTTATTTATTCCATGCTTTTTGCTCCTGTTTAGTATTAAATAAATTATTTAGCCTCTGTTTTGGTTGTGTTTTTTGTGTTTAGTTAGTGTTTGTGCCAAGTAGAACCGTTGGGAAGACTTGGGGAAAGTCATGTTGAACTTGTTGTAAAAAACAGAAACTTTAGCGCTCACGAGAACTGCTGTAATTTTTATTTGAAGAGTGCTATTTAGTTAATTATTTTTGAAGATGATTAATAGATAAATTCATCACGTCGAGCAATTTATTTTATAATTTTTGGGATTCCAGATCTTGTGCTAGCTACAGATTACTACAGACTGTTCTGTTTTTGACAGATTCTGTTTTTCGTGTGTTGTTTGCTTATTTTGATGAATCTATGGCTAGTAAAATAGTTTATAATCCATAGAGAAGTTGGAATACAGTAGGTTTAACACCGATATAAATAAATAATGAGTTCATTACAGTATCTTGAAGTGGTCTTTTGTATTCTTTCGCTAACGGAGCTCACGAGTTTTCTATTTTGAGTTTTGTGTTCTGAAGTTTTCAAGTTTTGGGTGAATTCTTTTGATGGATCATGGAACAAGGAGTGGCAAGAGCCTAAGCTTGGGGATGCCCATGGCACCCTCAAGATAATCCAAGGACACCAAAAAGTCAAAGCTTGGGGATGCCCCGGAAGGCATCCCCTCTTTCGTCCACTTCCATCGGTAATTTACTTGGAGCTATATTTTTATTCACCAACATGATATGTGTTTTGCTTGGAGCGTCTGGTATTATTTGTGTCTTTGTGTCTTAGTATGCCACAATCATCCTTTCTGTACACACCTTTTGAGAGAGCCATACATGAATTAAAATTTGATAGAATACTCTATGTGCTTCACTTATATATTTTGAGCTAAGTAGTTTTGCTCTATGTGCTTCACTTATATCTTTTGAGCTAAGTAGTTTTGCTCTATGTGCTTCAGTTATATTTTTTGAGCATTATAATTTTGCTCTATGTGCTTCACTTAGATCTTTTAGAGCACGGTGGTGGATTTGTTTTAAAGAAACTATTGATCTCTCATGCTTCACTTAAACTATTTTGAGAGTCTCTTAATAGCATAGTAATTTTCTTAATAATAGTATGCTTGGTATCCAAGATTTGTGAAACTTTCCTTTGAGTGTGTTGAATACTAAGAAAAGATTGAAGCATGATAATTGTTTTGAGATATGGAGGTGATAATATTAAAGTCATGCTAGTTGAGTAGTTGTGAATTTAAAGAATACTTGTGTTAAAGTTGGTGATTCCCGTAGCATGCACGTATGGTGAACCGTTATGTGATGAAGTCGGAGCATGATTTATTTATTGATTGTCTTCCTTATGAGTGGCGATCGGGGACGAGCGATGGTCTTTTCCTACCAATCTATCCCCCTAGGAGCATGCGCGTAATACTTTGCTTTGAGAACTTCTAGATTTTTGCAATAAGTATATGAATTCTTCATGACTAATGTTGAGTCCATGGATTATACGCACTCACCCTTCCACCTTTGCTAGCCTCTCTAATACCGCGCACTTTTTGCCGGTATCATACACCTACCATATACCTTCCTCAAAACAGCCACCATACCTACCTATTATGGCATTTCCATAGCCATTCCGAGATATATTGCCATGCAACTTTCCACCATTCCGTTTATCATGACACACTCCATCATTGTCATATTGCATATCCCGGTACACCGCCGGAGGCATTCACATAGAGTCATATTCTGTTCTAAGTATCGAGTTGTAATTGTTGAGTTGTAAGAAAAATAAAAGTGTGATGATCATCATTATTAGAGCATTGTCCCAGTGAGGAAAGAATGATGGAGACTATGATTCCCCCATAAGTTGGGATGAGACTCCGGACGAAAAATAAAATAAAATAAAAAAGAGGCCAAAGAAGCCCAAATAAAAAGAGGCCATAAAAAAAGGAGAAAAGGCCCAGATAAAAAAATGAGATAAAAAGAGAGAAGGGATAATGTTACTATCCTTTTACCACACTTGTGCTTCAAAGTAGCACCATGATCTTCATAGTAGAGAGTCTCTCATGTTATCACTTTCATATACTAGTGGGAATTTTTCATTATAGAACTTGGCTTGTATATTTCAATGATGGGCTTCCTCAAATTTCCCTAGGTCTTCATGAGCAAGCAAGTTGGATGCACACCCACTTAGTTTTTTTTGAGCTTTCATATACTTATAGGTCTAGTGCATCCGTTGCATGGCAATCCCTACTCACTCACATTGATATCTATTGATGGGCATCTCCATAGCCCGTTGATACACCTAGTTGACGTGAGACTATCTTCTCCTTTTTGTCTTCTCCACAACCACCATTCTATTCCACATATAGTTCTATATTCATGGCTCATGCTCATGTATTGCGTGAAGATTGAAAAAGTTTTGAAAAGGTTAGAGTATGAAACAATTGCTTGGCTTGTCATCGAGGTTGTGCATGATTTAAATATTTTGTGTGGTGAAGATAGAGCATAGCCAGACTATATGATTTTGTAGGGATAACTTTCTTTGGCCATGTTATTTTGAGAAGACATAATTGCTTTATTAGTATGCTTGAAGTATTATTACTTTTTATGTCAATATAAACTTTTGTCTTGAATCTTTCTAATCTGAATATTCATACCACAGTTAAG
Source organism: Triticum monococcum (assembly GCA_034509565.1). Taxonomy (NCBI): domain Eukaryota; kingdom Viridiplantae; phylum Streptophyta; class Magnoliopsida; order Poales; family Poaceae; genus Triticum; species Triticum monococcum. The sequence continues at coordinate 344,624,366 of CM067847.1, forward strand.
AAGATTTGCATTGAAATTATGCCAAGTAGCACTCCGCATCAAAAATTCTCTTTTTATCATTTACCTACTCGAGGACGAGCAGGAATTAAGCTTGGGGATGCCTGATACGTCTCCAACGTATCTATAATTTTTTATTGCTCCATGCTATATTATCTACTGTTTTGGACTATATTGGGCTTTATTTTCCACTTTTATATTATTTTTGGGACTAACCTATTAACCGGATGCCCAGTCCAGAATTGCTGTTTTTTTGCCTATTTCAGTGTTTCGAAGACATGGAATATCAAACGGAGTCCAAACAGAATAAAACCTTCGGGAACTTGATTTTCTCACCGAATGTGATCCAGGAGACTAGGACCCTGCTCCAAGGAACAAAAGAGGCGGTCACGAGGGTGGGGGCGCGCCCCCTGCCTCGTGGGCCCCTCGGTGCTCCTCCGGCGTACTTCTTCCTCCTATATATACACACGTACCCCCAGACGATCAGAACAGGAGCCAAAAACCCAATTCCACCGCCGCAACTTTCTGTATCCATGAGATCCCATCTTGGGGCCTGTTCCGGAGCTCCGCTGGAAGAGGGCCGTCATCACGGAGGGCTTCTGCATCATCATAGCCTCTCCGATGAAGTGGTTGTAGTTTACCTCAGACCTTCGGGTCCATAGTTAGTAGCTAGATGGATTCTTCTCTCTCTTTGAATCTCAATACAAAGTTCTCCGCCTCTCTTGTGGAGATCTATTCCATGTAATCTTCTTTTTGTGGTGTGTTTGTTGAGACCGATGAATTGTGGGTTTATGATCAAGTCTATCTATGAATAATATTTGAATCTTCTCTGAATTCTTTTATGTATGATTGGTTATCTTTGCAAGTCTCTTCGAATTATCCGTTTGGTTTGGCCAACTAGATTGGTAGTTCTTGCCATGGGAGAAGTGCTTAGCTTTTGGTTCGATCTTGTGGTGTCCTTTCCCAGTGACAGAAGGGGCAGCAAAGCACGTATTGTATCATTGCCATCGAGGATAACAAGATGGGGTTTATTTCATATTGCATGAATTTATCTCTCTACATCATGTCATCTTGCTTAAGGCATTACTCTGTTTTTAACGTAATACTCTAGATGCATGCAGGATAGCGGTCGATGAGTGGAGTAATAGTAGTAGATGCTGAATCATTTTGATCTACTTGTCATGGACGTGATGCCTATATACATGATCATGCCTAGATATTCTCATAACTATGCTCAATTCTGTCTATTGCTCAACAGTAATTTGTTCACCCACTGTAGAATACTTATGCTCTTGAGAGAAGCCACTAGTGAAACCTATGGCCCCCGGGTCTATTCTCATCATATCAATCTCCATTACTTTAATCTTGCTTTGCTTTTTTACTTTGCCTTTACTTTTTACTTTGCATCTTTATACCAAAAATACCAAAAAAATTATACCTATCAGATCTCACTCTCGTAAGTGACCGTGAAGGGATTGACAACCCCTAATCGCGTTGGTTGCGAGTAGCTATCGTTTTGTGCAGGTACGAGGGACTTGAGCGTCGCTTCCTACTGGATTGATACCTTGGTTCTAAAAAACTGAGGGAAATACTTACGCTACTCTGATGCATCATCCCTTCCTCTTTTGGGAAAACCAACGCAAGCTCAAGACGTAGCATGCGTTTGGACTGAGAAGAGAGAGGAGGAAAGGAGCCCGGCAACCGTTTCCAGAGACCGGAAATGTCCGACGATAGACCGACTATATTGTCGCTATAGTTATCCGTTGGGGCGTCAAACGGACTCCGAATGCGATGAAACATGGCAGGAGGCCTATCTACACTATAACAACACCGCATGCCAACTTTCATCCCATTCCAAGAACATTTTCCGGCCACTTATAAAACAATATTTCGGACATGCCACAGGCGCGTGCAAGTGCAGTTGGGCTCAGAACGGACAACGGAGAGAATGGGGAGACCTGGACGGATGCAAGTTTGAAAACATGATGATGCAATGCACATGATGACATGACAAGATGCAACACGCAAGCGAATAACATGGCAACAACACTCCACCACTACAAGAGGATCTCGTCCCGAGATCTAGGATGGCACCGGAGGGAAGCGGAAGAGGAAGAGAAAAGGTAACACTAAGTTGCTTCTTTGACAAATAAGTGAAACCAAAGAACCTTGCGAGGTTGAACAAATTGTAAGACAGAATACAACGAAGATGAACAAATTTGAAAACACTCCGTTAGAAAAAGAGGAACAAGGAACATTACTAGAACCTTGTAGGTTGAAAGACATCAGAAAAGGTTGCAATGGACAGGAAGTACATGCAAGCACTCCGGATGAAACGAGATGTACAAGGAACGATCAAAATCAATTACGACAACACTCCAGTTGGAAAAGGAAGGCATAGAATATGAACTAGGCAAAACGAAAGCACTTGGATGAGACTCTGGTTAGAACAGGAATGATAGCCACAACACTCCGATTAAAACAAGATAGAGAAGGAATAAGAATGATATAATTTGGACAGCAATCTGACAATAAATAGAAGGAATTGAACATGATCTAGAGACGATGAGAGGATACTTGATGAGATCAACAACACACTGCCTCCAGAACTATTGAAAGAATGGCACAAGGGGTAAGAAAGATTTCATATGGTACTCCGGTTGAGAAGGGAGGCAAAACTATATAAGATGAGAGAGCCCAAATGAAAACACGACACTCCAGTTAAATGGATCAGGAAAGAACATGATCCTCACAATTCGAGATGAAGAGTGAAGAGAGCAACATCACAATGCTTCTGGAACAAAAGAATAGAAGCTAGATTGTTGGGATAAAGGGACGGAGAAGAAAATGACAACTTCTGCCACAAATGAGCTTGAAAAAGCATATTTAGGAGAAGGGTCAAACAGAGTTGTTGAAAAAGCAACAACAACAAAAAAAGAGTAAGCTTGTTGTGGGCTTATGGAAAACTTCTCAAAACTATGAGGTGAAATTATGCCACTAACGGAAACAAAAGATTGGATTGATATGAACAAGGAGACAAGAAACTTATATCACCGGGAGGATGAATGAAGAACTTGGGTCATTTATACGCACCATAAATAGCAAAATCCTTAGGGAAAGCTTTAGGTGAAATATGACCCAAGATAACTCAAATGAAGAGGTAGATTGGTTGAAAAGATGTCTTGAGCGAAGAGAAAATGATGGATTTAGATATGTCACTCTTGAAAACTTGTGAATCATGAAACACGAAGGGAAATTATCAACAATGACATAACACCACCTCAAATGATAAGGTAGAAAGAATTGCACTTTGGAATGCAAGAAGAAGAATGCTTAAACTCCTCAAGACAAAACATGTGTTGAGCACCATGTATACTTTTGAGAGTATAGCTTGGCGGGTCATAAATTCAAGAGAAATCTTGAATAACAATTGAAGAATGAAAAGAATACTTGACTGACCACCATGTAACCTCCATGAAAAACTCCAGTAATAAAAGAATGATCAAACGAAAGATAAGTTGAAAGGAACTCCGGTAGGAGCCTTGCAACGATTTAGATGGAACTTCATGGTGATATAATTGAGAGATCTTGGAACTCCAGGAAAGAAAGATGAGCAATTGAAACCAAGAATTTGATGAACCCCTGGAATAAGGAATTGAATTCACTCGATGAAATAAGAATAAGAGTTACATTATGCTTATCCTTCATCAATTAAATTGATGACAAGCAACGGATTTGGCATACTACTTATTCTCGTAGAAAAGATTAAGAGAGATATAGCATAAACTTGGGAAAGGTCTTCAACGAACCACTGGTAGGATTTGGAAACAACGAGTTAATATGAGAACATAGGAAGAGGAATCTTGGACGAACCACCGTAAGAATTGAAAATGAAAAAAATAGCAAAGGCACTAATCGCCGGGAAGAATTGGAAAACGAATGAAGATACTTGTTGGGATTTAGATACATGAGAACGAAGAGATCACGGCCTGATTAGAGAATACTTGAATGATGCACCGGTAAGATTTGGAGAACGATAGCTTAAAACTGGAATGAATAATTCTTAGATGATGTGCTCCGAAGAAACAAACTGAAAAGACTCCTGAATTGCTTCGGATGGGTGAAAAGAATTCTCACAATCGAAAACAATTATGAGAGGATGGCAACAAGCTAGAACCATGAATCTTGAAGAGAATGGAGCAAGATTGAGAGAAAAATATTCTTCGGTCTTCAAATCCGAGAATGATGACAAGAAACACCACCATGAATTGTTGAGATACTCCGGGATGACAAATAGAAAGGTTGAGCCAACGGTGAAAATAATTTGACAGATCTTGGAGAAATACATATGACTGATGATAATTCATTCTTACGACAAACTTTTTGAAGAATTTGAGAGTAACTCCGGTAAATTAGAAGAGTCGGGTAAGATCCTGGGAAAAGACTTGTGGGTTAGGGCCCACTCAAAAGAAACATCGTTGAACGATTATTTGAAAGGGAGATTGGGCCGGTTGAATTAAATGGCTTGAATGAGATAACAACCTCGTAATAACTTGAACGGATCGAGAATGGAAACGTGAATCGTCTGAGATATCTTCAGCACTCCGAAACAATTGAATAGAGAGAAGTGAATGATTCAGGGTTGCACCGGCATGACAAAAGCATTGGACAAATGAAAGGAAAATGTTTAACACCAAAGCTTGAATTGAATCCACCGGAAAAGAAAAGGAATGAATAATGATAAACTTGAGGCTCCGTTAGTATCTTCCTGAGAATCACCGAATAAGAACATTGATGGAAAAGAATGGAGAGATCTCGCATCCATAAGATGGATACTTGATTAAGAAATCTGAGTCCTTGAATAAAAATTGTGGGAGGGCAGGAAAAAAAAGGCAACTTGGGCAGATGTATCCATCCTTCAACACATAACGGAGAAACTTTCGGAAATCATGTACCTCAACCTTCAAAAAGCATCCGTTATATGAGTTATGGCAATACTCCCGAACTCCCGCCCCAGTACTGGGTGGCGTCGAGGTTATCTCACCAACAACTGCATAAAAGAGATTTTCGATGTTGGCGAACTCAGGTATTACAGAACTGCAACGATAAAATTGTGACGACAACACCTCGGAGCTCAACTCCCCGGGACACTGCCACAACCCCTAAATGCCAGGAGGCACCAAGAACAATGTTCTCGTCACAAAACCATTGGAACGATTCCAAGATACACGCGTGATCCTAAAAAAATCGTGAAATTTGAGGAGAGAAGAGTCAAAACTTTTACGTCAGGAGGCCTCACCAGAGCGACGAAGGGACTGAGGAGTAAAAAGAATCCTACTCTTCAATATATATATATATATATATAATCCTAAGACTCAAAACATTTTGATCTAGACTCAACAACGTCAGCGATCCGATCAAGCAGGGGGCTCCTAAATCGGGGATGGCTCTGATACCAACTTGTAACATCCATAATGCGGCTATATCTCCCACGTGTCGGGGCACGACTTAGAGGCATAGCCGCATGGTAGGCATGTCGCAAGAGGGGTAATCTTTACACATCCCATGTACTGAATAAGAAAGGGATAAAGAGTTGTCTTACAATCGCCACTTCACACAAATACAAGTTAAACATACATCATCCAGAATACAATCAAGGTCCGACTATGGAACCAAAATAAAAGAAGACAACCCCAATTGCTAGATCCCCGATCATCCCAACATGGCTCCACTACTGATCAACTAGAAACGAAACAACACAACAAACACGATCTTCATCGAGCTCCCACTTGAGCTCAGTTGCGTCATCTGCACTGGTATCATCGGCACCTGCAACTGTTAGGAAGTATCTGTGAGCCACAAGGACTCAGCAATCTCACACCCGCGAGATCAAGACTATTTAAGTTTGTGGGTAGGAAAGGGTAGTGAGGTGGAGCTGCAGCAAGTACTAACCATATATGGTGGCTAACATATGCAAATAAGAGCGAGAAGAGAAGCAATGCAATGGTCGTGAACTAGAAGTGATCAAGAAGTGATCCTGAATCTACTTATGTTCAAGCATAACACAAGAACCGTGTTCACTTCCCGGACTCCGCCGGAAAGAGACCATCATTGCTACACACATGGTTTATGCATTTTAATTAAGTTAAGTGTCAAGTTCTCTACAACCGGATATTAACAAATTCCCATCTTCCCATAACCGCGAGCACGGCTTTCAAAAGTTCAAACCCTGCAGGGATGTCCCAACTTAGCCCATCACAAGCTCTCACGGTCAAAGAACGATATTCCTTCTCCCAGGAAGACCCGATCAGCCTCGGAATCCCGGTTACAAGGCATTTCGATAATGGTAAAACAAGACCAGCAAAGCCACCTGATGTGCCGAAAATCCCGATAGGAGTCGCACGCATCTCGTTCTCAGGGCAACCCCGGATGAGACATGCTATGAGTAAAACCAACCCTCGAGTTTCCTCGAGGTGGCCCCGCAGGCGGCTCGGTTCGGACCAACACTTAAAGAAGCGCTGGCCCGGGGGGTTAAAATAAAGATGACCCTCTGGTTGGCCGACCCGAGGGAAGGGTAGGTGGTGGTGAGGCAAATGGTAAAAGCAAGGTTGGGCCTTGCTGGAGGAGTTTTATTCAAAGTGAACTGTTAAGGGGTCCCCATAACACCCAACCGTGTAAGGAACGCAAAATCAAGGAACATAACATCGGTATGACGGAAACTAGGTCGCCAAGAGTGGAACAAAACACCAGGCATAAGGCCGAGCCTTCCACCCTTTACCAAGTATATAGATGCATTAATTAAATAAGAGATATTGTGATATCCCAACATATCCATGTTCCAACATGGAACAAACTTCATCTTCACATGCAACTAGCAACGCTATAAGAGGGGCTGAGCAAAAGCGGTAACATAGCCAAACAATGGTTTGCTAGGAAGGTGGGTTAGAGGCTTGACATGGCAATATGGGAGGCATGATATAGCAAGTGGTAGGTAGCGCGGCATAGCAATAGAGAGAAAAACTAGCAAGCAAAGATAGAAGTGATTTCGAGGGTATGCTCATCTTGCCTGAGATCCCGCAAGGAAGAAGAACGAGTCCATGAAGAAGACAAACGGACGGAGTTGAACGAATCCTCACAACTCTGGAACGAAACCGAAGCTAACAAGAGAAGCAACTCGGAAAGAAGCAAACAACATAGTAAACAACCATCACATAAACATGGCATGATGCACAACCAAGTATGATGCATTTCCGGTTTAATGAGGCATGGCATGGCAAAGTGCACAAGCAAAACTACAAGTTAAGTGGAGCTCAATATGCAACGAGTTGCATATTGATGAAACACCACAACAATTATTTAGTTCTCTCCTGTTTAAGTACTCAACAATATTAAATGTTGGTTAGCATTGCAAGGGGTGAAGCATACATAAACTAACTATCTAGTCAAGTTTAAATGAGGCCGGAAACAACAAAAAACAATTCCGGAAAATCCTCATGTGCATATTTATGGATTTGGTATTGTTCTGTCCTAATGCATATTTTAGAGTTTTTAAACATGCAAGAAAAGCGCACCATGTTACACTAGGCATTTTTCTATCCCATTTACATATAAAGTTTATTTAAAACCGAGCTACAGTTATTTAGTTATGAAATAAATAATTTTACATGGCAATATGGCAAAATATAGGCAAACATCATTTTAAACATTTTAAACATAGATGAAAGTTGCATAATATGAATCTAGACAAAATTCTAAGCATTTTCCTTATATAATTCATTTTAAACCGATGCACGGTTATTAAGTTATTATATGCATGAACAGCAGGGGGTTTTATGCAAAACTGCTCTCTCTGGAAAAAAGGGAAAACATTCTATGGAAAAAAAATGAAAAGGGCCGTATCTAGCTGGCCCAACAAGTGCACAGGGGGGCGCTAGATCTGCTGCTCACCATGGGCTTGGCCCGTTCGGTGGATGGTTAAGGTGCGGCTGGGCCATGGCAAAGAAGGCTGGGCCTGGCGCTCGCTTGGCTTGGTCAACACGAGCGGACCTGCTCGTTGCTGCTCGAACGAGACAGAGGAGCGGCGCGGCATGAAACAGGAGTGCGGCGGAAAGGAAGAGACGGAGGCGCAGGGGACAGAGGGGCGCGGCTCCAGGCGCGGGACGGCGGCCTCCGACGATGGGCATCTGGATCCGGGGCGAAGCAGTCGGCGGCACAAACTTGTTCCCGAGCAGAGGACGACGGTGGACTTGGCGCAAGCTCCCGGTGATGGGGTGGGGCCTTCTCTGGCGAGATGCAAGCAGGGGCGAAGATTGAGTGGCGCGGGAGGCTAGCGAAGGAGGGGAACAGCGGCCTGGTGGCACTCCGACGAGCTTGGTCGCAGGGGTGTTCGGGTCCGGTGAGGCAACGCAGTCCAATGGTGACGGGGACAACAGGAGGTGGCCGGACGGAGCGGACTGGCCTAGCCTGGCGGGCTGCTCGCCGACGACAGCCAGGTGAAGTCACCGGCCGGTGGAGGTGTGCGAGGTCGGGCGCCAAAGAATGGCGGCAACGCGAGGTTCCGTGGTGTTCCTGTTATAGAGAGCGGAAGAATGAGAGATGGAGAGGGAGTGGAATCACAGGGAGGTAGAGAAGATCGAGGAATAGTGACAGGAGGCGAGGCGACTTGGACGTGGCCTTCGCCGGCGGCGGCGGGGTCCTACTAGAGATCGGGCACCGGCGAGACAGGGAGGAGGAGAAAAGGACGCGAGGCATGGCGCTGGTTGGCTGGTGGATCGGGTGGATCCGATGGGGATTTGGGAGATGAGTGCGGCGGCAGGGACAAGTTCCTAGATTTTAGGGTTTGACCAAAATAGGTATTGGTTGATATATATATATATATATATATATATAGCAAAAGGGCTAAGTTTAGGGGCATTTGGTCCCTCCAATCTTAATCGTACGGTCCCGGATAAATAGGATAGAGAGATCAAATAACAAAACGGAGATGTTTTATAGATGTTTGGTGATGAGTCGGACCCAACGGTAGCTTTCGGACGTGTGAGGGGGGTCGATGCACTGTGCAGAGAGGGTTAGACGGACAAGGTCAAGTGTGCGGTTGGACTGAGAAGAGAGAGGAGGAAAGCAACCCGGCAACCGTTTCCGGAGACCGGAAACGTCCAACGATAGACCGACTATATTGTCGCTATAGTTATCCGTTGGGGCGTCAAACGGACTCCGAATGCGATGAAACTTGGCAGGCGGCCTATCTACACTATAAAAACATCACATGCACTTTCATCCCATTTCGAGAACATTTTCCATCCACTTATAAAATAATAGTTCGGACATGCCGCAGGCGTGTGCAAGTGTGGTTGGGCTTAGAACGGACAACGGAGAGAACGGGGAGACCTGGACGGATGCAAGTTTTGAAAACATGATGATGCAATGCACATGATGACATGACAAGATGCAACACGCAAGCGAATAACATGGCAACGACGGTGAATAACTAGAAGACACCTAGCACATCGGTCTCGGGGCGTCACATACGATGCCATATTCGTGAAAAAACTAGTGAGGATGCATCTATTTCGGCAATAATTACGATGGTTCTCACATGATTCACGGGCACACAAAATTAGCAGCAGTTCCCATAGACGGATTCAAATAGAGTACTAGCCCCAGAGGGCTCGATAACAGGCAATGTTTGGATAATTAGACACAATCCAAATTACTATTAAACACTAGCTGGGGCAACTATTTCATGCCTCGATTTAATTTGGGCTGCACACAAGACGGACCTTGCCATGAACATCATCGAGGACGTCCGGCAGCAGCTCAATCCTGTGAACCTTCATGAAGACAACCTTGTGGCCTTGCCACTCATAAACTTGTTTGTGGAGGCATGCCACATCATCTTCTTGTGTAAGCTTGACAAGAACAATATGCCTCACAAACAAAGGAGTAGCTTTGAACTTCTTGTGCTTCAGTACACCCTGGATAACATGCCTGACAACAGTGAGGCTGGAATACAACTCTTCATTGGTATAAGCGCAAATGGCTTCTAGGATCCAACAGCCTAAAAACTCTGTTTTCCCAGTGCGTATATTCAGGTCATCCGCCTCATAGCGAGTGACATGTACAACCACACAATTATTGTCTGCATCAGGGCTCTAATTGAAATAGAAACAAATTCTGAATTACTTTCCAGTATAAGAAACACAAGTTATTTAAACCAGTATGTATAGCATGGCATCGAAGCTAATAAAATTTTGCATTATTCATCACCACATACTTAGATGAAAAACCACAATCGAGATCGGCAAAGAAGAAAATCACCTTGGGCAGCTCAGCGGGGGGGGGGGGGGGGGAGGGACACATCCTCAAATGGGGGAAAACTGCTCCTGCAGTGCCACGGGGGCTCTAACCTCAAACGGGACATTGACCATCTCAGTAGTGGCCATGAGCGTATCTGGGGTCGGCTCGGTGGCTGCCTCCATCTTCTTGGAGCTCTCTGTCTCATGGGGATCAACCTCCTGCGTCTACTCCAATATCGGCAGATCTTTGACTGGTTCTCCTTGGTCCATCATGAAACTGACGAATACTAGGAGACCACTGAAAGGAAAACACAATCGCAATGACAATGAAACAAAAAAATAGAGTGAGGATCAGTTACTGCTTTGTAAAGTTCTTTTTTTCTGAACGAAAATATACCAACATCACGGATCCGCTTACCTTCCCTTTGTTGGGAGATAAGAATAGTGGAAGATGCGAGTGTTGCCTTTCTTGGAGACAGTGAGGGATTAGGGGATTCAGTGAAGAGTGAAATGATGGTTGCTTCGTCCAGCAAACTTAGACTGCGAGGAGGTGGGGTTTTGTGATACGACGGCTCGTTACTACCGCGCTACGACCGGGGTGACTCTCCACCTGCATACTTCCTTCTAATTTGGTGGATGGCATTTGGGCCCACACGCTGCATGGCCCGCATGTCCGTGTACAAAAGTATAACGGCATTCAGTAGAGGGAGACATTTCGATGACCTAGGAGGAGCCAGAAGTGGTATTGTATCCATTGTACTAGTAGTAATTGTTTTTCTGGGTAGCTGTAGAGTGTCTCCACTGTACTAGTAGTAATTGTTTCTCTGGGCCCAAGACAAAACAGCCCATCCACCCTAGTAAATAGTAAAATCAATTCAAAAGTCCATATATTTACTGAATGAGAGTCTCTACCCACACCCAATACACTGGCCCCCAAAAAAACCTGGGTATTCTTCTTCGTCCTCACTCCCACCCACCTCATGTCAGCTCGCTCCACTCGTACCCCAAAATTCCTCACCTCACTCCTACAAAAAAACCCCAGCTCCCCTTCTTCCTCGCTACTTCAGAAAAACCCCAGCTCCCCTTCTTCTTCACTCGTACTACAACTAGGCTCGTCATTCGTTACTCTGCTCAAATCCGTGAGCGCGACGTGATGACCCACAAGTATAGGGGATCTATCGTGGTCCTTCCGATAAGTAAGAGTGTCGAACCCAACAAGGAGCAGAAGGAAATGATAAGCGGTTTTCAGCAAGGTATTCTCTGCAAGTACTGAAATAAGTGGTAACAGATAGTTTGTGATAAGATAAATTGTTACGAGCAATAAGTAACAAAAGTAAATAAAGTGCAGCAAGGTGGCCCAATCCTTTTTTGTAGCACAGGACAAGCCGGAACAAACTCTTATATAAGGAAAAGCGCTCCCGAGGACACATGGGAATATCGTCAAGCTAGTTTTCATCACGTTCATATGATTCGCATTCGATACTTTGATAATTTGATATGTGGGTGGACCGGTGCTTGGGTGTTGTTCTTACTTGAACAAGCATCCCACTTATGATTAACCTCTATTGCAAGCATCCGCAACTACAACAAAAGTATTAAGGTAAACCTAACCATAGCCTGAAACATGTGGATCCAAATCAGCCCCTTACGAAGCAACACATAAACTAGGGTTTAAGCTTCTGTCACTCTAGCAACCCATCATCTACTTATTACTTCCCAATGCCTTCTTCTAGGCCCAAATAATGGTGAAGTGTTATGTAGTCGACGTTCACATAACACCACTAGAGGCTAGACAACATACACCTTATCAAAATATCGAACGAATACCAAATTCACATGACTACTAATAGCAAGACTTCTCCCTTGTCCTCAGGAACAAACGTAATTACTCACAAAGCATATTCATGTTCATAATCAGAGGGGTAATAATATGCATATAGGATCTGAACATATGATCTTCCACCAAATAAACCAACTAGCATCAACTACAAGGAGTAATCAACACTACTAGCAACCTACTAGCACCAATCCCGGACTTTGAGACAAGAATTGGACACAAGATATGAACGAGGGTTTGGAGGTGAGATGGTGCTGGTGAAGATGTTGATGGAGATTGCCCTCTCCTGATGAGAGGAGCGTTGGTGATGACGATGGTGATGATTTTCCCATCCCAGAGGGAAGTATCCCCAGCAGAACAGGTCCGCCGAAGTTCTAGATTGGTTCCGCCTCGTGGAGGCGGAGTCTCGTCCCAAAAAGTTCCTTCTTATTTTTTCTCATCGAAAGACTTCATATAGCAGAAGATGGACGTCGGAGAGCCACCAGGGGGCCCACGAGGTAGGGGCGCGCCCTAGGGGGGTGCCCCCACCCTCGAGAGCAGGGTGTGGGCCCCATGGCCTTCATCTTTGGCGAGGATTTTTCTTTATTTATTTTAAGATGTTCCGTGGAGTTTCAGGACTTTTGGAGATGCGCAGAATAGGTCTCTAATATTTGCTCCTTTTCCAGCCCAGAATTCCAGCTACTGGCATTCTCCCTCCTTATGTAAACCTTGTAAAATAAGAGAGAATAGCCATAAGTATTGTGACATAAAGTGAAATAACAGTCCATAATGCAATAAATATCGATATAAAAGCATGATGCAAAATGGACGTATCAACTCACCCAAGCTTAGACCTCGCTTGTCCTCAAGCGAAAAGCCGATAACAATAAATATGTCCTCATGTTTAGAGGTAGAGGCATCGATAAAAATGAAATACGGACATGAAGGCATCATGATTATTCTCATAACAGCAACATATATAGATTTTGTCATATGATTACTTATGTTCAAGTGATGATCTATTCACAATGCAAAAGTACAAATCATAAACCTTAATGGGATCCGAAAAACTATAATCTCAGTCATAGAAGCAATTGCAATTTATCATAACATCGGAAAGAGCCTATGTCAAAGCTAAAAAGCAAGTCCACATACTCAACTATCATTTAGTCCTCCATAATTGCTAACACTCACGCAATACTTGTGGTTACGGAGTTTTAATCGGACACAGAGAAAGATAGGGGCTTATAGTTTTTCCCCACAACCTTTTACCTCAAGGGTAATGTCAACAATAATGGTTCATGCTCCCCTACATCCAATTATATATATATATATCATGTTCTTTCCAACATGCTGAGCTTGCCAAAGGATAAAAAGAAAAGGGAAAGGTGAAGATCACTGTGACTCTTGCATAAGGTAGAAGATAATAATAAAAGATAGGCCCTTCGCAGAGGGAAGCAGAGGTTGCCACGCGCTTTTATGGTTGGATGCATAAAATCTCAATGGAAAGAACGTCACTTTATATTGCCCCTTGTGATATGAACCTTTATTATGCAGCCCGTCGCTTTTATTACTTCCACATCACAAGATCGTATAAAGCTTATTTCTCCCACACCAATCAATCATACATATTTAGAGCAATTTTTATTGCTTTGCACCGATGACAACTTACTTGAAGGATCTTACTCAATCCATAGCTAGATATGGTGGACTCTCATGGCAAAACTGGTTTAAGGGTATTTGGAAGCACAAGTAGTATTTCTACTTGGTGCTGAGAATTTGTCTAGCATGAGGGGGAAAGGCAAGCTCAACAAGTTAGAGGATCCATGACAACATACTTTATCTCAGATACAAGAAAGACATAACTCATTACATTGTCTTCCTTGTCCAACATCAACCCTTTAGCATGTCATATTTTAATGAGTGCTCCCAATCATAAAAGATGTCAATGATAATATATCTATATGTGAAAACCTCTCTTTCCTTATTACTTCCTATTAATTGCAACAATGACCAAAGCTATGTCTGCCAACTTCCAAAAACTTTTAATCATCATACTCTTTCTATGTGAAGTCATTACTCTCAATAAGATCAATATGAACTTTTGTTTCATTTTATTCTTTTTCTCTTTTCTTTTATTCACCCAAGATCATGGCAAAATAATCAAGCCCTTGACTCAACACTAATCTTTATTATATATAGCTCACGGACTCGATTACAAAGAGAGATCATAAAGAAAACTCAAAACTAGATCATGCCATAAACTTTATTCTACTAGATCAAGATACTACTAATAGGATTGAACTAAGAAAAACAGTAAAGGTAGGGGTTGTGATGGTGATACGATACCGGGGCACCTCCCCCAAGCTTGGCAGTTGCCAAGGGGAGTGCCCATACCCATGTGATTATATCTCCTTTGTCGGTGAACAAGGTGGAGGTGACGGATAATCGCACATCGAGCGTAAGAGGTCCTCCAGCTTGCGAATAATGCCCTTGAGTGCGACAATATGCTCCTTCAACAAAATATTTTCTTGTGTGAGATACTTGTTTTGTATACGAGCTAACTCAATCATCTTGAAAGCTTCGTTCTCAGTTGGGGTAAGAAGGTTATGATCAAGTTGAAGGGTGTCTTTTGCTGCCGGGGCTTGATCCTCCATGGCCTTCTTGATCCTTTCATCCTTGTTAACCCTCGTGGGTTCTTCCCTCTTCGGATCTATCTTCATTTGCCAAGCATCTTTGTCACCATTGTTGGAGGAAGGAGACGACATGATGCCTAGCCTGGAAAACCCTGACAAAAAATATCTCGAAACAAGAACAGAGGAGGTTTGCGTGATACGGGAGTCAAAACCTTCGGGAGGTTATATAATGAATTTTTACCGGCCAAAATACGTAACGTGCAACAAAACGGAGTCCAGAAGGCACACGAGGTGCTCACGAGGTAGGGGGCGCGCCTAGAGGGGTAGGGCGTGCCCACCACCCTTGTGGGGCCCTTGTGTCCTTCCCGGACTGCAACTTATTTTTCTATTTTTCTAAATATTCCAAAACGGAGAAATATTGCCTTAAAAATTGCTTTGGAGTCGGTTTACTTACCGTACCACATACCTATTCCTTTTCGGAGTCTGAAACGGTCTGGAAGGTGTCCCTTATGTATTCCCCCAGGGTTACGGTTCAATAATATTGGTTTCAACATTTATGGGATTACCTGAGATATAATGTTTGATTCTTTGACCGTTTACCACCATCGGATTTGTGCCCTCGAAGTTGTTGATTTTTACGGCACCGGAACGATAGACCTCTTCGATAACATAGGGGCCTTCCCATTTAGAGAGAAGTTTTCCTGCAAAAAATCTTAAACGAGAGTTGTATAGCAATACATAATCACCTACATTAAACTCACGCTTTTGTATCCTTTTGTCATGCCATCTTTTAACTTTTTCTTTAAACAACTTGGCATTTTCATAAGCTTGGGTTCTCCATTCATCAAGTGAGCTAATATCAAATAACCTCTTCTCACTGGCAAGTTTAAAATCATAGTTGAGCTCTTTAATAACCTAATATGCCTTATGTTCTAGTTCGAGAGGTAAGTGACATGCTTCTCCATAAACCATCTTATACGGAGACATACACATAGGATTTTTGTATGTAGTTCTATAAGCCCACAATGCATCATCAAGTTTCTTGGACCAATTCTTTCTAGACCTATTAACAGTCTTTTGCAAAATTAATTTGAGCTCTCTATTGCTCAACTCTACTTGACCACTAGACTGAGGGTGATAAGGAGATGCAATTCTATGATTAACATCATATTTAGCAAGCATTTTACGGAAAGCACCATGAATAAAGTGTGAGCCACCATCAGTCAATAAATATCTAGGGACTCCAAACCTCGGAAAAATAACTTCATTAAGCATTTTAATAGAAGTGTTATGATCAGCACTACTAGTTGGAATAGCTTCTACCCACTTAGTAACGTAATAAACCGCAACTAAAATATGTGTGTATCCATTAGAGGCAGGAAAAGGTCCCATATAATCAAAGCCCCAAACATCAAACGGTTCAATAACAAGAGAATAATTCATCGGCATTTCTTGATATCTACTAATATTACCAATTCTTTGACATTCATCACAAGACAAGACAAACTTACGGGCATCCTTGAAGAGATTAGGCCAATAAAAACCAGATTGCAATACCTTATGTGCAGTTCTATCTCCAACGTGGTGTCCGCCATAAGCCTCGGAATGACACTTGCTTAGGATATGTCCCTGTTCATGCTCAGGTACACAAGGTCTAATAACACCATCTACTCCTTCTTTATAAAGATGTGGGTCATCCCAAAAGTAATGTCTCAAGTCATAGAAAAACTTTTTATTTTGTTGGTATGTGAAGCTAGGTGGTACAAATTTAGCAACAATATAATTAGCATAATCAGCATACCAAGGAGTACTATGAGAGGTACTTATAACATTTAATTGTTCATTAGGAAAGCTATCATTAATAGGTAGTGGGTCATCAAGAATATTTTCTAACCTAGACAAGTTGTCTGCAACGGAGTTCTCAGCTCCTTTCCTATCAACAATATGCAAATCAAATTCTTGTAGCAAGAGAACCCATCTAATAAGTCTCGGTTTAGCATCTTTCTTTCCATAAGGTATTTAATAGCAGCATGATCAGTGTGAATAGTTTCTTTAGAATCAACTATATAAGGTCTGAACTTATCACAAGCAAATACAACTGCTAAAAGCTCTTTTTCAGTAGTAGCATAATTTCTTTGAGCATTGTCTAGAGTCTTACTAGCATAATAAATAACATTTAATTTCTTATCAACTCTTTGCCCTAGAACAGCTCCTACAGCATAATCACTAGCATCACACATAATTTCAAAGGGTAAATTCCAATCAGGTGGCTGAACAACATGCGCAAAGACTAATGCTTTCTTAAGTATTTCAAATGCTTCTACACAATCATCATCAAAGACAAATGGTATATCTTTTTGCAATAAATTAGTCAGAGGCCGAGAAATTTTTGAGAAGTCCTTAATGAACCTCCTGTAAAATCCGGCGTGACCAAGGAAACTTCATATACCTTTGATGTCCTTGGGACATGGCATCTTTTCAATCGCATCAACCTTGGTGTAGCGACCAGACCTCAAACAGTCTGATCTCTGTGCTCCGGTGTCATCCCTGGATCAGTAATGCTGACACCACACAGTACTCGGAGGATTTATAGCAGAGTAGCAATCACACACTTATTACATCGAGTGTCTCAAAAGAGAACTTAATACAATAAATATGGCTTAAGTCCATCTAATAACGATAACAGCGGAAGGCTTGGAAGATAAGTGAGTCCATCAACTCCAACGGCATCACTGAGTATAGAACCATGACCTAAAAACTCCTTAATCGTCGTCTGAAAAGTCTGCAACATTAACATTGCAGCCCGAAAATGGGTCAGCACATGGAATATGCTGGCAATGTAACACATAGAGAATAATGGAATGAAACAACTATACTATATGCATATTTGGCTGGTGGAAAGCTCTATGGTTACAGTTTTGCGTAAAGCCAATTTTTCCCTACAAAAGAATAAATTTTATTTAACTATCATGGTGGTTGTTAAACATTGAGAATGGTTGACAGCATTCTCAATCCCAATTAAGCATCATCATTAAACAAAACCCAACAAAATTAATTTAGAGTAACATGTTGAGATTCACATGATAATCCAGGTACTAGATACTCAAGATGTCCATAATCGGGGACACGGCTAACCATGATTAATTTGTTACACTCTGCAGAGGTTTGTGCACTTTTCCCCGCAATACTCGATCGCCTCCGTTTGTTTTCTCGCACTACATGGTGTTTGAGAAGACGGATGACCGAGGCATAGTCTTTTAGAAGCGCTAGCACCTTACGATCGGGTAGACCGTACCACCTACATCCCCTACATCTGCTAGTCTACCACTGTAAGAGTTCGCACAACTTAGTCAACTATGCTAGAGCCCATAATAGCTTGTGGCTGCACACGAAAGTTTCTAGTATGAATAGTCTCATGATCCCTTTGAGCCTGGGTGGCGGTCCAAAAGAAAAACAGGCAAGTCCTGGAATACCCAGGTACCTCAATCCACCCAGATGTGTGTTTAAGTTGCCACCTTAGATAAACCATTAATTAACAATCTCACATCTGTCATGGATTTCACTCACCCAATCCACGTCTACTAGCATAGCATGGCATAATAAGCAAACGTAGAAGTAACACCCAAAGGTTTGATAATAAATAGGTAATAGGTTCTACCTCATCTACTTCCCATCCCACAATTTAATTAGATTCTAATCATGCAATGGGTGAGGATCGATCTAATGCAATAAAACTGGGTAGTAGAAAAGGTATGATCAAAGTGTTACTTGCCTTGCTGATGATCCGGGAAACCTAACGATTCGAAGTAACAAGCGGCGCACTCCGGGTACTCTATCGTAGACAAACAAACAAGCATATAATAAGTACTCATCTAATGCACAGATAAAACTCAAATAAGAGATCTAACCAGAAGGTTCAACTTAAGAACTCCGGTTGGCAAAAAGAATCAAATCGAACGAAGCAACGAAAGACAACGGCAAAAGAAAACAACTTCATTCTAGCAATATGGATCTAGGGCACATTTTACAGTAGCAAAATCTTGTTTAAGTTGGTCAAACGGATAGAGGGTTTCGAGACGAAACTCTAGGCGCTTGAATCGCCTGATTCTGATAAACGAGCGAAAAGTTATACTAAAACGAAAATCGGATCAGGAATCGCGATCAGAAAAATTGCGGATTTAATCCGAGAAAAAGAAAAACGACGAACGCTCGCTAAAAAAATAAACCGGAAAAACCGATCTATTTTAAAAAACCGAATCTATTTAATCGGCGAAACCCGACGAAAACCGATCGGTTTTCTAAAAAAACGGGTGGCGCGGATTACGAGGCGGCGGCGAACCTCGGCGGGGCGCCGGCTCCGGCGGGCGGCGGCGCGTCGGGGCGGCGGCGGCGCGGGCGGCGGCGCTGGCGGCGGCGAGCGCGGGCGGCTGGGGCGGCTCGGGGCTGGGGCTAGGGTTCCCCCCCCCCCCCCGGGGGCTGGGCCGGCTTTTAAAGCCTGCCGGGCCAGAGTCCTATCCGGACACGGCCCGGTAAGGTCGGTTCCCTTTTTTTTAATATTCTGCTCGGAAGAAAAATAAAACGAAATACTAAACGGACTCCAAAAATCCTGAAATAAATTTTCCTGGGCTTCTAAAATCAAGCCCGACAAAGTGAACATTTATTTGGGCCCTAAAAGCAATTTTGAAAAACGCACATTTTTCCTAAATTGAAAATAAAACACCGAAAAACTCCGTAATAAAATCTTATTTGATTTTATTATTAAATCCTAAATATTTCTTTATTTTGGGAAGTCATTTTATTCCCCCTCTCATATTTCTGTATTAGAAATAGTTGATGATAAAATAAATAAAATCAAATGATCCTATTCTCAAAATTTGAGAAAACTCAAATATGAAAATAACAAAATCCCCAACTCTCTCTATGGGTCCTTGAGTTGCGTAGAATTTCTAGGATCAACCAAAATGCAAAAGAAAAAATATGATATGCATTGATGATCTAGTATATAACATTCCAAATTGAAAATTTGGGATGTTACAAACCTACCCCCCTTAAGATGAATCTCGCCCTCGAGATTCGGGTTGGCTAGAAAATAGGTGAGGGTGGTCTTTGAGAAAATCTTGCTGTCGCTCCCAGGTGGCTTCATCCTCCGTGTGGTGGCTCCACTGAACTTTGCGAAACTTGATAACTTTGCTGCGGGTAACTCGGCTGGCAAACTCGAGGATCTTAACTGGTTTCTCCTCGTAGGTCAAATCATTATCCAACTGAACAGTTTCCAAAGGCACTGTGTCTCTCAATGGTATGTCAGCTATCTCTGCGTGACACTTCTTTAACTGGAACACATCATGAACTCCTGACAATCCTTCGGGCAATTCCAACTTGTAGGCCACTTCTCCCATACGCTCCAAAATTCGATATGGTCCTACAAATCGTGGCGCTAACTTCCCTTTAACTCAAAAACGCTTTGTTCCCCGAAGGGGAGATACTCGAAGATAAGCTCTATCTCCGACTTCGTAAACTGTCTCCTTGCATTTAGAATCTGCATAACTCTTCTGTCTGGACTGGGCTATCTTGAGCCTATCGCGAATCAATTTCACCTTCTGTTCAGACTCTTTAATCAGGTCAGGTCCAAACAACTGGCGGTCTCCAACTTCGTCCCATGACAATGGTGTCCTGCACCTCCTTCCGTACAAGGCTTCGAAAGGGGCCATCTTCAAACTGGTTTGGTAACTGTTGTTGTAAGAGAACTCTGCATATGGCAAATTATCGTCCCAACTAGATCCATAATCTAGCGCACAAGCTCTCAGCATATCCTCCAAAATCTGATTTACTCTCTCGGTCTGCCCATCTGTTTGTGGATGAAACACTGTATTGAATTCTAGCCTGGTTCCCAAAGTTTCGTGCAACTGCTTCCAGAACTTTGAGGTAAACTGGGTTCCTCTATCTGATACGATACTTCTCGGAACTCCATGCAGACATACTATTCTGGTGATGTATATTTTTGCCAACTTAGCACTGTTATAATTGGTCTTTACTGGGATGAAATGAGCTACTTTCGTCAATCGATCAACTACATCCCAAATTGAGTCATAGCCTGGATGAGTCCTAGGCAATCCCGTGATAAAATCCATGCCTAACTTATCCCACTTCCATTCGGGTATCAACAATGGTTGTAACAATCTTGCTGGCTTCTGATGCTCTGCCTTTACTCTCTGACATATATCACAAACTGCTACATACTCCGCTATATCCTTCTTCATTCTGGTCCACCAGAAAATATCCTTCAAATCCAAATACATCTTGGTATTTCCTGGGTGAATCGAATATGGTGAGTCGTGTGCCTCTTGCAGTATCAACTTCCCGATCTCCGGGTCATTGGACACATAAACACGGTCTTCAAACCATAGGGTGTCGTGCTCATCCTCACGAAATCCTTTAGCTTTTCCTTTGCTCAGTTTCTCCTTTATAGCGGCAATCTCTTTGTCAGTCTTCTCAGCTTCCCTGATTCTGTCCATCAAAGTTGACTGAATCTCCAATGCTGCTACATAGCCTCTCGGAACTATTTCCAAACATAGTTCACGAAGATTTTCTGCTAACTCCTTGGGTATTTCTCCCATCATTAACGTATTGACATGGCTCTTACGGCTTAATGCATCAGCTACTACATTAGCCTTTCCGGGGTGATAATGAAATTTCATATCATAATCCTTGATAAGCTCCAACCATCTCCTTTGTCTGAGATTCAACTCCTTCTGTGTGAAAATGTACTTCAGACTCTTATGATCCATGTACACCTCACAATGATTTCCAATGAGGAAATGCCTCCATGTTTTCAAAGCATGCACTATGGCTGCTAACTCCAAATCATGTGTTGCATAATTCAACTCATGAGGCTTCAGTTGTCTTGAGGCATATGAAACAACTCTCCCCTCCTGCATAAGCACTGCTACAAGTCCTCGACGTGAAGCGTCGCAATACACCTCATAATCTTTGGTCTGGTCTAGCAAAATCAACACTGGTGAGGTAACCAAGTGTTTCTTCAACTCCTGGAAACTAGCTTCACACTGCTCAGTCCATATGAACTTGGTATCTTTCTTCAACAACTCTGTCATAGGCTTTGCAATCTTTGAGAAATTCTCAATAAATCTCCGATAGTATCCTGCGAGTCCAAGAAAACTCCGGATCTCTCCAACTGTTGTTGGGGCTTCCCACTTGGTCACGGTTTCAACCTTAGCGGGATCTACTGCTATACCCTCTCCGGATATAACGTGTCTGAGGAATCCTACTTCTTTCAACCAAAACTCACATTTGCTGAACTTGGCATATAATTGGTGTTCTCTGAGCTTTCCAAGTACCAAACGCAAATGCTCCTTATGCTCCTCTTCATTCTTCGAATAAACCAGGATATCATCAATGAACACTACGACGAACTTATCCAAAAACTCCATAAACACTTTATTCATCATGTTCATAAAATAGGCAGGCGCGTTAGTCAGACCAAATGACATAACGGTATACTCATACAGCCCATACCTGGTGGTAAAAGCTGTCTTCGGAATATCCTGCTCTCGAAGCTTCAACTGGTGGTATCCTGATCGCAGATCGATCTTGGAAAATACCTTAGCTCCTTGCAATCGATCAAACAGATCGTTGATCATTGATAGTGGGTACTTGTTCTTGATCGTTACTTCATTCAATCCTCGATAATCAACAACCATCCTTAACGATCCATCCTTCTTCCCCACTATTAGTACTAGCGATCCCCAAGGTGAAGAACTTGGGCGAATATATCCCTTATCCAGTAACTCCTTAATCTGCTTCTTAATTTCCACCAAATCCTTTGCTGGCATCCTATAGGGTCTCTTTGATATTGGCCCCGTGCCTGGCAATAGCTCAATCAAGAACTCAATATCTCTATCCGGTGGCATGCCTGGCAACTCCTCTGGAAATACATCAGGAAAATCCCTTACCACTGGTACTTCCTCCTACACAACTCCTGTTAGGCAATTTACTTGAGTCCTCTTTGGCACATGCCGGGATACATACTTGATCCTTCTCCCTTCTGGGGTGGTAAGCAAAATTTACTTACTAGCACACTCAATATTCCCTTCATACTTTGACAACCAATCCATGCCTAAAATCACATCCAATCCTTGAGATTCCAATACTATTAGGTTTGAGGGAAAGACATAGTTACCACTCCTTAATGGTAACCGATCACACCATAGACTAGCCACATACTCTGCTCCGGGCGAGGTTACTAACATGGGTGACCTAAGGGCTTGGGTTGGTAGGTTATACTTATCCACAAATCCCCTTGAGATATATGAATGCGATGCACCAGTATCAAAAAGAACGAGTGCAATAAATGACTTAACCAAAAACTTACCTATTACTGCATCGGGCTGAGCTTCAACCTCCTCCACGCTAACGTGGTTCACCTGTCCCTTGTTGAAAGGGTTCGGCTTCTTCCCAGAACTTCCATTGCCATTTTGGCCTTCAGGACATTCATTGGCATAATGTCCAGTCTTCGAACACTTAAAACAAGTGACTTGGCTCAGGTCCTTCTTGGCTGGGGTTGAGGGGTTGGTGTGGTTCTGGCCATTGCTTCCTCCATTGCCATTACCATTCTTGGTGCCATTGTGATTATGCAAGCTACCTCCTCCATGGGTATGCTGAAAATGTCCTCTCGGTCTAGGGGTAAAACGTGGCTTCTGCTGAGCTCCTGAATTATACTTTCCTTGTCCATACTTCCTCTTGCGATTCTCAATTTGCTGCTGCTTGCCTTCAATCATAAGAGCACGATCTACCAACTCCTGGTAGTTGTTGAAGGTTGCTACCATCAACTACATGGTCAACTCATCAATCAGTCCTTCCAGAAACTTCTCTTGCTTGGCTGCATCCGTAGCGACGTCATCTGGGGCATAACGTGCTAACTTATTAAACTCCTCCACATACTGGCCAACTGTCCATCCTCTTTGGCGCAAGTTACGAAACTCACGCTTCTTCATGGCCATAGCTCCTGCTGAAACATGGGCAGTACGAAAAGCCTGCTGAAACCGGTCCCATGTGACAGTGTCGACGGGGAAAGTGGCTGTGAAATTCTCCCACCATGATGCTGCGGGTCCTTCTAGCTGATGTGCGGCAAACTTCACCTTCTCCACATCTGTGCATCCTGCTGTGGCCAATTCCCTAGTTGTCTTGCGGAGCCAATCATCTGCTACTATCGGCTCGATGCTACTGGAAAACACCGGCAGATTCAGCCTAAGAAAACGGGCTAGGTGGTCAACAGGTGGTGGTGGTGGTGGGTTGTTGTTGTTGTTCCCCTGATTCTGATTCTGGACTAGCAACTGCATCAATGTGTTCTGCTGCTGGATCAACTGGGTGAGCTCCGGCGGAAAGGCAAATCCGGGGTCACGTCTCGGAGGCATCTGAGGGTTTAGAAAAGATGAGATATAAGAATAGAGGGGGTCTAAAGAGAAAACACTACCCATATGCACATGAGGCAAATGCGAACAATTCACTTCATTCAAACAAACAAAAGCATACAATCGATCTAACTATCGCAAAAGTACTCGGACTACTATATTTACTTGGTGGACTACTACTACTGATGAGGTGGTCTACTAGAAATATTCTATGGTTGTTGACTCCATAATATCTACTCCTGCTTCATCAACATAGTCATCATCGCTACTATCTACTTCCGAGTTGGTGCCGTCGATGATGATGTAATCTTCCGGGCTAATCTCCTTGGGTTCTTCGTCTTCATCTACTGGTGTCGGGCCTCCCATAAATATTCCAATCTTCTTGATGAGGTCGTCATTCTTCTCCACCAATACTTCAATTTCCTCTTCATAATCTTCACGTGTAGCCTTGAGTTCTTCCTCCAGTTCCTTGATTCTAGTCTTAGCCTTCTTCAGATCTATCATGTCGGCGCACATCTGATTCTCCTGTCGTCGAATGTGCTGGTTTAACTCTTGGATAAAAGCTGCAATTGATCTATCTTTCCTGGTGCTGATCATCTCCCAGTGTTCATCTCGGCGCCCACAAATCTGGTATATAGTATCCTTAAGATCCATGCGGTAGACTTCTCCAATGCGTCCCATGGCGATGTCGGCTGCCATGCTCTTTCCTAGACTCCAAGTTGGTGCATCAAAAGAAAACTCGATGGGCTCAATGACTGGCATGAACGTCCTTCCTGGAACTTGAACTTGAATCATCCAGCGCTCTTCTTCAGGTAAAGTGGCATTGTAGGTTCCCGTGAAGCTTGGTACTCCTATGTTCAGGTATCTAATGACTTCCGTCAAGTGGTGTCCAAAGGGTGTATCTTCATCTGGTTGCGTGAACTTGTTCCTTGCATCCGCCATCCTAAAGAGTAGAAAAGATGAGAAGTCAGAAGAGAAGAGAGTGATCTAGGTCTGTAACTTAGTGGTCGTGTCCTATAGTCAGCGTGTGCTCTGATACCATCTCTGTAGCGACCAGACCTCAAACAGTCTAATCTCTGTGTTCCGGTGTCATCCCTGGATCAGTAATGCTGACACCACATAGTACTCGGAGGATTTATAGCAAAGTAGCAATCACACACTTATTACATCGAGTGTCTCAAACGAGAACTTAATACAATAAATATGGCTTAAGGCCATCTAATAACGATAACAGCGGAAGGCTTGGAAGATAAGTGAGTCCATCAACTCCAACGGCATCACTGAGTATAGAACCATGACCTAAAAACTCCTTAATCATCATCTGAAAAGTCTGCAACATTAACGTTGCAGCCCGAAAACGGGTCAGCACATGGAATATGCTGGCAATGTAACACATAGAGAGTAATGGAACGAAACAACTATACTATATGCATATTTGGCTGGTGGAAAGTTCTATGGTTACAGTTTTGCGTAAAGCCAGTTTTTCCCTACTTCAAAGGAATAAATTTTATTTAACTATCATGGTGGTTGTTAAACATTGAGAATGGTTGACAGCATTCTCAATCCCAATTAAGCATCATCATTAAACAAAACCCAACAAAATTAATTTAGAGTAACATGTTGAGATTCACATGATAATCCAGGTACTAGATACTCAAGATGTCCATAACCGGGGACACGGCTAACCATGATTAGTTTGTTACACTCTGCAGAGGTTTGTGCACTTTTCCCCACAAGACTCGGTCGCCTCCGTCTGTTTTCTCGCACTACATGGTGTTTGAGAAGACGGATGACCGAGACATAGTCTTTCAGAAGCGCTAGCACCTTACGATCGGGTAGACCATACCACCTACATCCCCTACATCTGCTAGTCTACCACTGTAAGAGTTCGCACAACTTAGTCAACTATGCTAGAGCCCATAATAGCTTGTGGCTGCACACGGAAGTTTCTAGTATGAATAGTCTCATGATCCCTTTGAGCCTGGGTGGCGGTCCAAAAGAAAAACAGGCAAGTCCTGGAATACCCAGGTGCCTCAGTCCACCCAGATGTGTGTTTAAGTTGCCACCTTAGATAAACCATTAATTAACAATCTCACATCTGTCATGGATTTCACTCACCCAATCCATGTCTACTAGCATAGAATGGCATAATAAGCAAACATAGAAGTAACACCCAAAGGTTTGATAATAAACAGGTAATAGGTTCTACCTCATCTACTTCCCATCCCACAATTTAATTAGATTCTAATCATGCAATGTGTGAGGATCGATCTAATGCAATAAAACTGGGTAGTAGAAAAGGTATGATCAAAGTGTTACTTGCCTTGCTGATGATCCGGGAAACCTAACGATTCGAAGTAACAGGCGGCGCACTCCGGGTATTCTATCGCAGAAAAACAAACAAGAATACAATAAGTACTCATCTAATGCACAGATAAAACTCAAAAAAGAGATCTAACCAGAAGTTTCAACTTAAGAACTCCGGTTGGCAAAAAGAATCAAATCGAACGAAGCAGCGAAAGACAACGGCGAAAGAAAACAACTTCGTTCTAGCAATCTGGATCTAGGGAAAATTTTACAGTAGCAAAATCTTGTTTAAGTTGGTTAAACGGATAGAGGGTTTCGAGACAAAACTCTAGGCGCTTGAATCGCCTGATTCCGATAAACGAGCAAAAACTTATACTAAAACGAAAATCGGATTAGGAATCGGAATCAGAAAAATCGCGGATTTAATCCGAGAAAAAGAAAAACGACGAACGCTTGCTAAAAAAATAAACCGGAAAAACCGATCTATTTTAAAAAAAACTAAGTCTATTTAACCGACGAAACCCGACGAAAACCGATCGGTTTTCTAGAAAAAACGGGCGGCGCGGATTACGAGGCGGCGGCGAACCTCGGCGGGGCGGCGGCTCCGGCGGGCGGCGGCGGCGGCGCGTCGGGGCGGCGGCGGCGCGGGCGGCGGCGGGCGCGGGCGGCTGGGGCAGCTCGGGGCTGGGGCTAGGGTTCCCCCCCCCCCGGGGGCTGGGCCGGCTTTTAAAGCCTGCCGGGCCAGAGTCCTATCCGGACACGGCCCGGTTAGGTCGGTTCCCTTTTTTAAAATATTCCGCTTGGAAGAAATATAAAAAGAAATACTAAACGGACTCCAAAAATCCTGAAATAAATTTTCTCGGGCTTCTAAAATCAAGCCCGACAAAGTGAAAATTTATTTGGGCCCTAAAAGCAATTTTGAAAAACGCACATTTTTCCTAAATTCAAAATAAAACTCCGAAAAACTCCAAAATAAAATCTTATTTGATAGAATTATTAAATCCTCAATACTTCTTTATTTTGGGAAAGTCATTTTATTCCCTCTCTCATATTTCTGTATTAGAAATAATTGATGATAAAATAAATAAAATCAAATTATCCTATTCTCAAAATTTGAGAAAACTCAAATATGAAAACAACGAAATCCCCAACTCTCTTCGTGGGTCCTTGAGTTGCGTAGAATTTCTAGGATCAGCCAAAATTCAAAAGAAAAAAATATGATATGCATTGATGATCTAGTATATAACATTCCAAATTGAAAATTTGGGATGTTACACTTGGCTTTATCAACTTCAACACCTCTTTCAGTACCTTTATGCCCCAAGACAATACCTTCATTAACCATAAAGTGGCACTTTTCACAATTCAAGACAAGATTGGTTTCTTCACATCTTTGCAAAACTCGATCAAGATTGCTCAAGCAATCATCAAAAGAGGAACCATAGACGGAAAAATTGTCCATGAAAACCTCACAAATCTTTTCACAAAATTCGGAGAATATAGCCATCATGCATCTTTGAAAGGTAGCAGGTGCATTACATAAACCAAAAGGCATACGTCTATAAGCAAAAGTACCAAAAGGGCATGTAAAAGTAGTCTTTGATTGATCTCTAGCCGACACAGGTATTTGAGAGAAACCAGAATAACCATCTAGAAAGCAATAGTGTGTATGTTTGCATAATCTTTCTAGCATTTGATCAATAAAAGGTAAGGGGTAATGATCTTTCTTAGTAGCTTTATTTAATTTGCGAAAATCAATTACTATCCTATAACCTGTAATAATTCTTTGTGGAATCAATTCGTCTTTATCATTAGGAACAACAGTAATACCTCCCTTCTTAGGGACACAATGGACATGACTTACCCATTGACTATCAGCAACGGGATAGATTATACCTGCCTCTAGAAGCTTGAGTATTTCTTTTCTTACAACTTCTTTCATTTTAGGATTCAGACGTCGTTGAGGATCATGAACTGGTTTGGCATCTGCTTCCAGATTTATTTTATGTTGACATAGAGTGGGACTAATGCCCTTAAGATCATCAAGAGTATATCCAATAGCAGCACGATGCTTCTTCAGAGTTTTCAATAATCTTTCTTCTTCATGATCTGAAAGGTTAGCACTAATAATAACAGGATATATCTTCTTTTCATCAAGATAAGCATATTTAAGATTATCAGGCAAAGGTTTAAGCTCAAACACGGGATCACCCTTGGGTGGAGGAGGATCCCCTAAAATTTCAACAGGCAAATTGTGTTACAAAATAGGTTCCTGATTAAAGAATACTTCATCTATTTCTCTTCTTTCATTCATGAACATATCATTTTCATGGTCTAGCAAATAGTGTTCTAAAGGATCACTAGGAGGTACGGCAATAGAAGCAAGACCAATAATTTCATCCTTACTAGGTAATTCTTCCTCACGATGTTGTTTAGTAAATTTAGAGAAATTAAACTCATGAACCATATCATCCAAGCCAATAGTAACAACATTCTTTTTGCAATCTATCCTAGCATTAACAGTGTTCAAGACGGGTCTACCAAATATAATGGGACAAAAACTATCCTGCGGAGAAGTAAGAACAAGAAAATCAGCAGGATATTTAGTTTTCGCACACAAGACTTCAACATCTCTAACAATTCGCATCGCTGAAATAGTATCTCTATCGGCAAGTTTAATTGTGACATCAATATCTTCTAATTCAGCAGGTGCAATTTCACACTTGATTTCTTTATACAAGTCATAAGGTATAACACTAGCACTAGCACCCATATCACATAAGCCATGATAACAATGATCTCCTATTTTAACAGAAATAACAGGCACGCCTACCATAGGTCTATGTTTATCTTAGGACAAGGTTTAGCAATTCTAGCAGTTTCACCTTCGAACTGAATAACATGCCCATCAATATTATCAGACAAGAGATCTTTAACAATAGCAATATTAGGTTCTACTTTAACTTGCTAATAAGGTGTATAAGTTCTAATATTGCTTTTATGAACAACAATTGAAGCTTTAACATATCCTTTATTCTAATAGGGAAAGGTGGTTTCTCAACATAAGAAGTAGGAACAATAGGATCATTATAAGTGACAGTCTTTTCTTCAACTTTAATAGGTGCAACTACTTTTACTTCTATGGGAGGATGATATTTAAACCACTTCTCCTTAGGGAGATCAACATAAGTAGCAAAAGATTCATAGAAAGAAGCTACTATATCAGAGTCAAGTCCATATTTAGTGCTAAACTTACAGAAAATATCGGTGTCCATAAAAGATTTAACACAATCAAACTTAGGTGTCATACCTGACTCCTTACCATCGTCGAGGTCCCAATCTTCAGAGTTGCGTTTAATTCTATCCAATAAATTCCATCTGAATTCAATAGTCTTCATCATAAAAGAGCCAGCACAAGAAGTATCGAGCATGGTTTGATTATTATGAGAAAGCCGAGCATAAAAACTTTGCAAAATTATTTCTCTCGAGATCTCATGATTGGGGCATGAATATAACATTGATTTAAGACTCCCCCGAGCTTGAGCGATGCTTTCTCCTTTGCGAGGCCAGAAATTATATATATAATTGCGATCATGATGAACATGATGCATAGGGTAATACATTTGATGAAATTCCAATTTCAATCTTTTATAGTTCCATGATCTCATATCATCACATAGCCTATACCATATCAATGTGTCTCCCTTCAAAGATAAAGGGAAGACCTTCTTCTTAGCAACATCATCGGGTATACCTGCAAGCTTAAATAATCCACAAACTTCATCCACACATATTAAGTGCTCATCAGGATGCTTTGTTCCATCTCCTGTAAAAGGGTTAGCTAGCAGTTTTTCCATCATACCCGAAAGAAATTCAAAAGGAGTTTCATTTTCAATAGGTTCAGTAGGTTGAGGAGCAACTCTTTGCTCTACTGGACGGGGTGAAGATACCTCGAACAAGCCCCTCAGAGAATTACTTTCCATAGTAGCAAGTGACAGTAAATATCAGCACACTATATAAAATTTTCCTTACCAAATTCCACCTACCAAAGGCGCTACACTCCCCGGCAACGATGCCAGAAAAGAGTCTTGATGACCCACAATTATAGGGGATCTATCGTAGTCCTCTCGATAAGTAAGAGTGTCGAACCCAATGAGGAGCAGAAGGAAATGATAAGCGGTTTTCAGCAAGGTATTCTCTGCAAGTACTGAAATAAGTGGTAACAGATAGTTTTGTGATAAGATAAATTGTAACGAGCAACAAGTAACAAAAGTAAATAAAGTGCAGCAAGGTGGCCCAATCCTTTTTGTAGCAAAGGACAAGCCGGAACAAACTCTTATATAAGGAAAAGCGCTCCCGAGGACACATGGGAATATCGTCAAGCTAGTTTTCATCACGTTCATATGATTCGCGTTCGATACTTTGATAATTTGATATGTGGGTGGACCGGTGCTTGGGTGCTGTTCTTACTTGAACAAGCATCCCACTTATGATTAACCTGTATTGCAAGCATCCGCAACTACAACAAAAGTATTAAGGTAAACCTAACCATAGCCTGAAACATGTGGATCCAAATCAGCCCCTTACGAAGCAATGCATAAACTAGGGTTTAAGCTTCTGTCACTCTAGCAACCCATCATCTACTTATTACTTCCCAATGCCATCCTCTAGGCCCAAATAATGGTGAAGTGTTATGTAGTCGACGTTCACATAACACCACTAGAGGCTAGACAACATACATCTTATCAAAATATCAAACGAATACCAAGTTCACATGACTACTAATAGCAAGACTTCTCCCTTGTCCTCAGGAACAAACGTAATTACTCACAAAGCATATTCATGTTCATAATCAGAGGAGTAATAATATGCATATAGGATCTGAACATATGATCTTCCACCAAATAAACCAACTAGCATTAACTACAAGGAGTAATCAACACTACTAACAACCTACTAGCACCAATCCCGGACTTTGAGACAAGAATTGGATACAAGAGATGAACTAGGGTTTGGAGGTGAGATGGTGCTGGTGAAGATGTTGATGGAGATTGCCCTCTCCTGATGAGAGGAGCGTTGGTGATGACGATGGTGATGATTTCCCCCTCCCGGTGGGAAGTATCCCCGGCAGAACAGCTCTGCCGGAGCTCTAGATTGGTTCCGCCTTGTGGCGGCGGAGTCTCGTCCCAAAAAGTTCGTTCTTATTTTTTTCTCATCGAAAGACTTCATATAGCAGAAGATGGACGTCGGAGAGCCACCAGGGGGCCCACGAGGTAGGGGGGCGCGCCCCCCACCTTCGTGAGCAGGGTGTGGGCCCCCTGGCCTTCATCTTTGGCGAGGATTTTTCTTTATTTATTTTAAGATGTTTCGTGGAGTTTCAGGACTTTTGGAGTTGCGCAGAATAGGTCTCTAATATTTCTCCTTTTCCAGCCAGAATTCCAGCTGTCGGCATTCTCCTTCCTTATGTAAACCTTGTAAAATAAGAGAGAATGGCCATAAGTATTGTGACATAA
This sequence comes from Triticum monococcum, assembly GCA_034509565.1. Classification (NCBI taxonomy): domain Eukaryota; kingdom Viridiplantae; phylum Streptophyta; class Magnoliopsida; order Poales; family Poaceae; genus Triticum; species Triticum monococcum. The sequence continues at coordinate 344,656,355 of CM067847.1, forward strand.
AGTGAGATAACAGTCCATAATGCAATAAATATCGATATAAAAGCATGATGCAAAATGGATGTATTACGACGCGACGCCCTCGAGGAAAATGGAGTCGGCTGACCCCAGCCCCAAGAAGATGAGGCTCCCGCCAGCAGCGAAGCCTGTTGTAGATCCTGCACCCGGCAGCGTGGGGAGAAGCGGCGACCCCGCCCCCACTGGATCCTAGGAACCCGTAGAATCTCGGGAGGACCGCATCAGCGATCTCCCAGACGGCGTCCTTAGGAAGATCATCTCGCTTCTCCCCACCAAGGATTGCTGCCGCACCCAAGTACTCTCAATTCAGTGGCGCCCTCTATGGCGCGCCGTGCCCCTTAATCTTGACTGCCGTTAGCTATCTCTCTTCAATGATTTTGAAATACCCAGAGCCATCATCTCCTCCCACCAGGGCTCCGTTCAAAGACTCTGCATCCAAGTACTCTCAATTCAGTGGCGCCCTCTATGGCGCGCCGTGCCCCTTAATCTTGACTACCGTTAGCTATCTCTCTTCAATGATTTTGAAATCCCCAGAGCCATCATCTCCTCCCACCAGGGCTCCGTTCAAAGACTCAGCATCCCGTCATGCCACCTGAGCAAGCATACCATGCCCTGCACGGTGGACGCCTGGCTGAAATCCCCTGAATTCACAGAACTACATCTCCTTGAGTTCTACTATTCCCCTGGAAATCACCTACCAGATACGGAACGCCATCTACATGTGCCCTTAGCACGGATGTCCATCTCGCGGGTTTCCTCCTCTCTCCACACCGCCACCTTTGCGCTGTGCGACCTACCAGACAATCTGGTACTAAACCTTCGACTCCCATTTCTCAAGAAACTTTCACTTGTGCGGGTTTGTATATCGGAGGCCTCATTGCATAGCATCATCCATTCTAGTTGCCCTGCCCTGGAGTGCTTGGTGCTTGTTTTCACAGTTAGAATCGGTTGTCTCCAAATAAAGTCGCCTAACCTTGTAAGAATTGGAATTTCTTTTGACGGAAGGCAGCTCCTCATCCAAGATGCACCTTCACTTCAAAGGGGTATCCTTGATTCTAGTTATTCACCGTTGCAAATAACCGTCCTCTCTGCGCCTAAACTAGAGACCTTGGGTGTAATACATGATCCCTGTGCTCATTTCAGTATGGTGTTTGGCTCCATAGTTCTTCAGGTACTTTATATTATCATCTACACTTGTAACCATAAGCTGCATTTTAAATTTCTGCGCATAACTTATATGTCATCTTGGAGTACACATTTTGTACTAATATTATGTTCTATGCTCAATGAATGGTTTCTCCATGGATGGCCTATCAATGGTGCTGGATTCTGTCAAGATCTTATATATCCAAATGAATAGTTTTGATCTAAACAAGATTATTAGCTTGTTGCAATGCTTTCCATGTCTGGAGAAGTTATATATAAAGGTGATAATTTCACGCACATTGGAAGCCCGCATATAGTGTACTAGAATTAACCGTTCAGCAGTTGCTCTTTCGACACTCTTTTTTTAGACCTTAACTCTTTTCAATCTTCATGTCTATTTAGGCAACAAGACGGGGTAAGAAAGTTATAACCAATCGGTGGATTCGTAAGCATCGGGATTTTCTCACTTCTCATGAGATTCGATTGAAGACAATAATGCTAGAATGATATGTAGCCAACCGTGCAAACACTAGATTTGTCACATTCTTCCTGCTGAATGCGAGGTTACTATTGTCCATCAGGCTCAAGTTATCAGCAGCATGGTTTTGATGGATAGGTATGTGGAAGAGCAAAAAAAGGAGTTTCAGGTGGGCAAAAGAGCTTCTAAACATGTTGGGCTTCTATTTACACCATATTATGGTCATAATCCAGTAAATTTTATGACCCAGGATGTTCATTCTATGGACCTGACCGATCCATTTGACTATGACTGCCGAAAATAGTGCTGGAGTTAGATGTTATTGCCCTTTTCAACCTGGGTTTTTTGTAGACCTGATGAACAATTAACCCTCACGCTTTTGTACAGTTTGTAAGCTGGAGTTAGATGTTCTTGGCCTTTTCAACTCGGCTGTGACTGTCATATTTTCTTTGAAGCAAGGCAAATGCCGTGCCAATCGTTTAATTTAGAGTGAAATATTGTAACAACTAACAAAATTCCAACTAAGGGAAATAACATCACTCTCGTCGTCTGCTTGAGCTCACTAGTGCATTACAGAAGCCAAGTGATTATCCCCCACCAGCACCCACAAACTTATTTTGAACTAGCACATCAAATGGGCTATAAATTTTCATGGGAAAGGCTGCATGACCATGACAGATTTGGATTCTGACATTTGGGACCCGCGAGGAAATAGCCTATCTAAGGTGGCGTCAACTTACTAGCCAGTCAACAAACGATTCTTCCTACCAGTCGTTGGATTGACATCCAACATTTGTCGTGTATCTTCTATCTCTTGTCTTCTTCTTCCTCCAACCATCCAAACCAAACCACCCCATCGGCTCCTCCTGCTCCCGTCTCCCATGGCTGGCTGTGCCTCCGCCGCCCTACCGTATGTACCCTCCAACGTTGGCCAGTCCATCCCTCTATTCCCCCACATGTCTTGTTATTCTCCGGCGACGTCAGCCCCAACACGCACCCGCACCCGAACCAGTCAACCCTTGTACTCCCCTCCGCCTGCGACTGGATCGACGCATCTTCCATGGCTCCTGTTCGTTCCATCTGAGGCCTCGCCGGCATCCTCCGCCTTGCGGCCTTGGTTCGCTCGTCGTGCGTGGTGCGCTGCCCTCTTGCGTTGTCAACATCGTCAACAACTGAGAGGAATAAGGAGATGACTGTACATGGAGAGAATGACAGTAGGGACCCACCAGCGTCATGGCAGTACGCAAGCAAGTGCATCTATATTACAAGCCCAAAAATATGGTTCCTCCTAATGGTTGGACATCTGGGGCTCACGCCATTGTCAACATAGTAAATAAACGAGAGAATTACACTACGAGCGGCAGACACCAGGGACCCGACAGGTCACGCAGTTAAAGTTTTTTTGAGGAACAAGCAGTTGTTATTTATACTAGTTTTAGCGACGGACCAGGGTTACAACGGGGTTGTGTGGGGGCTGTGGCCCGTCTAGCCAGGGTGTTATTTATGTTTACCACATCGTGAGCCCAGTTGTGTTTTTTTCTTGCTGAAAATGGCTAACCCAGTTCTTTTTTTTAAGAAATTCCCAAACAAGGCCTGCTTGCTTTATCAGCCTTGCTGGGCTCCAAATCTTTCAAGACGAGGAGAGTTTCATTCGGTTTGCCCTGAAATGGGCTGTACATTTTTAAAACACATCAAACCGGGAATTAGTTTCAATTTTTTTCATTACAAGATTTTAAATTCCATTGATTTTTATGCGTGGACAATTATTTGGATTTTATATTTATAAAAATTATTTTTCAAAATAGTTTGAATGTGAATCGATATTTCGGGATTGAAAAGAGTTGACCGCACCAAAATATGCAAAAATTCCATATACTTTTTAACCGTGGCCACAATATGGGGTGTAATGCTAACAAAAAGAAGATGGGCTCCAACAAAATTCTTAAGAATTAGCAAATGGGTTGTACATTATTAGAAATAATGCACATGAGAGCAGTGACTGTTGGATGTCCATCCAACGGCTGTCGTGCTTCTTCAATCTCTGCTCTTCCTGCTCCAACCGCTCAAACAAGCGCCGGTGGAACTGCCTGCTCCCTCCTCCCGCGGCTGGCTATGCTGCCGCGCAGGCCTCACCGCCCCACCATACTCCCATCGCTGGCCTAGCCATCCCTCTACACACCCACACCTGTTTTTATTCTCCGAGGACGGCAGACGAACTAGTAAAACCTCGTACTCCTCCGCATGGGAAACAACTACTAAGTCTTCCCTGGCTCCATGTAGTTCCCTTACTAGGCCTCGTCGTCGTCCACCGCCCTGGTGCTCTCGGTGCGGCCTGGTCAACGTGGTCAGTGAACGACATCCATCGGAAGTGGATTGTACGTGGAGCGGCTGACAGTTGGGTCCACGGCCGCACGCAAGGAAATGTCTCCTTATTACGCGCAAAATAATGATTTCTCCACCTGACAGCTAGGACCCACGGGAAGGGCTTCTGTATTTCACAAAAAAACGTTCCCCCTGCTGACAGGTCAGACCCACCAGCTATATCTTCGCACGCAAGGAAGTGCCCCCTTATTACGCACAAAAAAATGAATACCCCCTGCTAGCTGGGTGGGTGGCTCACTTGTGGGCCTACTATGTTGATGGGGACGGAGGGCTTTGTGAACTTAGTCAATATGAATGATTCTAGCTCCAGTGACTGTACGATGTCCATCCAACGGTCATAGTGTATCTTCAACCTCTGGTCTTCTTGCTCCAGCCGCCCAAAGCAGCGTCGGTCGTGCCGCCTGCTCCTGCCTCCCGTGGTCGGCTGTGCTGCCACGGAGGCCTCACCGCCCCCATACTACTCCCACCGCTGGCCAGGCCATCCCTCCACTCACCCACACCCCCTGTTATTCTGCGGTGACGGCAGCCTCACACCACAGCCGAATGAGTGAACCCTCATACTCCTCTCCGCGTGGGCATCCACCGTCGCCTCTTCCACGGCTCCGCATTGTCCCCTTCCTAGGCATCGCCATCGTTCACTGCCTTGGTGCTCTTGGTGCGGCGTGGTCAATGTGGTCAACGACCGACTTCCATCGGAAGAGTACTGTACATGGAGAGGCTGACAGCTGGGTCCACGGCCGCAGCTGGGTCCATGGCCAAAACCCAATTTTTTTGTGATTTGCCAAGTAAGTTGCTTTGTCAGGCCTATTGGGCTGCAAATCTTTCAAGACGAGGAGAGCTTCATTCGGCTGGCCGAGAAAATGGCCTGTCCGTAATGAGAACATTTTTAAAACACATCAAATCGGCAATTAGTTTCAAATTTCTTTTTTTTCATTTCAAGATTTTAAATTGCTTTGATTTTTATGCGTGGACAATTTCTTGGATTTTATATTGATATACATTTATTTTTAAAATCAGTTTGAATGTGACTCGAAATTTCGGGATTAAAAACAATTCGGACCGCACCGAAATATGCAAAATTTCGTATAATTTTTTAACCGTGGCCACAATATGGGCTCTAATGCTAACAAAAAAATACGGGCTCGAAAAGAACCTTAAGAATTAGCAAATGGGTTGTAAATTATTAGAAATAATGGTAGATGGATTGTATGTTGTTTTCCACAGATTTGAGGCTTTCCTAAAAAAAGGTTGACGCACAAGCAGTGACTGTTGGACGTCCATCCAACAGTCGTCGTGGTTCTTCAATCTCTGCTCTTCCTGCTCCAGCCGCTCGAACAAGCGCCAGCGAGACTGCCTGCTCCCTCCTCCCCGCGGCCGGTTGTGCTTCCGCGCAGGCCTCACCACCCCACCGTACTCCCATCGCTGGCCTAGCCATCCCTCTACTCACCCACACTTGTTGTTATTCTCTGGCGGTAGCAGACGAACCAGTAAACCCGCGAACAGTCGTACTCCCCTCCGTGTGGAAACAACTGCCGAGTCTTCCCTGGCTCTGTGTCGTTCCCTTCCTAGGCCTCGCCATCATCCACCGCCCTGGTCAACATGGTCAATGACCGACATGCATCTGAAGTGGACTGTACATGGAGAGGCTAACAACTGGGTCCATGGCCGCATGCAAGGAAATGCCTCCTTATTACGCGCAAAATAATCATTCCTCCACCTGACATCTAGGTCCCACCGAAAGCGCCTCTGTATTTGGCAAAGAAAATGTTACCTCCGCTGACAGCTCAGACCCACCAGCTATATCTTCGCACGCAAGGAAGTGCGTCCTTATTACGCACAAAAAAATGAATACTCCCCCTACTAGCTGGGACCCAGTATAGTGGCAGGCTGACTTGTGGGCCTACTAAGTTGACGGGGATGGAGGGCTTTGTCAACTTAGTCAATATGCACGATTCTAGCTCAAGTGACCGTACGATGTCCATCCAATGGCTGTAGTGCTTCTTCAACCTCTCGTCTTCTTGCTCCAGCCGCCCAAACCAGCGCCGGTCGTGCCTCTTGCTCCTGCCTCCCATGGCCGACTGCGATGCGGCGGAGGCCTCATCGGCCCCTACTACTCCCACCGCTGATCAGACCATCCCTCTACTCACCCATACCCCTTGTTATTCTGCGGCAACGGCAGCCTCACACCGCAGCAAACCAGTGAACCCTCATACTTCTCTACGCGTGGGCATCCATTGTTGCGTCTTCCCCGGCTCCGCATCATCCCCTTCCTAGGCCTCGCCGTCGTCCACCGCCCTGGTGCTCTCGGTGCGGCGTGGTCAACGTGGTCAAGGAACGGGTTCCATCAGAGGTGGACTGTACGTGGAAAGGCTGACAGCTGGGTCCACGGCCGCAGCAAGGAAGTGCCTCCTTATTACGCGGAAAATAATTATTCATGCACCTGACAGTGGGGACCTACCGGACGGGCCACCTTATTTCGCGAAAAGAACGTTTCCCCCCGACTGCTGGGACCCACCAGCTACATCTTCGCATGCAAGGAAGTGCGTCCGGGCAAAAAAACGATGCGGCCCCTAACTGCTGGGACCCACCAGCTATATCTTCGCACGCAAGGAAGTGCCTGACGGTCGGGACCCACCTGGTCGAAGCGTACGTAGCATTGTCATTTTGGTTGTGAACATGTACGTACATACTGGTCGATGTAGAGCGCGCACGTGTCGTAGTATAGGCGCACATGTAGCATGTACACGTACATACAATGGCCAGTGTGCAAGAAAGAAAATATAGCCATGTACGTACATACGGGCGGGGTATCGAACGCCTACTCGTGCATATGTACGGCCATGGCTCGTGTACATGGCTTGGTCGGAACGGAGAAACTGCGTCGTCGTCGTGATCATGGGAAGCCAACCGGCTGGGTTGGAACAGAATGCGTCGTCGTGTTCATCGGGAGGGCTTGGATGGAACAGCCGTTGGAAACGAGGCCTGGCGTACTGCAGGACGGAGGAAACGGCCTTGTGTTCGACCGGCCACGGTCGAAACGGGATCCTGTTCATCAGGAGGGGTCTGATGTACCGCAAAACTGAGGAAACGGACCTCCTACGGTCGAAACGGGGGTCCTGTTCATCGGGAGGGGAGTAGCGTACCGCAAAACAGAGGAAACGGACTTGTGTTGGAGCGCTACGGTCGAAATGGGGGTCCTATTCATCGGGAGGGGTGTGGCGTACCGCAAAACGGGACTCCATGGGATACTGTTCATCTCCACCGTCGACCCCCTCCAGCCTCCACGGGCTACTGTTCATCCACCGTCGACCTCCTCCAGCCTCCACCTGCGACTGTTCATCCACGGGCTCCTGTTCATCCAGCCTCCACCGCGTGCTACTCCACCGGCTACTGTTCAACCAGCCCTCTCCACAGGCTCCTGTTCAACCACCCCTCCACGGGCTATTGTTCATCTAGCCCTCCACCGTCTACTGTTCATCCAGCCCTCCACGGGGTGGTCCTGGTCATCTAGCCCTCCATAGGGTCCTATTCATCCAGCCCCAACCGGCTCGATCGATCGGGGTCTTGTTCATCCAGAGGCAACACCACGGGGTCCTGTTCATCCACCCCCACCGGGAATTGTTCATCCAACCCCCCCCCCCAGCAACACTCACTGTTCATCCATAGGCAGCATTGATCAGCTTCAGTTAGCAGCAGTAGCGAAGGAATCGTTCGAACGGGTTCAGTTAACAGCCATCGATCAATCTCTCCGGTTCAGTAATGCGTAGCCTATAGTGCAATCGCTCGGGTTCATTAGGCGAACGCCTCGCTCGGGTTCAGTTAGAGCCCAATGCCTCGCACCCACGTGTGTGCGTGTACGAGAGAAACACGCAAACCTCCGTGCATCTCTCGTCCCCGACCACCCACCATAACCAGGAACACCCCGATATTTTCCTCGCCCTCGATTCTACCACGGTTTTTTCCGTCATGGATGGCCCAAAGAATGTCGTGCAGCTGCGTCTCCGGCTCGCACAGGACGAAAAGCCCATTTCCTGTCATGATTTTTTGTCATAGAAGTAGGAGCCCACCACATCTATGATGATACCGGGTTTTGTCACAATTATCATCATAGAAGTGTCATAAGTATGACAGAAAAAATTCGTTCGGCCCAAAATGTCACGGATGTGTCTTTTTTGTAGTGTATGAAGAAAATCTGGGTTCCCAAAAAATGTGTTGAAAGTCTTCAGGTGAATGTCATCATGACACCACCTGTGAAGAATAGGAACCCCAGATCAAATTCTTCATATGGACCGAAGTCCTCATATGGATCCAAGTCCTCATATGGACCAAATTCCTCACGTGTATCAAATTCCTCATATGGATCCAGATCCTCATATGAACATCATCGTGGTAACACTTCTATGCTTATTCATATGCTTACTCTAACCCCTCTTATGTGAAACAAAGTGGATAGGCTTCTATGCCACCTTTTTCTTATGGAGCTCATAGAATGATGAACTCTTTGCCACCCCTCCAGATGTGGGTGGTGAAGAAAAAGAACTAATCTCTTATGCAGGATCAGGTCTCCAAATGAACTTGAACGTCTGATGAACTTGCTGGAGACCTGAATTCGCTTGAAAGGACGCAAGCTAATCATGAAGAAATGAATTTTCGTTTCTCACGTCCTCATACTGCTATATCTATTCTATTGCTTGATGAAATTGATCTGATGAATTTGATGTCATATTCTTCACTAGTGAAGTATATGAGTTCATAAAATGCACTAATTCATCTGTAGGATGATCAACCCAAAGCCACTGAGTGGGTCCTCGATAGTGGATGTACAAATCACATGACCGGTGACAAGAATCTATTGATGGACACTACTTTATCTCCATCGCATCTAAAGCATATCACCTATGCTGACAAAGGTAAAAACAAGGTATTGGGTCTAGGTAAGGTTGCGATCTCAAAGGGTCGACACATGGACAAAGTCATGCTTGTCGAGTCCTTAGGGTTCAACCTCATGTCTGTCTCAATGCTTTGTGATCTTGATATGGTTGTTGTCTTTGGCAAGTATCGTTGTGTTGTGATCATGGAAGCTGACAAGTCCAAAGTCTTCAAAGGATTTAGGAGAGGAGACTTGTATATTGTTGATTTCTCTACAGGACCACAAGCTGCTACATGTCTACTTGCAAAAGCTTCAGAAGGCTGGCTATGGCATCGACGACTTGGCCATGGTGGCATGAGGAACTTGCACATGCTCGCGAAGAAGAAGCGTGTCATTGGCATCGAGGGCATCAAATTCCTCAAGGATCACATGTGTGGAGCTTGTGAAGCTAGAAAGATGACCAAGGCCAAGCATCCATCAAAGGCTATCATGACTACCACTCGTCCATTTGAATTGCTTCACATGGATCTCTTCGGCCCTACTCATTATGCCACATTCACTAATGTTGCGTCTTTATATGGCTTTGTTATTGTTGATGACTATTCTTGGTACACATGGGTGCATATCATCACTTACAAAACTGAAGTGCAGGAAGTCTTCAAACGGTTTTCCTCGAGGGCTTCAACAAACTTCGGAGTGAAGATCAAGCACATTAGAAGTGACAATGGGACCGAGTTCAAGAATACTGGTCTTGATGACTATCTTGATGAACTTGGTATTACTCATGAGTTATCGGCTCCTTATACTCCTTAGTAGAATGGCACCGTGGAGCGCAAGAGCAGGACTCTTATTGAGATGGCTCGCACTATGCTTGATGAATACAAGACGCCTCCTCGCTTATGGCCTGAGGTAATTGATACTGTGTGCCACATCATCAACAGGGTATATCTTCACAAATTCTTCAAAAAGACCTCATATGAACTCCTCACTGACAAGAAACTCAGTGTGAGTTATTTCAAAGTCTTCGGTGCTAAATGTTGGATTAGAGATCCCCATCACAATTCTAAATTTGCATCGAAAGCACATGGAGGTTTTATGCTTGGTTAAGGAAAGGACTCACACACCTACAGAGTCTTCAACACCTATCACCACAAGGTTGTTGAAACTGTAGATGTGCAGTTCGATGAAACGAATGGCTCGCAAAGAGAGCACCTACCTCTTGTGCTAGATGAAATGCCACCTGAGGAATCCATTAAATTCAAGGCTACTGAGGATGTCATTCCTACCAAAGAATCCGCTGAAGAATTCATTCCAGAACATGAAGAACATCATGCTGATGCACCTGAGGAAAATGTCTATGAAGAAAATGCTGAGCCCACTCAACCTCGTCAACCTGCTCATCCTCGCACCGCAAATGAAGTGCAGACTGAGAGAATCATCAATGACATCAAAGCACCAGGTCCTCTCACATGCTCAAAGGCTTCACATTTTTCTAACTTTTGTGGGCACTTTGCTTTTGTCTCTATCACAGAGCCCACCAAAGTAGATGAGGCATTTCTGGAGCCTGAGTGGATTCAAGCGATGCAAGAGGAACTTCATCAATTCGAGCTCAACAATGTCTGGGAACTTGTCAAGCGACCAAACCCACGCAAGCATAATATCATCGACACCAAATGGATCTACCGCAACAAGCAAGATAAAAATGGCCTTGTGGTGAGGAATAAGGCATGACTTATAGCTCAAGGCTACACACAGGTTGAAGGAATTGATTTTGATGAAACTTTTGCACATGTTGCTAGACTTGACGCTATTCGCATATTACTTGCTTATGCTAACCATCATAATATCATCTTATATCAAATGGATGTGAAAAGTGCATTCCTCAATGGTAAGCTTGAGGAAGAAGTATTGTTGCTTAACCCCCAGGTTTTGAAGATCCAAAGCATCCTGACCAAGTCTTCAGACTCAATAAGGCCCTCTATGGCCTCAAGCGGGACCCTCGGGCGTGGTATGATACTTTGAAGGAATTCCTCATGAAGAAAGGCTTTAAAACCGATTCACTTGACCCAACTCTTTTCACCAAAACCTATGATGATGAATTATTCGTGTGCCAAATATATGTTGATGATATTATCCTTGGTTGTACGAACCAACGTTACAGTGATGGACTTGCCTGTATGAGGAGTGAGGAATATCAAATGTCTATGATGGGAGAATTAAAATTCTTCTTAGGTCTTCAAATTCGTCAACAGTGCAACCGCATCTCCATATCTCAAGAGAAATACCTCAAGGATGTGATGAGGAAATTGGGCGTGCAAGATTGCAAAGGTGTCAAAATCCCTATGCCCACAAATGTCCATCTATGCACTGATGAAAATGATATTGACTTTGATCAAAAGGTATACTGCTCCATGATTGGATCTTTATTGTATCTATGTGCATCCAGGCCAGATATTATGCTTAGTGTTTGCATGTGTGCCCATTTTCAAGCTACACCGAAGGAATCACACCATAAGGCAGTGAAGCATATTCTTTCATATCTAGCTCACACTCCAACACTTGGATTATGGTATCCCAAGGGCTAGGCTTTTGATCTCATTGGATATTCTGACTCTGACTATGCTGGTGATCGTGTGGATAGCAAGTCAACATCAGGCACATGCCATTTCCTTGGACGATCCTTAGTATGTTGGTCCTCAGAGAAGCAGAATCGCGTATCACTCTCTACTGCTGAAGCTAAGTACATTGCTGCTGGTTCGTGTTGTCACTACTGCAGGATGCTGCTAACGCAACACTACGATCAAAGGCCCTTTGAGGAAATTGTGTGTGATGCCTTAATCGCAAACGGTGATGCAAAAAACCGTCAAAAAAGATGCAAAATGTTTGCGATGAATGATACATCAAAAACGGTTTAGATTTTAGTTGCGTGTGCGATGAGGGGCATACGATTGATCTACATGAACTATTTGCGATGAGACAGAACAACAGAAACGGGCAGCCAGATCAAGGTGTGTGTGATATATGGCATACAGTTCACTCTGATGAACCATTTCCGATGATTGAGGTGAACACAAATGATTCAGCGTAACAAGATGTGTGTGATACCCAGCAAATAGGTTGGTAATCAGAATTGTGTGCGGTCATTATAGACAGCCCATACATTTTTGTGAATTGTGTGCTCGCCAGGGCACATAGTTCAACAAACTAACCTGTGGGCGATAATGTAGAAGATCTCCGTCGAATACATATTACTAACCGTCTGTGATGAGATTGACAGGATAAACAGAGATATATACAGTCTGCTTAATTTAGACCTTCTTCTTGTTGTTGTTGTTGTTGTTGTTGGATGGCCCCATGACATCATCTTGGTGAGGATGCTTCTTGCCGCTAACCGTTGGCTTTTCATCGCCGCCGCCATCATCATCGTCGTTGGTGTCACCGTCATCCTCCTCCTCGTTCGACCATTCCTTCTCATCATCGTCGTCGTCCTCTTCTTCGTCCTCCGATGGCTCCTCGTCTGTCTGGTTGTCGTCTGACGACTCTAGAGGCGGCATCCTTTCCATGAACCAGATATAATCAAGGTATGGGCTCGACGCCGAACTCATGGAAGACGAGCGGGATGATTCCGATGTTGACCTATCATCGGGCGCCAGACTGCTGGCCGAATTGTCATCCTTGTTGTCGCTCGACACGGCTGCAGAGTGTGCGCCAGTGTGTAGTGCGGCCTACCGGGGACGATGAAGATGGTGGACACTTAAGCGGAGGAACTGCCAATTGAAGAGGGGTTTTTTTGCGCAGTGGGGGGGGGGGAATTGAAACGGGGGTTGACGTATTATCTAACCGGTGATATAATCAACCGCAATTATTTGTACCCAGTTGCTCCAAATTCCTGGGGTTGCACAGGACTCCTATTGGCTATTTGGCTGGTTTCCTTTCTCAGGACAAAAACAAGGAACGAGTTTTGGGATTATGCACCGGTACCGGTACGAATGGAGTAGGACAGTTGGCAAGCAATACATTGAGCTCTTCTTATTGATAAAGCCAGTAATAATCAAACTAGAAAGGAAAAGAAAAAAGACAAAGAAAAATATCTGCACGAATCTTCGCGTAACATCAATGGCATAGGACCTAGATGTGCATTACTTAGAGCACATCTAGATGTGCTTTAGCAATACTGTCAAACAAAATCATCATTGCAAACAGCTCATAGAACATGGCTAATGCGACAACCACAACTACACATGCTAGTTCCTTCTTGTCTCTTGCTTTCATCTGTTGCCTGTGATTGATTCTTTCTTGCTTCATCATACTGATTGTACATTCCAGGTCAGCCAGTTTCTTCTTCATGTTTACGTTATCTTCTGCGAGCTTGGTGATAACACTCCGAGCCCTGCCATGCCATTCTTCATCCAGAAAGTTAACAAAGGCACAAGCCTCATATCCCTGCCAATGTTAAATAGTATTTAGGATGAGTGGTGGCATTAACTAAAGTAAAATGATGAACTTAATTAGCACTAACCACTAAGGGGCAACTGAGAAACCGCCTGCCAATGTCGAATCCCTCCGTGCATACACGTCGAGCGGGAGTGTGCCCGTGCACACAACTCAGCTTTTGGTACTTCTCGATGGCGCAAAACTCGGAGTTGAAATCGTGTTGCGGGAGACTGGAGTCATGCTCCAGATTCGACGGCAGATCCCTTTCCTGGGGGGAGGGGGTCATTCATGACGGATTCAGCAAGGAGCTATACTTTGGACATGGTAAAAAAGATTGGGATAGATTGGAACCTGACAGGACGATTCGGATCCGTAGTACACCTGCCTTCTGATGACCTTAGGCAAGTGCTCGGCGGCGACCACCGTCGTGGCGGCGATACGAGCAGGAGCAGCCACACCGAAACCATCAGCACCACTCCTCCGCATTCCCCCAATGTTAGTGCCACGCGAGGGAATTTGGAGGCTATGTAGGGATTTGGGGGAAATGGGGAAATTGTGAAAGATAAGCTAATGGACGGGAACTACTTATGGCACTATATGTTATATACGGCACACTATTTATACATGTCGTTTGTGTTAGGTATTACAACGTCACACACGATTTCCGCACCAAACTGTGTGAGAAGATAATGTAGATTAGACACGGTTGCCGTTACATAACCGTATGTGATGTACTACCCTATCCATATAATTGGGTTACAGTGAGACACCATGTAAACAGCCACTCTGCAGATATCCGTCAAAAAATAGTTGCTCTTCATATAGAGATGGCGGCGGCGGCCTATGCAGCGGCTACCGGAGAAGAGGTCAATCCTCGGTCGATGGGTGATGGCGGCGTCATAGGAGGTCAATCCTCAGTCTGCGGTGGGAGATAGGAGGAGCTCAACCATCGATGTCGGCGACTGCGTGATTCGATCTCATCCATGGCGGTCGATGGCGGGATAGTGGAGGTCGAATTTCAGGTGGTAGCCGCAATAAGCATCGCGCTTCTGTATCTGTTGGGTGGAGGACGCCGCGTGGCTAATTAATTAAGGTATTCTTTTCGTGAGTGGCTTAACTAAGGTATTCAATTCCTAAGGGTAGTGTTGTACTAGTACTCTGCTTGTAAATTGACTAGCCATTAATTTTTGTCATTGCACGTCTGGATAACAACATGGAGTGCCCTCAGTAATTATGAAAATAAAACCTTGTGATTTATGCATGCATCTTTGGGCAGCGGTTAATCCGTGTATTAATATTGTTGTTTTGTTTTTAATTACCATTTGTGTGTTGCAGATGGAATGATCTCGATGGATGAAGAATCAGAAAACCGCAGATTTTATTAGTGGTGTGATAGAGTTAATGAATTTGGCTGAAAGTACAAAGAGGAGAATTGGTGATGCGGATTACATCCTGTGTCCATGTACTAATTGTGCCAATACAGAGTCACATGAAGTTGCAGATGTCCAGATGCACTTAGTCTCTAGGGGATTCATGGATGGATATACACGTTGGACCAGACACGGAGAAGAGGAGGTCATGGATGAAGATACCCAGGGCAGCAAGATGCCAAACCCCGATCAGTGTCACATGGATGTTGAATCTAACATTGGGGCAGAGGCATCAAGCTACCAATGGAACACCGGAAAGCCGAAATGCCCAATGGAAAACCAAGACGTCGACGCAGATGACGACATCTTGATATGCCAGATTTTTCTACTATGATTGCAGATTCCAAGGGCCCAAAAATGGATATGATTGGGTACAAGGATCTGCCAACCATTGATGCGGACTCCAAGAAAGAATTGTATCTAGGTTGCAAAAATAAATATTCCAAGTTGAGTGCCACCCTGGCGCTTCTCAGATTTAAAGCAGCAAACGGTCTATCAAACAAGGGCTTCACAAAGATGTTAGGTCTTTTCAAAGAAATTCTTCCGAAAGATAATGTGCTCCCCAAAAGCACGAATGAAGCGAAGAAAATTGTTTGCCCATTGGAACTTGAAGTACATAAGATACACGCTTGTGTGAATGATTGTATATTGTACCATGGTGAGTACAAAGATTTGCGTGCATGTCCCACATGCGAGCATGCACGATACAAGCGCGGGAGAGCAAAGGACAAGTACAAATTGGATGACAAGATCAAGACAGGAATCCCGTTCAAGGTTGTTTCGTACTTGCCTTTAATTCCAAGGTTGAGGCGTTTGTTTGCAAACCCTAGAGAGGCAAAGAGGTTGCGGTAGCATCATGATGAGCAAATTGCGGATAAGTTTATGAGGCACCCGAAAGATGGGGCTCAGTGGGAATTAATCGAAAATAAGTTTGAAAAACTTGCCAAGGATCCAAGAAGTATAAGGATCGAGGAGTGTACTGATGGGATGAATCCTTTTGGCGATATGAGCACCAATCACAGCACATGGCTGGTGCTTCTGTGCATATATAACCTAGATCCTTGGTTGTGTATGAAGAAAAAATACATTATGATGTCAATGATTATTGATGTCTACGACACAACCTTCTTCTTGTAGATGTTGTTGGGCCTCCAAGTGCAAAGGTTTGTAGGACAGTAGCAAATTTCCCTCAAGTGGATGACCTAAGGTTTATCAATCCGTAGGAGGCGTAGGATGAAGATGGTCTCTCTCAAACAACCCTGCAACCAAATAACAAAGAGTATCTTGTGTCCCCAACACACCCAATACAATGGTAAATTGTATAGGTGCACTAGTTCATCGAAGAGATGGTGATACAAGTGCAATATGGATAGTAGATAATAGTTTTTGTAATCTTAAAATATAAAAACAGCAAGGTAACTAATGATAAAAGTGAGCACAAACGGTATTGCAATGCGTTGAAACAAGGCCTAGGGTTCATACTTTCACTAGTGCAAGTTCCCTCAACAATAATAACATAATTGGATCACATAACTATCCCTCAACATGCAACAAAGATTCACTCCAAAGTCACTAATAGCGGAGAACAAACGAAGAGAATATGGTAGGATACGAAACCACCTCAAAGTTATCCTTTCTGATTGATCTATTCAAGAGTCCGTAGTAAAATAACATGAAGCTATTCTTTCCATTCGATCAATCATAGAGTTCGTACTAGAATAACACCTTAAGACACAAATCAACCAAAACGCTAATGTCACCTAGATACTCCAATGTCACCTCAAGTATCTGTGGGTATGATTATACGATATGCATCACACAATCTCGGATTCATCTATTGAAACCAACACAAAGTACTTCAAAGAGTGCCCCAAAGTTTCTACGGGAGAGTCAAGACGAAAACGTGTGCCAACCCCTATGCATAGGTTCATGGGCGGAACCCACAAGTTGATCACCAAAACATACATCAAGTGGATCAATAGAATACCCCATTGTCACCACGGGTATCCCACGCAAGACATATGTCAAGTGTTCTCAAATCCTTAAAGACTCAATCTGATAAGATAACTTCAAAGGGAAAACTCAATTCATTACAAGAGAGTAGAGGGGGAGAAACATCATAAGATCCAACTATAATAGCAAAGCTCGCGATACATCAATATCATACCACCTCAAGAACACGAGATAGAGAGATCAAACACATAGCTACTGGTACATACCCTCAGCCACGAGGGAGAACTATTCCCTCCTCATCATGGAGAGCGTCGGGATGATGAAGATGGCCACCGGAGAGGGATACCCCCTCTGGCAGGGTGCTGGAACGGGTCTAGGTTGGGTGGCTACGGAGGCTTCTGGCGGCGGAACACCCGATCTATTCTGCTCCCCGAAGTTTTTACGGTATATGGGTATATATGGGAGGAAGAAGTACGTCAGTGGACCTCCGAGCTATCCACGAGGCAGGGGGCGCCCCCCCCCCACCCTCGTAGGCAGCCCGGGACTCTCCTGGTCCATCTCTGATACTCCGTGGGCTTCTTCTGGTCCAAAAATAAGTTCCGTGAAGTTTCAGGTCAATTGGACTCCGTTTGATTTTCCTTTTCTGCGATACTCTAAAACAAGGAAAAAAACAGAAACTGGCACTGGGCTCTGGGTTAATAGGTTAGTCCCAAAAATAATATAAAAGTGCATAATAAAGCCCATAAACATCCAAAACAGATAATATAATGGCATGGAACAATCAAAAATTATAGATACGTTGGAGACGTATCAATTATCCAAGGCCCGAAGCAACCTAGAAATGACATCGACATTTACTTTCAACTACTGGTAGAAGAACTACTGACAATGTGGATAGATGTGTGATACGTCTCCAACGTATCTATAATTTTTGATTGCTCCATGCTATATTATCTACTATTTTGGACATTATTGGGCTTTATTATCCACTTTTATATTATTTTGGGACTAACCTATTAACCAGAGGCCCAGCCCAAAATTGCTGTTTTTGCCTATTTTAGGGTTTCGAAGAAAAGGAATATCAAACGGAGTCCAAACGGAATGAAAGCTTCGGGAACGTGATTTTCTCATAGAACAAGATCCAGGAGACTTGGACCCTACGTCAAGCAACCAAGAGGGAGGCCACAAGGTAGGGGGGCGCGCCTACCCCCCAGGCGTGCCCTCCACCCTCGTGGGCCCCCTGTTGCTCCACCGACGTACTCCTTCCTCCCATATATACCTACGTACCCCCAAATGATCAGATACGGAGCCAAAAACCTAATTCCACCACCGCAACCTTCTATATGCATGAGATCCCATCTTGGGGCCTGTTCCGGAGCTCCGCCGGAGGGGGCATCCATCACGGAGGGCTTCTACATCAACACCATAGCCTCTCCGATGAAGTGTGAGTAGTTTACCTTAGACCTTCGGGTCCATAGTTATTAGGTAGATGGCTTCTCTCTTTTTGGATCTCAATACAATGTTCTCCCCCTCTCTTGTGGAGATCTATTCGATGTAATCTTCTTTTTGCGGTGTGTTTGTTGAGATCAATGAATTGTGGGTTTATGATCAAGATTATCTATGAACAATATTTGAATCTTCTCTAAAGTCTTTTATGTATGATTGGTTATCTTTGCAAGTCTCTTCAAATTATCAGTTTGGTTTGGCCTACTAGATTGATTTTTCTTGCAATGGGAGAAGTGCTTAGCTTTGTGTTCAATCTTGCAGTGTCCTTTCCCAGTGACAGTAGGGGCAGCAAGGCACGTATTGTATTGTTGCCATCGAGGATAACAAGATGGGGTTTTATCATATTGCATGAATTTATCCCTCTACATCATGTCATATTGCTTAAGGCGTTACTCTGTTTTCATGAACTTAATACTCTAGATGCATGCTGGATAGCGGTAGATGAGTGGAGTAATAGTAGTAGATGCAGGGAGGAGTCGGTCTACTTGTCCCGGACGTGATGCCTATATACATGATCATACCTAGATATTCTCATAATTATGCTCAATTCTGTCAATTGCTCAACAGTAATTCGTTCACCCACCGTAAAATACTTATGCTCTTGAGAGAAGCCACTAGTGAAACGTATGGCCCCCGGGTCTATCTTCATCATATTAATGTTCCAATACTTAGTTATTTCCTTTGCTTTTATTTTACTTTGCATCTTTATCATAAAAATACCAAAATATTATCTTATCATATCTATCAGATCTCACTCTCGTAAGTGACCGTGAAGGGATTGACAACCCCTTATCGCGTTGGTTGCGAGGAGTTATTTGTTTTGTGCAGGTCCGAGGGACTCGTGCAGCTATGACGCCCGGGTAATTAAGCTACAGTGATCCTCTACTAATGATGTGATGACACCTCGATTACTGTTGCTAATCTCGCGTTAGTTCGAAACCGATTCAAATTCAAAATCAAAATCAAGCTAACAATAAAAGTTTTGAACCGTCAAATCTAAAATGTTCAAATTGTAGCAAATAAATCATGGATGGTTATGGTGGTGAAACCACATTGTTATGACATTTTTAAATACTCCAAATGAAATATTACATCAGCCAAAACCAATAATTACATGCCTTTTTTTGAAGTATAAAATATTAAACTAATTCTTTTGGGTGCCCAAGATATAGTGGCATTAGAATAATAAGTAGTGATACTATTTTAGGAACTAAGATCATAATTATAAAAACTAAAATAGAAAGAAGCTAAAAATAAAACAGAAAAGGAAAAATTAAGAAAAACAAAATGCAAAAAAAGAAATAAAAGGACCCCCCCTCCCCCCGCTCATTGGGCTTCGGCCCAGCAAACCACCAGGCCGCCTGGCCGGCCCAACCGCCCACCCACTCCCCCCATAACCCCCCACTACCGTAACCCTAACCCACCCGTGTCGCCCCCACTTCGCCCCCACTCACCTCGCTCCCCACTCCACCCCCCGATCTAGATCGAGATCGGGGGCACGACCCAGACGAGGCCGCAGCGCATGCCGCTCGCCCCCGACACCGTCGTCGGACCGCCCCACCTCACGCCGGCGTCCCACCGCCACACCGACGCCGCCCCGTCCTCACCTCCTCCCGACTAGCGTCCAGCGCTCGGCGCCCCCACCCCGTCACCGCTCGATGCCGCCGCCACCGGATCGCCCTCGCTGCCATTCGCCGGCTCACCCACTGTCGGCGTTCTAGGAACGGGGGTCCCCATACTTGCCTGCCTGTGGCCTGCGGTGTGGCTCGAGCGGGGCCCAGCGCGACCCATCTTCATCAACACGAGGCGCAAGACCCTCGCGAGGGGCCAAGCCTCGCGAGGCGGACAACACGGCGCATCCTCAGGCACAGCCTCGTCAGGCGGGCTCGCGAGGAGGCAGAGAGTTCAAGGCGGGGTACCTCGCGAGGTGCCCATGACGCAAGCCATGACGACACAGGGCACCAGGCGGGTGCCAGCGCGCGCAGCGTCCCTCTTTCCTCTTTGGTGCAAAGGGAGCAAGCGTATCAGCGGAGTACCGAGGCATCAGGCAAAGGTTGCCACTTCGGTGCAACGAGACTAGGACCAGGAGGACTATGAGACGGAGGTCACCATGGAGCCCAGCGCGGCGTCATCTCCAGAGCCTTTGGCAGGCGAAGACTGCTTTTGTCAGGATAGACGTACTCGTTGCCCCCCTTCAAATTAGCCCGCCATTGTTGGATCCCTTCCCGCTCAATATTTGGGGAGAGGACCAGGGCCTCTATAAATAGGACTAGCCACCCACATAGCAAGGGGTTCGATTCCTGGTCGCTCGGTCCGGGATCTGAAAGAAAAGAGAGAGAAAGGCTACTGAACTCTTCATAGCAGTTCATCGCCGCAGCCAAGAACAGACCCTCGCGAGGCTGTTCTTCCTTGTATTGTTCATCCACACCAGCCCCAGGAGGCAATCCATCCACCACACACTGGAGTAGGGTATTACACCACATCGGTGGCCCGAACCAGTATAAATCTTGTGTCTTCCGTGCAGTTCTTTTAGTAGTTTAGATCCCCTCGAGACGGAGAGGTTGAAGGCGAGATTTCCGCATGCACCCCAGTGTTCGAACCTTAAGGGTCTGCCGGAACCCAAAATCCGACATTTGGTGCGCCAGGTAGGGGTGCGCCGGAATTCATCTTCCACCGCTCCGTGCCCCGTCGCGTCCTCATCGCCATGACAGGCAACCAGGAGGTCAACCCCGACCCGTGGGCTGCATGGCCCAAACGCGTGGAACCACTCGCCTCGGGCGACCCCGCGCCCCAGGCAGCTCGCGGTCCGTAGGGCGCTACGGGCCGCGGCGACGCGGACAGACTTCGGCAACCCTTACGCCGCGGCAGGCTCGGTCGGCGGCAAGGGCCTCCAATCACGCTGCAACAACGACACCATACACCCGCCAGGAGCAGGCGAATTCGAGGGCCGTGCTCACAGTGGCCCGAGAGCTGCTGCGATGCAGGCTGCTGGAGGGTGGCCATGACGTGCTGCTGGAACGAGTGGCGGAGCTCCTGGGCTTCGCCGCCTCGGGGGCTCACCCCTTCTCCACCCAGCACCCATCTCAAGCCTGGAGCGACCCGCACGGGGGCTCCGCGCGCGCCCGCGGGCTTCAAGGCTACTCCGACGCCAGCGAAGCTGTCACCACCGGGCCGGTGGGGGTGCTGCCCCCGCCCCCGGCCTGCGAAGGAGAAGGGCTCGACGCAACCCGCGGCCCCGGAGGGCGGCCACATTGCCACCCAGTGGCAGGCATGACAGGTGGGGGCGCATGGCATGCGGGGCGCCACGGCATGGCGTACGGGATGACGGCGACGGAAGAGTACGTGCCCTGCATGATGGACCAAGGACACCCTCACGAGGACGGGCAGGGCTCACTCCTCGGCCCCAGCTGCGGGGCGAGGTGATGGAGGCTGAGCCCTTCCCGGCGCCCCAGGATGAGGCCGCTGGCCACGCCGGAGGCAGCGATCACCGGGCGCCGCTAACTCTTCGGGGGCAGGTATATGCTAACCGTGGATCGCAGGAGGTGCAGGTCGCCGCAGCGAGTGGCCGCCCCGCTCCTACAGCCCCTCACCCCTCGGGAGGAGGGTGTAGGGGGCTACAGGGGAGGGGCCGGGATCCGACATCACCACTGCGGCATTCGGAGCAAGGCGTTCTCAGGAAGTAGGCCCTCTGCTGGGGAGGTGCCTCAGGGCCTGCCCCTGGCAGAGGACCCGTGGTCATCGGGGGAACCGCTGGCGACCGCTCTACCCCATCGGGCGGCGTCCTGGGTTCCGGTCATTGCTGATGGCACTAGAGTGTGGCGCAAGGCGGGGCCCTCGTCTGGCGATATGAAGCAAGGCCAGTACCTGTGAAGAAGGCCCAGTGCCTGTGAAGCTCGCCGCCCCGTGACACTCTCACGTAAAAATGAGTGGGGCTGTACACGCCCCGGAGTCTCAGGGGTGCCGGCCTCAGGCCCTGGGGCTCCCTCCCACGCCCAGTGGACAGCACTTAGCTCCGCGCTGGTGAGAAGACGTCGAAGACTAGATTAGGTGCCGGACGCGGCTTTTTGTCTGCCTTTTGTTGCCTTTCCCTTTGGCTGTTGCTTTCCCCTGCTGGATTTAAGTTGGATTCCAATTTGAGATTTGCGTGTGTTTGGGGGAGGGGTGCTTGTTCTCGCTCGAGCTGTTCTCGCGTTCTAGTTGCCGCTTCGTCACAGCTGCCTCCCCTTGCGAGCCCCTCGCGAGCCGGGTCAGGCCAGGCTAGTGCGCAGCCCAGGCTGCCGCTATTGCTCCCTCTCGGGAGGATTTTCGGGTGCCTGTGGAGGTTGTCCTATCCGGAAAAGGCCCAGAGCCTGTGAAGCAAGGCAAGTGCCTGTGAAGCTCTCGCTCTAGAGGAAAAGGCCCAGAGCCTGTGAAGCAAGGCGAGTGCCTGTGAAGCTCTCGCTCTCGAGGAAAAGGCCCAGAGCCTGTGAAGCAAGGCGAGTGCCTGTGAAGCTCTCGCTCTCGAGGAAAAGGCCCAGAGCCTGTGAAGCAAGGCGAGTGCCTATGAAGCTCTCGCTCTCGAGGAAAAGGCCCAGAGCCTGTGAAGCAAGGAGAGTGCCTGTGAAGCTCTCGCTCTCGAGGAAAAGGCCCAGAGCCTGTGAAGCAAGGCGAGTGCCTGTGAAGCTCTCGCTCTCGAGGAAAAGGCCCAGAGCCTGTGAAGCAAGGCGAGTGCCTGTGAAGCTCTCCCTCTCGAGGAAAAGGCCCAGAGCCTGTGAAGCAAGGCGAGTGCCTGTGAAGCTCTCGCTCTCGAGGAAAAGGCCCAGAGCCTGTGAAGCAAGGCGAGTGCCTGTGAAGCTCTCGCTCTCGAGGAAAAGGCCCAGAGCCTCTGAAGCAAGGCGAGTGCCTATGAAGCTCTCGCTCTCGAGGAAAAGGCCCAGAGCCTGTGAAGCAAGGCAAGTGCCTGTGAAGCTCTCGCTCTCGAGGAAAATGCCCAGAGCCTGTGAAGCAAGGCGAGTGCCTGTGAAGCTCTAGCTCTCGAGGAAAAGGCCCAGAGCCTGTGAAGCAAGGCGAGTGCCCGTGAAGCTCTTGCTCTCGAGGAAAAGGCCCAGAGCCTCTGAAGCAAGGCGAGTGCCTGTGAAGCTCTCGCGCTCGAGGAAAAGGCCCGGAGCCTGTGAAGCAAGGTGAGTGCCTGTGAAGCTCTTGCTCTCGAGGAAAAGGCCCAGAGCCTGTGAAGCAAGGCGAGTGCCTGTGAAGCTCTCGCGCTCGAGGAAAAGACCCGGAGCCTGTGAAGCAAGGCGAGTGCCTGTGAAGCTCTCGCGCTCAAGGGAAAGGCCCGGAGCCTGCGAAGCGAGGCGAGCGCTTGTGGAGTCATCGCGTTCGGAAGAAGGCCCAGGGCCCGTGGAGAAGGCCAACGCATGAGGAGTTTCTCATCAGCGACAACCTCACATCCTGAGAACCCAGCTAGAAAGCACCCAAGGCGTTGCGCCCTCCTGCAGGCCGCCTCTGAACCAGCGTGGGGCAAAGGTAAACCAGCCCACCATCGGGCGCAAGCGCAATTTGGTAACTACTGATAAGATAGACATAGGTTCTTACATGAGGGGCTTCCCCTCCCAAAATGCTCTCACACACCACCAGGTCGAAAGCCTGAGTTCTATTCATGCAGAGTGAAAAAGACAAGACCGATACGCTCTCAGTCGGACCAATCCCCCAATGCGTCCCCGGAAGCACCTCCTGAGCCCTCGCCGGAGTCGCCGAGCTCGCCATTGACGCCCGCGTCGCTGCCGGCGGCGTCAGGGCCGCTCGCTGCGCCATCCTCGTCAGCACCCACGACCACGTCGCTGTCGTCCGAAGCGAAGGCCCTGACGAGGGCGTCCATGTTATCCTCCACCCAGCGCGACAGGTCATCCCGGACGGCCTGGGGGACTGGGGCGATGACGGTGTCGAAGTCGAAGTGGGGATTCATGTTCTGAAGATGGCTGAAGACACGGGAGAAGGCGCGCTTGAGCAAGGCGCAGCTCCTCTCCTCTATCAACCTGTCGGCCCTAACCGACCGCGCCTCCAGCTCCGCCACCATGGCGGTGAATAACTGCAGGTTACCGGTGTAGTTGATCGTGTGAGGCTCACCGACGGACGCCTCGCAGATGTTGCCCAAGGCCGAGTTGGCGCTCTCCCTGAGCATGGCGAACATTGGGCCATGCGCGTGCTCCAGGAGCCGCTGCTGGCGAATTTCGTCGGTGTTCTGGCGCTCGACGGCATCGGCCTCTTCCACCCATTGGCGAAGGCGGAGCACCTCGGCTTGAGAGGCGGCCAGCTCTTTCTGCGCTGCCTCAACGGCGGCCCGAGAGACGTCGGCTAGCCGCATCGCCTCGTCCCGTTGGGTCCTCAGGGCCGCGGTTCTGCCTTCAGCCTCGACCCGGATCATCCTCAGCTTCCCTCGAACTCACGCTCGAGGCCTTGGTGCGCCATCGCCACCCGACGACAAACCTCCTCCAGGACACGTGCTTCCCGCGCAGCGACGTCGTCCTCCGCCTACGTCACTAGGCGCTCCCTCGTCTCCAGCCTCTCGTACTCACGGGAGCGTTCGGCAGCCTCCAGCGCCAACGCTTCCTCGCGCTTCTGAAGCTCAGCTGGGTCATTGGAGGCCACCTCCATCGACGCGAGGGCTGCCTCGCGCAGCTCCGCTTGCTCCTCCAGCGAGTGGCACCGGGCCAGGAGCTCGCGAGCTCGTTCCTCCGCCGCCTCTCGCCACCCGTCAGCTCTCCGTGCCTCCTCGATGGCCTGGGAGCGGCCACTCGGGAGGCCTCCAGCGACGCCTTCGCTTCTTCATCATCAAGGTCGCGCTGGCGGCACGCATGGGCGACGGCGGCTTCCAGCTCGCGCCTCCCTACAGCTAGATGCAGGCCCTCGGCCTCCAGGCAAGCATCTTCAGCGGCAAGCTCTTCC
The DNA here is from genome assembly GCA_034509565.1 of Triticum monococcum. NCBI lineage: Eukaryota > Viridiplantae > Streptophyta > Magnoliopsida > Poales > Poaceae > Triticum > Triticum monococcum. The sequence goes on from CM067847.1 coordinate 344,681,490, forward strand.
CCAAGCAGGTCCACCGCGTCGGCCGCTCGTCGAAGGAACCCTTGGCGGCGCAAGCGGCGCTCCCGAGCACGCTTGAGCACATCTTCCGCGTCATCATCCGCCCCAAGCAGGCGCCGGGGGCTGCGGGTCATCGCTCCCCCTTCGGGCAGGGGGCTGGGGGCTGGCGACCTCGCAACAGCCGGACGCGCCACATCAGAAGCCCGACCAAGGATCAGCCCGCCTCTAGATGAGGGGCGTAGGTGGCGCCTCAACCAGTCGCAGTCCAAGACCAGACGGGAGGTACCCGACAGGCTGGCTATCCCCTGAGAAGGCCCGCGAAGGAAAAGCGCGGGGAATGAAGGCCCGCGGCGCACCTCGGGACGATCCGCCCCCTCAAACGCCCTCACCACGAGGGCAGAGCTGCTTGGAGCACTTGAGGATGGCGGAGGAGGCAAAGCCGAGGGAGGAGGTGCCTCGGCGACCCTCGCGATCTTAGTCGGAAGGGGCCTGCGGAGCAAGAATCAGCGAAAGCAACAAGGGGATCGGGAGTCAGAGAGGAAAAAAGACTTACTCGTCAGTGGCGAAGTACTTCCTGCGCTTCAGCACGCGACAAGGGGAGTCAACACCCAGAGCCTCCCTCTTCCTCCGGAGGGCCTCGAAGTCCATGCGGAAGTGGCCCAAGAGAAGAGTGCAAGGATCAACCCGCTGCGAGGACGAGGCACTAGGACGGCCCGTGTCAGGAGCGCCCGCCTGGCGCGTGCCACCAATCACCTCGTCAGAAGCCGGGACCAGGGCCTCCAAGGCCCCGGCCCCGGGCGCTGGGAGCGGCTGCCTACCACCTTCAGCCGCAGTAGTACGGGCCTCAGGAGCTGTCTCCTCACGAGCGGCCTCAGGCGCCGCACCCTCCTCAGGAGCTGTCTCCTCACGAGCGGCCTCAGGCGCCGCACCCTCCTCCGGAGCCGTCCCCTCACGAGCGGCGCACAACGCCGCCCCCTCCTTCGGAGCCTCCATGGCCTCAGGCACCTCCTGCCTCCCTTCTCCGCCGCTTGAGGAGGAGTCGCCTTGGCCGATTGGGAGGGGAGTCACCACTACAGGGTTCTCGCGAGGCCCTTGGAGACCGGCGGGGCACAGCCCCCACTCGTTGATGTCAGGCATCTGCTTCACAAAGTCAGCCTTGCTCTGACAGAGATATAGCAAGGCCCCACCTTGCCGGATGTTGCCGAGATTGGGGTCCCCGGCCAAAGTCAGGAGCGTCGACTTCAGCGCCGCGGGGGCCAGGTCTTCTTCCTGGAGCCTCATGTCGTCCTCGCACCCCCGGAAGGCCCACATTCGGCGAGAGTGCCGCTGGAGGGGAGCGACATGGCACAACAGAAACTCCTTCACCACCTTGGGCGCTGTCACGCCGAGTTTCCTCAGGAGTGCAAAGCGGGGCCAGACGAAGACAAGCCGAGGGCTCTTCAGCGTCTCCTGGTCCCAACCCGAATTAGGGACGGTAGGCGAGGTCGGCTCCGATAGCAGGGGGCTGGGCACCCCTGTGTCCATATACAACCATCGCTCGCGGAACCCGGCCGCGGGCTGGGGGAGTCGGAAGTCAATTCCAGACGCCTCGGACACAGGCTCGGCAGCAAAGCTCGTGCATGCCCAGCGCTGGGAAGGATCGACAAGACGCAGCGAGAAGAAGTGGCGCAGCAGGGCGACCGAAGGAGGGATGCCCACCATGGCTTCGCAAACGAAGGCGAAGACCGAAAGGAGGGTGATGGACTCAGGACTGAGATGCATTAAGTGGATCTGATAATGCGAAAGCACGGCATTGAATAAATCGGAGAAAGGGGGAACCAGACCCGCCCACAAGGTATCGGTAAAACATGGGACCTCAGTGGCTGTCCTGTCAATGGAGAAGTGGGACGCAGGCCAGGTGGTCGTCCTTCCGCACTCATTGAAGACGGTGGCCAGGGCCAAGCTGTCCCTGCCCAGGCACTCTTAGTTGAGCACCGTCGATCGGCCGACGAGAGGGGCCACCGTTGGCGGCGCACAAGACGAAGGCGTGGATTTCTCTGCTCTCTCCTTCCCCGTCAGAGCCATGGCGATGGGAAGAAGGGGGGGATTCGAGATTGGATTGAAGGTAGGGGGAGGCGCTCGAAAGAAGGAAGAACAGAGGACACCCGAGCAACAGGAAAGGGGATGGCTGTGTACAACTACCAGTCCACCTAGCAGGGCGCACAATAAGGAAGCGTGGGGGAACGGTGCCGCCCACGTCCAATCAACCGTCACACGGCGTCCAAGGCCGCAGGCTGTTAGGGCCCGCGGCGCTTCGCCCTTGCCCTTTCGCCTCTCGGCACGGCCAAGTCCATGCGCGCCTTGGGCCCGGGGGCTACTGTCGGCGTTCTGGGAACGGGGGTCCCCAGACTTGCCTGCCTGCGGCCTGCGGCGTGGCTCAAGCGGGGGCCCAGCGCGGCCCATCTTCATCAACACGAGGCTCAAGACCCTCGCGAGGGGCCAAGCCTCGCGAGACGGACGACACGACGCATCCTCAGGCACAGCCTCGTCAGGCTGGCTCGCGAGGAGGCGGGGAGTTCAAGGCGGGGTACCTCGCGAGGTGCCCATGATGCAAGCCATGACGACACGGGGCACCAGGCGGGTGCCAGCGCGCGCAGCGTCCCTCTTTCCTCTTTGGTGCAAAGGGAGCAAGCGTATCAGCGGAGTACCGAGGCATCAGGCAAAGGTTGCCACTTCGGTGCAACGAGACCAGGACTAGGAGGACTACGAGGCGGAGCTCACCATGGAGCCTAGCGCAGCGTCATCTCCAGAGCGTTTGGCAGGCGAAGACTGCTTTTGTCAGGATAGACGTACTCGTTGTCCCCCTTCAAATTAGCCCGCCATTGTTGGATCTGTTCCCGCTCAATATTTGGGGAGAGGACCAGGGCCTCTATAAATAGGACTAGCCACCCACATAGCAAGGGGTTCGATTCCTGGTCGCTCGGTCCGGGATCTGAAAGAGAAAGAGAGAGAAAGGCTACTGAACTCTTCATAGCAGTTCATCGCCGCAGCCAAGAACAGACCCTTGCGGGGCTGTTCTTCCTTGTATTGTTCATCCACACCAGCCCCAGGAGGCAATCCATCCACCACACACTGGAGTAGGGTATTACACCACATCGGTGGCCCGAACCAGTATAAATCTTGTGTCTTCCGTGTAGTTATTTTAGTAGTTTAGATCCCCTCGAGACGGAGAGGTTGAAGGCGAGATTTCCGCGCGCACCCCAGTGTTTGAACCTTAAGGGTTTGCCGGAACCCGAAATCCGACACCCGCTACCTCGCCGCCGCCACCTGGAGCTCCTCTGCCTCGTCTGTCGCCCCGTCCTCGTCTCCCCCTCGACGGCTCCACCGAGCCACGCCGATCCCCTGCCCGCCAATGCCGGTGAGGGCCATGCCCTCCCCTTCTCCCATGTCCTGCTCGCGCACCGGCGCCGTCCTAGCGCGCACTCGCCCCGCACGCGCCTAGCCTGCGCCCCGCCGCTCCTCACCGGGGTTCTGCCGCCCCGCTCGTCACGGCCACATCGGCCACGCGCTGCACCGCCGCGCCCCGCTACTCCCTCGCGTGCACGCGCACACCGCACACACGCGCTGCGTCGCACCGTGCCCACCCCGAACTCCTTCTGTCGTCTGTGGCTCGCCGCCCGCCTTGCTGGTTTGCCCTGTCGCGCCGCTTCGCCGAGGCCGCGCACATCCGACCTCGCCACCACCGCCGCCCCGCGCCGGCGCTATCATGCTGCTGCTCCTTTCCCCTTCGGCAGTCGCAGCTGGCTGCGGTGGCCGTCGGCGTCGTGCTGCGCCGCAGATGGCCTGGGCGAGCACCCTGCTGGGCTGGCGCCCACGCGCCCAGCGCCCGTAACCCACTAACACCGGCGCCCACTAAAGACCCCCTGGGCCTATGACAGTGGGCCCCCATGCCCCAGAATGTTTTTTATTAAAAAAGGAAATAATTACAATAATAATTAATTAATTAAAGAATTAATCAACTTAATTAATTTTGATTAATTAAACTAAATAACTAACTAAACTAATTAAACATTTGTTATCTAATTAACCTAGATAGTTAATTACCTAATTAATTAGTCAATGACAGTGGGGCCCACCCCTAATTAATCCTGTTTGGGATAATTAAAATGTTAAATGTGACACTGACCAGTGGGACCCACTGGTCAGGTTGACCAGTCAACCCCCGTTGACTACTGACGTTAACATGACATCATGTTGATGTCATAAATCCAATTTTGAATTAAATTAAATAATTAATTAAATTCCAAAAATTAATAAATTCTTTTAAAGTTAATATACAATAAACGTAGCTCGGATGGAAAAACTTTGTACATGAAAGTTGCTCAGAACGACGAGATGAATCCGGATACGCAGCCTGTTCGTCCGCCACACATCCCTAACCTATCGAACTCGCAACTTCCCCCCTCTGGTTCGTTTGTCCAAAAATACGAAACACCGGGAATCCTTTCCCGGATGTTTTCCCTCTTTCCCGGTATCACCTAGTACTGCGTTAGGGAACACCTAGCACCGCGTATTGCTATGTTATGCCTTGTGTTGCTTTGATTGCTTTGTTATTTATTGTGTTCCTCCTCCGTTACATCTTTCCGATAGACCCCAAGACCGCTGCCGGTACCCCCGATCGACTACGGTGTTGATGACCCCTCCTTGCCAGAGCAACCAGGCAAGTCCTCCCCTTGATCACCAGATATCGCCTACTCTCCTCTATACTGCTTGCATTAGAGCTTTCCGTTAATCCTATACTGCTGCATAGCATGTCCTTGCTACTACTGTTCTTACCTTTACCTGCTATCCTACTGCTTAGTATAGGATGCTAGTGTTCCATCAGTGGCCCTACACTCTTGTCCGTCTGCCATGCTATACTACTGGGCCGTGAAAACTTTGGTTGGTGATCACGGGCATATACTATATACTTTACACTGTTACATTACCGGTGATACTGTTTGGAGATGGGGGCTGAAGGGGCAGGTGGCTCCATCCAGGTAGTGGTGGGCCTGAGTTCCCGACGGCCCCCGACTGTTACTTTGAGGCGGAGCGACAGGGCAGGTTGAGACCACCTAGGAGAGAGGTGGGCCTGGCCCTAGTCGGCGTTCCCGGTTACTTCAAAATAACATGCTTAACGAGATCTGGGTATTTGATCTGAGTCTGGCTACTGGCCTGTACGCACTAACCATCTACGCGGGGACAGTTATGGGCACTCGACGTCGTGGTATCAGCTGAAGCCTTCGTGACGTCAGCGACTGAGCGGCGCGCGTCGGGTTGGACCACATAACACAACTTCCTTTGTAATGGAGGTTGCTAGGTCTGCTCACCGGCCACGTACGCAACGTGCAGGTGTGCAATGGGCGATGGGCCCAGACCCCTGCGCCATAGGATTTAGACCGGCGTGCTGACCTCTCTGTTGTCGCTAGGTAGGGCTGCGACGTGTTGATCTTCCGAGGCCGGGCATGACCCAGAAAAGAGTGTCCGGACAAAGGGGATCGAGCGTGTTGGGAAATGTGGTGCACCCTACAGGGAAGTTAATCTATTCGAATAGCCGTGTCCCTCAGTAAAAGGACGACCCGGAGTTGTACCTTGACCTTATGACAACTAGAACTGGATACTTAATAAAACACGCCCTTCCAAGTGCCAGATACAACCGGTGGTCGGCCTCTCACAGGGCGACCAGGGGAGGATCATCGGTTAGGGTTATGCTATGTGATGCTACTTGCTGAACTTACCATCTACTCTCTTCTTCTGCTGCAAGATGGAGGTTACCAGAAGCGTAGTCTTCGACAAGACTAGCTATCCCCCTCTTATTCCGGCTTTCTGCAGTTCAGTCCACATATAATACCCTTATTCCATTTGATACCAATGCATACATATGTAGTGTAGCTCCTTGCTTGCGAGTACTTTGGATGAGTACTCACGGTTGCTTTGCACCCCCTTTTCCCCCTTTCTCTACCCGATTGCTGCGACCAGACGGTGGAGCCCAGGAGCTAGACGCCACCGTCGACGACGACGACTACTACTCGGGAGGTGCCTACTGCTATGTGCAGCCCGCTGACGACGACCAGGAGTAGTTTAGGAGGATCCCAGGCAGGAGGCCTGCACCTCTTTCGATCTGTATCCTAGTTTGTGCTAGCCTTCTTAAGGCAAACTTGTTTAACTTATGTCTGTACTCAGATATTATTGCTTCCGCTGACTCGTCTATGATCGAGCCCTTGTATTCGAGCCCTCGATGCACCTGGCTTGTAATATGATGCTTGTATGACTTAATTTTTTTGTAGAGTTGTGTTGTGATATCTTCCCGTGAGTCCCTGATCTTGATCGTACACGTTTGCGTGTATGATTAGTGTATGGTCGAATTGGGGGCGTCACAAGTTAGTATCAGAGCCGACTACCTGTAGGAATCCCCCATCCACACTCCTTGGCCAAAGTCGAGTCTAGTCACTGAAAAACTTTTACTAACATGGTTGTGTGGCTTACGGGCCCACGTCGCCGTTGGGTGGTATTAGGATCTTTTACTCCTTGTCTATACTCTGGGACTCTGATCTCTCTTCTATTCGGGTTAAATGAATTTTGCTAAATCTAACATTAGGATCTCGTTATCATTTTCACCCGGAGAGCACCTTATTACTGATGATCGTCTGCTGCACGTGAAGACCCTGAAGTTACTCTCCGTTGTTAACCCGAGAACTTGTGTTCATCGCGTTTGCAAATCCCCTTCCATCGTCAACCCTTATGGATAACTACTTGTAGTTGTTATTCTTACATTCATCCCCAGTTGGTCTTGTTATTACAAGATACCCCGAAATACTCATCGTTGTTTTCGATAATCCTTTGAGCTTACTGCCTTGTTGTTCTTTGTCACCTGAATACCCCTATGGATAATTCTCACACTTATCAAGTATCCGCTCATCCCCCAGTTGTTCATGTGTTTCACAATGGTCTTCGAAATACTATTCGATCCTCCAAAAATCCTTAGTAGCTTATTGCTCTGCAATACTTGTCTACTTGCATTATGGATGCTTTCCATATGTCTGACAATATTTGTTAGTATCCTTAGACACCGTCATTTTGATCCTATTGATTCAACATGTGTGTGAGTGCACATCAGTTGATCCTTTTAAATTATCTTTCTGGCTCAGACGTCATTTTTGAACATGAGCTTGTTCTCGACCAATCTGTTTTGCCGTCAATTGTACCCTTAGGTCTATTGAACTTATCCACCCTTGATCAGAGCGTCTGCTTCTGATCCTTCTATTTGGAAATCATAATTCCTTTGATATCTAAACATCAAATCATTCAAGTGTTCTATAATCTGATGCCCTTGCATCCTTTCTTCAACTGATTGTGTGTCGATGCTCACATCAGCTCCACTATGGACCGTCTGATCCTTTATTGGATTATTATTCGACAGTGTCCTCCTTATTCAATAACCTTGTGAGCCTATCCTCGGATACATAATGCTTTTCGTAAATTGTATCCTCTGTTTTCTCAACCATGCTCTGTTTTTGAGCTGGTGGTATTTACGATTGAAGCTTGTGGTATATGTTTCCACGATACCCTGATGGGTTGAACCTATGCCTTTCTTAATCTGTGTGAACCCGGAAGTTTTCATGGGTCATACTCCTCTGGTAATTCAATAGGTAGGTTTTGACACTGAAATCATTTTTATCTAGAGCAGTGAATGAAAGGTTATGCATTGAAGAAGTGGGAGTCGACCTTGAACTTTGTGTTCATGCCCATGGACACGATGTAGATCTTATCATTAAAGCTTCTCTTAAATTAAATTTTTCCCTTGGTATAAGTTCTTATATCTGGGATCCGGCCTTTTGCAATCGTGGTTTCGATCATATGTTCTTCTTTGACCCCATTTCACAGGCAAGTTTAAGCACTTGTCTTCTCTGGATCAATACACCAGTCCAACCTTTACTTTGATCTTCCGTCGATTATTACACCATGGTACCTCGATAATATCAAGTACTACATAACCTCTTATGAGTTCTTCATCAAGTACTAAATTCTCACTAATTCCAACTTTTCACGGGCTCTAAGTTATTTAACACTCAAAGACCGATAACTGAACCGAGTCCACACTACGGTTGAACAACTATTATAAATCTTCTTTGCTTACGAGTTTGTACCCGATCACGTCCTTCCTACCCTATTTCGCTATATCATTACTATGATGATTTTAACTGTGCTACCTGGTTCTTATTTCCGGAGCACAACTTTCGACGATAAGCTAAGCTTACGTCGATCTTCCTCATAATACCATTTTTCCTTAAAAAACGAGCTCGGTTTCGAGTTTGTGTCATACCCTTGGGTTCAATAACCTTTCGCTTCATCATTCCTTTGGCTTGATGTCATCGCCGACCGATTACATCTTCATGAAATCTCTCAACAATTGTCTCGTGATCTTCATCGGCATTCTAAGCTCTTCTAGGATGTCAATTGAGTTCATTATGAGAAATACCATCCTTGCACTCAATGATTTGTGTTATCATCGACCACTTTATTGACTTCCTCCAACACAACCTTATTCATGTTTTGTGTTATACTTTGGGATCCTTGCTATCCAGCAATTATTCTTCTTTACCTTGGAGTATTACTATCTTATATGTTAAGAAGGTCGTGAGAATTGCTCCACCTCTTAAGAATTATTGGTATAGTGATACCTCTCGCCATCACCATTCTTTCTTGGTTCCCATGTTGATTCTAGCTGGGATACCAACAGATGAATTGTGCTGCTTGGATTCTGCACTTCTAGCAACCATATTGCTTTGAAGTTAATGGTCGACATTTCATTCTTAGACCATTGGTTATAGAATCACCATTCTTACATCGGTCATGCTACCTAAGCCCACATTTCGGGTGCACCTTTCGACCAATGTTTAATTGGGTATTTTTTCCTCGAGCATACCTCATTATACCATTTGATCCGACAAATGTTATCTCCCTGTTCACATAATTGTGGAAATCCATCTTTTGGAAATCTCAATGAATTGTCACTAAATTCATCAACTGCCTCCTCACCCTCTCCTTGTTTTAATGATGAACCCTTGTTTTGGAACTCGCTTCCATAGTTCATTTTCCTGAGAATCTTACAATGTCATCTCATCAAATTGTGCCGCACCTTTTCTTCTCAGGCATCCTAAGTTTGATGTACCGTGACACCAATCGGATCTGAATCTCAGTCAAATATGATGGTTAGAACATTTTTCCAAGAGTCATAACATTGGTCCTTACACGACCCAGTAAGGTGATGTCATCCTAGTACACTTGGCCGGAGGACTATTGTTATAGTTTCCATTTTAGCAATGTTAACCATTCTTCCATGAGGAAATTGTAAGACTTATTCTATAAGTTGTTCCTGATGAATCCTTTGTGTGTCCAAAGCCTGATCTCTACCCAGTGACCATGTTAATGCTATCCCGGAGCATGTCTGTGGTACTCCGAATTTCAATAAGAACATTTGAGGCACAATGCTAAATTTTCTTTATCAATTATCCAAACACCGTCGTATGGGTAACGTCATGAAATTCCTCTCCCCTTACCTAAGTGGTTTTCTACCTTCTATCCGGTCTTGGATATCATACTCTGCTTGTTCTTGGGAAGGATATGCCCCTGAAATATGTGTTTAAACATATTTTCATTTCCATTGTTCTGTTTAATCTGATAATTACATTTTTCCTTTCCATTGTTCTGTTTAACCTTCTTGAGGTTTATATGATCTAAGCAATAATACGTCACTGCTTTTATAAGCACCTCAGTGTACAACTCTGTTAGTAAGACCCTGTTACTATTGTTGTTGACATTCTGGTAACCACCAATGGACGAGAACTTTGCCTATTGGCCCGCCTCATTCAACGAGCAGGAACGTGGTTCTCTTTGTCCATCGCCCTTGGTACCGACGTTGTTGCCGACATGATTGACATGCTATCCCCTGACATGTCTTGCCTACATGGTCATGCAAGACGTCACCGCTCTTCCTACCGTTAACTCACATGGTGGGCCCATAACCCACAGGTCCCAGGATCGAAACCTCACTCTCCTGTACACCTCTTTCTCCGAAGTTATCCCTCGCGCTTGACTTCATATGTAATTCATGGGGCCACTTTCCCAGTAATATATTCTGGTATCAGACGCAATACTTACTCCCATTGCTATGAACCCTATCACGTTTTGTTTCAGGCAATGAACGATTGCCCATCCTCTCGAAACTTCTTATTGCACCATCTTACTTGCTCTCGGTGTTTTCTTAAGTTCCAATTCGAGAGTTACTTTCCGCCACCTTCCGCGATGTTATTGACCAGATAGTCAACCTTGTGGAGGTCCATTCTCCTGGGATACCCACACCTTTATTCTTTCGTATGTACGATGGAGTTCCCGAAGAAAGGATGCCGACTTCATCATGATGACCTGAAATAGAGAAATGAAGACATCAACGTAATGGATCAACCTCTTCGAGGAGCACAACCAAGACGAAGAAGATCCGTTAGGATTTTGTAATCAGACCTTTCCCCCTTGTTCCACCTCTTAAATCTTGGGACGAGATTTCTTGTAGTGGAGGAGAATTGTGACGCCCAGATAATTAAGCTACAGTGATCCTCTACTAATGATGTCATGACACCTTGATTAGTGTTGCTAATCTCGCGTTAGTTCGAAACCGATTCAAATTCAAAATCAAAATCAAGCTAACAATAAAAGTTTTCAACCGTCAAATCTAAAATGTTCAAATTGTAGCAAATAAATCATGGATGGTTATGGTGGTGAAACCACATTGTTATGAAATTTTTAAATACTCCAAATTAAATAGAACATCAGCCAAAACCAATAATTACATGCCCTTTTTAAAAGTATAAAATATTAAACTAATTCTTTTGGGTGCCCAAGATAGAGTGGCATTAGAATAATAAGTAGTGATATTATTTTAGGAACTAAGATCATAATTATAAAAACTAAAATAGAGAGAAACTAAAAATAAGATAGAAAAGGAAAAATTATGAAAACCAACATGCAAAAAAAAGAAATAAAAGGAACCCCCCCCCCCCTGCGCGCTCATTGGGCTTCGGCCCAGCAAACCACCAGGCCGCCTGGCCGGCCAAACCAGCCTCCCACTCCCCCCATGAGCCCCCACTCTTGTAACCCTAACCCACCCGTGTAGCCCCCACTTCGCCGCCCACTCACCTCGCTCCCCCTCCGCCCCCCAATCTAGATCGAGATCGGGGGCACGACCCAGATGAGGCCGCGGCGCATGCCGCTCGCCCCCGACACCGTCGTCGGACCGCCCCACCTCACGCCGGCGTCCCACCGCCACATCGCCGCCCGGTCCTCACCTCCTCCCGACTAGCGCCCAGCGCTCGGTGCCCCCACACCGTCGCCGCTCGATGCCGCCGCCACCGGATCGCCCTCGCTGCCATTCGCCAGCTCACCCGCTACCTCGTCGCCGCCCGCCTCGACGGCTCCACCGAGCCACGCCAATCCCCTGCCCGCCAACGCTGGTGAGGGCCATGCCCTCCCCTTCTCCCATGTCATGCTCACGCATTGGCGCCGTCCTAGCGCGCACTCTCCCCGCACGCACCTAGCCTGCGCCCCGCCGCTCCTCACCGGGCTTCTGCCGCCCCGCTCGTCACGGCCACATCGGCCATGCGCTGCACCGCCGCGCCCCGCTACTCCCTCGCACGCATGTGCACACCGCACGCACGCGCTGCGCCGCACCGTGCCCGCCCCGAACTCCTTCTGTCGCTTGTGGCTCACCGCCCGCCTTGCTGGCTTGCCCTGCCGCGCCGCTTCGCCGAGGCCACGCACGTCTGACCTCGCCACCACCGCCGCCCCGCGCTGGCGCTGCTGATAACCCACAAGTATAGGGGATCGCAACAGCTTTCGAGGGTAAAGTATTCAACCCAAATTTATTGATTCGACACAATGGGAGCCAAAGAATATTCTCAAGTATTAGCAGCTGAGTTGTCAATTCAACCACACCTGGAAACTTAGTATCTGCAATAAAGTGTTTAGTAGCAAAGTAATATGATAGCGGTGGTAGCAGCAACAAAAGGTAAAGACAGCAATAGTAATGTTTTTGGTATTTTGTAGTGATTGTAACAGTAGCAACGGAGAAGTAAAAAAGTGTAAACCAGTATATGGAAAACTCATAGGCACCGGATCAGTGATGGATAATTATGCCGGATGCGGTTCATCATGTAACAGTCATAACATAGGGTGACACAGAACTAGCTCTAATTCATCAATGTAATGTAGACATGTATTCTGTATATAGTCATACGTGCTTATGGAAAAGAACTTGCATGGCATCTTTTGTCCTACCCTCCCGTGGCAGCGGGGTCCTATTGGAAACTAAGGGATATTAAGGCCTCCTTTTAATGCCGAACCGGAACAAAGCATTAGCACATAGTGAATACATGAACTCCTCAAACTATGGTCATCACCGGGAGTGGTCCCGATTATTGTCACTTCGGGGTTACCGGATCATAACACATAGTAGGTGACCATAGACTTGCAAGATAGGATCTAGAACTCGCATATATTCATGAAAACATAATAGGTTCAGATCTGAAATCATGGCACTCGGGCCCTAGTGACAAGCATTAAGCATAGCAAAGTCATAGCAACATCAATCTCAGAACATAGTGGATACTAGGGATCAAACCCTAACAAAACTAACTCGTTTACATGATAAATCTCATCCAACCCATCACCGTCCAGCAAACCTACGATGGAATTACTCACGCACGGCGGTGAGCATCATGAAATTGGTGATGGAGGATGGTTGATGATGACGACGGCGACGAATCCCCCTCTCCGGAGCCCCGAACGGACTCCAGATCAGCCCTCCCGAGAGGTTTTAGGGCTTGGCGGTGGCTCCGTATCGTAAAACGCGATGATTTCTTCTCTTTGATTTTTTTCTGTCCAAAAGCAAATATATAGAGTTGGAGTTGGCGTAGGAGGGTCAACAGGGGGCCCACGAGGTAGGGGGGCGCGCCCTAGGGGGGGCGCCCCCCACCGTTGTGAGAAGGGTGTGGGCCCCTGGTCTTCATATTTGGCGAGGATTTTTTTTATTTTTTCTAAGACCTCCCGTGGAGTTTCAGGTCATTCCGAGAATATTTGTTTTCTGCACATAAAACAACATCATGGTAATTCTGCTGAAAACAGCGTCAGTCCGGGTTAGTTCCATTCAAATCATACAAGTTAGAGTCCAAAACAAGGGCAAAAGTGTTTGGAAAGTAGAGACGAGGGAGACGTATCAACTCCCCAAGCTTAAACCCTTGCTTGTCCTCAAGCAATTCAGTTGACAAACTGAAAGAAAGAAAGAAAAACTTTTACAAACTCTGTTTGCTCTTGTTGTTGTAACTATGTCAAGCCAGCATTCAAGTTTTCAGCGTAGATCATAACTAACCACATTTGCAATAATTCTCAGGTCTCACAATTACTCATATCAATAGCATAATCAACTAGCAAGTCATAATAATAAATCTCGAATGACAAAACTTTCTCAAAACAATCATAATATGATATAACAAGATGGTATCTCGCTAGCCCTTTCTGAGACCGCAAAACATAAATGCAGAGCATCTTTAAAGATCACGGACTGACTAGACATTGTAATTCATGGTAAAGGAGATCCATTCATAGTCACACCCAATATAAATTAACAGTAATGAATGCAAATGACGGTTGTGCTCTCCAGCTAGTGCTTTTTAATAAGAGGGTGATGACTCAGCATAAAAGTAAATGGATAGGCCCTTCGCAGAGGAAAGCAGGGATTTGTAGAGGTGCCAGAGCTCGGTTTTAAAATAGAGATAAATTGTATTTTGAGTGGTATACTTTCATTGTCAACGTAACAACTAAGAGATGGCGATATCTTCCATGCTAAACACATTATAGGCAGTTCCCAAACAGAATGGTAAATTTTATACTCCCCCTCCACCAACAAGCATCAATCCATGGCTTGCTCGAAACAATGAGTGCCTCCAACATACATCAGGTCCCAGGGGGAGTTTTGTTTGCAATTAATTTTGATTTAGTTTGCATAAAGCATGGGACTGGGCATCCCGGTGACCAGCCATTTTCTCGAGAGTGAGGAGCGGAGTCCACTCCTCTTGAGAATAACCCGCCTAACACAGAAGATAAGGACAGCCTTTGTTGATACATGAGCTATTCGAGCATACAAAACAGAATATTTATTTGAAGGTTTAGAGTTTGGCACATACAAATTTACTTAGAATGGCAGGTAGATACCGCATATAGGAAGGTATAGTGGACTCATCTGGAATAACTTTGGGGTTTAAGGGATTGGATGCACAAGCAGTATTCCCTCTTAGTACAGGTGAAGGCTAGCAAAAGACTGGGAAGCAACCAACTAGAGAGCGACAATAGCCATGTACATGCATTAAAATTAATAAACATTGGATGCAAGCATGAGTAGGATATAATCCACCATGAACATAAATATCATGAAGGCTATGTTGATTTTGTTTCAACTACATGCGTGAACATGTGCCAAGTCAAGTCACTTAAATCATTCAAAAGAGGATACCACCCCATCATACCACATTATAATCATCTCAATAGCATGTTGGCATACAAGGTAAACCATTATAACTCATAGCTAATCAAGCATGGCACAAGCAACTATGATCTCTAATTGTCATTGCAAACATGTTTATTCATAGTAAGCTGAATCAAGAACGACGGGCTCATCATATTTACAAAAACAAAAGAGGCCGAGTTCATACCAGCTTTTCTCATCTCAGTCAGTCCATCATATATCATCATAATTGCCTTTCACTTGCACAACCGAACGGTGTGAATAATAATAAGAGTGCACGTGCATTGGACTAAGTTGGAATCTGCGAGCATTCAATAAACAGGAGAAGACAAGGCAATATGGGCTCTGGGTTAAATCAACAATAATGCATATAAGAGCCACTTCAACAATTTAATTATGGTCTTCTCCTACTGACCCCCAAAGAAAAGAAATAAAACTATTTACACGGGAAAGCTCCCAACAAGCAAAAGAAGAACGGGAAATATTTTTGGGTTTTCTTTTTAATTATTACTACTACAGCAGAAATATAAACTACTACTAATTTTTTTTGGTTTTTCTTAAGGTTTAACAAACACACAAGAAGAAAGCATGAAAAGGAAAATAAACTAGCATGGATATTACAGTGAAAAAGTATGAGCACCGAAATTTAGCAATGAGTGTGTGTGAACATAAATGTACTGTCGGTGAGAAATACGTACTCCCCCAAGCTTAGGATTTTGGCCTAAGTTGGTCTATGGCCACAGCTGGCCTGGCGGATATCCATAATAATAGTTGTTGGGGTCGTATTGTGATGAAGAAGAAGACTCTGACTGCCACTGGCTGATAGTCATCTCTGTGTCACACCCTAGCTAGTTCAAGCATTAGAGTGTGCATCATGTTTAAATTCCTTTTAAATTTGAAATGGGGATGACAGAACCCCCAGCACCCCCCTGGAACAACTAGGGTTTACTAAAAACTTTTTCAGTGAACCTGAAGTCCCCTTCTAAAAAGCCCACCCTTTTTGTTTTGGGTTAAAACCTTTGACAAAAATGGTGCACATTTTTCTAGGACATCTAAGATCATTGGATTAATGCTTATGCTATTTGCATTTGGGAATTTAAATGCTATAAAATATTTTAAATGCTCAAATAATCATAAACTAAAATGTTTGTTGTTGGATATATTCTAAGTAGTGGCCATGATTAATTTTATGATTTTTGGTAAAGCCTTGGCATTTTTAATAAAGCCCTGAAGTTGCAGAAATAATAAATAAATAGAAAAACAGAAAAATGAGAGAGAGAGAGAGAGAGAGAAACTTACCTGGCGCAGCCCACCAGCCCACCTGGCTCGGCCCAGTCCACTTGCTCATGCCAGTTCTCCCCCTCCTCTCGCCAGGAGGACGAGGAGCGTGTGGCCGGTGCCCGCAGCCAGACGCCGGCCACCTCCTGCTTCCGCCGACGCCCTGGAGGCATCCACGAGTGCCACGCCAACCCCCACGTCTCCCTCACTTTCTTCCCACTCTCCCCGTGGCCTCTCCCCCTCCCTGGCTCTCTCCCCATCTTCCTGCCGAGCGCAGCCGTCACTGCCGACCAGCTTCACCGCAGCCACCGCCGTCCATTCGTTGCCCCGTCATGCCAGGAAGCTCCGTCGTCGTCGACTACATCAAGTAGGCCGAGCCCCGAGCACTCGCTCGCCCCGGAGACGCTGCACCGAGCTCGTCCTCAACTCCGGCCACCGGAGATCCCCTTCGCCGCCCCGCTCGCTCCAGCCCTTCCCCGAGCTCGCCGTTCGCTCCCCTGCAACCGCTGTGAGCTCCGCCACCGTTTACCCCTCTTCCCGCGCTCATCCGCGTCCTCTAACCACCTCTGCCATCGAAGCCGAAGGTCGCCGCCGCCACCGCACGTCGCTGTCGTGGCCACAGCCACGTTGGGACGCCACCGAGCACGCCTTCGTCTTCCACGCACTCGCAGGAGCCTGTAGCACCTCCGCATGCCCCTCGTCGTGCCCCTAGCGACTAGCTCGACCTCACCCGAGCTCCGGCCGCCGCCAAACTCGTCACCGGCGACGTTTCCGGCCATCCCAGCTCCACCCACTGCCACCACTCGACGCGGCTTCCTCCCTGCGTCACGTAGATAGTCTCCGCCGCCCTTTTGGTCGCCGGAGTGCAAATCCCGCACTGCTCCGCCGCATCTGGCCTCACCGGCGGCTAGACGCCGGTGAGTTGACCATGTTTGACCCCCGTGTGGGCCCAGGTTGACCCCCCTGAGTCTATGACAGGTGGGGCCGGTCTGCTAATTAGTTTAGGATTAGTTTTAACTAATTTTAATTAGTTTAGTCACTGACATGTGGGCCCAGGCCCCACTGACAGCTAATTAGTGTTAATTTAATTCTGTTAATTACCTGAGTCACTAACAGACAGGGCCCAAGAGTCAGGTTTGATCTGGCCGACCCAGTTGACCGTTGACATCACACCTATGTCATGCTGACGCATTAATTCAATTACTGGAATTATTCTTATATAAGAAATTCCAGAAAATAGCCAAAACTTGTAAAAATCATAGAAAATCAACCATAGCTCCAAATGCAAAGATTTATATATGAAAAATCATCAGAAAAATTCAATCTATCCATCTGTAATGGTTTCATGCATGACAAAACAAGTTAACCTTGCTGTTTAAGCAGAATGAGATAATACACTAATAAGGCTATGTTTAATAAGCTAACATTTGAATCTTTGATTCAAATGAGTTCATCCCCTTCTGTTTTAGCTTGCATTAGGCCAATACACTTTCGTCTTGCCATGTCATAGCATGCATCATATTGTTGCATATTGCCATGTGTTGATTATGTTCGGTGTGTCTTTCGTGGCAGGTTATGCCTCCGAGGATAACCCCGAGTATCCGTCTGAAGGGTTGTACCCTACTACCACTACAACAGGCAAGCAACCCATTGATCATTCCGATACAAACCCATGTTCTCGCTTTTGCTCTTGTTTACTGCATTAAGACAACACGATTCAAACTGCTGTGTGCTACGGTAGTTGAACCCTTATCCTCTGCATGACCTGTCATTGCCACAGTAACTAGATGAAACCCACTAGCATGTGTAGGAGTTGATTGAGCCATGTATGTGATTCCTACCTTGCTATGCCTGCTATGCTTAGAGTTGTGTCAGGTCTGGTTCATCTTGGTGATGGGCTAGAGTGAAATGTTTGTGTCGGTAATGTGAGGGATGTGTTGAACATGTTTTGGTAAAGGTATCGATGAGAGGCCATGTAGGAGTACATGGTGGGTTGTTTCATTGAGACCGTCCATAAGAACTAAGATCTGTATGTGTGATTTAAGATGCAGTTACTACCGTACATTGGGCCCGAAACCAATGGACCCTCTCGGCTTCTTAACCACCCTAGTACTCTGTCCAGGAGTTCCAAATAGTTTCTGGTGTTTGTAGGTTATGTGTTGGTGGTCGTGCGTAGCGCCGACCCTAGGGGTGAGCTATGTTGCGGTAGATACACCATGGCACGGTGTACCGAGTCACCCGCTTGGTGTCTCGGGAACCCTGTTCACATCGTTCGGGGCCGTATGTGGAAACCTCGGCCGGACTCCCTGCGGATGGAACCTGGATAGGCGATACACCTGGACTAGAGACTTGAGTGTTTGGGTAGGCCGTGGCCGACACCCTCGTTGGGCTTTCGCTTGAAGCTTGCCGAGTACATGTCGTGTAGACGGCGGTAAGTGGTGAAAGCGTGTATGAAGAAGTACACCCCTGCAGGGTATAAACTATTCGAATAGCCGCGTCCGTGGTAAAGGACTACTTGGTTGCCTATACAGTTCATAGACAAGTTAATGGATAATTCTAAAAGACTCAAGATAAATGTGAGTACCGAGGATGGCCCTCTCGTAGGATGACGAGGGAGGATCCCCGGTGGAGTATTGTGTTGGTGAGTAGTGGACTCGTGTGTGAAAACTATTTTACTAGTGGAGTTCCGTAGGATAGCCTAACCAAGAGTCAAAGCTAGCTTGCTGCAATAACCCCACCACCTTCTTGAGAATGAGCACGTATAGTAGGTTCTGTTGTAAGACTTGCTGAGTACCTTTGTACTCATGTTTGCTTAATTACTGTTTTCAGACAACAACACCGCCCCCTCCGATGGGTTCTACGTAGACCTTGACGTCGACGAGTGACTAGCCACCCAGGTGGTGATCCTGGCCATGGAGGGCCCTATGTAGATAGACAGGCTTCGAGAAGCCTTCTTTCTTTCTAGTGTCTGTACTCAGACTAGTTGCTTCCGCTTGTGCTTGTATGATTGTATGACTTGAGTGTCGGGTCATGTGACCCCTATCTGTATGAACATGTTATGTATGGCTCTCTAGAGCCTTTAAATAAAGTACTTGAGTTGTAGAGTTTTGTTGTGATGCCATGTTGTATGTACTCATATCGGCCATATTGTGTGTATGATTGAAATGCTTGGTATGAATGGGGTCCGACAATCTAGTTGTTTATCCTTGGCAGCCTTTCTTATGGGGAAATGTAGTCCAGTGTTCCTCGAGCCATAGTAGTCCGCTACAGCCCTGTTCACCGGAGTCCTGCTTGCCCAGCACTACTGCTTAGGACACTTGACTGGCCGGCATGTGTTTCACGTCGTTCCTATGTCTGTCCCTTTGGGGAAATGTCACGCGGTGACATCCGGAGTCCTGCCTAGCCTGCTACAGCCCGGGTTCCCCGGAGTCCTGTTAGCCCAGTGCTACAGCCCGGAATCACTCGCTGATGACCGACATGCTCGATGTGATTCATGTATGCCTGTCTCCATAGGTCTGTGCCGCTTTGGGTTCACGACTAGCCATGTCGGCCCGGGTTCTCTGTCATATGGATGCTAGCGACACTATCATATACGTGAGCCAAAAGGCGCAAACGGTCACGGGCCATGGTAAGGCGACACCCGTGAGATACCGTGCGTGAGGCCGCAAAGTGATATGGGGTGTTACCGGCTAGATCGATGTGGCTTGGAATCGGGGTCCTGACACTCTGGATCCCAAGAATAAATAGATTGTTGCGGAGGCTCATCTTGTGGTTCCTGTTCTGGATCCTCGAGTGGTGCAGGGTTCCGGTAGGCGTGAATAGCCATCAACGGAACAAGGTACGTGCCTATAGTCAAATCAAACAAAGAAGGAGCAGGAAAGGTAATAGTCTCAGGATGATGTTTATTAAAGAACAATTGATATCTAAGCTCCCCTGCCCTATTTTTAACAATAAAATCATGTGCCACCATACTTTTATGATCTAGATAAACACGGGGTAGCACTTTTTCTTCCTTCTCAGCATGCCTAATAGGTATGTTAAAATGTGCTGCTAGGCGTGTGGCATAAATGCCTCCAAAGATGGGGCCCTTAGTACGGTTCATATTTAACCGTCTAGCAATAATACCGCCCAAACTAAAAGTGTTATCACTATATAAACCTTGGAGCAGAATAATTAAGTCAGGGATACTAAGGTTTCCAGAATTTCCGCGTCCAATTAAACAACGACTAGCAAATAATGCAAAGTAACGCAAAACAGGAAAATGTATGCTAGTGATTCGTGCATCGGAAACCTTCCCGCTTTCTCCTACAATGATATTATCAATAAACCCAGCCACATCATCATGATGTGGTTCTTCTATCTTGCCCTCAAAAGGGACTAAACAAATCCGACAGAAATTATAAAGTTACATCTCCTTAGGCTCATCATATAAACGAAATTCCACCGTAGGTGGTGAGTTCCTAGGATGAAAATAAAAGTTTGCACAAAGGTATTTGTGAGTAAGAGATACTGATCGCATTGGTCGTGGAGGAAAGCGGTGAGGCCTACATTGTGAGCCAATTCATGAAAATCTTCATAGATACCGGTTGCTCTCAAGAAATCTTCAGAAGGCCATTCACACGCCCGAATCTACACGGTGCGTGGCAAATTATACTTAGGCTTCGGTGCCTTTTCCTTTGAGCTTTGGCTTGATGAGCCCCTCAATAGTCTCCTCATCATTTTTCTGAAACAATCTGAAATTTTTAGTAACTTCAAACAAAAATGAACCAACTTCAATAATATTGATAGCAACTACTCCTACAAGTGCCTAGAGCCTATATCAAGCATTAGAACTACTTGGAACCATAAAATTTTGACATGCAAGCTCAAGAACATGGTCACCTATGCAGCACAAATTTGCAAATAATAAGGCACTAGAACAAAAACTAATTGGACCAATGGTGGAGTCACATACCAAGGAACAATCTCCCCAAGCAGTTTTGCGAGAGATGCTTTGAGCAAGGAGATCAAAAATCACAGCAAAAGTGGCTGGAACTCGTGCTTGAGTTGGTTTTTCGGGTTTGTGTGAGATAGAGGAAGAATATGGGTGCTGGGATAAGTGGAGGAGGGCCACCGTGGGCCCACGAGGCAGGGGGCGCGCCCACCACCCTCGTGACCAGGTGGCAGCTCCTCTCGCGGTAATTTTTGCACAGTAAACCCTCAAATATTCCCGAAAAAATCATATTAAATTGGCATGGCATTCTGAGGACTTTTATTTTCAGGATATTTTTATATTGCACGGATAAGTTAGGAAACAGACAGAAAAATACTATTTTTACTTTATTTAATATAAATAACAGAAAATATAAAGGGGTTACAGAAGTTTGTGCTTCTAGTTTCATCCATCTCATGCTCATCAAAAAGAATCCACTAACAATGTTGATCAAGTCTTGTTAACAAACTCATTCCGATAATCATGAAACCGGAGAAATTTCGAATAACACTAAGTTACCTCAATAGGGATATGCACGTCCCCTATAATAAGAATATCATGTTTCTTCTTGACAGTAGGGAGAGGAAATTCAAAACCTCCAAATATAATCGATGGAATTTTCCCAATAGAATTGATACTATGAACTTGAGGTTGTTTCCTCGGAAAGTGTACCGTATGCTCATTACCATTAACATGAAAAGTGACATTGCCTTTGTTGCAATCAATAACAGCCCCTGCAGTATTAAGAAAAGGTCTTCCAAGAATAATAGACATACTATCATCCTCGGGAATATCAAGTATAACAAAGTCCGTTAAAATAGTAACGTTTGCAACCACAACAGGCACATCTCACAGATACCGACAGGTATAGCAGTTGATTTATCAGCCATTTGCAAAGATATTTCAGTAGGTGTCAGTTTATTCAAGTCAAGTCTACGATATAAAGAGAGAGGCATAACACTAACACCGTCTCCAAGATCACATAAAGCAGTTTTAATATAATTTCTTTTGATGGAGCAAGGTATAGTAGGTACTCGAGGGTCTCCAAGTTTCTTTGGTATTCCACCCTTAAAAGTATAATTAGCAAGCATGGTGGAAATCTCAGCTTCCGGTATCTTTCTTTTATTAGTAATGATATCCTTCATATATTTAGCATAAGGGTTCGTTTTGAGCACATCAGTTAATCGCATACGCAAAAAGATAGGCCTAATCATTTCAGCAAAGTGCTCAAAATCCTCATCATCCTTTTTCTTGGATGGTTTTGGAGGAAAAGGCATGGGTTTCTGGACCCAAGGTTCCCTTTCTTTACCATGTTTCCTAGCAACAAAGTCTCTTTTATCATAGCGTTGATTCTTTGATTGTGGGTTATCAAGATCAACAGCAGGTTCAATTTCTACATCATTATCATTACTAGGTTGAGCATCATCATGAACATCATCATTAATATTTTTACTAGGTTCATGTTCATTACCAGATTGTGTTTCAGCATCAGACATAGATATATCATTTGGATTATCAGGTGGTTCAGCAATAGGTTCACTAGAAGTTTGCACAGTTCTATCATTTTTCTTCTTCTTCTTTTTAGAAGAACTAGGAACATCAATATTATTTCTTTGAGAATCTTGCTCGATTCTCTTAGGGTGGCCTTCAGGATACAAAGGTTCCTGAGTCATTCTATCAGTTCTAGTAGCCACTCTAACAGCATAATCATTTTTCTTGCTATTCATTTCATCAAGCACTTCTTTTTGAGCCTTAAGTACTTGTTCTACTTGAGTGGTAACCATAGAAGCATGTTTGCTAACAAGTTTAAGTTCACCTTTAATATCAGCCATATAATCACCCAAGCATCTAATCATATAAGCATTTTCTTTTAATTGTCTACCAAAATAAGCATTGAAGTCATCTTGCTTAAACATAAAGTTATCAAACTCATCCAAGCACTAACTAGCAATTGTAGTAGGAGGGACTTCAGCTTTATCATATCTATAGAGAGAATTTACCTTTACTACATGTGTCGGAGTATCGGGATCAGGAGGTTCTTCAGTAAATAAATAATTGAGATCATATGTTTCTGCAACAGGCGGTATATTAAGACCATGTATTTCTTCAATAGGAGGTAATTCTTAACATCTTCGGCTTTAATACCTTTTTCTTTCATAGTTTTGTTTGCCTCTTGCATATCTTCGGGACTGAGAAATAGAATACCTCTCTTCTTCGGAGTTGGTTTAGGAATAGGCTCGGTAATTGGAGCAGGAGATGGCTCAGGAGCTGGCTTAGGAGGTGCCCAATTATTTTTATTTGTCAACATATTATTCAATAGAATTTCAGCTTCATCCGGTGTTCTTTCCCTGAAAAGAGAACCAGCACAACTATCCAGGTAATCTCTGGAAGCATCGGTTAGTCCATTATAAAAGATATCAACTATTTCAGGTTTCTTAAGAGGATGATCAGGCAAAGCATTAAGTAACTTGAGAAGCCTCCCCCAAGCTTGTGGGAGACTCTCTTCTTTAATTTGCACAAATTTGTATATTTCCCTCAAAGCAGCTTGTTTCTTATGAGCAGGGAAATATTTAGCAGAGAAGTAATAAATCATATCCTGGGGACGACGCACACAACCAGGTTCAAGAGAATTAAACCATATCTTAGCATCGCCCTTTAATGAGAACGGAAATATTTTGAGTAAATAGAGGTAACGTGATCTCTCATTATTAGTGAATAGGGTAGCTATATCATTTAACTTAGTAAGATGTGCCACAACAGTTTCAAATTCATAGCGATAAAACGGATCGGATTCAACCAAAGTAATTATATCAGGATCAATAGAGAATTCATAATCCTTATCAGGAACACATATAGGTGAAGTAGAAAAAGCAGGGTCGGGTTTCATTTTATCTCTAAGTGATTCTTTGTTCCATTTAATTAATAACCTCTTAAGCTTATATCTATCTCTGCAAGCTAAAATAGCTAAAGAAGCATCCCTATCAAAAAGATAACCTTTAGGAATAACGGGCATGTTTTCATCATCATCGTATTCAGATTCAATAATTTCTCTTTCTCTAGCCCTAGCAATTTGCTCATCAAGAAATTCACTAAGGGGCACAGTAGTATCAGGCATAGAAGCAGTTTCATCATAAGTATCATGAATAGCAGAAGTGGCATCATCAATAACATGCGACATATCAGAAGAATAGCAGAAGTAGGTGTAGGTGTCGCAAACTTACTCATAACAGAAGGTGAATCAAGTGCAGAGCTAGATGGTAGTTCCTTACCTCCCCTCGTAGTTGAGGGATAGATCTTGGTTTTTGGATCTCTCAAGTTCTTCATAGTGTCCAGCAGATATAAATCCCAAGTGACTCAAAGAATAGAGCTATGCTCCCCGGCAACGGCGCCAGAAAAAAGGTCTTGATAACCCACAAGTATAGGGGATCGCAACAGCTTTCGAGGGTAAAGTATTCAACCCAAATTTATTGATTCGACACAAGGGGAGCCAAAGAATATTCTCAAGTATTAGCAGCTGAGTTGTCAATTCAACCACACCTAGAAACTTAGTATCTGCAGCAAAGTGTTTAGTAGCAAAGTAATATGATAGTGGTGGTAGCAGCAACAAAAGGTAAAGACAGCAAAAGTAATGTTTTTTGGTATTTTGTAGTGATTGTAACAGTAGCAACGGAAAAGTAAATAAGTGTAAACCAGTATATGGAAAACTCGTAGGCACCGGATCAGTGATGGATAATTATGTCGGATGCGGTTCATCATGTAACAGTCATAACATAGGGTGACACAGAACTAGCTCCAATTCGTTAATGTAATGTAGGCATGTATTCCGTATATAGTCATACGTGCTTATGGAAAAGAACTTGCATGACATCTTTTGTCCTACCCTCCCGTGGCAGCGGGGTCCTATTGGAAACTAAGGGATATTAAGGCCTCCTTTTAATACCGAACCGGAACAAAGCATTGGCACATAGTGAATACATGAACTCCTCAAACTATGGTCATCACCGGGAGTGGTCCCGATTATTGTCACTTCGGGGTTACCGGATCATAACACATAGTAGGTGACTATAGACTTGCAAGAGAGGATCTAGAACTCGCATATATTCATGAAAACATAATAGGTTCAGATCTGAAATCATGGCACTCGGGCCCTAGTGACAAGCATTAAGCATACCAAAGTCATAGCAACATCAATCTCAGAACATAGTGGATACTAGGGATCAAACCCTAACAAAACTAACTCGATTACATGATAAATCTCATCCAACCCATCACCGTCCAGCAAACCTATGATGGAATTACTCACGCACGGCGGTGAGCATCATGAAATTGGTGATGGAGGATGGTTGATGATGACGACGGCGACGAATCCCCCCCCCCCTCTCCGGAGCCCCGAACGGACTCCAGATCTGCCCTCCCGAGAGGTTTTAGGGCTTGGCGGTGGCTCCGTATCGTAAAACGCGATGATTTCTTCTCTTTGATTTTTTTCTCTCCAAAAGCAAATATATAGAGTTGGAGTTGGCGTAGGAGGGTCAACAGGGGGCCCACGAGGTAGGGGGGCGCGCCCTAGGGGGGCACCCCCCACCCTTGTGAGAAGGGTGTGGCCCCCTGGTCTTCATATTTGGCGAGGATTTTTTATTATTTTTTCTAAGACCTCCCGTGGAGTTTCAGGTCATTCCGAGAATATTTGTTTTCTGCACATAAAACAACATCATGGTAATTCTGCTGAAAACAGCGTCAGTCCAGGTTAGTTCCATTCAAATCATACAAGTTAGAGTCCAAAACAAGGGCAAAAGTGTTTGGAAAAGTAGATACGACGGAGACGTATCAGCTGCCATGCTGCTGCTCCTTTCCCCTTCGGCTGTCGCAGCTGGCTGCGGTGGCCGCCGGCACCCCGCTGCGCCGCAGATGGCCTGGGCGAGCACCCTGCTGGGCTGGCGCCCACGCACCCAGTGCCCATAACCCACTAACACCAACGCCCACTAAAGACCCCTTGGGCCTATGACAGTGGGCCCCCATGCCCCAGAACGTTTTTTATTAAAAAAGGAATTAATTAAAATAATAATTAATTAATTAAAGAATTAATCAACTTAATTAATTTTGATTAATTAAACTAATTAAACATTAGTTATCTAATTAACCTAGTTAGTTAATTAGCTAATTAATTAGTCAATGACAGTGGGGCCCACCCCTAATTAATCCTGTTTGGGTTAATTAAAATGTTTAATTAAAATGTGACACTGACCAATGGGACCCAGTGGTCAGGTTGACCAGTCAACCCCCGTTGACTGCTGACGTCAGCATGACATCATGCTGATGTCATAAATCCAATTTTGAATAAAATAATTAATTAAATTCCAGAATTTAATAAATTCTTTTAAAATTAATATAAAATAAACCGTAGCTCGGATGGAAAAACTTTGTACATGAAAGTTGCTCAGAACGACGAGACGAATACGGATACACAACCCGTTCGTCCGTCACACATCCCTAACCTATTGAACTCGCAACTTTCCCCCTCCGGTTCGTCTATCTGAAAACACGAAACACCGGGAATCCTTTCCCGGATGTTTCCCCCCTTTCCCGGTATCACCTAGTACTGCGTTAGGATATACCTAGCACCGCGTATTGCTATGTTATGGCTTGTGTTGCTTTGATTGCTTTGTTATTTATTGTGTTCCCCCTCCGTTACTTCTTTCCGGTAGACCCCGAGATCGCTGCCAGTACCCCCGATCGACTACGGTGTTGATGACCCCTCCTTCTTGCCAGAGCAACCAGGCAAGCCCTCCCCTTGATCACCAAATATCGCCTACTCTCCTCTATACTGCTTGCATTAGAGTAGTGTAGCATGTTACTACTTTTCATTAATCCTATACAGCTGCATAGCCTGTCCTTGCTACTACTGTTGTTACCTTTACCTGCTATCCTACTGCTTAGTATAGGATGCTAGTGTTCCATCAGTGGCCCTACACTCTTGTCCGTCTGCCATACTATACTACTGGGCCGTGATCACTTCGGGAGGTGATCACGGGCATATACTATATACTTTACACTGTTACATTACCGGTGGTACTGTTTGGAGATGGGGGCTGAAGGGGCAGGTGGCTCCATCCAGGTAGTGGTGGGCCTGAGTTCCCGATGGCCCCCGACTGTTACTTTAAGGCAGAGCGATAGGGCAGGTTGAGACCACCTAGGAGAGAGGTGGGCCATGCCCTGGTCGGCGTTCGCGGTTACTTCAAAATAACATGCTTAACGAGATCTGGGTATTTGATCTGAGTCTGGCTACTGGCCTATACGCACTAACCATCTACGCGGGGACAGTTATGGGCACTCGACATCGTGGTATCAGCCGAAGCCTTCGTGACGTCAGCGACTGAGCGGCACGCGCCGTGTTGGACCGCGTAACACAACTTCCTTTGTAATGGAGGTTGCTAGGTCTGCTCACCGGCCACGTACGCAACGTGCAGGTGTGCAATGGGCGATGGGCCCAAACACCTGCGCCATAGGATTTAGACCGGTGTGCTAACCACTCTGTTGTGTCTAGGTAGGGTTGCGACGTGTTGATCTTCCGAGGCCGGGCATGACCCAGAAAAGTGTGTCCGGACAAAGGGGATCGAGCGTGTTGGGAAATGTGGTGCACCCCTGCAGCGAAGTTAATCTATTCGAATAGCCGTGTCCCTCGGTAAGAGGATGACCCGGAGTTGTACCTTGACCTTATGACAACTAGAACCGGATACTTAATAAAAAACACCCTTCCAAGTGCCAGATACAACCGGTGGTCGCTCTCTCACAGGGCGATGAGGGGAGAATCATCGGTTAGGGTTATGCTATGTGATGCTACTTGGTGAACTTACCATCTACTCTCTTCTGCTGCTACAAGATGGAGGTTACCAGAAGCGTAGTCTTCGACAGGACTAGCTATCCCCCTCTTATTCGGCTTTCTGCAGTTCAATCCACATATAATACCCTTATTCCATTTGATACCAATGCATACATATGTAGTGTAGCTCCTTGCTTGCGAGTACTTTGGATGAGTACTCACGGTTGCTTTGCACCCCATTTTCCCCCTTTCTCTACCTGATTGATGCGACCAGATGGTGGAGCCCAGGAGCCAGATGCCACTGTCGACGACGACTACTACTACTCGGGGGGTGCCTACTGCTACATGCAGCCCGCTGACGATGACCAGGAGTAGTTTAGGAGGATCCCAGGCAGGAGGCCTGCGCCTCTTTCGATCTGTATCCCAGTTTGTGCTTGCCTTCTTAAGGCAAACTTGTTTAACTTATGTCTGTACTCAGATATTGTTGCTTCCGCTGACTCGTCTATGATCGAGCCCTTATATTCGAGCGCTCGAGGCCCCTGGCTTGTAATATGATGCTTGTATGACTTATTTTTTTGTAGAGTTGTGTTGTGATATCTTCTCGTGAGTCCCTGATCTTGATCGTACACGTTTGCGTGTATGATTAGTGTACGGTCGAATTGGGGGCGTCACAGCAGCCTCCTACTAGATTGATACCTTGGTTCTCAAAAACTGAGGGAAATACTTACGCTACTTTGTTGCATCATTCTTTCCTCTTCAAGGAAATCCAACACAGTGCTCAAGAGGTAGCAAGAATATTTCTGGTACCGTTGCCGGGGAGGTTCGCGCAAGTCAAGATTTGACTCCCAACAACGAGCCATTTCTGGCGCCTTTGTCGGGGAGTCTACGCAAAAGTCAACATACCAAGTACCCATCACAACCCTTATATCCCGCATTACATTATTTGCCATTTGCCTCTCGGTTTCCTCTCCCCCACTTCACCCTTGCCGTTTTATTCGCCCTCTCTCTCTATCCTCCCTCTCTTTCTCTATTTGCCTCTTTTTGCCCGCTTGCTTTTTGTTTACTTGTGTGTTGGATTGCTTGCTTGTCACGATGGCTCAAGATAACACTAAATTGTGTGACTTTACCAATACCAACAACAATGATTTTATTAGCACTCCGATTGCTCCTCTTACCGATGCTGAATCTTGTGAAATTAATGCCGCTTTGCTGAATCTTGTCATGAAAGATCCGTTTTTCGGCCTTCCTAGTGAAGATGATGCTACCAGTCTAAATAGCTTCATTGATTTGTGTGATATGCAAAAGAAGAAAGATGTGTACAACGATATTGTTAAGTTGAAGCTATTTCCTTTTTTGCTTAGAGATCGTGCGAAAGCTTGGTTTTCGTCTTTGCCTAAAAATAGTATTGATTCTTGGAACAAGTGCAAAGATGCTTTTATCTCTAAGTATTTTCCTCCCGCTAAGATCATCTCCCTTAGAAACGATATTATGAATTTTAAGCAACTTGATCATGAACATGTTGCACAAGCTTGGGAGAGGGTGAAATTAATGATGCGTAATTCCCTACTCATGGTTTGAATTTGTGGATGATTGTACAAAACTTTTATGCCGGATTGAATTTTGCTTCTAGAGATCTTTTAGATTCGGCCGCGGGAGGCACTTTTATGGAAGTCACTTTAGGAGAAGCAACTAATCTCCTAGATAATATTATGGTTAATTATTCTCAATGGCATACTGAAAGATCTACTAATAAAAAGGTGCATGTGATAGAAGAAATTAATGTTTTGAGTGGAAAGATGGATGAACTTATGAAATTATTTGCTAGTAAGAGTGTTTCTTCTGATCCTAATGATATGCCCTTGTCTACTTTGATTGAGAACAATAATGAATCTATGGATGTGAATTTTGTTGGTAGGAATAATTTTGGTAACAACACGTATAGAGGAAACTTTAATCCTAGGCCTTATCCTAGTAATCCCTCTAATAATTATGGAAATTCCTACAACAACTCTTATGGAAATTTCCATAAGATGCCCTCTGAATTTGAGAATAGTGTTACGGAATTTATGAATTCGCAAAAGAATTTCAATGCTTTGCTTGAACAGAAATTGCTTAAAGTTGATGATTTGGCTAGAAACGTTGATAGAATTTCTCTTGATGTTGATTCTTTAAAGCTTAGTTCTATTCCTCCTAAGCATGATATCAATGAGTCTCTCAAAGGCATGAGAATTTCCATTGATGAGTGCAAAGAAAGAACCGCTAGGATGCGTGCTAAGAAAGATGTCTTTATAAGAGCGTGTTCTTCTAGTTCCTATGAAAATAAAGATGAAGATCTAAAAGTTATTGATGTGTCCCCTATTAAATCATTGTTTTGCAATATGAATCTTGATAATGATAGGACTGAATATGATCCACCTTTACCTAGAAGGTGTTCCAAAAATTCGGAGTTCTTAGATCTTGATGCTAAATTTTATGAAAGTGGGATTGAAGAAATTAAAACCCTAGATGTTGCTAAACACACTATTTTGCATTTCAAGGAATTTAATTATGAAAATTTCTCTTTGATTGATTGTATTTCCTTGTTGCAATCCATGCTAAATTCTCCTCATGCTTATAGTCAAAATAAATCGTTTACTAAACATATCGTTGATGCCTTGATGCAATCTTATGAAGAAAAACTTGAGTTCGAAGTTTCTATCCCTAGAAAATTTTATGATGAGTGGGAACCAAATATTAAAATTAAGATTAAATATCATGAGTTCTATGCTTTATGTGATTTGGGTGCTAGTGTTTCCACGATTCCAAAGACTTTGTGTGATTTGTTAGGTTTCCGTGATTTTGATGATTGCTCTTTAAACTTGCACCTTGCGGATTCCACTATTAAGAAACCAATGGGAAGAATCAATGATGTTCTTATTGTCGCAAATGGGAATTATGTGCCCTTAGATTTTATTGTTCTTGACATAGATTGCAATCCTTCATGTCCTATTATTCTTGGTAGACCTTTCCTTAGAACGATTGGTGCAATTATTGATATGAAGGAAGGAAATATTAGATTCCAATTTCTGTTAAGGGAAGGCATGGAACACTTTCCTAGAAATAAAATTAAATTACCTTATGAATCTATTATGAGAGCCACTTATGGATTGCCTACCAAAGATGGCAATACCTAGATCTATCCTTGCTTTTTATGCCTAGCTAGGGGCGTTAAACGATAGCGCTTGTTGGGAGGCAACCCAATTTTATTTTTATTCCTTGCTTTTTGCTCCTGTTTAGTAATACTCCCTCCGTTCCTTGATATAAGGTGTATAGATTTTTGAGAAAAAGTCCGAAATATAAGGTGTATTGCATTGCACCACTCATTTGAATAATTTTCGTAGGGATTTGATTACATTTTCTTATATCGGGCAAGCTCCTCTATTTCCTCATGTCAATTAGTCAAGTGTAATCTCGCCCAAAACTTGTGAAATTTTCACTCCACGTGCGTTCCTTAATTTCCGTGCCAAAAACTATACACCCTATATCTAGGAACGGAGGGAGTAAATAATTTTCCTAGCCTCTGTTTTTGTTGTGTTGTTTGTGTTTAAATAGTGTTTGTGCCAAGTAGAACCGTTGGGAAGACTTGGGGAAAGTCTTGTTATCTTGCTGTAAAAAACAGAAACTTTAGCGCTCACGAGAACTGCTACCATTTTTATTTGGAAATTGATATTTAGTTAATTATTTTTGCATATTATTAATAGATAAATTCCTCACGTCCAGCAATTTATTTTAGAATTTTTGGGGTTCCAGATCTTGCACTAGATACAGATTACTACAGATTGTTCTGTTTTTGACAGATTCTGTTTTTCGTGAGTTGTTTGCTTATTTTGACGAATCTATGGCTAGTAAAATAGTTTATAAACCATATAGAAGTTCGAATACAGTAGGTTTAACCCCAATATAAGTAAAGAATTAGTTCATTACAGTACCTTGAAGTGGTCTTTTGTTTTCTTTCGCTAACGGAGCTCACGAGATTTTCTACTTTATGTTTTGTGTTGTGAAGTTTTCAAGTTTTGGGTAAACATTTGATGGATTATGGAACAAGGAGTGGCAAGAGCCTAAGCTTGGGGATGCCCATTGCACCCCCAAGATAATCTAAGGACACCTAAAAAACAAATCTTGGGGATGCCCCGGAAGGCATCCCCTCTTTCGTCTACTTCTATCGGTAACTTTACTTGGAGCTATATTTTTATTCACCACATGATATGTGTTTTGCTTGGAGCATCTTTTATGATTTGAGTCTTTGCTTTTTTTAGTTTACCACAATCATCCTTGCTGTACACACCTTTTGAGAGAGCCATACATGATTTGGAATTTGTTAGAATAGTCTATGTGCTTTGCTTATATCATTTGAGTTATATAGTTTTGCTCTAGTACTTCACTTATATTTTTTAGAGCACGGGGGTGGAATTGTGTTATAGAAACTATTGATCTCTCATGATTCACTTAGATTATTTTGAGAGTCTTAAATATCATGGTAATTTGCTTAAATAATCCTAATATGCTTGGTATTCAAGAATAGTAAAAACTTTCTTATGAGTGTGTTGAATGCTATGAGAAGTTTGATGCTTGATAATTGTTTTGAGATAGGAAGATCGTGATATTAAAGTTGTGCTAGTTGAGTAGTTGTGAATTTGAGAAATACTTGTGTTAAAGTTTGTGATTCCCGTAGCATGCACGTATGGTGAACCGTTATGTGATGAAGTCGGAGCATGATTTATTTTTTGATTGTCTTCCTTATGAGTGGCGGTCGGGGACGGGCGATGGTCTTTTCCTACAAATCTATCCCCCTAGGAGCATGCGTGTAATACTTTGCTTTGATAACATGTAGATTTTTGCAATAAGTATATGAGTTATTTATGACTAATGTTGAGTCCACGGATTATACGCACTTTTCTTCCTTCCACCATTGATAGCCTCTCTAATACCGCGCACCTTTCGCCGGTATCATACACCCACCATATACCTTCCTCAAAACAGCTACCATACCTATCTATTATGGCATTTCCATAGCCATTTTGCGATATATTGACATGCAACTTTCCACCGTTCCGTTTATTATGACACACTCCATCATTGTCATATTGCTTAGCATGATCATGTAGTTGACATCGTATTTGTGGCAAAGCCACCATTCATAATTCTTTCATACATGTCACTCTTGATTCATTGCATATCCCAGTACACCGCTAGAGGCATTCATATCGAGTCATATTTTGTTCTAAGTATCGAGTTGTAATTGTTGAGTTGTAAGAAAATAAAAGTGTGATGACCATCATTATTAGAGCATTGTCCCAGTGTGTGATGCCCCCGATTCAATCATTCACTAATCATACACGCAAACGTGTATGATCAAGATCAGGGACTCACGGGAAGATATCACAACACAACTCTATAAATAAAATAAGTCATACAAGCATCATATTACAAGCCAGGGGCCTCGAGGGCTCGAATACAAGAGCTCGATCATAGATGAGTCAGCGGAAGCAACAATATCTGAGTACAGACATAAGTTAAACAAGTTTGCCTTAAGAGGCTAGCACAAACTAGGATACAGATCAAAAGAGGCGCAGGCCTCCTGGGATCCTCCTAAACTACTCATGGTCGTCGTCAGCGGGCTGCACGTAGTAGTAGGCACCTCCCGAGTAGTAGTAGTCACAATTGACAGTGGCGTCTGGCTCCTGGACTCCATCGTCTGGTCGCAGCAATCGGGTATAGGAAAGGAGAAAAGGGGGAGCAAAGCAACTGTGAGTACTCATCCAAAGAACTCGCAAGCAAGGAGCTACACTACATATGTATGCATTGGTATCAAATGGAAAAGGGGTCTCTTATGTGGACTGAACTGCAGAATGCCGGAATAAGAGGGGTATAGCTAGTCCTTTCGAAGACTACGCTTTTGGTAACCTCCATCTTGCAGCAGAAGAAGAGAGTAGATGGTAAGTTCACCAAGTAACATTGCATAGCATAATCCTAACTGATGATCCTCCCCTTGTCGCCCTGTGAGAGAGCGATCACCGGTTGTATCTAGCACTTGGAAGGGTGCGTTTTATTAAGTATCCGGTTCTAGTTGTCATAAGGTCAAGGTACAACTCCAAGTCGTCCTGTTACCGAAGATCACGACTATTCGAATAGATTAACTTCCCTGCAGGGGTGCACCACATTTCCCAACACGCTCGATTCCCTTTGTCTAGACACACTTTCCTGGGTCATGCCCGGCCTCGGAAGATCAACACGTTGCAGCCCTACCTAGGCACAACAGAGAGGTTAGCACACCGGTCTAAATCCTATGGCGCATGGGTCTGGGCCCATCGCCCATTGCACAACTGCATGTTGCGTACGCGGCTGGTGAGCAGACCTAGCCTGTAACGCCCCATATGTAACCTTCCCGAATTGTACTCCAACTCATGCCGTTTCCGGCATTAAGTTATATTTAATTCTTGGGTTCGGGTCTTTGTCTCCGTGTGTTGTTTTTGTTTTCGTGCATCTCATATCATGTCATCACGTGCATTGCATTTGCATACATGTTCATCTCATGCATTCGAGCATTTTCCCCGTTGTCCGTTTTGCATTCCGGCGCTTCGTTCTCCTCCGGTGGCCAATTCTAGCTTTCTTTCATGTGTGGGGATTAAACATTTCTGGATTGGACCGAGACTTGACATGCGGCCTTGGTTTACTACCGGTAGACCGCCTGTCAAGTTTCGGGTCATTTGGACTTCGTTTGATACTCCAACGGTTAACCGAGGGACCGAAAAGGCCTCGTGTGTGTGCAGCCCAACACCCCTCCATTTTGGCCCAAAACCCACCAAACTCTGCTCCATCGTCTCGGTCGTTCGACCACGATCGTGTGGGCGAAAACCGCACCTCATTTGCACTATCCTAGCTCCCTCTAGGTCTATAAATAGACCCCTCCTCCAAATCCCGGATCCCCTCTCCAAACCCTAAAAAAACAAATCTCCCTCCTCCGCCGCGGCCATGGATTCCGGCCACCACGACCTCGGGCTGCAACAGTGATTCCGGCGACCTCGGGAACCGCGCTGGATCTGGATCTGAAATTCTCCTCGGTTGACTTTTGACCTAATATTCCAGTTTTTGGTGCTACGTTTGACCTGCCATATCTTTGCATCCGTAGCTCCGATTTGGGCATATGATATATTAAAATCTTCGTCTCGATGAGTACATCATTTCATTCCAGTGCATCATTTGCATTTGAGGTCATCTTGGTGCCCAAAATGCTGTTGGAAGGAGGCATCATGAGTTAAATTGCAGATCCGTTAGTTCATCATGCACTTTTGTCATTTTTGCCATGTTTAATCTGTGCATGATATGCCTGTGCCCCTTTGGGATGAATTGTTAAGCATGTTGTCTTCTTTCCAGAGGTGCCTCCCTTGCATTTTTAGGATGTGTGTGTTGTCTTGTGCAAGCTTGCAAAGAGGGGTACCTGAGTTTACTGATTTCAGGGACTTAGTGAAAATCACTAAGTCTGGGATGTTTTTAGGATGTGTGTGTTGTCTTGTGCAAGCTTGTTTCCTAGTGATCCGTGCCTCTTTTGAGGATGATCACTAAGAGTGATTTGTTATGCTTGTTGTGCTTAATAAATCCATTTCTTTACTTGTTATTTTGGAGGCCCCTAGGTTGACTCAATCGAGCTCAACTTTTGCATAGTTGTTGTTTTGGGCAGATCGTGAACTCTTTTGCGATTTTGCCGGAGCTATTGCTAGTGATCCATTCTTTCTATGCCATTGTTCTTGCCATGTCTAGCTAGAATTTTGTGCCTTCTTAATGGATATATACTTGCCTTGCCATGACTTGCACCGTAGTGAGTGCATCGAGCTCGTTTACATGCCTTCGTGAGTTATTATTTCAGCATGTCCCAGTTTTCACAAAGTCTGAAAACTGATTGTGTTTCATCGATGTTCGTGTGCTCGGTAGAGTATTTTGTGAACCCTTTTGGCCCCAGGTCATTTTGGGTGTTTTGTTAAGCTTGTTGAGTAGCTCCATGTCATGCTCTTACTTGCCATGTTCAGGTTTTCCTTCATGTTGTTTTGCTGCTCCGAAGAGAGCATCGTGGTCTGAAATTTCAGACTAGCGTTAATTTCGCCAAGTCTGAAATCTATTTTGCTTATTCAGTTTTGCCATGCTTGTTTGAAGCCCTTAATGGATGAATTTGCCTATGCCTCAGTCCTGGTGATTTGTTAAGCTTCTTGAGTACATCACTGCCATGCATTTTGTTTTCATGTTTGGTGGCTGTAGCATGTTCATTTTGTTGCATTTAGGAGCCTACTTGCTGTAAATCGCAGATCGGTTCGTTTAGTAAAACGCTTGCCATTTCTAAACCGTAGCTCCGATTGCCATGATCTTTATATCGTTTTCAGGGGCTTTCGTCCCCTCTATCCAGTGGCACACTTGGTTTTCCAAGTTGATGCCAGGTTCATGCATTTCCTGTTACATCTTGCATTTTGCATCCCGCATCGCATCCCGCATATCATATCATCTTTGCATCTTATTGGTTGCTCTTGCACGTGGTTGATTGTATCCTTGTTGCTTGTTTGTGATGTTGGGTAGAGCCGGGAGACGAGTTCGCTAACGAGGAGCCCGTTGAGTTTGCTTTTGAGGATCCAGTCAATTCTGACAACTGTGCAGGCAAGAAGATCACACCCTTGAAATCACTACTATCTTTGCTATGCAAGTTTGCTCGCTCTTTTGCTTTGCCAATGCTACGATGCCTACCACTTGCTTGTCAGCCTCCCAATTGCCATGCTTGAGCCTCTAACCCACCTTTGTCCTAGCAAACCATTGATTGGCTATGTTACCACTTTGCTCAAGCCCCTTCTTATAGCGTTGCTAGTTGCAGGTGAAGATTGGAGCCGTTCCTTGTTGGAACACTTATTTACTTGTTGGGATATCATTATATGGCTATGCTATCTTTACTCATCTATATACTTGGTAAAGGGTGGAAGGCTTAGCCTCTCGCCTAGTGTTTTGTTCCACTCTTTCCGCCCTAGTTTCCATCATATCGGTGTTATGTTCCCGGATTGTTGTGTCCCATACGCGGTTGGGCTATAATGGGAACCCCTTGATAGTTCGCCATGATTAAAGCTTTTCCAGCAATGCCCAACATTGGTTTTACCATTTTCCACCTACCCCTTTTTTCCCTTGGGTTTCCAGAGCCCGAGGGTCATCTTTATTTTAGCCCCCCACGGGCCAGTGCTCCTCTGAGTGTTGGTCCGGAACGTCAGCCGCCAGTGGCCACCAGGGGCAACTCTCGGCTGGCCTACCGGAAGTTTAGACAATCTGAGTGTGCCCTGAGAAAGAGATATGTGCAGCTCCTATCGGGATTTGTCGGCACATTCGGGCGGTGTTGCTGGACTAGTTTTGACCTGTCGAATCATCTTGTTGTACCGGGATACCGAGTCTGATCGGTGGGTCCTGGGTGGAGGTCTATTCCTTCGTTGACCGTGAGAGCTTGTTATGGGCTAAGTTGGGAACCCCCTGTAGGGATTGATCTTTCGAAAGCCGTGCCCGCGGTTATGGGCAGATGGGAATTTGTTAATGTCTGGTTGTAGATAACTTGAACCTTAAATAATTAAAATGAATCAACTGAGTGTGTTGCCGTGATGGCCTCTTCTCGGCGGAGTCCGGGAAGTGGACACAGCGTTGGAGTTATGTTTGCGTAGGCTATTCTATATAGTTTCCACTCGTGCTTTGCTCTCTCTTCTCGCTCTCCTTTGCGAATAAGTTAGCCACCATATATGCTAGTCGCTTGCTGCAGCTCCACTTTACATTACCCCTTTCCTACCTATTAAGCTTAAATAGTCTTGATCGCGAGGGTGCGATATTGCTGAGTCCTTTGTGGCTCACAGATTACTATTACACCAGATGCAGGGACCGATGATACTTTTCCGGATGGCGCGCTCGAGCTGAAGTGGGAGTACGACGAGGACTCTTAGTGTTACTATGTGTCGTTTCCTGATGATCAGTAGGGATGCCTAATCGGGGTTCGATTCAGGGTTTAGTCGCTTGTTGGGGGTCTTTTCTATTTTGGTGACGTAGTCAGGCCATGAGTGATTGTATGATGGGTGTAATTTATGTACTTTGATGTGACGTGGCGCGTGTAAGCCAACTATGATATTATTCCCCTTTATATTATATATGTACATGGGTTGTGTAATGATTCCCGACTTGCGACATTGCTTTCAATGCGCCTATGTCTCTAAGTCGTGCCTCGACACGTGGGAGACATAGCCGCATCGAGGGCGTTACATAGCCTCCCTTATACAAGAGCAGGCGTTCTAGTCCAACCCGGCGCACGCCGCTCGGTCGCTGTCGTGGGTTTGTCATGGTAGATGTCCTTGTGAAAGGACTTAGTCATGGAGCCATCGCAGCAGGTTAGCTTAAAGGGGTTAAACCGGACAAGGGGACATGGGAGTTTATACTAGTTCGGCCCCTTCGATGAAAGTAAAAGCCTACGTCTAGTTGTGATTAGTATTGCTAGGGTTTTGAAGGCCAGGGAGCGAATCCGCTTTGTCTGGCTCTTGAGTTATTCTTGTCTGTCTCTAAACCGTGGCCGGGTCATCCCTTTATATACATAGGTTGACGCCCGCCGGGCTACAGAGTCCTGAAGCCGGATCATAAACGTATCCGGTTCGGCCTCTCTCTCTCTATCTTACTATACAAGTTACATGACTAAGCCGGTTTACATTTATAGGCTGTAACCCGCCTTTGGGCCCTCCGTCAAGCGCCATCATCTTTACATCTTCATGGGCTTCTAATCTTCAAAGAGTCAACCCGGCTACATAAGGCCGGTTTACCTCCAGTAGTAATATCCCCAACATTAGGCCCCAGATTGGTTTGAACTTGTTCATGTCAATCTTCCACACTTTAGAAAAAATCTTCTCTCTTATCTTCATTTTTGATCTTGTAAACCGCCGTGACGTCATACTTCAAAATTATGATAAACCGCCCTGACATCATCCATTCGTTGATGTCGGAGATTTCCTTCATTTAATATATATCCAGTCATTGAGGCGACACCTTTATTAACTTATCCATTTTTTGGGCTCCTCGATTCCCTTACTTGCCATTTTATCACTTCGCCTTATAAATAGGACCGAGGGGTCATTTTTACCGTTTCCCCCCGTGCCTCTTCGCACCGTCTTCCTCGCGCCGCTAAGCCTCTGAAGCTCCGCCGCCACCGTCGACCGTCGCCTCTGCTCCGACCTTGGCCGCTGCATCACCCTGAATGCACCAGAATACTGTGGCACCCTTCCGCTTCCTCACCAGCTTCGGTAAGTTCTCTGCTTTTTTCACCATAGATCTGTTCTAAGGTTTCGACATTCCTCACAGTTCTTCCGAAGTTCATCAGTGCTATTCTTCCCTGTTCTTCCTTTAATATATAGATGGACACTTCATGCTTGACGCATCTCTTGCCGTAGCTTACCTACCATGGTCATCACAAATCCTTATGCGCAAAGATCTGATCTAGTATGTCAAAAATTGCTTCAGTTCTGCACCCCTTCAAGATCCAATTATTTTTGCTTTTCTATCTTATCTTTAGATCCTAAAGTTTTATACATCACTGTGAGATATGTTTCTATGTTCCTATGAGATCCGTTTCTCCTCGCACCAATATAAGCGGTTTAACATTTTATAAATAGTCTATGCCATTAGCCCTCTGATAAACCGGAAGAGCAGGTTACCTTCATAATTATGCTCCGGTTTGACAGTGCCTGACCAATCCTGTGCTAGCATTACCTTTTTCTCTCATTACACTAGTCTCCGGGTTGTACCATTTATCATATCAGTATGTTTCTTACTCCCTTGTCTCTTGTGTATAATCATGCGTAATTTATAAACCGGCCTTTCATTTTCAGTTTGCTCGCTTTACAATGGCCAAACAATTCACTGCCTGCAACTGGGCTCGTTGTCGGGTTATTGAGGCTCAATTGAATGAGATGGTTAGCATCGGCTCTCTGCCTAAGAAAACTGAGATCAAATGGCGAGTTCCAGGAACAGAGAATCCTCCAACCCCAAGACAAGGCGAGGTGGTAGTCTTCGTTGACCATATAGGCCGTGGTTTCAAACCGCCAGGGTCAAAATTTTATCGAGATGTGCTTGCCAGCTTCCAACTGCATCCACAAGATATTGGTCCCAACTCAGTCTCCAACTTATGCAATTTCCAAGTCTTCTGTGAACTCTATTTACAAGAAGAACCAACTGCAGAACTATTCCGGGATTTCTTTCACTTAAACCGGCGCACAGAGTTTGTGAATGGCCCGAACACAGAGCTTGGTGGTGTCTCGATTCAAAATCGGAAAGAAGTGGAATTTCCTCATGCCAAACATCATAGCCACCCAAAGGAATGGAACCAAACATGGTTTTATTGCAGAGACACTTCGCCTGAGGATGAAAATCCCCTCCCCGGCTTCTGTGATCATAGATTATCCAACACTCACCCAATGCCACAACGCCTGAGCTCTTCAGAAAAGGCAAAATATGCTCCTCAAATCGCCAAGCTCTGGGCCTTTATGGCAAACGGTTTAACAGGCGTGGATTTTGTGCGCTGTTGGATATCCTGGAGTATCTTGCCGCTAAGTCGGCGTCCCGGTTTAATGTGCGAATATACCGGTGAAGTTGACGATCCTCAATGCCACTGCAATATCCAATTATCTGAGGAAGAAGTTACTAAAGGTGTAAAGAAGATTCTGAATGAATCGGAACTGGTCTGTAGTCAAACCGGTCTGAGTCCCTTCTATACCAAGAACAAACTGCCTGCTGTAAGCATTACACTTGCTCTTCATCTCTAATATCTTTAACTTATACAAGCTGTAACCCTTCTTCTTTATATATATATAGGGTGATGACCCCTTCTGGAAATGGAAATCCATAGAGAAAGCGGCAAAGCCAACTGGAGACAAAGTGGTCAAGCCAACCCGCCCGAAAACCAAAGCCGTAAAACGGACGTCAAGGCGGAAAACGGCTGACCGGATTAATATGGAGCTTGATGATGATACTGATGACCCATAAGTTGAGGTGGAACTTGACTCACTTGGCTCTCTTTTTATGCATCTTGTTAACAATGATCTTCCTCAGGAGGAGGCAGAAGCTAGTCAGGCTGATGACGTAGAGGTAATTACCGTTTCCTCCGGTTCAGACTCTATGCCAACACAAAAAACTCGCCAAGCAATCCGGAAAGTAAGCTTTTCTCATCCTCTTGCTCACTTGGATCCAACATTTATTTTGAAGACTCAACAGCATGAAGCTAGCCGGACAACCCTGCCTAGTGGCTAACAGGTCACCTCTGCCGGTTTTACCTGATACTCCGGTTCGGAAGCGCCGGTCTGAGGTCTCTCCTACTTCTGACCATTCTTACCCCAAGGCGGGTTATTTCAGACAGCCTCTTAATCCATCCGATTCAAATTATTAGGTGACACCTCCTTCCTCTTCTGGTGAATCGACAGCAACTCAACTCCCCCCTTTGAAAAATGTGGCCGGGTGAGTTATGAAAAAACTTTCCTTTCAATGCATCCTACATCTTTTGAACAGGATGTTAACCCTTTTTATTCTGTTTGCAGGGCCAAAGCCAGACCCGGCAAGAAAGCTCGGGTCACCAATCCGCCAGAAGACCCTGTTGCCGATGAAGAAGAACCAAGAGGTGAACCGGAGCAAACTGGTGAATCGGAAGGCCTCCATCCTGAAACAACTTTTGATGATCCGCCCCTTGATGGCCAACATACCGACGAACCAACAGATGCTGAGCCTGCCGCCCGTGATACTGAACCGGCAGAACCAAACTGGGCTAGTCCAATGAAAGACACTGAAATTCCATCATCATCCACCAAAAATCCTGAAGGCCAAGGTGATGACGTTATTATTACTGGAATAGGCCACAGCTCTCCTGGTCATCCCGTCATTTTGGCTCAGCATAGTGCCAAATAAGAGCAAATTGCCAGGGATAAAGGTAAATGGAGCAACGACTTATCAAACTATGCTCATCTTAATGCGGATGAGCTTCATTCGGCTTCTTGAACCATATGCACTCAAGCCGGGATTATGAGGCCGGTTTGGTGAATTTGATGAAATAACGATATGAGGTAAATTCTTCCCCCTTGTACAATGATTTATAGCTCAAATACTATTCCAAGTAGCCCCCAAGAGCAGTTTTATGATTGTTAATCATAAACCGGGTCTTTGTAACACTTCAAGCATCCCATCATTGATCCTTGCAAAGGCGTGTCCTCAATCATAGATAAGACTCATGTTTGAAACAATTTAGACAACTTTCTGAAGCATAGCCCCCAAAGGCTGATTTAACTTGGCAAGTTAATCCGGTTTTTAATCCACACCGCCGGTTTAGAACAAACGTACATTAGCCCCCAAGTGTCAAGGATAATGCTTGCATTGTTCTGGAGACTTGTATAGAGTGTAGTATTTGAGAGCAAATAGGCATTAGCCCCCAAGTATGAAGTGGATAATGTGTTATATGCTTTATACTTAGTGCATAAATATGTTGTTTTGTTGAATATACCTTCAATGTTGCAGGCTGAACTGAGAAGCAAAGATGCCCAAAACTCTGACTTGCAAGAAAATGTGAAGTCTCAACAAGTCGAAGCTGCAAAAGCCAAAGAAGAGATGACCCAAGCCCTGGCCGGAATGGAAAAGCTGAAAGAATCCTTCAACCAAGATCGTGCTGAATGGGAAACCGAAAAAGCCGGTTTAATCAAAAGAGTTGTAGACGCCGAGGAAGCCCTGAAACCGGTGGTTGAAGAACTAGCCGGTTTGAAGCGCCAAATCAATGCTATGACCTCTGCTATCTTTAGTAAGTGTCTGCTTATGTATGTTGCGCCAGTGAATGATTCTTAAAACTGACCAAAATGTTGGTAAAATCTTCAGCAGGAACTTGGATCACTCATCTTGGTGCAGATATGCGGATGAAGCTCAAAGCGGCATATACATTGGTTGAGAAGCTATACTCTGGGTCTCAGCAAGCCATTAGTACGGCGGCTTATAACAAACCGGCGCCAATGTTGATTAAGGAGACCCTTGAGAAGTTGGGCATGTTACCAGTGCGTATTGTCGAGTTGAAGAGAGCCGCTGCGAGAGCAGGAGCATTAACCGCCCTTATTCGAGCCAAGGCCTGGATTCCAGACCTTGAAGCGGAGGATATCATTAAAGGATATCCAGGCGTTAAAGAAGACAGTTAAAACTTTGACAATGATGATCTTCGGCGGCTGACCAAACAGATGCGGCCAGCGGCCAGCAAATTGGCTGAGGACACTGATTTGTCCCATTTTCAACCGTTTTATGATGCAGAAGGGAAAAGACAGCCGGCCAATATCCATGAACTCGAAGAACTTGTGCCTCCGATTCGTAAGCACACTTACGCCCCTGATATTAACCCTTCTGATCTTATCCATGAGGAAGCAGTGTTCCAAGCTATAACCAGAATCGATTGGTCAACGACTGATTTCCAGCGGCTGGGGAGGGATGAAGAAGTGCCTACACCAACTGATCTGCAACCGTCAAACCGTCTTGATGAAGAATCCTGATCCGGTCGCCAGTTTATATGGCTACTGTGAAAAACAATGGCACTGTTTGAGCCACTTTGAAGCTTCATGTAATAGGATAGCTGAAACTTTGTTTATCTGCCATGCCATCGAGCATGTTTCATAACGCTTTGTGACAATCTGTGCCGCCCTTCAGGATATATGTTATGCATAGCCTATGATAACTTACCTTCCTGGGTCCAAAAAACTTAAAAGTGTCTAGCGGTTTACCACTAGACATGTCATAATATCCAAGAAGTATATAGTACTTTAGCTGAATAATCAAGTGTTTGTACAAAAAATAATGTACAGAACATACCTCATTGATTGACCAAACGTGTATACAGCAAAGGTGTTTAACACCAACCCGATACGTTTGATAATTTTAACTTCATAATGCTGGTTTATATATCAAACCGGACCGGTATAACTACCGGATTTTCTTTATAACACTGGTGATTTAGTCAAACCAGACCGGGTCAACGACCACCGGTTTATAATTGATCATGTGCCAACAACTAGTAGTTGGAAAGCAAGCCGGGTCAAGGACACCGGTTTATCAAAAAATACTTATGATTTTCAACAAACAAAATTCAAATAGGAAAATATGCGAGGCTTTTTACGAGCTGCCAGGCTCCAAATCGAGGCTTTTCATGGGCTGCCAGGCCTCTGAGTTAAACCATTAATCAAAGCCTTTTAAGACGGGCCTCCAATTAACCAATCATCGTTTTAACTGTGACAAGTTCAGGGTCTGTAAAAGATTGACTTGTCAAATGTTCGATGGGTCATACCAGGATTACCTGGATAGGAGTGGCTTACTTGATGAAGGTAGGCTAACCCGGGGTTTTAGGTGAATACACCAGGCTTCCAAGCCGTGGCTTGATAGCCAATTACGAGGGTCCTTTCAAACTCTTTGTTGCTTTGCAAAAAAGAGCCCCCAAGTAATTTTGTGAGCGATGCTCAGTGTGTGCCTATGTTTGAGTCTGTACTATGTACAACACT
Organism: Triticum monococcum; assembly: GCA_034509565.1. Lineage (NCBI taxonomy): Eukaryota > Viridiplantae > Streptophyta > Magnoliopsida > Poales > Poaceae > Triticum > Triticum monococcum. The sequence continues at coordinate 344,725,727 of CM067847.1, forward strand.
CTCTTTGGCTCCACAAATTTTCCTTGTATGGCTTGAAATGCCTATCAAGAGGTGTAGTTGAGGTTCAAACATGACCAAGCCCCCTAGTGATTTTCTTTATCTCTATGCAACTGCTAAAGCCGGTTTAACAAAGACTCCGCTTTGTTAGTTATCAAGTAAAAGCACACACATGATATAAGAAAGAACAGATACCCCACTTATAACGGAGGCTCCAGTTTATTATATGATATATACATTGTCATAAATATGTACAGATGAAGAGCCTATGGCTTCAAGTATAATAAGGCCGAAGGAGAGCTATGTTCCATGGCCGCTTTGTCTCCTCCTCCGATTGACGTGAGTCTTCATGCTCTCGAACATCAATGAGGTAGTAAGATCCATTGTGCAGGTTTTTGTTGACCACAAAAGGTCCTTCCCAAGGGGGGATAACTTGTGCATATCAGTCTCATCCTGGATGAGCTGGAGCACCAAATCACTTTCTTGAAAGGTTCTAGTTTTAACCCGGCGGTTGTGATAACGTTGAAGATCTTGTTGATAAATCGCCGAACGTGCTACTGCAAGATCACACTCTTCATCCAATAGGTCCAGAGAATCCTAACGTGCCTTCTCATTATTAGCCTCAACATAAGCTGCAACACGGGGCAAATTGTGACGGATGTCACTAGGAAGAACTGCCTCTGCTCCATACACCATGAAGAAAGGTGTGTAACCCGTAGACCAATTGGGTGTGGTGTTGATGCTCCATAACACAGAAGGTAACTCCTCAACCCAACAACCCGACGTCCGCTTTAAGGGAACCATAAGCCTTGGTTTGATACCCCTTAGAATCTCTTGATTTGCCCTTTCCGCTTGACCATTAGATTGGGGGTGAGCTACTGATGCTAGATCAAGCCGGATGTGCTCACGTTGACAGAATTCTTCCATCTCCCCTTTTGACAGATTAGTGCCATTATCTGTTATAATACTGTGCGGAAAACCAAACCGGAATATCACCTTTTTGATTAATTGAACCATCATGGCTGCATCACACTTGCTGACTGGCTCTGCCTCCACCCATTTAGTGAATTTATCAACTGCTACTAACAGGTGGGTCTTCTTCTCCTTAGAGCGCTTGAAGGGTCCAACCATATCAAGCCCCCAAGTTGCAAACGGCCACGTAATTGGAATCATCCGCAATTCTTGAGCCGGAACATGCGCACGGCGGGCAAATTTTTGACATCCATCACATCTCTTGACTAAATCCTCCGCATCAGCATCCGCCGTCAACCAGTAAAAACCATGGCGAAAAGCTTTGGCAACCAACGACTTTGAACCGGCGTGGTGACCACAATCCCCTTCATGGATTTCTCGCAAAATCTCACGACATTCTTGAGGAGAAACATAGCGCTGAATTGCTCCTGAAACACTGTAACGATGTAACTCCCCGTTGAGTATGGTCATGGACTTGGAACACCGGATTATCTGTCGAGCCAACGTTTCCTCATCTGGTAACTCGCCCCGGTTCATGTAATCTAGATATGGGATCATCCAATATGGTATGGCATGCAGAGCTGCCACCAACTGAGCCTCCGGATCAGGAATAGCCAAATCTTCTTCTTTTGGTATTTTGACTGACGGATTGTGCAACACATCAAGAAAGACATTGGGCGGAACCAGTTTACGTTGGGAACCAAGACGACTTAAAGCGTCCGTCGCTTCATTCTTCCGCCGGTCTATATGGTCCACCTGATAACGTTTAAAGTGACCAGCCACTACGTCTACATCTCGCTGATATGCAGCCATGAGTGGGTCTTTAGAATCCCAAGTGCCAGACACCTGCTGGGCCACTAGATCTGAATTGCCGAAGCACTTAACCCAGCTCAAATTCATCTCTTTAGCCATCCGAAGACCATGGAGTAAAGCCTCATATTCAGTGCATTGTTAGTACAAGGGAACAGTAAACGGAGGACATAACAAAACTTGTCACCTCGTGGGGAAGTTAATACGACTCCAGCCCCCGAGCCCTCCAACTGTCTGGATCCATCAAAATGAATAGTCCAATATGTATTATTCGATTTCTCTTCAGGTGCCTGTAACTCCGTCCAATCGTTGATGAAATCCATGAGTGCTTGGGACTTGATCATCGTGCGGGGTATATATTTGAGCCCATGAGGTCCAAGCTCAATAGCCCACTTGGCAACCCAACTAGTCGCCTCTCTATTTTGAATGATGTCACCCAGAGGAGTTGAACTGACCACTGTGTTAGGATGGCCCTGAAAATAGTGTTTAAGCTTCCGGCTTGCCATAAACACCCCATACACCAGTTTTTGCCAATGTGGATACCTCTGCTTTGACTCAATGAGCACCTCACTGATATAATAAACTAGCCATTGAACCGGATACTCCTTGCCAGGCTCCTTGCGCTCTACCACAATGGCTACGCTAACAGCCCGGGCATTAGCAGCCCCATATAATAATAATGGCTCCTTAACGATTGGTGCTGCAAGCACGGGTGGTTCGGCGAGCTGCCTCTTCAGATCCTCGAATGCCTTATCAGCTGCCTCACTTGAGACAAAGTTATCTGTGTTCTTGAGCATCTGATATAAGGGAATGGCCTTCTCTCCAAGGCGGCTGATAAACCAGCTTAAGGCTGTAATTCGGTCGGCCAGACGTTGAACATCGTTAATACACGTCGGTTTAGCCAAGGATGTAATTGCTGCAATTTTTTTGGATTAGCCTCAATGCCTCTGTTTGAAACCAGAAAGCCTAAGAGCTTGCCTGCTAGGACACCGAAAACACACTTCTCCGGATTGAGCATCATCTTGTAAACCCGGAGATTGTCAAAGGTTTCCCGTAGATCATCTATCAAAGACCCCTCCTTTCAAGATTTGACCACAATATCATCCACATATGCATGAACATTGCGCCCAATTTTCTTATGAAGGCAATTCTGAACACATCGTTGGTAAGTTGCCTGGGCACTCTTGAGTCCAAAGGGCATGGAAACATAGCAGAAGGCTCCAAAGGGAGTTACGAAGGCTGTCTTCTCCTGGTCCTTAACCGCCATTTTGATCTGATGATAACTAGAGTAAGCATCCAGAAAACACAAACGGTCACAACCCGCCGTAGGATCAATTATCTGATCAATGCGAGGGAGAGCAAAGGGGTCTGCAGGGCAAGCTTTGTTTAAATCTGTGTAGTCCACCCACATGCGCCAAGTGCTGTTTTTCTTAAGAACCAGCACCGGATTGGCTAACCACTCTGGATGAAAAACTTTGACAATAAACCCAGCAGCCAACAGATGGGCTACCTCTTCACCTATAGCCTTGCGTCTCTCTTTGTTGAAACGGCGGAGGAACTACCAGACCGGTTTGAACTTAGGATCAATGTTGAGTGTGTGCTCAGCGAGTTCCCTCGGTACACCTGGCATGTCAGAAGGTTTCCATGTGAAGATGTCCTAATTCTCATGGATGAACTCGATGAGTGCACTTTCCTATTTGGAATCCAGGTTAGCGCTGATGCTGAACTGTTTGGATGAATCGCCAGGAACAAAATCAACCATCTTAGTGTCTATAGCCGATTTGAACTTCAATGCTGGGTCATGCTCCGTAGTTGGATTTTTTAAAGAGGTCATGTCTGCCGAATCAACTTGCTCCTTATAGAATTTTAACTCCTCCATGGCACAAACCGACTCCGCATAAGCCGCATCGCCTTCTTCGCACTCCAAAGCAATCTTTCTACTTCCATGTACTGTGATAGTCCCTTTATGACCTGGCATTTTAAGCTGTAGATAAATATAACATGGCCTTGCCATAAACTTAGCATAAACCGGCCGCCCAAGCAAGGCGTGGTACGGACTTTTGATCTTTACCACCTCAAATGTCAAAGTTTCTGACCTTGAATCGTAGTCATCTCCAAAAGCTACCTCCAAAGCTATCTTACCAACAGGATATGCAGACTTACCAGGCACCACACCATGAAAGACCGTATTTGTCGGTTTAAGATCCTTATCTGTCAACCCCATACGGCGGAATGTATCATAGTACAAAATATTGATACTACTTCCCCCATCCATGAGCACTTTAGTGAACTTGTATCCCCTGACTTGAGGGGCTACCACCAAGGCCAAATGACCTGGATTATCAACCCGGGGCGGGTGATCATCTCTACTCCACAAAATAGGTTGCTCAGACCAGCGTAAATACTGAGGTATTGCCGGCTCAATAGAGTTGACTGCCCTTTTGTGAAGCTTCTGATCATGTTTTCACAAACTAGTAGTGAAGACATGATATTGCCCGATGTTCAGCTGTTTGGGATTGCTCTGATGACCCGACTGCTGCTGCTGCTGCTGAGTCCCTTGATGGTTGTAGCATCCCTGGTTGCCTTGGTGTCCTTGATTGATGTGTCCGGTTTGGTTGCCTGGAAACCCTAAACCGGAACCACCACCTCCATAACCCGGCCCATGGAAACCTCCTCCTGAACCGCCGGGCGGGCCGTTGTCATATTGGAACATATTGGAATTCTTGAAATCCCGCATGATATAACAATCTTTCCAGAGATGTGATGCTGGTTTCTCCTTCGATCCATGCTTTGGACAGGGCTGATTTAACAAACGCTCCAAATTGTTTCCTGGACCTCCACCCCTCTGGGGCTGCTTGCCTTTACGGCGCTAGCCATTCTCCTGTGCGTTGGTATTTGCAACAAAGTCCAAGCTACTATCGGCCTTGCGCTTACCAGCGTTTCCATGGCCTGCCGGATTATGCTGTTGGCCTTTGGCATTGCCGTTCTTCTTACCTTTCTCCGGTTTGTCCTCCTCTGAATCCGGATCCTTGGTATTATCTGAATCGGCATATTTAACCAAAGCGGCCATCAGTGTTGACATGTCGTTGCAGTGACGTTTGAGCCTTCCCAACTTCTGTTTTAACGGTTTGAAACGGCAATTGCCCTCTAACGTTAACACTGCGGTGTTTGCATTGATACGATCTGATGAATGCAAAATCGCCGAGACCCGTTTGACCCAATGGGTCGTGGACTCCCCTTCCTCTTGGACACAAGCGGCCAGATCTACAATTGACATTGGCTGCTTACACGTATCCTTGAAGTTCTAGATAAACCGGTGCTTCAGTTCGGCCCATGATCCAACAGAGTTGGTCGGCAAGCTCTTCAACCAAGTGCGAGTTGTTCCTTCCAACATCATGGTGAAATATTTAGCACACACCGCCTCATCCACATCTAACATCTCCATTGCCATCTCATAGCTCCCCACCCACGCCTCTGGCTGCAAATCGGCGGTGTAATTTGGCACCTTACGAGGTCCCTTGAAATCCTTGGGCAGTCTCACATTACGCAAAGCGGGAGTTAAACACGGTACCCCTAAGGAACTGAACATCACCCCTGGCTCCACGGAGGCCGTGGGGTGAACCGGAGTATGCTGCTGTGCTCCGTGTCGAGCTGTCAACTCGGCCTCTCGACGTGCGCGGCCATGGTCCACAACATCTTGCGCATTAGCACCTTCCCTGACCGGGTTGTTCCCTCATGGCAAATTTCGGCGACGTGCACTACTGGACACGGCCGGTTCGTCCTCCACGTGTCTGTTATAACTCCGGCTTGGATGGGGAGTGGAATGAATCCTCTCACGGCTGTGTGAATATGCTTGTTGTTGATTTAGCGTTGTTTGAAGGAGATCCCTAGCCCGACGCGCTTCCACTGCAATTGGTGACTCGCCATCGGTTGGGAGGGCCGCCAGGAGTGAAGCGGCGGCCACAATGTTGTCCAACGGGTTGGAATAATGCCCGGGCGGCGTTGATGGCACAACGTTGTTCTGGCGAGACAGGTCCGTCGTGCGTGGCTGAACCGGTGCTCCTGCTCCCGGCGCCCCCGCCCGGTTTAGCGTGGGTTGGTTACCAGCTCCCGCACCTGGTGTGTTGAAAAGATTCTGCAGCTCATAAACCGACGCGAGACATGATCGATACCTTCTTCTCATGACTTCCTCTAGAGCATTCTGATCCAGTCTAATCCGGTAGGCCTGTGCTTCCAACTCGGCCCGCTCCGTAGCCATCCTGGCATTCTCTACTGCCAGGTCTGCTTTAGCCTGGGCTATCTGATCTTTCACTTTTACAATCTCCGCATTGTGCTGATCCCTGGCTGCTGCATCCACCTCCACGGACATCAATGTTGCCAGAGCGTCAAACAAATCAGACAAGACTTGGGCCGGAGGTGGCCCCGAGCTTCCTGCCCCTGCTGGTGTGGCCGTCGTTGAACCGGAGAGCATTGCTGCGGCGATAGACGAATGAGGCACCGATTGTGTGCTGGCCATGAAGATGGCGGCCCGGTTTGGCAGACCAGGGGAATCCAGAATATTGTTGCCCTCGGATCCTCCCTCAATCCGGCCGTCCTGCAACTGGTAAAGCGATTCGGTCTCTCCAGAAGACTCGTCATTAGAGCAGACTATGGTTTCTCCATCGGACACCGGTCCATCCTCATACCCCGATCCATGGACGACACCTATGAAAACATGCCTTGCCTCGGGCTGAACCGGCGAAGAACTTGCACTCCGAGCCGTTTCGATAATGTCGGTCAGATGTCCGGCTCGGGGGCCGGTTCGCCGATATTGCCGATGAAGACGTGAATCCCACCAAAGGGGACCCAGTCGCTCCACCACAAAGTAACAGTCAGGGGCCGTCGGGAACCCAGGCCCACCACAAAGACGTCACGAAAGCTTCAGCTGATACCACGACGTTGAGTGCCCATAACTGTTCCCAGGTAGTTGGTTAGTGCGTATAGGCCAGTAACCAGACTGAGATCAAATACCAAGATCTCATTAAGCATGTTAATTGATATATCTGCGGACGCCGACCAGGGCCAGGCCCACCTCTCAACTAAGTGGTCTCAACTGCCCTGTCGCTCCACCACAAAGTAACAGCCGGGGCCATTGAGAACCCAGGTGTAACACCTCGGATATGATTTACCTAATATGTACTCCAACTCTTGCCGTTTCCAGCGCTAAGTTATTTTATTTTCTTGGGTTCGGGTTTTTGTCTCCGTGTGTTGTTATCGTTGTCATGCATCTCATATCATGTCACCATGTGCATTGCATTTGCATACGTGTTCGTCTCATGCATCCGAGCATTTTTCCCGTTGTTCGTTTTGCATTCCGGCGCTCCGTTCTCCTCCGGGGGTCATTTCTACCTTCTTCTCATGTTTGGGGATTAAACATTTCCGGATTGGACCGAGACTTGCCAAGCGGCCTTGGTTTACTACCGGTAGACCGCCTGTCAAGTTTCGTACCATTGGGACTTCGTTTGATGCTCCAACGGTTAACCGAGGGACCGAAAAGGCCTCGTGTGTCACACCCCTCCAATTTGGCCCAAAACTCACCAAAACCCTCTCCATCATCTAGAGCGTTCGATCACGATCGCGTGGCCGAAAACTGCACCTCATTTGGACTCTCCTAGCTCCCTCTAGCTATAAATGGGTGCACTCCCCCGAAAATTCCGGATCCCTAACCCTAGCCCCGCTCCCTCTCCGCCGCCGGACAAAAATCGCCGGGCCGGACACGTCCGACCCGTGCTGCCGCCGCCACGTGGCAAGCCGCCACTCGCCGCCGCCGTCTCCCACCGCGCCGGCCCGCACGGCCCGAGCCGTCCCGCACCCGAGCGCCCCGCCACCATCTTGCTCGAAGCCGGCCACCTCCGGCCGCCGGGTCGCCAACTCCGGCGACCTCACCGCCCCGTCGCGCCCGGCCGCCGTCCGCCTCGCCTCGTCGTCTTCCGCCTCCGCCGTCCACCTCGTCGCCGGTGGAGATCCGGCCGGCCCCCTCCTCCTCCGCAGCAAGTACAACTCCGGCGGCCTCCCCGTCAAACACTGTCGCCGACCCCGGCGATCCTCGTTCCGCGTGCTGGATCTCAGATCTGGATTCAAAACCCTAGGGTTGACTTCATCTTCTTCCTAAGCCTGCAGATTATATTGCCATGTTCTTCGTGCCGTAACTTTGCATCCGTAGATCCGTTTTGGGCGTATAGCATATCAAAATGTTCGCCTCAGAGAGTACATCATTTCATCGCATTGCATCATTTTCATTTGAGTTCATCTTGATGCCCGAAATGCTGTTGGAAGAGTGCTATTTGAGTTAATTGTCAGATTTGCTGCCCCAATTAGCTTTTTGTCATTTTTGCCATGATTAATGTGTGCATGATATGTCCCTGAGCTCTACATGTGTTTTGTTATATGCTTTGCCATCTTTCCTGAGGTACCATCCATGTATTTTTGTGATGTGTGTGGTGACTAGCACAAGCTTGCAAAGTGGTGCATTCGTTAATACTGATTTTAGGGACTTAGCAATTCCACTAAGTCCTTGGACTGTTTTTATCAATATGTCATATGTTCATGTTGTTTCCTAGTGATCCGTGCCTCTTTTGAGGATGATCAGTAAGGATGATTTGTTAATCTTGTAGTGATCTATCCATCCATGTCTTTTTTTGCAATTATGGAGCACCCTAGCTTGAGTCAATCGAGCTCTACTTTTGCTATTTCGTGAATCTGGGCAGATTATCTACTTGTTAGTGATTTTGCCGAGGATGTTGTAGTTGATCCGTGCATGCTATGTTGTTGTTCTTGCCTTGTCTAGCTTGTATAATGTGTATTATTGATGGGTATATGCTTATATTGTCATGACATGCTTTGTAGAGAGTGCGTCGAGCTCGTAAACATGCCTACTTGATATCTGATTTGCATGCTCCAGTTTTTCACTAAGTCTGATATCTGATTATGTTTTTGCCATGTTCACATGCTTGCAATTGTATTTTCTGATCCTTTTTGGCTCAAGGTCACTAAGGGACTTTTGTTAAGCTCTTTGAGTAGCTCCATGCCATGCCTTACTTTGCCATGTTAAGTTCCTGTAGCATATAGTTTTCATGCTTCAAAGTGTGCTACCTGATCTGAAATTCCAGACTAGTGTTAATTTCACTAAGTCTGAAATATGTTTACCAATTGCACTTTTGCCATGCTTGTTTGAACCTGTTAATGGATGAATTGGCCGTAGCTCAGTGTTCATCTTTTGTTAAGAATCATGAATGGATCCCTGCCATGTATTGTGCCATCATGTTTGAGTGCTGTAGCATGTTTGTCTTGATGCATTTAGATGGCTACTTGTTATTTATCGCATACCGTTGTCATATTTGAATTGCTTGCCATTTCCAAACCGTGTATCCGATTCCGGTGTTCTTTATATCGATTTCAACCGAAATCACCTCATCTTTCCAGTGGCACTCTTGGATTTCCAAGTTGAGGCCAGGGTCTTTCATTCCTTGTCAAATCTTGCATATGCATCACATATCGCATCCCGCATAGCATACCATGTTGCATCATGTTGTTTGAGCTTCGCACGTGGTTGATTGTGTCCTTGTTGCTTGTTTGTCTTGCTTGGGTAGAGCCGGGAGACGAGTTCGCTAGCTAGGAGCCCGTTGAGTTTGCTTTCGAGGATCCAGTCAACTCTGACAACTTTGCAGGCAAGATGATCATACCCTCGAAATCACTTCTATCTTTGCTTTGCTAGATGCTCGCTCTTATGCTATGCCTATGCTATGATGCCTACCACTTGCTTATCATGCCTCCCAAATTTCCATGTCAAACCTCTAACCCACCATGTCCTAGCAAACCGTTGATTGGCTATGTTACCGCTTTGCTCAGCCCTTCTTATAGCGTTGCTAGTTGCAGGTGAAGATTGGAGACCGTTCCTTGTTGGAACATTATTTTCTTGCTGGGATATCACTATATTATCTTGTTATCTTAATGCATCTATATACTTGGTAAAGGGTGGAAGGATCGGCCTTTTGCCTAGTGTTTTGTTCCACTCTTGCCGCCCTAGTTTCCGTCATATCGGTGTTATGTTCCCGGATTTTGCGTTCCTTACGCGGTTGGGTGATAATGGGAACCCCTTGACAGTTCGCCTTGAATAAAGCTCCTCCAGCAATGCCCAACCTTGGTTTTACCATTTGCCACCTAGCCTCTTTTTCCCTTGGGTTTCCGGAGCCCAAGGGTCATCTTATTTAACCCCCCCCCGGGCCAGTGCTCCTCTGAGTGTTGGTCCAAACAGAGCCACTTGCAGCGCCACCTCGGGGAAACTCGAGGTTTGGTTTTAGTTGTACGTACTGTTCATCTGAGTGTGCCCTGAGAACGAGATATGTGCAGCTCCTATCGGGATTTGTTGGCACATTCGGGCGGTGTTGCTGGATTTGTTTTAACTTGTCGAAGTGTCTTGTAAAACCGGGATACCGAGTCTGATCGGAATGACTCGGGAGGAGGTATATCCTTCGTTGACCATGAGAGCTTGTCATGGGCTAAGTTGGGACTCCCCTGCAGGGATTTGAACTTTCGAAAAGCCGTGCCCACGGTTATGGGCAGATGGGAATTTGTTAATGTCCGGTTGTAGATAACTTGAACCTAAACTTAAGTAAAATGAATCAACTGTGTGTGTTACCGTGATGGTCTCTTCTCGGTGGAGTCCGGGAAGCAAACACGATGTTGGAGTAATGCTTGCCGCAGGTTGTTCTCTAGTTATTCGTTCGTGCTTTGCCTTCTCTTCTCGCTCTCTTTTGCGAACAGGTTAGCCACCATATATGCTAGTCGCTTGCTGCAGCTCCACGTTTTACCTTGCCTTACCTATAAGCTTAAATAGTCTTAATCGTGAGGTGCGAGATTGCTGAGTCCCTGTGGCTCACAGATTACTTCCAAACCAGATGCAGGGCTAGACGACTCTGTTCCAGATGATGCGCTTGAGCTCAAGTGGGAGTTCGACAAGGACTCACGCCGTTACTATGTGTCTTTCCCTGATGATCAGTAGTGGTGCCCAGTTGGGGCGATCGGGACCGTGTCGCATGTTGGGTTGATCTTTTATTTTGGCGCCGTAGTCGGGCCATGAGTGATTGGTTGATGTAATGCTATTTATGTACTTTGTTTGACGTGGCAAGTGTAAGCCAACTATGTACGTTCCCCTTTTATTATCTATTTACATGGGATGTTGTGAAGATTGCCTTACTTGCGACATTGCTTTCAATGCGGTTATGCCTCTAAGTCATGCTTCGACACGTAGGAGATATAGCCGCATCGAGGGCGTTACACCAGGCCCACCACTACCTGGATGGAACCACCTGCCCCTTCAGCCCCCACATCAGAATCACTTGCGAGTACTCAACGAGCCAACCCGACTTTAGTCACCACCTGTATAGCATGTATATATTGTATATATTTACCCATGATCACAGCCGGATAGTATAGCATGGCAGACTGACAAGAATGTAGGGCCATTGATGATAATCTAGCATCCTATACTAAGCATTTAGGATTGCAGGTAAGGTATCAACAGTTGTAGCAACAATGACAGGCTATGCAACGAAATAGGATTAACGGAAAGCAGTAACATGCTACACTACTCTAATGCAAGCAGTAGAGAGAGATTAGGCGATATATGGTGATCAAGCGGGGGGGGGGGCTTGCCTGGTTTCTCTGGCAAGAGAGAGGGTCGTCAACAGCGTAGTCGATCGGGGCACCAGCAGCGGCGTCAGCCTCATAGTCTACCCCGGAGAAGAGGGGGAAGAAACAATGAATATAATGCAAACAGATGCCTAGCAATGCATGACATGACAAGTATCGATGCTAGGGGTGCCCTAACGCAGTATGAGGTGGTACCGGTGAACGGGGAAAATATCCCCGGTGTTTCGCGTTTTCGGACAGATGAATCGGAGGGGGAAAGTTGTGTGTTCGCTATGTTAGGGATGTGTGGCGGACGAACGAGCTGCGTATCCGAATTTGTCTCGTCGTTCTGAGCAACTTTCATGTACAAAGTATTTTCATCCGAGCTACGGTTTATTTTATATTAATTTTAAAAGAATTAAATCATTTTTAGGATTTATTTAATTATTTTAATTCAACATTATCCTGAATAGTGTTTTCTGACGTCAGGATGACGTCAGCAGTTGACCTCGTCAACCTGACAGGTGGGTCCCACCTGTCAGTGACTCATTTTAACTAAACACATTAATTATCCTAATCAGGATTAATTAGGGGGGGTGGGCCCCACTGCCATTGACTAATTGATTAATTAACTAACAGTCTACTTAGTTAGTTAATTGATTAGTTTATTTAATCAAAATTAATTAAGTTAATTAATTCTCTAATTAATTATTTAATCAATTAATTAATTAATATTTTTATTTATTTATTATATATTTTCTAAATCGTTTTCGTTCTGGGGCGTGGGCCCCGTTCGTAAGTGGCCTAGGGGGAGTTTGCGGGCGCCGGGCGAAACGGGCACCGGGCGCCGCGGGTGTGGCTCGAGCGGGTGCAAGCCCAGGGGCAAGCGTACCCAGCCGTGCACCGAAGCAGGGCAGGACGGTGGCCGCAGCGCCGGCCAGGTGGTCGGACCAGCATCTGGAGGCAGGCGAGGCCAGGTGGAGGCGGACGCGGGCGGCGAGGCGCGCGCGATGGGTGAGCAGCGGGGGCGGCGCGTAGCAGTAGGGAAGGAGAGGCGCGCCAGAGTGAGGCGAGCGTGGTGAGGCTCGAGTGGAGCAGTGGGGGCGAGCGGCAGCGCGGGTCGAGCAGGACGGGGCGAGGTGCGCTGTAGGGCACGGGCAACGGGCCGCGGAGGGAGCGGCGCGATGCGTGTGGCAGCGGGGCCGGATGCAGCAGCTGCGGCACAACATCGACGGCCATCCAGCGGCGGAGCACGGCACCTACGGCGGGCGCACGCGTAGGGGGCGCCCCGGGCGCGAGTAGGGGCGGCCAGGGGAATTTGCAGCGGCTGCCCCTGGCGCACGCAAGCGTTGGGCGATGCCGAGGGAGGCGAGCGCGCAGTGGGGGAGCGAAGCTCCAGGCGCGGGCTCAGATGGATTCAGGCGACGGAGGGCAATTGTGCGCAGCGTGGCAGGGAGGGGACAGCCATGGCGCGTGAGCGGGAGAGGAGGGGAGGCGAACAGGGCGCTCACGGTGGCCGTAGGGAAAAGGGCAGTGGAGGTTGAGGAGGTCGACGGGGACGACCGGGCGAAGGGGAGGGAGCAGGCCGTTGAGGTGGTTCGACGAGGAAGCTCCAGGCACCGGCGTGGTCGTCGTGCGGCGAGGGCGGCGTCGGGCTTGAGCGCGGCCGTGGGTTCGTTCCCCCCTCCCGATCCAGATCTGGATGGGAACGAGGAGGAGAGGGAGAGACCAAACATGGGGGGAGAGTGGGGTGGTGGCTGCATTAGGGATTCGGTAGTGGGGTTATGGGGGTACGGGGTGGGCCGGCCTGGTTGGACCAGAGGCCGGTTGGGCCGTGCGGCCCAGTGGGGGGCTCCTTTGGGGGGGGGGTTCTTTTCTCTTTTTCTTTTTATTTATTTTCTTGTATCTTTTTCTTTTACTTATTTAATAGTTTATGATTTTACAAAAAGTGAAATCCACTCCTAAATTAGATTTTGTAAAATCAACTTTTCTCACAAAAGTTTGGGGCAAAAGTAAAGTACCTTGTATTCTTTATTCTATACCTACTATTAAAGGGAATAGGTATTCTTGGTTTGGTTTAGTCCTTTTCGTTTGGTTTGAGTGCACGCTAAGCGATCTGGGCCAGGTACTTGTACGTTGATGGGCCTTTTATGGGCTTTTATAGAGACCACAAATAATAATTAGGTCAAAATAAATCAATATTTTCAGAATTGATCACAGGAACTCCAATCTGGATGTTTTATGTAACAACCAATGACCTATACACCATTCACATTTACTAATCCCATCTCGTTCTAAATATATGAGTGGTAGCCCTCGTGTTTAGGCGAGCTAATTAAAGGAAGGACTTGAGGTAAAAAAATATAACATAATTTAAAAAAGATTTGTAGGCTTTAATGTGTTGCGCTACTAAATTTGATTTCCGACTAAAACGGGTGAAGACGTCATGGTAACTAAAGGAAGAATTTTACTTAAATGGAATCGATGGAATATTATGCCCGGCAAAGAAAATATAACACGGCTAAATTACATTGTATTTTTTATGTTCATTGTATTCTTTATTAATTGAAAAAGCATTTAAGTTATTGTTTCAGTCGTTGTTTTATTTATTTTAGCGCATTCAAATACTTTTTAAAAATGTTGGTTACTCCACCTTAATACTTAGGATTTATTTGGCTCACCCCGAACATTTTAGTTTTAAATTTTGAAAAAAATTTATTGTTTGCCTTTAATTCAATTTCAAATTTGAATCGGTTTTGAACTAACCCGAGATTAACTACAGTGACAGAGGTGACGTGGCATCATTAGCCGGGAATTACTATAGTCTAATTATCCGGGCGTCACATTGACAACCCCTTATCGCGTTGGTTGCGAGGAGTTATTTGTTTTGTGCAGGTACGAGGGACTCGCACGCAGCCTCCTACTGGATTGATACCTTAGTTCTCAAAAACTGAGGGAAATACTTACGCTACTTTGCTGCATCATCCTTTCCTCTTCAAGGAAATCCAACGCTGTGCTCAAGAGGTAGCAATGTGCCAACTGTAAAATGTTATGATGCTCACAAAAAGGAGATTTTCGATCTACATGCGATGCTGGTGCACACCATTCAAGATATGCCAGCATTAGGCAACACATCGGGGCATAAAACAAAGGGAGATGTAGGGTGTGTCACATGCATGGATAGGACAGCTAGTAGAAGACTTCCCAACTCGCACAAAACTATGTATTTGCGTCATCATAGGTTCGTACGGAAAGCTCACCCATACCAAAAGATGAAAGATGAATTTGATGGTACGGCAGAGGCAGGTGTGGGCCCAAGACCCTATGAAGGGGAGGTGGTCCACAACATGGCAAAAAAATTAATGTTGTGCTTGGCAAGAACCATCCTTTGACGGTGAAACAAACACCCAAGGGTCAAGTGTTTAAGAAGAAATTGGTGTTCTTGAAATTACCTTACTGGGAGATTCTACATGTATGTCACTGCATCAATGTCATGCATGTAGAGAAGAACGTATGTGAAAGCATCCTTGGTACTCTGCTCAAGATTAAAGGTAAAAGAAAGGATGGTGACGGTTTACGGCTCGATATGCTTGCTGATCAATCAAAACGCAAGAGTGAAGCAGAAGATGATGACAAATTCATCAAAGCTCACCAGAGTTACAATTTCAGTACAAAAGAAGCAACACAGTTCTTCACCTATTTGTTGTCAGTTAAGACACCCTCTTCCTACTGCGCAAACATCAGAAGTCTCGTGGATGTGAGCTCAGGTAAAATGAAGTTGGGACACATGAAGTCACATGATTGCCACGTAATGTTGACACAAATCCTCCCAGTGGCCAACAGGAATCTGATGGACAAAGATATAAGAAACACACGCATTGACCTCTTTGATTTCTTCAACCAACTATGGCAGAAAGTTGTAGATCTTGAAGAGTTGGATCATATGCAAGATGATATTGCAAGAATATTGTCCAACCTAGAGATGTTTTTCCCACCATCATTCTTTGATGTCATGGTCCATCTCACTGTGCACCTTGTCAACGAGATAAAGTATTGTGGTCCAGTGTTTCTTCGCAACATGTATCCCTTCGAGCAGTTCATGGGAATACAGAAGCGCTTTTGTCGGAACCGAAACCATCCAGAGGCAAGCATCCTACAAGGTTATGCCGCGGAGGAGGTGGTTGAGTTTTGCACTGAATACATGAAACAAAGTCCTATAGGTTTGCCCCTCTCTCGTCGATGTCTACTACGCAACCTTCTTCATGTAGACATTGTTGGGCCTCCAAGTGCAGAGGTTTGTATTACAATAGCAAATTTCCCTCAAGTGGATGACCTAAGGTTTATCAATCCGTGGGAGGCATAGGATGAAGATGGTCTCTCTCAAACAACCCTGCAACCAAATAACAAAGAGTCTCTTGTGTCCCCAACACACCCAATACAACGGTTAATTGTATAGATGCACTAGTTCGGCGAAGGGATGGTGATACAAGTGCAATATGGATGGTAGATAAAGGTTTTTGTGATCTGAAAATATAAAAACAGCAAGGTAACTAATGATAAAAGTGAGCGTAAACGGTATTGCAATGCTTGGAAACAAGACCTAGGGTTCATACTTTCACTAGTGCAAGTTCTCTCAACAATAATAACATAATTTGATCATATAACTATCCCTCAACATGCAACAAAGAGTCACTCCAAAGTCACTAATATCAAAGAACAAACGAAGAGATTATTGTAGGGTACGAAACCACCTCAAAGTTATTCTTTCTGATCGATCTATTCAAGAGTCTGTAGTAAAATAACACAAAGCTATTCTTTCCGTTCAATCTATCATAGAGTTCGTACTAGAATAACACCTTAAGACACAAATCAACCAAAATCCTAATGTCACCTAGATACTCCAATGTCACCTCAAGTATCCGTGGGTATGATTATACGATATGCATCACACAATCTCAGATTCATCTATTAAACCAACACAAAGAACTTCAAAGAGTGCCCCAAACTTTCTACCGGAGAGTCAAGATGAAAACGTGTGCCAACCCCTATGCATAAGTTCACGAGGTCACGAAACTCGCAAGTTGATCACCAAAACATACATGAAGTTGATCATGGGATATCCCATTGTCAGCACAGATAAGCACATGCAAGACATACATCAAGTGTTGTCAAATCCTTAAAGACTCAATCCGATAAGATAACTTCAAAGGGAAAACTCAATCCATTACAAGAGAGTAGAGGGGGAGAAACATCATAATATCCAACTATAATAGCAAAGCTCGTGATACATCAAGATCGTGCCAAATCAAGAACACGAGAGAGAGAGAGAGAGAGATCAAACACATAGCTACTGGTACATACCCTCAGCCCCGAGGGTGAACTACTCCCTCCTCGTCATGGAGAGCGCCGGGATGATGAAGATGGCCACCGGAGAGGGATTCCCCCCTCCGGCAGGGTGCCGAAACGGGTCTATATTGGCTTTCAGTGGCTACGGAGGCTTCTGGATGCGGAACTCCCGATCTAGGTTTCTTTCTGGACGTTTGGGGTTATATAAGAGGTGTTGGAGTCGGGAACAAGTCAAGGGGTCCCCGAGGTGTTCACGAGGTAGGAGGGCGCGCCCAGGGGGTAGGGCGCGCCCCCACCCTCATGGTGGCCTCGGGACTCTTCTGGCCCATCTCCGGTGCTCCGTGGGCTTCTTCTGGTCCAAAAATGATCTCCGTGAAATTTCAGGTCAATTGGACTCCGTTTAATTTTCCTTTTCTATGATACTCAAAAACAACGAAAAAACAGAAACTGGCACTGGACTCTAGGTTAATAGGTTAGTCCCAAAAATCATATAAAATAGCACATAAATGCATATAAAACATCCAAGGTTGATAATATAATAGCATGGAACAATCAAAAATTATAGATACGTTGGAGACGTATCAAGCATCCCCAAGCTTAATTCCTGCTCGTCCTTGAGTAGGTAAATGATAAAAACAAAAAATTTGATGTGGAATGCTACCTAACATATTTATCTATGTAATCTTCTTTATTGTGGCATGAATATTCAGATCCATAAGATTCAAGACAAAAGTTTAATATTGACATAAAAATAATAATAGTTCAAGCATACTAACTAAGCAATTATGTCTTCTCAAAATAACATGGCCAAAGAAAGTTCATCCCTACAAAATCGTATAGTTTGGTCATGCTCCATTTTCGTCACACAAGAATGCTCTCATCATGCGCAACCCCGATGACAAGCCAAGCAATTGTTTCATACTTTAGTAATCTCAAACTTTTTTCAACTTCCACGCAATACATGAGCGTGAGCCATGGATATAGCACTATGGGTGGAATAGAGTATAATGATATGGGTTATGTGGAGAAGACAAAAAAGGAGAAAGTCTCACATCGACGCGGCTAATCAACGGGCTAGGGAGATCCCCATCAATTGATGTCAATGCAAGGAGTAGGGATTGCCATGCAACGGATGCACTAGAGCTATAAATGTATGAAAGCTCAACAAAAGAAACTAAGTGGGTGTGCATGCTTGCTCACGAAGACCTAGGGCATTTGAGGAAGCCCATTGTTGGACTATACAAGCCAAGTTCTATAATGAAAAATTCCCACTAGTATATGAAAGTGACAAAACAAGAGACTCTCTATCATGAAGATCATGGTGCTACTTTGAAGCACAAGTGTGGAAAAAGGATAGTAGCATTGTCCCCTTTTATTTCCTTTTTTATTTGGCCTTTCTTTTTTTATTTGGCCTTTCTTTTTTCTTTTCTTTTTTGGCCTTTCCTTTTTTTATTTGGCCTTTATTTTTTTTCCTTTTTCTTTTCGGGACAATGCTCTATTAATGATGATCATCACACTTCTATTTATTTACAACTCAAAGATTACAACTCGATACTAGAACAAAATATGACTCTATATGCATGCCTTCGGCGGTGTACCGGGATGGGCAATGAATCAAGAATGACATGTATGATAAATTATGCATGGTGGCCTTTCCACAAATACGATGTCAACTACATGATCATGCAAGGCAATAAGGCAATGACGAAACATGTCATAAATGAAACGGTGGAAAGTTGCATGGCAATATATCCAGCGAGATGGCTATGGAAATGCCATAATAGGTAGGTATGGCGGCTGTTTTGAGGAAGATATAAGGAGGTTTATGTGTGACAGAGCGTGTCATATCACGGGGTTTGGATGCACCGGTGAAGTTTGCAACAACTCTCAAGGTGAGAAACGGCAATGCACGGTACTGAAGAGGCTAGCAATGATGGAAGGGTGAGAGTGCGTATAATCCATGGACTCGACATTAGTCATAAAGAACTCACATACTTATTGCAAAAATCTACAAGTCATCAAAAGCCAAGCATTACGCGCATGCTCCTAGGGGGATAGATTGGTAGGAAAAGACCATCGCTCGTCCCCGACCGCCACTCATAAGGAAGACAATCAAAGAACACCTCATGCTTCAAATTTGTCACACAACGGTTACCATACGTGCATGCTACGGGACTTGCAAACCTCAACACAAGTATTTATGAAATTCACAATTACTTAACTAGCATGACTCTAATATCACCATCCTCATGTCTCGAAACAATCATCAAGCATCAAACTTCTCATAGTATTCAATGCACTTTATATGAAAGTTTTTATTATACCCATCTTGAGTGCCCATCATATTAGGACTAATTTTATAACCAAAGAAAATTACCATGCTGTTCTAAAGACTCTCAAAATAATATAAGTGAAGCATGAGAGTTCATCTACTTCTTCAAAATAAAACCACCGCCGTGCTCTAAAAGGATATAAGTGAAGCACTAGAGCAAATGACAAACTACTCCGAAAGATATAAGTGAAGATCAATGAGTAGTCGAATAATTATGTAACTATGTGAAGACTCTCTAACACTTAAGAATTTTAGATCTTGGTATTTTATTCAAATAGCAAGAAAAACAAAAGAAAATAAAATGATGCTCCAAGCAAAACACATATCATGTGGTGAATAAAAATATAGCTCCAAGTAAAGTTATCGATGAACGAAGACGAAAGAGGGGATGCCTTCCGGGCCATCCCCAAGCTTAGGCTTTTGGTTGTCCTTGAATATTACCTTGAGGTTCCTTGGGCATCCCCAAGCTTAGTCTCTTTCCACTCCTTATTCCATAATCCATCGAATCTTTACCCAAAACTTGAAAACTTCACAACACAAAACTCAACAGAAAACTCGTAAGCTCCGTTAGTATAAGAAAATAAATCACCACTTAGGTACTGTTGTGAACGCATTCTAAATTCATATTGGAGTAATATCTATGGTATTCCAACTTCTCTATGGTTCATACCTTCCGATACTACTCATAGATTCATCAAAATAAGCAAACAACACATAGAAAACAGAATCTGTGAAAAACAGAACAGTCTGTAGAAATCTGTATCAAACGTATACTTATGGAACTAAAAAAATTCTGAAATAAATTGTTGGACGTGAGGAATTTGTCTATTAATCATCTTCAAAAAGAATCAACTTAATATCACTCTCCAGTAAAATATGGTAGCTAATCTCGTGAGCGCTAAAGTTTCTGTTTTTTACAGCAAGATCACAAAGACTTCACCCAAGTCTTCCCAAAGGTTCTACTTGGCACAAACACTAATTAAAATGTAAAACCACATCTAAACAGAGGCTAGATGAATTATTTATTACTAAACAGGAACAAAAAGCAAGGAACAAAAATAAAAATTGGGTTTCCTCCCAACAAGCGCTAACGTTAACGCCCCTAGCTAGGCATGATGATTTCAATGATGCTCACATAAAAGATAAGAATTGAAACATAAAGAGAGCATCATGAAGAATATGACTAGCACATTTCAGTCTAACCCACGTCCTATGCATAGGTATTTTGTGAACAAACAACTTATGGGAACAATAATCAACTAGCATAGGAAGGCAAAACAAGCATAACTTCAGAACTTTAAGCATGTAGATAGGAAACTTGATACTATTGCAATTCGTACAAGCATATGTTCCTCCCTCATAATAATTTTCAGTAGTATCATGAATTAACTCAACAATGTAACCATCACATAAAGCATTCTTTTAATGATCTATGAGCATAAAAAATTTACTACTCTACACATAAGTAAAATTCTTCTCATTCGGAATAGTGAGAGTATCATAAGAAACTCGAATACTATAAATTGTTTCCACATTGAAAGAATAAAATTCAGAAAAAGGTAATCATAATCATGACAAATTTTATAAATATAATCATCACTACTTTTATAGCATAAGTATCATCACGATAATTATCATAAGTAGCAACTTGGTTCTCATCATAATCGATTGAAACCTCTTCCAAGATAGTGGAATCATTACTAAATAAAATCATGACCTCTCCAAATCCACTTTCATAATTGTCACAATAAGATTCAACACCCTCCAAAATAGTGGGATCATTACTTCCTAAAGTTGACACTCTTCCAAACCCACTTTCATCAATATAATCATCATAAATAGGAGGCATGCTATCATCATAATAAATTTGCATATCAAAACTTGGGAGGTTAAAAATATCATCTTCATAAACATATCATCCCCAAGCTTGGGACAAACATTAATTGTAGCAAATAAATTCTCAAACATGTCATTTTCATCAAACATAGCATCCCCAAGCTTGGGCCTTTTCATATCATAAGCATAATCACTCTCATCATTAATAGTATGGATAGCACCAATATTATAGCAACTAATATCATCACAATGAGAAGTAGGAGCATATCATTTGAGAGGGATGCCTTTTTACCTTTGCTTCTCCGTCTTTTCTTTTTCTTCTCCACATCATGTGTGGGTTTAATCCTCTTTCTGAAGCTCCTTATTAATGAGATTGGTTGAATAGAAGGCTCCTCCTCGTTACCCGATTCATCATAAGAAATAATAGGAGGATATTGGGAAGTCTCTTCCCTTTAATTAGTATTCTCTTCATCTTCTATTGGTTTTCTTGTCTTTATCTAATTGGCAATATAAGGATTTTCAATGCAATTCACCGCACAATACATATAAATTTCCTCTAGATCAAAATCAAGAACATTATCGAGGGCAAATTTTGGAATATCCTTAATTATACATTTCATTTCTTCATAACCCACAAGCAAACTAAATTCATTATGATGCGCAAAGGAAATCAAGTCATCACAATTTTTGGACACTATTCGATCATGAAACAATTTGCATTGGATATTTAAATGACCACGTTCATTACAAAGTTCACAAGGATGGCTAAGAAATTTTAAATTTTCAGCACAAACATCTAGACTTTCTTGCAACCATTTAGTTTCTAAATACTTATGCCTCTTGCAAAATCTATCTTCCCTATTTGGTGTGTACTTGCAAACTCTATGCACTCCACAAAAATTGACATGCTTATAAGAGACATTTTCATCATGACTAGTGCAATCATTACTAGTATCATGGATATTCAAAGAGTTCGTACTAACAACATTGCAATCATGCTCATTAGACAAAGATTTAGTGCCAAACATTCTAATGCATTCTTCTTCTAACACTTTGGCACAATTATCGGAATCCTTATTTTCATGAAAGACATTAAAAAGATGAAGCATATGAGGTACCGTCAATTCCATTTTTTGTAGTTTTCTTTTATAGACTAAACTAGTGATAAAACAAGAAACAAAAAGATTCGAGTGCAAGATCTAAATATATACCTTCAAGCGCTAACCTCCCTGGCAACGGCGCCAGAAAAGAGCTTGATGTCTACTACACAACCTTCTTCTTGTAGACGTTGTTGGGCCTCCAAGTGCAGAGGTTTGTAGGACAGTAGAAAATTTCCCTCAAGTGGATGACCTAAGGTTTATCAATCCGTGGGAGGCGTAGGATGAAGATGGTCTCTCTCAAACAACCCTGCAACCAAATAACAAAGAGTCTCTTGTGTCCCCAACACACCCAACACAACGGTAAATTGTATAGGTGCACTAGTTCGGCGAAGAGATGGTGATACAAGTGCAATATGGATGGTAGATAAAGGTTTTTGTAATCTGAAAATATAAAAACAGCAAGGTAACTAATGATAAAAGTGAGCGTAAACGGTATTGCAATGCTTGGAAACAAGGCCCAGGGTTCATACTTTCACTAGTGCAAGTTTTCTCAACAATAATAACATAATTTGATCATATAACTATCCCTCAACATGCAATAAAGAGTCACTCCAAAGTCACTAATAGAGGAGAACAAACGAAGAGATTATTGTAGGGTACGAAACCACCTCAAAGTTATTCTTTCTGATCAATCTATTCAAGAGTCCGTAGTAAAATAACATGAAGTTATTCTTTCCATTCAATCTATCATAGAGTTTGTACTAGAATAATATCTTAAGACACAAATCAACCAAAACCCTAATGTCACCTAGATACTCCAATGTCACCTCAAGTATCCGTGGGCATGATTATACGATATGCATCACACAATCTCATATTCATCTATTAAACCAACACAAAGAACTTCAAAGAGTTCCCCAAAGTTTCTACTGGAGAGTCAAGATGAAAACGTGTGCCAACCCCTATGCATAAGTTCACGAGGTCACGGAACTCGCAAGTTGATCACCAAAACATACATCAAGTGGATCACGTTATATCCCATTGTCACCACAGATAAGCAGATGCAAGACATACATCAAGTGTTCTCAAATCCTTAAAGACTCAATCCGATAAGATAACTTCAAAGGAAAAACACAATCCATTACAAGAGAGTAGAGGGGGAGAAACATCATAAGATCCAACTATAATAGCAAAGCTCGTGATACATCAAGATCGTGCCAAATCAAGAACACGGGATAGAGAGAAGAGAGAGAGAGAGAGAGAGAGAGAGAGAGAGAGAGAGATCAAACACATAGCTACTGGTACATACCCTGAGCCCCGAGGGTGAACTACTCCCTCCTCGTCATGGAGAGCGCCGGGATGATGAAGATGGCCACCGGAGAGGGATTCCCCCCTCCGACAGGGTGCCGGAACAGGTCTAGATTGGTTTTCGGTGGCTATGGAGGCTTCTGGCGGTGGAACTCCAGATCTAGGTTTCTTTCTGGAAGTTTGGGGTTATATAAGAGGTGTTGGAGTTGGGAACAAGTCAGGGGGGTCCCCGAGGCGGCAACGAGGTAGGGGGCACGCCCAGGGGGTAGGGTGCGCCCCCTGATACATCTCCGTCGTATCTATATTTTTTGGTTGTTCCATGCCAATATTATACAACTCTCATATACTTTTGGAAACTTTTTATATTATTTTTGGGACTAACATATTGAAACAGTGCCCAGTGCCAGTTCCTATTTGTTGCATGTTTTATGTTTCAGAAAAATCCCATATCAAATGGAGTCCAAATGGAATAAAAATGGACGGAGAATATTTTTGGAATATTTGTGAAATATGGGAAGAAGAATCAACGCGAGAAGGTGCCCGAGGGGGGCACGAGGCAGGGGGCGCGCCTGCCCCCCTAGGCGCACCCCTGACCCTCATGTGCCCCCCGTAAGGCGCTTGATGCTCTTCTTTGGCCGCAACAAAGCTAATTTTCGAAGAAAAATCGGGGCGAAGGTTTCAATCCAATCGGAGTTACGGATCTCCGGATATATAAGAAACGGTGAAAGGGCAGAATCCCACAACACAAAAACAGAGAGAGACAGAGAGACGGATCCAATCTCGGAGGAGCTCTCGCCCCTCCCGTGCCATGGAGACCAAGGACCAGAGGGGAAACCCTTCTCCCATCTAGGGAGTAGGTCAAGGAAGAAGAAGAAGGAGGGGGCTCACTCCCCCTCTCTCCCGGTGGCGTCGGAACGCCGCCGGGGCCATCATCATTACCGCGATCTACACCAACACCTCCATCATCTTCACCAACATCTCCATCACCTTCCCCCTCTATCTACAACGGTCCACTCTACCGCAACCCATTGTACCCTCTACTTGAACATGGTGCTTTATTCTTCATATTATTATCCAATGATGTGTTGCCATCCTATGATGTCTGAGTAGATTTTCGTTGTCCTATCAGTGATTGGTGAATTACTATGATTGATTTAATTTTCTTGTGGTTATGTTGCTGTCCTTTGGTGCCCATCATATGAGCGCGCGCATGGATCACACCATAGGGTTAGTTGTATGTTGATAGGACTATGTATTGGAGGGCAAGAGTGACAGAAGCTTCAACCTAGCATAGAAATTGATGCATACGGGATTGAAGGGGGACCAATATATCTTAATGCTATGGTTGGGTTTTACCTTAATGAACGTTAGTACTTGCAGATGCTTGCTAATGGTTCCAATCATAAGCGCATAGAATTCCAAGTCAGGGATGACATGCTAGCAGTGGCCTCTCCCACATAAAACTTGCTATCGGTCTAGTATAGTAGTCAATTGCTTAGGGACAATTTCGCAACTCCTACCACCACTTTTCCACACTCGCTATACTAACTTTATTGCTTCTTTATCTAAACAGCCCCTAGCTTTTATTTACATGCTCTTTATTATCTTGCAAACCTATCCAAAAACACCTACAAAGTACTTCTAGTTTCATACTTGTTTTAGGTAAAGCGAACGTCAAGCGTGCGTAGAGTTGTATCAGTGGTCGATAGAACTTGAGAGAATATTTGTTCTACCTTTAGCTCCTCCCTGGGTTCGACACTCTTACTTATCTAAAGAGGCTACAATTGATCCCCTATACTTGTGGGTTATCAAGACCTTTTTCTGGCGCCGTTGCCGGGGAGTTATAGCATGGGGTGAATATTCTCGTGTATGCTTGTTTGCTTTATCACTAAGTAACTTTTATTTTCTGTTCTAAGTTGTTCTCTATCTTTAGTTATGGATATGGAACACGAAATACCAAAAAAATTAGGTGTACATGCTACTCATGGAGATGGGGAACCTCCTAAAACCCTAGATGCTCATTATGTGAAAGATATTATGTGCTACTTTGATAATCCTAAGAAAACCCCATTCAACTTAGTAATGGGAGACACGTTGGATCAACGTGAATACTTTAGGGATTATCGCTTGACTCAAAAAGGGAAACTATTACGGGATCAAATTCATATGTTGCATCGGTATGCTCGGGAACTATGCTTGAGATATGATTATACTTGTTGCTCTAGGATGAAGGCTCCACACCTTCCATTTTCATGCAAATTTAATGATGATAAAACCTTGGATTCTTATGATAATGGTATATATGATTACTATGATGTGGAACAAATAGAAGAATTTGTTGCTTTTATGGGTGCTTATGAAATTGAATCTTTGTTTAAAGAGTGTGAAAAATTTGATGATTCAGTTTATAGACCTGAAAATTTAGCTATCCTTAAATATTGCTATGAGAATTATGAATTCAATTCTGATATTGATGATTTTATTAAGAGAGTCTCCGCTGTCCAAGAAGAGACTAATATTTTGCAGGAGTCTATGAAAGAAGAAAATAATGACATTGTGAGATCATTGGATGAAAAAGATGAGGAGGAGAGCGAAGAACAAAAGGAGGAAGAGCGGATTGATCACCCGTGCCCACCTTCTAATGAGAGTAACTCTTCAACTCATACATTGTTTAATTTCCCTTCGTGCTTACCTAAGGATGATTGCTATGATGATTGTGATGATCCCGTTGATTCTTTTGAAATATCCCTTTTTGATGATGCTTGCTATGCTTGTGGCCAAGATGCCAATATGAATTATGCTTATGGAGATGAACTTGCTATAGTTCCTTATGTTAAACATGAAATTGTTGCTATTGCACCCACACATGATAGTCCTATTATCTTTTTGAATTCTCCCAACAACACTATATCGGAGAAGTTTACCCTTATTAAGGATTATATTGATGGGTTGCGTTTTACTATTACACATGATGATTTTTATAGATATAATATGCATGTGCTTGCTGCTCCTACTTGCAATTATTATGAGATAGGAACTACATCTCCGCCTCTTTATGTTTCCAACACGAAAAAATTGCAAGAAACTGTTTATACTATGCATTGGCCTTTACTTTGTGTGCATGAATTGTTCTTTTATGACATGCCGATGCATAGGAACAGAGTTAGACTTCATCATTACATGATATATGTTACTTTGTGCTCACTACTAAATTACAAATCATTGTTAATTAAAATTGGCTTTGATATACCTTGGGATCCGGGTGCATCCATTACTTGAGCACTATATGCCTAGCTTAATGGCTTTAAAGAAAGCGCTGCCAGGGAGACAACCCGAAAGTTTTAGAGAGTAATTTATTTTTGTTTTGTGCTTTTATAAGGTTTTAAAATAAAAATAATGTGCCAAGGTTTGCCTTTAGGATGTTTTAAATTACTTGTTGGTTTGTGCGGTGCAGGACAGAAACTTTGGCTGTAGTGCGCAATTTTACATTTTTTACTGGAACGTCAAACGGTTCTGAAACTTTTTGCACTGTCTTTATATACAAATCTTTTACTTTTCCTAATTTTGGTAGAATTTTTGGAGTACCATAAGTATCGTGAATGTTCATATTACTACAGACTGTTCTGTTTAAGACAGATTCTGTTTTTGATGCATAGTTTGCTTGTTTTCATGAAACTATCGATTTATATCAGTGGATTAAGCCATGAAAAAGTTATATTACAGTAGCTAAAATGAAAAAACAAAATATGAATTGGTTTTCAACAGTACTTAGAGTAGTGATTTTCTTTATTATACTAACGGATCTTACCGAGCTTTCTATTGAGTTTTGTGTGGATGAAGTGTTTGAAGATCGAGGATGTCTCGATATGAGGAGAAGGAGGAGAGTCAAGAGCTCAAGCTTGGGGATGCCCAAGGCACCCCAAGTAAATATTCAAGGAGACTCAAGCGTCTAAGCTTGGGTATGCCCCTGAAGGCATCCCATCTTTCTTCAATAAATATCGGTATGTTTTCGGATTCGTTTCGTTCATGCGATATGTGCAAATCTTGGAGCGTCTTTTGCAATTAGTTTTCATTTTTATTTTATGCACCATGCTGGTATGAGAGAGTCCTTGGTTGATTTATAGAATGCTCTTTGCACTTCACTTAAATCTTTTGAGTATGGCTTTGTAGAATGCTCTTTTGCTTCACTTATATTTGTTAGAGTGTGGGCATATCTTTTGTAGAAAGAATTAAACTCTCTTGCTTCACTTATATCTATTTAGAGAGTCGACAAGAATTGGTCATTCACATGGTTAGTCATAAAATCCTACATAAAACTTGTAGATCACTGAATATGATATGTTTGATTCCTTCCAATAGTTTTGCGCTATAAAGGTGGTGATATTAGAGTCGTGCTAGTTCAGTAATCGTGAAATTGAGAAATAGTTGTGTTGAGGTTTGCAAGTCCTGTAGCATGCACGTATGGTGAACCGTTATGTAACGAAGTTGGAGCATGAGGTATTTATTGATTGTCTTCCTTATGAGTGGCGGTTGGGGACGAGCGATGGTCTTTTCCTACCAATCTATCCCCCTAGGGGCATGCATAGTAGTACTTTGCTTCGAGGGCTAATAAAATTTTGCAATAAGTATATGAGTTCTTTATGACTAATGTGAGTCCATGGATTATATGCACTCTCACCCTTCCATCATTGCTAGCCTCTTTGGTACCGTGCATTGCCCTTATTCACCTCGAGAGTTGGTGCAAACTTCACCGGTACATCCAAACCTCATGATACGATACGCTCTATCACACATAAACCTCCTTATATCTTCCTCAAAATAGCCACCATACCTCCCTATCATGGCATTTCCATAGCCATTCCGAGATATATTGCCATGCAACTTCCATCATCATCATATACATGACTTGAGCATTTATTGTCATATTGCTTTGCATGATCGTAAGATAGCTAGCATGATGTTTTCATGGCTTGTCCGTTTTTTGATGTCATTTCTATGCTAGATCATTGCACATCCCGGTACACCGCCAGAGGCATTCATATAGAGTCATATCTTTGTTCTAGTATCGAGTTGTAAGTAAATAAAAGTGTGAGGATCATCATTATTAGAGCATTGCCCCAGTGAGGAAAGGATGATGGAGACTATGATTCCCCCACGAGTCAGAATGAGACTACGGACTTTAAAACTAAATAAAAGAGGCCAAAGAAGCCCAAATAAAAAAAAGAGGCCAAAGAAGCCCACCAAAACAAAAAATGAGAGAAAAAGAGAGAGGGGCAATGTTACTATCCTTTTACCACAGTTGTGCTTCAGAGTAGCACCATGTTCTTCATATAGAAAGTCTCTTGAGTTATCACTTTAATATACTAGTGGGAATTTTCATTATAGAACTTGGCTTTATATTCCAATGATGGGCTTCCTCAAATGCCCTAGGTCTTCATGAGCAAGCAAGTTGGATGCACACCCACTTAGTTTCAGTTTGAGCTTTCATACACTTATAGCTCTAGTGCATCCGTTGCATGGCAATCCCTACTCCTCACATTGACATCAATTGATGGGCATCTCCATAGCCCGTTGATTAGTGATAACCCACAAGTATAGGGGATCGCAACAGTTTTCGAGGGTAGAGTATTCAACCCAAATTTATTGATTCAACACAAGGGGAGCCAAAGAATATTCTCAAGTATTAGCAGCTGAGTTGTCAATTCAACCACACCTGAAAACTTAATATCTGCAGCAAAGTGTTTAGTAGCAAAGTAATATGATAGTGGTGATAACGGTAGCAAAAGGTAACGGTAGTAAAAGTAATGTTTTTGGTATTTTGTAGTGATGATAGCAATAGCAACAGAAAAGTAAATAAGCGAAGAACAATATATGGAAAGCTCGTAGGCAATGGATCGGTGATGGAGAATTATGCCGGATGCGGTTCATCATGTAACAATCATAACCTAGGGTGACACAGAACTAGCTCCAGTTCATTGATATAATGTAGGCATGTATTCCGAACATAGTCATACGTGCTTATGGAAAAGAACTTGCATGACATCTTTTGTCCTACCCTCCCGTGGCAGCGGGGTCCTTACGGAAACTAAGGGATATTAAGGTCTCCTTTTAATAGAGAACCGGAACAAAGCATTAACACATAGTGAATACATGAACTCCTCAAACTACGGTCATCACCGATAAGTATCCCGATTATTGTCACTCCGGGGTTAACGGATCATAACACATAATAGGTGACTATAGACTTGCAATATAGGATCAAGACCACTCATATATTTATGAAAAGATAATAGGTTCAGATCTGAAATCATGGCACTCGGGCCCTAGTGATAAGCATTAAGCATAGCAAAGTCATAGCAATATCAATCTCAGAACATAGTGGACACTAGGGATCAAACCCTAACAAAACTAACTCGATTACATGATAGATCCCATCCAACCCATCACCGTCCAGGAAGCCTACGATGGAATTACTCACGCACGGCGATGAGCATCATGAAATTGGTGATGGAGGATGGTTGATGATGAGGATGGCGATGGATTCCCCTCTCCGAAGCCCCGAACGGACTCCAGATCAGCCCTCCCGAGAGGTTTTAGGGCTTGGCGGCGGCTCCTTATCGTAAAACGCGATGATTTCTTCTCTCTGATTTTTTTTCTCCCCGAAACTCAATATATGGAGGTGGAGTTGGTGTCAGAGAGGCAACAGGGGGCCCACGAGGTAGGGGGCGCGCCCCCCACCCTCGTGGCAAGGTGGTGCCCCCCTGGCCTTCATCTTTGGCAGGTATTTTTCTTATTTTCTGAAAAGTGTCTCCGTGAAGTTTCAGGTCATTCCGAGAACGTTTGCTCCTGCACATAAATAACACCGTGGTAATTTTGCCGAAAACAGCGCCAGTCCGTGTCGGGGGTTGCTGATCCCACGTACACCTATGGGGATCGGCGGACCGAGCCCCTTTCGGTTCGGTAGGGGGCGGTGGATGCACAAAGAGAAGATCGAGACGAACGCACGAGCGACGCGGTCAGTTTACCCAGGTTCGGGCCGCACGGATGCGTAAAACCCTACTCCTGCTTTGCTGGTTGTATTGAGTTCTTGCTCGGGAGCGATGAGTGCTACAGTACGCTCGAGCAGCTGGCGAGACCGAGCGTGAGAATGGCCGTCCTCCCCCCCTCTGTTGTGCATGGGCCTCCTTTTATATGTCTAAGGGGTCACCGACAGGTGGCAACAGAGGTGGGGGTAAAAATGTAAAAGAGGTGGTAGTTGGCTCCACCGCCTACAACAGTCGTATCATACCTAACTCTGACGGCAGGGGACAAGGGCATTAAATGCATGTCTATGTCACCTAGACGGTACAGAGAGGGACCGCTAGGAACGCCACCGTTTGCCACGATGGCTATCTTGTCAGCGCTTGCTCGCCACCGCATGCCCCCGGCTGCACAGCCTCCCGCCACGTACGCCAGGAGCGGTCCTAGAGCGACACGTTGGTGGGTGAGCTGGAGCGCGGGCTGCGGAGTAGTAGCTTGCCGCGGATGTTGCCTTGTCGCGTCCGGGAGCTTGTCGCTCACCGGGTCTTGCCGGGACGCGCAGGGCGCCGCAGCTAGCTTCTTGAGATGCTTTTGTTGTCTTCCCGGCAAGCTCCTCTTGCCGGGGTCTCGTCTCCTTCCCGGCAAGCTCCTCTTGCCGGGGCCTCGTCTCCTTCCCGGCAAGCTCCTCTTGCCGGGGCCTTGTTTTGCTCTTGGATACTTTGTTCTTGAATGGCCCCAAAGGAACCATGGAGGGTCTTGGCGGTCGCCCGGCAAGCCTTGCCGCGGGTCGCTGCGACTGCCCGTGCATAAGTTCAGGAGACTAAGGTACCCCTACTTTAGTACACCGACAGGAGCCCCCGGGCCTGGGCCATACACGGTGCCGAGCGCTGTTGGGCCAGGCCCAAAACAGTGCACGGGCACGCGCGGCCTAGGTCACGCCGCATCTAACTCCGCACCCACCGCGCCCTCCCCAAACGGCATGCGTCGAACACGGCGCCGTGCGTGACGTGGGCGGCGTGCGCGGGGCTGCGCCCCGCGCGCATGCGTCACGTCGTGGTAAAAGGGGACGGTTTGCGCCCCCCCTCCCCCCCCCCCCCCCGTAAACGGAGGGAGGCGTGGAGGCGCGGTGGGCGGAATCGTGGGGAGTTGTTTATTTGTGACGGCGAAACGTCCGCCCCCCCTCCCCTCCCTCTTTATAAGCAGAGGATTTGGGGGTATGGCGCCACCTGCCCGTTGCTTCATCCAATCTCAAAACCTCCGCCGCTCCCCGTCTTCTCATAGCAACAAGAGAGCAGCGCCCTGCTCCCCCCATCACCACCAGCACCACCACCACCGTCGGCCTCCTCCACCACTTTCGCCATGGCTCCGAAGGGCGACAAGGGGAAGGCAGTGAAGTCGACCGAGGCGCAGCGGCTCGCGGCGATGTGGAAGGAGCGAGCCATCTTCCCCTCTAAGCTCGGCGCGAAGGCGTTGCGGGAGCGGTATTACCTGTTCTGGTCGGCGGAGACACGAGCTCACCCGCGGACAAGGGTGCTCCCGGCTGCAGCCCACGTGACGGCTCCGGACGGGTACCCTTTCTTTGTTGTGTTCTTCTACTGCGGGCTCTGCCCGCCCTTTTCCGAGTTCTTCTGTGATATTATGAA
The DNA here is from genome assembly GCA_034509565.1 of Triticum monococcum. Taxonomy (NCBI): domain Eukaryota; kingdom Viridiplantae; phylum Streptophyta; class Magnoliopsida; order Poales; family Poaceae; genus Triticum; species Triticum monococcum. The sequence goes on from CM067847.1 coordinate 344,757,760, forward strand.
CACATATGGCTTCTACCTCCTCGACTTCACCCCCAACGCCGTCCTCACCATGGCAGTTTTCGCACACCTTTGCGAAAACTTTGTCGGAGTCCACCCTAGTGTAGCTCTCTTCCGCCATTTCTTTATCCCTCGGGTAGAGAGAGGAGAGACTCTGTCCGGCGGAATCGCCTGGGTCTCAAGATCTGGCAAGAAGGAATCTTATCTAGAGGGGGAGTTCCGCGGCAAGTGGGAGGAGTGGAGAGCAGATTGGTGCTGGATTGTCGAGGAGAGCCCGCAGCCATTCACCGCCCGGTGCCAAGCAGCAGCAGTGCGCGGCAGTGACTGGAGCGACTTGGCCCCGGAAGACAGCAGGCTGACTATTGCCGTCACCAGGATCCAGCGCCTTAGGCTTGCCGGACACACCGTAGGCACCGTTGGCGCGGACTTTCTTCGCCGCCGCATTGCCCCTCTGCAGGAACGGGGAAGGCCTGCCTGGGAGTTCAAGAACGCGGCGGACATTATGAGGCTGCGGCCAGGCCTCAACTATAATTTCACTGTCCTTGAGCATAATGGCATGCTGCATGAGCTCTTCAAATATGATTCGGATCACCCCGAAGTCTTCAGGGTGCCGCAGGGCGTCGTCCCTTTGTGCAACAACTCTGTGCTTGACCGCATCCGGGCGATGATGCCGTTGTGCGACTCGCACGGAATCGAGCCAACTTGGCAAGAGCCCGAAGACGAGGTCGTGCAGCAGTTCTTTGACGACCTGGTGGAAGTGCCAATCCGTGCCGATGAGAGGGACGGCCTCATCTGCGACACCACCGAGGCGGAGCTGGCGTACATAGCCACTAGGTTGGAAGAGGCAGCGGCAGCCGCCGCGGCAGGCGAATTTGGGTTTACTCTGGAGGAAGCGGCGGCAGAAGAGGCAAAAACCCGTGCCGAGCGAGAGGAGTTCCTCGGCAAGAAAGAGCTCGCCCGGCAAGAGGAACTTGCCGGCAAGGAAGATCTTGCCGAGAGTGGCGCCGAGCCGAGCGAGCCTGTCGGGGATGCGAGCGACTCGCTGGAGATCGACTCTTCCTCCACTTCGTCTTCCGACAGCCCGCCGTCGGCTGCGCCTCCGTCTACATCAAGAAGGCGTCTCCGCAAGTCCGGGGATGTAGCAAGGCGGCAGGCGCATCAACAGTCGCCGCGTCGCACGACGCGCTCCACCGCGGCAAGCGCTGCTGCCGCGGGAGCGCCCCACGATGCCGCTGCAACCGGAGCGGGATCTTCCCGGGATGCCATATCTGCCCCCGCCAAGCGACCAAGGGAGCCTACCCCTCCATCTCCCTGCGCGGGACGCGCGCCGGATTTTGACTTCTCCGCGTTCAGCTCCGACGAGGAAGGAGAGGAAGAGTAGGTTTTTCTCTTGTACTTGCTGTTCTTCAATCCTTGCTGCTTTGTCTTGCATCTCACTTGCCTTTCTCTGAATCCGCTCCTTTTCAGGACTCTGGCCCAGAGAGTGGCAAAGAGGGCCAAGGCGCCGGTGATCGTCATCGAGGACGAGCCCACCGCGTCTGCAGGGGATGCGCCCGAGACCAACTTGTCGGACCCAATGGCTGATCTCCAGAGCAGCCCCCAGTGTAAGTGCCTTATTTGCCCTTCGCTGTTGGGGCATGCACGGAGACTCTCGCTTTGCTGACTTTTGATTGATGGCTTGTGCAGGAACGGAGCAGCCTCAATAGGGACGCCCGGAGACCGCCCCTGAAGTGCCGCGGGAGAGTCTTCCGACGAGGGAAAGGTCTCCGGCAAGGGAGAGCTCTTCGGCGAGGGAGGAGGCTCCGACAAGGGAGGAGCCCCCGGCAAGGGAAGGGTCCCCGGCGAGGGAGGAGGCTCCGACAAGGGAGGAGCCCCCGGCAAGGGAAGGGTCCCCGGTGAGGGGCAGCGCCAGCGATCCCCCGGCAACGGAGACCACTACCGCCGAGCCGGGCACAGGTAACTTCCTTGCCCTTCAACTTCCCTTGGGCTCTTCTTCGTCTTTTGATCTCCTTCTTGGATTTTGCTTGAATCCTACTTGAGTCTTCTCCCCTCTCCCGGCTGTCAGGTCCGTCGGGTGCAGAGCCGATGGAGACTGAGGTCACCGCCAACGACGCTGTTGCCGCCGAGGAGACAGCCGGCGCCGGCGAGCCTGCCGGCGAGGAGACCGCCAGTGCTGCCGCCGCCGCCGCACCAGACTCCGGAGAGCCCCAGCCCAGCATCTATCTGAAGGCCGGCGAGGATATCTACATCAACCTACCCTAGGCGTCGAGCTCCAGGGCACCGGTCGAAGGAGAAGTGCTCGACGGAGAAGTGCTTGCCTCCGCCGGGCTGAAGTTGGTCGACGCGCCAAGTAGTAGCAGCAACGAACCCGAAGAGGAGCGTCTGCTATGGAAGTTGGTGGCGCTCTACCGCGCCCAGCAGGCCAAACTGGAGTCCCGCAAAGCGCTTGTCGCGAAGGCCGGGGCTGACATCGAGAAGCGCGCGGAGGAGCTCTGGGGCGCCAACCAAGAAGCTCTCCGTTCCCTGGCAAGGGAGCGGGAGGAACTTGCCGAGGCGCAGCAAGCCTTCCTTCTTGAGAAGGCGGACACCGAAGAGCGCCAACGCCTTGCCGCGGAGAAGTTGTCTTCGCAGGAAGGTGACTTGACGCAGCGGAAGGTTAACCTCGACAGCCACGAGGAGGAGCTTGCCGCGCGCGAGCAAGCGGTCGGCGGAGCCGTTAAGCAAGCCGGAGACGCCGCCGCAGCTGCCGAGGCCGCCAAGGCCGAGCTGGAGCTGAAGGTGGTGCAGCTGGAGGCGGGCCTTAAGGCGAGCGGCGACGAGTTTGCCGCGCTCAAGCTCGAGCGGGAGAAGGACGCCAATAGCTACTTGGAGCTGCAGGCCCTTCTCACTGAGAGAGGCAAGGAGCTCGACGCTGCTAGGGCTTCAAATGCTGATCTTGAAGCGAAGCTGGCGGCTCTGACAAGATCCCTGGGCAGCGCCAAGGAGCAAGAGACGGCCCTGAAGGAGGAGGTCGAGGCCGGCAAGGTGCTGCTGGCGAATGCCGTCGCCGCCCAGAAGACCTTGTCGGAGACCGTGGAGCACTCGACGGAGGGTCTGGTGAGCGTCACCGCGGACGTCGACAAGGAGCTGGCACAACTGGGGATGGTGGATCTCGGGTATTCCACCGACGGGAATCTCCAACCCAGCGCCAAGCTGACCCTATTCTTCAAGGGTGTGGCGACGGTGCTTCAGCGACTCCGGGAGCAGATCCCAAAACAGCTTGCCGACGAGTCGCGCAAGATCTGCGCGGGAGCTCTCCAGAAGGTGTTGATGAAGGTAGCCTTCCGCAACCCAGGCCTCCGCCTCACCAACGTCCTCCGAAGCCTGCCGCCAGATGTTGACTTGGAGGATCTCAAGGCCCTTGTCGCACCCATTGTGGACAAGGTGAGCGGCATCAAGAGGATCGAGGGCGACCGCGTAGACTAGGCTGCCTATTCCCCCTTTTTTTTCTTTGTCGCTGTCAATCACGTTATGAGAAGCAGTCTGTTAGACCTTGCGACAGGTTATCCTGTAACATACTTCTATCTTGGGTAGTAATTGCTATGTTATTTCCTTTACTTGACTCTTTCCCTTGTATGCTTTTACCCTACGCTTTTAGGGAACTTGTCAGCGCAGGCTCCTCTGCCGCGAGCGCTGAGTGCGGAACGTCAGCAGCCCGCTGGCAGTGCCACAGCCGGCAAGAAACCTCGTCGCAGAGCTAGTCGCGGCTCGCTTAAGTTGTTGAGCAGACTCGAAACAACAATAAGGGCGCAACTTAGCTACGAGTTGGTTGGTGCCTGCGTCGACAAGAAACCTTGTCGCAGCTAGCCGCGGCTTGCTTAAGTTATTGAGCGGGCTCGAAACAACAGTAAGGGCGCGGCTAACCACGAGTCGGTTCCTCCGCGCACAGGTTTTCCATACAAGGCGGAGTCGTTCAAGGAAAATAACTTAAAAACTTAAAGGAAATCTGATTGCTCAAACTTTGGCACTTATCTTTTTCTGTCGTTTGCTTTCTCGGTAAGGCAGAACCTTCTTGAGCGCCGGCCGGTCCACACATTATCTCCTCCTCCCCCCCCCCCCCCCGGCAAGCTTGTGCGCGAGGGACCCTTGCTTTCCTTAATAGAAAAGAGAGAAGAGAAAATAAAGTTATGGAGCCTTGTGGCTCATATTTTTTTGCTTACCGGGGGTATGTGCTGAGCACATAATCTTTATGCACGGGGTCTGCGCCCGGCTTTGTACAAAGGATTACATGCAACAGCGGCAAGACTTGTACAAATTGGTGTTTGCCGGACAGGGTCCGACAACCGCGCCTCACGGGCAAAGCTTGCGAAGATGCTCAATATTCCAGGAGTTGCTCACTGGTTCGCCATCTTCGGTCCCAAGGCGGACAGCGCCAAGCCTAGTGACTCGCTTCACCCGGTAAGGGCCTTCCCACTTCGGCGTCAACTTGTTGGAAATCTTGGCGGACTGATCACGCCAAAGAAACAAGGTCGCTTTCCTCGAAACTTCTGGCGTTAATTTTGCGGCTATGGTAGCGGCGCAAAGCTTGCTGGTAGCGAGCGGCTCGCACAGCAGCCTGAAGACGATCTTCCTCAAGGAGCAGCGCGTCATCTTGCCGCAGCTGCTCTTGCTCAAGCTCATCATAAGCGAGCACTCGAGGTGACCCGTATACGAGTTCCGTGGGGATAACTGCCTCCGCTCCATAGACTAGAGCGAAGGGTGTCTGGCCAGTGGCTCGATTTGGCGTCGTTCTGATCGACCAAAGAACCACTGGCAGCTCTGCGCCAAAGCCTCTGCCGGAGAGGCGGGCGGCGGCGGCGAACGGTGCGAGGAACGAGATATGCTCGGACCCCTAACTACGTTAGAGGGAGCAATATCTCATCCAAACGACCGTGCCACGCTCGTGCCAACATGTTGGCGCGCATGCTGATCTCGAGCACTCCGGGACGTATGGTACCGTGGGTACCATGACTCTGCTGGTCCCGCGCCTCCTAGCACGGGCGCGGTGTGTGTACGGGCGCCGGAGTCTTGGAGTGCGCGCTGTCGTTGTGGGAGGCGACCGCGCCGCCGACGTGCGGCGCAGCCTTGTCCTTGGACCCGGCAGCACCATGAGTCCCCCCGTCGTCGCCCGCTCTTCTGCCGGCGCCTACCCCACCAGCCGTTCGCTCTGGCGATGGTGGGATCAGCGCAGACGGAGCGGCTACCTCCGAAGCCTTCTTCTTCGGCGGCATGTTGATGAAGAGGATGAAGATTTGGCTCATGTGAACGCCGGGTCAGGTTCGCACAACCTCGACGCACCCCCTACCTGGCGCGCCAAAGATGTCGGGGGTTGCTGATCCCACGTACACCTATGGGGATCGGCGGACCGAGCCCCTTTCGGTTCGGCAGGGGGCGGTGGATGCACAAAGAGTAGATCGAGGCAAACGCACGAGCGACGCGGTCGGTTTACCCAGGTTCGGCCCGCACGGATGCGTAAAACCCTACTCCTGCTTTGGTGGTTGTATTGAGTTCTTGCTCGGGAGCGATGAGTGCTACAGTATGCTCGAGCAGCTGGCGAGACCGAGCGTGAGAATGGCCGTCCTCCCCCCCTCTGTTGTGCATGGGCCTCCTTTTATATGTCTAAGGGGTCACCGACAGGTGGCAACAGAGGTGGGGGTAAAAATGTAAAAGAGGTGGTAGTTGGCTCCACCGCCTACAACAGTCGTATCATACCTAACCCTGATGGCAGGGGACAAGGGCATTAAATGCCTGTCTATGTCACCTAGACGGTACAGAGAGGGACCGCTAGGAACGCCACCGTTTGCCACGATGGCTATCTTGTCAGCGCTTGCTCGCCACCGCATGCCCCCGGCTGCACAGCCTCCCGCCACGTAAGCCAGGAGCGGTCCCAGAGCGACACGTTGGTGGGTGAGCTGGAGCGCGGGCTGCGGAGTAGTAGCTTGCCACGGCAAGCGCCTTGCCGCGGATGTTGCCTTGTCGCGTCCGGGAGCTTGTCGCTCACCGGGTCTTGCCGGGACGCGCAGGGCGCCGCAGCTAGCTTCTTGAGATGCTTTGGTTGTCTTCCCGGCAAGCTCCTCTTGCCGGGGTCTCGTCTCCTTCCCGGCAAGCTCCTCTTGCCGGGGCTTCTTCTCCTTCCCGGCAAGCTCCTCTTGCCGGGGTCTTGTCTCCTTCCCGGCAAGCTCCTCTTGCCGGGGCCTTGTTTTGCTCTTGGATACTTTGTTCTTGAATGGCCCCAAAGGAACCACTGAGGGTCTTGGCGGTCGCCCGGCAAGCCTTGCCGCGGCTCGCTGCGACTGCCCGTGCACAAGTTCGGGATACTAAGGTACCCCTACTTTAGTAGACCGACAGTCCGGGTTAGTCCATTCAAATCATGCAAGTTAGAGTCCAAAACAAGGGCATAAGTGTTTGGAAAAGTAGATATGTTGGAGACGTATCAACTCCCCCAAGCTTAAACCTTTGCTTGTCCTCAAGCAATTCAGTTGACAAACTGAAAGTGATAAAGAAAAACTTTTACAAACTCTGTTTGCTCTTGTTGTTGTAAATATGTAAAGCCAGCATTCAAGTTTTTAGCAAAGATTATAACTAACCACATTTGCAATAACGCATAGGTCTCAAGTTTACTCATATCAATAGCATAATCAACTAGCGAGGCATAATAATAAATCTCAGATGACAACACTTTCTCAAAACAATCATAATATGATATAACAAGATGGTATCTCGCTAGCCCTTCCTGAGACTGCAAAACATAAATGCAAAGCACCTTTAAAGATCAAGGACTGACTAGACATTGTAATTCATGGTAAAAGAGATCCAGTCAAGTCATACTCAATGTAAACTAATAGTAATGAATGCAAATGACGGCGGTGCTCTCCAACTAGTGCTTTTTAATAAGAGGATGATGACTCAGCATAAAAGTAAATAGATAGGCCCTTCGCAGAGGGAAGTAGGGATTTGTAGAGGTGTCGGAGCTCGGTTTTGAACAGAGGTGAATAATATTTTGAGCGGTATACTTTCATTGTCAACATAACAACCAAGAGATGGCGATATCTTCCATGCTACACACATTATAGGTGGTTCCCAAACAGAATGGTAAAGTTTATACTCCCCTTCCACCACAAGCATCAATCCATGGCTTGCTCGAAACAACGAGTGCCTCCAACTAACAAGAGTCCCAGGGGGAGTTTTGTTTGCAATTATTTTGATTTAGTTTGCATAAAGCATGGGACTGGGCATCACGGTGACCAGCCATTTATCTCGTGAGTGAGGAGCGGAGTCCACTCCTCTTGAGAATAACCCGCCTAACATGGAAGATATAGACATCCCTAGTTGATACATGAGCTATTCGAGCATACAAAACAGGATATTTATTTGAAGGTTTAGATTTTGGCACATACAAATTTACTTGGAACGGCAAGTAGATACCGTATATAGGTAGGTATAGTGGACTCATGTGGAATAACTTTGGGGTTTAAGGGATTGGATGCACAAGCAGTATTCCCGCTTCGTACAGGTGAAGGCTAGCAAAAGACTGGGAAGCGACCAGCTAGAGAGCGACAACAGTCATGAACATGCATTTAAATTAATCAACACCGGATGCAAGCATGAGTAGGATATAATCCACCATGAACATAAATATCGTGAAGGCTATGTTGATTTTGTTTCAACTACATGCGTGGACATGTGCCAAGTCAAGTCACTTAAATCATTCAGAGGAGGATACCACCCTATCATACCACATCATAACCATTTTAATAGCATGTTGGCACGCAAGGTAAACCATTATAACTCATAGCTAATCAAGCATGGCACAAGAAACTATGATCTCTAGTTGCCATTGCAAACGTGTTTATTCATAATAGGCTGAATCAGGAATGATGAACTAATCATATTTACAAAAACAAAAGAGGTCGAGTTCATACCAGCTTTTCTCATCTCAGCCAGTCCACCATATATCATCATAATTGCCCTTCACTTGCACGACCGAACGATGTGAATAATAATAATAGTGCACGTGCATTGGACTAAGCTGGAATCTGCAGGCATTCAATAAACAGGAGAAGACAAGGCAATATGGGCTCTTTTGTCAGATCTACAATAATGCATATAAGAGCCTCTTCAACAATTTAATTATGGTCTTCTCCTATCAACCCCCAAGGAAAAGAAAAGAAATAAAACTATTTACACAGGAAAGCTCCCAACAAGCAAAAGAAGAACAAGAAATCTTTTTGGGTTTTCTTTTTAGTTACTACTACAAGCATGGAAAGTAAACTGATTAAAAGGTACAACTATTTTTTTTGTTATTCTTAAGGTTTATTAAACACACAAGAAGAAAGCATAAAATGGAAAATAAACTCGCATGGATGATACAATGAAAAAGTATGAGCACCGACATCTAGCAATGAGTGTGTGAGCATAAATGTAATGTCGGTGAGAAATACGTACTCCCCCAAGCTTAGGCTTTTGGCTTAAGTTGGTCTATCGCCATGCCTGGCCTGGCTGATATCCATAATAGTAGCTGGGGTCATACTGTGATGCAGCAGCTATCGCCTGCTGAGCTGCAGCGTGGCGACGAGCGGCCTTGTAACGCCCTCGATGCGGCTATATCTCCCACGTGTCGAAGCACGACTTAGAGGCATAACCGCATTGAAAGCAATGTCGCAAGTGAGGTAATCTTCGCAAACAACCCATGTAATACAATAAGGGAAAAGATACATAGTTGGCTTACAATTGCCACTTCACCCAATTACATGAATAAAGCATTACATCATCCAAATACAAACAAGGTCCGACTACGGAACCGAAATAAAAGAAGACTACCCCACATGCTACACAGATCCCCGATCGACCCCAACTGGCCTCCACTACTGATCAACTAGAACGAAACAACATAAAGGACAAGATCTTCATCAAGCTCCTCCTTGAGCTTGGCTGCGTCATCTGCACAGTTCAACGGCACCTGCAAGCTGGTTTTGGAAGTATCTGTGAGTCACGGGGACTCAGCAATCTCACACCCTCGCGATCAAGACTATTTAAGCTTATAGGTAAGGTAAAGGTATGAGGTGGAGCTGCAGCAAGCGACTAGCATATTTGGTGCCTAACATACGCAAATGAGCGCGAGAAGAGAGAGCAAAGGCACGGTCGAACAACTATGATCAAGAAGTGATCCTAGAACAACCTACGTCAAACATTACTCCAACACCATGTTCACTTCCCGAACCCCGCCGAGAAGAGACCATCACGGCAACACACGCGGTTGATGTATTTTAATTAAGGTCAACTTCAGGTTTTCTACAACCGGACATTAACAAATTCCCATCTGCCCATAACCGCGGGCATGGCTTTCGAAAGTTCAAATCCCTACAGGGTGTCCCAACTTAGCCCATCACAAGCTCTCAAGGTCAACGAAGGATATTCCCTCTAGCGGGAAGACCCGATCAGACTCGGAATCCCAGTTACAAGACATTTCGACAATGGTAAAATAAGACCACCAAAGCCACCCGAATGTGCCGACAAATCCCGATAGGAGCTGCACATATCTCGTTCTCAGGGCACACCGGATTGTCCAAACTTCCGGTAGGCCAGCCCAGAGTTGCCCCTGGTGGCCACCGGCGGCTGACAAGTTGGACCAACACTTAGAGGAGCACTGGCCCGGGGGTTTAAATAAAGATGACCCTTGGGCAGGCCTACCCAAGGGAAAGAAAAGGCTAGGTGGCGAATGGTAAAACCTAAAACCAATGTTGGGCCTTGCTGGAAGAGTTTCATTCAAGGAGAACTGTCAAGGGGTTCCCATTATAACCCAACCGCGTAAGGAACGCAAAATCCAGGAACATAACACCAATATGACAGAAACTAGGGAGGCAAGAGTGGAACAAAACACCAGGCATAAGGCCGAGCCTTCCGCCCTTTACCAAGTATATAGATGCATTAATTAGATAAGAGATATTGTGATATCCCAACAAGTAAACATGTTCCAACAAGGAACACCATCTCCATGTTCCAACAAGGAACAAACTTCAATCTTCACCTGCAACTAACAACGCTATAAGAGGGGCTGAGCAAAGCGGTAACATAGCCAAACAACGGTTTGCTAGGACAAGGTGGGTTAGAGGCTTGGTTCAACAATAGAGGAGGCATGATAAGCAAGTGGTAGGTATCACGGCATAGGCATAGCAAAAGAGCGAGCAACTAGCATGCTCTCACGGTCAACGAAGGATATTCCTTCTAGCGGGAAGACCCGATCAGACTCGGAATCCCGGTTACAAGACATTTCGACAATGGTAAAATAAGACCAGCAAAGCCACCCGAATGTGCCGACAAATCCCGATAGAAGCTGCACATATCTCGTTCTCAGGGCGCACCAGATTGTCCAAACTTCCGGTAGGCCAGCCCAGAGTTGCCCCTGGTGGTCACCGGTGGCTGACAAGTTGGACCAACACTCACAGGAGCACTGGCCCGGGGGTTTAAATAAAGATGACCCTTGGGCAGGCCTACCCAAGGGAAAGAAAAGGCTTGGTGGCGAATGGTAAAACCTAAAACCAATGTTGGGCCTTGCTGGAAGAGTTTTATTCAAGGCGAACTGTCAAGGGGTTCCCATTATAACCCAACCGCGTAAGGAACGCAAAATCCGGGAACATAACACCAATATGACGGAAACTAGGGTGGCAAGAGTGGAACAAAACACCAGGCATAAGGCCGAGCCTTCCGCCCTTTACCAAGTATATAGATGCATTAATTAGATAAGAGATATTGTGATATCCCAACAAGTAAACATGTTCCAACAAGGAACAACATCTCCATGTTCCAACAAGGAACAAACTTCAATCTTCACCTGCAACTAACAACGCTATAAGAGGGGCTGAGCAAAGCGGTAACATAGCCAAACAACGGTTTGCTAGGACAAGGTGGGTTAGAGGCTTGGTTCAACAATATAGGAGGCATGATAAGCAAGTGGTAGGTATCGCGGCATAGGCATAGCAAAAGAGCGAGCAACTAGCAAGCAAAGATAGAAGTGATTTCGAGGGTATGGTCATCTTGCCTGAAATCCCGCAAGGAAGAAGAACGAGACCATGAAGAAGACAAACGGACGTAGCCAACGGATCCTCACAAACGCAACGGATTACTGAGAAGAAGTACACCGGAAAAAAGCAAACAACATAGTAAACAATCAGCACATAAGCATGGCACGATGCGCAAACAAGTATGATGCATGTCCGGTTTAAAGAGGCATGGCATGGCACAGTGCACAAGCAATTCTACAAATTAAGTGGAGCTCAATATGCAACGAGTTGCATATTGACAAAACACCACGACAAGTTATTTAGTTCGATCTCATTTATGTACCCAACAATATTAAATGTTGATCAACATGGCAAGGGGTGAAGCACAACAAAACTACCTATCTAGGCAAGTTTAAATGAGGCCGGAACAACAAAACAACAAGTCCGGTAAATCCCCATATGCATATATTTGGTTTGGTACTGTTCTGCCCTAAACACAATTTTAGAGTTATTAAACATGCAAAGAAAGGTCATCATGTTAAACTAGGCATTTTTCTACCCCATTTAGATATAAAGATTATTAAATTCCAAGTTATGGTTAAATAGTTATGAATTAAAGCATTTTAGCATGTCCATAGAGCAAATTTAAACAAACATCATTTTAAACATTTTAATCATGAATGAAAGTTGGAAATTATGAAACTAGATGAAATCCTAAGCATTTTAGATATATAGTTTGTTTAGTTTGGATGCATGCATATTTAGTTATTAACAATTCAAAATGATGGCATTCCTGTAATTATGCATGCAGTGGAAGAATAAAGAAAAACACAGTGAAGGAAAAAAACATGCGCGGGCCAGATTGAACGTACGGTGCAAGAGGCCCAGGAAGATTTGGCCCACGGGGCGGAGTGGGAGTGTGGGAAAAGATAAAAAATGACACGGAAAATTGGGAGACTCGGACTCGAACCCTGGAATTCCTGCTTGCAAAGTAGTAGCACCACCCTAACCACTGAGCTGGACGCGTGTTTGTGATAATCCTATGCGCCTGGAGTCTTTTGACCTATGGCCAGAGGGCCGAGCCTTTGGCCTTGGCTACACGGAGAACACCGGCATCGACGGTGTTGAGCTAGGAGACGACATCTCGCAAAGCCGAGCGGCGGCGGGACTGCGGAAAAACGTGAGGGTGCTCGCTAGAGGATGCGCGCGTACAGTGGCTCGACCTCAAGCTCGCGCTCGACTCGGGCACGGCATGGCGGGTGACTACAGCAGCTTGGCGGGCACGGGTGAGTAACAGGGCAGTCAGCGGGCTGCGAGATGCTGCTCTGGTGTGTGCGTGCAGAGCACGAGCTGCAGGAGAAGCACGGCCAGCGGCAGCAGGACCTGCTCGAGGACGAGCATGGCTCGGCTCGGGCGACGGCGACGCGAGGCAATCGGTGAAGCTACCGGGTGCGGCGGCGAGTGTGCGCGCGGTGCGGTGGAGCGTGAGGGGCTCGGGTTTTGGGTGTGTACGTGTGCATGCTGTGGAGGCGCTGGGTGTAGGTGCTCACGTGCGTGGCCATGGCATGGATCAGGCGAGACCAACGGGTGGTCAAACATCTAGAGGAAGAAACAGAGAGGAATGGGCGTTACCCAGCTCACCATAGGGCACTGCGAGGTCGACGGAGACGATGGGAGGGAGCTCTGAACTTGGCGAAAAAATCTACCCGTGACGGAAGAGGAAGCAGAGGAGGAAGACGGTGATGAACTTGGCGTCTCTGGCCTTGGATCGCAGCGGGAACAGTTCGTGGAGGCGTCGTGAGGACGTAGAGGTACCGTCAAGCGGAGCTACGCCGGAGACGAGCTTCAGCTCGTCCCGGACATGGCATCGGCAGCGGAGGAAGCAGCGTGTGGGTGCCTGCTTACCTGCTGGCGGCGCGGACGAGGGAAGGAGGAGGAACGAGGAAACCCTAGGGGATCGCAGGGTAGGTTTTGTAGGAGCAGGGGCTCCTATTCCGACCATCGAATCATTCGAGGTGCCGACGTGGAGCCCCTGGATGAGCTGCCGTATAGAGGAGGATGAAGAACAGAGAAGGATCGGCGCATGTGGGCTTGGCTGGGCTGAAAGGTGAGTGCAGGTGGGCTGGGGAGATGGGCTGCAATGTTGCTACTGCTGCTTTCCTTCTCTTTTCTTTAGACAGAAAAACAGGACAGAAAAATCACAAGTATAAAGAAGAAGGTTGAGAGAGATATGAGAATATCCCTGGAGTCCAGAATTTGTGCAGAATTTGAATAAATTGCTTTGGGCATTTTTAGAGGTAGAAAAATAATCCAAGTTTGAATGAAATTCAAACTTGAGCCATTTTTGAACCCAACCAAAACAACTCCCAAAATGAATGAAATTTTATAGAGAGGTATAAGGCATGGAGTATGATCATCAGGAAATCAATGAACATTAATGGAGGGGGGAATAATGTCACTTGCAAAAACATGAAGGGAGAAGGAAGGGAGAGATGATGATACATGGGCATGGCTTGAGAGAGGGATAGCAAGGGATGATGCACACACAACATGAAAGTAACATGTAACATAAGGATGAGTGTAATGCATATGATGCTCATGGCAACAACATGAATGATCAAAAGCAATATGACAAGAGATAAGCATGGCAAAACAAACAAGGATGGCATAATGCAATATAATAAACGATGAACATGATGCAAGAAATAAAATATGACAAGGCACTCAACAAACATGCAACAACAACGAATAACTGGAGGACACCTGGCACATCGGTCACGGGGCGTCACAACACTCCACCACTACGAGAGGATCTCGTCCCGAGATCTAGGATGGCACCAAAGGGAAAACGGAAGAGGAAGATAAGTGGTAAAACTAAGTTGCTTCTTTGACAAACGAGTGAAACCAAATAACCTTGAAAAGTTGAACAACTTGAAAGGAATAATACCACGGAGGTCATTGAAGTTGAAAAAAATAGTCCGATAGGAACGAAGAACAAGGAAGAACAAATTCGGACAGCACTCTGTTTGAAAAGTGATATGAAACTTGATAAGATGAAAAGAACTAGAGCAGAGGACACGACACTCCGGATAAATGGATAAGCAAATGAAAGAACATGATCTTTGCTAAAACGAGATGATGGTTGAAGAAACAATATCACAATGCCTCCGGAACGAAAGAATAGAAGTTGGACCGTCGGAAAAAAAGAACGAAGAATAAAAAACCATCTTCTACCTCAAATGAGCTTGAAAGCATCTTGAAGAGAAGGGTCGAACTGAATTGTTGGAAAGCTAACAACGAAAAGGATAAGCTTGATATGGTCTTATGGAATAAATCTCAAAATTATGAGGTGACAACCTGCCACTCACGGAAAAGATTGGATTGATAAGAACAAGGAGATGAGGAACTTATTTCACCGGAAGGATAAATGAAGAACTTGGGTCATTTATAAGCACCATAGATAGCAACAGTCCTTAGGGAAGGCTTTAGGTGAAACATGACACAAGATAACTCCAACGAAGAGGTTGATGGATTTAAAATACCTCATTCTTAACAACATGTGAATCATGAAACATGAACTCAAATGATCAGGAATGACATAATACCACCCCCAATGATACGGAAGAAAGAATTGCACTCTGGATTGCAAGATGAAGAATGATTGAGCTCCTTAAAAGAATCTCGATGAAAACTTCGAGAAGGAATTAAATCCTTGATGAACCAACATGTAGAACCTTCATGAAGAGCTCCAGTAAACAAAGGAATGATCAAACGGAAGGCAAGAGAAGTTGAAAACACAAGGTGAATCCTTGTAATGATTAGATGAAGCTTTGGAATGGTATAATTGAAATAACTTTGAACTCCGGAAAAGAAAGATGGAAAACTTGAATCGAGAATTTGATGAACCTCCGGAATAAGGAATTAATCACTTGGATGAACAAAAATAAGAATTACATTATGTGTATCCTTCACCAATTAAATTGATGACAATCAACGGATTTGGCATACTACTTATTCTCGAAGAAAATATTAAGATAGATGCCGTGCCAACTTGGGAAGGTCTGCAACGAACCACCGGTGGGATTTGGAAAACAACGAATGAATTGATATGATAACCAAGGAAAGGAACTCTTGAACGAACCACCGTAAGAATTGAAAACGAACAAAGTAAAAGGGAAGAATCACCAATAAGAATTAGAAAATAACGAAGATGCTTGAGAGAATTTAGATCCATGAGAACGAAGAGATCATGACTGATTAGAGGATATTTGAATGATGCACCGGTAAGATGTAGAGAAAGAGAGCTGAAAGCTGAGAATGAATACTTCTGAGGTGGTGGCCTTCGGAGAAACAAACTGAAAAGACTCTTGAATTGCTCCGGATGGGTGAAAAAAATTTCCACAATCGAAAAATAATTATGAGAGGATGGCACGAAGCTAGAGCCATGAATCTCTGAGAGAGAGGATAGATATGGAGGAAAAGTCTTCTTCGGTCTTCAAAACCTGAGAATGACGACGAGAAACACCAACAAGAATTATTGAAGCACTCCGGAATGAAGAATGTTAAAGTAGAGCCAACGATTAAAAGAAATTGAGAGATCTTGGAGAAACACATCTGACTGATGAAAAATTCATTCTTACGTCACACTTTGAAAAGAATTTGATGGTAGCTCCGGGAAAATAGAAGAGTAAGGTAAGATCCTAGGAAAAGACCTGTGGGTTAGGGCCCACTCAAGAGAAACACCGTTGAATGATTTAAAAGAGAGGTTGCCCCAGTTGAATTAAATGACTTGAATGAGATAACAACCTCGAAAGATCTTGAATGAAAGCATAGTGGAAAACACGAATCTTTGAGATATCTTGAGCACTCCGGAACAATAAATAGCGAGAAGTGGAATGATGATGAGGTGCACCGGCATGAGAAGGTATTTGCAACGAGGAAAGGATATAATTGGCAAATCTTGAATTGAATTCATCGGATAAAAGAGAACGAAGAATGATGAACTAGAAGCTCCGTTAGCATCTTCCTGAGAATCACCCGATAAGAACATTGACGGAAAAGAATGGAGAGACTTCATATGAATAAAAGGATACTTGATTAAGAATTTCGAGTCCTCGAAGAAAAAAGGGAGGGTGGGCGGGAAAACAAAGGCAACTTGGAGACGAATGAAACAAACACCGTTGAGAAGACTTGAGTTGATCTTGCGGATGTTGAAATGATTGGATCCACTTGAAGAGAAACACGCCGGTTGAAAAAGGATTGGCATGATGATCTCGATTATCGAAAAGGATTAGTATTTACATAGAAATATGAGAACACCACTTAGGAAAGGTATGGAATCAACATTTGACTTCGAAGCAACTCGGATACCACAACTCAAAACAAAAACAAAGGGTTGGCTTGCAGAATAAGACATATGATAGAGATTTCGTTCGAAGTTTTCATGGTGGGGCCTACACGGGCTCGATCGTACAACACCATCATGTACAAGACAGTGCACATGACATATGAAGCGTCCCCGAGTCGGCATAGCCAAGGACTCTTTAAGACACAACGAGACCACTGTAAAACCAACTGTGGATAGGAGGACCACTAGACATCGAACCCCAATTTCATATCATACATCCGTCGGAAAGAAATCCTAAGAGCTACTTGAATTCCCACTTATAAACTCCCGAAATTTTCCGGTTATGCAATCAGGTGTTGGGGATACAGGGGAAGCATAATATCTCACCCAAACTAACAAATCCTACTTTCAGCTGTATCCATCCTTCAACACATAACCAAGAAACCTTCGGAAATCGTTTACCTCAACCTTCGAAAAGCATCTGTTATACAAGTTATGGCGATACTCCCGAACTCCCGCCCCAGTACTGGGTGGCGTCGAGGTTATCTCACCAACAATTGCATAAAAGAGATTTTCGATGTCGGCGAAACTAAACTCAGGTATTCCAGAACTGCAACGATAAAATTGTGACGACAACACCTCAGAGCTCAACTCCCCGGGACACTGCCACAACCCCTAAATGACAGGAGGCACCAAGAACAATGTTCTCGTCACAAAACCATCGGAATGATTCCAAGATACCCGTGTGATCCTAAAATTTTAGTGAAATTTGAGAAGAGAAGAGTCAAAACTCTATGTCAGGATGCCTCACCAGAGCGATGAAGCGACTGAGGAGTAAAAAGAAGTCCTAAATCTCCGATATATATAATCCTAAATGACTCAAAACATTTCTAGACTCAATAACGTCAGCGATTCGATCAAGCAGGGGGTTCCTAAGGTCGGGGAAGGCTCTGATACCAACTTGTAACACCCTCGATGCGGCTATATCTCCCACGTGTCGAAGAACGACTTAGAGGCATAACCGCATTGAAAGCAATGTCGCAAGTGAGGTAATCTTCGCAAACAACCCATGTAATACAATAAGGGAAAAGATACATAGTTGGCTTACAATTGCCACTTCACCCAATTACATGAATAAAGCATTACATCATCCAGATACAAACAAGGTCCGACTACGGAACCGAAATAAAAGAAGACTACCCCACATGCTACACAGATCCCCGATCGACCCCAACTGGGCTCCACTACTGATCAACTAGAACGAAACAACATAAAGGACAAGATCTTCATCGAGCTCCTCCTTGAGCTTGGTTGCGTCATCTGCACAGTTCAACGGCACCTGCAAGCTAGTTTTGGAAGTATCTGTGAGTCACGGGGACTCAACAATCTCACACCCTCGCGATCAAGACTATTTTATCTTATAGGTAAGGTAAAGATATGAGGTGGAGCTGCAGCAAGCGACTAGCATATTTGGTGGCTAACATACGCAAATGAGAGCAAGAAGAGAGAGCAAAGCCACGGACGAACAACTATGATCAAGAAGTGATCCTAGAACAATCTACATCAAACATTACTCCAACACCGTGTTCACTTCCCGGACCCCACCGAGAAGAGACCATCACGGCAACAAACGCGGTTGATGTATTCTAATTAAGGTCAACTTCAGGTTTTCTACAACCGGACATTAACAAATTCCCATCTGCCCATAACCGTGGGCACGGCTTTCGAAAGTTCAAATCCCTGCAGGGGTGTCCCAACTTAGCCCATCACAAGCTCTCACGGTCAACGAAGGATATTCCTTCTAGCGGGAAGACCTGATCAGACTCGGAATCCCGGTTACAAGACATTTCGACAATGGTAAAATAGGACCAGCAAAGCCACCCGAATGTGCTGACAAATCCCGATAGGAGCTGCACATATCTCGTTCTCAGGGCACACCGGATTGTCCAAACTTCCGGTAGGCCAGCCCAGAGTTGCCCCTGGTGGCCACCGGCGGCTGACAAGTTGGACCAACAGTCAGAGGAGCACTGGCCCGGGGGTTTAAATAAAGATGACCCTTGGGCAGGCCTACCCAAGGGAAAGAAAAGGCCAGGTGGCGAATGGTAAAACCAATGTTGGGCCTTGCTGGAAGAGTTTTATTCAAGGCGAACTGTCAAGGGGTTCCCATTATGACCCAACCGCGTAAGGAACGCAAAATCCGGGAACATAACACCGATATGACGGAAACTAGGGCGGCAAGAGTGGAACAAAACACCAGGCATAAGGCCGAGCCTTCCACCCTTTACCAAGTATATAGATGCATTAATTAGATAAGATAAATTGTGATATCCCAACAAGTAAACATGTTCCAACAAGGAACAACATCTCCATGTTCCAACAAGGAACAAACTTCAATCTTCACCTGCAACTAACAACGCTATAAGAGGGGCTGAGCAAAGCGGTAACATAGCCAAACAACGGTTTGCTAGGACAAGGTGGGTTAGAGGCTTGGTTCAACAATATAGGAGGCATGATAAGCAAGTGGTAGGTATCGCGGCATAGGCATAGCAAAAGAGCGAGCAACTAGCAAGCAAAGATAGAAGTGATTTCGAGGGTATGGTCATCTTGCCTGAAATCCCGCAAGAAAGAAGAACGAGTCCATGAAGAAGACAAACGGACGTAGCCAACGGATCCTCACAAACGCAACGTTACCGGATTACCGAGAAGAAGTACACCGGAAAGAAAGCAAACAACATAGTAAACTATCGTCACATAAGCATGGCACGATGCGCAAACAAGTATGATGCATGTCCGGTTTGAAGAGGCATGGCATGGCAAAGTGCACAAGCAATTCTATAAATTAAGTGGAGCTCAATATGCAACGAGTTGCATATTGACGAAACACCACGACAAGTTATTTAGTTCGATCTCATTTATGTACCCAACAATATTAAATGTTGATTAACATGGCAAGGGGTGAAGCACAAGAAAACTACCTATCTAAGCAAGTTTAAATGAGGCCGGAACAACAAAACAACAAGTCCGGTAAATCCCCATATGCATATATTAGGTTTGGTACTGTTCTGCCCTAAACATAATTTTAGAGTTATTAAACATGCAAAGAAAGGTCATCATGTTAAACCAGGCATTTTCCTACCCCATTTACATATAAAGATTATTAAATTCCAAGTTACGGTTAAATAGTTATGAATTAAAGCATTTTAGCATGTCCATAGAGCAAATTTAAACAAACATCATTTTAAACATTTTAATCATGAATGAAAGTTGGAAATTATGAAACTAGATGAAATCCTAAGAATTTTAGCTATATAGTTTGTTTAGTTTGGATGCATGCATATTTAGTTATTAACAATTCTAAATGATGGCATTCCTATAATTATGCATGCAGTGGAAGAATAAAGAAAAACACAATGAAGGAAAAAACATGCGCGGGCCAGATTGAACGTACGGTGCAAGAGTCCCAGGAAGATTTGGCCCACAGGGCGGAATGGGAGTGTGGGCAAAAGATAAAAAATGACAGGGAAAAATTGGGAGACTGGGACTCGAACCCTGGACCTCCCGCTTGCAAAGTAGTAGCACCACCCTGACCACTGAGCTGGACGCGTGTTTGTGATAATCCTGTGCTCCTGGAGTCTTTTGACCTACGGCCAGAGGGTCGAGCCTTTGGCCATGGCTAGACGGAGAACACCGGCGTCGACGGTGTCGAGCTAGGAGACGACCTCTCGCAAAGCAGAGCGGCGGCGGGACTGCGGAAAAAGGTGAGGGTGCTCGCTACAGGATGCGCGCGTACAGTGGCTCGACCTCGAGCTCGCGCTCGACTCGGGCATGGCATGGCGGGCGACTACAGCAGCTTGGCGGGCACGGGTGAGTAACAGGGCAGTCAGCGGGCTGCGAGATGCTGCTCTGCCGTGTGCGTGCAGAGCACGAGCTGCAGGGGAAGCAGGGCCAGCGGCAGTAGGACCTGCTCGAGCACGAGCATGGCTCGGCTCGGGCGACGGCGACGCGAGGCAATCGGCGAAGCTGCCGGGTGCGGCGGCGAGTGTGCGCTTGGTGCGGTGGAGCGTGAGGGGCTTGGGTTTTGGGTGTGTACGTGTGCATGCTGTGGAGGCACTGGGTGTAGGTGCTCGCGTGCGTGGCCATGGCATGGATCAGGCGAGACCTACGGGTGGTCAAACATCTAGAGGAAGAAACAAAGAGGAATGGGCGTTACCCAGCTCACCATAGGGCACTGCGAGGTCGACGGAGACGATGGGAGGGAGCTCTGAACTTGGCGAAAAAAATCTACCCGTGACGGAAGAGGAAGCAGAGGAGGAAGACGGTGATGAACTTGGCGTCTCTGGCCTTGGATCGCAGCGGGAACAGTTCGTGGAGGCGTCGTGAGGACGTAGAGGTACCGTCGAGCGGAGCTACGCCGGAGACGAGCTTCGGCCCGTCCCGGACATGGCGTCGGCGGTGGAGGAAGCAGCGTGTGGGTGCCCGCTTACCTGCTGGAGGCGCGGACGAGGGAAGGAGGAGGAACGAGGAAACCCTAGGGGATCGCAGGGTAGGTTTTGTAGGAGCAGGGGCTCCTGTTCCGACCGTCAAATCAATCGAGGTGCCGACGTGGAGCCCCTGGATGAGTTGCCGTACAGAGGAGGATGAAGAACAGAGAAGGATCGGCGCATGTGGGCTTGACTGGGCTGAAAGGTGAGTGCAGGTGGGCTGGGGAGATGGGCTGCAATGTTGCTACTGCTGCTTTCCTTCTCCTCTTTTCTTTAGACAAAAAAACAGGATAGAAAAATCACAAGTATAAAGAAGAAGGTTGAGAGAGATATGAGAATATCCCTGGAGTCCAGAATTTGTGTAGAATTTGAATAAATTGCTTTGGGCATTTTTAGAGGTAGAAAAATAATCCAAGTTTGAATGATATTCAAACTTGAGCCATTTTTTGAACCCAACCAAAACAACTCCCAAAATGAATGAAATTTTACAGAGAGGTATAAGGCATGGAGTATGATCATCAGGAAATAAATGAACATTAATGGAGGGGGAATAATGTCACTTGCAAAAACATGAAGGGAGAAGGAAGGGAGAGATGATGATACATGGGCATGGCTTGAGAGAGGGATAGCAAGGGATGATGCACACACAACATGAAAGTAACATGTAACATAAGGATGAGTGTAATGCATATGATGCTCATGGCAACAACATGAATGACCAAAAGCAATATGACAAGATATAAGCATGGCAAAACAAACAAGGATGGCATAATGCAATATAATAAACGATGAACATGATGCAAGAAGTAAAATATGACAAGGCGATCGGGACCGTGTCGCATGTTGGGTTGATCTTTTATTTTGACGCCGTAGTCGGGCCATGAGTGATTGGTTGATGCAATGCTATTTATGTACTTTGTTTGACGTGGCGAGTGTAAGCCAACTATGTACCTTCCCCTTTTATTATCTATTTACATGGGATGTTGTGAAGATTGCCTTACTTGCGACATTGCTTTCAATGCGGTTGTTCCTCTAAGTCATGCTTCGACACGTAGGAGATATAGCCGCATCGAGGGCGTTACACCAGGCCCACCACTACCTGGATGGAACCACCTGCCCCTTCAGCCCCCACATCAGAATCACTTGCGGGTACTCAATGAGCCAACCCGACTTTAGTCACCACCTGTATAGCATGTATATATTGTATATATTTACCCATGATCACAGCCGGATAGTACAGCATGGCAGACTGACAAGAATGTAGGGCCACTGATGATAATCTAGCATCCTATACTAAGCATTTAGGATTGTAGGTAAGGTATCAACAGTTGTAGCAACAATGACAGGCTATGCATCAGAGTAGGATTAATAGAAAGCACTAACATGCTACACTACTCTAATGCAAGTAGTAGAGAGAAGAGTAGGCGATAGCTGGTGATCAAGGGGGGGCTTGCCTGGTTGCTCTGGCAAGAGAGAGGCGTCGTCAACACCGTAGTCGTACTGGGTAGCAGCGGCGTCGGTCTCGTTGTCTAGCGCGAGAAGAGGGGGAAGAAACAATAAATATTAAGCAAACAGATGCATAGCGATGCATGACATGACAAGTAGCGGTGCTAGGGGTGCCCTAATGCGGTATGAGGTGGTACCGGTGAAGGGGAGAAACATCCGGGAAAATATCCCCGGTGTTTCGCATTTTCGGACAGACAAACCGGAGGGGGAAAGTTGCGTGTTCGCTATGCCAGGGATGCGTGGCGGACGAACGGGCTGCGTATCCGAATTCGTCTCGTTGTTCTGAGCAACTTTCATGTACAAAGTTTTTCCATCCGAGCTACGGTTTATTTTATATTGATTTTAAAAGATTTAATTCATGTTTAGGTTTTATTCAATTATTTCAATTCAACATTATTCGGAATAGTGCCTGCTGACGTCAGCGATTAACTGTGAGCGTTGACCGGTCAAACTGACGTGTGGGTCCCGCATGTCATACTCTGTTTAGTTAGCAGGTTAATTAAACAGAGTTAATTAGTTTACCTAATGATTATGTTAGTCTAAACATAGTTAATTAATTAATTAATTCATATAATTTTTTTATTTCTCTTTTTTAAGTAAACTAACTGGTTGTGGGCCCCGCTGTCAGTGGCTAATTAGTGGGGTGGTTGGTTAGTACTAATTGGGGTTAGCCCCTAAGTCAACAGGGGGGCCGCAGGGCACGCGCGCATCCACGGCTGGGAACCGGGCATGGTGCGGTCGGACAGCAGAGGCAATGGCGGGCGGCGGAAACGGCCACGGCGAGCGGTGAGCGACCGCGCGTGAAGGCGAGGGGCCAGTGCGGCGCGGTGGTAACTACACGCGGCGGGAAGGCCACGCGCGGGCGCGTGCGCGTGAGGGTGCCGGCAGGGGCACGCCGGGCAGGGCGGCGCGTGGGGGCGCGAGGTGAGAGGAAAAGAGCTCCAGTCCTGCCAGGGAGGGCGAGGGCGGCGAGTGGGAGCTGCCGGCACGGCGAGCACGGAGGTGCGCTCGCGGGTCAGAGGGCGAGGCCGGCGGCAGAGCGAGCAGCAGCGGCGATGGCTAGCGGCAGCGGCAGCAAGGCGCGATGCAGCAACAGTCGAGGTTGGGCGCGCGTGCGGTCGGCGCGGGTCGCGGAGGGCACGACCAAGCGAGGCCGAGGGCGCGGCCAGGGGCGGAGGGGAAGCGCAGGAGGGGTGGACGGGGCCTCACCGGGGCCCTAAAGTTGTGCTAAAGCCGGCTCGGGGAGGCGTCGGGCCTGCGGGGCGATGGCAACTTCAGTGGCGTCGGGGCGGCGTAGTGTCCTCGGGTGCGGCGTCCTGCGAAGCTAGGGCGGCGATGATGCTCAAGGAGGGGGGGTCCATCGGTGGAGGCGTCAGCGACGAGGGCGGCGAGGTGAGGCGGTCGACGGCGACGAGCACGGGGGAAGGTCGCCGGTGCCCGATCCAGATCGGGATCGGGAGGAGACGAGGGGGAGAGGCGTGTGAGGAGTGGGGATCGTGGGGGAATTAGGTTACGTTGGGGGTAGCGAGGCCTTAGTAGGCCAGAGGCGCGCGGGCGGGCCAGCCTGTCTGGTCGGCTTAGGACCAGATGGGCCTAGCGGCCTAGTGGCCATGGGGGTGGGTTACTTTTATTTAGTTTTGTTTTTTTCATTTCCCTTTTATCTATTTCCTATCTGTTTTATTACATTCATCAGTTTATTTTAGTTTTGTAAAATATATTATTAGTTTTACTAATTACACCATGACCACAAAAGTTTAAACCCCAATTAAAATAGTTTAATATTTTATAACTAATAAAGGACATTTATTTAATTGTTTAAGTTGTTGTTTTATTTAATATAGTGCATTTAAATAATTTATTAAAATGTGGTTTCACCTCCAATGTTTTCTAGGGATCATTTGCCACATAGAGAACATTTTAGTTTTAACGTCTCAAAACTTTTATCGTTTGACTTTAATTCAAATTTAGATTTGAACCGGTTTTGAACTAACGTGATATTAACAACAGTAACGGAGGTGATGTAGCATCACTAGTAGAGGTTTACTGTAGTTTACTTATCCGGGCGTCACACACTGAGGAAAGGATGATGGAGACTATGATTCCCCCATAAGTCGGGATGAGACTCCAGATGAAAAAAAAAGAAAATAGGCCATAAAAAAGAGAAAAGGCCCAAATAAAAAAATGAGAGAAAAAGAGAGAAGGGACAATGTTAATATCCTTTACCGCACTTGTGCTTCAAAGTAGCACCATGATATTCATGATAGAGAGTCTCTCATTTCGTCACTTTCATATACAAGTGGGAATTTTTCATTATAGAACTTGGCTTGTATATTCCAATGATGGGCTTCCTCAAAATGCCCTAGGTCTTCATGAGCAAGCAAGTTGGCTGCACACCCACTTAGTTTCTTTTGTTGAGATTTCATATACTTATAGCTCTAGTGCATCTGTTGCATGGCAATCCCTACTCACTCACATTGATATCTATTGATGGGCATCTCCATGGCCCGTTGATACGCCTAGTTGATATACTATCTTCTCCCTTTTTGTCTTCTCCACAACGACCATTCTATTCCACATATAGTGCTATATCCATGGCTCACGCTCATGTATTGCGTGAAGATTGAAAAGGTTTGAGAATGTCAAAAGTATGAAACAATTGCTTGGCTTGTCATCGGGGTTGTGCATGATTTAAATACTTTGTGTGGTGAAGATAGAGCATAGCCAGACTATATGATTTTCTAGGGATAACTTTCTTTGGCCATGTTATTTTGAGAAGACATGATTGCTTTGTTAGTATGCTTGAAGTATTATTATTTTTATGTCAATATTAAACTTTTATCTTGAATCTTTCTGATCTGAATATTCATACCACAATTAAGAATAATTACATTAAAATTATTCCAAGTAGCACTTCGCATCAAAAATTATCTTTTTTATCATTTACCTACTCAAGGACGGGCAGGAATTAAGCTTGGGGATGCTTGATGCGTCTCCAACGTATCTATAATTTTTGATTGCTCCATGCTATATTATCTATTGTTTTGGACATTATTGGGCTTTATTATCCACTTTTATATTATGTTTGGGACTAACCTATTAACCGGAGGCCCAGCCCAGAATTGTTATTTTTGCCTATTTTAGGGTTTCGAAGAAAAGGAATACCAAACGGAGTCCAAATGGAATGAAACCTTCAGGAACGTGATTTTCTCACCGAACAAGATCCAGGAGACTTGGACCCTACGTCAAGCAACCAATAGGGAGGCCACGAGGTAGGGGGCGCGCCTACCCCCCCCCCCCAGGCACGCCCTCCACCCTCGTGGGCCCCCTGTTGCTCCACTGACGTACTCATTCCTCCTATATATACCTACGTACCCCCAAACGATCAGATACGGAGCCAAAAACCTAATTCCACCACCGTAACCTTCTGTATGCACGAGATCCCATCTTGGCACCTGTTCCGGAGCTCCGTCGGAGGGGGCATCCATCATGGAGGGCTTCTACATCAACACCATAGCCTCTTCGATGAAGTGTGAGTAGTTTACCTCAGACCTTCGGGTCCATAGTTATTACGTAGATGGCTTCTTCTCTCTTTTTGGATCTCAATACAATGTTCTCCCCCTCTCTTGTGGAGATCTATTCGATGTAATCTTCTTTTTGCGGTGTGTTTGTTAGGACCGATGAATTGTGGGTTTATGATCAAGATTATCTATGAACAATATTTGAATCTTCTCTGAATTCTTTTATGTATGATTGGTTATCTTTGCAAGTCTCTTTGAATTATCAGTTTGGTTTGGCCTACTAGATTGATCTTTCTTGCAATGGGAGAAGTTCTTAGCTTTGGGTTCAATCTTGCGGTGTCCTTTCCCAGTGACAGTAGGGGCAGCAAGGCACGTATTGTATTGTTGCCATCGAGGATAAGAAGATGGGGTTTTTATCATATTGCATGAATTTATCCCTCTACATCATGTCATCTTGCTTAAGGCGTTACTCTGTTTTCATGAACTTAATACTCTAGATGCATGCTGGATAGCGGTCGATGAGTGGAGTAATACTAGAAGATGCAGGCAGGAGTCGGTCTACTTGTCTCGGACGTGATGCCTATATACATGATCATACCTAGATATTCTCATAACTATGCTCAATTCTGTTAATTGCTCAACAGTAATTCGTTCACCCACCGTAAAATACTTATGCTCTTGAGAGAAGCCACTAGTGAAACCTATGGCCCCCAGGTCTATCTTCATGATATTAACCTTCCAATACTTAGTTATTTCCTTTGCTTTTTTACTTTGCTTTTATTTGACTTTGCATCTTTATCATAAAAATACCAAAAATATTATCTTATCATATCTATCAGATCTCACTCTCGTAAGTGACCGTGAAGGGATTGACTGTGACGCCCCCGATTCAATCATACACTAATCCTACATGCAAACGTGTACGATCAAGATCAGGGACTCACGGGAAGATATCACAACACAACTCTACAAATAAAATAAGTCATACAAGCATCATATTACAAGCCAGGGGCCTCGAGGGCTCGAATACAAGAGCTCGATCATAGACGAGTCAGCGGAAGCAACAATATCTGAGTACAGACATAAGTTAAACAAGTCTGCATTAAGAAAGCTAGCACAAACTGAGATACAGATCGAAAGCAGGGCAGGCCTCCTGCCTGGGATCCTCCTAAACTACTCCTAGTCGTCGTCAGCGGACTGCACGTAGTAGTTGGCACCACCCGAGTAGTAGAAGTCGTCATCGACAGTGGCGTCTGGCTCCTGGGCTCCATCGTCTGGTCGCAGCAATCGGGTATAGGAAAGGGGGGGAAGGGGGAGCAAAGCAACCGTGAGTACTCATCCAAAGTACTCGCAAGCAAGGAACTACACTACATATGTATGCATTGATATCAAATGGAAAAGGGGTAACATATGTGGACTGAACTGCAGAATGCCAGAATAAGAGGGGGATAGCTAGTCCTATCCAAGACTACGCTTCTGGTAACCTCCATCTTGCAGCATGTAGAAGAGAGTAGATGGTAAGTTCACCAAGTATCATCGCATAGCATAACCCTACCCGGTGATCCTCCCCTCGTCGCCCTATGAGAGAGCGATCACCAGTTGTATCTGGCACTTGGAAGGCTGTGTTTTATTAAGTATCTAGTTCTAGTTGTCATAAGGTCAAGGTAAAACTCCGGGTCGTCCTTTCACCCAGGGAAACGGCTATTCGAATAGATCAACTTCCCTGCAGGGGTGCACCACATTTCCCAACACGCTCGATCCCCTTTGTCCGGACACACTTTTATGGGTCATGCCCGGCCTCGGAAGAACAACACGTCGCTGCCCTACCTTGGCACAACAGAGAGGTCAGCACGCCGGTCTAAATCCTATGGCGAAGGGGTCTGGGCCCATCGCCCATTGCACACTTGCATGTTGCGAACTCGGCCGGCGAGTAGACCTAGCCTCCCTTATACAAGAGCAGGTGTTCCAGTCCAACCCGGCGCGTGCCGCTTAGTCGCTGACATCACGAAGGCTTCGGCTGATACCACAATGTCGAGTGCCCATAACTGTCCCCGCGTAGTTGGTTAGTGCGTATAGGCCAGTAGCCAGACTCAGATCAAATACCCAGATCTCGTTAAGCATGTTATTTTGAAGTAACCGTAAACACCGACCAGGGCCAGGCGTCTGGTGATCAGGGGGGCTTGCCTGGTTGCTCTGGCAAGAGAGCGGGATCATCAACAGCGTAGTCGATCGGGGCACCAGCAGCGGCGTCAACCTCATAGTCTACCGGAGAGAAGAGGGGGAAGAAACGATGAATATAATGCAAACAGATGCCTAGCAATGCATGACATGACAAGTATCGGTGCTAGGGGTGTCCTAACGCGGTATGAGGTGGTACCGGTGAAGGGGGAAAACATCCGGGAAAATATCCCCGATGTTTCGCGTTTTCGGACAGATGAACCAGAGGGGGAAAGTTGTGTGTTCGCTATGTTAGGGATGCATGGCGGACGAACGGCCTGCGTATCCGGATTAGTCTCGTCGTTCTGAGCATCTTTCATGTACAGAGTTTTTTCATCCGAGCTACGGTTTATTTTATATGAATTCTATAAGAATTAAATCATTTTTAGGATTTATTTAATTATTTTAATTCAACATTATCCGGAATAGTGTTTGCTGACGTCAGCATGACGTCAGCAGTTGACCTGGTCAACCTGACTGGTGGGTCCCACCTGTCAGTGACCCATTTTAATTGAACACATTAATTATCCTAATCAGGATTAATTAGGGGGTGGGCCCCACTATCATTGACTAATTAATTAATTAACTAACAGTTTAATTAGATAGTTAATTGATTAGTTTAATTAATCAAAATTAATTAAGTTAATTAATTCTCTAATTAATTAATATTTTTATTTATTTATTATATTTTTAAAATCGTTTTCGTTGTGGGGCGTGGGCCCCGTTCGTAAGTGGCCCAGGGGGAGTTTGCGGGCGCCGAGCGAAACAGGCACCGGGCGCCGCGGGTGTGGCCCGAGCGGGCGCACGCCCAGGGGCGGGCGTACACAGCCGGGCACCGGAGCAGGGCAGGCCGGTGGCCGTGGCGCCGGCCAGGTGGTCGGAGCAGCTTCTGGAGGCAGGCGAGGCCAGGTGGAGGCGGACGCGGGCGGTGAGGCGCGCGCGAGGGGCGAGCAGCGGCGGCGGCGCGTAGCAGTAGGGGAGAAGAGGCCTGCCAAGGCGAGGTGAGCGTCTGAGGCTAGAGCAGAGCAGTGGGGGGGCGAGCGGCGGCGCCGGTCGAGCTGGACGGGGCGAGGTGCGCTGCACGGCGCGGGCGGCGGGCCCCGGAGGGAGCGGCGGGACGCGTGTGGCAGCGGGGCCGGATGCAGCAGCGGCGGCACAACATCAACGGCAATCCAGCGGCGGAGCACGGCACCTACGGCGGGCGCACGCGTAGGGGGCACCCCAGGCGCGGGTAGGGGCAGTCAGGGGAACTTGCAACTGCTGCCCCGGGCGCGCGCAGGCATTGGGCGATGCCGAGGGAAGCGAGCGCGCAGTGGGGGAGCGAAGCTCCAGGCGCGGGCCTGGATGGATTCGGGCGAGGGCGGGCAAGTGCGCGCAGCGTGGCAGGGAGGGGATAGCCATGGCGCTTGAGCGGGAGAGGAGGGGAGGCGAACAGGGCGCTCACGGTGGTCGTAGGGAAAAGTGCAGCGGGGGTTGAGGAGGTCGACGGGGATGACCGGGCGACGGGGAGGGGGCAGGCCGTTGAGGTGGTCCGGCGAGGAATCTCCGGGCGCCGGCATGGTCATCGTGTGGCGAGGGCGGCGTCGGGCTCGAGCGCGGTCGTGGGTTCGTTCCCCCTCCCGATCCAGATCTGGATCGGGACGAGGAGGAGAGGGAGAGACTGGACATGGGGGAGAGTGGGGTGGTGGCTGCGTTAGGGATTCGGTAGTGGGGTTATGGGGGTACGGGGTGGGCCGGCCTGGTTGGACTAGATGTCGGTTGGGTCGTGTGGTCCAGTGGGGGGGCTCCTTTTGGGGGGGGGGTTCTTTTCTCTTTTTCTTTTTATTTATTTTCTTGTATCTGTTTCTTTTACTTATTTAATAGTTTATGATTTTACAAAAGTGAAATCCACTCCTAAATTATATTTTGTAAAATCAACTTTTCTCACAAAAGTTTGGGGCAAAAGTAAAGTACCTTGTATTCTTTATTAATTGAAAAAGCATTTAAGTTATTGTTTCAGTCGCTGTTTTATTTATTTTAGCGCATTCAAATACTTTTTAAAAATGTTGGTTACTCCACCTTAATACTTAGGATTTATTTGGCTCACCCCGAACATTTTAGTTTTAAATTTTGAAGAACTTTTATTGTTTGCCTTTAATTCAATTTTGAATTTGAATCGGTTTTGAACTAACCCGAGATTAACTACAGTGACAAAGGTGACGTGGCATCATTAGCCGGGAAATATTGTAGTCTAATTATCCGGGCGTCACAATTCTCCTCTACTACAAGAAATCTCGTCCCGAGATTTAAGAGGTAGTGTAAGGGGGAAAGGTTTGGTATCGAATCTATCGGGTCTTCTCGGTCTTGCTTGCTCTTCTCGAAGAAGTTGATCCCTTATGTTGATGTCTTCATTTCTCTGCTTCAGGTCATCATGATGAAGTTAGCCTCCTTCCTTCGGGAACTCCATCGTACTTACAAATAGGTAAGGGGCAGCTCGACAAGGATAGAATGCTATAAGGGTAATCATCTAGGGGTATCCCATGAATGAACAGATGAGTATCTCTTGAGTTGAACAAATGAAAGACATCGAGAGTAAAGTAAGAAGGTACAATAAGGAGTTCCAAGCGGATAGGCAATCGTTCGATGTCTGAAACAGAGTGAAAGGGGTTCAAAGCGTCGAAGAATGAATCTTGTGTCTGATACCAAGATAGATCACTACGAAGGTGGCCCATGACTTACATAGCCAAGCGCGAGGAATATCTTTGGCAACAGGGGTGTATAGGAGAGTCAGGTTTCGATCCTGTGGAACTGTGGGTTATGGGACCACCATGTGGGTTAAAAGTAGGAGGAGCGGTGACATCTTGCATGGCCATGATAGCAAGCATGTCAGAGGGTATCCTGTCAGTTATGCCGGCAACAATGTCGGTACCAAGGGCGAGGGACGAAGAGAACCATTTTCCTGCTCGTTGAACGAGGCGGACCAATAGGCAAAGTTCTTGTCCATCGTTGGCTACCGGAATGTCATCAAAAATAGTAACAGGGTCTTGCTGACAGAATTGTACACCGAGGTGTTTACATAAGCAGGAGAATATTACTGCTTAGATCATATAGATCACAAGAAAGGTTAAACGAAACAGTGGAAAGGAAAATATGATTATCAGATTAAATAGAACAATGGAAAGGAAAATGTGTTTAAACACATATTTCAAGGTTATATCCTTCCCAAGGACAAGCAGAGCATGATATCCATGACAAGATATTTTGTAGAAAACTCTTTAGGTAAGGGGAGAGAAATTTCATGACATTACCCATACAACGGTGATTGGATAATTGAGCAGGAAACATTTAACATTGGGCTTCAAATGTTCTTTGTTGAAAATTGGAGTACCTCAGACATGCTTCGACATAGCATTGGCATGGTCACTAGGTAGAGATCGGCTTTGGATACACAAAGGATCCATCAGGAATATCCCATAGGATAAGTCTTACAATTTCCTCATGGAAGAATGGTTAACCTTGCTAAAAAGGGAAACTATAACAATAGGTCCTCATGCCAAGTGTGCTAGGCATGACATCACCTTACCGGTTCATATATAGACCAATGTTATGACTCTTGGAAAATGTTACAACCATCATATATGTCTGAGTTTCAGATCTGATTGGGGTCAGGATACCTCAGACTAAGGATGCCTCAGAAGAAGAGGTGCAACACAAATCGACGAGATGACATTATAAGATTCTCGGGAAATGAACTATAGAAGCAAGTTCCAAGACAAAAGTTCATCATTAACCAAGGAGAGGATGGGGTGGCTGATGGACTCAGCAACAATTCATCGAGATTTCCAAAAAGATGGAATTCCACAATTATGTGAACAAGGAGATAACAATTGTCAAATCAAAACGATATAATGATGTATGATCGGGGAAAACATACACAATTAAGCTTTGGTTCAGAGGCGTGCACGAAATATGGGCTTTAGATGGCATGATCAATGTTAGGATGGTGATCCAATAACCAAAATACTTAGTATGAAACTAAGAGACAATCACTTCAAAGAAATAGGGTTGCTAGAAGTTTCGAATTCACACATCATAGTTAATTTGTCGGCATTCCGCTTATAAACAACACGGGGACCATGAAAGAATGGTGATGGTGAGAAGTATCACTTGTATCAAGAATTTTTAAAGAGGTGGTGAAATTCTCACGACATTCTTGACATAAAAGATGGTAATACTCCAAGGTAAAGAAGAATAATTGCTGGATAGCACGGATCTCCAGGTATAACAGAAAACACGAACAAGTTTGTGTTGGAGGGAAAGCAATAATGTTGTCGGTGATAACACAAATCATCGAGGGGCAAGGATGGTACTTGTCGTCATGAATTTGATTGATATTCTGGAAGGAGTCAAAATGTTGATGATGATCACGACAAATTTTGTCGAGAGGATCCACGAAGAAGCAATCGAGCAACGACTTCATCAAGCAGAAGGAGTGCTATAGTGAAACATTATTGGAACCATGGATACGTCTCCAACTCGAAATCAAGCTTGCTATTCGAGGGGAAACGATATGACAAGGAAGAGCGACGTAAGCTTAGCTCATCGTCAAAAATTGTGCTCCGGGAAGAAGGACCAGGTAGCATAGTTAAAATTTAGCACGCTAATGATATAGCCAAGCAGGCTAGGAATGACGTGATCGAGTTCAAACTCGTAAGTAATGAAGATTACCAAGAGTTGATTAATCACGGTGCGGACTTGAGTCAGTTATCGGTGTCTTTGAGTGTTTAATAACTCAGAGCCCGTGAAAAATTGGAATCAGCGAGAATGTAGCACTTGATGAAGAACTCATAATAAGTATGCAGTTCCATGATAATCTCGAGGTACCAGGGGGGTAATACTCGATGACAGATCAAAGTAGAGGTTGGACTAGGGTAATGCTCTGCAGAAGACAAGTGCTCAAACTTGCACGAGAAATGGAATCAAGGAGAAATATGGTCGGAACCACGTCCACAGATACAATATGAACTTGTAACAAGGGGATAATTATTTTAAGAGAAGTTTCCATGATAAGGTATACATCGTTTCCATGGGCATGAACATAGGGTTCAAGGTTGACTCCCACTTGTTCAACGCATAACCTTTCATTCACCTCTCGTATTTTGAAAATGACATTAGTTGTTGAAAGTTTTACCTGGTGCAATACCAGATAAGTATGACCCGTGAAATCTTCCGGGTTTGCACACATTAGGGAAGGCGTAGGTTCAACCCATCAGGGCATCTTAGGAACATATACCACAAACTTCAGAGTAAATAATACAAGTGCGAAAGTAGAGCATGGTTCACAAAGTAGAGGATAAAATTTACCAAAGGCATAATGTATCCAAGGAAAGGCTCACAAGCTTATAGAATATGAAGGACGTTGTCGGATAAAAATCCAACAAAGGATCTGGTGGTCCACAAGGGATCTGATGTGAGCATCGGTACTCAACCAGAGGAAGAAAGAATGCAAGGAGGTTAGATTATAGAAACAACTGACTAATTCAAAACTCAAATGCAAAGGAATTATGAATTCCATGACAAGGGATCAGAAGCAATGCTCTGATTAGGGATGGATAAGTTGTATAGCCTTAGAGGTACAATCGACGGCAAATTGATTGGCCGAGATCCAGCTCATGTTTAAAATGGTGTCTGAGTCGGAAGGATGAATTCCAGCATCTGGTTAAGGATTGCGAGCATTCCTAATTTATTGAATCGATGGACTCAAGATGATAGTGACAATGATGCAATAAGGTTGGTATACTTATGGGATTAACCACAATGCAAGCAAACAAAAATTTCAAGAATAATAGGTTGTTGAGGATTTTCGTAAGCTCAAATAGTATCTCAAAGATTTTGGTGAAACACATGAACAACTGGGGAAAAACAAACCCTTGGTGTGTGAGAGGATTAATTTGTAGGTGTATTCACGCGACAAGGAACTGCAAGGCAGTAGGCACAAGGATTCTCGGAACAGCAACGAGTATTTCGAGGTATCTCGTAATAACAAGAGCAATCGGGGACTAAGGTAAGAATGGCAAGTGCATGTAGTTATCTATAGGGGTTGACAGTGGAAGGGAATTGCAAACGCAATGAGCACAAGTTCTCGGGATAACATCAGAGAATATCTTCTGAATCCTCTGGTGCAGCAGGTGATCATCTGTAACAAGGGGCTCTCCTGAAGGAAGGAATTACGAGAACCTAGAGTTAGAGTTAGCAAAACCATTTAACCCGAATAGAAGAGAGATTAGAATCCCATAGTATAGACGAGTAATAAAAGATCCTAATACCACCAAATGGCGACGTGGGCCCGTAAGCCACACAGCCATGTTAGTAAAAGTTTTTTTCATGACTAGACTCGACTTAGGCCAAGGAGTTGGAAGGGGGATTCCTACAGGCAGTCGGCTTTGATACCAACTTGTGATGCCCCCGATTAAATCATATAATAATCATACACGCAAACGTGTACGATCAAGATCAGGGACTCACGGGAAGATATCACAACACAACTCTACAAATAAAATAAGTCATACAAGCATCATATTGCAAGCCAGGGGCCTCGAGGGCTCGAATACAAGAGCTCGATCATAGACGAGTCAGCGGAAGCAACAATATCTGAATACAAACATAAGTTAAACAAGTCTGCCTTCAGAAAGCTAGCACAAACTGAGATATAGATCGAAAGCGACGCAGGCCTCCTGCCTGGGATCCTCCTAAACTACTCCTGGTCGTCGTCAGCGGACTGCATGTAGTAGTAGGCACCTCCCGAGTAGTAGCAGTCGCCATCGACAGTGGCGTCTGGCTCCTGGGCTCCATCGTCTGGTCGCGGCAATCGGGTATAGGAAAGGGGGGAGCAAAGCAACCGTGAGTACTCATCCGAAGTACTCGCAAGCAAGGAACTACAGTACATATGTATGCATTGGTATCAAATGGTAAAGGGGTAACATATGTGGACTGAACTGTAGAATGCCAGAATAAGAGGGGGATAGCTAGTCCTATCGAAGACTACGCTTCTGGTAACCTCCATCTTGCAGCATGTAGAAGAGAGTAGATGGTAAGTTCACCAAGTATCATCGCATAGCATAACCCTACCCGGTGATCCTCCCCTCGTCGCCCTGTGAGAGCGTGATCACCGGTTGTATCTGGCACTTGGAAGGGTGTGTTTTATTAAGTATCCAGTTCTAGTTGTCATAAGGTCAAGGTACAACTCCGGGTCGTCCTCTTACCGAGGGACACGGCTATTCGAATAGATTAATTTTGCTGCAGGGGTGCACCACATTTCCCAACACGCTCGATCCCCTTTGTCCGGACACACTTTTCTGGGTCATGCCCGGCCTCGGAAGATCAACACGTCGCAGCCCTACCTAGGCACAACAGAGAGGTCAGCACGCCGGTCTAAATCTTATGGCGAAGGGGTCTGGGCCCATCGCCCATTGCACACTTGCACGTTGCGAACGCGGCCGGCGAGAAGACCTAGCCTCCCTTATACAAGAGCAGGTGTTCCAGTCCAACCCGGCGCGCGCCGCTTAGTCGCTGACGTCACGAAGGCTTCGACTGATACCACGACATCGAGTGCCCATAACTGTCCCCGCGTAGTTGGTTAGTGCGTATAGGCCAGTAGCCAGACTCAGATCAAATACCCAGATCTCGTTAAGCGTGTTATTTTGAAGTAACCGCAAACACCGACCAGGGCCAGGCCCACCTCTCTCCTAGGTGGTCTCTGCCTGCCCTGTTGCTTCGCCTCAAAGTAACAGTTGGGGCCGTCGGGAACCTAGGCTCACCACTACCTGGGTGGAACCACCTGCCCCTCTAGCCCCCAACATCGGAATCACTTGTGGGTACTCAACGAGCCGACCCGACGTTAGTCACAACATGCATACTATGTATATATATACTATATACCCGTGATCAACAGTCGACGTGATTACGGCTCGATAGTATAGCATGGCAGACTGACAAGAATGTAGGGCCACTGATGATAATCTAGCATCCTATACTAAGCATTTAGGATTGCAGGTAAGGTATCAACAGTTGTAGCAACAATGACAGGCTATGCAACGAAATAGGATTAACAGAAAGCAGTAACATGCTACACTACTCTAATGCAAGCAGTAGAGAGAGATTAGGCGATATATGGTGATCAAGCGGGGGGGCTTGCCTGGTTGCTCTGGCAAGAGAGAGGGGTCGTCAACAGCGTAGTCGATCGGGGCACCAGCAGCGGCGTCAGCCTCATAGTCTACCCCGGAGAAGAGGGGGAAGAAACAATGAATATAATGCAAACAGATGCCTAGCAATGCATGACATGACAAGTATCGGTGCTAGGGGTGCCCTAACGCAGTATGAGGTGGTACCGGTGAACGGGGAAAATATCCCCGGTGTTTCGCGTTTTCGGACAGATGAATAGGAGGGGGGAAGTTGCGTGTTCGCTATGTTAGGGATGTGTGGCGGACGAACGAGCTGCGTATCCGGATTTGTCTCGTCGTTCTGAGCAACTTTCATGTACAAAGTTTTTTCATCCGAGTTACGGTTTATTTTATATTAATTTTAAAAAAATTAAATCATTTTTAGGATTTATTTAATTATTTTAATTCAACATTATCCAGAATAGTGTTTTCTGACGTCACGATGACGTCAGCAGTTGACCTGGTCAACCTGACAGGTGGGTCCCACCTGTCAGTGGCCCATTTTAATTAAACACATTAATTATCCTAATCAGGATTAATTAGGGGGGTGGGCCCCACTGTCATTGACTAATTGATTAATTAACTAACAGTTTAATTAGTTAGTTAATTGATTAGTTTATTTAATCAAAATTAATTAAGTTAATTAATTCTCTAATTAATTATTTAATCAATTAATTAATTAATTTTTTATTTATTTATTATATATTTTCTAAATCGTTTTCGTTCTGGGGCGTGGGCCCCGTTCGTAAGTGGCCTAGGGGGAGTTTGCGGGCGCCGGGCGAAACGGGCACCGGGCGCCGCGGGTGTGGCTCGAGCAGGCGCACGCCCAGGGGCGGGCGTACCCAGCCGTGCGCCGAAGCAGGGCAGGACGGTGGCCGCGGCGCCGGCCAGGTGGTCGGAGCAGCATCTGGAGGCAGGCGAGGCCAGGTGGAGGCGGACGCGGGCGGCGAGGCGCGCGCGAGGGGTGAGCAGCGGGGGCGGCGCGTAGCAGTAGGGGAGGAGAGGCGCGCCAGGGTGAGGCGAGCGTGGTGAGGCTCGAGCGGAGCAGTGGGGGCGAGCGGCGGCGCGGGTCGAGCTGGACGGGGCGAGGTGCGCTGCAGGGCGCGGGCAACGGGCTGCGGAGGGAGCGGCACGACGCGTGTGGCAGCGGGGCCGGATGCAGCAGCTGCGACACAACATCGACGGCCATCCAGCGGCGGAGCACGGCACCTACGGCGGGCGCACGCGTAGGGGGCGCCCCGGGCGTGAGTAGGGGCGGCCAGGGGAATTTGCAGCGGCTGCCCCTGGCGCGCGCAAGCGTTGGGCGATGCCGAGGGAGACGAGCGCGCAGTGGGGGAGCGAAGCTCCAGGCGCGGGCTCAGATGGATTCGGGCGACGGAGGGCAAGTGCGCGCAGCGTGGCAGGGAGGGGACAGCCATGGCGCGTGAGCGGGAGAGGAGGGGAGGCGAACAGGGCGCTCACGGTGGCCGTAGGGAAAAGGGCAGTGGAGGTTGAGGAGGTCGACGGGGATGACCGGGCGAAGGGGAGGGAGCAGGCCGTTGAGGTGGTACGACGAGGAAGCTCCAGGCACGGGCGTGGTCGTCGTGCGGCGAGGGCGGCGTCGGGCTTGAGCACGGCCGTGGGTTCGTTCCCCCCTCCCGATCCAGATTTGGATGGGAATGAGGAGGAGAGGGAGAGACCAAA
The DNA here is from genome assembly GCA_034509565.1 of Triticum monococcum. NCBI lineage: Eukaryota > Viridiplantae > Streptophyta > Magnoliopsida > Poales > Poaceae > Triticum > Triticum monococcum. The sequence continues at coordinate 344,795,725 of CM067847.1, forward strand.
CATGGGGGGGAGAGTGGGGTGGTGGCTGCGTTAGGGATTCGGTAGTGGGGTTATGGGGGTACGGGGTGGGCCGGCCTGGTTGGACCAGAGGCCGGTTGGGCCGTGCGGTCCAGTGGGGGGCTCCTTTGGGGGGGGGTTCTTTTCTCTTTTTCTTTTTATTTATTTTCTTGTATCTGTTTCTTTTACTTATTTAATAGTTTATGATTTTACAAAAAGTGAAATCCACTCCTAAATTAGAATTTGTAAAATCAACTTTTCTCACAAAAGTTTGGGGCAAAAGTAAAGTACCTTGTATTCTTTATTCTATACCTACTATTAAAGGGAATAGATATTCTTGGTTTGGTTTAGTCCTTTTCGTTTGGTTTGAGTGCACGCTAAGCGATCTGAGCCAGGTACTTGTACGTTGATGGGCCTTTTATGGGCTTTTATAGAGACCACAAATAATAAGTAGGTCAAAATAAATCAATATTTTCAGAATTGATCACAGGAACTCCAATCTGGATGTTTTATGTAACAACCAATGACCTATACACCATTCACATTTACTAATCCCATCTTGTTCTAAATATATGAGTGGTAGCCCTCGTGTTTAGGCGAGCTAATTAAAGGAAGGACTTGAGGTAAAAAATATAACATAATTTAAAAAAGATTTGTAGGCTTTAATGTGTTGGGCTACTAAATTTGATTTCCGACTAAAACGGGTGAGGACGTCATGGTAACTAAAGGAAGAATTTTACTTAAATGGAATCGATGGAAGATTATGCCCGGCAAAGAAAATATAACACGGCTAAATTACATTGTATTTTTTACGTTCATTGTATTCTTTATTAATTGAAAAAGCATTTAAGTTATTGTTTCAGTCGTTGTTTTATTTATTTTAGCGCATTCAAATACTTTTTAAAAATGTTGGTTACTCCACCTTAATACTTAGGATTTATTTGGCTCACCCTGAACATTTTAGTTTTAAATTTTGAAAAACTTTTATTGTTTGCCTTTAATTCAATTTCAAATTTGAATCAGTTTTGAACTAACCCGAGATTAACTACAGCGACAGAGGTGACGTGGCATCATTAGCCGGGAATTACTATAGTCTAATTATCCGGGCGTCACATTGACAACCCCTTATGGCATTGGTTGCGAGGAGTTATTTGTTTTGTGCAGGTACGAGGGACTCGCACGCAGCCTCCTACTGGATTGATACCTTAGTTCTCAAAAACTGAGGGAAATACTTACGCTACTTTGCTGCATCATCCTTTCCTCTTCAAGGAAATCCAACGCTGTGCTCAAGAGGTAGCAATGTGCCAGCTGTAAAATGTTATGATGCTTACAAAAAGGAGATTTTCGATCTACATGCGATGCTGGTGCACACCATTCAAGATATGCCAGCATTAGGCAACACATCGGGGCAAAAAACAAAGGGAGATGTAGGGTGTGTCACATGCATGGATAGGACAGCTAGTAGAAGACTTCCCAACTCGCACAAAACTATGTATTTGCGTCATCATAGGTTCGTACGGAAAACTCACCCATACCAAAAGATGAAAGATGAATTTGATGGTACGGCAGAGGCAGGTATGGGCCCAAGACCCTATGAAGGGGAGGTGGTCCACAACATGGCAAAAAAATTAATGTTGTGCTTGGCAAGAACCATCCTTTGACGTTGAAACAAACACCCAAGGGTCAAGTGTTTAAGAAGAAATTGGTGTTCTTGAAATTACCTTACTGGGAGATTCTACATGTATTTCACTGCATCAATGTCATGCATGTAGAGAAGAACGTATGTGAAAGCATCCTTGGTACTTTGCTCAAGATTAAAGGTAAAAGAAAGGATGGTGACGGTTCACGGCTCGATATGCTAGCTGATCAATCAAAACGCAAGAGTGAAGCAGAAGATGATGACAAATTCATCAAAGCTCACCAGAGTTACAATTTCAGTAAAAAAGAAGCAACACAGTTCTTCACCTATTTGTTGTCAGTTAAGACACCCTCTTCCTACTGCGCAAACATCAGAAGTCTCGTGGATGTGAGCTCAGGTAAAATGAAGTTGGGACACATGAAGTCACATGATTGCCACGTAATGTTGACACAAATCCTCCCAGTGGCCAACAGGAATCTGATGGACAAAGATATAAGAAACACACTCATTTACCTCTTTGATTTCTTCAACCAACTATGGCAGAAAGTTGAAGAACTTGAAGAGTTGGATCATATGCAAGATGATATTGCAAGAATATTGTCCAACCTAGAGATGTTTTTCCCACCATCATTCTTTGATGTCATGGTCCATCTCACTGTGCACCTTGTCAACGAGATAAAGTATTGTGGTCCAGTGTTTCTTCGCAACATGTATCCCTTCGAGCAGTTCATGGGAATACAGAAGCGCTTTTGTCGGAACCGAAACCATCCAGAGGCAAGCATCCTACAAGGTTATGCCGCGGAGGAGGTGGTTGAGTTTTGCACTGAATACATGAAACAAAGTCCTATAGGTTTGCCCCTCTCTCGTCGATGTCTACTACGCAACCTTCTTCATGTAGACATTGTTGGGCCTCCAAGTGCAGAGGTTTGTATTACAATAGCAAATTTCCCTCAAGTGGATGACCTAAGGTTTATCAATCCGTGGGAGGCATAGGATGAAGATGGTCTCTCTCAAACAACCCTACAACCAAATAACAAAGAGTCTCTTGTGTCCCCAACACACCCAATACAACGGTTAATTGTATAGATGCACTAGTTCGGCGAAGAGATGGTGATACAAGTGCAATATGGATGGTAGATAAAGGTTTTTGTGATCTGAAAATATAAAAACAGCAAGGTAACTAATGATAAAAGTGAGCGTAAACGGTATTGCAATGCTTGGAAACAAGACCTAGGGTTCATACTTTCACTAGTGCAAGTTCTCTCAACAATAATAACATAATTTGATCATATAACTATCCCTCAACATGCAACAAAGAGTCACTCCAAAGTCACTAATATCAAAGAACAAACGAAGAGATTATTGTAGGGTACGAAACCACCTCAAAGTTATTCTTTCTGATCGATCTATTCAAGAGTCTGTAGTAAAATAACACAAAGCTATTCTTTCCGTTCAATCTATCATAGAGTTCGTACTAGAATAACACCTTAAGACACAAATCAACCAAAATCCTAATGTCACCTAGATACTCCAATGTCACCTCAAGTATCCGTGGGTATGATTATACGATATGCATCACACAATCTCAGATTCATCTATTAAACCAACACAAAGAACTTCAAAGAGTGCCCCAAACTTTCTACCGGAGAGTCAAGATGAAAACGTGTGCCAACCCCTATGCATAAGTTCACGAGGTCACGAAACTCGCAAGTTGATCACCAAAACATACATGAAGTTGATCATGTGATATCCCATTGTCAGCACAGATAAGCACATGCAAGACATACATCAAGTGTTGTCAAATCCTTAAAGACTCAATCCGATAAGATAACTTCAAAGGGAAAACTCAATCCATTACAAGAGAGTAGAGGGGGAGAAACATCATAAGATCCAACTATAATAGCAAAGCTCGTGATACATCAAGATCGTGCCAAATCAAGAACACGAGAGAGAGAGAGAGAGAGAGAGAGAGAGAGATCAAACACATAGCTACTGGTACATACCCTCAGCCCCGAGGGTGAACTACTCCCTCCTCGTCATGGAGAGCGCCGGGATGATGAAGATGGCCACCGGAGAGGGATTCCCCCCTCCGGCAGGGTGCCGAAACGGGTCTATATTGGCTTTCAGTGGCTACGGAGGCTTCTGGATGCGGAACTCCCGATCTAGGTTTCTTTCTGGAAGTTTGGGGTTATATAAGAGGTGTTGGAGTCGGGAACAAGTCAAGGGGTCCCCGAGGTGTTCACGAGGTAGGAGGGCGCGCCCAGGGGGTAGGGCGCGCCCCCACCCTCATGGTGGCCTCGGGACTCTTCTGGCCCATCTCCGGTGCTCCGTGGGCTTCTTCTGGTCCAAAAATGATCTCCGTGAAATTTCAGGTCAATTGGACTCCGTTTAATTTTCCTTTTCTATGATACTCAAAAACAACGAAAAAACAGAAACTGGCACTGGACTCTAGGTTAATAGGTTAGTCCCAAAAATCATATAAAATAGCACATAAATGCATATAAAACATCCAAGGTTGATAATATAATAGCATGGAACAATCAAAAATTATAGATACGTTGGAGACGTATCAAGCATCCCCAAGCTTAATTCCTGCTCGTCCTCGAGTAGGTAAATGATAAAAACAAAAAATTTGATGTGGAATGCTACCTAACATATTTATCTATGTAATCTTCTTTATTGTGGCATGAATATTCCGATCCATAAGATTCAAGACAAAAGTTTAATATTGACATAAAAATAATAATAGTTCAAGCATACTAACTAAGAAATTATGTCTTCTCAAAATAACATGGCCAAAGAAAGTTCATCCCTACAAAATCGTATAGTTTGGTCATGCTCCATTTTCGTCACACAAGAATGCTCTCATCATGCGCAACCCCGATGACAAGCCAAGCAATTGTTTCATACTTTAGTAATCTCAAACTTTTTTCAACTTCCACGCAATACATGAGCATGAGGCATGGATATAGCACTATGGGTGGAATAGAGTATAATGATATGGGTTATGTGGAGAAGACAAAAAAGGAGAAAGTCTCACATCGACGTGGCTAATCAACGGGCTAGGGAGATGCCCATCAATTGATGTCAATGCAAGGAGTAGGGATTGCCATGCAACGGATGCACTAGAGCTATAAATGTATGAAAGCTCAACAAAAGAAACTAAGTGGGTGTGCATGCTTGCTCACGAAGACCTAGGGCATTTGAGGAAGCCCATTGTTGGACTATACAAGCCAAGTTCTATAATGAAAAATTCCCACTAGTATATGAAAGTGACAAAACAAGAGACTCTCTATCATGAAGATCATGGTGCTACTTTGAAGCACAAGTGTGGAAAAAGGATAGTAGCATTGTCCCCTTTTATTTCCTTTTTTATTTGGCCTTTCTTTTTTTATTTGGCCTTTCTTTTTTCTTTTCTTTTTTGGCCTTTCCTTTTTTTATTTGGCCTTTATTTTTTTTCCTTTTTCTTTTCGGGACAATGCTCTATTAATGATGATCATCACACTTCTATTTATTTACAACTCAAAGATTACAACTCGATACTAGAACAAAATATGACTCTATATGCATGCCTTCGGCGGTGTACCGGGATGGGCAATGAATCAAGAATGACATGTATGATAAATTATGCATGGTGGCCTTTCCACAAATACGATGTCAACTACATGATCATGCAAGGCAATAAGGCAATGACGAAACATGTCATAAATGAAACGGTGGAAAGTTGCATGGCAATATATCTAGCGAGATGGCTATGGAAATGCCATAATAGGTAGGTATGGCGGCTGTTTTGAGGAAGATATAAGGAGGTTTATGTGTGACAGAGCGTGTCATATCACGGGGTTTGGATGCACCGGTGAAGTTTGCAACAACTCTCAAGGTGAGAAACGGCAATGCACGGTACTGAAGAGGCTAGCAATGATGGAAGGGTGAGAGTGCGTATAATCCATGGACTCGACATTAGTCATAAAGAACTCACATACTTATTGCAAAAATCTACAAGTCATCAAAAACCAAGCATTACGCGCATGCTCCTAGTGGGATAGATTGGTAGGAAAAGACCATCGCTCGTCCCCGACCGCCACTCATAAGGAAGACAATCAAAGAACACCTCATGCTTCAAATTTGTCACACAACGGTTACCATACGTGCATGCTACGGGACTTGCAAACGTCAACACAAGTATTTCTAAAATTCACAATTACTTAACTAGCATGACTCTAATATCACCATCCTCCTGTCTCGAAACAATCATCAAGCAGCAAACTTCTCATAGTATTCAATGCACTTTATATGAAAGTTTTTATTATACCCATCTTGAGTGCCCATCATATTAGGACTAATTTTATAACCAAAGCAAATTACCATGCTGTTCTAAAGACTCTCAAAATAATATAAGTGAAGCATGAGAGTTCATCTACTTCTTCAAAATAAAACCACCGCCGTGCTCTAAAAGGATATAAGTGAAGCACTAGAGCAAATGACAAACTACTCCGAAAGATATAAGTGAAGATCAATGAGTAGTCGAATAATTATGTAACTATGTGAAGACTCTCTAACACTTAAGAATTTTAGATCTTGGTATTTTATTCAAATAGCAAGAAAAACAAAAGAAAATAAAATGATGCTCCAAGCAAAACACATATCATGTGGTGAATAAAAATATAGCTCCAAGTAAAGTTATCGATGAACGAAGACGAAAGAGGGGATGCCTTCCGGGCCATCCCCAAGCTTAGGCTTTTGGTTGTCCTTGAATATTACCTTGGGGTTCCTTGGGCATCCCCAAGCTTAGTCTCTTGCCACTCCTTATTCCATAATCCATCGAATCTTTACCCAAAACTTGAAAACTTCACAACACAAAACTCAACAGAAAACTCGTAAGCTCCGTTAGTATAAGAAAATAAATCACCACTTAGGTACTGTTGTGAACGCATTCTAAATTCATATTGGAGTAATATCTACGGTATTCCAACTTCTCTATGGTTCATACCTTCCGATACTACTCATAGATTCATCAAAATAAGCAAACAACACATAGAAAACAGAATCTGTGAAAAACAGAACAGTCTGTAGTAATCTGTATCAAACATATACTTATGGAACTAAAAAATTATGAAATAAATTGGTGGACGTGAGGAATTTGTCTATTAATCATTTTCAAAAAGAATCAACTTAATATCACTCTCCAGTAAAAGATGGTAGCTAATCTCGTGAGCGCTAAAGTTTCTGTTTTTTACAGCAAGATCACAAAGACTTCACCCAAGTCTTCCCAAAGGTTCTACTTGGCACAAACACTAATTAAAATGTAAAACCACATCTAAACAGAGGCTACATGAATTATTTATTACTAAACAGGAACAAAAATCAAGGAACAAAAATAAAAATTGGGTTTCCTCCCAACAAGCGCTAACGTTTAACGCCCCTAGCTAGGCATGATGATTTCAATGATGCTCACATAAAAGATAAGAATTGAAACATAAAGAGAGCATCATGAAGAATATGACTAACACATTCAGTCTAACCCACGTCCTATGCATAGGTATTTTGTGAACAAACAACTTATGGGAACAATAATCAACTAGCATAGGAAGGCAAAACAAGCATAACTTCAGAACTTTAAGCATGTAGATAGGAAACTTGATACTATTGCAATTCGTACAAGCATATGTTCCTCCCTCATAATAATTTTCAGTAGTATCATGAATTAACTCAACAATGTAACCATCACATAAAGCATTCTTTTAATGATCTATGAGCATAAAAAATTTACTACTCTACGCATAAGCAAAATTCTTCTCATTCGGAATAGTGAGAGTATCATAAGAAACTCAAATACTATAAATTGTTTCCACATTGAAAGAATAAAATTCAGAAAAAGGTAATCATAATCATGACAAGTTTTATAAATATAATCATCACTACTTTTATAGCATAAGTATCATCACAATAATTATCATAAGTAGCAACTTGGTTCTCATCATAATCGATTGAAACCTCTTCCAAGATAGTGGAATCATTACTAAATAAAATCATGACCTCTCCAAATCCACTTTCATAATTGTCACAATAAGATTCAACACCCTCCAAAATAGTGGGATCATTACTTCCTAAAGTTGACACTCTTCCAAACCCACTTTCATCAATATAATCATCATAAATAGGAGGCATGCTATCATCATAATAAATTTGCATATCAAAACTTGGGAGGTTAAAAATATCATCTTCATAAACATATCATCCCCAAGCTTGGGACAAACATTAATTGTAGCAAATAAATTCTCAAACATGTCATTTTCATCAAACATAGCATCCCCAAGCTTGGGCCTTTTCATATCATAAGCATAATCACTCTCATCATTAATAGTATGGATAGCACCAATATTATAGCAACTAATATCATCACAATGAGCAGTAGCAGCATATCATTTGAGAGGGATGCCTTTTTACCTTTGCTTCTCCGTCTTTTCTTTTTCTTCTCCACATCATGTGTGGGTTTAATCCTCTTTCTGAAGCTCCTTATTAATGAGATTGGTTGAATAGAAGGCTCCTCCTCGTTACCCGATTCATCATAAGAAATAATAGGAGGATATTGGGAAGTCTCTTCCCTTTAATTAGTATTATCTTCATCTTCTATTTGTTTTCTTGTCTTTATCTAATTGGCAATATAAGGATTTTCAATGCAATTCACCGCACAATACATATAAATTTCCTCTAGATCAAAATCAAGAACATTATCGAGGGCAAATTCTGGAATATCCTTAATTATACATTTCATTTCTTCATAACCCACAAGCAAACTAAATTCATTATGATGCGCAAAGGAAATCAAGTCATCACAATTTTTGGACACTATTCGATCATGAAACAATTTGCATTGGATATTTAAATGACCACGTTCATTACAAAGTTCACAAGGATGGCTAAGAAATTTTAAATTTTAAGCACAAACATCTAGACTTTCTTGCAACCATTTAGTTTCTAAATACTTATGCCTCTTGCAAAATCTATCTTCCCTATTTGGTGTGTACTTGCAAACTCTATGCACTCCACAAAAATTGACATGCTTATAAGAAACATTTTCATCATGACTAGTGCAATCATTATTAGTATCATGGATATTCAAAGAGTTCGTACTAACAACATTGCAATCATGCTCATTAGACAAAGATTTAGTGCCAAACATTCTAATGCATTCTTCTTCTAACACTTTGGCACAATTATCGGAATCCTTATTTTCATCAAGGACATTAAAAAGATGAAGCATATGAGGTACCGTCAATTCCATTTTTTGTAGTTTTCTTTTATAGACTAAACTAGTGATAAAACAAGAAACAAAAATATTCAAGTGCAAGATCTAAAGATATACCTTCAAGCGCTAACCTCCCTGGCAACGGCACCAAAAAAGAGCTTGATGTCTACTACACAACCTTCTTCTTGTAGACGTTGTTGGGCCTCCAACTGCAGAGGTTTGTAGGACAGTAGAAAATTTCCCTCAAGTGGATGACCTAAGGTTTATCAATCCATGGGAGGCGTAGGATGAAGATGATCTCTCTCAAACAACCCTGCAACCAAATAACAAAGAGTCTCTTGTGTCCCCAACACACCCAACACAACGGTAAATTGTATAGGTGCACTAGTTCGGCGAAGAGATGGTGATACAAGTGCAATATGGATGGTAGATAAAGGTTTTTGTAATCTGAAAATATAAAAACAGCAAGGTAACTAATGATAAAAGTGAGCGTAAACGGTATTGCAATGCCTGGAAACAAGGCCCAGGGTTCATACTTTCACTAGTGCAAGTTTTCTCAACAATAATAACATAATTTGATCATATAACTATCCCTCAACATGCAATAAAGAGTCACTCCAAAGTCACTAATAGAGGAGAACAAACGAAGAGATTATTGTAGGGTACGAAACCACCTCAAAGTTATTCTTTCTGATCAATCTATTCAAGAGTCCGTAGTAAAATAACATGAAGTTATTATTTCCATTCAATCTATCATAGAGTTTGTACTAGAATAATATCTTAAGACACAAATCAACCAAAACCCTAATGTCACCTAGATACTCCAATGTCACCTCAAGTATCCGTGGGTATGATTATACGATATGCATCACACAATCTCAGATTCATCTATTAAACCAACACAAAGAACTTCAAAGAGTTCCCCAAAGTTTCTACTGGAGAGTCAAGATGAAAACGTGTGCCAACCCCTATGCATAAGTTCACGAGGTCACGGAACTCGCAAGTTGATCACCAAAACATACATCAAGTGGATCACGTGATATCCCATTGTCACCACAGATAAGCACATGCAAGACATACATCAAGTATTCTCAAATCCTTAAAGACTCAATCCGATAAGATAACTTCAAAGGAAAAACACAATCCATTACAAGAGAGTAGAGGGAGAGAAACATCATAAGATCCAACTATAATAGCAAAGCTCGTGATACATCAAGATCGTGCCAAATCAAGAACACGGGATAGAGAGAAGAGAGAGAGAGAGAGAGAGAGAGAGAGAGAGAGAGAGAGAGAGAGATCAAACACATAGCTACTGGTACATACCCTGAGCCCCGAGGGTGAACTACTCCCTCCTCGTCATGGAGAGCGCCGGGATGATGAAGATGGCCACCGGAGAGGGATTCCCCCCTCCGACAGGGTGCCGGAACAGGTCTAGATTGGTTTTCGGTGGCTATGGAGGCTTCTGGCGGCGGAACTCCAGATCTAGGTTTCTTTCTGGAAGTTTGGGGTTATATAAGAGGTGTTGGAGTCGGGAACAAGTCAGGGGGGTCCCCGAGGCGGCAACGAGGTAGGGGGCACGCCCAGGGGGTAGGGTGCGCCCCCTGATACGTCTCCGTCGTATCTATATTTTTTGGTTGTTCCATGCCAATATTATACAACTTTTATATACTTTTTGCAACTTTTTATATTATTTTTGGGACTAACATATTGATACAGTGCCCAGTGCCAGTTCCTGTTTGTTGCATGTTTTATGTTTCAGAAAAATCCCATATCAAATGGAGTCCAAACGGAATACAAACGGACGAAGAATATTTTTGGAATATTTGTGAAATATGGGAAGAAGAATCAACGCGAGAAGGTGCCCGAGGGGGGCACGAGGCAGGGGGCGCGCCTGCCCCCCTAGGCGCACCCCTGGCCCTCATGTGCCCCCCGTAAGGCGCTTGATGCTCTTCTTTGGCCGCAACAAAGCTAATTTTCGGAGAAAAATCGGGGCGAAGGTTTCAATCCAATCGGAGTTACGGATCTCCGGATATATAAGAAACGGTGAAAGGGCAGAATCCCACAACAGAAAAACAGAGAGAGACGGAGAGACGGATCCAATCTCGGAGGGGCTCTCGCCCCTCCCATGCCATGGAGACCAAGGACCAGAGGGGAAACCCTTCTCCCATCTAGGGAGAAGGTCAAGGAAGAAGAAGAAGGAGGGGGGCTCACTCCCCCTCTCTCCCGGTGGCGTCGGAACGCCGCCGGGGCCATCATCATCACCGCGATCTACACCAACACCTCCATCATCTTCACCAACATCTCCATCACCTTCCCCCTCTATCTACAACGGTCCACTCTACCGCAACTGTTGTACCCTCTACTTGAACATGGTGCTTTATTCTTCATATTATTATCCAATGATGTGTTGCCATCCTATGATGTCTGAGTAGATTTTCGTTGTCCTATCAGTGATTGGTGAATTACTATGATTGATTTAATTTTCTTGTGGTTATGTTGCTGTCCTTTGGTGCCCATCATATGAGCGCGCGCATGGATCACACCATAGGGTTAGTTGTATGTTGATAGGACTATGTATTGGAGGGCAAGAGTGACAGAAGCTTCAACCTAGCATAGAAATTGATGCATACGGGATTGAAGGGGGACCAATATATCTTAATGCTATGGTTGGGTTTTACCTTAATGAACGTTAGTACTTGCGGATGCTTGCTAATGGTTCCAATCATAAGTGCATAGAATTCCAAGTCAGGGATGACATGCTAGCAGTGGCCTCTCCCACATAAAACTTGCTATCGGTCTAGTATAGTAGTCAATTGCTTAGGGACAATTTCGCAACTCCTACCACCACTTTTCCACACTCGCTATACTAACTTTATTGCTTCTTTATCTAAACAGCCCCTAGCTTTTATTTACATGCTCTTTATTATCTTGCAAACCTATCCAAAAACACCTACAAAGTACTTCTAGTTTCATACTTGTTTTAGGTAAAGCGAACGTCAAGCGTGCGTAGAGTTGTATCAGTGGTCGATAGAACTTGAGAGAATATTTGTTCTACCTTTAGCTCCTCCCTGGGTTCGACACTCTTACTTATCTAAAGAGGCTACAATTGATCCCCTATACTTGTGGGTTATCAAGACCTTTTTCTGGCGCCGTTGCCGGGGAGTTATAGCATGGGGTGAATATTCTCGTGTGTGCTTGTTTGCTTTATCACTAAGTAACTTTTATTTGCTGTTCTAAGTTGTTCTCTATCTTTAGTTATGGATATGGAACACGAAATACCAAAAAAATTAGGTGTACATGCTACTCATGGAGATGGGGAACCTCCTAAAACCCTATATGCTCATTATGTGAAAGATATTATGTGCTACTTTGATAATCCTAAGAAAACCCCATTCAACTTAGTAATGGGAGACACGTTGGATCAATGTGAATACTTTAGGGATTATCGCTTGACTCAAAAAGGGAAACTATTACGGGATCAAATTCATATGTTGCATTGGTATGCTCGGAAACTATGCTTGAGATATGATTATACTTGTTGCTCTAGGATGAAGGCTCCACACCTTCCATTTTCATGCAAATTTAATGATGATAAAACCTTGGATTCTTATGATAATGGTATATATGATTACTATGATGTGGAACAAATAGAAGAATTTGTTGCTTTTATGGGTGCTTATGAAATTGAATCTTTGTTTAAAGAGTGTGAAAAATTTGATGATTCAGTTTATAGACCTGAAAATTTAGCTATCCTTAAATATTGCTATGAGAATTATGAATTCAATTCCGATATTGATGATTTTATTAAGAGAGTCTCCACTGTCCAAGAAGAGACTAATATTTTGCAGGAGTCTATGAAAGAAGAAAATAATGACATTGTGAGATCATTGGATGAAAAAGATGAGGAGGAGAGCGAAGAACAAAAGGAGGAAGAGCGGATTGATCACCCGTGCCCACCTTCTAATGAGAGTAACTCTTCAACTCATACATTGTCTAATTTCCCTTCGTGCTTACCTAAGGATGATTGCTATGATGATTGTGATGATCCCGTTGATTCTTTTGAAATATCCCTTTTTGATGATGCTTGCTATGCTTGTGGACAAGATGCCAATATGAATTATGCTTATGGAGATGAACTTGCTATAGTTCCTTATGTTAAACATGAAATTGTTGCTATTGCACCCACACATGATAGTCCTATTATCTTTTTGAATTCTCCCAACAACACTATATCGGAGAAGTTTACCCTTATTAAGGATTATATTGATGGGTTGCGTTTTACTATTACACATGATGATTTTTATAGATATAATATGCATGTGCTTGCTGCTCCTACTTGCAATTATTATGAGATAGGAACTACATCTCCGCCTCTTTATGTTTCCAACATGAAAAAATTGCAAGAAACTGTTTATACTATGCATTGGCCTTTACTTTGTGTGCATGAATTGTTCTTTTATGACATGCCGATGCATAGGAACAGAGTTAGACTTCATCATTACATGATATATGTTACTTTGTGCTCACTACTAAATTACAAATCATTGTTAATTAAAACTGGCTTTGATATACCTTGGGATCCGGGTGCATCCATTACTTGAGCACTATATGCCTAGCTTAATGGCTTTAAAGAAAGCGCTGCCAGGGAGACAACCCGGAAGTTTTAGAGAGTAATTTATTTTTGTTTTGTGCTTTTATAAGGTTTTAAAATAAAAATAATGTGCCAATGTTTGCCTTTAGGATGTTTTAAATTACTTGTTGGTTTGTGCGGTGCAGGACAGAAACTTTGGCTGTAGTGCACAATTTTACATTTTTTACTGGAACGTCAAACGGTTCTGAAACTTTTTGCACTGTCTTTATATACAAATCTTTTGTTTTTCCTAATTTTGGTAGAATTTTTGGAGTACCATAAGTATCGTGAATGTTCATATTACTACAGACTGTTCTGTTTAAGACAGATTCTGTTTTTGATGCATAGTTTGCTTGTTTTCATGAAACTATCGATTTATATCAGTGGATTAAGCCATGAAAAAGTTATATTACAGTAGCTAAAATGAAAAAACAAAATATGAATTGGTTTTCAACAGTACTTAGAGTAGTGATTTTCTTTATTATACTAACGGATCTTACCGAGCTTTCTATTGAGTTTTGTGTGGATGAAGTGTTCGAAGATCGAGGATGTCTCGATATGAGGAGAAGGAGGAGAGTCAAGAGCTCAAGCTTGGGGATGCCCAAGGCACCCCAAGTAAATATTCAAGGAGACTCAAGCGTCTAAGCTTGGGTATGCCCCTGAAGGCATCCCATCTTTCTTCAACAAATATCGGTATGTTTTCGGATTTGTTTCGTTCATGCGATATGTGCAAATCTTGGAGCGTCTTTTGCAATTAGTTTTCATTTTTATTTTATGCACCATGCTGGTATGAGAGAGTCCTTGGTTGATTTATAGAATGCTCTTTGCACTTCACTTAAATCTTTTGAGTATGGCTTTGTAGAATGCTCTTTTGCTTCACTTATATTTGTTAGAGTGTGGGCATATCTTTTGTAGAAAGAATTAAACTCTCTTGCTTCACTTATATCTATTTAGAGAGTTGACAAGAATTGGTCATTCACATGGTTAGTCATAAAATCCTACATAAAACTTGTAGATCACTGAATATGATATGTTTGATTCCTTCCAATAGTTTTGCGCTATAAAGGTGGTGATATTAGAGTCGTGCTAGTTCAGTAATTGTGAAATTGAGAAATACTTGTGTTGAGGTTTGCAAGTCCTGTAGCATGCATGTATGGTGAACCGTTATGTAACGAAGTTGGAGCATGAGGTATTTATTGATTGTCTTCCTTATGAGTGGCAGTTGGGGACGAGCGATGGTCTTTTCCTACCAATCTATCCCCCTAGGGGCATGCGTAGTAGTACTTTGCTTCGAGGGCTAATAAAATTTTGCAATAAGTATATGAGTTATTTATGACTAATGTGAGTCCATGGATTATATGCACTCTCACCCTTCCATCATTGCTAGCCTCTTTGGTACCGTGCATTGCCCTTATTCACCTCGAGAGTTGGTGCAAACTTCACCGGTGCATCCAAACCTCATGATATGATACGCTCTATCACACATAAACCTCCTTATATCTTCCTCAAAACAGCCACCATACCTCCCTATCATGGCATTTCCATAGCCATTCCGAGATATATTGCCATGCAACTTCCATCATCATCATATACATGACTTGAGCATTTATTGTCATATTGCTTTGCATGATCGTAAGATAGCTAGCATGATGTTTTCATGGCTTGTCCGTTTTTTGATGTCATTTCTATGCTAGATCATTGCACATCCCGGTACACCGCCGGAGGCATTCATATAGAGTCATATCTTTGTTCTAGTATCGAGTTGTAAGTAAATAAAAGTGTGAGGATCATCATTATTAGAGCATTGCCCCAGTGAGGAAAGGATGATGGAGACTATGATTCCCCCACGAGTCAGAATGAGACTACGGACTTTAAAAATAAATAAAAGAGGCCAAAGAAGCCCAAATAAAAAAAAGAGGCCAAAGAAGCCCACCAAAACAAAAAATGAGAGAAAAAGAGAGAGGGGCAATGTTACTATCCTTTTACCACAGTTGTGCTTCAGAGTAGCACCATGTTCTTCATATAAAAAGTCTCTTAAGTTATCACTTTCATATACTAGTGGGAATTTTCATTATAGAACTTGGCTTTATATTCCAATGATGGGCTTCCTCAAATGCCCTAGGTCTTCATGAGCAAGCAAGTTGGATGCACACCCACTTAGTTTCAGTTTGAGCTTTCATACACTTATAGCTCTAGTGCATCCGTTGCATGGCAATCCCTACTCCTCACATTGACATCAATTGATGGGCATCTCCATAGCCCGTTGATTAGTGATAACCCACAAGTATAGGGGATCGCAACAGTTTTCGAGGGTAGAGTATTCAACCCAAATTTATTGATTCAACACAAGGGGAGCCAAAGAATATTCTCAAGTATTAGCAGCTGAGTTGTCAATTCAACCATACCTGAAAACTTAATATCTGCAGCAAAGTGTTTAGTAGCAAAGTAATATGATAGTGGTGATAACGGTAGCAAAAGGTAACGGTAGTAAAAGTAATGTTTTTGGTATTTTGTAGTGATGATAGCAATAGCAACAGAAAAGTAAATAAGCGAAGAACAATATGTGGAAAGCTCGTAGGCAATGGATCGGTGATGGAGAATTATGCCGGATGCGGTTCATCATGTAACAATCATAACCTAGGGTGACACAGAACTAGCTCCAGTTCATTGATATAATGTAGGCATGTATTCCGAACATAGTCATACGTGCTTATGGAAAAGAACTTGCATGACATCTTTTGTCCTACCCTCCCGTGGCAGCGGGGTCCTTACGGAAACTAAGGGATATTAAGGTCTCCTTTTAATAGAGAACCGGAACAAAGCATTAACACATAGTGAATACATGAACTTCTCAAACTACGGTCATCACCGATAAGTATCCCGATTATTGTCACTCCGGGGTTAACGGATCATAACACATAATAGGTGACTATAGACTTGCAAGATAGGATCAAGACCACTCATATATTGATGAAAAGATAATAGGTTCAGATCTGAAATCATGGCACTCGGGCCCTAGTGATAAGCATTAAGCATAGCAAAGTCATACCAATATCAATCTCAGAACATAGTGGACACTAGGGATCAAACCCTAACAAAACTAACTCGATTACATGATAGATCCCATCCAACCCATCACCGTCCAGGAAGCCTACGATGGAATTACTCACGCACGGCGATGAGCATCATGAAATTGGTGATGGAGGATGGTTGATGATGAGGATGGTGATGGATTCCCCTCTCCGGAGCCCCGAACGGACTCCAGATCAGCCCTCCCGAGAGGTTTTAGGGCTTGGCGGCGGCTCCTTATCGTAAAACGCGATGATTTCTTCTCTCTGATTTTTTTTCTCCCCGAAACTCAATATATGGAGGTGGAGTTGGTGTCGGAGAGGCAACAGGGGGCCCACGAGGTAGGGGGCGCGCCCCCCACCCTCGTGGCAAGGTGGTGGCCCACCTGGCCTTCATCTTTGGCAGGTATTTTTCTTATTTTCTGAAAAGTGTCTCCGTGAAGTTCCAGGTCATTCCGAGAACGTTTGCTCCTGCACATAAATAACACCATGGTAATTTTGCCGAAAACAGCGTCAGTCCGGGTTAGTTCCATTCAAATCATGCAAGTTAGAGTCCAAAACAAGGGCATAAGTGTTTGGAAAAGTAGATATGTTGGAGACGTATCAACTCCCCCAAGCTTAAACCTTTGCTTGTCCTCAAGCAATTCAGTTGACAAACTGAAAGTGATAAAGAGAAACTTTTACAAACTCTGTTTTCTCTTGTTGTTGTAAATATGTAAAGCCAGCATTCAAGTTTTTAGCAAAGATTATAACTAACCACATTTGCAATAACGCATAGGTCTCAAGTTTACTCATATCAATAGCATAATCAACTAGCGAGGCATAATAATAAATCTCGGATGACAACACTTTCTCAAAACAATCATAATATGATATAACAAGATGGTATCTCGCTAGCCCTTCCTGAGACCGCAAAACATAAATGCAGAGCACCTTTAAAGATCAAGGACTAACTAGACATTGTAATTCATGGTAAAAGAGATCCAGTCAAGTCATACTCAATGTAAACTAATAGTAATGAATGCAAATGACAGCGGTGCTCTCCAACTAGTGCTTTTTAATAAGAGGATGATGACTCAGCATAAAAGTAAATAGATAGGCCCTTCGCAGAGGGAAGTAGGGATTTGTAGAGGTGTCGGAGCTCGGTTTTGAACAGAGGTGAATAATATTTTGAGCGGTATACTTTCATTGTCAACATAACAACCAAGAGATGGCGATATCTTCCATGCTACACACATTATAGGTGGTTCCCAAACAGAATGGTAAAGTTTATACTCCCCTTCCACCACAAGCATCAATCCATGGCTTGCTCGAAACAACGAGTGCCTCCAACTAACAAGAGTCCCAGGGGGAGTTTTGTTTGCAATTATTTTGATTTAGTTTGCATAAAGCATGGGACTGGGCATCACGGTGACCAGCCATTTATCTCGTGAGTGAGGAGCGGAGTCCACTCCTCTTGAGAATAACCCGCCTAACATGGTAGATATAGACATCCCTAGTTGATACATGAGCTATTCGAGCATACAAAACAAGATATTTATTTGAAGGTTTAGAGTTTGGCACATACAAATTTACTTGGAACGGCAAGTAGATACCGTATATAGGTAGGTATAGTGGACTCATGTGGAATAACTTTGGGGTTTAAGGGTGTGACGCCCCCGATTTAATCGTACACTAATCATGCACGCAAATGTGTACGATCAAGATCAGGGACTCACGGGATGATATCACAACACAACTCTACAAATAAAATAAGTCATACAAGCATCATATTACAAGCCAGGGGCCTCGAGGGCTCGAATACAAGAGCTCGATCATAGACGAGTCAGCGGAAGCAACAATATCTGAGTACAGACATAAGTTAAACAAGTTTGCCTTAAGAAGGCTAGCACAAACTGGGATACAGATCGAAAGAGGCGCAGGCCTCCTGCCTGGGATCCTCCTAAACTACTCCTGGTCGTCGTCAGCGGGAAGCACGTAGTAGTAGGCACCTCCAGTGTAGTAGGAGTCGTCATCGACGGTGGCGTCTGGCTCCTGGGCTCCTACATCTGGTTGCGACAACCAGGTAGAAGGAATAGAGGGAAGAGAAGGAGAAAGCAACCGTGAGTACTCATCCAAAGTACTCGCAAGCAAGGAGCTATACTACATATGCATGGGTATCAAATGGAATAAGGGTATCATATGTGGACTGAACTGCAGAAAGCCGGAATAAGAGGGGGGTAGCTAGTCCTTTCGAAGACTACGCTTCTGGCCACCTCCATCTTGCAGCATGTAGAAGAGAGTAGACTGAAGTCCTCCAAGTAGCATCGTATAGCATAATCCTAACCGATGATCCTCCCCTCGTTGCCCTGAGAGAGAGCGATCACCGATTGTATCTGGCACTTGGAAGGGTGTGTTTTATTAAGTATCCGATTCTAGTTGTCATAAGGTCAAGGTACAACTCCGGGTCGTCCTTTTACCGAGGGACACGGCTATTCGAATAGATAAACTTCCCTGCAGGGGTGCACCACATACCCCAACACGCTCGATCCCATTTGGCCGGACACACTTTCCTGGGTCATGCCCGGCCTCGGAAGATCAACACGTCGCAGCCCTATCTAGGCACAACAGAGAGGTCAGCACGCCGGTCTAAATCCTATGGCGCAGGGGTCTGGGCCCATCGCCCTTTGCACACCTGCACGTTGCGTACGCGGCCGGAAGCAGACCTAGCCTAGTGGCTTTCCAGTCCAATCCGGTGCGCGCCACTCAGTCGCTGACGTCACGAAGGCTTCGGCTGATACCACGACGTCGGGATACCCATAACTACTCCCGCGTAGATGGTTAGTGCGTATAGACCAAATGGCCAGACTCAGATCAAATACCCAGATCTCGTTAAGCGTGTTAAGTATCCGCGAACGCCGACCAGGGCCAGGCCCACCTCTCTCCTAGGTGGTCGGAACCTGCCCTGTCGTTCCGCCTCAAAGATCCACTCGCGGGTGCTCCTACGAGCCTACCCGTCTTTAGTCACCACATGTATCATGTATAAAGTATATAGTACATACCCGTGATCACCTCCCGAAGTGATCACGGCCCAGTAGTATAGCATGGCAGACGGACAAGAGTGTAGGGCCACTGATGGAACACTAGCATCCTATACTAAGCAGTAGGATAGCAGGTAAAGGTAACAACAGTAGTAGCAAGGGCAGGCTATGCAGCAGTATAGGATTAACTGAAAGCAGTAACATGCTACACTACTCTAATGCAAGCAGTATAGAGAAGAGTAGGCGATATCTGGTGATCAAAGGGGGGGCTTGCCTGGTTGTTCTGGCAAGAGAGAGTGGCCGTCAACACCGTAGTCGTACTGGGTAGTAGCGGCGTCGGTCTCGGTGTCTATCGAGAGAAGAGGGGGGAGAAACAATAAATATTTAAGCAAGCATATGCATAGTGATGCATGACATGACAAGTAACGGCGTTAGAGGTGCCCTGACGCGGTAATAGGTGATACCGGTGAAGGGGGATGACATCCGGGAAAGTATCCCCGGTGTTTTGCGTTTTCGGGCAGAGTAGCCGGAGGGGGAAAGTTGCGAGTTGTTATGCTAGGGATGCGTGGCGGGCGAACGGGGTGCGTATCCGGAATCGTCTCGTCGTTCTGAGCAACTTTCATGTTGAAAATATTTTAATCCGAGTTACGGATTAAAAGATATGATTTTCTAAAGATTTAATCATTTTCTGGAATTTATTTAATTATTTAAATCAACATTATCCGAAACAGTGCTTGCTGACGTCAGCATGACGTCAGCATGACGTCGGCAGTCAACAGAGGGTTGACTGGGTCAAACTAACGTGTGGGTCCAGTGGGACCCACCTGTCATTCACTGTTTAGCCTAATCAGGATTAACTAAACTAATTACTAATTAATTAAACTAATAATTAATTAAGTTAATCTAATTATGATTAATTAGGTTAATTAATTCCTTAATTAATTAATTAATTAATTAATTATCTATTTATTTAATTACTCTTATTACTTATTAATTTTAATTAATTCTTTTTCTTTTTCTCTTTTTTTTATAAAACGTTCTGTGGGCGTCGGCCCCACATGTCATTGGGCCCTGGGGGCTAGCGGGCAAAAGGGGCAGCGGGCGGAGCCCCGTTTAGCGCGCGGGCGCTGGGTGCGTGCGCACCCGAACGGGCGCTCGCCCGCAGGGCGGGACGAGGACGCCGGGGCAAGGATGGAGGGGCTCGCCGGTGCGGCCATCTCCGGCGATGGCTGGCGGAGGCGAGGGGTGGCGCCGGTGCGGTCTGAGCAGCGCGGAGGGGCAGGCGCGGTGGCGCGGCCACGGGACAGAGGGAGAGACGGGGGAGGGCGAGGCCATGGCCGAGCCACGACGGGCGCGCGCGCGCGTCGGCGTGGTCAGGAGGGGCCGGCCACGGCGCGGGCACGGGAGCCGGACGGCGCGCAGGACAGAGGGGAGAGGAGGAGCGGCCGGAGTTGGCCGCGGGCGTGGCGGGGCAGAGGGGTCACGAGGGGCGTCCGTGCGGCGGCCGCGGCGAGGCGCGGTTCGTGCGTGCGCCGGCGACAGAGGGAGGGAGCAAGGCGGGGCAGCTCACGGGGAGGGACGCGTAGGGTCTCGGAGGCGAGCTCGGTGGAGGTCGGGGAGGTCCGGCGAGGGAGAGGTCGAGGCGGCGAAGGGGCTCCCGCGGCGGGGCGAGGGAGGAGCTTCGGGCGGTGAGGTGGACCGGCGAGGAGGAGGCAGCGGGGGGCCGGGAAGGTCCACGGGCGGCGGCGGCGGCGTTCTGGCGAGGGGGGGGGAAGCGACGGGATCGGGGCGACGGGATCGGGCGCCTCCTCCCTCGATCCCGATCCAGTCGGGGGAGAGGGGGAGATATTTTGGGGAGCGGGGGGGAATGGATAGGGCTAGGGTTTCGGGGGGGTTATGTGGGAACGGGGTGGGCCGGTCGGCGGGGAGGCCAGCTGGGCCGCTCGGCCCAGCGTGGGGGGGGGGGTTGTTTCTATTTTTATGTTTTTTTTCGTTTGACCTTTTCCTTTTTTTCTATTTTCCTGTTTCTTTTAGTTTTACTTTCTATGCAGTTTTATAATATACCAACTCAGCCCCGAAATTAGCATTATTAGTTAGGCTACTGTCATAATTAATTTGGCACTAAATAAATTAGTTTTACAATTGTCCATTATTCAAAAATATTTAATAATTGTTTTAGCCCCTGTTTTTATTTAGTTTAGGCACTTAAACATTTTGAAAAAGGTTGGTTCCAACACCCAAAATAAGTTACGGATTATTTGCCACATGATGATCATTTTAGCTTTCATGTTTGAGAAGTTTAGAATTTCACTTATTATTTGAATTTGAATTTGAACGGGATTTGAAGCATCGCAAGATTAACAACAGTAATCATGGTGACATGGCAACATTAGCGGAGGGTTACTGTAGCGTAACTATCCGGGCGTCACAATTCTCCCCCACTACAAGAAATCTCGTCCCGAGATTTAAGAGGGGAGTAAGGGGGAAAGTTCTGGTTACGAAATCCTAACGAATGTTCTCAGTCTTGGTTGCTCTTCTTGAAGAGGTCGATCCATTACATTGACGCCTTCATTTCTCTGCTTCAGGTCATCATGATGAAGTTGTCGTCCTTTCTTCGGGAACTCCATCGTACTTACGAATAGGTAAGGGCCAGCCTTACAACAATTGAATGTTATAAGGGAAATTCATTTAGGGGGTATCCCAAGAATGATCATAAGAGTATCTCTCGAGTTGAACAATTAAAACACATCGAGAGCAAAGTAAGAAGGTACCATAAGAAGTTTGAAACGGATAGACAATCTTCGTTGCCCGAAACAAGGCAACGGTTTAGGTATTGCGTTTAATACCAGAATCGATGATTTCTCGGAAGGTGGCTCGTGAACCACAAACGAGGCCAAGTGCGAGGAATTAAATTTGGAAACCGGGGGTGTATAGGAGGGTCAGGTTTCGATCCTATGTAACTGTGGGTTAGGGGCCCACCATGTGGTTAAAAGTAGGTAAAGCGTTGATATCTTGCTCGGTCGTGATAGCAAGACATGTCAGAGGGTAGCCTATCATTTATGTTGGCAACAATGTCGGTACCAAGGGCGAGGGACGAAGAGAACCATTTTCCTGCTCGTTGAAACGAGGCGGACCAATAGGCAAAGTTCTCGTTCATCGGTGGTTACCGGAATGTCAACAACAATAGTAACAGGGTCTTACTGACAGAGTTGTACGCCGAGGTGCTTATAAAAGCAGTGACATATTACTGCTTAGACCATATAAACCTCAAGAAGGTTAAACAGGACAATGGAAAGGAAAATGTGGTTATCAGATTAAACAGAAGAATGGAAAGGAAAATGTGATTAAACACATATTTCAGGGATATATCCTTCCCAAGGACAAGCAGAGCAGGATATCCGTGGCAGGATATCATGTAGAAAACCCTTTAAGTAAGGGGAGAGAAATTTCATGACAGTACCCATACAACGGTGTTTGGATAATGGTTAAAGAAAACTTAGCATTGCGCTTTCAATGCTCTTATTGAAAATCGGAGTACCACAAACATGCTTCAAGAAGCATTGACATGGTATTCAAGCAAAGGTCAGAGTTTGGAAACACAAAGGATCCATCAGGAATAGCTTGTGAAATAAGTCTTACAATTTCCTCACGAAAGAATGGCTAAACTTGCTAAAAAGGATACTACAACAATAGGTCCTCCGGCCAGCTGTGCTAGGCCTGACATAACCTTACCGGGTCATATATAAAGACCAACATTATAACTCTTGGAAATAAGTTCCAACCATCATATCTGACCGAGATTCAGATCTGATTGGTGTCACGATACCTCAGACTTAGGATGCCTGAGAAGAAAAGGTGCGGCACAATTTGACGAGATGACATTGTAAGTTTCTCGGGAAATGAACTATGGAAGCGAGTTCCGAAACAAGAGTTCATCAGTAAACCAAGGAGAGGATGAGGAGGTGGCTGATAGGCTCAGCAACAAATCATCGCGATTTCCAAAGGATTGGTTTCCACAATTATGTGAACAAGGAAATATCATTTGTCGGATCAAATGTCATAATGATGTATGCTCGAGGGAAACATACACAACTGAACAATGATAGAAGGGTGCAACCAGGAATCTGGACTAGGTAGCACGATCAATGTTTGAATGATGATTCAATAATCAATAGACTTAGAATGGAACTGTAGACCAATAACTTCAAGCAATAGGGTTGCTAGAAGTTTAGAATTAGCACAACACAGACCATTAGTCGGTATTCCGGTTAGAATCAATACGGAGACCAAGAAATGAACGCAAAAGGCGAGAGATATTACTATATCAAGAATTCTCAAGAGGTGGTAAAATTACCACGACATTCCTGACATAAAAGGTGGTAACATTCCAAGGTAAAGAAGAACAAATGCTGTATAGCAAGGATCTCAAGGTATAACTCAAAACACGAATAAGTTTGTGTTGGAGGGAAGGCAATAAAGTGGCCGATGATAATACAATTCATCGGGGGCAAGGATGGTATTTCTCATCATGAATTCAATTGATATCCAGGAAGACCTCATAAGGTTGATGATCTTCACGGCACATTGGTCGAGAGATTTCAAGATGTAATCAATCAGTGACAACATCAAATCAAAGGAATGATGAAGCGGAAGGTTATTGGATCCATGGGCAGGGCACAAACTTGAAATCAAGCTTGATGTTCAAGGTGAACTGATATGACGAGGAAGATCGACGTAAGCTTAGCTCATCATCGAAAGTTGTGCTCTGGGATTAAGGACCAGGTAGCACAGTTAAAATTTAGCACGATAATGATTTAGCCGATCAGGCTAGGAATGACATGATCGAGTACAAACTCGGACTTAAAGAAGATTATCAAGAGTTGCTGAACCATAGGGCAGACTCGGTTCAGTTATCGGTGTCTTTGAGTGTTTAATAACTCAGAGCCCATGAAAACTGTAATTAGTGAGAATGTAGTACTTGATGAAGAACTCATAAGAAGTTATGCAGTTTCAAGATAATCTCGAGATACCAGGGGGGGTAATACTCGAAGACGGATCAAAGTAGAGGTTGGACCGAGGTATTGATCCACATGAGACAAGTGCTTACACTTGCATCGAAAATGGTATTTAAAAGAGAACATGATCGGAACCACGATTGTAAAAAGGCCGGATCCCAGATATAAGACGAACTTATACCAAGGGAACTAATATCATTTACAAGAAGCTTCGATGATAACTTTCACATCGGGTCCATGGGCATGAACGCAAAGGCTCAAGGTCGACTCCCAATTCTTCCATGCATAACCTTTCATTTTACTTCTCGCTTTTGATGAAGCTGTAGTATAGAAATTTTATCTAGCAAAATACCAGAAGAGTATGACTCGTGAAAACTTTCGAGTTCACACAGTTTAGAGAAGGCATATGTTCAACCCATCAGGGCATCTTAGGAGTATATACCACAAATTTCAAGAATAAATAACACCAGCTCGATAGTAGAGCAGGTTTGAGAAAGCAGAGGATATAATTTACCAAAGGTATTATGTATCCGAGGAAAGGCTCACAGACTTATTGAATATGAAGGACGCTGTCGGATAAAATCCAGCAAATGATCTGGTGATCCGCAAGGGATCTGGTGCGAGCATCGGTACTCAACCAGAGGGAGAAACAATGCAAGGAGATCAGACTTTAGAAACAACTGACTAATTCAAGGCTCAAATGCAAAGGAATTATCAATTCCAAGACAAGGGATCAGAAGCAATGCTCTGATCAGGGATGGATAAGTCGAATAGCCTTAAGGGTACGATCGATGGTCAATTGATTGGTCGAGATCCAGCTCATGTTTAAACTGGCATCTGAGCCGGAAGGATGAATTCTAGGATCTGACTGATGATTGCGTGCATTCGCACTCATGTTGAATCATTAGGATCAAAATGACGATGGCAAAGAATGCCAATAAGATTACTATACTTATGGGATTAACCATAATGCAAGCAAGCAAAGAATTTCAAGAGCAATAAGCTGCCAAGGATTTTCGGAAGATCGAATAGTATTTCGAAGGCCATGGTGAAACACATGAACAACTGGGGGTGAGCGGATACTCGACAAGTGCGAGGATTTAATTGAGGGGGTATTCATGTGGCAAGGAGCTGCTAGACAGTAGGCACAAAGTATTCTCGAAACAATATAGAAGACTTCGGGGTATCTTGTAATAACAAGATCAATGGGGGATGATCGTATGAACGGCAAGTGTAAGTAATTATCCATAAGGATTTATCGGTGGTCGGGAATAGCAAAAGTGATGGGCACAAAGTCTCGAGAGGAATAGCAAGGAGTATCTTCGGAATCTTCCGGTGAAGCAGGCCATCATCTGGAATGAAGGGGCTCTCCGGGAGAAAGTATTTACGAGATCCTAGAGTCAGAGTTAGCAAAACCATATAACCCAAATATAAGAGAGATCAGAGTCCCAGAGTAAGGATCGAGGAGTAAAAGATCCTAGTATCACCCGATGGCGACGTGGGCCCGTAAGGCACACAGCCAAGTTAGTAAAAAGTTTTTGCAATGTCTAGACTCGACTTCGGCCAAGGAGTGTGGAAGGGGATTCCTACAGGCAGTCGGCTCTGATACCAACTTGATTAATTAGGTTAATTAATTCCTTAATTAATTAATTAATTATCTATTTATTTAATTACTCTTATTACTTATCAATTTTAATTAATTCTTTTTCTTTTTCTCTTTTTTTTTATAAAACGTTCTGTGGGCGTCGGCCCCACATGTCATTGGGCCCTGGGGGCTAGCGGGCAAAAGGGGTAGCGGGCGGAGCCCCGTTTAGCGCGCGGGCGCTGGGTGCGTGCGCACCCGAACGGGCGCTCGCCCGCAGGGCGGGACGAGGACGCCGGGGCAAGGATGGAGGGGCTCGCCGGTGCGGCCATCTCCGGCGATGGCTGGCGGAGGCGAGGGGTGGCGCCGGTGCGGTCTGAGCAGCGCGGAGGGGCAGGCGCGGTGGTGCGGCCACGGGACAGAGGGAGAGACGGGGGAGGGCGAGGCCATGGCCGAGCCACGACGGGCGCGCGCGCGCGTCGGCGCGGTCAGGAGGGGCCGGCCACGGCGCGGGCACGGGAGCCGGACGGCGCGCAGGACAGAGGGGAGAGGAGGAGCGGTCGGAGTTGGCCGCGGGCGTGGCGGGGCAGAGGGGTCACGAGGGGCGTCCGTGCGGCGGCCGCGGCGAGGCGCGGTTCGTGCGTGCGCCGGCGACAGAGGGAGGGAGCAAGGCGGGGCAGCTCACGGGGAGGGACGCGTAGGGTCTCGGAGGCGAGCTCGATGGAGGTCGGGGAGGTCCGGCGAGGGAGAGGTCGAGGCGGCGAAGGGGCTCCCGCGGCGGGGCGAGGGAGGAGCTTCGGGCGGTGAGGTGGACCGGCGAGGAGGAGGCAGCGGGGGGCCGGGAAGGTCCACGGGCGGCGGCGGCGGCGTTCTGGCGAGGGGGGGGAAGCGACGGGATCGGGGCGACGGGATCGGGCGCCTCCTCCCTCGATCCCGATCCAGTCGGGGGAGAGGGGGAGATATTTTGGGGAGCGGGGGGGGGGAATGGATAGGGCTAGGGTTTCGGGGGGGGGGGGGTTATGTGGGAACGGGGTGGGCCGGTCGGCGGGGAGGCCAGCTGGGCCGCTCGGCCCAGCGTGGGGGGGGGGGGTTGTTTCTATTTTTATGTTTTTTTTCGTTTGACCTTTTCCTTTTTTCTATTTTCCTGTTTCTTTTAGTTTTACTTTATATGCAGTTTTATAATATACCAACTCAGCCCCGAAATTAGCATTATTAGTTAGGCTACTGTCATAATTAATTTGGCACTAAATAAATTAGTTTTACAATTGTCCATTATTCAAAAATATTTAATAATTGTTTTAGCCCCTGTTTTTATTTAGTTTAGGCACTTAAACATTTTGAAAAAGGTTGGTTCCAACACCCAAAATAAGTTACGGATTATTTGCCACATGATGATCATTTTAGCTTTCATGTTTGAGAAGTTTAGAATTTCACTTATTATTTGAATTTGAATTTGAACGGGATTTGAAGCATCGCAAGATTAACAACAGTAATCATGGTGACATGGCAACATTAGCGGAGGGTTACTGTAGCGTAACTATCCGGGCGTCACAAAGGGATTGGATGCACAAGCACTATTCCCGCTTCGTACAGGTGAAGGCTAGCAAAAGACTGGGAAGCAACCAGCTAGAGAGTGACAATAGTCATGAACATGCATTAAAATTAATCAACACCGGATGCAAGCATGAGTAGGATATAATCCACCATGAACATAAATATCGTGAAGGCTATGTTGATTTTGTTTCAACTACATGTGTGAACATGTGCCAAGTCAAGTCACTTAAATCATTCAGAGGAGGATACCACCCTATCATACCACATCATAACCATTTTAATAGCATGTTGGCATGCAAGGTAAACCATTATAACTCATAGCTAATCAAGCATGGCACAAGAAACTATGATCTCTAGTTGTCATTGCAAACATGTTTATTCATAATAGGCTGAATCGGGAACGATGAACTAATCATATTTACAAAAACAAAAGAGGTCGAGTTCATACCAGCTTTTCTCATCTCAGCCAGTCCACCATATATCATCATAATTGCCCTTCACTTGCACGACCGAACGATGTGAATAATAATAATAGTGCACGTGCATTGGACTAAGCTGGAATCTGCAGGCATTCAATAAACAGGAGAAGACAAGGCAACATGGGCTCTTTTGTTAGATCCACAATAATGCATATAAGAGCCTCTTCAACAATTTAATTATGGTCTTCTCCTATCAACCCCCAAGGAAAAGAAAAGAAATAAAACTATTTACACGGGAAAGCTCCCAACAAGCAAAAGAAGAACAAGAAATCTTTTTGGGTTTTCTTTTTAGTTACTACTACAAGCATGGAAAGTAAACTGATTAAAAGGTACAACTTTTTTTTTTGTTTTTCTTAACGTTTATTAAACACACAAGAAGAAAGCATAAAATGGAAAATAAACTAGCATGGATGATACAATGAAAAAGTATGAGCACCGACATCTAGCAATGAGTGTGTGAGCACAAATGTAATGTCGGTGAGAAATACGTACTCCCCCAAGCTTAGGCTTTTGGCTTAAGTTGGTCTATCGCCACGGCTGGCCTGGCTGATATCCATAATAGTAGCTGGGGTCGTACTGTGATGCAGCAGCTATCGCCTGCTGAGCTGCAGCGTGGCGACGAGCGGCCTTGTAACGCCCTCGATGCGGCTATATCTCCCACGTGTCGAAGCACGACCTAGAGGCATAACCGCATTGAAAGCAATGTCGCAAGTGAGGTAATCTTCGCAAACAACCCATGTAATACAATAAGGGAAAAGATACATAGTTGGCTTACAATTGCCACTTCACCCAATTACATGAATAAAGCATTACATCATCCAGATACAAACAAGGTCCGACTAGGGAACCGAAATAAAAGAAGACTACCCCACGTGCTACACAGATCCCCGATCGACCCCAACTGGGCTCCACTACTGATCAACTAGAACGAAACAACATAAAGGACAAGATCTTCATCGAGATCCTCCTTGAGCTTGGTTGCGTCATCTGCACAGTTCAACGGCACCTGCAAGCTAGTTTTGGAAGTATCTGTGAGTCACGAGGACTCAGCAATCTCACACCCTCGCAATCAAGACTATTTAAGCTTATAGGTAAGGTAAAGGTATGAGGTGGAGCTGCAGCAAGCGACTAGCATATTTGGTGCCTAACATACGCAAATGAGAGCGAGAAGAGAGAGCAAAGGCACGGTCGAACAACTATGATCAAGAAGTGATCCTAGAACAACCTACGTCAAACATTACTCCAACACCATGTTCACTTCCCGGACCCCGCCGAGAAGAGACCATCACGGCAACACACGCGGTTGATGTATTTTAATTAAGGTCAACTTCAGGTTTTCTACAACCGGACATTAACAAATTCCCATCTGCCCATAACCGCGGGCATGGCTTTCGAAAGTTCAAATCCCTGCAGGGGTGTCCCAACTTAGCCCATCACAAGCTCTCACGGTCAACGAAGGATATTCCTTCTAGCGGGAAGACCCGATCAGACTCGGAATCCCGGTTACAAGACATTTCGACAATGGTAAAATAAGACCAGCAAAGCCACCCGAATGTGCCGACAAATCCCGATAGGAGCTGCACATATCTCGTTCTCAGGGCGCACCGGATTGTCCAAACTTCTGGTAGGCCAGCCCAGAGTTGCCCCTGGTGGCCACCGGCGGTTGACAAGTTGGACCAACACTCAGAGGAGCACTGGCCCGGGGGTTTAAATAAAGATGACCCTTGGGCAGGCCTACCCAAGGGAAAGAAAAGGCTAGGTGGCGAATGGTAAAACCTAAAACCAATGTTGGGCCTTACTGGAAGAGTTTCATTCAAGGCGAACTGTCAAGGGGTTCCCATTATAACCCAACCGCGTAAGGAACGCAAAATCCGGGAACATAACACCAATATGACGGAAACTAGGGCAGCAAGAGTGGAACAAAACACCAGGCATAAGGCTGAGCCTTCCGCCCTTTACCAAGTATATAGATGCATTAATTAGATAAGAGATATTGTGATATCCCAACAAGTAAACATGTTCCAACAAGGAACAACATCTCCATGTTCCAATAAGGAACAAACTTCAATCTGCACCTGCAACTAACAACGCTATAAGAGGGGCTGAGCAAAGCGGTAACATAGCCAAACAACGGTTTGCTAGGACAAGGTGGGTTAGAGGCTTGGTTCAACAATATAGGAGGCATGATAAGCAAGTGGTAGGTATCGCGGCATAGGCATAGCAAAAGAGCGAGCAACTAGGAGGTATAAGGCATGGAGTATGATCATCAGGAAATAAATGAACATTAATGGAGGGGGGAATAATGTCACTTGCAAAAACATGAAGGGAGAAGGAAGGGAGAGATGATGATACATGGGCATGGCTTGAGAGAGGGATAGCAAGGGATGATGCACACACAACATGAAAGTAACATGTAACATAAGGATGAGTGTAATGCATATGATGCTCATGGCAACAACATGAATGATCAAAAGCAATATGACAAGAGATAAGCATGGCAAAACAAACAAGGATGGCATAATGCAATATAATAAACGATGAACATGATGCAAGAAGTAAAATATGACAAGGCACTCAACAAACATGCAACAACAATGAATAACTGGAGGACACCTGGCACATCGGTCACGGGGCATCACAACACTCCACCACTACGAGAGGATCTCGTCCCGATATCTAGGATGGCACCAAAGGGAAAACAGAAGAGGAAGATAAGCGGTAAAACTAAGTTGCTTCTTTGACAAACGAGTGAAACCAAATAACCTTGAAAAGTTGAACAACTTGAAAGGAATAATACCACGGAGGTCATTGAAGTTGAAAAAAATAGACCGATAGGAACGAAGAACAAGGAAGAACAAATTCGGACAGCACTCCGTTTGAAAAGTGATATGAAACTTGATAAGATGAAAAGAACTGGAGCAGAGGACATGACACTCTGGATAAATGGATAAGCAAATGAAAGAACATGATCTTTGCTAAAACGAGATGATGGTTGAAGAAACAATATCACAATGCCTCCGGAACGAAAGAATAGAAGTTGGACCGTCGGAACAAAAGAACGAAGAATAAAAAACCATCTTCTACCTCAAATGAGCTTGAAAGCATCTTGAAGAGAAGGGTCGAACTGAATTGTTGGAAAACCAACAACGAAAAGGATAAGCTTGATATGGTCTTATGGAATAAATCTCAAAATTATGAGGTGACAACCTGCCACTCACGAAAAAGATTGGATTGATAAGAACAAGGAGACGAGGAACTTATTTCACCGGAAGGATAAATGAAGAACTTGGGTCATTTATAAGCACCATAGATAGCAACCGTCCTTAGGGAAGGCTTTAGGTGAAACATGACACAAGATAACTCCAACGAAGAGGTTGATGGATTTAAAATACCTCATTCTTAACAACATGTGAATCATGAAACATGAACTCAAATGATCAGGAATGACATAATACCACCCCCAATGATACGGAAGAAAGAATTGCACTCTGGATTGCAAGATGAAGAATGATTGAGCTCCTTAAAAGAATCTCAATGAAAACTTCGAGAAGGAATTAAATCCTTGATGAACCAACATGTAGAACCTTCATGAAGAGCTCCAGTAAACAAAGGAATGATCAAACGGAAGGCAAGAGAAGTTGAAAACACAAGGTGAATCCTTGTAATGATTAGATGAAGCTTTGGAATGGTATAATTGAAATAACTTTGAACTCCGGAAAAGAAAGATGGACAACTTGAATCGAGAATTTGATGAACCTCCGGAATAAGGAATTAATCACTTGGATGAACAAAAATAAGAATTACATTATGTGTATCCTTCACCAATTAAATTGATGACAATCAACGGATTTGGCATACTACTTATTCTCGAAGAAAAGATTAAGATAGATGCCGTGCCAACTAGGGAAGGTCTGCAACGAACCACCGATGGGATTTGGAAAACAACGAATGAATTGATATGATAACCAAGGAAAGGAACTCTTGAACGAACCACCGTAAGAATTGAAAACGAACAAAGTAAAAGGGAAGAATCACCAATAAGAATTATAAAATAACGAAGATGCTTGAGAGAATTTAGATCCATGAGAACGAAGAGATCATGACTGATTAGAGGATATTTGAATGATGCACCGGTAAGATGTAGAGAAAGAGAGCTGAAAGCTGAGAATGAATACTTCTGAGGTGGTGGCCTTCGGAGAAACAAACTGAAAAGACTCTTGAATTGCTCCGGATGGGTGAAAAGAATTTCCACAATCGAAAAATAATTATGAGAGGATGGCACGAAGCTAGAGCCATGAATCTCTGAGAGAGAGGATAGATATGGAGGAAAAGTCTTCTTCGGTCTTCAAAACCTGAGAATGACGACGAGAAACACCAACAAGAATTATTGAAGCACTCCGGAATGAAGAATGTTAAAGTAGAGCCAACAAATAAAAGAAATTGAGAGATCTTGGAGAAACACATCTGACTGATGAAAAATTCATTCTTACGTCACACTTTGAAAAGAATTTGATGGTAGCTCCGGGAAAATAGAAGAGTAAGGTAAGATCCTAGGAAAAGACCTGTGGGTTAGGGCCCACTCAAGAGAAACACCATTGAATGATTTAAAAGAGAGGTTGCCCTAGTTGAATTAAATGACTTGAATGAGATAACAACCTTGAAAGATCTTGAAT
The DNA here is from genome assembly GCA_034509565.1 of Triticum monococcum. Lineage (NCBI taxonomy): Eukaryota > Viridiplantae > Streptophyta > Magnoliopsida > Poales > Poaceae > Triticum > Triticum monococcum. The sequence goes on from CM067847.1 coordinate 344,828,631, forward strand.
GAAAGCATAGTGGAAAACACGAATCTTCGAGATATCTTGAGCACTCCGGAACAATAAATAGCGAGAAGTGGAATGATGATGAGGTGCACCGGCATGAGAAGGTATTTGCAACGAGGAAAGGATATAATTGGCAAAGCTTGAGTTGAATTCATCGGATAAAAGAGAACGAACAATGATGAACTAGAAGCTCTGTTAGCATCTTCCTAAGAATCACCGGATAAGAACATTGACGGAAAAGAATGGAGAGACTTCATATGAATAAAAGGATACTTGATTAAGAATTCCGATTCCTCGAAGAAAAAAGGGAGGGTGGGCGGGAAAACAAAGGCAACTTGGAGACGAATGAAACAAACACCGTTGAGAAGACTTGAGTTGATCTTGCGAATGTTGAAATGATTGGATCCACTTGAAGAGAAACACGCCGGTTGAAAAAGGATTGGCATGACGATCTCGATTATCGAAAAGGATTAGTATTTACATAGAAATATGAGAACACCACTTAGGAAAGGTATGGAATCAACATTTGACTTCGAAGCAACTCGGATACCACAAATCAAAACAAAAACAAAGGGTTGGCTTGCAGAATAAGCCGGAACAAACATATGATAGAGATTTCGTCCGAAGTTTTCATGGTGGGGCCTACACGGGCTCGATCGTACAGCACCATCATGTACAAGGCAGTGCACATGACATATGAAGCGTCCCCGAGTCGGCATAGCCAAGGACTCTTTAAGACACAACGAGACCACTGTAAAACCAACCGTGGATAGGCGGACCACTAGACGTCGAACCCAAATTTCATATCATACATCTGTCGGAAAGAAATCCTAAGAGCTACTTGAATTCCCACTTATAAACTCCCGAAATTTTCCGGTTATGCAATCAGGTGTTGGGGATACAGGGGAAGCATAATATCTCATCCAAACTAACAAATCCTACTTCCAGCTGTATCCATCCTTCAACACATAACCAAGAAACCTTCGGAAATCGTTTACCTCAACCTTCGAAAAGCATCCGTTATACAAGTTATGGCAATACTCCCGAACTCCCACCCCAGTACTGGGTGGCGTCGAGGTTATCTCACCAACAACTGCATAAAAGAGATTTTCGATGTCGGCGAAACTAAACTCAGGTATTCCAAAACTGCAACGATAAAATTGTGACGACAACACCTCAGAGCTCAACTCCCCGGGACACTGCCACAACCCCTAAATGACAGGAGGCACCAAGAACAATGTTCTCGTCACAAAACCATCAGAATGATTCCAAGATACCCGCGTGATCCTAAAATTTTTAGTGAAATTTGAGAAGAGAAGAGTCAAAACTCTACGTCAGGATGCCTCACCAGAGCGACGAAGGGACTGAGGAGTAAAAAGAAGTCCTAACTCTCCGATATATATAATCCTAAATGACTCAGAACATTTCTAGACTCAATAACGTCAGCGATTCGATCAAGCAGGGGGTTCCTAAGGTCGGGGAAGGCTCTGATACCAACTTGTAACGCCCTCGATGCGGCTATATCTCCCACGTGTTGAAGCACGACTTAGAGGCATAACCGCATTGAAAGCAATGTCGCAAGTGAGGTAATATTATCAGACAACCCATGTAATACAATAAGGGAAAAGATACATAGTTGGCTTACAATTGCCACTTCACCCAATTACATGAATAAAGCATTACATCATCCAGATACAAACAAGGTCCGACTACGGAACCGAAATAAAAGAAGACTACCCCACATGCTACACAGATCCCCGATCGACCCCAACTGGGCTCCACTACTGATCAACTAGAACGAAACAACATAAAGGACAAGATCTTCATCGAGCTCCTCCTTGAGCTTGGTTGCGTCATCTGCACAGTTCAACGGCACCTGCAAGCTAGTTTTGGAAGTATCTGTGAGTCACGGGGACTCAACAATCTCACACCTTCGCGATCAAGACTATTTAAGCTTATAGGTAAGGTAAAGGTATGAGGTGGAGCTGCAGCAAGCGACTAGCATATTTGGTGGCTAACATACGCAAATGAGAGCGAGAAGAGAGAGCAAAGCCACGGTCGGACAACTATGATCAAGAAGTGATCCTAGAACAATCTACATCAAACATTACTCCAACACCGTGTTCACTTCCCGGACCCCGCCGAGAAGGGACCATCACGGCAACACACGCGGTTGATGTATTCTAATTAAGGTCAACTTCAGGTTTTCTACAACCGGACATTAAAAAATTCCCATCTGCCCATAACCGTGGGCACGGCTTTCGAAAGTTCAAATCCCTGCAGGGGTGTCCCAACTTAGCCCATCACAAGCTCTCACGGTCAACGAAGGATATTCCTTCTAGCGGGAAGACCCGATCAGACTCGGAATCCCAGTTACATGACATTTCGACAATGGTAAAATAAGACCAGCAAAGCCACCCGAATGTGCTGACAAATCCCGATAGGAGCTGCACATATCTCGTTCTCAGGGCGCACCGGATTGTCCAAACTTCCGGTAGGCCAGCCCAGAGTTGCCCCTGGTGGCCACCGGCGGCTGACAAGTTGGACCAATAGTCAGAGGAGCACTGGCCCGGGGGTTTAAATAAAGATGACCCTTGGGCAGGCCTACCCAAGGGAAAGAAAAGGCCAGGTGGCGAATGGTAAAACCAATGTTGGGCCTTGCTGGAAGAGTTTTATTCAAGGCGAGCTGTCAAGGGGTTCCCATTATGACCCAACCGCGTAAGGAACGCAAAATCCGGGAACATAACACCGATATGACGGAAACTAGGGCGGCAAGAGTGGAACAAAACACCAGGCATAAGGCCGAGCCTTCCACCCTTTACCAAGTATATAGATGCATTAATTAGATAAGAGATATTGTGATATCCCAACAAGTAAACATGTTCCAACAAGGAACAACATCTCCATGTTCCAACAAGGAACAAACTTCAATCTTCACCTGCAACTAACAACGCTATAAGAGGGGCTGAGCAAAGCGGTAACATAGCCAAACAACGGTTTGCTAGGACAAGGTGGGTTAGAGGCTTGGTTCAACAATATAGGAGGCATGATAAGCAAGTGGTAGGTATCGCGGCATAGGCATAGCAAAAGAGCGAGCAACTAGCAAGCAAAGATAGAAGTGATTTCGAGGGTATGGTCATTTTGCCTGAAATCCCGCAAGGAAGAAGAACGAGTCCATGAAGAAGACAAACGGACGTAGCCAACGGATCCTCACAAACACAACGTTACCGGATTACCGAGAAGAAGTACACCGGAAAGAAAGCAAACAACATAGTAAACTATCATCACATAAGCATGGCACGATGCGCAAACAAGTATGATGCATGTCCGGTTTCAAGAGGCATGGCATGGCAAAGTGCACAAGCAATTCTACAAATTAAGTGGAGCTCAATATGCAACGAGTTGCATATTGACGAAACACCACGACAAGTTATTTAGTTCGATCTCATTTATGTACCCAACAATATTAAATGTTGATTAACATGGCAAGGGGTGAAGCACAACAAAACTACCTATCTAGGCAAGTTTAAATGAGGCCGGAACAACAAAACAACAAGTCCGGTAAATCCCCATATGCATATATTAGGTTTGGTACTGTTCTGCCCTAAACACAATTTTAGAGTTATTAAAGATGCAAAGAAAGGTCATCATGTTAAACCAGGCATTTTTCTACCCATTTACATATAAAGATTATTAAATTCCAAGTTACGGTTAAATAGTTATGAATTAAAGCATTTTAGCATGTCCATAGAGCAAATTTAAACAAACATCATTTTAAACATTTTAATCATGAATGAAAGTTGGAAATTATGAAACTAGATGAAATCCTAAGCATTTTAGATATATAGTTTGTTTAGTTTGGATGCATGCATATTTAGTTATTAACAATTCAAAATGATGGCATTCCTATAATTATGCATGCAGTGGAAGAATAAAGAAAAACACAATGAAGGAAAAAAACATGCGCGGGCCAGATTGAACGTACGGTGCAAGAGTCCCAGGAAGATTTGGCCCACGGGGTGGAGTGGGAGTGTGGGCAAAAGATAAAAAATGACAGGGAAAAATTAGGGGACTGGGTTTGGTACTGTTCTGCCCTAAACACAATTTTAGAGTTATTAAAGATGCAAAGAAAGGTCATCATGTTAAACCAGGCATTTTTCTACCCCATTTACATATAAAGATTATTAAATTCCAAGTTACGGTTAAATAGTTATGAATTAAAGCATTTTAGCATGTCCATAGAGCAAATTTAAACAAACATCATTTTAAACATTTTAATCATGAATGAAAGTTGGAAATTATGAAACTAGATGAAATCCTAAGCATTTTAGATATATAGTTTGTTTAGTTTGGATGCATGCATATATAGTTATTAACAATTCAAAATGATGGCATTCCTATAATTATGCATGCAGTGGAAGAATAAAGAAAAACACAATGAAGGAAAAAAAACATGCGCGGGCCAGATTGAACGTACGGTGTAAGAGTCCCAGGAAGATTTGGCCCACGGGGCGGAGTGGGAGTGTGGGCAAAAGATAAAAAATGACAGGGAAAAATTGGGGGACTGGGACTCGAACCCTGGACCTCCCGCTTGCAAAGTAGTAGCACCACCCTGACCACTAAGCTGGACGCGTGTTTGTGATAATCCTGTGCTCCTGGAGTCTTTTGACCTATGGCCAGAGGGTCGAGCCTTTGGCCATGGCTACACGAAGAACACCGGCGTCGACGGTGTCGAGCTAGGAGACGACCTCTCGCAAAGTAAAGCGGCGGCGGGACTGCGGAAAAAGGTGAGGGTGCTCGCTACAGGATGCGCGCGTACAGTGGCTCGACCTCGAGCTCGCGCTCGACTCGGGCACGGCATGGCGGGCGACTACAGCAGCTTGGCAGGCACGGGTGAGTAACAGGGCAGTCAGCGGGCTGCGAGATGCTGCTCTGGCGTGTGCGTGCAGAGCACGAGCTGCAGGGGAAGCAGGGCCAGCGGCAGCAGGACTTGCTCGAGCACGAGCATGGCTCGGCTCGGGCGACGGCGACGCGAGGCAATCGGTGAAGCTGCCGGGTGCGGCCGCGAGTGTGCGCGCGGTGCGGTGGAGCGTGAGGGGCTTGGGTTTTGGGTGTGTAGGTGTGCATGCTGTGGAGGCACTGGGTGTAGGTGCTCGCGTGCGTGGCCATGGCATGGATCAGGCGAGACCTACGGGTGGTCAAACATCTAGAGGAAGAAACAAAGAGGAATGGGCGTTACCCAGCTCACCATAGGGCACTGCGAGGTCGACGGAGACGATGGGAGGGAGCTCTGAACTTGGCGAAAAAAATCTACCCGTGACGGAAGAGGAAGCAGAGGAGGAAGACGATGATGAACTTGGCGTCTCTGGCCTTGGATCGCAGCGGGAACAGTTCGTGGAGGCGTCGTGAGGACGTAGAGGTACCGTCGAGCGGAGCTACGCCGGAGACGAGCTTCGGCCCGTCCCGGGCATGGCGGCGGCGGCGGAGGAAGCAGCGTGTGGGTGCCCGCTTACCTGCTGGCGGCGCGGACGAGGGAAGGAGGAGGAACAAGGAAACCCTAGGGGATCGCAGGGTAGGTTTTGTAGGAGCAGGGGCTCCTGTTCCGACCGTCAAATCATTCGAGGTGCCGACGTGGAGCCCCTGGATGAGTTGCCGTACAGAGGAGGACGAAGAACAGAGAAGGATCGGCGCATGTGGGCTTGACTGGGCTGAAAGGTGAGTGCAGGTGGGCTGGGGAGATGGGCTGCAATGTTGCTACTGCTGCTTTCCTTCTCCTCTTTTCTTTAGACAGAAAAACAGGATAGAAAAATCACAAGTATAAAGAAGAAGGTTGAGAGAGATATGAGAATATCCCTGGAGTCCAGAATTTGTGTAGAATTTGAATAAATTGCTTTGGGCATTTTTAGAGGTAGAAAAATAATCCAAGTTTGAATGATATTCAAACTTGAGCCATTTTTGAACCCAACCAAAACAACTCCCAAAATGAATGAAATTTTACAGAGAGGTATAAGGCATGGAGTATGATCATCAGGAAATAAATGAACATTAATGGAGGGGGAATAATGTCACTTGCAAAAACATGAAGGGAGAAGGAAGGGAGAGATGATGATACATGGGCATGGCTTGAGAGAGGGATAGCAAGGGATGATGCACACACAACATGAAAGTAACATGTAACATAAGGATGAGTGTAATGCATATGATGCTCATGGCAACAACATGAATGACCAAAAGCAATATGACAAGAGATAAGCATGGAAAAACAAACAAGGATGGCATAATGCAATATAATAAACGATGAACATGATGCAAGAAGTAAAATATGACAAGGCACTCAACAAACATGCAACAACAACGAATAATTGGAGGACAACTGGCACATCGGTCACGGGGCATCACAGGCCTCCTCTCTCCTCTCGTACTCATCTGCCTCCTCCTGGTAATAGTATATCCTCCTCTTGCCTGATAATCAAAGAAAGCAAGAGCAGGGAGAGTAATATGGATAGCATGGCGTCTGTCAAAGATTAGTCGATACTGGAGAGGTGATTCGTTCCTCTTGACAAACTGGTGGTGAACCATAGCATTAAAATCTAGATAGGCACGAGGTAATTCAATATCATCTTCGCGTACATCTATACCAAGAAAATTAGCTACGCGGGTTGCATAAATTCCACCAAAGAAATCTCCATTAAATCTATTAAGATGTAACCTACGTGCAACAATGGCTCCCAAATTATAAGATTTGTCTCCTATCACAGCACTCCTAAGAATACTGAGGTCAGGGACACACATGTGACATGCCTCATCTTTACCATTTATGCATCTACCTATGAAGAGAGCAAAATAATGTATAGCAGGAAAGTGAATGCTCCCTATGGTAGCTTGTGTAATATCTCTAGATTCTCCCATAGTTATGCTAGCAAGAAAATCTCTAAATTCATATTTGCGAGGATCCCTTATACTACCCCATTGTGGAAGTTTGCATGCAGTGGTAAAATCCTCTAAGTCCATGATATAAGATTTATCATAAAGAGCAAACAGGACAGTTGGAGAATTACGTGAAGTTGAAAATTCAAACCTCCTCACAAAGGAACTTGTGAGATTATGATACTGACTGCACTTCTCTTCCTCGAAGCTCGCGAGATCAGCGTTACGCAAATATGTGTTTAATTCTTCTTTTATTCCCGCTCGATCCATAAAATTTTCAGAAGGCCACTCACAAGGACGCACTGGAGCGTCTCTTGGTGGCTCTTCATCAGCATCACGCATTGCAAGCCTAGGTCCTTGCTTCCTTGAAGAACCACCTTGGAACATTTTCCTAAGCATTTTCTTCCTCTAAAAAATTCTGAAATTTTTTAGTAACTTCAAAATAAAAGTAAACCAAACTCAATAATATTGATAGTAACTACTCCTACAAGTGCCTAGGGCCTATATCATGCATCAAAACTACTTTTGACCATATAAATTTGACATGCAAGCTCAAGAACAGGGTCACCTAAGCAGCAAAAATTTGCAATGAATAAAGCACTAGAACAAAAACTAATTGGACCAATGGGGGAGTCACATACCAAGGAACAATCTCCCCAAGCAGTTTTGTGAGAGGTGCTTTGAGCAAGGAGATCGAAAATGGCAGCAAAACGAGCTTGGAGTCGGGTTTGAGCTGGTTATTCGTGTTTGGGGGAGGAAGAAGGAGTGTATGGGTGAAAGGATAAGTGGAGGAGGGCCACCATGGGCCCACGAGGCAGGGGGCGCACCCTCCACCCTCGTGGGCAGGTGGTTGGCCCTCCTGGTGTGTTCTCAGTTCCATAAATCCTCAAAGATTCTAGAAAAAATAATATTTAATTTTCAGGGCATTTGGAGAACTTTTATTTTCGAGGTATTTTTATATTGCACGGATAATCAGATAACAGACAGACAAATATTTATTTTTATTTTATTTAATGTAAATAACAGAAAGTAAAAGTGGGGTACAGAAGGTTGCGCCTTCTAGTTTCATCCATCTCATGGTCATCAAAAGGAATCCACTAACAAGGTTGATCAAGTCTTGTTAACGAACTCATTCCGAATAACATGGAACTGGAGAAATTTCGAATAACACTATGTTACCTCAACAGGGATATGCACATCCCTAATAACAAGAATATCATATTTCTTCTTGACAGTAGGAAGAGGAAATTCAAAACCTTCAAATATAATCGATGGAATTTTTCCAATAGAGTTGATACTATGAACTTGAGGTTGTTTCCTCGGAAAGTGTACCGTGTGCTCATTACCATTAACATGAAAAGTGACATTGCCTTTAGTGCAATCAATAACAGCCCCTGCAGTATTCAAAAAGGGTCTTCCAAGAATAATAGACATACTATCGTCCTCGGGAATATCAAGAATAACAAAGTCCGTTAAAATAGTAACATTTGCAACTACAACAAGCACATCCTCACAAATACCGACAGGTATAGCAGTTGATTTATCAACCATTTGCAAAGATATTTCAGTAGGTGTCAACTTATTCAAATCAAGTCTACGGTATACAGAGAGAGGCATAACACTAACACCGGCTACAAGATCACATAAAGTAGTTTTAACATAGTTTCTTTTAATGGAGCATGCTATAGTGGGTACTCCTGGATCTCCAAGTTTCTTTGGTATTCCACCCTTAAAAGTATAATTAGCAAGCATGATGGAAATTTCAGCTTTCGGTATCTTTCTTTTATATGTAATAATATCTTTCATATACTCAGCATAAGGATTGGTTTTGAGCATATCAGTTAATCGCATACGCAAAAAGATAGGTCTAATCATTTCAGCAAAGCGCTCAAAATCCTCATCATCCTTTCTCTTGGATGGTTTGGGAGGAAAGGGCATGGGTTTCTGAACCCAAGTGTCGGTGTCAAAACTGGCGGATCTCGGGTAGGGGGTCCCGAACTGTACGTCTAAGGCGGATGGTAACAGGATGCAGGGGACACGATGTTTTACCCAGGTTCGGGCCCTCTTGATGGAGGTAAAACCCTACGTCCTGCTTGATTTATTCTTGATGATACGAGTATTACAAGAGTTGGTCTACCACGAGATCGGAGAGGCTAAACCCTAGAAGCTAGCCTATGGTATGATTGTATGTTGTCCTACGGACTAAAACCCTCCGGTTTATATAGACACCGGAGGGGGCTAGGGTTACACAAGGACGGTTACAAAGGAGGAGATACCCATATCTGTACTGCCTAGCTTGCCTTCCTTCCCAAGTAGAGTCCTATCCGGACACGGGACGAAGTCTTCAATCTTGTATCTTCATAGTCCAACAGTCCGGCCAAAGGATATAGTCCGGCTATCCGGATACCCCCTGATCCAGGACTCCCTCAATAGCCCCTGAACCAGGCTTCAATGACGATGAGTCCGGCGCACGGTGTTGTCTTCAGCATTGCAAGGAGGGTTCCTCCTCCGGATACACCACAGAAGAGTTCGAATAAAAGGATAGTGTCCGACCCTGCAAAATAACTTCCACATACCGCCGTAGAGAGAATAATATTTCCACAAATCTAATCTGCTGACACGCTTTGGCAGCATGACATCATGCCATGGCTTGGTGATTATTCGAACCGTTTTTCTTTAACTAGCCCCGCACATAACGCGAGGCAGTTTCTTGACACGTCTTGTCAAAGCAGAGATCGTGTCCCCCTTATTACGGGATTCTCATCAATACGGTCGTGGGTAACCCAACCGCGCCTAGGACTCCTAGATTTTAGGCAGGTCCCAAACGGCCACGAGGAGGACGCTTGATATTCACCCTCTTTATAAAGGGTCAAGGCTTTTAATTTTTTCCTCCCGTGTTCAATCAAATCCTTCCCCCGCCTCGGGTTCTAACACTCAAAGCCCAGGTCAGGTGCTTCGGACCTTCAGTCATGTCCAGATCCATCCTCCAGGGCCGGTGGATGCCCTCCTTCGTCACGGAAGAGGATATCAAGAAGTTGAGGGAGGCAAGATACCTGACCGCCGAAGTCTCACATCGGCTGCCCGCCCGAGGGCAGGTCGTCCCTACTCCTGAACCCAATGAAGACGTCGTGTTCATCTCCCACTTCCTCCACATCTCGGCATTTATTTTCGTATGTGAGGCCTTCCTCCGCATTACCCCTCACTTCGGCCTGTGGCTCAAGACCTTTAATGTGAAGCCGAAAACGGTCGAGGGGCAGTATGCAGCATGCGGGGGTGCATTAATAAGCAAGATTGCTGGAGCTCCGTGGCCAAAAGGTTCCTTTCCAGAGGTGTCCGAATTATGGCAACGGGAGTGGTTCTACATCACCGCTCCCAGAAGTGCCAAGTGGGTAGCTTCCCCGCCTTTCGCTTGGGCCCTCCACCACAACTGATGTCATGGATCAACAGGGGGCTGAGCTGGGGTCCAGCCAAGGATGTGCCCATACTGCAGAGCCGCATCCGGGATCTCTTCGAGGGAGATTTTAGTTTGGTTATGGTAGTTCAAGTCATGCTGGTTCGTCAAGTCCGGCCTTGCAAACACCGGCCCCTCCACTTGTGGGAATTCAACCCAGAAGGACCGCGCGCTATTCAGAATTTCCTCGGCCTGGCGCACGAGGAGATGTACAAGTCGTTCTTCGGACCCCAAATAGAGTATCCGGACACCTCCGAGGACGTGGGCCTGAGCAGCAACCGCACCGCGGCCCAAGTAAGTAATCCTCTAGCCGAACACACTGTCTTTCATCTATCATGATGTCATTCTGAAGAATCGCCTTTTGACCAGGACTGGATAACAAAGGCGAAGATGATCCGGTGTTCGGCCCCCCTTCCCGAAGGCTTGGACAATCCGGTGCTGGAAAAGATGCTCGAGCCAGCACCCTGCCTGGTGCCCTCAAAGGAAGATGAAGGGGGGAATAAAGAGGGTGAAAGCGGGCCTCCACCGCTACCTATTCCAACCGAGGGAACGAGCGCCTCCGTGAGGGAGGATAGCCAAGGGAAGGAATCTGACATTCCCTCGCCCTAGGGGAGGAAGAGGACTACCTCCGATGATCCGGAAACCAAGGTTTCCAAACAGGAGAAGAAAACTCCACCAGAGGGTCCTGCCTCGGAGGGTGCTCTTGCCGCACAAAGTCCGTGCGGGGATCAGCCCTCTAACGAGCTGTAAGTAATCAAAAAGTACTTAACAGTGAAGATATACTACCTTACTTCTGAGGAAGATAACCGAAGCATTTATCTTGCAGTTCAGATCTGAGCCCTTCTCAGCAGAGCTCGTCTTCGCGGGATCTTCTTCCGGAGATGATGGAGAGCAAAACGCCTCCCCCGGACTCCCTGGCTCAAGAAGCGGGCGACCTTGAAGTGTCATCACAGAGAGTTTCTCCGGATCCAGCAAGGCTAGAAGGTAATCCCATGGTCACCCGAAGCCCTCAGTATTCGGCTCTTGAAGAGAGCAATCAAAAGAGTACGACACCATCTGGTATGCAGTCGGACGTACTGAAGGGTCTGCTAGAGCGAGCGACTATCTCAGAAGAGAACCGTACATTAATGTGTATGGTGATTGAAAGGATTTTGTTCACCGAAAACGGGTTGCATGAAGCCTTTATGAGTCTACTGACGGGCTTTGAGGTACCTGAAATGATATACATTTGTGATGGTACCGCGCATTTTAGGTGTGCCCTGTGTAGATAGTAGCCCCTGAGACTCTGGTTGTCATCGAGAACGGCAGCGAACGGAGGATCATAGTCCCAGGTAATAACCACACTGCCTTTATGTGTAGGTGTCTGAAGCTCCGGTGGCTATCCGGACTGATGGGTTTGCCGAACTAAAGCGGCAACTGGATGCTGGAGATGCCGACATCGAGCTTGTTAACAAGCGGCTTGACGAGGCCCAGGGTAGGTGATATTTATAGTGGATGTCACATAGTAAGAGCAGCGTGATGCCAGTATCTTTAATATGTTGTGACTGCAGATGGAGCTGCCACCGTGGAGGCCTTGCGGGCGGAGCTTGCCCGAGCCAAGGAGCAAGCGAGGAGTAGTAATGCGGCCACTTTGAAGGTGGCCGAAGAGTTGAGAGCCGAGAAGGCCGCTCATAGCGAGAGCAAAGAGAAAATGGCCAAACTGGCTGTGAAGTTAAAAGACACTGGCGACTGCTACCAGTTTCTTGAAGAAGAAAACCGGGTGAAGGCTACGGACCTTGAAAAGGCCACAATGGCGACCAAAGACACCCGCTCTGCAATGAGAGCGATGAAGGAGGAACTGCGTGAAGCCGGGGACATTGTGGCTGGGAAGCCCTTTATGCTGCGGAGGAAGTTCGGCGATCCGCGATATGCCCCTCTGGATCGGCTATGGAGTTCGGCCGACGCATATATGGACTTAGCCGCGAGCGCTGTCGATGCGGCCGAATACTTCCGAGATCAAACAGATCATGAAGTGGACAAGCTGTTCTGGTCGCAATTTAACGTTCTAGAGCGTCCGCTTCCATTCACTGATCATCTTGCCAAATTGGCCGAACTCGATAAATTTTCCGGACTCGCCATGAGGTCTGTCGTGGATCATCTGTGGCCGGAAAGGCCAAAGCCGAATAGCTATTTTAGCTTGGTGCAGCAGTTCCTTGGTGCGGTGCCACGAATTAATGCGATGAAGAGGTCGGCGTGCATAGAAGGCTCGCGGTTGGCCCTTGCCCGTGTCAAAACATACTGGGCGGAGATGGATGCCACCACTGTCGCAGCGCAGGGTTCGGCCATAGGCCGAGTGGCTGCCGAGCACTATTTTGAAGAAGTTCTTGAGGGTGCTTGTTTGATAGAGGCCCAGTGCTCGAAGAATGTTATGTTTGAGTGACATGTATTCCCATTGTAAAAACAACGTTTTATTGAATTTATCAAGGCTATATTTATACTTTTGCCCGAAAGTATTGTGATGCCTCCTGTGCGGCCGTTTATGTATACATGTATATAACCTGAAAGATTGCAGTCGTCGGCTTCAGCCCCCACGCATATAATGCGGGGGTGTTCGCAGAAGACGTGTATTCACACTTAATCCAACGTCTTGGTCCTAATAAGGAGGTGATAGCGGATCGAACTAGGCAACCGGACTATAATGCTTTAACACTTGCACTTAGCCATAGGAGTTTGATAGTGGGGCTACTATATAGCCCCTGGTGGCTCCGCACTCGTTCGGATTCGGGATGCGTACATGCCTGGCCGGGAAACGGCCCTTCGTTAATGCAGAGGAATCCTGAAGATTCCAATAATTCATCGAGTGGTTGAATAGTCTCACGCTATATCATGGCAGTCAGTTTTCGGCTTTCTCTACTGAGGTGCTCGTCCAGATGAACCAGGGCACAATCGCAGTAGTTCTCCTGGTGCCGCCTTAGCCGATAGAGCGGAACATAAGGCAGCAAAACACAGGAGCCGGGCAAACCCAACATTTGACCAAAGACATGATTTGGAGCTGATGCATATAAGGCCAAACTCGCGATGCCGAACACTCCCTAAGGTATTCGGTCTTTATGGTGTAAACCTGGTCTAAACACTACCCTTTGTAATAAGCCCCTGGTGTCCAGGTACGTGCATTATTCTGGCGTGGCCACATGCCAAGACGTCAGCATCCTTCTCGGTTGTACTGAGAATCCGAGGGATGTAAATCAACAAGAGATAGTAAAAAAGGTTTACGCAGGGTCTTAATCTACAAAGAATCCTTGGAACGGGTCCCTGCTGCATGTCTGCGCCTGTGTCTCCGTTGTGTCGTATCCTAGATGGGTGTAGCACGATGGTCATCTGAAAAAGAGAGGAACTTAATTGAAAAGCTGTCGTGCAAAAATTAAGCTATACTAAATAAACAATATATAGTTGAAAAATGAGTAAAGGTGAGCCTTATTGCCACTTTTGCGCGCGCGTTGAGCCCCTTGTATTGTAATAGGGGTATAGCCATCAAACCTGTATTAATTACATATAGCTAAGCCGAACTCATCTAGCCGTGTCCATGGTCTTAACGACCTATCAAATGCTTGAGTTGGTGAGGCTGTTTAGTGTGCGGCGGCCAAGGCGGCCGCACCGTCTTCGACGCGCAAGGAGAGCTCAACATTTCCATTTACGGTAATGATGCCACATGGACCGGGCATCTTGAGCTTGAGGGAAGCGTAATGCGGTATTGCGTTAAAGCAAGCGAAAGCTTCGCGTCCGAGTAGTGCTTGATAGCCACTTTGGAACGGAGCGACGTGGAAAGTTAAATTTTCGCTGAGGAAGTTATCGGGGAAGCCGAATATAACCTCTAGTAGTAGGGAGCCCCTGCAATGAGCCTCCAGGCCTGGCGTTACTCCTTTAAAGGTAGCATTGCTGCGGCAAATATTTGTTGGGTCTATCCCCATTTTGCAGACTATGTCCTGATATATCAGGTTTAAACTGCTGCCGCCGTCCATCAGGACTCATGTGAAGTGGTATCCGTCAATTATTGGATCTAATACCAAGGCAGCCCATCCTGCACGCCGGATACTTGCCGAGTAATCCCGATGGTCGAAGGTGATCGGTTGGGACGACCAGTGGCGGAGCTCCGCGGTGATAGGCCCTAGGGCATGTTCCTCTAAAGGTGCCGCTTTGTTTCTCCCTTTAGCATGTGTAACACGTTGACTGTTTTGACTTCTGGTGGGAATTTCTTCTGCTCCCCTGTGCTTTGCTTGCGAGGCTCGTCCTCGTCTTCACTTGGTGTGTCCTGCCCCTTGTGTTTGGCGTTGAGCTTGCCGGACTATTTGAAGGCCCAACATTCTCTATGGGTATGATTTGCAGGTTTATCAGGGGTGCTATGGATCTGACATATTTGGTCCAGAATTTTGTTTAGGCTGGACAATTTGTCTCTATTGCCTTTGGAGGGCGGCTTCTGCTGCCCTGGCCGAGAGCTTCTAAATCCGGCGTTTACCGCCATGCTCTTCGGGTTGTCTTCTTTATTCCAGCGCTTATTCTTGCTGCGTCGTGATTTCCAGTTTCCATCCCTGACTTCAGATGTACTTGGGTCACTGGTGCAGCATCGGGCTAACCAGCTGTCCTTGCCCGCACAAAAACGGGTCATGAGGCTTGTTAATGCTGCCATTGTTCTCAGCTTTTCTTGACCGAGGTGTCTGGCAAGCCATTCGTCTCGAACGCTATGCTTGAAGGCTGCTAAGGCTTCGGCGTCCAGACAGTCAACTATTTGGTTCTTTTTAGTGAGGAACCTGTTCCAAAGTTTTCGGGCTGACTCACCGGGCTATTGAGTTATATGACTTAAATCGTCTGCATCCGGTGGTCGGACATATGTCCCTTGAAAATTTGCCCGAAAGGCGTCTTCGAGCTCTTCCCAGCTTCCGATGGAGTTTTTGGGGAGGCTTTTAAGCCAGTGCCGAGCTGGCCCTTTGAGCTTGAGGGGTAAGTACTTGATGGCGTGGAGATCGTCTCCTCGAGCCATATGGATGTGGAGGATGTAGTCCTCAATCCAGACCCCAGGGTCTGTTGTTCCGTCGTACGCCTCTATGTTTACGGGTTTGAATCCCTCTGGAAATTCATGGTCCAGCACCTCGTCGGTGAAACATAGAGGGTGTGCGGCACCCCTGTATTTGGGCGTACCGTGGTGTTCGGATGTTTGTTGTGTTGCATTGTATGTTGGAGCGCGCCTGCGTGGTCCATAGATGGATCTGGTTGCGCCGTTCTTTTTATGTGAGCCCATACGCGGATCGCGTACTGGTTTATGTGCGGCGTCGTTTGCCGCTTTATGTTGGCTATGAGGTCGTCTATCCGACTGGATGGCCATTTTATTTTCTGATTGTGGAGGATCGAAGGCCTCCTCATCAAATTCAGGTAGCAACCTTCGCTTCGGATAGCTCTTTGTGTGGCGATTACTGTCGTACTTCGCTGCAGTGTTGAGTACTTCGCTCCATTTGATTTTGAGTGTGTCTTGCGCAGCCTTGAACCTTTGCTTTTGTTTTTTCAGGCTCCTTGTCGTGGCAACAAGCCTTTGGTGGGCGTTATGTTGCTCCTGGCGCCTGTCCGGTGTGGTGTCGTCCGGACTATTATCTTCAACGGAGTCGGGTTGTTTAGTTTGATTCCCCGTGTTGCCCTGGTCGGGCAATGGTTCACCCTGCTCTATCGCTGGGTCTATATGATCGTTATTTCTGTCGAGGTGGGATTTGGAGCGGCGTTTATGCCGCCGCTTTGACTGCTTCTTGAGGGGACGATCCTTCGTTGCGTCCTTCCGTTCCTCGTCGTTGTTTTCTTTGGGTGTGTCCACCATGTATATGTCATGTGATGAAGTGGGCGTCCAGTGCCCTGTGAGCAGTGGTCCCTATTCGTCTCCTGCATCGTCATCCATACCGTCGATGTCTTCGGAGTCGAAGTTGAGCATGTTGGTTAAGTCATCGACAGTGGCTACTAAGTGGGTGGTGGGTGGGCGGCGAATTTCTTCGTCATCCGCATCCCAATCCTGCCGGACGTAGTTCGGCCAGGACTCTCCTAACAAGGAGAGAGACCTTAATGAGTTCAGTATATCGCCAAAGGGCGAGTGCTGAAAAATATCCGCGGAGGTAAACTCCATGATCGATGCCCAATCGGATTCGACAGGAACAGGCCCAGGTGGTTCGGAGTCCGTGGCCGGAGAAGGATCCGGCAGTTTGGCAACACGGCTCTCGTGAAGGGTAAGGTCGATATTCGGCTCGATTGCCGCAGAGGATACGGCCTCCGTGGCGGGATCTATCCACCCGTCCAAGGATGGCGCAACTGGCTCCGAATTGAGGGTCGGAGCAGCCGCCGGTGCGATTTCTCGAACACTGTCCGATCGTAGAGCTAAATCGTACTCATCGTGACCGCGCGGCGCACAAGGCAGGGGCTCGAATCCGTCGAAGATCAAGTCTCCGCGGATATCGGCCGTGTATTTTAAGCTTCCAAACCTGACCTGGTGGCCAGGGGCGTAACTTTCAGTTTGCTCCAGATGGCCAAGCGAGTTGGCCCGCAGTGCGAAGCCGCCGAACAAAAAGATCTGTCTAGGGAGAAAAGTCTCACTCTGGACTGCATCGCTATCGATGATCGTAGGAGCCATCAAGCCTAACAGTGACGACACAGAGGAACTCTCAATGAAAGCACCAATGTTGGTGTCAAAACCGGCGGATCTCGGGTAGGGGGTCCCGAACTGGGCGTCTAAGGCGGATGGTAACAGGAGGCAGGGGACACCTAGGTTCGGGCCCTCTTGATGGAGGTAAAACCCTACGTCCTGCTTGCTTTATTCTTGATGATACGAGTATTACTAGAGTTGATCTACCACGAGATCGGAGAGGCTAAACCCTAGAATCTAGCCTATGGTATGATTGTATGTTGTCCTACGGACTAAAACCCTCCGGTTTATATAGACACCGGAGGGGGCTAGGGTTACACAAGGTCGGTTACAAAGGAGGAGATACCCATATCCGTACTGCCTAGCTTGCCTTCCACACCAAGTAGAGTCCTATCCGGACACGGGACAAAGTCTTCAATCTTGTATCTTCATAGTCCAACAGTCCGGCCAAAGGATATAGTCCGGCTGTCTGGATACCCCCTGATCCAGGACTCCCTCACCAAGGCTCTCTTTCTTTACCATGTTTCCTAGCAACAAAGTCTTTCTTATCATAACGTTGATTCTTTGAGTATGGGTTATCAACAGCAGGTTCAATTTCTATATCATTATCATTACTAGGTGGAGCATCATCATGAACATTATTATTAACATTATCACTAGTTTCAGTTTCATTACCAGGTTGTGTTTCAGCATCAGAAATAGAAATATCATTTGGATTCTCAGGTGTTTCAACAATAGGATCAGTAGAAGCATGCAAAGTCCTATCATTTTTCTTTTTCTTCTTTTTAGAATAACTAGGTGCATCTAAATTATTTCTCTGAGAATCTTGCTCAATTCTCTTAGGATGGCCTTCAGGATACAAAGGTTCCTGAGTCATTCTACCACCTCTAGTCATAACTCTAACAGCATTATCATTATTCTTATTATTCAATTCATTGAGCAAATCATTTTGAGCTTTAAGTACTTGTTCTACTTGAGTGGTAACCATAGAAGCATGTTTACTAATCAGTTTAAGTTCACCTTTGACATTAGCCATATAATCACCCAAGTGTCCAAGCATATTTGAATTCTATTTTAATTGTCTACCAAAATAAGCATTAAAATCTTCTTGCTTAGCCATAAATTTACCAAACTCATCTAAGCATGGGCTAGCAATTTTAGTAAATGGGATTATGGCTTTATCATATCTATAGAGAGAATTTACCATTACTACCTGTGTCGGGTTATCAAGACCATGAGTTTCTTCAATAGGTAAAGGATTTGGATTATATGTTTCTTCAACAGGCGGTAAATTAAGACCATGATTTCTTCAATAGGAGGTAAATTGTTAACATCTTCAGCTTTAATACCCTTTTCTTTCATAGATTTCTTTGCCTCTTGCATATCTTCAGGACTGAGAAATAGAATACCCCTCTTCTTCGGAGTTGGTTTAGGAATAGGCTCGGGAATTGGCTCCGGAGGTGTCCAATTATTTTCATTTGTCAACATATTATTCAATAGAATTTCAGCTTCATCTGGTGTTCTTTCCCTGAAAACGGAACCAGCACAACTATCCAGGTAATCTCTGGAGGCATCGGTTAATCCATATAAAAGATATCAAGTATTTCATTTTTCTTAAGAGGATGATCAGGCAAAGCATTAAGTAATTGGAGAAGCCTCCCCCAAGCTTGTGGGAGACTCTCTTCTTCAATTTGCACAAAATTATATGTGTCCCTTAAAGCAGCTTGTTTCTTATGAGTAGGGAAATATTTAGCAGAGAAGTAATAAATCATATCCCGGGGACTACGCACACAACCAGGATCAAGAGAATTAAACCATATCTTAGCATCACCCTTTAATGAGAACAGAAATATTTTAATGATATAAAAGTAGCGAGTTCTCTCATCTTTAGTGAATAGGGTGGCTATATCATTTAATTTAGTAAGATGTGCCACAACAGTTTCAGATTCATAACCATGAAAAGGATCAGATTCAACCAAAGTAATTATATTAGGATCAACAGAGAATTCATAATCCTTATCAATAACAAAGATAGGTGAAGTAGCAAAAGCAGGGTCAGGTTTCATTCTAGCATTTAGAGATTGCTTACTCCATTTAGCTAATAATATTTTAAGTTTAGTTCTATTTCTACAAGCTAAAATAGCTAAAGAAGCATCTTGATCAAAAACATAACCCTTAGGAATGGCAAGTGGTTCTTCATCATCACTTTCATCAGTATCATCAGATTCAATATTTTCAATTTCTCTAGCCCTAGCAAGTTGTTCATCAAGAAAAGCACTAAGTGGCATAATAGTATCAGGCATAGAGGTAGTTTCATCATAAGTATCATGCATAGCAGAAGTGGCATCATCAATAACATGCGATATATCAGAACGAATAGAAGAAGCAGGTGTAGGTGTCGCAAGCTTACTCAAAACAGAAGGTGAATCAAGTGCAGAGCTAGATGGCAGTTCCTTACCTCCCCTCGTAGTTGAGGGATAGATCTTGGTTTTTGGATCTCTCAAGTTCTTCATAATGATAAGCAGATATATATATATATATATATATCCCAAGTGACTCAAAGAATAGAGCTATGCTCCCCGGCAACGGCGCCAGAAAATAGTCTTGATAACCCACAAGTATTGGGGATCGCAACAGTTTTCGAGGGTAGAGTATTCAACCCAAATTTATTGATTCAACACAAGCGGAGTCAAAGAATATTCTCAAGTATTAGCAGCTGAGTTTTCAATTCAACCACACCTGGGAACTTAATATCTACAGCAAAGTGTTTAGTAGCAAAGTAATATGACAGTGGTGATAACGGTAGCAAAAGGTAACCGTAGTAAAAGTAATGTTTTTGGTATTTTGTAGTGATGATAGCAATAGCAACGGAAAAGTAAATAAGCGAAGAACAATATATGGAAAGCTCGTAGGCAATGGATCGGTGATGGAGAATTATGCCGGATGCGGTTCATCATGTAACAGTCATAACCTAGGGTGACACAAAACTAGCTCCAGTTCATTGATATACTGTAGGCATGTATTCCGAACATAGTCATACGTGCTTATGGAAAATAACTTGCATGACATCTTTTGTCCTACCCGCCCGTGGCAGCGGGGTCCTTATGGAAACTAAGGGATATTAAGGTCTCCTTTTAATAGATAATCGGAACAAAGCATTAACACATAGTGAATACATGAACTCCTCAAACTATGGTCATCACCGGTAAGTATCCCAATTATTGTCACTTCGGGGTTAACGGATCATAACACATAATAGGTGACTATAGACTTGCAAGATAGGATCAAGAACACTCATATATTGATGAAAACATAATAGGTTCAGATCTGAAATCATGGCACTCGGGCCCTAGTGACAAGCATTAAGCATAGCAAAGTCATAGCAACATCAATCTCAGAACATAGTGGACACTAGGGATCAAACCCTAACAAAACAAACTCGATTACATGATAGATCCCATCCAACCCATCACCGTCCACGAAGCCTATGATGGAATTACTCACGCACGACGGTGAGCATCATGAAATTGGAGATGGCGGATAGTTGATGATGACGATGGCGACGGATTCCCCTCTCCGGAGCCCCGAACAGACTCCAGATCAGCCCTCCCGAGAGGTTTTAGAGCTTGGCGGCGGCTCCGTATCGTAAAACGCGATGATTTCTTCTCTCTGATTTTTTTCTCCCCGAAACTCAATATATGGAGGTGGAGTTGGAGTCGGAGAGGCAACAGGGGGCCCACAAGGTAGGTGCGCGCCCACCACCCTCATGGCAAGGTGGTGGCCCCCCTGGCCTTCATCTTTGGCAGGTATTTTTCTTATTTTCTGAAAAGTGTCTCCGTGAAGTTTCAGGTCATTCCGAGAACATTTGCTCCTGCACATAAATAACACCATGGTAATTCTGCCGAAAACAGCGTCAGTTCAGGTTAGTTCCATTCAAATCATGCAAGTTAGAGTCCAAAACAAGGGCAAAAGTGTTTGGAAAAGTAGATACGTTGGAGACGTATCAACTAGCCGCGTCGATGTGAGACTTTCTCCTTTTTTGTCTTCTCACACAAACCTCCATCATCATATTCTATTCCACCCATAGTGCTATGTCCTTGGGCTTGCGCTCATGTATTGCGTGAGGGTTGAAAAGGCTGAAGCGCGTTAAAAAGTATGAACCAATTGCTCGGCTTGTCATCGGTGTTGTGCATGATTTGAATGCTTTGTGTGGTGAAGATGGAGCATAGCCAGACTATATGATTTTGTAGGGATGAGCTTTCTTTGGCTATGTTATTTTGATAAGACATAATTGCTTGGTTAGTATGCTTGAAGTATTATTGTCTTAATGTCAAATGATAGACTATTGCTTTGAATCACTCGTATCTTAATATCCATGCCATGATTAGATACATGATCAAGATTATGCTAGGTAGCATTCCACATTAAAAATTATCTTTTTATCATTTACCTACTCGAGGATGAGCAGGAATTAAGCTTGGGGATGCTGATACGTCTCTGTCGTATCTATAATTTTTTATTGTTCCATGCCAATATTATACAATTTCATATACTTTTGGCAACTTTTTATATTATTTTTGGGACTAACATATTGATCCAGTGCCCAATGCTTGTTTGTTGCATGTTCTATGTTTCGCAGAAAACCCATATTAAACAGAGTACAAACAGAATAAAAACTGATGGAGAATATTTTTGGAATATTTGTGAAATATGTGAAGAAGAATCAATGCGAGAAGGTGCCCGAGGGGCCACGAGGCAGGGGGGTGCACCCCTGACCCTCATGGGCCCCTCGTAAGCCGGTTGCTGCTCTTCTTTGGCCGCAAGAAAGCTATTTTTTGGATAAAATAGGGGTGAAGGTTTCAGTCCAATCGGAGTTACAGATCTCCGGATATATAAGAAACGGTGAAAGGGCAGAATCCCAGAACGCAAAAACGGAGAGAGACAGAGAGACAGATCCAATCTCGGATGGGCTCTCACCCCTCCCATGCCATGGAGACCAAGGACCAGAGGGGAAACCCTTCCCCATCTAGGGAGAAGGTCAAGGAATAAGAAGAAGGAGGGGGGCTCTCTCCCCCTCTCTCCCGTTGGCGCCGGAACGCCGTCGGGGCCATCATCATCACCGCGAGCTACACCAACACCTCCATCATCTTCACCAACATCTCCATCACCTTCCCCCTCTATCTACAGCGGTCCACTCTACCGCAACCCGCTGTACCCTCTACTTGAACATGGTGCTTTATGCTTCATATTATTATCCAATGATGTGTTGCCATCCTATGATGTCTGAGTAGATTTTCGTTATCCTATCGGTGATTGGTGAATTACTATGATTGATTTAATTTGCTTGTGGTTATGTTGATGTCCTTTGGTGCCCATCATATGAGCGTGCGCGTGGATCACACCATAGGGCTAGTTGTATGTTGATAGGACTATGTATTGGAGGTCAAGAGTGACAGAAGCTTCAACCTAGCATAGAAATTGATGCATACGGGATTGAAGGGGGACCAATATATCTTAATGCTATGGTTGGGTTTTACCATAATGAACGTTAGTAGTTGCGGATGCTTGCTAATAGTTCCAACCATAAGTGCATAGAATTCCAAGTCAGTGATGACATGCTAGCAGTGGCCTCTCCCACACAAAACTTGCTATCAGTCTAGTATAGTAGTCAATTGCTTAGGGACAATTTCGCAACTCCTACCACCACTTTTCCACACTCGCTATACTAACTTTATTGCTTCTTTATCTAAACAGCCCCTAGCTTTTATTTATGTGCTCTTTATTATCTTGCAAACCTATCCAAAAACACCTACAAAGTACTTCTAGTTTCATACTTGTTTTAGGTAAAGCGAATTTCAAGCGTGCATAGAGTTGTATCGGTGGTTGATAGAACTTGAGAGAATATTTGTTCTACCTTTAGCTCCTCGTTGGGTTCGACACTCTTACTTATCAAAAGAGGCTACAATTGATCCCCTATACTTGTGGGTTATCACCCCCCACCCTCGTGGTGGCCTCGGGAATCTTCTGGCCCATCTCCGGTACTCCGTGGGCTTCTTCTGGTCCAAAAATGATCTTCGTGAAAATTCAGGTCAATTGGACTCTGTTTGGTTTTCCTTTTCTGTGATATTCAAAAACAACAAAAAAATAGAAACTGACACTGGGCTATAGGTTAATAGGTTAGTCCCAAAAATCTTATAAAATAGCACATATGTGACGTCGTCGATTCAATTGTACACTAATCATACGCGCAAATGTGTACAGACAAGATCAAGGACTCACGAGAAGATATCACAACACAACTCTAGACACAAATTAAAATAATACAAGCTTTATATTACAAGCCAGGGGCCTCGAGGGCTCGAATACACAAGAGTCAGTGGAAGCAACAATATCTGAGTGCAGACATGAGTTAGACAAGTTTGCCTTAAGAAGGCTAGCACAAAAGCAACAATGATCGAAAAGGCAAGGCCTCCTGCCTGGGAGACTCCTAACTACTCCAAGTCATCAGCGGTCTCCACATGGTAATAGGCACCCTCGGGGTAGCAGTAGTCATCAGTGGTGTTGTCTGGCTCCTGGGATCCGTCATCTGGTTGCAACAATCGGGTATGGGGGAAAGGAGGTAGCAAAGCAGCCGTGAGTACTCATCGAAAGTACTCGCAAGACTTACATCAGATCTAAACTAAGTATGCATCTGTATCAAAGGAAATGGGATGTATCTGTGGACTAAACTGCAGAATGCCAAAAGACGGGGAAAGCCTAGCATATCGAAGACTAGCACCTTCTGGAACCCACCATCTTGCAGCAACAGGAGGGAGTAGAGTAGCATAAAGTAAAGTAGTAGAAGTGTTATCAACCTCGGCCAGAGATCCTTTCTCGACTCCCTGAGAAAGCAATCCCAGAGCCATACTATCCATTTCTCATCGCAATCCATTTCTCATCACAAGTATCCAGTTCTAGTTGTATCGATCGGGATACAACTCCAAGTGTCCGTTACCGTAGGACAGGCTATTGATAGATATTTTCTTCCCTGCAGGGGTGCACCAACTTACACACCACGCTCAATTAACTCCAGCCGGACACACTTTCCTGGGTCATGCCTGGCCTCGGCCAAACAATACGCTGCAACCCGACCTAGGCTTAATAGAGAGGTCAGCACACCGGACTAAGCCTATGCCCCCAGGGGTCATGGGCCATCTCCCCGGGAACTCCTGCACGTTGCGTACGCGGCCAGTGAGCAGACCTAGCTACCTCCTTCAACAAGGCAGGAGCTTACGCAGTCCAACCCGGCGCGCGTCGCTTAGTCGCTGGCGTCTATTAAGCTTCGGCTGATGTATACGACGCAGAACGCCCATACTATGCCCATGTGATGGTTAGTGCTATCAGGCCAAAGGCCCCTCGGATCAAATATCCAAATCGTAGTGGATTAGGACCACGCGGTAACGAGCAGAGACTCACGATCGATGTGACCCCGTCGCCCCGTCTCGAGTACTTGCAGCAAGGGCTAAGAATGCCCGGCCACGCCTCGTAAGTATCTCGCGGGCACCTTCCAGGTCAACCCAACTCCACATCACTTGTTATTAAGCTCGCGCGGGTACCCCTCAGGTCCGACCCGTCTTTAGTAACATGGCTTAGTGCAAAGTCATAGTAACCATAGTAATTGTGTGTCTAACACCAAGGGGAAACCCCAAGGAATCACCCCCAGTGAATTCCACTCGATGTTGTCATCAAGGTGAACGTAAGAGGATCCACCCTCGAGATTCACACTTGAGGGGTTGCACAACAGAGCCGTAAAGGAAGTGGTTAAGGAGGAAATCACCCTTGATGATCACGACCGAATAGCTACACTACAGAGATCTCATCAGGAGTGATGTATGAGGTTCACCCTCGGCACTCGATAGTAACTCTGTAGTGTCGTACAACTAGGGGGGTGATCTGCGGTGTCGGGGCCTGGACATCGATCACATTGATCGAGTCATCGAACATAAAGCGAGGCAACTGGGACAAGGTGGGGGTCACTGATGGATCTCTAACCAACCTATACTAAGCAGTTTAGGATAAGCAGTAAGGTATGAAAACAGGTAACAAAAACAGGCTATGCATCAGAGTAGGATCATACATAAAGCAGTAGCAAATCTAATCCAAGCATGAGAGGGAAAGAAATGGGCGATATCGGAATGCTCAAGGGGGGTTTGCTTGCCTGGAAGCTCTGCTGAAAAAGAAGAAGTGTTTTCCTCGACGTAGTCGATCACAAGGGCATCAGCAGCGGTCTCGGGGTCTACCGGAGAGGAGAGGGGGAGAAACAGTAAATACAAGCAAACAGATGCATGACAAGACAATAAGCGGTGCTAGGGGTGTTCTAACGCAGTGTTATACGATACCGGCAAAGGGGATAACATCCGAGAATGCTTTCCTGAAGTTTGGCATTTTCGGACATACGAACCGAAGGGGAAAGGTTGCATGTTCGCTAAGCTAGGGACACGTGACAGATGCACGGAGAGCGTATTCGGATTCGTCTCGTCGTTCTGAGCAACTTTCATGTACAAAGTATTTTCATCCGAGCTACGGATTATTTTATATGATTTTCCAAAGTTTTATCAATATTCAGGAATTTTTGGAATTATTATATTTAATTAATCCGAATTGACCGAGTCAATTTGACTGGTCAAAGTGAACAGTGCTAGGGTCCCACATGCCAGAATTTTATTAAATATTTAAAATGATTTTTTTAATCTAATTGAAGGGGACCCACATGTCATTTGTTAGTATACTAATCTAGCACTAAACTAATCCTACTCGAATTAACCCACACAACTCACACACACAGAGAGGCACACCCGGCCATGGCCTTGCCATGGCCAGCCGCATGCAGCAGCATGGTAGCGCAGCAGCAAGTTTGAGCAGTAGTAGGGTTGAGCAGAAGCAGGTGTGGCTAATCAGCGGCAGCAGCCAGCAAAGTAGCAGCGCAGCGGCCTGAGCAGCAGCAGGAGCTAGCAGACGACAGTAGCAGAACGCAGCACAGTAGCGAGCCTGGAGCCGCACGCGAGCGGCCGAGCGGCGGCGGGCGCGTGCGTGTGGCCAGGATGGGCGTGGCCCAAACGTGCGGCAGCAGCGTGTGGGCGTGGCCATGGGCAGGAGCCGCACATATGCGTACGCGTACGCGGGAGCTCGTATGAGTCAGGGACGGCAGCTACGACGACGAAATCGAGAGGAGGAGAGGGGGTTTTGGAAGAGAAGCTCAAAAGGTTCCAACGGAAGCGACGGGGAGGCCGGAGGTGGACCGGAGACGAAGGAATCGACGACGGCGGTCAGCAATGTACGTGGTCAATAGGAGCTCGATGGCGAGCACACGGGACAGTTCCGCTCGATTTGATGCTCCGAATGGACGAAGTCGACGGTGGAGGTCCTCCTGGACTACTCCGTGCGGAGAACGGTCGCCGGTGGACGCGTCAACGACGGGAAGGCGTTGACGAGCACGCACGGGCAAGAGAAGCAGTGAGGGAAAGGCCGAACGAGGGGAAGAAGTGGAAGAGGCAGGGGGCGTCCTAGGGTTTGGGTGAGGGCGCCGAGGCTTATAGGCGGGGCAAGGGGGCGGATGGCCGCTGATGAGGACATCAATACCATTGTTACACCCACAGCCCCTACTGTTACATATACTGGACCAATTACTAGAGCTCGCGCACGCCAATTAAATTACCAGGTACTTTCGTTTCTTGGTAATGATTCTAATGTTCATGAGATTATGATGCTGCCTAAATTGGATACATTTGTTTTGCTTACAAATGAAGGGCCTAGCTTGGAGAAGGATGAACATTGGAGCAAGAACACGCATGGAGTTGATGGCATGCACAAGGGGATCAACAACGGAGTTACAAGTGATGATTTCAGGACTTTGAAGCCGCCATAAGGAGTGCATGAAGCCTTGGACGAAATATACGAGATGCCACTTCATAATATTCGTCCATAGGCTATTCTAGGTGCTGCGTCACCTTATTAATGGGCCAGGCCCATGTAATTTCGAAATACTTAAGTATAGGCTATTTTCAGAGTCCGTATGTGTGGGGAAACAAGAGTTAGGGTTGGTTTTCGAACCCCACCCTCAAGGGCCACGAAATTCCCCCCTCTTCCTCCATATATACAGCCCTTAGGGCGTCGTTTAGACTTTGAGTTTTGTTTAGATTAAAAGTTCGCCATAGCTGCAACTTCTCGTACTTCGTTTGTGTCCAACGACCAGACCAAGACGTCACAAAACCCCACCTTGATCAATAAAGCTTTCATCTTATATTCGCAATATCCAGATTGCAATCTCAGTTTCTTGCTTGTTCTTCGTTTGCTTGCAGGAAACAGACCCTCGTGGTCAGGTTGATCATGCTCCGGCGTGGTCAATAACCCTCGGAAGTTGGTTTAGCGATTGCTAAGGCACGACGTCTTGCACGTTCGTAGTCGGATTGTCAAGGGCGACTCCCACAGAAAACGATAGCCACCATCTCATCGAAACATCGGGACACCTTTGCCTCTATCAAGTGGTATCAGATTTCCAGGTTGCTCGGTGAGATTTTACAGTTTTTCGTAGATTAGATCGAGTCTGTTCTTCATACCTACATTCCACGGAAAAGCCACAAAAAAATTAGGGTTAGTTCATCATATCCGAACCAATCTGAGCCTTTGCATAATCTTTTTAGGGTTGTTGCTTTGTTGAATTTGCGGTTGCATCGTCGTGTCAAGTTGCTAGTCATAGAGTCTAGTCTTTTAGAGTTTCGAGTTCTGGTCATAAGTTGTCACGCCGCCGCCGCACCATCATCATCGCCCATCTACCTCCATTGCTGATCCGCCACCGCTCTGAATCCGTATCCATATACCACCACCAATCCGTATCCATATTCCACCACCGCTACCATATACCACCACCGCTGCCATATACCACAACCATATATCCACCACCAATCCGAGTTCTTCTCATATTAGGTTTGTCCTTGAGATCAATCTCAATTCCGATTCGTGTTTCCTTGCCTGCGTAGGTCTCGAAAAAAAAAGAGTCTGGAGACCCCCGGGCAGTTTTTAGGCCAAAATTTTCACGGGCAAAATTTTTTTTCCCTATCCTATTTTTAGGCTTTTCTGAGTCTTTTGAGCCACGTGCCATCATAGTGATTTTTTGTCGCACCATTTCGTCGTCGCTGCCCTAATTTCCGGGAAAAAAAATCGTGTCCATCCTATCAGTTTGACGAGGGAAGAGTTTTGAGACACTCGCCATTATAGTGATTTTTCGCAAAAAAAAAAGAGGAGCGCAAAAAAAAGAGCAAAAAAAAGAGAGTTCCAGAGTGTGCTTTTCCCTTATTTACGTGCAGCGCCGTGATTTTGTTAGTGTTCTAGGCTCGCGTCTCTAGCACGGTCTAGCCTAGGACCAGCACAGTACCGACGTTGAGCGTTTATTCAACTTTGCATCTCTGAATTGATTATTGCTGACCCTTTTCGCTACCATACTATAAGCCTTCCCAGCTTCACATACATCTACGTCGTGCGTTTGACTCTCCCTAGCAATCGCTCTATCCAAGCTTTTGAGAGTTTTGACTACAACGGTTGCCGATCACCGCCTGCTGCTGGGTAAGAACTGGTAAGAATTTGAGATTTGCTTGACGGATTTGTGACACCCGCCACCACCATCACTTGTTAGTAGTCTGTTGGATCATATTCTTGTGTGTTTCTATTGCTGCTAACCATGGCAGGATCACAAGCCGACGAGACTGACTGGGAGAACATGACGAATAAGGAGTTGCATGATAAATTTTAGCAAATGATGAATGGACAGGTGCAAGATGTGCTAAACAGATTTGAAGAGGCCATGGAGAAGATAGATGACATGGAGAAGACGTTCAAAACAAAGCTCGATAACAGGTTTAATGAATTGCTCGCGCGTCTTCCACCACCACCACCGGCTGCACCTAACGCACCTCTACAACAACAACAACAACAACGACTACCTACACATCGTGAAACAGCCCTCCGCCGAGCGAGCCGTCTCCCTCTTGCACCTGGCCAAACTATTGGTGCTGCTGTTCATACTTCTGTGGTTGCTGCTGCTGATGCGGAGGAGGATGATTTTGCCGGAGATTACGAGGATGAGGTTGATCAAAATCAGAACTACATGCCACCACCAGCACAGCAACTACCAGGTCGTCCACATGCAAATAATGGCAATGGTAGGGCTCACCCTCAGGTACGAGATCATGACCATCTCCCTAAACTAAAATTGAATATTCCACCATTTGAGGGTAGATATGTTCCTGATATATATCTTACTTGGGAGTTAGAAACTGAAGAACGATTTACATGTTTACAATATCCCGAGGAGAGACGTGTTCCTGCTGCTGTTTGTGCATTCACTAGTTTTGCATGTGTTTGGTGGTCTGAGCATTTTAGATTATATCCTATTCCTGCTACTTGGGCTGCTTTGAAAACTTCTATGCGTACTCATTGGGTTCCACCATATTATCAACGTGAATTACTTCAAAAATTGTAGCGCTTAAGACAGGGAAAAAATTCTGTAGAAGAATATTATCAGGAATTACAAACTGGCATGATTAGATGTGGTATTGTTGAGGAGAATGAAGCTATGCTTGCACGTTTTATGGGTGGATTAAATAGAGAGATTCAGACGATTCTAGAGTATAAGGACTATACTAATATCACTCGTTTATTCCATCTTGCTTGTAAAGCTGAACGTGAAGTGCAGGATCGACAGGCATTGGCGCGGACTAACTTTTCTGCAGGTCGACCTTCATCATGGACACCACGTGCATCATCTACTTCCACACGTTCTGCTACACCGGCGCCTCCGTCGACTGCCATCTCCAACCGTGATACAATAAAGCAGGCACAATCACCACTATCTGCCAAGAGCACACCTTCTGGGCCTGCAAAGAGCTCTTCTTCATCCATGGCATCAACAGGGCAAACACATGATATTATTTGTCAACGTTGCAAGGGTGGAGGTCATTATGCGAGAGAATGCCCATCTAAGCGTGTGATGATTGTTACTGAGGATGGTGGGTATGAGTCCGCTAGTGACTATGATGAGGAGACTTTGGCTCTTATTACGCGTGACGAACACGGTGGAGACGATTATGATCATGAGATGCAATACATGGCTCCTGAAGATGCTGACAGGTATGAATGTTTAGTTGCTCAACGTGTTTTGAGTGTGCAGGTTACACAAGCTGAGCAAAATCAGAGGCATAATTTGTTCCATACAAAGGGAGTTGTGAAGGAACGTTCTGTTCGCGTGATCATAGATGGAGGGAGTTGCAACAACTTGGCTAGCATAGAGATGGTGGAGAAGCTATCTCTCACCACAAGACCACATCCACATCCTTACTACATCCAATGGTTCAACAACAGTGGCAAGGTTAAGGTAACACGTACTGTTCGTGTGCATTTTAGTATCTCTACATATCCTGATTATGTTGATTGTGATGTGGTACCTATGCAAGCATGTTCCTTATTACTTGGTAGACCATGGCAATTTGATAAAAATTCTGTTCACCATGGTAGAAACAATCAGTATACTCTTGTTCATAAGGATAAAAATATTACTTTGCTTCCTATGACTCCTGATTCCATTTTGAAAGATGATATTAATAGAGCTAATAAAGCAAAACAGGAGAAAAATAAGAGTGAAAATCAGATTGTGGCAAAAGAATTTGAGCAACAAATGCAGCCTAATAATAATAAACAATCTAGTGTTGCTTCTGAAATTAAATTGAAAAGTGCATGTTTACTTGCCACCAAATCTGATATTGATGATCTAGATTTTAGCAAATCTGTTTGCTATGCTTTTGTGTGCAAAGAGGCATTATTTTCATTCGAGGACGTGCCTTCCTCTTTGCCTCCTGCTGTCACTAACATTTTGCAGGAGTTCGCTGACGTCTTTCCATAAGACGTGCCACCGGGATTACCACCTATTCGAGGGATTGAGCATCAAATTGACTTAATTCCCGGTGCATCATTACCCAACCGTGCACCATACCGTACCAATCCAGAGGAGACGAAGGAGATTATGCGTCAAGTACAAGAACTGCTCGACAAAGGTTATATACGCGAATCCCTTAGTCCTTGTGCTGTTCCTATCATTTTAGTGCCGAAAAAGGATGGTACGTCGCGTATGTGCGTTGATTGTAGAGGCATTAATAACATTACTATTCGTTATCGTCATCCTATTCCTAGGCTAGATGATATGCTTGATGAATTGAGTGGCTCTACAATATTCTCCAAAATTGATTTGCATAGTGGATACCATCAAATTCGTATGAAATTGGGAGATGAATGGAAAACAGCATTTAAAACTAAGTTTGGATTATATGAGTGGTTAGTCATGCCTTTTGGGTTAACTAATGCACCTAGTACTTTCATGAGGTTAATGAACAAAGTTTTACGTGCTTTCATTGGACGATTTGTGGTAGTTTACTTTGATGACATATTGATTTATAGAAAATCTTTGGAGGAACATTTGGAACATTTACATGCTGTTTTTATTGCTCTACGTGATGCACGTTTGTTTGGTAACCTTGGAAAGTGCACCTTTTGTACCGACCGAGTATCTTTTCTTGGCTATGTTGTTACTCCACGGGGAATTGAAGTTGATAAAGCCAAGATTGAAGCTATTGAGAGTTGGCCGCAGCCCAAAACGGTCACACAAGTGAGGAGTTTCCTTGGCCTCGCTAGTTTCTATAGGCGTTTTGTGAGATATTTCAGCACCATTGCTGCACCTCTCAACGAGCTTACAAAGAAGGATGTGCCTTTTGTTTGGGGTACCGCACAGGAAGAAGCCTTCACGGTATTGAAAGATAAGTTGACACATGCTCCTTTACTCCAACTTCCTAATTTCAATAAGACTTTTGAGCTTGAATGTGATGCTAGTGGAATTGGGTTAGGAGGTGTGTTATTACAAGATGGCAAACCTGTTGCATACTTTTCTGAAAAATTGAGTGGGCCTAGTCTAAACTATTCTACTTATGATAAAGAATTATATGCTCTTGTTCGGACCTTAGAAACATGGCAACATTATTTATGGCCCAAGGAATTTGTTATACATTCTGATCATGAATCTTTGGAACACATTAAAAGTCAAGCAAAACTGAACCGTAGACATGCTAAATGGGTTGAATTCATTGAGACTTTCCCTTATGTCATTAAACACAAGAAGGGTAAAGAAAATGTTATTGCTGATGCATTGTCTCGTCGTTATACTATGCTTTCACAACTTGACTTTAAAATATTTGGTTTGGAGACCATCAAAGATCAATATGTTCATGATGCTGAATTTAAAGATGTATTGCAGAATTGTAAGGAAGGGAGAACTTGGAACAAGTTCGTTCTCAACGATGGCTTTGTGTTTCGTGCTAACAAGCTATGCATTCCAGCTAGCTCCGTTCGTCTTTTGTTGTTGTAGGAGGCGCATGGAGGAGGATTAATGGGACACTTTGGCGTCAAGAAGACGGAGGATATACTTGCTACACATTTCTTTTGGCCAAAGATGAGACGGGATGTTGAGCGTTTTGTTGCTCGCTGCACTACATGTCAAAGAGCTAAGTCACGACTAAATCCTCATGGTTTATATATGCCTTTGCCTGTACCTAGTGTTCCTTAGGAGGATATATCTATGGACTTTGTTTTAGGTTTACCTCGAACAAAGAAGGGGAGGGATAGCATATTTGTTGTCGTGGATAGGTTCTCGAAAATGGCACACTTTATACCATGTCATAAATGCGATGATGCTGTTGATGTTGCTGATTTGTTCTTTCGTGAAATTATTCGCTTGCATGGTGTGCCAAATACTATTATTTCAGATCGTGATACTAAATTTCTTAGCCACTTTTGGAGATGTTTATGGGCTAAGTTGGGGACTAAGCTGCTTTTTAGTACTACTTGTCACCCCCAAACTGATGGACAAACTGAAGTAGTCAATAGAACATTGTCTACTATGCTTAGGGCTGTTTTGAAGAATAACAAGAAAATGTGGGAAGAATGCTTGCCTCATATTGAATTTGCTTATAATCGTTCATTGCATTATACTACTAAGATGTGCCCTTTTGAAATTGTGTATGGTTTCCTACCTCGTGCACCTATTGATTTGTTGCCTCTTCCATATTCGGAGAAGGTTAATTTTGATGCTAAAGAACGTTCTGAATTGATTTTAAAAATGCATGAGTTAACTAAGGAAAACATTGAGCGTATGAATGCTAAATATAAACTTGCTGGAGATAAGGGTAGAAAACATGTTGTGTTTGCACCTGGAGATCTTGTTTGGTTACATTTGCGTAAAGATAGATTTCCTAATCTGCACAAATCAAAGCTAATGCCACGTGCTGATGGTCCTTTTAAGGTGTTAGAGAAAATAAATGATAATGCATATAAACTTGAGCTACCTGCAGATTTTGGGGTTAGTCCCACTTTTAACATTGCAGATTTGAAGCCTTATTTGGGTGAGGAAGATGAGCTTCCATCGAGGACGACTTCATTTCAAGAAGGGGAGGATGATGAGGACATCAATACCATTGTTACACCCACAGCCCCTACTGTTACATATACTGGACCAATTACTAGAGCTCGCGCACGCCAATTAAATTACCAGGTACTTTCGTTTCTTGGTAATGATTCTAATGTTCATGAGATTATGATGCTGCCTAAATTGGATACATTTGTTTTGCTTACAAATGAAGGGCCTAGCTTGGAGAAGGATGAACATTGGAGCAAGAACACGCATGGAGTTGATGGCATGCGCAAGGGGATCAACAACGGAGTTACAAGTGATGATTTCAGGACTTTGAAGCCGCCATAAGGAGTGCATGAAGCCTTGGACAAAATATACGAGATGCCACTTCATAATATTCGTCCATAGGCTATTCTAGGTGCTGCGTCACCTTATTAATGGGCCAGGCCCATGTAATTTCGAAATACTTAAGTATAGGCTATTTTTAGAGTCCGTATGTGTGGGGAAACAAGAGTTAGGGTTGGTTTTCGGACCCCAACCTCAAGGGCCACGAAATTCCCCCCTCTTCCTCCATATATACAGCCCTTAGGGCGTCGTTTAGACTTTGGGTTTTGTTTAGATTAAAAGTTCGCCATAGCTGCAACTTCTCGTACTTCGTTTGTGTCCAATGACCAGACCAAGACGTCACAGAACCCCACCTTGATCAATAAAGCTTTCATCTTATATTCGCAATATCCGGATTGCAATCTCAGTTTCTTGCTTGTTCTTCGTTTGCTTGCAAGAAACAGACCCTCGTGGTCAGGTTGATCGTGCTCCGGCGTGGTCAATAACCCTCGAAAGTTGGTTTAGCGATTGCTAAGGCGCGACGTCTTGCACGTTCGTAGTCGGATCGTCAAGGTTGACTCCCACAGAAAACGATAGCCACCATCTCATCGAAACATCGGGACACCTTTGCCTCTATCACCGCCACGCACTGCCACGGCCGGCGGATGGCCGCCGCGGCCCCCCTATCACCTGTAGCGAGAGGAAGGGGACAAGGGGGTGGCTGGACCGGTTTCTGTTAGATGGGCCAAGTGTCCTAGTAGATTAGGCATGTTGTTTTCTTTGCTTTTACTTTCTGTTCCTATTTATTTATTTTCTGTTTTGCATTCTTATTTATTACCAATTGACTTTTGTAAAACAAGCAAGTAGCCACATAATTTAGACTGCATTAATTGGCACTTCCACAAAAAGTTTGAACCCCATTTCAAAACATTTGATTTTTCGTTTAAATTTAAACGTGCTTGGAAGGGTGTTGTTGGGTCATTCAAAAATATCTAGGGGCATTTTGGAGTCTCGAATAATGTTGGTTTATTTTTATAATATCCTTGGGATTTTTTGCAATATTATGAACACTTTAGTTTCTATGTTTGGATAATTATTATTTTGACTTTATTTTAAAATTTGAACTTGAGACTGAAATATTTCTTAAATGTTTTTCTTAGGGCATAATAATGATGACTTGGCATCATTAGCATGGAGTTACTGTAGCATGATTCTCGGGGTGTTACAAATCTCCTCCACTATTTCTCAAGTTATAACTCAGGGAACTCATTGAGAGCAATATGTGATGGTACAAAAGTTTCGAACAGGTAGGCAATCATTCGATGCCTAATCAGAACGTGAAAAGGGGGGTTCAGTGCAACGAAAAAAATTGTGTTGGATACTAGAGTAGATCATCTCTAGGAAGGTGGCCCATTATTTTCAGATGAAGCCAACTGTGAGGAATAACTTTAGAAACAGGGATGTACAGGAGGTCAGGTTTCGATCATGTGGAACTATGGGTTATGGGCCCACCAAGTGGTTTAAGAGTAGAAAGGGCGGTGACATCTTGCACTATCGTCATAGCAAGGCATGTCAGGGGATAGCCTGTCAGTTATGTCAGAAACAACATTGGTACCAAGGGCGAGGGACCAAGAGAACCATTTTTCTGCTCGTTGAACGAGGCGGACCATTAGGAAAAGTTCTCGTCCATCGGTGGCTACCAGAATATCATCAACAATAGTAGCAGGGTCTTGTTGACGGAATTGTACACCGAGGTGTTAACATAAGCAGGGAAATATTACTGCTGATGTCATATAGATCACAAGAAAGGTTAAACAAAACAACGGAAAGGAAAATGTGATTATTATGTCAAACCAATGGAAAGGAAAAGGTGTGTATACTCAAGTATTAGAGTATCTCCTTCCAAAGGACAAGCAGAGATTGATATACGCAACAGGATAGAAAGTACAAAACCATTTAGGTAAGGGGGAGGAATTTCATGACATTACCCATACAACGGTGTTTGGATAATTGATAAAGAAAATTTTGCATTGTGTTTCCAATGCTCTTATTAATGATCGGAGTACCAAAGACATGCTTCGAGATAGCATTAACATGGTCATCAAGTAAAGGTCAGACTTTGGATACACAAGGATCCATTAGGAACAACTTGTAGAATAAGTCTTACAATTTCCCCATGGAACAATGGATAACCTTGCTAAAAGGAAACTATAACAATAGGTCCTCCGATCAGGAATGCTAGGCATGACATCACCTTACCGGTTCATAAAAAGACCAATATTATAACTCTTGGAAATATGTTCCAACCATCATATCTGACCGAGATTTAGAACCGATTGGTGTTAGGATACCTCAGACTCATGATGCCTCAGAAGGAAGGGGTGCAACACTATTTAACGAGATGGCATTGCAAGATTATCGGGAAATGAACTATGGAAGCAAGTTCCAAATCATGTGTTCATCATTAAACCAAGGAGAGGATGAGGAGGTGGCTGATGCACTCAGCGACAATTCATTGAGATTTCTAAAAGATGGAGTTCCACAATTTTATGGACAAGGAGATAACATTTGTCAGATCAAATGATATAATGATGTATGCTCGAAGAAAACATACATAATTAAACATTCGTTGAAAGGACCCGAAATATGGGCTTAGGTAGCATGATCAATGTTAGAATGGTGATTCGATAACCAATAGTCTAAGAATGAACTATCAATCATTAACTTCAAAGCAATAAGGTTGCTATAAGTATAGAATCCAAACAGCACCGTTCACTTGTTGGTATCCCAGTTAGAATCAACATTGGGACCAAGAAATGAACGAAGATGGCAAGAAGTATTACTATGTCAAGAATTCTTAAGAGGTGGTTACATTCTCAAAACATCCTTGAGATAGAAGACAGTAATACTTCAAGGTAGAACATAATACAAGCCGGATAGCAAGTTGCATCCATAACATGAATAAGTTTGTGACGAAAGGAAGGTAAGGATGTCATCGATGGTAACTCAAATTACCAAGGGACGAGGATGGTACTTAGCATCATGAATTTGATTGATATCCTGGAAGAGCTCAGAATGTTGATGATGATCACGACACATTTGTCGAGAGATTTCATGAAGATGTAATCGATCAGCGATGACATCCAGTCAAAAGAATGATGAAGCGAAAGGTTATTGGAACCACGGGTATGACACAAACTCGAAATCAAGCTTGTTGTTCAAGGCGACATGATATGACGAGGAAG
Organism: Triticum monococcum; assembly: GCA_034509565.1. Classification (NCBI taxonomy): domain Eukaryota; kingdom Viridiplantae; phylum Streptophyta; class Magnoliopsida; order Poales; family Poaceae; genus Triticum; species Triticum monococcum. The sequence goes on from CM067847.1 coordinate 344,865,707, forward strand.
ATAGACGTAGGCTTAGCTCATCGTCAAAAATTGTGCTCCGAGAAGAAGGACCAGGTAGCACAGTTAAAATTTAGCACGATAATGATATAGCCGATCAAGCTAGGAATGACTTGAAGGATTATTAAACTCATAAGCAACAAAAATTACTTAGAGTTATAGAATCCGAGTGTGGAATCGATTCACTTATCGGCGTTCTCGAGTGACTAACAACTCAAAACCCGGGGAATCCTGAAATTGATGAGAAGCAATACCAGATGAAGACTCATACGAAGCAACACAGTTCTTTGTTATTCTCGAGATACCGGAGGGCAATACTCGAAGGAAGATAAAAATAGAGGTTGCGGAGATGCATTGATCTGTAGAAGACACATGCTTTAACTTGTCCGAGAAATGGTATTAAGGAGAAAATATGGTCAGAACCACTGTTCCAAAGGACCAAACCCCAAATATAAGGTGAACTTATACCAAGGGGACAATTAATTTTAAGAGAAGCTACCATGATAAGATCTACATCATGTCCATGGGCATGAACACAAGGTCCAAGGCCGACTCCCACGTCTTCAATGTATAACCTTCCATTCACTTCTCGTCCTGGAAGAAGGTTTAGTGTTGAAATTTTATGTGGCGAAGCTCCAGAAGAGTATGACTCGTGAAATCTTTCGAGTTCACACATGTTAAGGAAGGCATAGGTTTAACCCATCGGGGCATTGTGGATATAACACAAGCTTCAATAGTAAATATCACCAGCTCGAAAGCAGAGCATGGTTGAAAAAAGGAGAGGATACAATTTACCAAAGGCATTATGTATCGGAGAAAGAACTCACAAGGTGATTAATTATGAAGGACACTATCGGATAATAATCCAACAATGGATATGGCGATCCACAATGGTGCTGATGTGAGCATTAGCACACAACCAGTGGAAGAAACAATGCAAAGGCATTGAATTATAGAAACAACTGACTAAACCAAAGCTCAAATGCAAAGGAATTATGATTTCCAAATCAAGGGATCAGAAGCCAACGGTCTGATTAAGAATGCTTAAGTAGAATAGTCTTAGGGGTAAAATCGCCGGCAATTTGATTGGTCGAGAACCAACTCCTGTTCAAAATGACGTCTTAGCCGGAACGATGAATTCTAGGATTCAACCGAGGATCGCGAGCATCGGCAACATATTGAATCAATGGACTCAAAAGGATAGTGACAAAGGATGCCAATAAGATTACTATACTTATGGGATTAACCATAATGTGAGCAAGCAAGAAATTCAAGAACAAAAGGCTATTAAGGATTTTCTAAAGATCGAATAGTATTTTGAAGACTTTTGTTAGTCACCTAAACAACTGGGGATGGACAGGTCCCCGATAAGTGCTAGGAATTGTTCGTTGGGGTATTAACGTGGAAAAGAGTTGCAAAGTAGTAGGCTCAAAGGATTCTCGGAATATCGAAGATTCTTTCAGGGTATCAAGTAATAACAAGGGCAACCTGGAACGAAGGTATGAACGACAAGCATAATTAGTTATCCATAAGGATTATCGGTTGTCGGGAATAGCAAAACCGGTGGGCACAAAGTCTCGAGAGAACATCGAAGAGTATCTTCGGAATCTTCTGATGAATCAAGCCATCATCTGGAATGCAGGGGCTCTCCAGGAGGAATTAGTTACGAGAACCTAGAGTCAGAGTTAGCAATTCATTTTAAACCCGAATAGAAGAGATATCAGGGTCCCAGAGTATAGGTCAAGGAATAAAATATCCTAACACCATCCAATGGCGACGTGGGCCCATAGGACACACAGCCATGTTAGTAAAAGTTTTTCAGTGACTAGACTCGACTTCGGCCAAGGAGTGTGGAAGGGGGATTCCTACAGGCAGTCGGCTCTGATACCAACTTGTGACGCCCTCGATTCAATCGTACACTAATCATACACGCAAATGTGTACGATCAAGATCAAGGACTCACGGGAAGATATCACAACACAACTCTAGACATAAATTAAAATAATACAAGCTTTATATTACAAGCCAGGGGCCTCGAGGGCTCGAATACATAAGCTCGAATACACAAGAGTCAGCGGAAGCAACAATATCAGAGTACCGACATGAGTTAGACAAGTTTGCCTTAAGAAGGCTAGCACAAAAGCAACAACGATCGAAAAGGCAAGGCCTCCTGCTTGGGAGCCTCCTAACTACTCCAAGTCATCAGCGGTCTCCACGTGGTAGTAGGCACCCTCGGGGTAGAAGTAGTCATCAATGGTGCCGTCTGGCTCCTGGGATCCATCATATGGTCTCAACAATCGAGTATGTGGGAAAGGAGGTAGCAAAGCATCCGTGAGTACTCATCCAAAGTACTCGCAAGACTTACATCGGATCTAAACTAAGTATGCATCTATATCAAAGGAAATGGGATGTATTTGTGGACTAAACTGCAGAATGCCAGAAAGAAGGGGAAAGCCTAGCCTATCGAAGACTAGCATCTTCTGGAACCCACCATCTTGCAGCAACAGGAGGGAGTAGAGTAGCATGAAGTAAAGTAGTAGAAGTGTTATCAACCTCGGCCAGAGATCCTCTCTCGACTCCCTGCGAGAAAGCAATCCCAGAGCCATACTATCCATTTCTCATCACAAGTATCCAGTTCTAGTTGTATCGATCGAGATACAACTCCAAGTGTCCGTTACCGTAGGAAATGCTATCGATAGATGTTTTCTTCCCTGCAGGGGTGCACCAACTTACCCACCACGCTCGATTAACTCCGGCCGGACACACTTTCCTGGGTCATGCCCGGCCTCGGCCAAACAATACGCCGCAACCCGACCTTGGCTTAATAGAGAGGTCAACACGCCAGACTAAGCCTATGCCCCCAGGGGTCATGGGCCATCTCCCCCGGAACTCCTACATGTTGCGTACGCGGCCGGTGAGCAGACCTAGCTACCTCCTTCAACAAGGCAGGAGCTTACGCAGTCCAACCCGGCGCGCGCCGCTCAGTCACTGGCATCTATTAAGCTTCGGCTTATGTATACGACGCAGAACGCCCATACTATGCCCACGTGATGTTTAGTGCTATCAGGCCAAAGGCCCCTCGGATCAAATATCCAAATCGTAGTGGATTAGGAGCACGCGGTAATGAGCAGAGACTCACGATCAATGTGACCCCGTCGCCCCGTCTCGAGTACTTGCGGCAAGGGCTAAGAATGCCCAGCCACGCCTCATAAGTATCTCGCGGGCACCTTCCAGGTCAACCCAACTCCACATCACTCGCTATTAAGCTCGCGCGGGTACCCTCAGGGCCGACCCGTCTTTAGTAACATGGCTCGGTGCAAAGTCATAGTAACCATAGTAACTGTGTGTCTAACACCAAGGGGAAAACCCGAGGAATCACCCCCGGTGAATTCCACTCGATGTTGTCATCAAGGTGAACATAAGAGGATCCACCCTTGAGGTTCACACTTGAGGGGTTGCACGACAGAGCCGTAAAGGAAGTGATTAAGGAGGAAATCACCCTCGATGATCACAACTGAATAGCTACACTACAGAGATCTCATTAGGAGTGATGTATGAGGTTCACCCTCGGCACTCGATAGTAACTCTGTAGTGTCGTACAACTAGGGGGTGATGTGCGGTGTCAGGGCCTGGATGTCCATCACGTTGATCGAGTCATCGAACATAAAGCGAGGCAACTGGGGCAAGGTGGGGGTCACTGATGGATCTCTAACCAACCTATACTAAGCAGTTTAGGATAAGCAGTAAGGTATGAAAACAGGTAACAAAAACAGGCTATGCATCAGAGTAGGATCATACATAAGCAGTAGCAAGTCTAATGCAAGCATGAGAGGGAAAGAAATGGGCGATATCGAAATGCTCAAGGGGGGTTTAATTGCCTAGAAGTTCTGCGGAAAAAGAAGAAGTGTCCTCCTCGACGTAGTCGATCACAGGGGCATCAGCAGCGGTCTCGGGGTCTACCGAAGAGGAGAGGGGGAAGAAACAGTAAATACAAGCAAACAGATGCATGACAAGACAATAAGCGGTGCTAGGGTGTTCTAACGCAGTGTTATACGATACCGGCAAAGGGGATAACATCCGAGAATGCTTTCCTGAAGTTTGGCACTTTCGGACATACAAACCAAAAGGGAAAGGTTGCATGTTCACTAAGCTAGGGACATGTGACAGATGCACAGGGAGCGTATTCGGATTCGTCTCGTTGTTATGAGCAACTTTCATGTACAAAGCATTTTCATCCGAGCTACGGATTATTTTATATGATTTTTCAAAGTTTTATCAATATTCAGGAATTTCTGGAATTATTATATTTAATTAATCCGAATTGACTGAGTCAATTTGACTGGTCAAAGTGAACAGTGCCAGGGTCCCACATGCCAGAATTTTATTAAATATTTAAAATGATTTATTTAATCTAATTGAAGGAGACCCACATGTCATTTGTTAGTATACTAATCTAGCGCTAAACTAATCCTACTCGAATTAACCCACACAACTCACGCACACACAAGGCACCCGGCCATGGCAAGGCCATGGCCAGCCGCATGCAGCAACATGGTAGCGCAGCAGCAAGTTTGAGCAGCAGTAGGGTTGAGCAGAAGCAGCTGTGGCTAATCAGCGGCGGCAGCCAGCAAAGTAGCAGCGCAGCGGCCTAATGAGCAGCAGGAGCTAGTAGACGACAGTAGCACAACGCAGCACAGTAGCGAGCCTGGAGCCGCACGCGAGCGGCCGAGCGGCGGCGGGCGCGTGCGTGTGGCCAGGATGCGCGCGGCCCAAACGTGCGGCAGCAGCGAGTGGGCGTGGCCATGGGCAGGAGCCGCACGTATGCGTACGCGTACGCGGGAGCTCGTATGAGTCGGGGACGGCGGCTACGACGACGAAATCGAGAGGAGGAGAGGGGGTTTTGGAAGGGAAGCTCACAACGGTTCCAACGAAAGCGACAGGGAGGCCGGAGGTGGACCGGAGACGAGGCAATCGACGACGGCGGCCGGCGATGTACGTGGTCAATAGGAGCTCGATGGCGAGCGCACGGGACGGTTCCGCTCGATTTGATGCTCCGAATGGACGAAGTCGACGGTGGAGGTCCTCCTGGACTACTCCGTGCGGAGAACGGTCGTCGTTGGCCGCGTCAACGACGGGAAGGCGTTGACGAGCACGCACGGGCAAGAGAAGCAGTGAGGGAAAGGGCGAACGAGGGCAAGAAGTGGGAGAGGCAGGGGGCGTCCTAGGGTTTGGGTGAGGGCGCCGAGGCTTATAGGCGGGGCAAGGGGGCGGATGGCCGCCACGCACGGCCACGGCCGGCGGATGGCCGCCACGGCCCCCCTGTCACCTGTAGCGAGAGGAAGGGGACGACGGGGTGGCTGGACCGGTTTCTGTTAGATGGGCCAAGTGGCCTAGTAGATTAGGCCTGTTGTTTTCTTTGCTTTTACTTTCTGTTCCTATTTATTTATTTTCTGTTTTGCATTCTTATTTAGTACCAATTGACTTTTGTAAAACAAGCAAGTAGCCACATAATTTAGACTGCATTAATTGGCACTTCCACAAAAAGTTTGAACCCCATTTCAAAACATTTGATTTTTGGTTTAAATTTAAACGTGCTTGGAAGGGTGTTGTTGGGTCATTCAAAAATATCTAGGGGCATTTTGGAGTCTCAGATAATGTTGGTTTTATTTTTATAATGTCCTTGGGATTTTTTTCCATATTATGAACACTTTAGTTTTTATGTTTGGATAATTATTATTTTGACTTTATTTTAAAATTTGAACTTGAGACTGAAATATTTCTTAAATGTTTTTCTTAGGGCATAATAATGATAACTTGGCATCATTAGCGTGGAGTTACTGTAGCATGATTCTCGGGGTGTTACAAAACTCCTCCACTATAAGAAATCTCGTCCCGAGATTTAAGAGATGTAGTAAGGGGGATGGTTCTATTTACGAAATTCTAACGTGTCTTATCGGTCTTTGTTAATCTTCTCGAAGAGGTCGATCCATACATTGATGTCTTCATTTCTCTGCTTTAGGTCACCATGATGGAGTCGTCATCCCTTCTTCGGGATCCTCATCATCCTACGGATGCGATAAGAGGGAAAAATTCTGGAAGAACGCATCTCCATAAAGGTGGGTATCTGACGGTGAACTCAGGGAAGAAGAAATGGGTTATTTCTCAAGTTATAACTCAGGGAACTCATTGAGAGCAATATGTGATGGTACAAAAGTTTCGAATAGGTATGCAATCATTCGATGCCTAATCAGAACGTGAAAAGGGGGGTTCAGAGCAACGAAAAATATTTGCGTTGGATACTAGAGTAGATCATCTCTAGGAAGGTTGCCCGTGATTTTCATATGAAGCCAAGTGTGAGGAATAACTTTAGAAATAGGGATGTACAGGAGGTCAGGTTTCGATCATGTGGAACTGTGGGTTATGGTCCCACCAAGTGGTTTAAGAGTAGAAAGGGTGATGACATCTTGCACTATCGTCATAGCAAGGCATGTCAGGGGATAGCCTGTCGGTTATGTCAGAAACAACATTGGTACCAAGGGCGAGGGACCAAGAGAACCATTTTCCTGCTCGTTGAACGAGGCGGACCATTAGGCAAAGTTCTTGTCCATCGGTGGCTACCAGAATATCATCAACAATAGTAACAGGGTCTTGTTGACGGAATGTACACCGAGGTGTTAACATAAGCAGGGAAATATTACTGCTAATGTCATATAGATCACAAGAAAGGTTAAACAAAACAACGGAAAGGAAAATGTGATTATTATGTCAGACCAATGGAAAGGAAAAGGTGTTTATACTCAAGTATTAGAGTATCTCCTTCCAACGGACAAGCAAAGATTGATATACGCAACAGGATAGAAAGTACATAGCCATTTAGGTAAGGGGGAGGAATTTCATGACATTACCCATACAACGGTGTTTGGATAATTGATAAAGAAAATTTTGCATTGTGTTTCCAATGTTCTTATTGATGATCGGAGTACCAAAGATATGCTTCGAGATAGCATTAACTCGGTCATCAAGTAAAGGCCAGACTTTGGATACACAAGGATCCATTAGGAACAACTTGTTGAATAAGTCTTACAATTTCCCCATGGAACAATAACAATAGGTCCTCAAGTCAGGTGTGCTAGGCATGAAATCACCTTACCGGTTCATAAAAAGACCAATGTTATATGTCACAGCCCTAGAATACCTGAGTGAAATAGTTGCATCTGCACTCATGCATCATGTCTAAAATTTCTCAAAGTTGAATTGAGGTTTGTTGAAACCCTCAGAAATCAGTTCAAAAATAACCAACTTTAAAACATTCTCAAATGAGTCCAAGAAAATGTCCCTGGTATTCTATAAAAATATTGGCAAGAGGTGAAATTCAAACCAATATTTTTAGGAGCTCGGAAACATTTATTTTGGCCATTTGAATCAATCCAATAAATATTTGAATTCGATCTATATTTATTATATAATAAATATATGTTCAATAATTCTGAAAAATTGTTGCGTGGCTTTGGATAAGTCCATTTAGTTCACACAATTATTTTCGTGAAGATTAAAATTGATTTGGTGTTAAAACTAAATCAAAAACAAACTGCAAAAATTAGAAAAGAGGAAACAAATAGGAAACACACACAGAGAGAGAGAGAGAGAGTGCTCACCTGGCTCAGCCCACCAGGCCCAACACTGTGGGCCCAGCCCATAGGGGCACGCCCGTGTTCTTCCTTCAGCCAGTAGGCAGAGGAGAGGCGTGAAGCGCGTGCGTGCTGCTTCAGCCACCTCCTGCTTCCACCTGGGAGCCCCGATCCTTCCCTCGTCGCCGCCCTGGACCCCTCTCTGCCTCTCCCCGTTACTCTCTGCTCTCGCCCCCTCTCTCTCGCACAACCGAGCGTTGCCATCGCCACCGCTCGCTGCCACCGTGCCCACCGAGCTCGCCTAGCCTTCCCGCCATGGCAGAAAGATCCCCGTCGACCTCTACGCCATCTCCGCCGATACACGCGACCGGATGCGCCCCACAGCGGCTTCCTTGACCTCCTCTTCAACATTCGGGCTCCGAGATCGCCGGAGACCCCGCGCTCGACTCGCTGCCCTCCCCCCCCCCCCCCCCGAGCTCTGTGAGGCCACCGCTGCACTCGCCGTGAGCTCCTCTTTCTTCTCACCCTAGACACGTCGCTCGAGCTGCCCCCTAACCCCGTTGGCCATCACGGCCGAGAGCTCGGCTCCGCCGGCCATGTCGCCGTCGTGGCCACAGACGCGTAAGCTCGAAACCGAGCGCGTCACCGCACTCACCACGTCCCCAGGAGCTCGCAGCACCGCTCCGCATATCCTGCCATGCCTCCTAGCGACGATCCCGAACTCGTCCGAGCACCGGCAGCCGCCAACGTCATCGCCGGCGTCTTTTCCGACCACCCCGAGCCCGAACACCACCACCACTGGACGCGGACGGGTCTCCTCGTCACGTAGAGCCTCTCCGCCGCGCAAATGGTCGCCTGTGGACGATTCCCGATGCCTCTGCCGCGTTCGGCCTCGCCGGCGGCTAATCGCCAGCGGGTTGACCGCTTTGACCGTCGGTTGTTTAGCCCCGGTTAACCTGGGGATTTGACCTCCCCTGGGTCTATGACATACGGGCCCCGCCCGACTAATTAAACTAGTTTAGGTCTATACTTAATTAGTTTGACCTAGGTTAGTGCTAATTAAACTAGGTTAGTTTAGTTAGACACTGACATGCGGGCCCCACTGGTCAGTTTGACCTGGGCCGCCCCGTTGACTCGCTTATGTCATTCTGACGCAGTAATTCATTTTCTGGAATTAGTTTAATTCTAGATAATTAGAAAATCCAGAAAATTGCCTAAACTTCTAAAAATCATAGAAAATCAACCGTAACTCCAAATGAAATAATTTATGTATGAAAAATGATCAAAAAAATCCAAAGAATCCGTTTATGGCATTTTCATGCATGTTAGACCAACTTATATCCTCTGTTTAGGACAATTCAAGTAAATGACATTTAAGAAAGCACATATGGAGTTTGAATTTGAACCTAGTGTTCAAACCAACTCCATTTAACTTGTTGCTAGTTGCATTAGGCCAATCAACAGCATATTGCCATGTCACATTCATGCATCATATTGTTGCATTGCATTGATTGTGTCCTTCTCTGTTTGCCGGTAACCGTCCCCTCTCAGTCGATGATGTTTCCGACGACGTGATCGATGACATCGATGAAGAACTATACTATCTTTGGAAGTGCCAGGCAAGCAAAACCCCCTTGTTCATTCCGATACAATCCCACTCTCTCGCTCCTGCTCTCTTTTACTGCATTAGGACAACAACGATTCATCTGTTACTTGTTGCGGTAGTTGAACCCCTTACCCTCTACATGACCTGTCATTGCCACAGTAAATAGATGAAACCCACTAGCATGAGTAGGAGTTGTTTGAGCCCTCATGTGCCTACTCATTCATGCTTGTTTGTCATGCCTGCTATTGCTTAGAGTTGTATCAGGCCTGATTCATCGGGCATGAATTGGAAAGTCATGAACATGTCCTACTGTGTGTGAGTTAAGTGTGTTGAACACGATTTGGTAAAGGTATCGATGAGAGGCCATGTAGGAGTACATGGTGGGTTGTTTCATTGGAACCGTCCTTAAGCACCGAGATCTGTATATGTGATTTAAGAACCATCTACTACCATGCATTGGGCCCGAAACCAATGGACCCTCTCGGCTTCTTAACCACCATATTCCTCTGTCCAGGAGTTGCAACTAGTTTCTGGTGTTTGTAGGATATGTGTTGGTGGCCGTGCATAGCGCTGACCCCAGGGGTGGGCTATGATGCGGAAGATACACCATGGTCGGGCATGCCGAGCGCCCGTTTGGTGTCTCGGAACCCTGTACTGAAAGGATCGAGAAGAGGTGTCTAGAGGGGGGTGATTAGACACTAAGTGCCAAAAGTTGCAGTTTTTAATATTCTTAAGTTTAAGTGGAGTTTAAGCACAAGTTTAACAAACACAATACATATCAAGCAAGCATGCAATGAGTATATGAGCAGCAGAAAGTAAAGCATGCAACTTGCAAGAATGTAAAGAGAAGGGTTTGGAGTATTCAAACGCAATTGGAGACACGGATGTTTTTGTCGTGGTTCCGATAGGTGGTGCTATCGTACATCCACGTTGATGGAGACTTCAACCCACGGAGGGTAACGGTTGCGCGAGTCCACGGAGGGCTCCACCCACGAAGGGTCCATGAAGAAGCAACCTTGTCTATTCCATCACGGCCGTCGCCCACGAAGGACTTGCCTCACTAGCGGTAGATCTTCATGAAGTAGGCGATCTCCTTGCCCTTACAAACTCCTTGGTTCAACTCCACAATCTTGTTGGAGGCTCCCAAGTGACACCTAGCCAATCTAGGAGACACCACTCTCCAAGAAGTAACAAATGGTGTGTCGATGATGAACCCCTTGCTCTTGTGCTTCAAATGATAGTCTCCCCAACACTCAACTCTCTCTCACAGGATTTGGATTTGGTGGAAAGAAGATTTGAGTGGAAAGCAACTTGGGAAAGGCTAGAGATCAAGATTCATATGGTTGGAATGGAATATCTTGACCTCAACACAAGTGTAGGTGGTTCTCTCTCAGAAAATGTGTATTGGAAGTGTAGGTATCTTCTGATGGCTCTCTCCACGAATGAAGAGTGGGTGGAGGGGTATATATAGCCTCCACACAAAATCTAACCGTTACACACAATTTGCCAAACTCAGTGGGACCGAATGGTTAAACTCGGTCGGACCGATTCAGCAAACCTAGTGACCATTAGGATTTTCGGTGGGACTGAGATGCAACTCGGTAGGACCGATATGGTTAGGGTTAGGGCATAACGTAATCTCGGTGTGACCGATTACACAAACTCGGTAGAACCAATTTTGGTAATAAGCTAACCAGAGAGTTGGTCAGGTAAACTCGGTGGGACCGATTCGCTCATCTCGGTGAGACCGAAGTGTGACAAAAGGGAAGCAGAGAGTTTACATTGCAATCTCGGTGGGATCGATCGCTCATCTCTGTAAGACCGAAACTTTACGAAGGGAAACAGAGAGATTACAATCCCATCTCGGTGAGACCGAGATCCCTATCGGTGAGACCGATTTGCCTAGGGTTTGTGGCAGTGGCTATGACATTTGAAACTCAGTGGCGCCGGATAGAAAGAATCGGTGGGGCCGAGTTTGACTTTTGGTTTAGGTCATATGTGGGTGTGGGAAGGTAGTTCAGGGTTTTGGAGCATATCACTAAGCATTTTGAGCAAGCAAGCCATTAAGCAACACCTCATCCCTCCTTGATAGTATTGGCTTTTCCTATAGACTCAATGTGATCTTGGATCACTAAAATATAAAATGTAGAGTCTTGAGCTTCAAGCTTGAGCCAAACTTTTTATCCTTAGCATCTTGAAGGGGTTCCACATCCTCTAGTCCATGCCACTCCATTGTTGAACTTATCTGAAACATACTAGGTAAAAGTGTTAGTCCAACAAGAGATATGTTGACATTAATTACCAAAACCACCCAGGGAGCACTTGTGCTTTCAATCTCCCCCTTTTTGGTAATTGATGACAACATACATCAAAACTTTAGATAAAGATATAGAGAATAGCAAGTAAAGCTTTGGAAAGACATGTAACATGCATAGGCTCCCCCTACATGTATGCAATCATGTGAATATTGAATATAGGAGCATGTGAGTGCGTAAACATGACAGAGTAAGCAATGTGTTACATGTACCTTGGCTATATGCATCAGAGCAAATGATGTGAATGTGAGAAATGTACCTTCATGCTCATGAGTCCTTCTTGCAAACAGTATGTACATCAGCAAGAATTTCTCATTCACATGACTGTGATGCATATACTTACCTTGTGGTCTTGAGTTGGCTTAGGATGGGATGAACCTGTGCAAACAAGGTTAAATAACACAGATACACCTACTGACCAGAGCAAGCAAGAGAAACCACAAGAGAACCAAGACTGGGATGACATGTAGAGTGAGTACTAAGTACCACATTGGATATAGACATGTCCCCAAAGGTAAAGATATGCAATAAAATCAGAGATTTCCTTCCCTTAGATGTCTTTCTCCCCCTGAATCTGCATGGGATATTGGGAGAAGATAGGGAACAGAAAATCAGAGCAACAAAAAAGAAAACAACAGAGCTTGAGCTAAGGCAAGCAACCAAACATGTCTTTCCCCTCTTAAAGACATGTGACATCTCTCCTCTTGAACACCAAGCATCTAGGGTCTTTGATGATATTACTTTCTCCTAGTTGAGAAACTCTCTCCCCCTGAGTATTCTCTCTTTCCCCCCCTATAGGAAGGATTAAGCTTTGATGTGATCTCTCTCTCCCCCTTTGACATCAATTTCCAAGAAGGGCTCTTCTGGACATGTGATACAAATGGGTTGGTCCTCGAGTCATAGAGCAAAGCAGCATGTCTAATATGATGTTGGTAGAGGACAAGAATCATTGAGTGGAGCTGGAGCAAACAGAAATCAGGAATAAGTGGCAAGTTGGTTTTCCTGTGGTGGAATCGGTGACTCCGAGTTGTGTGCTTCGGTTGCACCGAAAGATTTCAGTTGGGCCGAAGAGAACAAACCGGTGTGACCGAGTTCATTGGAGTGAAACCACTTGTCACCTCAGCTCACTAGACTAATAAAATCTCACAAGGATATGCAAGGAATTTACTGAAAGATTTGCAATGAATTGGATGCAGAAAATGCAGAACAAAAAGGAAAGAAAAGAAACTAAAAGTTCTAGATGAAGTTTTTTTTGAAAGGGGAAACAAATATGCAAGAGACAAAAGCACGGAGAGACACACGAGAACTTCATCTAGAGATGGTCGGCGACAAAGTCACCTATGTTAGAGTATATTGACTTAGGAGTCAAGTGAGTGCACTTGATCATAGGTCATACTCATCGTTTAAGCTCAAAATGGGGTTACCATTTTTCGTTTAAGCCTTTTGATGTATTCACATCTTGTCGAGTTGCTTTGACTCATGACTTGGAGTAAAGCTTCTCTAAGATGGAATAACATACCTTGGGTGGTGGTGTTGATCTTGCTCATGTAGTTAAACTTGTGTGGGTTGCTCAAGGTTGATGTAGTTCATCAAGGGTTGGGAGCACCACTTGGAGTTTGAGTTCATCTACCTACAGGGGTTAGCTTTGCAAGGAAGAGCACTTGTGTATCCAAAATGACAATCATGAGACTCAACATAGAATTTGCCAAAGGATATGTTTGAATGGTTTCATGCTTCCTTGTCTTCAACCACCATCGTGTAGATACTTGGTGATGTAGAGATTGCTCAAGATGTGAGTGAGTTGCAATCTCATAGATTTAGATTCAACCAAGTACCTACACGGGTTAGATAACATGCAAGGTACAAATATATCCAAGACATATGAATAGCATCATAAGAGAAATATCGAGGATTAGTCATAGGCTCATGCCCCGCATGTATCAAATGGAGTTCCTACTCCAAGTTTGAAGCGTCAATGATGTTCAATTCACCTCTCAACCTGCAAAACACTTTCTCATCAAGTGGTTTAGTGAATATATCCGCCAATTGCTTATCGGTGCGAACATGCTTAAGGTTAATGTCCCCTTTTGCAACATGATCTCGAATGAAATGATGACGATTGTGAGCAATCTTAATAGCACTTTCATTGTCACATAGCAATGGAACATGTTTCACATATATCCCATAATCTTTAAGAGTTTGGGTCATCCAATGTAATTGAGCACAACATGAACCAGCGGCAATGTATTCCGCTTCGGCGGTGGATAAAGATACCGAGTTTTATTTCTTGGAAGACCAAGACACAAGAGATCTACCAAGGAATTGACAAGTACCCGAAGTGGATTTTCTATCAACCTTGTCTCCGGCATAGTACGAATCGGAGTAGCCAACAAGATCAAAAGAGGACCTCTTAGGATACCAAATGCCAAAATTTGGTGTATGGATTAGGTATCTCACTATCATTTTCACAGCCTTAAGATGACACTCTTTAGGAGCAGCTTGATATCGTGCACACATGCACACACTTAGCATAATATCGGGACGAGAGGCACATAGATATAACAATGAACCAATCATAGAGCGATAAACCTTTTGATCAACCGGTTCACCATCTTTGGTCAAATCAAGATGTCCACTAGTAGGCATGGGTGTAGTCATACCTTTGCATTCTTGCATATTGAACTTCTTGAATAAGTCCTTGGTGTACTTCGTTTGAGAGACAAAGGTACCTTCCTTAGTTTGCTTGATTTGCAAACCGAGAAAGAATTTGAGTTCACTCATCATAGACATCTCAAACTTGTCCGACATTAGCTTTCCAAACTTCTCACTAAAATGAGGGTTAGTTGAACCAAATATGACATCATCAACATAAATTTGGCACACTAGTTCTCCATTAACCCTTTTAGTAAAAAGAGTAGAATCAATTTTACCAATTTCAAAGCCTTTTTCAATAAGGAACTTGGTCAAGCATTTATACCATGCCCTAGGAGCTTGTTTAAGTCCATAAAGGCCTTTGTGAAGTTTGTAAACATGATTAGGTTTCTTAGGATTGACGAAGCCAGGAGGTTGCTTAACATAAACTTCCTCCTCAATTTTGCCATTTAGAAAAGCACTTTTAATGTCCATTTGGTACAAGGTGATATCATGATGATTAGCATAAGCAAGTAAGATGCGAATGGACTCAAGTCTAGCAACGGGAGCATATGTCTCACCATAGTCCATACCTTCAACTTGTGTGTAGCCTTGGGCGACGAGACGTGCTTTGTTGCAAACCACTTGTCCATCTTCATCTTGCTTGTTGCGAAATACCCATTTGGTACCAATGATGTTGTGGTTGTTGTCGGGCTTCTCGACCAATGTCTACACTTGATTTCTCTCAAAGTTGTGTAGCTCTTCATGCATAGCGTTTATCCAGTCCGGATCCTCCAATGCTTCTTCAACCTTCATAGGTTCAATGCTAGAGATGAATGAGTAATGTTCACAAAAGTTAGCTAAATGAGTTTTAGAGCAAGTGATTCTCCCGGTTTGGATATCATTGTAGATTTGCTCGACGGGATGATCCTTAGCAATTCTTGCTCGAACTCGTGAAAGCTTTTGCTTGGGTCGGGGTGGAACATCCTCTTCATCTTGTGCTTCTTCTTGGCCTTCTTCATTGTTGACGTTGTCGTTCTCTTGTCATGGTGGAGAAGGAGGTTGTTGATGTTCATCTTGGTGCGCTTCCTCGTTTTCTTCATCTTGGCGTGTCCCACTTGTGGATGCTTCCGTATCAACTCTTGGTTCACCTTGTCGTAAGGTAGAAGCTTCCACTTGGACGGACGAGGTACTCTCCTTCACTTCCGTTGGACGAATCTTGCCAATGGACAAGTCTTGAATTGCTTCCGAAGGGTCTTTGTCTCCTACATCAATTGGCAATTGCTCTACTTGCGAGCCGTTAGATTCATCAAACTTCACATCTACCGTCTCTTCAACCTTTCGGGTGAAATTGTTGTAGACACGGTAAGTGTGAGAGTTTGAGCCATAACCAAGTAGGAAACCTTCATGAGATTTAGGAGCAAATTTAGAACGACGATGTTTATCAAGAATGTAGCACTTTGAGCCGAATACTCGAAAGTATCCAACTTGGGGTTTGTTACCGGTGAGGAGCTCGTATGTCGTCTTGCCGAGTAGCTTGTGAAGATACAAGCGATTTTTTGCATGACAAGTTGTCTCAACCGCTTCCGCCCAAAAGTGCTTTGGTGTTTTGTACTCATCAAGCATCGTTCTTGCCATCTCGATAAGAGTCCAGATCTTCCTTTCAATAACTCCATTTTGTTGAGGTGTGTATGTAGCCGAGAACTCGTGTGAAATCCCTTCTTCGTCAAGAAAGGTGTCCACATTTGCATTCTTGAACTCCGTTCCGTTGTCGCTCCGAACCTTCTTGATCTTCACGTCAAACTGATTTTGGGCCTTCCTAGCGAAGTTTTTGAAGATCTTTTGGACCTGCGATTTGTCATCAAGAAAGAACACCCACGTAAATCTTGAAAAATCATCAACTATGACTAGACCAAATGAGTTACCACCGAGACTCTTGTAGGCATTTGGACCAAAGGGATCCATGTGAAGTAGCTCGAGTGGTCTTCTTGTGGTCATGATGTTCTTCGCGCGGTGACTTCCTCCAACTTGTTTCCCTGCTTGACAAGCACTACAAAGTCTATCCTTGTCAAATATGACATCTTTTATTCCAAGGATATGATCACCTTTAATAAGCTTATCAAGATTTCGCATACCAACATGACCTAGTCTTCTATGGCACAACCAGCCTTTAGAAGATTTGGTAATTAAGCAAGTTCTAGGTTGAGCCTTTTTAGTGAAATCAACAATGTAAAGATCTCCTCTACGTATACCGATAAAGACCATTTTATGATTGTCTCTACGAAACACTTGGCAATCTACTTCAGTGAATAAGACATTGAAACTGAAATCCGCAAGTCTAGAAACTGAAAGTAAATTGTATCCAAGGGATTCAACGAGCATGACATTTTGTATGGAGCTATCATGTGAGATGGCCACCTTACCAAGGCCAACCACCTTACCCTTTGAATTATCACCAAAAGTGACATATTTTCAAGGGCCGTCATTTTCAGCAAGCTCACGGAACATATCTTTATCTCCGGTCATATGATCAGTACATCCACTATCAAGGACCCATTCCTGTCCTACAGCCATGTAGCGCGAAGATTTGACATAAGACCAAAATGCCTCATTGCATCATCAAGATCATAGTCACTATCATCATCTTCATCATAGTATTCATGTTCAATATCATCTTGTGATTGATCAATTCCTAGAGAGGGTAATTCATTAGATAAATGATCATCACAATGGTTACCTTTTATGAATTCTAATAGCTTCGGATATGATATCGCTAATGATTCCAACATTTCCTTTAGCACGCATGAGATTGGTAAGCTCAAATAGACAATCACCAAAGCTAGGATCACTAGAGTTCATCTTACTCAAGGCAATAGACTTATGGAGAATTTCATCTAAATTTTTCAAGGAATAAGCTGGAAATCATTCCTCAAGAAATCTCCATATGGTGTAGGCACACTTGAGAGTAGGCAAACATCTAATCAAGTTTCTAGGCAAGCCTCTAATGATGAGCTCAACAGTTCTAAGATTGCGAATCATGTCAATATCCTCATCTAGGGTAGGGTGCAAAGGATCAACATGAGGTGCACCAGGGCTAGTAATGTACTTGTTCAAATGATATTCATTGAAAATCTCAAGCATTTCATTTTTCCACTCATGAAAATACTCTCCATACTCTATGTCTAAGACTCCCCAAAGTAGACACATCCATCTTCCTCCAATGGTGTTTAAACCAAGGCAATGGAGACCAAAGCTCTGATACCAATTGAAAGGATCGAGAAGAGGTGTCCAGAGGGGGGTGATTAGACACTAAGTGCCAAAAGTTGCAGTTTTTAATATTCTTAAGTTTAAGTGGAGTTTAAGCACAAGTTTAACAAACACAATACATATCAAGCAAGCATGCAATGAGTATATGAGCAGCGGAAAGTAAAGCATGCAACTTGTAAGAATGTAAAGAGAAGGGTTTGGAGTATTCAAACGCAATTGGAGACACGGATGTTTTTGTCGTGGTTCCAATAGGTGGTGCTATCGTACATCCACATTGATGGAGACTTCAACCCACGAAGGGTAACGGTTGCACGAGTCCACGGAGGGCTCCACCCACGAAGGGTCCACGAAGAAGCAACCTTGTCAATTCCATCACGGTCGTCGCCCACGAAGGACTTGCCTCACTAGCGGTAGATCTTCACGAAGTAGGCGATCTCCTTGCCCTTACAAACTCCTTGGTTCAACTCCACAATCTTGTTGGAGGCTCCCAAGTGACACCTAGCCAATCTAGGAGACACCACTCTCCAAGAAGTAACAAATGGTGTGTTGATGATGAACCCCTTGATCTTGTGCTTCAAATGATAGTCTCCCCAACACTCAACTCTCTCACGGGATTTGGATTTGGTGGAAAGAAGATTTGAGTGGAAAGAAACTTGGGAAAGGCTAGAGATCAAGATTCATATGGTTGGAATGGAATATCTTGACCTCGCCACAAGTGTAGGTGGTTCTCTCTCAGAAAATGTGTATTGGAAGTGTAGGTATGTTCTGATGGCTCTCTCCACGAATGAAGAGTGGGTGGAAGGGTATATATAGCCTCCACACAAAATCTAACCGTTACACATAATTTGCCAAACTCGGTGGGACCGAATGGTTAAACTCGGTCGGACCGATTCAGAAAACCTAGTGACCGTTAGGATTTTTGGTGGGACTGAGATGCAACTCGGTAGGACCGATATGGTTAGGATTAGGGCATAACGTAATCTCAGTGTGACCGATTACACAAACTCGGTAGGACCAATTTTGGTAATAAGCTAACCAGAGAGTTGGTCAGGTAAACTCGGTGGGACCGATTCGCTCATCTCGGTGAGACCGAAGTGTTACAAAAGGGAAACAGAGAGTTTACATTGCAATCTCGGTGGGACAGATCGCTCATCTCGGTAAGACCGAAACGTTACGAAGGGAAACAGAGAGATTACAATCCCATCTCGGTGAGACCGAGATCCCTATCAGTGAGACCGATTTGCCTAGGGTTTGTGGCAGTGGCTATGACATTTGAAACTCGGTGGTGCCGGATAGAAACAATCGGTGGGGCCGAGTTTGACTTTTGGTTTAGGTCATATGTGGGTGTGGGAAGGTAGTTGAGGGTTTTGGAGCATATAACTAAGCATTTTCAGCAAGCAAGCCATTAAGCAACACCTCATCCCTCCTTGATAGTATTGGCTTTTCCTATAGACTCAATGTGATCTTGGATCACTAAAATATAAAATGTAGAGTCTTGAGCTTCAAGCTTGAGCCAAACTTTTTGTCCTTAGCATCTTGAAGGGGTTCCACATCCTCTAGTCCATGCCACTCCATTATTGAACTTATCTGAAACATACTAGGTAAAAGTGTTAGTCCAACAAGAGATATGTTGACATTAATTACCGAAACCACCCAGGGAGCACTTGTGCTTTCATGTACACATCGTTCGGGGCCGTATGTGGAAACCTCGGCCGGACTCCCTGCGGATGGAACCTCGATAGGCGATAAACCTGGACTAGAGACTTGAGTGTTTAGGTAGGCCGTGGCCGACACCCTCATTGGGCTTCCGCTTGAAGGTTGTCAAGTACATGTCGTGTAAACAATGGTAAGTGGTGAGAGCGTGTGTGAAGAAGTACACCCCTGCAGGGTTGACATCATCTATTCGAATAGCCGTGTCCGCGGTAAAGGACTGCTTGGTTGCCTATACATTTCATATATAACTTGAAGTGGATACTCTAAAACTCGCAAGATAAGCGTGAGTGCTATGGATGGCCTTCTTGTAGGGAGACGGGAGCGGATCCATAGTGGTGTATTGATATGGTGAATATGTGGACTCATGTGCGCCACCTCAAAAGAGTTGCTTGTAGTCGTAGTTCAGGTTAGCCACTGAGTCAAAGCTGGCTTGCTGCAGTTAAACTCCACTACCCCTTTGTTGATGCCGATGCATATGTAGCTAGTTCTGATGTAAGTCTTGCTGAGTACTTTTGTACTCATGTTTGCTTAATTTATGTTTTGCAGAGAGACTTCAGTCTCGCTAGTAGTTCCGCGTGGACTTCGACGTTTAGCTTGATACCTCAGCTACGATCTTGTGCCCTCGGTAGGATCTGGTAGATAGTCAGGCTTCTTAGCCTTTTTCATTTGTAGATGTTTGTACTCAGACATGTTGAGCTTCCGCATGTGCTTTGATTTGTATGCTATGATTGTTGGGTCATGAGGCCCATGTTTGTAATTTCTCACTCCTCAAAGCCTAATGAATAAATACTTGAGTCGTAGAGTTATGTTGTGATGCCATGTTGTATTTATACATATCGAGCATATTGTGTGTATGATTGAAATGCTTGGTATGTGTGGGATCCAACAATCTAGTTGTTTATCCTTGGCAGCCTCTCTTATGGGGAAATGTAGTCTAGTGCTTCCATGAGCCATAGTAGTCCGCTACAGCCCGGTTCACCAGAGTCCTGCTAGCCCAGCACTACTGCTCAGGACACTTGGCTGGCCGGCATGTGTTTCACTTTGTTCCTATGTCTGTCCCTTTGGGGAAATGTCACGCGGTGACATCCGGAGTCCTGCCTAGCCTGCTACAGCCCGGGTTCCCCGAAGTCCTGTTAGCCCAGTGCTACAGCCCGAATTCACACGCTGTTGACCGACATGCTCGATGTGATTCATGTATGCTTGTCCCCATAGGTCTGTGCCGCATTGGGTCCACGACTAGCCATGTCGGCCCGGGTTCTTTGTCATATGGATGCTAGCGACACTACCATATACATGAGCCAAAAGGCGCAAACGATCCCGGGCCATGGTAAGGCGACACCCGTGGGAATACCGTGTGTGAGGCCGCAAAGTGATATGAGGTGTTACCGGCTAGATCGATGTGACTTGGAATCGGGGTCCTGACAGCTTTGGTATCAGAGCCTGACTGCCTGTAGGATTACCAAGCCAAACTGGTCGAAGTTGAGTCTAGAAATGCTTTAGTTATATAAGGGAATTGATTGTGGAAGGGAACGTAAGGCTCTTTTTACTCCTTTACCTTATGCCCTTTTGATCTGAGTCACCCTCTTCTCTTCTACGGGGATTAAGAACTAGGCTTATCATCTTTCTATCAGGATCACGTGTTACTAATTCGTAGACTTGTAGGATTGATGGATTCAAGTCTCAGTTCAGTTTCTATTACTTCTGTATGTTCATAGCTGGCCTCAGAACCTTGATATTGTGATGTTGAGTAGTCATGCCACTATTTTGTAGGATGTCTCAAATATTTTTGAGCATTTACAGCCGTTATGCTGTCTGAGTCATCCCAAGTTTCTAGATAGTCTGATGCACTTGCAGTCATTCCTCCATGTTCCTGATGTCCATTTGGGCCAGATTAATCACACTAATCGGTGAGTTGAGGTACTCTGTTGCCTCGACATATATGTTGGAGCTATTATTATGCCCCTAGGTGTTTTAGGGAGTCACCTAGTAATCTAGCCATGTTTTGTGTTCCCAGTGTGATGATTCTGGCCACCATTCTTGAAAGCATCCCGTGATGCCATTTAGTAGTAGGTATTCTATTCCTGGGTTCTTGAACCCGAGATTCACCCTACTTACCTCATGTTGATAGTGTTGCTAGTTCCTTTAGGATATTAGTAACCTTTGCATTAGTCCTCGAGGTCCGTGGTATTACCTTCTTCCAAATACTATGAACCACTTATGGCAGAAGTTTGTTGGATCAAAAGATCACAACATGAGGGCTCTCGATGAGTTCCCCATTCTATATTGTGACTCTGCCAATCCTACCTCTCTGCATGGGTTATCCGGAAGAAACCTGTTGAACTTGATTCGACATACTAATGTATGCATCCACAACTCAGAAAGTTATATGTTCCTTTGAGTTGTCCCTCTTTAGTTGTGCATTCGTGTTATCGATGCTTACTATTCTCGTGGTCCGTCGAGCCGTTCTATTTCAGAATGACTAGGAGAAACAAACTCCAGTACCTCATCCATATCTAGGATTGGTTCAAAGCAGTTGTATTCCGCAGATCAAAATGCTGATCCAGCTTTTGATTATGTTCTACCTTGAAGTATTGCCCTCTTTATGTCAGGAATATCATAGGAATTGCACAACCTCCTATGAACTCTTGATATAGTGATACTTCTCGCCATCATCGTTCATTCCTCGACCTCCGTGTTATTGTAACCGGAATACCGACAAGTGAACCATGATGTGCGCAATCAATACTCCTAGCAACCGTGTTGCTTGGTAGTTAATGGACATTAATATCATTCTTAGCGTGTTGGTTATCGAATCACTATTCTAGGATTGATCGTGCTATCTTGTCCTTATTTCTGGTGCACTCTTCGATCTTTGAGTTAGGATTGAATCCCTTACTCTTCTGATCATGTCGTCTGGCCTTGAAAAGCAAGATTGTTCTCGAGCTTAGAGACATATCGGTGGTTCGTGATTTTCTGAAAATCTTCTCGGAAGTGTTACCAGGTTGTCACCTAACCGATATGTTGAGTTCGTGATCAAGTTGGTTTTCCAATAAACCACTCTTTCTCCAAAAATCTGTGTTGGATATCCCTGAGCTAGTTGGTTGAGCTAGACAACAACTTGGAGAGTTGGAAGGTGAAAGCTTTGCTTAACTTAGCTCATCTCTAAGGGATATCTTGTGTGTGTGTGTTTAAGAAAGATATATCTTCACCAATTGGTCCTCGTGATCAGTTGTTGAATCTATTGTCTTGTTAAAACTTTGACTTGAGTATGGGCTATCGTCAAGTCAAATCAGAACCAACGATGTTCGTAATGTTGTCCTACTCGTGGTTGATCCCTCGAGCATACACCGTTGCATCTTTTGGTCTGACCAATGCTATCACCGTGTTCACATGATGGTGGAAGTCCAGTGATATGGAAATTACGATGAGTAGCTACTGAGTCCATCAGCAGCATTTTGTCTCCCCCATGATTCATGTTGAACACCAACCTAGTGTTGAAAACTTTGTAAGCAATGCCTTCGTGTTCCGTTCATGAAGCTTATGCCTGGATGGAAGAAGTGACTTCCTCGAATTCATGTGCATTTGGTGCAAGTTGCCGCCGTGAGTTCGAGAAAGATTGTTTTTGTTTCCTCTGGTACCATCCCAAGTCAGTTATGCATGTGCGAATGTATTCTATGGTTTGGTAGATTAATTACCTCCACTCCATATGTATTCCCTAGCACACCAAGCCATTGATTGATTTGTTCGAGGAAAAGAAGTTGTTGTGTGAATACTAGTTCGTGCACAAGACTCCGACATCCTCAATGATGGTTCCCCACCTGAACTCGGTAGTGTTTCGTTGTAAGACTACTACGTGGTCATGCTTGTCTGGGACAGCATGTTCACATGTTTGTGGCAGAACCAACTCATGTTTTGGAGCTTACTACCGTAGTCCATTTCCCGAGAATCTCGCAACGCCATCTCATCGAATTGTGTTGCCAACTTTCTTTTGCAGACATGTTGAGTTTGAAGTATCCTGTTACTAACCAGATCTGAATCTCAGACAGATATGATGGTTGGAACATTCCAACATTTGCATTTTGTTCCTAGCTTGCACCGTCTTTGCGTCATTTCACTATGGGCTGCCTCCATAGTAATTCCTATTCAGGATCATCTTCAAAAGTGGTCCTACCATGGATTCCACCCATTCCCGATGAAAAGCAAAATCATCCCTTGCGTTGTCTTCGACAAGGTAATCCACATCATCCATTCTAGTCCGAGTATGTCATTCTTTTGAACTCCTTCAAATGGTCGAATGTGATTGCCTTAGGTTGGTGTAAAGAGTCTCAATGATCTATGAATCAACAGTAATTCTTTTTGCCACTTAAGGGAATACTTCTGCGAGTCACCTTCCTTAAGATGTCTCGTTATGGTATCATGGCAACTCAACTCCTCGCTACATTGACAACCATTCACCACCTTCTTAGGTGTGAAATTGTTGCCTACCTAGTGAACCTTTGTCATGTGTTTCACTCCATCCCTCTGGGCGTATGCTTCGTGTCTCAGCTCGAGAGTTGTTTCAGCATCTCGCTCCATGAGTTGATCTTGAGTTGTTCGATCTTCGATAAGATCGATCCTTCTAGAGTTTTCTCTTTCCTCTCATTGTCATGTTAGTTGGAGTTCTCGGGGCAAGACATCGAGACAATGATGGTGATCGAATCAACGGTATTATGAAGTGCCACCTGGATCATGAAGATTGTGTTAGTTTGCGTTTCCCTTCCATCTTACCCTACGCTTGAATCTCGGGACGAGATTCTTGTTTAGTGGGGGTGAGTTGTCACAGACCTAGAATACCTGAGTGAAATAGTTGCATCTGCACTCATGCATCATGTCTAAAATTTCTGAAAGTTGAATTGAGGTTTGTTGAAACCCTCAGAAATCAGTTCAAAAATAACCAACTTTAAAATCTTCTCAAATGAGTCCAAGAAAATGTCCCTGGTATTCTATAAAAATATTGGCAAGAGGTAAAATTCAAACCAATATTTTTAGGAGCTCAGAAACATTTATTTTGGCCATTTCAATTAATCCAATAAATATTTGAATTGGATCTATATTTGTTATATAATAACTATATGTTCAATAATTCTGAAAAATTGTTGTGTGGCTTTGGATAAGTCCATTTAGTTCACACAATTATTTTCATGAAGTTTAAAATTGATTTGGTGTTAAAACTAAATCAAAAACAAACTGCAAAAATTAGAAAAGAGGAAACAAATAGGAAACACACACACACACATAGAGTGCTCACCTGGCTCAGCCCACCAGGCCCAACACTGTGGGCCCAGCCCACAGGGGCACGCCCGTCTTCTTCCTTTAGCCAATAGGCAGAGGAGAGGCGTGGCGCGCGTGCTTGCGGCTTCAGCCACCTCCTGCTTCCACCTGGGAGCCCCGATCCTTCCCTCGTCGCCGCCCTGGACCGCTCTTTGCCTCTCCCCGTTACTCTGTGCTCTCGCCCCCTCCTCTAACCCTCTCTCTCGCGTGCAACCGAGCGTTGCCATCGCCGCCGCTTGCTGCCACCGTGCCCACCGAGCTCGCCTAGCCTTCCCACCATGGCAGAAAGATCCGTCGTCGACCTCTACGCCATCTCCGTCGATCCACGCGACCGGATGCGCCCCACAGTGGCTTCCTCGACCTCTTCTTCAACCTTCGGGCTCCGAGATCGCCGGTGACCCCGCGCTCGACTCGCTGCCCCCCCCCCCCCCCCCCGAGCTCTCTGAGGCCACCGCTGCACTCGCCGTGAGCTCCTCTTTCTTCTCCCCCTAGCCACGTCGCTCGAGTTGCCCCCTAACCCCGTTGGCCATCACGGCCGAGAGCTCGGCTCCGCTGGCCATGTCGTTGTCGTGGCCATAGACGCGTATGCTCGAAACCGAGCGCGTCACCGCACTCACCACGTCCCCTGGAGCCCGCAGCACCGCTCTGTATCTCCTGTCGTGCCTCCTAGCGACGACCCCGAACTCATCCGAGCTCCGGCAGCCGCCAACATCGTCGCCGGCGTCTTTTCCGACCACCCCGAGCCCAAACACCACCACCACTGGACGCGGACGAGTCTCCTTGTCACGTAGAGCCTCTCCGCCGCGCAAATGGTCGCGTGTGGGCGATTCCCGATGCCTCCGCCGCGTTCGGCCTCGCCGGCGGCTAAACACCGGCGGGTTGACCGCTTTGACCGCCGGTGGTTTAGCCCCGGTTGACCTGGGGATTTGACCTCCCCTGGTTTTATGACATGCGGGCCCCGCCCGACTAATTAAACTAGTTTAGGTCTATACTTAATTAGTTTGACCTAGGTTAGTGCTAATTAAACTAGGTTAGTTTAGTTAGACACTAACACGCGGGCCCCACTGGTCAGTTTGACCTGGGCCGCCCCGTTGACTCGCTTATGTCATGCTGATGCAGTGCTGACGCAGTAATTCATTTTCTGGAATTAGTTTAATTCTAGATAATTAGACAATCCAGAAAATTGCCTAAACTTCTAAAAATCATAGAAAATCAACCGTAACTCCAAATGAAATAATTTATATATGAAAAATGATCAGAAAAATCCAAAGAATCTGTTTATGGCATTTTTATGCATGTTAGAGCAACTTATATCCTATGTTTAGGACAATTAAAGTAAATGACATTTAAGAAAGCACATATGGAGTTTGAATTTGAACCTAGTGTTCAAACCAACTCCATTTAACTTGTTGCTAGTTGCATTAGGCCAATCAATAGCATATTGCCATGTCACATTCATGCATCATATTGTTGCATTGCATTGATTGTGTCCTTCTTTGTTTGCCGGTAACCGTCCCCTCTCAGTCGACGATGTTTCCGACGACGTGATCGATGACACCGATGAAGAACTATACTATCTTCGGAAGTGCCAGGCAAGCAAAACCCCCTTGTTCATTCCGATACAATCCCACTATCTCGCTCCTGCTCTCTTTTACTGCATTAGGACAACAACGATTCATATGTTACTTGTTGCGGTACTTGAACCCCTTATCCTCTACATGACCTGTCATTGCCACAGTAAATAGATGAAACCCACTAGCATGAGTAGGAGTTGTTTGAGCCCTGATGTTTGAGCCCTGATGAGTAGGAGTTGTTGTGGTAGTTGTTTGGTCCTCTGTCCAGGAGTTGCAACTAGTTTCTGGTGTTTGTAGGATATGTGTTGGCGGCCATGCATAGCGCTGACACCAGGGGTGGGCTATGATGCGGTAGATACACCGTGGCCGGGCATGCCGAGCGCCCGTTTGGTGTCTCGAAACCCTGTACACATCGTTCGGGGCCGTATGTGGAAACCTCGGTCGGACTCCCTGCAGATGGAACCTGGATAGGTGATAAACCTGGACTAGAGACTTGAGTGTTTAGGTAGGCCGTGGCCGACACCCTCGTTGGGCTTCCGCTTGAAGGTTGCCGAGTACATGTCGTGTAAACGACGGTAAGTGGTGAGAGCGTGTGTGAAGAAGTACACCGCTACAGGGTTAACATCATCTATTCGAATAGCCGTGTCCGCGGTAAAGGACTGCTTGGTTGCCTATACAGTTCATAGATAACTTGAAGTGGATACTCTAAAACTCGCAAGATAAGCGTGAGTGCTATGGATGGCCTTCTCGTAGGGAGACGGGACCGGATCCATAGTGGTGTATTGATATGGTGAATATGTGGACTCGTGTGCGCGACCTCAAAAGAGTTGCTTGTAGTCGTAGTTCAGGTTAGCCACTAAGTCAAAGCTGGCTTGCTGCAGTTAAACTCCACTACCCCTTTGTTGATGCCGATGCATATGTAGCTAGTTTTGATGTAAGTCTTGCTGAGTACTTTTGTACTCACGTTTGCTTAATTTATGTTTTGCAGAGAGACTTCAGTCTCGCTAGTAGTTCCGCATGGACTTCGACGTTTAGCTTGATACCTCAGCTACGATCTTGTGCCCTCGGCAGGATCTGGTAGATAGTCAGGCTTCTTAGCCTTTTTCATTTGTAGATGTCTGTACTCAGACATGTTGAGCTTCCGCATGTTCTTTGATTTGTATGCTATGATTGTTGGGTCATGAGACCCATGTTTGTAATTTCTCGCTCCTCGGAGCCTAATGAATAAATACTTGAGTCGTAGAGTTATGTTGTGATGCCATGTTGTATTTACACATATCGAGCATATTGTGTGTATGATAGAAATGCTTGGTATGTGTGGGATTCGACAATCTAGTTGTTTATCCTTGGCAGCCTCTCTTATGGGGAAATGTAGTCTAGTGCTTCCATGAGCCATAGTAGTCCGCTACAGTCCGGTTCACCAGAGTCCTGCTAGCCCAGCACTACTGCTCAGGACACTTGACTGGCCGGGATGTGTTTCACTTCGTTCCTATGTCTGTCCCTTCGAGGAAATGTCACGCGGTGACATCCGGAGTCCTGCCTAGCCTGCTACAGCCCGGGTTCCCTAGAGTCCTGTTAGCCCAGTGCTACAGCCCGGATTCACACGTTGTTGACCGACATGCTCGATGTGATTCATGTATGCCTGTCCCCATAGGTCTGTGCCGCTTTGGGTCCACGACTAGCCATGTCGACCCGAGTTCTCTGTCATATGGATGCTAGCGACACTATCATATACGTGAGCCAAAAGGCGCAAACGGTCCCGGGCCATGGTAAGGCGACACCCGTGGGAATACCGTGCGTGAGGCCGCAAAGTGATATGAGGTGTTATCGGCTAGATCGATGTGACTTGGAATCAGGGTCCTGACATTATAACTCTTTGAAATATGTTCCAACCATCATATCTGACCGAGATTCAGAACTGATTGGTGTTAGGATACCTTAGACTCATGATGCCCAAGAAGGAAGGGGTGCAACACAATCTGACGAGATGGCGTTGCAAGATTATTGGGAAATGAACTATGGAAGCAAGTTCCAAATCATGTGTTCATCACTAAACCAAGGAGAGGATGATGAGGTGGCTGATGCACTCAGCGACAATTCATTGAGATTTCTAAAAGATGGAGTTCCACAATTTTGTGAACAAGGAGATAACATTTGTCAGATCAAATGATATAATGATGTATGCTCGAAGAAAACATACACAATTAAACATTCGTTGAAAGGACCCAAAATATGGGCTTAGGTAGCATGATCAATGTTAGAATGGTGATTCGATAACCAATAGTCTAAGAATGAACTATCAATCATTAACTTCAAAGCAATAAGGTTGCTATAAGTACAGAATCCAAACAGCACCGTTCACTTGTTGGTATCCCAGTTAGAATCAACACTGGGACCAAGAAATGAACGAAGATGGCAAGAAGTATTACTATGTCAAGAATTCTTAAGGGGTGGTGACATTCTCAAAACATCCTTGAGATAGAAGACAGTAATACTTCAAGGTAGAACATAATACAAGCCGGATAGCAAGTTGCATCCATAACATGAATAAGTTTGTGACGAAAGGAAGGTAAGGATGTTGTTGATGGTAACTCAAATTACCAAGGGACGAGGATGGTACTTAGCATCATGAATTTGATTGATATCCTGGAAGAGCTCAGAATGTTGACGATGATCACGACACATTTGTCGAGAGATTTCATGAAGATGTAATCGATCGGTGATGATATCCGGACAAAAGAATGATGAAGCGAAAGGTTATTGGAACCACAATATGACACAAACTCGAAATCCAGCTTGTTGTTCAAGGCGACATGATATGACGAGGAAGATCGACGTAGGCTTAGCTCATCGTCAAAAATTGTGCTCCGGGAAGAAGGACCAGGTAGCACAGTTCAAATTTAGCATGATAATGATATAGCCGATCAGGCTAGGTATGACTTGAAGGATTATTAAACTCGTAAGCAACAAAAATTACTTAGAGTTATAGAATCAGAGTGTGGAATCGATTCACTTATCGGCGTTCTCGAGTGACTAACAACTCAAAACCCGGGGAATCCTAAAATCGACGAGAAGCAATACCAGATGAAGACTCATAGGAAGCAACACAGTTCTTTGTTATTCTCGAGATACCGGAGGGCAATACTCGAAGGAAGATAAAAATAGAGGTTGTGAAGATGCATTGATCTGTAGAAGACACGTGCTTTAACTTGTCCGAGAAATGGTATTAAGGAGAAAATATGGTCAGAACCACAGTTCCAAAGGACCAAACCCCAAATATAAGATGATCTTATACCAAGGGGACAATTAATTTTAAGAGAAGCTGCCATGATAAGATCTACATCGTGTCCATGGGCATGAACACAAGGTCCAAGGCCGACTCCCACGTCTTCAATGCATAACCTTCCATTCACTTCTCGTCCTAGAAGAAGGTTTAGTGCTGAAATTTTATGTGGCGAAGCTCCATAAGAGCATGACTCGTGAAAACTTTCGAGTTCACACATGTTAAGGAAGGCATAGGTTTAACCCATCGGGGCATTGTGGATATAACACAAGCTTCAATAGTAAATATCACCGGCTCGAAAGCAAAGCATGGTTGACAAAAGGAGAGGATACAATTTACCAAAGCCATTATGTATCAGAGAAAGAACTCACAAGGTGATTAATTATGAAGGACACTGTCGGATAATAATCCAAGAATGGATATGGCGATCCACAACGGTGTTGATGTGAGCATTGGCACACAACCAGTGGAAGAAACAATGCAAAGGCATTGAATTATAGAAACAACTGACTAAACCAAAGCTCAAATGCAAATGAATTATGATTTCCAAATCAAGGGATCAGAAGCCAACGGTATGATTAAGAATGCTTAAGTAGAATAGACTTAGGGGTAAAATCGACGGCAATTTGATTGGTCGAGAACCAACTCCTGTTCAAAATGATGTCTTAGCCGGAACGATGAATTCTAGGATTCAACCAAGGATCGTGAGCATCGGCAACATATTGAATCAATGGACTCAAAAGGATAGTGACAAAGGATGCCAATAAGATTACTATAGTTATGGGATTAACCATAATGTGAGCAAGCAAGAAATTCAAGAACAAAAGGCTATTAAGGATTTTCGAAAGATTGAATAGTATTTTGAAGACTTTTGTTAGTCACCTAAACAACTGGGGATGGACGGGTCCCCGGTAAGTGCGAGGAATTGTTCGTTGGGGTATTAACGCGGAAAAGAGTTGCAAAGTAGTAGGCTCAAAGGATACTCGGAATATAGGATAATCTTTCAGGGTATCAAGTAATAACAAGGGAAACTGGGAACGAAGGTATGAACGACAAGCATAATTAGTTATCCATAAGGATTATCGGTGGTCGGGAATAGCAAAAGCGGTGGGCACAAAGTCTCGAGAGAACATCGAAGAGTATCTTCGGAATCTTCTGATGAATCAAGCCATCATCTGGAATGCAGGGGCTCTCCAGGAGGAAGTAGTTACGAGAACCTAGATTCAGAGTTAGCAATTCATTTTAAACCCGAATAGAAGAGAGATCAGGGTCCCAAAGTATAGGTCGAAGAATAAAATATCCTAATACCACCCAAACGGCGACGTGGGCCCATAAGGCACACAGCCATGTTAGTAAAAAGTTTTGTAATGTCTAGACTCGACTTCGGCCAAGGAGTTGGAAAGGGGGATTCCTACAGGCAGTCGTCTCTGATACCAACTTGTGACGCCCTCGATTCAATCATACACTAATCATACACACAAATGTGTACGATCAAGATCAAGGACTCACGGGAAGATATCACAACACAACTCTAGACACAAATTAAAATAATACAAGCTTTATATTACAAGCCAGGGGCCTCGAGGGCTCGAATACATAAGCTCGAATACACAAGAGTCAGCGGAAGCAACAATATCTGAGTACAGACATGAGTTAGACAAGTTTGCCTTAAGAAGGCTAGCACAAAAGCAACAACGATCGAAAAGGCAAGGCCTCCTGCCTGGGAGCCTCCTAACTACTCCAAGTCATCAGCGGTCTCCACGTGGTAGTAGGCACCCTCGGGTAGCAGTAGTCATCAGTGGTGTCGTCTGGCTCCTGGGATCCGTCATCTGGTCGCAACAATCGGGTATTGGGGAAAGGAGGTAGCAAAACATCCATGAGTACTCATCCAAAGTACTCGCAAGACTTACATCGGATCTAAACTAAGTATGCATCTATATCAAAGGAAATGGGATGTATCTGTGGACTAAACTGCAGAATGCCAGAAAGAAGGGGAAAGCCTAGCCTATCAAAGACTAGCATCTTCTGGAACCCACCATCTTGTAGCAACAGGAGGGAGTAGAGTAGCATGAAGTAAAGTAGTAGAAGTGTTATCAACCTCGGCCAGAGATCCTCTCTCGACTCCCTGCGAGAAAGCAATCCCAGAGGCATACTATCCATTTCTCATCACAAGTATCCAGTTCTAGTTGTATCGATCGGGATACAACTCCAAGTGTCCGTTACCGTAGGACAGGCTATCGACAGATGTTTTCTTCCGTGCAGGGGTGCACCAACTTACCCACCACGCTCGATTAACTCCGGCCGGACACACTTTCCTGGGTCATGCCCGGCCTCGGACAAACAATACGTTGCAACCCGACCTAGGCTTAATAGAGAGGTCAGCACACCGGACTAAGCCTATGCCCCTAGGGGTCATGGATCATCTCCCTGGGAACTCCTGCACGTTGCGTACGCGGCCAGTGAGCAGACCTAGCTACCTCCTTCAACAAGGCAGGACCTTACGCAGTCCAACCCGGCGTGCGCCGCTCAGTCGCTGGCATCTATTAAGCTTCGGCTGATGTATACGACGCAGAACGCCCATACTATGCCCATGTGATGGTTGGTGCTATCAGGCCAAAGGCCCCTCGGATCAAATATCCAAATCGTAGTGGATTAGGAGCATGCGGTAACGAGCAGAGACTCACGATCGATGTGACCCCGTCGCCCCGTCTCGAGTACTTGCGGCAAGGGCTAAGAATGCCCGGCCACGCCTCGTAAGTATCTCGCGGGCACCTTCCAGGTCAACCCGACTCCACATCACTCGCTATTAAGCTCGAGCGGGTACCCCTTAGGGCCGACCCGTCTTTAGTAACATGGCTCAGTGCAAAGTCATAGTAACCATAGTAACTATGTGTCTAACATCAAGGGGAAAACCCGAGGAATCACCCCCGGTGAATTCCACTCGATGTTGTCATCAAGGTGAACGTAAGAGGATCCACCCTCGAGGTTCACACTTGAGGGGTTGCACGACAGAGCTGTAAAGGAAGTGGTTAAGGAGGAAATCACCCTCGATGATCACAACCGAATAGCTACACTACAGAGATCTCATCAGGAGTGATGTATGAGGTTCATCCTCGGCACTCGATAGTAACTCTGTAGTGTCGTACAACTAGGGGGTGATGTGCGGTGTCAGGGCCTGGACGTCGATCACGTTGATCGAGTCATCGAACATAAAGCGAGGCAACTGGGACAAGGTGGGGGTCACTGATGGATCTCTAACCAACCTATACTAAGCAGTTTAGGATAAGCAGTAAGGTATGAAAACAGGTAACAAAAACAGGCTATGCATCAGAGTAGGATCATACATAAAGCAGTAGCAAATCTAATGCAAACATGAGAGGGAAAGAAATGGGCGATATCGAAATGCTCAAGGGGGGTTTGCTTGCCTCAAAGCTCTGCTGAAAAAGAAGAACTGTTGTCCTCGACATAGTCGATCACAGGGCATCAACAGCGGTCTCGGGGTCTACCGGAGAGGAGAGGGGAAAGAAACAGTAAATACAAGCAAACATATGCATGACAAGACAATAAGCGGTGCTAGGGGTGTTCTAACGCAATGTTATACGATATCGACAAAAGGGATAACATCCGGGAATGCTTTCCCGAAGTTTGGCATTTTCGGACATACGAACCGAAGGGAAAAGGTTGCATGTTCGCTAAGCTAGGGACACGTGACAGATGCATACAGAGTGTATTCGGATTCGTCTCGTCGTTCTAAGCAACTTTCATGTACAAAGTATTTTCATCCGAGCTATGGATTATTTTATATGATTTTCCAAAGTTTTATCAATATTCAGGAATTTCAGGAATTATTATATTTCATTAATCCGAATTGACCGAGTCAATTAGACTGGTCAAAGTGAACAGTGCCAAGGTCCCACATGCCAGAATTTTATTAAATATTTTAAATGATTTATTTAATCTAATTGAAGGGGACCCACATGTCATTTGTTAGTATACTAATCTAGCACTAAACTAATCCTACTCGAATTAACCCACACAACTCACGCACACACAAGGCACACCCGGCCATGGCCTTGCCATGGCCAACCGCATGCAGCAACATGGTAGCGCAGCAGCAAGTTTGAGCAGCAGTAGGGTTGAGCAGAAGCAGCTGTGGCTAATCAGCGGCAGCAGCCAGCAAAGTAGCAGCGCAGCGGCCTAATGAGCAGCAGGAGCTAGTAGACGACAGTAGCAGAACGCAGCACAGTAGCGAGCCTGGAGCCGCACGCGAGCAGCCGAGCGGCGGCGGGCGCGTGCGTGTGGCCAGGATGGGCGCGGCCCAAACGTGCGGCAGCAGCGAGTGGGCGTGGCCATGGGCAGGAGCCGCACGTATGCGTACGCGTACGCGGGAGCTCGTATGAGTCGGGGACGGCGGCTACGACGACGAAATCGAGAGGAGGAGAGGGGGTTTTGGAAGAGAAGCTCACAACGGTTCCAACGAAAGCGACAGGGAGGCCGGAGGTGGACCGGAGACGAGGCAATCGACGACGGCGGCCGGCGATGTACGTGGTCAATAGGAGCTCGATGGCGAGCGCACGGGACGGTTCCGCTCGATTTGATGCTCCGAATGGACGAAGTCGACGGTGGAGGTCCTCCTGGACTACTCTGTGCGGAGAACGGTCGTCGTTGGCCGCGTCAACGACGGGAAGGCGTTGACGAGCACGCACGGGCAAGAGAAGCAGTGAGGGAAAGGGCGAACGAGGGCAAGAAGTGGGAGAGGCAGGGGGGCGTCCTAGGGTTTGGGTGAGGGCGCCGAGGCTTATAGGCGGGGCAAGGGGGCGGATGGCCGCCACGCACGGCCACGGCCGGCGGATGGCCGCCACGGCCCCCTATCACCTGTAGCGAGAGGAAGGGGACGAGGGGGTGGCTAGACCGGTTTATGTTAGATGGGCCAAGTGGCCTAGTAGATTAGGCCTGTTGTTTTCTTTGCTTTTACTTTCTGTTCCTATTTATTTATTTTCTGTTTTGCATTCTTATTTAGTACCAATTGGCTTTTGTAAAACAATCAAGTAGCCACATAATTTAGACTGCATTAATTGGCACTTCCACAAAAAGTTTGAACCCCATTTCAAAACATTTGATTTTTGGTTTAAATTTAAACGTGCTTGGAAGGGTGTTGTTGGGTCATTCAAAAATATCTAGGGGCATTTTGGAGTCTCAGATAATGTTGGTTTTATTTTTAATATCCTTGGGATTTTTTGCAATATTATGAACACTTTAGTTTTTATGTTTGGATAATTATTATTTTGACTTTATTTTAAAATTTGAACTTGAGACTGAAATATTTCTTAAATGTTTTTCTTAGGGCATAATAAAGATGACTTGGCATCATTAGCGTGGAGTTACTGTAGCATGATTCTCGGGGTGTTACAACATAAATGCATATAAAACATCCAAGATTGATAATATAATAGCATGGAACAATCAAAAATTGTAGATACATTGGAGACGTATCACTCGCCATGAGGGAAGGCTAAAAGGTAAGCCGGTCCTTGCTGGCACGCAAATGGCTGCACCCGGAAAATTGGCGGAGAAAGCCCATTTGACGGTACTGCTTAACAGCCCAGTTCTCAACGCTTATGCCGAAGAACACTTAGCGGAGATACGCCAAAGCTTCTTACCAATGGTGCCTTCATTAGATGTGGAGATGAAGGAGCACACTAATAACTACGCCGAATGGCTGAAGAATCGTTTGGCACAAGGGTCCATCAATGACACTGCTACGTGGTTGGCACAAAAGTCATCACCTACGGTGTTGACATACCAAGCATATGACATAAATGGATACATGTTCTACACTAAGGAACGTGATCAGAATACCTCATATCAGAACAGCTGTGTTCGAATAGAATGCATGACTGTAAATGAGGCTGATAAAAGGGTATACTATGGAACCATCAAATAGATTTGGGAGCTTGACTATGTGAAAGATAAGGTGGCATTATTCAGGTGTGCATGGATCCCTCTTGGTCAGGTAAGGATTGATGAGTACAGGAAGACATGTGTTAATAGGACAACGATGGCATATCACGCGGACCCATTCATTCTTGCCAGCGATGCTACCCAGATTTTCTTTGTGGGTGACCCCTTGCATAAGAACTGCCATTTAGTGATGCATGGGAAGAGAAGGGTACTGGGTGTCGACGATGTTGCCGATGAGGACGAGTATGATGAATTTGATGAGTTGCTAGCCAAGGGATCATGCACCCGTGTAACAGAGAGGCGTAAAATCATCATAAAACCCAAGTTCATTCGGGGTCAATGTAATGATCCCAGTTCCCCCATGTACATGGGAATTAAGCCGTAGGACTAGTCTTTATGCCTACCCTGCAACTTAATTCATTCAATTTAGAACTGTCGCATGTACTGAATTTGTGAGTTATGCCCGGTTTTCTGTTGGTGTAAGAACCGTTAATATGTTGACCTTGATATGCTGTCAGCTCAGGCAATGAATATGAACTGTTTTTTGTTGTTGTTGTTGTTGTTGTTATTATAATATCATAGAGGTAGCACACTCAATTGATCTCACTACAGTATGTGTGAACAAAAATATGCAATCTGGTTTGCGAATAGCACACGGTCCGTTGATGAAAGCTGTGTGCCGACCAAACTCCGCCACCCTGCCCACGATCTGAACCGTGCTTTCTGATTGGCCAGAACCCAAACCCCACAGATCATACGTCTGCACCGTTGGATGCTCTCAGATCGAACGGCGATCCTCATCCCTTTCGACAGCACATGCAGTTCCGATTGTAATTTTATTTTTATGCACAAAATGCATGTTAATCTCAAAAAATGTCTTAAATATAGCTAACGATACCTGAAATGCGCCAGAAAATCAAACCCGTGGTATAATGGTGATTGCGTATCGTGGAAATTTTTATGAGGCCAAACGATGAAGTTACCGGCCACAGGAGTTTGAATTGACACATCTCCTTTTG
This sequence comes from Triticum monococcum, assembly GCA_034509565.1. Classification (NCBI taxonomy): domain Eukaryota; kingdom Viridiplantae; phylum Streptophyta; class Magnoliopsida; order Poales; family Poaceae; genus Triticum; species Triticum monococcum. The sequence goes on from CM067847.1 coordinate 344,902,011, forward strand.
GAAACCTGATGTCTACTACACAACCTTCTTCTTGTAGACGTTGTTGGGTCTCCAAGTGCAGAGGTTTGTAGGACAGTAGCAAATTTCTCTCGAGTGGATGACCTAAGGTTTATCAATCCGTAGGAGGCGTAGGATAAAGATGGTCTCTCTCAAGCAACCCTGCAACCAAATAACAAAGAGTCTCGTGTGTCCCCAACACACCCAATACAATGGTAAATTGTATAGGTGCACTAGTTCGGCGAAGAGATGGTGAAACAAGTGGTATATGGATAGTAGATAAAGGTTTTTGTAATCTGAAAATATAAGAACAGCAAGGTAACTAATGATAAAAGTGAGCACAAACGGTATTGCAATGCTAGGAAACAAGGCCTAGGGTGCATACTTTCACTAGTGCAAGTCCTCTCAACAATAATAACATAATTGGATCACATAACTATCCCTCAACATGCAACAAAGAGTCACTCCAAAGTCACTAATAGCAAAGAACAAACGAAGAGATTATGGTAGGGTACGAAACCACCTCAAAGTTATTCTTTCCCATCAATCCGTTGGGCTATTCCTATAAGTGTCACAAACAGCCCTAGAGTTCGTACTAGAATAAAACCTTAAGACACAAATCAACCAAAACCCTAATGTCACCTAGATACTCCAATGTCACCTCAAGTATCCGTGCGTATGATTATACGATATGCATCACACAATCTCAGATTCATCTATTCAACCAACACATAGAACCTCAAAGAGTGCCCCAAAGTTCCTACCGGAGAATCACGACGAAAACGTGTGCCAACCGCTATGCATAGGTTCATGGGCGGAACCCGCAAGCTGATCACCAAAACATACATCAAGTGAATCACGTGATATTCCATTGTCACCACAGATACGCACGGCAAGACATACATCAAGTGTTCTCAAATCTTTAAAGACTCAATCCGATAAGATAACTTCAAAGGGGAAACTCGATCCATTATAAGAGAGTAGAGGGGGAAGAAACATCATAGGATCCAATATAATAGCAAAGCTCGCGATACATCAAGATCATATCACCTCAAGAACACGAGAGAGAGAGAGAGAGAGAGAGAGAGAGATCAAACACATAGCTATTGGTACATACCCTCAGCCCCAAGGGAGAACTACTCCCTCCTCGTCATGGAGAGCACCGGGATGATGAAGATAGCCACCGGAGAAGGATTCCCCCTCCGGCAGGGTGCCGGAACGGGTCTAGATTGGTTTTCGATGGCTACGGAGGCTTCTGGTGGCGGAACTCCCGATCTATTGTGCTCCCCGATCGTTTTAGGGTATATGGAGATATATAGGAGGAAGAAGTGCGTTAGGGGGGCCACGAGGGGCCCAAGAGGGTGGAGGGCATGCCTAGGGGGTGGGTGCGCCCCCTGCCTCGTGGCCTCCTTGTTGATCCCCTGACGTGCACTCCAAGTCTTCTGGGCTTCTTCTGATCCAAAAATAAGTTCCGTGAAGTTTTGGGTCAATTGGACTCCGTTTGATTTTCCTTTTCTGCGATATTCTAAAACAAGGAAAAAACAGAAACTGGCACTGGGCTCTGGGTTAATAGGTTAGTCCCAAAATAATATAAAAGTGTATAATAGAGCCCATAAACATCCAAAGTTGATAATATAATAGCATGGAACAATAAAAAATTATAGATACGTTGGAGACGTATCAGCATCTCCAAGCTTAATTCTTACTCGTCCTCGAGTAGGTAAATGATAAAAACAGAATTTTTGATGTGGATGCTACCTAACATATTCATCATGTATTTCTCTTTATTGTGGCAAGAATATTCAGATCCATAAGATTCAAGACAAAAGTTTAATATTGACATAAAAATAAAAATACTTCAAGCATACTAACCAAGCAATTATGTCTCTTCAAAATAACATGGCCAAAGAGAGTTATCCCTACAAAATCATATAGTCTGATGCTCCATCTTCACCACACAACGTATTCAAATCATGCACAACCCCGATGACAAGCCAAGCAATTGTTTCATACTTTTAGTGTTCTCAAACTTTTTCAATCTTCACGCAATACATGAGCGTGAGCCATGGACATAGCACTATAGGTGGAATAGAATGGTGGTTATGGAGAAGACAAAAGGGAGAAGATAGTCTCACATCAACTAGGCGTATTAACGAGCTATGGAGATGCCCATCAATAGATATCAATGTGAGTGAGTAGGGATTGCCATGCAACGGATGCACTAGAGCTATAAGCGTATGAAAGCTCAGTAAAAGAAACTAGTGGGTGTGCATCCAACTTGCTTGCTCACGAAGACCTAGGGCATTTTGAGGAAGCCCATCATTGGAATATACAAGCCAAGTTCTATAATGAAAGATTCCCACTAGTATATGAAAGTGACAACATAGGAGACTCTCTATCATGAAGATCATGGTGCTACTTTGAAGCACAAGTGTGGTAAAAGGATAGTAGCATTGTCCCTTCTCTCTTTTTCTCTCATTTTTTATTTTTTTTATTTGGGCATTTTCTCTTTTTTTATGGCCTCTTTTTTTCTCTCTTTTTTTTATTATTTTTCGTCCGGAGTCTCATCCCGACTTATGGGGGAATCATAGTCTCCATCATCCTTTCCTCACTGGGACAATGCTCTAATAATGATGATCATCACACTTTTATTTACTTACAACTCAAGAATTACAACTCGATACTTAAAACAAAATATGACTCTATATGAATGCCTCCGGCAGTGTACCGGGATGTGCAATGACTCAAGAGTGACATGTATGAAAGAATTATGATCGGTGGCTTTGCCACAAATACAATGTAAACTACATGATCATGCAAAGCAATATGACAATGATGAAGCGTGTCATAATAAACGGAACGGTGGAAAGTTGCATGGCAATATATCTCGGAATGGCTATGGAACTGCCATAATAGGTAGGTATGGTGGCTGTTTTGAGGAAGGTATATGGTGGGTGTATGATACCGGCGAAAGGTGCGCGGTATTAGAGAGGCTAGCAAAGGTGGAAGGGTGAGAGTGCGTATAATCCATGGACTCAACATTAATCATAAAGAACTCACATACTTATTGCAAAAATCTATTAGTTATCGAAACAAAGTACTGTGCGCATGCTCCTAGAGGGATAGATTGGTAGGAAAAGACCATCGCTCGTCCCCGACCGCCACTCATAAGGAAGGCAATCAATAAATAAATCATGCTCCGACTTCATAACATAACAGTTCACCATACGTGCATGCTACGGGAATCACAAACTTTAACACAAGTATTTCTCAAATTCACAACTACTCAACTAGCATGACTCTAATATTACCATCCTCATATCTCAAAACAATCATCAAGTATCAAACTTCTCATAGTATTCAATGCACTTTATATGAAAAATTTTATTATATCCCTCTTGGATGCCCATCATATTAGGACTAGTTTCATAACCAAAGCAAACTACCATGCTGTTCTAAAGACTCTCAAAATAATATAAGTGAAGCACGAGAGTTCATATAATTCTTAAAAATAAAACCACCACCTGCTCTAAAAAGATGTAAGTGAAGCACTAGAGCAACAACAAACTACTCCGAATGATATAAGTGAAGATCATTGAGTAGTCGAATAATTATGCAACTATGTGAGCACTCTCTAACATTTAAGAATTTCAGATCTTGGTATTTTATTCAAACAGCAAGCAAAACAAAATAAAATAAAATGACGCTCCAAGCAAAACACATATCATGTGGCGAATACAAATATAGCTCCAAGTAAAGTTACCGATGAACGAAGACGAAAGAGGGGATGCCTTCCGGGGCATCCCCAAGCTTAGGCTCTTGGTTGTCCTTGAATATTACCTTGGGGTGCCTTGGGCATCCCCAAGCTTAGGCTCTTTCCACTCCTTATTCCATAATCCATCGAATCTTTACCCAAAACATGAAAACTTCACAACACAAAACTTAAAGTAGAAAACTCGTGAGCTCCGTTAGTATAAGAAAATAAATCACCACTTCAAGGTACTGTAATGAACTCCTTATTAATTTATATTGGTGTTAAACCTACTGTATTCTAACTTATTTATGGTTCATACCCTCCGATGCTACTCATAGATTCATCAAAATAAGCAAACAACACATAGAAAACATAATCTGTCAAAAACAGAACAGTCTGTAGTAATCTGGATAAAACGTATACTTCTGGAACCACAAAAATTCTAAACTAAATTGCTGGACCTGAGGAATTTATCTATTAATCATCTTCAAAAGGAATTAACTAAATATCACTCTCCAATAAAAAATGGCAGCAATTCTCGTGAGCGCTAAAGTTTCTGTCTTTTACTGCAAGATCAACAAGACTTTCCCCAAGTCTTCCCAACGGTTCTACTTGGTACAAACACTAATTTGAAACATAAAAAATCAATCATAACAGAGGCTAGATAAATTATTTATTACTAAACAGGAGCAAAAAGCAAGGAACAAAAATAAAGTTGGGTTGCCTCCCAACAAGCGCTATCGTTTAACGCCCCTAGCTAGGCATGATGATTTCAATGATGCTCACATAAAGGATAAGAGTTGAAACATAAAGAGAGCATCATGAAGAATATGATTAACACATTTAAGCCTAACCCACTTCCTATGCATAGGGATTTTATGAGCGAACAACTTGTGGGAACAAGAATCAACTTGCATAGGAAGGTAAAACAAGCATAACTTCAAAATTTTAAGCACATAGAGAGGAAACTTGATATTATTGCAATTCCTACAAGCATAAGTTCCTCCCTCATAATAATTTTCAGTAGCATCATGACTGAATTCAACAATATAACCAGCACCTAAAGCATTATTTTCATGATCTACAAGCATAGAAAATTTACTACTCTCCACATAAGCAAGATTCTTCTCATTCGAAATAGTGGGAGTATCATAAGAGACTTGAATACTATAAATTGTTTCCACATTAAAAGAGTAATGTTCAGAAAAGGGGTAATCATAATCATGACAAGTTTTATAAATATAATCACTACTCTTTATGGCATAAGTATTATCACAATAATCATCATAAGTAGGAGGCATGCTATCATTATTATAAATTTGCATATCAAAACTTGGGAGACTAAAAATATCATCTTCATTAAATGTTGCATCCCCAAGCTTGGGACAAACATTAATTCCAGCAAATATATTATCAAAAACATCATCTTCATCAAACATAGCATCCCCAAGCTTGGGCCTTTTCATATCATAAGCATAATCACTCTCATCATTAATAGTACGGATAGCACCAATAGTATAAATAAAGTACTACATATGATACTAGCTACTCTATGATACTATGCATTGGACTAGCCATAGTGGGAGTAACTTCAGCAGTAACATCGAGTCCAACTCAACAAATTTGCTTATGTGGCAATGAGTTAATGAGGAGAGAGGTAGTTTGAGTAACTTAGCTAGTTACTGTAACATCAGATGTCCCAATGCAATATGAGTCTATAACCTAATAAATGAGGCTTTGCATGTTACCATACTTATGTTACTACCCACTATGAAAGGTAGTAACATAGTCTAGGGATATGTGTATGTTACTAGTGTATGTTACTCTCCATTGTGGCTAGTCTTAGAGCAAGTACAATAGAGTGACATAAGCAAGCTATAAGGAATAGAATAATATATATGTGCTTATTAGTTGGAGGAAAGAGGAGAGGAGAGAGAAGAGAAGCGGGCTCTTGGTTAGTAGAGCCAGCTGCAACACGAGACCCAAGACACTTTGTGGGGATGTAAGGTGGGCCAACTATTGATAAACTAGTATGTATTTAAAACTTATTATTGTACATGCCCGCTAAGAGGTTGGTTGTATATGACATGGCAACTTCTTATAGCCGACCATTGGATGCATTATTAACCATGCTCTTAGTGAGGTAGCTAGTATATCATAGACTAGCTAGTACCATACTCCCTCCTTTCTGGTTTAGGCTGGTTGTAATGGTAGTATCATAAGCGGTATCATGCATGTCAACTAGACTTTCTGGATGATGTGGCACACAATTAAATGAGGAAATAGAGGATGTGGTATCATATCATGATACCATATCATATTAAATGTTGTACTACTTTGTTTGATGTATGAAAATTAATAAGGAAACCTAAGATACTAACTTATGATACTATGCAATACGGAAGTAGTATCATACACTAGTATATATCATATGCATGATACTAGTATGATACTCCCCATTACAAATTCAAAAATCTCACCAACCAAGATAGATGGTGAGTGGTGGAATACTTTTTGTAATTTGCAAAAACACCTAATTAATGCTTTTGTTTTCCTCAAAAAATATGTATTAGTTACAATACATGCATGCATAAAGTACATGCATTGGTCAACTTTCTCTTAATACTTGCATGCAATGATTTAATGCACCTTGGAATCTGAACATGTGATGGGGAACAACCAAATTGAGCCTTATAAAATGGAAAAACTAAAATTTTGAGATAAGCCTATAAACCAGAAAGGATGGAGTATATATGCATGATACTAGTATATGATCAGTAATACCTCCATAATGCGCACATGCGTAATAGCATAAGTTAGTATCTTAGGTTGCCTTATTAATTGCCATGCATGACACAAAGTAGTACAACATTTAATATGATACGGTATCATGATATGATAACACACCCCCTCTTTCCTCATTTAACTATGTGCCACATCATCCAAAAAGTCTAGTTGGCATGCATCATACCACTTGATACTCCCATATTACGACCAACCTTATTAAGGTGGCCATAGTGGGGGTATCATAACCGGTATCATGCACTCGGGAATAGCAAATATGATGATGTGGCAAAGAAGCAGTAACATAGGTAGATACCGTAACATGTATATATATATAATAAATGCTATACTACTTTGTGTCATGCATGGCCATAAATACGGTCATCAATGATATATACTACTCTATGATACTATATATGCACTATGAAGGTACGTACGTAGTATCATACACTAGTATCATATGCATGATACTATATATAGTATATGATACTCCCCACTATATAAGGCTAGACATAGTGGTGGTGTCATAGCCGACGATGCCATGCACTCGAAAATAGCAAGTATGCTGATGTGGCAAAGAATTAAATATATATAAAGAGGGTTAGAGTAACATATAGGTAGATACTGTATCATGTTAAATGTGATGCTAATTTGTGTCATGCATGGCAATAAATATGATCTATGATACTATACTCTATGTATTATACTATGCGCTATAATTAATTAGAGGTAGTATCACACACTAGTATCATACTCTATGCATGCCAACTAGATAGTATCATATACTATGCACTTTAATTAATTAAAGGTAGTATCATACACTATATATGCATGATACTAGTATATGACACTCCCCACTATGAGTAGCCTAAGTATATACAGCTTAACTAAAACACCCAAATGTAGTTGTAGTAGGGTTTGACTTTAATTAATTATATATGCACTAAAATGCAATGTAAGGTAAGTGCAAAGAATGACTTAAACATAGCAGATGACCTCAAATGGGTCGGAACGATGTAGCTAGTAATTGACGATTTGTAGTCTAAAGTGCCACATCTCCTTTTGGAAACTATGATCCTTCTTGTGAGATGTTCAAGTATGGAAGGTGCGAGCACCAAAACTTGTGCCAAACTTTACCAATTTTTTTCCATGTGATCATGAGAGCATGCGACAGTGACACAATGATTTTCGTTATTTTCCGGACTATATATGCATTTCCTGAAATTAAAATACCAACAAGACCTATGCCTCTGGCCACACCCTGCGGCCAAACTATTTGAAGTTTTTCCCCGTTTCTCGCACAATGAATGAAAAATCGCAAACCAACACACAAATTATCTTGCTAACACGCACGTGTGGTTGCGACTATATATATACATACATACATACAAACGAGATCTCTTTTTTGCATATTCATAGTTTGAGATAGCTAGCGAGGCCTGCCGCCTGGTAAAATGTACTAGAAAATCAAACCATAGGGTACAATCGTGATTTCTTACCGTGAAAAAAAATTGGAGGTGAAACGATGAACTCATGTTTTCATTCGAACAAAAATATGATGTTAGGTGATGTAAATGTTTTCAAAGAGCAAACGGTTCACTCACGAAATCCGTGTGTCCACTAAACCGTGGCTGATGCCCCCCCCCACTCTGCCACGCGCGCGATCTAAGTCGTGCGTTCTGATTGGCCAGAACCCAAACCCCACGGATCATACGTCTACACCGTTGGATTCTCCTTGATCGAACGGCGATCCTCGTCCCTTTCGACAGCACATGTAAATGTTTTCAAATAGCCCCTCCTAAAAATATGTTTTCAAATAGCACACGGTTCACACACGAAAGCCGTGTGCCTACCAAACCGTGGCCGATGCCCCCCTTTGCTGCGCGCGTGATCTGAGTCGTGCGTTCTGATTGGCCAGAACCCAAACCCCACGAGTCATATGTCTGCACCGTTGGATGCTCCCAGATCGAACGACAATCCTCATCCCTTTCAACAGGAAATGCAGTCCGGCTAGGAATTGATTTATATGCCAAAATGCACGGTAAATGCCAAAAAATGTCTTACATATAGCACACGAGACCTGAAATACGCTAGCAAATCAAACCCGTGGTATAATTTTGATTGCTTTACGTGGGAAAAATTTAGAGGCAGAACGATAAACACACGTCTTCATTTCAAACAAAAAAATTTTGTTTGTGCACACAAGCGCTTAGAGGAAACCGTTTGCATAGGCCTTTCCGCGCGCGCGTCGACTGGGGATATTTTTCACCCTTGTCACCTAGGCCGCCAACACCCTCCTCCACCATCCGCCCGCGTTTCACTCAACTAGTCCACCCAATCTCCATCGCCAACTCCCCCCTCCCCCAGATCCACAACAGAACCCTCTTCGGCGCCGTCGTGCTCACCCCAGCCGTGTGCTCGCTCTTCGGCGTCAAGCCTACCTACACTATCGTTCCCAACACGCGGCGGACCGTGCCTCGCCGTCTTCGTTTGCTTGCCAGCCACCCTCGAGCATATCAATGTAGTAACCCACGCCTCTCCTGTGGTCCGGCCGGGTTTGCATTGAGAAGCCTGTTAGTTACTGCTCTCCATCACGGTGAGGCATATTTCCTCACAACCCCTCTTCCAATTCCGTTTCGTATGTTCCCAAATTGGCTATAAAATAACGAAGAGATTACATATGTTCGTTATCTACCTTCCTTACTACATATAAGCTATATTTGTTCCAATAAGTTACTGCCTATTTACAGATCGCGGACGCCCGAGTCACACAAACTTAACAAATTAGCCATACATTTTCTAAATTATTGCATGGCATGTTTAGAAAGCTTGATACCAAGTTATTAGTTTTATGCTTATCCTCCTTTCCTGAGTTTCGCATGTGTTCTCTATAGATGTCGAGTAGCAGCGACAGCACTCATGCTGCAGGCGATGTATCTTCATCTGATTCGGACAACCCTAGGTCTTCAGCAGATTGTGAGGGATCAAGTAACCTTGAATGGGATAGAGCTGCAGCAATTACCCTTCCGGTCAGGACATGGAGGAACGCTCCATGGAAGCCCACACACCAGCCTAAAGGTGTATATGAAGTAAACGAGATTGATTTAAAGTCTTTGGCTCCAACTAAACCAGATAAATCATGCACGAGGCTCAGGAGTGTGTGTGGATTTGTTGGCAGGGCAAGGCTCAACATTAATCTGTCGAGGTTTTGGAAGGCTGACACAGAAACACGGTGAAGGATAGTCCGGAAGATCATGGATCACTTAATGTTCCATAGCAGTGGAGAATGCAAGTGGAACACGCTGCACTGAAGAAGGCTAGGGATGCTTGGAGAAATTGGAAGCACGTGTTGTACAAGAAGTACTTGAGTGAAGGCAAGGACCCAATCCCCACATACCCCCAAATTACAAAGGTAGACTGGGCAGAATTCAAAAGGGTCAGGGCAACTAAAGAGTTTGCTGAGAAGAGTTTCAAGCAATCAGAACTTCAGAAGAAGAACATACACCCCCACCGTATGGGTGTGGCAGGATACCACGGCATGAAACTGATATGGAACAGGAGGACAAAGAAGTAGTAGCGGCGGGTGGGAATCCGGACTTTAGTGAAATCAGGGGCGAACGCGCCAGAGACTACTTGCGGGCACGTGCAAAGAGGCGTGATGACAAAACTTATTACTTTGAAAACTCACGTGATGCCAAACTGTATCAAGTGATGTTAGAAGCTTCCAAGATCCCTGGAAGGTTCTACAGGAACTCAGGGCCATGTGACATTCTGTCCATTGCTCTAGAAACAAAAGAGCCCCCTGGTCGTGCAAGGGATATAGGTGTTAATGTCCCGCACAAGAGGGCTTTCACACCCAGCAAAGAAGAGAGGCTCAGCATGAAAAAAGTGAGGAGTGAAATGAAGCAGAATGCATTGTATGAATGGTTGAGGAAGGAGATTTATCCGACTGTTCGAAAGGATGTTGAGGAGTCAATGATGATGCAAAAGACTCTAACCCTGACAGATAGCCAGCAGGTGGGAGGGGAGGCGGGCATGGAGGATGCTGCTTATTGCACGACAACACTGCACAAGAGTAGTTGTGCATCAGTTGACCCCAACGACACTGAGACTGCAGCTACTCGTGATGATGCTATATCTGATCTATCTGGAATGAAAGATAGACTGAAGGGCGTGCTTACACATTATGAAGGTACATTAAAATGTGCAATGGCATGGGTTTGCCCACACTTCTTGCAAGATGGCCTCTTCTTGGACAATGTGCCATTCAAGCCGGGCTATGTGAAGTGCTACGTGACTGAAGTAAAGCCCAGATTCAATGAATTTGCCCTGAAGAATGCCCTAGGAGACTTCGATGAGCAAAGGACCTTGGGAGAAACACTGTTACATCACATCCAATGGCCACGAAAGGAAATAGAGTTCATCGATGAGATCCATGAAGCCCCGTCAAGAGCAACCACTGTCGCCCCTCAACCGCTGACGCTCTCCTTGCCACAGCAGCTCTCGCGGGCTGATGCATCAACCTGTGATCAGCCGGCCCGACTTTGTGGCGTACATGCCATGTCATCCTCCGCCCCAAAGCAGCCAGTGGCAAGGCCTACAACTGCTGAAAACGCACCTTAAGTTCAGATGCAGGCTGCTGAAGCAGCGGGGGAAGACCCAGCTGCAGCACATGCTCAACATACCATCCTGGTGGAATAGACTGCTAAGCAGTCTGATGCTTTGGAACCGCCTACTAAGCAGTCTGTAGGTCCAGAACCGACTGCTCATCAGCCCGTCGGTCCACAGTCGTGTGATCAGCATACCAATGCGCCAGCACTTCCTGCTCAGCAAACCAACGCGTTGGCACGACCTCCTAAGCACACCGACAAGTTGGCACCACCTGTGCAGAAACCCGACATAGCTTCGACGCATGGTCAGTAGTCCGATGCCTCTACTCCTACAGCCCAGCAGACCATCACAGCAGCACCACCAACTCAGCGGTCTGCCATAGATAAACCATCTGCTAAGCAGTCCATCCAAGCTTCACCGTCTGCTCGGTAGTCTACCTTGCAGGCAACCAGACGTTCTGCCAGAAATGCTTCAAGTACCAAGAAGGAAGTGGCCAAAAGGCTACACCCCCGAGGAATCGCGATGGGAAAGTGAAGAGGAAAGAGAACGATTGGCTCTTACTTAAAGCATTCATAGCCCAGAACCAAATTAACAATAGCTTGTTCGAATCGGGGAGTAACATTATTTCTCACGCCATGGATGATGAAGAAGTATGTTTGTTGCCTGCTGAAAGTAAAGCAGATGTACTTCAAGCACGCTATTACATCCATGGCCAGCCATTTCTTGTTGGCGTATACTTTTAGTTGCCGGGAGTTACATGAATATTGCATGGATCTAATGTCAGCAGGTCATCATGGTTTGCTAGTCCACTACAACAGAGATCATTTCCGACACGATGATGGTTCCATCGATGTGAGTTTCAAGGACTTACATATCTTCTTCAACTTCAACATGCTCGATGCCACTCTTGTTAGATGCCTGATTTTCTAAGTACTTAACAAACTCTGATCAACTTCTCCATACAAGGCTGTAAATGATAAACAACTAGCTGCATTTTATTCCTCTCAGGGGATTGAACGCGTAGAGAAGAAAAATGGAGAGTGTGTATTTCATAGATCATGAATTAGAAAATGGCACAACAATACATGGTAAGGACCTACGGGACTGGGCCGTTATCACGGTCATCCGTCTCTTCGAAAACATGTCCCATGCAGAATCATTTCTCTGGTCATATCATGAACGGTAAGTCAAGTAAGCAACCATGCATACACTTATTGTCTTTCAGATTTTGACATAATTCATAAGTTCATGGCTTTCTTAATATGTAGCAATCACTGGATATTGGTATTCATTGTTCCAAACAAGAACACAGGATCTGACGCTCTCACGCTCAGGATCTGATGCATCTTCAGCAATTCATGGATAGGTATTGAATTCTATGATGTTGAAATTAATTTGCATTCATATCTGGTTCAATAATTGATGTTGTCAAAATTCATCATCATTTGCAGTGTGCTCGCATTGTGGAAAACTAAACCAGGGAACCTGTTCAAGAGGGAACTACCTTTGCAGCACGAGCTCGTTTCTTCGGTAACACACCGAAATCTGTTATTTTTTAAAAATTTATACAATAGTCTGCAAATACCTTTCCTTACTCTAGTCAAATGTTCAAGCTTCTAAACAAACCTCTTTCCATTTTGTCCAAAGAAAAAATAATACATCTAACACCGGTTAGGTTGTTCCTAACAGGACAAATACATGACTAATTTTATACAAAAAATTTCAGTGTCCTCGGCAAGAAGTAGGGACCAACCTTTGTGGATACTATGTTTGCAGACACATGATCTCCATCTGCAATTCTGTTGATAGTTGTGACGATCCTCGCGAATTAGTACCAGTAAGTCTATCTTAACTAATATCTTCTCCTCCACTCATATGGCACATTCTGATCTTAAAAATACTGCAACTCATCTTAAAACCGAGGACCCCTGAACCGCTCCCGGCTGGTGAATTACTGATGGTTCTGAGATTTATCAGCGACTTCTTCCTAGATCACTACATCAATCCCACTGGTGATAATGAAGATTTCAGCATGCCTTCTCCTGAAACATTGAGTAAGAGTTAGCCGCTAAACAAATAACACATGGATCCATTGTTTTCCATCTGATGAGGTCTTCGAATTTGGTACACTACGATTAATTATGTAATGCATATATGTGTGGACAAATCATTGGAATTTAGCTACCATATGTTCAATTGCAATTGTTGCGAAATCTGATGAATGTTCTTCCTATGGACACTATTTGTTCAATTGAATATTGTGACGAATTTGCTTTTTGCGTGCCTATTCAAAATGGGATATTTTTGTTTATTTGCTAAATTGAATATTATGGCGAATTTGCTTTTTGCGTGCCGATTCAAAATGTGATATTTTTGTTTATTTGTTCAATTGAATATTGCGGCGAATTTGCTTTTTGCATGCTGATTCAAAATGGGATACTTTTGTTTTAACCTGGCAATTGCTCCGCACACGGTTCAAATAAATGAGTGTGTGCGATCCATATCGGAAAGCATACGTCAATCGTAGCGGAACTGTCGGTGATACACAGCAGATCGCAAACGATTTGCAGCGCTACTACGTGTGCATAGGGTCTCCGGAACCATTTGTGGTATCGCGTTATCGCACACGAGAACTCGGAGTAAACCGTGCCCAATGTAAAATACAATCCCGGTTGTAATTTTTTTCAGGAAACGTGTGGGATCCCAAACGAAAAGCACACGTCACTCTTGCGGCAACCGTCGGTAATACCCAACAAATCACAAACGGTCTGCAGCACTTGTATGTGTGCGAAGGGGCTCTTGAACTGTTTGTGATAGAAAACTATCACAGACGATAGTTGTTGGCAAACATGTGCGATGGAGTCTTGCATGGCAGACGGGTTACGCAGAAAACTCGTGTGCGATGGGGCCTGAATCGCACATAGTTCATATGTTGGCCCATGTATCTTACATATTGTTTTTCAAATGGTTCATTACGATAGACCGTATGGTTTCACTGTGTCATCAGAAACGTTTAATCACCGATACCACATGTGCGAAAGAATTTAGTGTGTGCTGCATCGCACATGATTACATTTTGGAAGGCCTATGGATCACTACTCCATATCCTCGACGGTTTCTGCGTCTTGTGGGAAGGACACCCTATCGCCCACACTCACTTGGCGATGTTCCCAAATGTCGTCGCGGAAAGGGGTTAAAAAACATTTGTATAGCACCGACACGTACTAGTGTGTGCTCAATTGCTATGGATGAAGCAAACCCTCAAGGACTACGACATCAATGTGAAGAATGTGCCACTCTTCCGTGACAATGAGAGTGCCATCAAGATTGCTCATAACCTAGTTCATCACTTGAAGACAAAGCACATCCAGATTCGTCATCATTTTCTTCATGATCATGTGTTGAAGGGCGACATCTCTATCGAGCACGTGAAGAGTGAAGAACAGCTAGACGATATCTTCACAAATCCCTTGGATGAGAAGAGATTTAGCAAGTTGCGGTGTGAGCTAAATATCTTAGAATCTTCGAATGTTCTTTGAAAAGGACACACATCCTAACACTTATGCAAAACTCAACCCAGTCTGTTCACAAATTGCTAAATCTTCAAGTTGCCTTTTCTGCTAAGTGAATGTGATCAAACCCTTCCCCCTCTATGCTAAACTCAACCCAGTCTGCTCATAAATTCTTCATGTGTGTTCTATTTGAAACCCATTCCAAATCTTCACCGTGTCCTTGTCAGCTGAAGAATTTGCGAACGAAACTTTAAAATTTTCTTATCTGATTTTTTGGCTTTTGTCGCTCAAACCGTTCCACATCCCACAATATAATTATCCTATTCACCCACAATCTCACACGATCTCCGCCTCACTGTACGTGGGTGACACATGTCGCTAGGATGAGAAGGGTCAGGGGCACGTTCGGTAATTTTCCTCAGACGAGCGGTTTTCACCTCGGTTATAAATACCCCTTGCCCTCCTCAGAGCATTTACCCCGCTCAACCTCACGCCCCTCGCTCGAGCTCTCTAACCTAGCGCCGTCGTTACTCTCCATCGTCGCCGGTGAGGAAGAGCTTCACTACCTCGACCTCATCGCCGTCATACTCGCGCCGGCCGCGAAAATCTTCACTCCGCCGCTGCCGTAGCTGTCTTCCACCGCCAAGTTAGGGCATGGAATATCCGAACGGACGAACTTCCTATCTTCAACTCCTGGTTCGTTGTGTTCTTCGTCAAGGGTAAATAAAAATCTATTTTTACTGCCCTTGTTGATTCTGATGATTTCCACAAAATCTTCAAAAGGTGTTTATTCTTCAACTTACACACTCTTAAACACCACACATGCATCTATTTCTTAATTTGTTTCTCTAAGCAACGTTTTTCTTCAAGATTCCTCAATTGTGTGGATTTTCAATCTATACAACTCTGTAACCTAAGTCAAAGGCCGCTTAGTGAAATTCCTCAAGACACTCCTCGTTAAATTCCTCAAACTTGTTTTTTTGAAAAAATTCTGAGAACGCATGTGACCTCTCCAAATTCTTCGCACCTATACTCTGTTCACAGGTACACATGTCCGCTGCTGAATTTCTAGGTTCTCATCAACTTAACTCATTTGCAGCATTCCTCGAAGACAAATTGCATACCTCTTAAAAGAATTCTATTGTTCAAATTCCTCGGCTGAAGAAAATGGCTGATGGCAAGAGACCTCAGAAGGGAGGCAAGAGACCAGAAGTGAACACAACTTTTGAGATCCCAGATGACATCTATGAGGACTATTGCACTCCTGATGAAGCCAAACATGGCAAGGAGAACAAGAAACAGCGCAAGGTGCGCATACAGAGGATAGAGAGGAGATGGGCACGGGAATGGAGGGAGTACATATATGTAACTCCAAAATACATGAAGAAATTCGCTTTACACCCTCCTTGCCCAAGACCTCCATTGGCACCTGGCCAAGTTGCTGATCCCACTAGCCTCAAGCGATGAGGATTATTTAGATGAATGGGCCAAGTGGCAAGCCAAGTTGGCCAAAATGGCCAAAGAAGCAGTGAGGAAATTCAATGAAGATTCTGCTACTGCCGCTGCTGAGGTCTCTGCTAGCAAGCCCAAGAAGTCTATGCCCAAGAAGCATGCACACAAGCCCAGCTCCTCAGCAATGTCCTCACGGCCAAGCTCAACCAAGCCCTCACGGCATATTCCTCAAGCAGCTCCAGTTCCCACTGTTGCAAAACTTTCAGCTACTGTTGCAAAGTCCTCGGCACCTGCGCATCTTGCCTCGTGCCAAAGGACAACTGGTATCCCTATTGCTTCAGGAGCATACGCAAGTTCTTCAGCTCCTCCTCGGTCCTCAACAGGCCCAACTCTACTGAAGAAAAAGGCCACTACTGGACGAGGCACAAGGCCAAGTCCTCACAAGAAGCAGGTTGCCTTCCAAGTACCATCAAGTGAAGACGAAGCTGATGATGAGAAATTAGCAGAAATCATCAGAAAGACAGCATAGGGTCGCTAGAGCCAAAGGCAGTAATGTGCCATTGATACTAGATCCAAAGTTGATCCTAGACTTCATCGACCTATGGCACAAGGACCCCAACACTCCTTTACCTGAGCTGAACCTCACTCCTGGCCAAAGTCATGTGTTGATGGCCTTCATTGATAAGGAAAAATGGAAATCTGAATAGGGGAGGAAGGTGAAGAAAGCTTAGTACAAGAAAGAGCGCTTTCTAAAGCAAAATGTTTTGAAGCTATCACCTGATGACCTTGTAGCTCTGCAAACAGTGATGCATTTGACCAATACTATGCTGATTGGTTGGGAGCCAAAGTCAGATTCGTTAAGTTGACCAAGGGATTCACCTCAAATGTTGCAGCCCCAATGCAACATGAAATTCCTCAGGATGAAGCATCTGATCAGCCTACTGAAGAACATGCCAGCACTGCTGATGAAAATCAGGCTGCTGAAGAAAATGAGAGCACTAGGGCTGATGAAGAAATTACAGCCGCTGAAGAAACTGCCAGGGCAACCTCTAGTGTTGCGCCTAAAGAACAAACCAGGCCAGTCGAAGCTTTTGCTACTGTGCCTGAAGAAAATGAACCTACCAGGGCAACTACATCAGTTGCACCTGAAGAAACTACACCAATTTCCTCTGCTCCTCCTGCACAGACGACAAGTTCTAACCTTCCTTCTGCATCAGAAGCGAAGAAAACCAAAGATGCGGAGCAAGCAGCTGTGAAGAAAAGGAAAGCATCTGCTTCCTCAGAGTCTTCAACTCTGAAGAAAGTGAAGACTTTGACATGCTCCTATGCAAACCCCATAGATGTTCTTCCCATATCAAGCATGCCACCAAAGGAGATTATTCCCTTTGTTGAGGAATATGTGATTCCAAGTGAATCTAATGAAGAAGATTCTTCTGCTGCTTCGACAGAGCAGTTGGATAAAGAAATTGAAGTGGATAACATCCCTTCAACTCCATAGGTATCATCGCCCATGCCTCAGTTCACAGCTGAAGAGGCAGGCGTCCAAGAAATAGATGATGAAGATGAAGATGTGGACATTGGGTGTACAACACCTATTCCGAATGATGACTACTGGGAAAGTCATCACCCCAATTCACCACTCTACTCCCCTCTGCAACAGATTTCTCAGTCCCTAGTCCAAACAAAAGAAATTCACACGGGCTCTGAAGAACATCAAGCTTCTCTTCTCACTATTCCTGAAGAAGTTCCCACCACTAGTGCTGATGCAAATGTTGCTGAAGAAATTGAGGCCAAGGCTGCTAATGATGACATTGCTCCTGAAATTCCTTAGCCTGTGGCTCCAGAGACTGTGATTCAAGAGGCTGTGAAGACTTCAACTGCAAATCTTTAGCCCAAGCCACTGAATCCTCTTACCAAGAAGCAGAAGTTCAAGGCTGATGACTTCTTCAATGAGCATATCTTCTTCACTGACTACAATCCTTATGATGCTCGACTTTGTCGCAAGCGCTTTTGGAATGCTCTCTAGATGAACTTATATTCCTTGATGTTGTTTGATAAGGACAAGATCTTTGACCATGAGCAGATTCCTCATGTGGACATGGAGTCGCTACCGTGCTTCACCCAAGTCCTTAGTGTTCTTCATGACGCTGGGTTGCTAAACCTCTGCACCGACATCTGCGACTAGAATGAAGAACTCATTCTTCAGTTCTATGACACGTTGCACATCACTAGCAATGTTGAAGATGTGAATTCGTGGGTATTGGACTGGATGACAGAAAACACTCACTACAAAGCTCTGGTCTTTGAATTGCTTCATGTCGTCCCAGTCAATCCTCCCACTGAAGGTGCAAGGCGCGGCTATGATGAACCTGAGCTCTCCAACCATCTGATGCAAGTTCTGATGAAGCCTTTGAAGCCAGGTCAAGCTCCTAGAACCAAATTCCTCGTCAAGTAATTGCTTTATGTGCCAAGGACCATATACAGAATATTGACCAAAACCCTCAATCCAATCAAGGGCCACAACTCTGATGATGAAGAAGTTGTTGGCATCATGAAGAATCTTCCTTTCAACATCATACATGGTATTCCTATCAACTACCACGATTTCTTCATGAGGACTTTGGCAAATGTAGCTCTATCACCGTTTGAATTGAAGCCTTACGCTCCCTGGATCATGAGATTCATCAGATCAAGGTCTTCAATCAACTACAAGGTTGATTGTCAACGCCATCTCACCTACTTGCCCCCAATTGAAGTCCCCAAAAGGACTATTTCCTCAGCTGATGAGAAGGGCAAGGCTGCTGTTATCGATGAAGGCATTCGTCCATTGGATGGACAATTTCGCAAAGCTGCATCTTGCTCCGCCAATGATGACTCTGCCACCCATGACACTGCCGCAAATGCTTCAAAGCAATATCCTCAAGCCACTACTCTAAGGGTGATGATTGATCGTGAACTTCTCCTCAGTCTTCATCAGAAGGTGGATCGCAATCACAAGTGGGTCAAGCGTCAGTTTGGTTCAATTCTTCAGAACATGACAATCATGCAAAACACTGTCAAGAAGAACCACTACTACTTGCATGAAGTTTTTTACTGTACCTGGGCTGTATTGTCTCACCTCTACGGTGATGAAGATCTCAAGCAGATGGGCTTCCAACAAGACTTTGACTGGTCTCAGCCACCTTCGAAGAAATTCAAGAAGGTCAAAGTTCCTCACTTGGTGGCCAGTTCATATTTTTCATCACGCGAGACGAATGAAGCCGAAGACTTGAACGACACTGCAGCAGGCCCTACATCAATGGACGGGCCCAACAACGCTCGTGCTCCTCCATCGACTTCATCATGATATTCTTCAGGGGCGTTAGTCCTCATTTTTTTTCCCTTTTGGTCATTCGATGACAAAGGGGGATAAATTTGAGTTAGTCTTCAAAGGGGTCTCTATATATGGTCATTTTTTTGTTAAGTTACAACTCTCGCTCTTTTGAAGTTTTTGTTGGATCAAGTTGTAAACTTAAGTACGATGGTGGTCTGATACTTTTGCTTGGTTTTTCTGCATGTTATTTCCTCATATGTTAATGCACGCATGCTGAATTACATCAGTCACCATATTTCATCATGCATTTCAAATTCTTCATATCATATGTTAAATGCGTGTATGAATTACAAGATATAGGGGGAGATCTCCATGATTCTACTCTGCAATGTGCATTTGCTATTCAAATCAAATTCCTCATATATGCACATCTTCAGGGGGAGTTCTTCTATATCTTGCAATCAAATTCCTCAATATTAGTATTTACACTTCATATGTTTATCCCCGTTGAGAACTTAACCTATATTGTCATCAATCACCAAAAGGGGGGAGATTGTAAGTGCATCCAGTGCCCCTTAGTGATTTTTGTGTATTGAAGACTCATAGGTTAAGGGACTAATGCGTTTATGAGTGTACACAGGTCTATAAGTCTATGAGGAGTTTGATATTTATAGAGAAAGTTGACCCCTAAAAATGAATGTCTTCAACTAAAGACTTTGGCTTTCTGAAGACTTTGAAAGTGAAGAAATTGGTGTGATCCTGAAGACTTGATATTCATGCGAGGATTATGAAGCGTGAAGACTTTTGTTTTCGTAGTATTGTTTTTCTCTTTCTTGAGTCATAGGAAACACCGTACTGTTAAAGGGGGTCGAGGTAAAACTAAGGAAAAGTTTCCAAGTGATGTTCATCTCAAAATCCTACACCTACCCAATCCTTTCGAGTGAAGCCATTGGAAATCTCATACAGTTCGATCAATTTCTTCAGTGGCAGAGACGAAGATCTTCTGTTCTCTGAGGAATTTGTTTTGGCTGAGGAGTTAGGAATTCGCCAGTGCGGATTGCCTACAAGTGAGGAACATGATAGCCCTAAGGAATTTGGTAGCCAAATTTCTGACCGTTGTTGTGCTACACGCCAGCTGTCCCAAAATATCTACGCACCTAACAGTCATATCATTGAAGCGCATTTATCTCTTATCATGTCGGACTGCTCCTAGGCTATAAATAGCCACCCCTACAACCACTAGCTGGTTGGCTGCTCCAAGAGAAACTGACACTTGTCATTTAGAGCATCCCATCCTACAAGACTTTGAGCGAAAATCATCAAGTGAGGAAAACCCAAACCCAAACACCTACAAACCCAAAGTGATTGAGCATCACTGAAGAGATTGTTCATGTGTGGAACCGACGCTTGTTACCTTTGACGACTGTGCATCCTCCAGACCGTTAGGCGTCATGGTCTAGAGCATCCAAGAGGAAATTATGGATCGCCGAGTGACCGAGTCTGTGAAGGTTTGGAAGTCACCAGAAGACTTACCATGAGTGATTGGGCGAGGTCTGTGTGACCTTAGTTGAAGGAGAATACGGTGAGGACTGTGTGTCCTCAGGTTTAAATACCTAGCCGCTCCAACCAGATGTACGACTATCACAGCAGTTGGAACTGGTCAACCAAATCACTGTCTTCACCAAGCTAACTGGTTCCATTTCCTCAACCCTTTCATTTCCTCATTTCTGTGTATAAGTACTTGATCGTTACTATTTGAAGATTTTGAATAAATACTTTCTCAATTTCCTCAATCCTAATTCTTCAGTCACTTTGTCTTCAGCCTGCTTATCCTGTGTTTACGCTACTTGTACTTTGTGTTTGCTTTCATTTCATCATGATGACTGTGCTACTACTCTGTTATGCTTGCATCTGAGTACTTATTCCGCTGCTAAGTAGTTCGTTTCTTAGGAATTTCCTCACCCTGAAATTCCTTAGTGACGAATTTGTAAAAATCGCCTATTCACCCCCTCTAGTCGATATAACGCACTTTCAACCTCATCTAGCTGATCTGGTATAGGGAAAATAACTTAAAAACATACTCTGGTGACCTCTGTCGATTGTGTTTGCCCGCCACCACAACCTCTCCCCCTCCTGATCTTCAAGATCTGCCCAAATCAATTTACCACATCCAATATAGCAGCACTTGTGCAAAAATGAGATTGAGATGCCATCAAGAGTGATTGTTTGATGTAAGAAGGAAATTATACACGAACGAGACAAAGATGTACGGGAAGCCGTTCTTCGAGGTCAAGGTCGGGAAGGGAGCACGCGAGGTTGCCATGGGGCTGATCCAGGGTGCTGGGAAGGGGGATTCACCTTAGTCGTTGCCTGACTGCTCGCTCTGCCATCAATCCTTCACTGGTGTGGCTAGGGTTAGGGTTAAGCCAGGAGAAGGAAGGGTGTGCGGCTAGGGTTAGGCCGAGAATGGGAAGGAAGGGGCCTGAGATAGGGGAGGTTAGGAAGAGACATCGGTGACCAGCGCCTGACCGATTCTTCCTTCGTGAAGCTAAGATGGGCTTCAAGGGGAGTGGCCCAATCAACCACATGGCCTAGAAAATTCTTCCAAAGCAGCGTCCACTTAGGACAGTCGACCCACAAAGCGAGAAAAGTGATGTCTGAGGCAGATCGAATGGCTAGAGATGACTTGGACACGAAATCCAATTGTCGAAAACGTTGAGGGCGTGAGAGAGCTCGCTTTAGACTCGGTTTTACTGTCCTAAAAATGAGGAGGCATATTTAATGCAAACGTTGGGGCTAATTTGGGGTGGGCTACGGGGAGAAGCTATTGAGCCCACAAGCTTGGCTCGGGGGCAGCCCAGGCGTGGGAACTGAGCACTGGCTTTTTATGGCCCATGCGGAAGAAGTTTGAGCCGCGAAGTTAGCGAGAGATTGAATGGTGCGGGAAAAAGTGATCACATGGCTGCACGAGGAGCCATGAAATAGGGTAGTGGAGTAGATATAGAAGATCTGCAGTACGAGATTTACGAGATCCATTCCGTTAGAGCCTTTGCGTTCTCGCAAAGAACCCTAAACCGATTTGCCCCAACACAACACCTTAGAAAAACACCTTAAAAAAGAAAATTAGGACCATTATACGTTCTAATTTTATTTATTTATTTTATATACGTTTCTCTTTATGGATTTTTATTTTATTTTATAGAAGTATACATTATGGGAGCACGAGGCCTCTCATCGACCTAGCCGTCTTACCAGGGAAAATTTTCGTGTTTTGACCCTTTCGGTGAAGTTTATCCAGATCTGACCCCCTTTCGATTTTTTTTGAAATCTGGTCCTTTTTCCTACCGCCATGGGGCTCGGTGGTAGGATTACATAGCCTACCGCCAAGGCCTGCGGCGATAGGAAACTAATCCACGTCAGCAGTGTAAATGATCGTCGTCCCCCTTTGTCCAACCCTACTACCGCTGGTCCAGGTGGTAGCCTGTCTGACCCTACCACCAGGGACCCTGGCGGTAGGCTGTGGACAGTTATACGGCATGGGCCGCCCGCCCCACCCCTTCTCCCCCACCCAGCCACCCCCAAGAACAGAGCAGCTCTTCTCGCCCCCTCTCTCATCTCCTCCACTTCCCCCCTCGGATCTTCTTCGTTTCTTCACCGTTTTTGCGGATCGAGATGGCCCCAAAACGAGAAAAGTAAGCTCCTCCGATCCCTCCAACTAGTTTTAGCCAAATAGCTTCCTATTCGTCACATTATTTGATTGAAATCACCCTATTTTGAACTAGATTTAAATCTTTTGTACCCTAGGATTGTTTTTGGCTGAGTCTAGATGTTCTATTGTGTTATGAACTCTAAGCTGGTTGGAATGGTAGTGTGAAGATTAACCCTAATTCATATTTTTTTTGAAGGATATTTTTTATATGATGCATGTTGGAGGAATTTGTTTTGATATGATGATGCATGTTGATATGCTACTAGTTGACCCGTTGCGCCAGCCCACTAAAGCCATGTTGTCGATGAAAATAGTTTCCTTTTGCAAGGACATATTCGATATTGATAGTTGAAAGCCCATGTGTTAAATCATGCTATATTGAAAATATATTCATCACACCGAGAAATCTTAGTTTGAAAAGGAAATCATATTTGTATGACATGTATAGACCAGTTAAGGAAGCATTTTGTTGGTTGAAAAATATGGTTATCACGCCAAGAAATCTGAGTTGAAAAAAAGAACATATTTGTATAAGATGTATAGACTACAATTCGACAATAAAATTTGGAAATGTTAATCTTCTGAAGTCACACATAGTGCCTTAGCATAATAAGGAGTATAGTACTGCACATGCTATGTTGCAGAAGAACAAAAATGGTACCCCCTCCAATCCAAAATAAATGCCATGATTTTAGTTCAAACCACCACTTATTTTGAATCTGAGGAAGTAGATAACAATAATTAGGCAACTACAATAACAAAAAGCACCGGGGCATGTCAATATAATTATTAAATTCGATCTCCACCTGTTGAGAAATAAACAATGCAACTGCACACAGATCAAACCATCATTTGTTCCAACATAAAAAACAATATCAGTTCCACAACAGGGCCTCGGTATATCAAGCCATACTAAAAGCATAAATAGGTACTCCCTCCGTCCAGGAAAAGTTGTCACCAGCGCAGTTCAATTGCAATTTTGCAAAAAAGACCTTATCACTTTAAATCTCATGCTAATCAGCCCTTCTTCCTCCCCCGTCGCCCATGGACAGCGCGCGCCCCAGCCTCCGTCTCCCCCCGTCGCCCGCGGGCACCGCATGCCCCAGCAGCCGTAGGGATCAGCCGGCGACGAAGTCCCACATGCGCC
The DNA here is from genome assembly GCA_034509565.1 of Triticum monococcum. Classification (NCBI taxonomy): domain Eukaryota; kingdom Viridiplantae; phylum Streptophyta; class Magnoliopsida; order Poales; family Poaceae; genus Triticum; species Triticum monococcum. Next base: position 344,926,290 of record CM067847.1, read on the forward strand.
ACCGCCGACCTGCCCCGCGGTTGCAAACCTGCGCCTCCCCTGCTTACCTGCGCGGAGGCGAGCTTCGCCGCCGCCCACCAGCTCCTCCGCGGTGACACCTCAACGGGCGGCAGCTCCACGGCTCACGAGCGGCTCCTCCTCGTCGTCCTGCTCGCATCCCCGGCCCGCCAAGGCCAGCCACTCCGGTGCGGGAGTTGGGCAAGACCCCGGCCGTCGCTGCTCCACCGCCGTCCACCGAGGTGACCAGCGCATCCACCGTCGGGCCCAGCGCCGTCGCCCACCTGCTACAGAGACGACCACCTCCGCCCGCCTGCTCCTCCTCGCCGATTTCTTCTTCTTCATCATCCGAGCGACATAGCTCCTCCTTGCCACGTCTGCTGCTACTGAAAGGTAGCCAGCGCCCTGAAATTAATGTCAACTTGATGTTAATTTGTTGTGTAGATCAAGTTGATGTCAAACTGAGGTGAATTAGAGCAGCAGCGGATCATCCAGTCTACAATTTGATGAGCGTACACACACACACACACACACAATATTCATGATCTGTAGATGCACAAACTGTACAGTGGAGTAAACTGTAGATGCACAAAATTTCAGTTATTGTACATTGAAGTTTAAGTGAACAATTTTGCATCGACTGCTATCAACTTGAAGCTTCTTGCATCTTAATTGATGTTCTGCAACATTCTGCAGTACACTGAATTTTGTACTACATGAACTTTTGAAATGAATACAGTACACGTTCTGCTTGATTGCTACTGTATCTTGATTCTATAAACTGCAGTAAACTGAATTGTGCTCCGAATAGTGCATAATTATGCAATAAACTGCAGTAAACTACAGTAGTTTATTCCCTCTCAAAGTCAAACTGAATTTTATACATGAACTTTGAAATGAATACTGTACTCCTAAAACTTTGGATAGCTGAAAAAGCTCACATCATCTAATGTTTTGACCAAGAAACAGGGGAGCAGGTGGGAATTTGTACAGTAAGCAAGATGCAAAATGGTGCTAGTAAATTCAGTTCTGCACAAAACAAGACTGAAACATGGCAGTCTTGAGCATGTTCTAGCACTAGCAGCAAATTCAGGCCAGATTTAGCCAAATTGGAAACATTATTTCTGAAACTATGCATAACTGAAAATTATTTCTGAATAATTGGAAACAATTCAGTTTGCTACAGGAACAACCATTAGAAAGAAGGAAGAATAAAGTGCATACAGAATCATTTCAAATTTGTTACAGATCATTTCAAATTTGGAAAGAAGCATCCTATTCAGTTTGATCTAGTATTAATCTCAGCTTGATCTTTTCATTATCTCTGAATTTCTAAATAGAGTCTACATACTGCAAAATTTTGAGAACTGAATTATTGTTGGTACTGAGAGTTATTGACAGTAGCCAAAATCTTGTGAATTGGCCACACTAGGAGTACTTGCTTCTTAATTCTGGTATTTTCTCATTTTGTTACTAGGACTAGTTTCTTCACTGCTTTTATAAAGCATTAGGATAGTGAAATCATTACTATGGAGAGTAGAGTAGGAAAGTTTCTGAATTTAGCTACTAAAAAGATAACTGAATTTTGTCTACTGGAAGTTTACAGTGCCCAGTGTAGGAAAGTTTCTGAATTTAGCTACTCATACCTCTATCTACACATACATGAGCGGCTAATCTGCTAACTACACGCACCTCGTTCGAAATCGTTTTGCAGGGCATACTGTTGGTTCGAGCTGGCCTTCTTCCTGGTGCACACAGTTCGAGCTGGCCCTACTGAATACAGCAATGCAGAGAGCTAAACTTGGTCAAATGATTTGGAGCATTCTGGAGCTAAACTTGATCAAATGCAGAATAGTTTGGAATATTGTAATATTGTCAAATGAAGATCCCAATTACTCCATGTACAGAAGTTTTTGTTGTTTCCTACAGAAAAAGAAAGAAGCGCAAATAGTGACTTAGAATTGATGTTAATTAGAGCATCATGGCAGCAGCATTGTATAGTGAATTTACTCTCTATTGAAATTATTCTGTATAGTGTCTAAATCCAGTTTTACAATTTCGGAGTACACATATTATACTGGACACATTAGAGAAAGCAAGAATTTAAGCAGCAAGGAGTAGAGCAAGCAAGAATTTAAGCAGCAAGGAGTAGAGCAAGCAAAAACATCATGAATCCAATACAAGAATTTGCTGAGTATTTTTACTGTTTGCAGCAAACAAAAAATATCTTGGAAAGTGTCCACAGAATTTCAGTCAAAGAGGCATGTTCTTTTCAAAAACATCATGAATCCAAAATCTAGGAGACAAACTTTGTGTAAAACATTCTGAATTTTTACATTGAACATTTCTGAATTACTAATTCAGCCTGAACGTGTCACAACATTTCTGAATCAACATTTCTACACTAAACCAGAGCAGGGATTCTACTCCATGAAGGTGTTGGCTCTGTCTTCTAAATCTAGTGAACATTTCTGAATACAGCAATGCAGAGAGCATCAAGCAGAGAATGGAAACCTATGACATGGTAAATAATTCGATGAGTAAAATGAACTTCAGTCCATGAAAGTGCAGAGTTTAGGCTCTATTCAGCAGATGAAAACAGCAGTACGAGCTCTGGGCCGGCTAAAGTAAACATTCGGCATCTCTTGACGAACTCGGCGGCGGGCTCGACGGTCTCGACGGGGGTGGGCAGGAGCGCGAGCCTCCGGCGCGCTGCGACGTCGCGCGCCTCCTCGAGGACCTCGGGCACATTGACCAGCCGGCCCGCGGTGGAGGCGAGCGCGGCGCCGCCCGAGATGATGGCGTTGGCGTCGACGACGGCCACGGCCAGGCCGCTCGAGATGGCGCAGCTGGACACAATCCGGCTCACCTCCTGCACAGACGACTTCTTGGCCACCGTCTCCCGCCGCGCTGTCGCGGCCGCGCCCCACGCCACGGGGGTCGGAGCGGCGGGGGGGGAGGCCGCGTCGTTGGCTGCCAGGCCGAGGGCTGGCCACGCTTCTTCCATCAACGCTAGGAGGGAGGGGTGGGCGCGAGCAAGAGACACGGCGGGAGGAAGAAGAAGCAATTTTTGGGGTGAAAGAGAGGAGATTCGGGAGGCAGGCAAGGGAGGCAGGGGAGCTGCGCGAGGCAAAAGGGAGCGGCGGAGGAGGCAGCTGCGGCGGCGGCGGAGGACGCGCGGGAGAGCAGCACGTCGCAGGGGAGCTCCGGCGTCTATGCGCCTGTGCCGGAGCGGCGGAGCATCGACTGGAGAAGACGAGGAGTGCGGGTTGTGTCGGGAGTTTGGAGAGGGGTTTTCTGTAAAATTGCCATGGGGACAACTTTTCCCGGACGGAGGGAGTAGCACGCTATTCTTATCTCTTCAATAGTGCAAAAAGTATGTATTGCCATAGAGCAACACCTACATTAGAAACATAAATCGGGCTAAAACAGAAGCAGACCCAATTTGAGAATTCTCGAATGCCCAAATAAGAGTCATATGTAAGTAGCTTGACTGCGATTTCACAAAAACAAAAAAGGGAAGCAAGAATCTTCTGTGGCTACGTTTTCCTGTAGTCGATATGCCCGCAATCACTCAAGCCGACAAGATCATATGCTTGCAATCATTTGAGCCATCAATTAGCCAAAATTCTTGACACAACATCAAAATAGCTCTATAAAAAGGAAGAAACATGACAAAATGCTATGAACAGAATGAGAAAGATATAAAACAAATGTAAACCAGTGACAAAAATGAAGAGAGCTACAAAAGAAAATCAAAATTTCTAAACAGCATTAGCTAATGGCAGAAGAATTTTCATTACTTAAAAGACAACTCTTGCAGCCTACATTACTTATCACAATTAAAATATAAGATTTCCCAACTGGATAATCAGGATTATGCTAATGTTTACTAATCCTAGAAATCATCAATTCAAGTCCTCTGTTTCAGCGAGAACATCAAAATCCCCTTTGATAAGGAACTGCTTGATAAGGACCGGCACAAATGATGGCTTACATTTAAAAAATGGTGCTGAAGCCTAAATTGCATGGTAAGGAGGCAATGCCAAAATGCTAAATTCTGGTCAAGGTAAGGAAGCATGCATTATCATATTATAAGATGGAAAACCCTTCTAAGTTCACTGTAAAATAAGGATCAGATTCCTTGACATCTTGAGGTTGTGTACCTCCACCCACTCTGCCCATGGAAAAAATAAAGGAAGCCCGCATTATCATATTTTATGTCACATGTTACAGTTTGTTGGCCCACCTTTCTGATTATACATCCAGTAAAATGATATAACTATCTTTTATAAGCTACAAAGAGATCAACAATGAGCCTCAAGGTCCCATGAAAACTCAATAGGATATACGCCATAGTAGTACTTGGCCCTATTTTCATATTCAATGCACACCATCTAATTCTAATAATAATAAAATATAAATTAAAACGATACATAAAAATTTTGTAGTTAGAGATAGGACCAAGTTGGAGTAGTACAGAGGAAATCAAACTTTATCCTAGCATTACACAGAAGAAACATGAGTCACTTATCGTAAGAACAGAAACATACTGTGAAATAAGGATTCCATCCCTATACCTTGACATCCTGAGGCGCTGCACCCCCACCCACTCTACCCATGGACGAAAAAACAGAGGGCGGGTCAACTATTCAAAGCATAGCGTCCTTGCTGCTGTAATAAACTTTGTAAAGTAGTGGCCTGCTCACAAGCAGTTAACATACTCACAGTGAAAGATATATGTCTTTCTAGGCATGTACTCTGCAACAAGCAATCTCTCATCACCTTGGGAGGAACAGCCAAGCAGATTTGCTGACCTTTTGCCCCAGAGCTGACCAGCTTATTTCCTGAAGCATAATTATTTCCTCAAAAGATGTGGGCAAATCTTACAAAATCACTGGCACTGTATGGATCAAATTGAATTATGCACCGATACAGAACATCTAAAAAAGGAACAAACGAATTAAACCCATTAGTTGTACATGCTCTTTACAGAGCATACATGAACTACGCAGCAAACTAAACATGAATATAAACTGGGGCCATGACTTCACAATGTACAAAAAAAGCAAATAAAAATGGACGACCTATCTTCAATCCAATGTGTAGCAGGATTGAAGCAAGTTATGGACTACAATGGTGTAAAAAATATATAGAAACTTGGATATCGGACGACTCTTTGGTGCAAAATCATAGGCGCTAATGAACAATACAAATGTAAACGCCATATATTATTACATATTAAAGTTCACATAACCATGGCCCATCAATAGACAATTAGACCGACAAAGAAAGGTAAATGTATGTAGCTAGAGACAGCATAGCAGTATTACGGTACTTAGAGAAAGAGAAGCATGTGTGTAGCGAGAAAGAACGAGCATGTAGGGAAGAAAGAATAAAGCAAACCTTGAACAGCAGCACAAAGTTGCAGATGCAGCAACCTAGCAGATCGTTGAACCTGCTAGACAAACGGAGATAGACCTGTTAGAGTACATGCACAACGGTCACACAAGCATAAAAAACAGCAGGCTTATAGACAAAGCAAACCAACAGCTAATTACCAGAGCTAGAAAGCAGAACCAGGCCAAGAAAGCAGGCTATACAGAGGACTATACCAAGGCGGACGAGCAGGCAAAACGAGATGAAAAAAAAGAAAGGTCACCACACACAAATTTCATCGAACATGTTGCATGCAAGCAAACAGAGCGCAGACTAACCTCAATGGCAATGGCAGAAAGATGCAACTGTCGATGCAGGACATAACAGGAAGAAACCAACATGCACACGTTGGGGACAAGAGGAAGAACATAGAGGTTACCAGGGCGCGGGGAAAAGGAAGGAAGAAGCAAGAATAAAGTAAAGAAGGGCACCAGCCTCAACGGGCAGTGTTCATCCAACACACGAAGGTTATTGCAACGGACGAGCACACCACCGGCGAAGAAGGATGAACAATCCAACCAAGGGGAACGCACAGGCACCTGCTACAGAAAAATGACCAAAAATGGCTAAAACAAGCAGAGTAGACCATTGATGAAAGGCAAATGATAGGGACGAGACAGAACATTGACGAAGAGAAGAAGGCAGGAGCAAGCTCGCCAAATCCTACAAATTAAAGCGGAAAGACATCGGGAGCTTACTGGATTCAAAGAGGAGAGGAGGAGGCGGCCACTGAACTCGCCGCCAGCTACGGCGCAGCTGCCCCTCTCGACCGTGCGGGCTGCAGCAGAGGAGGCGGTGCGTCGAGCTGACCAGCGGCTGCAGTTGCTCCTGCTGCTCCGGCCAGTGGGCCTTCCTCCATGGCCGACACTGCCTCCTTGCTCCGGCTGTTCCGGCCGGCGAGCCTCCCTCTACGGCCAACCCCGTCCTCATTTTCCACTGCACCAACCCCCGCCGTTTTCCCCCGCAGGCGCCGGCCTTCTGCCCAGACCCGACCCATGTGCCACCAACCTAAGCGATGGGTCGACGACGGCGTACTCTCCCATCGGCCATGGATCCATGGTAGCTAGTCGGTGAAGGCGTCGGGCAACGATGGAGAGCGGGGGGAATGGCGGCGATGAGCATGAACACGCAAGGAGAGGGAGATGGCTAGGGTTCGTGGCTTCTTGCTGTGGCGGCTGAGGAGGGATAGAAATCGAGGAGGGAGGGAGGGGTGCCTCGGGCGAGCAAGGGGACTGGGCGAGGGGGTTTCGAGGACACGGCCCCGCAAACGTCACGACGCACGACGCGGCCAACTGCTCCCCGTCTCCTCCGATGCTGTACGCGGGCACCGCGTGACGCGACTCGTCAAGTGTGGTTCACCCGAGAAATTGCAACCCAGCCAATGGAGGATTCAATGAGCGGGACCAGGAGTAGCGGCGGCCCACCCGTCATTGTGTCAGCATAATCATGGGTGCACAAGCTGGGTGCACATGCTCCAGCCCACCCCTCAGCAATTGACGTGGGATGCAGCAACTCCCACGATGCATCATGCGGGCCGCGCACGACGAGCCAAAAGCAGTTGACCGAGAAAACATGAGACATGCAGCCAGGGCAGCCGACGAGTGGGACAAGGGGTAGCACCGGCCCACCCATCATTGGCAAAACACAAGCGGTGTAGCAGAAACTGCGTGCAAACAGGAAGCAGCGCACAACCTGAGCTCGCACAGCGCCCATGATGCGGGCTTCGCGCGCACGCGGCGCGGCAGGAGAGGCTGCCCCGCGCACCGAAGAAACCGGCACCCAGCCAATCAAACCAAGCGCGAGCCCCACAAGTCATCGCCCGCTCAGGATCTACCGCCTGGTCAAAATGCAGAGGTCAATTCCCAGTGAAGATCGAATGACCAGGAACGAGAAAAAGACCGCGTTGACCAGGATCGGACGGCCATCGAAGGAAACGATCGGGGGAGCATTCTGGGAGCGAGTTGCCCATCCTCATTATTGGTTTAAATGATGCAAGTAATGGATGTATTTGGAGAAAAAATAGTGAACCCTCAAGATGAACCCTAGTTCATAATTTTTTTGTTAATTTTTTTATGATATGATGCATATTGGAGGAATTTGTGTTGATATAGGATGCATATGGATGTTATATGATGCAAGTAGTTGATGTTGTTCGAGTAAAAATGGTGAACCCTCAAGATGAACCCTAGTTTATAATTTATTTTGTTAAAAAATGATGATATGATGCATGTTGGAGGGGAGGAATTTGTTTTGATATATGATGCATGTGGATGTTATATATGAATGTTGTATGAATAAATATATGAATGTTGTATGAATGAATCAACCATGTTTCATTTTTTATTTATGCTTATGTTTATGAAATTTTACTTAGGCGGGCACCTCTTGCGGACAACATTGGCAAACGGTACCCCATGCTTGACTACGCGTTCAACAAGGGTCATCATGCCCGTTTCATAGAGAACAGAGTGGTAAGTACTACAATCGAAATATTGAACCAGGGTTTTCGGCTTGATGAAACTAAGTTACTAACTTTTGGCGTCCACTTTTTGACAGATGCTCCCGTCACTGCGCATGAGGGGTCATGCGAATGCCGTGAAAATGGAGTACGACGACCGTTACGCGTCGTACTTCAGGAGAGCCCGATTGCTTGGTTTCGTCCTGCAGTTCAAGCGTCAGCCGCCGACGCTCATCCACGCAGCTCTCACGACTTTGATTGACCGGTGGCGACCCGAGACGCATAGTTTCCATCTCCCATGTGGGGAGATGACAGTGACCCTCGAGGATTGTGGGATGATTACGACCCTACCGATCGAGGGTCATGCACTCACCGGGCGAGTGGAGAGGACCAACTGGCAGCAGAGGGTTACCACCCTCATCGGCGACTGCCCCGACGCTAAGGGTAACCAGACATCCGGTGTATCGCTTCCCTGGCTCCTAAACAACCGGAAGAAATGCCTGGTGAATGATGATGAGGGTACGATGGCGCAGTAAGCGAGGGCCTACCTGTGGTACCTTCTCGTAGAGGTCGTGTTTCCAGACTGCTCCGGGAACTCCATGTTTTGCAGAACGTAGTGATTCAAAAATTTCCTACGATCGCAACGAGAGGGGAGAGTGTGTCCACATACCCTCGTAGACCGAAAGCGGAAGCGTTTAGTAACGCGGTTGATGTAGTCGAACGTCTTCACAATCCAACCGATCTAAGTACCGAACGTAAGGCACCTCCCTGTTCAGCACACGTTCAGCACGATGATGTCCCTCGAGATCTTGATCCAGTTGAGGACGAGGGAGAGTTCCGTCGTCACGATGGCGTGGCGACGATGATGATGAAGTTACCGACGCAGGGCTTCACCTAAGCACTACGAAGATATGACCGAGGTGTTGAACTATGGAGGGGGGCACCGCACACGGCTAAGAGATTGTCTGTTGTGTCTTTGGGGTGCCCCGTGCCTCCGTATATAAAGGGGGTAGGAGGAGGTGGCCATCCAAGGAGGGCGTGCCATAGGGGGGAGTCCTACTTGGACTCCTAGTCCAAGTAGGATTCGGCCGCCCCCTCCTTCCTTCCACCGGAGAGGGAAAAGGGGGAAGGGATAGAGAGGGAGAAGGAAAGAGGGGGGCCACCCCCTCCCCTAGTCCAATTCGGTTTGGGTAAGGAGAGGGGTTCCCCTCCTCACGTGGCCTTTCTCCTCTCCTCCAATATGGCCCAATAGGCCCAATACTTTCCCCGGGGGGTTCTGGTAACCCCTTGGTACTCCGGTAAAATATCCGAATCACTCAGAACCATTCCCATGTCCGAATATAACCTTCCAATATATGAATATTTACCTCTCAACCATTTTGAGACTCCTCGTCAAGTCTGTGATCTCATCCGGGACTCCGAACAAACTTCAGTCATTAAATCACTTAACTCATAATACAAAATCGTCATCGAACGTTAAGCGTGCGGACCCTACGGGTTCGAGAACTATGTTGACATGACCGAGACGCATCTCTAGTCAATAACCAATAGCGGAACCTCGATTCTCGTATTGGCTCCTACATATTCTATGAAGATCTTTATCGGTCAAACCGCATAACAACATACGTTATTCCCTTTGTCATCAGTATGTTACTTGCCCGAGATTCGATCGTCGGTATCCTTATATCTAGTTCAATCTTTTTACCGGCAAGTCTCTTTACCCGTTCCATAATGCATCATCCCGTAACTAACTCATTAGTCACATTGCTTGGAAGGCTTAAAGTGATGTGCATTACCGAGAGGGCCCAGAGATACCTCTCCGATGCTTGGAGTGACAAATCCTAATCTTGATTTATGCCAACTCAACAAACACCATCAAAGACACCTGTAGAGCATCTTTATAATCACCCAGTTACGTTGTGACATTTGATAGCACACAAAGTGTTCCTCCGGTATTCGGGAGTTGCATAATCTCATAGTCAGAGGAATATGTATAAGTCATGAAGAAAGCAATAGCAATAAAACTAAACAATCATAATGCTAAGCTAATGGATGGGTCTTGTCCATTACATCATTCTCTAATGATGTGATCCCGTTCATCAAATGACAACACATGTCTATGGTGAGGAAACTTAACCATATTTGATTATCGAGCTAGTCAAGTAGAGGCATACTAGGGACACTCTGTTTGTCTATGTATTCACACATGTACTAAGTTTCTGGTTCATACAATTCTAGCATGAATAATAAACATTTATCATGATATAAGGAAATATAAATAACATCTTTATTTTTGCCTCTAGGGCATATTTCCTTCAGTCTCCCACTTGCACTAGAGTCAATAATCTAGTTCACGTCGCCATGTGATTTAACACCAATAGTTCACATCATCATGTGATTTAACACTCTATAGTTCACATCGCCATGTGACCAATACCCAAAGGGTTTACTAGAGTCAATAATCTAGTTCACATCGCCATGCGATTAACACCCAAAGAGTACTAAGGTGTGATCATGTTTTGCTTGTGAGAGAAGTTTAGTCAACGGGTCTGCCACGTTCAGATTCGTATGTATTTTGCAAATTTCTATGTCTACAATGCTCTGCACTAAGCTACTCTAGCTAATTGCTCCCACTTTCAATATGTATCCAGATTGAGACTTAGAGTCATCCGGATCAGTGTCAAAACTTGCATCGACGTAACCCTTTACAACGAAATTTTCGTCACCTCCATAACCGAGAAGCATATCCTTATTCTACTAAGGATAATTTTGACCGTTGTCGAGTGATCCACTCGTGGATCACTATTATACCCTCTTGCCAAACTCATGGTGAGGTACACAATAGGTCTGGTACACAACATAGCATACTTTATAGAACCTATGACTGAGGCATAGGGAATGACTTTCCATTCTCTTTCTATTTTCTGCCGTGGTAGGGTTTTGAGTCTTTACTCAACTTCACACCTTGCAACACTGGCAAGAACTCCTTCTTTGGTTGTTCCATTTTGAACTACTTCAAAATCTTGTCAAGGTATGTACTCATTGAAAAAACTTATCAAGCGTCTTGATCTATCTCTATAGATCTTGATGCTTAACATGTAAGCAGCTTCACCGAGGTCTTTCTTTGAAAAAATCCTTTCAAATACTCCTTTATGCTTTCCAAAAAATTCTACATAATTTCCGATCAACAATATGTCATTCACATATACTTATCAGAAAGGTTGTACTGCTCCCACTCACTTTCTTGTAAATACAGGCTTCACCGCAAGTCTGTATAAAATTATATGCTTAGATCAACTCATCAAAGCATACATTCCAACTCCGAGATGCTTGCACCAGTCCATAGATGGATCGCTAGAGCTTGCACATTTTGTTAGCATTTTTAGGATTGACAAAACCTTCTTGTTGCATCATATACAACTCTTCTTTAAGAAATCCATTAAGGAATGCAGTTTTGACATCCATTTGCCAGATTTTATAAAATGTGGCAATTGCTAACATGATTCAGATAGACTTAAGCATCGCTACGAGTGAGAAAATCTCATAGTAGTCAAAACCTTTAACTTGTCGAAAACCTTTTGCAATAAGTCGAGCTTTGTAGATAGTAACACTACCATTAGCGTTTGTCTTCCTCTTGAAGATCCTTTTATTCTCTATGGCTTGTCGATCATCGGGCAAGTCAACCAAAGTCCATACTTTGTTTTCATACATGGATCCCATCTCAGATTTCATGGCCTCAAGCCATGTGGCGGAATCTGGGCTCATCATCGCTTCCTCATAGTTCATAGGTTCGTCATGGTCTAGTAACATGACTTCCAGAACATCATTACCATACCACTCTAGTGCGGAACGTACTCTAGTTGACCTATGAGGTTCGGTAGTAACTTGATATGAAGTTTCATGATCATCATCATTAACTTCCTCGCTAATTAGTGTAGGCATCACTGGAACTGATTTCTGTGATGAACTACTTCCAACTCGAGAGAAGGTACAACTACCTCATCAAGTTCTACTTTCCTCCCACTCACTTCTTTCGAGAGAAACTCCTTCTCTAGAAAGGATCCATTCTTAGCAAAAAATCTTGCCTTCGGATCTGTGATAGAAGGTTTACCCAATAGTTTCTTTTTGGGTATCCTATGAAGATGCATTTCTCCAATTTAGGTTCGAGCTTATCAGGCTGAAGCCTTTTACACATAAGCATCGCAACCCCAAACTTTAAGAAACGACAGCTTGGGTTTCTTGCCAAACCACAGTTCATACGGTGTCGTCTGAACGGATTTAGATGGTGCCCTATTTAACGTGAATGCAGTTGTCTCTAATGCATAACCCCAAAATGATAGTGGTAAATTGGTAAGAGACATCATAGATCGCACCATATATAATGAACTGCGGTTACGATGTTCGGACACACCATTATGATGTGGTGTTCCACGTGTTGGGGAACGTTGTAGAAAACAAAAAATTTCCTACGGTTTCACCAAGATCCATCTATGAGTTCATCTAGCAACGAGTGATCGGATGCATCTACATACCTTTGTAGATCGCGAGCGGAAGCGTTCAAAGAACGGGGATGAGGTAGTCGTACACGACGTGATCCAAATCACCGGAGATCCTAGCGCCGAACGGACGGCACCTCCGCGTTCAACACACGTACGGTCAGCATGACGTCTCCTCCTTCTTGATCCAGCAAGGGGGAAGGAGAGGTTGATGATGATCCAGCAGCACGATGGCGTGGTGGTGGATGCAGGGTGTCACAGCAGCAGGCCTTCGCCGTATACTACGAGAGGAAGAGGTGTAGCAGGGGAGAGGGAGGCGCCAAGACTCAAGGTGCGGCTGCCCCCTCCCTCCCCCTCATATATATAGGCTCCCCTAGGGGGGGCGCCGTCCCTAGGAGATGAGATCTCCTAGGGGGGGCAGCGGCCAGGGCTGGAGTGGCCCCCAAGGCAAGGTGGGGCGCCCCCCCACCCCTAGGGTTTCAACCCTAGGCGCATGGGGTGGGCCTAGGGGGGCGCACCAGCCCACTATGGGCTGGTTCCCCTCCCTACTTTGGCCCATGGGGCCCTTCGGGATGGGTGGCCCCACCCGGTGGACCCCCGGGACCCTTTCGGTGGTCCCGGTACAATACCGGTGACCCCGAAACTTGTCCCGATGGCCGAAACAGCACTTCCTATATATAATTCTTTACCTCCAGACTATTCCGAAACTCCTCGTGACGTCCGGGATCTCATCCGGGACCCCGAACAACATTTGGGTTACTGCATATACATATCTTCACAACCCTAGCGTCACCGAACCTTAAGTGTGTAGACCCTACGGGTTCGGGAGACATGTAGACATGACCGAGACGACTCTCCGGTCAATAACCAACAGCGGGATCTAGATACCCATGTTGGCTCCCACATGCTCCTCGATGATCTCATCGGATGAACCACGATGTCGAGGATTCAAGCAACCCCGTATACAATTCCCTTTGACAATCGATATGTTACTTGCCCGAGATTCGATCGTCGGTATCCCAATACCTTGTTCAATCTTGTTTCCGGCAAGTCACTTTACTCGTACCGTAATGCATGATCCCGTGACCAGACACTTGGTCACTTTGAGCTCATAATGATGATGCATTACCGAGTGGGCCCAGTGATACCTCTCCGTCATACGGAGTGACAAATCCCAGTCTTGATTCGTGTCAACCCAACAGACACTTTCGGAGATACCCGTAGTATACCTTTATGGTCACCCAGTTACATTGTGACGTTTGGTACACCCAAAGGACTCCTACGGTATCCGGGAGTTACACGATCTCATGGTCTAAGGAAAGGATACTTGACATTGGAAAAACTCTAGCAAACGAACTATACGATCTTTATGCTATGTTTAGGATTGGGTCTTGTCCATCACATCATTCTCCTAATGATGTGATCTCGTTATCAATGACATCCAATGTCCATAGTCAGGAAACCATGACTATCTGTTGATTAACGAGCTAGTCAACTAGAGGCTTACTAGGGACATGTTGGTGTCTATTATTCACACATGTATTACGATTTCCGGATAACACAATTATAGCATGAATAAAGACAATTATCATGAACAAGGAAATATAATAATAATAATAATAATAATAATAATAATAATAATCCTTTTATTATTGCCTCTAGGGCATATTTCCAACAGTCTCCCACTTGCACTAGAGTCAATAATCTAGTTACATTGTGATGAATCGAACACCCATGGAATTCTAGTGTTGATCATGTTTTGCTCTAGGGAGAGGTTTAGTCAACGGATCTGCTACATTCAGGTCCGTATGTACTTTACAAATATCTATGTCTCCATCTTGAACATTTTCACGAATGGAGTTGAAGCGACGCTTGATGTGCCTGGTCTTCTTGTGAAACCTGGGCTCCTTGGCAAGTGCAATAGCTCCAGTGTTGTCACGGAAGAGTTTGATTGGCCCCGACGCATTGGGTATGACTCCGAGGTCGGTGATGAACTCCTTCACCCAAATTGCTTCATGTGCTGCCTCCGAGGCTGCCATGTACTCCGCTTCACATGTAGATCCCGCCACGACGCTCTGCTAGCAACTACACCAGCTTACTGCCCCACCATTCAAAATATACACGTATCCGGTTTGTGACTTAGAGTCATCCAGATCTGTGTCGAAGCTAGCATCGACGTAACCCTTTACGACGAGCTCTTCGTCACCTCCATAAACGAGAAACATTTCCTTAGTCCTTTTCAGGTACTTCAGGATATTCTTGACCGCTGTCCAGTGTTCCTTGCCGGGATTACTTTGGTACCTTCCTACCAAACTTACGGCAAGGTTTACATCAGGTCTGGTACACAGCATGGCATACATAATAGAACCTATGGTTGAGGCATAGGGGATGATGCTCATCTCTTCTATATCTTCTGCCGTGGTCGGACATTGAGCTGAGCTCAATTTCACACCTTGTAACACAGGTAAGAACCCCTTCTTAGACTGATCCATATTGAACTTCTTCAATATCTTATCAAGGTATGTGCTTTGTGAAAGACCTATGAGGTGTCTTGATCTATCTCTATAGATCTTGATGCCTAATATATAAGCAGCTTCTCCAAGGTCCTTCACTGAAAAACTCTTATTCAAGTAGGCCTTAATGTTGTCCAAGAGTTCTATATCATTTCCCATCAAAAGTATGTCATCTACATATAATATGAGAAATGCTACAGAGCTCCCACTCACTTTCTTGTAAACGCAGGCTTCTCCATAAGTCTGTGTAAACCCAAACGCTTTGATCATCTCATCAAAGCGAATGTTCCAACTCCGAGATGCTTGCACCAGCCCATAAATCGAGCGTTGGAGCTTGCACACCTTGTCAGCATTCTTAGGATCGACAAAACCTTCCGGCTGCATCATATACAATTCTTCCTTAAGGAAACCATTAAGGAATGCCGTTTTGACGTCCATTTGCCATATCTCATAATCATAGTATGCGGCAACTGCTAACATAATTCGGACGGACTTCAGCTTCGCTACTGGTGAGAAAGTCTCATCGTAGTCAACCCCTTGAACTTGTCGATAACCCTTAGCGACAAGCCGAGCTTTATGGATGGTCACATTACCATCCGCGTCTGTCTTCTTCTTAAAGATCCATTTATTTTCTATGGCTAGCCGATCATCGGGCAAGTCAGTCAAAGTCCATACTTCGTTTTCATACATGGATCCTATCTCGGATTTCATGGCTTCTAGCCATTTGTCGGAATCCGGGCCCGCCATCGCTTCTTCATAGTTCGAAGGTTCACCGTTGTCTAACAACATGATTTCGAAGACAGGGTTGCCGTACCACTCTGGTGCGGAACGTGTCCTTGTGGACCTTTGAAGTTCAATAGCAACTTGATTTGAAGTTTCATGATCATCATCATTAACTTCCTCTCTAGTCAGTGCAGGCACCTCAGGAACATTTTCTTGAGTTGCGCCATTTTCCGGTTCAAGAGGTAACACTTCATCAAGTTCTACTTTCCTCCCACTTACTTCTTTCGAGAGAAACTCCTTCTCTAGAAAGGATCCATTCTTGGCAACAAAGGTCTTGCCTTCGGATCTGAGGTAGAAGGTATACCCAATAGTTTCTTTAGGGTATCCTATGAAGACGCATTTTTCCGACTTGGGTTCGAGCTTTTCAGGTTGAAGTTTCTTGACATAAGCATCGCATCCCCAAACTTTTAGAAACGACGGCTTAGGTTTCTTACCAAACCATAATTCATACGGTCTCGTCTCAACGGATTTCGACGGAGCCCTATTTAAAGTGAATGCGGCAGTCTCTAAAGCATAGCCCCAAAAAGATAGCGGTAAATCGGTAAGAGACATCATAGATCGCATCATATCTAATAGAGTGCGATTACGATGTTCAGACACACCATTACGCTGAGGTGTTCTAGGCGGCGTGAGTTGTGAAACTATTCCACATTTTCTTAAGTGTGTGCCAAATTCGTGACTCAAGTATTCTCCTCCACGATCTGATCGTAAAAACTTGATTTTTCTGTCACGTTGATTTTCAACCTCACTCTGAAATTCCTTGAACTTTTCAAAGGTCTCAGACTTGTGTTTCATTAAGTAGATATACCCATATCTACTCAAGTCATCAGTGAGGGTGAGAACATAATGATAGCCACCGCGAGCCTCAACACTCATTGGACCGCACACATCAGTATGTATGATTTCCAACAAGTTGGTTGCTCGCTCCATTATTCCCGAGAAAGGAGTCTTGGTCATTTTACCCATGAGGCATGGTTCGCACGTGTCAAATGATTCATAATCAAGAGACTCTAAAAGTCCATCTGCATGGAGCTTCTTCATGCGTTTGACACCTATGTGACCAAGGCGGCAGTGCCACAAGTATGTGGGACTATCATTATCAACCTTACATCTTTTGGTTTTCACACTATGAACATGTGTAGCATTACGCTCAAGATTCATTAAGAATAAACCATTCACCATCGGAGCATGACCATAAAACATATCTCTCATATAAATAGAACAACCATTATTCTCGGATTTAAATGAGTAGCCATCTCGAATTAAACGAGATCCTGATACAATGTTCATGCTCAAAGCTGGCACCAAATAACAATTATTGAGGTTTAAAACTAATCCCGTAGGTAAATGTAGAGGTAGCGTGCCGACAGCGATCACATCGACCTTGGAACCGTTCCCGACGCGCATCGTCACCTCGTCCTTTGCCGGTCTCCGTTTATTCCGCAGCTCCTGCTTTGAGTTACAAACGTGAGCAACTGCACCGGTATCAAATACCCAGGAGCTACTACGAGTACTAGTAAGGTACACATCAATTACATGTATATCACATATACCTTTTGTTTTGCCGGCCTTCTTTTCCGCTAAGTATTTGGGGCAGTTCCGCTTCCAGTGACCACTTCCCTTGCAATAAAAGCACTCAATTTCGGGCTTGGGTCCATTCTTTGGCTTCTTCCCGGCAGCTTGCTTGCCAGGCGCGGCAACTTCCTTGCCACCCTTTTGAAGTTCTTTTTGCCCTTGCCCTTCTTGAACTTAGTGGTTTTATTCACCATCAACACCTGATGTTCCTTCTTGACTTCTACCTCCGCTGATTTCAGCATTGAAAATAACTCAGGAATGGTCTTTTCCATCCCCTGCATATTGAAGTTCATCACAAAGCTCTTGTAGCTTGGTGGAAGCGATTGGAGGATTCTGTCAATGACCGCATCATCCGGGAGATTAACTCCCAGCTGAGTCAAGCAGTTATGCAACCAAGCCATAGTGAGTATGTGCTCACTGACAGAACTATTTTCCTCCATCTTACAGCTGAAGAACTTGTCGGAGACCTCATATCTCTCGACCTGAGCATGAGCTTGGAAAACCATTTTCAGCTCTTCGAACATCTCATATGCTCCATGTCTCTCAAAACGCTTTTGGAGCCCCGGCTCTAAGCTGTAAAGCATGCCGCACTGAACGAGGGAGTAGTCATCAGCACGTGTCTGCCAAGCATTCATAACGTCTTGGTTCTGTGGGACGGGTGGGTCACCTAGCGGTGCTAGTAGGACATAATCTTTCTTGGCAGCTATGAGGATGATCCTCAGGTTCCGGACCCAGTCCGTATAGTTGCTGCCATCGTCTTTCAGCTTGGTTTTCTCTAGGAACGCGTTGAAGTTGAGGACAACGTTGGCCATTTGATCTACAAGACATATTGCAAAGATTTTAGACTAAGTTCATGATAATTAAGTTCATCTAATCAAATTATTCAATGAACTCCCACTTAGATAGACATCCCTCTTCTAGTCATCTAAGTATAACATGATCCGAGTCAACTAGGCCGTGTCCGATCATCACGTGAGACGGATTAATCAACATCGGTGAACATCTTCATGTTGATCGTATCTTCTATACGACTCATGCTCGACCTTTCGGTCTTCTATGTTCCGAGGCCATGTCCGTACATGCTAGGCTCGTCAAATCAACCTAAGTGTTTGCATGTGTAAATATGTCTTACACCCGTTGTATGTGAACGTTAGAATCTATCACACCCGATCATCACGTGGTGCTTCGAAACAACGAACTGTCGCAACGGTGCACAGTTAGGGGGGACACTTTCTTGAAATTATTATGAGGGATCATCTTATTTACTACCGTCCTTCTAAGTAAACAAGATGCAAAACATGATAAACATCACATGCAATCAAATAATAATAGTGACATGATATGGCCAATATCACATAGCTCCTTTGATCTCCATCTTGGGGCTCCATGATCATCTTGTCACCGGCTTGACACCATGATCTCCATCATCATGATCTCCATCATCGTGTCTCCATGAAGTTGCTCGCCAACTATTACTTCTACTACTATGGCTAACGCGTTTAGCAATAAAGTAAAGTAATTTACATGGCGTTTCTCAATGACACGCAGGTCATACAAAAAATAAAGACAACTCCTATGGCTCCTGCCTGTTGTCATACTCATCGACATGCAAGTCGTGATTCCTGTTACAATAGCATGAGCATCTCATACATCACATATATATCATTCATCATTCATCACAACTTTGGCCATATCATATCACAAAGCACTTGCTGCAAAAACAAGTTAGACGTCCTCTAATTGTTGTTGCAAGTTTTACGTGGCTGAAATAGGGTTCTAGCAAGAATGTTTTATTACCTACGTGAAAGCCACAACGTGATTTGTCAACTTCTATTTACCCTTCATAAGGACCCTTTTCATCAAATCCGCTCCAACTAAAGTGGGAGAGACAGACACCCGCCAGCCACCTTATGCAACTAGTGCATGTCAGTCGGTGGAACCGGTCTCACGTAAGCGTACGTGTAAGGTTGGTCCGGGCCGCTTCATCCCACAATACCGCTGAAGCAAGATAAGACTAGTAGCAGCAAGAAAGTTGACAACATCTACGCCCACAACAAATTGTGTTCTACTCGCGCAAGAAGAACTATGCATAGACCTAGCTCATGATGCCACTGTTGGGGAACGTTGCAGAAAACAAAAAATTTCCTACGGTTTCACCAAGATCCATTTATGAGTTCATCTAGCAACGAGTGATCGGATGCATCTACATACCTTTGTAGATCGCGAGCAGAAGCGTTCAAAGAACGGAGATGAGGTAGTCGTACACGACGTGATCCAAATCACCGGAGATCCTAGCGCCGAACGAACGGCACCTCCGCGTTCAACACACGTACGTTCAGCGTGACGTCTCCTCCTTCTTGATCCAACAAGGGGGGAGGAGAGGTTGATGATGATCCAGCAGCATGACGGCGTGGTGGTGGATGCAGGGCGTCACAGCAGCAGGGCTTCGCCGTATACTACGAGAGGAAGAGGTGTAGCAGGGGAGAGGGAGGCACCAAGACTCAAGGTGCGGCTGCCCCCTCCCTCCCCCTCATATATATAGGCTCCCCTAGGGGGGCGCCGGCCCTAGGAGATCTCATCTCCTAGGGGGGGCGGCGGCCAGGGCTGGAGTGGCCCCCAAGGCAAGGTGGGGCGCCCCCCACCCCTAGGGTTTCAACCCTAGGCGCATGGGGTGGGCCTAGGGGGGCGCACCAGCCCACTATGGGCTGGTTCCCCTCCCTACTTTGGCCCATGGGGCCCTTCGGGATGGGTGGCCCCACCCGGTGGACCCCCGGGACCCTTTCGGTGGTCCCGGTACAATACCGGTGACCCCGAAACTTGTCCCGATGGCCGAAACAGCACTTCCTATATATAATTCTTTACCTCCAGACTATTCCGAAACTCCTCGTGACGTCCGGGATCTCATCCGGGACCCCGAACAACATTTGGGTTACTGCATATACATATCTTCACAACCCTAGCGTCACCGAACCTTAAGTGTGTAGACCCTACGGGTTCGGGAGACATGTAGACATGACCGAGACGACTCTCCGGTCAATAACCAACAGCGGGATCTAGATACCCATGTTGGCTCCCACATGCTCCTCGATGATCTCATCGGATGAACCACGATGTCGAGGATTCAAGCAACCCCGTATACAATTCCCTTTGACAATCGATATGTTACTTGCCCGAGATTCGATCGTCGGTATCCCAATACCTTGTTCAATCTTGTTTCCGGCAAGTCACTTTACTCGTACCGTAATGCATGATCCCGTGACCAGACACTTGGTCACTTTGAGCTCATAATGATGATGCATTACCGAGTGGGCCCAGTGATACCTCTCCGTCATACGGAGTGACAAATCCCAGTCTTGATTCGTGTCAACCCAACAGACACTTTCGGAGATACCCGTAGTATACCTTTATGGTCACCCAGTTACATTGTGACGTTTGGTACACCCAAAGGACTCCTACGGTATCCGGGAGTTACACGATCTCATGGTCTAAGGAAAGGATACTTGACATTGGAAAAACTCTAGCAAACGAACTATACGATCTTTATGCTATGTTTAGGATTGGGTCTTGTCCATCACATCATTCTCCTAATGATGTGATCTCGTTATCAATGACATCCAATGTCCATAGTCAGGAAACCATGACTATCTGTTGATTAACGAGCTAGTCAACTAGAGGCTTACTAGGGACATGTTGGTGTCTATTATTCACACATGTATTACGATTTCCGGATAACACAATTATAGCATGAATAAAGACAATTATCATGAACAAGGAAATATAATAATAGTGCTTTTATTATTGCCTCTAGCGCATATTTCCAACACCAGGTGGCGTGAGTTGCAAAACTATTCCACATTGTTTTAAATGGAGGCCAAAACTCGTAACTCAAATATTCGCCTCCGCGATCAGATCGCAGAAACTTTATTTTCTTGTTACAATAATTTTCCACTTCACTCTGAATTTTTTTGAACTTTTCAAAATGATTCAGACTTGTGTTTCACTAAGTAGATATACCTATATCTGCTGAAATCAACTATGAAGGTTAGAATATAACGATACCCGCCACGAGCCTCAACACTCATCGGACCGCATACATCGGTATGTATTATTTCCAATAAGTCAGTGGATCGCTCCATTGTTTCGGAGAACTGAGTTTTAGTCATCTTGCCCACGAGGCATGGTTAGCAGGTATCAAATGATTCATAATCAAGTGATTCCAAAAGCCCATCGGCATGGAGTTTCTTCATGCGCTTTACACCTATATGACCTAAACGGTAGTGCCACAAATATGTTGCACTATCATTATCAACTTTGCATCTTTTGGCATCAATATTATGAATATGTGTATCACTACGATCGAGATTCAATAAACCATTCACATTGGGTGTATGACCATAGAAGTGTTGGGGAACGTAGTAATTTCGAAAATTTTCCTACGCACACGCAAGATCATGGTGATGCACAGCAACGAGAGGGGAGAGTGTTGTCTACGTACCAACGCAGACCGACTGCGGAAGCGATCACACAACGTAGAGGAAGTAGTCGTACGTCTTCTTCCCGATCCGACCGATCCAAGCACCGTTACTCCGGCACCTCCGAGTTCTTAGCACACGTTCAGCTCGATGACGATCCTTAGGCTACGATCCAGCAAAGCGTCGAGGAAGAGTTCCGTCAGCATGACGGCGTGATGACGATCTTGATGTACTACCGACGCAGGGCTTCGCCTAAGCACTACAACGGTATGATCGAGGTGGAATATGGTGGCAGGGGGCACCGCACACGGCTAAGGAACGATCTCAAGGATCAACTTGTGTGTCTTGGGGTGTCCCCTGCCCCCGTATATAAAGGTTGGAGGAGGGGGGCTGGCCGGCCAGAGAGAGGGAGGCGCAGGGGGAGTCCTACTCCTACCGGGAGTAGGACTCCCCCCTCCAATCCTATTCCAACTAGGACTCTCAAGGGGGAAAGGAGAGAGAGGGGGGCCGGCCCCTTCTCCTAGTCCTACTAGGACTTGGGGAAGGGGGGGGGGCGCGAGCCAGCTGTGGGCTGCCCCTTTTCTCTTTTCCACTAAGGCCCAATAGGCCCATTAGTCTCCCGGGGGGTTCCGGTAACCCTCCCGGTATTCCGGTAAAATCCCGATTTCACCCGGAACACTTCCTATGTCCAAACATAGGCTTCCAATATATCAATCTTTACGTCTCGACCATTTCAAGACTCCTCGTCATGTCCGTGATCTCATCCGGGACTCCGAACAACCTTCGGTACATCAAAATGCATAAACTCATAATAACTGTCATCGTAACGTTAAGCGTGCGGACCCTACGGTTCGAGAACAATGTAGACATGACCGAGACACGTCTCCGGTCAATAACCAATAGCGGGACCTGGATGCCCATATTGGCTCCTACATATTCTACGAAGATCTTTATCGGTCAGACCGCATAACAACATACGTTGTTCCCTTTGTCATCGGTATGTTACTTGCCCGAGATTCGATCGTCGGTATCCAATACCTAGTTCAATCTCGTTACCGGCAAGTCTCTTTACTCGTTCCGTAATACATCATCTCACAACTAACATATTAGTTGCAGTGCTTGCAAGGCTTATGTGATGTGCATTACCGAGAGGGCCCAGAGATACCTCTTCGACAATCGGAGTGACAAACCCTAATCTCGAAATACGCCAACCCAACATCTACCATTGGAGACACCTGTAGTACTCCTTTATAATCACCCAGTTACGTTGTGATGTTTGGTAGTACCCAAAGTGTTCCTCCGGTAAACGGGAGTTGCATAATCTCATAGTTATAGGAACATGTATAAGTCATGAAGAAAGCAATAGCAACATACTAAACGATCGGGTGCTAAGCTAATGGAATGGGTCATGTCAATCAGATCATTCAACTAATGATGTGACCTCGTTAATCAAATAACAACTCTTTGTTCATGGTTAGGAAACATAACCATCTTTGATTAACGAGCTAGTCAAGTAGAGGCATACTAGTGACACTCTGTTGGTCTATGTATTCACACATGTATTATGTTTCCGGTTAATACAATTCTAGCATGAATAATAAACATTTATCATGATATAAGGAAATAAATAATAACTTTATTATTGCCTCTAGGGCATATTTCCTTCAAGAAGGTTTTATTCATATAAACAGAACAAAAATTATTCTCTGACTTAAATGAATAACCGTATTGCAATAAACATGATCTAATCATATTAATGCACAGCGCAAACACCAAATAACATTTATTTATGTTCAATTCTAATCCCAAAGGTAGAGGGAGTGTGCGATGGCGATCGTATCAACCTTGGAATACTTCCAACACACATCATCACCTTGTCCTTAACTAGTCTTTGTTTATCTTGCAAGTCCGGTTTCAAGTTACTACTCTTTGCAACTGAACCGGTATCAAATACCCTGGGGTTACTATGAACACTAGTAAAGTACACATCAATAACATGTATATCAAATATACTTTTGTTCACTTTGACATCCTTCTTATCCGCTAAGTATTTGGGATACTTCCGCTTCCAGTGACCATTCCCTTTGTACTAGAAGCACTCAGTTCCAGGCTTAGGTCTAGCTTTGGGCTTCTTCATGAGAGTGGCAACTTGCTTGCCATTCTTCTTGAAGTTCCCTTTCTTTCCCTTGCCCTTTTACTTGAAACTAGTGTCTTTTCAACCATCAACAATTGATGTTTTTCTTGATTTCTACCCTCGCCGATTTCAGCATCACGAAGAGCTTGGGAATCGTTTCCATTATCCCTTGCATGTTATAGTTCATCACGAAGTTCTAGTAACTTGGTGATAGTGACTAGAGAACTCTATCAATCACTATCTTATCTGGAAGATTAACTCCCACTTAATTCAAGTGATTGTAATACTCAGACATTCTGAGCATATGCTCACTAGCTGAGCTATTCTCCTCCATCTTGTAGGCAAAGTACTTGTCAGAGGTCTCATACCTATTTACCACGGGCATGAGTCTGAAATACCAATTTCAGCTCTTGGAACATCTCATATGCTCCGCGGCGTTCAAAATGTTTTCGAAGTCCCGATTCTAAGTCGTAAAGTATGGTGCACTAAACTATCAAGTAGTCATCATACCGAGCTTGTCAAACGTTCATAATGTCTGCATCAGCTCCTGCAATAGGTTTGTCACCTAGTGATGCATCAAGGACATAATTCTTATGTGCAGCAATGAGGATAATCCTCAGATCACAGACCCAGTCCGCATCATTGCTACTATCATCATTTTGTGCCTTTGATCTCCATCTCCAAAGTATCGTCATGATCTCCATCGTCACCGGCATGACACCATGATCTCCATCATCTTGATCTCTATCAACATGTCGTCACATGGTCGTCTCACCAACTATTGGTTTTGCAACTATTGCTATCACATAGCGATAAAGTAAAGCAATTATATGGCGCTTGCATCTTATGCAATAAAGAGACAACCATAAGGCTCCTGCCAGTTGCGATAACTTTAACAAAACGTGATCATATCATACAACAAATTATATCACATCATGACTTGACCATATCACATCACAACTGTTGGGGAACGTTGCAGAAAACAAAACAAAAATTCCTACGTTTTCACCAAGATCCATCTATGAGTTCATCTAGCAACGAGTGATCGGATGCATCTACATACCTTTGTAGATCGCGAGCGGAAGCGTTCAAAGAACGGGGATGAAGGAGTCGTACTCGTCGTGATCCAAATCACCGGAGATCCTAGCGCCGAACGGACGGCACCTCCGTGTTCAACACATGTACGGTCAGCGTGACGTCTCCTCCTTCTTGATCCAGCAAGGGGGAAGGAGAGGTTGATGAAGATCCAGCAGCACGACGGCGTGGTGGTGGATGCAGCAGTCACCGCAGCAGGGCTTCGCCGAGCTTCTGCGAGAGGGAGAGGTGTAGCAGGGGAGAGGGAGGCGCCAAGGCTTTAGGGTGCGGCTGCCCCTCCCCCCTTTATACAGGCCCCTAGGGGGGCACCGGCCCTAGAGATTGAATCTCCCAAGGGGGCGGTAGCCAGGGGGTTGGAGTACCCCCCAAGGCAAGTGGGGCGCCCCCCCACCCTAGGGTTTCCAACCCTAGGCGCAGGGGGAGGGCCAAGGGGGGCGCACCAGCCCACTATGGGCTGGTTCCCCTCCCCACTTCAGCCCATGGGGCCCTCCGGGATGGGTGGCCCCACCCGGTGGACCCCCGGGACCCATCTGGTGGTCCCGGTACAATACCGGTGACCCCCGAATCCTTCCCGATGGCCGAAACTACACTTCCTATATATAATTCTTCACCTCCGGACCATTTCGGAACTCCTCGTGACGTCCGGGATCTCATCCGGGACTCCGAACAACTTTCGGGTTACTGCATACTCATATCTCTACAACCCTAGCTTCACCGAACCTTGAGTGTGTAGACCCTACGGGTTCGGGAGACATGTAGACATGACCGAGACGACTCTCCGGTCAATAACCAACAGCGGGATCTAGATACCCATGTTGGCTCCCACATGCTCCTCGATGATCTCATCAGATGAACCACGATGTCGAGGATTCAAGCAACCCCGTATACAATTCCCTTTGACAATCGATATGTTACTTGCCCGAGATTCGATCGTCGGTATCCCAATACCTTGTTCAATCTTGTTTCCGGCAAGTCACTTTACTCGTACCGTAATGCATGATCCCGTGACCAGACACTTGGTCACTTTGAGCTCATAATGATGATGCATTACCGAGTGGGCCCAGTGATACCTCTCCGTCATACGGAGTGACAAATCCCAGTCTCGATTCGTGCCAACCCAACAGACACTTTTGGAGACACCTGTAATGTACCTTTATAGTCACCCAGTTACGTTGTGACGTTTGGTACACCCAAAGCACTCCTACGGTATCCGGGAGTTACACGATCTCATGGTCTAAGGAAAAGATACTTGACATTGGAAAAACTCTAGCAAACGAACTATACGATCTTGTGCTATGTTTAGGATTGGGTCTTGTCCATCACATCATTCTCCTAATGATGTGATCTCGTTATCAATGACATCCAATGTCCATAGTCAGGAAACCATGACTATCTGTTGATCAACGAGCTAGTCAACTAGAGGCTTACTAGGGACATGTTGGTGTCTATGTATTCACACATGTATTATGATTTCCGGATAACACAATTATAGCATGAATAAAAGACAATCATCATGAACAAGGAAATATAATAATAATAATCCTTTTATTATTGCCTCTAGGGCATATTTCCAACAGTCTCCCACTTGCACTAGAGTCAATAATCTAGTTACATTGTGATGAATCGAACACCCATAGAGTTCTGGTGTTGATCATGTTTTGCCCTAGGGAGAGGTTTAGTCAACGGATCTACGACATTCAGATCCGTATGTACTTTACAAATATCTATGTCTCCATCTTGAACATTTTCACGAATGGAGTTGAAGCGACGCTTGATGTGCCTGGTCTTCTTGTGAAACATGGGCTCCTTGGCAAGTGCAATAGCTCCAGTGTTGTCACAGAAGAGTTTGATCGGCCCCGACGCATTGGGTATGACTCCTAGGTCGGTGATGAACTCCTTCACCCAAATTGCTTCATGCGCTGCCTCCGAGGCTGCCATGTACTCCGCTTCACATGTAGATCCCGCCACGACGCTCTGCTTGCAGCTGCACCAGCTTACTGCTCCACCATTCAACATATACACGTATCCGGTTTGTGACTTACAGTCATCCAGAACTGTGTCGAAGCTAGCGTCGATGTAACCCTTTACGACGAGCTCTTCATCACCTCCATAAATGAGAAACATGTCCTTAGTCCTTTTCAGGTACTTCAGGATATTCTTGACCGCTGTCCAGTGTTCCTTGCCGGGATTACTTTGGTACCTTCCTACCAAACTTACGGCAAGGTTTACATCAGGTCTGGTACACAGCATGGCATACATAATAGACCCTATGGCTGAGGCATAGGGGATGACACTCATCTCTTCTATATCTTCTGCCGTGGTCGGACATTGAGCTGAGCTCAATTTCACACCTTGCAACACAGGCAAGAACCCCTTCTTAGACTGATGCATATTGAACTTCTTCAATATCTTATCAAGGTATGTGCTTTGTGAAAGACCTATGAGGCGTCTTGATCTATCTCTATAGATCTTGATGCCTAATATATAAGCAGCTTCTCCAAGGTCCTTCATTGAAAAACTCTTATTCAAGTAGGCCTTAATGCTGTCCAAAAGTTCTATATCATTTCCCATCAAAAGTATGTCATCTACATATAATATGAGAAATGCTACAAAGCTCCCACTCACTTTCTTGTAAACGCAGGCTTCTCCATAAGTCTGCATAAACCCAAACACTTTGATCATCTCATCAAAGCGAATGTTCCAACTCCGAGATGCTTGCACCAGCCCATAAATCGAGCGTTGGAGCTTGCACGCCTTGTCAGCATTCTTAGGATCGACAAAACCTTCCGGCTGCATCATATACAATTCTTCCTTAAGGAAACCATTAAGGAATGCCATTTTGACGTCCATTTGCCATATCTCATAATCATATAATGCGGCAATTGCTAACATGATTCGGACGGACTTCAGCTTCTCTACGGGTGAGAAAGTCTCATCGTAGTCAACCCCTTGAACTTGCCGATAACCCTTAGCGACAAGCCTAGCTTTATAGATGGTCACATTACCATCCGCGTCTGTCTTCTTCTTAAAGATCCATTTAATTTCTATGGCTCGCCGATCATCGGGCAAGTCAGTCAAAGTCCATACTTCGTTTTCATACATGGATCCTATCTCGGATTTCATGGCTTCCAGCCATTTGTAGGAATCCGGGCCCGCCATTGCTTCTTCATAGTTCGAAGGTTCGCCGTTGTCTAATAACATGATTTCCAAGACAAGGTTGCCATACCACTCTGGTGCGGAACGTGTCCTTGTGGACCTAAGAAGTTCAGTAGCAACTTGATCTGAAGTTTCATGATCATCATCATTAACTTCCTCTCTAGTCGGTGCAGGCACCTCAGGAACATTTTCTTGAGTTGCGCCACTTTCTGGTTCAAGAGGTAACACTTCATCAAGTTCTACTTTCCTCCGACTTACTTCTTTCGAGAGAAACTCATTCTCTAGAAAGGACCCATTCTTGGCAACAAAGATCTTGCCTTCGGATCTGAGGTAGAAGGTATACCCAATAGTTTCTTTAGGGTATCCTATGAAGACGCATTTTTCCGACTTGGGTTCGAGCTTTTCAGGTTGAAGTTTCTTGACATAAGCATCACATCCCCAAACTTTTAGAAACGACAGCTTAGGTTTCTTCCCAAACCATAATTCATACGGTGTCGTCTCAACGGATTTCGACGGAGCCCTATTTAAAGTGAATGCGGCAGTCTCTAAAGCATAGCCCCAAAATGATAGCGGTAAATCCGTAAGAGACATCATAGATCGCAGCACATCTAATAGAGTGCGATTACGACATTCGGACACACCATTACGCTGAGGTGTTCCAGGCGGCGTGAGTTGTGAAACTATTCCACATTTTCTTAAGTGTGTGCCAAATTCGTGACTCAAGTATTCTCCCCCACGATCTGATCTCAAGAACTTGATTTTCCTGTCACGTTGATTCTCAACCTCACTCTGAAATTCCTTGAAATTTTCAAAGGTCTCAGACTTGTGCTTCATTAAATAGACATACCCATATCTACTCAAGTCATCAGTGAGGGTGAGAACATAACGATAGCCACTGCTAGCTTCAACACTCATTGGACCGCACATATCAGTATGTATGATTTCCAATAAGTTGGTTGCTCGCTCCATTGTTCCTGAGAACGGAGTCTTGGTCATTTTACCCATGAGGCATGGTTCGCACGTGTCAAATGATTCGTAATCAAGAGACTCTAAAAGTCCATCTGCATGGAGCTTCTTCATGCGTTTGACACATATGTGACCAAGGCGGCAGTGCCACAAGTATGTGGGACTATCATTATCAACCTTACATCTTTTGGTATTCACACTATGAATATGTGTAGCATTACGCTCGAGATTCATTAAGAATAAACCATTCACCATCGGAGCATGACCATGAAAGATATCTCTCAAATAAATAGAACAACCATTATTCTCGGATTTAAATGAGTAGCCATCTCGAATTAAACGAGATCCTGATACAATGTTCATGCTCAAAGCTGGCACTAAATAACAATTATTGAGGTTTAAAACTAATCCCGTAGGTAAATGTAGAGGTAGCGTGCCGACGGCGATCACATCGACCTTGGAACCATTCCCGACACGCATCGTCACCTCGTCCTTCGCCAGTCTCCGCTTATTCCGCAGCTCCTGCTTTGAGTTACAAATGTGAGCAACTGCACCGGTATCAAATACCCAGGAGCTACTACGAGTACTGGTAAGGTACACATCAATTACATGTATATCACATATACATTTCGTGATGCCGGCCTTCTTGTCCACTAAGTATTTGGGGCAGTTCCGCTTCCAGTGATCACTTCCCTTGCAATAAAAGCACTCAATCTCGGGCTTGGGTCCATTCTTTGGCTTCTTCCCGGCAGCTTGCTTACCGGGCGCGGCAACTCCCTTGCCGTCCTTCTTGAAGTTCTTCTTACCCTTGCCTTTCTTGAACTTAGTGGTTTTATTCACCATAACACTTGATGCTCCTTTTTGACTTCTACCTCTGCTGATTTCAGTATTGCAAATACTTCAGGAATGGTCTTTTTCATCCCCTGCATATTGAAGTTCATCACAAAGCTCTTGTAGCTCGGTGGAAGCGACTGAAGGATTCTGTCAATGACTGCGTCATCCGGGAGATTAACTCCCAGCTGAGTCAAGCGGTTATGTAACCCAGACATAGTGAGTATGTGCTCACTGACAGAACTGTTTTCCTCCATCTTACAGCTGAAGAACTTGTCGGAGACTTCATATCTCTCGACCCGGGCATGAGCTTGAAAAACCATTTTCAGCTCTTTGAACATCTCATATGCTCCGTGTCTCTCAAAACGCTTTTGGAGCCCCGGTTCTAAGTTGTAAAGCATGCCGCACTAAATGAGGGAGTAATCATCGGAACGTGTCTACCAAGCCTTCATAACGTCTTGTTCTGCAGGGAGAGCAGGTGCTTCACCTAGCGGTGCTTGTAGGACATAATCTTTCTTGGCAGCTATGAGGATGATCCTCAGGTTCCGGACCCAGTCCATATAGTTGCTGCCATCGTCTTTCAGCTTAGTTTTCTCTAGGAACGCGTTCAAGTTGAGGACAACGTTGGCCATTTGATCTACAAGACATGTTGTAAAGATTTTAGACTAAGTTCATGATAATTATGTTCATCTAATCAAATTATTCAATGAACTCCCACTCAGATAGACATCCCTCCAGTCATCTAAGTATAACATGATCAGAGTTAAGTAGGCCGTGTCTGATCATCACGTGAGACGGACTAGTCAACATCGGTGAAAATCTTCATGTTGATCGTATCTTCTATACGACTCATGCT
This sequence comes from Triticum monococcum, assembly GCA_034509565.1. Taxonomy (NCBI): domain Eukaryota; kingdom Viridiplantae; phylum Streptophyta; class Magnoliopsida; order Poales; family Poaceae; genus Triticum; species Triticum monococcum. The sequence continues at coordinate 344,957,061 of CM067847.1, forward strand.
CGACCTTTCGGTCTTCTGTGTTCCGAGGCCATGTCTGTACATGCTAGGCTCGTCAAGTCAACCTAAGTGTTTGCATGTGTAAATCTGTCTTACACCCGTTGTATGTGAACGTTGGAATCTATCACACCCGATCATCACGTGGTGCTTCGTAACAACGAACTGTCGCAACAGCGTACAGTTAGGGGAAACACTTTCTTGAAATTATTATGAGGGATCATCTTATTTACTACCGTCGTTCTAAGTAAACAAGATGCAAAAACATGATAAACATCTCATGCAATCAAATAATAGTGACATGATATGGCCAATATCATATAGCTCCTGTGATCTCCATCTTGGGGCTCCATGATCATCTTGTCACCGGCTTGACACCATGATCTCCATCATCGTGTCTCCATGAAGTTGCTCGCCAACTATTACTTCTACTACTACGACTAACACGTTTAGCAATAAAGTAAAGTAATTTACATGGCGTTTCTCAATGACACGCAGGTCATACAAAAAATAAAGACAACTCCTATGGCTCCTGCCGGTTGTCATACTCATCGACATGCAAGTCGTGATTCCTATTACAAGAACATGATCTCATACATCACATATATATCATTCATCATCCATCACAACTTTGGCCATATCACATCACAAAACACTTGCTGCAAAAACAAGTTAGACGTCCTCTAATTGTTGTTGCAAGTTTTACGTGGCTGCAAGAGGGTTCTAGCAAGAACGTTTTCTTACCTACGTTAAAGCCACAACGTGATCTGTCAACTTCTATTTACCCTTCATAAGGACCCTTTTCGTCGAATCCGCTCCAACTAAAGTGGGAGAGACAGACACCCGCCAGCCACCTTATGCAACTAGTGCATGTTAGTCGGTGGAACCGGTCTCACGTAAGCGTACGTGTAAGGTTGGTCCGGGCCGCTTCATCCCACAATACCGCTGAAGCAAAATAAGACTAGTAGCGTGTAACGCCCCGAGGCCGATGTGCCAGGTGTCATTCAGTTATTCGCCGTCGTTGGCATGTGATTTGCTTGCGTGTTGCATTTTGTCATGTCATCATGTGCATTGCATCATCATGTTTTTCAAAACTTGCATCCGTCCGGGTTCCCCAGTTCCGTCCGTTGTCCGTTGTGAACCCAGACACACTTGCACGCGCCCGCGGCATGTCCGAAATAGTATTTTTTAAGTGGCCAGAAAATGTTCTCGGATTGGGTTGAAATTTGGTGTGCGGTCTTATTATAGTGTGGACAGATCGCCTGTCAAGTTTCATCGCAATCGGAGTTCGTTTGATGCCCCAACGGATAAATATAGCGGCAATAGTAGCCGGTCTAACGTCGGACGTTTTCGGTCTCCGGAAACAGATGCCGGGCTTCCCTCTCTTCTCTTCTCTCAGCCCGGGACCGTCTACACAACTCACTACCTATCGCCAGGCCCTACCTAACCCCTCGCGTCAGCCCGCAGCCCCCCTCGCGCGCGCCCGAAAGTTGTCCCGGACCCGACCCGGGAAGTCATCACCGTTGTGTCCGGATCATCCCCAAACGTCTACAAAACATCACCGTTTTCTTATTTGGACTTCCTAGGTATTTTATTCGCGACCGTCTGATTACGATCGGAGGGTCCTTTAGCCCCTACCCAAAAATCCTTGCTATATATTCGCTGCCTAACCCTAATTTCTAGGGATCCATCCCACCGCCGCCACTCTCTTCCTCGGGTTCCACACCGAACCAGTGGTTTTCTCCCTGATCCAATATTCCTCTCTCTTTCAATCCACCAACCAGCTTCATCCTCCCAATCCAAGATCCATTCCCACCAATCCTGCCCGAGCACCTCGCCACCAACCCCGCGCCCCCGTTCGCCGTCCTCCTCGTGCCCGATCTAGACGCCCGCAGCTCCCGTGCGCTCCCCTGCCCGAGCCGCCTCCACGTTGACCCCATCGCCCTCCTCCCGTGCTTCCGCGCGCTACCGCAAGCAGCAGTACCAGGCCAGGACTCCCTCGCCCTCTCCCTTGTCCTTCTTCGCTCTGGTTTTCGTCCCCATCTTCTCATCTCGCTCTTCCTCTACTTCTTCTCGCAGGGACCGAAAGAAGCCGCCGTGGCCTGGGCTCGACCTCGAGATCCCATCGTCGCCGTCGCCTACTGCTACTGCCCGCGGTTTTGCCCGCTGGCCACCCGGCACCCCTCGCCGGAGCCTCCATGGACGCCAAGCCGCCAAGCCTCCCGAGCTCCTCGACCACGTCCTGCCAGCGCCATGCCCCGCGACCCCCCTTGCCGGAATTGAACCCAGACGCGCCTCGTCCCGCTCCTGCGCATTGACCACCACGAGCCGCCGTGTCGTCCCTCCGCGACAAGCTCCGCCGGCCAAGACGCGTCGTCGCCGCCGCAGACCCTCGCCTCGCCGCCCGTTTGCCCCGCTCGCCGGAGTTCTGCTCCCAGGCGCCGCGCCCCTGCTTCCTCTGCGCTGAAGATGGACGCGTCGTGCCCGCATCGACTCCCTCCGTTTTGGACCGAGCGGCCTCGCCCTCGCGTGGGCTGCACTCTTCCCACAAGGCCCATACTTCATGCATTTAATAACTAATTAACCGTGCATCGGATTAAAATACTTTATATATGAAACTTGCTTAAAATTTTGTGTAGATTAATAATATCCAACTTTCACCTATGTTTGAAATGACTAAAATGTTGTTTGCATATATTTGCCCCTATGCCATGCTAAAATGATTTAATTCATAACTAAATAACCGTAACCCCGATTTTAATAAACTTTATATGTAAATGGGGTAGAATTTTGCCTAGTTTAACATGGTGGCATCACTTTGCATGTTAAACAACTCTAAAATTGTGTTTAAGACAGATCAGGACCAAACCTTAAATTATGCTATGGGGATTTTCCGGAATTGTTCTCCGTTGTTTCCGGCCTCATTTAAACTTGACTAGATAGGTAGTTTTCATTTGCTTCACCTCTTGCCATGTTAATCAACATTTAATATTGTTGGGTACATAAACAAGATTGAACTTAATTAAGTCATGTGGTGTTTTCTTCAATATGCAACTCCATTGCATATTGTGCTCCACTTAATTTGTAGAATTGTTTGTGCATTCTGCCATGCCATGCCCTCTTTAAACCGGACATGCATCATTCTCGTTTGTGCATCATGCCATGTTGATGTCGTGGTTGTTTACTATGCTGTGTGCTTCTTTTCCGGTGATTGCTTCCTCGGGTTGGTTCCGGTAACGTCGAGTTTGTGAGGATCCGTTCGTCTTCGTCCGGTTGTCTTCTTCATGGACTCGTTCTTCTTCCTTGCAGGATTTTAGGCAAGATGATCATACCCTCGAAATCACTACTATCTTTGCTATGCTAGTTTGCTCGCTCTTTTGCTATGCCATTGCTACGATGCCTACCACTTGCTTGTCAGCCTCCCAATTGCCATGTTGAACCCCTAACCCACCATTGTCCTAGCAAACCGTTGATTGGCTATGTTACCGCTTTGCTCAGCCCCTCTTATAGCGTTGTTAGTTGCAGGTGAAGATTGAAGTTTGTTCCTTGTTGGAACATGGAGACCGTTCCTTGTTGAAACATTTATTTACTTGTTGGGATATCACAATATATCTTATTTAATTAATGCATCTATATACTTGGTAAAGGGTGGAAGGCTCGGCCTTATGCCTGGTGTTTTGTTCCACTCTTGCCGCCCTAGTTTCCGTCATATCGGTGTTATGTTCCCGGATTTTGCGTCCCTTACGCGGTTGGGCTATAATGGGAACCCCTTGACAGCTCGCCTTTAGTAAAGCTTCTCCAGCAATGCCCAACATTGGTTTTACCATTTGCCACCTACCCTTTTCTTTCCCTTGGGTTCTGCAGACTCAAGGGTCATCATTATTTTAGCCCCCCCACGGGCCAGTGCTCCTCTGAGTGTTGGTCCGAACTAGAGTCCTGTGCAGCGCCCCCTCGGGGAAACTCGAGGTTTGGTTTTAGTTGTATGGAGAGCTCATCTGAGTGTGCCCTAAGAAAGAGATATGTGCAGCTCCTATCGGGATTTGTCGGCACATTCGGGCGGTGTTGCTGGTTTAGTTTTACCCTGTCGAAATGTCTTGTTGTACTGGGATACCCAGTCTGATCGGAATATCTCGGGTGGAGGTCTATTCCTTCGTTGACCGTGAGAGCTTGTGATGGGCTAAGTTGGGACACCCCTGCAGGGATTTGATCTTTCGAAAGCCGTGCCCGCGGTTATGGGCAGATGGGAATTTGTTAGCGTCCGGTTGTAGATAACCTAAACTTGACCTTAGTTAAAATGAATCAACCGCGTGTGTAACCGTGATGGTCTCTTTCCGGCGGAGTCCGGGAAGTGAACACGGTTGTTGGAGTTATGCTTGACATAGGTAGTCCAGGATCACTTCTTGATCATACTTTTATCGACCGTGCTTTGCCTTCTCTTCTCGCTCTCATTTGCGTATGTTAGCCACCATATATGCTAGTCGCTTGCTGCAGCTCCACCTCATACCTTTACCTTACCCATAAGCTTAAATAGTCTTGATCGCGAGGGTGCGAGATTGCTGAGTCCCTGTGGCTCACAGATTACTTCCAAAACGAGTTTGCAGGTGCCGAGGTTACCGTGCAGATGACGCAACCCAGCTCAGGAGGAGCTCGATGAAGATCTTGTTTATTTGTGTTGTTTCGTTCTAGTTGATCAGTAGTGGAGCCCAGTTGGGGTCGATCGGGGACCTTTGTCGCATTTGGGGTTCTTCTTTTATTTTGGTTCCGTAGTCGGACCATGAGTGTATTTGGTTGATGTAATGCTTTATTCATGTAATTGTGTGAAGTGGCGATTGTAAGCCAACTATGTAACTTTTTCCCCTATTATATTACATGGGTTGTGTGAAGATTACCTCACTTGCGACATATGCCTTCAATGCGATATGCCTCTAAGTCGTGCCTCGACACGTGGGAGATATAGTCGCATCGAGGGTGTTACAAGTTGGTAATCAGAGCCTTCCCCGACCTTAGGAGCCCCCATTACTTGATCGTTTTTAGCAACCGAGTTGTGTCTAGAAAAATGTTTTGAGTCCTTTAGGAATTATATATCGGAGAGCTTAGGAATTCTTTTTACTTCCCAGTCTCCTCATCGCTCTGGTAAGGCATCCTGACGTAGAGTTTTGACTCTTCTCTTCTCAAATTTCACTAAAAAAAATTTAGGATCACGCGAGTATCTTGGATTTGTTCCGATGGCTTATGATGAGAATACTGTCTTGGTGCCTCCTGTCAGGGGTTTAGTGGAAGCGTCCCGGGGAGTTGAGCTCTGAGGTGTTGTCGTCATAATTTTATCGTTGCAATTCTGGTATACTTGAGATATGTGCGCGACATCGAAAATCTCCTTTATGCAGTTCGTTGGTGAGATAACCTCGACGCCACCCAGTACTGGGGCGGGAGTTCGGGAGTATCGCCATAACTTGTATAACGGATGCTTTTCGAAGGTTGAGATAGATGGTTTCCGAAGGTTTCTTGGTTATGTGTTGAGGGATGGATACAGCTGGATGTAGGTATTGCTAGTTTGGGTGAGATATTATGCTTCCCCTGTATCCCCAGCACCTGATTGCATAACCGGAAAGTTTCGGGAATTTCATAGGTGGGAATTCAAGTAGCTCTTAGGATATCTTTTCCGACAGATGTATGATATGAAATTGGGGTTCGACGTCTAGTGGTTCGCCTATTCACGGTCGATTTTACAGTGGTCTCGTTGTGTCTTAAAGAGTCCTTGGCTATGCTGACTCGGGGACGCTTCGTATGTCATGTGCACTGCCTTGTACATGATGGTGTTGTACGATCGAGCCCATGTAGGTCCCACCACGAAAACTTCAGACGAAATTTCTATCATGTGTTTGTTCCGGCTTATTCTGCAAGCCAATCCTTTGTTTTGTTTTGAGTTGTGGTATTCGAGTTGCTTCAAAGTCAAATGTTGATTCCATACCTTTTTCCTAAATGGTGTTCTCATATTCCTATGTGAATACTAATCCTCCTCGATCATTGAGTTTGTCATTTCAATTTCTTTTCACCGGTGTGCTTCTCTTCTAGTGGATCCGATCATTTCAACATCCGCAAGATCAATTATCAGTTTCTTATCAATGGTGTTTGTTTCATCCATCTCCAAGTTGCCTTTGTTTTTTCCCGCCCACCCACCCACCCCTTTTTCTTCAAGGATTCAGGTTTCTTAATCGAGTATCCTTCTTATTGATGTGAAGTCTCTCGATTCTTTTCTATCAATACCCTTATTCGGTGATTCTCAAGAAGATTCTAACGAAGCTTCAAGTTCGTCACTCTTCACTCGTTTTTCTTCTCCGGTGGAACCAAGTCAAACTTTGTGGATCATATCCTTTTCCTCATTTCAATGCTTTCTCATGCCGGTGCACCTCATTATCATTCTACTTCTCGCTATTTGTTATTCCGAGTGCTCAAGATATCTCAAAGATTCGTGTTTCCACTCTGCTTTCGTAATCCTTTCAAACTCTTTCGAGGATGTTATTTCATTCAAGTCATTTAATTCAACCGGTGCAACCCCTCTTTTTAATCATTCCAACGGTGTTTCTTTTCAGTGGGCCCTAACCCACGGGTCTTTTCCAGGATCTTACCTAACTCTTCTTATTTTCCTGGAGATATTATCAAATTCTTTTCCAAGTTTGACGTAAGAATGAATTATCATCAGTCAAATGCTTTTTTTCTCCAAGATCTTTCAAATTCTTTTCATCGTTGGTTCAACTTTTCCATTCTTCTTTATTCCGGAGTATCTTAACAATTTGGTGGTGTTTATCATCGTAATTCTCATATTTTGAAGACCGAAGAAGAGTTTCTCTCATTTTGATCCATTCTCTTTAAGATTCGCGATTCTAGTTTGTTGTCATCCTCTCATAATTATTTTCGATTGTGAGAATTCTTTTTATCCATCCGGAGCAATTCAAGAGTCTGTTCAGTTTGTTTATCCGGAGCCCATCATCTAAGATTTATCCATTCCAGCTTTCAGCTCTCTTACTCTAAATTATACCAGTGTCTAAATCAAGGATTCTCTAATCAGCTCGTAATATCTTCGCTTTCATGGATCTAAATTCACTCAAGCATCTTCGTTCATTTGCTAATTCTTCCCGGTGTTTCCTTATCTTTACTCCGTTCATTTTCAATTCTTACGGTGGTTCATTCAAGATTTCTCTTCCTTATCTTATCTATTTATTCGTTGTTTTCAATTCTACCGGTGGTTCGTCGAAATACCTTCTTAAGTTTGCGCTATATCTCTCTTAATCCTTTCTACAAGAATAAGTAGTGTGCCAAATCCATGGTTTGTCATCAATTTAATTGGTGAAGGATACGCATAATGTAATCCTTATTCTTGTTTCATCAAGTTTATTCTATTCCTGTTTTTTTCCGGAGTGCTTCATCATAGCATATTCTCAGTTCGAGATGCTTTATCTTTCCTTTCCCGGAGTTCCAAGCCCTAATTGCCACGGAGATCCATCTAAGTCATTACAAGGTTTCACCTTGTGTTTTCAACTTCCCTTTTCTTTCCGTTTGATCATTCTTTTGTTTACCGGAGTTCTTCATGGAGGCTCTACATGATGGTTCATAAGGGATTTAATTACCTCTCGAAGTGTTCAGTGAGATTCTTTTCAAAGGAGCTCAAGCATTCTTGATCATGTAATCCGGAGTGCAATTCTTTCTACCATGTTATTGGAAGTGGTATTATGCCATTCTTGATAATTTGAGTTCATGTTTTCATGATTCACATGTTGTCAAGATTGGGATATTTTGAATCCATCAATCTCTTCGTTGGAGTTATCTTGGGCTATATTTCACCTTAAGCCTTCCCTGAGGATGGTTGTTACTATGGTGCTTATAAATGATCCAAGTTCTTCATTTATCCTCCAGGTGAAACAGTTTCTCGTCTCCTGGTTCTTATCAATCCAATTCTTTTCCCGTGAGTGGCAGGTTGTCACCTCATAATTTTGAGAGGTATTCCATAAGACCATATCAAGATTATTCTTTTCGTTGTTGGTGTTCCAACAACTCCGTTCAACCCTTCTCCTAAGAATGCCTTCTCAAGCTCTTTTGTGGCAGAAGTTGGCATTTTCTTCTCCATTCTCCTAGTTCAATTATCTATCTCCTATTCTTTTGTTCCGGAGGCATTATGAGGTTGCTCTCTTCAACCCATCTTCTTGTTTTGTCAGGATCGTGTCCTTTTCTTGATTGCCCATTTAACAAGAGTGTTGTGTCCTCTTTTCAAGTATCCTCTCATCTTGTCACGTTCAATTCCTTCCATTTACAGATGGAGTGCTGTCCAAATTATATCACTCTTATTCCTTCCCTATCTTGTTTAACCGGAGAATTGTGCCCCTTTGCTCAAGTTCTTTTCGCCTTATCAAGTCTTGCATCCCTTTCTCAACCGGAGTGTCGTGTTTTCATTTGAGCTCTCTCATCTTATCAAATTTTGACTCCCTTCTCAACCGGAGTGCTGTCTGAGAGCTTTCTTACCCCTTGTTTCATTCATTCAATAGTTCCGGTGGCAGTGTGTTGTGATTTCATCAAGAATCTTCTCATCTTATCAAGACCTTATTCAATTCCTTTTCCTTTCAACCGGAGTGCTGCCCGAATTTGGTCTTCCTTGATCCCCTTCCTAACCGGAATGTTTTCAATATATATCTTCCATTCAACCTCAAGGTTTCGCAATGTTCTTTGTCCCTCGTTTCTAACGGAGTGTTTTCGACCTAGTTCACCTTCGTGGTGTTCTTTTCTCGAATTGTTCAACCTCGCAAGGTGCTTTGGTTTCACTCGTTTGTCAAAGGAGCAACTTAGCTTACCTCTTCTCTTTCCCTTCCGTTTTCCCTCCGGTGCCATTCTAGATCTCGGGACGAGATCCTCTCGTAGTGGTGGAGTGTTGTAACGCCCCGAGGCCGATGTGCCAGGTGTCGTTCAGTTATTCGCCATCGTTGCCATGTCATTTGCTTGCGTGTTGCATTTTGTCATGTCATCATGTGCATTGCATCATCATGTTTTTCAAAACTTGCATCCGTCCGGGTTCCCCAGTTCCATCCGTTGTCCGTTCTAAACCCAGACACACTTGCACGCGCCCGCGGCATGTCCGAAATAGTATTTTTTTTAAGTGGGCGGAAAATGTTCTCGGATTGGGTTGAAATTTGGTGTGTGGTCTTATTATAGTGTGGACAGACCGCCTGTCAAGTTTCATCGCAATCAGAGTTCCTTTGATGCCCCAACGGATAAATATAGCGGCAATAGTAGCCGGTCTAACGTCGGACGTTTTCAGTCTCCAGAAACAGATGCCGGGCTTCCCTCTCTTCTCTTCTCTCAGCTCGGGACCGTCTACACAGCTCACTACCTATCGCCAGGCCCTACCTAACCCCTTGCGTCAGCCCGCAGCCCCCCTCGCGCGCGCCCGAAAGTTGTCCCGGACCCGACCCAGGCAGTCATCACCGTTGTGTCCGGATCATCCCCAAACGTCTACAAAACATCACCGTTTTCTTATTTGGACTTCCTAGGTATTTTATTCGCGACCGTCCGATTACGATCGGAGGGTCCTTTAGCCCCTACCCAAAAATCCTTGCTATATATTCGCTGCCTAACCCTAATTTCTAGGGATCCATCCCACCGCCGCCACTCTCTTCCTCGGGTTCCCCACCGAACCAGTGGTTTTCTCCCTGATCCAAAATTCCTCTCTCTTTCAATCCACCAACCAGCTTCATCCTCCCAATCCAAGATCCATTCCCACTAATCCTGCCCGAGCACCTCGCCACCAACCCCGCGCCCCCGTTCGCCGTCCTCCTCGTGCCCGATCTAGACGCCCGCAGCTCCCGTGCGCTCCCCTGCCCGAGCCGCCTCCACGTTGACCCCATCGCCCTCCTCCCGTGCTTCCGCGCGCTACCGCAAGCAGCAGTACCAGGCCAGGACTCCCTCGCCCTCTCCCTTGTCCTTCTTCGCTCTGGTTTTCGTCCCCATCTTCTCATCTCGCTCTTCCTCTACTTCTTCTCGCAGGGACCGGAAGAAGCCGCCGTGGCCTGGGCTCGACCTCGAGATCCCATCGTCGCCGTCGCCTACTGCTACTGCCCGCGGTTTTGCCCGCTGGCCACCCGGCACCCCTCGCCGGAGCCTCCATGGACGCCAAGCCGCCAAGCCTCCCGAGCTCCTCGACCACGTCCTGCCAGCGCCATGCCCCGCGACCCCCCTTGCCGGAATTGAACCCAGACGCGCCTCGTCCCGCTCCTGCGCGTTGACCACCATGAGCCGCCGTGTCGTCCCTCCGCGACAAGCTCCGCCGGCCAAGATGCGTCATCGCCGCCGCAGACCCTCGCCTCGCCGCCCGTTTGCCCCGCTCGCCGGAGTTCTGCTCCCAGGCGCCGCGCCCCTGCTTCCTCTGCGCTGAAGATGGACGCGTCGTGCCCGCATCGACTCCCTCCATTTTGGACCGAGCGGCCTCGCCCTCGCGTGGGCTGCACTCTTCCCACAAGGCCCATGGCCCAATGTGAGCGGCCGCCCCTCTAAGCACTTTGGCCCGGCTAGTTTCGGCCCATAGCCATTTTTTTTCCAGATCTGAGATTTTATCTAATTTCCAGAGTCTGCAGTTTTTCAGAAAACCCCCTATACTTCATGCATTTAATAACTAATTAACCGTGCATCGGATTAAAATACTTTATATATGAAACTTGCTTAAACTTTTGTGTAGATTAATAATATCCAACTTTCACCTATGTTTGAAATGACTAAAATGTTGTTTGCATATATTTGCCCCTATGCCATGCTAAAATGATTTAATTCATAACTAAATAACCATAACCCCGATTTTAATAAACTTTATATGTAAATGGGGTAGAATTTTGCCTAGTTTAACATGGTGGCATCACTTTGCATGTTAAACAACTCTAGAATTGTGTTTAAGACAGATTAGGACCAAACCTTAAATTATGCTATGGGGATTTTCCGGAATTGTTCTCCGTTGTTTCCGGCCTCATTTAAACTTGACTAGATAGGTAGTTTTCATTTGCTTCACCTCTTGCCATGTTAATCAACATTTAATATTGTTGGGTACATAAACAAGATTGAACTTAATTAAGTCATGTGGTGTTTTCTTCAATATGCAACTCCGTTGCATATTGTGCTCCACTTAATTTGTAGAATTGTTTGTGCATTCTGCCATGCCATGCCCTCTTTAAACCGGACATGCATCATTCTCGTTTGTGCATCATGCCATGTTGATGTCGTGGTTGTTTACTATGCTGTGTGCTTCTTTTCCGGTGATTGCTTCCTCGGGTTGGTTCCGGTAACGTCGAGTTTGTGAGGATCCGTTCGTCTTCGTCCGGTTGTCTTCTTCATGGACTCGTTCTTCTTCCTTGCAGGATTTCAAGCAAGATGATCATACCCTCGAAATCACTACTATCTTTGCTATGCTAGTTTGCTCGCTCTTTTGCTATGTCATTGCTACGATGCCTACCACTTGCTTGTCAGCCTCCCAATTGCCATGTTGAACCCCTAACCCACCATTGTCCTAGCAAACCGTTGATTGGCTATGTTACCGCTTTGCTCAGCCCCTCTTATAGCGTTGTTAGTTGCAGGTGAAGATTGAAGTTTGTTCCTTGTTGGAACATGGAGACCGTTCCTTATTGGAACATTTATTTACTTGTTGGGATATCACAATATATCTTATTTAATTAATGCATCTATATACTCGGTAAAGGGTGGAAGGCTCGACCTTATGCCTGGTGTTTTCTTCCACTCTTGCCGCCCTAGTTTCCGTCATATCGGTGTTATGTACCCGGATTTTGCGTCCCTTACGCGGTTGGGCTATAATGGGAACCCCTTGACAGCTCGCCTTTAGTAAAGCTTCTCCAGCAATGCCCAACATTGGTTTTACCATTTGCCACCCACCCTTTTCTTTCCCTTGGGTTCTGCAGACTCAAGGGTCATCATTATTTTAGACCCCCCACGGGCCAGTGCTCCTCTGAGTGTTGGTCCGAACTAGAGTCCTGTGCAGCGCCCCCTCGGGGAAACTCGAGGTTTGGTTTTAGTTGTATGGAGAGCTCATCTGAGTGTGCCCTGAGAAAGAGATATGTGCAGCTCCTATCGGGATTTGTCGGCACATTCGGGCGGTGTTGCTGGTTTAGTTTTACCCTGTCGAAATGTCTTGTTGTACTGGGATACCGAGTCTGATCGGAATATCTCGGGTGGAGGTCTATTCCTTCGTTGACCGTGAGAGCTTGTGATGGGCTAAGTTAGGACACCCCTGCAGGGATTTGATCTTTCGAAAGCCGTGCCCGCGGTTATGGGCAGATGGGAATTTGTTAGCGTCCGGTTGTAGATAACCTAAACTTGACCTTAGTTAAAATGAATCAACCGCGTGTGTAACCGTGATGGTCTCTTTCCGGCGGAGTCCGGGAAGTGAACACGGTTGTTGGAGTTATGCTTGACGTAGGTAGTCCAGGATCACTTCTTGATCATACTTTTATCGACCGTGCTTTGCCTTCTCTTCTCGCTCTCATTTGCGTATGTTAGCCACCATATATGCTAGTCGCTTGCTGCAGCTCCACCTCATACCTTTACCTTACCCATAAGCTTAAATAGTCTTGATCGCGAGGGTGCGAGATTGCTGAGTCCCTGTGGCTCACAGATTACTTCCAAAACCAGCTTGCAGGTGCCGAGGTTACCATGCAGATGACGCAACCCAGCTCAGGAGGAGCTCGATGAAGATCTTGTTTATTTGTGTTGTTTCGTTCTAGTTGATCAGTAGTGGAGCCCAGTTGGGGTCGATCGGGGACCTTTGTCGCATTTGGGGTTCTTCTTTTATTTTGGTTCCGTAGTCGGACCATGAGTGTATTTGGTTGATGTAATGCTTTATTCATGTAATTGTGTGAAGTGGCGATTGTAAGCCAACTATGTAACTTTTTCCCCTATTATATTACATGGGTTGTGTGAAGATTACCTCACTTGCGACATATGCCTTCAATGCGATTATGCCTCTAAGTCGTGCCTTGACACGTGGGAGATATAGTCGCATCGAGGGTGTTACATAGCGGCAAGAAAGTTGACAACATCTACGCCCACAACAAATTGTGTTCTACTCGTGCAAAGAGAACTATGCATAGACCTAGCTCATGATGCCACTGTTGGGGAACGTTGCAGAAAACAAAAAAAATTCCTATGTTTTCACCAAGATCCATCTATGAGTTCATCTAGCAACGAGTGATCGGATGCATCTACATACCTTTGTAGATCGCGAGCGGAAGCGTTCAAAGAACGGGGATGAAGGAGTCGTACTCGTCGTGATCCAAATCACCGGAGATCCTAGCGCCGAACGGACGGCACCTCCGTGTTCAACACACGTACGGTCAGTGTGACGTCTCCTCCTTCTTGATCCAGCAAGGGGGAAGGAGAGGTTGATGAAGATCCAGCAGCACGACGGCGTGGTGGTGGATGCAGCAGTCACCGCAGCAGGGCTTCGCCGAGCTTCTGCGAGAGGGACAGGTGTAGTAGGGGAGAGGGAGGCGCCAAGGCTTTAGGGTGTGGCTGCGCCTCCCTCCCCCTTTATATAGGCCCCCTGGGGGGGCGCCAGCCCTGGAGATTGAATCTCCCAAGGGGGGGCGGCGGCCAGGGGGTTGGAGTACCCCCCAAGGCAAGTGGGGCGCCCCCCCACCCTAGGGTTTCCAACCCTAGGCGCAGGGGGTGGGCCAAGGGGGGCGCACCAGCCCACTATGGGCTGGTTCCCCTCCCCACTTCAGCCCATGGGGCCCTCCGGGATGGGTGGCCCCACCCGGTGGACCCCCGGGACCCATCTGGTAGTCCCGGTACAATACCGGTGACCCTCGAATCCTTCCCGATGGCCGAAACTGTGGTTCCTATATATAATTCTTCACCTCCGGACCATTCCGGAACTCCTCATGACGTCCGAGATCTCATCCGGGACTCCGAACAACTTTCGGGTTACTGCATACTCATATCTCTACAACCCTAGCTTCACCGAACCTTGAGTGTGTAGACCCTACGGGTTCGGGAGACATGTAGACATGACCTAGACAACTCCCCGGTCAATAACCAACAGCGGGATCTAGATACCCATGTTGGCTCCCACATGCTCCTCGATGATCTCATCAGATGAACCATGATGTCGAGGACTCAAGCAACCCCGTATACAATTCCCTTTGTCAATCGGTACGTTACTTGCCCGAGATTCGATCGTCGGTATCCCAATACCTCGTTCAATCTCGTTACCGGCAAGTCACTTTACTCGTACCGTAATGCATGATCCCGTGACCAGACACCTGGTCACTTTGAGCTCATTATGATGATGCATTACCGAGTGGGCCCAGAGATACCTCTCCGTCATACGGAGTGACAAATCCCAGTCTTGATTCGTGCCAACCCAACAGACACTTTTGGAGACACCTGTAATGTACCTTTATTGTCTCCCAGTTACGTTGTGACGTTTGGTACACCCAAAGCACTCCTACGGTATCCGGGAGTTACACGATCTCATGGTCTAAGGAAAAGATACTTGACATTGGAAAAACTCTAGCAAACGAACTATACGATCTTGTGCTATGTTTAGGATTGGGTCTTGTCCATCACATCATTCTCCTAATGATGTGATCTCGTTATCAATGACATCCAATGTCCATAGTTAGGAAACCATGACTATCTGTTGATCAACGAGCTAGTCAACTAGAGGCTTACTAGGGACATGTTGGTGTCTATGTATTCACACATGTATTACGATTTCCGGATAACACAATTATAGCATGAATAAAAGACAATCATCATGAACAAGGAAATATAATAATCATAATCCTTTTATTATTGCCTCTAGGGCATATTTCCAACAACAACATGCCCTGCAAAAACAAGTTAGACGTCCTCTACTTTGTTGTTGCAAGTTTTACGTGGCTTCTACGGGCTTCTAGCAAGAACCGTTCTTACCTACGCATCAAAACCACAACGATTTTTCATCAAGTGTGTTGTTTTAACCTTCAACAAGGACCGACCTAAGGATGGCAATGGGTCGGGTTTGGATTGGGTTGAACAATACCAAATCCATATCCATGAAGGCAGTACCAGCCCATCCATGAAAAAATCCATGGGAGAAAAATTGTGACCATGTCCAAATCCAATGGACATCCATACCCATTGGATATCCATTGGGTCCTCTCAAGACCTATAAATAAGACATAACTCATTGCACAATGTGCACTGTGCATTGGCGTGCTCACTCTCTGCCGTGTAGTCATAGCCCTTGCATTGTCCCACTGTTGCGGCCGTGCATCAATGCGTGTGTGGAAAAGCGAAGATCGGTTGGGTTATCGCAGGCCAGTAGTGGCTGCTGCAGCGATCCACCTTACGTGGGGGTAGTGGCTGGCAGTGGCGGCCTCCTCTAGGGCTATGTGAGGAGTAACTCAAGGAGATGGCACCGATTCTCAACAACAAGTCATTTAATTAGTGTAGATAACAGGATGAGAAGTTGCGTTGGAGTATGTTACGGTGGGGATTGTGTAATTTCTTTTGGATGTTTTAGATAAAGGATAAAATTATAGTGGAACATGTGACTATGGGGTAGGGGTAGCAGAATATTGCTCGTTAAGTCAGACGATCGGGTCGGGTTTGGATATATCCATGGGTACAAGATTATGTCCATGCCCTATCCACGAGTAATCGGGTCGGGTTTGGACGCTACCCATGGGCGCAAAAGCATATCCAAACCCTATCCATTCGGGTTGGATATCCATGGGTATCCATGTCCATGGATAAAATTGCCATCCTTAGACCGACCGTAGTCAAACTCGATTCAACTAAAGTTGGAGAAACAGACACCCGTCAGCCACCTGTGTGTGAAGCACGTCGGTAGAACCAGTCTCATGAACGCGGTCATGTAATGTCGGCCCGGGCCGCTTCATCCAACAATACCGCTGAATCAAAGTAAGACGTTGGTGGTAAGCAGTATGACTATTATCGCCCACAACTCTTTTTGTGTTCTACTCGTGCATATAACATCTACGCATAGACCTGGCTCGGTTGCCACTGTTGGAGAATGTAGTAATTCAAAAATTTCCTACGATCACGCAAGATCTAACTAGGAGATGCATAGCAATGAGAGGGGAGAGTATGTCCACGTACCCCGTAGACTAAAAGTGGAAGCGTTTAGTAACACGGTTGATGTAGTCGAACGTCTTCACGATCCAACTGATCGAAGTACCGAACGTACGACACCTCCGTGTTCAGCACACGTTTAGCACGATGATGTCCCTCGAGCTGTTGATCCAGTTGAGGACGAGGGGGAGTTCCGTTAGCACGACGGTGTGGCGACGGTGATGATGAAGTTACCGGCGCAGGGCTTCACCTAAGCACTACGATGATATGACCGAGGTGTTGTACTATGGAGGGGGGCACTGCACACGGCTAAGAGATTGTCTATTGTGTCTTTGGAGTGCCCCCCGCCTCCGTATATAAAGGGGGGAGGCGGAGGTGGCCGGCCAAGGAGGGCGAGCCATAGGGGGAGTCCTACTTGGACTCCTAGTCCAAGTAGGATTCGACCCCCCCTCCTTCCTTCCACCGAAGAGGGAAAATGGGAAGGGAGAGAGAGGGAGAAGGAAAGAGGGAGGCCGCCCCCTCCCCTAGTCCAATTCGGTTTGGGCAAGGGGAGCGTGCCCCTCCTCACGTGGCCTTTCTCCTCTCCTCCAATATGGCCCAATAGGCCCAATACTTTCGCCGGAGGTTTCGGTAACCCCTCGGTACTCCGGTAAAATATCAATCACTCGGAACCATTCCGATGTCTGAATATAACCTTCTAATATATGAATCTTTACCTCTCGACCATTTTGAGACTCCTCGTCATGTCCGTGATCTCATCCGGGACTCCGAACAAACTTCGTCCATCAAATCACTTAACTCATAATACAAATCGTCATCGAACGTTAAGCATGTTGTAACACCCTCAATGCGACTATATCTCCCACGTGTCGAGGCACGACTTAGAGGCATAATCGCATTGAAGGTATATGTCGCAAGTTAGGCAATCTTCACAAACATCCCATGTAAAATATATAATGAAAGGGGAGATAACATAGTTGGCTTACACTCGCCACGTCAATCAAGTACATAAATAGCATTACATCATTCAAACACTCATGGCCCGACTACGGCGCCAAAATAAAAGACAGCCCAACATGCGACACGGTCCTGATCAACCCCAACTGGGCACCACTACTGATCATCAGGAAAAGAAACATAGTAACGCTGAGAGTCCTCGTCGAACTCCCACTTGAGCTCAAGGGCGCCATCTGGAGCTGTATCATCAGGCCCTGCATCTGGTGTAATAGTAATCTGTGAGCCACAGGGACTCAGCAATCTCGCACCCTCGCGACCAAGACTATTTAAGCTTAATAGGTAAGGCAAGGTAAATGTATGTGGAGCTGCAGCAAGCGACTAGCATATCTGGTGGCTAACTGTGACGCCCCCGATTTAATCGTACACTAATCATACACGCAAACGTGTACGATCAAGATCAGGGACTCACGGGAAGATATCACAACACAACTCTACAAATAAAATAAGTCATACAAGCATCATATTACAAGCCAGGGGCCTCGAGGGCTCGAATACAAGAGCTCGATCATAGACGAGTTAGCGGAAGCAACAATATCTGAGTACAGACATAAGTTAAACAAGATGCCATAAGATGGCTAGCACAAACTGGGATACAGATCGAAAGAGGCGCAGGCCTCCTGCCTGGGATCCTCCTAAACTACTCCTGGTCGTCGTCAGCGGGCGGCACGTAGTAGTAGGCACCTCCGGTGTAGTAGGAGTCGTCATCGACGGTGGCGTCTGGCTCCTGGGCTCCAACATCTGGTTGCGACAACCAGGTAGAAGGGATAGAGGGAAAAGAAGGAGAAAGCAACCGTGAGTACTCATCCAAAGTACTCGCAAGCAAGGAGCTACACTACATATGTATGCATTGGTATCAACTAGAATAAGGCTATTATAAGTGGACTGAACTGCAGAAAGCCGGAATAAGAGGGGGATAGCTAGTCCTTTCGAAGACTACGCTTCTGGCAGCCTCCGTCTTGCAGCATGTAGAAGAGAGTAGACTGAAGTCCTCCAAGTAGCATCGCATAGCATAATCCTAACCGATGATCCTCCCCTCGTCGCCCTGTGAGAGAGCGATCACCGGTTGTATCTGGTACTTGGAAGGGTGTGTTTTATTAAGTATCCGGTTCTAGTTGTCATAAGGTCAAAGTACAACTCCGGGTCGTCCTTTTACCGAGGGACACAGCTATTCGAATAGATAAACTTCCCTGCAGGGGTGCACCACATACCCCAACACGCTCGATCCCATTTGGCCGGACACACTTTTCTGGGTCATGCCCGGCCTCGGAAGATCAACACGTCGCAGCCCTACCTAGGCACAACAGAGAGGTCAGCACGCCGGTCTAAATCCTATGGCGCAGGGGTCTGGGCCCATCGCCCTTTGCACACCTGCACGTTGCGTACGCGGCCAGAAGCAGACCTAGCCTAGTGGCTTTCCAGTCCAATCCGGCGCGCGCCACTCAGTCGCTGACGTCACGAAGGCTTCGGCTGATACCACGACGCCGGGATACCCATAACTGCTCCCACGTAGATGGTTAGTGCGTATAGACCAAATGGCCAGACTCAGATCAAATACCCAGATCTCGTTAAGCGTGTTAAGTATCCGCGAACACCGACCAAGGCCAGGCCCACCTCTCTCCTAGGTGGTCGGAACCTGCCCTGTCGCTCCGCCTCAAAGATCCACTCGCGGGTGCTCCTACGAGCCTACCCGTCTTTAGTCACCACATGTATCATGTATAAAGTATATAGTATATACCCGTGATCACCTCCCGAGTGATCACGGCCCGATAGTATAGCATGGCAGACGGACAAGAATGTAGGGCCACTGATGATAAACTAGCATCCTATACTAAGCATTAGGTTTGCAGGTAAAGGTAACAACAGTAGTAGCAAGGACAGGCTATGCATCAGTATAGGATGAACGGAAAATAGTAACATGCTACACTACTCTAATGCAAGCAGTATAGAGAAGAGTAGGCGATATCTGGTGATCAAGGGGGGGGGCTTGCCTGGTTACTCTGGCAAGAGAGAGGGGTCGTCAACACCGTAGTCGACCGGGGCATCAGCAGCGTCGGTCTCGTAGTCTACCGGAAAGAAGTAACGGAGGGGGAACACAATAAATAACAGAGCAATCAAACCATAACATGACAAACGTGGTGCTAGAGGTGATCCAACGCAGGGATATGTGATACCGGCGAAGGGGGGAAACATCCGGGAAAGTATTCCCGGTGTTTCGCGTTTTCGGACAGATGAACCAGAGGGGGAAAGTTGCGTGTTTGCTATGCTAGGGACGCGTGGCGGACGAACGGGCTGCGTAACCGGGTTTGTCTCGTCGTTCTGAGCAACTTTCATGTAGAAAGTATTTTCATCCGAGTTACGGATTAAAAGATATGATTTTCTAAAGTTTTAAATCATTTTCTAATTTTAATTATTTATTTTATTTCAACATTATCCAAAACAGTGAATGATGACGTCAGCATGACATCAGAGTGATGTCAGCAGGTCAACTGAGTAGTTGACTGTGTCAACTATGTGTGGGTCCCGCATGTCATTCACTATTAGTTAATTAATCACAATTAATTAGGTTAACTAGTTAATTAGGCTAATCTAATCAGGATTAGTTAATTTAATCAATTAATTAATTACTTAATATATTTATTTTTATTATTATTTACTTTACTTTTTTATTAACATTCTAGGGCCGGGCCCACTGGTCATAAGCACATGGGCCTTAACGGGCATACGGGCAGGCGGGTGCGGGCGAAGCCGCGGCCCTGCCCGGTAATGAGGCAAGGCCGGAATGGGGCCGGAGCGGGCGCGTGGGCTCTGGCGCCCGACGCGGCCAGTGGGAGAGGAAGGGGGCCGGTACGACTGGTGGTCAGGGGGTGCGGGCCGGCAAGGCTGCATCGCCGGTGAGGCGAGGCCGCGCACACGCAGGCGAGCGGCGTGCAGAGCAGAGGCATGGGATGCAGAGAGCTGCAGTAGGGGCCGTCGGGGCCGCAGGCGAGCGTGGGGTCGCGTAGGTGCGGGACAGCGGGCACGGCGACGATGTTCTTGGGCGCGGGAGAAGTGGTAGCCGGGCGCGTGCAAAGGGGGCGGGGGCCGAGCGGGACGGACCCGAGCCATGACCAGCGAGGGGGGGGGGGCGGCCGCGGCGAGGCCGGCCGCGAGGTGCGGTGACCAGGGAGTCGGGCGTGGCGGACACGGGACAGAGGGATGTTGCGCTCGGCACAGGAGCTCACCGCGGGATGGTGGGGGTCTAGGCAATGGGGTTTGGGGAGGAGGACGGAGAAGCGCGGCGTTGATGGAGACGACGACGGCGATGGCGTCCGGCGAGGAGGCGCGGTCGAGGCCGGCAGTCCAGCTCCGGCGAGGAAGCGAGCGCCGAGGTGCGGGGCGTCGGCTGCCGCGACCGGATCCACGCGGGGTGGGGGTTGAGGAGGCGGGCGCCGGCGATGGCGGGGTAGCGCCGTGCGGTGCCGGCAAGATGGCGGCGGAGCCTGCGCGGCGACGGCCTGCGCGGTCGGCCCCGATCCAGATTGGATCGGGAGGAGGAGCGAGGGGATCGTGGGTTCGCTCCCCCGATCCACAATCGGGGAGGGAGCGAGGGGGGGAGGCGAGCCGGAGGCGGGCGGCGGCGGCTCCAGATCGAGCGGGGAGGGGGCGAGAGAGAGTGGGGGGGGGAATCGATCTCGATCCAGGGGAATCGGGGGAGGGAGTGGAGCGCGTGGGGGGGCGAGTGGGGGGGTGTGGTGGTGGATTAGGGTTCGGGGGGTTATGGGGGCGCCGGTCGGGCCGGCCTGGCTAGCCTAGTGGCCAGCTGGGCCGAGGCCCAGCAGGGGGGGGGGGGTTTCCTTTCTTTCTTTTTATTTTGTTTACTTTTCTTCTTTTTATTTTTTTATTTTTCTGTTCTGTTTTATTTTAGATACACATTATTTTTAGTTTAAAAAAATGATAACAACTCTAAATTAATGTTATAACTTATCCTACTGCCCCGAAAAGTTTGACACCTAAATAAAATAGTTTGCATTATTGTAATTTTTAAAAGGCATTTAATTAATTGTCATAGCTGCTGTTTTAATTACTTTATAGCCTTTAAACATTTTATAAAAGTGTGGTTTCTACACTAGTATTATCCATGATTTATTTGACACATTTTGGACATTTTAGTTTTAACGTTTGAAAACTTCTATTGTTTACCTGATTTTGAATTTGAATTTGAACCGGCTTCGAACTAACTCGAGTTTATCAACAGTAACTGAGGTGACGTGGCATCATTAGCAGAGGATTACTGTAGTCTAATTATCCGGGCGTCACACTAACCTGTTCGCAAAAGAGAGCGGGAAGAGAAGGCAAAGCGCGGACGCATAACTAAAGAGGGCAATCCTGCGGCAAACATTACTCCAACACCGTGTCCACTTCCCGGACTCCGCCGAGAAGAGGCCATCACGGTAACTCACACAGTTGATTCATTTTAATTAAGTTAATGTTTAAGTTATCTACAACCGGACATTAACAAATTCCCATCTGCCCATAACCGCGGGCATGGCTTTCGAAAGTTCAAAACCCTGCAGGGGATTCCCAACTTAGCCCATGACAAGCTCTCACGGTCAACGAAGGAATAGACCTCCTCCCGAGACGTTCCGATCAGACTCGGTACCTCGGTTCTTCAAGACATTTCGACAGGTTAAAACTAGACCAGCAACACCGCTCGAATGTGCCGACAAATCCCGATAGGAGCTGCACATATCTCGTTCTCAGGGCACACTCAGATTGTCTTAGGTACGGGTAGGCCAGCCCAGAGTTGCCCCTGGTGGCCACCGGCAGCTGACAGGTGGACCAACACTCAAAGGAGCACTGGCCCGGGGGGCTTAAAATAAGATGACCCTCGGGCTCCAGAAACCCAAGGGAAAAAGGGGCTAGGTGGCAAATGGTAAAACCAAGGTTGGGCATTGCTGGACAAGTTTTAATCAAGACGAACTATCAAGGGGTTCCCATTATAACCCAACCGCGTAAGGAACGCAAAATCCAGGAACATAACACCGATATGACGGAAACTAGGGTGGCAAGAGTGGAACAAAACACTAGGCGAGAGGCCAAGCCTTCCACCCTTTACCAAGTATATAGATGCATTAAGATAACATGGCAATATAATGATATCCCAACAAGTAAATAAATGTTCCAATAAGGAACGGTCTCCAATCTTCACCTGCAACTAGCAACGCTATAAGAGGGGCTGAGCAAAGCAGTAACATAGCCAATCAACGGTTTGCTAGGACAAGGTGGGTTAGATGCTGAACATGGCAATTTGGGAGGCTTGAAAGGAAGTGGTAGGCATCATAGCATTGGCATAGCAAAAGAGCGAGCATCTAGCAAAGCAAAGATAGTAGCGATTTCGAGGGTATGATCATCTTGCCTGCAAAGTTGTCAGAGTTGACTGGATCCTCGAAAGCAAACTCAACGGGCTCCTCGTTAGCGAACTCGTCTCCCGGCTCTACCCAAACAAGACAAACAAACAACAAGGGCACAATCAACCACGTGCAAGGATCAAGCAATATGATGCAAACATGGTATGCTATGCGGGATGCGATACGGGATGCATATGCAAGATATGACAGGAAATGCAAGAACCTGGCCTCAACTTGGAAAACCAAGTGTGCCACTGGAAAGATGAGATGAAATCGCTTGAAAACGATATAAAGATCACCGGAATCGGAGTTACGGTTTGGAAATGGCAAGCGATTCAAATATGACACCGGTCTGCGATTTACAGCAAGTAGCCATCTAAATGCAATGAGATGAACATGCTACAGCACTCAAACATGGCAACAAAATACATGGCAGGGATGCATTCAAGATGTTTAACAAAAGTCTAGCACTGAGCTACGGCCAATTCATCCATGAACAGGTTCAAACAAGCATGGCAAAACTGCATATGGTAAACAGATCTCAGACTTAGTGAAATTAACACTTGTCTGGAATTTCAGATCAGGTAGGCCTCTTCGGAGCAACAAAACTATATGCTACAGGATCTGAACATGACAAAGTAAAGCATGGCATGGAGCTACTCAAAGAGCTTAACAAAAGTCCCCTAGTGACCTTGAGCCAAAAGGGATCACAAAATACAATTGCAAGCATGTGAGCATAGCAAAAACATAATCAGTTTTCAGACTTAGTGAAAAACTGGGACATGCTGAAAACAGATATCAAGTAGGCATGTTTACGAGCTCGATGCACTCACTACGGTGCAAGTCATGAAAAGCTAAGCATACATCTATCAAGAACACACAAAATACAAGCTAGACATGGCAAGAACAATAACATAGCATGCACGGATCAACTATAACATCATCGGCAAAATTGCAAACAAGTTGACAATCTGCCCAGATTCACAAAGTAGCAAAAGTAGAGCTCGATCGACTCAAGCTAGGGTGCTCCATAATTGCAAACAAAGACATGGATGGATAGAGCACTACAAGATTAACAAAACATCCTTACTGATCATCCTCAAAAGAGGCACGGATCACTAGGAAATAACATGAACATATGGCATCATGAACTAAACAGCTCAAGGACTTAGTGGAAATGCTAAGTCCCTGAAAACAGAATTACCAAGTGCCTCACTTCGCAAGCTTGTGCTAGTCACCACACACATCACAAAAATACATGGGTTGCACCTCTGGAAATACGGCAAAACCCTTAACAAAACATATGTAGAGCATCAGGGCATATCATGCACACAATAATCATGGCAAAAATGACAAATGTCTAAATGGAGTAGCAGATCTGACAATTATCTCAAGTAGCCCTCTTCTACCAGCATTTCGGACATCAAGATGAAGTCAAATGGAAATGATGCAATGGAATGAAATGATGTACTCTCTGAGACGAACAATTTGATATGCTATATGCATGAATCAGAGCCACGGATGCAAAGTTACGGCACGAAGAACAGGAGCACATGGATCTGGGATTTTGGGACTTAGACGAATTTTAACCTCCGGATCTAGGGTTTGACCCAGGCACGCAAAACGAGGATCATCGCCGGGGCACTGTTCACCGGCGGTGGGGATGACGCCGGAGGAGGTCGCTGGAGTGGCCGGACGTCGAGGAGGCGACGGACGACGGTGGCGGCGCTCGGCGGCCGGGCGGTGAGCACCGGGCGGCGGGGTGGCGAGCACCGGCCGGCGGGGCGGCGAGCACCGGGGACGGCGGGGTCGGGGCGTGGGGCGCCGGCCGTCGTCGATGGCGGGCGGCGGTGCCGATGGCCTCGGGTGGCCGGCCGCGAGGAGGGTGGCGGCGCGAGTGGAGGCGGGGCGACGAACGGGCCTCGGGGGCCCGATCTGGGCCTCCCGGGCCGGCGGCGGCGACGAAGTGGGGCGGCGGCGCGGACCAATGGCGTGATGCCATGTGGCGGCGGTGGGGACAGGTCGGATGTGTCCGTCGGCGGGGAAAGTGTCCGGCGGCGCGCGAGGTGACGGATCTAGGGTTTCGGGGGGGGGAGAAGAAGAAGAAAACGGAGGGGGTCTTTAAATAGGCATAGGAGGAGTTAGGAGAGTCCAAATGAGGTGCGGTTTTCGGCCACGCGATCATGATCGAACGCTCTAGGTGATGGAGCAGGGTTAGGTGGGTTTTGGGCCAACTTGGAAGGGTGTTGGGCTGCAACACACACGAGGCCTTTTCGGTCCCTCGGTTAACCGTTGGAGCATCAAACGAAGTCCAAATGGCACGAAACTTGACAGGCGGTCTACCGGTAGTAAACCAAGGCCGCTTGGCAAGTCTCGGTCCAATCCGGAAATGTTTAATCCCCACACACGAAAGAAAGCTAGAAATGACCACTGGAGGAGAACGAAGCGCCGGAATGCAAAACGGACAACGGGGAAAATGCTCGAATGCATGAGATGAACACGTATGCAAATGCAATGCACATGATGACATGATATGAGATGCATGACAACGATAACAACACACGGAGACAAAGACCCGAACCCGAGAAAATAAAATAACTTAACGCCGGAAACGGCAAGAGTTGGATTACATATTGGGTAAATCATATCCGGGGTGTTACACGTGCGGACCCTATGGGTTCGAGAACTATGTAGACATGACCGAGACACATCTCCGGTCAATAACCAATAGTGGAACCTGGATGCTCATATTGGCTCCTACATATTCTACGAAGATCTTTATCGGTCAAACCGCATAACAACATACATTATTCCCCTTTGTCATCGGTATGTTACTTGCCCGAGATTCGATCGTCGATATCCTTATACCTAGTTCAATCTCGTTACCGGCAAGTCTCTTTACTCGTTCTGTAATGCATCATGCCATGACTAACTCATTAGTCACATTTCTTGCAAGGCTTAAAGTGGTGTGCATTACCGAGAGGGCCCAGAGATACCTCTCTGATGCTCGGAGTGACAAATCCTAATCTTGATTTATGCCAACTCAACAAACACCATTGAAGACACCTGTAGAGCATCTTTATAATCACCCAGTTACGTTGTGACATTTGATAGCACACAAAGTGTTCCTCTGGTATTCGGGAGTTGCATAATATCATAGTTAGAGGAATATGTATAAGTCATGAAGAAAGCAATAGCAATAAAACTA
Source organism: Triticum monococcum (assembly GCA_034509565.1). Taxonomy (NCBI): domain Eukaryota; kingdom Viridiplantae; phylum Streptophyta; class Magnoliopsida; order Poales; family Poaceae; genus Triticum; species Triticum monococcum. The sequence continues at coordinate 344,982,789 of CM067847.1, forward strand.
AACGATCATAATGCTAAGCTAACGGATGGGTCTTGTCCATCACATCATTCTCTAATGATGTGATCCCGTTCATCAAATGACAACACATGTCTATGGTCAGGAAACTTAACCATCTTTGATTAACGAGCTAGTCAAGTAGAGGCATACTAGGGACACTTTGTTTGTCTATGTATTCAGACATGTACTAAGTTTCCGGTTAATACAATTCTAGCATGAATAATAAACATTTATCATGATATAAGGAAATATAAATAACATCTTTATTATTGCCTCTAGGGCATATTTCATTCACTCTGCCCTCTGGTCGTATCTCTTCTTCCTAGCCGACTAGGATGCAGGGTACAGTTGGGGGACCGCCTCTCTCGCCTACCTATACCGCTCGGTAAGAGAGTATGTCATTGCTTTTTACGAATGTATGTTCCATGATATTGTGTTATATCTGATCATCAATTGTTGTTATGTAGCTTGACGAGGCAACCAAGAGGATGGAAGATACTTCTGGTATGGGTGGATCTGTGTGGGCCCTCTCCATTTGGATGTGGGAGCGGCTGCCGGTGGGGGCGTCCGGAGAAGTTAAGAAGAGGTCCGTGGGATGCGTATGGCGAAGATGGCGACTCTACTCGATACTCGACCGTAGCTTACGAGTGGGACGTTGTGGGTCTCTACACGGGCACATCCAAGGTTTCGTATAAGGCCTTCACCAACGAGATGGCCGCTTTGACGGTTTCGCAGGTATATGAACTAGCTCACCTTTCTCTTTGACACCACTTTCATTGGGAACTTACCAATGTTTGTGTAATAGGTAAACTGGTGGCCGTATCATGACCAAGAGTGGGGGTTCGAGCTGAACGTGATGTGCGAGGAGGACAACGGTCTTTGGCGATGCATGGTGCCCATGCTATGTGTGTGCGTCGTCGAGTGGCACTTGCCGCACCGCGTGGCCGCGCAGTTTGGGATCTACCAGCATACACCACCGGGCATGCCGAACGATACCGGTGGCCACGAACTCCACTTGTGAGTGCATTGTCCTCCGTTATCATGATTTCATTGCGGTTAACGTTCTTATGATGTTTTTGTGTTGTTTATGCCTTGTAGGATGAGCCGGAAGAAAAATCAGTCGATCACAGACTGGGGAGAGCAGCATAAAACTTTTGCGATGGAGTGGAACCGGCGCAGGTGGCGTAAAGATGTGGAGAGGTGAGTGCTTGACTGGGGTGATAACGCCCAACACATGAGGTGGTACGACGATGGCCAGAAGCACCGTCTTTGTCTCAGGCCTCGGTGGACGACAGAAGATATTGCGCAGCTGGAGGAGGATGCCCCCGAGGAAGAGGCCTACCAGGGCAGCATCAGAGACATGAGTGGATTTAGGTAGTTTGCACCCCTGATCAATAGAGTGGTAAGTTGTGTTCTTCTGTCTTGAACCGGCGGTTGTATGTAATTTTTTTATTCATCATTGTACTCACTTATGCCTTCACAGTCCGGCGGGCTGAACAGATGCATCTTTGATGGCTCGGATGCACTATGTCATGCCCCCGGGAACGGAGATTCTGAGAACAACATGAGGGAGACGATGAGGGTAACATTCCAGCTGCCTAGAAATACCCTATGTTCTCATTCATTTGCAACCATAAATCTGATTAGGGGTGGCAATGGGTAGGGTATGGGTGGGTACAACCTCCTTCTACCCAAACCCATACCCATAGAAACTTTTTATACCCACCCACTTCAATACCCATGGGTATAAACCGACACCCATGCCCATACCCATCGGGTATCCTATACCCAATGGGTATCCATCGGGCACAATATATAGCATTCAAATTCTTAAGAGGTAGAGACATGAGTTCAAAATTCAAGTGATCATGGTAGAGTAGTATAACACGTATGTGGCCTCCTCTAGTGGGTGGCCTCTTGGAGGCATCAAGGGAGTATGAGCAGCGGTTGGTGGAAGGCCGACGTAGTGGAAGGCGGTGGTGGGAATTGTGGATCGCTGGATCGAGTGTTCGGCAAGAGTCTGGTAGCGAAGAGTCGATATTTCATCTTTTTGAGGAGTCAGATAGGACGTATGAGGAGTGGCGAGCAGGTGATTATGAGCCTATGAGTTATGACTTGTTTAAGGAATACGAGATTTAGGGTTGGACCATATGAGTTGGATGTTAACCCCACATGTTATAGGAGTTATTTCATTTTTTTCTGGGTATCCATTGGGTTACCCATGGGTACAATTTCTTACCCATGCTCTACCCATATATTTTGCGGGTATGGGTACCCATTACCCGTGGGTAGAAACTCTCTTCAAGTCTTGCCCATACCCATTGTTTACGGGTAGGGTACCTGCGGGTACCCATACCCATGGGCAAAACTGCCATCCCTAATTCTGATCAGTATTATGTCCTTGTTTCGTTGTGACTGCAGAAGTTCGTGAAGCGTTGCCACAAGCTGGTAGCCTTGCTTGGGTGCGCTGGCTCGGTTGAGCTCATGATCCCGCAGCTACACAGGGTAACGTCGCTTCATCGAGCCATGCTGCCTCGTCGTCTAGGTTGGTTGAGGAGGAGGAGGAGGCCCATGAAGAAGAAGACGAGGAGGAGAGAAATGGGGAGGAGGAGTACAATGAAGATTACAGACCTCCACCAACTCAAGCATCTTAGCTTCCGAAGAGGAATAAGCCAAAGAAGAATTGGCAGAGTCCATCCCCATTCCAGAAACCGATTTCTCGGGAAGGGCGCAAGAAGAAGCCAGACGAGAATCGTTCAAAGAACAACAAGGACCGTACCTCCAAGAGGGGAAGAAGCACGTAATTGTGGTCTTGGCTTGTTAGCGTAATTGTTTTAGTTGGCTTTGCGAAACAACTTGTGTTAGTTGGGGTTGTCGAACTATGTGTTATTTGTGAAACGATGTGTTAGTTTGAATCATTTGCTACTTGTGAAACTATGTGGTATTGTTTGCTATTCATATCTCAAGTGTGATAACATGTCATATTATGTGAGATATACATATTTTAGGCTCTTAAATATATATTATATTATATTGTTTGCTGTGATAAAACTTTAGAAAAGAAACAATCACTAAAACTTGTAAAAATGCAAAACCACAGGACCCCATCACCAAGGCCCCTGACAATAGGATCTCATAACCTACCGTCAGGGGTTTATCGTTTTCGGTTACAGTACGTTCCCAGGCAAAAACCACATAGACCCTACCGCCTCCCATAACATACGGCTGAGGTCCTTGGCGGTGTGCTGGTCATTAGTTGACGGCTTTGTCCGTCTTTGCTAGGATGCCTGACCCTATCGCCGAGCCCCGTGGCACTAGCAAAAGAGTCATATTTTTTTTTAAAACTGGGCCAGATCGCGAAATTCTTTTTGATAAAAGGGTCAAAACCCGAAATTCAGCCTCTTACCGGTTCCGACGCCCTACCCCCTCTCGTAGCCCTCGTATAGCCCACTCTTTCCAGATCTCGCTCGTCTCCCCTGGTCCCGCCTCGCCGTCGGTAACGATGAATCGCCACCGCCGTGGCATCTTCGACGGCCTCCCGATTCCGGCCGACAAATCTGTAAGTCCCGAATACATCCCTCCATCCCGCCTGGAATTTATATGGAATTTGAAATTGGGGTCTGGCCGGGCGTGCGTGCGTGCAGTACCTGAAGGAAGGGCTGTCGCGGATCGACGAGGGATGGGCCGCGGCGCGGTTCGACTCGCTGCCGCACGTCGTGCACATCCTCACCTCGAAGGACCGCGATGGCGAGATCCAGTTCCTCAAGGAGCAGAGCGACCTCATCGAGGACGTCGTTGACGAGGTCGTCCACGCGTACCACCATGGTTTCAACAAGGCCATCCAGAACTACTCCCAGGTCCGTCCGCCCGTCCGCCACACCACCTGCGCATTCCTTCTCCCTGGCGGATTATTCATCCCCGTCCATTTTGGAGAGTGTAGTCGCCGTTGCATTTTATTTTTATCATTTTACGGTGTGGTGCCAGATCCTGCGGCTGTTCAGCGAGTCCGCCGAGAGCATCACTGGCCTCAAGGGGGAGATGGCAGAGGCCAAAAAGCTGCTTGGGAGGAAGAATCAGCACCTTGGGCAGCTATGGTACAGGTCCCTCACGCTGCGCCACGTGATCTCCCTGCTGGATCAGGTTGAGGATGTTGCCAAGGTCAGTGGGCACACTTCACCCAATACAATTATGTACTACTTGGCAGCAACATTACATTAAACGTAAGTTGGTAATTAGGCTCTGTCTGTATTCTGCAACCAGACGCTGATGATCAACACAAATGCAAAAAAGGGACATTTGTGGGATGGAACAACAATATCATTTTTTAGCATGTGTTAGCCATTTTCTTTGCGTTGTTAAAATTCCGTATGCACTAGATGAGCCCAGCTGTTGCATACTCATGTTTGGTACATTTAATAATCATGCCAGGACAGTTTGTCTAATCTAGAAACGAAAAATCTTATAAACTGCTAGATGTGTGGGTTATGATATTCTGACAAAAATATTGACCAATTACGAAAGGAAAAATGATCATAGTTCCGTAAGCTGCTTATCTATACTTACTAGCTAATTGCCTGTGTTGCAACTTGGGAAACATATTACGAGTGCCTCAATAGAGACGCCGTGAGTGCTTTTTTTTTCCCCTTATGGCCCGTCCCACATCGACGTCATCGGTGTAGGATCGCGTGGCAGAAAGTGAAGATGACGGAAAGGGAACGAGAGATTTTAGGAGGAGCCCACATAAATGATACTTTCCCTAAATTAAGGCGATCCTCGCTTGAGGTATTTAACTGCACTAAGCATGCTATAGTTAAAACCGGAAAAGAATGATGCTCTCCATAGTTAACGTGATCCTTCTGTCCAACGCTAGATGATACTTTCCATAAATTAATAGATGTTGTTTTTTGTTTCAAGGGAATGAGTAGGACAAGGAAAGAAAAAGAGTGAAGTGCATAGTAGGTCCTTGAACTATTTGAAGGGTGTCACGTAAGTCCTCAAACTATGAAAATCATCATCCAGGTCCTCGGAAGTACAACAAGTGTGTCATGCTAAGCAAAATATAGGTCCTCGGACTACTTTAATGTTGAGCTGATTTTGGACCTAGATGACACACTTACTACACTTTGAGGACCCAGATGATGATTTTCATAGTTCGAGGACCTAGGTGACACCCCTGAAATAGTTCAGGGACCTACAATGCACTTCACTCAAAGAAAAATATCGATTTGGTTCAGATTATTTCAAGTTACACTATATACGCTGGTTTTTGTTTTGTGCGGCATCGGTTGAGATTACCAAAAAAATCTACAGAAAACCAAGCGAGGATGGGGGGAGGCAAGGCGAACCTACCAACTCCCCTTTAAAAGTAGAGATTACCAATAAAAGTACGAGTGTGTAGGGATACTAGTCACCTTAACCATCCATAAAATCTGGTCAACAATGTAAAGAAGGTGAAACTTTTCTCGTGGTTGCTAGTTATTTTTAATTGTCTTTATTGCAAGAAGTGCTAACTAAGCCATGCAATTAACACCACAAAGTGATGAAATTAATCCCATGCTTTGTATTTTGTATTTTGTTTGATTTTGTCTGGCAAAATTAAAAGGGTAAATTTGATATATGCCACTATAAAGTTTCCAGTTTTGAAATATGCCATTACTGTTCTTTGATTTAGAAACATGCCACTACAAAGTTCACATGTTTTGAAATATGCCTTTGCATACCCTTTTGAAGGATTAGACACCCTAACATGTGTGTATTTCCTTTTGTATTTGGTACATGGACAAAGCTGCCCCTTGGCCAAGTCAACACCTGCCACTCCTGATTCCTTTTTCTCTCGTCTCTCAAATCTGCTCCCGCCACCGGCGGCGGCGGCGGCGCTACTCCCAGCCGCCACCTCCTCCAGTTCCTCATAGCTGCTGGTCCAGAGTGCTGCCCTCGCCCAACATCTCTATTCTGCACGCCTTGCTGTTCACCGCTCGTCGCTGGTGCTTGGCACTAACGAAGGCCGAGAACAACGGCACAACGGCGATGCACCTGGCCGTGAAGGGTAGCATGGACATGTGCATGTCGCGTGCGGCTCCTCGCTGTTCATGGCTCGCCGCTGGTACTGGTGTTTGCGATGCTAACGACGGCGGCAGGCAGTGATGCGTGTTGGGCAAACAGATAGCCTGTAGCAATGTCTGGCAGATGCAGAACCTGAAGCCTGTAGCTACTGAAGCAAATTTGACAGCATCTACTTGTACTGGAATGCATTGCTTGCTGTTCCAATTAAGGTTAGCTATAGAAATGATGATGTATAGAAGTATATGATTAGCAGATGCAAAACCTGAAGTCTGTAGCAACATGAAGCAAAATTGACAGCACATGCTCGTACTGGTATGCATCAATTGGCAACTTGACTTAAATATCACACCACTTGGCCAAATAGCATCAGTTCACATCCTAAATTCCCCCAATTCTGGGCAAAATAACATTACACAAATCATGACCAGTTCAGAGAATCAATTGTCACGTGATGGTTTTGAAAGATGAAAACACAAATTACAAGCAACTACTACTTCTCTCTAATCAAATCATTCAACTTCCTTTTGGTTCCGACTTCTGGCCTCACTGTAATGGTTGCAGACCCATTTTCCTTTGTAGGTGTAGTACCCTTTGGCTTTCTCTTCCCACCCTTTGTTGGGGATTTACCTGAGCTTGTTTGAACTACTTTTTTCTTGCCATTTGATGGGGATTTAGCTGCTGCCTTTTTCTTGCCTTCAGCTGGAGTTTTAGTTGAGTTTGATACAATGTTCTTCTTGCCTTTTGCTTGAGAAGCTCCTTGAGTTGTGGATTTTGCTGCAACCTTCTTCCTGCAAAATTAGAAAATATGATCCAAATACACATGACAAGCTGAATGTAATTGGAAAAGATATGATCAAATTCTAATACCTTTTCGTGGCTGGTTGCACCTCTTTAGGGGCTGGATCCAGCTCCTCACTTGCTTTTTGCTCTCCACCGTCTAGTCCTTGTTGCTCTCCATCATCGGGCTTTTCTTGTTTCTCTACATCATCTGGCTTTTCTTGCTCCCCGTCATCTGGCTCTTCTTCCTCTTCATCGTCTAATTTAAAAGGAAGTTTGCAAGTTTTCTGATGATGACCAAATCCTTTACATCTCTTGCATTTAACTGTTCTTCTCATAGGTTCCATCCAACCTCTAATCCTCACCTTCCTAGGCCTACCAGGCACATTCTTCGTTTGTACAGGAGGGTGTACCTTAAATCCTAGATCAACTTCCGGCCACTCTGATTTATCTGTCATTGGTGCAATCACACCAGCATATGCAGGTTGGAACCTCTCCACAGAATAGTATTCATGGATAAAGTGGGTCTTGTGGGTCTTGTGGGTCATGGGTAATTGTCAGTTCACTAGGATCATCATCATCATCTATAGCCACCTCTCGAATATGCCCATCAAGAACTGGTTCATCATCATCCAACATCTGAACAACAGGCACATTAACGGTCTTAGGCTCGACACCGTATATGTGCTCATCGTCAACACCTACATGCTCCTCTGGTAAGTCAAATGAATCAATGTCGTCTGTGTATTCAGTTTCTGAATTTGGCTGAGTTAGATTGTCTTTAGAAATATCTTCATGTGCTACTGCAGATGGGTCATTTTGAGTGGTCTCATTCTGAATTGTTTCATCATTTTGAGCAAGAACGTTAGAAACTTTCACAACAAGCTCTACGAACCTCTCTGATAGATGCATGTCAAACATAACAGGAAGTTGGGAGTCATGGTTTAGACACACAGATTCATGCTTGCTCCTGTCAGAATACCAAACATGAGCCCTCTGATTAACCCCAAACTTAAGAACACCAGCTAAATCGGACATCATAGCATCCACAGTCAATGACTTGCGGTCGACAACCCATTTCAACACTCTGCCCTTGAAGTAAGATTTCAAGGCCGGTGGATGGTTAGTGCTAAACGATTCAACTTTAAGATCCAACGCAAACAAATCTGGTTGTCCAGACCTACAGAGCAAGAATGAATAATTCCAAAAAAATTGTCACACACACACAAATTTCAACTAAGGTAAATAACTAATTGTTGCAGGAGAGGATTAGCAAACTCACAAGGAAGGGGGAATGGGGCTGGATTCTTCCATGCTCCACACGTAGAGTTGCGGGAATCAAACGCTCCTCCCACCACCACCATCACCACTGGTTACCTCCATGTTGCTCGTCTAGGTTTACAGAGAGGATACGAGCAGGGGCGTTGGTCAGGATTCATGAGAGCTGGGCGCGGCTGCGGGGGTAAAAAATGGAGGAGGAGGAGGAGGCCAGCTGCAGCGGATCAAGGTGCGGCGGCCGGGAGCAGCGGAGGCGCGGCGGCGGGAGCGGAGGCTCAGCGGCCGGGAGCAGGGGCGAGGAGACAGAGAAAGGCGATACGAAAAGGGGATCGGGGCTGTTCTTTCTTTTTTTTTGATCTGTTGAATCGGTGGTGTTGTTGAGTTGACCAAGGGGTACTTTTGTCCATGTACAAATTATGAAGAGGTATACATACATATTATGATGTCTAATCCTCCAAAAGGGTATGCAATGGCATATTTCAAAGCATGTGAACTTTGTAGTGGCATGTTTCTAAATCAAAGAATAGTAATGGCATATTTCAGAACTGGAGACTTTATAGTGGCATATATCAAATTTACCCAAACTAAAACCCTTACAATAATGGCCTCCTCTATCTCTCTCGACAGACGGATGCTCTTCCCTTTCTCTGTCTGCTCAATGGCACACTTTAGTGCCAATTTAGGAAAATTAATATTCATCAGCGAGGCTGATTCCGGAGGAGCTATTTTTTTGTCAATCGTGTATCATTCTTTCAAGCATTTGTTGGGTGGTTATTTCATCGGTGGCTAATTCAACATGTGTAGGATAGCGTTGCAAAAAGCGTGCATTGCATGTGTAGGATAGCGCTATGTCGAAAATGCTGCAAAATCTTCTTGCCTACCATTATCTTAAGACATCCCAAGAAACTAATCTTGAAGTCACATGCCCTGTGACATATTTGGATGCGTTTGAAGTTTAGTCAGAATTGTATGATTGAAGTCTCAACGAGAATAATCGAAGCTATTATTTCATGTACCCTTCATATGAGTTTTTACTGTTTTATTTAAACATCTGGAACATAAATCCCGGTGATTTTTTCTTGTATGTAAAAAATTGTGTCTTCGTGTTGGTTTGCTTCTCCTTCATCCTTGCCTCGAATAATTATCAGTGACTGGATGAGACTGGTCTGTAATTCTTTGTTGGCAGTTTCTTTTGAATCGTTAGCTGAAGTGTAGAAAGGAGGTTGAAGTGAACCTGTATTGTTCGACACAAATCATGTGAAAGTCACAATTCCTTGCTGTTTTTGCCTTTGAAATGAAATGTTATGTTTGCTTAATGCATCAATCATTTGGTCCAGCCAATATTTCATAATGGAGCGGTTTTAAGCAATATTTCCTTATAGGATACTGGAGTATGTATCTAATTTCTAGCTTTTACAGTGTACATTCCTAAGTGCTCATTTCAGCCTTAGCATGTTTTATGTCCCAACTACCAAGAGTTTATTTCAGTATTAAGTTACTGAATTTCTGCAGGTTCCTGCTCGGATTGAAAACTTGATGGCAGAGAAGCAGCTATACGCCGCAGTGCAGTTGCATGTTCAGTCAATGCTGATGCTAGAGCGGGAAGGCCTTCAAGCGGTTAGTCTTAACATGCAAGTACTTTTGTAACAGGCCAGTGTACTTATTTGCAATATGCCTGCTGCAATTTACAATGTCTGCACCGTGTGCTAGTTTATCAGAATATGCACTTCCGGTCGGTAACACATAAAAGTGCAGTTCCATTTAGCGACGTATGAGAGATCAATAAGTTTATCTTTTATATGCCTGTTGGTCTGGTCACCCTCTTAATACACTCTGTACTTCAAAATAGCTCTTTATCCTATGATGACACATTCTTTCTTTCATCTTAGCATTTTCACATATTGACAAAATTTTAAAGGTAGGTGCTCTTCAAGATGTTCGATCTGATCTAACAAAGCTGCGTGGTGCACTGTTCTACAAAATTTTGGAAGAGCTGCATTGCCACCTATACAACAATGGTGAATATAGGTACATTTCATGTCCTCAATTCCTTTTGGCTTGTTTTGATTATTCCCCATTTTTTCTGTAGCCATCTTATGTCTTATAACTATTTTACAATCACATTTTTACACACACTTTACTATGACAGTGTGAACACCAGTGAGTAAGTTGTGTTTGAGAATCTTTATTTTGATTTTGACTTCTCGGTAACTCTTTTGGCAATGATCACCATACGTGTCAACTGATTCTCGATTCAAATTCTGTCATTGATCATCAGCTCTTCATCTGTGTTTTTTTCCAGCTTGGTGACTTTAAGCATGGTTGACAGTGAGGACATACCAACTTCTGGAGCCACTGGTCGCTTAGTAAACAGCATGCAGCCTCTGTCCAGGAGAACAATGTCTATTAAAGGTGAAAATCACTTTAGTGGACCAGTTACTGCAGATGGGATAACAAAAACTAGTTCTGTTGGATGGTATGTTCCATTCCCTATGCTTATTCCAAGTTATGATGGAGCTAATGATATCCTTGCATCTCATAACGTAAAAAACTAGATTGTGGTAATTCCATTCTTGTGCTCAAAAGTTTTGATGCATTATATATCATATAGCTATCGTAAATGATAAGTTGCCGAATACCTGCAAGACGTGAACAATTACATGCTTCAGAGTAATGCCCATCAAATTCATTAATTATTTCTTCGAATCAGTTCTATTTATGTTTAGTGAATCTACCAGAACTGCACATGTAAACAGTAAAATAGGTATACAGAGTTGCTAAGCTACTGTGTTATCCTTGTTGAGTTGTTTCAATGAAATATATTACTATGTTAGCCATTTTTTGTTGTTTGCATCTGTATCAAATAGTCAGAAGGTCATTGTTTATGTATGGAATAAACTAACTAGTATTTGTTATCTAATTTTTGATTTTTTTTGTTTCCATATTTTCAGTTCTTCATTTGATGGCCCAGACGATGATAGTAGCTTAGGTGGTGGGTGTGGTCGGAAGGATTCCAAAAGTTTCTCTTGTGAAATTCCGATTTTCCTTTCTTGCGCTACACCAGACGAGTTCCTTGTATGGCTTATTCTCTGTACATTGTGAGTTAACATTATTTTGGGGTCAAATTACCTGAGTTATTTATTTATTTTTAATGCTGCTTTAGGAATCAATGAGAAAGGCAGATGCTCCCCTCAATGTGAAATACTTAAGAACATTGGTGCAATGCTTATCCATGCTTCGAAAGGTTGCAGCTGCTGGAGCTGTGATATGGTATTTACATTCTATTTTGTTTTATATATTTGTCACACTGAGTAAGCTTTGCATCTATTAGACATTAGTTTTTGTTTTGAGTAGACTGGATAAATATCCTTCTTCCTAAGAAGAAGGAATCCTTATTTGGTGCTAAATTCAGGGAAAGATCATAAGATTGAAGTTCATAGCTGTACCCTGTTTTGCCCAATTTTTTAGAACAACTGTTTATATTCTTACGAAAAATGGAGATATTTGTGAAAAATAAGTCTAGTACCCCCCCCCCCCCCCCCCCTAATAGTGCGTAGGCAGTAATACTGAAGAAAGTGTTGTCTGCTAATGTTAGAACTACAGGTTAATTCGATAAATGCCATTGACAACTCTTTGAAATTGAAGAGTAGGTGGAGGACATACGAGCCAGGCTAGGGCTGGCAACAAATCCGGTTAGGGTTTTGGTCCTAGTTAATTAAGGAAGTAATAATCACTTATGGAAAGTCTTAGTTGTGTGGTACTGGAATCATTCAGTATTAGGAAAGCGTAAGTTGTTTTCTATTTGGAGTTTGCAAGGCAAACCTCTACATAATGAGGCAGCCACATGAAGTCTAGGTAGGGAGAATTAATAACGGTCCACTCCCTTCTTTCCTCTATCTAGCGAGCATGGGGCTCAAATACCAACGGATGCGCTGGAGGCGAACTTCGGATGAGAATAGCCCCACCCGGTCGCTTTGTCCCATGCCCTCGCAGACGCAAACACATGCCATGGATGTGGGGATGCAGGCGGTGGACGCTGCACCGCCGGCCGTCGTCGGTGGATGTGGTGACGCTGTCCGACAACGGCGCAGAGAATGCGGCCACGTATGCTGTGACGTTGCCCGCCGTCGCTGGACACGGAGAAGCAGGGCACAACCCCTTACCTCTGTCCACCATGCTCCTGACCGTTCCGGTGGCGCCGCCTCCACCACCTTTCTCCCCGCATCTATCTCATCGAAGGCAGACAAGGGTGCTTGATTACGAGAAGATTGGGATCGATTTGGATTTCTCGTACAGAAGAAAGAAGCGCGTGCACATTTTTCCCTTCGATCTGGAGATGTGTTCTTTTTGGGAGGAAAGGGAGGCTATGCGCCCGTGGTGTTGCGGAAGGTTATTTTGGTCGAGAGAAGTGTTTAGGGAGTGATACGCACTACAAACTGGAATATTCCTAAAAAACTTATACCCACTAGATATTGTAATGGAGTAGTTTCCTCTCTTGTCTCTATACCTTGTTACCCTTTGCTACCACTGACAACTTCTCCCCGCTGGAAGCTCTCCGGTCCTACAACCCCTCTAGGTCACGGAATAGCCCTACGAGGCAAGGGCTCTTCCAATTTGGTATAAGCCTCCATGTTTGGTCTTGGGGAAAAGGCCCACGACCACCAAGTGAACCAAGACGTTTCGCTCGAAGCTGTTGCACCTTGGGCACAAGCCCTTGCAACCATCTAGCAGCACGGGCGAGCACTTGTAGCCACCCGGGAGCAGCTTCCCTACATGTTCACTCGGATGGTGAAGTACGAGATCCGGCCTTCCCCAACACTATACAACACGCTAGCCTCGCAGCCACGGGCATCATGGGCCAAGCCTGTAACACCTCCTCCACCTTTTGCATGGCCTGCCACCTAGATCTGACGCTTTTCCTACGCCACCAGCCATTACCATTTGCTACCCCCACACTTACTTACCCACCACCAATTACAACGCCCGTTGCTCAATTCATTACCACACCTTACCCACATGTCGAACCTGCCTCTATTCTGGTGCTGGCCAAGTTTGCTATATTGGAGTTTCCCCTGTTTGATGGCAAAGAAGATCCTCTCATTTGGCTAATTCAATGTGATGTGGCTTGCGTCCTTCCATGTGACGTGTGATGCCCACCTTTGGTACTACTAGTACACGGAAGCGAAGGACGTCCTCCATGGGACTTGTTCAAGAAGCTCTGCACCACAAAATTTGGTCCACCCTAACAACAAGCTGGGTGCGGTCTCTTGTTGCCCGTTTGACCAGTCAGTCCAGTCAGTCGTCTGCTACAGTTAATGCTTCTCCCACCTTCCGCACTCCGTCGCCTCCACAACTGGATGGAACTGGAGTTGAGTTGTTCTTGATGGGGGCCCGAGCCATACGCACCTACTTGGAACACTCCTATCCAACTGGTTTGGATGAGGCGATCAGTGTCACACTTGCTTAGTGCTTGCTTATGAGCGCACTCACCCTACGACTACCCTTACCCCTCAAGCTTGCTCTTCCTGCAGAGCATTCACATGCCCGTTTGCACCCCATGGCCAAGTCAGGTCTAGGGGTACCTAGCAACTTCTACGACACCTACCATGACATCTTCATCTTTTGACTGAATTCGTCCATAGAGATTGCCGAACGCCGCAAGCAAGACCACTGTTTCAGTTGCGATGACTAGTTTGCGCCTGTTCATCGTTGTGCTCATTGATCAACTCTTCAATATTGAGGTCTTTGACTTGTATGTTGACACCAACGACTTCATCGAGGAGTATGTTGAAGAGTTACATGTGTCTGGCCACACATGTCAAGGCACTTACAGGTTTATGGAGCATTCACGCGACCAACACCATCAATATCACCTTTTAAGAGCTTAAAGCGTAAGGCGAGGCGACGCCTTAGACACATACTTCCATTAGGAGATTTAACAGCTAGCATTATAAAAAATGTACATTGGAGTAAAACTTTCCTTCGGCCAAACCCATACTCCCAAGCTGGATCGTTGGATGTAGCTCTTCTCCTAGGGTCATTGAACAGATCATGATCTGTACCAGCCACAAGATCCATCACAACAGTCACACTTGGCTAAAGCAGCAACACCAAGAGAAGGGCCATCAGCCGCGAGAGGAAAGAGAAGAGCCAGTCAGCTGAGCAACCAGATCAAACATGGGGACGGAGAGAAGTGATGGTGGGGTTACGACCTTGTGGGTGGAGAAGCAGATTTGTGAGGAAACATGCCGAGGAGGATCTAGCAGATGCAGATGAGAAAAAGCAAAGGTGGGGAAGAAAAGGTGGGGAGAAGTGAGAGAGAGAGAGGACAAGAGAGAAGCCACACCTTGTAGTTGCTGGGGGTGTGCTCCGTGCCTACGCCAGAGATGATGGGGAGACTGGTGAGGAGGCCGTCGGATCTTCACTCTTTATTCGTCTGCCGCTGCCAAGATCCATGGAGAGCCATCCCTCCCAAGCGTAGACCGCACACTGGTTTTATTCTCTCTCCCTTCTCTCTTATCGTTTTGCGCGTGAGACATCTGTTTCCCCTGCGAGACATTGGTTCCTGCTTGGAGCTCTGCTCACCCTGCCTGAGAAGCCCCCACGACGTCTGATTTGGTCCAAAGCGTTGCCTTGCGCACCTAGTCCGACGCTCGAGATGCCTCAGTGCTTAAGGTGGCTTTTGAAGTTGTCAAGGCGAGTCCGACGATGGCAGGGCACCTTGACGCCAAATCATCTTTGCCTAAGCGACGCCTTATTAACAATGGACACCGCACAATTGGACGTGTCTATCGGGAAATCTACTTACGCTACACTTATGGACATGGGATCAACAGAGTTTCTTTGATGAAGGTACCTTGGCACGAGTAAGCTTATCCGCTATTGCTCTGCCCAGTTTTAGGGTAATGTGGCCAACGATTACCAGGTGGCTAGTAAAGGTGTTCACCGTGCGGCAAGGTTTTTAAGGCGTCGGTATATCGTCGCTATAACGTTGTGGCATGGTCCCAGCCCATGGCGTCCAGGCTCGCAATATGTTTGGCCTGTGGCGGGAGAGAGACAGAGAGAGGCAGTCATGGCGGGGAAAATTAGCCGCGTACCTCGTCCTCTCCGGCGGCTGAGGACGGAGAGCCGAGGAGTCCGTGGTGGATGAGGAGTGGTGGATGAGGTGTGACAGGGAGAGGGAACAGAGGACCAGCACGACCTGGGAGGTGGGGGAGCACCGGCCAGCCATGGTCGAGGTGGTCGGTGTCGCCGGTGTAGAGGGAGGGTGTGCAGGCCGGCTGGATCGAGGAGCGGAGGGTCGTCTGGGTCTGGATCGTGAGGAGAGGGAGATATTTGGGGTGGGGGAGAGAGAGATCAACAAGATGCAGGGGGTGGCGGCTTGGTGCTAGGTCAGGGCCTTTCCCTGGCTCGATATGAGCCCGAAGGGCTGAAACATATACTGCTAGGGAAATAAGCATGATGCCCCTTATACAACGGGATATATACACAGTGCACTATATACATCTAATAGTAGTCGTGTACAATTCATACAGATTACAGATTTAGATTATGCCTATGAAGTTGTGATTTAATTTGCTATCATTCGCCATAAGGTTGTGTCTATGATGTCGCCACACCATACGCCATAAGCGCTATAATGTTGTGAAGGGGGTCGGTTGCTATAAAACGCGTTACGCCATAAAAACATTGGCGTGCGGGCCCCCTACTCATTGGGGATCAACAATTCATGGCAGATTGCTTTGCAATTCTGTTAGGTGGCTTTGACATCGATCTTGGTGTTGGTTGGTTGCTAAACTTAGACCAAAATTATAGGACTTTGATAATATTGCAGGGTCCTTCAATTGTGGAGGTTTTCATGTGACATGGACAGGCCGGTCCATGCCACATTCTACGGCCACACACGCTTTGATGCGTGCTGAATTTGAGGATATTTTTCCCACACCCTCCTTCACACCGCGACGCCCGAAGTTGATTTTTGCAGTGGCATTTTTTGATTTCGATGAGTTTGCACTAGCTTTATCAAATTAACTCTCTCTATATATAGCTTTATTAATTCTAAATTGGTGGTTTGGAGAAAAGAAATTCAGTGCTGTTTAGATTATTATAGGTTACATTTCGTGTTTGTAACTATTTGTATTTTTGTTACAGCCAAAGAGTTCGCCCGACAATTCATGATGTTATCACTTCAAAGATTAAATCATATGCTAGAGAGGCTTCAAAGTCCAATATAGATAAAGTTGCAAAAAGAACGGCATCGGATGTGTCACATTCACATGGAGCTGTCACCCGTTACCAACTACCTAAACAGAAAAAGAAGAATGAGGCATCGACATTGGCAACACAACTTGTTGCTAGTCCCATCTCTCCAGTTATGGCACCCACAGGAGATGCTCAGCATGCAGCTAGTCAGCTTCTTGGTTCAATATTTGAGTGTCTAGTAGGCATACTTGGTAAGCGCTCAGCTCAGTTTCTTGCACTTTCAAAGCTAAATCCCGTGATTATGTATGTATGAAAAAGTTCTTCACTTGGCAGAGAACCATATTACTGTTGGAGAGCTTCTTGAACAAAAATCATCAACTGACGTTGACAGTGTAAACACACCTCATGTGGCAAATGGGGACACAAGCTGGAATCCAGATTCTGAATACTCCCAACCTACTGGTGGTTTTAGTGTTGCATTCTCTCTGTCAGTTGTTCAGGTAGCCATAAATTTTCTGTTATATTAAATTATGATTTTTTGCTTCTATCATCCATTTCTAGTATTTTCCATTTTTTCTCTATTTCAATGTAACGCCATGTGTTCCTTTCCTGCTGTGGAATACAAATAATATGCTTTATCCTTTGAAACGGTATTAAGAAATTGTATAACATGTGAATTTGTTATTCGGTGGACTACCACAGTCATTCTCCCTTGTTCTGTGAAATGGGTAGTTGTACTACTGCAATACTCTTTCATGTTTTGGTGTCTTCTATTTCTCCTACCATCTTCCCCTTTTTTTGCTAGAGCGAGTGCCAGCAACTTCTGTGTGAAATTTTGCGGGCAACTCCAGAAGCTGCTACTGCAGATGCAGCTGTTCAGACAGCTAGGCTTGCAAATAAGGACCCAGTGAAGGAAAAGAGGCAAGTCTTCACCCATTGATGGCCTACATAATGTTTTTCTATTTGTTTATTACATATACATATTCAGTTAAGCATTGTAATTAAACCAGTAATTTGGCAATCCCTTGAACAATGGCCGACAATCCTATATTAGCTCAATGTCCGGTGCAACTGGAGTTACTCTCTATTTTCGTATACACGTAAATCCTTTGTCTTGCTTGGCACTAGTGGTTTTACAGCCCCAAGGGTATTAGGGATGGGAAGGGATTTGGTGAACCCCTTATCCCCACCCAATCCCCTGAAATCCCCAATACCCTAGTACTTGTTTGTCTGGATGAAGTCAAGTATTAAAAATCATTTTTTATGGCTGCTGCCAGAGAGCTACTACAGCATAAACATGCCAACTACTCCCTCCGTTCCTAAATATTTGTCTTTTTAGAGGTTTCAAATAGACTACCACATACGGATGTATATAGACATACTTTAGAGTGTAGATTCACTCATTTTGCTCCGTATGTAGTCAGTTATTGAAATCTCTAGAAAGACAAATATTTAGGAACGGAGGGAGTAATACTCTAGCACAAGCTAGCACAATAAAGATATAATCTTTACATGGCATATGGATAAATGTTCTAATGCAAATAGCACAAGATGGAGTTGTCATTGGAGTTTGTAAATAGCACAAGATAAATTGGATATCCAAAACAGTGCCCAAGCACAGCTGAGCCCTATATCTAAGCCATTCATGTGTGTGGAGATGTGTGCTAGGCACTGTATAAGAGGTTTTATTGGTGATGTCTTTCTTTTCTGTTCTTTGAAAGTTACCATGCTGTGCAATGAAAAATAATTCCCACCTAAGCCCTCCAATGAAAACTGTCTTTTTTGAGTCTGCATATAAATTTTGTGTGAAGTCAAACTTTGTGTAAGAGGTTAAATTGTGTAGACTCAGGGAGAGAGGAGTACCTGCAGCGTGAGTGTGAGTGTGTGTGGCGGCTCACTCTGGGAACCGGAGGACTGGATGCCCCTTCTAGGTCAGCTTATCCTCATGGGCTTGGGCCCTAAGTGATACATATGATGGGCTTGGGCCCATACCGGCTCAACACTCCCCCTCAAGATGGGTGGTAGATATCTATCATTCCCATCTTGTCACATGCCAAGTTACAGTCCTTTGTTCCTAGTCCCTTTGTCAAGCAATCTGCAAACTGCTGCCCAGAACTGACATGACCAAGGCTGATGATCCCAGCATCAAGTTTCTCCTTAATGAAGAAGCGATCAATTTCCACAAGCTTTGTCCTATCATGTTGAACTGGGTTATTAGCAATGGCTATAGCTGACTGATTGTCACACCACACCTTCAAGGGGCCCTTCCTCAGAAGTTTCAACTCGCTCAGTAGGTACTTCACCCAGAGCATCTCACACAACCCTTGAGATAATGCTCTGTACTCAGCTTCTGCTGTTGATCTAGACACAACTGTCTGTTTCTTGCTTCTCCATGACACCAAATTTCCTCCCACAAACACACAGTAGCCAGAAGTTGATCTTCTATCATCTTGACAACTGGCCCAATCAGAGTCACTATAGCCATCCACCTCAAGATGTCCACTCTTCGCAAACCACAACCCTTTATCCGGAGTCCCCTTCAAGTATCTCAGAATTCTGTGCACAATATCAAGATGCCCACTACTTGGTTCATGCATGTATCTGCTCACCACACCCACGGCATACGTAATGTCAGGCCTGGTATGACACAAGTACAATAACCTCCCAACTAATTTCTGATAATCTTCCTTATTCACCAGCTCACCTGATTGAGCTGTCACTCGATGATTTTGTTCAATCGGCGTAGGGGCTGCACGACATCCCATCATGCCCATGTCACTCAAGAGATCCAAGGTGTATTTCCGTTGGCACAAAGATATTCCCTTCTCTGTCCGAGCCACTTCAATGCCAAGGAAGTATTTTAGGTTGCCCAAATCCTTTACCTCAAACTCCTTGCTTAGACACCCCTTCAATCTCTCTATTTCCTCCTTATCATCTCCAGTGATGATAATGTCATCCACATAAACTGCAAGGATGGTGATCTTCCGATCAGAGAGTGAGTGTTTGTAGAACACCGTGTGGTCACCATTACATTGACCATACCCCATAGCACGGACAGCACATCTGAACCTATCGAACCAAGCCCTCGGCGATTGCTTCAGTCCATACAAGGTTTCTTCAGCCTGCATACCTTCCCCGTGGTCTGTGAAGTACCAAAACCTGGTGGTATCTCCATGTACACTTCTTCCTTCAACTCACCATGCAAGAAGGCATTCTTGACATCTAATTGATGCAACTTCCACCCAAAGTTTGCAGCACAGGAAACCAATATCCTTACTGTGTTCATCTTTGCCACTGGAGCAAACGTCTCGTCATAGTCCATTCCATAAGTTTGACTATATCCTCTGGCGACCAATCTGGCCTTATACCGTTCCACCTTCCCCTCAGGATTCTGCTTCACTGTATAGATCCACTTACAACTCACTGCTTTCTTTCCTGCCGGCAATGTGGTTAGCACCCACGTCTTGTTTTTCCTTAGTGCTTCCAACTCTTCTATCATCGCTTCACGCCACTTCGGATCTTGCTTTGCAGCCTTCCAATCCTTTGGGATTGACACAGTTTGAAGAGAGGCAACAAACACTCTATAGGAAGGAGACAAAGCCTCATAAGACACACAATTTCCAATGTCATGATCATCAAAAAACTTCGGTGGTAAAGCCTTCTGTGCCGCTTCACGTGTCCCCTTTCGCAACGCAATAGGCAGTTCCACCGTGTCAGATGAGCTTGCACCACTCCCTTGTTGCTCCCCCTGCACTGATTGCTCCCCCTGCACTTGCTGCTCCTCCTGCACAAGTGGTTGCCGCCGTGAATAGACCAAACGTGTGTCAGATGAGCTATGCACTTGTGGCACTTGTGGCTGCCGTCGAGAGTACACTAGGGGAATATTCTGCCACCGATCTGGAACAGGGAGCTGGAGATTACCAATCTGAATGGAACCCACTGTTGGCTGGACCTGAACCTGCACATCACCATCAGTGAGAGTACCAACCGGAATTGTACCCACAATTGGCTGGACTTGAACCTGCACATCATCATCAATGTTAGTGCCCACATAATCCTCCTGAGTGTGAGACACAGCCTTCTCCCCCTCTTGACCATCCTGCACAGAGTGTAAATGGTCAAGCTCTTGAAACAACACACTTAGATCTGTTGGCTCACCATAGAATGGCTCAGACTCCCTGAAGGTTACATCCATACTGACAAACCTGCGTTTCTCTGAGGGACACCAACATTTATATCCCTGCTGACTGGAAGAATAGCCCAGAAAAATACACTTCACTGCTCGCGGATCAAGTTTTCCAACAGAAGGACGGTGATCACGAACAAAACAGGTACTGCCAAACAATTTTGGGGGAACAACAAACTTAGTTTCTCCATATACTAGCTCACACGGAGACTTCATGTTTAGTATTCTTGATGGTGTCCGGTTGATCAGGTATGTGGCTGTCATCACTGCTTCACTCCACAAGAATTTGGGCACATTCATCGTAAACATCAATGACCGAGCAACCTCAAGAATATGCCGATTTTTCCTTTTCGCCACTGCCATGAAAACAACCTCTAAGCCCCTCCAACAGTTTCAGCACACGCCTGCGTGCAATCCACTTGCGCCCTGACCCGATGCAAGCCGCATCGTAGAGTTCCAGAGGGTCGCAGTTATCCTGCTCTGCCCACAAAGCCTGCAGCTCTGCCACATATGTCATCACTGACATTTCGTCGCCTTGATGCAGCCGACTGATCTTCCCCTCAATCTGAGCAATTAGCATGACATTGCCTTTACCTGAGTACAAGGTGGACAGAGTCGTCCATATCGCAGCGGATGTGGATAGCCCCTCCACAGAGCGTCCAATGGGGGGCACCACCGAGTTCAACAACCAGCCAATGAGCACAGAGTTTATGACCTTCCATCTTTTTCCCTCCACAGTAGTCTTGTCTCCTGGTTCAGCAACAACACCCAACAAGTGCCCATCAAGCTCCTTCTGTTCCACAGCCAGCAACGCCCTCCTGGACCAGCTCAGATAATTGATAGCCCCCTCTAACTTCATGTCCATGGGTGACAGTTCGATCTTCTGAGCCACTTCCTGTCGAGGAACGATGGCCCCAGATTTCGACTCCTCGAAGATCTTAGCAAGCTTCTCGAAAGCCTCAGCAAGGCCTGTTGGCTCAGCCATCTTTGGTCGGGAGGAGTGGAAGCAGCAACACTCAGTAGCAGCAACAGACACAGCCTCTACACACCCAACAACAGCAGCCCACAGCAGCAGTAGCACTGACCACCACCAGTAGCAGCAAGCAACACCTCTTCCTCCCAAGGAACAGCAGCAGCAACGGCAGCTCCAGGACCACCTCTCCTACCTCCTCCCGCTGCCTCACGCAGCAGCAGCAGCAGCACAGAAACTCCAGCAGCACCTCGCGCGCTCACGCAAGCACTCCTCCTTCGCATGGACAGCACTTGCGCAGCCTTCAGGTCGTGAGTCCCTCCGTCCTCTGCCGCGTCAGCCCGTGCACGGTCGCGCAGGCAGCGCCGCGCCCGACCACTCGTGCGCAGCAGCGCGTTGACGCCGCGACCGTCGTCGCCCAGGCACTGGCCCGCGCCTGCGCCTCGCCGGATGCCCGCCGCCTCGCCGGCCGGCGCCGCCGTCCGTCAGGCCCCGCCGAACCTGGCCTCTGATACCATGTAGACTCAGGGAGAGAGGAGTACCTGCAGCGTGAGTGTGAGTGTGTGTGGCGGCTCACTCTGGGAACCGGAGGACTGGATGCCCCTTCTAGGTCAGCTTATCCTCATGGGCTTGGGCCCTAAGTGATACATATGATGGGCTTGGGCCCATACCGGTTCAACAAATTGACCATGAAATTAGGTTTTCATACTATATAACTTTAGTATTATAGATGTTGATATTTAAAAAAAAAATTTTTGGTCAAACTTTGTGTAGTTTGACTTCAAACAAATCTTATATGTGGAGTAAAAAGAAACGGAGGGAGTATTCTTTGACCTCTTAGGTTTGCTTCTCTTTTTACGTCTCTAACTGCTAAACTTTCTTACGTCAGGGATGGATCAGAAGGCCTTTCTTTTGCTTTTCGCGTTACAGATGCAGCAATCTCTGCGCAAAATGAAGGTATGTTCTAACCATATTAATATGTATCATACAGACTCGACGATGTTTCCATCATGCTACATGTCTTTTTCTATTATTTGTAGATGTTACTCTGCTTGCTTTTGCATTTTGGACATTGTTCATGCGCGTTAGGTCGTCAGCTAATTACTGCTTTTGCATGGTTTTGCATTCTCTGTTCTATTGTATATGTGCCATATAATGAGTATGTTCGATTCTGATCTATTTCGATCAATGTCATAGGTCAAGGATGGAGAAGAAACCCAGCTGTACCCCAAGAAGGGTATGGAACAGCAAGCATCATACCTGATCAAGGGATTTTCCTAGCTGCATCAGTTTACCGTCCTGTCTTTGAGGTAACCTGGCACATACGTCCCTTGTAACTTGTACGATCCTATGACGGTTTGATTACTTGGTTCATGATGATATTTATTCTATTTTGCAGTTTATGAATAAAATAGGATTGATGCTTCCTCGAAAGTATTCACAACTTGGGTAATGTGCTAAATATTTAATTTTGATTCTGATTCATTTGTGAAATTGTGCACCTGTACTCCTACAGTTACTATTCAGTGTGTACCTTAATGCTGTCTAATAACCTGAGTTATATAGGTTCATTGATGATATGTGGTGTAATGTGTGTGTTTATCATCCCATGTTTCTGACGCCAGCCTTCTTTTTTCCCAGACAGTAGAGTTAGTAGTATCTACTCCCTCCGTTGCTAAATATAAGCCTTTTAAGAGATTCCACTATAGACTACATACGGAGCAAAATGAGTGAACTTATACTTTAAAAGGCGTCTATATACATCCGAATGTAGTCTCTATAGTGGAATCTCTAAAAAGACTTATACTTAGGAACGGAGGGAGTATAAGTAGAGACGAACTTTACGATGTTATTTCTGAATGTTCCTTAGCTTGTATTTAAAGATGTCACAAGCTTAGGCCTTGCCTAACGACCGAGTTATGTTGAAGTTCTTTTCGAGATAAGCTTGACAGATCCATTTGCACCACTAATTTCGAGGCAGCTTATCGTAGATCATCATGCTTGGTCATGCGAAGAAACTCCCCTAAAAGGAACCCTCATATGATTTGCTGGCCAATTTTCTCTCTCTATAAGGACCAGATTCTCCTGGCTTACTTGGCTTACCAGGCTTGTCATGGGACAACACCATCTAAAAGAAGGCTCTTTATTGGACTTTGAGCAATTTATTTTCTTTCGTGATATAAAGAGTTTGTAGTTTGTACAAGCCCTGATAGGACCACACCCGAAGTTACAAGGCAACACAACTAAGCGGTAGGCGCTGCCATGTCTGGAAGCAAAGCCACCAAATCTCTCCTGCCTGCCATCGTCCATTGCGTAGTTTTGCCTTGATCGCTCAAGAAACTGAGATAGGCAGAGCTGAGCGTTGTCAAAGATTATTGCTTTTTGATGCTTCCAAATGCACCATGCCACCAACATGATGATCGAGGACGTGCCTTTTCGTATCGGTGCAGGGATGGATACAGTTCTGTCACCATTCCATGAAGACATCCCTGTAGCAGGGGGTGTGCCGTCGATCGGATCCATGAGAGCACCTAATGCCATACCATGCGCGGGAAGTGATAACCAATGAGGTAGGCCATCGTCTCCTCCAATTGTTCATAGATCAAGGTGTGTGCTGCAAGCCTCGATGCGCCAACCGCTTGGCATGTCAACAACGATCCTGGGAAGCTAGTGAATGAAGAACTTGACTCATGGGAGAGATCAAGTCTTCCAGTTCAGCTTCCAACAATTTGCCTCATGGGGGGGTATTGTCGTACAACGCCAAAGGAGGGCATTGTCCGGGACACTCGGCCCACCCAGGCAGAGGGACTTACACGCCCTTATGCAGTTAATGTGGCAGTGGCCGCCGTTTGCTGACGCCTTGCCGTCCTAGGGGAAGCCTCTCAATATCTTGTCAACATGGATCCGGGTCTTGTTCATCTCCGGCATAACTAGCCAGTGCAATGGTATGGCAGGCAGGGCCGACTCGACCAAAGTGAGGCGTCCCTCTTTCGTCATCATGGACACTCCAAGTGGGGAGGCGATCAACGATTCCATGAACCAAGGGCTGCAGTGCCTTGCTTGAGGGCTTCCGGAGTAATGGGGAATCGAGGTACTTGATCGGGAAGGGAGCTAACGAACACTCCATAACTGATGCAGCCTCCAGGGCCTCCCCCTTTGATCACCAATAGGGGACACCGAGCACATTGTGAAGTTGGTGTGCAACCCCAATGCTCGCCCAAAGAGCGCAAGCAAGCTGCGCAGAGTGGGCAACTCCTCCCTATCCTGGTGACAGAAGGTGACAACATTGTCTGCGTAAAGCGAGATGGTAGTCATCAGGCCGCGGGGCGCGAGGCAACGTGACCGTCCAAACTCTCGGGCCCTAGCGAACAACCTTTGTGCTCGCGTGCTACTAGAGGATAGGAGAATGACAATCCACTCATAGAAGAGAGGGCCAAATAGGGGTTGCCCCAATGAAGGTCGTAGTCGAGCTAGCTGAGGGCCTTGGGATTGAGTGGAGCCCTGTTGTGGGGTCGTCGATCTAAGTAGGTGGAGCTCTGCTGGGTCGCGCACTGTTGTCAAACTGGAGGGTTGGCCAATGGATGGTTCATAGACCGAGGCGTCTGTCCACTCGACGCCCAACGTCGAAGCCGCTGGACAATGGACCGTTGCAGACATTCCAACATCTTGCGCGACTTTGAGTGGGCTGCCCATCTGACCAAGCCCCTCACGGTCCATGTACCATAGTCCCCTATGCCTTTGTTCCAGTCCCTATCCACCTTCCAGTCGGCCTGTCCACAATCAAGCACATTCTTCTGTGAACTGTTATCCTACAGTCCACGTGGTCAATTAGAGCACTCATAGACAACAGATTGACCGGGAAAGCTGTCACATGTAGGACTGAAGATAACTTAATAGCAGTACATATCATATCACTCAAATTCCCTGAAGTCACCTGCAACATGTTTAGAAGCACTAGAGTCTAGAACCCACTCTGGATCAGTCCTATGAGCAGCAATTGTGGCCTTTTCAGTGCCATCTTCATTAGTACAGATAATGCGGGCTGAACTTGTCCTCTCCTCCTCGATGACCGCTGCCTCTCTGACATCCGTGATGAACGTTGTCATGTACATCATGCGAGCCACCCTTGCCAACTCAGTATCTAAGGACGCTTCGGCGGAAACCAGATGTGCACGCAGCACAGCTTCCTCCAAGTCTCTGCTTGCCACATTTCCGCCTCCTCTCAACTCTTCATCTACTATGTGCCGTCTTCCTTCCTCTGCACCACACGAACATCCATCATTTGACCGCACCGAATCCATGACCCTGACCTCACCACCTGTCATCTTCCTCACTGGCAACCACACTCAGCAGCTCAGCCACACAACAGTAGCAGTCCTTCTCTCCCTCAACCAGCAGCAGCAGCAGCACTTAAGTGCAAGCAGCAACAACAGCCTCCTCCTCCTCCGCAAACAGCTGCAGAAGCAGCAACTCGAGCAGCAACAGCACCACCAGCCGCAACAGTACACAATGTTGACCTTGGAGACGCACCTCGGGTCGCTGGTCGTGGCGGCTTGGCTGTGGAGGAGCTAGCGCTCTCTCACTCGTGCCGCTTCTCAGTCTGGCTGCCCACTACTCCCCTTCCTCTGTTCTTCCTCAACTAGGTCAGCCCAATTGGCCTGGGCCACTTGGGCCAGCAATACATGGGCCACACATCCAACACCTTCTGTTAGTTCTGTGCATACAAGTATCTACAACTTGTCCAAAGGCATCACTCCGTAAGTGCACTGGGATTGCTGGTACCAGAAAGTATAACTTCTTTCATAAATCAAGACAAAAGTTTTAAAATGAAATTGAGAGGAGCTTACTTAACTGCAGAAGTGATTTTGTTTAATTAATATTTTTTCTTCACCTATAGCGTGGTGTTATTGAATGACATTTAACTTAGTTTATTGTTCAAGCTTTGACATCTCATCTGCTTGCCATTTATATCGCATTCTTTGTATGTTCATGGTTTCATAGTTTATGTAGTGCCCCTACATAAAAATCAGTTAGCTAGTCTCCTATAAATAATTCATTAATATCGAGCCGGTAAAATAATTTCCCCTACGCAAGAAATCATTTCCAGAGATAAGATCATAAGTACATAACTGTAATCACTTAAAGGCGGCTTGAGGCGCCTGTGCAAGTGTGTAATGTCAACTTGAGCTGCTAAGCAGACACAATGGTATATAGTACATGACGCCAAACCCTAGGAATGATCATACCCTTAACACCTTGAAGTGTTCCAAGAAGACCGCGTGACTCCTTCCCTTTCCCCTCCTCCACAAACTAACACTTTTTCTCCTCTGTCGTCCATGAGTCTCCTTTTCTTGTCATGCTCATTGAGTCCTTCATATCTTTCTCCTTCATTATTTTGTGGCTGGTAGGCTGAAGCAAACATGTACCTTGAGAATCTAGACAGGTTCATGACTGTGATGTATTTATTTTATTTGTTTGGAGTTGTGGTTTCCCAAGGGGTTTCCGCTCCCTCGTTTTATGCTCTTAATCAAAAGTTTGACAGGTTCACACCTTCGCAGAGGTGCTGGAGCAGTACTGATTATTTACAGGCAGCATAAAGATTGGCTGTTTCAAAATAGTCCCTGGACAAACAATAGGACCTAATTGGCGGTATATCCTGCAGGCTATATCTTTTCTAAAATTTCGAGAATTATTGTCCTTGCACCCCAGTACTCCCTGTATTCTTAACGAGACACCATTTCAGCCCCAGTACTCCCTGTATTCTCAACAAGACACCATTTCAGAACACATGCAACAAGTCTTCCAAAATTTAACCATGTAAACAGAAGTTTTTTCATTCGCCACATGGAAATGATATTAGCGGACCGAAAGCCTTCCCAATCATCTATGCTGTAGAGTACTTTTGAATTAGTAGAATCTTAGGTGACATTTTACACTTAAACTTTGTGCAGGAATGATGGCTTATTGGCTTTTGTGAACAACTTCTTGAAGGAGCACTTCTTGCCAGCAATATTTGTAGACTATAGAAAATGTGTTCAGCAGGCTATATCTAGTAAGTCAACTACTTCCCACCAATAGATAGCAAGTGTGATCTACTCTTTATCTATTGCTATGCTGCATGAAAGGACTTCAACATAAGTCGGTGAATCACAAATTTAAATATGAAAACCGATGTATTTTGTTGTGAACATGATGGAGATTCTGGTCAGAGATTGAGAAACTACTAGCAGCCAAAGAACAAGACAGCCTGTTATTTTGACCTTACAATTTTATACACATGTAGAGTTATTAGAATACATTTATTAGTTTGGGCATTCCACAACGAAAATTCATCTAAACTTGTCCAATAATTCACTTTAGTCACTGAACTTGGAATGGTCTTTTGTCTTTTACTGATTGGCATACGTATTTTCCTGATATGGCATAATTTGACCATGTTTGGCCTAGATGAGTTGGGGTGTTTCTCAAGGTTATTTTTGCAAAATCCGAAAAACTGAAGGGGAACAAGTTGACCAGTCAGGCTGCTTTGCGCTGCTCCTGTGAGAGATAGGAAAAGGCAGGTGTTCTGTCAACACCCCCAGGCGGGCTCAACTGCGTCGCTTTCTTCGCCCCAGCGCGGCGTACAAGCAGCAGCAACTCAGGATTGGAGCCTCCAGTCGTCGCCTCTTTCCTAGTCCCCCCCCCCCCCCCCCCCCCCCAATTGACATGCGGCTGTAGCCTGACAACATCTACAAGTTTGGTAGTCACGTGGCGTGTGGCGTATAACTTCCTGGTAGTGTTTGTCTTCTGCAGGACCAGGTTCCTGGAGGGCGACACAGGGGGGGGGGGGGGGGGGGGGGGGGGGGGACAACAGTTCGCGGAATAGCGACTAGTCTGTGCCATCCAACAGGGTTGGTTCACCAGCACGCGTGCCTCCATGAGGTGCGACATCAGTACATCCGGGTGTAGGCACTGGTATCGGCGGCGGGTTAGCTATGAGTCGTGCGTTGCTGCTGTCGTGCAATCACATGTGCTTGTGTCGCGCGTGCACAGCCGCCGTGGACACGTACCTGTTGTATGAGGCCACGTGTGGCCCCGTGTCTTGTTCTCTTGATTGAAGCAACTGTTTGCCATTTGCGGTAGGAAAATCAATCTGCTGGCGTCGGCAAGCTTGATCGTGTTACACTGTTACTGCATCATGCCGAAACATATTCGCTTGCGCACGTTATGGTTTGTTCAGTTAGCCGGAGTAAAAGTTAAGTTTTATCACCCTAGTTCCTTCATCGCCGCCGTCGACGTCGGACAGCTGCTCTGAGATAGCACAACCTTAATCTCATCCTGATCTCCGCTCCCTGCACACCTCTTAGTATCGGTGATGTGTGGACCATGTTAGCTGTTAGCGTTATATTATGTTCCATGTATATATTTTCCCTGTTGTATGAGGGGTTTCCTGCACATGTGTGTGTGTGTGTGTGTGTGTGTGTACTGGCCATTGGCCCCTAGGAAATACAAGTTGCATATGTCCTAACATGGCACTAGAGCATAGGTCAATTTTTTTGCACGTGCAACTCGTGCTTTGATCCATCGCTTTGGTGGGTGCTGCTGTCGCCTGACACCGGCCGCTGTCTCTAGCCGAGCTATTGTGTGCTTCTCCACCCCGCAAGTCAACGCCCACTCGTCCACCTCGCAGGTCCAAGCCTCTTCAGTCGTTGCTGCTCTTCCTGCCGCCATGTGACATCGGCCATAATCTCTGGCTGGGTACCGTCTGCTTGCTCGTCCACCCCGCATGTCCAAGCCCACATCAACGTCACGCGTTCATTTCGCAAGTCCAAGCCCCCGTTAACGCCGGTCTGCCTCTGGCCGTGCTACGCTAGTGTGAAAAGCTTGGACTGACTCCTTTGCCAAGAAAACAAATTTGAGATTACAAAAAGCATGAGTAGTAACTTTTATAATGTCGATCCACCAAGGATACCATGAGTCATTCCTTTGCAAAACTTTTCACATGAGTATTACTTTGACCATGTTTGTTACAAAGAAGTTTCAGAAATTTTTAACTCCTTTTGATTTTTCTAAAATTGTTTTTCCATTTTGGGTGCATTGGCCCCCATGTTCCAAAGATCCACGTCAGGTTTTTCTCTGGCTAGTTACTATATTATAGTACCAGTTACTATATTATAGTAACCGGATGAATGACACTGTACTGCAAACTAAGTTATATAAATTTGGTAACTAAGGGTATATAAATCCAGTAAGTAAGTAAATGAATGACACCGTGTTCTTTGCACCGCTGATTGGGAGGACGCGCACAACGGATGCCACCTTAGATGCCTTGCGGCTATGGTGTCGGATCACGCCCCGTTGCTGCTGGACTGCTCGCCCACGCCCACCTCACACCGGCGGTTCCATTTTGAGGAATACTGGCTACGCTTGGACGGATTCCATGATGTGTTGACCTCACGTCGATCCCTTCCACCGGCTCATGCTCCGGCTACAGGCAACGGCGGCTAGCCTCACTAGCTGGAGCTCCAGGTCTACGGGCAACATCAAGGCCAAGCCGGCGATATCACGGGAGCTCATCTCGCGCTTCGACCAAGCCCAGGAATCGCGCAACCTCTCGCCACCGGAGGCCTGGCTCCGCAAGCAGCTCAAGATATCCTACCTTGGGCTCGCATCCATGGAGCGCATGATCGCCCGCCAACACTCCCGCATCGCCAACCTCAAGGACGGCGACGCCATCACCAGTTTTTTCCACCGGCAGTGCTCGTTCCGTCGGCAGAAGAACCACATCTACAGCCTGGCCGTGGACGACAGGGTGCTCGGACCACATTGACATGGCCGAGGCGGCCTTCGCCCATTTCGAGGCCTTGCTTGGCACGGCGACCGCCCGGGAACACTCCCTGGACCTGTCACAGCTCATCGAGCCGACCGAACTCGTCGACCTTGATGCGCCGTTCAGCGCCGAGGAGATTTGGGAGGCTGTCAAGCGCCTCCCCGCCTGCAAGGCGCCAGGCCCAGACGGGTTCACAGCAGAATTCCTACACGCATGCTGGACAACCATCATGCAGGATTTCCTTGACGTGTTCCAGCAACTATATGACTTGCGAGGAAGGGGGTTCTACAAGCTGAACCAAGCATTGCTGACGCTGCTGCCAAAGAAAGCCGACGCCCAGGGGCTGCGCGACTACCGACCGATCTGCCTGATACACCTTGTGGCCAAAATCTTCGCCAAGGTGCTCTCGATCCGCCTCGGTGCCAAACCAAACATTGCTGACGCTGCTGCCAAAGAAAGCCGACGCCCAGGGGCTGCGCGACTACCGGCCGATCTGCCTGATACACCTTGTGGCCAAAATCTTCGCCAAGGTGCTCTCGATCCGCCTCGGTGCCAAGCTGGACAACCTGGTTAGCCGCAACCAAAATGCTTTCATCTCGGGAAGGAGCTTGCACGACAACTATGTCCTTGTCAAGCAGTCACTCAAGTTGCTGCACCAACTGGGAGCTCCGAGAGTCATGCTCAAGCTCGACCTCACGCGCGCCTTTGATTCCCTGTCATGGCCATTCCTCTTTGAGGTTTTACGCCAATACGGATTCAGGAACAGATTCTTGGAGTGGACGGCCATCCTCCTGTCGCACGCGCATCCTCCTGAACGGCGAGCCCGCCCCCCCATATGGCACCGGCAAGGGCTTCGGCAGGGCGACTCCATGTCCCTGTAGCTCTTCGTGCTCGCCGTCGACACCCTGGGACGGCTCCTACGACGCGCACATAGCCTGGACATCCTGCAGCCACTACACCCACGGCGCCACATCCCGGCGATCTCCCTCTACGCCGACGACGTCATGGTCTTCTGCCATGCCACGGCGGACGACACCACTGTGATCAGGGAGATCCTCGCCTTGTTCGGCAGGGCTCCGGCCTGAAGGTGAACTTCACCAAGAGCTCCGCCACCATCTTGCACGGCGACCAAGCAGCCACGGAGATGATCGCACACCTCGGCTGCCCGGTGGCGACTCTCCCATCACCTACCTCGGCATCCCCCTGTCCACGCGCCGCCCATCTGCCGCACAGCTACAACCCACGGTAGATGCGGTCGCCGCGCGCCTACCGACCTGGAAGGCCTGGCTGATGACTAAAACCGGGCGCCTCGCGCTGGTCAAGTCGGTCTTGTGTGCCATCCCTGTGCACCAACTGCTTGCGTTCGCGCCCCCCAAAAAAACCCTCAAGCAGATCGAGAAGATTCAGCGCGGTTTCCTTTGGGCTGGACGTGCCGCTGCCAATGGCGGACACTGCCACGTGAACTGGAACAGAGTTTGCCGCCCCATCGAGCTTGGGGGCCTGGGCGTGCGAGACCTCGAGCGTGCCGGTCTCACCCTGCGACTACGCTGGTTATGGTTCTCCAGAACGGACCCGGAGTGAGCATGGCAAGGGCTAGACCTTCAACATCTGGGCATCCACGTTCACGGTCATTGGGAATGGGCAGACCGCCCTGCTCTGGGAGGACCGATGGATCGGTGGCCAATCCGTGCACGAGCTCATGCCTAACCTCTACGGCTGCATCCCCAAGCGACGACGGACGACAAGAACCGTGGCGGACGGACTCAATGGCAACTCCTGGGACGCGACATCCAAGGCAACCTTGGCCTCCACGAGATTGGTCAGTATCTACAGCTCTGGCAGATCATGCAGCGCACCGAGCTATCCACCACACCGGACAGGTTGATCTGTAGATGGACGGCGAGCGGCACCTATTCCGCGCAGTCCTGTTACACGGCCACCTTCCATGGATCAACGGGCTGCCATTCCTGGACGCTAATCTGGAAGTGCTGGGCGCCGCCGCGAGTCAAGTTCTTCCACTGGTTAGCCAACCAGGACCGCTGCTGGACGGCAGAGAGGCTGGCTCGCCACGGTCTCCAACATCATCCCCGCTGCCTCCTATGTGACCAGCAGCCGGAGACGATGCAACATCTGCTGCTGGAATGCCCCCTAGCCCGACAGGCATGGCATGAGACCCTGGCCTGGCTACGCATACCGGCCCCGATCCCAACACAGGAACTGTCGCTTACGGACTGGTGGAACCATGCCAAGGAAGACACGCCGCTGACCCTTCGCAAGGCCCTGAAATCTGTCGCGCTGCTCGTGCCTTGGATGGTCTGGAAGCACAGGAACAGCTGCGTCTTCGACAATGCAACGCCATCCCTTAACGCGCTCCTAGATAGCATTCAGGACGAGGCCCGCTCATGGGCGGCAGCCGGGGCACCTGGCCTCCGACTTGTGCTGCCCCAAACCTGGGACGTACATTAATTCACCTGCTGTAACCCACACATCCTAGAATGTCTGTAACTGACCCCCCCCCCCCCCCCCCCCTTTTCAATGAAAAGAAACGCAAGGCTTTTGTGTTTTCTCGAAAAAAGTAAGTGAAATTAATGTCGTAATTACTGACAAAAAAATGTTGTCAAAACATACAACAGGGGATGTAGTTTTAAAGATCTCGCGACAATGAAGCCAATGATAGAACTGAGGGGCACGTCCCCCACATAACACAGTCCAACATTAAATCATCCTTTACACGATATCATGACCCTATTGTGCATCAGAAGTGCGCTTAAACATTGTGTTGAATTTGGTGTCCAAAACTATGTTTGCATGTATGGTGGCTGGCTGGTTGGCTGGCTGCAGTAACCTATTCCTGAAATTTTCATCCTTGCACATTTTTATGTCGTTTGGCAGGTCCAGCAGCATTTAGACCACGTGTAAATGCAACCTCAGTATATAGCTCACTAGTGGAGAATGGCCGCCCTGTACTACAAGGGCTTCTGGCTGTTGATATAATTGCCAAAGAGGTAATGCCTTAGTAATTGAAACATGGATTTTCTTTCAACTCTTAATTGTACTTAATAATATCTATTCTCTCATTGTCTCCTTAGGTTCTTGGTTGGGTTCAATTGATGCCGATCTATGCTGCTGAGCTTGTTGAGTATGTTCGCACCTTTCTGGAACGTACACACGAAAGATGCCGGGCATCATATATGGAGGTATAATTATGCACTTGTCTGTTGGTTTCAGGAACATGCAATTCTTATATGTGAATTAAATCTACTACTTTTATGTTCTAATTATATGGCAGGCTGTATCCTTTTCTTCTTCTTCTTCTTCTAATTCTGCTGACTTGAAATACAAACTAATAAGTGTGCACTTCTGAAACTCGGCTGCCGAGCTGTATATCCCACATCTGTTTGGTTTAGACGAGACCCATAGATATGGACGGTCAACTTTAGATGTGGAACATTGACGTCATTGTGAGATCATTGTGGCTAGCAGCTAGCCTTGCACAGAGAGGAAATGTCATTCTGAAACCCAGGCAACACAAAGTATGCATGCCAAATTGATGAGAAACAATAGATGAGAAAAAGAAGAAGAAGAAAGAAAAACACATGCCAGATCTGTTTAGCTACTTCTAGATGCTTCCAGTCTAGTGTAGTATTTCTTTTCTTTACCCTACCTGCTGTTTCTAGAGTTCTCTAGTTATAAGTAGCTGTGAATAGAATGGTGAATCCTAAATAATGTTTCCTAGAGTGTTCCGAGTGTTCCAGCTATAAGTAGAAGTATGTGAAGGCTTCCCAAAGCCCTATAAGGGCCCGTTCGCTTCACAGGATTTCTACACATTCCTAAGGAATTGTGAGTTCCATGGTTTCTTTTTCCTTTGCTGCGTTCTTTTCAAAGGAATCTGCTACAGTAGATCAGAGGAAATGATTCGTAACAGTGTTGATTCCATAGGAATAAACACATCTACTCTGATCACTTTTTTGGCGGAAGCCCGAGGCTGCCCTCCTGACGAGCTGAGTAAAATATGCTGTCATAGAGTTGAGGTGTGAGAGAAGAATGCCTATATGCAAATAAAAAAAATTCTCATAGATACTGTTGCTGCTTGACTATTACTAGTACGACCTCTGGTGGCCCATCCGATATTCCGAACGCACATCCATTGTTTCTTTCCTCTGTTTCAATTCCTCCGTATTGTACTTACAAGGAACCCCTGTTCCTACACTTTTTTACTTTCCTATGCTTCATAATCCTCTGAAGCGAATCGGGCTTAAATAGAGGTCCTCAGCTCTACTTTGGAACCAGACTATGTACCCACTACCTATAATAGAACTTGTTGTTCTTATCTAAGATCTTGGAGTAGATCTTGTGCCCTAGGAGTTCTGGATTGAACTCTTGCTGCCCTATCGGCCTACATTCGCCTCTAGAGCGATATCTAGCACAGCACGTTGAAGCTGTTCCTTCAACACTTGTGCTGTACACATTGTAGCAGCAAGGTGGAGTTGCTCCTCCACAACCTTTGTGCTGCTTCACAAATCCATAGATCCTGGAAAGCAACAACTTCAAGAATGATTCATAGTTACCGGATTCGCTCAAACCATTGTCGAACTCTGATCTAGATCAATTGTAGATTGGGGTTTGAATTCATTCGATTCGCACCTGATTTGCTGTCTGATTTGTGATTGGAGGACGAACAAACAGGAACTTGGGTGTCCCTCGTGTCCTCATTGTTGCTGCCTGATGTGGCACCTCTGTTGCTGCTGCAACTCTGCTATCATCGCAATTAATTGCAGACGAGATGGGAGTAGCAGTCAACCAGGAGCAGCCTGGACGTGCTGTTGGGAGGAGATGGGAGGGAGCTGCAGCCAGCATGGAGCAGCATCGATTTGTGAATCCTACGCCTAATTCACGAATCGGAGATGTATACCCCCTGTCAATTCGATTCATGGAAATTGGTGAATCGTGAATCATGAACCCGAATTGCAAACTGAGAGAATCTGGTAACTGTGGAGTGATTATTGGTTAGTGGACATGTCAAAAGAACTGCCGTGCCATGGCACAGGGCAATTCTTCCACCTCCAATGCATGCGATTGATGCGTCCAAGCATATCCTCGTGAACCCTCTTAAGCACCAATTGCCATAAGCCTTTGTGGTGTCCTCTTCATTTTGTAATTGCAAGTACTCCCAAAAGACTGCAACCACAGCTTTCACCATTCTCCATAAACTCAATATGGTCGTGCTCTCTGACCTGAATGATCTCATCAATAGAATCAGCTGGGACACCATATGTGATCACATTTACGCACGCAAGTTCCCCAGCCGCATTTCTTTTCTGCTTGAAGTATGGGTCATGGGCCTGTATAGCGTTTTCAATGTGCAAGTACAGCTCCATAATCATCTGGAACCATTCACGGAAATTTCAGCCTGCCACGGGTAGTTCGAGGATAGGGGTGGGAATGTTCACACCTTATATGGAGGTGGTCAAATCAGCAGGCAAAGCAAGTGTCTTTTGCAATGTCTACATTTAACGTTCGTACTAGTAACTCATGGCTAACAACTAATATTATTGGGTGAGTTCTGCTAGCAATTTTCTAAGCAATCACAGCTTTCTTTGATGCAGTGATGCTCTTGTAGCTCAACTCCGTTGGTGCTAAATTAATAAAAACAAGTCCCTTTTTTTTGCAGTCCAAGTGTATTTCTACTCTCTGTTTTCTCCATGATCCTTTTATATTCTGGCAAAATGCAGGCTGTTCTTGAGAAACAAAGTTATATTCTCCTCTCACGGAGTGATGTTGAAAGTTTAATGCGCCTGGACCCTGCAAATGCTTCTTTGCAAAAGTCTTTCGGTCAACTTGATAACGATATTCCAGATGTAGGAATTGAAGTGGAGATTGAACTAAGTGACCTCCTATTGGATATGTGCCCGATAAAACAGGTATGTTTTGTCACGTTCAAACTTTTTAGTACTTACGCATTTTCCTTTTTTTGGTGTGTGTGTGTGTGTGGGGGGGGGGGGGGTGTGAATTTGCATGCACATGCATTTTAATCCATAAGTTATGTGCTATTATTCTGCTAGTCAATATATTTTTATGGTTTTTTTCTCCTGAGGCATGCACTAACAGGTTCCAGTTGTTGATGTTAGAAGATATACACCACAATTCTAGTTTGATCATGTCTTGAAAGCTGATAATGTTCTAGACTTTTGGCTGATACGCCTTATCTTCAAAAGCTGACAATGTTACCAGATTCGCAGTCTGCTCAATTCGCAATTTGTGATCCATCACTTTCTACGAATTGGATTCGGATTCGAGGGGGGTATACATCTCTGGTCCGCGAATCTGATAACCGATTCATGAATCAGATTACTCTGATTCAGTAGCTCCCCATTTGGTAGTCCGATTAGTTACGCTTAACAAGTTCTAAATGTGATGAGACATTTTCTCTTAAATAGAAAACCAAAATTGCTGCTAATCTAGAAAGCCCACTTCGGCCCAATAGCTACTTCACATGGCCTACCTTTCTAGGCATTGCCTCTTGTAGAATGTGGAGAAGGAGCGTACCAGCAGTGAGCATGTCCTGGAGTGAGGGTCAGACAAATGAGAGAAAGGGATTCTGGATTTGAATGAATGAGAGATGGAATAGAATAGAACAGGAGAAAAGAGAGGACAAAGATGCATGCAGTGTTTTGTTTTTAACTGGTTGTACAGACTCACGTGTCTTGTCTGATACGGAGTATTATATAATGAAGATGTACTCTTCTCTCTCAATTACATGTGGGGGCAAGATTGTCTGAACCTACACGCCATTGCCTTCTCATCATTCGTGCTGATGTACACTGGTTCTATATATTTTAGTACTGAAAGATAGTCGGAGATGACCAATTTCACACGTTGATTTGATTTGATGTTTACCTTCTCTACTCTGTTCCGAAGATCTCTGCATATATCTCTAAGCATCTGTGTGGCTGAGGAGCTCAAGCACATGCACAAAATACAGTCTCATATAAGATACATACTTATACATACTCCCTCCGTCCGGTGAAAAGTGTACGTTTGGATTTAAAATTTGTCCACAAAAGAGTATACTTCTAGCTTCCCAATGCA
Source organism: Triticum monococcum (assembly GCA_034509565.1). Classification (NCBI taxonomy): domain Eukaryota; kingdom Viridiplantae; phylum Streptophyta; class Magnoliopsida; order Poales; family Poaceae; genus Triticum; species Triticum monococcum. Next base: position 345,020,160 of record CM067847.1, read on the forward strand.
CTTGAAAGTAGGAAAAAATGCTTCTCTCTCATCACACGGTAATCAAGACCAATAACATTCTACACATATGGTCTTAATTTCTACATGCACTTAGCTCATTGGAGGTTGGGTAATTAAAGAGGAGAGAGATGGTGGCTTGCACCTTTCCAATGCACTTTTTACTTCACTCCATAGTTTGTCCTAAAATTTCTACATGTACACTTTTCACCGGACGGAGGGAGTAATATTTACTGTGGAAGGGACAAGTTGAACCTTTTTATTTCAAGAGGCGTTATTATAGTCCTGAAATGTGAGAGACATTGGCCAGTATATGATTATAATATTTTCATGCTAATTGTTAACTGTTATTCTTGGTATGCAGGAAAACTTGATCCATGATGACCAGAAATTGATATTGCTGGCATCTCTTAGCGACTCCTTAGAATATTTAGCAGATTCAGTTGAAAGGTAAACCTATTGTTTCACTCGTTTAGCTACCCATCTTGTTGTACAGTACTATTCCACTGATATCCACTAGAGGGGCAAATAGGGTAGATTCAGTTAGTGCACTAGAACATTGTGCGAATATGAAGCATCAACACATTCCAGCTATAGTATACATCTGATTCCAGTCGCACCCTATTAAAGAATACTCCCTTCGTCCCACAATATAAGTTGTTTTTGCAAGCTACATTGTGGGACGGAGGGAGTAGTTAGCAATCATATACTCCCTCCGTCCCAAAATAGAAGAACGTTTTTGACACTAGTGTAGTGTCAAAAACGTTCTTATATTATGGGACGGAGGGAGTAATACTTAATCCTTTTTGCTGATCTTCTTGGTTGTATCATCGCTTATGATCTGTCATCGCGAGAATTCCTGTGCTGCATGCTTATGGTTTTGCCTCCTTTGAACTTTCAGGCTTGGTGAGTCATTTATAAGTCCATCCACCATCTCAGAAAACAAAAGTGACATACACCAAAGTCACCATACTCGCACAACTAGTGCAATTCCGAAAAGCCTTGCGTCTCTTGCTAATGAGTACAGAAGGCTAGCAACCGATTGTGTTAGAGTCTTGAGATTGGAAATGCAGTTGGAGACAATATATCACATGCAGGTAATAGTACTCAAGTTTCTGATGGTATTACTCTGTTGTTATTGATGGATTTATCGCATGTCAATAATTTTCTTGCGAACATTCAGGAAATGACAAAAAGAGAATATGTGGAAGATCAAGACGCTGAAGATCCTGATGACTTCATCATCTCTCTTACAACTCAGGTAGGCCAGCCCACGTTAGTATTGTTAGGAATGCAACTTAGTATTATCAGGAGGCAAAAGCCATCATATATACATGTACAGAGAAGGCCAAAGGCCAGAATGCAAAAGGCCAAAGGTCACCATAAATATAACTCTTAACACCCCCCTCAAACTCATGGTGGATCCATAACACTGAGTTTGGAAAGACAAAATCCATGTTGCGCTCTAGTCTGGGCCTTCGTGAAGAAGTCCGCTAGCTGTAACTCGGAAGGCACATACTGAAGAGCAATAACATGGTCCTGCACACCAGCGCGCACAAAGAAAGCATCAACACCAATATGCTTGGTAAGCTCATGTTTCACTGGGTCCCGTGCAATACTGATAGCACCCGTACTGTCTGACAAGAGTGTAGTAGGTGTAGTAACAGCAACACCAAAATCCTCAAGTAACCAGCGTAACCAAGTTACCTTTGCAGTGAGAAGAGCCATAGCTCGCAACTCAGCTTCTGCACTCGAACGGGAAACTGTAGTCTGTTTCTTCGTCTTCCAGGCAATGATAGAACCACCAAGAAAGACACAGTAAGCAGAAAGAGAACGACGATTTGAAGGATCACTAGCCCAGGTAGCATCTGAATAGGCCTGGAGCTGTAACGAGGAAAGAAGAGATGACGAGAGATAGTGCCACGAAGATACCGTACAACACGAAGAAGGTGACTATAGTGAACCGAAGTGGGAGAAGAAACAAACTGACTCGGGATATGGACAGGATAGGAGATATCCGGACGAGTGACAGCGAGATAGACAAGACTCCCAACAAGATGACGATAACGAGTCGGATCAGACAAGGGCTCACGATCAGAAGCACGAAGTTGAACATTAAGCTCCATAGGAGTCTCAACAGTGCACTCATCGCTAAGAGCCGCACGAGCAAGAAGATCTTGGATATACTTTTCTTGGGAAATAAAAAAAGCCATCAGAGGTGGAAGAAATCTGAATCCCAAGAAAGTAACGAAGTGGACCAAGATCGGACATAGAAAACTGCTCGTTGAGACGGGCCTTGACAAAGGCAATGTACTCAAGATCGTCGCCGGTGATGATCATGTCATCAACATATAGAAGAAGAAGAGTGCGACCACGAGCAGAAAGGTGGACAAACAACGCTGGATCATGAGCACTGGGTGAAAAACCGACTGCAGTGACCACCGAGGCAAAACGCTCAAACCAAGCGCGGGGGGCTTGCTTAAGGCCATAGAGAGAGCGACGAAGACGACAAACCATGCCATCAGGAACTGAATACCCATGTGGTGGCTGCATATAAACTTCCTCACGCAACTCACCATTAAGAAAGGCATTCTTAACATCAAACTGAGACACGGACCAGTGGCGAACAGAGGCCACAACGAGAAGTGTGCGAACAGTGGTCATATGGGCCACAAGACGAGCTTTATAACGCTCAAGAGAACCATCAGAGCGAGTCTTAATCTTATAGACCCACTTACAAGTGATGGGACGAACACGAGGAGGAAGAGAAACCAGATCCCACGTGCCGGTGCGCTCAAGGGCAGCAATCTCCTTTGCCATGGCAAACTGCCATTCAGGATGAACAACGGCATCTTGATAAGAAGTCAGCTCAACAACGGTAGAAAGACCATAGTGAGAAGGAGAATATCGATCAGGGGGTGGACAAGGCCGAGAACGAAGACCATAAGTCGGCCGAGAGGAGGAAGAAGACACATCAGAAGTAGAGGGCACATCAGTAGACTCATCCACAACACGTCGACGACGAGTATAATGGAAAGGGAAGGAGGGGAGAGGTGAAATCACTGGAGGTGGAGACGGGGAATGTATCGGTGATGAAGGTGGAGAAGAGGAAGGTATCGGTGATGAAGGTAGAGAAGAGGAAGGTATCGGTGATGAAGGTGGAGAGTCATGCGATGAGGGAGGGGAAGAAACCATAGGCGAGGACGGCGTCGGATCTGCAACGGCGGGACGAGGAGTAGGAATACTGGGCACCGATGGGGGTGTATCCGGAAACGTAAGAAAAGAGACGTCCTCTGTGGAAAAGGCTGAGGAGGATGGACGCGGGTAGTAGGGACGAGACTCATCAAAGGTGACATCTCAGGATATACGCATCCGACGACCGACAGGATCCCAACACCGATAGCCCTTATGCTCGTCACTGTATCCGAGAAAGACACATTCAACAGATTGAGCAGTCAGTTTGGTGCGTTCACGAGGGGCAAGCAAAACATAGCAAACACAACCAAACAATTGAAGGGCCGAATAATCAGGAGAACGACTAGAAAGACGTTCAAGAGGAATACCATCCTACAGAGCAGCAGATGGCTGAATATTGATGAGATATGTGGAAGTGGTAACAACCTCAGCCCAGAAGTGAGGCGGAAGAGAGGCGGTGATCATCATCGCACACGCGTCTCAAGAAGGTGACGATGCTTGCGCTCAGCCACACCATTCTGAGCATTAACAGCACGACGAGAACTGAGCAAGAGTACCCTGCTCGGCAAGGAATCCTCGTAGCGCATGGGAGATATACTCACCAGCTGAATCTGCGCGAAAAACACGAATATGGGTGGAAAACTGGGTATGAACCATGGCAGCACATTTTTTGTATATAGATAAGACCTCACTACTAGAAGACATGAAATAGATCCAAGTGTACCGAGAAAAATCATCTATAAAGATAATATAGTAGCGATGACCCCCTTTCGAAGTGAAGGGAGCCGGACCCCACACATCAGAGTGAACGAGATCAAAAGGGCGCTCAGACACTGACTCACTGTGAGGATAGGGTAGCTGAATCTATTTGCCAAGCATAAAACCTAGACAATCCAACGAAGCGTTACCGGATACAGACCCCATAACACCGCGATGAACCAAAGACGGGAGTCGAGAACCACATAAATGGCCTAGACGATGATGCCACTGCTGAAAAGAGCTTGTAGATGCAGCAGCATGGATGGTGAGACTGGCGGCGGTGGCAGCGGAGGGAAGACGAAGTCAGTCAAGCTCCCAGAGACCATTAGAGCGTCGAGGGCCATCACCAAGCAGAGCGCCTGTGCGACGATCCTGAACAGAACACGAATCAAAGTAGAGAATGACCCTACAACTAGAGTCAACAATCTGACTACCAGATATGAGCTGCATGGTAAGTCAAGGAACATGAGCTACAGAGGGAACATGAAATGAAGAAGTGCTTAGAGTGCCTCGACTAGCTATAGGGAGGGGAGTGCCATCAGCCATAAGAACGCGAACAACAGACTCAACAGGCCGAACGGAGGTCAAAGTGGAAGAATCATAAGTCATATGAAAAGATGCTCCGGTATCAAGAATCCATGGGGATGTACCTGAATGGGTTGAAGGTGGTTTCTCATTGCTAGAAGAGTCAGTCAGGAACCTTCAGAAACTGTCGGTGAAGAATCCCAAGCATCAAGCAGGCATCGCAGTTGTGCAATCTCACGTGCAGACAACGACACAGTAGAAGAGACAACGACACAGTAGAAGAGGTCGAGGTAGAAACACTTGTCGACGATGAGCAGTCGCCACCACCCGTGGAAGCCACATGTAGAGTCGATGGAGAGTAGCGAGTCGACGTAGGGCGACAATCACCAAGTGCGGAAGTCGTGGGAAGAGCCGATGAAGAACGGCTAACACCACGCAGAGAAACGGCTAGAGGAGGCGGTGCAGCTGTGAAGTAGCCGATGTAGAGGGGCCAGCAGCACCGGTGGATGTCGCAAAAGGTGTCGATGTAGAGCGACAACCATAAATATAGTTTGGCGTCTGGAGGAGGACGAGGGAGCCGCCAGATACAGATTCCCTAGACCTAGGCTCTGATACCATGTTAGGAATGCAACTTAGTATTATCAGGAGGCAAAAGCCATCATATATACATGTACAGAGAAGGCCAAAGGCCAGAATGCAAAAGGCCAAAGGCCACCATAAATATAACTCTAACAAGTATGAGTACAACTTTAGTGTTCTTTAGAGCCAATCTATGATTGTTTTTACTATAGAATCTTATTACATAGGGGGGTATTTACTGACTTAAGTAAAACAATCTAAAGATGATGCTTTCAACTAACCGTTATATCCACAAATGGAAATTAGTAAGCACTTGCGAAAAGTTACCACAATGCCAAACTGTATATAAAAGAGTAAATTGCACTATGAACCTGTGATCAGTTTAGCCCTGCAACTTGCAAAAAGGTAAATTCAACACTGTAAACATGACATAGGGGTACGTCCAAATTTGCCAACAGGCAAGCCATAGGAATGCATATTGTTTATTTATTTTTGACTGGGAACTGTAGGGCAAAAACCCCACAACATATCAAAGGCTTTATTAAGAGGAGTAAACAATTACAAAGGGAGGATTACAAGGGGTAATCAAACTAAAATACAAAAGAGAGAAATAGAAGATCACAAAAGAGGGCCTCAAGGGGGCAGGAAAGAAACCCATCTCAGGAGCTCATCCTTGTAGGCAGCTTTCACTCTGTATTGCATAAGACTGATATCATGAATGAAAGCACATCTCCACTTGTTAAACCTAGCTCTCTCATGCCTGAAAACCTTAGCATTTTTGACAATCCAGATATTCCAGCAGGCAATGAAAACCACTTCAGTGAAGAAGGGCTCCCCAAGACTTCTTCTAGCATTGATAACCAAATCAGCCATGGAGTCACCGGAGGACCAATCAATTTGCATATTGTTCATTTGTTCTTTGCCTGTAGTTAGATTGGCAGATAATACGTTCTTCAAAAATAGAACCCTAGTATTGACAGGAATTTGTGCTCAAATAGTCATTATCGGTTGGGTGCTGAGTAGGGATTAATCGGTGAATCAGCCATTTAACTGAATTTATTGGTAACCCATTTATCTAGAGGTTAACCAGGGCCATATCTGCATATCCTATGCTATATAGCAACATGCAATGTACTAAGGCCCCCTTTGTTTGGGCTACATATTCCCTAGAATCCCCTGGCTCTATATTCCTGAGAATCAGCTGTCGCTCTTGATTCCTGAGAATCAGAATCTGGCTGTTTGTTTACCCAGTTATTGGTCAGAGGAGCTATGGGTGTTGTGAAATGTCAGTAACGTTCTGGAGTGCCGACGATGATGTTTATATGCAGATTAAAGCACATGTTACGTGTTCTGACTCGATAAAGTGAGATTTAGCCAAAAAAATATGGATTTTTTTTCTAGAATTGTAATGATGGTAGGAATATACCATCCGATATATGAAAATGACACATAACATCCAAAATAAGCAACATCCATCAGTCTTATATACGAAATATATCATCCAAAATATGGACCAACCATCATAGGCTTGCATACGTACACATATCATCCAAAATACACACTTACCATCGTAGTCTCATCAACTAATATGTGAAACTGTACTTGATCTGCCAACAATCCATTAGCAATCGCCTCGCGAGTTGCTTGCATGGTCGCATAATCACCAACCACAATGTTGGAAGCAAGGCCTATGGGTAACTTGGCATTTTTAGTAAAATATGCCATTTCATCTTGAACACACCAAATGCAGGCTCAATGACTTTGCGTAGAGACGAATATGCAAAGTTAAATTCCGACACATGGTACTATTGCCCTTTGTATGTAGCTAAACATCCATCACAATTGGGATAGCTGATGTGGAGTGGAACTCCTAAGGCCGATCTTTCACGATTTTGAGGGGGATCCCAAGAAGAACACGAAGAACACGAGAGGGAAAACACTCGAATAGACAAAACTCAAATCACATATGTCCTAGATCCACATACACAAAGGGGAGATGCAAGATCCAAAGTCAACACAAGAGGGTACAAAGGGTAGCTAGTTCATCCCAATCCTTGAAGGAGAGAGGTCTTGAATCCTTGGAGGATCTTCCCACAAGGGGGTCTTAAATCCACTTGGGAGATCTTCTCACATGGAGGCCTTGATCTCCATGGGAGTAGGGGTAAGTGGATGAGCAAAGCTCTATCTCAATGTTGAGCTATCACAATGCTAACCCTAAAACGTAGGTGGTAGCAGCTTCATGGCCTTCCTCCAAGTACTTGATCACAGACAAGGTCTCCGCTTCAGGTAGTAGCCATGTCTCACATGTGGAGGAGTATGTAAGTTCGGAGAGGAGCGAGTTCACGTCGGCTTCGATAGCCCTTGCTCGAGCTCTAGTCATTGGTTCACGCGGTGTCTTGGGAGACGAAGGTAGGTCCATGGGGATGACCGTAGGATGCTCCGCATCATCTCCCCCCTTCCCTTGGAAAAGATCCGACCTCGGATCGAAAACCTTATCACCATGGAAGGGAGATAGATCCTTGACATTGAAGATGTCGCTCACGTTGTACTTGTCGCGTGGAATGGTGATCTTGTATGCATTGTTGTTGTAGCGTGCTGGCACCTTGAAGGGTCCGTCGGCAAAAGGTAGTAGCTTGGACTTGCGCTCGTTCGGGAAACTGTCCTTCTGAAGGTGTATCCACACAAGATCTCCTAGGTTGAATATCATGGGGTGCTTGTTGATGTTGAGCTTGGTTGCGAGTCGTTGTACTTGGCGCTCGATTGCTTGTCGTGTTTCTTCATGCACTTTCTTGAGATAAGTTGCTCGTGCACTCACGTCCATGTTAGTGCGCTCTTGTAGTGGTAGCGATAGAATGTCCGATGAGGATAACGGGTTGAATCCGTAGACGACCTCGAAGGGGACTTGCCGGTAGTAGAATGTCTTGCTCGATTATAGGCGTACTCGGCGATGGGTAAGCATTCCTCCCACTCCTTGATGTTCTTCTTGATGAACACACAGAGGAGAGTAGATAGCGTCCGATTTGTGACCTCCGTTTGGCCGTCGGTTTGTGGATGTTATGCCGATGAGAAGAGTAGTTTGATTCCGAGCTTGGCGCATAGTGTCTTCCAAAAGTAGCTAAGGAACTTGACGTCGCGGTCCGACACAATAGTCTTGGGCACTCCATGCAATCTCAAGATTTCCCTACAAAAGAGATTTGCAACATGTGAAGCATCATTTATCTTGTTGCACGGAACGAAATGTGCCATCTTAGAGAAACGATCCACAACAACAAATACCGAATCTTTTCCATTTTGAATTCTAGGCAAACCAAGCACAAAATCCATACTAATATCTTCCCATGGGTGATACGGAATAGGAAGTGGCATATATAGACCATGGGATTGAGCTTTAGACTTAGCTTTGTGACATGTAGAGCATTGGTTGGTGTAGCTTGAGACGTCACAGAACATCTTGGCCCAAATGTAGTTGTTGGAGAGCGTTACGTACGTCTTGTTGCGTCCAAAGTGTACCATAAGTCCTCTGCCGTAAGCCTCTTGCAAAAGGAACAAACGAAGAGAAGACTTGGGTATACAAAGCTTGTTAGCTTGCATTAGATAATCATCCTTGATATAATATCGCTCCCGAGTTTTATGCGGAATAGCAAATGAAGCATCATGCGCATACAAGTCTTTAATGTGCTCAAATCCTATGACATTCAATTCAAGTTGGGTCACAAGCATGCATTTGCGTGAAAGAGCGTCCGTCACAACATTTTCCTTACCCTTGATGTACTTGATCACATAAGGAAACGACTCAATGAACTCACTTCATTTGGCATGTCTGCTTATTCAATTTCGTTTGACCCTTAAGGTATTTAAGCGTTTCATAATCCGTATGAAGAACAAATTCATGAGGACGAAGATAATGCTCCCAAATATGCAAGACTCATCAAAGCATACAACTCTGTCATAAATGGGATAGTTAAGTTGTGCTCTGGATTTTTTTCCCGCTAAAGTATGCTATAGGGCACTTCTCTTGCATCAACACGCCTCCTATGCCATTACCACTAGCGTCGCAATGCACTTCAAAAGTTTTATCGAAGTTGGGTAAGGCAAGTAATGGAGCATGCGTAAGCAAGTTTTTAAGCTCATGGAATGCAGTGTCTTGGGAAGGACCCCAAACAAATGGTGCATTCTTCTTACTTAATGCGTGCAATGGCGATGCAATAATGCTAAAGTCCTTAACGAATTGACGATAGAAACCGGCTAGACCAAGAAAACTACGCACTTGTTGCAAATTGGTTTGTTGTGGCCAAGTTTTAATTGCGTCAATTTTAGACTCATCAACATGAACACCCTTAGAAGACACAACAAAGCCTAAGAAAATAAGCTTATCAACACCAAAGGCGCATTTTTCCATATTTGCATAATGACACTTTCTTCTAAGAACTTGCAAGACGCCCCTAAGATGTATGACATGATCTTCAAGAGATTGACTAAACACAAGTATATCATCAAAGTATACCACAAACACATATGCCAATATATTTGTGAAGAACATAATGCATCACACGTATAAAAGTGCTAGGCGCTTCGGATAAGCTCATAGGCATGACTAACCATTCATACCAGCCATATTTGGTTTTGAAAGCCGTTTTCCATTCATCACTCTCTTGAATGCGAATTTGATAGTAGCCACATTTAAGATCAATTTTTGAGAAAATGGTGGCTCCACTAAGTTCATCCAGCATATCATCAAGGCGTGGAATGGGGTGTCTATAACGAACGGTGGTAGCATTTATGGGACGACAATCGGAACACATGCGATAACTACCATCTTTCTTAGGCACAAGAATAACCGGAGCGGCACATGGACTTGAGCTCTCGCGTACATACCCATTCTCCATGAGATGTTGGACTTGCCGTCGAATCTCTTTTGTCTCGTTGGGGTTGACGCGGTATGGTGCCTTGTTCGGTAAAGGTGCACCGGGAATGAGGTCAACGCGGTGTTCGATTCCGCGAGGTGGAGGGAGTCCCGGAGGTAGCTCATCTGGAAACACATCCTTGAATTCCTGCAACAAACGAGACAACACCAAAGGTAGATCTCGTGAAGTATTAGACCTCACCGCTTCATCTTTGCACACAAGTACAAAGTGAAGGACACTCGATGGGCTCCCACCCACATCCCTCATTTCTCTTTTGGTGGCTAAAAGCACTAAGTTTTTCTTGTTGCTCATTGTGTAGGCACTCAATTTTGATTTGTGGCGCTCACTCTCTTTTGGGTGCTTCACCCGCTCACTATTCTCTCCACGATGGATAGATGCTTGCTTGCCGGCGATCACTTGACTTGGCGACATGGGTTGTAGCGCGTACTCCTTGCCCTTCATCTTGAAAGTATAGTGATTGGTTTGCCCATTGTGGATGACGCCGCGGTTGAATTGCCAAGGTCCTCCTAAGAGGAGATGGCACATGGACATAGGAACCACATCACACTCCGAGGTGTCTTCATAGGCCCAATCTTGAATGATACTTGCACGGTGTGCTCCACTTGAATGGTGCCGGAGTCGCTAAGCCATTGGACCTTGTAGGAGCGAGGATGTCTCATCTTTACCAATTGTAGCATGGAATATAGCTCTTCGCTTGCCAAATTGTGGCAACTTCCTCCGTCGATGATGACCTTGATGGAGCGTCCGTAGATGCCTGCTTTGGCGTGGAAGATATGGCAACGTTGGTCTTCGTCTTGTTGGTGTTGAAGTGTCAAGACCTTGAAGACAACAAGAGCGGGGCTCAAGTCATTGTCAGAAAAAAGACTTCGTCTTCATCTTCATTCACTTGGCGGTGCATTGTCATGTGCTCAAGTGCTTCCATTTCTTTCACTCATAGAGTCATAGGTGTTGGTCTCATCCGTTTGAGTAGGTGATGATGAAGCTTTGGGCTTATAGTTGCTTGTAGTAGGAGGACGACTTGAAGATGTCGAAGGTTTCTTGTAGCTTGACTTGTCACCGTTGCTTGGTGATGCTTTAGTCGAGGGAGAAGGCGTCGTAGTCGTTGAAGCTTGATTGTATGAACAGTAGGTCTTGGAGGAATACTTGGCGTACTTGTAGTTCTCTTGCACTTGTCGTTTCGCCTTGGTAGCTTGGTGCACTAGCTAGAGAAGATTTGTGTGTGGTTGGAAATCGGTGATCTTCTTGATAGTGTGGTTGAGTCCATTCAAGAACTGTGCCATAGTTTGCTCCTCATCTTCTGTGACATTGGCTCGTATCATGGCAATCTCCCATCTCTTTGTAGTACTCTTCAACGGACTTGGTGCCTTGCTTGAGAAGTTGCAGTTTCTTGAAGAGATCTCTACTATAGTAAGTAGGCACAAAACGCGCTCTGATGACCTCCTTCATTTGATTCCATGTTATGATGGGTGGGTCACCTTTTGCTTCACGCTGCTCAATGACTTGCTCCCACAAAATGAGGACATAATCTTGGAACTCAAGTGAGGCTATGGCGATTTTGTCTCTTAGTCATAATTGTGAAGGCGAAATATCTTGTCGTCCTTCAATGCCCATGAGAGGCAATCTTCGGGGTCGTTGCTACTGGAGAACTTTGGCATGTTGAACTTGAGCTTGTCGTAGCGTTGCTCTTCATTGTGTAGGTGACGATGGTGTTGACGCTCTCGTTTTGGTGGAGGGTCTTGAACTACTTGCTCCTTGTGCTTCGCTTGATTAACTTAACGTTGAGGGCGTGGAATTCTTGAACGGTTCCTCAACTCTTGGCGCTCCTCAAGGTGTGCGGCTTCGTCTTGTCGCTCTCGTCGGAGGGTCTCTTGTTGTTCACGCACACGGCGGTTGCGGTCGTTGACGACTCGTGTAGCTTCGCGCAGGGCGCGTTGAGCTTCTAGGGCTTGTTCCTCATGGTGTTGTCGTTCTTGTTGTAGATCGTCGCCGTCTTGGTTTTCTTGTTCTTGGCGTTGTGGAACTTGCTCTTGGCGACGGTTACGTTCACGCTCCTTAACGCGGTCTTGCAAACCATTGCCATGGAAAGGATTGTCGGAAGCTTGATGATCTTGATGCGCTTGGCGACGAGGCGAACGAACTTGTGGGAGGCTTGTGTCCGAAGATGAATTCGGAGAATGTAGGCTTGAGTGGCGCCGTCATGATGATGATGAAGTTGTAGAAGAACGGTTGACCATCAAGGTGTGGAACTTGTCCATTTGTGATGACGGCTTCTTGTTGAGGTAGTCTCTTGTTCTTGCTTCGGAGTGCCTCAAGTCGGTGGCGTGTTGCTCGACGCGGTCGCTCAAAGCTTCATTAGCTTGATACAAAGCTCTTTGCGCACCAAATAGTTGATTCTTGGTGACGTAGTTGTATGGCTCTTCTTCTTGCTTGTCGAAGAGAGGGTTTGTAGAAGTACTCGGCCTATCCATCTTCTCAAGCAAATATGTTAGTGAAAGAAACGAAAGAACCGGACCAAGTGTACTTTATCCGATGTTGAAGATGGATCAATGATCATCCAATTCGGTATTATGGAAGTAGCACAATTGGTAGCGGATCTTGTCAATTCTCACACTTACACAAATAAAGCTTTTGGAGTAGCTTGGTGAGGATGTTGGCACAAAATTTATGCAATTGTTAGTAAGATTCAATAATGTTGAAAGAGATTCACAAATTTGCAAGTGAAACAAGTAACCAACAAGTGCAGCCATCATGTACCTTTTCTGCCTTTGCCTCCTTTGAGATTGCCATAGCATCAGAATCAGTTTCGGACTCTTCACTATGGCTGCCACTTGTGCTCATCTACATAGTCACAAAAGATAACAAAGTAATATGTGCATGTCATGATCAACACGAGCGATAACAAAATAACATTGTTCAACAAGTCTCAAGTGACATAAGGTAAAGGGAAATATAGTTCAACAAGTGTCAAGTGACATAACATAAAGGGAAATATTGTTCAACAAGTCTCAAGTGACATAACGTCAAGGGAAATATTGTTCAACAAGTCTCAAGTGACATAACATAAAGGGAAATATAGTTCAATAAGTCTCAAGCGACATAACATCAAGGGAATATAGTTCAATAAGTCTCAAGCGACATAACATAAAGGAAGGAAATAACACTTCCATGATCACATGTCTAAAGTGTGATCCTAACACCTATTTCGATAGTCTTCATATTGTTAAAGAAGCAACGATTTTCAAACTTAGCAAACAACTTGGTTGCTGTGAAGTACTCATCAGTTCCTTCATCTGCTCCACATGCCACAAGTTCTTCCATTTTCTTTTCAATTTCAATGGCAATACTATTTTGATTGTGGCCAAATTATCACATAGAAAGGCAGATGCAAACCTTGGGTGGAGCTAGAAAAAGGAGGCAGACGGGCAGTAACGCATCTCCACTCTTCAGTAAGGGTAACTGCAACGGAAGTCGGATAGTCGAGCTACCTTGCCTTTATTCTTCCGCCACCTGACTCAGGAGGCATTGTATACGATGGGGTCGAACCGTTGCAGCTGGCAGGACAACATCTGGGAAGGTGCTGGAGACCCATGGAACACTCACCAGTCAGTGCAGCCTCTGACTGAAAGACTCAGAAAAGGTCTCGGAGGATCTGCGTTGCGCGTAGAGTTTAGAAGGCACCCAACTCAGTTTCTGGAGCAGCAGTCCAATAAAGTTGGGCTGGCCGGGACACCAGGACAGCGTGGTGCAAAGCCCTCACTCACGGGGGCGTGGTGGGAGGAGCAGGTGATCGGATGATCTGGAGCGTTAAATGAGCGGATCGAATGGTTCAGAGCCTCAAAACACTGTGAGAGGATGTAGTTGGCTTAGTTCTTAATTTAATCCTTACCGAAATTTTATAAGAGTTTGTTTAGGCTAAACTTTTGAATAGGTGCACTATTAAAAGTGAAACAGGAGTATCGATTTGGATGCATATGCATCTAGATAAAAATTCAAGTTCATATTTTGTACTCACACATCATATAGTGCACATTGAGTAATGCTGCATTCTTCAATTTACTGATATTATTGGGCCCTTTAACATGTGCTGGGCTTTACAATGTGACAGATTGCACGTAGGGATGAAGAAATGGCTCCTTACATCGCAGAATCGAAAAGGAACTATGTATTTGGTGGGATTTCTAGTGTTGCTGCTAATGCATCAATAAAGGTTTGTTCCGAATCACTGCTTATTCTTCTTGTTATAAGCCTCTACTGTCAAAGCAGATTCCAGATATCCTACTTACGGTTGTTCAATTATGAAAGGCACTCGCACTAATGAAGTCCATCAACCTGTTGGGAGTTCAACAAATATGCAGAAACTCGATAGCACTAGAACAGGTAGGAGTTTCATTTGCAGTAATAGTTTTTGATAGATCAAGTAGATGGCTGATTCCATAGTCACATGTGTAAATTATTTCTCTCTATGCAGGCACTTGCAGCCATACCTTCCATTGATAGTGAGGCAGTCCAACAGAGATTAGATCGTGTTCGGACATTCTATGAGCTACTAAACCTGCCTTTCGAGGTACACTAATAATAATACCACGTATCCATAGTCGTGTTTTTTTTTCCTTTTTTGCGAATATAGTCGTGTTTTTCTTTGAAGCTTTAATCACCCTATTCCTCAATGTGCAGTCTTTGCTTGGGTTCATTGCTGAACGGGAATATTTTTTTTCTGCAAAAGAGTAAGCGTGTCGAATATTTTTCATTTACATTGTCCTTGTTTTTGGTTAACCATATTTAGTTTGATGTTACTTTGTTTGTGTAGATACTTGAGCATACTAAAGGTCAATGTACCTGGTAGAGAGATACCAATGGATGCTGAACGACGTATCTCACAGATTTTGAGTCATTAAATTGAATTGGGCAAGATGATTTTAGCTGTAAGTGGTGGCAGATGTCTCACTGTATCTTTCTCGGCTTTCTTTGTAGCTGTAGTTAATTTTGTTATTTCTGTTTGGTTTTTTCTTTTGATGTCTACAGTGTAGGTAATGTGTTATTTGTTGTCTCATTCACTGTAAATTTGTAGTGCTTTGACTGGAACGCTCATTCTTGATTGTTGTAAATGTGTGATCTTTTGGACGTAATTTTAATAAAATTCTCAGATTCATGTGTTCCGTTATTCAAATTGTTGCCGCCACATAGCACATGGTAAATAGTCACCACAAATGTGCCAATTGTGACCATGAATTTAAGACCGAATGTGAGCCATGTGCTAGCAAATTGTGGTGAGCCATAGTTTCTAGTTTTAAAGAAAGACACTAAAAGGTACTCCCTCCATTAACAAATACTCCCTCCGTTCCAAAATAGTTGTCTTTCTAGGCATTTTAAATGGACACAACATACGGATGTATGTAGACATATTTTAGAGTGTAGATTCACTCATTTTGCTTCGTATGTAGTCATTTGTTGAAATTTATAGAAAGATAAATGTTTAGGAACGGAGGGAGTATAAGATGTTTTAGATAATTTAATATAGACTATATATTGACTGAAATGAGTAAATAGACGCACTGAAATGTGTATATATATACATTCAATTCTGAAAGAAAAATTATAACATTGTATATTTGTGATTGAAGGGAGTATCTGATAATTATAAAAGAAAAGAGTAGTAGGTCAAACGTATATTTGTGAATGAAGAGGGTATCTGATGACTCTGAACGAAAATAGTAATAGGTACAATTGAAAGGTTACAAGTCTCAGATGACCAGTTAAACATAAGGACGCGACTAACGTCCAGCCAGTCGGACGTTAAGTATCAGATTTGGACGACAGATTCTATAAAATAACTAAATCACTTGTCTAACAAGCACATGTGCATGCAGTCCGCGTCCAGAGCATGCAGCCAACTCATGCAGCATCTTGCCACCCCATGCAAACCGTTGGTTAAATATGCCTTATGAAAATAGGATGATATCATCAAAAGATTCTCTTTATTCTGAAACTTCAAAATATTTTTTAGCTTAAACAGTTGGTCAGATTGAAAAACCGCTTTGATATAAGAAAATCGTCACGACGATACCTTTGAAACTAGATCCTATGTTGATATATTTCGACAATTTTTTTTTCGGGGCAAAAGTTATCAAGCTCAGGCAAGTAAGTTGTCACGTCTATGATACATAAATTACCGTCTTGTTTATATAGAAATTATCAGGGTATAAAAATGATTAACCAACCTTCTCGCAACGTGCAAATGAAATAGAGGACATAATAGCTGATGTCATCATAGATTCCTCATATTTCAAAACTCCAACATGTTTTGTAGCTCAAACCATTCGTCTGATTTAAAATATATTTGACATAAAAATTTTGTCACAACTAGACCTTTAAAACTAGATCCCATATTAATATGTTCCAACAATATTTTTTGGCTCAAAAGCTACCACTTCTGGCCTAAGTAAGTTATCATGCATGTGCACATATGTTATCATGTTGTTTACAGATATATTACCGGGGCATAAATCTGGTTTCTCTAACCTTCTTATCAAGTCAGGTTAAAGTCACCGCAAGTTATCACGTATATGATGTGTATAGTACCAAACCACGAAAGTTATCGGGGATATGTTTTTAAACAACCCCCTTGCCACAGTTATCATGACCAAGGAACATAAAGTTACCATATCTGCGATGTGTGAGTTACCATGCTGTTCACACAACAATAACCAAGAGATATTTCATCAACCCCTCCCCTCCCCATGTCAATGTTATTAGGACCGAGGCACATATGTTATCAGGTCTGCGATGTGTGAGTTACCATGCTATTCACAGAAAAGTTACCAAGGGATACTTCATCAGCCACCCCAGCCCGCAGACCCCCCCCCCCCCCCCCCCCCCCGGCGCACGTGCGCCAAAGTTACCGGCACCGGGGTACATAAGTTATCAGGTTAGTGACAACCATGCTATTTCATCAACCCCTCCCCCTCCATATGCCAAAGTTATCCGAACCGACGCACATAAGTTATCAGATCTGCGATGTGTGAGTTACCATGTTATTCACAGAAATATTACCGGGGGTATATTTCATCAAGTCGGTATGTCAGTTATCATTGTGCATATATTACCATGCGTTCTACACAGAAGTTATCATGGGTGTATAATCAACAATTTTAACCCTGTGCAAAAAATAGTTACCGCAGCTCAGACCGTTTGTTCGTTTTAAAATCCATTTTTCACAAACAAAAAATCCATCTCGGCGAGACCTTCGAAACTAGATCTCATGTTAGCATGTTTGACAACTTTTTTTCTCAGTCAAAAGTTATCATACATGAGCTAAGTAAGTTATCAACTCTATTATTCATATATTACCATGTTATTTACACATATATTACCGGAGTATATTTTCGACAACTTTTTTACGGGTCAAAGTTACCGTAATGTTTGTACTATCATGTCCAAGATCCTGTATTAACATGTTATTTATATAGATGTTACCAGAGTATATTATTAGTAACTTTTTCCGCGGATCAATGTTATCATGATGTTTCTACCTAAGTTATCATGTTCGGGGCGTATATTATCATGTTATTTACACAGAAGTTATCGGTGCTATGTTTTCAACTTTTTTTTCCCGGTCAGATTTACCATGTGTTTGTATCTAAGTTATTAAGTCTGAGAACCTATATTATCATGCTATTTACACAAATGACAGTGCTAATGTCCGATTGTTCCGTTTCTAATCAACATAACTGAACGACGCGGTTCCTGCTATTTCATTCCATCATAGCACGAGTGAACTTAGTTTAAATGATTTAAGTATGCATGCATACAGATGAGACAAAATAGCTGACATCAGCCATGATTCAATGGGTTAAAAAACTTTCTCCCCGGGTTAAAACTTAGAGCAACTCCAACGGGGTGACCGATTTCGTCCGTGGGCGTCCGATTGGGTCGGCGCGGACACAAAAGTCGGCCCAACGCGCCGTCCCAAACGGACGCGCGCCCGCTTTTCGTCCGCGGGTGACCCATTTCCGGTCCATTTTTGAGCCGGCTTTGCATCGGCGCGGACACGAGACGGACGCGCGCGTGCGCTCGCCTTCTCCTCCCCCCATCCAACAGCAAACTCTCGCCCGCCTCCTTCGTCGCCCACGCCTCCGCCCATTTTTTCCGATGACTCTGCCAGCCATCGGTGCCACATCAGATTTTTTGTCTCCGTGGAAGACTTAGCACCTGTACGAGGTGGAGCATTGGGAGGAGCCTAGTAAACCAAATTGCTCTTGCATCGACATTAGTAAGATCAGCTGGCGGTAATAAATGTGCATGTTTAGCCCGTTGCCTAACTCCCCTCCCCGCATATAACATTTCTCTCCTTCATTAAATGAGTTTGTCTCTATAAAAAATGGTATCTGCCTATATAATACTAGTACATGCGACCAGTGTACCTAGCTAGTAGTACTAGCTAGCTAGTAGTACTAGCCATGCATGCTGCCAGCTGCTGCTGCGTGTTATGCCGCTGCTCCTCTTTTTCTACTACACACTGGTAACGTGTAGCATCGGTAGATTTATTCACATGGAGAAAGAGGGGGATGGATAAGGACAATCCGTAGAAGCGGGCAGGCAGACAGCGACATGGTGGGGTAGGACCGCCGCCCGATCGGGATCCAATGTCGTATGATTTCGTTCGGATCTGTTGTAAACGGACAATCAGCAGGAAAATAGCTTTTGCCTAAACATAAATTACATCAAAAATCATATTGGTTAAGTCTCGATACAACGTAAACAACCAGTTAAAATTAAATTACATACAAAAATCATATTGATCGTCTTCTCCGCTGAACATGGAGCAAGGGAAGGACACGCCTGCAAAAGTTCTTGTCATACTAGTAAATGCTGAAGTAATGTTAGTTTGGGGCATCACCCCGGAGTGAATTGCAAAAAACATCGATATTGAAGCTTAAGGTTGCAAAAACCACTAATTTCAAAGCTAATTTTTTTTATAAAAAACACTAGTTAACAGATTTGGCTCATTTGATAACGATTATGGCAGGTCAAGCCCACAAAAGCTGAATTGGCGTAACGGCTAACATTTGACGGTGTTCGACGGTGGATTTATACAGATTTACAAAATAGTCCCCGTAATTTCACAAAGACACCCTCACTCAAAAACGAAAAAAGCAATCAGCCCCCACCTCGTCGTTTGCCTCCTCATCTGTCCTCCACGGAGGTGGCAGCGGCGTGTGCTCGTGGCCAGCGCCGGCGCCGGCAGCCGGAGTCCCCACCCTCTGCTATCTCCCCGACACGCGCACCTACACCGTTGTCGTTTCTCACCTCGCCTCCGCAGGGTCCGTCGACCAGGCGCTCGAGGTCTCCGGCTCCCGCCGTCGCTGCGCACGCGGATATGGCGGCCGTCGATGGAGACCACGGTGGTTGTTCCGCAAGCATGACCCGCACGTCGTGCTTGAACGCCATGACGCGGTCGAATTCTGCGAGATCCAGGTCACTGAGAGGGACGGGCGCGACGGCGAGGTCCACAACCATGGCGACGGGCGGTGGCGGCTCGCTTTCCCGGTCGGGTTCCGCCGGATCCGGTGCGTAGGAGGGAGAGGAGGTCGGAGCTGGAACCACGCCTTGCAGCCCTCCCAGGCGGGCGCGTCCTCGCCGGATCCAGTACCGGGCGGGAGCATTGGAGGCCACGGCGGCGGCCAGATGTGGCCGGATCCGGCTTGAGGACGGCGGTGGCCCGATGTGGCGGGGAAATGGCGGCGGCGGCGCACGAGTGATATAGAGGGGAGGAGGTCACAGTGAACCAAACATATGATTAAGAAACCATCCTAAATTTCGTAGGGTCCCTATGGATGAGCATCTTGCTGCAAATGCATTTTCTTATGATTAAGGATATGTTTATCACATATTATGTTGGTAATTCGTCATGTGTAACTAATGTTGGCTACCTCTAAAAGTTTGGCACATTGATGTGAGGGTGGTACTTTTAGATCTATTTGGGTTCAGATTTGCCTGGACAAAGAGTCATATTAGGTTACAAGTACCAAATAATTAGTGTGTTCTTGTAGAATCGTGTTGCGAGGAGGGGGGTTGTTATGCGACATGTGTTTTCTAAATAGTGTTAGAGTTATGTTGATGATGCCCTTTGACATTTCACATTCTAGTCTTGTGGCATCCCACTTGTACATAAATAAATGATGGTTTTGGCCTCCCTATAATATGGGAAACCCTTCCTATCAGTATAATGATCCTTGAATTCTCGTCAAACGCCTTCAGGGTCGTTGATGCAAGCGTTTCCATCCAATGACACACCCATACTCGAGACTTGTTAACCAACTGCACATCTTCATCAATTATCTTGGAACCCTAACCACCTATTGACGGCTTCCATACACCAATCTCCTCAACGGTATCATGCTCTATCCGCGAAACGCCGAAAAATCCACCGCCTGCATATCCGATCTCGTTGTGTCACTAGTCGCTCTGGCCACAACGAGATCATCATGCACCCTCATCCCATGGCGACATGAAGGAGACTCCCCAAAGAAGTCGCAGCCGAAGCGACAAAGCCCACGCAAGAGGACGTCAGGCGCATAAGATCTCTGTTGCCCTGTCCCACCACCGTGCTCCATCTCCCTCGACTTGCTGTCTGGTGACGAACACATTCAATTCTTTTTTGTTGTGCTCACGCCTTGGTGCTAACCACCATTGCTTCGATCTTGTCATCGCGCTGCATCGATCCCTCTTGTTCCCTTTGCCAACGTGGTTGGTGGTGGCACCCAGGTTGCGTTGTTGTTGCTATGGTCCAGCGGACGCATCTTTAGCCGAAGCCTTTATGCTACTCGATAACCATGTAACTCTCCTAGTCTTTCTCTTTGATGGGAATGTACCTGAATAGATTTCCAATATTTTGGAAGCATACATTTAACCGTGCATTCACACCAGAAATACATGTAATTGTTTCTCAAAACATATTTTTAGTTTTCTGGAAGCATTTTTTCACTGTGTTTGGAACAGATCTAATTGCTTCTTCCCACATGTAAATACTTCATTTTTTTACCAATGGTGTATTCGTCCTTGCTCTATTTTTGCTTCTTACGCATAAGAACGATGCTTCTATTATCTACTCCCTCCGTCCCAAAATATGTGTCGTTTATTTGGTACACCTTTGTACTAAAGTTGTACTAGATCAACGACGATTATTTTGGGACGGAGGGAGCATTACACAATAGCCAAATGATGCAACACATCTAAACTTGAACGAAAATTTCTATTGGGTACTGCTCATGCTTTCAACATTAGTGCAATATGTTTCATACACAGCAAAATAATGCTTCCAACCTTAGCGCAGTATGCTTCAAATATTCCATATCACATACGCATGGGCTTTGCTTTCAACATTGAAGGAACGAACCATGAGTAATTTCAGGGGTAGTTTGTTTACGGGATCAAATTTCGAAGGTAGCGCAGAGCACTAATCGTGAGTAATTTTCGGGATAGTTAAAGGGTGTCATTGAAAGTGCAACTATCCCTAGGTGGTTTTGGTAATTCATAACAACATATAGCTCATTGAGCTAATGCTATTCCAAGATGATCATTTCAGGAAAGCTCAATGATTGGCATGGCATGGATGGTGAAAGTGGAACCCTCAAAATGCTAAGGACAAAGGATTGGCTCTAGCTCATATGCTCAAGACTCTTCATTTTACATTTTAGTGGTCCAAGATCACATTGAGTCCATAGGAAAAGTCAATACTATCAAGGAGGGATGAGGTGTTGCTTAATGAGCCTCTTGCTTCATGTGCTTAATGATATGCTCCAAAACCCTCAACTACTTTCTCATATCCACTCTTGACCTAAACCCAAAGCCAAACTCGGTCATACCGATTCTTTCAATCTGGCGCCACCGAGTTTCACTTGTCATAGCCATTGCCAAACCCTAAGCAAACCAGTTCTACCGATAGGGATCTCGGTCTCACCGAGATGGGATTGCAATCTCTCTGTTTCCTTTTCGTAACTTTTCGGTCTCACCGAAAGAGCGGATCGGTCCCACCGAGATTGCAATGTAAACTCTCTGTTTCCTTTTTGTAACATTTCGGTCTCACCGAAAGAGCAAATCGGTCCCACCGAGTTTGCCTGACCAACTCTCTGGTTAGCTAATTACCAAAATCGGTCTCACCGAGATTACGTTATGCCCTAACCCTAACCATATCGGTCCTACCGAGTTGCATGTCAGTCCCACCGAAAATCTCTAACGGTCACTAGGTTTACTATTTCGGTCCGACCGAGTTCGTGATTCGGTCCCACCAAGATTGGTAAATTGTGTGTAACGGTTGGATTTTGTGTGGAGGCTATATATACCCCTCCACCTCCTCTTTATTCGTGGAGAGAGCCATCAGAACACATCTACACTTCCAACTCATATGTTCTGAGAGAGAACCGCCTACTCATGTGTTGAGACCAAGATATTCCATTCCTACCATATGAATCTTGATCTCTAGCCTTCCCCAAGTTGCTTTCCACTTAAATCTTCTTTCCACCAAATCCAAATCCTATGAGAGAGAGTTGAGTGTTGGGGAGACTATCATTTGAAGCACAAGAGCAAGGAGTTCATCATCAACACACCATTTGTTACTTCTTGGAGAGTGGTGTCTCCTAGATTGGCTAGGTGTCACTTGGGAGCCTCCGACAAGATTGTGGAGTTGAACCAAGGAGTTTGTAAGGGCAAGGAGATCGCCTACTTCGTGAAGATCTACCGCTAGTGAGGCAAGTCTTTTGTGGGCGATGGCCATGGCGGGATAGACAAGGTTGCTTCTTCGTGGACCCTTCGTGGATGGAGCCCTCCGTGGACTCACGCAACCGTTACCCTTCGTGGGTGGAAGTCTCCATCAACATGGATGTAGGATAGCACCACCTATCCGAACCACGGGAAAAACATCCGTGTCTTCAATTGCGTTTGAATTCTCCAAACCCTTCCCTTTACATTCTTGCAAGTTGCATGCTTTATTTTCCGCTGCCAATATACTCTTTGCATGCTTGCTTGAATTGTGTGATGATTGCTTGACTTGTCCTAAAATATCTAAAATCTGCCAAGAACTTAAATTGGGAAAAGGTTAAGTTTTTATTTGGTCAAGTAGTCTAATCACCCCCCTCTAGACATACTTTCAATCCTACAGGTGGTATCAGAGCTTTGGTCTCCATTTGCTTTGATTCCATAGCTTTTGGTGGTCATAGCCTTGGTTTCACAACCTAGGAGAGTATGGCGTCTAGCGAGGGAAATTATCACCGTAGAGGTCCTTACTTTGATGGTACTAATTTTGCTAGTTGGAAGCATAAAATGAAAATGCATATTCTTGGACATAGCCCCGCCGTTTGGGCTATTGTGTGTGTTGGTTTGCAAGGTGACTTCTCTGATGGGAGAGAACCAAACCGCGAGGCTACCGCGGATGAGTTGAAGATGTTGCAATACAATGCTCAAGCTTGTGATATTCTCTTCAACGAATTGTGCCTCGAAGAATTCAACAAAATCAGCCGTCTTGAGAATGCAAAGGAAATTTGGGACACTTTGATTGATATGCACGAAGGTACCGACACCGTCAAGGAATCCAAATTGGATGTGCTTCAAAGTCAACTTGACAAGTTCAAAATGAAGGATGGTGAAGGTGCCGCTGAAATGTACTCTAGGCTTGCTCTCATCACAAATGAGATTGCCGGCTTAGGAAGTGAAGAGATGACCGATAGATTCATCATCAAGAAGATTCTAATAGCCTTGGATGGAAAATATGATACCGTGTGCACATTGATCCAAATTATGCCCAATTACAAAGATCTCAAGCCAATGGAGGTAATTGAAAGAATTGTTGCTCATGAGATGTCACTTAAGGATAAAGAGGAACTTCACAACAAATCAAGTGGTGCCTACAAAGCCTCATGTGAAGCCCCTACATCATCAAGTGAGAAACAAAACTTCAATGAAGAATTGAGCTTAATGGTGAAAAACTTCAACAAGTTCTACAAGAGTAGAAGCAAAGATAGAAGCTCCAAATCAAGGTCCTACAATGACAAAAGATCTTCTAGTCGAGAGCGAAACTGCTACAATTGTGGAAGACTCGGACACTATTCCAATGAGTGTACGGCTCCCTACAAGAGAAGAGAAGACTCTCCAAAAAGAAGAAGCAAAAGAGAAGAATCACCACCAAGAGAGAGAAGGAGTAGAGATGATCGTTATGAACGAAGATACTCACGGAGAAGCAAGGATTCGGAAAGGAAGGAAAAATCATCAAGGAGCTACACAAAACGAAGACATCAAGCTCATGTTGGTGAATGGGTATTCGGCTCCGACTCCGACAACCACTCCGAGAGAAGTTATCACTCCGATTCTGAATATACTCAAGATGAAGGTGTTGCCGGTCTAGCACTTGTGTCAACCAACTCCTACGACATATTTGACTCACCAAATGAAGGAATTGGAAGATGCTTCATGGCCAAAGGTCCTAAGGTAACACACCCCGAGTATGTTGATTTTAATAGTGATGAAGATGACTTGTTAGGTGATGATGATTTACTTGTTGACAACTCTAGTGATGAATACTATGATGAAACGTCAATTAATCATGCTAATCAAGATAAAACGAATGACAATGATAAGGAGAAGATTGAGGCTCTAACTAAAGAACTAAACACTCTTAAGTTAGCTCATGAAACTATCTTCGAAGATCATCGAGAACTTTTAAGAGCTCATGAGAAGTTACGCTTTGAAAAGCTGAATCTTGAGCAAGAGCATGAGTTTTTAAAGGCAACCAATAATGATCTCCGCAAGAAAAGTTCTTGTTACATTGCCAAGCATTTACTCTTATCCACTTACATGCCTCAAGTCAAGTCTAGTAACAAGAACAAGAAAGATTCTTCCTCTAGTAGTAACAATGATCATGCTAAATCCAATATTGTTGCTTCTAGTAGTTCTCTTGATTCCACTAATGATTCTCTTAGCCAAGTTACACTTGAGCAAGAAAATAGCTTATTGAAGGGAATTATAGAGAAAGGAGTGTACAAAAGCCTTGCCGGGAGTAAGCAATTCGAGGAAATTGTGCGCAAGCAAGGAAGGCATCGGAAGAATCAAGGTGTTGGTTTTGAACGAAAGTTCAATGCCAATGGAGTTGAGTGGGAAGAAGATCAATACCCCAAGACAAAGTTTGTTCGTCAACAAGAGAAGTATGATACTTCCTTCAAGGGGACACAAGCTCAAGATGATCTTCCACCACAAGACTACAAGCAAAAAGGCAAGGACAAGCTTCAAGAGGAAATTGATGCATTTGAAGAAGCTCCTAAGACCTTAGTCAAGTGGATTCCCAAGACCACTTCAAGTTCCACTTCATCAAGTACGACTACAACTCCAAGGATTCCCATCAAGATGGTGTGGATCCAAAAGAAGAAGAACTAGAGAGTTCTTGAGGGTGACTCCGCCAACATACTTCACTCTTATCATTTTGGCAAGAACAAGTGCAATCAACTTCCACATCTTGCACTAGTTCAAGGTGTCACAAACCCTCTTGTTGGTAAGACAAGGGACAAGGTAACCTAAAAGTTTTCATGGACATCATCTTGTGTGTGCATCACTCTATGTCTATGGATATCCTTGTTTGTTCCTTGTGGGACTAACCCATGTAGGTATTGAAAGTGCAATTCACTCAAATGGATAGCTCCAAGTGATCTACATCAACATTGAGCATCCACATCTTCAACATCTACATGAAGTCATCATCGACAAAACCCAAGGTTAGTTCATCCCTCTTAGGGGGGATATCACATCTAGGGGGAGTTTTACTCTAAGACTTGAGCTAAAGCAACTCTAAAGATGTGAACACAACAATGCTTTATGTAAAAGTGGTAACCCCACTTGAGCTTAAACGATGAGTATGACCTATGATCAAGTGTTCTCACTTGACTCCTAAGTCAATATACTCATATATAGATGACATAGTCATCGCCAATTGCTTGATAGATGCTAGAATTGGTTGTGCATGCTTTGTCACATATTTCAATTGCCATTTTATTGTGTGAGCATGTTGGTTGCATATTTTACTCATTCGAGGATATCCACTTGTTGTTTTGATTGTTTGGTTTTATTTCCTTTTGCCAAGTGGATGGACAAGAATGCATAAGAACCTCCTCTAGCTATCTATGCTTTTCTCGTCTCAAACTCTATTCATGCTACATCACAAAATTTGATCAAGTCAGATTCAAACCACTCTGTGTGAGGAGCACTCGGAGTCCCCGATTCGTCATAGACTTAAATTTCCAAAACCTCTTTGTGATTCTCGGTCTGACCGATATCCTACTTTCGGTCCTACCGAGATCATTAAGCTGATCTGAATTTTCGATCTCGGTGCAACCGATTTGAACCATTCGGTCACACCGAGTTGCAATAACTGTATACAGTTTTGCATCTCGGTGCCACCGAGTTGTTCCACTCGGTCACACCGACAGGGTCTGGCTATATATAGTCACGGGCAAAAATTTGGAAATTTCTCCGAACCCCTTCGCCCGCGCGATAGCTCGCTCTGCCAACGTGGTCTCCGGATCGTCTCCTCGCCGCCAGCCGCCTCCAGTCGCTGGTCTCCATCACCGTCAACGGAATTCAACCCCGTCGTTGCCGCCGTAGCGAGTCTCCGCCGAACTAGGGTATGGACTCGATCTTTGTGCTATCCCCAATCTGATTCCTAGCACATTGTGATCTTATTGTTTCTAGCCACGATTGAAACACTCCTATCCAGTCAATGCGTTCGTAGAATAGGATTGATTCGAAAATTTTAGGGTTAGGTTTCTGCCGAAACCATCTCGGACCCACCGAGTTGAAAAACTCGGCCCCACCGATTTGGCTCATGCCATTGCACAAGTGAGACTCAGTCTGACCGAGAATTACTAATCGGTGTGACCGATTTGGGAACTTTGTGAAACCCTAGCAGTCTTGGTGCCACCGAACTATGACTCGGTCTGACCGAGCTCACTAGCTTAGGTTCCAAAACTGCTTCGGTATCACCGAGTTTAAAAATCGGTAGATCCGAGATGATTTCAGTGGGAAACTAAAACTAAGATTTTGAATCATTCTTTTGCAAAAATCTCTGCATTTTGTGATGCTCATCCACTCTACCTCATCTATAAACTATTCACAGGGTCAGCAGTCAGCTTGTTCATCATGTTAGATCAGAGTGACAGCCAGAATGTGTCAGAACAGCAAGTGCACATGAGTGAGGGCACTAGCCCCTCCAGTTCTTCAGATGAAGGCAGCAGGAGCACCCCTAGCAACCTGCCAAAAGCTGCCACCAGACAAAGGAAGAAGAGAACCTCAGACTTAGAGGATGAGGACTATGTGGCAGAAGAGGAAGCAACTTCCAAGAGAGTTGTGCTCAAGAAGGAATATGGCCCAGCACAGAGCACAAAGCCAGGGATGAAAGTCAAAAGGCCAGCAGGAAGGCAGCCTATGCCAAAGGCCAGAGCCTCAACTCAGATTCCTGAAAAGCCTGAACCCAAAGAGGCTGCTGCAGAAGGGAAGAAGAGGAAGGAGAGGATCAAAAAGACCACTGCTAGAGTGCTTGGGAGATCCTCAATCATGAGAAATTCTGAAGAGGAAGAGGAAGAAGAGGTTGCTGCACCAGCACCTAAGGCACCTAAGCTTATGGGTGATGCTATCAGGACAGGGGCTGCTGCATCAAAGCCCAAAGAAGCACCCAAAGCTGCCTCCAAGCCCAAGTCAGCTCCAAAGAGGAATACAAGGAGCATACCAGCTGCTGAGAAGAATAGGGCCCCAGTGCCTGACATTGCTAAGGAAGAAGAAGATCAAGTGCTCAGGAAGCTTAAGCCCAAGATCCCAGACCACAATGATGCTCATCCTGTGGCTGAGGACATGAAAATCAGAAGAGATTCAGGGCTCAGGAAGTGGAGAGAAGCAGATCCATATGCTTCAAGGAGAAGAACTGCTGTTGACTACAGGTTCCACACAAAGGAACAACAGGACTTCTATGAGACAGTTTTGCTTGATAAGAAGCCCATTGTTTGTGACATGAGATGGGTTGATTGGGAGTACATCAAGGACAATGAAGAGCACTATCCCGGAGTGCAAGACAGCTTCAAGGCTTGTGGAGTAGCAGACTTTGTTGGGCAGAAGCTCACAAAGTGGAATGAAGAGCTGATCATGCAGTTCTACTCCACAACACACTTCTATCCAGATGGCTGGATAGTGTGGATGTCTAAAGGCACTAGATACCAATCTACAGTTGCTGAATGGGCTCAGCTGATCAATGCCCCAGAAGAGCAGGAAGATGACTTGGATATCTATGCCAAGAAGAAGATGGATCACAATTCCATGTCAAACATGTACAAGGAGATCCCAAATGAAGCTCTTGAAACTTTCAAGTTTGGCTCAGTGCATTATCTTCTGTCAGGGCTGCCAACTATCAACTGGATCCTAAGACACACTCTGTTGCCCAAGTCAGGTGATCACAAGATGATCAGAGGCCATGCAATAAATTTGCTTCACATATTTGATGTGCCTCAGAAATTCAAGGTCATGAGCCTCATAGTAGAGACCATTAAGAGGACACCAGCTGATCAGAAGAGGAGTTGTGGATATGCCCCACAAATTCAGGAGTTAATCAACTCAAAGATGGGCACAGGCATATACTTGTTGGACAACGAACATTTGCCTATTCATCCAGATTTTGAAGACAATCAAGTTGTGATGAATGAGAATGAACCATCATCAGTTCAAGCACAAGCAAAGAAGGAGAAGGCAAGGAAGGAGAAAGCTGCCAAGATGCCAACTCAAGAGGAGGCATCTGAGTATTTCTTGAAAACCAAACAAGAGCAGCTTGGTTACTTGATTGCATCCACACCGAGGATTGAGAAAGGACTGGCCACCCTCACTCAAAATTAGCAGAGCTTAGAGAGGATCATAGAACAAAAGTTCTATGACATGGATGTCAAAGTAACAGAGATTCAGTCTGCAGTGGAGCAACTTCAAGATGACATGCAGGAGAGGAGAGGGAAGACTACAACTGATGCATTTGCCAGAGTGCCACGAGCTCCGAGGTCGACTGCAATGCCAGTTCCTGACACCAGAGCCACCACCTCAGCTCCAGCTACAGCACCAGCCCAACCAGCTCCAGCATCTACTTCAGCTTCAACTCCAACCATGTCTACAGAAGGCTTCGTCCTTGGAGTGATCCAGACTCCACCACCACCAGAAGATCAAGCCTGAGAGTCGATCTAGCACTATGCATTTTCTAGGAACTTTTTGGTAACTTGTTGCCAAAGGGGGAGAAAAATGTATAGATCATAGGCTTCGAGAGAGAGTGTGTTGCTTTTATTCTCTCTTGCTCTATTTGGTGTTTTTCAAACTTTGTTTGCTTTTGTGTGAGATACTTTGATATGCTTGTGAGACATTGATGATCATGTGTTTGATCATAAGCTACACTTATGCATGCTTGATATTATCTTATCTATCTTATGTGATCATTCACTTTCTTGGTGATGAGTGCATGTACTTAATTCTTATCATTTTGAGCGCTCCACCAAGATGTATGTGACATGGAAGAGTAACCCATGACTCTAACTCTTTGTGCATTTGCAGTCCAAAGCAAATTTTAAATATGCACAAATTTAGGGGGAGCTCTTACTTATCACATACTTCTCAAAGCAACGATATATTTCATTCTTATTATTATTATTTTTCGAAGCTTTGATCTATATGTTGTCATCAATTACCAAAAAGGGGAAGATTGAAAGTGCAACTATCCCTAGGTGGTTTTGGTAATTCATAACAACATATAGCTCATTGAGCTAATGCTATTCCAAGATGATCATTTCAGGAAAGCTCAATGATTGGCATGGCATGGATGGTGAAAGTGGAACCCTCAAAATGCTAAGGACAAAGGATTGGCTCTAGCTCATATGCTCAAGACTCTTCATTTTACATTTTAGTGGTCCAAGATCACATTGAGTCCATAGGAAAAGCCAATACTATTAAGGAGGGATGAGGTGTTGCTTAATGAGCCTCTTGCTTCATGTGCTTAATGATATGCTCCAAAACCCTCAACTACTTTCTCATATCCACTCTTGACCTAAACCCAAAGCCAAACTCGGTCATACCGATTCTTTCAATCCGGCGCCACCGAGTTTCACTTGTCATAGCCATTGCCAAACCCTAAGCAAATCGGTTCTACTGATAGGGATCTCGGTCTCACCGAGATGGGATTGCAATCTCTCTGTTTCCTTTTCGTAACTTTTCGGTCTCACCGAAAGAGCGGATCGGTCCCATCGAGATTGCAATGTAAACCCTCTGTTTCCTTTTTGTAACATTTCGGTCTCACTGAAAGAGCAAATCGGTCCCACCGAGTTTGCCTGACCAACTCTCTGGTTAGCTAATTACCAAAATCGGTCTCACCGAGTTTGTGTAATCGGTCTCACCGAGATTACGTTATGCCCTAACCCTAACCATATCGGTCCTACCGAGTTGCATGTCAGTCCCACCGAAAATCTCTAACGGTCACTAGGTTTACTATTTCGGTCCGACCGAGTTTGTGATTCGGTCCCACCGAGATTGGTAAATTGTGTGTAACGGTTGGATTTTGTGTGGAGGCTATATATACCCCTCCACCTCCTCTTCATTCGTGGAGAGAGCCATCAGAACACATCTACACTTCCAACTCATATGTTCTGAGAGAGAACCACCTACTCATGTGTTGAGACCAAGATATTCCATTCCTACCATATGAATCTTGATCTCTAGCCTTCCCCAAGTTGCTTTCCACTCAAATCTTCTTTTCACCAAATCCAAATCCTGTGAGAGAGAGTTGAGTGTTGGGGAGACTATCATTTGAAGCACAAGAGCAAGGAGTTCATCATCAACACACCATTTGTTACTTCTTGGAGAGTGGTGTCTCCTAGATTGGCTAGGTGTCACTTGGGAGCCTCCGACAAGATTGTGGAGTTGAACCAAGGAGTTTGTAAGGGCAAGGAGATCGCCTACTTCGTGAAGATCTACCGCTAGTGAGGCAAGTCTTTTGTGGGCGATGGCCATGGCGGGATAGACAAGGTTGCTTCTTCGTGGACCCTTCGTGGGTGGAGCCCTTTGAAGTCTCCATCAACGTGGATGTAGGATAGCACCACCTATCCGAACCACGGGAAAAACATCCGTGTCTCCAATTGCGTTTGAATTCTCCAAACCCTTCCCTTTACATTCTTGCAAGTTGCATGCTTTATTTTCCGCTGCCAATATACTCTTTGCATGCTTTCTTGAATTGTGTGATGATTGCTTGACTTGTCCTAAAATAGCTAAAATCTGCCAAGAACTAAAATTGGGAAAAGGTTAAGTTTTTATTTGGTCAAGTAGTCTAATCATCCCCCCTCTAGACATGCTTTCGATCCTACAGTCATCAAAGGAGTATTGCTTACCAATAAAGTGGAAACTTACATGTAGCGGCACCATCCTACGCTGTCCTATCCAACGGTACGGTAGAGGAATGGTCTGATGGAAGCACATGGATTAGTAGTCTGATCGCTATTGGTTTCCCTGAGACTACTGCTACAAAGCGTTTCCCCATAATGTTAAAGGGAGCCGCTAGGGATCATACTACTGATCCCTTGCTTCTCATCAGACCAGTGCATGACCGTAGGATGAGAAGAATCACCGCCGTCAGATTTGGTAGTACAAATCCCACGTTTGGTGTGTTGGTTTGCTTAATTAATGGATGCTTTCCGTTAATTAGGGGATTTATGCATTAATCACATCTAATTACTTACCGAAAATAATTGTGATTTGCTTCTAGGAAACAAATATATTTTTATTTTTCCAGATGCATTTTTGTGCAAGGAAACATCACTTTTACATTGCGATGTGCTTCAAATAAACAAATACAAAAAATATATTTTCGTAGATGCATTTTTTCATGGCAAGTTTTTTTCTTTGAGAACTTTTTCGTGGCAACTTTGCATAGAAGCATTACTTTTTGTCAATGGAAGCACGCTTTCAGGTTGCAAACATATTATTCAATCATAGAAGCATTACTTTTATCGATGGAAGCACCCTTTCACGTTGCGATGGAAACATATCATTCAACCATGCGATAAAAATCTTTTTATTTTATCCATGGAAGCATTATTTCTATGACATGGAAGACTTTTTTTTAGTTGCTTTGGAAACATTAGTTGGTGTACCAAAAATAATATTCACATTTGACAAAAACATTTGCTTCGCCAATGGAATCGTCTGTGGAAACACAAAACAGAAATATAGAGGGCCTCAAAATTCATATACAAATCATAAACAATTCTTTTTACAACAACAACAACAACAACACTAATTTCACTTATGCATTGTCAGCTTCGATGTACGTTTTCAATTAACTGATCATATGAAACCTCCGCACCGTCACAAGTTTTTCTTCAACATGATAGCCTCTTATAAGAAGTGATGCTTGGTCCAGCACACTCAACACTATTAGCACTATGTTGGAAATAAAGACACGCCCGAATCAAGTGGGAAAAATATCTGTACATGGAAAACATGAGAAAGAAATAATGAAGCTAACCTCAGTAGTGGCTGAAACAAAAAATATTGCCGCACGAAGCAACATGCATGTACAATAATATGACTAAAAGAAGACTCACATGTATTGGTTCAAGCACTCACTTGCTTGAACCAATATCTCTAGACAACAACAGAACCCCACATGACAATGCTTGAAGCCGAGATTCACTACCATGGAAACATTTATAAGTAAATTTTAGAATCATCTTGTATATTTTTCATGAAAACACAAATGAGATTCAATGAAGCATACATTAGTAGTGGTTCATACAAAAAAATTGTTGCAAGAAAAATGTATGAACAATAATTTTTTTTAAAGATGCAATATTGTTGTGTCTATAGCACAAACTGATATTGGTTGAAGCAGTCGAGGGGTGATTCAGAAGCATAATTTGCAGGGACCATGAAAATATGATATATATACATATTATTAATCTTCAATGAAATCATAGAGCATTGAAAATGGAAGCATATTTTCTAGCCCAAAAAACATAGCTCATTGAGAAAGAAGAATGGAAGGAGAGCCCAGGGAACAGAACAAGTGTTATTTGGAAGCATGGAATTTTGAAATTAGAACATGTCAATATGAAGCATGAAAAGGGTGCTCCGGATGAGGAATTATTGGGTACGATGCATGTGCTATGTCAGTAGGAGCCAACTTAAACTGGAAGCATAAAATTGAAATGGAAATTAAACAACATAGACACAAACATGTAGATGCATCTTTCTGTCAACTATACTGGAAATTCAACAATAATGGTTGAAGTATTTCAAGGAAAAAACTATCGATATATTTGTAGTATACTTTGGAAGCTCCATATATAGGAAGCATGTGAAGGTTGTTATCTCAACAATTCTAAACTTCATTGGAAGCATTGAACTTCCACACTAAAAAGACAACATCGATTGTCGTCAACATAGCTATGGAAGTTAGGGTGATTTGAAAACCAAAAACAACTAAATTGCATGATGATTTAATGACGTAATAATGAATAGAACAATTTCACACCAACAATAGTCAATATGTGGCGCACAATAAACATGTGTACCTATGAATATACCACACCCAACACTGACACCTAGTTACAGTGTTGAAATTAAAGATCATCACACGGAGAACAATGTGAACCAAGTAAAAACGATGATGAAATGGGAGAAGATTGATGCACTGACGATACCTTCTATTCTGAGAGGGAGGCTTCAAAGAGAGGAAAAAGGCTGGATGCATCTGTTTGTTCTCCAACCGCCGCATCAAATGTAGAGGAGATGGGTGGCACGTCCCCCTAATGTCGGGATGGCTCACCGGCGAGGTCTCCCTAGGGGCCCATCGTGTGGGAGATGGAGCGGGGGAATCAAATACGGGCAGAGTGGGTGGATGGTGTGGCCGGCGTTGAGGTGTGAAGGCAGCACGCCGCGTAGTAGATGGCAACTGGCGGCACAACTGGAGAGTACAGCAGAGGTGCGATTGACGGCGAGCCCGCTTCTCTTCTCTCCTCTTCTTTCTCCTCCAACTAAGCAAAGATATAATATTTTAATTCTTATAGCCTGGTTATGTCACCTTATTGTACATAGCGTGATATGCCGGTGGTTAGCATATGTGTGAAATGGTTTTATCTAAAACCGTGAGACTAAGCTAGAACCAAGGGGTGTTGAGTGGTCTGAGTGGTAGGGCGTTTGCTTCTAAATCAGCCTACTGCTACAAAGCGTTTCCCAATGTTAAATTGTTTAGCATCACCATCTCGTGCTATCCATCTGGATCAAACTCGATCGATCCGAGCAGCCGTGCTCATGGTTCTCCAGCGTCCGGCTGATCTCCCGTTGATGCGCCCTAGCAGCCGCTCCTGCACGCATCCCCACATCGCCGCCGGATCTTCCTCCTGGTCAACTCGTCCCAGCAGGCCGTCGCCCTGGTTCGCACGGGCCACCGACTCTTCCTCTTCAAGCTCGGTCGCTGCAGCCGGATCTTCCACCTGGTCCATCCCAAGCCCGTACCGCAAGCAGGTGCAGCACAGGCCCCCTAAAACTTTTGGGCCCTAAAATTTATCTTAAATAGCAATTAACCATATTAATCACAAGTGTAATTAAAAATGAATGTTTAACCTCCTGTGCAACATTCCAACTTCCAACGCCAACCACATCCCACACAATGACACAACGCCAACTATCTGAAGTAACCTTATAATTAGTATTTTGCATATAAAAGGCCTAATTTCAAATTTTGTACTGGGCCCCAGATGAAGGAAATATGCCCTAGAGGCAATAATAAAGTTATTATTTATTTCCTTATTTCATGGTAAATGTTTATTATTCATGCTAGAATTGTATTAACCGGAAACATAATACATGTGTGAATACATAGACAAACAGAGTGTCACTAGTATGCCTCTACTTGACTAGCTCGTTAATCGAAGATGGTTATGTTTCCTAGCCATAGACATGAGTTGTCATTTGATTAACAGGATCACATCATTAGGAGAATGATGTGATTGACATGACCCATTCCATTAGCTTAGCACCCGATCGTTTAGTATGTTGCTATTGCTTTCTTCATGACTTATACATGTTCCTATGACTATGAGATTATGCAACTCCCATTTGCCGGAGGAACACTTTGTGTTCTACCAAACGTCACAACGTAAATGGGTGATTATAAAGGTGCTCTACAGGTGTCTCCAAAGGTAGATGTTGCGTTGGCGTATTTCGAGATTAGGACTTGTCACTCCAATTGTCGGAGAGGTATCTCTGGGCCCTCTCGGTAATGCACATCACTTAAGCCTTGCAAGCAATGCAACTAATGAGTTAGTTGCGAGATGATGTATTACAGAACGACTAAAGAGACTTGCCGGTAACAAGATTGAACTAGGTATTGGATACCGACGATCGAATCTCGGGCAAGTAACATACCGATGACAAAGGGAACAACGTATGTTGTCATGCGGTCTGACCGATAAAGATCTTCGTAGAATATGTAGGAGCCAATATGGGCATCCAGGTCCCGCTATTGGTTATTGACCAGAGAGGTGTCTCGGTCATGTCAACATAGTTCTTGAACCCATAGGGTCCGCATGCTTAACGTTCGTTGACGATATAGTACTATGTGAGTTATGTATGTTGGTGACCGAATGTTGTTCGGAGTCCGGGATGAGATCACGGACATGACGAGGAACTCCGGAATGGTCCGGACACAAAGTTTGATATATGGGATAATAGTGTTTGGTCACCGGAAGGGTTCTGGAAATCACCGGAAGGGGTTCCAGATGTTTCCCGAAATGTTTGGGTACGAGAACACTTTATTTGGGCCAAAGGGGAAAGCCCACAAGGTTTTTGGAAAGCGCAAAAGAAAGTTTTGCGGAGTCCAGGGGCCAGACGCCAGGGTCCCTGGCGTCTGGGTCCAGACGCCGGGAACCCTGGCGTCTGGCCCTAGAGTCCGAGAAGGACTCTTGCCTTTCGGGTGAAACCGACTTTGTGGAGGCTTTTACTCCAAGTTTCGACCCCAGGGCTCAACATATAAATAGAGGGGCAGGGCTAGCACAAAAGACACATGAAGAAACACCAAGCCATGTGCCGGCAACCCCGTCTCCTCTAGTTTATCCTCCGTCATAGTTTTCGTAGTGCTTAGGCGAAGCCCTGCGGAGATTGTTCTTCACCAACACCGTCACCACGCCGTCGTGCTGCCGGAACTCATCTACTACTTCGCCCCTCTTGCTGGATCGAGAAGGCGAGGACGTCACCGAGCCGTACGTGTGCAGAACTCGGAGGTGCCGTGCTTTCGGTACTTGGATCGGTCGGATCGTGAAGACGTACGACTACATCAACCGCGTTGATATAACGCTTCCGCTTACGGTCTACGAGGGTACATAGACAACACTCTCCCCTCTCGTTGCTATGCATCACCATGATCTTGCGTGTGCGTAGGAATTTTTTTGAAATTACTACGTTACCCAACAGTGGCATCCGAGCCTAGGTTTTATGGTTTGATGTTATGTGCACGAGTAGAACACAAGTGAGTTGTGGGCGATATAAGTCATACTGCCTACCAGCATGTCATACTTTGGTTCGGCGGTATTGTTGGACGAAGCGGCCCGGACCGACATTACGTGTACGGTTACGCGAGACCGGTTCTCCCGACGTGCTTTGCACATAGGTGGCTTGCGGGTGACAGTTTCTCCAACTTTAGTTGAACCGAGTGTGGCTACGCCCGGTCCTTGCGAAGGTTAAAACGACATCAACTTGACAAACTATCATTGTGGTTTTGATGCGTAGGTAAGATTGGTTCTTGCTTAAGCCCGCAACAGCCACGTAAAACTTGCAACAAACAAAGTAGAGGACGTCTAACTTGTTTTTGTAGGGCATGTTGTGATGTGATATGGTCAAGACATGATGCTAAATTTTATTGTATGAGATGATCATGTTTTGTAACCGAGTTATCGGCAACTGCAGGAGCCATATGGTTGTCGCTTTATTGTATGCAATGCAATCGCGCTGTAATGCTTTACTTTATCACTAAGCGGTAGCGATAGCCGTGGAAGCATAAGATTGGCGAGACGACAACGATGCTACGATGGAGATCAAGGTGTCGCGCCGGTGATGATGGTGATCATGACGGTGCTTCGGAGATGGAGATCACAGGCACAAGATGATGATGGCCATATCATATCACTTATATTGATTGCATGTGATGTTTATCTTTTATGCATCTTATCTTGCTTTGATTGACGGTAGAATTATAAGATGATCTCTCACTAAATTATCAAGAAGTGTTCTCCCTGAGTATGCACCGTTGCGAAAGTTCTTCATGCTGAGACACCACGTGATGATCGGGTGTGATAGGCTCTACATTCAAATACAACGGGTGCAAAACAGCTGCACACGCGGAATACTCAGGTTATACTTGATGAGCCAAGCATATACAGATATGGCCTCGGAACACGGAGACCGAAAGGTCGAGCGTGAATCATATAGTAGATATGATCAACATAATGATGTTCACCAATGAAACTACTCCATCTCACGTGATGATCGGACATGGTTTAGTTGATTTGGATCATGTGATCACTTAGAGGATTAGAGGGATGTCTATCTAAGTGGGAGTTCTTAAGTAATATGATTAAATTGAACTTAAATTTATCATGAACTTAGTCCTGGTAGTATTTTGCAAATCATGTTGTAGATCAATAGCTCGCGTTGTTGCTTCCCTGTGTTTATTTTGATATGTTCCTAGAGAAAATTGTGTTGAAAGATGTTAGTAGCAATGATGTGGATTGGATCCGTGATCTGAGGTTTATCCTCATTGCTGCACAGAAGAATTATGTCCTTGATGCACCGCTAGGTGACAGACCTATTGCAGGAGCAGATGCAGACGTTATGAACGTTTGGCTAGCTCAATATGATGACTACTTGATAGTTTAGTGCACCATGCTTAACGGCTTAGAATCGGGACTTCAAAGACGTTTTGAACGTCATGGACCATATGAGATGTTCCAGGAGTTGAAGTTAATATTTCACGCAAATATCCGAGTTGAGAGATATGAAGTCTCCAACAAGTTCTATAGCTAAAAGATGGAGGAGAATCGCTCAACTAGTGAGCATGTGCTCAGATTGTCTGGGTACTACAATCACTTGAATCAAGTGGGAGTTAATCTTCTAGATAAAATAATGATTGACAGAATTCTCTAGTCACCATCACCAAGTTAGTAGAACTTCGTGATGAACTATAATATGCAAGGGATAACAGAAACGATTCCCAAGCTTTTCATGATGATGAAATCGATGAAGGTAGATATCAAGAAAGAGCATCAAGTGTTGATGGTTGACAAGATCACTAGTTTCAAGAAAAGGGCAAAAGAAAAAAAGGGGAACTTCAAGAAAAACAGCAAGCAAGTTGCTGCTCATGTGAAGAAGCCCAAGTCTGGTCCTAAGCTTGAGACTAAGTGCTTCTACTGCAAAGGGACTGGTCACTGGAAGCGGAACTACCCCAAGTGATTGGCGGATAAGAAGGATGGCAAAGTGAACATAAGTATATTTGATATACATGTTATTGATGTGTACTTTACTAGTGTTTATAGCAACCCCTCAGTATTTGATACTAGTTCAGTTGCTAGGATTAGTAACTCGAAACGGGAGTTGCAGAATAAACAGAAACTAGTTAAGGGTGAAGTGACGATGTGTGTTGGAAATAGTTCCAAGATTGATATGATCATCATCGCACACCCCCTATACTTTCGGGATTAGTGTTGAACCTAAATAAATGTTATTTGGTGTTTGCGTTGAGCATGAATATGATTTGATCATGTTTATTGCAATACGGTTATTCATTTAAGTTAGAGAACAATTGTTGTTCTGTTTACATGAATAAAACCTTCTATGGTTATACACACCAACGAAATGGTTTGTTGGATCTCGATCGTAGTAATACACATATTCATAATATTGAAGCCAAAAGATGCAAAGTTAATAATGATAGTGCAACTTATTTTTGGCACTGCCGTTTAAGTCATATTAGTGTAAAGCGCATGAAGAAACTCCATGCTGATGGGCTTTTGGAATCACTTGATTATGAATCACTTGATGCTTGCGAACCATGCCTTATGGGCAAGATGACTAAAGACTCTGTTCTCCGGAACAATGGAGCGAGCAACTGACTTATTGGAAATAATACATACTGATGTATGCGATCCGATGAGTGTTGAAGCTCGCGGCAAGTATCATTATTTTCTGACCTTCACAAATGATTTGAGTAGATATGGGTATATCTACTTGATGAAACACAAGTCTGAAACATTTGAAAAGTTCAAAGAATTTCAGAGTGAAGTGGAGAATCATCGTAACAAGAAAATAAAAATTTCTATGATATGATCGCAGAGGTAAAATATTTGAGTTACGAGTTTGGCCTTCAGTTAAAACAATGTGAAATAGTTTCACTACTCACGCCACCTGGAACACCACAGTGTAATGGTGTGTCAGAACATCGTAACCGTACTTTAGTGGATATAGTACAATCTATGATGTTTCTTACCGATTTACCAATATCGTTTTGGGATCATGCATTAGAGACAGCTGCATTCACATTAAAAAGGGGGCACCATCTAAGTCCGTTGAGACGACACAATATGAACTATGGTTTGGCAAGAAACTAAAGTTGTCGTTTCTTAAAGTTTGGGGTTACAATGCTTATAAGAAAAAGTTTCATCATGATAAGCTCAAACCCAAATCGGAGAAATGTGTCTTCATAGGATACCCAAAGGAGACAGTTGGGTACACCTTCTATCACAGATCCGAAGGCAAGACATTCATTGCTGAGAATGGATACTTTCTAGAGAAGAAGTTTCTCTCGAAAGAAGTGAGTGGGAGGAAAGTAGAAAACTTGATAAGGTAATTGTACCTTCTCCCTTATTGGAAAGTAGTTCATCATAGAAATCTGTTCTTGTGACTACTGCACCAATTAGTGAGGAAGCTAATGATGATGATCATGTAACTTCAGATCAAGGTACTACCGAATCTCGTAGGTAAACCAGAGTGTGATCCGCACCAGAGTGGTACGGTAATCCTGTTCTGGAAGTCATGTTACTAGACCATGACGAACTTGCGAACTATGAGGAAGCGATGATGAGCCCAGATTCCGCGAAATGGTTTGAGGCCATGAAATCTGAGAAATGATCCATATATGAGAACAAAGTATGGACTTTGATGGATTTGCCCGATGATCGGCAAGCCATAGAAAATAAATGGATCTTCAAGAGGAAGATGGACGCTGATAGTAGTATTACTATTTACAAAGCTAGAATTGTCGCAAAAGGTTTTCGACAAGTTCAAAGTGTTGACTACGATAAGAGTTTCTCACTCGTATCTATGCTTAAGTCTGTCCGAATCGTGTTAGCAATTGCCACATTTTATGAAATCTGGCAAATGGATAAACAAAACAGCATTCCTTAATGAATTTATTAAAGAAGAGTTGTATATGATGCAACCAGAAGGTTTTGTCAATCCTAAAGGTGTTAACAAAATGCGCAAGCTCCAGCGATCCATCTATGGACTGGTGCAAGCATCTCAGAGTTGGAATATACGCTTTGATGAGTTGATCAAAGCATATAGTTTTATACAGACTTGCGGTGAAGCCTGTATTTACAAGAAAGTGAGTGGGAGCACTACATCATTTCTGATAAGTATATGTGTATGACATATTGTTGATCGGAAATAATGTAGAATTATTCTGCAAAGCATAAAGGAGTGTTTGAAAGGATTTTTTCAAAGAAAACTTCGGTGAAGCTGCTTACATATTGAGTATCAAGATCTATAGAGATAGATCAAGACGCTTGATAAGTTTTTTCAATGAGTACATACCTTGACAAGAATTTGAAGTAGTTCAAAATGGAGCAGTCAAAGAAAGAGTTCTTGCCTGTGTTACAAGGTGTGAAGTTGAGTAAGACTCAAAGCCCGACCACGGCAGAAGATAGAAAGAGAATGAAAGTCATTCCCTATGCCTCAGTCATAGGTTCTATAAAGTATGCCATGCTGTGTACCAGATCTATTGTATACCATACACTGTGTTAAGAGAGGGAGTACAATAGTGATCTAGGAGTAGATCAATGGACAGCGGTCAAAATTATCCTTACTGGAATAAGGATATGTTTCTCGATTACGGAGGTGACAAAAGGTTCGTCATAAAGGGTTACGTCGATGCAAGTTTTGACACTAATCTAGATGAATCTAAAGTCTCAATCTAGATACATATTGAAAGTGGGAGCAATTAGCTAGAGTAGCTCCGTGCAGAGCATTGTTGACATAAATATTTGCAAAATACTTACGGATCTGAATATAACAGAACCGGTGACTAAAATTATCTCACAAGCAAAACATGACCACACCTTAGTACTCTTTGGGTGTTAATCACATAGCGATGTGAACTAGATTACTGGCTCTAGTAAACCCTTTGGGTGTTGGTCACATATCGATGTGGACTATGGGTGTTAATCACATGGTAATGTGAACTATTGCTGTTAAATCACATGGCGATGTGAACTAGATTATTGACTCTAGTGCAAGTGGGAGACTGAAGGAAATATGCCCTAGAGGCAATAATAAAGTCATTATTTATTTCCTTATTTCATGGTAAATGTTTATTATTCATGCTAGAATTGTATTAACTGGAAACATAATACATGTGTGAATACATAGACAAACAGAGTGTCACTAGTATGCCTCTACTTGACTAGCTCGTTAATCGAAGATGGTTATGTTTCCTAGCCATAGACATGAGTTGTCATTTGATTAACGGGATCACATCATTAGGAGAATGATGTGATTGACATGACCCATTCCATTAGCTTAGCACCCGATCGTTTAGTATGTTGCTATTGCTTTCTTCATGACTTATATATGTTCCTATGACTATGAGATTATGCAACTCCCATTTGCCGGAGGAACACTTTGTGTGCTACCAAACGTCACAACGTAAATGGGTGATTATAAAGGTGCTCTACAGGTGTCTCCAAAGGTAGATGTTGGGTTGGCGTATTTCGAGATTAGGATTTGTCACTCCGATTGTCGGAGAGGTATCTCTGGGCCCTCTCGGTAATGCACATCACTTAAGCCTTGCAAGCAATGCAACTAATGAGTTAGTTGCGAGATGATGTATTACGGAACGAGTAAAGAGACTTGCCGGTAACAAGATTGAACTAGGTATTGGATACTGACGATCGAATCTCGGGCAAGTAACATACCGATGACAAAGGGAACAACGTATGTTGTTATGCGGTCTGACCGATAAAGATCTTCGTAGAATATGTAGGAGCCAATATGGGCATCCAGGTCCCGCTATTGGTTATTGACCAGAGAGGTGTCTCGGTCATGTCTACATAGTTCTCGAACCCGTAGGGTCCGCACGCTTAACGTTCGTTGACGATATAGTACTATGTGAGTTATGTATGTTGGTGACCGAATGTTGTTCGGAGTCCGAGATGAGATCACGGACATGACGAGGAACTCCGGAATGGTCCGGAGACAAAGTTTGATATATGGGATAATAGTGTTTGGTCACCGGAAGGGTTCCGGAAATCACCGGAAGGGGTTCCGGATGTTTCCAAAAATGTTTGGGTACGAGAACACTTTATTTGGGCCAAAGGGGAAAGCCCACAAGGTTTTTGGAAAGCGCAAAAGAAAGTTTTGCGGAGTCCAGGGGCCAGACGCCAGGGTCCCTGGCGTCTGGGTCCAGACACCGGGAACCCTCGCGTCTGGCCCTGGAGTCCGAGAAGGACTCTTGCCTTTCGGGTGAAACCGACTTTGTGGAGGCTTTTACTCCAAGTTTCGACCCCAGGGCTCAACATATAAATAGAGGGGCAGGGCTAGCACAAAAGACACATCAAGAAACACCAAGCCGTGTGCCGGCAACCCCGTCTCCTCTAGTTTATCCTCCGTCATAGTTTTCGTAGTGCTTAGGCGAAGCCCTGCGGAGATTGTTCTTCACCAACACCGTCACCACGCCGTCGTGCTGCCGGAACTCATCTACTACTTCGCCCCTCTTGCTGGATTGAGAAGGCGAGGACATCACCGAGCCGTACGTGTGCAGAACTCGGAGGTGCCGTGCTTTCGGTACTTGGATCGGTCGGATCGTGAAGACGTACGACTACATCAACCGCGTTGATATAATGCTTCCGCTTACGGTCTACGAGGGTACGTAGACAACACTCTCCCCTCTTGTTGCTATGCATCACCATGATCTTGCGTGTGCGTAGGAATTTTTTTGAAATTACTATGTTACCCAA
This sequence comes from Triticum monococcum, assembly GCA_034509565.1. NCBI lineage: Eukaryota > Viridiplantae > Streptophyta > Magnoliopsida > Poales > Poaceae > Triticum > Triticum monococcum. The sequence continues at coordinate 345,063,466 of CM067847.1, forward strand.
CACCAGATTCTCAGGTACGGCCCTGGTCCATCCCGCCTCAGCAGGTTGTCGCCCTGTTCACGAGGGCCTCCTGCTGCAACTCGTCCCGTCACCGGCTGCTTCTCTGCTCCGCCCGCTGCCGTGACCACCGGCCTATGCTCCGCCCGCCTTCCGTCGCCGCCGGACCACCAGCCTCTGCTCCGCCTGCCCTCCACATATCAGCCACCGACAGCCTGCCGCGGGTCCTCTGCACATCTGCCGCCGGCCCCCATCGACGCGAGTGTCCTCGTTGTCCTAATCAAATCGACTGCTTGTGAGTTGTTCATGTGATCGCGGGCATCTTGTGATCTGCTTCTGACCGGCTCGGCTCATGTGACCAGCCTGGCTCAGCTCTCGTGTCCGGCTCGGCTCTGCTCGTTCGGTTGTTGGACTGCTCTCTGACTCGGTTCTGAGGATTAGTTGGCTTGCTCATAAAAAAAGAGAGTGCAATATCCAGTTCTTCTGATCCTGATAGGGATGCAACCAGGATTGCCGCTGATCTGGTTATAACTAGGGCACTGATCCGCGCCGGTGCGCCGGCCGAACGATTCGGTCGGTCCAATGCCCAGCGTCCGATCGCTTCGCCCGGGCCATTAGATCACGCCCTTCCATCGTCCTCTTCCTTGCGTGCACGAGCGACAACGACTCCTTTCATCCCCGTGGTGCTAATCTCGCTCGCGCACGCCTCCCCATCTCGCCCCCCGACGCTAATCTCGCTTGCGCAGGCCTACCTGTATCGCCTCTCCCCTCCTCCCCCGGTGCAGGTCGTTGACTGCTTCTTCTTCCCTCCCAACACCTTCCAGAACGTCTTCCAGGATCACTAAAAGCTTCATCTGGCGACAAAAAAAGCTTCATCCGACGATGAAAAAGCTTCATCTGGATAACATGGATGTAGCTTCATGCATGTATGGTTGTAACATTTACTTCTGCCGGTTGCAGCTTTCTAGTCGTAGGTTGAAGCCGCCTGCCATCATCGGCCACAAGTTCGTCGTCGTTTGATGCAAACATGTCAGTCCACCCCGCCGAAACATTTTTGTAACCTCTCGTAGCTTTTTTGAAGCACGGTTGTAGCTTCCTGATCTCCAGCTGCATCCATTTGTCGTCTCCAGCCACAAAACTGCACAGCCGCCAATTGTAGCAAATATCGACGCTGGTTGTAGCAAAAACCAGCTGTGGTTCCAGCTCGCTTGTTGGTTGAAGCAAAAATCAACTATGGTTCCAGCTTTTGCGTTGGTCGATTGTATCAAAAAATGGCTGGTTCCAGCTTCGCTGTCTGCTTCTCGATGATGCAACCATAGGACTAGGAGGAGGGCAGTTCCAGCAAAGGAGGAGGGTGGCGCTCGCCGGAGCAGTGCCGACGGAGCCAGCCTGAGGCATCTTGGGGTGGTTGCTGGCCATGGCGACGACAACGCAAGCAGCCTCGCCGGTCTAGCCTGGTTGCTGGCCATGGCGACAACGACGGAGAGGAAAGAAGTGGTGCAGGCAGACGAGCTCTCGAAGGGAGAAAAGACGATCAAAGGGATAATATTTTTGTGGACTAGCGGCACTGGGATAAAGACGTGCGTGGGACCCAGTCCACGTCACGCGCGTGCAGCGGACCGACGCAAAAGTTCCGCCGGCACGACGATCATAAACGTTTCCCTTATAACTAGCAGGTCTTGGATTATTCGGATTCTTTTCGTTTATCAAGATAATCTGGCTGCCTACACTCAGTGATGTGATGTGATGCTCGTGTTGCGGCTGCCCTCGCTTCGAGTGTTCTACCTCAATTTGCTTTTGAGTTTATGGGGCTGAGTAATGTCTTTGAGATGTGGACTCATCTTTGCCAGCGCTATCATCCCTTTGATGATTCTTTCTACCTATTTGTGGTTCGCCAGGAGCATGCTCTTCAGCAAGAAGACTATACTATTGATGAGTTTGATTGATTAATAATAAATTAGTTATGGCATTATAGAGATTTTCTTGAGTATAACATCAACAAAAATTTAACTAACATAAACCCACCCAAAAACATTATGCGGAGCATGTCTTGTGAGTGCCTGTCACTCCTTGTGTTTCATAACACCACACTGAAGAACATCATAATTTTATACTAACAAGCTTCTTATTTGTGCCTTAATCCATTTAGGAAGCATTTTTTCTAACTTAACTTGGGCATAATGAAATATGTATAACCTTTAAGATGGAAACAAGCCTAAAATACTTTTCTGGCATTATCTCCACATAAACCAATTGAATATGGATATTCTTCTAAACCCCCAAAAGAAGGATATAAGGGCATCTCCAACGGCAACCCGCAAATTTCTTCCCACATCCGTTCGCGGACAAGGGGAACAGTCCGCGGACACGGATGCGGGAGAACGCCGTCCAACGCTGTCCACATACATTGCAAACACTTTTTCAACAAACCAGATGAAATTCATACAAACATGGGCGGATTTCATACAAACAAGCGACATTCATGCAAACACGGTGGATTTTCATTAGTTTTCAAACATATAAAACAAAAAACCAACCCGACCTTTGATACGTCTCCATTGTATCTATAATTTTTGATTGTTTCATGCCAATATTCTACAACCTTCACATACTTTTGACAACATTTTATATTATTTTTGGGACTAATATATTGATCCAATGCCCAGTGCCAGTTCCCATTTGTTGCATATTTTTTGCTTCGTAGAATATCCAAATCAAACAAAGTACAAACGCGATAAAAATTTACGGAGATTTATTTTGGAATATAAGTGATTTTTGGGAGAAAGAATCAACGCGAGACGATGCTCGATGGGCCACAAGGTTAGACGGCGCGCCCCTGCCCTAGGCGCGCCGGGCAGGCTTGTGGGGCACCTGCAAGTCAGTTAGAGGTGTCCTTCAGCCACAAGAAAGATAATATCCGGATAAAAAGCCCCTCAAAATGTCAGCCAAATTAGATTTACGGGTCTCCAGGAATTTAAGAAACGGTTTTTGGCCAGAAAACAGAAACGTGAAACAAAAGGGAACAGAGGAAGAGATCCAATCTCGGAGGGGCTCCTGCCCTCCGGGAGCCATGGAGACCATGGACCAGAGGGGAAACCTCCACCATCTAGGGGGAGGCCAAGGAAGAGGAATAAAGAGGGGGGCTCTCTCCCCCTCTGTCCTGATGGCACCAGAGTGCCGCCGAGGCAACCATCATGAAGGCGTTCTACGCCAACAACTTCGCCACCGTCATCATCAACTCTCTCCCCCTCTATGCAGTGGTGTAACACCTCTTATCCCCATTGTAATCGCTACTTAAACATGGTGCTTTATGCCACATATTATTATCCAATGATGTGTTGCCATCCTATGATGTTTGAGTAGGTTCGTTTTGTCCTATGGGTTGATTGATGATCGTGATTGGTTTGAGTTGTATGTTTTATTTTGGTGCCATCCTATGGTGCCCTGCGTGTCGTGCAAGCGTGTGGGATTACCACCGTAGGGTGTTGCAATACATTCATAATTCTCTTATAGTGGATGGCGAGAGTGACAGAAGCTTATACCCAAGTAAGGGGATTGTTGCGTATGGGAGAGGACTTGTTACTTAATGCTATGGTTGGATGATCTTTCGTAGTTGCGGATGCTTGCTAGAGTTCCAATCATAAGTCCATATGATCTAAGTACGGAAAGTATGTTAGCTCATGCCTCTCCCTCATATAAAATTGCAATAATGATTACCGGTCCAGTTATCGATTTCCTAGGGACAAATCATTCTCTCGTGTTACAAAAAGCTCAACTTTTATTAGCTCGCAAAGTACTTCTAGTTTTATTCCTGCAAAGTAGTTCTAGCATTACACCTACAAAGTACTTCTAGTTTCATACTTGTTCTAGGTAAAGAAAACGTTAAGTGTGCATAGAGTTGTATCGGTGGTCGATAGAACTTGAAGAGAATATAAATTCTACTTTAGCTCCTCCCTAGGTTTGACACTTATTTATTGAAAAAGCTACAATTGATCCCCTATACTTGTGGGTTATCAACCATAAACCTATCCTATGGCACCGGCGCCCGGCAACCAAGCCCGTGTCATCCTCCATCCGCCATCTCCATGAGCACTGGTGATAAGACCGATGAAGTGAAGTTGTGATCTCCGGTGAGGAAGAGTAGAATGTGGGAGATGGACTGGCCCACATGGGACACAAGGCCCTACCGCCTCCCATGCGGTACTCATCCTCGGAGGAGTCCGCGCCTTGTTCGTTGCCGGTGGACGTGAGGTCCATAGTGGGAATGGAGCCGCCGCGCTGTCGTCGTCCCACCGGGCCATAGGTAGTTCATCGACGGTGTGTAGGAGGTGCATCTTGCATTGTTCTCCTCCGCGATCACCTGGAGGCGCACCTTGGCGACGGTCGCTTCCTGGCGAGTGATGGCTTGAGCACGTATGGCATCATAGATGGCACGTTGCTCCACGACGAAGTTGGCATTCGCCCTGGCCATGGCCTCCACGGCCACCTCGCTCTCGCGCTAGCCGTAGATCTGGCTCTCCGCCAGCAGGTGCTGCTCGAGGAGGAACAAGTTGTATCTTTGTTCCTCCTACGCCTGCTGGAACACCAACAAAGGCGCCGGTGCAGGCTGCACATCCTCCATGGTGGCATTGAAGTGCACCTATGCCTGCTCCATGGTGAAGTCGACATGTGTTGGTGTACTAAAGTAGGGGTCCTTTAGTACCCTAGACTTGTGCACATGCAGTTGTTGGCCTCCGGGCGGCAAGGGCTTGCTGGAGGATAGATCAACCCAAGTCTCAACACTTGGGCACCAAGACCGTGAAGAAGACCTCTAGGCAGGTGACTGAGAAGTACTAAATTAGTATTGAGAATCAAGACTTCAGTTGCCGGCAAGATTCGCACCGGTAAGCCAAGACCTGGCAAGCTACTTGTCGGAAAGTTCTCCCTCTCACCCTTCGGCCGCTCCACCTCATCGACCAGCTGATGGCTCGTCAAGATTAGGTGTCAAGTGGGTAGACGACCTAGGGGGAGTCAATAGGACGCATGTCAGCATGTCGGATGCAGATCAACTTTATCAACACTCGTCTAGTGGACGTGTTAATAAGATAAGCTCATCCACGTCGACGGGGCAGAAGGAGATACGTCTTTTGCCAAAGGATGGCCACCAGCTCAAGGTGCATGGAATGCCCTTATTCTAGTCCAACATGATTAGGTTGGATAGCATCGAGGCCACTATTCACATACATGTAATGACCATGTTGCCACTATGGTGAGCCCTTTTCGTCTATAAAAGGAGGCCCATGACTACCTTGGCACGGGTCGACACCCTGCTCATGCTTACACAGTAGTTGCACCTTGCTCACGTTTTTCTAGCAAGCTGTGCTTGTAACTTGAGCCCCAAGTCAAACCACCCAAACACAGGAGTAGGGTTTTACACCTCCATGGAGACCCAAACATGAGAAATCCTCGCTCATGTACTATTGGATTTGCTCTCTGTGCTTGTCGATCACCCCAACCAAACTGCAAAGGGATCCTTGTCGGTCCCATAGATCATCGTACCCTGACATCTTTGGCGCACCAGGTAGGGGGATCGCTTGCAGATCCACTCCAACAGTCTTCATGCAAGTTGAAGGAAATATGCCCTAGAGGCAATAATAAAGTTGTTATTTTATATTTCCTTATTCATGATAAAGGTCTATTATTCATGCTAGAATTGTATTGATCGGAAACTTAAATACATGTGTGAATATATAAACAAATACCGTGTCCCTAGTGAGCCTCTACTAGACTAGCTCGTTGATCAAAGATGGTTAAAGTTTCCTGACCATGGACATGTGTTGTCATTCGATAACGGGGTCACATCATTAGGAGAATGCTATGATGGAAAAGACCCATCTGTTAGCTTAGCATACTGATCGTTCAGTTTATTGTTATTGCTTTCTTCATGTCAAATACATATTCCTTCGACTATGAGATTATGCAACTCCTGGATACCAAAGGGGTGCCTTATGTGCTATCAAATGTCACAATGTAACTGGGTGATTATAAAGATGCTCTACAGGTATCTCCGAAGGTGTTTGTCGAGTTGGCATAGATCGAGATTAAGATTTGTCACTCCGAGTATCAGAGAGGTATCTCTGGGCCCTCTCGGCAATACACATCATAAAGCTTGCAAGCAAATGACTAAGGAGTTAGTCACGAGGTGATGTATTACGAAACGAGTAAAGAGACTTGCCGGTAACGAGATAGAACTAGGTATGAAGATACCGACGATCGAATCTCGGGCAAGTAACATACCGATAGACAAAGGGAATTACGTATGGTGTCATAACGGTTCGACCGATAAAGATCTTCGTAGAATATGTAGGAGCCAATGTGAGCATCCAGGTTCCGCTATTGGTTATTGACCGGAGAGGTGTCTCGGTCATGTCTACATAGTTCTCGAACCCGTAGGGTCCACACTCTTAACGTTCGATGACGATATCGCATTATATGAGTTATGTGATTTGGTGACCGAATGTTGTTCGGAGTCCCGGATGAGATCACGGACATGAAGAGGAGTCTCGAAATGGTCGAGAAGTAAATATTGATATATAGGACAATAGCATTCAAACACCGGAAGTGTTCCGGAGTGTATCGAGTATTTATCAGAGTATCGGAGGGGTTACTGGAACCCCCCGGGGGAATATATGGGCCATGAGAGGGGAGCACACCAGCCCACAAGTGGTGGCGCGCCCCCCCTATGGCAGGAGGCCAAATTGGGAGAAGGAAAAAGGGGGTTCGGTCCCCCTTTCCTTTCTCTCTTCCCCTTTCCCTTTCTTCTCCGGTGAAATAAGGTAGGGGGCACCATTTGGGGAAACCCCAAGTAGGATTCGGATCCTACTTGGGGCGCACCCTGGCCGCCTCCCCTCTCCCTCTCACCTATATATATATATATATATATGTGGGGGAGGCGCCCCTAGCACACCCCAGACAATTGACTAGCCGTGTGCGGCGCCCCCTCCACCGTTTACACCCCGGTCATATTTTCGTAGTGCTTAGACGAATCTCTGCGGAGATCACTTCACCATCACCGTCACCATGCCGTCATGTTGACAGAACTCATCTACTACCTTGACGTCTTGTTGGATCAAGAAGGCGAGGGATGTCACCGAGCTGAACGTGTGTAGAACGCGAAGGTGCCGTGCGTTCGGTACTTGATTGGTTGAAGCGCGAAGAAGTTCGACTACATCAACCATGTTGAGAAACGCTTCCGCTTACGGTCTACGAGGGTACGTAGACACACTCTCCCCCTATCGTTGCTATGCATCTCGATGGATAGATCATTGCGTGTGCGTAGATTTTTTTTTGTTTTTCCATGCATCTCCATGGATAGATCACTACGCTCGACCCCGACGTTCCCCCGCCTCACCTTCCACAGAAAATGGAACGCCCCGAACTTCCGCATCATCTGGACATCCTCGCTGCCGCTGACGACCAGAGCCCCGCCGCCCAACGACCTCTTCTTCTCTGCCACACATGTTTCTTCTCTGTAAGCACAAACCCTCCTCCTCTATTCGCTCCTGTTATTTTTTTATCGAATCGCTATGTTAGATTAGATAGGTGTAGTAGATCGTTTTTTTTGAACGATTTGTTTACGGTTCAGATCAAACCAGCCAACCGGTTTCATTCTATAAAAACGCATGTGTACGCTTTGTTAAGTTATCGCCCGAGCGATGTTTAGTTACAGATCGCACCCACCTAGGCCCAATAGCGCCCGTTTGTTTTTTATTATCGTTTCTGTTTCTTATTTAGTTTTGTTTTTTATATCTTAAGATCTACAACTCCGATTTTGATGATTCTTTTTTCTACGGTTTCAAAAAAACCAACAAAAAATATTTTTGAACTTTTTAAATTTTGAATTCAAACAAATTTGTTACAAACACTAGATTGCTAATAACTTTTATTTAAAAATATCTTTTTGAATTATTCTTTTTGCAGTGATCACTTGACGTTTTGTCTAAACAGTAGGCTTTTGAAAATTAGTTTTTGTTTATTTTAAAATACGATTTTAGGAAAAACAGTACCGTTTTATATAGTTTAGTGTTATTTTTTTGTCTCTTAGTATTTATTAGTTTAAAAAAAAACTTTTTGTAATTTTGACAAATTTAGTTTTGTTTCACTTATTGAACAGTAAGCAATTTTATTTTATTTTAAAAATATATTTTCCTTAGTTTTGTATGAAAACTTGTATAGATCATAGTTGGAGTTTTATAAAAGCTTTTTATTTGTTTCTTTTGCTACTAAAAGTTTATAAAAAAGTTCTTTCTGTTATTTTAATGAAAACCTATTTTCTTTTCTGTTAACTTATCACTTTAGTATTTTATTTGCTGTTAAGTTTAATTAGGTCAAAAACTACTTTTGTGTTGGTTGTAGTAAAAACTCTATAGTTTCCTTGTAGTTTTCCTTCAAATTTTCTTTGGATTTCTATTTGGTTTTCTTATGGATTTCTTTGTTGCTTTTATTTTGATTGAGTGTTAATATGATTGATAGAATTGATTGCTAGAGTGTTTTGCTTATGTGAATGTTATGTTGACTTAATAGATTTTACATCAGAGTGACGAATAGTATCAAGTTTTCGAGAGCGTTATTATCTTCATCAAGTAATACCAGGCAAGTTCACTTTGACCATGTTTTCCATACCTATGTTTTATTTGCATGTAGTAGCACCCTTTCAACAATCCCTCCAGTAGTGTTATTGTATCTTTTAGTTGAGTAGAATGCATGAGGTAGGAACCCATCTCCCTGTTACCAAGCCCGGGACGTTGTTTCGTTTAAATGCTACGCTATAGTAGACAGGTTTGGTATGAGTGCTCAGGAGTGGTGTGAGAATGGAGGACTCTACCTCAATGACGACAACTTCATGATGGCATCTGCAAGGACTGCATCTTCAGGACCACAAGACTTCAAGACCTCTAGATTTCGAGACTCGAGACAAGAATTCAATACACACTACTGGGTGAAGGACGGATTTGATGGGCACCCTGGAGCAACCAGTGGATGCCCGGGATGCATGGAGAAGCGCCATGACATCTTGCGGAAAGCTTCACCCAGACTCAAAGAGACGGAAGAATACTTCATGCCCGGAAGCTTACCTGTGCAACTGCAAGTCACTCTGGGCTCTGGCTTGGTTGGCCTTAGTTGTGATTCTGGATAAATGGATTAATGGAGTAATGCAATAAGAACGATGACATGATGGAGATATATTCATGTAAGAATATCCCCATCTTTTCATCCTTAATAGCAATGATACATGCGTGTCTTACTGCACCTTCTGTCACTGGGAAAGAACACCGCAAGATCGAACCCATCACAAAGCACCTCTTCCCATGGCAAGAAAAATCGATCTAGTTGGCCTAACTAAACCAAAGATTCAAAGAATAAATACGAGGCTATAAATAATCATGCATATAAGAGAACAAGGAAGACTCAAATAATATTCATGGATAAAAATCATATCATAAACTCAAACTTCATCGGATCCCAACAAACACACCGCAAAAGTCATTACATCAACTAGATCTCCAAGAGACCATTCTATTGAGAATCAAGAGAGAGAGAGAGAGAGAGAGAGAGAGAGAGAGAGAGAGTAAGCCATCTAGCTACTCCCACGGACCCGTAGGTCTATGGTGGAGTACTCACGCATCATCGAAGATGCACCAATGAGGATGATGAACCCCTCTGTGATGGTGTCATATTGGATCTCGTGGTTTTGGAACTTGCGGCGGCTGGAATTGTGTTTCGTCGACTCCCCTAGGGCTTCTGGAATATTTGGGAATTTTTAAGGCGAAGAGGCGGTGGAGGAGACCCCCATGGCCCCCACGACCCCCTGGGCGCGCCTTGGTGGGTTGTGCTCCCCATGGCCCCCCAGGTACTTTCTTGATCCACAAGGTGTCTTCTGGTCCAAAATCAATCTCCAGAAAGTTTCGCTGCATTTGGACTCCGTTTGGTACAAACGTTCTGTGAAGTAAAAAAATAAGCAAAAAACAACAACTAGCACTGGGCACTATGTCAATAGGTTAGTCCCGAAAAATGATAAAAAGTTACTATAAAAGGATGGTAAAACATCTAAGAATGATAATATAACATCATGGAACAATCAAAAATTATAGATACGTTGGAGACGTATCAGCATCCCCAATCTTAATTCCTGCTCGTCCTTGAGTAGGTAAATGATAAAAACAGAATTTTTGATGTGGAATGCTGCCTAACATGTTCATCACATATTCTTTTCTTTTGTAGAATGGACATTTGGACTTTTATATGGTTCAAAGCAATAGTCTAGTCTTGACATGAAGATTTCAATACTCAAGCATATCAACAAGCAACCAAGTATTTCAAAATATCAACACTAAATAAAGTTATCCCTAGCCCATCATGCTCAATCATTGATCCATTCATGAAACACACTCGCATATTAGCTACATCTAATGCTCAAGTATGATCATAGTGCTCCCTAGTTGGTGCTTTATAGGAGAAGATGGATGCTCAAATAAAAATAAAAATTGCATAAAGTAAATAGATAGGCCCTTCGTAGAGGGAAGTAGGGGTTTGTAGAGGCGCTGGAGCTCAAAGCTTAAATTGAGAGATAATTTTTTTTGATAGGCATACTTTTCCTGTCAACGAAAACGACCGAGTAATTCCCAACACTTTCCATGCTAGATATATCAGGCGGTTCCCAAACATAAATAAAGTTCATTCATTTTTCCACCATACTTTCACACTCCATAGCTAGCCGTATCCACAGGTACCATCCGTACCAACACTTCCCAATGAATTTATTATTTGACAACATAAAGTATTTTTTATTTTTGGGATTGGGCATCCCTATTACTGTTGTACTCTCATGCATTGACAAGTGAATAAACACTCATCTTGAGAATAACACATCTACCATGGAAAATATTGTCCACCCCATGCCGCTTCATGAGCGGTACGAGCACACAAAAAGGAAATTCATTTTTAAAATTTAGAGATGGCACATACAAATTTACTTAGAACGGCACAGAAATACCACATATAGGTAGGTATGGTGGACTCATATGGCAAAACTGGTTTTCAGGTTCTTGGATGCACAAGTAGGTTATTGGATCGCCTACCTCAAAGTAATCCTTTTTATGACGTATTTGCAAATAGATTGAGAAGCATACATCCAAGAAACGAAAATTCACATAAGTGAGCATTAAGCATAACTAACACCGAATAATGCACCACAAGTAGGATGTAATTTCACTGCGTAACTATTGACTTTCGTGCTTGCATAGGGAATCACAAAGCTTAACACCAATACTCTTACAAAAGCGTAATTACTCACCAACACGACTCACATATCACTATCATCATATCTCAAAACTATTACAACAAAGCATCAAGTTTATTTTGTACAATGATCTTCATGAAATTTTTATTATGTCCCTCTTGAATATCTATCACGTTGGGACTAATTTCATATGTTGCAGTTGCTTTTGATAAGCTCAAACAAATTTAAGTGAAGAACATGAGCATAAAATTTTTCATCTCTCAAAATAATCTAAGTGAAGCATGAGAGAATTTCTTCAAAAATTTACTAACTCTCAAATAAAACTAAGTGAATCATTAGAGCATTTCTTCAAATATATTAAAGCACACCGTGCTCAAAAAGATATAAGTGAAGCACTAGAGCAATTCTATAGCTTGAAAAAAAATTAAGTGAAGCGTAGAGAGCAATTCTAACAAATCATAGCATAACTTGGCTCTCTCAAATAGGTATGTCCAGCAAGGATAGATGGCACAAACTAAAAATCAAAAGAAGCAAATACTCATATAATACAAGATGCTCCAAGCAAAACTCATGATATGTGACGAATAAAAATATAGCTCCAAGTAAAATTACCTATGGTTGGTAGAAGAAAGAGGGGATGCCTTTTGGGGCATCCCCAAGCTTAGTTGCTTGGTTCTCCTTGAATATTAACTTGGGGTTCCATGGGAATCCCCAAGCTTAGGCGCTTTTCACTCCTTATTACTTCATCCATCGTGATCTCACCCAAAACTTGAAAACTTTAATAACACAAAACTTAACAAAACCTTCATGAGATCCGTTAGCATAATAAAGCAAATCACCACTCTAAGTATTGTTGCAAACCCATTCATATTTTATTATTGCATTGTATATAATGTATTCCAACTTTACCATGCTTATACCCCCAATACAATCTATAGATTCATCAAAATAAGCACACAACGCAACGAAAACATAATCTGTCAAAAAACAAAATAGTCTGTAGTAATATGGAGTTCGACCATACTTTTGAGCTCCAACAATTCTGAAAACTTTGGACAACGTAGGAAATTTGTATATCAATCTTGTGTAAAAAAATCAGAATTTGTTGTCGCTTCTGTGATTTTTAATAATTATTTTACTGGATGCAATAGTTTCTGTTTTCCAACAAGATCAAATCAACTATCACCAAACATAATCCCAAATGCTTACTTGGCACAAACGGTAATTAAAACATGAAAAATACAATCATAACAATAGCATAATTGTGCAAACACTAAAAAACAGAAAGAAAAAGGGAAAATAAATTTTATTCATTGGGTTGCCTCCCAACAAGCGCTATCATTTTATGCCCCTAGCTAAGCATAATGCATAGATTCAATTATTGTCAGCTTTAGTTTTAGCCACCTTAGTAAGGGCTTTCTCGAACCCAGGAGGCTCTTTACTCTTCCCCAAATTCTTAGGAAAGGAAACCGTCCTGAGATCTAGAATATCCAACCGTTTATTGCAAAGAGTAATCAAAGTATTCATGCGATTTGGGTTTCCACTAATATGTTTGAGGGGTTCATTATATTTTTGTAACTCAACCATATGCTTATGCAAATCACTCAATTTGTCTAAAATTTGAACCCCTTCTTATGTAAAAGAAAACCCCCTTTTGGTTCATGGAACTCCCAATATACCCTCTAGGATTTCATAAGCAGCATTGGCATCAAGCTCAATAAAATTCCCTTTTGCGGCAAAATCCAAGAGTTGTCTATGATGCAAAGTTATTCCTATATAAAAATTGTGAAGCAAAATCTTTGCACCCCCTTTAGATTACAGATGCGGTAGGATTCCATTAACCTATACCAATCATCTTCCAAATTTTCTCCTTGTTTCTGTTTGAAGTATAGAACTTCAAAACCTGGTGACAAAGGAGGGGTAATCATACTAGTCATGGCAACAAAGTAGGCAAACAACAACACAAACAAATAGATAGATTTGACGAGACAACGGCGAACGAAAAAGAGGGCAAATAAAAGGAATTTTTTTGTGAAGTGGGGGAGATGAAAATGTGAGGCAAATGGCAACTAATGTAAATTGTAAGGAGATGAGATTTGTGATTAGGAACCTGATAGATGTCGATGATGTTTCCCTGGCAACGACGCCAGAAATTCCTTTTGATGTCGCTTGAAACTGCGTCGGTATTTCCCCAAAGGGGAAGGGATGATACAACACAACCACGGTAGGTATTTCCCTCAGTTGTGAAACCAAGGTATGTATCCAGTAGGAGAACCAAGCAACACTATGTAAACGGTACCTGCACACAAAGAACAAATACTTGCAACCCGATGCGTAAGAGGGGTTGTCAATTCCTCCATGGTAAAAACACAGATAATTTTGTGGTAGTTTGGATAAATAGATCTCGATAAAACACGAAATAAAAGATGCAAACAAAAAGTGTAGCAAGGTATTTTTGGGTTTTTGGAATAATAGGTCTGAAAATAAAAGTGGCAAATAATAGATAAGAAAGCAAATATGATAAAGAATAGACTCCGGGGCCGTAGATTTCACTAGTGGCTTCTCTCAAGATATAGGACACGGTGGGTAAACAAATTACTATTGGGCAATTGATAGAAGATCAAATAATTATGACGATTTCCAAGGCAATGTTCAATATATAGGCATCACGTCCAAGATTAGTAGACCAACTCCTGCCTGTATATACTACTATTATTCACATCGACTGCTATCCAACATGCATCTAGTGTATTAAGTTCATGGAGAAACAAAGTAATGCAATAAGAATGATGACATGATGCAGACGAGATCTATTCATGTAGGAATAGTCCCCATCTTGTTATCCTTAATAGAAATGATACGTGTGTGTCTTGCTTCCCCTTTTGTCACTGGGAAAGAACACTGCAAGATCGAACCCATCTTAAAGCACCTCTTCCCATGGCGAGAAAAATCGATCTAGTTGGCCTAACTAAACCAAAGATTCAAAGAAGAAATACGAGGCTATAAATAATCATGCATATAAGAGATCAAGGAAGACTCAAATAATATTCATGGATAAAAATCTGATCATAAACTCAAACTTCATCGAATCCCAACAAACACACCACAAAAAGTCATTACATCAACTAGATCTCCAAGAGACCATTGTATTGAGAATCAAAAGAGAGATGAAGCCATCTAGCTACTGCCTACGGACCCGTAGGTCTATGGTGGACTAATCACGCATCATCAGAGAGGCACCAATGAGGATGATGAACCCCTCCGTGATGATGTTAGATTAGATCTCATAGTTCTGGAACTTGCGGCGTCTAGAATTGTGTTTTGTCAACTCCCCTAGGGTTTCTGGAATATTTGGGAATTTATAGGGCGAAGAGGCGGTGGAGGAGACCCCCGTGGGCCGCACAACCCCCTTGGCATGCCCTGGTGGGTTGTGATCCCCACGGGCCTCCCTCAGGTGTTTTCTTGATCCCCAAGGTGTCTTCTGGTACAAAAAAAATCTCCAAAAAGTTTCGCCGCGTTTGGACTCTGTTTCGTACTGATATTCTGCGAAGTAAAAAACAAGCAAAAAACAGCAACTGCCATTGGGCACTATGTCAATAGGTTAGTCCCAAAAAATGATATAAGTTGCTATAAAATGATGGTAAAACATCCAAGAATGATAATATAATAACATGGAACAATAAAAATTATAGATACGTTGGAGATGTATCAGTGGGCGAGCGAGATCAACACGGCCGAACCAACAATAGAGGCGCAGAAGCCGCTCAAGTGGTCTGACACGCCCATTGTCTTAGACACCGAGGACAACCCTGACCGCACCATTGTGGTCGGGTGTTTGCCTTTGCTAGTCTCACCAACAGTTCGCAACCTCAAGGTGACGAAAATACTAGTTGACGGTGGGGCCGGCTTGAACCTGATCTCACCTGATGTGATTAGGAGGCTGCAAATCCCTGATGGAGATCTCCGAGAAATGGGAACCATTTAAGGGATCAATCTGGGGAGGAGCCAGCCCACCAGCAAGGTTACCTTGCTGGTCACTTTTGGGACTGAGCTAAACTACACGACTGTGAAGGTCATTTTCGACGTCGTCAAGATGCCGTTGCCCTATGATGGCATTCTTGGCCATCCGGCCTTGGCAAAGTTTATGGTTGTGTCCCATTACGCCTATAACACTCTGAAGATGTCGGGCCCGATGAGCATCATCACCATCCACTACGACAAGAAGGGCGCAATCATTTGTGCTGACAAGCTCTACCGAGGCAGTGGCAGCATCTGCCATCAAGGCACCTGCTTCTGCCGACAAAGCTCCCGGGGGAGGAAAGAAGAAGAAGACAGGCAAGAACTGTGACATGGACTCTGGGAAGCGCATCTCTTCGGAGTGTAGCACACCCATCGAGGACATACCGTAGAGCTCTACTGGCAATAGCAAGAAGACCAAGGACTCACCACCTTCTATGAAGCAAGTCTCTACAAGATAGGATGGCACTGTCGATACTTTTACCATGAGCGCCACCCTTGATGGCGAATAGGAAAGCATGCTCATTGCCTTCCCGTGGGGGAATATTGGTGTGTTTGCATGGAAACCATCAGATATCCCCGGTGTTCCCAGGGAGGTGATTGAGCACCACCTTACTATCTGTCTTGATGCGAGACCCGTCAAGCAGAAGGTCGGGAAGTAGGCTTTCGAGTGGCAATAGTTTGTCGCCCAAGAAATCCAAAAACTAGATGCAACAGGCTTGGTCAGAGGAGCGCTACACCCAACTTGGCTAGCAAACCCAGTGGTCGTTCGCAACGAAAATGGGAAGCGGAGGCTTTGTTTTGGCTTCACTGATATAAACAAATCATCCCCAAAGGACCCCTTTCACTTGTCATGAATTGATCAGATTGTGGACTCCACAGCCAGCTGCGATCTACTCTTGTTTCTTGATGCCTACTCTGGTTATCATCAGATCTTCATGGCCAAGGAGGATGAGGAGAAGACAACATTCATTACTCCATGTGGTATGTACTGCTTTGTATGCATGCCTTTCAGATTAAAGAGTGCTAGAGCAGCATTTACAAGGGTTGTGCAAATTGGTTTTGGTTCCCAACTACACAGAAATGTGGAAGCCTACATGGATGATATAGTGGTCAAACCCAGGCTTGATCCAAGATTTAAAAGAGGCATTTGCAAATTTGCGTAACATCTACTTGAAGCTCACCCTGAGAAGTGTGTGTTTGGCGTCTTGTCCGGCAAGCTTCTCGGGTTCTTTTATCTCAACGCGGAGTTGAAGCAAACCCCGACAATATTAAGGCAATTGAGCAGTTGGAGACACCAAAGCGCGTCAAAGACGTATGGCGTCTTGCTGGTTGTGTCACAACTCTAAGTAGGTTCATCTCCAAGTCAGCTGAGCGTGCCTTGCCATTTTTCAAAATCTTGAAAAAGGCAAGTCCGAGACAATGGAACCCTAAAGCGGGGGCTGAGCTCCAAGAGTTGAAGGAGTACCTCTCCTCTCTGCCAATACTAGTTGCACCAATCCCACGAGAACCATTGTTGCTATACTTAGCGGCAACCAATCAAGTGGTCAACGCTGCACTAGTGGACGAGAGGGAAATAGAAGACAAAGAAATAGCAACCGCAGAGCCTCAAGCCAGAATATTTTCTGGCAAGGTCAGATGCCGACAACCCAAGTTCAACGCAGGAAAATGGGACATAACAATAAGTGTTGAAGAAGAAGATGGTGCAGCGCCCAGTTTACTTTGTCAGTTCTCTTCTCCAGGGGGCTAGGTCAAGGTACTCTAGTGTGGAGAAGTTGCTCTTTGTCCTCCTCATGGCCTCAAGGAAGTTGCGCCATTACTTCCAAGCACATCACATCACCGTCGTCACTCGCTTTCCACTGCAGCACATCTTGAGAAATCCAGAAGCCACTGACATGATAGTAGAGTGGGCATTGGAGCTGTCGAGCTTTGATTTGAAGTTTGAAAGTACATCTACAATCCAAAGCAGAGCCTTGGTAGAGTTCATTGTAGAATGGACACCAACTCCCGACGAAGAAACACCATAGACCTCGCTTCCCGGCAAGAAGCGCCCCAAGACTGGATCATGTACTTTGATGGTGCTTTCTCGCTCCAGGGCGCCGGTGCTGGAGTGCTGCTTGTCGCACCCACCGGAGAGCATCTTAAGTATGTGGTTCAGATGAAGTTTCCCTGGGAGTATCCCACCAACAATACTACTGAGTACGAAGGGTTGCTTGCCGGACTCCGCATCGCGATCGACCTTGGTATCAGAAACTTGATCATCAGAGGTGACCCGCAGTTTGGGGTGAAGCATGTGAACAAGGAGTACAAGAGCCCATTGATGGAGGCATATGTGGATGAAGTGAGGAAGTTGGAAGCTCACTTTGATGGCCTGTAGGCAGAGCATGTTCCTCGTGCTGAGAACAACATTGCCGACAACCTGTCGAAGCTTGCCGCCAAGAAATTACTTGTGGAAGCAGGTACATTTGTGCCCCTTCTGAATCAACCTTCAGTTGTACCATTGATGAGTCCAGACAAGAGGAGAAAGCTGAATTTTGGTGAGTACTTTCTGACAGAGATTCCAACAGCCGCCGCCAAGGAGCTTGCCGAAAACAACCAGATACTTGCCAGTGAGCAGCAGGCTTTGGCAAGGCCCCAGGTCCTAGTTGTCGAGACAAGCGCTCCTATAGAGGAAGAGATGTCTTTAGTCCTTGTCGTCGAGCCACAAGCTCCGGCATGGGCACAACAGATAGTCCATTACCTACAAACAAGTCAACTTTCCGATGAACAAGAAGAACCCGAGAAAGTAGCCAGCCAGTCAATATCAGTTTGCTGATAGCATTCTATACATAAAGAGGCAGAATGTGGTGAAATTGAAGTGCATCTGCCGGGAAGATGGACAAAAGCTAGTGGCAGAGATACATGAAGGGGTGTGTGCTACTTCTTGAGCTTGCGTTGGTTTTTCCCTTCAAGAGGAAAGGGTGATACAGTGATGTCTACTACACAACCTTCTTCTTGTAGACGTTATTGGGCCTCCAAGTGCAGAGGTTTGTAGGACAGTAGCAAATTTCCCTCAAGTGGATGACCTAAGGTTTATCAATCCGTGGGAGGCATAGGATGAAGATGGTCTCTCTCAAACAACCATGCAACACAATAACAAAGAGTCTCTTGTGTCCCCAACACACCCAATACTATAGTAAATTGTATAGGTGCACTAGTTCGGCGAAGAGATGGTGATACAAGTGCAATAGGGATAGTAGATAAAGGTTTTTATAATCTGAAAATATAAAAACAGCAAGGTAACTAATGATAAAAGTGAGCACAAACGGTATTGCAATGCATTGAAACAAGGCCTAGGGTTCATACTTTCACTAGTGCAAGTTCTCCCAATAATAATAAAACAATTAGATCATATAACTATCCCTCGACATGCAACAAAGAGTCACTCCAAAGTCACTAATAGTAGAGAACAAACAAAGATATTATGGTAGGGTACGAAACCACCTCAAAGTTATTCTTTCTGATCGATCTATTCAAGAGTCCATAGTAAAATAACACGAAGCTATTCTTTCCGTTCAATCTATCATAGAGTTCGTACTATAATAACACCTTAAGACACAAATCAACCAAAACACAAATGTCACCTAGATACTCCAATGTCACCTCAAGTATCCGTGGGTATGATTATATGATATGCATCAGACAATCTCAGATTCATCTATTCAACCAACACAAAGAACTTCAAAGAGTGCCCCAAAGTTTCTACCGGAGAGTCAAGACGAAAACGTGTGCCAACCCCTATGCATAAGTTCACCAGGTCATGGAACTCGCAAGTTAGTCACCAAAACATACATCAAGTGGATCACGTGATATCCCATTGTCACCACAAATAAGCACATGCAAGACATACATCAAGTGTTCTCAAATCCTTAAAGACTCAATCCGATAAGATAACTTCAAAGGGAAAACTCAATCCATTACAAGAGAGTAGAGGGGGAGAAACATCATAAGATCCAACTATAATAACAAAGCTTGCAATACATCAAGATCGTACCACCTCAAGAATACGAGAGAGAGAAAGAGAGATCAAACACATAGCTACTGGTACATACCCTCAGCCCCGAGGGTGAACTACTCCCTCCTCGTCATGGAGAGCGCCGAGATGATGAAGATGGCCACCGCAGAGGGATCCCCCCCCTCCGTCAGGGTGCCGGAATGGGTTTAGATTGGTTTTCGGTGGCTACGGAGGCTTCTGGCGGCGGAACTCCCGATCTATTCTGCCCCCGATGTTTTTAGGGTATATGGATATATATAGGCGAAATAAGTCGGTCAGGGGGGCCACGAGGCGGCCACGAGGCAGGGGGGCGCGCCCAGGGGTAGGGCGCGCCCCCACCCTCATGGTGGCCTCGGGACTCTTCTGGCCCACCTCTGGTACTCCGTGGGCTTCTTCTGGTCCAAAAATGATCTCCGTGAAGTTTCAGGTCTATTGGACTCCGTTTGATTTTCCTTTTCTGTGATAGTTGAAAACAAGGAAAAAATAGAAACTGGCACTGGGCTCTAGGTTAATTGGTTAGTCCCAAAAATCATATAAAATAGCATATCAATGCATATAAAACATCCAAGGTTGATAATATAATAGCATGGAACAATAAAAAATTATAGATACGTTGGAGACGTATCAAGAATCCCGAAGCTTAATTCCTGCTCGTCCTCGAGTAAGTACATGATAAAAACAGAATTTTTGATGTGGAATGCTACCTAACATATTTCTCTAAGTAATTCTCTTTGTTGTGGCATGAATGTTCAGATCCATAAGATTCAAGACAAAAGTTTAATATTGACATAAAAATAATAATACTTCAAGCATACTAACTAAGCAATCATGTCTTCTCAAAATAACATGGCCAAAGAAAGCTATCCCTACAAAATCATATAGTCTGCCTATGCTCTATCTTCATCACATAAAATATTTAAATCATGCACAACCCTGATGACAAGCCAAGCAATTGTTTCATACTTTTGTTGTTCTCAAAATTTTTCAATCTTCACGCAATATATGAGTGTGAGCCATGGATATAGCATTATATGTGGAATAGAAGGGTGGTTGTGGAGAAGACAAAAAGGAGAAGATAGTCTCACATCAACTAGGCATATCAACGGGCTATGGAGATGCCCATCAATAGATATCAATGTGAGTGAGTAGGGATTGCCATGCAACGGATGCACTAGAGCTATAAGTGTATGAAAGCTCCAAAAGAAACTAAGTGGGTGTGCATCCAACTTGCTTGCTCACGAAGACCTAGGGCATTTTGAGGAAGCCCATCATTGGAATATACAAGCCAAGTTCTATAATGAAAGATTCCCACTAGTATATGAAAGTGACAACATAGGAGACTCTCTATCATGAAGATCATGGTGCTACTTTGAAGCACAAGTGTTGTAAAAGGATAGTAGCATTGTCCCTTCTCTCTTTTTCTTTCATTTTTTTGTTTTTTTATTTGGGCCCTTTTTTATGGCCTCTTTTTTTATATTTATTTTTCGTCCGGAGTCTCATCCCGACTTGTGGGGAATCATAGTCTCCATCATCCTTTCCTCACATGGGACAATGCTCTAATAATAATGATCATCACACTTTTATTTACTTACAACTCAAGAATTACAACTCGATACTTATAACAAGATATGACTCTATGTGAATGCCTCTGGCGGTGTACCGGGATGTGCAATGACTCATGAGTGACATGTATGAAAGAATTATGAACGGTCTCTTTGCCACAAATATGATGTCAACTACATGATCATGCAAAGCAATATGACAATGATGGAGCATGTCATAATAAACGGAACGGTGGAAAGTTGCATGGCAATATATCTCGGAATGGCTATGGAAATGCCATAATAGGTAGGTATGGTGGCTGTTTTGAGGAAGGTAAATGGTGGGTTTATGGCACCGGCGAAAGTTGCGCGGTACTAGAGAGGCTAGCAATGGTGGAAGGGTGAGAGTGCGTATAATCCATGGACTCAACATTAGTCATAAATAACTCACATACTTATTGCAAAAATCTATTAGTCATCGAAACAAAGTACTACACGCATGCTCCTAGGGGGATAGATTGGTAGGAAAAGACCATCGCTCGTCCCCGACCGCCACTCATAAGGAAGGCAATCAATAAATAAATCATGCTCCGACTTCATCACATAACGGTTCACCATACGTGCATGCTACGGGAATCAAAAACTTCAACACAAGTATTTCTCAAATTCACAACTACTCAACTAGCATGACTCTAATATCACCATCTCCAAATCTCAAAACAATCATCAAGTATCAAACTTCTCTTAGTATTCAATGCACTTATATGAAAGTTTTTATAATGCCATGTTGTTCTAAAGGACTCTCAAAATAATATAAGTGAAGCATGAGAGATCAATAATTTCTATAAAATAAAACCACCGCCGTGCTCTAAAAGGATATAAGTGAAGCACTAGAATAAAAGACAAACTACTCCAAAAGATATAAGTGAAGATCAATGAGTAGTCGAATAATTATGTAACTATATGAAGACTCTCTAACATTTAAGAATTTCAGATCTTGGTATTTTATTCAAACAGAAAGCAAAACAAAACAAAACAAAATGACGCTCCAAGCAAAACACATATCATGTGGTGAATACAAATATAGCTCCAAGTAAAGTTACCGATGAACAAAGATGAAAGAGGGGATGCCTTTCGGGGCATCCCCAAGCTTAGGCTCTTGGTTATCCTTGAATATTATATTGGGGTGCCTTGGTCATCCCCAAGCTTAGTATCTTTCCATTCCTTATTCCATAGTCCATCGAATCTTTACCCAAAGCTTGAAAACTTCACAACACAAAACTTAACAGAAAACTCGTAAGCTCGGTAGTATAAGAAAATAAATCACCACTTAGGTACTGTTGTGAACTCATTCTAAATTCATACTGGTGTAGTATCTACTGTATTCCAACTTATCTATGGTTCATACCTTCCGATACTACTCATAGATTCATCAAAATAAGCAAACAACACATAGAAAATAGAATCTGTGAAAAACAGAACAGTCTGTAGTAATCTGTAGGTTCCGAATACGTCTGTAACTCCAAAACTCCTGAGATATTAGGAAGTCCCAGGAAATTTGTTTATTGATCTACTGCAGTTGGAATTGGTATTTTATCGCTCTCTGGTAAAAAATGAAAATTATTCTCGTGAGCGCATACTTTCTGTTTTTTTATAGCAAGATCAAATAACAATCACCCACGAAGATCCTAAAGGCTTTACTTGGCACAAACACTAATTAAAATATAAAACCACATCTAACCAGAGGCTAGATGAATTATTTATTACTAAACATGAGCCAAAAGCAAGGAACAAGAATAAAATTGGGTTGCCTCCCAACAAGCGCTAACGTTTAACGCCCCTAGCTAGGCATGATGATTTCAATGATGCTCACATAAAAGAGAAGAATTGAAACATAAAGAGAGCATCAAGAAGAATATGACTAGCACATTTAAGTCTAACCCACTTCCTATGCATAGTGATTTTGTGAGAAAACAACTTGTGGGAACAAGAATCAACTTTCATAGGAAGGTAAAACAAGCATAACTTAAAAAATTTAAGCACATAGAGAGGAAACTTGATATTATTGCAATTCCTACAAGCATATATTCCTCCCTCATAATAATTTTCAGTAGCATCATGAATGAATTCAACAATATAACCATCACATAGAGCATTCTTTTCATGATCTACAAGCATAGAAAATTTACTACTCTCCACATAAGCAAAATTCTTCTCATTCGGAATAGTGGGAGTATCATAAGAGACTTGAATACTATAAATTGTTTCCACATTAAAAGAGTAATGTTCAGAAAAGGGGTAATCATAATCATGACAAGTTTTATAAATATAATCATCACTACTTTTCATAGCATACGTGTCATCACAATAACCATCATAAGTAGCAACTTTGTTCTCATCATAATCAATTGAAACGTCTTCCAAGATAGTGGAATCATTACTAAATAAAGTCATGACCTCTCCAAATCCGCTTTCATAATTACCACAATAAGATTCAACATCCTCCAAAATAGTGGGATCATTACTTCCTAAAGTTGACACTCTTCCAAACCCACTTTCATTAATATAATCATCATAAGTAGGAGGCATGCTATCATCATAATAAATTTGCATATCAAAACTTGGGAGACTAAAAATATCATCTTCATTAAACATAGCATCCCCAAGCTTGGGACAAACATTAATTGTAGCAAATATATTCTCAAAAACATCATCTTCATCAAACATAGCATCCCCAATCTTGGGCCTTTTCATATCATAAGCATAATCACTGTCATCATTAATAGTATGGATAACACCAATAGTATAGCAATTATCATCATCACAATGAGAAATAGGAGCAACATCATTTGGGAGAGATACCTTTCTACCTTTACTTCTCCGTCTTTTCTTTTTCTTCTTCACATCATGTGTGGGTTCAATCCTCTTTTTGGAGCTCCTTATTAATGAGATTGGTTGAATAGAAGGCTCCTCCTCATTACCTGATTCATCATAAGAAATAATAGAAGGATATAGGGAAGTCTCTTCCCTTTCATTAGTATTCTCTTCATCTTCTATTGGTTTCCTTTTCTTTATGTAATTGGCAATATAAGGATTTTCAATGCAATTCACCGCACAATACATATAAATTTCTTCTAGATCAATATCGAGCAATTTCTTGAGGTTATATTCTGGAATAATCTTAGTTTGACGTTTCATTTCTTCGTAACCCAAAAGCAAGATAAGTTCATTATGATGTGCAAGGGAAATCAAGTCATCACAATTTTTGGACACGATTCAATCATGAAACAATTTGCATTTGATATTTAAATGACCATGTTCATTGCAAAGTTCACAAGTATGGCTAAGATATTTTAAATTTTCAGCACTAACATTTAGCCTTTCTTGCAACCATTTGGTTTCCAAATACTTATGCCTCTTGCAAAATCTATCTTCCCTGTTTGGTATGTACTTGCAAACCCTATGCACTCCACAAAAATCGACATGCTTATAAGAGATATTTTCATCATGACTAGTGCAATCATCATTAGTACTATGGATATTCAAAGAGTTCATACTAACAACATTGCAATCATGCTCATCATTCAAATATTTAGTGCCAAACATTTTATAGACTTCTTCTCCTAGCACTTGAGCACAATTTTCCTTTCCATCGTTCTCACGAAGGATATTAAAAAGATGAAGCGTATGAGGCAAACTAAATTCCATTTTAAGTTTTCTTTTATAAACTAAACTAGTGCTAAAACAAGAAACAAAAAGATTCAATTGCAAGATCTAAAGATATACCTTCAAGCGCTAACCTCCCGGCAACGGCGCCAGAAAAGAGCTTGATGTCTACTACACAACCTTATTCTTGTAGACGTTGTTGGGCCTCCAAGTGCAGAGGTTTGTAGGACAGTAGCAAATTTCCCTCAAGTGGATGACCTAAGGTTTATCAATCCGTGGGAGGCGTAGGATGAAGATGGTCTCTCTCAAACAACCTTGCAACCAAATAACAAAGAGTCTCTTGTGTCCCGAACACACCCAATACAATAGTAAATTGTATAGGTGGACTAGTTCGGCGAAGAGATGGTGATACAAGTGCAATATGGATAGTAGGTTTTTATAATCTGAAAATATAAAAACAGCAAGGTAACTAATGATAAAAGTGAGCACAAACGGTATTGCAATGCATTGAAACAAGGCCTAGGTTTCATACTTTGACTAGTGTAAGTTCTCTCAACAATAATAACATAATTGGATCATATAACTATCCCTCAACATGCAACAAAGAGTCACTCCAAAGTCACTAATAGTGGAGAACAAACGAAGAGATTATGGTAGGGTACGAAACCACCTCAAAGTTATTCTTTCCGATCGATCTATTCAAGAGTCCGTAGTAAAATAACACGAAGCTATTCTTTCCGTTCAATCTATCATAGAGTTCGTACTAGAATAACACCTTCAGACACAAATCAACAAAAACCCTAATGTCACCTAGATACTCCAATGTCACCTCAAGTATCCATGGGTATGATTATACGATATGCATCACACAATCTCAGATTCATCTATTCAACCAACACAAAGAACTTCAAAGAGTGCCCCAAATTTTCTACCGGAGAATAAAGATGAAAACGTGTGCCAGCCCCTATGCATAAGTTCACAAGGTCACGGAACTCGCAAGTTGATCACCAAAACATACATCAAGTGGATCACATGATATCCCATTGTCACCACAGATAAGCACATGCAAGACATACATCAAGTGTTCTCAAATCCTTAAAGACTCAATCTGATAAGATAACTTCAAAGGGAAAACTCAATCCATTACAAGAGAGTAGAGGGGGAGAAACATCATAAGATCCAACTATAACAGCAAAGCTCGAGATACATCAAGATCGTACCACCTCAAGAATACAAGAGAGAGAGAGATCAAACACATAGCTACTGGTACATACCCTCAGCCCCGAGGGTGAACTACTCCCTCCTCGTCATGAAGAGCGCCGGGATGATGAAGATGGCCATCGGAGAGGGATTCCCCCCTCCGGCAGGGTACCGGAACGGGTCTAGATTGGTTTTCGGTGGCTACGGAGGCTTCTGGCGGTGGAACTCCCGATCTATTTTGCCCCCCGATGTTTTTAGGGTATATGGATATATATAGGCGGAAGAAATCGGTCAGGGGGCCACGAGGCGGCCACGAGGCAGGGGGCATGCCCAGGAGGGTAGTGCGCGTTGCCCACCCTCATGGTGGCCTCGGGACTCTTCTAGCCCACCTCCGATACTCCGTGGGCTTCTTGTGGTCCAAAAATGATCTCTATGAAGTTTCAGGTCAATTGGACTCCGTTTGATTTTCCTTTTCTGTGACAGTTAAAAACAAGGAAAAAACAAAAACTGGCACTGGGCTCTAGGTTAATAGGTTAGTCCCAAAAATCATATAAAATAGCATATTCATGCATATAAAATATCCAAGGTTGATAATATAATAGCATGGAACAATCAAAATTATAGACACGTTGGAGACGTATCATGCAACACAGTAGAGATAAGTATCTCCCTCAGTTCAGAACCAAGGTATCAATCCAGTAGGAGAAACGTACAGGTCCCCAATAGATGCACCTGCACAAATAATCAAACACTTGCATCGAACGCGATAAAGGGGTTGTCAATCCCTTCACGGCCACTTGCAAAGGTGAGATCTGATAGAGATAGATAAACATAAACAAAGAGAAAATATTTTTGGGTTTTTTGGTTCATCGATATGAAAATAAAAGGCAAAATAGTAGATCGAAAACTAATATGATGGAAAATAGACCCAGGGGCCATAGGTTTCACTAGAGGCTTCTCTCTTGAAGGCAAATAATACGGTGGGTGAAAAAATTACCGTCGAGCAATTGATAGAAACGCGCAAAGTTATGATGATATCCAAGGCAATAATTATGCAATATAGGCATCACATCCGTGTCAAGTAGACCGACTCCTGCCTGCATATACTACTATTACTCCACACATCGACCGCTATCCAGCATGCATCTAGAGTATTAAGTTCATAAGAACGGAGTAACGCCTTAAGTAAGATGACACGATGTAGAGGAATAAACTCAAGAAATAGATGAAAACCCCATCTTTTTATCCTCGTTGGCAACAATTCAATACATGTCTCGCTACCCCTACTTTATCACTGGGTGAAATCACGCAAGATTGAACCCAAAGCTAAGCACCTCTCCCATTGCAAGAAAAACCAATCTAGTTGGCCAAACCAAACCGATAATTCAAAGAGAAATACAAAGATATCATATCATGAATATAAGAATTCATAGAAGATTCAAATAATATTCATAGATAAGCTGATCATAAATCTACAATTCATCGAATCTCGACAAGCACACCGCAAAAGAAGATTACATCAGATAGATCTCCATGAACATCGAGGAGAACATGGTATTGATAATCAAAGAGAGAGAAGAAGCCATCTAGCTATGTAACGCCCTCGATGCGGCTATATCTCCCACGTGTCGAGGCACGACTTAGAGGCATAACCGCATTGAAAGCAATGTCGCAAGTCGGGAAATCATCACACATCCCATGTACATAAATAAGATAAAGGGGAGGAGCATAGTTGGCTTACACTCGCCACGTCACATCAAAGTACATAAATAACATCCATCATACAATTCACTCATGGCCCGACTACGGCGCCAAAATAGAAAAGACCCCCAACATGCAACAAGGCCCTGAATCTAACCCCGATTGGGCACCACTACTGATCATCAGGAAAAGACACATAGTAACGCTGAGAGTCCTCGTCGTACTCCCACTTGAGCTGAAGTGCGCCGTCTGGAGCTGTATCATCTGTCCCTGCATCTGGTGTAATAGTAATCTGTGAGCCATAGGGACTCAGCAATCTCGCACCCTCGCGATCAAGACTATTTAAGCTTAATAGGTAGGAAAGGGGTAATGTATAAGTGGAGCTGCAGCAAGCGACTAGCATATATGGTGGCTAACTTACTCGCAAAAGAGAGCGAGAAGAGGAGGCAAAGCACGAGCGAGATACTAGAGAGCAACTTGTGCAAACATAACTCCAATGCCGTGTCCGCTTCCCGGACTCCGCCGAGAAGAGGCCATCACGGCAACACACTCAGTTGATTCATGTTAATTAATTAAGGTTCAAGTTATCTACAACCGGACATTAACAAATTCCCATCTGCCCATAACCGCGGGCACGGCTTTCGAAAGATCAATCCCTGCAGGGGGGTCCCAACTTAGCCCATAACAAGCTCTCACGGTCAACGGAGGAATAGACCTCCACCCAAGACACACCGATCAGACTCGGTATCTCGGTACAACAAGATGATTCGACAGGTTAAAACAAGTCCAGCAACACCGCCCGAATGTGCCGACAAATCCCGATAGGAGCTGCACATATCTTGTTCTCAGGGCACACTCAGATGATACATCCTACGAGTAAAACCAACCCTCAAGTTGCCCCGAGGTGGCCCCGCAGTCTACTCGGTTGGACCAACACTCAGAGGAGCACTGGCCGGGGGGGGGGGGGGGGTTAAAATAAAGATGACCCTCGGGCTCCGGAAACCCAAGGGAAAAAGAGGCTAGGTGGCAAATGGTAAAACCAATGTTGGGCATTGCTGGAAAAGCTTTAATCAAGGCGAACTATCAAGGGGTTCCCATTATAGCCCAACCGCGTAAGGAACGCAACAATCGGGGAACATAACACCGATATGACGGAAACTAGGGCGGCAAGAGTGGAACAAAACACTAGGCGAGAGGCCGAGCCTTCCACCCTTTACCAAGTATATAGATGCATTAAGATAACATAGCAATATAATGATATCCCAACAAGTAAATAAATGTCCCAACAAGGAATGGCTCCAATCTTCACCTGCAACTAGCAACGCTATAAGAAGGGGCTGAGCAAAGCGGTAACATAGCCAATCAACGGTTTGCTAGGACAATGGTGGGTTAGAGGCTGAACATGGCAATTGGGAGGCTGACAAGCAAGTGGTAGGCATCGTAGCATTAGCAAAGCAAAAGAGCGAGCAAACTATTATAGCAAAGATAGTAGTGATTTCGAGGGTATGATCATCTTGCCTGCACAGTTGTCAGAGTTGACTGGATCCTCACAAGCAAACTCAACAGGCTCCTCGTTAGAGAACTCGTCTCCCGGCTCTACCCAACAACACAAACAAGCCACAAGGATACAATCAACCACGTGCAAGGACAAGCAATAAGATGCAAAGATGGTATGCTATGCGGGATGCGATGCGGGATGCAAAATGCAAGACGTGACAGGAAATGCATGAACCTGGCCTCAACTTGGAAAAACAAGTGTGCCACTGGATAGAGGGGATGAAATCACCTGAAAACGGTAGAAAGATCATAGGAATCGGAGCTACGGTTTGGAAATGGCAAGCGTTTTACGAAACGAACCGATCTGCGATTTACAGCAAGTAGGCTCCTAAATGCATCGAAATGAACATGCTACAGCCACCAAACATGAAAACAAAATACATGGCAGGGATGTACACAAGATGCTTAACAAATCACTAGCACTGAGCCATAGCCAAATTCATCCATTAAGAGGTTCAAACAAGCATGGCAAAAACGAATAAGCAAAACAGATTTCAGACTTAGTGAAATTAACACTAGTCTGAAATTTCAGACCACGATGCTCTCTTCGGAGCAGCAAAATAACATGATACATAACCTGAACATGGCAAGTAAGAACATGGCATGGAGCTACTCAACAAGCTTAACAAAACACACAAAGTGACCTGGGGCCAAAAGGGTTCACAAAATACTCTAACGAGCACACGAACATAGATGAAACACAATCAGTTTTCAGACTTAGTGAAAACTGAGACATGCTGAAATTATAACTCACGAAGGCATGTAGACGAGCTCGATGCTCTCACTACGGTGCAAGTCATAGCAAGGCAAGCATATATCCATAAAGAAGGCACAAAATGCTAGCTAGACATGGCAAGAACAATGGCATAGCATGCACGGATCACTAAGAATAGCACCGGCAAAATCGCAAACAAGTTGACGATCTGCCCAGATTTACCATGAAGCAAAAGTAGAGCTCGATTGACTCAAGCTAGAGCACTCCACATATGCAAAGAAAGACATGGATGGATAGAGCACAACATGAATATCCAAACTCCCTTACTGATCATCCTCAAAAGAGGCACGGATCACTAGGAAACAAGCTGAACATATGGCATCATGAACTAAAACATCCCAGACTTAGTGAAAATCACTAAGTCCCTGAAAACAGAATTCTCAGGTGCCTCTCTTTGCAAGCTTGCACAAGTCACCACACACATCCTAAAAATGCATGGTTGGCACCTCTGGAAAGAAAACAAAATGCTTAACAATTCATCCCAAAGACTCACAGGCATATCATGCACACAATAATCATAGCAAAAATGACAAAAGTCTATGATGAGCTAACGGATCTGCAATTTAACTCACAATGCCTCCTTCTAACAGCATTTTGGGCATCAAGATGAACTCAAATGCAAATGATGCAATGGAATGAAATGATGTACTCGTCGAGACGAAGATTTTGATATATCATATGTCCAAAACGGAGCTACGGATGCGAAGATATGACATGTCAAACTTAGCACAAAAATATGATGGGAGAGGGGGAAAGTCAACCCTAGGGTTGGATCCAGATCTGGATCTGACGTGCACTGTTCACCGGCATGGATTTTGAGGATGACCGGCGCCGGAGCCGGTGGAGATCGCCGGCGAGGGAGAAGAGGGCCGGGGCGGCGAGGGTGGCCGCGGTGGGCGGCGCTCGCTGTGGAGGGGGTCGGCGGGGCGCTCCGGCCACCAGAGTTGATGGACGGGGTGGCAGGGCGCTCCGGCCGCCGGAGTTGAGGAAGGAGGCGGCGGGGCGCTCGGGCGCGGCGACGGGAGGAAGCAGGCGGCGGGGCGAGCCGGCTGGGCCGCGGGGGCCGGATGTGGGCTCGGCGGGCCAGCAGGGAAGTGGTCCGGGTGGCGCCACGTGGCGGCGACCGGTTGGCGCAGGTGGCGGCGGACGTTGTCCGGCGCGGGCCGGACACGTCCGGTGCGGCGGGGATCTGCTTTTTTTTGGAACTAGGGTTTCGGGGAGAGGGAGAGATCCGAAAATGGAGGGGGGTATATATAGGCATAGAGGGAGCTAGGAGAGTCCAAATGAGGTGCGGTTTTCGGCCACGCGATCGTGATCGAACGCTCTAGGACATGGAGCAGAGTTTGGTGGGTTTTGGGCCAAATTGGAGGGGTGTTGGGCTGCAACACACACGAGGCCTTTTCGGTCCCTCGGTTAACCGTTGGAGTATCAAACGAAGTCCAAATGACCCGAAACTTGACAGGCGGTCTACCGGTAGTAAACCAAGGCCGCATGGCAAGTCTCGGTCCAATCCGGAAATGTTTAATCCCCACACACGAAAGAAAGCTAGAAAAGGCCATCGGAGGAGAACGAAGCGCCGGAATGCAAAACGGACAACGGGGAAAATGCTCGAATGCATGAGATGAACATGTATGCAAATGCAATGCACGTGATGACATGATATGAGATGCATGAAAACGAAAACAACACACGGAGACAAAGACCCGAACCCGAGAAATAAATATAACTCAGTGCCGAAAACGGCAAGAGTTGGAGTACAAATTGGGAAAGTAATATCTGGGGCGTTACAAGCCGCTAGCTATGGACCCGTAGGTCTGTGGTAAACTACTCACGCTTCATCGGAAGGGCAATAGAGTTGATGTAGATGCCCTCCGTGATCGAATCCCCCTCCGGCAGGATGCCGGAAAAGGCCCCAAGATGGGATCTCATGGGAACAGAAGGTTGCGGTGGTGGAAAAGTCATTTCATGGATGCTTCTGGTGGTTTCGGAATATATGTGAATGTATAGGAGGAAGAGCTAGGTCAGGGGGTCACCGAGGGGCCCACAAGGTAGGGTGGCGCACCCCCTAGGGCGTGTTGAACTTGTATTTCCTAGCCCGATTTAGTAGCTAGGTTAGCTTCTCTTTTCAGTTAGCAAAATAAACGGCCATGTCAACGTGTGCATGTACACTGGATGTGGCCTGGTAGTTTGAGTTAGTAGATAGCTAACTTGGCGCGACCGTTGGAGTTGCATGGGATGGCATGCAGCATAGCTCGTGGCACGCGCGCATCACCCGCAAGGCGAGCGTCATGGGATGGCACAACCGGTAAGCTCACGTGCGTGGTTGATCTCTTTCTTTGTAAGTTCAGTACAAATAAGAGGAAAGAAAACAGGAAAAGCTGCAACGCAGTACGCAACACAAAACACCTGAGTCATCATCCTCCTCTCGCCATTGTTGCCGTGAGCTAGAGCTTCTAGGCTTTCCTGGTTCCAACAAGTGGTATCAGAGCCGCGTCGTTCCTTGGCGACCATGGATGGTTCGACTTCCCCGGGGGGCACTCCGATGACCGTTGACGCTGCGGCGGTGGCCCGTGCAGCAGCTAGCAAGAGCGGCGACAACGGCGCGCGCTCGCCGACCCCAGACCACGGTCGCAGCCGTGGTCGGAGTCGCACCCGCAGGCACGACACAGAGATTGTTGTGCACGAGCGCACGATCCAGGAGCGCCTCGTGCCGGACGGCAACACGATGTGGACGATGCTCACGCCGACGAACTACTTTGAGTTGTCCATGCTGATGCAAATCAACATGGAGGTCAACTTGATGTGGGACGTGGTTGAGGGAAACCCGATGAGTGTCCCCAACGACAAGGCGGTGCTGGCGGCTATCCTGCGATCCGTACCACCGGAGATGGTGGGTGCTATCGTGGTGAAGAGGACGTGAAGGAAGTGTGGGATACGATCAAGACCATGCGCATGGGCGTCGCGCGCGTCCGCGAGGCCACGGCACAATGGCTGCGCTCCGAGTTTGAGGCGATCGCGTTCCGGACGGCGAGACGCTCGATGCGTTCGGCATGCGGATCATGATACGTCTCCAACGTATCTATAATTTTTTATTGTTCCATGCTATTATATTATCTGTTTTGGATGTTTAATGGGCTTTAATATGCACATTTATATTATTTTTGGGACTAACCTATTAACCAAAGGCCCAGTGCCAGTTTCTATTTTTTTGCCTATTTTAGTGTTTCGCAGAAAAAGAATATCAAATGGAATCCAAAAGGAACGAAACCTTCGCGAGGATCTTTCTTGGAACAAATGCAAACCAGGAGACTTGGAGTTGAAGCCTGGAACCTGCAAAGCTTCCACGAGGCAGGGGGGAGCAGGTGCGCCCCCACCCTCGTCGACCCCACGGAGCTCCACCGGCGTACTTCTTTCGCCTATATATACTCTTATACCCAAAAAACATCAGGGGAGCCACGAAACCACTTTTCCACCGCCGCAACCTTCTGTACCCGTGAGATCCCATCTGGGCCTTTTCCGGCGATCTGCCAGAGGGGGATTCGATCACAGAGGGCTTCTACATCAACACCATAGCCTCTCCGATGATGTGTGAGTAGTTTACCACAGACCTTCGGGTCCATAGTTATTAGCTAGATGGCTTCTTCTCTCTCTTTGGTTCTCAATACACAGTTCTCCTCGATGTTCTTGGAGATCTATTCGATGTAATACTTTTTGCGGTGTGTTTGCCAAGATCCGATGAATTGTGGATTTATGATCAAGTTTATCTATGAACAATATTTGGTTATTATTTGAATTCTTATATGCATGATTTGATATCTTTGCAAGTCTCTTCGAATTATCGGTTTAGTTTGGCCTACTAGGTTGATCTTTCTTGCAATGGGAGAAGTGCTTAGCTTTGGGTTCAATCTTGCGGTGTCCTTTCCCAGTGATAGTAGGGGTAGCAAGGCACGTATTGTATTGTTGCCATC
Source organism: Triticum monococcum (assembly GCA_034509565.1). NCBI lineage: Eukaryota > Viridiplantae > Streptophyta > Magnoliopsida > Poales > Poaceae > Triticum > Triticum monococcum. Next base: position 345,097,199 of record CM067847.1, read on the forward strand.
GAGGATAAAAAGATGGGATTTATATCATATTGCTTGAGTTTATCCCTCTACATCATGTCATCTTGCCTAAAGCGTTACTCCGTTCTTATGAACTTAATACTCTAGATGCATGCTAGATAATGGTCGATATGTGGAGTAATAGTAGTAGATGCAGAATCATTTCGGTCTACTTAACACGGACGTGATGCCTATGTTTCATAATCATTGCCTAGATATTCTGATAACTATGCGCTCTTCTATCAATTGCTCGACAGTAATTTGTTCACCCACCGTAATACTTGCTATCATGAGAGAAGCCACTAGTGAAACCTATGGCCCCCGGGTCTCTTACTTATTATATTGCACCTCTTTTATTATCGCATCTCGTTTACTATTTTGCAATCTTTACTTTCCAATCTATACAACAAAAATACCAAAAATATTTATCTTATTATCCTTATCAGATCTCACTTTCTTAAGTGACCGTGAAGGGATTGACAACCCCTTTATCGCGTTGGTTGTGAGGTTCTTGATTGTTTGTGTAGGTACTAGGTGACTTGCGTTTTATCTCCTACTGAATTGATACCTTGGTTCTCAAAAACTGAGGGAAATACTTACGCTACTTTGCTGCATCACCCTTTCCTCTTGAAGGGAAAAACCAACACATGCTCAAGAGGTAGCAGATTACCTCGCTCGTCAACAACCTGCACTCGCTCAGCGACACCGTGGATGAGGTGAGAGTGGTTCAGAAATTCCTCCGTGTCGTCCCGCCTCGCTACATGCAGATCGCCTTCGCCATTGAGACGATGCTCGACCTCAACACGCTCTCAGTTGAGGAGCTCGTCGGTCGCCTGCGCTCCGCGGAGGAGCGCTACCTCACCAACGATCAAGGTGGAGGCGGTGGGGCACAACTACTGATGACGGAGGCACAGTGGCATGCACGGAAGAACCAGCGCGCCCAAGGCCAGAACAGCGGCCAGGGCGGCGGTGAAGGCGGGTCCGGCAGGCCAGGCGGGTCTGGCGGACAGGGAGGCGGCTCAAACCACCGCCGCAGCAAGCAGCAAAACCGTCGTGGCAACGGCCAGGCGATGGTGGGCGCGACGGCGTGAACAGAGAGTGCGACATGTCCTAGGTCAAGTTTTACAATTGTAACAAGCCTGGTCACTTATCCAAGCACTGCACCAAGCCACGGCGCGAATGCAAGGAGCAGGCGAACTTGGTGCGTGGCGGAGGGAAGGACAAGGAGACGTCTCTCCTGCTAGCCATGCTGAGCATGCTCTCAACGACCACAGAGCGCCCGGTCGAGCGCGTTCTCCTCAATGAGGAGCGCTCCCAGGCGTGCGGCGCTCCTGACGACAGCCGCTGCGACATGTCCTGGTACCTGGACACCGGAGCGAGCAACCACATGTACGGGTGCCGGGAGATCTTCTCGGAGCTCGGCGTCGGCGTGCGCAGCTCCGTGAGGCTCGGCGAGGGAAACGATGTGCAGATCAAGGGGAGGGGCACCATCCTATTTGAGTGTCCAAATGGTAAGCACCTAGGTGTACTTCATACCTCGTCTGTGCAGCAACATCATCAGCATGGGTCAGATGGACGAGCTCAGGTGTGAGATCAACATCCACCATGGGCGCCGAGGCTTCGCGATCAAGAAGGCCGCCTCATCGCGGGCGTTCAGAGGAATGACGGACGACTGTACATGCTGCACCTGACGGCGGGGCACCCTGTCTGCCTGCTATCACGCGGCGCGGATGAGGCGTAGCTGTGGCACGGCCGCTACGACCACCTGCACTTCCGCGCGCTATGCAATTTGGGCCGCCTAGGCATGGCAGACGGCGTCCCCGTCATCGACCGTGCTGACCAAGTGTGCGACGGATGCGCCCTGGGAAAGCAGCATCGGCTGCCGTTTCCCCAGGCCATGACATACCGTGCAGAGCACGCACTGGAGCTCGTCCACAATGACATTTGTGGCCCGATCAAGCCGGCCACAGCGGGAGGTAACCGATACTTTCTCCTGATCATCGATGATTACTCATGATTCATGTGGATTGAGGTGCTCTAATCGAAAGACGAGGCATTTGATCGCTTCAAGAAAGTCAAGGCATGGGCCGAGGCCGATTCAAACTGCAACCTTCTGGTGTTCCGCTTAGATCGGGGCGGCGAGTTCAACTCGATCGCCTTCCGCAAGTACTACGACGACAGCGGCATCAAGCACTGCACCACCGCGCCGTACATGTTAGAAATATGCCCTAGAGGCAATAATAAAAGCATTATTATTATATTTCCTTGTTCATGATAATTGTCTTTCATTCATGCTATAATTGTGTTATCCGGAAATCGTAATACATGTGTGAATTCATAGACACCAACATGTCCCTAGTAAGCCTCTAGTTGACTAGCTCATTGATCAACAGATAGTCATGGTTTCCTGACTATGGACATTGGATGTCATTGATAACGAGATCACATCATTAGGAGAATGATGTGATGGACAATACCCAATCCTAAACATAGCACAAGATCGTATAGTTCGTTTGCTAGAGTTTTTCCAATGTCAAGTATCCTTTCCTTAGACCATGAGATCCTGTAACTCCCAGATACTGTAGGAGTGCTTTGGGTGTGCCAAATGTCACAACGTAACTGGTTGACTATAAAGGTACATTACAGGTATCTCCGAAAGTGTCTGTTGGGTTGGCACGAATCAAGACTGGGATTTGTCACCCGTATGACGGAGAGGTATCTCTGGGCCCACTCGGTAATGCATCATCATAATGAGCTCAAAGTGACCAAGTGTCTGGTCACGGGATCATGCATTACGGTACGAGTAAAGTGACTTGCCGGTAACAAGATTGAACGAGGTATTGGGATACCGACGATTGAATCTCGGGCAAGTAACGTACCGATTGACAAAGGGAATTGTATACGGGGTTGCTTGAATCCTCGACATCATGGTTCATCCGATGAGATCATCGAGGAGCATGTGGGAGCCAACATGGGTATCCAGATCCCGCTATTGGTTATTGACCGGAGAGCCATCTCGGTCATGTCTACATGTCTCCCGAACCCATAGGGTCTACACACTTAAGGTTCGGTGACGCTAGGGTTGTAGAGATATGAATATGCAGTAACCCGAAAGTTGTTCGGAGTCCCGGATGAGATCCGGACGTCACGAGGAGTTCCGGAATGGTCCGGAGGTGAAGAATTATATATAGGAAGTGCAGTTTCGGCCATCGGGAGAGTTTGGGGGGTCACCGGTATTGTACCGGGACCACCGGATGGGTCCCGGGGGTCCACCGGGTGGGGCCACCCATCCCGGAGGGCCCCATGGGCTGAAGTGGGGAGGGGAACCAGCCCATAGTGGGCTGGTGCGCCCCCCCTTGGCCCACCCCTGCGCCTAGGGTTGGAAACCCTAGGATGGGGGGGGGGGGCGCCCCACTTGCCTTGGGGGCCACTCCACCCTTGGCCGCCGCCCCCCTAGGAGATCCCATCTCCTAGGGCCGGCGCTCCCCCTTGGGGAGTCTATATAAAGGGGGGAGGGAGGGGCAGCCGCACCCTTGACTCTTGGCGCCTCCCTCTCCCCTGCTACACCTCTCCCTCTGGCAGAAGAACGGCAAAGCCCTGCTGCGGTGACTGCTGCATCCACCACCATGCCGTCGTGCTACTGGATCTTCATCAACCTCTCCTTCCCCCTTGCTGGATCAAGAAAGAGGAGACGTCACGATAACCGTACGTGTGTTGAACGCGGAGGTGCCGTCCGTTCGGCGCTAGGATCTCTGGTGATTTGGATCACGTCGAGTACGACTCCCTCATCCCCGTTCTCTTGAACGCTTCCACTCGCGATCTACAAAGGTATGTAGATGCAATTCAATCACTTGTTGCTAGATGAACTCATAGATGGATCTTGGTGAAACCGTAGGAATTTTTTTGTTTTCTGCAACGTTCCCCAACAGTGACATCATGAGCTAGGTCTATGCGTAGTTCTCTTTGCACGAGTAGAACACAATTTGTTGTGGGCGTAGATGTTGTCAACTTTCTTGCCGCTACTAGTCTTATTTTGCTTCAACGGTATTGTGGGATGAAGCGGCCCGGACCAACCTTACACGTACGCTTATGTGAGACCGGTTCCACCGACTAACATGCACTAGTTGCATAAGGTGGCTGGCGGGTGTCTGTCTCTCCCACTTTAGTTGGAGCGGATTCGATGAAAAGGGTCCTTATGAAGGGTAAATAGAAGTTGACAAATCACGTTGTGGCTTTCACATAGGTAAGAAAACGTTCTTGCTAGAACCCTATATCAGCCACGTAAAACTTGCAACAACAATTAGAGGACGTCTAACTTGTTTTTGCAGCAAGTGTTCTGTGATGTGATATGGCCAAAGTTGTGATGAATGATGAATGATATATATGTGATGTATGAGATCATGTTCTTGTAATAGGAATCACGACTTGCATGTCGATGAGTATGACAACCAGCAGGAGCCATAGGAGTTGTCTTTATTTTTTGTATGACCTGCGTGTCATTGAGAAACGCCATGTAAATTACTTTACTTTATTGCTAAATGTGTTAGCCATAGTAGTAGAAGTAATAGTTGGCGAGAAACTTCATGGAGACACGATGATGGAGATCATGATGATGGAGATCATGGTGTCATGCCAGTGACAAGATGATCATGGAGCCCCAAGATGGAGATCAAAGGAGCTATGTGATATTGGCCATATCATGTCACTATTATTATTTTGATTGCATGTGATGTTTATCATGTTTTTACATCTTGTTTACTTAGAATGACGGTAGTAATTAGATGATCCCTCATAATAATTTCAAGAAAGTATTCCCCCTAACTGTGCACCGTTGCGACAGTTCGTTGTTTCGAAGCACCACGTGATGATCGGGTGTGATAGATTCCAACGTTCACATACAACGGGTGTAAGACAGATTTACACATGCAAACACTTAGGTTGACTTGACGAGCCTAGCATGTACAGACATGGCCTCGGAACACAGAAGACCGAAAGGTCGAGCATGAGTCATATAGAAGATACGATCAACATGAAGATGTTCACCGACGTTGACTAGTCCGCCTCACGTGATGATCGGACACGGCCTAGTTAACTCGGATCATGTTATACTTAGATGACTGGAGGGATGTCTATCTGAGTGGGAGTTCATTGAATAATTTGATTAGATGAACTTAATTATCATGAACTTAGTCTAAAACCTTTACAACATGTCTTGTAGATCAAATGGCCAACGTTGTCCTCAACTTCAACGCGTTCCTAGAGAAAACCAAGCTGAAAGACGATGGCAGCAACTATACGGACTAGGTCCGGAACATGAGGATCATCCTCATAGCTGCCAAGAAAGATTATGTCCTACAAGCACCGCTAGGTGAAGCACCTGTTCTCCCTGCAGAATAAGACGTTATGAACGCTTGGCAGACACGTTACGATGATTACTCCCTCGTTCAGTGCGGCATGATTTACAGCTTAGAACCGGGGCTCCAAACGCGTTTTGAGAGACACGGAGCATATGAGATGTTCGAAGAGCTGAAAATGGTTTTTCAAGCTCATGCCCGGGTCGAGAGATATGAAGTCTCCGACAAGTTCTTCAGCTGTAAGATGGAGGAAGACAGTTCTGTCAGTGAGCACATACTCACTATGTCTGGGTTACATAACCGCTTGACTCAGCTGGGAGTTAATCTCCCAGATGACGCGGGCATTGACAGAATCCTTCAGTCGCTTCCACCGAGCTACAAGAGCTTTGTGATGAACTTCAATATGTAGGGGATGGAAAAGACCATTCCTGAAGTATTTGCTATGCTGAAATCAGCAGAGGTAGAAGTCAAAAAGGAACATCAAGTGTTGATGGTGAATAAAACCACTAAGTTCAAGAAAGGCAAGGGTAAGAAGAACTTCAAGAAGGACGGCAAGGGAGTTGCCGCGCCCGGTAAGCAAGCTGCCGGGAAGAAGCCAAAGAATGGACCCAAGCCCAAGACTGAGTGTTTTTATTGCAAGGGAAGTGGTCACTGGAAGCGGAACTGCCCCAAATACTTAGCGGACAAGAAGGCCGGCATCACGAAAGGTATATGTGATATACATGTAATTGATGTGTACCTTACCAGTACTCGTAGTAGCTCCTGGGTATTTGATACCGGTGCAGTTGCTCACATTTGTAACTCAAAGCAGGAGCTGCGGAATAAGCGGAGACTGGCGAAGGACGAGGTGACGATGCGCGTCGGGAATGGTTCCAAGGTCGATGTGATCACCGTCGGCACGCTACCTCTACATTTACCTATGGGATTAGTTTTAAACCTCAATAATTGTTATTTAGTGCCAGCTTTGAGCATGAACATTGTATCAGGATCTCGTTTAATTCAAGATGGCTACTCATTTAAATCCGAGAATAATGGTTGTTCTACTTATATGAGAGATATGTTTTATGGTCATGCTCCCATGGTGAATGGTTTATTCTTAATGAATCTCGAGCGTAATGCTACACATATTCATAGTGTGAATACCAAAAGATGTAAAGTTGATAATGATAGTCCCATATACTTGTGGCACTGCCGCCTTGGTCACATAGGTGTCAAACGCATGAAGAAGCTCCATTTAGATGGACTTTTAGAGTCTCTTGATTACGAATCATTTGACACGTGCGAACCATGCTTCATGGGTAAAATGACCAAGACTCCGTTCTCAGGAACAATGGAGCGAGCAACCAACTTATTGGAAATCATACATACTGATGTGTGCGGTCCAATGAGTGTTGAAGCTCGCGGTGGCTATCGTTATGTTCTCACCCTCACTGATGACTTGAGTAGATATGGGTATGTATATTTAATGAAACACAAGTCTGAGACCTTTGAAAGGTTCAAGGAATTTCATAGTGAGGTTGAGAATCAACGTGACAGGAAAATCAAGTTCTTGCGATCAGATCGTGGGGGAGAATACTTGAGTCACGAATTTGGCACACACTTAAGAAAATGTGGAATAGTTTCACAACTCACGCCGTCTGGAACACCTCAGCGTAATGGTGTGTCCAAATGTCGTAATCGCACTCTATTAGATATGGTGCGATCTATGATGTCTCTTTCCGATTTACCGCTATCATTTTGGGGCTATGCTTTAGAGACTACCGCATTCACTTTAAATAGGGCTCCGTCAAAATCCGTTGAGATGACACCGTATGAATTATGGTTTGGGAAGAAACCTAAGCTGTCGTTTCTAAAAGTTTGGGGATGCGATGCTTATGTCAAGAAACTTCAACATGAAAAGCTCGAACCCAAGTCGGAAAAATGCGTCTTCATAGGATACCCTAAAGAAACTATTGGGTATACCTTCTACCTCAGATCCGAAGGCAAGATCTTTGTTGCCAAGTCCTTTCTAGAGAAAGAGTTTCTCTCAAAAGAAGTAAGTGGGAGGAAAGTAGAACTTGATGAAGTATTACCTCTTGAACCGAAAAGTGGCGCAACTCAAGAAAATGTTCCTGAGGTGCCTGCACCGACTAGAGAGGAAGTTAACAATGATGATCATGAAACTTCAGATCAAGTTGCTACTGAACTTCGTAGGTCCACAAGGACACGTTCCGCACCAGAGTGGTACGGCAACCCTGTCTTGGAAATCATGTTGTTAGACAATGGTGAACCTTCGAACTATGAAGAAGCAATGGCGGGCCCGGATTCCGAAAAATGGCTGGAAGCCATGAAATCCGAGATAGGATCCATGTATGAAAACAAAGTATGGACTTTGACTGACTTGCCCGATGATCGGCGAGCCATAGAAAATAAATGGATCTTTAAGAAGAAGACAGACGCGGATGGTAATGTGGACATCTATAAAGCTAGGCTTGTCGCTAAGGGTTATCGACAAGTTCAAGGGGTTGACTATGATGAGACTTTCTCACCCGTAGCGAAGCTTAAGTCCGTCCGAATCATGTTAGCAATTGCCGCATTCTATGATTATGAGATATGGCAAATGGACGTCAAAACGACATTCCTTAATGGTTTCCTTAAGGAAGAATTGTATATGATGCAGCTGGAAGGTTTTGTCGATCCTAAGAATGCTGACAAGGTGTGCAAGCTCCAATGCTCGATTTATGGGCTGGTGCAAGCATCTCGGAGTTGGAACATTCGCTTTGATGAGATGATCAAAGCGTTTGGGTTTACGCAGACTTATGGAGAAGCCTGCGTTTACAAGAAATTGAGTGGGAGCTCTGTAGCATTTCTCATATTATATGTAGATGACATACTTAGGGAAATGATATAGAACTCTTGGATAGCATTAAGGCCTACTTGAATAAGAGTTTTTCAATGAAGGACCTTGGAGAAGCTGCTTATATATTAGGCATCAAGATCTATAGAGATAGATCAAGACGCCTCATAGGTCTTTCACAAAGCACATACCTTGATAAGATATTGAAGAAGTTCAATATGGATCAGTCTAAGAAGGGGTTCTTGCCTGTGTTGCAAGGTGTGAAATTGAGCTCAGCTCAATGTCCGACCACGGCAGAAGATATAGAAGAGATGAGTGTCATCCCCTATGCCTCAGCCATAGGGTCTATTAGGTATGCCATGCTGTGTACCAGACCTGATGTAAACCTTGCCGTAAGTTTGGTAGGAAGGTACCAAAGTAATCCCGGCAAGGAACACTGGACAGCGGTCAAGAATATCCTGAAGTACCTGAAAAGGACTAAGGACATGTTTCTCATTTATGGAGGTGACGAAGAGCTTGTCGTAAAGGGTTACGTCGACGCTAGCTTCGACACAGATCTGGATGACTCTAAGTCACAAACCGGATACGTGTATAATTTGAATGGTGGGGCAGTAAGCTGGTGCAGTTGCAAGCAGAGCGTCGTGGCGGGATCTACATGTGAAGCGGAGTACATGGCAGCCTCGGAGGCAGCGCATGAAGCAATTTGGGTGAAGGAGTTCATCACCGACCTAGGAGTCATACCCAATGCGTCGGGGCCGATCAAACTCTTCTGTGACAACACTGGAGCTATTGCACTTGCCAAGGAGCCCAGGTTTCACAAGAAGACCAGGCACATCAAGCGTCGCTTCAACTCCATTCGTGAAAATGTTCAAGATGGAGACATAGATATTTGTAAAGTACATACGGACCTTAATGTAGCAGATCCGTTGACTAAACCTCTTCCTAGAGCAAAACATGATCAACACCAGAATTCCATGGGTGTTCGATTCATCACAATGTAACTAGATTATTGACTCTAGTGCAAGTGGGAGACTGTTGGAAATATGCCCTAGAGGCAATAATAAAAGCATTATTATTATATTTCCTTGTTCATGATAATTGTCTTTTATTCATGCTATAATTGTGTTATCCGGAAATCGTAATACATGTGTGAATTCATAGACACCAACATGTCCCTAGTAAGCCTCTAGTTGACTAGCTCGTTGATCAACAGATAGTCATGGTTTCCTGACTATGGACATTGGATGTCATTGATAACAAGATCACATCATTAGGAGAATGATGTGATGGACAAGACCCAATCCTAAACATAGCACAAGATCGTATAGTTCGTTTGCTAGAGGTTTTCCAATGTCAAGTATCTTTTCCTTAGACCATGAGATCGTGTAACTCCCGGATACCGTAGGAGTGCTTTGGGTGTGCCAAACGTCACAACGTAACCGGGTGACTATAAAGGTACATTACAGGTATTTCCGAAAGTGTCCGTTGGGTTGGCACGAATCGAGACTGGGATTTGTCACTCCGTATGACGGAGAGGTATCTCTGGGCCCACTCGGTAATGCATCATCATAATGAGCTCAAAGTGACCAAGTGTCTGGTCACGGGATCATGCATTACGATACGAGTAAAGTGACTTGCCGGTAACAAGATTGAACGAGGTATTGGGATACCGACGATCGAATCTCGGGCAAGTAACGTACGGATTGACAAAGGGAATTGTATACGGGGTTGCTTGAATCCTCGACATCGTGGTTCATCTGATGAGATCATCAAGGATCATGTGGGAGCCAACATGGGTATCCAGATCCCGCTGTTGGTTATTGACCGGAGAGCCATCTCGGTCATGTCTACATGTCTCCCGAACCCATAGGGTCTACACACTTAAGGTTCGGTGACGCTAGGGTTGTAGAGATATGAATATGCAGTAACCCAAAAGTTGTTCGGAGTCCCGGATGAGAGCCCGGACGTCACGAGGAGTTCCGGAATGGTCCGGAGGTGAAGAATTATATATAGGAAGTGCAGTTTCGGCCATCGGGAGAGTTTCGGGGGTCACCAGTATTGTACCGGGACCACCGGATGGGTCCCGGGGGTCCACCGGGTGGGGCCACCCATCCCGGAGGGCTCCATGGGCTGAAGTGGGGAGGGGAACCAGCCCATAGTGGGCTGGTGTGCCCCCCTTGGCCCACCCCCTGCGCCTAGGGTTGGAAACCCTAGGGTGGGGGGGGGGGGGCGCCCCACTTGCCTTGGGGGCCACTCCACCCTTGGCCGCCGCCCCCCGTAGGAGATCCCATCTCCTAGGGCCGGCGCCCCCTTGCAGAGCCTATATAAAGGGGGGGAGGGAGGGGCAGCCGCACCCTTGACTCTTGGCGCCTCCCTCTCCCCTGCTACACCTCTCCCTCTCGCAGAAGAACGGCGAAGCCCTGCTGCGGTGACTGCTGCATCCACCACCACGCCGTCGTGCTGCTGGATCTTCATCAACCTCTCCTTCCCCCTTGCTGGATCAAGAAAGAGGAGACGTCACGCTGACCGTACGTGTGTTGAACGCGGAGGTGCCGTCCGTTTGGCGCTAGGATCTCCGGTGATTTGGATCACGTCGAGTACGACTGCCTCATCCCCGTTCTCTTGAACGCTTCCGCTCGCGATCTACAAAGGTATGTAGATGCAATCCGATCACTCGTTGCTAGATGAACTCATAGATGGATCTTGGTGAAACCGTAGGAAAATTTTTGTTTTCTGCAACGTTCCCCAACAGTACACGCCTGAACAGAACGGCATGGTCGAGTGGCGCAACCAGACAGTGGTCGAGATGGCCCATTGTTTGTTGAAGGCCATGGCGGTGCCGGCGACGTTCTAGGGAGAGGCGGTGAATATTGCGGTCTACCTCCTCAACCGTGTGCCGACGCGCAGCCTCGACAGGCTGACGCCGTACGAGGCCTAGCACAAGCGGAAGCCAGCAGTGCACCATCTTCATGTCTGTGGGTGCGTGGTGCACTTGAAGCGGCTTGGCCCCGACATCGAGAAGTTGGTCGACCGCTCCACGTCGGCGATCTTCGTCGGGTACAAGGAGGGCGCCAAGGCCTACAGGGCCTATGATCCGTCTAGCAAGCGGGTGATCATAACCCGCGACATCACCTTCGAGGAGGTGGGACTGGACGACCGCGGCCAACGGAGATGCCACGCCCGCGGTCGAACACCTTGTGGTCACATACAGTGACGAAGAGCACGACGAGCTGTCATCGCCGGCACACACTGGCTCTCCGGCAGCCTCCTCTACACCAATCAGCGCAAGCTCTTTGTCCTCCGGGACAGCAAGGTGGCCTCCCGTGGCGTCAGCAGGCAGCACGCCCATGTCCGTGGAGGACAGTTGGGCCACGCCGGCGGACGACAACAGCGAGCGCCACAACCTCGACCACACTCCAACCCGCTACTGCAAGATGAAGCACGTACTCACGGAGCTAGACACGACGGCGAGGGAGGAGCACATCGGGCTATGTCTCATGGATGCGGAGGAGCCGGACAACGTTCATGAGGCACTTGACGAGGCGTGCTGGAAGCACGCCATGGACGACGAGCTCGCGGCGATCCGCGACAATGGCACGTGGGAGCTCGCCACGCTCCCGCCCAGTCACAGAGCGATAGGGCTCAAGTGGGTCTACAAGATCAAGAGGGACACCGCCGGCAACATGGTGAAGCATAAGGCAAGGCTGGTGGCGAAGGGGTATGCGCAACGGCAAAGCGTGGACTACGACGAGGTGTTCGCTCCGGTGGCGCGCATGGAGACTGTGCGGCTACTGCTAGCACTTGCGGCGCATCGAGGCTGGCAAGTCCATCACATGGATGTGAAGCCAGCATTCTTGAACGGTGACCTTCATGAAGAAGTGTACGTGCAACAGCTGCCGGGTTTCGTCATCGGCGGCGACCCAGGAAAGGTGTTGCACCCCCGGAAGGCTGTACGGCCTAAAGCAGGCGCCACGGGCATGGAATGCCAAGCTCGACGCGTCGCTCATGTCGCTCGGCTTCGAGCGCAGCCCCCTTGAACACGCGGTGTATAGGAGAGGTGTGGGCGCGTCGACTCTGCTTGTCGGCGTCTACGTCGATGACTTGATCATCACCAACGCCGGCAACGAAGAAATTGCAACATTCAAGGAGAAGATGAAGAATCTGTTTGACATGAGCGACCTTGGGCTTCCGTGCTACTACCTTGGCATAGAGGTTCAATAGAAGGCCGGCGCGATCACCCTCTACCAGGGCGCGTACGTGGCCAAGATCCTGGATGCAGCAGGGGTGAGGGGGTGCAACCCTGCAGACACATCGATGTAGTCGGCTGAAGCTTGGCAAGACCGGCGCCGGCAAGCCCGTGGACGCCACACGGTACAGGAGCATCGTCGGGAGCCTGCGGTACCTCTACAACATGAGGCCAGACATTTCGTTCTCTGTTGGCATGGTGAGCAGGTACTTGGAGGCGCCGGCGGAAGTGCACTGGGCTGCTGTCAAGCAGATCCTACGCTACGTCAGTGGCACACTGAACCATGGCTGCTGCTACAAGCAAGGAGGTGCAGCAGCGCCGGAAGTGATCGGCTACAGCGACATCGATCACGCCGGCGATGTCCAGGATCGGCGAAGCACGACGGGAGTGGTCTTCTTCCTCAACTCAAGCCCGATCACATGGACTTCTCACAAGCAGAAGGTCATCGCCGTATCGTCTTGCGAGGCTGAGCACATGGCAGCGGCAACCGCAGCCTGCCAAGGCGTGTGGCTGTGCAAGCTCCTCGGCGACACTCCAACAAGGGCGAAGCTGCGCGTCGACAACAAGTCGGCGATTGCTCTAAGAAAGAATCTGGTGCACCACGACAGAAGTAAGCACATTGACATTCAATATCATTTCATTCGTGGTGCATCGAAGACAGCAAGGTGGACGTCGACCACGTCGGCACTGACGGACAGCTTGATGATTTCCTCACCAAGGTGTGCTCGGCCGGATCAAGTTTCTTGAAATGAGGCAAAAGGTTGGCATCAACATGGTGAACACCGGGCGTCGGAATTAGGGGGTGAAATGTTGAACTTGTATTTCCTAGCCCGGTTCAGTAGCTAGGTTAGCTTCTCTATGCAGCTAGCAAAATAAATGGCCATGTCAACGTGTGCATGTACACTGGATGTGGCCTGGTAGTTTCAGTTAGTAGGTAGCTAACTTGGCGCGGCCGTTGGAGTTGCATGGGATGGCATGCAGCATAGCTCGCGACACACGCGCATCACCCGCAAGGCGAGCGTCGTGGGATGACACGACCGGTAAGCTCGCGTGCGTGGTCGATCTCTCTCTTTGTAAGTTCAGTACAAATAAGAGGAAAGAAAACAGGAAAAGCTGCAACGCAGTACGCAGCACAAAACACTCGAGTCTTCGTCCTACTCTCGCCATTGTTGCCGTGAGCTAGAGCTTCTAGGCATTCCTGGTTCCAACAGGGCTTGCCCTCCACCCTTGCCACCGCCTCGTGGCTCTTCTGACTTGCACTCCAATTCCTCTGGGTGTCTTCTGGTCCAAGAAAAATCATCATGAAGTTTTATTCCGTTTGGACTCCGTTTAGTATTCCTTTTCTACGAAGCTCAAAAACAAGGAAAAAACATAAACTAGCACTGGGCTATAGGTTAATAAGTTAGTCCCAAAAATAATATAAAATAGCATATTAATGCATATAAAACATCCATGTGGGCAGACATTCGAAGGTGCACATGTGAGTTGTATTTAACTAATTATTTATTTTCAGAATTTATTGTTCATCCCAAATGGATGTGTATGTGGTCGGAAATTCAAAGGTGCACACGTGTTCTCGGATGTATGTGTATGTGGGCCAAAATTTGAAGGTGCATCCATGGGCATGCTCCTAGGTGAACAAGAATACATTTTCTCAATGTCAAATAATTTCAGAAATACAATATAAGTCACTATTCAAGCCTTCATAGTACAAGTAACTCTTGATGCAAACATATATGTATTTTAGCATTTGCAAAAAAAATGTTTAGTACCCAAAATTATGTTCTGAGAGTACTTATTTTTTTCCTGAACACAAAATGTCTTCTCTTTGCATGAAAATCTATAGGCATGTTAAATACTCGCAAGTGATATTTCTTTTGGAATTGTTATTGTTGTAATTGAAGTGCTTTTTTCTTCAAATTATGCTATTCTCTCTAGGACTAGGTGCACCGAGGAGTCAGAACGCATCTCTCCAGTTTGCCTACTGTATTTTTACGCTTTGTGCAAGATTGAGTACAATATTTCTATATTTAAATATATACTGGATTCCCTTTATAGCTTTCTTGTAGTTATTAATGATAAACTGTCCTAGATAGTATTCTAAACTTCTATGGTATCTAACCAGTTGCAGCTCACATGGTCATATGAAGTAGTAGGATTCTGAACTACTACATATAGTTAAGATGGTTCCTATAACTTCATCTCAGCTACGCCTTTGTTGTGCATATGTGGTTATATTGAATAGCTTATCCTAAGTTTTTAAGCAAACCTAATAATTTATTGTGAGCGCAGATTTGACTTCGTTAACACTTTTCTTGGGAGCTGCCACATTATGTACGATTTTATCAGTATAGATTAACCAATAAACCAACTTCGTGAACCATCAAGCATAAGGTAAACTATATGAAAGTACTTTTAGCCAAGCCTACAATTTAGTGGTGCTTGCTAAACATGACAAGTTACGGTCGACTTACATGATTATTTTATGCTTATAATATATTATGTTTTAACTTGATAATCAAGTTGCACATAGGTAAAACCTGAAGTTGTACAAAACAGTATGCACAACTTTAGGTGTAAAATGTGAATCCCGACCAATAACATTTTTAGAACACAAAATTTTGTAAACACGCCCACTCTATTTTACTATATTTGTCTTCCACACTAGAGAGATCAACAATGTCAATATTTCCTTTGTGCCTATATTTAATTACTAGGAAAATTGTTTATTGGTTATAATATGTCATGTTAGTGTACCGCACCTCAAAATTTTGGAGATTTCAAATTTTATTTTGTCTGTTTGCATGGAGAGCCGAGAGAAGACAAACTTGATTAGATCAAATGAGAGAACGGAATGCTATGCTCATATAACTGCCCATCTGAATGTCAGTCCCTCCAATTTCAGGTAACATGTTTCTACCCAATTGAATGTCTTTATATTGGTCATTTACTTTTGCAGCTTTCATTCATTTATTTTTTACTATCGATTCGGTATGTAGTAGTATTCTTTTGCATGAACATGTTTTCTTGCATGCTATACACACTCCAATTGGTGAACAAGAACATTTGTATGTTCATTTTGTTCAACATTTTATACAACCATTAAGCAATTGAAAGAAAATTGTACATAATGCTTCAAGTCATTTAGAATCACGAAACTGGATGTGCAAGGGCTATGTCAAACGTGCACTAATTATTTTAGTAAGCGTCCATGACTAAATCTCTTTACAAGATTCATGTTTTCTTTAGAGTATTTGATGATCTCTCACTTATATGGTTAACTTTTCCAATTTTTCATTAAGACGACGAAATTCCCAAATAATCTTTGCATATATGCGTTCCAATTGTCAAAATTTGGAAAATGTTCATCTCAGTACAGTGACCACTTCAGTCTAGGATGTTTGTATATACCACTATCTAGAGTATCTTGAAATACTTGAATTGTTGTTTAATAGAGCAAGTAAAGAGCTCTAAAGATTCGACGGGATATTGAACATGCTATATGGGGTTATTTTCATATGTAAAATCCCCTTGACTTAATCTAGATCGTGCATAAAAAGGTATTTGTATACCCATTTTTCACAAGTATATGGTTCTTATAGTTGTTGGTGGCTTCATGGCTAGGGATGTATCATGTTTTTTTACTTAAAGCAAGTTTTGTATTGTGATAATTTCTGCTCAAATTTGGGGAACAACTTCTGCAACATGCAGAATTACTATAGTACTGCATAAGCCAAATTTGTACTCTTTTAGATACTTCTTAGTCAAAAATCTTATGTGAAATGGAGAACTAGTGTAGTACCATTGTTCTGTTCTTATACTACTTAATAAAGAGAGAGAGAATGATGTTCTTTTCAACTTAGGCAATTATTATAATTATTTTCACGTAGAACATAATAATTTCTTGAAGTGTAACTCAGTATCGATATAAGGTCACTGTATATAGCAAAATGTTTCCTAATTAAACTATGTTTTCTTTGCAAACAAGGGAATTAGCGAAAGTACAAACACACTCTATGAAAAGAAGTCAACTATTCATTGTGCATAGTCCTTTTACCTACATGATCAAAGTTCATATATTAATAGATTGTTTATGGTACTTGCCTATCCACATCGATTTTATTGAATATAAATATGTCATCGACATAGATTGACTAACATTTGGAGATGCTGCATCCTTTTATTATTATGCACACACAAGTAAGATGATGAATGGAATGCACGAGAATGCTAGATAATACATGTGCAAAATGTCTTTGAAGTACCTATTTGTGGACTGTTCAAATTATCAATTACTTTGTGAACAAATTATTTTCATGAAAGTAGTTCACAACACTATACATTTTATTGCATTTGCATCAGCATTTTCAAGAATATTATCTAAACATTAGATAAGTTAGGCTTATGGTTGTCGATTTGCCTTCCATATGCTTTCATGCAAACTTAGGAGTTTTAGTACATGAATGCTAAGAATCTAATGTTTACCGATGGTTCTTGGCATAATATTTGTCATAACAAGTATTTGGTTAAGCTTACACTCACATATAACTTAAGGATGCAGATGGACTTAATGATCTGATGGTACAATTTTATATTTTTGATGTAATTCTAAAAGAACAAATTATATATTTTTCTCTACCATGGAAAATAAAACTAATCGTTACATCTTTAGTAATAGTTTTCCCTTCTCTTTACAACCATATTTGAGCAATTTCTTGAACATTCTTTTGCGAGAGTGAATAGCCATTTTTTGTGACATATCCGAGTTTACAAAATTCTTGTGAAAGACAACACTAATTGAATAATAATATAAATGGATCTACGGTGGGCAATATATTGCCTATGTAAAACAACTTCGTAAATTTCTAGCCCGCGCAATTGAGCGGGCCACTTTGCTAGTTGACATAAAAATGATAATATTTCAAGCATACTAATAAAGCTATAATGTATTCTCAAAATAACATGGCCAAAGAAAGCTATCCCTACAAAATCATATAGTATGGCTATGCTCCATCTTCAACACATGAAGTATTCAAATTATGCACAACCCCGATGACAAGCAAATCAATTGTTTCATACTTTTGATGTTCTCAAACCTTTTCAACTTTCATGAGTGTTAGCCATGGACATAACACTATAGGTGGAATAGAATATGGTAGTTGTGGAGAAGACAAAAAGAAGGAGATAGTCTCACATCAACTAGCCGTATCAACGGGCTATGGAGATGCCCATCAATAGATATCAATGTGAGTGAGTAGGGATTGCCATGCAATGGATGCACTAGAGCTATAAGTTTATGAAAGGTCAAAAGAAAACTAAGTGGGTGTGCATCCAACTTGCTTGCTCACGAAGACCTAGGGCAGTTTCAGGAGGCCCATTGTTGGAATATACAAGCCAAGTTCTATAATGAAAAATTCCCACTAGTATATGAAAGTGACAACATAGGAGACTCTCTATCATGAAGATCATTATGCTACTTTGAAGCACAAGTGTGGAAAAAGGATAGTAACATTGCCCCTTCTCTCTTTTCTCTTTTTTTGTAATGGCTTCTTTGGCCTCTTTTATTTTTCCTCACATGGGGCAATGCTCTAATAATGAAGATCATCACACTTTTATTTACTTACAACTCAAGAATTACAACTCGATACTTAGAGCAAAATATGACTCTATATGAATGCCTCAGGCGGTGTTCCGGGATGTGCAATGACTCAAGAGTGACATGTATAAAAACTATGAACGGTGGCTCAGCCACAAATAGTATGTCAACTACATGATCATGTAGAGCAATATAGCAATGAGGAAGCGTGTCATAGTAAACTGGACGGTGGAAGTTGCATGGCAATATATCTTGGAATGGCTATAAAAATGCCATAATAGGTAGGCATGGTGGATGCTTTGAGGAAGGTATATGGTACCGGCAAAAGTTGCGCAATACTAGAGAGGATAGCAATGGTGGAAGGGTGAGAGTGCGTATAATCCATGGACTCAACATTAGTCGTAAAGAACTCACATACTTATTGCAAAAACATATTAGTCATCAAAATAAAGTACTACACGCATGCTCCTAGGGGGATAGATTGGTAGGAAAAGACCATCGCTCGTCCCTGACCGCCACTCATAAGGAAGACAATCAATAAATAAATCATGCTCCAACTTCGTTACATAACGCTTCACCGTACATGCATGCTATGGGAATCACAAACTTCAACACAAGTATTTCTACAATCCACAATTACTCACTAGCATGACTCTAGTATCACCATCCTCATATCTCAAAACAATCATAAGGAATCAAACTTCTCTTAGTATTCACTGCACTTTATATGAAAGTTTTTATTATATCCCTCTTGGATGCCCATCATATTAGGACTAAATTTATAACCAAAGAAAATTACCATGCTGTTTAGAGAGACTCCCAAAATAATATAAGTGAAGCATGAGAGTTCAACAATTTCTATAAAATAAAACCACCACCGTGCTCTAAAAAGATATAAGTGAAGCACTAGAGCAAAATTGCCTAGCTCAAAAGATATAAGTGAAGCACATAGAGTATTCTAATAAATCACGATTCATGCCTGTCCCTCTAAAAAGGTGTGTACAGCAAGGATGATTGTGGCAAACTAAAAAGTAAAGACTCATATCATAGAAGACTCTCCAAGCAGAACACATACCATGTGGTGAATAAAAATATAGCCTGAAGTAAAGTTACCGATAGACGAAGACGAAAGAGGGGATGCCATACGGGGCATCCCCAAGCTTAGGCTCTTGGTTGTCCTTGAATATTACCTTGGGGTGCCTTGGGCATCCCCAAGCTTAGGCTCTTGGCACTCCTTATTCCATAGTCCATCAAATCTTTAGCCAAAACTTGAAAACTTCACAACACAAAACTCAACAAAAAATCTCATGAGATCCGTTAGTATAAGAAAATAAAATCACCACTTTTGGTACTGTTGTGAACTCATTATTTATTTATATCAGTGCAATATCTACTATATTAAAACTTTTCCATGGTTCATACCCCCGATACTACCCATAGGTTCATCAAAATAAGCAAACAACACATAGAAAATAGAATCTGTCAAAAACAGAATAATATGTAGCAATCTGAATACTTTGAATACTTCTGCAACTCCAAAAATTCTTAAAAATTAGGACAACAGAGGAAATTTGTATATCAATCTTATGCAGAAAGAATCAGTATTTTATCACGCTCCTGTTAAAAATGAGATTTATTTTACTGGGCAGAAAAGTTTCTGTTTTTCAGCAAGATCAAATCAACTATCACCGTAAGCCATCCCAAAGGTCCTACTTGGCACAAACACTAATTGAAACACCAAAAACACAATTACTACAGAGGTAATAATGTGTATTTTATTCAAGAACAGTAGCAAAACAAAAAACACACAATAAAATTGGGTTGCCTCCCAACAAGCGCTATTGTTTAACTCCCTTAGCTAGGCATAAAAACATAGATCTAGATATTGGCATAATAGTAATGGATATCATCCATGCTCATCTCATCCTCCCTTGTTTCAGAAGCAAATTTCCTTTGTGGTAAGCAAAAATAATCAAAAGGGCTAAATTTAATAGGGTACGGATCTCTAAGATCGAGTGTGGGAGGAATATGTTCCTCTTTCGGCCCCTTGTAGTTTATAATCAACTCATCATTATAAGCTTTTTTGGGTGAAACATAATAAGCTTATATCCTAGTATGAACCCTTGTCCATTCTATTGTATAGCAAAATTATCATTAAGTTCAGAGATCTTATCAACCAAAACCTCGGTAGGGACTTTTTTTTCTCAAATTTTCATTATAGGCAACAAAATCAGGAGATTGCAATCTCATTATTTCCTCTTGATTGAAAATGATTTTCTACATGGGAGGACAGCCATCATTAATTTTATAATGAGCAAAAATTTCGCTAGCTTCTTTCATTATAAATGTAAACTCGTGAGCTAGAAATATAGTGACAGCACGCTTAACCTGAGAGTGCTGAATATTAGAAAACTCTAGGAAAATCCTTTGTATGCTAGGATGCATATGAACAAGTTGTCTTTCAAGTTTAATTATGAGCAAAGTTATAGCATCTGCAAGACTATTAGTTTTATGAAGAATAGATCCTCCTAGCATAGGTAGCGTTCCAGCACAAGTAAAGAAATCTTGAATAACACCTTTTCCAATAATATTACCGCTACCAATACGGATGTTCTTTGTATGCATAATAGTAGTTTCTTCACGAGGATCATTATTAGCAAAGTCATCAAAATTTTCCTCAAGATTACTACTATCTTTTTCAGTAAAAACCTCCTCAGATTCAGACATAGTGACAACAAACCAATCTAACAAACGGGCAAACAAAAAGCAAACGAAAAGACGAACAGAAGAAGGGCGAATAAAAAGGCAAATCTTTTCGGAAATCGTTTTAGAAGTGGGGGAGAGAAAAATGAGAGGCAAATGGCGAATAATGTAATGCAAAAGATGAGAGTTTTATGATGGGTACTTGGTAGGCTTGGCATAGATCTCCCCGACAACGGCGCCGGAATTCTTCCTGCTACTTCTTGAGCTTGCGTTGGTTTTTCCCTTGAAGAGGAAAGGGTGATGCAGCACAGTAGAGATACGTATTTCCGTCAATTAAGAACCAAGGTATCAATCCAGTACGAGAAAGGCGCAAGTCCCCAGTAGATGCACCTGCACAAACAATCAAACACTTGCACCCAACGCGATAAAGGGGTTGTCAATCCCTTCACGGTCACTTGCAAAGGTGAGATCTGATAGAGATAGATAAAATTAAACAAAAGATGAAATATTTTTGTTTTTTTGGTTTATAGATCTGAAAAATAAAAGATTGCAAAATAGTAGATCGGAAACTAATATGATAGAAAACAGACCCGTGTGCCATAGGTTTCACTAGAGGCTTCTCTCTGGAAGGCAAATAATATAGTGGGTGAACAAATTACTATCGAGCAATTTATAAAAAGCGAAAATTTATGATGATATCCAAGGGAATGATTATGCAATATAGGCATCACGTCTGTGTCAAGTAGACCGACTCCTGCCTGCATCTACTACTATTTCTCCACACATGGACCGCTATCCAACATGCATCTAGAGTATTAAGTTCATAAGAACAGAGTAACACCTTAAGTAAGATGACATGATGTAGGAGGATAAACTCAAGCAATATGATAAAACCCCCATCTTTTTACCCTTGATGGAAACAATACAAATACGTGCCTCGCTACCCCTACTTTGTCATTGGGTGAGGACACCGCAACATTGAACCCAAAACTAAGCACCTCTCCCATTGCAAGAAAAACCAATCTAGTTGGACAAACCAAACTGATAATTCGAAGAGAAATACAAAGATATAAAATCATGCATATAAGAATTCAGAGAAGATTCAAATAAAATTCATAGATTAGCTGATCATAAATCCACAATTCATCGGATCTGGACAAACACACCGCAAAAGAAGATTACATCATATAGATCTCCACGAACATCGAGGAGAACATGGTATTGAGAATCAAAGAGAGGGAAGAAGCCATCTAGCTACTAGCTATGGACCCGTAGGTCTGTGGTAAACTACTCACGCTTCATCGGATGCTTCTCCATGATCAAATCCCCCTCCGACAGGATGCCAGAAAAGGCCCCAAGATGGGATCTCACGGGAACATAAGGTTGCGGCGGTGGAAAAGTGTTTTCATGGATGCTTCTGGTGGTTTTGGAATATATGTGAATATATAGGAGGAAGAGCTAGTTCAGAGGGCCACCAAGGGGCCCACAAGGTAGGGTTGGACCCCCTTAGGGCACGCCCTCCACCCTTGCCGCCGCCTCATGGCTCTTCTGATTTGCACTCCAAGTCCCCTGGGTGTCTGATACGTCTCCAACGTATCTATAATTTTTGATTGTTCCATGCTATTATATTATCTGTTTTGAATGTTTAATGGGCTTTATTATGCACTTTTATATTATTTTTGGGACTAACCTATTAATTGAAGGCCGAGTGCAAATTGCTGTTTTCTTGCCTATTTCAGTGTTTCGCAAAAAAGGAATATCAAACGGAATCCAAACAGAATGAAACCTTCGCGAGGATCTTTTTTGGAACAAACGCAATCCAGGAGACTTGGAGTGGAGGTCAAGGAAGCAACGAGGTAGGGCGGTGTGCCCCCCACATTTATGGGCCCCATGGAGCTCCACCGACCTACTTATTTCGCCTATATATACTCTTATACCCTGAAAACATCCAGGAGAGCCACGAAACCACTTTTCCGTAGCCGCAACCTTCTGTACCCGTGAGATCCCATTTGGGGACCTTTTCCGGCGATCTGCCAGAGGGGGATTCGATCACGGAGGGCTTCTACATCAACACCATAGCCTCTCCGATGATGTGTGAGTAGTTTACCACAGACCTTCGGGTCCATAGTTATTATCTAGATGGCTTCTTCTCTCTCTTTGGTTCTCAATACAAAGTTCACCTTGATGTTCTTCGAGATCTATTCGATGTAATACTTTTTGCGGTGTGTTTGCCGAGATCCAATGAATTGTGGGTTTATGATCAAGATTATCTATGAACAATATTTGATTCTTCTTTGAATTCTTATATGCATGATTTTATATCTTTGCAAGTCTCTTCGAATTTTCGGTTTAGTTTGGCCTACTAGATTGATCTTTCTTGCAATGGGAGAAGTGCTTAGCTTTGGGTTCAATCTTGCAGTGCTCGACCCCAGTGACAGAAAGGGAACCGACACGTATTGTATTGTTGCCATCGACGATAAAAATATGGTGTTTATATCATATTGCTTGATTTTATCCCTCTACATCATGTCATCTTGCCTAATGCGTTACTCTGTTCTCATGTACTTAATACTCTAGATGCATGCTGGATAGTGGTCGATGTGTGGAGTAATAGTAGTAGATGCAGAATCGTTTCGGTCTACTTGTCACGGACGTGATGCCTATATACATGATCATGCCTAGATATTCTAGTAACTATTCGCTTTTCTATCAGTTGCTCGACAGTAATTTGTTCACCCACCGTAGATTATGTATCTTGAGAGAAGCCAATGGTGAAACCTATGGCCCCCCGGGTCTATTCTCCATTGTATTATTTTCCCGTCAACTAGCTATTTCTATCGCCATTTATTTTGCAATCTTTACTTTCCAATCTATACAAAAATACCAAAAATATTTATCTTATTATCTTTATCAGATCTCACTTTTGCAAGTGGCCTTGAAGGGATTGACAACCCCTTTATCGCGTTGGTTGCAAGGTTCTTATTTGTTTGTGCAGGTACTAGGCGACTTGTGTGTAGTCTCCTACTAGATTAATACCTTGGTTCTCAAAAATGGAGGGAAATACTTACGCTACTTTGCTGCACCACCCTTTTCTCTTCAAGGGAAAACCAATGCATGCTCAAGAGGTAGCAAGAAGGATTTCTGGCACCGTTGCCGGGGAGATCTACTCTCAAGTCAAGACATACCAAGTACCCATCATAAACTCTTATCCCTCGCATTACATTATTTGCCATTTTCCTCTCGTTTTCCTTGCCCACACTTCACCTTTGTCTTTTTATTCACCCTTTTTCTGTTCATCTCTTTTCGCTTGCCTCTTGTTTGCTTGTGTGTTGGATTGATTGTTTGTCACGATGGCTCAAGATAATACTAAATTATGTGACTTTTCCAATACCAACAATAATGATTTTATTAGCACTCCGATTGCTCCTACTACCGATGCTGAATCTTGTGAAATCAATACCGCTTTGTTGAATCTTGTTACGAAAGATCAATTTTCTGGCCTTCCTAGTGAAGATGCCGCTACCCATCTAAACAGCTTCGTTGATTTTTGTGATATGCAAAGGAAGAAAGATGTGGATAATGATATTGTTAAATTGAAGCTATTTCCGTTTTCGCTTAGAGATCGTGCTAAAACTTGGTTCTCTTCTTTGCCTAAAAATAGTATTGATTCATGGAATAAGTGCAAAGATGCTTTTATCTCTAAGTATTTTCCTCCCACTAAGATCATCTCTCTTAGAAACGATATTATGAATTTTAAGCAACTTGAGCATGATCATGTTGCACAAGTTTGGGAGAGGATGAAATTAATGATACGTAATTGCCCTACACATGGTTTGAATTTATGGATGATTATACAAATTTTTTATGCTGGATTTTATTTTGCTTCTAGAAATCTGTTAGATTCGGCCGCAGGAGGCACTTTTATGGAAATCACTTTAGGAGAAGCTACTAAACTCCTAGATAATATTATAGTTAATTATTCTCAATGGCACACCGAAAGATCCACTAGTAAAAAGGTTCATGCGATAAAAGAGATTAATGTTTTGAGTGGAAAGATGGATGAACTTATGAAATTGTTTGCTAATAAGAGTGTTTATTCCGATCCTAATGATATGCCTTTGTCCACTTTGATTGAGAATAATAATGAATCTATGGATGTGAATTTTGTTGGTAGGAACAATTTTGGTAACAACGCGTATAGAGGAGTTTTAATTCTAGGCCGTTTCCTAGTAATTCCTCTAATAATTATGATAATTCCTACAACAACTCTGATGGAAATTTCAATAAGATGTCCTTTGATTTTGAGACTAGTGTTAAAGAATTTATGAATTCGCAAAAGAATTTCAATGCTTTGCTTGAAGAAAAATTGCTAAAGATTGATGAGTTGCCTAGGAACATGGATATAATTTCTCTTGATGTTGACTCTTTGAAACTTAGATCTATTTTGCCTAAGCATGATATCAATGAGTCTCTCAAAGCCATGAGAATTTCCATTGATGAGTGCAAAGAAAGAACCGCTAGGATGCATGCTAAAAAAGATTGCTTTGTGAAAGCGTGTTCTTCTAGTTTTCATGATAATAATGATGAAGATCTGAAAGTGATTGGTGTGTCTCCTATTAAGTCTTTGTTTGCCAATATGAATCTTGATAAAGATGGGACTGGAGATGAGTCAACTTTAGTTAGAAGCCGTCCAATGATTCAGAGTTTTTAGATCTTGATGCAAAAATTGGTAAAAGTGGGATTGAAGAGGTCAAAACTTTACATAGCAATGAACCCACTATCGGTGTCAAAACCGGCGGATCTCGAGTAGGGGGTCCCGAACTGTGCGTCTAAGGTGGATGGTAACAGGAGGCAGGGGACACGATGTTTTACCCAGGTTCGGGCCCTCTTGATGGAGGTAAAACCCTACGTCCTGCTTGATTAATATTGATGATATGGGTAGTACAAGAGTAGATCTACCATGAGATCAGGGAGGCTAAACCCTAGAAGCTAGCCTATGGTATGATTGTATGTTGTCCTATGGACTAGAACCCTCCAGTTTATATAGACACCAGAGGGGGCTAGGGTTACACAAGGTCGGTTACAAAGGAGGAGATATACATATCCGTATTGCCTAAGCTTGCCTTCCACGCCAAGTAGAGTCCCATCCGGACACGAGACGAAGTCTTCAATCTTGTATCTTCATAGTCCAACAGTCCGGCCAAAGGATATAATCCGGCTGTCCGGAGACCCCCTAATCCAGGACTCCCTCAGTAGCCCCTGAACCAGGCTTCAATGACAATGAGTCCGGCACGCAGTGTTGTCTTTGACATTGCAAGGCGGGTTCTTCTCCAATCTTCAATTGTTCGTAAGTAGTGTCCGGCTCCATAAATGTTGAACCTCTTGGCTTCTGTCCCCAATAAGGGCTTTCTCCCACGTGTCGAATGAATACGAGGCGCCAGGGCGTTTTTACATTCGCCCCCTAGCCAGATAAATAAATTGTCTATTAAAGGGATGGGGATTCTTAGATCTGATCCATACCATCCTCCCGGAGCGAGAACGCATCAGAGCGCGTTCGGAAAGATCCATTCCAGCATGGCCGACCTCCGCAGCTCCTCCTCCCGCCCCCGTAGCCCTAAGCCCGGTGATTGGGAGAGGTGTTTAGTCCCGCACAGTCGACTAGTCGAATTGCAGACTAAGGGATTTCTCCCTCCGGCGTATATGGTGCCCGTTCGAGCCGGGCTTGCCACCTACAATGGCGGGGAGCAAGCGGAGAGCTTTCCCCGTCCCTCCATGGGGGAACGGGTTTGCCTTGTTCCTTATTTACTAAGGGGACTCGGATTTCCTATTCATCCATTTCTCCGCGGGCTCCCAGAGTTCTACGGCCTCCAATTACACAATCTCACCCCTGCCTCCATTCTACATATCGCTGGCTATGTTGCTCTCTGCGAGTTGTTCCTAGGCTGCGAGGCTCACATCGAGCTGTGGAAAAGGCTATTTTGCCTCGTCCCTCGCATACAGAGGAGATCACTTTATCAAGTGGGCGGAGCCGAAATATGGCGCATCTCCGATACCGGATACCTGTCCGGTACCCCGAAGAAGTCGTCCGAAGACTGGCCTTCAGAATGGTTTTATATGGAGGACGTTCCCCTTCCGGACCCTATTCGGCGTGGTCTTCCCGAGTTCAACAATGCTCCTTGGAAGAAGCGCCGAAGTTGGCGCCCACGGAGCCCCCAGGCGGAAGACAACGGAGAAGTCCTCTATCTGATGAACCGGATCAAAGCACTGACTCAATCAGGATTGACAATAATCGAAGTTATGTCGATTTGCATAATGCGGGGAGTGCAGCCACTTCAATATCGTGGGCACCCCTTGTGGTGTTATAACGGGGCGGATGACGCCACCCGCTGCGGGCGTAAGGGTCCGGACAATGCTGCCGCTCTAGCGAAAATTCTGTCTGAATTGTTCAAGGGCGAGGAAGAGGATTTCACCCGCATCAAGCCACGGGATGGATTCTCCATGTACAATCCTCCAAGCTGGGTAAGTTATATCTCCCTGCTCCCATTTTTCCTGCATTCTTTGTTGTAAGTATTCACCTTGCCACTTTGCGGCAGGAACTGCAAAAATCCATAAAGGAGGTCAGCAATCCTTCTCCACAACCAGAGGACCCTGACCGGGCCTTCGACTCCGGACTTGAAGAAGATTCGGTTATATTTGTGGAGCTGATAGACCGGCAGTTCTATCAACTAAGCTGCGACGATGCCATGGTGGCCATTACGTCCGACTATCCTGGACTGCTCCCTGCATCGCAAGTAAGAAAAACCAAAAATCCCAATTCCAAAACTAGGATCCCCTTTTAGGCACTTCACCCACCATATACACATGGCATCTTTTATAGGGAAGGCATTCGGGACGCCCTGCCGAACCCGCAGCAACTCGCCAACAAGAGGCACCGAGGCCGGGTAGGCCAAAAAGGAAGGCGGTCAGGACGGGGACGCCGGCGCAAAGGTATAAGAAAAACCCCGCCCCGTGGTTGTCGTCTTTCTCGAAATGTAATGACGCCCGTGTTTCTTTAACAGAAAAAACGCTCGCCGGAATATGTCTGGCGATGTTGCCAATCACGCTTCCACCAGTCGGGCGCCAGGACCGGACATGGAGGCAGAAGCTGATATGGGGCAGGCGCCAGATAATCCCCCTACAGAGTATGCAGATAGATTATCCGCTACAAACTCAGAAGTGGAAAGCGCCATGAGTCATAGGCACCGCCGGGCCGTACTCCGTGACGCTTGTTTCTCACCAGAGGCGTTTGACGCCTTCAATTCTGGAGAGGCGTACCTCCGTGCTGCTCAAGATGGTCTAGCCAGAGCCACAGATCAGTACGTAAAGGATGTACGGGTGAGTAAATCTGACAATTTATATGTATCAGTAGCCCCTGAGACTTGAAACAGTTAGCAGAACTGATTTAAGGATCATCTTTATTGTGCAGGTTCTTACAGAGAAGAATACTAGGCTGTATAGGAGCTAGAGGAATGCAAGACCCAACTACGGGCTGCTGTGGCCACCTTGCAGGAACCGAAAAAGTCACCTGCTGGTAACATTTACTTTAAAGAATGATGGTTACCATATAATGTGCCGCATGGCTACAGATCTAACAACAGATGTTGCAGATGAATCCGGAGAGAATCCGGAGGACCAGCATGTTATTGGATAGCTAGAGGCTGGCAAACGCGTGCTGACTGAGGTTAGGCGGGAGAAAAACAATCTCCAAGACGCCAATATTAAGATGAACGTGGAACTAAAAGACGTTCAGGGCCAGCTTGCAGACCCCGAGAAGGAGAATAAGCGGCTTCGTCGCGGCATTTTCAGTAAGTGCTTGAACGAATCCTTTTAAAGGAGTTCGGCGAAGAAGCCGACTAACAGCGTTATGTCTGTAGGTATGCTGACGGGTCGTCCCGCGGAGGAAATGCCCGGGTCTGCGGGTGATCTTCTGTCTGAGCTGTCACATCTGCACGAACAAGTTCGGCAGGTGATGCAGGGTGTTGCCCATGCCTTGTGGCCGTCCGTCTCCCTGCCAGAGGGCGTTGCCGAGCTTACGGAGAAGCTCAAGGGGCCACGGCGGCGCTTCCGATTATGGAAGATATCAGCCTGCCGACAGGGTGCCAGAGAAGCCTGGGCCATGGTGAAGACGCGGTATACCAAGGCAGACCCAAATCACATGGCCAAGGTCGGACCTGTGGGGCACGACGGGAAAGAGATCCCCGTTAGCTTAGTTTATGGGCAAGTAGAATTAGCCGCAAATTATTCTCAACAGGATTGTAAGCTAGACCGCCTGTTGGATGGTATAGAAGAGGAATCTGTCAGTCTGCATGACTATGTAATTAAAGTGACATGTATAATGCCTTCTAGCCGGATTGTAGATCATTTGTCGTTGCGGACCTTTTCGCTTCAACCTCCAGGCCCAATAGTCCGGAGTGTATCCGAATACCCTCTCAGTTATATAAGAACTGGGGTATGCGTGGAGACCAGGCGTAGGGGTCATTAGTGCTTTATTAGACAAGTGCCCAACTAGTTATGTTATATTACATGGGTAGTAAGAAACATCTTCCAGGGAGAATAGTTCCGTTAAGGGTTCCTTTCCCTGGGTAAGCATGCCCTAAAGTGCATGTCCGGACTGCGATAGGAAACGCAGGAAAAACATCTGGGGGCAGATATGGACAATAAATAAAAAATCATCTTTTGTTCACCGACCGAATATTCCCTTAAGAACGCTAGCTTTCGGCTTCACCCAGTCTGAGGTACACATCCGGCTGACCCGGCAGTAACAATCGCAGAGGTGCTCCCCTTATGCCCTAGCCAAATTAACGGGAACGTAGGGCATAAATACAAGAGCCAGGCAACCCAGCTTGGCCAAAATTTAAGTCATATCAATGCATATAATGGTGAAAAAAGGTACATGCAGAAGTATAACACATGTGTGGGACATGAGGCCCAGATAAATAATTTAAGCTTCTATGAAAGAAGCCCCCAGGTATGAAGAGTGCGGCTAGCGCATCTGTAATGTGCAGGCGAGGCACAAGGTGACCCTTGAAGGCCCAGAGAAATAATAAAATAAAGAAAGAAAGAGAAACAAGACAGATAATGTATATGTAGAAAATGGACAAAGGGAGGGGAATAACATAGAGTCCGGTGCTAGGCGTAGAATCTTCGGAGCCTGGCCGCGTTCCATGGGTTCGGCTCGAGTCGACTAGTCGATGCATCCCGCAGTCGGTACGCTCCACTGGTCAGAACTTGGTCAATAATGAAGGGACCTTCCCATTTGGGCTCGAGCTTGTTCTTTTTCTTATCCGGCAGGCGTAGAACTAGTTCACCAACGTTATAAGTTTTGGCCCGTACTTCTCTGCTTTGGTATCTGCGAGCCTGTTGCTGATAAAATGCGGAACGGGCTTTGGCTATGTTGCGCTCCTCCTCCAGGGTGTCCAAACTGTCCTGCCGATCGAGCTCGGCTTCTCTTTCTTCGTACATGCGCACTCGAGGTGAGTCA
Source organism: Triticum monococcum (assembly GCA_034509565.1). Taxonomy (NCBI): domain Eukaryota; kingdom Viridiplantae; phylum Streptophyta; class Magnoliopsida; order Poales; family Poaceae; genus Triticum; species Triticum monococcum. The sequence goes on from CM067847.1 coordinate 345,127,451, forward strand.
TGAATTATGTCACAGGGCAAGACTGCCTCTGCGCCGTACACCATAAAGAAGGCTGTATATCCGGTACTACGATTCGGCATGGTCCGCAGCCCCAGAGTACGGAGTCGAGCTCCTCTATCCAGTGCGTGTTAGACTCCGTTAAGGAGCGCACTAATCTGGGTTTAATGCCGCTCATTATAAGACCGTTTGCTCGCTCGACTTGACCGTTGGTTTGTGGGTGATAGATTGAAGCATAATCGAGCTTGATGCCCATTTTGCTGCACCAGAGTTTTACCTCATCGGCCGTGAAGTTCGTGCCATTATCAGTGATGATGCTGTGGGGGACGCCATAATGGTGTACAACCGCGGATATAAAGTCTATCACCGGTCCAGATTCGGCTGTTTTAACAGGTTTGGCCTCTATCCATTTGGTGAATTTATCCACCATGACCAATAAGTATTTTTTCTTGTGGGTTTCCCCTTTAAGGGGTCCAACCATGTCAAGCCCCCGGACTGCAAAGGGCCTTGTAATGGGGATTGTTTGGAGGGCGGTGGGTGGCATGTGGCTTTGATTTGCAAAGAGCTGGCAACCGGCGCAGCGTTGGACCAAGTCCTGTGCATCTGCCCGGGCCATTGGCCAATAGAATCCTGTATGGAAGGCCTTGCTTACAAGAGCCTGGGCTGCGGCGTGATGACTGCCGAGTCCGGTGTGAATTTCTGCCAAAAGATTCCGCCCTTCCTCTTCGGAGATGCACCTTTGAAGGACTCCGGTAGTGCTTTTTTTGTACAGTTCTCCCTCGTGGACCCTGTAGGCCTTGGATCGCCGCACTATGCAGCGTGCCTCATTTTGGTCCTCCGGAAGTTCCTATTTAGTTAGGCAGGCCAGGAATGGTTTTGTCCACGGGGCAATAATGGCCATTATTTCATGGGCTGAAGGTGTTATTTCGGTGGCGGAGCCTCCAATTGTGTCAGAGAGTTCAATATCGGGTATTTTGGCCGTGTCCGGACTATTGTTACCGGTGTCCCCTTCCCATACTACGGATGGCTTGAACAACCTTTCCAAAAATATGTTGGGGGGGGGGGGACCACATCATGTTTTGCGCCGATGCGGGCGAGGATATCCGCCGCCTGATTGTTTTCCCGAGCCACATGGTGAAATTTGAGCCCCTTGAACCGAGCTGACATTTTTAGGACGGCGTTTCGATAGGCCGCCATTTTTGGATCCTTGGCATCAAAGTCTCCATTTATTTGGGATATTGCGAGGTTTGAATCCCCATGCACCTCCAGGCATTGAATGCCCATGGAGACTGCCATCCAAAGACCATGCAATAGAGCTTCGTATTCGGCTGCATTGTTGGAGTCTGTATACAATATTTGTAATACGTACTGAACGGTATCTCCGGTTGGGGATGTCAGGACGACACCAGCCCCTAGACCAGCCAACATTTTAGAATCGTCGAAGTGCATGATCCAATTGGAGTATGCGCCGTACTCTTTAGGGAGTTCAGCCTCCGTCCATTCGGCGACGAAGTCGGCTAATACTTGTGACTTAATGGCTTGTCGAGGTCTGTATGTTATGTCGAACGGTTCGCGCTCAATGGCACATTTGGCAATCGGGCCCGTAGCGTCGCGGTTGTTTATAATATCATTAAGTGGCACTTCCGAGGCTACTGTAATCGAACACTCTTGAAAGTAGTGTCGCAGCTTCTGCGATGCCATGAATATCGCATATGCTATCTTTTGGTAATGCGGGTACCATGATTTGCATGGAGTGAGGACAGTGGATACATAGTATACCGGCTTTTGAAGAGGGAATTTATGTCCGTCCGCTTCCCGTTCGACAACGAGCACCGCGCTTACAACTTGATGAGTTGCCGCAATGTACAACATCATTGGTTCGCCGATGTTTGGGGCGGCCAGGATTGGGTTGGTTGCCAAGATGGCCTTTATTTCTTCCAATCCGGCCGTGGCCGCGTCCGTCCACTTGAAGTGTTCGGTGCGCCGGAGGAGGCGATAAAGGGGTAAAGCCTTTTCTCCTAAGCGGGAGATAAAGCGGCTTAGAGCCGCCACGCATCCAGTTAACTTCTGGATTTGTTTGAGGTCTGTTGGGGTAGCCAACTGTGACAAAGCTCGGATTTTGGCCGGATTAGCTTCAATACCTCTACTGGACACAATGAAACCCAGGAGCTTTCCGACCGGTACGCCGAAAACGCATTTTTCCGGATTGAGCTTGATGTCGTATGTTCGGAGGTTGTCGAATGTGAGCCTCAAGTCGTCTATCAAAGAGTCGACGTGTTTGGTTTTGATGACCACATCGTCTACGTATGCCTCTACTGTTTTGTCAATTTGTTTCTCCAGACATGTCTGAATCATGCGCTGATATGTTGCTCTAGCGTTTTTGAGCCCAAAAGGCATTGTGTTAAAATAGAAGGGACCGTATGGTGTGATGAATGCCGTTGCGGCTTGGTCGGACTCCGCCATCTTGATTTGGTGGTAATCAGAGTATGCGTCGAGGAAACACAATGACTCGTGTCCTGCGGTAGCATTAATGATTTGATCGATGCGTGGGAGGGGGAAGGGATCCTTTGGGCAAGCTTTATTGAGGTCTTTGAAATCGACACAAAGGCACCAGGATTTGTCCTTCTTTGGTACCATCACCAGGTTTTCTAGCCAGTCCGGGTGTTTTATTTCTCTAATGAATCCGGCCTCCAATAACTTGGCTAGTTCCTCTCCCATGGCCTGTCTCTTAGGTTCAGAGAAATGCCGAAGAGCTTGCTTGACTGGCTTGAATCCCTTTAGGATATTGAGGCTATGCTCGGCTAGCCTGCGTGGGATTCCTGGCATGTCTGAGGTATGCCAGGCGGATATGTCCCAGTTCTCGCGCAGGAACTCTCATAGTGCGGCGTCCACAGCGGGGTTTAACTGTGCCCCCATGGAGGCTGTTTTTGTAGGGTCCGTTGGGTGGACTTGGAATTTGACTATTTCATCCGTTGGTTTAAAAGAGGTGGACTTGGATATCTTGTCGAGTATCACGTCGTCCCTGTCCACTGTGGAGCGTAGTGTGGTTAATTCCTCGGCCGAGAGGGCTCCGGATAATGCCTCGAGGGCCAGTGCGGCTGTTTTGTTTTCGGCGCGGAGTGCTATGTCCGGATCATTGGCGAGAGTGATGATTCCGTTGGGCCCGAGCATTTTGAGCTTCATGTACCTGTAATGGGGTATGGCTTGGAAGATTGTGAACGCCTCCCGTCCTAAAAGAGCGTGATAACCACTGCTGAACGGGGCCACTTGGAATGTAATTTCTCCGGACCTGTAATTATCCGGCGTGCCGAATACCACATCTAGTGTGATTTTCCTAGCACAACGTGCTTCCCGACTGGGGATGATTCCTCTAGAGGTTGTGCTACTTTGCTCAATGCGGTTCTAGTCTATTTCCATCTTTTGAAGAGTTTCCTCATAGATGAGGTTTAATCCACTGCTGCCGTCCATGAGTACTTTGGTGAGTTGAAAGCCATCCACAATTGGAATGAGGACCAATGCGGCTGGTGCTCGGGTTGTTCGGAATTTAGGTTCGTCACTGGCATTGAAGGTAATAGCCGTGTCACTCCATGGATTTATTGCTGCTACGTGGCAGATTTCGGCCATGCTGCGGAGTGTTCGCTTGCGCCTATTATTTGACGCGAAGGTCTCAAAGACTGTTAACACCGTATTGCTATCCACGGGATGCTGCTCTGTGGTATTTGGGAGAAGAATATCCTGACCACTTTTGGCCACCTACCGGAGTATCCAACTTGCTCTAAGGCTGTGCGTTGGTATTGTATCCGCTGTACTATGAATTTTGCAGGGTCCGTTGAGCCATCCCTCCAGTACGGTTCCATGCCCTGTAGAGGGTTTTTGCTTTTTGGTAGTTGACCCGGGTGTATTGTGATAATGCACCCTTTTATTTTGGACTAGGTTTGTAGTCAGGGCCGGATTATCCCAAAAGTTTGTTTCAGTTTTCCAGGCACTTTCCATCGGACAGTACTTTCGTACTATGGACGCCAAGTCAGCGAAGCGTGTTATCTCATGGCGATTTATGGTGTTAAGGATTCCCTTGTCCGTGCAATTATTGCAGAAAATAGGATTGCGTCTTCCTCACGATAGTCCTTCACCTTGTTCATCGCTAGGAGGAATCTGGCCCAATAGTGATGTACTATTTCCTGGGGCTCTTGCCTGATGTGGGAAAGATCGCTTATGTTTGGGTGGGTGGGTGGAATTGAATCCGAACCCTTACCTGATCTGGGATCCAGGGGCCGAGGAGTTTCCAATTTTGTAAGTTCCGATTCCGAGGTGTTACCCGATAATCCTGGCCCGCTGCCTGACTCTAAGTTTAGGGATTGGATGTTGTCCTCCCGTGAATGGGCGTCCGGCTCGGAGAGCTCGGGAATCCGGACATAGTTGGTCCTCAAGATAGAGGAAAGGTCGCCGCATTGTTCCTCCACCACTGCAATATGATGGGTGACCGGTGGAGAGCTAATCTCCCTTTGATCGGGTTTAAGCCCAATCCGATCATAGTCCGTAGCGACTCCCAAGGCGGTGATGCGATCCAAGAGCTCGTTTAAGGAGGAGAGCTCCATTGGATCCATCTGTTCGGCGAGTGCCGATTTGACGTGGAGGCTGTTTTTGATGACCTGAGAAGTCATCGTTGGCGCGGCGGCCGAACAGGCGGTCATGATGAAACCGCCTAGCCGGAGAGTTTGGCCGACAGCCAAAGCTCCCCCAACAGTAGTACCGTCTTTAAAGACAAGACGAGACATCCTTCCTTATAGCTACGACACAGAGGAACTCTCAATGAAAGCACCAATGTCGGTGTCAAAACCGGCGGATCTCGGGTAGGGGGTCCCGAACTGTTTGTCTAAGGTGGATGGTAACAGGAGGCAGGGGACACAAAGTTTTACCCAGGTTCGGGCCTTCTTGATGGAGGTAAAACCCTACGTCCTGCTTGATTAATATTGATGATATGGGTAGTACAAGAGTAGATCTACCACGAGATCGGGGAGGCTAAACCCTAGAAGCTAGCCTATGGTATGATTGTATGTTATCCTACAGACTAGAACCCTCCGGTTTATATAAACACCGGAGGGGGCTAGGGTTACACAAGGTCGGTTACAAAGGAGGAGATATACATATCCGTATTGCCTAAGCTTGCCTTCCACGTCAAGTAGAGTCCCATCCGGACATGAGACGAAGTCTTCAATCTTGTATCTTCATAGTCCAACAGTCCGGCCAAAGGATATAATCCGGCTGTCCGGAGACCCCCTAATCCAGGACTCCCTCACCCACTATTTTGGATTTCAAGGAATTTAATTATGCTAATTGCTCTTTGATATATTGTATTTGCTTGTTGCAATCCGTGTTAAATTCTCCTCATGCTTATGATCAAAACAAAGCTTTTACCAAACATTTCGTTGATGCTTTAATGCAATCTTATGAAGAAAAACTTGAATTAGAAGTTTCTATCCCTCGAAAACTTTATGATGAGTGGGAACCTACTATTAAAATTAAGATTAAAGATCATGAATGCTATGCTTTATGTGATTTGGGTGCTAGTGTTTCCACGATTCCAAAAACTCGGTGTGATGTGTTAGGTTTCCATGAATTTGATGATTGTTCTTTAAATCTGCATCTTGCGGACTCCACCATTAAGAAACCTATGGGAAGGATTAATGATGTTCTTATTGTTTCAAATAGGAATTATGTGCCCGTAGATTTCATTGTTCTTGATATAGATTGCAATCCTACATGTCCTATTATTCTTGGTAGACCTTTCCTTAGAACGATTGGTGCAATTATTGACATGAAAGAAGGAAATATTAGATTCCAATTTCCGTCAAGGAAAGGCATGGAACACTTTCCTAGGAAGAAAATTAAATCACCTTATGAATCTATTATGAGAGCCACATATGGATTGCATATCAAAGATGACAATACCTAGATCTATTCTTACCTTTATGCCTAGCTAGGGGCGTTAAAAGATAGTGCTTGTTGGGAGGCAACCCAATTTTATTTTTGTTCCTGTTTAGTAATAAATAAATCATATATCCTATGTTATGATTGTGTTTTTATGTTTTAATTAGTGTTTGTGCCAGGTAAAGCCTTTAGAATCTTCTTGGGTGACTGTTATTTGATCTTGCTGGAAAAAACAAAAAGTATGTGCTAACGAGAATAATTTTCATTTTTTACCAGAGAGCGATAAAATACCAATTCCAACCTGTCGGATGTGGGGTTCCGACAAACCCTTAAGGTTTGAACACTAGGGTGCGCGCGAAGTCTTTTCCTCCCACCGATCTACGCCCTAGCTCAGTAAGATCTCACGGACGAACTCGACAAACTCGCAACACAGAAAGACACAAGATTTATACTGGTTTGGGCTACCGTTGTGGTGTAATACCCTACTCCAGTGTGGTGGTGGTGGATTGCCTCTAGGGCTAATGATGAATAGTACAAGGGAAGAATAGCCTCCTGAGGTTGAGGTGTTCTCGAGCTCGGTGAGCTTGTGTGTGTGAGGGCGGTCTGAATGATCTGTCCCTTGCTAGGGTGGTGGCTAGTCCTATTTATATTGGCCCTAGTCCTTTTCCCAAATATCGAGCGGGAAGGGAGCCAACAATGGCGGGCCGATTTGAAGGGGGATAGCTAGTACATGCTATCCTGACAAAAGTGGTCTTCGCCTGCGAAAAGCTCTGTGGTGACGTCGTCTTGGCCTCCACGACGACCTTCGTCTTGCCGTCCTCCTAGTCTTGGTCTAGTTGCACCAATATAGCAACCTTTTCCTGATGCCTCGGTACTCTTCTCCTGCGCTGGCCTCCTTAGCACCCAAGAGGAAACAAGGACGCTGTGCGCGCCGGCGCCCGCCTGGGCGCCCGCCTGGAGTCGTGCGTCACGACTCACGTCACGAGGGTCTCGTGAGGTTTGCCCCGCCTTGATACCTCCACTCCTCGTGAGCCTGCCTGGCTAGGACACTCTAGAGGAGGCCTTGCGTCGTCCGCCTCGCGAGGGTCTTGGGTGCTTTGTTGGTGAAGATGGGCCGTACGGCCTGCAGGCTCAGCCACGCCGCGGGCCGCAGGCAGGCAAGTCTGGGGACCCCCGTTCCCAGGACGCCGACAGTAGCTCCCGGGCCCAAGGTGAGCTCGGGCTTGGCTCCGTGGCGAAGCCAAGGGCCATGTTTGGAGCGCCGCGGGCCCCAAAATCCTGCGGCCTCGATTGACGCGTGGTGGATGATTGGACGTGGGCGTCTCCGCTTCCCCATGTTGCCTCGGCAACTGCTCTACTTGTCAAGTCCCCGCGACATGCAAGGAAAACCATCATTACCTGCGATCATGGGAGACCATCTGTGGGAGTCCTGGATTAGGGGGTGTCCGGATAGCCGGACTATAACCTTTGGCCGGACTCTCGGACTATTAAGATACAAGATTGAAGACTTCGTCCCGTGTCCGGATGGGACTTTCTTTGGCGTGGAAGGCAAGCTTGGCAATACGGATATGTAGATCTCCTCCCATTGTAACTGACTCTGTGTAACCCTAGCCCTCTCCAGTGTCTATATAAACCAGAGGGTTTTAGTCCATAGGAAAAAACAACAATCATACCATAGGCTAGCTTCTAGGGTTTAGCCTCTTTGATCTCGTGGTAGATCTACTCTTGTACTACCCATATCATCAATATTAATCAAGCAGGAGTAGGGTTTTACCTCCATCGAGAGGGCCCGAACCTGGGTAAAAACATCGTGTCCCTTGTCTCCTGTTACCATCCGCCTAGACGCACAGTTCGGGACCCCCTACCCGAGATCTGCCGGTTTTGACACCGACATTGGTGCTTTTGTTGAGAGTTCCTCTGTGTCGTCACCTTTAGGCCCGATGGCTCCTCCGATTATCAACAACGATGCGGTCCAGGGTGAGACCTTTCTCCTCGGACAGATCTTCGTGTTCGGCGGCTTTGCACCGCGGGCTGATTCGCTTGGCCATCTGGAGCAGATTGAAAGCTACGCCCCTGGTCATTAGGTTAGATTTGGAAGTTTGAACTACATGGCCGACATCCGTGGAGACTTGATCTTCGACGGATTCGAGCCACAGCCGGGAGCGCCGCACTGTCACGATGGGTATGACCTAGCTCTGCCGCCGAACAGTACCCTAGAGGCCGCGCCCGCATCAGCTCAAACCCTTAGCTCGGAGCCAACTGCGCCGATCGAGGATGGGTGGCTAGACACCGCCTCGGGGGTTGCAGTCTCAACGGTGATCGAGCCGAACACCAGCCTCATCCTCTCCGAAGCCCATGACTCCAAGGTGCCGGACTCTTTTCCGGACTCTGAACCTTTCGCGCCCCTGCCAATCGAATCCGATTGGGCGCCAATCATGGAATTCACCGCCGCGGATATCTTTCAGCACTCGCCCTTCGGCGACATCCTGAATTCACTAAGGTCTCTCTCTTTGTCAGGAGAGCCCTGGCCGGACTATGGCCAATAGGATTGGGATGCGGACGACGAAGAAATTCGACGCCCACCCACAACCCACTTCGTAGCCACTATCGATGATTTAACCGACATGCTCGACTTCAACTCCGAAGACATCGACGATATGGACGACGATGTAGGAGACGAACATGAACCAGCGCCTATAGGGCACTGGAAAGCCACCTCGTCATATGACATATATATGGTGGATACACCCAAAGAAGGCAATTGCGACGGAACAACAAGGGATGATGTCGGCATTCTGGGAACGGGGGTCCCCAGACTTGCCTGCCTGCGGCCTGCGGCGTGGCCCAAAAGGGGGCCCAGCACGACCCATCTTCACCAACACAAACCCAAGACCCTCGCGAGGGGCCAAGCCTTGCGGGGCGGATGACGCAGAGCTTCCTCAGGCACGGCCTCGTCAGGCTGGCTCATGAGGAGGCGGAGAGATCAAGGCGGGGTACCTCACAAGGTGCCCGTGACGCAAGCCATGACGACCAAGGGCGCCAGGCGGGTGCCAGCCCGCGCAGCGTCCTCCTTTCCTCTTTGGTGCAAAGGGGGCAAGCGCAGCCGCGGAGTACCGAGGCGTCAGGCAAAGGTTGCCATTTCGGTGCAACGAGACCAAGACCAGGAGGACTATGAGACAGAGGTCACTGTGGAGCCCAAGACAGCGTCATCACCAGAGCTTTGCGCAGACGAAGACTACTTTTGTCTGGATAGCTGATACTTGCTGTCCCCCTTCAAATTAGCCCGCCATCGTTGGCTCCCTTCCCGCTCGATATTTGGGAAGAGGACCAGGGCCTCTATAAATAGGACCAGCCACCCACAGAGCAAGGGGTCAGTTGGTTGAGAGAGTTTTCCGTAAAGCAGCCAGAGAGAGAGAGAACGGTGACTGAACTCTTCTCAGTAGTTCATCCCCCCAGGAAGAACAAACCCTCGCGAGGCTGTTCTTCCTTGTATTGTTCATCATCATCAGCCCAAGAGGCAATCCACCACACCACACACTGGAGTAGGGTATTACACCACAACGGTGGCCCGAACCAGTATAAACCCTGTGTCTCTTGTGTCGTTCTTTCCATAGTTTAGATCCTAGCATGGCGGAGGGGTGCAGGTAGGTATGAGGCGAAATCTCCACACGCACCCCAGTGTTCGAACCTCAAGGGTCTGCCGGAACCCGAAATCCGACATTTGGCGCGCCAGGTAGGGGTGCGCCGAAATCCACCTTCTACCGCTTCGTGCTCCGTCGCGTCGTCATCACCATGCCCGACGACCAGGAGGGCAACCCAGATCCGTGGGCGCGTCAGGCAGGACCGCGTGGCACGCAGAGCACTACGGCGTGGCCTTCGGGATGACGGTGCTAGAGGAATACGTGTCCCTCATGATGGACCAAGGACACCCTCACGAGGGCGAACAAGGCTCACTCCTCAGCCCAAGCTGGGGGGACGAGGCGCTAGAAGCTGAGCCCTTCCAGGAGTCCTGGGACGGTCCCACTGGGCACGCTGGAGGCAACGATTATCGGGTACCGCTAATTCTTCAGCAGGCATACACTAACCATGGATCGCAGGAGGTGCAGGTCGCCACAGCGAGCAGCTGCCCCGCTCCCACAGTCTCCTACCCCTCGGGAGGAGGGCGCAGGGGGCTACAGGAGAGGGACAGGGATCCGACATCACCACCACGGCGTTCGGAGCAAGGTGTCCTCAGGAGGTAGGCCCTCCACTGGGGAGGTGCCTCAGGGCCTGCCCCTGGTGGAGGACCCATGGTCGTTGGGGGAACCGCTGGCGACCGCTCTACCCCATTGGCGGCGTCCTGGTTTCCGGTCATCGTTGATGGCACTAGAGTGTGGCGCAAGGCGGGCCCCTCATCTGGCGATATGAAGCAAGGCCAGTACCTGTGAAGAAGGCCCAGTGCCCGTGAAGCTCGCCGCCCCGTGACACTCTCACGTAATAATGAGAGGGGTTGTACACGCCCCAGAGTCTCAGGGTGCCGGCCTCAGTGTTGGATAACGTTGCAGAAAACAAAAATTTTCCTATTCGTTTCACCAAGATCATCTAGGAGTTCATCTAGCAACGAGTCACGAGATGCATCTACATACCTTTGTAGATCGCGAGCGGAAGCGTTCGTTAGAACGAGGTTGAAGTAGTCGTACACGACGTGATCCAAATCACCGATGACCAGCGCCGAACGGACGGCACCTCCGCGTTCAACACACGTACGGGACGGGAGACGTCTCCTCCTTCTTGATCCAGCAAGGGGGAAGGAGAGGTTGATGAAGATCCAGCAGCACGACGGCGTGGTGGTGGATGCAGGGCGTCACGACAGCAGGGCTTCGCCGTGTACTACGAGAAAGGAAGAAGTAACGGGGAGAGAGGAAGCACCAAAAGCGTGGGCTGCAAGTTCCTCCTCCCCCCCACTATATATAGGGGTGCCAGGGGGGGCGCCAGCCCTGGTAGATGGGATCTACCAGGGGGGCGGCGGCCAAGGGGTGGGGGGCTTGCCCCCCAAGCAAGGGGGCGCCCCCCTTTAGGGTTCCCCCCAACCCTAGGCGCATGGGCCTTGGGGGGGCTGGCGCCCCAGCCCATTATGGGCTGGGTTCCCTCCTATTTCAGCCCAAGGGGCCCTCCGGGATAGGTGGCCCCACCCGGTGGACCCCCGGGACCCTTCCGGTGGTCCCGGTACAATACCGGGTACCCCGAAACTTGTCCCGATGGCCGAAACTGTACATCCTATATATAATTCTTTACCTCCGGACCATTCCGGAACTCCTCGTGACGTCCGGGATCTCATCCGGGACCCCGAACAACATTCGGGTTACTGCATATACTTATCTTCACAACCCTAGCGTCACCGAACCTTAAGTGTGTAGACCCTACGGGTTCGGGAGACATGTAGACATGACCGAGACGATCTTAGATCAATAACCAACAGCGGGATCTGGATACCCATGTTGGCTCCCACATGCTCCACGATGTTCTCATCGGATGAACCACGATGTCGAGGATTCAATCAACCCCGTATGCAATTCCCTTTGTCTATCGATATATTACTAGCCCGAGATTCGATCGTCGGTATCCCAATACCTCGTTCAATCTCGTTACCGGCAAGTCACTTTACTCGTACCGTAATGCATGATCCCGTGACCAGACACTTGGTCACTTTGAGCTCATTATGATGATGCATTACCGAGTGGGCCCAGTGATACCTCTCCGTTATACGGAGTGACAAATCCCAGTCTTGATCCGTGTCAACCCAACAGATACTTTCGGAGATACCCGTAGTCTACCTTTATAGTCACCCAGTTACGTTGTGACGTTTGGCATACCCAAAGCACTCCTACGGTATCCGGGAGTTACACGATCTCATGGTCTAAGGAAAAGATACTTGACATTGCAAAACTCTAGCAAAACGAACTACACGATCTTTATGCTATGTTTAGGATTGGGTCTTGTCCATCACATCATTCTCCTAATGATGTGATCTCGTTATCAATGACATCTTATGTCCATAGCCAGGAAACCATGACTATCTGTTGATCAACGAGCTAGTCAACTAGAGGCTTACTAGGGACATGTTGGTGTCTGTTATTCACACATGTATTACGATTTCCGGATAACACAATTATAGCATGAATAAAGACAATTACCATGAACAAGGAAATATAATAATAATGCTTTTATTATTGCCTCTAGGGCATATTTCCAACAGTCTCCCACTTGCACTAGAGTCAATAATCTAGTTACATTGTGATGAATCGAACACCCATGGAATTCTGGTGTTGATCATGTTTTGCCCTAGGGAGAGGTTTAGTCAACGGATCTGCTACATTCAGGTCCGTATGTACTTTACAAATTTCTATGTCTCCATCTTGAACATTTTCACGAATGGAGTTGAAGCGACGCTTGATGTGCCTTGTCTTCTTGTGAAACCTGGGCTCCTTGGCAAGTGCTATAGCTCCAGTGTTGTCACAGAAGAGCTTGATCGGCCCCGACGCATTGGGTATGACTCCGAGGTCGGTGATGAACTCCTTCACCCAGATTGCTTCATGTGCTGCCTCCGAGGCTGCCATGTACTCCGCTTCACATGTAGATCCCGCCACGACGCTCTGCTTGCAACTGCACCAGCTTACTGCCCCACCATTCAAAATATACACGTATCCGGTTTGTGACTTAGAGTCATCCAGATCTGTGTCGAAGCTAGCGTCGACGTAACCCTTTACGATGAGCTCTTCTTCACCTCCATAAACGAGAAACATCTCCTTAGTCCTTTTCAGGTACTTCAGGATATTCTTGACCGCTGTCCAGTGTTCCTTGCCGGGATTACTTTGGTACCTTCCTACCAAACTTACGGCAAGATTTACATCGGGTCTGGTACACAGCATGGCATACATAATAGAACCTATGGCTGAGGCATAGGGGATGACACTCATCTCTTCTATTTCTTCTGCCGTGGTCGGACTTTGAGCCGAGCTCAATTTCATACCTTGCAGTACAAGCAAGAATCCCTTCTTAGACTGATCCATATTGAACTTCTTCAATATCTTGTCAAGGTATGTGCTTTGTGAAAGACCTATGAGGCGTCTTGATCTATCTCTATAGATCTTGATGCCTAATATATAAGCAGCTTCTCCAAGGTCCTTCATTGAAAAACTCTTATTCAAGTAGGCCTTGATGCTGTCCAAGAGTTCTGTATCATTTCCCATCAAAAGTATGTCATCTACATATAATATGAGAAATGCTACAGAGCTCCCACTCACTTTCTTGTAAACACAGGCTTCTCCATAAGTCTGTGTAAACCCAAACGCTTTGATCATCTCATCAAAGCGAATGTTCCAACTCCGAGATGCTTGCACCAGCCCATATATCGAGCGTTGGAGCTTTCACACCTTGTCAGCATTCTTAGGATCGACAAAACCCTCCGGCTGCATCATATACAATTCTTCCTTAAGGAAACCATTAAGGAATGCCGTTTTGACGTCCATTTGCCATATTTCATAATCGTAGAATGCGGCAATTGCTAACATGATTCGGACGGACTTCAACTTTGCTACCGGTGAGAAAGTCTCATCGTAGTCAACCCCTTGAACTTGTCGATAACCCTTAGCGACAAGCCGAGCTTTATAGATGGTCACATTACCATCCGCGTCTGTCTTCCTTTTAAAGATCCATTTATTTTCTATGGCTCGCCGTTGTACGGGCAAGTCAGTCAAAGTCCATACTTCGTTTTCATACATGGATCCTATCTCGGATTTCATGGCTTCTAGCCATTTGTCGGAATCCGGGCCCGCCATCGCTTCTTCATAGTTCGAAGGTTCACTGTTGTCTAACAACATGATTTCCAAGACAGGGTTGCCGTACCACTCTGGTGCGGAACGTGTCCTTGTGGACCTTCGAATTTCAGTAGAAGCTAGATCAGAAGTATCTTGATCATTATCATTAACATCCTCTCTAGTCGGTGCTGGCACCTCAGGAACATTTTCTTGAGTTGCGCCATTTTCCGGTTCAAGAGGCAATACTTCATCTAGTTCTACTTTCCTCCCACTTACTTCTTTCGAGAGAAACTCCTTCTCTAGAAAGGATCCATTCTTGGCAACAAAGACCTTGCCTTCGGATCTGAGGTAGAAGGTGTACCCAATAGTTTCTTTAGGGTATCCTATGAAGACGCATTTTTCCGACTTGGGTTCGAGCTTTTCAGGTTGAAGTTTCTTGACATAAGCATCGCATCCCCAAACTTTTAGAAACGACAGCTTAGGTTTCTTTCCAAACCATAATTCATATGGTGTCGTCTCAACGGATTTCGACGGAGCCCTATTTAAAGTGAATGCGGCAGTCTCTAAAGCATAGCCCCAAAAAGATAGCGGTAAATCGGTAAGAGACATCATAGACCGCACCATATCTAATAGAGTGCGATTACGACGTTCGGACACACCGTTACGCTGAGGTGTTCCAGGCGGCGTTAGTTGTGAAACTATTCCACATTTTCTTAAGTGTGTGCCAAACTCGTGACTCAAGTATTCTCCTCCACGATCTGATCGTAGAAACTTGATTTTCCTGTCACGTTGATTCTTAACCTCACTCTGAAATTCCTTAAACTTTTCAAAGGTTTCAGACTTGTGTTTCATTAAGTAGATATACCCATATCTACTCAAGTCATCAGTGAGAGTGAGAACATAACGATAGCCACCGTGAGCCTCAACACTCATTGGACCGCACACATCAGTATGTATGATATCCAATAAGTTGGTTGCTTGCTCCATTGTTCCTGAGAACGGAGTCTTGGTCATTTTACCCATAAGGCATGGTTCGCACGTGTCAAATGATTCATAATCAAGAGACTCTAAAAGTCCATCTGCATGGAGCTTCTTCATGCGTTTGACACCTATGTGACCAAGGCGGCAGTGCCACAAGTATGTGGGACTATCATTATCAACCTTACATCTTTTGGTATTCACACTAAGAACATGTGCAGCATTACGCTCGAGATTCATTAAGAATAAACCATTCACCATAGGAGCATGACCATAAAACATATCTCTCATATAAATGGAACAACCATTATTCTCGGATTTAAATGAGTAGCCATCTCAAATTAAACGAGATCCCGATACAATGTTCATGCTCAAAGCTGGTACTAAATAACAATTATTAAGGTTTAAAACTAATCCCGAAGGTAAATGTAGAGGTAGCGTGCCGACGGCGATCACGTTGACCTTGGAACCATTTCCGACGCGCATCGTCACCTCGTCCTTTGCCAGTTTCCGCTTATTCCGCAGCCCCTGCTTTGAGTTACAAATGTGAGCAACTGCACCGGTATCAAATACCCAGGAGCTACTACGGACACTAGTAAGGTACACATCAATTACATGTATATCACATATACCTTTTGTTTTGCCGGCCTTCTTGTCTGCTAAGTATTTAGGGCAGTTCCGCTTCCAGTGACCGCTTCCCTTGCAATAAAAGCACTCAGTCTCGGGCTTGGGTCCATTCTTTGGCTTCTTCCCAGCAGCTTGCTTGCCGGGCGCGGCAACTTCCTTGCCGTCCTTCTTGAAGGCTTTCTTACCCTTGCCCTTCTTGAACTTGGTGGTTTTATTGACCATCAACACTTGATGTTCCTTCTTGACTTCTACCTCTACTGATTTCAGCATAGCAAATACTTCAGGAATGGTCTTTTCCATCCCCTGCATGTTGAAGTTCATCACAAAGCTCTTGTAGCTCGGTGGAAGCGACTGGAGGATTCTGTCAATGACCGCATCATCCGGGAGATTAACTCCCAGCTGAGTCAAGCGGTTATGTAATCCAGACATTGTGAGTATGTGCTCACTGACAGAACTATTTTTCTCCATCTTACAGCTGAAGAACTTGTCGGAGACCTCATATCTCTCGACCCGGGCATGAGCTTGAAAAACCATTCTCAGCTCTTCGAACATCTCATATGCTCCATGCCTCTCAAAACGCTTTTGGAGCCCCGGTTCTAAACTGTAAAGCATGCCGCACTGAACGAGGGAGTAGTCATCGGATCGTGCCTGCCAAGCGTTCATAACGTCTTGTTCGGCAGGGAGGACAGGTGCGTCACCCAGCGGTGCTTGTAGGACATAATCTTTCTTGGCAGCTATGAGGATGATCCTCAGGTTCCGGACCCAGTCCGTGTAGTTGCTGCCATCGTCTTTCAGCTTGGTTTTCTCTAGGAACGCGTTGAAGTTGAGGACTACGTGGGCCATTTGATCTACAAGACATATTGTAAAATATTTTAGACTAAGTTCATGATAATTAAGTTCATCAAATCAAATTCTTTATGAACTCCCACTTAGATTGGAC
Organism: Triticum monococcum; assembly: GCA_034509565.1. Classification (NCBI taxonomy): domain Eukaryota; kingdom Viridiplantae; phylum Streptophyta; class Magnoliopsida; order Poales; family Poaceae; genus Triticum; species Triticum monococcum. Next base: position 345,143,717 of record CM067847.1, read on the forward strand.
ATCCCTCTAGTCATCTAAGTATTACATGATCCGAGCTAACCAGGCCGTGTCCGATCATCACGTGAGACGGACTAGTCAACATCGGTGAACATCTTCATGTTGATCGTATCTTCCATACGACTCATGCTCGACCTTTCGGTCTTCTGTGTTCCGAGGCCATGTCTGTACATGCTAGGCTCGTCAAGTCAACCTAAGTGTTTGCATGTGTAAATCTGTCTTACACCCGTTGTATGTGAACGTCTGAATAAAACACCCGATCATCACGTGGTGGTTTGAAACAGCGAACTGTCGCAACGGTGCACAGTTAGGGGGAACACTTCTTGAAATTATTATGAGGGATCATCTTATTTACTACCGTCGTTCTAAGTAAACGAGATGCAAAACATGATAAACATCACATGCAATCAAATAATAAACGTGACATGATATGGCCAATATCACATAGCTCCTTTGATCTCCATCTTGGGGCTCCATGATCATCCTGTCACCGGCATGACACCATGATCTCCATCATCATGATCTCCATCATCGTGCCTCCATGAAGTTGCTCGCCAACTATTACTTCTACTACTACGGCTAACGCGTTTAGCAATAAAGTAAAGTAATTTACATGGCGTTTCTCAATGACACGCAGGTCATATAAAAGAATAAAGACAACTCCTATGGCTCCTGCCGGTTGTCATACTCATCGACATGCAAGTCGTGATTCCTATTACAATAATATGAACATCTCATACATCACATATAGATCATTCATCATTCATCACAACTTTGGCCATATCATATCATAAACCACTTGCTGCAAAAACAAGTTAGACGTCCTCTAATTGTTGTTGCAAGTTTTACGTGGCTGAATTAGGGTTCTAGCAAGAACGTTTCTTTACCTACGTGAAAGCCACAATGTGATTTGTCAACTTCTATTTACCCTTCATAAGGACCCTGTTCATCGAATCCGCTCCAGCTAAAGTGGGAGAGACAGACACCCGCCAGCCACCTTATGCAACTAGTGCATGTTAGTCGGTGGAACCGGTCTCACGTAAGCGTACGTGTAAGGTTGGTCCGGGCCGCTTCATCCCACAATGCCGCTGAAGCAAGAAAAGACTAGTAGCGGCAAGAAGGTTGACAAATCTACGCCCACAACGAATTGTGTTCTACTCGCGCAAGAAGAACTACGCATAGACCTAGCTCATGATGCCACTGTTGGATAACGTTGCAGAAAACAAAAATTTTCCTATTCGTTTCACCAAGATCATCTAGGAGTTCATCTAGCAACGAGTCACGAGATGCATCTACATACCTTTGTAGATCGCGAGCGGAAGCGTTCGTTAGAACGAGGTTGAAGTAGTCGTACACGACGTGATCAAAATCACCGATGACCAGCGCCGAACGGACGGCACCTCCGCGTTCAACACACGTACGGGACGGGAGACGTCTCCTCCTTCTTGATCCAGCAAGGGGGAAGGAGAGGTTGATGAAGATCCAGCAGCACGACGGCGTGGTGGTGGATGCAGGGCGTCACGACAGCAGGGCTTCGCCGTGTACTACGAGAAAGGAAGAAGTAACGGGGAGAGAGGAAGCACCAAAAGCATGGGCTGCAAGTTCCTCCTCCCCCCACTATATATAGGGGTGCCAGGGGGGGCGCCGGCCCTGGTAGATGGGATCTACCAGGGGGGCGGCGGCCAAGGGGTGGGGGGCTTGCCCCCCAAGCAAGGGGGCGCCCCCCTTTAGGGTTCCCCCCAACCCTAGGCGCATGGGCCTTGGGGGGGCTGGCGCCCCAGCCCATTATGGGCTGGGTTCCCTCCTATTTCAGCCCAAGGGGCCCTCCGGGATAGGTGGCCCCACCCGGTGGACCCCCGGGACCCTTCCGGTGGTCCCGGTACAATACCGGGTACCCCGAAACTTGTCCCGATGGCCGAAACTGTACATCCTATATATAATTCTTTACCTCCGGACCATTCCGGAACTCCTCGTGACGTCCGGGATCTCATCCGGGACCCCGAACAACATTCGGGTTACTGCATATACTTATCTTCACAACCCTAGCGTCACTGAACCTTAAGTGTGTAGACCCTACGGGTTCGGGAGACATGTAGACATGACCGAGACAATCTCAGATCAATAACCAACAGCGGGATCTGGATACCCATGTTGGCTCCCACATGCTCCACGATGTTCTCATCGGATGAACCACGATGTCGAGGATTCAATCAACCCCGTATGCAATTCCCTTTGTCTATCGATATATTACTAGCCCGAGATTCGATCGTCGGTATCCCAGTACCTCGTTCAATCTCGTTACCGGCAAGTCACTTTACTCGTACCGTAATGCATGATCCCGTGACCAGACACTTGGTCACTTTGAGCTCATTATGATGATGCATTACCGAGTGGGCCCAGTGATACCTCTCCGTTATACGGAGTGACAAATCCCAGTCTTGATCCGTGTCAACCCAACAGATACTTTCGGAGATACCCGTAGTCTACCTTTATAGTCACCCAGTTACGTTGTGACGTTTGGCATACCCAAAGCACTCCTACGGTATCCGGGAGTTACACGATCTCATGGTCTAAGGAAAAGATACTTGACATTGCAAAACTCTAGCAAAACGAACTACACGATCTTTATGCTATGTTTAGGATTGGGTCTTGTCCATCACATCATTCTCCTAATGATGTGATCTCGTTATCAATGACATCTTATGTCCATAGCCAGGAAACCATGACTATCTATTGATCAACGAGCTAGTCAACTAGAGGCTTACTAGGGACATGTTGGTGTCTGTTATTCACACATGTATTACGATTTCCGGATAACACAATTATAGCATGAATAAAGACAATTACCATGAACAAGGAAATATAATAATAATGCTTTTATTATTGCCTCTAGGGCATATTTCCAACACTCAGGCCCTGGGGCTCCCTCCCACGCCCAGTGGCAGCACTTAGCTCCGCGTTGGTGAGAAGACGTCCAAGACTAGACTAGGTGCCGGACACGGCCTTTTGTTTGCTTTCGTTGCTCTTCCCTTTGGTTGTCGCTTTCCCCCGCTGGATTCAAGTTGGATTCGAATTTGAGATTTGCGTGTGTTCGGGGAAGGGGTGCTTAGTCTCGTTCGAGCAATTTCTCGCATTTTGGTTACCACTTCGCCTCAGCTGCCTCCCCTCGTGAGCCCCTCGCGAGCCGGGTCAGGCCTAGCTTGCGCGCAGCCCAGACTGCCGCCACCGCGTCCTCTCAGGAGGGTGTTACTGCAGATCCTACGGATTCAATCAGGGGACACTCAGGACACCACGGCCTCCCACGGGCTGCCTCGGGGCCAGTACGGGACCAATGTAAACTAGCCGACCAGCGCGTCGCTTAAGCCAGCCACTTGGCGCGGGCGCATGGGCAATGTAGCGTCTACTGATATGATGAACACAAGTTTTACATGAGGGGCTCCCCCTCCAAAATGCTCTCACAGTCATCAGGCCAAAACCTGAGTTCTATTCATGCAGGGTAAGGAAGCAGGAACGATGCACAATCAGTTGGACGAATCCCCCAATGCGTCCTCAGGAGCACCACCCGAGCTGTTGTTGGCGTCGCTGAACTCACCATCGCTGCCCGCATCACCGCCAGCGGCATCAGAACCGCTCACTGCACCGCCCTCGTCGGCAGCCACGATCACGTCGTCGTTGTCCGAAGCGAAGGCCCTAATAAGAGCATCCACATTTTCTTCCACCCAGTGCGCCAGATCGCCTCGGACTGCCTTGGGGACTGGGGCGATGGCGGCGTCGAAATCGAAGTGGGGATCCATGCTCCGGAGATGGCTGAAGACGCGAGAAAAGGCGCGCCTGAGCAGGGCGCGGCTCCTCTCCTCCACCAACCTGTCAGCCCTGATCGACCGCGCCTCCAGCTGTGTCACCACATCAGTGAAGAACTGAAGATTGCCCGCGTAGTTGACTGCGTGCGGCTCACCGACGGCCTCCTCGCAGATGTTTCCCAAGGCCGCGTTGGCCCTCTCCCAGAGCGTGGTGAGCATGGGGCCGTGCCCATGCTCCAGGATCCACCGCTGACATATCTCGTCCGCATTCTGGCGCGCGATGGCCTCGACCTCCTCCACCCGCCGGCGAAGAAGGAGCACCTCAGCCTGGGAGGTGGTTAACTCACCTTGCGCCACCTCAAGGGCGGCTCGGGAAGCATCGGCCCGCCGCGTCGCCTCCTCCAGCTTGGCCCTCAAGGCAGCAGTCCTGCCGTCAGCTTCGGCCCGGATCAACCCCAGCTTCTCTTCGAACTCGTGCTCGAGGTTCAAATGCGCCATCGCCACTCAACGTCCGACCTCCTCCAGGACGCAGGCTTCCTGTGCAGCAATATCATCCTCCGCCTGCGTCACCGAGCACTCCCTCGTCTCCAGACGCTCGTACTCACGGGTACGTTCGGCGGCTTCCAACATCAGCGCCTCCTCACGCTTCTAGAGCTCTGCTGAGTCACCGGAGGCCACCTTCATCGACGCGAGGGCTGCCTCGCGCAGCTCCACCTGCTCCTCCAGCGAGTGGCACCAGGCCAGAAGTTCCCGAGCCCGCTCCTCCGCAGCCGTTCGCCGCCGGTCAGCTTCCCAATACTCCTCAGCGGCCCAAGATCGGGCCTCCTGAGAGGCCACCAACGATGCCTTGGCCTCTGCTTCCCCAAGATCATGCTGACGGCGCGCAAGGGCGATGGCGCCCTCTAGCTCGCGCCTCTCTGCAGCCAGGCGCAGGCCCTCGGCCTCAAGGCGCGCATCTTCATCAGCAAGCTCCTCACCAAGCAGGCTCACCGCATCAGCCGCCCTTCGAAGGAATCCTTGGCGGAGAGCGCGACGCTCCCGAGCCCGCTCGAGCATGTCTTCTACACCATCATCTGCCCCAAGCAAGCGCCGGGGCCGCGAGTCAGCACTCCCCCTCCGGGCTGGGGGCTGGGGGCTGGCACCCTCGCGACGACCAGGAATGCCGCGTCAGAAGCCCGGCCTGGGGCCAGCCCGTCCCCAGAAGAAGAGCGCAGGAAGCGCCTCAGGCAATCGCAGTCCAGACGAGAAGCCCACGGTGGGCTGGCTATGCCACGAGAAGGCCCGCGAAGGAGGATCGCGAGGTGCGCAGGCCACGATACACCTCGGGACGGTTCGTCTCTGCGATCGCCCTCACCACAAGGGCTCCGCTGCTCGGAGCGCTCGAGGACGGTGGAGGGGGCGAAGCCAAGGGGGACGGCTCCTCAGCCGTCTCCGCAAGCTCGGCTGTAAGGGGCCTGCGGAGCAAGGGTCAGTAAAAGTAATAGAAGGATCGGGAGCTGGGAAAGGAGATGGCTTACTCATCAGTGGCGAAGTACTTCCTACGCTTTAGCATGCGACAAGGGTAATCGCCGCCCAGGGCCTCCCTTCTCTTCCGGAGAGCCACAAAGTCCACGCGGAAGCAGCCCAAGAGTTGGGCGCATGGATCAACCTGCGACGAAGATGGAGCGGCAAGGCGATCTGCGTCAGGGGCGCCTGCCTGATGTGCGCCGCCAATCGCCTCGCCAAGAGAAGCCGCCGGAGCTTCAGTGGCCTTGGTCGTAGGCGCAAAGTGCAGCTGCTTGTCACCCTCAGCCCCAGCGGCACGGGCCCCGATAATTGCTTCCTCATGAGCCTCGCCCGACGCTGTCACCCCGCCGGGAGCCCCCTCGGCCTCTGGCGCCTCGTGCCTCCCCGCTCCGCCACTTGAGGAAGAGTCGCCTTGGCCGACTGGAAGGGCAGTCACCACCACTGGGTTCTCGCGAGGCCCCTGAAGACTGGCGGGGCGCGGCCCCCACTCATCGAAGATAGGCATCTGCCTCACAAAATCGCCCCCGCTCTGGCAGAGGTACAGCAAGGCCCCTCCCCGCTGGACGCTGCCAGCGTTGGGGTCCCCCGTTAGGGTCAAGAGCGCCGTCCTCAGCACTTCAGGCGTCAGGTCCTCTTCCTGGAGCCTCATGCGATCATCGCGCCCGCTAAAAGCCCACATCCGGCGAGAGTGGCATTGGAGAGGAGCAATGCGGCGTAGCAGGAACTCCTTCACCACCTTGGGCGCTGTCACGCCAAGCGACCTCAAGAACGCGAAGCGGTGCCAAACGAAGACGAGCCGGGGGCTCTCAAGCACCTCCTGGCCCCAGCTCGAATTGGGGAAAGCAGGCGAAGTTGGCTCCAACAGCAGGGGGCTGGGCACCCCAGCATCCACATACAGCCACCGCTCGTGGAACCCAGCCACGGGCAGAGGAAGCCTGAAGTCAATCCCAGAGGCCGCCGTCTCAGACGCGGCAACGAAGCTCACACATGCCCAACATTGGGTAGGGTCAACAAGGCGCAGCGAGAAGAAGTGGCGCAGCAAGGCGACCGAAGGAAGGATGCCCATCATAGCCTCGCAAACAAAGGCGAAGACCGAAAGGAGAGTGATGGATTCAGGACCCAGATGCATCATGTGGATCTGATAGTGGGAAAGCACGGCATTGAAGAAATCAGAAAAGGGAGGAACCAGACCCGCCCACAGGGCGTCAGCAAAATACGGGACCTCGGTGGCTATCCTGTCGATGGAGAAGTGGGACGCGGGCCAGGCCGTCGTCCTCCTGCACTCATTAAAGATGGTGGCCAGAGCCGAGCTGACCTTGCCCAAGCCCTCGGCGGGGGCCGCCAACGGCAGCGGGCAAGGCGGAGACACGGGTTTCTTCCCTCTTCCCTTCTTCATCGGAGCCATGGCGATGGGAAGGGGGGGGGGAGGTTCGAGATTGAAAACAGAAACCAGAGTTCCAGTGGAGGAAGGACAGAGGATGCTCGAGCAATAAAAGGGGAACGGCTGTGTACGACTACGGGTCCGCCTAGCAAGGTGCAAAATAAGGAGGGCGTGGGGGAACAGTGCCGCCCACGTCCAATCAACCACCACGCGGCGCCTAAGGCCGCATGCTGTTAGGGCCCGCGGCGCTTCGCTCTTGCCCTTCTGCCTCCCTGCACGGCCAAGTCCGGGCGCGCCTTGGGCTCGGGGGCTACTGTCGGCGTTCTGGGAATGGGGGTCCCCAGACTTGCCTGCCTGCAGCCTGCGGCGTGGCCCAAAAGGGGGCCCAGCACGGCCCATCTTCACCAACACAAACCCAAGACCCTCGCGAGGGGCCAAGCCTCGTGGGACGGACGACGCGGAGCTTCCTGAGGCACGGCCTCGTCAGGCTCGCTCATGAGGAGGCGGAGAGATCAAGGCGGGGTACCTCACGAGGTGCCCGTGACGTAAGCCATGACGACCAAGGGCACCAGGCGGGTGCCAGCCCATGCAGCGTCCTCCTTTCCTCTTTGGTGCAAAGGGGGCAAGCGCAGCCGTGGAGTACCGAGGCATCAGGCAAAGGTTGCCATTTCGGTGCAATGAGACCAAGAACAAGAGGACTACGAGACGGAGGTCACTGTGGAGCCCAAGACGGTGTCATCACCAGAGCTTTGCGCAGACGATGACTACTTTTGTCAGGATAGCTGATACTTGTTGTCCCCCTTCAAATTAGCCCGCCATTGTTGGCTCCCTTCCCGCTCGATATTTGGGAAGAGGACCAGGGCCTCTATAAATAGGACCAGCCACCCACAGAGCAAGGGGTCAGTTGGTTGAGAGAGTTTTCCGTAAAGCAGCCAGAGAGAGAGAGAGAGAGAGAAGGGTGACTGAACTCTTCTCAGTAGTTCATCCCCCCAGGAAGAGCAGACCCTCGCGAGGCTATTCTTCCTTGTATTATTCATCATCATCAGCCCAAGAGGCAATCCACCACACCACACACCGGAGTAGGGTATTACACCACAACGGTGGCCCGAACCAGTATAAACCCTGTGTCTCTTGTGTCGTTCTTTCCATAGTTTAGATCCTAGCATGGCGGAGGGGTGCAGGTAGGTAGGAGGCGAAATCTCCGCGCGCACCCCAGTGTTCGAACCTCAAGGGTCTGCCGGAACCCGAAATCCGACAGATGACCCCTCCAAGAAGCAACCCAAGCGCCGGCGTCAGGGCGCCGCTCTAAGTCCCGCCAAAGCAAAAACGGTGATGCCGGCACGGGAGATAATAACACCCCGGATAGTGCCGAAGACAATTCCCTTCAGCAAGATTCAGCGCAGGAGGATGGAGAAGCCAGCCCCCCTGAGAGAGCGGCAGACAGAGAAGAAGAGGATGATAATTACATGCCTCCCTCCGAAGACGAGGCAAGCCTCGGCGACGACGAATTTGTCATGCCTGAGGATCCCGTCGAACAAGAGCACTTTAAGCGCAGGCTTATGGCCACGGCGAGTAGCCTTAAGAAAAAACAGCAACAACCTAGAGCTGATCAAGACTTGCTAGCTGACAGATGGACGGAAGTCCTTGCGGCCGAGGAATATAAACTCGAACGCCCCTCCAAGAGCTACCCAAAGCGCAGGATGCTACCCCATTTAGAGGAGGAAGCATTTAAACCTACATCACCAGCGCATGATGCGGCTGACCGGCCACCTCACGGCCGCGACAGAGAGTCCTCCCGGCCCTCCACTCAAGCCGCACCCTGGTATCGCTCAAAAAATACCAAGGCATGGGGAAATGCGCTAGACCTGCGAGATATGTTGGAAGACAGGGCAAGGAAAACAAGATCAATCTACAGACCGCTCGGGCACCCCACAACACGAGACAATAACCGTCACGCCGGATACAGTAAATCCGGCCGGGCCGAACACAGCAGACAAAGCTCATTTGAGCTACGTCGTGATATAGCCCAGTACAGAGGCGCCGCACACCCCCTATGCTTCATAGATGAAGTAATGGACCATCAAATCCCAGTGCGTTTCAAACCCGTAAACATTGAATCATATGATGGCACAACAGATCCCGCAGTATGGATCGAGGACTATCTCCTTCATATCCACATGGCCCGTGGCGATGATCTACACGCCATCAAATACCTCCCACTCAAGCTTAAAGGACCAGCTCAGCATTGGCTTAACAGCCTGCCAGCAGAATCAATTGGTTGTTGGGAGGACCTGGAAGCCGCATTCCTCGACAATTTCCAAGGCACTTATATGCGACCACCAGACGCCGATGACCTGAGCCACATAATTCAGCAGCCAGAAGAATCTGCCAGACAATTCTGGACACGGTTCCTAACCAAGAAAAATCAAATCATCGACTGTCCAGACGCAGAGGCCCTAGCAGCCTTCAAGCATAACATCCGTGACGAGTGGCTTGCCCGACACCTTGGACAGGAAAAGCCGAAATCTATGGCAGCCCTCATGATACTCATGACCCGCTTTTGCGCGGGAGAAGACAGCTGGCTGGCTCGTAGCAATAACATGACCAAGAGCCCTGGTAATTCGGATACCAAGGACAGCAATGGCAGGTCGCGTTGCAACAAGCACAAGCGCCGCATTAACAGCGGCAATGCTGAAGATACGACAGTTAATGCCGGATTCAGAGGCTCTAAGCCCGGTCAGCGGAAAAAGCCATTTAAGAGGAACACTCCGGGCCCGTCCAGTTTGGACCATATACTCGATCGCTCGTGCTAGATACATGGCACCCCCTTTAAAACCAGCCAATCACACCAACAGGGATTGTTGGGTGTTCAAGCAGGCCGGCAAGTTAAATGCCGAAAACAGGGACAAGGGGCTGCACAGCGATGAGGACGAAGAGCCCCGACCGCCTAGCAATAGTGGACAGAAGGGCTTCCCCCACAAGTGCGGACGGTGAATATGATATACGCAACCCACATCCCCAAAAGGGAGCGGAAGCGTGCACTCAGGGACGTATACGCGTTGGAGCTAGTCGCCCCAAAGTTCAACCCATGGTCCTCTTGCCCGATCACTTCTGATCGAAGGGACCACCCCACTAGCATCCGCCATGGCGGATTCGCCGCATTGGTTCTAGACCCAATCATTGACGGATTTCACCTCACTAGAGTCCTTATGGACGGCGGCAGCAGCCTGAACCTGCTTTATCAGGATACAGTGCGGAAAATGAGCATAGATCCCTCAAGGATTAAACCCACAAAAACGACCTTTAAAGGCGTCATACCAGGTGTAGAGGCCAACTGTACAGGCTCAGTTACACTTGAAGTGGTCTTCGGATCCCCGAATAATTTCCGAAGCGAGGAGTTAATCTTCAACATAGTCCCGCTCCGCAGTGGCTATCACGCACTGCTCGGACGAACCGCATTTGCAAAGTTCAATGCGGTGCCGCACTACGCATATCTCAAGCTCAAGATGCCAGGCCCTCGAGTAGTCATTACGGTCAATGGAAACACCGAACACTCTCTCTGAACGGAGGAGCACACGGCGGCCCTCATAGTGGAAGTACAAAGCAGCCTCTCGAGGCAATTCTCCAGTGCGGCTATTAAACGTCTGGACACCGTCAAGCGCCCAGAGTAACCTACAACAAGACCGCCTGGCACGTTCCGAGCAAGCGTAGCAATACGGCCCCAACCCCAGCCCTCGCGAAACTGCGAAATCAGTACTACACATACATAACTACGCTCAGAAAATACCATGGGCATAGGGGGAGGGGCACGACCACGGCACGCCCAAAAATGCGGCTCAACCGCACTAGGGGCTCCCGATTTTGTTATTATTTCCTACTTTCAGGACTCCACTCTTTGGAAGGCCTGTCCGGCAGTACAACCGCCGAACACACGATGCAACAACCAAGGAGGCAGAAAGCTACGTCGAATTCCCAGGTGGTCTCTATAACGAGCAAAATACCTGTCTTACATACCGTCTCGCAGCTCACCCCTGGAGGGGGACATGTCAAATAGTCCCATCTCTTGCTTATCGCACTATTTGTATCGTTCTGCTTTCACAACAGCCTTTTAAAATAAACAATGCGTAGCTTCAGCTTATTATTGCATTCTCTATTCATTTCTTTTCCAATACATATGTTCAATTATGACATTTAGCACCCGTATACTTTGGTACGGTCCATACGCCAGGGGCTCAAGCACCCCATAATACGGCGTGAGAATTCCGAACACTCTCACAAAATGCGGCCCTCTGAACTTATAGCATTATATGCATCAGCTCCGAATCATGTCTTTGGTCAATAGTTGGGTTTGCCCGGCTCCCATGTTTTGGTACCTTACGTTCCGCTATATCGGCTAAGGTAGCGCTGGGAGAACTACTGCGATAGTGCCCCAGTTGAGCTGGGCTAAGCACCTCAGTAGAGAAAGCTAAAACTGACTGTCATGATAGGGCGAGAGCTGGTCGCTGTTTGGGAGGTTTCGAGTCCCTAAAGACTTATGCCGCTTAGAGAGAGGAGTCGGCTTTGTCTGGCCTAGGCGTGTATAGCGCCCTGAACTCGGTCTTCCGAACACTAGGGGCTTCGCCGAAATTTAAAATTATAGAATTCTCTGGCTAAGTGAGAGTGATAACGCATTATAGTCCGATTGCCTTGTTCGTTGTGCTGAGCACCTCCCTCGAAGGACCCAAGAATGGGAAAAAGAGTGCTCAGGTTTATCCCGAAGACCCCAGCACTCGTGGTATGGGGGCAGAAGCCGATGACTCGCCATCTCTCAGACTCGATAAACGGCCGCATAGGAGGTAATATTTTAAATTAAAACAAGTGTTGCATAGCGCATATGAACAAGTTTTCAGCGCACAGGATAAAATGAACAAGTTCACTCAAATATTACATCTTTGGAACATTCGTCTGCCACAAGGCGGGCGCCCTTCAGGACACCCTCATAATACATCTCGGGGTGGCTATGCTCCTTGCCCTGCGGTGGTCCGTCCTTCACAAGCTTCTCCGCATCCATCTTGCCCCAGTGCACTTTAGCACGGGCAAGCGCCCTACGGGCACCTTCGATGCAGACGGAGCGCTTGACGACTTCAAGCCATGGACATGCATCCACCAGCCGCCTCACCAGCCCGAAGTAGCTCCCAGGCAGGGCCTCTCCAGGCCACAGCCGAACTATAAGGCCCTTCATGGCCTGTTCGGCCACCTTATGGAGCTCGACCAGTTGCTTCAGCTGGTCGCTCAAGGGCACCGAGTGTCCGGCCTCAGCATACTGAGACCAGAACACCTTCTCCATCGAGCTGCCCTCCTTGGCCTGGTAGAAGGCGGCGGCATCTGACACACTATGGGGCAAATCTGCGAATGCTCGTGGAGAGCTCCGGATTCAGGTAAGTAACAAGTAATTCACTTTCATGTGCTTGCTTTGCATAAAGAATGCCTTACCCGCCGCTATCTTCTTCATCGCCTCAACTTCCTGGAGGGCTTTCTGGGCTTCGGCCTTCGGACTCTCGCGTCTTTGAGTCAAACTCCAAACTCTCATGTTTTTTCATGAGAGCCTGGAGCTCTTGCTGCACCTCGCCAACCCGCGCCTCATGTTTCTCCCGCTCGGTGCGCTCCGTGGCCGCCTTCTTTTCGGCCTCGGAAAGCGCTTGCTTAAGGGTCGCCACCTCAGTCGTGGCCCCTAGGACACCAATAGCGATCCTGTCATTTTTTGCAACTGCATATTTTTAAATATACTCCACAAGGTATTACTTACCTTCTTTTTCCTCAAGCTCCTTTTTAGTAAGGCCGAGCTCTTGCTTGGACCGCTCGAGGCTCTGCTTCAGCGCATCCACCTCCGCAGTCAGTGAGGCAGAGGCTAGCAGCGAAGCCAGCATACGCATATTGACTTAATTATGTTAGACTCCTGCGAATGTTGTTAGATCCTCTACTCGGCTTTTCTTTCCGAACGCCAAACAGAGCATCAGGGGCTACTGTCTATGCGGTAATATCTTCACATATTTTCACATACCTCAAAGCCTGTTAGTAGGCTGGCACAGGCTTCAGTCAGCCCGCTTTTGGCGGACTGAACCTTCTGGATCACCGCACTCATAATAGTGCAGTGCTCCTCATTGATGGAGGCGCCGTTAAGCACCTCCAGCAAATTATTCGGTGCCTCCGGTTGGACGGAGGTCACCGGCGTCGTAGGCTTGCCCTTCTTACTAGGGGCCGCCTGCCAGACTCCGGAACCATTGAAGGTTCCGGTGCGGTGTCCGGCCCAGGGCCGGACTTGGAGCCCTTGGGGTTTTTTCCCCTTTGCGCCTGGAGTCCGGGAGGTCGCCTTGTGGCGCCTCCAGGACCACCTCCTCCTAGCTTGGAACCTTTTGGGACAACACCTCGGCGTCGTCCGTAGGGCGGGGGGAGGTAATGGTCGGAAGTAAAAAACCATTCACATCCGACGAATCCAGGGAGCCGCTCGACGACATGTCAAGCCGAGCTTTGGGCGGACTAGATAATTATATTCGGTGTCAGGAGAAGCTGTGCAATAAAGGAACGCCATGAGTCAGTCAGGTATCCGAATACTTACGATTTTGCCAGGGGCTTTGCCTTGAGCGGCCACTCCTCTTCGCCGTCGCCGACGTTGGTGGAGTAGTCCGTAGGGAGGGTCCTCCCTTTCTTGGACCCTCCGGCCTCCCCAGTTGGGGCGGCCTTCCTTTTCTTTTATCCCCCTGCTGGGTAAGAAACCTCTCTTTCCTCCTCCTCGTCTTCATGGGAGGAGTGCGCCTCAGAGTCATCGGACGATGAGTCCGACTCCACCAGGCGCCGGGAACTCTTCCGGGTTCCCGTGGCCTTCTTCTTGGTCTTCTTCTCCGGCACCACGTAAGGTACCGGGACCAGCAGCTCCGCCAAGCGGGCGTCTGCTGGGTCTTCGGGCAAAGGAGCCGGATAGTTGATCTGTTCGGCCGTCCTCTGCCAGTCCTGTCAAAGGCATGGGGGCTTAGATCCCGCATAGAGTCAAACTATGAAAGACAAATATCCTGTAAGAGGTAAAAACAACTTACCGCGTTGGCTTGACACTGCGCGCTGAATCCGCGATCCTCGGTAGCGGATGCGGGAGCCTCGACACCCTTGAATATCACCTTCCAGGCATCTTCGTACGTTGTGTCGAGGAGTCTCCTTAGAGTTCGGTGCTGGGCCGAGTTGAACTCCCACAAGCTGAAATCCCGTTGTTGGCACGGGAGGATCCAGCGGATGAGCATGACCTGGACTACGTTAACAAGTTTGAGCTTCTTGCTCACCAGGTTTTGGATGCATGTTTGAAGTCCGGTCAGCTCTCCTTTTTTACCCCATGGCAGGCCCTTCTCTTTCGAGGAGGTGAGCCGCGTAGGGATTCCGGATCGGAACTCGGGGGCTGCGACCCATTCAGGGTCACGCGGCTCGGTGATGTAGAACCACCCCGATTGCCACCCCTTTATGGTCTCCATGAAGGAGCCCTCGAGCCTGGGTACGCACGCACCAAACGTGGTGGAGTTGGGAGTGCAGGAGCATCTTCTTGCGGCCGTGGGATTTCTCGATAGCTTCCTTCCTCACGCGCGAGCGCCCTGTGCGGTGGGTCGCACTGTGGGGCCGCGCGTCTTGGTGCGAGGGCGACGTCTTGATGTGGAGGTGGCGGAGGCACTCCATGGGCCACATCACCCGCAGCAGGGGGCAGATGAGGCAGTAAAAGGGACAGGGCAGGAGAGCCCCCAGCTACGCTGATGAGCTCGGTGATGTGGTCCAGCCAGTCCTCGTAGAGGTCATCGATGAGGCGGTAACGCAGGAGCTCACACGCCATAAGCAGCGCGGCCTGTGCGTCTACAGGCCCGCGGCGAGCGTGGGATGACGAGCCGGCCGGAGTCAACGACGGGGTGGCAGTGCGTCCGTCCCTCCGCATAGAGGGGTGAATCGATGAAGCCTGCTGCTTGTTTCCCACTGGGCGGTGGCGGCGTTGGCAGCGGGTGATGGAGAGCGACGGGGAGGTCCGCCGACGGGCCCCGTCTGGGCGACGCAAGCGGCAAGGGCAGCCCGGCGCTCAGCACGGGCCCATCGAGCATCAGCCATGGATGCGGTGGAGCAGTGGTGCGTCGATCGATGGAAGAAAGGCTTCAGTGCACCCCTACCTGGCGCGCCAAATTTCCGATTATGGGTTCCAGCAAACCCTTGTGAGGTTTGAACTCTAGGGTGCGCACAAAGAACACTCTCTTCCCAACTCACACGCTCAACGTTTCCACGGCCTAGCAGATGGACCCAAAGAACAAGAGATGCGAGGGTTTATACTAGTTCGGGCCACCTTGCGGTGTAATACCCTACTCCAGTTTGTGGGTGGATTGCCTCGGGGGACTGAGGATCAACTTATACAATGGATGAATAGCCTCAGGAGGTGAGGTGTTCTTGGGCTCGATGAACTGGTGAGCCCGTTAGGGTAGAAGGAATCCGATCCCAGATCCTTCTCTATGGTGGTGGCTAAGTCTTATTTATAGTAGCCTTGGTCCTCTTCCCAAATGTTAGGCGGGAAGGGATCCCACAACGGCCAAGTTTGAAGGGGGACAACTAGTACAAGCTATCCTCACAAAAGGTGGTCTTCGCCTACCAAAGGCTCAGGTGGTGATGCTGCTGCGGGCTCCGCGATGACCTCCGTCCCGCCGTCCTGCTGGTCTTGGTCTTGTTGCACCGATATGGAAACCTTTGCCTGATGCCTCAGGACCCCGCGCCTGCGCTTGCCTCCTTAGCACCAAATAGGAAACTGGTACACTGCGCCCACTGGCGCTCGTATGGCCTTGGTCTTCATGGCTCACATCACGTGAACCTCGTAGATATCTCTGCTCCTCAGGAGCCAACCTAGTGATGCTGCCCTCGGGGAGGTCTTGGCGTCGTCTGCTTCACGAGATTAGGCCCCTCACGAGGGTCTCGAGTTGTTGCTCCTAAAGATGGGTCGTACCAGGCTGTTGGTGGAGCCACGCTCGCGGGCCGTAGGCAGGCAAGTCTGGGCACCCCAGGTCCCAAAACACCGACACGGGCTGACTTCTAGCAGCCGTCCCTTCCCTCCTCTCGGAGTCCGCGCGCCATTACACTGACAAGATGGAGCATGGCTACAATAAGCGCACACCAGGCGGCGGGACTATAGCCATGGATCCCCCGACAAAGTTTCCGTCATCAAGGGTGAGGTTACAACAAAAGGCAGTCAACATGGTCTGCAGGCGGGGGGGGGGGGGGGGGAGGAGGGGGGGGGGGGGGTGCTACCTATCGGACGGTTTCTCGGCAGCCGGCAGGACCCACCAAGCGGCGGGCCCCAGCAGCCAGCGGAGAACCCAACGTCCTTAGACAATGACGTCCGGGTCCTACACCTGGCCGTACTACCATTGTATCCCTAGGTGGTAGGCCTATATAAACCCCCCAGGCTCACCCATGCAAAGGGTTCAGCAGCCATGCCATTTACACATACGTAGCTAGGAGATGCAAAGGAGCTAGCCCTGCCCTTCTTCTTCCTCTAGCTACACAGCTCAAGGAGCATGATTGTAGCCACCCTGTGATCTTAATCACCATGCGAAGACCCAGCAGAGCAGGACTAGGGGTGTTATCTCCTCGGAGAGCCCCAAACCTGGGTAAGACTCGTGTGCATTTGAGATCTCGCCCATTCCCGCTTCCAGGGCCCGATGACGTCCTCCTATCCCCATCCATGATAAGCCACCCCCTAGCATCTGTCATGAGAATACCCCGATAGTGGGTGCCCATCGTGGGCTAAGCGCACCGTCGTCCGGAGACATGTTCTGGACGGGAACACTTTTCCTCTTTGGCGAGCACGTCGCGGCCAGCCTGATCAGCCAGCTTGGCGCACCCGCTAGTGCTTGCGCTAGCGTGCCGCTCGACGCGGGAGCAGCCTGCTCCGCGAGCTACCTCGCCAACCTCGCCAGCAAGATTAGCCTCTCCGACGAGCCCGCACCTGACGCGGGAGCAGCCTACCCCGCGAGCTGCCTCGTTGACCTCCTCGACAAGGTCTGCATCACCGACGGGCCCACCTTCGACGCGGAGTCCGTTGGCTCCACCGACCCCTTCATCTAGCCCTTCGAGATGCTCATCGACTCTGATGCGGCTCCCACCGATGCCTTCCCTGGTGACGTGGTGGTCGTTGACAACCCGCTCCCTCCCGTCGACAGCGACGCCAACGCTGGCATCATCGCGGAGGTGCTGGTTATCGTGGTTCTAAGTCTGACAGTAGAATGGGGGGTAGGTATGTAGAGGCAAGATCCTAGCTATGGAGGAGTTGTACACACGAGTTTTACGAGTTCAGGCCCTTCTCGGAGGAAGTAACAGCCCTACGTCTCGGAGTCCGGAGGCGGTCGACTCGATTATATGCATGTGTGTTACAGGGGGTGCGGACCCTTGTCCCCGAGGAGGGGGGTGGCTTATATAGAGTTCGCCAGACTCCTCCCGCCCTTAGTTACAAAGGGTTTAAGGTACATAAAGATGGAGACGTTACTAGTAACGCCTGTAATAAAAGTACGTAATGACCATTAAGGCTATGACTTAAATCCTGACTGTTGCAGAGTGGGTGGCTCTAGATCTTCTGGTAGTCGAGTGGTTGTCCGTTCGGTCGAGTGTCTACAAGACTGTCGAGTGGAACATGGCGTCATGGTCGAGTGGATGATGATTTTTCTTTGACTGCTTCTGGTTCTTTTGGAGATGTCCTTGGGGAGGGTATCTTGGACAGATCCATGCCCTTACCCTAGGTGCATGGCTTCATCATTAGCCCCCGAATGGATCAGGGTTTGAGTGAGGAAGGAGTAGAGAATGCTTCCGACTCATTCTTCGTTGTTATGAATATATCTTGTTCGGGATCAATGAACTAAGGTGATGACACCAACTTCTTTTTCAGTCGCCTTGATCCATTCTTAGTTTTTCGTCGAGTGAACTTTTACTAAAAAGCTTCGAGTGATGATGCGGAGGATGTCTTCCGTCTGACAAGTTGTTCTGCTGTCCGCAAATTTCGCAGGGTTCGAATTCTGGGAAGCGCGCCGGACGAGCGAAGCCGTGGTAATGGGGACGGATTAGGAAGGTGGCCTCAATTTCCGTGCCACCTTTTTCGCCACGTATCGCACGCGCGACTGTTGCGGGATTTGTTTAGATCGTCCGATCCTACAAGTCAGTCACTCGGAAGTGACCTTATAAAAGGCACCGGATCGGGCCTTCGAACAGTGCGCCCTCATTCTCTTCCTTCTTCCTTAGACTTCTCCTCTGCGCCCTCTTCCGCTCTCGGCGTCGTAGCCTCGCTCGGACTCGATCCGCCGCCATGGGAAAATAGAAGACGGTGGCGTTGGAGCACACGAAGAAGGAGACCGCGAAGGCGAAAGGCAAGAGGACCAGCCGGGGTGGATCCTCGTCAAGATCTGGCTTGCCGCCGGGCTGGATCCAGGGCGACTGGATCCGCTCGACGATCAGCCAGGACGACCTCGACGACCTGGTGGAGGGGGGACTGATCCCCCACGAATCGGCACGCCTCTCGGGGAATGAGACGGAGCCGCGACCGTTGGAGGGTGAGTGCATTCTCCTCGCCACTCATGTCGACCGCGGATTCTCTTTGCCTCCCCACCCTTTCTTTCGTGGCTTTTTGAACTTCTTTGGGGCTCAACTCCACCACTTTACTCCAAACACCATGGTGTATCTGGCCGCCTTTGTGTTAATGTGCGAAAATTTCTTGGGTTGTCGACCGCACTGGGGTCTCTTCAAACACATATTCACCTCCTGCTCCCAGTCGATCAAGAAAGCCAACCCGAGTGACGAGAGGATGCATCTGATACAGATGTGCAGGGGCCTTGGAATCCAAATGAGGAACAAGAGTACCTTCCCAGCAATGATCCTTCCTGACTTGGTCCGGGGCTGGTAGTCGACCTGGATTTATTGTAAGGACCAGCCGACCCTGGGTCAGTCGACTGGACTTCCCCCCTTTTCCCTGGCTCGAGTGGAGAAGCCCTCCTCCTTGAGGGTGATTCCAGAAGAGAAGGCGCAGGTCAAGGCGTTGGTCGAGCGGGTCGTCCAAGTTGTCCGTGACGGGGTGAATGGGATGGTCCTGCTGGAGGTCTTTCTTAGTCGACGCATCCAACCGGTCCAAGCCCGTGACCATCCGATGTGGATGTACTCGGGTCTCAAGGACTCCACTCGGATCCACCCGGAGGATGTTAGCGAAGACACGGTGGAGAAGTGGCTAAGAGGAATCACTAGCAACAAAGATAATCCCCGGGGGTCTAGGAGGGTGATTCCATTCGACCATTCGCGCCAGCCGGAACAGGTGTGATTCTGCATTGTCAAGTATCTTCTCGATTCATTGTATAGCACTTTGTTGATGGTCGACTGTATTTCTTTTTCTCATTGTCCTTTCAGTCTCTCATTGATATGTACTCGATGCCCAATAGAGTGCAGAAGCAAGACGTTAAGGAAGGGGCGAGCGGGGGCGGGAGTGGCGAGTGGCACTCGGATGCAGAGGAGGACGAAGAGAGTGACGACTCGAGTGATGACGAAGAGGTCGATTCACCTCCTCGCAGAGAGAGGAGATCCAAGCACGCTCACGACCCGGGGAGCACCCCGGTCTTGGCGACTGCGCCGACTGGGCAAACTTCGAAGCGCCTCCGGACGTCTTCCCCAGCGCCGATTGAGAAGGCATCAAAGCAGCTCAAGGTTGTGCCACCTCCTGCGCCAAAAGCATCGAAAGCCACCTCCTCTAAACCACCGAAGGCTTTGCCCAGAATCAAAGTGATCGTCCCCACCATCTCCGGGTAATCATCTGATCCGTTCTTTTCGTCGACTCGAGCAACAGAACATAACCGACTGAGTGTGGACATTTGCAGTGCTGCTACATCGGGAACCTCTTCCTACCAATATCGAGACAAGGAGATGGAAGACGTAGTTACCTCCAACCCAGGTAAAAACTCTTATGATCTTGTTCTTGATTACTCGGTCGATTGAATTCTAGCGATTCACTTGGGGTCGACTGATCTCTCTGCAGCTCCACCCAACATCATTGATCTTCCAGATGATGATGAAGATGTGGCCCCCAGGCCCAGAAAGAACAAAAAAGTAGCAGCTGGCAAGACGTCTCAGCAGGGACCAATGACAACACCAACCGTCCGTCAATCTGAAGACGCAGGCGGGACCTCTGTAACTTTCGTTGTACCCTTGTCAAGTGAGCGCCCTCTGTCGTCGATTGTACCGGTGTTTCCTTAAGCCATCCAATCTCATGCTCCGGAGCTCCAAGCTGCCGCACCTGGGTCGTCTGCCCCCTTCTTCACCAACTACCATGTTCCGGAGAACCAGTCGGACGCGGCTATGGAAGCCATCCATCAGGCTAACATGATGATGGAGCGGATGAAGACGGTGCACGAGAATAGCCAGGCTGCTTACGACGCCAGCGCTGCTCTCCGGGCCAATGTCTAGGGAAGTAAACTTCCGACTGACCTTGTTCTATTAGGTTATGCTACCCGAAATGTTTTCTTCCATACAATCTCTTATTGTTTGCATCGAATCTGTACACCCGCTGGGTGTTTTGTTGCCTTTGGTATTTGCGCTCTTCCACTTGGTCTGGGCGAGTAGGATCTGAACCGGTGGGGGCACGCTAAGTGCACCCACTGGGTGTAGTCCCCGAGACCGTAGTCGACTGCGGGCAGTCGACTGGGGTCTGAGTTCTTTTGACTTTCGTTTCTTCCGCTCGACCCGGTCTGGCCGGTCGAATGAGATCTAAACCAGTGGGGGCACGTCAAGTGCACCCACTGGGTGTAGTCCTCGAGACCGCGTCGACTGCTGGCAGTTGGCCAGGGTCTGAATAGTTCTTTTCTTCCCTTTGTTTTTTTGTCAAGTTGGGTCTGAATCAGTGGGGGCACACCAAGTGCACCCGCTGGGTGTAGTCCCCGAGACCACAGTCGACTGCGGGCAGTCGGCTGGGGTCTGAGTAAATAACCTTTGATCTTGTGGATTGACACGTCTTTTACCTCCTGCAGAAATCTTGTACTCTCATTTCCATGTTTGCTGAACTTGAGGAGAAGCGGAGGCAACTCAACCTCGACTTGGAGTTGGCCCAACAGAATTTGAAGAAAGCTCAAGATGAAGCTGCTGGTATGGAAGGTAACTGCCTGTCGACTATTCATGTCGATCGTCTTTTATGATATTTCTTCGATCTCTTGTTTGATCTGATTGCTTCTTTTGCAGAGAAAATGAAGTTGGCTCCGGAGAAGAAGGACTTGGACCTTGCAGTTACGCAGATGGAAGCCCAAGATAAGACTGCCGTTGCAGACCAGAAGCTGGCTTCAGTCGGAGCGTTGGAAGGGGAGGTGAACAAGCTGAAATCCTATCTCAATGAGTCTAACCGAGAAGTGAGTTGCCTGAAGAAGGATAAAATTGCCTTGAATGAGAAGTTGAAGTCTGCAGTCCGCAAGAGAAATGACACGGAAGCCTATCTAAGAACTCTGGCTAAGAAGCTCTATATTAAGCTGGAAGGTACTCCTTTTAAACCGACTGTTTTGCTGCTTGTAAGTTAATCCAGTCCAGTTGACTCACTAACTCTTTGACTGCAGAATTCTGCCAAAACTTTGACAAGGAAACCGGAAGGATCGAGACGGGTCTGGACTCTATCGCTTCTCCAGTTTGTGACGAAACTGCCATGAACATGCTCCGACTGGAGTCCCGTGTCGCTAGCGTCACAAGTTACCTCGCGCGTCTGAAGGTGGCAGTTTCACGAATCGACCCATTACTCTGGACAGGGGCGACACTTCAAAATGCCCTGGAATCTCTGATGGCTCGGCTCGACGAGATCCCTGTTCGAGTGCAAGAATGGAAGAAGTCCTCTGCCCAGTGTGGTGCTGACGTGGCATTGTCCTTGGTAAGAGTCCACTTCAAGGAAGCTCGAGAAGACAAGCTGGCGGCGATCAAGGTCGCCAACACCAAAAGATACGACTTCCAGTCCTTTATGGAGACTTTCATCACTGCTACCACTCGGATCGCGGATGGAATCGACTTGGACGAATTCGTCGAACCCGCCAGCCCTCCTCCTGCCGAGTGAACAAACTATGAGATTTGACCATGTCTTAAATTTTCCTCGGAATGCCGAGTGATTGCTGTAACCATTAAACTCCTTGGGGTTTGATGCTCGAATACTTTTGATTTGTTGCTTGGAACTTTAGGATTTATCCGAATTGCTTTTGAGTATGCTTGCGATTGCTTTTGGGATCTGCTCCGTTGTATAGGTGGCGTATCTCGGAGGAGTAGGTTGCAG
The DNA here is from genome assembly GCA_034509565.1 of Triticum monococcum. NCBI lineage: Eukaryota > Viridiplantae > Streptophyta > Magnoliopsida > Poales > Poaceae > Triticum > Triticum monococcum. The sequence goes on from CM067847.1 coordinate 345,165,705, forward strand.
TCGACCTGCACCTTGCCGTCCTTGCGGACAACGATGGAGCGCATGTTGTACTTGTGGCGTAGCTCGGAGGAGAAGGTTGCAGTCGACCTGCGCTTCGTCGTACTTGCGGACAAGGATGGAGGGTACGTTGTATTTGTGGTGTAGCTCGGAGGAGAAGGTTGTAGTCGACCTGCACTTCGTCGTCCTTGCGGACAAGGATGGAGCGTACATTGTATTTGTGGCATAGCACGGAGGAGAAGGTTGCAGTCGACCTGCGCTTCGTCGTCCTTGCGGACAAGGATGGAGCGTACGTTGTATTTCTGGTGTAGCTCGGAGGAGAAGACCACGGTCGACCTGCACCTTGTCCTCCTTGCGGGTAGGGATGGAGTGTACATTGTACTAGTGGTGTAGTTCTTAGGGAAAGGATTTTATAAACTTAGGCGAGTACTGGACTGCAGCTAAGCCTCCGAGTGTGAGGATTGCTCACCACTCGGTAGGATTTTACAAAGTTAGGCGAGTACTGGACTGCAGCTAAGCCCCCGAGTGGGAGGATTGCTCACCACTCGGTACGATTTTACAAACTTAGGCGAGTACTGGACTGGAGCTAAGCCCCCGAGTGGGAGGATTGCTCACCACTCGGTAGGATTTTTTAAACTTAGGTGAGTACTGGACTGCAGCTAAGCCCCCGAGTGGGAGGATTGCTCACCACTCGGTAGGATTTTTTAAACTTAGGCGAGTACTGGACTGCAGCTAAGCCCCCGAGTGGGAGGATTGCTCACCACTCGGTAGGATTTTTTAAACTTAGGCGAGTACTGGACTATAGCTATGCCCCCGAGTGGGAGGCTTGCTTACCACTCGGTAGGATTTTACAGATTTAGGCGAGTACTGAACTGCAGCTAAGCCCCCGAGTGAGAGGATTTCTTGCCACTCGGTAGGATTTTTTAAACTTAGGCGAGTACTGGACTGCAGCTAAGCCCCCGAGTGGGAGGATTGCTCACCACTCGGTAGGATTTTTCAAACTTAGGCAAGTACTGGACTACAGCTAAGCCCCCGAGTGGGAGGATTGCTCACCACTCGGTAGGATTTTTTAAACTTAGGCGAGTACCGGACTGTAGCTAAGTCTCCGAGTGGGAGGATTGCTCACCACTCGGTAGGATTTTTTAAACTTAGGCGAGTACTGGACTGCAGCTAAGCCCCCGAGTGGGAGGATTGCTCACCACTCGATAGGATTTTTTAAACTTAGGTGAGTATTGGACTTCCGCTAAGCCCCCGAGTGGGAGGCTTGCTCACCACTCGGTAGGATCTTCTTTCGAACTTAGGCGAAACGGATTTGCGGCTAAGCCCCCCGAGTGAGAGGCTTGCTCATCACTTGGTAGGATGTTGTTTCGAACTTAGGCGAAACGGATTCGCGGCTGAGCCCACCCACTTGGGGATTTCAGAGGTAAATAAAAACAACAACAATCGTGCGAGAAGACTGTAAAGCTCTTGTGTTTGATAAACAAATTACAAAGGTACTTCTTATTACACTTTATTCAAACGAGTACTTAAGTATAAAAGGGGCGGAGCAGCTCCACATTCCAAGCTCGTGGCTCGTCTTTCTGATGCTCGACACGATAAAGATGGTATGCTCCATTGTGGAGAACTCTGGTGATGATGAAGGGGCCTTCCCAAGCCGGGGCGAGCTTGTGTGGCTTCTGTTGATCCACTCGAAGAACCAAGTCTCCCTCTTGAAAGGCTCGACCCCTCACGTTTCTGGCGTGGAATCGACGCAAGTCTTGCTGATAAATGGTCGACCGGATCAAGGCCATCTCTCTTTCCTCCTCTAAGAGATCGACTGAATCTTGTCGGGCCTGTTCTACTTCTTCTTCAGAGAAGAGCTCGACTCGGGGTGCGTTGTGGAGCAGGTCACTTGGTAGAACAGCTTCGGCTCCATAGACAAAAAAGAAAGGAGTTCGTCAAGTTGACCGATTAGGAGTTGTCCTCAAACCCCAAAGAACTAATGGAAGTTCATCGACCCAAGCGCCTGCTGCGTGTTTGAGATCATGCATCAGTCGGGGTTTCAGTCCTTTGAGAATTAGGCCATTTGCTCTTTCTGCTTATCCATTCGACTGGGGGTGAGCGACCGAAGCATAGTCGACTCATGTGCCTTGAGAAGCACAGAAAGCTCTAAACTCATCAGAATCGAAGTTCGACCCGTTGTCAGTGATGATGCTATGTGGAACTCCATATCTGAATGTCAATTCCCTGATAAAACTGACAGCGGTGCTGGCTTCAAGATTCTTGATAGGTTTAGCTTCAATCCATTTGGTAAACTTGTCGACTGCTACAAGCACATGAGTGAAGCCGCTCCTACCAGTTCTCAGTGGTCCAACCATATCTAATCCCCAAACAGCAAAGGGCCAGATGAGGGGAATGGTCTTCAGGGCTGACGCTGGCTTGTGAGACATGTCAGAGTAAAACTGGCAGCCTTCACATCTGTCGACTATATCTTTCAACATTTCATTTGCTTGTGGTCAATAAAATATGGCTCGGTATGCTTTAGCCACGATGGCCCGAGAGGACGCCTGGTGACCACAGGTCCTCGAGTGGATGTCGTTGAGGATCATTCGACCTTCTTCTGGCGTTATGCATTTCTGACTGGCTCCAGTCACGCTTTCCCTGAACAGTTGTCCTCTTATCATAGTAAAGGCTTTGGATCGACGGACGATCTATCGAGCCTCTTCTTCGTCCTCTGGCAGTTCCTTCCTAAGGATGTACGCAATGTATGGCATTGTCCAGTCGGGAGTAATGACCAGGACCTCCATGATTAGATCGACCATGGCTGGGATCTCAACTTCAGTCGGATCTGTGGCACTCCTAGGCTGTGGGGGCTCTTCCGTGAAAGGATCTTCCTGAACTGTCGGTATGTGAATATGTTCCAAAAACACATTGCTGGGAATGGCTTCTCTCTTGGAACCTATCTTTGCCAAATCATCAGCTGCTTGATTTTTCAGATGAGGTATGTGATGGAGCTCTAACCCCTCAAACTTCTTTTCCAACTTCCTCACCGCATTGTAGTAACCAGTCATAGCTGGGCTTCTAATGTCCTATTCTTTCATCACTTGATTGACCACCAAATCTGAGTCGCCGTAAACCATGAGGCGACGGACGCTGAGTGAAATGGCCATACGTAACCCATATAGGAGTGCTTCATATTCTGCTTCGTTATTGGAGGAATCAAAGTGAATCTGGAGAACGTATCTGAGCTTGTCTCCTCGGGGGATACCGGTACCACCCCAGCACCAGAACCATTCAGCATCTTGGACCCATCAAAGAACATGCTCCAGTGCTCCGAGTGAACTTGAGTCGGCAGTTGTTGTTTGATCCACTTGGCGAGGAAATCTGCCACTGCTTGGGACATGATAGCTTTATTTGCCTCAAACTTGATATCTAAAGGAAGAAGTTCAATCGCCCATTTTGCCACTCGACCAGTTGCATCTCTGTTGTGCAGAATCTCCGACAATGGAGCGTCGCTGACGACTGTGACAGAGTGATCAGAGAAATAGTGTGCAACCTTCTTCGTGGTCATGTAAATCCCATAAGCAAGCTTCTGATAGTGTGGATATCTCTGCTTTGACGGAGTCAGAACTTCAGAAACATAATAAATCGGGCGTTGAACTTTATAGGCTTTTCCCTCTTCTTCCCGCTTGATCGTAAGTACTATACTGACGACTTGTACATTGACTGCTATATAAAGCAGTAAAGGCTCTTTCCTGATTGGGGCAGCAAGCATCGGCTGGGTGGAAAGCAGGGCTTTTAGCTCTGCAATTGCTGCATCAGCTTCAGGAGTCTACTCGAACTTATCTGATTTCTTCATCAGTCGGTAAAGAGGCAGTGCCTTTTCACCGAGGCGAGAAATGAATCGACTTAGGGCGGCCAAAGAACCAGTAAGCTTCTGGACATCATGCACACGCACATGGTGTTTCATCTGGAGTATGGCACCCACTTTCTCTGGGTTAGTGTCGATCCCTCATTCGGAAACGAGAAAACCGAGTAATTTTCCGCCTGGAACTCCAAACATGCACTTTGATGGATTAAGCTTGATATCATACCTTCTGAGGTTGGCAAAGGTTTCAGCAAGGCCAGCCAGTAGGTCGGAACCTTTACATGACTTAACCACAAAGTCATCCATGTATGCTTCCACATTCTGACTGATCTGAGTGAGTAGACACTTCTGAATCATCCGCATGAATGTGGCTCCAGCGTTCTTCAAACCAAATGGCATAGTGACATAACAGAAGCACCCAAATGGGGTGATGAAAGCTGTTTTTATCTTGTCGGGTCTGTACAGACAGATCTGGTGGTACCCAGAATAGGCGTCCAAAAAGGACAAATGCTCGCACCCCGCAGTCAAGTCAACTATTTGGACGATGCGAGGGAGAGGAAAGTGATCTTTCGGGCAGGCTCGATTGATATGTTTGAAGTCGATGCACATGCGAAGTGAGTCGTCCTTCTTTGGGACCATGACAACATTAGCTAACCACTCGGAGTGGTAAATCTCACGGATAAACTCAGCTACCAAAAGCCGAGCCACCTCTTCACCGATTGCCTTCCTCTTCTGTACGACGGACCGTCGAAGATGTTCTTTGACTGGTTTCACTTTCAGGTTGACTCGCAAACGATGCTCAGCCAGTCCCCTGGGAACAGCTAGCATGTCCGAAGGTTTCCATGCAAAGCTGTCCCAGTTCTCACGGAGGAACTAGATGAGCGCTTCTTCCTATTTGGAGTCGAGTGTCGTTGAAATGTGAGTCAAAGCAGCATTGGGATCCGTTGGGTGAATGTGAATCGACTTTGTTTCGCCAGATGACTGGAATGCGGAATCTGTGGCAGGCTTCTTGGCTCGCAACAAATCACTCGGATCTACATTTTTTTGATATTCCTGCAATTCTACTATGGCCATCTGTGCATCGGCGATCTTTGAGCCCTTCTGGAAGCACTCTTCCGCCTTCTTTCGACTACCAGTGATAGTGATCACCCCTTTGGGACCAGGCATCTTCAATTTGAGGTACACGTAACATGGTCAAGCCATAAAACGTGCATAAGCTGGCCTGCCCAGAATAGCATGATATGCACTCTGGAAATCCACAACTTCAAATGTCAACTTTTCTTTGCGGTAATTCTTGGAATCACTGAAAACCACGTCGAGAGCAATCTGGCCGAGTGATGCAGCCTTCTTGCCGGGAATGACCCCATGGAAACTCATATTGCTTTCACCGAGTCTGGACATCGGAATGCCCATTCCTTTCAATGTCTCTACATATAGTATATTCAGGCCACTGCCACCATCCATCAGTACCTTAGTCAGTCGGGTGCCTTCGACTACTGGGACGACCACCAACACTTGCCTCCCATGGGTGGCTATGTGTGCTGGGTGATTGGACTGGTCGAATGTAATGGCAGTCTGGGACCACTTCAAATAATTGGGCGTCATCGGAGCGACCATGTTCACTTCTCTGTTGATGACTTTCAATTGACTTTTACTCTCAACATTAGTGAAAATCATCAGAGTGGAATTCACGTGGGGATAACCATCATCGTCCTCAACCTTGTATGCTTCTTTCTTCTTTTCCTTGGGTTGTTTCTCTCGCAATTGCTGTATTAGGAGTTGACACTATCGAGTGGTATGCTTCGGGTAAATGAAATTACCCTCTTCATCTTTTTTGGTGTGAATGTGGCATGGTAAATCCAGCACATCATTTCCATCTTGATCTTTTACTTTCTTGGGGTTCCACGGCCCTTTGGGCTTCCCCTTGAACTTTCCTTGAGTCACGACTAAGGCTTCACCAGGAGCGGCTAGCTCGGCTTTGCGCTTCTGCTTCCGACTGGAGTTTCCTCCTCCGGTTTCGTGGGCGACTGTTTTGTGCTTGCCACTCCGGATTCGGTCTTCTTCTTCACCGTTGGCGTACTTGGTGGCAATTTCTATCATCCGAGTCAGAGTCATATCTCCTGTCCGACCGAATTTCATATTAAACTCCAGATATTTGACGCCTTTTTAAAGGCACAAATTTCCTAACAATCAGACACATTCTCCACCGCGTGGTGCAATGTGATCCATCTCTGGATATAATCTCTCAAAGTTTCATTCGGTTTCTGAACGCAACATTGTAATTCTGTCAGCCCTGCCGGCCATTTGCATGTACCTTCAAATGTTCTAACAAATACTTGCGAAAGATCTTCCCAAGTATAAATGCTACCAGGTGCTAACTGATTCAACCACGCTCTGGCTGAGCCCTCCAACATCAAAGGAAGGTGTTTCATGGCCACCTAATCATTGCCACCACCGATCTGAACAGCCACTCGGTAATCTTCAAGCCAAGTATCAGGCTTGGACTCACTAGTGAACTTACTGACTCCAGTCGCCAACCTGAAGTTGGGAGGAATCACCGCAGCCATGATGGCTCTGCTGAAGCACTCTGGACCTAAGACACGCGCTTTGCTGCTGGTTGGAAAATCTCTGTCGGGACCTTCTCTGTGAGCTCTGTTTCTATCGACCAGACCCTGAATGAGAATAGATCTCGCGTCAAATCCCAGTTCCCTAGGGTCGACTGGAATCCTTCGCCCACCACTGTGAGGGCGTCTGTCATCCTATTGCCGAGGCACGTACGATCCACTCCTTGGGGGTGGCGAGGGCACTCGACGATGATCGTCGTGATCGAGTCAGTGATCATACTGCTCGCGGCTTCTGTACTGATCTCGTCGATCTCCACGTCCCTCACGCCTCGGGGGCGATCTTGGGCTATGAGCCGACTGGACTGTGTCTACAACCACGGATCTGCTGTGAATCCTATTCCACGACTGAGATACTACTGTGTTCTGCTCACCCGCGGCTCGGAGCAAGGCCCGGATCTGCACCAAACCCCGACCAGCTTCTGACTGGGAAGGTTGAATTGACTCCGCTATTCGGGCCGCAGCTGCGAGATTCTGGATTGGAGTTTGGTATACCTGAGTCGGAGGCGGAAAAAGTTGACGTCGACTGGATTCGGGAGCACGCTGCCTAGCACGCTCGTCGAGTGCGCGCTGGAGGTTCTCCAGTCGAGTGCGCTCAACCAAGTTGGCCACGCGCGCCTCCTCCAAGGCCTGGGCCTCAGGGGGTTTCTCCAACGATAGGAGTGTGAAGTGCATCCATGTTCCGGCGGCGAAGTTCTTCTCTCCACTGCGAAGAGAGGGGTTCGGGGCGGTACTCTTCATGAACACGCGACGGACCACCGCCCCCATCGCCTCCGTCCTCACGGGTGAAGCCAGGAGGACTGCGTGGTCCATTGACCATCAAAACTTCCGCTGCAGGGTCGCTGCTGTCGCACTCTGATGTAGTCTCTATGGAGCCAGTCGATAGATCAAACAGGCTGTAGAGGGTTTCGTCGGGCTCGATTGCCGCGACTTGGGGGGTGACCAACTGGCGAGCCACCGCATGCTTCACCCACCGCTGAAGCCTCGATCGACCAGAACGTTTGCTCCGGCGGGCCGCAGGGAGGGGGGAAGCTACAGGAGCCGACTGATACTGGGTCGACGGCTGCCGCAGGACGACACCGTGGATGCACGCGCGAAAGTGCGTTGCCCCGCGGACGGGGAGTGCGTCGACATCGAGTGGAGCCTCCTGAAGCCAAGCGGAGTCATTGGCGACAAACACAAGCGCGTCGAGACGGATCTCGCGGCCCTCAGCCAAACCTCCGCCTGAAACTATGATGAAGGGGATCGGAAAAATTGCAACATCTCCAATAAGTCGCTAAGACACCTGCCCCATGGTGGGCGCCAACTGTCGTGGTTCTAAGTCTGACAGTAGAATGGGGGTAGGTATGTAGAGGCAAGATCCTAGCTATGGAGGAGTTGTACAGACGAGTTTTACGAGTTGAGGCCCTTCTCGGAGGAAGTAACAGCCCTACGTCTCGGAGCCCGGAAGCGGTCGACTAGATTATATATGTGTGTGTGTGTGTGTTACAGGGGGTGCGAACCCTTGTCCCAGAGGAGGGGGTGGCTTATATAGAGTTCGCCAGACCCCTCCCGCCCTCAGTTACAAAGGGTTTAAGGTACATAAAGATGGAGACGTTACTGGTAACGCCTGTAATAAAAGTACATAATGACCATTAAAGCTATGACTTAAATCCTGACCATTGCAGAGTGGAGTGGCTCTAGATCTTCTGGTAGTCGAGTGGTTGTCCGTTCGGTCGAGTGTCTTCAGGACTGTCGAGTGGAACATGGCTTCATGGTCGAGTGGATGATGATTTTTCTTTGACTGCTTCTGGTTCTTTTAGAGATGTCCTTGGGGAGGGTATCTTGGACAGATCCATGACCCTAGCCTAGGTGCATGGCTTCATCACTGGTCACTAGCCACAGCGGGGCCTCTGATGGGGCTGCCCAGAACCCACTGTGAGTGGCCATGCAGGGCCTGGCCACTCCCGTGGCTGCCAACGCTCATGGAGCGGCACTAGAGGCCTTCCGTGTCAAGCTCCTCGACAGCGCCAACAAGATGGCGGCCATGAAGCACCGCACTGACACTAATCAGCGCGAGATCGACCGCATCGCAGGCGGCACGCCGGCTGCTGGCGAGCCCAGCTGAGCTGGCGCCGTTCGGCAATGCGGCGCAACCATAGCCATCATACTGGGGGTTGGGTGCCTGATCTATGCCACCCTAGTGCCGCCCAGGTGGCATCAGATGAGATCGAGCACCTGGAGAGCTAAGAGTTGCGCAACCAGATAAACCACCTCCAGGAGCTCCTCGACGCCGCGAACACACATCAAGACGCGTACAACCACGAGGTGGAAGGCAGCTGGCAAGCCGAGAATCACGTGCCCCACCGCGAGCATGAAGTGACCTCCCGGTACCCAACAGGCGGCAGCCGCGATCAGCAAGACCCGGAGCCAGCTGCTCGCCGCAGCCGACACACTCGCTTTATGGTTGTGCGCAGACAGCATGATTGTCCACGAGTCAAGCACCGGCGGGATGAGCGTCCGCCTCCCCCTCGCAGGGAGAGGCCGGCCTCTCCGCCGCCTGTAGATCATCCGACTCTCGAAGGCCGACTGGGCCACTGCAAAGGAGTCGTCGAGAACGATGCACGCCACAGGATCGAGCGGCTCGCTCGGTCCCTGACTGTAGTAGAGGAAGACAAGATTGGCCTGGCCTGCTATCAGTGCAACAAACCCTGGGTTTGTTACCCTGACTGTGCACATGCACGGGAATAAGATCAAAGCACCATCCCAAGTCAGTGTACAAGGACCAAGATATTCGAAGGACTAGTATGCAGACCAGAAAGACCAAGATCGAGCCAAGAAAGCGGAATGTCGACAAGAGAAGGGCCTCCCTTGTCGTGCAGGCGAGCCCGGCAAGGGACAAGGCCACGACCAGAAAAATACAGCCAAAACACCCCAGCAGGTCCTGCTGGGGCTCACGGAGGCAAAACCACCTCACCAACCACTCAAGCACGACCCACGTCGTGAATCAGTGTGGTGTCAAGCCGCAAGGTTATTGAGTGGCAGCCATTCACCACATGGAAGCCACTTCCTATAGGAGAAACCCATAGATGACACCCGTCCTGCGACGTGTCACGAGAACGGGCACGAAGATGGTGAGATAGCCCAGCAAGCTTTGCCGGGCCAGTGATGTGACACTAAGCGGTGCATTTAATGCACCCTATCGGCCCGCAAAGTTAGGTATGATAGCACTATTTTCTATCATATCAGTGTATAATGACTACTTTGCCACTGTGGTTACCCCTTGATCTATGAAATGAGGCCCATGACAACCCTAAAAAGGGCTATAAGGTTGGATAACTCACACCCCATACACGCGTAGTCGCTGCTGCCCCAAGGCAATCCCTGCTGGGCAAGTGTTCTATGCTCCACCGCCACCTTTTCCACCATCAATCCACCAAAGCAGGAGTAGGGTTTAACGCCTCATGGCGGCCTGAACCTGTGTAAATTGCTTGTGTGATCCCTTCCGTGTTGTCCCACGACCCTCCTCTCTTTGTGCAACGCGTCGCCCCCCTGCCGAACCAACAAGGGACCTCCTAGTCCCATAGGTGGATGTGGTTTCCTGCGACATCTTTGGCGCGCCAGGTAGGGGGATCGCTTGTGCGAATCCGAAGGCGTGCGCATCGCTTCATCTTCATCACCATCGCCATCTTCGACGATGCCATTGACAATGGCACCCAAGAAGAAGTCCGGTCCTTCGGCCCACCCATCCACCTCGAAGGCTCCGCCGCCCGCAGCCTCCAACGCCGCGGGGGGTGCGGAGACGCATGAGGATGCGGGCGTTGTTGGGGAAGCGATTGGAGCAGGCGGCCCCATCACTAGTTCTCCCGCAGCCGACGTAGAAGAAGGAGGCACCGGAGCAGAGTAGCATCAACAACACCCCGACGGCCGCGCTCTCCAAGGTGCGGGTGAGGAAGCCACTCCATCTACGCCCCTCTCGCCCGTCGACGGGCACCACCACAACAACGATGCTCGGACCGGGGCGAACACCCGCCCACCGGCTGCCCCCACCACGGGTGCGGTCGTTGCGCGCGCACCTCCCTCGAGATGGGCCTACCAACCCGCCACGCTCGACAGAGCCGCTGACCCTCAAGCCACCCTCACCGCACCATGCCCAGGTGGCCGCCCCGTAGCAACAGCGGGGGTGCAGCATTACCGCCACTGGCACCATCAGGAGCCACGCGACGGTACGATTGACTTCATCAACAACCCTGCCAAGTATGTCCTCAGACGCCATGGCGCGAGCTGAGCTGTTGTTGAGGTTTTGTGCCAGCGGCCGAGCAGATGGATGAACGACATGCCACCACCTAGAGTTTGCTCATTTTCGCCAAAGTTGGGCGTTTTGGGCGAGTTGTCCCGCCACAGCCTCCACAAGCGACAACAACTCATGCTGCAGACGCTGCGGGGGGTGCGGAGATGCACGGGGACACGGACGTTTTTGGGGAAGCGATTGGAGCAGGCGGCCCCATCATCACTTCTCCCGCAGCCGACATAGAAGAAGGAGGCACCGAAGGAGAGTAGCATCAAGAACACCCCGACGACCGCGCTCTCCAAGGTGCTGGTGAGGAAGCCACTCCATCTGCGCCCCTCTCGCCCGCCGATGGGGATAGCCACAACAACGATGCTCAGACCGGGGCGAACCGCCGCCCACCGCTCGCCCCCACCAGGGGTGCGGTCGTTGCATGTGAACCTCCCTTGGGATGGGCCTACCAAGCTGCCACGCTCGACGGAGCTGCTGGCCCTCAAGACACCCTCACCGCACCATGCCTAGGTGGTCACCCCGCAGCGACAGCGGGGGTGCAACATTACCGTCGCTGGCGCCATCAGGAGCCAAGCGACGGTATGATCGACTTCATCGACAACCCTGCCAAGTATGGCCTCAGAGGCCATGGTGCGAGCTGAGCTGCTGCTGAGGTTTTGCGCCAGCAGCCGAGAAGATGGACGAACGGTGTGCCACCATCTAGAGTTTGCTCGGTTTCGCCGAAGTTGGTGGCTCGTGGCGAGTTGGCCCGCCATAGCCTCCCCAAGCGACAACAACTCATGCTGCCGACTGTACGGAAGGGGCCATCCCCATGGTGCAGTTCCCACCACAGCAGCCAGCACGAGTGCAACAAAATCAAGATCACGACGATGTCTCGATGGCCACCTCTGACCCTTGAGTACGCCCAGGCGAACGTCGAGCCCCGGAGGATGGGCAGAGAGGAGACGTGTGTGTCATAGTCAAGCAGCGCCGCGATGACCTTCGCCAGACCGACGGGTACGACGGCCTCAACATCGACGAGCCTGTGATTGGTGTTGGCGGGTGCCTACCTTCCGAGGTTGGCTGCCCTTTCTTTACACAAGAGTTGCGGCAAGTCCGTTGGCCATCCGTTCGCACATTCAAGCCAGAGATCCCTCAGAAGTATGACGGGAGGCTGAACTCGGCAGAGTTCCTGAGCATCTATGCCATCCTTGTTTAGGCTGCCCGGGGGGAGATGAGAAGGTGTTTGCCAACTACTTCCCTTTGGCCGTCAATTCCAATGTGAGGTCTTGGCTGATGCACCTATCGGAGAACTCCATCTCGTCATGGGACGACCTCTGCCACATGTTCATTGGCGCCTTCACTGGCGGTCATCAAGAACCTGGCAGGCCCAACGATTTGCAGCTTGTCTAGTAGAAGGAAGGAGAAACCCTCCGTAAGTATTTACAGAGATTCAGCAAAGTTCATAGAAATATCCCAAATATCCATCCGGCAGCCGTGGTAGCTGCCTTCCAGTCCAATGTGCACAACCGCCGCATCCGTTCCAAGATAAACGTGCGGTTGCCAAAGACTGTAAATGAGCTTTACACGTTAGTGGATAAGTGTTCTCGGATGGAGGAGGGAAGGAGATTACCCGGGGAGGAAGATTGCATCAATGTTGATTCACAATATGAGGATGAATTAACTAGTCAGAAGAAGAGCAAGAAGCGCAGTAAGAAGCAAAGAGATAAGGCGGTAATGACTATTGAAGGATCTAGTACGCCTAGTACCGGCATGAAGGCCAGAGCTGAGGCCCCTGGCAAGGAAGCTGCCCTGTGCATTGACTGTCGGGAGGCCGCTGCTGCCGAGAAGGCCGGGAAAGGTGATGTGCCATATTACAAGATTCATCGGACCAAAGGCCACGACCTTCAAGAGTGTTACCAAGTTGAGTAGCTTGTCAAGAAGCAGACATCATACCATGAGAAGCGTGATAAAGAAAAAAGGTCAGAATGTTGCTTGCGGTAAGGGCCGAGGCGATGAAGTAAATCACCCCGGCAAGCCCTTTTGGAACCATGGAAATCCCGCCAGGGGTCGAGAGAAGGAAATCTGTGAGGATGAGAGTGATGGAGGGGATGAATAGGAAACCAGTGATCAAGAGTTTCAGAAGGCCACAGGCGCCCTGTGCATTGACAAAGGTGCATCTTTGCATGCTTCTCACCACCAGCTCAAGCGGTGGGCACGGGAGGTCAATGTCGCGGAGCTAGTGCGAGAAGCATGGAAGCCGCTCAAATGGTCCCGTACACCCATCATCTTTGACGAGGAGGAACATCAAAGCTGTACTACTGCGGCAGGATGTTTGCCATTGTTGGTCTCTCCAACAATCCACAACCTCAAGGTCAAAAAGATGCTGGTGGACGGCGGGGCTGGGTTGAATCTGATTTCCCCGGCAGCCATTAGAAAGCTTTAGAAAGGAGATGAACAGCTAGAGGTTTCCTGCATGTTTCAAGGAGTTAATCCCGGCAGGAGCCATCCTAAGGGAAAGATCACGTTGCCGGTAAAGTTCGGGGGAGAACTGAACTACTTGACTGAGAGGATTGTGTTTGATGTGGTCGATCTGCCCCTGCCGTAAAATGGGATCCTGGGATGCCCAACCCTGGCTAAGTTCATGGCAACACCTCACTATGCCGACAACACCTTGAAGATACCTGGTCCACTGCGAGCCGCTCGAAAGTCGAGCACCGACAGGATGAGCGTCCTCCTCCCCCTCGCAGGGAGAGGCTGGCCTCTCTGCCGCCTGTAGATCATCTGACTCTCGAAGGCCGGCTGGGCCCCTATGAACGAGTTGTTGAGAATGATGTGCGCCACAGAATCGAGTGGCTTGCTCGGTCCCTGACTGTAGTAGAGGAAGACAAGATCGGCCTGGCCTGCTGTCAGTGCAACAAGCCCTGGGTTTGTTGCCCTGACTGTGCACTGGCACGGGAATAAGATCGAAGCACCAGCCCAAGTCAGTGTACAAGGACCAAGATATTTGAAGGACTAGCGTGCAGACCAGAAAGACCAAGATCGAGCCAAGAAAGCAGAATGTCGACAAGAGAAGGGCCTCCCTTGTCGGGCATGTGAGCCCGGCAAGGGACAAGGCCACCACCAGAAGAATACAACCAAAACACCCCGGCAGGGCCTGCTGGGGCTCACGGAGGCAAAACCACCTCACCAACCACTCAAGCCTGACCCACGTCATGAATCATTGTGGTGTCAAGCCGCAAGGTTATTGAGTGGTAGCCATTCGCCACATGGCAGCCATTTCCTATAGGAGAAACCCACAGATGACACCCGTCCCGCGACGTGTCAAGAGAACAGGCGCGAAGCTGGCAAGATAGCCCAGCAAGCCTTGCCGGGCCAGTGGTGTGACACTAAGCAGTGCATTTAATGTACCCTGTCAGCCCGCAGAGTTAGGTATGTTAGCAGTATTTGCTATCATATCAGTGTATAATGACTACTTTGCCATTGTGGTTACCCCTTGATCTATAAAAGGAGGCCCATGGCAACCCTAAAAAGGGCTATAAGGTTGGATAACTCACACCCCCATACACGCGTAGTCGCTGCTGCCCCAAGGCAATCACTGCCGGGCAAGTGTACTATGCCCCACCACCACCTTTTCCACCATCAATCCACCAAAGCAGGAGTAGGGTTTTACGCCTCATGGCGGCCTGAACCCGTGTAAATTGCTTATGTGATCCCTTCCGCACTATGCCACACCCCTCCGCTCTTTGTGCAACGCGTCGCCCCCCTGCCGAACCAACAAGGGACCTCCTGGTCCCATAGGTGGCTGTGGTTTCCCACGACATCTTTGGTGCGCCAGGTAGGGGGCTCGCTTGTGCGAATCCGAAGGCATGCGCATCGTGTCATCTTCATCACCATCGCCATCTTCGAAGACGCCATCGACCATGGCACGCAAGAAGAAGTCCGGTCCTTCGGCCCACCCATCCACCTCGAAGGCTCCGCCGCCCGCGGCCTCCAACACTGCAGGGGGTGCAGAGACACACGAGGACATGGACATTGTTGGGAAGCGATTGGAGCAGGCGGCCCCATCACCACGTCTCCCGCAGCCGACATAGAAGAAGGAGGCACCGGAGGAGAGTTGCATCAACAACACCCCGACGGTCGTTCCCTCCAAGGTGCGGGTGAGGAAGCCACTCCATCTGTGCCCCTCTCGCCCGCCGACGGGCATAGCCACAACAACGATGCTCGGACCGGGGCGAACCGCCGCCCATCGGCCGCCCCCACCACGGGTGCGGTCATTGCACGTGCACCTCCCTCGGGATGGGCCTACCAAGCCGCCATGCTCGACGGAGCCGCTGGCCCTCAAGCCACCCTCACCGCACCACGCCCAGGTGGTCACCCCGCAGCGACAGCGCGGGCGCAGCATTAACGCCGCTGGCACCATCAGGAGCCACACGACGGTACGATTGACTTCATCAACAACCCTGCCAAGTATGGCCTCAGAGGCCATGGCGCGAGCTGAGCTGCTGCTGAGGTTTTCCGCCAGCGGCCGAGTAGATGGACGAATGGTGTGCCACCATCCAGAGTTTGCTCGGTTTCGCCGAAGTTGGGGGCTCGTGGCGTGTTGGCCCGCCACAGCCTCCCCAAGTGACAACAACTCATGCTGCTTTCCGTACGGAAGGGGCCATCCCGATGGCGCAGTCCTCACCATGGCAGCCAGTGCGAGTGCAACAAAATCAAGATCACGATGATGTGTCGATGGCATCCTCTAACCCTTGAGTATGCCCAGGCGAACGTCGAGCCCCGGAGGATGGGCAGAGGGGAGACATGTGTGTCGTAGTCAAGCAGCGCCGCGATGACCTTCGCTAGACCGCCGGGTACGACGGCCTCAACGTCGACGAGCCTATGATTGGTGTTGGCGGGTTCCTACCTTTCGAGGTTGGCTACCCTTCTTTTACACAAGAGTTGCGGCAAGTCCATTGGCCGCCCGTTCGCACATTCAAGCCAGAGATCCCTGAGAAGTACGACGGGAGCCTGAACTCGGTAGAGTTCCTGAGCATCTACACCACATTGTTCAGGCTGCCGGGGGGGAGATGAGAAAGTGTTTGCCAACTACTTCCCTTTGTCCGTCAATTCCAATGTGAGATCTTGGCTGATACACCGACCGGAGAACACCATCTCATCCTGGGCTGACCTCTGCCACGAGTTCATTGGTGCCTTCACTGGCGGTCATCAAGAACCTGGCAGGCCCAGCGATTTGCAGCTTGTCCAGTAGAAGGAAGGAGAAACCCTCCATAAGTATTTACAGAGATTCAGCAAAGTTCATAGAAATATCCCAAATATCCATCCGGCAGCCGTGATAGCTGCCTTCCAGTCCAATGTGCACAACCGCCGTATCCGTTCCAAGATGAACGTGCGGTTGCCAAAGACTGTAAATGAGCTTTACACGTTAGTGGATAAGTGTTCTCGGATGGAGGAGGGAAGGAGATTATCCGGGGAGGAAGATTGCATCAATGCTGATTCAGAGGATGAGGATGAATCAACTAGTCAGAAGAAGAGCAACAAGCGCAGTAAGAAGCGAAGAGATAAGGCAGTAATGACTGTTGAAGGATCTTGTACGCCTAGTACCGGCATGAAGGCCAAAGCTGAGGCCCCTGGCAAGGAAGCTGCCCTCTGCATTGACTGTCGGGAGGCCACTGCTGCCGAGAAGGCCGGGAAAGGTGATGGGCCATATTGCAAGATTCATCGGACCAAAGGCCACGACCTTCAAGAGTGTTACCAAGTTGAGTAGCTTGTCAAGAAGCAGAAAGCATACTATGAGAAGCGTGATAAGGAAAAAGGTCAGAATTTTGCTGGCAGTAAGGGCCGAGGTGGTGAAGTAAATCACCCCGGCAATCCCCTTTGGAACCATGGAAATCCCGCCAGAGGTCGGGGGAAGGAAATTTCTGAGGATGAGAGTGATGGAGGGGATGAATAGGAAACTAGTGATCAAGAGTTTCAGAAGGCCACAGGCGCCCTGTGCATTGACAAAGGTGCATCTTTGAATGCTTCTCACCGCCAGCTCAAGTGGTAGGCACGTGAGGTCAATGTCGTGGAGCTAGCGCCAGAAGCACGGAAGCCGCTCAAATGGTCCTGTACGCCCATCATCTTTGACGAGGAGGAACATACTAGCTGTAGTACTGTAGTAGGATGTTTGCCGTTGTTCGCCTCTCCAACAATCCGCAACCTCAAGGTCAAAAAGATGCTGGTGGACGGTGGGGCTGGGTTGAATCTGATTTCCCCGGCAGTCATGAGCAAGCTTTAGATAGGAGAGGAAGAGCTAGAAGTTTCCTGCATGTTTCAAGGAGTTAATCCCGGCAGGAGTCATCCTAAGGGAAAGATCACGTTGCCGGTAAAGTTCGGGGGAGAACTGAACTACTGGACTGAGAGGATTGTGTTTGATGTGGTCGATCTCCCCCTGCCGTACAATGGCATCCTGGGATGCCCGACCCTGGCTAAGTTCATGGAAACATCTCCCTATGCTGACAACACCTTGAAGATGCCTGGTCCATTGGGAGTCAGCACCATCCCATCAGATGAGAAGGATGCAATTATTTGGTTGGACAAGATGTACCGAGATGCGGTCGCGGCAGCTCCCGCCAAGGAAAGCAAAGGAAAGTAGAGAGGCCGTAAGACCTCCGGCAAAGAGTCCGGGAAGCATGCCCCCACCGAGCGCATGACACCCGTTGATGACGTGCCGGAGTGTTCTAACAACAAGAGATCCAAAGTTGCTGTGCCCCAAGTGAAGAAGGTCCCGGTGGGGTTGGGTGGCGTTGATGGTACTTTTACTATCAGCGCCACCCTCGATGACAAATTCGAAAGCACGCTCGTTGCCTTCCTGCGGGCGAATATCGATGTGTTTGCCTAGCAACCATCTGATATCCCCAGTGCTCCTAGGGAGGTAGGCGAGCACCACCTTGCTGGCTGCCCACATGCCCGACCTGTCAAGCAAAAACTACGGAAGCGAGCTTTGGAGAGACATCAGTTCATTGTAGAAGAGATTAAGAAACTTGAGGTAGCTGGTTTGGTCAGAGGAGTATTGCATCCCACGTGGTTGGCAAATCCAGTGGTAGTCCGGAAGGCTAATGGGAAATGGAGGCTTTGCATAGATTTCACAGATCCCAACAAGGCTTGCCCAAAAAACCGTTTTCCCTTGCTGCACATCGACCAAATTGTGGACTCCACTTCAGGTTGTGAGTTGTTCTCCTTTTTGGACGTATACTCTGGGTACCACCAAATCTTCATGTCCAAGGAAGATGAAGAGAAGACGTCGTTCATCACCCCATGTGGTACGCACTGCTTTGTCTGTATGCCATTCGGATTAAGGGGGCCGGGTCCACTTTTGCAAGGGCAATCCAGATTGGTTTTGAGCCACAGTTGCACACAAACATAGAAGCCTATATGGATGATATTTTGGTCAAGACCAAGGATAAGGCCACCCTTATTCAGGATTTGGAAGAGACGTTTGATAATCTGCCCAAGATCACCCTGAAGCTTAACTCGGAGAAGTGTGTATATGGTGTTCCCTCCTGGAAGCTGCTTGCGTTCTTTGTATCCCTCCACGGGATCGAAGCCAACCCCGACAAGATCAAGGCCATCGAGCAGATCCAAGCGCCATGGACAGTGAAGGATGTGAGGCGCCTGATGGGATGTGTTGCCGTGCTAAGCAGATTCAACTCCAAGTCTGCCGAGCGTGCCCTGACGTTCTTCAAAATTTTGAAGAAGGTCGGCCTATGAGATGGACCCCAGAAGAAGATGCAACTTTGCAAGAGTTGAAGGCCTACCTGTCCTCTATGCCTAACTTGGTTGCTCCCAAACCCCAGGAGCCATTGCTGCTATACTTGGTGGAAACCAACCAAGTGGCCAGTGCGGCCCTGGTAGCATTGAGAGAAGTGGATGAGGTAGAAAGTGAGCAGGAAATGGAAGCGTCAGAGAAGGATCGGACAGCAATGAGCACGACAACGATAGCAACCCCAAGGACGCGGCAAGGAAGAAAGTGGTGCAGCGCCCAGGGTACTTCGTCAGCTCCTTGTTATAGGGGCTAGATCGAGGTACTATGGCATGTAGATGTTGATCTTTGGTCTCATTATGGCCTCAAGGAAACTTCACCACTACTTCCAGTCCCATGAGATCACAGTTGTTACTCGTTTTCGGTTACAAAGGATACTCTGAAACCGTGAGGCTACCGGCAGGATAGTGGTGTGGGCTTTGGAGTTATCCAGCTTTGGTTTGAAGTTTGAGAGCAGGGCATTGGCAGAGTTTATTGCAGAATGGACGCCAACCCCTAACGAGGAAGTAACAAAAACAGCTATCCCCGGCAAGGAATCACCGCAAAAATGGATTATTTATTTTGATGGTGCCTTTTCCCTACGGGGTGCAGGAGCTGGCGTGCTTCTTGTTGCCCCCTCCGGGGAGCACTTGAAGTACATCGTCCAAATGCATTTCGCTCGGAAAGAGGTAGCCAACAATACTGCTGAGTATGAAGGACTCCTTGCCGGGCTCAGGATTGCAGTTGAATTGGGAATCAAGAAGTTGATCATTCGAGGAGATTCACAGCTTGTGGTGAGACAAGTCAACAAGGATTACCAAAGACCATTGATGGAGGCATACGACGAGGAAGTGATGATATTAGAGGAGCACTTTGATGGATTGCAAACAGAGCACATACCACGCGCGAAAAATAGCATAGCTGATCATCTTTCAAAGTGTGCTGCGCAGAAGCTTCGTGTGGAACCTGGAACTTTTGTTCTCCATATCACTCAACCCTCGATACCCCTAGCAAAAATGGCCCGGAAGAGAAGAAAGTTGGACACCAGAAAGCCTCTCCCAGTCGAGCCATGCGCTCACGGTATATTCCCTGCCGGAAACAACTCCTCACAGCCTACCGGTCCACCCCCTCCAGCCGGGTCCACGAACCCCGCGAATGAGGCTGGTGCTCCCGCCACAGAGGAGGTGCCGCTAGTCCTCATTGCCGTGCCCCAGGCTCCAACTTGGGCAAGGCACATTGTCCAGTTTCTCCAAACCGAAGAACTTCTTGGGGAGCAAGATGACACTGAGAAAGTAGCCTGGAGGGCTAGTATGTATAAGTTTGTCGATGACACTTTTTACAGAAGAAGGCCCAACGTTGTGAAATTGAAGTGTGTCTGCCAGGAAGAAGGAAAGGAACTGCTAGAGGAATGTGCGGCTCCCACATTGGATTGATACGTCTCCGTCGTATCTACTTTTCCAAACACTTTTTCCCTTGTTTTGGACTCTAACTTGTATGATTTGAATGGAACTAACCCGGACTGACGTTGTTTTCAGCAGAATTGCCATGGTGTTCTTTTATGTGTAGAAAACAAATATTCTCGGAATGACCTGAAACTCCACGGAACATCTTAGAAAAAACAATAAAAAATCCTCGCCAAAGATGAAGACCTGGGGGCTCACACCCTTCTCACGAGGGTGAGCCTCCCCTAGGGCGCCCCCTACCTCGTGGGCCCCCTGGAAACCCTCCAACGCCAACTCCAACTCTATATATTTGCTTTCGAAGAAAAAAAAATCAAAGCGAAGAAATCATCGCGTTTTACGATACGGAGCCGCCGCCAAGCCCTAAAACCTCTCGGGAGGGCTGATCTGGAGTCCGTTTGGGGCTCCAGAGAGGGGGATTCGTCACCGTCGTCATCATCAACCATCCTCCATCACCAATTTCATGATGCTCACCGCCGTGCGTGAGTAATTCCATCGTAGGCTTGCTGGACGGTGATGGGTTGGATGAGATTTATCATGTAATCGAGTTAGTTTTGATAGGGTTTGATCCCTAGTATCCACTATGTTCTGAGATTGATGTTGCTATGACTTTGCTATGCTTAATGCTTGTCACTAGGGCCCGAGTGCCTTGATTTCAGATCTGAACCTATTATGTTTTCATGAATATATGTGAGTTCTTGATCCTATCTTGCAAGTCTATAGTCACCTACTATGTGTTATGATCCGGCAACCCCGAAGTGACAATAATCGGGACAACTCCCGGTGATGACCATAGTTTGAGGAGTTCAGATATTCACTATGTGGTAATGCTTTGTTCCGTTCTCTATTAAAAGGAGGCCTTAATATCCCTTAGTTTTCAATAGGACCCCGCTGCCACGGGAGGGTAGGACAAAAGATGTCATCGAAGTTCTTTTCCATAAGCACGTATGACTATATATGCAATACATGCCTACATTACACTTATGAATTGGAGCTAGTTCTGTGTCACCCTATGTTATGATTGTTACATGATGAACCGCATCCGACATAGTTATCCATCACTGATCCGGTGCCTACGAGTTTTCCATATACTGGTTCTCGCTTATTTACTTTCCCGCTGCTACTGTTACAATCACTACAAAATACCAAAAACATTACTTTTGATGTCTTTACTTTTGTTGCTGCTGCCACCACTATCATATTACTTTGCTACTAAACACTTTGCTGCAGATACTAAGTTTCCAGGTGTGGTTGAATTGACAACTCAACTGCTAATACTTGAGAATATTCTTTGGCTCCCCTTGTGTCGAATCAATAAATTTGGGTTGAATACTCTACCCTCGAAAGTTGTTGTGATCCCCTATACTTGTGGGTTATCAAGACCAATTTCTGGCGCCGTTGCCGGGGAGCATAGCACTATTTTTTGAGTCACTTGGGATTTATATCTTCTGGACACTATGAAGAACTTGTGAGATCCAAAAACCAGGATATATCCCTCAACTACGAGGGGAGGTAAGGAATTGCCATCTAGCTCTGCACTTGATTCACCCTCTGTTATGAGTAAGTTAGCGACACCTACACCTGCTTCTGCTATTCGTTCTGATATGTTGCATGTTATTGATGATGCCACTTCTGCTATGCATGATACTTATGATGAAACTGCTTCTATGCCTGATACTACTGTGCCCCTTAGTGAATTTCTTGATGAAAAAATTGCTAGGGCTAGAGAAAAAGAAATTATTGAATCTAAATACGATGATGATAGTGATGATGAAAATATGCCTGTTATTCCTGAGGGCTATCTTTTTGATATGGAGTCTTCTACCGCTATTTTAGCTTGCAAGGATAGATATGAGCTTAAGAGGCTATTAGTTAAATGGAACAAAGAATCACTTAGAGATAAAATGAGGCCCGACCCTGCTTTTGCTACTTCACCTATATGTGTTCCTGATAAGGATTATGAATTCTCTGTTGATCCTGATATAATTACTTTGGTTGAATCTGATCCGTTTTATGGCTATGAATCTGAAATTGTTGTGGCACATCTTACTAAGTTAAATGATATAGCTGCCCTGTTCACTAATGATGAGTGATTGCGTTACTTTTATATACTCAAAATATTTCCGTTCTCATTAAAGGGTGATGCTAAGATATGGTTTAATTCTCTTGATCCTGGTTGTGTGCGTAGTCCCCAGGATATGATTTATTACTTCTCTGCTAAATATTTCCCTGCTCATAAGAAACAAGCTGCTTTGAGGGAAATATACAACTTCGTGCAAATTAAAGAAGAGAGTCTCCCACAAGCTTGGGGGAGGCTTCTCAAGTTACTTAATGTTTTGCCTGATCATCCTCTTAAGAAACCTGAAATACTTGATATCTTTTATAATGGACTAACCGATGCTTCTAGAGATTACCTGGATAGTTTTGCTGGTTCTCTTTTCAGGGAAAGAACACCGGATGAAGCTGAAATTCTATTGAATAATATGTTGACAAATGAAAATAATTGGGCACCTCCTGAGCCACCTCCTGAGCCAGCTCCAGCTCCAACTACTGAGCCTATTCCTAAACCAACTCTGAAGAAGAGAGGTGTTCTATTTCTCAGTCCCGAAGATATGCAAGAGGCAAAGAAATCTATGAAAGAAAAAGGTATTAAAGCTGAAGATGTTAAGAATTTACCTCCTATTGAAGAAATACATGGTCTTAATTCACCGCCTGTTGAAGAAACATATGATCTTAATACTTTATTTATTGAAGAACCTCCTGATCCCGATATCCTGACACAGGTAGTAAAGGTAAATTCTCTCTATAGATATGATAAAGCTGAAGTCCCTCCTACTAAAATTGCTAGTCAGTGCTTGGATGAGTTTGATAACTTTATGTTTAAGCAAGACGACTTCAATGCTTATTTTGGTAGACAATTAAAAGAAAATGCTTATATGATTAGACGCTTGGGTAATTATATGGCTGATATTAAAGGTGAACTTAAACTTGTTAGCAAACATGCTTCTATGGTCACCACTCAAGTAGAACAAGTACTTAAGGCTCAAAAAGAAGTGCTTGATGAAATGAATAGTAAGAAAAATGATTATGCTGTTAGAGTGGCTACTAGAACTGGTAGAATGACTCAGGAACCTTTGTATCCTGAAGGCCACCCTAAGAGAATCGAGAAAGATTCTCAGAGAAATAATATTGATGTTCCTAGTTCTTCTAAGAAGAAGAAGAAGAAAAATGATAGAACTGTGCAAACTTCTAGTGAACCTACTGCCGAACCACCTGATAATCCAAATGATATTTCTAAGTCTAATGCTGAAACACAATCTGGTAATGAACATGAACCTAGTAAAAATATTAATGATGATGTTCATGATGATGCTCAACCTAGTAATGATAATGATGTAGAAATTGAACCTGCTGTTGATCTTGATAACCCACAATCAAAGAAGCAACGTTATGATAAAAGAGACTTTGTTGCTAGGAAACATGGTAAAGAAAGGGAACCTTGGGTTCAGAAACCCATGCCTTTTCCTCCGAAACCATCCAAGAAAAAGGATGATGAGCATTTTGAGCGCTTTGCTGAAATGATTAGGCCTATCTTTTTGCGTATGCGATTAATTAATGTGCTAAAAACAAATCCTTATGCTAAATATATGAAAGATATCATTACTAATAAAAGAAAGATACCGGAAGCTGAAATTTCCACCATGCTTGCTAATTATACTTTTAAGGGTGGAATACCAAAGAAACTTGGAGACCCCGGAGTACCTACTATACCTTGCTCCATTAAAAGAAATTATATTAAAACTACTTTATGTGATCTTGGAGCTGGTGTTAGTGTTATGCCTCTCTCTTTATATCGTAGACTTGACTTGAATAAGATGACACCTACTGAATATCTTTGCAAATGGCTGATAAATCTACTGCTATACCTGTCGGTATCTGTGCGAATGTGCCTGTTGTGGTTGCAAACGTTACTATTTTAACGGACTTTGTTATTCTTGATATTCCTGAGGATGATAGTATGTCTATTATTCTTGAAAGACCTTTTCTTAATACTGCAGGGCTGTTATTGATTGCAACAAAGGCAATGTCACTTTTCATGTTAATGGTAATGAGCATACAGTACACTTTCTGAGGAAACAACCTCAAGTTCATAGTATCAACTCTATTGGAAAAATTCCATCGATTATATTTGGAGGTTTTGAATTTCCTCTTCCTACTGTCAAGAAGAAATATGATATTCTTATTATTGGGGATGTGCATATCCCCATTGAGGTAACTTAGTGTTATTCGAAATTTCTCTAGTTTCATGATTATTGGAATGAGTTTGTTAACAAGACTTGATCAACCTTGTTAGTGGATTCTTTTTGATGAGCATGAGATGGATGAAACTAGAAGCACAAACTTCTGTACCCACTTTTACTTTTTGTTATTTATATTAAATGAAGTAAAAATAGTATTTTTCTGTCTGTTTCCTGACTTATCTGTGCAACATAAAAATATCCCAAAAATAAAAGTCCTCAGAATGACATGCCAATTTAATATGATTTTTTCGGGAATATTTGAGGATTTACTGTGCAAAAATTACCGCGGGAGGAGCTGCCACCTGGCCACGAGGGTGGTGGGCGCCCCCCCTATAGGGTGTGCCCCCCCTGCCTCATGGCCCACGGTGGCCCTCCTCCACTTATCCCAGCACCCATTTTCTTCCTCTATCTCACACAAACCCGAAAAACCAACTCAAGCACGAGTTCCAGCCGCTTTTGCTGTGATTTTCGATCTCCTTGCTCAAAGCACCTCTCGCAAAACTGCTTGGGGAGATTGTTCCTTGGTATGTGACTCCTCCATTGGTCCAATTCGTTTTTGTTCTAGTGCTTTATTCTTTGCAAATTTGTGCTGCATAGGTGACCATATTCTTGAGCTTGCATGTCAAATTTATATGGTTCTAAGTAGTTCTAATGCTTGATATAGGCTCTAGGCACTTGTAGGAGTAGTTGCTATAAGTTTTATTAAAGTTGGTTTACTTTTATTTTGAAGTTACTAAAAATTTCAGAATTTTTCAGAGAAAAACAATATGCTTAGGAAGATGTTCCAAGGTGGTTCCTCTAAGAAGCAAGGACCCAGGATTGCTATGCGCGATGCTCACGAGGATCCACCAAGAGACGCTCCAGTATGGCCTTGCGAATGGCTGTCGGAAGATTTTATGGACCGTGCGGGAATTAAAGAAGAATTCAAAGCATATTTGCGCAATGCCGGTCTTGAGGATTTTGAGGCTAACAAATGCCCCCAGTATCATGATCTCACAAGTTCATTTGTGAGGAGGTTTGAGTATTCATCTTCGCGTAATTCTCCTCCAGTCATGTTTGATCTCTATGACAAATCTTATACCATGGACTTAGAGGATTTCACTTCTGCTTGCAAACTTCCATCATGGGGTAGTGTTAGGGATCCCCCTAAATCTGAATTTAGAAACTTTCTTGCTAGTATAACTGTGGGGGAATCTAGAGATATAACACAGGCTACCATAGGGAGCATCCACTTTCCTGCTATACATTATTTTGCTCTCTCCATCGGTAGATGCATAAATGCTAAGGATGAAGCATGTCACATGTGTGTCCCTGATCTTAGCATTCTTAGGAGTGCTGTGTTAGGAGACCAATCTTATCATATGGGAGCCATTGTAGCTCGTAGGTTGCATCATAATAGAGATAATGGAGATTTCTTTGGAGGAATTTACGCAACCCACTTAGCTCATTTTCTTGAGATAGACATTCGTGAGGGTGATATGGAGTTGCCTCCTACATATTTAGATTATGACTCTATGGCTTCGCACCAGTTTGTCAAGAGGCCTGAATCACCTCTCTTATATCATTTAATTTTTGATAAACGACGTGTTTTCCATATTACTCTCCCTGCTCCTGCCTTCTTTGATTCACAGACAAAAAGAAGATATGTTATTACCAGAGAGGAGGCCGAAGAGTACGAGAGGAGAGCGGAGGCAGCTCGACTCCACGCTCCAGCTTAGCAGGCGATAACCACTGCACATTAGTATGATCCCAACTATTCCTCCTCATCACAGTACGACCCCAACAACTATTATTATGGATATCCACCAGGCCAGCCGTGGCCATAGACCAACTTAGGCCAAAAGCCTAAGCTTGGGGGAGTATGTATTTCTCACCAACATTACATTTATGTTCACACACACTCATTGCTAGATGTCGGTGCTCATACTTTTTCACTATAATATCCATGCTAGTTTATTTTCTTTTTCCTGTTTTCTTCTTGTGTGTTTGTTAAACCTTAAGAAAAACCAAAAAATTAGTAGTAGTTTATTTCTCTGCTGTAGTAGTAATAATTAAAAAGAAAACCCAAAAAAAATTCCCGTTCTTCCTTTGCTTGTTGGGAGCTTTCCCGTGTAAATAGTTTTATTTATTTTCTTTTCTTTGGGGGTCAGTAGGAGAAGACCATAATTAAATTGTTGAAGTGGATCTTATATGCATTATTGTTGATTTAACCAAGAGCCCATATTGCCTTGTCTTCCCCTGTTTATTGAATGCTCGCAGATTCCAGCTTAGTCCAATGCACGTACACTCTTATTATTATTCACACCATTCGGTCGTGCAAGTGAAAGGCAATTATGATGATATATGATGGACTGACTGAGATGAGAAAAGCTGGTATGAACTCGACCTCTTTTGTTTTTGTAAATATGATGAGTCCCTCGTTCTTGATTCAGCTTATTATGAATAAACATGTTTGCAATGACAATTAGAGATCATAGTTGCTTGTGCCATGCTTGATTAGCTATGAGTTATAATGGTTTACCTTATGTGCCAACATGCTATTGAGATGATTATGATGTGGTATGATGGGGTGGTATCCTCCTTTGAATGATTTAAGTGACTTGATTTGGAACATGTTCACGCATGTAGTTGAAACAAATCAACATAGCCTTCACGATATTTATGTTCATGGTGGATTATATCCTATTCATGCTTGCATCCAATGTTTATTAATTTTAATGCATGTACATGGCCATTGTCGCTCTCAGTTGGTCGCTTCCCAGTCTTTTGCTAGCCTTCACCTGTACTAAGCGGGAATACTGCTTGTGCATCCAATCCCTTAAACCCCAAAGTTATTCCAGATGAGTCCACTATACCTTCCTATATGCGGTATCTACCTGCCGTTCCAAGTAAATTTGTATGTGCCAAACTCTAAACCTTCAAATAAATATTATTTTTTGTATGCTCGAATAGCTCATGTATCAACAAAGGCTGTCCTTATCTTCTGTGTTAGGTGGGTTATTCTCAAGAGGAGTGGACTCCGCTCCTCACTCACGAGAAAATGGCTGGTCACCGGGATGCCCAGTCCCATGATTTATGCAAACTAAATCAAAATTAATTGCAAACAAAACTCCCCCTGGGACCTGATGTATGTTGGAGGCACTCGTTGTTTCGAGCAAGCCATGGATTGATGTTTGTTGGTGGAGGGGGAGTATAAACTTTACCATTCTGTTTGGGAATCGCCTATAATGTGTTTAGCATGGAAGATATCGCCATCTCTTAGTTGTTACGTTGACAATGAAAGTATACCGCTCAAAATACAATTTATCTCTATTTCAAAACCGAGCACTAGCACCTCTACAAATCCCTGCTTCCCTCTACGAAGGGCCTATCCATTTACTTTTATGTTGAGTCATCACCCTCTTATGAAAAAGCACTAGCTGGAGAGCACAGCCGTCATTTGCATTCATCACTGTTAATTTATATTGGGTATGACTACGATTGGATCTCTTTTACCATGAATTACAATGTCTAGTCAGTCCTTGATCTTTAAAGGTGCTCTGCATTTATGTTTTGCGGTCTCAGAAAGGGCTAGCGAGATACCATCTTGTTATATCATATTATGATTGTTTTGAGAAAGTGTTGTCATCCGAGATTTATTATTATGACTTGCTAGCTGATTATGCTATTGATATGAGTAATCATGAGACCTGAGAATTATTGCAAATGTGGTTAGTTATGATCTATGCTGAAAACTTGAATGCTGGCTTGACATAGTTACAACAACAAGAGCTAACAGAGTTTGTAAAAGTTTTTCTTTCTTTCTTTCAGTTTGTCAACTGAATTGCTTGAGTACAAGAAAGGGTTTAAGCTTGGGGGAGTGGATACGTCTCCATCGTATCTACTTTTTCCAAACACTTTTGCCCTTGTTTTGGACTCTAACTTGTATGATTTGAATGGAACTAACCCGGACTGACGCTATTTTCAGCAGAATTTCCATGGTGTTGTTTTATGTGCAGAAAACAAATATTCTCGGAATGACCTGAAACTCCACGGAACATCGCAGAAAAAACAATAAAAAATCCTCGCCAAAGATGAAGACCAGGGGGCCCACACCCTTCTCACGAGGGTGGGGGGCATCCCCCCCCCTAGGGCGCGCCCCCTACCTCGTGGGCCCCCTGGAAACCCTCCGACGCCAACTCCAACTCCATATATTTGCTTTCGGAGAGAAAACAAAAAAGAAGAAATCATCGCGTTTTATGATACGGAGCTGCCGCCAAGCCCTAAAACCTCTCGGGAGGGCTGATCTGGAGTCCGTTCGGGGCTCCAGAGAGGGGGATTCGTTGTCGTCGTCATCATCAACCATCCTCCATCACCAATTTCATGATGCTCACCGCCGTGCATGAGTAATTCCATCGTAGGCTTGCTGGACGCTGATGGGTTGGATGAGATTTATCATGTAATTGAGTTAGTTTTGTTAGGGTTTGATCCCTAGTATCCACTATGTTCTAAGATTGATGTTGCTATGACTTTGCTATGCTTAATGCTTGTCACTAGGGCCCGAGTACCATGATTTCAGATCTGAACCTATTATGTTTTCATGAATATATGTGAGTTCTTGATCCTATCTTGCAAGTCTATAGTCACCTGCTATGTGTTATGATCCGGCAACCCCAAAGTGACAATAATCGGGACCACTCCCGGTGTTGACCATAGTTTGAGGAGTTCATGTATTCACTATGTGCTAATGCTTTGTTCCGGTTCTCTATTAAAAGGAGTCCTTAATATCCCTTAGTTTCCAATAGGACCCCGCTGCCACAGGAGGGTAGGACAAAAGATGCCATGCAAGTTCTTTTCCATAAGCACGTATGACTATATATGGAATACATGCCTACATTACATTGATGAATTGGAGCTAGTTCTGTGTCACCCTATGTTATGACTGTTACATGATGAACCGCATCCGGCATAATTATCCATCACTGATCTGGTGCCTACGAGTTTTCCATATACTGGTTCTCGCTTATTTACTTTCCCGCTGCTACTGTTACAATCACTACAAAATACCAAAAACATTACTTTTGTTGTCTTTACTTTTGTTGCTGCTACCACCACTATCATATTACTTTGCTACTAAACACTTTACTGCAGATACTAAGTTTCCAGGTGTGGTTGGATTGACAACTCAGCTGCTAATACTTGAGAATATTCTTTGGCTCCCCTTGTGTCGAATCAATAAATTTGGGTTGAATATTCTACCCTCGAAAGCTGTTGCGATCCCCTATACTTGTGGGTTATCGTGGATCAAGGGCATTAGTTGGGAAAGCATTCCGGTAAGGATTCTATTGTCCCACTGCCCTCCAAGATGCGGTCGAGCTCGTCACAAAATGTGAAGCCCGCTAGTTCCATTCCAAGAAAACACACCTGCCTACCCAAGCTCTTCAAACAAACCGTCTATCATGGTCATTTTCGGTCTGGGGTTCGATATCCTCGGCCCCTTCCCCCGAGCAATAAGGGGCTTTGAATTCTTGTTCGTTGCCATCGACAAGTTTACAAAGTGTCCGAAAGTGACTACCGTGAGAAAGGTGACTGCCCAGTCAGCTATCAAGTTCTTGAAAGAATTGGTGTGTCGTTTTAGAGTTTCGGCAAGGATCATCACCGACAACTGCACCCAGTTCACGAGCCACGCCTTCATGCAATATGTTCATGCCCTCAGATGCAAGATCTCATTTGCCTCTGTGGCACACCCCCGGAGCAATGGACAAGCTGAGAGAGAGAATGTTGAAGTGCTACGTGGACTCAAGACGAGAACTTTCGATACGCTGCAGAAGCACGAGAGGCGGTGGATCGAGGAGCTCCCGATAGTTCTCTGGTCCCTTAGAATGACACCAAACTGAGCTACCGGGAAGACTCCATTCTCCCTAGTCTACGGGGCGGAAGCAGTTATCCCCACGGAACTCATTTACGGCTCGCCTCGAGTGCTTACCTATGATGAAGTTGCACAAGATCAGCACGGGCGTGACGACGCTGTGCTACTCGAGAAGAACCGTCTCCGAGCTGCTACACATGTTGCACGCTACCAGCAAGCCCTGCGTCGCCATCACAGCCACAGGGTTCGTGCCCGGTGTTTTTAGTAAGGTGACCTTGTCCTTAGACGCATTCAGTCCGCCAAGGGTACACACAAGTTGTCACCGAAGTCGGAAGGCCCTTACCGGGTAGTACGAGTCACCAGACCTGGCCCAGTCCGTCTAGAGACCGGATATGGCACTCAGTTGCAAAACTCATGGAATATTGAGCATCTCCGCAAGTTCTACCCATTAGGCGCGGCTGTAGGGCCCTGCCCGACATCCACCCTTTTGTGCAGGCCTTGCCTTAGTTGCATGTAACCCCTTGTACAATGCCGAAGTGATGACCCCGTGCAAGAGAAAATAAAGAAGTGTTGTAGGGGGTGTAGGATCGAGAAGAGGTGTCTAGAGGAGGGGTGATTAGACCCTCAACAAGGAAAAGTAGTAGTTTTTAATTTCTTTAAGTTAAGGTGGAGTTCTAGCACAAGTTTAAACATTCACAATACATTTCAAGCAAGCATGACAAGAGTATATGAGCAGCGGAAAGTAAAGCATGCAACTTGCAAGATAGTAAAGGGATGGGATTGGAGTGTGCAAACGCAATTGGAGACATGAAGATTTTTGGCGTGGTTCCGATAGGTGGTGCTATCGTACATCCACGTTGATGGAGACTTCAACCCACGAAGGGTAAAGGTTCTGCAAGTCCATGGAGGGCTCCACTCATGAAGGATCCACGAAGAAGCAACCTTGTCTATCCCACCATGGCCATCGCCCACGAAGGACTTGCCTCACTTGGGTAGATCTTCACGAAGTAGGCAATCTCTTTGCCCTTACAAACTCTTTGGTTCAACTCCACAATCTTGACGGAAGCTCCCAAGTAACACCTAACCAATCTAGGAGACACCACTGTCCAAAAGGTAATAATGGTCTGTTGATGATGAACTCCTTGATCTTGTGCTTCAAATGATAGTCTCCCCAACACTCAACTCTCTTTCATAGATTTGGATATGGTGGAAAGATGATTTGAGTGGAAAGCAACTTGGGGAAGGCTGGAGATCAAGATTCTTGTGGTTGGATTGGAATATCTTGGTCTCAACACACGAGTAGGTGGTTCTCTCTCAAAAAATGAATGCTGGAAGTGTAGGCACGTTCTGATGGCTCTCTCCATGAATGGAGGATGGGTGGAGGGGTATATATAGCCTCCACAAAAAATCTAGCCATTACACACAATTCACCAAACTTGGTGAGTCCGAATCGACAAACTCGGTCAGACCGTTTTAGTTCAAAATGTGAACGTTAGGCATTTTGGTGGGACCGATATTATCAACTCGGTGCAACCGATGAGCTAGGGTTAGGGTAAAACCTCAACTCGGTTTGACCAATTACACAAACTCAGTGAGACCGATTTTGGTAATAAGCAAAACAGAGAGTTTGTCAAGCAAACTTGGTGGGACCGATTGCATATCTCGGTGAGGCAGAAATAGTTACAATAGGCAATAGAGAGTTTGCAAGCCCATCTTGGTGGGACCGAGATACCATCGGTGAAACAGAGATACCATCGATGATACCGAATTGATTAGGGTTTTTGGCAATGGCTATGTCAAGTGAACTCGGTGGCGCTAGATAGAAATTGGTGGCGCTGAGTTTGACTTTAGGTTTAGGACATATGTGGAAATGAGAAAGTGGTTGAGGGCTCTGGAGCATATCATTGAGCATTTTGAGCAAGCAAGCCATTAAGCAACACCTCATCCCCTTTTAATAGTATTGGCTTTCCTATGGACTCAATGTGATCTTGGATCACTAAACTAAAAATGCAGAGTCTTGAGCTTTTGCCAATCCTTGTCCCTAGCTTCTTGAAGGGGTTCCACATCCTCTTGTCCAAGCCACTCCACAGTTGAACTAATCTGAAATATACTAGATGAAAATATTAGTCCAACAAGAGATATGTTGACATTATTTAGCAAAATCACCCAGGGACCACTTGTGCTTTCAGGGGGCCCGCAACTAAGATTGCATGCATGCATGAGCACACCAAGATCACTACATGAGTATTTGTATATGCATATAGATACTATTGCATCCTGCATTCACTCTCATCTGCATGAAGTTTTAGGTTCCTGTCGTGAACTTGGCTTCGTGAAGGAGTTGAGAAGACTGCCCGGCACTGCGATCCCCGGCAAGCCAAACAGATAAGTTTTTCCTCCTGTCCATTGGTGTTCTGTAGGCTATAACTTGTGCATTAGAAAGCCTCGCCTCTCTTTTGAAACTTAGGTGCTCCCATCCATGACTATAATGCTGCTTCGGTTAGGATGGTCGTAGTGGCCTTTGGAAAAAAGAGAGTTGGTGGGGGCTGGTCCCTCTGCCTGTTCCCTGACAGTCGCTATTTTTCGGCAGATAAACAGGGTATCGGCAAGATAGCCTACCGTGGAAAAGTCATTTATTTACGTTAAAGAGGTGTTTCACCTCTGCATGGACATACACATGCACGAGTTCCCGGCAAGGTTCAACTTTTCCATTAATATGAAAACACAAGTACAAGTATTACAGAACACAAACTTGGGCGCGAGAGATAACATTATTCGAATTAAAATTTGGCGTTTGCCTACAAATTTAAGATTGAAAAAAGATAAGTGCCCCGTAATCCCCTCTTTTCGTTTTCCCTCCTTCAGGCACTGTGGCGGAAGGAGGAAAAGACAAGAAAAGGAGAACCTAAGCAGGAGCCCACCCCGGTCCCGTCAGGACCCACTTGTCACGGCCTGACAAGAGCGGGAGTGGCGAGGTTGCAAAGGAGGAGTGTGGAGGACAGGGCGGCACCCCCTGGTCGCCCCTTCTAGAGCCAAGAAGAAGCCCCAGCTTGAGCGCCGGTGGAGTCATCCACCAAAGCTCAGCCGAAATACTGTTGGAGGTGAGGAGAAGGCGCCAAGAGAACATCCCTCCCTGGCTATCACCCGAAGAGGCTCGTGATGACGGTGTCGGGGAGGGAGGGGAAGAACGGAAAGACGAGGCGACTGGTCGCCAGTCGGAGGTGAAGGCATCCACACCATCGTACTCCGGCCTGACCCCCTGCCACCTGCCTTCTCCGTCTTCCCTCATTTTCTCCTCACCACCGCTGCTACGGAGAAGCGCCAAGACTCCAGTCCAGCGCCTCCAATGGAGAAACAACGAGCGGCTAGAACGGCCAGGGGGCTGGAGGCGCACCGCTCCCCACCTTGGCGGGCAAGAAGGCGTGCCTTTCGTCGACATCAGCCCCAAGACTTCTGGGTGGAGCAATGTTGGGATTACCAACGATCTCCAGCCCCGCCTCCCAACTGAGCCTCGAAGGAACCAAGAAGTTCATCATGCTAAGGACCAGGCTCACTCTCCGAGTATCGACACCGACGCGTAGCAGCATTAGCCCTGACCAAGAGCCCGGGGGCTGGCCCAGGCTCCCCTCCCCAGCAGGACCAGCAGAAGTATAGAACCGAGGGAGAAGAGGAGAAGTGCGATGATGAATGACTCCACCCTCCTCCGTCCCTCCCTTTTATAGGTAGGGCAAGGAGGGCAGCTGCTCCATCGCATGGGCGGCCACCGTCCTCCTCCACCAATTCGCGATAACCGGGCCCTCACCATGATGCTCTTCTGCGCCACGCGTCTCCGTTACCTACCCCGCGCGATGCATGTAGCATAGGTGGCCAAGGATAAGGGCGTGGTGGGAAGAGTGGATTAGCTGTTTCTACCCTATGCATTAAACTCATTCACGAGCCACTACTGAAGCGGCCCCACCACTATTGGCTTTACGCGACGCCTCAAGAGACCAGCCTCTCTAGTATAATGAAGAAGCCCGAGATTAAGGATAATGAAGAAGCAAAGGAGGCCTCAAGAAATTAAGGATAATGAAGAAGCAAAGGAGGCCTCAAGAGATTCACAAGCCATTGACGAACCATCACGAGCCATTACTGAAACTGGAAACTAGCCCGAGATTAAGGATAATGAAGAAGCAAAGGCGGCCTCAAGAGACCAGCCTCTCTAGTAATCCTTGCCTGTGCACTTATTAGGCCCTACCCTGACGACGCTCGGCAACGCGTTCGGGCCAGGCCTGGGGGCTTCTATCGGTGCAACAAACCCTGGGTCTATTGCCCTGATTGTGCATAGGCACAGGAATAAGATCGAAGCACCAGCCCAAGTCAGTGTACAAGGACCAAGATATTCGAACTACTAGCATGCAGACTAGAAAGACCAAGATCGAGCCAAGAAAGCAGAATATAGACAAGAGAAGGGCCTCCCTTGCTGGGCAGTCGAGCCCGGCAAGGGGCAAGGCCACCTCCAGAAAAATACAACCAAAACACCCCGGCATGGCCTACCGGGGCTCACGGAGGGAAACCCACATCACCTACCACTCAAGCATGACCCACGTCATCAATAAGTGCGGTGTCAAGCCGCAAGGTGATTGAGTGGTAGCCATTCGCCCCATGGCAGCCATTTCCTGCAGAAGAAACCCAAAGATGACACCCGTCCTACAACGTGTCATGAGAATAGGCGCGGAGCTGGCGGGATAGCCCGACAAGCCTTGCCAGGCAACCAGTGATGTCACACTAAGCGGTGCATTTAATGCGCCCTGTTGGCCCGTAGAGTTAGGTATGATAGCACTGTTTGCTATCATATCATTGTATAATGATTACTTTGCCACCATGGTTACCCTTGATCTATAAATGGCAACCCTAAAAGGGTTAGAAGGTTGGATAACTCACACCCCCATACGCGCATAGTCGCCGCTGCCCCAAGGCAATCCCTGCCGGGCAAGTTTACCACACTCCACCACCACCTTTTCCACCATCAATCCACCAAAACAAGAGTATGGTTTTACGCCTAATAGTGGCCCGAACCTGGGTAAATTGCCTCTGTGATCCCTGCCGCACTATCACATGCCCCTGCGATCTTTGTGCAATGCATCGCCCCCCTGCCGAACTAGCAAGGGACCTCCTGGTCCCATAGGTGGCCGTGGTTTCCCGCGACACCTGCTTCGGCCCCCGCATCCGCGATGAAGCCGGAGGACTGGCTGACCGACTACTTGATGGCAGTCAGCATAGCAAACGGAAATAAGCGCGTTGCCGTGAAGTATGTTCCTCTCATGCTCCAGGGCACGGCCCGAACATGGCTGGACAACCTCAAGCCCTACAGTGTCAATAGCTGGCTGGACTTCGTCAATGTCTTCCTCCGGAACTTCACCAGCACCTACAAGCGCCCCCCTCAGCCCCGCCAGTTGTCCATGTGTGTTCAAGGTCCGACTGAGTCCACCCGCGACTACCTGACGCACTGGGCCGAGTTGCACAACTCCTGCGAAGGGGTGCATGTGGTGCTGGCCATCAAGTACTTCACCGCCGGGTGCAGAGAGGGCACTCTACTCAAGGACAAGCTCTTATGCGCGAGCCGGCTACATTGTACGAGCTTCTGGTCGTGGCGGACAAGTACGCCACCGCCGACCCCTCCATGAAGTCAGAGACCCGGGTTGATGCGTCCGGCAAGGTGCTCCCGCCGGCTCTGCTAACGTTGGATGGTGACTCCAACCAGCACCAACAGCCGAACGACAACAAACGCAGGGCCGAGCAGCCGGCTTCCAACAGCCGGCAAGTGGCAACCGTCGAAGACCAGCAACCAAATGGGCAACCCGGCCCCAAGTGATAGAAGGCTGGCAAGGGTGCTTGGCTGCCCGCCTTCTCCTTCGAGCAAGCCCACGGTGCTCCATGCAAGTTCCACAGCGGTGCGAAGCCGTCCAACCAGACCACTTGGAAGTGCAACTGGCTCACCAGAATTGCTAAGAGCAAGGGCGTGCCGCCTCCGCCAGCCGGCCTAGTCAGCATGCTCCAAGATGAGTTCCCCGACGCCAATGCCACCTATGTCGTCTTCACTAGTGAAGCCGACGACAAGCATAGCCGACGCCAGCACCATCGCGGGGTGAATGCCGTTGCCTCAGAGGTCCCCCAATTCATGCATTGGTCCGAGAGGCCCGTTAACTGGAGCCGTGAAGATCACCCGACCATGATGCCCTCACCGGGTGCTTATGTGATGGTGCTGGGCTCCACCTTCTCAACAGAGAGGCGGGCTTACCGCTTCGCCCAAATCCCGATAAACGGCGGCAGCAGCATCAACATCCTCTACCACGACACCATGGAGAAGTTGGGCCTCAAGGAAAGGTAGTTCCTGCATAGTCGGACCGTGTTCCATGGCATCGTCCCCGTACTTTCCTGCTTACCAATCGGCAAGATCAAGATTGACGTCCTATTCGGTGACAAGCTCCACTTCCATCACGAACCAATCTGGTTTGAGGTGGTGATCTGGATAGCCCCTACCACGTGCTCTTGGGTCGGCCTGCACTGGCCAAATTCATGGCAGTGCCGCACTACGCCTACCTGAAGATGAAGATTTCGGGTCCCAAGGGCAACATCACCATTGCCGGCGACTACCAGAAGTTGCTCACGTGCGCAGCTGCCAGTAGCCGGCTAGCCGAGTCCCTCGTCATCACCGAAGAGAAGTGTCTCCTTGACCGGGCGGTGGCCATGGCCAGCGAGCAGCCGGCCATACCATCCGACCCCAAGGACGCGGAGGCCCAAGGCTCCTTCTAGCCGACAAAGGAGACCAAAAAGATCGCCTTGGACCTGGTTCACCTGAAGAGATACACTATAGTGGGGTCTAACCTCGACAGCAAATAGGAAAGCGAGCTCGTTGACTTGCTCTGTGAGAATCAGGACATCTTTGCATGGTCCCCAAGGACATGCCGGGTGTTCCGACGGATTTCGCCGAGCACAAGCTACATGTGAGATCGGATGCAAAGCCAGTCAAGCAACTGAAGGAAATATGCCCTAGAGGCAATAATAAAGTTATTATTTATTTCCTTATTTCATGATAAATGTTTATTATTCATGCTAGAATTGTATTAACGGGAAACATAGTACATGTGTGAATACATAGACAAACATAGTGTCACTAGTATGCCTCTACTTGACTAGCTTGTTAATCAAAGATGGTTAAGTTTCCTAACCATAGACATGAGTTGTCATTTGATTAACGGGATCACATCATTAGGAGAATGATGTGATTGACTTGACCAATTCTGTTAGCTTAGCACTTGATCGTTTAGTATGTTGCTATTGCTTTCTTCATGACTTATACATGTTCCTATGACTATGAGATTATGCAACTCCCATTTATAGGAGGAACACTTTGTGTGCTACCAAACGTCACAACGTAACTGGGTGATTATAAAGGTGCTCTACAGGTGTCTCCAAAGGTACTTGTTGAGTTGGCGTATTTCGAGATTAGGATCTGTCACTCCGATCGTCGGAGAGGTATCTCTGGGCCCACTCGGTAATACACATCACTATAAGCCTTGCAAGCACTTTGACTAATGAGTTAGTTGCGGGATGATGTATTACGGAACGAGTAAACAGACTTTCCGGTAACGAGATTGAACTAGGTATTGAGATACCGACGATCGAAT
Source organism: Triticum monococcum (assembly GCA_034509565.1). Lineage (NCBI taxonomy): Eukaryota > Viridiplantae > Streptophyta > Magnoliopsida > Poales > Poaceae > Triticum > Triticum monococcum. The sequence goes on from CM067847.1 coordinate 345,203,493, forward strand.
CTTTGGTAAGTAACATACCGATGACAAAGGGAACAACATATGTTGTTATGCGGTTTGACCGATAAAGATCTTCGTAGAATATGTAGGAACCAATATGAGCATCCAGGTTCCGCTATTGGTTATTGACCGGAGACGTGTCTCGGTCATGTCAACATAGTTGTCGAACCCGTAGGGTCCACACGATTAAAGTTCGATGATGGTTATATTATGAGTTTATGGTTTTTGATGTACCAAAGGTAGTTTGGAGTCCCAGATGTGATCACGAACATAACGAGGAGTCATGAAATGGTCGAGACATAAAGATCGATATATTGGACGACTATGTTCGGACACCGGAATGGTTTCGGGGAGTTTCATGCATATACTGGAGTATCAGGGGGTTACCGGAACCCCCCGGGGAGACTAATGGGCCTATTAGGGCCCTAATGGAGAAGAGGAGGGTGGCCAAAGGGCAGCCGCGCGACCCCTCCCCCCAGTCCGAACTGGCAAGGAGGGGGCGCGACGCCCCCTTTTCCTTTCCCCTCTCTCTCCTTCCCTCTCCTCTCCTACTCCCACATGGAAAAGGGGGAGTCCTACTCCCGGTGGGAGTATGACTCCTCATGGGGAATGCCTAGGGTGGCCGCCCCCCTCCTCCTCCACTCCTTTATATACGTGGCCAGGGGGCACCCCATAGACACAAATTGATCCCTTGGATCTTTTAGCCGTGTGCGGTGCCCCTCTCCACCATAGTCCACCTCGACAATATCGTAAGGGTGCTTAGGCGAAGCCCTGCGGCGGTAGAACATCAACATCGTCACCATGCCGTCGTGCTGACAAAACTCTCCCTCAAAGCTCGGCTGGATCGGAGTTTGAGGGACGTCATCGAGTTGAACGTGTGAAGAACTCGGAGGTGCCGTGCGTCCGGTACTTGATCGGTCGAATCGTGAAGACGTACGACTACTTGAACCGCGTTGTGCTAACGCTTCCGCTTTCCGTCTACGAGGGTACGTGGACACACTCTTCCCTCTCGTTGCTATGCGTCACCATGATCCTGTGTGTGCATAGGATTTTTTTTGAAATTACTGTGTTCCCCAACAGTGGCATCCGAGCCATGTTTTATGCGTAGATGTTATATGCACGAGTAGAACACAAGTGAGTTTTGGGCGATACAAGTCATACTGCTTACCAGCATGTCATACTTTGGTTCGGCGGTATTGTTGGACGAAGTGGCCCAGACCGACATTACGCGTACGCTTACGCGAGACTGGTTCTACCGACGTGCTTTGCACATAGGTGGCTGGCGGGTGTCAGTTTCTCCAACTTTAGTTGAGCCGAGTGTGGCTATGCCCGGTCCTTGTGAAGGTTAAAACAGCACTAACTTGACGAACTATCGTTCTGGTTTGATGTGTAGGTAAGAATGGTTCTTTCTCAGCCCGTAGCAGCCATGTAAAACTTGCAACAACAAAGTAGATTATGTCTAACTTGTTTTTGCAGGGCATGTTGTGATGTGATATGGTCAAGACGTGATGAGATATAAATTTTTGTATGAGATGATCATGTTTTGTTTAAGTTATCGGCAACTGGCGGGAGCCTTATGGTTGTCTCTTCATTGCATAAGATGCAAGCGCCATATAATTGCTTTACTTAATCGCTATGCGATAGCAATAGTTGCAAAAGCAATAACTGGCGAGACGACCATGAGATGACACGTTGATAAAGATCAAGATGATGGAGATCATTGTGTCATGCCAATGACGATGGAGATCATGACAGTAATTTGGAGATGGAGATCAAAGGCACAAGATGATGATGGCCATATCATGTCACATATTTTGATTGGGTGTGATGTTTATCTTTTATAAATCTTATTTTGCTTAGTTCGATGGTAACATTATAAGATGATCTCTCACTAAATTTCAAGGTAAAAGTGTTCTCCCTGAGAATGCACTATTGCCAAAGTTCGTCGTGCTCAGACACCATGTGATGATCGTGTGTGATAAGCTCTACGTCCATCTACAATGGGTGCAGGCCAGTTTTGCACACGCGGAATACTCGGGTTAAACTTGATGAGCCTAGCATATGCAGATATGGCCTCGGAAAACTGAGACCGAATGGTCGAGCGTGAATCATATAGTAAATATGATCAACATAGTGATGTTCAACATTGAAAACTACTCCATCTCACGTGATGATTGGACATGGTTTAGTTGATTTAGATCACGTGATCACTAAGATGATTAGAGGGATATCTATCTAAGTGGGAGTTCTTAAGTAGTATGATTAATTGAACTTTAATTTATCATGAACTTAGTCCTGGTAGTATTAGCATATCTATGTTGTAGATCAATAGCTCGCGTTTAGCTCCCTGTTTTATTTTTGATATGTTCCTAGAGAAAACTAAGTTGAAAGATGTTAGTAGCAATGATGCGGATTGGATCCGTGATCTGAGGATTATCCTCATTGCTGCACAGAAGAATTATGTCGTTGATGCACTGCTACGTGACAGACCTATTGCAGGAACAGATACAGACGTTATGAACGTTTGGCTAGGTCAATATGATGACTACTTGATAGTTTAGTGCACCATGCTTAACAGCTTAGAATCGGGACTTCAAAGACATTTTGAGCGTCATGGATCATATGAGATGCTCCAGGAGTTGAAGTTAATATTTCAAGAAAATACCCGAGTTGAGAGATATGAAGTCTCCAACAAAGTTCTATAGCTAAAAGATGGAGGAGAATAGCTCAAGCAGTGAGCATGTGCTCAGATTGTTTGGGTACTACAATCACTTGAATCAAGTGGGAGTTAATCTTCTAGATAAAATAGTGATTGACAGAATTCTCTAGTCACCATCACCAAGTTAGTAGAACTTTGTGATGAACTTAAATGATTCCCGAGCTTTTCATGATGATGAAATTGATGAAGGTAGAAATCAAGAAAGAGCATCAAGTGTTGATGATTAACAAGACCACTAGTTTCAAGAAAAGGGCAAAGGGAAAGAAAGGGAACTTCAAGAAGAACGAGAAGCAAGTTGGTGCTCAAAGTGAAAAAGCCCAATTCTGGACCTAAGCCTGAGACTAAGTGCTTCTACTGCAAAGGGACTGGTCACTAGAAGCGGAATTGCCCCAAGTATTTGGCGGATAAGAAGGATGGCAAGGTGAACAAAGGTATATTGGATATACATGTTATTTATGTGTACTTCACTAGTTTTTATACCAACCCCTCGGTGTTTGATACTGATTCAATTGCTAAGAGTAGTAACTTGAAACGGGAGTTGCAGAATAAATAGAGACTAGTTAAGGGTGAAGTGACGATGTGTGTTGGAAGTAGTTCCAAGAATGATATGATCATCATCGCACACTCCCTATACTTTCGGGATTAGTGTTAAACCTAAATAAATGTTATTTGGTGTTTGCGTTGAGCATGAATATGATTTGATCATATTTATTGCAATACGATTATTCATTTAAAATCAGAGAATAATTGTTGTTCTGTTTACATGAATAAAACCTTTGATGGTCATACACCCAATGAAAATAGTTTGTTGGATCTCCATCATAGTGATACACATATTCATAATATTGATGCCAAAAGATGCAAAGTTAATAATGATAGTGCAACTTATTTGTGGCACTGCCGTTTAGGTCATATCGGTGTAAAGCGCATGAAGAAAATCCATGCTGATGGGCTTTTGGAATCACTTGATTACGAATCAGTTGATGCTTGCGAACCATGCCTGATGGGTAAGATGACTAAGACTCCGTTCTCCGGAACAATGGAGCGAGCAACATACTTGTTGGGATAGTACATACTGATGTATGCAGTCCGATGAGTGTTGAGGCTCACGGCGGGTATCGTTATTTTTCCGACCTTCATAGATGATTTGAGCAGATATGGGTATATCTACTTGAAGAAACTTAAGTCCGAAACATTTGAAAAGTTCATAGAATTTCAGTGTGAAGTGTAAAATCATCATAACCAGAAAATAAAGTTTCTACGATCTGATCGCAGAGGCGAATATTAGAGTTACGAGTTTGGCCTTAAATTAAAACAATGTGGAATAGTTTCACAAACTCATGCCACCTGGAACACCACAGCGTAATGGTGTGTCCGAACGTCATAAACCGTACTTTATTTGATATAGTGCAATCTATGATGTCTCTTACCGATTTACCACTATCATTTTGGGGTTTATGCATTAGAGACAACCGCATTCACATTAAAAAGGGCACCATCTAAATCCATTGAGACGACACCGTACGAACTTTGGTTTAGCAAGAAACCTAAGCTATCATTTCTTAAAGTTTGGGATTGTGATGCTTATGTGAAAAAGTTTCATCTTGGTAAGCTCAAACCCAAGTCAGAGAAGTGCATCTTCATAGGTTACCCAAAAGTAACTGTTGGGTACACCTTCTATCATAGATACGAAGGCAAGATATTTGTTGCTGAGAATGGATCCTTTCTAGAGAAGGAGTTTCTCTCGAAAGAAGTGAGTGGGAGGAAAGTAGAACTTGATGAGGTAACTGTATCTGCTCCCTTATTGGAAAGTAGTTCATCACAGAAATCTTTTTCTGTGACTCCTACACCAATTAGTGAGGAAGCTAATGATGATGATCATGTAACTTCAGGTCAAGTTACTACCGAACCTCGTAGGTCAACCAGAGTGAGATCCGCACCAGAGTGGTACGGTAATCCTATTCTGGAGGTCATGTTAATTGACCATGACGAACCTATGAACTATGAGGAAGCGATGATGAGCCCAGATTCCGTGAAATGGCTTGAGGCCATGAAATCTGAGATGGGATCCATGTATGAGAACAAAGTGTGGACTTTGGTTGACTTGCCCGATGATCAGCAAGCCCTAGAAAATAAATGGATCTTCAAGAGGAAGATGGACGCTGATAGTAGTGTTACTATCTACAAAGCTAGACTTGTCGAAAAAGGTTTTGACAAAGTTTAAGGTGTTGACTGCGATGAAATTTTCTCACTCGTATCGATGCTTAAAGTCTATCCGAATCATGTTAGCAATTGCCGCATTTTATGAAATATGGCAAATGGATAACAAAACTGCAATCCTTAATGGATTTATTAAAGAAGAGTTGTATATGATGCAACCAGAAGGTTTTGTCAATCCTAAAGGTGCTGACAAAATGTGCAAGCTCCAGCGACCCATCTTTAGACTGGTGCAAACATCTCAGAGTTGGAATATATGCTTTGATGAGTTAATCAAAGCATATAGTTTTATATGGAATTGTGGTGAAGCCTGTATTTAGAAGAAAGTGAGTGGGAGCACTAAAGCATTTCTGATAAATATATGTGAATGACATATTGTTGATCGGAAATAATGTAGAATTTTCTAGAAAGCATAAAGGAGTATTTGAAAGGAGTTTTTCAAATAAAGACCTCGGTGAAGCTACTTACATATTGAGCATCAAGATCTATAGAGATAGATCAAGACGCTTGATAAGTTTTTTCAATGAGTACATACTTGACAAGATTTTAAAGTAGTTCAAAATGGAACAGTCAAAGAAGTGTTGCAAGGTGTGAAGTTGAGTAAAGACTCAAAACCCAACAACGACAGAAAATAGAAAGAGAATGAAAAGTGTCAAAATTTACCGTTTACTCTAGCTAGAGTAGCACTTTTCATTTTGAAAGAGAATGAAACCCGACCACGACATGTTCCTATGACTATGAGATTATGCAACTCCCGTTTACCAGAGGAACACTTTGTGTGCTACCAAACGTCACAACATAACTGGGTGATTATAAAGGTGCTCTACAGGTGTCTCCGATGGTACTTGTTGAGTCCGCATACATCAAGATTAGGCTTTGTTACTCCGATTGTCGGAGAGGTATCTCTGGGCCCTCTCGGTAAAGCACATCACTATAAGCCTTGCAAGTAATGTAACTAATGAGTTAGTTGCGGGATGATGCATTACGGAACGAGTAAAGAGACTTGCCGGTAATGAGATTGAACTAGGTATTAAGATACCGACGATCGAATCTCGAGCAAGTAACATACCGATGACAAAGGGAACAATCTATGTTGTTATGCGGTTTGACTAATAAAGATCTTCGTAGAATATGTAGGAACCAATATGAGCATCTAGGTTCCGCTATTGGTTATTGACCGTTGACGTGTCTCGGTCATGTCTACATAGTTCTCGAACCCGTAGGGTCTGCACGCTTAAAGTTCGATGACGGTTATATTATGAATTTATGGTTTTTGATATACCGAAGGTAGTTCGGAGCCCCGGATGTGATCACAGACATAACGAGGAGTCTCAAAATGGTCGAGACGTAAAGTTCGGACACCGGAATGGTTTCGGGGAGTTTCGAGCATATACCGGTGTACCGGGGGGGGGGGGGGGGTTATCGGAACCCCCCTGGGAGATTAATGGGCCAACTAGGCCCTAATGGAGGAGAGGAGGGCGGCCAAAGGGCAGCCGTGCGCCCCCTCCCCCCTGAACGAATTGGACAAGGAGGGGGGGCGCCCCCCTTTCCTTTCCCCTCTCTCTCTCTCGTTCCCTCGCCTCTCCTACTAGGACTCCTCATGGGGCGTGCCTAGGGTGGCTGGCCCCTCCTCCTCCTCCACTCCTTTATATACGTGGCCAGGGGGGCACCCCATAGACACAAATTGATCCCTTGGATCTTTTAGCCGTGTGCGGTGCCCCTCTCCACCATAGTCCACCTCGACAATATTGTAGAGGTGCTTAGGCGAAGCCCTACGACGGTAGAACATCAACATTATCACCACGCCGTCATGCTGACGGAACTTTCCTTCAAAGCTCGGCTAGATTGGAGTTCGAGGGACGTCATCGAGTTGAATGTGTGCAGAACTCGGAGGTGTCGTGCGTTCGGTACTTGATCGGTCGGATCGTGAAGACATACAACTACATCAACCGTGTTGTGCTAATGCTTCCGCTTTCGGTCTACGAGGCTACGTGGACACACTCTCCCCTCTCGTTGCTATCCATCACCATGATCCTGTGTGTGCGTAGGAATTTTTTTGAAATTGCTGTGTTCCCCAACAGCAACCCCTCCACCGCCTATCAGAAGAGAAGAGAAGGATCATTGGTGAAGAAATCTCCCGGCTTCTGGCAGTTGGCTTCATCATGGAAGTGTTCTACCCGGACTAGCTTGCCAACCCAGTCCTTGTTTTGAAGAAGAATAACAAGTGTCGTATGTGTATCAACTACACTAGACTCAACAAAGCCTTCCCAAGGACCCTTTTGCCTTGGCCCAGATAGATCAAGTGATCGAGCTGCGAGCTGATGTCCTTCTTGGATGCCTACTCCAGCTACCACCAGATAAAGCTGAACCCGGCCGATCAGCTAAAAACTGCCTTCATCACACCATTCAGAGCCTTCTGCTACCAGACCATGACGTTCGGCTTGAGGAATGCCGGCGCCACCTTTCCGCGTTGCATGCAGAAGTGCCTCCTCAAGCAACTCGGCAGAAATGCCCACATCTATGTAGATGATATTGTGGTGAAGACGGAGAAGTGTGGCACCCTTTTGGAGGATCTTAAGGAGACCTTCGACAATTTGTGCCATTTTCAGATCAAGCTCAACTCGGATAAGCTTGTCTTTGGAGTACCAGCCGGCCAACTTCTTGGTTTCCTTGTTTCCAAGAGCGGGATTGAGTGCAACCCCATGAAGATCTAGGCCATCGAGCGGATGCAGAGGCCGACCCGGCTGCGGGGCATCCAGAAGTAAATGGGGTGCTTGGCATCTCTCAGCTGGTTCATCAGTTGGCTGGGCGAGAAGACCCTCCCCTTGTACCAGCTGATGAAGAAGACCACAAGCTTCGAGTGTACTGACCCGGCGGATGGGGCCTTCCTCCAGCTCAAGCGAATGCTGTCCATGCCGCCTGTCCTGGCTAATCTAGCTACTAAAGAGCCCATGTTCCTCTACAACACTCCTACTAGCCGGGTGGTCAGCACAATGATCGTGGTCGAGCCCAGAGGACGGCAGGGCCCAGCCGGTCTAGAGGCCGGTCTACTACCTGAGCAAGGTGTTGTCTGCCTCCAAGAAGAACTACTCCCACTACTAGAAGATGTGCTACGACGTGTACTTTGCCGCCAAGAAGCTCAAGCAGTACTTCTAGGAGCGCACCATCACGGTCATCTGCACCGCTCCCCTTGCCGAGATCATAGGCAACAGATATGCATCAAGCCAGCTAGCAAAGTGGGCCATCGAGCTGGCTCCCCACACCATCCTCTACTAGCCCTGCACCACCATCAAGTCCCAAGCGCTAGCCGACTTCCTAGTCGACTGGGCTGAGACCTAGTACCTGCCACCAACGCTGGATTCTACTCACTGGCAGATGCACTTTGATGTTTCGAAGATGCACACCAGTTTGGGAGCCGACAGCATCCTCACCTCTCTCAAAGGCGACAAGCTCAAGTACATGCTGCAGATCCACTTTGCCGCCTCCAACAACGTGGCCGAGTATGAGGAACTCGTCCATGGACTCTGCTTAGCCAAGGAGATCGGCATCCACCGGATTCTGTGCTACAGTGACTCGGACTTGGTGGTCCAGCAGTCGTTTGGCGACTGGGATGCCAAGGACGCAAACATGGAAAGCTACCGTTCCCTCGTCCAGCAGTTTAGTGCGCACTTCGACGGGTGTGAGTTCCTCCACGTGCCACGGACCGACAACGAGCAAGCAGATGTCCTAGCCCGGATCGGCTCCACCCGGCAGGCCATACCAGCAGTTGTCTCCCTAGAGTGCCTGCGCAAGCCGTCTATCAAGCCTTCACTGGAATTAGAGTCCATCTTAGTGCTGGCTGACCTCAGAGCAGTCGGATCCGGCTCGGGGACTTCAGTAGTCGGCCTGGGGACTTCGGCAAGTGGAGGAGCTGCAGCACTCGAACCCGGCCCCGGGACTACAACACTCGAACCCGGCCTCGGGACTGCAGCAGTCGGCCCGGGGACTCCAACGACGCAGCAAGCAGTGACCGGCTCCGACCCACCGCCTCCCAACCCGACCACCCTAGTACCGGTTGCTGTCATGACAGTGATAGAAGCACCATCTTGGGCACAACCCATCCTCAACTTCCTGGTGAGACGAGAGCTACCAACCGACGAGATCTTGGCCCGGCAGGTGCAACGCCGGGCGGCAGCATACACGATAGTCAACTGAGAACTTGCCAGGCGCGGTGTTACCGGTGTCTTCCAGCCCTGCATGGAGCCGGAGAAGGGCATAGCGATCCTAAGGGATATTCATCAAGGTGAATGTGGCCACCATGTCGCCTCCAGAGCCCTCGTCGCCAAAGCTTTCTGCCATGGTTTTTTCTGGTCGACTGCTTTAGACGACGCCAAGGAGTTGGTCCGCAACTGCAAGGGGTGCCAGCGCTTCAGCTCCAAGCAATACCTGCCGGCTTCTGCACTCAAGACCATCCCCTTACTTGGCCATTTTCCGTGTGGGGGTTGGACATGGTGGGCCCATTCAAGACAACACGCGGTGGCATGACCTATCTGTTAGTCACCGTGGACAAGTTCACAAAGTGGATGGAAGCAAAGCCAATCAAGAAGCTGAATGGTCCAACTGTTGTCACCTTCATTGCGGATATCACCGTTCGGCATCCCGCACAGCACCAGCACCGACAATGGCACAAATTTCACCAAAGGCGCCTTGGCCTGTTTCTACGCGACACAAGGTATCTGATTGGACTTAGCGTCTGTTGCCCATCCGCAATCAAACGGCCAGGTGGAGCGAGAAAATGGCCTTATCCTATCTGGCATCAAGCCCCGACTGGTCGAGCCTCTGGAGTGCTTGGCCGGCTGCTGGATCGAGGAGCTGTCGGCCGTCCTTTGGAGTCTTCGTACTATGCTGGACAAAGCAACCAGCTTCACACCCTTCTTCCTTGTGTATGGGGCCGAGGCCGTCATCCCAACTGACATTGAGTTTGACTCGCCTCACGTCACCATGTACACAGAGGCAGGAGCGAAGGAGGCGTGCGAAGACGGTGTTGATCTGCTGGAAGAGGCCCGGCTGCTAGCACTCAGTAGGTCCATCAACTACCAGCAGAGCCTATGCCGCTACCACAGCAGGAAGGCCAAGCCACGTGCTTTCCATGAAGGGGACCTTGTGCTCCGGCTGATCCAGTGGACAGCCAGCCAGCACAAGCTCTCGGCGCCATGGGAGGGTCCTTTCATCCTCAGCAAGCCCCTGGGCAACGACTCCTACTACCTAATCGATGCGTAGAAGCCCAGGGCACGCAAGAGGGACAATCCCGGCCAAGAGACGGAACGACCGTGGAACGCGAATCTTCTCTGCCCATTTTACAGTTGATGAAGTGTATACCAGGCTACCTTTGTATTAAGCAAAGACAACATCCCCCCGAGGCGCACTCGGGGGCTACCTTTTTATCTATATGATAAGCTTCGCCTATGAATGTGTTCTCTCATTCTTTTGCCCTGGCCAGGTCCGATCAACTGGCCCGGGGGCCCACCGCCTTGACCTAAGTTGGCACCACCCGAAGTCGGCTAAGTAGTGTGCCGATGCCAAAGCCATCTTTTCGCCTCAGCTACAGCTCGCAGCGTGACTGTCGAGCTAGCAAGAGCAAAAGGCCGGAAACACCGTGCACACGAAAGACGACTAAGGAAGAACGCTAGTATAGGCTAAGTCGGCCCCTTGCCTCACCCGCTTCTCGCTCGACTAGCTACGCTCTAGGCGGCCGAAGTAACTTGCCTATTCTAAAACAGCCAAGTCCCTAACCCTGCCACAGACCGCAGCGCGCCTGTCCGGCTGGTAGGGCGGCAGCCAAAAGAAGACGGTAAAAGAAAAAGGCAAATAGAGCAAAGGCAAAACCAAACCCGAACCCGACAAAAGCACAAGCATGCGTGAAAATAAATTTTTTACATCGCAAAAGGCCCAAGGCCAACATTCAATAGAGTTTGAAATACACCCCTAGTAGGTGGAATTGTGCGTGATTAACGTGTTCATTCGAGTGCAAGACAGAAAAACTCAAAAGATAACTAGGCCAGAGGGGCGGAAGGCGGCACGGACGGGTCGGCGGTGGCTGTAGCACCAGTTGGCGGGGCGTCCGACTGGCTGGTCCTAGCTTGGTCGACAGCGGGTGACGTAGTCTCTGACTGCCTGCTGGCTGAAGGCGAAGCAGGCGAGGTCTGCTGGTGGTCTCCTCATCTGGGGTGCCGTCATCGTCGTCCCCGTCCACGCTCTCCACGCCCTCGTCACTGGAGGCGATTTCCTCTGCCGAGTCCTCCCCCACATTCAGGTCCAGCCCGAACCAGGAGGGCGGCACCTCAGTATTGTCTTCCGCCCGCTCCGGGACGAAGACCCTAATGTCAGCATAGTCGGCAAGGGTGGCCGCGCGCTTGATGATCTCATCATGCTCCGCCTCCAGCTCTAGCCCGGCCTCCTGGCGAAAAGTGGCCAGTTGGGCCAAGCACATGTCCAGGTACCACGCCTTGACGAACTCCAGTGTAATCCCGGTGCCCGCCCGTGCCGCACACCTTTCCAAGCCTCGAGCCGCTTGGCCGCCACCTCCAACTAGTTGGTGGCCCGACAGGGAGTCCGGGGCGCCTGCGCGTCTGGCCAGAGCCCCGCCAGGACCTACGACCTGGCGAGCTGAAGACGGCAGAACGGGCGGTGGGCTGGCTCAAGGCGCATCTGAACGGCCAAGAGCTGCTCGCCCAGAGTCCGGGGCTAGTTCTGCGGAATATCCGAGCCCGTACTCCTCCGCTAATCGCGCCACACCTCAATGGCCTGCCAGATTGGAACGGAGCGACCAGGGAAATACTCTGTTCAAAAGAAGACTAAAGAGTTAGAAGTCGCCCCCCTGATGTGGCTGGCGACTAAGCAATATAGGAAGAAAGAATCTACCTTCGAGCATATCCTCAATCATAGAATAGCCTTCCGATAGGTACTTCTCCTGGTTGGCCCAGCTCGAGCACTGGGACTTGAATTCAGCTGTGAGGAGCGCCTCCCCGTCCTTCACCTGCCGGACCTCCTCCTTGTACTGGGCCTCTAGGTCCGCCAGTTCCTTCTCAATTTGGTCGCGCTCCGCGGCCGCCTGGCTACGCTCCTACTCCTTGGCCTGGAGCTGGCCCCTGAATTCAGCCACGCGCGTCCGCAGCTAGGCGGCGGCCTCTACAAAAGCAAGAAAGAAGCATCAGCATCAACAAAAATCAAGGAGTCGCGAGAAGATCTGGCCCGACTGCTCAGCAGCCGGCCCGAATCTCGGGGGCTACACCCAGTGGGTGCGCTTGCGCGCCCCCACTAAAAGACGACCTACTTACCACGACTCTGGTTTAGCTCGACAATCCGCTTGGCCAGAAGCTAATTCTGGGAGTTGTAGGCGGCCACACGTAGATTGTATTAGTCCTGCGACAAGAGCTACATTTCAGCATTCAGAAATACGCCTTGAAGTTCCAACCCGCCTGCTCAGCAGCTGGCTTGGAACTTGGGGGCTACACCTAGTGGCTACGCTGGCGCGCTCCCACTAAAGATTGTGAAAAAACAAATGGCAAGGTCGAGAAGCATACCCTGACGGACACCTGCATCGCCAGCACCTCATGCCTAGCCTTCAGAAGGGTGGCACTGTGGGTATTGAACTGGTCCAGGACGTCCTTCACCGCGATGTTCAGGGCGTCCGAGCCAGCTCCTGGCGTCCAACCAGGCAGAGTGTAGCTTGTGGCTTCGGTGTCAGGAACCAACAAGCTCGCGGCCCCAACCTCCATCAGCCTTGGCGCAGAAGCGGCCCGCGATGGGCGCCGGCTTGTCACTAGCTCGGTGCTGGCTAGCGGCACTCTGGCCCTTCGGGACGGTCACCTCCCTACCTGTCAGCACATGGCGTGCACCGGGCATACTCCGGGACGATGGGATCGGTCGCCCCCTGCCCTGGCGCCATATGGTCAGCTCCAGCTCCACCAGTCGGCGTCCGATCCTCTACCACCGGTGGCTCCGGCTGCTCTGGGTCGGTGGCCTCCTGAACCGCGGTACTGCCTGGTCCTCCACGGCCTTCGCGTCTACCTTTGCCTGTGCCTTGGCCGTTGCGTCCGCCTATGCCTTGGTTGCGGCCTCGGCCTCCTCTTGCGGCGCGCTCGCCGCCTGGGCCTCCAATCATGCAGCAGCCTCCCGCTCTTCCCGCGCCTCTCCCGCGTTCCCCTTCGTCTCCTCCCGAAGGGTGGTGGATGGGTCCATGCGGCGGGCCTTCTCAGGGCTGCTTGCTGCCCCGATCACCAAGGCAGACGAGACCCGTGACAATGAGAGGGGAGGCCTGCACGGCTAAGCAAGCAAAAGTAAGAAGATTGCGAGAGAAAAGCAGCCAAGCCAATACGAAAACAATCAAGACAAGCAATCAAAACACTTACGCAGACACCATTGGGCGCGGCTTTGGGGTCTTCTTGACGGCGGCCACCTACGTGGCATCTTGCCACTTGGTTGTGGCAGCTGTCGACTTGGTCTTTTTTGTCGGCCGGCTGCCGAACATCTCCCCCTTGGCGTGGCGTTTAGACGCGCTGGGTGCTCCAATCGGCACCTTGCCTATCGGCCGCACCATTGAGGAGCCGGCTCCTGTCCGGTCAACACCTTCAGAGTGGTGTTGCCCGTCACTATCTTCTTTGTCATCCGGCCAGTACCGGACGTCACCTCCTCCTCCTGCGTTGCCTCCTCCTGCGCTGCCTCCTGCGGCTCCGCCTGCCCCGTCGCCGCCCCCTCTGACGGTGTCGTCTTCCTCCAATGCGGCCGCCCCCAGCTCGGGGTCGCCCATGTCGCTCACCTCCCAGTTCAGCATCCATTGGTGGCCGAGAGCCGGCGCAGCAGCTGCCTCCTAGCCGGCGAACTGCTGCACCGCGTTCAGGTTGTCAGGACGGATGAAGAGTACAGCATGACCAAAGAAGGGGACCAGATACTCACTGCAGTCGGAGGGTTGGCGCGGCTGTATGGCGGCTTGCCGAAGCTCCAGTCCTCTTTGGTGAGCTGGCTGTTGGAGAAATAATTGACATGTTAGACTACCTCGGTAGTCGGCAGTTCCTTTGTCGACATCCGGCAAAGGTCCCGACGGTCGCTCATGTCGCATATCGGGTGTGGCCGGAATTGGAGGGACAACACTCGGAGGTAGACGAAGGCGGCCAGCAGGTCCACCGGTTGGAGCCCCTACGACCCCGTCATCTCCTGGAGCCGGTTGGGACATTGGTGATAGCAGCCGGCAATGGTGTGGGCTGCTGCACCTAGATGCTCCGCGTCCCAGGAGGCAGGCCGGGTGAGGGAGTCCTGGACTGAGGGGTCCTCGGGTGTCTGGCCTATTATCCATGGGCCGGACTGATGGGCTGTGAAGATATGAAGGCCGAAGACTGTACCTGTGTCCAGATTGGACTCTCCTTGGTGTGGAAGGCAAGCTTGGCGACCGACTATGAAGATCCCTTCTTAATGTAACCGACTCTATGTAAACCCTAGATCCCCCCGGTGTCCACATAAACCGGAGGGGTTAGTCCAGAAAGGATATATTCATCACCATAGTCATATAGGCTAGGCTTATAGGGTTTAGCCATCTTGATCTCATGGTAGATCAACTCTTGTAACACCCATATTCATCAATATCAATCAAGAAGGACGTAGGGTATTACCTCCATAGAGAGGGCCCGAACCTGGGTAAACATTGTGTCCCCTATCTCCTGTTACCATCGATCCTAGATGCACAGTTCGGGACCCCCTACCCGAGATCTGCCGGTTTTGACACCAACATTGGTGCTTTCATTGAGAGTCCCACTGTGCCATCGACAAAATGCTCGATGGCTTGCCTTGTCCTTAAAGACAACATCACCTCCGGGGGAGCTCTGGCCCCAGGCCAAAACCTCTGGTTGGGCGGCTCTACTATGATCTCCCGTTCGGCCATTGAACCGACGATGACCTCTCGGGCCATCGAAAACCCCCTTCGCATCAACTTCGAGCACTCCAAGAAGATGGATCCAATAGAGCTTTCACCTTTAAATGAACTCCTAGATCGCATCGCCTCTTGGGGAATAGCCACAGACTATGATCAGATCGGGCCTAAAACCGATCAAGGAGAAATCGAGACTCTACCGGTCACCCACCAGATTGCGGTAGTCGTGGAACAGGACGGCGAGTCTTCGCCTATACCAAAGACAAACTATGATTGGACCACCGATCAGGAAGAGCCAGATACCCACCCGTTAAAGGACGCGACCAGCCCTTCAAACATAGTATTTGATGGCGGCCCTGAACAATCAAAAGATATTCCGGAACCCAGACTGTTAAGCCCGGAAGGTCGTCAGACTCCGAATAAACGGTCTGGTCAGGGTTCGGATCTAATTCCACCCACCCACCCGAATATAGACTCTCTCATGAGCATAAAACAACAGTCTCAGGAAATGATCCACCACTTCTGGGCCAGATTCCTCCTTGTCAAGGACAAGATAAAAGATTGCCGTGACGAGGATGCAATATCAGCGTTCTGCAACAATTGCGCAAACGAAGGAATCCTCAACGTCATCAATCGCCGCCGCATATTGAAATTCACTGACTTAGCAACCATCGTACAAAAGTAGAATGCAATGAAGAGCACCTAGAAAACTCAGGCAGCTCACTAGGAACTGTCAGTCCCAACTCAACTCCCCATACAGGTGAAAAAGGCGCACCCTCGCAGCACCCCTAGTCCAACAGTCAAGAAACACAAAACCGCTATGCGGCACGGCATCGTTCTGTTGGGATGGCTCGATGGCCCATGCAAAATACAAACAACGCGAGATACCGTGGCAACCCACAGCCTTAGAGCATGTTGGATACTACGACAGGTAGCCAAGAGCGGCGAGGACATCCTTATCAAGGACGACCCAGAATGGCATCCCCAGGGGACGATAATTCAAGAGTATTGACGGTCTTTTGAGACATTCACTTCAAACAACAAGCACAAAAGGGCGCTTCACGAGCTCGCCGAAGTCTGCCAAATTGCTGCGATAAACTTCTGGAACGACACCGCTATAACATTCAACGCCGGCGATGAACCAAAGTGCAGAAACAGTACGAGTGCCAGCCGCGTTAGTCCTCAGTCCCATCATGGACGGGTTTCGACTTACCAAGGTCCTCATGGACGGCGGCAACGGACTAAACCTCATTTACGAGGACACACTCCATAAAATGGAAATAGACAGGAGCTGTGTCATGCAAAGTAACACAACCTTCCGAGGAATTATCCCCAGTCGGGAGGTGTGATGCGCGGGCAAAATCACACTTGACGTAGTATTAGGCACGCCGGAGAACTACCGGTCCGAAGAAATAACTTTCCAAGTGGCTCCTTTCAGGAGCGGATATCACGCCCTGTTGGGGCGGGATGCTTTTACACGCTTTCAGGTCATACCCCATTACGGGTATATGAAGTTCAAAATGCCCGGCCCAAATGGCATAATCACTCTCGTCAGCAATCCGGACATAACACTCCGCGCTGAAAACAAAACTGCATCCCTGGCCTGGAGGAGCTCTCCAAAGCCCTCGCAACCGAAGAATTAACCGCACTACCCTCCACGGTGGACATGGACGACGTGATCCTCGACAAGCGCCCTAAATCCACCTCCTTCAAACCAGCAGAAGAATTAGTCAAATTTCAGGTCCACCCAATGGACCCCAAGAAGACAACATCTATCGTAGCTCAACTGAACCCAACAGTTGACACAACACTACGAGAATTCTTGTGCAAAAACTGGGACATATTCGCCTGGCACCCTTCAAATATACCAGGGATCCCACGGGAGCGGGCCGAACATAGCCTCAATATATTAAAGGGGTTCAAACCGGTCAAGCAATCACTGCGGCGCTTCTCCGAACCGAAGCGACAAGACATGGGGGAGGAGCTGGCTAAACTCATCGAGGCCAGATTCATTAGAGAAATAACACCCGGACTGGCTGGCAAACCTGGTGATCGTACCAAAGAAGGACAAATCCTGGCGCATGTGCGTCGATTTCAAAGACCTCAACAAGGCTTGCCCTAAGGATCCCTTCCCCCTCCCCCGCATTGATCAAATCATTGACGCCACTGCAGGACATGACTCACTGTGTTTCCTCGATGCATATTCTCGATACCATGAAATCAAAATGAAGGAGTCCGATCAAGCCGCAACAACATTTATCACCTCATATGGGCCATTCTGCTTCAACACTATGCCCTTTGGGATCAAGAACGCCGGCGCCACATACCAACGAGTGATTCAAACATGCCTGGAGAAACAGATCGGCAAAACAATAGAAGCTTATGTCGATGACGTCGTCATCAAAACTAGGCACGTCGAAACACTAATAGACGACCTACGTCTTACATTCGACAACCTTTGGACGTATGACATTAAGCTCAACCCGGAAAAATGTGTCTTCGGCATCCCCGTGGGAAAACTGTTGGGCTTCATCATTTCAAATAGAGGAATCGAAGCAAACCCAGCCAAGATCCGAGCTTTGTCACAATTGGCTAAGCCAACAGACCTTAAACAAGTTCCGTAGCAGCTCTAATCCGCTTTATCTCCAGATTGGGAGAAAAAGCACTGCCACTATATCGTCTTCTACGACGAACCGACCACTTCGAGTGGACGGACGCGGCAACAGCCAGGCTGGAGGAAATAAAAACCCTTCTTGCAGGCAATCCAATTTTGGCCGCACCAAATGACGGCAAACCGATGTTATTATACATATCGGCAACACACCAGGTGGTGAGCGCCGTACTCGTCGTCGAACGAGAAAAGGACGGACATAAATTCCCGCTTCAGAAGCTAGTATACTACGCATCTACTGTCCTTACACCATGCAAATCCCGGTACCCTCATTATCAAAAAATAGCATATGCGGTCTTCATGACATCCCGAAAGCTCCGTCACTACTTCTAGGAGTGTTCAATCACGGTGGCCTCTGAAGTACCACTCAATAACAGTATAAACAACCGCGATGCAACGGGCCGGATTGCCAAATGGGCCATTGAACTCCTCCCATTTGACATTACATATAAACCGCGTCGAGCTATCAAATCCCAAGTACTGGCCGACTTCGTCACCGAATGGACAGAGGCCGAACTCCCTAAAGAGTACGGCACATACACCAATTGGACCATGTACTTTGACGGCTCCAAAATGCTGGCAGGGTTAGGAGCGGGTGTCGTTTTAACTTTCCCTACTGCAGACATTGTCTAGTACATTCTCCAAATACTATACAGACTCCAATAATGCAGCCGAATACAAGGCCTTATTACATGGTCTCCGGATGGCCGTCTCCATGGGCATACAACGCCTAGAAGTACGCGGGGATTCCAACCTGGCAATATCTCAAATAAACCGAGATTTCAATGCTAAAGATCCGAAGATGGAAGCGTATCGTAACGTAGTCATAAAAATGTCTGCCTGGTTCGAGGGGCTCGAGTTCCATCATGTGGCCCGAGAAAGTAATCAAGCGGCGGATGTTCTTGCTGGTATCGGCGCTAAGGGCGACCCCGTCCCACCCAACATTTTCTTGGAAAAGCTATTCAAGCCATCCATGGTGTGGCGGGGGAAAAATGACAATACTAGTCCGGAGCCAAACATAATCCAGGACCCTGGAAACACCGACGTCGTCTAGGGCTCAGCAATCGAAATAACACCATCAGCGCATCTCATCATGGCAGTCATTGCCCCATGGACCGAAGCCTTCCTGGCCTACCTCAATAGGAAAGAGCTTCCTGAGGACCAGAATGAGGCCCGGTGTATTGTCCGGCATTCAAAGGCCTATAAGGTTCATGCTGGAGAACTCTACAAGAAAAGCGCCACTTGAGTCCTTCAACGATGTATATCAGAGGAGGAGGGGCGATAACTCTTGGCTGAAATTCATGCCGGGCTCGGTGGTCACCATGCCGTAGCTCAGGCCCTTGTTAGCAAGGCCTTCCGTACAGGGTTTTATTGGCCGACGGCCCAAGCAGATGCACAGGACCTTGTCCAACGTTGCATCAGATGCCAACTCTTTGCCAATCAAAGCCATATGCCCCCCACCGCCTTACAAACAATCCCCATCACTTGGCCTTTTGCAGTCTGGGGAATCGATATGGTTGGACCCCTTAAAAGGGGAAGCCATAATAAAAAATATCTGCTGGTTATGGTGGACAAATTCACTAAGTGGATAGAGGCCAAGCCGGTCAAAACGGTTGAGTCCGACCTGGTGATAGACTTCATATCCGGTGTTGTGCACCGTTACGGTGTCCCACATAGCATCATCACGAACAACGGCTCCAATTTCACAGCCGACGAAGTAAAAATCTGGTGTGCTAATCTGGGTATCAAACTCGATTACGCCTCCATCTACCACCCACAAACCAATGGTCAAGTCGAACGAGCTAATGGTCTTATTATGAGCGGCATCAAGCCCAGACTAGTCCAGTCCTTGAAAGAATCAGACAAGCACTGGGTTGAGGAGCTCGACTCCGTACTCTGGGGGCTGCGGACCATGCCCAACCGCACTACCGGATACACACCTTTCTTCATGGTGTATGGCGCAGAGGTCGTATTGCCCTGCGATATTATTCACGACTCACCTCGAGTGCATATGTACAAAGAGAGAGAAGCCGAGCTTGATCGGCAGGACGGCCTAGTTGCCCTGGAGGAGGAACGCAATGTCGCAAAAGCCCGTTCAGCATTTTACCAACAGCAGGCTCGAAGATATCAAAGCAGAGAAGTACAGGCCAAAACTTACAATGTTGGCGAACTCGTTCTACGCCTACCGGAGAAGAAAAAGCACAAACTCAAGCCCAAATGGGAGGGTCCCTTCGTAATTGACGAAGTTCTCACCGGAGGAGCGTACCGTCTTCGCGATGCATCAGAAAATCGCCTCGAGCCGAACCCCTGGAACACGACCAGACTCCGAAGATTCTATGCCTAGCGCCAAACCTCGTGTTCGTCTCCTCCTCCCCTGTAGCTTCCATTATTTTTATTCTCTCTTTTTCGATTATTTTCTTCTTTCTTGCTTTAAAGCTTTGGTGCGGCTAGACCGCACACCATCGACACATACATATCTAAATATGTATGTTACTTGTACCTGGGGGCTTCTCGGACACAAGTTCTTGTCATTCCTTGAGCATTAAGCTCCTCACATATGAGTTTTTCCATATGTACCTTTTCTTCGGCACTATATGCATTGATATGACTTAAGTTTTTGCCAAGCTGTGTTGCCTGGCTCCTGTGCTTATGCCCTACGTTCCCGTTAGTTCGGCTAGGGCATAAAGGGAACACCTCTGTGATTGTTACTGCCGGGTCATTCGGATGTATACCTCAGACTGGGTGAAGCCGAAAGCTAGCATTCTTAAGGGAATATTCGGTCAGTGAATTAAAGATGTTTTCTAAAACTCACTCCATTGTGCACCCCCATAAGTGATACAAACTGTGGTGCTCGCATCACAACTCGGACATGTACATTAAATGAATGCACACCCAGAGAAAGGAACCCTTAACGGAACTATTCTCTTTGGAAGATGTTTCTTACGATATCAATGTAATATAACATAGCTAGCTGGATACAACTTGTCTGTTCAAGCAACTATGACCCCTATGCTTAGTTTTCCAGGAATACCCCGGATTATTCGGCCGCGACAGTATTCAGAAACACTCTGCACCTTCTGGTCTGGAGGTGGAAGCGAAAAGTTCTGCCATGAAAAATGATATACAATTCAGCTAGACGAGGAAAGTACACAGTCACTTGGGCTCGAACACCTCTTCCTCTACACCTTCCAACAGGTAGTCTAACTTACAATCCTATTGAGAATATTTGGCAGCCACCTCTAGTTGGTCATATACTATACTAACGGGAAGTTCTTCCCCATTTGGCCCTACCGGCCCGACACGAGCCATGTGGTTAGGATCCAGCTTGGTATAGCACGTCTTCCCCATGGCCCAGGCCTCTCGTGCACCCTCTCAGCAGGCAGATATCTTCCACAGCCAGATACGCGGCCACGCTCCCTTGAACAGCTCTACCAGCTTCTCCATGCTTCCTGGAGGGGAGTCGGATGGCCATAAAGCCTTCGTTACACTCCACATAGCCTGCCAAGCTTGCTCGTGCAGCTTCGACAGTTCCTGCAGAAGCTCATTTGATGATTCGGTCGCTTCCTCTTCGGGGCGGTTCATCAACACACCTGCAATTACAACTATATCAGCTACCGCTACCTCCAAACTGTTATAAGATAAAAGCGTCCACATACTGAATATGCCGCCTGAGAGCTTCTTGTTCTCCTTCACAGAGTCGGCTAGCTGTGCTCGCACATCTTTCAGTTCTTCGCCTAGGTTGATGTTCGAATCCTGGAGTTTCTCTTTCTCTTCAATGACCTTTGTCAATACACGCTCGCCCACGGCTAGTAGCTTCTTGGCTCTGTGTTCTTCGCTTCGAGCAGCGTCCAGCTGCTCTCGTACTTGGTCTAAACGACCCAACACAAAGATTAGAACCCAGATTCACACTATAGGTATAGCCTTATGAATTTTCGATGCAGGAAAATATTACCTGGAGATGCCTTGTATTTCTCCAGTTCGGCGTTAGCAGCAAGCAGCTGGCGCTGACACTTTTCTAGTTCCTGAGCCAGCTGGGTATTCTTCTCCGTAAGCACCTGGTTGTACATTGAACCTTAAATCAGTTGTTTCAACTCCTTTAAGTCTCGGGGGCTACTGGCATATGGTTATCATAGTCAGACAAAGTGAATTTACCTGCACATCTTTCAAATGTTGCTTTGTGGCCCTGCTAATCCCATCTCGAGCAGCCCGGATGTATGCATCAGCTGCGTTGAAGGCGTTAAACGACTCTTCCGAAAAGCCAGGATCCTGTAAAATGGCCCGGCGGCGCCGATGATTCATCGCACTCTCCACTTCCAACTTGGTGATGGATACATCGTTCGAGTCCTTGGCAGGAGGACAGTCCGGCGTCGCCCCTGCATCAGCCCCCGTCTTCATAGCAGGATTTGAATCCTGGCTGTGGGAAGTACGATCGCTTGGACCCCCGGATATAGTCCGGTGCGCCTTCGTCCTTGCAAATGGAAAACGGGAAGGTCATGGTTGGACGTGACTGCTCAGGTGCAGGTTGGCGAATTCATACCTCTTCGATGAAGGCACGATCGTGTCTTTGTTTTCTTTCCTCTTGGAAGGCTTGTCCGGCGCGGGAGCCGATCTCTTTGAAATCACCGAACGTCTCCCCTGTGAAGCACAATACAGTGTGATGGGTAAGGCGGAATAAGAGCACTCTTTTAGAGAAGGTCTTTCTTAATTATTTACATGAGAAGCAGGAAGAAGGCCAGGATAGTCGGCGGTGATGGCCACTTCTATGCCATCATAGCTTGTCTGGTAGAACACCCCCCGCGAGCACGACGAATATATTCAGATCCTATTCAACCCAGTATCTAGTTCCCGGTTGTGGATCTCCGGCTGTGGGGCAGGACTATGAAGTCCTTCGGTGACCTTCCGCCAGTGCTGCCATAACAAACAGACTTGAAATTTATCAAAGGTAATCCGGAAGGGGAATGAGGGGAATCGAAAGGGCGAAGCTTACCCAACTGGGAGGATTGTATATAGAATATCCATCTCTGTGCTTAATGTGAAGAAACTCCTCTGTCGGCGTTCTAGGAAAAGGGGTCCCCAGACCTGCTGTAACACCCCGTATGTAACTTGCCATATTTGTAATTCCAACTCTTGCCATTTTCGGCTCTAAGTTATGATATTCCCTTGTGGTTGGGCTTTGTCTTCGTTTTGTATTTTGTCCATGCTATGCATCTCATATCATGTCATCATGTGCATCGCATTTGCATACGTGTTCATCTCAAGCATCCGAGCATTTTCCCCGTTGTCCGTTTTGCATTCCGGCACTCCTATGTCCTCCAGCGCCTCCTTTTGCCTCTTTTCATGTGCGGGTGTAAAACATTCTCGGAGTGGACTAAGATTTGCCAAGCGGCCTTGGTGCACTACCGGTAGACCGCCTGTCAAGTATTGTGCCATTTGGAGTTCGTTTGATACTCCAACGGTTAACCGGGGAACCGTAAAGGCCTCGCGTGTGTTGCAGCCCAACACCCTTCCAAACCCCCTACATCCTCTCGGCCGTTCGATCACAATCGCATGGCCGAAAACCGCACCTCATTTGGACTCTCCTAGTTCCCTCTACCTATAAATATGTGCTCTCCCCGTCCAAATTCGTGGTCCAAAAACCATAGATCCATCCCCGCTGCCGCCGGACACGTCCGGTCCGCACCGGGCGAAAATCGCCGCGACGCCCGGACGAATCGCGCGCCGCCACCTGTCCCCGCGCTGCCTGCCCGCCGGGCCCGAAGCGGGCCCGTGAGGCCCATCGCCTCCGCGCCGCCGCCCGCGTTCTCCCGCACCCAGCGCCGCCATCCTCCGCCCGACCGGCATTCGTCGCCGCACCGCCGCCTAACTTCCTCCCGCACGCCGCCGCCACAGCCTTCGCGCCGCTCGCCGCCCGCACTCCGGTGCCGCCGTCGCTGTCCGGATGCGCTGCCCCAAGCTCCCCCGGCGCCTGCGCCAGCTTCTGAAAGTGCAACTATCCCTAGGTGGTTTTGGTAATTCATAACAACATATAGCTCATTGAGCTAATGCTATTCCAAGATGATTATTTCAGGAAAGCTCAATGATTGGCATGGCATGGATGGTGAAAGTGGAACCCTCAAAATGCTAAGGACAAAGGATTGGCTCAAGCTCAAAAGCTCAAGACTCTTCATTTTATATTTTAGTGATCCAAGATCACATTGAGTCTTTAGGAAAAGCCAATACTATCAAGGAGGGATGAGGTGTTGCTTAATGAGCCTCTTGCTTCATGTGCTTAGTGATATGCTCCAAAACCCTCAACTACTTTCCCATATCCACATATGACCTAAACCCTAAGCCAAACTCGGTCCTACCAATTCTTTCTATCCGGCGCCACCGGGTTTCACTTGTCATAAGCCACTGCCAAACACTAGCAATTCGGTTCTACCCATAGGGATCTCGGTCTCACCGAGATGGGATTGCAAACTCTCTGTTTCCCTTTCGTAACTTTTCGGTCTCACCGAAAGAGCGAATCGGTCCCACCGAGATTGCAATGTAAATTCAGTGTTTCCTTTTTGTAACTTTTCGGTCTCACTGAAAGAGCAAATCGGTCCCACCGAGTTTGCCTGGCCAACTCTCTGGTTAGCTAATTACCAAAATCGGTCTCACCGAGTTTGTGTAATCGGTCTCACCGAGATTACGTTATGCCCAAACCCTAACCAAATCAGTCCTACCGAGTTGCATGTCAGTCCCACCGAAACTCTCTAACGGTCACTAGGTTTACTATTTCGGTCCAACCGAGTTTGTTGATTCGGTCCCACCGAGATTGGTAAATTGTGTGTAACGGTTGGATTTTGTGTGGAGGCTATATATACCCCTCCACCTGCTCTTCATTCGTGGAGAGAGCCATCAGAACACATCTACACTTCCAGCTCATATGTTCTGAGAGAGAACCACCTACTCATGTGTTGAGACCAAGATATTCCATTCCTACCATATGAATCTTGATCTCTAGCCTTCCCCAAGTTGCTTTCCACTCAAATCTTCTTTCCACCAGATCCAAATCCTATGAGAGAGAGTTGAGTGTTGGGGAGACTATCATTTGAAGCACAAGGGCAAGGAGTTCATCATCAACACACCATTTGTTACTTCTTGGAGAGTGGTGTCTCCTAGATTGGCTAGGTGTCACTTGGGAGCCTCCGACAAGATTGTGGAGTTGAACCAAGGAGTTTGTAAGGGCAAGGAGATTGCCTACTTCGTGAAGATCTACCGCTAGTGAGGCAAGTCCTTCGTGGGCGATGGCCATGGTGGGATAGACAAGGTTGCTTCTTCGTGGACCCTTCGTGGGTGGAGCCCTCCGTGGACTCGCACAACCGTTACCCTTCGTGGGTTGAAGTCTCCATCAACGTGGAAGTAGGATAGCACCACCTATCCGAACCACGGGAAAAACATCCGTGTCTCCAATTGCGTTTGAATTCTCCAAACCCTTCCCTTTACATTCTTGCAAGTTGCATGCTTTACTTTCCGCTACCAATATACTCTTTGCATGCTTGCTTGAATTGTGTGATGATTGCTTGACTTGTCCTAAAATAGCTAAAATCTGCCAAGAACTAAAATTGGGAAAAGGTTAAGTTTTTATTTGGTCAAGTAGTCTAATCACCCCCCTCTAGACATACTTTTGATCCTACAAGTGGTATCAGAGCCTTGGTCTCCATTTGCTTTGATTTCCATAGCTGTTGGTGGTCATAGCCTTGGTTTCACAACCTAGGAGAGTATGGCGTCTAGCGAGGGAAATTATCACCGTAGAGGTCCTTACTTTGATGGTACTAATTTTGCTAGTTGGAAGCATAAAATGAAAATGCATATTCTTGGACATAACCCCGCCGTTTGGGCTATTGTGTGTGTTGGTTTGCAAGGTGACTTCTTTGATGGGAGAGAACCAAACCGTGAAGCTACCGCGGATGAGTTGAAGATGTTGCAATACAATGCTCAAGCTTGTGATATTCTCTTCAACGGATTGTGCCCCGAAGAATTCAACAAAATCAGCCGTCTTGAGAATGCAAAGGAAATTTGGGACACTTTGATTGATATGCATGAAGGTACTGACTCCGTCAAGGAATCCAAATTGGATGTGCTTCAAAGTCAACTTGACAAGTTCAAAATGAAGGATGGTGAAGGTATCGCTGAAATGTACTCTAGGCTTGCTCTCATCACAAATGAGATTGCCGGCTTAGGAAGTGAAGAGATGACCGATAGATTCATCATCAAGAAGATTCTAAGAGCCTTGGATGGAAAATATGATACTGTGTGCACATTGATCCAAATGATGCCCAATTACAAAGATCTCATGCCAACAGAGGTAATTGGAAGAATTGTTGCTCATGAGATGTCACTTAAGGATAAAGAGGAACTTCACAACAAATCTAGTGGTGCCTACAAAGCCTCATGTGAAGCCCCTACATCATCAAGTGAGAAACAAAACTTCAATGAAGAATTGAGCTTAATGGTGAAGAACTTCAACAAGTTCTACAAGAGTAGAAGCAAAGATAGAAGCTCCAAGTCAAGGTCCTACAATGACAAAAGATCTTCTAGTCGAGAGCGAAACTACTACAATTGTGGAAGACCCGGACACTATTCCAATGAGTGTACGGCTCCCTACAAGAGAAGAGAAGACTCTCCAAAAAGAAGAAGCAAAAGAGAAGAATCACCACCGAAAGAGAGAAGGAGTAGAGATGATCGTTATGAACGAAGATACTCACGGAGAAGCAAGGATTCAGAAAGGAAGGAAAAATCATCAAGGAGCTACACAAAACGAAGACATCAAGCTCATGTTGATGAATGGGTATCCGGCTCCGACTCCGACAGCCACTCCGAGAGAAGTTATCACTCCGATTCCGAATATACTCAAGATGAAGGTGTTGCCGGTCTAGCACTTGTGTCAACCAACTCCTACGACATATTTGACTCACCAAATGAAGGAATTGGAAGATGCTTCATGGCCAAAGGTCCTAAGGTAACACACCCCGAGTATGTTGATTTTAATAGTGATGAAGATGACTTGTTAGGTGATGATGATTTACTTGTTGACAACTCTAGTGATGAATACTATGATGAAACATCAATTAATCATGCTAATCAAGATAAAACGAATGACAATGATAAGGAGAAGATTGAGGCTCTAACTAAAGAACTAAACACTCTTAAGTTAGCTCATGAAACTATCTTCGAAGATCATCGAGAACTTTTAAGAGCTCATGAGAAGTTATGCTTTGAAAAGCTCAATCTTGAGCAAGAGCATGAGTTTTTAAAGGCAATCAATGATGATCTCCGCAAGAAAAGTTCTTCTTACATTGCCAAGCGTTTACTCTTATCCACTTACATGCCTCAAGTCAAGTCTAGTAACAAGAACAAGAAAGATTCTTCCTCTAGTAGTAACAATGATCATGCTAAATCCAATATTGTTGCTTCTAGTAGTTCTCTTGATTCCACTAATGATTCTCTTAGCCAAGTTACATTTGAGCAATAAAATAGCTTATTGAAGGGAATTATAGAGAAAGGAGTGTACAAAAGCCTTGCCGGGAGTAAGCAATTCGAGGAAATTGTGCGCAAGCAAGGAATGCACCGGAAGAATCAAGGTGTTGGTTTTGAACGAAAGTTCAATGCCAATGGAGTTGAGTGGGAAGAAGATCAATACCCCAAGACAAAGTTTGTTCCTCAACAAGAGAAGTATGATACTTCCTTCAAGGGGACACAAGCTCAAGATGATCTTCCACCACAAGACTACAAGCAAAAAGGCAAGGGCAAGCTTCAAGAGGAAATTGATGCATTTGAAGAAGCTCCTAAGACCTTAGTCAAGTGGATTCCCAAGACCACTTCAAGTTCCACTTCATCAAGTATGACTACAACTCCAAGGATTCCCATCAAGATGGTGTGGATCCAAAAGAAGAAGAACTAGAGAGTTCTTGAGGGTGACTCCGCCAACATACTTCACTCTTATTATTTTGGCAAGAACAGGTGCAATCAACTTCCACATCTTGCACTAGTTCAAGGAGTCACAAACCCTCTTGTTGGTAAGACAAGGGACAAGGTAACCTAAAAGTTTTCATGGACATCATCTTGTGTGTGCATCACTCTATGTCTATGGATATCCTTGTTTGTTCCTTGTGGGACTAACCCATGTAGGTATTGAAAGTGAAATTCACTCAAATGGATAGCTCCAAGTGATCTACATCAACATTGAGCATCCACATCTTCAACATCTACATGAAGTCATCATCGACAAAACCCAAGGTTAGTTCATCCCTCTTAGGGGGGATATCACATCTAGGGGGAGCTTTACTCTAAGACTTGAGCTAAAGCAACTCTAAAGATGTGAACACAACAATGCTTTATGTAAAAGTGGTAACCCCACTTGAGCTTAAAACAATGAGTATGACCTATGATCAAGTGTTCTCACTTGACTCCTAAGTCAATATACTCATATATAGATGACCTAGTCATCGCAAATTGCTTGATAGATGCTAGAATTGGTTGTGCATGCTTTGTCACATATTTCAATTGCCATCTTATTGTGTGAGCATGTTGGTTGCATATTTTACTCATTCGAGGACATCCACTTGTTGTTTTGACTGTTTGGTTTTATTTCCTTTTGCCAAGTGGATGGACAAGAATGCCTAAGAACCTCCTCTAGCTATCTATGCTTTTCTCGTCTCAAACTCTATTCATGCTACATCACAAAATTTGATCAAGTCAGATTCGAACCACTCTGTGTGAGGAGCACTCGGAGTCCCTGATTCGTCATAGACTTAAACTTCCAAAACCTCTTTGTGATTCTCGGTCTGACCGATACCCCACTTTCGGTCTTACCGAGATCATTAAGTTGATCTGAATTTTCGATCTCGGTGCAACCGATTTGAACCATTCGGTCACACCGAGTTGCAACAACTGTATACAGTTTTGCATCTCGGTGCCACCGAGTTGTTCCACTCGGTCACACCGACATGGTCGGGCTATATATAGTCACGGGCAAAAATTTGGAAATTTCTCCGAACCCCTTCGCCCGCGCGATAGCTCGCTCTGCCAACGTGGTCTCCGGATCGTCTCCTTGCCGCCAGCCGCCTCCAGTCGCTGTTCTCCGTCGCAGTCAACGGGAATCAACCCCGCCGTTGCCGCCGTAGCGAGTCTCCACCGAACTAGGGTATGGACTCGATCTTTGTGCTATTCCCCAATCCGATTCCTAGCACATTGTGATCATAATGATTCTTGCCACGTTTGATAAACTTCTATCCAGTCAATGAACTTGTAGATTAGGTTTGATTCAAAAATTTTAGGGTTAGGTTTCCGCCGAAACCATCTCAGACCCACCGAGTTGAAAAACTCGGTCCCACCGATTTGGCTCATGCCATTGCACACATAAGAATCGGTCTGACCGAGTATTACTAATCGGTGTGACCGATTTTGGAACTTTGTGAAACCCTAGCAGTCTCGGTGCCACCGAACTGTGACTTGGCCTGACCGAGTTCACTAGTTTAGGTTCCAAAAACTGCTTCGGTATCACCGAGTTTAAAAATCGGTAGATCCGAAATGCTTTCTGTGAAAAACTAAAACTAAGTTTTTGAATCATTCCTTTGCAAAAACCTCTGCATTTTGTGATGCTCATCCACTCTACCTCATCTATAAACTGTTCAAAGGGTCAGCAGTCAGCTTGTTCATCATGTCAGACCAAAGTGATAGCCAGAATTTGTCAAAGCAGCCAGTGCAAATGAGTGAGGGCACTAGTCCCTCCAGTTCTTCAGATGATGGCAGCAGGAGCACCCCTAGCAACCTGCCAAAAGCTGCCACAAGACCAAGAAAGAAGAGAACCTCAGACTCAGAGGATGAGGACTATGTGGCAGAAGAGGAAGCAACTTCCAAGAGAGTTGTGCTCAAGAAAGAATATGGCCCAGCACAGAGCATAAAGCCAGGGATGAAGGTCAAAAGGCCAGCAGGCAGGCAGCCTATGCCAAAGGCCAGAGCCTCAACTCAAATTCCTGAAAAGCCTGAACCAAAAGAGGCTGCTGCAGAAGGAAAGAAAAGGAAGGAGAGGGTCAAGAAGACCGTAGCCAGAGTGCTTGGAAAGGCTTCCATCATGGAAGAAGAGGAAGAAGAGGTTGCTGCACCAGCACCTAAGGCACCTAAGCTTATGGGTGATGCTATCAGGACAGGGGCTGCTGCATCCAAGCCCAAAGAAGCACCCAAAGCTGCCTCCAAGCCCAAGTCTGCCCCAAAGAGAAATACGAGGAGCATACCTGCAACTGAGAAGAACAAGGCCCAGTGCCTGAAGCTGCTGAAGAAGATGATGAAGAGCATGTTCTGAGAAAGCTCAAGCCCAAGATCCCAGACCACAATGATGCTCATCCTGTGGCTGAGGACATGAAGCTCAGAAGAGACTCAGGGCTGAGGAAGTGGAGAGAAGTAGATCCATATGCTTCAAGGAGAAGAACTGCTGTTGACTACAGGTTCCACACTAAGGAACAACAGGACTTCTATGAGACAGTCTTGCTAGACAAGAAGCCAATTTTATGTGATATGAGATGGGTCAACTGGGAATATATCAAGGAGAATGAAGAGCACTACCCTGGAGTGCAGGACAGCTTCAAGGCATGTGGAGTAGTAGACTTTGTTGGGCAGAAGCTCACAAAGTGGAATGAGGAGCTTATCATGCAGTTCTACTCCACATCACATTTTTATCCAGATGGGAGGATTGTTTGGATGTCTGAAGGTACGAGGTACCAATCAACAGTTGCTGAGTGGGCACAGCTTATCAATGCCCTAGAGGAAAATGAAGATGACTTGGATGTCTATTCCAAGAAGATGATGGATCATAACTCTATGTCAAATATGTACAAGGAAATTCCAAACGAGGCACTTGATACTTTCAAGTTTGGGTCTGTGCATTATCTTCTGTCAGGGCTGCCAACCATCAACTGGATCCTTAGGCACACACTTTTTCCCAAGTCTGGAGATCACAGGATGATCATAGGTCATGCCATTAACTTGCTATATATCTTTGATGTGCCTCAGAAATTCAAGGTCATGAGCCTCATGGTAGAGACTATCAAGAGGGCTGCAGCAGATCAGAAGAGGAGCTGTGGATATGCCCCTCAGATCCAGATGTTGATTAACTCAAGAATGGGCACAGACACATACTTGTTGGACAAGGAACATTTGCCTATCTATCCAGATTTCAAGGACAACCAAGTTATGATGACCAAAGATGAACCATCTTCAGCCCATGCACAAGCCAAGAAGGAGAAGGCAATAAAGGAGAAAGCTGCCAAGATGCCAACTCAAGAGGAGGCATCTGAGTACTTCTTGAAGAACAAGCAAGAGCAGCTCAGTTACTTGATTGCATCCACCCTGCGGATTGAGAAAGGACTGGCCACCCTAACTCAGAACCAGGCAAGCCTAGAGAGAATCATAGAACAAAAGTTCTATGACTTGGATATCAAGGTGACAGAGATTCAGACTACAGTGGAGCAGCTCCAAGATGACATGCAGGAGACGAAAGGGAAGACAACCACTGATGCATTTGCCAGAGTGCCACGAGGTCCGAGGTCATCTGCAGTGCCAGTTCCTGACACAAGAGCAACTGCCTCAGCTCCAGCCCCAACACCAGCCCAACCTGCTCCAGCATCTACTTCAGCCTCAACTCCAACCGCGTCTACGGAAGCCTTCGTCCTTGGAGTGATCCGGACTCCACCACCACCTGAAGATCAAGCCTGAGTGTTGATTTAGCACTATGCATTTTCTAGGAACATTTTGGTAACTTGTTGCCAAAGGGGGAGAAAATGTATAGATCATAGGCTTCGAGAGAGAGAGTGTGTTGCTTTTCTCTCTTGCTTTATTTGGTGGTTTTTCAAACATTGTTTGCTTTTGGTCGAGATACTTTGATATGCTTGTGAGACATTGATGATCATGTGTTTGATCATAAGCTACACTTATGCATGCTTGCTATTATCTTATCTATCTTATGTGATCATTCACTTTTCTTGGTGATGAGTGCATGTATTTCATTCTTATCATTTTAAGCGCTCCACCAAGATGTATGTGACATGGAAGAGTAACCCATGACTCTAACTCTTTGTGCATTTGCAGTCCAAAGCAAATCTTAAATATGCACAAATTTAGGGGGAGCTCTTACTTATCACATACTTCTCAAAGCGGCGATATATTTCATGCTTATTATCATTTGTCGAAGCTTTGATCTATATGTTGTCATCAATTACCAAAAAGGGGGAGATTGAAAGTGCAACTATCCCTAGGTGGTTTTGGTAATTCATAACAACATATAGCTCATTGAGCTAATGCTATTCCAAGATGATTATTTCAGGAAAGCTCAATGATTGGCATGGCATGGATGGTGAAAGTGGAACCCTCAAAATGCTAAGGACAAAGGATTGGCTCAAGCTCAAAAGCTCAAGACTCTTCATTTTATATTTTAGTGATCCAAGATCACATTGAGTCTTTAGGAAAAGCCAATACTATCAAGGAGGGATGAGGTGTTGCTTAATGAGCCTCTTGCTTCATGTGCTTAGTGATATGCTCCAA
The DNA here is from genome assembly GCA_034509565.1 of Triticum monococcum. Taxonomy (NCBI): domain Eukaryota; kingdom Viridiplantae; phylum Streptophyta; class Magnoliopsida; order Poales; family Poaceae; genus Triticum; species Triticum monococcum. The sequence goes on from CM067847.1 coordinate 345,235,560, forward strand.
AACCCTCCAACTACTTTCCCATATCCACATATGACCTAAACCCTAAGCCAAACTCGGTCCTAACGATTCTTTCTATCCAGCGCCACCGAGTTTCACTTGTCATAAGCCACTGCCAAACCCTAGCAATTCGGTTCTACCGATAGGGATCTCGGTCTCACCAAGATGGGATTGCAAACTCTCTATTTCCCTTTCGTAACTTTTCGGTCTCACCGAAAGAGCGAATCGGTCCCACCGAGATTGCAATGTAAATTCAGTGTTTCCTTTTTGTAACTTTTCGGTCTCACCGAAAGAGCAAATCGGTCCCACCGAGTTTGCCTGACCAACTCTCTGGTTAGCTAATTACCAAAATCGGTCTCACCGAGTTTGTGTAATCGGTCTCACCGAGATTACATTATGCCCATACCCTAACCAAATCGGTCCTACCGAGTTGCATGTAAGTCCCACCGAAAATATCTAACGGTCACTAGGTTTACTATTTCGGTCCGACCGAGTTTGTTGATTCGGTCCCACCGAGATTGGTAAATTGTGTGTAACGGTTGGATTTTGTGTGGAGGCTATATATACCCCTCCACCTCCTCTTCATTCATGGAGAGAGCCATCAGAACACATCAACACTTCCAACTCATATGTTCTGAGAGAGAACCACCTACTCATGTGTTGAGACCAAGATATTCCTTTCCTACCATATGAATCTTGATCTCTAGCCTTCCCCAAGTTGCTTTCCACTCAAATCTTCTTTCCACCAGATCCAAATCCTATGAGAGAGAGTTGAGTGTTGGTGAGACTATCATTTGAAGCACAAGAGCAAGGAGTTCATCATCAACACACCATTTGTTACTTCTTGGAGAGTGGTGTCTCCTAGATTGGCTAGGTGTCACTTGGGAGCCTCCGACAAGATTGTGGAGTTGACCAATGGAGTTTGTAAGGGCAATGAGATCGCCTACTTCATGAAGATCTACCACTAGTGAGGCAAGTCCTTCGTCGGCGATGGCCATGGTGGGATAGACAAGGTTGCATCTTCGTGGACCCTTCGTGGGTGGAGCCCTCCGTGGACTCGCGCAACTATTACCCTTCGTGGGTTGAAGTCTCCATCAACGTGGATGTAGGATAGCACCACCTATCCGAACCACGGGAAAAACATCCGTGTCTCCAATTGCGTTTGAATTCTCCAAACCCTTCCCTTTACATTCTTGCAAGTTGCATGCTTTACTTTCTGCTGCCAATATACTCTTTGCATGCTTGCTTGAATTGTGTGATGATTGCTTGACTTGTACTAAAATAGCTAAAATCTGCCAAGAACTAAAATTGGGAAAAGGTTAAGTTTTTATTTGGTCAAGTAGTCTAATCACCCCCCCTCTAGACTTACTTTCGATCCTACAGCGTCCCGGCGACCGGACACGCCCCCTCGCCGGCGAGCTCCTCCCTCCTCCGGCCTCCTCCATTAACTACGGCGTGCCTCGAAGTCCATGCCGCCCAGATCTGGATCTGAGCAAACCCTAGAGTTGACCCGTTTTCCTCTAAATCTTTTTCTGCATATTTTTTAGCCATGTTCATCGCATCATAAATCTGTCATTGTAGCTCCGTTTTGGGCGGGTGATATATCAAATTGTTCGTTAGGATGTCCTCTTCATTTTGTTCCATTGCACCATGCTTGTTTGAGTCCATCTTGGTGCCTAAAATGCTGTTGCAGGAGTGCTATAAAATGTTAGTTCCTGATTCTTATCAGATTATGAGCATTTGTCATTTTTGCCATGATTATTTTGTGCCTCCTATGAACTTGAGCCCTCATGTGTTTTGGGCTATGCCATGCCATATTTACAGGGGGTGTATGCCATGTATTTTTGTGATCAATGTGTTGACTAGCACAAGCATGCAAAGTAGCTCTCGTGATGTTGCTGATTTCAGGGACTTAGGTTTTCACTAAGTCATTTCCCTGTTGTTATTTTTATGCCATGTATTCATGTTGCTGCAGAGTGATCCATGACTCTTTTGAGTATGTTCAGTAAGGATGTTTTGGGCATATGGTTATGCTCTACCCATCCATGTCCTTGTTTGCATTTATGGAGTATCGTAGGATGACTCAATCTTGCTCTACTTTCGCTATAAAATGTTCCTGGCAGATTGTTTACGTGTTAATCAATTTTGCCAAGGTTGTTGTAGTTGATCCATGCATGCTATGAGATTGTTCTTGCCATGTTTAGCTTCTTCATCATGTCTTCTTGCTGGGTGTATGCTTATATTGTCATTAAATGCCTTGTGTTGAGTGCATCGAGCTCGCAAACATGCCTACATAACCCTGTTTGTGCCATGTCTAGTTTTCTGCTAAGTCTGAATCTGTTAACAAAACGTGCCATGTTTACATGGGTGCCATCATATTTTCTGATCCTTTTTGGCTTATGGTCAGTAAGGGACTTTTGTTATATGCTTTGAGTAGATGCATGCCATGCCTTGCTTTGCTATGTGCTGACCCTGTAGCATGTTGTTATCTTGCTCTAAACTTTGCTTCCTGATGTTAATTCCAGACATGTTAGTATTTTCACTAAGTCTGTGAAGCTGATATCTTTTGCACTTTTGCCATGCTTGTTTGAACCTGCTATTGTGTGATTTAGCCGTAGCTCAGTGTTCATCTTTTGTCAAGCATCTTGATTAGATCACTACCATGTGCTTTGTTGCTATGTTAGAGTGTAGTAGCTTAGTTTCTTGTTTCATTTTAGATGGCATTGTGTCAGGACCCTGATTCCAAGTCACATCGATCTAGCCGGTAACACCTCATATCTCTTTGTGGCCTCACGCACGGTATTCCCACGGGTGTCACCTTACCATGGCCCGGGACCGTTTGCGCCTTTTGGCTCGCGTATATGATAGTGTCGCTAGCATCCATATGATAGAGAACCCGGGCCAACATGGCTAGTCGTGAACCCAAAGCGGCACCAACCTATGGGGACAGGCATACATGAATCACATCGAGCATGTCAGTCAGCAGCGTGTGAATCTGGGCTGTAGCACTGGGCTAAACAAGACTCCGGATGTCACCGCGTGACATTTCCCCGAGGGACAAACACAGGAACGAAGTGAAACACATGCCGGTCAGTCAAGTGTCCTGAGCAGTAGTGCTGGGCTAACAAGACTCCGGTGAACCGGGCTGTAGCGGACTACTATGGCTCATGGAAGCACTAGACTACATTTCCCCATAAGAGAGGCTGCCAAGGATAAACAACTAGATTGTCGGATCCCACACATACCAAGCATTTCAATCATACACACAATATGCTCGATATGTGTAAATACAACATGGCATCACAACATAACTCTACAACTCAAGTATCTATTCATTAGGCTCCAAGGAGCGAGATGTTACAAACATGGGTCTCATGACCCAACAAACATAGCATACAAATCAAGGCACAAGCGGAAGCTTAACATGTTAGAGTACAGACATGTACAAATGAAAAAGGCTAAGAAGCATGACTATCTACCAGATCCTGCCGAGGGCACAAAATCGTAGCTGAGGTATCAAGCTAAACGTCGAAGTCCACGCGGAACTACTAGCGAGACTGAAGTCTCTCTGCAAAACATAAAATAATCAAACATGAGTACAAATGTACCCAGCAAGACTTACGTCAGAATTATCTACATATGCATCGGTATCAAGAAAGGGGGTGGTGGAGTTTAACTGCAGCAAGCCAGCTTTGACTCGGTGGCTATATTAAACTACGATTGCAAGTAACTCTTTTGAGGTGGCGCACACGAGTCCACATATTCACCATTCAATACACCACTATGGATCAGCTCCCGTCTCCCTACGAGAAGGCCATCCATAGCACTCACACTTATCTTGCGCATTTTAAAGTATCCACTTTCACTTGTCTTTGAACTCTTATAGGCAACCCAGAAGTCCATTACCGCGGACACGGCTATTCGAATAGATGATGTTAACCCTGCAGGGGTGTACTTCTTCACACACGCTCTCACTACTTACCGCCGTTTACACGACATATACTCGGCAATCTTCAAGCGGAAGCCCAACGAGGGTGTCGGCCATGGCCTACCTAAACACTCAAGTCTCTAGTCCAAGTTTATCGCCTATCCAGGTTCCATCCGCAGGGAGTCCGGCTGAGGTTTCCACATACGTCCCCGGACGATGTGTACAGGGTTCCGAGACACCAAATGGGCGCCCCGCATGCCCGACCACGGTGTATCTACCGCATCATAGCCCACCCCTAGGGTCAGCGCTACGCACGGCCGCCAACACATATCCTATAAACACCAGAAACTAGTTGCAACTCCAGAACAGAGGACAAGGGTGATCAAGAGGCCGAGAGGGTCCATTGGTTTCGGGCCCAATGCGTGGTAGTAACTGTTTCATGGATCACAAACACAGAACTCAGTTCCTGAGGACGGCTTCAATGAGACAACCCACCATGTACTCCTACATGGCCTCTCACCGCTACCTTTACCAAATTGTGTTCACACATTTAGCTCTCAACAGTAGGACATATTCACACACCTCCGATTCATTCCCGATGAATCAGACCTGACACAACTCTATGCAATAGCAGGCATGACAACAAGCATGAATGAGTAGGCACATCAGGGCTCAAACAACTCCAACTCATGCTAGTGGGTTTCGTCTATTTATTGTGGCAATGACAGGTCATGCAGAGGATAAGGGGTTCAACTACCGCAACAAGTAACAGATGAATCGTTGTTGTCCTAATGCAGTAGAGGAGAGCAGGAGCGAGAGGGTGGGTGTAAGGTCATATTTATCCCTAAGTGTTTTGGTGATTGATGACAACGCATTTGTGGACTAATCGTGTGTCATGAGCTTTCCAGACTCTTCTCTGCTAGGCACAAGACGATTGGGTGTCCCTCGAAGACTGACGAAGACGGCGTCTTTTCTACCCTTCCTTTTGGTGGATTTGAGTCGTAGGGAAGCCGTACTATTAAGAGGGGGTCCGCGTTGGAAAGGTTTGGGTGGAATCATCACGTACAAGTCTCCTTGAATCCCTCTCTTTCTTCCTTGGAGTTTCGTCCGTTTTCTATGCCTCTAGTGACTGGCTGTTCTTGTGGTTGCGGTAGTACCGCTCCAGGGGCAACGGTAGTACCGTGGGCACCCATGGTAGTACCGCGCAGGCGCGCGGTAGTACCGCTGGTGCTCGCGGTAGTACCACTCCCCCTGGAGCCATACTACCGCAGCCCACTCGCTAGTGCCGCCCGGGTGCGGTAGTAGGGGCGGATGTAAAATTTTACATCCGCACCTCCGCGGTACTACCGCTTTCGCTGTACGGTAGTACCGCGCTAGGAAGCCAGGCGATAGTACTGCCCCTCGGCAGTACTACTGTGTCGCGTTTTTGCTACTTCCGTTATTTTGCGGAAGTATGCACGGTTGTACCCTGTCCTCCTATTGGGCTCTTGCCTCGCGGTAGTACCGCGCTGTGGGCGCGGTAGTACCGCACCACCGTGCGGTAGTACCGCCTGACCGCAAGCCGTACTACCGCGTGGCCGTGCGGTAGTACCGCTGACCTTGCGCAGTAGTACCGCTGGCCGCGGGCTGGTTGGTGGGCAACGGTTGGATCTTCTCTCCTCACTATATAAAGGGTCTCCTTCTTCCCCGTTGACTTACCTCTTCCACCATTAATGCTCCATTATTGCTCCAAGCTCCATTTTCGCCCGATCTCTCTCCCTAGCCAACCAAACTTGTTGATTTGCTTGGGAGAGGTCGAGAAGGCCCCGATCTACACTTCCACCGAGAGATATTTGATTCCTCCCTTCTAATCCCTTGCGGATCTTGTTACTCTTGGGTGTTTGAGCATCCTAGACGGTTGAGGTCACCGCGAAGCCATAGTCCATTGTGGTGAAGCTTCGTGGCGTCATTGGGAGCCTCCAATTAAGTTGTGGAGATTGCCCCAACCTTGTTTGTAAAGGCTCGGTCGCCACCTCCAAGGGCACCAATAGTGGAATCACGGCATCTCGCATTGTGTGAGGGCGTGAGGAGATTACGGTGGCCTTAGTGGCTTCTTGGGGAGCATTGTGCCTCCACACCGCTCCAACGGAGACGTACTTCCTCCCAAAGGGAAGGAACTTCGGCAACACATCCTTGTCTCCACCGTCTCCACTTTTGGTTATCTCGTGCCTTTACTTGAGTAGCTTATTTGTTTCATATATCTTGCTTGCTTGTGTTCCTACTAGTGTTGCATCATATAGGTTGCTCATCTAGTTGCATATCTAGACAACCTATTTTTGATGCAAAGTTTAAATTGCTAAGAAACACTAAAAATTGTTAGTTGCCTATTCACCCCCCCCCCTCTAGTCAACCATACCGATCCTTTCAATTGGTATCAGAGCCTCGTCTCTTTATTAAGGACTTTACCATCCAAAGAGTATGGTTGATACCGTAGACGGTGCGGAGGAACACTCCGGTGTGAATCCTATCTCGTCTACGGGCGATGGGGGAACTTCGGTCTCTCGTGAGGAGTTCAATGTAGCCTTGGAGACATTGAAAACCTCCATGACGACCGAAGTTGAAAGCTTGTTTACTAAATTTCTTGAGGGGCTTAAACTATCCACCGCACCGCTGAAAGTGGGGGATCCCGCCAACAAGGTGTCGGATGCTACCCCCGACAAGGGGGAAGCTAGTAGTGAAAAGGCTCCTTCTTCTAGTGGCAAGAATGGCACCGGCATCTTTGCCCATGTGGAACCACCACTTGTTTATGGTGGACCGGTTCCTTCTACTCATTTGAATCATGCCGGTCCTCCTCCTAAGATTGTGAAAAATGAGGATTTTGATTCTTGGGTTTACCGCTTTAAACGTCATTTAAATCATGTGAACACTAACCTTTGGAGAATCATTGAAGAAGGTTTTTACCCACATGATCCAAGCAACCTCACTCCTCGAGAAGCCGCGGACAATCAATTCAATGAGAATGCTCTCTTCATCATTCAAGATGCAATTCCACCCGAAGACCTACCTCATCTTCGTCCCTTCTCCTTGGCCAAAGATGCATGGCATTGTGTCGTGTCTCTCTACCGGGGAAGCGCAAGCATTCAACGTTCCAACTATGAAGTGGTACAAGATGAGGCCGATGAGTTTGCAATGAATGAAGAGCCTCGTGAGCTTTATTGGAGAGTCACCAAACTCGCGGTCTCACTACGAGATCACGGGAGCAAGGACACGGATGATAATTGGATCAAGCGCAAATTCCTCAAGGCAATGATGCCCTACCACAAGGCCATGTCCTCCGTCATCTGCCAAAGACCAGACTTCCACACTTTGACCTCAAGCGAGGTGTTGGATGAGTTTGTGGCCATGAACATTTTGGACAAGACCGCCGACAATGCGGTGCTCCAGTCTCAACGGGCAAAGAAGCCCAACCTTGCTTTGAAGGCCAAGCTCACCATGGAAGAAGAAGAAGAGGAAGAAGAGGAGAGCAACCCTGAAGATACAAAGTATGCATATCATGAACACATGGCTCTTGCTTCAAGGCAATTTTGGAGCAAGAAAAACTCGAGGCCCAACTTTAGCAAAAACAACTCGAGTGGGACAAGGGGCAAGCAACGTGTGAGGACTTGCTACAATTGCGGCAATGTGAGTCATTTCGTTGCGGAATGCCCGTATGAGAATAGGGAAGACAATGGTGGCAAACTCATCCGAAAGGACAAGGCCAAGTCGTTCCCCAACAAGAACAACTTCACCAAGAAGACTCCTCCCAAGGCCTTGGTTGTGCAAGAAGAGTACAATGAGGATGATGACGATGATGAAGATGATGAGTCGGTTACCATGGCCTCCGTTGCCATTGCAACAACGTCACAAGTGTCTCTCTTCGACTCACCCAACGAGAGCATCAACACCAAGTGCCTCATGGCTAAAGCCACCAACAAGGTAACCCCCAACATCAAAACTACCATCATTAATCATCCTTCCCCGTTGGTTTGCATTAATGAAGTTGAGGGAGCTAATGTGGAGGCTAACGAGTTTGAGGCCTTTATGGGCAAACTCAAGGGAAAATCCAAGAAGCACTTTGTTGCTCTCTTGGAACAACTTGGTGAGGCCAATGACATGATCGAGGCTCACGAAGACACCATCTCGAAGATGGAAGGGCATAGTCGTGACTATGCCGATGAGATTTCGGATCTTTCCAATGCTCTTGAGGAAGAGCGTGGTCTTCGTTTGGCTCTTGAGGAGTCACACAATGTTGATCATGCTAAGTTAGAGAAAGATTATGATCATGCCCTAGTTGTGTCTCGTGTACTAAACTCTGAGAAGGCCAAACTCGGGGTTGATCTTGCTAGACTCAAAGAGGAGTTTGATATACTTGACAAGGCCCACAAGGCCTTGAAGGGTATTCACGCTAGTCTCAAGGAGTCTCATGATCAACTCCAAGTGAAGCTAACTAAGGAGAAAGCAACTTTTCCTCATATGGTTTTACTTGATAATGCAAATGCTACTAACCCGTGTTGTGAGCATATGCATCTTGTTGAGGAAAATGCAACGTTGAAGGCGCAACTTGAGAGAGGCCTTTTGACGTGCATACAAGGCAAGAAGAACCTAAATGATCTCTTGATCAACCAAAAGGGAGGTGTGGCGAAGGAAGGGGTTGGGTACGTCCTCGACTCCAAGAACAAGAAGAAGAATGACAAGACCAAACGACCTCCTCCCCTCATGCAAACCTTTGTGAGGGCGGGAGAGAGTGTCCACGAGGAGAAGAAGAAGAACAAAGTCAAGAAGGGCAATGTCTCCTCTCCCAACAAAGCCGGCGATTTTAATCCTTCTTATGTGTTATGCCGAGCTAGTGATGGGCATGTTTATGCCAAATTTGTTGGTTCTGTTCATGAGCACATTGAATGGTGTATTTGGGTTCCTAAGACCCTTGTTACTAGCATCAAAGGACCCATTACAAAATGGGTACCTAAAACCAAGCATTGATCTCTTGTAGGTGTTTGCTTCCGGTGGTGGATCATGGTTGCTCGATAGCGGAGCTACAAATCATATGACCGGAAGCAAGGACTTGGTGGTGGATGTGCACAAGGCTCCATCTATGCCCACCAATGTCGAGTGGGGTGACGCCTCTTCTTCTAAGGTATTGGGACTTGGCAAAGTTGTCATCTCTCATGATCTCACGATCGAGAAGGTCATGCTTGTTGAGTCCCTTGCATACAATTTTCTTTCCGTTCGTCAACTTGCAATCATGGGCTTTGCCACCTTCTTTGATATCGATTCCGTGGCCCTCTTGTGGAGCAAGACTCTTAAATTAGCCTTTGTTGGGCATGTCGAGAACGGTCTATATGTGATTAACTTTTTGGAGCGACCCACTAAGACCGCGACATGCCTAATGGCTAAATTTGATGTGGGATGGCTTTGGCATCACCGTTTAGCCCATGTCAATATGAGATCTTTGCAAAGTCTCCTAAAGGGGGACCATGTCCGTGGACTAACGAATGTTAGTTTTGCTAAAGATCGTGCTTGCAGCGCCTGTATCGAAGGAAAGCTACATGAGAAGGCTCACCCTCCCACGACTATCATTTATTCAAAGAGGCCTTTGGAGCTCCTTCACATGGATCTCTTTGGGCCTCCATCCTTCGATAGTCTTGGAGGTAGGAAGTATTGCTTGGTGATTGTGGATGACTACTCAAGGTATACGTGGGTGTATTTCTTCAAGAGGAAGAGCGAGACCCAACAAACCATCATTGACTTTGCAAATGAAGCACAACGTCAACACAATGCAAAGATCTTGACAATAAGAATTGACAACGGCACCGAGTTCAAGAACTACACCTTGGATGAATTTCTTAGTGATGAGGGAATCAAGCATCAATATTCCGCACCATACACCCCTCAACAAAACGGTGTTGCGGAGAGAAAGAACCGGACGTTGATGGATGCGGCAAGGACCATGATGGCGGAGTTCAAGTCCCCGTACAACTTTTGGGCCGAAGCCATCAACACCGCGTGTCATGCATCCAATCGGCTCTACCTCCGCAAGGGCTTGAACAAGACTCCATATGAGATACTCACCGGTAACAAGCCCAACCTCAAGTACTTCTGGGTATTCGGGTGTAAGTGTTTCATTCTCAAGAAAGGTGTTCGGTTGTCTAAATTTGAGGCTAGAGCTCATGAGGGCATATTTGTTGGTTATGCTACAAACTCTCATGCTTACCGTGTCCTCAATAAGTCCACGGGACTTATTGAGGAGACGTGTAATGTGGAGTTTGATGAGAATAACGGCTCCCAAGTGGAGCAAAGTGGCACTTGTGATGTAGGTGATGAAATTCCTCCTCAAGCCATAAGAAGAATGGTTGTTGGTTTCATCCTTCGCATTGGGGAACCCCTTGTGGCCGAAGGAGAAGGACAATGCTCCACTCTTGTGGAGCCATCACCAACTCAAGGCCCACACGCTTCCGAAGAACAAAGTGAAGGCCCTCAGCCTCATGAACAAGACCAAGGGCAAGATCATACTCAAGACGGTGTTGATACACCAAGGGATGCCCAAGGTCAAGTTCTCTCCCCCGAGCAAGTTCAAGACCAAGAACAAGTTCATGACGACGCTCAAGATGATCAAGTAACCGCTCCTCAACTCACCACCGAGGAGGAATTAGAGTGTCGTGCCGCCAAGGTTGCTTCCAAGCTCTCCACCAAGGATCATCTCATGACGAATGTGCTTGGAAGCTTAAGAAAGGGGGTAAGCACTCGTAGACAATTAGCAAATTATTGTGAGCATCACGCGTTTGTCTCTTGTGTGGAACCTCTTAAGGTGTATGAGGCGCTAGAAGATCCGGATTGGCTCAATGCCATGCATGAAGAACTCAACAACTTCGAGCGCAACAAAGTGTGGAGATTGGTGCCAAGGCCAACGGGGAACCACAATGTCATTGGAACCAAGTGGATATTCACGAACAAGCAAGATGCCCATGGGATCATCATTCACAACAAGGCTCGTTTGGTAGCACAAGGCTACTCCCAAGTCGAGGGTATCGACTACGGTGAAACCTTTGCTCCCATCGCTCGTCTTGAATCCATTCGCATGTTGATTGCATATGCTTCTCATCATAACTTTAAGTTACATCAAATGGATGTGAAGAGTGCTTTCCTTAATGGTCCCATTAATGAATTGGTGTACGTCAAGCAACCCCCCGGGTTCGAGGATCCCTACTTTCCCGATCATGTGTATCAACTCGATAAGGCACTCTATGGCCTTAAACAAGCCCCACGTGCATGGTATGACCACCTTACCGAGTTTTTGCAAGACCATGGGTTTGAAGTTGGGATAATCGACCCCACTCTTTTTACTAAGAAGGTCAAAGGGGAGTTGTTTCTGTGCCAATTATATGTTGATGATATTATCTTTGGTTCTCCTAACAAAGCTTTCAATGAGGAATTTGCCGCACTCATGACCTCAAAGTTCGAGATGTCTTCCATGGGGGAGTTGAAGTTCTTTCTAGGGTTCGAAGTGAAGCAAAGAAGAGAAGGAACCTTCCTCAATCAATCCAAATACACTCAAGACATGCTCAAAAGATTCAAGCTAAGTGACGTCAAGCCGGCTTCCACTCCAATGCCCACCAAGTGCCAACTTGACTTAGATCCAAATGGTAAAGATCAAAAGGTATATCGTTCCATGATTGGCTCCTTGCTTTACCTTTGTGCATCTAGACCGGACATCATGTTGAGTGTGGGAATTTGTGCACGGTTTCAAGCCGCACCTAAGGAAAGTCACTATGTGGCGGTCAAACGAATCTTTCGATATTTGGCTCATACCCCAAACTTTGGCTTATGGTACCCAAGAGGATCAAACTTCAAGCTAGTAGGGTACTCGGATTCCGATTGGGCGGGAGACAAAGTGGATAGGAAGTCCACTTCTGGAGGGTGCCAATTCCTTGGTTGCTCTTTGGTAAGTTGGTCTTCCAAAAAGCAAAGTTGTGTGTCTCTCTCGTCCACCGAAGCGGAGTATGTTGCGGCCGGTAGTTGTTGTGCACAACTCTTATGGATGAGGCAAACTTTAAAGGATTATGGTGTCACTTGTGACAAAGTGCCTCTTTGGTGTGACAATGAAAATGCCATCAAGATCTCTCTCAACCCGGTGCAACACTTCAAGACGAAGCATATTGAGATCCAGTATCACTTCATCCGGGATCACATTAGGCGAGGAGAGATCGAGCTCAACTACGTCAACACTCATGATAACCTTGCAGATATCTTCACGAAGCCCTTGGATGAAGCAAGATTTCGCGAGTTAAGGCATGAGCTAAATATCATTGATTCGAGCAATGTTGCTTGAACCCTTGCACACCCCACTGCACGCAACTTGTTGTCTTGTTTAGATGTAGGCATGGACATAGGGGGAGTGTTGTTCTCTCAATGAACTCTCCCTCCCCCCATTATGCATAAATTAATCGAGTCTTTCACATTAGCCATGTTTGATGGTGCTTGTGCTTCAAAGACGAGTTTTGGTCATGGACCCAAGGATAATTCTTCGTGGTGCCATACCACTTGCCTCAAACATAGGTGGCTACGGCCACCGCCCTCTCTTTTGGAGAGGTGGTGTCTCGTGTTTGGTTTGCTTGTCGTTTGCCCGTCTGGTTTGTGTGTTGCGTGGCTTTGTGGTGTTGTGCTTGCTCGGAGCGGTTTTGTGCAAAGATCCTGTCTTTTTTGTGCTCGAAACTTGCATTCTCTTGAGCCCACGGTACTACCGCGCCTTGGCACGGTACTACCGCTTGGGAGGCACGGTACTACCGCACCCATCGCGGTACTACCGTGTCTGGGCACGGTACCACCATGCCGTCAAGGGCGCGTGGGGAGGTTATGACTCGGGCAGGGGAGTTCCAACTCCCCATACCCATTCATTGTCTCTCTCTCCCTACGTCTCTCCCTCTCAACAACAGCGCCGGAGGCCCTCGCCGGATCTCCGTCTCCGGCCACTCTCCTCGGATTCCGACCGGTGGGATCATTCCCCACCACTTCCTCTTGCCATGGACCAAGGTTTTTCCCCAAATCTCTCCTTTTCTTGGCTCTTTTCTCGCTTCTAGACTTTTGGGGAGAAACTTGGTGTTCTTGAGATTTTAGGCTAAATCTTTGCAAGAGTAGGATGTAGGAGAGTCATGATGCGTAGGAAACATACTTGATATGCTGTCTTATGGTAGCTTTGTCCAACCGTAGTACCGCTGTGATTTCGCGGGCTTTCTCAGATTTGAATCGCCTCAGATCTAGCACGGCGCGGTACTATCGTGGCCGATGTGCGGTACTACCGTGTGCGGTGCGGTACTACTGCCCGTCAGGCGCGGTACTACCGTGTGCCGTGCGGTACTACCGTTCCGCAGGCGCGGTACTACCGCGCCGGCCGTACTACCGTAGGATTCAAAACTCCCTCTAGGCATGTATCATGTGTGCTTTTTATTTGTTTCCCTCGTCTGTGTTGTGATCTTTGCTTTAATCTCTCTTGGCTTTTGTGGGTGTTTTGCGTTGTGTGTCTCAGGTGCTGGCTCTCGCTGTTCCAATCCCAGCCGTGACACCAGCTCCAAGCGTCTGCGCAACCCCCAAGACGAAGCCCCAGAGGGCTCCAAGGCCCCCGAGCGCAATGTCAAGACTACTGCCAGCAAGCTCAAGGAACCGGCTAAGGCCATGGACGAGATCTCCGCCACTGAGTATGTCGAGCGCCGGAAGATCAATCCCTATGTGAATCCTCAGGCTACCCTCAAAGGCACCGAGTTGTTCTGGACCAAGCAACAGGTTCTCATCTATCTGGATGTGATCAAGAACAAGCAGAACACCTATGTGGATGTCAAGTGGATTGATATGCATCACCTGCGGAAAGACAAGTTTCGTGACTATTTTGGAGAGGCTCTGGACTTGATGGAGCAGTTTGCTATTGAGCCGGTGATCTCCTTTCACCTTGACTATGACCCTGAGCTTATCTGTCAGTTCTCTGCCTCAGTGTACTTTCATCCCGGGATGGAGCGGAGGATGACTTGGATGACCAATGGCCGTCAGCTGTCTGCTACATGGCAAGAGTTCAAGGATCTGCTGCACATTCCTGATGACGGGCTCCACACCCCAGTTGGTGTCCGTCCCCATGCCAACTCTGAGTCTGCCAGCAAGAACCTGCTTCAGCCCTTCCTTGTTGAGAAGGTACTCCCCAATGGCAAGTCTACTTGGGTGTTGAACTCTTTTCTAGATATCATGCATCGCATCTTCCACAACACTCTATTCCCACGCATTGGCGACAAGGACAAGGTTCATGCATATCTAGTGGACATGTTACTCCTGTGTGCAGAGGCTCGTTCTTCTCAGACTTAGCCACTTGATGTCTCTCACATCATGTGGTGTGAGCTTCGGTTTGCTGTGTTCACTCGCAAGGTTCCTATTTATGGCCCATACCTGCATCTGCTACTCTCTACCACTTGGGAGAAGACGTTTCCAGGAGATGAGTTCCTTGCTCCAGACTGGGTCCGCCATGAGTCCATCTGCCTCTGCGTCAAGCCCAACTGGGCCACCACCACCACTCGTGCTGAGGCATCTTCTGCTAGGAGGGCTACCGGTCAGGGGGAGGCTGCTGAGGACCGTGCAGAGGATCGTGCTGCTGAGGACCGTGATGCCAGGTTCACCACTTCTTCCTCTGAGCCATCATGGGCCAAGAAGCTGAAGGACAAGATGAAGACTCTCTTCTGCATGCAAGCGAAGGGACAGTACAGGGCTCACATGTCTGACAAGGAAAGTCGCCGCCGTGACAAGAAAGTGATGCGGCTCTTTGGCGAGGATGTGTCTGGCGGGTCGGAGGACGTCATCACTCCTGAGGCTGCCTGGATGTCTAAGCAGGGCTACACGTGGACCAGTTCAGAGGAGGACGTGGAGGAGACTATCCCAGCCGCCGAGTCTGACGAGGAGCACCAGGAGCAGTGGGACAACTTCTCTGCTTGAGCTACCACTTGTGCTGTAGGTGTCCTCTCTGCCTTTTTGGCGTCTCGATGCCAAAGGGGGAGAGAGTGTAGGGATTTGCGATTTGCGTGTGTCGTGCTTAGTGTGTGTGGTGTGTTTGCTTGGACCTCGTTTGCTTCTGTTTGGTTTGTGTCTTCGAGACCTATCCTCCATATGGTGTAAGACATATGCACTCTATCTATCTATCTTAGTTATCTTATGTTTGCTACATCTTGTCTAGTGATAGATATGCTTTGTTTCTATAACATAGGGGGAGCTGTGATCCTAGTATTCATGTGCCGTGCAGTCCAAAGCACTCATCTAGGTGGCACACATCTAGGGGGAGCCCATCTATTTTATAGAGAGGAGGGGCTTGCATTTACTTAATATTATTTTCTTTATGCAAATCCCGTTTTGTCATCAATCCACCAAAGCTGTGATCATAGTGTTTTGGTGATTGATGACAACGCATTTGCGGACTAATCGTGTGTCATGAGCTTTCCAGACTCTTCTCTGCTCGGCACAAGACGATTGGGTGTCCCACGAAGACTGACGAAGATGGCGTCTTTTCTACGTTTCCTTTTGGTGGATTTGAGTCGTAGGGAAGCCGTACTATTAAGAGGGGGTCCGCGTTGGAAAGGTTTGGGTGGAATCATCATGTACACGTCTCCTTGCATCCCTCTCTTTCTTCCTTGGAGTTTCGTCCGTTTTCTATGCCTCTAGTGACTGGCTGTTCTTGTGGTTGCGGTAGTACCGCTCCAGGGGCAACGGTAGTACCGTGGGCACCCACGGTAGTACCGCACTGGCGCGCGGTAGTACCGCTGGTGCTCGCGGTAGTACCGCTCCCCCTGGAGCCATACTACCGCAGCCCATTCGCTAGTGCCGCCCGGGTGCGGTAGTAGGGGCGGATGTAAAATTTTACATCTGCACCTCCGCGGTACTACCGCTTTCGCTGTACGGTAGTACCGCGCTAGGAAGCCAGGCGGTAGTACTGCCCCTCAGCAGTACTACTGTGTCGCGTTTTTGCTACTTCCGTTATTTTGCGGAAGTATGCACGGTTGTACCCTGTCCTCCTATCGGGCTCTTGCCTCGCAGTAGTACCGCGCTGTGGGCGCGGTAGTACCACACCACCGTGCGGTAGTACCGCCTGACCACAAGCCGTACTACCGCGTGGCCGTGTCGTAGTACCGCTGACCTTGCGCGGTAGTACCGCTGGCCGCGGGCTGGTTGGTGGGCAACGGTTGGATCTTCTCTCCTCACTATATAAAGGGTCTCCTTCTTCCCCGTTGACTTACCTCTTCCACCATTAATGCTCCATTATTGCTCCAAGCTCCATTTTCGCCCGATCTCTCTCCCTAGCCAACCAAACTTGTTGATTTGCTTGGTAGAGGTCGAGAAGGCCCCGATCTACACTTCCACCGAGAGATATTTGATTCCTCCCTTCTAATCCCTTGCGGATCTTGTTACTCTTAGGTGTTTGAGCATCCTAGACGGTTGAGGTCACCGCGAAGCCATAGTCCATTGTGGCGAAGCTTCGTGGCGTCGTTGGGAGCCTCCAATTAAGTTGTGGAGATTGCCCCAACATTGTTTGTAAAGGCTCGGTCGCCGCCTCCAAGGGCACCAATAGTGGAATCACGGCATCTCGCATTGTGTGAGGGCGTGAGGAGATTACGGTGGCCTTAGTGGCTTCTTGGGGAGCATTGTGCCTCCACACCGCTCCAATGGAGACGTACTTCCTCTCAAAGGGAAGGAACTTCGGCAACACATCCTCGTCTCCACCGTCTCCACTTTTGGTTATCTCGTGCCTTTACTTGAGTAGCTTATTTGTTTCATATATCTTGCTTCCTTGTGTTCCTACTAGCGTTGCATCATATAGGTTGCTCATCTAGTTGCATATCTAGACAACTATTTTTGATGCAAAGTTTAAATTGCTAAGAAACACTAAAAATTGTTAGTTGCCTATTCACCCCCCTCTAGTCAACCATATCGATCCTTTCAGTGGGATTTTATCGGAATGAACAAGGGGGTTTTGCTTGCCTATCACTTCTGAAGATATCATTGGGTCTTCATCAGTGTCAACGATCACAGCGTCGGAGCAGCGTCTACCGAGAGGGGACATTTACCGACAAACAAGGAAGAACACAATCAATGCGATGCAATAATATGATGCATGATCATGACATGGCCAGATGCTGTTGATTGAGCTAATGCAACTAGCAACAAGTTAAATGGAGTTGGTTTGAACACTAGGTTCAAATTCAAATTCAAACTACGAATTCAAATAGTGCATTATCATGTTTTGGACTAAACAGTGAGGTTATGTTGTTCAAACATGCATGAAAATGCCATATTCAGATTCCTTGGGTTTTTCTGATCATTCTTCATATATAATTTATTTCATTTGGAGTTACAGTTGAATTTCTATGAATTTTAGAAGTTTAGGCAATTTTCTGGAATTTTCTGAATTATTTTTAATCTAGAAATGACTTATTGCGTCAGCATGACGTCTGTGTGACATCAACAGGTCAACTGGGCTGTTCTGGGTCAAAACTGACCAGTGGGTCCCACTGGTCAGTGACACGGTGCTGGCCAGGGTCACTGACAGGTGGGCCCGGTCAACGTTGACTTGACCAAAGTCAAAACTGACACGTGGGCCCACTGAGGTTAGTTAAAACTAAACTGAAAATGTAATCTATGTTAATTAGGGCATGGGGCCCATGAGTCAGTGGCACAGTGATCAGCTAATGGCGTCATTAGTGTTAACTAAGTGTGCCACATTGGCTCGCCGGAGTTTCGCCGGCGACGATCAAAAACGCGGCGGAGACGCACCGGGGTGGCTCGGGTTTCGCCTACAGTGCACCGTTCGGTGCGCCCTTTGGCCCTATGGAGAGCTGGCGCGATGGCGCGTCGGATGGTGGTGGTCTCCAGGACTGGGGTGGCCGGAGTCGACAGCGGCGAGGTCGGTTGCGGCCGCCGGAGTTCGGGCGCCGATGAAAACGACACCACCGTGCACGGGAGGATCAACGGGTAGCACCTACGCGTTCTGCAGGCTCTCACAAAGCCAACGGGCATATGAACGGGGCCGATTGGCCACCGGAACCTCGTCGGCGACGACCTCGTGCGGCGGCGTGCTTTTGGCGTCGTGGAAAATGGCGCTACAGCAAGCGCTAGGCCACGGGGTTAGGGGGAAACGATGGTGCAGCTCACAGTGATCACGATGATGGGCTCGGCTTGCTCGGGGATGTCATATGGCCGGCGAATCGACGACGGCGGTGGTCGGCTCCCGAGGATGAGGACAACGGCTATGGCAAGGCTGAGGGGCTCCCGAGGCTTGTTTTGTTCTTCTCGTCGACGTGCAGAGCCGCGGCGGTGCCTAGGGATACGGTGGGGAGGTCAGGCGAGCTCGGTGGGTGCGTTGGCAGCGAGCGGCGGCGATGGTGGTGTTCGGTCGCGGGAGGGAGAGAGAGCAGAGGAGGATAGGGTCGGAGGGAGAAGTGGATGTGGCGCCAGGGAGGTGCGTGGAATCTCCAGGGGGGTCGGGGAAGCAGCGAGCAGGAGGTGGCCGGGGCGCGTGTGCGTGAACGGCGGCCACACGCCCATCCTCCTGGCAAATGAGGAAGACGACAGGGGAGGGGCCAGGTGGGCTGGGCCGGCCACTTGGGACACCAGGTAAGGTCCAGGTGGGCTTCTCTCTCTCTGCTTTCCTTTTTTTATTTGTTTCTGTTTTCTATTTTTTGCAATTGTTTTGTCTTTATTAAAAATGCTAGAGCATTTCCAAAAATCCTGAAAATATTTGTGGGCACTGTTGAAATTATTCCCAACAGCCCTCAACTAGTTTCAGAATTATTAGAGCATTTAAAATATTTATAGGATTTAAATGCCTCAATTCAATTACATTATGAATTAATTCAAAAATCCAGAAATGACCTAGAAATATGTTTATGATTTTTGGCAGAGGGTTTTACCTTTATCAGAAATGATGAACATTTCCAAAGGGCATTTTGGGATCATTGAGAATATTTCATTGTGATCCTAGTTGGATTTCATTTGGTGCTAGGGTTTGAACATCCCAATTTCAAGTTTCAAACAAATATAGACATGATGCATGGATGCTTATGATACTAATTACATTCAAATTCTAGGGCTGTGACAACTTGCCCCCACTAAACAAGAATCTCGTCCCGAGATTCAAGACGTGAGGTAAGAAAACAGAGGGGATACAAAGCTAACACGACCTTCACGATCTAGATGTCTTTCTCGAGGATGTTGATTCATTGCATCACCTTGATCTCGACGTCTTGCTTTGAGAACTACATTCAACATGACAACGGGTAGAAAGGGAGAAATTAAGAAGAATCGACCTCCCTGAGGTTCGAGCAACTTAGGATCATCCTAATGATCACAAGATCAACTCATGGAATGAGACATAGTAACATCTCCTGAGCTGAGACACGAAGCATACAGCTAGAGGGATGGAGTGAAACGGATGGCGAAGGTTCACTAGGTCGGCAACAATTCCATACCCGAATAGGATGGAGCATGAATTTCAAAGTAGCAAGGAGATATTTGCCATGATTTCGTAACATGATACCTCGGGGAAGGTGACTCGTAGACTTATTCCCTTAAGTGGCAAAAAGAATTACTTTTGATTCAAAGATCATTGAAACTCTCTATACCAGCCTAAGGCAATCACAACGATCGTTTGAAGAAGTTCGAAGAATGGCATACTCCGACTAGAATGGATGATGTGGACTATCTTGTTGAAGACAATGCAATGGATGATTTTTGCTTATCATGGGAAATGTATGGGACCCATGGTAAGTCCACTTTTGAAGATGATCCTGAACAACAACTACTGAGGTGCAAGCTGGGAACAAAATGCAAATGTTGGGAATGATTCTGGTAATCTGGGGAAAAACTCAACAGTCGAGAGTGAGTCCACTGTTTGAAAAGGTTATAACATAACCGAGGAAGCTGGAAGCAAATCCCAGTTAATGCCAACGGTAAAACCTAGTGCTTGCGCGTGCTCTCAAGAACTGGAGCATTTTCATATTCATCAAGGTTCTACCGACATCCAAGTCGAGGACCCTAGCAACACATCTTACTACCTTGACGAATAATGATGTACAATGCAGATGCATAGAAAGACAACCCTTTCTCAGATTTCACCTTAGCGAGGCCAAGGGAATGAAATCTGGATGATCGACCGAGAGACATTTAGCACTCCGCTTCTAATGTTCTCCTTGATGTACTGGTTACCACGGTCATGCTTTAAAGCATCAACATAGCCATCAAGTAGTGGTAGGACTTCAGAATACAATATATCCATAAGGAACAACTCCTGGAGTAAATCCTACGAAATCCTTATGGGGCGGTGGCGAACTTCCTCAATCAAGATACTACAATAATAGGTCTTCCGGATGGGTGTGTTGGCCACGACATCCACTTTACCGGTTACAAGGAGACCAATATTATAGTTCTTGGAGTGTGTTCCAACCATCATATCTGCCTAAAATTTAGATCTGGTTGTTGTCAGGATATTCTAGACTCATCAAGTCTAGAAAGAAAAATGAGGTTTTGCAACACAAATCGACGAGATGACGTTGCGAGATTCTCAGGGAATGAACTACGATAGTAAGCTCCAAAACATGAGCCGGTTCTCCTACAAGTGTGTGAACACGTTGTCCTAGACAAGCATGGCCACCTGGTAGTCTTACAACGAAACACTACCGAGTTCAGGAGGGATCCATCAACGAGGATATCGAAGTCCTTCCGTAAGTCTAGCTCCTAAGAAGAAACTTCTTCTCCTAGAACAAACCAATCAGTGGCTTGGTGTGCTAGGAACACATATGGAGTGGACGTAATTAATCTACCAAACCATAGAATACTTCGCACATATGCATGACTGATTTTTGATGATTCCAAGGAAACAAAACAAACCTTTCTCAAATTCATGGCGGCAACTTACACCTAGTGCACGTGAACTTAGAGAAAGTCGCTTCTTTTATCCAAGCATAAGCTTCATGAACGGAACACGAAGGCATTGCTTACAAGGTTTTCAACACTAGGTTGATGTTCAACATGAATCATGGGGGAGACAAAATGCTGCTGATGGGCTCAACAACAACTCATCGGAATTTCCATATCACTAGACTTCCACCATCATGTGAACACGGTGATAGCATTGGTCAGACCATAAGATGTAATGGTGTATTCTCGAGGGATCAACCATGAGTAAGACAACACTACAAACATCGTTGGTTCTGATTTGACTTGACAATAGCCCATACTCAAGTCAAAGTTTTGACAAGACAATAGATCCAACAACTGGTCACGAGGACCAATTGGTGAAGATATCATCTTTCTTCAACACACACAAACACAAAGATATCCCTTCAGAAAGAACCAAATTCGGCAAAGCCTTTTATCTTCCAACTCTCCAAGTTGTTGTTTAGTTTAACCAACTAGCTCATGGGTATCCCACACAGATTCTTGGAGAAGGGATGGTTTATAGAAAAGCCAACATGAGCACGAACTCAACATAGCGATCAGGGAACAACCTGGTAATACTTCTGAGAAGATATTCGGAAAATCACGAACCACCGATATGTTATTAAGCTCGAGAACAATCTTGCTTTTCAGGGCAAGACGATATGATCAAGGAGCGAGGGATTGTCATAACCCTAGCTCATTGGTCGATGAGTGCACCCGGAGATATGGACTAGGTAGCACAATCAATCTTAGAATGGTAGCTCAAAACCAACACGCTAGGAATAAGAATATTGTCCATTTACTACAAACAAACGAGTTGCTCGGAGTATTGATTTCACACATCACAATTCACTTGTCAGCATTCCGGTTACAACAACACGGAACCGAGGAATGAATAATGATGGCGAGAAGTATCACTGTATCAAGAGTTCATAGGAGGTTGTGCAATTCCTATGATATTCCTAACATAAAGAGGGCAATACTTAAGGGTTGAACAGAATCAAAAGTTGGATTCTCACTTTGATCTGCGGAATACAACTGCTTTGACCCAATCCTGGATATGGATGAGGTACTGGAGTTTGTTTCTCCTAGTCATTCCAGAATGGAATGGCTTCACGGATCACATGAATAATAGGCATCGATAACACCAATGCACAACTACTCTTGACCAACAATTGATGGACGAGGTTCAGAATACAACTAAAGAGGAACAACTCAAAGGAACATATAATTTTTTTGAGTTATGGATGCATGGATTAGCATGTTATTTCTTCCGGATAACCCATGCAAAAAGGTAGGACTGGCAGATTCACAATGTAGAATGGAGAACTCATCAAGAGCACTCTAGTTGTGATCTTTTGATCCAACAAACTTCTGCCATAAGTGGTTCATAGTATTTGGAAGGAGGAAATACCACGGATCTCGAGGACTATCACAAAGGTTACTAATATCCTAAAGGAACTAGCAACACTATCAACATGAGATAAGTAGGGGAATCTCGGGTTCAAGAACCCATGAATAGAATACCT
Organism: Triticum monococcum; assembly: GCA_034509565.1. Classification (NCBI taxonomy): domain Eukaryota; kingdom Viridiplantae; phylum Streptophyta; class Magnoliopsida; order Poales; family Poaceae; genus Triticum; species Triticum monococcum. The sequence goes on from CM067847.1 coordinate 345,257,982, forward strand.
ACCACTACATGGCATCACGGGATGCTTTCGAGAATGGTGGCCAGAATTATCACACCGGGAACACAAAACATGGCTAGATTACTAGGTGACTCCCTACAACACCTAGGGTCATAATAATAGCTCCAACATATATGTCGAGGCAACAGAGTACCTCAACTCACCGATTAGTGTGGATAAACTGGCCCAAAGGAACATCGGTAACAGAAGAAGGAACTTCCAAATGCATCAGACTAGTTAGAAACCTGGGATGACTCGGACAGCATAACGGCTGTAAATGCTCAAAATGATTTGAGACATCCTGCAAAATGGTGGCATAACCACTCAACAACACAATATCAATGTTCTGAGATCAACTGTCAACATACGGAAGTAGTAGGAACGGAACTGAGGCTTGAAACTATCAATTCCATAAGTCTATGGATTAGTAGCACGCCATCCTGATAGATAGATGAGAAGGCCTAATTCTTAATCCCCGTAGAAAAGAAGAGGTTGACTCAGATCAGAAGGGCATAGGGTAAAGGAGTAAAAAGAGCCTTACGTTCCCTCCCACAATCAATTCCCCTACATATAACTAAAGCATTTCTAGACTCAACTTTGACCAGTTGGCTTGGTAAACCTACAGGCAGTCAGGCTCTAATACTAACGCTGTTAGGACCCCGATTCCAAGTCACATCGATCTAGCCGGTAACACCTCATATCACTTTGTGGCCTCACGCGCAGTATTCCCACGGGTGTCGCCTTACCATGGCCTGGGACCGTTTGCGCCTTTTGGCTTGCGTATATGATAGTGTCTCTAGCATCCATATGACAGAGAACCCGTGCCGACATGGCTAGTCGTGAACCCAAAGCGGCACCAACCTATGGGGACAGGCATGCATGAATCACATCGAGCATGTCGGTCAGCAGCGTGAGAATCCGGGCTGTAGCACTGGGCTAACAGGACTCCGGATGTCACCACGTGACATTTCCCCGAGGGACAGACACAGGAACGAAGTGAAACACATGCCGGCCAGTCAAGTGTCCTAAGCAGTAGTGCTGGGCTAACAGGACTCCGGTGAACCGGGCTGTAGCGGACTACTATGGCTCATGGAAGCACTAGACTACATTTCCCCATAAGAGAGGCTGCCAAGGATAAACAACTAGATTGTCGGATCCCACACATACCAAGCATTTCAATCATACACACAATATGCTCGATATGTGTAAATACAACGTGGCATCACAACATAACTCTACAACTCAAGTATTTATTTATTAGGCTCCGAGGAGCGAGATGTTACAAACATGGGTCTCATGACCCAACAAACATAGCATACAAATCAAGGCACAAGCGGAAGCTTAACATGTCTGAGTACAGACATGTACAAATGAAAAAGGCTAAGAAGCATGACTATCTACCAGATCCTGCCGAGGGCACAAAATCGTAGCTGAGGTATCAAGCTAAACGTCGAAGTCCATGCGGAACTACTAGCGAGACTGAAGTCTCTCTGCAAAACATAAAATAAGCAAACGTGAGTACAGATGTACCCAGCAAGACTTACGTCAGAACTATCTACATATGCATCGGTATCAACAAAGGGGGTGGTGGAGTTTAACTGCAGTAAGCCAGCTTTGACTCGGTGGCTATATTAAACTACGACTGCAAGTAACTCTTTTGAGGTGGCGCACACGAGTCCACATATTCACCATTCAATACACCACCATGGATCCGCTCCCGTCTCCCTACAAGAAGGCCATCCATAGCACTCACACTTATCTTGCGCATTTTAAAGTATCCACTTTCACTTATCTATGAACTGTTATAGGCAACCCAGAATTCCATTACCGCAGACACGGCTATTCGAATAGATGATGTTAACCCTGCAGGGGTGTACTTCTTCACACATGCTCTCACCACTTACCATCGTTTACACGACATGTACTCGGCAACCTTCAAGCGGAAGCCCAACGGGGGTGTCGGCCACGGCCTACCTAAACACTCAAGTCTCTAGTCCAGGTTTATCGCCTATCCAGGTTCCATCTGCAGGGAGTCCGGCTGAGGTTTGCACATACAGCACCGGACGATGTGTACAGGGTTCCGAGACACCAAACGGGCGCACGGCATGCCCGGGCACGGTGTATCTACCGCATCATAGCCCACCCCTAGGGTCAGCGCTATGCACGGCCGCCAACACATATCCTATAAACACCAGAAACTAGTTGCAACTCCTGGACAGAGGACAAGGGTGATCAAGAAGCCGAGAGGGTCCATTGGTTTCGAGCCCAATGCGTGGTAGTAACTGTTTCATGGATCACAAACACAAACTCAGTTCCTGAGGATGGCTTCAATGAGACAATCCACCATGTACTCCTACATGGCCTCTCACTGCTACCTTTACCAAATCGTGTTCACACATTTAGCTCTCAACAGTAGGACATGTTCACACACCTCCGATTCATTCCCGATGAATCAGACCTAACACAACTCTATGCAATAGCAGGCATGACAACAAGCATGAATGAGTTGGCACATCAGGGCTCAAACAACTCCTACTCATGCTAGTGGGTTTCATCTATTTACTATGGCAATGATAGGTCATGCAGAGGATAAGGGGTTCAACTACCGCAACAAGTAACAGATGAATCGTTGTTGTCCTAATGCAGTAGAGGAGAGCAGGAGCGAGAGGGTGGGATTGTATCGGAATGAACAAGGCGGTTTTGCTTGCCTGGTACTTCTGAAGATATCATTGGGTCTTCATCAGTGTCAACGATCACAGCGTCGGAGCAGCGTCTACCGAGAGGGGACATTTACCGACAAACAAGGAAGAACACAATCAATGCGATGCAACAATATGATGCATGATCATGACATGGCAAGATGTTATTTATTGAGCTAATGCAACTAGCAACAAGTTAAATGGAGTTGGTTTGAACACTAGGTTCAAATTCAAATTCAAACTATGAATCCAAATAGTGCATTATCATGTTTTGGACAAAACAGTGAGGTTAAGTTGCTCAAACATGCATGAAAATGCCATATTCAAATTCCTTGGATTTTTAATCATTTTTCATATATAATTTATTTCATTTGGAGTTACGGTTGAATTTCTATGAATTTTAGAAGTTTAGGCAATTTTCTGGATTTTTCTGAATTATTTTTAATCTAGAAATGACTTATTGCGTCAGCATGACGTCTGTGTGATATCAGCAGGTCAATTGGGCTGTTCTGGGTCAAAACTGACCAGTGGGTCCCACTGGTCAGTGACACGGTGCTGGCCAGGGTCACTGACAGGTGGGCCCGGTCAACGTTGACTTGACCAAAGTCAAAGCTGACACATGGGCCCACTGAGGTTAGTTAAAACTAAACAGAAAATGTAATCTATGTTAATTAGGGCGTGGGGCCCATGAGTCAGTGGCACAGTGATCAGCTAATGGTGTCATTAGTGTTAACTAAGTGTGCCATGTTGGCTCGCCGGAGTTTCACCGGCGGCGACCAAAAACGCAGCGGAGACGCACCGGGGTGGCTCGGGTTTCGCCTACAGTGCACCGTTCGGTGCGCCCTTTGGCCCTACGGAGAGCTGGCGCGATGGCGCGTTGGATGGTGGTGGTCTCCAGGCCTGGGGTGGCCGGAGTCGACAGCGGCGAGCTCGGTTGCGGCCGCCGGAGTTCGGGCGCCGATGAAAATGACGACACCGTGCACGGGAGGATCAACGGGTAGCACCTACCCGTTCTGCAGGCTCTCACAAAGCCAACGGGCATATGAACGGGGCCGATTGGCCACCGGAGCCTCGTCGGCGAAGAGCACGTGAGGCGGCGTGCTTCAGGCGTCGTGGAAAACGGTGCTACAGCGAGCGCTAGGCCGCGGGGTTAGGGGGAAACGACGATGCCGCTCACAGTGATCACGATGATGGGTTCGGCTTGCTCGGGGATGTCCTGTGGCCGGCGAATCCACGACGGCGGTGGTCGGCTCCCGAGGATGAGCACGACGGCGATGGCGGGGCTGAGGGGCTCCCGAGGCTTGTTTTGTTCTTCTCGTCGACATGCAGAGCCGCGGCGGTGCCTAGCGATCCAGTGGGGAGGTCAGGCGGGCTCAGTGGGCGCGTTGGCAACGAGCGGCGGCGATGGTGGTGTTCGTTCACGGGAGGGAGAGAGAGCAGAGGAGGATAGGGTCAGAGGGAGAAGTGTATGTGGCGCCAGGGAGGTGCGTGGCATCTCCAGGGGGGTCGGGGAAGCGGCGAGCAGGAGGTGGCCTGGGCGCGTGTGCGCGCACGGCGGCCACACGCCCATCCTCCTGGCAAAGGAGGAAGACGACAGGGGAGGGGCCAGGTGGGCTGGGCCGGCCACTTGAGTCACCAGGTAAGGTCCAGGTGGGCTTCTCTCTCTCTGCTTTCCTTTTTTTATTTGTTTCTGTTTTCTATTTTCTGCAATTGTTTTCTCTTTATTAAAAATGCCAAAGCATTTCCAAAAATCCTGAAAATATTTGTGGGCACTGTTGAAATTATTCCCAACAGCCCTCAACTAGTTTCAGAATTATTAGAGCATTTACAATATTTATAGGATTTAAATGCCTCAATTCAATTACAATATGAATTAATTCAAGAATCCAGAAATGACCTAGAAATATGTTTATCATTTTTGGCAGAGGGTTTTACCTTTATCAGAAATGATAAACATTTCCAAAGGGCATTTTGGGATCATTGAGAATATTTCATTGTGATACTAGTTGGATTTCTTTTGGTGCGAGGGTTTGAACATCCCCATTTCAAGTTTCAATCAAATATAGACATGATGCATGGATGCTTATGATACTAATTGCAATCAAATTCTAGGGCTGTGACACATTGTGCGGTTAATCACAGAATCGTGCCATTATTGTTTTGCTTGCCATTTGCAAACCGTGCATTCGTTTCCGGTGATCTTTATATCGATTTCAACCGAAATCAACTCATCTTTCCAGCGGCGCTCTTATTTTGCCAAGTTGAGGCCTGGTTCAATCTTTTCCTTCTAGAGCACGCATATGCATTGCATATTACATCCCGCATATCATACCATGTTTTACATCATGTTGCTTGCGCATTGCACCGTGGTTGATTGTGGTATATTTTCACTACTAGGGAAAAGGCTAGCAGCAACGCGGGTTTTAGGCCTATCAGTAGTGCGGGGATATGTGCTACTGATAAGGCGCTACAGCTATTCCTTAGCAGTAGCGCGTGTTACACGTGCTACTGCTAGGACAAGTAGCTGCAGCGTTTGTTCAATACCACGCTACTGCTAATGTAACTACTGGCAGCGCGTTTTCCGTCCATCGCTACTAGTATTCTTTTTTTATTTTTTTATTTTTAGTGTATTTATCGTACAAATATTGGTACAATACCAGTTATGAGGTTTACATCATTATGTCCATAATAGTGTGTCAAATGAAGGTGGATTAGTTTCATGTGGAGGCAATATGTGGTGCATGTCAAAAGTATACTACAAATCCAAACTTGATCTAGTTTGGACTAGTAGTACTTTCGATGTGCACCACATGTTGCCTCCACTTGAATCTAATCCGCCATCACAAGCTATTTAATCATGATCATAGTCATTACCACCAACATTAGCTATTTAATTATCATAGTCATAGTGTAGCACACATCATCATCTTCAAACTCTCATTCTAGCTAGCTAATCACCACCAACACTAGCTAATAATAATCATCATAGTCATTACCACCAACACTAGCTATTTTATCATCATAGTAATAGTGTAGCACATCATCATCCTCAAACTCAATTCTAGCTAGCTAATCACTCCTGCTGCTCTCTCTTAGGTAAAATAACATAAAACATGTGTAGCTCTCCTCCTTGATCAAGTTGGAGCATGCAGATGAACCTGTCTCCTAATTTTGGGTAGCACATCTGTTTGCTGCCCCCTAGTACTTCTCTGCGCTCCCCCATCACATATCTGGTCCAGTCTTGCACTATTAAGCATTCATCGCTGATCTTGATTGCACTAAAGTAACATGTAGGATATCTTGGCCGTAAGCTAATAATACTCATGGTACCTTTAGTCTCGATCCCATAAGGCACAACATTCATCGGGAGTCTGTCGGATTTCGGGTTCCGGTAGACCCTTAAGGTTCGAACACTGGGGTGCGCGCGGAAATCACGTCCTCAACCTCTCCGTCTCACTGGGATCTAAACTACTAAAGGAATCACACAAGAGACACAAGATTTATACTGGTTCGGGCCACCATTGTGGTGTAATACCCTACTCCAGTGTGTGGTGGATGGATTGCCTCCTGGGGCTGGTGATGATGAACAATACAAGGAAGAACAGCCTCGCGAGGGTCTGTTCTTGGCTAGGGTGATGAACTGCTAGGAGGAGTTCAGTCGCCCTTCTCTCTTTCTCTCTCTCTGATTTCCGATCTTCCTCTCACCTGAAAACCGACCCCTTGCTATGTGGGCGGCTAGTCCTATTTATAGAGGCCCTGGTCCTCTTCCCAAATATCGAGCGGGAAGGGATCCAACAATGGCGGGCTAATTTGAAGGGGGACAGCTAGTACTCTTATCCTGACTAAAGGTGGTCTTCGCCTGTGAAAGGCTCTGGTGATGACGCCGTGCTGGGCTCCATGGTGACCTCCATCTCGCAGTCCGCTTGGTCCTAGTCTTGTTGCACCGAAACGGCAACCTTTGCCTGATGCCTCAGTACTCCGCGGCTGCGCTTGCCCCCTTTGCACCAAAGAGGAAAGAAGGACGCTGCACGCGCTAGCACCCGCCTGGTGCCCTCGATCATCATGGCTCGCGTCACGGGCACCTCGCGAGGCACCCCGCCTTGATATCTCCTTCTCCTCGCGAGCCAGCCTGAGGAGGCTGCGCCTGAGGATGCGCCGTGTTGTCCGCCTCGCGAGGCTTGGCCCCTTGCGAGGGTCTTGAGTCTTGTGCTTGATGAAGATGGGCCATGTTGGGCCCCCATTCGAGCCACGTCGCAGGCCGCAGGCAGGCAAGTCTGGGGACCCCCATTCCCAGAACGCCGACAGTAGCCCCTGGGCCTGTGGCGCGCATGGGCTTGGCCGTGCTGAGAGGCGAAAGGGCAAGGGCGAAGCGCCATAGGCCCTAACAGCCTGCGGCCTTGGGCGCCGCGTGGCGGTTGACGGGACGTGGGCGACTCCACTTCCCCACGACGCCTTGGTGACCGCGCGAGGTGGACAAGTCCCTGCATGCAAATCGTGTCATGATTACCTGTGATCGTGGAGGCCGGCGGTTGGCCTTCGCCGGCTATAAGTACTGTACAGCGTGTGCCCTTCCAATCCATTCCTCCCGGCTTCTCCTTCTTCCCGATCCTTGCTCCGTCTTGGTGTGATGGCTCCGATCCGCCGGTTCTCCGCAGCGGAGAAAGGGAAAGCTCCTCGAGAGGGGCCAGACCCGCTCCTGCCGAAGAAACGGCTCGCCATTTGCAGCCGGGGCGAGGAAGACCGGCAGGTGGAGCCGAGGCCCCGGTGCGAGCGGGCTCCGCCGGGGTTCCCGCTTCCTCTGTACGCCCCCGCCGAGGGTGTTGATGGTGATCTCCGTGGCCGGCACCGTCGTAGGCACCGTCGAGTTATGAAGGCGTGGGTTGTTCCTCCCAGAGTCCATGCCGAGGGCTCCTCCCACGAGTTCGTGCTCCACGTCGTCGTTCCTATTCAATCCTGGATCTGTCTGCCTCCCTTCTTCGCCTCCCTCGTCCCTCCAGGAGGGCCTCTGGAGCTCTGGCTGCAGCACGCCGGCTGCAGCGCCCTCGCGACCGAGGCTGAGGTCGTGGTCGCCGCCTTGGGCGAGGTCTACTTGTCCCGCGGCTGGAGGGAAATCGCCCGGGTCTGCAAGGAGAGGGGCGTCTTCGCGGTCCACCTGGAGTACGACGGCCCTGCAGTGATGTTCCTCAAGGTCTTCGACGTGATCGGGCACCGGCTGGAGTGTTGCCGCGGGAGAGGTGGCCAGGACCTTGCCCTGGAGAGGGCCAGGCCCGTCGACCGCTCCCTTGGCGAAGGCGCCAGGGGGTCCAGCGAGATCTTTGCGACTCCGGAGACGAGCGACGACAGCTACGAGCCCCCGAGCCGGCGCCACTCCCGGAGCAGGGTGGGATCGTCAGGCCATCGCCGACCCTGATCTGGATGTGGTTGGCGCCGGTGCCTGACGGCCCACTATTGATGATGGCATCTTCTGCTGGAACCTGTGTGGTTAGCACTCCTTAGGATCCGTTCCCTGCGAGGAATCAAAATGCGCCCCATGGGGGCTTGTAAGGTGTCTGTGGTCCCGTTTGTTAATATATGACCTTTGCTATGGATTTGTGTGAGTTGCTGATTCCGTCATAGCTTAGTTCTCCCTTTCGAACCTCGCGAGGGCTTGGTGCTCTACGCCGACAGGTCCCAGTCCCAAGGCGGCGTCAGCCGTCGCTGGTATGCCAGGTCGCGATGCCGTGGTCAAGGCCAGGAGGTGAGCGACCCGGGGTCCGGTAAGAGCCCCTGAGTCGCGATGCTCAGGAGGTCCCCTTTGGCGCCCAAGCAACCGTTGCTTGGTGAGAAAGGGAAGCAACGTCGCTAGTACGGAATTGCCTTAGGTGCGGGGGTAGTGCCACGGTAGCCAGCGCTGTGGGAGGTGACTTATCTTGAGGATCGGGGATTATTCCTGGTGCGCCGTCGGGTTCGCGTGTCGGTGGGAGCGGAATCGCTCGGCAAGGTCCTCGCGAGCCCCTTCCCCCTCGCCTTTGCTCCCCTTTCTTCTCTACGTCCTCGGGTCCCGGCCCTCGAGCTTGTCTCAGCCGTCGCTGGTATGCCAGGTCGCGATGCCATGGACAAGGCCAGAGTGTGAGGGCTGGAGAGCCAGTAAGAGCCCTGAGTCACGATGCTCAGGCACCCCCCTTTAACGTGCAAGTGTTTCGCGCGGGCGAGGGTGAAGGAAACCTCGTGAGGGCCTTGGCTAGCGTAGTTCCCTCCAAGGATCCTACAGAGTCATCACAGAAAGAAGATGGTGTTGCCATGGCAGTCATTAGTCGATCGTTAGTTGTTCAAGAGCTTGCTAGTTGGAGTAGGTGAGGTGTATCTGGGCACTCGTGAGCCAGCGCGGGACTCACGAGGCCCTACCTCTAGGCGGGTTGCGCCTGGCACTGGGTCGTATCTTGAGATGTGTCCCTGCAAAATTTGGTTAGATGCCGGTACTCTACGTCCTCGGGTCCCAGCCCTCGAGCTTGTCTCAGGCGTTGCTGGTATGCCAGGTCACGATGCCATGGACAAGGCCAGAGGGTGAGGGCTGGAGAGCCAGTAAGAGCCCTGAGTCGCGATGCTCAGGCACCCCCCCTTTAACGTGCAAGTAGTCGACATGGAGAAGGGATGCCGCGGACGGGCATCATGCAATCATGCGTGATAGGCAAATGCATAGTTGGAAATAAACGCTAGGGAGATACACGCCGCTGGGTCTGGCCCGAGTGGCTTGGGGATGATGCAGCCCGAGGGGCGCCCCCAACAAGGCAAACTAATCGACAGAAAGGTAAATGCAGATACATGCCGTGGGGACGGACCCACGTGGCCTGGGAGTGATGGAACCCTGGGAGGGTGCTCCCAGCTGAGAACGGAACTTGAAATATGTCACTTGAGGATGTCGTCGGCGTAGTGGCATTGGTGCAGCAGACTTGACGGGCTACAGAAGCCAATCCTCACGAGCCCCCAGGCCCCGGGGCCTCGGGAGGCTCTGGAGGCGCTGGTGACTCCTCGCGAGCTGCCTCCATCTCCGCCAAGGCCGCGGAACGCCTGTCTTCCTGAGCCTCCCCGACGCCCCTCATGAGGCGCTGGTACGCCGCAGCCATGCTCGGCAGGCCGTGAGGCATGCGAACATAGCTGTGGGGTGGACCTCCGCAGCGCCCCACTTGCGAGGGCCAGAGGCGCTCCATCGTGGCGATCTGATTGAGCCCTGGTACGTCGACGCAGGCGCGCAGCCCACCATCCTCGCCTGGATGTGGGGCCACAGCTGGTAGGCGGCGGCAACCTCTCATGATCCCCGTCTCATGTAGCTCTTGAATGGCCTTGTTAACGAACTCCTGCTGGTCTGACCTTCCTCACCTGGCTCCCTCTCGAGGGAAACGTGCTGCGAAGCACGCCTCCACATGGTGCCCAAGCGCCTCCCTCGTGACCTTGGCTAGGTCGGTGGCCCTCCAGGTGAGAGCCCCCGAGCCCTGCCTGAGGAGGGCGCCGGGCGCGCTATCCTATGCGATTGAAGGAGGGTCCCCCTGGGCAGACGCGGGCCCTGAGGGGCCTGCCTCCTGAGGGGCCGAGCCTGACGATGTCTTCTTCTTCTTGGGGGTGGTCTCAGGAAGCCTCCTGCTTCCGCAATCTGGGTCTTCTAGCGACGCGACCTGGTAGGCCCGCTCCAGGGAACACACTGCATCCTTCTCTTCATAGGGCACCGTGATGACGCTGCCACTTCCTGGCATCTTGAGGACGTTGTAGCCGTGGTGAGTCGCAGCCATGAACTTGGCCAGCGCTGGGTACCCGAGGATGGCGTTGTATGGCAGGCGGATGTGGGCGACGTCGAAGTCGATGAGCTTGGTGCGGTAGTTGCTGCGGGCCCCGAAGGTGACAGGGAGGCGGACCTGCCCGATCGGGACTGTGGAACCGTCGGTGATCCCGGAGAAAGGCTTGGTTGGCTGAAGCTGGTCATAAGGCACTTGGAGGTTGTTGAATGTTTCCATGGACAGGACATTGAGCCCTGCCCCACCATCGATGAGGGTCTTGGTGACCAGCGCGTTGCTGATGACTGGGGAGCAGAGCATCGGGAGGACTCCTGCCGTGGCCGCGCACTTGAGCTGGTCCGCCGAGCTGAACGTGATGGGGCACGCCGACCACCTGAGGGGGCACGTTGCTTCGAGCTTGGGGAGAACTGCATTTACTTCGCGGGCAAACTGCTTGAAGATACGTTGAGAGGCTGGGGCTTGAGCTCCGCCCACGATGCAGGCGATTGCGCGCGGCTCCTGGAAGCCCCCAGCCCCCTTGTCTTGATGGCGGTCTTCGTTCCTCCTCGGCTGAGGCGGCAACGGAGGTAGGCTTGCATTGCCATGAGGGCGGTCCTCACGAGGCCGATCCCTCCAGTCTCCCTCGCGAGGCAGGTCCCGCCAGCGGTCCTCGCAAGGTTGGTCGCACCACCCCTGGCGCGGGCCGCGATCTTCCCAGCGTCCTGGGTTTCTTCCTCCTACTCGGCCGTAGCCCCGGTCAGCACGGTCAGGGCAACGGCCGATCCTTCCTTCTCGCACGGAGCGGAGCTCTTGACATTCGTTGGTGTTGTGGGTGTGGAGGTCATGGTACATGCAGTACCAGCTGCCTATGGAGGGTTCGGGCAGATCCTTGCCCCGCTTTGTGTCTGGTTCTGCCGCGAGTACGGCAGCCCCCTTGGGCTTCGCGTCCTTGGCTTTGGGCTTCTTCTCTTCTGGGTCCGCAGTAGGAAGCTCGAGGAGGGAGAGACGTCCCTCCTCAGCCCTGGCGCAGTTGTTCGCCAAGTTGAACAGCTCCAGGGAGGTGCAGAGGTCTACGTGCATCACCAGCTCCTCCTTCATCTTGACGCCACGCACGCCGTCGGAGAAGGCTGAGATGATGGCCTCCTCGGACACCTTGGGGATCTTGAGGCGCGCGCTGTTGAAGCGCTGAATATACTTTTGCAGGGTCTCTCCGGGTTGTTGCTTGATGCGGCGCATGTCGCTCACGGCGGGCGGCCGGTCACGAGTACCTTGGAAGTTGGCGATGAAGCGGGCGCGCATCTGGTCCCAGGAGGAGATCGTGCCTGGAGCCAGATTCAGGAGCCAGGTTCGAGCTCCTTCCTTGAGCGCCATGGGGAACCAGTTCGCCATGACCTTTTCATCCCCGCCGGCAGCCTCGATGCCCAGCTCGTAGAGCTGGAGGAACTCTGCGGGATCGGTTGTGCCGTCGTAGCGAGGAGGTAGGTCGGGCTTGAACTTGCCGGGCCACGCGACGCTGCGCAGCTCGGTGGTGTAGGCGTGGCAGCCCGCGGTGGACACAAAAGGCCTCGGTTGGTGGAGACCTTGGTCTTGAGGGTCCCCACGCGCTGCAGCTAGGAGCAGGGCGGGGTCTTGGCGCGCTAGAGCTGTTGCAGGGTCGCGGCGTGCCGGAGCAGGGAGCGCCCTGGCAGCCCCTTGCGGGCGAGGAACTTCTTGGCAGCTCCGTTCTTGCTGCGCTGGCGCCTGGCGGAGCGGGTTCCGCCCAGGGACCAAGCGCCTTGGAGCCATGGCATCTTCTTGGAGGGGAGGAGGCTGGTGCGCCTCTGGAGCTTTGTTGCCCGCGCGGGGCGGGGTGTGGCGCAGAGGGACGGACGGCGCAGAAGAGCCCCCTGCAGCGCGGACAAGCTCGGCGACGCGGTCGAGCCACTCTTCATAGACGTCATCGACGGGGCGGTAGCACAGGAGATCGTTCGCCGCGAGGAGCGCAGCCCGAGCCTCCAAGGGTGCGCGGAGCGCGCGGGACGAAGAACCGGCTGGAGCGAGTGATGGAGTAGCGGTGCGGCCGTCTTGCCGCACGGACGGGTGCTGAGACGATGCTTGCTGCTCGCCCCCCGCCGGGCCGGTGGCTGCGTTGACGGCGGGCGACGGGGAACGACGAGGACGCCCACCGACGGGGGCCGTCTGGGCGACGCGAGAAACAATGGCGGCCCGGCGCTCGGTGCGGGCCCGACGAGCGTCGGACATGGATGCGACGGTCGGAGGAGAACAGAGTGGTGGAAGATAGATTCCAGCGCACCCCTACCTGGCGCGCCAAATGTTGGATTTCGGGTTCCCGCAGACCCTTAAGCTTCGAACACTGGGGTGCGCGCGGAAATCACGTCCTCAACCTCTCCGTCTCACTGGATCTAAACTACTAAAGGAATCACACAAGAGACACAAGATTTATACTGGTTCGGGCCACCATTGTGGTGTAATACCCTACTCCAGTGTGTGGTGGATGGATTGCCTCCTGGGGCTGGTGATGATGAACAATACAAGGAAGAACAGCCTCGCGAGGGTGTGTTCTTGGCTGGGGCGATGAACTGCTAGGAGGAGTTCAGTCGCCCTTCTCTCTATCTCTCTCTCTCTCTGATTTCCGATCTTCCTCTCACCTGAAAACCGACCCCTTGCTATGTGGGCGGCTGGTCCTATTTATAGAGGCCCTGGTCCTCTTCCCAAATATCGAGCGGGAAGGGAGCCAACAATGGCGAGCTAATTTGAAGGGGGACAGCTAGTACTCTTATCATGACTAAAGGTGGTCTTCGCCTGCGAAAGGCTCTGGTGATGACGCCGTGCTGGGCTCCATGGTGACCTCCATCTCGTAGTCCGCTTGGTCCTAGTCTTGTTGCACCGAAACGGCAACCTTTGCCTGATGCCTCGGTACTCCGCGGCTGCGCTTGCCCCCTTTGCACCAAAGAGGAAAGAAGGACGCTGCGTGCGCTGGCACCCGCCTGGTGCCCTCGATCGTCATGGCTCGCGTCACGGGCACCTCGCGAGGCACCCCGACTTGATATCTCTGTCTCCTGGTGAGCCAGCCTGAGGAGGCTGCGCCTGAGGATGCACCGTGTCGTCCGCCTCGCGAGGCTTGGCCCCTCGCGAGGGTCTTTAGTCTTGTGCTTGATGAAGATGGGCCATGTTGGGCTCCCATTCGAGCCACGCCGCAGGCCGCAGGCAGGCAAGTCTGGGGACCCCCGTTCCCAGAACACCGACAGAGTCCCTGTTGAAAAAACATCGTATGGTATACTTAGCAATGAAGTTTAGCTTCACAAATAATGTATGGAAAAGATGCACTAAGGAAAAATAGTAAAAATCTTACCATCCTTCCTAAATAGATGTGACTGTAGTTCATTACGAACACTATTGGTCGCACATTTTCAGTACTAACATTTCTAAGTCCAGGAAGAAAATTTGTCATGACAGTATCAAGATCGTCAAGCCATGAAACATAATGACTTAGCTCCTCGCAGTTTAGTTCAGCCCTGGGAAAGTAGTAGGTCCTGTCTACCAAGCGCTGGACATGTTTGCTTGCACAGAAATAAGCTGACAATACAAATTAGTTGTCAACTATTTTTGAATAAACAATATCAAAGACATAAATATGGTTGAGAAACTTACATAATGGTGTAACTGGAGGCGTCTGCACATCGACCCAGATGTCGGTATTACATTCAATATCATCTTCTGAACGAATATCAAAGGTGATAACCATATCAGGCTCAAATGCATAAGTCTTGCATAGTGCTCGCCATGTTTTGCATCCAAAATAGGTGTAGTCGTCTGAATTGTATAATTTTGCGTGGAAAATATAACCATGCTCGGTCTTCAAGTAAACTTTCTTTACCTCCATAGTATGACTGAAACCTATCTTATCCAATACAAAAACTCTTGCATGGCAGGGGATACGCTAGTAGAATAGTAAAAAAAAATAAGTTGAAGCAAATGAAGCACACGTCATGCTTAATTACGAAAAAAGACTTGTCATTCTGACTTACTGTATCCACTTCGAAGTTCTCGTCCACCTTGATGTTGAAGCGCCTATCATCATCTAGGAAGATTCCGTCGCACAGGCCGCGCTCGTCTTCGCAGTATTTGCAAATACCGAAATCCTTTTTGTCGTCAGACATTTCCTATGCTCATAGTTAAAACATTAATTGAAAATCGATAGAAGACAACTACCAGGATACTCAACGCACAAATCCGGGGCACTCGATATTTCCTACATATTCTGGCAAAAGTCATGCCTAAATTCACGGAAACATCCGGCATGACCTTTGCTAAAATAGGACATATCGAGCGCCTGAAATTGCCGGAACGGAAATGAATCAACACTCCAGCAAAACATAGGCCACTTAGAGGTGTAACCTGCAAACATGACCGGCCACTTGGATATTGAGCAACACAAGATATACATTTCAAAATATCTTATAGGACTCAAATTAGCATGCATTCAATAAGCAAAAGTAAATCATCTCATGCGTCCGTACATCGTCGAATATTATCACTAATACATCCCGAATAGTGTCATACATATAACATCACTAGTACAACTAAAACCCTAGCACACGACGGGTATCGGCGCGGGCGGTGGACACCCACAAAGAAGGAACCATCACGGGATCATAGCTCCAGTGAGATCCCTGGAGAACTTGCCAGGTATTGGAGAACCTGTGCTCCAACGCAAACAAGTAGTGACGGACGTGCACGTCCTCCTCACTGACACGATGACGCACCACCTCCGCGGAGTCCTTGATCCTCTAGACCATCACTGGCCCACGCGACCGCCACCAAAGAAGGTTCGGGTCAACGACAGGCTGGCTCCTCACCAGCCTGCGCCCCCGGTAGGTAGCGCCTCCTAGTACCACCCCGGCGGAGCCCAGTCCCGGACATGGCCCATCTGGTCAAGCAGGTGTTGTCCTCCACCGACTCGACGACGAGGATGCAGGATAGGCATCGTCCACGTCGATGCAAGAAAACTTGCTTTAACTAAAAAATAGCAACAAGTTCTTACTAACTAGTTCTATTAATTCAACTCGTTCTTACTAAATATAAACTTACTATAAATAGAAAGAAACTAGCACATCTACTACTACAAATTAACATCTAACTACTACATCTACTACTAATTAACATCTAACTACTACATCTACTACTAATTAACATCTACTACTGCTAATTATACAACTAGTTTACCATCACAACTTCTAAAAATCATTATCTATGAACCCTAAATTAACATCTACTACTACTAAAATCATCTACTAACTAAGAAAAGAGAGAGGGGGTGGGGGAGGGGTGGGGGGCTTACAGAGGGAGATACGTTGGCGGGGAGGTGCTCGGCAACGGAGGGGCGGCGAGGGCGGGCTCGGGATCGGGAGGCGGCGGTCCTGGGCGGCGGGCTCGGTCGAGGGCGGGGGACTCGGTCGAGGGTGGCGGCGGTGAGGTCGAGGGCGGTGACAGTGTGGTCGAGAGCGGCGGCGGTGAGGTTGAGGGCGGGCGGCGGTGGCGGTGAGGGCAGGCGCGCTCGGGCTCAGGCAGCGGCGACAGGAGTAGGGGAACCGGCCGGGGTGGGGGGGGGGAAGGAGGACTTTGCGAAATTTTGATTCGAGGGGTGGTTAACTCGAACTAGCAGTAGCGCTCATATGGAAAACGCGCTATAGCTAACTTATCTATAGCGCGTTTTAGAGAAAACCGCTACTGCTAATGGAAGCAGTTATTTCTTTTGTTTATCCCAATATCAGTAACGCTTTGTCCTGAAGAAACCCTATAAGACTAAGCAATGTAAAAACATCAAAAATATACATTGGTCATCATTGATCTTTTTGTGTATAATCTAAATAGTCAACATGAATCCTCACTGTACCTGTATAGGTACAGGCGAGGATTCATATTGCAACCACAAATCATACACATATAGTTCAATGAAGACCAAGTGCTCGAGATAGGTTGAGAAGTAACATATTTAAGGTGGTAAACACCTTGTTCGCTTAGCAGTATGGGACTAAACTTAATTAGATGTGGTGATACTTAGCAGTAGTGAGTTTTGAAGAAAATCGCTGCTACTAAGTTCTTTAGCAGTAGCGCGTCCAGGGGAAGGGCGCTACTACTATATCTAGCCTGGGGGCAACACCGTGACAATTATAGTAGTAGCGCTCTTTTCACCTAGAGCGCTACTGCTACTTAGTCATTAGTAGCGCTCTTTATTGAAGCTCGCTACTGCTAATTAGCAGTAGCACCTGTTTTTAGACTGCGCTGCTGCTAAGATTCTGTGTATAAGGTTTTCCCTAGTAGTGTTTTCTTGTGTTCTTGCCTTGGGTAGAGCCGGGAAACGAGTTCGTGATCGAGGAACCCATTGAGTATGCTTACGAGGGTCAAGCTTACGTCAACTCGGAGAACTTTGCAGGCAAGATGACCATACCCTCGAAATCACTTCTATCTTTGCTTGCTAGTTGCTCGCTCTATTGCTATGCTTTGCCGCGATACCTACCACATGCTTTATCACGCCTCCCATATTTCCATGTCAAACCTCTAACCCACCTTGTCCTAGCAAACCGTTGTTTGGCTATGTTACCGCTTTGCTCAGCCCCTCTTATAGCATTGCTAGTTGCAGGTGAAGATTAGAGTTTGTTCCTTGTTGGAACATGTTTATTGTTGGGATATCATTATTATATCTTGATTACTTTAATGCACCTATATACTTGGTAAAGGGTGGAAAGCTCAGCCTTATGCCTGGTGTTTTGTTCCACTCTTGCCGCCCTAGTTTCCGGCATACCGGTGTTATCTTCCTTGATTTTGCGTTCCTTACGCGGTTGGGTTATAATGGGAACCCCTCGACAGTTCGCCTTGAATAAATCTCCTCCAGCAAGGCGCAACCTTGGTTTTACCATTTTCCACCTAAGCCTTTTTCCCTTGGGTTCCCCGGACTCAAGGGTCATCTTTATTTTAAACCCCCCGGGCCAGTGCTCCTCTGAGTGTTGGTCCAACCTGTCAGCAGCCGGTGGCCACCAGGGGCAACTCTGGGTTGCCCTCCGGAATCTTGGACAATTCGGTGTGCCCTGAGAACGAGATATGTGCTGCTCCTATCGGGATTTGTCGGCACATTCGGGCGGCTTTGCTGGTCTTGTTTTACCATTATCAAAATGTCTTGTAACCGGATTTCGAGTCTGATCGGGTTGTCCTGGGAGAAGGAATATCCTTCGTTAACCGTGAGAGCTTGTGATGGGCTAAGTTGGGACACCCCTACAGGGTTTTGAACTTTCGAAAGCCGTTCCCGCGGTTATGGGCAGATGGGAATTTGTTAATATTCGGTTGTAGGAAACCTGACACTTAACTTAATTAAAATGAGTCAACCGCGTGTGTAGCCGTGATGGTCTCTTTTCGGCGGAGTCCGGGAAGAGAACACGGTCTCGTGTTATGCTTGAACGTAAGTAGTTCTAGGATCACTTCTTGATCATAGATTATCGACCGTGCCTTGCTCCTCTTCTCGCTCTCCTTTGCGTATGTTAGCCACCATATATGCTAGTTCTTGCTGTAGCACCACCTCACTACCTTTTCCTACCCATAAGCTTAAATAGTCTTGATCGCGAGGGTGTGAGATTGTTGAGTCCCCGTGACTCACACATTACTTCGAAAACCAGATGCAGGTGCCGATGAAGCCATTCCAGGGGATGCGACCGAACTCAAGTGGGAGTTCGACAAGGATTCAGGATGTTACCATGTTTCCTTTCCAGACGATCAGTAGTGGAGCCCAGTTGGGGCGATCGGGGATCTTATGCATTTGGGGTTGTCTTTATTTTGGTTCCGTAGTCGGACCATGTTCTATTCTGGATGATGTAATGCCATATTTATGTATTGTGTGAAGTGGCGATTGTAACCCAACTCTTTATCTGTATCTTATTTAGTACATGGGATGTGTAAAGATTACCCCTCTTGCGACATGCCTACTATGCGGTTATGCCTCTAAGTCGTGCTCCGACACGTGGGAGATATAGCCGCATCATGGGTGTTAAAGCTGCCTGCCTGCGGCCCATGGTGTGGCTGAGCCAGCAGGCCGTACGGCTCGTCTTCACCAAAAAAGGAACCAAGACCCTCGCAGAGGGCCAAGCCTCGCGAGGCGGATGACGCAAGACCTCCTCTGGAGTGGCATGGTCAGGCAGGCTCAGGAGGAGTGGAGATACCAAGGTGGGGCGAACTTCACGAGACTCTCGTGATGTAAGCCATGACGATTGGTGCTAGGCGGGCGCCAACGCGCGCAACGTCCTTGTTTCCCCTTTGGTGCAAAGGAGGCAAGCGCAGCCGTGGAGTACCGAGGCCTCAGGCAAAGGTTGCCATTTCGGTGCAACAAGACCAAGACCAGGCGGAGGTCATCATGGAGCCCAAGACGGCGTCACCCCAGAGCTTTTCGCAGGCGAAGACCGCTTTTGTCAAGATAGCTTGTACTAGTTGTCCCCCTTCGAATTAGCCCGCCATTGTTGGCTCCCTTCCTGCTCAATATTTTTGAAGAGGACCAGGTCCTCTATAAATAGGACTAGCCACCATAGTAGGGGGGACTGATCGGACCTAGAGATACAAACAAGTCCGAAAGCACAAGAACACCTCAACCTTAGGAGGTTGTTCTTCCCCTTTTATTGTTCATCATCAGCCCAAGAGGCAATCCACCACCACCACACTGAAGTAGGGTATTACACCACAACGGTGGCCCAAACCAGTATAAACCCCGTGTCTTTCTGTGTTGTTAGTTCGTCGAGTTCGTCCGCAAGATCTTAGCGAGCAAGAGCATAGATCGGTAGGAGGGAAAGACTTCGCGCGCACCCTAGTGTTCGAACCTTAAGGGTTTGCCGGAACCCCACATCCGACATCGTAGGGGTGTGCCGTAGCTTCCCTTCCATCAGTTTGTCGCTCCGTCGTCTTCATGGTGGACGCTCGCCGTGCTCGAGCTGAGCACCGGGCTGCCCTCCCCGCCCGCGTCGCTCAGATGGCTCCCGTCGGCGGGCCGCCTCGTTGTTCTCCGTCTCCCGCCGCCAACGCTGCCACCGGCCCGGCGGGGAACGAGCAACTGGCGTCCTCGCTGCATCCTTCTATGCAGCAGGACGGCCGCACCGCTACTCCATCACTCACTCCTGCTGGTTCTTCATCTCACGCACACCGTGCTCCCATGGAGGCACGGGCCGCGCTCATCGCGGCGAACGAGCTCCTGCGTTACCGCCCCGTCGACGACCTCTATGAGGAGTGGCTCGACCACGTCACCGAGCTCGTCCGTGCCGCAGGGGGCTCTCCGACGCCGTCCCACTCTATGCCTCCCCCTTAACCAGCCATGGGCGACGGGGCTCATGGCATGCCTCCACCGCCTGGACCCCAAGACGGTGCCTTGGCACCAAGGCGCGCACCTCCGCGATGTGATCCGCCGCGCCCGGTGCCTGTGCATGAAGAAAGAAGCTCCCACGAAATCCCGCGGCCGCGAGAAGCTGCGCCGGTGCTCCCCGTGCCACCTCGTCAAGACCGCGTGCCACCTGCAGTGGCGCAGCGCGGACCTCACCAAGACCAAGCTCCGCCTCAGAAGCCGGCCCCGGCGACCACGGCTGGCTGCCGTGCCTTCACCCCTGAACTACGTAGCGTCGCCTGGCCAGGCAAGTTCAAGCCAGATCTGCCTCCTTGATACGATGGCATCGCCGACCCCACGAAGTTCCTACAGCTCTATGAGTTGAGCATCGAAGCGGCCAACAGCGACGAAAAAGTCATGGTGAACTAGTTTCCCATGGCTCTCAAGGATGGTGCCCGCTCCTGGCTCTAGAACCTGCAGCACGCCTCGATCTGCTCCTGGTTCGAGATGCGCTACCGCTTCGTCGATAACTTCCAGGGCACTCGCAACCGCCCACCGGCCGCGGGCAATCTATGCCGCATCAAGCAACAGCCAGTAGAGACCCTCCAGAAGTACATCCAGTGCTTCAACAACACCCGCCTCAAGATCCCCAAGGTCACGGAAGAAGCCATCATCTCCGCGTTCTTAGACGGCGCCTGTGACGTCAAGATGAAGGAAGAGCTGGCTATCCACGAGGAGCTTTGCACATCTCAGGAGTTGTTCAACCTGGCGACCAAGTGCGCAAGAGCAAAGGAGGGGCGCCTCTCTCTCCTTGAGCTGCCAGCTGCAGTAGTGGAGGAGAAGAAGGTCTAGGCCAAGGACGTGAAGCGCAAAGAGGCAGTAGTGCTCGCAGCGGAGCCCGACACCAAGCGAGGCAAAGATCGGCCCGAGTCGTCCAAGAAGGGCCGACCGTTCTGTGCCTTCCACAACCTGAACACGCACAACAGCAGCGACTGCCAAGAGCTCAGAGCCATACGGGAAGGACACTACGGTCGAAGCCCCGAGTGCAACGACCGGGGCGATGGCCGTGGAGGAGGACGCAGAGGCGGACGATGGGATGACCGTGGCCCATGCCAGGAGTGGCCCGACCGGCCTCGTGAAGACCGCTGGCAGGACCAACCTCGCGAGGGCGCCTGGAGGGACCCGCGTCATGAGGATTGCCCCCAGGGCAACGCCGGTCTTCCCCTATTGCCGCCATCGAGAAGGAACGACGACCACCACCAGGACGAGGGGGCTGGGGGCTTCCAGGAGCCG
The DNA here is from genome assembly GCA_034509565.1 of Triticum monococcum. Classification (NCBI taxonomy): domain Eukaryota; kingdom Viridiplantae; phylum Streptophyta; class Magnoliopsida; order Poales; family Poaceae; genus Triticum; species Triticum monococcum. The sequence goes on from CM067847.1 coordinate 345,279,068, forward strand.
CGTGCGATCGCTTGCATCTTGGAAGATGCTCAGGCCCCAGCCTCTCAGCGCATCTTCAACCAGTTCGCTTGCGAGGTGAACGCAGCGCTCCCCAAGCTCGAGGCCACGCACCCGCTCAGGTGGTCCCAATGCGCCATCACCTTCGACTCGGCCGACCAGCTCAAGTGTGCAGCCACTGCTAGCGCACTCCCTATGTTGTGGTCCCCAGGTAGCAGCAATGTGCAAGTCACCAAGACTCTCATCGACGACGGCGTAGGGCTCAACGTCCTATCCGTCGACACGTTCGACAACCTCCAAGTGCCCTACGAGCAGCTCCAGCCAACCAAGCCTTTCTCTGGAGTGACCGACGGTTCCACCACATTGATAGGGCAAGTCCGCCTGCCTGTCACCTTTGGGGAGCGCAAGAACTACCGCAACGAGCTCATCGACTTCGACGTCGCGCACATCCGCCTACCGTAAAATGCCATTCTTGGGTATCCAGCCCTGGCCAAGTTCATGGCAGTCACTCACCACGGCTACAATGTCCTCAAGATGCCAGGAAGCGGGGGAATCATCACGGTCCCATGTGAAGAAAGGGATGCGGTGTACTCCCTTGAGCGTGCCTTCCAAGCCGCAGCAATCGACAACCCTGACAGCAGAAGTGAAGGCCCTCCGGAGACCATCCCCAAGAAGAAGCAGCCACGCCGTGCAAGACCCCAAGAAGATGGCGTCGTGTCAGGTGCCTTGTCAGGATCAGCGCCCGCTCCAGGGGCGCCTCCCTCGACCACATAGGAAAGCGCACCCGGCGCCCTCCTCAGGCAGGACTCGGGGGCTCTCTCCTGGAGAGCGTCAGACCTTGCCAACCTCATGAAGGAGGCACTTGCGCACCACTTGGAAGCGTGCTTCACGGCACAGTTTCCTCAGGAGAGCATAGGGCAAGGAGTGCCCACCGCTCAGGAGTTCCTCACCAAGACCAGGAACTACAAGAAGCAAGAGCCATGCGCGGCCACAGCCGCTCCCAAGGCACAGCCCCCCATCCAGGCGAGGATGCCGGGCTGCTCATCTGCATCGGCATCCCAGGGCTCAACATGGCTGCATCTCAAGAGCGCTTTTGTCCTTCAAGTGCGGGTCGTTGCGAGGGCCCACCACACAGCTACGTTTGCATTCCCTTTGACTTGCCGAGCGTAGCGTCGGTTTACCAACGCAACCTGCAGCATGTACTGACGGCTCAGGAGGCCAGGTACCACGTCGTGCTGGAAGAGATGGAGACAGTCTTCAGGGAGCCTCCCGAGCCCCAGAGCCTCTAGAGGCTCAGGGCTCCGGTGGCTCGTGAGGAGCCGTTCCTTCAACACGTGGCCTCAGCTGCACCAACTCTACTTCATCTACAGAACCAAGTGACATCTTCCAAGTTCATTTAAGCTGGGAGCGCCCCTCGGGCTGCATTATTCCCAAGCCACATGGGTCCATCCCTGTGGCATGTACCCCTTTTGCTTAAGTCTTTGGCTTACCTTGTTGGGGGCGCCCCTCGGGCTGCATCATCCCCACATCACTCAGGCCAGACCCGGTGGCATGTATGTTCCTGCATTTACCTAAGTCGATCTGCTCTTCATGCTTAACCTGCCAACTGCTATCACCTGCTCGATCATCGCCTCCCTCTGGGCCTCTACACAGGCACGACGCTGGTGCATGGGTCCGTCCCTGCCACGACCGACAAATCTGAGTGGTCGAGCTCTGGCTTGCGGCACGCGCCGTGAATGTCACCTTACCAGGCCCTCAGTGCCATCACTTCATCTGGACCAACCAGCGGCAGGCAGGCGGCAGTAACGGCAAACCATGTTTCTTCTTGTTCCTGTCCACAGGGACCCCGCGGGAAGGATAGCAGGTGGCACCGCGAGTCTCCTTTTCTCTTGTGCGATTCGCTTGCGCATTAAAAGGGGGGCTCCTGAGCATCGCGACTCAGGAGCTCTTACTGGCTCTCCAGCCCTCACCCCCAGGCCTTGACCACGGCATCGAGACCTGGCATACCAGTGGCGGATGAGCTCGCTCGAGGGCCGGGACCTGAGGACATAGAGCACTAAGAAGAGCTCGGGAGAAGGAAAACTCGTATGGACCGGCCTAGCTATGTTGCATAAGTTGGCGCGCAGCCCTAGCACAACATCAGGAATCACCGCAAAGTCAGCAAGATAAGTCTCGCCGTCGGATCGGCTAAATATTTGGGCCTAGTAGTCGCTCACACCATGCTGCAACCCCGTTGCGGCGAGGTCATCTTCCTTTCTTTCCTTACCATGGCCTCCTGGGCGCTAAGGGGGACCTCCTGAGCATCGCGCCTCAGGGGCTCTTACTGGACCTCAGGCCGCGCACCTCCTGGCCTTGACCAGGACATCACGACCTGGCATACCAGTGACGACTGTAGCCGCCTTGGGACCGGGACCCCTCAGCATAGAGCAACAAGCTATCACGAGGAAAGAAAGGGGGGATCGAGCCTTGACGGGACACTCGCTCATCAAATCTTCATAATAAGGAAGATAAGTACAAAGGCGTTGCAGATCCTTACATGCCCCACGGGGTGATTCATGATTCTTCGCAGGAAACAAAAGCTGATGCTAAGGGGATCCTATCTACATCCTTCCGTGGCGGACGCCATCATCAACAGTGGGCCACGGGAGGCCGACGCCAACCCCATCCAGATCAGTGGCGGCAGCGGCCGGATGCTGCAGCCCTGCTCTGAGCACACCGAGAGCTCGGGGGGACGTAGCTGTCGTCGCTCGTCTTCGGAGTCTTGTAGAGCTCAGGAGAACTGCTGGACTCCGAAGGGCTGCTGCTGCTGGAGTGGTCGCGAGCGGAGCGCGCATCAGCCTCGCGCTCTTCTCCGGAGCAACACTCCAGGCGACGGCCCTCGGCGTCGAAGACCTTGAAGAAGAGCTTGGAGGCGCTTTCATACTCGAAGTGGATTGCGAGGGTGCCCCTCGCATGATAGACCCGTGCGACCTTGCCCCAACCGCGAGTCATGAAGATCTTGCCGGTGGGGACCGCTTCAATCTCTGCTCCGGTCGCCGGAGTGCTGCAGTCGGCGTGGTGCAGCCAGAGCTTGAGAGGGCCCCTCAGCGGCATCACGTCGGAGAAGAACCGCGGGAAGCGGATCCAGGAGCTCGGAGGCATCAGCGGCCACAACACCAAATCGTGCGAGGAGTCCGCGGCATGGACGGCACGCGTCACCATGGCACGGTGACCCCGGATGCAGCATGGGTGGCGCTGCTCGTCACTTCGTCCTCCCGAGCCCTCGGCTTGGGCATACAAGGGTAGCGGGTACCACGATGGATGCCGCTCGCACTAAGGCCTCATCACCACATGCATCGCCGCTTCGTCACAGTGATGGATCGACCTCTTCTTCGGTGGGAGTGGCTCTGGGACATCCCGGGGGGCTTTTCCCTTCTCTTCAACGGAGAACCTTCTGATAGGCGCCATTGGAGCAAGCAGTAGAGCAAGGAGGAAGAAGCAAGCAAGCGAGGAAGAGATGGGCAACGGGGGCTCCGCCTCCTCCCCATTTATAGCAAGAGAAGGCCAACCAGTGTCTCCCACGATCGCAGGTAATAATGGTTTCCCTTGCATGTCGCAGGGACTTGTCAAGTCATGAAGTGGCCGAGGCAATGTAGGGAAGCGGAGACGCCCACGTCCAATCAACCGCAACACGTCGACCGAGGCCGTAGGCTTTTGGGGCCCGCGGTTCTCCGAACTTGACCCTTGGCTTTGCCGCGAAGCCAAGTCCGAGCGCACCTTGGGCCCAGGGGCTACTGTCGGCGTTCTGGGAACGATGGTCCCCAGACCTGCCTGCCTGCGGCCCATGGCATGGCTGAGCCAGCAGGCCGTACGGCCCGTCTTCACCAACAAAGCATCCAAAACCCTTGCGAGGGGCAAAGCCTCGCGAGGCGGACGATGCAAGACATCCTTTGGAGTGTCCTGGTCAGGCAGGCTCACGAGGAGCGGAGATACCAAGGCGGGGCGAACCTCACGAGATTCTCGTGACGTAAGCCATGACGATCAGTGCCAGGCGGGCGCCTGCGCGCGCAGCCTCCTTGTTTCCCCTTTGGTGCAAAGGAGGCAAGCGCAGCCGCGGAGTACCGAGGCCTCAGGCATAGGTTGCCATTTCGGTGCAACAAGAGCAAGACCAGGCGGACGGCAAGGCGGAGGTCATCGTGGAGCCCAAGGCGGCGTCACCCCAGAGCTTTTCACAGGCGAAGACCGCTTTTGTCAGGATAGCTTGTACTAGTTGTCCCCCTTCGAATTAGCCTGCCATTGTTGGCTCCCTTCCTGCTCAATATTTGGGAAGAGGACTAGTGCCTCTATAAATAGGACTAGCCACCATAGTAGGGGGGGGGGGACTGATCGGACCCAGAGATACACACAAGTCCGAAAGCACAAGAACACCTCAACCTCAGGAGGCTATTATTCCCCTTGTATTGTTCATCATCAACCCAAGAGGAAATCCACCACCACCACACTGGAGTAGGTTATTACACCACAACACTGGCCCGAACCAGTATAAACCCCGTGTCTTTCTGTGTTGCGAGTTCGTCGAGTTCGTCCACAAGATCTTAGCGAGCAAGAGGGTAGATCGGTAGGAGGAAAGGACTTCGCGCGCACCCCAGTGTTCGAACCTTAAGGGTTTGCCGGAACCCCACATCTGACATCCTCTTCCTCCCCTTTAAAAAGCTCAGCCAATATTTTTGCCAGAGCGGCGGGGGTATCTGGACCGTTCCGGCCATTACGGGAGGCGTCATCCTCTCTATTATAGTTCCACATGGGCAGCCCTCTGTATTGTAGCGATTGAACCCCACGTAGTATGGAGATCGCCATTACATCGATTATTGTAAGTCCGAACTGAGCGAGCGTCTTTATCTTGCTCATAAGCTAGTGAACTTCTACGCTATCCTCCTCTTCAAGACTCTGAGGACACCAACTGTGGCGTTTCTTCAGCGGAACGCCTGCAAATTCAGGAAGACCCTTTCGACCTGGGTCGGGAAGCATGACGTCCTCAATATAGAACCATTCGGAAGGCCATTCTTTGGTTGCCTTCCTTGGTGTGCCGGAAAGATATCCAGTATCAGCGATGCGCCATACTTCGGCTCCGCCCACATCAAATATTGACCCCTCGTGGTTATGCGGGACAAGACAGAACAACTTCCTCCATAGCTCGAAATGAGCCTCAATACCCAAGAATAATTCACATGAAGCGACGTAACCCGCGATGTGTAGAATGGAGGCAGGGGTGAGGTTGTGCAACCAGAGGCCATAGTATTCCAGAAGCCCTCGGAGGAACGGATGAATGGGAAATCCAACACCCCTTAGCAGGTAGGGGACGAAACATACTCTCTCTCCCCCGGATGGATTGGGGAAGTCCTCTGCCGGAATCTCGCCGTTGAAGGAATCTAGCCCCGCTCGAACAGGAACTAGTTCTGCAGGGGGAAGAAATCCCTGCATCTGCAGCTCCGTCAATTGACTGTGGGACACTGAACACCTCTCCCACTGGCCCTTCTTTGGGCCAGAACAGGTGGAGGAGCTGGGGACACTAGCCATGCTGGAATGGTTTTTCTCGAGCAGTTTCCGGGGATTTCCTTGGTATGGTGCCAAATGGATCTAAGATCTGATCTCTTTAAATAGGTGCTCTCCCTTGCATGGCGGGGTGTTATCTGCAAAAATACCCTGACCTTCCACATTCACTTGGCACATGGGAGGCGAAGTTATTTAACGCGCAGAACCCGAGGGGAGCGACATGGAACCAATGGCCGAATACATCACTTGGAGATCATTAAAGGAGGAACCCGCCTTGCAATGTCGAAAGACAATTTGTGTGCCGAAAACCTCGCTACTGAAGACTGGTTCGGGGGATACTGAGGGAGTCCTGGACTAAGGGGTCCTCGGGTGTCCGGCCTATTATCCATGGGCCAGACTGATGGGCTATGAAGATATGAAGGCCGAAGACTGTACTTGTGTCCGAATTGGACTCTCCTTGCCATGGAAGGCAAGCTTGGTGACCGACTATGAAGATTCATTCTTAATGTAACCGACTCTATGTAAACCCTAGATCTCCCGAGTGTCTATATAAACCAGAGGGGTTAGTCCGGAAAGGATATATTCATCACCATAGTCATATAGGCTAGGCTTCTAGGGTTTAGCCATCTTGATCTCGTGGTAGATCAACTCTTGTAACACCCATATTCATCAATATTGTAAGTGCATCTAGTGCCACCCCTAGTTGGTCTTGGAGTATGGACAACAAACCAGGTTGATGGACTAATGTGTTTGTGAGAATTGCAGGATAACACAGGTAGAAGTCCCTCATTGATTCGGTTTTCCTACCAGAGATGACCCCTAAAAATGTATGAAGACATTGAAGTCAAAGGTGGTATGTGAAGACATTCACATTCAAGACTATGACAAAAGAAGACATCGCGTGAAGACTATGGAGCGCGAAGACTTAGTTGTTTCGTCGTTCTTTTTCTTCTTTGTTGAGTCATAGGAACCACCGTATTGTTAAGTGGGGTCCATGTAAACCAGTCAGAATGACTGAAGTGATGCTTAACTAAAATCCTATGTCTTCGAGCAAAGACAATGAGAGAAAATCTTATCCAGAGCTCGATAAGTCAGCTTTGCTTGTAGCTCAAGTAAAGTTGTCGTGTTTGTTTGAAATATGACTATTGGAACATGTGTCAGTTCCTTAGTGACCCAGAGTCATTTCGGACAAATCAGGTCGGGTTGCCTAGTGGCTATAAATAGCCCACCCCCTACACCATAAATTGGTTGGCTGCTCAGAGTTAGTGCACGACTTTTGTCGTTTGAGAGCAACCCACCTCGAAGGCTTTGAGAGAGAAATCCTTGCGAGGAAAAAGCCCTAAACACCTAGAAACAAAGAGTGTTAGGCATCACTTAAGTCTTCTTGTCTGTGTGATCTGAAGACTTATTACACTTGAGGACTGTGAATCCTCCAGCCGGTTAGCCGTCGCATTCTGAGCATCCAAGAGTCATTGTGGATCGCCGGTGAACGAAGTCTATGAAGGTTTGGAAGTCTACCTTGAAGACTTACCAGAGTAATTGGGCCAGGACCGGGTGTCCTTAGCTCAAGGTTAATAAGGTGAAGACGCGGTCTTCTGAGTTGAATCTCAGCCTCCCTAACGAGACGTACAGTTGTCACAGCAACTGGAACTGGTCCAACATATCATTGTCTTCAACGAGCCACTGGTTCTATCCGTCCCATCTCTTTATTTGCAGATTGGTCCTTGTGAAGTCATTGCCTGTTTGCATTATCTATTTGTCTTCACTGTGTGACTACTTGTTCTGATTGGCTTCATACTATCTTCCATCCTGATCTATACTGCCTGGCTGCTATTAGTCTTTGTGCTTTCATTTCATTGAATACTTGACTATGGCTTGCTTAGTGTAGTCTAACTTCCGCTGCATGGTAATAGGTTTATTTCTATCGTTTGTCTTCGAAACCTCCATGTTTTGAAGACTTTCATAAAAATCGCCTATTCACCCCCCTCTAGTTAATCACTAGCACTTTCAATTGGTATTAGAGCAAGGTACTCCCTTGTTCTGTGTGATTCGGTTTAACCACCTGGAGTTTGAGCTATGTCGACTACAGGGATAATCAAAGTCTCTGCTGGTTGCCCAGTCTTCGATGGAACTGAATATCCCTACTGGAAGAATAATATGTGCATGCATCTGGAAGCCATTGATGTCGACCTCTGGTATGTCGTCAAGAATGGCGTCCCCAAGGCTGGTGAAGGTGTCACCGCTGCTGATGTCAAGAAGTTCGTTCAACTGGATTCCACTGCCAAGAACATCATCTGTGGTCATCTGACCACAGGAAAGTATGGCCATGTGAGTGCTTTGGAAACATCCAAGCTAGTCTGGGACTGGATCTGTTTGGTTTGCGGGCGAGTCTGATCTGGGACGGGATGGGATGGATCGGTCTAGGTCATTGGAGGAAGAAGCAGGCCATGGCAGTGACGGTTCCGACGACATGGGGGCGAGGGAGTGGCCCGATCCGGCAGGGCCCGGCCAGATTCCGGCGGATCTGGTCGACGCGGATCCATTCCCGGTGGTGAGGATGCTTGGGGCCACGCGAACGTGGAGATCCGGGGCGTCCATGGGGCTCCTGCGAGGTTCCACTGAGAGAGAGAGAGAGAGCTCGCAGGTGAGAGGGAGAGAGAGAATGAGAGAGAGAGCTGACGGGAGGTGAGGCGCAAGGGGCCGGCCTGCTGGTGGAGGTGATCACCGGCGGCGGGGCTCCGGTGGCCGGCCGGTGCAGGGCCGCAGGGTCCGGCTCCGGCGAGGTCGCCGGCCGGCAGGAGGATGAGGCGGCGAAGCGAGCGGGCGCTCGGGCGCGCGCGTGCACCTGCGGGCTGTGACGGCGGCGCCTCGGGCCTGCGTGGGCCCGCGATGGGCTCTAGGGGCCGCGTGGTGGTGGGAGGCGGCGGCGACATGTGGTGGCCTCCGGTTGGTCGAGGGAGCGGCGGCGATGATGTGGCGGCCTGCCATTGGACGGAGCGACGTGTCCGGTGGACATGTCTGGCGAGGATGGACATGTCCGGCGGCGCGAGGAGGAAAATGACTAGGGTTAGACCCGAAATTTTGGAGGGATGCACATATTTATAGGTAGAAGGAGGTAGGAGTGTCCAAATGGGGTGCGGTTTTCGCCCACACGATCGTGATCCGATGACGGAGAACATGGAGGTGGTTTAGATGGGTTATTGGGCTGTTTTGGAGGGGTGTTTGGCTGCAATACAAAAGAGGCTTTTGCGGTTACCCGGTTAACCGTTGGGGCATCAAACGGCCTCCAACTAGAATGAAATTTGACATATGGTCTACCGGTGGTGTACCAAGGCCACTTGACAAATCTCGACCCATTTCGAGAACGTTTAACTCCCGCTGACGAAAAGATACAAGAGGGGTGCGCCTGGTGCATGTGGGAGTGTCGGATTGCGAAACGGAGAACGGGGAAAAGGTTCGAACGCATAAGACGAACACAAATGCAAATGTGATGCACATGATGACATGATATGAAATGCATCACATGAACAAAATGCAAAACAAAAGACAAAAACCCAACCACGAAGGGAAAATCATAACACATAGCCGAAAATGGCAAGAGTCGGAGTTACAAATATGGAAAGTTGTATTCGGGGCATTACAGGCGCCTCCACTTGGACCTCCTGGAAGGCTGGTGTAAGTGCATCAAGTGCCACCCCTAGTTGGTTTTGGAGTGTTGATGACAAAGTTGGTTGAGTAACTAATGTGTTTGTGAGAATTGCAGGATAACACAGGTAGTAGTCCCTCATTGATTCAGTTTACCTACTGGAGATGACTCCTAAAAATGTGTGAAGACATTGAAGATAATGGTGGTATGTGAAGATATTCACATTGAAGACTATGACATGAGAAGACATCGCATGAAGTCTTTGGAGTGTGAAGACATAGTTGTTTCATAGTTTCATTTTCTTCTTTGTTGATTCATAGGAACCACTGTACTGTTAGGTGGGGTCCAAGTGAACAAAGTCAGAGTGACTAAAGTGATGCTCAACCAAATCCTAAGTCTTCGAGCAAAGACAATGAGAGAAAATCTTATACATAGCTGGATGACTCAGCTTTACTTGTACCCCAAGTCAAGCTGCCGCATGGTCTGAAATCTGACCGTTGGAACACGTGTCAGTTCCTTAGTGACCCAGGGTCATTTCGGACAAATCAGGTCAGGTTGCCTAGTGGCTATAAATAGCCCACCCCCTAAACCATAAATAGGTGGCTGCTTAGAGTTAGTACACGGCTTTTGTCGTTTGAGAGCAACCCACCTCCGAAGCCTTTGAGAGAGAAATCCTTGCAAGGACAAAGCCCACCCAGAGCCAAAGAGTGTTAGGCATCATGAAGTCTTTCCGTCTGCGTGATCTGAAGACTTGTTACACTTGAGGACTGTGAATCCTCTAGCCGGTTAGGCGTCGTGTTCTGAGCATCCAAGAGTCATTGTGCATCGCCGGTGATCGAAGTCTGTGAAGGTTTGGAAGTCTACCTTGAAGACTTACCTAAGTGATTGGGCGAGGACTGGGTGTCCTTAGCTCAAGGAGAATAAGGTGCAAACACGGTCTTCTGAGTTGAATCTTAGCCTCCCTAACCAGACATACAATTGTCCTAGCAACTAGAACTGGTCCAACAAATACTTTGTCTTCACCAAGCAACTGGTTCTATCTCTTCTTACTCTTTTACATACAGTTTGTCTTCGTGAAGTCATTGACTGCTTGCATTATCTGTTTGACTTCACTGTGTGACTACTTGTCCTGATTGGCTTCATACTATGTTCCATCCTGATCCATACTACCTAGCTGCTAATAGTTTTCATGCTTTCAATTCATTGAATTCTTGACTATGGCTGGCCTAGTGTAGTCTAGCTTCCGCTGCATGTGAATAGGTTCATTTCTATCGTTTGTCTTTGAAACTTCCATGTTTTGAAGACTTTCATAAAAATCACATATTCACCCCCCCTCCAGTCAATAACTAGCACTTTCAATTGGTATCAGAGCAAGGTACTCCCTTGTTATGTGTGATTCGGTTTAACCACCTGGAGTTTTAGCTATGTCGACTGCAGGGATAACCAAAGTCTCCACCGCGTGCCCTGTCTACGATGGCACTAATTACCCCTACGGGAAGAAAAGGATGCATATGCATCTTGAAGCCATTGATGTCAACCTCTAGTATGTCGTCAAGAATGGCGTTCCTAAGGCTGGTGAAGGCGTCACCGTAGCTGATGCCAAGAAGTTCATTCAACTAGATTCTACTATGAAGAACATCATCTATGGTCATCTGACCAAAGGACAGTATGGCCGTGTGAGTGCTCTGGAAACGTCGAAGCTAGTCTAGGACTGGCTCTCCAAGGTCAACAAAGGTGTCTCAACCCAGAGAGATCAGAGAATAAGTGTCCTTCACAACCTCTTCAACCGCTTCAAGAGAAACGACAATGAGAATGTTCAGCTCACGTTTGATCGACTCACTAACATCACAAATGAGCTTCAAGCCCTCGGCGCTACTGAGATCACCAAGCATGAAGTCGTCAAGACACTCCTGAGATCGCTTGACAGCTCGTTTGACACCCTAGGCCTGATGATTCAACAACGCCCTGACTTCAAGACACTCGATCTGTCTGACATACTTGAAAGGCTCAACACACATGAGTTTCAGCTTTCTAAGAAAAGAGACATCTACAGTCCCAACTATGGGCGAACTCGTGATTTGAAGGCAAAAGTTGTTTCCTCATCTGAAGAAGAATCTGATTGCAGTTCTGATGATCCTAAAGACATTGGAAAAGGAGCTTGCTATGCTTGTGAAGAAGTTCCAGAAATTCACCAAGAAGAAAGGCTTCAGAAAGTCCTCACGATCCAGCTCAAGGAATGATGAAGCTTCTGCTCATGACTACAAGAAGAGAACATGCCACAAGTGCAAGAAACCTGGTCACTACATCTCTGAGTGTCCGCACTGGGACAATGAGAACAACAACAAGAAGAAGAGCAAGGAATATGATTCTGACGACAAGAAGAAGAAGAAATACTCAAAGTCTTCTTCCAAGTCTTCATCAAAGTCTTCATCACACAAGAAGAGCTCATATGGCAAGGCTCGTGCGTTTGTTGGCAAGGAAATGGATTCAGAGGAGGATTCTGCTTCCGAGGAGGCGGAGGTGGAGTCTGAGGAGGAGTCTAATTCTGGCGTTGCAAGTCTGGCTACAGCCTACGTTGCCAAGTCCATCTTCAACACTGAAGACAATGACTTCATCATTGACGCCAATGCTAATGACAAGGACAACTCCGCTCCCACCTACTGCTTCATGGCACGCGGTGCCAAGGTAAACTCACGCACTACTCACTATCAAACATCCAGTGAAGATGACTCTCATTGTGGTTCCAAACCCAGCTACAAAACACTTGCTAAAATTGCAACTGAACAACAGAAGGCTATGGAACATATTCAAAAACTGTTAGACAAAAGCGATGACCTCTTAGACGCTGAAATGACTCGATCTCAGTCCTTAATTGAAGACATAAAAAATCTTCATGTTAAGTATGAGGAACTTGAAAGTCGTCATGAAACGCTCTCAACAACTCATGAAAAGATTTCCTATGATTATCTTCAAAGGAAGAAAGATCTTGAGAAATTGTGAGCGGCTCATGAAGATCTTCAAAAGGAAAACGAGTCACTTCGCACCAAACAGATCAGTTCCGCTCAGGAAGGATTTGAACCACCATGTCTTAAATGCATTGAGCGTGACAATGCTACTTCTGTTGCTGGATGTTCTACTGCTGCTACTGTTGCAATATCTTCAACTGTTGATGTGGTAACTAACCCCTCTGCTGAGGATGCCACATCTATTGCTGATGAAAATGCTAGGTTGAAGACATTGCTTGAAACAGGGATGTACAAAAGTCTCAAAGGGCATCAGACACTATGTGATGTCCTCAAAAGGCAGATACTGAACCGAAACACTAGGAAAGAGGGTGTTGGGTTCAAAAGGAAAATGAATGCTGATGGCTCTTACTGGAAACCAGAGCAGTACCCCAAAACCACATGGGTTGCTGCAAAGGAACCTTCAGTGGATCCATCCACCCTATCTGGCTTCACTTGTGCTAATCCCATTGTTATTGATGAATCCTTTGATGCAAACTATAAACTGTTTAAGAATCAGAATGGTGAAGTGTTTGCTAGGTATATTGGTACTAACTGCAGGAATGGGCCACCTATGAAGAAAGTCTGGGTGCCGGGAAAATCTTCATGTGTATGTCGTCATGACACCACAAGTGAAGAAGACAAACCCCAGACCACGGGCTTCATACAGACAGAGGACTCACCTAAGTCGCACTAACGCAAATGTTCTGCAGGGAAACCATACTCAGGCCTATGAATATGAGCGTGTTTCATCAAACCGCCATGTTCATAAGACCACGTACTACTCTGCTTATTCTTATGAGTACTATTGTCCACCTGCAAGACTATTTGCTAGGGCTCCAAAGCCAAAGTTCTCAGATGCTGCACTTAGACTCATTGCTTCGAAGCCACCCTTGAAGATGTGGGTGGCTAAGAAAGCTTAACTCTTTTTTGCAGGGAAGGGTCTCCGGCCGAAAATCAAATGCGTCTGAAGCTATTGCCGGGGACCTTAAACATCTTGTAGGGTGCAAGATAAATGCCCAAATGGTCTTATTATGTATTTTGTTCCTGAGTCGCTTGCTACTTCCCTATCAGTCCTAACCTTGATCTAAGCTTTCATAATCCACTTGCTCGCCAAATGTTTATGCTTCACAATTCTCTTCGTGAAGCTTACCCCCTAACTGCACTATAGGGTATGACACCAGCTGCTTCACAATGGATTATTGATAGTGGATGTACTAATCACATGACTGGCAAGCGAAGTCTTCTCATGGACTCAACCTTACGTCCATCTGACAAGAGTCACATCACATTTGCTGATACTGGTAAAAGCAAGGTATTGGGTCTAGGTAGAGTTGCAATCTCAAGGGATCAGCACATGGATAAACTGATGCTTGTTGAATCCCTTGGTTTCAACTTCATGTTTGTCTCAATGCTTTGCGATTTAAACATGATTGTGATGTTTGGAAAATACCGTTGCCTTGTTCTAATGGAATCTGACAAGTCTCTAGTCTTTGAAGGGTATCAGAAAGATGCTTTGTACATGGTAGATTTCTCAGCAGGACCACAGCTTGATGTATGTATTCTTGCAAAAGCTTTAGAATGCTGGCTCTGGAATCGGAGGCTAGGGCATGCTGGCATGAGGAATTTGCACACTCTTGCAAAGAAGAAGCATATCATAGGCATCGAGGGCGTCAAGCTCAAGAAGGAGCACTTATGCGGTGCCTGCGAAGCTGGAAAGATGGTGAGGGCCAAGCATCCCTCGAAGACAATCATGACAACGGTTCAACCCTTCGAACTGCTACACATGGACCTCTTCGGTCCCACTCACTACTCAACTCTTACTACTACTGCTTGTATCTATGGCTTCGTCATTGTTGATGATTATTCAAGATATACATGGGTGCATATAATCCTCTACAAGACTGAAGGCCGGATGTCTTCAGACGCTTCGCCAATCGAGCCATGAACAACTATGGCGTCAAGATCAAGCACATGAGAAGTGACAATGGCACTGAATTCAAGAACACCGGCCTCGACACTTATCTTGATACTTTGGGCATCACTCATGAGTTCTCAGCTCCGTACACGCTGTAGCAGAATGGCATCATGGAACGCAAGAACAGAACACTCATCGAGATGGCCCGGACGATGCTCGATGAATACAAGACTCCAAGAAAGTTCTGGCCTGAAGCCATATCATCAACCGGGTTTATCTTCACAAGCTTCTGAAAAAAACATCCTATGATCTCCTCACTGGTAAGAAGCCAAATGTCAGTTACTTCAGAGTATTTGGTGCCAGGTGCTGGATCAAGGATCCACATCACACTTCAAAATTTGCACCGAAAGCACATGAAGGTTTTATGCTTGGATACAGAAAGGATCCATACTCCTACAGAGTCTTCAACCTCTTTCACTATAAAGTGGTTGAAACTGTGGATGTGCGGTTCGATGAGACTAACGGCTCGCAAAGAGAGCACCTGCCAAATGTGCTAGATAAAGTTCCATCTAGTGAATCCATCAAGCTTATGGGAACTGGAGAAATCATACCATCTGAAGCACAGCCCAAAGAGGAACTCATCATCTCTGCACCTGATCAACCTGAAGACAATGCTCAGCCTGAACACAATCCTTCTAACGATGACAATGATCAGCAAGAGCAAAATCTTCGTCATGTTCATTCTCGTGTTGCAAATGAAGTACAGATTGAGAAATAATTGATAGCATCAATGCACCTGGTCCACTCACTCGTTTAAGGGCAACACAACTAGCAAATTTCCGTGGGAACTTCGCATTCGTCTCAATATCTAAACCCAACAAAGTTGATGAAGCCTTGATGGAACCTGAATGGATTCAAGCTATGCAAGAAGAGCTTCAACAATTTGAGCTGAATAATGTATGGGAACTGGTCAAGCGTCCTGATCCTTGTAAGCACAATATCATAGGCACTAAATGGATATATCGCAACAAGCAAGATGAGCATGGTCAAGTTTTCAGAAACAAGGCTTGTCTTGTTGCTCAAGGATACACTCAAGTTGAAGGAATTGACTTCGATGAAACATGTGTTCCTGTGGCTAGGCTTGAAGCTATACGCATACTGCTGGCCTATGCAAATCATCGTAAATTCTTCTGTATCATATGGATGTGAAGAGTGCCTTTCTCAATGGCAAGATTGAAGAAGAAGTGTATGTTGCACAACCGCCTGGCTTTGAAGATCCAAAACATCCTGACATGGTTTATAAGCTCAACAAGGCACTATATGGCCTCAAACAAGCCCCTCGTGCTTGGTATGACACACTCAAGGACTTCCTGAAGAGCAAAGGCTTCAAACCTGGTTCCCTGGATCCCACGCTCTTCACGAAGACATATGATGGTGAATTGTTTGTGTGCCAAATATATGTGGATGACATTATCTTCGGCTGCACTAATTAGAAATACCGTGATGAGTTTGGATACATGATGCAAGAGCAATATCAGATGTCCATGATGGTTGAGTTTAAGTTCTTCCTTGGTCTTCAAATTCGTCAGCAAAGAAATGGCATCTTCATATCTCAAGAGAAATACCTCAAATATTTCCTGGGGAAGTTTGGAATGCAAGATTGCAAAGGTTACACGACGCCAATGCCAGCTAAACACCATCTGGGTCCCGACGACAATGGTAAAGAGTTTGATCAAAAGGTATACCGCTCCATGATTGGTTCTTTGCTTTATTTATGTGCATCTAGGCCAGATATTATGCTTAGTGTTTGCATGTATGCTCGATTCCAAGCGGCACCAAAGGAATCGCATCACTTAGCAGTGAAGCGAATTCTTCGATATTTGGCTCACACCCCAACACTAGGATTATGGTATCCAAAGGGCTCAGAATTTGATCTAGTTGGATTCTTGGATGCTGATTATGTTGGTGACAAGGCGGATCACAAGTCTACATCAGGCACATGTCATTTTCTAGGACGATCACTTGTATGTTGGTCTTCAAAGAAGCAGAACTGTGTATCTCTCTCCACTGCTGAATCTGAATACATTGCTGCTGGGTCTTGCTGCGCTCAGCTTCTATGGATGAAGAAAACTCTAAAGGACTATGGCATCCATCTGAAACAAGTACCACTCTACTGCGACAACGAAAGCGCCATCAAGATTGCCAAGAACCCAGTTCAGCACTCGAAGACAAAGCACATTGAAATTCGTCATCACATTCTCATAGATCATGTCATGAAGGAAGATATTGATATCATACATGTCAACACTAAAGAGCAACTGGCAGATATCTTCACAAAACCCTTGGATGAGAAAAGGTTTTGCAAGTTACGGTGTGAGCTAAATATCTAGGAATCCTCAAATGTCCTGTGATCAGGCACACATCCTAACACTTATGCATGTTGATGACTTAGATGTGCAACACACGAAGTAAAGTATATCTTCAATCAATGAAGACTTACATTCTGAGTGTGAATACATTAACGTGGAATTTGACTTCGGAGCGCCACGATAATTGTGCGCCGTGTCTGGGTCTAATACTTCCTATACGGTGGGTAACGCCACCACCAAATTCTTCCTTTAGAAGTGTTTTTCTCATGGCGTTACTTTTGCAAAGTCTTCACACTTGATTTGTCTTCAACATTGATTTGCTTTCTTGATTATCTTCACAATGTTGACTTGGTATATGCATATATTAAGTGTTATGTCCTCTACAGCATTCGCTTATAGCTATGTCTTTTCATTTGAATCTTTTGATCTAAGTGAATGTGATCGGACCCTAACCTCTCTATGCTTCTACCTCAAATCTATCTATCCAAATCATATGCATTCTATTGAAACTGTCGAATGTCTTCTCTGCGTCCTTGTCAGCAGAAGACACAAAGACAAACATTTAATTTGTTTTAAATGCTTAATCATTATTGCCTGAAACCCAGAGAAGCCGGAACGACCGCCCGACAATCCAGACGGGCGTGGGAACATGGAACTGCTTTCAATGTGTTGCATGTTCACCACGTGTCCCTCAGAGGTGAACCGCCAGGGGCACCTGCGTAATTGCGCTGTGCCGTTCTTTTCCTTATAAATACATGTCCCCTCACGGTCAAAAATCGTTCTTCCACCTCTCCACCTCGTCAAAACCCTAGCGCCTCTGCTAGCTCTCGATGACATCGGCGACGAAGCGCTTAGCTGCCGCGACTTCACCGACGCCGTCCTCACGCCGGCCGCGGACATCGTCTTCTCTGCCGCCGCCATAGGTGTCCTCCGTCGCCAAGTTAGGGCACGGTGGATCGAACTGCTTGGTCTCCTACTCTTCCCGTCTAGTAGTTCATCGTGTGGTAATTAAAATCTCACTTTTTACCGTCCTTTGATCTAATCGATTCATCCTTCTTCACCAAAAGTGGTTTCTGCGACTACAAACTTGGATCTATCTAGTTCTGCATCTCATACTATGCCTAGCATATTCACTTATGCATCTAAACTAGTTAGATCCTCACTTGTACCTATTCTTGGATTTGTACAAATCTGGAACCAACTTCAAACACATAAGTGAATGTCTTCGCGTTATGAGGTCAATGTCTTGAAACTGATTTATCTTCAAAATCTTATGAGAATGCATATCATCTCTTCCCCTTCCCTTGCATCTTTACTGCTGTCACAAGTACATGTCCGTGGGAGAATCCCTTGGTTCTCATAGTCTGCATTCATTTGTAGAATTCTTACAGCATCATATCAACTCTCCTGAAGCCATTTCTTGTCTGACCAAGAAGCCTTTGTCAGTGTTGAAGCCATACAGTTTGAACTTCATGGCTTCGCAAAAGTCAGTGAGGAAGGGCGGCAGACAGCGCCGCGGGGAAACATCAAAGGATTTGCCAGCTGATCTACATGAACTGTACAAAACTGATCCTGAAGAAACCTATAATGAACGCAGAACTCGAATCCAATGGATTCGAAGATATTGGGCCGAGCAATGGTTTAAGTACAAATTCGTCACCAAGGAGTATGCTAAGAAGAATGCTATCAAGCGTCCCTGGGGAGATATTCTCTATAAAAATCTTCAACCCAAGACCAGAACTGAAGCCATTGCTCAGGGTTTCTTCCCTTGCATGGTCCGTGGACCTCAACCTACTGATGCTCATCCCACATCTCTGCTATGGTGTCGGGATGACAATATGTTCAAGCGCAACTTCCAGTTTGCCAAGAATTCGGCCAAGGAGAACAAGAAATCTTGGGGATTATAATTCAATCCTGGCCCCTCTACGCCTCGTGCTGATGGCACACGCGAAGCTGAACCAAATCTGGTTGGGCCCTTCTATGACTTAGAAGATCTCATCACTCATATCAGGGTTCAAGGGGCGGATGTGGATCGACCTGCAGATGACGTTGACTCTGATGAATCGCCTCCACCTCCGAAGCCGAAGAAGCAAAAGAAACCCAAGGCTCCGAAGCCTTCCTCTCCACCAAAAGCTTCACGAGTGAAGCCCTTGGCTACCGCTCCACCTGCACCAAGTGTGCAGTCTGAAGATCTCTCTCGCGTCTCCAAGACCGAGATGAAGAAGAAGAAGCCTATGCACTCCTCCTGTCCTGCTCTGACCCCTGCTGCCATTCTGAGAAATGAGGCTATTGATCTGTCAAGTGACAATGATCTTACCAATGACGCTCTTGAGCTGTTGATTAAGAGCAAGCAGCATGCAGAAATCTTCAATGATCTTCCCCTCTTAGATGTTGAGATTATGAACAAGTTCATCGATGAATGGTTTGACAATCCAGAACTCAGTTTTGACGATCTACAACTTCCAATTGGCCTCAGCGTCTCCTTCGACGGCGCCATTGCTTCTGAGTTAGCTCTTGCTCAGAAAATTGTTGAGCTGAAGCACAAGATTGATTTTGAAAAGGCTCAGTTCAAGAAGCATATGGCCAGACTCAGTGTGAAGGATGTGCAGAACTTCAAGATCATGCTACACGAGCTCAAGGAAGCATTTCTCAAGAAACGTGATGAAGCCGAAGGTTCTCATGAGCGCATGAAGAATCTTGCTGCCAAATGTGTTCAAGCCTACAATGAAGCTGAAAAGCGCAAGGCCTTGGGGCGACCATGCATCAACCCCAAAATGGCTGCCAAGAAGAAGAAGAAGCCAGCTTTGGCAGAACCAAAAGCATCAAGGCAGGAAGAACCTCACATTGTCTTCCCAGCCAGTATGACAAGCTCTAAGCCTAAGGTCCCCATAGTGGCTTTAGAATTCAAGAAAACTAGAGCAGCTGAAGCTGAAGCCAGAAAAAGGAAAAATCTTGAAGCATCTGATGACGCACCCTCAAAGAAGAAGCGCAAAACCAAGAAAGATCGGGCTGCTCCCACAGAGCCCCTTGTTGTCGAGCCCATTTCTATTGCTCGTCCTGAATCCACACAACAAGAAAGATGTATGATAGTTCATGAGCCTGCTTCCATAGAGGCTCCTGAAGCTGAAGATATTACAGCTGTTGACCCCACCGCAACTGAAGACATTGGTCACCATGACAATGTAGCAAATGATGAAGTCCTTCCTCAGATTGAACACAATGTGGTATCATCGCCTGTGCTCATGCACAACGAGCTCATTAGCATTGGTCGTCCTCTGACACCAATTGCTCAAGGCGCATCTTGGGCTGATCACCCACAAGAACAAGACACCCCAAGTACTCCCCAACCATAAGTCACCTCACCAGTGCAAGATGATGATGACTTTGAGGCCCAGCCAACTCCATCTCCACAGGCGTCACCAGCGTTACGCAGGCTTCACAAAGGACCATGGCCCCAAGTCACTCTTCCGAGCGTTCCAGAAGGAGAAGTGCACCACCGATCTGTTGCATGTCAAGTGTTCCCAGAAGCCACTCCAACTGTGAACGTCTCTGAGTCTGAAGCCAAAACGGCTGAAGATATTCCGGCTGCATCAACCGATGATAAAGAAGAACCAAGAGTTGAAGAAAAACGAGTTGCAACTTCCCCAGTCCACCAAGATGTTGCTCCCGAGGAAAATGTGTCCAACCCTCTAGCCACACAAGTGGAGGTTGAAGCTAACATCACCACCACCAACAACACTGCTGACGACACTGA
The DNA here is from genome assembly GCA_034509565.1 of Triticum monococcum. NCBI lineage: Eukaryota > Viridiplantae > Streptophyta > Magnoliopsida > Poales > Poaceae > Triticum > Triticum monococcum. The sequence goes on from CM067847.1 coordinate 345,299,286, forward strand.
TGTTTTCATGCTCGAAGCCAATAATGAAGCACCTAAAGCCAATGTGGCCCCTGAAGCCAATGCTGCACCAGACGTAATCATTCCTCCTGAAGCTATTGTGCCACTTGCAGCCCATGTCAACGAAAATGCCAATGCTCATGTACCCCCTCCAAGACCTCATACCATTGAGCTAGCATTTGATCATGGTCAGCCTGTTATGGTCCGATGGCCCATTCTGGTTCCTCCACCTGCTGTGGGTCCACAATTTGACTATCATCTCGAGCACAGGCCTCAAGTCCAGAAGCCCAAGCCAAGACTTCCAAGATTCCCAGGCACTTCAACCTCACCTAGGGTCTTCAATGTGACTGGCTTCGTGGAAAATAACACCTTCTTCAATAGCGCCAAGAACCCATACTCCAAACCTCACATTTCATCGGATCGGTTCTGGAGCTATCAGCAGTGCAGCTACTATTCATGCGTCTTATACAATCAAGGGCACATATTTCCACATATGTGTCTCGACACTGAAGCTATAGCTAGCCTGCCCTGTCTAGGAGAAGCGTTGGATTGCTTTAGAGACGCTAGACTCCTGTAATTTGTCATAGACAAGGAACACTGGAATGAAGAGCTTCTATTACAGTTTTATGCAACTCTTCACATTCGCGGCTACAACAGGGATCCAAAGACTTGGGTCCTTGAGTGGATGACAGGAAATGTCCATCATGAAGCCAAAGCTCTTGATATCATTGAGCTAACTGGCCTGTCCACTCCAGGCGATCTGTTTGAACCTGGTTGTAGGCTTCAGCGTGATGCTTTGGAGAGCATTTTTCGGAAGCCCGAGCCCAACATGAGCCAGATGCTCAGTATGATGAAGCCTTTGCCTCCAGATGCTGAATATCCTCAGGCGTTCTGTGTTGAAGACCTTGAGTATCTGCCACGCACCATCTACGACATCATACGGCGAACTCTCTGGCCTATCAAAGGACATTCTCCAGCTGCAAAACTTGAAGGTACAATGAAGACATTGGTCTTCTATATTCTCAATGGCAAGAGCTTCAATGCACAAGATTTCTTCATTCGTCAACTAGCAGCATCAGGCTCAGACATCTTTGGACTGAAGTTCTATGCTCCATGGGTCATGCACCTCATCAATCTTCACTCTGGAATCAACTATCAGCCCTCTGCACGAAACCATCTTGTCTTTTTGCCAGAGGTCAATCTGTCTATTGATGCCATTTATCCTGACCCTGCAAAGGAGCCGCTATGTCTTCATAGTGCAGACCATTAAAGCTTCACTCAGCCTATTCCAAGTCATTATGTGCCCAATGCTATCACTCGTGTTTATGCATTGGCAGGCAATACTCGTGCCCCTCTTCAAGCCAACACAGAAAGCACTATGGCTCAAAGGCCTCGGAAGAGCTCTCGTGTTCTAAATGTCCGAGAACTTCTTGTCGCACTTCATCAAAAACAAGATAAGCATCATGACTAGCTAAAGCGTCAAATGCATAGTCTCTCGGTGGATGTCAATCACATTCGTAATCTTGCCACCAAGAACGCATTTGTCTCCCATGAAGCCTGTCGGCGATCTTGGAAGAGTCTAACACTTCTGTGCTCTGAAGATGATTTAAGAGATGATGGCTTCACAGAAAGATTCAAGTTTGACTCCACTCCTCCAAGGAATGCTCACTTGCGTCGGACTCCATCTCTTGAAGACTCTGAATACTCCTCTTCAACGGCTACTGTAAATGCCAGAGTCATCGAGGATGAAGATGATGTGACTTCTCCAACGTCTGCATCACCACATATTGACACTGCGCCGAGTTCTTCGACACCGCCAAACACCAACGATTTCCCTGCTGCTTCACCTACTCCCTCTGGGAACGAGTAGAAGCTCTATGTCTTCAAACCTTTTTGGTCCTTACTGACAAAAGGGGGAGAAGCATATGAGTTGATAGTCTTTAAGCGGGTCGATATGGGCGGTTGCTTTATATTTTTGCCTAGTGTATACAACTCTCGCTTTTTGATACATTTGGTTCTTTGAGTTGTAACACTTAAACTCGATGGTCATATGCTACTTATTTGCTATTCTGTGATGCGATGATAAATTCCACATGTGCAATGATAACTTCCGCACTTAGGTCATTTTGCAGATGTCCATTTTTCATTATGCATGTCATTATCTTTGATATATCCTTTCATGCATGATGAATTGTCTTCATAAGTAAAAGAGGAGCTCCGCAAGTACAACCTGTCATGTGCATTTGCATTCAAAAGCAAATTACTTATATGCACATCTTCAGGGGGAGCCTTTGCCACTTATGAAGACAATACCCTATCCTTTACAATTTCACATATTTTATTCCCCGTTGAAAACTTCAACCAGTTTGTCATCAATCACCAAAAAGGGGGAGATTGTAAGTGCATCTAGTGCCACCCCTAGCTGGTTTTGGAGTATTGACGACAAACCTGGTTGAGGGACTAATGTGTTTGTGAGAATTGCAGGATAACACAGGTAAAAGTCCCTCATTAATTCGGTTTTCCTACCAGAGATGACCCCTAAAAATGTATGAAGACATTGAAGTCAAAGGTGGTATGTGAAGACATTCACATTGAAGACTATGACAAGAGAAGACATCGCGTGAAGACTATGTAGCATGAAGACTTAGTTGTTTTGTCGTTCTTTTTCTTCTTTGTTGAGTCATAGGAATCACTGTACTGTTAAGTGGGGTCCAAGTAAACCAGTCAGAATGACTGAAGTGATGCTTAACCAAAATCCTATGTCTTCTACCAAAGACAATGAGAGCAAATCTTCTCCAGAGCTGGATAAGTTAGCTTTGCTTGTAGCTCAAGTAAAGTTGTCGTGTGTGTTTGAAATCTGACTATTGGAACACATGTCAGTTCCTTAGTGACCCAGAGTCATTTCGAACAATCCAGGTCAGGTTGCCTAGTGGCTATAAATAGCCCACGCCCTACACCATAAATTGGTTGGCTGCTCAGAGTTAGTGCACGGCTTTTGTCGTTTGAGAGCAACCCACCTCAAAGCCTTTAAGAGAGAAATCCTTGCGAGGACAAAGCCCTAAACACCCAGAGCCAAAGAGTGTTAGGCATCACTTAAGTCTTCTTGTCTGTGTGATCTGAAGACTTATTACACTTGAGGACTGTGAATCCTCCAGCCGGTTAGGCGACGTGTTCTGAGCATCCAAGAGTCATTGTGGATCGCCGGTGAACGAAGTCTGTGAAGGTTTGGAAGTCTACCTTGAAGACTTACCAGAGTAATTGGGTGAGGACTGGGTGTCCTTAGCTCAAGGGGAATAAGGTGAAGATGTGGTCTTCTGAGTTGAATCTCAGCCTCCCTAACCAGACGTACAGTTGTCACAACAACTGGAACTGGTCCAACAAATCATTGTCTTCAATGAGCCACTGGTTCTATCCTTCCCATCTCTTTATTTGCAGATTGGTCCTTGTGAAGTCATTGCCTGTTTGCATTATCTATTTGTCTTCACTGTGTGACTTCTTGTTTTGATTGGCTTCATACTATCTTCCATCCCAATCTATACTGCCAAGCTGCTATTAGTCTTTGTGGTTTCATTTCATTGAATACTTGACTATGGCTTTCTTAGTGTACTCTACCTTCCGCTGCATGGTTTTAGGTTTATTTCTATCGTTTGTCTTCGAAACCTCCATGTTTTGAAGACTTTCATAAAAATTGTCTATTCACCCCCCTCTAGTCGATCACTAGCACTTTCAAATATCAATCAAGCAGGACGTAGGGTATTACCTCCATAGAGAGGGCCCGGACCTGGGTAAACATTGTTTCCCCTATCTTCTATTACCATCGATCCTAGACGCACAGTTCAGGATTCCCTACCCGAGAGCTGCCGGTTTTGACACCAACACTGGGCGCGAAGTCCGGTAGGATGATCTAGTCGCGAACCGAGTCGACGTTGCGAACCTAGAAGTACGACTTGTTCCATAATTTTGCTGACTCATGCAAGACGGCGGCTGGGAACCAGACTCCACCGCCGATGCGCCACACGGCAACGCACGCGCCGCACTGGGCTGGCTCGCCCTTGGTCATGGTGCCGAGCTTGAGGTAGAAAAACCTGCCCCACAGCTCGAGTGTGGGCAGGACGCCGAGGTAGCCCTCACATAATGTGACGAAGGTGGAGAGAAGGACAACTGTGTTGGGCATGAGATGGTGGGGTTGGATGCGGTAGAAGTCAAGAAATTCGCGGAGTAAGCCGCTCACTAGTAGGCCGAAACCACGGAGGAAGTGGCTCCGGAAGACGACCAACTTGCCGGCCTGCGGTGCCGGCGAGATCTCCCACACGTCCCCAAGGACGCCTCGTTGGTATACACCACATCAAGTGAGGAACTCGACATGCCCGTCATGGACGTTCGAGCCGTTCCACACTCCCCTCACGCCATGGCTGATAGTGGCTTGGCGATGGCACGGTGAGGTCGGGTGACGGCGAGGCTGCGGTGGCGTGGAGTAGCCGAGCTATGATGAGCTGCGGCAGCACTACGATGGCAGAGCGGAGCAGCGGCAACGAGGAAGCAAGAGCAGAGGAAGAAGAAGATGGAGAGCGGAGGGGCGCGCCTGCCATCGGCCGCACCCCTCCCTCCTACGTATACGGAGGCAGCGGCGGAGCCGAAGGGGCAAGATGTCGGGGACGTGGGGATTAACCGCGCGCGCACCCCACACGTCCCCGCATATCATGCACCTTCAAGGCACGTAATTACTGCGCTTGGGAACGGAAACCATCCACCTCGGCCGCAACGGATCTGTGCGCTTGCCGAGGCCCTGTAGTGGTGGGCCTGGGCCTGCGGTGACGTCCCGTCACGCCCGTGGGCTGGCAGGCCGGCTCAGCCTACTGGTGACACGTGGTTCGCGAGCAATGGGCGGCGGGTGTGCCACCCAGCGGTCACCACCTGGCGCCCACCATGACGGTTCAAATTCACCAGGCGGTCGGCCCAGCCTCGGTCGGCTCCTGGCAAACGACATCTCCCAGCCGGACGAAGCTAAGACAGAAGACCTCTCGGAGTAGGAAGCTGCTGAGTGCTACTTCTTGAGATTGCGTTGGTTTTTCCCTTGAAGAGGAAAGGGTGATGTAGCAAAGTAGAGTAAGTATTTCCCTCAGTTTTGAGAACCAAGGTATCAATACAGTAGGAGACAATGCACAAGTCACTGAATACCTGCACGAACAAACACCAACTTGCACCCAACGCGATAAAGGGGTTGTCAATCCCTTCATGGTTATTCGCAAAGTGAGATCTAATAGAGATGGATAAACGGTAAAATAATATTTTTGGTTTATGGAACAAAAAGTAAAAGGTTGCAAAGGAAGTAAATAGGAAACAAAAATTGTAGATCGGAAACTTATATGATGGAAAGTAGACCTGGTGTCCATAGGTTTCACTAGAGGCTTCTCTCAAGATAGAAATTATTACGTTGGGTAAACAAATTACTGACGAGTGATTCAAAGAAAAGCACAAAGTTATGACGATATTGAAGGCAATGATCATGAACATAGGCATCACATCCGTATCAAGTAAACCGACTCCTGCCTGCATCTACTACTATTACTCCACACATCGACCAACTCCTGCCTGCATCTAGAATATTAAGTTCATCAGAAGAGAGTAACGCAGTAAGTAAGATGACATGATGTAGTGGGGTAAACTCAAGAAATATGATGAAAACCCCATGTTGTTATTCTCGATGGCAACAATACAATACGTGTTAGTTCCCCTTCCGTCACTGGGATCGAGCACTGCAAGATTTAACCCAAAGCTAAGCATTTCTCACATTCCATGAAAAACCAATCTAGTTGGCCAAACCAAATCGGCAGTTCGAAGAGACTTGCAATGATATCAAATCATGCATATAAGAATTCAGAGGAGATTCAAATAATATTCATAGATAAGCTGATCATAAATCCACAATTCATCAGATCTCAGCAAACACAGCCCAAAAGAATATTACATTGAATAGATCTCCAAGAACATCAAGGATAACATGGTATTGAGAATCAAAGAGAGAGAAGAAGCCATCTAGCTACTAGCTATAGACCCATAGGTCTGTGGTAAATTACTCACGCTTCATCGGAGAGGCAATGGTATTGATGTAGAAGCCTTCCGTTAATGAATCCCCCTCCGGCAGGAAGCCGGAAAAGGCCCCTAGATTGGATCTCATGGGTACAGAAGGTTGCAGAGGTGGAAAAGTGTTTTCGTGGCTCTCCTCATTGGTTTTGGAATATTAAAGAATATATAGGCGGAAGAAATAGGTCGGTGGAGTCACGAGGGTCTCACAAGGGTGGGGGCGCGCCCTACCCCCTGGGCGCGCCCTCTATCCTTGTGGCCACCTCGTGGCTTTCCTGACGTGCACTCCAAGTCCTCTGGATGTCTTCTGGTCCAAGAAAAATCATCGCAAAAGTTTCATTCCATTTGGACTCCGTTTGATATTCCTTCTCTGCGAAACTCTAAAACAAGGAAAAACAGGAACTGGCACTGGGATCCAGGTTAATAGGTTAGTCCCAAAAATAATTTAAAATAGCATAATAATGCATATAAAACATCCAAAACAGATAATATAATAGCATGGAACAATCAAAAATTATAGATACGTTGGAGACGTATCAAGCATCCCCAAGCTCAATTCCTGCTCGTCCTCGAGTAGGTAAATGATAAAAAACCAGAATTTCTGATGTGGAATGCTATCTAACATATTTATCCATGTAATTTTCTCTATTGTGGCATGAATGTTCAGACCCGTATGATTCAAAACAAAAGTTTAATATTGACATAAAAACAATAATACTTCAAGCATAATAACAAAATAATTATGTCTTGTCAAAATAACATGGCCAAAGAAAGCTTATCCCCACAAAATCATAAAATCATATAGTCTGGCTATGCTCCATCTTCATCATACAAAATATTCAAATCATGCACAACCACGATGACAAGCCAAGCAATTGTTTAATACATTTAATGTTCTCAAACCTTTTCAACTTTTACGCAATACATGAGCGTGAGCCATGGACATAACACTATAGGTGGAATAGAAGGTGGTTCTAGAGAAGACAAAAAGAAGGAGATAGTCTGACATCAACTAGGCATATTAACGGGCTATGGAGATGCCTATCAATAGATATCAATGTGAGTGAGTAGGGACTGCTATGCAACGGATGCACTAGAGCTATAAGTTTATGAAAGCTCAAAAAGAAAACTCAGTGGGTGTGCATCCAACTTGCCAGCTCATGAAGACCTAGGGCATTTTGAGGAAGCCAAACATTGGAATATACAAGCCAAGTTCTATAATGAAAAATTCCCACTAGTATATGCAAGTAATAAGATAGGAGACTCTCTATCATGAAGATCAAGGTGCTACTTTGAAGCACAAGTATGGAAAAGGATAGTAGCATTGCCCCTTCTCTCTTTTTCTCTCAATTTTTTCTTTCTTTCTTTATTTCTTTCTTTTTTCTTTTCCTTTTATTTTCTTTCTCTCTCTTTTTTTTCTTTTTTCTCCCCTTTTTTATTTTCTTTCTTCTTCTTCTGTTATTTCCTCACACTTCTATTTACTCTAAAAAGGAAGATTATCATACTTCTATTTACTTAGAACTCAAAATTTACAACTCGATACTAGAACAAGATATGACTCTATATGAATGCCTTCGGCGGTGTACCGGGATGTGCAATGAATCAAGAGTGACATGCATAAAAATGATGAACGGTGGCTTTGCCACAAATACGATGTCAACTACATGATCATGCAAAGCAATATGACAATGATGATGCGTGTCATAATAAACGGAATGGTGGAAAGTTGCATGGCAATATATCTCGGAATGGCTATGGAAATGCCATAATTGGTAAGTACGGTGGCTGTTTTGAGGAAGGTATATGGTGGGTTTTTGGTACCGGCGAAAGTTGTGTGGTAGAAGAGAGGCTAGCAATAGTGGAAGGGTGAGAGTGCGTATAATCCATGGACTCAATGTTAGTCATAAAGAACTCACATACTTATTGCAAAAAATCTATTAGTCATCAAAACAAAGTACTACGCGCATGCTCCTAGGGGGATATATTGGTAGGAAAATACCATGGCTCGTCCCCGACCGCCAATCAAAAGGAAAACAATCAACAAATATCTCATGCTCCAACTTCGTTACATAACGATTCACCATACGTGCATGCTACGGGACTCACAAACCTTAACACAAGTATTTCTCAAATTCACCACTACTTCCTAGCATGAATCTAATATCACCATCTTCATATCTCAAAACAATCATAAGGAATCAAACTTCTCATAGTATTCAATGCACTTTATATGAAAGTTTTTATTATATCCCTCTTGGATCTCTATCATATTAGGACTAATTTTATAACCAAAGAAAATTACCATGTTGTTTAGAGACTCTGAAAATAATATAAGTGAAGTACGAGAGTTCATCAATTTCTATAACGTAAAACCACCTCCGTGCTCTAAAAAGATATAAGTTAAGCACTGGAGCAAAAATGCCTAGCTCAAAAGATATAAGTGAAGCACATAGAGTATTCTAATAAATCACGATTCATGGATGTATCTCTCAAAAGGTGTTTACAACAAGGATTATTATGGAAAACTAAAAGCAAAGACTCAAATCATATAAGACGCTCCAAGCAAGACACATATCATGTGGTGAATAAAAATATAGCCTCAAGTAAAGTTACCGATAGACGAAGACGAAAGAGGGGATGCCCTCCGGGGCATCCCCAATCTTAGGCACTTGGTTGTCCTTGAATATTACCTTGGGGTGCCTTGTGCATGCCCAAGCTTAGTCTCTTTCCACTCTTTATTCCATAGTCCATCAAATCCTTACCCAAAACATGAAAACTTCACAACACAAAACTCAAAATAAAATCTCATAAGCTCCGTTAGTATAAGAAAATAAATCACCACTTTTGGTAGTGTTGTGAACTCATTATTTATTTATATTGGTGTAATATCTTCTGTATTATAACTTTTCCATGGTTCATACCCCCTGATACGAGCCATAGATTCATCAAAATAAGCAAACAACACATAGAAAACAGAATATGTCAAAAACAGAACAGTCTCTAGTAATCTGGATATTTCGAATACTTCTCTGACTCCAAAACTTATGAAAAATTAGGAAGACCTAAGAAATTTGTTTATTAATTTTCTGCAAAAAGAATCAGTATTTTATCATGCTCCTGCAGAAAACGAGAATTATTTTCCTGAGTGCCAAAGTTTCTGTTTTTCAGCAAGATCAAGTCAACTATCACCGTAAGCTATCCAAAGGTCTTGCTTGGCACAAATACTAATTAAAACACAAAACCACATCTAACCTGAGTCTAGATGAAATATTTATTGCAAAACAGAACCTAAAAACCAAAAAACTAATAAAAAATTAGGTTGCCTCCCAACAAGGGCTATTGTTTAACGCCCTTAGCAAGGCATAAAGCACGAATAGATCTAAATAGTATCATCTTTGGCATGCAATCCATAAGTGGCTCTCATAATAGATTCATAATGCAATTTAATTTTCTTTCTTGGGAAGTGTTCCATGCTTTTCCTTAATGGAAATTGAAACCTAATGTTGCCTTCTTTCATATCAATAATTGCACCAATCGTTCTAAGGAAAGGTCTACCAAGAATAATAGGACATGTAGGATTGCAAACTATATCAAGAACAATGAAATCTACAGGCACATAATTCCTATTTTCAACAATAAGAACATCATTAATCTTTCCCATAGGTTTCTTAATAGTGGAATCCGCAAGATGCAAATTTAAAGAACAATCAGCAAATTCACAAAAACCTAACACATCACATAAAGTTTTTGGAATCATGGAAACACTAGCACCCAAATCACACAAAGCATGGCACTCATAATTTTTATTCTTAATCTTAATAGTAGGTTCCCACTCATCATATAGTTTTCTAGGAATAGAAACTTCCAATTCAAGCTTTTCTTCAAAGGATCGCATCATAGCATGAACAATATGTTTAGTAAAAGCTTTGTTTTGATTATAAGCATGAGGAGAATTCAACATGGATTGCAGCAAGGAAATACAATCTATTAAAGAAAAATTATCATAATTAAATTCCTTGAAATCCAAAAGAGTGGGCTCATTGCTACCTAAAGTTTTGACCTCTCCAATCCCACCTTTATCAATTTTTGCATTAAGATCTAAAGACTCCGAATCACTGGGACGCCTTCTAACTAAAGTTGACTCATCTCCAGTCCCATATTTATCAAGATTTACATTGGAAAACAAAGATTCAATAGGAGTCACATAAATCACTTTAAGATCTTCATCATTATTTTCATAGAAACTAGAAGAACACGCTTTTACAAACCAATCCTTTTTAGCACGCATCTTAGCGGTTCTTTCCTTGCACTCATCAATGGAAATTCTCATAGATTTGAGAGACTCATTGATATCATGCTTGGGTGGAATAGATCTAAGTTTCAAAGAATCAACATCAAGGGAAATTCTATCCATGTTCCTAGCCAAATCATCAATCTTAAGCATTTTTTTGTCAGGATCCCGATCCTAAGTCACACCGATCTAGCATGTAACACTTCATATTACTTTGCGGCCTCACGAACGGTATTCCCACGGGTGCCACCTTACTTGGCCTGGGACCGTTTGTGCCATTTGGCTCACGTATATGATAGTGTCGCTAGCATCCATATGACAGAGAACACGTGCCGACATGACTAGTCGTGAACCCAAAGTGGCACTAACTTACGGGGACAGGCATACATGAAACAACATCGAACATGTCGGTCATCAGTGTGTGAATCCGGGCTGTAGCAACTGGGCAAACAGGACTCCGGGAACCCAGGCTGTAGCAGGCTAGCAGGACTCCGGAAGTCACCGCGTGACATTTCCCCGAAGGGACAGACACAGGAACAAAGTGAATCACATGCCGTCCAGTCTAAGTGTTCCGGAGCACTAGTACTGGGCTAGCAGGACTCCGGTAAACCGGGCTGTAGCAGACTACCAAGGCTCAGTGGAAGCACCAGACTACATTTCCCCATAAGAGAGGCTACCAAGGATAAACAACTAGGTTGTCGGATCCCACACATACCAAGCATTTCAATCATACACACAATATGCCCGATATGCGCAAATACAACATGGCATCACAACAAGACTCTACGACTCGGAGTATTTATTCATTAGGCTCCGAGGAGCGAGATATTACAAACATGGGTCTCATGACCCAACATTCAGAGCATACAAGTCAAAGCACATGCGGAAGCTTAACATGTCTGAGTACAGACATCTACAAATGAAAACGGCTGAGAAGCCTGACTATCTACCAGATCCTGCCAAGGGCACAAGATCGTAGATGGGGTAACAAGCTAAACGTTGAAGTCCACACGGAACTACTAGCGAGACTGACGTCTCTCTGCAAAACATAAATTAAGAAAACGTGAGTACCAAATGTACCCAGCAAGACTTACATCAGAACTAACTACATATGCATCGGTATCAACAAAGGGGGGTGGTGGAGTTTAACTGCAGCAAGCTAGCTTTGACTCAGTGGCTAACCTGAACTACGACTGCAAGCAACTCTTTTGAGGTGGCGCACACGAGTCCACATATTCACCAATCAATACACCACTATGGATCCGCTCACGTCTACCTACGAGAACGCCATCCATAGCACTCACGCTTATCTTGCGCATTTTAGAGTATCCACTTCCACTTGTCTATGAACTGTTATAGGCAACCCAGAAGTCCTTTACCGCGGACACGACTATTCGAATATATCATTTATAACCCTGCAGGGGTGTACTTCTTCACACACGCTCTCGCCACTTACCACCATGTACACGCCGTGTATCTCGGCAACCTTCGAGCGGAAGCCTGGCGAGGGAGTCGGCCACGACCTGACTAACCACACAAGTCTCTAGTCCAGGTTTATCGCCTATTCGGGTTCCATCCGCGAGGAGATCCGGCCATAGTTTCACTCACAACCACAAACGATGTGTGCAGGGTTCCCGAGACACCAAACGGGCGCCTGGTACATCATGCCACGGTGTATCTACTGCATCATAGCCCACCCCTAGGGTCAGCGCTATGCAAGGCCGCCAACACATATCCTATAAACACCAGAAACTAACTGCAACTCCCGGACAGAGGACTAGGGCAGTTAATAAGTCGAGAGGGTCAATTAAGGATCCCAATGAGTGGTAGTAGCTGTTCATGGATCACAAACACATAACTCAGTTCCTAAGAACGGTTTCAATGAGACAACCCACCATGTACTCCTACATGGCCTCTCACCGCTACCTTTACCAAATCGTGTTCACACACTTAGCTCACACACAGTAGGACATGTTCATAACCATTCCAATTCATCCCCGATGAATCAAACCTGACTCAACTCTAAGCAGTAGCAGGCATGACAAACAAACATGAATGAGTAGGCACATCAGCGCTCAAACAACTCCTACTCATGCTAGTGGGTTTCATCTATTTACTGTGGCAATGACAGGTCATGCAGAGGAAAGGGGTTCAACTACCGCAGCATGTAACAGTTGAATCGTTGTTGTCCTAATGCAGCAAAAGAGAGCAGGAGCGAGAGAGTGGGATTGTATCGGAATGAACAAGGGGCTTTTGCTTGCCTGGCACTTCTGAAGATAATATAGCTCTTCATCAGTGTCATCGATCACATCGTCGGAAACACCGTCTATTGAGAGGGGATGGTTACCGGCAAACAGAGAAGGACACAATCAATGCAATGCAACAATATGATGCATGATCATGACATGGCAATATGCTTGTGTTTGAGCTAATGCAACTAGAGTCCAGATTAGATGAAGTTGGTTTGAACCCAAGGTTCAAATTCAAACTTCATATGTGAATAAACAAATGCCACTTACATTGTTTGTCCAAAACAGTGATGTTAACTTCCTCAAACATGCATCAACATGGCATAAACAAATTCTTCATATTTTTCTAATCATTTTTCATATCTAACTTATTTCCATTGGATTTATAGATTATTTTCTATGATTTTTCAAAGTTTTGGATATTTTCTAAAATAAATAAATCATTTAAGATTTATTTAAATTCCAGAAAAGAATTACTACATCAGCCTGACATCGTCATGACGTCAGCAAGTCAATGGGGCACGGTCCAGGTCAAACCTAACTAGTGGGTCCCACGTGTGAGTGTCTACCTAAACTAACCTAGTTTAATTAGCACTAACCTAGGTTAAACTAATTAAATTTAAACCTAGACTAGATTAATTAGCCGGGCGGGGCCCGCATGTCATAGACCCAGGGGGTCAAATCCCCTAGTCAACCGGGGCTAAAGCACCGGTGGTCAAAGCGGTCAACCCGCCGGCATTTAGCCGACGGTGACTAACCAGAGCGGCGGCGGCTCGCCAGAGTGGCGCTAGGGGCAGCAGTTGGGCGCGCTGAGGACACCAGCAGGGAGCCCATGCTCCTGCGCATCTAGGGGAGGCAGCAGCAGGTCGTGGGGAGCCCGGAATCGATGACGGCGAGCACTTGGGCGGCGGCCGGAGCTCGGCTGTGCACGGGGGCACGGCTGCAGCGGGCAAAAGCGCGAACTAAAGCACGGGCAAGGCACTACGCGGTGTGGCGGGCGTGTTTGGCACATTGGCGCAACCAAATGGTCGCCGGGGCAACGCCGGCGACGAGCTCTTGTGGCGGAGCATCTCGGCTCTGGTGGAGGAGGCGCTTAGAGGGCGCAAACAAAGCAAAGAAGAGAGGGAGGCGGCGTAGAAGCTCACGGCGGTTGCGACGGCAGTCGAAGCAGGCTCGGGGGAGGTCAGAGCTGAGCAGGGCGGCGAGGTCTCGGCGGACCAAGGTTGAAGAAGACGGCGTGGTCGGCGTTTGAGGGCGTCCGGCGGGGCATGGCTCGATGAGGGGGTCTAGGACGATGTCGTGGAGATCGTGGACTAGTCGGGGAAGCGAGGGGGGGGGGGGCGGTGGCTACGAGGGCGACGAAGGGCAGTGACGGTGCCACTCGGCCGGTGAGAGAGAGGGAGCCAGGGGAGGGGAGAGGCTACGCTGCAAGAGAGAGAGAGAGAGAGAGAGAGAGAGAGAGGTTGGGGGGTGCATGGCATCTCCAAGGCGACGTCGGGGAAGCGGCATCAAGCAGGAGGTGGCGCGCGCGTGCCGGCGAGCCGCGGCCACACGCGCTCTGTCCTTCTGCCGCGCCGAGGAAGATGACTGGCAAGGTGGGCTCGGGTGGGCTGCTCAGAAGCTGGGCCGACTACAGTAGCAGGCCGCCAGGTACGTTTCTGTTCTGATTTATTTCTGTTTTGTTTTGTTTTTATTTATTCATTTTGCCACTGATTCAAAATTCGAAATAAATTCAAAACAGGGCAAAACCTTCTGAATATTTTTATGTTGCCATTATGGACTTTTCCAGAGGCACATAAATAATTCCAGGCCCTTTTGAATTATATTCTATAAAAATGAGTATAATCCAAAACTCAAATACTTATTGATTTAATTTCAAAGTCCCAAAATAATTCCTTCAAAAATGTTCACTATTTTTGGTTTGGTCTTAAGGCCTTGCCAAAATTATCAAACATTTATTAAGTCATTTTGGAAATAATGAATGCAATTTAAAGGTTTCTTGCCCTTCATTTAAAATGATTTCTGAGGCTTTCAATTTCCTCATTTCAAGTTTCTTGAAAATAACAAGATGCATGATGCTCACTAATGCAACTATTTGCAAACAATTCTAGGGCTGTGAGAACTCACCCCCACTAAACAAGAATCTCGTCCCGAGATTCAAGCATAGGGAAAAAAGAAGGGGGAACGCAAACTAACACGATCTTCATGATCCAGGTGTCACTTCATAAGAACGTTGATTCGATCACCATCATTGTCTCGATTTCTTGCCCCGAGAACTCCGACTAACGTGACAATGAGAGGAAAGACAAAACTCTAGAAGGATCGATCATATCGAAGATCGAAGAACTCAGGATCAACTCACGGAGTGAGACATTGAAACATCTCTCGAGCTGAGACACGAAGTACACATCTAGAGGGGTGGAGTGGAACAGATGACGAGGGTTTACTAGGTAGACAACAATTCCACACCTAAGAGGGTGGTGAACGGTTGTCAACGTAGCAAGGATTTGAGTTGCCATGATACCATAACGAGACACCCTAGAGAAGGATGACTCGTAGAATTATCCCTTAAGTGGAAAAAAGAATTACTTTTGGTCCAGAGATCAATAAAATTCTCTATACCAGCCTAGGGAAAATCTTGAGCAATCGTTTGAAGGAGTTCGAAAGAATGACATACCCTGACTAGAATGGATGATGTGGACTACCTTGTTGAAGACAATGCAATGGATGGTTTTTTCTTATCATCAGAAATGGATGGGACCCATGATAGGAACACTTTTGAAATTGATCCTAAACAACAATTACTGAGAGGGCAGCTCATGGGAATTGGCACAATGGTGGTGCAAGCTGGGAACAAAATGCAAATGTTGGGAGTGTTCCAACCATCATGTCTGCCTGAGATTCAGATCTGGTTAGAAACAGGATACTTCAGACTCACGTGTCTGAAAAGAAGAGTTGCAACACAATTCGATGAGGTGACGTTGCAAGATTCTCAGGAAATGAACTACGATAGCAAGCTCCAAAACATGAGCGGGTTCTACTACACACATGTAAACACGTTGTCACAGACAAGCATGAACACGTAGTAGTCTTATAATAAAACACTACCGAGTTTAGGTGGGGAGCCATGATCGAGGATATCAAAGTCCATGCATAAGGCATGCTCTTAAGAAGTAACTTCTTCTCCTTGAACAAGTCATTCAGTGGCTTGGTGTGCTAGGCAACACATATAGAATGGAGGTAGCGAGCCTGTCAAACCATAGCATACTTCGCACATGCATGACTGACTTGGGATGGTACCAGAGGAAAAAAACAATCTTTCTCGAACTCACGGCAGCAACTTGCACCAAATGCACATGAATCAGAGAAAGCCGCTTCTTTCATCCAACATATGCTTCATGAACGGGGCATGAAGATAATGCTTTTAGAAGTTTCCAACACTAGCAGGATGTTCAACACGAATCATGGAGGAGATAAAAATGTTGCTGATGGGCTCACCAACAATTCATCCAGGTTTCCATATAAGTGGAATTCCACAATTATGTGAACAACACGATAGCATTGGTCAGACCCAAAATATATAATGGTGTATGTTTAAAGAAACAACCACGAGTAAGACAACATTACGAATATCGTTGGTTTTGATTTGATTTGAGGATAGCCCATACTCGAATCAAAGATTGGATAAGATGATAGGTCCATTAACTGATCACGAGGGTCAATCAATGAAAATACCATCTTTCTTCAACACACTTACAAGATATCCCTTAAAATGAACTAAGTCAGACAAGCTTTTATCTTCGAACTCTCCAAGTTGTTGTTTAGCTTAACCAACTAGCTCAGGGGTATCCAACACAGACTCTTGGAGAAAGGGGTGTTTTATAAGAAACCAACTTGATCACGAACTCAACATAGCGGTCAGGTGACAACCTGGTTATACTTCCGAGAAGATATATGGAAAATCACGAACCACCGATATGTCACTAAGCTCGAGAACAATCTTGCTTTTCAGGGCAAGATGATATGATCAAATAAGCAAGGATTGACACTATCCTAACTCATTGATTGAAAAGTGCACCGGAAATAAGGACTAGTTAGCACGATCAATCTCAGAACGATGGTTTAGTAACCAACACGCTAAGGATGAGAATATTGTCCTTTAACTACCAAGCAACGAAGTTGCTAGGAGTATTGATTTCACACATCACGATTCACTTGTCGGCATTCCGGTTACGATAACACAGGAATCGAGGAATGAACAACGATGTCGAGGAGTATCACTATATCAAGAATTCATGAGAGGTTGTGCAATTCTCATGACATTCTTGACATAAGACGGTAATACTTTAGGGTCGAACAGAATCAAAAGCTGGATTGACATTTTGATCTCCAGAGCACAACTATTTTGACCCAATCCTGGATATGGATGAGGTACTGGAGTTTGTTTCTCCTTGTCATTCCGAGATAGAATGGCTTGACGGACCACAAGAATAATAAGCATCGATAACACGGATGCACAATTACTCCTGACTATCAATTGATAGGCGATGGTCCAAATACAAATGAAGAGGGACAACTCAAGAGGACATATATCTTTATGAGTTGTGGATGCATAGATTAATATGCCGAACCTAAGTTCAACATGTTTCTTCCAGATAACCCATGCAGAAAGGTAGAACTGGCGGAATCACAATTATGAATGGAGAACTCCTCAAGAGTACTCTGATTGTGATATTTTGGTTCAAAAAACTTCTGCCTTAATGGTTCATGGTATTTGGAAGAAAGAAATACCACGGACCTCGAGGACTGTCGCAAGGTTACTAATATCCTAAAGGAACGAGCAAACACTATCAATAGGAGGTAAGTAAGGTGAATCTCGGGTTCAAGAACCCAGGAATAGAATACCTACTACTAAATGGCATCGCGGGATGCTTTCGAGAATGGTGGCCACAATCATCATACTAGGAATACAAAGCATTGCAAGATTAATGGGTGGTTCTCTAGGATGCCTAGGGTCATAATAATAGCTCTAACATATATGTCGAGGCAATGGATTACCTCAACTTACCGACTAGTGTGGTTAATCTGGCTCAAAGGAACACCGGGAACAGGAAGGAAGGATTTGCAAATGCATCAGACTATTTAGAGACCTGGGATGACTTGGACAGCATAACGGCTGTAATTGCACAAAATGATTTGAGACAACCTGCAAAAATGGTGGCATAGCCACTCAACATCACAAACTCAAGGTTCTGAGGCCAGCTATGAACATATGGAAGTAGTAGGAACGGAACTGAGGCTTGAAACTATCAATTCTATAAGTCTACCATAGCAACTCATCATCCTAATAGATAGATGAGAAGGCCTAGTTCTTAATCCCCGTAGAAAAAGAAGAGGATGACTCAGATCAGAAGGCATAAGGTATAAGGAGTAAAAAGATCCTTACGTTCCCTTCCACAATCAATTCCCTTATATAACTAAAGCATTTCTAGACACAACTTCGACCAGTTTGGCTTGGTAATCCTACAGGAAGTCAGGCTCTGATACCAAAGCTGTCAGGACCCCGATTCTAAGTCACACCGATCTATCATGTAACACTTCATATCACTTTGTGGCCTCACGCACAGTATTCCCACGGGTGCCACCTTACCTGGCCCGGGACCATTTGCGCCTTTTAGCTCACGTATATGATAGTGTCGCTAGCATCCATATGACAGAGAACCTTAGCCGACATGACTAGTCGTGAACCCAAAGTGGCACTAACTTACGGGGACAAGCATACATGAAACAACATCGAACATGTCGGTCATCAGCGTGTGAATCCGGGCTATCGCAACTGGGCTAATAGGACTCCGGGAACCCGGGCTGTAGCAGGCTAGTAGGACTCCGGAAGTCACCGTGTGACATTTCCCCGAAGGGACAGATACATGAACAAAGTGAATCACATGCCGGCCAGTCTAAGTGTTCCGGAGCAGTAGTACTGGGCGAGCAGGACTCCGGTAAACCGGGCTGTAGCAGACTACCAAGGCTCAGTGGAAGCACCAGACTACATTTCCCCATAAGAGAGGCTACCAAGTATAAACAACTAGGTTGTCGGATCCCACACATACCAAGCATTTCAATCACACACACAATATGCTCGATATGTGCAAATACAACATGGCACCACAATAAGACTCTATGACTTAGAGTATTTATTCATTAGGCTCCGAGGAGCGAGATATTACAAACATGGGTATCATGACCCAACATTCAGAGCATACAAGTCAAAGCACATGCGAAAGCTTAACATGTCTGAGTACAGACATCTACAAATGAAAACGGCTGAGAAGCCTGACTATCTACCAGATCCTGCCGAGGGCACAAGATCGTAGCTAGGGTAACAAGCTAAACGTCGAAGTCCATACGGAACTACTAGCGAGACTGACGTCTCTCTACAAAACATAAATTAAGCAAACGTGAGTACCGAATGTACCCAGCAAGACATACATCAGAACAAACTACATATGCATCGGTATCAACAAGGGGGGTGGTGGAGTTTAACTGCAACAAGCCATCTTTGACTCAGTGGCTAACCTGAACTACGACCGCAAGCAACTCTTTTGAGGTGGCGCACACGAGTCCACATATTCACCAATTAATACACCACTATGGATCCGCTCCCGTCTACCTACGAGAACGCCATCCATAGCACTCACGCTTATCTTGCGCATTTTAGAGTATCCACTTCCACTTGTCTATGAACTATTATAGGCAACCCAGAATTCCTTTACCGCGGACACGGCTATTCGAATAGATCATTTATAACCCTGCAGGGGTGTACTTCTTCACACACGCTCTCGCCACTTACCACCATGTACACGTCGTGTATCTCGGCAACCTTCAAGCGGAAGCCTGGCGAGGGAGTCGGCCACGACCTGAGTAACCACATAAGTCTCTAGTCCAGGTTTATCGCCTATTCGGGTTCCATCCACGAGGAGATCCGGCCGGAGTTTCGCTCACAGCCCCAAACGATGTGTGCAGGGTTCCCGAGACACCAAACGGGCGCCCGGTACACCGTGCCATGCCACGGTGTATCTACCGCATCATAGCCCACCCCTAGGGTCAGCGCTATGCACGGCCGCCAACACATATCCTATAAACACCAGAAACTAATTGCAAGTCCTGGACAGAGGACTAGGGCAGTTACTGAGTCAAGAGGGTCAATTAAGGATCCTAATGAGTGGTAGTAGCTGTTCATGGATCACAAACACAGAACTCAGTTCCTGAGAACGGTTTCAATGAGACAACCCACCATGTACTTCTACATGGCCTCTCACCGCTACCTTTACCAAATCGTGTTCACACACTTAGCTCACACATAGTAGGACATGTTCATCACCATTCCAATTCATCCCCGATGAATCAGACCTGACTCAACTCTAAGCAGTAGCAGTCATGACAAACAAACATGAACGAGTAGGCACATCAGGGCTCAAACAACTCCTACTCATGCTAGTGGGTTTCATCTATTTACTGTGGTAATGACAGGTCATGCAGAGGAAAGGGGTTCAACTACCGCAGCATGTAACAGTTGAATCGTTGTTGTCCTAATGCAGTAAAATAGAGCAGGAGCGAGAGAGTGGGATTATATCGGAATGAACAAGGGGGTTTTGCTTGCCTGGCACTTCTGAAGATAATATAGCTCTTCATCAATGTCATCGATCATGTCGTCGGAAACACCGTCTATTGAAAGGGGATGGTTACCGGCAAACAGAGAAGGACACAATCAATGCAATGCAAGACATGGCAATATGCTTGTTCTTGAGCTAATGCAACTAGAGTCCATATTAGATGAAGTTGGTTTGAACCCAAGGTTCAAATTCAAACTTCATATGTGAATAAACAAATGCCACTTACACTGTTTGTCCTAAACAGTGATGTTAACTTCCTCAAACATGCATCAACATGGCATAAACAAATTCTTCATATTTTTCTGATCATTTTTCATATCTAACTTATTTCCATTGGATTTATAGATTATTTTCTATGATTTTTCAAAGTTTTGGATATTTTCTAAAATAAATAAATCATTTAAGATTTATTTAAATTCCAGAAAAGAATTACTACATCAGCCTGACATCGTCATGACGTCAGCAAGTCAACGGCGCACGGTCCAGGTCAAACCTGACCAGTGGGTCCTGCGTGTCAGTGTCTAACTAAACTAACCTAGTTTAATTAGCACTAACCTAGGTTAAACTAATTAAATTTAAATCTAGACTAGATTAATTAGCCGGGCAGGGCCCGCATGTCATAAACCCAGGGGGGTCAAATCCCCTGGTCAACCGGGGCTAAACCACCGGCGGTCAAAGCGGTCAACCCGCCGGCATTTAGCCGACGGCGACCAACCAGAGCGGCGGCGGCTCGCCGGAGTGGCACTAGGGGCAGTAGTTGGGCGCGCTGAGGGCACCAGCAGGGAGCCCGTGCTCCCGGAGATCCAGGGGAGGCAGAAGCAGGTCGTGGGGAGCCCGGAGTCGACGACGACGAGCACTTGGGCAGCGGCTGGAGCTCGACTATGCACGGGGGCGTGGCTGCAGCAGGCAAAAGCGTGAACTAAAGCGCGGGCAAGGCACTACACGGTGCGGCGGGCGTGTTTGGCACATTGGCGCAACCAAATGGTCGCCGGAGCAACGCCGGCGACGAGCTCTTGTGGCGGAGTGTCTTGGCTCCGGTGGAGGAGGTGGTTAGAGGGCGCAAACAAAGCAAAGAAGAGGGGGAGGCGGCGTAGAAGCTCACGGCGGTTGCGATGGCCGTCGAAGCGGGATCGGGGGAGGTCGGAGCTGAGTAGGGTGACGAGGTCGATCTCGGCGGACCGATGTTGAAGAAGACGGCATGGTCGGCGTTCGAGGGCGTTCGGCGGGGCATGGCTCGGTGAGGGGGTCTAGGACGACGTCGCGAAACTCGTGGACTAGTCGGGGAAGCGAGGGAGGGCCGGTGGCTACGAGGGCGACGAAGGGCAGCGAAGGTGCCGCTCGGCCGGTGAGAGAGAGGGAGCCAGGGGAGGGGAGAGGCTGCGGTACGAGAGAGAGAGAGGTCAGGGGGGTGCGTGGCATCTCTAAGGCGACATCGGGGAAGCGGCAGCAAGCAGGAGGTGGCGCGCGCGTGCCGGCGTGCCGCGACCACACGCGCTCTGTCCTTCTGGCGCGCCGAGGAAGATGACTGGCAAGGTGGGCTTGGGTGGGCTGCTCACAAGCTGGGCCGACTACAGTAGCAGGCCGCCAGGTACGTTTCTGTTCTATTTTATTTCTGTTTTGTTTTCTTTTTATTTATTCATTTTGCCACTGATTCAAAATTCGAAATAAATTCAAAACGGGGCAAAACCTTTTGAATATTTTTATGTTGCCATTATGGACTTTTCCAGAGGCACATAAATAATTCCAGGGCCTTTTGAATTATATTCTATAAAAATGAATATGATCCAAAACTCAAATACTTATTGATTTAATTTCAAAGTCCCAAAATAATTCCTTCAAAAATGTTCACTATTTTTGGTTTGGTCTCAAGGCCTTGCCAAAATTATCAAACATTTATGCAGTCATTTTGGAAACAATGAATGCAATTTAAAGGGTTCTTGCCCTTCTTTTAAAATGATTTATGAGGCTTTCAATTTCCTCATTTCAAGTTTCTTTAAAATAACAGGATGCATGATGCTCACTGATGCAACTATCTGCAAACAATTCTAGGGCTGTGACATTTTTCTTCAATGAAAGCATTGGAATTCTTTTGCAAACTCATAGCTTCTTTAACAATATTCTCAAAACCAGTGGGAATATTATTATAATTTCCATCAGAATTGTTGTAGGAATTACCATAATTATTAGAGGAATTACCAGGAAACGGCCTAGGATTAAAATTACCTCTATATGCGTTATCACCAAAATTGTTCCTACCAACAAAATTCACATCCATAGATTCATCATTATTCTCAATCAAAGTAGACAAAGGCATATCATTAGGATCAGCAGGAGCACTCTTGATAGAAAATAATTTAATAAGCTCATCCATCTTTCCACTCAAAACATTAATCCCTTCAATTGCATGCACTTTTTTGGTAGTGGAAGATCTTTCGGTGTGCCATTGAGAATAATTAACTGTAATATTATCTAGGAGTTTAGTAGCTTCTCCTAAAGTAATTTCCATAAAAGTACCTCCTGCGGCCGAATCTAAAAGATTTCTCGAAGCAAAATTCTATCCGGCATATTTTTTTTATAATCATCCACAAATTCAAACCATGTGTAGGGCAATTTCGTCTCATCAATTTCATCCTCTGCCAAGATTGTGCAACATGTTCATGATCAAGTTGCTTAAAATTCATAATATCGTTCCTAAGGGATATTATCTTAACGGGAGGAAAGATACTTGGAAATAAAAGCATCTTTACACTTATTCCATGAATCAATACTATTTTTAGGCAAAGATGAAAACCAAGTTTTACCACGATCTCGAAGTGAGAATGGAAAAATAGCTTCAATTTAACAATGTCATTATCCACATATTTTTTCTTTTGCATATCACACAAACCAAAGAAATCGTTTAAATGGGATGCAACATCTTCATTAGGAAGGCTGGAAAATTGATCTTTCATGACAAGACTTATCAAAGCGATATTAATTTCACAAGATTCTGCATTAGTACCGGGAGCAATTGGAGTACTAATAAAATCATTGTTGTTGGTATTGGAAAAGTCACACAATTTGGTATTCTCTTGAGTCATCGTCACAAAGCAAGCAATCCAACACACGAGGACACAAAAAGCAAACGAAGAAGACGAATGGAAGACGGGCGAAGAAAAGGCAAATTTTTTCGAAAATCATTTTAGAAGTGGGGCAGAGGAAAATGAGAGGCGAATGGCAAATAATGTAATACGAGAGATGAGAGCTTATGATGGGTACTTGGTATGTCTTAGCTTGGCGTAGATCTCCCCGACAATGGCGCCAGAAATTCTTCCGGTTACTTCTTGAGCTTGTGTTGGTTTTTCCCTTGAAGTGGAAAGGGTGATGCAGCAAAGTAGAGTAAGTATTTCCCAAGTTTTGAGAACCAATGTATCAATCCAGAAGGAGACAACGCACAAGTCACCGAATACCTGCACAAACAAACACCAACTTGCACCCAACGCGATAAAGGGGCTGTCAATCCCTTCACAGTTATTTGCAAAGTGAGATCTGATAGAGATGGATAAACGGTAAAGTAATATTTTTCGTGTTTTTGGTTTATGGAACAAAAAGTAAAAGATTGCAAAGGAAGTAAATATGAAACTAAAATTGTAGATCGGAAACTTATATGATGGAAAGTAGACCCGGGGCCATAGGTTTCACTAGAGGCTTCTCTCAAGATAGAAATTATTACGGTGGGTAAACAAATTACTGCCAAGCAATTGATAGAAAAGTGCAAAGGTTTGACGATATATAAGGCAATGATCATGAACATAGGTATCATGTCTGTATCAAGTAAACTGACTCCTGCCTGCATCTACTACTATTACTGCACACATCGACCAACTCATGTCTGCATCTAGAGTATTAAGTTCATAAGAATAGAGTAACACATTAAGTAAGATGACATGATGTAGCGGGGTAAACTCAAGCAATATGATGAAAACCCCATCTTGTTATCCTCGATGGCAACAATACAATATGTGTCGATTCCCCTTCTATCACTGGGATCGAGCACCACAAGATTGAACCCAAAACTAAGCACTTCTCCCATTGCAAGAAAAACCAATCTAGTTGGCCAAACCAAATCGATAGTTCGAAGAGACTTGCAAAGGTATCAAATCATGCATATAAGAATTCAGAGGAGATTCAGATAATATTCATAGATAAGCTGATCATAAATCCAGAATTCATCGGATCTCGGCAAACACACCGTAAAAGAGTATTCATCGAATAGATCTCTAAGAACATCGAGGAGAACATGGTATTGAGAATCAAATAGAGAGAGAAGAAGCCATCTAGATACTAGCTATGGACCCGTAGGTCTGTGGTAAACTAATCACGCTTAATCGAAGAGGCAACGGTGTTGATGTAGAAGCCCTCCGTGCTCGAATCCCCCTCCGACAGGACACCGAAAAAGGCCCCTAGATGGGATCTCACGGGTACAGAAGGTTGAGACAGTGGAAAAGTGTTTTCGTGGCTCTCCTCATTGGTTTTGGAATATTTGAGAATATATAGGAAGAAAAAATAGGTCGGTGGAGTGACGAGGGGCCCACATGGGTGGGGCTGCGCCCTATCCCGCGCCCTCTGTCTTTGTTGCCGCCTCATGGCTTTCCTGGCGTGCACTCCAAGTCCTCTGGATGTCTTCTGGTCCAAGAAAAATCATCGCGAAAGTTTCATTCTGTTTGGACTCCGTTTGATATTCCTTTTCTGTGAAACTCTAAAACAAGGAAAAAACAGGAACCGGCACTGGGGTCTAGGTTAATAGGTTAGTCCCAAAAATAATTTAAAATACCATAAAAATGCATATAAAACATCCAAAACAGATAATATAATAGCATGGAACAATCAAAATTATAGATACGTTGGAGACGTATCACTGAGGCACTCCTGCTTGAGCCGTGGCGCCCCACCAGCTTCGGGGACTACTATCAAAGGGATTGACCACGGGTAGCCTCAGTCACACACCTTAGCGTTTCAGGACATCGGGGCTAGCAACATCCCCTCGCACCTTCCGGACGTGCGGTCAGGTCCTTGGGCCAGCTTGCCGAGGAGGCTGGCTCCCAGGAGATGGCGCACTCTCAAAAGGCGGCCTCAGGAGCCCGACACCTAGCAGACAGCCCTTCCTCCCTTCGGAGTCTGCACCCATTCATCACGATAGACGGGGCATGGCTACAGGGCCTCCCCCTCCCGCGGATCATGGAGGCGCGTGGCTACAGTGCGGGTTGACCAAGCGGTCACTCGCTCGCCTGGCGCGGCACTATAACCATGCGGCTCCTGACATGGCCCTCGTTAGCAAGGGCCGTGGTCTCACGACGGGTGATCTGTACGGCCTGCAGGCGGCGGGCCCTACCTGTCCGCGGGCCACCAGTAGATGGCGCTCATCAAGAAGGCAGCCTCAGGGGCAGGACTGCTTCCAGCAGCCGGCCCTTCCGTCCTCTCGGAGTCCACGCGCCATTACACTGACAAGATAGAGCATGGCTACAATAAGCGCACACTATGCGGTGGGGCTGTAGCCATGCATCCCCCGACAAAGCTTCCATCATCAAGGGTAAGGCTACAGTAAAAGGCAGTCAGCATGGCCCGCAGGTGGCGGACCCTACCCGTCGGCCAATTTCTCAGCAGCCGGTGGGACACACTAGGCGACGGGCCCGAGCAGCCGGCACAGAACCCGGCGCCCTTAGACACTGACGTCCGGGTCCTACACCCAGCTGTATTACCATTGTACCCCTGGGGGGGTAGGCCTATATAAACCTCCCAGGCTCAACCATGCAAAGGGTTTGGCAACCACACCATTTACACATACATAGCTTGGAGACGCGAAGGAGCTAGCTCTGCCCTTCTTCTTCACCTAGCAGCACAGCTCAAGGAGCACGATTGTAGCCACCCTTTGATCTTAATCACCATGCGGAGACCTCGCAGAGCAGGACTAGGGGTGTTATCTCCTCGGAGAGCCCTGAACCTCGGTAAGACTCATGTGCGTTCAGGATCTCTCCCATTCTCGCTTCCAGGCCTCGACGACGTCCTCCTGTCCCCATCCATGATAAGCCACCCCTGGCATCTGCCGCGAGAATACCCCAACCTTAACTACTTTTCTGCTGCAACCGGTTGCTCTAATCACATTACTGGCTACTCAACTTTTCAGGATCCAAGATAAACTCCAATGTACAACAGGTAACTTTTGCAAAACTTGTTCATTTAACTGCTTTGTTGTTGCAAACGGTTACAATGATGTTAATAACTACTTTTCAGCATCCAATCAAAACTCTTTAATTTCTTGTTTGTTCAACTGGGTTACTATTCTAACTACCAATTGAGATGTTTTTCTCACTTCGACTTTTTGAAATCCAATCAGAACTTTAATGGCAAAAAAGGTTAGCCCAAGATCAAAGAGCAAGGTCCCCATGGACGTTGTATCATCCCACAGAAGTGGCACCAGCCCAATCATGTATCATGAATTGCCAACTGTTGATGCTCTAGAGGCTAAACTATTGGTAGAAAGATATTCTACATTTGCACTTAGAGATGAAGGTAACATGTTGAGGAAGTGAACAGCACAATCACAAGCAGTACTCAAGACAACCATTAAATATTTGGTGGATTTAAAAATGAAGCAAGCTGAGACTGACTGCATTGTTAAGGTCCTAAAGGAAAAAAGGAACTTCAATTCCCACTTGGTAAATCGTAGGTGAAATGTTTTTTCCATCATTGAATAACCTTTGTGTTGTTTGTTCACGTAATCGATCAAACCATTTGTTTTAGAGATCATGTAATAATTCTCTTTTGTTTGTTGGTTGTAATTTTTTAGCACGAGTCTATGTTAATTGATAAGACTCTGAGACATTTCATTTTGATTTCTATGCCAGACCTACAAATATGCCAATCGGGCTGCATGTGCATTCAGCAATAATAGTAGTATAGATGGTCCTTAAGTGGCACACATCTGAAAGGTCCAAGATGTTGTACTAGCATTGCTAAAAAATGATGCTCTTCTAGCAAAAAAAATTACAGCGGCCTGGCTTATGTATGTTAGTTGATATTATTGATCCGTATACTCTTTAAGTTTTTAATACTCATCCACAGCCCAAAAGATACTATGGGCATTTAGTAGGCCGAAATGCATGTTGGGCCTCAATTTTCAATACTCGTCCATGGGCCTTGAGCAGGCTGAAATGTAGACCGGGCCATTGTTGGCCCAGTTATATGACGACATGTTACGAGGCCGAACCATATCTCGGTCCTTAGTTGGCCCACTGATATGATGGCCCTTTAAGAGGCGGAAAGCATAGTAGAGGCATCAACGGGCCGAATTATACGACGGGACTTTAACATGCACTTCTACAGCGAGGTGCTATACAAAGATTTTTAACCCCTTTCCGCGATGGCATTTGTAACCATCGCCAAGTGAGTGTGGGTTATAGGGGGGTCCTTCCCACAAGACCCAGAAACCATCGGAGATAGGCCCTCCTGGAACACACGCTCGGCAAAATGAGGTCGTGTGCGACTGGTGAGCAATCAAAAACGATTATACATACAGTTGTGCTAAAAAATACAATTATACATGCCAAATCTTTTCTGGTCGTAAGTACATCCCACACAGTCAGTCCCGGCTAAACGCTTCCATTCGTATCCACACAGTTAATCCAAGGAATATGTTTCCGTTAGTATGTGCATCCCACATAGTTAATCCAAGAAGTACGTACATTTCCGTTCGTATATACATCCCACACAGTCACTCCAAGGAAAACATTTCCGTTCATAGGTATATCACACACAATTTTCCCCATTAAATCATTTGTGATATCATTGCCATTGCAGTTGATAATAACAATTTTATCATTTGCGCTATTGAATGCATCACACACGGTGCGTAGAAAAAAGTGTGTGGCATAGGATGTCCATCACACGCACTTTTTATGCGGTAAACTTTTGCGCAAGGTGGCCTAACAGAAACAGTTTTCAAGAGGATGTCGTGTGTGATTCTTCATTGATCCAACATGGTTTATTCCGAGAATCTATGTGTGTTGCCTGAGGTCATCGCCCACGGTGTTTTCTCAACAACTGTTTGCAATAGAAAAAACAATTAGCAGGCTCAGTGGCCATAAGCAGGCTGATTTTCCTATTATTCATAATCCATTTATTAATGTAATTGACATTTCATATTAAGCACAAAATATACTTCATTTTCGTATTAAGGAAGCATGATTTCCTAATTGAAATACATCAGAGTACAACATCATATAACTTCAGCACTCAGCTACCCCATTGCACAACTGCACCAGCACCAAGTTTCACATGCAACATCTATAACCTTTGGAAATTAGCATCATAGATGATACATAGAGAAATGAATCTCATCTAGAAAACTATTGAAGCAGAAGGTGAATATTCAGCCTTCATTGATGTTGAAGGTCTTTGCAACTTTAGGCTTGTGCCTGTGGATGATTGACCGTCCATCCTTCATCCTCTTCAGGAATACGTCAATATTGAAGTATGGGTGTTGTATGAATACCTTCCTTGCCTCCTGACCATATAGGTTGTTTGATAGGTAATCATCAGTGAACTGCTTTGGAAAGGCCTGAAAATAAGGATGTGCATAAATGTCTTCTCTAGATTGGAAATGGGGCAAAGGAATAAAAAAGCCAAGGTATAATAGTTAGTACCATCATGTAGTGAATTGATATCTTCTTCATTGTGCAGACAAAGATCTTGTTGTTTTTTTCACTAATTTCTTTATCCTAACAATCTTTCTGAGTTTCTTGACTTGACTGATATTCATGGACAACTCATTTCTCCATATGCAAAAAGGGTCAAACAGTGGGTCAAAACTTCTGACAACAAGACCTACATGTGCAAGATCAAATTGTTAAAAACCTAAATATTAGAATGGTTCCTGTCGGTGTTCTGGGAGCGGGGGTCCCAAGACTTGCCTGCCTGCGGCCCACGGCATGGCACTACTAGCAGGCCCGTACGACCCAGCTTCACCAGCAAGGACTCAAGACCCTCGTGAGGGGCCAAGTCTCGCGAGGCGGACGACAAAGGACCTCCTCAGGAGCGGCCTCACTAGGCTGGCTCGCGAGGGGCGGAGAGATCAAGGCCAGGCAAACCTCGCGAGGTTCCAGTGATGTAAGCCATGACAACCAAGGCTAGGCGAGTGCCAGCGTGCATAGTGTCCTAGTTTCCTCTTTAGTGGTAAGGAAGCAGGCACAGGCGACAATGATACCAAGACCAGCAGGACGGCAAGACGGAGGTCACCATGGAGCCCAAGACGGCGTCACCACCAGAGCCTTTGGCAGGCGAAGACTACTTTTGTCAGGATAAGCTATACTAGCTGTCCCCTTTCGAATTGGCCATTGTTGGCTCCCTTCCTGCTCAATATTTGGGGAGAGGACTATGGCCTCTATAAGTAGGACTAGCCACCATCATAGCGAGGGGATCGACCAGTCGACCAAGAGATACCAGAACCACCACAAGTCCACCGAGCACAAGAACACCTCTCCTCAGGAGGTTGTTCTTCCCCTTGTCCTGTTCATCCTCAGCCCAAGAGGCAATCCACCACCACACACTGGAGTAGAGTATTACACCACAACGGTGGCCCGAACTAGTATAAATCTTGTGTCCCTTGTGTTACAAGTTCTACGAAATTTAGAGAAATTAAATTCATGAGACATATCACCTAAACCAATAGTAACAACATCCTTCTTGCAATCTATCTTAGCATTAACAATGTTCAAGAAGGGTGTACCAAATATAATGGGACAAAAGCTATCTTGTGGGCAACCAAGAACAAGAAAATCAGCATGATATTTAGTTTTCCCACACAAGACTTCAACATCTCTAACAATTCCCATTGGTGAAATAGTATCTCTATTGGCAAGTTTAATTATGACATCAATATCTTCTAACTCAGCGGGTGCAATGTCATGCATAATTTCTCTGTATAAGTCAATATGTATTGCACTAGCACTGGCACCCATATCACATAAGCCATGATAACAATGATCTCCTATTTTAACAGAAATATCAGGCATGCCTACCAAAGATCTAGGTTTATCTTTATCACAAGGTTTAGCAATTCCAGTAGTCTCATCATGGAAATGAATGACATGCCCATCAATATTATCAGACAAGAGATCTTTAACAATAGCAATATTAGATTCAACTTTAATTCGCTCAGGAGGTGTATAGGTTCTAATATTGCTTTTATGAACCACAGTTGAAGCTTTAGCATGATATTTTATCCTAACAGGAAAAGGTGGTTTCTCAACATAAGCAGCAGGAACAATAGGATCATTATAGGTGATAGTCTTTTCTTCAACTTTAATACGTGTAGCTACTTTTACATCTAAGGGAGGATGATATTTAAACCACTTCTCCCTAGGGAGATCAACATGAGTAGCAAAAGATTCACAGAAAGAAGCTACTATCTTAGAGTCAAGTCCATATCTAGTGCTAAATTTACGGAAAAAATCGGTAGCCATAAAAGATTTAACACAATCAAATTTAGGTGTCATACCTGACTCCTTACCTTTGTGGCGGTCCCAATCTTCAGAGTTGCGTTTAATTCTTTCCAATAAATCCCATTTAAATTCAATAGTCTTCGTCAGAAAAGAGCCAGCACAAGAAGTATCGAGCATGGTGCGATTGTTATCAGAAAGCCGAGCATATAAATTTTGAATAATCATTTCTCTTGAGAGCTCATGATTGGGGCATGAATATAACATTGATTTAAGCCTCCCCCAAGCTTGAGCGATGCTTTCTCTTTCGCGAGGCCAAAAATTATATATATAATGGCGATCACGATGAACAAGATGCATAGGATAAAACTTCTGATGAAATTCCAATTTCAATCGTTTCTAGTTCCATGACCTCGTATCATCACATAGCCTATACCATGTCAATGCATCTTCCTTCAAAGTTAAAGGGAAGACCTTCTTCTATATAACATCTTCGGGTACACGTGCAAGCTTATATAATCCACAAACTTCATCCACATATATTAGGTGCTCATCAGGATGAATTGTTCCGTCTCCTGCAAAAGGATTAGCTAGCAGTTTTTCTATCATACCCAAAGGAATTTCAAAGAAGACATTTTCATTTTCAGTAGGTTCAGTAGGTTGAGGAGCAACTCTTTGCTCTACTTGTCAGGGTGAAGATACCCTGAACAAGCCCCTCAGAGGATTACTTTCCATAGTAACAAGTGACAGTAAATTTCAGCACACTATATAAATTTTTCCTTACCAAATTCCACCTACCAAAGGCGCTTCACTACCCGGCAACAGTGCCAGAAAAGAGTCTTGATGACCCACAAGTATAGGGGATCTATCATAGTCCTTTCGATAAGTAAGAGTGCCGAACCAAACGAGGAGTAGAAGGAAATGATAAGCGGTTTTCAGCAAGGTATTCTCTGCAAGCACTCAAATAATAGGTAACAGATAGTTTTGTGATAGGATAATTTGTAACGAGCAACAAGTAACAAAAGTAAATAAAGTGCAGAAAGGTGGCCCAATCCTTTTTGTAGCAAAGAACAAGCCTGGACAAACTCTTATATGATGTAAAGCGCTCCCAAGAACACATGGGAATATCGTCAAGCTAGGTTTCATCACGTTCATATGATTAGCGTTCGGTACTTTAATAATTTGGTATGTGGGTGGACCGGTGCTTGGGTGCTGCCCTTACTTGGACAAGCATCCCACTTATGATTAACCTCTATTGCAAGCATCCGCAACTACAACAAAAGTATTAAGGTAAACCTAACCATAGCATGAAACATATGGATCCAAATCAGCCCCTTACGAAGCAATGCATAAACTAGGGTTTAAGCTTCTGTCACTCTAGCAACCCATCATCTACTTATTACTTCCCAATTCCTTCCTCTAGGCCCAAATAATGGTGAAGTGCCATGTAGTCGACGTTCACATAACACCACTAGAGGAGAGACAACATACATCTCATCAAAATATCGAACGAATACCAAATTCACATGACTACTAATAGCAAGACTTCTCCCATGTCCTCAGGAACAAACATAACTACTCACAAAGCATATTCATGTTCATAATCAGAGGGGTATTAATATGCATATAGGATCTGAACATACGATCTTCCCCCAAATAAACCAATTAGCATCAACTATAAGGAGTAATTAACACTACTAGCAACCCACAGGTTCCAATCCCGGACTTGGAGACAAGAATTGGATACAAGAGATGAACTAGGGTTTTTGAGAGGAGATGGTGCTGGTGAAGATGTTGATGGAGATTGCCCTCTCCGGGAGAGAGGAGCGTTGGTGATGACGATGGCGATGATTTCCCCCTCCCGGAGGGACGTTTCCCCGGCAGAGCAGCTCTGCCAGAGCCCTAGATTGGTTCCGCCAAGGTTTCGCCTCGTGGCGGCGGAGTCTCGTCCGCAAAGATGGCTTATGATTTTTTCCTCATCAAAAGACTCCATATAGCAGAAGATGGCCATCGGAGGGCCACCAGGGGGCCCACGAGGTAGGGGGTAGGGTGTGCCCCCACCCTCGTGGGCAGGGTGTGGCCCCCTGGTGAACTTCTTGCGCTCAGTATTTTTTATATATTCTGAAAACGTCTTCCGTGAAGTTTTAGGACTTTTGGAGCTGTGCAGAATAGGTCTCTAATATTTGCTCCTTTTCCAGCCCTGAATCCCAACTGCTGGCATTCTCCCTCTTTATGTAAACCTTGTAAAATAAGAGAGAATAGGCATAAGTATTGTGACATAATGTGTAATAACAACCCATAATGCAAGAAATATCGATATAAAAGCATGATGCAAAATGGCCGTATCAACTCCCCCAAGCTTAGACCTCGCTTGTCCTCAAGCGAAAGATGAAATCAAAAAATATGTCCACATGTTTAGAGATAGAGGTGTCAATAAAAATAAAATACGGACATGAGGGCATCATGATCATTCTTAGAACGGCAACTTATATAATTCTTTTCATATGATCTCTTATGCTAGAGTAGCAATTCAAACACAATTTCAAGTATGAATCATAAACTTCATTGAAAATTAACAAACTATAATCTCAGTCATTGGAGCAATTGCAATTTATCATAACATAGGAAAGAGTCAATATATAAGAGCTTTTCAGCAAGTCCACATACTCAACTATCATATAGTCTTTCACAATTGCTAACACTCACGCAATACTTATGGTTATGGACTTTTAATGGGACACAGGGAAAGATAGGGGCTTATAGTTTTGCCTCCCAACGTTTTACCTCAAGGGTAATGTCAGCAATAATAGTTCATGAAAACTCACATCCAATTAGCCATATATACCAGGATCCTTCCAACATGTCGTGCTTGCCAAAAGATAAAATGTAAAAAGGAAGGGTGAAGATCACCATGACTTTTATGTAAGGTAGGAGATGAAGGTAAAAGATAGGCCCTTCGCAGAGGGAAGCAGATGTTATCATGCGCTTTTATGGTTGGATGCACAAAATCTTAATGTGAAAGAACGTCACTTTATATTTCCACTTGTGATATGGACCTTTATTATGCAGTCTGTCGCTTTTATTTCTTCCATATCACACGATCGTACAAAGCTTATTTTCTCCCACACTAATAAGTCATACATATTTAGAGAGCAATTTTTATTGCTTGCACCGATGACAACTTACTTGGAGGATCTTACTCAATCCATAGGTAGGTATGGTGGACTCTCATGGAAAAACTTGTTTAAGGGTGTTTGGAAGCACAAGTAGTATCTCTACTTGGTGCAAAGAATTTGGCTAGCATGTGGGGGAATGGCAAGCTCAATCATGTTGGATGATCCATGACAATATAATTTATCTCAGATGTAAGAAAACATAACCCATTACATTGTCTTTCTTGTCCAACGTCAACTCTTTAGCATGTCACATTTTAATGAGTGCTCACAATCATAAAAGATGTCCAAGATAGTATATTTATATGTGAAGACCTCTCTTTCTTTATTACTTCCTATTAATTGCAACGATGACCAAAACTATGTTTGTCAACTCTCAACAACTTTTATTCATCATGCTTTTTATATGTGAGCTCATTACTCTCCATAAGATCCATATGATCTCTTTGTTTCTTTTTATTCTTTCTCTTTTCTTTTATTCACTCAAGATCATGGCAAAATAATCAAGCCCTTGACTCAACACTAATCTTTATTATATATAGCTCACGGACTTGATTACATAGAAGGATCATAAAGCAAAACTCACAACTAGATCATACTAAAAGCTTTTATTCTACTAGATCAATATATTATCAAAAGGATCGAACTAAGAAAAATGGTAAAGAAAGAAGTGATGGTGATACGACACTGGGGCACTCCCCCAAGCTTGGCAGTTGCCAAGGGGAGTGCCCACACCCATGTGATTATGTCTCCTTTGTTGGTGAAGAAGTTGATGGTTTTGTTGATGGCGTAGTCTTGCCGTCCTTCTTCCAAGGCATAGGCTCACCATCATAGAAGGATGACCGAGTCTCCTGAAACCTCAAATCTGCAGCAAAAGTCATCCTCTTGAATCTATATTCAAAGTCACAGTTTTGATTTTGCAGGTCATAGATCTAGGCTTGGAGGTGCTTGATTTTCTCATGAAGCTTGAAGATGGCCTCCCCAATGTCCGTGACATCTAGCTTGTGCTTGTTGGTGAACTCTGTCGGGGTATGGGGTCTCGGCAAACCCTTAAGGTTCGAACACTGGGGTGCGCGCGAAGTCTTTCCCTCCAACCGATCTACGCTCTAGCTCGCTAGGATCTTGCGGACGAACTCAACGAACTCACAACACAGAAGGACACAGGGTTTATACTGGTTCGGGCCACCGTTGTCGTGTAATACCCTACTCCAGTGTGGTGGTGGTGGATTGCCTCTTGGGCTGATGATGAACAATACAAGGGAAGAACGGCCTCCCGAGGTTGAGGCGTTCTTGTGCTCGGAGAGCTTGTGTGTGTGGGGGTGGTCTCTCGCATGCTCAGATCAGATCGTCCCCTCTACTGTGATGGCTAATCCTGTTTATAGACGCCCTGGTTCTCTTTCCAAATATTGAGCGGGAAGGGAGCCAACAATGGCAGGCTAATTTGAAGGGGGACAACTAGTACAAGCTATCCTGACAAATGTAGTCTTCGCCTGCACAAAGTTCTGGTGGTGACGTTGTTCTGGGCTCCACGGTGACCTCCGTCTTGCAGTCCATGGTCTTGGTCTTGTTGCACCGAAATGGCAACCTTTCCCTGAGGCCTTGGTACTCCGCGGCTGCGCTTGCCCCCCTTGCACCAAAGAGGAAACAAGGACGATATGCACGCTGGCGCCCGCCTGGCGCCCGCCTGGTGTCGATCGTCACAGCTGACTAGGCCACTCCAGAGGAGGTCTTGCATCGTCCGCCTCGCAAGGCTTGGCCCCTCGCGAGGGTCTTGGGTGCTTTGTTGGTGAGGATGGGCCGTATGGCCTGCTGGCTCGGCCACGCCGCGGGCCGCAGGCAGGCAAGTCTGGGGAACCCCGTTCCCAAAACGCCGACATTAGCCCCCGGGCCCAAGGTGCGCGCGGGCTTGGCTTCGCAGTGAAGCCAAGGGTCAAGCTCGAAGCACCGCGGGCCCCAAGAGCCCGCGGCCTCGGTTGACACGTGGCGGTTGATTGGACGTGGGCATCTCCACTTCCCCATGTTGCCTTGACGACTGCACGACTTGACAAGTCCTTGCGACATGCAAGGAAAACCATCATTACCTGCGATCGTGGGAGACGCCGGTTGGCCTTCTCTTCCTATAAATGGGGAGGGGGGCGGAGCCCCCGTTGCCCATGTCTTCCTTGCTTGCTTCCTCCTTCTTGCTCCATTGCTTGCAGTGCCGTCGATGGCGCCTCAAAGGAAGTTCTCTGCCGCCGAGAAGGGTAAGGCCCCTCGCGAGGGCCCTGGTTCCCCGGTGCCCAAGCGTGGTCGCCGCCGCCCACTCAAGCATGCTGCGGCCCCCACCGTGGCCCACCGTCGACGCGGCGCCACGACACGTGGAGGGGCCCGTCCCAACCGTGGCGGTCTAGTCGACGGGGGGAGGTGCACGATGGTGGCGAGGCCTCCCCGCCCGCGCTTCCATTCAGCGGTGGCGTCGCCGGAGTTCCTTGCTTGGTCAGAAAACCCGACCGACAACTGGCTCTAGCTTCCGCGCTTCTTTGTCGCCGAGCTACCGGCCCCTGGTCCAGGGGGGCTTTGGTTGTGGGCGGATGGTTGCTGCAGCAAGGCCTCCTGGGTCGCGGTCGAGACATCTGCCGCGGGCAACATAGCCCTGGCCCGCGGCTGGCAGACGTTTGCCCGCGCGCATGGCCTGGGCAGGCGGTGCACGCTCCACTTCAAGTCTGACGGCAGGTCGACCCTCTTCGTGAAGGTCTTCGGGGAAGATGGCCGCCGCACCAGATGCTGCCCCAAGACTAATGACGGCGAGGAGGTGCTTGGACTTGGCGACGGTCGTGACGAGGGTGAGGGCGAGCCTGCCCTTAGCGGCGACCGCATCTCCTCCACCTACGGAGGCTCTCCCTCCTGCTACAGCTCCAGCAGCAGTGGCTAAGATCAGCTGCCGCGCCGCCGTGCTCGCTTCAAAGGAGGCAGCGGGTCATCTCGTCGCCGCGGCTCCATGAAGCGTGAGGAGGGGTCTGGCTAGGCTTGGGCGTCGCTAAGGTGCTGCCCCCGTAGATTGTTGAAACGCTGCTTTGTTTGGTTTTTTCCCTTTCTTTCCCTGCACCCGAAAATGAAACCAGTATGGGCCCAGAGGGGCGTGTATCAAACTATGGTTCTTGGTTAATGCAACGTGCGTGTTATTCCCATTCCATGCTGTTATTTTGTGCAGAGATAACCTAACCTGGCGTGTTTGGGACGCTCCTTCCTTCGCGAGATATCTGCGTTTGCTCAGGAACTACAAGAATTTGTTAGGGGGTGCGCTAGTGGATTTTGCCATTCGCCCGGACCTTGACTTGGCGCTTTACATCGCGGTACCCAGGGGGGCACGGATTTAGGAGAGTTGCGCCAGCTTCCAGGCTCGAACGAGGGTGACTCACGAGAAGGTAGAGAGAAGGAAAAGCTCGCGAGGGCACCTGCCTAGCCCCCTCGCGAGGTATGCGAGAGAGAGATCACGGGTAAACCAGAGCCGAAAAACGCGGTGAAAGGCGAAGGAACCAAATCAGCAAGGAACACCAAAGGCAAACTCGATTAAGGAAAAGCAAGCCAACTACGGAAACCAAATGAAAAGCCGCGTCCGGCACCTAATCTAATCTTCGAGTCTTCTCACCAGTGCGGAGCTAAGTGCTGTCCACTAAGCGTGGGAGGGAGCCCCAGGGCCTGAGGCCGGCGCTCCTGAGACTCCGGGGTGTGTACAGCCCCAACTCATTATTACGTGAGAGTGTCACGGGCAGCGATTCTTCACAGGCACCGGGCCTTGCTTCACAGGCTCTGGGCCTTGCTTCATAGGCACTGGGCCTTGCTTCTCAGGCTCTGGGCCTTGTTTCTCAGGCTCTGGGCCTTGCTTCTTAGGCTCCGGGCCTTGCTTCTCATGCTCTAGGCCTTGCTTCATGGGTACAACTTCCGGAGGTGCTGGATGTTCCAGGCGTTTTGGATGGGTGTCCCCTCTTGTGTCTCCAAGTGCACGGTGCAAGCCTTCCCTGGAGAGGACCTGCCTCAGGACCAGGTCACCCGTCTCGAGCGTCCTGGAGCGAATGTTGCGGTAGTGGTAGCACCACAGCGCTTGCTGGTACCTTGCCGCCCTTAATGCAGCTTCGCGACGTTGTTCCTCCCCCAGCATGAGATCCATCCCCCGCATGGCGTCCTACTACGTTTCGTCGAATGCCAGGACCCGTGCGGAGCGATGCCTGACCTCATGAGGGAGGACTGCTTCAGCTCCGTAGACGAGGAAGAATGGAGTCTCGCCCGTTGGCTTGGTAGCGGTGGTGCGGATGGACCACAGCATGGACTGGAGCACGTCGTGCCAGCCCCTGCCATAGGCCTCCAGCTTCTTCTTGAAGGTCATGGTCTTGAGGCCCCTCAGGACCTCAGCATTGGCGCGCTCGGTCTGACCATTGCTCCTGGGGTGGGCTACCGAAGCGTAGCAGATCTGCGTTCCAAGGTTAGCACAGTAGGTTTTAAAGAGGTTACTAGTGAACTGCAAGACGTTATCTGTGATAAAGCGGTTGGGGACCCCGAAGCGGCTCACGAGGCCCTTGATGAACTTGACAGCAAAGCCGGCTGGAATGGTTCGGACGGCTTCCACCTCTGCCCATTCAGTGAACTTATCGATGGCGACGTAGAGGTAGCGGTAGCCCCCTGGCGCTCGCAGGAACGGGCCTAGGATTTCCATCCCCCAGACCGTGAATGGCCACGTGAGCAGGATGGTTTGGTGGCCCTGAGCAGGCTGATGGATTTGCTTGGCGTGGAATTGGCAAGCTTCGTAGGACTTCACCAGCTCAGCTGCATCGTTGAGTGCTGTAGGACAATAGAATCCACTGCGGAAGGCCTTGCCGACGAGGGTCTCTGATGACGAGTGATGCCCACAGTCCCCATCGTGTATGTCAGTCAGTAGCTCCCTCCCTTGATCACTGGAGATGCAGCGCAGCGTGACGTCGTTCGGTCGTTTCCTGTACAACTCGCCATCTTGAATGCAGTATGTCGTGGCCTGTCGAGATACGCGCTCCACGTACTCTTCTCTCTCCGGCAGTGTCCCGTGCATCAGCTACTCCCTAAACTCCTTGGTACAGCACTCCTCCCGGGGCTCGAGCGCCAAGAGCAGTGGAGCTCCTGAGGTTGGGCTGCAATCTGGGGCTCCCGAGGCCGGGGGCTGAGGGAGCTCCTCCCGAGGCTGAGTCATGCTCGAAAGAAGCAACGTAGCTGGCGGCTTGAAGAGCCGCTCTGCGAAGACACTGGTCTCTTGCGGTTGCCGCTTGGATGCTCTCTTGGCGATGTCATCGGCTTCCTTGTTGGTGCCCCGAGGCACGTGCTGCAGCTCCAAGCCTGCAAGCTGCTTTTCCATTTTGCGCACCTCAGCAAGGTAGGCCTCCATGTGCTCGTCCTTTGGCTCATACACTTTGTTTGAGAAGTTGACAAGGAGCTGCGAGACGCCCTTGACGGTAAGGAGCCTCACCCCCATAGCCGCCGCAGCCTTCAGGCCAACGATGAGGCCCTCATATTCTGCGATATTGTTGGAGACCTTCTCGCCGTGCTGAAAACAGAGTTGCACGGTGTAGCAAAGCTTGTCCTGAGTAGGCGAGATGAGCACTGCTCCAGCCCCCGCGCCCTGGTGCGCAAAGGCGCCATCAAAATACATGACCCAGCCGTCTGGCTCGTCGCTTCCCGGGGAGGTGGACCGGTCTTCTCCTTCCTCGAGAGCTGGGGCATCTATCCATTGTGCCACAAAATCGGCGAGCGCGGGTCCCATGATGACCCCGGTGGTGCTAAACTCCAGCTGAAATGGTTGCTGCTCGACGTTCCATTCAGCGACCCTTCCGGCTGAGTTTGGTCTCCTGAGTATCCTCTCCAACAGGTAAGACGAGACGACCTTGAATGGGTGCCCTTGGAAGTAGTGCCACAGCTTGCACGAGGCCACCAAAAGTGCGAGCAGGAGCTTCTGCGGCATGGGGTAGCACGCCCTCGCATCCCGCAGTACAGTGCTGACGAAGTACACTAGGTGCTCGATGAGGGCCGATACACTGTTGAGGCTCGCGTCCCACATAGGTTGCGGCATATCCTGAGGTGATGGGTCTCCCGAGACCTGACCGCCCTCAGGAGCTTCGGTGATGTTTCTCTGCTGAGCTAGGTCCTCCGCCGCTATTGGCTCTGCTGCACCTCTATGGCCCGGTGCTGTATCAGCTCTATCCTTGTCTTGATGCTCTTCCCAAACCGCCACCAACACCGTGCTGGCAGAGTACCAGGTGGCGGCAAGGTAGAGCAAGAGAGGCTCGAGAGGCCGTGGTGCCACCATCACCGGGGGGCTGGTGAGGTATTTCTTGAGGTCTCGGAAGGCCTGATCGGCCTCCGGGGTCCACTCGAAGGGGCCTTTCTTCTTCATGAGCTTAAAGAAGGGCAAGGCGCGCTCGCCTAGCTTAGAGATGAAACGCCCTAACGCGGTCACTCGTCCTGCCAGTTTCTGCATCTCCTTGAGGGTCTGTGGTGGTCTCATGTCTTCGATGGCCTTGATCTTTTCCGAGTTAGCCTCGATCCCTCCATGGGATACGAGAAACCCTAGCAACCTGCCGGATGGGACGCCAAACACACACTTTTCTAGGTTAAGCCTCAAAATCACTTGGCGAAAGCTCTCGAAGGTCTCCTCCAAGTCTTGAATCAACATCCTCGCCTCGCGAGATTTGACCACTATGTCATCAACGTAGGCCTCTGTGTTCCTACCGAGCTCCCGCCCAAGGCGATGTGCATCAGCCGCTGAAAGGTTGCGCCCGCCTTGCGAAGGAAGAAAGGCATGCAGGTGTAGCAGTACACCCCACATGGTGTCAAGAAGGCCGTCTTCTCCACATACTCCACTGCCATCTTGATCTGATGGTATCCAGAGAAAGCATCCAAGAAACACAGCAAGTCGCACTCGGCGGTGGAGCCGATGATTTGACCGATGCGCGGACGGGGGAACGAGTATTGGGGGCAGGCTTTGTTTAGGTTGGTGAAGTCGACGCACATCCGTTCCTTCCCGCCTTTCTTCAGCACCACAACGGGGTTCGCCAGCCATTTGGAGTATCGAAATTCCCGGATTGTACCTGCCGCCTCCAGCTTGCGTGTCTCTTGGACGATGAAGGCCTGCTTCTCAGTGGACTGCCGTCTTGCTCGCTGCTTCACGGGGCGTACGTTGGGGCACACCTTTAGATGATGCTGGATAACCTCTCTCGGGATCCCTACTAGTTGATCAGGCTCCCACGCGAATACCTCCTTGTTCGCGCGCAAGAACCTCAGCAAAGATTCTTCTTGCCCCGGGTTAAGGCCGGTTCCTATGGTGAAGGTGGCTCTTGAAGACCCATCCTCGTTGACCAACAACTGCTTGGTCTCTGCCTTGTCTTGGGTGAACAACTGCTTTTTCTTGGTGGGCGCAGCCTCCTTGGCCTCCGGCGCATTGGCGTTGGCTGGCTGCGCTGCTGCCGCGGTCTTGAAGGCGAGCCTGCGCGCCATCACGGCCTCCTGAGCGTCCCGTTGGATGGTGAGGACGCCCTTGCTCCCTGTCATCTTCATGAGGTTGTAGGCCGGGTGAGTTGCCGCCATGAACTGAGCGAGGGCCGGGTACCCGAGGATGGCATTGTACGGGAGACCGATGCGGGCGATGTCGAAGTCCACCAGCTCGGTGCGATAGTTATCTCGCGTGCCAAAGGTGATAGGGAGGAGAATCTGCCCCAAGGGGTGAGCAGCTCCACCGCCCACCCCTGTGAAGGGCTTGCTGAGGCCGAGCCGTTCAAGCGACACATGAAGAAGGCTGAAAGCTTCCACGGAGAGCAGGTTGAGACCGGCGCCCCGTCGATGAGGGTCTTGGTGACGGCCACGTTGCAGATGGTGGGCGTGCAGAGCATCGGAAGCATCCTTGAGCCGGCGGTGCAGCCGGGGTGGTCTTTCGAGTCGAAGGTGAGGTCGGCTTCCGGCATGGCCCAACCCGGCGGAGCCCCCGAGCGCTTGGAAGTGGCCCCAATCTAGCGGAAGAAAGGCTTGACGTGGCGATCTGAAGGAGGTGCTTGGGAGCCGCCCAGCAGTGCCGCGACTGCCTGGTGTGCCGGTGCCGTGTAGCGCGCAGTGAAGAGGTCGCGGAGTTCCCCCTAGGACGTCACCATGGATCCCGGGAGGCCGAGCAGCCAGGCGCGCGGCTCGCCGGCGAGGGCCAGGGGGAACAAGTTTGCCATGATCTTGTCGTCACCTCCGGCTTCGAGGAAGGCCTCCTCGTACACTAGTAGGAAGAGTGCCGAGTCTCCCATGCCGTCGTAACGTGGCGGCATCTCTGGCCTGAAGTTGACCGGCCACAGCACCCGCCGGAGGGCGTGGGCTAGGGCTCGGTACCCAGACTCCCTGCTGCTGGCGCCGTCCGAGGAGGTCGGTGGCGAGGTACTTGCCATGGGAGCGTGGTACGGCGGTACGGGGCGCTGGTTGATGGAGAAAAGCTCCGGCGCACCCCTACCTGGCGTGCCAAATGTCGTGGTATGGGGTCCCGGAAAACCCTTAAGGTTCGAACACTGGGGTGCACGCGAATTCTTTCCGTCCAACTGATCTACGCTCTAGCTCGCTAGGATGTTGCGGACGAACTTGACAAACTCACAACACAGAAGGACACAGGGTTTATACTGGTTCGGGCCACCATTGTGGTGTAATACCCTACTCCAATCTGGTGGTGGTGGATTGCCTCTTGGGCTGATGATGAATAATACAAGGGAAGAACGGCCTCCCGAGGTTGAGGCGTTCATGTGCTCGGCGAGCTTGTGTGTGGGGGGGTGGTCTCTCTCAAGCTTAGATCAGATCGTCCCCTGTACTGTGGTGGCTAGTCCTATTTATAGAGGCCCTGGTCCTCTTCACAAATATCGAGCGGGAAGTGAGCCAACAATGGCGGGCTAATTTGAAGGGGGA
Source organism: Triticum monococcum (assembly GCA_034509565.1). Taxonomy (NCBI): domain Eukaryota; kingdom Viridiplantae; phylum Streptophyta; class Magnoliopsida; order Poales; family Poaceae; genus Triticum; species Triticum monococcum. The sequence goes on from CM067847.1 coordinate 345,342,153, forward strand.
CAGCTAGTACAAGCTATCCTGACAAAAGTAGTCTTCGCCCGCAGAATGTTCTGGTGGTGACGCTGTTCTGGGCTCCACGGTGACCTCCGTCTTGCAGCCCATTGTCTTGGTCTTGTTGCACCGAAATGGCAACCTTTGCCTGAGGCATTGGTACTCCGCGGCTGCACCTGCCCCCCTTGCACCAAAGAGGAAACAAGGACGCTATGCGCGCTGGCGCCCGCCTGGTGTCGATCGTCACGGCTCACGTCACGAGAACCTCGTGAGGTTTGCCTCGCCTTGATATCTCCGCTCCTCGTGAGCCTTCCTAACTAGGCCACTCTAGAGGAGGTCTTGTGTCATTCGCCTCGCGAGGCTTGGCCCCTCGCGAGGGTCTTGGGTGCTTTGTTGGTGAGCATGGGTCGTACGGCCTGCTGGCTCAGCTATGCCGCGGGCTGCAGGCAGGCAAGTCTGGGGACCCCCGTTCCCAGAACACCGACAAACTCTGTCATCATAATGTGATTGGAATTGAGTCCATGCTCCACCATCTCCCGACACTTGAAAACTTCTTGCTCCAATGCCTCGAGCCTTGCCTCCGTGCTTCCGGTCTTCCTTCGTCCCACAATATCACGGATGTGCAACAACCCCTCATGCATCTCAATGGTTTGAGGGTGCTGCAACACTTCCGCGAGGTAGGGGTTGATGACCTTCTCAAAGAACTGGTCCTTGGGGGCACTTGAAGACGACATGACAACCTGGATCTTTCAGAAAAACAGCTCGAAACAAAGACAGGAGATTTTTGCGTGATACGGGAGTCAAACCCTCCGGGAGAATATATAATGAATTTTAACCGACCAAAATACGTGTCGTGTACGAAAACGGAGTCAGGAGAGCACACGAGGTGCCCACGAGGTAGGGGGCACGCCCAGGGGGGGTAGGGCGCGCCCTCCACCCTCGTGTCCTTCCCGGACTACTTCTTATTTTTCAATTTTTCTAAATATTCCAAAACAGAAGAAAATTGCCATTAGAACTGTTTTGGAGTCGGTTTACTTACCGTACCACATACCTATTCCTTTTTAGAGTCTGAAACGTTCTGGAAAGCGCCCTTTTGTATTCCTCCGGGGTTACGGTTTCAATAACATTAGTTTCAACATTTATAGGATAACCTGAGATATAATGTTTAATTCTTTGACCGCTCACCACCTTCAGATTTGTGCCTTCGAAGTTGTTGATTTTTATGGCACCAGAACGATAGACCTCCTCGATAACGTAAGGACCTTCCCATTTAGAGAGAAGTTTTCCTGCAAAAAATCTTAAATGGGAGTTGTATAGCAATACATAATCACCTACGTTAAACTCACACTTTTGTATTCTTTTGTCATGCCACCTTTTAACTTTTTCTTTAAATAATTTGGCATTCTCATAGTCTTGCGTTCTCCATTCATCAAGTGAGCTAATGTCAAATAACCTCTTCTCACCGGGAAGTCTGAAATCATAGTTGAGCTCTTTAATAGCCCAATAAGCCTTATGTTCTAGTTCGAGAGGTAAGTGACATGCTTTTCTATAAACCATTTTATACGGAGACATACCCATAGGATTTTTATATGCAGTTCTATAGGCCCATAATGCATCATCAAGTTTCTTGGACCAATTCTTTCTAGATCTATTAACAGTCTTTTGCAAAATTAATTTGATTTCTCTATTACTCAATTCTACTTGACCACTAGACTGTGGGTGGTAAGGAGATGCAATTATATGATTAACATCATATTTAGCAAGCAGTTTACGGAAAGCACCATGAATAAAATGTGAACCACCATCAGTCATTAAATATCTAGGGACTCCAAACCTTGGAAAAATAACTTCTTTAAGCATCTTAATAGAGGTGTTATGATCAGCACTACTAGTTGGAATAGCTTCTACCCACTTAGTAACGTAATCAACAGCAACTAAAATATGTGTATAACCATTAGAGGCAGGAAAAGGTCCCATATAATCAAAGCCCCGAACATCAAATGGTTCAATAACAAGTGAATAATTCATAGGCATTTCTTGACGTCTACTAATATTACCAATTCTTTGACATTCATCACAAGATAAGACAAACTTACGGGCATCCTTGAATAGAGTAGGCCAATAAAAAGTGGATTGCAATACCTTGTGTGCAGTTCTATCTCCAGCGTGGTGTCCTCCATATGCCTCGGAGTGACACTTGTGGTAGGATCTGTTCCTGTTCATGCTCAGGTACACAACGTCTAATAACACCATCTACCCCTTCTTTATAAAGATGCGGGTCATCCCAAAAGTAATGTCTGAAATCATAGAAGAACTTTTTCTTCTGCTGGTATGTGAAACTAGGTGGTATAAATTTAGCAACAATGTAATTAGCATAATCAGCATACCATGGAGCAGTATGAGAAGCAATTATGACATTTAATTGTTCATCAGGAAAGCTATCATCAATAGGTATTGGGTCACCAAGAACATTTTCTAACCTAGACAAGTTGTCTGCAACGGGGTTCTCAGCTCCTTTTCTATCAATAATATGCAAATCAAATTCTTGTAGCAAGAGAACCCATCTAATAAGTCTAGCTTTAGCATCTTTCTTTTCCATAGGATATTTAATAGCAGCATGATCCGTGTGAATAGTTACTTTAGAATCAACAATATAAGGTTTGAACTTATCACAAGCAAATACAACTGCTAAGAATTCTTTTTCAGTAGTAGCATAATTTCTCTGAGTATTGTCTAGAGTTTTACTAGCATATTGAATAACATTTAATTTCTTATCAACTCTTTGCCCTAGAACAGCACCTACAGCATAATCACTAGCATCACACATATTTTCAAAAGGTAAATTCCAATCAGGTGGCTGAACAATAGGTGCAGAGATTAATGCTTTCTTAAGTATTTCAAATGCTTCTACGCAATCATCATCAAAAACAAAAGGTATATCTTTTTGTAATAAATTAGTCAGGCGCCGAGAAATTTTTGAGAAGTCCTTAATGAACCTCCTATAAAAACCAGCGTGACCAAGGAAACTTCTTATACCTTTGATGTCCTTGGGACATGGCATCTTTTCAATAGCATCAACCTTGGCTTTATCAACCTCAATACCTCTTTCAGAAACTTTATGCCCCAAGACAATACCTTCATTAACCATAAAGTGACACTTTTCCCAATTCAAGACAAGATTAGTTTCTTCACATCTCTGCAAAACTCGATCAAGGTTGCTTAAGCAATCATCAAAAGAGGATCCATAGATGGAAAAATCATCCATGAAAGCCTCACAAATATTTTCACAAAAGTCAGAGAATATAGCCATCATGCATCTTTGAAAGGTAGCAGCTGCATTACATAAACCAAAAGGCATACGTCTATAAGCAAAAGTACCAAAAGGGCAAGTAAAAGTAGTCTTTGATTGATCATTGGCTGACACGGGTATTTGAGAGAAACCAGAATAACCATCTAGAAAGCAAAAATGAATGTGTTTGGATAATCTTTCTAGCATTTGATCGATAAAAGTTAAGGGGTAATGTTCTTTTTAGTAGCTTTATTTAAGTGCGGAAATCAATCACCAACCTATAACCTGTAATAATTCTTTGAGGGATCAACTCATCTTTATCATTAGGAACGACAGTAATACATCCCTTCTGAGGGACACAGTGGACAAGACTTACCCATTGACTATCAGCAACGGTATAAATTATACCTGCCTCAAGAAGCTTTAGTATTTCCTTTCTTACCACTTCCTTCATCTTAGGATTCAGCCATCATTGATGATCATGAACTGGTTTGGCATCTTCCTTAAGATCATCAAGAGTACATCCAATAGAAGCATGGTTCTTCTTCAAAGTTTTCAATAATCTCTCTTCTTCATGCTCTGAAATGTTAGCACTAATAATAATAGGATATACATTTTTCTCATCAAGATAAGCATATTTAAGAGTATCAGGTAACGGTTTAAGCTCAAACATGGGATCACCCTTGGGTGGAGGAGGATCCCCTAGGATTTCAAAAGGAAAATTGTGTTTCAGGATGGGTTCCTGTTTAAATAATACTTCATCTATTTCCCTTCTTTCATTCATAAACATATCATTTTCATGGTCTAGCAAATATTGTTCTAAAGGATCTCTAGGAGGTACGGCAATAGAAGCAAGACCAATAATTTCATCTTTACTAGGCAATTCCTCTTCACGGTGTTGTCTACGAAATTTAGAGAAATTAAATTCATGAGACATATCACCTAAACCAATAGTAACAACATCCTTCTTGCAATCTATCTTAGCATTAACAGTGTTCAAGAAGGGTCTACCAAATAAAATGGGACAAAAGCTATCTTGTGGGGAACCAAGAACAAGAAAATCAGCAGGATATTTAGTTTTCCCACACAAGACTTCAACATCTCTAAAAATTCCCATTGGTGAAATAGTATCTCTATTGGCAAGTTTAATTGTGACATCAATTTCTTCTAAGTCAGCAGGTGCAGTGTCATGCATAATTTCTCTGTATAAGTCAATAGGTATTGCACTAGCACTGGCACCCATATCACATAAGCCATGATAACAATGATCTCCTATTTTAACAGAAATAACAGGCATGCCTACCAAAGATCTAGGTTTATCTTTATCACAAGGTTTAGCAATTCTAGCAGTCTCATCACGGAAATGAATAACATGCTCATTAATATTACCAGACAAGAGATCTTTAACAATAGCAATATTAGATTCAACTTTAATTTGCTCAGGAGGTGTATAGATTCTAATATTGCTTTTACGAACCACAATTGAAGCTTTATCATGATCTTTTATCCTAATAGGAAAAGGTGGTTTCTCAACATAAGCAATAGGAACAATAGGATCATTATAGGTGATAGTGTTTTCTTCAACTTTAATAGGTGCAGCTACTTTTACTTCTATGGGAGGATGATATTTAAACCACTTCTACCTAGGGAGATCAACATGAGTAGCAAAAGATTCACAGAAAGAAGCTACTATCTTAGAGTCAAGTCCATATTTGGTGCTAAATTTATGGAAAACATCGGTATCCATAAAAGATTTAACATCATAGATGAAACATAGATGATACATCTATAACCTTTGGAAATTAGCATCATAGATGATACATAGAAAAATGAATCTCATCTAGAAAACTGTTGAAGCAGAAGGTGAATATTCAGCCTTCATTGATGTTGAAGGTCTTTGCAACTTTAGGCTAGTGCATGTGGATGATTGACCATCCATCCTTCGTCCTCTTCAGGAATACTTCAATATTGAAGTATGGGTGTTGTATGAATATCTTCCTTGCCTCCTGACCATATATGTTGTTTGATAGGTAATCATCAGTGAACTGCTTTGGAAAGGCCTGAAAATAAGGATGTGCATAAATGTTTTCTCTAGATTGGAAATGGGACAAAGGAATAAAAAGGCAAGGTATAATAGTTAGTACCATCATGTAGTGAACTGATGTCTTCTTCATTGTTCAGACAAAGATCTTCTTGTTTTTTTTCACTAATTTCTTTGTCCTAACAATCTTTCTGAGTTTCTTGACTTGACTGATATTCATGGACAACTCATTTCCCCATGTGCAAAAAGGGTCAAACAGCGGGTCAAAACCTCTAACAACAAGACCTACATGTGCAAGATCAAATTGTTAAAAACCTAAATATTAGAATGGTTCCTGTCGGCGTTCTGGGAACGGCGGTCCCAAGACTTGCATGCCTGCAGCCCATGGCATGGCACTGCTAGCGGGCCCGTATGGCCCAGCTTCACCAGCAAGGACTTAGACCCTCGTGAGGGGCCAAGCCTCGCGAGGCGGATGACACAGACCTCCTCAGGAGCTGCCTCACCAGGCTGGCTCGCGAGGGGCGGAGAGATCAAGGCCAGGCAAACCTCGCGAGGTTCTAGTGACGTAAGCCATGACGACCAAGGCCAGGCAGGCGCCAGCGTGCACAATGTCCTTGTTTCCTCTTTAGTGGTAAGGAAGCAGGCACATGCGCGGAGTACCGAGGCGTCAAGAAAATGTTTCCATATCAGTGCAATGATACCAAGACCAGCGGGATGGCAAGACAGAGGTCATCATGGAGCCCAAGATGGCGTCATCACCAGAGCCTTTGGCAGGCAATGACTAGTTTTGTTAGGATAAGATGTACTAGATGTCCCCTTTCGAATTGGCCAGTGTTGACTCCCTTCCCGCTCAATATTTTGGGAGAGGACTAGGGCCTCTATAAGTAGGACTAGCCACCATCATAGCGAGGGGATCGACTAGTCGACCGAGAGAGACCAGAACCACGACAAGTCCACCGAGCACAAGAACACCTCTCCTCAGGAGGTTGTTCTGCCCCTTGTACTGTTCATCCTCAGCCCAAGAGGCAATCCACCACCACACACTTGAGTAGGGTATTACACCACAACGGTGGCCCGAACCAGTATAAATCTTGTGTCCCTTGTGTTACGAGTTCTACGAAATTTAGAGAAATTAAATTCATGAGACATATCACCTAAACCAATAGTAACAACATCCTTCTTGCAATCTATCTTAGCATTAATAGTGTTCAAGAAGGGTCTACCAAATATAATGGGACAAAATCTATGTTGTGGGGAACCAAGAACAAGAAAATCAGCAGGATATTTAGTTTCCCACACAAGACTTCACCATCTCTAACAATTCCCATTGGTGAAATAGTATCTCTATTGGCAAGTTTAATTGTGACATCAATATCTTCTAACTCAGCGGGTGCAATGTCATGCATAATTTCTCTGTATAAGTCAATAGGTATTGCACTAGCACTGGCACCCATATCACATAAGCCATGATAACAATGATCTCCTATTTTAACAGAAATAACAGGCATGCCTACCAAAGATCTAGGTTTATCTTTATCACAAGGTTTAGCAATTCTAGCAGTCTCATCATGGAAATGAATGACATGCCTATCAATATTATCAGACAAGAGATCTTTAACAATAGCAATATTAGATTCAAATTTAATTTGCTCAGGAGGTGTATAGGTTCTAATATTGCTTTTACGAACCACAGTTGAAGCTTTAGCATGATCTTTTATCCTAACAGGAAAAGGTGGTTTCTCAACATAAGTAGTAGGAACAATAGGATCATTATAGGTGATAGTCTTTTCTTCAACTTTAATAGGTGCAGCTACTTTTACTTCTATGGGAGGATGATATTTAAACCACTTCTCCCTAGGGAGATCAACATGAGTAGCAAAAGATTCATAGAAAGAAGCTACTATCATAGAGTCAAGTCCATATTTAGTGCTAAATTTATGGAAAAAATCGGTATCCATAAAAGATTTAACACAATCAAATTTAGGTGGCATACCTGACTCCTTACCTTCCTCGAGGTCCCAATCTTCAGAGTTGCGTTTAATTCTTTCGAATAAATCCCATTTGAATTCAATAGTCTTCGTCATAAAAGAGCCAGCACAAGAAGTATCGAGCATGGTGCGATTGTTATCAGAAAGTCGAGCATATAAATTTTGAATAATCATTTCTCTTGAGAGCTCATGATTGGGGCATGAATATAACATTGATTTAAGCCTCCCCCAAGCTTGAGCGATGCTTTCTCCTTCGTGAGTCAAAAAATTATATATATAATTGCGATCACAATGAACAAGATGCATAGGATAAAACTTTTAATGAAATTCTAATTTCAATCGTTTGTAGTTCCATGACCCCGTATCATCACATAGCCTATACCATGTCATTGCATCTTCCTTCAAAGATAAAGGGAAGACTTTCTTCTTAACAACATCTCCGGGTACACCTACAAGCTTAAATAATCCACAAACTTCATCCACATATATTAGGTGCTCATCAGGATGAATTGTTTCGTCTGCCGCAAAAGGATTAGCTAGCAGTTTTTCTATCACACCCGAAGGAATTTCAAAGCAGACATTTTCATTTTCAGTAAGTTCAGTAGGTTGAGGAGAAACTCTTTGCTCTACTGGTCGGGGTGAAGATACCCCAAACAAGCCCCTCAGAGGATTACTTTCCATAGTAACAAGTGATAGTAAATTTCAGCACACTATATAAATTTTTCCTTACCAAATTCCACCTACCAAAGGCGCTTCACTCCCTGGCAACGGTGCCAGAAAAGAGTTTTGATGACCCACAAGTATAGGGGATCTATCGTAGTCCTTTCGATAAGTATGAGTGTGGAACGCAACGAGGAGCAGAAGGAAATGATAAGCGGTTTTCGGCAAGGTATTCTCTACAAGCACTGAAATAATAGGTAACAAATAGTTTTGTGATACGATAATTTGTAACGAGCAACAAGTAACAAAAGTAAATAAAGTGCAGCAAGGTGGCCCAATCCTTTTTGTAGCAAAGGACAAGCCTGGACAAACTCTTATATGATGTAAAGCGCTCCCGAGAACACATGGGAATATCGTCAAGCTAGGTTTCATCACGTTCATATGATTCACGTTCGGTACTTTGATAATTTGGTATGTGGGTGGACCGGTGCTTGGTTGCTGCCCTTACTTGGGCAAGCATCCCACTTATGATTAACCTCTATTGCAAGCATCCGCAACTACAACAAAAGTATTAAGGTAAACCTAACCATAGCATGAAACATATGGATCCAAATCAGCCCCTTACGAAGCAATGCATAAACTAGGGTTTAAGCTTCTGTCACTCTAGCAACCCATCATCTACTTATTACTTCCCAATGCCTTCCTCTGGGCCCAAATAATGGTGAAGTGTCATGTAGTCGACGTTCACATAACACCACTAGAGGAGAGACAACATACATCTCATCAAAATATCAAACGAATACCAAATTCACATGACTACTAATAGCAAGACTTCTCCCATGTCCTCAGGAACAAACGTAACTACTCACAAAGCATATTCATGTTCATAATCATAGGGGTATTAATATGCATATAGGATCTGAACATATGATCTTTCACCAAATAAACCAACTAGCATCAACTACAAGGAGTAATTAACACTACTAGCAACCCAGAGGTACCAATCCCGGACTTGGAGACAAGAATTGGATACAAGAGATGAACTAGGGTTTTGAGAGGAGATGGTGCTGGTGAAGAGTGATAGAGATTGCCCTCTTCCGATGAGAGGAGCATTGGTGATGACGATGGCGATGATTTCCCCCTCCCGGAGGGAAGTTTCCCCGGCAGAGCAGCTCCGCTAGATCTCTACATTGGTTCCGCCAATGTTCTATCTCATGGCGGCTGAGACTCGTCCGGAAAGATGGCTTATGATTTTTTCCTCATCGAAATACTCCACAGAGCAGAAGATGGCCATCGGAGGGGCACCAGGGGGCCCACAAGGTAGGGGGCGCGCCCAGGGGGGTAGGGCGCGCCCCCACCCTCGTGGGTAGGGTGTGGCCCCCTGGTGAACTTCTTGCGCTCAATATTTTTTATATATTCTAAAAACGTCTTGCGTGAAGTTTCAGGACTTTTGGAGCTGTGCAGAATAGTTCTCTAATATTTGCTCCTTTTCCAGCCCAGAATCCCAGCTACCGGCATTCTCCCTCTTTATGTAAACCTTGTTAAATAAGAGAGAATAGGCATAAGTATTGTGACATAATGTGTAATAACAGCCCATAATGCAATAAATATTTATATAAAAGCATGATGCAAAATGGACGTATCACTATGTAGCGTCGCTTGGCCGGGCATGTTCAAGCCGGATCTGCCACCTCGCTACGATGGCACCCCCGACCCCACGGAGTTCCTATAGCTCTACGAGCTGAGCATCGAGGTAGCCAACGGAGACGAGAAAGTTATGGCGAACTGGTTTCCCATGGCTCTCAAGGATGGTGCCCGCTCCTGGCTCCTGAATCTGCCTCGATGCTCGATCTCTTCCTGGGACAAGATGCACAACGGTTTCATCGCCAACTTCCAGGGCACTTGCGACCGCCCACCGGCTGCGAGTGACCTGGGCCGCGTCAAGCAACAACTAGGAGAGACCCTCCATAAGTACATCCAGCGCTTCAACAACGTTCGCCTCAAGATCCCCAAGGTGATGGACGGGGCCATCATCTCTGCGTTCTCCGATGGCGTCCATGACGTCAAGATGAAGGAGGAGCTCGGCATCCACTAGGAGCTGTTCAACCTAGCCACCAAGTGTGCAAGAGCTATGGAGGGGCGCCTCTCCCTCCTCGAGCTCCTGGCCGCGGACCCGTAGGAAAAGAAAGCCAAGGCCAAAGACGCGAAGCGCAAGGGAGCAGTCATGCTCGTGGCGAAGCCGGATACAAAGCATGGTAGGGACCAGCCCGAGTCATCCAAGAGCAGCTGACCGTTCTGCGCCTTCCATAACCTGCATAGCGACAACTCCAGCGACTGTCAAGAGCTCAGAGCCATTCGAGAAGGACGCTTCGGTCGACGCCCCGAGCGCAACGACCGGAGCTACGACCGAGGAGGAGGACGTGGCGGCGGACGCTGGGATGACCGTGGCCCGCGTCAGGAGTGGCGCGACCGGCCTTGTGAGGACCACTAGCAGGATCAGCCTTGCGAGGGCGCCTAGAGGGATCAGCCTCGTGGGGATCGCCCTCAGGGCAACGCCGGTCTTCCTCCACTACCGCCACCACCAAGAAGGAATGAAAACCACCACGAAGACGAGGGGGCTAGGGGCTTCCAGGAGCCGCAGGCCATCGTGTGCATCTTGGGCGGAGCTCAAGCCTGAGCCTCACAGCGTATCTTCAAACAGTTTGCTCGTGAGGTGAATGCAGTCCTCTCCAAGCTCGAGGCCACGCTCCCGCTCAGGTGGTCCCAGTGCGCCATATCATTCAGCTCGACAGATCAGCTCAAGTGGGCAGCCACCGCCGGTGTCCTCTCGATGCTTTGTTCACCCGTCATCAGCAACGTGCAAGTCACCAAGACCCTCATCGACAGCGGCGCAGGGCTCAACGTCTTGTCCGTCGAGACATTCGACAACCTCCAAGTGCCATATGGTCAGCTTCAGCCCACCAAGCCTTTCTCAGGATTGACTAACGGCTCCACCACCCCGATCGGGCAGGTCCGCCTCCCAGTCACCTTCGGACAGCGCAACAACTACCACACCAAGCTCATCGAATTTGACGTCACCCACATCCGTCTGCCATACAATGCCATCCTCGGGTATAACATCCTCAAGATGCCACGAAGCGACGGGTCCATCACAGTCCCATGTGAAGAAAGAGATGCGGTTTGCTCCCTCGAGCGCGCCTTCCAAGTAGTGTTAATCAAAGACGCCAGCCACAATGCACCTCGGTACCCTCCGGAGGTCGTCCCCAAGAAGAAGAAGTAGCAACTCCGTGCCGGACCTCAGGAGGGCAGCACCGTAAGTGGAACCTCATCAGGATCAGCGCCCACACATGGCGTGTCTCCCTCTATCACATAGGAAGGCGCGCCCAGCGCCCTCCTCGAGCAGGGCTCAGGGGCTCTCTTCTGGAGGGCCTTAGACGTCGCCAACGTCACGAGGGAGGCGCTCGGGCACGACTTTGAGGCGTGTTTCGCGGCACGTCTCCCTCAGGAGGACACTGCGCAAGGAGCGCCTAGCAATCAGGAGTTCATCACCAAAGTATCTCAGGAGCTTCAGGAAGCAAGAGCAATACGCGGCGACCGCCGCCCACCTGACGCTGCTCCCCACACAGGCGAGGGTGGTGAGCTGCGCGTCTACATTGACATACCAGGGCTCAACCAAGGTGCGTCTCAGGAGCGCTTCTGGCCTTTGCGTGTTGGGCGCTGCGAAGGTCCACCTCACAGCTACGTTCGCATGCCGTTCGGCCTGTCGAGCATGGCCGCTACCTTCCAGTGCAACGTGCGGGGCGTCATGGCAGGTTAGGAGGCCAGGCACCATGCAATCCTGGCGGAGATGGAGACGGTCTTCAAGGAACCGCCTGGACCCCCAGAGCCTCCCGAGGCTCAGTGCCCCGGTGGCTCATGAGGGGCAACCCCTTCGCCGCGTACCTTCAGCTGCCTCAACACCCCTTCATCAACAGAACCAGGTGACATTTTCCAAGTTCATTTAGCTAGGAGCGCCCAGGAGGCTGCATTGTTCCTCGGCCGCGTGGGTCCGTCCCTATGGCATGTATCCTTTCCTTTTTATGTCTTTAGCTTACCTTGCTAGGGGTGCCCCTCGGGCCACATCATCCCCAAGCCGCTCGGGCCGGACCAAGTGGCGCGTATCGTTTATGCATTTGCCAGAGCTAGGTTGCCTTTCATGCTTCATCTATCTATGACTATCACCTGCTTGATTGTCTCCCATCATGGGAGCCGCGCGCCGGTCGTCTTTCTTCAGGACCCTTCACGTGAGAGGATTAGGCACGGCGTCTGTGCTTGGGGCTGCCGCTGCAGCGTTGATAAATCCAACAGCCGAGCTCTGTCTAGCGGGCCGGCCCCGTTCACGTCACCTCCTGGGGCCGTTGGTGCTTGGCTTTCTCATGCGATAACCTCAGGAGATTCGTTCGGCGCAGGTTGTCTGACCACCTCACAGGACCAAGATAGCAAACAAGAATCAAGACCAGGCGCAACCCTCCTTGAGGTAGGGCCTCGTGAGTCCCGCGCTGGCTCACGAGTGCCCAGACAAACCTCGTCTAGCCCTGCCGTGCAAGCCACGTGTCAGGGCGGGGCTGTACACGCCCCGAGGGCTCAACGCAGTAGGGAGTACCCTCCCACGTACCAGTGGAAGCACCATGCTCCGCGCTGGAAGTTGACACTTCCGAGGAGCGGCTATGCCCGTGCAAGTGCGGAAGCACCATGGTCCGTCCTGGTGATAAACAACTGAGGGCGGCCTCACAGCTGTATCAACTTCAGGGAGCCTCCGGGCTCAGTGTTTGGCCTCAACGCAACGCCTCCCCTTGGGAGAGCCGCTTGCGGGGGCTGGGCACGGGGGCTGTGCTCAGGTCACGCCCCAGTGTACGCCACCCTGCCAGGTCCCTCAGACCTGGTCATTGTGCGCCTTCCGAAGCGGAGCTAAGGTATGAAGGTCATTTGCGCGTCAAGGGGGACTCCTGAGCATCGCAACTCAGGAGCCTAACTGACCATGTAGCCCCTCACTCCTTGGTCCATCCTGGTCTCCGGTCGGCCCGACGGCGGTTGAGGTATGCGTGGGGTCGGGCTGTGCTGACGTAGAACACAAGACCAACCATTGCATCTCCTTTCCACAAGCTGTTTGCGCGTCAAGGGGGACTACAGAGCATCGCGACTCAGGAGCCTAACTGGTCACGTAGCCCCTCACTCCTTGGGTCCGTCCTAGTCTCCGGTCGGCCCAACGGCGGTTGAGGTATGCGTGGGGCTGGGCTCTGTCGATGAAGAACATAAAGCAAATAGGGAGAAAATTGCAAAAGCTAAAAGGAAATATTACAAGACATATTGTTCTCCGAATACCGAACACAAGTTTAAACACCTCCATCAGGTACGCTACATGTTGCAGGAGTTTCAAACAGGAAAGAAGCCACAAGCCATTCATCCCTCGATACTGCTAGCACCTACAAGAGGTGCCCCCTCCTGGGTGGCGTCTTCTTCACCTGCACCGCCAGCCGAAGGCGCGGGGGTGAAGGTGTCGAACTTCTCCAGCAGGGCTTCCACCTGACCCTTCACGGCTGCAGCGGTAGCCGCGCAACGGTCCTCGTCCAAAGGCTCCAGCAACTCGTCAAGGCGGGCGACAGGATCGTGAAGATGGAGGTGGCCGAAGACGCGCGTCAGCGCGGCTGAAGAAAGGACGCGAGCCTCTGCCTCCGCCATGGGGCCGATGCCACACACGACTTCCTCAAGCGCATCGACCAAGTAGGGAACCAACTGGGCAGGGCCGTGCTCACTGGTGGCCAACGGCTTCTCCAAGCCCTTCTCATAGAGTGACTTAAGGACCTCGCGAGACCTCTTCTCCATAAGCGCGAAGGCCGCACGGTCCTCTACCAGAACCTTCGCCTTGGCGTCAAGATCGCCTCCACCTTCCGCTCCAGCTCCTCCAGCCGGCTGCGTTCGGTAGCCTGGGCCTTCGCCAACTCCCCCAGCTCGGCGCCGCGGTCCTTGATGGCATCCTCTCGGGCCTTCATCTCCACCTCCTTTACCTGACGGTCGCGAGCTTCTTCTGCACGCTCATCACACAAACTCTTCAACTCGTCTTTCATCGCCGCCTCGCAATCAGCCGCAGCTTGGGCGGCGGTCCGCTTCTCCTTCTCAGAGGTCATCGTGGCCTGGCTTCCCGCCACTCGGACTGCTGCATTAGACTGAAGCCAGCCGGAGGCCAGTTCCAGGCGCCCGGCTACCAAGCGCGGATCCATGCCCAGGAGATCTTCCCGTAGCTGAGTCATCTCTAAAAGGGCATGCTCCAAGAAATCAGAGGAGGTAGAAGAACCTGGGAGTAATGGCGCAAAAGGCGGAAGAGGCGTCGTCACCATGGCCTGAGAGGCAGGAAGCTCCTGAGCCTCCTTGACCCCAGCACCCGAGCCAGACGCTGGCACCTCCTGAGCCGGCAGTGCTTTGGGGGCTGACTCCTCCCGAGGATGCTCCACCTGGCCTCACGAGGATGATCGCGCTGGAGAAGCACGAGCACCATCCCCACCTTTGCTCATGGAGAGGGGCGCGGTAGCATGAGGCAACCCGGATTCAAGTAGCACCACCTTGCTCTCCCTCCTCTTCACCACATGTGTTAGCCTTGTTGCACAATAAGGAAAAAGAGTCGGAAAGAAGCACCAACAACAAAGACAAGGGCGAATGTCAAGAGGTAGCAGTATAAGCAAGAACAAGATGAAGCTCAAACACTTGCTGGTCTACAGCAGCGTAGTCCACCGTCCGCTTGGTGAGCTTGAAGCCGGAGAGCTTCGCAACCGGAGGCGAAGGCCCGCCAACTCCAGAAGCAGAAGCAGGAGCGGCGGTTGGGCCGGAAGCGGCTCCAGGCGGCGTCAGAACAGAAGCAGCGTCCCGGGAGATCAACACTGAACGGTCCCTCGTCGGGACAATAGGCGGATCCCCCCTCTCCAAGCGGTCATCGGCCTCATCGTCGTCAGGAAAGGCGCGGAGGATGTGAGCTTTAATCAAGGGGGAGGTCTCCCCCGTCCCTTCGAGTGTCACCTCCGAATCTTCCTCCTGCTCTTCTTCCTCCCCGCAGGACTCACCAAAAGACAGCTCCACCGGCGTCGGTGCCACAGGGGCCCCGATGAGCACTGGCGGCACCAGCCCATGCCCGTCAAAGATCGGCCTGGAGGCCATCACCAGCGCCCCGTCCTTGTGGCAGAACAAGGGAGTGAAGCGATTCGGCGGATACTCCTGATCGTCCCCAACCAGGAGGCGGAGAGCTGCGGTCAGCTCCTCGCCGGACAAGGCCTCTGAGCTCAAGCGAACCTTGTCCTCTTCGTCCCCAAGTTCCCACAAGGGGCGTGAGCGGGCTTGAAGCGGGGCCACGCGCAGCACCAGGAATTTCCTCAGGAGCATGGCCCTTGTAATCTTCGCCGCCTTTGCGTTGCCCGACCTCAGGTTGGACTTCATTTGCTCCAGCACCAACGCCACCCGCTCGTCGGTGATCTTCGCGCAGGACCACCCCTTATCGGACTGGGGCCTCTCCGTTGGCAGCGTCAAGCTTGGGTGGATGCATTTAGCATCCATCATGGCCCACTTGCTCCGGAAGCCGTCGGCTTTCTTCCCTGTCTTCAAGATCGAGTTGGCCTTGCCGGCCGCGATGAAATTGACACACCCGAAGGTGTGACCCTCCTTGGCGTGGAGGAATAAGAAATGGCGCAGAAGGGCCATGGACGCCATCACGCCAAGGTACGCCTCGCAGTAGTAGGAGAAGATCTACAAGAGAACGATAGAGTTGGGATGAAGATGCAGCACCTGCAGCCCGAAGTGATCAAGGACCTCGTAAAAGAAGTCAGAGAAGGGCGGAACCAGCCCGGCGGTGATGCTGCTCGTGAAGAAGGGGTAGAATGTGCTTCCCTCGGGCTCAGGCACATCGGAGCCGGCCCGGAGTCCAGTCTTCCCCTTCTCGTTGCTTCCCCCCGCTGTCAGCAAGCGCGTGGCAGCGAGGTTCTTCTCCGAAACATTAGGCGCGTCAAGAGCTGGCTCGTACGACACCGGCGACGAGGCAGGCTTGACCCTCCGGGGCGCCATTGGTCGCCGATGCGGGAAGGATGGGAGTAGATCAAGAGATTTCGGAGGCAGGGGCAAGAAAGGGGATCTGAGCAAGGCAAAAGGAAGCAGTGAAGGCAAGCGCTGTATACACCAACCTTTTTGACAGTCGGGCAGTTGCCGAGGCATCACGCCCACATCCAATCAACCACCATGCGTTGACCAGGGCCGCCGGCTATTGTGGCCCGCGGCGCTCTGCACTTGCCCCTTTGGCCTCGCCTCGACGCCAAGCCCGAGCGTGCCTTGGGCCCGGGGGATACCGTTGGTGTTCTGGGAACGGGGGTCCCTAGACTTGCCTTCCTGCAGCCCACGGTGTGGCACTGCGAGCGGGCCCATACGGCCCATCTTCACCAGCAAGGACTCAAGACCCTCGTGAGGGGCCAAGCCTCATGAGGTGGACGATACAGGACCTCCTCAGGAGCGGCCTCACCAGGCTGGCTCACAAGGGGCGGAGCGATCAAGGCCAGGCAAACCTCGTGAGGTTCTAGTGACGTAAGCCATGACAACCAAGGCCTGGTGGGCGCTAGGCGGCGCCAGCTTGCATAGTGTCCTTGTTTCCTCTTTGGTACTAAGGAAGGAGGCGCAGGCGCGGAGTACCGAGGCTTCAAGCGAAGGTTTCCATATCAGTGCAATGATACCAAGACCAGCAGGACAGCAAGACAGAGGTCACCATGGAGCCCAAGACGACGTCACCACCAAAGCCTTTGGCAGACGAGGACTGCTTTTTGTCAGGATAAGCCATACTAGCTGTCCCCTTTCGAATTGGCCGTTATTGTCTCCCTTCCCGCTCAATATTTGGGGAGATGACCAGGGACGCTATAAGTAGGACTAGCCACCATCATAGCAAGGGGATCGACCAGTCGACCGAGAGAGACCAGAACCACCACAATTCCACCGAGCACAAGAACACCTCTCCTCAGGAGGCTGTTCTTCCCCTTGTCCTCAGCCCAAGAGGCAATCCACCACCACACACTAGAGTAGGGTATTACACCACAACGGTGGCCCGAACCAGTATAAATCTTGTGTCCCTTGTGTTACGAGTTCGTCGAGTTAGCCCGTAAGATCTTAGCGAAGCTAGGACGTGGATCGGTAGGGGGTGATCTTCGCGCACCCCGGTGTTTGAACCTTGAGGGTTTTTCCAGAACCCATGATCCGACAGTTCCTACAATTGCACAATAATGTGCTATTAGACAAAGGACCATGCATGTGCAAACCATAATTGTAAACCTCAATGCTTCCCATTGTTTCCCTTCAACACATATAAGGTAGTTAGTGATCAGGTTAAGTGAGGGTTCGCATGCTATCAAGTGAGGGTTAACATCCTATCAATAAAATATGTTGATCAAAAATAAGCACATTGCAAATTAATCAGATTAATTCGAGCCACATGGAAAACCCATTTATCCAAACCAAGCATGGTTAGAACTAGGAAATATAGCAATCGTATATGATTCTCTTGTATTAAGTGCAGCCAAATTCGATTAATTCCTCACATGCACAACAATACAAAATTCTACCCACGACAATTGGACATAGCATTGCTGTCGGACTTCGGGCTCCGCGGACCCTTGAGAGGTTCAAACTCTAGGGTGCATGCGACGAACTCAACCTCCCCTGTCTGCCTATTGGCCAATCTCTTGGCCTAGCTTGCGGTGTCCAGTTTACCCAGGTTCGGGCCACCTTGCGGTGTAAAACCCTACTCCTGCTTTTGTGGTGGATTGGCCTTGAGGGTTTGAGGATGAACTAGTACGGTGGGAGAACTACCTCAGGAGGAGGCGTGTTCTTGTGCTCGAGTGAGCTGGTGAGTGTGAGGATGGAATGATTTCATCCCGTCTCGGTCCCTTCTCTACGGTGGTGGCTAGGCCCTATTTATAGTGGGCTTGGTCCTTTTCCGAAACGAAGGCTAGAAGGGATCCCACAACGTACAAATCCGAAGGGAGACAAGTAGTACATGCTATCCTGACAAAAGTAGTCTTCGCCTGCAAAAGCCTGTGGTTGTGATGCTACGGTGGGCTTGGCGATGACCTCCGTCCTGGCGGTCTTAGTCTTGTTGCACCAGAATGGAAACATTTGGCTGATTCTTCGGGACTCCACGCATGCGCTTGCCTCCTTAGCACCAAAGAGGAAACTGGTAGACTGTGCCTACTAGCACCCGCGTGGCCTTGGTCGTCATGGCTCACGTCATCCGAACCTCATGAGGTGAAGCTTGCATAGGAATATGTGCTCCTCGGGAGCCAGCCAAAGGAGGCCACTCCTCGTGGAGGTCTTGGTGTCGTCCCCATCGTGAGGCTTGGCCCCTCACGAGGGTCTTGAGTTGTTGATGCTGAAGGTGGGCCGTACCAGGCTGTCGATGAAGCCATGCTGTCAGGACCCCGATCCTAAGTCACACCGATCTAGCATGTAACACATCATATCACTTTGCGGACTCACGCACGGTATTCCTATGGGTGCCACCTTACCTGGCCTAGGACCGTCTGCGCCTTCTAGCTCACGTATATGATAGTGTCGCTAGCATCCATATGACAAAGAACCCGAGTCGACATGACTAGTCGTGAACCCAAAGTGGCAGTAACTTACGGGGACAGACATACATGACACAACATCAAGCATGTCGGTCAGCAGCGTGCGAATCCGGGCTGTAGTAACTGGGCTAACAGGACTCCGGGAACCTGGGCTGTAACAAGCTAGTAGGACTCCCTACGAGAACGCCATCCATAGCACTCACGCATATCTTGCGTATTTTAGGGTATTCACTTTCACTTGTCTATGAACTGTAAAGGCAACCAAGCAGTCCTTTACCGCGGACACGGCTATTCGAATAGATGATGTTAACACTGTAGGGGTGTACTTCTTCACACACGCTCTCACCACTTACCATCGTTTACACGACATGTACTCGGAAACCTTCAAGCAGAAGCCCAACGAGGGTGTTGGCCACAGCCTACCTAAACACTCAAGTCTCTAGTCCAGGTTTATCGCCTATCCAGGTTCCATCCGCAGGGAGTCTGGACGAGGTTTCCACATACGGCCCTGAACGATGTGTACAGGGTCTCGAGACACCAAACGGGCGCCCGGCATACCCGGCCATGGTGTATCTACCGCATCATAGCCCACCCCTAGGGTCAGCGCTATGCACGGCCGCCAACACATATGCTATAAACACCAGAAACTAGTTGCAACTCCTGGACAGAGGAGTATGGCGGTTAAGAAGCCGAGAAGGTCCATTGGTTTCGGGCCCAATGCATGGTAGTAGTTGGTTCTTAAATCACACATACAGATCTCGGTGCTTAGGGACGGTTCCAGTGAAATAACCCACCATCTACTCCTACATGGCCTCTCATCGATACCTTTACCAAATCATGTTCAACACACTTAGCTCACACATAGTAGGACATGTTCACAACTTTCCAATTCTTCCCCAATGAATTAGACCTGACATAACTCTAAGCAATAGTAGGCATGACAAACAAGCATGAATGAGTAGGCACACCAGGGCTCAAACAACTCCTACTCATGCTAGTGGGTTTAATCTATTTACTATGGCAATGATAGGTCATGCAGAGGGAAGGGGTTCAACTACCACAACAAGTAACAGTTGAATCGCTGTTGTCCTAATGCAGTAAAAGAAAGCAGAAGCAAGAGAGTGTGATTGTATCAGAATGAACAAGGGGATTTGCTTGCCTGGCACTTCTGAAGATGATATAGCTCATCATCGGTGCCATCGAACTCATCGTCGGAACATACGTCTACCGAGGGGGAAGAACCACTAGCAAACAAAGAAAGAACATAATCAATGTAATGCATAATATGATGCATGATCATGACATGTCGATATGCTGTGATTTGAGCTAATGCAGCTAAGAACAGAAGGGTCTGAGTTGATTTTAACCAAAGGTTCAAATTCAAATTCAAACTAAGAACTTATAAAGTGCATTGTCATGTTTTGATCTAAACAACAAGGTTAATTTGTTTAAATATGCATGGAAATGCTACAGATGGATAGATTGGATTTTTTTGATCATTTTTCATATATAATATATTTCCATTGGAGTTATAGATTATTTTCTATGAATTTTAGAAGTTTTGGACATTTTCTGGAATTTCCTGATTAAAAATAAATCCAGAAAATGTAATACTGCGTCAACATGACGTCGGGGTGACGTCAGATGGTCAAAGGCGCCAGCCCAGGTCCAACCTGACCATTGGGGCCCATAGGTCAGTGACTCAGTTAGTTAACTGGGTTAATTAGGGTTAGAATAATTCTAAAAAGAATGTCAGCAGGGCTGGGCCCACATGTCAGTGGCTCAGGGTTAGTTTAGTGAGGGGATTAACACCAAACAACGGTGATTATCACTAACTAACACCTAACTAATCCAGAACGGGCCGGCCCCACATGTCATAGTCTCTAGGCGAGGCCCAGCCAGGGTCAAAGTGGGTCAAACCCACTGGAGACTCATCGCCGGCGAGGCCCGAGATGGCGGCGCGGCTCGGAAAACACCCACAGGGCACGTACGAGGCCGTTCTTGGGCTCGTTGGAGAGCTCTTGCATGCGTGCGTCGAGTGGTGATGGAGGCCGAGCCTATGGTGGCAGGAGCCGATGACAGCGAGCTCCAAGGCGGCGGCTGGAGTTCGGGCAACGACGGGTTCGGCGCTATGGTGCATGGGAGGAGGAGCTGGTGGGTGCTACGGGCTCCTGGGAGTGCACTGCGGGGACCCCAACTCAATAGTCGTGATCACCGAATGCACATGTACAGTGATCCCATAGATTAATGCTCACTGAACACACAGAAGCTGAGTAACAAGAGTCTTACATCCATACATATCGTCTTACACAAATTATGACCATTATGGTCAAGTCTTACATAGATAAAGCCCTAAGGGCTGAACATCAAATGAAACACAAACAACGTAACTCTTCGTTGATAAGTAGAACCCATGCCATCTGCCTTAACCCTACAAGCATTCTGATTGGGAAACGTCCTAGTTGGCATGTTCGTCTTCAAAGAACTCTTCTTCGAACTCCTGTTCTTCTATGCCTGGCCAATTAAATAACCAGTGGCAAGCCAATGAGTACTTTGAATGTACTCGCAAGCAACCCATGTTTTGGTTCAAGGTACAACAATGCATGATATAGGTAAATTTTTGGGGAAAGCTAGTTTTTGAGTGCAATGACATGTTCAACAGCTTGTAAGACATGCATCAGGAGAATTCAAGTAACCATGAGGGCAGGTTACAGATATCAACATAAATAGGGTGGGCACCAACCCAACTCAATCATGTCAAGTCCTTTGACTTGACCCAAGTAGTGGTATCAACATAAAAAGAGTGGGCACCAACCCAACTCTATCATGACTTGACCCGAGTGGTTCTTCCCACTTATCCAATCACTCACACTGGTTTGAGAACATGTGGGCGTAGTTTAAGCAGCACCACCCAACTGTCCTTGACCGTGGACACGGCTATTCGAATAGTTTTACACTCTGCAGAGGTTGCACACTTTACCCACAAGATCCGGGGAACTTCCATGTCATCCATGTCCCGCGGTACCTCAAGTACCCGGGGTAAGCACCCGATCACTATCTTTCCCTAGACGACACTAACAAGGAGTCCACTCGTTGTTCCGTATCCTCACGATGTACATCATACGAGACTCACTCGGGATCGTAACATCCGAGAGGGGACACAACGGTGTATCCGGTGCCCTGTGAAAACAGTCATGGCCGCCCTACCTGGCACGACCCCGTCCCGAGAGAGCGCACCAACAACTCTCCCGTCACTAGTAATGCGGGCTCCAAGCTAGTATCGGCCTAGGTAATCAACAATGCCCTTTCCCATAAAAGGGTAGGGTGGTTGCGCATGTAAGGTTGGGACAGTCGACAAATCTTAAATCTAATCCGTTTTCGAAAACAACACACGCACTTGCCTCGGTACACCACTTCGTCATCAAGTGGCTACCCAACTCATCATCTCCCTCGGGCATAAGTGGCACCCGACGGGGTTTTCGAAAAGTCCTTTGAAAATACTTTGACTCATCACTATGCATATACCCGTCCATTTTTGCGTAGCAACTACTTAGCATCCTATCTACTCCAGCGGCATAACCCTCATAAGAAGGTAGGGTCATGCACAATGCAGGTATCAACGAGGAAGTAACAAAGGCAATCCACCAAAGTGGTTACCCTCTCATCATGATTCCGAAACAACACTAATAAAGTGCTATATGACATGCAAAAAGGGTTTCATAGACATGGTCAAAGGGCTGCTTGCCTGGCTCAACGAGGTCTTCTGAGTCTTCAAATTCTTCTGGTCCAATTCCTTCGTCAGCAACGCAATCTATCGTCGCAAAATAATAACGAGAAAATAAGGCAATAATAAAACAAAAAAATCAAATTGCTCAAAAAAAATGTCAACTTATTTTTATAAAATACTAGGTGGAAATCTAGGAAGGGGAAAATTCCTAGTTTTGGATTTGGGGTTATAAAAGAGGGGATATGGATTTCCAAACAGAGATTAAACTGCTCAAATTTGAATTTAAATTTGAACAGTACATAAAAGTTGGTTGGATTTGAATGAAAGGGGTACCATTAAATAGGTGGGATTTTTAGAAAAATATGGGAGTTGGATTTATTGCATTTGGATTATTATTTAATCCTGTGGAATTTTTGCAATATTCCAGAAAAAGGAAAAAGGGAAACAGCACTGTGCCTGCTGGGCCAGAGCAGCCGCAGCACAGCAGGCCAAGCCAGCGGGCCGGCCCAGCCGAGTCAGCGCACAGCGCGCGCGCCCGCCCACCCCTTTTCAAACCTGACGAGCGGGGCCCGCAGGTCAAAGAGAGAGAGGGGCGCGGGAACATGGGAGAGGATGACAGGCGGGGCCCGCCTGTCATCACTAACCCGCGGACAGGGGGGGTCGCGGCGCTCACCGGCGTCGATGCAGGCCACGGCGAGCTCCGGCGAGTGCGGGGATGGCCTCAGGGGACTCCCGCACATCGGTGGGTGGTGGTCTTGGCCGGCGGGGGTGCCTGGTTCACCGGCGACGAGGGGCTGCAGCGGAGGAGCTTCGGGAGGTGGCAAGTCCGGCCGTTTCCGGTGGCTACAGAGATGGGAAACGAGGGGGAAACGATTAGTGGAATGCAGGGGCTCCAGATCGAGGCAGAGGAGGAGCGGGGGAGGCCTGTACCTCGCGAACTCCGGTGAGCCGAAGCGGCGGAGCTCGAGCTCGATCTCGAGCTCAGGCGGCTCTGGAGAAGAACTGCGGTTGCAGGGGGAGGCGTTACTGGTGCAGGGAGCGAGTGGTGAGGAGAGAGGGGCTTGGGGAGGCCCTTAAGTAGGCGAGCCACGGCTCACCGTAGACCCGTGCGCCGGCGAGGTTGTTGCCGTGGCTGTGGGTCACGGGGGCGCGCGTGGGCATGTCTGGGGTGTTGGTAGGGGCGGTCTATGCCTAGAGGGAGGGAGAGAAGGAGCGGGGAAGCATCGGGGCAGCGCGCGCGTGTGCCACGCCATTGGCGCGCTCGGGCGGCCTCTGTTCGCTAGCGGGGAGGCGCGGGGAGGAGGAGAGAGGAGGGGGGCGACAGGGTGGCGTGCTGCGGACGTCGAGGCGACCTCGGGGGACACGAGGGGGAGAGCCGAGGTGGCCGGATGCGCTTGTCAGGGGGTGGCTACAGTGCGGGAGCGCACTGTAGCGCGCTCCAGAGCGCCCAAGTGGCCGGCATGGCCATTCTTTATGCATGGGGAGCGCGTTCTCTGGTGTCTAGCAGGTCTAGGGGGGAGTAAAGAAGAGGAGAGGTGCTTTGGATGCCATAGATGGCCACTGGGTGAGGAGGGAGGTGAGGAAGATGGGTACAGGGGCTGTCCAGAGAGAGAAAAAGAGGTTTTCATCCTTTCCAACAATTGAGTTTAGGCTAGGAAAGCTTGCTGGAGTTAGATTATGACTAGAAGGGGCTGTGGTAAAAATTTGAGCTCTCCAAGAATAGTGAATGGGGTCAAAACAGAAGTTTTTGCAAAATGTCAGAAGGTGTTTGATAAAGTTTTGGGCAAGTAAATGAACTCCAATTGCCATGATACTAACAGGATGGAAAGACACTTAGAAACAGGGTGTGCCACCAAATTTGAGCTCATTTGGAAAAAGTTGCCAATGTAACTTTGGCAAACGCTAGAAATTAGCAGAAATGGACTAGTGAAGATCTAGTTGAGCAAATCACTTCTCCATGATGCACCACTTGGTGTAGTGTAACGCCCCATGTGTAACCTTCCCCAATTGTACTCCGACTCTTGCCGTTTCCGGCATTAAGTTATATTTAATTCTCGGGTTCAGGTCTTTGTCTCAGTGTGTTGTTTTGTTTTTTTCGTGCATCTCATATCATGTCGTCACGTGCATCGCATTTGCATACATGTTCATCTCATGCATTCGAGCATTTTCCCCGTTGTCCGTTTTGCATTCCGGCGCTTCGTTCTCCTCCGGTGGCCATTTCTAGCTTTCTTTCATGTGTGGGGATTAAACATTTCCGGATTGGGCCGAGACTTGCCATGCGGCCTTGGTTTACTACCGGTAGACCGCCTGTCAAGTTTCGGGTCATTTGGACTTCGTTTGATACTCCAATGGTTAACCGAGGGACCGAAAAGGCCTCGTGTGTGTGCAGCCCAACACCCCTCCATTTTTGCCCAAAACCCACCAAACTCAGCTCCATCGTCTCGGTCGTTCGATCACGATCGTGTGGGCGAAAACCGCACCTCATTTGGACTCTCCTAGCTCCCTCTATGCCTATTTATACCCCCTCCATTTTCGGATCCCGTCTCCCACCTCGAAACCCTAATTCTAAAAAAAACTGAGATCTGCGCCGACGGACGTGTCCGCCCCCGGCCGGACGACGTCTGCCGACGCCCGCAGCCACCCAGACGCCGACACGTGGCGGGCGCGCCCACATCGCCGCCCCGCAGCCGCCGGCCCGCCGAAGCCCGGGGCGGGCCCTCCCGCGCCGTCTCCCGGGCCGCGCCCCGCGCCCCCCCACTCATCCCGGGCGCCGCCGCCTTCCCCGGCTCAGGCGGGCGCCGCCGCCGCGGGCCGCCACCGCCGCCCGAGCGGGACCTCGCCGCCCCTCCGTGCCCGGCCGCCGGGTGCCTCGCCTCGCCTCCTCGCCGTGCTGCCCGGCGCCGCGCCGTCTCCCTCGTCGCCGGCGACGCGCCGGCGAGCTACATCTCCCTCCCCGCTCCGGCCGGCTCTTTCTCCGGCGACCTCGAGTCCGGCAGCTACAGTACCGGCGTGCCTCGGAATCCGCGCTGGATCTGGATCTGAGGAAGACTCTCGGTTGACTTTTTCATCCCCGAACCCTAATTTTCGCGCAACTTTGACCGCTCATATCTCCTCATACGTAGCTCCGTTTTGGGTGTATGATATGTCAAAATCTTCGTCTCGACGAGTACATCATTTCATTGCATTGCATCATTTGCATTTGAGGTCATCTTGGTGCCCAAAATGCTGTTGGAAGGAGGCATGTTGAGTTAAATTGCAGATCCGTTAGTCCAACATGCACTTTTGTCATTTTTGCCATATTTAATCCGTGCATGATATGCCTGTGCCCCTTTGGGATGAATTGTTAAGCATGTTGTCTTGTTTACAGAGGTGCCTTCCATGTATTTTTAGGATGTGTGTGTTGTCTTGTGCAAGCTTGCGAAGAGGGCTACCTGAGATTACAGATTTCAGGGACTTAGTGATTTTCACTAAGTCTGAACCGTTTTAGTTCACGATGCGATATGTCCGGCTTGTTTCCTAGTGATCTGTGCCTCTTTTGAGGATCATCAGTAAGAGTGATTTGTTATGCTTGTTGTGCTTAATCCATCCATGTCTTTACTTGTTATGTTGGAGCACCCTAGGTTGACTCAATCGAGCTCAACTTTTGGATAGTTGCTGTTTTGGGCAGATCGTGAACTCTTTTGCGATTTTGCCGGAGTTATTGCTAGTGATCCATGCATGCTATGCCATTGTTCTTGCCTTGTCTAGCTAGCATTTTGTTCCTTCTTAATGGATATATGCTTGCCTTGCCATGACTTGCACCGTAGTGAGAGCATCGAGCTCGTTTACACACCTCGGTGAGTTATTATTTCAGCATGTCCCAGTTTTCACTAAGTCTGAAAACTGATTGTGTTTCATCAATGTTCGTGTGCTCGGTAAAGTATATTGTGAACCCTTTTGGCCCCAGGTCATTTTGGGTGTTTTGTTAAGCTTGTTGAGTAGCTCCATGCCATGCTCTTACTTGCCATGTTCAGGTTTGCCTTCATGTTGTTTTGCTGCTCCGAAGAGAGCATCATGGTCTGAAATTTCAGACTAGCGTTAATTTCGCTAAGTCTGAAATCTGTTTTGCTTATTCAGTTTTGCCATGCTTGTTTGAAGCCCTTAATGGATGAATTTTCCTATGCCTCAGTCATGATGATTTGTTAAGCTTGATGAGTACATCACTTCCATGCAATTTGTTTTCATGTTTGGTGGCTGTAGCATGTTCATTTTGTTGCATTTAGGAGCCTACTTGCTGTAAATCGCAGATCGGTTCGTTTAGTAAAACGCTTGCCATTTCTAAACCGTAGCTCCGATTGCCATGATCTTTATATCGTTTTCAGGGGATTTCTTCCCCTCTATCCAGTGGCACACTTGGATTTCCAAGTTGAGGCCAGTTTCATGCATTTCCTGTTACATCTTGCATTATGCATCCCGCATCGCATCCCGCATAGCATATCATCTTTGCATATTATTGCTTGCCCTTGCACGTGGTTGATTGTATCCTTGTTGCTTGTTTGTGTTGTTGGGTAGAGCCGGGAGACGAGTTCGCTAACGAGGAGCCCGTTGAGTTTGCTTTTGAGGATCCAGTCAATTCTGACAACTGTGCAGGCAAGATGATCACACCCTTGAAATCACTACTATCTTTGCTATGCTAGTTTGCTCGCTCTTTTTCTTTGCCAATGCTACGATGCCTACCACTTGTTTGTCAGCCTCCCAATTGCCATGATTGAGCCTCTAACCCACCTTTGTCCTAGCAAACCGTTGATTGGCTATGTTACCGCTTTGCTCAAGCCCCTTCTTATAGCGTTGCTAGTTGCAGGTGAAGATTGGAGCCGTTCCTTGTTGGAACATTTATTTACTTGTTGGGATATCATTATATTGCTATGTTATCTTTACTTATCTATATACTTGGTAAAGGGTGGAAGGCTCGGCCTCTCGCCTAGTGTTTTGTTCCACTCTTGCCTCCCTAGTTTCCGTCATATCGGTGTTATGTTCCCGGATTGTTGCGTCCCTTACGCGGTTGGGCTATAATGGGAACCCCTTGATAGTTCGCCTTGATTAAAGCTTTTCCAGCAATGCCCAACATTGGTTTTACCATTTGCCACCTACCCTTTTCTTTCCCTTGGGTTTCCGAGCCCGAGGGTCATCTTTATTTTAGCCCCCCACGGGCCAGTGCTCCTCTGAGTGTTGGTCCGGAACGTCAGCCGCCGGTGGCCACCAGGGGCAACTCTGGGCTGGCCTATCGGAAGTTTGGACAATCTGAGTGTGCCCTGAGAAAGAGATATGTGCAGCTCCTATCGGGATTTGTCGGCGCATTCGGGCGGTCTTGCTGGACTAGTTTTGACCTGTCGAATCATCTTGTTGTACCGGGATACCGAGTCTGATCGGTGGGTCCTGGGTGGAGGTCTATTCCTTCGTTGACCGTGAGAGCTTGTTATGGGCTAAGTTGGGACCCCCCTGCAGGGATTGATCTTCCGAAAGCCGTGCCCGCGGTTATGGGCAGATGGGAATTCGTTAATGTCCGGTAGTAGACAACTTGAACTTAATTAATTAAATTGAATCAACTGCGTGTGTTGCCGTGATGGCCTCTTCTCGGCGGAGTCCGGGAAGTGGACACGGCGTTGGAGTTATGTTTGCGTAGCCTGCTCTATTTAGTAACCGCTCGTGCTTTGCCTTCTCTTCTCGCTCTCTTTTGCGAATAAGTTAGCCACCATATATGCTAGTCGCTTGCTGCAGCTCCACTCACATTACCCCCCTTCCTTACCTATTAAGCTTAAATAGTCTTGATCGCGAGGGTGCGAGATTGCTGAGTCCTTGTGGCTCACAGATTACTATTACACCAGATGCAAGGACCGATGATACTCCTCCGGATGGCGCGTTCGAGCTGAAGTGGGAGTACGCCGAGGACTCTCAGCGATACTATGTTTCTTTTCCTGATGATCAGTAGTGGTGCCTATTCGGGGTTCGATCCAGGGCTTAGTCGCATGTTGGGGGTCTTTTCTATTTTGGCGCCGTAGTCGGGCCATGAGTGTTTGTATGATGGATGCTATTTATGTACCTTGATGTGACGTGGCGAGTGTAAGCCAACTATTATTATTATTCCCCCTTTATATTATTTATGTACATGGGTTGTGTGAAGATTGCCTCACTTGCGACATATGCCTTCAATGCGATTATGCCTCTAAGTCATGCCTCGACACGTGGGATATATAGTCGCATCGAGGGTGTTACATTTAGTGGCCTCATTTGGGGATTTGCACATGCTCACAAAAGATGGGGTCAAGGAGAGAAAGTTGGTAGTACAAACTTGGTCAAATTTGATTCTAGCCAGAGAGGGTTTTGGGGCATTTTGGTGAACCAAAATGACTTTAATTGACATGAGGCTTTGCAAGGTCATCACAATATGCATTTGTGACTTGCTGGATTTTTCTTGGATTTTTATGAAATTATTTCCTGTAGAAATATTTCAAATCCTTGAAATGGGCAGAAATGGTTTTGGGAGGTTTTGTCCAATATTTTGAACATGACCATGTGTTTAAACTCTTATATATGGAAAATATATGTCCACTGAGTTTCCCTAAATTTTCTCAAATATTTTTGAAACATTAAAATAATTTTAACCTATTAAAGACCATTTCTGGCCTTAAGAAAAAGCCTTTAAATACAATAGGAAAATAACTTTTAAAAATTATGTTTTTGGGGTTTATGGGAATCCTATATCTAATAGGTTTCAAATATACTTTTTGAAATATTTTTCATACCCCAAATTAGGTACTTGCAGTGCAAACCTCAATCCAGGGGTTTTTGGAAAACTAAATTTTGAAAATACCATTTGGCTAAATTATTTTTGTAAGAAAATACTATATTGCTCTATACACATGGCATGATCATTGGGCAGAAGTTTGGGGCAAGGAGATTAAGTATAGAAGGTGGAGTTGTGTTGACTTCAAAGAGCACTTGAAAAGCACAGAGAGAAAACCAACTCCAAATAAAAGCCAAATAATGCAAAAGTTTTTTGTTGGTCCAAAATTTTGATGCAAATGAAATGTTACAAAATGCAGGGTGTGACAGACCTACCCCCCTTACAAGAATCTCGTCCCCGAGATTCCTAAACTAGGCTTTAAAGAGATATGGAAACTCGGATTTAAGGTAGTCTTCACGTTCCCAGGTTGCTTCTGCTTCAGTGTGGTTGCTCCACGGGACCTTGAAGTACTTGATGACACGGCTTCGAGTGCATTGCTCAGCCTCATCCAAAATGCAGATGGGCCTCTCGCGGTAAGTCAAATCAGGCTGAAGGTCAATGGCTTGGTGCTTGACGTCCTTGTAAAGATCGGGCTTGCCTGGAGCTTGGAGACACTTCCGAAGTTGGGACATGTGGAATACATTGTGTACATCGGATAGTTCAGGTGGCAGTTCCAACTGGTAAGTCACTTCTCCACATCGTGCGGTGATCTCGAAGGGGCCGATAAATCTTGGTGCGAGTTTTCCCTTCACGTGGAAACGCTTGGTTCCCTTAAGGGGAGTCACTCGTAGGTATACATGGTCTCCGACTTGGAAGTCTACTTGTCGGCGACGAGTGTCAGCATAGCTCTTCTGTCTGGACTTAGCGGTCTTCAAACGCTCTCTGACAAACTGGACTTGCTCTTCTGCTTCACGGAGGATATCGGGCCCAAAGACTAGTCCTTCTCCTGTTTCCGACCAATTGAGGGGTGTGCGGCACTCGCGCCCATACAACACCTCAAATGGTGCCATCTGAAGGCTTGACTGATAACTGTTGTTGTAGGAGAACTCGGTGAAAGGGAGGCAATCTTACCACCTAGCTCCATATGCTAAGACACAGGCTCGGAGCATGTCTTCTAGTATCTGATTTACTCGTTCTGTCTGGCCTCCGGTCTGCGGGTGGAAAGCAGTGCTGAAAGATAACTTGGTCCCCAAGGCCTCTTGGAACTTCTTCCAGAATCTCGAGGTAAACTGGGTTCCTCAGTCTGACACAATCTCCTTGGGAACACCATGAAGGCTTACGATTCTGGTGATGTATAGAGTTGCTAGCTGGTTGCCATCATAAGTGGTCTTCACAGGAATGAAATGGGCTACTTTGGTCAAGTGATCGACTATGACCCAGATGGAGTCATGTCCCTTGTTCGACCTAGGTAGTCCAGTGATGAAATCCATTCCGACTTTATCCCATTTCCACTCGAGAACCTTGAGTGGTTGGAGCAATCCAGCAGGTCGCTGATATTCAGCTTTGACCCTTTGGCATACATCACATTTTGCAACATAGGTGGCAATCTCCCTTTTCATGCCATGCCACCAGAATCTTTCCTTCAGGTCTTGATACATCTTGGTTCCTCCGGGGTGAATGGAATACGGGGTGTCATGAGCTTCTTGCAAGATCAAATTCTTGATCTCAATCTTGTTGGGTACGCAAATGCGATTCCCAAACCACACAATTCCTTGCTCATCCTCTGAGAATCCTGGGGCCTTGCCTGCCTTGATCTTCCTCTTGATGCCCTCAATACTCTCGTGTCCCTTCTGAGCTTCCTTGATATCATCCATTAGGGTAGGCTTGACTTCAAGGTTGGCTAAGAATCCTGGTGCAACCAGTTCCAACCCGAAGCTTTCAAGTTCTTCAGACAAGACGGGTAGCCTTTCCTTAAGCATGGCATTTAAGGAACAAGCCTTCCCGCTTAATGCATCTGCTACCACATTAGCCTTTCCAGGGTGGTATTGAACACTGAGGTCATAATCCTTGATCAACTCTAGCCATCTTCTTTGCCTCATGTTCAACTCCTTTTGAGTGAAAATATACTTCAGACTTTTGTGATCCGTGTATATCTCACACCGCTTCCCTAGGAGGTAATGCCGCCATGTTTTTAGGGCATGAACTACAGCTGCCAACTCAAGGTCATGAGTAGCATAGTTCTCTTCATGAGGCCGTAGCTGCCTTGAAAGGTAAGCTACAACTCTGCCTTCTTGCATAGAACACCTCCCAGTCCGGTTCTTGACGCATCACAATATATCACAAACTCCTTGTGTATATCTGGTGTGGCCAGAACTGGGGCGGTGGTCAATCTCTTCTTCAGCTCCTGGAAGCTTTCTTCACACTTCGGCGTCCATTCAAACTTCTTGTCCTTCTTCAAGAGCTGAGTCATAGGTCGTGCAATGCTTGAGAATCCTTCAACGAACTCGCGGTAATACCCCGCGAGTCCGAGGAAGCTTCTGACTTCCTTCACATTGCTTGGGGATTGCCATTCAGTCACGGCTTCAATCTTAGTGGGGTCGACCGACAATCCTTCTTTAGTCAAAACATGACCCAAAAATCCAACTTCGCGCAGCCAAAATTCACACTTGCTGAACTTGGCATATAGTTGGTGCTCTCGAAGCTGGTCTAGGACCATCCTCAAGTGTTGCTCATGCTCTTCTTCCGTCTTTGAGAAGACAAGAATGTCATCAATGAAGACAACGACAAACTTGTCCAAATATTCCATGAAGACCTTATTCATGAGATACATGAAGTAAGTTGGGGCATTGGTTAATCCAAAGGACATGACCGTGCACTCATACAGGCCATATCTGGTTACAAATGCCGTCTTCGGAATATCCTGGGGTCTGAACTTCAGCTGGTAGTACCCAGATCTGAGATCAATCTTGGAGAACACCCTGGCTCCATTGAGTTGATCAAACAGATCTTCAATCTTGGGGAGTGGATACTTGTTTTTGATTGTAACTTCATTGAGGGAGCGGTAGTCAATGCATAAGCGGATGGTACCGTCCTTCTTTGTCACAAACAGGACAGGTGATCCCCAAGGAGAGGCACTAGGGCGGATAAATCCCTTCCTCAACTGCTCTTCCAGTTGCTTCTTCAATTCTTCTAACTCTTCTGATCCCATTCTATAGGGCTTCTTATAGATGGGTCCTGCTCCGGGTATGAGCTCGATGATGAACTCAATGTCTCGGTCAGGAGGCATTCCCGGTAGCTCATCAGGAAAGACATCGGGGTACTCGCATACTACCGGCACTTGCTCCAATCCAACTTCTGACAGAGAGTTGACTTGGGTGGCCTGAGCAGAGGAGGGGTTGGAGGCATATCTAACTTCGACTCCTTGGCCATTGGTCACAGTGACAGTCCGGTTGGCACAATCTAACAAGCCTTGGTGCTTGATGAGCCAATCCATTCCTAAGATCACATCCAAGCCTTGAGATCTCAAGATGACAAGGTCTGCTAGGAAGTCTACCCCATTAATGACAATCCCGACTCCCTTACATCCTATCTTGGTTCTCATCTCTGCTCCGGCGGTTTGTACCACCATGGGGTTATTCAGGGGTGTAGGGGTCATGCCACTTCTTAATGCAAACTTTTGGGTGACAGTTGCAGGTGTTGAGTTGACAAGGAACGTACCCAGCACGACGTCCGGGTCTTCCTGGGCTTCTTCTGCAGTGACATGATTCACACAACCCTTGCCGTTGTTGGGCAGGTTGCGGGGAGCTTGGTTCCTTGGTGGCATTGCACGGCCTTGTCCTGGGTTCTCTGCATTGGAGCGCGGTGCATCGGGCTTCTTGTTGGGGCAATCCTTGGAGTAGTGTCCTGCCTGACCACATCCGAAGCAAGTGACTTGATTGGGGTTGCTGCTCTTGCCGGCATTGTTATTGGGGTTGTTGTAAGCTGGCCTGGGGTTGGCATACTGCTGAGGTGGATAGCTGGTGCGGGGTGCAGGAGCTCTTGGCTGCCGATAGGTTGGCTTGACCGGGGCTGGCTGCCACGGGCGAGGCTTCTGGTTGCTGGAGCTACCCTTGCTGATCATGTTGCGCTTACGGGTGTCGTCCAAAGCGCGTCGCTTGTCTTCAAGCATGAGTTCCTTGTTCACCAGATCAGGAAAGGTCGGGCAGTCACACACAACAAGCAAGTACTGCAAAGTCTGGTTAAGGCCTTCCATGAAGCGCTCCCTTTTGGCAGCATCAGTGCTGACATCTTCAGGGGCATACCTTGAGAGAACACTGAACTTCTGCATGTACTCCTTGACAGTGTTGCTTCCTTGCTTCAGGGCTCGGAACTCACGCTTTTTAATGTCCATGATCCCGGAAGGAATGTGGGCCTTGCGGAATTCTGCCTTGAAGTTTCTCCAAGTGATGTTTTTCTCAGCATGTATGGCCTTGAATCCATCCCACCAAGCTCTAGCAGTTCCCCCGAGACAGTGAGCAGCATATGCCACCTTCTCACGGTCTTCGGTGCATCCGACTAGTTCCAGTAGATCCTCAATGGTGCGGAGCTAGTCGTCTGCATCCAGAGGTTCAACAGTCTCAATGAAGGTGGGTGGCGCATGCTTCTTGAACTCCACCAATGTGGATCGTGCATTGCCGTTTCCCGCCGGCTGGTGGTTGACAGCTTGAGCGATCATCTGGAGGGCTGCAGTGTTGGCTTGGCGTTCCTCTCGAAAAGCTTGGAGAAGCTGAGCCATGTCCATGCTTGGAGGTGGTGGCGGCGGTGGAGTTTGTCCTTGGGTTTGGTCCTGACTGGCTCCTTCTCCGGCTTCTGGCTGCTGGGTAGAGGTACCAGTACGAGTTACAACAGGCATCCTGTCGGAGCGGTCAAGGTCTCATGATTGGGAAAGATGGGGAAGTAATATAGATGGGATGCCTAGTAAGGGGGTTGGTATGACACTAACTGTTTTCATGCAAGGGCCAAAAGGGCCAAACACATTCATTAAAATCCAAATGGGTGATGTAGTCGCTTAGAAGTTCCCGAAGGAAAGTACGACGTCCATCAAACACATCAAAAGCAAACACAATGCTACATGGTTTCATATGAACCATTACAGGGACTCGACTTCGCATAGGGGTACACGATCTATCCTACCGTAGGGGTTACTAACGGGCATATCCGGGCTGCGAATGATGCCTAAGTGGTGGAATGCTCGGTCGCGTAGTCTGGCTGTTCTGGGTCTTCCTCCTCGTGATCGGCGACCTGACTTTCTTCTTCACTTGGAGTGGTGGGGGAGTGGAGGAGCTCAACACGGCGTTGCTTTGTCGGAGGTGCGAAGAGCTTGCGGTATTCCTTTGCGCTCATGCGGTGTTGCTATGGTGGTTCTCCGTCTTTTGGGGGTCTTCCGCCTCTGTATGCGATTGCAGGTTGTCCAGGGGGAGCACCTTCCTTCTTGATCCTATCCTTCTTCCCTTGTGCTTGAAGAAGAAGTGCCTTGGCCTCATGAAGTTCCTTTCGGAGTTCCATCGATTCCAAGGCCAAGCGTTGTGCCAAACTATCGGCACAAAGGCTGAAGTAGGTCTGGAATCGAAGTGGAAGTCCTTCTTCTAATGGTGGAGCTGGGGCACTGCTCTCATCCTCACCTTCCTTCTGATGAGGCAAGAAACGGGTTGCCAACTCATCTGCCATCTCTGGAAGAAGGTCTCGGAGGCGGGTGAGTGCCTTGAGGGTTGCCGTCTCGACGACAAGGACTAGTGTTGCCATCTGGGGTCCCTCAAAGAACCAGCTTGTTGGGGAGTCATTGGCCTTCACGGTCACTTCCACATGATACTCCGTCTTGGTGTCATTGATCCAATGCTCGTGGTAGGTGTAAATGGGGGCTCGGTGGTACTGGCACTTCTTGAGGCTATCCTCGAGAAGCACGGGGAACCCTGTGGTCAGGAAGTCTTCAGGTACGGTAGCCATCTACAAAGGTTGAATGGGAAAGGTTAATAAGGAAATATATCTTGGGTTGGGTAAGCTTCAGGAAGGAAGAGGAGTTTAGATGGTCTCAAGCTAACTAACGCCCATGCTAACTAAGGCTTCCTACAGTCAGGATGGCTCTGATACCAGCTCTGTGGGGACCCCGACTCAATAGTCGTGATCACCGAATGCACGTGTACAGTGATCCCAGAGATCAATGCTCACTGAACACACAGAAGCTGAGTAACAACAGTCTTACATCCATAGATATCGTCTTACACAAATTATGACCATTATGGTCAAGTCTTACATAGATAAAGCCCTAAGGGCTGAACATCAAATGAAACACAAACACCGGAAATCTTCGTTGATAAGTAGAACCCATGCCATCTGCCTTAACCCTACAGGCATTCTGACTGGGAAACGTCCTAGTTTGCATGTTCGTCTTCAAAGAACTCTTCTTCGAACTCCCGTTCTTCCATGCTTGGCCAATTAAATAACTAGTGGCAAGGCAATGAGTACTTTGAATGTACTCGCAAGCAACCCATGTTTTGGTTCAAGGTACAACAATGCATGATATAGGTAAATTTTTGCGGAAAGATAGTTTTTGAGTGCAATGACATGTTCAACAGCTTGTAAGACATGCATCAGGAGAATTCAAGTAACCATGAGGGCAGGTTACAGATATCAACATAAATAGGGTGGGCACCAACCCAACTCAATCATGTCAAGTCCTTTGACTTGACCCAAGTAGTGGTATCAACATAAAAAGAGTGGGCACCAACCCAACTCTATCATGACTTGACCCGAGTGGTTCTTCCCACTTATCCAATCACTCACACTGGTTTGAGAACATGTGGACGTAGCTTAAGCAGCACCGTCCAACTGTCCTTGACCGTGGACACAGCTATTCGAATAGTTTTACACTCTGCAGAGGTTGCACACTTTACCCACAAGATCCGGGGAACTTCCGTGTCATCCACGTCCCGCGGTACCTCAAGTACCCGGGGTAAGCACCCGATCACTATCTTTCCCTAGACGACACTAACAAGGAGTCCACTAGTTGTTCCGTATCCTCACGATGTACATCATACGAGACTCACTCGGGATCGTAACATCCGAGAGGGGACACAACGGTGTATCCGGTGCCCTGTGAAAACAGTCGTGGCCGCCCTACCTGGCACAACCCTGTCCCGAGAAAGCGCACCAACAACTCTCCCGTCACTAGTAATGCGGGCTCCAAGCTAGTATCGGCCTAGGTAATTAACAATGCCCTTTCCCATACAAGGGTAGAGTGGTTGCGCATGTAAGGTTGGGACAGTCGACAAATCTTAAATCTAATCCGTTTTCGAAAACAACACACGCACTTGCCTCGGTACACCACTTTGTCATCAAGTGGCTACCCAACTCATCATCTCCCTCGGGCATAAGTGGCACCCGACGGGGTTTTCGAAAAGTCCTTTGAAAATACTTTGACTCATCACTATGCATATACCCGTCCATTTTTGCGTAGCAACTACTCAAAGTGCTCAAAAAACAGAAAGGGAAAATTCCTAGTTTTGGATTTGGGGTTATACAAGAGGGGATATGGATTTCCAAACAGAGATTAAACTGCTCAAATTTGAATTTAAATTTGAACAGTACATAAAAGTTGGTTGGATTTGAATGAAAGGGGTACCATTAAATAGGTGGGATTTTTAGAAAAATATGGGAGTTGGATTTATTGCATTTGGATTATTATTTAATCCTGTGGAATTTTTGCAATATTCCAGAAAAAGGAAAAAGGGAAACAGCACTGTGCCTGCTGGGCCAGAGCAGCCGCAGCACAGCAGGCCCAGCCAGCGGGCCGGCCCAGCCGAGCCAGCGCACAGCGCGCGCGCCCGCCCACCCCTTTTCAAACCTGACGGGCGGGGCACGCAGGTCAAAGAGAGAGAGGGGCGCGGGAACGTGGGAGAGGATGACAGGCGGGGCCCGCCTGTCATCACTAACCAGCGGACAGGGGGGGTCGCGGCGCTCACCAGCGTCGATGCAGGCCACGGCGAGCTCCGGCAAGTGCGTGGATGGCCTCAGGGGACTCCCGCATGTCGGTGGGTGGTGGTCTTGGCCGGCGGGGGTGCCTGGTTCGCCGGCGACGAGGGGCTGCGGCGGAGGAGCTTCGGGAGGTGGCGACTCCGGCCGTTTCCGGTGGCTACAAAGAGGGGAAACGAGGGGGAAACGATCAGTGGAATGCAGGGGCTCCAGATCGAGGCAGAGGAGGAGCGGGGGAGGCCTGTACCTCGCGAACTCCGGCGAGCCGAAGCGGCGGAGCTCGAGCTCGATCTCGAGCTCGGGCGGCTCTGGAGAAGAACTGGGGGTGCAGGGGGAGGCATTGGTGGTGCAGGGAGCGAGTGGTGAGGAGAGAGGGACTTGGGGAGGCCCTTAAGTAGGCGAGCCACGGCTCACCATAGACCCGTGCGCCGGCGAGGTTGTTGCCATGGCTGTGGGTCACGGGGGCGCGCGTGGGCATGTCTGGGGTGTTGGTAGGGGCGGTCTACGCCTAGAGGGAGGGAGAGAAGGAGCGGGGAAGCATCGGGGCAGCGCGCGCGTGTGCCGCGCCATTGGCGCGCTTGGGCGGCCTCTGTTCGCTAGCGCGGAGGCGCGGGGAGGAGGATAGAGGAGGGGGGCGACAGGGTGGCGTGCTGCGGACGTCGAGGCGACCTCGGGGGACACGAGGGGGAGAGCCGAGGTGTCGGATGCGCTTGTCCGGGGGCGGCTACAGTGCGGGAGCGCACTGTAGCGCGCTCCAGAGCGCCCAAATGGCCGGCATGGCCATTCTTTATGCATGGGGAGCGCGTCCTCTGGTGTCTAGCAGGTCTAGGGGGGAGTAAAGAAGAGGAGAGGGGCTTTGGATGCCATAGATGGCCACTGGGGTGAGGAGGGAGGTGAGGAAGATGGGTACAGGGGCTGTCTAGAGAGAGAAAAGGAGGTTTTCATCCTTTCCAACAATTGAGTTTAGGCTAGGAAAGCTTGCTGGAGTTAGATTATGACTAGAAGGGGCTGTGGTAAAAATTTGAGCTCTACAAGAATAGTGGAAGGGGTCAAAACAGAAGTTTTTGCAAAATGTCAGAAGGTGTTTGATAAAGTTTTGGGCAAGTAAATGAACTCCAATTGCCATGATACTTAACAGGATGGAAAGACACTTAGAAACAGGGTGTGCCACCAAATTTGAGCTCATTTGGAAAAAGTTGCCAATGTAACTTTGGCAAACCCTAGAAATTAGCAGAAATGGACTTGTGAAGATCTAGTTGAGCAAACCACTTCTCCATGATGCACCACTTGGTGTAGTGGCCTCATTTGGGGATTTTCACATGCTCACAAAAGATGGGGTCAAGGAGAGAAAGTTGGTAGTACAAACTTGTTCAAATTTGAGTCTGGCCAGAGAGGGTTTGGGGCATTTTGGTGAACCAAAATGACTTTAATTGACATGAGGCTTTGCAAGGTCATCACAATATGCATTTGTGACTTGCTGGATTTTTCTTGTATTTTTATGAAATTATTTCCTGTAGAAATATTTCAAATCCTTGAAATGGGCAGAAATGGTTTTGGGAGGTTTTGTCCAATATTTTGAACATGACCATGTGTTGAAACTCTTATATATGGAAAATATATGTCGACTGAGTTTCCCTAAATTTTCTCAAATATTTTTGAAACATTAAAATAATTTTAACCTATTAAAGACCATTTCTGGCCTTAAGAAAAAGCCTTTAAATACAATAGGAAAATAACTTTTAAAAATTATGTTTTTGGGGTTTATGGGAATCCTATATATAATAGGTTTCAAATATACTTTTTGAAATATTTTTCATACCCCAAATTAGGTACTTGCAGTGCAAACCTCAATCCAGGGGTTTTTGGATAACTAATTTTTGAAAATACCATTTGGCCAAATTATTTTTGTAAGAAAATACTATATTGCTCTATACACATGGCATGATCATTGGGCAGAAGTTTGGGGCAAGGAGATTAAGTATAGAAGGTGGAGTTGTGTTGACTTCAAAGAGCACTTGAAAAGCACAGAGAGAAAACCAACTCCAAATAAAAGCCAAATAATGCAAAAGTTTTTTGTTGGTCCAAAATTTTCATGCAAATGAAATGTTACAAAATGCAGGGTGTGACATGCACTGAGTGAAGTGACGCGCTCGGTTTGGACCGAGGCAAACTAAAATGACGACGGCGACAAGTCCGGCGCCGATGAGGTCTCGGTCTCGACGGAAACAAGGGCTACGATGAGCTAATGGACATGGGAGTAGGGGGTGGGTAGAGGAGCTCACAGCGAGTGTAGAGGTGGCCTCAGCGTGCTTGGGGAAGCACCGGAGCGAGCGGGGCGGCGAGAGGGATCTCCGGCGGCCGGCGACGAAGATGATGAAGATGGCGTCGATGCAGGGCCTCCAGCGAGGCGTGGCCGGACGGATAGGACGAGGGAGGCGTGGCAATTCTCGTGGACACGTCGGGGAGGCGAGGGGAGCACGGAGGCTGCGTCTACGGCGTACGGCGGCGACGAGCTCCACTCGGGCAAAGAGGGAGAGAGAGCAAAGGAGGGGGAAGAGGTCGGGAGAGAGTGAGAGAGTTCCAGGGGGTTGCGTGGCGCTGTGAGAGACGTCCACGGGGAGGAGGAGGTAGCCAGGCAGGGAGGAGATGGCCGGCGTGTGGCTGCGCGCGCTGGGCACACGCCCCTTCCTACTGGCGCGAGGAGGAAGGCGAGAGAGGGGTTGCGGTAGTGGGCTGGGCCGGCCACTTGGGCCGCCAGGTAAGCCCAGGTGAGGTTCCTCTCTCTCACCTTTCTAGTGTTTTATGTTTTCTATTTTCTGCAATTTTTTTGGCTTTATTAAAAATGCCAGAGCATTTCCAAAAATCCTGAAATATTTGTGGGCACTGTTGAAATTATTCCCAACAGCCCTCAACTAGTTTCGGAATTATTAGAGCATTTAAAATATTTATAGGATTTAAATGCCCCAATTCAAATACAATATGAGTTAATTCAAAAATCCAGAAATGACCTAGAAATATATTTATCATTTTTGGCATAGGTTTTTACCTTTATCAGAAATGATGAACATTTCCAAAGGATATTTTGGGATCATTGATAATATTTCATTGTGATCCTAGTTGGATTTCATTTGGTGCTAGGGTTTGAACATCCCCATTTCAAGTTTAGGCAAAATTTAAACATGATGCACACATGAAGCTAGTCTAGTGCATTGCCAGGAGCTAGGGATGTGACACATGCCGTGGGCCGTAGGCAGGCAAGTCTGGGTACCCTCGTTCCCATAATGCCGACAATTGTAGAATTGAACCAAGCAGTTAACTAATCACCACAACAAATGAACCAAACATTAACTGAGCACCACATTGCACAACATAACATGCTCCTAATAGAAGATCAGACAGTTAACCAAACCAAGCATGCTTAACAACTTGGAAATATAGCAATTGTATTTGTTTCTCATGTATTTAGTACAACCAAATTCGATTTATTTCTCACATGGTATACAATAACATAATGCACCCACAATAATTAAACATCGCATTGCAGAATTGAACTAAACAGTTAACTAAACACCACAACAAATGAACCAAACATTAACTAAGCATGACATTGAACAATATATAACATACTAGAAGATCAGATAGTTAACCAAACCAAGCATCCTTGACAACTTGGAAATATAACAATTGTATTTGTTTCTCTTGTATTTTGTAAAGATAAATTCAATTTATTTCTCACATGGAAGACAATACAATATTACACCCTAAAGAATTGAACATCACATTTGCAGAATTGAACCAAACAGTTAACTGAACACGGCAACTAATTAACCAAACAC
Organism: Triticum monococcum; assembly: GCA_034509565.1. Taxonomy (NCBI): domain Eukaryota; kingdom Viridiplantae; phylum Streptophyta; class Magnoliopsida; order Poales; family Poaceae; genus Triticum; species Triticum monococcum. The sequence goes on from CM067847.1 coordinate 345,383,017, forward strand.
TTAATAAGTGAGCACCACATTACACGACATATAGAACATATACACTATAGCCACAGATTGCATGGTAAAAGTAGATAGGACAATTCACTATAATTTGTTAAGGAAAGGCAGGAGCAGCACATGCAATGTGTAAACCGAGCATGCTTAACAGGCGTATCTAGCAAACTGAACATAGGTCCTTATAGTGAGTTAATAAGACAAGCTACTCCTCATCGTCGAAGATATAGATGATGATTGGCTCCTTAGACATGGAAGAGGGCGAGGCCTCCACATCATGGGTGCCCTCGTCGTAGTGGTGAGTTGCCTGAGCTGCTTCAGGCACCAACCTACCGGTTCTCGAGTTGAGGTATGCACGGGCATGCTAAGAAAAGACCTCATAGTCTTCGTAGATGGCACCGATGGTGGCCTCGAGAAAACGCCACAAACTATCGTTTAAAGTAGACAAACACGTCGCGGCGTCGTCCCGCGAGGCGTCGATAGTGGCCTCGATGATGAGGTGCTCCTCCAAGATCTGGGGGTCGGCATGAATAGAAGCCATCACGACCTCTTCCGCGCATGCGGCCACGATTTGCTTCTCCCCTGCCAAGTGCTCCTTGATCTCTTGGATATACACTACATGCACTGTTCTTAAGGGCGGCACGTATTTGGGGGAGGGGTCGGTGATTTGGGTGGAAGGTGTTGCACCGACGATCGAGGCATGTGGGATGTGGAAGGAGGAGGACAATGGGGGTCGGGTGTGGATTACCTGCCTGGATCGACGAGGCCGAGCAGCGTGAAGGAGGGTCGCCGGCGAGGAGGCGGCGCTACAAGCAAGGAGTGAAGATTTCAAATTGGAAAGGAAGGCGGAAAGAGGGGAAATGTGGCTCTTGGTAAGGGGGAGGGGGCGGGGAGGTAGATATTTTCGCGGAAGCCGAAAGTTTTGGATCGGTGCAGCGAAAAAACTGGCGCGCAAAGTGTCATCAGACACGGTCCCTTATTCAGCACTGTGTACGATATGTGAACATTACAAGCAATTCATATAGCTTTACCCATGTGTGATGAGTTTGAACGTACAGATTTTGGTTTGAATTTCCCCGGTTACAGTGGTCATCCGCGTCATTGCATAATTTGGGTACACAAAGGAGAGTACAACACACCCACACTTCTTAATCGAGCATGTTCACCAATTAAATAGAGCTAGCTAACCTAAACATTACTCTAACAAATTAAATACCAACAATCTTAATTAAACAAAACAAAGAGTACTACTATGGCTGGTGCTCGTCGATCTCCCCTACCGCCTCCATGTCCAGCTCGTGCCCGACGATCTCCTCGGGAAGGGGCTCCACGGCATCCATCGCACCATAGTTGGCAAGCATCTCGCCATCCGCGTCTGCCTTCTGAAACTGCAACTATCCCTAGGTGGTTTTGGTAATTCCTAACAACATATAGCTCATTAACCTAACATTATTCCAAGATTAATATTTCAGGAAAAGCACAATGAATGGCATGGCATGGATGAGGAAAGTGGATCCCTCAAAATTCTAAGGACAAAATGTTTGGCTCAAGCTTGAAGCTCAAGACTCTACATTTTATATTTTAGTGATCCAAGATCACATTGAGTCTATAAGAAAAGCCAATACTATCAAGGAGGGATGAGGTGTTGCTTAATGTATTGCTTGCTCAAAATGCTTAGTGATATGCTCCAAAATCCTCAACTACCTTCCCACATCCACATATGACCTAAACCAAAAGTCAAACTCGGCCCCACCGATTCTTTCTATCCGGCGCCACCGAGTTTCAAATTTCATAGCCACTGCCACAAACCCTAGGCAAATCGGTCTCACCAATAGGGATCTCGGTCTCACCGAGATGGGATTGTAATCTCTCTATTTCCCTTTGTAACGTTTCAGTCTTACCGAGATGAGCGATCGGTCCCACTAAGATTGCAATGTAAACTCTCTGTTTCCCTTTTGTAACACTTCGGTCTCACCGGGATGAGCAAATTGGTCCCACCGAGTTTACCTGACCAACTCTCTGGTTAGCTTATTACCAAAATCGGTCCCACCGTGTTTGTGTAATCGGTCACACCAAGATTACGTTATGCCCTAACCCTAACCATATCGGTCCTACCGAGTTGCATCTCAGTCCCATCGAAAATCCTAACGGTCACTAGGTTTGCTGAATCGGTCCGACCGAGTTTAACCATTCGGTCCCACCGAGTTTGGCAAATTGTGTGTAACGGTTAGGTTTTGTGTGGAGGCTATATATACCCATCAACCCACTCTTCATTCGTGGAGAGAGCCATCAGAACATACCTACAGTTCCAATACACATTTTCTGAGAGAGAACCGCCTACACTTGTGTTGAGGTCAAGATATTCCATTCCAACCATATGAATCTTGATCTCTAGCCTTCCCCAAGTTGCTTTCCACTCAAATCTTCTTTCCACAAAATCCAAATCCTGTGAGAGAGAGAGTTGAGTGTTGGGGAGACTATCATTTGAAGCACAAGAGCAAGGAGTTCATCATCAACACACCATTTGTTATTTCTTGGAGAGTGGTGTCTCCTAGATTGGCTAGGTGTCACTTGGGAGCCTCCGACAAGATTGTGGAGTTGAACAAAGGAGTTTGTAAGGGCAAGGAGATCGCCTACTTCATGAGGATCTACCACTAGTGAGGCAAGTCCTTCATGGGCGACGGCCGTGATGGATTAGACAAGGTTGCTTCTTCATGGACCCTTCGTGGGTGGAGCCCTCCATGGACTCGCGCAACCATTACCCTCCGTGGGCTGAAGTCTCCATCAACGTGGATGTACGATAGCACCACCTATCGGAACCACAACAAAAACAGCCGTGTCTCCAATTGCGTTTGAATCCTCCAAACCCTTCCCTTTACATTCTTTCAAGTTGCATGCTTTACTTTCCACTGCTCATATACTCTTTTGCATGCTTGCTTGAATTGTGTGGAGATTGCTTGACTTGTGCTAAGATAGCTAAAATCTACCAAAAACTAAAATTGGGAAAAGGCTAGATTTTTATTTGGTCAAGTAGTCTAATCACCCCCCTCTAGACATACTTTCGATCCTACAAGTGGTATCAGAGCTTTGGTCTCCATTTGCTTTGATTTCCATAGCTTTTGGCGGTCATAGCCTTGGTTTCACAACCTAGGACAGTATGGCGTCTAGCGAGGGAAATTATCACTGTAGAGATCCTTAATTTGATGGCACTAATTTTGCTAGTTGGAAGCATAAGATAAAAATGCATATTCTTGGACATAACCCCGCCGTTTGGGCTATTGTGTGTATTGGCTTGCAAGGTGAATTCTTTGACGGGAAAGAACCGAACCGTGAAGCCATCGCGGAAGAGTTGAAAATGCTGCAATACAACGCTCAAGCTTGTGATATCCTTGTCAACGGATTGTGCCCCAAAGAATTCAACAAAATTAGCCATCTTGAGAATGCAAAGGAAATTTGGGATACTTTGATTGATATGCACAAAGGTACCGACTCCGTCAAGGAATCCAAATTGGATGTGCTTCAAAGTCAACTTGACAAGTTCAAAATGAAGGATGGTGAAGGTGTTGCTGAAATGTACTCTAGGCTTGCTCTTATCACAAATGAGATTGCTGGCTTAGGGAGTGAAGAGATGACCGATAGATTCATCATCAAGAAGATCCTAAGAGCCTTGGATGGAAAATATGATACCGTGTGCACATTGATCCAAATGATGCCAAATTACAAAGATCTCAAGCCAACGGAAGACATCGGAAGAATTGTTGCTCATGAGATGTCACTCAAGGATAAAGAGGAACTTCACAACAAATCAAGTGGTGCTTACAAAGCCTCATGTGAAGCCCCAACATCATCGAGTTAGAAACAACCTTCAATGAAGAATTGAACTTAATGGTGAAGAACTTCAACAAGTTCTACAAGAGTAGAACCAAAGAGAGAAGCTCCAAGTCAAGGTCCTACAATGACAAAAGATCTTCTAGTCGAGAGCGAAACTGCTACAATTGTGGAAGGCCCAAACACTATTCCAATGAGTGTACGACCCCCTACAAGAGAAGAGAAGATTCTCCCAAGAGAAGAAGTAGAAGAGAAGAATCACCATCTAGAGAAATAAGGAGTAGAGATAATCGTTATGAACAAAGACCCTCACGAAGAAGGAAGGATTCGGAAAGAAAGGACAAGTCATCAAGGAGCTACACAAAACGAAGACATCAAGCTCATGTTGGTGAATGGGTATCCGGCTCCGACTCCGACAACCACTCCGAGAGAAGCTATCACTCCGACTCCGAATATAATCAAGATGAAGGTGTTGCCGGTCTAGCACTTGTGACAACCAACTCCTACGACATATTTGACTCACCAAATGAAGGAGTTGGAACATGCTTCATGGATAAAGGCCCAAAGGTATCACACCCCGAGTATGTTGATTTCAATAGTGATGAAGATGACTTGTTAGGTGATGATGATTTACTTGTTGACAACTCTAGTGATGAATACTGTGATGAAACGTCAATTAATCATGCTAATCAAGATAAAATGAATGACAATGATAAGGAGAAGATTGAGTCTCTAACTAAAGAACTAAACACTATTAAGTTAGCTCATGAAACTATCTTAGGAGATCATCGAGAACTTTTCAGGACTCATGAGAAATTACGCTTTGAAAAGCTCAACCTTGAGCAAGAGCATGAGTTCTTAAAAGCAATCAATGATGATCTTCGTAAGAAAAGTTCTTCTTACATTGCCAAGTGTTTACTCTTATCCCCTTACATGCCTCAAGTCAAGTCTAGTAACAAGAACAAGAAATATTCTTCCTCTAGTAGTAACAATAATCATGCTAAATCCAATATTGTTGCTTCTAGTAGTACTCTTGGTTCCACTAATGATTCTCTTAGCCAAGTTACACTTGAGCAAGAAAATAGCTTATTGAAGGGAATTATAGAGAAAGATGTTTACAAGAGCCTTGCCGGAAGTAAGCAATTCGAGGAAATTGTGTGCAAGCAAGGAAGGCACCGGAAGAATCAAGGTGTTGGTTTTGAACGAAAGTTCAATGCCAATGGAGTTGAGTGGGAAGAAGATCAATACCCCAAGAAAAAGTTTGTTCCTCAACAAGAGAAGTATGATCCTACTTCTTTCAAAGGGACACAAGCTCAAGATAATCTTCCACCACAAGACCACAAGCAAAAAGGCAAGGACAAGCTTCAAGAGGAAATTGATGCATTTGAAGAAGCTCCTAAGGCCTTGGTCAAGTGGGTTCCCAAGACTACTTCAAGTTCCACTTCATCAAGTACAACTACAACACCAAGGATTCCCATCAAGATGGTGTGGATCCCGAAGAAGAAGAACTAGAGAGTTCTTGAGGGTGACTCCGCCAACATACTTCACTCTTATCATCTTGGCAAGAACAAGTGCAATCAACTTCCACATCTTTCACTAGTTCAAGGAGTCACAAACCCTATTGTTGGTAAGACAAGGGACAAGGTAACCTAAAAGCTTTCATAGACATCATCTTGTGTGTGCATCACTTTATGTCTATGTATATCCTTGTTTTTTCTTGTGGGACTAACCCGTGTAGGTATTGAAAGTGCAACTCACTCCAATGGATAGCTTCAAATGATCTACATCAACATTGAGCATCCACATCTTCAACATCTACATGAAGTCATCATCGACAAAACCCAAGGTTAGTTCATCCCTCTTAGGGGGGTCTCACATCTAGGGGGAGCTTTACTCTAAGAATTGAGCTAAAGAAACTCTAATGGTGTGAACACAACAATGCTTTATGTAAAAGTGGTAACCCCACTTGTGCTTAAACGATGAGTATGACCTATGATCAAATGTTCTCATTTGACTCCTAAGTCAATATACTCATATATAGATGACCTAGTCATCGCAAATTGTTTGATAGATGCTAGAATTGGTTGTGTATGCTTTGCCACATATTTGAATTGCCATTTTATTGTGTGAGCATGTTCATTGCATATTTTACTCATTCGAGGACATCCACTTGTTGTTTTGATTGATTGGTTTTCTTTTCTTTTGCCAAGTGGATGGACAAGAATGCCTAAGAACCCTATCTAGCTATCTATGCTTTTCTCGTCTCAAACTCTATTCATGGTACATCACAAAATTTGATCAAGTCAGATTCGAACCACTCTGTGTGAGGAGCAGTCGAAGTCCCCGATTCGTCATAGACTTAAACTTCCAAAACTTCTTTGTGTGTTTCGGTCTGACCGATTCATCCATTTCGGTCATACCGAGATCACTAAGTCGATCTAGGTTTTCAATCTCGGTGCAACCGATTTGAACCTTTCAGTCACACCGAGTTTCAGTAACTAATTTGCAGTTATGAATCTCGGTGCCACCGAGTTGTTCCACTCGGTCACACCGACATGGTCGGGCTATATATACCCACAGGTCAAATTTTCGAAAACTTTCCGAACCTCCTCGACCCGTGCTTAGCCCGCTCTGCCTCCAGGGTCTCCGGATCGTTTTCCTTGTCGCCAGCCGCCTCCTGCCGCTGGTCTCCGCCGCCATCAACGGGAATCATCACCGCCGTTGCCGCCGTAGCGGGTTCATCGCCGAACTAGGGTATGAACTCGATCACTGTGCTATCCCTATCTCATTCCTAGCACATTGTGTTCGCCATGTATCTTGCCACCATTGAGATCATTCTTATCCAGTCAAAACACTCCGTAGTTTAGTCGTGAATTGAAAATTTAGGGTTAGGTTTCCGCTGAAACCATCTCGGACCCACCGAGTTGTGGAACTCGGTACCACCGATTCGGCTCAGGCCATTGCACATGTAATTTTCGATCTGACCGAGAATTGCAAATCGGTGTGACCGAGTTCAGGACTTTGTGAAACCCTAGCAGTCTCGGTGCCACCGAACTGTGACTCGGTCTGACCGAGTTCACTAGTTTAGGTTCCAATAGCTGCTTCAGTATAACCGAGTTTACAAATCGGTTGATCCGAAATGCTTTCTTTGGAAAACTAGAACTAAGTTTTTGACTCATTCTTTTGCAAAAACCTCTGCATTTTGTGATGCTCATCCACTCTATCTCATCTATATCTATTCACAGGGTCTGTTGTCAGTGTTTGCAATATGTCTGATCAGAGTGATAGCCAGAACAAGTCAGAGGAGCAGGTTCACCTGAGTGAGGGCACTAGTCCCTCTAGCAGTTCAGATGATGGTAGCAGGAGCACCCCAATCAACTTACCCAAAGCTGCCACCAGGGCCAGAAAGAAGAAGACCTCTGAATCTGAGGATGAAGACTATGTGGCAGTTGAGGATGAAGCCACTTCCAAGAAGAAAGTGGTTAAGAAGGAATATAGCACTGCTGCTGCCACCAAGCTAGGCATGAAGCAAAAGGTTCCTGCAAAGAGAATTCCAATGTCTAAGGCCAGAGCATCTACTCAAGTCCCTTTGGGATCTGAACCCAAAGAGGCTGCTGCAGAAGGGAAGAAGAGGAAGGAGATGATCAAAAAGACCACTGCTAGAGTGCTTGGGAGATCCTCAATCATGAGAGATTCTGTAGAGGAAGAGGAAGAAGAGGTTGCTGCACCAGCACCCAAGGCACAAAAGCTGATGGGTGATGTTATAAAGTCAGGGGCTGCAACATCAAAGCCCAAAGAAGCACCCAAAGCAGCCTCCAAGCCCAAGAGTGCACCTAAGAGGAATACCAGGAGTATACCAGCTGCTGAGAAGAACAAGGCCCCAGTGCCTGAAGTTGCTGCTGATTAAGATGATGAAGGACAAGTCCTGAGGAAGCTCAAACCCAAAATCCCAGATCACAATGATGCTCATCCAGTAGCTGAGAACATGAAGATAAGGAAGGACTCAGGTCCGAGGCTATGGAGAGAGTCAGATCCATATGCACCAAGAGAAGGACTGCTGTTGATTACAGGTTCCACACAAAGGAACAACAGGACTTCTATGAGATAGTGTTGATTGACAAGAAGCCCATAGTGTGTGAGATGAGATGGGTTAACTGGGACTACATGAAGGAGAATGAGGATCACTATCCAGGTGTACATGATAGTTTCAAGGCTTGTGGAGTCGATGAGTTTGTGGCTCAGAAGCTCACAAAATGGAATGATGAGCTCATCATGCAGTTCTACTCCACAGCTCATTTCTACCCAGATGGAAGGATTGTCTGGATGTCTGAAGGTACGAGGTACCAGTGCACAGTTGCTGAATGGGCGAAGTTGATCAAAGCCCCAAAAGAGAGTGAAGATGACTTGGATGTCTATGCCAACATGAAGAAGAATCACAACACAATGGCACACATGTACAAGGAGATCCCAGATGCTGCTCTTGAGACACATAAGTTTGGATTTGTACATTACCTTCTGTCAGGCTTGCCAACCATCAACTGGATCCTCAGGCACACTCTCTTGCCAAAGTCAGGTGATCACAAGATGATCAGAGGCCATGCAATTAACTTGCTTCACATCTTTGATGTCCCACAGAAGTTCAAAGGCATGAGCCTGATAGTTGAAACTATCAAGAGGACAGCTGCAGATCAGAAGAGGAGTTGTGGGTATGCCCCACAGATCTGGGACCTAATCAACTCCAAGATGGGCACTGGTACATATCTGCTGGACAAGGAGCACATGCCTATCTATCCAGACTTCGAGGACAACATTGTGGTTATGAATGAGGATGAACCATCTTCTGTGCACGCACAAGCCAAGAAGGAGAAGGCAAAAGCTGAAAAGGCTGCAAGGATGCCAACTACTGAAGAAGCATCTCAGTATCTCCTGAAGAGCAAGCAAGATCAGCTTGGCTACCTGATTGCATCCACTCTAAGGATTGAGAAGGGACTGGCCACCCTGACTCAAAACCAGGAGAGCTTGGAAAGAATCATGGAGCAAAAATTCTATGACTTGGATGTGAAGGTAACTGAGATTCAGTCTGTTGTGGAGCAACTTCAAGATGATATGCAGGAGAGGATGGGCAAGACAACCACTGATGCATTTGCCAGAGTGCCTAGAGCTCAGAGGTCTACTACAGTGCCTGTTCCAGACACCAGAGCCACGTCATCTGCACCAGCTACAGCTTTAGTGCAACCAGCTCCAGCACCAACTCCTTCAGCTCCATCCACATCAACTGAAGTCTTCGTCCAAGGAGCCATCTCTACGCCACCACCTGAAGACCAAGCTTGAGAGACGTTTTAGAGCTATGCATTTTCTATGAAATTTTTGGTACCTTGTTGCCAAAGGGGGAGAACACATGTATAGATCATAGGCTTCGAGAGAGAGCGTTGCTTTTTATTCTCTCTTGCTTTGGTGGTTGAACTTTGTTTGTCTTTTGATTGCTTGAGATACTATGCTATTATCTGTGAGACATTGATGATCATGTGGTTGATCATAAGCTACACTTATGCTTGTTAGATGATATTATCTTACTTATCCTTATACGATCATTCACTTTGCTTGGTGATGAGTGCATGTATTCAATCTTTATTATTTTGAGCGCTCCACTAAGATGTATGTGACATGGAACAGTAACCCATGATCCTAACTCATTGTCCATTTGCAGTCCAAAGCAAATCTTAAGATATGCACAAATTTAGGGGGAGCCCTTGCTTTTCACATACTTCTCAAAGCGACAATATCTTTCACTCTTATTATCATTTGTCGAAGCTTTCATCTATATGTTGTCATCAATTACCAAAAAGGGGGAGATTGAAAGTGCAACTATCCCTGGGTGGTTTTGGTCATTCCTAACAACATATAGCTCATTGAGCTAACATTATTCCAAGATTAATATTTCAGGAAAAGCTCAATGAATGGCATGGCATGGATGAGGAAAGTGGATCCCTCAAAATTCTAAGGACAAAAAGTTTGGTTCAAGCTTGAAGCTCAAGACTCTACATTTTATATTTTAGTGATCCAAGATCACATTGAGTCTATAAGAAAAGCCAATACTATCAAGGAGGGATGAGGTGTTTCTTAATGGCTTGTTTGCTCAAAATGCTTAGTGATATGCTCCAAAATCCTTAACTACCTTCCCACATCCACATATGACCTAAACCAAAAGTCAAACTCGGCCCCACCGATTCTTTCTATCCGGCGCCACCGAGTTTCAAATGTCATAGCCACTGCCACAAACCCTAAGCAAATTGGTCTCACCGATAGGGATCTTGGTCTCACCGAGATGGGATTGTAATCTCTCTGTTTCCCTTCGTAATGTTTCGGTCTTACCGAGATGAGCGATCGGTCCCACTGAGATTGCAATGTAAACTCTTTGTTTCCCTTTTGTAACACTTCGGTCTCACTGAGATGAGAGAATCGGTCCCACCGAGTTTACCTGACCAACTCTCTGGTTAGCTTATTACCAAAATTGGTCCGGCCGAGTTTGTGTAATCGGTCACACCGAGATTACGTTATGCCCTAACCCTAACCATATCGGTCCTACCGAGTTGCATCTCAGTCCCACCGAAAATCCTAACGGTCACTAGGTTTGCTGAATCGGTCCGACCGAGTTTAATCATTCGGTCCCACCGAGTTTGGCAAATTGTGTGTAAAGGTTAGATTTTGTGTGGAGGCTATATATACCCCTCCACCCACTCTTCATTCATGGAGAGAGCCATCAGAACATACCTACACTTCCAATACACATTTTCTGAGAGAGAACCACCTACACTTGTGTTGAGGTCAAGATATTCCATTCCAACCATATGAATCTTGATCTCTAGCCTTCCCCAAGTTGCTTTCCACTCAAATCTTCTTTCCACCAAATCCAAATCCTGTGAGAGAGAGTTGAGTGTTGGGGAGACTATCATTTGAAGCACAAGAGCAAGGAGTTCATCATCAACACACCATTTGTTACTTCTTGGAGAGTGGTGTCTCCTAGATTGGCTAGGTGTCACTTGGGAGCCTCCGACAAGATTATGGAGTTGAACCAAGGAGTTTGTAAGGGCAAGGAGATCGCCTACTTCGTGAAGATCTACCGCTAGTGAGGCAAGTCCTTCGTGGGCGACGGCCGTGATGGAATAGACAAGGTTGCTTCTTCGTGGACCCTTCATGGGTGGAGCCCTCCATGGACTCGCTCAACCATTACCCTCTGTGGGTTGAAGTCTCCATCAACGTGGATGTACGATAGCACCACCTATCGGAACCACGACAAAAACATCCGTGTCTCCAATTGCGTTTGAATCCTCCAAACCCTTCCCTTTATATTCTTGCAAGTTGCATGCTTTACTTTCCACTTCTCATATACTCTTTTCCATGCTTGCTTGAATTGTGTGGAGATTGCTTGACTTGTGCTAAGATAGCTAAAATCTGCCAAGAACTAGAATTGGGAAAAGGCTAGATTTTTATTTGGTCAAGTAGTCTAATCACCCCCCTCTAGACAGACTTTCGATCCTACACCTTCTCTTTGGAAAAGGCCACCATGAACTGGGTGTGGGCAGTTGTGATCTGGGATTGGACGGGCTCCGTCGTGGCAAGGTATGTCGCGGAGGAACGGACGGTTGCTCGAACGCTCTCGGGGATTGCCAACTCTTTGGCCATGGGTTGCCGACAGTTGTCGGAGAAGCTTCATTCGATTTGTGCAGTGACCGCCAGGAGCTGGCCTGGGTGGCCTCAACATGGTCGTGGGCAGCCTCCATCAGGACTAAGGCCACTGGTGCAGAATGGACAGCTGCTATGCTGCTCTCGCCAGTTGCTATCCACGAGGCAGATGTTGCTCCCGCCACCTAAGAAGCAACAATGCCGTTTGGGTTGCCTTGGCCGCCTAGTCGAAGATTGCGGCCACACTCACGCAGCTTGTTAGCATGCGCATGGTGTCTATGGCCATGTTGTCGCCGGAGTTACCCTCACGACGCGGGTCCATGTCCCCATCTGTCACCGGCGACGATTGAACAATGAAATGATATTTGGGGAGCGAGCTACTATGCTTGACACGCCGGCTATGGGCTGTAGCTGACGCACCTTCTCGTGTAAGCCATATGCGTACCCTACTCCGACAGTGCTCCAAGATATTTTATACTGCCTCTCGCATAGTTGCTGATAATAAACTGTGTGCGATCTACTTGATTTTTCATCTCGATTTGAATTAAATAATGGGGTCACGGTGGCAACAGAGGGTGTTTGAATTGCTAGAACTTTTATTTGCAGTGAACATGCAACTATAGGTGTGTCATCAAAAAAGTTGGAATTATTCAGGGTTTGTTTGGACATTTTTATACGGTTTTCTAGCCATTTCAGGTGCACAATTCAAAATTAAACCACGTGCATATTCTCTGGAGCACCAAAATGGGTCATAAAATAATTTCAAACACCATGGCACCGTGGCTCTCCGGCGAAATTGAGGTACTTGCTTTTGTAATTCTAGTAATCCAAAACTCGTTAGAAATTCATGAACCTTGGCATGCTATCATGGAATGTCATCAACATGCTGGGGTAAAAAATTGGTCGCCTCTTATTGGATTCAATTTTTTTCTGGTATAAGCTTCTCACAAGAAGCCTCATGGTTCTGGTAGGGAAACGTGTCACCTTTGTGGACAAAATGATATTGGTCGCCTCTTCTTGGATTCAATTTTTTCTGGTGTCAACATAGAACAACAGGAGTGTCGTGTTAAATTTTGGAATTTTTTGGGAATCGTTTGGACATTTTTATACGTTAACTAAGTTTTCTAGGCATTTATGTGCATGTACAACCATTCCCTGCGTGTTCAACTGCTCTATGCGTGTGGTTGCTCGTGGTTGAGGCGGTCACGGCGCGCTCTACTCGCTCCCCAACGCGCGCGCTCGGCTCTCGCGTCCCTCTGGGCACACCGCCCTCATCCCTCCACGCGTGCAGCCAGTGTTTGGGGCTGGCGCATGATCACATACATTCGTGCTGCCATTATGCATGCTGTTGCGCTAGGCGTGGTGGCACGATGCAATTATCCGCTGCAAAAACTGCCATGCGGATGCGTCGAGAATCGAGGCCATCTGTCCCCCATTTATTCCTGCGGACATTTACCTTCATCTCTTGCACCACACGACATAATAAGCACACCCACAACACAATAAGCACACCCACGACAACACATACAAAGAGGACATCTAGTAGTTCCAATGGCGCTCCCCGTTGCTCCAATGGTGCTCCTAGCGGCCGACGAAGACAATGGGGGGCAGTTCAGCATGCATCATGTAGTGTACACCCACGTGAGGGGGAAGGCCCTCTCGGTGGTGTACATGAATGAGCCGGTCTCGGTGGAGAGCTCCATCCAAAATATGGAGCAATTGCTTTCTGAGGACAAGTACCAATTGGTCGGCTTCGACCTTGAGTTCACCAGCGGTCGTGTCGGGCACGATGAGAAAGTTGCTATCGCCTAGTTGTGCGTGCGACATGACGTCCTCGTCTACCACTACCACATGGCCACAAGGCCTTGCGAGCGTTTCTCCAGGTTTATGAACAGCTCCGACTACAATTTCGCTATAGTGGACACCACCAAGGATCTAAAAGCGCTCAAGGTTTCGGGCTTGAAATGCCCGAATCTTGTCAACATCTTGGACCACTAAAAGGTCTTGAAGGAAATATGCCCTAGAGGCAATAATAATGTTGTTATTTTATATTTCCTTATATCATGATAAATGTTTATTATTCATGCTAGAATTGTATTAACCGGAAACTTGATACATGTGTGGATACATAGACAAAACAAGGTGTCCCTAGTAAGCCTCTGCTAGACTAGCTCGTTAATAAAAGATGGTTAAGTTTCCTAACCATAGACATGTGTTGTAATTTGATAAACGGGATCACATAATTAGGAGAATGATGTGATGGACAAGACCCATCCGTTTGCTTAGCATATCGATCGTTCAATTTTATTGGTTTCTTCATGTCATATACATATTCCTTTGACTATGAGATTATGCAACTCCCAGACACCGAAGGAATGCCTTGTGTGCTATCAAACGTCACAACATAACTGGGTGATTATAAAGATGCTCTACATTCATATCCAAAGGTGTCTGCTGGGTTCGCATAGATCAAGATTAGGATTTGTCACTCCGAGTATCGAAGAGGTATCTCCGGGCCCTCTTGGTAATGCACATCATAAGAAGCCTTGCAAGCAATGTGACTAATGAGTTAGTTACGGGATGATGTATTATGGAACGAGTAAAGAGACTTGCCGGTAACGAGATTGAACTATGTATGAAGATACCGACGATCGAATCTCATGCAAGTAAAATACCGATGACAAAGGGAATAACGTATGTTGTCATTACGGTACGACCGATAAAGATCTTCGTAGAATATATGGGAACCAATATCAGAACCAGGTTCCGTTGTTGGTTATTGACCGGCGAGGTGACTCGGTCATATCTACATAGTTCCCGAACCCGAAGGGTCTGCACGCTTAACGTTCGATGACGATTTTGTATTATATGAGTTATGTGATTTTGTGATGGAATGTTTTTTTGACAGAAAGACTGTAGGGGAACCCCCTACAGTATAATTGGTGCAACAAACCCAACTTGCAAGTACCATGCCTTGAACATGGGTGGATGGGAAGGCATCAGCCCCTTCCCACCACTAGGCTATGCCTTAGTCTGCTATTCGAATTCCCGGATGAGATCACAGACATGATGAGGAGTCTCGAAATGGTAGAGAGGTAAAGATTCATATATTGAACAATGATATTCGGACACCGAAAGTGTTCTGAGGGTACCGGGTACATATTGGGTCACTAAAAGGGGTTCCGGGTACCCCCCCGGCAACTACATGAGCCCAACGGGCCTAGAAGGGGACAGACCAGCCCCTAGGGGGCTGGTGCTCCCCATGTAGGCCGAAATAAGGCGGAAAGAAAGAGGGGAAGAGAGCAGGGAAGGGGAGCAATTCGGCCTCCCCCTTCCTTCTCTCCTCCCTCCTCCTTCCTTCCCCCTCCGGATGAATATGGAAGGGGGGAGGCTGAATTGGGTGGCGCCCAAGTAGGATTCCTCCTACTTGGGGCGCCCCCTTGGCTGCCTCTCCTCCCCTCCAACCTATATATATATATATATACACCGCTAGAACACACAACAATGATTGTTAGCCATGTGCGGCGCCCCCCACCATAGTTTACACTCCG
This sequence comes from Triticum monococcum, assembly GCA_034509565.1. Lineage (NCBI taxonomy): Eukaryota > Viridiplantae > Streptophyta > Magnoliopsida > Poales > Poaceae > Triticum > Triticum monococcum. The sequence goes on from CM067847.1 coordinate 345,398,076, forward strand.
GTCATATTGTCGTAGTTCTTAGGCGAAGCCCTACGCGGATCACTTCACCATCACTGTCACCACTCCATCATGCTGACGAAACTCTGCCTCGACACTTTGCTGGATCAAGAGTCCGAGGGATGTAATTGAGCTGAACGTTTGCGGAACTCGGAGGTGACGTATGTTCGGTGCTTGGTCGGTCGGAACGAGAAGAAGTTCGACTACATCAACCGCGTTGTCAAACGCTTACGCTTTCAGTTTACGAGGGTATGTGGACACACTCTCCCCCTCTCGTTGCTATGCATCTCCTAGATAAATATTGCGTGAGTGTAGGAAAATTGAAATTACATGCTACGTTTCCCAGCAGGTCTGGGGCAGCGACAACAACAAACAGAACTCCCTGGTTGACCTCGCCTCGGCCATCATCGACACCTACTACGCGAAGATGGAGGATGAGAGCAAGAAGGACAAGAACGCCTGGCAGTGTCTGGCATCAGAGACTAGATGAACAACACGTCAAGCACGCGGCCAAGGACGCGTACACAAGCTACGAGATGTACAGCCAGATCATTGACATGAGGCCAAACGAGGAAGCGAGCCACAAAGCAGTGGCGGGAGCGTCATAAGAAGTAGATGACTAGATGATCGTTTCTCCTAGTTTAGAATGCATGCAATTGTTTATTGAGGTGTTTGGGAATGATCAGTATAGTTACTTATGTAATTGGATGTTTATTTCAGTTATATATATAAGTTATTCTGCTGTAGACAGAGCAAATCACACGGCTTATTAGCAGCAATCGTCTGTGCTATTATTGGATTTCGCACACATTTCTGAATACGGACCTGTTTGCTGCGTATCACACACATCTTGTTCAGTTGAACTGTTTCTTTTGTCTTGGCTCATCGCAAACAGTTCATCTGAGTGAATTGTGTACCCTCCATCACACACACCTTGATTTGGCTGACCGTTTCTATTATGTTGCCTAATCACACACAGTTCATCCTAGTGAATCGTATGCCGTATATCGCACACACCCTCATCTGGCTGCCCGTTTTTGTTGTTCTGCCACATCACAAACAGTTCTTTTGGATTAACCGTTTGCCACGCATCACACACACAACTCTAATCTGAACCATGTTTCATGTCAGCGCCATCGCAAATGTTTTGCATCCTTTTTGACAGTTTTATTACATCACCGTTTGTGATTAATGCATCGCACATAGTTTCGTCAAATGGTCTTTGATTGGACTGTCGCATTTGGACCAACCTGTAGAAGTCTGGCCCAAAGTCACGTGCTGAACTATTGCCACCTTTATCATGGGCCGTTAGTGGGCCAGATGTCGCGTTAGACCATATATGGCCCATGGGTAGCACGGGCCATTCCTAGGCCAAAAGACACACCGGGCTGAAATGGGCCCATGTCTACATCGGGTATCTAATAGGCCAAAATCTCACTGGGCCTTAATTGGGCCCAAATACTCGACGAACAATTAACAGGCCAGATCTGGCGGTGGGCCGTTAATGGGCCATGTTTAAGCAGGTTGTTAGTGGGTTGGCCCACTATTACCTGAGTAAATCATATGGGCCTTTGATTGGGCCGACCTTTTTAACCTATATGGGCCTTTGTTTGGCCTTGCAACATGTCGACGTATCATAGGCACTTCTCCTCTATTGGATGGACGACATCTAGCCCACCACGGAGAAGACATGTGTTTCCTTCGGCGAATGAGAATTTTACACGTGGAAAATCACCACTGGTCCGGGCTGTTAGCGGGTTATCAGATCCAAACCGGAACCCGATAGCTTAATGGTGACCCATTACGGTGGATTCCACATGTCGGTTACCCTTGACGAAAGCTCTTACATGAGACGCCATTTATCATCATGGAAGTGGACACTTCCATGATGATAATTTTGGTATTGTCATGGAACACTTCTACGACAACACATATATGACTATCTTGATTCTGTCATAAAATTTTCATGGATGTACATGCATGATAGAAAACGTGACCTATTGTGAGAAACACATATCATCACGAAAGTGGTTTTTTGTAATGAGGGTTTGGGCTGGGGTAACTCATGAGGTCTAGGTTTATCTAGGGAAGGGTTTCTCATCTTCATGGGATTGCATCATTCTACGAGGTTGCATCTGGTTGAGTAGATCATAGTCAAAGTCTTCAGTACTAGTTGTTTGTCGAGGTAGATACTTGGTGCATCTTGCCTTGCTAGTCTTTAGTTGACGAGGAAGGTGAGAAAGAAGAGTAGCATAGAACAGGTGCCAAAAGGGGGTTCTATAGTGCAAGTGTAATCAGACAAGTGCCGAAAGGGCCAAACACATGCATTAAACTAAGGTAGGTGATATAGTCACGTACATGTTTCCTAGGAAAAAATGTGACTTATGTCGAAACACAAACAGATAAGAACAAACAACACACATCATGGTTCCATTTGAAGCGTCCCATGGACTCGACTTTGCATAGGGGATACACAACCCATCCTACCCTAGGGGTTCCCAGACTCAGTGGTTGTGCCTGGCTTCATGACACAGAGAGAGGGACGTGAAGTCTTCTAGGACTTTCTCAAGTGTCACTACGTGTATTGCAGTTGTCGGACGAAACGATCCAGGTTGGGGCCCGGAGAATCTTCGACATCTTCTCATCTGGTAAGTTGACGGGGCGAAGGTAGTTCCTCGTGGTTGCCATTGTCCGGGTCTTCTATTGTCTCTATAATCATGACAATGCCTTTTTGTCTTCTAAGGCGCGACATCGAGGCTTCTAGGTAGCCAATCCTTCATGCAATAACATTAACAAGGCATGGTAGAGGTCCAACTTGTCGGTCACGTTGAGGGCAACATCGTCACCAAGAGCAGGGAATGAAGAGAACCGTTTTAACACCAAGGCATGGTAGAGGTCCAACCTATAGTGAGGCAGACCAAATGGCGAGGTTCTCATCCACAGGTGGTTTCCGATACAACAACTATAGGGACAGGGTTGCTCTATTAGCGATGTATATCATCATCTTGCATATCTTACACCCTGATCATCGTAGGAAGGTTACATCATCCTGGGGTAGTGTCGATGGTTTCACCATCTTTTGAGTCTTGGTTTCCACATTTCTTGAGAAGGTATCTTCTGTTGGTATTGTCTTGTCATGGTGTCACCACCCTTGTGTCTAGAAGATGTGGGCGAATGTCTGGTGATACGTCTCTAATGTATCTATAATTTTTTATTGTTCCATGCTGTTATATGATCATTCTTGGATGTTTTACAATCATTTTATAGCAACTTTATATCATTTTTTGGACTAACCTATTTGAATAGAGCCCAATAACAGTTGATGTTTTCTGCTTGTTGTTTACTCCGTAGAATATCCCTATCAAATAGAGTCCAAACACAGTGCAACTTTTGGAGATTTTTTGGACCAGAAGACAACTTGGGAGCCAAGGAAGCACCTGGGGGAGGTCCGTGGGGCCCACAAGACCCCAGGGCGCGCCAGAGGCCCCTGGCGCGCCCTGATGGTTTGTGGGGCCCACGGGGGTCTCCTCCACCGCCTGTCAGCTCTATGAATACCCAAATATTCCAGAAATCCCAGGGGAGTCTACGAAACACAATTCCAGCTACCGCAAGTTCCAGAACCACGAGATACAATCTAGAGCCCTTTTCTGGCACTTCGCCGGAGAGGAACACGATCATGGAGGGGTTCATCATCCTCATTGGTGCTCCTTCGATCAGGCGTGAGTAGTTCACCATAGACCTACGGGTCCGTAGCTAATAGTTAGATGGCTTCTTCCCTCTTTTTGATTCTCAATACAATGGTGTCTTGGAGATCTATTTGATGTAATGACTTTCTGTAGTGTGTTTGTTGGGACCCAAGAAGGTTCGAATTCTGGGGCATGTGTGAAGATCTTAACCTCTCAAGCCTCGAGCTCGTCGCCCTATAGCCTAGCCTTGCCGGATTCGCGTGAATGGGGAAGAAGATGAACATGGCAGTTTACCTAGGTTTGGGCCACCTTGCGGTGAAAAACCCTACTCCTGCGTTGGGGTGGATTGGCCTCACGAGGGGCTGAGGATGAACAAGTATAGTGGGTTAATAGGCTCGCAAGGGCTATGGTGGTGAGGGTGGAAAGGATTGGATCCCCCTCTATGGTAGTGGCTAACCAATATTTATAGTGGCCTTGGCCCTCTTCCCTTGATACATAGGCGGGAAGGGATCACACAACGGCCAATTTTAAAGGGGACAAGTAGTACATCTAATCCTGATGAAAGATGGTCTTCGCATGCAAAGCTTCTGGTCGTTACGCAGCGGTGGGCACGGTGATGACATCTGCCCTGTCGAGCCTGTGCTCTTGGTCTTGTAGCACCAGAATGGAAACCTTTGGGGGATTCCTCGGGAACCCACGCTCTTCCTTGCTCTCTTAGCATCAAAAGGGAAACTGTCTCTTCTGCATGTGGCGCCCGCCTGACCATGGTCGTCATCGCTCACATCACAGCAGCCCCGGGAGGCCGGGTACATGCATAAATATCTCCGCCCAATGGGCTTCATTTTACACTATTATATCATTTTTGGGACTAACCTACTAACCGGAGGCCCAGCCCAAATTGCTGTTTTTTTGCCTATTTTAGGGTTTTGAAGAAGAGGAATATCAAACAGAGTCCAAACGGAATGAAAGCTTCGGGAACTTGATTTTCATAACAAACGTTATCCAGGAGACTTGGAGTGAGCGTCAGGAAACAACGGAGGAAGCCACGAGGCAGGGGGCGCTCCACCGACGTACTTCTTCCTCTTATATATATCCATGTACCCTCGAAACATCCAGGAGCACCACGAAAATCTAATTCTACCACCGCAACCTTCTGTACCCGAGAGATCCCATCTCGGGGCCTTTTACGGAGCTCCGCCGGAGGGGGTATTGATCACGAAGGGCCTTTACATCAACTCCATGGCCTCTCCGGTGATGTGTGAGTAGTTTACTTCAAACCTATGAGTCCATAGTTATTAGCTAGATGGCTTTTTCTCTCTCTTTGGATCTCAATACAAAGTTCTCCTCGATTCTCTTGGAGATCTATTCGATGTAATCTTCTTTTGTAGTGTGTTTGTCGAGATCCGATGAATTGTGGGTTTATGATCCAATTTATTTATGAACAATATTTGAATCTCCTCTGAATTCTTTTCAGTAGGATTGGTTTATCTTTGCAAGTCTCTTCGAATTATCAGTTTGGTTTGGCCTACTAGATTGATCTTTCTTATAATGGGAGAAGTGCTTAGCTGTGGGTTCAATATTGCGGTGCTCGATCCCAGTGACAGAAAGGGAACCGACACGTATTTTATTGTTGCCATCGAGGATAAAAAGATGGGGTTTATATCATATTGCATGAGTTTATCCCTCTACATCATGTCATCTTACTTAAAGCATCACTATGTTCTTATGAACTTAATACTCTAGATGCTTGATGGATAGCGGGCGATGTGTGGAGTAATAGTAGTAGATGAATAATCATTTCAGTCTAATTTTCGCGGACGTGATGCCTATATACATGATCATACCTAGATATTCTCATAGCTATGCTCAATTCTATCAATTGCTTGACAGTAATTCGTTTACCCACCGTAATACTTATGCTCTTGCGAGAAGCCACTAGTGAAACCTATAGCCCCCAGGTCTATCTTCCATCATATTAATCTTCCAACATTCAGTTATTTCCTTTGACGTTTATTTTACTTTGCATCTTTATTTCTCTTTATCATAAAAATACCAAAAATATTATCTTATCATATCTATCAGATCTCACTCTCGTAAGTGACCATGAAGGGATTGACAACCCCTTTATCGCGTTGGTTGCAAGGTTCTTATTTGTTTGTGTAGGTGCGTGGGACTCGAGCGTGATCTCCTACTGGATTGATACCTTGGTTCTCAAAAACTGCGGGAAATACTTACGCACTTTGCTGCATCACCCTTTCCTCTTCAAGGGAAAACCAACGCAATGCTCAAGAGGTAGCAAGAAGGATTTCTGGCGCCGTTGCCAGGGAGATTCGCGCCAAGTCAAGTCAAGATTTGACTCCTAACAACAAGCCACATTTGGCACCATTGCAGGAGTCTGTGCACAAGTCAAGACATACCAAGTACCCATCACAAACTCTTATCCCTCCCATTATATTATTTGCCATTTGCCTCTCATTTTCCTCTCCCCCACTTCACCCTTGCCATTTTATTCTCCCTTCTTCTGTTCGTCTTCCCATTTGCTTTGATGTCTTACTTGGCTCGTTTGCACGTTTGGTTGGATTAGTTGTTTATTTATTGCTTGTAACGCCCCAAGACCGGAGCTTCAGATGCCTTCCAGGGTTTCTGGGTTTCGTCGTGTGATTGTTTGGTTCATTGCATTCATCATTGCATCGTGTGCATTGCATCATGTCATCATGTCATCATGTCATTTTTTTAACTCAACTAAATAAATGGCATGGATCTTTGATCCATTTAAATCGAGGGAATTCACATGGTGATTCTCTTTATAACATATCCTCCCGATATTAGGGAGCTATATTAAATATTTCATTTGTTGGAATTAACCGGAACACACTTGCAAAATAAATCTCAATGCCTTTGTTATTACAAACTCTTGGCCTCTAACTTTGCCATATATCCTTTCGTCATTTTCCGGAGCTCCACCTTAATTCTCAACATTTTTGGACATTTCTAATTCCTAGCCCTTCTTGAAACCTTTTCAATTAAATTCAAATGACTTTGAATTTCATTCTTGCAATCATGTCCACTCCTACTTTTCTTTGACCGTGCACATTTTTGTGAGTCCGGGGAAATTATCCCCGTGCCCAAATTCCTTCTCCGACCTTTTGTTTTCTCTCATTTTTCTTTCTTTGTTATTTGCTGTTTTGGTAAATAAAGAGAAGTATGAGGGAGAGACAGCAAACCAGGCCTCTGGCCTTTTCCTTCCCACCAATTCGGACTAAGGCCCAGCCGCCGGCCTCTCTAGGTGCAGCCCCTCCCTACTGGGCCGACCCAAGGCCAAAGCCCACGTAACCATCCTAACCCTAGCCCGCACCATCGCTCCTCCTCACTCTCCCCTCGTTCGTCTTGTCCCTCCCGAGCACCGTCACGCAGAGAGAGGGCAGAGCCAACCGCTCTCCCGATCCACCTCTCTCCCCCCCCCCCCCCGATTCCCTCGCGCCTCCTGACGCCGTCCAGGCCAGGGATCCCTCGCCACCGGAGCGGAGCTGCTCCTCATGCCAGGAGCCCTGCGCGCTCGACGCCGCCCCTGCCGGTGACCTTCTCCATGGCACCATCGCCGGCGAGCCCTGCCAGTTCCTCCGGCCTCACCGTCCTCTCCTTCACCTCCTCGCGCCCGCGCCTCCTCCTCCATCCGTTCGGCTTAAAGCTCGCCGCCTCCCTGCCACGGCGTCCGTGTTGTATCATCGCGCCGGCGACCACGACCAGCATCGTGCCTCTGCCGTCGCCGCACCATGTTCTTGCTCCGACGCCATCTGCCTCCCCCTCGCTATTTCGCCAGCCATGGCCACCTCTGCACCCGCAGGTCGCCCCGGCAAGCTCTGCCCGCCCTTCTCCTTTTTCGGGTTCGTTTCCAGCGCCGCTCGACCCTGCTCCGCTTCCTGCACGTGACCCTGCGGCCTCGAGCTCCTGTGGTCTTCTGTGTTGGGGTTTGCTACCGAGCTCCACCGTCAAACCCCGCTCCTGCCTCCATCGAAGGCCGACACGTCAAGCTCGACCCTGAACAGGGAATAACGCCAGGTACCAGGACGACGAGGACCGCCAAGTTCGTCCACCGCCGTCAAGTGAACGAGACCGGCAAGTTCAAAGACCCCAAGTACCTCTTCGAAACGACCGAGTACCACTACCGTCGACCCTCGAAGACCTCGTGGAGGTCAAGTTCCTTGTCGTTGACCCCGAACCTCTACGAAAATGTGTACGACTACTTCCGTGGCCGAAGACCCGTGTACAACTACCGTCGCCGAAGGCCGTCGAGTGAACGTATACCCCCATCGTGTATTTTACCAAGTTCGATGACGACCTCCGAGAAACTCGGATTCGCCAAGTTCTACTACCGTCGCCCTTGGAAACCTTGGATTCGTCAAGTACCTCTCCGAAAACGAACATGAACCACTACTTCCCTTGAAGACCCGTGAATGTCTACTTCCACTATGCCGACTCGAACTGCTCCGATAATGCACGCTTCAGAGGTATAACGTCGAGATGAACCCCGTGTTTGCAGCGTGCCTGATTGTTACGTGCACGACCCTCGGTTGCCATGCCGCCGACACATGGGACACCCGGTATCCGGGAGCGCCCCACCTTCTTTTGCTCGCTCCCGCCACTTCCTTTTGCACCAGTATCTCCATGAGCTACCGGAACCGATATGTTGTCGTGGCACCCCTTTCATTTCCGCCACGATGACAAATGCTTCATATAATGCTCTTATCAACATTTTCATAAAACTTGCATAAAACTTGTTCATGTCATCCGCATCATGATCACAACGATTAAATGTGTAAATTGTTGTTGCAATAAATTACTAAGGCATATGGGGATTTTCCGGATTTGTTGTTTTGTTATTCCGGCCTCATTTAAACTTGACTAGATAGGTAGTTTTACTTTGCTTCACCCTCTTGCCATGTTTAACAACATTTAATATTGTTGGGTACATAAACAAGATCGAACTAAATAAGTCACGTGGTGTTTGCATTTTGAGCTCCACTTAATTTGTAGGGTTGCTTGTGCACTTTGCCATGCCATGCTTCATTAAACCGTACATGCATCATACTTGGTTGTGCATCGTGCCATGCTTATGTGGTGGTTGTTTACCATGTTGTTTGCTTCATTCTGGTGTTGCTTCTTCGGGTTGGTTCCGATTACGTCGCGTTTGTGAGGACCCGTTCGTCTACGCCCGTTTGTCTTCTTCACGGACTCGTTCTTCTTCCTTGCGGGATTTCAGGCAAGATGATCATACCCTCGAAATCACTTCTATCTTTGCTTGCTTAGATGCTCGCTCTTTTGCTATGCCTATGCTGCGATACCCACCACTTGCTTATCATGCCTCCTACTTTGTTCAACCAAGCCTCTAACCCACCTTGTCCAAGCAAACCGCTGATTGGCTATGTTACTGCTTTGCTCAGCCCCTCTTATAGCGTTGTTAGTTGCAGGTGAAGATTGAAGTTTGTTCCTTGTTGGAACAAGGAGATGTTGTTCCTTGTTGGAACATGTTTACTTGTTGGGATATCACAATATATCTTATTTAATTAATGCATCCATATACTTGGTAAAGGGTGGAAGGCTCGGCCTTATGCCTGGTGTTTTGTTCCACTCTTGCCACCCTAGTTTCCATCATATCGGTGTTATGTTCCCGGATTTTGCGTTCCTTACGCGGTTGGGCTATTATGGGAACCCCTTGATAGTTCGCCTTAAGTAATACTCCTCCAGCAATGCCCAACATTGGTTTTACCATTCGCCACCTAGCCTCTTTTTCCCTTGGGTTTCGCGGACTCAAGGGTCATCTTCATTTTAACCCCCCGGGCCAGTGCTCCTTTGAGTGTTGGTCCAAAGTAGAGCCCCTTGCAGCGCCACCTCGGGGAAACTCGAGGGCTGGTTTTAGTTGTACGGACTGCTCATCTGAGTGTGCCCTGAGAAAGAGATATGTGCAGCTCCTATCGGGATTTGTCGGCACATTCGGGCGGTGTTGCTGGTTTAGTTTTACCCTGTCAAAATGTCTTGTTGTACCGGGATACCGAGTCTGATTGGAATGTCTCGGGAGGAGGTCTATTCCTTCGTTGACCATGAGAGCTTGTGATGGGCTAAGTTGGGACACCCCTGCAGGGATTTGAACTTTCGAAAGCCGTGCCCGCGGTTATGGGCAGGTGGGAATTTGTTAATGTCCGGTTGTAGATAACTTGAACCTTAACTTAATTAAAATGCATCAACCGCGTGTGTAACCATGATGGTCTCTTTCCGGCGGAGTCCGGGAAGTGAACACGGTGTTGGAGTAATGATTGACGTAGGTTGTTATAGGATCACTTCTTGATCATAGTTTCACGATCGTGCTTTGCTTTCTCTTCTCGCTCTCTTTTGCGTATGTTAGCCACCATATATGCTAGTCGCTTGCTGCAGCTCCACCTCATACCTTTTACCCTTCCTATAAGCTTAAATAGTCTTGATCGCGAGGGTGCGAGATTGCTGAGTCCCCGTGGCTCACAGATACTTCCAAACCAGTTTGCAGGTGCCAATGAGTCCGTGCAGATGACGCAACCCAGCTCAGGAGGAGCTCGATGAAGATCTTGTCCTTTGTGTTGTTTCGTTCTAGTTGATCAGTAGTGGAGCCCAGTTGGGGTCGATCGGGGACCTTTGTCGCTTTTGGGGTCCTTCTTTTATTTTGGTTCCGTAGTCGGGCCTTGATTGTTTTTGGATGATGTAATGCTTTATTCATGTAATTGTGTGAAGTGGCGATTGTAAGCCAACTATGTACCTTTTCCCCTATTGTATCACATGGGTTGTGTGAAGATTGCCTCACTTGCGACATTGCTTTCAATTCGGTTATGCCTCTAAGTCATGCTTCGACACATGGGAGATATAGCCGCATCGAGGGCGTTACATTGCTAAACAGAGAACCTAAGTTCTATGGATCCTCATCCGCTTGATAATCTTTTTAAGAGATCCAATTATGATGAACCAATTGCTAGTGAGTTTTGTGCACTCGATTATCTTTATGAAGTTTTGCTTGAAATTCATGAATCTAAAAGTTGTGATGAAGTACTTGATGGAGTGATTCACGATGGATCTTTGAATAGAAAGCATGATTGCAATGATGATAGTATAAATTCTATTAATGTCAATTGTGCTTATAATATGCAAAACCGTAAGCTTGGGGATGCTAGTTTTGCTATGTCTACTACTTGTTGCAATGATCATGATTGGGGTGATTCTTCTTTTGATCTTGAAAATTTATTTAAGGGTTTTTATCAGTTATGCCATCGGTTGTGTCCCACTACTCAGTTTTGCCACTAGAAATTTCAACTGCTCAAAAATGCCATCGCTTCATTAGACACATGCTCAAAAACGCCACTAAACATCATTATTGTTATCTCAAATCTATTTTGCCATGTTATAATGACATAAATACCTATGAACCAACATGTCAGCTCTCCCTCTATCTCACTACAATAAAGTATGGGTCCCACTTGATCCCAACAGCGTTCTTATTTTCCTATAAAATTATTTGCTTGGTTACTCCTAACAAGTGGGGCCACACATATCATTATGAGATAGAGAGAACTGACATGTGGGTCTAGGCTTATTTTTGTCATAGAACATGGTCAACGGGTTTGACGTAAAAATAACAATGTCTAATGGCATTTTTGAGCAAACATCTAACAGAACGATGGCATTTTTGAGATATCTAATGGCATTTTTGAGCAAGCATCTCACGGATTGATGGCATTTTTGAGCAGTTGAAAATTCTAGTGGCAAAACTGAGTAGTGGGACACAACCGGTGGCATAACTGATAAAAACCCTTTATTTAAGCCCCATGATGAATATGAGATTGATAATAGTGTTTGCAATATTATTGAAAGTGGGTTTGGAAGAGTGTCAACTTTAGATCCCACATATTTGGAGAAGGTTCAATCTTATGAAATTTTTGATAAAAGTGGGTTTGGAGAGGTCATGACTTTAGTTAATGTTAACCCCACTATTTTGGAAGAGTGTCAACTTTGCATGCATGTGGATCATGTTGAAAATATTTTATGTGATAGCTATTTTTTTGAATTAGCTTATGATCCCACATGCAATTATTATGAGATCGAAATTTTCATGTTACTAAATTACCTCTCGTTATGTTGAGATTGCTATTGTTTCTTTCCGCTTCCTTGCATATGCTAGTTTTTGCTTGCCTTCATAATTTTTTGCCTATAAGATGCCTATGCATATGAATTATGTTAGACTTAGATGTGTTTGTCAGATGTTTTATGATGTCTCTTTGTGCTTCAGTTCTTGTCTTTCATGTGAGCATCGTTGAAATCTTATGCCTAGTTATACGGCTTTAAAGAAAAGCGCTTGTTGGGAGACAACCCAATATTTTTCCTTGCTTTTATTCAATAAATAATTTATCTATACTCTGTTTTGGTTGTGTTTTTTGTGTTTAATTAGTGTTTGTGCCAAATAGAACCGTTGGGAAGACTTGGGGAAAGTCTTTTTGATCTTGCTGTAAAAAACAGAAACTTTAAGAGCTCACGAGAATCGCTGCCATTTTTATTTGGAAAGTGCTATTTAGTTAATTCATTTTGCAGATGATTAATAGATAAATTACTCACGTCCAGGAATTTATTTTAGAATTTTTGGGGTTCCAGAGTTTGCTTTAGCTACAGATTACTACAGATTGTTCTGTTTTTGACAGATTCTGTTTTTCATGTGTTGTTTGCTTATTTTGATGAATCTATGGCTAGTAAAAGAGTTTATAAACCATAGAGAAGTTGGAATACAGTAGATTTAACACCAATCTAAATAAATAATGAGTTCATTACAGTACCTTTAAGTGGTGTTTTGTTTTCTTTCGCTAACGGAGCTCACGAGATTTTCTATTTTGAGTTTTGTGTTGTGAAGTTTTCAAGTTTTGGGTAAAGATTTGATGGATTATGGAAGAAAGAGTGGCAAGAGCCTAAGCTTGGGGATACCCATGGCACCCCAAGGTAAAACTCAAGGACACCAAAAAGCGTAATCTTGGGGATGCCCCGGAAGGCATCCCCTCTTTCGTATTCGTCTATCGGTAACTTTACTTGGAGCTATATTTTTATTCACCACATGATATGTGTTTTGCTTGGAGCGTCTTGTATGATTTGAGTCTTTGCTTTTTAGTTTACCATAATCATCCTTGCTATACACACCTTTTGAGAGAGACTCACATGATTTGAAATTTATTAGAATACTCTATGTGCTTCAGTTATATCTTTTGAGCTATATAGTTTTTGCTCTAGTGCTTCACTTATATCTTTTAGAGCACGGTGGTGGATTTGTTTTATAGAAACTATTGTTCTCTCATGCTTCACTTTTATTATTTTGAGTGTCCTTTAGAACAACATGGAAATTTTCTATAATATAAAAACTTTTATAGAAGTGCATTGAATACTATGAGAAGTTTGATACTTGATAATTGTTTTGAGATATGGAGATGGTGATATTAGAGTCATGCTAGTTGAGTAGTCGTGAATTTGAGAAATACTTGTGTTGAAGTTTGTGATTCCCGTAGCATGCATGTATGGTGAACCATTATGTGATGAAGTCAGAGCATGATTTATTTATTGATTGTCTTCCTTATGAGTGGCGGTCGGGGACGAGCGATGGTCTTTTCCAACCAATCTATCCCCCTAGGAGCATGCGCGTAATACTTTGCTTTGATAAATAATAGATTTTTGCAATAAGTATGTGAGTTCTTTATGACTAATGCTGAGTCCATGGATTATACGCACTCTCTCCCTTCCACCATTGCTAGCCTCTCTATTATCGTGCAACTTTCGCCGGTACCAAAAACCCACCATATACCTTCCTCAAAACAGCCACAATACCTACCTAACATTTCCATAGCCATTCCGAGATATATTGCCATGCAACTTTCCACCGTTCCGTTATTATGACACGCTTCATCATTGTCATATGGCTTGCATGATCATGTATTTGACATCGTATTTGTGGCAAAGCCACTATTCATAATTCTTCATACATGTCACTCATGCATCATTGCACATCCTGGCACACCGCCGGAGGCATTCACATAGAGTCATATTTTTGTTCTAAGTATCGAGTTGTAATTCTTGAGTTGTAAGTAAATAAAGTGTGATGATCATCATTATTAGAGCATTGTCCCAGTGAAGAAAGGATTATGGAGACTATGATTCCACCACAAGTCGGGATGAGACTCCGGGCGAAAAAAAGAGGAAGGCCATAAAAAAAGAAGAAGGCCCAAAAGAAATGAGAGAAAAAGAGAGAAGGGACAATGCTACTATCCTTTTCCACACTTGTCCTTCAAAGTAGCACCATGATCTTCATGATAGAGACTCTCCTATGATATCACTTTCATATACTAGTCGGAATTTTTCATTATAGAACTTGGCTTTGTATATTCCAATGATGGGCTTCCTCAAAATACCCTAGGTCTTCATGAGCAAGCAAGTTGGATGCACACCCACTTAGTTTCTTTTGTTGAGCTTTCATATACTTATAGCTCTAGTGCATCCACTGCATGGCAATCCCTACTCACTCACATTGATATCCATTGATGGGCATCTCCATAGCCCGTTGATACGCCTAGTTGATGTGAGACTATCCTCTCCTTTTTGTCTTCTCCACAACCACCATTATATTCCAGATATAGTGCTATATCCGTGGCTCACGCTCCTGTATTGCATGAAGATTGAAAAAGTTTGAGAACATCAAAAGTATGAAACAATTGCCTGGCTTGGCATCGGGGTTGTGCATGATTTAAATATTTTGTGTGGTGAAGATAGAGCATAGCCAGACTATATGATTTTGTAGGGATAACTTTCTTTGGCCATGTTATTTTGAGAAGACATGATTTCTTAGTTTGTATGCTTGAAGTATTATTATTTTTATGTCAATATTAAACTTTTATCTTGAATCTTTCGGATCTGAACATTCATGCCACAATAAAGAAAAATTACATTGAGAAATATGTTAGAAAGCATTCCACATAAAAAATTCTTCTTTTATCATTTGCCTACTCGAGGACGAGCAGGAATTAATCTTGGGGATGCTTGATACGTCTCCAATTTATCTATAATTATTGATTGCTCCATGCTATTATATTATCTATTTTGGATGTCAATGGGCTTTCTTTTACACTTTTATATCATTTTTGGGACTAACCTACTAACCGGAGGCCTAGCCCAAATTGCTGTTTTTTTGCCTATTTTAGGGTTTCGAAGAAAAGGAATATCAAACAGAGTCCAAACGGAATGAAACCTTCAGGAATGTGATTTTTCAACAAACGTGATCCAGGAGACTTGGAGTGGGCGTCAAGAAACAACGGAGGAAGCCACGAGGCAGGGGGCGCGCCCTCCACCCTCGTGGGCCCTCCGTTGCTCCACCGACGTACCCCCCCCCCCAAACAACCAGGAGCACCACGAAAACCTAATTCCACCGCTGCACCCTTCTGTACCCGAGAGATCCCATCTCGGGGCCTTTTCCAGAGCTCCACCTGAGGTGGCATTGATCACGGAGGGCCTCTACATCAACTCCATGGCATCTCCGGTGATGTGTGAGTAGTTTACTTCAGACCTATGGGTCCATAGTTATGAGCTAGATGGCTTCTTCTCTCTCTTTGGATCTCAATACAAAGTTCTCCTCGATTCTCTTGGAGAGGTATTCGATGTAATCTTCTTTTGCGGTGTGTTTGTTGAGATCAGATGAATTGTGGGTTTATGATCGAATTTATCTATGAACAATATTAGAATCTCCTCTGAATTCTTTTATGTATGATTGGTTTATCTTTGCAAGTCTCTTCGGATTATCAGTTTGGTTTGGCCTACTAGATTGATCTTTCTTGCAATGGGACAAGTGCCTAGCTTTGGGTTCAATCTTGCGGTGCTCGATCCTAGTGACAGAAAGGGAACCGACACGTATTGTATTATTGACATCGAAGATAAAAAGATTTGGTTTATATCATATTGCATGAGTTTATCCCTCTACATCATGTCATCTTACTTAAAGCATTACTCCATTCTTATGAACTTAATACTTTAGATTCATGCCAATACATGATCATACCTAGATATTCTCATAACTATGCTCAATTCTATCAATTGCTCGATGTGTGGAGTGATAGTAGTAGATCCAGAATCATTTCGGTCTACTTGTCGCGGACATGATGCCTATATACATGATCATACCTAGATATTCTCATAACTATGCTCAATTCTATCAATTGCTCGACAGTAATTCGTTTACCCATCATAATACTTATGGTCTTGAGAGAAGCCACTAGTGAAACCTATGGCCCCCGTGTCTATCTTCAATCATATTAATCTTCCAACATTTAGTTATTTCCTTTGTCGTTTATTTTACTTTGCATCTTTATTTCTCTTTATCATAAAAATACTAAAATATTATCTTATCATATCTATCAGATCTTACTCTCGTAAGTGACCGTGAAGGGATTGACAACCCCTTTATTGCGTTGGTTGCGAGGTTCTTATTTGTTTGTGTAGGTGCGTGGGACTAGAGCGTGATCTCCTACTAAATCGATACCTTGGTTCTCAAAAACTGAGGGAAATACTTACGCTACTTTGTTGCATCACCCTTTCCTCTTCAAGGGAAAACCAACGCAATGTTCAAGAGGTAGCACGAAGGATTTCTGAGGGTATAGAGGAAGAAAATTTTGAGTCGAAATGACTGTGTATTTTTCCGTCTAGCTGAATTGTAAAACGATTGTCATGGCAGACCTTTTTGCTTTCCCTCTGGACCCGAAGGCGCGGAGTGTTTCCGAATACCCGTGCGGCCGAATAGATCGGGGTATGCATGGAAACCAGGCGTAGGGGTCATAGTTTCTTGAACATACAAGTTGTATCCGGCTAGTTATGTTATATTACATTATGTAAGAAACATCTTCTAGAGAGAGTAGTTCTGTTAAGGGTTCCTTTCCCTGGGTGTGCATGCGTTAAAGCGCATGTCCGAACTGTATATATATAATGGTCGTAAAAAATAGTTCTGTTAGGGGTTCCTTTCCCTAGGGTCGCGCTATTTGCCACCCTGGGTGAGGAATAGTTATTCTTCACCCCCCTCTATTTTACCATCAATGCACCGTAATTTAATGTTCCGTAAGTTTTGTCTTATTTCCGACGTAAAAAGGGACCGTAAGAAAATATATAATGGTCGTAAAAAATATTTTATGTTATGTAAAATTACAAATGTAAAAATATAGTGCAAAATGCATATAAACTACAAATTTTCTTGTGTTGTGACCTATATTTTTATTTCCTTATGCCAAATTTTACATAGTGAATTAATAGGAATGTAACTCTTTGAATTCCAAACGTAATTCAATTATGAAATGATCGTAATATTACCTCGGGTGAAGAATAACTTATTCTGCACTGTTGGTGATGAATAGTATTATATATATATATATGTATATATATATCTTCTGGGGGTTCGCAAATGCAAAAAAAAACATATTTAATCCACCGACTGAATATTCCCTTAAGAACGCTAGCTTTCGGCTTCACCCAATCTGAGGTACACATCCGGATGACCCGGCAGTAACAATCTCGGAGGTGCTCCCTTTATGCCCTAGCCAAACTAATGGGAACGTAGGGCATAAGCACGGGAGCCAGGCAACCCAACCTGGCCAAAACTTAAGTCATATCGATGCATATAATGGCGAAGAAAAGGTACATATGGAAAAAACGCATATGTGATGGGCTTGATGCCGGAGAATAATAGCAAGCTTCTGCTAGAAGCCCCCAGGTATAATGGACGTACATATTTGAAGACATATGTGTGCGTCAGGGGTGCGTGTTCTAACCACACGGAAGCGTTGAGGCTAAAGAGAAAAAAGGAAAAGAGAAAGGAAGATGAAAAAAAGTATTATGGAAACAG
Source organism: Triticum monococcum (assembly GCA_034509565.1). NCBI lineage: Eukaryota > Viridiplantae > Streptophyta > Magnoliopsida > Poales > Poaceae > Triticum > Triticum monococcum. Next base: position 345,415,683 of record CM067847.1, read on the forward strand.
CACAGAGAAGGAGACGAACAAAGAGTTCGGCACTTAGGCATAGAATCTTTGGAGTCTGGCCGCGTTCCAGGGGTTTGGCTTGAGGCGGTTGTCTGACGCATCACGCAGGCAGTACGCTCCTCCGGTTAGAACTTCGTCAATGATGAAGGGACCCTCCCATTTGGGCTTGAGTTTGTCCTTTTTATTCTCCGACAAGCGTAGAACAAGTTCGCCAATGCTATAAATCTTGGACCGTACTTCTCTGCTTTGATATCCGCGGGCCTGTTATTGATAAAATGCAGAGCGGGCATTTGCAACATCACACTCCTCCTCCAGGGCGTCTAAGTTGTCCTGCCGATCGAGTTCGGCCTCTCTCTCTTCATACATGCGCACCCGAGGTGAATCATGTATAATGTCGTAGGGTAGCACAGCCTCTGCGTCGTACACCCTGAAAAAAGGGTGTGTATCCGGTAGTGTGATTGGGCATGGTCCGCAGCCCCAGAGTACGGAGTCAAGCTCCTCGACCCTGTGTGTGTCTGATTCCTTCAAAGACCGCACCAGCCTGGGTTTGATACCACTCATTATAAGACTGTTGGCTCGTTCTACTTGGCCGTTTTTCTGCGGATGGTAGACAGAGGCGTAATCAAGCTTGATGCCCAACTTAGCACACCAGGTTTTCACCACATCGGTTGTGAAATTGGAGCTGTTATCGGTGATGATGTTGTGTGGAATGCTGTAACGGTGCACAAGACCAGATATGAATTCTATCACCGGCCCGGACTCGGCCATTTTAACTGGTTTGACCTCTATCCACTTAGTGAATTTATCCACCATAACTAGCTGATATTTTTTCTTATGGCTTCCTCCTTTAAGGGGTCCAACCATATCTAGTCCCCAGACCGCAAAAGGCCAAGTGGTGGGGATTGTTTGTAGGGCGGTGGGGGCATATGGCTTTTGTTGGCGAAGAGTTGGCATACGACGCAACATTGGACAAGGTCCTGTGCATATGCCCGGGCCGTCGGCCAATAAAACCCTTTGCGGAAGGCCTTGCTAACAAGGGCCCGAGCTGCGGCGTGGTGCCCGCCGAGACCGGCGTGAATCTCAGCGAGGAGCTGCCGCCCCTGCTCGTCGGAGATACATCCTTGAAGGACTCTGGTAGTGCTTTTCTTATAGAGCTCTCCGTCATGAACCTTGTAGGCTTTCGAGCGCCGGACAATGCAGCGGGCCTCGTTCTGATCCTCAGGAAGTTCCTTCCTATTAAGGTTGGCCAAGAAGGGTTCGGTCCATGGGGCAATGACTGCCATAATGAGATGGGCCGATGGAGTTATTTTGGAGGCTGATCCTCCGATGGTATCGGTGTGTTCAAAATCTGGGGTTGTGTTCGAATCCGTAATAGTGTTGCCGCTCTCCCCCTGCCATAACACGGATGGCTTAAAAAGCCATTCCAGGAAGATATTGGGTGGGACGGGGTCGCGCTTGGCACCGATATGAGTAAGAACGTCCGCCGCTTGATTACTTTCTCGGGCCACATGATGGAACTCGAGCCCCTTGAACCGAGCCGACATTACGATAAGCTGCCATCTTCGTATCTTTGGCATCGAAGTCTCCATTTATTTGAGATATTGCAAGGTTTGAGTCCCCGCGCACTTCCAGGCGCTGTATGCCCATGGAGTCAGCCATCCGTAGACCATGCAATAAGGCCTCGTATTCGGCTGCGTTGTTGGATTCTGTGTATAGTATTTGGAGTACGTACTGAACGACGTCTCCAGTGGGGGGCGTCAAAATGGCGCCTGCTCCTAGCCCTACCAACATTTTGGAGCCATCGAAGTACATAACCCAGTTGGAATATGTGTCGTACTCTTTAGGGAGTTCGGCCTCTGTCCATTCGGCAATGAAGTCAGCCAATACTTGGGATTTAATAGCTCGACGTGGTTTGTATGTAATATCAAATGGAAGGAGCTCAATGGCCCATTTGGCAATCCGGCCCGTGGCATCACAGTTGTTTATTATGTCATTGAGTGGTACTTCAAAAGCCACCGTGATCGAACACTCCTGGAAGTAGTGTCGTAGCTTTCGGGATGCCATGAAAACCGCGTATGCTATATTTTGATAATGGGGGTACCGGGATTTGCATGGTGTAAGGACAGTGGATATGTAGTATGCTGGCTTCTGAAGCGGGAATTTATGTCCGTCCTGTTCTCGTTCAACGACGAGCATGGTCCTCACTACTTGATGTGTTGCCGATATGTATAGCAGAATGGGTTCGCCGATGTTTGGCGCGACCAGGATTGGGTTGCTCGCTAGGAGTGTTTTTATTTCTTCCAGTCCGGCTGTTGCCGCGTCCATCCACTCGAAGTGATCAGTTCGCCGTGGAAGGCGATAGAGTGGTAGTTCCTTTTCTCCCAACTTGTAGATAAAGCGGCTTAGAGCCGCCACACAACCCGCGAGTTTGTGGACTTGTTTAAGGTCTGTTGGTGTAGCCAATTGTGACAGAGCTCGGATTTTGGCTGGATTTTCTTAAATTCCTCTGTTGGAAATGATGAAGCCCAGCAGCTTTCCTACCGGGACGCCAAAAACACACTCTTACGGATTGAGCTTAATATCATATGCGCGGAGGTTGTCAAATGTGAGGCGTAGGTCGTCTATTAGTGTTCCGACATGCCTTGTCTTGATTATGACGTCGTCCACATAGGCTTCGACTGTCTTTCCGATCTGTTTCTCCAGGCATGTTTGGATCATGCGTTGGCAGGTGGCGCCGTCGTTCTTGAGCCCGAAGGGCATGGTGTTGAACCAAAATGGCCCATATGGGGTGATGAATGCCATTGCAGCTTTATGAACTCACACCAAGAACATGCTGAGGATAGATATGCAATATGACCCAAGCACACACCACACTTGGCAAATCATGATGCAAACATAGATGACAAGTGCAATAAGATAACGAAATGGTATAGCAATGCATCAAATAAATAAAAAAGGCAAACAAAAGAAGCCAACCATGATAGACCCAAGGAATTGGATGAAGACCAAAATGGATATATTGCCAAATTAGGAAAAGTTACATATGCGCTGTTACAACTCTCCACCACTACAAGAGGATCTCGACCCGAGATCTAGAACTCAAAGAACTCCGGATATTCGGAACGGAGGTGATCCTCGCACTCCCAGGTGGCTTCTCGGTCGGAATGGTGAGACCATTTAACTTTTAGGAATTTGATCGACTTGTTGCGAGTTTTGCACTTGATTTCTTCAAGAATGGAAACAGGATGCTCATGATAAGACAAGTCTTCTTGGAGATTAATCTCTTCAAATTTGATAGTGCGGTCGGGCGTCTTGAAGCACTTGCGAAGCTATGACACGTGAAACAAATCGTGCACATTTGTGAAACTGGATGGAAGCCCAAGTTGATAGGCAAGGTCGCCTCTTTTGACAATGATCTTGAAAGGACCCACGTATCTGTCGGATTTCGGGTTCCGGCAGACTCTTGAGGTTCGAACAGTGGGGTGCGCGCGGAGATTTCGCCTTCTACCTACCTGCACCCCTCCGCCTCGCTAAGATCTAAGCTATGGAAAGAACGGCACAAGAGACATAGGGTTTATACTGGTTCGGGCCACCGTTGTGGTGTAATACCCTACTCCAGTGTGTGGTGTGGTGGATTGCCTCTTGGGCTGATGATGATGAGCAATACAAGGAAGAACAACCTCACGAGGGTCTGTTCTTGGCTAAGGGGATGAACTGCTAGGAGGAGTACAGTCACCGTTCTCTCTCTCTCTCTCTTCTCGATTCCGATTTTCCCCCCTCTACCCTGTGGGTGGCTAGTCCTATTTATAGGCAAAGGCCCTGGGCCTCTTCCCAAATATTGAGCGGGAAGGGCGCCAACAATTGGTGACGCTGGCTTGGGCTCCACAATGACTTCCCTCCTGCCGTTGGACTGGTCTTGGTCTCGTTGCACCGAAACGGGTGCCTTTGCTTGATGCTCTCTCCTGCCCTTGCTCCCTTTGCACCAAAGAGGAAAGGAGGACACTGCGTGGGCTGGCGCCCGCCTGGCACCCTTGGTCGTCATGGCTTGCATCACGTGCACCTCGTGAGGTACCCCGCCTTGATCTCTCCGCCTCCTTGCGAGCTAGCCTGATGAGGCCGTGCCTGAGGAAGCTCCGTGTCGTCCGCCCCGCGAGGCTTGGCCCCTCGCGAGGGTCTTGGGTCTGTGTTGATGAAGACGGGCCATGCTAGGCCCCCCTTTGAGCCACGCCGCAGGCCGCAGGCAGGCAAGTCTGGGGACCCCCTTTCCAGAATGACGACAGTAGCCCCCGGGCCCAAGGCGCGCCCGGTCTTGGCCGTGCAGGGAGGCGAAAGGGCAAGGGTGAAGCGCCGCGAGCCCTAACAGCCTGCGGCCTTGGGCGCCGCGTGGTAGTTGACTGGGCATGGGCGGCACTGTTCCCCCACGCCCCCTTATTTTGCGCGATGAAAGGCGGACTTGCAGTCGTACACAGCCGCTCCCCTTTATGTCGCTCGAACGCCCTCTGTCCTTCCTCCGCTCGAACTCCAGCTTCTGTTTTTGACCCAATCTCGAACCTTCCCCCCCCTTCACATTGCCATGGCTCCGACAAAGAAGGGAAGAGGGAAGAAGCCCATGCTTCTGCCTTGCTCGCCGCCGTTGGCGGCCCCCGCCGAGGGCTTGGGCAGGGTCAGCTCGGCTCTGGCCACCATCTTCAACGAATGCGGGAGGATGACAGCCTGGACCGCGACTCACTTCTCCATCGACAGGATAGCCACCGAGGTCCAGTATTTCGCCGGCGCCCTGTGGGCGGGTCTGGTTCCCCCCTTTTCTGATTTCTTCAACGCCATGCTTTCCCACTATCAGATCCACATGATGCATCTGGGTCCTGAATCCATCACCCTCCTTTCGGTCTTCGCCTTTGTTTGCGAGGCAATGATGGGCATCCTTCCTTCGGTTGCCTTGCTGCGCCACTTCTTCTCTCTGTGCCTTGTCGACCCTACCCAATGCTGGGCGTGCGTGAGCTTCGTTGCCGCGTCTGAGACAGCGGCCTCAGGGATTGACTTCAGGCTCCCTCTGCTCGCGGCTGGGTTCCGCGAGCGGTGGCTGTATGTGGATGCAGGGGTGCCCAGCCCCCTGCTATCGGAGCCAAATTCGCCTGCTGTCCCCAATTCTGGCTAAGGCCACGAGACGGTTGAGAGCCCCCGGCTCGTCTTCGTCTGGCACCGCTTCGCGTTCTTGAGGTCGCTTGGCGTGACAGCGCCCAAGGTGGTGAAGGAGTTCCTACTTCGCCGCATTGCTCCTCTCCAACGCCACTCCCGCCGGATGTGGGCCTTCAGCGGGCGTGATGATCGTATGAGGCTCCAGGAAGAGGACCTGACGCCTAAAGTGCTGAGGACAGTGCTCTTGATCCTGACTGGGGACCCCAACCCTGGCAGCATCCAGCAGGGAGGGGCCTTGCTGTACCTCTGCCAGAACAGGGGCGATTTTGTGAATTAGATGCCTATCTTTGATGAGTGGGGGCCGCGCCCCGCCGGCCTCTGGGGGCCTCGCGAGAACCCAGTGACGGTGACTGCCCTTCCAGTCGGCCAAGGCGACTCTTCCTTAAGTGGCGGAGCAGGAAGGCATGAGGCGCCAGAGGCCGAGGGGGCTTCCGGCGGGGTGACAGCGCCGGGCGATGCTCATGAGGGAGCAGCTCTTGGGGCTCATGCCACTGAGGCTGAGGGTGGCAAGCAGCTGCCCTCAGCGCCTGCCACTGAGGCCCCTGAGGCTCCAGCCGCTTCTCTTGGTGAGGCGATTGGCAGCACGCATCAGGCAGGCGCCCCTGACGCGGATCGCCTTGACGCTCCATCTTCGTCGTAGGTTGATCCCTACGCTCAACTCTTGGGCCGCTTCCGCATGGACTTTGAGGCCCTCCGGAAGAGAAGGGAGGCCCTGGGCGACGATTACCCTTGTCGCGTGCTGAAGCATAGGAAGTACTTCGCCACTGATGAGTAAGCCTTCTCCTTTCCCAGCTCCCGATCCTTCTATTTCTTTTACTGATCCTTGCTCCGCAGGCCCCTTCCAGCCGAGCTCGCGGAGATGGCTGAGGTGCCGTCCCCCTTGGCTTCGCCCCCTCCACCGTCCTCAAGCGCTCCGAGTAGCAGAGCCCTTGTGGTGAGGGCGATCGGAGAGGCGAACCGTTTCGAGGCGCATCGTGGCCCTGCGCACCTCGCGATCCTCCTTCGCGGGCCTTCTCGTGGCATAGCCAGCCTGCCGTGGGCTTCTCGCCTGGTCGTGGACTGCGATTGGCTGAGGTGCTCCATACGCTCTTCATTTGGGGACGGGCTGGCCCCAGGCCGGGCTTCTGGCGTGGCGTGCCCGGCCGTCGCGAGGGTGCCAGCCCCCAGCACCCTGCCCGGAGGGAGAGTGCTGATTCGTGGCCCCCAGCGCTTGCTTGGGGCGGATGATGGCATGGAAGACGTGCTCGAGCGCGCCCGGGAGCGACGCGCTCTTCGCCAAGGATTCCTTCGAAGGGCGGCTGATGCGGTGAGCCTGCTTGGTGAGGAGCTTGCTGATGAAGACGCGCACCTTGAGGCCGAGGGCCTGCGCCTGGCTGCAGAGAGGCGCGAGCTGGAGGGCGCCATCGCCGATGCGAGCCGTCAGCGCGATCTTGACGACGCAGAGGCCAAGGCATCGCTGGTGGCCTCTTGGGAGGCCCGATCTTGGGCCGCTGAGGAGGCCCGGGAAGCCGCCCGGCGGCGAGAGGCGGCGGAGGAGCGGGCTCGGGAGTTCTTGGCCTGGTGCCATGCACTGGAGGAGCAAGTGGAGCTGCGCGAGGCAGCCCTCGCGTCGATGGAGGTGGCCTCTGGTGACCCAGTAGAGCTCCAGAAGCGTGAGGAGTTGCTGACACTGCAAGCCGCCGAACGTACCCGCGAGTACGAGCGTCTGGAGGCGAGGGAGTGCTTGGTGACGCAGGCGGAGGAGGATGTCATTGCACAGGAAGCCCGTGTCCTGGAGGAGGTCGGACGTCCGGTGGTGATGGTGCGCTTGGACCTCGAGCGCGAGTCCGAGGAGAGGCTGGGGTTGATCCGGGCCAAGGCTGAAGGTAGGACTGCTGCCTTGAGGGCCAAGCTGGAGGAAGCGACGTGGCGGGCCTATGCTCTTCGGGACGCCCTTGAGGTAGCGCAAGGGGAGTCAACCACCTCCCAGGCCGAGGTGCTCCTTCTTCGCCAGCGGGTGGAGGAGGCAGAGGTCGTCGTGCGCGAGAATGCGGATGAGATACGTCAGCGGCGGATCCTGGAGCATGAGCACGGACCCATGCTCACCATGCTCTGGGAGAGAGCCAACGTAGGCTTGGGCAACATCTGCGAGGCGGCTATTGGCGAGCCGCACGCAGTCAACTACGCCGGCAACCTTCAGTTCTTCACTGATGTGGTGACGCAGCTGGAGGCGCAGTCGGTCAGGGCTGACAGGTTGGTGGAGGAGAGGAGCCGCGCCCTGCTCAGGTGCGCATTTTCTCGCGTCTTCAGCTATCTCCAGAACATGGATCCCCACCTCGATTTCGACGCCGCCATCGCCCCAGTCCCCCAGGCTGTCCGAGACGACCTGGCGCACTGGGTGGAAGACAATGTGGATGCTCTTGTCAGGGCCTTCGCTTCAGACAACGACGGCGTGATCATGGCTGCCGACGAGGGCGGTGTGGTGAACGGCCCTGCAGCCGCTGGCAGCGACGCGGACAGCGATGGCGAGTCCAGCGACGCCAGCAACGGTTCAGGTGGTACTCCTGAGGACGCATTGGTGGATTTATCCGACTGATTGTGCATCGTTCCTGCTTCCTTACCCTGCATGAATAGAACTCAGGTTTTGGCCTGATGCTGTGAGAGCATTTTGCAGGGGGAGCCCCTCATGTAAAACTTGTGTTCATTGTATTAGTAGACGCTACATTGCCCATGCGCCCGCGCCAAGTGGTTGGCTTAAGTGACGCGCTGGTAGGCTACTTTACCTTTGTCCCATGCGGGCCCTGAGGTAGCCTGTGGGAGGCTGTGGTGTCCCGAGTGTTCCCTGATCGAATCCGTAGGATCTGCAGTAAAAAAAACCCTCCTGAGAGGATGCGGCGGCGGCAGTCTGAGCTGCACGCAAGCTAGGACTGACCCGGCTCGCGAGGGGCTCATGAGGGGAGGCAGCTGAGGCGAAGTGGCAATCAAAATGTGAGAAATTGCTCGAACGAGGCTAAGCACCCCTTCCCCGAACACACGCAAATCTCAAATTCGAATCCAACTTAAATCCAGCGGTGGAAAGCGACGACCGAAGGGAAAAGCAATGAAAGCATACAAAAGGCCGCGTCCGGCACCTAATCTAGTCTTGGACGTCTTCTCACCAGCACGGAGCTAAGTGCTGCCACTGGGCGTGGGACGGAGCCCCAGGGCCTGAGGCCGGCACCCCTGAGACTCCGGGGCGTGTACAACCCCACTCATTATTACGTGAGAGTGTCACGGGGCGGCAAGCTTCACAGGCACTGGGCCTTCTTCACAGGTACCGGCCTTGCCTCATATCGCCAGACGAGGGCCCTGCCTTGCGCCACACTCTAGTGCCATCAACAACGACCGTAAACCAGGACGCCACCGATGGGGTAGAGCGGTCGCCAGTGGTTCCCCCGACGACCACGGGTCCTCCGCCAGGGGCAGGCCCTGAGGCACCTCCCCAGCAGAGGGCCTACCTCCTGAGAACACCTTGCTCCGAACGCCGCGGTGGCGATGTCGGATCTCGGCCCCTCTCCTGCAGCCCCCTGCGCCCTCCTCCCGAGGGGTAGCAGACTGTGGGAGTGGGGCAGCTGCTCGCTGTGGCGACCTGCACCTCCTGCGATCCATGATTAGCGTATGCCTGTTCTTGAGGAATTAGCGGTACCCGATAATCGCTGCCTCCAGCGTGGCCGGTGGGACCGTCCCGGGGCTCCTGGAAGAGCTCAGCTTCTGGCGCCTCGTCCCCGCAGCTTGGGCTGAGGAGCGAGCCTTGTTCACCCTCGTGAGGGTGCCCTTGGTCCATCATGTGGGGCACGTATTCTTCTGGCGCCGTCATCCCGAAGGCCATGCCATAGTGCTCCGCGTGCCATGCAGCTCTGCTTGACGCGCCCACCGTGGGGTGGTAGCGCGGCTGTCCACTGGGGCCGTGGGTCGCGTTGAGTCCTTCTTCTTCGCGGACCGGGAGCGGGGGCAGCGCCGCTGCCGATCCGGTGCTGACAGCTTCGCTGGCGTTGGAGTGGCCTTGGAGCCCGCGGGCGCGCGCGGAGCCCCCGCGCGGGCCGTCCTGGGCCTGAGATGGGAGCTGGGTGCAGAATGGGTGAGCCCCCGAGGCGGCGAAGCCCAGGAGCTCTGCCACCCGCTCCAGCAGCACGTCGCGGCCGCCTTCCAGCAGCCTGCACTGCAGTAGCTCTCGGGCCATGGTGAGCGCGGCCCTCGAGTTCGCCTGCTCCCGGCGGGTGTACGGTGTCGTGGTCGCAGCGTGATTGGAGGCCCTTGCTGCCGACCGCGCCTGCCATGGTGTGAGAGCTGTCGAAGCCTGTCCGCGTTGCCCGCGGCCCACAGGGCCCTGCAGACCGCAAGCTTCCTGGGGCACGTGGTCGCCCGAGGCGAGCGGTTCTGCGCGAGCGGGCCATGCCGCCCATGGATCTGTGTTGCCCGCCTGGTCCCCGGACATGGTGATGACGACGCGACGGGACACGAAGCGGTAGAAGGTGGATTCCGGTGCACCCCTACCTGGCGCGCCAAATGTCGGATTTTGGGTTCCGGCAGACCCTTGAGGTTCGAACACTGGGGTGCGCGCGGAGATTTCGTCTTGTACTTACCTGCACCCCTCCGCCTCGCTAAGATCTAAGCTATGGAAAGAATGGCACAAGAGACACAGGGTTTATACTGGTTCGGGCCACCGTTGTAGTGTAATACCCCACTCCAGTGTGTGGTGTGGTGGATTGCCTCTTGGGCTGATGATGATGAGCAATACAAGGAAGAACAGCCTCGCGAGCGTCTGTTCTTAGCTAAGGGGATGAACTGCTAGGAGGAGTTCAGTCACCCTTCTCTCTCTCTCTCTCTCTCTCTCTCTCTCTCTCTTCTCGATTCCGATTTTCCCCCCTCTACCCTGTGGGTGGCTAGTCCTATTTATAGGCAAAGGCCCTGGGCCTCTTCCCAAATATTGAGTGGGAAGGGCGCCAACAATTGGCCATTTTGAAGGGGAACTTTTGGTACACTTATCCTGACTAAAGTTGGTCCTTGCCTGCCAAAGGCTCTGGTGGTGATGCTGGCTTGGGCTCCACAATGACTTCCCTCCTTCCGTTGGACTGGTCTTGGTCTCGTTGCACCGAAACGGGTGCCTTTGCTTGATGCTCTCGTCTGCGCTTGCTCCCTTTGCACCAAAGAGGAAAGGAGGACACTGCGCGGGCTGGCGCCCGCCTGGCACCCTTGGTCGTCATGGCTTGCGTCATGTGCACCTCGTGAGGTACCCTGCCTTGATCTCTCCGCCTCCTCGCGAGCTAGCCTGATGAGGCCGTGCCTGAGGAAGCTCCGTGTCGTCCGCCCCACCTGGCTTGGTCCCTCGCGTGGGTCTTGGTTCTATGTTGATGAAGACGGGCCGTGCTGGGCCCCCCCTTTGAGCCACACCACAGGCCGTAGGCAGGCAAGTCTGGGGACCCCCGTTCCCAGAACACCGACAGTATCCCTTTGATACCAAAGCATTGAGTGCCATTCATTGGAGAGACGCGGAGATAGACATGGTCTCCGATCTCGAAAGGCAAGTCATGGTGCTTGCTAACATAGTAACTCTTCTGGCGCGATTGCACGACTTTCAGATGTTTACGAATGACTTTACACATTTCTTCAACTTCTGTGATCAAGGCGTTGCCAAGAAGTTGGCGTTCACTAGCCTCGGACCAATTTAGAGGAGTACGACACTTTTTTGCCATATAGAATTTCGAATGGGGCCTTGCCCGAACTTGCTTGGAAGCTGTTGTTGTAGGAGAACTCGACATATGGGAGACAATCTTCCCACTTCATACCAAAAGAGATGACACAAGCTCTGAGCATGTCTTCGAGGATTTCATTGACTCACTCAACTTAGCCACTTGTTTGAGGATGGAAAGTCGTGCTGAAGCGAATGTTGGTGCCCATGGCCTTCTGGAAGGAGTCCCAGAACTTGGAAGTGAAAATGCTTCCGCAGTCTAAAGAGATCAATTGCGGAATTCCATGCAACGAGACAATTCCGGAGGTGTATAGCTCTGCCAACTGAGCTGCCATTATAGATTCTTTGATTGGAAGGAAATGAGACACTTTTGTAAGCTTGTCGATGACAACGAAGATAGCATCATTCCCACGCTTGTACTTGGGAAAGCCTGTGAAAAAGTCCATTTCGATATGATCAAACTTCCATTCTGGAATAACAAGAGGTTGGAGAAGACCAGCTGGTCATTGGTGTTCTGCTTTCACCCTTCAGCAGATATCACATTCATTCAGGAATTGAGAAATTTCTCACTTCATTCGAGTCCACCAAATACGATTACTTAAGGTCATGGTACATCTTCGAACTGCCTGGATGAATGGAAGGAAGAGAATTGTGTGCTTCATTAATTATGACCTTCCTTAGATCGCCTTTAGGAACCACAATCCGGTCCTCGAAGAATAAGGTGTCCTTGTCATCAATGCGATAGCACTTGTATTTGGAAAGGCCCTTGGCAATACCATGTTTCACCCTCTTCACCATGGTATCAAGGAGTTGTGCCTCACGAATTTGATCTTCCAAAGTTGGAGTGACTTAAAGGTTGGCAAGAAAACCTTGTGGAACAATTGGAGTTTGAGTTTGCGGAAGGCTTCACAAAGATCTGGTTGGAATGGCTTGCGAATTAAGCTATTGCAATAAGCCTTCCGGCTCAAAGCATCCGCAATCACATTGGCCTTGCTTGGAGTATATTCAATGCTTGGATTGTACTCTGCAATCATTTCGACCCAATGAGTTTGCCGGAGGTTGAGGTTGGGTTGACTGAAGTTATATTTGAGGCTCTTGTGATCGTTGAAAATGTTCACTTGCCTTCCCAACAAGAGATGTCTCCATGTTATTAATGCATGGACAACTGCCGCCAATTCAAGATCGTGAGTGGGGTAGTTCCTTTCATTGGGCTTCAACCGATGAGAAGTATAGGCCACAACTTTCTTCTCTTACATTAACACGGCACCGAGGCCTTGCAACAAGGCATCATAGAAAACTTTGAATGGCTTGGACTCATCAGGAGGAGTTAGGACAGGAGTTGTGACGAGTTTCTCTTTGAGAGTGTTGAAAGCAATGTCACACTCAGGAGTCCAGGAATACTTGACATGCTTCCGGAGGAGGTTGGAAAGAGGTTTAGCAATCTTTGAGAAATTCTCAACGAATCTTCGGCAATAGCTCGCAAGCCCAAGGAAACTATGGAGCTGCTTGACATTCTGAGGAGGCTCCCAGTTCACAATTGCAGAAACCTTTTCCGGATTAATAGCAATGCCCTTGGAGGGATAATGTGACCAAGGTAAAGAACTTCATCAAGCCAAAACTCACATTTGGACAATTTTGCATAGAATTGGTACTCTCTGAGCTTGTTGAGCACCAATTGCAAATGTTTGGCATGATCCTTCTTATTCTTGGAGAACACCAAGATATCATCGAGATACACCAGGACGAATTCATTGGTGTAGGGGTTCAAGATGATGTTCATCATACGAGAGAATGTTAGAGGGGCATTGACAAGGACGAAAGACATGACAGTGTATTCATAAGAACCAAAGCTTGTTCTGAATGCTGTCTTGGGGATATCTTCTTCACGAATGCGAATCTGATGATAACCTATACGGAGGTCAAGCTTGGAGAACACCTTTGCACCATTGAGTTGCTCGAATAGCTAATTGATGTTGGGAAGTGGGTACTTATTCTTGATCATCTTCCTGTTCAATGGACAGTAATCGACACAAAGTGGGTCCGTTACATCCTTCTTTTGGACAAAAAGAACACCACAACCGCACAAAGATGAACTCGATTTGATTAGACCCAGACGCTTTTGTTCATCGAGTTGTTTCTTCAATTCTTTCAGCTCCTTTGGCCCAAGCTTGTATGGACACTTACAAACAGGTTCAGTACCGGGCTCAAGATCGATAATGAACTCAACTGGTTGGTGAGGAGGCATACCCGGAAGCTCTTCCAGAAAGATATCTTGGTACTCGCAAACAACTGGAATCTGAGAAATAGCGTCTAACTCACCCTTCTCATTGAGAGAGAACAACCGAATGGTTTCATCACAAGTGGCATAGATGATCACATCCTTAGAAGAGTGAGTCAATTTAATTTCCCTGCAGCACAATCAAGGGTCTCCTTGTGCTTAGAAAGCCAATCCATGCTGAGAATTAGATCAATATCTGAGTCGCCGAGAATAATTGGGGAAGCTAGGAATTTATAGTTGCCCATCTTGATGGAAACATCCCAAACCACTGAGCTCGCATTCATGAATAAACCCGGAGAAAAAACTAATAACAGTCTAGGAAAATCTTGAAAACCCAACTCATGCTTTGATGCAAAAGGTCTTGAGATGAAACAATGCGATGCACTAGTATAAAATAAAACTTTTGCGAGAATATCATTAAGTGGGAGATTACCCATGATCACTTCTGAAGAATCCTCTGCTTGAGATGAATTCATCAAGTTCACCCTTGCAGACTTGGGATTATGCTTGACCACTTCATTGCTTGAAGACCTCACGGGAGGAGGAGGCGCAAGGCGCCTTTGGTTGAAGCACTTGTTTGCATAGTGACCTTTCTGCTGACACTTGTTGCAAGTCACCTCTGAGAGCAGACGATGATAAGGAGGAGGACCACTTGTCCTTGGAGCTTGAGTCTGAGACTTGTTCTGATGGCTTGGGTTGGGTGGGTGGGAAGATCAATGGCCACATCTGTTCTTCTGCAGGTAAGGCTGACGAAATGGAGGAGGCGAAGGAAGCCAGAACTTCTGTTGCTTAGCTGCCACTTGTGAGGAAGAAGAAGACTGAACTGCATCCCTGATTCTCTTCTTTGAAGCCTCACACTTGAGTTGAGCAGCTTCTTGCTTGAGGGCCATGTTATAGAATTGATCGAACTGAGTAGGCTCGACAAGAACGAGAGCTAACCGCAGGTCCTCTTTGAGGCCACCCCTGAAGTGATAGATCATGCTCTTTTCATCAGGAACATCCTGCCTTGCAAAGCGAGCAAGTTTCTGAAACCGTATGTTGTATTAATACACGGACATGCTTCCTTGTTTGAGATTGCGGAATTCCTCATGCTTTCTCTCAACGGCACTTGTTGGAATGTGATGGGCTTTAAAATCCCGGTAGAAGACAGTCCAGGTGATCGGTCAGGCCCCTATGCAATCTTTGTATTGCTGATACCAATCAGCTTCTTGGTCCTTGAGCTGAAACGAAGCGAACTTGAAGAAGTCCTCAGGACTGACATTGCTACATTCAAAATGCTTGCTGATGTCCACGAGCCAATCATCGGCGTCCATGGCCTCGGCATAATTGTTGAAAGACTTTGGTTGATTTGCAAGAAACTGGTTGAGGGTAGAAAAGTGAGGCTGATTGTTGAATTGCCCTTGACCTTGATTCCCTTGGTTGCCTTGACCTTGGTTGCACTTCCGCAAGAGTTGCAAAGGCATCTGGGTATTGGCATTGGTGGCTACAATGACAGATTTCCATGCCTCCGGAGGCCGAGGAGGTGGCGGAGGCGGAGGGTTCGCCTGATCCCCATCGTTGCGGTCCGAATTCAGACACGTTGGAGGAGCCATCCTGAAGAGGGTGACATCTGTTAGAATCATGATAGATAGATAGACAAGCTGAATCAACAGACAGAAATTGCAACATGAAGTCTTCACAATAAACATTCGAACAAAGATTGAACAAATGAATTCCGAAGTTAACATTACATGACCAATAAGGTGAGAAGCCACTTAGATAAGGTTGATGAATGAAACAACAAAGTATGACTGGAACAAATAAGTGGTAAGGATTACCCAATCACATACCAATTATCTGCCGGAAGAATAACTAAGAGCTACTTGAATTCCCACCTATTAACTCCCAAAACTTTCTGGTTATGCAATCTGGTGTTGGGGATACAGGGAGGCGTAATATATATATCACACAACTAACAAGCCCTACGCTCCAAGTGTATCCATCCATCAACACATAACCAAGAAAACTCCGGAAATCGTGTACCTGAAACTTCGAAAAGCATCCATTATATGAGCTTTGGTTATACTCCCGAACACCCTCCCCAGTACTGGGTGGCGTCGAGGTTATCTCACCTCTAACTGCATAAAAGAGGTTTTCGATGTCGGCGAACTCAGGTATTCTAGAACTGCAACGATAAAATTGTGAGGACAACACCTCGGAGCACAACTCCCTGGGACACTGCCACAACCCCTAAATGTCAGGAGGCACCAAGAACAATGTTCTCGTCACAAAAATATCGGAACGATCCGAAGATACCGACGTGATCCTAATTTTTTTTAGTGAAAATGAGGAGAGGAAAGTCAAAACATCTATGTTAGGAGACCTCAAAAGAGCGATGAAGGGGTTGAGGAGTAAAAAGAATCCTGCTCTCCGATATATATGACCCTAAGACTCAAAATAGTTTTGTTCTAGACTCAACAACGTCAGCGATTCGATTAAGCAGGGGGCTCCTAAGTTGGTGATGGCTCTGATTACCAACTTGTAACACCCAAGATGCGGCTATATCTCCCATGTGTCGGGGCATGACTTAGAGGCATAACCGCATCTTGGTTTCTGTCGCAAGAAGGGTCATCTTCACACAATCCCATGTAATGAACAAGGAAGAAAATAGTTGGCTTACAATCGCCACATCACATAGTGATCAAATAATTCATACATCATTCTAAGTACACACATAGCCCGACTACGGATAGATCCAAATGAAAAGAAGACAACCCCAAATGCTAAATCCCGATCGTCCGGAAATGACACGTAGTAACGGCCATGGTCCTCGTCAAACTCCCACTTGAGTTCAGTAGCATCACCTACACTGGTATCATCAGCACCTGCAACTGTTTTGGTAGTATCTGTGAGTCACGAGGACTCAGCAATCTCAAAACCTGCGAGATCAAGACTATTTAAGCTTATGGGTAGGATGTGGTTATGAGATGGAGTTGCAGCAAGCGCTAAGCAAATATGGTGGCTAACATATGAGTACAAGAGTAACATGAGAAACTACGCAACGGTCGTAAACTAGAAATGATCAAGAAGTGATCCTGAACTACTTACGTTCAGACATAACCCAATCGTGTTCACTTCCCGGTCTTCGCCGAAAAGAGACCATCATGGATACACACACGGTTGACGCATTTTAATTAAGGCAAGTGTCAAGTACTCTACAATCAGATATTAACAAATTCCCATCTGCCACATAACCGCGGGCATGACTCTCGAAAGTTTATACCCTGCAGGGGTGTCCCAACTTAGCCCATCACAAGCTCTCACGATCAACGAAGGATATCCCTTCTCCCGAAATCACCCGACCAGTCTCGGAATCCTAGTTAGAAGACATTTCGACAATGGTAAAACAAGACCAACAAGACCGCCTGATGTGCTGACAAATCCTGATAGGAGTCACGCGTATCTCGTTCTTAGGGCACACTGGATGGGCCAATCGTCAGGTTGGCTGAGACCCTGGTCACCCAGGGGGCGCCGGACATCGCCAAGGTTGGACCAGCACTCAAAGGAACACTAGCCTGGGGTTGAATTAAGAAATTCCACGGGTTAATTACTCACTAGGAAAATTTTAGTTGTTATGAGGCAAATGTTAAAACCAACGTTGGGCCTTGCTAGAGGAGTTCTATTCAAAGCGAACTGTCAAGGGGTCCCATAACCCCAACCGTGTAAGGAATGCAAAATCAAGGAACATAACACCGATATGACGGAAACTAGGGTGGCAAGAGTGGAACAAAACACTGAGCAAAAGTCCAAGCCTTCCACCCTTTGCCAAGTATATAGATGCATTAATTAAATAAGATATATGGTGATATCCCAACATATCCATGTTCCAACATGGAACAAACTACAAGGCACTTGCAACTAGCAACGCTATAAGAGGGGCTGAGCAAAAGTGGTAACGTAGCCAAACAATGATTTCCTAGGAAGGTGGGTTAGAGGCTTGACATGGCAATATGGGAGGCATGATAAACAAGTGGTAGGTAGCCCGACATGGTGATAGAGCGAAACATCTAGCAAGCAAAGATAGAGGTGATATCGGGGGTAATGATCATCTTGCCTGCAAAGTTCTCAGGGTTGTCAAAAGCTTGGTCCTCAAAAACGTACTCAACAGGATCCTCATTCGCGAACTCATCTCCTGGATCTACCCAAAGCAAGAACACAAGCAACGGAAGAACAATCAATCACGGTGCAATGCACAAGCAACATGATGCAAGTCATGGCATGGAATGTAAGATACGATGTGCAATGCATATGGGTACTCCATTAGGGAAAGGATGATCATGGCATCAACTTGGCAAACCAAGCATGCCACTGGAAAGATGGAAGGATTTTGGACGAAATCGATATAAGGATCACCGGAAACAGATGCACAGTTTGCGAATGACGTGCAAAACAAGAACGATGCAAAAGTGCGCTTAACATCATCATAGCACTTGAGATGCATCATGAAACTATGCTACAACTCTCGAACATAGCAACAAAGCACATGGCAGTAAAGTACAAGTGAAGATCTACAAATTATGAACACTGAGCTCCTACTAGAACTCACTAGAACAAGCCTAAAACAGCATGGCAAAAATGCAAATCATAACAGTTTCATAGCCTTAGTGAAAATACTAAACATGGCATAAACAACATTAGGTAGCAATGTTTAGAGCTAGTAAACTACATGCTATAGAAACACATCATAGCAAACTTGAGCATGGCATGCTAGTACTAAATGCACCTAACAAAACTCCCTTACTGTACTTGAGCCAAAGATCCACAGAAAAGATGGTAACATCAAGGCAAACATGGCAAATGATATGATTCTTTACAGACAAGAATTCATGTCGTGGCTTAAACAGATTCATGATAGTAACTTTGCAAGCTTGTGGCACTCATCACAATGCACTAAATGGCATGAAATGAAATCTAGCAAGAAGTAGACATGAGAATGAAGCTATCCATGTGCAAAACAACCTCATAGCATATTTGAATAAAATTACACATAAAAGACATAACAACACATGATGTAAAATGACATGTGTGCAAACTTGCTCAAATGCAGAAAATAATGCCACCACTAGAATCATTTGATTTTTGTACCCCCAAAACATATATAATATGTTGGGGTTCTTATAGAAAAATCTTTCCAAGTGCTCTAAGATGTAACCTGCCTAAAATGGCATTAAACAAAAAAGGCAATTTCCAAATTTGGAAAAGTCCAGAAATGGACTTAGCCTGAAAAGGAAATATTTCTTCTGCTTGAAATGGAATATTCGCTGGAAATAAATAAAAGAAAAGAGAAAAAAGGGGAGAGGGAATGACAGGTGGGACCTGGCCCCTGTGGGTATGATAGCTAGGTCCCGCAGGGTCCCACTTGGTGGGTGACGCAAGCGCGCCCGAGCAGGGGAAAACAAAGGAGTCGTCAGCGACGGCAGAGCATGGCAAAGGCCTCGCCGGAGTTGCTCCGGTGGCCAAGCGGAGCGGCGGAAGGGTGCAACGAGATCGCCAGGCGATCCCGCACACGCGCAAGGCAAGCGCGGCGCCAGACGGTGACAGAAACGACGCCATTGATGAGGTGATAGAGACGGCGACGGTGGAGATGAAAACGGCGCTCAGCAGCCTAGGTGAGGAGCTATATGGACTGATTGGCACCACGCAATTCGGCGAACATGAAGGGCATGCGCAGAGAACCTACGGTGGTCGGAGCACTCGCCGGAGCGAGGTTCGATGGTGACAGGTTTGGGTGGACGGCATGGGGCTAGCTAGAGTATGCGAAAGAGGGGGAGAAGGGCACGTGGCTGCTCAGGGTCTTACCACAAGCACGTAAGTGTGCTCGGTTGGACGAGAGGTGGTCACAAACGAGCACGGTGATGATCGAACACCTACGGGCATCGCGGGGTAGAAGAGGAAGGAGCCAACGACGTCTTGGCGTCCCGCTGCAAAGTAGCAGACGTCTAGGACATAGACGATGTCGGGGAAGAAGGCGAACATGATCGCCGGGGTGGAGGTTGCCGGAGAGCACGCCAGCGACGAGGCAGTGCACCTGGACGCGCTCGGGCACGACGGAGTCCAGCGGATCTGCTGGTCTAAACTCTCGGCGGCGGCAGTGGAAGGAAGAGGGGAACCCTAGGAAGCGGTTGGGCAAGGAGAGGGGTTAAGTAGGGGGCTAGGGAAAACGGGAGAAGTCACGTGTGCTCGGTCGTGGCCATGTGCGTGATCGCGAGGGGGGCCGAGGAGGAAGAAGTTTGTTGAGGGGTGTAGCCAGGGTCGATGGCGAATGGTGCCGGCTTGGCCACGTTGACGCGCTCTAGCGGGGCGAGCGGGTGCATGGGTGAGAAAGGGAGAGAGGGTCGTGCGCGCTGGTTGGAGCTGGGTTGTGGTTGGCGCCAACTGGGCCAGCCTGGGAGGCCGATGCCCAGGTGAGCACTTATGCTGCTCGGTTGCTCTGCTGCTGCTGCTTTCTTTTCTTTTTCCATTTCTTCAAATAGAAAAACAAAAGGAAAAGTACAGGGGAAAAGGAGAGGAGCTAAAGAAATATAAAACTATTCTCATGACCCTAAAAATGTGCACTATGTAATAAAATTGATTTGGACTACTTTAGAGGTCGAAAAATAGAGCAAGTTTGAATAAAATTCAAACTTGAGGCATTTTTTAACCTAACCAAATCAATTCCAAATGAGGTGAGAATTTTATAGGGGCCTTTAGGGCATGGTGATAGAATATTGAGGCAAAGTTGAACATTAACGGAGGAGGGTAAAATGCATCTTGCAGAGACAAATGATGCAAGATCAAATGCATGGAGCATGCAACAACACAACCTGTATGAACTCACACCAAGCACATGCTAAGGATGGATATGCAATATGACCCAAGCACACACCACACTTGGCAAGATCATGGTGCAAACATCGATAACAAGTGCAATAAGATAACGAAATGGCATAGCAATGCAACCAACAAATAAAACAAGGCAATCAAAAGAAGTCAACCATGATAGACCCAAGGAATTGGATGAAGACCAAAATGGATACATTTCCAAATTAGGAAAAGTTACATATGGGGTGTTACACACGGGCTAGACAAAGCCCTTCTCCATGTTGATGGAAGGATAATTAAATAAATTCCCCAAAGAAAATTCTCTATAAGCGTTGCCATTATTCTACATTTTGCAAAGAGTAAATATATATCAAATAATATTGGAAGAAACAGAGGATAATGAAGCTCACGTGCAGACTAATGATACATAATCAAATAGCAATTAATTAAGTACAGGAATGCAAGGCAAAAGGTACCGACAAGAGGAATGTAGAAAACGTGTGGAGTGGCATTGGCTTCATTCAACATTTTGGTAAGAGTAAATGTAGATATGATAATTTGGAGAAAGTGGAGCGCAGGGCAGATAAGAAGCAGAGTAATGCTAGACAATCAATTACCTCATCAAGTTCTACTTTCCTCCCACTCACTTCTTTTGAGAGAAACTCCTTCTCTAGAAAGGATCCATTCTTAGCAACGAATATCTTGCCTTCGAATCTGTGATAGATGGTGTACCCAACAGTCTCCTTTGGGTATCCTATGAAGACACATTTCTCCGATTTGGGTTTGAGTTTATCAGGTTGAAGCTTTTTCACATAAGCATCGCAGCCCCAAACTTTACAAAACGACAACTTGGGTTTCTTGCTAAACCATAGTTCATAAGGTGTCGTCTCAACAGATTTAGATGGTGCCCTATTTAACGTGAATGCATCCATCTCTAAAGCATAACGCCAAAATGATAGCGGTAAATCAGTAAGAGACATCATAGATCACACCAGATCTAGTAAAGTACGATTACAACGTTCAGACACACCATTACGTTGTGGTGTTCCGGGTGGCATGAGTTGCGAAACTATTCCGCATTGTTTGAAATGAAGACCAAACTCGTAACTCAAATATTCTCCTCCACGATCAGATCGTAGAAACTTTATTTTCTTGTTACGATGATTTTCCACTTTACTCTGAAATTCTTTGAACTTTTCAAATGTTTCAGACTTATGTTTCATTAAGTAGATATACCCATATCTGCTCAAATCATCTGTGAAGTTGAGAAAATAACTATATCCGCCGTGAGCCTCAATGTTCATTGGACCACATACATCAGTATGTATGATTTCGAATAACTCTATTGCCCACTCCATTGTTCCGGGAAACGGAGTTTTAGTCATCTTGCCCATGAGGTATGGTTCGCAAGTACCAAGTGATTCATAATGAAGTGATTCCAGAACTCCATCAGAATGGAGTTTCTTCATGCGCTTTACACCAATATGACCCAAAAGGCAGTGCCACAAATAAGTTGCTCTATCATTATCAACACTGCATCTTTTGGCTTCAATACTATGAACATGTGTATCACTACTATCAAGATTTAGTAAAAATAGACCACTCATCAAGGGTGCATGACCATAAAAGATATTACTCATAGAAATAGAACAACCATTATTCTCTGATTTAAATGAATAACCGTCTCGCATTAAACAAGATCCAGATATAATGTTCATGCTCAACACTGGCACCAAATAACAATTATTTAGGTCTAAAACTAATCCCGAAGGTAGATGTAGAGGTAGCGTGCTGACGGCGATCACATCGACTTTCGAACCATTTCCCACACGCATCGTCACCTCGTCCTTAGCCAATTTTCACTTAATCCGTAGCCCCTGTTACAAGTTGCAAATGTTAGCAACTGAACCAGTATCAAATACCTAGGCACTACTACGAGCATTAGTAAGGTACACATCAATAACATGTATATCAAATATACCTTTCACTTTGCGATCCTTCTTCTCTACCAAATACTTGGGGCAGTTCCGCTTCCAGTGACTAGTCCCTTTGCAGTAGAAGCACTTAGTTTCAGGCTTAGGTCCAGACTTGGGTTTCTTCACTTGGGCAGCAACTAGCTTGCTGTTCTTCTTGAAGTTCCCCTTCTTCCATTTACCCTTTTTCTTGAAACTAGTGGTCTTGTTTACCATCAACACTTGATGCTCCTTCTTGATTTCTACCTCCGCAGCCTTTAGCACTGCGAAGAACTCGGGAATAGTCTTATCCATCCCTTGCATATTATAGTTCGTCACGAAGCTCTTGTAGCTTGGCAGCAATGATTGAAGAACTCTGTCAATGACACTATCATCAGGAAAAATAACTCCTAGCCGAGTCAAGTGGTTGTGGTACCCAGACATTCTGAGTATATGTTCACTGACAGAACTATTCTCCTCCATTTTGCAGCTGTAGAGCTTATTGGAGACTTCATATCTCTCAATCCGGGCATTTGCTTGAAATATTAACTTCAACTCCTGGAACATCTCATATGCTCCATGACGTTCAAAACATCGCTGAAGTCCCGGTTCGAAGTCGTAAAGCATGGCACACTGAACTATAGAGTAATCATCAGCTTTACTCTGCCAGGTGTTCACAACATCTAGTGTTGCTCCTGTAGCGGGTTTTTCACCTAGTGGTGCTTCCAGGACGTAATTCTTCTATGCCACAATGAGGATAATCCTCAAGTTACGGACCCAGTCCGTGTAGTTGCTACCATCATCTTTCAACTTAGCTTTCTCTAGGAACGCATTAAAATTCAACGAACATCAACACGGGCGATCTATCTACAACAACATAGACATGCAAAATACTATCAGGTACTAAGTCCATGATAAATTAAAGTTCAATTAATCATATTACTTAAGAACTCCCACTTAGATAGACATCTCTCTAATCATCTAAATGATCACGTAATCCATATCAACTAAACCATGTCCGATCATCACGTGAGATGGAGTAGTTTTCAATGGTGAACATCACTATGTTGATCATATCTACTATATGATTCACGCTCGACCTTTTGGTCTCAGTGTTCCGAGGCCATATCTGCATATGCTAGGCTCGTCAAGTTTAACCCGAGTATTTTGCGTGTGCAAAACTGGCATGCACCAATTGTATGTGAACGTAGAGCTTATCACACCCGATCAGCACGTGGTGTCTCGGCATGACGAACTGTAGCAACGATGCATACTCAGGGAGAACACTTATACCTTGAAATTTAGTGAGAGATCATCTTATAATGCTACTGCTGAACTAAGCAAAATAAGATGCATAATTATAGACATCACATGCAATCAATAAAAGTGATATGATATGGCCATCATCATCTTGTGCCTTTGATCTCCATCTCCAAAGCACCGTCATGATAACCATCATCACCGGCTTGACCCCTTGATCTCCATCTCAGCACCGTTGTCGTCTCGCGAACTATTGCTTCTATGACTATCGCTACCGCTTAGTGATAAAGTAAAGCAATTACATGGCGATTGCATTTCATATAATAA
Source organism: Triticum monococcum (assembly GCA_034509565.1). Classification (NCBI taxonomy): domain Eukaryota; kingdom Viridiplantae; phylum Streptophyta; class Magnoliopsida; order Poales; family Poaceae; genus Triticum; species Triticum monococcum. Next base: position 345,439,243 of record CM067847.1, read on the forward strand.
AGCGACAACCATACGGCGCCTGCCAATTGCCAATAACTGTGTTACAAAACATGATCATCTCATACAATAAAATTTAGCATCATGTCTTGACCATATCACATCACAACATGCCTTGCAAAAACAAGTTAGACGTCCTCTACTTTGTTGTTGCAAGTTTTACGTGGCTGCTACAAGCTGAGCAAGAACAGTTCTTACCTACGGATCAAAAACCACAACGCGATATAGTGATTGCTTTTTGATCTTCAGAAAGAACCATGTTCATTGAATCTGATTCAACTAAAATTGGAGAAACTGACACCCACCAGCCACCTGTGTGCGAAGCACGTCGGTAGAACCAGTCTCGCGTAAGCGTACGCGCAATTTTGGTCTAAGCCGCTTCATCCAACAATATCGCTGAATAAAGAATAACCTAGTGACGGTAAGCAATATGTATATACCCACACCCACAACTCCTTTGTGTTCTAGTTGTGCATATAACATCTACGCATAGACATGGCTCGGATGCCACTGTTGTAGAACGCAGTAATTTCAAAAAAATTCCTACACACACGCAAGATCTAGCATGGGGATGCATAGCGACGAGAGGGGAAGAGTGATGTCCACGTACCCACGTAGACCATAAGCGGAAGCGTTATGACAGCGCGGTTGATGTAGTCGTATGTCTTCATGATCCGATCGATCCTAGTACCGAAATTACAACACCTCCGCGATCTGCACATGTTCGGCTCGGTGACATCCCATAAACTCTTGATCCAGTGGAGTGTCGAGGGAGAGCTTCGTCAGCACGGCGGCGTGATGACGGTGATGATGAAGCTACTGGCAGAGGGATTCGCCTAAGCACTACGACCATATGACCGAGGTGGATTATGGTGGAGGGGGGCACCGCACACGGCTAAGAGAGCAATGATCAACTTGTGTGTGTATGGGGTGCCTCCCTATATAAAGGAGTGGAGGAGAGGGAGAGGGCCGGCCTCCTTGGCGCGCCCAATGGGGGAGTCCTACTCCTAGTGGGAGTAGGATTGCCCCTTCCCTAGTTGGAGTAGGAGAGGGAAAGAAGGGGAGAGGTAGAGAAGGAAAGGGAGGCTGGGCCCCCTCCCAATTCAGATTGGGATTGGGGGGCGCGACCCCACCTTGGCCGCCTCCTCCTCCTTTCCACTATGGCCCATTAAGGCCCATTCACTGCCCGGGGAGTTCCGGTAACCCCCCGGTACTCCGGTATATGCCAGAACTCTCTCAAAACCTTTCCGATGTCCAAACATAGTCATCCAATATATCAATCTTTATGTCTCGACCATTTTGAGACTCCTCGTCATGTCCGTGAGCACATCCGGGACTCTGAACTACCTTCCGTACATCAAAACACATAAACTCATAATATCGATCGTCACCGAACGTTAAGCGTGCGGACCCTACGGGTTCAAGATCTATGTAGACATGACCGAGACACGTCTCCAGTCAATAACCAATAGCGGAACCTGGATGTTCATATTGGTTCCCACATATTCTACGAAGATCTTTATCGGTCAAACCGCATAACCACATACGTTGTTCCCTTTGTCATCGGTATGTTACTTGCCCGAGATTCGATCATCGGTATCTCAATACCTAGTTCAATCTCATTACGGGCAAGTCTCTTTACTCGTTCCGTAATGCTTCATCCCGTAACTAACTCATTAGTCACATTGCTTGCAAGGCTAATAGTGATGTGCATTACCGAGTGGGCCCAGAGATACCTCTCCGATACTCAGAGTGACAAATCCTAATCTCGATCTATGCCAACTCAACAAACACCATCGGAGACACCTGTAGAGCATCTTTATAGTCACCAATTTACGTTGTGATGTTTGATAACACACTAAGTGTTCCTCCCGTATTCGGGAGTTGCATGATCTCATAGTCATAGGAACATGTATAAGTTATGGAGAAAGCAATATCAACAAACTAAACGATCGTCGTGCTAAGCTAGCGGATGGGTCAAGTCAATCACATCATTCTCTAATGATGTGATCCTGTTAATTAAGTGATAACTCATCTCTATGGTTAGGAAACATAACCATCATTGGTTCAATGAACTAGTCAAATAGAGGCATACTAGTGACACTCTGTTTGTCTATGTATTCACACATGTACTAAGTTTACGGTTAATACAATTGTAGCATGAATAATAAACATTTATCATGATATAAGGAAATATAAATAACAACTTTATTATTGCTTCTAGGGCATATTTCCCTTAGTTTAAACTTTGGATCACTATTGAGAGTGTGTTCAGCAAGCTCCCTCGGTAAACCTGGCATGCATGAAGGCTTCCATGCAAAGATGTCCCGATTCTCACGGATGAACTCGATGAGCAAGCTTTCCTATTTTGGATCCATGTTGGCACTTATAAAAAACTGCTGAGATGAGTTGCTAGGGACAAAATCAACCTGTTTGGTATCATCCGTCGATTTAAACCTCAACAAAGGGTCATGCTCTATAGTTGGCTTCTTCAATGGAGTCATATCAGCCGGGTCAACATTGTCTTTGTAAAACTTAAGCTCCGCCATGGCACAAGTAGACTCAGCATAAGTAGCATCCCCTTCCTCACATTCCAAGGCTATCTTCCTGTCACCATGAACCATGATTGTTCCTAGGTGACCCGGCATCTTAAGCTGCGAATAGACATAAAAAGGCCGTGCCATAAACTTGGCATAAGTCGGTCGTCCAAACAGAGCATGATAGGGGCTTTTGAACTTAACCACTTCAAAATTCAATGTCTCAGCACTGTAATCATGTTCATTGCCAAAAGCCACCTCCAAGGCCATCTTACCCACCGGATAAGATGACTTACCAGGCACCACCCCAGGAAAGACTATTGAAGATGGATTGAGATCTTTGTTAGTTAAATTCATTCGGTGAAAAGTATCATAATAAAGGATATTAATGCTGCTGCCTCTGTACATAAGCACCTTAGTGAACTTGTAACCTCCAACCTGAGGAGCAACCACCAAAGCTAGCTGACCCGGGTTGTCAATCCGGGGCGGGTGATCCTCACGGCTCCACACAATGAGCTGCTCTGACCATCATAAGTATCGAGGGATTGCTGGCTGAACCGCACTCACTGCTCATTTTTGAACCTTCTGATCTCTCTTGAACAAGCTCATGGTAAACACATGATATTGGCCACAATTGAGCTACTTTGGATTACTCTGATACTCGGATTGCTGCTGCTGATTGCCTTGACTAGGCTGCTGATTAAAACCGCCTAGATTGCCTTGGCCTTGAAATCCACAGTTTGAGCCACCACCTCCAAAGTCGGGCCCGTCAGAGCCGGAGCCTGACCCGTCGTGCGGGCCATTACCGTTATTGTGGTCTTGGTGAAAATTGGAATTCTTATACTCCCTCATGATATGACAATCTTTCCACAACTAAGTCGACGGCTTATCGTGATAACTATGCTTTGGGCATGGTTGCTTCAACATCGCCTCCAAGTTAATTTTTGGCCCACCAAACTAGGGTTGTGGCCTTCCCTTATGGTGGTGATCATTGTTTTGTGCATTAGTATTAGCCACAAAGTCTGACCCACTATCAGTGTGCTTGCGCTTACCATTGTTACCTTGGCTCTAACATGTCGTATTCTGCTGCTGCCCCTTGCCGTTTTCTTCCCCTTACCATACTTTTCCTCATCTGAATCAGGATCCTTAGTGTTGTCTGAGTTGGCGTATTTGATAAGAGCCGCCATGAGCTCTCCCATGTCATTGCAATGACGTTTAAGCCACCCAAGCTTCTGTTTGAGGGGAATAAACTTGCAATTTTTCTCAAAAATTAAAATAGCAGAACCAACGTTGATGCTATCCGACGAGTGGATAATAGCTGAGACCCAGCGAACCCAATGGGCGGTTGACTCATCATCATGCTGGATATAAGTGTCTAGGCCGATAATCTATAGAGTCTTCTTACATGTATGTTTAAAATTCTAAATGAAACACGTCTTCAATTCAGTCCAAGAGCTGATGGAATTAGGGGTCAATCCGTTTAGCCACGTGTGAGCCGGCCCATCCAACATCATGGTGAAATATTTGGCGCACACAACATTGTAAACATCCAACATCTCCATAGCTAGCTCATAGCTCTCAATCCAAGCATCTAGAGGCTGACCTGCAGTGTAATTGGGTACTTTTCGAGGGCCCTTGAAATCCTTGGGCAAACGCTCATTGTGTAGAGCCAGCGCTAAGCACGACACACCCACTGTCCTAGAATTCATCCCGACTCCTATAGACGCTGACGGGTTACGTTGGAGTTGCTGATGAGCTGCTAACTGAGCCGCCAGCTCTGCCTCTTGATGTGCCCTAGCCTGATGTAATAAGGCCTGGACATTGTTATCGTCACGCGACGGGTCATGCCCATGCGGCCGGTTCCGATGCCGCTCGCTGCTGGAAACAGCTGGCGACTCAATGTGCCTTCTATAACTTCGACTTTGACGAGGAGTTGAATGAACCCGATCAAGACCATATGAGTAAGCCACCTGCTGAGCTACCGCTATCTGAAGAAGCTCCACAGCCTTACGCATGTCAGCTATGGCAGGAGACCCGCCTTCAACGGGAAGAGCCGCTAATTGTGAAGCCATAGCAATCATATTATCTAGGGGGTTGGAAAATGACCCGGCGGTGTTAACACCTATTGAGGTGGGGTTAAATGCTAACGAGGTGGGTCTATTGTATGCGGTTGATCCAGTGCCCTAGCAAGGGCCGCCTCGGTGACCCGGGTTACGCCGAGCGGGGTACTCGTTCCTGCTCAAGGCGTATTGAAAGGATTCCATGCTTCGAACTCTAGGGGTAGACGAGTCTGGTGCCTTCTTTGCATGAAGGCATTTGAGGCGTTTTGATCCAGATTAAGCCAGAACGATTCTGCCTGGATCTGTTGCGACTCAGCTTCCAACGCAGCTTGCTCTCACACCATCCTAGCATTCTTAGTGTTAAGTGCCTCCTTAGACAAGGATACCTCATCTCATAGCTTCGCAACCTCGACCTTGTGTTATGCCTGATTCACCAGGGTTACCTCCACAACTAGGAGAGTCGCCAGGGCATCCAGGAGTTCAGACAAAACTTGAGCCGGCGGGCGCACCGGGTCGCTCGCCCCAGCCGTCGCAGCAGTCGTTGAACGGAGGTCATAGGCACAGTACTTGATGAATTCACCATCTATTGCGTACCTGCCATAAAAATAGTAGCCCAGCTCGATGGCTCATAGGAGTCCAGAATACTCTCGCCATCGGAACAGCCCCCAAGCCCGCAGTCTTGCAATTGGTAGATCGATTCGGTTTCGCTGGTTGAGGACTCATCACCTGAGTAGATGGCTGTCTCTCCACCTGACATAGGAACTTCTTCGAGATCCACCCCATGAACAAAAACAACAAAGGCAAGCCTTGCAGGTTGGATCTTGGCAGGTCGTGCGCGCTGAGCCATCTCGATCATGTCGGTGCAGATGTCCGGCTCAGGCTCCGACTCCCCAATCTTGCCGATGAAGACATGAATCCCACTGAAGGGGACCCGATACCGGTACTCAATTGAGCCGGCCTCGGCGGACCAGCCAGTGTCGTCGATGTAGAGCTTGCCATGGCGAATCTTGGTCATCCGGCCCACGGCATAGCCCTTGATCCCCGTGAAGTTTCCCTTCAAGAACTCGAAACCACTATGCTCTAGCCCCATGGTGGGCCCCAACTGTCATGGATTTAACACGGCAGATGCCCTAGTGAAAGGACTTAGGTGCGGAGCCATCACAACTAGGTTAGCTTAAAGGGGTTAAACGGGACAAAGGACACAAGGAGTTTACCCAGGTTCGGCCCCTCTCAACGAGGTAAAAGCCTACTTCCTGCCTCTAGTTGTGTTGCTTGAGTTTCGAGTACAAGGGAGAAAATACGCTGGACCTAGTTCTGGATTTGTTGTTTCTTGAGTTAATCGCCGCCGCATCACCCCTTTATATATAGGTTGATCCCAGCCGGCTTACAGATTCTCGACCGGCTCACACAAATGTGACCGGCTCGGTTTATAAGTAAACTTGACTTAAAGAACAAGTCATCATATGGAGGTTCACACCTTCGGGCCTTGAGTCACCTCCGGGTCTTGGGCCTCCAGACTTCTTGGGCCTTCTCACCTTAAGCTGCCAACGACGAGACGCGGCCCCTCCTGGACAGGTCATACCTCGGAGTTATATCCCCAACAATATGCATATTAGATATGTGGAGGCGGTAGATGACATCTATTGTCGTTTAAGAAATCGGCTACGTGCATGGTTGATTAGATCAACTGCACATGGGGATTTATGTGGCTATGTTTTCTGATGATCGGAATAGATGGGGTCGTGATAGAACCTACCCATACCGGTCGGTATCCGCCATCGGGGTTAACTGTGAAACATAAATACGAATTGAATTCCCGATGATCGATAAGATTGGTCGGATCAGAAAATTCGGCATGATCGGAGTACAGATGTGATCTGTGATTTCCTAAAACATCGGGTGCTGCCCGCTCCCGGGAGGGGCCACTACTAGAGAAAAGCTTACCAGTAGCGCTGGTTTTTGTGCTACCAGTAGCGCGGGCACCAGCGCTACTGCTATGGCGCTACATCTATTTTGTAGAAGTAGCGCGTTTTTAGGCCAGTTCTACTGGTAAGTTCAAGTACGAGTAGCGCATTTCTAGACCAGCGCTACTGGTAAGTTCAAGTACGAGTAGCGCGTTTTTAGGCCAGCTCTACTGCTACCATTTATGTTTTTTTAGCATTTTGGCGATGTACATGTTTAAACAGATATATCTTTTATACAATAACAACTCATCATGAACTAGTCTGTTTAAATAGCATATTCATTACCACTTGTCATCACCACCAAACAATGTTTGTCAATACGACATCATATAACAAGTTGGTCACTAGTTATAATCATAACTCCTCGTCATCATCAGCATCATCAACTCTAACACATTGTAGCACATAATAACACATTCTAGCTATGACCTACTCCTCTCATAGGACCTACTCTACCCTCTCTTATGTAAAATATCATAAAACAAGATAGGAATTGACTCTCCATTAAGGAAGGAAAATTGACTCTCCATAATAAAGAACGGAGATCATCCTATCTCCAAGTCTTGGCCTACGCACAATGTAGTTTAGTTTTAGAAGAATTTATGCAAAAGATGCACGGATGTCGTAATAGTAGAAAATCTTACCATCATATCTCCATTGATGTTACCGTAGTTCAACACATGCACTAGTGGCACGTATTGACCATAATGTGGAGGAGTTTGATAATAGCTATTGTAATTCTCAGGATTAGTAAAAAATGCGATAAGACCATCTTGCTCCTTATAAGTTAATTGTGCTTCATCATTGTAGTAGTAGGTTCTGTCTACCATTTTCCTTCCATTTTTGAAGAATGAAAATAAGCTGTCAAATATTTTGAAAATAAACAATATAAATTACTTAGCAAATATGTTTAATAAACTCACACAGCGGTAGAACTAGAAGCGTGTCAACAAGGACCCAAATGGTCATATCATTTTCATCGATGTCAGGATCACCAAGATCGAAGGTGAGAAGCATACCCTCATGAAAATCGTACGCCTTGCAAAGGGCTTCCCAATCCAGGCAACCAAAATTGGATGAGTTCGCAGAATTGTATAGATTTACAGCAAAATCATAACCATGATGGGTCCTTAGTTGAATTATCTTTGTCTCCATTCTTTCATGATTTTCAAAACCCATCTTCTCCAAGACATAACGTCTTGCATGGCATGGGATAAGCTAGTCGAATTGTAAACGATGGAAATTACACGTTGAAGAAGCAGAGAAGTCATGCAAAAAATAACAAAAAACACTTGTCATCGTTGCGTACCGTTTGAACATCGAAGGTCTCTTGGAGCTTGATGTTGAAGCGCCGACCTTCTACCAGGTGAGGCCTGTCGCACAGACCGCGCTCATCTTCGTAGTACTCGCGCATAGCAAATTCCCTTTTGTCGTTAGAAATTTCCTAATAGGTAATTAATAATCCATCATTGAATACATATATAGTAGTTTGTAGCAAAGATCATCATATAATATCACTAGTACATCTCGAATAATAGCTCCTCTAGGTTCAGTGGGCCGTGGTGGACACCCAAAGAGAAGGAACTATCACCGGATCATAGCTCCGGTGAGATCCCCAAAGAATCTGCCAGGTATTGGAGAACCCGCCGTTCGCCAACGCAACCAAGTAGTGCTAGACATGAGCGTTCTCCATCGTGACACGATGCTGTACCACCTGAGCGGGGGACTCAAGCCTCTCCACCAATTCAGGCCCACGTGACCGCCACCAAAGAAGCTCCGGGTCGACGACAGGCTAGCTCCTCACTAACCTGCGCTCACCAGAAGGTAGCACAACCAAGTACCAGCCCGACGGAGCCCAGTCCCGGACATGGCCCCTCGGCTCAACCAGGAGTCCTCCGCCAAGTCAACGACGAGGTTGCGGGATAGGCATCGTCAATGTCGAGAACAAAATGCTTAATTATGAAAACAAAATTAATAAACACTTAGCAAAATTTGGCATGACCTTTGCTAAAAACAGGACATATTGAGCGCCTGAAAATTTTCAAAACATAAACAAATCGACATTTCTGGCAAAACATAGGCCACTCGGAAAAATATGACATGTCCAAAATGTGACATGCTCAAAATATGACATGTCCATTGCAAATTTGCATATAACAGGAAAAATTGTTTTAACTAAAAAAATAACAACAATTGCTTTAACTAAAAAAATACCTGGAATTCTGTTAACTACACCTAAAACAACTAAAACACCTAAAATTCTGTTAACTACACCTAAAACAACTAAAACACCTAAAACTCTTTTAAGTACACTTAAAACACCTAAATTCAATTAACTACACCTAATTAAATACCTAGCTAAATTTCTGTCCTAACTTTAAAACCTAGCTAAATATAAAACCTAGGCTTCATACGAATTAACTAGGGTTCATACCTAATATGTCCTAGGTAAGGTTTGATCATAACCTACATTATTCTAATAACCTACATTTTTTCAACTACATAGGATTCTGAATAACTACTCTAATAACTATAACTAGGGAGGGAGGAGGAAGAAGGAGTACCTCTCGATGGAGGAGGGCCGGTGCGAGGGCCGGGGCGGCGGGCGAAGGAGGTGGCCGACGTGGGGGAGCTGGGCGGCCGGCGGGGAGGAGGGCCGGCGCTGGCGAGGGCGGCCGATGCAGGGAGGAGGGCCGGCGCGGGGGACGACAGCATGCGGGGGTCGACGGCAGCGTGTGAGGGTCGAGGGAGGAGTGTGGAGTGTGAGTGAGAGTGCTGAGGCCAGGCCGGGGGGGCACACGGGGGGGGGGGAGGTAGTGGGCTTAATAGCAGCGCGGGCAATGGGTAAGCGCTACTGCTAAGCCCACTAGCTATAGCGTGGGCGCAAATCACACGCTACAGCTAAGTGGCCTGCCCTTTGGCCCCGGCGGCCCGCTAAACAGCAGCGCGGCCTACGCCAACCAGCGTTGCTGCTATGCAGTAGGAGTAGCGCCAGTTTTGGTCGGCGCTACTGGTAAATACCAGTAGCGTGGGTGCCCAAACAGGCACTACTGCTAAAATTCTATGTATAAGCATTTTCCTAGTAGTGGGCGCTGCCCCTTTGAGCCCCGCCGGCTAACCGGATAGCGGGACCATCATGTGCGCTGCACCTTATATTTCATACACGATCACTCAAACCGGTAGAATGCGATTCTATGCATAACTTTATTTTGCAGGGTTTGATGTGAATAGTATGGCTCATGTGTATGTGATGCATGTGTGTAAATTATACATGACCTATGTGTCATGTTTGTCAACCGGCAAGAGAAGAAATGATGTCATTATAATGTATAACGACCTGTGTATCGACTTGTGACTCTATGTAAAATTCATTACTTGTTGTAGTAGTTGGATAATAGAGATTAGGTTGGTGGCTTGGCGTCCCGGCTTGACAAATAAGATGGAGTTCTTAGATGGTCATCGGAGTCGGAGCTGACCTAGAAGTATGTTTATTTGTGATTGTTGTGCTTCTTAGTTTCTATGCATCTTAAAATGGTAGAATGATCCCTCATTAATATCAAACGAATTTCCATTCCCGATGTTGCACTTTCGCAAGTCAAGTATGTCTAGTAGCGGGCTCATAAAATTGGGGTGCTGCTAGATGTCCTTGAACTGAAGGGTTCGTATCAGACACAAACATGCACTGCATGAGGTTGTCTTGACAAGGCTATCAAAATGGTTTTTGCCTTTTGGCAAAGGAGGCCGGCAGCCGGTGAGATACCTACCCGACCGACATGAGTCGTATAGAGATAAGATTAGCAAAGAGTTGCTTACCAGATAGTCATGTTGGCTAGCAGTAATGCTAAAGCTCACTAGTCGCATGCGCTAGTCGGATCCTGAATCAATGAGAGTTTGCGGAGGGATGCCGACTTCAGTGGGAGTATTTCTATTTAGGCTTGAATTACTCTAAATAAACACATTGCTTAGTGATTGTATATTTTCTGTGGTAGATCAATGGCGCCACCTGCTCAACCCAACTTTGCATTGAAATCAATCCTGGAAAATGACAAATTGAATGGAACAAACTTTACCACCTGGTATAGAAACCTGAGAATTATTCTCAAGCACGATAAAAAGGAACATGTTCTTGAGGATCCACTTCCTTAGTAACCTGCCGATAATGCTAATGCCACAACCTGGAATACCTACCAGAAACTCGTTGATGAATCAAACAACATCAGCTGCCTGATGCTATCTTGTATGGAGCCCGATTTGCAGCAGCATTTCAAAGATGCTGGGGCTTTCGATAAGATCGAGAGTCTCATGAGCATGTTTCAGGTACATGCTAGGACCGGAGGTTCAACGTCTGGCGATCCTTGATGGATTGCAAGCTTAAGGAAGGTGGTCCACTAAGCCCGCATGTGATCAAGATGATCGGATACGTGCAAGCTTTAGATCGGTTAGGCTTCCTGCTCTTGGATGAGCTGGCTATAGATGTAGTTTTGGGTTCTCTTCCGCCTAGCTATGGGACGTTCATCTCGAACTATCATATGCATGGAATGGATAAGAAGCTCACTGAATTGCATGGGATGCTTATGGTGGTAGAGCAGGATATAAAGAAAGGCACTCATCACTTGTTGATGGTGCAGAACTCGGGCAAGTTCAAGAAGACTTGGTCCAAGAAGAAGGCCAAGGCAAAGGGCGTGGAGATGGTAACCTCTGCCGCTGCACCGAAGTCCGGCTCGGACTCAAACCATTGCAAGGAAACTAGTCACTGGAAGAGGAACTGCAGCAAGTGGCTTGCAGAGCATGGCAGGAAGGCTGGGAATGCTGCTTCAGGCAAAGGTACACTTTTTACATATGTTATAGACATTTACCTTGTTGGCATACCTAATAGCTCTTGGGTATTTGATACCAGATCAGTTGTTCATGTTTGCAACTCGATGTAGGGGCTGGTAAGAACTAGGCGTGCGGCACAAGGGGATATTGACATCAGAGTCGACAACAAAGCAAGAGTTGCTGCATTGGAGGTCGGCACGGTGCAGCTCCAATTTCCTTCTGGATTTATTTTGGAATTGAATAATTGTTATTACATTCCTGCACTTAGTCGAAACATTATTTCTGCCTCATGCTTAATGAGTCAGGGTTATGAATTCAATTTAAAGGACAATGGTTGTTCGTTTTATTTCAATGGTATGTTGCACAGCTATGCACCCATTGTTGATGGGCTATATATATTTAATCTAGAAAGGAACCGGTCTATAACGTGATTGTCAAGAGGCATTGCCGGCTTGGACACATTAGTGTGAAATGCAAGAAGAAGCTCCGTGATGATGGACTCCTAACTTCATCTGACTTTGGGTCATTCGAGACATGCGAATAATTCTTACTCGGTAATATGACTAAGTCTCCTTTTGCAAAGAGTTGCGAGAGGACGTCCGAGCTGTTGGAGCTTATACAAAGTGATGTGTGTGGTCCAATGAGCACAACTGCGAGAGGGGGCTATCAGTACTTCGTGACTTTTACCAATCACTTGAGTAGATATGGATATATCTATTTGATGAGGCACAAGTTGGAAACTTTTGAAAAGTTCAAAGAGTTTTAAAACATGGTTGGAAATCAGCTCGGCAAGACTATAAAGCTTCTACGATCAGATCGTGGAGGTGAGTACATGAGCTAGGAGTTTGATGATCATATGAAAAGCCGAGGTATAGGACCTCAGCTCACATCTCCCGGTACGCCACAAAGAAATGGTGTGTCGGGATGGAGGAATCGGATTTACCCTTGTCATTCTGGGGATACGCTTTAGAAACAACATCTTTCACAAATAGCAGGGTACCATCAAAATCCATAAACAAGACACCACATGAGATGTGGTCCAGGAAGAGTACTAGTTTGTATTTTCTAAAGATTTGGGGTTGTGAAGCATTTGTCAAGCAACTTATGTCAGGCAAGCTTACACACAAGTCAGATAAATGAATATTCATGGGATATCTAACAGAAACCTTGGGATATAGCTTCTACAACCGGGAAGAGTGTCGGTGGGAACGACACCTACGGGATCACTAGGATCCCTTCTACGGTCGGCGGGCGTGGGGTCGTGAGAAGAGCAGGTTTAGGAGCTAGCACAAGGATCGTTTACCCAGGTTCGGGCCGCGAGGATGCGTAAAACCCTATTCCTGCTTTGGTGGATGTATTGAGTGTTCTTGAGCTTTTTGAACTAGCTACGGTGGTTGTGCCGTTGCAAAAATCACGAATCCCTCTGCTGGTAGCCTTGGGCCTCCTTTTATAGGAAAAGGGGTTGCCTCAGTGGCAAACAGGAGGTGGAAAGGCCTATAGTGCGCGAGCTTATCGCACGGCATTACGGGACAAAGTGCATGAAATGCGCTACGTAGGTGTCCATTAGCTTTATCAGGGACGGGAACGAGGCACGCCCCATCCGTCGCCACTCTGCCTCGCTTCGACATGCGCCCAGGCTAGCAATGCATGCAACGCCATGTAGGCAGGCAAGCAGCTGAGGTGGCGTGGTGGTTGGGCCTTCATGAAGATCTTTATGCCGCCATGCGGGTGCTTGCTAATTTGGCCTAGAGGCTGCATGTTGCCACGCAGGTGCCTACCCAGCTGGTTGGGCTGGCAGCTGCATGCGAAAGGCGGTGGAGCCTTGGTTGGTGCGGGCCTGGCAGTGGCCCTGCTGGCGTCCTCGGCAAGGGCCTTGCCGGGGGCCCAGCAAGGGTCTTGCCGTGGTGTCATAGTCGTCCCCAGCAAGACGCTTGCCGGGGGTCTTGTGGATTTCCCTGGCGAGGATCCCGTCGAGGGTCGTCGTCTTCTAATCCTCATTTGATCTTGTGTGTTTATGATCTTGACAAAGATCTGCATGCCACCATGGAGGTGCCTCCCGAGCCCTGGTCCCAATGTAGTTGATTGGGTCAGAGCCTGTGGGCTCAAGGGTGGCTTGCTCTGTTGGTGTTGGGAAAGTTTCCCCGGCAAAGCTCTTATCGGGGCTGCTGTGGGCCGCCTTGGCAAGGATCTTGCCGAGGGAGTCCACCTCGCCCTCTTGCCCTCCTACGCTTCTGGTCTTGGCGTCGCCTTGGTTGTCTTGTGCTTCGGCTTCTCTCCGGCTTCCCTCCTCTGCCCTGCTAAGTGTGGCCGTGACGCGTGGCTCTGACTACCTGTCCACAAGTAAAGGGGTCAAAAGGAGAGCCCCTACTTTTGTACACAGACAGGAGACCCCGGGCCTGGGCCACACATAAGCGCGACGCGTTGTTGGGCTAGGCCCAGAACGGTGCGCGGCTAGGTGGGGCGGATTTTACCGTAGTAACTTCTCGTCCGCTGCGCTTCCCCATGACTCGTGTTGAACACGCGACGTGGAGGGTCGTGCGTGACGTGGGGGTCATGCGTGGGGCAGTTCCCACAAGCATGCATCACATCATGGTAAAAAGGCGGCTCGCGCCTTCCCCATAAAAGGAGGGAGGCGTAGAGGTACGTCCCATTTACTTGGGTGGACTCGGGTCGCGGTCTTCAAGGCGCCCACGCCCCACGGGGTGGGGAGCGGCTGCTTCGCCCATCTCTTTAATGCTGCTCGCTCGCCATGTGTCCCTCATACAGGTGGCAGGAGGTGGAGGCGGGAAACCGGGTCGTAGCTGATTGGGGTAGCGGGCTGGTCCTGATTCCGTGTGCCCCAGATGACCGGATTGGTCGAGTGGGGCGGCCGAGCCCCGACTCCGCCCCTTTATAAGAAAGGGAGGGGCGGCATTCCACATTCTTCCATCATCCATCTCCTTCCAGCTCCACTTCTTTCTTCCATCCGCCATGGCTAGAGGAAGCGTTGGCCCTTCGACGGTCGCGGCGAGGGTTGCTGCTCGTCAGCGCGTTCTTCCTCCCCAAGAGCTCGTGGTGGCGAAACCGGCCATGAGAGGAAGGGGGAGGGGGCGAGGCCGAGGTCGCCATAGCGCTCGGGGGAGAGGAGGATGGGGCGGCGCATCAGCCTCTCCTTGGCCAGTGATGCCTCCACCGACGGAGTGCCACGTCGGGGACCAGCCCCGCGGGTTCTTCATCAGGCTGCGTCGGCCACCGCGTCACCGCCTCCGTCTCCCTACTGCATTTGCTCGGGAGATGGAGCTCGATCCACCCCTCACCCTCTGGTTGCACATGAGGGGCTGCAGGAATGGCAGCATGCGGGTCGACGTCGACTTCCCCGCTCTTAATGTCATATACCTCCGCTGCGGATGGAAGACGTTCACATGCTCCCACAGCTTGACGGCGGGGCTTGTCCTCTACTTCAAGTTAATGGAGGGCAGCCTGCTTTCCATCAAGATCTTTAGAGATCTCGGAACTCACTTGAAGTGCTACGTGGAGAGCTCCTCCGATGATGGAGATTCCTCCTCAAGCGGGAGTGACGAGGAGGAGAGTGACAGCGATGACGAGGGAGTCGAGCGGCAGGATGCCGACTCCGACTTTGATTGACCGCGCCGCCCCTCCCTCGGCCATGTGCCCTGTCAAGGGCCACCCTCGCCAAGCTCTCCATCGGGGTGCTCCCCGTCGTCTCCTTCGGCGGTTGGCGTAGGAGGGTCGAAGAAGGCGAAGAAGGTGGGTGGCGGCCGTCAAATCAGAGTACGCGGGCACCGACAGCTTCGTCGCGTATTGCCGGCCCGCTGCCTCATCTTCCAGCTCCCCTCCTGGCACAGGGACGTTCTCTTGGTGCCTTCTGCTCCTCGCACCTCGCCTAGGCGCTCTTTTCGCCCTCCTTCCCTCTTGTTCCACCTTCTGAGGAGAGCGACAAGAAAGGGATTATGGGCATCTTATCTTTTTTTAGTTTGTAAGCCTGCGGGCACTTGTTAATTTTAAGACTTGTTATCCCGTTGCTCATGTTTTTAATTGGTACCTGGTTCCATAGGTAGCTTAAATGCAGCGTGCTTTGGTAGGTAGTCAGCGATGTCATTCTCCGCTCGGGGAACGTGCTCCGCTTGTATACCGTCGAAGCGCTCCTCTAGCTTCCTCACCTCATCTACGTAGGCCTCCATCAACAGACTCTGGTAATCTTTGTTGCCATGTCTGATCACAAGCTGCGAATCACCGCTGACGATGAGCTTCTTCACCCCGAGGTCTGCCGCGATCCTAAGACCGGCAAGCAGCCCACATACTCAGCAGTGTTGTTTGTGGACATCTTCCTTGGAAAGTGCATCTGGATCACATACTTGAGGTGCTCTCCGGTGGGTGCGACAAGCAGCACACTGGAACCGGCGTCTTGCAGCGAGAAAGCCCCGTCAAAGTACATGATCCAGTCGCGACTTGCTTCCTTGTCGGGGAGAGCGGTCTCCTGGATTTCTTCGTCGGGCGTTGAGGTCCATTCTGCAATGAACTCCACCAAGACTCTGCTCTGGATTGTCTAAGTACTTTCAAACATCAACCCAAATCTTGACAACTCCAAGGCCAACTCCATAATCCTTCCCATTGCATCTGGGTTGTGCAGTATCTGCTGCAACGGGAGGCGGGTGACGACAGTGATCTCGTGGGCTTGGAGGTAATGATGCAGCTTCCTCGAGGCCATAAGGTGGCCGAAGAGCAATTTCTGCACACCGGAGTACCTTGACCTCCCCCCTTGCAAGAGGGAGTTGACAAAGTAAACTGGGTGCTGCATCATCTTCTTCTTCTGCACCACTTCACTTGGCCGCGCGGGCCCTACCCCGATGGCATCGGACTCTGCCGGGGGCCTTGCCTTGCCGGCACCAGGCCCTGCTGGGGGACTCTCTGACTTGCCATCTGTCGGTCCTGCCGTTCCCACTTCCTCTTCGTCGACCTCCCTCTATGCTACAAGTGCGGCGCGGACCACTTGATTCGTTGCCACCAGATACAACAACAAAGGCTCCTGTGGTTTAGGTGCAACCAGTATTGGCGTATATGAAAGGTATTTCTTCAGATCCTACAACGCAGCCTCGGCCTCCGGGGTCCACTCCATTGGGCCTGCCTTCTTCAAGATTTTGAAAAAGGGAAGGGCATGCTTAGCGGACTTGGAGATGAATCTGCTCATTCCTGCAATGCAGCTAGTGAGCCGACGCACATCCTTGATCCGCTTCGGTGCCTCAATCTGCTCAATAGCCTTGATCTTGTCTGGGTTTGCCTCAATCCCACGCTGCGACACAAAGAACCCGAGAAGTTTTCCCGACGGGACGCCAAAGACACACTTCTCAGGGTTTATCTTGAGGTTGATCTTGCGTAGCTTGGGAAACTTCTCTTCTAAGTCTTGTACAAGGGTCGACTTGTCCTTGGTTTTGACCACTATGTGATCCATATAAGCTTCCTTATTTGTATGTAGCTGGTGCTCAAAACCAATCTGAACTGCCCTTACGAATGTCGAGCCAACACTCTTCAACCCGAAAGGCATCCGTAAAAAGCAAAACGTAACACATGGGGTGATAAATGTTGTCTTCTCTTCATCTTCTCTTGTCATGAAGATCTTGTGGCAGCCCGAGTAGGCATCGAGGAATGACAACAGATCACACTCGGCCGTGGAGTCAACAATCTGGTCGATGCGCGACAACGGGAAGGGGTCCTTAGGACAAGCCTTATTGACATTTGTGTAGTCAATACACAGCCTCCACTTCCCATTTGCCTTGAGCACCACCACCGGATTGGCCAACCACGTCGGATGGAGCACTCCTCTCACCAAACCCATCGCTTCCAATTTCCTGATCGCCTCTGTGATGAAATCCTGTCATTCCAGAGCTTGCTTCCTGACCTTCTGCTTGACAGGTCGTGCATGGGGATAGACAGCAAGGTGGTGCTTAATCACTTCCCTGGGAACGCCAGGGATGTCTTATGCTTGCCATGCATACACATCGACATTCGCCGGCAGGAAAGTGATGAGCGCGCTTTCCTATTTGCTGTCGAGGGTGGAGCTTATGGTGAAAGCCCCTCCCGTGCCATCCTCCTTGACGGACACCCTCTTGGTCTCTGGTGGTGCAGCTCTGGATTTCTTGCTCTTGCCGGTAGAGCTCTCGGGAACGTCCTCGACGGTAGCACAACACTCTGAAGAGGTGCGCTTGCCAAAGTGGGTGCGAGAGGTCTTGCTGGTCTTCTTCTTCCCTCCAGAGCTACAACGGCAGGAGCAAGTGCCTTGGCGGTAGCTACTGCAACTTCTTCTCGATACAGTTGGTCAGCGGAGATCAGCGCATCCTTCTTCTCGGAGGGGGCGGTGATGATGGTCATTGGCCCAAGCATCTTTAGCATGTTGTAGGCGTAGTGCGCCGCCGCCATGAACTTGGCTAGTGCCAGGCAGCCGAGGATTCCGTTCTAAGGCAAGGGGATCTCGGCCACATCGAAGACGATCCTTTCCGTCCTGTAGTTCAACTCACCTCCAAATGTCACGGGCAATGTGACCTTCCCCTTCGGCTGGCTCCTTCCCTGATTGACCCCGTGAAACGTACCAGTTTCCTCAAGGTCTCCATCAGGAATTTGTAGCCTTTTGATCACAGCGGGTGAGATCAGGTTCAGGCCGGCCCCGCTGTCAACCAGCATCTTGTTCACCTTGAGTTTATGTATCATTGGCGAGACCAACAACGGCAAACAACCAACCGCAGTCGTGCAGTCAGGGTGGTCCTTGGCATCAAAGATGAGGGGCATGCAGGACCACTTCAGTGGCCTCTGAGCATCGAACGAGGGCTCCGCAGCTGTGACCTCACGTGCCCACTGTTTGAGCCGGTGGTGGGAAGTATGCAGCGAGGCACCACCATCGATGCACATGGACTCCATAGCCTTCTGGAACTCATGCTCACCGAACTCATCGTCCTCATCATGATCATTGTCTTCATGTTTCTTGTCTCGGCCCCGAGCGGGCCTCTCTTGCTGGCTATCATTGCCGTGGCGACCTCCTTGGCCGCCACGCTTCTTTCTGGATCCTTCGGCACCATCCCGACCCTTCTCCCTGTCCTGCCTCTCATTTTCGGCTTTTTGCTTTTCAGCAAGCAGCTCAACTTGTCGGTAGTTCTGGAGGTCGTGGCCCTTGGTGCGGTGGATCTTGCAGTACTGCTTGTCAGAGCCCCCTGGCTTGTCAGCAGCCGCCAAGGCCCGGCAAGCGGCGCACCCAGCAATCTCCTTGCCAGGGTCGTCTGCCTTGGCCTTCTTGGCAGCGCTAGTGTCGCTGGATCCCTCGACGGCAAGCATGGCCGGTCTTGTCCTTGTGTTTCCTTTTGCGACGCCAGCCCTTCTTCGTCGGGGCGGTAGTGTCTTCATCAGTAGAGTTGGTATCCGCACCAACGTCTTTGTCGGGGTACTTCCTTCCCTCTTCAGCCCGGGCGCATCTATTGGCCAGAATGTAAAGTTCAGCCACGTCCTGGACCTTGTTCATTGCCAGCTCTTCATGCATCTTGCAGTTACGCACATTCTGATGAAATGCGCTGACCATGGCGGCAGGATGAACATCTTGGATCGTGTATTGCACTCGGCTGAACCTCTGTATGTACCTGCGCAGGTTTTCACCTTCCTTCTGGGGAATGATAGGCAAATCACTCGCCGGGCCATGAGCTTGGTGGCCTCCAGTGAAGGCACCAACGAATTCGTGGCACAGATCTGACCAAGAAGAAATAGAATCCTCCGGCAAGTGCATCAACCAAGACATGACATTGGGTTACAGGGCCAATGGGATGTAATTGGCAAGCACCATGTCGTCACGAGTTCCAGCGGCTTGCATTGCGATGGTGTTGATGCTGAGGAACTCTGACGGGTGGGTCTTGCCGTTGTACTTCTCGCCGACGTCGGGCTTGAACATGCGGTGGGACGGCCACTGGAACTGCCATAGCCCAATGGTAAAGGCTGGGCAACCCACCTCATAAGGTAGGCCGCCGGAGCCTCCCGGTGCTGGGTGGTCCATAGCGGGCCCCTCTCGCCTGTCTGACTGGTGGCGTGTATCGCACCGGCGCTCGATACTGGTTCGAGCGTCTTCATGGGCTCACTCCCGAAGAACCTGGCGATGGTCGCAGTAGGTCCGTGGGTTGGACGACACTATGGAAATGTCACCACAAGCGTCATCACGACGGACCAACATCCGCGGTGGCTTACATGGAGGAGGAGGAGAGTGCACCGTGGCCGCAGCGCCTTCGGCCCATCCACCGCCGGCATGTAGTGGCTTGATGGAGCGCCGGCCTGAGGGCCCCGCCGGCCGTGGCTCGTCTTTGTTGGCGACGCCAACGAGGCTCCGGATAGTGGCTCTCCACTCGTCGAGCTTCTCCGCGGCGGGAGGGAAGTCCAGGAGCAGCTGCGCGTGCGCCAAGGCTTCTACTGGCGTGGGTGGCAGCGAAAGCTGCGTGGACCGTGGCGGGCTTCAATTTCTAACCACGTTAGAAGGAGCTCTGTCATGGCCCAGTGGCTGTGCGCCGTCTTCGCCAGCACTTCGGCGGGCATGCTGGCCTCCTTTGTCCCGCGGATGATGCACATGACTCTTCGCATGGCGGTCCAGGATCACCGTTGTGGTGACGCTACTCGTCGCGCACAATCTGGGAAGAGCGCGCTGTGGGCGCCGGAGTGGGCATCTTGGAGGTCGCCGCGCCGCTTGCGGGTGGTACGGCGACGCCCGCGGAGGGTCCCGCGCCGTCTGCGGGGGGCTCAACTCCGTCTCTAGAGTTCGCGGCATGTGGCATGTCGCCTTGCGCACGAACAACGCCGCTCGCCATGCTGTGACTGCCAGAGCGATGTTGGTGCTCGTGGGTCATGCCTCAGATTCTATCCGCGACCGGCCCGCTGCTCGCCCGTACTTGTACGGGCCGTCCGGCTCCCGACGAACCGACCGCCGTGGCTGCCTTCTTCTTGGGAGCCATGGCGACGAAGAACCACTAGGCTAACTGCTATACAAGATTCTCACAACTGCGCGCCACTACCTGGCGTGCCAAAGATGTCGGTGGGAGCGACACCTATGGGATCACTAGGATCCCTCCTACGGTCGGCGGCCGCAGGGTCATGAGAAGAGCAGCTTTAGGAGCTAGCACACGGATCGTTTACCCAGGTTCGGGCCATGAGGATTCGTAAAACCCTAGTCCTTCTTTGGTGGATGTATTGAGTGTTCTTGAGATTTTTGAACTAGCTACGGTGGCTGTGGATTTCCAAAAAGCCCCAATCCCTTTCCTGGTCGCCTTCGGCCTCCTTTTATAGGAAAGGCCTACAGTGCGCGAGCTTATCACACGGCATTACGGGACAAAGTGCATTAAATGCGCTACGTAGGTGTCCATTAGCTTTATCAGGGACGGGAACGAGGCACGCCCCATCCGTCGCCACTCTGCCTCGCTTCGACACGTGCCCAGGCTAGCGATGCATGCAGCACCATGTAGGCAGGCAAGCAGCTGAGGTGGCGCGGTGGTAGGGCCTTCATTAAGATCTGCATGCCACCACGCGGGTGCTTGCTGATTTGGCCTGGAAGCGGCATGTTGCCACATAGGTGCCTGCCCAGCTGGTTGGTCTGGAAGATGCATGCGAAGGCCGGTGGAGTCTTGGTTGGTGTGGGCCTGGCAGTGGCCCTGCTGGCGTCCTCGGCAAGGGCCGTGCCGGGGGCCCGGCAAGGGTCTTGTCGTGGTGTCGTTGTCGTCCCCAGCAAGACGCTTGCCGGGGGTCTTGTGGATTTCCCTAGCGAGGATCCCGCCGAGGGTCGTCGTCTTCTAATCCTCATCTGATCTTGTGTGTTTATGATCTTGACAAAGATCTGCATGCCACCTTGGAGGTGGCTCCCGAGCCATGGTCCCAAATGTAGTTGATTGCGTCGGAGCCTGTGGGCTCAAGGGTGGCTTGCTCTGCTGGTGTTGGGCAAGTTGCCCCGGCAAGGCTCTTGCCGGGGCTGCGGGGGGCCGCCTCGACAAGGATCTTGACGAGGGAGTCCACCTCGCCCTCGTGCCCTCCCGCGCTTCTGGTCTTGGCATCACGTTGGTTGTCTTGTGCTTCGGCTTCTCTCCGGCTTCCCTCCTCTACCCTGCTAAGTGTGGCCGCGGTGCGTGGCTCTGACTGCCCGCGCACAAGTAAAGGGGTCAAAAGGAGGGCCCCTACTTTTGTACACCGACAAAGACAACAAAGTGTTTGTAGCTCGGAATGGGGTTCTCCTTGAGAAATATTTTCTAAGTCAGGAACTGTCGGGGGGATGAACCCCAGGTAGGCAACAGAACCCCGATCCTTTTCAAAAATAACGGGGCCGGCATCGCCCCTCAAGACAGCTCGCGCTTGGCCGGGTCGCTCGAGCCGGCCAAACCCCCTCGACCAAGCCTAATCACAAAGACTTCTCCAACAAGCGAGCTTAAGGTCAGCGGTCGTCCCATCCCAGCTGTACGATGGGACGAGTCGCCACCAACTAATGACCAAAGCCACAGTGCCCTGCCGATGCTTTTGGTCATCTGGACGAGGCAACAGTGCCCCCCACCTTCCCGCTGAACAAGAAGCCAGAGTCCCAATCCGGCAACAACAAAACCAAAAGAAGGCACTTACTGGAGAAGGACTCTTCCAGGTGCTGCGCTTCGAGCAACATACCGTGCCACTCCCGGGCAATGGCGAGGTCACGCTCCTGAAGCGTCTTCTCCAAATTGGAAACCTTGGCAAGGACCGCCTTTAGCTTAGCGTCCTTGCCCTCAGCCGCCTTCATGGCCTCCTCGTGGCGCCGGATCTCCTCCTGCCGGGTCTCCTCCGCCGCGGCCACCAGCGCTTTCAGACGCTCCACCTCGGCCTGAAGCTGCCCCTTCTTGTCAGACAGCTTGCCGTGTTGCTGGTCCACCTCGGCAAGGGCCTGCTGCGCCTCCACGACCTTGGAGGCCTCCACCTTGAGGCGCTCCACCTCGGCCTCGGGGCGGCCCTTATCACCCGCCAGCTGCTCCTGCAGCCGGCTGGCTTCGTCGAGCGCCCATCGGGCTCCCATCGCCTCTGCCCTCGCCATCTCCACCTCGGTTCCAAGCCGACCAGCGTCAGCAACAAGCCGGTCATTGTGGAATCCGGCCCGGACCAGCCGGGTCCTCTAAGACAGCACCTCGGTTGCAGAAAAGAAACTCAAAACAAAGTACTACTTGAAGATTTGACCGAGCTGCTACGCAGTTGGCTCGAATCTCGGGGGCTACACCCAGTGGGTGCGCTGGCGCGCCCCCACTACAAAAGAGCATGCAAGACAAGTACCTGGCGCGGCACGGAGCTCCTCCTCCTTGGCAGCGAGCCTTTCCTTGAGACGCCAGTGCGTCTCAAGGAGCCGGTTGAACATACCAACCCGGCTGCTACGCAGTTGGCCCGAATCTCGGGGGCTATACCCAGTTGCTGCAAAAAGCAATGATCAATACAAGACACCAAGATAAGATTCGACCCAGCTGCTACGCAGTTGGCCCGAATCTCGGGGGCTATACCCAGTGGGTGCGCTGGCGCGCCCCCACGAAGAAGAAGAAGCAACAAAAAAGGAAAAGAAGAATGCAAGGGAAACTTACAAACACGGCACGCTCCAGCTCCTGGGTCGCCTCGACCTCGGCCTGTGCAAAGGCTTGAATCCGTTCCGCCTGCCCTCGCACGCGCCGGGTCACGGCGGTCATCACCGCCTCCTCCTGGGTCGGAGGCCCGAAGAAGACCTCGCTGGTCCCGCTCCGCGTCGGCTGCGACCCGACGGCCCGGCGATCCCCAGGCTTGAGCACCAGGGTGTGCTCCCCGCTAGCCGCCTCCCTTGAGGCCGGCGCCCCCTCCGGCGCCTTCTCCGGCTCCGACGCTGGCTCGGTGGGCCGACTGGCTCGGGGCTCCACCATCGGTGTCGTCTCGCCCGTCGGCATCCGAGCCATCCCCGTCGGCGCCGTTCGCGACGCCTCCCCCAAGACGGCGTCACCGCCGCCTCCGTCGGCCCCCGCCCGCTCGACCACATCGGTCCGCGGCGGGGTGTCGTCCCCGACGACCATGACCTCCCGGTCGAGGTCCATCGCATCCGCATGGCCTCCATGGCCGTGCTCCCCCTCCAACGACGGCACGAAGACCGTCGCCGGTGCCACCATCCTCATTGGCATCTCCGACCACGCCTGCTCACACCCACGGCACCGTGGCCCTAACCCAGGCCTGGGTCGACGCTTCCTCCAGCTGCGCCTTGCCTCGGTTCCGGTCCCATCTTCGGAACACGGCGCCCTTGATAGATGCCACATCCGCCTCCATCGCCGCCAGCGAGATCGGTGACCTGAAACACAAGAAGAACTAAATACAAGACAAGAAGAGGCACCCGGCAACTCGGTCCAAGCTAAAAGAAAAACTCAACCCGGCACCACCTGAACGGCGGGCCTCGCCGCCCTCTCCTGCGGCGCGGTGCGCCTCCACTTGGCGGGCGGTTTCGCCACCCAGGACGGGTCCGCCGTGCGCTTTGCGACCAGGGCTCGCAACACGATGATGTCCTTCCCATGCAGCAGCCTTGCCACCACCTCCTCCTGTGATGATCCGGCTTCGGCCGTGCCACCACCTCCTCCACCCGGCGCCACTACATCAATAGCTCGCGTCAGCCCCTCGAGACCGTCCCGCGACCCGGCGACTCAAAAAGAAAGCACAAGACTCACCAGATCGGCGCCCGCGTCAGGAGCCACCTCCTCCTCTCTGCTGTGGGCCTCGGGTTCCTCCAAGACAACACGCACCACCTGCGCCTGCGCCCGGTCGTAAGGATGTCGGATGGCATTTAGAGCACTTACCACGTTGCGTTGGGGCGGATAAGAAGATAAGCACCAGGAAAGAATGGAGACCAAGGACTCACCGGCGGTGCCGGGTTCACATGGCTGTACAGGGCTTTCCCGAATTCCCAGTCGCCCTGCAGGTTGGCCATGGAGATGTCATTGACCCGGTGCACAACCTGGTCACGCCTAGCCGTGTGTTCGCCATGCTGTTGGGGTCCTGAAGGCCGGTCATCTGACTGATGAGGTGGCTGTGCGGCTGCAGCGGCAGCACCTCGCGGACGATGAAGGCGGTGTTGAGGTCGGTGCCGGTGAGCCCCTCCGCTCGTTCACCACTGACACCTGCTCTCACAGGTTGATCACCTCCTACAACGGGCGCTTGGGGTAGTACCCCCAGTTTTGCTTCTCCTTCGGCGGCGAGTTGACGAAGGGCGGCAAGTTGATGTGATCCGCACCGAGGTTGCGGACGTAGAAGAAATAATTTTGCCACTTCTTGGCAGAATCCTCCAGCGGCATCTTCGGGCAGTCAGCGCCCGACCGCTCGGACATGACTGGGGCCCTGCACTCCGACATCTCTCCGGCCCTCGGCCCCTACTGCTTCAGGGAGGAGAAGCGCACCCAAAAGTTGATCAAAGGCTCGACCCCCAGGTACCCCTCGCAGAGGGTAACGAAGCCCGACAGCTGCATGATGGCGCCGGCACCTAGATGATGAGGCTGGAGCCTGAAGAACTCCATGAAATCGTGGAAGAAGCTGCTCACAGGAAGCCCAAACTCATGCTTGAAATGCGGGAAGAATACGACCCGCTCCGTGCCCTCGGGCCGCGGCTCCCGCTTGCCCTGTGGAGGGCGCGCGGCGACCTCCGTTTCCCCCGGTAGGCGCCTGGTGGTGTGGAGGTAGGCTATGTCGTCGAGGGTGACGATGGAGCCCATCCATGAGCCCGACAGTAGCGCCATCGACAAAGAAGTAAGAGAAGAGGAAGAAGATGGCCGAAAGGCTCTACTCGAAGCAACAGGTGTCGCGGTGCGCGGCGTTCGCAAGAAGTAGAGGAATGAAAACGAAGGCAGGGGCGCGGGTGAGAATGGTTTCTGCTGCCCCCTCCTTGCCCCAATTTATAAGCCACGGTTTAAAACGTGGGGGAGTGGGATCATTTGCGCTTGTCTTTCCCACTTCCCCACAATAACTGCGCATGTACGCGCGCAATAACTGCCTCAAGAATGGCAACCGACTCGTGGATGCCGCAATAAATCCGCGTGCGTAGGCCGAGGCCGTGCGGCCACGGAGCCCTGCGCATCGCCCTGTCCTATCGCGCGCGTGGCCTGTCAGGACCCTCCGACTCCCAAACGGCATGTGGCGCCCGCGCGAAGCCCGAAAGATTGCCTCCAAGATTTGGTGGACTCCTCTGTTTCCTGCCGCTGTCAAGATGCCGTGATCCGGCTTCCGTAAGCTGGCACACAGTGGGTGTTGCCGGACCTGGCGGCCTCAAGATTCGCTGCCTTCAATGGGGGAAACTACGAAGGCCCTTCCATCCAAAGACGACGGACCTTCACAGCTTTAGGGACTACTATCGGGGGAATGAACCCCGGGCAGGCAACAGAACCCGGATACTTTTCAAAAACAATGGGACGGCATCGCCCCTCAAGATGGCTCGCGCTTGGTCGGGTCACTCGACCCGGCCAAGCCCCCTCGACCCGGCCTAATCACCAAGACTTCTCCAACAAGCCAGCTCAAGACAGCCGAGCCCGGCACACCAAGACTTCTCCAACAAGTCAGCTCCCCCTTGGCATGTTCTCCAACTCGGCTATAGCTGCATATTTCGATTATGAGATATGGAAGATGGATGTCAAAACGACTTTCCTTCATGGAAATTTAACCGAGGACGTGTATATGATACAACCCGAGGCTTTTGTCGATCCAACTAGCGCTAGTAATGTATGCAAGCTCAAGAGATCCATTCGTGGGTTGAGGCAAGCATCTCGGAGTTGGAACATTCACTTTGATGAGGTCGTCACTGGCCCCGGTTTCATCAAAAGTGAAGAGGACGCTTGCTTATACAAGCAGTTAAGTGGGAGCTTCATAGTGTTTTGATCTTGTATGCGAATGAGATACTACTCAAATGATGTTTCGATGCTGAACTCGGTCAAGGAATCATTGAATGGGACGTTTTCAATGAAGGACCTTGGTGAGGCATTTACATTTTAGGCATCAAGATCTAAATAGATCGAGGAGGCTGCTAGGCTTGAGCTAGAGCACATACATAGATAAAGTGTTGAAGCAGTTCAACATGAGTGAGGCCAAGAAATGGTTCTTGCTTGTCTCACATGATATAAGGATAAGCGAGACTCGGAGTACTTTGATATCTGTTGAGCGAAGCAGGATGAGTCGGATTCTGTATACCTCGGCAATCGGATCCATCATTGCGGCTTGATGTTGCTTTTGCAATAAGCCTAACAAGTAGATACTAGGCCAACCCAGGTGAGAGTCACTGGGCAGCGGTAAATACTATTTTGAAGTACCTGAAAAGGACTAAAGAGATGTTGCTAGTTTATGGAGGTGAGGAAGAGCTCGTCGTAAGGGGTTAAGCCGATGCTAGTTTCCAAACCAACAAAGATGATTGTTGATCACTGTCCGGATTTATGTACGTCATGAATGGAGGAGCAGTGAGATGGATGAGTTCCAAGAAAGATATTGTGTCCGATTATACCACAGAAGCTGAATACATTGCGGTTTGTGAAGCTGCAAAGGAAGGTGTATGGATCCGGAACTTTCTGGATGATCTTCGTATTTTCCCAGCCTCGGTAAAACCGTTGGACCTTTATTGTGATAATTTCGGTGCCATCGCACAAGCCAAGGAGCCAAGGAATCACCACAAGAGCAGACACATAGATCAGAAATATCACGTGATAATCATAAAGAATGGTGATGTTGAGTTATGCAAAATTCACATGGATGCAAATGTTACAGTTTCATTGACTAAGCCGCATCCACAACTCAAGGATGAGAGGCACGTTAGAGCAATGGGCATTCGATGTCTATTTGAATGACTCTAGTGCAAGTGGGAGACTGTTGGAGATATGCCCTAGAGGCAATCATGTACACTACAAAAAATACACATCCGTGACATTCTGGGCTGAACAAAAAAATTTGTCATGCTTATGACACTTCTATGACGATAATTGTGACAAACCCTGGTATCATCGTAGATGTGGTGGGCTCCTACTCCTATGACAAAAAACATGACAAAAAATGGGCTTTCAGTCCTAGGCGGGCCGGAGACGTAGCTGCATGACATTCTTTGGGCTGTCCATGTCAGAAAAACTGTGGTGGAAGCAAGGACGAGGAAAATATCGGGGAGTTCCCAGTTACAGTGGGTGGTCGGGAGCCGAGCGATGCGCATTTCTCTCATACACGTACGCACGTGGGTGCGAGGTGTTGGGTTCTAACTGAACCCGAGCGATTGCAGTGCAGGCTACGCGTTACTGAATCCGAGCGATCGATCGATCTGGCTGCTACCTGAACCCGATTGAGCGATTCCTTCGCCACTGTTGCTAAGTGAAGCTGACCGAACCTGCTGCCTCTTGATGAACAGTGAGCATTGTTGGGGGTTGGATGAACAGGACCGTGTGGTAGTAGAGGCCATTGCCGCTGGATGATTTGGACCCTGATTCAGCTGATTGGGGGTGGATGAATAGGACCCCGTGGAGGACTGGCTGAACAGGACCCTGTGGAGGGCTGGTTGAACAGTAGCCGGTGGAGGGCTGGATGAATAGTAACCCGTCGAGGGGTGGTTGAACAAGACCACGTGGATAGGGTTGGTTGAACAGTAGCCGGTGGAGGAGCGGTGGAGGCTGGATGAACAAGTGCTTGTGGATGAACAGTAGATGGTGGAGGCAAGAGCGAGACGCCGTGGATGAACAGTCATAGGTGGAGGCTAGAGGAGGTCGATGGTGGATGAACAGTAGCCCGTGGAGGCAGTTGACGGTGGAGATGAATAGTAGCCCGTGGAGTCCCGTTTTGCGGTACGCCACACCCCTCCCGGGGAACAGGACCCCCATTCCGACCGTCGCGCTCCAACACAAGTCCGTTTCCTCTGTTTTGCGGTACGCCACACCCCTCCACATCAATAGGACATCGTTTTGATCGTAGGAGGTCGAAGAGAGGACTATTTCCTATGTTTCACGGTACGCCACACCCCTCCCGGTGAACAGGATCCCGTTTCGACCGTAGGCGGTCGAACACAAGGCCGTTTCCTCCGTTCTGCGGTAGAGAGGCCTCATTTCGATCGGCTATTCCGTCCAAGTTGGATGGCTGCCGATGAATAGGACGCCGTCACTGCCTCTCCATGTACACGACCCCTGGCCGTACGTATACGCGAGTAGCCATTCGAGACCCCACCCGTATGTATGTACGTGGCCATACTTACTTTCCTGCACCCTGGCTGTACATACATGTACATGCTACGTGCGCTCCTCTACTACGGCACGTGCCCTTCCTTACTCGGCCATGGTTCATCGCTGCAGCCTGCAGGCAGACCGATCGACCAGTATGTACATACACGTTCACGACCAGAACCACAACGCTACATACGCTTCGACTAGGTGGGGCCCGACTATGAGGGAGGATAAGGAGGCACTTCCTTGCGTGCGAAGATGTAGCTGGTGGGTCCCAGCAATCAGGGGGGAGTTTTTTTGCGAAATATGGTGGATCGTCCGGTGGGTCCCTGCTATTAGGTGGAGGAATCATTATTTTGCGCATAATAAGAAGGCACTTCCTTGTTGCGGCCATGGATCCAGCTGTCAGCCTCTCCATGTGCAGTACTCTTCTAATGGAAGTCTGTTCCTTGACCACATTGACCACGCGCGCCGAGAGCACCAAGGCGGTGGATGACCGCGAGGCCTAGGAAGGGGACAATGCGAAGCCGGGGAAGACGAGGTAGTGGATGCCCATGTCGAGAGGAGTACGAGGGTTGACTGGTTCGGCTTCGGTGTGAGGCTGCCGTAGCCACAGAATAATATGGGGTGTGGGTGAGTAGAGGGTTGGCCTGGCCAGCGGTGGGAGTAGTAGGGGGTGGTGAGGCCTCCGCGGTAGCACAGACAACCACGAAAGGCAGGATCAGGCTGCATGACCGGCGTTGATTTGGGCGGCTGGAGCAAGAAGACTAGAGGTTGAAGAAGCACTACGGCGGTTGGATTGACATCGTACGGTGATCAGAGCAAGAATCGTACATATTGACTAAGTTGACAAAGCCCTCCGTCCAAGTCAGTAGGCCCGTAAGTCAGCCTCCAACTACGGTGGGTCCCAGCTAGTAGGGGGAGTATTCACTTTTTGTGCGTAATAAGGAGGCACTTCCTTGCGTGTGAAGATATAGCTGGCGAATCCAACCTGTCAGTGGGAGGAACATTTTTTTGCAAAATACAGAGGCCCTTCCGGTGGGTCCCAACTATCAGGTGGAGGAATCATTTTTTGCGCGTAATAAGGAGGCATTTCCTTGCATGCGGTCGTGGACCGAGCTGTCAGCCTCTCCACGTACAGTCCTCTTCCGATGGATGTCATTCATTGACCATGTTGACCACGCCACGCCGAGAGCACAAGGGCGGTGGACAACGGCGAGGCCTATGAAGGGAACGACACGGATCCAGGAAAGACTCGGCAGTTGTTTCCTACGCGGAGGGAAGTACAATCGTTTACTGGTTCGTCTGCCATCGCTGGTGAATAATAACAGGTGTGGGTGAGTAGAGGGATGGCCAGGCTAGCGATGGGAGTAGGGTGGGGCGGTGAGGCGTGCGCGGGAGCACAGCCAGTCATGAGAGGAGGGAGCAGGCAGCCCCGCCGGCGCATGTCTGAGCGGCTGGAGAAGGAAGAACAGAGATTGAAGAAGCACGACGGCCGTTGGATGGACATCCAATAGTCACTGCTCTCGTGTGTTGACTAAGTTGACACGGCGTTGCTTGTGCGTCAACCTTTTTTTAGGGAAGCGTACGCGTCAACCTATAGTAGGCGCACAAGTCAGCCACAAATATGTGGAAAACAGCATGCAGCCCATCTGCCATTATTTCTAATAATTTACAACCCATTTGCTAATTCTTAAGGTTTTTTTGTAGCCCATATTCTTTTTGTTAGCATTATAGCCCATATTTTGGCCACGGTTAAAAAATTATACGAAATTTTTCATATTTCGGTGCGGTCCAAACTATTTTTAATCCAGAAATATCGAGTCACATTCAAACTAATTTTAAAAATAAATGTATATCAATATAAAACCCAACAAATTGTCCACGCATAAAAATAAATGGAATTTAAAATATCGAAATGAGAAAAAAAGAAATTTGAAACTAATTGCCAGTTTGATGTGTTTTAAAAGTGTACAACCAATTTCTCATTACTGATAGCCCATTTTCTAGGCCAGCCGAATGAAGCTCTCCTCGTCTTGAAAGATTTGCAGCCCAACAGGGCTGACAAAGTGACCTACTTGACAAAGCACAAAAAAACTGGGCTAGCCATTTTCAGAAAGAAAAAAACTACTGGGCTGGTCTTCAGGTAAACTCAAAAGAAAAGGCTATCTAAACAGGCCAGAGTGCCTTGCATAGCCCAGTTGACACCCGGCTTCCGTCTCAAAAACAAAAATAACTGAGCGAGCTGCTGGGTCCCTGGTGTGAGACGCCCTTTGTGTAATTCTCTTGTTTATTGACTACATTGACAATGGGATGGGACCTAGATGTCAGAAACCCATTAGGAGGAAACATTTTTTTGGCTTGAAATAAGGAGGCACTTGCTTGCGTACTACCATGACCTTGGTGGGTCCCTGATGTCATCCTATCCACATACAATCATCTCCTGATTGCGTACGCATCAACCTAGTAGGCCCACAAGTCAGCCTCTAAACCCGTGTCGGACAAATACAAATCATTTAAAAAAATAATAGCCCTTTCCATACGTTCAAACAGAAAGTTCAACATTCAGAGCAAAGTAACAGGTCTGATCCAGATATAGAGTACTGAACTTCCGTGTTGACAACTATGATAGTCAAGTTAACTATCTACTACCACTAATACTCTAGTAGTGTACAAGTACTAACTTACTCTTAGTTAACTAGATGATGTCGGCCGCCGTCTGCGGTACACGCTAAACACCGGCACCGATGTCCCTTTCCATGCCGGATGGTCCAACGAAGCTTCCACTTCTAAGAGGGAAACCCACTTGATGAGCTGGTAGTAAAATTCGCCACCGTGAACGCGTGCGTGCTCGACAACCTCCAGGGATATTTGCCGGGCGCAGTCCTCCATGTAGTCGGCCTAGTTGCGGGTGCTCTGCTCGCGACTTAGAGCATCGGTGCACTGCTGCTCCATGCCCCACTGGTGGCGCAAATCGGCGATACTTTGCTCCTCCGCTAGGCGGTCGTGCTCCAACAAGTCGTCATACTCCGCATTGCCATCTATAGACCGATAGAATGCCTCCTCCCTCCGTTTGCCTTCCGGTGAAAACCGAACACTATTCCGACGGTGACCACCTCCAGCGTCGCCTATTGCGGATGGACGGGGGCATGATGGACATGGTGAGAGCGAGGATAAGTGGCGAGCGATGTTGGGCTGGTGGGGGCTTATGAGGATAGGGCGAGTTGGGTGATGGTGCCACCGGAGAATGCCGGGAACCAGTAATTATAGGCGGAAGGTATGTGAACCAGCCTGTCGCGGGAAATGTGACGGTCATCATGGTTATTAGAATTCAATGCATAAGAGGGCATGGCTTAGCAAGCCAGCTTGCCGTGGAAAACTAGAAAAACTGAAATTATGACTGTATCATCCGGTCAGTGGTGCATCCCGTACGCGTTGGGTCGCACGTCGGAATGACGGTCAAATGAGTACGCTCGATTCATCCAGATGTGGTACGTGCATGATCCATTGGTTATTCGTGTAGGATTGAGTCGGTCGGATAGTGTATGTGTAGGATCGCAATAGCGGATGCACGTTTGCTGGGAGATAAGGCATTTGCGAACATTTTTGCTGGCAGTTTCTTCAGATTCACATGGCACTTTCTTCAGAATAGCATGTCAATTTCTTCAGAGGTAGGCATTTTTATTCAAAAAACTTCCACTTCGGATCTTGCGTCACAATTAAAACTGCCAGGAGCGCATTAGTAGGCTAGCTACTGATCGATCAATAACTTGTAAACACTACGCGAACAGAAATGAGGAACTGTTAGTAACTTGTAAACACTGAGAACACAGAAATAAGGATCATGATGTGCATAGTAGTAACAGCCGATTTGTTCTAAATGTTCACACGAGACTCACAGGCCTGACATTGTAATACGTTCACATTAGTAGCCCAAATTCATAACCAACTAGTATGATTCCCATACATAAGATCAACATGTTAATGCATGTCAATGATTCACAGATCATATACAAATATGTAGCTCCAAAAGCAATATGTAGAAAAACATTTATTCTTCCTACTAACATGGATGCTTCTCTTGGCCAATATTCGGTATAGAGTGAAAGACAAATTTGTTTGCGAAGTCTACAATTCCTCTTGCAAACGTAAGTGGTTTCACCAACAGCTGGAACCATGGGAATGAACCACACATGATGGAGGAACATCCGCTTCATTATGATTTGGTCTTCTCTCGATCACACGGTGAGACTATTTTCGGAATACCAACTTTTCACTTAGGAAAAATGATGCCCATTTTATAATCAGACCAAAGCAATGAAGCAGCTAGTGTTGGCCAATAAATAGTACAATACTACTTTTGTGCAGTCCATGAAGTGACTATCCAATCTTTCTGTGTCTATTTTCAAATGGCACTTTATGCAGTGACTATACTATTCGCTTATGAAGTTCAACCAAAATTGCGGGCACTTTGTTCGTTTGCCAAATAGCAATGGGCAGACATCTGTTTGCACAAATATCAAGCAGTTAGTAAACATATACCCCACCATGTATTTTCGGTTTAAACACGTCTCTTCCGCTTAGCATCGGCCATGTTTGGCACTTGACAATTTGATACTGTCATGTTTTGCCCTGGACAATTTTGTACTAAATTTATTTGTTGGTTCAGAGCAGAAATATAGCGCGTATTCTTCATCAGACCAAGGATATCCATGTTCGCAGCGACAGAAGAGGTGAAATCGATGCAACCAAAATTGAGCATCCAATCATTGAATCATGTCCTACACCTCCAATGGAGGTCCACCCTGCAAATAAATTAACATGCAAAATACTAATATTACTATCTAATGACAGGACAAAAATTGTAGCAAGATAGTAGAAAACCATGTACCTTCGTAATGGACAACTCATAGTGCCACCAATTGGATGTAAAGGTTTGGAAGAAAACATGCTCCTAATGTTGAACCATTTGGACTTTTTGTGTAGTTCCACTAAAATCGAGCATCCCTATTTGCATAGATATTGAAAGTGTGATTACTATAAAAGTGGCACTAGTTGAAGCATAGACTCACAAATATAAGCATTCCAATTTCTTAATGGGAAATGGTACCAAGATTGTTTCTAACCACATGTTTGAAGGAATAAATAAGGAAACAACGGATGATGTCAGGAAGGCAGACATAGTAGTTTCCTAAAAACTGAACCATTCCTGACCTTTCCTCTTCTTTTAAGCATATTTTGTGCAGTTCAACTAAAATAAAATGTCAGATTTCGGGTTCCGCAGACCCTTGAGAGGTTCGAACTCTGGGTGCGTGCGAAGAACTCAACCTCCCCAGTCTTCCTACTCGCTAATCTCTCAGCCTAGCTCAATGAACATGAAGGAAATGAGACACATAAGTGTACCTAGGTTCGGGCCACCTTGCAGTGTAAAACCCTACACCTTCTTTGTGGTGGATTGGCCTCGAGAGGCTGAGGATGAACTAGTACAGTGGGAGAACCACCTCAGGAGGAGGAGTGTTCTTGGGCTCGAGTGAGCTGGTGAGTGCGAGGATGGAATGGATCAGATCCGGTCTCCCCTCTCTGGTGGTGGCTAAGTCCTATTTATAGTGGCCTTGGTCCTCTTCCCAATTGAAGATGGGAAGGGATCCCACAACGGCCAAATTCGAAGGGAGACAACTAGTACATGATATCTTGACAAAAGTAGTCTTCGCCTGCAAAAGCCTCAGGTCATGACACAGTGATGGGCTCGGCGATGATCTCCGTCCTGCCGTCCTAGCGGTCTTGGTCTTGTTGCACCGGAATGGAAACCTTTGGCTGATTCCTCAGGACTCCGTGTCTGCGCTTGCCACCTTAGCACCAAAAAGGAAACTGGTACAGTGCGCCCGCTAGCGCCCGCCTAGCCTTGGTCATCCTGGCTCACGTCATCCGAACCTCATGTGGTGAAGCCTGCATAGAAATCTCTGCTCCTTGGGAGCCAGCCTGAGGAGGCTGCTACACGTGGAGGTCTTGGTGTCGTCTGCCTCACGAGGCTCAGTCCCTTACGAGGGTCTTGAGTCGTTGATGCTGGAGGCGGGCCATACCAGGCCGTCTATGAAGCCACGCCGTGGGCCGCAGGCAGGCAAGTCTGGGTAACCCCATTCCGAGAACACCAATAGTAGCCCCCGGGCCTAAGGCGCACTTGAACTTGGCTTTGAGGCAAAGCTAAGGGGCAAGTGCGGAGCACCGTGGGCCCTAAGCGCCTACGGCCTTGGCCGACACATGGCGATTGATGGGACGTGGCGTCTCCGCTTCCCCACACGGCCTCGACAACTGTCCCAGGCCGACAAAATGTTGGTGCTTGGTGTGGTGCCTTCATTGCCTTTCCTTCGTCTTGCTCCAGATCCCTTTCTTCCTCTGCTCCGAGCACCTCCAGATCTTTTGAATCCTTCCCCTGAACTTGTCGCTGATGGCCACCAACAAGGCGAAATCTTCGGCTCCGGTTACGCGCCCGACATCTTGGTCCGAGCCGACCCTGAGCGCGTCCACCATCACCGAAGAGAAGCACCTCGCCGCCATGCTCATGCTGACGGCGGGCTACAACAATGAGGGAGGAGAGACGACGCTCTGGGTCGGCTCTGCCAAGCCGGAAGCCTTGGGTGACACCTTTTACCCCATCTTCCTGCACAGCATCCTCACTGGACCGGTCCCCCCTTTCTCCAGCTTCTTCTATGCCATCCTTCGCCACTACAGGCTCCACGCCCTCTATCTTCATCCCAACTCCATCCTCCGCCTATCAATGTTCACCTTCTACTACAAGGTGTTCGCGGGGGTGATGCCCTCCATCGTGCTGTTCCACCACTTCTTCTAGCTCCATCTAAACAATGGCCAGTGCTCTAGATGCGCCTGCTTTATCGCGGCTCATGGTAGCAACGCGATCTCGAGGGCTGGGAAGAAGGTGGAGGACTTCCAGAGCAAGTGGATCTTCATGGACGCCAAGCGGTCCCATGCTCGGCTGGAGTTGCTGACTGCCTTCCCGGTGAAGCTGGATCGGTGGACTCACGAGAAGCACATCGACCCCCGGGCAGAGAAGTTGCTGGAGTAGATGATGGCTGACCTAGACACGGAGCAGCTGACGAGGGCCATGATCATCAAGGAGTTCCTGACGCAGCGTCTGGCTGCGCTCCAGGCGAACTCACGCCCCTTGTGATGTAGTTTAGAACCCTAATCGGTCGATCTTTCACGAAAGGAGCGGATCCCACGAACAACATGAAGAACACGAGGATGGAAACGAGGGAAAACACGAGTGAAACACTAAACCAACAAGAAATAGTCACACATGTGCTAGGTCCTCGAGTACATAAGAGAATACACGATCCACGGTCAACTAAGGATGATACAAAGGTAGCCGGTCTTCTCCATGAGGAGGTCTTGATGTTCTTATCCGCAAGGAGGTCTTGAATCCAAAGGGATCTTCTCCGAAGAGGGGCCCTAGTCTCTCTCGTGGAGTAGATCCGATGTGGATGAGCAATGCTCTATATCTCAAGTAAGCTAAACCAATGCTAACCCTAGAAAGAGGGACGAGGAGAGTATTTATAGTCTAGGGGGTGAAAGGGTACATGGGCCTCGGCCCTTTACTGTGCGCAGACAGACGAGCCCGGATGTCTAGGCGTCGGGCCGGATGTCCGGGCGTTAGGCGGGATGTCTGGGCGTTCGTGGAAGGCCGGATGTCCGGGATGGCGGGGGTGGTCTTGCTGCCTTCTGGATAGGTGGAGTCCTAATATCGGGGTAGGACGCCGGATTTCCGGGCCAGGGCTGGACGCCGGAAGTCAGGGCCCTGTAGACTTGGTTGTTGGCTTCTTCCTGCCATAGACACTTCCAGGGGCCAGATGCCCGGGGCCATGGCCGGATGTTCGGGGCCTGGGAGTTGATCTTGACTCCTTCTGTCGGTTCTCTTCATCCATGAACTTGGCACTTATACATCTTCACGGGCATCTTCGGGAGGGTCCTCTTGGTACCTAATCATGCACAACATCTCGGACTTAGGTAGTAGCCATGTCTCGTGCATAGAAAGTGGAAGTTCAGAGCTCTTGTCATTGGTCCAAGTGGTGTCGTTGGAGGTGTAGGTGCGTCCATGGGGATGATCGTGGGATGCTCCGCATCATCCCCCCTCCCTTGGGGAAGATCCGTCCTCGGATTGAAATGCTCATCACCATGGTAGGGCAAGAGATCTTTGAAGTTGAAGATGTCGCTCACGGAGTACTTGTCGCATGGGATGTCGATCTTGTAGGCATTGTTGTTGTAGCGTTCGAGGACCTTGATGGGCCCATCCACGCGTGGTCGAAGTTTGGACTTGCGTTCATTGGGGAAGTGGTCCTTGCGAAGGTGTAGCCACACAAGATCTCCAATGTTGATTACCATGGGGTGCTTGTTAATGTTGCGCTTGGTCGCAAGTCGTTCTACTTGGCGCTCAATGGTGTGCCTTGTATCTTCATGCACCTTCTTGAGATGGTTCACGCATGCACTTGCGTCCATATTGATGCGCTATTGTAGTGGTAGAGGGAGAATCTCCAATGGGGACAAAGGGTTGAATCCGTAGACAACCTCGAAGGGGGACTTGCTGCTTGTTGAGTGTCTTGTGCGGCTGTAGGCGAACTCGGCAATAGATAGGCACGCCTCCCACTCTTTGATGTTCTCCTTGATGAGTACTCGAAGTAGAGTGGAGAGTGTGCGGTTTGTCACCTCCGTTTGGTCGTCGGTTTGTGGATGATACGCTGTGGAGAAGAGTAGCTTGATTCCGAGCTTGTTGCATAGGGTCTTCCAAAAGTAGCTAAGGAACTTGATGTCATGGTCCGAGAATCGTCTTTGGGACTCCATGTAGACGCAATATTTCCCTACAAAAGAGATTGGCAACATGTGAAGCATCGTCTATCTTGTTGCAAGGAATGAAATGTGCCATCTTAGAGAATCGGTCCACAACGACAAATACCGAATCCTTACCATTTCTAGTCATAGGCAAGACAAGTACAAAATCCATGCTAATGTCTTCCCATGGTTGGTATGGAAATTGTAGAGGCATGTAAAGGCCATGGGATTGAGCTTTAGACTTAACTTTGCGACATGTAGAGCATCGGATGGAGAAGCGATATACGTCACAAAACATCTTTGGCCAATAGTAGTTCTTGGAGAGCATGGCGAAAGTCTTGTCGCGTCCAAAATGTCCCATTAAGCCTCCTCCATGAGATTCCTGCAAAAGCAACAAACAAAGAGAAGACTTGGGTATGCAAAGCTTGTTAGCTCTCATAAAATATCCGTCTTTGATGTAATAGCGATCCCAAGGGGTATGCGTCAAGCACTTGGCATAAGGAGTAGCAAAAGTAGGATCATGCTCATAGAAGTCTTTTATGTGCTCAAAGCAAATGACATTCAACTCAAGTTGAGTAAAAAGCATGCATATACGGAAAAGGGCATCCAGCACAATGTTTTCCTTACGGTTAATGTACTTCATGACATAAGGAAAAGATTCAATAAATTGACTCCATTAAGCATGACGCTTGTTCAACTTGGTTTGACCCTTAAGGTACTTGAGCGTTTCATGATCGGTATGAATGATGAATTCATGAGGGTGAAGATGGTGTTCCCATTCATGCAAAATGCGGACTAAAGCATATAGCTCTTTGTCATAGATGGGGTAATTGAGTTGCGCTCCGGAAAGTTTCTCACTGAAGTAAGCTATGGGGCACTTCTCTTGCGTTAACACACCTCCTATGCCATTAGCGCTAGCATCGCAATGAATCTCAAAGGGTTTGTCAAAATTGGGTAATGCAAGCACGGGAGCATGAGTAAGCAAATTCTTAAGCTCATTGAAAGCGGTGTCTTGGGATGGTCCCCAAATAAAAGGCGCATTCTTCTTGCTCAAAGCATGCAAAGGCGACGCAATGGTGCTAAAATCTTTCACAAAGCGACGATAGAAACCCGCAAGGCCAAGAAAGCTATGCACTTGTTGCAAGTTGGTTGGTTGTGGCGATGTCTTAATAGCATTGATCTTGGACTCCTCTACATATGAACACCCTTAGAAGAGACAACAAAACCCAAGAAAACAAGCTTATAAACGCCAAAAAGGCATTTCTCCATATTAGCATAGAGATGCTCTTTTCGAAGAGTTTGTAAAATGGTTCGGACATGGGTGACATGCTCTTTTAGAGACTTGCTAAAAACAAGGATATCATCGAAGTATACCACAACAAACACACCAATGTAAGGGCTAAAGACATGATTCATAAGACGCATAAAAGTACCCGGTGTTTCCGATAGACCCATGGGAATGACTAACCACTCATACAACCCGAACTTGGTTTTGAAAGCGGTTTCCATTCATCACCCTCTTGTATGCGGATTTGATAGTACCACTCTTAAGATCAATTTTTTAGACGATAGTGGCACCACTAAGTACATCAAGCATATCATCAAGGCATAGAATGGGATACCTATAACGAACGGTGATAGCATTGATAGGTCTACAATCGGAGCACATGCAAAAGCTACCGTCTCGTTTTGGCACAAGAATGACCGGGACGGCAAAAGGGCTCAAACTTTCATGCACATGTCCATGGTCTATGAGATGATTTACTTGACTTTGTATTTCTTTGGTTTCTTCGGGGTTGACGCGGTAGGGAGCTTTGTTCGGAAGAGGTGCTCCGGGGATGAGGTCGATGCGGTGCTCGATGCCTCGTAGTGGAGGTAGTCCCGGAGGTAGCTCGTCGGGTAAAACATCGTGAAATTCCTGCAAAAGAGAAGACAACACTAGAGGAAGAGTGAGAGGTGTTAGCTTGTGGTTCATTGGTAGGACACTAGATGGTTTCTCACACACTCCTCTTATCTCACTTTTGGTGGCAAATAGGACTAAGTTCTTTTCGCTCATCTTGGAGGCACTCGATTTGGGCCTGTGGCACTCACTCTCTTTTTGGTGGCTTGCTCTCTCACTATTCTCTCCACGATGGGTGGCTTTCTTGTCGGCGATCACTTGGCTTGGAGACATGGGACGAAGTACGTATTCCTTTCCTTTCATCTTGAAGATGTAGTGGTAAATTCGACCGTTGTGGATGACACCTCTATCAAATTGCCATGGGCTTCCAAGAAGAAGGTGGCAAACGGTCATTAGAACGACATCGCACTCCAAGGTTTCTTCATAGGCTCCATTTTTGAAGGAGACTTGTACTCGATGCTCAACTTGGATAGTGCCGGAATCGCTAAGCCATTGCACTTTGTATGGATGTGGGTGCTTCGTCTTGGGCAATTGGAGCTTGGAGCAAAGTTCTTCACTTGCGAGGTTATGACAACTCCCTCCATCGATGATGACCTTGATGGATCGTCCATTGATGCCGACCTTGGTATGCAAGATGTGGCATCGTCGGTCTTCTTCTTCGTGATGTTGGAGAGTCAAGACCTTGGAGACAACAAGAGCGGGACTTGAATCTTCATCGCAAAAGACTTGTTCCTCTTCATCGCTCACTTGCCGGTGCATGGGGACTTGCTCAAGGGCGTCCATTTCTCCTTCACTCATTGAGTCATAAGTGTCGTAGTTGTTGAGGATCATGGTCCACTTGTTGGTGCACTCATATGACTTGTGGCCTCGGCCTCTGCATGTGAAGCATTTGAAGGAACTTCTCTTGACGGTCTCATTGGTTGGGGTTGAGGATGATGAAGCTCTCGGCTTGAAGTTGCTCATTGTAGGAGGATGACTTGGAGTTGATGAAGCTTTCATGGAACTCGACTTGTCTACATTGCTTTTAGAAGGCTTGGTAGATGGTGTTGGAGCCGTTGAAGCTTCGTTGTTGGAGAGGCCGTAGGACATGGATGAGATCTTGGCATACTTGTAATTGTCGTGCACTTCACATTCCGCTTTTGTAGCTTGATGCACAAGCTCGATGAGGTTTGAGTATGGTTGGATGTCGGCGATCTTCTTGTTAGGATGGTTGAGTCCATTCAAGAAATGTGCCATAGTTTTCTCATCATCTTCCATGACATGCACTCTTATCATGGCAATCTCCATCTCCTTGTAGTACTCTTCAACTCTCTTGGCTCCTTGCTTGAGTAGTTGGAGTTTCTTGAAGAAGTCGTTGTTATAGTAGGTAGGCACAAAGCATGCTCTCATGACATCCTTCATTTGCGCCCAAGTAGTGAAGGGTGGTTCACCTCTTGCCTCACGGCACTCGAGTAGTTGTTCCCACCAAATCAGGATATAGTCTTGAAACTCAAGGGATGCCATCGCGATCTTCTTATATTCTTCATAGTTGTGCAAACGGAAGAGTTTGTCGACCTTGAATGCCCATGAAAGATACTCTTCGGGATCGTCGCTTCCATTGAACTTGGGAATGGTGAACTTTAGCTTGCCGTAGCATTGCTATTCATTGTGTTGGGGTCGGGGATGATGATGTCCATGTTGTTGATGATTGTCAAGCTCGTGTTGCTCTTGGTGAGGAGGGTTGTCAACCTCATGTTGCTCTTGTCATGGAGGATTTCCATTGTCTTCATGCTCTTGATGAAATTGATTTTATTGGTGAGCTTGTGGAGGGGCTTGTCGAGGTCGAGGAGGAACTTGAGGAACTTGACGATGCACGCGAGCTTGAAATCTTCGTTCGTGAGCTTCTTCGCGGAGTGCTTCTTCATGGTCATGAGCTTGTCGGCCTCGGTTGGCTACGTCTCAACTTGAATCTTGGAGGGCTTGTTGCGCCTCAAGTGCTTGAGCTTCATGGAGTTGTTGTTCTTGGCGTTGTGCCTCGGCATCTTGTGCTTCTTGGTGTAGACGTGCTTGCTCTTCCTCTTCGCGTTGGCGTTGTTGCTGCCGTTCTCATGCTAGCACAAAATCCTCTTGGGTTTGGCATTGTCGACGCTCCTGAGAGTCGGTGTCTCATAGAGGATTGCGGCTTGCTTGCCTATCATTGCACGCGGCACAGTGAAGTGTGTTCGATGTCGGTGTCCTTTGAGCCGAAGAGAGTGAAGTTAGAGTGTCGACTTGAGCAGCTCCTTCTTGATGAAGACGAAGTGGAAGAAGAGCGGTTGAGAAAGAAAGCACGGATCTTGTCCATTTTTGCATCATTCTCTTGCTTGTGATCGTCGAGCTTGTCGTCGAAGTAGTCCCTTGTATGTTGCTCGGAGAGTCACAAGTCGGCGGCCAGGTTGTCGATGCGTTCACTCATTGCTTGTTGCTTTTGATGCAAAGCATGATGTGCACCAAAGAGGTGGCTCTTGGTGACGTAGGAGTTCATGTCATCATTGTGTTCAATGAAGAGTGGGTTGTTAGAGGTACTTGGCCTATCCATCATTCCAAGATAAAAATGTGAGTGGTAGAAAGAGAAGAATGAATACCAAATGTACCTTGACCGAAGTTGAAAGTGGATCAATGATCACTCCAATGTGGACAAGGAAATAGCATAATTGGTACCAATTCTTGTCGGTTTCTCACACCTACACAAGTAAAAGCTCATGGTGGAGCTTGGTTAGGATGGTGGCACAAAATTTGATGAAATTGTAAGTGAGCTTCAATAATGTTGGAAAAGATCCGCAAGATTGCAATACAACAAGTAGACCAAGCAATATAAGGTACACGGAAACACACACGCAAAAAGATAAGTGGGGTCGTGCAACCAAGGATGAGCCAAAATGTGGAATCCAAAAAAATGCTCTTGTTGCACAACACTAGAGAGACGCTAGCACGATTGCACAATAGGTGGATACAAAGACTTGTGCACAACCTACTAAGCAAAAATGCGATGACTTCTATCCCAAGTATGCTCTATGCAAGGTGTTTCTATGATATGATCCAAAATGATCTAATATGACAGTCTTAATGTTGTATGATGCTATGGTTCTCTCTTAAAAGCTCTTCGCTTGTCTCTCCCTTTTGCTTAAAAGCTTGTTTGGCTCTTTGTTGTTTGAGCTCTTTTCTCATGCTATGCTTCACGAACCAAGATAGCAATTGTGTATGCAATGACAACCTTGTGACACAAGAGATGATACCAAGATATGCAACAATGATGTATTTATGCTATGTGAAGTATGATCACTAATGTGCATAAGCCTCGTTGCCAGTAATACTCAACGGCCAGTCTCGATGGCTAAGCGACGCAAAGGAGTAAGGATATGATGGCTATCAATGTAATGGCAAGAATGATATGTCCAATACCAAGGTGAGGTTACCGTTTCCTGCGTACGGTATGGTGGTAAAATGGTGGAGCGAATACCAAGATGTAGTCGAGGTGGTCGTTGTTGATGACGGGTCTATGGCGAAGATGAGCGGCGGTGATGTTGATGTCGAACCGTGCCTAAATAGCCGAACCACAAGTACAACACGGAAGCGCAATGCAAATTGTCAAAGCAGATCTTCTCTGAGGCCACCTCTAAATTGATAAATCCTGCTCTTCTTGTCAGGGACATCTTGTTTAGCGAAGCGAGCGAGCCTCTGAAACAGGATGTTGTATTGGTAAACAGACATGCTGCCTTGCTTGGGGTTGCGGAACTCCTCACGCTTACTCGCAGCAACACTTTGTGGAATGTGGTGAGCTTTGAAGTCTCGGCAGAAATCATCCCAGGTAATCACACGACCTCCTCTGGAATCTTTGTATTGTTGATACCACTCATCAGCTTGGTCTTTGAGTTGAAACGAAGCAAACTTGAAAAAGTCCTCAGGCCTGACATTGCTACACTCAAAATGTTTGCAGATATCCACGAGCCAGTCATCGGCGTCTGTGGCCTCGACACAGTTACTGAAGGACTTCGGCTGGTTTGTGAGGAACTGATTGAGGGTAGCAAACTGAGCTTGATTGTTGCCTTGGCCTTGATTTACTTGGTTGCGCTCTTGCAAGATTTGCAAAAGCATCTGAGTGTTGGCGTTGGTCGCGGCCATGACAGCTTTCCATGCCTCCGGAGGTGGAGGTGGTGGCGGAGGTTCCAGATTCTGCCGCGTTGGAGGAGCCATCCTGAAGAGGTTGACATCCATTAGCATCTTGACAGACATATATTCAAGCTGAATCAATGGATCGAAATTGCAACATATAGCCTTAACATTCAAACAAGAATGAACGAATGAATTCCAAAGTAAATCATCACAGTTCCATAAGTTGAGAAGCCACTTAGATAATGGTAGAGGAATAAAGAAACAAGGATTACCCTATCACAAACCAAGTATCTGCGGGAAGAAAATACTAGAGCTACATGAATTCCCACCTATAAAACTCCCAAAACATTCTAGTTATGCAATCAGGTGTTGGGGATACAAGGGAAGCATAATATCTCACCCAAAACTAGCAAATCCTACATCCAGGTATATCCATCCTTCAGCACATAACCAAGAAATCTTCGGAAATCATTTACCACAACCTTCGAAAAGCATCCGTTATACGAGTTATGGAAATACTCCCGAACTCCCACCGCAGTACTGGGTGGCGTCGAGGTTATCTCACCAACAATTGCATAAAGGAGATTTTCGATGTCGGCGAAACTCAGGTATTCCAGAACTGCAACGATAAAATTGTGACGACAACACCTCGGAGCTCAACTCCCCGGGACACTGCCACAACCCCTAAATGTTAGGAGGCACCAAGAATAATGTTCTTGTCACAAAACCATCGGAACGATTCCAAGATACCCGCGTGATCCTAAATTTTTTTAGTGAAATTTGAGGAGAGAAGATTCAA
This sequence comes from Triticum monococcum, assembly GCA_034509565.1. Lineage (NCBI taxonomy): Eukaryota > Viridiplantae > Streptophyta > Magnoliopsida > Poales > Poaceae > Triticum > Triticum monococcum. The sequence continues at coordinate 345,483,470 of CM067847.1, forward strand.
AACTCTACGCCAAGAGGCCTGACCAGAGCGGCGATGGGACTGAGGAGTAAAAAGAATCCTACTCTCCGATATATATAATCCTATAAGACTCAAAACATTTTATTCTAGACTCAACAACATCAGCGATTCGATCAAGCAGGGGGCTCCTATGTCGGGGAAGGCTCTGATTACCAACTTGTAACACCCACGATGCGGCTATATCTCCCACGTGTTGGAGCACGACTTAGAGGCATAACCGCATGGCAGGCATGTCGCAAGAGGGGTAATCTTTACACAACCCATGGACTGAATAAGAAAGGGATAAAGAGTTGGCTTACGATCGCCACTTCACACAATACATAAATATAGCATTACATCATCTAGAATACAATCAAGGTCTGACTATGGAACCAAAATAAAGAAAGACAACCCCAAATGCTAGATCCCCGATCGCCCCAACTGGGCTCCACTACTAATCATCTGGAAAAGATACATAGTAACGTCCCGAATCCTCGTCGAACTCCCACTTCAGTTCGGTAGTGTCCCCTGCACTGGCATCATCGGTACCTGCATCTGTTGGGAAGTAATCTGTTAGTCACAGGGACTCAGAAATCTCACACCCTCACGATCAAGACTATTTAAGCTTATGGGTAGGAGCGAGAAGAGAAGCAAAGCACGGTTGAGAGGCTATAATGATCAAGAAGTGATCCTGAAACTACTTACGTTCAAGCATAACACGAGACCATGTTCTCTTCTCGGACTCCGAGGAAAAGAGACCATCACGGCTACACACATGGTTGATTCATTTTAATTAAGTTAAGTTTGAAGTTCTCTACAACCGGATATTAACAAATTCCCATCTGCCCATAACCGCGGGCATGACTTTCGAAAGTTCAAAACCCTGCAGGGGTGTCCCAACTTAGCCCATCACAAGCTCTCACGGTCAACGAAGGATATTCCTTCTCCCAGGAAGACCTGATCAGACTCGGAATCCCGGTAACAAGACATTTCGATAATGGTAAAACAAGACCAGCACCGGATGGGCAAGACGTCGGGTAGGCATAAACCCTGGTTGCCCAGGGGGCGCCGGACATCGCCCAGTTTGGACCAACACTCAGAGGAGGATTGCCCGGGGGTTTAAAATAAAGATAACCCTTGAGTCCATGGAACCCAAGGGAAAAGGCTTAGGTGGCAAATGGTAAAGCCAAGGTTGGACCTTGCTGGAGGAGTTTTATTCAAGGTGAACCGTCAAGGGGTTCCCATTATAACCTAACCGCGTAAGGAATGCAAAATCAAGGAACATAACCCCCGAATGATGGAAACTAAGGCGGCAAGAGTGGAACAAAACACCAGGCATAAGGCCGAGCCTTCCACCATTTACCAAGTATATATATGCATTAAAGTAAACAAGATATAAAACAATATCCATGTTCCAACAGGGAACAAACTCCATCTTCACCTGCAACTAGCAACGCTATAAGAGGGGCTGAGCAAAGCGGTAACATAGCCAAACAATGGTTTGCTAGCAAAAAGGTGGGTTAGGGGCTTGGCAAGGCAATATGGGAGGCATGATATAGCAAGTGGTAGGTATCGCGGCATATCAATAGAGGGAGCAACTAGCAAGAAAAAATATAAGTGATTTCGAGGGTATCGTCATCTTGCTTGCAAAGTTCTCCGAGTTGACGAAAACTTGATCCTCGTAAGCGTACTCAACGGGTTCCTCGATCACGAACTCGTCTCCCGGCTCTACACAAGGCAAGAACACAAGCAATGGAAAACAACAATCAACCACGGTGCAATCCACAAGAAACATGATGCAAAACATGGCATGATATGCGAGATGTGATATGCAATGCAGACGCGTGCACCGGAAGGAAAATATTGATCAAGGCATCAACTTGGCAAACCAAGTGTGCCGCTGGAAAGATGAGTTGATTTTAGTCGAAATCGATATAAAGATCACTGAAATCGGATGCACGGTTTGCAAATGGAAAGCAAAACAAGAATGGCACAATTCTGTGATTAACAAGACGATGCCATCTAGAACACAACAAGAAACTAAGCTACTGCACTCCAACATAGCAACAAAGCACATGGCAGTGATCTACTAGATATGCTTGTCAAAAGATGAACACTCAGCTACGGCTAAGTCTCACAAGAGCATGTTCAAACAAGCATGGAAAAAGTGCAAAAGATATCAGCTTCAAACACTTAGTGAAAATACTAACATGCCAGGAATTAACATCAGGAAGCAGTGTTTAGAGAAAGCAAACAACATGCTACAGGAACAGAACATAGCAATACAAGGCATGTCATGAATCTAATCAAAGCATAGCACAAAGTCCCTAACTGACCATAAGCCAAAAAGGATAAGAAGATATGATGGCACCCATGTAAACATAGCAAGTTTCGTTAACAGATTCAGACTTGGCAGAAAACTAGACATGACAAAAATAGAATAACGAAGGCATCTTTGCGAGCTCGATTCACTCACCACAAGGCATTGCATGACAAACTAAGCATACTACCAGAACGAAGACATGATAATAAGGCTAACAGTGGCAAGAACAATTTTATAGCATGCTTGGATCAACTACAACATCAATGGAAAAATTGATTAACACGTAAACAATTTGCCAGGAACATTTTATAGCAAAAGTAGAGCAAGATTAAGTCGTGCTAGGGAACTCCATAATTGCAAACAGGGGCATGGATGTATAGAGCATAACCATATGTCAAAATTATCCTTATTGAAGATACTCAAAACAAGCATGGATCACTCTGTAGCATCATGAATACATGTCATAAAAATAACAGCAGGGAAATGACTGAAATTCTAAGTCCCTGAAATCAGCAATATCACGAGAGCTATGTTGCATGCTTGTGCTAGTCACCACATTGATCACAAAAATACAAGGCATACACCCCTATGATGAGAGCACGACCTCGGACGCGCCGATGTTTTGTCCCGATCTTTTACGATGCAAAACTCCTCCAAGATCCACCGATAAAGTAATACTCCCAATTACACGAGCAGTACGCGTAACCTGAAGCAGGGGTGACGACGACCAACGGACAATCCCTCGACACACGAGAAACCTCCCGTCGTAGTAGATGTAACCAGCACGCAACCCGTCGGTGATGACGAACCTCAAGTCGAGTGCAACTTTCACGCAGAAAATTTCACACAAAAGAAATAACAACGACACTCAAAGAGGGCCGCTTAATAGTCGATACACATATTGTCTAAACCGTAGAAAAACAACCTCTGTACAATGGACGATGCCAGCCCGTTTTATAGGTGACACACCAGGTCGTTTCAAACCGACTCACAAGCAAAAAGGTAGGAAATCTGATACGGACTCTTTGTTCAACTAAGAAGATATTTTCCTAACTAATTATCCAGCCACCTTGATCACATAGCAACCGAAACATGACACGTAACTAGTACTAGCTCTAGACCTGCCTGAGAAAGATGCCATGCATGTACCTAGCGTTCGCACCATGGAAGGAAAAACACATCATGTAGCTAGTTGCTTGTTTATTTCTTGCCATAGATCAAAACACAACCTGTTCGGGGGAGTTCTGAAAGTTGGTCTGATCTCTTCTTGTGGTGGAGGCATCTGGAGCAACATAGAACCAACCAAAACTTGTCTCTTTGAAGCACCATGGTCCAAGTCTCTTTCCTTTTGTGTAGCATATGAAATATCTTGAAATATTTCCGTACGTGAAACAATAGCTTTACCACTAATGGCCACATCATCCTCTCCCTCTTGAAACAAAGCCGTCCTCGGCTTCATGATAGCTTTAGGGGCCTTTTTCTTTACTAAAAGAATATCACCCCCCCCTCCACTTGAAGAGAAACCGTCTTCGGTTTCATGTTTTTCTTGGGAGCCCTCTCCTTGCGCACTGTCAATACCACATCCGAGTGGATTATTTTTTCATTCATCGATTTAAGTGTCCTTAGTGCGCCATTATGAATAAAAGTGTATGTGTTGGTCCTTCCAGCATGCTGCACACTACGGTCATACTGCCAAGGTCGGCCTAGTAGTAAACCGCAAACTTCCAACGGCAAAACATCACATTCCACCTCATCGACATACTGTCCAACTAAAAATGGTACACGTACTTTATGTGTAACTTTGAGCTTCTCACAATTGTTCAACCACTCTAAATGATATGGTTTATCATATCGCCATGCGGACAAACCAAGCTTCTCCACCAACGTGTTGCTAATGCCATTAGTGCAACTACCTCCATCAATAATTAACTTGCACTCCACACCCTTAATGTCACACTGAGTTTGAAATAAACTCATGCGCTGACCTCTGTCTACTATCAATTCATCTCCATCATGTACCCTCTTAAGTTGCATATTCAGCCCACTCGTTGTTACTGCTGGTTTCTCTTTGTTCTTCTCATGTGAAGAAATATTTTTAGTTCCAACAAGACTATCCTCCGCCTTTTTCTTTTCTAGCAAGATCTGCTCTACTTCTTTCTTTGCATTAATTGCAGCATGTGCTCGGTCTCTTCTCTTACGATCTTCCAAATATTGTTCGGAAGAGTATGCTTCAAAATAAATCCATCGACCATTACGAAAAATCTGAAATTTCCTCCAGGAAAAATAGCCAGATTTATCAATTTGTAGCTCCCTCTTTTTTGTCCAAGATTTACCAAGTATCAAGCTACACAAATACATATGATATGGAAGAACATCACAGAAAACTGAATTGGTAAATCCACAAAATCTAAAAGTCACCTCTACTTGATGTTTTATTGTCACAAATTTTCCCTGCCATCTGAGCTTATATGGGTCTGGATGCTCTATTACTACTAGCTTCAATGCATCAACCAAGGTTTGGCTCACCAAATTTATTTCTAAAGAACGACCAAACATTGCAGAACAAGTAGTTCGCCCAACCTTCACTCCTGTGTAGATTTGAAACCATGAAAGGGCTCGTGACGGATCCTTCTCACATTGGGACATCTCACCATCAAAATAATACTCCATCCTCTTCGCAGTTTTAGAATCTGTATGAACAAGTTAAAGAGAAAATTTGCACCGTAATAAACCCAGTGCTCTGATACCAACTGATGAGAGCACGACCTCGGACGCGCCGATCTTTTGTCCCGATCTTTTACGATGCAAAACTCCTCCAAGATCCACCGATAAAATAATACTCCCAATTACACGAGCAGTACGCGTAACCTGAAGCAGGGGTCATGACGACCACCGGACAATCCCTCGACACACGAGAAACCTCCCGTCGTAGTAGACGTAACCAGCACGCAACCCGTCGGTGATGACGAACCTCGAGCCAAGTGCAACTTTCACGCAGAAAATTTCACACAAAATAAATAACAACGACACTTAAAGAGGGCCGCTTAATAGTCGATACACATATTGTCTAAACCGTGGAAAAACAACCTCCGTACAATGGACGATGCCAGCCCGTTTTATAGGCGACACACCAGGTCGTTTCAAACCGACTCACAAGCAAAAAGGTAAGAAATCTGATACGGACTCTTTGTTCAACTAAGAAGATATTTTCCTAACTAATTATCCGGCCACCTTGATCACATAGCAACCGAAACATGACATGTAACTAGTACTAGTTGTAGACCTGCCTGAGAAAGATGCCATGCATGTAGCTAGCGTTCGCACCATGGAAGGAAAAACACATCATGTAGCTAGTTGCTTGTTTATTTCTTGCCATAGATCAAAACACAACCTGTTCGGGGGAGTTCTGAAAGTTGGTCTGATCTCTTCTTGTGGTGGAGGCATCTGGAGCAACATAGAACCAACCAAAACTTGTCCCGTTGAAGCACCATGGTCCAAGTCTCTTTCCTTTTGTGTAGCATATGAAATAGCTTGGAATATTTCCGTACGTGAAACAATAGCTTTACCACTAATGGCCACATCACCCTATGAAGACGGCATGGCACAGCCCAAAACACATGTAGAGCTCATGCCCATATGCAGCACACAACAAATGTAGCAAAAATGACAAATGCTCATACTCTGCCAAGAATCAGCACCTAACATTTTATAGCACTCTTGCATCAGTCATTTGGGCATCAAGATGGACTCAAACAAGCATGGAACAATGGAACAAAATGAAGAGAACATCCTGATAAGCACAAAACGGAGCAGTATGCAAAAAGTTATGGCATGATGAACAGGGCCTGAAATTGTAGCAGAAAAAGGACTTAGTGGATTTTCGGGGTCAACCTCTGGATCTAGATCTAGGGTTTGCTCTTGGGGCGGATCCCGAGGTTCACCGGAGTGAGCTTGAACTTGCCGGAGATGGGCGCCGGGGTGGATGGAGATGGCCGGAACGATTGGGGCTTGCCGGATCTGGAGGAGAAGGACGGGAGGACCGAATCCGGTCGCTGGGGCGCAGCTCCCGCGGCGGCGAACGACGGAGACGGCAGGGCAACGCGGCTGGAGACGACAGGGCGGCGGTCAGCGGCGAGACCCTCAGGCGGCGGCGCGCACTTGGTTGGGCGGCGAAAGGAGCGAGGTGGCGTGCGGGCCGGGAGGAGAGGCGGCGGCAGTGACGACTGGGCCTCGGGGGGCCACAGCGTGCCGGCGGCGCTGGGGCGGCTCGGGGCCACGTGGCGCGCTCTGAGAGGCTCGGGGCTGTCAGGACCCCGATTCCAAGTCACATCGATCTAGCCGGTAACACCTCATATCACTTTGCGGCCTCACGCACGGTATTCCCACGGGTGTCGCCTTACCATGGCCCGGGACCGTTTACGCCTTTTGGCTCACGTATATGATAGTGTTGCTAGCATCCATATGACAGAGAACCTAGGCCGACATGGCTAGTCGTGAACCCAAAGGGGCACTAACCAATGGGGACAGGCATACATGAATCACATCGAGCATGTCGCTCAGCAGCGTGTGAATCTGGACTATAGCACTTGGCTAACAGGACTCCGGGAACCCGGGCTGTAGCAGGCTAGGCAGGACTCCGGATGTCACCGCGTGACATTTCCCCGAAGGGACAAACACAGGAACGAAGTGAAACACATGCCGGCCAGTAAGGTATCCTGAGTAGTAGTGCTGGGCTAACAGGACTCTGGTGAACCGGGCTGTAGCGGACTACTATGGCTCATGGAAGCACTTAGACTACATTTCCCCATAAGAGAGGCTGTCAAGGCTAAACAACTAGATTGTCGGATCCCACACATACCAAGCATTTCAATCATACACACAATATGCTCGATATGTGTAAATACAACATGGCATCACAACATAACTCTACAACTCAAGTATTTATTCATTAGGCTCCGTGGAGCGAGATATTACAAACATGGGTCTCATGACCCAACATTCAAAGCGTACAAGTCAAAGCATATGCGGAAGCTTAACATGTCTGAGTACAGACATGTACAAATGAAAAAGGCTAAGAAGCCTGACTAACTACCAGATCCTGCCGAGGGCACAAGATCATAGCTGAGGTATCAAGCTAAACGTCGAAGTCCACGCGGAACTACCAGCGAGACTGAAATCTCTCTGCAAAACATAAATTAGGCAAACGTGAGTACAAAGGTACTCAGCAAGACTCATCAGAACTAGCTACATATGCATCGGTATCCACAAGGGGGGGTGGAGTTTAACTGCAGCAAGCCAGCTTTGACTTAGTGGCTAACCTGAACTACGACTGCAAGCAACTCTTTTGAGGTGGCGCACACGAGTCCACATATTCACCATTCAATACACCACTATGGATCCGCTCCCGTCTCCCTACGAGAAGGCCATCCATAGCACTCACACTTATCTTGCGAGTTTTAGAGTATCCACTTTCACTTGTCTATGAACTGTTATAGGCAACCCAGAAGTCCATTACCGCGGACACGGCTATTCGAATAGATGATGTTAACCCTACAGGGGTGTACTTCTTCACACACGCTCTCACCACTTACCGCCGTTTACACGACATGTACTCGGCAACCTTCAGGCGGAAGCCCAACGAGGGTGTCGGCCACGGCCTACCTAAACACTCAAGTCTCTAGTCCAGGTTTATCGCCTATCCAGGTTCCATCCGCAGGGTGTCCGGCCGAGGTTTCCACATACGGCCCCGAATGATGTGAATAGGGTTCTCGAGACACCAAACGGGCGCCTGGTACACCGTGCCATAGTGTATCTACCGCATCATAGCCCACCCCTAGGGTCAGCGCTACGCACGGCTGCCAATACATATCCTATAACGACCAGAAACTAGTTGCAACTCCTCGACAGAGGACAAGGGTGATCAAGAAGCCGAGAGGTTCCATTGGTTTCCATTGCTGACGAAGCGTGGTAGTAACTGTTTCATGGATCACAAACACAAAACTCAGTTCCTGAGGACGGTTTCAATGAAACAACCCACCATGTACTCCTACATGGCCTCTCATCGCTACCTTTACCAAAACGTGTTCACACACTTAGCTCACACACAGTAGGACATGTTCACACACCTCCGATTCATTCCTGATGAATCAGACCTGACACAACTCTATGCAATAGCAGGCATGAAAAACAAGCATGAATGAGTAGGCACATCAGGGCTCAAACAACTCCTAGTCATGCTAGTGGGTTCCATCTATTTACTATGGCAATGAGAGGTCATGCAGAGGATAAGGGGTTCAACTACCGCAACAAGTAACAGATGAATCGCTATTGTCCTAATGCAGTAAAGAGAGCAGGAGTGAGAGAGCGGGATTGTATCGGAATGGACAAGGGGGTTTTGCTTGCCTGGCACTTCCGAAGATAGTATATCTCTTCATCAGTGTCATCGATCATGTCGTCGGAAACATCGTCGTCTGAGAGGGGACGGTTACCGGCAAACAGGGAAGGACACAATCAATGCAATGCAACAATATGATGCATGATCATGACATGGCAATATGTTGTGATTTGGGCTAATGCAACAGAAAGTCATTTTAATTGAAGTGGAATTCAAAACTATATGAAATTCCAACTCCAAACCTATTATGAAATTTGCCCTAATCATGTTTCATCCTAAACAGTGAGGTTAACTTTCTCAAACATGCATGAAAATGGTACAGATGGATTCCTTGAATTTTTCTGATAATTTTTCATATATAAATTATTTCATTTGGAGTTACGGTTGAATTTCTATGATTTTTAGAAGTTTTGGACAATTTCTGGAATTTCCTGAATTTAAAATTAATCCAGAAAATTAGTTATGGCGTCAGCACTACGTCACTGTGATGTCAGTAGGTCAACTGAGTTGCCCCGGGTCAAACCTGGCCAGTGGGTCCCACTGGTCAGTGTCAGAGTGCTGGTTAGGGTCGCTGACGTGTGGACCCAGTCAATGGCCATGTCAGCATGGTCAAAGATGACACGTGGGGCCACCAAGATTAAGTTAAATCTAAGTCCTGTGGTTAATTAAGGGACGGGGCCCGCTGTCAGTGCCTTGGGAGGTTAATTAGCGGGTGATTAGCCTTTAACTAAGTGGCCACGTCAGCACGGCTGGGGATTAGCCGCCGGCGACCTCAACAGACGGCGGAGGCACGCCGGAATCGCTCCTCCGGCGACGGTTTGATGCGCGGGAGGGATCTACGGGTTCCTGGCAATGTGGTGCTTCTAGTGGTGGTGGTGGATGGTGTTGGAGTGGCCGGAGAGTGGCCGGCAACGAGCTTTAGCGGCGGCCGGAGCTCAGGCGAGCTTGGGTTCGGCGATGCGGGGCACGGAAGGAACCATGGGTGGTCGTAATAGACTCGCTGGAGTGCGGTGAGTGCAGCCGTGAGCTCGGATGCGGGCTTGCGCGGCCGTAGCCATGGCTACGCCATGGCCAGCGGTGAGAGGCTTCAGTCATGGTTGGGGATCGGGGCTAGATCACGCGAGGGATGACGGGGCAAGGGGGAATCAGGTCAACGGCTCACCGCAGAGCTGCAGGATGGTTAGCGGGCTCGGGGGCGCGGAGACGGCGGCGAATCGAAGGTGAGGTTGCCGGTGGCCGAAGCTAGAAGACGAGCTCGGGGACGACGCTACAGGGCTCCCGCGGTCGAATGGGTTGGTGTAGATGACGCAGAAGGCGATGGCGGTTCCTCTGGAAGCAACAGCGAGGTGCGGGGTGGACGATGGCCCCGGTGGTGCTCGTCGGCGCTCTCGGGTGCCCGTGGTCGAGCAGAGGAGGGGGAGGGAGTCCAGAGCGAGAGAGGGGGAGTGAGAGGGGGTCAGGGGTGTCGTGGCGGCGACCAGGCAGTCGAGGGGGGGGGGGGGGGGCACGCAGGCATGGAGGAGCCAGCGCGGCTCGCCGGCCATCGGGCACACAGCTGCTTCTCCTCCTGGCAGGAGGAAGAATACAGTGCTGCCCCTGGTGGGCCGGGCTGGCTTTGGCCAGTAGGCCACTACAGTGGTGGGCTGCACGGTAAGGTTCCTCTCTTTATATATATATATTTCATGTTTTCTATTATTTTGCAACTTTGTGGCTTTATGAAAAATACTTAGATACTTCCAAAAATCACCAAACTGCTCATGCTCACTGTATGGAATAAACCCAACATGAAACATTTTAGTTTGGGATTATTTGGACATTATTTCTTATATAACAGAAATAATTCCAACCCAAATATATTATTGATTTAAATCAAAGGCCCAAATAAATTATTTCTGTGACTCCCAAAATATTTGTTTGAATTTCACCTCATGCCAATATTTTCACAGAATAACAGGAACATTTTCTTGGACTCATTTGATGAGATTTAAATGTTGGTTATTTTTAGAGGTTTTCTAAGGCTTGGAAAATTCCTCAGTTCAAATTTCAATTGAATTTAAACATGATGCAGCAACCAAACTAGTCCAAGGCCAGAGTAAAGCTAGGGCTGTGACAACTCACCCCCACTAAACAAGAATCTTGTCCCGAGATTCAAGACGTAAGGTAAGAAGATAGAGGGACACAAGCTAACACAATCTTCATGATCTAGATGTCTTTCTTGAGGATATTTATTCATTGCGTCATCTTGATCTTGATGTCTTTGCTTTTGGGATCTTCATCCAGCATGATGACGGCAGAAAGAAATTCTACAGGAATCGACCTCTTCGGAGATCGAGCACTCAAGATCAACTCATGGGTTGAGATATAAAACATTTCTTTAGCTGAGACACGAAACACACATCAGGGGTGATGGAAAGAAGCGGATGATAAAGGTTCAAATTTGGTAGGCAACAATTCCACGCTTAAGTAGGATGGTGCATGGTTTCAAAGTACCGAGGAGATAATTGCCATGATACCATAACGAGACATCTTAAGGAAGGTGACTCGCAGAAATATTCCCTTAAGTGGCAAAAAGAATTACTTTTGATTCAGAGATCATTGAAACTCTTCATACCAGCTTAAGGAAATTTACAATTGATCGTTCGAGAAAGCTCGAAGAGATGGCATAATTGGACTAGGATGGATGATGTGGACTACCTTGTTGAAGACAACACAATGGATGATTTTTGCTTATCATAGGAGATGGATGGGACCCATGGTAAGTCCATTTTTTGAAGATGATCCTGGACAACTACTACTGAGATGCAAGTTGGGAACAAAATGCAAATGCTGGGAATGATTCTGGTAACTGGGGAAAAACTCCACAATCGAGAGTGTTTCTAATGTTTCAATGGTTATAGAATCATCGAAGAAACTGAGAGCACAAGGATCTCTAAGGAACAACTTCTATAATAAGTCACATGAAATCCTCATGGAAAGATGGGCAAAGATACTATAATGACAGATCTTCTGCTAGGTGTGACGGCTTGAATATCAACCCTGTCGGGACCTACATCATAGATCCTGGAAAAGTTCCAACCATCATATCTGCCAGAGATTCAGATCTGGTTGGTAATAGGATATTTCTAACAGCATGTCTGGTAAAGAGAGTTTGCAACACAAACCGACGAGACGACGTTGCGAGATTCTCAGAAAATGAACTACGATAGTAAGCTCCAAAACATGAGCTGGTTTTGCTACAAACCTGTGAACACGCTGTCCCAGACAAGCATGACCACGTAGTAGTCTTATAATAAAACACTACCGAGTCCAGATGGGGATCCATCATCGAGGATATCGAAGTCCTTGTGTAAGTCTAGCTCTTAAGAAGAAACTTCTTCTCCTTGAACAAATCAATCAGTGGCTTGGTGTGCTAGGGATTCATGTAGAATGAAGGTTGCAAGTCTCCAGACCACAGAATACTTCGCACGTATGCATGACTGACTTGGGATGATTCCAGAGAAGGCGAGACAAACTTTCCCAAATTCATGGCGGCAACTTGCTTTAAATGCACGTGAACTAGAGGAAGTCACTTCTAATACCAAACATATGCTTCATGAGCTAGCATGAAGAAATGCTTTCAAAGTTTCCAACACTAGCTTAATGTTCAACATGAATCATGGATAAGATGAAAATATTGTTGATGGGCTCAACAACAGATCATCCAGATTTCCATGAAGATGGAATTCCATAATTATGTGAACAAGGTGATAGCATTGGTCAGACCCAAAAGATATAACGGTGTATGCTCGAGGAAACAACCACGAGTAAGACAACATTATGCACATCGTTGGTTCGCATCTGACTTGACGATAGCCCACATTCAAATCAAGGTTTTGGACAAGACGATAGATTCAACAACCGATCCCAAGGAACAATCGATGAAATTAACATCTTTCTTCAACACACACACACACAAGGATATCCCTTTGGAAAAACCAAATTCGGCAAAGCCTTTTATCTTCCAACTCTCCAAGTTGTTGTTTAGCTTAACCATCTAGCTCAGGGGTATCCAACATAGATTCTTGGAGAAGGGGTGGTTTATAGAAAAACCAACATGATCACGAACTCAACATAGTGATCAGGGAACAACCTGGTAATACTTCCGAAAAGATATTCGAAAAATCACGAACCACCGATATGTTATTAAGCCCGAGAACAATCTTGCTTTTCAGGGAAAGACGATATGATCAAATAAGCAAGGGATTGAAAAATCCTAACTCATTGATTGAAGAGTGCACCGGAAATAAGGACAAGGTAGCACAATCAATCCTAGAATAGTGTTTCGATAACCAACACGCTAAGAATGATATTAGTGTCCATTAACTACCGAGCAACACGGTTGCTAGGAGTATTGATTTCACACATCATGGTTCACTTGCCGGCATTCCGGTTGCGACAACACGGGACCGAGGAATGAAAAATTATGGCGAGAAGTATCACTGTATCAAGAGTTCATAGGAGGTTGTGCAATTCCTATGATATTCCTGACATAAAGAGGGCAATGCTTAAGGGTTGAACAGAATCAAAAGCTGGATTGTCACTTTGATCTACGGGATACAACTGCTTTGACCCAATCCTGGATATGGATGAGGTACTGGAGTTTGTTTCTCCTAGTCATTCCGGAATGGAATGGCTTGACAGATCACATGAATAATAGGCATCGATAACACCAATGCACAACTACTCTTGACCAATAATTGATGGACGAGGTTCAGAATACAACTAAAGAGTATCAATTCAAGGAACATATAACTTTCTGAGTTGTGGATGCATAGATTAATATGTCGAACCAAGTTCAATAGGTTTCTTCCAGATAACCCATGCAGGAAGGTAGAACTGGCGGAATCACAATACAGAATGGGGAACTCATCAAGAGCACTCTGGTTGTGATCTTTTGATCCAACAAACTTCTGCCATAAGTGGTTCATAGTATTTGGAAGGAGGAAATACCACGGATCTCAAGGACTATCACAAAGGTTACTAATATCCTAAAGGAACTAGCAACACTATCAACATGAGATAAGTAGGGGGAATCTCGGGTTCAAGAACCCATGAATAGAATACCTACCACTACATGGCATCACGGGATGCTTTTGAGAATGGTGGCCAGAATCATCACACCGGGAACACAAAACATGGCTAGATTACTAGGTGACTCCCTAAAACACCTAGGTCCATAAAAATAGCTCCAACATATATGTCGAGGCAACAGAGTACCTCAACTCACCGATTAGTGTGATTAATCTGGCCCAATTGGACATCAGGAACAGGAGGAAGGGGTTTGCAAATGCATCAGACTACATAGAAACCTGGGATGACTCGGACAGCATAACGGCTATAAATGCTCAAAAAGATTTGAGACATCCTGCAAAATGGTGGCATGACCACTCAACATCATAATATCAAGGTTCCGAGACCAATTATGAACACACGGAAGTACTGGAAACTGAACTGCGGCATGAATCCATCAATCCTATAAGTTAACGGGTTAGCAACACGTCATCCTGATAGATAGAGGAGAAAGCCTAGTTTCTTAACCCCGTAGAAAAGAAGAGGTTGACACAGATCAGAAGGGCACAAGGTAAAGGAGTAAAAAGAGCCTTACGTTCCCTTCCACAATCAATTCCCTTACATAACTAAAGCATTTCTAGACTCGACTTCGACCAGTTTGGCTTGGTAATCCTACAGGCAGTCAAGCTCTGATACCAAAGCTGTCAGGACCCTGATTCCAAGTCACATCGATCTAGCCGGTAACACCTCATATCACTTTGCGGCCTCACGCACGGTATTCCCATGGGTGTCGCCTTACCATGGCCCGGGACCGTTTGCGCCTTTTGGCTCACGTATATGATAGTGTCGCTAGCATCCATATGACAGAGAACCCGGGCCGACATGGCTAGTCGTGAACCTAAAGCGGCACTAACCTATGGCGACAGGCATACATGAATCACATCGAGCATGTCGGTCGGCAGCGTGTGAATCCAGACTGTAGCACTTGGCTAACAGGACTCCGGGAACCCAGGTTGTAGCAGGCTAGGCAGGACTCCGGATGTCACCGCGTGACATTTCCCCGAAGGGACAGACACAGGAACGAAGTGAAACACATGCCGGTCAGTCAAGTATCCTGAGCAGTAGTGCTGGGCTAACAGGACTCCGGTGAACCGGGCTGTAGCGGACTACTATGGCTCAGGTAAGCACTTAGACTACATTTCCCCACAAGAGAGGCTGCCAAGGCTAAACAACTAGATTGTCGGATCCCGCACATACCAAGCATTTCAATCATACACACAATATGCTCGATATGTGTATATACAACATGGCATCACAACATAACTCTACAACTCAAGTATTTATTCATTAGGCTTCGAGCAGCGAGATATTACAAACATGGGTCTCATGAGCCAACATTCAGAGCATACAAGTCAAAGCATACGCGGAAGCTTAACATGTCTGAGTACAGACATCTACAAATGAAAAAGGCTAAGAAGCCTGACTAACTACCAGATCCTTCCGAGGGCACAAGATCATAGCTGAGGTATCAAGCTAAACGTCGAAGTCCACGCGGAACTACCAGCGAGACTGAAATCTCTCTGCAAAACATAAATTAGGCAAACGTGAGTACCAAGGTACTCAGCAGGACTTACATCAGAACTAGCTACATATGCATCGGTATCCACAAGGCGCGGGGGGGGGGGGGGGGTGGAGTTTAACTGCAGCAAGCCAGCTTTGTCTTAGTGGCTAACCTGAACTACGACTACAAGCAACTCTTTTGAGGTGGCGCACACGAGTCCACATAATCACCATTCAATACACCACTATGGATCCGCTCCCGTCTCCCTACGAGAAGGCCATCCATAGCACTCACACTTATCTGGCGGGTTTTAGAGTATCCACTTTCACTTGTCTATGAACTGTTATAGGCAACTCAGAAGTCCATTACCACGGACACGGCTATTCGAATAGATGATGTTAACCCTGCAGGGGTGTACTTCTTCACACACGCTCTCACCACTTACCGCCGTTTACACGACATGTACTCGGCAACCTTCAAGCGGAAGCCCAATGAGGGTGTCGGCCACGGCCTACCTAAACACTCAAGTCCCTAGTCCAGGTTTATCGCCTATCCAGGTTCCATCCGCAGGGAGTCCGGCCGAGGTTTCCACATACGGCCCCGAACGATGTGAACAGGGTTCCCGAGACACCAAACAGGCGCCCGGTACACCGTGCCATGGTGTATCTACCGCATCATAGCCCACCCCTAGGGTCAGCGCTATGCACAGCCGCCAACACATATCCTATAACCACCAAAAACCAGTTGCAACTCCTGGACGGAGGACAAGGGTGATCAAGAAGCCGAGAGGGTCCATTGGTTTCGGGCCCAATGCGTGGTAGTAACTGTTTCATGGATCACAAACACAGAACTCAGTTCCTGAGGACGGTTTCAATGAGACAACCCACCATGTACTCCTACATGGCCTCTCAGCGCTACCTTTACCAAAACATGTTCACACACTTAGCTCACACACAGTAGGACATGTTCACACACCTCCGATTCATTCCCGATGAATCAGACCTGACACAACTCTATGCAATAGCAGGCATGAAAAACAAGCATGAATGAGTAGGCACATCAGGGCTCAAACAACTCCTACTCATGCTAGTGGGTTTCATCTATTTACTATGGCAATGACAGGTCATGCAGAGGATAAGGGGTTCAACTACAGCAACAAGTAACAGATGAATCATTGTTGTCCTAATGCAGTAAAGAGAGTAGGAGCGAGAGAGCGGGATTGTATCAGAATGGACAAGGGGGTTTTGCTTGCTTGGCACCTCCGAAGATAGTATATCTCTTCATTAGTGTCATCGATCACGTCGTCGGAAACATCGTCGTCTAAGAGGGGACGGTTACCGGCAAACAGGGAAGGACACAATCAATGCAATGCAAACAATATGATGCATGATCATGACATGGCAATATGTTGTGCTTTGGGCTAATGCAACAGAAAGTCATTTTAATTGAAGTGGAATTCAAAACTATTTCAAATTCCAACTCCAAACCTATTATGAAATTTGCCCTAATCATGTTTCATCCTCAACAGTGAGGTTAACTTGCTCAAACATGCATGAAAATGGTACATATGGATTCCATGAATTTTTCTGATAATTTTTCATATATAAATTATTTCATTTGGAGTTACGGTTGAATTTCTATGATTTTTAGAAGTTTTGGACAATTTCTGGAATTTCCTGAATTAAAATTAATCCAGAAAATGAGTTATGGCGTCAGCACTACGTCACTGTGACGTCAGCAGGTCAACTGAGTTGCCCCGGGTCAAACCTGACCAGTGGGTCCCACTGGTCAGTGTCAAAGTGCTGGTTAGGGTCGCTGACGTGTGGACCCAGTCAATGGCCATGTCAGCACAGTCAAAGATGACACGTGGGGCCGCCGAGATTAAGTTAAATCTAAGTCCTGTGGTTAATTAAGGGACGGGGCCCTAAAGGAAATATGCCCTAGAGGCAATAATAAAGTTATTATTTATTTCCTTATATCATGATAAATGTTTATTATTCATGCTAGAATTGTATTAACCGGAAACATAATACATGTGTGAATACATAGACAAACAGAGTGTCACTAGTATGCCTCTACTTGACTAGCTCGTTAATCAAAGATGGTTATGTTTCCTAACCATGGACAAAAGAGTTGTTATTTGATTAACGTGGTCACATCATTAGTTGAATGATCTGATTGACATGACCCATTCCATTAGCTTAGCACACGATCGTTTAGTATGTTGCTATTGCTTTCTTCATGACTTATACATGTTCCTATAACTATGAGATTATGCAACTCCCGTTTACCGGAGGAACACTTTGGGTACTACCAAACGTCACAACGTAACTGGGTGATTATAAAGGAGTACTACAGGTGTCTCCAATGGTAGATGTTGGGTTGGCGTATTTCGAGATTAGGGTTTGTCACTCCGATTGTCGGAGAGGTATCTCTGGGCCCTCTCGGTAATACACATCACATAAGCCTTGCAAGCATTATAACTAAGATGTTAGTTGTGAGATGATGTATTACGGAACGAGTAAAGAGACTTGCCAGTAACGAGATTGAACTAGGTATTGGATACCGACGATCGAATCTCGGGCAAGTAACATACCGATGACAAAGGGAACAACGTATGTTGTTATGCGGTCTGACCGATAAAGATCTTCGTAGAATATGTAGGAGCCAATATGGGCATCCAGGTCCCGCTATTGGTTATTGACCGGAGACGTGTCTCGGTCATGTCTACATTGTTCTCGAACCATAGGGTCCGCACGCTTAAGGTTTCGATGACAGTTATATTATGAGTTTATGAGTTTTGATGTACCGAAGGAGTTCGGAGTCCCGGATAAGATCGGGGACATGACGAGGAGTCTCGAAATGGTCGAGACGTAATGATTGATATATTGGAAGCCTATGTTTGGACATCGGAAGTGTTCCGGGTGAAATCGGGATTTTACCGGATTACCGGGAGGGTTACCGGAACCCCCCGGGAGCCAAATGGGCCAACATGGGCCTTAGTGGAAAGGTGAGAGGGCAGCCCACATAGGGCTGCGCCTCCCCCCTCTCCCTAGTCCTATTAGGACTAGGAGAGGGGCCGGCCACCTCTCTCTTTCTCTTCCCCTTTGGGGAATCCTATTAGGAATAGGATTGGGGGGAGGAGTCCTACTCCCGGTAGGAGTAGGACTCCTCCTGCGCCTCCAAGCTTGGCCGGCCAGCCCTCCCCCTCTCATCCTTTATATACGGAGGAAGGGGGCACCTCTAGACACACAAGTTGATCCTTGAGATCGTTCCTTAGCCGTGTGCGGTGCCCCCTGCCACCATATTCCACCTCGATCATATCGTTCCAGTGCTTAGGCGAAGCCCTGGGTCGGTAGAACATCAAGATCGTCACCACGCCGTCGTGCTGGCGGAACTCCTCCCCGAAGCTTTGCTGGATCAGAGCCCGGGGATCGTCATCAAGCTGTACGTGTGCTAAGAACTCGGAGGTGCCGGAGTAACGGTGCTTGGATCGGTCGGATCGGGAAGAAGACGTACAACTACTTCCTCTACGTTGTGTGATCGCTTCCGCAGTCGGTCTGCGTTGGTACGTAGACAACACTCTCCCCTCGTTGCTATGCATCACCATGATCTTGCGTGTGCGTAGGAAATTTTTTGAAATTACTACGTTCCCCAATAGGCCCGCTGTCAGTGCCTTGGGAGGTTAATTAGCGGGTGATTAGCCTTTAACTAAGTGGCCATGTTGGCACGGCTCAGGATTAGCCGCCGGCGACCTGGACAGACGGCGGAGGCACGCCGGAATCGCTACTCCGGCGACGGTTTGATGCGCGGGAGGGATCTACGGGTTCCTTGTGTTGCGGCGCTTCTAGTGGTGGGGGCGGATGGTGCTGGAGTGACCGGAGAGTGGCCGGCAATGAGCTCGGGTTCGGCGACGCGGGGCACGGAAGGAACCATGGGTGGTCGTATTAGACTCGCCGGAGTGCGGTGAGTGCAGCCGTGAGCTCGGATGCGGCCTTGTGCGGCCGTAGCCACGGCTACGCAATGGCCGGCAGCGAGAGGCTTAGGTCATGGTTGTGGATCGGGGCTAGATCACGTGAGGGACAACGGGGCAAGGGGGAATCGGGTCAACGGCTCACCGCGGAGCTGCAGGGATGGTTAGCAGGCTCGGGGGCGCGGAGACGGCGGCGAATCGAAGGTGAGGTTGCCAGCGGCCGAAGGTAGAAGACGTGCTCGGGGACGACGCTACAAGGCTCCCATGGTCGAATGGGTTGGTGTAGATGACGCAGAAGGCGATGGCGGTTCCTCTAGAAGAAACAGCGAGGTGCGGGGTGGACGATGGCCCCGGTGGTGCTCGTCGGCGCTCTCGAGTGCCCGTGGTCGAACGCGGGAGAGGGAGCAGAGGAGGGGGAGGGAGTCCTGAGCGAGAGAGGGGAAGTGAGAGGGGGTCAGAGGTGTCGTGGCGGCGACCAGGCAGTCGAGGGGGTGGGCACGTAGGCAGGGAGGAGCCAGCGCGGCTCGCCGGCCGTCGGGCACACAGCTGCTTCTCCTCCTGGCAGGAGGAAGAAGATAGTGCTGCCCCTGGTGGGCCGGGCTGGCTTTGGCCAGCAGGTCACTACAGTGGTGGGCTGCACGGTAAGGTTCCTCTTTTTTTATATATATATTTCCTGTTTTCTATTATTCTGCAACTTTGTGGCCTTATTAAAAATACTTAGATACTTCCAAAAATCACCAAACTGCTCATGCTCACTATATGGAATAAACCCAACATGAAACATTTCAGTTTGGGATAATTTGGACATTATTTCTTATATAACAAAAATAATTCCAACCCAAATATATTATTGATTTAAATCAAAGGCCCAAATAAATTATTTCTATGACTCCCAAAGTATTGGTTTGAATTTCACCTCATGCCAATATTTTCACAGAATAACAGGAACATTTTCCTGGCCTCATTTGATGAGATTTAAATGTTGTTTATTTTTAGAGGTTTTCTGAGGCTTGGAAAATTCCTCAATTCAAATTTCAATTGAATTTAAACATGATGCAGCAACCAAACTAGTCCAAGACCAGAGTAAAGCTAGGGCTGTGACAGGGCGGCGGCGCGTTTTGTCCGGCCGGACCGGACGTGTCCGGCGGCGCGGGGTGGAAGAAGGCTAGGGTTTCGCCCGAATTTTGGAGGGGGTTGCACATATTTATACATAGAAGGAGGTCGGAGTGTCCAAATGAGGTGTAGTTTTCGACCACGTGATCGTGATCCGACGATGCTGGACATGGGATGGGTTTGGATGGGTTATTGGGACATTTTGGAGGGGTGTTGGGCTGCAACACACACGATGCCTTTAGAGTTCCCTGGTTAACCGTTGGAGTATCAAACGGACTCCAAATGGCACGAAACTTGACAGGCATTCTACCGGTGCTGTACCAAGGACTCTTGGAAAATCTCGGTCCGTTCCATGAATGTTTAACACCCGCACACGAAAAGAGACAAAAGGGGGCGCCGGAGGACGTAGGAGTGTGGGGTTGCAAAACGGACAACGGGGAAAATGCTCGGATGCATGAGACGAACACGTATGCAAATGCGATGCGCATGATGACATGATATGAAATGCATTACATCAACAAAATGCAAAATGAAGACATGCCAACCACGAAGGGAAAAATCTTAACTTAGAGCCAAAAATGGCAAGAGTTAGAGTACAAATATGGCAAATTACATCCGGGGCGTTACAACACTCCACCACTACGAAAGGATCTCGTCCCGAGATCTAGGACTGAAAGAACTCCGGATATTCGGAACGGAGGTGGTCCTCGCATTCCTAGGTGGCTTCTCAGTTGGAATGGTGTGACCACTTCACTTTCAGGAATTTGATAGACTTGTTGTGAGTCGTGCGCTCAGTTTCTTCAAGAGTAGCAACGGGATGCTCATAATAAGATAAATCTTCTTGGAGATCAATCTCTTCGAAGTTGATGGTGCGGTCAGGAGTCTTGAAGCACTTGCGAAGCTGAGACACGTGAAACACATCGTGCACATTTGCAAAGTTGGACGGAAGTTCAACTTGATAGGCGAGGTCGCCTCTTTTGCCAATGGTCTTGAAAGGACCCACGTATCTAGGGCAAGCTTCCCTTTGATACCGAAGCGGCGAGTACCTTTCGTTGGAGAGATGCTAAGGTAGACATGGTCTCCAATGTCGAAAGCCAAGTCACGATGCTTGCTATCATAGTAACTCTTCTGGGGCGATTGCGCGGCTTTGAGATTTTCACGAATGACTTTGCACATTTCTTCAGCCTCTTTGATTAAGTCATTGCCAAGAAGTTCGCGTTCACTAGTCTCTGACCAATTAAGAGGAGTACGACACTTTCTTCCATAGAGAATCTTGAATGGGGCCCTTGTCGGTGTTCTGGGAACGGGGGTCCCCAGACTTGCCTACCTGCGGCCTGCGGCGTGGCTCAAAGGGGAGCCCAGCATGGCCCATCTTCACCAACACAAAACCAAGAACCTCGCGAGGGGCCAAGCCTCGCGGGACAGACGACGCGGAGCTTCCTCAGGCAGCCACGGAGTACCGAGGCATCAGGCAAAGGTTGCCATTTTCGTGCAATGAGACCAAGACCAGGAGGACTACGAGACGGAGGTCACCGTGGAGCCCAAGACAGCGTCATCACCAAAGCTTTGCGCAGGAGAAGACTACTTTTGTCAGGATAGCTGATACTTGCTGTCCCCCTTCAAATTAGCCCGCCATTGTTGGCTCCCTTCCCGCTCGATATTTGGGAAGAGGACCAGGGCCTCTATAAATAGGACCGGCCACCCACAAAGCAAAGGGGGTCAGTTCGGTTCGGGTCGGTCGCTTCCAAAGGCTCTCGACAAGTCGGCTGGTTGGAAGCAGAGAGAGAGAGAGAGAGAGAGAGAGAGAGAGAGAGATAGAGATAAAGGTGACTGAACTCCTCCCAGCAGTTCATCGCCTCAGCTAAGAACAGACCCTCGCGAGGCTGTTCTTCCTTGTATTGTTCATCATCATCAGCCCAAGAGGCAATCCACACACCACACACTGGAGTAGGGTATTACACCACAACGGTGGCCCGAACCAGTATAAACCTTGTGTCTCTTGTGTTGTTCTTTCGATAGTTTAGATCCTTGCAAGGCAGAGGGGTGCATGAGGGTAGGAGGCGAAATCTCCGTGCGCACCCCAGTGTTCGAACCTCAAGGGTCTGCCGGAACCCGAAATCCAACATTTGGCGCGCCAGGTAGGGGTGCGCCGGAATTCGTCTTCCATCACCCCGTTCTCCTCCGACCATCACGCTCATGTCTGACGCTCGTCGGGCCCGCGCGGAGCGCCGGGCCGCCCTCGCTTCCCGCGTCGCCCAGACAGCCCCTGTCGGCGGGCGTCCTCGCCGTTCCCCGTCACCTGCCATCAACGCCGCCATTGACCCGGCGGGGGACGAGCAGCAAGCATCATCTCAGCATCCATCCGTGCGCCAAGACGGCCGCACCGCGACTCACTCGCTCGCCCTAGCTGGATCTTTGTCCCGCGCGCTCCGCGCGCCCATGGAGGCTCGGGTTGCGCTCATCGCAGCAAACGAGCTCCTGCGCTACCGTCCCGTCGACGACGTCTACGAAGAGTGGCTCGGCCGCATCGTCGAGCTCGTCCGCGCCGCAGGGGGCTCTTCCGTGCCGTCTGTTCCGCTGCACTGCACCCTGCCCCGCACAGGCGAAGAGGCTCCGGCGGTGCCCCGGCTGCCTCCTCAGTAAGAAGACACCATGCCTCCAAGGCGCATGGCCCCTGGGCAGAACCCGCTCCGTCAGGTGCCAGCGCGGCAAGAACAGCGCTGCCAAGAAGTCCCCCGCCCGCCAGAAGCTGCCCGGGCGCTCCCTGCTCCAGCGCGTCGTGACCATCCTCCTGCTCCGGCGCGTGGGGACATGCAAGACCAGGCTCTCCATCACCCAAGGCCTCCCGTGGCCACAGCAGGCTGCCGCGCCTACACCACTGAACTGCGCAGCGTCGCGTGGCCAGGCAAGTTCAAGCCGGACATGCCTCGTCGCTACGACGGCACGGCCGACCCTGCGGAGTTCCTCCAGCTCTACGAGCTGGGCATCAAAGCCGCCAACGGAGACGAGAAGGTCATGGCGAACTGGTTTCCCATGGCGCTCAAGGACGGGGCCCGCACCTGGCTCCTGAACCTCGCTCCAGGCACAATCTCCTCCTGGGAAGAGATGCGCACCCGCTTCATCGCCAACTTCCAAGGTACTCGCGACCAGCCGCCCGCCGTGAGCGACATGCGCCGCATCAAGCAACAACCCGGGGAGACACTGCAGAAGTACATCCAGCGCTTCAACAACGCACGCCTCAAGATCCCCAAGGTGACTGAAGAGGCCATCATCTCAGCCATCTCCGACGGCGTGCGCGACATCAAGATGAAGGAGGAGCTGGCGATGCATGAAGACCTATGCACTTCCTTGGAGCTGTTCAACTTGGCAAACAAGTGCGCCAGGGCTGAGGAGGGGCGTCTCTCCCTCCTCGAGCTGCCTGTCGCAGACCCAGAAGAGAAGAAGCTCAAGGCCAAGGATGTGAACCGCAAGGGGGCTGCCGTGCTCGCGGCAGAACCAGACACCAAGCGGGGCAGAGATCAGCCCGAACCTCCCAAGGGCAGCCAGTACTGCGTGTACCATGACCTCCACACCCACAACACCAGCGAATGCCAAGAACTCCGAGCCGTGCGAAAAGGAAGGATCGGCCGTCGCCCTGACCGCGGTGACCGGGGCTACGGCTGAGGAGGAGGAAGGAACGCAGGGCGCTGGGAAGACCGTGGCCCGCGCCAGGGATGGCGCGACCAACCTCGCGAGGATCGCTGGCAAGACCCGCCTCGCGAGGGAGGCTGGAGGGATCAGCCTCGCGAGGATCGCCTGCAAGGCAACGTAGGCCTCCCACCGCTGCTACCGCAGCCAAGGAGAAATGAGGACCGCCGCCAGGACGAGGAGGCTGGGTGTTTCCAGGAGCCGCGCGCAATCGCCTGCATCCTGGCGGAGCTCAACCCCCAGCCTCTCAACGCATCTTCAAGCAGTTTGCCCGCGAAGTGAATGCAGCCCTCCCCAGTCTCGAAGCCACGCGCCCTCTCAAGTGGTCGGCGTGCGCCATCATGTTCAGCTCAGCAGATCAGCTCAAGTGTGCGGCTACAGCCGGAGTCCTCATCGATGGCGGGGCAGGGCTCAATGTCCTGTCCGTGGAGACATTCAACAACCTCCAAGTGTCCTACAGCCAGCTTCAGCCAACCAAGCCCTTCTCCGGTATCACCGACGGCTCCACGGTCCCGATCGGGCAGGTCCGCCTCGCTGTCACCTTTGGGGCACACGACAACTACCGCACCGAGCTCATCGACTTCGACGTCGCTCATATTCGCCTGCCATACAACGCCATCCTTGGGTACCCAGCACTGGCCAAGTTCATGGCCGTAACTCACCACAGCTACAACATCCTCAAGATGCCAGGAAGCGGCGGAGTCATCACAGTGCCCTGTGAAGAGAAGGATGCGGTGTGTTCCCTAGAGCGAGCCTTTCAGGCCGCGTCACTAGAAGACCCGAATCGCGGAAGCAGGAGGCCTCCCGAGACCGCCCCTAAGAAGAAGAAGACATCGTTCGGCCTGGCCCCTCAGGAGGTAGGCCCCTCTGGGCCCATGCCTGCCCAGGGGAACCTCCTTCCATCGCATAGGAAAGCGCGCCCGGTGCCCTCCTCAGGCAGGGCTCGGGGGCTCTCCCCTGGAGGGCCACCGACCTAGCTAGGGTCACGAGGAAGGCGCTTGGGCACCACATGGGGGCATGTTTCGAAGCAAGTTTCCCTCAAGAAGGAGCAAGGCAAGGAGATCCAGACCCACAGAGTTCGTCAGCAAGGCCATTCAGGAGCTACAGGAGTCAAGAGTCATGAGAGGCGCCCTCCGCCTACCAGCAGTGGCTCCCCATCCAGGTGAGGATGGCGGGCTACGCGTCTGCATCGACGTACCAGGGCTCAACAGAGTCGTCTCCCTGGAGCGCCTCTGGCCCTCGCGAGTGGGGCGTTGTGGAGGTCCACCCCACAGCTACGTTCGCATGCCTTACGGCTTGTCGGGCGTGGCTGACACGTACCAGCGCCTCATGAGGGGCACCACGGAGGCACAAGAGGCCAGGCGCTCCACAGCCTTGGCGGAGATGGAGATGGCGCGCAAGGAACTACCAGCGCCTCCGGTGCCTCCCGAGGCCCCTGGGCCTGGGGGCTCATGAGGATCGGCTTTCGCAGCCCACTGAGCCGGCTACACCAACACCCCTTCGTCTTCAGCGTCATCAGGTGACATCTTTCAAGTTTCACTTCCAGCTAGGAGCGCCCCCAGGGCTGCATTATTCCCAGCCGCGTGGGTTCGTCCCTGCGGCGTGTATCCCTTTTATTTCGCGTCGATTAGCTTACCTTGTTTGGGGCGCCCCTCGGGCTGCATGATCCCCATGTCGCTCGGGCCTGACCTAGTGATCTCCGCATTCCCAGCATCTATTTGAACGAATCCACTCCTTCACGGCTAATGTGTTTTACCTAGTTGCCTGCTCAGCTGACACCAGCTAACGGAGCTGCTCCAAAATGGCACGACGCTTGCGCATGGGTCCGTCCCTGCAATGCCGACAAACCTGGATGGCTGAGCTCTGGCCGCGGTAGCCCCGCATAGCGTCACCTCATCAAGCCTTCAGTGCCTCACTACCCCTCGGAAGCAACCAACGGCTGGCCGTCAATTGTATGGCAACCCCTCGCTTTTTCTATGATGGACCTGTAGGACCTCCTAAAGGAGCTGCGTCAGGCGAGGCTCTTGCTGTGCCTCCTTCACTCTCGTCCGCACGAACCGCTTGCACGTTAAAGGGGTTGTGCCTGAGCATCACGACTCAGGGATCCTACTGGCTCTCCAGCCCTCGCCCTCTGGCCTTGACCACGGCATCGCGACCTGGCATACCAGCGATGGCTGAGACTCGCTCGAGGGCCGGGACCCGAGGACGTAGAGCAGAAAGGGGAGCAAAGGCGAGAGGGGAGAGACACACGAGGACCTCGCCGAGCAACCTTTCGCCTGCCGGAGCACGGACCCGGCGACACACCAGAGAGCGACCCCTGACCCTCGAGATAAGTCATCACCCGAAAGCACCAGCTACCGTGGCACAATCCCTGCACCTAATGCCATCCCTTGTTAGAGACGTCGCTCCCCTTTCTCACCAAACAACGACTGCTTGGGCGCCAAAGGGGACCTCCTGAGCATCGCGACTCAGGGGCTCTTGACGGACTCCGGGTCGCTTACCTCCTGGCCTTCACCATGGCATCGTGACCTGGCATACCAGCGATGGCTGAAGCCGCCTTGGGACTGGGACCTGTCGGCGCAGAGCACCAAGCCCTCATGAGGTTCGAAAGGGAGGACCGAGCTAAGACGGGATGAGCAACTCGCGCAATTCTACGACAAGGGTTATATTAACAAAACAGGATTACAGGCACCTTACAAGCCCCCGCGGGGCGCGTTTTTGGTTCCTCGCAGGGAACAGGTCCTAAAGAGACGCAAACTACACGCATCCCTACAAAAGACGCCATCATCAATAGTGGGCCGTCAAGCACCGACGCCAACCCCATCCAGATCAGAGTCGGTGGCGGCCTGACGAGCCCGCCCTGCTCCAGGAGCAGCGCCGGCTCGGGGGCTCGTAGCTGTCGTCGCTCGTCTCCGGAGTCGCGAAGGGCTCGCTGGAGTCGCTGGAGCCTCCGACGTCTCCACCGCCTCAGGAGCCGCCAAGGGCGGGGTTGGCGAGCTCAGTCCTCGTCGCAGCAGGGCCATGGCCGCCTTCACCGGGGCAGCACTCCAGCCGGCGCCCGCTCACGTCGAAGACTTTGAAGAGCATCACCGAAGCACCATCGTAGTCCAAGTGGATCGCGAAGACGCCCCTTGTCCTGCAAACCCGGACGATCTCTCTCCAGCCCCGAGTCATGTAGACCTCGCCCGGGGCGATGACCGCGACCTCTGCCTTGGTCGCGAGGGTGCTGCAACCGGCGTGCTCCAGCCAGAGCTCCAGGGGCTTCCCCTGCGGGATGACGGAGGCGAAGAAGGAAGGCAGGCGGATCCAAGATTGAAGAGGAATGGCGACGTGGAGCACGAACTCTTGGGAGGAGCCCTCGATGTGGACTCTAGGGGGACGACCCACACCTTCGTGACCCATCGGTACCAACGGCAGCGCCGCCCGTGGCGGTCAGCATCCGCTCCTTCGGGGCCCTCGACGTGGGCATACAATGGAAGCGGGAACCCCGGCGGCGCCCGCTCGCCCCAAGGCCTCGACACCACCTGAAGGGCCCCCTCGTCCGGGCCACGGTGGACAAGCCGTTTCTTCGGCGGGAGTGGGTCTGGTCCCTCTCGGGGAGCCTTTCCCTTCTCTGCCGACGAGAACCGGCGGATCGGAGCCATCACGGCAAGACGGAGCAAGAATCGGGAAGAAGGAGAAGCAAGGAGGGATGGACTGGAAGGGCGCGCGTCGTTCCGTACTTATAGCCGGTGAAGGCCAACCGCCGACCTCCACGATCGCAGGTAATCATGACCCGTTTTGCATGCAGGGACTTGTCCAATCCGTGCAGTTGCCGAGGCGCCGTGGGGAAGTGGAGGCGCCCACGTCCAGTCAAGCACCAGGCGGCGCCCAAGGCCACAGGCTGTTAGGGCCCGCGGCGCTTCGCTCTTGCCCTTCCGCCTCCCTGCATGGCCAAGTCCAGGCGCGCCTTGGGCCCGGGGGCTACTGTCAGAGTTCTGGGAACGGGGGTCCCCAGACTTGCCTGCCTACGGCCTGCAGTGTGGCTCAAAGGGGTCCCCAGCATGGCCCATCTTCACCAACACAAAACCAAGACCCTCGCGAGGGGCCAAGACTCGCGGGGCGGATGACGCGGAGCTTCCTCAGGCACGGCCTCATCAGGCTGGCTCGCGAGGAGGCGGAGAGATCAAGGAGGGATACCTCGCAAGGTGCCCGTGACGCAAGCCATGACGACCCAGGGCGCCAAGCGGGCGCCAGCCCCCGCAGCGTCCTCCTTTCCTCTTTAGTGCAAAGGGGGCAAGCGCGGCCGCGGAGTATCGAGGCATCAGGCAAAGGTTGCCATTTCGGTGCAACGAGACCAAGACCAAGAGGACTACGAGACAGAGGTCACCGTGGGGCCCAAGACGGCATCATCACCAGAGCTTTGCACAGGCGAAGGCTACTTTTGTCAGGATAGCTGATACTTGTTGTCCCCCTTCAAATTAGCCCGCCATTGTTGGCTCCCTTCCCGCTCGATATTTGGGAAGAGGACCAGGGCCTCTATAAATAGGACCGGCCACCCACATAGCAAAGGGGGTCAGTTCGGTTCGGGTCGGTCGCTTCAAAAGGCTCTCGACAAGTCGGCTGGTTGGAAGCTGAGAGAGAGAGATAGAGAGAAAGGTGACTGAACTCCTCCCAGCAGTTCATCGCCTCAGCTTAGAACAGAACCTCACGAGGCTGTTCTTCCTTGTATTGTTCATCATCATCAGCCCAAGAGGCAATCCACATACCACACACTGGAGTAGGGTATTACACCACAACGGTGGCCCGAACCAGTATAAACCTTGTGTCTTTTGTGTTGTTCTTTCGATAGTTTAGATCCTAGCAAGGCGGAGGGGTGCAGGAGGGTAGGAGGCGAAATCTCCGCGCGCACCCCAGTGTTCGAACCTCAAGGGTCTGCCGGAACCCGAAATCCGGTAGCCTTGCCCGAACTCGCTTGGAAGCTTTTGTTGTAGGAGAACTCGGCATATGGAAGACAATCTTCCCACCTCATACCGAAGGAAATGACACGAGGCCTGAGCATATCTTCATGAATTTGATTGACTTGCTCAACTTGGCCACTAGTTTCAGGATGGAAGGCTGTGCTGAAGCGAATGTTTGTGCCCATGGCGTTCTAGAAGGAATCCCAGAACTTAGAAGTAAAGATGCTTCCATGATCTGAAGATATCAACTGCAGAATGTCGTGCAAGGAGACAATCCTGGAGGTGTATAGCTCTGCCAACTGAGATGTTGTGATAGATTCTTTGATAGCAAGAAAATGAGCCACTTTAGTAAGCTTGTCGATGACAACAAAGATAGCATCATGTCCATGTTTGGACTTTGGAAATCCAGTCATGAAGTCCATCTCAATATGGTCAAACTTCCATTCTGGAATGGCAAGAGGTTGGAGGAGACCAGCTGGCCATTGGTGTTATGCCTTCACTCTTCTGCAGACATCACATTGATTCACGAACTGAGCAATTTCTCGCTTCATTTGAGTCCACCAAAACGACTGCTTGAGGTCATTGTACATCTTCGTACTTCCAGGATGAATGGATAGGAGGGAATTGTGAGCCTCGTTCATAATGACTTTACGTAGATCACCCTTAGGAACCACAATTCGGTCCTCGAAGAAAAGAGTATCTTTGTCATCAAGGTGATAGCACTTGTACTTGGGTTGGCTCTTGGTGATCCCATTTTTCACCTTCTTTACCATGGCATCAAGAAGTTGTGCCTCATGAATTTGATCTTCCAAAGTAGGAGAGACTTGGAGGTTGGCAAGAAATCCTTGAGGAACAACTTGGAGATTAAGCTTGGAGAAAGCTTCACAAAGGTCCGGTTGGAAGGGCTTGAGAATTAAACTATTGAAGTAAGCATTCCTGCTCAAAGCGTCTGCAATGACATTGGCCTTTCCTGGAGTATATTCGATACTCGGGTTGTACTCTTGAATCATTTCGACCCAACGAGTCCACTTGAGGTTGAGGTTGGGCTGAGTGAAGATGTACTTGAGGCTCTTATGATCAGTGAAGATGTCCACTTTCCTTCCCAACAAGAGATGTCTCCAAGTTAAAAGAGCATGGACAACTGCCACCAACTCGAGGTCGTGAGTGCGGTACTTCTTTTCGTTGGGCTTCAACTGGCGAGAGGTATCTGCCACAACTTTCTTCTCTTGCATTAACACAACACCAAGACCTTCCAGGGAAGCATCACAGAAAACTTCGAATGGTTTGGATTCATCAGGAGGAGTCAAAACTGGAGCTGTGACTAACTTCTCTTTGAGGGTGTTGAAAGCGATGTCACATTCAGGCATCCAGACATACTTCACATGCTTCTGGAGGAGGTTGGAAAGAGGCTTTGCAATCTCAGAGAAATTCTCAATGAATCTTCGACAATAGCTTGCAAGCCCAAGGAAATTGCGGAGCTGCTTCACATTCTGAGGCGGTTCCCAATTCACAATTGCAGACACCTTCTCAAGATTAACAGCTATGCCCTTGGCGGAGATGATATGCCCAAGGTAGAGAACCCCATCTAGCCAAAACTCGCACTTTGAAAACTTCGCATAGAAATGATGTTCTCTGAGTTTGTCCAGCATCAATCTCAAGTGCTTGGCATGATCCTCCTTGTTCTTGGAAAAGACCAAAATATCATCGACATACACCAAGACAAAATCATTTGTCTAAGGGTTGAAGATGAAGTTCATCATGCGAGAGAACATTGGAGGAGCGTTGACAAGGCCGAAAGACATGACAGTGTATTCATATGAACCATAGCTTGTTCTGAATGCTGTCTTGGGGATGTCTTGTTCACGAATGCGAATCTGATGATAGCCCATACGGAGGTCAAGCTTGGAGAATACTTGAGCACCTTTGAGTTGTTCGAAAAGCTCATTGATGTTGGGAAGTGGGTACTTGTTCTTTATGGTCATCTTGTTCAATGGACGGTAGTCGACACAAAGTTTGTCTGTTCCATCCTCCTTCTTGACAAAAAGAACACCACAACCCCATGGAGAAGAACTCGGTCGGATGAGACCCATACGCTGTTGAATATCGAGTTGTTTCATCAGCTCCTTCAACTCTTCTGGTCCAAGCTTGTAAGGACGTTTGAAAACAGGTTCCATGCCAGGCTCAAGATCGATGACGAATTCAACTAGCCGGTGAGGAGGCATTCCTGGAAGCTCTTCTGGAAAGACGTCTTGATATTCACAAGCGACTGGAATCTGGGAGATGGCATCCAACTCACCCTTCTCATTGAGAGAAAACAGTCGAATGGTATCATCCCGAGCGGCAAAGATGATCACATCTTCAGAAGAGTGTGTCAATTGAATCCGCCTGGCAGCACAATCAAGCTGAGCCTTGTGCTTAGAAATCCAATCCATGCCAAGAATTAGATGAATATCCGAGTCACCAAGAACAATTGGAGAGGACAGAAATTTATAATCTCCCATCTTGATTGAAACATCCAGAGCCATCATTTTGGTATTCATGAACAAACCCAGAGAGGAAACCGCTATCGACTTAGGCAAATCGACACTATGCAAATCATGCATGGATGCAAAAGGCTATGATATGAATGACAAAGATGCACTGGTATCAAATAAGACTCTTACAGGAATATCATTAACTAGAAGATTACCCATGATCACTTCTGAAGACTCCTCTGCCTGAGCTGTGTTCATCATGTTCACCATTGCCGACTTGGAATTATGCTTGACCACTGCATTGCTGGCAGATCTCACAGGAGGAGGAGGCGGAAGGCGCCTTTGGTTGAAGCATTTTTTTGCATAGTGCCCTTTCAACTGACACTTGTTGCAAGAAACCTCTGAGAGCGGACGGTGATAAGGAGCACTTGACCTTGGAGCATGAGACTGCGCTTTACTCTGATAGCCTGGGTTGGGTGCGTGGGAATATCCATTGCCACCTTTACCCTTCTGCTGATAAGGCTGACGGAACGGAGGAGGAGGAGGCAACCAGAACTTCTGCTGCTTAGCTGCCACTTGAGATGAAGAAGACGATTGAGTTGCATCCCTGACTCTCTTCTTAGAAGCATCACACTGGAGCTGAGAAGCCTCTTGCTTTAGTGCCATGTTGTAGAATTCATCATACTTGGTCAGCTCAAAAAGCACGAGAGCTAATTGCAGATCTTCTCTAGGGCCACCTCTGAATTGATAAATCATGCTCTTCTCGTCAGGGACGTCTTGTTTAGCGAAGAGAACGAGCCTCTGAAACGGGATGTAGTATTGGAAAACAAACATGTTGCCTTGCTTGAGGTTGTGGAACTCCTCATGCTTACTCTCAGCAACACTTTGTGTAATGTGGTGAGCTTTGAAGTCTCGGCGTAAATCATCCCAGGTAACCACACGACCTCCTCTGGAATCTTTGTATTGTTGATACCACTCATCAGCTTGGTCTTTGAGTTGAAACGAAGCAAACTTGACAAAGTCCTCAGGCCTGACATTGCTACACTCAAAATGTTTGTAGATATCCACGAGCCAGTCATCGGCGTCTGTGGCCTCGACACAGTTAGTGAAGGAGTTCGGCTGGTTTGCGAGGAACTGATTGAGGGTAGCAAACTGAGCTTGATTGTTGCCTTGGCCTTGATTTCCTTGGTTGCGCTCTTGCAAGATTTGCAAATGAATCTGAGTGTTGGCGTTGGTGGTGGCCATGACAGCTTGCCATGCCTCCGGAGGTGGAGGTGGTGGCGGAGGTTCCGGATTCTGACGCGTTGGAGGAGCCATCCTGAAGAGGTTGACATCCGTTAGCATCTTGACAGACATATATTCAAGCTAAATCAATGGATCGAAATTGCAACATATAGCCTTAACATTCGAACAAGAATGAACGAATGAATTCCAAAGTAAATCATCGCACTTCCATAAGTTGAGAAGCCACTTAGATAAAGGTAGATGAATAAAGCAACAACGTACGGATGTGAACAAATAATTGGTCCGGATTACCCAATCACAAACCAAGTATCTGCGGGAAGAAAATACTAGAGCTACATGAATTCCCAACTATAAAACTCCCGAAATTTCTGGTTATGCAATCAGGTGTTGGGGATACAGGGGAAGCATAATATCTCACCAAAAACTAGGAAATCCTACATCCAGCTATATCCATCCTTCAACACATAACCAATAAACCTTCGGCAAACATTTACCTCAACCTTCAAAAAGCATCCGTTATATGAGTTATGGCAATACTCCCGAACTCCTGCCCCAGTACTGGGTGGCGTCGAGGTTATCTCACCAATAGCTGCATAAAGGAGATTTTCAATGTCGGCAAAACTCAGGTATTCCATAACTGCAACGATAAAATTGTGACAACAACACCTCAGAGCTCAACTCCCTGGGACACTGCTACAACCCCTAAATGTCAGGAGGCACCAAGAACAATGTTCTCGTCAAAAAACTATCGGAACGATTCCAAGATACCCGCGCCATCCTAAAAAAAGTTTAGTGAAATTTGAGGAGAGAAGAGACAAAACTCTACGTCAGGAGGCCTCACCAGAGCGACGAAGGGACTGAGGAGTTAAAAGAATCCTACTCTCCGATATATATAATCCTATAAGACTCAAAACATTTTGTTCTAGACTCAACAATGTCAGCGATTCGATCAAGAAGGGGGCTCCTAAGTCGGGGAAGGCTCTGATTACCAACGTGTAACACCCACGATGCGGCTATATCTCCCACGTGTCGGAGCACGACTTAGAGGCATAACCGGATGGTAGGCATGTCGCAAGAGGGGTAATATTTACACAACCCATGTACTGAATAAGAAAGGGATAAACAGTTCGCTTACAATCGCCACTTCACACAATGCATAAATATAGCATTACATCATCCAGAATTCAATCAAGGTCCGACTACAGAACCAAAATAAAGAAAGACAACCCCAAATGCTAGATCCCCGATCGCCACAATTGGGCTCCTCTACTGATCATCTAGAAAAGACACATACTAACGTCCCGAATCCTTGTCGAACTCCCACTTGAGTTCGGTAGCGTCCCCTGCACTGGCATCATCGGCACCTGCATATGTTGGGAAGTAATCTGTGAGTCACGGGGACTCAGCAATCTCACACCCTCGCGATCAAGACTATTTAAGCTTATGGGTAGGAACGGTAGTGAGGTGGAGTGGAGCTGCAACAAGGACTAGCATAGATGTGGCTAACTTACGCAAATGAGAGCGAGAAGAGAAGCAAAGAACGGTCGAGAAGCTATAATGATCAAGAAGTGATCCTGAAACTACTTACGTTCAAGGATAACACGAGGCCGTGTTCTCTTCCCGGACTCCGCCAAAAAGAGACCATCACATCACGGCTACACACAGGGTTGATTCATTTTAATTAAGTTAAGTTTCAAGTTCTCTACAACCGGATATTAACAAATTCCCATCTGCCCATAACCGTGGGCACGACTTTCGAAAGTTCAAAACCCTGCAGGGGTGTCCCAACTTAGCCCATCACAAGCTCTCACGGTCAACGAAGGATATTCCTTCTCCCAGGAAAACCCGATCATATTCGGAATCCCGGTTACAAGATATTTCGACAATGGTAAATCCACCCGATACACCGACGAATCCCGATAGGAGTCGCACGTATCTCGTTCTCAGGGCACACCGGATGGGCAAGACGTCGGGTTGGCATAAACCCTAGTTTCCCAGTGGGCGCCAGACATCGCCCAGTTTGGACCAACACTCAGAGGAGCACTGGCATGGGGGTTTATAATAAAGATGACCCTTGAGTCCGCGGAACCCAAGGTAAAAAGGCTTAGGTGGCAAATGGTAAAACCAAGGTTAGACCTTGCTGGAGGAGTTTTATTCAAGGAGAACTGTCAACGGGTTCCCATTATAACCCAACCACATAAGGAACGCAAAATTAAGGAACATAACACCCGTATGACGGAAACTAGGGCTACAAGAGTGGAACAAAACACAAGTCATAAGGCCGAGCCTTCCACCATTTACCAAGTATATAGATGCGTTAAAGTAAACAAGATATAAAACAATATCCATGTTCCAACAAGGAACAAACTCCATCTTCACCTGCAACTAGCAACGCTATAAGAGGGGCTGAGCAAAGCGGTAACATAGCCAAACAACGGTTTGCTAGGAAAAGGTCGGTTAGAGGCTTGCCATGGCAATATGGGAGGGATGATATATGTGGCACTCCAAAAAATTTTGATTTGGTTTTCATCAAAAACTTTATTGGATTCTAAAGGAGGGCCTTTTTAAAAATTTCTCTTTCAGAAAATCCTTCTTCTTAAAAACTTCCTTTCGCCTTTGGCAAGGATTTCCTTTCCTTTTTAATTTTGGTGTTAAAATTTTGGAAGCTTTTCTTCTGGTTATTTCCCTCTCAAACTTATTTATTTTCAAAAAAAGAAACCCTAGGAGTTTTGGGACTTCTTTCTTTTGAAAACACCCATGGTTTTACCATATCTCCTATGGTAAAACTTCTCAAAATCCATCCTTTCATCTTTGAACAATCTAAATTCTCTGTCTCAACAAGTCCAAACAAGTTTTGGATTTTATTTAAATTATTTCCCCCCCCCCAAAACATTTCTGCCATTTATTTTGAGCTTAAGTGTTTTTCAAAGCAAGTGTCACTTTGCCTTTGAGTTTTTATCCCAAACCAACTTCCCTGGATTGTCTTTAGTACCCACAACCTAGAACCATCTTGATCCACTCTTCTTCTTTTCAAACATTTCAAATTTCACTCACTGCAAGTTTGGACCAGATTTGCCAAATTTGGTGAAATTCATATCTACACTTCTCCAAAAATTCCACCAAAATTTAGGCAGCCTACTGGAGCAATGAGAGGCCACTCCACCAAGTTTTAGCTCAAGGAAAAATCCCTAGATGCCAAAAACATTCTGTCGAACACCTGAGCTGCACTGTTCTTTGCATAGTTCAGTAAAATTCAGTTTTACAGTGTCGATTTCTTCAGAGTTACAGGCACATGCTCACAGTGCCTTTGGCTCGACGCTCGCAGCCCCTCCCCTATTGTCCGGATGATGTACACGCGTGCTTGGAGCCTTCCTGGCGTCAGTAGCGCTGGCCCGCCCTCGCTGGTGTCTTCTGCGGCATCGGGACCTCCCGTGGCGGCCGACAGAAGGCACACCACGGCAGAACGCCGTTTTGGCGCCGCCAAAAGCTTCCTGGCCCTCAGCGTGTCCTCATGCATGCCAGCGCACGCCCGTGGCACCCTCACCGCGGCCCGGCAAGCACGGAACGTGCTCCCTGCCACCGACGGGCCCGCGCCGCCCCGTTCCGTCGAGCTCGCCCCTAACACCCCATCCAAGCTCGCTTAGCACCTAAATGGATCCAGTGGAACTCCGTGATGACGCCCAACTCCCTAAACCTTCCCGACCAAGCTCTGCGCCACCATAACCTTCACCGGAGATCGCCGTTCACAGCCACCGCCTCGGATCGCCTATAAAAAGGACCCCGAGCTCGCTCACGAGACCCACACCTTCACTACACCTCTCCAGAACCCTGCCAAACCACCAGGAGGACCTCGAGGAGGTCTCCTCCCCCAACTCCGGCCGCCTCGCCCCGCCTCGGCCTCCACCTCGATTCACTTCGGTGAGGCCATCTCCGGCGCCCAAACCTTGTCCGTAGCCTTCTCTTCACCGAGTGCTCTAACCCCCACCTCAATTTAATCCTTGCAGCCCTCCTCGGCTAGATCCATCAACGCCCGAACCACCGTCCACCGGAGTCAAGCTCGCCGTCGACGTGGTGCTCACCGGCGACCAACACCACCACCCACAGTTGCGGAAGGACACGGTGAGCACGTTGGTAATCCCCGATCACCCTGCCTCGCCGTGGATCGCCGCCGGCGACCACCGCGGCCCTCGGGCACCGGCAAAGTCTGCCGCCCCGTTTTGAAAATTTAAACCTGACAGGCGGGACCCGCTGTCAGCCTCTCTATCATGTCTAAGCGAAGCGTTTTCTGAAAACGCCTTCTGCCAAATGCGCCTTCCCTCTAGACTGGCGTAGTTTCTGCCGAAGCGCTTTCTGTTTTTATAAACTAGCCCCTGGAAACTTTCTGTTTCATTACAGATAAGTCCTTGGATTAAAACCCTTATAACGTTTTAACAGAAAGGAATTTTTGAGTGATTCTTTTTCTGTCCTCTTCAGATTTTTGTCTAGTTTTTTATCATATTTATTTGAAAAATATTTGGATTAATTTTTGTGCACCTCTTGGTATTTACGATAGAGCATATATTTTCTTTATACCGTAGATACCGAAGGAGGTGACGGAGCCGCGAACTTCACCGAGCTAGGCTCCGACTACTCTGAACCAGGCAAGCATGTTTGAACTTTTGATATGATAAGTGTCTTGGCATGCTTTGCATCTAGTTAGTTTCATGGCATGTTGATGAGCATACCGATGAACGTTACTTTTATGAAATGTTGAAGTAAGTGAGTTCGATGATCCATAAGTGGATGGAGGTGAGTATGAATGGCCATGTGTTGGCATGAGGATGAGTAAGATGGCAGTGTTGTAGCATGCCAGTCTTATGCCAGACTATGTGACTTCAGGGTCAAACCGTACCGGTCCAGTTCCTCCCATTTCCTTCCCTGTACTACCACATGTTTTCCGCAAGGAATATGGCTTAGTAAGTTGCAAACCGCTTTCCTGGTACACACCAAAAGGAGAGGCCGGGATGATGGTTCCATGGCCCTGGATTAAAGCCAGTCATCCGGTCAGGGGGCATGGGTGTTTCCGGTTGGGACCGAGAGGGGGGCACCCCTTAGAGCGCGCATATATAAATTTGATCCCATGCTATTAGAGATTGTGATCTCCCCGTCTCAAAAGTTTTTCTTGGACGATGTCTAGGGTGAGTCCTGGCATCGAGAGGTAGGATGGGCGTGTACTCGTTAGCTGTGTTTCTTCCGAAAAACCGTAAACGGAACTAGTCCCTCGTGACTACGGAAATCCGTCGGCTGTATGAATTTTTTTTGTACAAACTCTGCAGAGTCATACATTCCTCGAACCATCTATTCCATGTCCGAATTCGTATCATCTTGGACTAACGGTATCAGTTTGATGACAGAGACTCCGGTGAAACCCATGAGTGCTAAGCCCGGCTAAATGTTATTCCTGTGGATGGACTAACCTGTTTATTATCATGAATTGAATATTTATTATGAGTATTATTTACTTGTGAATAAAGCCCTTTCTGTGATGTCGCTCAGACATCCGACTGTGGCATTTCTTTTAAAGCCCTTTCTGTGATGTCGCTCAGACGTCCGACTGTGGCATTTCTTTTAAAGCCCTTTCTGTGATGTCGCTCAGACGTCTGACTGTGGCAATTCTTTTAAAGCCCTTTCTGTGATGTCGCTCAGACGTCCGACTGTGGCATTTCTTTTAAAGCCCTTTCTGTGATGTCGCTCAGACGTCTGACTGTGGCATTTCTTTTAAAGCCCTTTCTGTGATGTCGCTCAGACGTCCGACTGTGGCATTTCTTTTAAAGCCCTTTCTGTGATGTCGCTCAGACGTCCGACTATGGCATTTCTTTTAAAGCCCTTTCTGTGATGTCGCTCAGACGTCCGACTGTGGCATTTCTTTTAAAGCCCTTTATGTGCTGTCGCTCAGACATCCGACCGTGGCATTTCTTTTAAAGCCCTTTCTGTGATGTCGCTCAGACGTCCGACTGTGGCATTTCTTTTAAAGCCCTTTCTATGATGTCACTCAGACGTCCGACTGTGGCATTTCTTTTAAAGCCCTTTCTGTGATGTCGCTCAGACGTCCGACTGTGGCATTTCTTTTAAAGCCCTTTCTGTGATGTCGCTCAGACGTCCGACTGTGGCATGATTTTTCCTGTTATTATTCGTTCACCCTTCGTGGCGTCGCTTCAGACACACGATCGGTTCTCATTTATTTTCTGTTGGGATTTCAGGCGGACTGCCGCCATTTCCCTCGTACTTACTTCGTTGTGCAAATATTATCAGTGTGCATTGGGAAGATTATTGACGACGCATCCATGCATGCATTTGTTATATCTTACGTCCGAACTGTCTTGCGAGTACTTTCAAAGTACTCACTGGCTTGTTGATTTGGCCAGATGCTGACGAAGGCGATCTCATGGATGAAGAGTTCGATAGCGAGTCCGACGCCTAGAGGAATCCCAGTCAGTCTCGTGCGACCCTAGTCTTGGTCTCAGTTTTATACCCGCTTCTGCAGCCCGAATAAATTTATCAAGCCTCACCTCGACGCTCGATGAGATGCCAGTTTGAGAGTCGTGTTACCCCACTCCCCATTGTGTTATTCCACCACCACTATATCCTCAAGTCAGTAGTATGCCACCACACCATTGTGTTATATCCGCCATTATGTATAATTATTGGCGCGCTTGTAATAATTCGTTGAGCAACCCTAGCTCAACCCTGTAATATATTCTATGCTACTGGCTTATTGTATCAAGTATTTGTCTACCAGTGAGGAGGATTTTCTCTCATACTGGACTCAAAGATTGGTTTCTCAATAAATATTTTTATTGGAAAACCGGTCGTGACAATATAGCAAGTGGTAGGTATCGCGGCATAGCAATAGAGTGAGCAACTAGCAAGCAAAAATAGAAGTGATTTCGAGGGCATCGTCATCTTGCCTGCAAAGTTCTCCGAGTTGATGAAAACTTGATCCTCGTAAGCGTACTCAACGGGTTCCTTGATCACGAACTCGTCTCCCAGCTCCACCCAAGGCAAGAAAACAAGCAAAGGAAAACAACAATCAACCACGGTGAAATGCTGATGACCCACAAGTATAGGGGATCTATCGTAGTCCTTTCGATAAGTAAGAGTGTCGAACCCAACGAGGAGTAGAAGGAAATGATAAGAGGTTTCCAGCAAGGTATTCTCTGCAAGTACTGAAATAAGTGGTAGCAGATAGTTTTGTGATAAGATAATTTGTAATGAGAAACAAGTGACAAATGTAAATAAGGTGCAGCAAGGTGGCCCATTCCTTTTTGTATCAAAGGACAAGCCTGGACAAACTCTTATATGATGTAAAGCGCTCCTGAGGACACATGGGAATATCATCAAGCTAGTTTTCATCACGTTCATATGATTTTTGTTCGGTACTTTGATAATTTGGTATGTGGGTGGACCGGTGCTTGGGTGCTGCCCTTACTTGGACAAGCAGCCCACTTATGATTAACCTCTATTGCAAGCATCCACAAATACAACAAAAGTATTAAGGTAAACCTAACCATAGCATGAAACATATGGATCCAAATCAGCCCCTTACAAAGCAACGCATAAACTCCTCCCAGCAGTTCATCGCCGCAGCCAAGAACAGACCCTCGCGAGGCTGTTCTTCCTTGTATTGTTCATCCACACCAGCCCCAGGAGGCAATCCATCCACCACACACTGGAGTAGGGTATTACACCACATCGGTGGCCCGAACCAGTATAAATCTTGTGTCTTTCGTGCAGTTCTTTTAGTAGTTTAGATTCCCTCAAGACGGAGAGGTTGAAGGTGAGATCTCCGCGCGCACCCCAGTGTTCGAACCTTAAGGGTTTGCCGGAACCCGGAATCCGACAAATTCTTAATGGGAAACAGTAGCAAGACTGTTTCTAACCACCTGTTTAACGGGATAAATAAGGCAACAACAGATGATGTCAGGAAGGCATACATAGTAGTTTCTTAAAAACAGAACCATTCCTGACCTTTCCTCTTCTTTTAAGCATATTTGGTGTAGTTGAACTAAAATAAAATGTCAGATTTCGGGTTCCGTAGACCATTGAGAGGTTCGAATTCTAGGGTGCGTGTGAAGAAATCAACCTTCCCAGTCTGCCTACTCGCCAATCTCTCGGCCTAGCTCGATGAACAGGAAGGAAACAAGACACAACGGTTTACCCAGGTTCGGGCCACCTTGCAGTGTAAAACCCTACTCCTTCTTTGTGGTGGATTGGCCTCGAGGGGCTGAGGATGAACTAGTATAGTGGGAGAACCACCTCAGGAGTAGGAGTGTTCTTGGGCTCGAGTGAGTTGGTGAGTGTGAGGATGGAATGGATCCGATCCGGTCTCCCCTCTCTGGTGGTGGCTAAGTCCTATTTATAGTGGCCTTGGTCCTCTTCCCAAATGAAGATGGGAAGGCATCCCACAATGGCCAAATTCGAAGGGAGACAACTAGTACATGATATCCTGACAAAAGTAGTCTTCGCCTGCGAAAGCCTCAGGTCGTGACACTGCGGTGGGCTCGGCGACGATCTCCGTCCTGCTATCCTGGTGGTCTTGGTCTTGTTGCCCCGGAATGGAAACCTTTGGCTGATTCCTTGGGACTCTACGTCTGTGCTTGCCTCCTTAGCACCAAAGAGGAAACTGGTACACTGCGCCCGCTGGTCCCCACCTGGCCTTTGTCGTCCTGGCTCACCTCATCGGAACCTCATGAGGTGAAGCCTGCATAGAAATCTCCGCTCCTCGGGAGCCAGCCTGAGGAGGCTGCTACCTGTGGAGGTCTTGGTGTCGTCCGACTCATGAGGCTCGGCCCCTCGCGAGGGTCTTGAGTCGTTGATGCTGAAGGCGAGCCATACTAGGCCCGTCGATGAAGCCACGCCATGGGCCGCAGGCAGGCAAGTCTGGGTACCCCAGTTTCGAGAACGCCGACAGTAGCCCCCGAACCCAAGGCGCGCTCGAACATGGCCGACACGTGGCGATTGATGGGACATGGGCATCTCCGCTTCCCCACATGGCTTCGGCAACTGTCCCAGGCTGAAAAAGGCTGGTGCTTGGTGCGGAGCCTTAATTGCCTTTGCTTCGTCTTGCTCTAGATCCATTTCTTCCTCTGCTTCGAGCACCTCCAGATCTGCTGAATCCGTCCCCTAAACTTGTCGCTGATGGCCGCGCGCTCGTCCGCTCCTGAGAGCGCGACAGCGCCCGTGCCCGGGAAGCTTGCACTCCTGGGAAGGAAGTGGGATTACGTCACCGAGGATTAGTAATTGTATCTCCTTGCTCTTGCTCTTGATCTTGACGCAGTACTCAATGTCTCCATCTTGATGCCAGGCTAACGCCAGCGGTGAAGAGGAAGCAAGAGGACACCAGAGCCACTGAGGCTAAACGATTCGCCGTGGTCGCAACAACTCTGGCACAGAAGGGCGAGGCCGTCTCTCGTGCTCCTGCGGAAGGGTTACCCCCCCCCCCACCCCGAGGCTCTAGGACCCAGCCTCAGGAGAAGACGGTCCCTGCAGCCAAGCCGACTCTAGAGGTGCTCGCCCTCAATTAGTCTGCCAAGGACCAGAGGGATCCAGAGCCCCTGGCCCTCTCCGCTGCTGCTGCTTCGCCGGTCTTGATGCCAGCGCCATCTCCTCCCCCAGCCATCATGCTGACGGGCAATGGTTCTGCTGCCGCGCCCGGGAGGAGGCCTTCTCCGCACTGGACCAGCTCTGAGATGATCTTCA
Organism: Triticum monococcum; assembly: GCA_034509565.1. Lineage (NCBI taxonomy): Eukaryota > Viridiplantae > Streptophyta > Magnoliopsida > Poales > Poaceae > Triticum > Triticum monococcum. The sequence goes on from CM067847.1 coordinate 345,525,964, forward strand.
GGGCCCCGACCGGTGCAAAGCATCGGGCCGCCTGGAGCTGGTCTCAGGGTGGCTCCGGGCCGACGCATCCGTTAGGGCGGCCTGGGCTCAGGCCGTGGCGGCTTCTGAGGAGGGCCGGAAGATGGCCGGCCTAGCCATAGCCGCCCGCGACGTGGAAGTGAAGGACAGCAAGGCCACTGAAGAGCGCTGCCGTTCGATGGAGGCTGAGCTAAAGGACCTCCGTGATAAGCAGGCCGCCCAGGTCCGCCAGCTCGAGGTGTAGGAGGAGGACCTGAAGGCCCACGAGGCTGCGGTCGCCGACCTTGATGCCGAGCTAGAGCATGTAGCCCGGGAACAGGCCACGGAGCACGGTCGCCTGGCTAAGCTGAAGGAGGAAGTGGAGGCGGCGCAGGCGTCGCATGCCAAGGTTGTCTCCAAGGACAAATCTCGGCTGGAGACCAGGGAGAAGCTCCTCGCCACTGCTGAGAAGACAGACGCCATGGGGCGTGCTGCCTTTCGACTCTCTTGAGTTGAGGTCCCGCAAGACGCTGCAGGATCTCTATGGGAGCGGGTACAAGGACCCGCTGGTGATGTCAGAGCAAGGCCCCGCCAAGCTGCTCCTCAAGCTCGCCGCGGCGCTTGAGGGCATCGTTGTCGGAGTGGGCCCCATGGTGGAGGGGGACGCCTGCGTGCTTTCCACCTTGGTCGTGAGATGCGTCTTCGGCCACCTCTATCTCTGGGACACTGGCTTCGACCTTGGCGCCTTTCTCGAGCCCGTGGACACTAAGTCCTATACTGCCGCTGCCGAGGCCGTGAAGCATCAGGTCGAGGCCCTGCGGCAGAAGTTCCTAGCCTTCGACCCCGCGACCACGGCTGGCGGCAAGGATGGCGGCGACATTGTCGACGACGGGGCTCCCCAAGTGGGAAATGGCAGTGTCCATGGCTGAAGAAGAGGCTCGATGGCGGCTCTACCCTCTATTTAAGTCCTGCAACATGTATCGTGCCTCGTGGAGGCGTAAGAACTTAATGCTTGGTACTTTTAAGAGATAATATGTTTTGTAATAATTTTCTAGGGTTCTGCGGTTTCCTTTCCGTTTGCTTTAGTGTTTTACGTCGGCAGGGCCCGGCGATACGTCTCCAACATATCTATAATTTTTGATTGCTCCATGCTATATTATCTACTGTTTTTAGACATTATTGGGCTTTATTATCCACTTTTATATTATTTTTGGGACTAACCTATTAACCGGAGGCCCGGCCCAGAATTGTTGTTTTTTGCCTGTTTTAGGGTTTCAAAGAAAACGAATATCAAACGGAGTCCAAACGGAATGAAACCTTCGAAAACATGATTTTCTCATCAGATAAGATCCAGGAGACTTGGACCCTCCGTCAAGAAAGCCACGAGGCGGTCACGAGGGTGGAGGGCCCCCCCTAGGGCGCTCCCCCTGCCTCGTGGGCCCCTCGAAGCTCCACCGACGTACTTCTTCCTCCTATATATACCTACGTACCCCCAAACGATCAGGGACGGAGCAAAAAACCTAATTCCACCGCCTCAACTTTCTGTATCCACGAGATCCCATCTTGGGGCCTGTTACGTAGCTCCGCCGGAGGGGGCATCGATCATGGAGGGCTTTTACATCATCATCTAAGCCCCTCCGATGAAGTGTGAGTAGTTTACTTCAGACCTACGGGTCCATAGTTTGTAGCTAGATGGCTTCTTCTCTCTTTTTGGATCTCAATACAATGTTCTCCCCCTCTCTCATGGAGATCTATTCGATGTAATCTTCTTTTTGCGGTGTGTTTGTTGAGACCGATGAATTGTGGGTTTATGATCAAGTCTATCTATGTATAATATTTGAATCTTCTCTGAATTCTTTTATGTATGATTGGTTATCTTTGCAACTCTCTTCGAATTATCAGTTTGGTTTGGCCTACTAGATTGGTTGTTCTTGCCGTGGGAGAAGTGCTTAGCTTTCGGTTCAATCTTGCGGTGTCCTTTCCCAGTGACAGAAGGGGCAGCAAGGCACGTATTGTATCGTTGCCATCGAGGATAACAAGATGGGTTTTTTATCATATTGCATGAAACTATCCCTCTACATCATGTCATCTTGCTTAAGGTGTTACTCTGTTTTTAACTTAATACTCTAGATGCATGCTGGATAGCGGTCGATGAGTGGAGTAATAGTAGTAGATGGAGGCAGGACTCGGTCTACTTTTCTTGGACGTGATGCCTATATACATGATCATACCTAGATATTCTCATGACTATGCTCAATTCTGTCAATTGCTCAACAGTAATTTGTTCACCCACCGTAGAATACTTATGCTCTTGATAGAAGCCACTAGTGAAACCTATGGCCCCCGGGTCTCTTTCTCATCATATCAATCTCCATCACTTTATTATTGCTTTGCTTTTACTTTTCCTTTTACTTTTTACTTTGCATCTCTATACCAAAAATACCAAAACTATTATTTATCATCTCTATCAGATATCACTTTCGTAAGTGACCGTGAAGGGATTGACAACCCCTAAGTGCGTCGGTTGCGTTGAGCTATTGTTTTTGTGGTTGTACGAGGGACTCGCGCGTAGCCTCCTACTGGATTGATACCTTGGTTCTCAAAAACCGAGGGAAATACTTACGCTACTTTGCTACATCATCCCTTCCTCTTCGGGGAAATCCAACGCAGTGCTCAAGAGGTAGCACCCGGCCCCGTGCATACCTCAGCCGTCGTTGAATCATCCGGATCACCAGGACGGGACCAAGGGGTGAGGGGCTACATGACCAGTTAGGCTCATGAGCCGCGATGCTCAAGAGTCCCCGTTGACGTACGAACAAACCTCCATACCTTTCCTCGCCAGGCTCTCGCTCGAGAGGGGTGCGTGAAGACCAGGTCTGAGGGACCTGGCGAGGTGGTGTATGCCAGGCATGACCTGAGCGTAGCCCCCATGCCCAGCCCCCTCGCGCAATTCTCCTGAGGGGAAAGCGGTGCGGGGAGGCTGAGCACCGAGCCTGGCGGCTCGCCTGAGGTTAATGCAGCCGTGAGGCCACCCTTAGTTGTTTATCACCAGCGAGGAGCTTGGCGCTGCCGCTCTTGCACGGGCATAGCCGCTCCTCGACCGTGTCGACTACCAGCGCGGAGCATGGTGCTTCCACTGGTAAGTAGGTGGGAGTTCCCTCTGAGGGGAGACTCTGGGGCGTGTACCGCCCAGCCCCGACATGTGGCTTGCACGACAGGGCTAGAGGAGGTGTGTATGGGCACTTGTGAGCCAGCGCGGGATTCACGAGGCCCTACCTCAAGGCGGGTTGCGCCTGAATTTGGCTTCGAACAATTGTGATAATCCTGCGAGATGGTCAGGCAACCTGTGCCGAGTGAATCTCCTGAGGTTATCGCATGAGAAGTCCAAACACCAACGACCCCAGGAGGTGAAGTGAACGGGACCAGCCCGCCAGACAGAGCTCGGCCACTGTGTTTATCAACGCTGCAGGGACGGACCTGAGCACAAACGTCGTGCCCTGTCTTCTCATGCAAAGGTCCTGAAGAAAGACAACCGGCGCGTGGCTCCCGTGGTGACGAGGCACCGGGTCTCGTGCCCCCACTCATCCGCCTGCGATTAGCTGATGTGAGAACAAGGCACCAAGAACCATGGGAGGTGACGTACAAGAGAGCTGGCCCATGAGCTAGAGCTCAGCCACTTGGATTTAGCAACGCTGCAGGGACGAACCCGAGTACAGATGTCGTGCCAGTCCTTAATCATGAGGCGGTCATGGGTGGGCTTGCAAGGTCGTACGACGTTCATGGCGACGAAGCACCGGACAGACATATGACAATCATAAAGCAACTCAGGATCGAAAGTAAAGCTTGTTCTGATAGATGCTAGAAGGATACATGCCACAGGGACGGACCCACATTGCTTGGGGATAATGCAGCCCGAGGGGCACCCCCAACGGGATAAACTAAAAGATGCCACCTGGCACCGTTGTTGAAGAGATGTTGGAGTAGCCTGAAGACGTGTGTTGCAGAAGTCGCTCCTCATGAGCCGCCCAGGTCCTAAACCTCGGGAGGCTCTAGAGGCCCGAGGGGCTCGCAAGGATCCATCGCCATCTCTATCAGGATCACCTGGTGCCTGGCATCTTGAGCTACCAGGACGCCTAGCATGTGGCGCTGATGCGTGGCAGTCCTATTCAATAAGCCGAACGACATGCAAACATAGCTATGAGGTGGGCCCTCGCATGGGCCAACGCAGGACGGCCAGAAAATCTCCTGAGAAGCGGCCCTGTTGAGCCCAGGCATGTTGACGCACGGCGCAGCTCGTTGTCCTCGCCGGGGCAGGGTGCTGCGCCGGGTGGCGGGCGATAGTCGCCTCGCATAGCTATTGCCTCCTGAAGCTCCTCAGTTGCCTTGGTCATGAACTCCTAAGCGCCTGGTGCCCCGCGCCTTGCGCTTTCCTCACGGAAGCACGCGTTGAAGTACGCCTCCATGTGGTGCCCGAACACCTCCCTCGTGAAACTGGTGAGATCAGAGGCCCTCCATAGGAGATCCCATGAGCGCAGCCTGAGAGGGGCACCGGGTGTGCCATCCTATGCAAGAGGGGAAGGCGCCCCTTCAGTGGGCACAGAGCTTGAGGCAGCACCGCCGGGGGCCCCACCCTCCTGAGGTCCTTGGCATAGCAGTTGCTTCTTCTTCTTAGGGACAGCCTCGGGAGGGTAGACGATGCCCTTGTTGTTTGGGTCCTTGACCGCCGCAGCCTGGTAGGCGCGCTCAAGAGAGGACACCGCATCCTTCTCCTCACAGGCAACCGTGATGATGTCGCAGCTTCGTGGCATCTTGAGGACATTGTAGCCATGGTGGGTCACCGCCATGAACTTGGCTAGGGCTGGATACCCGAGGATGGCGTTGTACGGGAGGCGAATGTGGGTGACCTCAAAGTTGATGAGCTCAGTGTTCTAGTTGTCGCGGGCACCGAAGGTGACAGGGAGGCGGATCTTCCCTATTGGGGTGGTGGAGCCGTCGGTCACTCCTAAGAACGGCTTGGTGGGCTGCAGCTGGTCGTAGGGCACTTGGAGGCGGTTGAACGTCTCGACAGAGAGGACATTGAGCCCCGCACCACCATCGATGAGTGTCTTTGTGACGAGCACATTGCTTATGGTAGGCGAGAAGAGCGTTGGGAGGGCACTGTTAGTTGCCACACAGTTGAGCTGGTCAGAAGAGCTGAAGGTGATGTTGTACTTTGACCACCTAAGTGGACATGTTGCCTCAAGCTTGGGGAGGGCCGTGTTCACGTCATTCGCGAACTGCTTGAAGATGCGATAGGAGGCTGGGGCCTGAGCGCCGCCAAGGATGCAAGCGACGGCACGAGGCTCCTGGAAGCCCCCAGCCCCCTTGTCCTAGCGATGGTCGTCATTCCTTCTTGGTGGTGGAGGCAGCGGGGGAAGTCCAGCGTTGCCCTAAGGACGGTCCTCGTGAGGCTGATCTCTCTAGGCACCCTCATGAGGCTGGCCTTGCCAGCAGTCTACATGAGGCTGGTCGCACCATTCCTGGCAAGGGTCGTGATTGTCCCAGTGTCCTCCCTTCGGCCTCCTCTACGGCCGTAGCCTCGATTGTTGCGCTCTGGGCAATGGCTGAAGTGCCCATCGTGGATGGCCCTGAGCTCTTAACAGTTGTTGGTGTTGTGGTTGTGCATGTTTGTTGGGTTTTGGGTTCCGGCAGACCCTTGAGGTTCGAACACTAGGGTGCGCGCGGAGATCTCTCCCTACCGACCTATGTCCAATCCTCTCGTTCAAACTAAGAGGAAAATGATGAACAACACAAGAGACACGATGTTTATACTGGTTCGGGCCACCGTTGTGGTATAATACCCTACTCCAGTGTGTGGTGTGGTGGATTGCCTCTGGGCTGATGATGGACAGTACAAGGGAAGAACAGCCTCGCGAGAGGTGTTCTTGAGCTGGTGCGATGAACTGCTAGGGTGAGTTCAATCGCCTCTCTCTCTCTCTCTCTCTCTCTCTCTCTCTGCTGGGGTTCTACCAGATCTCTCCGGGGGGTGTCTAGATGTCTGGATGTCTCTACTTTGTGGTGGCTAGCTCTATTTATAGAGGCCCTGGGCCTCTCCCCAAATAATGAGCAGGAAGGGCACCAACAATTGGCCATTTCGAAGGGGAACATCTAGTACAAGTTATCCTGACCAAAGGTGGTCTTCGGCTGCCAAAAGCACTGGCGATGACGTCGTCTTGGGCTCCACGGTGACCTCCGTTCTTCCGTCCGGCTGGTCTTGGTCTCGTTGCATCGGAATGGTAACCTTTGCATGATGCCTTGGCCTGTGCTTGCCCCCTTTGCACCAAAGGGGAAACAAGGACACTGCGCAGGCCAGCGCCCACCTGGTGCCCGCCTGGTCTCGATTGTCATGGCTTGCGTCACGGGTTCCTCGCGAGGTACACCTGCCTTGTTCTTTCCGCCTCCTCGCGAGCCTGCTTGATGAGGCCGCCTTTGAGGAAGCTTCCTGTCGTCCGCCCCGCGAGGCTTGGCCCCTCGCGAGGGTCTTTGGGCTTGAGCTGATGAAGATGGGCCGCGCTGGGCCCCGCTTGAGCCCTGCCGCAGGCCGCAGGCAGGCAAGTCTGGGGACCCCCATTCCCAAAATGCCGATAGTAGCCCCCGGGCCCAAGGCGCGCGCGGCTTGGCTTAGTAGAGAAGCGAAGGGGCAAGCACAAAGCGCCGTGGGCACTTACAGCCTGCGGCCTTGGCCGCCGCGTGGCGGTTTATTGGGCGTGGGCGTGGGTGTCTGCACTTCCCACGACGTCTCGGCAACTGCACGACTTGATAGGTCCCTGCATGCAAAGATATGGGTCACGATTACCTAAGGTCATGATGCCCGGCGGTTGGCCTTCCCCGGCTATAAGTACGGGGCCGCGTGAGCTTCGCTGGTTCACCCCTTTCCGTCAGTCCTCCTCTTCTTCTTCCTTATCCTTGCTTCCTCTTGCGCCAATGGCACCGATCCACCGGTTTTCAGTTGAGGAGAAGGGAAAGGCCCCCAGAGAGGGTCCTGACCCCCTCCCGCCGAAGAAGCGGCCAATCCTTTGTCACCGGGACGAAGGCGCCTGGCAGGTGGTGTCGAGGCCGTGGTACGAGCGGCCGCCACCTGGGTTTCCGCTGCCCTTGCATGCCCGCGTCGTAGGCCACAGGGGGGAGGGCGCCGAGCAACACCGACAGCGTCGCCGCCGACGCCGGCGAGTCACGATGGTGTGCGTCATCCCCCCTGCAGTCCACGCGGAGCGCTCCTCTAGCGAGCTTGTGCTTCACGCCGCCATGCCACCAACTTCGTGGATTCGCCTTCCTCCCTCCTTTGCCTTCGAGATGCCGCCAGGTGGGGCCCTAGAGCTCTGGCTACAGCATGCCGACTGTGGCACCCCTGCAACCAGAGCGGAGGTCGCGGTCATCGCACCGGGCAAGGTCTTCATGACCCGGGGCTGGGGTGAGATTGTCCGGTTCTGTCGCGCGGACGGCGCCTTGGTGATCCATCTTGAATACGAAGGCGCCTTCTTGATGTTCTTCAAGGTCTTTGATGCAGAAGGACGCCGGCTGGAATGCTGCCCTAAGGGAAACGGCGGTGGTGACGAACTAGCGAGGACTAGCCCCGCCCGTTGGTCCTCCTGCAGCTCCTCAGGCAGCAGCGGAGGGACTGCGGGCTTCAGCGGCTCCCCCAAACTCCTTGCGACCCCGGAGACGAGCGACGACAGCTACGAGCCTCCGAGCTCGCACCGCGCTCGGAGTGAGGCAGCTGCCTCGGGCCGCCGACGCCACTGATCTCGATGGGGTTGGCGCCAGCGCTGGGCAGCCCACTGTTGATGATGGCGTCACCTCGGGAGGTGCTAGCAAGTAGCGTTCCTTAGGGTTAGCACATTTGTTCCCTGCAAGGAATTAAGGCAACACCCCATGGGGGTATGTAAGGCGTCTATCGTGCTTTTGTAATTACTATATCCTTACTATGAATTAGCATGAGGTGTCCGTTCTGTTCCGGCTAAGCTCCCCCTTTCTATCCGCACGAGGACTTGGCGCTCTACGCTGACAGGTCCCAGTCCCCAGGCAAGCTTCAGTTGTCGCTGGTATGCCTGGTCGTGATGCCATGGTCAAGGCCAGGAGGTGAGCGGCCCGAGGTTCGGTAAGAGCCCCCGAGTTGCGATGCTCGGGTGGTCCCCTTTAGTGCTCAAGCAATCCTTGTTGGGCAAGAAAGGAAGGTAGTGTCTCCGTGACAGAGTTGCACTGGGCGGGGATTTAGCGCTGCATTGGTCTAGCTTTTGTGACGGGCCGACTTATCTTGTGTGTCTGACGTAGTTCCTTGGAGAGGTGCCTAGCCTGAGAGGCGGTGGTCGAGGCACTGCTGGGTTAGGCCCTCGCGAGCTTCCCCCCACTCCCCTGCACTTTCCTTAACGCTCTACGTCCTCACGTCCCGGCCCTCGAGCGAGCTCAGCCGCCACTGGTATGACAGGTCGCGATGCCGTGGGTCAAGGCCAGGGGTGAGGGATGGAGAGCCAGTAGGAGCCCATGAGTCGCGATGCTCAGGTACCCCCTTTTTAACGTGCAAGCGGTCCGTGCCGAAGAGAGGGAGAGAGAGAGCTCATAATGCCCCCAATGTTGCTCCTGGAGTAGGTCCTGCACACCAATCATGAGGAGAAACAAGGCCTATCGTTACGGTCGCCGGCCAACCTATGGTCACTCCGAGGGAGCGGTCAGGGCACTGAGGGCCTGGTGAGGTGGCGCCATGCGGGGCTGCCGCGGCCAGAGCTCGACCACTCAGGTTTATCAACGCTGCAGGGACAGACCCGTGCGCACGCGTCGTGCCAGAGCGAGCGGCTCTTCAAATAGGCGTCGATCGAGCAGGTGATTAGGTTAGGTATGTTAAGCACATAGGAGGAAATCCAATATCAAGCAAGCGCAGGTAAAAGCAACTGCCGTTGGGTCAGGCCCGAGCGGCGTGGGAATGATGCAGCCCGAGGGGCACCCCCAACAAGGTAAATAAAGAGCATAAACAAAATGAATACATGCCGTGGGGACGGACCCACGCGACCTGGGAATGGTGCAGCCCTGTGGGCACTCCCAGCTGAAAGTAGAACTCTGAAAGATGTCACCTGGTGCTGTTGAAGATGAAGTGATGCTGAGGAAGTGAGCGATGCGTGGTGAAGATGTCCGCCCTCATGAGCCCCCAGGCCCAGGGGCCTCGGGAGGCTTTGGTGGCACGTGCAGGTCTTCGGGGATCATCGCCACCTCCGCCAGGACCGCGCGATGCCTGACCTCCAGAGCCTCCAGAATGCTCCTCAACAGGCGCTGATGTGCAGCGACTGTGCTCGGTAGGCCGAAGGGCATGCGAACGTAGCTGTGGGGTGGTCCCACGCAGCGCCCTATGGCCGAAGGCCATAGGCGCTCCTGGACGCAGCTCGGTTGAGCCCTGGTACGTCGACGCTGACGTGCAGTCCTCCATCCTCGCCTGGATGTGGGGCCATGGCAAGCAAGCGGCGGCTACCGCGCATGACTCTGGACTCTTCTAGCTCTTGGGTGTTCCTTGCGATGAACTCCTGGGGTTTTGACTCCTTTGACTTGTACCTTTCTGAGGAAGCATGCCTGAAAGCACCCCTCCAAATGCTAAGGACAAAGGACTGGCTCAAGCTCAAAAGCTCAAGACTCTTCATTTTATATTTTAGTGATCCAAGATCACATTGATGCTTTAGGAAAAGCCAATACTATCAAAGAAGGATGAGGTGTTGCTTAATGAGCCTCTTGCTTCATGTGCTTAGTGATATGCTCCAAAACCCTCAACTACTTTCCCATATCCACATATGACCTAAACCCTAAGACAAACTCGGTCCTACCGATTCTTCCTATCCGGCACCACCGAGTTTCACTTGTCATAGGCCACTGCCAAACCCTAGCAATTCGGTTCTACCGATAGGGATCTCGGTCTCACCGAGATGGGATTGCAAACTCTCTGTTTCCCTTTCATAACTTTTCGGTCTCACCGAAAGAGCGAATCGGTCCCACCGAGATTGCAATGTAAATTCAGTGTTTCCTTTTTGTAACTTTTCGGTCTCACCGAAAGAGCAAATCGGTCCCACCGAGTTTGCCTGACCAACTCTCTGGTTAGCTAATTACCAAAATCGGTCTCACCGAGTTTGTGTAATCGGTCTCACCGAGATTACGTTATGCCCAAACCCTAACCAAATCGGTCCTACCGAGTTGCATGTTAGTCCCACCGAAAATCTCTAACGGTCACTAGGTTTACCTTTTCGGTCTGACCGAGTTTGTTGATTCGGTCCCACCAAGATTGGTAAATTGTGTGTAATGGTAGGATTTTGTGTGGAGGCTATATATACCCCTCCACCTCCTCTTCATTCATGGAGAGAGCCATCAGAACACATCTACACTTCCAACCCATATGTTCTGAGAGAGAACCACCTACTCATGTGTTGAGACCAAGATCGTCCATTCCTACCATATGAATCTTGATCTCTAGCCTTCCCCAAGTTGCTTTCCACTCAAATCTTCTTTCCATCAGATCCAAATCCTATAAGAGAGAGTTGAGTGTTGGGGAGACTATCATTTGAAGCACAAGAGCAAGGAGTTCATCATCAACACACCATTTGTTACTTCTTGGAGAGTGGTGTCTCTTAGATTGGCTAGGTGTCACTTGGGAGCCTCCGACAAGATTGTGGAGTTGAACCAAGGAGTTTGTAAGGGCAAGGAGATCGCCTACTTCATGAAGATCTACCGCTAGTGAGGCAAGTCCTTCGTGGGCGATGGCCATGGTGGGATAGACAAGGTTGCTTCCTCGTGGACCCTTCGTGGGTGGAGCCCTGCGTGGACTCGCGCAACCGTTACCCTTCGTGGGTTGAAGTCTCCATCAACGTGGATGTAGGATAGAACCACCTATCCGAACCACGGGAAAAACATCCGTGTCTCCAATTGCGTTTGAATTTTCCAAACCCTTACCTTTACATTCTTGCAAGTTGCATGCTTTACTTTCCGCTGCCAATATACTCTTTGCATGCTTGCTTGAATTGTGTGATGATTGCTTGACTTGTCCAAAAATAGCTAAAATCTGCCAAGAACTAAAATTGGGAAAAGGTTAAGTTTTTATTTCGTCAAGTAGTCTAATCACCCCCCTCTAGACATACTTTCGATCCTACACCCCGAGCCCTGCCTGAGGAGGGCGCCGGGCGCGCCTTCCTATGCGCGAGAGGGCGGCGCTCCCTGGTCGGGCACAAATCTTGATGCAATACCTCCAGAGGTGCCTGCTTCCTTGTGTCTCTGGCCAGGTGAGGTCTTCTTCTTCTTGAGGGTCGCCTCGGGAGGCCTCCCGCTACTGCGATATGGGTCTTCGATTGCTGCGGCTTGGAACGCACGCTCGAGCGAGCACACTGCGTCTCTTTCTTCACAGGGTACGGTGATGACTCCACCGCTTCTTGGCATCTTGAGGCCATTGTAACCATGGTGAGTCACTGCCATAAACTTGGCTAGGGCCGGGTACCCGAGGATGGCATTGTACGGCAGGCGGATGTGAGCGACGTCGAAGTCAATGAGCTCGGTGCGGTAGTTGTTGCGTTGCCCGAAGGTGACCGGAAGGCGAACCTTCCCAATTGGAACAGTGGAACCATCGGTGACTCCTGAGAAGGGCTTGGTCGGCTGAAGCTGGTCGTATGGCACTTGGAGATTGTCGAACGTCTCGACGGACATGACGTTGAGTCCTACTCCGCCATCGATGACGGTCCTGGTGACCTGCAGGTTGCTGATGACTGGGGAGAAAAGCATCGGGAGGACTCTGGCCGTTGTTGCACATTTGATCTGGTCTGCGGAACTGAATGTGATCGCGCACGAAGACTGAAGGAAATATGCCCTAGAGGCAATAATAAAGTTATTATTTATTTCCTTATATCATGATAAATGTTTATTATTCATGCTAGAATTGTATTAACCGGAAACATAATACATGTGTGAATACATAGACAAACAGAGTGTCACTAGTATGCCTCTACTAGACTAGCTCGTTAATCAAAGATGGTTATGTTTCCTAACCATGAACAAAGAGTTGTTGTTTGATTAACGAGGTCACATCATTAGTTGAATGATCTGATTGACATGACCATTCCATTAGCTTAGCACCCGATCGTTTAGTATGTTGCTATTGATTTCTTCATGACTTATACATGTTCCTATAACTATGAGATTATGCAACTCCCGTTTACCGGAGGAACACTTTGGGTACTACCAAACGTCACAACGTAACTGGGTGATTATAAAGGAGTACTACAGGTGTCTCCAATGGTAGATGTTGGGTTGGCGTATTTCGAAATTAGGGTTTGTCACTCCGATTGTCGGAGAGGTATCTCTGGGCCCTCTCGGTAATACACATCACATAAGCCTTGCAAGCACTGCAACTAATATCTTAGTTGTGAGATGATGTATTACAGAACGAGTAAAGAGACTTGCCGGTAATGAGATTGAACTAGGTATTGGATATCGACGATCGAATCTCGGGCAAGTAACATACCGATGACAAAGGGAACAACGTATGTTGTTATGCGGTCTGACCGATAAAGATCTTCGTAGAATATGTAGGAGCCAATATGGGCATCCAGGTCCTGCTATTGGTTATTGACTGGAGACGTGTCTCGGTCATGTCTACATTGTTCTCGAACCGTAGGGTCCGCACGCTTAACGTTACGATGACAGTTATTATGAGTTTATGCATTTTGATGTACTGAAGGTTGTTCGGAGTCCCGGATGAGATCACGGACATGACGAGGAGTCTCGAAATGGTCGAGACGTAAAGATTGATATATTGGAAGCCTATGTTTGGGCACCGGAAGCGTTCCGGGTGAAATCGGGATTTTTCCGGATTACTGGGAGGGTTACCGGAACCCCCCCGGGAGGCAAATGGGCCTATTGGGCCTTAGTGGAAAAGAGAGAAGAGGCAGCCCACAAGCCTAGCCGGCGCCCCCCCCTTTCCCAAGTCCTAATAGGACTAGGAGAGGTGGGCCGGCCCCCTCTTTCTCCTTCCCCCCAAGAGTCCTAGTTGGAATAGGATTGGAGGGGAGGAGTCCTACTCCCGGTGGGAGTAGGACTCCTCCCTGCGCCTCCCTCCTAGCCGGCCGAACCCCCTGCCCCTGGCCTTTATATACGGGGGCAGGGGGCACCCCAAGACACACAACTTGATCCTTGAGATCGTTCCTTAGCCGTGTGCGGTGCCCCTGCCACCAAATTCCACCTCGATCATACCGTTACAGTGCTTAGGCGAAGCCCTGCGTCAGTAGTACATCAAGATCGTCACCACGCCGTCGTGCTGACGGAACTCTTCCTCGATGCTTTGCTGGATCGGAGCCCGAGGAACGTCATCGAGCTGAACGTGTGCTAAGAACTCGGAGGTGCCGGAGTAACGGTGCTTGGATCGGTCGGATCGGGAAGAAGACGTACGACTACTTCCTCTACGTTTTGTGATCGCTTCCGCAGTCGGTCTGCGTTGGTACGTAGACAAAACTCTCCCCTCTCGTTGCTGTGCATCACCATGATCTTGCGTGTGCGTAGGAAATTTTTCGAAATTACTGCGTTCCCTAACAGTGGCATCCGAGCCTAGGTTTTATGGTTTGATGTTATATGCACGAGTAGAACACAAGTGAGTTGTGGGCGATACAAGTCATACTGCCTACCAGCATGTCATATTTTGGTTCGGCGGTATTGTTGGTTGAGACGATCCGGACCAACCTTACGCGTACTCTTACGCGAGACCGGTTCCCTCGACGTGCTTTGCACATAGATGGCTTGCGGAAGACTGTCTCTCCAACTTTAGTTGAACCAAGTGTGACTACGCCCGGTCCTTGAGAAGGTTAAAACGGAGTCTATTTGACGAACTATCGTTGTGGTTTTGATGCGTAGGTGAGATGAGTTCTTACTTAAGCCCGTAGCAGCCACGTAAAAATTGCAACAACAAAGTAGAGGACGTCTAACTTGTTTTTGCAGGGCTTGTTGTGATGTGATATGGTCAAGGCATGATGCTGATTTTATTGTATGAGATGATCATGTTTTGTAACCGAGTTATCGGCAACTGGCAGGAGCCATATGGTTGTCGCTTTATTGTATGCAATGCAATCGCGATGTAATGCTTTACTTTATTGCTAAGCGGTAGTGATAGTCGTGGAAGCATAAGATTGGCGAGACGACAACGACGCTACGATGGAGATCAAGGTGTCGCGCCGGTGACGATGGTGATCATGACGGTGCTTCGGAGATGGAGATCACAAAGCACAAGATGATGATGGCCATATCATATCACTTATATTGATTGCATGTGATGTTTATCCTTTTATGCATCTTATCTTGCTTTAATTGACGGTAGCATTATAAGATGATCTCTCACTAAATTATCAAGAAGTGTTCTCCCTGAGTATGCACCGTTGCAAAAGTTCTTCGTGCTGAGACACCACGTGATGATCGGGTGTGATAGGCTCTACGTTCAAATACAACGGGTGCAAAACAGTTGCACACGCGGAATACTCAGGTTATACTTGACGAGCCAAGCATATACAGATATGGCCTCGGAACACGGAGACCGAAAGGTCGAGCGTGAATCATATAGTAGATATGATCAACATAACGATGTTCACCATTGAAAACTACTCCATCTCACGTGATGATTGGTTATGGTTTAGTTGATTTGGATCACGTGATCACTTAGAGGATTAGAGGGATGTCTATCTAAGTGGGAGTTCTTAAGTAATATGATTAAATTGAACTTAAATTTATCATGAACTTAGTCCTGGTAGTATTTTGCAAATCATGTTGTAGATCAATAGCTCGCGTTGTTGCTTCCCTGTGTTTATTTTGATATGTTCCTAGAGAAAATTGTGTTGAAAGATGTTAGTAGCAATGATGCGGATTGGATCCGTGATCTGAGGTTTATCCTCATTGCTGCACAGAAGAATTATGTCCTTGATGCACCGCTAGGTGACAGACCTATTGCAGGAGCAGATGCAGACGTTATGAACGTTTGGCTAGCTCAATATGATAACTACTTGATAGTTTAGTGCACCATGCTTAACGGCTTAGAATCGGGACTTCAAAGACATTTTGAACGTCATGGACCATATGAGATGTTCCAGGAGTTGAAGTTAATATTTCAAGCAAATACCCGAGTTGAGAGATATGAAGTCTCCAACAAGTTCTATAGCTAAAAGATGGAGGAGAATTGCTCAACTAGTGAGCATGTGCCCAGATTGTCTGAGTACTACAATCGCTTGAATCAAGTGGGAGTTAATCTTCCAGATAAGATAGTGATTGACAGAATTCTCTAGTCACCATCACTAAGTTAGCAGAACTTCGTGATGAACTATAATATGCAAGGGATAATGGAAACAACTCCCAAGCTCTTCGTGATGCTGAAATCAACGAAGGTAGAAATCAAGAAAAACATCAAGTGTTGATGGTTGACAAGACCACTAGTTTCAAGAAAAGGGCAAAGGGAAGAAGGGGAACTTCAAGAAGAACGGCAAGCAAGTTGCAGCTCAAGTGAAGAAGCCCAAGTCTGGTCCTAAGCCTGAGACAAAGTGCTTCTACTGCAAAGGGACTGGTCACTGGAAGCGGAACTGCCCCAAGTGATTGGCGGATAAGAAGGATGGCAAAGTGAACATAAGTATATTTGATATACATGTTATTGATGTGTACTTTACTAGTGTTTATAGCAACCCCTCAAGTATTTGATGCTAGTTCAGTTGCTCAGATTAGTAACTCGAAACAGGAGTTGCAGAATAAACAGAGACTAGTTAAGGGTGAAGTGACGATGTGTGTTGGAAGTGGTTCCAAGATTGATATGATCATCATCGCACACTCCCTATAATTTCGGGATTAGTGTTGAACCTAAATAAGTGTTATTTGGTGTTTGCGTTGAACGTGAATATGATTTGATCATGTTTATTGCAATACGGTTATTCATTAAAGTCAGAGAATAATTGTTGTTCTGTTTACATGAATAAAACCTTCGATGGTCATACACCCAATGAAACAAGTTCGTTGGATCTCGATCATAGTGATACACATATTTATAATATTGAAACCAAAAAGATTCAAAGTTAATAATGATAGTGCAACTTATTTGTGGCACTGCCGTTTAGGTCATATTGGTATAAAGAGCATGAAGAAACTCCATGCTGATGGGCTTTCGAAATCACTTGATTATGAATCACTTGATGCTTGCGAACCATGACTTTTGGGCAAGATGACTAAAACTCCGTTCTTCGGAACAATGGAGCGAGCAACAGATTTGTTGGAAATCATACATACTGATGTATGTGGTCCGATGAATATTGAGGCTCGCGACAGGTATCATTATTTTCTGATCTTCACAGATGATTTGAGCAGATATGAGTATATCTACTTGATGAAACATAAGTCTGAAACATTTGAAAAGTTCAAAGAATTTCAGAGTGAAGTGGAAAATCATCGTGACAAGAAAATAAAAGTTTCTACGATATGATCGTAGAGGTAAAATATTTGAGTTACGAGTTTGGTCTTCAATTAAAACAATGTGGAATAGTTTCACAAAATCATGCCACATGGAACACCACAGCATAATGGTGTGTCCTAACGTCATAACCGTACTTTATTAGATATAGTGTAATCTATGATGTATCTTACCGATCTACCACTATCGTTTTGGGGTTATGCATTAGAGACAGCTGCATTCACGTTAAATAGGGCACCATCTAAATCCGTTGAGATGACACCGTATGAACTATGGTTTGGCAAGAAACCTAAGCTGTCGTTTCTTAAAATTTGGGGTTGCGATGCTTATATGAAAAAGTTTCATCCTTAAAGCTCAAACTCAAATCGGAGAAGTGCGTCTTCATAGGATATCCAAAGGAAACTATTGGATACACCTTCTATCACAGATCCGAAGGCAAGACTTTTGTTGCTAAAATTCAGAAACTTTCTGGAGAAGGAGTTTCTCTCGAAAGAAGTGAGTGGGAGGAAAGTAGAACTTGATGAGGTAACTGTACCTGCTCCCTTATTGGAAAGTAGTACATCACAGAAAACTGTTTCTGTGACACCTACACCAATTAGTGAGGAAGCTAATGATGATGATCATGTAACTTCAGATCAAGTTACTACCGAACCTTGTAGGTAAACCAGAGTAAGATCCACGCCAGAGTGGTACGGTAATCCTTCTCTGGAAGTCATGCTACTAGATCATGATGAACCTACGAACTATGAGGAAGCGATGATGAGCCCAGATTCCGCGAAATGGTTTGAGGCCATGAAATCTGAGATATGATCCATGTATGAGAACAAAGTATGGACTTTGATGGATTTGCCCGATGATCGGCAAGCCATAGAAAATAAATGGATCTTCAAGAGGAAGACGGACGCTGATAGTAGTGTTACTATCTACAAAGCTAGAATTGTCGCAAAAGTTTTCGACAAGTTCAAGGTGTTGACTACGATGAGTTTTTCTCACTCGTATCTATGCTTAAGTCTGTCCGAATCATGTTAGCAATTGCCGCATTTTATGAAATCTGGCAAATGGATAAACAAAACTGCATTCCTTAATGGATTTATTAAAGAAGAGTTGTATGTGATGCAACTAGAAGGTTTTGTCAATCCAAAAGGTGCTAACAAAATGTGCAAGCACCAGCGATCCATCTGTGGACTGGTGCAAGCATCTCGGAGTTGGAATATACGCTTTGATAAGTTGATCAAAGCATATAGTTTTATACAGACTTGCGGTGAAGCCTGTATTTACAAGAAAGTGAGTGGGAGCACTACAACATTTCTGATAAGTATATGTGAATGACATATTGTTGATCGGAAATAATGTAGAATTATTCTGTAAAGCATAAAGGAGTGTTTGAAAGGAGTTTTTCAAAGAAAGACTTCGGTGAAGCTGCTTACATATTGAGCTTCAAGATCTATAGAGATAGATCAAGACGCTTGATAAGTTCTTTCAATGAGTACATACCTTGACAAAGATTTTGAAGTAGTTCAAAATGGAGCAGTCAAAGAAAGAGTTCTTGCCTGTATTATAAGGTGTGAAGTTGAGTAAAGACTCAAAGCCCGACCACAGCAGAAGATAAAAAGAGAATGAAAGTCATTCCCTATGCCTTGGCCATAGGTTCTATAAGGTATGTCATGCTGTATACCAGATCTATTGTATACCCTGCACTGATTTGGCAAGGGAGTACAATAGTGATCTAGGAGTAGATCACTGGACAGCGGTCAGAATTATCCTTAGTGAAATAAGGATATGTTTCTCCATTATGGACGTGATAAAAAGGTTCGTCGTAAAGGGTTACGCCGATGCAAGTTTTGACACTAATCTAGATGACTCTAAGTCTCGGTCTAGATACATATTGAAAGTGGGAGCAATTAGCTAGAGTAGCTCTGTGCAGAGCATTATAGACAAAGAATTTTGCAAAATACTTACGGATCTGAATGTGACAGACCCGTTGACTAAAATTATCTCACAAGCAAAACATGATCACACCTTAGTACTCTTTGGGTATTGATCACATAGAGATGTGAACTAGATTACTGACTCTAGTAAACCCTTTGAGTGTTGGTCACATAACGATGTGAACTATGGGTGTTAATCACATGGTGATGTGAACTATTGCTGCTAAATCACATGGCGATGTGAAACTAGATTATTGACTCTAGTGCAAGTGGGAGACTGAAGGAAATATGCCCTAGAGGCAATAATAAAGTTATTATTTATTTCCTTATATCATGATAAATGTTTATTATTCATGCTAGAATTGTATTAACCGGAAACATAATACATGTGTGAATACATAGACAAACAGAGTGTCACTAGTATGCCTCTACTAGACTAGCTCGTTAATCAAAGATGGTTATGTTTCCTAACCATGAACAAAGAGTTGTTATTTGATTAACGAGGTCACATCATTAGTTGAATGATCTGATTGACATGACCATTCCATTAGCTTAGCACCCGATCGTTTAGTATGTTGCTATTGCTTTCTTCATGACTTATACATGTTCCTATAACTATGAGATTATGCAACTCCCGTTTACCGGAGGAACACTTTGGGTACTACCAAACGTCACAACGTAACTGGGTGATTATAAAGGAGTACTACAGGTGTCTCCAATGGTAGATGTTGGGTTGGCGTATTTCGAGATTAGGGTTTGTCACTCCGATTGTCGGAGAGGTATCTCTGGGCCCTCTCGGTAATACACATCACATAAGCCTTGCAAGCACTGCAACTAATATGTTAGTTGTGAGATGATGTATTACAGAACGAGTAAAGAGACTTGCCGGTAACGAGATTGAACTAGGTATTGGATATCGACGATCGAATCTCGGGCAAGTAACATACCGATGACAAAGGGAACAACGTATGTTGTTATGCGGTCTGACCGATAAAGATCTTCGTAGAATATGTAGGAGCAAATATGGGCATCCAGGTCCCACTATTGGTTATTGACCGGAGACGTGTCTCGGTCATGTCTACATTGTTCTCGAACCGTAGGGTCCGCACGCTTAATGTTACGATGACAGTTATTATGAGTTTATGCATTTTGATGTACCGAAGGTTGTTCGGAGTCCCGGATGAGATCACGGACATGACGAGGAGTCTCGAAATGGTCGAGACGTAAAGATTGATATATTGGAAGCCTATGTTTGGGCACCGGAAGCGTTCCGGGTGAAATCGGGATTTTTCCGGATTACCGGGAGGGTTACCGGAACCCCCCCGGGAGGCAAATGGGCCTATTGGGCCTTAGTGGAAAAGAGAGAAGAGGCAGCCCACAAGTCTAGCCGGCGCCCCCCCCCCTTTCCCAAGTCCTAATAGGACTAGGAGAGGTGGGCCGGCCCCCTCTTTCTCCTTCCCCCCAAGAGTCCTAGTTGGAATAGGATTAGAGGGGAGGAGTCCTACTCCCGGTGGGAGTAGGACTCCTCCCTGCGCCTCCCTCCTAGCCGGCCGAACCCCCTGCCCCTGGCCTTTATATACGGGGGCAGGGGGCACCCCAAGACACACAACTTGATCCTTCAGATCGTTCCTTAGCCGTGTGCGGTGCCCCCTGCCACCAAATTCCACCTCGATCATACCGTTACAGTGCTTAGGCGAAGCCCTGCGTCGGTAGTACATCAAGATCGTCACCACGCCATCGTGCTGACGGAACTCTTCCTCGACGCTTTGCTGGATCGGAGCCCGAGGAATGTCATCGAGCTGAACGTGTGCTAAGAACTCGGAGGTGCCGGAGTAACGGTTCTTGGATCGGTCGGATCGGGAAGAAGACGTACGACTACTTCCTCTATGTTTTGTGATCGCTTCCGCAGTCGGTCTGCGTTGGTACGTAGACAACACTCTCCCCTCTCGTTGCTGTGCATCACCATGATCTTGCGTGTGCGTAGGAAAATTTTCGAAATTACTGCGTTCCCTAACAAAGACCACCTAAGAGGGCGCGTGGCCTCAAGCTTGGGAAGGACTGCATTCACTTCGCGAGCAAACTGCATGAAGATGCGCTGTGAGGCTGGGGCCTGGGCGCCGCCCAGGATGCAAGCAATTGCACGCGGATCTTGGAAGCCGCCAGCCCCATCGTCTTGGTGTTGGTCTTCGTTCCTCCTCGGTGGAGGCGGCAGAGGAGGGAGGCCTGCGTTGCCATGGGAACGGTCCTCATGAGGCTGGTCCCTCCAGCCGCCCTCGCGAGGCTGGTCCTGCCAGTGGTCCTTGCGAGGGCGGTCATGCCATCCCTGGCGATGGTCATGGTCTTCCCATCATCCACCCCCTCTTCGTCCTCCTCGGCCATAGCCCCTGTCATTGCGCTCTAGCGTCGGCCGATTCGCCCATCTCGCACAGCTCTGAGCTCTTGACATTCATTGGTGTTGTGGGTGTGGAGGTCATGGTACACGCAGTATCGTTCGCCCTTAGATGACTCAGGCTGATCCCTGCCTTGCTTGGTGTCTGGTTCTGCTGCTAGCACGGCAGCCCCCTTGCGCTTCACGTCCTTGGCCTTGAGCTTCTTTTCTTCCGGGTCGGCTGCCGAGAGCTCGAGAAGGGAGAGACACCCTTCCTCACCCCTGACACACTTGGTCGCCAAGTTGAACAGCTCCAGGGATGTGCATAGGTCTTCATGGATTGCTAGCTCTTCCTTCATCTTGACGTCGCGCACGCCGTCGGAGAAGGCTGAGATGATGGCTTCTTCAGTCACCTTGGGGATCTTGAGGCGAGCGTAGTTGAAGCGCTGGATGTACTTCTGCAGGGTTTCTCCTGGCTGTTGCTTGATGCGGCGCAGGTCACTCACGGCTGGGGGCCGGTCGCGAGTGCCCTAGAAGTTGGCGATGAAGCAGGTGCGCATCTCGCTCCAGGAGGAGATCGTGCCGGGAGCCAGGTTCAGGAGACAGGTGCGGGCGCCGTCCTTGAGCGCCATGGGGAACTAATTCGCCATGACCTTCTCGTCTCCGTTGGCGGCTACGATGCCCAGCTCATAGAGCTGCAGGAACTCCGTGGGGTCTGCTGTGCCATCCTAGCGGGGAGGGAGGTCAGGCTTGAACTTGCCCGGCCATGTGACGCCGCGCAGCTCGGGGGTGAAGGCGAGGCAGCCCGCCGTGGCCACCGGCGCCCTTTACTGGTGCTGGACTCGTTCTTGCGGGTCACCACGTGCCGCCACTAGGAGCAGCGCGGGGTTTTGTCGTGGAGACGCTGGGGCGCGATCTTGGCGCGCCGGCGCTGGGAGCACGTGAGCACCTTCCTGGGGACGTGGGATCTCCTGGCAGCTCCCTTCTTGCTGCGCTGGCGTCGGACGTGGAGGGTCTCGCCCTGGGGCTGCGCGCCTTGGATCCAAGGCACCTTCTTCGGGAGGAGGCGGCGGAGGCGCCTCCTGATCCTCGCCCCTGCACGGGATGGAGGGCGAGGCAGCGAGACGGACCGCAAGGGGGAGCCCCCTGCGGCACTGACGAGCTCGGTGATGCGGGCGAGCCAGTCCTTGTAGAGGTCGTCGACGGGGCGATAGTGCAGGAGCTCCCGCGCCAAGAGTAGTGAGGCATGCGCGTCCATGGGTGAGCGACGAGCATGGGACGACGAGCCAGCTGGAGTCAGCGACGTGGTGGCGGTGCGGCCATCCTGCCGCACCGAGGGGTGCTGGGACGAGGCCTGCTGCTCGTTCCCCGCTGGGCCGGTGGAGGCTTTGGCGGCGGGCGACGAGGAACGATGAGGGGGGGCATCGACGGGCGCCATCTGGGCGACGCGATCGGCGTGAACAGCCCGGCGCTCGGCGTGAGCCCGACGAGCGTCAGCCATGGACACGACGGAAGATCACACACGAACTGCGGAAGGAAGATTCCGGCGCATCCCTACATGGCGCGCCAAATGTCGGGTTTCGGGTTCCGGCAGACCCTTGAGGTTCGAACACTAGGGTGCGCGCGGAGATCTCTCCCCTACCGATCTAGTCCGATCCTCTCGTGCGAACTAAGATGAAAATGATGAACAACACAAGAGACACGATGTTTATACTGGTTCGGGCCACCGTTTTGGTGTGATACCCTACTCCAATGTGTGGTGTGGTGGATTGCCTCTAGGGCTGATGATGGATAGTACAAGGGAAGAACAGCTTCGCAAGCCAGCTGGTGCGATGAACTGCTAGGGTGAGTTCAGTCGCCTCTCTCTCTCTCTCTGCTGGGGTTCTACCAGATCTCTCCGGGGGTGTCTAGATGACTGGATGTCTCTACTCTATGGTGGCTAGCTCTATTTATAGAGGCCCTGGGCCTCTCCCCAAATAATGAGCGGGAAGGGCGCCAACAATTGGCCATTTCAAAGGGGAACATCTAGTACAAGTTATCCTGACCAAAGGTGGTCTTCGGCTGCCAAAATCACTGGCGATGATGCCATCTTGGACTCCACGGTGACCTCCGTCCTACCGTCCGGCTGGTCTTGGTGTCGTTGCACCGGAATGGTAACCTTTGCCTGATGCCTTGGCCTGTGCTTGCCACCTTTGCACCAAAGGGGAAACAAGGACACTGCGCAGGCCGGCGCCCGCCTGGTCTCGATCGTCATGGCTTGCGTCACGGGTTCCTCGCGAGGTACCCCTGCCTTGATCTCTCCGCCTCCTCGCGAGCCTGCCTGATGAGGCTGCCTCTAAGGAAGCTTCCTGTCGTCCGCCCCGTGAGGCTTGGCCCCTCGCGAGGGTCTTTGAGCTTGAGCTGATGAAGATAGGCCGCACTGGGCCCCGCTTGAGCCATGCCGCAGGCCGTAGGCAGGCAAGTCTGGGGACCCCCGTTCCCAGAACGCTGACAATGTTGTGGAAGACACAAAACGGGCAGCTTCCCTTGGATGACTCTGGGTGGTCACAGCCTCGCTTCATTTCTGGCTCGGCTGCGAGTACGGCCGGCCCCTTGCGCTTCACGTCCTTGGCCATGGTCTTCTTATCTTCTGGGTCAGCCTCAGGGAGCTGAAGGAGGGAGAGGTGTCCCTCCTCAGCTCTCGCACACTTGGTTGCCATGTTGAACATCTCCAGGGCCGTGCACATGTCTTGATGTATGGTGAGCTCCTCCTTCATCTTGACGTCATGGACACCATCAGAGAATGCCAAGATGATGGCCTCGTCCGACACCTTGGGGATCTTGAGGCGAACACTATTGAAGCGTTGGATGTACTTCTGCAAGGTTTCTCCTCGCTGCTGCTTGATGCGCCGCAGGTCACCTGCAGCCGGCGGGCTTTCGCTAGTGCTCTAGAAGTTGGCGACGAAGCGCTCTCGCATCTTGTCCCAGGAAGAGATCGATCCCGCGGGGAGGTTCAGCAGCCATGAGCATGCGCCATCTTTGAGGGCCATGGGAAACCAGTTCACCATAACCTTCTCATCACCGTTGGCCGCCTCGATGCTCAGCTCATAGAGCTGCAGGAACTTAGCAGTG
The DNA here is from genome assembly GCA_034509565.1 of Triticum monococcum. Classification (NCBI taxonomy): domain Eukaryota; kingdom Viridiplantae; phylum Streptophyta; class Magnoliopsida; order Poales; family Poaceae; genus Triticum; species Triticum monococcum. The sequence continues at coordinate 345,549,848 of CM067847.1, forward strand.
TCGGGGGTGCCGTCGCTGCGTGGAGGCAAGTCGGGCTTGAACTTCCCTGGCCAGATGACGCTGCACATCTTCGGTGTGAACACGCGGCATCCAACTTTGGTCATGGGAGCCCGCCGTGGAGGTGGAGCCTGATCTTGGCGCTCGTGCGCCATCACCGCAGCCGGCACGCGGTCTTGACGTGGCGGTGCTGGGAGCGCACGTGCCTCTCCTTGCGGCCACTTCACCACCTGGCAGCTTTCCTCATCACGCGCTGGCGCCTTGCGTGGCGGGTCACGCCATGGAGCCTCACGCCTTGGCTCGATGATGGCGCCCTTCCTGGGAGGTGGAGGAGGTGCTCGGTGATCAATGTCACCCACGGCAGGTGGTGGTGAGGCAGCTAGCGAGATGGTGCAGGAGACTCTCCAGTGGTGCTGATGACCTCGGCTATGCGGTCCAGCCAGTCCTTGTAGAGGTCGTCGATGGGGCGGTAGCGCAAGAGCTCGCCTGCCATGAGCAGCGTGGCCTGCGCGTTCGCCGGTCCACGACAAGCATGAGACGATGAAGTGGCTGCCGGGGTCAACGACGGACTGACAGCTCGTCCATCATGCCGCACGGAGGGCTGCATCTATGAAGCCTGCTGCTCATGGGCCGCTGGGCCGGTGGCAGCATTGGCCGCAGGTGACTGGGGACGACGGGGAGCACCGTCACCAGCGGGTGCAGTCTGGGCGACGTGGGCGACGAGGGCGGCCCAGCGCTCAGCACGAACTCGACGAGCATCGGCCATGGGGACGGAGAAACGATGGCGAATCGACTGGAGTTAGAGAGGCTCCGACGCACCCCTACCTGGCGTGCCAAATGTCGGATTCCGGGTTCCACAGACCCTTGACAGGTTCGAACTCTAGGGTGCGTGCGAAGAACTCAACCTCCCCAATCTGCCTACTCACCGATCTCTCAGCCTAGCTCGATGAACAGGAAGGAAACGAGACATAGCAGTTTACCCAGGTCCAGGCCACCTTGCGGTGTAAAACCCTACTCCTGCTTTGTGGTGGATTGGCCTCGAGGGGTTGAGGATGAACTAGTACAGTGGGAGAACCACCTCGGGAGGAGGAGTGTTCTTGGGCTCGAGTGAGCTGGTGAGTGTGAGGATGGAATGGATCCGATCTGGTCTCCCCTCTATGGTGGTGGCTAAGCTACTATTTATAGTGGCCTTGGTCCTCTTCCCAAATGAAGCCGGGAAGGGAGGATCCCACAACGGCCAAATTCGAAGGGAGACAACTAGTACATGCTATCCTGACAAAAGTAGTCTTCGCTAGAAAAAGCCTCTGGTCGTCACGCTATGGTGGGCTTGGCGATGATCTCCGTCCTACCGTCCTGGCGGTCTTGGTCTTGTTACACTGGAATGGAAACCTTTGGCTGATTCCTTGGGACTCCGCATCTGTGCTTGCCTCCTTAGCACCAAAGAGGAAACTGGTACACTGCGACCGCTAGCGCCCGCCTGGCCTTGGTCGTCATGGCTCACGTCATCTGAACCTCATATGGTGAAGCCTGCAAAGAAATCTCCGCTCCTTGGTGTCGTCCGCCTCGCGATGCTGGGCCGCTCGTGAGGGTCTTGAGTCGTCGATACTGAAGGTGGGCCGTAACAGGCCGTCGGTGAAGCCACGCCGTGGGCCGCAGGCAGGCAAGTCTGGGTATCCCCGTTCCCAGAACGCCGAGGTAAAAAGCCATCACTGCCTTGACAATTCATTGACACTGTACAAAAAGAAATGACTTAACATTACATCATGATGTCAGGTATATAATTGACAGGCATTAGAGACAAACATATAGACCTCCTCTGATAATAATGAACATTAATTTTAACAAAGGTGTGACTATCTTTACCGGGATAGTTTGAGTGAACTCTACACCCTCTGTTCCTTAATATAAGACGTTTTCACAGTTCAATTTAAAGTACCCAAACGTCTAGTATTTAGAAAAATAGGTAGTAGTTTTCTTAAGAACATATCTGGGAAAGCTTGCCACACTTTATATATGTCCATATGCTAATGCAACATCATTCAAATAGTATGAATATACAATAATCCAATGGCTAGTGCAACAGTAGAGTAATTTTTTATTATGGGGTATAGTACAATGGTTTTTCTGAACAGATTTTCGTAAGCTAGCACTCGGAGATTTCTATAAGGATTAACAATAAAAAATGTAAAGGTAACAAGTTTCAGCATCGGTATACTAGTTGTGCAAGAGCATTACACCAACTACAAAGTCTGAAGGTAACTAGCATTATTAACTACTGATAGTATAAAAAATTGCAAACCATGCACCTTCAAGATAAATATCATTTCGAACTCGAGGGGACTTGAAAACTTGCTATCCCAATCTTGACAATCGATCAAACATAAAAACTTGATCGAACGGATCAAGAGAACAGACAGAGGAGGAGGTGCCCACTCTTGACCTTTCCTCTTCTCTTCATAATTTTTTGTGCAGTTTAACCAAAATAAAGTGACATCAGCACCTTGGCATTTTGGTGACATAGTACAAAAAATTGACTTATCTCATGAAAGTGAGGGTATGTAATCTATAAGCATTAGCAGTGCAAAAATCTGAACGTAGTAACAAGTTTCATCGTTCGTATACTGGGTGTGCAATAACATTAGAATGCCTTAGCTGAAAAATATTCAATACATCCACAATCAACAGCTCACCCTGAAATAATCGAGTGACATTAAATGGCATTGCTTAAATTTATCGGTGGCATTAGACTAAGTGCGGCATTAGTTCAATGCGGCATCCCTTTAGCAGTAGCATTGCCTGACTTTACCGCTGGCGTTATACTAACAACCAAAAAGTGGCAATAAGAACATGGGACACCCATTCGGACAGTGGGTGCACCAGTACGATGTACCTCCACAGATGCATAGTGTCGGGGAAAATATACAGGGGCGGGCATTTTCCGCTGACTCGTGCACGGACAAGATGATGGCAAGACATGGATTGAAGGCCCAAGAGATTTGAAGAGCCTATATACAACCAAGGAGGACCAAAGACGGGTCATAGAACAAGATATATACGAGGAAAGAGCCTCCCTCGCCAGGCAGGCGAGCCCGGCAAGGGGCCAGGCCACCACCAGAAGCAAGCAACCAAGACTCCCCGGCAGCGCTTGCCGGGGCTTGCGGGGCCTGGACCATCCCACCAACCGCCCAAGTACGACCCACATCGTCAATCAGGGCGGTGTTAAGCTGCAAGGTGATTAAGTGGCAGCATTTGCCACATGGCAGCCATCTCCTATAGAAGAAACCCACAGGTGACACCCGTCTAGCGACGTCTCAAGAGGACAGATGTGGAGCTGGCAAGATAAGCCCGACAGGCCTTGCCGGGAAGCTAGTGATGACACTGAGCGGTGGATTTAACGCACCCCGCCAGCCCGTAGAGTTAGGTATGTTAGCACTATTTACTATCATACCAGTGGGTAATGACTGTTTTGCCACTGTGGTGACCCATTTATCTATAAAAGGAGGCCCATGGCAATCGTAGGAGGGGCTTGGAGGGTTGGAAACTTGAAAAACCCAAGCCACCATACGCTTGTGTTTACCGTAGCCCTGAGGCAGGCCTTGCCGGGCAAGTGTACCATGCACCACCAGGTTCATTTCCACCATCAATCCACAAAAGCATGAGTAGGGTCTTACGCCTCGCGGCGGCCTGAACCTGGGTAAATTGCTTGTCTGTTCTTTGTCGTGCTACCACGCGCTGGTCTGTTCTTTGTGCAACGCAGCGTCCCCCGCTGAACCAGCAAGGGGCCACCCGGTCCGATAGGTGGCCGCGGATATCCCGCGACATCTTTGGCGCGCCAGGTAGGGGGCTCGCTTGTGCGAACCTGAAAGCATGCGCAGCGCGTCATCTTCAGCACCATCTCCATCTTCGATAGCGCCATCGACCGTGGCGCCTGCAATGACGCAGAAGTGAAACAGGGGGAAGATCCGCTCTAGCACCGCGTTCTCGCTCCCCAGGATTCGCCGTGGAGAAGGTTGTGACCAAGGCCACCACCGATGGCGATATATTAAATCGGGCGGCTCGTATGGCATTATCACCATCCGAGCATCGTCCGGAGGAAAGGGGCACAAGGTATGCGGGAACGAGCTCCCTCCCTCCTATTCCTGCACCTCATCAGCAGTCAAACTGCTTTAGCATCGGCATCGCTGACGCCGACGATTACCACGCGACGCTCGGTAAAGTATTCCCTCCGGCGTGGGTAATCCTGAGCAAAATGCTGGTATGAGTCCATCAATTGATTCCCCGACAAGCACACTTCGGCGAGGCTGCCTGCATTGGCATGATCCGTGCGATAGTGGCCATCATACAGACTCAAGGGGAGGGAAGCAAAAGAGAAGAGGATTAGGGAAGCTCACCACAGTGCCCCTATGACCGCCAGTCACAAGAAATGCTTGCCGGCCCTTGCCGGGAGCAAAGAAGCCACATGATTGCCCTCTGCGCCTCCAGGCGCCAAGGACGCGTCGAGCGCACGCTACCCGGCGGGCAGAAAAGAAGCTCAAAACGAAAGCTAAGTCCATGCTATCGCTTCTTGTTGATGCGTTTCAGATTTTTGCTGTCGTTTATCCCTTGGCTCTAGTGAGTATTCGTATTGTGAAAGCCCTCATGTGAATGGAACCTCGGCTAGTTTCTTTAATTGCACCCTCATGATGTCCAGAGCCACGCTCACAGGATGAGAGGCTCCATCGAGAGCTACCTAGGAAAAACCTGTCGAGACGCATCCACGCCAAGATGACTGTTAAGGGCCAGACCCTTACGACAATCGCGGCAATATGATATCGGTAGGCATCTAGAGGAAACATAGGAATTGATCGTATGAACACAAACGTATAGAGTTCATAGGGATAAACATGCATTTAAAGATCCAGCTAGGAATATCAGTTTCCCACAAACACTAGAGATAAAGCGACTAAACACAAAGTATGCATCCTGTTTCTTTACAGGACCAAACGGAATAACTTAGACACGGAGAACCCTGTCAGCACGAGGAGCAGCCTTATGCTCAGCGGCAACAATGTCGGCACCCAATGGTGTCTTCTGAAGCCATCGTCAAGATCGAGCTCGAGGTGGCCGCGAGCGATGTTTCTCAAGACCATGAAGAGGGCGTTGCGAGCATGCCTCCACGATTCAGTCGCGAAGTGCTTGCCCCTCCCCTCTTCATGCACCTTCAGCTTATCGATCAACTGTTTGAAGAAGATCCCCAGCTTGACACTTGGGACCTCCTGCTCACTGGCTGAATAGACTGGGCCATCCATACCCATCGCCGCAGCTTGGGCACCAAGGCGTTCGGCAACATCAACTAGGCTCTTGATCCAAAGGTTTCCCATGTCGACCCGATTCTTTAGCTTGTCTTCTGCATCTTGTTGGAGGCGCTTGGTGTTTACCAACTCTTTAGATAGCAGCTGCTGCCGGGACTCAAGGGACTCTGCCAACTGCTCCAACGAGCCAATCCTTGCCGTCATATCAGAGATATTGCTGTTGGCAGCATCAAGCCCTTGGGTCTTGGAGGAGAGCTACGACTGCACACCAGCCAGATGGAGCTTTGCTTGTCGTGCCTCTTCTTTGAGTGCCTCCACCTCTTTGGCACTCCCGGCAAGGTCTTCATCCAGTTTGAGCACATGCCGCTCGAGCTCGGCCTTGGCAGAGGATGTGGCATCCAGATCATTAGCAAGCTTCTTCAGTTGGGCAGCATGATCAGTAGAAAGGGTGTCCACAGCAGCCCTATGCTCATCCTTCAGTTCTTTGGTGCGATGCTGCAACAAGGTCTCCAAACTCTCATCCTTGGCAAGGAGGGTGGCTTCAAGATTCTCCTCCCGAAGGGAGATTTCTTCCTCCCTTGCGTCCAAAGATGCTTTGTGATCCACCAGATGCTTCTCCCGAGCCACGACATCCTCCCTCATCATCTAAAGAGTCTCTTGCTGCCTCATGAGCACCTTAAATTGCTTGTCATGCCATTCGCGCAGATCCTGACACTTGCCCTTCAGCCTCTGGTCCACTTTATCGATGGATTCATGTCGTGTCTTGAGCTCCTGCCACTTTTGGCGATGTCGAGCCTGCATTTCATTCACTCCCGCTACCATGGATTCCATAAAGGACAAGTCCATGGTGACGACTATAGAATCATCGGCCTCCTCGCCTCCTAGATGCAGTGACGCCAGAAGACGCTGCAACTCTTCGTCAAGCTCTGCGTCTGACAGGGACACACCGGGGGCTTCGATATTGGGCAATTGCGACACCACAGCCAACACGTTCAAGGAGGACAGTGGGGCATCAGCAGCACTCCCGGGAGAAGGAAGAGGGCCCATGGTTTGAATAGGAATCTTCGCCTCGATAACCACTCCCTCAATTGGGGTGCTCTCCAGAGAATGCCCTCCCACTGCCAAGGAACCCTAACTACTGCAGGATGGTCCCTTAGACGAAACTAAGTGTGATGCCATAAATGCAAACGGTGGTGTAAAAACCGTAAAAAAGGTGCAAAATGTTTGTGATGACAAATGCATCAAACACGGTTCAGAATTTAGTTGCGTGTGCGATGCAGGGTATACGGTTTAGCTTAATTAACTGTTTGGGATGAGGAGGCACAAAAGAAACGGGCAGCCAGATGAAGGCGTGTGCGATATACAACACACGGTTCACTGGGATGAACTGTGTGTGATTAGGCAACACAATGGAAACGGTTCAACTGAACAAGATGTGTGTGATACACGGCAAATGGGTCCGTAATCTGAAATGTGTGCGAAGACCAATAATAACACAAACGATTGCTGCTAATAAGCCATGTGAATTGCTCTGTCTACAGTAGAATAACATGTATATATAATGACTGAAATAAACATCCAATTACATAAGTGATTATACAGATCATTCGCACACACCTCAATAAACAATTGCATGCATTCTAAAGTAGAAGAAATGATCGTCTAGTCATCTACTTCTTGTGACGCTCCCTCCACTTCTATGTGGCTCGATCCCTCATTTGAGTCAGGAAGAAGATAGTTCCTCATGTCAACGATCTGCATGTTCATCTCGTAGCTTGTGTACGCGTCCATGGCCGCGTACTTGACATGTTGTTCATCCAGTCTCTTATGCCACACACTGTGCCAGGCGTTCTTGTCCTTATTGCTCTCTTGCTTCATCTTCGCGTAGTAGGGGTCGATGATGGCCGGGGCAAGGTCAACCAAGGAGTTTAGTTTTCTTTTGTTGCTTCCCCAGACCTTGTCGTGGTGCTGGATGTTGACAAGATTCGGGCATTTCAAGTCCTAAACCTTGAGCGCTTTTAGATCGTTGGTGGTGTCCACCATAGTGAAACTATAGTCGAAGCTGTTGATAAACCTGGAGAAACACTCGCAAGGCCTTGTGGCACGGTGGAAGTGATAGACGAGGACGTCATGTCGCACACACAACTGGGCGACAGCAACCTTCTGATCGTGCCCGGCACGACCGATGGTGTACTCGAGGTCGAAGTCGACCACTCGGTACTTGTCCTCGGCAAGGAACTGCTCCATAGTTTGGATGGTGCTCTCCACCAAGACCAGATCGTTCGTGTACACCACTGAGAGGGCCTCTCCCCTCACGTGGGTGTCCACTATGTGATGCGTGGTGAACTGCCTGCCGCTGTCATCATCGGCCGCTGGGAGCGCCATTGGAACCACTGGATGTCCTCTCTGTATGTGTGCTCGTGGGTGTGCTTATTGTGTCATGTGAGACGAGAGATGAAGGTAAATGGCCGCAAGAATAAAAGGGGTCCAGGCGGCGTGGATTCTCGGCGTGTCCGCATGGCAGTTTTTGCAGCGGGTAACTGCATCGTCGCGCTGCGCCCGGCGCAAACGCTTGCACACGAACGTGAGTTATCGTGTCTGATACGTCTTCGTCAAATCTAATAATTTTTATTGCTCCATGCCAATATTCTACATCTTTCATATACTTTTGGCAACTTTTTATACTATTTTTGGGACAAACATATTGGTCCAGTGCCCAGTGCTAGTTCCTGTTTGTTGCATGTTTTTTGTTTCACAGAAAATCCATATCAAACGGAGTCCAAACGGGATAAAAACTGATGGAGATTTTTTTTGGAATATATGTGATTTTTGAGAAGAAGAATCAACTCGAGACGGTGCCCGATGGGGCCACGAGGCAGGGGGCGCGCCCTGGGCCCTCGTGGCCACCCCATAAGGCGGTTGGTGCCCTTCTTTCGCCGCAACAAAGCCAATATCCGAATAAAAATCATGTCCAATCTCGGAGGGGCTCTCACCCCTCTGCCGCCATGGAGGCCATGGACCAGAGGGGAAACCCTTCTCCCATCTACGGAGAAGGTCAAGGAAGAAGAAGAAGAAGGGGGTCTCTCTCCCCCTCTCTCCCGGTGGCACCGGAATACCGCCGGGACTATCATCGTGTGACGGCGATCTACGCCAACACCTCTGTCATCTTCACCAACATATTCATCACCTTCCCCCATCTATGTACAACGGTACACTCTCCCACAACCCGTTGTACCCTCTACTTGAACATGGTGCTTTATGCTTCATATTATTATCCAATGATGTGTTGCCATCCTATGATGTTTGAGTAGATTTTCGTTGTCCTATCGGTAATTGGTGAATTGCTATGATTGGTTTAATTTTCTTGTGGTTATGTTGCTGTCCTTTGATGCCCATCATATGAGCGCATGCGTGGATCATACCATAGGGTTAGTTGTATGTTGATAGGACTATGTAATGGAGGGCAAGAGTAACAAAAGCTTCAACCAAGCATACAAATTGATGCATACGGGATTGAAGGGGGACCAATATATCTTAATGCTATGGTTGGGTTTTCCCTTAATGAACGTTAGTATTTGTGGATACTTTCTAATAGTTCCAATAATAAGTGCATAGAATTCCAAGTCAGGTATGACATGCTAGCAGTGGCCTCTCCCACATAAAACTTGCTATCGGTCTAGTAATGTAGTCAATTGCTTAGGGACAATTTCGCAACTCCTACCACCACTTTTCCACACTCGCTATACTAAATTTATTGCTTATTTACCTAAAACAGCCCCTAGTTTTTATTTATGTTCTCTTTATATTCTTGCAAACCTATCCAACAACACCTACAAAGTACTTCTAGTTTCATACTTGTTCTAGGTAAAGCGAACATTAAGCATGCGTAGAGTTGTATCGGTGGTCGATAAAACTTAAGGGAATATTTGTTCCACCTTTAGCTCCTCGTTGGGTTCGACACTCTTACTTATCAAAAGAGGCTACAATTAATCCCTATACTTGTGGGTTATCAAGACCTTTTTTGGCACCATTGCCGGGGAGTTATAGTGGGGTGAATATTCTCGTGTGTGATTGTTTGCTTTATCACTAAGTAATTTTTATTTGATGTTCTAAGTTGTTCTCTATCTTTACTTATGGGTAGGAAACACAAAATACCAAAAAAATTAGTTGTACCTACTACACCAATGGTTGAAGAACCACTCAAAATCTATCACACTCCTGAAGCTTTTTACTTGGATCATCTCCGATCCCTATGTGCTCGTGCTGAAACCCCAACTACCTTAGTTGAGGGCAAATATTTAGATGAGCATGCTTGTTATGTGCGACAGCGGATATCTGAAAAAGGGAAACTTTTACTAGATCAAATTCATTGTTAGTAGTGCTATGCTTGAAATTTATGTGAAATATATGATGTTACTTGTTGTTCTGAAAACCCTAAGAAACACCTTCCCTACCAATGTGAGTTTAGTGATAATGGAATCGTATCTTCGTATGCTAAGGGTGTTTATAATTACTATGATGTTCAACAAATTGAAGAATTTGTTGCTTTTAAGGGTGCTTATGAAATTGCTTCTTTGATTGAAACGTATCATGCTACTCTTTACAAATCTAAAATTTTTGCCATACTTAAATATTGTGATGATAATTATGCTTCTAGTACCTATGTTGAACCATGTATTGAGGACTCCTCCACTGTCCAAGAAGAGACTAATATTTTGCAGGAGTCTATGGAAGAAGGAATTGATGAAACTGTGGGGTCATTGGATGAAAAAGATGATGAGGAGAGCGAAGAACAAAAGGAGGAAGAGCGGATTAGCTACCCGTGCCCACCTCCTAATGAGAGTAAGTCTTCAACTCATACATTATTTAATGTCCCTTCGTTCTTACCGAAGGATGAATGCCATGATAATTGCTATGATCCCGTTGATTCTTTTGAAATATCCCTTTTTGATGATGCTTGCTATGCTTGTGGCCAAGATGCCAATATGAATTATGCTTATGGAGATGAACTTGCTATAGTTCCTTATGTTAAACATGAAATTTTTGCTATTGCACCCATGCATGATAGTCCGATTATCTTTTTGAATTCTCCCGACTACACTATATCGGAGAAGTTTGCCCTTATTAAGGATTATATTGATAGGTTGTGTTCTACTACTACACATGATGATTTTGATAGATATAATATGCATGTGCTTTTTGCTCCTACTTGCAATTATTATGAGAGAGGAACTATATCTCTGCCTCTCCATGTTTCCAATATGATAAAATTACAAGAAACTGTTTATACTATGCATTGGCCTTTACTATGTGTGCATGAATTGTTCTTTTATGACATGCCGATGCATAGGAAGAGAGTTAGACTTTGTTGTTGCATGATATATTTTACTTTTTTCTCACTACTAAATCACAAATAATTGTTAATTAAAATTGGCTTGGATATACCTCGGGATCCGGGTGGATCCATTACTTGAGCACTATATGCCTAGCTTAATGGTTTTAAAGAAAGCGCTGCCAGGGAGACAACCCGGAAGTTTTAGAGATTCATTTATTTATGTTGTGTGCATTTATAAACTTTAAAAACAAGAATAATGTGCCAAAATTTGCCTTTAGGATGTTCACATTGCTTGTTGGTTTGTGCGGTGCAAGACAGAAACTTTGGCTGTAGTCCGTGATTTTACATTTTTTACTGGAACATCAAACGGTTCTGAAACTTTCCGCACTGCCTTGCTATACAAATTTTTTATCTTTACTAATTTTTTAAGAATTTTTGGAGTATCATAAGTATGGTGAATGTTCAGATTACTACATTCTGTCCTGTTTAAGACAAATTCTGTTTTTGATGCATAGTTTGCTTGTTTTGATGAAACTATCGATTTCTATCAGTGGATGAAGCCATGGAAGTTATATTACAGTAGCTAAAATGCAAAAAAAATGAATTTGTTTGAAATATTACTTAGAGTACTGATTTGCTTTATTATACTAACGGATCTTACCGAGCTTTCTGTTGAGTTTTGTGCGGATGAAGTGTTTGAAATCGAGGAGGTCTCGATGTGAGGAGAAGGAGGACAGGCAAGAGAGAGGCCAAAGAAGCCTACAAAAAAAGAAAAATAACGAGAAAAAAGAGAGAGAGAAAATAAAAAAATGGGAGAAAAGAGAGAAGGGACAATGTTACTATCCTTTTACCACACTTGTGCTTCAGAGTAGCACCATGTTCTTCATATAGAGAGTCTCTTGAGTTATCACTTTCATATACTAGTGGGAATTTTCATTATAGAACTTGGCTTGTATATTCCGATGATGGGCTTCCTCAAATGCCCGAGGTCTTCATGAGAAAGCAAGTTGGATGTACACCCACTTAGTTTCCAGTTTGAGCTTTCATACACTTATAGATCTTAGTGCATCTGTTGCATGGCAATCCCTACTCCTCGCATTGACATCAATTGATGGGCATCTCCATAGCCCGTTGATTATCCGCGTTGATGTGAGACTTTCTCCCTTTTTGTCTTCTCCACACAACCTCCACCATCATATTCTATTCCACCTATAGTGCTATATCCATGGCTCACGCTCATGTATTGCATGAAAGTTGAAAATGTTTGAGAACATCAAAAGTATGAAACAATTGCTTGGCTTGTCATCGGGGTTGTGCATGATTTGAACGCTTTGTGTGGTGAAGATGGAGCATAGCCAGACCATATGATTTTGTAGGGATAACTTTCTTTGGCCATGTTATTTTCAACAGACATGATTGCTTTATTAGTATGCTTGAAGTATTATTGTCTTAATGTCAAATGATAGACTATAGCTTTGAATCACTCGTGTCTTACTATTCATGCCATGATTAGATTACATGATAAAGATTATGTTAGCTAGCATTCCACATCAAAAATTATCTTTTTTATCATTTACCTACTCGAGGATGGGCAGGAATTGAGCTTGGGGATGTTGATATGTCTCCGTCATATCTATAATTTTTCATTGTTCCATGCCAAGATTCTACATCTTTCATATACTTTTGGCAACTTTTTATACTATTTTTAGGACTAACATATTGATCCAGTGCCTAGGCAAGTTCCTATTTGTTGCATGTTTTTTATTTCGCAGAAAATCCCAATCAAACGGAGTCCAAATGGGATAAAAACAGACAGGGATTTTTTTTGGAATATATGTGCTTTTTGGGAAGAAGAATCAACGCGAGACAATGCCCGAGGGGGCCACAAGGCAGGGGGCGTGCCCTAGGGGGTCAGGCGAGCCCTGGGTCCTCGTGGCCACCCCGTAAGGTGGTTGGTGCCCTTCGTTCGCCGCAAGAAAGCCAATATCCGGATAAAAATTGTGTCCAAAATTCAGCCCAATCGGAGTTAGGGATCTCCGGGAATTTAAGAAACGGTGAAAGGGCAGAATCAGGAAAGCAGAAACAGAGAGAGACAGAGAGACATATCCAATCTCGGAGGGGCTCTCGCCCCTCCGCCGCCATGGAGGCCATGAACCAGAGGGGAAACCCTTCTCCCATCTAGGGATAAGGTCAAGGAAGAAGAAGAAGAAGAAGAAGAAGAAGGGGCTCTCTCCCCCTCTCTCCCGGTGGCGCCGGAACGCCGCTGGGGCCATCATCGTGTGACGGCGATCTACACCAACACCTCCAGCATCTTCACCAACATATTCATCACCTTCCCCCATCTATCTACAACGGTCCACTCTCCCGCAGCCCGCTGTACCCTCTACTTGAAAATGGTGCTTTATGCTTCATATTATTATCCAATGATGTGTTGCCATCCTATGATGTCTGAGTAGATTTTCGTTGTCCAATCGGTAATTGGGAAATTGCTATGATTGGTTTAATTTGCTTGTGGTTATGTTGTTGTCCTTTGGTGCCCATCATATGAGCGCGCGCGTGGATCACATCATAGGGTTAGTTGTATGTTGATAGGACTATGTATTGGAGTGCAAGAGTGATAGAAGCTTCAACCTAGCATAGAAATTGATGCATACGAGATTGAAGGGGGACCAATATATCTTAATGCTATGGTTGGGTTTTACCTTAATGAATGTCAGTATTTGAGGATGCTTGCTAATAGTTCCAATCATAAGTGCATAGAATTCCAAGTCAGGTATGACATGCTAGCAGTGGCCTCTCCCACGTAAAACTTGCTATCGGTCTAGTAAAGTAGTCAATTGCTTAGGGACAATTTCGCAACTCCTACCACCACTTTTCCACACTCGCTATACTAAGTTTATTTCTTATTTACCTAAAACAGCCCCTAGTTTTTATTTATGTGCTCTTTATATTCTTGCAAACCTATCCAACAACACCTACAAAGTACTTCTAGTTTCATACTTGTTCTAGGTAAAGCGAACGTTAAGCGTGCGTAGTGTTGTATCGGTGGTTGATAAAACTTGAGGGAATATTTTTTACACCTTTAGCTCCTCGTTGGGTTCAACACTCTTACTTATCGAAAGAGGCTACAATTGATCCCCTATACTTGTGGGTTATCAATGTGCCAGCCCAAAACACTAGCAGCGTGCGTGGAGGGACGCGAGAGCAGAGCACGCGCGGCGGGACACGAGCAGAGTGCGCCGCGGCTACCTGAACCGCAAGCAACCACACACATAGAGCAGTTGAACATGCAGGAAATGGTTGCCTACATGTCGGCCGATTGTTGCGTCGCTGCGTAGAGAGCGGCCGTGTGGTACCACCTTCGTCTAGTCTATAGTGTCCTTTTATATTCCGTGCCATACTTTGCCCTCAAATTTAACCAACAAAATGTTAATGCATGTTTTCAAAATTATATAATTGGAAATTGTGTTCAAATACAAATCCAACTATATAATCTTTGGCGACATGCATTCTTATTTTATTAGTTAAATTATACTCATAAACCAGGACGGTGGTATAGTAGGTAATTAAATTGCAAATGTTTTTTTATTAACCGTATGTGTACGTGGCCTTTCGTCCACCTCTCGCACGTCTTGTCACCCTGCTGCCGCAGACGACTTACAGCGCAAGCTTGCGCAATGCGCGAGGGCGTTCTTTTTGCCAAACAGTGGCGCCAATGAATCGTCGGTGAGCCCGTTCATGTGCAACCACGCAGTTTCCCGCGCAAGGTTCCCGCCCGACTCGGTGAAATCCCCCAAAACCCAATGCTTACTGGCCTGCTATAAAAACCCTCAGGGCCAGCGAGTCCTGCATCACATTTTCCCCTCCATCCCTGTAGCTTATCTCGTCTGCTTCTCCCACATTCGCCAATGGCCCCGGTCAATCATCATCACTGAGCCACTCCGCCGTCGTCAGAGGATTGCTCCAGCTGGGAGGCTACATCGCTGCGGCGGCACAGTCCCCGGCGTAGTGTAGTGCGTGTGGCGTGCTTGTTGGGTGTGCGCGGAAACACCCATCACACGCTCCGCCACCGGTGCCCGTCGGCAGCTATTGTCGGCTGCCGTTGCCGCCACACCACCATCGAAAGCCAGGGCCATCGCCCACTCCGCCGCCGCGGCCTGAAGGCGGGAGATGGCCGTCGTGGCCGCCACCCCACTGCCGGCCACTGTGGCCATCACCACTCCGCCACCGCGGCCCAAAGGCGGGAGGTGGTGGTCGTGGCCGCCACCCTGTCGTCGGCCTCCGTGGCCGCCAACCCACCGTCGACCGCTGGGATCATCACTCGCTCCGCCCCCGCCGCTCGAAGGCGGGAGGCAGAGGTGGATGCCTGCACGTGCGACTACAACCTTGCATGCTAAACCAAGTTCCTGCGGGAGTAGGAGGAGCGCCTCGTCGAGCACGCAAAGAGCCTTACCGCCGCAGTGGCCGCGGCACATGCCGCCTTAGAGGTGAGGAATCATGAGATCTACTTGGAGAACCACCGCTTCGAGAGGGGTCCTCTAGAGCGGCAGAGGGCATTCCAGGTGAGCGTCCTTGAAGCTGCATTAGCGGTAGGCACCGCATTACGGTTGCCCAGCTTGTCGGTAGCCTCCTCCTCCTCTGCCTCTTACTGAGCGCGCTCGGCAAAGGAGAGGCAGCCAGAAGTAGTACAAAGCCCCTCCGTAGTAGTAGTATTTAGTGGCTATTTTGTTCAGTTCATCTAACTATAGATGTGGTGGAACTATACAACGTACTTAAAATTAGCTAGTATATATAGTTGAACTAGCTATTTTAGTACGTGGTTGGCAACAATTGGGGAAAAGTTTGGTCAGTTCAGCTGTCGATTTGAACAATTTGTATAAATTAAGAACGACTGCTTAATCTATGAATGAAATCTATGCTTAATTAGTGAATTTTAGTTGCAAAAGTTAGATACTGCTAGTGATTTTTAGCTCCATATTTTGACAAATCACAGTGTCACAACGATTGAAAAATCTTTCCAAGTTGTTTGTACATGGTTGCACATGGGTCATCCAAAACAACCGTTTGTGCTGATGGGATGCACAAATCCTGCGCTGTTCTCACTTTGCATATGGGTGTTCTATCTAAAACGTTTGCGATCAAGAGCTGCAGAAATCCTCCTCGACACATTTTCTCTTGGCTTCCTGGGGAAGCTGTCGGTTTGCATACGGGTGTTCTATCTAAAACATTTGTGATGAGTGTTTTATATTTAAAATGCGAATTAAACTGCGGCTTGGGCGCCATTAATGGAGAGGATGCGAGCAAGGAGGGCAGCCATGGAAGTCAAAGGGCTCGGTTCCTAGTGAACCTGCGCAGTTTACAGCTCGCATGCTTCCGGTGAGCCTGCGCACTCGAGGACAGCTTGCACGCCTCTCGGTCAGCTTGTGCATCGGACGGTGCTCGCACCCCTCCCGTTCAGTCAAGGTCAAGCAGCTGTCCGCACGGCACCTCCTACAGCCATTAAACCAAGACACGTGTAGTCACGTGAATGGTTAACAGAATTTTGGATTTACTAGAATTTAAAAGCCAGGCATCTCACTGTTTTGCTGGCAATCAACGGTGCCCTGGTGTTTAAAATTCATTCCATTTCTAGCATGGGCCCTAAGCTGCACCCAAGGACACCGATTTGATATTTCAACCAATTTATATGCACTCGAGCATGCGCATGTAGTTCAAATTTGAATTATGCACATAAATGCATTAAAAGCTCAGTTAATGCATAAAAATGTCCAAACGAACCCCAAAAAATCACACAGCACTCTTGTTGTTCTATGTTGACACGAGAAAAAAAATTGAAAGCAACAAGAGGTAGTGCATATCGTTTCGGCCCCAAAGCGGGGACGTTCCCTACCGAAAACCATCATGCATGTTGTGAGAAGTTCCGGTTTGTGAGAAGCATATACCCAAAGCTTCCCCAAATGGGACAAAATTTGCACCACGGCATGTTGATGCCGCTCTATGATAGCATGCCAAGTTTCATGAATTTCAGACGAGTTTTGGATTTACTAGAATTTAAAAACTAAGCATCTCAATGTTTTGCCGTCAATCAATGGTGCCCTAGTGTTTGAAATTCATTCCCATTTCTTGCATAGGACCTAAGCATACACCCAAGGACCCATATTTGTTTTTTCAACCAATTTATATGCATTGGAGCATGTGCATGTAGATCAAATTTGAATTATGCACATAAATGCATTGAAAACTCAGTTAATGCATAAAAATGTCCAAATGAACCCCGAAGAATCACAAAAATTCACAAAAAACTACTGTTGCTCTATGTTGACATGAGAAAAAAATTGAAAGTAATAAGAGGCAATGGATATCGTTTCATCCCCAAATATGGGACGTTCCCTATCGAAAACCATCATGCTTGTTGTAGAAGCTCTGGTTTGTGAGAAACCTATACACAAACCTTCCCCAAATGGGACAAAATTTGTACCACGGCTTGTTGATGTCGCTCCATGATATCATGCAAAGTTTCATGAATTTCAGACGAGTTTTGAATTTACTAAAATTTAAAAACTAGGCATCTCAATGTTTTACCGGCAATCAATGGTGCAATGGTGTTTGAAATTCATTCCATTTCTTGCATGGGACCTAAGCTTGCACCCAAGGACGCATATTTAATTTTTCAACCAAGTTATATGCACTCGAGCATGTGCATGTAGTTCAAATTTGAATTATGCACATAAATGCATTGAAAACTTAGTTAATGCATAAAAATATCCAAACGAACCCTGAAAAATCACAAAAATTCACACAACACTCCTGTTGTTCTATGTTGACACGAGGAAAAAAATTGAAAGCAATAAGAGGCAATGGATATCGTTTCGTCCCCAAAGGTGGGACGTTCCCTACTGAAAACCATCATGCTTATTGTGAGAAGCTCCGGTTTGTGAGAAGCATATACCCAAACCTGCCCCAAATGTGATAAAATTTGTACCACAGCATGTTGATGCCACTCCATGATAGCATGCCAAGTTTCATAAATTTCAGACCAGTTTTGGATTTACTAGATTTTAAAAACTAAGCATCTCAATGTTTTGTCGGCAATCAACGCTGCCCTGGTGTTTGAAATTCATTCCCATTTCTTGCATGGGACCTAAGCATGCACCCAAGGACACATATTTGATTTTTCAACCAATTTATATGCACTGGAGCATGTGCATGTAGTTAAAATTTGAATTATGCACATAAATGCATTGAAAACTCAGTTGATGCATAAAAATGTCCAAACGAACCCTAAAAACTCACAAAAATTCACACAACACTCCTGTCGTTCTATGTTGACACGAGAAAAAAAATTGAAAGCAATAAGAGGCAATGGATATCCTTTCATCCCCAAAGGTGGGACGTTCCCTACCGAAAACCATCTTGCTTGTTGTGAGAAGCTTCGGTTTGTGAGAAGCATATACCCAAACCTGCCCCAAATGGGACAAAATTTGTACCATGGCATGTTGATGCCACTCCATGATAGCATGCCAAGTTTCATGAATTTTAGACAAATTTTGGATTTACTGGAATTTAAAAACAAGGCATCTCAATGTTTTCCCAGCAATCAACGGTGCCGTAGTGTTTGAAATTCATTCCCATTTCTTGCATGGGACCTAAGCATGCACCCATGGGACCTAAGCATGTAGTTCAAATTTGAATTATGCACATAAAATGGATTGAAAACCAATTTAATGTATAAAATGTTCAAATGAACACTGAATAATTCCAATCCTTTTACGTCACACATATAGTTGCATGTTCACTCCAGATAAAAGTTCTAGCAATTCAAACACCGTCCATTGCCGCTGTGACCCGTTTATGTAATTCATGTCAAGATGAAAAATCAAGTAGATCGCACACAGTTCATTATCAGCAACCGTGTGAGATGTAGTACAAAATATCTTGGAGCACCGTCGGTGTATAGTACGCCTATGGCACCGCGTTCTCGCTCCCCAGGATTCGCCGTGGAGAAGGTTGTGACCAAGGCCACCACCGATGGCGATATATTAAATCGGGCGGCTCGTATGGCATTATCACCATCCGAGCATCGTCCGGAGGAAAGGTGCACAAGGTATGCGGGAACGAGCTCCCTCCCTCCTATTCCTGCACCTCATCAGCAGTCAAACTGCTTTAGCATCGGCATCGCTGACGCCGATGATTACCACGCGACGCTCGGTCAAGTATTCCCTCTGCCGTGGGTAATCCTGAGCAAAATGCTGGTATGAGTCCATCAATTGATTCCCCGACAAGCACACTTCGGCGAGGCTGCCTGCATTGGCATGATCCGTGCGATAGTGGCCATCATACAGACTCAAGGGGAGGGAAGCAAAAGAGAAGAGGATCAGGGAAGCTCACCACAGTGCCCCTATGACCACCAGTCACAAGAAATGCTTGCCGGCCCTTGCCGGGAGCAAAGAAGCCACATGATTGCCCTCTGCGCCTCCAGGCGCCAAGGACGTGTCGAGCGCACGCGACCCGGCGGGCAGAAAAGAAGCTCAAAACGAAAGCTAAGTCCACGCTATCGCTTCTTGTTGATGCGTTTCAGATTTTTGCTGTCGTTTATCCCTTGGCTCTAGTGAGTATTCGTATTGTGAAAGCCCTCATGCGAATGGAACCTTGGCTAGTTTCTTTAATTGCACCCTCATGATGTCCAGAGCCACGCTCACAGGACGAGAGGCTCCATCGAGAGCTACCTAGGAAAAACCTGCCGAGACGCATCCACGCCAAGATGACTGTTAAGGGCCAGACCCTTACGACAATCGCGGCAATATGATATCGGTAGGCATCTAGAGGAAACATAGGAATTCATCGTACGAACACAAACGTATAGAGTTCATAGGGATAAACATGCATTTAAAGATCCAGCTAGGAATATCAGTTTCCCACAAACACTAGAGATAAAGCGACTAAACACAAAGTATGCATCATGTTTCGTTACAGGACCAGACGGAATAACTTAGACACGGAGAACCCTGTCAGCACGAGGAGCAGCCTTATGCTCAGCGGCAACAACGTCGGCACCCAATGGTGGCTTCTGAAGCCATCGTCAAGATCGAGCTCGAGGTGGCGGCGGGCGATGTTTCTCAAGACCATGAAGAGGGCGTTGCGAGCATGCCTCCACGATTCAATCGCGAAGTGCTTGCCCCTCCCCTCTTCATGCACCTTCAGCTTATCGATCAACTCGTTGAAGAAGATCCCCAGCTTGACACTTGGGACCTCCTGCTCACTGGCTGAATAGACTGGGCCATCCATACCCATCGCCGCAGCTTGGGCACCAAGGCGTTCGGCAACATCAACTAGGCTCTTGATCCAAAGGTTTCCCATGTCGACCCGATTCTTTAGCTTGTCTTCTGCATCTTGTTGGAGGCGCTTGGTGTTTACCAACTCTTTAGATAGCAGCTGCTGCCGGGACTCAAGGGACTCTGCCAACTGCTCCAACGAGCCAATCCTTGCCGTCATATCAGAGATATTGCTGTTGGCAGCATCAAGCCCTTGGGTCTTGGAGGAGAGCTACGACTGCACACCAGCCAGATGGAGCTCTGCTTGTCGTGCCTCTTCTTTGAGTGCCTCCACCTCTTTGGCACTCCCGGCAAGGTCTTCATCCAGTTTGAGCACATGCAGCTCGAGCTCAGCCTTGGCAGAGGATGTGGCATCCAGATCATCAGCAAGCTTCTTCAGTTGGGCAGCATGATCAGTAGAAAGGGTGTCCAGAGCAGCCCTATGCTCATCCTTCAGTTCTTTGGTGCGATGCTGCAACAAGGTCTCCAAACTCTCATCCTTGGCAAGGAGGGTGGCTTCAAGATTCTCCTCCCGAAGGGAGATTTCTTCCTCCCTTGCGTCCAAAGATGCTTTGTGATCCACCAGATGCTTCTCCCGAGCCATGACATCCTCCCTCATCATCTAAAGAGTCTCTTGCTGCCTCATGAGCACCTTAAATTGCTTGTCATGCCATTCGCGCAGCTCCTGACACTTGCCCTTCAGCCTCTGGTCCGCTTTATCGGTGGATTCATGCCGTGTCTTGAGCTCCTGCCACTTTTGGCGATGTCGAGCCTGCATTTCATTCACTCCTGCTACCATGGATTCCATAAAGGACAAGTCCATGGTGACGACTATAGAATCATCGGCCTCCTCGCCTCCTAGATGAAGTGACGCCAGAAGACGCTGCAACTCTTCGTCAAGCTCTGCGTCTGACAGGGACACAACGGGGGCTTTGATATTGGGCAATTGCGACACCACAACCAACACGTTCAAGGAGGACAGTGGGGCATCAGCAGCACTCCCAGGAGAAGGAAGAGGGCCCATGGTTTGAATAGGAATCTTCGCCTCGATAACCACTCCCTCAATTGGGGTGCTCTCCAGAGAATGCCCTCCCACTGCCAAGGAACCCTCACTACTGCAGGATGGTCCCTTAGACGAAACTAATTGTGATGCCATAAACGCAAACGGTGGTGTAAAAACCGTAAAAAAGGTGCAAAATGTTTGTGATGACAAATGCATCAAACACGGTTCAGAATTTAGTTGCGTGTGCGATGCAGGGCATACGGTTCAGCTTAATTAACTGTTTGGGATGAGGAGGCACAAAAGAAACGGGCAGCCAGATGAAGGCGTGTGCGATATACAACACACGGTTCACTGGGATGAACTGTGTGTGATTAGGCAACACAATGGAAACGGTTCAACTGAACAAGATGTGTGTGATACACGGCAAATGGGTCCGTAATCTGAAATGTGTGGGAAGACCAATAATAACACAAACGATTGCTGCTAATAAGCCGTGTGAATTGCTCTGTCTACAGTAGAATAACATGTATATATAATGACTGAAATAAACATCCAACTACATAAGTGATTATACAGATCATTCGCACACACCTCAATAAACAATTGCATGCATTCTAAAGTAGAAGAAATGATCGTCTAGTCATCTACTTCTTGTGACGCTCCCTCCACTTCTATGTGGCTCGATCCCTCATTTGGGTCAGGAAGAAGATAGTTCCTCATGTCAACGATCTGCATGTTCATCTCGTAGCTTGTGTACGCGTCCATGGCCGCGTACTTGACATGTTGTTCATCCAGTCTCTTATGCCACACACTGTGCCAGGCGTTCTTGTCCTTATTGCTCTCTTGCTTCATCTTCGCGTAGTAGGGGTCCATGATGGCCGGGGCAAGGTCAACCAAGGAGTTCAGTTTTCTTTTGTTTCTTCCCCAGACCTTGTCGTGGTGCTGGATGTTGACAAGATTCGGGCATTTCAAGTCCTAGAGCGCTTTTAGATCGTTGGTGGTGTCCACCGTAGTGAAACTATAGTCGAAGCTGTTGATAAACCTGGAGAAACACTCGCAAGGCCTTGTGGCACGGTGGAAGTGATAGACGAGGATGTCATGTCGCACACACAACTGGGCGACATCAACCTTCTGATCGTGCCCGGCACGACCGATGGTGTACTCGAGGTCGAAGCCGACCACTCGGTACTTGTCCTCGGCAAGGAACTGCTCCATAGTTTGGATGGAGCTCTCCACCAAGACCAGATCGTTCGTGTACACCACTGAGAGGGCCTCTCCCCTCACGTGGGTGTCCACTATGTGATGCGTGGTGAACTGCCTGCCGCTGTCATCATCGGCCGCTGGGAGCGCCATTGGAACCACTGGATGTCCTCTCTGTATGTGTGCTTGTGGGTGTGCTTATTGTGTCATGTGAGACGAGAGATGAAGGTAAATGGCCGCAAGAATAAAAGGGGTCCAGGCGGCGTGGATTCTCGGCGTGTCCGCATGGCAGTTTTTGCAGCGGGTAACTGCATCGTCGCGCTGCGCCCAGCGCAAACGCTTGCACACGAACGTGAGTTATCGTGTGTGATACGTCTCCGTCAAATCTAATAATTTTTATTGCTCCATGCCCATATTCTACATCTTTCATATACTTTTGGCAACTTTTTATACTATTTTTGGGACAAACATATTGGTCCAGTGCCTAGTGCTAGTTCCTGTTTGTTGCATGTTTTTTGTTTCACAGAAAATCCATATCAAACGGAGTCCAAACGGGATAAAAACTGATGGAGATTTTTTTTGGAATATATGTGATTTTTGAGAAGAAGAATCAACTCGAGACGATGCCCGATGGGGCCACGAGGTAGGGGGCGCGCCCTGGGCCCTCGTGGCCACCCCATAAGGCGGTTGGTGCCCTTCTTTCGCCGCAACAAAGCCAATATCCGGATAAAAATCATGTCCAATCTCGGAGGGGCTCTCGCCCCTCTGCCGCCATGGAGGCCATGCACCAGAGGGGAAACCCTTCTCCCATCTATGGAGAAGGTCAAGGAAGAAGAAGAAGAAGAAGGGGGTCTCTCTCCCCCTCTCTCCCGGTGGCACCGGAATACCGCCGGGACTATCATCGTGTGACGGCGATCTACGCCAACACCTCTGTCATCTTCACCAACATATTCATCACCTTCCCCCATCTATGTACAATGGTACACTCTCCCACAACCCGTTGTACCCTCTACTTGAACATGGTGCTTTATGCTTCATATTATTATCCAATGATGTGTTGCCATCCTATGATGTTTGAGTAGATTTTTGTTGTCCTATCGGTAATTGGTGAATTGCTATGATTCGTTTAATTTTCTTGTGGTTATGTTGCTGTCCTTTGATGCCCATCATATGAGCGCATGCGTGGATCATACCATAGGGTTAGTTGTATGTTGATAGGACTATGTAATGGAGAGCAAGAGTAACAAAAGCTTCAACCAAGCATAGAAATTGATGCATACGGGATTGAAGGGGGACCAATATATCTTAATGCTATGGTTGGGTTTTCCCTTAATGAACGTTAGTATTTGTGGATGCTTTCTAATAGTTCCAATCATAAGTGCATAGAATTCCAAGTCAGGTATGACATGCTAGCAGTGGCCTCTCCCACATAAAACTTGCTATCGGTCTAGTAATGTAGTCAATTGCTTAGGGACAATTTCGCAACTCCTACTACCACTTTTCCACACTCGCTATACTAAATTTATTGCTTATTTACCTAAAACAGCCCCTAGTTTTTATTTATGTTCTCTTTATATTCTTGCAAACCTATCCAACAACACCTACAAAGTACTTCTAGTTTCATACTTGTTCTAGGTAAAGCGAACATTAAGCATGCGTAGAGTTGTATCGGTGGTCGATAAAACTTAAGGGAATATTTGTTCCACCTTTAGCTCCTCGTTGGGTTCGACACTCTTACTTATCAAAAGAGGCTACAATTAATCCCTATACTTGTGGGTTATCCAGACCTTTTTTGGCACCATTGCCGGGGAGTTATAGTGGGGTGAATATTCTCGTGTGTGATTGTTTGCTTTATCACTAAGTAATTTTTATTTGATTTTCTAAGTTGTTCTCTATCTTTACTTATGGGTAGGAAACACAAAATACCAAAAAAATTAGTTGTACCTACTACACCAATGGTTGAAGAACCACTCAAAATCTATCATACTCCTGAAGCTTTTTACTTGGATCATCTTCGATCCCTATGTGCTCGTGCTGAAACCCCAACTACCTTAGTTGAGGGCAAATATTTAGATGAGCATGCTTGTTATGTGCGACAGCGCATATCTGAAAAAGGGAAACTTTTACTAGATCAAATTCATCGTTAGTAGTGCTATGCTTGAAATTTATGTGAAATATGTGATGTTACTTGTTGTTCTGAAAACCCTAAGAAACACCTTCCCTACCAATGTGAGTTTAGTGATAATGGAATCGTATCTTCGTATGCTAAGGGTGTTTATAATTACTATGATGTTCAACAAATTGAAGAATTTGTTGCTTTTAAGGGTGCTTATGAAATTGCTTCTTTGATTGAAACGTATCATGCTACTCTTTACAAATCTAAAAAATTTGCCATACTTAAATATTGTGATGATAATTATGCTTCTAGTACCTATGTTGAACCATGTATTGAGGACTCCTCCACTGTCCAAGAAGAGACTAATATTTTGCAGGAGTCTATGGAAGAAGGAATTGATGAAACTGTGGGGTCATTGGATGAGAAAGATGATGAGGAGAGCGAAGAACAAAAGGAGGAAGAGCGGATTAGCTACCCGTGCCCACCTCCTAATGAGAGTAAGTCTTCAACTCATACATTATTTAATGTCCCTTCGTTCTTACCGAAGGATGAATGCCATGATAATTGCTATGATCCCGTTGATTCTTTTGAAATATCCCTTTTTGATGATGCTTGCTATGCTTGTGGCCAAGATGCCAATATGAATTATGCTTATGGAGATGAACTTGCTATACTTCCTTATGTTAAACATGAAATTTTTGCTATTGCACCCATGCATGATAGTCCGATTATCTTTTTGAATTCTCCCGACTACACTATATCGGAGAAGTTTGCCCTTATTAAGGATTATATTGATAGGTTGTGTTCTACTACTACACATGATGATTTTGATAGATATAATATGCATGTGCTTTCTGCTCCTACTTGCAATTATTATGAGAGAGGAACTATATCTCTGCCTCTCCATGTTTCCAATATGATAAAATTACAAGAAACTGTTTATACTATGCATTGGCCTTTACTATGTGTGCATGAATTGTTCTTTTATGACATGCCGATGCATAGGAAGAGAGTTAGACTTTGTTGTTGCATGATATATTTTACTTTTTGCTCACTACTAAATCACAAATAATTGTTAATTAAAATTGGCTTGGATATACCTCGGGATCCGGGTGGATCCATTACTTGAGCACTATATGCCTAGCTTAATGGTTTTAAAGAAAGCGCTGCCAGGGAGACAACCCGGAAGTTTTAGAGAGTCATTTATTTATGTTGTGTGCATTTATAAACTTTAAAAACAAGAATAATGTGCCAAAATTTTCCTTTAGGATGTTTACATTGCTTGTTGGTTTGTGCGGTGCAAGACAGAAACTTTGGCTGTAGTGCGTGATTTTACATTTTTTACTGGAACGTCAAACGGTTCTGAAACTTTCCGCACTGCCTTGCTATACAAATTGTTTATCTTTACTAATTTTTTAAGAATTTTTGGAGTATCATAAGTATGGTGAATGTTCAGATTACTACATTCTGTCCTGTTTAAGACAAATTCTGTTTTTGATGCATAGTTTGCTTGTTTTGATGAAACTATCGATTTCTATCAGTGGATGAAGCCATGGAAGTTATATTACAGTAGCTAAAATGCAAAAAAAATGAATTTGTTTGAAATATTACTTAGAGTACTGATTTGCTTTATTATACTAACGGATCTTACCGAGCTTTCTGTTGAGTTTTGTGCGGATGAAGTGTTCGAAGATCGAGGAGGTCTCGATGTGAGGAGAAAACCGCCATTTGTAGAATGCTCTTCTGTTCACTTATATTTGTTAGAGCGTGGGCATATCTTTTTTATAAATAATTTAACTCTCTTCCTTCACTTATATCTATTTAGAGAGATGACAGGAATTGGTCGTTCACATGGTTAGTCATAAAATCCTACATAAAACATGTGGATCACTGAATATGATATGTTTGATTCCTTGCAGTAGTTTTGCGATATAAGATGGTGATATTAGAGTCATGCTAGTGGGTAGTTGTGGATTTTAGAAATACTTGGGTTGAAGTTTGTGATTCCCATAGCATGCACGTATGGTGAACCGTTATGTAATGAAGTTGGAGCATGATGTATTTATTGATTGTCTTCCTTATGAGTGGCAGTCGAGGACGAGCGATGGTCTTTTCCTACCAATCTATCCCCCTAGGAGCATGCGCATAGTAGTTTATTTCGATGACTAATAGATTTTTGCAATAAGTATGTGAGTTCTTTATGACTTCTGTTGAGTCCATGGATTATACGCACTCTCACCCTTCCATCATTGCTAGCCTCTTCGGTATGTGAGCATTTATTGGTTGAAGTTTGCCCTTTCTCACCTCGAGAGTTGGTGCAAATTTCGCCAGTGCATCGAAACCCCATGATACGATATGCTCTATCACACATAAGCCTCCTTATATCTTCCTCAAAACAGCCACCATACATACCTATTATGGCATTTCAATATCCATTCCGAGATATATTGCCCTGCAACTTCCATCATCATCATATACATGACTTGAGCATTTATTGTCATATTGCTTTGCATGATCGTAAGATAGCTAGCATGATGTTTTCATGGCTTGTCCGTTTTTTGATGTCATTGTTACGCTAGATCGTTGCACATCCCTGTACACTGCCGGAGGCATTCATATATTGTCATATTTTGTTCTAGTATCGAGTTGTAAGTAAATGAAAGTGTGATGATCATCATTATTAGAACATTGTCCCATGTGAGGTTATCAAAATAAAAGTGTCCAAAGAAGCCCCCCCCCCCAAAAAAAGAGAGAGGCCAAAGAAGCCTACAAAAAAAGAAAAATAACGAGAAAAAAGAGAGAGAGAAAATAAAAAAATGGGAGAAAAGAGAGAAGGGACAATGTTACTATCCTTTTGCCACACTTGTGCTTCAGAGTAGCACCATGTTCTTCATATAGAGAGTCTCTTGAGTTATCACTTCCATATACTAGTGGGAATTATCATTATAGAACTTGGCTTGTATATTCCAATGATGGGCTTCCTCAAATGCCCGAGGTCTTCATGAGAAAGCAAGTTGGATGTACACGCACTTAGTTTCCAGTTTGAGCTTTCATACACTTATAGATCTTAGTGCATCTGTTGCATGGCAATCCCTACTCCTCGCATTGACATCAATTGATGGGCATCTCCATAGCCCGTTGATTATCCGCGTTGATGTGAGACTTTCTCCCTTTTTGTCTTCTCCACACAACCTCCACCATCATATTCTATTCCACCTATAGTGCTATATCCATGGCTCACGCTCATGTATTGCATGAAAGTTGAAAATGTTTGAGAACATCAAAAGTATGAAACAATTGCTTGGCTTGTCATCGGGGTTGTGCATGATTTGAACGCTTTGTGTGGTGAAGATGGAGCATAGCCAGACCATATGATTTTGTAGGGATAACTTTCTTTGGCCATGTTATTTTCAACAGACATGATTGCTTTATTAGTATGCTTGAAGTATTATTGTCTTAATGTCAAATGATAGACTATATCTTTGAATCACTCGTGTCTTACTATTCATGCCATCATTAGATTACATGATAAAGATTATGTTACCTAGCATTCCACATCAAAAATTATCTTTTTTATCATTTACCTACTCGAGGATGGGCAGGAATTGAGCTTGGGGATGTTGATATGTCTCCGTCATATCTATAATTTTTCATTGTTCCATGCCAAGATTCTACATCTTTCATATACTTTTGGCAACTTTTTATACTATTTTTAGGACTAGCATATTGATCCAGTGCCTAGGCCAGTTCCTATTTGTTGCATGTTTTTTATTTCGCAGAAAATCCCTATCAAAGGGAGTCCAAATGGGATAAAAACAGACAGGGATTTTTTTTGGAATATATGTGCTTTTTGGGAAGAAGAATCAACGCGAGACAATGCCCGAGGGGGCCACAAGGCAGGGGGCGTGCCCTAGGGGGTCAGGCGCGCCCTCGGCCCTCGTGGCCACCCCGTAAGGTGGTTGGTGCCCTTCGTTCGCCGCAAGAAAGACAATATCCGGATAAAAATTGTGTCCAAAATTCAGCCCAATCGGAGTTAGGGATCTCCGGGAATTTAAGAAACGGTGAAAGGGCAAAATCAGGAAAGCAGAAACAGAGAGAGACAGAGAGACATATCCAATCTCGGAGGGGCTCTTGCCCCTCCGCCGCCATGGAGGCCATGAACCAGAGGGGAAACCCTTCTCCCATCTAGGGATAAGGTCAAGGAAGAAGAAGAAGAAGAAGAAGAAGAAGAAGAAGAAGAAGAAGAAGGGGCTCTCTCCCCCTCTCTCCCGGTGGCGCCGGAACGCCGCTGGGGCCATCATCGTGTGACGGCGATCTACACCAACACCTCCAGCATCTTCACCAACATATTCATCACCTTCCCCCATCTATCTACAACGGTCCACTCTCCCGCAGCCCGCTGTACCCTCTACATGAAAATGGTGCTTTATGCTTCATATTATTATCCAATGATGTGTTGCCATCCTATGATGTCGGAGTAGATTTTCGTTGTCCAATCGGTAATTGGGAAATTGCTATGATTGGTTTAATTTGCTTGTGGTTATGTTGTTGTCCTTTGGTGCCCATCATATGAGCGCGCGCTTGGATCACATCATAGGGTTAGTTGTATGTTGATAGGACTATGTATTGGAGTGCAAGAGTGACAGAAGATTCAACCTAGCATAGAAATTGATGCATACGAGATTGAAGGGGGACCAATATATCTTAATGCTATGGTTGGGTTTTACCTTAATGAATGTTAGTATTTGAGGATGCTTGCTAATAGTTCCAATCATAAGTGCATAGAATTCCAAGTCAGGTATGACATGCTAGCCCTGGCCTCTCCCACGTAAAACTTGCTATCGGTCTAGTAAAGTAGTCAATTGCTTAGGGACAATTTCGCAACTCCTACCACCACTTTTCCACACTCGCTATACTAACTTTATTTCTTATTTACCTAAAACAGCCCCTAGTTTTTATTTACGTGCTCTTTATATTCCTGCAAACCTATCCAACAACACCTACAAAGTACTTCTAGTTTGATACTTGTTCTAGGTAAAGCGAACGTTAAGCGTGCGTAGAGTTGTATCGGTGGTTGATAAAACTTGAGGGAATATTTTTTACACCTTTAGCTCCTCGTTGGGTTCGACACTCTTACTTATCGAAAGAGGCTACAATTGATCCCCTATACTTGTGGGTTATCGATGTGCCAGCCCAAAACACTAGCAGCGTGCGTGGAGGGACGCGAGAGCAGAGCGCACGCGGCGGGACACGAGCAGAGAGCGCCGCGGCCACCTGAACCGCAAGCAACCACACACATAGAGCAGTTGAACATGCAGGAAATGGTTGCCTACAAGTCGGCCGATTGTTGCGTCGCTGCGTAGAGAGCGGCCGTGTGGTACCACCTTCGTCTAGTCTATAGTGTCCTTTTATATTCCGTGCCATACTTTGCCCTCAAATTTAACCAACAAAATGTTAATGCATGTTTTAAAAATTATATAATTGGAAATTGTGTTCAAATACAAATCCAACTATATAATCTTTGGCGACATGCATTCTTATTTTATTAGTTAAATTATACTCATAAACCTGGACGGTGGTATAGTAGGTAATTAAATTGCAAATGTTTTTTTATTAACCGTATGTGTACGTGGCCTTTCGTCCACCTCTCGCACGTCTTGTCACCCTGCTGTCGCAGACGACTTATAGCGCAAGCTTGCGCAATGCGCGAGGGCGTTCTTTTTGCCAAACAGTGACGCCAATGAATCGTCGGTGAGCCCGTTCATGTGCAACCACGCAGGTTCCCACGCAAGCTTCCCGCCCGACTCGGTGAAATCCCCCAAAACCCAATGCTTACTGGCCTGCTATAAAAACCCTCAGGGCCAGCGAGTCCTGCATCACATTTTCCCCTCCATCCCTGTAGATTATCTCGTCTGCTTCTCCCACATTCGCTAATGGCCCAGGTCAATCATCGTCACTGAGCCACTCTACCGTCATCAGAGGATTGCTCCAGCTGGGAGGCTACACCGCTGCGGCGGCACAGTCCCCGGCGTAGTGTAGTGCGTGTGGCGTCCTTGTTGGGTGTGCGCGGAAACACCCATCACACGCTCCGCCACCGGTGCCCGTCGGCAGCTATTGTCGGCTGCCGTTGCCGCCACACCACCATCGAAAGCTAGGGCCATCGCCCACTCCGCCGCCGCGGCCTGAAGGCGGGAGATGGCCGTCGTGGCCGCCACCCCACTGCCGGCCACTGTG
The DNA here is from genome assembly GCA_034509565.1 of Triticum monococcum. Taxonomy (NCBI): domain Eukaryota; kingdom Viridiplantae; phylum Streptophyta; class Magnoliopsida; order Poales; family Poaceae; genus Triticum; species Triticum monococcum. Next base: position 345,580,335 of record CM067847.1, read on the forward strand.
GCCATCACCACTCCGCCACCGCGGCCCGAAGGCAGGAGGTGGTGGTCGTGGCCGCCACCCTGTCGTCGGCCGCCATGGCCGCCAACCCACCGTCGACCACTGGGATCATCACTCGCTCCGCCCCCGCCGCTCGAAGGCGGGAGGCAGAGGTGGATGCCTGCACGTGCGACTACAACCTTGCACGCTAAACCAAGTTCCTGCGGGAGTAGCAGGAGCGCCTCGTCGAGCACGCAAAGAGCCTTACCGCCGCAGTGGCCGCGGCACATGCCGCCTTAGAGGTGAGGAATCATGAGATCTACGAGGAGAACCACCGCTTCGAGAGGGGTCCTCTAGAGCGGCAGAGGGCGTTCCAGGTGAGCGTCGTTGAAGCTGCATTAGCGGCAGGCACCGCGTTACGGTTGCCCAGCTTGTCGGTAGCCTCCTCCTCCTCCGCCTCTTACTGAGCACGCTCGGCAAAGGAGAGGCAGCCAGAAGTAGTACAAAGCCCCTCCGTAGTAGTAGTATTTAGTGGCTATTTTGTTCAGTTCATCTGACTATAGATGTGGTGGAACTATACAACGTACTTAAAATTAGCTAGTATATATAGTTGAACTAGCTATTTTAGTACGTGGTTGGCAACAATTGGGGAAAAGTTTGGTCAGTTCAGCTGTCGATTTGAAAAATTTGTATAAATTAAGAACGACTACTTAATCTATGAATGAAATCTATGCTTAATTAGTGAATTTTAGTTGCAAAAGTTAGATACTGCTAGTGATTTTTAGCTCCATATTTTGACAAATCACAGTGTTACAACGATTGAAAAATCTTTCCAAGTTGTTTGTACATGGTTGCACATGGGTCATCCAAAACAACCGTTTGTGCTGATGGGATGCACAAATCCTGCGCTGTTCTCACTTTGCATATGGGTGTTCTATCTAAAACGTTTGTGATCAAGAGCTGCGGAAATCCTCCTCGGCACATTTTCTCTTGGCTTCCTGGGGAAGCTGTCGGTTTGCATACGGGTGTTCTATCTAAAACATTTGTGATGAGTGTTTTATATTTAAAATGCGAATTAAACTGCGGCTTGGGCGCCATTAATGGAGAGGATGCGAGCAAGGCGGGCAGCCATGGAAGTCAAAGGGCTCGGTTCCTAGTGAGCCTACGCAGTTTACAGCTCGCATGCTTCCGGTGAGCCTGCGCACTCGAGGACATCTTGCACGCCTCTTGATAAGCTTGTGCATCGGACGGTGCTCGCACCCCTCCCGTTCAGTCAAGGTCAAGCAGCTGTCCGCACGACACCTCCTACAGCCATTAAACCAAGACACGTGCAGTCACGTGAATGGTTAACAGAATTTTGAATTTACTAGAATTTAAAAGCCAGACATCTCACTGTTTTGCTGGCAATCAACGGTGCCCTGGTGTTTAAAATTCATTCCATTTCTAGCATGGGCCCTAAGCTGCACCCAAGGACACTGATTTGATATTTCAACCAATTTATATGCACTCGAGCATGCGCATGTAGTTCAAATTTGAATTATGCACATAAATGCATTAAAAGCTCAGTTAATGCATAAAAATGTCCAAATGAACCCCAAAAAATCACACAGCACTCTTGTTGTTCTATGTTGACACGAGAAAAAAATTGAAAGCAACAAGAGGTAGTGCATATCGTTTCGGCCCCAAAGTGGGGACGTTCCCTACCGAAAACCATCATGCATGTTGTGAGAAGTTCCGGTTTGTGAGAAGCATATACCCAAAGCTTCCCCAAATGGGACAAAATTTGTACCACGGCATGTTGATGCCGCTCTATGATAGCATGCCAAGTTTCATGAATTTCAGACGAGTTTTGGATTTACTAGAATTTAAAAACTAAGCATCTTAATGTTTTGCCGTCAATCAATGGTGCCCTAGTGTTTGAAATTCATTCCCATTTCTTGCATAGGACCTAAGCATACACCCAAGGACCCATATTTGTTTTTTCAACCAATTTATATGCATTGGAGCATGTGCATGTAGATCAAATTTGAATTATGCACATAAATGCATTGAAAACTCAGTTAATGCATAAAAATGCCCAAACGAACCTCGAAGAATCACAAAAATTCACAAAAAACTACTGTTGCTCTATGTTGACATGAGAAAAAAAATTGAAAGTAATAAGAGGCAATGGATATCGTTTCATCCCCAAAGATGGGACGTTCCCTATCGAAAACCATCATGCTTGTTGTAGAAGCTCTGGTTTGTGAGAAACCTATACACAAACCTTCCCCAAATGGGACAAAATTTGTACCACGGCTTGTTGATGTCGCTCCATGATATCATGCCAAGTTCCATGAATTTCAGACGAGTTTTGAATTTACTAGAATTTAAAAACTAGGCATCTCAATGTTTTACCGGCAATCAACGGTGCAATGGTGTTTGAAATTCATTCCATTTCTTGCATGGGACCTAATCTTGCACCCAAGGACGCATATTTAATTTTTCAGCCAAGTTATATGCACTTGAGCATGTGCATGTAGTTCAAATTTGAATTATGCACATAAATGCATTGAAAACTCAGTTAATGCATAAAAATATCCAAACGAACCCTGAAAAATCACAAAAATTCACACAACACTCCTGTTGTTCTATGTTGACACGAGGAAAAAAATTGAAAGCAATAAGAGGCAATGGATATCATTTCGTCCCCAAAGGTGGGACGTTCCCTACTGAAAACCATCATGCTTATTGTGAGAAGCTCCGGTTTGTGAGAAGCATATACCCAAACCTGCCCCAAATGGGATAAAATTTGTACCACAGCATGTTGATGCCACTCCATGATAGCATGCCAAGTTCCATAAATTTCAGACCAGTTTTGGATTTACTAGATTTTAAAAACTAAGCATCTCAATGTTTTGTCGGCAATCAACGCTGCCCTGGTGTTTGAAATTCATTCCCATTTCTTGCATGGGACCTAAGCATGCACCCAAGGACACATATTTGATTTTTCAACCAATTTATATGCACTGGAGCATGTGCATGTAGTTAAAATTTGAATTATGCACATAAATGGATTGAAAACTCAGTTGATGCATAAAAATGTCCAAACGAACCCTAAAAACTCACAAAAATTCACACAACACTCCTGTCGTTCTATGTTGACACGAGAAAAAAAATTGAAAGCAATAAGAGGCAATGGATATCGTTTCGTCCCCAAAGGTGGGACGTTCCCTACCGAAAACCATCTTGCTTGTTGTGAGAAGCATATACCCAAACCTGCCCCAAATGGGACAAAATTTGTACCATGGCATGTTGATGCCGCTCCATGATAGCATGCCAAGTTTCATGAATTTCAGACGAATTTTGGATTTACTGGAATTTAAAAATAAGGCATCTCAATGTTTTCCCAGCAATCAACGGTGCCGTAGTGTTTGAAATTCATTCCCATTTCTTGCATGGGACCTAAGCATGCACCCATGGGACCTAAGCATGTAGTTCAAATTTGAATTATGCACATAAAATGGATTGAAAACCAATTTAATGTATAAAATGTTCAAATGAACACCGAATAATTCCAATCCTTTTACGTCACACATATAGTTGCATGTTCACTCTAGATAAAAGTTCTAGCAATTCAAACACCGTCCATTGCCGCTGTGACCCGATTATGTAATTCATGTCAAGATGAAAAATCAAGTAGATCGCACACAGTTCATTATCAGCAACCGTGTGAGATGTAGTACAAAATATCTTGGAGCATCGTCGGTGTATAGTACGCCTATGGCTTACGCGAGAAGGTGCGTCGGCAATAGTCCAGAACCAGCGTCTCAAGCACACTAGCTCGCTCCCCAAATATCATTTCACTTTCAATCGTCGTCGATGAAAGATGGGGACGTGGACCCGCGTCATGTGGGAAACTTCAGTGGCCCACTCCGGCAAGAGCGAGGCCGCAGCCTCCATGCGTGTGCTAATAAGGTGGATGAGCGCGGCCGCAATTTGCGATTGGGCGGCAAAGGCAGCCCAAACGGCCGATGTTGCTTCTCAGGTGGCGGCAGCAACATCTGCCTCAGGGATAACAACTGGCGAGAGCCGCACAATAGTTGTCCGTTCCGTAGCGGCCGCCTTAGCCCTGATGGGGGCCTCCCATGACCATGTCGAGGCCGCGCATGCCCAGCTCCTCGTGGTCACTGCACAAATCGAACGAAGCTTCTCCGACAACGGTGAGCAACCCACGACCGAAGAGCTGGCAATCACCAAGACCGTTCGAACAGCCATCTATACCTCCGTCGCATACCTTGCGATGACGGAGCCCGTCTAAGCCCAAATCACGTCCGCCCACGCCCAGCTCGTGGCAGCCTTTTCCAAAGAGATGGTGGACGCGGATGGCGAGATTCTTGCTGAGTATGGTGCAATGGATGCCATGGAGCCCCTTCCCCAGGAGACCATCGGGCGGGAGCTGGACATGGAGGCAGCGGAGGAGATCGACGAGCACCAACCATAGTAGTACTCTTTGTTTTGTTTAATTAGGAGCGGCGGTCTTTAATTCATTTGAGTAATGTCTAGGTCAGCTAGCTCTGTTTAATTGTTGAACTTGCTCGGTTAAGAAGTGTGGGTGTGCCGTAGTCTCCTTTGTGTACCCAAATTATGCAATGACGTGGATAACCACTGTAACCATGGAAATTCGAACCAAAACTTTTAACGTTCAAACTCATCACACACGGGTTCAGCTATCTGAATCATTGGTGATGTCCACATATCATACATAGTTTGTAATAAGGGACCGTGTCTGATGACACTTTGCGCGCTAGTTTTTTCGCTGAAGCGATTCCATATTTTCGGCTTCCGCGGAAATATCTACCTCCGCGCCCCCCCTTACCAAAAGCCACATTTCCCCTCTTTCCGCCTTCCTTTCCAAGTTGAAACCTTCACTCCTTGCTTGCAGCGCCGCCGCCTCCTCACCGGCGAGCCTCCTTCACGTTGCTCGGCCTCCTCTATCCAGGCAGGTAATCCATACCCGACCCCCATCCTCCTCCTCCTTCCACATCCCACATGCCCCGACCATCGGCGCGAGCGCGACACCTTCCACCCAAATCACCGACCCCTCAACCAAAAAAGCGCCGGCCTAAGCCATGGTGCACGCAGTATAGCTAGGACCTCAAGGAGCATTTGGCAGCGGAGAAGCAAATCGCGGCCGCATGCGCGGATGAGGTCGCGATGGCTGCCATTAGTGCCGACCCCCAGATATTGAAGGATCACATTGCCAATTGCTAGCTATGCCGGTTAAGCATGCTCGGTTTACCCGTTGCGTGCGCTGCTCCTGCCTTTCCGTCACAAATTCTAGTGTATATGTTCTATATGTCGTGCAGTGTGGTGCTCACTTATTAACTGTTTTGTTAATTAGTTGTCGTCTTCAGTTAACTGTTTGGTTCAATTCTGCAAATATGATGTTCAATTCTTCAGGCTGCAATTTTGTATTGTCTTCCATGTGAGAAATAAATCGAATTTATATTTACAAAATTGTGGGTGCATTCTGTTATTGTATACCGTGTGAGGAATAAATTGAATTTGGCTGTAGTAAATACATGAGAAACAAATACAATTGCTACAATTGGCTGTAGTTAACTGTTTGGTTAGCTCTCTGATCTTCTATTAGGAGTATGTTATATTGTGCAATGTGGTGCTCGGTTAATGTTTGGTTCATTCGTTGTGGTGTTTAGTTAAATGCTTGGTTCAATTCTGCAATGCGATGTCCAATTGTCATGGGTAGAATTTTGTATTGTTGTGCATGTGAGGAATAAATCGAATTTGGCTGCACTTAATACATGAGAAACATATACAAGTTCTATATTTCCTAGTTCTTAATCATGCTTGGTTTGCGTAAATGGGTTTCCCGTGTGGCTTCAATTAATCGAATGAATCTGCAATGTGCTTATTTTTTATCAACATATTTTAATGATACCATGCGAACCCTTACTTAACCTGATGACTAACTACCTTATATGTGTTGCAGGGAAACAATGGGAAGTACTGAGGTTTACAATCGAGGTTAGCACGTGCATGGTCAATTGTCTAATAGCACATTATTGTGCAATTGCAGGAACCATTCTAATATTTTGGTTTTTAACAATTTGGTCTTGCACATGTAGGTCCTGCTATCAGAGGTTTTGACCCACTGTTCGACCCTTTTTCCATATGGGGAAATGAGTTGTCCATGAATATCAATCAAATCAAGAAACTCACAAAGATTGTTAGGATAAAGAAATTAGCGACGAAAAACAACAAGATCTTTACCTGCACAATAAAGAAGACATCAGTTCACTTCAAGATGGTACTAACTATTATACCTTGCCTTTTTTTATTCCTTTGCCCCATTTCTAATATAGAGAAGATATTTATGCACATCCTTGTTTTCAGGCCTTTCAAAAGCAGTTCACCAATGATTACCTCTCAAACCACCTCTATGGTCAGGAGGTGAGGAAGGTTTTCATACAACACCCACGGTTCAATATTGAAGTGTTCCTGAAGAGGACGAAGGATGGACGGTCAATCATCCACATGCATTGGCCTAAAGTTGCATAGACCTTAAACATGATTGAAGGCTCAATATTCGCCTTCCGCTTCAGCAGTTTTCCAGGTGAGATGCATCTGTCTATATACCATCTATGATGCTAATTTCGAAAGGTTCTACATGTTGCATGTGGAACTTGCTACTGGTACAGTTGTGTAATGGGATAGCTGAGTGCTGAAGCTATATCATGTTGTACTCTGATGTATTTCAATTATGAAATTCTGCTTCCTTAATATGGAAATGAAATATATTGTGTGCTTAATATGAAATGTCAATTAGATTAATAAATGGATTATGAATAATCAGATAATTATACTGCTAATTGTGTTTTACTATTGCAAACGGTTGCTGAAAAAATACCGTGGGCGATGACCTCAGGAAACGCACACAGTTTCTAGGAATAAACCGTGTTGGATGAATTAACAATCACACACGACTTTCTCTTGAAAACTGTTTGCGTTAGGGCACCTTGCGCAAACGTTTACCACATAAAAAATGTGTGTGACGGACAGCCTTTGCCACACAGTTTCTTCTACGGACCGTGTGTGATACATTCAATAACGCAAATGATTTAACAGGAAAAATTGTGTGTGATGTACCTGTGAACGGAAACGTTTTCCTTGGAGCGAATGTGTGGGATGTGCATACAAACGAAAACGTTTAGTGGGGACTGACTGTGTGGAATGTACTTGCAACCGGAAACAATTTTGTCGTATAATTATATTTTTTAGCTCTACTATACGTATTTCCGTATTTCAGTGCTCGCCGGTCGCACACGACCTCATTTTGCCAAACGTGTGTGCCAGGAGGGCATATCCTCGACGGTTTCTGGGTCATGTGGGAAGGACCCCCCTATTGCCCACACTCACTTGGCGAAGGTTCCAAATGCCGCCGTAGAAAGGGGTTAAAAACCGTTTGTTTAGGACCGACGCATACCAGTGGTTGTGTTCCCCCGGCAACAAGATCTTGCCCCTCGGCAGCCACGACCCTCACGGCTTCATCTACGGCGGACCTCCCAATATCCGCCACCACCTCCAACAAATCTGGTTCCTCGGCTTGGGGATCTGCAGATGAGAGGGGCCGGTAAGCCGACACAAAAAAGGAGGTGGGAAGAAGACAACAGATAGAGCCAGAGTATAAAAGTAAAATAAGAGTCAAGTTATGTACCCGAAGACGTCCGCCGGGCAGGCGTCTCTGCTCCCCCAACAACAGTCATTGCCGGGTCGCAAACTTCTTCCTCTGCTGGGGCAGACTCGGCAGCCCTCCGCGCTATCTCTGTCGCTGAGGATTCCATGGCCACATCTTCGGTTTGGACGACAGGGGAGCCGTGCTCTTGAAGGGGCGGCTCGCTCTGTGTCGTATCGCCTTCTCCTCCATGCAAAGGGGCGGAGAGGCTGCCTCCATCATCTCCGGTGAGCGGGGTCAAGTCTCCGCTCCCAGGCTGGGAGCTAAGCTGGGGGCTCGGCACGGGATCCTCTTCATCCCTCCCTATCGAAGCTGAGCCCTCCGCGCCCTTCAGCGAGATGAGGCGCTAGAGCCTTTTTCGGGAGTGGTGGACAAAGGTCTCCTCCTCCTCCTCCTCCACTTCCCTGCAAGCAATGACAAGGACAAGAGGTTAGTCGACAGAAAACATTTAAATCAACTTAGGAAGATATCCACCACAAAGAAAAATCACCCTTACTCTTCCTCCATAAGCATGGAGTTCAAATTGAACTCCATGGGAGGAGGGGACTCCCGTCTTCTCTTCAGAGACGGAAGGGTGGAACTTCCCGACAGCCTCGGTGCCTGCCGTGATGCCAGGATCTCCGGGGAAGGCGAGCACTGTGAAGAGCTCAAGCCGGAGCGGGTGCTGGACTCCTCTTTCGAAGACACCGGCCATTTGGCAGAAGGTGCCCTGGCCCAGGCAAGACGGGGGGATTGACGGCACGCCCCCTCGGCCTTGTTGATCTTGGCGGAGGTCTTCTTCACCTTCTTGGCGGGTGGCATTGGGTTGGAGGACGCTGGTCCCCGGGCCGTAGCGCGCCTACGGGTACACAAATTTGGATCCGGTGCGGGAGCTTGTGGTCCTACTGCAAGCCACTCCTCCTCCTCAAGGGCCGCTACCGCGCTCCCCTCCCTCTCAGTCTCCTCTCCCTCTTGGAGCTCCTTTGCTGCCATGGCCAGAGCATCTAGCCTGGCAAAGCTATCCCCGGCAAACTCTTCCCGGGCAGAATTTCTGTGGCTTGTGCCTCGCGGATAGCCTGGGAAGAGCTCCCATCTCCAGCTTTCTCCTTGCCCTTCCCGGCCTTTGCGGCCTTCTCCATTTCTACGCGGCGGGCTGCTTTGTCCTCCATGACTCTCTTCAAAATATACGCCACCTCCGCAGCAGACGTGCGTTTATACATTTCACCCTCAGCCCTTGTGGCCTTTTGTCAGCACCCCAATTCTAAATCACACCGATCTAGCATGTAACACATCATATCACTTTGTGGCCTCATGCACGGTATTCCCACGGGTGCCACCTTACCTAGCCCGGGACCGTTTGCGCCTTTTGGCTCACATATATGATAGTGCTGCCAGTATCCATATAACAGAGAACCCGGGCCGACATGACTAGTCGTGAACCCAAAGTGGCGCTAACTTACAGGGACAGGCATACATGAACTAGCATCGAACTGTCGGTCATCAGCGTGTGAAATCAGGCTGTAACAACTGGGCTAATAGGGCTCCAGGAACCAGGGCTGTAGTAGGCTAGCAGGACTCCGGAACACACCGCGTGACATTTCCCCGAAGGGACAGACACATGAACGAAGTGGATCACATGCCGACCAGTCTAAGTGTTCCGGAGCAGTAGTAACTGGGCTAGCAGGACTCCGGTAAACCGGGCTATAGCATACTACCATGGCTCAGTGGAAGCACTAGACTACATTTCCCCATAAGAGAGGTTACCAAGGATAAAAAACTAGGTTGTAGACACATACCAAGCATTTCAATCATACACAGAATATGCCCGATATGTGTAAATACAACATGGCATCACAACAAAACTCTAATCCTCAAAGTATTTATCATTAGGCTCCGAGGAGCCAAGTATTACAAACATGCGTCTCATGACCCAACATACAGAGCATACAAGCAACAAGAACAAGTGGAAGATTAACTTGTCTGAGTACAGACAACTATAAAAGAAAAAGGCTGAGAAGCCTGACTATCCACAAGACCCTGCCGAGGGCACAAGATCGTAGCTGAGTTAGGAAGCTAAATGTCAAAGTCCACGCGGAACAACTAGCGAGATTGAAGTCTCTCTGCAAAACATAAATTGACCAAACATGAGTACAAATGTACCCAGCAAGACTTACATTAGAACTAGCTACATATGCATCGGTATCAACAAAGGGGGTGGTGGAGTTTAACTGCAGCAAGCCAGCTTTCACTCGGTGGCTATCCTAAACTACGACTGCAAGTAACTCTTTTGAGCTAGCGCACACGAGTCCACATATTCACCATATCAATACACCACTATGGATCCGCTCCCGTCTCCCTACGGGAACGCCATCCATAGCACTCACGCTTATCTTGCGCATTTTAGAGTATCCACTTTCACTTGTCTATGAACTGAAGAGGCAACCCAGAAGTCCTTTACCGTGGACACGGCTATTTGAATAGACCATGTTAACCCTGCAGGGGTGTACTTCTTCACACACGCTCTCGCCACTTACCACCATGTACACATCGTGTATCTCAGCAACCTTTAAGCGGAAGCCTGGCGAGGGTGTCGGCCACGACCTGACTAACCACGCAAGTCTCTAGTCCAAGTTTATCGCCTATTCAGGTTCCATCCGCAAGGAGATCCGGCCGAGGAATTGCTCATGGCCCCGAACAATGTGTGCAGGGTTCCCAAGCCCACCTCGACGGATGGATCTACACTTGGTACACCGTGCCATAGTGCATAGTCTGTCCCAAGCCCACCTGTACCGAGTGCCACTTGGTAGACTACTAACACAACCTGCAAACACCAAAAACTAGTTGCAACTCCTGGACAGAGATCAGGTTGATTAATAAGTCGAGAGGGGCACTTAAGCATTACAATGCGTGGTAGTAACTGTTCATGGATCACAAACAGAGAACTTAGTTCCTGAGGACAGCTGCAATGAGATGGGCACTTAAGCATTCCAATGCGTGGTAGTAACCCACCATGTACTCCTACATGGCCTCTCGCCTCTACCTTTACCAAATCGTGTTCACACACTTAGCTCTCAACAGTAGGGCATGTTCACTACATACCAATTCCTCCTCGATGAATCAGACCTGACTCAACTCTAAGCAGTACCAGGCATGACAGACAAGCATGAATGAGTAGGCACATCAGGGCTCAAACAACTCCTACTCATGGTAGTGGGCTTCATCTATTTACTATGGCAATGATAGGTCATGCATAGGAAAGGGGTTCAACTACCGCATCATGTAACAGTTGAAACGTTGTTGTCCTAATGCATTAAAAGAGAGCAGGAGCGAGAGAGTGGGATTGTATCGAAATGAACAAGGGGGTTTTGCTTGCCTGGCACTTCTGAAGATAGTATAGTTCTTCATCGGTGTCATCGATCACATCGTCGGAACAACGTCTACCGAGAGGGAACAACACCGGCAAACAGGAGAGAACACAATCAATGCAATGCAACAAACATGATGTATGATCATGGCATGTTAAGGTACTGAATTCACCTAATGCAATAGTTAGTCATATTAATTGAAGTGGAATTCAAACATATAGAAAATTCCAACTCCAAAACTACATACCATATATTCCATAATCATGAATTGTCCTAGTTGGTGATGTTAACTTGCTCAAACATGCATGAACAAGGCATAAACAGATCCTTCATATTTTTCTGATCATTTTTCATACATAAATTATTTCATTTGGAGTTAAGGTTTAATTTCTATGATTTTTAGAAGTTTTAACCATTTTCTGAAATAAATAAATCATTAATGATTTATTTAAAATCCCAGAAAAGAATTACTGCGTCTGCCTGATGTCATCAGGTCAACAGCGTCAGCCCAGGTCAAACCTGACAATGGGACCCACTGGTCAATGACTAGGCTAATTAACAAAGGCAGTTAGTGCTAATTTAATCCAAACTAAAAGTGTAAGTGGGGCATGGGCCCACATGTCAGTGACTAGGGAGGGTAGTTAGTGACCTAATTAGTTTTAGCCTAATTTGACAAGTCAGCCGGCCAGGGTTAGGCCGCCGGCGACCTCAACTGACGGTGGAGGCATGCCGGAATCTCTAATCCGGCGACCATTCGTCGCGCGGGTGGATTCTACGGGACCCTGGGGATGCACCGTGTCCAACGATGCCACTGGTTGGTCGCGTAGTCGCCGGAGCTGACGGCGATGAGCACATCCGCGGCAGCGCCCACACGGAGTTGGCCGGGACTGCATTGTGCTGTACAGGAGGAGGAGCTGGTGGTGGCTATGGGCTCCTAGAGAGGCGGAGAGAACGATGACGTGTGCGGGGGCAGCTGGTTCGGGCTCTGGCCACGGCGGCGCCATGGCCGGCGACACGAAGCTCTCGGCTTCGGTGGCTAGGCGGGCTAGGGGAGGGGATTGACCGCGGGGAGAGGGGAAAAATGCTCGAGGGCTCACAACGGCGCCGTAGGGATGGCTAGCATGCTCGGGGAAGCTCGGACGGTGGCAAGTCGACGGTGGAGATCCGCGGTGACCGACGGTGAAGAAGAGGTCGGGGGAGCCGCTATAGGGCGCGTCCGCTCGCGTGGCTTGGCGAAGACGGCATAGAGGTCCATGTCGAAGCTTCTTGGCGCGTTAGAGGGACATGTGGAGGCCGGTGGCTGTGGTGGTGGTGGTGAGCGGCATCGGCGGCACCGCTCGGTTGCGCTGCGGAATCGAGCAGAGGAGGGAGAGGGAGTCCTGAGAGAGAGGGGAGAGGTGCAAGGGGTCGAGGGGAGTGCGTGGTGCCCTCGAGTGCCTCCAGCGGCGAGCAGGTAAGCAGGAGGTGGCCGGCGTGTGGTCCCGTGCGCCGGGCACGCGCCCTTCGTCTTCCTGGCAAAAGGAGGAAGACGACAGGGGAGGTGGAGATGGGCTAGGTCGGCTATGCACAGTGTTGGGCTACAGGTAAGGGTTTTCCCCTTTCTGTTTCCTTTTTCTATTTCCTGTTTTTATATTCTGGTTTAAAATAAATACTAAACCATTTCATAAAATCCTGGAAATAATTATGGGTGCCGTCTGAATTATCCCAGTGACCCTTAAAAATTTCCAACATTTTTGGAGCATCTAAAATATATATAGCATTTAAATAGCTCCAATTCAAATATGTTTGAATTAATTCAAAATCCAAAATGCCATGGAAAATGTGCAGCATCTCTGGTTACTCTTTCCAGCATTTTCCAAAAATGATGAACATTTTTGAAAGCCATTTGGGATCCTGAAAATATATTTAATTTTTAGTTGAACCTATTTGAGTTTCATTGATGGTAGGGTTTGATCATTCCCCATTTCAAAGTTTCATAAAATTTAAACATGATGCACGGATGCTTATGCAAAGACATACAAGGTCTAAGCTAGGGCTGTGACACCTTTTCCACCAAAGTGCTCGACCATTGGAGCTCTTCGTCAAGAGAAGGGAGCTGTGCTACCTCTTGAGCATCCGTTGGTTTTCCCTTGAAGAGGAAAGGGTGATGCAGCAAAGTAGCGTAAGTATTTCCCTCTGTTTTTGAGAAACAAGGTATCAATCGAGTAGGAGACTACATGCAAATCGCCTAGTACCTGCACAAACAAAGAAGAACCTTGCAACCAACGCAATAAACGGGTTGTCAATCCCTTCACGACCACTTGCAAAAGTGATATCTGATAAAGATAATAAGATAAATATTTTTGGTATTTTTGTGGTATAGATTGGAAAATAAAGATTTCAAAATAAATAATAAACTATAAATGTAGATTGGAAACTTATATGATGTAAAATTGACCCGGGGGCCATAGGTTTCACCAGTGGCTTCTCTCAAGATAGCATGTATTACAGTGGGTGAACAAATTACTGTCGAACAATTGATATAAAAGCGCATAATTATGATGATATCTGAGGCAATGATCATGAATATAGGCATCACGTCCATGACAACTAGACCGAAACGACTCTGCATCTACTACTATTACTCCACACATCGACCGCTATCCAGCATGCATCTAGAGTATTAAGTTCATAAGAACGGAGTAACGCATTATGCAAGATGACATGATATAGAGGGATAAACTCAAGCAATATGATATAAACCCCATCTTTTTATCCTCGATGGCAACAATACAATACGTGTCATTTCCCTTTCCGTCACTAGGATCGAGCACCGCAAGATAGAACCCAAAGCTAAGCACTTCTCCCATTGTAAGAAAGATCAATCTAGTAGTCCAAACTAAACCGATAATTTGAAGAGACTTGCAAAGATATCAAATCATGCATATAAGAATTCATAGAAGAATCAAAAAATATTCATAGATAATCAATCTCATAAACCAACAATTCATCGGACCTCGGCAAACACACCGCAAAAAGAGTTACATTGAATAGATCTCCAAGAAGATCGAGGAGAACTTTGTATTGAGATCCAAAGAGAGAGAAGAAGCCATCTAGCTAATAACTATGGACCCGAAGGTCTTTGGTAAACTACTCACACATCATCGGAGAGGCTATGGTGTTGATGTAGAAGCCCTTCGTGATCGAATCCCCCTCCGACGGATCGCCGGAAAAGGCCCCAAGATGGGATCTCACGGGTACAGAAGGTTGCGGCGGTGGAAAAGGTGTTTCGTGGCTCTCCCCGAAGGTTTCAGGGTATACGAGTATATATATAAGCGAAAGAAGTAGGTCGGTGGAGCTGCAACGGGCCCACAAAGGTGGGGGGCATGCCCACCCCCTGGGGCGCGCCCTCCTGCCTCATGGCATCCTCGCTGCTTCCTTAACGTCCACTCCAAGTCTCCTAGATTGCGTTTGTTCCAAAAAGATCCTCGTGAAGGTTTCATTCTGTTTGATATTGCTTTTTTGTAGAACACTGAAATAGGCAAAAAACAGTGATTTGCACTGGGCTTTCAGTTAATAGGTTGGTCCCAAAAATAATATAAAAAGGTATATTAAAGCCCATTAAACATCCAAAACAGATAATATAATAGCATGCAACAATTAAAAATTATAGATACATTGGAGACATATGAAGCTGCCAAGTGCCCGACACAACCTCAACATTGCAGTCCGGCATCCAATTCAATATTTGATCCCGGGCAGAGTTGATATTCGGGGGAACAACGACTGCCGGGAGCTTGAACATCTCAAAACGGCCGAACAGTTGGTCGCACAACCAAGCATGGCCATGAACTGACAAATTGTTGGCCAACCCTGGCAACAGCCTCATCCTATATGCATCACCGCCGTATTGCCACGCAGGCATGTCCCTGTCCTACAGCGGTCAGATGCGGTGGAGAAGGAAGTCTACCCCCACAAGCTCAATGGTTAACCCGGCAGCCGCTAGGCGGATGATCCTATTGATTGCCGGGCGCAACCTATCATCAGAGAGACCCTTGGCGCTCCAATCCTTGCCGCGCTCAACGCACTCTTGCCACGGTTCACAAAACTCAGGAGCTTTCTCATCCTGAATCCAACACCAATCCCCTCTCCATTCATCACATCTCTCGCGTAAATGCCCCAGGAGGTAGTTCTTCTTCGACCGAGGTATCGAGCTCATAATCCCAGAGCGAATCACCTTTCTCTCCACCCATGGGATGAACTAGTGACGAAATAGATCCACATTGGGCTTCACCCCAGCAAAATTATCGCACAAATGCGCAAAGATGGCCATGGTCCCCATTGCATTTGGTGTGAAATCAAGGAGGTGGAACCCGTAGATGTTCATGATTTCTTCAAAGAACTTAGAAAAAGGAGGGCACAACCCGCAGATGAAATAAGCGGCAAAGAACCGATAAGAGTTAGGGTGGTCCACCTCACCTACCTTGAAAACTATGGGAGCCCCGTGTCCCTTCTCAATGGGTCGCCCCCACAGGTACCGGTACATTTCCTGAAGGACGGGGCCGCACAAGTTGGACGGGATGAAGACGACGCCCCCACTCCGCTTTTGTTCAACTCCGCCGATATCTTGTTCTCTTCGGCGGCGGTCTCTTTGATCGCGGTCATCGACTTCTTCACTGTTTTCTTCCCCATTGCCCCGGCAATGCGGAGGAGGGGGGGAGGGATTCATTGGGTGGCGACGAAAGGAGGGGCAAGATGAGAAATGGCGCTTGGCTTGCGCAGGAAGATGGCAGAGCGAGGCGAGAGGCAGATGAATCATGCCGCTCCAATTTTCCATGCTGTTAAGAGAGGGGGAGGTGGGACAGAAGCACGACACTTCAGAATGCTACCATTTTACCTTAACTACAATAGTCCCATGACGCCACGACGCGCAATAATTATGCGAACGTGGATGTTGGATTGACTGTTCATTGTGGCGAACCCCCGCGCACAGCCCGCTCCTGCCACGTCCCGTGCACTTTTTGGGGCCTAACCCAACATGCCACGTGACACGTATGGCTCAGGCCCGAGGGCTTATGTCAAGGAAAATATACATGGGTAGGCATTTTCCCATGAGTCGTGCACGGACAAGACAAGGGCAAGACAGGGATTGAAGGCCTAAGAGATTTGAAGAGCCTATATACAACCAAGGAGGACCATGGACGGGTTAGAGAACAAGATATGTACGAGGAAAGAGCCTCCCTCGCTGGCCAGGCGAGCCTGGCAAGGGGCCATGCCACCACCAGAAGCAAGCAACCAAGACTCCCCGGCAGCGCCTGTTGGGGCTTGCGGGGCCTGAACCACCCCACCAACCGCGCCAGTACGACCCACGTCATCAATCAATGCAGTGTCAAGCCGCAAGGTGATTAAGTGGCACCATTTGCCACATGGCAGCCATATCCTACAAAAGAAACTCACAGGTGACACCCGTCTAGTAACGTGTCAAGAGGATAGATGTAGAGCTGGAAAGATAAGCCCGGCAGGCCTTGTCAGGCCGCTAGTTATGTGACACTGAGCGGTGCATTTAATGCACCCTGCCAGCCACAAGGAGGCCCACGGAAATCATAGGAGAGGGTTGGAGGGTTGGAAACTTGACAAACCCAAGCCACCATACGCTTGTGGTTACCGTAGCCCTGAGGCAGGCCTTGCCAGGCAAATGTACCACGCACCACTACATTCATTTCCACCATCAATCCACCAAAACAGGAGTAGGGTCTTACGCCTCGCGGTGGCCAGAACCTGGGTAAATTGCTTGTGCGCTCTCTGCCGTGCTGCCGCGCACTGGACTGCTCTTTGTGCAACACGATGTCCCCCGTCGAACCAGCAAGGGGCCGCCCGGTCCCATAGGTGGCCGCGGATATCCCGCGACACATAGAGTGGTGAGGGAGGCATTGTTTCCTAGAGCAAGAAATATCCAGGCAGCATATGTGGATTACGTCCCAGTTTTGTTTTCTTTAGCCACCTTTTTCCTATGTGAGGACAAGAAACCGATCGACCTAGTCATTCTCTATTGCGTTGTCATGCCTTTCTACCCCTTTTCACCCTTTTTCAACTAAGAGACACAAGACTCATTCCTTAGCTATTGATTTTCCCATTTTCAACCTAGATGCGGGTTCGATGCCTAGTCTCTCCGGCAATACTTTCTCCCTTCCTTTCCTTATTCAACCTAGACATGGATTAGTCTGTATGATGTAGGGTTTCCTTTAATAGAGCAAATTAAGGTTTTCGTCTACGTGACCAGCAGAGTAGAAGATAGCAAATTGGGAAGATGGTAGAGTGGAAAAAGATCCACATGCAGCGACGTGGTAGATGGGGCAATAGAACAAGGGTATGGTTCGAAAAGAGGTAGCATACCTGAGGGTCGGCGAGAAGTGGCTTCGCTCATGGTTGTCCTCCTCCGCACACACTACGGCAACAAGCTTGGGGACGGAGGCCATCCCACGAGGGCGCTAGGTCTGACAGGACCGACTTGTCGTTGGTGCATGACTTCGCTCGCCGACGATGAGTGCGTCAACATTGCATGTCCGTTTCTTTCCCAGTAGATCTGTGACCACCGGTGAGGAGGGAGAGAGAGGTCATATTTTTTAGATCTGGAGAGAGGGTGATAGTGTTAGAAGCAAGTTGGCAGCCCTTAGCAAGCACGCACTGAAGCTCCAGCCTATATATATTTTTTGATACTAGTACTAGAGTTGGAGTAGTGATAGAGTAGTTTATATTTTCGTTGCATATCATACCCGTTAGTTGTGCTTCAAAACTGAATAGCACGCCATTAAAAAATAAAATCGAGAAATAATGCGGCACATCGGGCCAACGCAGCCAGATTGCATTTTGCACGAGAAAATGACACACCATGTTTTGTTGACATATGGTCCCGTTCCAATATGTCAGTGAGATGACGGCGAGTCGTTTTGTACAATTTCCGAACGGACATCTATGTAGGCCGGGGCACCTCTTCATGTACCGTGGCAACCATCCACTACCTCTTCGCCTTTCCCTCTCAATTTGGAATTGTTGTCGCACGCTCTTCCTCCCTCCTCCATTGGCCTTCGCCCTTCCTTCTGCCATTGTTCGATCGTCTTCTCCATGGAGGGAACAGGCCAAAAATGACCCCGTTATTCTTGCCCCGATCTGAAAGATGACGTGGCGGAGGAACTCATTGATCGGTGTGAGGTCATCACCTCGGCTAGCATGGCAGGTTCCTTCAACACCATTCTTGACTCAACTAATAATATCATTACAAAGAACCCAAGGGTCCAGGAGCAGTATGATCTCCCCAATCTTCTTCGCCGTGACCCTGGTCAATGGCACAGAAGACAGAAGCCTCACCTTGTGCAAGCTGATGCCGCTTGATAATGATACGTCTGATGTTGAGATGCCATCGCTTGAGGGTAAGGCTTGGGCAGGCACAAATGGATATTGGGTTGTTTTTATTGGGTACAACTACGAGTGGGAACTTGTGAATGCGTATACTCGTCATCGGGTTCCACTTCCAAAAATCTCAGACTACCCAGAGGTTGAGCACACTGGTATTCTACATACGTTCAACTACGATCATGGTGACTGTCGTCTATAGAAGATACCAATTTGTCGAGTTCCTGACCGCTCCTAGGGTTATAGGAATACTTATGTTGTCACTATCTTCGACAAGCTTATTGCCGTCCTTCATACTTCGACTCGATGGATATTGCTTAAAAATCAGTTTCTGTACACGGATGTGTACTGTGATGCAATTCAATACGAGGGTCTTGTGTTTGCTGCCACAACTCGTGCCACTGTTTTTGCATGGAATCCTCGTGTTTCGGTACGTTTGTCTTCCACCGTAATTATAATTGTTTCATCCACATGCATGCGGGTTAGCTAGTTTCCCTTTACTAATTAACCTTCTTGTGTTTCGAAGGTCCTGTGAACATTCCACCACCTATACTTTAAAACTTTTATAACCAAGGGGGAGATGACGATGGTGATCATCATGCGCATGAGGACGAGTAGGACCCATATACTCTGTGGCGCCTGGCAACTTATTCCGATGGATCACCTCTTCTTGTCTATATACAGAGCACTACTGATGTTACTAAGGAAGCAGGTGTAGTCTCGCATGGTCGCACTCTCCGGACCTATTCCAGCTTCCTTTACAGGGTATTCGGGATGGATACTAGTGTGCTAGAGCCAACACCTTCTCCCTGGTTCAGTATTGATAGTCTTGGAGGAAACTCGCTCTTCCTTGGACAAACTATCCAATGATGGTGAAAGGCAATCCAACTGTTGTTGACACAACGTTACTACCATTTATGAGAAGCAAATGTATCTATACCTCGGGCATCGCTATGGTTCATCATATAGTCCGCTTCAGCTCGGATGATCAGTCCTGCGGTGGTCTCAAGATTGACAATAGATGGCCCTTCCCAGAGAATCTCTTATGGTTCAAAGCAAGCGTTTCCAACACCGAGGATTGGTTGGGTTGAAGTTCATTTCATTGCTTATTATTTGTTGTGTGATGAAAACTTTAGTATTTATAATGTATCCTCATTGTCGTTGTGGGTGGATGACCCATTGTATGTAATGCTAAATGATATGCGTGTGATAAACTTACTAAATTTATGAATGGCTTTCGAGTTGCTTCTCAAAGTGGGTTCTGCGACGAGGCAATACATATTTTCCGAATACATAATTGTACGTGCATTGCAACATGTTATCGGATGAATCCAATCAAGAATAGTGGAGTACTACTATTTGTAGTAGCTTCACATGCTTCGCACCTCGGGCGGGTGTTTTTTACTGTAGCTGTGAAACCCATCATCCTAGGTCCTCGGATGAGTCTAATCAACTGTAGAAATTGCATTATGATGTTTGGGTTCAAACTTTCAAAACTACTGCACTATCTCTAAGTCTACGTATATGTAATACAACAAGTTTTAAAATTGAGACCAGCCATCCACCCTCACAAAGAACACTTTTTAACCTAGCACGGACTCCAGGAAATTTGGCCACAGTGTGAGGTAGGCCATATGTTAATGTGTTCGCTGTACGTAATGAGCACCTCGAATCCTCGATATATAGTAGGGTGGCATGTGCCAGAACAAGCATTCGCATCCAGTAGTATGGCACACGCCACCA
Organism: Triticum monococcum; assembly: GCA_034509565.1. Lineage (NCBI taxonomy): Eukaryota > Viridiplantae > Streptophyta > Magnoliopsida > Poales > Poaceae > Triticum > Triticum monococcum. Next base: position 345,600,522 of record CM067847.1, read on the forward strand.
GCATGACTTCCATATGACACCATATTTCTTGGAGTCCATGCTATAGCTATGTCTTCAACCTTCTCGTTTCTGTAACTCAGTCATCGCGCGGCGGGCGAGGTGGGTGTTTGCCAATGGTTGGTTTCCTCAATTGCGGTCCCACTTGTAAGGCCAACTCTAGCACATGACCCCAAACGGACGTCTGTTTTGCCCAGATTTTGTTCGTTTGGGTAGGGCAATGGGGTCGTGTCCAGGCCATTTCTCGGGTGCGGTGGCCGTGCGACCAACGCGCGGACTCATCCCGTCCGCTTACATTTTTCTTTGCAAACACATATCTTTTTCTCATCATTGATTTTTGGTACATGGAAATACATCACCAATTTCTAACTAGAAAAGCAAGACCAAAGAAAACAAGAACCACAAGAATACATTTTAGAAGATATACAACTTCCATAACTTCTCCTGTAAGTTGGATGAGTGCCTTCTCGATGCATTCATTGTTGATCTACGGAGGCTCGATCTTGTGTGCTTCTTTCTTCTTCGAGTGTAAAGAAGTATACGTTGCTTCCTCGCATCTAGTCTCATGTCTAGCCTCTATTCTATCAACAAGTGGACTAGTCTCATCTCTAGCCTCTATGCTAGCTAAAAGTGCTAGAACATCTACTAAATTGCACTCTATCAATATATCGATGGACTATTCTTCCCAATACCAAAACTTGCATCCATTCTACATAATAAAATTTTAAGTTAGCACAACAAGTCAAATCCGGGAGCACAACCGAAGCTAAAGTAGCACATACCTCATCGGTTGAGCACTTGATGAACACCCATCCGGGATGTTCCGGCATTGTAGACACGTGACACCAGACCTTCTTTGGGCAGTCGTCGCACGTATTGAGTGGCAACATTGCGCCGACGAGCTTTTGGGCCAGCACCAAGCCCGACCAACCGCCATTCATCTATCTCCCGGCGGACTGCCGACGGTGTAGATCCGAGCGGCTAGAGGAGGAATCAGTATCTGCATGCGGCCTTGCCGGGGCCTTCTGACCCGGTGCCCGGCCAGTCCATGGCGCGGTGCGGCCTTCCACAGCCCGGCGAGCTCAAAATCCGGCCGCCGGGTGCGCAAAACAGGTAGTCGTGGTTGGGTAGCTCGGGGCTTGGCGAGCGCGCGTCCGAGCTGCACGCGCTAGAGTTGGCCTAAGTGAAGATGCAATAAAGCACGCGTTTCCCTAGCGGTGTGGCGGAACAACTGTGTGGGAGTGCGAAGTGGCTTCGCTCGTGTGGGGAACGGAGGCCATCCTGCGCCCATGCTATGTCTGACAGGACGGCCTTGTCGTCAGTGTCTGACCTCTATGGCAACCGTCTGCTCCCCAATCTCCTCTTCATGTACCGTGATAATAGCCCACCACCTCTTCGCCTTTCCGTCTCGATTTGGAACTATTGTCGCACGCTCTTCCTCCCTCCTCCATTTTCCTTCACCCTGCCTTCTGCCATTGTTCAATCGTCTTCTGCATGGAGGGAACAGGCCAGAAATGACCCCATTATTCTTGCCGCGATCTGAAAGATGACGTGGTGGAGGAACTCATTGATCTGTGCAATGTCATCACCTCTACTAGCATGGAAGGTTCGTTCAAGACCATTCTTGACTCAACTAATAACATCATTACAAAGAACCCAAGGGTCCAAGATCGGCTTGATCTCCCCTATCTTCTTTGCCATGACCCTGCTCGCTAGCGCGCGGACGACGGAAGCCTCGCCTTGTGCAAGTTGATGCCGCTTGATAATGATACATGTGATGTTAAGATGCCATCGCTTAAGGGTAAGGCCTGGGCAGTCACAAATGGAGATTGGGTTGTTTATATTGGGTACAACTGTGAGTGTGAACTTGTGAATGTGTATACTCGTCACCGGGTTCCACTTCCAAAAGTCTCAGACTGCCCTGAGGTTGAGCACACAGATGATCTACGTATGCTCAAATACGATCATGGTGACTGTCGTCTACGGAAGATAGCAATTTGTCGAGTTCCCAACCGCTCTTGGTATTACACGAACTATGAAGTTGTCGCTATCTTCCACAAGCTTTATGCCATCCTTACTTCCATGCCTCGATGGATATTGCTCAAAAATAAATTTTTGTACACAGATGAGTATTGTGATGCAATTCAATACGAGCCTCTTGTGTTTGCTGCCACCACTCGTGGCACTATTTTGCATGGAATCCTGATGCTTTTGGTACGTTTGTCTTCCACCATAAATATAATTGTTTCATCCACATATATGCGGGTTGGCTAGTTTCCCTTTACTAATTAACCTTCTTTTGTTTCCAAGGTCCTGTGAACATTCCACCACTTATACTTGAAAAAATTTATATCCAAAGGGGAGATGACGATGGTGATCATCATGAGCATGAGGACGAGCAGGACCCATATACTCAGTGGCGCCTGGCAACTTATTTCGATGGATCACCTCTTCTTGTCTATATACGGGGTACTGCTGATGTTACTACGGAAGCAGGTGTTGTCTCGCATGGTCGCACTCTTTGGACCTATTACAACATCTGTTGCAGGGTATTCGGGATGGATACTAGTGTGGTAGTGCTAACACCTTCTCCCAGGTTCAGTATTGATAGTCTTGGAGGAAACTCGCTCTTCCTAGGACAAAACTATCCAATGATGGTGAAAATGCAATCCAGCTGCGGTTGGCACAACGTTACTGCCATTTATTAGAAGCAACTGTATCTATACCTTGGACATTGCTATGGTTCCCTACCATGGCTATCACAATATGCGTCCTAATATAGTCCGCTTCAGCCTGGATGACCAGTCCCGTGTTGGTATCGAGATTGACAATAGCTGGCCCTTCCCAGATGCTTTCCTATGGTTCAAAGCAAGCGTTTCCAACGCTGTGGATTGGTTGAGCTGAAGTTCATTTCATTGCTTGTTATTTGTTGTGTGATGAAAACTTTCGTATTTACTAGAATGTTTTATTGGAACTAATCTATAATCCAACATGTATCCTCATTGTCGTTCTGTGTTGATGAGTTGTTGTATATAATGAATGGTACATTCGCATATGCATTTCATAAACTCAATTTATGAATGGTTTTCGACTCACTTCTTGGAGCGTGAGTACCGTAGTAGTATAGCCAGCATCCGGTTATATGAAGTTGCCACATCACATAGAACTAACCTAATACTGGAGTATGCTAGCACAATAGTTAGTTCTAGTTAGATCAACTAGAGCTAGGTGTCGCACGGAGGCCGAGAAATATGGTGATAGCATGACTGCGTGAGGTTGGCCTGTACGTAGTATCATGTAGGCATAGGGCTTGCCGTGTTTCCTACTCCTCCGGTCTAAATGTGGAGAAGATTTGGTTGAGTTCTTCCTCATTTTGCCGACACGTGGGACATCCAACATCAAGGTCGTGTCATGCAAGACAATGGAGTGCTAGTTGAAGCCACGCGATGTGCATCTTGGGTTAAACTATATATAGAATCTTACTCTTGAGTAACTCCAAAAGAGGCCACCAAAGATCTTTATTGGATTTGTTTTTCATCACCAGCACGTCGAGGTGAAATATGTGCAGGTTCAGTGGATCCTCTTGCATTTTCACTGACATGTGGGACCGCATGTGAGAAAACAGATGATGGGCTCCACGCATCTGCTGGCTAGCTGAGAAGAGAGAGAGAGAGGGGGCTGAGCACGGACTCCAGGAAATTTCGCGACAATGTGACAAGTACTAGTGGTCTACTGTACTTCGGGGGAGATAATGTGTTCGCTCTACGTAACCAGCACCTCGATATAGTGGGGTGGCATGGGACATAACTAGCATTCACGTCTAGCAGTACGGCACACGCCACCCACATGAGTCCCATCTAACACCAATTTTCTTGGAGTTCATGCTACAGCCATGTAACACCCACAATGCGGCTATATCTCCCACATGTCGGAGCATGACTTAGAGGCATAGCCGCATGGTAGGCTTGTCGCAAGAGGGGCAATCTTCACACATCCCATGTATTGAATAAGAAAGAGATTAAGAGTTGGCCTGCAATCACCACTGCACACAAATACAAGTTAAACATACGTCATCCAGAATACAATCAAGGTCCGACTATGGAACCAAAATAAAAGAAGACAACCCCAAATGCTAGATCCCTGATCGTCCCAACTGGGCACCACTACTAATCCTCCGGAAATGAATTAAAACAACGATCAAGATCTTCATTGAGCGCCCACTTGAGCTGGGTTGTGTCACCTGCACTGGTATAATCGGCACTTGCAACTGTTTGGATGTATCTGTGAGTCACGAGGACTCAGCAATCTCACACCCGTGAGATCAAGACTATTTAAGCTCATGGGTAGGATAAGGTAATGAGGTGGAGCTGCAGCAAGCACTAAGCATATATGGTGGCCAACATGAGCAAATAAGAGCGAGAAGAGAAGCAATGCAACAGTCGCGAACTAGAAGTGATCAAGAAGTGATCCTGAAAAGCTACTTACGCACAACCATAATACAAGAACCATGTTAACTTCCCGGATTTTGATGAGAAGAGACCATCACGGCTACACACACGATTGATTTATTTTAATTAAGTTAAGTGTCAAGTTCTCTACAACCGGATATTAACAAATTCCCATCTGCGACATAACCACGGGCATGGCTTTCGAAAGTTTATACCCTGCAGGGGTGTCCCAACTTAGCCCATCACAAGCTCTCATGGTCAACGAGGGATATTCCTTCTCCAGGGAAGACCCGATCAGTCTCGGAATCCCGGTTACAAGAAATTTCGACAATGGTAAAACAAGACCAGTAAAGCCACCCGATGTGCTGACAATCCAGATAGGAGCTGCACATATCTCGTTCTCAAGCCAACACCGGATAGGTCAAGCTACGAGTAAAACCAACCCTCAAGTTTCCCCGAGGTGGCCCCGTAGGCTGCCCGGTTTCGACCAACACTTAGAGAAGCACTGGCCCGGGGGGGTTAAAATAAAGAACACCCTCGGGAGCGCGACTCCCAAGGGAGTAGTATAGGTGGTGGTGAGGCAAATGGTAAAACCAAGGTTGGGCCCTGCGGGAGGAGTTTTATTCAAAGCAAACTGTCAAGGGGTTCCCATAACACCCAACCGCATAAGGAACGCAAAATCAAGGAACATAACACTGGTATGACGGAAACTAGGGCGGCAAGAGTGGAACAAAACACCAGGCATAAGGCCGAGCCTTCCACCCTTTACCAAGTATATAGATGCATTAATTAAATAAGAGATATTGTGATATCCCAACATATCCATGTTCCATCATGATATAAACTTCAGCTTCACCTGCAACTAACAACGCTATAAGAGGGGCTGAGCAAAAGCGGTAACTTAGCCAAACAACGGTTTGCTAGGAAAAGTGGGTTAGAGGCTTGACATGGCAATATGGGAGGCATGATATAGCAAGTGGTAGGCAGCGTGATATAGCGATATAATGAACAACTAGCAAGCAAAGATATAATTGATTTCGAGAGTATGGTCATCTTGCCTGAGATCCCGCAAGGAAAAAGAACGAGTCCATGAAGAAGACAAACGGACGTAGTCGAACGGATCGTCACAACTCCGGAACCAAACCGAAGCTAACGAGAGAAGCAACCCGGAAAGAAACAAGCAACATAGTAAACAACCATCACATAAACATGGCATGATGCACAATCAAGTATGATGCATGTCCGGTTTAATGAGGCATGGCATGGCAAAGTGCACAAACTATACTACAAATTAAGTGGAGCTCAATATGCAACGAGTTGCATATTGACGAAACACCACATTCAGACATTTAGTTCAATCTCGTTTATGTACCCAACAATATTAAATGTCGTTAAACATGGCAAGAGGTGAAGCATAATAAAACTACCAATCTAGGCAAGTTTAAATGAGGCCAGAACAACAAGCAACAAGTCCAGAAAAATCCTCATGTGCATATTTTAGATTTGGTACTGTTCTGCCCTAAACCATATTTTAGAGTTATTAAACATGCAAAGTAAGTACACCATGTTAAACTAGGCATTTTTCTATCCCGTTTACGTATAAAGTTTATTAAGTTTGGAGCTGCGGTTATTTAGTTATGAAACAAATCATTTTAGCATGGCATATGAGCAAATTTAATCAGAGAACATTTTTAACATTTTTAACATGCATGAAAGTTGGATATTATGAAACTAGAAAATATTCTAAGAATTATACATATATGAAACATTTTAATATGATGCACGGTTAATGAGTTATTATATGCACGAAGTTTAGGGGCTAAACCGCAAAACTAATGTCTAGGATAAATAGAAAAAAATCGCGGACGCTGAAAAAAACTACACAGGCCGAAACAGCAAGGCTAGCCCAACAGGAGGGGAAAAAAGGAGGGTCACATGGCAGCTCACCCATGGGCCAACCCAAACTGGGCGGCGAAGTAGTTTGGGCCGGCCTTTAAGGCACGTTGGGCTGGTCCACGTGCACAGGCAGCAGAGGCGAGGCGCTAGGCCTGCGCGTGTTCAACGCATGCAGGCGACACACGGTCGTGGCTCAAAGCGGGGTGTTGACCTCCTGCTCGAACCAAATGCAGAGGAGGAGGTGGTCGGACTTGGCGCAGTGACGGGGACGCAGGGGCTTGAGGTGCGGCTAGATCCTAGGATGCAGGGCATGGCGGCGGGACTGGACCAAGCGAAGCCGAGGAGGTCCAGGGCGTAGGGATCCGGCGCGGCTGCTCGTCTTGTCTCGATCCGGGCGGTGGGAAGCAGCGGCGTCCCGATGAACTTGGCGGTGGCCATGGCATGGGTCCGGCGACGAGGTAGGAGGGAACGAGTCGAGGGACGAGCGATGCAGGAGCAGAGGACGACACCGAGCTCGGGGTTGTAGAGGAGGAGCATGGGACTGCGACTGTGGACATCAAGGGGCTCCGACGAGGTCTTGGCAGCGGGGCAGGTACTTGGCGTGCGGTGCAACGACCTGAAGTAGACGGCGTCGATGACAGGAGATGGCGGAGGTGGCTGGATCCGGTCTGGATCGATTGATCCGAGGCGGCGTGGGTCGAGGGAGCGCCGAGGAAGGTCCCTGGAGGCGTGGCTTGCTCTGCTCCGGCGGGTTTGCTCGCGGACGAGCTCTGCTGGGGATCCTTGCTCGGGCAGGAGCATGGAGGGAGACGCGGGGCTACCACTTCTAGCTCTTGAGGGCGCAGACAATGACGCTTGCGGGTGGCCGGACGCGTCCAGGTGACAAGGGAGGAGGAGGCCGGGGCGCTGGAAGACAGCCGCGGCGACGAGATGAAGGACGGCGGGGACGAGGAGGCGGAGCCATGGAGTCTCGGTTCCCTCTTGTTGGCCGCTGGTGATGGTTGCCGGCGGCGAGGTTCGCCTGGGGCCGCGGGGTCGCCGGCAGGTGGTGGCGCTCTCGGGCTCCCAAGCAACAAGGAGGGGATGGATTTGGATTGGCTGGTGGAGAATGATAGAGGAATTTTGGATCAGGGAGGATGCTGCTGGTTAGTCTGGGAGGGATCCCGAGGAACCATGTGGAGTGGTGGCGTGGTGGGATCGATGGGACAAGACCCCTAGGATCTAGGGTTGGACCTTATATTTATAGCAGATGAAATCAGTTTAGGACGGTTAGGTCCCTCCGATCGTAATCGGACGGACGAGAAAAATAGGTTAGGTAGCCCAAATAAGAAAAAGGAGATGTTTTATAGATGTTTGGGGATGATCTGTACCCAACAGTAACGATAGTCCGGTTCGGCTTCGGGGAAGTTTCGGACACAGGCGAGGGGGTCTGACAAAAGGCCACGGAGGCAAGGGGGGTTATGAGGGGTTTTCGGAGCCTCCGATCGCGATCGATGGATCCTATCGACAGGGGGAATAGGTAGGCCTACGTGGGCTGGTTGTGACTGTGTAGAAGGCCGAGGGCTGCGTGAGAGAAGAGATAGAGAGAGATAGAGAGAGAGAGAGACCCGGCAGCAGTTTCCGGAGACCGAAAACATCCGACGATTTGACCGACTATATTGTCGCTATAGTTATCCGTTGGGGCATCAAACAGACTCCGAATGCGATGAAACTTGGCAGGCGGTCTACTGGAAACATAACAACACCACACGCCAACTTTCATCCCATTCCGAGAACATTTTACGGACACTTATAAAATAATATTTCTGACATGCTACGGGCGCGTGCGAGTGTGTCTGGGCTCAGAACGGAGAACGGAAAGAATGAGGAGACCGGCACGGAGGCAAGTTTTAAAAACATGATGATGCAATGCACATGGTGACATGGCAAGATGCAACACGAAAGTGAAAGATAAGGCAACAACAGCGAAAAACTGGAAGACACCTGGCGCAACGGTCTCGGGGCGTTACAACACTCCACCAGTACAAGAGGATCTCGTCCCGAGATCTAGGATGGCACCGGAGGGAAACGGAAGAGGAAGAGAAAAGGTAAACTAAGTTTCTTCTCTGACAAACGAGTGAAGCCACTAAACCTTGAGAGGTTGAACAAATTGAAAGGAAGATTACAATGAAGATGAACAAAGTTGAAAACACTAGAGCCTTGTAGGTTGAAAGACATAAGAAAAGGGTTGAAGTGGACAAGAAGTACATGCAAGCGCTCTGGTAGAAACGAATGTACAAGGAACGATAAGGATCAATTAAGACAACACTCCGGTTAGAAATGGAAGGCATAGAATATCAACTTGGCAAAATGAAAGCACTTGGATGAGACTTCGGTTAGAAGAGGAATGATAGACACAACACTCCGGTTAAAACAAGATAGAGAAGGAATAAGAATGATATAATTTGGACAGCACTCCGACTGTAAATGGAAGGAATTAGAATCATGAACTTGGGAAGATTGGATGATACTTGACGAAATCAACAACACACTGCCTCCAAAACTATTGAAAGAATGGCACAATGGGTAAGAAAGATTTCAGACAGCACTCTGGTTGAGAAGGGAGGCAAAACTTGATAAGATGAGATAACTTGAATGAAGAACACGACACTCCGGTTGAATGGATAAGCAAAAGGAAAGAACATGATCCTCACCATTTGAGATGATGAGTGAAAAGAGCAACATCACAATGCCTTCGGAAGAAAGAATAGAAGATAGCTCATTGGAATAAAAGAATGGAGAAGAAAAAGCCAACCTCTGCCACAAATGAGCTTGGAAAGCACCCTTCCAAGAAGGTTATAACGGAGTTGTCGCAAAACCTACAACGAAAAGAACAAGCTTGCAGTGGGCTTATGGAGAACATCTCAAAACTATGAGGTGAAATTCTGCCACTAACGGAAACAATAGATTGGATTGATATTAACAAGGAGACGAGAAACTTATTTCACCAAGAGGATAAGTGAAGAACTTGGGTCATCTATAAAAACCATAAAAAGCAACAATCCTTAGGGAAAGCTTTAGGTGAAATATAACCCAAGATAATTCCAATGAAGAGATTGATGGGTTGAGAAGAGCTGATGCTCGAAGAAATTGATGGGTTTAACTACCTCATTCTTGACAACTGTTGAATCATGACATACGAAGGGAAATTGTCAAAAGTGACATAACGCCATCTCAAAGGATAAGGTAGAAAGAATTGCACTTCCAAGTGCAAGATGAAGAATACTTGAGCTCCTCTGAAAAGAATCACGATGAACACTTCGATGGGGAATTAAATCCTTAATGAACCAATATGTAGAGCCTCCATGAAGAACTCCGGCAATAAAAGGATGATCAAAAAGAAGTGAAGGATGAAAAGAATAAGATTGAAGCCTTGCAATGATTAGATGGAGCTACAAGACGAGATAATGCAGAAAATTTGGCACTCTCGAAAAGAAAAGATGAAGCATCTCAGACCGAGAATGTGATATGATGAACAACTCCGGAAATAAGAAATTAGATCACTTGGATGAAACAATAATAATTATTATGTTATGCGCATCCTTCACCAATTTAAATTGATGACAAGCAGCGGATTTGGCATACTACTTATCGTCGTAGAAATGATTAAGATAGATATGGTGCAAACTTGAGAAGGACTTCAATGAACCACCAGTAGGATTGAAACAACGAATAAATTGATATGAAAACAAAGGAAGAGAAATCTTGACCGAACCACCATAAGAATTGAAAAAGAAAATGCCAAAGACACAATTCACAAGGAAGAATTAGAAAACGAATAAAGATACTTGACAGAATTTAGATACATGAGAATGAAGAGATCATGAACTAATTAGAGGATATTTGAATGATGCACCGGTAAGATTTTGAGAACGAGAGCTGGAAGCTAAGGATGAGTAACATTCAGAAATGATGGCCTTCAGATGATCGAGAAAGGAAGCAACTCCTGAAATGCGTTGGATGGGTGAAAAGAATTCTCACAACTAGAAATGATTTGAGATGATAGCATCAAGCTAGAACCACGCATCTTTGGAAGAACGGGTAAGGATTTAAGAGGAACTCCTCTTTGGTGTTCAAAATCCGAGAATGACGACGAGAAACATCACCAAGAATTGTTTAGACACTCCAGGAGAATCAAAAGTGAAGAGGTTTATCCAATGATGAAAATAATTTGACAGATCTTGGAGAAATACATATGACTGATGACAATTCATACTTACATCATACTTTGAAAGGATTGGAAAATAACTACGGAGAATTAGAAGAGTTAGGTAAGATGCTGGGAAAAGACATGTGGGTTAGGGCCCACTCAAAAGATACACCTTGAACGATTTAAAAAGAGAGATTGGGCCAGTTGAATTAAATGGCTTGAATGAGATAACATCCTCAAAAGAACTTGAGCTGATTGAGAATGGAAACTTGAATCTTCTGAGATATCTTCAGCACTCCAAAACAAATGAATGGCGAGAAGTGGATGATTAAGAGGTGCACCGGCATGAGAAAACATTTGAAACAAGGAAAAGATATGATCGACAAGGCTTGAATTGAATCCATCGGGGAAGAAAAATAATGAAGAATGATAAACTTGTAGAGCATCTTCATGAGAATCACCAGGTAAGAACATTGATTGAAAAGAATGAAGAGACTTCACATGAATAAAATGGATACTTGATTAAGAAATCCTAATCCTTGAAGAAAAAGGGTGGGAGGGCGGGAAAAACAAAGACAACTTGGGACGGATGAAAAAAACACCGATGAGAATACTTAGAGTTGAACTTCTAGATGTTGAAAATGATCGGATCCACTTGAAGAGGAACACGCTGGTTGAAAAGGATTGACATGACAATCTCGATTATCATGAAGGATTAGTAGTCACATAGAAATGTGAGAACACCGCTTAGGAAAAATATGGAATCAACACTTGACTTCGAAGCAAGTCGAATACCACAAACCAAACCAAACCAAAGGATTGGCTTGCAAAATAAGACGGAAACAAACATATGATAGACCCCATATCGTATCATGTGTCTGTTGGAAATATATCCTACGTGCTACTTGAATTCCCACTTGTAAACTCCCGGAACTTTTTGGGTATGCAATCAGGTGTTGGGGATACAAGGAAAGCATAATATCTCACCCAAACTAACAATTCCTACATCCAGCTGTATCCATCCTTCAACACATAACCAAGAAACCTTCGGAAATCATGTACCTCAACCTTCAAAAAGCATCTATTATACAAGTTATGGCAATACTCCCGAACTCCCGCCCCAGTACTGGGTGGCGTCGATGTTATCTCACCAACAACTGGATAAAAGAGATTTCGATGTCGGCGAACTCAGGTATTCCAGAACTGCAACGATAAAATTGTGACGACAACACCTCGGAGCTCAACTCCCTAGGACACTGCGACAACCCCTAAATGTCAGGAGACACCAAGAACAATGTTCTCGTCACAAGACTATCGGAACGATTGCAAGATACCCTCGTGATCCTCAAAAAAATTCGTGAAATTTGAGGAGACGAGAGTCAAAATTCTACGTTAGGAGGCCTCACCAGAGCGACGAAGGGACTGAGGAGTAAAAAGAATCCTACTCTCCAATATATATATAATCCTAAGACTCAAAACAATTTTTTTCTAGACTCAACAACGATAGCGATTCGATCAAGCAGGGGGCCCCTAAGTCAGGGATGGCTCTGATTACCAACTTGTAACACCCACAATGCGGCTATATCTCCCACGTGTCGGGGCACAACTTAGAGGCATAGCCGCATGGTAGGCTTGTCGTAAGAGGGGCAATCTTCACACATCCCATGTACTGAATAAGAAAGGGATAAAGAGTTGTCTTACAATCGCCACTTCACACAAATACAAGTCAAGCATACATCATCCATAATACAATCAAGGTCCGACTACGGAACCAAAATAAAAGAAGACAACCCCAAATGCTAGATCCCCGATCGTCCCAACTGGGAACCACTACAGATCCTCCAGAAAGAAACAACGATCAAGATCTTCATCGAGCTCCCACTTGAGCTGGGTTGCGTCACCTGCACTGGTATCATCGGCACATGCAACTATTTGGAAGTATCTGTGAGTCATGAGGACTCACCAATCTCACACCCGCGAGATCAAGACTATTTAAGCTTATGGGTAGGATAAGGTAATGAGGTGGAGGTGTAGCAAGCACTAAGCATATATGGTGGCTAACATACGCAAATAAGTGCGACACGAGAAGCAACGCAACGGTCGTGAACTAGAAGTGGTCAAGAAGTGATCCTGAAAGCTACTTACGCACAACCATAACACAAGAACTGTGTTCACTTCCCGGACTCCGCCGAGAAGAGACCATCACGGCTACACACACGGTTGATTCATTTTAATTAAGTTAAGTGTCAAGTTCTCTACAATCGGATATTGACAAATTCCCATCGGCCACATAACCGCGGGCACGGCTTTGGAAAGTTTATACCCTGCAGGCGTGTCCCAACTTAGCCCATCACATGCTCTCACGGTCAACCAAGGATATTCCTTCTCCCAGGAAGTCCTGATCAGTCTCGGAATCCAGGTTACAAGACATTTCGACAATGGTAAAACCAGACCAGCAAAGCCGCCCGATGTGTCGACAATCCCGATAGGAGCTGCACATATCTCGTTCTCAGGGCAACACCGGATAGGTCAAGCTACGAGTAAAACCAACCCTCAAGTTTCCCCGAGGTGGCCCCGCAGGCTGCCCGGTTCGGACCAACACTTAGAGAAGCACTGGCCTGGGGGGTTAAAATAAAGATGACCCTCAGGAGCGCGACTCCCAAGAGAAAAGTATAGGTGGTGGTGAGGCAAATGGTAAAACCAAGGTTGGTCCTTGCTGGAGGAGTTTTATTCAAAGAGAACTGTCAAGGGGTTCCCATAACACCCAACCGTGTAAGGAACGCAAAATCAAGGAACATAACACCGGTATGACGGAAACTAGGGTGGCAAGAGTGGAACAAAACACCAGGCATAAGGCCGAGCCTTCCACCCTTTACCAACTATATAGATTCATTAATTAAATAAGGGATATTGTGAGATCCCAACATATCCATGTTCCAACACGGAACAAACATCAGCTTCACCTACAACTAACAATGCTATAAGAGGGGCTGAGCAAAAGCGGTAACTTAGCCAAACAACGGTTTGCTAGGAAAAGTGGGTTAGAGGCTTGACATGGCAATATGGGAGGCATGATATAACAAGTGGTAGGCAGAGCGACATAGCGATAGAACGAACAACTAGCAAGAAAAGATAGAAGTGATTTCGAGGGTATGGTCATCTTGCCTGAGATCTGTGACACCCCAAAATTTTGACCTTGTTTTAATGAATTAAAATTTTGCCAGGAATTAAAACTTTAAATTTCTGAGCTCCCTTTTTGTTTTGTTTAATCATTTTCTTCCCTGTTGTGATGAGTTTTTCCCAAAGTAAAAAAAAAATCTTTCAAATATGTTATTGGGCTTATTTAATCTCTCAAGAAAAACTTTTCCTTATTTAATATAACTAATTAAATAATTAAGTTACTTGATCTTCACTTTCTTGAAAATGGTTTTTCAAGGTTAAGTGGCCATATTTGAACTACAACCATTTGATAAATTCACTTAAATTTTCCACAAAAATTTGGAGATGTCATGTGATTTTCTTAAATCACCTTTGTATAAAAACATCTTTATTTAATGAAATATTTTGAGTTCTACAGCAGATTTCTCTTCTCTGGTCCAGTGGGCATTTTGCACTACAACTCATTTAAATATTTTCTTCTAGCCTCCACCAACATTTTTGGATCTTAGTAGTAACATATGATTCAACATTTTGCAAAAAAAACTAGTGCTATTCTTTGAAAAATTTGAGTGAATCATCCTCATTTTTATTCTGGTCCAACTTGAGGATTTGTACAGCAACTACATCTTAAGTTGCTCCTTTACCCATGATTCCTTTTCCTACTTATAGACCACCCTACCAAACCCCTAAATCCAGGAGCATGCACCCATTGGTTCATTTTTGGTTCATGAAATAATGCCATTTATTTCCTGTCCAGAATTGAAGTTTTGCAAAACTTGCTCTAACAAGTTGCTGCATTTGACCAACTAACCTCACCACCCTCTTGTCCATCTAAAGAGACCCCAATCTGGAAGTTTTGGCCACCCCAAGAGTTGCCTAGGTGCATGTGGCATTCTATCGAGCACCCTGTAGGCATGACCAGTTTTGACATGAGTTTTGGCATTGCACTGTGAACTTGCACCTTGGATCAAACTAACCTGTCCACTAGACTCCTAGTTGCTCTCAACCTAGATCTGCTAAGTGCTAGCCTCACCCAAGCTCTCTAGCATGCTCTGGCATTGTGTCGAGCACATCCCGTGCGTGCCCAGAGCACGAGCAGAGCGTGCATTTGGCACGCGTTTTGTACCTGCCGCGCCCGAGCCGACACGCTGGCCCCCTGGCTTTGGCCCACTCGGCAGCACCTCGTCACACACGTCCCTCCTCACCGCTACGCGCCAAGCCGCCCCTCGCCACGCCCGACAGGCCAAGAGCTAGCCGCCACGGCCGCCGACAGCCCCTGCTCCGTTCAGCGCCGCCGAGCCTCCCCCGCTTGCCACCTGCCCCCTGGAGCAGTGCGTGCTCATCCGCAAGCTTGTCCCCTAGCGCTCGTCGCCGCCACGTCGCCCTGCCGCTACAGAGAGGCGGTTCGCCGGCATCCTCATCCGCCGCCGCGGAACCGTCCTCGACGAGCTATAAAAGGAGGCCCCCGAGCTTCCCCAAGCACCCAGGCGACCTCATGCCACCCCATTGGCGCTCCCCTAGCTCGCATTCGAACCGGGGATGCCTCCTTCCTCATCTCCGGCAACTCCTGCCGCCGCCACCGCCTCGGCCAAATCTGGCACCTCCCGTGCCTCCCCCTCTCCATTCTCTTCGCCAGAAACTTCCTCATCCTCCCATGAACCCATCCCCCTACTCAATTTTGATTGGGAACCACCGTAGCCCCAAATCCACCATGCTCCCGAAGCTTCCCTCCGCCGTGGAGCTCGCCGCCGGCGATTTCCTCCGCCTCCGACGACCCTATGACTACCAGAGTGAGCACCTCGGCCCCCTAAACCCGCTGGTGGCCTCAGCTTTCCAAACGGAGTCACCGTTCGCCGGCGATGATCGCCGGAGCCCCGCTCCACTCGGGCAGAGGAGGGAGACGACGCGGGAGACTTGTCAAACCTGACCAGTGGGCCAAGCGGGCCCACTGTCAGTGACACACGCGCCGCCCACACTGGGTAAGTGGAGGCGTAAAGGGCACAAGTGCGTTTTCTCTGCACCGAAAGCGTAATCTCGTTTGAACCGTTTTCTTTTCCTGAATTTATTCAAAACAGATTTTGACCAAATCTTTGACTAGCTATAACTTTTTAAATATAACTCCAAATGAATTGATTCTTTTTCCTACCTTCCTCAAATTTGGTCTAGTTTATTCTAAGATTTATTTCAAAATTTTACAAACAACTTTTTTGTACTGTTTTTGAAATGTGTGTTAATTCAAATATATTTTAAAATAGGATTTTGGAGAGAGAGAAGAAACTTTCAAAAGTTTTGGAGAGCACCTCACCCCTCCACAACTTAAAGGCAAGCATTCTGAACCCTGGTATAATGTTTCCTGGTGTGCTTTTTGACACATTTATAACCCCACCTTATCTCGGAGGACTTGTTATTTTATGTGATATGATCATATGCATGGAAGCATATCAGTGATTTCCTTGCTGTTGGGAATGAATATTTTTGTAATGATCATCCTCATATGCCTTGCATGCATGCCGGAAAGGAATCCGGGAAAGCCTCGGCCTTGGGTAGGCATGAGCTTGTCACCGGTCCCCGTCGGGACGGTTATGTCCGGTATGGCATGGTACGGTATATTGAGTGGTGATTTCATCGGTTGTAATATGTTTGATATACATGTCATGCAGGGAACTTATAAACCTCCCGAGTCGACCGCAGATCGAGTCTTGTTCCAGTAACCCCCATACTTGCCTCGTACTACCACTCGTCCCTGCCGCAGGTAAGGGTACGGTTCAGTAAGTCGTCAACCCCTTTCCAGCACACACCGTACAGAGAGGCCATGGTGGAAGATATCGGTTGTAGCCGGTAGGCAGGCCACCTGGTCCGGGGGCATGGGTGTTTCCGGTTGGAACCGAGAGGGGAGGCCACCCCTTAGAGCGCGCGATATAAATTTGATCCCATGCTATGCGAGGTTGTAGCCTCCCCACTTAGAGTTTTGCTTAACAAGTGTCGTGGGTGATTCCAGACACCGATGACTTAAGCTGGTGTGTGCAAGTTAGGCGTGTTTTCAACTAAAAGGCCGTAGACGAAATTAGTCCCGATGGACTAAAGGAATCCGTTACTCGTGGGTAAAGAGTACACCCTCTGCAAAGATTAAACCTATTCGAATAGCCGTGTCCATGGTTAAGGATTACAGTCTGGGATGGGTCAAGTATTGGTCTTTGTTTCGGTCTTCGGAGGTGAAAATGGTTAAACCAAAACTTGGATACTGACCGGTGACTTGTGAGGACCATGTTTATTATTTTGTGATGGACTAACCTATTATATTATTTGTATTATCAAGTATCCCTGGGATGGTTCTACCCCTGGATATTCATGGTGATTAATTATTTCTAAGCCCGGCTAAATGTTTATTCCTGTGGATGGCTAACCCGTTCATTATCATGAATTGAATATTTATTATGAGTATTAATTTACTGGTGAATAAAAGCCCTTTCTGTGATGTCGCTCAGACGTCCGACTGTGGTATTTCTTTTAAAGCCCTTTCTGTGATGTCGCTCAGACGTCCGACTATGGCATTTCTTTTAAAGCCCTTTCTGTGATGTCGCTCAGACGTCCGACTGTGGCATTTCTTTTAAAGCCCTTTCTGTGATGTCGCTCAGACGTCCGACTGTGGCATTTCTTTTAAAGCCCTTTCTGTGATGTCGCTCAGACGTCCGACTGTGGCATTTCTTTTAAAGCCCTTTCTGTGGTGTCGCTTAGACGCCCGACTGTGGCATTTCTTTTAAGCCCTTTATGTGGTGTCGCGTAGACGCCCGACTGCGGCATTTTGTTTCCACTCCCTTATTGCTTATTCATGTCCCATATAAATAACCGCTTGCATGCATAAAAGATATGTTATTTTTGACTGACGATGTGATCATAGAATATTTCCGTGCATGGATATCAGTTATATTATTCCAGTGTTCTTGATGTTTGCGAGTACATTCAAAGTACTCACTGGCTTGTCCCTGGCTATTGTCTTGGCAAATTATTCACATGGAAAGGAGCGCTGCGATGACAGCCGCAGAAATTAGGCAACGGTGATAGCAGCCTCGCGAAGATAGGAGTTAACCTGGTCAGCTGTTCCCGTGGGAAATGGAGTCCCACACACTGATGACTCACAAACCGCTTCCGCCTTCGACCACTAGAAAACCTTTGATGTACTCACAGGCCACAATGGTCTTGTACTACACATTTTGTGCTTTTTCTTGGAATTTCTGTAACAAGTTGGTGCCTCATCAGCTAACAGTAATCCTAGGGCTGGTGAGCACAACGGCCATTTTCTGGAAATTTGTGTCTGGAAAACCGGTCGCGACAGACTTGGTATCAGAGCCAGGCTGACCATTGGCTAATCCTATCTTAGCCAGGTCAATGAACCTAAGTAAACCAGCCCACCAGACTTTGATGAAACCCCAGTCAAGCTTCCCTAGCAAGATAGCCACACCGTGGCCCGACACCTTTTGGGCAGTCGGTGCCCAACCTATTAACCCAACCTGTCAACCTTGCACCAGTAACCAAGTCGTAAATAGTCCTTTTTCGCAAGCGTGTGGAGGAAGACTCCGTCCCCCTTTTCCTATAAAAAGGGCACGCTAGCCCCAACCCAGCACAGCATAGCCGCTACCCCCAAACCAAGCCACAATGCCTGGACCCGTCGTGCACAATGAGACCACAGCAACCAACCTTGGAGGCTTTGTGACCATACTCGCAAACCTCACCCGTCGTGCCTATGCGTTAGAAGAGCCCCCAGAATATGTTGTGTACCAAGGACCCATGAGCGGCGAGAGCCGTCAATTCTGGGCCACTGTGCATATTTATGGTAGGGGACTAGAGCCCGAGCGCCCCTACAGGTTCACCGGAAGAACAACTTCCTTTGAACCACAAGCCATCCAACTAGCTGCTCGAGAAGCTATAGTTCATCTCCGACACTTGTCGCCCAGAGTTAACTGTCGCTCGTTCCACTACTACCCCAGACATGAAGGGTATGGTAGACCACCCCAAGTTGTCAACGGAGATCACGAGACAGATCCTGCATTGTTGCACCTAGTGCGCTATGTAAGTGCACTAGAGGAGCTATGCGATCAAATCACGATTGATCTAATTGCAACTCGTGGAGAGCTGGTTCGTCGAACCCCGGCGAGAGAAGAGATCGAGCCCAACATCATCAACCCAGTCGTGTTGTTTGGACACCCGATCGAGCCCCGGAGATCTGCCCCAGCCATCGGCCAAGGTGCCGCGATAACCCCAGAAGTGCTTCGCCGCATACTGGAAGCACACTCCAACGGGGTTGTGGCCAACAATCCCCGAGATGGTCATCATCGCTACCCCGAGCCTGCAGCCCCTCAGACCACTCCAGTTAATTCAGACGACGAGGCCCGAAGAGAAGCCTCGACATCCACAAGGCATGCCCGCTTGGATATAAACGAGGTAGACTAAGTCACCCGAGTCGTATCGAGTCCCAGTGTACCCTTGCTTTGTAATCGTGCGGCCTTGATTTTAGACGCCGCCTGTTGTCATGCCTCTGTTTTAAATAGTATTCCCTGCATGGGTATGTCAGCACCCAGTTGCATATTTTTCCGGACACAACTACCCAAAAACCTTACCCGACGACCCCCCCACAGTAACACTTCACTATAGTGAAATGTGTGAATCTGTGGCTTGACCCCGACCTTGGGACAGAGCTGAAAATTTTCTTTACCATTCACCACGGTAAAAATGACCCAGCTCCAGTGCTATAAAAGGCGACCGCGTGACCTTGCCAAGCACCCCTCATCTCGTGCACCATCCTCACAATCAATTCTTGCCATGCCGAGCCCCAGCATTTACCTGAGAACCCCAGATGCAACCCAGGGTAGTTTTGTCAAGATATTGTGGGATTTTACCTGTAGTACCACGGGCGCTACCCAGCCACCCCAGTACGAGCTGTTCAAATCAAGGATCACCTCTTCCACCTCAAGATATTGGGCAGCAGTACACATCCCTCCCGTAAACTCAAACCAAGATCCAACAGAGGTCTCCTTCGTGGGGAAATCTATGCCAACCCCACAGATGGCCATAGAAGCTGCTGCATACGAAGCGCTTGCTCGCCTTCGATTCGCAGTACCTTATGCCAGCGAACGAGGATATTATTACTTTCCGAGCCGTGCAGAATCCGGAGGAGTGACATCTTTTCCTGATGGACGAATGAGAGAGACCCAGTCCTGGCCAACCTTGTCCAGTACGTCATCGCTCAAGAGCGTTTAACCCAACGTGTGATGAGTTATCTTCAGAGCCTCGCAGATTTAAATCCTCAAATTTCCATAGGCAGAGCACTAAGGCCCGACCAGGAGAGACACGTACATCGACTGGTCAATCCACTTTCTCCGATAGAAGAGGAGTGTATCCCAGTACCAGAGACGTTTTCTAGGGTCCCTGTCCAATTACCATTCCCATTTTAGGCGTTGCTGCGGTGTTCATTATTGCAACATTTATTTATGTGCTTGACTTATGCGTAATGCCCTGAGTTGGTACGAAAAGTTAA
The DNA here is from genome assembly GCA_034509565.1 of Triticum monococcum. NCBI lineage: Eukaryota > Viridiplantae > Streptophyta > Magnoliopsida > Poales > Poaceae > Triticum > Triticum monococcum. Next base: position 345,620,743 of record CM067847.1, read on the forward strand.
TTAATTGGCTGGAACCAATGGATGTAGTTTTTGTTGTGGTTTATGCCCTTTATAAATTAACTGCTTTTCTCGCAAAATCCTGGAGTGAGATTTTCTTTTTCTGAGTTGCCACATCTACACTTTCTCGCGGCATGGATTTATTAATTTCACACAGCACCACGGCAGCAGACTCACAACCATAATCATTCGAGCACGTACACTGTTTGCAAAACTTTGCAACGGTGTTGCCTCCAGCTAATCACCCCCTAACAACAGTTAGCACCCGGCACACCCTATCTACTCCTCGTGATCACCACCACCACGGAGAGCCAACACCCGAGCCGCAGCATCACGACGATCATCGAGGATCATCGCGCACAGGAGCATAGAGAGCCCCACTAGTGTCGCCAGTCCCGCGAATATCAGGATCGCAAACCAGTCCGGCATCGCCTCCGCCATTAGAGCCTCACCCGAGCTTCTGTAAGCAGTAATGGGGAAGGGAGGAGGAGAAGTAAGACCAGGTGTGAGGAAGGAGAGAGGAGAACACCCTGGCCATTTTATAGCTCGAGCTCGGTGTACGGTGGGCGAAGTCCACCAACGCCGCTCGTCGCCGATCACCGGTGTTTGGAGACGAATCCGCAAGCAGTGCCGACAGCATGCTGGCCCGCGAGGTGAGTGCACGCTGCACCGGCAGCTAGCACGCCGCGCACTACCCCGGTACGGCCTAGATACCCTACGCGCTAAACATCGCCGGTGGAGAAAGCGTGGGGAAGCACGCGAGAGAGGAAGAAGAGAGAGCCAGAGGGAGAAGAAGAGGCTGACTATGGGCCCCGGGTCCACCCGTCAGCCAGAAAGAGCACTGTGCTCTCGGGTACGACCAGCATATATTTAAATTTAGAAGTTATTCTAAATTTATATCCAGCGTAAAAATCTCACGTTTTGTCCCGAACCGTAGATTTTTCCCACGCGCCACCAGTATCCACACTGTGGTTTTACACCACTTATTGCCCTCTCACTGTAGCCACATTTTTGTTGCATAAAATTTTCTTGAAACAGCCTTTGGCAAATCTCGAGGACGAGATTTTTTCTTAAGGGGGGTAGTGTTGTGACACCCCAAAATTTTGACCTTGTTTTAATGAATTAAAATTTTGCCAGGAATTAAAACTTTAAATTTCTGAGCTCCCTTTTTATTTTGTTTAATCATTTTCTTCCCTGTTGTGATGAGTTTTTCCCAAAGTAAAAAAAATCTTTCAAATATGTTATTGGGCTTATTTAATCTCTGAAGAAAAACTTTTCCTTATTTAATATAACTAATTAAATAATTAAGTTACTTGATCTTCACTTTCTTGAAAATGGTTTTTCAAGGTTAAGTGGCCATATTTGAACTACAACCATTTGATAAATTCACTTAAATTTTCCACAAAAATTTGGAGATGTCATGTGATGTTCTTAAATCACCTTTGTATAAAAACATCTTTATTTAATGAAATATTTTGAGTTCTACAGCAGATTTCTCTTCTCTGGTCAAGTGGGCATTTTGCACTACAACTCATTTAAATATTTTCTTCTAGCCTCCACCAAAATTTTTGGATGTTAGTAGTAACATATGATTCAACATTTTGCAAAAAAACTAGTGTTGTTCTTTGAAAAATTTGAGTGAATCATCCTCATTTTTATTTTGGTCCAACTTGAGGATTTGTACAGCAACTACATCTTAAGTTGCTCCTTTACCCATGATTCCTTTTCCTGCTTATAGACCACCCTACCAAACCCCTAAATCCAGGAGCATGCACCCATTGGTTCATTTTTGGTTCATGAAATAATGCCATTTATTTCCTGTCCAGAATTGAAGTTTTGCAAAACTTGCTCTAACAAGTTGCTGCATTTGACCAACTAACCTCACCACCCTCTTGTCCATCTAAAGAGACCCCAATCTGGAAGTTTTGGCCACCCCAAGAGTTGCCTAGGTGCATGTGGCATTCTATCGAGCACCCTGTAGGCATGACCTGTTTTGACATGAGTTTTGGCATTGCACTATGAACTTGCACCTTGGATCAAACTAACCTGTCCACTAGACTCCCAGTTGCTCTCAACCTAGATCTGCTAAGAGCCAGCCTCACCCAAGCTCTCTAGCGTGCTCTGGCATTGTGTCGAGCACATCCCGTGCGTGCCCAGAGCGCGAGCAGAGCATGCGTTTGGCACGCGTTTTGCACCTGCCGCGCCCGAGCCGACACGCTGGCCCCCTGGCTTTGGCCCACTCGGCAGCACCTCGCCACACACGTCCCTCCTCACCGCTACGTGCCAAGCCGCCCCTCGCCACGCCCGACAGGCCAGGAGCTAGCCGCCATGGCCGCCGACAGCCCCTGCTCCGTTCAGCGCCGCCGAGCCTCCCCCGCTCGCCACCTGCCCCGTGGAGCAGTGCGTGCTCATCCGCAAGCTTGTCCCCTAGCGCTCGTCGCCGCCACGTCACCCTGCCGCTACAGAGAGGCGGTTCACCGGCATCCTCATCCGCCGCCGCGGAACCGTCCTCGACGAGCTATAAAAGGAGGCCCCCAAGCTTCCCCAAGCACGCAGGCGACCTCATGCCACCCCATTGGCGCTCCCCTAGCTCGCATTCGACCCGGGGAGGCCTCCTTCCTCATCTCCGGCAACTCCTGCCGCCGCCACCACCTCGGCCAAATCCGGCACCTCCCGTGCCTCCCCCTCTCCATTCTCTTCGCCAGAAACTTCCTCATCCTCCCGTGAACCTATCCCCCTACTCAATTTTGATCGGGAACCACCGTAGCCCCAAATACACCATGCTCCCGAAGCTTCCCTCCACCGCGGAGCTCGCCGCCAGCGATTTCCTCTGCCTCCAACGACCCTACGACTACCGGAGTGACCACCTCGGCCCCCTGAACACGCTGGTGGCCTCAGCTTTCCAAACGGAGCCACCGTTCCCCGGCGATGATCGCCGGAGCCCCGCTCCACTCGGGCAGAGGAGGGAGACGACGCGGGCGACTGGTCAAACCTGACCAGTGGGCCAGGCGGGCCCACTGTCAGTGACACACGCGCCGCCCACGCTGGGTAAGTGGAGGCGTAAAGGGCGCAAATGCGTTTTCTCTGCACCGAAAGCGTAATCTCGTTTGAACCGTTTTCTTTTCCAGAATTTATTCAAAACATATTTTGACCAAATCTTTGACTAGCTATAACTTTTTAAATATAACTCCAAATGAATTGATTCTTTTTCCTACCTTCCTCAAATTTGGTCTAGTTTAATCTAAGATTTATTTCGAAATTTTCCAAACAACTTTTTTGTACTGTTTTTGAAATGTGTGTTAATTCAAATATATTTTAAAATAGGATTTTGGAGAGAGAGAAGAAACTTTCAAAAGTTTTGGAGAGCACCTCACCCCTCCACAACTTAAAGGCAAGCATTCTGAACCCTGGTATAATGTTTCCTGGTGTGCTTTTTGACACATTTATAACCCCACCTTATCTCGGAGGACTTGTTATTTTATGTGATATAATCATATGCATGGAAGCATATCAGTGATTTCCTTGCTGTTGGGAATGAATATTTTTGTAATGATCATCCTCATATGCCTTGCATGCATGCCGGAAAGGAATCCGGGAAAGCCTCGGCCTTGGGTAGGCATGAGCTTGTCACCGGTCCCCGTCGGGACGGTTATGTCCGGTATGGCATGGTACGGTATATTGAGTGGTGATTTCATCGGTTGTAATATGTTTGATATACATGTCATGCAGGGAACTTATAAACCTCCTGAGTCGACCGCAGATCGAGTCTTGTTCCAGTAACCCCCATACTTGCCTCGTACTACCACTCGTCCCTGCCGCAGGTAAGGGTACGGTTCAGTAAGTCGTCAACCCCTTTCCAGCACACACCGTACAGAGAGGCCATGGTGGAAGATATCGGTTGTAGCCGGTAGGCAGGCCACCTGGTCCGGGGGCATGGGTGTTTCCGGTTGGAACCGAGAGGGGAGGCCACCCCTTAGAGCGCTATATAAATTTGATCCCATGCTATGCGAGGTTGTAGCCTCCCCACTTAGAGTTTTGCTTAACAAGTGTCGTGGGTGATTCCAGACACCGATGAGTTAAGCTGGTGTGTGCAAGTTAGGCGTGTTTTCAACTAAAAGGCCGTAGACGAAATTAGTCCCGATGGACTAAAGGAATCCGTTACTTGTGGGTAAAGAGTACACCCTCTGCAGAGATTAAACCTATTCGAATAGCCGTGTCCATGGTTAAGGATTACAGTCTGGGATGGGTCAAGTATTGGTCTTTGTTTCGGTCTTCGGAGGTGAAAATGGTTAAACCAAAACATGGATACTGACCGGTGACTTGTGAGGACCATGTTTATTATTTTGTGATGGACTAACCTGTTATATTATTTGTATTATCAAGTATCCCTGGGATGGTTCTACCCCTGGATATTCATGGTGATTAATTATTTCTAAGCCCGGCTAAATGTTTATTCCTGTGGATGGCTAACCCGTTCATTATCATGAATTGAATATTTATTATGAGTATTAATTTACTGGTGAATAAAAGCCCTTTCTGTGATGTCGCTCAGACGTCCGACTGTGGTATTTCTTTTAAAGCCCTTTCTGTGATGTCACTCAGACGTCCGACTGTGGCATTTCTTTTAAAGCCCTTTCTGTGATGTCGCTCAGACGTCCGACTGTGGCATTTCTTTTAAAGCCCTTTCTGTGATGTCGCTCAGACGTCCGACTGTGGCATTTCTTTTAAAGCCCTTTCTGTGATGTCGCTCAGACGTCCGACTGTGGCATTTCTTTTAAAGCCCTTTCTATGGTGTCGCTTAGACGCCCGACTGTGGCATTTCTTTTAAGCCCTTTGTGTGGTGTCGCATAGACGCCCGACTGCGGCATTTTGTTTCCACTCCCTTATTGCTTATTCATGTCGCATATAAATAACCGCTTGCATGCATAAAAGATATGTTATTTGTGACTGACGATGTGATCATAGAATATTTCCGTGCATGAATATCAGTTATATTATTCGAGTGTTCTTGATGTTTGCGAGTACATTCAAAGTACTCACTGGCTTGTCCCTGGCTATTGCCTTGGCCAGATATTCGCATGGAAAGGAGCGCTGCGATGATAGCCGCGGAAATTAAGCAACGGTGATAGCAGCCTCGCGAAGATAGGAGTTAACCTGGTCAGCTGTTCCCGTGGGAAATGGAGTCCCACACACTGATGACTCACAAACCGCTTCCGCCTTCGACCACTAGAAAACCTTTGATGTACTCACAGGCCACAATGGTCTTGTACTACACATTTTGTGCTTTTGCTTGGAATTTCTGTAACAAGTTGGTGCCTCATCAGCTAACAGTAATCCTAGGGCTGGTGAGCACAACGGCCATTTTCTGGAAATTTATGTCCGGAAAACCGGTCGCGACAAGATCCCGCAAGGAAGAAGAATGAGTCCATGAAGAACACAAACGGACGTAGTCGAACGGATCGTCACAACTCCGGAACCAAACCAAAGCTAACGAGAGAAGCAACCCGGAAAGAAGCAAGCAACATAGTAAACAACCATCACATAAACATGGCATGATGCACAATCAAGTATGATGCATGTCTGGTTTAATGAGGCATGGCATGACAAAGTGCACACACTATACTACAAATTAAGTGGAGCTCAATATGCAACGAGTTGCATATTGATGAAACACCACATTCAAACATTTAGTTCAATCTCGTTTATGTACCCAACAATATTAAATGTTGTTAAACATGGCAAGAGGTGAAGTATAATAAAACTACATATCTAGGCAAGTTTAAATGAGGCCGGAACAACAAGCAACAAGTCCAGAAAAATCCTCATGTGCATATTTTAGATTTGGTACTGTTCTGCCCTAAACCATATTTTAGAGTTATTAAACATGCAAAGTAAGCACAACATGTTAAACTAGGAATTTTTCTACCCCATTTACATATAAAGTTTATTAAGTTTGGAGCTATGGTTATTTAGTTATGAAACAAATCATTTTAGCATGGCATATGAGCAAATTTAATCAAACAACATTTTAAACATGCATGAAAGTTGGATATTATGAAACTACAGAAAATTCTAAGCATTTTACATATATGAAATATTTAAATACGATGCACGGTTAATGAGTTTTTATATGCATGAAGTTTAGGGGCTAAACCGCAAAACTGATGTCTCAGGATAAATAGAAAAAAATCACAGACGCTGAAAAAAATTACACGGGCCGAAACAGCCAGGCTAGCCCAGCAGGAGGGGAAAAAGGAGGGCGCAGGGCAGCTCTCCCATGGGCCAAGCCCAGCTGGGTGGCGAAGCGGTTTGGTCCGGCCTTGAAGGCGCGCTGGGTTGGTCCACGCGCAGAGACAACAGAGGTGAGGAGCTGGGCCGAGGCGTGGTGAACACATGTAGGCGACGCACGGTCGTGGCTCAAGGCGGGGTGTTGACCTCCTGCTCGAACCAGAAGCAGAGGAGGAGGTGGCCAGACTTGGCGCGGCGACGGGGACATAGGGGATTGAGTTGTGGCTGGCTCCTAGTATGCAGGGCACGGCGGCGGGACTGCACCAAGCGAAGCCGGGGAGGTCCAGGGCGTAGGGATCCGGCGTGGCTGCTCGTCTGGTCTCGATCCGGGCAGTGGGAAGCAGTGGCGTCCCGATGAACTTGGCGGCGGCCATGGCGTGGGTCCGGCAACGAGGTAGGAGGGAACGGGTCGAGGGACGAGCGACGAAGGAGCAGAGGATGGCACCGAGCTCATGGTTGCGGAGGAGGAGCATGGGACTGCGACTGCGGACATCGAGGGGCTCTGGCAAGGTCTTCGCAGTGAGTCAAGGACTTGGTGTGCAGTGCAATGACCTGAAATGGACGGCGTCAATGGCAGGAGATGGCTGGATCCGGTCTGGCTCGATCAATCCGAGGCGGCATGGGTCGAGGGAGCGCCGAGGAAGGTCCCTGGAGGAGGGGCTTGGTCTGCTCCGGTGGGTTTGCTCGCGGACGAGCTCCGCTCAGGATCTTTGCTCAGGCACGAGCATGGAGGGAGATGCGGGGCTACCGCTGCTAGCTCCTGAGGGCGCGGACAATGAAGCCTGCAGGCGGGCGGACGCGTCCAAGAGACAAGGGAGTAGGAGGCTGGGGCGCTGGAAGACGGCCGTGGCGACGAGATGAAGGACGGTGGGGACGAGGAGGCGGCGCCATGGAGTCTCGGTTCCCTCTTGTTGGTCGCCGGTGGTGATTGCCGGCGGCGAGGTTCGCCAGGGGTCGCCGGCAGTTGGTGGCGCGCTCGGGCTCCAAGGCGACGAGGAGGGGATGGATTTGGGTTGGCTGGTGGAGAAGGAGAGAGGAATTTTGGATCAGGCAGGATGCTACTGGTTGATCTGCGAGGGATCCCGAGGAACCAGGTGGAGTGATGGCGTGGTGGGATCGATGGGACAAGACTCCTAGGATCTAGGGTTGGACTTTATATTTTATAGCAAATGAAATCAGTTTAGGACGGTTAGGTCCCTCCGATCGTAATCGGACGGACGGGAAAAATAGGTTAGGTAGCCCAAATAAGAAAAAGGAGATGTTTTATAGATGGTTGGGGATGATCCGGACCCAACGGTAACAATAGTACGGTTCGGGTTCGCGGAAGTTTCGGACATGGGCGAGGTGGTCTGACAAAAGGCCACGGTGGCAAGGGGGGTCAGGAGGGGTTTTTGGAGCCTCCGATCGCGACCGATGGATCCTATCGACAGGGGGAATAGGTAGGCCTACATGGGCTAGTTGTGACTGTGTAGAGGGCCGAGGGTTGCGGGGCAGAAGAGAGAGAGACCCGATAGCAGTTTCCGGAGACCAAAAACGTCCCACGATTTGACCGACTATATTGTCGCTATAGTTATCCATTCGGGCATCAAACGGACTCCGAATGCGATGAAACTTGGCAGGCGGTCTACTGACAACATAACAACACCACACGGCAACTTCATCCCATTCTGAGAACAATTTCTAGCCGCTTATAAAATAATATTTCGAACATGCCGCGGGCGCGTGCAAGTGTGTCTAGGCTCAGAACTGAGAACGGAAAGAATGTGTAGACCGGGACGAACGCAAGTTTTAAAAACATGATGATGCAATGCACATGATGACATGGCAAGATGCAACACGCAAGTGAAATACAAGGCAAGAACAACGAAAAACTAGAAGACACCAAGCGCAACGGTCTTGGGGAGTTACAAGCCATCTCTTCCCCCTCCCATTTTCTCAGCCATCGCGCGCTGGGCAGGGTGGGCTTTGCCGATAGTCAGTTTCCTCAATTGCGATCCCACTTGTAAGTGAAAATGCAACATAGCATGCATTCCCCCTTGAGCGGCGTGCCGGACCAACCATGTGAGGGTGCGACGTGAACACGACAGGCTTTTCCTTTTGAATTTGTAACTTGTAAAATTTGGTTCTGCTCCATGGCGCGACCGATAGATAGAAATAACGATTTTCCCTAGAGTAATGAGAAGTTTGGTTCTGGTGCGGTTCATGCATGGAGTACGTATGAAAAATACGAAGTTGATGCGAAAGGTAAGATAATTACTAGTGGTACCATATACTACTACATGGATTTGATGAAAAGATCAAGATACATACGGATCCATCAACGACATCCTCATGCCCTTGTGCGCCGGGTCACCAACCGACGTGTGAGGAGCAGCGGTGTTGGCGGCGATCTCAACGTGCTACTGAACAATGTCGTCCAAGGTTGCCCTACGGTCCAAGAAGGCCAACGACCTATCGTCCTCCTCTTGCACGTAGTAGTCCTTGTGGACGATTTGTGCGTAGACGTGTGTGATTATGTCGATGGTGTCTTGCTGCGCCACGCGCTGCGCAGCGAGTGTGACCTCGAGGTGAGCATTCTCCGGCGCGACGGCGGGCAGTCGCAGGGCCACTAGTGCATCGAATAGGTTGTCACCATAGAGGCCGTTGAGGGTGGCGGGCATCACAGAGCCTCGGCGCGTGGGCTGGAGGCGTACGTCAAGGTCGTCCGCGAGCTTCTTGACGACGGTGAACTTGTCGAGGAAGCCGACGTGGACCTCATCAAACAAGGAGACGAAGCTGTCGTCCAAGTGGCCTCTCGCCCTGGCGGCCTCAAGCATGACCTAGAGACGTTCCTTGGTGTCAGGCTATAGGCCGGCGTTGTGGACCATCTGGCACAGTCGGCTGATGCTTGCGCTCATAGCCTCCATGGGTTTAGCTTCCAGTCAACAGATCTTACGATTGGAGTGATCACTCTTGCCCTCGGTTAGGGTGCGTAGGTGCGTAGGATTTCGTAGATTGGACTGGCGGGGAGCCTTTATGTGAGAAGTGCAGAATGTGTTGCATTCACGTGTGTGCTGGCCATCTACTCCTCGGCCCTCCCTTTGTGGGACTGAGCTCCGGTGCCTTAACTGCATCTGCCTTTGGCTGTATGACAGGTGGGCCAGCCACCTGTTCGGCCCACCTGTCATACACCCAAAGGCAGGTGCAGTAAGTCAATGAAGTTGTCTTCCGCTCTGTGCCGGTGCAGTCTAGTCATCTCACCGGACCTCTAGTTGGGGCCAAGCGAGAGAACTTTGATGTTTATAGGTTTATTGCCCCCCTTTGCATTTTGTGCCAAGTTTTGACATTTGATTTAACTAATGAAAAGTTAATCCATGTAACAAAAAATGTTGTGCTTAGTAGTCACATGTCATTGAATGCATATGCACCCCACGTCTCCTATTGGGTGATTTCTTTTTTCATGGCAAAAAACAGGGAACGAGGTGGGTAGTTAATGCACCGCACCTAAAAGTTTTGGGATTACTATTTGGTTTTCATAACGTGACTAATGCACCAGTACGGAGGGAGTACAATAGTAGTCTTTGATTGCAATTTTTTGTTGGTAGCATACAAAGATGAGCGCTCGGTGAGTACAATAGTAGTCTGATTGATGAGACTTCAGATTTGATCCATCTACCAGAAGGGAGAATGTATAATATCGTCGGGAACTACGTTAAAAACGAATAAAACAATACACCACGTATTTATTTATAGAGGGAGTAGTATATTTTTTATGACATGCATTACTAGATATTGCTAGTCAAATACTAAATCCAGAGGGATGCGGTAGTACTACTAAATCCACAAGTGGTGCTAGTACTAGTAGCAGTACTACCAATGTAGTAGTACTGTACTACCCGTTGGTCAAATTATTACGTGTTGCTACTCACAATGAAGTGACAAGACCCTGTGCCGGAGATGACACCTGAGTGTAGGCGCCATGTTCGGCATACCAAAGTCAGCCTCATTGTTTGCAGTCACTATCATCATGGTTGTAGAGCTATCCTTCTTACAAATAGCCGTGTTCGACATAATTTCCCGTGCGTAGATGCCCATGCATTGCACGGAACACCAAGATTGGGGGTGGGCGGCGCCGGCAGCCGCCATCGCGCCAGATTTTTGCATGGCTTTCTAGATGTGGTGGGGAGGAAATATGGATGATTGTGAGAGACAAGGAGTTGATTGTAAATAGGGAACAAGTGCGGGCATCTTTTTGCTATATTGCAGAAGTTTGGTTTGTATGCGTCAAATCTAGATCCGACAGCTATTGGTGAAAGATGGAAGGCACAACATCATCACCAACTCATGACCTCTTTGATTCGCAGGATTTTGAAAACACGGGAATAGGACACGACAATATTACAAGTTTCAAACTGATATTACAAATGTTAGTAGTAATGTTGCGCCTACGAAGAGGGAATTACTAGGAAGTTTATGTAAGAACTTTCGTTACTTTAGGTGGATGTAGCATTATCGTACAAACTAAAATCCACCGCCCTGACAAGTCACTAATGGGCAAATAAATTGTCGTGTCTCTGGCCAGTTGATGTTTCAAAAACAAATTCAGCTTCTCCGGAGACTATGTCATTAGGCTTAGACGCTTGCGGTGATCAGCACACCATTCATTGTTGTGCCAGAGAACGCCAAACCTCATTACCTTGAGCACACTTGCCTCTAGAACAAAGAACCTGGCCAATTTAATCTTAGATGTGCTGCCTCGATAGTCGATCAAATCAATTTCTGTAAGATGGAGATCAAGGCATTCGATGAGATTGTTATAGTGCAGCACATTTTTCATTTTTGGGTCTTTTTTATCTACAAAAGAAGAGAACATATTAGAGCGGCTGGCTGTATAAGATTGTCTTGTCACCAAGAGGTACCAATATCATTCGCTCATACAATAGGGTTGGCTGGCTAGTCATATTTTTTCACTGTCTTTCTCTTTCCTCTCATTTACCTAGGAGGACGTGAAGAGCTAGGGCATTTGTTGCCTTCCACTATGTGGCCAATGCCATATTTCTCAAAAGTATGCCACATAATACGCATCGATGTCAAATCAAAAGATTTTGGCACCGCTCTCGCGATGTGAGAGAGTTGGCACCGTTGTGCACACAGACCCACATATTGCCTCAGTCCTCTCCCTCTCCCACGCAAGTGTTTTTTCATTGCGTGAGTTAATTTGGCACCAGAGCAAAGTACTAGGTGATCTAGATTGGGGCACCAGGTGAGCAATGGAGGGGCATCGATGCCAAATGCATCACAAGTGAACTTAGCACGTGTTTTGGCCTACATAGTGGAGGGCCGTTATAGCCCACTTTTCTACTACCTCGTATTTAGTGTAAAATTTTGACAATAGAATTACCTAAGAAAATGCCAATGCATGTCAAAAAAAATTATACCATTTGAAATTATGTTCCAATACGAATCCGATGATATAATTTTTAGTGACATGCATTAACATTTTGTCAGTTTAATCTATGGCCAAATTTTGATACTACAAAATAGGAAGAGTAAACCAGGACGGAGGTAGTACTTGCTCTTAGGGTAACCATAGAGTTACTATTCTAAGTTATTTGCCACTATGACTAGCCCGGGCTACTAGTAGTACAACAAAAAAACGATACAGGTGATCATGTGAGAAAAAATACTAAAAACATTTCTTTCGGTGCAGTGCGTAGATGCAGTTTTGAACACTACACTTGTCATCGTAATTTGGGAAAATTACGAAAAAAATTGAGCTATGTTGTGATTACCGTTTACTAATAGGAAAGAAGTTTCACCGCAATGAGTAGCTTCTCCATGCATGGACAGCATGTAAGGAATCCAACAACTTGATCCAGATTGGGGCCGATAGATTTTATTGCCAAGATCTTCACTGTGCGCATAGACTGGGTGAAGCTTGTGGGAATCATTTTTTGGATGATAGTTGTAAATACATCAAGAAGAAATTTAAAAATGTAAATTTCAAGAAGACAGAGAAGAAGATGAGTGTTGTACCTAAACGATTACGGATCCAATAAAGAGTTCAGAGAATTTGGCAGACGAGTACACCAATGCTGTCAATTTCGGCGCGTTAATGGCCCTGATTTTTGTTGGACCTTCTAGATCAAATACAAGAAATCTCTCAAGGAAAGGCGCATTCTCAATGAGCATAACATGGAACAGCTGGAGTGATCTCTTCCCAATTGATGTCTTGTTACGGAGCCAGCAAGGCACATAAATCCATCGAAGATTCATCGAGGCGATGTGGAGGCTAATAAACCTATGGATCTACTGAAGATGAAGGTACTTAGGCACAGTACGGCTGCGGAGCAGGTGCTCCATAGCCTTCTACGAGATGCCAACGTCAAGGAGGTCGAGCTACTTGAGTTGAGGGAGAAGAAGGGAGGGCGCGGCATTAATCTAGGGAAGATAGCAGGAGATGAAGCTGGCGCGACACAGCATTGGTGTGAGGCGGAGTGCGGACAGCGGCAGTGAGCGACATCGTTCAGCTTCAAAGCTGAGCTCCTCGAGCTGATCTAGGGTCGTCCGCATGGCAGATTTGGTGGGGAGGAGGCCGATGATGATGAGCAACATGTCCTCGGGGAGGCTGCTGATGAAGTCCGGGCTCGCCGGATGCAGTTTTGGCTCGAGCTGCCTCCGCGTTTTGGCTGCCTCGCCGTCCATCTCAGCTGGCGGCGACGCCGTTATGCATGCGTGCTGGGTGTGCGTGAGTGCGTCCTTCTGTGCATGCCGCCACGCAGTGGTGAAGTCTGCGCGAGTGCGTCCTTCACGTGGAAGAAGTGTACCCTCAATTTACTAGCGTGCAGGGTGCTACCCCGAGTGGTTTCAACTTTGTTTACTTCACCGTGTGTCAAATGGACCTCTAGTTTACTTGTTTTCACCCACTGCCACATGGGCCAGCACACGAAGATAGAGAACACGAGCTGACAAGGCAGCATGTGGACTGGTTGACCGCTCAACTAAACAATATATGGAGCTATACACTGACACAGTGACCGTATAATCCCTCGGTATAGAGAGTTCCAGTGAGAGGGGAGGCCCGTGAGAGATAGTAGAGAGAGAGAGAGAGAGAGAAAGAGCTACTCCCTCTGTTCGATAATGTAGTGCCTACATTTTTTTAAAGTCAAAATTTTGAAACTTTGACCAAGTTTATAAAGAAATTACTTATATCTACAATACTAAAGATAAATGATAGTATGAAGTAAGTACATGTTGTGATGAATCTAATGATCGTTCCAGATGTAAATGTTTTCCTCCACATATACCCGGTCAAACTTTTTCGAGGTTTGACTTTTCAAAACATCCCTATGCTTATGGACGTGAGAGAGTACCTAACTAGAGAGAGAGTGTGTGTGTGTCAAATAGAAAGAGTGACTGAAAAAAGTGTGTGTGCGTGTGTGAAAGAAACATGGACAACACACGATAAAAGTAGAGAAAAAGCGTGTGTGTCTTATGCAAACATATCACACATGCATCTTCGACAGCGGAAGCAAGGTGAGGAGATAGTGTGTGGTTGTTTGCAACCGAGAGAGAAAGACCCCTAGCACATGTCCAAGAGGGGTCTAACAAACAAGGGAGAGAGGTCGAGAGAGACGTACGGAGAAAATGCAGACATGGGGAGGAGAGAGTGTATGTTTGTCATACAGAGATCCCCTTTAGATCGTGATGAGACTACATGGGTGGGAGATCGAGTGACAAGGTGCGTGCACGATAGAAGATACCCCGAGAGATATCGAGATAGATGTATGGATGGAAGGAGACAATACGTGTGTTCCTGATGGCTAGTGAGAGATAGTCATACTTAGGGGCAGGGAGCGCGTGCGCCAAGGATGGAGTGAGGGATTATGGTACTTAGGGGGTGCGTGTCACATAGAGAGAGAGAGAGAACAAGGGCGGAGAGTGTTAGATGGGTCTATGTAGTGCGAGCGAGACATGTGTATGTGTGAACCAGGGAGATATAAAGTTTGAGAGAGATAGAGGAGCCCTGATAAGGCTGAGTGGTGCGTCATATAGCTGAGAGCGGGAAAGAGATATTCCATCCGCTCGATAATGTAGTGCATATAATTTTTTTAGAAGTCGAACTTTGGAAAGTTTGACCAGGTTTATGCAAATATTATTTATATCTACAATACCAAAGATACATCATACGAAACTACATCTCATGATGAATCTAATGATATATGTTTTCCATTCTAGATGTAAATGTTTTTCTCCACATACATGGTCAAACTTTGTGATGTTTGACTTCTCAATAAATCTATATGTATGGACCGAAGAGAGTTCCTAAGTTGAGAGAGATCAAGTGCGTGTGAAGGAGAATGAGTGAGTGTGCAAAAAGAGTATGTGTGTGAAATAGAAAGGGACAACTAACGATAAATTAGAGGGAGAGTGTGTATGTTCGTTTCTTATGCAAACATATCATGCATGCATCTCCAAGATAGAAAAGCGAGGTGAGGAGATACACGAAGATGGCCAGTGTGTGCTTGTTTGCTACGGAGAGAGACACCCCTATAGGACATGTCCAATAGAGGTCTGGCCAACAAGGAACAAAGGTCTAGAGGGACGCATATAGAAAATGGACGCATGGGGAGGGAGAGAGGGTGTGTTTGTGATAGAGAGATCCCCTCGAGATCGTGAGGGGACTATATTGGTGGGAGATCGAGGGACGAGGTGCGTGTGCGATAGAGAGCTGCCCCGAGAGAAATTAAGATAGACCATGCACAGGTTTGTGATGGAGACTAAGAATTAGCTAGTCATATACATATAGGGGGACTGTGTGCCTACAATTGAGTGAGAGACCATCATACTTGGCTAGGCATGGGATTGTGTGTTTATGCATGTGATATGGAGAGATAATGAGGGAGATATAGTTTTAGATCGGTCTATCGAGTGCGAGTGAGATATGCATGTGTATGTGTGACCCAGGGAGATGGAGAGTTTGAGAGAGAGAGGGAAGAGCTCTGAGACGGCAGAGTGGTGCGTGAGAGAGTTACGGGTAACTAGCGAGGGAATTTGTGAGCGTACGATGAGTGCACCCAAGATATTTAGCTTGGACTAGAGAATCATACATAGTGTGCGAGAGAGACCTATACATGGAGTATATATATGCATGCGAACTAGAAAGACCCCCCCCCACACACACAAAGAGAGAGATAGAGAGAGAGGGAGAGGGACCAACAAGGTTTGTGTGTTGGATGCATGTGATAGAATTGAAGATTGTCGGCGAGAGAGAGAGAGAGAGAGAGCAGGAGTCCGGGAGAGGGGAGGTCACGTTTTATGCATCAAAGACTAATATAAACCATGTTTCGATATAAACTTGCATTCAAATATTTAAATTGGAGAACATGTTGTCTACAATCCACACATGAACGGAGATACGCATATCAAACAAGTTCATTAATTTGACCTTCAACATGTTCATGGAGTACTATAATACTATACAACATGCTACTCGATCGAGGTGTTCAATTTTGGATTTAGTTCACTATTTTGACCTGGTGAACGAGCTATTTCATTGAATTGAGATATTTCATTTTGGGTTTGATTCCCGTTATTGAGGGGGTCAACTATTTGTCATATAGTAAATTGTTCGCAAAGAGCATGTAAAAATACATTACTCCCGAGCATCATCTGTACCTCTAAAAAAGAAGTGGCAAGCTAATATTTCAAAATTCGATTCGAATTGACTTGGTAAGGTAGACGTGGATGCTCGTTCTCCAAAAATTTGAAAAAACTGTTAAAAACCCTCTGCTCAGTGGAATTCGCCCGAGCAAATAAATGGGAGACGCGAAATTGCTGGCCTATGTGGGACATGCATCAATTGGCCCATTGTACATCGAGGGTAGGTCCGTAGCTTCATCCAAGCGATCCTTCTCCTCGGCGGAAATGACATGTGCCGAAAAATTCATAAACCATGGGCAGCAAAACACCCTCTCCTCTCCCGAAATCGCTCGCGCCGACTATTTCAAAACACGCCCTCCTCGCCCAAAATAGGTCACGCCCAATAGTTGTCTCTGCCGGTGGTCCCTGGCTCTTCGAGGAAGATTCCGAAGAGTGTCCGTCGGGAGGCACAAGACGGCCATCAAGCCATCCGGCGTAGATCAAATAATACCAAAATAAAATATAATCGTGTGACCCCAATTTAGTCTTCAGTCAATAGATGTGTGACCACTCTCGTACCTTGTTGTCGATCTCTTAGGGTATTTCTTCAGATCAGAGATATGTATCGTTCTTAACATTATGCGTTTTCTGCATCTTCGGCCACACCGTCTTCCAACTCACCACAGCTACTCCAACAAGGGAAGCATACACCAGAAGGGAGCTATAGTCCCCACTCAACAATTCCCTGCATCAAATGTGCGTGCCCGACATGTACAGCCACAACAACAGTATGGCCATCGACAAGTCAGCACATGATGCTCACTCATATGGATGGAGGCCAGATAAGTTGTACCCTCATCTTACTTGTGGGCAACATTTATGGCTTTGTTATTCATCTAAGCATGGAAAATAGATTAGCACATTTCACTGTATATTCATGTTGATCTCTTATGGGTCTTGATCAGGAGTTAACGTTGCTCCATAGTTCAGCTAAGAGACTTGTTCTTTAGGTAACGATGTTCCATGGTTATCATCCATTAGCCAATGCTATCCCACAGGCAGGTGATTATAGTATTATACCACTTCTAGTATTACATATGTTGTTCTTTAATACTTTTTTGTGCCATCTAGTTAATCTTGAGTACAAACGATGCATATTATGTAGCTTTCATCTGTGTTCTCCCTTTAGTGTTTAAGACCTGTTGCTGCCAGTTAACCCCAGTCATCTCCAGTTGGCACTCATTACATAAATATAACTACTAGTTGTCTTCCATGCATTTCAGATATAATTGCACACACTAATTTATCCACAAGAACCTCATGGAGCAATGTAACGGCCAACAAACTTGACGTCAATGATACCCAATATGATGGAACATGTAAAGGCAGTTCTTTAGAAGACTTGCAGAAAGATGATGAATCCTGTTAAGGTCCTTGTCGGTGTCAAAACCGGTGGATCTCGGGTAGGGGGTCCCGAACTGTGCGTGTGAGGTTGATGGTAACAGGAGACAGGGAACACAATGTTTACCCAGGTTCGGGCCCTCTCAATGGAGGTAAAACCCTACGTCTTGCTAGATTAATATTGATGACTATGGGGGTTACAAGAGTTGATCTACCACGAGATCGTAATGGCTAAAACCCTAGAAGTCTAGCCTATCTGATTATGATTGTATCTACGCACTAAGCCCTCCGGTTTATATAGACACCGGAGGGGGCTAGGGTTATACAAAGTCGGTTACGGAGAAAGGAATCTTTGTATCTGAACGCCAAGCTTGCCATCCACGCCAAGGAGAGTCCCATACGGACACGGGTGAGAGTCTTTGGTCTTGTATCTTCATAGCCCATCAGTCCGGCCCATGTCCAATAGGCCAGATGCCCGAGGACCCCTTAGTCCAGGACTCCCTCAGTAGCCCCTGAACCAGGCTTCAATGACGAGGTGTCCGGCGCGCAGATTGTCTTCTGCATTGCAAGTCGGGTTCCTCCTCCGAATACTTCAGCACAGTCTTCGAATATGACTAAGATGTCCAGATCTACAAAACAAGTACCACACACCACCACAGAGAGTATAATATTTCACGAGTAAAATTTGCTGACAATTTTTGATAATGTGACACCACGTCATCACCCGGTCATTATTTCGAAGCGTTTTTCGGCTTGCCGCTTCGAGATGCGGTCTCATTGGTACGTCTTGTCAAAGTAGAGATCGTGTCCCCTTATTACAGGATTCTCATCAATACGGGAATGGGTGACTCATGACATACTTCATGGCGAGTCCGGACAACCTATTTAGCTCGGCCCATTCGGCCAAATGATCGGCTAATGACAGTGGACGCTCTAGATTGTGGAACTGGGACCAAAAGAGCTTTTCCACTTTGCGATCTTCTTGATCTTGGAAGTGTTCGGCCACATCCGTGGCACTCGCTGCCTAATCCAGATAGGGGTCCACTTTACTCCACATCCGGTCTAACGGAGCATGTTTAGGATCATAGAACTTCCTCCGTAGCATAAAGGGCTTTCCAGCCGCGATCTCTCCGGCCTGACGCAGCTCCTCCTTCATAGCTCTCATTGCAGAGCGAGCATCCTTGACATCGGAAACGGCCTTCTCCAGGTCCGTCTGTTCCGCCCGATCTTCTTTTTCAAGAAGCTTGCAACGGTCAGCAATGTTCTTCAGCTTCACGGCCATCTCGGCCATTTCCTTCTTGCTTTCGCAGTGAGCAGCTTGTTCGGCTTCCAGGTCTTCAATTGCCTTTCCGGCAGCCGCATCACTTTTCCTGGCTTGCTCCTTGGCTCGGGCAAGTTCCGCCCGAAGATTCTCCATGGCAGCAGCACCATCTGCATCAAGCGCACACATTGTAAGATACTGGCATAAAGCTCCTGTTACCAGGTGCCGCCAGAGGAATTACATACCTTGGGCCTCGTCAAGCCGCTTGTTGACAAGCGCGATGTCGGCACCTGCCACGTCAAGTTGCTGCTTTAGCATGGCAAATTCATCAGTCTGGCTTGACATCGGACACTTCACCACCTACGTATGAAGGAGGCATATTAGACCTGAGATTATGATCCTCTGCGCGCCATCACTTTTGACAACGCACAGAGTCTCAGGGGCTACTATCTACACAGGGCACATCTTATTTATGCGCAACTATCCAAAAAGGGTACATTATTTCACGTACCTCAAAACCTGTCAGCAAACTCCTAACGGCCTCGTGCAATCCGCTCTCCGCGGATGAAATACTCTCAATCACCGTACCCATCAATGAACGGTGCTCCTCTGAGATAGATGCTCGCCCTAGCAGATCCTTTAGCCTCTCCGACCGCGCACCAGACGGCGTCGGACTCGTCCGATGGCCCCTTTCTAAGGCCGGACGCGGAGGGCTTTGGGGGGCCATATGACTACCTTCCGGCCCTGCCGAATTCGGAGAAACCCTCCGCGACGATACCTCAGGGTCACCCGCCTCGCAAGGCGGTACGGCAGGGGGAGGCGTTCCGCTCTCCATCATCTCTGGAAGAAGATCCCCCGAAGATGAGCTCCGCTGAGAAGGGCTAAGGTCCGAGCTACAAGGGAAATTTTTGATTACTTTTCTCAGATATAAAGCAAGGATTCCTCACGTTTCTTAAAAAGAAAACTCCTCTCTACTTACGGCTCGGTGGAGGGCTGATCCCCTTGAGGGCATAATTCGGCCGAAGTGTCCCCCAGCACAGGACCCCCTGGCGAAGATTTCTTCCCCCGCTTTGAGGCCATGGTCTCCGGGTCTTCAGAGACGGTCCTCTTCTTCCCCTGAGGAGAGGAATTTTCGATTCCTCCCTTCCGGACAACCTCCTTCGAGGAGGCTGTAGCTTCCTCGTCCCCTCCCTCACTTTCCTTTGAAGGCACAACCTCCAACATCCTGACTAGCACGGGACCCGGCGTGGTCTCGGGGAGGGGGGTCGGACACGTGATTAGCTTTGCTTTCGCTATCCACTCATGTTTAAAGGGCAACTCTTTTAGGGGCAATTTTATGATAAATATACGGATAGCGAGTCCGGGCACAAGGCTACTTACTTGAGTATCTGGACGATTGCAGCTCAGACCTACGTCATCCGTGGAATCCGGACACGCTACTTGTCGTCCGAAGAACAATTTGTACATCTCCACGAGCGTCATGCCTAGAAAATGTTGGAGAACTCATGGTCCCTCCGGGTTGAACTCCCACAGGCGAAGGGGCAATGTTTGCAGGGCAGAACTCGGCGAATTAACATAACCTTCGTCACCATGACCAGACTGATGTCTCTTTCTAGGAGATCTCAGGAGCGGCCCCGCAATAGGGGCACATCCTTTGTCGGGCCCTAGTCCAGCCCCTTATTGACCCATGACACCAGTCGTGGCGGGGGACCCGAGCGGAAAGCAGGCAGCGCCACCCACTTGGCGCTCCTAGGAGCTGTGATATAAAACCACTCTCGTTGCCATAAGCTGGACTCCCCTTGAAAAGAGCCCTCGGGCCATGGAGCACCAGCATTCTTGCTTATAAAAGCACCTCCTCACTCCGCATGTCGTCCCTCGATCATCTTCGGCTCTACTTTGAAGGTCTTGAGCCATAGTCCAAAGTGAGGAGTAATATGGAGGAAGGCTTCACACATGACGATGAATGAGGAAATATGGAGGATGGACTCCGGAGCTAAGTCGTGAAATTCCAGCCCATAATAAAACATGAGCCCCCTCACGAAGGGATCCGTCGGGAAGCCCAGCCCCCGAAGGAAGTGAGACATGAACACCACACTCTCACCGGGCTTGGGAGTGGGAATGTGTAGGATCGAAAGTATGTATAGAGGGGGGGTGATTAGACTACTTGACCAAATAAAAATCTAGCCTTTTCCCAATTTTAGTTCTTGGCAGATTTTAGCTATCTTAGCACAAGTCAAGCAATCTCCACACAATTCAAGCAAGCATGCAAAAGAGTATATGAGCAGCGGAAAGTAAAGCATGCAACTTGCAAGAATGTAAAGGGAAGGGTTTGGAGGATTCAAACGCAGTTGGAGATGTTTTTGTCGTTGTTCCGATAGGTGGTGCTATCGTACATCCACGTTGATGGAGACTTCAACCCACGGAGGGTAACGGTTGCGTGAGTCCACGGAGGGCTCCACCCACGAAGGGTCCACAAAGAAGCAACCTTGTCTATTCCATCACGGCCGTCGCCCATGAAGGACATGCCTCACTAGCGGTAGATCTTCATGAAGTAGGCGATCTCCTTGCCCTTACAAACTCCTTGGTTCAACTCCACAATCTTGTCAGAGGCTCCCAAGTGACACCTAGCCAATCTAGGAGACACCACTCTCCAAGAAGTAACAAATGGTGTGTTGATGATGAACTCCTTGCTCTTGTGCTTCAAATAATAGTCTCCCCAACACTCAACTCTCTCTCACAGAATTTGGATTTGGTGGAAAGAAGATTTGAGTGGAAAGCAACTTGGGGAAGGCTAGAGATCAAGATTCATATGGTTGGAATGGAATATCTTGACCTCAACACAAGTGTAGGTGGTTCTCTCTCAGGAAATGTGTATTGGAAGTGTAGGTATGTTCTGATGGCTCTCTCCACGAATGAAGAGTGGGTGGAGGGGTATATATAGCCTCCACACAAAATCTAACCGTTACACCCAATTTGCCAAACTCGGTGGGACCGAATGATTAAACTCGGTCGGAACGATTCAGCAAACCTAGTGACCGTTAGGATTTTCGGTGGGACTGAGATGCAACTCGGTAGGACCGATATGGTTAGGGTTAGGGCATAACGTAATCTCGGTGTGACCGATTACACAAACTCGGTGGGACCGATTTTGGTAATAAGCTAACCAGAGAGTTGGTCAGGTAAACTCGGTGGGACCGATTCGCTCATCTCGGTGAGACCAAAATGTTACAAAAGGGAAACATAGACTTTACATTGCAATCTCGGTGGGACCGATCGCTCATCTCGGTAAGACCGAAACGTTACGAAGGGAAACAGAGAGATTACAATCCCATCTCGGTGAGACCGAGATTCCTATCGGTGAGACCGATTTGCCTAGGGTTTGTGGCGGTGGCTATGGCATTTGAAACCCTGTGGCGCCGGATAGAAAGAATCGGTGGGGCCGAGTTTGACTTTTGGTTTAGGTCATATGTGGATGTGGGAAGGTAGTTTAGGATTTTGGAGCATATCACTAAGCACTTTGAGCAAGCAAGCCATTAAGCAACACCTCATCCCTCCTTGATAGTATTGGCTTTTCCTATAGACTCAATGTGATCTTGGATCACTAAAATATAAAATGTAGAGTCTTGAGCTTCACGCTCGAGCCAAACTTTTTGTCCATAGAATTTTGAGGGATCCAGTTTCCTCATCCATGCCATGACATTCATTGAGCTTTTCTTGAAATATTAATCTTGGAATAATGTTAGCTCAATGAGCTATATGTTGTTAGGAATTACCAAAACCACCCAGGAATAGTTGCACTTTCAATCTCCCCCTTTCTGGTAATTGATGACCACATATAGATCAAAGCTTTGACAAATGATAATAAGAGTGAAAGATATTGTCGCTTTGAGAAGTATGTGAAAAGCAAGAGCTCCCCCTAAATTTGTGCATATCTTAAGATTTGCTTTGGACTGCAAATGCACAATGAGTTAGGATCATGGGTTACTCTTCCATGTCACATACATCTTGGTGAAGAGCTCAAAATGATAAGAATTAAATACATGCACTCATCACCAAGGAAAGTGAATGATCATATAAGGATAAGTAAGATAATATCATCTAACAACCATAAGTTTAGCTTATGATCAACCACATGATCATCAATGTCTCATAGATAATAGCATAGTATCTTAAGCAATCAAAAGACAAACGAAGTTCAACCAAGAAGACAAGAGAGAACAAAAGAAAACTCTCTCTCTCGAAGCCTCTGATCTATACATTTTTCTCCCCCTTTGGCAACAAGTTACCAAAAAGTTCATAGAAAATGCATAGCACTAAAACGTCTCTCAGGCTTGGTCTTCAGGTGGTGGTGTCCGGAGAACGCCAAGGACGAAGGATTCAGTTGATGTGGATGGAGCTAAAGGAGTTGGTGCTGGAGCTGGTTGCGCTGGAGCTGTAGCTGCTGCAGATGAAGTGACTGTAGTGTCTGGAACAGGCACTGCAGCAGACCTCTGAGCTCTAGGCACTCTGGCAAATGCATTAGTGGTTGTCTTGCCCTTCCTCTCCTACATATCATCTTGAAGTTGCTCCACAACAGACTGAATCTCAGTTACCTTCACATCTAAGTCATAGAATTTTTGTTCCATGATTCTTTCCAAGCTCTCCTGGTTTTGAGTTAGGGTGGCCAGTCCATTCTCAATCCTCAGAGTGGATGCAATCAGGTAGCCAAGCTGATCTTGCTTGCTTTTCAAAAAGTACTCAGATGCCTCCTCTTGAGTTGGCATCTTGGCATTCTTCTCTTTCTTTGCTTTCTCCTTCTTCTCTTGAGCTTGTACTGATGATGGTTCATTCTCATTCATCACAACTTGATTGTCCTCAAAGTTAGGATAGATAGGCAAGTGTTCCTTATCCAACAAGTATGTGCCTGTGCCCATCTTTGAGTTTATCAACTCCTGGATCTGTGGGGCATATCCACAACTTCTTTTCTGGTCAGCTGCAGTCCTCTTGATAGTCTCAACTATAACGCTCATGACCTTGAACTTCTATGGCGCATCAAATATATGTAGAAAGTTAATTGCATGGCCTCTGATCATTCTGTGATCACCAGACTTGGGCAAGAGAGTGTGCCTAAGGATCCAATTGATTGTAGGCAGCCCTGACAGCAAGTGTTTTACTGACCCAAACTGGTGAGTCTCAAGATCATCTTCAGGAATCTCCTTGTACATGTTTGCCATAGAGTTGTGATCCATCTTCTTCTTGGCATAGACATCCAAGTCATCTTCTTCTTCCTTAGGAGCATCAGATTTGCCCATTCCTCAATAGTTGAGTGGTACCTTGTACCTTCAGACATCCATACTATCCTGCCATCAGGATAGAAGTGTGCTGTGGAGTAGAATTGCATTATGAGCTCCTCATTCCACTTTGTGAGCTTCTGCCCAACAAAGTCTGCAACTCCACAAGCATTGAAGCTGTCAAACACACCAGGATAGTGTTCCTCATTTTCCTTGATATACTTCCAGTCGACCCACCTCATTTCACACACTATAGGCTTCTTGTCCAACAACACTGTCTGATAGAAGTCCTGTTGTTCCTTTGTGTGGAACCTGTAATCAACAGCAGTCCTTCTCCTGGTAGCATACGGATCTGTCTCTCTCCATAGCCTCAACCCTGAGTCTCTCCTGATCTTCATGTTCTCAGCCACAGGATGAGCATCATTGTGGTCAGGAATCTTGGGTTTGAGCTTCCTCAGGACTTGTCCTTCATCATCTTCATCTGCAGCAACTTTAGGCACTGGGCCTTGTTCTTCTTAGCAGCTGGTATACTCCTGGTATTCCTCTTAGGTGCACTCTTGGGCTTGGAGGCTGCTTTGGGTGCTTCTTTGGGCTTTGATGAAGCAACCCCTGTCTTGATAGCATCACCCATAAGCTTCTGTGCCTTGGGTGCTGGTGCAGCAACCTATTCTTCTTCTTCTTCTTCTTCCATCATGGAAGCCTTTCCAATCACTCTAGCCATGGTCTTATAGACCCTTTCCTTCCTTTTCTTCCCTTCTGCAGCAGCCTCTTTGGGTTCAGATCCCAAAGGGACTTGAGTTGATGCTCTGGCCTTAGACATTGGAATTCTCTTTGCAGGAACCTTTTGCTTCATGCCTGGCTTGGTGGCAGCAGCAGTGCTATATTCTTTCTTAACCACTTTCTTCTTGGAAGTGGCCTCATCCTCAACTGCTACATAGTCTTCATCCTCAGACTCTGAAGTTTTCTTCTTCCTTGTTCTAGTGGCAGCTTTGGGCAAGTTGCTGGGAGTGCTCCTGCTACCATCATCTGAACTGCTAGAGGGACTAGTGCCCTCACTCAGGTGAACCCGCTCCTCTGACCTGTTCTGGCTGTCACTCTGATCAGACATATTGCAAACACTGACAGCAGACCCTGTGAATAGATAGAGATGAGATAGAGTGGATGAGCATCACAAAATGCAGAGGTTTTTGCAAAAGAATGAGTCAACAACTTAATCTTAGTTTTCCACAGAAAGCATTTCGGATCAACCGATTTGTAAACTCGGTGATACCGAAGCAGCTGTTGGAACCTAAACTAGTGAACTTGGTCAGACCGAGTCACAGTTCGGTGGCACCGAGACTGCTAGGGTTTCACAAAGTCATGAACTCGGTCACACCGATTTGCAATTCTTGGTCAGACCGAAAATTACATTTGCAATGGCCTGAGCCGAATCGGTGGTACCGAGTTCCACAACTCGGTGGGTCCGAGATGGTTTCGGCAGAAACCTAACCCTAAATTTTCAATTCAACTCTAATCTACGGAGTGCTCTGACTGGATAGAAGTGTTTCAATCGTGGTAAGAATCATAATGAGCACAATGTGCTAGGAATCGAATGGGGATAGCACTGTGATCAAGTCCATACCCTAGTTCGGCGATGAACTCGGGACGGCGGCAACGGCGGGGAAGAATTCCATTGACAGCGGCAGAGACCAGCAAAAGGAGGCGGCTGGCGACGAGGAAGACGATCCGAAGACCCTGGAGGCAGAGCGAGCTATGCGTGGGCGAAGGGGTTTCGGAGAAATTTCCAAAATTTTGCCCGTGAGTATATATAGCCTGACCCTGTGGGTGTGACCGAGTGGAACAACTCAGTGGCACCGAGATTCATAACTGCAGGTAGTTACTGAAACTCGGTGTGGCCGAAAGGTTCAAATCGGTTGCACCGAGATTGAAAACCTAGATCGACTTAGTGATCTCGGTATGACCGAAATGGATGAATCGGTCAGACCGAAATGCACAAAGAAGTTTTGGAAGTTTAAGTATATGACGAATCAGGGACTCCGAGTGCTCCTCACACAGAGTGGTTCAAATCTGACTTGATCAAATTTTGTGATGTAGCATGAAGAGAGTTTGAGACGAGAAAGGATAGATAGCTAGAGAGGGTTCTTAGGCATTCTTGTCCATCCACTTGGCAAAAGAAAAGAAAACCAATCAATCAAAACAACAAGTGGATGTCCTCGAATGAGTAAAATATGCAATAAACATGCTCACACAATGAAATGGCAATTGAAATATGTGGCAAAGCATGCACAACCAATTCTAGCATCTATCAAACAATTTGTGATGAATAGGTCATCTATATATGAGTATATTGACTTAGGAGTCAAATGAGAACATTTGATCATAGGTCATACTCATCGTTTAAGCACAAGTGGGGTTACCACTTTTACATAAAGCATTTGTTGTGTTCACACCATTAGAGTTGCTTTAGCTCAATTCTTAGAGTAAAGCTCCCCCTAGATGTGAGATCCCCCCTAAGAGGGATGAACTAACCTTGGGTTTTGTCGATGATGACTTCATGTAGATGTTGAAGATGTGGATGCTCAATGTTAGTGTAGATCATTTGGAGCTATCCATTGGAGTGAGTTGCACTTTCAATACCTACACGGGTTAGTCCCACAAGGAACAAACAAGGATATCCATAGACATAAAGTGATGCACACACACAAGATGATGTCTATGAAAGATTTTAGGTTACCTTGTCCCTTGTCTTACCAACAAGAGGGTTTGTGACTCCTTGAACTAGTGCAAGATGTGGAAGTTGATAGCACTTGTTCTTGCCAAGATGATAAGAGTGAAGTATGTTGGCGGAGTCACCCTCAAGAACTCTCTAGTTCTTCTTCGGGATCCACACCATCTTGATGGGAATCCTTAGTGTTGTAGTTGTACTTGATGAAGTGGAACTTGAAGTAGTCTTGGGAACCCACTTGACCAAGGCCTTAGGAGCTTCTTCAAATGCATCAATTTCCTCTTGAAGCTTGCCCTTGCCTTTTTCTTGTGGTCTTGTGGTGGAAGATCATCTTGAGCTTGTGCCCCTTTGAGAGAAGTAGGATCATACTTCTCTTGTTGAGGAACAAACTTCGTCTTGGGGTATTGATCTTCTTCCCACTCAACTCCATTGGCATTGAACTTTCGTTCAAAACCAACACCTTGATTATTCCGGTGCCTTCCTTGCTTGCGTACAATTTCCTTGAATTGCTTACTTCCGGCAAGGCTCTTGTAAACACCTTTCTCTATAATTCCCTTCAATAAGCTATTTTCTTGCTCAAGTGTAACTTGGCTAAGAGAATCATTAGTGGAATCAAGAGAACTACTAGAAGCAACAATATTGGATTTATCATGATTATTGTTACTACTAGAGGAAGAATCTTTCTTGCTCTTGTTACTAGACTTGACTTGAGGCATGTAAGTGGATAAGAGTAAACGCTTGGCAATGCAAGAAGAACTTTTCTTACGAAGATCATCATTGGTTGCTTTTAAGAACTCATGCTCTTGCTCAAAGTTGAGCTTTTCAAAGTGTAATTTCTCATGAGTCCTTAAAAGTTCTTGATGATCTCCTAAGATAGTTTCATGGGCTAACTTAAGAGTGTTTAGTTCTTTAGTTAGATACTCAATCTTCTCCTTATCATTGTCATTCGTTTTATCTTGATTAGCATGATTAATTGATGTTTCATCATAGTATTCATCACTAGAGTTGTCAACAAGTAAATCATCATCACCTAACAAGTCATCTTCATCACTACTGAAATCAACATACTCGGGGTGTGATACCTTTGGGCCTTTAGCCATGAAGCATGTTCCAACTCCATCATTTGGTGAGTCAAATATGTCGTAGAGTTGGTTGTCACAAGTGCTAGACCGGAAACACCTTCATCTTGAGTACATTCGGAGTCGGAGTGATAGCTTCTCTCGGAGTGGTTGTCGGAGTCGGAGCCGGATACCCATTCACCAACATGAGCTTGATGTCTTCATTTTGTGTAGCTCCTTGATGACTTGTCCTTTCTTTCTGAATCCTTGCTTCTCCGTGAGGGTCTTCGTTCATAACGATCATCTCTACTCCTTCTTTCTCTAGATGGTGATTCTTCTCTTCTACTTCTTCTCTTGGGAGAATCTTCTCTTCTCTTGTAGGGGCCCGTACACTCATTGGAATAGTGTCCGGGCCTTCACAATTGTAGCGGTTTCGCTCTCGACTAGAAGATCTTTTGTCATTGTAGGACCTTGACTTGGAGCTTCTCTCTTTGCTTCTACTCTTGTAGAACTTGTTGAAGTTCTTCACCATTAAGCTCAATTCTTCATTGAAGGTTTGTTTCTCACTTGATGATGTGGGGGCTTCACATGAGGCTTTGTAAGCACCACTTGATTTGTTGTGAAGTTCCTCTTTATCCTTGAGTGACATCTCATGAGCAACAATTCTTCCGATGACTTCCGTTGGCTTGAGATCTTTGTAATTGGGCATCATTTGGATCAATGTGCACACGGTATCATATTTTCCACCCAAGGCTCTTAGGATCTTCTTGATGATGAATCTATCAGTCATCTCTTCACTCCCTAAGCCGGCAATCTCATTTGTGATAAGAGCAAGCCTAGAGTACATTTCAGCGACACCTTCACCATCCTTCATTTTGAACTTGTCAAGTTGACTTTGAAGCACATCCAATTTGGATTCCTTGACGGAGTCGCTACCTTCGTGCATATCAATGAAAGTATCCCAAATTTCCTTTGCATTCTCAAGACGGCTGATTTTGTTGAATTCTTCGGGGCACAATCCGTTGAAGAGGATATCACAAGCTTGAGTGTTGTATTGCAGCATCTTCAACTCTTCCGCGGTAACTTCACGGTTCGGTTCTTTCCCATCAAAGAATTCACCTTGCAAGCCAACACACACAATAGCCCAAACGGCGGGGTTATGTCCAAGAATATGCATTTTCATCTTATGCTTCCAACTAGCAAAATTAGTGCCATCAAAGTAAGGACCTCTGCGGTGATAATTTCCCTTGCTAAACGCCATACTCTCCTAGGTTGTGAAACCAAGGCTATGACCGCCAAAAGCAATGGAAATCAAAGCAAATGGAGACCGGAGCTTGGATACCACCTGTAGGATCGAAAGTATGTCTAGAGGGGGGTGATTAGACTACTTGACCAAATAAAAATCTAGCCTTTTCCCAATTTTAGTTCTTGGCAGATTTTAGCTATCTTAGCACAAGTCAAGCAATCTCCACACAATTCAAGCAAGCATGCAAAAGAGTATATGAGCAGCGGAAAGTAAAGCATGCAACTTGCAAGAATGTAAAGGGAAGGGTTTGGAGGATTCAAACGCAGTTGGAGATGTTTTTTTCGTGGTTCCGATAGGTGGTGCTATCGTACATCCACGTTGATGGAGACTTCAACCCATGGAGGGTAACGGTTGCATGAGTCCACGAAGGGCTCCACCCACGAAGGGTCCACGAAGAAGCAACCTTGTCTATTCCATCACGGCCGTCGCCCACGAAGGACTTGCCTCACTAGCGGTAGATCTTCACGAAGTAGGCGATCTCCTTGCCCTTACAAACTTCTTGGTTCAACTCCACAATCTTGTCAGAGACTCCCAAGTGACACCTGGCCAATCTAGGAGACACCACTCTCCAAGAAGTAACAAATGGTGTGTTGATGATGAACTCCTTGCTCTTGTGCTTCAAATGATAGTCTCCCCAACACTGAACTCTCTCTCACAGGATTTGGATTTGGTGGAAAGAAGATTTGAGTGGAAAGCAACTTGGGGAAGGCTAGAGATCAAGATTCATATGGTTGGAATGGAATATCTTGACCTCAACACAAGTGTAGGTGGTTCTCTCTCAGAAAATGTGTATTGGAAGTGTAGGTATGTTCTGATGGCTCTCTCCACGAATGAAGAGTGGGTGGAGGGGTATATATAGCCTCCACACAAAATCTAACCATTACACACAATTTGCCAAACTCGGTGGGACCGAATGATTAAACTCGGTCAGACCGATTCAGCAAACCTAGTGACCGTTAGGATTTTCGGTGGGACTGAGATGCAACTCGGTAGGACCGATAATGTAATCTCGGTGTGACCGATTACACAAACTCGGTGGGACCGATTTTGGTAATAAGCTAACCAGAGAGTTGGTCAGGTAAACTCGGTGGGACCGATTCGCTCTTCTTGGTGAGACCGAAATGTTACAAAAGGGAAACAGAGAGTTTACATTGCAATCTCGGTGGGACCGATCACTCATCTCGGTAAAACCGAAACGTTACGAAGGGAAACAGAGAGATTACAATCCCATCTCGGTGAGACCAAGATCCCTATCGGTGAGACCGATTTGCCTAGGGTTTGTGGCAGTGGCTATGACATTTGAAACTCGGTGGCGCCGGATAGAAAGAATCGATGGGGCCGAGTTTGACTTTTGGTTTAGGTCATATGTGGATGTGGGAAGGTAGTTGAGGATTTTGGAGCATATCACTAAGCACTTTGAGCAAGCAAGCCATTAAGCAACACCTCATCCCTCCTTGATAGTATTGGATTTTCCTATAGACTCAATGTGATCTTGGATCACTAAAATATAAAATGTAGAGTCTTGAGCTTCACGCTTGAGCCAAACTTTTTGTCCATAGAATTTTGAGGTATCCACTTTCCTCATCCATGCCATGCCATTCATTGAGCTTTTCCTGAAATATTAATCTTGGAATAATGTTAGCTCAATGAGCTATATGTTGTTAGGAATTACCAAAACCACCCAGGGATAGTTGCACTTTCGCAATGACCTGCCCTTGAGCAGGCAGCCTATGCGAGATTTCGCCAGTCAAGAACCTGGCCTCTCTCAACTTTAGCACGTCCTCCTCCGTGACGGAGGAGGGCTTCCATCGGCCTCGAAGGTCGGAACCAGACATTGTCGAAGGCCCGAAGCGCCTGAAATCTGGAGCCTTGGGTGTTGGAACTCGAGGCGAAGGGCGAACTCATTTGAGATTGAAAGAAAGAAGTAAGGCCTTGGTCTCTTTATAAGAGGTTGAATACCAAGGGCCCTCCCCGTGACCGTTCGGGACTCGCCTTTGATCGAGAAAACATACCAACGGGAATGGTTGGGTTACCCATGCCCATATTGATGAGAATCCCGGAATAAGGGGACACGATCTCTGCTTTGGCAAGACGTGCCAAGGAAACCACCTCGCTAAACGCGCTGAGGTGGGACAGTAAAACGATTCGAATAAAGACTTGGCCGTGGTGTGATGTCACGCTACGGAATACGTCAGCAGAATAGATTTGTGTAAATATTATTCTCTCTATGGCAATATGTGGAAACTTATTTTGCAGAGTAGGACACTACCTTTGTGTTCAAAATCTTCTATGAAGTACTTGGAGGAGGAACCCGCCTTGCAGTGTCGAAGACAATCTGCGCGCCGGACTTGTCGTCATTGAAGCCTGGTTCAGGGGCTACTGAGGGAGTCCTGGATTAGGGGGTGTCCAGATAGCCGGACTGTACCTTCGGCCGGACTCCTGGACTACGAAGATATAATATTGAAGACTTCGTCCCGTGTCCGGAAGGGACTTTCCTTGGCGTGAAAGGCAAGCTTGGCGATACGGGTATGTAGATCTCCTACCATTATAACCGACTCTGTGTAACCCAAGCCCTCTCCGGTGTCTATCTAAACTGGAGGGTTTTAGTCCGTAGGACGAACAACAATCATACCATAGGCTAGCTTCTAGGGTTTAGCCTCTCTGATATCGTGGTAGATCTACTCTTGTACTACCCATATCATCAATATTAATCAAGCAGGACGTAGGGTTTTACCTCCATCAAGAGGGCCCGAACCTGGGTAAAACATCGTGTCCCCTGCCTCCTGTCACCATCCTCCTAGACACACAGTTCGGGACCCCCTACCTGAGATCCGCCGGTTTTGACACCGACACCCCTCCAATCAGGAGAGATATACTCTGGGCCCCTCGTGTGATCCGACCAAGATAAGCATGGCCATGCAACAGGGATTATGAGATAATCCGGTTAGTGCTCGGCATCACTGGAATGAGAAAGAGGTCAGGCTAGCACAAGGATGACAGACTCACCTTGAGCCCGACAACATATATCGTGAGGCAAAGGGAACAGAAGTGTGATGTAAAGGTTCGCCTAACCAGCTTCAACGGACGCTTGGAGTTGGCACGCTTTGCTAGAGGATGCTACCGACTAGCCAAGTCGGATGTGATCTGACTCGCGACCAAGTGAATGAGAACCTAAGGGTTCGCACGCTTACGGGGAAGGAACTTGTGAGGCCTGGTCCAACTCCGCGAGTGAGAAATGATCCTACTCGGACTCGGATCTAGGACGAACTGATTTTGGGCTTTAGGGTCCGTGCGACGCCCAAGTGTTGAACTCGCGATGGACGTCTATATAAATTGGGGGTGTGGCACACTCATTTCATTGATCGCTTTGGCGCTGTCACTAGGGTTTGCATGTGTTGCAAATAGACACCTCCACTCGTCGCCGGTTGTGTGATCGGACCTAGCAGTCCGCCGCACGACGTTCCTCCTGCACGTGAGGATACCGTTAGAGGCGGTGCACCTGCGCCGCTCCGGCGAACCTGTACGAGGGATCCGACGACCGACTATTCGAGAGAGATCGGACAAGGAGGAGACAAACCACGCGGATGCGCTGCCCCAACTGTTCTTCCACTGCACGACACTGTGTGTCTAGTGGTAACGATCCGTGATCCATTCCCATAGCATGTTCCTATTTGTTCTGTGTGTAGAAAAATTTTAATTTGCAGTTGACGCACCTACCGAAGAACCCAACAGCCACGTGAAAGGATTTTCTGGCTTCGTGGTCGGGATATCAACATCTATCAGGATCCTAATCACAAATCTCATATCCTTGCAATTTACAATATGTACAATTTTCCTCTTGTTTTCATCTCCTGTCGGATTCAGGGCTCTGCGGACCCAAGAAGGTTCAAAATCTAGAATGTGTGCGAAGATCTCCTCCTATGCTAATCCCAAGCTCACCACCTCACGGCCTAGGCTCACAGAGCACACGCAAGT
Source organism: Triticum monococcum (assembly GCA_034509565.1). Lineage (NCBI taxonomy): Eukaryota > Viridiplantae > Streptophyta > Magnoliopsida > Poales > Poaceae > Triticum > Triticum monococcum. The sequence goes on from CM067847.1 coordinate 345,653,645, forward strand.
AGGGAAGTAGATGAACACAATAGTTACCCAGGTTCGGGCCACCTTGCAGTGTAAAACCCTACTCCTGCTTTGTGGTGGATTGGCCTCACGAGGAGGCTGGAGATGAACAACTACAGTCGATGAACAGCCTCACAAGGGCTCTGGTGGTGAGGATGGAACGGATCTGATCACCCTCTACGGTGGAGGCTAGTCTATATTTATAGTGGCCTTGGTCCTCTTCCCTCGAAACTTAGGCGGGAAGGGATCCCACAACGTCCAATTCAAAAGGGACAAGTAGTACATCTTATCTGGAAGAAAGGTGGTCTTCGCCTGCAAAGCTTCTGGTCGTGACGCAGCAATGGGCTCGGTGACGATATCCGTCCTGCCAAGCTCGTGGTCTTGGTCTTGTTGCACTGGAATGGAAACCTTTGGCCGATTCCTCAGGGAGCCGCGCTCATCCTTGTCTCCTCTACGCCCGCTGGCACCCGCCTGGCCTTGGTTGTCATGGCTTGCGTCATCCCAGCCTCGTGAGGCTAGGTACCTGCATAGAAATCCTTGCTCCTCAAGAGGCAGGCTCGGAGAGCTACTCCCTCGAGAGGTCTTGGTGTGGTCCGCCTTGCGAGGGCGGGGGCCCCTGATGTCTACTACACAACTTTGTTCTTGTAGACTCGTGTTGGGCCTCCAAGCGCAGAGTTTTGTAGGACAGTACCAATTTTCCCTCAAGTAGATGACCTAAGGTTTATCAATCCGTGGGAGGCGTAGGGTGAAGATGGTCTCTCTCAGAAAACCCTGCAACCAAATAACAAAGAGTATCTTGTGTCCCCAACACACCAAATACAAATGGTAATTTGTATAGGTGCACTAGTTCGGCGAAGAGATGGCGATAAAAGTATAGTAATGATAGTAGATATTGATTTTTGTAATAAGAACAATAAAAACAACAAGGTAGCAATTGATAAAATGGAGCACAAACGGTATTGCAATGCTTGAAAATGAGGCCTAGGATCCATACTTTCGCTAGTGCAATCTATCAACAATGCTAATATAATTGGATCATATAACCATCCATCACGTGCGATGAAGAATCACTCCAAAGTTCTTATCTAGTGGAGAACATAAGAAGAAATTGTCTGTAGGGTATGGAACCACCTCAAATATATTCTTTCTGATCAATCTATCCTAGAGTTCGTACTAAAATAACACCAAGCTATTCTTTCCGATCGATCTAACCAAGCGTTCGTACTAAAATAACGCCATATGAACACTTCAACCAACTCTAATGTCACCTAGATACTCCAATGTCACCACGAGTATCCATGAGTGATTATACGATATGCATCAGACAATTTCAGATTCATAATACTCAATCCAACACAAAGAACCTCAGTGAGTGCCCCAAGATTTCTACCGGAGAACGAAAGATGAGAACATGCATCAACCCCTATGCATAGATTACCCCAACGTCACCTCAGGAATCCGCGAGTTGAGTGCCAAAACACATATCAAGTGAACCAATATGATACCCCATTGTCACCTCGGGTATTCATAGCAAGACATACATAAAGTGTTCTCAAATCCATAAAAGTATTCAAACCGATAAAACAAAATCTCAAAGGGAAAACTCAATTCATCATAAGATACAGAGGGGAAAACACCATATGATCCAACTATATTAACAAAGCCCGCGACGTCAAGATCGTGACATCTCAAGAACACGAGAGAGAGAGAGATTAAACACATAGCTACTGGTACAAACACTCAGCCCCGAGGGTGGACTACTCCCTCCTCATCGTGGTGGCCGTCAGGATGATGAAGATGGCCACCGGTGATGATTTCCCCTCCAACAGGGTGCCGGAACGGGGTTTAGATTGGTTTTTCGTGGCTGTAGAGGCTTGCGACGGCGGAACTTCTAATCTAGGGTTATTTCTGATGGTTTCTCTATTTATAGGATATTTTGGCGTCGGTTTTAACGTGAAGATGGGCCTCGAGGTCAGCACAACCCATCGGGACGCGCCTGGGCCCCCTGGCGCGCCCCGGTGTCTTGTGCCCAACTCCTTCACCTTCTGATCCTTCCATGAAGCTTCATGGGTCTCTTTTGTTCCAAAAAATCGTCAAAAAGTTTCAGCTCATTTGGAGAACTTTCATTTCTGCACAAAAAATAACACCATGGTAGTTCTGCTAAAAGCAGCATCGGTCCAGGTTAGTTCCATGCAAATCATACCAAAACCATATAAAATTGTTGTAAACATGGCATGAATACTTCATAAGTTATAGATACGCTGGAGATGTATCAGCATCCCCAAGCTTAATTCCTACTCGTCCTCGAGTAGGTAAATGATAAAAGAAATAATTTATGAACTGTGAATGCTAGCGAAGTGCACAAGTTTGATCAATGATAATTTCAGTCACTTTTCCTAGCATCATAACAGCAACTCTTCCTCATAAAACTTATCATGATAAAGTAGCAATTGAAAATGGAATATTTGTTGTGGAAAGCTACTATCATATTCATCACATATTCTTTTCTTTTGTAGTATGGACATTTGGACTTTTATCTGGTTCAAAGCAATAGTCTAGTTTTGACATGAAGATATCAATACTCAGGCATATCAATAAGCAACCATGTCTTTCAAAATATCAACACTAAAGAAATGTACCCCTAGCCCATCATGCTCAATCATTGATCCAATCATGAAACACACTTGCATATTAGCTACATCCAGTGCTCAAGTACGATCATAGTGCCCCTTAGTTGGGCTTTATAAGAGAAGATGGAGACTCAAATAAAAATAAAAATTGCATAAAGTAAATAGATAGGCCCTTCGCAGAGGGAAGTAGGGATTTGTAGAGGTGCCAGAGCTCAAAGAGAAAAAGAGAGATAAAAACATTTTGGGTGGCATCCTTTTCCTGTCAACAAAAATGATCTAGTTCCCAATACTTTCCATGCTAGATATATCATAGGTGGTTCCCAAACAAAAAATAAAGTTTATTCCTTTTCCACCATTCTTTCACATTCTACAGCTAGCCGTATCCACGGGTACCATCCATACCAACACTTTCCATGGAATTTATTATTTGGCAACATTAAGTAAATTCATTTTTCATTTAGGGACTGGGCATCCCTATTACCTTTGCCGTACTCTCGTGCAATGACAAGTGTATAAACACTCATCTTGAGAATAACACATCTATCATGGAAAAATACCATCCACCCCCTACCGTTTCATGAGCGGTACGAGCACACAAAAAGGAAATTATTTTGAAAGTTTGAGATGGCACAGACAAATTTGCTTAGAACGACACTGAAATATCGCATATAGGTAGGTATGGTGGACTCATATGGCAAAACTGGGTTTAAGGATTTTGGATGCACAAGTAGTATTTCTACTTAGTACAAGTGGAGGCTAGCAAAAGGGTTGAGAAGCAACCATCCAAGAAACGAAAGATCACATAAGTGAGCATTAAGCATAACTAACACCGAATAATGCACCACAAGTAGGATGTAATTTCATTGCATAACTATTGAGTTTCATGCTTGCATAGGGAATCACAAACCTTAACATTAATATTCTTAGTAAAGCATAATTACTCACCAACATGACTGACATGTCACTATCATCATATCTCAAAACTATTACAAAGAATAAAGTTTATTTTGTCCAATGATCTTCACGAAAGTTTTTATATGTTGCTTTTGATAAGCTCAAACAAATTTAAGTGAAGAACATGAGCATAAATATTTTCATATCTCAAAAACATATAAGTGAAGCATGGGAGAATTTCTTCAAAAATATTAAGGCACATCATGCTCAAAAAGTATAAGTGAAGCACTAGAGAAAAAGACAAACTACTCCAAAAAGATATAAGTGAAGATCAAGTGAGTAGTTAAGTAAATAGGTAGCTATGTGAGGACTCTCTCTTATTTAAAAACTTTCAGATCAAAGTATTTTATTAAAATTGCAAGAAAAACAAAATAAAATGGCATTCCAAGAATAGCACACATCATGTGAAGAAGCAAAAACTTAGGATCAACCGATACTGACCGATAATTGTTGATGAAGAATGGTGGGATGCCTATCGGGGCTTCCCCAAGCTTAGATGCTTGAGACTTCCTAAAATACTATCTTGGGATGCCTTGGGCATCCCCAATCTTGAGTTCTTGTGTCTCCTTAATTCCTTTTATATCATGGTTTCCCTAAATCTTAGAAACTTCATCCACACAAAACTCAACAAGAACTCGTGAGATACGTTAGTATAAATCATTGCAAAACCATATCTGTCTCTACTATAGCAAATCACTTATTATTTAACATTGCATACTAAATGCTTCTGCATATTTAATACTCCTATCCATAAATAGAATCATTAAACAAGCAAACATATGCAAACAATGCAACCATAACAGCAATCTCCCAAAACAATACATTCTGTAAGAATGCAAGAACAATCATGCTTCTGTAAATCCAAAAATTCTAAAAATTTACCACACTGTAGAAAATTTATCAGAGCTTATTTTTCAAAAAGTTTCAACATTTTACCACATTCCAACTTTTCTCGGGAATTTTTGCAACAGTGATAAACTTTCTGTTTTCAAACAGCAACATGTAGACTTGCAAAATAAGCAAGGTAATGGCTATCCTTGACATTTTCATTGAAAAGAAAGATGTAAAACATTACTCTAAATAACAGCAAGGAAATCCTAACAAAAGAAAATGACGCTCCAAGAAAAACACATATCATGTGACGAATAAAAAAGTAGCTCCAAGTGAGGTTGCAGATAATGTTGGAGATGAAAGAGGGGATGCCTTCTGGGGCATCCCCGAGCTTAGTTGCTTTGATCTTCCTTGATTATTACTTTGGGGTGCCTTGGGCATACCCAAGCTTAGGGTCTTTTCATTCCTTATTTTTTCTCCTCCTATTAACATCTCACCCAATTATTTATTGAGAAAGTCTCCTGCCCAAGAAGAGAATAATGTCTTGCGGGAGTATATGGAAGAAGAAATTGATGAAACTGTGAGCTCATTGGATGAAAAAGATAATGAGGAGAGCGAAGAACAAAAGGAGGAACAACGGATTAGCTACCTGTGTCCACCTTCTAATGAGAGTAACTCTTCAACTCATACATTATTTAATTTCTCTTCATGCTTACCGAAGGATGAATGTTATTATAATTGCTATGATCCCGTTGATTCATTTGAAATATCCCTTTTTGATGAACTAGATGCTTGCTATGATTGTGGCCATGATGCCAATATGAATTATGTTGTGGTCATGATGCCAACATGAATTATGCTTATGGAGATGAACTTGCTATAGTTCCTTATGATAAGAATGAATTTTTGCTACAACACCCACACATGATAGTCCTATTATCTTTTTGAATTCTCCAAACTACACAATATCCGAGAAGTTTGCTCTTATTAAGGATTATATTGATGGGTTGCATTTTGCTACTACGCATGATGATTTTGATTAATATAATATGCATGTGCTTGCTGCTCCTACTTGCAATTATTATGAGAGAGGAACTACATCTCCGCCTCTCTATGTTTCCAACATGATAAATTTGCAAGAAACTGCGTATGCTATGTATTGGCCTTTACTTTATGTACATGAATTGTTCTTGTATGATATGCCGATGCATAGGAAGATACTTGGACTTCGTCATTGCATGATATATGTTGCTTTGTGCTCACTACTAAATGCCAAATCATTGTTAATTAAATTTGGCTATGATATACCTTGGGATTAGGGTGGATTCATTACTTGAGCACTTTATGCCTAGCTTAATGGCTTTAAAGAAAGCACTGCCAGGGAGACAACCCATAAGTTTTAGAGAGTCATTTATTTCTATTAAGTGCTTTTATAAAAAAACAAAAAATATAGAGGGTGAATTAAAACTTCACAAAAAGAAAAATGAAAGTGAGAGGGACGAGCATTGTGAAAGTGGGAGCTAGCCTTGAACTTTGGTCATGCCCATGGAACTTTGTGAATCTTAATTATAGAGACTTTTTAGAAAAATTATTATCCCCTTGTACAAATCCTTTGTATGGTAAAATTATTGCGCCAAGATTTGCCTTTAGGATGAGTAGATTGCCAAATACTCGTAGTATTATTCTTGTCAAATAGCTTCATACTCGTTGACAAAATTTATTCGTAGTATTATTTTCGCAAAGTACTCGTAGTTTTATTCTTGCCAAATAGCTTCATACATGTTTATGGTAAAGCAAATGTTAAAGTGTGCGTAGAGTTGTATCGGTGGTCGATAGAACTTGAGGGAATATTTGTTCTACCTTTAGCTCCTTGTTGGGTTCGACACTCTTATTTATCGAAGAAGGCTACAAATGATCCCCTATACTTGTGGGTTATCAAGATCTTTTTTTGGCACCGTTGCCGGGGAGCAATAGCATGAGGTGAATATTCTCGTTTGTGGTTGTTTGCTTTATCACTAATTAGTTTTTATTTTCTGTTCTAAGTTGTTCTCTATATTTAGTTATGGATATGGAACACGAAACACCAAAAAAATTAGTTGTAATTACTGCTCATGGAGATGGGGAACCTCCTAAAACCCTAGATGCTTGTTATGTGAAAGATATTATGCACTGCTATGATAATCTTGAGAAAACCCCATTCAACTATATAATGGGAGTAATGTTGGATCAACGTGAATACTTTAGGGATTATTGCTTGACACAAAAGGGAAACTATTATGGGGTCAAATTCATATGTTGCATTGGTATGCTTGGAATTTATGCCAGAGATATGATTATGCCAGAGAAATTTATGCCAGGATGAATTCTCCACACCTTCCCTTTTCATGCAAATTTAATGATAATGAAACCTTGGCTCTTATGCTAATGGTATATATGATTACTATGATGTGGAACCAATAGAAGACTTTATTGCTTTTAAGGGTGCTTATGAAATTGAATCTTTGTTTGAAAAGTTTGAAGATTTTGATGACTCGGTTTATAGACCTGAAATTTTTTGCTATCCTTAAATATTGCAATGATAATTATAAATACAATTCCGATATTGATGAATTTATTGAGAAAATCTCCATTGTCCAAGAATAGACTAATATTTTGCAGGAGTCTATGGAAGAAGGAATTTATGAAACTATGAGCTCATTGGATGAAAAAGATGATGAGGAGAGCGAAGAACAAAAGGAGGAAGAGCGGACTAGCTACCCATGCCCACCTTCTAATGAGAGTAACTCTTCAACGCATACAGTGTTTAATGTCCCTTCATGCTTTCCCAAGGATGAATGTTATGATAATTGCTGTGATCCCATTGATTCTTTTAAAATATCCCTTTTTAGATGAACTTGATGCTTGCTATGCTTGTGGCCAAGATGCCAATATGAATTATGTTTATGGAGATGAACTTGCTATAGTTCCTTATGTTGAGAATGAAATTGTTGCTATTGCACCCACACATGATAGTCCTATTATCTTTTTGGATTCTCCCAACTACACTATATCGAAGAAGTTTGCTCTTATTAAGAATTACATTGATGGGTTGCCTTTTACCACTACACATGATGATTTTGATGAACATAATATGAATGTGCTTGCTGCTCCTACTTGCAATTATTATGAGAGAGGAACTACATCTTCGCCTCTCTATGTTTCCGACACGATAAAATTGCGAGAAACTTATTATGCTATGTATTGGCCTTTACTTGATGTGCATGAATTGTTCTTATATGACATGTCGATGCATAGAAAGAGAGTTACACTTCGTCATTGTATAATATATGTTGCTTTGTGCTCACTACTAAATGCCAAGTCATTATTAATTAAAATTGGCTTTGATATAGCTTGGGATCCAGTTGGATCCATTACTTGAGCACTTTATGCCCAGTTTAATGGATTTAAAGAAAGCGCTGCCAGGGAGACAACCCGAATGTTTTAGAGAGTCATTTATTTCTGTTGAGTGCTTTTATAAAGTTAAAAAAATATATAGGGGAACTTAAAACTTCACAAAAATAAAAGTGAAAGTGAGATAGACGAGCACCGTGGAAGCGGGAGCTAGCCTTGAACTTTGTTCATGCCCATGGAAACTTTGTGAATCTTAATTACAGAAACTTTTCAACAAAAATAATTATCCCCTTGTACAATTCCATTGTATTATAAAAATAATGTGCCAAGATTTGCCTTTAGGATGTTTAGATTGCTTGTTGCTATGTGCAGTGTAGAAACAAAAACTTTGGCTGTAGTGCCCGATTTTACATTTTTTTTACTAGAACGCCTAAAGCCTCTAAAACCTCTTGCACAGTCTTTCTATACAAAAAAATTCCTAATTTTTTCAGAATTTTTGGAGTACCAGAAGTATGGTGAATGTTCAGACTACTACAGACAATCCTGTTTAAGACATATTCTGTTTTTGATGCATTCACTACTGCAGGATGCTGCTAATGCGACACTACGATCAGAGACCCTTTGAGAAACTGTGTGCAATGCAATAATCGCAAATGGTATTGTATGAAAACCATCAGAAATGTATAAAACGTTTGCGATGATGGATGCATCAAACATGGTTCAGGTTTTATTTGCGTGTGCGATGAAGGGCATACGGTTCAGTTCAATGAACTGTTTGCGATGAGGAGGAACAAAAGAAACGGGTAGCCAGATGAAGGTGTGTGCGATACACAACATACGGTTCACTCGGAGGAACTGTTTGTGATTAGGCAACACAAAAGAAACGGTGAGCCAGATCAAAGGTGTGTGGGGTATATGGCATGCAGTTCACTCAGATGAACTGTTTGCATTGAGACATGAGAACTGAAATGGTTCAACTTAACAAGATGTGTGTGATACGCAGCAAACATGTTTGTGATCAGAAATGTGTGTGAAGACCGACAATAACATTGACGGTTGCTGCTAATAAGACATGTGTGTTGTGCGATGGGATTGCATATAGAACAACAATATATATATATATATATATACACACACATACTTATAAGTACATGCTTGCATAGCCAAATTAAACATCCACTTACATAGGTGGCTACTCCAACCATGGCATTTGCACACACCAAAGTAAACTATTAGATGCATAATTACATAGGTGGCTACTACACACATGACATTTCCACACACACGAATAAAGTAAACTATATATTACATGCATGATTAACTAGCATAAATGATCATCTGATCATCATCTACTTCTTGTGACACTTGCTCTGCTTATGGCTCCATCCGGGCTCGTCGATTTAGGTAACGAGGCACTTCCTCATGTCAACGATCCACCTGTGCATCTCGTAGCATGTGTACATGCTCTTGGCTACGAACCTGAGGTGAGGTTCATCCATTTGCCGCATCCAGGCCTTGTGCCAAGATACGGGACTTGTTTTCTGGGCATCCTGCTTCATCTTTTCGTAGTAGGGGTCGATGATGGCCGAGGCGAGTTCGACCAGGGAGTCCTGCGTCGTGCTGCCATAGACCCTGTAGTGGTCACAGATTTCGACAAGGTTCTTGCAAGCCAAGCCCGTAACACTGAGCGCTTTTACATCGTCTTTGGTTTCCATCGTGGCGAACTTGTAGTCGGTGCTGTTGACAAACCTGTTGAAATGGTCGCAAGGCTCTGTGGCCATGCAGTAGTGGTAGATGAGGACATAATGGCGCACGCACAACTGGGCGACGACAACCTTCTGATCTATGCCGGGACGACCGACGGTGTACTGGAGGTCGATGCCGACCACCTTGTACTTGTCTCCAGCAAGCAACTACTGAACGCTGTTGATGTACTCGACCACCATGGTCGGGTCAATGGTGTACACCACCGAGAGATCCGTCTCCCTCGCGTGGGTCTCCACTCTATGCTCGCCGAACTCCATTGGAGTGCCGCTGGACATCGCCTATCTATGTGTCGTCGTGGGTGTGCTTGTTGTGTTGTGGGGCGCGATCGAATGGTTGAAGAGACTAAGGTTATAATGGCCGCGAGAATTAAATGGGAAGCCAGACGGCCAGGAATATCGGCAGGCCCTAATGGCAGTTCTAATTTGTAGCGCATAACTCCATCGTGCCGCACGTAACTGCATAGCGTGGCAACGCGCGTGGCACAACCGCATGCATATGGGGCCCCCGACATGATCGTGCGCATGCCCAACTGCTGGCAGAGCGCGCGCGGAGGGATACAAGTAGAGCGCTCCACGGTCGCCTCAAGGAAAAGCTGTCCACAAGCCGACTGCGCCGACGGACGCGAGCAGAGCGTGGCAACGAACGACAAAGTGCGCCATGGCGCCTAACGGCGAGCAGAGCTTGCCGAGGGACGCGAGCAAAGGATGGCATAGTGATACGTGGCAAATAAGACGAACTGTGCGAGCGATGTCGGAGACATCAAGCACGAATCAGATTAGAGTTGCATGTGGGATATGTGGCAGACAGTTGATCCATCAGAGCTGTTTGTGATGGAATAAGCCGTGTGTGTTGCGGGCAAACACTTGATGGTGTATAACCTTAAATTTAACCAAAAATGGGTTAATGCATGTTGGAAAAATTGTATAGCTGGAACTATGTTCAAATACAACTCCAACGATATAATCTATGGTGACATGCATTCGTATTTTATTAGTTAAATCCTACTTATAAACCAGGACAAGGGTATAGTAGGTAATTAAATCGCAAACATTTTTTTATTAACTGTATGTGTACGTGTCCTCTCGTCCTCATCTCGCACGTCTTGTCACCCCGCCGCCGTAGACGGCTTACAGCGCAAGCTTGCGCAGCGCGCGAGCGCATTCTTTTGGCCAAATGGTGGCGCCAATGAATCGTCAGTGAGCCCGTTCCCACGCAACCTCGCAGGTTCCCGCGCAAGCTTCCCGCCCGACTCGGTGAAATCCCCCAAAATCCCAATGCTTGTCGGCCTGCTATAAAAACCCTCACGGCCGGCGAGTCCTGCGTCGCATTTCCCCTCCCTCCCTGTAGCTTATCTCGTTTGCTTCTCCCACAATCGCCAATGGCACCGGTCCATCATCGTCGCTCAACCACTCCGCCGTCATCAGAGGACAGCTCCAGCTGGTAGGCTACACCGTGGCGGTGGCGCAGTCCCGGATGTAGTGTAGTGCGCGTGGCGTCCCTGTTGGGTGTGCGTGGAACACCCACCACACGCTCAAGCACCGCTGCCCGTCGGCAGCTGTTGCCGACTGCGGTAGCCGCCACATCATCGACAAATGCTAGGGCCATCTCCCGCTCTGCTGCCACGGCCCGAAGGCGGGAGGTGTCCGTCGTGACCGCCACCCCACTTCCGGCCATCGTGGCCATCACCCGCTCCGCCACCGCGGCCCAAAGGCGGGAGGTGGTGGCCGTGGCCTCCACCCCATCGTCAGCCACCATGGTCGCCAGCCCATCGTCGACCGTCGAGATCATCACCCACTCCGCCACCGCCGCTTGAAGGAGGGAGTGCTACCTCTTGAGCATGCGTTGGTTTTCCCTTGAAGAGGAAAGGGTGATGCAGCAAAGTAGCGTAAGTATTTCCCTCGGTTTTTGAGAACCAAGGTATCAATCAAGTAGCAAACTACACGCAAGTCTCCTAGTACCTACACAAGCAAATAAGAACCTTGCAACCAACTCTATAAAGGGGTTGTCAATCCCTTCACGGCCACTTGCAAAAGTGAGATCTGATAAAGATAATAAGATAAATATTTTTGGTATTTTTGTTGTATACATTGGAAAGTAAAGATTGCAAAATAAATAGTAAACTAGAATTGTAGATCGGAAACTTATATGATGTAAAGTAGACCCGGGGGCCATATGTTTCACTAGTGGCTTCTCTCAAGATAGCATATATTAAGGTGGGTGAACAAATTACGGCCGAGCAATTGATAGAAAAGAGCATAGTTATGAGAATATCTAGGCATGATCATAAACATATGCATCACGTCCGTGTCAAGTAGACCGAAATGATTCTGCATCTACTACTATTACTCCACACATCGACCGCTATCCAGCATGCATCTAGAGTATTAAGTTCATCAGAACAGAGTAATGCATTAGGCAACATGACATGATGTAGAGGGATAAACTCAAGCAATATGATATAAACCCCATCTTTTTATCCTAGATGGCAATAATACAATACGTGTCGGTTCCCTTTCTATCACTGGGATCAAGCACCGCAAGATTGGACCCAAAGCTAAGCACTTCTCCCATTGCAAGAAAGATTAATCTAGTAGGCCAAACCAAACTGATAATTCGAAGAGACTTGCAAAGATATCAAATCATGCATATAAGAAATCAGAGAAGAAATCAAATATTGTTCATAGATAATCTTGATCATAAACCACAATTCATCGGATCTCGGCAAACACACCGCAAAAATTATTACATCGAATAGATCTCCAAGAACATCGAGGAGACTTTGTATTGAGAACCAAAGAGAGAGAAGAAGCCATCTAGCTAACAACTATGGACCTGAAGGTCTATGGTAAACTACTCACACATCATCGGAGAGGCTATGGCGTTGATGTAGAAGCCCTCCATGATTGAATCCCCCTCCGGTAGATCGCCGGAAAAGGTCCCAGAAGGGATCTCATGGGTACAAAAGGTTGCGGCGGTGGAAAAGTGGTTTTGTGGCTCCCCCGGATGTTTTCAGGGTATAAGAGTATATCTAGGTGAAAGAAGTAGGTCGGTGGAGCTCCGTGGGGCCCACGAGGGTGGGGGCACGCCTACCCCCCCCGCGCGCGCCGCCCTAGCTCGTGGCCGCCTTGTTGCTTCCTTGACCTCCACTCCAAGTCTCCTGGATTGCGTTTGTTCCAAAAAAGATCCTCGCGAAGGTTTTGTTCCATTTGATATTCCTTTTCTGCGAAACATTGAAATAGGCAAGAAAACTGCAATTTGCACTGGGCCTTCGGTTAATAGGTTAGTCCCGCAAATAATATAATAGTGCATACTAAATCCCATTAAGCATCCAAATCAGATAATATAATAGCATGGAACAATCAAAAATTATAGATACATTGGAGACATATCAAGCATCCCCAAGCTTAATTCCTGCTCGTCCTCGAGTAGGTAAATGATAAAAACAGAATTTTTGATGGGGAATGCTACCTAACATAATTTTCAATGTAATTTTCTTTATTGTGGCATGAATATTCATATCCGAATGATTCAAGACAAAAGTTTAATATTGACATAAAAACAATAATACTTCAAGCATACTAACCAAGCAATTATGTCTTCTCAAAATAACATGGCCAAAGAAAGCTATCCCTACAAAATCATATAGTCTGGCTATGCTCTATTTTCATCACACGAAATATTTAAATCATGCACAACCCCGATGACAGGCCAAGCAATTGTTTCATACTTTTGATGTTCTCAAACTTTTTCAATCTTCACGCAATACATGAGCGTGAGCCATGCATATAGCACTATAGGTGGAATAGAATGGTGGTTCTGGAGAAGGCAAAATGGAGAAGGTAGTCTCACATCAACTAGGCATATCAACGGGCTATGGAGATGCCCATCAATATATATTAATGTGAGTGAGTAGGGATTTCCATGCAACGGATGCACTAGAGCTATAAGTGTATGAAAGCTCAACAAAAGAAACTAAGTGGGTGTGCATCCAACTTTCTTGCTCACGAAGACCTAGGGCATTTTGAGGAAGCCCATCATAGGAATATACAAGCCAAGTTCTATAATGAAAAAATCCCACTAGTATATGAAAGTGACAACATAAGAGACTCTCAATCTTGAGGATCATGGTGCTACTTTGAAGCACAAGTGTGGAAAAAGTATAGTAGCATTGCCCCTTCTCTCTTTTTCTCTCATTTATTTATTTGGGCCTTTTATGGCCTCTTTTTTTCCATTTTTCGTCCGGAGTTTCATCCCGACTTGTGGGGGAATCATAGTCTGCATCATCCTTTCCTCAGATGGGGCAATGCTCTAATAATGAAAATCATCACACTTTTATTTACTTACAACTCAAGAATTACAACTCGATACTTAGAACAAAATATGACTCTATGTGAATTCCTCTAGCGGTGTACCGGGATGTGCAATGAATCAAGAGTGACATGTATGAAAAAATATGAACGATGGCTTTGCCACAAATACGATGTCAACTACATGATCATGAAAAGCAATATGACAATGATGGAGCGTGTCATAATAAACGGAACATTAGTCATAAACGAAACATTAGGGTACTAGAGAGGCTTGCAATGGTTAAGGGGTGAGAGTGTGTATATTCCATGGACTCAACATTAGTCATAAAGAACTCACATACTTATTACAAAAATCTATTAGTTATCGAAATGAAGTATTACACGCAGCTCCTAAGGGGATAGATTTGTTGGCGTTCTATGAACAGGGGTCCCCAGACTTGCCTGCCTGCGGCCCATGGCGTGGCTCCTCTAGCGGCCTGGTACGGCCCATCTTCACCAACAAACACTCAAGACCCTTGCGAGGGGCCAAGCCTCACGAGGGGGATGACACAAGACCTCCTCAGGGGCAGCCTCGCTAGGCTAGCTCGTGAGGAGCGGAGAGATCAAGGCGAGGGGCACCTCGTGAGGTTCCCGTGACATGAGCCATGACGACCAAGGCCTGGCGGGCGCCAGCGGGCGCAGAGCACCAGTTGCCTCTTTGGTGCTAAGGGAGCAGGCACAGACGAGGAGTCCCTAAACATCAGGCAAGGGTTTCCATATCGGTGCACCAAGACCAAGACCAGCAGGACGGCATGACGGAGGTCATCGCGGAGCCCACGACGGCATCACCACCAGAGCCTTTGGCAAGCGAAGACCACCTTTTGTCAGGATGTCTTGTACTAGCTCCCCCCTTCAAATTGGCCGTTGTGGGATCCCTTCCCGCCTAATATTTGGGAAGAGGACTAGGGCCCCTATAAATAGGACTAGCCACCACCCTAGGGAGGGATCTCATCTTGGATCGGATCCATTCCACCCACATACGGACCAGCTCACCGAGCTCAAGAACACCTCTCCTCAGGAGGCTGTTCTTCCCGTGTACTTGTTCATCCTCAGCCTACAAGGCAATCCACCACACCACACTGGAGTACAGTATTACACCACATCGATGGCCCGAACCAGTATAAACTCTTGTGTCCCTTGTTCTACGGGTCCGGCGAGTTAGGCTTTAGGATCATTGCGAGAGCGTGAGCTGTGGGGAGAGATCTTCGTGCGCACCCCAGTGTTTGAACCTTAGGGGTTTTGCCGGAACCCGAAATCCGACATTTGGTGCGCCGGGTAGGGGTGCGCTCAAGCTTTCTCTTCGTCGATCCATAGTCCGCGACTCCACCACATCCATGTCAGACGCTCGCCGGGATGGCGCCGACCGCCGGGCCGACCTGGGCGCTCGCGTCACCCAGGCGACGCCCGTTGGTGGACCTCCCCACCGTTCTCTATCACATGTTGCCAACGCCTCTACCGGCACAATAGCAAACGAGCAGCAAGCGTCATCACCGCACCCCTCCGCGAGGTGGGACGGCCGCACCGCCACCCCATCGCTGACTTCGGCCGGCTCATCGTCCCACGCTCGTCGCGCGCCCACAGATGCGCAGGCCGCGTTGCTCATGGCACGCGAGCTCCTGCGTTACCGCCCGGCCGACGACCTCTACGAGGACTGGCTGGACCGGATCGCCGGGCTCGTTAGCACCGCTGGGGGCTCTCCTGCACCATACCTCTCGCTGTCTCGCCCGCCTCCGACCGCGGGAGACGTATCTCACGGGGCGCCTCCGCCGCCCCTGCATCAAGACGGCGCCCTCATGCCGAGACGCACGGCTCACGGAGCAACCCTCTTCCTCCACACAAAGAAGGTGTCCTCGCCCCAAGATGCGTGGTCCCGCGGCGTGAGCCGCCATGCCGTGTGCCTGCACACGAAGAAAGAAGCTGCCAAGAAGTTCCCCGACCGCAGGAAAATGCTCCCGCACTCCCCACACCACCATGTCAAGACCGCGCGCCGCCTGCAGTGGTGGTTCATGGGTACCAAGACCAGGCTCCACCACCACGACGGGTTCCGATGACCACAGCAAGCTGCTGAGCCTTCACTCCCGAACTGTGCACCATCGTTTGGCCAGGGAAGTTCAAGCCGGACCTGCCTCCGTGCTACGATAGCACCCCCGACCCTGCGGAGTTCCTGCAGCTCTATGAGCTGAGCATCGAGGGGGCCAACGGTGACGAAAAAGTCATGGCGAACTGGTTTCCCATGGCTCTCAAGGATGGTGCTCGCTCGTGGCTCCTAAAGCTGCCCGCGGGATCAATCTCCTCCTGGGGTGAGATGCACGACCGCTTCATCGCCAACTTCCAGGGCTCTTGCGACCGCCCTCCGGTCGCGGGTGACCTGCGCCGCATCGAGCAACAGCCGAGAGAGACCCTACAGAAGTACATCCAGCGGTTCAACAACGTTTGCCTCAAGATCCCCAAGGTGACGGGCGAGGCCATCATCTCAACGTTTTTCGATGGCGTCCGCGATGTCAAGATGAAGGAGGAGCTCACCATCCACGAGGAGCTATGCACGGCTCTGGAGATGTTCAACATAGCGACCAAGTGCGCAAGAGCTGAGGAAGGGCGCCTCTCCCTCCTCGAGCTCCCTGCTGCCGACCCAGAAGAGAAGAAAGCAAAGGCCAAGGACGTGAAGTGCAACAGAGTAGTCGTGCTCATAGCGGAGCCATACACGAAGCATGTCTAGGACCACCCCGAAGTGCAGCTGTCCATTCTGCGCCTTCCACAACGTACGCAGCCACAACACCCATGATTGTCAAGAGCTCAGGGCCATCTGAGATGGATGCTTCGGTCGACGCCCCGAGCGCAATGACCGGGGCTACGGCCGAGGAGGAGGACGAAGTGGAGGGCACTGGGACGACCGCGGCCCCCACCAGGAGTGGCGCAACCGGCCTCGTGAGGACCACTGGCAGGAACAGCCTCGTGAGGGCGCCTGGAGAGGCCAGCCTCATGAGGACCGTCCTCAGGGCAATCCTGGCATCCCTCCACTGCCGCCATCACCAAGAAGGAATGACGACCATCATCAGGACGAGGGGGTTGGGGGCTTCCAGGAGCCACGCGCTATCGCCTACATCTTGGGCGGAGCTCAGGCCCCGGCCTCCCAACGCATCTTCAAACAATTTGCTCACCAGGTGAACGCAGCCCTCCCCAGGCTCGAGGCAACGCGCCCGCTCAGGTGGTCCAAGTACGCCATCACCTTCAGCTCAGCGGACCAGCTCAAATGCGCGGCAACCGCCGGTGTCCTCCCAATGCTCTGTTCACCCATCATCAGCAACATCCAAGTCACCAAGACCCTCATCAACGGCGACGCAGGGCTCAGTGTCCTGTCCATCGAGACGTTCGATAGCCTTCAAGTAACCTACGATCAGCTACAACCTACCAAGCCTTTTTCAGGAGTGACCGACGGCTCCACCACCTCGATAGGGCAGGTCTGCCTCCCTGTCACCTTCGGCCAGCATGAAAACTACGGCACCGAGCTCATCGACTTCGACGTCGCCCACATCCGTCTGCCGTACAACGCCATCCTTGGGTATCCAGCATTGGCCAGGTTTATGGTGGTGACCCACCACGGCTACAACATCCTCAAGATGCCGAGAAGCGGCGGAATCATCACGGTCCCCTGCGAAGAAAGAGATGCGGCGTGCTCCCTCGAGCATGCCTTCCAGGCCACTACGATCGAAGACCCAGATAACGCAGGTACCCTGTACCCTCCTGAGGTCATCACCAAGAAGAAGAAGCAACTACTCTATACAAGGCATCAGGAGAGCGGCGTCTCCAGCAGCACCACCTCAGGATTCGTGCCCGCACTGGGAGCGTCTCCCTCCCTTGCATATAGGAAGGCGCGTCTGGCGCCCTCCTCGGGCAAGGCTTGGGGGCTCTCTTCTGGAGGGTTTCATACCTAGCCAACATCACAAGGGAGGCGCTTGGGCACCACGTGGAGGCGTGCTTCGTTGCACGCTTCCCTCAAGAGGGTGCTGGGCGTGGAGCGCCCAGTGCTCAGGAGTTCGTCATTAAGGCCACCAGGAGCTTCAAAAGCATGGACCATGCGAGGCGACCGCCGCCCACCACCCGGCACAGCTCCCCATCCTGGCGAGGACAGTGGGCTGCACGTCTGCGTCAACATCCCAGGGCTCAATAGGGCCGCATCTCAGAAGCGCTTCTGGCCTTCGCGCGCTGGCCATTGCGAGGGTCCACCTCACAGCTATGTTCGCATGTCGTTTGGCTTGTCGAACGCGGCTGTCGCCTACCATCATCATCTCCGGAGCACCTTGGCGGCTCAGGAGCCTAGGGATCACGCAGTCCGGGCGGAGATGGCGATCGTCCTCAAGGAACAACCCAAGCCCCCAGAGCCTCCTGAGGCTCAGGGTTCTGGCGGCTCGTGAGGAGCGACTCTCCAGCGCGCGTCATTAGCTACTTCAACACTCCTTCGACCATGGTACGAGGTGACATTTTCCGGTTTACTCAGCTAGGAGGGCGCCTCGGGCTGCATCACTCCCAGGTCGCATGGGCTTGCCCCTGCGGCATGTATCTTTCTGCATCTTTAGCTTACTCTGCTGGGCGTGCCCCTCGGGCTGCATCATCCCCAGGCCGCTCGGGTCCGTCCTGGTGGCATGTATCGTTCTTGCATCTATCTGAGCTAACCTGCCGCTTTGCTTAAGTCGTTCTATGACTATCACCTGCTTATCTAATACCCCGCCTGCGGCCGCCCTCGTTATCATGGGAGCCGTGCACTAGTTGTCTTTCTTTAGGATCCCTAACATGAGTAGGCTAGGCACGGCGACTATGCTCGGGTCCGTCCCTGCAACATCGATAAACCCAACGACTGAGCTCTGTCTAGCGGGCTGGCCCCGTTCGCGTCACCTCTTGGGGCCGTTGGTGTCTGGCCTCCTCATGTGACCACCTTAGGAAATTCGTCCGGCACAGGTTGCCTAACCATCTTGCAGGATCGCTGAAGCCATCAAGAATCAAGACCTGGCGCAACCCACCTGGAGGTAGGGCCCTGTGAGTCCTGCGCTTGCTCACAGGTGCCCAGACACACCTCGTCTAACCCTGCCATGCAAGCCACGTGTCAGGGCGGGGCTATACACACCCCGGGGGCTCCACTTAGAGGGAGCCCTCACCCACGCACTAGTTGAGGCACCATGCTCCGCGCTGGCAGTCGACATGGTCGAGGAGCGGCTATGCCCGTGCAAGTGTGGAAGCGCTATGCTCCGCGATGGTGATAAACAACTGAGGGCGGCCCCATGGTCGTACCAACCTCAGGGAGCCACCCGGCTCAGTGTCCAGCCTCACCGCAACGCTTTCCCCTTGGGAGAGTCATGTGAGGGGGCTGGGCACGGGGGCTACGCTCAGGTCCTGCCTAGCGTACACCGCCTTTCCAGGTCCCTCGGACTTGGTCTTCATGCACCAATCCCGAGCAGGACCTCGGCGAGGACATGTATGAAGGTTGTTTGAGCGTCAAGGGGGACTCATGAGCATCATGACTTAGGAGCCTAACTAGCCACGTAGCCCCTCGCTTCTTGGTCCGTCCCGGTGATCTGGACGGTCCAATGGCGGTTGATGTATGCGCGGGGTCGGGCCCTGCCGACGTAGAACACCAAGGCCTACCTCAGCGGCTGTTTGAGCGTCAAGGGGGACTCCTGAGCATCATGACTCAGGAGCCTAACTGGCCACATAGCCCCTCACTCATTGGTCCATCCTGGTGATCCGGACAGCCCAATGGCGGCAGAGGTATGCGCAGGGTTGGGCCCTGTCGACGTCGAACACCAAGGCCTACCATAGCGGTTCCTTCCCATGGGATGTTCGCACATCAAGGGGGACTCCTGAGCATCGCGACTCAGGAGCCTAACTAGCCATGTAGCCCCTCACTCTCTGGTCCATTCTGGTGATCCGGACGGCCCAATGGGGGCTGAGGTATGTGCGGACTCGGGACCTACCGACATAGAGCATCAAGAAAACGGGAAGGAAACCACGGAACCCAAATAAATTATTGCACAACATGTCGGAGTTTTAATGCCTCCACAAGGCACGTCCCATGTCGCGGGAAATCTCGCAAGAAAGTAAAACAAGAGGGAGCACCGTTCTTCACTAGCAAGCCTACTCTTCAGCCTTGGGCACCGTCATTAGGGAGCGCCTTCCCGCTCGTAGAGTCACCGTCGGCCGTTTCGTCGGCCTCTGTCGTAAGGTCGGTAGGGCCGTCGGTTGAAGGCACAGGCTCGATGGCGAGGAACTTCTTCAACAAGGCCTCCACCTGGCCCTCCACGGCTGTGGCAGCAGCTGCGCAGCGCCCCTCCTCCACGGGCTCGAGCAGCTCATTGAGGTCGGCGTCGGGGTCACGAAGATGCAGGTGGGTGAAAATGCGAGTCAGAGCCGAAGAAGAAAGCGCAAGGACTTACCCCTCCACCATGGGGACGATCCCGACGATGACACCCTCGAGCGCCATGACAAGCGGCTTCTCCAAGCCCTTCTCGTAGAGCGCCTTTAGTGCCTCGTGGGACCTCTCCTCAGGGACTTGAAGGCCACGCAGTCCTTGGCCAGAACCTTCGCCTTGGCCTCCAACTGGGATTTCTCTGTTGCCATCTTCTTCTCCAGCTCTGCTAGGAGGCTCCGCTCCATGGCCTGCGCCCTCGCCGATTACTCCAGCTCGGCGTCATGACTGATGACAACATCCTCTTGGACCTTCATCTTCTTCTCATCCGCCTCGCAACCATGAGCCTCGGCCACGCACTCGTTGCGCATGGTCTCCAGTTCGGCCTCCATCGACCGGCAGCGCTTCTTGGCAGCCTCGACATCCTTCAGTACCACCTCACGGGCGATCGTGGCTCGTTCAGCGGCCCGCTTGTCCTCCTTGGCGGCTGCCACCATCTGGCTCAGCGTCGCCCTTACAAAAACATCGAACTGCAGCCAACTAGAGATCAGTTCGAGACGCCCCGCCACCAGTCGGCGGTCGGCGCCTTGGAGGTCATCCCAAAGCCGCACCAGCGTGGAAAGGGCCTCCTCCAAGGTGTCGGGCGGAGCAGAAGGATCGCGGGACAGCGATTCAACCAAAGGAGGAGGCTGCACCGTCGTCAAGACCTGCGAGCTGGAGACGACATGAAGTGGAGTTGGGGGCTCCTGAACCCTGGTCGTGTCAATGGGAAAGCTGGGGATAGGCGCCTCCGGAGCCAGCTTGGCCGAGGAGACCGCCTTCTCCGGAGGCTTGTCCACTGGGCCTTGCGAGGACGATCGAGCGGGAGAAGTGTGGGAACCTTCACCGCCTTCCTGTACTAGAGGGGGTGCACGTCGGCCAGGCT
The DNA here is from genome assembly GCA_034509565.1 of Triticum monococcum. Classification (NCBI taxonomy): domain Eukaryota; kingdom Viridiplantae; phylum Streptophyta; class Magnoliopsida; order Poales; family Poaceae; genus Triticum; species Triticum monococcum. Next base: position 345,674,885 of record CM067847.1, read on the forward strand.
GCCGGGCACGCGAGGATGTGCTCGACCCCTCCCTCTTCTTCTTCTTTGCTGACAGCGCCAGCCTAGTAATGTAAGGGAGGAACATCGGGAAGAAGCAAGGAATGAGAAACAAGCGGAGTGGAGGAAGAGATGGGCGACAGGGGCTCTACCACCTCCCCATTTATAGCGGGAGAAGGCCAACCGACGACCCCCACGATCGCAAGTAACGATGGATTTTCTGCATGCACCAGGGACTCGTCAAGTCGGGCAGTTGCCGAGGCAGCATGAGGAAGCGGAGACGCCCACGTTCTGTTAGTTGCCACATGTCAATCAAGGCCGCATGCGGTTGGGGCCCGCGGTGCTCTGCACTTGACCCTTGGCTTAGCCAAGTCCGAGTGCGCCTTGGGCCCAGGGGCTACTATTGGTGTTTTGAGAACGGGGGTCCCTAGACTTGCCTGCCTGCGGCCCATGGCGTGGCTCCTCTAGCGGCCTGGTACATCTTATCTTCACCAATAAACACTCAAGACCCTTGTGACGGGCCAAGCCTCGCGATGTAGACGACACAAGACCTCCTTAGGGGCAGCCTCGCTAGGCTGGCTCACGAGGAGCGGAGAGATCAAGGCGAGGGGCACCTATTGAGGTTCCCGTGACGTGAGCCATGACGACCAGGGCCAGCGGGTGCCAGGCGGGCGCCAGCGGGCATAGATCACCATTTGCCTCTTTGGTGCTAAGGGAGCAGGCATAGGCGAGGAGTCCCTAAGCATCAGGCAAAGGTTTCCATATCGGTGCAACAAGACCAAGACTAGCAGGACGAAGGTCATCGTGGAGCCCATGACGGTGTCACCACCAGAGCCTTTGGCAGGCGAAGACCACCTTTTGTCTGGATGGCTTGTACTAGCTGTCCCCCTTCAAAATGGCCGTTGTGGGATCCCTTCCTGCCTAATATTTGGGAAGAGGACCATGGCCCCTATAAATAGGACTAGCCACCACCGTAGGGAGGGATCTCATCTTCGATCCGATCCATTCCACCCACATACGCACCAGCTCACCGATCTCAAGAACACCTCTCCTCAGGAGGTTGTTCTTCCCTTGTACTTGTTCATCCTCAGCCTACAAGGCAATCCACCAAACCACACTGGAGTAGGGTGTTATACCACATCGGTGGCCAGAACCAGTATAAACTCTTGTGTCCCTTGTTCTGTGGGTTCGGCGAGTTAGGCTTTAGGATCGTTGCGAGAGCGTCAGCTGTCACCAGAGATCTTCATGCACACCCCAATGTTCGAACCTTAAGGTTTTTGCCAGAACCCGAAATCCGACAAGATTGGTAGGAAAAGACCATCGCTCGTCCCCGACCACCACTCATAAGCAAGACAATCAAAAAATAAATCATGCTCCGACTTCATCACATAACGGTTCACCATACGTGCATGCTACGGGAATCACAAACTTTAACACAAGTTTCTCTCAAATTCACAACTACTCAACTAGCATGACTCTGATATCACCATCTTCATATCTGAAAACAATAATAAAGAATCAAACTTCTCATAGTATTCAATGCACTTTATATGAAAGTTTTTATTATACCCATCTTGGATGCCTATCATATTAGTACTAATTTTATAGCCAAAGAAAATTAGCATGCTGTTCTAAAGGACTCTCAAAATAATATAAGTGAAGCATGAGAGATCAATAATTTCTATAAAATCAAACCACCACCAAGCTCTAAAAAGATATAAGTGAAGCACTAGAGCAAAATTATCTAGCTCAACAGATATAAGTGAAGCACATCTTCTAATAAATTCCGATTCATGTGTGTCTCTCCAAAAGGTGTGTACAACAAGGATGATTGTGGTAAACTAAAAAGCAAAGACTCAAATCATACAAGACGCTCCAAGCAAAACACATATCATGTGGTGAATAAAAATATAGCCTCAAATAAAGTTACCGATAGACGAAGACGAAATACGGCATGCCTTCCGGCGTATCCCCAAGCTTAGGAATTTGGTTGTCCTTGAATTTTACCTTGGGTTGCCTTGGGCATCCCCAAGATTAGGCTATTGCCACTCCTTTTTCCAAAATCCATCTAATATTTACCCAAAAACTTGAAAACTTCACAACACAAAACTCAACAAAAAAATCTCATGAGCTCCGTTGGTGTAAGAAAACAAACCACCACTTTAAGGTACTGTAATGAACTCATTCTTTATTTATATTGGTGTTAAACCTACTGTATTCCAACTTCTCTATGGTTCATACCCCCCCGCCCCGATACTAGCCATAGATTCATCAAAATAAGCCAACAACACACGAAAAACAGAACAGTCTGTAGCAATCTGTAGGTTTTGAATACTTATGTAACTCCAAAAATCCTGAGAAATTAGGACGTCCTAAATAATTTGTATATTGATCTAGACAATTGGAATTAGTATTTTATCGCTCTCTGGTAAAAAATTAAAATTATTCTCGTGAGCGCGTACTTTCTGTTTTTTGCAGCAAGGTCAAACAACAATCATCCAAGAAGATCCTAAAGGCTTTACTTGGCACAAACACTATTAAAACATAAAGAACACAATCATAACAAAGAAGAGATGAATTATTTATTACTAAACAGGAACAAAAAGCAAGCAATAAAAATAAAAATTGGGTTGCCTCCCAACAAGCGCTATCGTTTAACGCCCCTAGCTAGGAATTAAAACAAGAATAGATCTAGGTATTGCCATCTTTGGTATTGGGAAAGAAAGAGAAAATTTCTTGCCTATAGCATTTCTATTTCTATTTTGAGAAAGCACGTGGCCATTAATGGTGGAAGAAAGATTAAGAATGCTACGGAAATTTGCATCTAAGCTAGCCTTCATCTCTTTGATATTTTCATTTTGATAAAAGCACAAAAGAGAGGTCGATTCAACCTTCTCATTCATGGGGTGCCCAAATATAGTTTTCATATTTTCATAGGTATCGATGGCATACCCCTCAAGAAAACCTTCTTCAAAGATAGAATCTAAAACTTGCTTGAAAGAAGAGGGCAAGCCAACGTAAAAGCTTTTCAAGTATATCTCAATTTGATATTGGGGTACATAGCTGGCTCGGATCCTTAACAGTCTATCCCAAGCATCTTTCAAAGATTCATCAAGCAAATAGCGAAAGATTCTGGGGTCATGTTCAGCGAAATTATTCAAACTCTGATTGATAACCCCGGTAGGTCTTTCCATAGCATCATTATTTATGAGCTTAGAGAAGACAGAGGGACTATCCAAAGTACTAAAACTCGGGAGAGAACCCTTTCCCCTTTTTGATTCGGCCATGGCGAAAGAAAGGCAAATGGGAAAGAGGCGAGGAAAAGGCAAAGGTGAAGCGGGGGAGATGAAAACGAGAGGCAAATGGCAAATAATGGAATGTTAGGGATAAGAGTTTGTGATGGGTACTTGGTATGTCTTGACTTGAGCGTAGATCTCCCCGACAACGGCACCAGAAATCCTTCTTGCTACCTCTTGAGCATGCATTGATTTTCCCTTGAAGAGGAAAGGGTGATGTAGTAAAGTAGCGTAAGTATTTCCCTCAGTTTTTGAGAACTAAGGTATCAATCCAGTAGGATACTACATGCAAGTCACCTAGTACCTACACAAACAAATAAGAACCTTGCAACCAACACGATAAAGGGGTTGTCAATCCCTTCACGACCACTTGCAAAAGTGAGATCTGATAAAGATAATAAGATAAATATTTTTGGTATTTTTTTTGTATAGATTGGAAAGTAAAGATTGCAAAATAAATAGTAAACTAGAATTGTAGATCGGAAACTTATATGATGTAAAGTAGACCCGGGGGCATATGTTTCACTAGTGGCTTCTCTCAAGATAGCATATATTACGGTGGGTGAACAAATTACTGCCGAGCAATTGATAGAAAAGTGCATAGTCAATGAGAATATCTCGGCATGATCATAAACATAGGCATCATGTCCATGACAAGTAGACGGAAACGATTATGCATCTACTACTATTACTCCACACATCGACCTCTATCTAGCATGCATCTAGAGTATTAAATTCATAAGAATAGAGTAACGCATTAGGCAAGATGACATGATGCAGAGGGATAAACTCAAGAAATATGATATAAACCCATCTTTTTATCCTCAATGGCAATAATACAATACGTGTTGGTTCCCTTTCTGTCACTGGGATCGAGCACCGCAAGATTGAACCCAAAGCTAAGCAGTTCTCCCATTGCAAGAAAGATCAATCTAGTAGGCCAAACCAAACTAATAATTCGAAGAGACTAGCAAAGATATCAAATCATGCATATAAGAATTCAGAGAAGAATCAAATATTGTTCATAGATAATCTTGATCATAAACCCACAGTTCATTGGATCTCGGCAAACACACCGCAAAAAGTATTACATCGAATAGATCTCCAAGAACATCGAGGAGAACTTTGTATTGAGAACCAAAGCGGGAGAAGAAGCCATCTAGCTAATAACTATGGACCCTAAGGTCTATGGTAAACTACTCACACATCATCGGAGAGGCTACAGTGTTGATGTAGAAGCCCTCCGTGATCGAATCCCCCTCCGCCTGATCGTCGGAAAAGGTCCCAGATGGGATCTCACGGGTACAAAAGGTTGCGGCGGTGGAAAAGTGGTTTCGTGCCCCCCCTCGCTGTTTTCAGGGTATAAGAGTATATATAAGCGAAAGAAGTAGGTCGCTGGAGCTCCATGGGGCCCACGAGGGTGGGTGGCGCCCACCCCCTGGGCGTGCCGCCCTACCTCGTGGCCGCCTCGTTGCTTCCTTGACCTCCACTCCAAGTCTCCTGGATTGCGTTTGTTCCAAAAAAAGATCCTCTCGAAGGTTTCATTCTGTTTGGATTCCATTTGATATTCGTTTTCTGTGAAACACTGAAATAAGCAAGAAAACAGCAATTTGCACTGGGCCTTCGATTAATAGGTTAGTCCCAAAAATAATATAAAAGTGCATATTAAATCCCATTAAGCATCCAAAACAGATAATATAATAGCATGGAACAATAAAAAATTATAGATACATTGGAGACGTATCAGGGAGGCGGAGCTAGAGGCCCGCACATGCGTCAGCTACCTTGCACACTACATCCAGTTCCTACGGGAGGAGGAGGAGCGCCTCATCGAGCATGCAAAGAGCCTTACCGCAGCCGTGGTCGCAGCATACGGAGACGCAGAGGCGAGGAATCAGGAGATCTACGAGTAGTCCAGCCGCTTCGAGAGGGATCGTCTGGGCGGCAGTGGGCGTTCGAGCGGGCGAGCGTCGCTGAACGTGCAGCAGCGGCATGCACCGTATTGCATTTATCCAGCTCGTAAATAGGCTCCTCCTCCTCCTCTGCCTCTTACTAAGCGCGCTCGGCAGAGGAGAGGCTGCCGGAAGTAGCACAAAGCCCCACCGTGGTAGTAGTATTTAGGGGCTATTTTCTTCAGTTCATCTGACTATAGATGTGTGGTCGAACTGTACAACATACTTAAAATTAGCTAGTATATATAGTTGAACTAGCTATTTCAGTACGTGGTTGGCAACAATTGGGGAGAAGTTTGGTCATTTCAGCTGTCGAGTTGAACTGCTTGTATAAATTAAGAACGACTGCTTAATCTATGAATGAAATCTATGCTTAATTACTGAATTTTAGTTGCAAAAAATTACATAGTGCTAATGATTTCTAGCTTCATTTGACAAATCGTAGTGTAACAAGGATTGTCAAATGGCAACATTACTAGATCAACAAATGTAAATCTTTCTAGAGTGACAAATGGAAACATACCCAATATGACAGTTGCAAATCTTACCAAATTGTTTGTACGTGGTTGCACACGGGTCATCCAAAAGAACCGTTTGCCTTGAAGCGATCAACAAATCCTACGCTGCTCTCACTTCGCATACGGGTGTTCTATCTAAATCGTTTGCTATCAAGAGTTGCAGAAATCCCGCTCGGCACATTTCCTCTCGGCTTCCTGGGAAGCTGTCGGTTTGCATACGAGTGTTCTAACTAAAACGTTTGCGATGAGTGTTTTATATTTAAAAAAGAATTAAACTGCGACTAGGGCGCCATTAATGGAGAGGATGCGAGCAAGGCGGGCGGCCATGGAATTCAAAGGGCTCGCTTCCTAGTGAGCATGCGCAATGTACAACTCGCACGCTTCTCGGTGAGCCTGCGCACTCGAGGACAGCTTGCACGCCTCTTAGTCAGCCTGCGCATCGGACGGCACCCGCACGCCTCCCGTTCAGTCAAGGTCAAGCAGCTGTCCGCACGACATCTCCTACAAGAATTAAAACCAAGACACGTGGCATCACGTCAATGGTTAACAGAATTTTGGATTTACTAGAATTTAAAAACCAGGCATATCAATGTTTTGCCAGCAATTAACGGTGCCCTGGTGTTTGAAATTCATTCCCATTTCTTGCATGGGACCTAAGCATGCACCCAAGGACACAAACTTGATTTTTCAACCAATTTATATGCACTGGAGCATATGCATGTAGTTTAAATTTGAATTATGCACATAAATGCATTGAAACTCAGTTAATGCATAAAAATGTCCAAATGAACACCAAAAAATCACAAAAATTCACACAACACTCCTGTTGTTCTATGTTGACATGAGAAAAAAAATTGAAAGCAATAAGAGGCAGTGGATATTGTTTCGTCCCCAAAGGTGTGACGTTCCCTACCGAAAACCATCATGCTTGTTGTGAGAAGCACGCGTTTGTGAGAATCATATACCAAACCTGCCCCAAATGGGACAAAACTAGTACCTCGGCATGTTGATGCCGCTCCATGATAGCACGCCAAGTTTCATGAATTTCAGACGAGTTTTGGATTTACTAGAATTTAAAAACCAGGCATCTCAATGTTTTGCCGGCAATCAACGGTGCCCTCATGTTTGAAATTCATTCCCATTTCTTGCATGGGACCTAAGCATGCACCCAAGGACACAGATTTTATTTTTCAACCAATTTATATGCACTTGAGCATGAGCATATAGTTTAAATTTGAATTATGCACATAAATGCATTGAAAACTCAGTTAATGCATAAAAATGTCCAAACAAACCCTGAAAAATCACCAAAAATCACACCACACTCCTGTTGTTCTATGTTGACACGAGGAAAAAAATTGAAAGCAATAAGAGGCAATGGATACCGTTCCGTCCCCAAAGGTGGGACGTTCCCTACCGAAAACCATCATCCTTGTTGTGAGAAGCTCCAGTTTGTGAGAAGCATATACCCAAAACTGCCCCAGATTGGACAAAATTTGTACCACGACATGTTGATGCCGCTCCATGATAGCATGCCAAGTTTCATGAATTTCAGACTAGTTTTGGATTTACTAGAATTTAAAAACCAGTCATCTCAATGTTTTGCAGGCAATCAACGGTGCCCTGGTATTTGAAACTCTTTCCCATTTCTTGCATGGGACCTAAGCATGCACCCAAGGACACAAATTTGATTTTTCAACCAATTTATATGCATTGGAGCATGCATGTAGTTCAAATTTGAATTATGCACATAAATGCATTGAAAACTCAGTTAATGCATAAAAATGTCCAAACGACCGAAAAATCACAAAAATTCACACAACACTCCTGTTGTTCTATGTTGACATGAGAATAAAAATTGAAAGCAATAAGAGGTAATGGATATCATTTCATCCCCAAAGGTGGGACGTTCCCTACCGAAAACCATCATGGTAGTTGTGAGAAGCTCCGGTTTGTGAGAAGCGTATACCCAAACCAGCCCCAAATGGGACAAAATTTGTACCACGACATTTTGATGCCGCTCCATGATAGCATGCCAAGTTTCATGAATTTCAGACGAGTTTTGGATTTACTAGAATTTAAAAACCAGGCATTTCAATGTTTTGCCGGCAATCAACGGTGCCCTGATGTTTGAAATTCATTCCCATTTCTTCCATGGGACCTAAGCATGCACCCTAGGGCACGTATTTGATTTTTCAACCAATTTATATGCATTGGAGCATGTGCATGTAGTTAAAATTTGAATTATGCACATAAATGCATTGAAAACTCAGTTAATGCATAAAAATGTCCAAACGAACCCCGAAAATTTTCCAAAATTGAACACAACACTCTTGTTGTTCTATCTTTACACTCGAATTTCTTTGAAAGCAATAAGAGGCAACGGATATCATTTCGTCCCCAAAGGTGGCACGTTCCCTACCGAAACCATCACGCTTGTTGTGAGAAGCTCTGGTTTGTGAGAAGCCTATACCCAAACCTGCCCCAAATGGGACAAAATTTTTACCACGGCATATTGATGCCACTACATGATAGCATGCCAAGTTTCATGAATTTCAGACGAGTTTTGGATTTACTAGAATTTAAAAACAAGGTATCTCAATGTTTGCGGCCGAGTGACGGTAGTAGGGTGTTTGAAATTCATTCCCATTCCTTGCATGGGACCTAAGCATGCAACCAAGGACACATATTTGAATTTTTCAATAAGTTTATATGCACTGGAGCATGTGCATGTTGTTCAAATTTGAATTATGCGCATAAAATTCCTGGAAAACCCAGTTAATGTATAAAAATGTACAAACGAACCCTAAATGTTTCCAATTTTTTGCCGACACACCTATAGTTGCATGTTCACTGCAGATAAAAGTTCTAAAAATTCAAATTCCATCCTTTGTAGGGGTGACCCCATTACGCAATTCAAATTATGAAGACGATAAATCAAGTAGATCGCGCACAGTTTATTATCACCGTCGGTGTACGGTACTATAAATCAAGTAGATCGCACATAGTCTCCTTTGTATACCCAAATTATGCAATGACGTGGATGACCACTGTAACTAGGGAAATTCGAACCATGATTTTTTACGTTCAAACTCAACACACATGGGTTAAGCTATCTGAATCGTTTGTGATGTTCACATATCGTACATAGTTCTGAATAAGGGACCGTGTCGGATGACACTTTGCGCGCCAGTTTTTTGGCTGAAGCGATTCCAAATTTTTGGCTTCCGCGGAAATATCTACCTCCCCGCCCCTCCTCCTTACCAAAAGCCACATTCCCCCCCTTTCCTCCTTCCTTTCCAAGTTGAAACCTTCACTCCTTGCTTGCAGCGTCGCCGCCTCCTCGCCAGCGACCCTCCTTAACGCTCCTCGGCCTCGCCTATCCAGGCAGGTAATTCACACCCGACCCCCATCCTCCTCCTCCTTCCACATCCCACATGCCCCTACTGCCGGCACGAGCGCGACACCTTCCACCCAAATCACCGACCCCTCAACCAAATAAGTGCCGGCCTAAGCCATGGTGCATGCAGTATAGCCAGGACCTCAAGGAGCATTTGGTAGCGGAGAAGCAAATCACGGCCGCACATGCGGATGAGGTTGCGATGGGTGACATCCGTGCCGACCCCCGGATCTTGAAGGAGCACCTTACCATTTGCTAGCTACGCCAGTTAAGCATGCTCGGTTTACCTGTTGCATGTGCTGCTCCTGCCTCTCCTTCACAAATTCTAGTGAATTGTGCTATCTAGTTTTACCAGGCAATATGTTGCTCTAGTGTATATGTTCTGTATGTCGTGCAGTGTGGTGCTCACTTATTAACTGTTTTGTTAATTAGTTGTCATTTTTAGTTAACTGTTTGGTTCAATTCTGCAAATGTGATGTTCAATTCTTCAGGCTACAATTTTGTATTGTCTTCCATGTGAGAAATAAATCGAATTTATCTTTACAAAATTGTGGGTGCATTCTGTTATTGTATACCTTGTGAGGAATAAAATGAATTTGGTTGTAGTAAATACATGAGAAACAAATAAAATTGCTACAATTGGCTGTAGTTAACTATTTGGTTAGCTGTGTGATCTTCTATTAGGAGTATGTTATATTGTGCAATGTGGTGCTCAGTTAATGTTTGGTTCATCTGTTGTGGTGTTTAGTTAACTCCTTGGTTCAATTCTGCAATGTTATATCCAATTGTCGTGGGTACAATTTTGTATTGTTGTGCATGTGAGGAAGAAATTGAATTTGGCTGTACTTAATACATGAGTAACATATACAAGTGCTATATTTCCTAGTTCTTAATCATGCTTGGTTTGGATAAATGGGTTTTCCATGTGGCTTCAATTAATCTGATGAATCTACAATGTGATTATTTTTCATCAACATATTTTACTGATGGCATGCGAACCCTTACTTAACCTAATGACTAACTACCTTATATGTGTTGCAGGGAAACAGTGGGAAGCACTGAGGTTTATAATTGAGATTAGCACGTGCAAGGTCCGTTGTCTAATAGCACATTAGTGTGCAATTGCAGGAACCATTCTAGTATTTAGGTTTTTAACAAATTGGTCTTGCACATGTAGGTCCTGCTGTCAGAGGTTCTGACCCACTAGACGACCCTTTTTTGCATATGGGGAAATGAGTTGTCCATGAATATCAGTCAAGTCAAGAAACTTAGAAAGATTGTTAGGATAAAGAAATTAGCGACAAAAAACAACAAGATCTTTGTCTCCACAATGAAGAAGACATCAGTCCACTACAGGATGGTACTAACTATTATGCCTTGTCTATTTTATTCCTTTGCCCCCATTTCCTTGTTTTCAGGCCTTTCCAAAGTAGTTCACTGATGATTACCTCTCAAACCACATATATGGTCAGGAGGCGAGGAAGGTATTCATACAACACCCGCGGTTCAATATTGAAGTGTTCCTGAAGAGGATGAAGGATGGACGGTCAATCATCCATAGGCAGTAACCTAAAGTTACAAAGACCTTCAACATCAATGAAGGCTCAGTATTTGCCTTCTGCTTCAACAGTTTTCCAGATGAGATACATCTATCTATGCACGGTCTATGATGCTAATTTTAAAAGGTTATAGATGTTGCATGTGAAACTTGGTCCTGGTGTAGTTGTGTAATGGGGTAGCTGAGTGCTGAAACTATATGATGTTGTACTCTAATGTATTTAAATTATGAAAATGAAATATATTGTGTGCTTAATATGAACTGTCAATTATATTAATAAATGGATTATGAATAATCGGATAATTAGCCTGCTAATTGGGTTTTGCTATTGCAAACAGTTGTTCATAAAATACCATGGGCGATGACCTCGGGCAACGCACACAGTTTCTAGGAATAAACTGTGTTGGATCAATGAACAATCACACACGACTTTCTCTTGAAAACTATTTGCGTTAGGCCACATTGCGCAAACATTTACCACATGACAACTGTGTGTGATGGACAGCCTTTGCCACACAGTTTCTTCCACGGACCGTGTGTGATATATTCAATAACGAAAGCGATTTAACAGGAAAAATTGTGTGTGATGTACATGTGAACGGAAACGTTTTCCTTGGAGCGACTGTGTGGGATGTACATACGAACGAAAACGTTTAGCGGGGACTGACTGTGTGGGATGTACTTGCAACCGAAAATAATTTCTCCGTATAATTATATGTTTTTAGCTCTATTGTACGTATTTCCGTATTTGAGCGCTCACCGGTCGCACACGACCTCTTTTTGCCGAACGTGTGTGCCAGGAGAGCATATCCCCGACGGTTTCTGGGTCATGTGGGAAGGACCCCCCTATCACCCACACTGACTTTGCGACGGTTCCAAATGCCGTCGCAGAAAGGGGTTAAAAAATGTTTGTTTAGGAGCTCATTGTACTTGTGATTGTTTTGCTCGTTTTGATCAAACTATCGATTTTTATCGGTAGTATAAGCCATGGAAAAGTTATATTACAGTAGTTACAATGGAAAAACAAAATATGAATTAGTTTGTGATAGTACTTAGAGTAGTGATTTGCTTTATTATACTAACAAATCTTACTGAGCTTTCTGTTGAGTTTTGTGTGGATGAAGTGATCAAAGATCGAGGAGGTCTCCATATGAGGAGAAGGAGGAGAAGCAAGAGCTCAAGCTTGGGGATGCCCAAGGCACCCCAAGTTAATATTCAAGGAGTCTCAAGCGTCTAAGCTTGGGGATGCCCCGGAAGGCATCCCATCTTTCTTCAACAAGTATCGGCATGTTTTTGTTTTCGTTTCGTTCATGTGATATGTGTAAATCTTGGAGCGTCTTGTGTGTTTATTTTTCATTTTTCTTTTATGCACCATGCTGGTATGAGATAGTCCATGGTTGATTTATAGAATGCTCATTGCACTTCACTTATATCTTTTGAGTATGGCTTTGTAGAATGCTTCATGTGCTTCACTTATATCATTTGAAGTTTGGATTGCCAATTTCTCTACACATAGAAAACCGTTATTTATAGAATGCTCTCTTGCTTCACTTATATTTATTAGAGCATGATCTTTTGTAGAAAGAATTAAACTCTCATGCTTCACTTGTATCTATTTAGAGAGTCAACAGGAATTGGTCAATTGCATGGTTAGTCAGAAAATCCTACATAAAACTTATGGATCACTGAATATGACATGCTTGATTCCTTGCAATACTTTGGTGATATAGAGATGGAATATGTGGGAGGTACTAGTAAATGGTTGTGTTCAATAAGAATAATGGTGTTAAGGTTTGTGATTCCCAAAGCGTGCACGTATAGTCTCTCGTTATGCTACGATATTGGAGCATGATTTATTATTGATTGTCTTCCTTATGAGTGGCGGTCGAGGACGAGCGATGGTCTTTTCCTACCAATCTATCCCCCTAGGGGCATGCGTATTAGTACTTTGCTTCGAGGGCTAATAAACTTTTGCAATAAGTATATGAGTTCTTTATGACTAATGTGAGTCCATGGATTATATGCACTCTTACCTTTCCGCAATTTGCTATCCTCTACGGTACCATGCATTGCCCTTTCTCACATCGAGACGTGGTGCAAACTTCGCAGGTGCATCCAAACCTCGTGATATGATACGCTCTATGGCCATTATATCTTCCTCAAAACAGCCACCATACCTACCTATTATGGCTTTTCTATGGCCATTCCGAGATATATTGCCATGCAACTTCCACCGCTTCTGTTTGATGACTTGAGCATTCATTGTCATATTGCTTTGCATGATCATATAGCTGACATAGCAGTTGTGGCTCAGCCACCATTCATCATTTTTCATACATGTTATGCTAGATCATTGTACATCCTAGTACATGCCAGAGGCATTCATATAGAGTCATACTTTGTCATAGGTATCAAATTGTAATTTTTATTTCTTTTGAGTTATAAGTAAATAGAAGTGTGATGATCATCATTATTCATTTTTAGAGCAGTGCCCCAGTGAGGAAAGGATGATGGAGACTATCATTCCCTCACAAGTCGGGATGAGACTCCGGACAATGAGAGAGAAAAAAGGAAAAAGAAAAAATAAACAAAGAGAGAAGGGGCATTGTTAGTATCATTTACCACATTTGTGCTTCAAAGTAGCACCATCTTTTTCATATGGAGAGTCTCCTATGTTGTCACTTTCATATACTGGTGGGAATTATTCATTATAGGATTAGATGCACACCCACTTAGTTTCATATTGAGCTTTCACACACTTATAGCTCTTAGTGCATTCGTTGCATGGCAATCCCTACTCCTCGCATTGATAACAATTGATGGGCATCTCCATAGCCCATTGATTAGCCATGTCGATGTGAGACTTTCTTACTTTTTGTCCTCTATATATTTACCCCTATCATCATACTCTATTCCACCCATAGTGCTATATCCATGGCTTGCACTCATGTATTGCGCGAGGGTTGAAAAATCTGAAGCACGTTAAAAAGTATGAACCAATTTCTCGGCTTGTCATCGGGGTTGTGCATGATAAATACTTTCTGTTAAGAAGACAGAGCATGACAAAACTATATGATTTTGTAGGGATAGCTTTCTTTAGCGTTGATATTTTGAAAGACATGATTGTCTGTTGGGATGCGTGAGTATTGACATATTTATGTCAAATTATATACTATTGCTTTCAATCACTTATGTCTTAATATGCATGCCATGATTAGATATATGATCAAGTTTATGCTAGGAAGCATTGCACATCAAAAAATATCTTTTTTTATCATTTACCTACTTGAGGACGAGCAGGAATTAACCTTGGGGATGCTGATACGTCTCCGTCGTATCTATAATTTTATATTGTTTCATGCCAATATTATACAACTTTCACATATTTTGGTAACTTTTTATATGATTTATTGGACTAACCTATTGATCCAGTGCCAGTGATAGCTCCTGTTTTTTGCATGTTTTTTGTATCGCAGAAAATCCATATTAAACAAAGTCCAAATGCAATAGAATTTTATGGAGAATTATTTTGGAATATATGTGAGTTTTGGGACTTGGAATCAACGCAACTGGAGGCCCACACAGCCCACAAGACACCAGGGCGTGCCCCAGGCCCCTGGCGCATGGTGGTGGGTTGTGCCCTCCTCGAACGTCGGTTGGAACTCTAGTTCCGGCGCAAGGAAGCATATATCCAAAAAAATCGTGTTAAAATCTCAGCACAATCGGAGTTACAGATCTCCCGGAATATAAGAAACAGTTTGCTGCCAAATCAGGGGGACGACAAACAGAAGAGAATAGAGAGGGAGATCCAATCTCAAAGGGGCTCCCCCCCCTTTGCCGCCATGGAGGCCATCGACCAGAGGTGGAACTCTCCACCCATCTAGGGGGTAGGCCAAGGAAGAAGAAGGAGGGGGCTCTCTCCCCCTCTCTCCCGGTGGCGCCGGAGTGCCGCCGGGGCTAGGATCGTGACGACGATCTACATCAACAATCTTGCTAGCATCAACACCAACTCTCTCCTCCTCTATGCAGAGGTATAACACCCATTCTCCCCGCTGTAATCGATACTTAAAATGGTGCTCAGCTCCATATATTATTTCCCAATTATCTATGGTTATCCTATGATGTTTGAATAGATCTGTTTTGTCCTATGGGTTAATTGTGATCTTGGTTGGTATGATTGTATATTTTATTTATGGTGCTTTCCTATGGTGCCCTCTGTTTCGCACAAATGTGAGGGCCCCCCACTGTAGGGTGTTGCAATACGTTCATGATTTCCTTATGGTGGGTTGCGAGAATGATAGAAGCTTAAACCCGAGTTGGTGGGTTGTTGCATATGGGATAAAGAGGACTTGATACTTAAGGATATGGTTGGGTTTCACGACCTTAATGATCTTTAGTAGTTGCGGATGCTTGCTAGGGGTCCAATCATAAGTGCATATGATGCAAGTAGAGGAAGTATGTTAGCTCATGCCTCTCCCTCATATAGTATTGCAAGAATGATTGCCGATACTTGTTATCAATTGCCTAGGGAAAAATAACTTTCTTGTTGACAAAAGCTATCCACTTTTATTACCTTGCAGTTTATTTGTAGTATTATTCTCGCAAAGTACTTATAGTTTTATTCTTTCCAAATAGTTTCATACTCATTTCCGGTAAAGCAAATGTTAAAGTGTGCGTAGAGTTTTGTCGGTGGTCGATAGAACTTGAGGGAATATTTGTTCTACCTTTAGCTCCTCGTTGGGTTCGACACTCTTATTTATCGAAGAAGGCTACAAACGATCCCCTATACTTGTGGGTTATCATCTACCTATCCCTTAATATAGATATGTATCACACAAACTCCTTCTCCCTATATCTAAGTGTAACGCCCTCGATGCGGCTATATCTCCTACGTGTCGAAGCACGACTTAGAGGCATAACCGCATTGAAAGCAATGTTGCAAGTGAGGTAATCTTTGCAAACAACCCATGTAACATAAATAAAGGGGAAAGGATGCATAGTTGGCTTACACTCTCCATGTCACACAAATACATAAATAAGTCATTACATTACTCCAATACACTCAGGGTCCAACTACGGTACCCAAAATAAAGATAAACCCCAAATGCGACAAAGTCCCCGATCGCCCCAACTTGGCACCACTACTAATCATCTGGGAAAGTCACATAGTAACGACGAGATTCTTCATCAAACTCCCACTTGAGCTCAAGCGCATCATCTGGAGCGGTATCATCGGTCCCTGCATCTGGTTTAAGAAGGAATCTGTGAGTCACGGGGACTCAGCAATCTCACACCCTCGCGATCAAGACTATTTAAGCTTCTAGGTAAGGCAAGGTATGATGAGGAGCTGCAGCAAGCGACTAGCATATATGCTGGCTAACCTATTCGTAAAAGAGAGCGAGAAGAGAAGGCAAAAGCACGGTCGAACAACTATGATCAAGAAGTGATCCTAGAACAACCTACGTCAAGCATTACTCCAACACCGTGTTCACTTCCCGGACTTCGCCGAGAAGAGACCATCACGGTTACACACGCGGTTGGTGCATTTTAATTAAGTTAAGTTTCAAGTTATCTACAACTAGACATTAACAAATTCCCGTCTACCCATAACCGCATGCATGGCTTTCAAAAGTTCAAATCCCTATAGGGAGTCCCAACTTAGCCCATCACAAGCTCTCATGGTCAACGAAGGATATTCCTTCTCCCAAGACAATCCAATCAGACTCGGCATCCCGGTTACAAGACATCCTCGACAATGGTAAAACAAGTCCAGCAACACCGCCCGAATGTGCCGACAAATCCCGATAGGAGCTGCACATATCTCGTTCTCAGGGCACACTCAGATAGGTCAAGATACGAGTAAAACCAACCCTCGAGTTTCCCCGAGGTGGCCCCGCTGGCTGCCCAGTTCGGACCAACACTCAGAGGAGCACTGGCCTAGGGGGGTTTAAATAAAGATGATCCTTGGGCTCCGGAAACCCAAGGGAAAAAGAGGCTAGGTGGAAAATGGTAAAACCAAGGTTGGGCATTGCTGGAAAAAGTTTTATTCAAGGCGAACTGTCAAGGGGTTCCCATTATAACCCAACCGTGTAAGGAACGCAAAATCCGGGAACATAACACCGATATGACGGAAAATAGGGCGGCAAGAGTGGAACAAAACACTAGGCATAAGGCCGAGCCTTCCACCCTTTACCAAGTATATAGGTGCATTAAGATAAACAAGATAATATAGTGATATCCCAACAATAAACATGTTCCAATAAGGAACGATCTCTAATCTTCACCTGCAACTAGCAATGCTATAAGAGGGGCTGAGCGAAGCGGTAACATAGCCAAACAATGGTCTGCTAGGACATGATGGGTTAGAGGCTTGACATGGCAATTTGGGAGGCATGATAAGCAAGTGGTAGGTATCGTAGCATAGGCATAGCAAAAGAGCGAGCATCTAGCAAGCAAAGATAGAAGTGATTTCGAGGGTATGGTCATCTTGCCTGCAAAGTACTCAGAGTTGCCTTGATCCTCATAAGCAAACTCAACGGGCTCCTCGTTCACGAACTCGTCTCCCAGCTCTACCCAAGCAAGAACAACAAGCAAAAGGAACACAATCAACCACGTGCAATGCTCAAGCAACATGATGCAAACATGGTATGATATGCGGGATGCGATATGTGATGCATATGCATTATTTGCAAAGGAATGAAAGAACCTGGCCTCAACATGGAAATCCAAGACTGCCACTAGAAAGGTGAGGTGATTTCGGTTGAAATCGATATAAAGATCACCGGAATCGGATGCACGGTTTGGAAATGGCAAGCAAAACAAATATGGCACTGGTCTGCGATAATCAGCAAGTAGCCATATAATGCATCAAGATAAATATGCCACAACAGTCAAACATGACAACAAAATACATGGCAGGGGTCCAATCATGATGCTTGACAAAAGATGAACACCGTTCTATGGCTAATTCACTCAATAACAGGTTCAAGCAAGCATGGCAAAAGTGCAAACGATAACAGGTTTCAGACTTTGTGAAATTAACACAAGTCTGGAATTTATCAGCAGGAAGCAATCTTTAAAGCATGGAAACTACATGCTAAAGGAACTTAACATGGCAAATCAAGGCATGGCATGAAGCTACTCAAAGCACCTAACAAAAGTCCCTTAGTGACCTTGAGCCAAAAGGGATCATAAAATACAATTACAAGCATGTGAACATAGCAAAAACATAAACAGATTCAGACTTTGTGAAAAACTGGAGCATGCAAAACAGATTTGACAAGTAGGCATGTTTACGAGCTCGATGCACTCACTACAGAGCATGGCATGACAAACTAAGCATACATCCATCAAGAAGGCATGGCATAGGAGCTATACATGGCAAGAACAACAACATATCATGCATGGATCAATAGCAACATCCTCGCAAAATCGCTAAACATGGCAACAATCTACTAGGATCATTTTATAGCAAAAGTATAGCTCGATTGACTCAAGCTAAGGTGCTCCATAATTGCAAACAAAGACATGGATGGATAGAGCAACACAATGTTAACAAAACATCCTTACTGATCATCCTCAAAAGAGGCATGAATCACTAGGAAACAACATGAACATATGGCATAAAAACAAAAACAAGACAAGGACTTAGAGAAATTTGAAGTCCCTGAAATCAGCATCAGCGATTACGCTACTTTGCAAGCTTGTGCTAGTCACCATGGATATCACAAAAATACATGGCAAGCACCCCTGTAAAGATGGCATGGCATATAACAAAACACATGTAGAGCTCAGGATCGGATCATGCACACATTAATCATGGCAAAAATGACAAAAGGCCATGTGCTGAAACAGATCTGACAAATTCATCACATAGCCCTCTTCCAACAGCATTTAGGGCATCAAGATGAGCTCAAAAGAAAATGATGCAATGAGATGAAATGATGTACTCGTCGAGACGAACATTTTGATATGTTACACGCACGAATCGGAGCTACGGATGCAAAGTTATGGCATGTCAAAATATGCAAAAATCTAGGGTTACGGAATGAAAAAGTCAACCGAGGTTTATCTCAGATCTAGATCCAGATCCGGGCAGTTACTGTAGCAGATGTGCTTGCCGGAGGTTCGCCGGAGACGGGGATGACGACGGAGCTGAGGAGAGCTCGCCGGGGTGCTGCCGGAGCCGAAGAGGAAGGAGACGGCGTCGGTGACGCCTGCGAGGCGGCGCGCGGCTTGCCGGGGCACCGGTGTCGGTCGCCGGCATAGTGGAGCCGCGGCGGCCGGCGAGGTACGACGGAGGGTGGCGGAGCGTCGCCGGCGGCAAGGTGCAGCGAGGAAGGCGGCGGGGAGGCGCCCTAGCGGCGCGGGCGGCGGATGGGCCTCAGGGGCCCGATTTGGGCTCCCCGGGCCGGCGGCGGAGAAGGTGGCGGTCTACCGGTAGTAAACCAAGGCCGCATGACAAGACTAGGTCCAATCCGAACACGTTTAACACCCGCACACGAAAAGAGGTAGAAATGACTACTCGAGGACATAGGAGTGCCGGAATGCAAAACGGACAACGGGGAAAATGCTCGGATGCATGATACGAACACGTATGCAAACGCAATGCACATGATGACATGATATGAGATGCATGACAAGGACCACAATGCACGGAGACAAAAACCCGACAACGGAGAAAAGAAAATAAGTTAGTGCCAGATACAGCAAGAGTTGGAGTACAAATAAGGTAAATTACATCCGGGGTGTTACACTAAGTGTCAGTGCCCCCCCATACCCACACACACCCACACTTCCTGACACCGAAGGTGTGGGGCAACACCTCGATCTTGATACTAATCTATCTACTGGCTTCTCTCTCTAAAACACACACACACACACACACACACACTACCCGACACCGAAGCAGTAGGGTGGCACCTTTATCCTGATAGTAATCTATCTACTGGCTTCTCTCTCAAACACACACACACTCGCTAGTTGCATCTTTGCCTACCACGTGCAGACTCTTGATACGTCTTTCTCTCCCTCCCCCATCCCCACCCCCAACAATGACAACAGAAGGGTGACAACGCGATCTTGATCTTAATATATTAATTGGCTTCTCTCTCAAACACACACACACACACACACGATAGTGGTGTCTCTATGCCTTGCTCGCACACACTCGATACGTCTTTCTCTCCATAGCCCACCTCGATATGTAGACTTCTCGCGCGCGCACAGCTGTAGTGATGATGACGCTAAACCCAGTGTGCCTTGTTTTTACCGGCCTCATGTGATAGTTTTCACCCTGTTTTCTGTTAATTAACCAGGAAACCTTTTCTTTGTTACTACTAGTGAATTTGAGATCATTCGGAGCAGAATAAAATATGTCACTTCAACCCAATTATCATAGTAACTATTTAAAAAGAAACTATCAAGATGCCTGTGCGTTGCATGGAACATCAACATGTATTTGTATGAGTACTTTATCTTGTCAGAGAGAAGGATGAACGAGGGAAGGCCTTATTTGCAAATGAGGAGAGGAGTGTGGGTATCTTTTTGCAAAATTGCCATAGTTTCCTTCCTATCCGTCGGATATAAGTGGGACGGCCTATATTGCAGGATGGCAGGCATACCATCATCAGGAACTCTGTTTTCTACTCCCTCCATTCCTAAATATTTGTCTTTTTAGGGATTTCAACAAGTGACTACAAACGGAGCAAAATGAGTGAATCTACACTCTAAAATATGTCTATATACATCCATATGTGGTAGTCCATTTAAATCTCAAAAAGACAAATATATACACTACAAAAAGACGCATCCGTGACATTGTGGGCTTAATGAAAAAAAATTCTATCATACTTATGACACTTCTATGACGATAATTGTGACAAAACCCGGTATCATCATATATGTGGTGGGGTCCTACTTCTATGACAAAAAATCATGACAGAAATGGGCTTTTCGTCCTGGGCGGGCCGGAGATGCAGCTGCATGACATTCTTTGGGCTGTCCATGACGGAAAAACCCGTGGTAGAAGCAAGGGGAGGAAAATATCGGGGTGTTCCCGGTTACGGTGGGTGGTCGAGGCCGAGCGATGTGCGTTTCTCTCGTACACGCACGTGCGTGGGTGCGAGGCGTTGGGCTCTAACTGAACCCGAGCGATTGCACTGGAGGCTACGCGTTACTGAACCCGAGCGATCGATCGATGGCTATTAACTGAACCCGGTCGAGCGATTCCTTTGCTACTGCTGCTAACTGAAGCCGATCGATGCTGCCTCTGGATGAACAGTGAGCGTTGCTAGGGGGGTTTGGATGAACAATTCCCGGTGGGGGTGGATGAACAGGACCCCATGGTGTTGCCTCTGGATGAACAGGACCCCGATTGATCGAGTCGGTTGGGGCTGGATGAACAGGATCCCGTGGAGGGTGGATGAACAGGACCACCCCGTGGAGGGCAGGATGAATAGTAGACGATGGAGGGCTGGATGAACAATAGCCCGTGGAGGGGTGGTTGAACAGGAGCCCGTGGAGAGGGCTAGTTGAACAGTAGTCGGTGGAGTAGCGCGCGGTGGAGGCTGGATGAACAGGAGCCCGTGGTTGAACAGTCACAGGTGGAGGCTGGAGGAGGTCGACGGTGGATGAACAGTAGCCCGTGGAGGCTGGAGGGGGTCGACGGTGGAGATGAACAATATCCCGTGGAGTCCCGTTTTGCGATACGCCACACCCCTCCCGATGAACAGGACCCCCGTTTCAACCGTAGCGCTCCAACACAAGTCCATTTCCTCCGTTTTGCGGTACGCCACACCCCTCCTGATCAACAGGACCCCTGTTTCGACCGTAGGAGGTCCGTTTCCTCCATTTTGCGGTACGCCAGACCACTCCCGATGAACAGGACCCTGTTTTGAACGTGGCCGGTTGAACACAAGGTCGTTTCCTCCGTTCTGTGGTACGTCAGGCCTCGTTTCCATCGGTTGTTCCATCCAAGCCGTTTGGCCCCCACGCGTTCCATTGCCTCCCGATGAACATGACGCATTCCGTTGCCTCCCCATGAACACCACGACGACGCAGTTTCTCCATTCCGACCTAGCCATGACACGAGCCCTAGCCATACGTACACACGAGTAGGCGTTCGAGACCCCGCCCGTATGCACGTACGTGGCCGTATTTTCTTTCTTGCACCCTGGCCGCTGTACGTACGTGTACATGCTACGTGCGTGCCTCTACTACGACACGTGCGTGCCTCTAGATCGACCAGTATGTACGTACACGCTCACGACCAGAATGACAATGCTACGTACGCTTCGACCAGTTGGGTCCCGACTGTCAGGCACTTCCTTGCGTGCAAAGATGTAGCTGGTGGGTCCCAGCAGTCAGGGGGGTGAATCGTTTTTTTTACCCGGACGCACTTCCTTGCATGCGAAGATGTAGCTGGTGGGTCCCAGCAGTCAGGGGAAACATTTTTTTTGTGAAATATGGTGGCCCATCTGGTGGGTACCCGCTGTCAGGTGGAGGAATAATTTTTTTGCGCGTAATAAGGAGGCACTTCCTTGCTGCGGCCGTGGACCTAGCTGTCAGCCTCTCCACATACAGTACTCTTCCGATGGAAGTCGTTCCTTGACCACGTTGACCATGCTGCGCCGAGAGCACCAGGGCCGTGGACGACTACGAGGCCTAGGAAGGGGACGACGCGGAGCCGGGGAAGACACGACAGTGGAAGCCCATGTGGAGAGGAGTACGAGGGTTCACAGGTTCGGCTACGGTGTGAGGCTGCCATCGCCGCAGGGCCTGGCCAGTGGTGGGAATAGTAGGGGTGGTGAGGCCTCCACGGCAGCACAGCCAGCCACGGGAGGCAAGAGCATGCGGCACGACTGGGGCTGCTTTGGGCGGCTGGAGCAAGAAGAACAGAGGTTGAATAAGCACTACGGCCGTTGGATGGACATCGTACGGTCACTAGTGCTAGAATCGTTCATATTGACTAAGTTGACAAAGCACTTCGTCCCCGTCAACTTAGTAGGCCCACAAGTCAGCCATCCACCAAGGTGGGTCCCAACTAGCAAGGGGGGTATTCAGTTTTTTATGCGTAATAAGGCGGCACTTCCGGTGGGTCGGAGCTGACAGCGGGGGGAATGTTTTTTTCACGAAATACGGTGGCCGTCCGGTGGGTCCCTGCAGTCAGGGGGGAAATGTTTTTTTCGCCAAATACAGTGGCCCATCCGGTGGGTCCGCTGTCAGGTGGAGGAATAATTATTTTCCGTGTATCGAGGAGGAACTTCCTTCCGGCTGCCGTGGACCCAGCTTTCGGCCTCTCCGTGTATAGTACTCTTCCGATGGATGTCATTCCTTGACCATGTTGACCACGCCGCGCCAAGAGCACCAGGGCGTTGGACGACGGCGAGGCCAAGGAAGGGGACGACGCGGAGCCGGGGAAGACGCGATAGTGGATGCCCACGCGTAGAGGAGTATGAGGGTTCACTGGTTCGCTCTGGTGTGAGGCTGCCGTCACCGCAGAATAACAGGGGGTGTGGGTGAGTAGAGGGATGGCCTGGCCAACGGTGGGAATAGTAGGGGGCAGCGAGGCCTCCGCCACATTGCTGCCGGCCACGGGAGGCAGGAGCACGAGGCACGGCCGGCGCTAGTTTGGGCGGCTGGAGCAAGAATACCAGAGGTTGAAGAAGCACTAAGGCCTTTGGATGGACATCGTACAGTCACCGGAGCTAGAATCATGCATATTGACTAAGTTGACAAAGCCCTCCGTCCCCGTCAACTTAGTAGGCCCACAAGTTAGCCTGCCACTATACTGGGTCCCAGCTAGCAGGGGGAGTGTTCATTTTTGTTCTGCATAATAAGGAGGCACTTCCTTGCGTGCGAAGATATAGCTGGTGGGTCCAAGCTTTCAGCGGCAGTAATTTTTTTTGACGAAATACAGAGACCCTTTCAGTGGGTCCCAGATGTCAGGTGGAGGAATCATTATTTTGAGCGTAATAAGGAGGCATTTCCTTGCATGCGGCCGTGGATCCAGCTGTCAGCCTCTCCACGTACAGTCCACTTCAGATGCATGTCGGTCGTTGACCACGTCGACCCTGCCGCGCCGAGAGCACTAGGGCGATGGACAACGGTGAGGCCTAGGAAGGGAACGACATGGAGGTAGGGAAGAGTCGGCAGTTGTTTGCCACGCGGAGGGGAGTATGACTGTACGAGGTTTACTGGTTCGTTTGCCGTTGCCAGAGAATAAAAGTAGGTGTGGGTGAGTAGAGGGATGGCTAGGCCAGCGATGGGAGTATGGTGGCGCGGTGAAGCCTGCGTGGTAGCACAGCCGGCCGTGGGGAGGAGGGAGTAGGCAGTCTCGCCGGCGCTTGTTTGAGCGGCTGGAGCAGGAAGAGCAGAGATTAAAGAAGCACGACGGCCGTTGGATGGACATCCAACAGTCACTACTTGTGTGTCAACCTTTTTTTAGGAAAGCCTCAAATCTATGGAAAACAGCATACAACCCATCGGCCATTATTTCTAATAATTTATAGCCCATTTGCTAATTCTTAAGGTTTCTTTGGAGCCCATATTCTTTTTGTTAGCATAACAGCCCATATTGTGGCCACAGTTAAAAAATTATGCGAAATTTTGCATATTTCGGTGCTGTCCGAACTGTTTTTAATCCTGAAATTTCGAGTCACATTCAAACTGATTTTAAAAATAAATTTATATCAATATAAAATCCAACAAATTGTCCATGCATAAAAATAAATGGAATTTAAAATCTCGAAATGCAAAAAAAGAAATTTGAAACTAATTGCCGGTTTGATGTGTTTAAAAAATGTATAGCCCATTTCTCATTACTGATAGGCCATTTTCTCGTCCAGCCGAATGAAGCTCTCCTCGTCTTGAAAGATTTGCAGCCCAACAGGCCTGACAAAGCGACTTACTTGGCAAATCACAAAAAAACTGGGCTAGCCATTTTCAGAAAGAAAGAAAACTACGGGGCTAGTGTGTGGTAAACATAAAAGAGAAGCCTGTCTAGACAGGCCAGAGTGCCCCGTACAACCCAGTTGACACCCT
Organism: Triticum monococcum; assembly: GCA_034509565.1. Taxonomy (NCBI): domain Eukaryota; kingdom Viridiplantae; phylum Streptophyta; class Magnoliopsida; order Poales; family Poaceae; genus Triticum; species Triticum monococcum. The sequence continues at coordinate 345,699,649 of CM067847.1, forward strand.
GCTTCCGTCTCAAAAACAAATTAGATAAATGCCACTCCAATTATGGCGATTCATAAAAATGCCACTGCAATTTCCAAACTTTGAAAAATGCCACTACAATTTTTGCAAACTTTGGAAAACGCCACTGCAATTTGCAAACTTTGAAAAATGCCACTCCAGACTTCAAAAAATGCCACTGGAACAATGGCATGAAATGGCATTTTTCGATGTTTGGAAATTGCAGTGGCATTTCTCAGAAACACCAGATTTGCAGTGGCATTTATCAAATTAACCCAAAACAAAAATAACTGGGCGAGCTGCTGGGTCCCTGGTGTCAGTCGCTCGTTGTGCAATTCTCTTGTTTATTGACTACGTTGACAATGGCATGGGACCCAGATGTGAGAAATCCATTAGGAGGATCCATTTTTTTATTGGCTTGAAATAAGGGAGGCACGTGCTTGCGTACTGCCATGACCTTGGCGGGTCCCTGGTGTCATCCTCTCCACGTACAATCATCTCCTGATTGTGCACGCATCAACTTGGTAGGCCCACAAGTCAGACTCTAAACCCGTGGAGGACAACCACAACCCATTTAAAAAATAATAGCCCATTTCATACGTTCAAACGGAAAGTTCAACATTCAGAGCAAAGTAACATGTCTGATCCACATATAGAGTACTGAACTTCCACGTTAACAACCATCATAGCCAAGTTAACTATCTACTCCCACTAGTACTCTAGTAGCATACAAGTACTAACTTACTCTTAGCTAACTAGACGATGTCGGCCGCCATCTGCGGTACACGCTAAACGCCGGCACCAGCGTCCTCCACCTCACCTCGGACTTGCCAGAGGTGCGATAGAGCGCGTTGCTAGAACGCGTTGACCCTTTCCATGCTGGTGTGGTCCACCGGAGCTTTGGCTTCTAAGCGGGAAACCCACTTGACGAGATGGTTGTAAAAATCAGTGTCATGAACGTGTGCATGCCCGGCAGCCTCCAGGGCTATTTGCCAGGCGCCGGCCTCCTTGTAGTCAGCCCAGTTGCGGGCACTCCGCTCGTGACTCAGAGCATCGGTGCGCTGTTGCTCCATGTCCTAGTGGCAGCGCAAATCGGCGATACGCTGCTCCTCCGCCAAGCGGTCACGCTCCAACAACTCCTGCTCCTCTGCCAGGCGGTCGTGCTCCAACAAGTCCTCGATCTCCGCATTGCCATCTAAAGACCGATAGAATGCCTCCTCCCTCCGTCTGCCTTCCGGTGAAAAACCGAACACGAGTTCTTGCGGTGACCGTCTCTAGCCTCGCCTATCACGGACAGGCAGGGGCATGGAGGACGTGGAGAGAGCGAGGATAAGTGGCAAGCAACGTCGGGCTGGTGGGGGCTTATGAGGATAGGGCGAGTTGGGTCATAGTGCCACCATAGAAGGCCAGGAAACATTACTTATAGGCGGAAGGTAGCACGACGGCCATCGGAATTCAATGCATAATTAGGAAGGCATGGCTTAGCGCGCCAGCTTGCCGTGGAAAACTAGAGAAACTGAAATTCTGACTGTGCCGTCCTGTCCCGTCTGTGCTTGGTCGCACGCCAGCATGACGGTCAAACGAGTGCACTCGAATCATCTCCCTCCTTGTCAATAATGATTCCAAGGATTTAAAAGGCCCGCAACAATTAAAGCACATCTTTTTTCGCATCAGTTAGCTACCTTAATTACGGCCGGCTGCATGCAGGCACTCAAAATCGCTCGCAGCTAGTACGCGGAGCAGCATGCAACGAGTCGCAGCCAAGGGCATTAGTTGACGAACTTTAGCTAGGAGATAAGGCATTTGCGAACGTTTTCGTTGGCAGTTTCTTCAGATTCACATGGCATTTTCTTTAGAGTTGCTTGTTAGTTTCTTCAGAGGTAGGCATTTTTATTCAAAAAACTGGCACTTCGGATCTTGCGTCGCAATTAAAACTGCTAGGAGCGCATTAGTAGGCTAGCTAGTGATCGATCAGTAACTTGTAAACACTGAGCGAACAGATATAAGGGACTGTTAATGCATCTCAATGATTCACAGATCATAAACAAATATGTATCTCCAAAAGCAAAGATCAACCACAACTAAAACCAACAAGTACGATTCCCATACATAAGATCAACATGTGAATGCATCTAAATGATTCACAGATCATATACAAATATGTAGCTCTAAAAGCAAAGATCTAGAAAAAACGTATGCTCTTCCTACTAACATGGATGCTTCTCTTGGCCAACATTCAGTACAGACTGAAAGAAAAATTTGTTTGTGACGTCTACAATTCCTCTTGCAAACGTAAGTTGTTTCACCAATAGCTGGAACCATGAGAATGAACCACACATGATGGAGGAACATCCACTGCAATATGATTTGGTCTTCTCTTGATCACATAGCGAGACTATTTTCGGAATACAAACTTTAACTTAGGAAAAATGATGCCCATTGTATAATCGGACCAAAGCAATCAAGCACCTAGTGTTGGCCAATAAATAGTACAGTACTACTTTTCTGCAGTCCATGAAGTGACTATCTAATCTTTTCGTGTCTATTTTCAAATGGCGCTGCATGCAGTGACTATACTATTCTCTTGTGCAGTTCAACCAAAATTGTGGTCACTTTGTGTGTTTGCCAAATAGCAACGGGCAGACATCTCTGTCTGCACAAATATCAAGCAGCTAGTAAACATATACCCCACCTTGTATTTTTGGTTTAAACATGTCCCTTCCGCTTACCATATGTCATGTTTTGCACTCGACAATTTGATACAATCATGTTTTGCCCTGGACAATTTCATACTGAATTGATTTGCTTGTTCAGAGCAGAAATATAGCGCCTATTCTTCATCAGACCAAGGATATCCATGTTCATATTGATGGAAGAGGTGAAATTGATACAACCGAAATTGAGCATCCAATCATTGAATCATGTCCTGCACCTCCAATGTAGGTCCACGCTGCCAATAAATTCACATGCAAACCACTAGTATTACTATCTAATGACAGTACAAAAAGAGTAGCAAGATAGTAGCAAACCATGTACCTTCTTAATGAACAGCTCATAGTGCCACCAATTGGATATAAAGGTTTGGAAGAAAACATGCTCCTAATGTTGAACCGGTTGGACTTTTTGTGCAGTTGCACTAAAATCGAGCATCCCTATTTGCATAGATATTGAAAGTGTGATTACTATAAAAGTGGCACTAGTTGAAGCATAGACTCACAAATATAAGCTTTCCAATTCCTTAATGAGAAAAGGTAGCAAGACTGTTTCTAATGACCTGTTTGAAGGAATAAATAAGGCAACAACGGCTGATGTCAGAAAGGCATATATAGTTCTTTCTGAAAGAATGATCGATTCCTGACCTTTCCTCTTCTTTTAAGCATATTTTGTGCAGTTCAACTAAAATAAAATGCCATCACCACCTTGACAATTCAGTGACACTGTACAAAAGGAAATGACTTAACATTACATCATGATGTCAGGTATGTAGTCGACATGCATTAGAGACAAACTTACATACCTCCTCCGGTAACATAATGAACATTAATTTTAACAAAGGTGTGAATAGCTTTACCGGGATAATTTGAGTGAACTCTATACCCTCGGTTCCTTAATATAAGACGTTTTCGCGGTTCAGTTTAAAGTACCCAAACATCTAGTATTTAGAAAAATAGGTAGTAGTTTTCTTGAGCACATATCTGGGAAAGCTTGCCACACTTTATTTATGTCCATACGCTAATGCAACACCATTCGAAATTTCGAATACTACAAATATACACTAATCCAGTGGCTAGTGCAATAGTAGAGTAGTTATTTTATTACAGGGTACAGTACAATGGTTTTAGTGAATATATTTCAATAAACTCTGGCACTGGAAGATTTCTATAAGAATTGACAATACAAAATGTAAAGGTAACACGTTTCAGCATTGGTATACTAGTTGTGCATGAGCATTAAACCAAATACAAAGTCTGAAGGTAACTAGCATTATTAACTAATGACAGTATAAAAAAAGTGCAAACCTTGTACCTCGAAGGTAAATATCATTTCAAACTCGGAGGACCTTAAAAATTGCTATCCCAATCTTGATAGTCGATCAAACAGAAAAACTTGATTGAACGAATCAAGAGAACAGCCGGAGGAGGAGGTGCCCACTCTTGACCTTTCCTCTTGTCTTCATAATTTTTTGTGCAGTTTAACCAAAATAAAATGACATCAGCGCCTTGGCATTTTGGTGACACTGTATAAAAAATTAACTTATCTCATGAAAGTGAGGTATGCAATCTATAAGCATTAACAGTGCAAAAATCTGAAGGTAGTAACAAGTTTCATCGTTGGTATACTAGATGTGCAATAGCATTAGAATGCCTTAGATGGAAAATCTTTAATACCTCCACAATCAACAGCTAACCTAGAAATAATCCAGTGACATTAAATGGCATTGCTTAAATTTATCGGTGGCATTAGACTGAGTGCGGCATTAGTTAAATGTGGCATCACTTTAGCAGTAGCATTGCATGAGTTGACTGCTGGCGTTATACTAACAGAAAAAAGTGACAATAAGAGCATGGGAGGCCCATTCGGACAGTGGGCACACCAGTACGATGTATCTCCACGGATGCATAGAGTGGTGAGGGAGGTATGGTTGCCCAGAGCAACAAATATCCAGGCAGCATATGTGGATTACGTCCCATTTTTTTTATGTTTAGCCACCTTTTTCCTATGTGAGGACAACAAACAGATCAACCTGGTCATTCTCTATTGCGTTGTCATGCCTTTCTACCCTTCTTCAACTAAGAGACATGAGACTCGTTCCTTAGCTACTGATTTTCCCCTTTTCAACCTAGATGCGGGTTTGATGCCTACTCTCCTGGACAGTACAGTCTCCCTTCCTTTCCTTATTCTACCCAGACATGGATAAGTCTGCATGAAGTAGGGTTTCCTTTAATAGTGCAAATTAAGGTTTTCGTCTGTGTGGCCAGCAAAGCAGAGGATAGCAAATTGGAAGATGGTGGAGTAGAAAAAGATCCACATGCAGCGACATGGCAGATGAGGCAATAAACAAGGGTATGGTTCAAAAAGAGGTAGCATACCTGAGGGTCGGCGGGAAGTGGCTTCGCTCGTGGTTGTCGTCCTCTGCATGCACGACGACGGCGAGCTTGGGGACAGAGGCCATCCCGTGCGGGCGCTACGTTTGATAGGACGCCCTTGTCATCAGTGCGTGACCTCACTCGCCGACAACGAGTGCGTCAACGTTGCACGTCCTTTCCTTCCCCGTGGATCTGTGACCACCGGTGAGGAGGGAGAGAGAGGCTGTCTTTTTTAGATCTGGAGAGAGGGTGATAGTGTGAGAAGCAAGTGGGCATCCCTTAGCAAGAAAGCTCTGAAGCTCCAGCCTATATATCTTTTTTATACTACTAGTACTAGAGGTGGAGTAGTGGTAGAGTAGTTTATATTTTCTCTGCAAACAGTACTAGTTAGTCATGCTTCAAAACTGAACGGCACGCCATTAAAAAATAAAGGTCGATAACTAATGCGGCACCTCGGGCCAACGTGGCCAGATCGCATTTTGCACGAGAAATTACACACTATGTTTCGTTGACATGTGGTCCCGTTCCAACATGTCAGTGAGACGACGGCGAGTCCTTTTGTACAATTTCCGAAAGGACGTGTATGCAGGGGTGCCTCTTCATGTACCATGGAAAACTGGCAACCGTCCACCGACTCTTCGCCTTTCCCTCTCGATTTGGAACTGTTGTCGCACGATCTCCCTCCTCCATTTGCCTTCACCCTTCCTTCTATCATTGTTCGATCGTCTTCTCCATGGAGGGAACAAGCCGGAAACGACCCCGTTATTCTTGCCTCGATCTGAAAGAAGACGTGGAGGGGGAACTCATTGATTGGTGTGACGTCATCACCTCGGCTAGCATGGCAGGTTCATTCAAGAACATTCTTGACTCAACTAATAACATCATTACAAGGAACCCAAGGGTACAGGACCGGTTTGATCTCCCCTATCTTCTTCGCGGTGACCCTGCTGACTAGCGTGGGGACAAGGGAAGCCTCGCCTTGTGCAAGTTGATGCCGCTTGATAATGATACGTATGATGTTAAGATGCCATTGCTTGAGGGCAAGGCTTGGTCAAGTGCAAATGGAGATTGGGTTGTTTATATTGGGTACAATCGCGAGTGGGAACTTGTGAATGTGTACACTTGTCAGCGGATTCCACTTCCAAAAATCTCCGAGTTCCCTGAGGTTGAGCACATAGATGATCTACGTACGTTCAAATATGATCATGGTGACTGCCGTCTATGGAAGATAACAATTTCTCGAGTTCCCAACCGCTCTTGGAATTACAAGAACTATCAAGTTGTTGCTATCTTCGTCAAGTTTGTTGCCCTCCTTCGTGGTTCGACTGGATGGATATTGCTCAATAATCAGTTTCTATACACGGATGTGTACTGTGATGCAATTGAATACGAGGGGCTTGTGTTTGCTGCCACCACTCGTGGCACTGTTTTTGCATGGGATCCTCGTAGTTTCGGTACATTTGTCTTCCACCATAATTGTAATTGTTTCATCCACATGCATGCGAGTTAGCAAGTTTCCCTTCTCTACTAATTAACCTTCTTCTTGTGTTTCCAAGGTCCTGTGGACATTCCACCACCTATATATGAAAATTTTATAACCAAGAGGGAGATGATGATGGTGATGATCATGAGCATGAGGACGAGGAGGGCCGATATACTCAGTGGCGCCTGGCAACTTCCGACGGATCACCGCGTCTTTTCTGTATACAGCCCACTGCTGATGTTACTACTAAGGAAGCAGGTGTTGTCCCCCATGGTCACACTCTCCGGACCTATTCCAACACCCATTGTATGGTATTCGGGATGGATACTACTGTGCTAGCACTAACACCTTCTCCCTGGTACAGTATTGATAGTCTTGGAGCAAACTCACTCTTCCTTGGACAAAACTATCCAATGATGGTGAAAGGCGATCCAACTACTTTTGACACAATGTTACTACCATTTATGAGAAGCAACTGTATCTATACGTCGGACATTGCGGTGGTTCCCTACCCTGGTCGTGATATAGTAGGTCGCTTCAGCCTGTATGATCAGTCCTGCGTTGGTCTCGAGATTGACAGTAGCTGGCCATTCCCAGCGAAGCACTTTTGGTTCAAAGCAAGTATTTCCAACGCCAAGGATTGGTTCATTTCATTGCTTGTTATTTGTTGTGTGATGAAAACTTTAGTATTTATAATGTATCCTCGTTGTCGTTGTCGATTGATGACCTGTTTATGTAATAAAATGATATGCCTGTGATAAACTTACTAAATTTATGAATGGCTTTCGAGTCGCTTCTCTGAGTGGGTTCTGCGACGAGGCAAAAAAATATTTTCCGAATGCATAATTGTACGTGCATTGCAACAGGTTATCGGATGAGGCCAATCAACAATGGTACACTATTTGTACTAGCTTCACATGCTACACTATCTATACATCTACGTACGTAATACAACAAGTTTTAAAGTTGAGACCAGCCACCCATCCTCATAAAGAACACGTTTTAACCTAGCACAGACTCCAGGAAATTTGGCCACAGTGTGAGGTGGGCCATATGTTAATGTGTTCATAGTACGTATCCAGCACCTCGAATTCTTGATACTACAACTATAAGTAGTAGGAGTAGTAGGGTGGCATGGGCCAGAACAAGCATTCACATCCAGGAGTACGGCACACGCCACCAGCACAACTTCCATCTGACACCATATTCGTTGGAGTCCATGCTACAACAATCTCTTCAACCTCGTTGTTTCTCTAATTCAGCCGTCGCGCGGCGGGCGTCGCGGGGGTTTGCCAATAGTCGGTTTCCTCAACTGCGATCCCACTACTAAGGCCAACTCCAACGCACAACCCCAAACGGACCTCCGTTTTGCCTGGATTCTGTCCGTTTGGGTAGGGCAATGGGGTCGTGTCCGGGCCATTTCGCGGATGGGGTGGCCGTGCGCCGAACGCACGGACGCATCCTGGCCCCGTACATTTTTCTTTGCAAACACATATCTTTTTTTCATCATTGATTTTTGGTACATGGAAATACATCACCAAATTTTGACTAGAAAAACAAGAACCACAAGAATACATTTTAGAAGATATCCAACTTCCATAACTGCTCTTGTAAGTTGGATTAGTGCCTTCTCAATGCATTCATTGTTGATCTGCGGAGGCTCGATCCTGCATGCTTCTTTCTTCTTTGAGTGTAAAGAAGTAGACGTGTCTAGCCTCTATTCTATCAACAAGTGTACTAGTCTCATCTCTAGCCTCTATGCTAGCTAAAAGTGCTAGAACATCTACGAAATTGCACTCTATCAATATATCATTGTACTCTTCTTCCCAATACCATAACGTGCATCCATTCTACACAATAAAATTTTAAGTTAGCACAACTAGTCTAATCCGAGAGCACAACCGAAGATTTGGTCGAGTTCTTCCTCCTTTTGCCGACACGTGGGACATCCAGCATCTAGGTCGTGTCATGAAAGAAAATAGAGTGGTAGTTGAAGCCACGTGATGTGCATCTTGGGTTAAACTATATATAGAATCTTACTACTCTTTAGTAACTCCAAAAGAGGCCACCGAAGATCTTTATTGGATTTGTTTTTCATCACCAGCACATCGAGGTGAAAGATGTGCAGGTTCAGTGGGTCCTCTTACGTTTTCACTGACATGTGGGACCGCATATGAGAAAACAGACGATGGGCTCCACGCGTCTGCTGCCTGGATGAGAAGAGAGATAGAGGAGGGCTAGGAACGGACTCCCAGAAATTTGTTCTACGTAACTAGCACCTCGATATAGTGGGGTGGCATGGGCCGTAAGTAGCATTCATGTCTAGCAGTACGGCACACGCCACACACACGAGTCCCATCCGACACCAATTTTCTTGGAGTCCGTGCTACAACCATCTCTTCTCCCTCCTATTTTCTCAGCCATCGCGCGGTGGGCGGGGTGGGGGTTTGTTGATAGTCAGTTTTCTCAATTGCGGTCCCACTTGTAAGTGAAAATGCAACACAGCACGAATTCCCCCTTGAGTGGTGTGCCGGACCAACCATGTGGAGGTGCGACGCGAACACGACAGGCTTTTCCTTTTGAACTTGTAACTTGTAAAATTTGGTTCTACTCCATGGCGCGACCGATAGATCGAAATAACAATTTTCCCTAGAGTAATGAGAAGTTTGGTTCTGGCGCAGTTCATGCATGGAGTACGTACGAAAATTATGAAGTTGATGCGAAAGGTAAGATAATTACTAGTAGTACCATATACTACTACATGGATTTGACGGAAAGATAAAGATACATACGGATCCATCAACGACATCCTCAAGCCCTAGTGCACCGGGTCACCAACCGATGTGTGAGGAGCAGCGGCGTTGGCGGCAACTTCAACGTGCTTCTGAACAATGCCATCCAACGTTGCCATGTGGTCCAAGAAGGCTAGCGTCCTATCATCCTCCTCTTGCATGAAGTAGTCCTTGCGGACGACTTGCACGTAGACGTGGGTGATTATGTTGATGGTGTCTTGCTGCGCCAGGCGCTGCGCGGCAAGCGCGACCTTGAGGTGGACATTCTCTGGCGTGACGGCGGGCAGTTGCAGGGCCACCAATGTGTCGAAGAGGTTGTCACCATAGAGGCCGTTGAGGGTGGCAGGCATAATAGAGCCTGCTCGCGGGGGCTAGAGGCATAGGTCAAGGTCGTCCGCGAGCTTCTTGACGACGGTGAACTCGTCGAGGAAGCCGACGAGGACCTCGTCGAACAAGGAGACGAAGATGTCGTCCAAGCGGCCCCTCACCCTGGCGGCCTCAAGCACTACCTGGAGACGTTCCTCGGTACCGGGCCGCAGGCCGGCGTCATGGACCATCTGGCACAGCCGGTTGATGCTCGCGCTCATCGCCTCCATGGGTCTAGCTTCTAGTCAACTAATCTTGCGATTGGAGTGATCACTCTTGCCCTTGGGTGCGTAGGTGCGTAGGATTTCGTCGATTGGACTGGCGGGAGCCTTTATATGAGAAGTGCAGACTGCATAGAATTCACGTGCGTGTTGGCCATCTACTCCTTGCCCCTTTATTGCATCTTCCTTTGGCTTTATGACAGGTTGGCCAGCCACCCTTTGGGCCCACATGTCATACACCCAAAGGCAGGTGAGGGAGTCCTGGACTAAGGGGTCCTCGGGCGTCCGACCTGTTATCTATGGGCCGGACTGATGGGCTATGAAGACATGAAGACCGAAGACTGCACCGTGTCCGGATTGGACTCTACTTGGCGTGGAAGGCAAGCTTGGCGACCGAAGATTCCTTCTTATGTAATCGACTCCATGTAAACCCTAGATCCCCTCGGTGTCTATATAAACCGTAGGGGATAGTCCGGAAAGGACAACACACCTATATTACCATATTCATAGGCTAGACTTCTAGGGTTTAGCCATTAAGATCTCGTGGTAGATCAACTCTTGTAACACTCATATTCATCAAGATCAATCAAGCAGGAAGTAGGGTATTACCTCCATAGAGAGGGCCCGAACCTGGGTAAACATCGTGTCCCCTCTCTCCTGTTACCATCGATCCTAGACGCACAGTTTGGGACCCCCCCTACGTGAGATCAACCGGTTTTGACACCAACATTGGTGCTTTCATTGAGAGTTCCACTGTGCCATCGATGAAAGGCTCGATGGCTCGCCTTGTCGTTAGAGGCAACATCACCGCAGGGGTAGTTTTGGCACTAGGCCAAAGCCTCCGGCTGGGCGACTTTACTATGGTCGCCCGTTCGGCCACAGAGCCGACGATGACCTCTCGGGCCAACGAAAATCCCCTCCGCATAAACACTAAGCACTACAAGTAGATGGATCTGGTCCAGCTTTCGTCCTTCAACGAGCTCCTAGATCACATCGCCGCTTTGGGAATCGTAACAGATTACGATCAGATCGGGCCTAAAACCAATCAGGGAGAAATCGAAGCACCCACCAGATTGCGGCAGTCCTGGAGCAGGACAGTGAGTCTTCTTCTATATAGAAGACGAACTATGTTCGGATCTCCGTTCATAAAGAGCCGGATACTCACCCATGAAAAGACGCAACCAGCCCTCCGAACATAGCCTCGGACGGCGGCTTCAAACAATCAGAAGATGTTCCGGAACCCGGACTGTCCAATCCTGAAGGTCGTCAAACCTCGGACAACCGGTTAGGTCGGGGTTCGGATTTAATTCCACCCACCCACCCGGACATAGAGGCTCTCATGAGCATAAACAGCAATCTTAGGAGAAGGTCCACCAGTTTTGGGCCAGATTCCTCCTTGTGAAGAACAGGGTAAAAGATTGCCGTGACGAGGATGCAATATCAGCGTTCTACAAAAACTGTGCGGACAAAGGAATACTCAACGTCATCAATCGATGCCGCATACTCAAATTCGCTGACTTAGCAACCATTGTACAAAAGTACAGCACGATGGAGAGCGCCTGGGAAACTCAAGCAGCTCGCTGGGAACCATTGGTACCAGCTCAACTCCCCCTACAGGCGAAAAGGGCGCACCCTCGTGGCACGCCCAGCCCGACAGTCAAGAAACACAAAAGCTCTACGCGGCATGGCACTGTTCTGGAGAGGTGGCTCGATGGCCCATGCAAAATACATACAACAATAGACACCATGGCAACCCACAACCTTAAACCATGTTGGATACTACGACAGGTAGCCAAGAGCAGCGAAGACAACCTTATTAAGGATACCCTGGAACAACGCCCCCAGGAGACGACCACCCAAGAGTATTGACTGTCTTCGAGACATTCGCTTCAAACAACAAGCGCAAAAGGGCACTTCACGAGCTCAATGAAGTCTGCCAAATCGTTGTAATAAACCCATGGAACGACACGGCTATAACATTCAACACCGGTGACGAACCAAAGTACAGAACAGTACGAGCTCCTGTCGTGTTAGTACTCAGTCCTATCATGGACGGGTTTTGACTTACCAAGATCCTCATGGACAGCGGCGGTGGACTAAACCTCATTTATGAGGACACACTCCATAAAATGGGAGTAGACAAGAGCTGCATCAAACAAAGTAACACAACCTTCCGAGGAATTATTCCTAGTCGGGAGGCACAGTGTGCGGGCAAAATCACACTTGGCATGGTATTCGGATTGCCGGAGAACTATAGGTCCGAAGAAATAACCTTCCAAGTGGCCCCTTTTAGCAGCGGATATCACGCCCTGTTAGGGCGGGATGCTTTTACACGCTGTCGGCATTCTGGGAACGGGGGTCCCTAGACTTGCCTGCCTGCGGCCTGCGGTGTGGCTCAAAGGAGGCCCAGCATGGCCCATCTTCATCAACACAAGACTCAAGACCCTCGCGAGGGGCCAAGCCTCGCGGGGCGGACGACACGGCGCATCCTCAGGCGCAGCCTCCTTAGGTTGGCTCGCGAGGAGGCGGAGAAATCAAGGCGGGGTACCTTGATAGGTGCCCATGACGCAAGCCATGACGACTCAGGGCGCCAGGCGGGCGCCAGCGGGCGCAGCGTCCTTCTTTCCTCTTTGGTGCAAAGGGGGCAAGCGTAGCCGCGGAGTACCGAGGCATCAGGCAAAGGTTGCCATTTCGGTGCAACGAGACCAAGACTAGGAGGACCACGAGACGGAGGTCACCATGGAGCCCAGCACAACGTCACCGCAGAGTCTTTTGCAGGCGAAGAGCAACTTTAGTCAGGATAAGTGTACTAGATGTTCCCCTTTGAATTGGCCAATTGTTGGCGCCCTTCCCGCTCAATATTTGGGAAGAGGCCCAGGGCCTTTGCCTATAAATAGGACTAGCCACCCCCAGGGAAGAGGCATCCAAAAAAGGGGGCGAGGAAAAGAGAGAGAGAGGGAGAGAGAAAGAGAGAAGGGCGACTGAACTCCTCCTAGCAGTTCATCGCCCCAGCCAAGAACAGACCCTCGCGAGGCTGTTCTTCCCTGTATTGTTCATCATCAGCCCCAAGAGGCAATCCACCCACCACACACTGGAGTAGGGAAACACCACAATGGTGGCCCGAACCAGTATAAACCTTGTGTCTCTTGTGCAGTTCTTTTAGTAGTTTAGATCCTTGCGAGAGGGGGAGGTAGAAGGCGTGATCTCCGTGCGCACCCTAGTGTTCGAACCTTAAGGGTCTGCTGGAACCCGTGATCCGACATTTGGCGCGCCAAGTAGGGGTGCGCCGGAATCTGTCTTCCACCAGTCCGCTCTCCTATGACCGCCGCATCCATGTACGGCGCCAGTCGAGCTCGCGTCGCCCCGTCGCCCGCCGTCAACAATGCCACCGGCCCGGCGGGGAACGAGCGGCAAGCACCCCCCCAGCATCTGCCTACGCGGCGGAGTAGCTACACCGCAACATCGACGCCTCCGGTCGTTGCGGCCCTCCTGGGCGGCTCGCAGGCGCCGCCCACGAGCCGCCACGTCAAGCCTTTTGCCCGCCGAGTTAGCGCCGTTTCCGCACGGCAAGGGGCTCCCCCGGACCGGGCGGCGTGCGAGGCCAGCCTGACCTTCAGCTCGGAGGACCACCCCACCAACCTGGTCGGCTCGGGCAGGCTCCCCCTGTTGTGCACCCCCACCATCTGCCAGGTGGCCGTCACTAGAACCCTCGTTGACGGAGGCGCGGGCCTCAGCGTGCTTTCGGTCGAGGCTTTCAACCTCCTCTGCATACCCCGGGAGCGGTTGCGACCCAGCCGATCTTTCTCGGGCGTCGGGGGTGGATCATCCGACTCCCTGGGACAGATCCGGCTCCCGGTAACCTTCGGCACCTACGACAACTTCCGCATGGAGATGGTCGACTTCGACATTGCCCCCATCGGCCTTCCTTACAACGCCATCCTCGGCTACCCGGCGCTGGCTCAGTTCATGGCCGCCACGCACCCGGCGTATAACCTCATGAAGATGCCCGGGAGCAGCGGCACCCTCGCCGTGCACGGGGACACCGGGGACGCCCTGCGAGTACTCAAGCTCGCCTTCAAGACGGCAGCATCGGCACGGCCCGTCAACGCGGAGACCCCTGAGCCCAAGGGAGCTACGCCCGCCCAGAAGAAGCAGTTGCTCACCCATGACAAGGCAGAAACCAAGCAGATACCCGTCGACGAGGACGGGTCCTCCAGTGCCACTTTCACCATAGGCGCCAACCTTGAGCCTGAGCAGGAGAAGGCCTTGGTCAAGTTCCTACGCGCGAATAAGACGGTATTTGCTTGGGAGCCCGATCACCTGGCGGGGATCCCCAGGAGTGTCATCGAGCATCACCTCAACGTGTGCCCAAATGTGCGCCCCATGAAGCAGAAGGCGAGGCGGCAGTCCGTGGAGAAGCAGGCCTTCATTGTCCAAGAGACCCGCAAGCTAGAAGCCGCTGGGGTCATTCGCGAGGTCCGATACCTGGATTGGTTGGCCAACCCTGTCGTTTTGCCCAAGAAAGGGGGGAAGGAATGCATGTGTGTCGACTTCACCAACCTCAACAAAGCATGCCCGCAAGATCCATTTCCGCTCCCCTGCATCGACCAGATCGTCGATTCCACTGCGGAGCGCGACCTGGTATGCTTCCTGGACGCCTTCTCCGGTTATCACCAGATCAAGATGGCGGTAGAAGACGTTGAGAAGACCGCCTTCTTAACCCCGTGCGGGGTATACTGCTATACATGCATGCCGTTCGGACTGCGTAACGCAGGGGCAACCTTTCAGCAGCTGATGCACATCACCTTGGGCCCGCAACTCGGAAAGAACGTCGAAGCCTATGTTGATGACTTGTAGTAAAATCTCGGGAGGCCAAGACGCTGATACAAGACCTGGAGGAGACCTTCGCGAGCCTCGACGCAGTAAACCTGCGGCTCAACCCGGAGAAATGTGTGTTTAGCGTCCTCTCGGGCAAGGCTTTCAACCTCCTCTGCATACCCCGGGGGCGGTTGCGACCCAGCCGATCTTTCTCGGGCGTCGGGGGCGGATCATCCGACTCCCTGGGACAGATCCGGCTCCTGGTAACCTTCGGCACCTACAACAACTTCCGCACGGAGATGGTCGACTTCGACATCGCCCCCATCGGCCTCCCTTACAATGCCATCCTCAGCTACCCGGCGCTGGCTCAGTTCATGGCCGCCACGCACCCGGCGTATAACCTCATGAAGATGCCCGGGAGCAGCGGCACCCTCGCCGTGCACGGGGACACCAGGGACGCCCTGCGAGTACTCAAGCTCGCCTTCAAGACGGCGGCATCGGCACGGCCCGTCACATGGAGACCCCTGAGCCCAAGGGGGCTGCGCCCGCCAAGAAGAAGCAGTTGTTCACCCGGGACAAGGCAGAAACAAAGCAGATACCCGTCAACGAGGACAGGTCCTCCAGTGCCACTTTCACCATAGGTGCCAACCTTGAGCCTGAGCAGGAGAAGGCCTTGGTCAAGTTCCTGCACGTGAATAAGAAGGTATTTGCTTGGGAGCCCGATCAGCTGGCGGGGATCCCCAGGAGTGTCATCGAGAATCACCTCAACGTGTGCCCAAATGTGCGCCCCGTGAAGCAGAAGGCCAGGCGGTAGTCCGTGGAGAAGCAGGCCTTCATTGTCCAAGAGACCCGCAAGCTAGAAGCCGCTGGGGTCATTCGCGAGGTCCGATACCCGGATTGGTTGGCCAACCCTGTCGTTGTGCCCAAGAAAGGGGGGAAGGAACGCATGTGTGTCGGCTTCACCAACCTCAACAAAGCATGCCCGCAAGATCTGTTTCTGCTCCCCCGCATCAACCAGATCGTCGATTCCACTGCGGAGTGAGACCTGCTATGCTTCCTGGACGCCTTCTCCGGGTATCACCAGATCAAGATGGCGGTAGAAGACGTTGAGAAGACCGCCTTCTTAACCCCGTGCGGGGTATACTGCTATACATGCATGCCGTTCGGACTGCGTAACGCAGGGGCAACCTTTCAGCGGCTGATGCACATCACCTTGGGCCCGCAACTCGGAAAGAACGTCGAAGCCTATGTTGATGACATTGTAGTAAAATCTTGGGAGGCCAAGACCCTGATACAAGACCTGGAGGAGACCTTCGCGAGCCTCGACGCAGTAAACCTGCGGCTCGACCCGGAGAAATGTGTGTTTGGCGTCCCCTCGGGCAAGCTTTTGGGATTCCTCGTGTCCCATCGTGGCATCGAGGCCAACCCCGAGAAGGTCAAGGCGGTTGAGGACATGAGTCCGCCAAAGACCCTTAGAGAAATGCAGAAGCTCACTGGGCGCGTGACCGCGCTAGGGCGCTTCATCTTCAAATTAGGGGAGCGAGCGCTGCCTTTCTTTCAGCTGATGAAGAAAAAGGGGCCCTTTGAATGGACTGAAGAGGCATATAAGGCGTTTCAAGATCTCAAGAGGTACCTGACCAGTCCCCCAGTCATGGTGGCTCCGCGCCCTCAAGAGCCCCTACTGCTTTACCTCGCTGCCACTCCCTACTCCTCCAGCGCAGCCCTGGTGGCGGTTAGGGAGGAGCGCCAAGTCAAGACCGCAGCGGCAGCCCGAGGCAAGACAAAACGGGAACAAGGAAAGCCTGCAGAGGCCGCAATCGCAGTTGAGGAGGGTCAGCTGCCGAAGAATGCACCGGAGGCAGGAGATGCCGCACGCCTGGATGGTCCACCTCCCGAGGCCACGACATCTCGTGAGGCGCCCTTACCTCCCGAGGGCGCCGCGACCCCAGATACTCTCAGCCTTGTTGAGCATCCCATCTACTTTGTCAGCATGGTGTTACGGGACGCGAGGGCACGGTACCCAATGCCTCAAAAGCTCGTCCTCGCGCTACTAGTAGCCTCACGCAAGCTGCGTCACTACTTCCAGGCTCATCCCATCAAAGTCAGCTCATCGTACCCCCTGGAGAGAGTGCTCAGGAGCCCTAACTCAGCCGGAAGGGTCGCCGAGTGGAACATGGAGCTGCAGGCGTTTCAGCTCGAGTTCAGCACAACCAGGGTCATTAAAGGAGCAGCGTTGGTGGATTTCATAGCGGAATGGGCGGAGGCACCAGGCCTCAGGGACAACGAGTATCGGTCCCTCTCTCCAGGGAGTGAGGCGCCGGAAGGCTGGGTCATCTACTTCGATGGGGCGTTCTCCAGACACGGCGCGGGGGCTGGTGCGGTGCTGATATCACCCACTCAGGATAAGCTCTACTATGCCGTACAGCTCAGTTTCCAGCAAGGTGAAAAGGTCTCCAACAACATTGCAGAATATGAGGGACTGATAGCCGGGTTGAAGGCTGCAATAGCCCTGGGAGTGAAACGCCTCGCCGTCAAGGGCGACTCGCAGCTCCTAGTCAACTTCTCCAACAAGGTGTACGAGCCGAAGGACAAGCATATGGAGGCCTACCTAGCAGAGGTCCGCAGGATGGAAAAGCAGTTCTGGGAGCTGGAGCTGAAGCACGTGCCCCGTGGCACCAATCAGGAAGCTGACGACATAGCCGGACGGGCATCCAGGCGGTTGCCGCAGGAACCCGGCGTCTTCAAAGAGCGGCTCTTCAAACCCTCAGCACAGCCGACGTTATCGAACACCGCTCAGTCTCAAGAGGAGCTCCCCCAGCCGCCAGCCTCGGGAGCCCCGGTATGTGGGCCGACCTCAGGAGCATGCCTGCTCCTGACGATGGAACCTCAGGAGGAGTGCTGGATCGCAGAACTCTGGAGTTATTTAATGCAAGGGGCCCTACCGGAAAAGGAAGAGGAAGCGGAGCGTGTGGCACGGCAGGCCACAGCATACTGCATCAGAGATGGAGAACTTTACCGGAAGCGACCAAACGGTGTATCTCTGCGCTGCATCTCCAGGGAGCAAGGAAAGGAACTACTAGAGGACATACACGGCGGAGACTGCGGACACCACTCATCATCACAGACCCTCGTCGGCAAGGCATTCCGTAGCGGGTTCTATTGGCCCACCGCGCTCATTGACGCAATCGAATTGGTAAAGGCTTGTGAGGCCTGCCAGTTTCATTCAAAGCAGATCCATCAACTGGCGGGGGGCCTGCAGACAATACCCATCTCGTGGCCATTCGCAGTTTGGGGGTTGGATATTCTGGGCCCGTTCCCTCGGGCGCCAGGGGGCTACCGTTACCTCTACGTCGCCATTGACAAGTTCACCAAGTGGGCAGAAGTGGAGGCTATCCGTACCATCCCTGCTGGCTCCGCGGTCAAGTTCATCTGGGGTATCGTGAGCCGGTTCGGGGTGCTGAATCGCATCATCACAGACAACGGTTCGCAGTTCACTAGTAATCTCTTCAAAACATACTGTGCTAACCTTGGGACGCAGATATGCTATGCTTCGGTGGCACACCCGCGAAGCAATGGGCAGGCCGAACGAGCCAACGCGGAGGTCCTGAGAGGCCTCAAGACCAGGACATTCAAGAAGAAGCTGGAGGCCTGCGGCAGAGGCTGGTACGACGAGCTCCAGTCCGTGTTGTGGTCCATCCGCACAACCGCAACCAAATGAACTAGGGAGGCCCCGTTCTTCCTGGTCTATGGAGCCGAAGCAGTCCTTCCTCACGAGGTCAGGCATCGCTCCGTGCGGGTCCTGGCGTTCGATGAGGCGCAACAGGACGCCATGCGGGGGATGGACCTTGTACTAGGGGAGGGACGCCGCCGGGAAGCCGCGCTGCGAGCGGCAAGGTACCAATAGGCGCTATGACGATATCACTACCGCAACGAACGCCCCAGGACCCTCGAGGTAGGCGACCTCGTACTCAGGCGGGTTCTCTCCAGGGAGGGGCTGCACAAGCTCTGTCCCATGTGGGAGGGCCCGTTCAAGGTTGTTCATGTTTCCAGGCCAGGCTCCGTGCGCTTGGAGACTCAAGAGGGGGAGCCGATCCAGAACGCGTGGAACATCCAGCACCTCCGGAGGTTCTACCCCTAAAAGGCCCAGAGCCTGTGAAGCAAGGTGAGTGCCTGTGAAGACCTTCCCTTTTTGGAAAAGGCCTAGAGCCCGTGAAGCAAGGCGAGTGCCTGTGAAGACCTTCCCTTTTTGGAAAAGGCCCAGAGCCTGTGAAGCAAGGTGAGTGCCTCTGAAGCTATCCCTTTTTGGAAAAAGGCCCAGAGCCTGTGAAGCAAGGTGAGTGCCTGTGAAGCTATCGCGTTTTGGAAAAGGCCCGGAGCCTGTGAAGCAAGGCCAATGCCTGTGAAGCTCGCCGCCCCGTGACACTCTCACGTAATAATGAGTGGGGCTGTACACGCCCCGGAGTCTCAGGAGCGCTGGCCTCAGGCCCTGGGGCTCCCTCCCACGCCTAGTGGCAGCACTTAGCTCCGCGCTGGTGAGAAGACGTCGAAGACTAGATTAGGTGCCGGACGCGGCTTTTTCATTTTCTTTCCGCAGTTGACGTGTTTACATGCATTTGAAGTCTTATTGAAGTTGTCGCGGTTGCTGATTAGTGGTTCGTCGATTTTCGCTCCTCGCTTTGGTTTCTCTCATAAACGACCTCGCGAGGGATGGTACTCAAACGTCCTCGCGAGCGTTTCTGCTCTAGCCGCTGGAAGGTTTCATGGCCCGGGCACGTTACAGGAGCACCCCTCTAGTCCGTGCCCCTCTGGCACCGCGACGCGCACACAGGGCCTGGGTCGGTCGCCCCCCCGGCAGGGGTCAAAGACTATCTATCACTACAGGAATCAGCTACTTTGCCGTCTGCCATAGCGGATGGCAAAGGCACGAA
Source organism: Triticum monococcum (assembly GCA_034509565.1). Lineage (NCBI taxonomy): Eukaryota > Viridiplantae > Streptophyta > Magnoliopsida > Poales > Poaceae > Triticum > Triticum monococcum. The sequence goes on from CM067847.1 coordinate 345,719,341, forward strand.
CGGCGGACGGCAAAGGCCTTTGCCGTCAGCGGCGGACGGCAAAAGGCTTCGGTAAAGTAGCCTTCGGTAAACAGGTTCTTTGCCGTCAGCTACTGACGGCCAAGTCTTTGCCGTCTGCGGCGGACGGCAAAGAGAGAGCGGCAGACGGCAAAGACGGCGGACGGCAATAGTTGCGCTGTCAGTCCGTTAAGTGGCTAACGGAAGGCCTTTGCCGTCTGCCGCTGACGGCAAAATTTCTAGGGTCTTTGTCGTCCGCTGTATGATGTCATCTACACGTCACTACGTGGCAGGTTCTTTGCCGTCTGCCACTGATGGCAAAGTCTTTGCCGTCTGCCACTATAGGCAAACTGACCAAACGGGTCAGCTCCCAAGAAGCACAGGTGGACGCCACGTGGCTTCTTTGCCGTCCGCGGCAGACGGCAAAGAGCAGGTTGCCGTCGGTGGCAGACGGCAAAGAGCCTGCATATTGGCTCTTTTATCTATTTTTTATTAAATCCAACAATTTTCATCACAAATATATATGACATATATAGATATATTTCAAAAGGCCATTACAGAGCAAACATATAAGATATCCAACACATAACTTCATCATCCAACCATATATATTACATGCATAGTTCCATCATACATAACAAGTTCAACATAGAGGCATCCAACCATATATATTACAATAGTTTCATCCAACGATACATGCATAGTTCAACGATACAAAAGAAACAGAGAAAGGGATAAGGAGCACTCCATCTGTGCAAGCTTTCGTCAAGTGAATGAAATCTGCAAAATGAAAAATAAGAAAGTTAGAACAAGAAGAAGACTAGAACAAGAAGAGTATGTCATTTATGAGCTAACTTACGTGAAATGGATCATATATGAGCTAACTAAGTTGAAATGGGTCGTTTATGAGCTAGCTAAGGTGAAATGGATCATTTATGAGCTAACTTAGTTGAAATGGGTCGTTTATGAGCTAGCTAAGGTGAAATGGATCATTTATGAGCTAACTTAGTTGAAATGGGTCGTTTATGAGCTAAGTAAGGTCAAATGGATCGTTTATGAGCTAACCTAGGTGCAATGGATCGCTTATGAGCAAACTTAGGTAAAATGCATCATTTTAGAGGTAACCTAGGTAAGATGGATCATTTTGGAGCTAACCTAGGTAAAATGGGTCATTTTAGAGCTAACTTCGGTAGAATGGATCATTTATGAGCTAAGTAAGGTTAAATGGATCATTTTAGAACTAACTTAGGTAAAATAGATCGTTTATGAGCTAACTTAGGTAAAATGGATCGTTTTCGAGCTAACTAAGGTGAAATGAATCGTTTTTGAGCTAACTAAGGTGAAGGGCATCATTTTTGAGCTAACTAAGGTGAAATGGATCGTTTTTGAGCTAACTAGGTGAAATGAATCGTTTTTGAGCTAACTAAGGTAAAATGGATCGTTTTTCAGCTAACTTAGGTGAAATGGATCGTTTTTGAGCAAACTTAGGTGAAATGGATCATTTAAGAGCTAATTTAGGTGAAATGGATCGTTTTTGAGCTAACTAAGGTGAAATGGATCGTTTTTGAGCTAACTAAGGTGAAATGGATCATTTTTGAGCAAACTTGGGTGAAATGGATCATTTAAGAGCTAATTTAGGTGAAATGGATCGTTTTTGAGCTAACTAAGGTGAAATGGATCGTTTTTGAGCAAACTTAGGTGAAATGGATCATTTAAGAGCTAATTTAGGTGAAATGGATCGTTTTTGAGCAAACTTAGGTGAAATGGATCATTTAAGAGCTAATTTAGGTGAAATGGATCGTTTTTAGCTAACTTAGGTGAAATGGATCGTTTAGGAGCTACTCTAGGTAAATTGGGTCATTTTAGAGCTAACTTGGATAAACTGGATCATTTATAAGCTAACCTAGGTAAGATGGGTCATTTTGGAGCTAACTTAGGTAAAATGGATCGTCTATGAGCTAACTAAGCTAATTATGCAATTTTTGACATAAGTAAGCTAAGTATAGATCGTTTTAGAGATAACTTAGGTAAAATGGATGGTTTTGGAGGTCAGTAAGCTTATTAAGTCATTTTGGAGGAGAAGAAGCTAAGTCTACGTCATTATGGTAAGCATTGGAGGAAATAAAGCTAAGTCTAGGTCTTTATGCATGTGTTAAGCAAAACACTAGATAAACTTACCAAGATCCAGGAGGTGTAGGAACGGGGTGGCTCGTGTCGGTAGCTGGAGAAGGATCGTGTGATGCTTGTCTGGAGTTATGCTGCACCAAAGATCATTTCCAATGTCTTGTTAGCATGATGACACTCAAATGTTAAGACTAGCAAGTAATGTCCATTCAAATAAAACTCACCGTGGTCCCAGGAGCAATCACTGGCATCGGCGGAGCGGTCTGACCTGTCTTCTCGCACACAGACTGCACATTTGGGTTTGACGACTCAGTCATACTAGTTAGTAATGAGACAAACACTACATGAATGCTTTGGCTAATCTGCAGAAGAAACTTACCACAAGGAGCTCGTACATGGCCCTTGCCTGCATGTCATTCCGTGCCCTCTCCTCCTCCAGCATCTTTGTCGTCCTCTCCTCCAACTCCCGCTGCCTCTCCGCCGCCTCCGCCAGAAGTTTCTCTGTTCTATCTCTCTCACTCTGTATAGCAGCCTGCAATACCACTCACATGACCATTTGTAATCATTGATGGAAGCGCACACAATGTAATGGAGAAAGATAACTGAGTACGTATCACTAACCTTGATGGCGAGTTGCACTGGCCGTTCACGAGGCCTTATCTCAGGAGCGGAGCTCGACTGGCGCGCCTTGATCTCCGGGAGAGTGCTAGGACAATGGATAAGTCCATCTCCAATGGCTATGGAGCCATGGGACCTCCCATCACCAGATATCATCAACAGCTCTAGATCAATGGGACCCTGGCTCGGGTTAAAGTCCTCCCCTTTCCTCGCCTTCCCCTCATCTCTATATCTCACGAGCTTGTTGTGGGAGGAGATGTTGGTGAAGTTGTTTGCATCATCGAGGTCAGACTGAGAGAAAGCCTTGACTTTCTTGAAAGAGGCAGTGTGGGCCATGGTATACAGGTCATACACCTCTGGCACCTTATCCGCCTTATTGTAGCGTGCCTGAAAGAGAGAAACAATGAAAATTAGTAATTAAAGGGCTCAAGCTAGCATGATGAATGAATTGCATGAATCATGAAGCAAACCACATACCCAGTTGCGCCCGAACTGATATAAGTTGGAGCTGCCTTGATGGTGTGGCACACCTTCCATTTGGGCACGTTTGTCCTTGGCCTCCTTGTGGAGGGCTAGCCATCGTTGTGAGCACCACTCATCGACCAACACCTCCCAACAATCCATCCGATCCGCACACCATCTCGGAGGCGCCTAAGTTAGCAAATAGAAACTTCAGCGCTACGGCTAAGAATTACTAAATGAAGGAACTTAAGTAGAGAAGGCCTTAAGAATTACCTTCATGTACTGCTCCTTACTCAGGAACTTATCGCGGCACGCCGGCTTGGTCTTCTTGATACCACACAAGGCGTAGTAGTCTCGAACAGCCTGCACCCGAGCCTCGTGCCGTAAGTTCTGGAGTAGGCGCTTGCAGACGTTCTCGATAACATGTGCCGCGTCCTCCTCGTATCCCTCCTCACACCTGTAGAATGTCTGCAATCAAATGAGACAATGTTGATTAGTACAATTAATAACTAGCTAGTTGAAGATTTTTAAATGTGTAAAGGAGAAATTACCCAGAACTTTCTGATCACCATGTCTGCCCTCGTGTCACACACGACACCGTCGATAATCTCATTTGGCGGGGCCGGGGCAGCCACGTAGTGCTCCCAGCTCAATCCAAGCTCTGGAAGCCGACCCTCACCAGGCAACGTGACAAACCCCGGGAAGTTTTGCCGGCAAAGAACTCCAAGGACGGAGTTGGGCCGGCAGACACTATGATGGTGGTCCCAACCCCTGCAGCATGACAAGGCCAACGCATTAGTTATTTGAAAAAACGTGAATGCACAAGGTACAAAAATATTAAATGCACTTACGTACCTCTCCCCATCAGGGAAAATCAACCACCTCTGCTTGCGGGTCACCGGCACGAACGGGAGCCGTGTAGCACCACGCTGGTAGACGGTGCCCCCCTCCTCCTCAAGATCAGTCGGCTCCCCGCCATCATCAGCATGGCCACTCGGCTCCTCGGGCTGATCCGGCCAGGTACCCCATCCAGACGTGTGCTCCTCCGGGGTCACGTGGGCCGAACTCTCGTGGGCCGAAGACCCGTGGACCGGAGTCCGTGTAGCCTCCTCCTCGGACGAGTCCACCCTAGCAGTCACGTGCTCGGGTGAAACGGCTGGGGGTGGCGGCGAGGAAGGCACCGTAGCAGTCACCCTACCTCCTCTCCCACGACCACTTGCCCCACCTCCTCTCTTCCTACCTCGTCCCCTGCTGGGCACCACGGTCGACGAAGAAGGGCCCGGCGGTGTGGCCATACTGTCCAGCAACGCTCGGCGGAGAGGTGCGTCTGGAATGGAAGACCTCAGACCACGCTCCCGACCAGCGCCCACCATCTTTCAACACCTGCCATGACAAACAGTAAACGAAATTAGTACAACATAAAAAAAGACCGACATGAATAATAATATGTGTATCACTTAAGTGTATCATCATCAAGTACAACGTAAAAAAATGTAATACCTGACACTACTAATAATCTCGATCAGTATCATCAATAAATGCATAATCATCATCATCACTATAATCAATGACGGGCTCATAGGGTTCATTGGCATCAACATGTGCAAGGCCACCTTGACGTAATCGGTCAAGCATTGACAGGTCATCCGCAGCAGTAACCTCTTCTTGTTCCGGCTCTTCTTGTTCCTCCTCTGGGGTGATGTCGGATTCATTGTCGCTGTCTACTTCAATGTTTTGGGGTGAAGTATAGCGGTTCTTGAAACTCTTTTTGGAAAGACGTGTCTATTGGAAGAATTCTCCTTCATATGTGTCTGGGCTAATGTGAGGTTCATAATCCTCTTCCTTTGGGGGAGAAAGTCTAGCACGTGGCGGCACTTCATAAACGACATCCCAACCTTTCAGATTTGGATTAGTTTGGCAGGCCCACGGTAGATAGAATACTTGGGTCGCCTGTTGAGCCATAATATAGACATCAGGAACATCTAAATGAGTGCTTTGGTTGATTTCAACTAGCCCTACATGTTCATGAGTCCTTCTAGTCTCCTTCGGCTGAAACCAATAACATTTGAAGACTACGACATTCGGTGGGTTTTCACCATAGAACAGAAGTTCATAAATTGCTTCAACTCTCCCATAATACTCGGTACCTCCTTCACCGATAGCAGATACACAACAATTTGTTGACTTTCGGTCCGCCATCGATAGCTCTTTGCCATAGGTACGAAAGCAATACCCGTTGATGTCGTACTTGTCAAATGAACGGACCTTATAGTCAAAACCATTAGCGACTTGTCTCAATTCGGCGTCCATAGACTCTGAATTAGCCTACAGGTTTAATATGAAAGGATTGTTGCATTATGCACAAATTAGCGAATGAAATGAAATTGTCTAATAGAAATTACCGTTTGTTTGAACCAAGAGATGAAACCGGGATAGCCACCTCCTTGCTTTGCGAGAAGCTCATACTCTTCGACGGAATCCTTTTGGATCTCCGCTCCATACGAGAATATGGTAACGTATCGACTGTATGACATATCCAGGAATAAGAGTAGTTCAAAGGAAATAGAAGTTGCGAAACAATGTACCGAGAACTTACTCAATGTACGGCCGCACTTCTATCAGATTGTTGAAGATATACAACGAAATGGTCCGCCATTCTTCGTTATCCAAAGATACTGGATGTGAAACACTAGCTGGTGCGAGATTCCCTTTGAATAGGCTGAGGTTGGATCCACCCTTTTTAGGCTCGTCAGCATTGTACCGAGGCTTCGGATTATGCAAATGACGATTTTTGGCTTCGTAGTGCGCTGTTACGAAGTTTGCCGCCTCCTCTGTAATGAATGCCTCAGCCATCAATGCTTCAATTCTACGTTTATTTTTACATTTTTCTCGAAGCGTCTTCTGCATCCTCTCAGTTGGGTAGCACCAACGATTTTGCACGGCCCCCCCAATCTTGCCTCGGTCGGGAGATGCAAAATCAAATGCTGCATTGGATTAAAGAAGCCCGGTGGAAAGATCTTCTCTAACTTGCAGATCAACTCTGGCGCCAACTCTTCCATTTCTTCTAGCATGCCAGGCGATAGTTCTTTCGCACAAAGAACACGGAAGAAATAGCTGAGTTCTGCCAGTACTAGCCATTCATCCTCAAGGATGAAGCCACGCAACATCACCGGCATTACCCGCTCAATCCATATGTGCCAATCATGACTCTTGAGACCAAATATCTTCAGTTTATCAAGATTCTCTCCCCTCTTTAGATTCGCTGCATACCCATCGGGAAACATCAACTGCTGTTGCACCCACAAGAGAATTTCCCTCATAGCTGGCCTTCCAAGATTGAACCATGCCTTTGGCTTCGTCCAGTTCTGCTTTCCTTTCGGTTCTTTCATGTTTTGTAACGGCCTATCACATAGCGCCTCCAGATCGACTCTGGCCTTAGTATTATCCTTTGACTTCCCATCTATGCCGAACAATGTACCAAAAAGTGCCTCGGCGATATTCTTCTCAGTGTGCATCACGTCGATGTTGTGTGGGCAAAGGAGGTCTTTGAAGTAAGGCAGATCCCATAAGCATGTTTTGTGAGTCCACGCGTGCTTAGTATTATACCCCTTGAAGTACCCTGGACGTTGTGGATCTGGCTCGAGAGCGTTTAACTGATCCAGGGTCTGTTGGCCTGTCAATGCAGGTGGTGCAGAGTTTTTGACAACTCTACCCCTGATGAAGTTCTTCTTGTCTTTCCTGAACTTATGGCGAGGATCCAGGAACTGTCTATGCATGTCGAAGCAAGAAAACTTGTGACCGGCCTGAAGCCAACGAAACTCAAGAGCTCCCTTGCATGTGGGGCACGGGAACCTTCCATGCACACACCAGCCAATGAATAGCGCATACGCCGGCAAGTCATGCGTCGAGTACATGTACCAGACATGCATTATGAAGTTCCGTTTGCTAAAGGCGTCGTATGTCTTGAACCCATTATCCCAGGCTTCTTGCAATTCGTCCTTAAGCGGCTGCATGTACACATTCATATTTTTGCCCGGATAGTTGGGTCCTGGAATTATCAACGTCAGGAAAATGTTCTTTCTTTGCATAATCTGTCCGGGGGGAGATTGAGTGGAAAGACAAATACGGGCCAACAACTATATTGGGCTGCTGTCATACCAAACACACTGAACCCATCCGTGCTGATGCCGACTCGAGGATGCCTCGGATCTACCGCTTTGTCAGCATGTAATTCATCAAACTTTTTCCACGCAACACCATCCGATGTGTGTACCATCATCAGATTCCCATCTTCATCTAGTTCGGTTCTTTTGCCTGTTTTGTGCCATGTCATCTGTCTGGCCGTCTCTTCGACCATGAAAAGACGTTGAAGTCTTGGTACGATTGGCATATACCGAAGAACACTAACGGGGATTTTGGTCTGTGTCTTCTCACCCATACCGTTGTCTACCACAATATACCTGGAAGACTTGCAAATGGGACAATAGTTCAAGTCCGCATAGTGAAGCCTAAATAAGGCACATCCTTTCTCACAGGCATGTATCTTCTCATAGGGCATCTTCAGTGCACGGAGGATTTTGTCCGACTGGTAGAGGTTTGCAGGCATTACATGGCCTTTGGGTAGAAAGCGTCCAAATACTGTCATAATTGCGTCATAGCATTCTCTGCCCAAGTTGAACTGAGCCTTCAGAGCCATTACTTGTGAGATGGCATCCAACTGACAAAGCTCAGTGTGCTCGTGGAGCGGACGTTTCGAAGACTCCAACATTTCATTGAAGGCCTTTGCAGATTCCTCCATCTCCTCGTCCGAATCCCGAGCATCATCATAGTCTTGCACCATGTTTTCCATCCCGGTACCATGCTCGCCGATGCGACGACGATCCACCTCAACTCGGTCACGTTGGGCAGACTCACCATGAAATGTCCACACCGTATAATCGGGCGTAAAACCACTCTTCTGCGGGTGTTTGCCCATTTCAGCCTCTGTCTTCTTTTCCCAATTGCCGCACCGGAAACAGGGGCACCAGGTTTTCTTTTGGCCATTTGCAAATGCGGCTTGCACAAACCCCTTAGTTTTTGTGAACCATTCAGCGCTCCATTTGTTCTGACCAGTGTGACCGGTATACATCCAAGCACGGTCACTCATCTTGACTTTCAGAGCTACTGGACACACAACAATTATATATGTAATTCACCATGTATATATTCATCAGTTGATCTACTTTGTCAATTTTATTACGTCCATGCAACCTACACTCTAATAGGTAATGATAGGTCCTAATCCCAACCGTGTATGTGTAGATTGGGTTCATTTTCCCATGCTATGCTCCGGATCCGACGCAAAATTTCGGCAGCACCTCCCCGCTGTTCTCCTGATACACGTCTCTGCAATAAACAGAGAGGATGTGTACCCGGAGAACAACAGGGGAGGCACTGACGAAATATATGCATCGGATCCGGAGCAAAGCATATGGGAAAACGAACCCAATCTACACATACTCGGGCTGTCCATGGATAGCGTTGGACAATTCGAAAGAATCAAGGTTATAAATATGCAAATGCATGCATATTTATAACTATGACGCTTTCGAACGGGAGACACATATTGGTTACGCATACTGATGATTCAAGACACATATATAGCTAGCTATCAAGTTTCATCGGAATAGATCAAATAATTAATGGGGGAGGAGGACTTGTCATTTGTGCTCACCCACGAACGATGGGGCAGAGCTCGTCAAACGCACGGCGAGGTCGTCGAACACCAAACCTCGCAGCGATGAAACAACTGCACATTTAAAACTACACGATCAACACAATTATATATGATGTTTTTCATAACTAAATCGAAAAATATATGACCTAACTAATAATTCACAAATATATGACCCCGTCGGCCTCTGGAAGGCCAAAGAACACCTTAATTTTCGGGAGGTGTCGGTGGTCGGGGTGCCCTGTCGGTGTCGGGGTGCCGTGTCGGGGTCGGGGTCTCGGGGTCGGGGTGTCGGGTCGGGGTGCCGGGTCGGGGTCGGGGTGCCGTGTCCGTGTCGGGGTCGGGGTGTCGGGTCCGACTCGCGGTCGGGGTCAGGGTCTCGGGGTCGGGGTGTCGGGTCGGGGTGCCGGGTCGGGGTCGGGGTGCCGTGTCAGTGTCGGGGTCGGGGTGTCGGGTAAGGCCCGGGGTCTCGGGGTCGGGGTCTCGGGGTCGGGGTGTCGGGTCAGGCTCGGGGTCGGGGTCTCGGGGTCGGGGTGTCTGGTCGGGGTCGGGGTCGGGGTGTCGGGTTGGGGTCGGGGTGCCGTGTCCATGTCGGGGTCAGGGTGTCGGTGTCGGGGTGTCGTGTCGGTGTCGGGGTCGGGGTCTCGGGGTCGGGGTGTCGGGTTGGGGTCGGGGTGCCGTGTCCGTGTCGGGGTCGGGGTGTCGGGTCAGGCTCGGGGTCGGGGTGTCGGGGTCGGGGTCGGGGTCGGGGTTTCGGGGTCGGGGTCTAGGGGTCGGGGTCGGGGTCGGGGTGTCGGGGTCGGGGTGCCGGGACGGGGTCGGGGTGCGGTGTCGGGTCGGGGTGCCGTGTCGGGTTGGGGTGCCGTGTCGGGTCGGGGGTTTTTCCTCTTTTTTCCTTTTCTTCCTTTTTTTCCTTCTTCTTCTTCTTCTTCTTCTTCTTCTTCTTCTTCTTCTTCCTCCTTTCCTTTTCCTCTTCTTCTTCTCCTCCTCTCCTCTTTTTTCTTCTTCTTTTTCCTCTTCTTCCTTTTTCTTCTCCTCCTCCTCTTCTTCTTCTCCTGATCTCCTCTTTTTTCTCTTTTTCTTCTTTCCTAAAACTAAACTAAACCTAAAACTAAAATAACAGAAAAAGAAAAAAACTAAATCTGAACCTAAAACTAAACTAAGACTAAACCTATAAACCTAAAACTAATCCTAAAACTAAAACTAAATCTAAACTAAACATAAACCTAAAACTAAAAAAACAGAAAAAAAGAAAAAAAGGAAGATCACCTGCAGGGTGGAGGAGGGGGGAGGTGCAGCCTGGGGCGGTGGAGGAGCGGGGCGGGGTGGCCTGGGGCGGCGGAGGAGGGGGGCGGGGCGGCCTGGGGCGGCGGCGCCGGGCCCGGCCGGGGCGGCGGGGCGCGGAGGTGCCGGGGCGCCGGGGCGTGGCGGCGCCCAGACGGCAGGGCGGTGGGGGCGGCGGGGGCGACGGGGTGGGGGCGCCGGGGCGGCGGCGGGGGGGCGCTGGGGCGGCGGCGGGGGGCGCTGGGGCGGCGGCGGGGGGCGCTGGGCCGGCGGCGGGGCGTGGTGCGACGGGGCGGTGGAGGTGGGAGAGAAAGAGAGAGAGAGAGAGGGGGGGGTGTGGGGCGCGGCCCCGTTAACGTTACGTGGGGCCTCCCTCTTTGCCGTCCGCCACCCTTTGCCGTCCGCCTTCTTGCTCTTTGCCGTCCGCTAGCGGACGGCAAAGAGGGGGCCCGTTAGGTTGTTTTTTTTGCAGCTCGTCACTGGGGCCCCTCCCTCTTTGTCGTCCGCTAGCCGACGGCAAAGAATCTTTGTCGTCCGCTAGCAGACGGCAAAGAACTAGCTGATGGCAAACTTGGTCTTTGCCATCAGCCAGTTCTTTGCCGTCTGCTTTTTGGAAGCTGATGGCAAAGAGGTTCTTTGCCGTCCACTGGCGGACGGCAAAGAACTGGCAGATGGCAAACTAGCTGATTCCAGTAGTGTATGCACAGGCGTGTAGTTAAGAGGCGCAAAAATAAGATCAAGGTAATGGCTAAAACGGCAATAATTCCCAACATGCCCTAGCGGGGCTCCATGCAGCTGTTTTGTCTTACACAGGAAACAAAAGGAAAAGGAAAGGACGAGCCCGGCGTAGCCCTCCTCACATCAGCCCGCGGAGGCGACCCGGGTAGCCTCCGGGCCTCAGGAAGACTCCCTCTCGCACTTCACCGGGGCACGACGGCGGACGAACGAACCATCACCTCCCAAGCAAGCTCGACGGAGCGGGGGTTGACTGCGGCCACCGCTGGAGGAGTCGCTTGAGGAAGAGTTGACGAAGCTTGGGGAGTCTCGGGCGCCGCCATCCGCGCGGGCGCTATCTCCTCCATCACCGTCGGAGCGGGGCCCCCGACCGCGGTCGTCGTCCTTAGGGCAACACCCCGCGCAGCGACCATCTTCCCCAAACACCCTCACATAGAGGGTGGCGTCGCCGTCAAACCTAAAGTGCAGGGTGCACCGGCACCCCAGGCCGCGAGCGCGGGCGAACGCCTGCCAGCCACGAGTTAAGGCCAAGCCCCCATTGGCGGAGACCTCTAGCGCGGCCCACGAGGTCCTGTTGCAGCAACCCTCCGCCTAGAGCCAGAGGCCACCAGGAGCACCGGCCGGGAGTTCACCAAGGAGGAAGCGAGGGAGTTGATGCCGGGCGCTAGTCGGCTCCGCCAACCAGACGACGAACTCCGGCAGCACCCACGCAGCGCGAAAGCGCGGCCTGGGGGAGTGCATGACCCAGGCGCGTCCCTCGGCCACAGCGGCTCGCCCGCCGCCGCGCTGGGAGCCGCCACCATGACCACCAAACGCAACCGGGGCGGTCACCGGATGCTTCCGAGGGCGCCCACGACCGCGCTTGGGCGGGGGAGAGGCAAGGTCGACCTGGAGGGCCTTCCCCTTCTCCGCAGCCGAGTACCTCCTCGATGGAGCCATCACACCAAGGCGGAGCAAGGATCGGGAAGAAGGAGAAGCCAGGAGGAATGGACTGGAAGGGCACGCTCAGCTTCGTACTTATAGCCGGCGAAGACCAACCACCGGCCTCCACGATCACAAGTAATCATGACACGATCTGCATGCAGGGACTTGTCCACCTCGCGCGGTCACCGAGGCGTCGTGGGGAAGTGGAGACGCCCATGTCCCATCAACCGCCACGCGGCGCCCAAGGTTGCAGGCTGTTACGGCCCGCGGCGCTGCGCCCTTGCCCTTTCGCCTCTCGGCACGGCCAAGTCCATGCGCGACTTGGGCCCGGGGGAAACTATCGGCGTTCTGGGAACGGGGGTCCCCAGACTTGCCTGCCTGCGGTCTGGGGCGTGGCTCAAAGGAGGCCCAGCATGGCCCATCTTCATCAACACAAGACTCAAGACCCTCGCGAGGGGCCAAGCCTCGCGGGGCGGATGACACGGCGCATCCTTAGGCGCAGCCTCCTCAGGCTGGCTCGCGAGGAGGCGGAGAAATCAATGCGGGGTACCACGCGAGGTGCCCATGATGCAAGCCATGACGACTCAGGGCGCCAGGCGGGCGCCAGCGCGTGCAGCATCCTTCTTTCCTCTTTGGTGCAAAGGGGGCAAGCGCAGCCGCAGAGTACCGAGGCATTAGGCAAAGGCTGCCATTTCGGTGCAATGAGACCAAGACCAGGAGGACCACGAGACGGAGGTCACCATGGAGCCCAGCACGGCGTCACCGCAGAGTCTTTCGCAGGCGAAGACCAACTTTAGTCACGATAAGTGTACTAGATGTTCCCCTTCGAATTGGCCAATTGTTGGCGCCCTTCCCGCTCAATATTTGGGAAGAGGCCCAGGGCCTTTGCCTATAAATAGGACTAGCCACCCCCAGGGTAGAGGCATCCAAAAAAGGGGGCGAGGAAAAGAGAGAGAGAGGGAGAGAGAAAGAGAGAAGGGCGACTGAACTCCTCCTAGCAGTTCATCGCCCCAGCCAAGAACAGACCCTCGCGAGGCTGTTCTTCCTTGTATTGTTCATCATCATCGGCCCCAAGAGGCAATCCACCCACCACACACTGGAGTAGGGTATTACACCACAATGGTGGCCCAAACCAGTATAAACCTTGTGTCTCTTGTGCAGTTCTTTTAGTAGTTTAGATCCTTGCGAGAGGGGGAGGTAGAAGGCGTGATCTCCGCGCGCACCCCAGTGTTCGAACCTTAAGGGTCTGCCGGAACCCGTGATCTGACACACGCTTCCAAGCTATACCTCACTACGGATATATGAATCTCAAAATGCTCGGACCAAACGGGATAATCACTCTCGCCAGTGATCCGGACATAGCACTCCATGCTGAAAACAAAACTGCATCCCTAGCCTTGGAGGCACTATCGGAAGCCCTCGCGACCGAGGAATTAACCGCGCTACGCTCCACAGCGGACAAGGACGATGTGATCCGTGACAAACGCTCCAAATCCACTTCGCTTAAACCGGCGGAAGAAATAATCAAATTCCAGGTCCACCCAACGGACCCCAAGAAGAAGACATCCATCGGAGCTCAACTAAACCCAGCAGTTGACGCCGCATTACGAGAATTCCTGCGCGAAAACAGGGACATATTTGCCTGGCACCCTTCGGATAAGCCAGGGATCCCACGCAAGCTGGCCGAACATAGCCTCAATATATTAAAGGAGTTTAAACCAATTAAGCAAGCACTGCGGGGGTTTTCCAAACCCAAGCGACAAGCAATGGGGGAGGATCTGGCCAAACTTATCGAGGCCAGATTCATTAGAGAAATCAAACATCTGGACTGGCTGGCAAACCTGGTGACGGTACCAAAGAAGGACAAATCCTGGCGCCTGTGTGTCAATTTCAAAGACCTCAACAAAGCCTTCCCTAAGGATCCCTTCCCCCTCCCCCGCATTGATCAAATCATTGACGCCACCGCAGGACACGACTCATTGTGTTTCCTCGATGCATACTCCGGATAGCATGAAATCAAAATGAAGGAATCCGATCAAGCTGCAATAGCATTTATCACCCCATATGGGCCATTCTGCTTCAATACCATGCCCTTCGGGCTCAAGAACGCCGATGCCACATATCAATGCATGATTCAAACATGCCTGGAGAAATAGATCGGCAAAACAATATAAGCTAACGTTGATGATGTCATCATCAAAACTAGGCATGTGGAAACACTAATAGACGACTTATGTTTCTACATTCGACAACCTTAGGGCATATGACATCAAGCTCAACCCAGAAAAGTGTGTCTTCAGCGTCCCCGTCGGAAAACTGATGGGCTTCATCGTTTCCAATAGAGGAATCGAAGCAAACCCAACCAAAATTCGGGCTTTGTCACAATTGGCTAAGCCAACAGACCTGAAACAAGTACAAAAACTTGCAGGTTGCGTGGCATCTCTAAGCCGCTTTATCTCCAGATTAGGAGAAAAGGCACTGCCACACTATCGCCTTCTACGGCGAACCGACCACTTCGAGTGGACGGACGCGGCAACAGCCGGACTAGAATAAATAAAAACCCTTCTTGCGGGTAACCCAATCCTGGCCGCACCAAACACCGGCAAACCGATGTTATTATACATATCGGCAACACATCAGGTGGTGAGCGCCGTACTCGTCGTTGAACGAGAGCAGGACGGACATAAATTCCCACTTCGGAAGCTAGTATACTACGTCTCTATGGTCCTTACATCATGCAAATCCCGGTACCCTCATTATCAAAAAATAGCAGACGCGGTCTTCATAGCATCCCAGAAGCTCCGTCACTACTTCCAGGAGTGTTCGATCACGGTGGCCTCCAAAGTGCCACTCAACGACATCATAAATAACCGCAATGCTACGGGCCGGATTGCCAAATGGGCCACTGAGCTCCTTCCATTTGACATTACATACAAACCACGCCCAGCTATCAAATCCCAAGTACTGGGCGACTTCATCGCCGAATGGACAGAGGCCGAACTCCCTAAAGATTACGACACATACTCCAATTGGGTCATGCACTTCGACGGCTCCAAAATGCTGGCAGGGTTAGGAGTGGGTGTCGTCTTAACGTCCCCTACCGGAGACATCGTCCAGTACGTTCTCTAAATACTATACACAAACTCCAATAATGCAGCCGAATACGAGACCTTATTGCATGGTCTCCGGATGGCTGTCTCCATGGGCATACAACGCCTAGAAGTGCGCGGGAACTCGAACCTCGCAATATCTCAAACAAATGGAGATTTCGATGCCAAAGATCCGAAGATGGCAGCGTATCGTAATGCAATGATAAAAATCTCGGCCCGGTTCGAGGGGCTCGAATTCCATCATGTGGCTCGAGAAAGTAATCAAGTGGCGGATGTTCTTGCTCGTATTGGCGCTAAGCATGACCCTGTCCCACCTAATAACGACAACGCTAGTCCGGGCCAAAACATAAACCCAGATCCAGGAAACATCGACATAACACCATCGGCGCATCTCATCATGGCAGTCATTGCCCCATGGACTAAACCCTTCCTGGCCTACCTTACTAGGAAGGAGCTTCCTGAGGACCAGAATGAGGCCTGCTGCATTGTCCGTCGCTCAAAGGCCTACAAGGTTCATCACGGAGAGCTCTACAAGAAAAGCGCCACCAGAGTCCTTCAACGATGCATATCCTAGGAAGAAGGGCGGCAGCTTTTGGCTGAAATTCATGCCGGACTAGGCGGGCACCATGCCCCAGCTCGGGCCCTTGTTAGCAAGGCTTTCCGTATAGGGTTTTATTGGCCGACGGCCCGAGCGGATGCACAGGACCTGGTCCAACATTGCGTTGGATGCCAACTCTTTTCCAATCAAAGCCATATGCCCCCCACTGCCCTACAAACAACCCCCATCACTTGGCCTTTCGCGGTTTGGGGACTCGACATGGTCGGACCCCTTAAAGGGGGAAGCCATAAGAAAAAATATCTGCTGGTTATGGTGGACAAATTCACTAAGTGGATAGAGGCTATACCGGTCAACACGGCTGAGTCCGACCTGGTGATAGACTTCATATCCAATGTTGTGCACCGTTATGGTGTCCCACACAGCATCATCACTGACAATGGCTCCAATTTCATGGCCGACGAGGTAAAAGCCTGGTGTACTAATCTGGGTATTAAACTAGATCTAGATTATGCCTCCGTCTACCACCCACAAACCAACGTTCAACTCGACCGCGCCAACGGTCTTATTATGAGCGGCATCAAGCCCATACTAGTGCGGTATTTAAAAGAATCAGACAAGCACTGGGTCGAGGAGCTCAACTCCGTACTCTGGGGGCTGCGGACCACGCCCAATCGTACTACCGGGTACACACACTTCTTCCTGGTGTATGGTGCAGAGGCTGTATTCCCCTTCGATATTATTCACGACTCACCTAGAGTGCGTATGTACGAAGAGAGAAAAGCCGAGCTCGATCGGTAGGACAGCCTAGATGCCCTGGAGGAGGAACGCGATGTCACAAAAGCCCGTTCAGTACTTTACCAATAGCAAGCTCAAAGATATCAAATCAGAGAAGTACGAGCAAAGACTTACAACATTGGCAAACTCGTTCTATGGCTTCCGGAGAAGAAAAAGGACAAACTCAAGCCCAAATGGGAGGGTCCCTTCATAATTGACGAAGTTCTCACCGGAGGAGCGTACCGTCTTTGCAATGCATCAGACAATCGCCTCGAGCCGAACCCCTGGAACGCGGCCAGACTCCGAAGATTCTATGCCTAGCGCTACACCCCTTGTTCGTATCCTCCTCCCCTGTAGTTCCCATTATTTTTCCTCTCTTTTTTGATTACTTTCTACTTTTTTTGCTTTAAAGCTTTGATGTGGCTAGACCGCACACCATTGGCACATACATCTTTCAACATGTACACCACTTGTACCTGGGGGCTTCTCGGACAAAAGTTCTTTTCATTCCTTGAGCATGAAGCTCCTCACATATGAGTTTTTTCCATATGTACCTTTTCTTTGCCATTATATGGATCGATATGACTTATGTTTTTGCCAAGCTGGGTTGCCTGGCTCCTGTGCTTATGCCCTATGTTCCCGTTAGTTCGGCTAGGGCATAAAGGGAGCACCTCTGCGATTGTTACCGCCGGGTCATCCGGATGTGTACTTCAGACTTGGTGAAGCTGAAAGGTAGCATTCTTAATGGAATATTCATTCGGTGAATTAAAGATGTTTTTTAAACTCACTCCGTTGTGCACCCCCAGAAGTTATACAAACCATGGTGCTCACCCCACAATTCGAACTTGTGCAATAAACGCATACACACCCAGGGAAAGGAACCCTTAACGGAACTATTCTCTCTAGAAGATGTTTCTTATGATATCAATGTAATATAACATAGCTAGCTTGTCGGTGTAATGGGACACGGATACCCCGAAGGCAGTGAGATGATATTTCAAGACATCGGGGCTAGCAAAGCCCCTGAGTCCGACTGCCCGGCCGCTCCTGCCGGCTCCCCGTCTGACTGCACTCCCCGGCCGGCTGCCGACTGCCGGCCGCCGACTATGCCAACAGGTTGGTTGCCGACTGCAGCCCGACCCGACATCGACGAAGACAACCATACCGCGATGCCGTCATCTACAGTGTACCGTGTCCCCTGGGTACTGATTTATAAAGTACCCCAGGGGACAAGCATGACAGGTGCCATGCCACTATACCATGCCTACATGGCTTGGCATGTAAGCTACCCAAGGTAGCTTACATCCAATGCCACCACCCACATAGCTTACATAGCAAGCTACCTCACACTATAAATACACTACCCATCCATCCATCCAGGATGATGGATCCTCTCACGCATGCACACTAGCAAGCTAGCTAGCCATCCATCCATCCACATAAGCACATATGCTCACGACCATGAGCTTGGCCGGCCACTAGCATGCCTCATACCGGCATATACAAAGCCAGATGCCTATGGCACTGAGCTCAGATACAGCTCTAGGAGCGACTCTGTACCAGATATACCAGATACACTCAGACATGCAGGAGTAGGGGTATTATCTCTCCGGAGAGCCCCGAACCTGGGTAAACCACCGCGTGCTACTCGCATACCCGCTCCCGGTCCTATCAGCAGCAGTCCTACCCACACACTAAGCCCTTGAGGCATCTGTCGACTCGCAAGCCCCCCGTGAGAAATAACATGACATAGCTGGATACAATTTGTCTGTTCATGCAACTATGACCCCTACGCCTAGTTTTCCAGGCATACCCCGGCCTATTCGGCTGCGACGGTATTCGGAAACACTCCACACCTTCGGGACCGGAGGTTGAAGCGAAAAGGTCTGCCATGACAAATGATATATAATTCGGCTAGATGAGGAAAGTACATAGTCACTTGGACTCAAACACCTCCTCTTCTATACCTTCCAACAGGCAATCTAACTTACAATACTGTTGGGAGTATTTGGCGGCCACCTCTACTTGGTTATACACTAAACTTACGGGAATTTCTTCCCCATTCGACCCTAGCGGTCCGACATGAGCCATGTGATTAAGATCCAGCTTGGTATATCGCGTCTTCACCATGGACCAGGCCTCTCGCTCGCCCTCCCGGCATGCCGATATCTTCCACAGTCGGATATGCCGTCGTGCCCCCTTGAACAGCTCTACCAGCTCCTCCATGCTTCCTGGAGGGGGTCGGATGGCCAGAAAGCCTTGGCCATAATCCGCATCGCCTGCCGACCTTCGTCGTGTAACCGCGACAGCCCTTGCGGTAGATCACTTGATGATCAGACACCTCCTCTTCAGGGCGGTTCATCAAAACACCTGCAATTACGGCTTAATCAGGTACAGTTACCTCCAAAGATGTTATAAATCAACAGTGGACACATACTGAATATGTCGCCTCGCAGCTTCTTGTTCTCCTTCACGGAGTCAGCTAGCTGATCTCGCACATCTTTCAGTTCTTCACCCAGTTTGGCATTCGAGTCATGGAGTTTCTTCTTCTCTTGGACGACCGTTGTCAATACACGCTCACCCGCCGCTAGTTGCCTTTTGGCTCCGCGTTCTTCGCTTCGAGCGGCATCCAGCTGCTCTTGTACTTGGTCTAACAGCCGATCACAAAGATTAACACCCGGATATGCATTGTCGGCGTATAATTCTGAATTTTCGATAGAAGGAAACATTACCGGGAGAAGCCTTGTGTTTCTCCAGTTCGGCATTGGCAGCAAGCAGCCAGCGCTGACACTTTTCCAGCTCCTGAGCTAGCTAGGTGTTCTTCTCGGTAAGCACCTGGTAACACATTGATCCTTAAGTCAGTTGTTTCAAGTCCTTTAAGTCTCGGGGGCTACTGGTTATCATAGTCAGACAAAATAAATTTACCTGCACATCTTTCAAATATTGCTTTGTGGCCATGTTAATCCCATCTAGAGCAGCTCGGATATACGCATCGGCCGAGTTGAAGGCGTTAAACGACCCCTCTGAAAAGCCAGGGTCCTGTAAAATGGCCCGGCGGCACCGATGATTCATCGCACTTTCCACTTCCGAGTTGGTAACAAATACATTATCTGAGTCCTTGGCTGGAGGACAGTCCGGCTTCACCTCCGTATCAGCCCTCACCTTCATGGTAGGATTTGAATCCTGTCTGCGGGAAGTACGGCTGCTCGAACCTCCGGATATAGTTCAGCGCATCATTCTCCTGACACATGGATAACAGGAAGGTCACGGTTGGGCGTGACTGCTTAGGTGCAGGTTGGCGGATTCGTACCTCTTCGATGAAGGCACGGTCGTATCTTCGTTTGCCTTCCTCTTGGAAGGCTCACCCGGCGTGGGGAACACACTCTTCGGAGGTACCCTGGGAGCAGTACGGCGCGCCGAACATTTCCCCTTTGGAGCACAAAACGGTGTGGTGGGTAAGAAGGAAGGAGAAATCTCTTTTTGAATAAGGTGTGTTCGGATCCCTTACGTGTGAAGCTGGAAGAAGACCGGGGTAGTCGGCGATGATGGCCACCTCTGTGCCATCGTAGCTCGTCTGGTAAAACACCCCCTCTGCAAGCACCACAAATATCTTCGGATCCTCTTCGAACCCGGGATCAAGCTCCCGGTTGTGATCCTCCGGCTGTGGGTTGGGACTACAAAATCCCTCAGTGACTTTTCGCCAGTGCTGTCATAGGAAGACAAAGTTAGAAAATTTATCAAAGGCAATCCCGAGATGGAAGGAGTAAAAACGGAGGTGTCGGGCCTTACCCAGCTGGGAGGGTTGTACATAGAATACCCATCTCTGAATTTGATGCGGAGAAATTCCTTTTCCTCCCCTTTGAACAGTTTGGCTAATGTTTTAGCCAAAGCGGCAGGGGTATCTGGACCTTTCCGGCCACAGCGAGAGGCGTCGTCCTCCCCATTGAAGTGCCACATTGGGAGCCCTCTATATTGGAGTGGCTGAACCCCTCGCGTTATGGAAATTGCCATAACATCAACTATTATAAGTCTGGACTGAGTGAGCTCTTTCATCCTCCTCATCAGCTGACGAACCTCCGCGCCATCTACCTCTTCGAGACTCCGGGGATGCCAACTATGGCTTTTCTTCAGTGGGACGCGCGCAAATTCGGGAAGACCCTTTCGAACCGGGTCGGGAAGCGTCACGTCCTCTATATAAAACCATTCGGAGGGCCAATCATCATGTGCCTTCCTTGGTGTACCGGATGGGTATCCGGTATCGCCGACGCGCCATACTTCGGCACCGCCCACTTCAAATATTGACCCTTCGTGATTACGCGGGACGAGACAAAACAACTTACTCCACAACTCGAATGGAGCCTCGATGCCCAGGAAAAGTTTGCATAAAGCAACGTAACCCGCAATATGCAGAATAGAGGCTGGAGTGAAGTTGTGCAGCTGGAGGCCGTAGTACTCCAGGAGCCCTCGGAGGAACGGATGGATAGGAAATCCAACGCTTCTTAATAGGTAGGGGACCAAACACACTCGCTCTGCCCCGGACGGATTGGGGAAGTCCTCTGCCTGAGTCCCCTCATTGAAGGAAACTAGCCCTGCTCTAATAGGGACTAGGTCTACGTGGGGAAGGTATCCCTGCGTTTGCAACTTCGTCAAACGGCTATAAGACACGGAACACTTCTCCCACTCGCCTTTCTCTGGGATGGGACGAGCGGAGGAGCTGGGGACGCTAGCCATGCTGGAATGGTTTCTCCTATGCAGTCTCTAGGGATTTCTTCTGCGCCCGGCCTATTATCTATGGGCTGGACTGATGGGTTGTGAAGACATGAAGACCAAAGACTGCACCTTGTCTGGATTGGACTCTACTTGGCGTGGAAGGCAAGCTTGGCGACCGAAGATTCCTTCTTATGTAACCGACTGCATGTAAACCCTAGATCCCCTCGGTGTCTATATAAACCATAGGGGATAGTCCGGAAAGGACAACACATATACTCATTACCATATTCATAGGCTAGACTTCTAGGGTTTAGCCATTACGATCTCATGGTAGATCAACTCTTGTAACACTCATATTCATCAAGATCAATCAAGCAGGAAGTAGGGTATTACCTCCATAGAGAGGGCCCGAACCTGGGTAAACATCGTGTCCCCTGTCTCCTGTTACCATGGATCCTAGATGCATAGTTCGGGACCCCCTACCCGAGATCCGCCGGTTTTGACACCGACAGCAGGTGCTGTAAGTCAATGAAGCTGCGTCCCCCTTCGTGCTCGTGCATGCTTTCAATGACTTGAGACTACCAAACATCACATGAAGTGGTTAGTTCATTGCATGTAATCCTATTAAGCAGCAAGAAGACATTAAGTTATCTTGCCGATAGGAATAAAACAATACACCAGGTATTTATTTACAGAGGGAGTATTACATTTTTTGCACATGCATTACTAGATATTGCTAGTCAAATACTAAATTCAGATGGACGTGGTAGTACTACTAAATCCAGACGATGGTGGTAGTACTAGTAGTAGTAGTAGTACTACCCATTGGTCAAATTATTACATGTTGCTCCTCACAGTGAAGTGACAAGACCCTACGCCGGAGATGACACCTGAGTATAGGCGCCGTGTTCGGCATACCATAGTCAACCTCACCGACTGCAGTCACTATCATCATGGCTATAGACCTAACCTGCTTACAATTAGCCGTGTTCAACATAATTTCTCGTAAGTAGATGCATGTGCATTGCACGGAACACCAAGATTGGGGGTGGACGGTGCTGGCAGCAACCATCGCGCCAAATTTTTCCATGGCCTTCTAGATGTGTTGGGGACGAGATAAGGCTGATTGTGAGATACAAGAATTTGTCTGTAAATAGGGAACAAGTGCGGGCATCTTTTTGCAAAACTAGAGAAGTTTTGTTTGTATGCGTCAGATCTAGATCTCACGGCTATTGGTGAAAGATGGCAGGCACAACATCATCACCAACTCAGGACCTGTTTGATTCGCAGGATTTTGAAAATGCAGGAATAGGACACGACAATATTACAAGTTTCAAACTGGTATACAAAGGTTAGGAGTAATGCTGCACCTACGAAGAGGGAATTACTAGGAAGTTAACATAAGAACTTTCGTTACTTTAGGTGGATGCAGCATTATCATACAAACTAAAATCCACCGCCCTGACAAGTCACTAATGGGCAAATAAATTTTCGAGTCTCTGACCACTTGATGTTTCAAAAACAAATTTAGGCTTAGACGCTTGCGGTGATCAGCAAGCCATTCATTGTTGCGCCAGAGAACGCAAAACATCATTACCTTGAGCACACTTGCCTCCAGAACAAAGAACCTGGCAAATTTAATCTCAGATGTGCTGCCTCGATAGTCGATCAAATCAATTTCCGTAAGATGGAGATCAAGGCATTCGATGAGACTATTATAGTGCAGCACATTTTTCACTTTCGGGTCTTTCTTTATCTACAAAAGAATAAAACATATTAGAGTAGTTGGCTGTATAAGATTGCAGTGTCATCAAGAGGTACCAATATCATTCGCTCATATGATAGCGTTGGTTGGCTACTGATATTTTTTCACTCTCTCTCTCTCTCTCTTCCCTCTCATTTACCTAGGAGTACGTGAAGAGCTTGGGCATTTTTTGCCTTCCACTATGTGGCTGATCCCATATTTCACAAAAGTAGGCCACATAATACGCATCGATGTCAAATCAAAAGATTTTGGCACTGCTCTCACGATGTGAGAGAGTTGGCACCGCTGTGCACACAGACTCGCATGTATAAACAAATCAATCAAACCAACTACACCAGCTTCTCACTCTCATAAACAAGTGTTTTTATTGCCTCAGTCCTCTCTCTCCCACGCAAGTGTTTTTTCATTGCGTGAGTTAATTTGGCACCGGAGCAAAGTAGGTGATCCATATTGGGGCACAAGGTGAGCAATGGAGGGGCATCGATGCCAAATGCATCACAACTGAATTTGGCATGTGTTTTGGCCTACATAGTGGAGGGCCGTTATAGCCCACTTTTGTACTACCTGTTATTTAGTACAAAATTTTGACCATAGATTTACATAAGAAAATGCCAATGCATGTCACTAAAAAATACACCATTTGAAATTGTGTTCAAATACGAATCCAATGATATAGTTCTTAGTGACATGCATTAACATTTTGTCAGTTAAATCTATGGTCAACTTTTGATACTACAAAATAGGAAGAGTAAACCAGGACAGAGGTAGTACTTTCTCTTAGGGTAACCATAGAGTTACTGGAGTAGTCTAAGTTACTTTCCACTATGACTAGCCTAGGCTACTATAGTAGTACAACAAAAAACGATGCAGCAGATCACGTGATAAAAAATACTAAAAACATGTCTTTTGGTGCAGTGTGTAGATGCAGTTTTGAACACTACACTTGTCATCATAATTTGGGAAAATTACAGAAAAATTGAGATATGTTGTGATTACCGTTTACTAATAGGAAAGAAGTTTCACCTCGATGAGTAGGTTCTCCGTGCACGGAAATCATGTAAGGAATCCAACAACTTGATCCACATTAGGGCTGATAGATTTTATTGCCAGGATCTTCATTGTGCGCATAGACTGGGTCAAGCTTGTGGGAAACATTTTCTGGAAGACGGTCGTAAATACATCAAGAAGAAATTTAAAAATGTGAATTTCAAGAAGACGGAGAAGAAGATGAGTGTTGTACCTGAACGATTACAGATCCAATAAAGAGTTTGGAGAATTTGGCAGACGAGTGCACCAACGCTGTCCATTTCGGCGCGTCAATGACCCTGATTTTTGTTGGACCGTCTAGATCTGATACAAGCAATCTCTCAAGGAAAGGCGCATTCTCAATGACCATAACGTGAAACAGCTGGAGTGATCTCTTCCCAATTGATGTCTTGTTGCGGGGCCAGCAAGACACATAAATCCATCGGAGATTCGTTGAGGCGATGTGGAGGCTAATGAACCCGTGGATCCGCTCAAGACGAAGGTACTCGAGGGCAGCATAGTTGCAGAGCAGGTGATCCATAGCCTTCTTCAAGATGAGAAAGTCGAAGAGGTCGAGCTGCTTGAGTTGAGGGAGAAGAAGGGCGGGCACGGCATTAATCTGCGGAAGATAGCAGGAGCTGAAGCTGGCGCGGCGCAGGTTGGCGCGAGGCGGAGCGCGGACGGTGGTAGAGAGCGACATCATCCAGCTTCAAAGCTGAGATCCTCAAGCTGATATAGGGCGGGGGATAAGAACCACTCGTCGAACTTGGATTGGACCTTGCAGTTGGTACTGAACATGCGGATGTCAAGGCGTCTGGCTGGCCCAGGGTGCGATGAAATGATCTTGGAGACTGCGGCCATGCGTTTGCAATCCCCATCGCAGAGGCAGCTGTCAACAGTGAGGTTGAGGGGGACACGGCGCCAGAGGGGGCGCCACCACCGGGAGAGCAAGGCGGTCCGCACGGCAGATTTGGTGGGGAGGAGGCTGATGATGACGAGCAGCATGTCACCGGGGAGGCTGCTGATGAAGTCCAGGCTCGCCGGATGCGGTTTTGGCTCGAGCCGCCTCCGCTTGTTGGCTGCCTCGCCGTCCATCTCAACCGGCAGCGACACTGGTGTACATGTGTGCTGGTGTGTGTTGTGTGCTGGGTGTGCGCAAATGCGTCCTTCTGTGCATGCCGCCGCGTAGTGGTGAATTGTGCGCGAGTGCGTCCTCCACGCGGAAGAAGTGTGTCCTCAATGCACCCTCAATTTACTAGTGTGCAGGGTGCTACCCCGAGTGGTTTCAACTTTGTTTACTTCACCGCGTGTCAGATGGGCCTCTAGTTTACTTATTTTCACCCACTGCCACATGGGCCAGCACACGAAGATACATAACATGAGCTGACAAGGCAGCATGTGGACTGGTTGACCAGTCAACAAACAATATACGGAGCTATACGCTGACACAGTGAGCGTATAATCCATCGGTATAGAGAGTTCGTGTGAGAGGGGAGGCCCGTGAGAGATAGCAGAGAGAGAGAGAAAGAGCTACTCTCTCCGTTTGATAATGTAGTTCCAACATTTTTTTAAAAGTCCAACTTTTGAAAGTTTGACCAAGTTTATAAATAAATTACTTATATCTACAATACCAAAGATAAATGATAATATGAAGTAATTACATGTTGTGATGAATCTAATGATCTTTCCAGATGTAAATGTTTTTCTCCACATATACCTGGTCAAACTTTTCTGAGGTTTGACTTTTCAAAACATCCATATGCTTATGTACGTGAGAGAGTCCCTAACTAGAGAGAGAGAGAGAAATAGAAAGAGTGAGTGAAAAAAGTGTGTGTGCGTGTGTGAAAGAGACATGGACAACACTCGATAAAAGTCGAGAAAGAATGTGTGTTTCTTATGCAAACATATCACACATGCATCTTCGACAACGGAAGCAAGGGGAGGAGATAGTGTGTGGTTGTTTGCAACCGAGAGAGCAAGACCGCTAGCACGTGGACAAGAGGGGTCTGACAAACAAGGGAGAGAGGTCGAGAGAGACGTATGGAGAAAATGCGGACATGGGGAGGAGAGAGTGTATGTTTCTCATAAAGAGATCCCCTGGAGATCGTGATGGGACTACATGGGTGGGAGATCGAGTGACAAGGTGTGTGCACGATAGAAGATACCCCGAGAGATATCGAGATAGACGTATGGATGGAAGGAGACAATACGTGTGTTCCTGTAGTGAGAGATAATCATACTTAGGGGGGAGTGCTTGCGCCTATGATGGAGTGAGGGATTATGGTACTTATTAGGGGGGTGCGTGTCACATAGAGAGAGAACAAGGGCGGAGAGTGTTGGATGGGTCTATATGTATAGCGCGAGCAAGACATGTGTATGTGTGAACCAGGGAGATATAATGTTTGGGAGAGATTGAGGAGCCCCAATAAGGCTGAGTGGTGCGTCATATAGCTGAGAGGGGGAAAGAGATATTCCATCCGCTCGATAATGTAGTGCATGTAATTTTTTTAGAAGTCAAACTTTGGAAAACTTTGATCAGGTTTACACAAGTGTTATTTATATCTTCAATACCAAAGATACATCATACGAAACTACATCTCATGGTGAATCTAATGGTATATGTTTGTCGTTCCAGATGTAATTGTTTTTCTCCACGTACATGGTCAAACTTTGTGATGTCTGACTTTTCAATAAATCAATATGCTATGGACCGAGGAGAGTGCCTAAGTCGAGAGGGATCAAGTGCGTGTGAAGGAGAATGAGTAAGTGTGCAAAAAGAGTATGTGTGTGAAAGAGAAAGTGACAACAAACGATAAATTAGAGAGAGAGAGTGTGTTTTTTCATTTCTTAGGCAAACATATCACGCATTCATCTCCAAGATAGAAAAGCGAGGTGAGGAGATACACGAAGATAGCTAGTGTGTGATTGTTTTCAACGGAGAGAGACACCCCTATAGCACATGTCCAATAGAGGTCTGGCCAACAAGGAACAAAGGTCAAGAGGGACACATGGAGAACATGGACACATGGGGAGGGCGAGAGGGTGTGTTTGTGATAGAGAGACCCCCTGGAGAGCGTGAGGGGACTATATGGGTGGGAGATCGAGGGAGGTGCGTGCACGATAGAAAGATGCCCCGAGAGATATCGAGATAGACCATGCACATGTTTGTGATGGAGACTAAGATTAGCTAGTCATATACATATAGGTGGGACTGCGTGTGCCTACAATTGATTGAGAGACCATCATGCTTGGCTAGCTAGGCATGAGATTGTGTGTGTGTGTGTGTGTGCGTGTGAGATGGAGAGAGAACGAGGGAGAGATATAGAGTTTTAGATGGGCCTATCGAGCGCGAGTGAGATATGCATGTGTATGTGTGACCCAGATAGATGGAGAGTTTGAGAGAGGGGGAAGAGCTCCGAGATGACAGAGTGGTGCGTGAGAGAGTTACGGACAACGAGCCAAGGAATTTGTGTGCGCACGATGAGTGCACCCAAGATATCTAGCTTGGACTAGAGAATCATACATAGTGTGCGAGAGAGACCTATAGATGGAGTATATATGCATGCGAACTAGAATGACCCCCCCCCCCCCCCCCACGCACACACACAAAGAGAAAGAGAGAGAGAGAGAGAGAGAGAGAGAGAGAGATGGAAAGAAAGAGAGAGGACCAACAAGGTTTGTGTGTTGAATGCGTGCGACAGAATTGAAGATTGTCGGCGAGAGAGAGAGAGAGAGAGAGAGAGAGAGAGAGAGTAGAAGTCCAGGAGAGGGGGAGGTCCCGTTTTATGCATCAAAGACTGATATAAACCATGTTTCGATATAAACTTGCATTCAAATATTTAAATTGGAGAACATGTTGTCTGCAATCCACACATGAACGGATATATGCGTATATCAAACAAGTTCATTAATTTGACTTTCAACATGTTCATGGAGTACTATAATACTGTAAAACATGCTATTCGGTTGAGGTGTTCAATTTTGGATTTAGTTCACTATTTTGACCTAGTGAACGAGCTATTTCATTGAATCAAGATATTTCATTTTGGGTTTGATTCCCGTTTTTGAGGGGGTCAACTATTTGTCATATAGTAAATCGCTAGCAACGAGCATGTAAAAACACATTACTCCCGAGCATCATCTCTCCATCTAAAAAAGAAGTGGCAAGCTAATATTTCTAAATTTGATTCGAATCGACTTGGTAAGGTAGACGTGGATGCTCGTTCTTCCAAATTTTGAACGAACCGTTAAACATCCTCTGCTCGGTGGAATTCGCCCGAGCAAATAAATGGGAGACGTGAAATTACCATCCTATGTGGGAGACACATTAATTGGCCCGTTGTGCATCGAGGGTAGGTTCCTAACTTCATCCAAGCGGACCTTCTCCTCGGCCGAAATGACATGTGCCAAATAATTCATAAACTATGGTCAGCAAAACACGCTCTCCTTGCCCGAAATAGCTCGCGCCCACTATTTCAAAACACGCTCTCCTTGCCCGAAATTGCTCGCGCCCACTATATTTCAAAACACGCCCTCCTCGCCTGAAATCGCTCCCGCCCACTATTTGGGGAGAAGCAAAGTTACTCTACTATCCCCGACCCTCAGTACACAAACCCAAGCCGAGAAGCTCCTAGTTAACCCCAGTACTACTATTTATATCGTCTCCTACAGGCACTCATTACATAAATCTAACTACTAGTTTTCTTCCATGCATGTCAGATATAATTGCACACTAATATATCCACCAGAACCTCACGGAGCAATGTAAAGGCCAATAGACTTGATGTCAATGATACCCAATATGATGGAACATGTAAAGGCAGTTCTTCAGAAGACTTGCAGAAAGATGTTGAATCCTCTTCACCCCACAAGGTCCTTGCTCTAACTTGTCCCATGATATGCGTACAACATGCATATAATGTCCTGGAGTGTATCTACTCTGTTGCAATGCCATGTGCTTAGCATGCTGATCATGCATGTAAATATGTCATGCCTTCCTATTTTTCAGTACCTATTCCATTCATGATAACACGTTTTCAAATTCAAGTACTGTCATTCTACTATATCGCAATGCCATCTTCTTAATTTGCACGTCATGCTTCTGAATATCTTATCCATTGTTATTCATCAGTATGTACTTCATCTGTCTACCATACCATGTTTTTTTACATTGAAGTGATGTTCTAGTGCTCTGTTGCAATGCCATCTTAGTTTCCAAATCATACACGTGTATGTTGCCTTACTTTTTTCTGTATGTATTCCGCTAGCATACAGTTTTACATTCAACTAGTGTTTTTTTACTGTGTTGTCCTATCGTATCCCTAGCTCTTACACCATACTCCCTCCGTCCGAATTACATGTTGCCGAAATGGATAAAAAGGATGTGTCTAGAACTGAAATACGCCTAGACCCATCCATTTTTTCCGGATGGAGGGAATACATGTCAATATGTCATGCCTTTCTATTCTTCAGTACCTATTCCATCTCTCTGTTGTAGCATGTTTTATAATTGAAGCTCCTGTCGGCGTTCTAGGAATAGGGGTCCCTAGACTTGCCTGCCTGTGGCCCATGGTGTGGCTTTGCTAGCAGGCTTGTACGGCCCATCTTCATCAACAAGACATTCAAGACCCTCGCGAGGGGACAATCCTCGGGAGGCTGACGACACAAGACCTCCTTAGGAGCGGCCTCACCAAACTAGCTCGCGAGGGGCGGAGCGTTCAAGGCCCGGCAAACCTTGAGAGGTTCTTGTGACGTGAGCCATGACGATCGAGACCAGTCGGGCGCCAAGCGGGTGCCTGCGCGCGCGTCGTCCTTGTTTCCTCTTTGGTGCTAAGGAAGCAGGCGCAGACGAGGAGTACCGAGGCATCAAGCAGAGGTTTCCATATCGGTGCAACGAGACCAAGACCAGACGGACGACAAGACGGAGGTCACCATGGAGCCCAAGGCATTGGCACCACCAGAGCCTTTTGCAGGCGAAGACTGCTTTTGTCAGGATAAGCTGTACTAGCTGTCCCCTTTCAAATTGGTCGTTGTTGGCTCCCTTCCCGCTCAATATTTGGGGAGAGGACCAGGTCCTCTATAAATAAGATTATCCACCACAGTAGGAAGGAGGAGGGAGGCTGGGAGAGATTTAGTTCATCCTCACACCCACCAAGCACAAGAACACCTCACCTCAGGAGGCTGTTCTTCCCTTTGTGCTGCTCATCCTCAGCCCTAGAGGCAATCCGCCACCACCATGCTGGAGTAGGGTATTACACCACAACGGTGGCCCGAACCAGTATAAATCTTGTGTCCTTTGTGTTGCGAGTTCGTCAAATTAGTCCATAAGATCTTAGCCAAGCTAGGACGTGGATCGATAGGGGGGAGATCTTCGAGCGCACCTCTGTGTTTGAACCTTTGGGGTTTTGCCGGAACCCGTGATCTGACATTTGGTGCTCTAGGTAGGGGTGTGCCGAAGCTTCCCTTCCGTCGCTCGGCGTCACGTCGCTTCATCGTCTCCATGGCGGAGGCACACCATGCCCGCGCCGAGCGCCGGCTGCCTTCGCCACCCGTGTTGCTTAGATGGCCCCTGTCGGCGGGCCACCCCATTGCTCTCCGTCGCCTGCCGCCAACGCCACCACTTGCCCGGCGGGGAACGAGCAGTAAGCACCCTCGCTGCAGCCCTCGGTGCGACCGGACGGCCACACCGCCACTCCATCACTGACTCCCACTGGTTCGTCGTCTCACGCTCGTCGCGTTCCCACGGACGCACGGGCCGCGCTCCTCATGGCGCACGAGCTCCTGCGCTACCGCCTGGTCGACGACCTCTACGAGGACTGGCTTGACCGCATCGCCGAGCTTGTCCGCCCCGCAGGAGGCTCCCCTGCGCCCTCTCACTCTCTGCCTCCTCCTCCTCCGCCGGCCACGGGCGACGCAGCTCACGAAGCACCCCCACCACCTCAGCACCAAGACGGCGCCCTAGCGCCAAGGTGCGCGGCTCCATGGCGCGACCCACCACATCTGGCGCCCGTGCGTGAAGAAAGAAGTTGTCAAGAAGTCCCTCGACCATAAGTGAACGCTCCGCCACTCCTCGCACCGCTGCGCCAGGATCGTTTACTGTGGCAAGGCCCCGCGACGCTTGCCGTAGTGGCACGCAGGCGCCAAGACCAAGTTCCACCTCCGAGGTGGGCCCCGGTGACCATGGCCGGCTGCCGCGCCTTCAGCCCCGAGTTGTGTAGCGTCGCCTGGCCGGGCAAGTTCATGCCAGATCTGCCTCCTCGCTACGATGGCACCCCTGACCCGCGGAGTTCCTCCAGCTCTACGAGCTGAGCATCGAGGCAGCGAACCACGACGAGAAAGTCATGGTGAACTGGTTTCCCATGGCTCTCAAGGGTGGCGCCCGCTCCTGGCCCCTGAACCAGCCTCCAGGCTCAATTTCCGCCTGGGACGAGATGTGCAGTCACTTCATCGCTAACTTCCAGGGCACTCATGATCGCCCCCCAGTCGCGGGTGACCTGTGCTACATCAAGCAACAACCTAGAGAGACCTTGCAGAAGTACATCCAGTGCTTCAACAGCGCGCGAATCAAGATCCCCAAGGTGACCGACAAGGCCATTATCTGAGCTTTCTCCAACGGCGCCCGTGACGTCAAGATGAAGGAGGATCTCGCCATCCACGAGGAGCTGTGTATGACCTTGGAGCTATTCAACATCGTGACCAAGTGTGCAAGAGCTGAGGAGGGGCGCCTCTCCCTCCTCAAACTCCCGGCTGCGGACCCAAAGGGAAGAAGACCAAGGCGAAGGATGTGAAACGCAAAGGAGTGGCTGTCCTCGTGGCAGAGCGAGACACCAAGCACGGTCGAGATCTTCCCGAGTCATCCAAGAGCAGCCGACCATTCTGCGCCTTCCATAGACTGGATACCCACAACACCAGCAACTGTCAAGAGCTCAGAGCTATCCGAGAAGGACGCTTCAGTCGACGCCCCAAGCGCAGCGACCGGGGCTACGATCGAGGAGGAGGACATGGTGGCGGACGCTGAGACAACCGTTGCCCGTGCCAGGAGTGGCACGACCGGCCTCGTGAGGACCGCTAGCAGGATCAGCCTCGCGAGGGCGCCTGGAGGGACCATCCTCAAGGCAACACTAGCCTTCCTCCACTACCGCCACCACCCAGAAGGAATGACGACCACCATTAAGACGAGGGGGCCTGGGGCTTTTAGGAGCCGCGTGCTATCGCCTGCATCTTGGGCGGATCTCAAGCCCTAGCCTTGCCGCGTATCTTCAAACAGTTTGCTCGCGAAGTGAATGCAGTCCTCCCCAAGATCGAGGCCAGACACCCGCTCCGATGGTCCAGGTGCCCCATCACGTTCAGTTTGGCAGATAAGCTCAAGTGTGCAGCTACTGCAGGCGTCCTCCCAATGCTTTGTTCACCAGTCATCAGCAACATGCAAGTTACCAAGACCCTCATCGATGGTGGCGCAGGGCTCAATGTCCTGTCCATCGACACGTTCGACAACCTCCATGTGCCATATGACCAGCTTCGGCCTACCAAGCCTTTCTCAGGAGTGACCGACGACTCTACTAACCCGATCGGGCAGGTCTACCTCCCCGTTACCTTCGGAGAATGCAACAACTGCCGCACCGAACTCATCGACTTCGACGTCGCCTACACCCCCTGCCATACAACGCCATCCTTGGGTATCCAGCCCTAGCCAAGTTCATGGCGGTGACCCATCACGGCTACAATGTCCTCAAGATGCCGGGAAGCGGCGGAATCATCACAGTCCCATGCGAGGAAAGAGTCGCGGTGTGCTCCCTCGAGCGTGCCTTCCAAGCTGCAGCAATCGATGACCTCGGCAGCCAGGGCGAGTGCCCTCCTAAGGCCACCCCCAAGAAGAAGAAGCAGTTGGACCATCAAGGTCCTCAGGCAAGCAGCACCTCATCAGGATCGGCGCCCGTGCCTGGGGCGCCTCCCTCCATTTTATAGGAAGGCGCGCCCAGCGCCCCTCTCGGGCAGAGCTCGAGGGCTCTCTTCTGGAGGGCCTCATACTTTTCCAATGTCACGAGGAAGGCGCTTGGGCACCACTTGGAGGCGTGCTTCACGGCATGTTTCCCTCAGGAGAACACAGGGAAAGGAGTGCCCACCGTTCAGGAGTTCATCACCAAGACCACTCCGGAACTGCAAGATGCAAGGACCATGCGCCGCGGCCGCCGCTCACTAGGCGCAGCTCCCCATCCAACCGAGGATATCGGGATGCGCGTCTCCATTGACGTCCCAAGGCTCAACTGAGCCGCCTCTCAGGAGATTTTCTGGCCTTCGGGCATGGGACGCTGCGAGGGCCCACCTCACAGCTACGTTCGCATGCCTTTTGGCCTGCCGAGCATGGTGACCGCCTATCAACGCAACCTGCGGAGCATCCTAGTGGCTCAGAAGGCCAGGCACCATGTGGTGCTGGCGGAGATGAAGATAGTCCTCAAGGAACCCTCTAGACCCCCAGAGCCTCCCGAGGCTCAGGGCCCTGGTGGTTCATGAGGACCAGCCCCTTCACCGCATACCTTCAGCTGCCCCAACTCTCCTTCATCAACAGAACTAGGTGACATTTTCCAAGTTCATTCAGCTAGGAGCGCCCCCAGGGCTGCATCATTCCCAGGCTGCGTGGGTCTGTCCCTGTGGCATGTATCTTTCCTTTTTATGTCTTTACCTACCTTGTTGGGGGCGCCCCTCGGGTTGCATCATCCCCAAGCCGCTTGGGCCTGACCAAGTGGCATGCATCTTCCCTGCATTTACCTAAGCTAGGTTGCCTTTCATGCTTAATCTATCTATGACTATCACCTGCTTGATTGTCGCCCACCATGGGAGCCGCGCGCCGGTCGTCTTTCTTCAGGACCCTTCGCATTGTCTAACCACCTCGCAGGACCAAGACAGCAAACAAGAACCAAGACCAGGTGCAACCCGCCTTGAGGTAGGGCCTCGTGAGTCCCGCGCTGGCTCACGAGTGTCCAGACACACATTGTCTAGCCCTGTCGTGCAAGCCACGTGTCAGGGCGGGGCTGTACACGCCTCGGGGGCCCTCCACAGTAGGGAGTCCCCTCTTGCGCGCCAGAAGCAAACCAGCAATCACCACGGCGACCGATGCCCTTCCTCGCGCTAACTTGCAGGCGGTACCGCAGACTCTCCCTCTTCTCTCATGCGATTCACTTGCGCGTTAAAAGGGGGGCTCCTGAGCATCGTGCCTCGGGAGCTCTTACTGGCTCTCCATCCCTCACCCCCTGGCCTTGACCATGGAACGTGACCTGGCCTACTAGCGGTGGCTGAGCTTGCTCGAGGGCCGGGACTTAAGGACGCGGAGCACCAAGAAGAACATGGACGGGAGGGGGAGACCCGCACGGGCCTGGCCAAGATAAGTTCTTGCTCTGGATCCACCAGTCGCTACGGCACAAGACCCTCACTCACTCCCTTCGCTGCCCCGCTGCAGCAACATTTTCTTCCTTTCCCATCCTAAGACAGCTGCTTGCGCGCTAAAGGGGACCTCTTGAGCATCGCGCCTCAGGAGCTCTTTCTGGACCTCGGGCCGCTCACCTCCTGGCCTTGACCACGGTACGCGACCTGGCATACCAGCAATGGCTGCAGCCTGCCTGGGAACCGGGACCTGTTAGCATAGAGCACCAAGCTGCCGCAGCGTTGGAAAGGGGACGCTGTGCCTCGGCAGGATATACACACACAAATCTTCGTAATGAGGGCTATGTTGACAAAAGGCATTACAGACACTTTACACGCCCCCGCGGGGTTCATTTCTTGATTCCTCGCAAGGAACAAAACAGAAGGAATTCCTAGGAGTTCTATCTACATGCACCCAATGTCGCCGACGCCATCATCAATAGTGGGCCACGCGAGGCCGGCACCAGCCCCATACAGATCAGCGGTGACGGCGGCTCGACGCCGCAGCCCTGCTCTGGGCTCGGCGGGATCTCAGGGGCACGTAGCTATCATCGCTCGTCTCCGGAGACTCCAAGAGCTCAGGAGAGTCGCTGGACCACCAAGAGTCTCTGCTGTCGCTGGAGGAGCTGCAGGCGAGGCCTGCAGCGGGCCCAGCGCCTGCCGCAGCGTCGTCCTAGTGACCTTCTTCAGGGCAGCACTCAAGGAGGCGGCCTTCCTCATTGAACACCTTGACGAACAGCATGTAGGCGCCGTCGTACTCGAAGTGGATCATGAGGGCGCCATCCGCGCGGCAGACTCGGGCGATCTCGCCCCAGCCTCGGGTTATGAAGATCTTCCCGGAGGCAACGACTCCAATCTCCGCTCTAGTCGCTGGGGCATCGCAGTCGGCGTGTTGAAGCCAAAGCTCGCGAAGGCCTCTCGGCAGCATTTCGGCGGCGAAGAACTGTGGGAGGCGAATCCAGGTGCTCGGGGGCATCGCGGCCCGCAACACGAACTCGCGTGAGGAGTCCGTCGCATGGACTCCTGGGGCGACGGCGTGCGGCTCTGCGGCACAGCGGCCACGGCTCTGGCGCGGGCGGCGCCGCTCATTGCTCCTCCCTCCGGAATCGTCGGCATGAGCATACAAGGGCAGCGGGTACCCAGGCAGCGGCCTTTCGTACCAAGGCCGCAACACCATCTCACGACGATGAGACCTCCTCTTCTTCGGTGGGAGCAGCTCGGGCTCAGTAAGGGGAGCCTTCCCCTTCTCCACGGCAGTGAACCTCCTCGACGGCGCCATTGGTAGCAGGAGAAGAGCAAGGAAGGAGAAGAAGCGGGAGAGGCAGAAGAAGAGATGGGCGACGGGGGCTCTGCCCCCTCCTCATTTATAGCAGGAGAAGGCCAACCAGCACCCCCCACGATCATAGGTAATGATGGCCTTCCTTGCATGTCATAGGGACTTGTCAAGTCGAGCAGTTGCTGAGGCAGCGTTGGGAAGGGGAGACGCTGACGTCCAATCAACCGCCACGCATCGACCAAGGCCGCACGCTATTGGGGCCCACGGCGCTCCGCACTTGACCTTCGGCTTCACCTCGAAGCCAAGCCCGAGCGCGCCTTGGGCCCAGGGGCTACTGTTGGCGTTCTGGGAACGGGGGTCCCCAGACTTGCCTGCCTGTGGCCCATGGCGTGGCTTTGCTAGCAGGCGTGTACAACCCATCTTCATCAACAAGACATTCAAGACCATCGCGGACGACACAAGACCTCCTCAGGAGCGACCTCACCAGGCTGGCTCGCGAGGGGCGGAGAGTTCAAGGCACGACAAACCTCGCGAGGTTCTCAAGACGTGAGCCATGACGATCGAGACCAGTCGGGTGCTAGGCGGGTGCCTGCTCGCGCAACGTCCTTGTTTCCTCTTTCGTGCTAAGGAAGCAGGCGCAGGCGAGGAGTATCGAGGTGTCAAGCAAAGGTTTCCATATCGGTGCAACGAGACCAAGACCAGATGGACGGCAAGACGGAGGTCACCATGGAGGCCAAAGCATTGGCACCACCAGAGCCTTTGCAGGCGAATATTGCTTTTGTCAGGATAAGCTTTACTAGGTGTCCCCTTTCAAATTGGCCGTTGTTGGCTCCCTTCTCGCTCAATATTGGTGAAAGGACCAGGGCCTCTATTAATAGGATTAGCCACCACAGTTGGAAGGAGGAGGGAGGCTGGGAGAGATTCAGTTCATCCTGACACCCACCAAGCACAAGAACACCTCACCTCAGGAGGCTGTTCTTCCCTTTGTACTGCTCATCCTCAGCCCAAGAGGCAATCCACCACCACCACACTGGATCAGGGTATTACACCACAACGGTGGCCCGAACCAGTATAAATCATGTGTCCTTTGTGTTGCGAGTTCGTCTAATTAGTCCGTAAGATCTTAGCCGATCTAGGACATGGATCGATAGGGGGGAGATCTTCGTGCGCACCCTAGTGTTCGAACCTTAAGGGTTTTGCCGGAACCCGTGATCTGATAGCACCATTCTTCTATACAAGGAGTGCAAGGGGAAGACGACTCTGTTAGAATCTGAAGGGTTACAAACCAGGTCTTTGCAAAAGATCCTAACGCCGGGAGATAATATACCAACTCCAGTTTTTGTAGATACTGCTCCAACACAGAGAAACCCAACTCCTATTGATAATAAGCAGATTCCAGTGGTCAAAGAACTAGTTTGCTCCTGTCCAGCAAAAATATGTTAACTCCATTCTAAGAAGCGTGTGCGTATCCTTGCATCATGAAATTTTATAGCATGCTGATCATATTTTCTACATGTTTCTTACCCATCCCTCTTTTAGAAAATAAGCATAACAGATAGAAGAATTTCTGCACTGGTATCGTCTGTGAGGAAAGATTCTTGCAGGAATTTTCTGTACTCCAATGCAGATGTAAGTACCTATTGTATATCACTATATTTTTACATCAGCATGTATTTTGTTAATCGGCGTGAATCCAACCTTTATCTGATCTAAATTTAGTTGTACTAAAATGTATGATTAAAGGCCACATTGTTGATTTTTGTAAGGAAAACTTCCTGGTAGTTTTGCATCCTGAGCTGCATGAGTGTACTATCTCATATCAGTGGGTTTGATTACTTTGGTTCTGCAGTGGGTTTTCAGTGTTTTTTTACTGTGTTGTCCTGTCGTATCCCTAGCTCTTACATCATACTCCCTCCGTCCGGATTACATGTCGCAGAAATGGATAAAACTGGATGTATCTAGAACTGAAATACACCTAGACCCATCCATTTATTTCCGGATGGAGGGAATAAATGTCAATATGTCATGCCTTTCTATTCTTCGGTACCTATTCCATCTCTGTTGTAGCATGTTTTCTAATTGAAGCACCATTTTTCTATATAAGGCATGCAAAGGGAAGACGGCTATGTTAGAATCTGAAGGGTTACAAACCAGGTCTTTCCAAAAGATCGAAATGCCAGGAGATAATAAACCATCTCCATTTTTCATAGATACTGCTCCAGCACAGAGAAACCCAACTACCACTGATAATAAGCAGATTTCAGTGGCCAAAGCACTAGTCGGCTCCAGTCCAGCAAAATAATGTCAACTCCATTCTAAGAAGCATGTGCGTATGCTGGCATCATGAAATTTTATAGCATTCTGATCATATTTTCAACATGTTTCTTACCCATATCTCTCTTTTAGAAAATAAGGTTAAATGATAGAAGATTTCTTTCATTGGGATTGTATTCGAGGAAAATATCTTGCGGGAATTCTTTGTGCTCCAATGCTGATGTAAGTACCTGTTGTATATCACTATATTTTTACATCAGCATGTGTTTTGTTAATCGGCGTTGATCCAACCTTTGTCTGATCTAAAATTAGTTGTAGCAAAATGTTAAAGGCGCCAATGTTGATTTTTGTAAAGAAAACTGGCTGGTAGTTTTGCATACTGAGCTGCATGAGTGTACTATCTCATATCATGCACATTACTGAATTGTAGTGTTGCTCCGGTTTCCCATTCGTTCATTGTGTCAATGTTGCTTTTGTATTACCTTACCTAGTTGATGATAGATGTGTCGTATTGTGTTAATTTGGTGTTGGCTAGTTGCCCAAACGTTCGCTGTGCCAATGTTGCTTTCCTATTATCTGACTTGGCCAATGATAGAAATGCTAGTGCCTTAATTTGGTGCAGGCTGCTGAAGATAAGAAGACAAACTCTGAAAACAGCAAGGCAACCCCATTGTTTCTTTACAATAAATCTAGGCTAGGTAATATGCCAATAACTCATGATTAATCTATTTGGTTTCCATCCTAATTTATGTTATGATGCAGTGGTCGAGACACTCTCCACTATCAATAATACAAGCCTGCCAAAATTGCCATCTGAATCTGTTCAGTATCCTCTATCTCGAATGCAATGGAAAAAATGTATGTTTGTGAACCAATTAATGACTGAAGGAATGATGGAAATGGTGGAGGAATCAGATGTGCAGATTCGTGCGACACAACAACTGACCAATGTTTTCAGAGACGGTGTAGAAAAGCAGCAAGAACTTGCCCACATGCTTATGGGTCTCATCCGTGCTGAGGTTGCAGATTGCGACATTGTACATTGTTAGGTTCTGTTCATTTATTTGCACTGGCATCAATCTTTAATTGCCAAGTGGATGTAATTTCCTGTAATATATGTTGGATGTGCAACATTTTTCCCAGTATGTCGTACCTTTACTTGATCAGTTTTGGTCCTGTGCATAATTGCTCATCGTAATGGGCTCAAATTATATAATTTGGCCTAAAGACATGTACGAACTTTAGTGGGCCCATTAAATTAATGGACCATTACCAGGCCGAAAGTTAATGGTCGGCCCTCTTAACTCCCGGGTCATTAACAGGCCGACATCGAAACGGGCAACAGGAGGGCCCAATTTATTTCACGGGCCGTTATTTAACAGGCCGTTACTAAGTTTGGGCTACATATGGCCCAACTATACTGTGGGCCTTTAGCTGGACGAAAGAGACAGCGGGCTTGTACTAGACCATGAAGAGCATGGGCCGCTAAGAGGCCGAAAGTCAGGTCGTATTGTAAATGGCCCAACTCTATTGCGGGCCTTTAGCGGGCCGAAAAAGAAACCAGGCTGGTATTGGACCATGAAGGGCATGGGTCGTTAAAAGGCCAAAACTCATGTCCGACTACAAATGGCCCAACTCATTTATGGTCCGTTAACAGGCTGAAAGGCACACGGGGCCGGGAATTGGCCCAACACTTAAATGGGTCGCTGAAAGGCCAAAACTCAGGTCCGACAATAAATGGCCCAACGGATATATGGGCCGTCACCAGGCTGAAAGACACACCGGGCCGGAAATTGGCCCAACACTTAAATGGGTCGCTAAAAGGCCGAAAGATGTACATCGTGAAAATTGGCCCATCCACTGAATGTGCCGTTAATAGGCCGAAATCTCATCGGGCCGATATTGAGCCCAAATATATAGCGGGTTATTAACGGGCTCAAACTGATGATGGGCTGCAATGGTGTCAAATCTTTAACGGGCCGAATTGGCACATCTCGTACGGGCCGTGGGCTTAAATGGACCTGACATAAGTAGGCCTTATATGGGCCGGCCTGCTATTTTTTACTGTGCCAGCCTTTTTCACCAAAATGGGCCACTGTTGGGTCGTGCCACGTGTTGACCTATCATAGGCGCCTCCTATCCAATGAGTGGATGACATCTGTCCCAACGGTGAGGAAACACGTGTTTCCTCTGACCAATGATGATTTTACACGTGGAAAATCCCCAATGGTCTGGGCTGTTAATGGGTTATCGGATCCAAAATCGGACCTGATAGCTTAACAGTGTTCCGTTACGGTGGATGCCACGTGTCAGTCACCGTTAACGAAAGCACTTCTGTGACGCGCGATTTATCGTCATGGAAGTGGACACTTTTGTGATAATAATTTTGGTAATGTCATGGAACACTTCTACGACAGCATAGGTATGACTATATTGATTCTGCCATAAAATTGTCATGGATGTACATGCATGAAATAAAATGTGACCTACTGGGACAAACACGTATCATCACGGAAGTGTATTTTTTTGTAGTGATAGGAATGGAGGGACTATAAGAGTAGACATAGATATATATCTTTATCATTGTCCACAACGAACATCTGCTGGACTTTAGATTTTTATATTATATTATTTTAATATATACTTCTTTCGCTACTATGCTGACAGTGGAACTCACAGAGTACTTAGAATACAAGATTAAGGATGGATTAGTTTCTTTCTAACTTTCTGTATGAATCTGTAGCCAACCTGCAAGTCATGTACACTATACATGCAATTAACTTTTTATGGAGGGAGAATCATACACGCAATTAACTCAAATGGATTGGATGTGACTATTATTCCAAGCATAAGAGCATCTCCAACGGCAACCAGCAAATTTCCTCCCGCTTCCTTCCGCGGAGGACGACATCCAACGCCTGCGACATACATTTTCACAACTTTAACCAACCAGCGAAAATTCATGCAAACACGGACTGATTTCGTATAAGCATGAAGGATTGCATATAAAAAGGCAGATCTTAATATAAACATGATGGATTTCATTACATTTACATGAACTAAGTGGTTCTAATCCAGATCTCGTGGTATAATTAAGACCTAATCTAAATGGCCGCCCGCGGATCCCTTTGTCTTCCTCATGTCCGAAAGACACTTGCAGGGTCGATGAAGGTCCTCGCAAGAGATGAAGCTGCCAAGAAACCACCCATATACGTAGTCGTCGCCTCAATGGTGGCCTTCATGGGACCCAATCGGCGGTGGCCTCCCATGTTCTACTTCTCCTCGATGATGGCAGCGGGCATGGAGAAGCTGGCTACCGACTCGTCGCTCTCCGCGCACCCGGCTTCTGTCTCTACCTGCATGGCGCTGCCGCACGCATAGGAGGCGCGGCCATCACAGAAACAGGAGGCGCAACTAAAGACACTGGTGGCACAGTACGACCTGGTAGCGACGATGCCCATGCCGCCGTGCTCACCACCGTGCCTGCGTGGAGCAACTTGGCACACCTCATCGAGCTGAACTGGAGCGGCGAGTTGTTGAACCACGTGTCGGC
This sequence comes from Triticum monococcum, assembly GCA_034509565.1. Lineage (NCBI taxonomy): Eukaryota > Viridiplantae > Streptophyta > Magnoliopsida > Poales > Poaceae > Triticum > Triticum monococcum. The sequence continues at coordinate 345,760,661 of CM067847.1, forward strand.
TTGGGGTGGCAACTCGCTCCATTAGGTCAGGAGAGGTAGGTGAAGCACCGACCGGCCTCGCTCGTATCCGAAGGGCTCGGCGGGCCACCCAGTCGGGTAGTATGCCGGAGAACGGCTTCTCGGAAGCCATCGGAAGAGTGGAGAAAATGGTGAAGGCAGAGATGTGGGAGCGGTGGAGGGGTGCGATTCTTGCCCGTTGTCTGGCCTCGTTTAAATAGAGGGCGGACAGTAGGAGCTTGGCCGGCGTCTGGCCTTGTTTAAACTGAGGGCGGATGGGAGGAGCCCGCCTGTCGGCGTTGCGTTTAATTCTGGCCTGCTCATGAACGGACGTGTGACCGGAGTAGGTTTAGTGGTTTTCATGTGGGTTTAACGGAGGCATTTGATGGAGGCGAGGAGGCGTGTTCAGCCAAGCATGCAACGGGTGGTGCAGTACTATTCGATTTGACAGCTACTAGTAAACCAGGAAAGTTCCTGATACACCTTTAATGCAGACGAGGAAGAGGGTAGCGGTTCCGGAAATGTTGAACAGCCAATGATGCATCCTCCTTCAATTAGCATCCTAAATGCATGAGGGGAGTAATGGGAGGAGGACGGGGAAAATAGGCAGCACGATGTGAATGCTACACTGTTTGCACTCATATAAAGGCTCCCCTCCATTCCAATGCATCTACCACATCATGTGCACCTAAGCACCTACACTAAGCGCAAAAGTGCTCACTCCAGACCCATGGCACCGATGCGCGCGAGCGGCCAACGGCTATGCCAGATGGTCCACGATGCCGGCCTGCAGTATGCCACTGAGAATCATCTCCAGACGGTGTTGGCGACAAGCTGGTTCATGGCCATCGTAGACGCCAGCTACGACTCTCAGTTGGACAAGATGATCGTTGCCACCATCAACAAGTTCATCATCGTCAAGAAGCTCGCGGAGGACATCGCCGTACTACTATAGGCCGCGCGCCCGGGCTCCTCATTACCTGCCACCCTAATCGGCCTCCATGGCTAGAACTTCTTTCAAGCACTGGTGTCCCTGCGACTGCCCGCCGACGCAACGAATAATGCACACCTGGAGGTCACACTCGCCACGAGGCACCTGTCCGGCAAGAATTCGTCGACCTACACATCCACGTGTATGAGGAAGTCGTGTACATAGGTATCTACAAGGCCGGTGAGGATGCTACGATGTTGGCCTTTGTCAACCAGCTTGAAGCATTGGACGCCTTTGTTGAGAAGCAGCTTAACCTCGCTACAAAAGCTGCCACTCCTAAGCCACCGGTCGGTGGCCTGGCGCACTGAGTCGAGGAGTAGGAGGTCATACATTGATGGATGCATTTTTCTTCTTGCCTCCTGTAACCACCACTGTGATTGCATCATTGTGGCCTCAATTCTTAATGTGCTATTGCATTCTCGTTCCTGTCAATACTGACATGTGCGGTCCCTTTGCTCACATTTGGAGGCAATTATATGCATCACTGTAACTCGTACTCCATCGATCATTTTGTAAGTTGTTCTTACCTTTTCCATCAACTTCGTAATTTATGTTCGATGCTTGACCCGACTTATGAACTACTACTAAATTCGAAAACTGAGACCGACCCTATAAATTCAAAACTACTCGTGCAGCATGCATGTCACATTCACAAGTTCAAAACAAGAAAGTGGAACATGTACATGAAGCATGTCCCTTCCCCGTCGCATACCACACTGTTGTACCAACCCCCCGGTCAATGCGCATTGGCTAGGCTTTGTATCACGACAACATGTGGGACTGCATGTGACCAAACCGAGGATGCGCCAACCTAGCTACCACCCTGCTTATCTGGCGGGAAAAGCCCCGCCCTAGCATTTCCAATCGTTATTTCTATCTATCGATCGTGCCAAGGAGTAGAACCAAATGTTACAATTTATATATGTTTATCTACTCCCATAAAAGACTCAGTTGGTGATGGTGACATCTGTCATTTCTGACCATTAGATCTGCATCTAATGGTTGTGAGGTAAGTTGTGGTGTTTTGCAACAATAGCCCACTTCTCTGCTCCAATGTGTAGAAAACCCCTTATTATCTTGAAAGCAAACACAACCCTCCCTCACCTCATCAAAACATCTTGAGAAATACATTTTGAGTGAAAAGTAATATAATTTTAGTGGTATATATGTCTATCAAAACAAGAGTGTTTTCGGTCAAGTTTGTGAACAAGTACTATTCTACTTTGGATCTGTTGCAATGCATGAGCACATTGCTAGTAAAAGGAAAAGGCTTGTCGCCTTCACATTGCACCCCCACACACCCAGGAATTGGGAGTACTCCACGGCCCGTCTGGCACGCAACATACCTAGGGAAGGTGTGTTGCCTAGCATTTTCACTTTGATGTGGGACCGCAATTGAGCAAACTGACTATGGGCAAACCGCACCCCACCCGCCGCGTTGGAAAACATAAACGAGGAAGGGAAGATCTAGCTATAGCACGGAAGCCAAGAAATTTTGTGTCAGATGGGACTCGTTGATAGAGTATGAGCACTCCGTACTACACCTACTATGAAGTTTGTACTACTACTACTACCACTATACAACTAGGTATGTGCATGGCACAACATCATAGGAACAAAAAACGGGAAGATCTTGTTTGAGAAAATTCTTTATTTGACACTACCTTAAAATGTGGTTCCTTATTTGAGCCTAAAGAAAATTTTCTTCCCTATTTGACATGTAGTCTAACTTTCCTTCCTTACATGACATCGCTGCTGGTTTCATAACACTATTCCGTCAAAAAAATTGGATGGACCAAAATACCCCTTATGCTGGTCACTAGCCCACATCAAACAAAAGAAAATATCCCAATCCTGATGTAGCCGTCCCTTTCCTATCTATTGTTTGACGTGTTTTTGTACTTGTCGCTTTGAAAAAGCTAAGTCCAGTCGCATTTTCTAATGCAAGTTACACGTACATTTAGAGTTATACCTACGTGCATTCACACACTTGATTTCCCGGTTGCTTCACATACCATGCATGTATGCATGTTGGCACACACGTATACGGCAACAGTCTACGTATTTGATCATGTAGCTAGCTAACCGTGCATCCATTGACGTCTCATTGACTCGTACATATATCTGAATGTCCACGCGCCAGTTGTGAATATCCATATACCGGTGCCCTGGCCGGCGCGTATTATGCTACTTCAAATAGCCGAATACTTGACTAATGCATGCATGCACCAGTATAGTCTGGGCTGGTCGTGGCATGTTAAATATGGTTGAGTTCTACTATGTACATGCACATATACAAATTAACCTAGATCGGAAGTTCCGCCGCCGCAAGCCTTTGTAGCCACGAGAAATCAATCTAGGCCCTCTCTAGCATGGAGGAGGATCCTGGAGGGGCCATCATCATCATGAAGGCCAAGGACCAGAGGGAGAACCTCTCCCCATCTAGGGGGAGGCCATGGAGGAGGAAGCACAAGGGGGAGAACCTCTCCTCCTCTCTCTCCGTGGCACCAGAGTGCCATCGGGAGGGGAATCATCGCCGTAGTGATCGTCTTCACCAACATCACCATCATCATCATCACCATCCTCATCTCTTTTACGCAGTCCACTCTCCCGCACCCCGCTGTAATCCCTACTTGAACATGGTGCTTTCTGCCACATATTATGATCCAATGATGTGTTGCCATCCTATGATGTTTTGAGTAGATATCCTTTTTCTTTGGGTTGATTGATGATCTAGATTGGTATGAGTTGTATGTTTTACTTTGGTGCTGTCCTATGGTGCCCTCTGTGTCACGCAAGCGTGAGGGATTACCACTGTAGGGTATTGCAATATGTCCATGTTTTGCTTATTATCTGCGTTGCGTGAGTGACTGAAACACAAACATAAATAAGCAGGACATGGTGTATGGGAATAAAGAGGACATGATGCTTTAATGCTATGGTTGGGTTTTACCTTAATGATCTTTAGTAGTTGCGGATGCTTGCTAGAGTTACAATCATAAGTGCATATGATCCAAGAAGCGAAAGTATGTTAGCTTATGCCTCTCCCTCATATGAAATTGCAATGACGACCACTGGTCTTGTTAACAATTGCCTAAGACAATTCCGCACACCGACCCATCATTATTCCACACTCGCTATTTATAATATTTAGTAATATATTCTAACTTTACGATAACAGCACCTACTTTTATATTTTAGCTCTCTGATATCATGCAAAGTTATCCTCTTCATAGCCACAACGTAGTTTTATTTCTCGTTTCTAGTAGGAAGCAAACATTCGGTGTACATAGAGTCATACCAGTGGCAGATAGGGCTTGAGAGAATATTGATCTTACCTTTAGCTCATTGTGGGTTCGACACTCCATAATTATCACTTCCACCTTTGGGAATTGCTACGATGATTCCCTGCACTTGGGGATTATCAGACAGTGATGATTAGAACTCAGGGGTGACGATGGAATGCATGACCGGCACCGACAATGGCGCATTTGAGAGATTTTACGGAAGGGTCAAGGAGATCTGGGAGCTTGACTACTATGGACTGCACAACGTGACGATGTTCCGTGTCAGATGGGCTAAGAATGTCGAAAGAGAAAACCGGTATTTCACTACCGTGACTATACACGACGCCAAGAGCGCTATCGTGAACTCTATCGCAAAAAATTGAGCCATGGGTACATGCTAAGCGCGTGACACAATGCTTCTTCACAACCAACCCGTGCAATCCCAGCCGTGCTGTCATGAGGAGAGGCAAAAGGAACATCAATAGAATGGATGGAGTCGCCAACAAGGAAGACTACGACTAGTGTACGGAAACCCAATGGGGGAAGATGATGATGACGATGAAGTATACGTCAAAAGAAGAATCAATACTACATTACCTAAGAAAGATCGTACTCCACGGAAAAGGAAAAGTCCCAATGAGGGCCTCAATTATTCTTAAATGAACAAGAAGGGAAAGAAGCTCTCTCAAAAACGAAAACTACGATGCTGAGAAACCGTTATCGATCAAATGATGTAATATATATTTTCCTGTTTTGTGTAAACACTTAACCGTTATGCATGCGTCAAATGATGTAATATATATGTTCCTATTTTGCATCATACTTAACCATCAAATGATGCAATATATATCGCCCTAGTTATATACATTGTATCACCTTCCCTTCGTTCCTACTCTCGGAAAAAAGGAAAAGAAAAGAAAGAGAAGAAAAGAAAAGGAAGAGAAAATAAAGGAAAAGAAAATAGAAGAAATAAAACAGGAAAACTGCTATAGGTACTGGTTATAGTTGTAGCGCTTTTCTAAAAAAGAGCTATAGCTAGTCAACCTAGTAGTAGCACCCTTTGGGAAAAAGCACTATAGCTAGTCAACATAGTAGTAGCGGCCTTTGGGAAAAAGCGCTATAGCTACTGGTGATAGCAGTAGTGCTACTAGTCTAAACGTGCTATAGCTAACTTAGCTATAGCGCGTTCTGACGAAACGCGCAACTACTATGTTCACTTAACCCCCCCCGGAGGGCTTCCTGCCTCTGCTTCTTCCCCAAATCCACACTCTCTCTTCTCCCCCCTCGTCGATGCCGCAGACCTGCCCTCTCCACACCCCTGCCTCAAGCGCCGGAGCCTTGCCCTCGACCTCGTCGTAGTCCTTCCCTTGCCCCCAACCCCGGCCTCTGCGCGCCACGCCTCCCTCCTCTACTTCCTCCCCTCCTCACCCATGCACCCTCTGTCATAATCCCCCTACCGCTCCTCCTCTCTCTGCTAATTTAGCTAGGGTTCTTCGGTTAATTTAGTTAGGTTGTAGTTAGGGCAGTAGGTTAATTCGGTTAGGTGTTAAAAAATAGAATTTGTATGAACCCAAGTCAAAGCAAAAAAATAGTTTCAAATTTAGGTAGGCTGAATTTAATTTCAAATATTGTGAAGAAAAATGACTTCTTGCATTTTTCTTCAAGTTCTATATTTTTATTCCTTTTATATGCAAATTTGAAGTGGACATGTCATATTTGGAATTTTGACATGTGATATTTGGACATGTGATGTTTTGGACATGTCATATTTGGAAAATGATGATTATGTGCAGGGTAAATGATCCGAGTGGCCTATGTTTCACCGGGATGTTGATTCATTTCTGTTCCGTTGAATTTCAGGCGCTCGATATGTCCACTTTTTAGCAAAGGTCATTGTCGGTTTCAAAACCGGCGGATCTCGGGTAGGGGGTCCCGAACTATGCATCTAAGGCAGATGGTAACAGGAGGCAGAGGACACAATGTTTACCCAGGTTCGGGCCCTCTTGATGGAGGTAATACCCTACATCCTGCTTGATTGTTCTTGATGATATGAGTATTAGAAGAGTTGATATACCACAAGATCAAAGAGGCTAAACCCTAGAAGCTAGCCTATGGTATGATTGTCTGTTGTCCTATGGACTTAAACCCTCCGGTTTAAATAGGCATCGGAAGGGGCTAGGGTTACACAAGGTCAGTTACAAAGGAGGAAATATACATATCCGTATTGCCTAGCTTGCCTCCCACGCCAAGTAGAGTCCCATCCAGACATGGGACGAAGTCTTGAATCTCTTATCTTCATAGTCCAACAGTCCGGCCAAAGGATATAGTTAGGCTGTCCGGAGACCCCCTAATCTAGGACTCCCTCAGTAGCCCCTGAACCAGGCTTCAATGACGATGAGTCCAGCGCGCAATGTTGTCTTCAGCTTTGCAAGGCGGATTCCTCCTCCGAATACACCACGGGAGAGTTTGAATACGAGGATAGTGTCTGACCCTGCAAAATAAGTTCCACATACCACCATAGAGAGAATAATATTTCCACAAATCTAATCTGTTGACACGTTTTGATAGAATGACATTACGCCATGGCCCGGTTTTTATTCGAACCGCTTTTCTCAACCAGCTCCGCACATATCGCGAGGCGGTTTTCTTGACACATCTTGTCAAAGCAGAGATCGTGTTCCCCTTATCACGGGATTCTCATCAATACGGACGTGGGTAACCCAACCGCACCATCAATTACGACGCCTGGGGAATAAGCGGTTTTGCCAGGCAAGTGGGGAGACACATCACCTCTTCCGCCCTTATAAAGGGGCAAATATTTACTTTTTTCACACACCCCTTCTTCCTTCTCGCTTACCCGTTCCCGCACACTCGAGCTCTAGCGCCCAAGCTTGCATTCTTCTTCTCAAACCTCTCCAAGTATGTCCGGAGTAGGAGGCAAGTGGATGGTTTCCTCCATCACGGAGGAGAACATCAAAAAGTTACGGCAAGCCGGATACCTGGCTGCGGATATCGCGCACCGGCTGCCAAATGCGGGGCAGATCATCCCAACGCCCAAACCCCATGAGAGGGTAGTTTTTCTTACCCATTTTGTCCGCGGACTGGGATTTCCTCTCCACCCGTTTGTCCGCGGGCTCATGTTCTACTATGGGCTGGATTTTCATGATCTGGCCCACAACTTCATCCTCAACATCTCGGCGTTTATCGTCGTGTGCGAGACCTTCCTCCGCATCAGGCCCCACTTCGGCCTATGGCTGAAAACCTTCAATGTCAAACCGAAGGTGGTGGGTGGCCAGCAAGCAGGGTGCGGAGGTGCCATGGTGGGCAAGATGCCTAATGTCACCTGGCTCGAGGGCACCTATGTGGATAGCATAAAACGGTGGCGATCGGGGTGGTTCTACATCACCGAGCCGCGCGACTCCAACTGGGTGGCGGCCCCCAGATTTCGATCCGGAATGCCCACGCGGCTCACCTCCTGGAAAAAGAAGGGCATGTCCTGGGGTTCTTCGGTAGAGCTGACCGGACTCCATACCTGCATCCAGAACATGACGGACAAGAAAATAAAACTTGTCAACGTTGTCCAGGTTATGCTCTTCCACCGGATCCTTCTGTGTGAACGACGGGCATTTGTTTTATGGGAGTTCGACTCGGCCAAGCACCAGACGCTGCTAGAGCTCTACGATACGACGCACAAGGATGTCTGGAGGGTGATGTTCAAGAGCGTCGAGATTCCTCCCTCCCTCATCGAGGAATACGGACTCAGCGCAAAGCGCTGCGCCAATCCGGTAGGCTTTTATATCTCTCAGGGTATTTATTTGCCCTAGTTTAGTTATGTGCTGGATTTAAGCTTCCATGCCATTAATAGGACTGGATAGAGACAGCGGAGCAGCTTGATTATCCAGCCCCCTGCCCGAAGATCCTGTAGACACTCTTCTAACGAAGATGCTGACTCCGGCACCTTACAAGGTGCCGGCAAAGAAGGCCAAGAAGAAGGCCACGGGGACCCGAAAGGGTCTCCGGCGCAAGGTTATATTGGACTCATCGTCCGATGACTCTAACGCGCATTCCTCCCACGGAAACGAGGAGGAGGAGAAAAGTTCTCCCCCCAGCCGGGGGAGATAAGAAAAGGAAGGCCGACCCATCCGTGGAGGCCGAAGGGTCCAAGAAGGGAAAGACCCTCCCTCCGGACTGTGCCACGACGGCCGCCGACAGCGGCGATGAGTGGCTACCCTGGGACAAGCCCCTGGTGAAGTCGTAAGTGTCCGGACAACATAGTACTTCATGGTATGTTTTATTGTACTTCCTTTCCTCATGCCGAACATGATTATGCAGTCCGTCCCGAGCTCATCTCGATGTACCCTTGTCGAGCGGCTCTTTGGACTCGTCGAATATGAACAATAGTTCTCCTCCGACCGCTTCCACCCCTCGCCCTACGGACAACGCCAAGGTTTTGTCTCAAAAGGCACCGAGCCAAGGGGAGGTGGCCCTGGGGGTGCCTCGCGGCGACTTCCCAGACCCTGGGTACCAAGGGAGCGAGGCTCCTACGGGCTTCGAGTTCGGGCCCCAGCCGAACACCGCACCGGAACCTTCGATGGTTCCGAACTCGAGCAGGCGGTCCCCCATTAAGGGGGCCAACCATCCATGCCGGTGTCCTCTGTCCAACCAAAGGCACCGGACAACCTACTGGAAGCGCTTTGCAGCGCTTCCATCGAAGAAGAGCACCGCACTATCATGAGTGCGGTGGTTGAGAAGGTTCAGTCCGCCAAAAATGGACTGACCGAAGCTTGCGCCAGCCTCCTAACTGTTGGAGAATGCTGTAATTTCAAAAAAATTCCTACGCACATGCAAGATCATGTTGATGCCTAGCAACGAGAGGGGAGAGCATTGTCCACGTACCCTCGTAGACCGAAAGCGGAACCGTTAGCACAACGCGGTTGATGTAGTCGTACATCTTCACAATCCGACCGATCAAGTACCGAACATACGACACCTCTGAGTTCAGCACACGTTCAGCCCAATGACGTCCCTCGAACTCCGATCTAGCCGAGTGTTGAGGGAGAGTTTCGTCAGCACAACAGCGTGGTGACGATGATGATGTTCTACCGATGCAGGGCTTCGCCTAAGCACCGCTACAGTATTATCGAGGTGGACTATGGTGGAGGGGGGCACCGCACACGGCTAAAAGATCAAACGATCAATTGTTGTGTCTATGGGGGGCCCCCTGCCCCTGTATATAAAGGAGCAAGGGGGGAGGCGGCCGGCCAGGGAGAGCCACGCCAAGGGGGCGTCCTACTCCCACTAGTAGGACTCCTCCTATTCCTAGTAGGAGTAGGAGAGGGGGGGGGGGAAGGGAGAGGGGGAGGGGAGAAGGAAAGAGGGGGCCGGTCCCCCTTGCCCTAAACCAATTCGGTTTGGGCCTTGGGGGGTGCGCCCCACACTCCCCTTGCTGCCCTCTTTTTCCACTAAGGCCCATGTTGGCCCATTGAGCCCCCGGGGGGTTCCGGTAACATCCCGGTACTCCAGTAAAATCCCGATTTCACCTAGAACACTTTCGATATGCAAACATAGGCTTCCAATATATTAATCATCATGTCTCTACCATTTCGATACTCCTCGTCATGTCCGGGATCACATCCGGGACTCCGAACAACCTTCGGTGCATCAAAACATATAAACTCATAATATAACCGTCATCAAAACGTTAAGCGTGCGGACCCTACGGGTTCGAGAACTATGTAGACATGACCGAGACACGTCTCCGGTCAATAACTAATAGCGGAACCTAGATGTTCATATTGGATCCCACATATTCTACGAAGATATTTATCAGCCAAACTGCATAACAACATACATTGTTCCCTTTGTCATCGGTATGTTACTTGCCTGAGATTCGAGCATCGGTATCTCAATACCTAGTTCAATCTCATTACCGGCAAGTCTCTTTACTCGTTCTGTAATACATCATCCCGCAGCTAACTCATTAGTTGCAATGCTTGCAAGGCTTAAGTGATGTGCATTACCGAGAGGTCCTAGAGATACCTCTCCGATAATCGGAGTGACAAATCCTAATCTTGAAATACGCCAACCCAACAAGTACCTTCGGAGACACCTGTAAAGCACCTTTATAATCACCCAGTTACGTTGTGATGTTTGGTAGCACACAAAATGTTCCTCCAGTAAACGGGAGTTGCATAATCTCATAGTCATAGGAACATGTATAAGTCATGAAGAAAGCAATAGCAGAATACTAAATGATCATGTGCTAAGCTAACAGAATGGATCAAGTCAATCACATCATTATCCTAATGATGTGATCTCATTAATCAAATGACAACACTTTGTCTATGGTTAGGAAAGTTAACCATCTCTAATCAATGAGCTAGTCAAGTAGAGGCATACTAGTGGCATACAATTTGTCTATGTATTCACACATGTATTATGTTTCCTGTTAATACAATTCTAGCATGAATAATAAACATTTATCATGAAATAAGGAAATAAATAATAAATTTATTTTTGCCTCTAGGGCATATTTCCTTCAATCTCCCACTTGCACTAGAGTCAAAAATCTAGTTCACATCGCCATGTGATTTAACATCAATAGTTCACATCACCATGTGATTAACACCCATAGAGTACTAAGGTGTGATCATGTTTTGCTGTGAGGGAAGTTTAGTCAATGGGTCTGCCACATTCAGATTCGTATGTATTTTGCAAATTTCTATGTCAACAATGGTCTGCACAGAGCTACTCTAGCTAATTGCTCCCACTTTCAATATGTATCCAGATTGAGACTTTGAGTCATCTAGATCAGTGTCAAAACTTGTATCGACGTAACCCTTTCTGACAAACCTTTTGTCACCTCCATAATCGAGAAACATATCCTTATTCCACTAAGGATAATTTTGACCAATGTCCAGTGATCTACTCCTAGATCACTATTGTACTCCCTTGCCAAACTCAGGCCAGGGTATACAATAGGTCTGGTACACAGCATGGCATACTTTATAGAACCTATGGCTGAGGAATAGGGAATGACTTTCATTCTCTCTCTATCTTTTGCCGTGGTCGGGTTTTGAGTCTTACTCAACTTCACACCTTGTAACACAGGCAAGAACTCCTTTGACTGTTCCATTTTGAACTACTTCAAAATCTTGTCAAGGTATGTACTCATTGAAAAACTTATCAACCGTCTTGACCTATCTCTATAGATCTTGATGCTTAATATGTAAGCAGCTTCACCGAGGTCTTTCTTTGAAAAAATCCTTTCAAACATTCCTTTATGCTTTGCAGAATAATTCTACATTATCTCCGATCAACAATATGTCATTCACATATACTTATCAGAAATGCTGTAGTGCTCCTACTCACTTTCTTGTAAATACAGGCTTCACCGCAAGTCTGTATAAAACTATACGCTTTGATCAACTTATTATGAAAATGTGTATCACCACGATCTAGATCCAACAAACCATTTTCATTGGGTGTATGACCACAGAAGGTTTTATTCATGTAAACAGAACAACAATTATTCTCTAACTTACATGAATAGCTGTATTGCAATAAACATGATCCAATCACATTTATGCTCAACACAAACACTAAATAACATTTACTTTAGGTTTAACACTAATCCCGAAAGTATAGGGAGTGTGCGATGATGATCATATCAATCTTGGAACCATTTCCAATACACATCGTCACTTCACCCTTAACTAGTCTCTGTTCATTCTGCAACTCCTGTTTTGAGTTACTATTCTTAGCAATAGAACTAGTATCAAATACTGAGGGGTTGCTATAAACATTAGTAAAGTACACATCAATAACATGTATATCAAATATACCTATGTTCACTTTGCCATCATTCTTATCCACCAATTACTTGGGGTAGTTCCGCTTCCAATGACCAGTCCCTTTGCAGTAGAAGCACTCAATTTTAGGCTTAGGTCCGGACTTGGGTTTTTTCACTTGAGCAGCAACTTGTTTGCCGTTCTTCTTGAAGTTCCCCTTTCTTCCTTTTTGTCTCTTTACTTGAAACTAGTGGTTTTGTTTACCATCAACACTTGATGCTTTTCTTGATTTCTACCTTCGTCGATTTCAGCATCACGAAGAGCTTGGGAATCGTTTCCGTTATCCCTTGCATATTATAGTTCATCACGAAGTTCTACTAACTTGGTGATGGTGACTAGAGAATTCTGTCGATCACTATTTTATCTGGAAGATTAACTCCCACTTGATTCAAGCGATTGTAGTACCCAGACAATCTGAGCACATGCTCACTGCTTGAGCTATTCTCCTCCATCTTTTAGCTATAGAACTTGTTGGAGACTTCATATCTCTCAACTCGGGTATTTGCTTGAAATATTAACTTCAACTCCTGGAACATCTCATATGGTCCATGACGTTCAAAATGTCTTTGAAGTCCCGAGTCTAAGCCATTTAAGCATGGTGCACTAAACTATCAAGTAGTCATCATACTGAGCTAGCCAAATGTTCATAACATCTGCATCTACTCCTGCAATAGGTTTGTCACCTAGCGGTGCATCAAGGACATAATTCTTCTGTGCAGCAATGAGGATAAACCTCAGATCACGGATCCAATCCGCATCATTGCTACTAACATCTTTCATCTTAGTTTTCTCTAGGAACATATCAAAAATAAAACAGGGGAGCTAAACGCGAGCTATTGATCTACTACATAGATATGCTAATACTACCAGGACTGAGTTCATGATAAATTTAAGTTCAATTAATAATATTACTTAAGAACTCCAACTTAGATAGATATCCCTCTAATCCTCTAAGTGATCACGTGATCCATATCAACTAAACCATGTCCGATCATCACGTGAGATGGAGTAGTTTCAAAGGTGAACATCACTATGTTGATCATATCTACTATATGATTCACGCTCGACCTTTTGTTCTCCGTGTTCTGAGGCCATATATGTTATATGCTAGGCTCATCAAGTTTAACCTGAGTATTCCGCATGTGCAACTGTTTTGCACCCGTTGTATTTGAACGTAGAGCCTATCACACCCGATCATCACGTGGTGTCTTAGCACGAAGAACTTTCACAATGGTCCATACTCAGGGAGAACACTTATACTTTGATAATTTAGTGAGGGATCATCTTATAATGCTACCGTCCATCAAAGCAATATAAGATGCATAAAAGATAAACATCACATGCAATCAATATATGTGATATGATATGGCCATCATCATCTTGTGCGTGTGATCTCCATCTCCGAAGCACCGTCATGATCACCATCGTCATCGGCGTGACACCTTGATCTCCATCGTAGCATCGGTGTCGTCTCGCCAATCTTATGCTTCTACGACTATCGCTACCGCTTAGTGATAAAGTACAACACTACTTGGCGAGTGCATTGCATACAATAAAGAGACAACCATATGGCTCCTGCCAGTTGCCGATAACTCGGTTACAGAACATGATCATCTCATACAATAAAATTAAGCATCATGTCTTGACCATATCACATCACAACATGCCCTGCAAAAACAAGTTAGACGTCCTCTTCTTTGTTGTTGCAAATTTTACGTGGCTGCTACGGGCTTAGCAAGAACCGTTCTTACCTATGCATCAAAACCACAACGATAGTTTGTCAAGTTGGTGCTGTTTTAACCTTTGCAAGGACCGGGCGTAGCCACACTCTGTTCAACTAAAGTTGGATAAAGTGACACCCGCTAGCCACCTGTGTGCAAAGCACGTCGGTAGAACCAGTCTCGCGTAAGCGTACCGTAATGTCGGTCCAGGCCGCTTCATCCAACAATACCGCTGAACCAAAGTATGACATGCTGGTAAGCAGTATGAATTATATCGCCCACAACTCACTTGTGTTCTACTCATGCATATGACATCTACGCATAAAAGCTGGCTAGGATGCCACCGTTGGAGAACGTAGTAATTTCAAAAAAATTCCTATGCACACGCAAGATCATAATGATGCATAGCAATGAGAGGGGAGAGTGTTGTCCACGTACCCTCGTAGACCGAAAGCGGAAGCGTTCGCACAACGCGGTTGATGTAGTCATACATATTCACAATCCAACCGATCAAGTACCGAACGTACGGCACCTCCGAGTTCAGCACACGTTCAGCCCGATGACGTCCCTCGAACTCCGATCCAGCCGAGTGTCGAGGGAGAGTTTCGTCTGCACGATGGCATGGTGACGATGATGATGTTCTACCGACGCAGGGCTTCGCCTAAGCACCGCTACAGTATTATCGAGGTGGACTATGGTGGAGGGGGGCACCGCACATGGCTAAAAGATCAAACGATCAATTGTTTTGTCTATGGGGTGCCCCCCTGCCCCTGTATATAAAGGAGCAAGGGAAGGAGGCGGCAGGCCAAGGAGAGGCACGCCAAGGGGGAGTCCTACTCCCACTAGGAGTAGGACTCCTCCTATTCCTAGTAGGAGTAGGATAGGGGGAAGGAAAGGGAGAGGGGGAGAAGGAAAGAGGGGGCCAGCCTGAATTGCACAAAACCAATTCGGTTTGGGCCTTGGGGGGGGGGCACACTCCCCTTGCTGCCCTCTATTTCCACTGTCACACCCTAGCTAGTTCATGCATTAGAGCGATTGCATCATGTTTAAATTTCCCAGAAAAATGAAATGGGGATGATAGAACCCCCAGCACCCCCCTGGAACAACTAGGGTTTACTAAAAACTTTTTCAATGAACCTGAAATGCCCTTCTAAAAAGTCCATCCTTTTTGTTTTGTGTTAAAACCTTTGACAAGAATGGTGAACATTTTTCTAGGACATCTTAAGGTCATTAGATTAACTCATATAGTATTTGCATTTGGGCATTTAAATGCTATAAAATATTTTGAATGCTCAAATAATCATAAACTAAAATGTTTACTGTTGGATATATTCTAAGAAGTAGCCATGATTAATTTTATGATTTTTGGAAATGCCCTGGTATTTTTAATAAAGCCCTAAAGTTACAGAAATAATAGAAAATAAATAAAAATAGAAAATAGAGAGAGAGAGAGAAACCCACTTGGGCCTTCTTACCCGGCGCTCCTGTAGCCCATGTGGCCGGCCCAGCACGGCCCAGTCCATCCGGCCGTGCCAGTCGTCCCCTTACTTGGGACAGAAGGACGAAGAACGCGTGCCCGACGCGCGCGCACCGCCGTGCGCCACCTCCTGCTTGTCGCTTCGTCGCTGGACGGGCGGTACGACCTCCATGTCGCGCCCCCGACCCCCTGGACACCTCACACTCCGCCCTTGCTCTCTCCCTTGCTCCCCCGATGCAATGGCCGAAGCAGCCGCTGCCGTCTCGCCGTCGTAGCCGTAGCCACCGTCGTCTCTGCGCCGCCCTACCGTGTCCACAAGCTCCGCCGCATCTCCCTCGACCTCCTTGCTGAGCTACGCAATGCCGGAAGCCCTACAATGCCTTCCTCGACCTCTTCTTCAACCTTCGGGCTCCAAGATCGCCGGCGACCCCGCGCTCGACTCGCCGCCTCCCCGAGCTTTCCGAGGCCACCGCAGCACTCGCCGTGAGCTCCTCTTTCTTCTCCCCTAGCCACGTCGCTCGAGCTGCCCCCTAACCCCGTTGGCCATCACGGCCGAGAGCTCGCCTCCGCCGGCCATGTCACTGTCATGGCCACACACACGTAAGCTCGAAACCGAGCGCGTCCCCGCACTCACCACGTCCCCAGGAGCCGCAGCACTGCTCCGCATCTCCTGCCGTGCCTCCTAGCGACGAGTCCGAGCTCACCCGAGCTCTGGCCGCCGCCAAACTCGTCGCCAGCATCTTTTCCGACCACCCCGAGCCCAAACACCACAACCACTAGACGCAGACAAGTCTCCTCGTCACGTAGAGCCTCTCTGGCGCGCAAATGGTCGCCTGTGGGCGTTTTCCGAAGCCCTCCGCCGCGTCTGTCATCGCCGGCGTCAAACAGCCGGCGAGTTGACCTCGTTTGACCAGGGGTTTAACTCCCCTGGGTCAATGACATGCGGGCCCAGGCCCCACTGATAGTTTAGTTAGTATTAACTTAACCCTGTTAATTAGTTGTTTCATTGACGTGTGGGTCCCAGCTGTCAAGTTTGACCTAGGCTGGCGCCATTGACTCGCTGACGTCACAGTGACGCAGTGCTGACGCAGTTATTTATTTTCTGGATTTACTCTTATATAGGAAATTCCAGAAAATAGCCAAAACTTCTAAAAATCATAGAATATCAACCATAGCTCCAAATCAAACAAATTATATATGAAAAATGATCAGAAAAATTCAATCTTTCCATCTGTAACGGTTTCATGCATGACCTAACAATGTAACCTTGCTGTTTAGGTGAAACAAGCTAATACACTTATAATGCATAAGAACTTAAGCTTCCATTTGAATCTTTGATTCAAATGGACCCATTTCAACTTGTTTCACATTACATCAGGCAGGACACCTCATTTTGCCATGTCATAGCATGTATCATATTGTTGCATATTGCCATGTGTTGATTATATTCTGTGGTGTCTTTCATGGTAGGTTCTGCCTCCGAGGATATCTCCGAGTATCTAACTGAAGGCAGTACCCTACTACTACCCCATCAGGCATGCAGCCCCTTTGATCATATCGATACAATCCCATGTTCTCGCTTCTCCTCTCACTTACTGCATTAAGACAACAACGTTTCAAACTACCGTGTGCTGCGTTAGATGAACCCTTATCCTCTGCATGACCTGTCATTTCCACAGTAACTAGATGAAACCCACTAGCATGTGTAGGAGTTGATTGAGCCATGTATGTGTTTCCTACCTTGCTATTCCTACTATGCTTAGAGTTGTGTCAGGTCTGGTTCATCTGGGTGGTGGGCTAGAGTGAAATGATTATGTCGGTAATGTGAGGGTTGTGTTGAACATGATTTGGTAAAGGTATCGATGAGAGGCCATGTAGGAGTACAAGGTGGGTTGTTTCATTGAGGTTGTCCCTAAGAGCTGAGATCTGTATGTGTGAATTAAGAATCAGCTACTACCATACATTGGGCCCGAAACCAATGGACCCTCTCGGCTTCTTAATCACCCTAGTACTCTGTCCAGGAGTTGCAACTAGTTTCTGGTCTTTGTAGGTTATGTGTTGGCGGCCGTGCGTAGCGCTGACCCTAGGGGTGGGCTATGATGCAATAGATACACTGTGGCCGGGTATGCCGGGCGCCCGTTTGGCGTCTCGGGACCCTGTTCACATCGTTCGGGGCCGCATGTGGAAACCTCAGCCGGACTCCTTGCGGATGGAACCTGGATAGGTCATAAACCTGGACTAGAGACTTGAGTGTTTAGGTAGGCCGTGGCCGACACCCTCGTTGGGCCTCCGCTTGAAGGTTGCCGAGTACATGTCATGTAAACGACAGTAAGTGGTGAGAGCGTGTTTGAAGAAGTACACCCCTGCAGGGTTAACATCATCTATTCGAATAGCCGCATCCACGGTAAAGGACTACTTGGTTTCCTATACAATTCATAGACAAGTTAATGGTTACTACTAAAAGACTCAAGATAAGTGTGAATACGGAGGATGGCCCTCTCGTAGGATGACGAGGGAGGATCCCCGGTGGAGTATTGTGTTGGTGATTAGTGGACTCGTGTGCGAAAACTATTTTACTAGTGGTGTCTCGTAGGATAGCTTAGCCAAGATTCAAAGCTGGCTTGCTGCAATAACTCCACCACCTTCTTGAGAATGAGCATGTATAGTAGGTTCTGTTGTAAGATATGCTGAGTACCTTTGTACTCATGTTTGCTTTAATTACTGTTTTCAGACGACAACACCGCCCCCTCCGATGGGTTTTAGGTAGACCTCGACGTCAATGAGTAACTTGAAACCCAGGTGGTGATCCTGGCCATGGAGGGCCCTATGTAGATAGACAGGCTTCGACAAGCCTTCTTTCTTTCTAGTGTCTGTACCCAGACTATTTGCTTCCGCATGTGCTTGTATGCTTGTATGACTTGAGTGTCGGGTCATGTGACCCCTACCTGTATGAACATGTTATGTATGGCTCTCTGGAGCCTTTAAATAAAGTACTTGAGTTGTAGAGTTTTGTTGTGATGCCATGTTGTATTTGCACATATCGAGCATATTGTGTGTATGATTGAAATGCTTGGTATGTGTGGGATCTGACAATCTAGTTGTTTATCCTTGGTAGCCTCTCTTATGGGGAAATGTAGTCTAGTGCTCCTCGAGCCATAGTAGTCCGCTGCAGCCTGGTTCACCGGAGTCCTGCTAGCCCAGCACTACTACTCAGGACACTTGACTGGCCGGCATGTGTTTCACTTCATTCCTATGTCTGTCCCTTCGGGGAAATGTCACGCGGTGACACCCGGAGTCCCGCCTAGCCTGCTACAGCCCGAGTTCCCCGGAGTCCTGTTAGCCCAGTGCTACAGCCCGGATTCACACGCTGTTGACCGACAGGCTCGATGTGATTCATGTATGCCTGTCTCCATAGGTCTGTGCCGCTTTGGGTTCACGACTAGCCATGTCGGCTCGGGTTCTCTGTCATATGGATGCTAGCGACACTATCATATAAGTGAGCCAAAAGGCGCAAACGGTCCCAGGCGATAGTAAGGAGACACCCGTGGGAATACTGTGCGTGAGGCCGCAATGTGATATGAGGTGTTACCGGCTAGATCGATGTGACTTGGAATCGGGGTCCTGACAGCGTTGGCATTGGAGCCGGATTGCCTGTAGTTTGGTTGAGCCAAACTGGTCTATGTCGAGTGTAGAAATGCTTTAGTTATATGTAGGGGAATTGATTGTGGGAGGGAACCTAAGGCTCTTTTACTCCTTTACCTTATGCCCTCTAATCTGAGTCATTCTCTTCTCATTCTACGTGGGTTAAGGACTAGGCTCTCTCCTTCTGTCAGGTTCACGTGTTACTAATCCGTAGTAGCTCATAGGATTGTTGTTACAAGCCTCAGTACAGTTTCTACTACTTTCAGTATGTTGTCAGTTGAATCAGAACCTTGATATGATGTTGTTGAGTGGTATTGCAAACTGTTGTGGATGTCTCAAATCTTTTTCTAAGCATTTACAGCCATTATGCTGTCCTATTTCCCCTAGAAAATTCTAATGCCTTTGCATTATTCTGTGCTTTCAGATGGCCACCCGTTCCCAGAACCAAGTGGTTCGTCTGACCCGGTGCCTCGATGTGCCCGGCCACACGGCCATGTTGGTTCGAGTGATAGTCGAGTCAGGCTATCGGTGGTATCCAGAATATACCGTCAAGGAGCAGTTCAGAGACTTCAACCAGAGCCAGTACCTTTGTACCGTCGGGATATATCCCTCTTATCCTGGAGCCACTGAGCCCCTTCACTGTTCCTATGGACTTGGGGTCACTATTGAGATGTCTGTGCACGATGCAGCTTCCTCAATGATGACTATCATTCGAGCCAGGACTGCCTTGCTTCAGAACACCGATTTCCGTTACATGTCGGCCTCACTTCCTGGAGCACAGGGGTACTATCAGGCTTTGTACTATGACTCTACACATGAGGAGTCACTACTCCGCACCACTGCCGAGATGCTCGAGGATAAGGACCGTGAAAATCGGGCCTTGCGTATGGAGCTTTTCCACACTCGTTCTGATCATTGGGCCACTGTGACTCGGTTTGCACATGCGGTGCAGGCAGGATACATGGACATGAGGGACTTGTACCCTGTACGGTCTGGATTGCCAGATTGTATGGAGTGGCGTGATGTAGGAGGCATCACCCCTCCTCGTGGTCCCCGTCTGGCACCGCCTGCGGGACCAAGGCCACATCCGAGTCCCGATGGTCCGCAGGCTCCGCAGGACCGTCTGTTCCCAGATGATCATGTTCCACTTCCAGGCTTTGGTGGTGACTTTTATGAGGATTACTACGGAGCCGTCTGAGCTAGTAGTAGTTCCACTAGTATTGTAATAGTTGTATTCTCCACAGTCCTGTGTGACCCGTGGGATACGACTTGGTGTGTATCACGCTCCGGAGGTGTAGAAAAATAATGTATAGGAGCTTGGAATGCCTCCGATGAGATGTAATGTCTTTCACCGTAGTTGTACTCTAGCATGGGCTTGTACTAAACTATGTAAGGTCTGTATGACCAATGGTATATATATGGCAGTTTCATGTTATCCATTACATTTTGCACTTCCTTGCCAAGTTTGTGCCATCCTTATCTAAACCGTTGTCTTGTTTTTCCTAGGATGGTCAACACCCGCAGCAACCCTGCTGCCCAGAGTAGGGGGAAGCCAGTGCAGCTAGGGGTGAAAATCTACCTCACCCGCCTTCTCTGGCCGAAGTTATGCTGGAGGCGGAAAGAAACAAGCGTGAGACTAACCACTTGCTGGAGCGGATTGAGCAGAACACTGCACGCCATCAGTGAAACGGCTTGGTGACAATCAATGACTTCATCAAGTTGTACCCACCAAAGTTTAATCATTCCGTCGAGCCCCTCGACGCAGATGACTGGCTTCGCAGCATCACATGCAAGCTACGTTTTGCCAACGTAGCCGAAGCTGATAAGGTTACCTTTGCTGCCTATCACCTCGAAGGCCCTGCTAGCCTTTGGTGGGAAAACTTTGAGGCTATGCGCCCGGTCGGCCAAATCACTACTTGGGCTGAATTCAGCGAGGCTTTCCGTGAGCATCACATCCCGGAAGGTCTCATAGATCGCAAGAGGGAAGAGTTCTGCAATTTCACCCAAGGAAGACTGACTGTGGATGCATATAGTCGTGAATTTGGGAATCTGGCACGTTATGCTCCTGAAGAGGTATCCACCGACGCTAAGCAGCAGGCATGGTTCCGCAAGGGACTTAGCCCTGAGCTTCGCCGCGATCTTCGTCTGCACGAGTGCACCAACTTTCAGAAGTTGGTCAATAAAGCCATCAGTGCTGAGACAGGCCAGTCTGACTATGACGCTTCGCGCAAGCACTCTCGTGATTTTGGTTCTTCATCCGGCTCTGGATCTCAGAAGCGCCGGGTGTGGATTCCAAGCACGGCACTGCCACCCAGGTTCATTCCTAGGCCATCCTTTGAGGCCCCTTGCCCCAACCAGTAGTTTGCACCGTCTAAGCCCTATGGTGGCCCCGCTGCTAATGCTGCTCCACGCCCCAATGTTGTGACATGTTTCAAGTGTGGAGAGCCGGGTCACTATAGTCGAGAGTGTCCCCAGAACAACAACCCCAATCAGTCTGGAAAGTCCGTTGGCCGTGGTAAGCCAGCGGGAAAGACATTCTACGCCAAGCCAGTCACCACTGCACGTGGCCATGTCAACTATGTCTCAGCTAAGGAGGCTCATGATGATCCTAACGTCGTCCTTGGTACGCTCCTTGTTAATTCATTCATATCTGAGAGCTATGCTCGATTGCATAACACGACATTCTGTGACATGCCCACTACCATGGAAATTCAAACCCGTGGCTCTAGATGGCAAACCTCTAGAGTAAGCCATGGGAATGAAATTCTTGTCGATAGACTCATCTTCCTTGCATCCTTAATAGCTCTCAAGTCCTCGGACATAAACATCATCTTGGGTATGGACTGGATGTCAGCTCATTATGCTCAGATTGATTGTGCCACTAGAACCGTTCAACTTACTCACCCATCGGGTAAGACAGTCAATGTCTTAACTCGGGTGGCCAAGCGCCAGCTTTACTCCCTAAATGCCAAGCCCCTTTCAGGCCTTGAAGATATTCCGGTAGTCCGAGACTTCCCGGATGTCTTTCCAGAAGAACTGCCAGGTGTTCCACCTGACAGTGATGTTGAGTTTGTGATAGACCTTGTTCCAGGAACCGTTCCAATTTCTAGGAGACCCTATAAGATGGCACCCTTAGAACTAGCCGAGCTTAAGAACAAACTCGATGAGTCCTTGAAAAAGGGTTTCATCCGTCCTAGTTCCTCTCCTTGGGCTTGCCCTATCCTCTTCATCAAGAAGAAGGATGGAACGGATCGGATGGTTGTAGATTACCGACCTGTCAACTTGGTCACTATCAAGAACAAGTATCCGCTCCATAGGATCAACGATCTATATGATCAGCTCACTGGATCCTCAGTCTTTTCCAAGATGGATTTGAGGTTGGGCTACCATCAAATCAAAATCAGAAACGGGGACATTCCCAAAATGGCCTTTGTTGCTCATTATGGCCAATGCGAGTACACCGTTATGTCCTTCAGTTTAACCAATGCCCCAGCCACCTTCTCTCGGTTAATGAACTCGGTCTTCATGGAGTATTTGGATAAATTCGTCGTAGTATACCTCGATGACATACTCATCTACTCCAAGAGTGAGGAGGTACATGCCGAACATCTAAGGCTGGTATTGACGAAAGTTCAAGAGCATCGCCTTTATGCCAAATTCTCCAAGTGTGAATTTTGGTTGCCAGAAGTGACCTATCTGGGCCATGTAATCTCTGGTAAGGGTATTGCTGTCAATCCCGAGCGAGTTCAAGCCGTCCTTGATTGGACTCCACCTGAGACGGTCAAGCAAGTTTGGAGCTTCCTTGGCTTAGCGAGTTATTGTCGTTGCTTCATCGAGAATTTCTCCAAGGTTGCTAAACCTCTAACTGAACTCCTCAAGAAAGATAAAAAGTTCGAGTGGACCCCATAGTGCGAGTTCAGGTTTTAGGAAGTGAAAAGACGCCTGACATCTGCTCCCGTACTGGTACCACCAGATTTCTCCAAGGACTTTATTATCTATTGCAACGCTTCGCGACAAGGACTAGGTTGCATACTCATCCAAGATCGTCAGGTAATTGCCTATGCTTCACGACACTTACACCCCCATGAGGAAAACTATCCCACACATGATCTAGAGCTTGCAGCTGTAGTCCATGCACTCAAAACTTGGTGACATTAGCTTCTCGGTAATCGTTGCGAGATCTTCACCGATCACCAAAGTTTGAAATATATCTTCACCCAACTGGATTTGAATCTCTGGCAAAGACGTTGGGTCGAGTTGATCTCGGATTACGACTTAGGAATAACTTACATCCCGGGCAAAGCCAATGTCATGGCTGATGCGCTAAGTCATAAATCTTAATGTAACAACCTAATGTTACAACAAAGTCAACAACTTCTCCACGAGGAATTTCGTAAGCTTAACATTCACATTGTTCCTCAAGGATTCCT
Source organism: Triticum monococcum (assembly GCA_034509565.1). Classification (NCBI taxonomy): domain Eukaryota; kingdom Viridiplantae; phylum Streptophyta; class Magnoliopsida; order Poales; family Poaceae; genus Triticum; species Triticum monococcum. The sequence goes on from CM067847.1 coordinate 345,784,056, forward strand.
ATCCACCCTGGTGGCGAAACCTACCCTTACGGATCAGATCATCAAGGCACAGAAGGTAGATCCGGGAATCTCCCCTATTAAGAGAAACATTAAGAAAGGAGTCACGAATTGTTTCTCCGTTGATGATCAAGGTGTCGTATACTTTGGAAACCGCTTAGTGGTTCCCAAAGCACAAAACCTGAGGCGACTGATTCTTAAGGAAGCTCATGAATCCCCTCTCACCATTCATCCCGGTAGTACTAAAATGTATCAAGACCTACGCTAGAAGTTTTGGTGGACTAGAATGAAGAGAGAAATTGCTCAATACATTGCTAGTTGTGACGTCTGTCATCATGTTAAAGCAAAGCATCAACGGCCTGCTGGCACCCTTGAACCTTTGGCTATTCCTGAGTGGAAATGGGATAAAATCAGTATGGCTTTCATTGCTGGGTTTCCCAGAACCAAGAGAGGGAATAATGCCATCTTCGTCCTAATCGATCGTCTTTCCAAGGTGGCCCACTTTCTACCTGTTCGTGAGAGTATCACCGCTAGCCAGCTAGCTGATTTATACATCTCCCGAATAGTGTCTCTTCATGGTGTCCCATTGAAAATTAACTCAGACCATGGGAGTCTCTTCACCTCTCGATTTTGGGAAAGTTTCCAAAATTGTATGGGAACTCGTCTCTCTTTTAGCACCGCCTTCCACCCTCAATCCAGTGGTCAAGTAGAGCGAGTAAATCAAATTCTGGAAGATATGCTCTGAGCTTCTGTCATCTCATTCGGAATGGATTGGGAGAAATGCCTTCCATTAGCGGAGTTTGCTTATAACAATAGTTATCAAGCTAGCTTGGGAAAAGCTCCTTTCGAAGTTCTCTATGGACGAAAATGTTGAACGCCTCTTAACTGGTCAAAAACCGGGGAAAGACAACTCTTTGGCCCGGATATGATTCAGGAAGCAGAAGAGCAGGTTCGCGTTATTCGTGAGAAATTGAAAACAGCCCAATCTCGTCAAAAGAGCCAATATGATCGTAAACATATGCTCATGACTTATGCCGTTGGCGAGAAGGCTTACCTTTGGGTTACTCCATTAAAGGGAACCCATCGTTTCGGTATCGAAGGCAAATTGGCTCCTCGTTACATTGGACCCTTTCGCATTGTTGCCAAACGAGGAGAATTTGCCTACCAATTGGAACTACCTCCGCATATTTCTAGAGTTCACGATGTCTTCCACGTTTCTCAACTCAGGCGTTGCTTCGCGGATCCTATCCGTGGAGTGGACCACGAAACGCTTGATCTACAAGATAATCTCTCATATTGGGAATATCCCGTTCGTATCCTTGATCAAGCCGAGCGTACCACTCGACTCCATAACATCAAGTTTCTCAAGGTTCAATGGTCACCCCCTTCCGAGAAGGAAGCCACTTGGGAAAGGGAGGATCGTCTTTGACTCGAGTACCCCACTTTCTTCCCAACAGATCCTAAATCTCGGGACAAGATTCTTTTGAGTGGGGGTGAGTTGTCACACCCTAGCTAGTTCATGCATTAGAGCGATTGCATCATGTTTAAATTTCCCAGAAAACTGAAATGGGGATGATAGAACCGCTAGCACCCCCCTGGAACAACTAGGGTTTACTAAAAAAAATTCAATGAACCTGAAATGCCCTTCTAAAAAGTCCACCCTTTTTGTTTTGGGTTAAAACCTTTGACAAAAATGCTGATTTTTTTTTGAACATCTTAACGTCATTGAATTAACTCATATAGTATTTGCATTTGGGCATTTAAATGCTATAAAATATTTTGAATGCTCAAATAATCATAAACTAAAATGTTTACTGTTGGATATATTCTAAGCAGTAGCCATGATTAATTTTATGATTTTTGGAAATGCCCTGGCATTTTTAATAAAGCCCTAAAGTTACAGAAATAATAGAAAATAAATAAAAACAGAAAACAGATAGAGAGAGAGAGAAACCCACCTGGGCCTTCTTACCTGGCGCGCGTGTAGCCAAAGTGGTCGGCCCAGCACGGCCCAGTCCATCTGGCCTGCGAGTCGTCCCCTTCCTTAGGACAGAAGGACGACGGGCGTGTGCCCGACACGCGCGCACCACCGTGCGCCACCTCCTACTTGCCGCTTCGTCGCTGGACGGGCGGTATGACCTCCACGTCGCGCCCCCGTCCCCCTGGACACCTCACACTCCCCCTGCTCTCTCCCTCGCTCCCCCAATGCCATGGCCGAAGCAGGCGCCACCGTCTCGCCACCATACCCGTAGCCACCGTCGTCTCTGCACCGCCCTACCGTGTCCACAAGCTCCGCTGCATCTCCCTCGACCTCCTCGCTGAGCTACGCAGCGCCGGAAGCCCTGCAACGCCTTCCTCGACCTCTTCTTCAACCTTTGGGCTCCAAGATCGCCGGTGACCCCGCGCTCGACTCGCTGCCTCCCCGAGCTCTCCGAGGCCACCGCTGCACTCGCCGTGAGCTCCTCTTTCTTCTCCCCTAGCCACGTCGTTGGCCATCAGGGCCGAGAGCTCGGCTCCGCCGGCCATGTCGCCGTCGGAGCCAAAGACGCGTAAGCTTGAAACTGAGTGTGTCCCCGCACTCACCACGTCCCCAGGAGCCGCAGCACCATTCCGCATCTCCTGCCGTGCCTCCTAGCGACGAGTCCGAGGTCACCCGAGCTCCAGCCGCCGCCAAACTCGCAGCCGACGTCTTTTCCGACCACCCCAAGCCCAAACACCACCACCACTAGACGCGGAGGAGGCTCCTCGTCACGTAGAGCCTCTCCGCCACGCAAATGGTTGCCCGTGGGCATTTTCCGAAGCCCTCCGCCGCGACTGTCGTCGCCGGCGTCAAACCGCCAGCGAGTTGACCTCGTTTGACCAGGGGTTTAACTCCCCTGGGTCAATGACAGGTGGGCCCAGAGCCCTGCTAATTTTAGCTTAGCACTAACCAACTTTTAGTTAACCCAATAGGTCACTGACATGCGGCCCCAGGCCCCACTGACAGTTTAGTTAGTATTAACATAACCCTGTTAATTAGTTGTTTCACTGACGTGTGGGTCCCAGCCGTCAGGTTTGACCTGGGCTGGCACCTTTGACTCGCTGACGTCATAGTGACGCAGTGCTGACGCAGTTATTTATTTTCTGGATTTATTCTTATATAGGAAATTCCAGAAAATAGCCAAAACTTCTAAAAATCATAGAAAATCAACCATAGCTCCAAATCAAACAAATTGTATATGAAAAATGATGAGAAAAATTCAATCTTTCCATCTGTAATGGCTTCATGCATGACAAAACACTTTAACCTTGATGTTTAGGTGAAACAAGCTAATACACTTATAATGCATAAGAACTCAAGCTTCCATTTGAATCTTTGATTCAAATGGACCCATTTCAACTTGTTTCACATTGCATTAGGCAGGACACCTCATTTTGCCATGTCATAGCATGCATCATATTGTTGCATATTGCCATGTGTCGATTATATTCTGTGGTGTCTTTCGTGGTAGGTTCTGCCTCCGAGGATATCTCCAAGTATCCAACTGAAGGGCAGTACCCTACTACTACCCCATCAGGCAAGCAGCACCTTCGATCATATCGATACAATCCCATGTTCTCGCTTCTGCTCTCACTTACTACATTAAGACAACAATGTTTCAAACTGCTGTGTGCTGCGGTAGTTGGACCCTAATCCTCTGCATGACCTGTTATTGCCACAGTAACTAGATGAAACCCACTAGCATGTGTAGGAGTTGATTGAGCCATGTATGTGTTTCCTACCTTGCTATCCCTGCTAAGCTTAGAGTTGTGTTAGGTCTGGTTCATCTGGGTGATGGGCTAGAGTGAAATGATTATGTCGGTAATGTGAGGGTTATGTTGAACATGATTTGGTAAAGGTATCGATGAGAGGCCATGTAGGAGTACATGGTGAGTTGTATCATTGAGGACGTCCCTAAGAACTAAGATCTGTAGGTGTGATTTAAGAATCAGCTACTACCATACATTGGGCCCGAAACCAATGGACCCTCTCGGCTTCTTAATCACCCTAGTACTCTGTCCAGGATTTGCAACTAGTTTCTGGTGTTTGTAGGTTATGTGTTGGCGGCCGTGCGTAGCGCTGACCCTAGGGGTGGGCTATGATGCGGTAGATACACTGTGGCCGGGTATGTGGGGAGCCCGTTTGGTGTCTTGGTACCCTGTTCACATCGTTCGAGGCGGCATGTGGAAACCTTGGCCGGACTCCCTGCGGATGGAACCTGGATAGGCGATAAAGCTGGACTAGAGGCTTGAGTGTTTAGGTAGGCCGTGGCCGACATCCTCATTGGGCTTCCGCTTGAAGGTTGCCGAGTACATGTCGTGTAAACGACGGTAAGTGGTGAGAGCGTGTTTGAAGAAGTACACCCCTGCAGGGTTAACATCATCTATTCGAATAGCCGCGTACGCGGTAAAGGACTACTTGGTTGCCCATACAGTTCACAGACAAGTTAATAGTTACTACTAAAAGACTCAAGATAAGTGTGAGTATCGAGGATGGCCCTCTCGTAGGATGACGAGGGAGGATCCCCGGTGGAGTATTATGTTGGTGATTAGTGGACTCGTGTGCGAAAACTATTTTACTAGTGGTGTCTCGTAGGATAGCTTAGCCATGATTCAAAGGTGGCTTGCTGCAATAACTCCACCACCTTCTTGAGAATGAGCATGTATAGTAGGTTCTGTTGTAAGAATTGCTGAGTACCTTTGTACTCATGTTTGCTTTAATTACTGTTTTCAGACGACAACACCGCCCCCTCCGATGGGTTTTATGTAGACCTCGACGTCGATGAGTAACTTGCCACCTAGGTGGTGATCCTGGCCATGGAGGGCCCTATGTAGATAGACAGGCTTCGACAAGCCTTCTTTCTTTCTAGTGTATGTACCCAGACTATTTGCTTCCGCATGTGCTTATATGCTTGTATGACTTGAGTGTCGGGTCATGTGACCCCTACCTGTATGAACATGTTATGTATGGCTCTCTGGAGCCTTTAAATAAAGTACTTGAGTTGTAGAGTTTTGTTGTGATGCCATGTTGTATTTGCACATATCGAGCATATTGTGTGTATGATTGAAATGCTTGGTATGTGTGGGATCCGACAATCTAGTTGTTTATCTTTGGCAGCCTCTCTTATGAGGAAATGTAGTCTAGTGCTCCTCGAGCCATAGTAGTCTGCTACAGCCCGGTTCACCGGAGTCCTGCTAGCCCAGCACTACTGCTCAGGACACTTGACTAGCCGGCATGTATTTCACTTCGTTCCTATGTCTGTCCCTTCACGGAAATATCACGCGGTGACATCCGGAGTCCTGCCTAGCCTGCTACAGCCCGGGTTCCCCGGAGTCCTGTTAGCCCAGTGCTATAGCCCCGATTCACACGCTGTTGACAGACATGCTCGATGTGATTCATGTATGCCTGTCTCCATAGGTCTGTGCCGCTTTGGGTTCACGACTAGCCATGTCGGCCCGGGTTCTCTGTCATATGGATGCTAGCGATAGTATCATATACGTGAGACAAAAGGCGCAAATGGTCCCAGGCCATGGTAAGGCGACACCCGTGGGAATACCGTGCGTGAGGCCGGAATGTTATATGAGGTGTTACCGGCTAGATCGATCTGACTTGGAATCGGGGTCTTGACATCCACTAATGCCCATGTAGGCCCATTAAGCCCCGGGGGGTTCCGGTAACCTCCCGGTACTCCGATCAAATCCCGATTTCACCCGGAACACTTCTAATATCCAAACATAGGCTTCCAATATATTAATCTTCATGTCTCGACCATTTCGAGACTCCTCGTCATGTCCGGGATCACATCCGGACTCCGAACAACCTTTGGTACATCAAAACATATAAACTCATAATATAACCGTCATCGAAACGTTAAGCATGCAGACCCTACGCGTTCGAGAACTATGTAGACATGACCGAGACACGTCTCTAGTCAATAACCAATAGCGGAACCTGGATGTTCATATTGGCTCCCACATATTCTACGAAGATCTTTGTCGGTCAAACTGCATAACAACGTACATTGTTCCCTTTGTCATTGGTATGTTACTTGCCTGAGATTCGATCATCGGTATCTCAATACCTAGTTCAATCTCGTTACCGACAAGTCTCTTTGCTCGTTATTTAATACATCATCCCGCAACTAACTCATTAGTTGCAATGCTTGCAAGGTTTAAGTGATGTGCATTACCGAGAGGGCCCAGAGATACCTCTCCGACAATCGGAGTGACAAATCCTAATCTCGAAATACGCCAACCCAACAAGTACCTTCGGAGACACCTGTAGAGCACCTTTATAATCACCCAGTTACATTGTGACATTTGGTAGCACACAAAGTGTTCCTCCGGTAAACGGGAGTTGCATAATCTCATAGTCATAGGAACATGTATAAGTCATGAAGAAAGCAATAGCAGAATACTAAAATGATCATGTGCTAAGCTAATGGAATGGGTCAAGTCAATCACATCATTGTCCTAATGATGTGATCTCATTAATCAAATGACAACACTTTGTCTATGGTTAGGAAACTTAACCATCTCTAATCAATGAGCTAGTCAAGTAGAGGCATACTAGTGACATACTGTTTGTCTATGTATTCACACATGTATTATGTTTCCTGTTAATACAATTCTAGCATAAATAATAAACATTTATCATGAAATAAGGAAATAAATAATAAATTTATTATTGCCTCTAGGGAATATTTCCTTCACTAACAGGCTTTGAGGTAAGCATTCAAAATATAATAAAATATTACCGCATAGATAGTAGCCCGTGATGCTCGGTTCGGCGTTCGCGAAGAAAAGCTGAATAGAGTATCAAATGATAATTCAGGAGTCTAATTAGAGTATGTCTATGTGTATGTGTAGGCTTCACTGCTGGCCACTGCCGCACGTACTGCAGAGGTCTCTGCGCTGAAGCAGGACCTGAAGCAGTTCAAGGACGAGCTCGGCCTTACCAAGAGGCAACTTGTAGAGAGCAAAGGTAAGATATATCCTTGTCTATTTAGTTAAAAAGAAGTTCGGGTGTAAAGTAATAGGATCATCATGAATTTGTGAGGGGCCACGACCGAGGTGGAGACCCTGAGGAAGGCGTTGTCTGTGGCCGAAGACAAAGCGGCCAAAGAATGCATTGAACGGGAGAAGCAAGAAGCCCGAGTAGGCGAGGTGCAGCAAGATCTCGGGGCTCTCGCCAAAAAGCACGAGTCCTTGGAGCTTGACTCTAAGACGCGAGAGTCCGAGCTCGTGCAGGCACTTGAAAGCGTCCGGAGCGCCAAGGCCGAAGCCCACAAGGCCCTCCAGGAGATTGACGCGGTGAAGAAAATAGCAGCGAGTAAGGCATTCTTTATGCAAAGCAAGCATGTGAAGGAGACTTTCCTTTTTCTTACCCTAGTTCGGAGCTCTCCAAGAGTGTTTGAAGATCTTCCCCGCAGTGTACCGGATGCCGCGGAGTTTTACCGGGCTGAGGAGGGAAGCTCAACGGAGAAGTTGTTCTGGTATCAATATACTGGGACCGAACACCCCGTGCCCTTGAGCGACCAGCTGAAGCAGTTGGTCGAACTTCACAAGGCGGCCCAACAGGCCATGAAGGGCCTTATAGTCCGGTTGTGGCCTGGCGAGCCCCTGTCTGACAACTAGTTCGGTCTGGTGAGACGGCTTGTGGAAGCCTGCCCCCGGCTTGAAGTCATCAAGCGGTCTGTCTGCATCGAAGGTGCACGCAGGGCTTTTGCCCGGGCGAAGGTGCACTGGGCGAAGCTGGACGCCATTAAGCTGGTGAAGGAGGGGCCACCGGAGGGCAAGGAGCATCACTGCCCCGAGAATTATTACGAGAGTGTCCTGAAGGGTTCCCGCATAGTGGCAGATGAGTGTGCCAAGGATGTAATTTTTGAATGAACATGCTCATGTGATCCCGTAATATGAAACTAGTTCGTTTGTGCCATGCGACGCTTTCTTAATTTAAAATATTACCTTCTGTGTGGCCGTTTATAAAATCTGAGAGTTGGCCAGTCATCGGCTTCTACCCCCATGTAACTAGTACTGGGGTGTTCGGGGTAAATTTGAACACTCTTTGCCCCAATTTTGGGTCCTTCAAGGGAGGCGTTCAGCGCAACGAACCAGGCAATCAGACTATAATGCTTTATCACTCTCACTTAGCCATAGAAGTCTATGATTTTAAATTTTAGGCGAAGCCCCTGGTATTCGGAGGGCCGAATTTGGGGCGCTATACACGCCTAAGTCAGATAAGGCCGACTCCTCGCCCGAAGCGGAAAAAGTCTTTAAGGACTTGAGACCTCTCGAACAGCGACTAGTCTCTCGCCTTATCATGACAGTCAGTTTTTGGCTTTCACTACTGAGGTGCTCGTCCGGAAGAACCGGGACACAATCGCAGTAGTTCTCCCACCGCTACCTTAGCCGATATAGCGGAACGTAAGGTACCAAAGCGTGGGAGCCGGGCAACCCAACATTTGACCAAAGACATGATTCGGAGCTGATGCATATAATGATATAAGTTCGGGGTGCCACACTGTTGAAAGTGTTCGGACTTCTTGCGCCGTTTTATGGGGTAAAAGAGAACCCCTGTCGAACTGATTGTACCCGAGCGTGCGGGTGCGGATTGTCGTAATTGGACATATAAGAGAAATAAAAAAACTTCAATAATGCAATGACAGATTAATGATATGCATTGTTATTTGAATAATATGTCGAAGCATACTAGTACAAGTAGTGCAATAAGCATAAAGCAGGACAATTCGAAATGTCCTATCCCAGGGCAAGCTACGCAGAAATAGTGAAAAGCGGGTATATCAAGTATTACTAGAGACCACCTGGCGGTTCCCGTGTTCATCTTACCTTCTTGCCGCCTTGGTTGTGGCTTTCAGAATTTGTCCGACAATCATACTGCCAGAAAGGGCTTCCAAAGAGTTAGGCCCTGAAAGAGAAAAGGAATGTCAAAGGTATCCAGCCCCTAGTGTGGTAAAGCCACAATGCGGGGCGTGTCCTAATTGTGCCCCCGCCCATGTCCATGGTATTTTCAATGCGTAGTTATGTACACGCGGCACGGATTTTGTTGCTTTAGTGGGACTAGGACGGGGGCAGGATTGCTAGGCGAGCTCTGACTGTGCCAGGTGATCCTGTTGCAGCTTGTTCCGAACTTGCTTGAAGGTGTCCGGGGGCTGTGACGCCGAATGAGTGGTCTGCCTGAACAGGCTGCTTTGTGCCTCTGCTGCAAGGGCCGTAGTGTGCTCTTCCATATGGAGCGAGCGTTCTGTGTTTCCATTTACTGTTATGACCCCGCGAGGTCCTGGCATCTTGAGCTTGAGGTATGCGTAATGCGGCACTTCATTGAATTTTGCAAATGTTGTCCATCCGAGCAGTGCATGATAGCCACTGCGAAACGGGACGATGTCGAAGATTAACTCTTCGCTTCGGAAGTTATCCGGTGATCTGAAGACCACTTCCAGTGTGATTGAGCCTGTGCAATGGGCCTCTACACCTGGGATGACGCCTTTAAAGGTGGTTTTGCTGGGTTTGATCCTCGAGGGATCGATACCCATTTTTCGCACTGTATCCTGATAAAGCAGGTTCAGGCTGCTGCCGTCGTCCATAAGGACTCGAGTGAGGTGAAATCCGTCAATGATGGGGTCTAGGACCACTGCGGCGGATCTGCCATGACGGATGCTAGTGGGGTGGTCCTTGCGATTGAAGGTGATCGGATAAGCAGACCATGGGTTGAACTTTGGGGTGACGGGCTCCATCGCATAGACGTCCCTTAGTGCATGCTTTCGCTCCCTCTTGGGAATGTGGGTTGCGTATATCATGTTCATCGTCTTCACTTGAGGGGGAAACCCCTTCTATCCTCCTGTGTTCGGTGGCCGGGGCTCCTCCTCGTCATTGTTGTGCATCCCCTTGTCCTTGTTCTCGGCATTTAACTTGCCGGCCTGCTTGAACACCCAGCATTCTCTGTTGGTGTGATTGGCTGGCTTGTCGGGGGTGCCGTGGATTTGACACGAGCGATCCAGTATGCGATCCAGACTGGACGAAGCCAGAGTATTTCTTTTAAATGGCTTTTTCCGCTGACCGGATCTAGGGCCTCTGAATCTGGCATTGACTGCCATATCTTTGGTGTTATCATTGTTATTGCAGCGCTTTGGTCTATTATGACACTGCCAACCGTTAACATCTTTGGTATCCGAGGTATCTGGATTTCTCAATGTGTTGTTGCTGCGAGCCAGCCAGCTGTCCTCGCCTGCGCAAAATGGGTCATGAGTGTCATGAGGGCTGCCATAGATTTCGGCTTCTCCTGGCCGAGGTGGCGGGCGAGCCACTCGTCGCGGATGTTATGCTTGAATGCCGCTAGGGCCTCTGCATCCGGACAGTCTACAATTTGATTTTTCTTAGTTAGGAACCGTGTCCAGAATTGTCTGGCCGATTCCCCTAGCTGCTGGGTTATGTGGCTCAAGTCATCAGCATCTGGTGGCCGCACATAAGTGCCCTAGAAGTTGTCAAGAAATGTGTCTTCCAGATCCTCCCAACTGCTGACGGAATCTACTGGCAAGCTATTTAGACAATGCCGAGCTGGTCCTTTGAGTTTTAATGGGAGGTACTTGATGGCATGTAGATCATCACCGCAAGCCATGTGGATGTGAAGGAGGAAATCCTCAATCCATACAGCAGGATCTGTTGTGCCATCGTATGATTCGATATTTACGGGTTTGAAAACCTCCGGGAATTAATGATTCATAACTTCATCAGTGAAGCATAGGGGGTGTGTGGCACCTCTGTGCCAGGCTATATCCCGACGTAGTTCGTATGAGTCTTGTCTGTTGTATTTGGCCCGGCCGGATTTACTCTTCGTGTAACGACGCGACAATCATCGTCCCATGTGGGCGCACGTGCGCGTGTCCCATATATTGACCTTGCGATTTTTGCCTTACTGTCCAAGATGTCTTGCAGGTCCTCTGTGTTGCCTCGGGCCTTATTGTTTTTGACTGAGTGGCGAAGGAGTGCGGTCTGAACTTTAGGCTAAAATGCCTCTTTGGCTCGGTAGCGTAGTGGCCGGTCAGCCGCATCGTACACTGGTGAATGAGGTTTCAATGCTTCCCCCTCGAGGTGAGGTAGCAACCTGCGTTTTGGGTAACTTTTGGACGGGCGCTCGAGTTCATGCTCCTCGGCCGCAAGGACTTCGGTCAACCTGTCTGCCAGCAAGTATTGATCGGCTTGAAGCTGTTGCTGTTTTTTATTCAGGCTATTTGTCGTGGCCATAAGCCGGCGCTTGAAGCGCTCTTGCTCGACGGGGTTCTCAGGCACGATAAAATCGTCGTCGCTGAGGCTCGCCTCGTCTTCGGAGAGAGGCATGTAATTGTCCTCCTCCGGTTCTCCGTCTGCTGCCTGCTCTGGAGGGCTAGCTTGTTCGTCCTCTAGCTCTACACCGTGCTAGAGGGCATTGTTGTTGTCTCCTATGCCGGTATCCCTGCTCTTGTTGTGGCGGGACTTAGAGCGGCGCTGCTGACGTTGGCGCTTGGGTTGCTTCTTGGAGGGGTCATCCTCTGCTGTCTCGCGCCCTTGCCTTCTTTGGGGGTGTCCACCATGTAATATATATCATATGACGAGGTGGCGGTCCAGCGCCCTGAGGGCAGTGGTTCCTGTTCGTCTCCGGCTGCGTCGTCCATACTATCGAAGTCTTTGGAGTCGAAGTTGAGAATGTCGGTTAAGTCGTCGACAGTGGCTACTAAGTGGGTGGTGGGTGGGCAACGAATTTCTTCGTCGTCCGCATCCCATTCTAGCTAGACATAGTTCGGCCAAGGTTCTCTTGACAGGGAGAGAGACCTTAATGAATTTAGCACATCTCCGAAAGGTGAGTGCTGAAAGATATCCGCGGAGGTGAACTCCATGATCGGCGCCCAGTCGGACTCGACGGGCACGGATGTGAGAGGCTCGAAGTCCGTGGCCGGAGATGAATCCAGTGGTTCGGCGACACGGCTCTCGTAAGGAGTGAAGTCAGTATCCGGCTCTATCGCCACTGATAGTGTGTCCTCCATGGCGGGGTCCATCCCTCCGCTCTCGGATGGCGCGACTTGCTCCGGATTGATGGCCGGAGTAGTTGCGGATGCGATCTCCCGAACATTGTTCGACGGCAGAGTTACGTCATGCTCGTCGCCACTGTGCGGCGCGTCCGACATGGGCTCGAATCCGTCGAAGATCAAGTCTCCGCGGATGTCGGCCGTGTAGTTCAAGTTTCCAAATCTGACCCGATGGCCAGGGGCGTAGCTCTTGATCTGCTCCAGATGGCCAAGCGAATTGGCCCGCAATGCGAAGCCGCCGAATACGAAGATCTGTCCGGGGAGGAAAGCCTCACCCTGGACAGCATCGCTAGCGATGATCAAAGGGGCCATCAAGCCTTATGGTGACGACACAGTGGAACTACCAATGAAAGCACCAATGTCGGTGTCAAAACCGGCGGATCTCGGGTAGGGGGTCCCGAACTATGCGTCTAAGGCGGATGGTAACAGGAGGCAGGGGACATGATGTTTACCCAGGTTCGGGCCCTCTTGATGGAGGTAATACCCTACGTCCTACTTGATTGTTCTTGATGATATGAGTATTACAAGAGTTGATCTACCACGAGATCAAAGAGGCTAAACCCTAGAAGCTAGCCTATGGTATGATTGTCTGTTGTCCTATGGACTAAAACCCTCCGGTTTATATAGGCACCGGAGGGGGCTAGGCTTACACAAGGTCTGTTACAAAGGAGGAGATATACATATCCGTATTGCCTAGCTTGCCTTCCATGCCAAGTAGACTCCCATCCGGACACGGGACGAAGTCTTAAATCTCGTATCTTCATAGTCCAACAGTCCGGCCAAAGGATATAGTCCGGCTGTCCGGAGACCCCCTAATCCAGGACTCCCTCAGTCAAGCCAAAATTTCCCGTGGATTTTTGCTTGACTTGTGCTAGAAAGTAGGCATATCGAGTGTCGGGATTTGCTGGCAAACGACATTCTGGCAAACCATAGACCTTTTTTATGTCATTTCTCATTTTATTATAGTTTTAGAATCAAACGAGGAGACTTAATCATAGGAAACATGTCAAACAATGAAGAAACCGGGCCTTCTGAGCAAGATCCATATGAGATGGATTATGAGGGTGAACAACACTACCTCGAATTTTTCTCTGCTAAGCACAGTCAAGGTTTGCAGGTTGGCTTGGATGATGGTACTAACACCGACATCGACACTGATGGCGCCGGCACCAATGGCGGTGCCAATACTGGCGGGGAAGGTACCGACGGGGAAGGTACCGGCGCCGATGCCGCTACCGAAAAGAAGAAGCAGAGGATACGAAAACCTAACAAACTTGGCATCAGACGACTAGTGATCACAAAGATGGCCCCTGCCAAGTTTGATCCATTAGAGCTTGAAGAAACACGCAAGCGCTATGGGAGCCAAGTAGGATGCATCCTACAGGAATGCGTGAGCATCAACGACGATGACTTAAGGAGAAAAGAACATTTGAGGCGGTTGCTCTTGAGGAAGTTGCACAAGAGATTCAAGTTCCCCGACCGGGATGATAGCATAGAACAACCATCGGATGATCCGAAGATGAAAAGGATTAACAATCACGCCATGGGGATGTTCAACAATGATTTGGCCTCCTAGAAACGGAGGGTGAAATGAGCTATTGAGGATGAGGAACCCCTGTCCAAGATTCTAGAGGAAAATCCAACACTTACGGAAGAGGAGTTCAAAAAGTTCAAGGACACTTGCGCTACCGAGGCAGCCAAGGCTAAGGCTGCGAAATTCAATAGCCTTCAGCAAAGAAACATGGGGAAGCATCACCTCAGAAGCCGTGGCTACCTTGGCAAAAGGCCCATATGCGATAAGGAGGATGCGGAACGTGAAGCAGCGGGTCTCCTAGACCTCTTCGGGAGTTCACGAACCCCTTGGAGCATGACTTCATCAGGGCCTGCTACAAGTGGGACAAGGAAAAGAATGTTTTTTACATGGACCACATCACGAGGAAATTGATTATAATACTGGTAATTATTCTTTTACCACGTCATATTTAGCTCCTGATCAAGTCGACTACACATTCGTAAACGTTTCATGTCTCTTCTACAGGAGAAGCAATACCGGCTTGTAGCCGAAAGCCCTACTTCACCGATGAGGCCCAAGTGGGACACCCCTCTCAACCGGGCCTTGAACGAACTTAAGGGACTCCCTTTGGGCCAGCGGCCGCAATATGGATGTGTGCACGGTGCCGGAGACGGCGCCATGTGGAAGGTGTTTTACAACAAGGGTCCGGAGGCCAAGAAGCAGAAAAAGAAGTTTAGTCAGGCAGACATCGATGAGAAGGTGAAGCATGCGTTCGAGAAAAAACAGTTGAGGACACGAAAAAAGCAGCTGAGGAGAAAAATAGGTTGCTATAGTAAGCAGTCGATGCAGTTGTACATGCCTGCAGAAATGATTTTGCTACTAACTTGATCCCAGCTATCATCAACTGGATGAAGGAAAATCTGGACAAGGCGTTACATGATTTCCCCATGCCCAGTTTCGTCAGGAGCAACTCCGTGAACAACACCACATCACCATCACCTGCTCACACAATCGGGCCTGCTCCCGCACCCGCACCCGCTCATGGTAGCCCGTCCTCAGTCTGTGGCGTGCTAGGCGGGCCTTCGTCTTTGGCCGAGCTTGATGCCCTCACACTAATTACATGTCGCACCAACATATATCTAGAATATCCATTTTCATTGCCTTTCGGATGTGTTATGCCGCAGACATGTGTTTCCGGGCCGACGAAACCTCGTGCACCATACTCTACTTGATCAAAGGCCAGAAGGTGGACGTGGGAAAGTGGGTGATAACGAAGCCCTTGGAACTCACGTTTGACGGCCAGCCGATGCCCGGTGGGCACTTCAGGGTTACCTTGTCTAGTGTGAAATCGGGGCACGAGGATTTGCCTCCTCCAGTATGGCTAGGGAGAGAGGACGACAAGACCCCAATGCGGATTGGAAGTTGCAAGGGTTGGGTGCTGCTATGGCCGAAGAATCTTCTTTATCTGGAGCCGGCCGAGAGAACACCATTAACCACACATCAACAAGCAGGTATCAACACCACCACCCCGCCTACGCAATTACCAGCGCATGTAGTGTCGGGTGATAGCGGTGGACGAAGTGATGAAGGGGGTCCAATAGTGGCTGATGTAATCACCCCCGTAGAACAAAGAATGGATGATGAGATGGAGGAGGACCCAATGAGTTTCCTCAATACAGGCGCCTATGATGGTGACTTAGATATGATGAGTCGGCCATATGATGACTCAGGCTATCAGCATGCTGATGAGGATATGGATGATCTTCCTGGGCAGGAACATCCTAGCAGAGATTGCAAGAAGTCTCTCTTCATGCAATCCTCATAGGACACGCCCGAAGATGCCGCCGCCTCAACACAGGCTCAAATAGCTGGGGGTCATACAGTGCTTAGCCTGACAACACTAGGGCAGGGGTTGAGGAAGGGTCTAGAAGGTCAGCCCAAGAAAAAGGAGAGAAAGAGACCAGGGAATATAGGCTCAGCTACCTACAAAGAAGCCAGAGCACATAGCAGCCAGACGGTGGATTTTGAAGACCGTGTACCCATCAAAGGTGCGGCCTTGTTCATTGTCACGGGGGAGCCGATGCTACCACCAAAACTGTTGGAGGCACTATTAGGGGATCTCCGGAGACTGCACGACCATGTGATGTCGACTGAGAAAAGCCTACTAGCCTCGAAGAATCCAGGATATCCGGCATACGTGGCTCGTGTGCCTGAGGGGAAGTGCTACATCGACACACGTCCCGCAGAGGTGTTCTTCCTGTGGTTTGACCATATCTTCGAGATGTTTCTGACAAGGTGGAACGATTTTACAAGCATCCGCATTTGGCGCTGGATATGAGCTCCATCATGAAGAGAGAAGAAGTCTCGTAAATCTGCGTGGCAGATCCATACTACATGCACGAGTCCTTCTTGAGTCTCAGCGAATTTGAGCGTGAAACTGCTAGGGAGTACCTCCAAAACTTCATGGTACAGAATAAAGACCAGGAAATTGTCCTCCTTCCTTATCATCCAAAGTAGGTCAGTGTCGGGCAACCCTTTTGTACATTTCAATCATTCCTTCTTGCTCATATGGAGAATAATTTGAGGTGCTTTTTCCCCGCAGCAACGGGCGCGCCGTCCTTATTGTTCTTTACTCGCGAGTCTCCCACACCGTGTATTTCGACCGTACCAGAAACTACGAGAAGAAGGACTACACCAACATAATGAATATTCTAGATGATGCTCTCCAAGGCTTTAGCATTAGGGTGGCCACCTTCAGATCAAGAAACAAAGGAACAAGAAGTTGGGTTTCTCGCAGAAAGCTAACTTCTACGGCATCCATGTCCCAAAACCAAGCAAGAAAGATGGATTCTACCTCCTCCATCTCATTGTTGAGTTCATAATGGATCACCAAAAGCTTCGCACGACAAGCAAAAACAATGATCATATCCGCAAGTGGGTAGAATCTCATGGAGAGGCGGATTATAAACTTAGAGATGACTTCTTTCGCATCCATAGGCACATTGCAATGATCATTATAAAAGAAGTCCTCGATGAGAAGGGGATGTTCCACCACGGCCCTATATCGTGAGTTGACGTCCGAACTCGCATAGGCATGCAACGTCAGGAACTCATGCCATTCAAGAAGCTTGGGTCCATCCTCGATGATATGGAAAGATGGAACTTCTAGTGATTTACGATGCCAATGATGATGATATGTGTCGGTTAAACTTGTATACTTTCTGTAGCGATGAAACTTTGTGATGTCCACGGTCCCTACCGAACTTGCGTAATGCTACTTTGTTAGTTTGGGTACGATGACATGCGTACCACTAGGTAATTAGTTTGCGTACAATGAAACTACGTTCATTATTTGTATGTTTACTATATGTTGGATCTAGTTGCTACCCTTTCATTTTCGTGTTGCTCAAGTATATTCTGTTCCATATATGATTGTACATTCTCCTGATGAAGATGCATCTCTAATATGTACCTAGATTCTAGATGGTGAAGAAGCAGCGCTATGTCATGTACAAAGGGAAGGTTCCGGGAGTGTATGACGAGTGGCCTAACTATCGGGCGCAAGTGGAGGGGGTCTCAAGCGCCAACCATAAAGGCTTCAAAATCAGACAAGAAGCAGAAGCTAGTTACTTGAGGTCCACGCTAGCGCGAGAGAAGACTCATAACTGCCACGTCATGTACTGCATAGTTCCTCTATCACTCATAGTGATAGCGCTTCTCGCGTATATCATTGTTTAGATGGATGACGATGTAGTTGCATGTATTCAAGACTTGTATCACTATTTTCAAGATGATGACGAGAGACCACTTTGTGTTAGATGATGATTATGATGATGACATGATTTAATGAGACTATTTATACGTATATGCTATTATTACATTTGTATGTGTAGGATATGCTAGAGATTATTGTATAAAGCCCTAAACAAAATTTAGCAGCACAAAATATGGAGCACAAAAAAATTCAGAAACTAATAACAGTAGCGCGGGGTATGTCCTTAGTAGCAGTGAGGTCTTAGCAGTAGTGCTCTTTGCACTAGGGCGCTACAACTATTAGCAGCATCACGTGTTGCGGACTGACGCTGCTGCTATCCCTAGATAGTAGTAGCGTGGATCAAAGTGCACTACTGCTAAGCGTTAGTTGTAGCGTTGTATCAGTAGCGCGGCCACCAACGCTATTGCTAAGCATTTAACCCACGCTACTGCTAGGCTTTTCCCTAGTAGTGATTGCATGCTGGAATACATTGCAATTTATGGATTGCATGCATGACTAGCTTATGTGGCTTGGTTGCATGGCTAGGAAAGGCTAGAGAAAAATAAATACATAATGTTTTTAGGGTGCACTTCACTAAATGAGAGCATGTAAATATCTTTAGAGTGCACTCCACTTTTTTTAGACGCTAGGTGCACCGGATGTCATGCCACTCTACAAAATGTTAGAAAAAAATCTGCTTCAATGTTTTAAAAATCTATTATTATCTTGAAACCAGCCACACCCGCCCCTCACCTCATCAAACCATCCCGAGGAATATGTATTCAGTGAAGCATAATTTATTTTTACTGATATATGTATGTGAAAACTAGAGTGTTTGTATTTCAAGTTTGTGAACAAGTATTATTCTACTACTTTGAATCCATTGCAGCACACGGGCCGGCACATTGGTAGTAGTAAGAAACAAATTCTGGGTTTGGCACGAGTTCGTACTACGGGAGCACCACAAGGCCTGGCGCAGGAGTTACATTTCCCTCTCGGGGCCCACGGGACCGAGCTTCAGCGGCTATTCCACCTGCATTTGAATCAATGATATGTGGACCCTAAATGCGGTTGGCCCGCATGTCATTCTCATAAAAGCAGAGGGGCGGTGGGACCAAGAGGGGTGAGGCGCAGGTCGGCGGACGTGTGGTGTCATGGGTTCGAGCGGCATCGTGGGAATCGAGTGGGACGAGGCATGCCTGGTCCCCTCCCATGCTCCGATTCGTACTCCTACACCACTAATTTTCATCCAACGGTTACTGTACACGCATGCAAGACCCTTTTCATTCCTGCCCGTCCTCCGAGTGTGGCAATAGGTGCCTGCCTAACCCATGTAGCATGTTGCGCTACCAGCGAGTAGCACCTCCTCCATGCCAACATCGGCGTCTGGGCTATGCACATGCAGCTGCTCCCGCAGTATTTTACCCGCATGTTCGACTGCAGTACCACACCGATCTTGGACGAGACCATGGAGCTTGTGGGCAAGAAAAGTCTCTGTCCGGCCAAGCATGTCGAGGTGCTTGTCCCTTGTGACGTGTCACACAATGTTTACTAGCTCGCGCTCCGGATGAGCTCAGGCGGGAGCCAGTGATCTACCCAGGGCACGTAGCTCGACTTGGGCTCGAGATTCCGACCCCTTGCACCATCCTGAGGATGTACCACTCAGCGGCGAGGCTGGAATGCTGGATACATAGGTGTGTGCTCGTGGGCGGGAGCAACCTGCTCAACGGATACCGGTTTGCGAACATGATGTACTTGACGTAGTTGAGCCAGCGAGCCTGGAGCCATTCCTGCCGCTATACATTGACGAGGAAGCGGCATCAGTGTGGTTCGAGATGCCTAGCTAGCCGTTGTCGCGGCGACGTTCGCGACTCACTCGTTTGAGATGAACCGGCTGGTGGTGGCCTAGTCGTGGCGAGGGTGCCATGGTTGGACATCGGGGTGTTACATGGCGTAGATGGCCACACTAGCGGGTACTACCTGTATTACAGAAGTAGAACGCAAAGACGAGCCTTTATTTCATTTATTATATCTGTGTCTGACGAGTGATGCTCGGGACGAAATGTGTCACAACCGCTGGATGAAAATTGGATGGTGCG
This sequence comes from Triticum monococcum, assembly GCA_034509565.1. Classification (NCBI taxonomy): domain Eukaryota; kingdom Viridiplantae; phylum Streptophyta; class Magnoliopsida; order Poales; family Poaceae; genus Triticum; species Triticum monococcum. Next base: position 345,803,517 of record CM067847.1, read on the forward strand.
CTAGTACAGATCGGAGCCAGGAGAGAAGCATGCAAGCCGCGTCCAATCGCTTATGGCTGTGGTAGAAACTTGATGGTCGCCGTAGTTCAGCTGGCCCACATGTCATGCACACAAAGGCAGAGGAGCGGTGGGGACGAGACGGGTGAGGCGCACGTCGTGGTACGTGGTGCCGTGGGTTGGAGCGGCGTTGTGGGAACCGTGTGTGGTAATGGTAGAAATATGCTGGTCACCGTGGTTCAACTTCCATGGACAAGCTATCGTGTCTACTAACATATGCATTGCGGTAGACATGACACATGCATTGCATACCGCTCACTTCAAGGAGTAGTAGTAGAGAAAACTAGGCAGATAAATAGTTCATTATAGTCAAGCGGACCAATATCAATGTACACAGAGTACACTTGTTCCATAGACATGCACACCGGCGAAATAGTTCATCTATATCAATGTACACAGAGAGGAAATATAATTTTTACAAGATAGGAAATAGTCCATCTATAATGCCCTGCTGCTGGTGCAGCTTCTTCTTCTCTTTCTTCTTCTTCTTCTTCTTCTTCTTCGTCTTCTTCTTCTTCTTCTTCTTCTTCTTCTTCTTCTTCTTCTTCTCATTTTCTGTGGGAGACGGCTTCGCAACAAGCTGTTTCAACCTTGTAGCTATATCGAAACTTACACGGGCATCGAGGGCAGCATATTTTATCCGCTTGTAGGTCAAGGGATAATTCTCCCATCTAGACGACCTTAATCCCAGCGTCTCGTCACCCTTCTCAAGATTTGATCCGAGCACAGAATTTGCTACGTCGAACAGGGATGGGTTTTTTTATCACAATCGTCTATAGGAAATCTGGTTTGTAGGTCAGTGATGTTTTTCAAGTCAAGGTTGTACGAAGCGAGCTTCTCTTTCTCCCCTTCGATGGCTGCCCCGCATAAGTATATGTCCTCCCGAGACATGAAATCATGGAGCGCACCTGGTCTGGAGGGCGCATGTATGATGTGATACACCAAAACTTCATCTTCGAGGCACAGGTGAAGGATGGCTGCGCATTGGATCATCCCAGTGGCACGCTCCATGTACTCTATGTTGAGACCGTCGACCTTCATCTCCACCTTTTGGAGGGAGTTGGATACATTGTTGATCCACTCCCGAACAACCCTTGGGTGGTCGGTGATGGTGGAAACTATGCTCAATGAGCCTTCGACAAGGACATGTTTGACGCTAAAAACCTGCATAGGGATCTCTTTCGCCATTTGGAACCGCTGGACCAGAGGGCTATGGTTTGGAGATTTAGGATTCAGATGGCTAGTCTAACTAAAGATGATGATTATTTAAAGGGGCTTCAGAATAACTCAAGGAGGATGTGAATCCAGTCCGGTGGGGTTTGAATGCAAATGAAGGAGAGGTGAAGAAGCCGAGGAAAATCGGTTCCCGATGGAGAAGTAAATGGGAGAAGTGGCATGCAGGCAGTTGATTAGACGGCTAGGTAGAGCAACCTGCAAAACGAAAAGGCTATGTATGTAGCGTACTGAGGAGTGGTCCGTGCTTGTGTACGTTCCTATCCTTCTATCGCTACATCTGCCACTGGTTAGTCGAGGTCACTCTTTCGAATCACCGTGGCAAAACATTTTATGATTACTTTTTATTTTTGCACCTCTCCTAACAGGTGGGATCTACGCAAAACCCACTTGGGTGGACAAACAGATATACAAAGATATCCATCTGTTTGCACAAAAAATATGTCGTACCTGGTTCGGATTGATATTGGCGCGTGCCTACAAGACACAACCTTTTTTGGTTAAGGAATATATGTGGTTATCCTAAAAAAGAAAAAACCCTTCTTCGCGCTTCCGCATACACGAGAATTTGGTTATGCTCGCAATATGGATGCTACCTGGAGAATGAAGTGAACCCAGAGGCATGCTAGCATGGGAGACTTATTTCCACTATACAGTACTGCAACGTATGTTATTACTAGTAGTAGTACAACTGTGGTACACTTGATGGTTAAAATTTTATTCATCCGGTCCTCACAGTGAAGTAACAAGACCCTGCGCCCGAGGTGACACTAGTCCAGGCAGCGTGTTTGGGTTACCAAATTTAGCCTCACCTTTTGTACTGTGCAGTCAATGTCATCGCCGTTGTATAGCATGCCTCGCCTCGTCTCCCTCTCCCCGCCTAGCACCAATCCATCGCCATCTCTGTCTCACCGGAGATCCTGAGGTCACTCTTTATCATCTCACTTTTCCCCCATGTACCCTCGCCTCGCTTGCCTCCCCCAGTACCACTATTCCCTCGCTAGCCGCTCCACCACCGAGAGCCTTCTCCCCCATAAATCAAGCCCCCCAAAACCCCATCTTCCAAACTCCATCGTCGGAAGTGAAGGCCCTGACCAGTGTGTCCACATTGTCTTCCACCCATCGCGCCAGGTCGCCCCGGATGGCCTTGGGTATGGGAGCGATGGCAGCATCAAAGTCAAAGTTGGGGTCGGTGTTCTGGAGATGGCTCAAGACTCGGGAGAACGCACGTCCGAGCAGGCCGCAGCTCCTCTCTTTGACAAGTTGGCGAGCCCTCTCAGAACGGCTCTCCAGGAGCATCACCACGTCGGTGAAGAAGCGGAGGTGGCTGGCGTAGTCGTTCGCATGGGGATGAGGAGCATTCTCATCACAGATATGGCCCAGGGCGGTGTTGGCCCTATTCCTGAGGTCCTGGAGCATGGGGGCGTGCACACACTCCAACATCCATCGCTTAAGAACTTCTTCCTTGTTTTGCCGCGCGACGGACTCAGCACAGGTGACCCACTGCCGAAGAGGGAGCAGCTCGGCGCGAGCGGAAGGCAGCTCAGCCTGCGTCGAGGCCAGGGCAGTGGCGGCGGCCTCCTCGCGCCGCTCCACCTCGACCAACCTAGACTTGAGGGCAGCAGTCTTACCAGTGTCCCCAGCTTCCATGAGCTTCAGCTTCAGGTCGTACCTGCTCTCGAGATCCGCATGAGCCTCGACCACCCGGCGATCGACCTCCTCCTGGGCCCTGGCCTCGCACGCCCCGACGTCATCCTCCGCCTGAGCAACCTGGCGCTCCCAAGTCTCCAGTCATTCGAGCTCAAGGCTACGCTCCATGGCTTCCAGCGCCAGCGCCTCCTCGTGCTTACGGATCTCTACCTCCTCGGTGGGCGTCCCCCTCAATGACGCAAGGGCAGCCCAGCGCGCCACCACTTGCTGATCCAAGACGGTGCTCCAGGCATGGAGCTCCCACGCGCGCTTCTCTGCGGCCTCGTGACGGCGGTCAGCTTCCTGAGCCTCTTCCAGACCTCGGGAGCAGGCCTCACGGGAGGCTGCGAAGGTAGCCTCGGCCTTCGCATTATCAAGCTCGCGCTTGAAGGAAATATGCCCTAGAGGCAATAATAAAGTTATTATTTATTTCCTTATATCATGATAAATGTTTATTATTCATGCTAGAATTGTATTAACCGGAAACATAATACATGTGTGAATACATAGACCAACACAGTGTCACTAGTATGCCTCTACTTGACTAGCTCGTTAATCAAAGATGATTATGTTTCCTAACCATGAACAAAGAGTTGTTATTTGATTAACGAGGTCACATCATTAGTTGAATGATCTGATTGACATGACCCATTCCATTAGCTTATCACCCGATCGTTTAGTATGTTGCTATTGCTTTCTTCATGACTTATACATGTTCCTATAACTATGAGATTATGCAACTCCCGTTTACCCGAGGAACACTTTGGGTACTACCAAACGTCACAACGTAACTGGGTGATTATAAAGGAGTACTACAGGTGTCTCCAATGGTAGATGTTGGGTTGGCGTATTTCGAGATTAGGGTTTGTCACTCCGATTGTCGGAGAGGTATCTCTGGGCCCTCTCGGTAATGCACATCACATAAGCCTTGCAAGCACTGCAACTAATATGTTAGTTGTGAGATGATGTATTACGGAACGAATAAAGAGACTTGCCAGTAACGAGATTGAACTAGGTATTGGATACCGACGATCGAATCTCGGGCAAGTAACATACCGATGACAAAGGGAACAACGTATGTTGTTATGCGGTCTGACCGATAATGATCTTCGTAGAATATGTAGGAGCCAATATGGGCATCCAGGTCCCGCTATTGGTTATTGACCGGAGACATGTCTCGGTCATGTCTACATTGTTCTCGAACCGTAGGGTCCGCACGCTTAACGTTACGATGACAGTTATTATGAGTTTATGCATTTTGATGTACCGAAGGTTGTTCGGAGTCCCGGATGAGATCACGGACATGACGAGGAGTCTCGAAATGGTCGAGACGTAAAGATTGATATATTGGAAGCCTATGTTTGGGCACCGGAAGCGTTCCGGGTGAAATCGGGATTTTATCGGATTACTGGGAGGGTTACCGGAACCCCCCGGGAGGCAAATGGGCCTATTGGGCCTTAGTGGAAAAGAGAGAAGAGGAAGCCCACAAGCCTAGTCGGCGCCCCCCCTCCCTAAGTCCTAGTAGGACTAGGAGAGGTGGGCCGGCCCCCTCTTTGTCCTTTCCCCCCAAGAGTCCTAGTTGGAATAGGATTGGAGGGGAGGAGTCCTACTCCCGGTGGGAGTAGGACTCCTCCCTGCTCCTCCCTCCTAGCCGGCCGAACCCCCTGCCCCTGGCCTTTATATACGGGGGCAGGGGGCACCCCAAGACACAACTTGATCCTTGAGATCGTTCCTTAGCCGTGTGCGGTGCCCCCTGCCACCAAATTCCACCTTGATCATACCGTTACAGTGCTTAGGCGAAGCCCTGCGTCGGTAGTACATCAAGATCGTCACCACGCCGTCGTGCTGACGGAACTCTTCCTCGACGCTTTGCTGGATCGGAGCCCGAGGAACGTCATCGAGCTGAACGTGTGCCAAGAACTCGGAGGTGCCGGAGTAACGGTGCTTGGATCGGTCGAATCGGGAAGAAGACGTACGACTACTTCCTCTACATTGTGTGATCGCTTCCGCAGTCGGTCTGCGTTGGTACGTAGACAACACTCTCCCCCTCGTTGCTATGCATCACCATGATCTTGCGTGTGCGTAGGAAAATTTTCGAAATTACTACGTTCCCCAACAGTGGCATCCGAGCCTAGGTTTTTATGGTTTGATGTTATTTGCACGAGTAGAACACAAGTGAGTTGTGGGCGATACAAGTCATACTGCCTACCAGCATGTCATACTTTGGTTTGGCGGTATTGTTGGACGAGACGATCCGGACCAACCTTACGCGTACTCTTACGCGAGACCGGTTCCCTCAACGTGCTTTGCACATAGATGGCTTGCGGAAGACTGTCTCTCCAACTTTAGTTGAACCAAGTGTGGCTACGCCCGGTCCTTGAGAAGGTTAAAACGGAGTCTATTTGACGAACTATCGTTGTGGTTTTGATGCGTAGGTGAGATAAGTTCTTACTTAAGCCCGTAGCAGCCACGTAAAACTTGCAACAACAAAGTAGAGGACGTCTAACTTGTTTTTGCAGGGCATGTTGTGATGTGATATGGTCAAGGCATGATGCTGATTTTATTGTATGAGATGATCATGTTTTGTAACCGAGTTATCGGCAACTGGCAGGAGCCATATGGTTGTCGCTTTATTGTATGCAATGCAATCGCGATGTAATGCTTTACTTTATTACTAAGCGGTAGTGATAGTCGTGGAAGCATAAGATTGGCGAGACGACAACGATGCTACGATGGAGATCAAGGTGTCGCGCCGGTGACGATGGTGATCATGACGGTGCTTGGGAGATGGAGATCACAAAGCACAAGATGATGATGGCCATATCATATCACATATATTGATTGCATGTGATGTTTATCTTTTTATGCATCTTATCTTGCTTTGATTGACGGTAGCATTATAAGATGATCTCTCACTAAATTATCAAGAAGTGTTCTCCCTGAGTATGCACCGTTGCAAAAGTTCTTCGTGCTGAGACACCACGTGATGATCGGGTGTGATAGGCTCTATGTTCAAATACAACGGGTGCAAAACAGTTGCACACGCGGAATACTCAGGTTGTACTTGACGAGCCAAGCATATACAGATATGGCCTCGGAACACAGAGACTGAAAGGTCGAGCGTGAATCATATAGTAGATATGATCAACATAACGATGTTCACCATTGAAAACTACTCCGTCTCACGTGATGATCGGTTATGGTTTAGTTGATTTGGATCACGTGATCACTTAGAGGATTAGAGGGATATCTATCTAAGTGGGAGTTCTTAAGTAATATGATTAATTGAACTTAAATTTATCATGAACTTAGTCCTGGTAGTATTTTGCAAATTATGTTATAGATCAATAGCTCGCGTTGTTGCTTCCCTGTGTTTATTTTCGATATGTTCCTAGAGAAAATTGTATTGAAAGATGTTCGTAGCAATGATGCGGATTGGATCCATGATCTGAGGTTTATCCTCATTGCTGCACAGAAGAATTATGTCCTTGATGCACCGCTAGGTGACAGACCTATTGCAGGAGCAGATGCAGACGTTATGAACGTTTGGCTAGCTCAATATGATGACTACTTGATAGTTTAGTGCACCATGCTTAATGGCTTAGAATCGGGACTTCAAAGACGTTTTGAACGTCATGGACCATATGAGATGTTCCAGGAGTTAAAGTTAATATTTCAAGAAAATACCCGAGTTGAGAGATATGAAGTCTCCAACAAGTTCTATAGCTAAAAGATGGAGGAGAATCGCTCAACTAGTGAGCATGTGCTCAGATTGTCTGGGTACTACAATTGCTTGAATCAAGTGGGAGTTAATCTTCCAGATAAGAAAGTGATTGACAGAATTCTCTAATCACCATCACCAAGTTAGTAGAACTTTGTGATGAACTATAATATGCAAGGGATAACAGAAACAACTCCCAAGCTCTTCGTGATGCTGAAATCAACGAAGGTAGAAATCAAGAAAAACATCAAGTGTTGATGGTTGACAAGACCACTAGTTTCAAGAAAAGGGCAAAGGGAAGAAGGGGAACTTCAAGAAGAACGGCAATCAAGTTGCTGCTCAAGTGAAGAAGCCCAAGTTTTATCCTAAGCCTGAGACTAAGTGCTTCTACTGCAAAGGGACTGGTCACTGGGAGCGGAACTACCCCAAGTGATTGGCGGATAAGAAGGATGGCAAAGTGAACATAAGTATATTTGATATACATGTTATTGATGTGTACTTTACTAGTGTTTATAGCAAACCCTCAGTATTTGATACTAGTTCAGTTGCTAAGATTAGTAACTCGAAACGGGAGTTGCAGAATAAACAGAGACTAGTTAAGGGTGAAGTGACGATGTGTGTTGGAAGTGGTTCCAAGATTGATATGATGATCATCACACACTCCCTATAATTTCGGGATTAGTGTTGAACCTAAATAAGTGTTATTTGGTGTTTGCGTTGAGCATGAATATGATTTGATCATGTTTATTGTAATACGGTTATTCATTTAAGTAAGAGAATAAATTGTTGTTCTGTTTACATGAATAAAACCTTATATGGTTACACACCCAATGAAAAAAGTTCGTTGGATCTCGATCGTAGTGATACACATAATCATAATATTGAAACCAAAAGATGCAAAGTTAATAATGATAGTGCAACTTATTTGTAGCACTACCGTTTAGGTCATATTGGTGTAAAGCGCATGAAGAAACTCCATACTGATGGGCTTTTGGAATCACTTGATTATGAATCAGTTGATGCTTGCGAACCATGCCTCATGGGCAAGATGACTAAGACTCTGTTCTTCGGAACAATGGAGCGAGCAACAGATTTGTTGGAAATCATACATACTGATGTATGTGGTCCGATGAATATTGAGGCTCGCGACAGGTATCATTATTTTCTGATCTTCACAGATGATTTGAGCAGATATGAATATATCTACTTGATGAAACATAAGTCTGAAACATTTGAAAAGTTCAAAGAATTTCAGAGTGAAGTGAAAAACCATCGTGACAAGAAAATAAAAGTTTCTATGATATGATCGCAGAGGTAAAATGTTTGAGTTACGAGTTTGGTCTTCAGTTAAAACAATGTGAAATAGTTTCACTACTCACGCCACCTGGAACACCACAACATAATGGTGTGTCCGAACGTCATAACCGTACTTTATTGGATATAGTGCAATCTATGATGTTTCTTACCGATTTACCACTATCGTTTTGGGGTTATGCATTAGAGACAGCTGCATTCACGTTAAATAGGGCACCATCTAAATCCGTTGAGACGACACCGTGTGAACTATGGTTTGGCAAGAAACCTAAGCTGTCGTTTCTTAAAGTTTGGGGTTGCGATGCTTATATGAAAAAGTTTCATCCTGATAAGCTCAAACTCAAATCGGAGAAGTGCGTCTTCATAGGATATCCAAAGGAAACTATTGGATACACCTTCTATCACAGATCCGAAGGCAAGACTTTTGTTGCTAAAATTCGGAAACTTTCTGGAGAAGGAGTTTCTCTCGAAAGAAGTGAGTGGGAGGAAAGTAGAACTTGACGAGGTAACTGTACCTGCTCCCTTATTGGAAAGTAGTACATCACAGAAAACTGTTTCTGTGACACCTACACCAGTTAGTGAGGAAGCTAATGATGATGATCATGAAACTTCAGAACAAGATACTACTGAACCTCGTAGATCAACCAGAGTAAGATCCGCGCCAGAGTGGTACGGTAATCATTTTCTGGAAGTCATGCTACTAGATCATGATGAACCTACGAACTATGAGGAAGCGATGATGAGCCCAGATTCCGCGAAATGGTTTGAGGCCATGAAATCTGAGATATGATCCATGTATGAGAACAAAGTATGGACTTTGATGGATTGGCCCGATGATCGGCAAACCATAGAAAATAAATGGATCTTCAAGAGGAAGACGGACGCTGATAGTAGTGTTACTATCTACAAAGCTAGAATTGTCGAAAAAGGTTTTCGACAAGTTCAAGGTGTTGAATACGATGAGTTTTTCTCACTCGTATCTATGCTTAAGTCTGTCCGAATCATGTTAGCAATTGCCGCATTTTATGAAATCTGGCAAATGGATAAACAAAACTGCATTCCTTAATGGATTTATTAAAGAAGAGTTGTATGTGATGCAACTAGAAGGTTTTGTCAATCTGAAAGGTGCTAACAAAATGTGCAAGCTCCAGCGATCCATCTGTGGACTGGTGCAAGCATCTCGGAGTTGGAATATACGCTTTGATAAGTTGATCAAAGCATATAGTTTTATACAGACTTGCGGTGAAGCCTGTATTTACGAGAAAGTGAGTGGGGGCACTACAGCATTTCTGATAAGTATATGTGAATGACATATTGTTGATCGGAAATAATGTAGAATTATTCTGTAAAGCATAAAAGGAGTGTTTGAAAGGAGTTTTTCAAAGAAAGACTTCGGTAAAGCTGCTTACATATTGAGCTTCAAGATCTATAGAGATAGATCAAGACGCTTGATAAGTTTTTCAATAAGTACATACCTTGACAAGATTTTGAAGTAGTTCAAAACGGAACAGTCAAAGAAAAAGTTTCTTGCCTGTCTTACAAGGTGTGAAGTTGAGTAAAGACTCAAAGCCCGACCACGGCAGAAGATAGAAAGAGAATGAAAGTCATTCCCTATGCCTCATTCATAGGTTCTATAAAGTATGCCATGCTGTGTACCAGATCTATTGTATACCCTGCACTGATTTGGCAAGGGAGTACAATAGTGATCTAGGAGTAGATCACTGGACAGCGGTCAGAATTATCCTTAGTGAAATAAGGATGTGTTTCTCGATTATGGACGTGACAAAAAGGTTCGTCGTAAAGGGTTACGTCGATGCAAGTTTTTGACACTGATCCAGATGAATCTAAATTCACAATATGGATACATATTGAAAGTGGGAGCAATTAGCTAGAGTAGCTCCGTGCAGAGCATTATAGACAAAGAATTTTGCAAAATACTTACGGATCTGAATGTGACAGACCCGTTGACTAAAATTATCTCACAAGCAAAAATATGATCACACCTTAGTACTCTTTGGGTGTTAATCACATAGATATGTGAACTAGATTACTGACTCTAGTAAACCCTTTGAGTGTTGGTCACATGACGATGTGAACTATGGGTGTTAATCACATGGTGATGTGAACTATTGCTGCTAAATCACATGGCGATGTGAACTAGATTATTGACTCTAGTGCAAGTGGGAGACTGAAGGAAATATGCCCTAGAGGCAATAATAAAGTTATTATTTATTTCCTTATATCATGATAAATGTTTATTATTCATGCTCGAATTGTATTAACCGGAAACATAATACATGTGTGAATACATAGACCAACACAGTGTCACTAGTATGCCTCTACTTGACTAGCTCGTTAATCAAAGATGGTTATGTTTCCTAACCATGAACAAAGAGTTGTTATTTGATTAACGAGGTCACATCATTAGTTGAATGATCTGATTGACATGACCCATTCCATTAGCTTATCACCCGATCGTTTAGTATGTTGCTATTGCTTTCTTCATGACTTATACATGTTCCTATAACTATGAGATTATGCAACTCCCGTTTACCGGAGGAACACTTTGGGTACTACCAAACGTCACAACGTAACTGGGTGATTATAAAGGAGTACTACAGGTGTCTCCAATGGTAGATGTTGGGTTGGCGTATTTCGAGATTAGGGTTTGTCACTCCGATTGTCGGAGAGGTATCTCTGGGCCCTCTCGATAATGCACATCACATAAGCCTTGCAAGCACTGCAACTAATATGTTAGTTGTGAGATAATGTATTACGGAACGAGTAAAGAGACTTGCCAGTAACGAGATTGAACTAGGTATTGGATACCGACGATCGAATCTCGGGCAAGTAACATACCGATGACAAAGGGAACAACGTATGTTGTTATGCGGTCTGACTGATAAAGATCTTCGTAGAATATGTAGGAGCCAATATGGGCATCCAGGTCCCGCTATTGGTTATTGACCGGAGACATGTCTCGGTCATGTCTACATTGTTCTCGAACCGTAGGGTCCGCACGCTTAACGTTACGATGACAATTATTATGAGTTTATGCATTTTGATGTACCGAAGGTTGTTCGGAGTCCCGGATGAGATCACGGACATGACGAGGAGTCTCGAAATGGTCGAGACGTAAAGATTGATATATTGGAAGCCTATGTTCGGGCACCGGAAGCGTTCCGGGTGAAATCGGGATTTTACCGGATTACCGGGAGGGTTACCGGAACCCCCCGGGAGGCAAATGGGCCTATTGGGCCTTAGTGGAAAAGAGAGAAGAGGCAGCCCACAAGCCTAGTCGGCGCCCCCCCCTCCCCAAGTCCTAGTAGGACTAGGAGAGGTGGGCCGGCCCCCTCTTTCTCCTTTCCCCCCAAGAGTCCTAGTTGGAATAGGATTGGAGGGGAGGAGTCCTACTCCCGGTGGGAGTAGGACTCCTCCCTGCGCCTCCCTCCTAGCCGACCGAACCCCCTGCCCCTGGCCTTTATATACAGGGGCAGGGGGCACCCCAAGACACAACTTGATCCTTGAGATCGTTCCTTAGCCGTGTGCGGTGCCCCCTGCCACCAAATTCCACCTCGATCATACCGTTACAGTGCTTAGGCGAAGCCCTGCGTCGGTAGTACATCAAGATCGTCACCACGCCGTCGTGCTGACGGAACTCTTCCTCGACGCTTTGCTGGATCGGAGCCCGAGGAACGTCATCGAGCTGAACGTGTGCCAAGAACTCGGAGGTGCCGGAGTAACGGTGCTTGGATCGGTCGAATCGGGAAGAAGACGTACGACTACTTCCTCTACATTGTGTGATCGCTTCCGCAGTCGGTCTGCGTTGGTACGTAGACAACACTCTCCCCCTCGTTGCTATGCATCACCATGATCTTGCGTGTGCGTAGGAAAATTTTCGAAATTACTACGTTCCCCAACAGTGGCATCCGAGCCTAGGTTTTTATGGTTTGATGTTATTTGCACGAGTAGAACACAAGTGAGTTGTGGGCGATACAAGTCATACTGCCTACCAGCATGTCATACTTTGGTTTGGCGGTATTGTTGGACGAGACGATCCGGACCAACCTTACGCGTACTCTTACGCGAGACCGGTTCCCTCAACGTGCTTTGCACATAGATGGCTTGCGGAAGACTGTCTCTCCAACTTTAGTTGAACCAAGTGTGGCTACGCCCGGTCCTTGAGAAGGTTAAAACGGAGTCTATTTGACGAACTATCGTTGTGGTTTTGATGCGTAGGTGAGATAAGTTCTTACTTAAGCCCGTAGCAGCCACGTAAAACTTGCAACAACAAAGTAGAGGACGTCTAACTTGTTTTTGCAGGGCATGTTGTGATGTGATATGGTCAAGGCATGATGCTGATTTTATTGTATGAGATGATCATGTTTTGTAACCGAGTTATCGGCAACTGGCAGGAGCCATATGGTTGTCGCTTTATTGTATGCAATGCAATCGCGATGTAATGCTTTACTTTATTACTAAGCGGTAGTGATAGTCGTGGAAGCATAAGATTGGCGAGACGACAACGATGCTACGATGGAGATCAAGGTGTCGCGCCGGTGACGATGGTGATCATGACGGTGCTTGGGAGATGGAGATCACAAAGCACAAGATGATGATGGCCATATCATATCACATATATTGATTGCATGTGATGTTTATCTTTTTATGCATCTTATCTTGCTTTGATTGACGGTAGCATTATAAGATGATCTCTCACTAAATTATCAAGAAGTGTTCTCCCTGAGTATGCACCGTTGCAAAAGTTCTTCGTGCTGAGACACCACGTGATGATCGGGTGTGATAGGCTCTATGTTCAAATACAACGGGTGCAAAACAGTTGCACACGCGGAATACTCAGGTTGTACTTGACGAGCCAAGCATATACAGATATGGCCTCGGAACACAGAGACTGAAAGGTCGAGCGTGAATCATATAGTAGATATGATCAACATAACGATGTTCACCATTGAAAACTACTCCGTCTCACGTGATGATCGGTTATGGTTTAGTTGATTTGGATCACGTGATCACTTAGAGGATTAGAGGGATATCTATCTAAGTGGGAGTTCTTAAGTAATATGATTAATTGAACTTAAATTTATCATGAACTTAGTCCTGGTAGTATTTTGCAAATTATGTTATAGATCAATAGCTCGCGTTGTTGCTTCCCTGTGTTTATTTTCGATATGTTCCTAGAGAAAATTGTATTGAAAGATGTTCGTAGCAATGATGCGGATTGGATCCATGATCTGAGGTTTATCCTCATTGCTGCACAGAAGAATTATGTCCTTGATGCACCGCTAGGTGACAGACCTATTGCAGGAGCAGATGCAGACGTTATGAACGTTTGGCTAGCTCAATATGATGACTACTTGATAGTTTAGTGCACCATGCTTAATGGCTTAGAATCGGGACTTCAAAGACGTTTTGAACGTCATGGACCATATGAGATGTTCCAGGAGTTAAAGTTAATATTTCAAGAAAATACCCGAGTTGAGAGATATGAAGTCTCCAACAAGTTCTATAGCTAAAAGATGGAGGAGAATCGCTCAACTAGTGAGCATGTGCTCAGATTGTCTGGGTACTACAATTGCTTGAATCAAGTGGGAGTTAATCTTCCAGATAAGAAAGTGATTGACAGAATTCTCTAATCACCATCACCAAGTTAGTAGAACTTCGTGATGAACTATAATATGCAAGGGATAACAGAAACAACTCCCAAGCTCTTCGTGATGCTGAAATCAACGAAGGTAGAAATCAAGAAAAACATCAAGTGTTGATGGTTGACAAGACCACTAGTTTCAAGAAAAGGGCAAAGGGAAGAAGGGGAACTTCAAGAAGAACGGCAATCAAGTTGCTGCTCAAGTGAAGAAGCCCAAGTTTTATCCTAAGCCTGAGACTAAGTGCTTCTACTGCAAAGGGACTGGTCACTGGGAGCGGAACTACCCCAAGTGATTGGCGGATAAGAAGGATGGCAAAGTGAACATAAGTATATTTGATATACATGTTATTGATGTGTACTTTACTAGTGTTTATAGCAAACCCTCAGTATTTGATACTAGTTCAGTTGCTAAGATTAGTAACTCGAAACGGGAGTTGCAGAATAAACAGAGACTAGTTAAGGGTGAAGTGACGATGTGTGTTGGAAGTGGTTCCAAGATTGATATGATGATCATCACACACTCCCTATAATTTCGGGATTAGTGTTGAACCTAAATAAGTGTTATTTGGTGTTTGCGTTGAGCATGAATATGATTTGATCATGTTTATTGTAATACGGTTATTCATTTAAGTAAGAGAATAAATTGTTGTTCTGTTTACATGAATAAAACCTTATATGGTTACACACCCAATGAAAAAAGTTCGTTGGATCTCGATCGTAGTGATACACATAATCATAATATTGAAACCAAAAGATGCAAAGTTAATAATGATAGTGCAACTTATTTGTAGCACTACCGTTTAGGTCATATTGGTGTAAAGCGCATGAAGAAACTCCATACTGATGGGCTTTTGGAATCACTTGATTATGAATCAGTTGATGCTTGCGAACCATGCCTCATGGGCAAGATGACTAAGACTCTGTTCTTCGGAACAATGGAGCGAGCAACAGATTTGTTGGAAATCATACATACTGATGTATGTGGTCCGATGAATATTGAGGCTCGCGACAGGTATCATTATTTTCTGATCTTCACAGATGATTTGAGCAGATATGAATATATCTACTTGATGAAACATAAGTCTGAAACATTTGAAAAGTTCAAAGAATTTCAGAGTGAAGTGAAAAACCATCGTGACAAGAAAATAAAAGTTTCTATGATATGATCGCAGAGGTAAAATGTTTGAGTTACGAGTTTGGTCTTCAGTTAAAACAATGTGAAATAGTTTCACTACTCACGCCACCTGGAACACCACAACATAATGGTGTGTCCGAACGTCATAACCGTACTTTATTGGATATAGTGCAATCTATGATGTTTCTTACCGATTTACCACTATCGTTTTGGGGTTATGCATTAGAGACAGCTGCATTCACGTTAAATAGGGCACCATCTAAATCCGTTGAGACGACACCGTGTGAACTATGGTTTGGCAAGAAACCTAAGCTGTCGTTTCTTAAAGTTTGGGGTTGCGATGCTTATATGAAAAAGTTTCATCCTGATAAGCTCAAACTCAAATCGGAGAAGTGCGTCTTCATAGGATATCCAAAGGAAACTATTGGATACACCTTCTATCACAGATCCGAAGGCAAGACTTTTGTTGCTAAAATTCGGAAACTTTCTGGAGAAGGAGTTTCTCTCGAAAGAAGTGAGTGGGAGGAAAGTAGAACTTGACGAGGTAACTGTACCTGCTCCCTTATTGGAAAGTAGTACATCACAGAAAACTGTTTCTGTGACACCTACACCAGTTAGTGAGGAAGCTAATGATGATGATCATGAAACTTCAGAACAAGATACTACTGAACCTCGTAGATCAACCAGAGTAAGATCCGCGCCAGAGTGGTACGGTAATCATTTTCTGGAAGTCATGCTACTAGATCATGATGAACCTACGAACTATGAGGAAGCGATGATGAGCCCAGATTCCGCGAAATGGTTTGAGGCCATGAAATCTGAGATATGATCCATGTATGAGAACAAAGTATGGACTTTGATGGATTGGCCCGATGATCGGCAAACCATAGAAAATAAATGGATCTTCAAGAGGAAGACGGACGCTGATAGTAGTGTTACTATCTACAAAGCTAGAATTGTCGAAAAAGGTTTTCGACAAGTTCAAGGTGTTGAATACGATGAGTTTTTCTCACTCGTATCTATGCTTAAGTCTGTCCGAATCATGTTAGCAATTGCCGCATTTTATGAAATCTGGCAAATGGATAAACAAAACTGCATTCCTTAATGGATTTATTAAAGAAGAGTTGTATGTGATGCAACTAGAAGGTTTTGTCAATCCGAAAGGTGCTAACAAAATGTGCAAGCTCCAGCGATCCATCTGTGGACTGGTGCAAGCATCTCGGAGTTGGAATATACGCTTTGATAAGTTGATCAAAGCATATAGTTTTATACAGACTTGCGGTGAAGCCTGTATTTACGAGAAAGTGAGTGGGGGCACTACAGCATTTCTGATAAGTATATGTGAATGACATATTGTTGATCGGAAATAATGTAGAATTATTCTGTAAAGCATAAAAGGAGTGTTTGAAAGGAGTTTTTCAAAGAAAGACTTCGGTAAAGCTGCTTACATATTGAGCTTCAAGATCTATAGAGATAGATCAAGACGCTTGATAAGTTTTTCAATAAGTACATACCTTGACAAGATTTTGAAGTAGTTCAAAACGGAACAGTCAAAGAAAAAGTTTCTTGCCTGTCTTACAAGGTGTGAAGTTGAGTAAAGACTCAAAGCCCGACCACGGCAGAAGATAGAAAGAGAATGAAAGTCATTCCCTATGCCTCATTCATAGGTTCTATAAAGTATGCCATGCTGTGTACCAGATCTATTGTATACCCTGCACTGATTTGGCAAGGGAGTACAATAGTGATCTAGGAGTAGATCACTGGACAGCGGTCAGAATTATCCTTAGTGAAATAAGGATGTGTTTCTCGATTATGGACGTGACAAAAAGGTTCGTCGTAAAGGGTTACGTCGATGCAAGTTTTTGACACTGATCCAGATGAATCTAAATTCACAATATGGATACATATTGAAAGTGGGAGCAATTAGCTAGAGTAGCTCCGTGCAGAGCATTATAGACAAAGAATTTTGCAAAATACTTACGGATCTGAATGTGACAGACCCGTTGACTAAAATTATCTCACAAGCAAAAATATGATCACACCTTAGTACTCTTTGGGTGTTAATCACATAGATATGTGAACTAGATTACTGACTCTAGTAAACCCTTTGAGTGTTGGTCACATGACGATGTGAACTATGGGTGTTAATCACATGGTGATGTGAACTATTGCTGCTAAATCACATGGCGATGTGAACTAGATTATTGACTCTAGTGCAAGTGGGAGACTGAAGGAAATATGCCCTAGAGGCAATAATAAAGTTATTATTTATTTCCTTATATCATGATAAATGTTTATTATTCATGCTCGAATTGTATTAACCGGAAACATAATACATGTGTGAATACATAGACCAACACAGTGTCACTAGTATGCCTCTACTTGACTAGCTCGTTAATCAAAGATGGTTATGTTTCCTAACCATGAACAAAGAGTTGTTATTTGATTAACGAGGTCACATCATTAGTTGAATGATCTGATTGACATGACCCATTCCATTAGCTTAGCACCCGATCGTTTAGTATGTTGCTATTGCTTTCTTCATGACTTATACATGTTCCTATAACTATGAGATTATGCAACTCCCGTTTACCGGAGGAACACTTTGGGTACTACCAAACGTCACAACGTAACTGGGTGATTATAAAGGAGTACTACAGGTGTCTCCAATGGTAGATGTTGGGTTGGCGTATTTCGAGATTAGGGTTTGTCACTCCGATTGTCGGAGAGGTATCTCTGGGCCCTCTCGGTAATGCACATCACATAAGCCTTGCAAGCACTGCAACTAATATGTTAGTTGTGAGATAATGTATTACGGAACGAGTAAAGAGACTTGCCAGTAACGAGATTGAACTAGGTATTGGATACCGACGATCGAATCTCGGGCAAGTAACATACCGATGACAAAGGGAACAACGTATGTTGTTATGCGGTCTGACTGATAAAGATCTTCGTAGAATATGTAGGAGCCAATATGGGCATCCAGGTCCCGCTATTGGTTATTGACCGGAGACATGTCTCGGTCATGTCTACATTGTTCTCGAACCGTAGGGTCCGCACGCTTAACGTTACGATGACAATTATTATGAGTTTATGCATTTTGATGTACCGAAGGTTGTTCGGAGTCCCGGATGAGATCACGGACATGACGAGGAGTCTCGAAATGGTCGAGACGTAAAGATTGATATATTGGAAGCCTATTTCGGGCACCGGAAGCGTTCCGGGTGAAATCGGGATTTTACCGGATTACCGGGAGGGTTACCGGAACCCCCCGGGAGGCAAATGGGCCTATTGGGCCTTAGTGGAAAAGAGAGAAGAGGCAGCCCACAAGCCTAGTCGGCGCCCCCCCCTCCCCAAGTCCTAGTAGGACTAGGAGAGGTGGGCCGGCCCCCTCTTTCTCCTTTCCCCCCAAGAGTCCTAGTTGGAATAGGATTGGAGGGGAGGAGTCCTACTCCCGGTGGGAGTAGGACTCCTCCCTGCGCCTCCCTCCTAGCCGACCGAACCCCCTGCCCCTGGCCTTTATATACAGGGGCAGGGGGCACCCCAAGACACAACTTGATCCTTGAGATCGTTCCTTAGCCGTGTGCGGTGCCCCCTGCCACCAAATTCCACCTCGATCATACCGTTACAGTGCTTAGGCGAAGCCCTGCGTCGGTAGTACATCAAGATCGTCACCACGCCGTCGTGCTGACGGAACTCTTCCTTGACGCTTTGCTGGATCGGAGCCCGAGGAACGTCATCGAGCTGAACGTGTGCCAAGAACTCGGAGGTGCCGGAGTAACGGTGCTTGGATCGGTCGAATCGGGAAGAAGACGTACGACTACTTCCTCTACGTTGTGTGATCGCTTCCGCAGTCGGTCTGCGTTGGTACGTAGACAACACTCTCCCCCTCGTTGCTATGCATCACCATGATCTTGCGTGTGCGTAGGAAAATTTTCGAAATTACTACGTTCCCCAACAGCGCTGGTGGCGCCCGAGGTTGATGGCCACCTTCAGCTTATGTCGCTCCTCCACCAGCCGAAGACCCTCGGCCACGAGGCGCGCGTCCACATCCGCGAGCTCTTCACCAAGCCAGTTCATCGCGCCCATCGCCTCCTGAAAGAGCTCGTGGTGAACAACACTCCTTTCTCGCACCGACTTGAGCATGCGGCTGACTTCATCCTCCACCGCGGGACCGCGGATGGGGCCTGAAGTGGCTCGCCCCCTTTCAGCAAGGGGCTGGGGGCTGGCATCCACCCATTTACGGGACAGGCCTCGCGAGGGGCATGGACGAGTGAAGGCCCGCTGCTTGAAGAAGACCCCAGGATCGAAGCCAACTAGTCGTCGTCCACGACCAGGGGAGGAACCCTTGGCACGCTTGCTATGCTCCGAGCAAGGCCGCGAAGAAAAGACGGCTAAGGCGCGAGCTCGAGACACCTTGTCGACGGGCCGGCTTCCCCGGTTGACTCCACACCATGAGCAGAGCACGTGCTTGATGCGCTTGAGCCCAGCAGGAGAAGCGGGGCGAGAGGAGGTTGCTCCTCAGGAGATCTTGCAGCCCTGGCGGAAGCAATCTTGAAGAGATATCTTCAGGAAGGGAAGCAGTACATGGAGAATCACCAAGATAAGGTACTTACTCGTCAACGGCGATGTACTTTCTCTGCTTTGATGGCCTGAAGGTGTCGCTGCTTGGGGACCCCTTCCTCTTGCGGAGCTCTTCGAAGTCCACGCAGAGCCGACCGAAGCGCTGGACATGACTGCCAACACAAGGCGCAATAGGAGAAGGGCTCAAAGGGGCAGTATCAAGAGCACCGGCCTGAGGGGAGCCATCAGGCCCTGCCTCACAGCGACCTGTCGAGGTCTGAGGAGCCCCGGCCTTGGGAGATGTGGACTGCGTCGCCTCCTCAACCACCGCCCCATGGCAAGAGTCGCGAGTTCCTAAGGACGACGCCTTAGGAGCCCTGGGCGGCATCAGCATCTCGGCACCTTCGCCATTTGCCCCCAGCGGAGCTTGCCCCCTGCATCCACACTTGGGGTGAGCTCAGCGCCAGCAATAGGAAGAGGAACCATGACAATGGGGTTCTCATGAGGCCCCACGAGGCCGACTGGATGCAGCCCCCACTCATCAAAGGCGGGCATCTACTCCGCGAATGTCGCCTTGTTCAAGGAGCGGTACAGAAGGCAACTCTTCCTCGGCATGTCATCGGGTAGCGGGACACCCTTCAAGACCTCGAGCACCGTTTGCCACGCCTTGAGAGGGAGCTGGACTCCTGAAGTATCATGTGGTCCTTGCTGTTGAGCAAGGCCCACATCAGTTGAGAGTGGCGCTGAAGCGGGGTGATTCGGTGCCGGATGAACTCCTTCACCACCATAGGCGCAGTCACATCAACATCCTTGAGCCACCTCAGCCTGAGCCAGACAGGGGCAAGGCGCGGAATGGTAAGCTGTTGATGGCACCAACCGGAGCTGGGAATAGTGGGCGCTGACGGAGAAGAGAGCAGGGGGCTGAGCACTCTGACATCAACAAATACCCACCTTGTCCGAAACCCGCTCGTGGATGCTGGGAGCTCGAAGTCAATCCCCACGCCGACCGTCGCCGCCACAGCCTGAAAGCTCAGGAATCCTGAGCTCTGTTGGGGATCAATCAGGTGTAGTGAAAAGAAGTGGCGGAGAAGGGCCACCGAAGGGGCAATGCCTATCATGGCCTCACAAACAAAGGCAAAGACAGCGAGAAGGGTCATTGATTGAGGATCAAGGTGCAGCATATGGATTTGATAATGCGCAAGCACAACATTGAAGAAGGCGGAGAAAGGAGGGACCAAGCCAGCCCAAAGGGCGTCAATGAAGAAGGGGACCTCGGTGGTCGCCCGGTCAATGCGAGCACGAGATGCAGGACAAGCCACCGCCTTTCCCCACTCTTTGAAGCTGGAGGCGAGCATGACGCACACCTTGCCCATGGCCTCATCGTTGAGCACCAGCGATCGGCCAAATACGGGCTCAGCAGCCGGGGGCACACTAGCAGAAGACAGAGGCTTCTTCCCCTTATCCGCTTGCATCGGCACCATGGCGATGGAGTGAGCAGAGATCAGGTTAGATTGGAAAGAGGAGCGGAGTCCGGGGGAAGCAGAGGAATTGGAGGAGAATGGCGCAGGCGATGGAAGAATAACTGTGTCGATCACGGTGGCCGCCTAGCCAGGCGGGTATCAAGGCCGCATGGGGAAGTGGAGACGCCCACGTCCAATCAACCGCCACGCATCGACCAAGGCCGCAGGCTATTGGGGCCCGCGGCATTCTGCACATGGCCTTTGGCTTCACCTCGAAGCCAAGCCCGAGCGCGCCTTGGGCCCGGGGCTACTGTCGGTGTTCTGGGAATGGGGGTCCCCAAACTTGCCTACTTGCAGCCCATGGCGTGGCTCTGCGAGCGGGCCTGTATGGCCCATCTTCACCAGAAAGGACTCAAGACCCTCGCAAGGGACCAAGCCTCGCGAAGCGGATGACACAAGACCTCCTCAAGAGTGGCTTCACTGGGCTGGCTCGCGAGGGGCAGAGAGATCAAGGCCAGGCAAACCTCGCGAGGTTCCGATGACATGAGCCATGACAATCGAGATTAGGCGGGTGTCAGGTGGGCGCCAGCACGCGAAGTGTCCTTGTTTCCTCTTTGGTGCTAAGGAAGCAAGCGCAGGCGCGGAGTACCGAGGCGTCAAGCAAAGGTTTCCATATCGGTGCAATGAGACTAAGACCAGCAGGACGATAAGATGGAGGTCACCGTGGAGCCCAAGACGGCGTCACCACCAGAGCCTTTGACAGGCGAAGACTTCTTTTGTCAGGATAAGCTGTACTAGCTGTCCCCTTTCAAATTGACCGTTGTTGGCTCCCTTCCTGCTCAATATTTGGGGAGAGGACCAGGGCCTCTACAAATAGGACTAGCCACCACCAGAGACGGGGGAGATCAATCGGACGGATCGAGAGAGACCAGAACCACCACGAGTTCACAAAGCACAAGAACACCTCTCCTCAGGAGGCAGTTCTTCCCCTTGTACTGTTCATCCTCAGCCCAAGATGCAATCCACCACCACACACTGGAGTAGGGTATTACACCGCAACGGTGGCCCGAACTAGTATAAATCTTGTGTCCTTTGCGTTGCGTGTTCGTCGAGTTAGCCCGTAAGATCTTAGCAAAGCTAGGACGCGGATCGGTAGGGGGAGATCTCCGCGTGCACCCCAGTGTTCGAACCTTGAGGGTTTTGCCGGAACCCATGATCTGACCGTCTCCGAATCACTGGTGGCTAAAGCGGGGCTGCAAATTATGATGGTGTTGGATCATCCCTCTTCGAATGACTTGTTGTCTTTGCTGCTTGTTCTGGATGGGTAGTTCTCTCTTTTGTTATGGATATTGATTCCTTTTCATTTGGTCATCCTCGTCTATGTCACTCTTACTATATAATAGTTTCCTCTATTTAGAATGTCATTCTCGTCTGGATCACGAGAGTATGAGCGCTGCAGATGGGTGCGTTTTGGTGGTGTAGCAAGACTTCTTATGAACTATCATGTATTGTTGTTTATGTCAATAGTAGTCACCAGTCAGTGTTTGAATGTTGTATATATCATTGTTTCGAACTGTTTATTATCTCAACTACTGGTGGGCTAAATGAGGGCATCACCATTCTCCAGTGTTCAAAGTATATCTCATTTCTTTCAAGTTTAATTTGAGCTTAATGTCTTTTCGATGATGTACACTTGTTTGGGCCTGTGAGGTGTCGTTGAATATGGGTTGAGTAGTAACGTAATGCCAAACAAGTCATTTATAACTCTCTGGCCGAGCTTCAAAAAAAAAGAAAGCAAAAGGACTCTTAGGCCGACATGTGGGCGTGAAAGCACAAGTGCTCCCTAGGTGGTTTTGGTAATTAATGACAACATGTCTCTTGTTGGACTAACGTTTCTATCTAGTATGTTTCAGATAAGTTCAACAATGGAGTGGCATGGACTAAAGGTTGGGGGAAATTCTCCAAGATGCTAAGGACAAAGGATTGGCTAAAGCTTAAAGCTCAAGACTCTTCATTTTACATTTTAGTGATCCAAGATCACATTGAGTCCATAGGAAAAGCCAATACTATCAAGGAGGGATGAGGTGTTGCTTAATGAGCCTCTTGCTTCAAGTGCTTAATGATATGCTCCAAAATCCTCAGCTACTTTCCCACTTCCACATATGACCTAAACCTAAGCCAAACTCGGACCTACCGATTATTTCTATCCGGCGCCACCGAGTTTCACTTGTCATTGCCATTGCCAAACCCTAAGCAAATCGGTTCTACCGATAGGGATCTCGGTCTCACCGAGATGGGATTGCAATTTCTCTGTTTCCTTTTCGTAACTTTTCGGTCTCACCGAAAGAGCGGATCGGTCCCACCGAGATTGCAATGTAAACTCACTATTTCCTTTTCGTAAAATTTCAGTCTCACCGAGAAGAGCGAATCGGTCCCACCGAGTTTGCGTGACCAACCCTCTGGTTAGCTTATTACCAAATCGGTCTCACCGAGTTTGTGTAATCGGTCTCACCGAGATTACGTTATGCCCTAACCCTAACCATATCGGTCCTACCGAGTTGCATGTCAGTCCCACCGAAAATCTCTAACGGTCACTAGGTTTACTATTTCGGTCCGCCCGAGTTTGTTGATTCGGTCCCACCGAGATTGGTAAATTGTGTGTAACGGTTGGATTTTGTGTGGAGGCTATATATACCCCTCCACCTCCTCTTCACTCGTGGAGAGAGCCATCAGAACACATCTACACTTCCAACTCATATATTCTGAGAGAGAACCACCTACTCATGTGTTTAGGCCAAGATATTCCATTCCTACCACATGAATCTTGATCTCTAGCCTTCCCCAAGTTGCTTTCCACTCAAATCTTCTTTCCACCAAATCCAAATCCTGTGAGAGAGAGTTGAGTGTTGGGGAGACTATCATTTGAAGCACAATAGCAAGGAGTTCATCATCAACACACCATTTGTTACTTCTTGGAGAGTGGTGTCTCCTAGATTGGCTAGGTGTCACTTGGGAGCCTCCGACAAGATTGTGGAGTTGAACCAAGGAGTTTGTAAGGGCAAGGAGATCGCCTACTTCGTGAAGATCTACCGCTAGTGAGGCAAGTCCTTCGTGGGCGATGGCCATGGTGGGATAGACAAGGTTGCTTCTTCATGGACCCTTCGTGGGTGGAGCCCTCCGTGGACTCGCGCAACCATTACCCTTCGTGGGTTGAAGTCTCCATCAACGTGGATGTAGGATAGCACCACCTATCCGAGCCATGGGAAAAACATCCGTGTCTCCAATTGCGTTTGAATTCTCCAAACCCTTCCCTTTACATTCTTGCAAGTTGCATGCTTTACTTTCCGCTGCCTATATACACTTTGCATGCTTGCTTGATATGTATTGTGAATGTTGAAATTGTGCCTAAACTCCACTTAAACCGAAAAAGCTTAAAAACTGCAACTTTAGCATTAAGTGTCTAATCACCCCCCCCTCTAGACACATCTACTTAAAGGTCCTTCAGGGCGCCACCGGTGTTTTCGTGCGCTTGCGCGCCGAGAGCATATTGGCACATGTTACAAAATTCATGCAACCTTTTCATCCCCAATCTCCCGCCCCTCCCCCACCTCTGGAATCTCGATTCCTACTCTAGTTCCCCCAAATCCCCCTCCTATATTCCATGTACTCAAACGCACTATCATGTCGCCGGTGAACGCGGATCTCTGAGCCGGAGATCCTAAGGTTCGTCCAGTCTTCGGGAGCTACGTGCTTGTCACGCCCAATATGCGACCCTATCCTAAGGGAACTCGAAGGTCCCACCAAGGATCGAAGCACACATTGAAGATGTTTTTGCAAGGTGGATATCTTTACATCGTACCATTAAATAAATGTTGGGGATACATACAAGGGGCAAACAAATGCCACAAGAATACATCAACCATCATACAAGAGAACAACATCCGACCATGGATGAAACACAAATAGAAAATCAAAGGACATCCACCCTGCTAGCCCAAGCTGCTGACCAGGAGCATATCCCAAGATCAACGAAGATGAAGAAAAACTCCAAAACAAGTAAACATCTCTCTCGCGTCATGATCATCGCATTACCTGTACCTGCAATAGTGGTTGTAGTAATCTATGAGCCACGAGGACTCAGCAATCCCATTACCATGGGTATCAAGACTAGCAAAGCTTAATGGGTATGGAATGGATGAGTGGTGAGGTTGTAGCAACACTAAGCATTATATGGTGGCTAACTTACGAGTACTAGAATAAGATGAGAAACTACGAAAACGGTCGCAAACTAGTAATGATCAAGAAGTGATCCTGAGCTACTTACGTTCAAACATAACCCCAGCATGTTCTCTTCTCGAACTCACTCGAAAAGAGACAATCACGGTTATGTACACGGTTGGTGTATTTTAATTAAGTTTAGTTCAAGTCCACTACAACCGGATATTAAAAATTCTCATCTGCCACATAACTGCGCGCACGGCTCTCGAAAGTTTAAACCCTGCACGGGTGTCCCAACTTAGCCCATGATGAAAGTGCAACTATCCCTTAGGTGGTTTTGGTAATTCCTAACAACATATAGCTCATTGAGCTAATGCTATTTCAAGATTAATATCTCGGGAAAGCTCAATGATTGGCATGTCATGGATAAGAAAAGTGTACCCCTCAAAATGCTAAGGACAAAGGATTAGCTCAAGCTCAAAGCTCAAGACTCTACATTTTCTATTTTAGTGATCCAAGATCACATTGAGTCTATAGGAAAAGCCAATACTATCAAGGAGGGATGAGGTCTTGCTTAATGAGGTTCTTGCTCAAAATGCTTAGTGATATGCTCCAAAACCCTCAACTACTTTCTCACATCCACATTTGACATAAACCAAAAGTCAAACTCGGCCCCGCCGATTCTTTCTATCTGGCGCCACCGAGTTTCAAATGTCTTAGGCACTGCCACAAACCCTAGGCAAATCGGTCTCACCGAGATGGGGTCGTAATCTCTCTATTTCCCTTCGTAACATTTCCGTCTCACCGAAATGAGCGATCGGTCCCACCGAGATTGCAATGTAAACTCTCTGTTTTCCCTTCATAACATTTCGGTCTCACCGAAATGAGCGATCGGTCTCACTGAGTTTACCTGACCAACTCTCTGGTTAGCTTATTACCAAAATCGGTTTCACCGAGTTTGTGTAATCGGTCTGACCGAGATTACGTTATGCCCTAACCCTAATCATATCGGTCCTACCGAGTTGCATGTCGGTCCCACCGAAAACCCTAACGGTGACTAGCTTTGCTAAATTGGTCAGACCAAGTTTAACCATTCGGTCCAACCGAGTTTGGGAAGTTATGTAACGGTTAGATTTTGTGTGGAGTCTATATATACCCCTCCACCTCCTCTTCATTCGTGGAGAGAGCCATCAGAACCAACCTACACTTCCAACCTATATTTTCTGAGAGAGAACCACCTACGCTTGTGTTGAGACCAAGATATTCCATTCCTACCATATGAATCATGATCTCTAGCCTTCCCCAAGTTGCTTTCCACTCATACCTTCTTTCCACCAAATCCATATCCTGAGAGAGAGTTGAGTGTTGGGGAGACTATCATTTGAAGCACAAGAGCAAGGAGTTCATCATCAACACACCATTTGTTACTTCTTGGAGAGTGGTGTCTCCTAGATTGGCTTGGTGTCACTTGGGAGCCTCCGACAAGATTGTGGAGTTGAACTAAGGTGTTTGTAAGGGCAAGGAGATCACCTACTTCGTGAAGATCTACCGCTAGTGAGGCAAGTCCTTAGTGGGTGATGGCCATGGTGGGATAGACAAGGTTGCTTCTTCGTGGACCCTTCGTGGGTGGAGCCCTCCATGGACTCGCGCAACTATTACTCTTCGTGGGTTGAAGTCTCCAGCAATGTGGATGTACAATAGCACCACCTATCGGAACCATTACAAAAACATCCGTGTCTCCAATTGCGTTTGAATCCTCCATACCCTTCCTTATACATTCTTGCAAGTTACATGCTTTACTTTTCGCTGCTCATATACTCTTTGCATGCTTGCTTGAATTGTGTTAAGATTGCTTGACTTGTCCAAAGTTGCTAAAGTCTGCCAAGAACTAAAATTGGGAAAAGGCTAGATTTTTATTTGGTTAAGTATTCTAATCACCCCCCCTCTAGACATACTTTCGATCCTACAAGTGGCATCAGAGCTTTGGTCTCCATTTTCTTTGATTTTCATAGCTTTTGGAAGTCATGGCCTTGGTTTCACAACCTGGGAGAGTATGGCGTCTAGCAAGGGAAATTACCACCATAGAGGTCCTTACTTTGATGGCACTAATTTTGCTAGTTGGAAGCATAAGATGAAAATGCATATTCTTGGACATAACCCTGCCGTTTGGGCTATTGTGTGTGTTGGCTTGCAAGGTTAATTCTTTGATGGGAGAGAACCGAATCGTGAAGCTACTGCGGATGAGTTGAAGATGCTACAATACAATGCTCAAGCTTGTGATATCCTCTTCAATGGATTGTGCCCCAAAGAATTCAACAAAATCGGCCTTCTTGAGAATGCAAAGGAAATTTGGGATACTTTGATTGATATGCATGAAGGTACTGACCCCGTCAAGGAATCCAAGTTCAAAATGAAAGATGGTGAAGGTGTCGCTAAAATATACTCTAGGCTTGCTCTTATCACGAATGAGATTGCCGGCTTAGAAGTGAAGAGATGACCAACAAATTCATCATCAAGAAGATCCTAAGTGCCTTGGATGGAAAATACGATACCATATGCACATTGATCCAAATGATGCGAAATTACAAAGATCTCAAGCCAACGGAAGTCATTGGAAGAATTGTTGCTCATGAGATGTCACTCAAGGATAAGGAGGAGCTCCATAACAAGTCAAGTGGTGCTTACAAAGCCCCATGTGAAGCTCCCACATCATCAAGTGAGAAACAGACCTTCAATGAAGAATTGAACCTAATGGTGAGGAACTTCAACAAGTTCTAGAAGAGTAGAAGCAAAGAGAGAAGTTCCAAGTCAAGGTCCTACAATGACAAAAGATCTTTTAGTAGAGAGCGAAACTTTTACAATTGTGGAAGACCTAGACACTACTCCAATGAGTGTACGGCTCCCCACAAGAGAAGAGAAGATTCTCCCAAAAGAAGAAGTAG
Source organism: Triticum monococcum (assembly GCA_034509565.1). Taxonomy (NCBI): domain Eukaryota; kingdom Viridiplantae; phylum Streptophyta; class Magnoliopsida; order Poales; family Poaceae; genus Triticum; species Triticum monococcum. The sequence continues at coordinate 345,831,514 of CM067847.1, forward strand.
AAGAGAAGAATCGCCATCAAAGGAGAGAAGGAGTAGGGATGATCGTTATGAACGAAGACCCTCCCAGAGAAGCAAGGATTCAGAAAGGAAGGACAACTCATCGAGGAGCTACACAAAACTAAGACATCAAGCTCATGTTGGTGAATGGGTATCCGGCTCCGACTCCGACAGTCACTCCGACTCCGAATATACTCAAGATGAAGGTGTTGCCAGTCTAGCACTTGTGTCAACCAACTCCTATGACATATTTGATTCACCAAATGATGGAATTGGAAGATGCTTCATGGCCAAAGTTCCAAAGGTATCACACCCTGAGTATGTTGATTTCAATAGTGATGAAGATGACTTGCTAGGTGATGATGATTTACTTGTTGACAACTCTAGTGATGAATACTATGATGAAACGTCAATTAATCATGCTAATCAAGATGAAACGAATGACAATGATAAGAAGAAGATTGAGTCTCCAACTAAAGAACTAAACACTCTTAAGTTAGCTCATGAAACTATCTTAGGAGATCATCAAAAACTTTTAAGGACTCATGAGAAATTATGTTTTGAGAAGCTCAATCTTGAGAAAGAGCATGAGTTCCTAAAGGCAATCAATGATGATCTTCGCAAGAAAAGTTCTTCTTACATTGCCAAGCGTTTACTCTTATCCACTTACATGCCTCAAGTCAAGTCTAGTAACAAGAACAAGAAGGATTCTTCTTCTATTAGTAACAATAATCATGCTAAATCCAAATATTGTTGCTTCTAGTAGTTCTCTTGATTCCACTAATGATTCTCTTAGCCAAGTTACACTTGAGCAAGAAAATAGCTTATTGAAGGGAATCATAGAGAAAGGTGTTTACAAGAGCCTTGCTGGGAGTAACCAATTAGAGGAAATTGTACGCAAGCAAGGAAGGGACTGGAAGAATCAAGGTATTGGTTTTGAATGAAAGTTCAATGCCAATGGAGTAGAGTGGGAAGAAGATCAATACCCCAAGACGAAGTTTGTTCCTCAACAAGAGAAGTATGATCCTACTTCTTTCAAAGGGACACAAGCTCAAGATGATCTTCCACCACAAGACCACAAGCAAAAAGGTAAGGACAAGCTTCAAGAGGAAATTGATGCATTTGAAGAAGCTCCTAAGGCCTTGGTCAAGTGGGTTCCCAAGACTACATCAAGTTCCACTTCATCGAGTACAACTACAGCTCCGAGGATTCCCATCAAGATGGTGTGGATCCCGAAGAAGAAGAACTAGAGAGTTCTTTAGGGTGACTCCGCCAACATACTTCACTCTTATCATTTTGGCAAGAACAAGTGCAATCAACTTCCACTTCTTGCACTAGTTCAAGTAGCCACAAACCCTCTTGTTGGTAAGACAAGGGACAAGGTAACCTAGTGCTCTCATAGACATCATCTTGTGTGTGCATCACTCTATGTCTATGGATATCCTTGTTTGTTCCTTGTGGGACTGACCCGTGTAGGTATTGAAAGTGCAACTCACTCCAAAGGATAGCTCCTAATGATCTACATCAACTTAGAGCATCCACATCTTCAACACCTACATGAAGTCATCATCGACAAAACCCAAGGTTAGTTCATCCCTCTTAGGGGGGATCTCACATCTAGGGGGAGCTTTGCTCTAACAATTGAGTTAAAGCAACTCTAATGGTATGAACACAACAACGCTTTATGTAAAAGTGGCAACCCCACTTGTGCTTAAAACGATGAGTATGACCTATGATCAAATGTTCTCATTTGACTCCTAAGTCAATATACTCATATATAGATGACCTAGTCATTGTCAATTGCTTGATAGATGCTAGAATTGTTTGTGCATGCTTTGCCACATATTTCATTTGTCATTTTATTGTGTGAGCATGTTGGTTGCATAATTTACTCATTCGAGGACATCCACTTGTTGTTTTGATTGGTTGGTCTCCTTTTCTCTTGCCAAGTGGATGGACAAGAATGCCTAAGAACCTTCTCTATCTATCTATCTATCTATCTATGCTTTTCTCATCCCAAACTCTATTCATACTGCATCACAAAGTTTGATCAAGTCAGATTCGAACCACTCTGTGTGAGGAGCACTCAGAGTCCCCGATTCGTCATAGACTTAAAAATCCAAAACTTCTTTGTGTGTTTTGGTCTGACCGATTCATCCATTTTGGTCATACCGAGATCACTAGGTCGATCTAGGTTTTCAATCTCGGTGCAACCGATTTGAACTTTTCAGTCACACCGAGTTTTAGTAACTGCTTGCAATTATGAATCTCGGTGCCACCGAGTTGTTCCACTCGGTCACAGCGACAGGGTCAGGCTATATATATCCGCATCTCAAAATTTGGAAAACTTTCCGAACCTCCTCGACCGCGCTTAGCCTGCTCTGCCTCCCTGGGTCTCCAGATCATCCTCCTCGTCACCAGCCGCCTACTGTCGCTGGTCTCCGCCTCCGTTAACGGGATCGTCTCCGCTGTTGCCGCCATAGCAAGTTCATCGCCGAACTAGGGTATGATCTTGAACTTTGTGCTGTTCTAACTCCGATTCCCTAGCACATTGCTTTGCCATGTATCTTTCCACGATTGAGATCATTCTATCCATCGAAAACACTCCGTAGTTTAGTCGTGAATTGAAAATTTAGGGTTAGGTTTCCGCCGAAACCATCTCGGACCGATCGAGTTGATGAAATCGGTTCCACCAATTTGGCTCAGGCCAATGCACATGTGATTCTCGGTCTGGCCGAGAATTGCAAATCGATGTGACCAAGTTCAACACTTTGTGAAACCCTAGTAGTCTCGGTGCCACCCAACGGTGACTTAGTCTGACCGAGTTCACTATTTTAGGTTCCAAAAGCTGCTTCGGTATCACCGAGTTTACAAATCGGTAGATCCGAAATGCTTTCTGTGGAAAACTAAAACTAAGTTTTTAATTCATTCTTTTTGCAAAAACCTCTGCACTTTGTGATGCTCATCCACTCTACCTCTTCTATAATCTATTCACAGGGTCTGCTGTTAGTGTTTGCATCATATCAGATCAGAGTGACAGTCAGAACAAGTCAGAGAAACAGGTTCACTTGAGTGAGGGCACTAGTCCCTCTAGAAGCTTAGATGATGGAAGCAGGAGCACACCCAGCAATCTGCGAAAGACTGCCAGAAGGGCCAGCAAGAAAAGAACCTCAGGGTTAGAGGATGAGGACTATGTGGCTGAGGAAGAAGAAAACACCTCAAAGAGGAAAGTGCTCAAAAAGGAATATGGCACTGCTGCTGCCACCAAGCCAGGGATGAAGCAAAAGGTTCCTGCCAAGAGAGCGCCAATGTCTAAAGCCAGAACATCTACTCAAGAGACTTTGGGATCTGCACCCAAAGAGCAGGTTGTGGCAGAAAAGAAAGGAAAGGAAAGGGTCAACAAGACCACTGCCAGAGTGCTTGGGAGATCTTCAATCATGAAAGACTCTAAAGAAGAGGAAGAGGAAGAGGATGCTGCACCAGCACCTAAAGCTCAGAAACTTATGGGAGATGCCATAAGATCAGGGGCTGCTTCATCTAAGCCCAAAGAGACTTCGAAGCCAGCTGCTCCAAAACCAAAAACTGCACCCAAGAGGAGCACCAGGAACATCCCAGCAGCAGAGAAGAACAAGGCCCCAATGCCTGAAGCTGCAATGGAAGAAGAAGATGATTCTGTTGTCTTGAGGAAGTTGAAGCCAAAAATTCCAGACCACAATGATGCTCATCCAGTTGCAGAGAACAGGAAAGTCATGAAGGACTCTGGTCTAAGGCTATGGAGAGAGTCTGATCCATATGCCACCAGGAGAAGGACTGATGTGGACTACCGGTTCATACAAAGGAACTGTAGGACTTCTATGAGACCATCTTGCTTGACAAGAAGCCCATAGTGTGAGACTTGAGATGGGTCGATTGGACATTCATTGAGGAAAACGAGGATCACTTCACTGGTGTATATGACATCTTCAAGGCTTGTGGAGTTGATGAGTTTGTGGCTCAGAAGCTCACAAAATGGAATGATGAGCTCATCATGCAGTTCTACTCCATAGCTCACTTCTACCCAGATGGAAGGATTGTCTGGAGGTTTGAAGGCACTAGGTACCAGTCAACGGTTGCTGAATGGGCGAAATTGATCAATGCTCCAGAAGAGAGTGCAGATGACTTGGATGTCTATGCTAAGAAGAAGAAGGATCACAACACCATGGCACACATGTACAAGGAGATCCCAGGTGCTACTCTTGCGACAAACAAGTTTGGATCTGTACATTACCTTCTATCAGGCTTGCCAACTATCAACTGGATCCTCAGGCACACCCTCTTGCCAAAGTCAGGTGATCACAAGATGATCAGTGGCCATGCAATTAACTTGCTTCACATCTTTGATGTCCCACAGAAATTCAAAGTCATGAGCCTAATTGCGGAAACCATAAAGATGACAGCTGCATATCAGAAGAGGAGTTGTGGGTATGCCCCACAGATCCAGGAGCTGATTAACTCCAAGACGGGCACTGGCACATATCTGCTAGACAAGGAGCACCTGCCCATCTACCCAGAATTTGAGGACAACACTACGGTGATGGATGAAAATTAAGCATCTTCTATGCACGCACAAGCCAAGAAGGAGAAGGCAAAGGCTAAAAAGGCTGCAAGGATGCCAACTACTGAAGAAGCATCTTAGTATCTTCTGAATGGCAAGCAAGATCAGCTTGGCTACTTGATTGCCTCCACTCTGAGGATTGAGAAGGGACTGGCCACCCTGACTCAAAACCAGGAGAGCTTGGAGAGGATCATGGAGCAGAAGTTCTATGACCTAGATATGAAGGTCACTGAGATCCAGTCAGTCGTTGAGAAACTTTAGGATGAAGTGGAGGAGAAGAAAGGCAAGACAACCACTGATGCTTTTGCTAGAGTGCCCAGAGGTCAGAAGTCTACTTTAGTGCCTATTCCAGACACCAGAGCTACTTCATCTGCACCAGCTACAGCTTTAGTGCCACCAGCACCAGCACCTACTCCAACAGCTCCATCTACATTGACTGGTGCCTTCGTTCTTGGAGTTCTGTCTACACCACCACCTGAAGACCAAGCCTGAGTGTCGATTTAGCACTATGCATTTTTATGAACTTTTTGGTAACTTGTTGCCAAAGGGGGAGAAAATGTATAGATCATAGGCTTCGAGAGAGAGCGTTGCTTTTTATTCTCTCTTTTTGTTTGGTGGTTAAACTTCATTTATTTGCTTGGTTGAGATACTTTATACTTTGTGCTTGCTTGGATGATCATGTGTTTGATCATATGCTACCTTAATGCTTGTTGGATGACATTATCCTTTTATGTGATCATTCACTTTGCTTGGTGATGAGTGCATGTATTTTAATTATTATCATTTTGAGCGCTCCACCAAGATGTATGTGACATGGAAGAGTAGCCCATGATCCTAACTCATTGTGCATTTGCAGTCCAAAGAAAATCTTAAGCTATGCACAAATTTAGGGGGAGCTCTTGCTTTTCACATACTTCTCAAAGCGACAATGTTTTTCACTCTTATTATCATTTGTCGAAGCTTTGATCTATATGTTGTCATCAATTACCAAAAAGGGGGAGATTAAAAGTGCAACTATCCCTAGGTGGTTTTGGTAATTCCTAACAACATATAGCTCATTGAGCTAATGCTATTTCAAGATTAATATCTCAGGAAAGCTCAATGATTGGCATGGCATGGATGAGAAAAGTGGACCCCTCAAAATGCTAAGGACAAAGGATTCGCTCAAGCTCAAAGCTCAAGACTCTACATTTTTTTATTTTAGTGATCCAAGATCACATTGAGTCTATAGGAAAAGCCAATACTATCAAGGAGGGATGAGGTGTTGCTTAATGAGGTTCTTGCTCAAAATGCTTAGTGATATGCTCCAAAACCCTCAACTACTTTCTCACATCCACATTTGACCTAAAACAAAAGTCAAACTCGGGCCCACCGATTCTTTCCATCCGGCGCCACCGAGTTTCAAATGTCTTAGCCACTGCCACGAACCCTAGGCAAATCAGTCTCACCGATAGGGATCTCGGTCTCACCGAGATGTCTCTGTTTCCCTTCGTAACATTTCAGTCTCACCGAAATGAGCGATCGGTCCCACCGAGATTGCAATGTAAACTCTCTGTTTTCCCTTCGTAACGTTTCAATCTCACCGAAATGAGCGATCGGTCTCACCGAGTTTAGCTGACCAACTCTCTGGTTAGCTTATTACCAAAATTGGTCTCACCAAGTTTGTGTAATCGGTCTCACCGAGATTACGTTATGCCCTAACCCTAATCATATCAGTCCTACCGAGTTGCATGTCAGTCCCACCGAAAACCCTAATGGTCACTAGCTCTGCTCAATCGGTCAGACCGAGTTTAACCATTCGGTCCCATCGAGTTTGGGAAGTTATGTAACGGTTAGATTTTATGTGGAGGCTATATATACCCCTCCACCTTCTCTTCATTCATGGAGAGATCCATCAGAACAAACCTACACTTCCAACCTATATTTTCTGAGAGAGAACCACCTACGCTTGTGTTGAAACCAAGATATTCCATTCCTACCATATGAATCTTGATCTCTAGCCTTCCCGAAGTTGCTTTCCACTCAAACCTTCTTTCCACCAAATCCATATCCTGAGAGAGAGTTGAGTGTTGGGGAGACTATCATTTGAAGCACAAGAGCAAGGAGTTCATCATCAACTCACCATTTGTTACTTCTTGGAGAGTGGTGTCTCCAAGATTGGCTAGGTGTCACTTGGGAGCCTCCGACAAGATTGTGGAGTTGAACCAAGGAGTTTGTAAGGGCAAGGAGATCACCTACTTCGTGAAGATCTACCGCTAGTGAGGCAAGTCCTTCGTGGGCGATGGCCATGGTGGGATAGACAAGGTTGCTTCTTCATGGACCCTTCGTGGGTGGAGCCCTCCGTGGACTCGCGCAACCGTTACCCTTCATGGGTTGAAGTCTCCATCAATGTCGATGTACAATAGCACCACCTATCGGAACCACAACAAAAACATATGTGTCTCCTATTGCTTTTGAATCCTCCAAACCCTTCCCTTTACATTCTTGCAAGTTACATGCTTTACTTTCCGCTGCTCATATAATCTTCGCATGCTTGCTGGAATTGTGTTAAGATTGCTTGACTTGTTCAAAGTTGCTAAAATATGCCAAGAACTAAACTTGGGAAAAGGCTAGATTTTTATTTGGTTAAGTAGTCTAATCACCCCCTCTAGACATACTTTCGATCCTACACATGACAAGCTCACGATCCATGAAGACAATCCTCCATCGCGGGACCCTCTGATCAGAGTCGGAATCCCGGTGCACAAGACATTTCGACAATGGTAAAACAAGTCCAGCAAGACCTCCCAGCATGCCAACACCCTTATAGTAGCCGTGTGTATCTCGTCTTAGGCCACGACCGGATGAGCAAAGCTTACGGTTGGCTGAGACCCAAGTTGCCAAGGGAGCGCCGCAAGGTGCTCTAGTTTGGACCAGCACTAATGGCGAGCACTGGCCTGGGGGGTTGATTGAGTCCTCGGAGTCTGGAAAGTCCCTATGCAAGTTTTAGTTGTTATTTGGAAAATGGTAAAACCAATGTTGGGCCTTGTTGGAAGAGTTTTATTCAAAGCGAACTGTCAAGAGGGGCCCATAAAGCCTCATCGTGTTAGGGACGCAAAATCAAGGAACATAACACTGGTATGACGGAAACTAAGGTGGCAAGAGTGGAAGAAAACACCTGGAAAAAGTCCGAGCCTTCGACACTTTACCAAGTATATAGATGCATTAATTAAATAAGAGATATTTTGCTATCCCGTGATATCCATGTCCCAACATGGAACAACCTGCAACTGCACCTGCAACTAGCAATTCTATAAGAGGGGCTGAGAAAAGCGGTAACATAGCAAAACAACGGTTTGCTAGGATGCTGGAAAAGGTTAGAGGCTATCATGGCAATTTGGGAGGCTTGATAAAAAAGTGGTAGGTAGCGCGACATAGCGATAGCACCGAGACAACTAGCAAAGCAAAGATAGTAGTGAGATCCAAGGTGACGGTCATCTTGCATGAAATCCTGCTAGGAAGAAGAACGAGTCCATGAAGAAGACGATCCCACGTAGTCAAATGAATCCTCACAATCACAACGAAACAGGAACTATCGAGAAGGAGCACAACCGAAAAGAAGCAAACAACATGGTAAACACACAACACAAAACATGACAAGATGTTCAACCAAGTATGATGCATGATAAGGCTATATGATGCTACTCATGGCAAGAAATGGTGCATACAAGAACAACACATCAAAGCAAGTTTAAATGAGGCCAGAATCAACATACAACAATTCCGGAAACTCCCCATATGCAAATTTTGAAATTGGTACTTATCTGAACAAAAAATTAAGTTAAAGTTGTTAAACAACAAGTTAAAGTGCACCAAGATGATCTATGCGTCTTTCTAGTCAAGTTACATATAAATTTCATTTAATTCAAAGCTACGACCTAGAAGATATGAGCATAACAAGTTAAACATGGCATTGATGCAAATGCAACCAAAACACCATCACAAGCACTCCAATACATGGATGCAGCATGGCATGATCAAACTACATGCAAAACCAAGCAAGTTTCATATAGAGCATGCTCCAAATGGAGCCACGGTCCAACACATACACTCAATACAAGTTTCAAACACAATCTGACCAAAACAACAACTAAGCACTTTGCAATCAAGGAAACAACATGCTACATGAAACTGTTGGGTACAAACATGATATGCACTTAAAGTACAGGTAACATACTTCAAATATCATTAGGGTTCAGGTTCATAGGCATCAATATTAAACCAATATGATCAATGCAAGAAGCAACTTTATAACACAGATTATGACTTAGTGGAAAACAGGGCATACATGTGAGTAGAAATAACATGTTGACATGTTGGAGGTATGAAACAATGAGGCTACATTGTAGGAAAAAACAAGCAAGAGCATGGCATTGAAGTACAGGTTAAACATGGCAAAACATGATTACTAAGCATCTCCATATAACCTCTATACCAACGGCATTCATCAAGACAATTAAGCAAGTCATAACAGATTCTCAAACTTAGTGAAAAACAGAGTAAGGCTGAAAACAGATTCATGATGTATACTTTGAGACAACCAAAGTATATGCTACAGGAACATTTCATGGCATCCAAGGGCATGACAAGCATGTACAGGTCAAGCACTACAAAACATGAACACTGAGCTACTGCTAGAAAATACTAGAACATGCTCAAAACATCATGGAAAGAATGCAAATGATAACAGATTCATAGACTTAGCGGAGTTTAGTGAACATGGCAGAAATAGCGACAAGTAGACATGTTTGCAAGCATGGTTAACTCACCACGAAGCATATCGTGGCAAGTGAATGTAACCAACAGCAAGAAGACATATTTGTGCAACTACTCATGTCCATAACATGGTCATAAGATGCATAGAACAATAGGTATTCACGTGGCAAAACTGAACTTGTTGATAACAGGCTGACAACAACATTATTTAGTAACATTAGAGCAAGGTTAACGCAATCTACAGAAGGCCATAATTGCAAACAAGGAAATGGATGGATAAAGCATAACAATATCTACAAAACATTTTACTGAGCATCCCAAGAGTATGCACGGATTCACTTGTAGCATCAAGTTAACATGGCAACATAATGTAGCAGATTCAGACTTACCAGAAATCATCAAGTCACTGAAATCAGTAACAGCAATTACCCTACTTTGCATGATTGCGTTGGTCACCACAGGGCACATAAAAATATAAGTATTGCACCAATGTAAAGATGGCATGAATATGATCCTAAAACATGTTTTGATGATGCTGAGAAGATAAACACACAAAATGCTATGAAAAAGACAAATCAGCAAGTTATGACAATTTCCAACAGGTAACATCATTTAGCACTCTTGCAACAATGATTAAGGCATCAATGTTAACTGTAACATGCATGCAAATGACACTAGCGTGTACAACATTCAGAGATGAACAATTTGACATATCATACACGCCAAACATAGCAACATGCACGGAGTTATGACATGATGAAGATGCATGCATGATGTTGAAAATCTGGGACTTCGACGAAATATACCAGCGTGAAAACGGGATCGGGCAGACCCAGGATGGAGAGATCTGGGCGGGACGGCGCGTTTAGTTCGCGGGACGAGGGATCCAGTGGCGGGTGGATGGGGCCATGCGGATTTGGGCCAGCTCGACCGGATTCGCGACGGCGACCGACGACGGCAGCGATGCGGTGGAGGAGGCCGAAGACGGCGGGATCGGGGCGGCCTCGGCCAGATCTCGTCGGATCCTGACCAGAGATGGCTGGTGAGGTAGGGCTACAAGGTCAGCGACATGGACTGTCGGCAGCACGAGCGAGCGGCGGCGCCCGGCGAGCTGCGGCCAGCGGTGGTAGTGGTACAGTGTGGGCTGCTGGCGGGGTGCGGTGCGGGCGGTAGCAGTAGTGCTGCCCCGGCGAGGGGCAGCAGGAGGCGCGGCTGCGGTGGCGGAGCGAGGCAGTGGCGCAGGGAGGCGGCGGCCAGCGGGCAGAGGATGGCGGTAGACGGCGAGGCAGGCGGCAGTGCGGCGCGGGTTGACCCGAGGCCCAGATGGGCTTGGGCAGGCCGCGGATGGGCCCGCAGGGCCGGTGGCAGCGCACGGTGGGAGACAGCGGCGTGCTGACATGGCGTGACATGGATGGTTGCGGGGCGGCGGCGCGGACACGTTCGGCGGCGGGAGGAAGGTGAGGGATAGGGTTTCATGTGAAAATGGAGGGGGAGGAGCGTTTTTATTGGTAGAGGGAGCTAGCAGACGGCTACTGGGGTGCGGTTTTTGCCCAAACAATTGTGATCCAACGACGAAGAGGATGGAGGGGTTTTAGATGGGCTAGTGGCTGTTGTGGAGGGGTGTTGGGCTGCAAAGAGAAAGGGGTCCGGCGGTTAACGCGATTAACCATTGAGGCATCTAACGACCTCCAAATGGAACAAAATATGACAGGCGGCCAACCGGTGATATACCAAGGCCACTCGACAAATCTCGGCCCATTCGGAGAACATTTTTATCCCGCTCAAGAAACAAGATCTGGAAGGTGCGGCGGGTGCATGTGAGAGTGTCGGATTGCAAAACGGACAACGGAGAAAGCTGGGAAACCCAGACGGATGCAAGTTTTGAAAAACATGATGATGAAATGCACATGATGACATGGCAAAATGCAACACACAAGCAAATGACATGGCAACGATGACGAATAACTGGAAGACACCTGGCGCATCGGACTCGAGGTGTCACAAATCTCCTCCTAACAGAAGATCTCGACCCAAGATCTTAGGAAAGACGGAAGAGAAAGAGGATGAGGTAAAATAAGAGCTGAAGAGAGAAGAAGAATAAAGTCAAGGACACTTGAGTAGAAAAGAGGAACGGCGAATATGATGAGAAAGCTCAATGAATAAGATAGTCTCTGGAACCACTCCGGTTAGAACAAGATAGAAAAGGAATAAGAACGAAAGAATTTAGGTAGCACTCCGGTTGAACATGGAAAGGATAGAACATGATCTTGACAAGATTGGATGGTGCCTGGCGAGAGGAACAACACAATGCCTCCGGAAGAATTGAAAGAGTTGAATGAAAAGAACAGAGAATAAAATGACAGCTTCTACCACAATTGAATTTGAAAAGCATCCTTACGAAGAAGGGTTGAACGAAGTTGTTGGAAATTCACCAATGAAAAGAATAAGCTAGTTGTGGGCTTATGGAAAACATCTCAAAATTATGAGGTGATAACCGACCACAAACAGAAATGGTTGAATAGATGAGAAGAATAAAGAAATGCAAAATATCCACTTGAAAAGAATACGGAGAATTAATTGCACTTCAAGACGCAAGAGGAAAAGATAGTTGAGCTCCTTCAACAAGCAAAGAATTCTTGACGGTCGGAGCAAAATAAGAGGATAGCAACAAGCAAGCACCACGAATCTTCGAGAGAATTAAAAGCGAAGAGGTTGAACGAACAATGAAAATAATTTGAAATCGATCTTGGAAAAGCATTTGATTGATGAAATTCATTCTTACGTCAAACTTTGAAAAGAATTTGAGAATAACTCCGGGAAAATTAGAAGAGTATGGTAAGATCCTGGGAAAAAGACTTGTGGGTTAGGGCCCACTGAAAACAAACACCGTTGGAAAGGATTGTTTGAATGAGAAGTGAAGCACCGGAACGATTGAAAGACTCGAATGAGGTGACAACCTCGAATTAATTTGAACACAAACACGAATGTTCTGAGATGTCTTGAGAACTCTGGAAGGATAAGCTGGTGAGAGGCGAACGAGCAAGGGGAAACACTACAATCAAGGAAAAGAATGTGATCAACCCGAAAATTGGAATTGATTCCCCCAGAAAACAAAACGAGATGAACAATGATTAACTAGAAGAAAATTCACTGGTTCAGACAATTGAGGAAAGACTGAAGAGGCTTCGCATGTTGATGCTCGAATAGAGGCTCAAACTCTGGGAAGAAAAGGGGTGGGAGGGCGGGTAAAACAAAGGCAACTTGGAACGGGGAACCAACGAATAACTTGAAGAGAAAAGCACCGGTTGAAATAATTGAGGAAAGAATGCAAAGGCTTGGCACGAGTAGGATGGATACTCGATTACGAACTCTGGCTCCGAGAAGAAAAAGGGGTGGGCAGGTGGGAAAAAGAAAGACAACTTCGGATGAAATTGTTTCTTTTCGGACGGGGAAACAACGTCGTTGAGAAAGAACTGAGGATTCATCTTATAAAAGACAAAGAAGGTCGAATGACTCAAGGGGAAGTGCGCCGGTTGAAAAGAGGATGGAGAACACACGATCAAAAGAAGACTGCGTGATCCTAAAAAATTTGAAGGGGAAGAGGAGCAAGTCAAAACACCTACCTCAAGATTTCTCACGAGAGCGACGAAGGGGCTGAGGAGTAAAAAAAGTCCTACTCTCCTATATAACTAGACTCCAAAAACGTTTTTCTTCTAGACTCATCAACGACCAACTACGATCAATCAAGGGGGCTCCTATGGTCGAGGCTCTGATACCAACTTGTCATGCCCAATATGCGACCCTATCCTAAGGGAACTCGAAGGTCCCACCATGGATAGAAGCGCATATTGAAGATATTTTTGCGAATCAAACTTATCATATTCAGTTATCTACATGAAAGTTCTATTATATCCCACTTGAATACCGATCATATTAGCACCAATTTCATAACCCGTGCATATTGCCATTACTATTTATTAAACTCTCAAACTGATATAAGTGAATCATGAGAGTGCAACTATTTCTTTAAAATATAACCATCGCTGTGCTCTAAAAGATATAAGTGAAGCACTAGAGCAACCGCATAGCTCAAAAGATATAAGTGAAGCTATCAGATTCTGGGTTCCGGCAAACCCTTGAGGTTCGAACTCTTGGGTGCGCATGAAGATCTCTCCCTAGCTCGCTCTCAGAACGATCTCAAGGCCTAGCTGGCCGAACCCAAGGACAAGAGACACGAGAGTTTATATTGGTTGGGGCCATTGATATGGTGTAATAACCTACTCTAGGGTGGTGTGGTGGATTGGCTCGTGGGCTGAGGATGAACTAGTACAATGGATGAATAGCCTCCTAAGGAGAGGTGTTCTTGAGCTCGATGAGCTGGTGAGATAGCCTTGGTGGAGTGGATCTGATCCAAGATGAGCCGATCCCTGACTATGGTGGTGGCCCTGTTTAAGGAGGCCCCGGTCCTTTTCCCAAATGTTAGGCGGGAAGGAATTCCACAACGGCCAGCTTTGAAGGGAGACAACTAGTACAAGTTATCCTGACAAAAGGTGGTCTTAGCCTGCCAAAGGCTCCGGTGGTGACGCCACCGTGGGCTCTGCGGTGACCTCCGTCCTGCCATCCTTCTAGTCTTGGTCTTGTTGCACCGATATGGAAACCTTTGCCTGACGCCTCGGGAACCCTCACATGCGCCTGCTTCCTTAGCACAAAAGAAGAAACCGGCACTTTGTGCCAGCTGGCGCCCGCCTGGCTTCGGTCGTCATGGCTCACGTCACACGGACCTTGCGAGGTGCCCCTTGCATATATATCTCCGCTCCTCAGGAGCCAGCCTAGCGAGGCCGTCCCCGAGGAGCTCTTCGTGTCATCCGCCTCGCATGGCTTGGTCCCTCGCGAGGGTCTTGAGTGGTTGCTGATGAAGATGGGCCATACCAGGACGTTGGTGGAGTCACGCCCTGGGCCGCAGGTAGGCAAGTCTGGGTACCCCCATTCCCAGGACGCCGACATTAGCCCCTGGGCCCAAGGCGCGCTCGTACTTGGCTTCGAGGCGAAGCCAAAGGGAAAGTGCGGAGTGCCGTGGGCCCCAACCGCATGCGGCCTTGATTGATGCGTGGCGATTGATAGGACGCGGGCGTCTCCACTTCCCCACGCTACCTCGGCAACTGCCCGACTTGACGAGACCCTGCTGCATGCAGAAGAAAGCCATCATTACCTTAGATCGTGGAGGCCGACGGTTGGCCTCCCTCTTGCTCTAAATGAGGAGAGGGGAGGAGCCCCCATTGCTCATCTCTTCATCCATCCTGCTTGCTTGCTCTTCTTCCTTCTTGCTACGTCGCTCATGGCGCCGATATGGAGGTTCTCCACCGCTAAGAAAGGAAAAAAACCCTGCGAAGAGCTTGGGCCACTCCCACCAAAGAAGAGGCTGACCCGCTCCTGCGACATCGTCGTGAGGTTGGAGGTGACGAGGCCTTGGTATGAGCGGCCTCCCCCCGGCTACCTGCTTCCCTTGTATGCTAGAGTAGAAGGCTCCGAAGGGGGAGGCAGCGACCGATGCTGCTCGTGCCATGGCCGCGATGGCCGTGTCGTGGTGGGTGATGAACCACAAGTGTAGGGGATCTATCATAGCCTTTTCGAGAAGTAGGAGTGTCGAATCCAACAAGGAGCAGAAGGAAATGATAAGCGGTTTTCAGCAAGGTATTCTCTGCAAGCACTGAAATTATCGGTAACAGATAGTTTTGTGATAAGGTAATTTGTAACGGGTAGCAAGTAATAAAATTAAATAAGGTGCAACAATATGGACCACTCCTTTTTGTAGCAAAGGACAAGCATGGACAAACTCTTATATAAAGGAAAGTGATCCCGAGGACACATGGGAATTATCGTCAACCTAGTTTTCATCACGCTCGTATGATTCGTGTTCGGTACTTTGATAATTTGATATGTGGGTGGACCGGTGCTTGGGTACTGTCCATCCTTGGACAAGCATCCCACTTATGATTAACCCCTATTGCAAGCATCTGCAACTACAAAAGAAGTATTAAGGTAAACATAACCATAGCATGAAACATATGGATCCAAATCATCCCCTTACGAAGCAACTCATAAACTAGGGTTTAAGCCTCTGTCACTTTAGCAACCCATCATCTACTTATTACTTCCCAATGCTTTCCTCTAGGCCTAAACAATGGTGAAGTGTCATGTTGTCGACGTTCACATAACACCATTAGAGGAAAGACAACATACATCTCATCAATATATCGAATGAATACCAAATTCACATGACTACTTATAGCAAGACTTCTCCCGTGTCCTCAGGAACAAACGTAACTACTCACAAATCATATTCATGTTCATAATCAGAGGAGTATTAATATATGGATCTGAACATATGATCTTCCACCAAGTAAACCAACTAGCATCAACTACAAGGAGTAATCAACACTACTAGCAACTCACAGGTACCAATCTGAGGTTTTGAGACAAAGATTGGATACAAGAGATGAACTAGGTTTTGAGATGAGATGGTGCTGGTGAAGATGTTGATGGAGATTGACCCCCTCCCGATGAGAGGGAAGTTGGTGATGACGATGGTGATGATTTCCCCCTCCCGGAGGGAAGTTTCCTCGATAGAACAGCTCCGCTGGAGCCCTAGATTGGTTCCGCCAAGGTTCCGCCTCATGGCAGTGGAGTTTCGTCCTGAAAGCTTGCTTATCATTTTTTCCTTGACGAAAGACTCCATATAGCCAAAGACGGGCATCAAAGGGGTGCCAGGGGGCCCACGAGGCAGTGGCACGCCCAGGGGGTAGGGGGCGCCCCCACCATCATGGACGGTGGGTGGCCCCCCTCTAGTACTTCTTTCGCCCAATATTTTTTATATATTCTGAAACATGCTCACGTGAAGTTTCAGGACTTTTGGAGATGTGTAGAATAGGTCTCTAATATTTGCTCCTTTTCTAGCCCAGAATTCCAGCTGCCGGCATTCCCCCTCTTCATGTAAACCTTGCAAAATAGGAGAAAATAGGCATAAGTATTGTGACATAATGTGTAATAACATCCCATAATGCAATAAATTTCGATATAAAAGCATGATGCAAAATGGACGTATCAGTGGCGCGCGCCGCCGCCCCACGAACCCATGCCGAGGGCTCCTCGCGTGAACTTGTGGTGTCGGCGAGGATGCCACCGTGCACGTGGATCCGATTCCTATCATTCTTTGCCGAAGAGATGCCGCCAAGGGGGGGCGCTCAAGCTATGCTTGCAGCACGCCGAGTGCGGCACCCCGGTGACAAGAGCAGATGCCGAGGCCGTCTCCCCGAGCAAGAACTTCATGACCCATGGATGGGGCGAGGTTGCCCGTGTCTATCGCGTAGAGGGGGCCCTCGCCGTCCATTTTGAATACGATGGTGCCTCCACGATGTTCTTCAAAGTGTTTGATGAGGAAGACCACCACTTGAAGTGCTGCCTTGAAGGGGATCGCCAGGACAGTGCAGGGGCAGGCGCTGGGCCAGCCCTTGGTCCTGTCGATGACTCCTCCAGCATCAGCGATGGCGCCTGGGAGTCTAGCGACTCTCCCGAGCCTGACGAGACTCCGGAGACAAGTGATGATAGCTACGTGCCCCCGAGCTCTCGCTGCGCCCGGAGCACAGGAGCCGCATCCGCTCATCGTCGCCACTGATCTAGATGGGGTTGGCATCGGCCTCTTGTGGCCCACTGTTGATGATGGCATCAGCGGCGATACTTGTAGATAGGGCTCCTAAAAACTTCCTTCTTTTGTTCATTGCGAGGAATTGAGATGAACCCCATGGGGGTGTGTAAAGAATCTGTAACGCTTTTGAACCCCATGGGGGTGTGTAAAGAATCTGTTTCAGCCATTGCTGGTATGCCAGGTCACAATGCCATGGTCAAGGCCAGGAGGTGAGCGGCCCGAGGTCTGGTAAGAGCTCCTGAGGCGTGATGCTCAAGAGGTCCCACTTGGCGTGCAAGCAGCTCCCTAAAGGTAGAAAAGGAAGGCGGCATTGCCGGAGCAAGGCTGCAGGAGCCAAAAATCCTAAGTCGCGAGCTGGGCTGCCTTGGATATGTGACTTATCTTAGCGATCCTGGGTCGGTTCCTTGCGTGGCGTTCAGTTCATGCGCCGCTATTGGCGATGCTGCTAGGTTGTGGCCATGCCAGTTCCCACCCTTCACACTCTCCTGAGTGCTCTGTGTCCTCGGGTCCCGACCCTCAAGCGAGCTCAGCCGCCGCTGGTATGCCAGGTCACGATGCCATGGTCAAGGCCAGGGGTGAGGGCTAGAGAGTCAGTAAGAGCTCCTGAGGCGTGATGCTCAGGAGCCCTCCCTTTAACGCCCAAGCGAAAAGCATGAAAGGGAGCAGCTGGTGGGACCACCTGTAGCTAGGCTCTGGTGGTTCCTACGGGTTAGTGCGAGAGAGAGAGAGAGAGAGAGAGAGAAGCCCATAGCTGCGCTTGCCGGCCTGCCATTGCTCCTTCCGTGAGAAGATGAAGGCACTAAGGATCTGGTGAGGTGGCGTACACAGAGTGGGCTGCAAGCCAGAGCTCGATCGCACAGGTTTATCAGTGTTGCAAGGACGGACCCAAGCACCATGCCAGCATGTGAGTCTCCCGTTGCGATATGAGCAAGTGACCGAGCAGCAGCGTGGGGGCCGCAATGAGCAAGCGCTAGGTGAATAATTATAGAGAAATTTATGCAAGAGGGCAAGCTGGTCTAGTTAGATGCAAGAACGATACATGCCACTGGGATGGACCCGAGCGGCCTGGGGATGATGCAGCCCGTGAGGCGCTCCCAACAGAGTAAGCTAAAGATGCAAAATGATACACGCCGCAGGGACAGGCCCATGCAACTTGGGGATAATACTGCCCGAAGGGCGCCCCTTACTGAATGAACTGGAAAGGGTCACCTGATACCATAGCTGGAGTGGTGTCGGGGTAGCTAAAGATGCGCGCCGGAGAAGTTGCTCCTCACGAGCCACGAGGGTCCTGAGCCCCAGGAGGCTCCGTAGGCCGAGTGGCATGCGAACGTAGCTGTGGGGGGACCCTCGCACTGTCCAACGCGCGAAGGCCAGAAACGTCCCTGAGATGCGGCATGTTGAGCCCTGGAATGTCGACGCAGACGCGTAGCCTGCCATCCTCGCCAGAATGGGGAGCTATGCCAAGTGGTGGGCGGCGGTCGCCGCGCATGGTCTTTGCCTCTTGAAGCTCCCGGATCACCTTGGTGATGAGCTCCTGAGCACTAGGCGCTCCACGCCTCGTGCCCTCTTGGGGGAAACGTGCAGCAAAGCACGCCTCCACATGGTGCCCGAGCGCCTCCCTTGTGACATTGGCTAGGTCTGAGGCCTTCTAGAGAGAGCCCCTGAGCCCAGCCTGAGGAGGGCGCCAGGCGCGCCTTCCTATGTGAGGGAAGGAGGCGCCCCATCTGCGAGCGCAGGTCCGGAGGTGGTGCCGCTGGAGACGCCGTCCTCCTGAGGTCCTTGGTGGAGTAGCTGCTTCTTCTACTTGGGGTTGGCCTCAGGAGGGTACGGGGTGCCTTCGTTGTGGGGGTCTTCAACCGATGTAGCTTGGTAAGCGCGCTTGAGCGAGTACACCGCATGTTTTTCTTCATAGGGGACCATGATGATGCCGCCGCTCCCTGGCATCTTGAGGACATTGTAACTGTGGTGGGTCACTGCCATAAACTTGGCCAAGGCTAGATATCCAAGGAAGGCGTTGTACGGCAAGCGGATGTGGGTGACGTCGAAGTCGATAAGGTCAGTGCGGTAGTTGTCACGCTGGCCGAAGGTGACAGGGAGGTAGACCTGCCCTATCGGGGTGGTGGAGCCGTCGGTCACTCCTGAGGAAGGTTTGGTAGGCTATAGCTGATCGTATGGCACTTGGAGGCTGTCAAATATCTCGATGGACAGGACTTTGCGCCGCTATATGATCAGCTATTATTGTAGTATCTTGAACGAGCAATTCAACCTTCTTCTCCATGAGGATTTGGTATGACTTATTCCACAAGTTGTTCCTTATGGATTTTTGTGCTCGCGAAGTCCGACATTTTCTCGATGGCCATGTTGATGCTTTTAAGCATTGACCGTGGTACCTAGTACATCAAGGAGAACATTAGAAGCGGAGTGCTAAATGTCTCTCGGTCGATCATCCAGATTTGCTTCTTTGGCATTGCTAAGGAAAAATCTGAGAAAGTGATGGCCTCCTTTGCATCTGCATCCTCCATCACCGTTTATCATGGTAGTATGATGTGTTGCCAGGATCCTCCGCACGGATGTTGGTAAAACCTTGATGAATACGGAAATGCTCAAGTTCTTGAGAGCACGCTTAGTCATTGGGTTGTATCCTCGGTATCATTTGGAATGTGCCTTCCGTTGCTGAGTTGTCCAATAACTCTAGTTTCCTCCCCAAGCTGAGTATGCCATTCTTTCTAATTCATTCAAATGATCAATTGTGATTTTCCTTAGGCTGGTATAGAGAGTTTCAATGATCTCTACATCAAAAGTAATTCTTTTTGCCACTTAAGGGAATAATTCTACGAGTCACCTTCCCCGAGGTTTCCTATTATGGAACCATGGCAATTTTTCCTTGCTACTTTGAAACCCTCGTCAATTGTTTCTTCCGTCCTTTTTAAGGTGTGTTTTGCCCCTCAGCTCAAGAGATGTTCAACGTCTCATTCCGTGAGTTGATCATGAGTTGCTTGATCTTTAAGGAGATCGATTTCTATAGAATTTCTTTCTGTCATCATCGTGTTGGACAAGGATCTCGAAGGCAAACACGTCAAGATCAATATGATGCAACGAATCAACATCTTCAGAAATGCAATGGATCGTGAAGACTGTGTCAGATCCGTGTCCCCTCTGTCTTCTTACCTCACGTCTTGAATCTCGGGACGAGATTTTTGTTTAGTGGGGGTGAGTTGTCAC
Organism: Triticum monococcum; assembly: GCA_034509565.1. Lineage (NCBI taxonomy): Eukaryota > Viridiplantae > Streptophyta > Magnoliopsida > Poales > Poaceae > Triticum > Triticum monococcum. The sequence goes on from CM067847.1 coordinate 345,851,784, forward strand.
AGCCCTAGAATATCTGAGTGTAATAGTTGCATCCGTGAGCATGCATCATGTTTAAATTGAAGAAACTTGAATTGAGGGAATTTGAAAGCCTCAAAATCTTTTAAAAGAAGGGCAAGAACCCTTTTAAATTGCATTCAGTGAATCCAAAATTTCCTAAAAATAGTTTTGAGAATTTTCGCAAGGGTTATATACCAAACCAAAAATTTGGAACATTTTTAGGGAATTATTTGGTCTCTGAATTTAAAACAATATTCTATTTGAGTGTGAAAATATATTCAAATTCAAATAGAATATTCTACTTAGAGGATATTTGGCACTGTTTTGCTCATTGAATATGTTTTTAAATGCTCTGTGATAATTTATGTGCATTTGGAAATGTCCAATGAGCAACATAAGTTGTACTTAGAGGATATTTGGCACTGTTTTGATTTGTCCTAAATTTTAAACAGTGGCAACTTTAAATAAAAGGAAACAAAACAGTAGAAATAGAACCGACAAAGGAAAGGGCCTTACCTGACTTACCTGCCTGGCCCAACTCATGTTCTGGCCCAGCCCACAGGGGCAACACCGTCTTCTTCCTCCTGCCAGGAGGAGAAGCAACTACGTGCCTGCACAAGCGCGGCCGACGACGCCACCTCCTACTCCAGTGCGACGACCCGGCGCTTCCAGCCACGCCATGAAGACGCCAAACATCTCCCCTCACTTTCCCCTTGCTCTCTGGTTCCCCACCTCCTCTGCTCCCTCGCTCGCATCCGAACGCAGCCGCCGACCGCCGCCGCCATTCGCATAGCCAATGCCTCCCCCTCGACCGCTTGACGCATCCGGAAGAACCGCCATGACGCCCCGTCCTTATTGTCCAGCCACGCGAGCCGGGAAGCTCTGCATCGCTTCTGCGCCATCATCTTCTACGTCGGGCGCCGCTGATCGCCGTTGCTGATTCACCGGCCACAACGCTTCCCCTGCCTCTTCATCAACTCCAATCACAACGTGGTGAGCTCATGAACGAAACCCCTCTCTCGCCCTGGCCTCGCACGTCCTCTAGTTGCCGTTTCTGCAAGCTCCCGAGCTCGCCACCGCTGGCCATGGCACCGTCGCGGCTAGAGCTACTGCAACCTACGTCCGGGCCAGCCAACGAGCTCCGCACCCTCCCAGGAGACGAACACCACCATCAGTTCCTTCTCCCATGCTCTGTAGCATCGTTCTCATCAACGCCCGAGCTCCGGCCGCCGCTCCGCCCGTCGCCGCCGCTGGTACACTGCACCCCGGCACCTGCCGCTGCCTCCTTTAGATGCGCCGCACCTCCAGCTCACCGTAGCCGCAAACCACGCACGAAACGGTGCTCCATACCACCGTCCCGAGCAACTCCGGCGAGTTCCGGCCGTTGCTGTGGTTGCCGGCGTCAACTACTGACGTGGCAGATTATATTAGTACTAATTATGTTATTAGTCTAACCCTATGACAATGATAGCTGGGCCCCACACCCTAACTAACCCGGGTTTTATTTGCGTTTAGATTAAACTAACCCCCCACAGGCCCCACACGTCAGTTTGACCTGGCCACGTCACACGTTGACCGACCCCGCACATCAGTATTGACTTGCTGACGTGTCTGTTGACCCGGCCCCACCCGTCAACGACACAAACCCGATCCGTTTCACTGACCAGTGGACCCCACTTGTCAGCTTTGACCTGGAGGGTGCTGTTGACCTGCAGAGGTCAGCATGACGCAGTAATAGGTTTTCTAGATTTATTCTTACTCAGGAAATTCCAGAAAATGTTTAAAACTTCAAAAATTCATAGAAAATCAACCGTAGCTCCAAATGAAATATTTTATATATCAAAAATGATCAGAAAAATTCAATCTATCCATCTGTACCATTCTCATGCATGTTTGAACAATTTGAATTAATGGCATTTAAGAAAGCACATAGTGTTCAAACTAGTGTTCAAACCAACTCCATTTAACTTGTTGCTAGTTGCATTAGCTCAATCAACAACATATTGCCATGTCATGATCATGCATCATATTGTTGAATCGCATTGATTGTGTTCTTCCTTGTTTGCCGGTAATTGTCCCCTCTCAGTAGACGACGTTCCGACGATGAGATTGATGACACCGATGAAGAACTATACTATCTTCAGAAGTGCCAGGCAAGCAAAAAACCCTTGTTCATGCCGATACAATCCCACTCTCCCACTCCTGCTCTCTTTTACTGCATTAGGACAACAACGTTTCAACTGTTACATGCTGCAGTAGTTGAACCCCTTTCCTTTCCATGACCCGTCATTGCCACAGTAAATAGATGAAACCCACTAGCATGAGTAGGAGTTGTTTGAGCCCTGGTGTGCCTACTCATTCATGCTTGTTTGTCATGCCGGCTATTGCTTAGAGTTGAGTCAGCTCTGATTCATAGGGAATGAATTGGAATGGTGATGAACATGACCAACTATGTGTGAGCTAAGTGTGTGAACATGATTTGGTAAAGGTAGCAGTGAGAGGCCATGTAGGAGTACATGGTGGGTTGTCTCATTGAAACCGTCCTCAGGAACTGAGCTCTGTGTTTGTGAGCCATGAACAGTTACTACCACACATTGGAATGCTTAAGTGCCCCTCTCGACTTATTAATCAACCTGATCTCTGTCCAGGAGTTGCAACTAGTTTTTTGTGTTTGTAGGTAGTGCTAGTAGTCTACTAAGTGGCACTCGGTACAGGTGGGCTTGGGACAGACTAGGCACAGTGGCATGGTGTACCAAGTGGCACTCGGATGGTGGGCTTGGGAACCCTGCTCACATCGTTAGGGGCCGTGAGCGACACCCCGGCCGGATCTCCTTGCGGATGGAACCCGAATAGGCGATAAACCTTGACTAGAGATTTGTTGATTAGTCAGGTCGTGGCCGACTCCCTCGCCAGGCTTCCGCTTGAAGGTTGCCGAGATACACGATGTGTACATGTTGGTAAGTGGTGAGAGCGTGTGTGAAGAAGTACACCCCTATAGGGTTATCATTATCTATTCGAATAGCTGGATTCCTCGGATATGGAAACTTGGACCCCTTGCATAGTTCATAGACAAGTGAAAGTGGATACTCTAAAATGCGCAAGATAAGCGTGAGTGCTATGGATGGCCTTCTCATAGGGAGACGGGAGCGGATCCATAGTGGTGTATTGGTATGGTGAATTTGTGGACTCGTGTGCGCCACCTCAAAAGAGTTACTTGTAGTCGTAGTTCAGGATAGCCACCGAGTCAAAGCTGGCTTGCTGTAGTTAAACTTCACCACCCCTTTGTTGATACTGATGCATATGTACTTAGTTCTGATATAAGTCTTGCTGAGTACATTTGTACTCACATTTGCTTAATTTATGTTTTGCAGAGAGACGTCAGTCTCACTAGTAGTTCCGCTTGGACTTCAACATTTAGTTTGTTACCTCAGCTATGATCTTGTACCCCCGGGAGGGTCTTGTAGATAGCCAGGCTCCTCAGCCTTCTTCATTTTTAGTTGTCTGTACTCAGACAAGTTAAGCTTCCGCATGTGCGTTGACTTGTATGCTCTGAATGTTGGTCATGAGACCCATGTTTGTAATATCTGGCTCTTCGGAGCCTAATGAATAAATACTTGAGTCGTAGAGTAATGTTGTGATGCCATGTTGTATTTACACATATCGAGCATACTATGCGTATGATTGAAATGCTTGTTATGTGTGGGATCCGACAACCTAGTTGTTCATCCTTGGTAGCCTCTCTTATGGGGAAATGTAGTCTTCTGCTTCCATGAGCCATAGTAGTCCGCTACAGCCCGGTTCACCGGAGTCCTGCTAGCCCAGCACTACTGCTCCGGAACACTTAGACTGGCCGACATGTGATTCACTTCGTTCCTGTGTCTGTCCCTTCGGGGAAATGTCACGCGGTGACATCCGGAGTCCTGCCTAGCGTGCTACAGAACGGGTTCCTAGAGTCCTGTTAGCCTAGTGCTACAGCCTGGATTTGCACGTTGCTGACCGACATGCTCGATGTTGATTCATGTATGCCTGTCCCCATAAGTTATTGCCACTTTGGGTTCACGACTAGTCACGTCAGCCCGGGTTCTCTGTCATATGGATGCTAGCGACACTATCATATATGTCGGATTTCGGGTTCCGGCAGACCTTTAAGGTTCGAACACTGGGGTGCGCGCGGAGATCTGGCCTTCCACCTCCCCGTCTCACAAAGATCTAAACTACTAAAGGAACTGCACAAGGGACACAAGATTTATACTGGTTCGGGCCACCATTGCGGTGTAATACCCTACTCCAGTGTGCGGTGGATGGATTGCCTCCTAGGGCTGATGATGATCAACGATACAAGGAAGAACAGCCTCGCGAGGGTCTGTTCTTGGCTGGGGTAACGAACTGCTGGGAGGAGTTCAGTCACCTCTCTCCTTCTGTCTCTCACTTACTCTCTCTGCTTGCTAGTCAGATCCACACGCCGAACCGAACCCTTTGCTACGTGGGTGGCCGGTCCTATTTATAGGGGCACTGGTCCTCTTCCCAAATATCGAGCGGGAAGGGAGCCAACAATGGCGGGCTAATTTGAAGGGGGACAGCAAGTACTCTTATCTTGACTAAAGTTGGTCTTCGCCTACGAAAGACCCTGCGGTGACGCCGTGTTGGGCTCCATGGTGACCTCCATCTCATAGTCCGCTTGGTCCTGGTCTCGTTGCACCGAAATGGCAACCTTTGCCTGATGCCTCGGTACTCCACGGCTGCACTTGCCCCCTTTGCACCAAAGAGGAAAGAAGGACGCTGCGCGTGCTGGCGCCCGCCTGGCGCCCTCGATCCTCACGACATGCGTCATGGGCACCTCGTGAGGTACCCTTCCTTGATATCTCCATCTCCTCGCGATCTAGCCGGAGGAGGATGCGCCTGAGGATGCGCCATGTCGTCCGCCTCGCGAGGCTTGGCCCCTCGCGAGGGTCTTGAGTCTTGTGCTGATGAAGATGGGCCATGTTGGGCCTCCTTTGAGCCATGCCGCAGGCCGCAGGCAGGCAAGTCTAGGGACCCCCGTTCCTAGAACGCCAACAGTAGCCCCGGGGCCCAAGGCGCGCATGGGCTTGGCCATGCCGAGAGGCGAAAGGGCAAGGGCGAAGCGCCACGGGCCCTAACAGCCTGCGGCCTTGGGCGCCGCGTGGCGGTTGATTGGACGTGGGCGACTCCACTTCCCCACGACACCTTGGTGATCGCGTGAGTTGGACAAGTCCCTGCATGCAAATCGTGTCATGATTACCTATGATCGTGGAGGCCGCGTGGAAGACTTCAAATGCAAGTAAACACGTCAACTACGGAAAGCAAATGAAAAAGCCGCGTCTGGCATCTAATCTAGTCTTCGACGCCTTCTCACCAGCGCGGATCTAAGTGCTGCCACTGGGCGTGGGAGGGAGCCTCAGGGCCTGAGGCCGGCGCTTCTAAGACTCCGGGGCGTGTACAGCCCCACTCATTATTACGTGAGAGTGTCACGGGGCGGCAAGCTTCATAGGCATTGGCCTTGCTTCACAGGCTCTGGGCCTTTCCAAAACGCGATTGCCTCACAGGCACTCGCCTTGCTTCACAGGCTCTGGGCCTTTCCGAAACGCGATAGCTTCATAGGCACTCGCCTTGCTTCACAGGCTCTAGGCCTTTCCAAAACGCGATAGCTTCACAGGCACTCGCCTTGCTTCACAGGCTCTGAGCCTTTCCAAAATGCGATAGCTTCACAGGCACTCGCCTTGCTTCACAGGCTCTGGGCCTTTCCAAAACGCGATAGCTTCACAGACACTCGCCATGCTTCACAGGCTCTGGGCCTTTCCAAAACGCGATAGCTTCACAGGCTCTGGGCCTTTCCAAAACGCTATAGCTTCACAGGCACTTGCCTTGCTTCACAGGCTCTGGGCCTTCTCGGGGGTAGAACCTCCGAAGGTGCTGGATGTTCCATGCATTCTGGACCGGCACTCCCTCCTGAGTCTCCAAGCGCGCGGAGCCGGGCCTAGAAACATGAACAACCTTGAACGGGCGCTCCCACATGGGAGAGAGCTTGTGCAACCCTTCCCTGGAGAGAACCCGCCCGAGCACGAGGTCTCCTACCTCGAGAGTCCTGGGGCGGATGTTGCGGCAGTGATATCGCCACAGCGCCTGCTGATACCTCGCCACTCGCAGCGCGGCCTCCCGGCAACATTCCTCCCCCAGCACGAGGTCCATCCCCCGCATGGCGTCCTACTGCGCCTCGTCAAATGCCAGGACCCGCGCGGAGCGACGTCTGACCTCGTGAGGGAGGAGTGCTTCCGCTCCGTAGAACAGGAAGAATGGGGTCTCCTCAGTTGGTTTGGTCGCGGTGGTGTGGATGGACCATAGCACGGACTGCAGCTCATCGTACCATCCTCTGCCACAGGCCTCCAGCTTCTTCTTGAACGTCCTGGTCTTGAGGCCCCTCAGGACCTCCGCATTGGCTCGCTCGGCCTGGCCGTTGCTTCGGGGGTGCGCCACTGAGGCGTAGCATATCTGCGTTCCAAGGTTAGCACAGTATGTTTTGAAGAGGTTACTGGTGAACTGCGAACCGTTGTCCGTGATGATGCGATTCGGCACCCCAAACCGGCTTACGATGCCCTTGATGAACTTGACCGTGGAACCCGCAGGGATCGTGCGGACAGCCTCCACTTCAGCCCACTTGGTGAATTTGTCCACAGCAACGTAGAGGTAGCGATAGCCCCCTGGCACCCGAGGAAACGGGCCCAAAATGTCCAGCCCCCAGACCGTGAATGGCCACGAAAGGGGGATAGTCTGCTAGCCTCCTGCTGGCTGATGGATCTGCTTGGCGTGGAACTGGCAGGCTTCGCAGGCCTTTACCAATTCGATCGCGTCGTTGAGCGCGGTGGGCCAATAGAAACCGCTACGGAATGCCTTGCCGACGAGGGTCCGTGATGATGAGTGGTGCCCGCAGTCTCCGCAGTGTATGTCCTCTAGTAGTTCCTTTCCTTGTCCCCTGGAGATGCAACGCAGAAGTACCTCGTTTGGTCGCTTTTGGTAGAGTTCTCCATCTCTGATGCTGTATGCCGTGGCCTGCCGCGCCACTCGCTCCGCTTCCTCCTCCCTCTCCGGCAAGGTCCCTTGCGCCAGGTAGCTCCGGAGCTCTGTGATCCAACAACCCTCCTGAGGTTCCATCGCCAGGAGCAGGCGCGCTCCTGAGGCCGGGCCATAGGTCGGAGCCCCCGAGGCAGGTGGCTGGGGGAGCTCCTCCAAGGGCTGAGCCGTGTTTGCCAGTGATGGCAGAGCTGAGGGCTTGAAGAGCCGCTCCTCGAAAACGCCAGGCTCCTGGGGTAACCGCCTGGACGCGGGCTTGGCGATATCGTCGGCCTCCTGATTGGTGCCACAAGGCACATGCTGCAGTTCCAGCCCCCAGAACTGCTTTTCCATCCTGCGGACCTCCGCTAGGTAGGCCTCCATATGCTCGTCCTTCGGCTCGTACACCTTGTTGGAGAAGTTGACTAGGAGCTGCGAGTCGCCCTTGACGATGAGGCGCTTTATTCCCAGGGCTACTGCGGCCTTCAACCCGGCTATCAGTCCCTCATATTCTACTATCTTGTTGGAGACCTTTTCTCCCTGCTGGAAACAGAGCTGTACGGCATAGTAGATCTTATCCAGAGTGGGTGATACTAGCACCGCACCAGCCCCCGTGCCGTGCCTGGAGAACGCCCCATCGAAGTACATGACCCAGCCTGCTGGCGCCTCACTCCCCGGAGAGAGGGACCAATCCTCATTGTCCCTGAGGCCTGGCGCCTCTGCCCATTCCACCACGAAATCCGCCAATGCTGCCCTTTTGATGACCCTGGTTGTGTTGAACTCGAGTTGAAACGCCTGCAGCTCTATGTTCCACTCGGCGACCCTTCCGGCTGAGTTAGGGCTCCTGAGCACTCTCTCCAGGGGGTACGATGAGACGACTTTGATGGGATGAGCCTGGAAGTAGTGATGCAGCTTGCGCGCGGCTACTAGTAGGGCGAGGAGGAGCTTCTGAGGCATTGGGTACCGTGCCCTCGCGTCCCGTAACACCGTGCTAACAAAGTAGACCGGGTGCTCAACAAGGCTGAGAGCACCTGCGGTCGCGATGCCCTCGGGGGGTGAGGGCGCCTCATGAGATGAAGTGACGTCGGGAGGCGATCCATCCAGGCGTGCAGCCTCTCCCGCCTCCGGTACATTCTTCGACAGCTGCCCCTCCTCCACTGCGGTCGTGGCTTCCGCAGGCTCTCCTTGTTCCCGTTTTGCCTTGCCTCGGGCTGCCGCTATGGTCTTGACCTGGCGCTCCTCCCTAGCCGCCACCAGGGCTGCACTGGTGGAGTAAGGAGTGGCGGCGAGGCAAAGCAACAGGGGCTCCCGAGGGCGCGGAGCCACCATGACTGGGGGACTGGTCAAATATCTCTTGAGATCTTGAAATCCCTTATCTGCCTCTTCAGTCCATTCAAAGGGCCCCTTCTTCTTCATCAGCTGAAAGAAAGGCAGCGCTCGCTCTCCCAATTTGGAGATGAAGCGCCCTAGCACGGTCACGCGCCCAGTAAGCTTCTGCATCTCTCTGAGGGTCTTCGGCGGGCTCATGTCCTCGACCACCTTGACCTTCTCGGGGTTGGCCTCGATGCCACGATGGGACACGAGGAACCCCAAAAGCTTGCCCGAGGGGACGCCAAACACACATTTCTCCGGGTTGAGCCGCAGGTTTACTGCGTCGAGGCTCGCGAAGGTCTCCTCCAGGTCCTGTATCAGGGTCTTGGCCTCCCGAGACTTTACTACAATGTCATCTACGTAGGCCTCGACATTCTTTCCAAGTTGCGAGCCCAAGGCGATGTGCATCAACCGCTGAAAGGTTGCCCCCGCATTGCGTAGCCCGAACGGCATGCATGTATAGCAGTATACCCCGCATGGGGTCAAGAAGGCGGTCTTCTCGACGTCTTCTACCGCCATCTTGATCTGGTGATACCCGGAGAAGGCATCCATGAAGCATAGCAGGTCACACTCCGCAGTGGAATCGACGATCTGGTCGATGCAGGGGAGCAGAAACGGATCCTGTGGGCATGCCTTGTTAAGGTTGGTGAAGTCGACACACATGCGCTCCTTCCCTCCTTTCTTGGGCACAACAACAGGGTTGGCCAACCAATCCGGGTATCGGACCTCGCGAATGACCCTAGCGGCTTCTAGCTTGCGGGTCTCTTGAACAATGAAGGCCTGCTTTTCCACGGACTGCCACCTGGCCTTCTGCTTCACGGGGCGCACATTTGGGCACACGTTGAGGTGATGCTCGATGACACTCCTGGGGATCCCTGCCAGCTGGTCGGGCTCCCAAGCAAATACCTTCTTGTTTGCGCGCAAGAACATGATCCCTCCTGCTCAGGCTCAAGGTTGGCGCCTATGGTGAAAGTGGCACTGGAGGACCCGTCTTCGTCGACGGGTATCTGCTTGGTCTCTGCCTTGTCCTGGGTGAACAACTACTTCTTCTTGGCGGGTGCGGCCCCCTTGGGCTCAGGGGTCTCCGCGTTGACGGGTCGTGCCAACGCCACTGTCTTGAAGGCGAGCTCGAGTACTCGTAGGGCGTCCCCGGTGTCCCCGCGCACGGTGAGGGTACCGTTGCTCCCGGGCATCTTCACGAGGTTGTGCGCCGGGTGCGTGGCGGCCATGAACTGGGCCAGTGCCGGGTAGCCGAGGATGGCGTTGTAAGGGAGGCCGACGGGGGCGATGTCAAAGTGGACCGTCTCCGTGCGGAAGTTGTCGTAGGTGCCGAAGGTTACCGGGAGCCGGATCTGTCCCAGGGAGTTGGATGATCCGCCTCCGACGCCCGAGAAAGATCGGCTGGGTCGCAGCCGCTCCCGGGGTATGCAGAAGAGGTTGAAAGTCTCAACCAAAAGCACGTTGAGGCCCGCGCCGCCGTCAATGAGGGTTCTGGTGACGGCCACCTGGCAGATGGTGGGGGTGCACAACAAGTGGAGCGCGCCTGAGCCGACCGGGTTGGTGGGGTGGTCCTCCGAGCTGAAGGTCAGATCGACCTCGCGCGCCGCCCGGTCCGAGGGAGCCCCTTGCCATGCGGAAGTGGTGCTAAACCGGCGGGCAAAAGGCTTGACGTGGCGACTTGTGGGCGGCGCCTGCGAGCCGCCTAGGAGGGCCACAACGACCGGAGGCGTCGGTGCCGCGGTTCCGTTACTCTGTCGCGTAGGCGGATGCTGGGGTGGTGCTTGCAGCTTGTTTCCCACCGAGCCGGCGGCGGTGTTGACGGCGGGCGGCGGGGGACGACGAGAACGCCCACCGGCGAGGGCCGCCGGGACGGCGCGAGCCCGACTAGCGCCGCACATGGATGCGGCGGTCGGAGGAGGGCGGAGCGGTGGAGGACGGATACCGGCGCACCCCTACCTGGCGCACCAAATGTCGGATTTCGGGTTCCGGCAGACCCTTAAGGTTCGAACACTGGGGTGCGCGCGGAGATCTGGCCTTCTACCTCCCCATCTCACAAAGATCTAAACTACTAAAGGAACTTCACAAGGGACACAAGATTTATACTGGTTCGGGCCACCATTGTGGTCTAATACCCTACTCCAGTGTGCGGTGGATGGATTGCCTCCTGGGGCTGATGATGATCAACGATACAAGGAAGAACAGCCTCGCGAGGGTCTGCTCTTGGCTGGGGTGATGAACTGCTGGGAGGAGTTCAGTCACCTCTCTCCCTCTCTCTCTCACTTACTCTCTCTGCTTGCTAGTCGGATCCACACGCCGAACCGAACCCTTTGCTACGTGGGTGGCCGGTCCTATTTATAGGGCCCCTGGTCCTCTTCCCAAATATCGAGCGGGAAGGGAGCCAATAATGGTGGGCTAATTTGAAGGGGGACAGCAAGTAATCTTATCCTGACTAAAGTTGGTCTTCGCCTGCGAAAGACCCTGCGATGACGCCGTGCTGGGCTCCATGGTGACCTCCGTCTCGTAGTCCGCTTGGTCCTGGTCTAGTTGCACCGAAATGGCAACCTTTGCCTGATGCCTCGGTACTCCGCGGCTGCGCTTGCCCCCTTTGCACCAAAGAGGAAAGAAGGATGCTGCGCGCGCTGGCGCCCGCCTGGCACCCTCGATCGTCACGACTTGCATCGTGGGCACCTCCCGAGGTACCCTGTCTTGATATCTCCATCTCCTCGCGAGCCAGCCTGAGGAGGCTGCACCTGAGGATGCGCCGTGTCGTCCGCCTCGCTAGGCTTGGCCCCTAGCGAGGGTCTTGAGTCTTGTGCTGATGAAGATGGGCCATGCTGGGCCTCCTTTGAGCCATGCCACAGGCCGCAGGCAGGCAAGTCTGGGGACCCCTGTTCCCAGAACGCCGACAATATACGTGAGCCAAAAGACGCAAACGGTCCCGGGCCATGGTAAGGCGACGCCGTGGGAATACCGTGCGTGAGGCCGCAAAGTGATATGAGGTGTTACAGTCTAGATCGGTGTGACTTAGAACCGGGGTCTTGACAATAATTGGATCACATAACTATCCCTCAAAATGCAACAAAGAGTCACTCCAAAGTCACTAATAGCGGAGAAAAAACGAAGTGATTATGGTAGGGTACGAAACTGTCGGATCACGGGTTCCGGCAGACCCTTAAGGTTCAAATAATGGGGTGCGCGCGGAGATCATGCCTTCTACCTCCCCGTCTCACAAAGATCTAAACTACTGAAAGAACTGCACGAGAGACACAAGGTTTATACTGGTTCGGGCCACCTTTGTGGTGTAATACCCTACTCCAATGTGTGGTTGGTGGATTGCCTCCTGGGGCTGGTGATGATGAACAATACAAGGAAGAACAGCCTCGCGAGGGTCTGTTCTTGGCTGGGGCGATGAACTGCTAGGAGGAGTTCAGTCACCCTTCTCTCTCTCTCACTCTCACTCTCTCTACTTTTCTCTTACTTGTCGTCCATTTGGTCGAGATCGAACCGACCCCTTTGCTATGCGGGTGGTTGGTCCTATTTATAGGCAAAGGCACTGGGCCTCTTCCCAAATATTGAGCAGGAAGGGCGCCAACAATGGCGGGCTAATTTGAAGGGGAACAACAAGTACACTTATCCTGACTAAAGTTGGTCTTCGCCTGCGAAAGGCTCTGCGGTGACGCCGTGCTGGGCTCCATGATGACCTCCGTCTCGTAGTCCGCCTGGTCTTGGTCTCGTTGCACCGAAATGGCAACCTTTGCCTGATGCCTTGGTACTCCGTGGCTGTGCTTGCCCCCTTTGCACCAAAGAGGAAAGAAGGACGCTGCACGCGCTGGCGCCCGCCTGGCACCCTCGATCGTCATGGCTTGCGTCATGGGCACCTCGCGAGGTACCCCGCCTTGATTTCTCCGCCTCCTCGCGAGCCAGCCTGAGGATGCACCGTGTCGTCCGCCCCGCGAGGCTTGGCCCCTCGCGAGGGTCTTGAGTCTTGTGTTGATGAAGATGGGACGCGTCGGGCCCCCATTTGAGCCACGCCGCAGGCCGCAGGCAGGCAAGTCTGGGGACCCCCGTTCCCAGAACGCCAATAGTAGCCCTCAGGCCCAAGGGGCGCATGGACTTGGCCGTGCCAAGAGGTGAAAGGGCAAGGGCGAAGCGCTGCGGGCCCTAACAGCCTGCGGCCTTGGGCGCCGCGTGGCGGTTGATTGGACGCAAGTGCTTTAGCAACCGCGCAGGTTGATAAAGGAGCGGCATCTGGCCAGACTTCGCCTTTTGCTTTCTCCGGTCGCTGCTCAGATCCCCTTTCTTGCGCCTTCCCTTTCTTCCTCCAAACTTCCAGATCTACTCTAGCTACGCGACCTAGGAAGCCATGGCGCCTCGCCACCATCCGGCCGAAGCTTGGTATTCTCCTGCTCTGGACTTGCCGAATGTGTCCAAGGCGAGCCTTGCCCGGCTGCGCCGGATGGCGGCGGCGCAAGGCATCAAAGGGACGAAGGTGCTCAAGGCCGGCTCCACCACCCCTGAGGGCCGAGGGAGCACCTTTTATCCTCTCTTTGTAAGCTCCATTGCTGCGGGCCTGGTGCCTCCCTTCTCCGAGTTCTTCTTCTCTGTCCTCCGCCATTACAACTTGCAGGCTCTCCATCTCCACCCCAACTCTGTCCTTCTTCTGGTGATCTTCGCTTACTATTGCGAGGCCCACGTAGGGGTGCAACCTTCGGTGGCCTTGCTACGCCACTACTTCTCCCTCCGGATCACCAGCAGCTCTCCTTCTTCGTGCGCGGGCTTTGTCGCGTATAGCGGCACCATTGCCATCTCGAATCCCGGGAGGAGGATTGAGGGCTTCAGGAGCAAGTGGGTCTTGGTAGATGCCGGGCGCATCCACCCTCGGCTGATCTTGCCCGCGGAGCAGCCCGTGAGCTCCAGCAACTGGTGCCGAGCGGGGGTCACGGACCCCCACGTGAAACTGGTGTTGGAGAAGATGGACGCGGACCTGAGGCTGGCCAACATGGCGGCGGCGAAGTTGACCGGTGTGTCGCTGCTGAAGGAGTTCCTGGAGCACCAGTTGGCTCCACTCCGGCGGTACTCTCTTCCAATGTGGAGGCCTCATCCGAGCCCCGAGGCTGTGGACGAAGAGGATGTGACCGCGGTTCTCCAATCTCTGGTCGGGGGCGAGGTGGCAAGGTTGAAGGGCGCTCCCAAGCCCTTGTTCCTTCGCAACGACTGGGAGCAGGTGGTGAAGTCCATGCCTGTTTTTAACGGGGACGGGCTCGTGCCCGTGGCGGCTTCCGAAGGACCGGTGGATGTGCCCTCCAGCGACTCCAGCAATGATGAGGAGGAAGAGGAGCGGGGAGAGGGCCCCGACTCTGGGGCGACTGATGGAGACTCGAGGGCTCCCCTCTCCCGGCGCGGGTCCCGCACTCTCCGCCTTCCGCCGAGCAATGATGATGATGCTACGATGACGTACTGGGTGGCGGGAGCTCGCCCACGATCCCGGAGAGGGGCAGGACCGGGTTGATCCCCCGCGGGTCCATCCTAACTCCGGGGCGAACCGTGGATTCGCCTTCTGCTTCTGAGGTCGACCCTTCCAGCTGGCTGTCTGGCTTAAAGTTGGGCCGAAGGCTGGCCGAGCTCACCGGCGATGACCCGTAAGTGCTTGATCCTTGATCTTTTGTTTCTCGTTCCGCCGACGAGGCTTGATGATTGCTTCTCTTGAATAGGCTGGCGCCAGCGGCGAAGAAGCCAAAGGGAGCCCCTGAGGCCCCATCTGCGGCGACACCTCCGCCTCCAGGGGATGGAGATTGTGACGCGCGGGCCTCTCCTACCCGCTCATCCTTGCGAGGCTTGGCTGAGCTGGCTGGGGCGAGCCCAGCCCCCATGGCTTGAACGACTCCCGAGGCGCCCTCGGCTGGCGCCGCTGCTACGGCTGTGGAGGCGCAGCGGATGATGCCTCGGGACACTGCGGCCTCGTCGCTGCTACTTTCTCCACTCGTTCCATCGACCATTGCTTCCCCAACTCCTCCTGTTGTCTTGGGGCGCACCGATGTTTCTCTGCCTCCTTCTTCCATCTTGGGGCGTGTCGTTGCCGAACTGGACCGGCTGCGGCAGGATCTTCTCGGCGCCGACCCTCGCCTGGTGGCCGGGCGCCTGGAACTGGCTTCGGGGTGGATTCGTTCTGATGCTTCGATTCGGGCAGCGTTGGTTCAGGCCTCAACGGCCTGTGACGGAGAGAGGGAGGCCACCCTCGAGGCGAAGGCTGCCCGAGACGCGGCCCTGGGAGAGGTGGTTGAAGTCCGCGGTCATTGCAAGGCGCTAGAGGACGAGCTGCAAGGCCTGCGGGGCCAGCTCGCGAAGGAGGTTCGTCTTCACCAGGAACAAGAAGAAAGCATGAAGGCTCGCGTGGCGGCCATCGAGGGCCGGGAGGCCAAGCTCAAGAAGCGTCGCGACCGCCTAAGTGCGCTGGGGGAGGAGCTGGAGGCGACGAGGGTCGAGCTGGAAAGCAAGGCCAAGGTTCTTGTCGAGGATCGCGTGGCCTTCGCGGACATGAAGAAAGATGCCCGCGCTTCGCTGAAGACACTTTACGAGAGCGGCCTGGACAGCCCGCTAGCCGGTGATGGTGACGGCCCCGCCAAGCTGCTTCCTTTCCTGGTTAAGGCCCTTGGGGACATCGCCCTTGGCATCAGCCCCACGGCCGAGGCTGAGGCGCGCGTCCTGTCTTCTGCTGCGCTGACGCGGGTCTTTGCCCACATCTACCTTCGTGATCCCAACTCCGACCTCGACGGCCTGCTGGAACCGGTGAGCGGTGAGGGTGTTGCCGCCGCTGTCGAAGCCGTGAAGGGGCGCGCTGAGGCACTGCTGGGGAAGTTCCCGGCCTTCAGCACCAAGCCAAAGCAAGGCGCTGCCGGCCCTGCTGCTCCACGAGACGAAGCCACTCCGCACAGCTTCACCGCCAACAAGTGACTCCGTTCCATCCATGTTCTTCTTTCAATTCCTGCACATGCATCGCGCCTCGGGGAGGCATTTAAACTTGCGTTTGGTACTGAGACGACGGTATGGGTTGTAATATTTGCTTTTAAATTCCTTGAATTTTATGTTTTTCTTCCCTACTTGCTTGTGTTCTACGCCGGCAGAGCCCGGCCCCGCGCGTGCCTCACCCAGCATTAGCCCTGACCGGAAACCAGGACGGGACCAAAGGAGTGAGGGGCTACGTGACAAGTTAGGCTCCTGAGTCGCGATGCTCAAGAGTCCTCTTTGGCGTGCGAACAACAAGTAGGGAGGCGCGATGTAGGTGTATCTTCCGTTCTACGTCTGCTGAGCCCGGCTCCGCGCGTACCTCACCCAGCATAGCCTTTCGGAACTAAGGAGTGAGGGGCTACGGAGCCAGTTAGGCTCCTGAGTCGCGATGCTCAGGAGCCCCCCTTGACGCACAAACAACGGGTGATGAGGTGCAATTTAAGCGGGGCTACCGTTCTACGTCTGTAGAGCCCGGCCCCGCGCGTACCTCACCCAGCATAGCCTTTCGGAACTAAGGAGTGAGCGGCTATGGGACCAGTTAGGCCCCTGAGTCGCGATGCTCAGGGGTCCCCCTTGACGCGCAAACGGCCTTCATACCTTGGCTCCGCTCAGGGAGAGACGCGTGACGAACCAGGCCCGAGGGGCCTGGCTGGGCGGCGTACGTCTGGGAGTGACCCAGTCGTAGCCCCCGTGCCTAGTCCCCTCGCGCGGCACTCCCGAGGGGAGGCGTTGCGATGAGGCCAGCCACTGAGCTCTAGGCTCCCTGAGGTTAATGCGACCCAGAGGCCACTCCCAGTTGTTTATCACCAGCGCGGAGCATAGCGCTTCCGTATGTGTACGGGCATAGCCGCTCCTCGGCAGTGTCGTCAGCCAGCGCGGAGCATGGTGCTTCCACTGGTACGTGGGAGGGGGCTCCCCTCCAGGAGGAGCCCCCGGGGCGTGTACAACCCCGCCCTGACACATGGTCGGCACGGTAGGGCTAGGTGAGGTGTATCTGGGCACCCGTGAGCCAGTGCGGGACTCACGAGGCCCTACCTCTAGGTGGGTTGCGCCTGGCACTGGGCCGTATCTTGAGATGTGTCCCTGCAAAATTTGGTTAGATGCCGGTACTCTACGTCCTAGGGTCCCGGCCCTCGAGCTTGTCTCAGCCGTCGCTGGTATGCAAGGTCGTGATGCCGTGGACAAGGCTAGAGGGTGAGGGCTGGAGAGCCAGTAAGAGCCCTGAGTCGCGATTCTCAGGCACCCCCCTTTAACGTGCAAGTGGCCGACATGGAGAAGAAGGGATGCTGCGAACAGGCATCAAGCAATCAAGCTTGATAGGCGAATGCATAATTGGAAATAAATGCGAGGGAGATACACGCCGCTGGGCCTAGCCCGAGCGGCTTGGGGATGATGCAGCCCGAGAGGCGACCCCATCAAGGCAAACTAACGACTGAAAAATAAAAGAGGATACATGCCGCAGGGACGGACCCACACGGCCTGGGAGTGATGCAACCTTGGGAGGGTGCTCCCAGTTGGGAATGAAGCTTGAAAGATGTCACCTGAGGATGTCGTCGGCGAAGTGGCATTGGTGCAGCAGACTCGGTGGGCTGCGGAAGCCGATCCTCACGAGCCCCCAGGCCCCGGGGCCTCGGGAGGCTCCGGAGGCACTAGTGGCTCCTCGCGAGCTGTCTTCATCTCCGCCAGGGCCGCGGAACGCCTGTCTTCCTGAGCCTCCATGATGCCCCTCATGAGGCGCTGGTACGCCGCAACCATGCTCGGCAGGCCACAAGGCATGCGAACATAGCTGTGGGGTGGACCCCCGCAGCACCCCACTTGCGAGGGCCAGAGACGCTCCGTCGTGGCGATCTGATTGAGCCCTGGTACGTCGACGCAGACGCGCAGCCCACCATCCTTGCCCGGATGTGGGGCCACAGCTGGTAGACGGCGGCAACCTCTCATGATCATTGGCTCCTGTAGTTCTTGAATGGCCTCGTTAACGAACTCCTGCTGGTCTGACCTTCCTTGGCTGGCTCCTTCTCGAGGTAAACGTGCTTCGAAGCACGCCTCCACATGGTGACCAAGCGCCTCCCTCGTAACTCTGGCTAGGTCGGTGGCCCTCCAGGTGAGAGCCCCCGAGCCCTGCCTGAGGAGGGCGCCGGGCACTCTTTCCTATGCGATGGAAGGGAGGTCCCCCTGGGCAGACACGGGCCCTGAAGGGCCTGCCTCCTGAGGGGCTGAGCCTGACGATGTCTTCTTCTTCTTGGGGGTGGTCTTAGGAAGCCTCCTGCTTCCGCGATCTGGGTCTTCTAGCGACACGTCCTGATAGGCTCGCTCCAGGGAACACACTGCATCCTTCTCTTCACAAGGCACTGTGATGACGCCGCCACTTCCTGGCATCTTGAGGACGTTGTAGCCGTGGTGAGTCACGGCCATGAACTTGGCCAGTGCTGGGTACCCGAGGATGGCGTTGTACGGCAGGTGGATGTGGGCGACGTCGAAGTCGATGAGCTTGGTGCGGTAGTTGCTGCGAGCCCCGAAGGTGATAGGGAGGCGGACCTGCCCGATCGGGACTGTGGAACCGTCGGTGATTCCGGAGAATGGCTTGGTTGGCTGAAGCTGGTCGTAGGGCACTTGGAGATTGTTGAACGTTCCCACGGACAGGACGTTGAGCCCTGCCCCACCATCGATGATGGTCTTGGTGACTAGTACATTGCTGATGACTGGGGAGCAAAGCATCGGGAGGACTCCGGCTGTGGCCGCGCACTTGAGCTGGTCCGCTGAGCTGAATGTGATGGCGCACGCCGACCACCTGAGCGGGCGCGTTGCTTCGAGCTTGGGGAGAGCTGCATTCACTTCGCGGGCAAACTGCTTGAAGATACGTTGAGAGGCTGGGGCTTGAGCTCCGCCCAGGATGCAGGCGATTGCGCGCGGCTCTTGGAAGCCCCCAGCCCCCTCATCTTGATGGCGGTCTTCGTTCCTCCTTGGCTGAGGCGGCAGCGGAGGTAAGCCTGCGTTGCCATGAGGGCGATCCTCACGAGGTTGATCCCTCCAGTCTCCCTCGCGAGGCAAGTCCCGCCAGTGGTCCTCGCGAGGTTGGTCGCGCCACCCCTGGCGCGGGCCGCGATCTTCCAGCGTTCTGGGTTTCTTCCTCCTCCTCGGCCGTAACCCCGGTTAGCACGGTCAGGGCGATGGCCGATCCTTCCTTCTCGCACGGCGCGGAATTCTTGGCATTCGTTGGTGTTATGGGTGTGGAGGTCGTGGTACACACAGTACCGGCTGCCCCTGGAGGGTTCGGGCAGATCCTTGCCCCGCTTGGTGTCTGGTTCTGCTGCGAGTACGGCAGCCCCCTTGCACTTCACGTCCTTGGCCTTGGGCTTCTTCTCTTCTGGGTCCGCGGCAGGCAGCTGGAGGAGGGAGAGACGTCCCTCCTTAGCCATGGCGCACTTGGTCGCCAAGTTGAACAGCTCCAGGGAGGTGCAGAGGTCTTCATGCATCGCCAGCTTCTCCTTCATCTTGACGTCGCGCACGCCATTGGAGAAGGCCGAGATGATGGCCTCCTCAGACACCTTGGGGATCTTGAGGCGCGCGCTATTGAAGCACTGGATGTACTTTTGTAGGGTCTCTCCGGGTTGTTGCTTGATGCGGCGCATGTTGCTCACGGCAGGTGGCTGGTCGCGAGTACCTTGGAAGTTGGCGATGAAGCGGGTGCGCATCTGGTCCCAGGAGGAGATCGTGCCCGGAGCCAGATTCAGGAGCCAGGTTCGAGCTCCTTCCTTGAGTGCCATGGGGAACCAGTTCGCCATGACCTATTCATCCCCGCTGGCAGCCTCGATGCCCAGCTCATAGAGCTGGAGGAACTCTGCGGGGTCAGTTGTGCCGTCGTAGCGAGGAGGCAGGTCTGGCTTGAACTTGCCGGGCCATGCGACGCTGCGCAGCTCGGTGGTGTAGGCGCGGCAGCTGGTGGTGGCCACGAAAGGCTTCGGCTGGTGGAGAGCTTGGTCTTGAGGGTCCCCACGCGCTGCGGCTAGGAGCAGAGCGGGGTCTTGTCGTGCCGGAGCTGGAGCAGGGTCGCGGCGTGCCGGAGCAGGGAGCTTCCGGGCAGCTCCTTGCGGGCGAGGGACTTCTTGGCAGCTCCGTTCTTGTTGCGCTGGCACCTGACGGAGCGGGTTCTGCCCAGGGGCCACGCGCCTTGAAGCCATGGCATCTTCTTGGAGAGGAGGCGGCTGGTGCGCCTCTGGAGCTTCGTTGCCCGCGCTGGGCGGGGTGTGGCGCAGAGGAACGGACGGCGCGGAAGAGCCCCCTGCGGCACGGACAAGCTCGGCGACGCGGTCGAGCCACTCTTCGTAGACGTCGTCGACGGGGCGGTAGCGCAGGAGCTCGTTTGCCGTGAGGAGCGCAGCTCGAGCCTCCAAGGGTGCGTGGACCGCGCGGGACGAAGAACCGGCCGGTGCGAGCGATGGAGTAGCGGTGCGGCCGTCTTGGCGCACGGTCGGATGCTGAGACGACGCTTGCTGCTCGCCCCCCGCCGGGCCGGTGGCGGCGTTGACGGCGGGCGACGGGGAACGACGAGGACGCCCAACGACGGGGGCCGTCTGGGCGACGCGAGAAGCGATGGCGGCCCGGCGCTCGGCACGGGCCCAACGAGCGTCAGACATGGATGCGACGGTCGAAGGAGAGCGGAGTGGTGGAAGACAGATTCCGGCGCACCCCTACCTAGCGCGCCAAATGTCGGATCACGGGTTCTGGCAGACCCTTAAGGTTCAAACACTGGGGTGCGCGCGGAGATCACGCCTTCTACCTCCCCGTCTCACAAAGATCTAAACTACTGAAAGAACTGCACGAGAGACACAAGGTTTATACTGGTTCGGGCCACCATTGTGGTGTAATACCTACTCCAGTGTGTGGTTGGTGGATTGCCTCCTGGGGCTGGTGATGATGAACAATACAAGGAAGAACAGCCTCGCGAGGGTCTGTTCTTGGCTGGGGTGATGAACTGCTAGGAGGAGTTCAGTCACCCTTCTCTCTCTCTCACTCTCACTCTCTCTACTTTTCTCTTACTTGTCGTCCGTTTGGTTGAGATCGAACCGACCCCTTTGCTATGTGGGTAGCTGGTCCTATTTACAGGCAAAGGCCATGGGCCTCTTCCCAAATATTGAGCGGGAAGGGCGCCAACAATGGTGGGCTAATTTGAAGGGGAACAGCAAGTACTCTTATCCTGACTAAAGTTGGTCTTCACCTGCGAAAGGCTCTGCGGTGACGCCGTGCTGGGCTCCATGGTGACCTCCGTCTCGTAGTCCGCCTGGTCTTGGTCTCGTTGCACTGAAATGGCAACCTTTGCCTAATGCCTTGGTACTCCGCGGCTGCGATTGCCCCCTTTGCACCAAAGAGGAAAGAAGGACGTTGCGCGCACTGGCGCCCGCCTGGCACCCTCGATCGTCATGGCTTGCGTCATGGGCACCTCGCGAGGTACCCCGCCTTGATTTCTCCGCCTCCTCGCGAGCTAGCCTGAGGAGGCTGCGCCTGAGGATGCGCCGTGTCGTCCGCCCCGTGAGGCTTGGCCCCTCGCGAGGGTCTTGAGTCTTGTGTTGATGAAGATGGGCCGCACCGGGCCCCCATTTGAGCCACGCCGCAGGCCGCAGGCAGGCAAGTCTGGGGACCCTTGTTCCCAGAACACCGACAGAAACCACCTGAAGGTTATTCTTTCCAATCAATCCATTGGGCTATTCCTATAAGTGTCACAAACAGCCCTAGAGTTCGTACTAGAATAACACCTTAAGAGACAAATCAACCAAAACCCTAATGTCACCTAGATACTCCAATGTCACCTCAAGTATCCGTGGGTATGATTATACGATATGCATCACACAATATCAGATTCATCTATTCAACCAACACATAGAACCTCAAAGAGTGCCCCAAAGTTTCTACTGGAGAATCACGACGAAAACGTGTGCCAACCCCTATGCATAGGTTCATGGGCGGAACCCGCAAGTTGATCACCAAAACATACATCAAGTGAATCACGTGATATCCCATTGTCACCACAGATACGCACCGCAAGACATACGTCAAGTGTTCCCAAATCTTTAAAGACTCAATCCGATAAGATAACTTCAAAGGGGAAACTCAATCCATTACAAGAGACTAGAGGGGGGAGAAAACATCATAGGATCCAAATATAATAGAAAAGCTCGGGATACATCAAGATCGTATCTCCTCAAGAACACGAGAGAGAGAGAGAGAGAGAGAGAGAGAGGGAGATCAAACACATAGCTACTTGTACATACCCTCAGCCCCGAGGGAGAACTACTCCCTCCTCATCATGGAGAGCACCAGGATGATGAAGATGGCCACCAGAGAGGGATTCCTCCTCCGGCAGGGTGCCGGAACGGGTCTAGATTGGCTTGCGGTGGCTACGGAGGCTTCTAGTGGCGGAACTCCCGATCTATTGTGCTCCCCGATCGTTTTAGGGTATATGGAGATATATAGGTGGAAGAAGTACGTCAGGGGGGCCACGATGGGCCCACGAGGGTGGAGGGCGCTCCCCCTACCTCATGGCTTCCTCGAAGCTCCCCTTACGTGGACTCCAAGTCTCCTGGGTTGCTTTCCTTCTAAAAATAAGTTCCGTGAAGTTTCAGGTCAATTGGACTCTATTTGATTTTCCTTTTCTGTGATACTGTAAAACAAGGAAAAAAACAGAAACTGGTACTGGGCTCTGGGTTAATAGGTTAGTCCCAAAAATGATATAAAAGTGTATAATAAAGCCCATAAACATCCAAAACAGTAGATAATATAGCATGGAGCAATCAAAAATTATAGATACGTTGGAGACGTATCACTTGACATGTCGTAGGACGGGTGTCATCTGCGGGTTTCTCCTGTAGGAAATGGCTGCCATGTGGCGAATGGCTGCCACTTAATCACCTTGCGGCTTGACACCGCAATGATCGACGACGTGGGTTGTGTTGGAGTGGTTGGTGAGGTGGTTTTCCCTCCATGAGCCCCGGCAATCCCTGCCGGGGCGCCTCGGTTGTCTACATCCGGGGGTGGCCTCGGCCCTTGCCGGGCTCGCCTGCCTGGAAAGGGAGGCTTTTCTCTTGACGATATCCTAGTTCCTTGGATCATCCTTTGTCCTTCTGATCTGCATGTTGATCCTTCAAACTTCTTGGGTTCTTGTACTCTGACTTGGGCTGGAGCTTCAATCTTGTTCCCGTGCATGTGCACAGTCTCGGCAACTGACCCAGGGTTTGTTGCACCGACAGAAGCCCCTGGGCCTACCCCGAATGCGTTGCCGAGCGACGTTGCGGTAGGGCCTAATAAGTGCATAGGCGAGGGTTGCTGAAGAGGCTGGTCTCTTGAAGTCTTCTTTGCTTCTTCATTAGCCTTGATTCCGGGCCAGTTTCTGGTTTCTCCACGCGTCGTGCAAATCCAATAGTCGTGGGGCCGCTCCAGTAATGGCCCGTGAATGACTTTAACACACGTTGTAGAAACTGCCAATTCACTCTTCCCACCACGCCCTTATCCTTGGCCATGTATGCAGCATGCATCACGCGGGGTAGGTAACGGAGGCGCGTGGCACGGGAGAGCATCATGGTGAGAGCCCGGTCATCTTGAATTGGCGGAGGAGGACGGTGGCCGCCCGTTGAAAGCCTGGTCCTTGCCTTGCCTATAAAAGGGAAGGGCGAAGAAGGGCAGAGTCACTCATCTTCGCATCCTTCTTCTTCTTTATCCTCCTCTTTCGCTGGTGATGTCGTAGGAGGAGCCTTGGGGCCAGCCCCTAGGCTCTTGGTTGGGGCTAATGCTACCGCATGCTGGCGTTGATGCTCGGGGAGTGAGCCTGGTCCTTGGCATGACGAATTTCTTGGCTCTTCCGAGGCTCAGCCCGGGAGGCGGGGCTAGAGATTGTTGGTAATCCTAGCACTACCTCTCCCGGAAGTCTTGGGGATGATGTCGACGAAAGGTGCATCTTCCTACCCGCCAAGGTGGGGAGCGGTGCGCCTCAAGCCACCTGGGTGTCTTGGTCGCTCGTCGTCTTCCGGAGGGGGTTGCCGGACTAGGGTCCTGGCCTTCCCCTGGAGCGGTGTTGATGAAGACGAAGGCAGGGGAGAAGGAGAAGATGGGAGGCAGGCTGCCCGGTAGGAGCACGACCGCATCGACGCATTCGTCTCGCACTGGTGACCCGCTGCCTGCTTGCCTGACTCTCCCCCACTTTCCCCGGCACCGTCATCATTGTTTTTTCAGTTGCGAGGGAAAGGCTCGTTCACCTGGTGCTTCCACCTCACCCAAGCGGCCTTCTGGCTGGACGCCGACGTCCTCCTCTACCGGTGCATGTGCTGGAGCCCCCTGTTAAGCCCTGGAGGTGGTGATCAAGGGGCCGTTGAGGTGCTCCGCACGTCCTCCTCCTTCGTAGCCTCGCCACTCCTGATCCTGTCAGGCTGGATTGGGTGAGTCTTGAC
The DNA here is from genome assembly GCA_034509565.1 of Triticum monococcum. Taxonomy (NCBI): domain Eukaryota; kingdom Viridiplantae; phylum Streptophyta; class Magnoliopsida; order Poales; family Poaceae; genus Triticum; species Triticum monococcum. The sequence continues at coordinate 345,875,660 of CM067847.1, forward strand.
AGGATCGGGATGGTGTTGCGCCTGTGTATGTCTCGATCTCCCTCTCTTCCCACCGCACTACCTGGGAGAAGAGGGGCAGGGAGAGGAGTTTACGGAGCACTTATCCTTCTCAATCTTAAATTTGTCGGCACTTGCAAAATTTTAATTCAAATAATGTAATCTCTCCAATCCATGCCTGTGTTCTGTAATACTTATACTCGTATTAGCATATTAATGAAAAAGATGAACCCTGCCGGGGACCCGTGCATGTGTATGTCCATGAAGAGGTGAGATGCCTCTTTAATATAAATAAACAAGTTTTTTCCTGGCAGGCTATCTTGCCGGTACCCTTCTTGTTTGCTGGAGAACGCGTCTGCCAGGGAACAGATAGAGGGACCAGCCCCCCGCCAACTCCTTTTTACCAAAGGCCACTGCGGCCATCCTGGCCGAAGCAACGTTCAAGTCATGGATGGGAGCACCTAAGTCTCAAAAGAGAGAGGCAAGGTTTTCTCATGCAAAATTATAGCTTTACAGAACACTATTGGATAGGAGGTGGAACTTATCTGCTTGGCTTGCCGGGGACCGCAGTCCTGGGCAATCTTCTCACACCTTGTCGAAGCCAAGTTCGCGGCGTGAGAATGAATGCAGGATGCGATCCTATCTATATGTATATGCAGATGCTCATCAAATGCTTATGTAGTGATCTTTGGAATGCTCATGCATGCATGCATGCATGCAATCTTGGTCGGGGGCACCCCACGGCGCTTCTTTATTTTCTCTTGCACAGGGTCATCGCCCTGGCTTTGTACAAGGGGTTACATGTAGCTGAGGCAAGGCATGTACAAAAGGGTGACTGCCGGGCAGGGCCCGACAGCCGCGCCTTACGGGTAGAACTTGCGGAGATGCTCAATATTCCATGAGTTTTGTAACTGAGTGCCATCTCCAGTCTCCAGATGGACTGCACCAGGTCTGGTGACTCGTACTACCCAATAAGGGCCTTCCCACTTCGGTGACAACTTGCGTGTACCCTTGGCGGACTGAACGCGCCTAAGGACAAGGTCGCCTTCCTCAAAACACTAGGCATCAACCATTTGGCTATGATAGCGACACAGGGCTTGCTGGTAGCGTGTATCACGCATAGCAGCCTGGAGACGGTTCTCCTCGAATAGCACAACATCGTCACGTCGGTGCTGGTCTTGCGCTACTTCATCATAGGCAAGCACTCGAGACGACCCGTAAATGAGTTTCGTGGGGATAATTGCTTCTGCCCCGTAAATAAGGGAGAAGGGAGCCTGCCCAGTAGCTCGGTTTGGTATCGTTCTGAGGGACCAGAGAACTACCGGCAGCTCCTCGATCCACCACATGTCATGCTTCTACATCATTTCAAAATTTCTTGTCTTGAGTCGACATTGCACTTCAGCGTTCGCCCTCTCAGCTTGCCCATCGCTCCGGGGGTGTGCCATAGAGGCGAATGAGATCTTGCATCCAAGGGCATGAACATATTGCTTGAAGGAGTGGCTCGTGAACTGGGTGCCGTTGTCGGTGATGATCCTTGCCGGAACTCCAAAAAGACACACCAATTCTTTCATGAACTTGATAGTTGACTGAGCAGTCACATTTCTCACGGCAGTCACTTCCGGCCACTTTGTAAACTTGTCAATGGCAACGAAAAAGAATTCAAAGCCCCTTATTTCTCGGGGGAAGGGGCCGAGGATATCAAGCCCCCAGACCGAAAATGGCCATGATAAAGGAATTATTTGAAGAGCTTAGGCAGGCAGGTGTGTTTTCTTGGAATGCAACTGACAGGCTTCACATATCGTGACTAGCTCAACCACATCTTGGAGGGATGTGATCCAAGAGAATGCTTGCCAGAATGCTTTCTCAACTAATGCCCTTGATCCAATGTGGGAGCCGAACATTCCTCTGTGAATCTCGGCCAGCAGTTCCTTTCCTTCTTCCCGGCAAACACACTTCAGTTTCACACCGTTGGGCCTCCTTCTGTACAGAGTGTCATCGACAAACTGATACATACTGTCCCTCCAGGATACTCTCTCAGCTTCATCTTGGTTGCTAGGAAGCTCTCCGGTTTGGAGAAAGTGTACAATGTGCCTTGCGCAAGTGGGAGCCTGGGGCTCGGCAACAATGACTAGAGGCACCTCCTCTGCTGCGGGAGCACCAGCCTCGTTTGCGGGGTCCATATGCCCAGCCGGACGGGGTGGTCCGGCAGGCTATGAGGAGTTGTTTTTGGCAGGGAATCTGCCGGGAACACACGACTCTATCGGGAGAGGCTTTCCGGTGTCCAACTTTCTCCTCTCCCTGGCCATTGTTGTTGGGGATATGGAGGGCTGAGTGAGATGGAGAACCAAATTTCCTGATTCCGTAGGAAGCTTCTGCGCTGCACACTTTGATAGATAACCAGCTATGCTATTTTCCGCACGAGGTACATGCTCTGTTTGCAATCTGTCAAAGCGCTCCTCCAATCTCCTCACCTCCTCAATGTACGCCTCCATCAATGGACTTTGATAATCCTTGTTGACTTGTCTCACCACAAGTTGTGAATCTCCTCGAATGATCAGCTTCTTAATTCATAATTCGGCTGCCATCCTGAGCCCAGCAAGCAGCCCTTCATACTCAGCTGTATTGTTGGTCGCTTCTTCCCGGGAAAAATGCATTTGTATGACGTACTTCAAGTGCTCCCCGGAGAGGGCAACAAGAAGCACGCCAGCTCCTATGCCTTGTAGGGAAAAAGCACCATCAAAATACATAATCCATTCTTGGGGTGATTCCTTGTCGAGGATAACCGTATATGTCAACTCCTCATCAGGGGTTGGCATCCACTCTCCAATAAACTCTGGCAATTCCCTGCTCTGAATAGTTGATGTACTCTCAAACTTCAAACCAAAGCTGGATAACTCCAAAGCCCACTCCACTATTCTGCCGGTAGCCTCGGGGTTTCGGATTATCCTTTGCAACGGGAAACGATTAACAACCGTGATCTCATGGGCTTAGAAGTAGTGGCGAAGTTTCCTTGAGGCCATGATGAGATCAAAGATTAACTTTTGCATGCCAGAGTACCTTGATCTAGCCCCCTGTAACAAGGAGCTGATGAAGTACACTGGTCGCTGTAACACTTTCTTCCTTGTCGTGTCCTTGGGGTTGCTCTCGTTGTCGCACTCATTGTTGTCCTGATCGTTCTCTGTTCTGTCAATCCCTATTCACTCTTTGCTTCCTCCACTTCTCGTTGCGCCACCAGAGCTGCACTGACCACTTGGTTGGTTGCCGCCAAGTACGGCTCCTGGGGTTTGGGGGCTACCAAGGTAGGCATAGAGTACAAGTAAGCTTTCAACTATTGCAAGGCTGCATCTGCTTCTGGGGTCCACTTCATAGGGCCAGTATTCTTCAAAATGTTGAAGAATGGCAGGGCGCGCTCAGTAGACTTGGAAATGAATCTGCTTAGCGCAGCAACACATCCTGTCAGGCACCTCACATCCTTAATTGTCCTTGGTGCTTGGATCTGCTCAATGGCCTTGATCTTGTTGGGGTTGGCTTCAATCCCATGATGGGACAAAAAGAAACCAATTAGCTTGCCGGAGGGAACACCAAATGCACGCTTTTTCGGGTTGAGCTTCAAACTGATCTTGCGCAGATTGGCAAATTTTTCCTCCAAATCCTGAATAAGGATGGCCTTATCTTTGGTCTTGACCATAATATCATCCATGTAAGCTTCTATGTTTTTGTGCAACTGTGGCTAAAAACCAATCTGGACTGCCCTTGCAAAAGTTGATCCAGCACTCTTCAATCCGAATGGCATGTGAACAAAGCAGTACGTGCCACAAGGAGTGATAAATGATGTCTTCTCTTCATCTTCCTTGGACATGAAGATTTGGTGATACCCAGAGTATGTATCCATAAAGGAGAGCAAATCACAACCTGAAGTGGAGTCCACAATCTGGTCGATGCACGGCAAGGGAAATGGGTCCTTCGGGCAAGCCTTGTTGAGATCTGTGAAATCTATGCAAAGCCTCCACTTCCTGTTAGCCTTTCGGACTACCACTGGATTTGCCAGCCACGTCGGTGCAATACTCCTCTGACCAAACCAGCTGCCTCAAGCTTCTTGATCTCTTCCGCAATAAATTGTTGCCTCTCCAAGGCCTGCTTCTGGACTTTCTGTTTGACAGGTCGGGCATGTGGGCAGACAGCAAGGTGGTGCTCGATTACCTCCCTGGGAACACCAGGGATATCAGATGGTTGCCAGGCTAACACATCGATATTCACCCGTAGGAAGGCAACGAGCGCGCTTTCATATTTGTCGTCGAGGGTGGTGCTGATAGTAAAAGAACCATCAATGCCAGCCAACCCTGCCGGGACCTTCTTCACTTGGGGTGCAGTGACCTTGGATTTCTTGCTGTTAGAACAATCAGGCACGTCGTCAACGGGTGTCGTGCACTCAGTGGGGGCACGCTTCCCGGACTCTTTGTCGAAGTCCCTATAGTCTCTCTTTTTCCCTTTACTTTCCTTGGCGGGGGCGGTCGCTACCTCTGCCGCGACTGCGTCCCGGTACATCTTGTCCACACAACTGATTGTATCCTTCTCATCTGATGGGATGGTAATGACTCCTGTCGGACCACGGGTTCCGGCAAACACTTGAGGTTTGAACACTGGGGTGCGCGTGAAGGTTTTCTCCCTATCGATTCGCGCCCTAGCTCTCTAAGATCTCGTAGAAGGACTCAACGAACTCACAACACAGAAAGACACAAGATTTATACTAGTTCGGGCCACTGTTGTGGTGTAATACCCTACTCCGGTGTGGTGGTGGTGGATTTCCTCTTGGGCTGATGAAGAACCATTACAAGGGGAAGAACAGCCTCCTGAGGTTGAGGCGTTCTTGTGCTTGGTGGACTTGTGATGAGGTCGATCCTCAGTTGTCTCTCGGCCCCTTGTGCTCTCTTCTCCCTTTTCCCGTGCCTTTACTGTGGAGGCTAGTTCTACTTATATAGGCTCTCGTCCTCTCCCCAGATATTGAGCGGGAAGGGAGCCAACAATGGCCAATTCGAAAGGGGACAGCTAGTACAAGTTATCCTGACAAAAGGTGGTCTTCGCCTGCTAATGGCTCTGGTGGTGATGCCGTCTTGGGCTCCATGGTGACCTCGGGTCTTGGTCTTGTTCACCAATACAGAAACCTTTGCCAGATGCCTCTGTACTCCGCGCCTGCACTTGCCCCCTTGGCACCAAAGAGGGAACAAGGACACTGCGCGCGTGCTGGCGCCCGCCCGGTCTCGATCGTCATGGCTCACGTCACGGGGACCTCACGAGGTTTGCCCTGCCTTGATCTCTCCGCCCCTCGCGAGCCTGCATAGCGTGGCCGCTCTTGAGGAGGTCTTGCATCATCCGCCTCGTGAGGCTTGGCCCCTCGTGAGGGTCTTGAATGCCTTGTCGAGGAAGATGGGTCGTACAGACCTGCCAGCCCAGCCATCCCGTGGGCTGCAGGCAGGAAAATCTTGGGACCCCCGTTTCCAGGATGCCGACAGTAGCCCCCGGGCCCAAGGCGTGCTCAGGCTTGGCTTCGAGGCGAAGCCAAAGGGTCTAGCGCAGAGCGCCGCGGGCCCCCAAAGGGAATGATGCGGCCCTGTGGGCGCTCCCAACTAAGAATGGAACTTAGGAAGGTCTCACCTGGTGCCGTTGAAGATGGAGTGATGTTGAAGAAGCAGGCGATGTGTGATGAAGACGTCAATCCTCACGAGCCCCCAGGCCTAGGAGCCTCGGGAGGCTCCGGGGCACTGGTGGGTCTCCGAGAGCCATCTCCATCTCCGCCCGGACCGCACAATGCCTGACCTCATGAGCCTCCAGAATGCTTCTCAGCAGGCGATGATGAGCAGCGACCGCGTTCGGCAGGCCGAAAGTCATGCGAACGTAGCTGTGAGATGGACCCTCGCAACGCCCCACGCGTGAAGGCCAGAGGCGCTCCTGAGACGCGGCTCGGTTGAGCCGTAGGACGTCGATGCAGACACACAGCCCACCATCCTCGCCTGGATGTGGGGCTATGGTGGGCTAGCGGCGGCTGCCGCGCATGACTCTTGACTCCTGTAGCTCCTGGGTGTTTCTTGTGATGAACTCCAGAGGGTTTGGTCTTCCTTGCCTTGTATCTTCCTGAGGGAAACGTACCTGGAAGCACCCCTCCAAGTGGTGCTCGAGCGCCTCCCTCGTGACCTTGGAAAAGTCGGTGGCTCTCCAAGAAAGAGCCCCCGAGCCCTGCCTTTGGAGCGCACCGGGCCCGCCTTCCTATGCGAGAGAGGGTGGCGCTCCCTGATTGGACACAGATCCTGACGCAACACCTCTGGAGGCGCCTGCCTCCTTATGGCTTGGGTCAGGCGAAACCTTCTTCTTCTTAAGTGTCACCTCGGCAAGCCTTTTGTTCCTGTGGTCTGGGTCTTCGATTGCTGCGGCTTGGAATGCGCGCTCAAGTGAACACACTGCGTCCCTTTCTTCACAGGGTACGGTGAGGACTCCACCGCTTCCTGGCATCTTGAGGACATTGTACCCATGGTGAGTCACTACCATGAACTTGGCCAGGGCCGGGTTCCCGAGGATGGCGTTGTATGGCAGACGGATGTGGGCGACGTCGAAGTCGATGAGCTCGGTGCGGTAGTTGTTGCGCTGTCCGAAGGTGACTGGAAGGCGAACGTGCCCTATGGGAATAGTGGAACTGTCAGTGACTCCTGAGAAGGGCTTGGTCGGCTGGAGCTAATCGTACGGCACTTGGAGATTGTTGAATGTCTCGACGCACAGGACGTTGAGTCCTGCTCTGCCGTCAATGAGGGTCCTGGTGACCTGCACGTTGCTGATGACTGGGGAGCAAAGCATCGGGAGGATTCCAGCCGTTGCCGCACACTTGAGCTGATCCGCTAAGCTGAACGTGATAGCGCATGCAGAACACCTGAGAGGGCGTGTGGCCTCAAGCTTGGGGAGGACTGCATTCACCTCGTGAGCAAACTGCCTGAAAATGCGTTGTGAGGCTGGGGCCCTGTGCGCCACCCAAGATGCAAGCGATTGCGCGCGGCTCCTGGAAGCCGCCAGCCCCCTCGTCTGGATGTTGGTCTTCGTTCCTCCTCGGTGGTGGCGGCAGAGGAGGAAGGCCTATGTTGCCGTACGGGCGATCCTCACGAGGCTGATCTCTCCTGCCTCCCTCACGAGGCTGGTCCTGCTAGCGATCCTCGCAAGGTTGGTCACGCCACCCTTGCCGAGGGCCACGGTCTTCCCATCGTCCGCCACCTCTTCCTGCTCCACGGCCATAGCCCCTGTCGTTGCGCTCGGGGCGTCGGCCGACACGTCCATCTCTCACGGCCCTGAGCTCTTGACATTCGTTGGTGTTGTGGGTGTGGAGGTTGTGGTACACGCAGTACCGGCTGCCCTTGACTCAGGTTGATCCTTGCCTCGCTTGGTGTCTGGCTCCGCTGCAAGCACAGCAGCCCCCTTGCGCTTCACATCCTTGGCCTTGGGCTTCTTCTCTTCTGGGTCGGCAGCCGGGAGTTCGAGGAGGGAAAGGCGCCCTTCCTCAGCCCTGGCGCACTTGGTCGCCAAGTTGAACAACTCCAGGGATGTGCACAGGTCTTCATGGATTGCTAGCTCCTCCTTCATCTTGATGTCGCGTACGCCATCGGAGAAGGCCGAGATGATGGCTTCTTCAGTCACCTTGGGGATCTTGAGTCGAGCGTTGTTCAAGCGCTGGATGTATTTCTGCAGGGTTTCCCCTTGCTGCTGCTTGATGCGGCGCATATCACTCACGGCCGGGGGCCGGTCGCGAGTGGCCTTGAAATTGGCGATGAAGCGAGTGCGCATCTCGGCCCAGGAGGAGATTGTGCCAGGAGCCAGGTTCAGGAGCCAGGTGCGAGCCCCGTCCATGAGCGCCATGGGAAACCAGTTCTCCATGACCCTTTCGTCTCCGTTGGCGGCTTCGATGCATAGCTCGTAGAGTTGTATGAACTCCGCGGGGTCTGTCATGCCATCGTAGCGAGGGGGCAGGTCAGGCTTGAATTTGCCTGGCCATGAGACGCCGCATAGCTCGGGGGTCAGGGCGCAGCACCCTGCCATGGCCACCGGTGCCTTTTGCTGGTGTTGGGCTTGTTCCTGGGGATTACCGCGCGCCGCCACTTAGAGCAGCGCAGGGTCTTGGCATGGAGGTGCAGGGACGCGATCTTGGCGCGCCGACGCTGGGAGCGCGCGAGCACCTTCTTGGGAATGAGGGATCTCTTGGCAGCTCCTTTCTTGCTCCGCAGGCGCCGGACGCGGAGGGTCTTGCCCTGGGGCTGCATGCCTTGGAGCCAGGGCGCCTTCTTAGGGAGGAGGTGGTGGAGGCGCCTCCTGATCCCCGCCTCCTGCGCGGAATGGAGGGCGAGGTAGCGAGAGGGACGGCAAGGGGGGGCCCCCTACGGCGCTGACGAGCTCGGTGATGCGGGCGAGCCAGTCCTCGTAGAGGTCGTCGACGGGGCGGTAGTGCAAGAGCTCTCTTGCCAGGAGCAGCGCGGCGTGCGCGTCCATGGGGGCGCGATGGGCGTGGGACGACGAAGCGGCTGGAGTCAGCGACGGTGTGGCGGTGCGGCCCTCCCGCCGCACTGAAGGATGCTAGGAGGAGGCCTGCTGCTCGTTCCCCGCCGGGCTGGTGGCGGCGTTGGTGGCAGGCGACGAGGAACGATGAGGACGTCCATCGACGGGCACCGTCTGGGCCACACGGGTGGCGAGAGCAGCCCGGCGCTCGGCGCAAACCCGATGAGCGTCAGCCATGGACACGATAGAAGATCGTACGCGAACAGCAGAAGAAAGATTCCGGCGGACCCCTACCTGGCGTGCCAAATGTTGGATTTCGGGTTCCGGCAGACCCTTGAGGTTCGAACACTGGGGTGCGCGCGGAGATCTCTCCCCTACCGATCTATGTCCAACCTCCTCGCGTGATCTAAGCTGGAAACAACGAACAACACAAGGGACACAAGGTTTATACTGGTTTGGGCCACCGTTGTGGTGTAATACCCTACTCCAATGTGTGGTGTGGTGGATTTGCCTCAGGGGCTGATGATAAACAGTACAAGGGAAGAACAGCCTCGCGAGAGGTGTTCTTGAGCTGGTGCGATGAACTGCTTGGGCGAGTTCAGTCGCCTCTCTCTCTCTCTATCTCTCTGTTTCGGTCCCTCCTTGTCTATCTCTACTAGGGTTCTACTAGATCTCTCCCTGTCCCTCTACTCTGTGGTGGCTAGCTCTATTTATAGAGGCCCTGGGCCTCTCCCCAAATTATGAGCGGGAAGGGCACCAACAATTGGCCATTTTGAAGGAGAACATCTAGTACAAGTTATCCTGACCAAAGGTGGTCTTCGGCTGCCAAAAGCACTGGTCATGACGCCGTCTTGGGCTCCACGGTGACCTCTGTCCTGCCGCTCTGTTTGTCTTGGTCTCGTTGCACCGGAATGGTAACCTTTGCCTGATGCCTTGGCCTGTGCTTTCCCGCTTTGCACCAAAGGGAAAACAAGGACACTGCGCAGGCCGACGCCCGCCTGGTCTCGATCGTCATGGCTTGTGTCACGGGCTCCTCGCAAGGTACCCCTCCCTTGATCTCTACGCATCCTCGCGGGCCTGCCTGATGAGGCTGCCTCTGAGGAAGCTTCCGGTCATCCGCCCCGCGAGGCTTGGCCCCTCGCGAGGGTCTTGAGCTTGAGCTGATGAAGATGGGCCGCGCTGGGCCCCCCACTTGGGCCACATCACAGGCAAGTCTGGGGACCCCCGTTCCCAGAACGCCGACACGATGACATAGGGGACACAGGGAGCGACGTATCCGGCTGATACCTTGTTTCCCTGTAAAAACTTGGGCGTGGCCCCGGAAGACTGTTAGAGCATTTTGAGAGGAGAAGCCCCTCATGTAAATAATTGCAGCTTTTATCCTTTCGTGCTAAATTGATTACACGTCTTCATGAGCTTATGCATGTTGGACGAGCCCAAAACTGGCCCGAGAGACCACCGGCTTTGAGGGGCCCCTGACGAATTCGTCGCCACACCCGACAGGGTCGTGTGATAAGCGTGCGGTCACCACGGCCAGCCACGCGTGTGGCTTGTGTGCTTCATGCCCAGCCCGGCTCGCGAGGGGCCCGCGAGGGGGGAAGCGACTGGCGCGAACTCCGAAATACGGCAAGAACGAGACCGCGAGAAATAACTCGAACGAGAAAAGGTATCCCCCCGCACGCATCAAATGAAAATTCAACTTCAACTTAAAACCAAACCCATAAGGGAGGGTTACAGAAAAGAAATCCAAAGCAAATGGCCGCGTCCGGCGCTTAGTCTAGTCTTCGACGTCTTCTCAGTAACGCGGAGCTAGGTGCTACCACTAGGCGTGGGATGGAGGCCTCGAGGCCCGAGGGCGACTCTCCAGAGACTCCGGGGCGTGTACAGCCCCACTCATTATTACGTGAGAGTGTCACGGGCGGCGATCTTCACAGGCACCAGGCCTTGCTTCACAGGTACCGCCCTTGCTTCATATCGCCAGGCAAGGGCCCCACCTTGCGCCACCCCCTACTACCGCTGGGACGACCGGAAACCGGGACGACCCAACGAGGGTAGAGGGGACGCCGGCGGCGCCCTCGGTGACCATGGGTCCTCTGCCGGAGGAAGGGTCGCGGTCGCCACCCCGGCAGAGGGCCTACCTCTGGGTGTTGCCTTGCTCCTCGCAACACGAGGAGGGGCCTTGCTCCTGGCCCCTTCCGCGCAGCCCCCAGCGGGTCTCTCCTGTCGGTGCGGGCATTGCCGTGCAGGAGCCACCATTTGGGACCGTGGCCTGGTTCATCTGTGAGTCATGGTTAGCGTAAGCTTGCTCCCAAGGGATTAGTGGTACCATGTATGTGTTGTCGATGGCGCGGTTGGTGGGGCTCTCTGGCGGCTCTTGGAAGGCTTCAGCTCCCAATGCCTCCTCCCAACCTGGCTCGGGAAATGAGCCAGGGTCATCCTCCGGCGTGTACTCCTGGTCCATCATGCGGGGCATATAGGCTTCTGGGGCTGCCACCCCAAATACCTCGCTGTAGTGCCCCACGCTCCACGTCGCCCGACCCAGCGCGGCGTCGTGAGGGTGGTAGCATGACGCCTCGCTGGGGCCATGGGGGGCAACGCTCGTGCCCATGCTTATCAGAGGCCCCCGAGCACACCCAAGGGCACGCGGTTGCGGCGTGGCCCGTCGTGAGGTCCAGTAGCGGCTCGGGAAGGAACCAGATAGCAGAAAGACGGCGCTCCTGACGCCGCCGCATCCAGCAGCTCAGCGACACGTTCCAGCAGTCTGTCGCGTCCGCTCTCCATCAGCCGGCACTGCAGCATCTCCCGCGCCACCGTGAGCACGGCCCGCATGTTCGCCTGCTCCCACCGGGTGTGTGGCGTCGTTGCCGCGGTGTTGCTAGCGGCCCTTGCAGCGGCTCGCGCTTGTCATGGAGTGGGGGTGGGTCGAGGTCTTCTTGGCAGGTGGCATCGCCCGGGCTTGCCAGGCTGCCCATCGGTTGGAGCCAGCCCTTGGGTCGCCAGACATCGGGGCCATGGAGCGTCGACGGGTCGATTGGTGGGGAAGAGACTCCGGCGCACCCCTACCTGGCGTGCCAAATGTCGGATCACGTGTTCCGGCAAACCCTTGAGGTTCGAACACAGGGGTGCGAGCGAAGGTTTTCTCCCTATCGATCCGCGCCCTAGCTTTCTAAGATCTCGCAGACGGACTCGACGAACCCACAGCACAGAAAGACACAAGATTTAAACTGGTTCGGGCCACCGTTCTGGTGTAATACTCTACTCCAGTGTGGTAATGGTGGTGGATTGCCTCTTGGGCTGTTGAAGAACCGTTACAAGGGGAAGAACAGCCTCCTGAGGTTGAGGTGCTCTTGTGCTTGCTGGACTTGCGATCAGGTCGATCCTCACTTGTCTCTCGTCCCCTTTACTGTGGAGGCTAGTTCTACTTATATAGGCCCTGGTCCTCTCCCCAAATATTGAGCGGGAAGGGAGCCAACAACGGCCAATTCGAAAGGGGACAACTTGTACAAGTTATCCTGACAAAAGGTGGTCTTCGCCTGCTAAAGGCTCTGGTGGTGACACCATCTTGGGCTCCATGGTGACCTCTGTCCTGCCGTCCCTCGGGTCTTGGTATTGTCGCACCAATACGGAAACCTTTGCCCGATGCCTCGGTACTCCACGCCTGCGCTTGCACCCTTGGCACCAAAGAGGAAACAAGGACACTGCGCGCTGGTGCCCGCCTGGTCTCGGTCGTCATGGCTCACGTCACAAGGACCTCGCGAGGTTTGCCCTGCCTTGATCTCTCTGCCCCTCGCGAGCCTGCCTGGCGTGGCCTCTCCTGAGGAGGTCTTGCATCGTCCGCCTCGCGAGGGTCTTGAATGCCTTGTCGATGAAGATGGGTCATACAGGCCTGCCAGCCTAGCCACGCCGTGGGCCGCAGGCAGGCAAGTCTATGGACTCCCGTTCCTAGGACGCCGACAACTCCTAGCAGCACAGGAATCGTCAATGTGTTGTAGGCATAGTGGGATGCCGCCATGAACTTAGCCAGAGGCGGGCATCCAAGAATCCCATTGTACTACAGGCGGAGGTCAACCACATCAAGCACAATCCTCTCAGTCCAGTAGTTTATCTCTCCCACAAATGTTACCGGCAACGAGATCTTTCCCTTAGGATGACTCCTGCTGGCATTAATCCTTGAAACGTGCTGGTAACCTCTAGCTCTTCTTCTCCTATCTGAAGCTTGCTGATGACTGTTGGGGAAATCAGATTCAACCCAGCCCCGCCATCCACTAGTATCTTTGTGACCTTGAGGTTGCGGTTTGTTGGAGAGACCAACTGTCGGATCACGGGTTCCGGCAAACCCTTGAGGTTCGAACACTGGGGTGCTCGCAAAGGTTTTCTCCCTATTGATCCACGCCCTAGCTCTCTAAGATCTCGCAGATGAACTCAACAAACTCACAGCACAGAAAGACACAAGATTTATAATGGTTTGGCCTACCATTGTGGTGTAACACCCTACTCTAGTGTGGTGGTGGTGGATTGCCTCTTGGGCTGATGAAGAACAGTTACAAGGGGAAGAACAGCCTCCTGAGGTTGAGGTGTTCTGGTGCTTGCTGGACTTGCGATCAGGTCGATCCTCACTTGTCTCTCATCCCTTTTTCCGTTCCCTTTCCCATCCCCCTTCTCTGTGGTGGCTAGTTCTACTTATATAGGCCCTAGTCCTCTCCCCAAATATTGAGTGGGAAAGGAGAAAACAATGGCCAATTCGAAAGCGGGCAGCTAGTACAAGTTATCCTAACAAAAGGTGGTCTTCACCTGCCAAAGGCTCTGGTGGTGACGCCGTCTTGGGCTCCATGGTGACCTCCGTCCTGCCGTCCTTTGGGTCTTGGTCTCGTTGCACTAATATGGAAACCTTTGCCTGATGCCTCTGTACTCCGCGCCCGCGCTTTCCCCCTTGGCACCAAAGAGGAAACAAGGACACTACGCACTGGCGCCCGCCTGGCGCCCACCTGGCGCCCACCTGGTCTCGATCGTCATGGCTCACGTCACGAGGACCTCATGAGGTTTGCCTTGCCTTGATCTCTCCGCCCCTCACGAGCCTGCCTGGCGAGGCTGCTCCTGAGGAGGTCTTGTGTCTTCTACCTCGTGAGGCTTGGCCCCTCATGAGGGTCTTGAATGCCTTGTCGATGAATATGGGCCATACAAACCTGCCAGCCCAGCTACGCCGTGGGCCGTAGGCAGGCAAGTCTGGGGACCCCCGTTCCCAAGATGTCGACAGTAGCCCCCAGGCCCAAGGCGCGCTCGGGCTTGATTTCAAGGTGAAGCCAAAGGGTCAAGCACGGAGCGCCGCCGGCCCCCAAACATGCGGCCTCGGTTGGCGCATGGCAGTTGATTGGACGTGGGAGTCTCCGCTTCCCCATGCTGCCTCGGCAACTGCCCGACTAGACAAGTCCCTGCGGCATGCCAGGGAAGCCATCATTACCTATGATCGTGGGGATGCTGGTTGGCCTTCTCCTACTATAAATGGGGAGGGGGCAGAGCCCCCGTCACCCATCTCTTCCCATTCTGCTCTCTTCTTCTTATGCTCCGCCACCGACTCCAATGGCGCCGTCGAAGAGGTTCTCTGCCGCGGAGAAAGGAAAGGCTCCTCGCGAAGGGCCCAGCTCTCCGGCACCTAAACGGGGACGTGGTCGCCCCCGCAAGCACACCTCGACTCCTGCCAGAGCCCCCTGCTCCCGGGGTGGCGCTGCTTCGCATGGCGGGGGTCGGTCCTGTCGTGGTAGCCCTGTCGACGAGGGGAGACGCGCCATGGTCGCACGGCCTCCCCGGCCATGCTTCCACTTGACAAACGTGATGCTGGAGTTCGTTGTCTAGTCGGTAGATCTGGCCGACAACCGGCTCCAGCTTCCGCGCTTCTTCGTCAATGAGCTGATGGCCCCCGGTCCAGGCGGGCTCTGGCTGCAGGCGGACAGTTACTGTAGTAGGGCCTCCTGGGTCGCGGTTGAAGTCTCCACCGCGGGCAACATTGCTCTGGCTCGTGGTTGGTAGACATTCGCCCGCGCGCGCGGCCTGGGCAAGCGGTGCACCCTCCACTTCAGGTATGACGGTGACGCGACCCTCTACGTGAGGGCGTTTGGGGAAGATGGTCGCCGCGCCGGGTGCTGCCCCGAGACGAACAACAGCGAGAAGGTGCTCGGTCTCGGCGATGGCCATGACGAGGGTGAGCCCACCAGCTGCGCCTCGTCCAGCTACGGTGGCTCTTCTCTTGGCGAAAGCTCCAGCGGTGGCGGCTACGACCAGCCGCCGCGCCCGCTTCGAAGGCGGTAGCGGGTCGTCTCGTTGCTCTGCCTCCATGAAGCGTGAGGAGGGGTCCGGCTGAGCTCGGGACGTCGCCGGAGGCCTTCCTCATGGTTCCTTGCAACGTCGCTTTTGCTTTGTTCCTCTTTTCTTTCCAGCATCAAAATGAAACCAGTATGGGCCCGGAGGGGCGTGTGTCCAACTGTGATTCCTCAGTTATTACGCTATGCCTGTTATTTCTATGTTGTGTTGTTATTTCATGCGGAGATATCTTAGCTTGGCGCGTTTGGGGCAGCCTCTTCTTCGCAAGGCACTTGTCTCTTCGTATCCGTCTTGGCTTAGTGGTTGCTCAAGGACTACAAAAAACTTTTTAGGAAGCTCGTTAGCAGACTTATCGTTCACCCGAGCCTTGACCCAGCGCATCACATCATGGTGCCCGGGGGGCACGGATTAGGAGAGATGTGTCGGTGGTGGGCTCGAATAAGGGTGCTTTGCAAGAAGGCAGACCGAAGGCAGAGAGAAGGGCCAACTCAGGAAGAACAAACCCTTGCAAAGTCACCAGCCTAGCCCCTTTGCGAGGTATGCAAAAGAGAGAGAGCACAAGCTAACTAAATTCAGAAAAGGCGGCAAAAGGCGGCGAAACCAAATCAGCAAGGGGCACCAGAAGCGAACTTCGATTAAGAGAAGGCGAGCCAACTATGGAAAGCAAATGAAAAGCCGTGTCCGGCACCTAGTCTAGTCTTCCACGTCTTCTCACCAGGGCAGAGCTAAGTGCTGCCACTAGGCGTGGGAGGGAGCCCTCGAGGCCCGAGGGAGGCTCTCCGGAGACTCCGAGGTGTGTACAACCCCACTCATTATTACGTGAGAGTGTCACGGGTGGTGATTCTTCACAGGCACCGGGCCTTCTTCATAGGCACTAGGCCTTGCTTCACAGGCACTGGGCCTTGCTTCACAGGCACTGGGCCTTGCTTTATGGGTAGAATTTCCGGAGGTGCTGGATGTTCCAGGCGTTCTGGACGGGCACCCTGTCCTACGTCTCTAGGCGCGCGGCGCCAGGCTTGGAGACATGGACGACCCTGAACGGGCCCTCCCACATGGGTGAGAGCTTGTGCAACCGTTCCCTGGAGAGGACCCGCCTCAGGACGAGATCGCCTACCTCGAGCATCCTGAGGCGGATGTTGCGGCAGTGGTACCGCCGCGGCGCCTGCTGGTACCTTGCCGCCCTCAGTGCTGCTTCGCAGCGTCGTTCCTTCCCCAGTATGAGGTCCACCCACCGTGTGGCGTCCTGCTGTATTTCATCAAATGCCAGGAACCGTGTGGAGCGATGCTTGACCTCGTGAGGAAGGACTGCTTCGGCTCCGTAGACAAGGAAGAATGGGGTCTCGCCCATCGGCTTCGTGGCGGTGGTGCGGATGGACCACAGCACGGACTGGAGCTCGTCGTGCCAGCCCCTACCGCAGGCCTCGAGTTTCTTCTTGAAGGTCCTGGTCATGAGGCCTCTCAGGACCTCCGTGTTGGTGCGTTTAGCCTGGCCATTGCTCCTAGGGTGCGCCACCGAAGCATAGCAGATCTGCGTTCCAAGGTTAGCACAGTATGTTTTGAAGAGGTTACTGGTGAACTGCGAGCCATTGTTAGTGATGATGCGGTTGGGGACCCCAAAACGGCTCACGAGGCCCTTGATGAATTTAACCGCGAAACCAGCTAGGATGGTGCGGACGGCTTCCACTTCCGCCCACTTGGTGAACTTGTCAATGGTGACATAGAGGTAGCGGTAGCCCCCCAGCGCTTGAGGGAATGGGCCCAAGATATCCAGCCCCCAGACCGCGAACGGCCATGTGAGCGGTATAGTTTGGAGGTCCTGAGCGGGCTGATGGATCTGCTTGGCGTGGAACTGGCAGGCTTCCCAGGACCTCACCAGCTCAGCCGCGTCGTTGAGCACCGTGGGCCAGTAGAATCCACTGCGGAACACCTTGCCGACAAGAGTCCGTGACGATGAGTGATGTCCATAGTCCCCGTCGTGTATGTCAATCGACAACTCCTTCCCCTAGTCCCTGGAAATGCAACGCAACGAAACATCATTTGGTCGCTTCCTGTACAACTCACTGTCCTGGATGCAGTACGCCATGGCTTGCCGGGCTACACGCTCTGCGTCCTCCCCCTTCTTCGTTAGCACCCCTTGCATCAGATATTCCTTGAATTCCTTGGTCCAACATCCTTCTTGAGGCTCGAGCGCCAAGAGCAAGCGAGCCCCTAAGGTTGGGCCACAAGCTGGGGCTCCCGTGGCTGGAAGTTGCGGGAGCTCCTGCCGAGGCCATGTCGTGCTTGAAAGTGGTGGCGTCGCTGATGGCTTGAAGAGCCGCTCCTCGAAGACGCCAGGCTCTTGGGTCTGCCACTTGGATGCCCTCCTAGCATGTCGTTGGCTTCCTTGTTGGTGCCACGGGGCACATGCTGCACCTCCATGCCTAGGAACTACTTTTCCATCTTACGTACATCCACGAGGTACACCTCCATGTGCTCGTCCATTGGCTCGTACACTTTGTTGGAGAAGTTGACGAGGAGATGTGAGTTGCCCCTAACTGTGAGGCGCTTCACCCCTAGAGCTGTCGCGGCCTTCAGGCCAGCTATGAGGCCTTCATATTCCATGATGTTGTTGGAGACTTTATCGCCCTACTGAAAGCAGAGCTACACAGCGTAATAGAGCTTATCCTGCGTGGGTGAGATGAGCACTGCTCCAGCCCACATGCCCTGGTGCGTGAAGGCACTGTCGAAATACATGACCCATTCATCTGGCGCCTCACTTCCTGGCGAGGTAGACCGGTCCTCGCCTACTTCCACCGCCGGAGCATCCGTCCATTCCACCACGAAGTCAGCGAGTGCGGCTCCCTTGATGACCTTAGTGGTGCTGAACTCCAACTAGAATGTCTGTAGCTCGATGTTCCACTCAGCGACCCGTCCAACAGAGTTGGGGCTCCTAAGCACCCTCTCCAATGGGTAGGCCGAGACGACCTTGATGGGGTGGCCTTGGAAGTAGTGATGTAGCTTGCACGAGGCCACCAGGAGCGTGAGTAGGAGCTTCTGAGGCATGGGATAACGTGCCCTTGTGTCCCGTAGCACGGTGCTGATGAAGTACACCCGGTGCTCGACGAGAATCGGCGTGTTGGTGAGGCTCTCATCTTGCGCAAGCTGGGATGCCTCCTGAGGTGGTGGGACATCTGGTGCCTGGTCGCTTGCGGGGGTCTCTACGGTGTCATCCAGCCGTTCTTCGTCTTTTGTTGCCGCCGCTACGGCTCTTGCTGCGCCTTCCTGATCTTGCATCATCTCAGCTGGCGACGTAGCTTGGTGCGGCGCACTCTTGGCCTGGTGCTCCTCCCGAATAGCCACTAGCATAGCGCTGGTGGAGTATGGGGTGGCAGCAAGATAGAGCACCAGAGGCTCGAGAGGCCATGGTGCCACCAATACCGGTGGGCTGGTCAGGTATCTCTTGAGGTCATGGAAGGCCCGATCGGCCTCCGGAGTCCACTTGAACAGGCCCTTCTTCTTCATCAGCTTGAAAAAGGGTAAGGCGCACTCTCCTAGCTTGGAGATGAAGTGACCTAATGCGGTCACCCGTCCAGCCAGCTTCTGCATTTCCTTGAGGGTCTACGCTCGGCTCATGCTTTCAATGGCCTTGATCTTCTCCGGGTTCGCCTTGATCCCTCTATGCGACACGAGGAACCCCAGCAGCTTGCCGGAAGGAACACCAAACACACATTTCTCCGGGTTAAGCTGCAGGTTCACCTGGCGCAGGCTCTCGAAAGTCTCCTCCAGGTCTTGGATCAAGGTTCTTGCCTCCTGAGATTTCACCACAATGTCATCGATGTAGGCCTCCGTGTTCCTCCTAAGTTGTCGCCCTAAAGCAATGTGCATCAGCCGCTGAAAGGTCGCTCCCGCATTGCGCAGTCCGAAGGGCATGCAAGTGTATTAGTACACCCCACATGGGGTCAGGAAGGCTGTCTTCTCTACATCTTCCACTGCCATCTCGATTTGGTGATACCCTGAGAACGCATCCAGGAAGCACAGTAGGTCACACTCGGCGGTGGAGTCGATGATCTGGTCGATTCGCGGGAGAGGGAATGGATCCTGAGGGCACGCCTTGTTGAGGTTGGTGCAGTCGACACACATCCGCTCCTTCCCGCCTTTCTTCGGCACCACGACTGGGTTCGCTAGACATTCGGGGTACCTGACAGGGCACCACGAATGGCACCCGCCGCCTCCAACTAGCAGATCTCTTGGACGATGAAGGCCTGTTTTCTGTGGATTGCCACCTTGCTCGCTGCTTCACAGGGCACGCATTGGGGCACACCCTCAAGTGGTGCTGAATCACCTCCCTCGGGACCCCCACCAGTTGATTGGGCTCCCATGCGAATATGTCCTTGTTCGCGCGCAAGAACTTCACCAACACTTCCTGTTGGTTGGGGTTAAGGCCGGCACCTATGGTAAAGGTGGCTCCTGAAGAGCCGTCCTCGTCGACCAGCACCTACTTTGCCCTTCCTTGTCTTGGGTGAACAACTGCTTCTTCTTGGTCGGCGTGGCCTCCTTAGCCTCGGGGGTACCGGTGCCGACGGGCTGCGCTGCCGCAGCGGTCCTGAAGGCAAGTTTGAGCGCCGTCACGGCCTCCTTAGTGTCCCCTTTGATGGTAAGGACACCCTTACTCCCTGGCATTTTCATGATATTGTAGGTCGGATGAGTCACCGCCATGAACTGTGCCAGGGCTGGGTACCCGAGGATGGTGTTGTACGGGAGGCCGATATGGGCGATGTCAAAGTCAACCAGCTTGGTGCGGTAGTTGTCGCGCGTGCCAAAGGTGACGGGAAGGCAGATCTGCCCCAGGGAGCGGGCAGCGCCACCACCAACTCCTGAGAAAGGCTTGCTGAGGCTGAGTCGTTCGAGCGACACATGAAGCAGGCTGAAGGCGTCCATGGAGAGAAAGTTGAGGCATGTGCCTCTGTCAATGAGGGTCTTGGTGAGGTCCATGTTGCAGATGATGGGCGTGCTGAGCATTAGAAGCATGCTCGAGCCGGTGGTTGTGACAGGGTGGTCTTCTGAGCTGAAGGTGAGGTCCGCCTCGGGCGTGGCCCAGCCCGGCGGAGCCCCCGAGCGCATGGAAGCAGTGCCGATCTAGCGGAGGAACGGCTTGATGTGGCGCTCTGAGGGCAGCCCTTGCGAGCCGCCTAGCAGGGCCGCGACCGCGTGGTGCACTGGTGCAGCGTAGCGCGCAGTGAGGAGGCCGCGAAGCTCCTCCCAAGACGCCACCATGGATCCAGGAAGGTTGAGCAGCCAGGCGCGCGGCTCGCCGACGAGGGCCATGGGAAGCCAGTTGCACTACAAAAAAAATACACTTCCCGTGATGATACGTGTTTGTCACAGTAGGTCGCTTTTTTTGTCATGCATGTACATCCATGACAAATTTATGATAGAATCAAGATAGTCATACCTGTGCCGTCATAGAAGCGTTCCATGACATTACCAATATTATCATCACGGAAGTGTCCACTTCCATGACGATAAATCGCGCGTCACAGAAGTGCTTTCGTCAAGGGTGACCGACACGTGGCATCCACCGTAACGGAACGCCGTTAAGCTATCAGGTCAGGTTTTGGATCCGATAACCCATTAACAGCCCCGACCAATGGGGATTTTCCACGTGTAAAATCATCATTGGCTAGAGGAAACACGTGTCGGCTCATCGTCGGGACAAATGTCATCCACTCACTGGACAGAAGGCGCCTATGATACGTCGACACGTGGCACGGCCCAACAAGTTTAAATGGGACGGCCCAACTAGAGGCCCACAAGATTTTGCAGACCATAATGGGCCGGCCCAGCTAAAGGCCCACGAAATTTTGCGGACCTTAATGGGCTGGCCCAGCTAAAGGCCCACCAGATTTTGCGGGCCATAATGGGTCGGCCCACGTAAAGGCCCACAAGATTTTATTGTGCCATAATGGGCCGGCCCAGCTACAGGCCCATGAGATTTCGCCGACATTAATGGGTCGGCCCAGCTGTAGGCCCACAAGATTTTGAGGACCCTAGTAGGCCGGCCCATTAACTGGTTGCCATGTTTTAGGCCAAATGTTGGCCCATATTTGATCTGGTCCATTAATGGCCTGCCACACTCCGGGCCTAATAGTGGCCCATATGACATCCGGCCCGTTAAAAGCCTACCACATTCTGGGCCAAATTACGGCCCAGATCAGGTCTGGCCCTTTCAATTATGGCCCATATCAGATTCGGCCCGTCAACTGGACACTATGCTTTTGGGCCCACTTGCTAAAGGCCCACTTGATATTAGTTTTGGCTTGTTAAGGGCCCGTTTAACATTTCGGCCCTATATTAATTTTGGCCTGTTAAAAGCCCGTGATATAGTTGGGCCTAACTATGGCCCGGTTTGCATCCGGCCTGCTCGCAGCCGATATCTGATTGGGCCAAACAAAGACCCGGACAATTTTGGCCTGTTAAAAGCCCGTGATTTGATTTGCACAATCATGGGTCGGGGTTCATTACGGGCTGCTGCCGGCCCGTGAGCTGACCGACACATTTCAGGCCCAACCTACATCGTGATTGCATGACGGCCCGATTATGTACCGTAATTTTATGATTTGGCCGGTTTACTGCGAAGACATGATATATATATACAGTAAAATAACTACAGCATCCTGAATAAAAAAACCCTATACTATACAATAAAGAAATTATGGCATATTACATCCACTGGGCATCAAAGTTCGCCACTATGATAATAAAGCACAAGTAGACAGCAGATTACATACACTGGGCATCAAAGATCGCCACCAGTGCAAATAAACATGCCGACAAAATAATATACAAAACCGAAAGCACTTCAATAGAGTTCAAGAAAGGTTAGCCTTGCTGGGGAGCTGTAGTGCAAGCAGCTGAGCAAGATGATGAGACTGCGCTTGTTCAACACTTATATCTTCCTCACTCTGAAAGATAAACAAGCAGAGAGATGACAGGTTTTGCACATAAAAGTATCAGTGCTGACAATTCATCACATTTCTTACTGACGAATAAAGTGACACAGTTTAAATTTGCATTGACACAATATGGTACTGTTCAGGTCAAGACATGGCAGGAAATGATATTGTGAAGGAGTTGGCAGCTTCACGACACCACTGGATTACAGATCAAGAACTCATAAGTATCAATGGTTAGTGTGCTGTCAATTTATACCATTTCAGATTAGCAAATAAAGAGATGGTTTAAATAATAGTAGAATGATATGACATTTTTCATAGTTAAGACATTGCAGAATATGACATTGTGCTGTAGTGGGTAGGTTAACCACACCACTGATTACAGATGACGAACAGAAGCATAGATGCAGTGCAAAAGAAGATCACTTGCTCTGTATAGTTTAATTTACATGGTATGAAGAAGGAACTTGGTTGTACAACTGAAAACTTAAATTGAGAAAGGACGAACTTTTGTTTATGAACTACATATAATAAACTTCAAACAACCAATTTGATGCAAACACCAAAAATAAACAGCTGTTGCAGTCATGCCTAACCAAATATATACAACAAAGTTTGAAGGCTTGAGATGGACAAACTTACATTATTGGTGAAGACAGGCTCTATAAAGGCCTTGTCCATGCTGATGGGGGGCAATTCAAGAAGTTCACCACCGAATCTTCTTCAAAAGCATTGCCTTTATTCTACATTTTGTTAAGAGTAAATATAGATGTGATAATATATGAAAAAATGGGGAATATTTAAGATAAGATGAAGAGTGATGCTACATAACCAAGTAGCTATAAATGTAAGTGTAGCGATACAGGCAAAAGGTGCAGCCAAGAGCAATGCACAGCTAAACTTCTTCGGTACCAACCTTATGGTAAGAGTAAATATAGATCTGATGTGTAGAAAATGGAGGGCAAAGGAAAATAAGTTGCAGAGTAATGGTACATGAACAACTACTTGTCATTATAAGTACACTGATAAAGGACATCATGTACTTACAAGAACAATGCAGAGCTAAAAAAACATTGGCATTGGATATATTCTACACTAATGTAACCATTCATATAGATCAGATAATTTGGAGCGAACAATTGATAAGCAAGCTATCATGCATACTGATGACACATAATGAACCAGGTATGTATGCAAGTACAGTGATACAGGACAACAGGTACTAACAAGAGCAAAGCAGCGGGCAGCATATTTGAGATATCCTATCGTTCTTGTCAAACCGGAATTCTTCTTTGAGCAGATTTCCTGCAAAAAAGAACCATAAGGCACATGCGGAAAAGTAGAAGTTCAAATTGTCATGTGATTTCATAGACAATACCACATCCTGGGAACGAGACCAGTGCATAACAAGGTTTTTCCATTCAATGTCTTCTAAATTTAGCACAGGAGACTTCACCAGAAATTCGTTTATAGACTTGCCATCAAAGTGTGATTTCCTCAGGTAACACCAATACTGCTGCAATGCTTCCTTGAAAAGCACAAGCAAGCTTTGCTCGTCATGACTATCCAGATTGACCCTCGCCTAGTTACAACAATGTAATGTAAATCATTCATGTGTTCAATCAGCAGAAAACAAGAAAATAATAGCCATGAATAATAGCACTTACATGTAAGTTGGACAGGAAGATGTGAAAATGGTGTTTGTCTTCACGATAATCTTCCCATGATGGGAATATATGCACGTAGTCCCTAACAACATTGAAAGCATTGTCTTTTTAACTAGGAAAAATGGAATCGGGTTCCAATCTGCAGGAATTGGCCGTCTCTGCAGTTGGGATAGGTCTTCGGCCGATGGACTTGCTGTACTTTTTGCTGGAGTGGGATTTTTCTGTGGTACAGCTGGTGCTATGGCAAATGAAATCGGTATACCTTTTGCTGGAGTGCAGGTCCTTTGTGGTGGGGCTAGTGGTGTGGCCAGTGAAGTATGGGTGCAGTCTGCTGGAGTCGGTCCTATGTTTTGTGTCACTGGTTATACAACCAATATAAGTGGGGTGCTTTATAATTTCTCCGACACCACCACGTTTTTCAAGGACTTTGCTGGTGCTCCTTCAGGTTCGGCAATCACCCTCTTCCTTTTTGATGTCTGATGCACAAGAACAGCATTTGAGTGAAAAAACATGGTATGATGATAGATGGAATATGTATTGATAATGGATGGGCATGGCATCTCAACATATATGATGAGTAAACTAAGAAGATGGCAGTGCAACAAAGTAGAAGAAATGCAAGACAACATATACAAGATACCCGCAATCAATCAAACATTGCCAAATTAGAACAGGCACCTTGATGGGTGAATAGGACAGGCCATATGCCTTTAACTCCTCGAGGTTAGAATAGTCATTAGGATGATATTCTGAACAAGAATCAACAGGTGGGGAGCGTATGAGTTTCATTGCATCCAGAATGGCACTCAATGCCTTGGTGCCAATTTTGTAAGTCATTGCAGTGTTTAGCTTCAAGAGTCGACTGCTGTTAGTGCGACACAAAGCAGCTGCACAGATCATAGTGTAGATGTAACGGGAAAACCTTAAGCATCAGAGTAAGATCAGCAAAGTGGAACTTCCTGGAATATATGTGCTAGTATTGCCAGTAGAGCTAGAAAGGCTTGGGATACCAGCTCTCTTCAAGTGAAGGTGCACTACTGTTAATATCAATGTAACTCTCAAAGGCGACACAACTCCCCGCATTTCCTTGCTATTCTTATAGGATTCAAGTGGGCAGGCCACTACAAATCCTATTCCTATGTTTACAAGATCCTACGAATCAAAGAGGCTCAAAGAGTCCATCACAACCGACCGTATAGACCTCTACACTGCAAATGTCCCTGCTCATCTTCAGTACAAGGAACATACTGTACTACTATCATAGTCCCTCCGTTCCAAAATACAAGTCTTGGTAGAGATTTCCTCTATGGATCACATATGGATGTATCCAGGTACATTTTAGAGTGTAGATTCACTCATATTGCTCCATATGTAGTCCATGGTGGAATCTATACAAAGACTTGTATTTAGGAACGGAGAGAGTACATATTAAAGAAGAACGGAAGAGGAACATGGTAAAGAAGAGCAAGAAGATTTTGGAAAATAAAATGTTGGTTGCGCAGTGCCCACACATGATGAACTAGAGCGCATTAAGAATGCAACTCCTAGCTGTCTCCAGACCATTTCAGGCGGTTGGATGAAGATCCTACGTCTCCTAACCCTTCTTCTTCCTCGTCTCTGATTCTTCCCATACAGAACACCGCTGTCGGATCACGGGTTCCGGCAGACCCTTAAGGTTTGAACACTAGGGTGCGCGCGGAGATCACGCCCTCTACCTCTCCGTCTCGCAAGGATCTAAACTACTAAAAGAACTGCACAAGAGACACAAGGTTTATACTGGTTCGGGCCACCGTTGTGGTGTAATACCCTACTCCAGTGTGTGGTTGGTGGATTGCCTCCTGGGGCTAGTGATGATGAACAATACAAGGAAGAACAGCCTCGCGAGGGTCTGTTCTTGGCTGGTGGGATGAACTGCTAGGAGGAGTTCAGTCACCCTTCTCTCTCTCTCTCTCTCTCTCTCTCTCTCTCTCTCTGATTGCGAACCGAACGAACCAACCCCCTTGCTATCCAGGTGGCTGGTCCTATTTATAGGCAAAGGCCCTGGGCCTCTTCCCAAATGTTGAGCGGGAAGGGCGCCAACAATTGGCCAATTCGAAGGGGGACATCTAGTACACTTATCCTGACTAAAGTTGGTCTTCGCCTGCCAAAGGCTCAGTGGTGACGCCGTGCTGGGCTCCATGGTGACCTTCGTCTCGTAGTCCGCTTGGTCCTGGTGTCGTTGCACCGAAATGGCAACCTTTGCCTGATGCCTTGGTACTCCGCGGCTGCGCTTGCCCCCTTTGCACCAAAGAGGAAAGAAGGACGCTGCGCGCGCTCGCGCCCGCCTGGCACCCTCGATCGTCATGGCTTGCGTCATGGGCACCTTGCGAGGTACCCCGCCTTGATCTCTCCGCCTCCTCTGAGCCAGCCTGAGGAGGCTGCGCCTGAGGATGCGCCGTGTCGTCCGTCCCGCGAGGCTTGGCCCCTCGCGAGGGTCTTGAGTCTTGTGTTGATGAAGATGGGCCGCACTGGGCCTCCTTTGAGCCACGCCGCAGGCCACAGGCAGGCATGTCTGGGGACCCCCGTTCCCAGAACGCCGACAGTAGCCCCCGGGCCCAAGGCGCGCATGGACTTGGTCGTGCCGAGAGGCGAAAGGGCAAGGGCGAAGCGCCGCGGGCCCTAATAGCCTACGGCCTTGGGTGCCGCGTGGCGGTTGATGGGACGTGGGCGTCTCCACTTCCCCACGACGCCTCGGTGATTGCGCGAGTTGGACAAGTCCCTGCATGCAGATCGTGTCATGATTACCTGTGATCGTGGTGGCCGGTAGTTGGCCTTCGCCGGCTATAAGTATGGCACGGCGCGTGCCCTTCTAGTCCATCTCTTCTTGTTTTCTCCTTTGCCTCAATTCTTGCCCCGCCTTGGTGTGATGGCCCCATCGAGGAGGTACTCGGCTGCAGAGAAGGGGAAGGCCCTCCAGGTCAATCCTGCCTCTCCCCCGCCCAAGCGCGGTCGTGGGCGCCCTCGGAAGCATCCGGTGGCCACCCCGGTAGTGTTTGGTGGTCATGGTGGCGGCTCCCGGCGCGGCGGCGGGTGAGCCGCTGTGGCCGAGGGACGCACCTGGGTTGCACGCTCCCCTAGGCCGCGCTTTCGCGCTGCTCAGGCGCTGCCGGAGTTCGTCGTCTGGTCGGTGGAGCCGACTAGCGCCCGGCTCCAACTCCCTCGCTTCCTCCTTGGTGAACTCCCGGCCGGTGCTCCTAGTGGCCTCTGGCTCTAGGCGGAGGGTTGCTGCAGCAGGTCCTCGTGGGCTGCGCTGGAGGTCTCCGCCAACGGGGGCTTGACCTTAACTCGTGGCTAGCAGGCATTCACTCGCGCTCGAGGCCTGGGGCGCCGGTGCACCCTGCACTTCAGGTTTGACGGCGACGCCACCCTCTATGTGAGGGTGTTCGGGGAAGATGGTCGCCGCGCGGGGTGTTGCCCTGAGGACGACGACCGCAGCCGGGGGCCCCACTCCGACGGTGATGGAGGAGATAGCGCCCGCCCAGATGGCGGCGCCCGAGACTCCCCAAGCTTCGTCAACTCTTCCTCAAGCGACTCCTCCAGCGGTGGCCGCAGTCAACCCCCGTGCCGTCGAGCTTGCTTGGGAGGTGATGGCTCGTCCGCCCGCCGTCGTGCCCCGGTGAAGCGCGAGAGGGAGTCTTCCTGAGGCCCGGAGGCAGCACGAGTCGCCTCCGCGGGCTGATGTGAGGAGGGCCATGCCGAGCTCGTCCTTTCCTTTTCCTTTTGTTTCCTGTGTAAGACAAAACAGCTGCATGGAGCCCCGCTGGGGCGTGTTGGAAATTATTGCCGTTTTAGCCATTACCTTGATCTTATTTTTGTGCCTCTTAACTACACGCCTGTGCGTAGATAGTCTTTGACCCCTGCCGGGGGGCGACCGACCCAGGCCCTATGTGCGCATCGCGGTGCCCGAGGGGCACGGACTAGAGGGGCGCTCCTGTAACGTGCCCGGGCCATGAAACCTTCCAGCGGCTAGAGCAGAAACGCTCGGGAGGACATTCGAGTACCATCCCTCGCGAGGTCGTTTATGAGAGAAGCCAAAGCGAGGAGCGAAAATCGACGAACCACAAATCAGCAATAGTGACAACTTCAGTAAAACTTCAAATGCAAGTAAACACGTCAACTGCGGAAAGCAAATGAAAAAGCCGCGTCCGGCACCTAATCTAGTCTTCGACGTCTTCTCACCAGCGCGGAGCTAAGTGCTGCCACTGGGCATGGGAGGGAGCCCCAGGGCCTGAGGCCGGCGCTCCTGAGACTCCGGGGCGTGTACAACCCCACTCATTATTACATGAGAGTGTCACGGGGCGGCGAGCTTCATAGGCATTGGCCTTGCTTCACAGGCTCCGGGCCTTTTCCAAAACGCGGTAGCTTCACAGGCACTCGCCTTGCTTCACGGGCTCTGGGCCTTTTCCAAACCGCGATAGCTTCACAGGCACTCGCCTTGCTTCACAGGCTCTGGGCCTTTTCCAAAAAGGGAAGGTCTTCACAGGCACTCGCCTTGCTTCACAGGCTCTGGGCCTTTTCCAAAAAGGGACGGTCTTCACAGGCACTCGTCTTGCTTCACAGGCTCTGGGCCTTTTCCAAGAAGGGAAGGTCTTCACAGGCACTCACCTTGCTTCACAGGCTCTGGGCCTTTTCCAAAAAGGGAAGGTCTTCACAGGCACTCGCCTTGCTTCACAGGCTCTAGGCCTTTTAGGGGTAGAACCTCCGGAGATGCTGGATGTTCCACGCGTTCTGGATCGGCTCCCCCTCTTGAGTCTCCAAGCGCACGGAGCCTGGCCTAGAAACATGAACAACCTTGAACGGGGCCTCCCACATGGGAGAGAGCTTGTGCAGCCCCTCCCTGCATAGAACCCGCCTGAGTACGAGGTCACCTACCTCAAGGGTCCTGGGGCGGATGTTGCGGCAGTGATATCGTCGTAGCGCCTGTTGGTACCTTGCCGCTCGCAGCGTGGCTTCCCGGCGGCGTCCCTCCCCTAGTACGAGGTCCATCCCCTGCATGGCGTCCTGCTATGCCTCGTTGAACGCCAGGACCCGCGCGGAGCGATGCCTGACCTCGTGAGGAAGGACTGCTTCGGCTCCATAGACCAGGAAGAACGGGGTCTCCCCAGTTGGTTTGGTTGCGGTTGTCGGGATGGACCAGAACACGGACTAGAGCTCGTCGTACCAGCCTCTGCCGCAGGCCTCCAGCTTCTTCTTGAATGTCCTGGTCTTGAGGCCTCTCAGGACCTCCGCGTTGGCTCGTTCGGCCTGCCCATTGCTTCGCGGGTGTGCCACCGAAGCGTAGCATATCTGCGTCCCAAGGTTAGCACAGTATGTTTCGAAGAGATTACTGGTGAACTGCGAACCGTTGTCTGTGATGATGCGATTCGGCACCCCAAACCGGTTCACAATACCCCTGATGAACTTGACCGCGGAGCCAGCGGGGATGGTACGGACAGCCTCCACTTCTGCCCACTTGGTGAACTTGTCAATGGCGACGTATAGGTAGCGGTAGCCCCCTGGCGCCCGAGGGAACAGGCCCAGAATATCCAACCCCCAAACTGCGAATGGCCACGAGATGGGTATTGTCTGCAGGCCCCCCGCCGGTTGATGGATCTGCTTGGAATGAAACTGGCAGGCCTCACAAGCCTTTACCAATTCGATTGCGTCGTTGAGCGCGGTGGGCCAATAGAACCCGCTACGGAATGCCTTGCCGATGAGGGTCCATGATGATGAGTGGTGTCCGCAGTCTCCGCCGTGTATGTCCTCTAGTAGTTCCTTTCCTTGCTCCCTGGAGATGCAGTGCAGGGCTACATCGTTTGGTCGCTTCCGGTAAAGTTCTCCATCTCTGATGCAGTATGCCATGGCCTGCCGCGCCACACGCTCCGCTTCATCTTCCTTTTCTGGTAGGGCCCCTTGCGTTAAATAACTCCGGAGTTCTGTGGTCCAGCACCCCTCCTGAGGCTCCATCGTCAGGAGCAGGCATGCTCCTGAGGTCGGTCCGCAGACCGGGGCTCCCGAGGCTGGTGGCTGGGGGAGCTCCTCTCGAGACTGAGCGGTGTTTGATAACATCGACTGCGCTGAAGGTTTGAAGAGCCGCTCTTCGAAGACGCCGGGTTCCTGCGGCAACCGCCTGGATGCCCGCCCGGCTATGTCGTCAGCTTCCTGATTGGTGCCACGGGGCACGTGCTTCAGCTCCAGCCCCCAGAACTGCTTTTCCATCCTGCGGACCTCCGCTAGG
The DNA here is from genome assembly GCA_034509565.1 of Triticum monococcum. Lineage (NCBI taxonomy): Eukaryota > Viridiplantae > Streptophyta > Magnoliopsida > Poales > Poaceae > Triticum > Triticum monococcum. The sequence continues at coordinate 345,905,350 of CM067847.1, forward strand.
TAGGCCTCCATATGCTCGTCCTTCGGCTCGTACACCTTGTTGGAGAAGTTGACTAAGAGCTGCGAGTCGCCCTTGACGGTGAGGCGTTTCACTCCCAGGGCTACTGCGGCCTTCAACCCGGCTATCAGTCCCTCATATACTGCTATGTTGTTGGAGACCTTTTCACCTTGCTGGAAACAGAGCTGTACGGCACAGTAGAGCTTATCCTGAGTGGGTGATATCAGCACCGCACCAGCCCCCGCGCCGTGTCTGGAGAACGCCCCATTGAAGTACATGACCCAGCCTTCCGGCGCCTCACTCCCTGGAGAGAGGGACCGATCCTCGTTGTCCCTGAGGCCTGGTGCCTCCGCCCATTCCGCTATGAAATCCGTCAACACTGCTCCTTTGATGACCCTTGTTGTGCTAAATTCGAGCTGAAACGCCTGCAGCTCCATGTTCCACTCGGCGACCCTTCCGGCTGAGTTAGGGCTCCTGAGCACTCTCTCCAGGGGGTACAATGAGACGACTTTGATGGGATGAGCCTGGAAGTAGTGACGCAGCTTGCATGAGGCTACCAGGAGCACGAGGAGGAGCTTCTGAGGCATTGGGTACCGTGCCCTCGCGTCCCGTAACACCGTGCTAACAAAGTAGATGGGATGCTCAACAAGGCTGAGAGTGTCTGGGGTCGCGGCGCCCTCGGGAGATAAGGGCGCCTCACGAGATGACGTGGCCTCGGGAGGCGGACCATCCGGGCGTGCGGCCTCTCCTGCCTCCGGTGCATTCTTCGGCAGCTGACCCTCCTCAACTGCGGTTGCGGATTTTGCAGGCTTTCCTTGTTCCCGTTTTGTCTTGCCTCGGGCTGCCGCTGCGGTCTTGACATGGCGTTCCTCCCTAACCGCCACCAGGGCTGCGCTGGCGGAGTAGGGAGTGGCGGCGAGGTAAAGCAGCAGGGGCTCTTGAGGGCGCGGAGCCACCATGATTGGGAGACTGGTGAGGTACCTCTTGAGATCTTGAAACGCCTTTTCTGCCTCTTTTGTCCATTCAAAGGGCCCCTTTTTCTTCATCAGCTGAAAGAAAGGCAGCGCTCGCTCCCCTAATTTGGAGATTAAGCGCTGTAGCGCGGTCACGCGCCCAGTGAGCTTCTGCATTTCTCTGAGGGGCCTTGGCGGACACATGTCCTCGACCGCCTTGACCTTCTCGGGGTTGGCCTCGATGCCACAATGGGACACGAGGAATCCCAGAAGCTTGCCCGAGGGGACGCCAAACACACATTTCTCCGGGTTGAGCCGCAGGTTTACTGTCAAGGCTCGCGAAGGTCTCCTCCAGGTCTTGTATCAGGGTCTTGGCCTCCCGAGATTTTACTACAATGTCATCAACGTAGGCTTCGACATTCTTTCTGAGTTGCGGGCCCAAGGTGATGTGCATCAGCCGCTGAAAGGTTGCCCCTGCGTTACGCAGTCCGAACGGCATGCATGTATAGCAGTATACTCCGCACGGGGTTATGAAGGCGGTCTTCTCAACGTCTTCTGCCGCCATCTTGATCTGGTGATACCCGGAGAAGGCATCGAGGAAGCATTGCAGGTCGCACTCCACAGTGGAATCGATGATCTGGTCGATGCGGGGGAGCGGAAACGGATCTTGCGGCCATGCTTTGTTGAGGTTGGTGAAGTCGACACACATGCGCTCCTTCCCCCCTTTCTTGGGCACAACGACAGGGTTGGCCAACCAATCCGGGTATCGGACCTCGCGAATGATCCCAGCGGCTTCTAGCTTGCGGGTCTCTTGGACAATGAAGGCCTGCTTCTCCATGGACTGCCGCCTGGCCTTCTGCTTCACGGGGCGCACATTTGGGCACACGTTGAGGTGATGCTCGATGACGCTCCTGGGGATCCCCGCCAGCTGATCGGGCTCCCAAGCAAATACCTTCTTATTCGCGTGCAGGAACTTGACCAAGGCCTCCTCCTGCTCAGGCTCAAGGTTGGCGCATATGGTGAAAGTGGCACTGGAGGACCCGTCCTCGTCGATGGGTATCTGCTTGGTTTCTGCCTTGTCTTGGGTGAACAACTGCTTCTTCTTGGCGGGCGCAGCCCCCTTGGGCTCAGGGGTCTCCGTGTTGACGGGCCGTGCCGATGCCGCCATCTTGAAGGCGAGCTTGAGTACTCGCAGGGCGTCCCCGGTGTCCCCGTGCACGGTGAGGGTACCGCTGCTCCCGGGCATCTTCATGAGGTTGTACGCCGGGTGCGTGACGGCCATGAACTGAGCCAGCGCCGGGTAGCCAAGGATGGCATTGTAAGGGAGGCCCATGGGGGCGATGTCGAAGTCGACCATCTCCGTGCGGAAGTTGTCGTAGGTGCCGAAGGTTACCGGGAGCCGGATCTGTCCCAGGGAGTCGGATGATCCGCCCCCGACGCCCGAGAAAGATCGACTGGGTCACAATCGCTCCCGGGGTATGCAGAGGAGGTTGAAAGTCTCGACCGAAAGCACGCTGAGGCCCGCGCCGCCATCAACGAGGGTTCTGGTGACGGCCACCTGGCAGATGGTGGGGGTGCACAACAGGGGGAGCGCGCCCGAGCCGACCAGGTTGGTGGGGTGGTCCTCTGAGCTGAAGGTCAGACCGGCCTCGCGCGCCGCCCGGTCCGGGGGAGCCCCCTGCCGTGCGGAAATGGCGCTAACCCTGCAGGCTAAAGGCTTGACGTGGCGACTCGTGGGCGGCGCCTGCGAGCCGCCCAGGAGGGCCGCAACAACCGGAGGCATTGATGTCGCAGTGCAGCCACTCCGCCGCGTAGGCAGATGCTGGGGGGGGGCTCGTTCCCCGCCAGGCCGGTGACGGTGTTGACGGCGGGCGACGGGGGACGAGAACGCCCACCGGCGAGGGCCGCCGGGGCGACGCAAGCTCGACTGGCGCCGTACATGGATGCGCCGGTCGGAGGAGAGCGGAGTGGTGGAAGACAGATTCCGGCGCACCCCTACCTGGCGCGCCAAATGTCGGATCACGGGTTCCGGCTGACCCTTAAGGTTCGAACACTGGGGTGCGTGCGGAGATCACGCCCTCTACCTCCCCGTCTCGCAAGGATCTAAACTACTAAAAGAACTGCACAAGAGACACAAGGTTTATACTGGCTCGGGCCACCGTTGTGGTGTAATACCCTACTCCAGTGTGTGGTTGGTGGATTACCTCCTGGGGCTGGTGATGATGAACAATACTAGGAAGAACAGCCTCACGAGGGTCTGTTCTTGGCTGGTGGGATGAACTGCTAGGAGGAGTTCAGTCACCCTTCTCTCTCTCTCTCTCTCTCTCTCTGATTGCGAACCAAACGAACCAACCCCCTTGCTATGCGGGTGGCTGGTCCTATTTATAGGCAAAGGCCCTGGGCCTCTTCCCAAATATTGAGCGGGAAGGGCACCAACAATTGGCCAATTCGAAGGGGGACATCTAGTACACTTATCCTAACTAAAGTTGGTCTTCCTGCCAAAGGCTCAGTGGTGACGCCGTGCCTGGCTCCATGGTGACTCCGTCTCGTAGTCCGCTTGGTCCTAGTCTCGTTGCACCGAAATTGCAACCTTTGCCTGATGCCTCGGTACTCCGCAGCTGCGCTTGCCCCCTTTGCACTAAAGAGGAAAGAAGGACGCTGCGCGCCCTGGCGCCCGCCTGGCACCCTCGATCGTCATGGCTTGCATCATGGGCACCTCGCGAGGTACCCGGCCTTGATCTCTCCGCCTCCTCATGAGCCAGCCTGAGGAGGCTGTGCCTGAGGATGCGCCGTGTCGTCCGTCCCGCGAGGCTTGGCCCCTCGCGAGGGTCTTGAGTCTTGTGTTGATGAAGATGGGCCGCACTGGGCCTCCTTTGAGCCACGCCGCAGGCCGCAGGCAGGCAAGTCTGGGGACCCCCGTTCCCAGAACGCCGACAACCGCACGGGCCGCCGACCGGACCACCGGCCCCCACCGCCTGTGTTCCTCCTCCACCCCGACCCCCACCCCCACCCCAACCCCCACCCGCGTCGAGTTTTCTTCGTTCGGCAAGGCCCCACAACCACCCGAGGCCCTTCGATTGCACCGGCGAACTCCGGCGAGCTCTGAAAAATCGATTGACCCAATTTTGAAATTTAGTCTACTATGATTTAACTAATGTGGAATATAAAAGGGGAAAACCATAAGCATTGCGAGTATGGTGTTGAGCGTGCCATGGCGGATCTGAAGTTGGAAACCGGACAAAGGCAACTTCGCAACCAAGACAAGAAATCAGAGTAAAGCAGTGGCAATCTATTTTCTTGCTGCGATAAATAAGATGAGCAGATACGAAACAGTACCGCCTCTGGTGCGGCGCCGTGTAGGCATCTCCTGAGAATTTGACGGTAATGCTGTAGCGATGGCTGTCGGTGGCGTGGAAGCAGATCTAGGAGGGTAGACGGTGGCGGTGGGGCGCGGCGGACGAGACGGTCATAGGAGCGGCGCCGGCAAGGTGGATGACGGCGGGGATGAAGCGAGAGGACGGGATGCAAGGATCCCGGTCCAAAGCCATGGATGAGAGAGGTCGATCTCTTGTAATGGACGGCGACGTCGGGGTATCTTCTCCGGCATGGTGGAGGAGGACGGCGGTGGATGGGGTGGCCGACAGAGGAGGGTGGGGTGGAGAGGGTGTTTTGGCGCCCACGGAGTACGAATGGGGAAAAGGGAGGTAGAGAGGAAGGGGGGAACCATGTATTCAGGGCGCGCTTGTCTCAAATGTGAGGAAATTTACAAACTTAGCCCCCGTTTCAAATTTCTACTACATCACAGCAACACTAGTCGGTCGGGGATAGGACAGTAATCTCGCATACACCGAATATTTGCCGACGAGAGTTTGTTTTTGGCGCCCACCATGTATGAATATGAATCGGGCAGGGAGTCGATTTCGACCGAGGACACACTGTGTTTTGGCGCCCACCGTGTATGAATCTGGGTGAGAGGCGGTTACGTCATGTTTGGGTGAAATTACAAACATACCCCTATCGAAACCTATAGAAATCCAGCATATAGGCTTTGCGTGCCAGGGATAGGCAGCAGTGATTTCCATCTCCTAGATTGTCGGTGTACAAAAAGAGGGGTACGCTTTTTGTACCCCTATAACTGTGCACGGGCAGTCTGAGCCACGGGCACCACCACACTGAGCAAGGCAAGGGAGGTGAGCCAAGGTAAGGCCAAAGCTCAGGAGAAGCAGAACGACGCCAAGACCAAGACCACAATAACAAAGGGGACGAAACGGACCCCCCGGCAAGATCCTTGCCGGGAGGCGGTTTTAGCAGACCCGGCAAGGCCCTTGCCGTGGCAGCTCGCCCCACACCTACGGAGTGAGTCACCCTTGAGTCCACTACCCCCATGAGGCAAGGATTCGGGAGACATCCCCGTGGTGGCATGCAGATCTTTGTGAAGACATTCGAGATCAGATACACCCTTTAGAAGATGATGATCCTTGGCGGGATCCTAGCCAAAGAGAACCACAAGGCCCCCGGCAAGAGCCTTGCCGGGGATGACAGCAGGCGCCACGGCAAGACCCTTGTCGGGGCCATGGCAAGGCCCTTGCCAAGAACACCTGTTGGGCCACCATCAGGCCCACGCCAGTCAAACCTCCACCGCCGTTCGCATGCAGCTGCCGACCCAACTAGCTGGGCAGGCACCTGCGTGGCGGCATGCAGATCTTCGTGGAGTCCCACCACTGCGCCACCTCAGCTACCTGCCAGCCTACATGGCACCGCGGGCGCCGCTGGCCAGGGCGCGTGTCGACGCGAGAGGGAGCGGCGACGGACGAGACAGGGCTCTCCCCCGCCCCCGATAAAGCAAGGACACCTGGGCAAGACGCATTAAATGCCCCTTGTCATGTAATGCGAGGGATAACCTCGCATCACTGTTTCCCTTTCCACCTCCTGGTACTACTGTGGCAACCCCTTTCCAATAAAAGGAGGCCCAAGGTGACCAGGAGGAGGATTCGGCTTTTTGGAGCTCCTCACGCCCCATAGCTAGCTCAAGAACACAGATATACAATCCACCAAAGCAGGAGTAGGGTTTTACGCATCCCCGTGGCCCGAACCTGGATAAACGAACCGTGTGCTATCTGTTTGATCCGCTCTTCTCACGACCCCATGCCCCGCAACCATAGTAGGGATTCTTGTGATCCCATAGCTGTCGTTCCCACCGACATCTTTGGCGCGCTAGGTAGGGGGGGCTCAGTCGTGAGAATCGGCTTTAGCAGTTAGGTCGACGCTTCTTCATTGTCATGGCACCCAAGAAGAAGACGACGGTGGCGGTTGGCCCGTCGGAAGCCGGACATCCCGTTCGATGCGGGCGAGCAGCGGACCGGTCACAGAAAGGACCTAGGGCGCCGTTCGCGAACACCAACACCGTCCCAGCAGCCGGAGTTTGGGAGGCGGCGATGTTCGTGCGCTTGGTAACGGGCCGCACGCCGCCAAATCCAAAGACGGAGCCAGGCCCTCCGCGGGTGGCGCGGGGCCTTCCAAGATCGCTGCCACCCCGCCCGAAGGCGATGCGAGGGCCTCCAAGACCCCCACGCCGGCGCCGACGGCGCGCTCCTCTCAAGCGGCGCGTGACGAACGGCGTAATCACACCGAAGACCCCGGGCATCTCCGCGGGAAGAGCCCCGAGCGCCACTCCCGGGAGGTAGAACACCTGCCCGACCGCCGAGGCGCTGGTGAAGATGGCATGCAACCGCGGGGTCGTGATAGAGCTCCTTCTGACATGGTCAGAAGTCAAAGCGGGTCGCGATCCGTGCAGGTTTCGCTGGCACCAATGCCAGCAGAAGCCCTGGCGCGCACAGTTGCTCCTCGATTTTCCTCCCACTACGGGGAAACTCGACGAATGGAGAGCCACTATCCGAAGCCTTGTCGCGGTGGCCAACAAAAACAAACTGAGTCCGGTGGAGCCCCCGGGTCGATGCTCCGATGGAGTCCCACACACCAGTGGCAGGAAAGCCGGCGGTGCCGTGACCACGGTGCACTCGCCTCCTCCTTGCCCAGTACCACAGACGCCAGCCCGTCGCAACGTTATGGGCAACGAAATCTCCATAGCGTAGTCCGACCCACGGACCCACTGTGACCAGTGCCAAGTCCTTCGGGAACGAGAACATGAATACGCTCGAACCACTATCGAGCGCCGGCACGGAGCGCGCCACTAGTCAGACAGGCGAGTAGGGCCTGTTGTGAACCACCCGGCACCGGAGAGCCCTGGAGGCCTACCTTACGAGGATGGCTGTCCGGCTTTTACCCATGAGCTGCGGCAGTTCCAGTGGCCCACTCACCGCACCTTCAAACCTGACGTGGGCAAAAAGTACAGCGGCAAGACCCACCCGTCCGAGTTCCTCAGCATCTACACCATTGCGATGCAAGCTGCCGGAGCCCGCGACGATAAGGTGCTTGCGAATTACTTCCCGTTGGCTCTTAAACCCAACGCCATGTCATGGTTGATGCACTTGCCGGTAGACTCTATTTCCTCCTGGTCGGATTTGTGCCACGAGTTTGTGGGCGCCTTTACTGGAGGCCACCAAGCCCATGGCCAAGAGAGTGACCTGCACGTCATTCCCCAGAAGGGAGGCGAGAGTCTCCGCAAGTATATACAGAGGTTCAGCCGGATACAATACAATATCCCTGATGTTCAACCTACCGCCATCATCAGCGCGTTCCATCAGAATGTGCGTAACCGCAAGATGCGCGAAGAGCTGGCAATGAACAAGGTGAAAGATTTAGCAGAACTCTATGTTCTTGCTGACAGATGTGCCCAGGCTGAAGAGGGAAGGAAGTACCCTGACGAAGACGCCGGTGTGGAAACCGACTCCTCGGATGAAGATACTGCCGCCCCGACGAAGAAGGGCCGGCGCCGCAATAGGAAGCACAAGGGTAAAGCCGTGCTTGCCGTCGAGGGATCTGGCGACACCGGCTCCACCAAGAAAACCAAGGCAAATGACCCCGGCAAGGAAATTGCCGGATGTGTCGCCTGCCGGGCCATGGCGGTTGCCGAGAAGCCAGGAAACTCCGACAAGCGATACTTCAAGATCCATTGCACCAAAGGCCATGCTCTCCAAGACTGCCGACAGGTTGAGCTTCTCGCTGAGAAGCAGAGGGCTGAATACGAGAGGCGGGACAAGGAGAAGGGCCAAGACGGTGCTGAGGGGTCCGGCAAGAAGTGTGACGGCCAGGCGGGCCGTCGCGGCAAGGATAAACAATAGGAGAGGCCCGCCCGGGGCCGTGACAAAAAGCCAGAAGACGACGATCACGAAGAGGACGACGAATCCGGCGACCAAGAGTTTCAGAAAGCTACAGAGGCCATGTGCGTCGATGGCGGCGCCTCGCTGCATACTTCTCACCGCCGGCTTAAACAGTGGGCACAAGAGATTACAGCAGCAGAGCAAGCGTTTGATGCCCAAAGGCCACTGAAGTGGTCCAGCACACCTATCATTTTTGACACTGAGGATCACCCTGATCGCACTACTGCAGTCAGGTGGTTTCCATTGTTGGTTTCACCAACACTACGCAACCTCAAGGTGACAAAGATGCTAGTCGATGGCGGGGTCGGTCTGAACTTGATCTCGCCTGCCGTGGTCAAGAAACTGCAGATTCCCGATGGAGACCTCAAAGAGACGGGCACATTTCAGGGGGTCAACCCGGGAAGAAGCCAACCTAAGGGAAAGGTCATGCTGCCCTTGACTTTTGGAAGCGATGTGAACTACAGGACGGAGAGGATCGTGTTTGACGTTGCCAAGATCCCCTTGCCCTACAATGGGATCCTTGGCCGCCCAGCGCTGGCCAAGTTCATGGCGGCGTCACACTACGCCTACAACACCCTGAAGATGCCAGGACCTGTGACGATCATCACCATCCCCTCCGATAAGAAAGATGCGCTGACCAATTATACCAGCAAGCAGTTGCAGCAGCTGCCGCCACTAGGACACTTGCTCATGCCGCTGGGACCCCGGGAGGGAAGAAGAAGAAGACCGGTGAGACCTCGGACACCCACTCCAACAAGAGCACCTCTTCGGAGTGTAGCGCTCCCGTCGAGGACATGCCAGAGAGCTCCACCAGCGGAAACAAGAAGCCCAGGGCCATACCACCGGGAACCAAGAAGGTTTCTTTCAATGAGGACGGCATGAGAGGGGCTTTCACCATAAGCTCCACCCTTGGCGACAAATAGGAAGACGCGCTTGTCACCTTCCTACGGGCGAATGTCGATGTGTTTGCATGGCAAGCTTCCGACATCCCCGGCGTTCCCAGGAAGTTGATTGAGCACCACCTTGCTGTCTGTCCTCATGCGCGGCCCGTCAAGCAGAAGGTCAGAAAGCAAGCTTTGGAACGACAAGAGTTCATCATAGAGGAGATCCGAAAACTGGAAGCAGCGGGTTTGGTAAGAGGACTGCTCCATCCAACGTGGTTGGCCAATCCGGTCGTAGTGCGCAAGGCTAATGGGAAGTGGACGCTGTGTATTGATTACACAGATATCAATAAGGCTTGTCCTAAGGACCCCTTCCCATTACCGCGCATCGACCAGATTGTTGACTCCACAGCTGGGTGTGATCTGTTGTCATTCCTCGATGCCTACTCCGGCTACCACCAGATCTTCCTGACAAGAGAAGACGAAGAGAAAACAGCATTCATCACCCCATGTGGTACGTATTGTTTCATGTGGATGCCTTTTGGGCTGAACAGTGCTGGTTCGACGTTTGCAAGGGCGGTCCAAATTGGTTTTCAACCCCAGCTCCATAGAAATATGGAAGCTTATATGGATGACATAGTGGTCAAAACCAAGGACAGAGCAACCCTCATACCGGATTTGCAAGAAACATTTGCAAACCTGCGCAAGATCAATCTTAAGCTGAACCCTGAGAAGTGCGTCTTTGGCATCCCGTCTGGCAAGCTTCTCGGGTTCTTTGTGTCACAGCGTGGGATAGAGGCCAATCCGGACAAGATCAAAGCTATAGAGCAGATTGAAGCACCCAAGCGAATCAAGGATGTGCATCGGCTTGCTGGTTGCGTCGCCGCCATGGGCAGATTCATTTCCAAGTCTGCCGAGCGCGCCCTTCCCTTTTTCAAGATCCTGAAAAAGGCGGGCCCGATGGAGTGGACGCCAAAAGCCAAAGCAGCATTGCAAGATTTGAAGAAGTACCTCTCCTCCGCGCCAACACTAGTTGCGCCTAGACCATAGGAGCCGTTGCTACTATACCTGGTGGCAACGAACCAGGTGGTCAGCGCCGCACTAGTGGCGCAGAGAGAGGTTGACGGCGAGGTAATGGAAGTGACACAGCCCGACACCACCAATGCAGAGACGACACATGCAGTTGAAGTGCCGCCGAAGAAGAAAATGATGCAGCACCCGGTCTACTTTGTTAGTTCCCTCCTGCAGGGAGCTAGATCAAGGTACTCCGGCGTGCAGAAACTGCTCTTCGGCCTTCTTATGGCCTCGAGGAAGCTGCGTCACTACTTCCAGGCACACGAGATCACTTTCGTCACTCGCCTCCCTCTGCAACGGATATTGCACAATCCAGATGCAACGGGAAGAATTGTGGAATCGGCACTGGAGCTGTCTAGCTTTGGCCTCCAGCTTGAAAGTACTTCGACGATTCAGAGTCGAGTCCTGGCGGAGTTCATTGCAGAGTAGACCACAACGCCTGATGAAGAAGCCCAAGAGACTGCTCTCCCCGGCAAGGAGGCAAGTTGCAGTTGGATCATGTACTTTGATGGAGCTTTCTCCTTACACAGCGTCGGGGCTGGTGTACTGCTTGTCGCGACCACCGGAGAGCACCTCACGTACGTGATCTAGATGCGCTTCCCCAAGGAGGTGTCAACAAACAATACGGCAGAGTACGAAGGGCTTCTTGCCTGTCTTAGGATCGCGGCGGACCTCGAAATCAAGAAGCTCATCGTCAGGGGCGACTCACAGCTCGTCGTCAAGCAAGTCAACAAGGACTACCAAAGCCCGTTGATGAAGGCCTACATCGATGAAGTGAGAAAGCTGGAAGAGCATTTCGACGGTATACAGGCTGAATATGTTCCCCTAGCAGAGAACGATATCGCCGATTACCTGTCAAAACATGCTGCCCTCATGCTAGCTATGGAACCAGGTACCTTTGTGCTCTGGCTAACTCAGCCATCCGTTGATCCATCAACAGAGCAGGACAAGAGAAGGAAATCAGCACCCTGCAAGTACTTTCCCGCCGAGCTCCCCGGAACCGCCGGCAAGGATGTAGCCGGGGACACTGAGCCCGCCACAGGACGGCTAGCTCCGGCGGAGCGTCAAGCTCTTGCCGTCGAGACAGCTGCCCTATAGCAGAGGAAATGCCTTTAGTCCTCGCCATCGAGCCTCAGGCTCCAGCGTGGGCACATCATACCGTCCGATTCCTCCAAACAGGGGAACTTCCTGAAGAGCAGGAAGAAGCGGAAAAAGTAGCACGTCGCTCTACCATGTATCAGTTCGTCGATGACATCCTGTACAGAAAGAGGCCGAACAGTGTGAAATTGAAGTGTATCCCTCGGGAGGAAGGACGGGAGCTGTTGGCAGAGATACATGGAGGGGTATGTGGATCCCACATCGGGTCAAGGGCCCTTGCCGGCAAGGCATTTCGGCAAGGCTTCTTCTGGCCCACCGCCCTCCAGGATGCGACAACACTAGTCACCTGGTGTGAAGCGTGTCATTTCCATTCAAAGAAGCTTCATCAGCCAGCTCAAGCCCTTCAAACCATTCCTATCTCCTGCCCTTCTTGGTCTGGGGGCTCGACATACTGGGCCCTTTCCCCCGCGCTGTCGGGGGCTTTGAGTACTTGTACGTTGCAATTGACAAGTTCACAAAGTGGCCGGAGGTGGAGGCAGTGAGGAAGGTCACAACTCAGTCAGACGTCAAGTTCTTCAAGGGACTAGTGTGCCGTTTTGGTGTACCCAACAGGGTCATCACCGACAACGGCACACAGTTCAGAAGCCGCACCTTCATGCAATATATCCAAGACCTCGGTAGCAAAGTCTGTTTCGCTTCCGTTGCTCACCCATGAAGCAATGGTCAAGCTGAGAGGGCAAATGCTGAAGTACTGCGAGGCTTAAGGACCAAGACCTTTGACAGGCTGCACAAGAGTGGAAGGTGCTGGATTGATGAGTTGCTGACTGTTCTTTGGTCGATCAGGACGATGCCAAATCGAGCCACCGGCCAGACACCTTTTGCCCTGATATACGGGACAGAAGCAGTTCTCCCCACTGAACTCATATACGGGTCACCTCGAGTGCTCGCTTATGATGAGCTTGAGCAAGAGCAACTGCGGCAAGATGACGCAATGCTCCTTGAGGAAGGTCGTCTTCGGGCGGCTGTGAAAGCAGCACGCTACCAGCAAGCCTTGTGCCGCTACCATAGCCGCAAGGTCCATGCCCGAAGCCTTGAGGAAGGCGACCTTGTCCTTCGGCCCATTCAATCGGCCTAGAATTCCCACAAGTTGACACCAAAGTGGGAAGGCCCTTATCGGGTAATACGAGTCACCAGGCCCGGCGCAGTCCGCCTGGAGACCGAAGATGCCATTCCGGTGAGTAACTCCTGGAACATTGAGCATCTTCGCAAGTTTTACCTGTGAGGCGCGGCTTACCGGGCCCCCCGGCAAGCCACCTTTTGTACAAGCATTGCGGATGATTCATGTAACCCTTTGTACAAAGCCAGGCGCAGACCCCGAGCATAAATAAATGAAGCGCTGGTGCCCTAAGTTATAGCATGCATGCTAGGTCGAGTCTCGTCCTTGGTTAGGGTTGATAGTGCTTAGCAGCGACTAACCCCTAGCCTAGAGGTCGAGTGTGCGTCTCTTTGCCGTTCTTTCGTCTTCTTTGGTTCACAGGACTCACAAGTATCCTTGCCAGATCACATGAGGACGAAAAAGAGAAGAGGGACAGACTAGCATCTAGACCCCGGCAAGCCAGTATTGCCGGGGGCTGCAAGAGCAAAGATTCACCCACGGCAAACCAGAGTTGCCGGGGGCTACAGCTTCAGATAAGTTCTTCATCCCTTATCATGCATTCCCTTATGGACTAAGGTATGTGAAACCTCGTTTTTTCCTAAAACTACCGTGCTTCCCTAACTCTAGGCCCTAGGGCTCGTTCCTGGGGCCAAGTTTGGTAGTAGTCGCGGCAGCGAGAGGATGAAACAAGGAGCCTGAACCCACCTCATCCCTGCCTCCGCCAAAGGTGTGAGAAAGGTCGAGTGAAGGGGGGAGACGGCAAGGCCTGTTGCCGAGCAAGGAAATGTTTATCTTAAGGATATGAAGGATTTACTCCTTGTCATGGGTTCTACCCACAAACAAATGACCCGGCAAGCATCCCTTTTTCATTAAAAAACATTCCACTCAGGTACAGTCCATAGGGAATGAAAAACATGAATGATGGGATTACAAGTTTTAAATTCAGCTAAGGCCCGAAGGCTTACAAACTAAAAAGAGATAAGGTGCCCGTAATCCCTTTCTTGTCCCTCTCCTCAGGAGGCAGGTCAAGGAGGCGAAAAGGGGAAAAGGGGTGCCTAGGCAAGCTACGGGTGGCAGAAGACACCAAAAGAACATCTCGGTGGCCGTCCGAAGGCTGGATGGTGATGGCGGCGCCGGAAGAAAAGCGTCGAAGGCATCGGTGCCCGCGTACTCCGACTTGACGGCCTTGCCGCCCGCCCTCTTCCTCTTCTGCAGCCTCCCAATGGCAGCCGCCCAAGGAGACGACCCCGGGAAATTCAAGGAGCCAGCGACACGAATGATGGGGTCGCCGGTGCCACACGGAGCGGCACCGGACACCTAATCGGACCCGTCATCCAGCCGCCTACTACCCTCGTCGTCGCTGCCGCTGTCCTCCTCGTCACTCCCGCCTAAGGAGGAGTCTTCACTATCAGAAGAGCTCTCCACGCAGCATCTTGCACGGGTCCCGAAGCACCCGAAGACCTTGACGGAGAGAAGGCCACCCTCCATCAGCTTAAAACGGAGAGTGAGCCCCGTCGTCAAGCGGTGGATATGGGCAAACGTCTTCCATCCCCGACAGAGATACATCACGTGAGGGGCGGGGAAATCGACGCGGGCCTGCGTGCCACTGATCGCACAGCCCCTCATGTGCAGCCACAACGACTCCGGCGGACCCAGCTCCATCTCCAGCACGACTGGAGTCGGGAGACGAAGGCGACAGCGAGGCGGCCGGCGTAGCCTGACGAATAACTCACAAGGGTCATCCCCAACGTGGCCCTCCACGGGAGGAGGAACTGCTGGCGGAGGAGAGGCTGGCGCGCCGCCCCGTCCTCCTCTTCCCCGAGCGCCTCGGCCTCGCCCACGGCCTCGCCCCCTCCCCCTTCCCCTCGCGGCTAGCTCTGCCACTGCGGGTGCACGAGAAGGAGGGACGCGTTGTTGAGCAACGACCCTCTCCGCCACCGTTGAAGGACCAGGATTCCCTCTCTCCATGACGGATGGAAGGGGGGAGCAGAAGCTGAAAGGAGGAGATGAAGGAATGCGGGACGCCACCCCCCTCCCGCTCTTTATAAAGGAACAGGGTGGGGCTCGGTCGCCCCGCGCAGCCAATCAAGACGCAGAAGGCGCAGGGAACTTGGACCGACCCGCCGCCCCAGCCCGCGGCGGCCCGGTTTCCCGCCTCCACTGTTCACCACCCCAAGCGCATGAGAGCCATGTGACAGGTGTGCAGGACCGAGGCAACGGGTGAGGCGACCTCTCCCCACCCCGTGATCGTGGGGAGTGGACGCCCTGAAGACCACGCCTCGGCCCCGTTCAGTAAATGGGTCGCGCATCCACGCCTCCCTCCGTTTATGGCGAAGGCGCGAACCGCCCCCTTTACTACGACGTGACGCATGCATGCAGAGCTCAGCCCCACGCATGCCGCCCACGTCACACACGCCTCCCCACGCCGCGCCACACGCGGAAAGCATGGGAAGCGCAGCGCGCGAAGAGACTTACCGCGGTAAAAACCGCCCCGTCTGCCCGCGCACCGTTTTTGGGCCTAGCCCAACGATGCGATTGCGCTTACGTGTGGCCCAGGCCTGGGGGCTCCTGTCGGTGTGCAAAAAGAGGGGTACGCTTTTTGTACCCTTATAACTGTGCACGGGCAGTCTGAGCCACGGGCACCACCACACTGAGCAAGGCAAGGGAGGTGAGCCAAGGTAAGGCCGAAGCTCAGGAGAAGCAGAATGACGCCAAGACCAAGACCACAAAGAGCAAAGGGGACGAAACATACCCCCCCCGGCAAGATCCTTGTTGGGAGGCGGTTTTAGCAAACACGACAAGGCCCTTGCTGTGGCAGCTCTCCCCACACCTATGGAGTGAGTCACCCTTGAGTCCACTGCCCCCATGGGGCAAGGATTCGGGAGACATCCCCGTGGTGGCATGCAAATCTTTGTGAAGACATTCGAGATCAGATACACCCTTCAGAAAATGATGATCCTTGGCGGGATCCCAGCCAAAGAGAACCAAAAGGCCCCCGGCAAGAGCCTTGCCAGGGATGACAGCAGGCGCCACGGCAAGACCCTTGCCGGGGCCCCGGCAAGGCCCTTGCCAAGAACACCCATTTTGCCACCATCAAGCCCACGCCAGTCAAACCTCCACCACCGTTCGCATGCAGCTGCCAACCCAACCAGCTGGGCAGGCACCTGCGTGGCGGCATGCAGATCTTCGTGGAGACCCACCACTGCGCCACCTCAGCTGCCTGCCAGCCTACATGGCACCGCGGGCGCCGCTGGCCAGTGCGCGTGTCGACGCGAGAGGGAGCGGCGACAGACGAGACAGGGCTCTCCCCCGCCCCTGATAAAGCAAGGACACTTGGGCAAGACACATTAAATGCGCCTTGTCATGTAATGCGAGGGATAACCTCGCATCACTGTTTCCCTTTCCACCTCCTGGTACTACTGTGGCAACCCCTTTCCTATAAAAGGAGGCCCAAGGCGACCAGGTGGAGGATTCGACTTTTTGGAGCTCCTCACGCCACATAGCTAGCTCAAGAACACATATATACAATCCACCAAAGAAAGAGTAGGGTTTTACGCATCCCTGTGGCCTGAACCTGGATAAACGAACCGTGTGCTATCTGTTTGATCCGCTCTTCTCATGACGCCATGCCCCGCAACCATAGTAGGGATTCTTGTGATCCCATAGGTGTCGTTCCCACCGACACAGATTTTGGTTCTGGGCGGTTACTGTGACTTTCCCCGCTTCGTTCAAATCTTGCAGAGTGCACGTTTACCGTGCCAACTCAATTCGAATCCCATTTGTATTCTATTTTTTTCGAGCGAGATCCATTTTCAATTGGAATTACATTCTATGTACATCATTTTTATATATAATTTCAAAAGCACAACACCATTTATAAATAAATATGGTTTACAAATGGCATGATCTCAGATTCATAAGGTTGTATCCATCAATTTGGATTTTCAAATATTTGAAACCACTTTATGTTGAAATCCAATGTATGCATTCCTCGCTAACTGTCTCCAATTCATTTGTGTTTCATGCGGGTTTTTTTACTTCTCAAACATGTATAATGTGTTTCACACACGCAACATATAGTGTAATCTCGTTTAGACATTAATTGCATATAAACCATGCATTGTTTGTAATTGAAGAATCTATGGATCACCAATATTGATAAACTATATAACATTACACTTGTGCCCAAATTCAAATGAATATGCATGTTTGATACACCAATTTGCGTTATGATATTATCGATGTCGTGATCTCCAGTTTAAATATTTGAATCCCCTTTAATCCAGATATTCATCTCATATAGCTATCACTCATGCTTATATAGGATTATCTCTCTGGACCTATACGCGTTCATCGTCTCTCGGGTATCTCTCGTGCTACCTGTATGTCGACAATGATCTTTTATCTTCGTAACACACTGACGGTACTCTCTCCCTCGACCTTCATCACTCTATCTCTCTCTAAGTATATCTCGCTCCCTGCTATGTGTCTCTAACTATGATTCTCCATGTGGAATCTCTTTCTCTCACACAAACACAAAACTTTGTCTCCCGGGGTCTCATTTATCTCTACTATTCCCATGTGTGCCACTCGCACACCCCTCATACATAGATGTCTTTCGCTCCTTAGATATGAGAACCTACGACTCTTCCTCATCAATATCTCTTTCTCACAGACAAACACAAACTCTGGCTCCCAGGGTCTCATATTTCTCCATTGTTCTCTTGTATGTCGCTCACACACACCCTCTCTCCCTAGAGATATCTTGCGTTCCCTCATATGTCTCTCTAGCTATCACTCTCGTTGTGAAATATCTTTCTCTCTCGCAGACACAAAACTCCGTCTCTCTGCATCTCATTTCTCTCTGATATTTGTTTGTATGTGACTCACACGCACCCTCTCTCTATCTCTCTCACACCCACACACATAACCCAGCCTTCTGATCCCCTCGACTCCTATCTCTAACGCACACTAGCTAGCATCTTTATCTTTCTATTTATCTGTTTCTCCATCAACCTTCTTTCTCGCCCTCACTCTTGATTCCTATCACGCACACTACATATGTTTCTCTCTACATGCAGTCAAGTGCCCTCTCAAACCACCCGACGGTCATCTCCAACACCCAAACTAGTAGATGTCCCTCTAGCTAGCATCTCCATCTCTGTATCTATCTGTAATTTCTCCGTCAACATTTCTTTCTCGCACGGAGTCTTGCTTCCTATCACCCACACTATATATGGGTCTCTTTTGCACAATCGTTGCGCCTCACTCCCTCTGCTCGCCATAGATGCATGCTCCAGCCCACGCCACTATCTCTTAAACACAAAAACACATGCTCAATTATCGGGACTTCTTCCATGCATTCTCACATGCTTGCATATTTTCATACCAATCCGTATCTCCCATGTCGTTGATCTTATGACTTATGTCTTCTTTCTTTTATCTTGATCATGCGCGCGCGCACACACACATCCCACGTATACATGTATACCTCTCACACATGCACGTTCAAGGTCTCTATGTCTCCATACGTAGTTAATTACCCTCAATCCTAACGCCACATCGAATCGTTCTCCTCTTTTGTGCACATAACTTCTGCCTAGATGGGTAAAACACACACTCACACTTAACAATCTCCTTCTACCTACCCCCCCCCCCCCCGCCTCTCACTGTTCCCTATATCCCCGAAACCAATAAGACCATCCCTTAGTTTAATTCCCGCCTACATGCTCCATCGATATATAGTAGTCTTCCTCGGTGTCTCTCGAACAAACACGTTCTCTCGAAGTTGACTCCTCTCATGCATATAGGTCCTAATGCGTTTTTCGAGGCTAACTTTGACCGAACGTTAGAGCAATAATATATGACATGCAACTTACACAAAGCATACCTTCAATTTTGTATGTCAAAGGAGCTTCCAATAATATAATTTGCATAGTATACATCTCATGTGCTATTAATCTTGTCAATAGTCAAAGGCTGTCTTGAAAAACACATTAGGCCTTGTATAGATGGAAGGAGGGAGTAGGTCCCATGCAAAAAATGAGAATAAAATTCAAACATGTGGGAATCGTGGCTCGGTCAATAACATTGAGAAACTTGGTTTTAAACTCATGAAACTTGGCATGGTGTCATGTCATGGTAGTACCATGCCGTGGTAAAAAATTGGCCGAATAGGAACAATTTTTGGTATAACCTTCTTGCAAATCGGAGCTTCTCTCAAGAATGCTCGTGGTTCTGGGAGGGAACATGTCACCTTTGTGTGCATAATTCAAATTTGAAATACAAGCACATGTTCCAGTGCACCAAAGTTGGTTGAAAAATCACATGTGTGCCCTCGGGTAAATTTCTAGGTTCCATGCAAGAAATGGGAATGAAATTCAAAATTTTGGGCATCGTGGCTGGGTTGGAAACCATTGAGAAACTTAGTTTTTTAATTCTTGTAAATCCATAACACGCATGAAAATAATGAAACTTGGCTTGGTGCCATGACATGGCACCAACATGCCGTGGTAAATTTGCAGTCCGATTTTCGAAGGCGCACACATTAACAATCAACAAAGTCATTTTGGAAGAAGTGCTATCACGTTACAATCGGAAACACAAGTATTATTGAAACCGTAGGAGCTCTACTTACTAGTACCATTTACGTGCCGCCACGCGTCCCCTTTTTTATTAGCTAGGAGGCGACGTGCAGGGTAGCTATTTGAGTACAAGAGGCGTGCGATCAGACCCCTGCGTGTGCTTATCGGGAGGAGAGCCCTTCGACCTCCATCTGTCGTCCACCTCTCTCCCAAGGTCTCCATTAATGGCGCCCGAGCCTCTGTTTAATGGCGTGGCTATGTCTCACTTGATTGAGATTTAAGATAGAAAAAAGAAAATCTGAAAGCACGGATCTTGATGTAAGATCCGACGGACCTATATAGCACCTGCTGCGACTTATAGCAAGACTGATGAATATATAAGGATGATTAAAATTTTTTTATCAAAGAAGGGCTTGCCCCTTCCGATTTTCATTACTGAAAACCACCAAAATTCACAAGAAGTTCAACACAACTCCAGCCTAACACGAAGGACTAAAAGCTACCAGATTGAAATCGCAACATCCCAAGAGGCCAACAAAGGCCAAAAATCCGCGCTAGAACCCAACATTTCACAACAGACGACACAATCCACATCCTAAACCGATTATTACATCAAAAGAAACCAGGAAACTAGTGTCCACGACGAGCGGCAATGAGCTCTTTCATGTCCTCAAGACGCTGCTTGAGAACATCCACGGATTCCTCCTCCAACCTTTGGCGCTCGTTGCGGGGCATGTCATTCTCGTCCATAAGTTTCTTCAACAAGGCACTAGTATCCTCCTGCAGGTCTGCACTTCGAACGATGTTCTCCCTCAGCAGGTCGCGCTCCGCATGGAGCCTCTCATTGCCCTCCCTTAGTTGTCGGATGATGTCGGTAGCCTGTTCAAACCAGGCTACCATGTCGTCCTGCAACCACGCCGAACGGGAGATCTGATCCATCTGGCAATGGACGATCGCATGCATGTGCCTGTAACAGTCGTCGCGTGCCCGTGAGAAATTTTCCCAGGCTGCCGCGGCGCGGCGGGACATCTCTACTGCATTCGTGGCGCAATGGGACATCTCTGCTGCTTCCGCGGCGCGGCCAGACCAGTCTGCTGCGTCGACGGCGCGGCGGGACCTCCATGCTGCTTCAGCGGCACAGCGGGACCTCTGTGCTGCTACTTCCGCGCGGCGGGAAATGTCGGCTGCTCTCGCAGCGAGGTGGGACATCTCTCGTGCTTTCGCTTGCATGCTCGCCTCTCCCTGGTGGCAATCTCTCGACCCAGAACTCACGCTGGCCATGGCAGACGCAAGGGAAAGATGCTGAATGACTTGTTTGTTTTTGTGGATGAGGAGTTGAGGAGGAATGTGCAGTCATCTTGGCATACTAGTATTTATAACCGAGTACTAATACGCTCCTAAGTGGGAAACCGTTTAGGTTGTGATCGGTGTGAACAGGTTTGCAATTCAATATAGCATGGAGTAATTTGGAATGTGGCGAGACACAGGCTCAAAATTTATTGATGGTTCTAGTTTCGAAGTGCGGCACTATTCCCAGATGGAGTACTTTTTCTACTCCCTACTTTCCGGTTTTATAGGGCTTATCTCAAAATTTTAGTTTTTCCAGTTTATAAGGCTCAATTTGGTTGTCCCCAACACATGTTCAGATTCCAAGGTGCATTGAATCATTGCATGCAAGTATTAAGAGAAAATTGACCAATGCATGTACTTTATGCATGCATGCATTGCAATTAATGCATTAAACCTATATCTCGGGACTTCTCGCACGCACCATCGTGCCACCCACAAAAACTTGTACTCTGAGTTTAGTAGTATGTTATACAGGAAGAGAAGAGGTGCACACACGCACTCGTCCTCTCGCACACGCGTCTATTTTTTCTCGAAAAGGAGGATGATGACCACCGGCCTCTGCATCTGGGAGTCACACACGCAAATTATTGAAATATATCGAGTGCAGTGCTTTGATGTGTCCTGTCAACTCGTACATCAACGAGAAGTTTGATTATCCTCTCCCTTGCGGACTTAACTGCACATGCCTTTGGCTGTATGACAGGTTGGCCACACATCTGTAGGGCCCACCTGTCATACACGCAAAGGCAGGAGCGTCCATCCCTCGCCCATGAGCGTGGTGGCTGGCAAGACTAGGAGAAGCTTTCGCTACACGCTCTCCCTCCCGCACGCGGTGGACATGCAGCAGTTCAATCGGTGTCAAATGGCCAGAAGCAAACTGTAGTACTCCTCCAGTGTAGTAGTATTCCATCATTGTTCGACTTCCCGAAGAGGCGAAGAGCCAAGCGCAGCCCGGACGCTCGTGTGGCAGTTTCATGTGTATAGTAGTCTAGGATAGCGTGTACCGTGCCTGTAAGCTTAAAATCATTGGGGTCGGCTCCATGCTATGTGGCTGTCTCGAAGTTTTTTTAAAAAATTAAAATAGTCTTCTGGCCCTACCCGAAAACTGCCACGCGTATTGCCCAGGAAAGGCCCCACCGTCAACTTTTAACTACACGAAAACAGTTCAAGCTTGTTCGTTCTATATAAATACAGTACTTACTGTATGTTTATTCACCCGTGGGGTTGTTCAATGAATGGAGGCGTGGGGAGCACAAGTGAACAATACTGTAGTACTACTAGTAGTAAGTAGGAGTCGTACAGTAGTCACCTTAAATAGAGAGTTTCTTTTCTTTAATGCCACGTACACAAATTGAAACGCTTGTTGTGGAGAGAAAAAAGATAATCACTCCACAATATATGGACGTAGGGGCCTGAGCGCTTGCTTTACTAGGGTTGCTCTCTTCATTCTCTCATCCTCTCCAGATATAAACAAGACAGCGGTAGCGACATTTTCTCTCGGCTCACCGCTAGTCACAGATGCGGTAGGATCCCTTCGGCCGGTGCATGTAGAGGACTAAAAGGTGCATCGTTCACGCGGTCATCACCGCCGAGGGAGGAAACCCATAGCTGTCGGAGGGGCCCGATCCTCTTCTCGTGTTGTTCTCTCCGACACATGGCCGGCTCGGGAGGTCCTCCGACCCTTCTTCCTCCCTGCCGTATTGTCCGCAGATCCGACCTGCCACCGCCAACATCCCGGTGACCCTCAGGTATAAGTTCTTCAAAAACGGCCTTGCTCTACTGCCCCAGCTCCCCATGTGTCTGCATGTGCATCTTTTTCTACTCCCATCGGCTCTTCTAAAGCCACCTAAATTTTTAGTATTATTAGAGGTAAAGCTACTTCATGCATTCGAATCTAGGGCTTTGTTCAAACAATGAAGAAAGTGGGGAAAGTTGTAGCATGAATCTAGGACTTGATTCAAAGAGGAAATAATATGGTGAAAGTAGTAGAGACCGGATACCCAACCGGTCTCTTGGTTGAAAAGGGAAATAATGGGAAAACAAAGTACAAACTGGTTAAGGAACATATCTATTATTGGTTGAAAAAAGGATAGAAAGTGGCGGCTGGTGGACAAGTCAACAGAGTATGTCTAGGATTAGATTTGCTGCCATCACATAATAAAATGTCTCCGGGATTAGATTTGCTACCCTCACATAGTAAAAGTCTCAGGATTAGATTTGCTGCCCTCACATAGTAAAAGGTCTCCAGGATTAGATTTGCTGCCCTCACATAGTACAATGGCACTCCTGCTGTTTACCCAGTATGATAAGTAAATTGCTCCTTTACGCTGCTGAGTGTCCTGGTTTCCTGTCCCCATGGTCCCATGCCCTTAGACCAACTCTTTAGCTAGTGTTGATTTACTGTGTCTGGTAAACAAGCAATGCCACCATTAAAGTAATCCCATATTTGAGGAATCTCATTGTTGATCGTAATGCTTCTGGTAACATGAAGCATCACTGACGTTTTAAAATTTCTATTGTCCTTGTGTGATTGCCATGAACATAATTAAGATGCTTCCTTTCATTTTGTATATGTTTCGTATATTCTTATTGACCAGCAAATGTTTACTTTTTATCTTTTTGTGCAGATAGGGATATCCATTTCACCTTGTTGCTATTGTGACCTTTTGGTGAACTGCAAAAAACAATTTTTTGGAATGAGTGTCTTGTGCAGTTCAACTAAAATGTCACGTGGGCAACATCTCTTAATTTTGGTGGAACTGCACAAAATGGTGATTGGAGTTTCCAAAATCTCCGTCAAGTTCTGCTGGTAATCTCGTGCAACATTTTATTAGCCTTTGCAAGATGGAGCCGTCACTGTCACCACAATGGCACTTTATTTTAGTGGAACTGCACAAAAGGATAAGAAAATTATAGTTACACCTTACATGAGCCGGACAACTAACCTTAATGTTCCTCAATTTTAGTGCAACTACTAAAGAAGAACCAACCAGCTCACAAAAGCAAGTACTTCTTGCTAGCTAAATGATGCAATCTTTGCTTCATTTCAGGTGAACTTCAGAAAAAGGCGCATGAATTGAATCATGGAACTCCATGCAGACCTCTTCCAAGTAGAGCTAGAGGTTGAGTTCAAGGAGGCCGCTATTAAAGCGAAATCATGCTCTCCTGTCTCCTTGTTTGTGCTGTGCAAACATGTTGTGCAAACAGGAATACTCAACTACAGATGTTGTGACGGTCAAGAGCATTCGCCAAGCTCTTCGATTGTATGACATGGCTAGCCAAGATGGATTTAATCCCGATATTCACTTTATCAAAAGGCTCTAATGGGTTGGTTCTGAATCTTGCAAGCTGGGAATCAGTGAGATGTGTAGGCATCTTTGTTGTACTTATTATTTGGATCTTATTTGTTGGTTCTGAATCTTGCAAGCTGGGAATCAATGAGATGTGCAGGCATCTTTGTTGTACTTATTATTTGGATCATATTTGTTGGTTCTGAATCTTGCAAACTGGGAAACACGGCATGATGATGCAGAGGACAACAACCATAAGAAACAGTTCAAACTCGGTAGTATTATCTTTTGTGAAAGTGCGAAAAATGCGATGATCGTGTGCGTCCTGAGAATAATAATTCTAATTGTTGTGCATGTTGATCCTGTGGCACTGATAGAACGAGCGAATGCATTGCTTGTTTTAAGTACAAATTTCTATTAAAGCTAATTAAATTTAAGTAAAGTGACCACTAACTCCTGTTCTTACAGTACCAATACAGACCCGCTCGTGAACCGACGTGTGGCCGAGGGTGCATCTTCTGCCAGGCGTGCAGCGGACGAGGGAGGGGTAGTAACTATTTTCGCCTATACACACTCAGCTTACTGTTGAATCTAGTTCTCCAAGAGCTGAAAAACGAACTACTGCCGCCGCCTACGCACTCATTCACTCGAAGAGACTCCAATGGCGATCCGAGGGGTGAGCCTGCTGGATATGGACTTCAGCAAGGAGTTCCCCTTTGAGTTCGCCATTCAGTCCTATGGCTGCACCAAGTTGAATGTGATGTACACCAACGATACGGACTCGGTGAAGCTCTGCCTCGCCTCAGTCCTATGGCTGCACCAGGTTCTGGAGCATTCGCCCATTTCATCGGCAGCACCGACTGCACCTTCGATACGGTGGAGAGAAGGAAGAACGTGATGATTCGGCCATCTGGTGCAAGAAGCTTGTCGACATCCAGAAGCAATACAAGATCATCAGCAACGGGCAGGAAAGGACTCCGTGGTTGACCTCGCTGAGACCATCATCGACCCCTGATACGCCAACATGAAAGAAGATGACCTGAACACATGGGAGGTACCTCTGAATCTAGCCTACATAACCTACGCGGCCAAGGGAGCATACGCATGCTACGACATGTACATGCAAATCTTGGACATGAGGGCGTGTCTGCTTCTCGTAACCGAGGAGTACACGGACAGCCGCAACGTCATGATCAAGCATGCCAGAAAGGTCTAGATGTTGTACTTTATCTGTTTATAAGCACCTTTATCTTGTGAGTGTTTCATGCATTAGCCTATGTGTCGTAATTATATGTTTTGTCCGAAATATTTCTTTTAAGAACCCATTAACCTGATTGCTTTTTTAGTGGCAATTTTCTTATGTATGTAAACTAGTTCACTTGTCTGTAAAAAAAACTAGTTCACTCGGCTGCCGTGCTTTGAATCTCCTTCCTCCCAACATATTCCCGTCCTCAGGTGGACCCATCAGGTCTCTGAATTTTCTCCCACTTTCTTTTTCGATGTAAACTGAGTTTTCTCCCAGTACTTTCCCCTATAACCAACTCAACTGTCCCACGTCTAGCCTAAAAAATAATAATACCCAACGTACTATTAAATCATCAAATTAAAATAATATTTTATTTCGTAAGTTGAAAGTTCTTACAAAATAATAATAATAATTGTTTATATATAACTTGGCAAGTTAACTCCTAGTGATTGTGTACATAAGCTTGCAAAGATTTTACTCACGTGCAATCATGTGTTTATGTTTTTATAACATTTCTCCGTCTAGCCCAACATGATATTTTCACCCAGCCCAGCAAGTCCGTGGCTTTTGAAAAAATGCAAATGGGATTTAAATGGGCTGCATAGATGCTACATCATTGTTTCACCCAGCCCACCAAATGGACTAAAAAACAAATGGACTGACAGCTGGGTCCACGGCCACAACCCAGTTTTTTTGTGATTTGCCAAGTAAGTCGCTTTGTTAGGCCTGTTGGGCTGCAAATCTTTCAAGACGAGGAGAGCTTTCATTCAGCAGGCCGAGACAATGGCCCATCAGTAAGGAGAAATGGGTTGTACATTTTTAAAACACATCAAACCGGTAATTAGTTTCAAATATCCTTTTTTTCATTTTGAGATTTTCAATTACATTAATTTTTATGCGTGGAGAATTTGTTGGATTTTATATTGATATACATTTATTTTTAAAATCAGTTTGAATGTGAGTCTGAATTTCGGGATTAAAAACAGTTCGGACCGCACCGAAATATGCAAAATTTCGTATAATTTTTTAACCGCGGCCACAATATGGGCTGTAATGCTAACAAAAAGAATATGGGCTCCAAAAAAACCTTAAGAATTAGCAAATGGGATGTATGCTGTTTTCCACAGATTTGAGGCTTTCCTAAAAAAGGTTGCGCACAAGCAGTGACTGTTGGATTGCCATCCAACGGCCGTCGTGCTTCTTCAATCTCTGCTCTTCCTGCTCTAGCCGCTCAAACAGGCACCGGCGGGACTGCCTGCTCCCTCCTCCCCGAGGCAGGCTCTGCTACCGCGCAGGCGTCACCGCCCCACCGTACTCCCATCGCTGGCCTAGCCATCCCTCTACTCAGCCACACATGCTGTTATTCTCCGGCGACGGCAGACGAACCAGTAAACCCTCGTACAGTCGTACTCCCCTCCACGTGGGAAACAACTACCGAGTCTTCCCTGCCTCCATGTCGTTCCCTTCCTAGGCCTCGCCGTCGTCCACTGCCCTGGTGCTCTCGGCGCGGTCAGGTCAACGTGGTCAACGACTGACATGCATCTGAAGTGGACTATACGTGGAGAGGCCGACAGCTGTGTCCATGGCCGCAACAAGGAAATGCCTCCTTATTACGCGCAAAATAATGATTCCTCCACCTGACATCAGGGACCCACCGAAAGGGCCTCTGTATTTCGCGAAAAAACGTTACCGCCGCTGACAGCTCAGACCCACCAGCTATATCTTCGCACGCAAGGAAGTGCCTCCTTGTTACACTCAAAAAATTGAACACCCCCCTGCTAGCTGGGACCCACCTTGGTGGGAGGCTGACTTGTGGGCCTACTAAGTTGACGGGGATGGAGGGCTTTGTCAACTTAGTCAATATGCACGATTCGACCTCCAGTGACCGTGCGATGTCCATCTAACGGCCGTAGTGCTGCTTCAACCTCTGGTCTTCTTGCTCCAGCCGCCCAAACCAGCGCCAGTCGTGCCTTGTGCTCCTGCCTCCCATGGCCGGCTGTGATGCGGCAGAGGCCTCACCGCCCCCTACTACTCCCACTGCTGGCCAGGCCATCCCTCTACTCACCCACACCCCCTGTTATTCTGCGGCGACGGCAGCCTCACACCGCAGCGAACCAGTGAACCCTCGTATTCCTCTACACGTGGGCATCCACTGCCGCATCTTCCCCGGGTCCGCATCGTCCCCTTCCTAGGCCTCGCCGTTGTCCACCACCCTAGTGCTCTCGCCGCGGCGTGGTCAACGTGGTCAAGGAACGGCTTCCATCGAATGTGGACTGTACGTGGAGAGGCTGACAGCTGGGTCCACGGTCGCAGCAAGGAAGTGCCTCCTTATTACATGCAAAATAATTATTCCTCCACCTGACAGCGGGACCCACCGGATGGGCCACCATATTTTGCGAAAAAACATTTTTCCCCTGAATGCTAGGACCCACCCGCTACATCTCCGCCCACAAGGAAGTGCGTCCGGGCAAAAAAACGATTCGCCCCTGACTGCTGGGACCCACCAGGTACATCTTCGCAGGCAAGGAAGTGCCTGACAGTCGGGACCCACCTGGTCGAAGCGTACGTAGCGTTGTCATTCTGGTCGCGAACGTGTACGTACATACTGGTCGTAGTAGAGGCGCGCACGTAGCATTTACACATACGTATAGCGGCCAGGGTGCAAGAAAGAAAATATGGCCACGTATGTGTACATACGGGCGCGGTCTCGAACGCCTACTCGTGCATACGTATGGCCAGGGCTCGTGTACATGGCTCGGTCGGAATGGAGAAACAACGTCGTCGTCGTGTTCATGGGGAGGCAACGGAATGCGTCGTGTTCATGGGGAGGCAACAGAATGCGTCGTGTTCATCAGGAGGGCTTGGACGGAACAGGCGATGGAAACGAGGCCTGGCGTACCGCAGAATGGAGGAAAAGGCCTTGTGTTCGAAACGAGATCCTGTTCATCGGGAGGGGTCTGGCGTACCGCAAAACGGAGGAAATGGACCTCCTACGGTCGAAACGGGGGTCCTGTTGATCGGGAGGGGTGTGGCGTACCGCAAAACGGATGAAACGGACTTGTGCTAGAGCACTATGGTCGAAACGGGGGTCCTGCTCATCGGGAGGGGTGTGGCGTACCGCAAAACGGGACTCCACGGGATACTGTTCATCTCCACCGTTGACCTCCTCCAGCCTCCACGGGCTCCTGTTCATCCAGCCTCCACGGGCTCCTGTTCATCCAGCCTCCACCGTGCGCTACTCCACCGGCTACTGTTCAACCACCCCTCCACCGTCTACTGTTCATCCAGCCCTCCACACCACGGGGTCCTGTACAACCACCCCTCCACGGGCACCCCTCCACCGTCTACTATTCATCCAGCCCTCCACACCACGGGGTCCAGTTCAACCACCCCTTCACCGTCTACTGTTCATCCAACCCTCCACACCACAGGGTCCTGTTCATCCACCCCTCCACGGGCACCCCTCCACCGTCTACTGTTCATCCAGCCCTCCACCACACCACGGGGTCCTATTCATCCAGAGGCAACGCCACCGCTCACTGTTCTTCCAAATCCCCCCGCAACACTCATTGTTCATCTCATCGATCGGCTTCAGTTAGCAGCAGTAGCGAATGAATCGCTCGATCAGGTTCAGTTAACAGCCATCGATCGATCTCTCGGGTTCAGTAACGCGTAGCCTGCAGTGCAATCACTCGGGTTCAGTTAGAGCCCAACGCCTTGCTCGAGTTCAGTTAGAGCCAATGCCTCGCACACACGCGCGTATGTGTACGAGAGAAACGCGCATCGCTCGGCCCCCGACCTCCCACCATAACCGGGAACTCCCCAAAATTTTCCTCCCCCTCGCTTCTACCACGGTTTTTTCCATCGTGGACGGCCCAAAGAATGTCATGCAGCTGTGTCTCCGGCCTGCCCAGGACGAAAAGCCCATTTTCTGTCATGATTTTATGTCATAGAAGTAGGAGCCCACCACATCTATGATGATACCGGGTTTTGTCACAATTATCATCATAGAAGTGTCATATGTATGACAGAAAAAAAAATCGTTCATCCCAAAATGTCACGGATGTGTCTTTTTTTTGTAGTGTTGGCCATGACCTTGTCGTCTCCCCGGCTTTGATGACGGCCTCCTCGTATGCCAGCAGGAAAGCTGATGGGTCCACTGCACCGTCTTAGCACGGCGGTATTTTTGTCTTGAACTTCGGCGGCCACTGCACCCGCCGCAGGGCGGGGGCCAGGGCTCGCAGCCCCCTGGCCCCGTCGTCAACAATGGCCGTCGTAGTCGGCGGTAGGGTGCCTCCCATGCGGGCGGAGAGCAGTGTCATCGGAGCGCAAATCGACAAAAGAGAAGCTACGGCGCACCCACTACCTCGCGCGCCAAATGACGGATCACGGGTTCCGGCAAACCCTTGAGGTTCGAACACTGGGGGCGCCCGAAGGTTTTCTCCCTATCGATCCACGCCCTAGCTCTCTAAGATCTCGCAGATGAACTCAACAGACTCACAGCACAGAAAGACACAAGATTTATACTGGTTCGAGTACCGTTGCGGTGTAATACCCTACTCTAGTGTGGTGGTGGTGGATTGCCTCTTGGGCTGATGAAGAACAGTTACAAGGGGAAGAACAGCCTCCTGAGGTTGAGGTGTTCTTGTGCTTGGTGGACTTGTGATCGGGTTGATCCTCACTTGTCTCTCGTCCCTTTTTCCGTTCCCTTTCCCGCCGCCCTTCTCTGTGGTGGCTAGTTCTACTTATATAGGCCCTGGTCCTCTCCCCAAATATTGAGCAGGAAGGGAGCCAACAACGGCCAATTCGAAAGGGGATAACTAGTACAAGTTATCCTGACAAAATGTGGTCTTCGCCTGCCAAAGGATCTGCTGGTGACGCCGTCTTGGGCTCCATGGTGGCCTCTGTCCTGCCGTCCTTACGGTCTTGGTCTTGTTGCACCAATATGGAAACCTTTGCCTGATGCCTTGGTACTCCGCGCCCGCGCTTGCCCCATTGGCACCAAAGAGGAAACAAGGACACTGCGCACGCTGGCACCCGCCTGGTCTCGATCGTCATGGCTCACATCACGAGGACCTCATGAGGTTTGCCTTGCCTTGATCTCTCCGCCCCTCGTGAGCCTGCCTGGCGAGGCCACTCCTGAGGAGGTCTTGCGTCGTCTGCCTCGCGAGGCTTGGCCCCTCGCGAGGGTCTAGAATGCCTTCTCGATGAAGATGGGCAGTACAAACCTGCCAGCCTAGCCACGCCGTGGACCGCAGGCAGGCAAGTCTGGGGACCCCGTCCCCAGGATGCCGACACCAACAACGGAAAACACCCTACCGCAGTGGTATGGCTAGGATGGTCCTCCTCGTAAAAAGATGATGCATGTATGGGACCATTTGAGCGGTTTCCGAGCCTCTGGCGCTGGTTCCACGGCATTGAAATATCTTGCCCACCATTTGAGCTGGCGGTGAGAAGCGTACAAATATGCACCTCCGTTAATGCACAAGGCGTCTGTGGCCTTCTGAAACTCCTGGTCAATGGTTTCCTCTTCATCCCCTCCATCACTCTCATCATCACAGGTTTCCTTCTCTCGGCCTCTGGCGGGCTTTCCTTGCTTCCGAAAGGGTTTGCCGGGGTGGTTTACTTCACCACCTTGGCCCTTACTGCCAGTAAAATTCCGACCCTTTTCCTTATCCCGCTTCTCATACTCTGCTCTCTTTTTCTTGAGGAGCTTCTCTACCTGATGAGACTATTGAAGGTCGTGGCCCTTGGTCCTATGGATCTTGCAATACGGCCCATCACTCTTCCCGGCTTTCTCAGAAGCAGTTGCTTCCCGGCAATCAGTGTGCGCGGCAGCTTCCTTATCGAGGACCTCATTCTTGGCCTTCTTGCCGGTACTAGGCACACCAGAACTTTCAACAGTCATCACTGCTTTATCTCTTTGCTTCTTGCTATGCTTCTTGCTCTTTTTCTGACTGGTTGATTCATCATCATCCTATGAATCAGCATTGGTGCAATCTTCCTCTCCGGGAAACTTCCTTCCATCCACCATCCGGGCACACTTATCCACCAATGTGTAAAGCTCCTTCATAGTCTTGGGCAACCACACGTTCATATTGGAACGGGTACGATGGTTGCGCACATTGGACTGGAAGGCAGCTATTACGGCTATCGGATGGATATTTTGGATATTTCTATGAACTTTTCTAAATCCCTATAAATACTTACAGAGGGTTTCTCCTTCTTTCTATTGGAGAAACTGCAAATCGTTGGGCCTGCTGGGTTCCTGATGACCGCTCGGGAAAGCGCCAATGAACTTGTGGCACAGGTCAGCCCACGACGAAATGGAGTTGTCCGGT
Organism: Triticum monococcum; assembly: GCA_034509565.1. Classification (NCBI taxonomy): domain Eukaryota; kingdom Viridiplantae; phylum Streptophyta; class Magnoliopsida; order Poales; family Poaceae; genus Triticum; species Triticum monococcum. The sequence continues at coordinate 345,936,600 of CM067847.1, forward strand.
AGGTGCATCAGCCAAGACCTCACATTGGACTTGAGGGACAAAGGGAAGTAGTTGGCGAACACCTTCTCATATTTTCCCCTGGCAGCCTGAACAGTAATGGTGTAGATGCTCAGGAACCCTGCCGGGTTCAGCCTCCCGTCGTATTTCTCACGTATCTCTGGCTTGAACATGTGAACGGATGGCCAACAGACTTGTTGCAGCTCTCGTGTAAAGGCAGGGAAGCCAACCTCGAAAGGTAGGCACCCACCAACACCGAGCACAGGCTGGTCAACGTTGAGGCTATCGTACTCGTCGGTCCGGTGGAGGTCGTTACGGCGCTGCTCGAAGACACGCGCGTCTCCTCTCCGCCTATCCTCTGGGGCTCGACGTTGGCCTGGACGTGCTCAAGGGTCCGAGGAGGCCATCGAGACGTCGTCGGAGTCTTGATTCTGTTGCTCCTGTGCTGGCTACCGCGGCGGGGGTTGCATCGTGTGGATGGCCCCTTCCATGCGGTCAGCAGCACGAGCTGTTGCTGTCGCTTGGGGAGGTCGCGGTGGACCAGCTCGCCGTGAGCCCCCAGCTTTGGCGAAACCGAGCAGACTTTGGATGGTGACATGCGACTCGTCCATCTGCTCGGCCACCGGCAGAAACCTCGGCAGTAGCTGAGCTCACGCCATGGCCTCCAAAGCCGTACTTGGCATGGATGTTGACGAAGTCGATCGTACCGTTGCTCGGCTGCTGACGATGCCAGCGGCGGTAATGTTGTGCCCCTGCTGTCGCTACGGGGTGACCACCTGGACATGGTGTGGTGAGGGTGCTCGAGGGCCAGTGGCTCCGTCGGGCCCAGCGGCTTGGTCAGCTCATCCGAGGGGAGGTGCACGCGCCGCGACCGCACCCACGGTGGGGGCGGCTGGAGAGCGGCGGTTCACCCCGGTCTGAGCGCCGTTACTGCGGTTGTGCCCGTCGGCGGGGGAGAGCTGCGCAGATGGAGCGACCCCCTCACCGGTAACTTGAAGAGCATGACCGTCAAGGTGTAGTTGAAGCTGCTCTCCTCAGGCACCTCCTGCTCTTGCGTCGGTCGCGGGGGAAATGGCAATGGTGCCACCTGCTCCGACCACTTCCCCAGCAGCGTCCGTGCCCTCGTGTGCCTCTGCACCTCCCGCTGCATTGGAGGCTGCGGGTGGCGGAGCCCTTAAGGTGGATGGGTGAGCTGAAGGACCGGGCTTCTTCTTGGGCGTCATGGTCGATGGCGTCGTCGAGGATGAAGATGGTGATGAAGTTGATGCACTGCGCATGCCTTCAGGTTCGCGCAAGCGAGTCCCCTACCTGGCGCGCCAGAGATGTCATGGGAAACCATGACCACCTATGGGACCAGGAGGTCCCTTGCTGGTTTGGCAGGGGGCGACGCGTTGCACAAAGAGCAGACCAGCGTGGGGGCAGCATGGCAGAGATCACATAGGCAATTCACCCAGGTTCGGGTCGCCGTGAGGCGTAGAACCCTACTCCTGCTTTGGTGGATTGATGGTGGAAAAGGTGGTGGTGGTGCGCAGTACACTTGCCCGGCAAGGGTTGCCTCAGGCAGCAGTGGTTACGCGTGTATGGGGGTGTGAGTTATCCAATCTTCTAACCCTTTCTACGGTTGCCATGGGCCACCTTTTATAGATCAAGGGTAACCATAGTGGAAAAGTAGTCATTATGCACTGATAAGATAGGAAACAGTGCTATCATACCTAACTCTGCGGGCTGACAAGGTGCATTAAATGCACCACTTAACGTCGCATTGTTGGTCGCCCGGCAAGGCTTGCCGGGCTATCTTGCCAGCTCTGCGCCTGCTCGCTTGACACGTCACAGGACGGGTGTCATCTATGGGTTTCTCCTGTAGGAAATGGCTGCCACTTAATCACCTTGCGGCTTGACACCACACTGATCGATGACGTGGGTCATGTTATAGTGGTTGGTGAGGTGGTTTTGCCTCCGTGAGCCCTGGCAGGCCCTGCCGGGGCGCCTCGGTTGTCTACATTTGGGGATGGCCTCGCCCCTTGTCGGGCTCGCCTGCCCGGCAAGGGAGGCTTTTATCTTGACAATATCCTACTTTGTTGGCTCGTCCTTGGTCCTTCTGATCTGCATGTTGATCCTTTGAACTTCTTGGGTTCTTGTACTCTGACTTGGGCTGGTGCTTCAATCTTGTTCACGTGCCTATGCACAGTTTGGGCAACAGACCCAGGGTTTGTTGCACCGACAGTGTGTCCCTCTCAAAAGGTGTGTCCAATAAATATGATTGTGGCAAACTAAAAAGCAAACAAAGAAAAGACTCATATAGTACATGACGCTCCAAGTAAAACTCATATCATGTGATGAATAAAAATATAGCTCCAAGTTATTTACCGATGGTTGGTAGAAGAAAGAGGGGATGACATCTGTGGCATCCCTAAGTTTAGAGTCTTTAGTGTCCTTGAATATTAACTTGAGGAGCCTTGGGCATCCCCAAGCTTAGGGTCTTGCCATCCTTATTCCTTCTTCCATCGCGATCTCGCTGAAAACTTGAAAACTTCACCACACAAAACTCAATAGAAAACTCATGAGATCCATTAGTATAACAACAAAATCATCAACTTTAGGTACTGTTGTAAACCCATTCATATTTTATTATTGCATAATACCTACTGTATTCTAACTTCACCATGACTTATACCCCTCGATACAATCCATAGATTCATCAAAACAAGCAAACTATGCAACGAAAACAGAATCTGTCAAAAACAGAACAATATGTAATGATCTGGACAAACGCAATACTTATGTAACTCCAAAAATTATGAAAAATAGGAAAACATGGGAAATTTTTATATCAATAATGTTCAAAATATTCATAATTTTATCTCGTTCTAGTGAATTTAAACAATTCTGCTACTAGGTGCAAAAGTTTCTGTTTTTCCACATAATCAAATCAACTATCAACCAAACCATCCCAAAGCTTTACTTGGCACAAACACTAATTTAATCACAAAACCACAACCATAAAAGTAGCATAATTGTGTGCACACACAAAAATAGAAAACAAAAGGGGGGGAATGAAGATAACTATTGAGTTGCCTCCCAACAAGCGCTATTGTTTTATGCCCCTAGCTAGGCGTAGTGCATAGTTTCAAGTATTGTCATCCTTTATTTTTGCATCATGGGATACGTGTTCATCAGGAGGCTTTTCAAAAACAATGGGGAACACATCATTAACCAAAATTTTAGCACTATTAAGGCAACTTTCCTCAAATCCTTGTTGGTTCCCTTCTACTATCCAAGAATATTGCTGATTAATACCATTGAAAACTTGTTGGATAATGTGTATAGGAGGAACTTTCCTTTTGGTGTTTTCATCAAAAGTATGATTATCACAAAAATACCTCAACAAATAATCTTCATCATATAAAATTTCATCTATAACAGGATGTCCATGGCTCATATTATAAAAATCAAAGATCCCTCTTGCCTCACGTACTCTATAATCATATTCATTCATAAGGACAAGAGTAGCTATCTTTTTAGCCTTAGGGTTATTTATAACAAGTAATTCATAGAACAATCTCCACAAAGTGCGGTGAGTATGCAAAAATCTTCTCTCAAGTTTAAGAACAAAGTGTTGAAATAGCTTCAGCGTAACTCTTAGTTCTTTTCAGAATAGGAATGTCATCACAAACCAATGCCCCTGTACAATTAAAGAATTCCTGAGTAACACTTTTTCCTATGATGTTCCCACTTCCCGCAACAAAAATTTTATAATCCAAATTTGTGGGAATTTCAACTTTAGGGATTTTACCATCCTCACTTTTTTATAACAACTCAAACATCGTAACGACTTCAAGCAAGCAAACAAGCAAATGAAAATATTTTTGTGTTTTTGTAAAACTAATTTAGAAGTGGGGAAGATGAAATGAGAGGCAAATGGCAAATGAAAGTAAGAACAATTAGATGGTAGTTTATGCGAAGGTACTTGATAGGTTTTGGTGATGTCTCCCCAGCAATGGAGCCAGAAATTCTGCCTCCTACTTGTGAGCTGCGTTGGGATTTCCTCGAAGAGGAGAGGATGATGCAGTACAGTAGAGATAAATATTTCCCTCAGTTTAGAACCAAGGTTATCAAACCAGTAGGAAAACCACGCAAAACCTCGTTAACAGCACCTACACCAAAAAAATAGCAAATACTTGCACCCAATGCGATCAAGGGGGTTGTCAATCCCCTTGGTGGTTTTTTTGCAAGGATCAAATCTGATAGTGATAGATAAATAGATAAAACACAAAATAAAATAATGGTAAATAAATTGCAACAAGGTATTTTTTTGATTTAATATATGATAAAGTAGACCCAGGGGCATAGTTTTCACTAGAGGCTTCTCTCTTGAACAAAAAGCATACGGTGGGTAAACAAATTACTGTAGGGAAATTGGTAGAAAAGCGCATAGTTATGATGACATTCAAGGCAATGATCATATATATAGGCATCATGCCCCAAACAAGTAGACCGGCTCCTGCCTGCATCTACAACTATCACTCCACCCATCGACCACTATCTAGAATGCATCTAGAGTATTAAGTTCATGAAAAATGGAGTAACGCCTTAACCAAGATAACATGATGTAGACAAAGTAAATCCAATCAATATGAATAAACGCCATCATTTTCCCCTTAATGGCAACAATACAAATACGTGTATTGTCCGCTTCTGTCATTGGGATATAGATCACTGTAATATTGAACCCATTATGAAGCACCTCTCCCATTGCAAGATAAATCAATCTAGCTGGCCAAAACGAACGGATAGATCGGAGGGAAATACAAAGTTATAACAATCATGCATAAAAGAACTCAGAGAAGACTGAATTAATATTCATGAATAATCTAATCATAAACCCACAATTCATCAGATCCCAACAAACACACCACAAAAGAAGATTACATCAAATATATCTCCAAGAAATTCAAGGAGAACACTGTATTGAAGATCAAAGAGAGAGAAAAGGCCATCTAGCTACTAGCTATGGACCTATAGGTCTGTGGTAAACTGCTCACACATCCTCAGAAGGGCAGCAACGTTGATGTAGGAGCCCTCTACGAACGATTCCCGCACCTTATATTATCGGAAAAGGCCTCCAGATGGGATCGTGGAAGAATAGAAACTTGCGGTGGCGAAAAAGGTATTTTGGGTGGCTCTCTGATGTATTGGGAATATTTGGGAATTAATAGAGTTGGAATTGGGTCAAGAGGTGCCATGAGGGGCGCACAAGCCTAAGGGCCACACCTCCCGAGCTTCTCTCTCCCACGTGACCCATCAGGTCTTCTCCCGAACCTTCTAGGGTCATGTCTGGTCAAGAAAAAATCAATCCAAAGTTTTTTCTTCGCCTGGACTGTGTCTGGTATTGATTTTCTGAAAAGCCAAAAACAAGAAAAAAAAATAGCAACTGGCATTGGGAACTAGGTTTATAGGAAGTCCCAAAAAATTATATATGATTGCATATAAAAATCCAAGATTGATAGTGTAATAGCATGGAACAATAAAAAATTATAGATATGTTGGGGACATGTCACGTACTCACCAACATCCTCTGGATCAACAAAATACTTTGGAATGTAACACATACATGTCCTTCGTTGCATTTCCTTCTCATGGAAATCCTTTCGACGTCCATCCTGTCATGTCTCATAATTGAAATATGTACTGATACGTCCATTTTGCATCATGATTTTATATTGATATTTATTGCATTATGGGTTGTTATTACACATTATGTCACAATACTTATGCCTATTCTCACTTATTTTACAAGGTTTGCATGAAGAGGGAGAATGTCGACAGCTGGAATTCTGGGCTGGAAAAGGATCAAATATTTGAGACCTATTCTGCTCAACTTCAAAAGTACTGAAACTTCACGGGAGCATGTTTCAGCATATATAAAAAATATTGGGCAAAAGAAGTACCAGAGGGGGCACCCACCATCCACGAGGGTGGGGGCGCACCCCCCTGCCTCGTGGGCCCCCTGGCAGCCCTCTGAAGCCCATCTTTGGCTATATGGAGTCTTTTGTCCTGGAAAATATCATAAGAAAGCTCACGAGATGAAACTGCGCAACCACGAGGCGGAACCAATCTAGGGTTCCGGCGGAGCTGTTCTGCCGGGGAAACTTCCCTGCGGGAGGGGGAAATCATCACCATCGATCCTCTCATCGGGAGGGGGTCAATCTCCATCAACATCTTCACCAGCACCATCTCATCCTAAACCCTAGTTCATCTCTTGTATCCAATCTTTCTCATAAACCTCATATTGGTACCTGTGGGTTGCTAGTAGTGTTGATTACTCCTTGTAGTTGATGCTAGTTGGTTTATTCGGTGCAAGATCATATGTTCAAATCCTTTATGCATATTAATGTCCCTCAGATTATGAACATGAATATGATTTGTGAGTCGTTATGTTTGTTCCTGAGGACATGGGAGAAGTCTTGCTATAAGTAGTCATGTGAATTTGGTATTTGTTCGATATTTTGATGAGATGTATGTGAATGTCGACTACATGACACTTTACCATTGTTTGGGCCTAGAGGAAGGCATTGGGGAGTAATAAGTAGATGATGGGTTGCTAGAGTGAACCCTAGTTTATGAGTTGCTTCGTCAGGGGCTGATTTGGATCCATATGTTTCATGCTATGGTTAGGTTTACCTTAATACTTGTTTTGTAGTTGCGGATGCGTGCAATAGGGGTTAATCATAAGTGGGATGCTTGTCCAAGGAAGGGCAGTACCCAATCACCGGTCCACCCACATATCAAATTATCAAAGTACCGAACGCGAATCATATGAACGTGATGAAAACTAGCTCGACGATAATTCCCATGTGTCCTCGGGAGTGCTTTCCTTCATATAAGAGTTTGTCCAGGCTTGTCCTTTGCTACCAAAAGGATTGGGCCATCTTGCTACACCTTATTTACTTTTATTACTTGTTACCCGTTACAAATTATCTTATCACAAAACTATTTGTTACCGATAATTTCAGTGCTTGCAGAGAATACCTTACTGAAAACTGCTTATCATTTCTTTCTGCTCCTCGTTGGGTTCGACACTCTTACTTATCAAAAGGACTATGTGTCGGTGTACTAAAGTAGGGGTACCTTAGTATCCCGAACTTGTGCACGGGCAGTCGCAGCGACCCGCGGCAAGGCTTGCCGGGCGACCCCCAAAACCCTCCGTGGTTCCTTTGGAGCCATTCAAGAACAAAGTATCCAAGAGCAAAACAAGGCCTCGGCAAGAGGAGCTTGCCGGGAAGGAGACAAGACCCCGGCAAGAGGAGCTTGCCGGGAAGGAGACAAGGCCCCAGCAAGAGGAGCTTGCCGGGAGGGAAATGAGACCCCGGCAAGAGGAGCTTGCCGGGAAGACCAACCAAAGCATTTCAAGAAGATCGCTGCGGCGCGCTACGCGCCCCGACAAGACTCGGTGAGCAACAAGCTCCCGGACGCGACAAGGCAACATCCGCGGCAAGGCGTTTGCCGCGGCAAGCTACTACCCCGCAGCCCGCAGTCCAGCTCACCCACCAACGTGTCGCCCTGGGACCATTCCTAGCGTACGTGGCGGGAGGCTGTGCAGCCAGGGGCATGCGGTGGCAAGCAGGCGCTGACTAGGAGCCATCGTGGCAAATGGTGGCGCCCCTGGCGGTCCCTTTCCGCCCCGTATAAGCGACACAGACAGGCATTTAATACCTTTGTCCCCTGCCGTCAGGGTTAGGTAGGATACGACAGTTGTAGGCGGTGGCGCCAACTACCACCCCTTTTACATTTTTGCCCCCACCTCTGTTGCCACCTGTCGGTAACCCCTTAGACATATAACAGGAGGCCCATGCGCAACAGTGGGGGGAGGACAGCCATTCTCACGCTCGGCCTCGCCAGCTGCTTGGGTGTACTGTAGCACCCGCCGCTCCCGAGCCAAAACTCAGTACAACCACCAAAGCAGGAGTAGGGTTTTACGCATCCGTGCGGCCCAAACCTGGGTAAATCGACCATCTTGCTCGTGTGTTTCGCCTCGATCTGCTCTTTGTGCATCCAACGCCCCCTGCCGAACCAAAAGGGGCTCGGTCCGCCGATCCCCATAGATGTGCGAGGGATCAGACACCCCCGACATCTTTGGCGCGCCAGGTAGGGGGTGCGTCGAGGTTGTGCGAACCTGATCCGGCGTTCGCGCGAGCCGAATCTTCATCGTCTTCATCAACATGCCGCCGAAGAAGAAGGCTTCGGAGGTAGCCGCTCCGTCTGCGCCGAGCCCGCCATCGCCGGAGCGGACGGCTGGTGGAGCAGGCGCCGGCGGAAGAGCGGGCGCCGACGGGGAGACTCATGGCGCTGCCAGGTCCAAGGACCAGGCTGCACCGCACGTCGGCGGCACGGTCGCCTCCCACAACGACCGCGCGCACTCCAAGACCTCGGCGTCCGTACATGCACCGCGCCCGTCCCAGGAGGCGCGGGACCAGCAACATCATGGTACCCACGGTACCATACGTCTGCTGGGCCAAGATCAAGCTGGCGGATCCCGAAGTGCTCAGGATCAGCATGCACGCCAACATGCTGGCGCGAGCGCGGCGCGGTCGCTTGGACGGGATGTTGCTCCTTCTAACGTAGTTAGGAGTCCGAGCATATCTTGCTCCTCGCACCGTTCGTTGCCGCCGCCCACCACTCCGGCGGAAGCGTTGGCGCGTGCCCAGCTGCTCCTAGACTACCCTCCAGCGCCAGAGAAGATCGATGACTGGAGGGCCACTATTCAGAGTCTCATCGGCTTCGCCAACGGCGACAACCCACGGCAGCCGAGCGCATCGCTGCCGTGGCAAGTCAGCCAGGCGCGAGCCGGTGGCGACAAGACCGGCGAGGGTGCAACCACTGTGCACTCTCCGCCCCGAAGGCCAAGATCGCCGACTCACCGGATCCACCTCGACAGCTACTCCACCGCGTCATCAGATCCGCGAGCTCATCGCGATCAACGCCAAGTTCTTCATGAGAGACAGCAAGAAGATGCTCGAACACGCATCGAGCACCGAAGGGAAGCACGGCGTCAATCAGACCTGCACGCTGGGCCATCTGTTGACGTGCATGCACCCGGAGAACCAGGTAACTTGCCGTACGCGGCAGGTTGTCCTGCGTTCACCCATGAGCTGCGGCAAGTCCAGTGGCCCAACCAGAAGCATTTCAAGCCAGACGTGCCGGAGAAGTATGACGGCAAGTCGCACCCGTCAGAGTTCCTCAGCATCTACACCATTGCGGTGCAAGCTGCCGGGGGCGAGACGACAAGGTCCTTGCCAACTACTTCCCGCTCGTGCTCAAGCCCGAAGTCAGATCCTGGCTCATGCACTTGCCAGACAACTCCATATCCTCTTGGGCGGATTTGTGCCATCAGTTTGTCGGCGCCTTTACAGGCGTCCATAAACCACATGGCCAAGAGAGTGACCTCCACATGCTTGCCCAGAAGGAAGGAGAACCCCTGCGCAAGTATATCCAGAGATTCAGCCGCGTGCAGCGCAACATCCTAGACATCCACCCTGCCGCGGTTATCAGCGCGTTCCATCAGAATGTGCGTAATCGCAGGATGCGGGAGGAGATGGCGATGAGCAGGATCAGAGACGTCAGCGAGCTGTACGCCCTGGCCGACAAGTGTGCACGCGCTGAAGAAGGGAGGAAGCTCCCCGGAGAGGATACTGGAGCAGGGGGATCTGACAGTGAGGAAGCCGCCCCGGCAAGGAAAAACCGGAGGCGCAACAGGAAGAAGAGCGGCAAAGAGGTACTAGTCGTTGAGCAGTCCACCTCTTCCCCGAGCGCCGCGGCCTCGTCCTCGACCTCGTCCACGACCTCGCCCCCTCCCTCTTCCCCTTACAGCTGGCTCCGCCGCCACGGGTGCGGGAAAGGCAGGGGGGCGCTGTCTGGCGGCAACCCTTGCCGCCACCGATGAGGGACCAGGATTCCCTTTCTCCATGGCGAATGGGAGGAAGGGGAGCAGAAGCTGTGGGAAGGAGAAGATGGGAGAATGTGGGCTTCCGTCCTCCCCTCCCGCTCCTTATAAAGGACCGAGGTGGGGGCTCGGCCGCCCCACTCAGCGAATCAAGGCACGGGGAGAGCAGGGAGCTGGGGCCGACCCGCTCCCTCGGCCCGTGACGGCCCGGTTTCCCGCCTCCGCCGCCCGCGACCCCAAGTGCATGGGAGCCGCATGGCTGGCGTGCAGAACCGAGGCGACGAATGAGGCGACCCCTCCCCACCCCGTGATCATGGGGAGTGGACACCTCGAAAACCGCCCACGTTCTCTCCCACGATGCCGCGTTTGACGCGTGCCGTTTGGGGAGGGCGCGGTGGATGCGTAACGAGTTATGGCGTGACCTAGGCCCCACGTGCCCGTGCACTGCTTTGGGCCTGGCCCAACAGCACTCGGCACCGTGTATGGCCCAGGCCCGGGGGCTCCTGTCGGTGTACTAAAGTAGGGGTACCTTAGTATCCCGAACTTGTGCACGGGCAGTCGCAGCGACCCGCGGCAAGGCTTGCCGGGCGACCGCCAAAACCCTCCTGGTTCCTTTGGAGCCATTCAAGAACAAAGTATCCAAGAGCAAAACAAGGCCTCGGCAAGAGGAGCTTGCCGAGAAGGAGACAAGACCCCGGCAAGAGGAGCTTGCCGGGAAGGAGACAAGGCCCCGGCAAGAGGAGCTTGCCGGGAGGGAAACGAGACCCCGGCAAGAGGAGCTTGCCGGGAAGACCAACCAAAGCATTTCAAGAAGATCACTGCGGTGCGCTACGCGCCCCGACAAGACCCAGTGAGCGACAAGCTCCCGGACGCGACAAGGCAACATCCGCGGCAAGCTACTACCCCGCAGCCCGCGCTCCAGCTCACCCACCAACGTGTCGCCCTGGGACCATTCCTGGCGTACATGGCGGGAGGCTGTGCAGCCAGGGGCATGCGGTGGCAAGCAGGCGCTGACAAGGAGCCATCGTGGCAAACGGTGGCGCCCCTGACGGTCCCTTTCCGCCCCGTCTAAGCGACACAGACAGGCATTTAATGCCTTTGTCCCCTGCCGTCAGGGTTAGGTAGGATACGACAGTTGCAGGCGGTGGCGCCAACTACCACCCCTTTTACATTTTTGCCCCCACCTCTGTTGCCACCTGTTGGTAACCCCTTAGACATATAAAAGGAGGCCCATGCGCAACAGTGGGGGGGAGGACAGCCATTCTCACGCTCGGCCTCGCCAGCTGCTTGAGTGTACTGTAGCACTCACCGCTCCCGAGCCAAAACTCAATACAACCACCAAAGCAGGAGTAGGGTTTTACGCATCCGTGCGGCCCGAACCTGGGTAAATCGACTGTCTCGCTCGTGTGTTTCACCTCGATCTGCTCTTTGTGCATCCACCGCCCCCTGCCGAACCAAAAGGGGCTCGGTCCGCCAATCCCCATAGGTGTGCCAGGGATCAGACACCCCCGACACTATGATAGATCCCCTATACTTGTGGGTCCTAAAGACTCTTTTCTGGCGCCGTTGCCGGGGAGTGAAGTGCCTTTGGTAGGTGGAATTTGGTAAGGAAAAATTTATATAGTGTGCTGAAATTTACTGTCACTTGTTACTATGGAACATAATCCTTTGAGGGGCTTGTTCGGGGTATCTTCACCCCGACCAGTAGAGCAAAGAGTTGCTTCTCAACCTATTGAACCTACTGAAAATGTTTACTTTGAAATTCCTTTGGGTATGATATAGAAACTGCTAGCTAATCCTTTTACAGGAGATGGAACATTACATCCTGATTTGCACCTAATCTATGTGGATGAAGTTTGTGGATTATTTAAGCTTGCAGGTATGCCCGAGGATGTTATCAAGAAGAAGGTCTTCCCTTTATTTTTGAAGGGAAAGTCATTGACATGGTTTAGGCTATGTGATGATATGGGATCAAGGAACTACAACCAATTGAAATTGGAATTTCATCAGAAGTTTTATCCTATGCATCTTGTTCATCGTGACCGTAACTATATATATAATTTTTTGCCTCGCCAAGGATAAAGCATCTCTCAAGCTTGGGGGATGCTTAAGTAAATGTTATATTCATTCCCCAATCATGACCTCTCAAGAGAAATTATTATTCAAAATTGTTATGCTCGGCTTTCTCTCGATAATCGCTCCATGCTCGATACTTCTTGTATTGTCTCTTTTATGATGAAAAGAATTAAATACAAATCTGAAGATTGGGATCTCGACAAAGGTAAGGAGTCCGGTATAACACCTAAGTTTGATGGTGTTAAATATTTTATGGATACCGATGCTTGCCGTGAATTTGGCACTAAATATGGACTTGACTCTGAGATAGTAGCTTCTTTCTATGAATCCTTTGATACTCATGTTGACCTCCCTAAGGAGAAGTGGTTTAAATATAATCCTCCCATTGAAGTAAAAGTAGTTGCACCTATTAAAGTTGAAGAAAAGACTATCACTTATAAAGATCCTGTTGTTCCTACTACTTATATTGAGAAACCACCTTTCCTTGTTAGAATAAAGAATCATTCTAAAGCTTTAACTGTGGTTTGTAAAAGTAATACCAGAACACCTACACCCTCTGGGAAAATTAAAGTTGAACCTAGTATTGCTATGGTTAAAGATCTCTTGGCTGATAATATTGATGGGCATGTTATTTACTTATGTGATGACGCTGCTAGAATTGCTAGACCTGACACTAAAAATAAACATAGACCTATTGTAGGCATGCATGTTATTTCTGTTAAAATAGGAGATCATTGCTATCATGGCTTATGTGATATGGGTGCTAGTGCAAGTGCAATACCTCATTCCTTATATAAAGAAATTATGCATGATATTGCACCTGCTGAGATAGAGGAAATTGATGTTACAATTAAGTCTGCTAATAGAGACACTATTTCACCAGTTGGGATTGTTAGAGATGTTGAAGTCTTGTGTGGGAAAGTGAAATATCATGCTGATTTTCTTGTTCTTGGTTCCCCACAAGATAACTTTTGTCCCATTATATTTGGTAGACCCTTCTTGAATATTGTTAATGCTAAGATAGACTGCAAAAAGGATGTTGTTACTATTGGTTTGGGGGATATGTCTCATGAGTTTAATTTTGCTAAATTTCGTAGATAACCCCATAATAAAGAATTGCCTAGTAAAGATGAAATTATTGGTATTGCTTCTATTGTCGTGCCTCCTAATGATCCTTTAGAACAATATTTGCTCGACCATGAAAATGATATGTTTATGAATGAAAGAACGGAAATAGATGAAGAATTCTTTAAACAGGGCCCTATTTTGAAACACAACTTGCCTGTTGAAATTCTAGGGGATCCTCCTCCACCCAAGGGTGACCCCGTGTTTGAGCTTAAACCTTTACATGATACTCTTAAATATGCTTATCTTGATGAGAAACAGATATATCATGTTATTATTAGTGCTAACATTTCATAGCATGAAGAAAAGAAATTATTGAAAACTCTCAAGAAGCACCGTGCTGCTATTGGATATACTCTTGATGATCTTAAGGGCATTAGTCCCACTCTATGCCAGCACAAAATAAAATTGGAGAAAGACACAAAACTGGTTGTTGATCACCAACGACGGTTAAATCCTAAGATGAAAGAAGTGGTAAGAAAAGAAATACTAAAGCTTCTGGAGGCAGGTATAATTTATCCCGTTGCTGATAGTCAGTGGGTATGTCATGTCCATTGTGTCCCTAAGAAGGGAGGTATTACTGTTGTTCCTAATGATAAAGATGAACTGATCCCACAAAGAATTGTTACAGGTTATAGAATGGTAATTGATTTCCACAAATTAAATAAAGCTACTCAAAAGGATCATTACCCTTTACCTTTTATTGATCAAATGGTAGAAACATTATCCAAACATACACAATTTTTCCTTCTAGATGGTTATTCTGGTTTCTCTCAAATACCTGTGTCAAAAGAGGATCAAGAAAAGACAACTTTTACCTGCCCTTTCGGTACCTTTGCTTAAAGACGTATGCCTTTTGGTTTATGCAATGCACCTGCTACCTTTCAAAGGTGTATGACTGATATATTCTCCGACTTTTATGAAAAGATTGTTAAGGTATTCATGGATGATTTTTCTGTATATGGAACTTCCTTTGATGATTGCTTAAGCAACCTTGATCGAGTTTTGCAGAGATGTGAAGAAACTAATCTTGTCTTGAATTGGGAGATGTGCCACTTTATGGTTAATGAAGGTATTGTCTTGGGGCATAAAATTTCTGAAAAAGGTATTGAAGTTGATAAAGCTAAAGTTGATGCTATTGAAAAGATGTCGTGTCCTAAGGATATCAAAGGAATAAGAAGTTTCCTTGGTCATGCCGGTTTTTATAGGAGGTTCATTAAGGACTTATCAAAAATCTCCAACCTCTGACTAATCTCTTCCAAAAGGATATTCCTTTTGTCTTTGATGATGATTGTGTAGAAGCATTTGAAATACTTAAAAAAGCTTTGATTTCTGCACATATTGTTCAGCCACCTGATTGGAATTTACCCTTTGAAATTATGTGTGATGCTAGTGATTATGCTGTAGGGGCTGTTTTAGGACAAAGGGTTGATAAGAAATTAAATGTTATCCAATATGCTAGTAAAACTCAAGACAGTGCCCAAAGAAATTATGCTACTACCGAAAAGGAATTTCTAGCAGTTGTGTTTGCTTGTGATAAGTTCAGACCATATATAGTTGATTCTAAAGTAACTGTTCACACTGATCATGCTACTATTAAATATCTTATGGAAAAGAAAGATGCTAAACCTAGACTTATTAGATGTGTTCTCTTGCTTCAAGAATTTGATTTGCATATTATTGATAGAAAGGGAGATGAGAACCCCGTTGCAAACAACTTGTCTAGGTTAGAGAATGTTCTTGATGACCCACTACCTATTGATGATAGCTTTCATGATGAACAATTATCTATCATAAATGCTTCTCGTACTGCTCCATGGTATGCTAATTATGCTAATTAAATTGTTGCTAGATTTATACCACCTAGTTTCACATACCAGCAAAAGAAAAAGTTCTTCTATGATTTAAGACATTACTTCTGGGATGACCCACACCTTTATAAAGAAGGAGTAGATGGTGTCATTAGACGTTGTGTACCTCAACATGAACAGGAACAGATCCTAAGCAAGTGTCACTCTGAGGCTTAAGGAGGACACCATGCTGGAGATAGAACTACACATAAGGTATTGCAATCCGGTTTTTATTGGCCTGCTCCCTTCAAGGATGCCCGTAAGTTTGTTTTGTCTTGTGATGAATGTCAAAGAAGTGGTAATATTAGTAGACGTCAAGAAATGCATATGAATTATTCACTTGTTATTGAACCATTTGATGTTTGGGGCTTTGATTATATGGGACCTTTTCCTACCTCTAATGGATATACTCATATTTTAGTTGTTGTTGATTACGTTACTAAGTGGGTAGAAGTTATTCCAACTAGTAGTGTTGATCATAACACCTCTATTAAGATGCTTAAATAAGTTACTTTTCCGAGGATTGGAGTCCCTAGATATTTAATGACTGATGGTGGTTCACATTTTATTCATGGTGATTTTCGTAAGATGCTTGCTAAGTATGATGTTAATCATAGAATTGCATCTCCATATCATCGACAGTCTAGTGGTCAAGTAGAATTGAGTAATAGAGAGCTTAAATTAATTTTGCAAAAGACTGTTAATAGATCTGGAAAGAATTGGTCCAAGAAACTTGATGATGCATTATGGGCATATAGGACTGCATATAAAAATCCTATGGGTATGTCTCCGTATAAGATGGTTTATGGAAAACCATGTCACTTACCTCTCGAACTAGAGCATAAGGCATATTGGGCCATTAAAGAGCTCAATTATGATTTCAAACTTGCCGGTGAGAAGAGGCTTTTTGACATTAGCTCACTGGATGAATGGAGAACCCAAGCCTATGAGAATGCCAAACTATTTAAAGAAAAAGTTAAAAGATGGCATGACAAAAGGATACAAAAACATGAGTTTAATGTAGGTGATTATGTATTGTTATACAACTCTCGTTTAAGATTTTTTGCGGGAAAACTCCTCTCTAAATGGGAAGGTCCTTACGTCACCGAGGAGGTCTATCGTTCCGGTGCCATATAAATCAACAACTTCGAAGGCACAAATCCGAGGGTGGTGAACGGTCAAAGAATCAAACATTATATCTCAGGTAATCCCATAAATGTTGAAACTAATGTTATTGAAACCTTAAACCCGGAGGAATACATAAGGGACACTTTCCAAAATGTTTCAGACACCGAAAGGGAATAGGTATGTGGTACGGTAAGTAAACCGACTCCAAAACAGTTCCAATAGCATTTTTTCTCTGTTTTGGAATATTTAAGAAAATAGGAAAATAAGAAGCAGTCCGGGAAGGACACGAGGCGTCCACGAGGGTGGAGGGCGCGCCCTACCCCCTAGGCGCGCCCCCTTGCCTCGTGGGCACCTCGTGTGCTCTCCGGACTCCGTTTTCTTGCACAATACTTCTTTTGGTCGGTAAAAAATCATTATATAATCTCCCGAAGGTTTTGACCACCATATCACGCAAATATCCCCTGTTTTGTTTCGAGCTGCTTTTTGCCAGGGTTGTCAGGGCCGGGCATCATGTCGTCTCCCTCCTCCTCCAACAATGAGGGCGACGATGCTTAGCTAATGAAGATAGAGCTGAAGAGAGAAGAGCCCGTAGAGATCAACAGGGATGATGGGATCAAGAAGGCCATGGAGGATCAAGTTCCGGCAGTAGTAGACGAAGAAATCTTTCAACCTCATCATAATCTCTTTACCCCTACGGAGATTGAAGCTTTTAAGATGATTGAGCAAGCTCACATTCAAAACAAGTATCTCACAAGTGAAAATATTTTGTTGAAGGAGCATACCGTCGCACTCAATGGCATTATCCGCAAATTGGAGGACCTCCTACGCTCGATGTGCGACTATCCATCATCACCAACACCTTCTTCGCCAACAAAGAAGAACTATGGGCACTCCCCTTGGCAACTGCCAAGCATGGGAGAGTGCCCCGGTATCGTATCACCATCACACTTTTATCTTTACCGTTTTTCTTAGTCCGATCCTTTTGGTAATATCTTGATCTAGTAGAATAAAGTTTTAGTATGATCTAGTTTTGAGTTTTTCTTTATGATCCTTCTATGTAATCGAGTCCATGAGCTATATATAATAAAGATTAGTGTTGAGTCAAGGGCTTGATTATCTTGCTATGATCCTGAGGGAACAAAAATAAAAGAGAAAGAATAAAAAGAAATAAAGAGATCATATGGATCTTATGGAGAGTAATGACTTCACATATAAAGAGTATGATGAATAAAAGTTGTTGAGAATTGACAAACATAGCTTTGGTCATCGTTGCAATTAATAGGAAGTAATAAAGAAAGAGAGGTTTTCACATATAAATATTCTATCTTGGACATATTTTATGATTGTGAGCACTCATTAAAATATGACATGCTAAAGAGTTGATGTTGGACAAGGAAGACAACGTAATGGGTTATGTTTTCTTATATCCAAAATAAATTATATTGTCATGGATCATCCAACATGTTGAGCTTTCCTTTCCCTCTCATGCTAGACAAATTCTTTGCACCAAGTAGAGATACTACTTGTGCTTCCAAATATCCTTAAACCCAGTTTTGCCATAAGAGTCCACCATATCTACCTATGAATTGAGTAAGATCCTTCAAGTAAGTTGTCATTGTTGCAAGCAATCAAAATTGCTCTCTAAATATGTATGAATTATTAGTGTGGAGAAAATAAGCTTTATACAATCTTGTGATGTGGAAGAAATGAAAGCGACGGACTTCATAATAAAGGTCCATATCACAAGTGGCAATATAAAGTGACGTTCTTTTGCATTAAGATTTTGTGCATCCAACCATTAAAGTACATGACAACCTCTGCTTCCCTCTGCGAAGGGCCTATCTTTTATTCATGTCTTATACTTCATGCAAGAGTCACGGTGATCTTCACCTTTCCTTTTTACATTTTATCCTTTGGCAAGCACAATGTGTTGGAAAGATCCTGATATATATAGCTAATTGGATGTGAGTTTTCATGAACTATTATTGTTGACATTACCCTTGAGGTAAAAGGTTGGGAGGCAAGACTATAAGCCCCCCTCTTTCTTTGTGTCTGACTAAAACTTCATACCCATAAATATTGCGTGAGTGTTAGCAATAGTGAAAGACTAAATGATGGTTGAGTATGTGGACTTGCTAAAAAGCTCTTATATTGACTCTTTCCTATGTTATGATAAATTGCAATTGCTTCAATGACGGAGATTATAGTTTGTTGGTTCTCAATGAAGTTTCTGATTCATACTTGAAATTGTGAATGAATTGTTACTTTAGGATAAGAAATCATATGACTATATTTATATATGTTGCTGTTATAAGAATGATCATGATGCCTTCATGTCTATATTTTATTTTATCGACACCTCTATCTCTAAACATGTGGACATATTTTTCGATATCGGCTTTCGCTTGAGGACAAGCGAGGTTAAAGCTTGGGGGAGTTGATACGTCCATTTTGCATCATGCTTTTATATTGATATTTATTGCATTATGGGCTGTTATTACACATTATGTCACAATACTTATGCCTATTCTCCCTTATTTTACAAGGTTTACATGAAGAGGGAGAATGTCGGCAGCTGGAATTCTAGGCTGGAAAAGGAGCAAATATTAGAGACTTATTCTGCTCAACTCCAAAACTCCTGAAACTTCAAGGGAGCAAGTTTCAGAATATATAAAAAATATTGGGTAAAGGAAGTACCAGAGAGGGGCCACCCGCCATCCACGAGGGTGGGGGCGCGCCCTACCCCCTGGGCGCGCGCCCCTGCCTCGTGGGCCCCCTAGCAGCCCTCTGATGCCCATCTTTGGCTATATGGAGTCTTTCGTCCTGGAAAAATCATAAGCAAGCTCACGGGATGAAACTCCACCGCCACGAGGCGGAACCTTGGCGGAACCAATGTAGGGCTCCGGCGGAGCTGTTCTATAGGAGAAACTTCCCTCCGGCATGGGGAAATCATCACCATCGATCCTCTCATCTGGAGGGGGCCAATCTCCATCAACATCTTCACCAGCACCATTTCATCCCAAACCCTAGTTCATCTCTTGTATCCAATCTTTGTCCTAAAACCTCAGATTGGTGCCTGTGGGTTGCTAGTAGTGTTGATTACTCCTTGTAGTTGATGCTAGTTGGTTTATTCAGTGGAAGATCATATGTTCAGATCCTTTATGAATATTAATACCCCTCTGATTATGAACATGAATATGATTTGTGAGTAGTTACGTTTGTTCCTGAGGACATGGGAGAAGTCTTGCTATAAGTAGTCATGTGAATTTGATATTCGTTCGATATTTTGATGAGATGTATGTTGTGTTTCCTCTAGTGGTGTCATGTGAACGTCGACTACATGACACTTCACCATTGTTTGGGGCTAGAGGAAGGCATTGGGCAGTAATAAGTAGATGATGGGTTGCTAGAGTGACAGAAGCTTAAACCCTAGTTTATGAGTTGCTTCGTAAGGGGCTGATTTGGATCCATATGTTTCATGCTATGGTTAGGTTGACCTTAATACTTCTTTTGTAGTTGCGGATGCTTGCAATAGGGGTTAATCATAAGTGGGATGCTTTTCCAAGGAAGGACAGTACCCAAGCACCAGTCCACCCGCATACAAAATTATCAAAGTACCGAACGCGAATCATATGAACGTAATGAAAACTAGCTTGACGATAATTCCCATGTGTCCTCGGGAGCGCTTTCCTTCATATAACAGTTTGTCCAGGCTTTTCCTTTGCTACAAAAAGGATTGGGCCATCTTGCTGCACCTTATTTACTTTTATTACTTGTTACCTATTACAAATTATCTTATCACAAAACTATCTGTTACCGATAATTTCAGTGCTTGCAAAGAATACCTTACTGAAAACTGCTTATCATTTCCTTCTGGTCCTCATTGGGTTCGACACTCTTACTTATAGAAAGGACTATGATAGATCCCTATACTTGTGGGTCATCATGTACTAATTGCTAGTATAACCTGAACCGACTTTATGCGTCGCTACAGCGAGACAATCTCGTTGTTATCAAGTCCTTGAATTTGTTATAAGCAACAGGTCGAGTTTTATGGATAACACATTTTTATCTGTATCAGTTTATAGTTCAATTAATATTTTTTAGACTTTAAGTCTTCCAGAGGGTTTATCAAGATCTAGTATTGAATCATTTATATGGATACTATCTTGGATTATTTTGGCATTTAGCCAATTACAAAGTCAAAGCCCATCAACTACCTTGTGTATTGTAGGTATATTGTTGTTTGACAACAATATATCGTTTGGCTACCTATGAGGTTTGATACGTCTCCGTTGTATCTATAATTTTTTATTGTTTCATGCCAACATTATACAACTTTTATACACTTTTGGCAACATTCTATATGACTTATTTGGACTAACATGTTGATCTAGTGCCCAATGCCAGTTCATGTTTGTTGCATGTTTTTGTCTCGCAGAAAATCCATATCAAACGAAGTCCAAATGCGATAAAAATTTACGGAGAATTATTGTGGAAAATATGTGATTTTTTGGAGGTGGAATCAACGCAAACGGGGGCCCTCCTCGTAAGACAGTTGGGGCCCTTCTTCTGGCACAAGAAAGATAATTTGTGGAAAAAATCGTGTAAAAATTTCAGCGCAATTGGAGTTACAGATCTCCAGGAATTTAAGAAAGGGTGAAGGGCCAGATCTGAAAAACGTAGAACAGAAGAGAACAAAGAGGGAGATCCAATCTTGGAGGGGCTCCCGCCCCTCAGCCACCATGGAGGCCATGTGAGAAGGAGGAGGGTGCTCTCTCCACCTCTCTCCTGGTGGCGTCGGAGTGCCGCCGGGGCAAGGATCGTGACGGCGATCTACATCAACAATCTTGCTACCGTCAACACCAACTCTCTCTCCCCCTCTATGCAGCGGTGTAACACCTCTTCTCCCCACTGTAATCTCTACTAAAACATGGTGCTCAACTCCATATATTATTTCCCAATGATATTTGCTATCCTATGATGTTTGAGTTGATCTGGTTTGTCCTATGGGTTAATCATGATCTTGGTTGGTATGATTGTATATTTTATTTATGGTGTTGTCCTACGGTTCCCTCTGTGTCACGCAAATGGAGGGGGCCCCACTATAGGGTGTTGCAATATGTTCATGGTTTGCTTATTGTCCGTGTTGCGGGGGTGACAACAGCCTAAACGCGGATAAGTGGGTTATGGCGTATGGGAGTAAAGAGGACTTGATACTTAATGCTATTTTTGGGTTTTATGACCTTAATGATCTTTAGTAGTTGTGGATCCTTGCAAGTGGTCCAATCATAAGTGCATATGATCCAAGTAGAGAAAGTATGTTAGCTCATGCCTCTCCCTCATATAAAATTGCAGGAATGATTACCGGTACTTGTTATCGATTGCCTAGGGACAAATGACTTTCTTGTTGACAAAAGCTATCCACTTTTATTACCTTGCAATTTATTCATAGTTTTATTCTTGCAAAGTACTCATAGTTTTATTCTTGCAAAATAGTTTCATACTTGTATTAGGTAAAGCAAATGTGAAGTGTGCGTAGAGTTGTATCGGTGGTCGATAGAACTTGAGGGAATATGTGTTCTACCTTTAGCTCCTTGTTGCGTTCGACACTCTTATTTATCGAAGAAGTCTACAAACAACCCCCTATACGTGTGGGTTATCAAGACCTTTTTCTGGCACCGTTGCGGGGGAGCAATAGTGTAGGGTGAATATTCTCATGTCTGCTTGTTTGCTTTATCACTAAGTAGATTTTATTTCCGGTTCTAAGTTGTTCTCTATCTTTAGTTATGGATATGGAACACGAAACACCAAAAAATTAGTTGTACTTGCTACGCATGGAGATGGGGAACCTCCTAAAACCCTCGATGGTCGTTATGTTAAAAATATTATGCACTACTTTGATAATCCTGAGAAAACCCAATTTAACTATAATGGGGGTAACATTGGATCAATGTGAATACTTTAGGGATTGTCGCTTGACACAAAAAGGGAAACTACTATGGGATCAAATTGATATGTTGCATTGGTACGCTTGGAATCTATGCCACAGATATGATTATACTTGTTGTTCTAGGATGAATGCTCCACACCTTCCCTTTTCATGCAAATTTAATGATAATGAAACCTTGGCTTATTATGCTAATGGTATATATGATTATTATGATGTGGAACGAATAGAAGAATTTGTTGCTTTTAAGGGTGCTTATGAAATTGAATCTTTGTTTTTAAAGTATGAAGCTTTTGATGATGATGTTTATAGACCTAAAAAATTTTCCATCCTTAAATATTGCTATGAAAATTATGAATACAATTCCGATATTGATATATTTATTGAGAAAGTCTCGGCTATCCAAGAAGAGACTAATATTTTGCAGGAGTCTATGGAAGAAGAAATTGATGAAACTGTGAGCTCATTGGATGAAAAAGATGACGAGGAGAGCGAAGAACAAAAGGAGGAAGAGCAGATTAGCCACCCGTGCCCACCTTCTAATGAGAGTAACTCTTTAACTCATACATTATTTAATTTCCCTTCATGCTTACTGTAGGATGAATATTACGATAATCTCTATGATCCCATTGATTCGTTTGAAATATCCCTTTTGATGCACTAGATGCTTGCTATGCTTGTGGCCATGATGCCAATATGAATTATGATTATGCAGATGAACTTTCTATTGTTCCTTATGTTAAGAATGAAATTGTTGCTATTGCACCCACACATGATAGTCCTATTATCGTTTTGAATTCTCCAAACTACACTATATCGGAGAAGTTTGCTCTTATTAAGGATTACATTAATGGGTTGCCTTTTACTATTGCACATGATAATTTTGATGAATATAATATGCATGTGCTTGCTTCTCCTACTTGCAATTATTATGAGAGAGGAACTACATCTCTGCATCTCTATGTTTCCAACACGATAAAAATGCAAGAAACTGCTTATGTTATGCATTGGCCTTTACTTGATGTGCATGAATTTTTCTTATATGACATGCTGATGCATAGGAAGAGAGTTAGACTTCGTGATTGCATGATATATGTTGCTTTGTGCTCACTACTAAATGCCAAATCATTGTTAATTAAAATTGGCTTTGATATACCTTGGGATCTGGGTGGATCCTTTACTTGAGCACTTTATGCTTAGCTTAATGGCTTTAAAGATAGCGTTGTCAGGGAGACAACCCGGAAGTTTTAGAGAGTCATTTATTTCTGTTGAGTGCTTTTATAAAGTTTAAAAACAACAAAAATATAGAGGGGAACTTAAAACTTCACAAAAAGAAAAGTGAAAGTGAGAGGGATGAGCATTGTGAAAGTGGGAGCTAGCCTTGAACTTTGTTCATGCCCATGGAAACTTTGTGAATCTTAATTACAGAAACTTCTCAACAAAAATAATTATCCCCTTGTACAAATCCTTTGTATTGTAAAATTATTGTGCCGAGATTTACCTTTAGGGTGATTAGATTGCTTGTTGGTATGTGTGGTGAAAAACAGAAGCTTTGGCTGTAGTGCGTGATTTTACATTTTTTACTGGAACATCGAAAGTTTCTGAAACATTTTGTAAAGTATTTCCATACAAATTTTGTATTTATTTCCTAATTTTTCAGAATTTTTGGAGTACCACAAGTATGGTAGATGTTCAGATTGCTACAGACTGTCCTGTTTAAGACAGATTTTTTTGATGCATTGTTTTGCTTGTTTTGATGAAACTACTGATTCTATCGATGGTATAAGCCATGGAAAAGTTATAGTACAGTAGCTAAAATGCAAAAAAAAAATATGAATTTGTTTTCAATAGTACTTAGAGTAGAGATTTGCTTTATTATACTAACGGATCTTACCGAGCTTTCTGTTCAGTTTTGTGTGGATGAAGTGATCAAAGATCGAGGAGGTCTTGACATGAGGAGAAGGAGGAGAGGCAAGAGCTCAAGCTTGGGTATGCCCAAGGAACCCCAAGTAAATATTCAAGGAGACTCAAGCGTCTAAGCTTGGGGATGCCCTGGAAGGCATCCCATCTTTCTTCAACAAGTATCGGTATATTTTTGTTCTCGTTCGTTCATGTGATATGTGTGAATCTTGGAGCGTCTTTTGTGTTTATTTTTCATTTTTATTTTATGCACCATGCTGGTATGAGATTTTCCATGGTTGATTTATAGAATGCTCATTGCACTTCACTTATATCTTTTGGGTGTGGCTTTATAGAATGCTTCATGTGCTTCACTTATATCATTTGAAGTTTGGATTGCCTATTTCTCTTCACATAGAAAACCATTGTTTGTAGAATGCTCTTTTGCTTCCCTTATGTTTATTAGAGCATGGTATTTTGTATAAAGAATTAAACTCTCATGCTTCACTTATATCTATTTAGAGAGTCAACAGGAATTGGTCAATTGCATGGTTAGTCATAAAATCCTACATAAAACTTGTGGATCACTGAATATGATATGTTTGATTCCTTGCAATGGTTTTGCGATATAGAGATGGAATATGTGGGAGGTACTAGTAAACGGTTGTGGTTAGTAAGAATATTGGTGTTAAGGCTCATGATTCTCGAAGCATGCACGTATAGTCTCTCGTTATGCTATGAAGTTGGAGCATGATTTATTATTGATTGTCTTCCTTATGAGTGGCGGTCGGGGACGGGCGATGGTCTTTTCCTACCAATCTATACCCCTAGGGGCATGTGTATTAGTACTTTGCTTCGAGGGCTAATAAACTTTTGTAGTAAGTATATGAGTTCTTTATGAGTAATGTGAGTCCATGGATTATATGCACTCTTACCTTTCCGCAATTTGCTAGCCCCTACGGTACCGTGCATTGCCCTTTCTCACCTCGAGATGTGGTGCAAACTTCGTAGATGCATCCAAACCCCGTGATATGATACGCTCTATCACACATAAGCCTTATTATATCTTCCTATTATGGCCTTTCCGTAGCCGTTTTGAGATATATTGCCATGCAACTTCCACCGTCTCCATTTTGATGACCTGAGCATTCATTGTCATGTTGATTTTGCATGATCATAAGATAGCTAGCATGATATTTCCATGGTTTGTCCATTTTTTGATATCGTTGTTATGCTAGATGATTACACATCCTGGTAGACTGCTAGAGGATTTCATATAGAGACATATTTTGTTCTAGGTATCAAGTTGTAATTTTTATTTCTTTTGAGTTATAAGTAAATAGAAGTGTGATGATCATCATTATTAATTATTAGAGCATTTCCAGTGAGGAGGGATGATGGAGACTATGGTTCCCCCACAAGTCGGTACGAGACTTTGTACAATGAGAGAAAAAAAAGGAAAAAGGAAAGAAAAAGAAAAAAAAAAGGGTCATTGTTTCTATCCTTTACCACACTTGTGCTTCAAAGTAGCACCATGTTTTTCATATAGAGAATCTCCTATTTAATCACTTTCATATTCTAGTGGGAAGTTTTCATTATAGAACTTAGCTTGTATATTCCGATGATGGGCTTCCTCAAATGCCCAAGGTCTTCATGAGCAAGCAAGTTGGATGCACACCCACTTAGTTTTCATATTAAGTTTTCATACACTTATAGCTCTTAGTGCATCCGTTGTATGGCAATCCATACTCCTCACGTTGATATAAATTGATGGGCATCTCCATAGCCCGTTGGTTACACTACAAAAAAGACACATCCGTGACATTTTGGGCCGAACGAATTTTTTTCTATCATACATATGACACTTCTATGACGATAATTGTGACAAAACCCGGTATCATCATAGATGTGGTGGGCTCCTACTTCTATGACAAAAAATCATGACAGAAAATGGGCTTTTCGTCCTGGGCGGGCCGGAGACGCAGCTGCATGACATTCTTTGGGCCGTCTATGACGGAAAAAACCATGCTAGAAGCGAGGGCGAGGAAAATTTCGGGGAGTTCCCAGTTACGGTGGGAGGTCAGGGGCCGAGTGATGCGCGTTTCTCTCGTACACGTACGCGCGTGTGTGCGAGGCGTTGGCTCTAACTGAACCCGAGCGAGGCGTTGGGCTCTAACTGAACCCGAGTGATTGCACTGCAGGCTACGCATTACTGAACCCGAGCGATCGATCGATGGCTGTTACTGAACCCGATCGAGCGATTCCTTCGCTACTGCTGCTAGCTGAAGCCGATCGATGCTGCCTCTGGATGAACAGTGAGCGTTGTGGGTGGGTTTGGATGAACATTTCCCGGTGGGGGTGGATGAACAGGACCCCGTGGTGTTGCCTCTCGATGAACAGGACCCCGATCGATCGAGCCGGTTGGGGCTGGATGACAGGACCACCCTGTGGAGGGCAGGATGAACAGTAGACGGTGGAGGGCAGGATGAACTGTAGCCCGTGGAGGGGTGGTTGAACAGGAGCCCGTGGAGAGGGCTGGTTGAACAGTAGCCGGTGGAGTAGCGCGCGGTGGAGGCTGGATGAACAGGAGCCCGTGGATGAACAGTCGCAGGTGGAGGCTGGAGGAGGTCGACGGTGGATGAACAGTAGCTCGTGGAGACTGGAGGGGGTAGACGGTGGAGATGAACAGTATCTCGTGGAGTCCCGTTTTAAGGTACGCCACACCCCTCCCTATGAACAGGACCCCCGTTTCAACCGTAGCGCTCCAACACAAGTCCGTTTCGTCCGTTTTATGGTACGCCACACCCCTCCCGATGAACAGGACCCCCGTTTCAACCGTAGGAGGTCTGTTTCCTCCGTTTTGCGGTACGCCAGACCCCGCCCGATCAACAGGACCCCGTTCCGAACGTAGGAGGTCTGTTTCCTCCGTTGTGCGGTACGCCAGGCCTCGTTTCCATCGCATGTTCCGTCCAAGCCCTCCCAATGAACACAAACATGCATTCCGTTCCGAGCCAGCCGGTTGGCTCCCGCGCGTTCTGTTGCCTCCCCATGAACACGATGCATTTCGTTGCCTCTCCATGAACACGATGCATTCCGTTGCCTCCCCATGAACACGACGACACTATTTCTCTGTTCTGACCCAGCCATGTACACGAGCCCTGGCCGTACGTATGCGCGAGTAGGCGTTCGAGACCCCGCCCGTATGTACACATACATGGCCGTATTTTCTTTCTTGCACCCTGGCCGCTGTACGTACGTGTACATGCTACGTGCGCGCATCTACTATGACACGTGCGCGCCTCTACTACGACACGTGCGCGCCTCTACATCGACCAGTATGTACGTACACGTTCGCGACCAGAATGACAACGCTACGTACGCTTCGACCAGGTGGGTCCCGACTGTCAGGCACTTCCTTGCCTGCGAAGATGTAGCTGGTGGGTCCCAGCAGTCAGGGGGCAAATCATTTTTTTGCCCAGACGCACTTCCTTGTGTGCGAAGATGTAGCTGGTGGGTCCCAGCAGTCAGGGGGAACGTTTTTTTCGCGAAATACAGTGGCCCGTCCGGTGGGTCCCAGCTATCAGGTGGAGGAATCATTATTTTTCGCGTAATAAGGAGGCACTTCCTTGCTGCGGCCGTGAACCCAGTTGTCAGCCTCTCCACGTACAGTCCACGTCCGATGGAAGTCGTTCCTTTACCACGTTGACCATGCCGCGCCGAGAGCACCAGGGCGGTGGACGACGGCGAGGTCTAGGAAAGGGACGACACGGAGGCAGTTGTTTCCCACGCGGAGGAGAGTACGACTGTATGAGGGTTTACTGGTTCGTCTGCCGTCGCCGGAGAATAACAGCAGGTGTGGGTGAGTAGAGGGATGGCTAGGCCAGCGATGGGAGTACGGTCGGGCGGTGAGGCCTGCGTGGCAGCACAGCCGGCCGCAAGGAGGAGGGAGCAGGCAGTCCCGTCGGTGCTTGTTTGAGCGGCTGGAGCAGGAAGAGCAGCGATTGAAGAGCACGATGGTCGTTGGATGGACATCCAACAGTCAGTGCTTGTCGACCGTCGTGCTTGTGCGTCAACCTTTTTTCAGGAAAGCCTCAAATCTGTGGAAAACAGCATACAACCCATCTGCCATTATTTCTAATAATTTACAGACCATTTGCTAATTCTTAAGGTTTTTTTTTGGAGCCCATATTCTTTTTGTTAGCATTACAGCCCATATTGTGGCAACGGTTAAAAAATTATACGAAATTTTGCATATTTCAGTGCGGTCCGAACTGTTTTTAATCCCGAAATTTCGACTCACATTCAAATTGATTATAAAACTAAATGTATATCAATATAAAATCCAACAAATTATCCACGCATAAAAATTAATGTAATTTAAATCTTGAAATGAAAAAAAGATATTTGAAACTAATTGCCGGTTTGATGTGTTTTAAAAATGTACAACCCATTTCTCATTACTGATGGGCCATTTTCTCGGCCAGCCGAATGAAAGCTCTCCTCGTCTTGAAAGATTTGCAGCCCAACGGGCCTGACAAAGCGACTTACTTGGCAAATCACAAAAAAACTGGGTTGTGGCCATGGAACCATCTGTCGGCCTCTCCACGTACAGTACTCTTCCGATGGAAGTCGTTCCTTGACCACGTTGACCACGCTGCGCGGAGAGCACCACGGCGGTGGATGAAGGAAATATGCCCTAGAGGCAACAATAAAGATATTATTTATTTCCTTATATCATGATAAATGTTTATTATTCATGCTAGAATTGTATTAACCGAAAACATAATACATGTGTGAATACATAGAAAAACAAAGTGTCACTAGTATGCCTCTACTTGACTAGCTCATTAATCAAAGATGGTTATGTTTCCTAACCATGGACAAAGAGTTGTCATTTGATTAACAGGATCACATCATTAGTTGAATGATCTGATTGACATGACCCATTCCACTGGCTTAGCACCTGATCGTTTAGTATGTTGCTATTGCTTTCTTCATGACTTATACATGTTCCTATGACTATGAGATTATGTAACTCCCGTGTGCCGGAGGAACACTTTGTGTGCTACCAAACGTCACAACGTAACTGGGTGATTATAAAGGTGCTCTACAGGTGTCTCCAAAGGTACATGTTGGGTTGACGTATTTCGAGATTAGGATTTGTCACTCCGATCATCGGAGAGGTATCTCTGGGCCCTCTCGGTAATGCACATCACTTAAGCCTTGCAAGCATTGCAACTAATGAGTTAGTTGCGGGATGATGTATTACGGAACGAGTAAAGAGACTTGCCGGTAACGAGATTGAACTAGGTATTGGATACCGATGATCGAATCTCGGGCAAGTAGCATACCGATGACAAAGGGAACAACGTATGTTGTTATGCGGTCTGACCGATAAAGATCTCCGTAGAATATGTAGGAGCCAATATGGGCATCCAGGTCCCGCTTTTGGTTATTGACCGGAGACGTGTCCCGGTCATTTCTACATTGTTCTCGAACCGTAGGGTCCGCACGCTTAAAGTTACAATGATAGTTTCATTATGAGTTTATGTATTTTGATGTACCGAAGGTTGTTCGGAGTCCCGGATATGATCACGGACATGACGAGGAGTCTCGAAATGGTCGAGACATAAAGATCGATATATTGGAAGCCTATATTTGGACATCGGAATCGTTCCAGGTGAAATCGGCATTTTACCGGAGTACCGGGGGTTACCGGAACCCTCCCCCCGGGGGGTTTATTGGGCCTACATGGGCCTTGAGGGAGAAGAGAGAAGGAAGCAGGAGGTGGCCGCGCGCCCCTCCCCTTCCTAGTCCGAATAGGACAAGGGAAGGGGGGCGGCGCCCCCCCTTTCCTTTCCCTCTTCCTCCTCTTTCCCCCTTCTCCTTCTCCAACTAGGAAAGAAGGGAGTCCTACTCCCGGTGGGAGTAGGACTCCCCCATGGCGCGCCTCTCCTAGGCCGGCCGCCCCCTCCCCTTGGCTCCTTTATATACGGGGGCAGGGGGGCACCCTAGAACACACAAGTTGATCTTTGTGATCGTTCCTTAGCCGTGTGCGGTGCCCCCCTCCACAATGTTACATCTCGATCATATTGTAGCGGTGCTTAGGCGAAGCCCTGCGACGGTTAAACATCAAGATCGTCACCACGCCGTCGTGCTGACGAAACTCCTCCCCGAAGCTTTGCTGGATCGGAGCCCGGGGTGCGTCATCGAGTTGTACGTGTGTCAAGAACTCGGAGGTGCCGGAGTAATGGTGCTTGGATCGGTTGGACCGGGAAGACGTACGACTACTTCCTCTACATTGCGTCAACGCTTCCGCTTCGGTCTACGAGGGTACGTAGACAACACTCTCCCCTCTCATTGCTATGCATCACCATGATCTTGCGTGTGCGTAGGAAATTTTTTGAAATTACTACGTTCCCCAACAGTGGCATCCGAGCCTAGGTTTTATGGTTTGATGTTATATGCACGAGTAGAACAGAAGTGAGTTGTGGGCGATATAGGTCATACTGCCTACCAGCATGTCATACTTTGGTTCGGCGGTATTGTTGGATGAAGCGGCCCGGACCGACATTACGCGTACGCTTACGCGAGACTGGTTCTACCGCTGTGCTTTGCACACAGGTGGCTGGCGGGTGTCAGTTTCTCCAACTTTAGTTGAACCGCGTGTGGCTACGCCCGGTCCTTGCGAAGGTTAAAACGGCATCAACTTGACAAACTATCGTTGTGGTTTTGATGCGTAGGTAAGATTGGTTCTTGCTTAAGCCCGTAGCAGCCACGTAAAACTTGCAGCAAACAAAGTAGAGGACGTCTAACTTGTTTTTGCAGGGAATGTTGTGATGTGATATGGTCAAGACATGATGCTAAATTTTGTTGTATGAGATGATCATGTTTTGTAACTGAGTTATCGGCAACTGGCAGGAGCCATATGGTTTTCGCTTTATTGTATGCAATGCAATCGCGCTGTAATGCTTTACTTTATCACTAAGCGGTAGCGATAGTCATGGAAGCATAAGATTGGCGAGACGACAACGATGCTACGATGGAGATCAAGGTGTTGCGCCGGTGACGATGGTGATCATGACGGTGCTTCGGAGATGGAGATCACAAGCACAAGATGATGATGGCCATATCATATCACTTATATTGATTGCATGTGATGTTTATCTTTTATGCATCTTATCTTGCTTTGATTGACGGTAGCATTATAAGATGATCTCTCACTAAATTATCAAGAAGTGTTCTCCCTGAGTATGCACCGTTGCCAAAGTTCGTCGTGCCCAGACACCACGTGATGATCGGGTGTGATAAGCTCTACGTCCATCTACAACGGGTGCAAGCCAGTTTTGCACACGCAGAATACTCGGGTTAAACTTGACGAGCCTAGCATATGCAAATATGGCCTCGGAACACGGAGACCGAAAGGTCGAGCGTGAATCATATAGTAGATATGATCAACATAATGATGTTCACCATTGAAAACTAATCCATTTCACGTGATGATCGGTTATGGTTTAGTTGATTTGGATCACGTGATCACTTAGAGGATTAGAGGGATGTCTATCTAAGTGGGAGTTCTTAAGTAATATGATTAATTGAACTTGAATTTATCATGAACTTAGTACCTGATAGTATCTTGCTCATGTATGTTTGATTGTAGATAGATGGCCCGTGCTGTTGTTCCGTTGAATTTTAATGCGTTCCTTGAGAAAGCAAAGTTGAAAGATGATGGTAGCAATTACACGGACTGGGTCCGTAACTTGAGGATTATCCTCATTGCTGCACAGAAGAATTACGTCCTGGAAGCACCGCTGGGTGCCAGGCCTGCTGCTGGAGCAACACTAGATGTTATGAACGTCTGGCAGAGCAAAGCTGATGACTACTCGATAGTTCAGTGTGCCATGCTTTACGGCTTAGAATCGGGACTTCAACGACGTTTTGAACGTCATGGAGCATATGAGATGTTCCAGGAGTTGAAGTTAATATTTCAAGCAAATGCCCGGATTGAGAGATATGAAGTCTCCAATAAGTTCTATAGCTGCAAGATGGAGGAGAACAGTTCTGTCAGTGAGCATATACTCAAAATGTCTGGGTATAATAATCACTTGATTCAGATGGGAGTCAATCTTCCAGATGATTGCGTCATTGACAGAATTCTCCAATCACTGCCACCAAGCTACAAGAGCTTCGTGATGAACTATAATATGCAAGGGATGAATAAGACTATTCCTGAGCTCTTCGCAATGCTCAAAGTTGCAGAGGTAGAAATCAAAAAGGAGCATCAAGTGTTGATGGTCAACAAGACCACTAGTTTCAAGAAAAAGGGCAAAGGGAAGAAGAAGGGGAACTTCAAGAAGAACAGCAAGCAAGTTACTGCTCAAGAGAAGAAACCCAAGTCTGGACCTAAGCCTGAAACTGAGTGCTTCTACTGCAAGTAGACTGGTCACTGGAAGCGGAACTGCCCCAAGTATTTGGCGGATAAGAAGGATGGCAAGGTGAACAAAGGTATATGTGATATACATGTTATTGATGTGTACCTTACTAGAGCTCGCAGTAGCACCTGGGTATTTGATACTAGTTCTATTGCTAATATTTGCTACTCGAAACAGGGACTATGGATTAAGCGAACACTGGCAAAGGACGAGGTGACGATGCACGTGGGAAATGGTTCCAAAGTCGATGTGATCACAGTCGGCACGCTACCTCTACATCTACCTTCGGGATTAGTATTAGACCTAAATAATTGTTATTTGGTGCCAGCGTTGAGCATGAACATTATATCTGGATCTTGTTTGATGCGAGACAGTTATTCATTTAAATCAAAGAATAATGGTTGTTCTATTTATATGAGTAATATCTTTTATGGTCATGCACCCTTGAAGAGTGGTCTATTTCTGATGAATCTCGATAGTAGTGATAAACATATTCATAATGTTGAAACCAAAAGATGCAGAGTTGATAATGATAGTGCAACTTATTTGTGGCACTGCCGTTTAGGTCATATCGGTGTAAAGCGCATGAAGAAACTCCATACTGATGGACTTTTGGAACCACTTGATTATGAATAACTTGGTACTTGCGAACCGGGCCTCATGGGCAAGATGACTAAAACACCGTTCTCCGGAACCATGGAGAGAGCAAAAGATTTGTTGGAAATCATACGTACAGATGTATGTGGTCCGATGAATATTGAGGCTCGTGGCGGATATCGTTATTTTCTCACCTTCACAGATGACTTAAGCAGATATGGGTATATCTACTTAATGAAACATAAGTCTGAAACATTTGAAAAGTTCAAAGAATTTCAGAGTGAAGTTGAAAATCATCGTAACAAGAAAATAAAGTTTCTACGATCTGATCGTGGAGGAGAATATTTGAGTTACGAGTTTGGTGTACATTTGAAACAATGCGGAATAGTTTCGCAACTCACGCCACCCGGAACACCACAGCGTAATGGTGTGCCCGAACGTCGTAATCGTACTTTACTAGATATGGTGCGATCTATGATGTCTCTTACTGATTTACCGCTATCGTTTTGGGGTTATGCTTTAGAGACGGCCACATTCACGTTCAATAGGGCACCGTCAAAATCCGTTGAGACGACGCCTTATGAACTATGGTTTGGCAAGAAACCAAAGTTGTCGTTTCTTAAAGTTTGGGGCTGCGATGCTTATGTGAAAAAGCTTCAACCTGATAAGCTCGAACCCAAATCGGAGAAATGTGTCTTCATAGGATACCCAAAGGAGACTGTTGGGTACACCTTCTATCACAGATCCGAAGGCAAGACATTCGTTGCTAAGAATGGATCCTCTAGAGAAGGAGTTTCTCTCGAAAGAAGTGAGTGGGAGGAAAGTAGAACTTGATGAGGTAACTGTACCTGCTCCCTTATTGGAAAGTAGTTCATCACAGAAATCAGTTTCTGCGA
Organism: Triticum monococcum; assembly: GCA_034509565.1. Taxonomy (NCBI): domain Eukaryota; kingdom Viridiplantae; phylum Streptophyta; class Magnoliopsida; order Poales; family Poaceae; genus Triticum; species Triticum monococcum. The sequence goes on from CM067847.1 coordinate 345,970,490, forward strand.
CACCTACACCAATTGGTGAGGAATTTAATGATGATGATCATGAAATTTCATATCAAGTTACTACTGAGCCTCGTAGGTCAGCCAGAGTAAGATCCGCACCAGAGTGGTACGGTAATCCTGTTCTGGAAATCATGCTACTAGATCATGATGAACCTACGAACTATGAAGAAGCGATGGTGAGCCCAGATTCCGTGAAATGGCTTGAAGCCATGAAATCTGAGATGGGATCCATGTATGAAAACAAAGTATGGACTTTGGTTGACTTGCCCGATGATCGGCAAGCAATTGAGAATAAATGGATCTTCAAGAAGAAGACTGACGCTGATGGTAGTATTACTGTCTACAAAGCTCGACCTGTCGCAAAAGGTTTTCGACAAGTTCAAGGGGTTGACTACGATGAGACCTTCTCACCCATAGCGATGCTTAAGTCTGTCCGAATCATGTTAGCAATTGCCGCATTTTATGATTATGAAATTTGGCAGATGGATGTCAAAACTGCATTCCTGAATGGATTTCTGGAGGAAGAGTTGTATATGATGCAACCGGAAGGTTTTGTCGATCCAAAGGGAGCTAACAAAGTGTGCAAGCTCCAGCGATCCATTTATGGACTGGTGCAAGCCTCTCGGAGTTGGAATAAACGCTTTGATAGGGTGATCAAAGCATTTGGTTTTATACAGACTTTCGGAGAAGCCTGTATTTACAAGAAAGTGAGTGGGAGCTCTGTGGCATTTCTGACATTATATGTCGATGACATATTACTGATTGGAAATGATATAGAATTTCTGGATAGCATAAAGGGATACTTGAATAAGAGTTTTTCAATGAAAGACCTCGGTGAAGCTGCTTACATATTAGGAATAAAGATCTATAGAGATAGATCAAGACGCTTAATTGGACTTTCACAAAGCACATACCTTGACAAGATTTTGAAGAAGTTCAAAATGGATCAAGCAAAGAAAGGATTCTTGCCTGTGTTAAAAGGTGTGAAGTTGAGTCAGACTCAATGCCCGACCACTGCAGAAGATAGAGAGAAAATGAAAGATGTTCCCTATGCTTCAGCCGTAGGCTCTATCATGTATGCAATGCTGTGTACCAGACCTGATGTGTGCCTTGCTATAAGTTTAGCAGGGAGGTACCAAAGTAATCCAGGAGTGGATCACTGGACAGCGGTCAAGAACATCCTGAAATACCTGAAAAGGACTAAGGATATGTTTCTTGTATATGGAGGTGACAAAGAGCTCATCGTAAATGGTTACGTTGATGCAAGCTTTGACACTGATCCGGACGATTCTAAATCGCAAAGCGGATATGTGTTTATATTAAACGGTGGAGCTGTTAGTTGGTGCAGTTCTAAAAAAGCGTCGTGGCGGGATCTACATGTGAAGCGGAGTACATAGCTGCTTCACAAGAAGCAAACGAAGGAGTCTGGATGAAGGAGTTCATATCCGATCTAGGTGTCATACCTAGTGCATCAGGTCCAATGAAAATCTTTTGTGACAATACTGGTGCAATTGCCTTGGCAAAGGAATCCAGATTTCACAAAAGAACCAAGCACATCAAGAGATGCTTCAATTCCATCCGGGATCTACTCCAGGTGGGAGACATAGAGATTTGCAAGATACATACGGATCTGAATGTGGCAGACCCGTTGACTAAGCCTCTTCCACGAGCAAAACATGATCAGCACCAAGGCTCCATGGGTGTTAGAATCATTACTGTGTAATCTAGACTATTGACTCTAGTGCAAGTGGGAACCTGAAGGAAATATGCCCTAGAGGCAATAATAAAGATATTATTTATTTCCTTATATCATGATAAATGTTTATTATTCATGCTAGAATTGTATTAACCGGAAACATAATACATGTGTGAATACATAGACAAACAAAGTGTCACTAGTATGCCTCTACTTGACTAGCTCATTAATCAAAGATGGTTATGTTTCCTAACCATGGACAAAGAGTTGTCATTTGATTAACGGGATCACATCATTAGTTGAATGATCTGATTGACATGACCCATTCCACTAGCTTAGCACCCGATCGTTTAGTATGTTGCTATTGCTTTCTTCATGACTTATACATGTTCCTATGACTATGAGATTATGTAACTCCCATCTGCCGGAGGAACACTTTGTGTGCTACCAAACGTCACAACGTAACTGGGTGATTATAAAGGTGCTCTACAGGTGTCTCCAAAGGTACATGTTGGGTTGACGTATTTGAAGATTAGGATTTGTCACTCCGATCATCGGAGAGGTATCTCTGGGCCCTCTCAGTAATGCACATCACTTAAGCCTTGCAAGCATTGCAACTAATGAGTTAGTTGTGGGATGATGTATTACGGAACGAGTAAAGAGACTTGCCGGTAACGAGATTGAACTAGGTATTGGATACCGACGATCGAATCTCGGGCAAGTAGCATACCGATGACAAAGGGAACAACGTATGTTGTTATGCGGTCTGACCGATAAAGATCTTCGTAGAATATGTAGGAGCCAATATGGGCATCCAGGTCCCCTGTTGGTTATTGATCGGAGACGTGTCTCGGTCATGTCTACATTGTTCTCGAACCGTAGGGTCCGCACGCTTAAAGTTACGATGACAGTTTCATTATGAGTTTATGTATTTTGATGTACCGAAGGTTGTTCGGAGTCCCGGATATGATCACGGACATGACGAGGAGTCTTGAAATGGTCGAGACATAAAGATCGATATATTGGAAGCCTATATTTGGACAACGGAATCGTTCCTGGTGAAATCGGCATTGTACCGGAGTACCGGGGGTTACCGGAACCCCCCGGGGGTTTATTGGGCCTACATGGGCCTTGAGGGAGAAGAGAGAAGGAAGCAGGAGGTGGCCGTGCGCCCCTCCCCTTCCTAGTCCGAATAGGACAAGGGAAGGGGGCGGTGCCCCCCCCCCTTTCCTTTCCCTCTTCCTCCTCTTTCCCCCTTCTCCTTCTCCAACTAGGAAAGAAGGGAGTCCTACTCCCGGTGGGAGTAGGACTCCCCCATGGCGCGCCTCTCCTTCGCCGGCTGCCCCCTCCCCTTGGCTCCTTTATATACGGGGGCAGGGGGGCACCCTAGAACACACAAGTTGATCTTCGTGATCGTTCCTTAGGCGTGTGCGGTGCCCCCCTCCACGATATTACACCTCGATCATATTGTAGCGGTGCTTAGGCGAAGCCCTGCGACGGTTAAACATCAAGATCGTCACCACGCCGTCGTGCTGACGAAACTCCTCCCCGAAGCTTTGCTGGATCGGAGCCCGGGGTGCGTCATCGAGCTGTACATGTGTCAAGAACTCGGAGGTGCCGGAGTAATGGTGCTTGGATCGGTTGGACCGGGAAGACGTACAACTACTTCCTCTACGTTGCATCAACGCTTCCGCTTTGGTCTACGAGGGTACGTAGACAACACTCTCCCCTCTCGTTGCTATGCATCACCATGATCTTGCGTGTGCGTAGGAAATTTTTTGAAATTACTACGTTCCCCAACAGTGGACGACGGCGAGGCCTAGGAAGGGGACGACGCGGCAGTGGAAGCCCGCGGGGAGAGGACTACGAGGGTTCACTGGTTCGGCTGCGGTGTGACGCTTCCATCACCACAGGGCCTCGCCAGCGGTGGGAATAGTAGGGGGCAGTGAGGCCTCTGTAGCAGCACAGCCGGCCACGGGAGGCAGGAGCATGCGGCACGACTGGCGCTGCTTTGGGCAGCTAGAGCAAGAACACCAGAGGTTGAAGAAGCACTACGGCCGTTGGATGGACATCGTACGGTCACTGGAGCAAGAATCGTTCATATTGACTAAGTTGACAAAGCCCTTCATTCCCGTCAACTTAGTAGGCCCACAAGTCAGCCTCCCAGCAAGGTGGGTCCCAGTTAGCCAGGGGAGTATTCATTTTTTGTGCGTAATAAGGAGGCACTTCCGGCGGGTCCGAGCTGATAGCAGGGGGAACGTTTTTTTCTTGAAATACGGTGGCCCGTCCGGTGGGTCCTAGCAGTCAGGGGGAAACGATTTTTTTCGCAAAATACTGGTGGCCCGTCTGGTGGGTCCCCGCTGTCAGATGGAGGAATAATTATTTTCGGCGTAATAAGGAGGCACTTCCTTGCGGCTGCCGTGGACCCAGCTGTCAGCCTCTCCACATACAGTACTCTTCCGATGGAAGTCGGTCGTTGACCATATTGACCACGCCCCGTCAAGAGCACCACGGCGGTGGACGACGGCGAGGCCTAGGAAGGGGACGACGCGGAGCCGTGCAAGACACGGCAATGGATGCCCACGCGGAGAGGAGTACGAGCGTTCACTGGTTCGGCTGCGGTGTGAGGCTGCCGTCGCCGCAAAATAACAGGGGGTGTGGGTGAGTGGAGGGATGGCTGGCCAGTGGTGGGAGTAGTATGGGGCGGTGAGGCCTCCGCGGTAGCACAGCCGGCCACGGGAGGCAGGAGCAGGCGGCACGACCGGCGCTGCTTTGGGCGGCTGGAGCAAGAACACCAGAGGTTGAAGAAGCACTATGGCCGTTGCATGGACATCATATGGTCACTGGAGTATTGACTAAGTTGACAAAGCTCTCCGTCCCTGTCAACTTAGTAGGCCCACAAGTCAGCCCAACAATATGGTGGGTCCCAGCTAGCAGGGGGTATTCCTTTTTTGGGCGTAATAAGGAGGCACTTCCTTGCGTCCGAAGATATAGCTGGTGGGTCCGACCTGTCAGCGAGGGGAATGTTTTTTCGCGAAATACAGAGGCCCTTCCTGTGGGTCCTAGCTGTCAGGTGGAGGAATCATAATTTTGCGCGTAATAAGGAGGCATTTCCTTGCGTGCGGCCATGGACCCAGCTGTCAGCCTCTCCATGTACAGTCCACTTCGGATGGATGTCGTTCATTGACCACGTTGACGAGGCCGCGCCGAGAGCACCAGGGCGGTGGACGACGGCGAGGCCTAGGAAGGGAACGACACGGAGCCAGGGAATACTCGGCAGTTGTTTCCCACGCGGAGGAGTACAAGGGTTTACTGGTTCGTCTGCCGTCGCAGGAGAATAACATCATGTGTGGGTGAGTAGAGGGATGGCTAGGCTAGCGATGGGAGTACGGTGGGGCCGTGAGGCCAGTGCGGCAGCATAGCCGGCCGCAGGAGAAGGGAGCAGGCAGTCCCGCCGGCGCTTGTTTTAGCGTCTTGAGCATGAAGAGCAGAGATTGAAGAAGCACGACAGCCGTTGGATGGACATCCAACAGTCACTGCTCTCGTGTGTTGACTAAGTTGACAGGGCGTTGCGTGTGCGTCAACCTTTTTTTATGAAAGCATACGCGTCAACCTGTAGTAGGCGCACAAGTCAGCCTCAAATCTGTGGAAAACAGCATACAGCCCATCTGCCATTATTTCTAATAATGTACATCCCATTTGCTATTTCTTAAGAATTTTTTTGGAGCCCATCTTCTTTTTGTTAGCATCACACCCCATATTGTGGCCACGGTTAAAAAGTATACGAAATTTTTCATATTTCGGTGCGGTCAACTGTTTTTAATCCAGAAATATCGATTCACATTCAAACTATTTTGAAAAATAATTTATATGAATATAAAATCCAAATAATTGTCCACGCATAAAATCAATGGAATTTAAGATCTTGTAATGAAAAAAATTTGAAACTAATTCCCGGTTTGATGTGTTTTAAAAATGTACAACCCATTTCTGGGCAAACTGAATGAAACTTTCCTCGTCTTGAAAGATTTGCAGCCCAGCAGGGCCGATAAAGCAAGTAGGCCTTGTTTGGATATTTCTTAAAAAAATGGAACTGGGCTAGCCATTTTCAGCAAGAAAAAAACACAACTGGGCTCATGATGTGGTAAACATAAATAAAACCCTGGCTAGACGGGCCACAGCCCCCACACAGCCCCGTTGTTACCCTGATCCGTCACTAAAACTAGTATAAATAACAACTGCTAGTTCCTCAAAAAAAACTGCGCGACTTGCTGGGTCCCTGGTGTCAGCCGCTCGTAGTGTAATTCTCTCGTTTATTGACTACGTTGACAATGGCGTGAGCCCCAGATGTCCAACCATTAAGAGGAACCATATTTTTGGGCTTGTACTATAGAGGCACTTGCTTGCGTACTGCCATGACGCTGGTGGGTCCCTACTGTCGTCCTCTCCACATACAGTCATCTCCTTGTTCCTTTCGGTTGTTGATGATGTTGACAACGCAAGAGGGCGGCGCACCGCGCACGGTGAGCGAACCAAGGCCGCAAGGCAGAGGACAACGACGAGGCCTCGGACGGAACGAACAGGAGCCGTTGAAGATGCACCGGTCCAGTCGCAGGAGGAGGGGAGTACGAGGGTTGACTGGTTCGGGCGCGGGTGCGTGTTGGGGCTGACGTCGCCGGATAATAACAGAACGTGTGGGGGAATAGAGGGAGGGACTGGCCAACGGTGGAGGGTACGTACGGTAGGGCGGCGGAGGCGTGGCCAGCCATGGGAGGCGGGAGCAGGCGGAGCCGACGGGGTGGTTTGGTTTGGGAGATTGGAGAAAGAAGAAGACAAGAGAGAGAAGATACACGACAGATGTTGGATTTCAATCCAACGGCTGGTATGAAGAATCGTTTGTTGACTGGCTAGTAAGTCGACACCACCTTGGATAGGCTATTTCCTCGCGGGTCCCAAATGTCAGAATCCAAATCTGTCACGGTCATGCAGCCTTTCCTATGAAAATTTACAGCCCATTTGATGTGCTAGTTCGAAATAAGTTTGTGGGTGCTAGTGGGGGCTAATCACTTGGCTTCTGTAATGCAAAGTGAGCTCAAGCAGCCGGCGAGAGTGATGTTATTTCCCTTGGTTTGGATTTGTTACAATATTTCACTCTAAATTAAACGAATGGCAAGCCATTTGCCTTGTTTCAAAGAAAATATGACAGTCACAGCCGAGTTGAAAAGGGCAGGAACATCTAACTCCCGCTTACAAACTGTACAAAAGCACGAGGGTTAATTGTTCATCAGGTTTACAAGAAAACAGATTGAAAAGGGCAACAACATCTAACTCTAGCACTATTTTCGGCAGTCACAGTCAAATGGATCGGTCAGGTCCATAGAATGAACATCCTGGGTCGTCAAATTTACAGGATTACGACCACAATATGTTGTAAATAGAAGCCCGGCATGTTCAGAAGCTCTTTTGCCCACCTGAAACTCCTTTTTTTGCTCTTCGACATACCCATCCATCAAAACCATGCTGCTGATAAACTTAAGCCTGATGGACAATAGTAACCTCGCATTCAGCAGGAAGAATGTGACAAATCTTGTGTTTGCACGGTTGGCTACATATCGTTCTAGCGTTATTGTCTTCAATCGAATCTCATGAGAAATGAGAATATCCCGATGCTTACGAATCCACCGATTGGTTATAACTTTCTTACCCCGTCCTGTTGCCTAAATAGACATGAAGATTGAAAATAGTTAAGGTCTAAAAGAAGAGTGTCGAAAGAGCAACACCTGAACGGTTAATTCTAGTACACTATATGCGGGCTTCCAATGTGCGTGAAATTATCACCTTTATATACCACTTCTCCAGACATGGAAAGCATTGTAGCAAGCCAATAATCTTGTTCAGATCAAAACTATTCATTTGGATATATAAGATCTTGACAGAATCCAGCACCATTGATAGGCCATCCATGGAGAAACTCTTCATTGAGCATAGAACATAATATTAGTACAAAATGTGTACTCCAAGATGATATATAAATTATGCGCAGAAATTTAAAATGCAGCTTATGGTTACAAGTGTAGATGATAATATAAAGTACCTGAAGAACTTTGGAGCCAAACACAATATTGAAATGAGCACAGAGATCATGTCTTACACCCAAGGTCTCCAGTTTAGGCGCAGAGAGGACGGTTATTTGCAACGGTGAATAACTAGAATCAAGGATCAACCTTTGAAGTGAAGGGGCATCTTGGATGATGAGCTGCATTCCATCAAAAGAAATTCCAATTCTTACAAGGTTAGGCGACTTTATTTGGAGACAACCGATTCTAACTATGAAAACAAGCACCAAGCACTCTAGCGCAGGGCAACTGGAGTGGATGATGATGTGCAATGAGGCCTCCGATATATGAACCCGCACAAGTGAAAGTTTCTTTAGAAATGGGAGTCGAAGGTTTAGTACCAGATTGTCTGGTAGGTAGCACTGCGCAAAGGTGGCGGTGTCGAGAGAGGACGAAAACTCCGAGATGGACATCGGTGCTGAGGGCAGAAGTTCATGGCGTTCAGTATGTGGTATGTGATTTCCAGGGGAATAGTATAACTCAAGCAGCTGTAGTTCTATGAATTTAGGGGATTCCAGCCAGGTGTCCACCATGCAGGGCATGGTATGCTTGCTCAGGTAGCATGACGAGATGCAGAGGCTTTGAATGGAGCCCTGGTGGGAGGAGTTGATGGCTCTGGAGATTTCAAAATCATTGAAGAGAGGTAGCTGACGACAGTCGAGATTAAGGGGAACGGCGCGCCATAGAGGGCGCCACCGAATTGAGGGGACTTGGGTGCGGCAGCAATCCTTGGTGGGGAGAAGCGAGATGATCTCGCCAAGGATGGCGTCCGGGAGATCGCTGATGCGGTCCACCCGAAATTCTACGGGTTCCTGGGATCCGGTGGGTGCGGGGTCGCCGCTTCTCCCCACACTGCCGGGTGTGGGATCTACAACAGGCATCGCCGCTGGCGGGAGCCTCATCTTCTTGGTGTTGGGGTCAGCCGACTCCATTTTCCTCGAGGGCATCGCATCGCGCTCACGGATTTGAGCAGAGTAACGAATGACGAGCCTAGTTGTAGTGCGAGCGAAGAAGATCGGGAGCTGGGGGTTTTCTGTAGGAGTGAGGAAGAAGGGGAGCTGCGGTTTTCTGTAGGAGTGCGGTGAGTAATTTGGGGGTACGAGTGGAGCAAGCTGACGTGATGTGGGTGGGAGCGAGGACGAAGAAGAGGACCCAGGTTTGGGGGGGTGTGCTGGGTGTGGGTAGCGCCTCCCATTCAGTAAAATATGGTCTTTTGAATTGATTTTACTATTTACTAGTGTGGATGTGCTGTTTTGTCTTGGGACCCGAGAAACAATTACTACTAGTACATTGGAGACACTCTACAGCTACCCAAAAAAACAATTACTACTACTACAGTGGAGACACTCTACCGCTTCTGGCTCCTCCTAGGTCATTGAAACGTCTCCCTCTACTGAATTCCGTTATACTTTTGTTCACCGACATGCGTGCCATGCAGCGCGCGGGCCCAAATGCCATCCACCAAATTAGAAGGCAGTATGCAGGCGGAGAGTCACCCCGGTCATAACGCGGCAATAATGAGCCGTCATATCACAAAACCCCACCTCCCCGCAGTCTAAGTTTGACGGACAGCAACCATCATTTCACTCTTCGCTGAATCCCCTTCTCCCTCACCGTCTTCAAGAAAGGCAACACTTGCATCTACCATTGTTCTTCTCTCCGAACGAAGGGAAGGTAAGCGGATCCGTGATGTTGGTATATTTTCGTTTAGAGGAAAAAAAGAACTTTTTCAAAGTAGTAATCGATCCTCACTCTCTTTTTGTTTCATTGTCATTGCGATTGTGTTTTCCTTTCAGTGGTCTCCTAGTATTCGTCAGTTTCATGATGGACTAAGCAGAACCAGGCAAAGATCTGCCGATATTGGAGCAAACGCGGGAGGCTGATCCCCACGAGACAGAGAGCTCCAAGAAGATGGAGGCAACCACCGAGGCGACCCCAGATATTGAGATGGTCAATGCCCCGTTTGAGGTTACAGCCCCCGTGGTACTGCAGGAGCGGTTTTCCCCCTTCGAGGATGTGTCCCCCTCCGCTGAGCTGCCCAAGGTGATTTCCTTCTTTGCCGATCTCGATAGTGGTTTTTCATCTAAGTATGTGGTGATTTTTTTTAAAAAGGAAGCATGTGGTGATTAATAATGCAAAATTTTATTAGCTTCGATGCCATGGTATACGTAGTGGTTTAAATAACTTGTGTTTCTTATACTGAAAAGTAATTCGGAATTTGTTTCTGTTTCAATTAGAGCCCTGATGCAGAAAAGGATTTTGTGGTTGTACATGTCACTTGCTATGAGGCGGACGACCTGAATATACGCACTGGGAAAACAGAGTTCTTAGGCTGTTGGATCCTGGAAGCCATTTGCGGTTATACAATGAAGAGTTGTATTCCAGCCTCACTGTTGTCAGGCGTGTTGTCCAGGGTGTACTGAAGCACAAGAAGTTCAAAGCTACTCCTTCGTTTGTGAGGAATACTGTTCTTGTCAAGCTTACGCAGGAAGATGACGTGGCATTTCTCCACAAACAAGTTTATCAGTGGCAAGACCACAAGGTTGTCTTCATGAAGGTTCACAGGATTGAGCTGCTGCGGAACGTCCTCGATGATGTTCATGGCAAGGTCCGTCTTGTGTCCAGCCCAAATTAGATCGAGGCATGAAATAGTTGCCCTAGCTAGTGTTTAATAGTAGTTTGGATTGTGTCTAATTATCCGAACCTTGTCTGTTATCGACCCCTCTAGGCTAGTACTCTGTTTGAATCCATCTATGGGAACTGCTGCTACTTTTGTGTGCCCATGAATCATGTGAGAACCATCGTAATTGTTGCCGAAATAGATGCGTCCTCACTAGTGTTTTCATGAATATGGCATGGTAAGACATAAGTTGTCACGGTTTATCATTTGAGCAGTGTGTGTTTTGATGAAATAGAGCACTCGTTCAAGAACCGTGCACCGACGTATACATAAGTACTTGTAAACACTGTTGGTGCTACCCCACTTGTAAGCAGTTGTGCAAAACACGGCACATTGGCTCAGCTCGCTTCAACACTAGGCTATCGACCAGCTAACAATCAACAATCTGTTGTCTGACATATAAGCAACTATGTATCTTGTTACAGTGGTTCATGCAGTTAATTGAGGCCACAATGTAATAAATTCCAAACGTTCGCACGCTAGTCCAGCGCTCATGTGGAACACTCACATTAAATTCGTCTTCATAAAAAACTTGAAAAGCATAAGTTAAGCAATTTTATACATCTCAATGATTCATAGAACATAACAAACATATACTAGTTCACAGCAAAAGACAAAGTTGTGAGAAGGTTTACAAATCAGGAAAAAATAAGCAATGCTTCTCTCTGAGCAAAGGGCCTCCCGGCAGGCTTAAATTTCCTAGAGTTCACTCTGGTTTTTTCTTGTTGCCACCATTTAGGGTTAGGTTCTCTCATTCCAGAATAACCAATTATAATTGTGGTCTCAGCTGGAATGCTGAACTGAACCATGCAGTGTACTGACCAGCTGAAATGCTTGTGCATTCCACTAAATTTAAGGACCGCTATTTGCAGAAATAAGCAGACCACAATGCCTCTTGTCTGCGCACCTGTCCAAAAAACCGCCGTGCAGCCGTGCCAGCTAGTCCTTGGTCCATGGATGAACTGGTAGAAAGTGCAATCCGGACTAGGATGCAGTTGTTTTCGCTCGTCCCTGCACTGCAATCAAGAAGTAAAACGTATGAATCAACTTCTTTTAGATTGCGTTGGTCATTCTACCTTAGTTACTACCAATGTAGGGATACCTTGAAGACGGGAGGTTAGACGACGGCAGTGAGGGATAGCCATCTCATTTTGCGCAGTTGTACTAAAATTGAGGTGTGTGCTTTTGATTGTGCGGATAGAAACGATATGGAGATAGACATCGTGAAACGATATGGAGACAGACATCCCTGTTTGCGCAAATAAGAAATATGGTTATTTAAACAGTGACAGATATTACTACTTTCCCCCGTTTCCTTTTAGAACCAAGTCCTAGATTCATGCTACAGCTTTCCCACTTTCTTCCCTGTTTGAACCAACGCTTTGAGTCGACTGTATGAAATAGCTTTACTTCTAATAATAGTAGAAGTCTAGGTGGCTTTGGAACAGCGGACGGAAGTAGAAAAGGATCCACATGAAGGGAGCTGGGGCAGTAGAGCAAGGCATGTTTCGAAGGAATATATACTTGAGGTTCGTCGGCATGTCGCAAAGACGGCGTCGGGAGGCCGCATCTTGGCCACAATACCGCTGGGACGAAGAAGGGGTCGGAGGCCCTCACGAGCCGGCGCTCTCTCGGAGAGAACGGCACGGCTGCCGGTTGGGACGCGCGGGCAGCCGTTGGTCTCCTCCTCGCCGCCGAAGACGGCGTGAAGGATGCACCTACACCCCTACCCTGGTCGAGGTTGTTCGGCCGGATTTGTGACCAGGCGTGAGCTGAGAGAGAGTGTGGCCACCTATGTGTTGCTTAGATCTGGAGAGCATGAGAGAGTGAACGAGAGGAACCCTAGTAAAGCAAGCGCTAAGGCTCCTGCTTTTATATATAGTGGAGTGATTTTGTTGTACCAGCTTCAAAAAAATGCGCTCCTACGTGTACCCGCGAGTGGGTGTGCGAGAACTAGTGTGTGCGTGCACCGCTTCTCTTCGTGAGAGTACAATATACTATGCCCAAAGAACGTTCGCCGCAAGAGTAATAGTACAAGTGTGTGACGTGTGAGCTAAAATAAAATGTGCGCGCCGTCTTTTGTTTTTTTGAAGTTCTGAGGGTAGGGTGTGAAGAGCACATATGTGCGTGACGTCTACCTGTAGATAGACGGTGGGTGCGACGTGCGAGTCTGCGAGAGGACTCGGGAGAGTCGTGACTTGTGAGGGTGCATGTGCATGAGAGAGAGGGGAGCACGTATCAATGCAATGCATGTGTCCGTAAATCATTATCCGACAAACGTTCACCACAATCCTTTTCCTGACGAACGCCGTAAGGACCGTTAGATCGGCATCCAACAGTGTCAGTTTTGCCATGTCATTTAACAGAACAGCCACTCCTCCTACACACAAATCTTCCACGTGAGTGTTAGCAACTTCCATATGCTCCCTCCATTCCGAAATGCAGTGCATATAGCTTTATTGAAAATTCGAACATCGCAAACTTTTACCGAGTTTTCGTGTACCAAATTGCACATGTAGAATACCATGTATATATCATTTCATTCATCTTCGAGAGGTAACTATAAAGTTGGGTGAGGAGTCTACAAAGAAATACCATCGTATCACCCGCAGCAATTTCAAGCATCCTTTAGTGTCGAGGAATATCATAGGAACTCTATATGATATGATTTTTATTGGATTTTTTTTCCTTTAGAGCCAATTGGTTCATAGGAATAGATTCATATACTCCACATTTCAAAGGAAATAAACATGATATCATTTCTATAGCTTTAGAGCCACTTGGTTCATATGAATGGATTCCTATGCTCCCTTAATTTCAAAGGAAAATAAACATTAGCGTATATTCAATAGAAAAGTTCATATGATATGAACCAAATTACATCTCTTTTCTAATCCCTCCTCATAGGAATTGAGAAACATGTCATCTCTAGATTCAATAGAAAAGTTCCTATGATGTGAACCAAATGACATCTCTTTTCCAATCCCTACTCATAGGAATTGAGATGCTCCATGTCATCTCTTTCCCTACAACTTCCATGTATACATCTTCTATTCCTAAATAGATAGTACAACCCACTAGTAGCTTTTTTCCAAAACATGCAACTATGGCATAAGAACTATATAGTGTGCCAATAACTTTGAAAGATGGCCACTGGATGAAGCTAGCCCGACAGTGAAGAGATAGGCAAATCCGAGCACTACTGGCCGTTGGATATCATCAACATTCCACAAGATCTGCCACATGTACAATTTAGAAGACTTCGTGGTTGAACTTAAGCATAATGCACAAACCTCAAAACACAAGCACTTCTCCTTTGTTCTGGAATCTTCTGTATCATAATTGATTATTTTTTTTCTAAATGAATTTCCATTATTTGTACAAAGTTAGTACAAAGTTGGGTAATCTATTTTGGAACGGAGGGAGTACAATGCACAACCTTATGAATCTTAACATTTTTATAAAACTTATTGATTTTGAATCAGATGAACTATAAGAACTAAACGAACATCTACATCATGCATATATGACTCAAAGCTTTACATGCTATAGTGTGTATTCATTCATAATTTGGTTTTGAAATCTCATGCGTTCAATACATGTGTACCTTACTAGTTTTGAGTAGAGTAGCAAATTTCACGCGGCCCAGGGTATATCAAAATGCAGGGCCCATGCATCATTGCCTTACGGTCGAACATACGTCCACAATTTTTTGTACGTATTATATCTCCACTGGTCCCCAAACCCAAAATGCTGCCTCGTTCCCGTAAAACCAAGTGGCCCACACATATTTAAGGCTTCGGCTCGAAGCCGTTTACTAGGACGTGGCCCCGCACACTGCAGTACTCCTACAAACCCTACCGCCGCACTCATCATTGGTTTTCTTCAAGAGGACGAGGGAGAAGCCGATTTGTAGTGGAGGCGCTTTCAAAAAAAGGATCTGTAGTGGAGACCCCTACCCTAGGGTGCCCTAGGTAGCTGCCGCACGCATCATTGTTTTCTCTTTTCTTTATGCTCTTGCGACCTAGAGTGAAAGGATGGTTGCTTCGTCCGTCCAGCTTAATGCGGAAAAGGTGGGGCTTTGTGATTTGACCCCTCGTCGCTCATTTTCTACTACTGCGACGCTACGATTGTGGTGCCTCCAATTCCAACCGCTGATCTGAACTGTAATTTGGTGCATCGCACGTGGAACAAGACGGTGGATGAGCCACAGGTCGGCCAAAGGTGTCCTGTTAAGTGTGTCGCCATTTCGTGTGCGGACTGACCCTGCTTGAGTTGCTACGCCAACACGACAGGAGCAGCCTACCACTTGGTTTTGCTCCTTGGTGAATCCCGACTATATTGATCTAAAAAGATACGTGCTGAACTACCCTATCCGTCTCGGTTTTTTTATTTTTAGGCATCTCGGTTTATAGGGCCTGCATGTAGTTCTAGGTCATCCATTTGACTAACTAAATATGAGTTAATATGTCACAAAAAGTATATCATTGGATTCTTAAGAGGATGTAGTTGTATTTAAAAGTCGAGGGTGGGGCTTTTCCTGCACGGTAGGCGGCGGGGCTGTTCGCCTAGTTGGTTCGACAGAGACGCGAGAAGACGAGGGAGTAGGCTCCTGCAAACGTAGGGCTATGTGATTTGACAGCGAGTTACTGCTGGACAGGTGGGGCCCCATGATTTGACTTGCCATTATCATTTTAACTGCGGCGCTACGACCGACGTGAGTCTCCCAAATTCCTGACCACCTCCATACAGGTGCCTCTCCCAATGTTCCACCAAGTAGTAGAGGCTGGCTCTTGCATGAGAGCCCACTTCTCCACTTTTTTCTTGCCTCTCTTTCCTCCACATATGCAAAAATGCCATGTAAAGTGCACTATTGTACTTACTTTTACTTGCTCCTACAGGTACTTAAGCTTGCCACATAGGCATAAAGTCTGATGTGGCAAGTTAATCAAGAAGAGAGAGACTAGTTTGGTGACCCAAGGAAGAAACGGTGCTAAGCGCGTGTACCTAGGTGAAAAGAAAATTTTGAGTCTATAGCTAATTAAATGAAGCAAACTTGGCAACACCATTTCATTGGAAGAGGTCACTCCTTGGCAAATGCAATAAATACACGCGCTTAGCACCGTTTGTTCCTTGAGTACGAAGAAAGAGATAGAGAGGAGTAAAAAAATACACTTATAGCCAACCTTGTTCTAGTATGCGTGACTAAGTGATGACTATGTATGGCATGCCAACATCAGATAGCCTAACGCACCGTGTTAAATCTCCAAGGGCGCGACCGCGCGAGCGACGCGACGGTCGTGGTAGGCGCGACCATGATACGGGCTGCTGGCAGCCCTTGGATCTGAGGTCAAACGGTCGCATGCTAAGTTGCTGAAAATTTGCAGAATAACCCTCCAGGATAGGATATTCACCCATAGGTATAGAATCACGCCATGCAACCATTTGATCTCAGATACAAGGGCTCTCAGAAGCCCGTATCATGGGAGAATGGAAAGCCACTACCCTGCCATTCACACGCTGGCAGTTCACTCCTACTCGTCCCCGCACGTCCTTCAATACTACGGCGGTTCGCTCCTAGTCGTCCCGTCCATTCACATTACGGTAGTTCCACTAATCCTAACCCTCCTCCCAAATCCATGGCGTCCCAAATCTCCACGATCGGCGGTGAGTACAAGGTTAGAACCATCACCGGCGATGAGTTTGACGTCGTCTACACTCGTTCTTCCGCGACGGTGAAAGGATGCCTTTCTTGCTTCAGACGCATGTTCGAAAATTGAGATGATGAGTGGGTCGATGGGCTAGATGTTGAGTACACCACAGTCCTAGGATGAGATAAGGATCTAAAGTACGAAGAGAGGAAGAAGCCCGTCGTGATCAAGGTTTGCGTACATAACGTTTGCTTGGTCTACCACATATGCCATGCCGACGTTGAGTGCTAGGATTTTAAGAACTTCCTCAAGGACAAAACAGTGAAATTCATTACTGTAGACTTTACGAACGATGAAGAAGTCCTGGGTCGGATAGACCTCATTGTAGGCAACCCCTTCGACCTCCAGAAGAATCGGCTGGTGCCCTCCCGTTAGCCTTCAATGCTGACCCTGGCAGGAGCCATGGTTCATCCTTCATACGGTAAACTGGAGAAACCTCCATACACGTTTCATCGTCATGCATGGCAGCGGAATGTACTAGATATAGACCACATTACGGTAGTTCCACTAATCCTAACCCTCCTCCCAAATCCATGGCGTCCCAAATCTCCACGATCGGCGGTGAGTACAAGGTTAGAACCATCACCGGCGATGAGTTTGACGTCGTCTACACTCGTTCTTCCGCGACGGTGAAAGGATGCCTTTCTTGCTTCAGACGCATGTTCGAAAATTGAGATGATGAGTGGGTCGATGGGCTAGATGTTGAGTACACCACAGTCCTAGGATGAGATAAGGATCTAAAGTACGAAGAGAGGAAGAAGCCCGTCGTGATCAAGGTTTGCGTACATAACGTTTGCTTGGTCTACCACATATGCCATGCCGACGTTGAGTGCTAGGATTTTAAGAACTTCCTCAAGGACAAAACAGTGAAATTCATTACTGTAGACTTTACGAACGATGAAGAAGTCCTGGGTCGGATAGACCTCATTGTAGGCAACCCCTTCGACCTCCAGAAGAATCGGCTGGTGCCCTCCCGTTAGCCTTCAATGCTGACCCTGGCAGGAGCCATGGTTCATCCTTCATACGGTAAACTGGAGAAACCTCCATACACGTTTCATCGTCATGCATGGCAGCGGAATGTACTAGATATAGACCACATCCACTACGCTGCAATGGATGGCTACCTTTGTTTCAATATCTACAAGGGTTGGATGAAGAGCAACAGCCAAGTGTGCGGTTCAAGCAAAGAAGTATCGGCCAAGAGGAATAGGGACAAGGACGAAGTCGAGGACGTGGAAGAGGACTTCGAGTAAGGTGGCAGTGTCGTTGCTCATGGTGGTTCTAAACTTCTAATGCTGTGTCTACCGGATTAGTTGCATAGTTTAATTTCAGGTGTGCTTAGTTTAATTTGAGGGGTGTGTTGTGCTGAGCCCCCAGCAGAACTATGATATGTTTCTTCTCGTTACTTTAACTCTTCAATATGTACATACTACTAGTATTACTTTAATATAATTTAGCACCCCAATTGAGCACGTACTAGCTTTTTAATAGTACTATATGCATAATTTGGCGACGAGCGCTCTCTATATGTACCACCTTTTCTTTAATTTCAATTTTTGCTCCACGGCGCAATCCATCGATAGTACTACTGTACAAAAGTATACATTTTTTAAAAGGCTAGAGTATTGTTCATCATGTATATAGCCAGTTAAAGTCTCAACCTAGAACGACGTGCATGCCATGTAGTAAACCGATACGGAGGAAGTATAGTAAAAATGAGGTGATTTTACCGAGCGATCGGCGGGGGAGCATGGCCTGTCATGCGGTCCCACGTGTCATGATGTACCAAGGCGATTCGCGTGTCCCTCTTGAGGCAGAAGAAATACTAGTATGTGGTTTGAGATGATGGTGAACCGGAGTGTGAAATAATGGTTACTTCGTTCGTCTGGGAAAGTGCGGCATTGTGATTTGACGTCTCATTGCTCATTACTACTACTGGGCCGGTACGAGTGGGGTGCGTCCCCCCTGCTGTTCTGCACTGTTTTTGGTGCTTAACACGTCAACCCGGTTACTATATGTCCCACATGTCGGCAACAGGAAGTACAGAGTTCATGAAAGGGAGCGTCGACGGAGGAGTATACTACAGAATTCATGAAAGTGAGCGACTTAGTTTTAGAAAAATCTGTTTTTACGGAGTACGTACCCACTAGGGTTTATAGGGCTCATCTAAAAAACATTCGTTTTTCCGTTGGATAAGTCTCAATTCTACTCTACTAGTAGTAGTACCATTACATGTTGGAGTTCGAGGTGCGTTAGATCACCCGACGCAAGCAGTGTCAAGAGGAAACTAACCAATGCATGTACAAGTTCATGGAAATTTAGTGGTCATTCATGTATTCGTTCTAATTAATGTCTCGATAAACATAACTTCTTGAGAAAAACGAGTGTACTAATTACTTGTGCAAACTACGAAATTAATTCGACCACTCACCGTCTACCTTGGTTGGAGAGATTTTGAAATTGAGCCATAAACAGGAAAGGAGGGAGTAGTAACTTTTGTCTCAATTACTATTTGTGGCCTTGTATAGATGCAAAATGTATTTTTTATAGTGGCCTTGTATAAGTAAATGGAGGGAGTACAAACCAAAGTACGTAGTAGGGACGAGGAGTAAACGGAGGGAGTAGTAAAATTTTCTCCTCGTGCTGCGAGCCACCACGCGCGTGGGCGAGGGAGCGGGCGTAAGGCGTAGTAAGCAAGCTTCACCTCATCCTGCGAGCCACCGCGCCCGTGGGCGGTGGAGATGGCGTACTAAGCAAGCTTCTCCTCGTTCTGCGAGTTGACGGGACACATCAAAAGTACTCCAGTGTATAGAGTCTTCCCTCTAAGGTAGGCACCACATGGTTTGCATATTTTTTTAATTTAACATAACGCGTCAAGTCGCAATTTGTTTGTTCACCCGTGGTAGACGATCCTCCCTCCGCCAAGTGGACAACCAGTACACATGCCAAATTACCACGTGGGCTGCCTTTTTCGTACAGAAATGAGCTCCACCGTGTACCCGCACGGGTGTGGTTGGGAAAGAGACGGGAGTACGTGTGCTGTGCGTGCACCTCTTATCTTCGTGCACGTCCCCCACCTACGTGGGTGTGTGTGAGAGAGATACAAACCTAGACACAATACGCCATCCGTCCCCATGCCTCCGCCCAGTCCGACCACCAATCACCACCACGCCCACTCCTCCTCACCTTATCTCTCATCTTTCTCCCTCCATCTTTATATACAAGGGGCCACTATCAAAATTACAATTTGTAGATATACAAGGCCACTAACACTAATCGATGCAATATTAATGGTGTTTGCCTCGTGGTACTAGCAAAGGAGGACATTAATTATCCCTTGCATGCATGCGGGAGTTTGTAAAAAATGCATCTTGATATTCCTTGCAATGCATGGGCATCTTGCTAGTCCATGAAAACAACACATGGCAAAATTCCATGGCGAACGAGGGATTTGAATCTATTGGGAGGGGCTATTTGGATCTTGCCCGGGGTAGCCAAAATATTGGTGACCCTTTTGTCCACCGGTGCCTTTGCCACCGATGAACGAGGAATGGCTCGGGTGCTCATGCTGTCATGCATCCTCCAGCGCGCACATTGGAGACGAGCTCGCACGAGCTGTGTTTTTTTCCCACAATGCCGCCCGAGCCGCCCGCAGACCGACCGGTGACCCGCAAATTACGCCATCCAACCATAGCCGCACACATTATGACAACAACTCAACCAACCGGACGAAATTCACGCAAACACGTAGACAAACTGATATTTCATATAAACAACGACGGAAATCATATAAAATACCGGATTTTCATACAAACATTACAGATTTCCTTACATTCAAATGAACTACGCGGTGCTAGTTGTGGACAGCACAGGTATATAATACCTGGCCTAAATGGTCGCCCGCCGATCGATTTGTGTTCCTCATGTCCGGCAGCACGATCACCGGACTGCCGGGAGCCCCGGAGGTATATGCTTCAGCGCAAAGGACGGTTCGCTTCCCCACTGCCCAAGTGATATCATTGGCTGGTGCCGAAGATGATGGTGGCCAGCACCGGTTCGAGTTCATCACCGGCCACTACTTCGCCATGGCCGGCACCAGCTCGAGTTCATCCTAACATTCCCCTCTTCCGTGGAGCCCATGCGGGGTCGACGAAGGTCGTCGCAAAAAAAGGATCCGGCAAGACACCTGATGTGTATGCCGGCGTCGCCTCCGCGGTGGCATTCATGGGACCCAAGCGGCGGCAGCCTCCCGTGTTCTACTTCTCCTCGATGATGGCGGCGGACGTGGAGGCGCTGGCCACCGACTCGTCGCTCTCTGCGCACCCGGCTTCTGTCGCTGCTTGCATGGCGCGGCCGCCGGCATGGGAGTCTCGGCCACAGAAACGGGAGACGCGGTATGAGGCGGCGGCGTGGACGGCAGCAATGACGCTCGTGCACCGCTCCTCGTCGAGCTGGCCTGGAGCGGCGAGTTGCTGAACCGCGCGCCGACTTGGGGCGGCAACTGGCTCCGTCGGGTGAGGGGAGGGAGGTGGATCAGCGAGCTGCATAGCTCGTATCCGGCGGGCTACCCAGCCGGCTTGGATGCGGAATAACTACTCTTCGTAAGCCATTGTAAGAGTGGACAAAATAGTGGAGGAGATAGGGGAGCGGCGGAGGTGTGCGATTCTTGGCCGGCGTTAGGTTGAACGTGTGTCTTGCATCGTGTGCTGTGTGCATGCAGGCGTGCGAGTGTTGCGTGCGTGCAAGGGTACGTTTCAGTGTTGCATGCATGGGTGTGTATGTGCATGTTCGTGAGTGCATGTGTACGTGTCAGTGTTGCACGCCAGCATGCGTGCGTGTGTACGTGTCAGTGTTGCACACCTACATGCGTGCGTGTCTTGCGTGCGTGCATGTGTACGTGCGGGGTGAGGCTACACGTCAGTTGACTGACTTTTTCATCTCTGGTCATTAGATTTTCCAGCCGTTGGATACGAAATCAAGGGCCTCCAGTTTATCATCAAACTCCACCCCCTGAGCCGCCAGCCACCACCGGCCGAACCGCCAGCCCCCGCCGCCCGCGGCCGGCCCGCCCTCCCCGTAACCACTCCCCACCGTCGGTCCGCCGCCGCACCGGCCATCCCTCTAGGCCCCCCCCCCCTCGCCGAGCTTTTTCTCCGGGGATCCCCACCCCACCGCCCAATGAACGCCCCCAACCGCCGGTGACTACCAACCAGAGGTCTCACGACTTCAAATACCCATCGACTACTAATTTATTACCATTTCTGTCCTTCATATACGCGCTGACGGGTGGGCCCTATGGTAATGTGCGCTGCTGAATGTGGATCGTTTGACTGGTCAATTGATTGTGTTATCAACAAATTACGGAGCTGTATGGTGAGCCAGTGACCGTATGATCACCCTAAAATGTACTCCTATTTTATTAACATAGTAAGACTCAAACTACCATCTCTTTCTTTCATATACGGGCTGACAGGTGGGCCCCACGGTTACGTGCCCCAATGGTGCAACACTAGTTGCGCCGTGTGGAACGTTTGACTGGTCAATTGATTGTGTCATCAACAAAATACGGAGTTGTATGGGTGAGCCAGTGACCGTATAATCATGATATGTATTTGTTTAACACGGTACTGACGCAACGGCTCATATATACGCGCAAGCACTCACCGCTATAAGCGCACACACGCGAACCCTACCCCTATGAGCACCTTCGAGAGAGTGGGCCAGCATATATGATCTTGAGATTTTACGAAGTCACCATAGGTGCCTCGTAGTCGAGTGGAACGTCTCCTCCCACTGAACGTACGTTGTCGGAAAATACTGAAATTAACACAAGATTAATGCGAGCACCGGGACTTTAACCTTGGTGGGCTCGAGAAACCACTGTCCTCTAACCATCCAACCACGTGTTGGTTAGCACGACAAAATGTATGTGGTGACTATGATGAACTTATTCTGAAGTCCAATGACCATATCGTGTTTTCGCTTCAAATACAATGACTGTAAGTGTCGTCAACAAAATACGGAGCACGCATCAAATGCAAAGTCCGTCAGTGTCATCAAAAAAATATGGATACGTATCGTGAGCTAGATACCGTTGTACTATTGTATATGCTTATTTTCTTAGTGGCCGATTGCGTGTGTGGTGTGGTGGGCACATCATTTCTAGTTGTGGTGGGTCAACATGAAGACTCATGGGTCGGTTCCATCCTGCGCCACATATAGGTTGGACCGAGACGTGTTGTATGAAGACCCATGTGGAGGACTCGGCGTACAACACGAAGCTACCAGAGTCGCGGAGGACTCTATCCCCACTGGTGATAAGCCGACTATATATGATTTGTAACCCTAGGCCCTTAGTATGTTATACAAGCTTGGGGGCTAGTTCGTCGATAGTATACACACACGCACAATGCCTGGTATTTACGTGTACTTTGTACACACACCTATCACTAATATACAGTACCAGGAGTAGGCTCTTTCTTCAACTGCAATTGAATTCTAGCATGTGCATGTGTTTATTTCATATTATCGATCCATAGAGTGAGAGCGGTTTGAAATACAGGCAATGGATGCTTTTGCAATTCATATATAAACATTAATTAGTGCACTCCATGTTGTTAGTGTGAAGCACTTTATACATTTGTCACTTGCATGGATACATTCCAAATTGCTATCTATGAAATAGAATACATGTCGAATTCAACATAAAGGGGGTTTCGAAGATTCTAATTCATAGGGGGCATCAATCAGATGTAAAAGGGGGCATCAATCTTTGTTGTGAGTTTGAACATGCTGTATATATTCATACGCATATCTAACTCTCTTTTTTGCAACCAAGGAGATTATATCTGGAACCATGCATGAACTGAGGTAAGTTGCATATTTTTTAATATATACTCGTGTACAATGTATATTCAAATGTACCCCCTCCATTCCAAAATAATCGTAGCTTTAGGATTTTCAAGAGTAAAGATTTGTGAAGTTTGACAAATCCTGAAAGTTCAAATCAAGAGAACCGAAAACGTTAATGCTTCTGCTCCCAAATATTGAACGAAGCGCCAAATATGCCTCTGGTCACCCGAAACCGCGCGAGACTAATGTTTTGGTGGTAGGAAATTACTGTCCTGACTCTGGCCTGTGTAGCCTATCGGCCCATTGTCCAACGGTCTAAACCGGGGTAGGTTTGTAACTTCACCAAGACGCTAGAGAAGCATTCATATGCCATGGGCACCTACCCATGCGCTCGGCCGAAATCTATCCTGCCCACATTTGGGACACCTGACATGACTGTCCTACCCCCCAACCCGCAATATGTCTGAAATTTTAGATGGGGGGAAAGTTTGTAACTTTCCCCAAATTTCAAACAAGCGCGTCTCAAACCGAAACATTGTTGCCCCTTAGTTCCCGCCTCCCTCAGTTTCCCCATTCATACTCCATGGGCGCGAAAACGCCCTCTCCACCATCCGCGAAACCCCAGCCTCCACCCCATAGCGGCCAATCCACCGCCGCCCTCCTCCACCATGCCGGAGCCGGTACCCCGACGTCGTCGTCCAACGCAACCGCAACTGCAACGCCCTCAAGGACTTAGTAGCTGAAGCCGAGGCAGAGCTGCCTCCACGACGCCGACGCCGACGTGCGCCATACTAGAACCACTCCGACCACACCGTCGTGCGCCTCACTACTGCTGCTCCACTATCGCAACCGTCCACCGCACCGGAGCTGTTCCCGCTACGCCGTTGTTCACCGCCTCGGATCTGCTTCCCCGCGCCGACAAACGGCCACCGCACCACACTCAACAACTTGGCCATGGGTTCGTCCAAGGTTGCACCGTCCTCCACAACTTCTGGTTTCCGACGAACAACAAGAAGATCGTCGGAAAAACAGAAGGAGAACACATCACTACCAGCAGAAAGAGGTACTCCTCTTCCCTTATTCGTGCAAATCTTACATCTCCGCTCACACCGTATTCATCCCACGAAAGAAACTAGTTGAGCGCTTCTTACTGCATCCTCTTCGTGATACTAAATGCACAAGGTTTCCTCCCTTTTACTATTTCACCTTTGCTAGAGGTTAGTAGCCCGCCTGGATTTCAATTCAGGGTCAGTCGAACCGCAATTAAAAGAAGCAGAACCCGCTTAGGCGCGCGGAGCACCTAGTCCGCCTGTTCCGCGGGGAAGCGGCGCATCGGTGTCTATCATAGGGGTGTGGGGCGCAGGAGCTGCTTGCGCCCGATCTGGAGGTCGGTGGGGCTTGAATGGATGGCCGGGGGGCGGTGCCAAGCACGGCGGTGCGGTGAGGTCGAGGGGAGGGCGCAGCCAGAGGAGGAATACTGGGTCGGTGGTCGCTGGCGTTTCGAGGAAGATCGTCAACACTGACTCGCTGGAGGTAGATGAAGGCGATCTGCCCGTTCTTTGTACATCAGACGGTGCAGGAAAAATGGACTGACCTATTTGCTTTCAGTCGACTGTTATTTTCATAGAATCCTGTAGTAATTTAGTGTGCCATGCATGTTGTAGAGCTATCATATGTCTCCCGCCATTTATTTCTCACCGACCTGCTATCTGCTACCTTTACACTGTACTAATTCTGCACACACTTCACCCATACTCACACTATTGTTTTTTTATGCATGGGTATTTCAGACTCTGACGCGGTGTTGATGAATGCAGAAAAGAAAAGACAGAAGTCGCTCCAGTGTAATTCAAAGGTAAGCACTAAGCGTTCCAGCGCTGTAACGGGTGCAGTGTCAGTAGTTGGAGATAGTAAACATAGCTCTGTAGTTGATGATCTCAATTGCCACACAACCATCCTAGGTGCTTGCTTTAACTTCGTGCTGTCAAATGTGGTTGCATGTTGCATATGGTGTCTAGCTTGTATTGCTTCCAATTTGGTTAAATTGCATCTGCTTACTTTACACATTATACCTTTGATAATGACATGCCTTCCTGTTTTTGATACATACTACATATGTCTATTAACCATGTTCGTACATCAAACTAATGCTCTTTTGTATCCCTCGTCAATCACTTATGATGAGAGAGTCACCCGGGTGGGTTTCTGTGAGACGCCATACTCGTTTAAAGAGTGCAGTGTCATCCTCCCCACATGATTCTCAAGAAACAGCAAGGCTAAATGAAGATAGTCAACGTAGCTCTCTAGTTTATCACCGCAATTTCCCCACACCACCATCGCAGGTGCTTGCTCTTACTTGGCAGTGTGATATGTAGTGTTCGTCTTACATGAAAGTAGTGTTCGTCAGTATCATGCATCAATGAGTTCTGAAGAGAAAATTTTATTCCTTTTTCTTGTGGGTTTCACTTGACAAGGCAAAATCAAGAAAGAGGAAGGAAAAGAGTATGGAAGGCGATGATGGTGGTCCTCTGCAGCAACGTAAACGGAGCATCTGTACCGATTCTCCTTGTACTGATAGTGCATTACAAGGTCCAAGTCTCCGCTCCCCTACTACACCATCCAAGGTGCTTGCTCTAACATGGCAGTGTGATATCTGGTTGCATGTTGCATATGGTGTCTAGCTCGTATTGCTCCTAATTAGTGCAAACTGCATCTGCTTAGCTTACACATGATACATGTGAATATGACACGCTTTCCTGTTTTTGGTACATACTATATCTTATGATAAGGCACCTTTAAGTCACCACTATGATATTGGTTGTATCTTGCATATGATTTCTAGCATGTACTGCTTCTAATTTGTTGAAACGCCATACAGTTTGAACTTGGCAGAGTGATATTGGTTGCATCTTTCATATGGTGTCTAGCTTGCAGTGCTTCTAATTTGTTGAAATGCCTTCTGCTTAGTTACCACATCATAGGTGTGAATATGTGATGCCATCCTGTTTTTCATACATATTCCATCCTCGCATCATGTGTTTGCCTTTCATCCGAGTAGTGTTCGTCAATATCATGCATGAATGAGTTCTGAAGAGCGAATTTTATTCCTTTTTCTTATCGGTTTGACTTCACAATGCAAAATCATTATAGCTGAAGGAAATTAGTCCGGCAGTGGATGATGGTGGTCCTTCGGAGCAACTCAAACAGGGGGTCTCTACAGATTCTACTCTGCCATCCTCCCAACAAGATTCGCAAGACAACACAAGGCTGGACAGTCAACGTAGCTGTGTAGATGATGAGCACATCTCCCCTACTCCACCATCACAGGTGCTTGCTATAACTTGACACTATTACATGTGGTTGCATGTTGCGTATGATGTCTATCTTGTATTGCTTCTAACTAAAATTGCATCTGCTTACTTTACACATAATGCCTGTGAATATGACACGTGTTCCTGTTTCTAGAACATACGTGTACATGATGAGCACATCTCCCCTACTCCACCATCACAAGTGCTTGCTCTTACTTGGAACTGTTATACGTGGTTGCCTTTTCCGTATGATGTCTAGTTTGTATTGCTTCTGGTTTGTTGAATTGCATCTGCGTAGCTTACAACTTATACCTGCAACGATCACTTACCCATAAGACACATTTAACTTGGGACTGTGATGTAGGTTGCATCTTGCATTGTCTTCTAGCTTGTACTACTTCTAATTTCTTGAAATGGCACTTATGACGAGACACTTTTTACCTGATAGAGTGATATTGGTTGCATGTTCAGATGGTGCCTATCTTTCATTTCTTCTAATTTTGTTGAAATGCCTTCCACTTACTGTTTTTTCATACATATTCCATCCTCCTATCGTACGTGTGAATATGAAACGCTGTCCTTTTTTGTATATATTCCATCCTCCTATCCTGCGCTTGCCTTACATCAAAGTAGTGTTCGTCTATATCATGCATCAACCAATTATGTAGAGCTAATTTTATTCATCTTCTTGTGGTTTTGACTTCATAAGGCAATATCAGAAAATAGGAAGGAAAAATAGTAAGTTAGGGGATGTTGGTGGTCCACCGCACCGACACAAACAGAGATTCTCTAGATTTGCCACTGCTACTGCTAATGAAGTTGAAGTCCCAAGTCTACATGATGAGTTCATCTCCCGTACTCCACCATCGCAGGTGCTTGCTCTAAGTTGACAGTGTGATAATTGGTTTCATGTTGCATATGTTGTCTAGCCTGTATTTCTTCTATTTTGATTAAATTGCAGCTGCTGAGTTTATACATTATACATGTGCATATGACATGGCTTTCTGTGTCTAGAATACAGTGCATCTATCTATCATACCATGTTCTTACATCAAAGTATTGCTGTTGTGTATCCTGCATCAGTCACTCATGATTGGACGCTTTTAACATGGAAGTTTGATAGTGGTTGCATCTTGCATTGATTTCTACGATGTACTGCTTCTAATTTTTCGAATTTCCACTTATGACAAGACACTTTTAACTTGGCAGAGTAATATTGGTTGCATCTTTAATACGGTGTCTAGCTTGCATTACTTCTATTTTCTGGAAAATCCTTCTGCTTAGTTTGCACATCATAGCTATGAATATGTCATGCCGTCCTATTTTTCTTACATATTCCATCCTCATACGATTGTCTTACATCAAAGTATTGCTTATCTGTATCATGCATTAATGAGTTTTGAAGAGTGATTTTATTCTTTTGTGTTGTGGGTGCAGCTTGACATGGCAAAGTCAAAAAGGAGCAAGGAAAATAATATAGTAGGGAGTGTTGTTACTCATCGGGTGAAACGGAAAAGGTTCTGCCGTCGAGATTCTACTGGTACTTATAGTGCAGTAGAAGGTCCAAGTCCACCGGCTAAATCTACAAACACAGTATCACCTGCTCCACCAGCTGCAGCATCCGCTTCAACTGTACCAACATCTCAACCAGTTACTCGTTCGTTTGCTCTGGAACTGGCCAGTTCCCAAGCTGCCTTCACACCTAACACTACTTCGAAGCACTGCTGACACAACAGGACTTGGCAACATCAGATGAACCTCATGAGCATCAACACCAAGACGGTAGCTGACCGAGTCAAGTTGCAGTTGCATGCTCCTTTATATGTACTCTCACAGTTTGATGTACACTAACACTTTCCATATTTGTTGTTCAACTAGCACCACGACGCAAGCGGAAACAGACATCAAGGATAATGCTTGACAGATTAACAAAATCTAAAGGAGGAAGAATGGAGGTCCATTTTGAGGCAGGTGTAAAAAGGCCACGTGATGCTACATAGTCAGCCAAGTTAGTATCAGAGGTAGCCGTTGTCGTTAGGTGTCATGCACGTATCCTCCCAACGTGGATCCAGTACAGGAATGAGAAAGACAATACCCAGTTTAACACCTTCATTGACCATTTATCCGTAAGTAATGTTATTCATCACAATTAGTAATATTGTCTTGCTCTGTCCCATACTTTCTAGCTTCCTCCTAATAAGACTCACATTCTTTTTTCAACAGATGAGGTTCAAGTTGGATCCGAAAGATGATGCAACTAAACAAGCATGCACTCATGTTTTTCAGTCTGCTCTGCAACAGTATCGGTACCACCTTAGAAAATCTCACTTTGAAGGCAAGGCTAACAATGAAATCGCCCAAACATCTCCAATGGAATATATTACAGGTGAAGACTGGACAGCCCTCGTTAAACACTAGTCTGATCCAAAGTATCAGGTAGGCTATATGTATTTGATCAGACCACATATTGAACTTGTATTTATGTATGTGCCTTACAAGTGTATCTTCTTCTAGGCTAACTGTTTGAAGAACAAAACCAACCGTTCTAAAGTGAAATTCCAATAGACCACAGGATCTCGTAGCTATATTGCACACTGCGAGGCTCTTGTAAATAGCTGCTACTTCCTTCTTTTTTTGTGCCATATTATCATATCTATATTGACTTGTTCCAAATACAGAGGAAATCCCGTGCGGACCAAAAAGAACCTGAACCGAATCCAGTGCAAATCTTCATGGATTGCCACACCAGCAAGATGAAGGGCATGAGCACACCAGTTCAAGCCGATGTTGTAAGTCCTTACTCCTCCTGCCTTGAATTGATTGGTACTGTGATGTGTTCATTTAACTACTTGGTTTGCAGCCAATGTCAGTTACTCTGTTCACTTTTATTCACAGTTGTCTTAACGTATCATTTCACCTTACATGGTTTAAAGAGATGAAGGATATTCTTTTGGTCTTGATCTGTAATCTAGTTGTTATGTTCACGTGCGCACACAATGATAAAATAGCATGTTTGTTTTATATCTGTTTTCCCATGATATGAATGATGTAATACTATGTTCATCCTACTTTAAACCATGTCTCTTTATCCTTAGATGTCAATGAATGTGAGGAAATAGACAATACAGTAGGCATGCTACATGGACATATGTTCCGAAAGTGATTTTATTATGTAGTTGGCACTGCAATACATGCTAATGTATTACAGTAGTTCACCAAATAAGTTATGTATAAACGTTTAACCTACTTTGTTTGTTTTTGTCTCATTAGTAACTTATCTGGTACACTAATCTACAAGTGCAACTTTCAGGAAGCTATGGAACAAATGATTGAACAGCCACAACCACCTGAAGGTGACGAGGCTACTACAGGCACAATGTCACCTCTTGCTGCAGTGCGTTAGTATCTCTCCACTAATAGTGCAAAAAGCACCTTCCTGCGTAATTCTGGGTTGGTTGTCAAGGTAACCTCGTCCAAATCGCCTACTGAACAAAATCTTCCTGCTAGACAGAGTGATATATCTGTGCTCCAGACACAAGTCCAATCCCTAATGGACGTTGTTTCGGAAACAAGAATAGTGGTTGAGAAATGCCGTCAAGATATGAATGGTTTTGAAACCAGACTATCAGACATTCGCTTCATTGTTCAAGAGCAATGGCAGAAAAAAGGTGGAGATCGTGTTGCTCCATCAGATTCTACAGCCTGAAACATTAGCACTCAGGTCAAATGATCTGTGCTTCTATACATCTGATGGTGCTTTTATCTGGAAGGACTGTAAACTTTATGCCAACATGCCTTTTGTTGTATGGTTGGAATTTATTTTGTTGTGATACAGCATTTATGATGCTGCATCAGGCCGCAGTAATTACGACGCTATTTTTGTATAGTGTAGGTTTATCTTAGTAATGTATTCGGTCGAAAGCTTCGTAGTAGCCCAACATGCCAACATTCGTCGGGCCCATTCCAATTGGGCTAAAAATGATTACGGGCCGAAATTGGCATGTAGCCCACTAAAAATATCTGGGCCTAAATCAGCATAAGCTTTCATATTTTTCTGGTACGCATGTGCCCATAGTGGGCCTTTAACAGGCCTAAACATAATTTGGGCCCTTAGTAAAAATAGGCCGTTTACAGGTGTAAATATCTCGAGCCCATAAAATACATGGGCCTTTAATAGACCGAAAGTGAGATTGGGCCCTGATTGTGCCAAATAACCCACTGGACTTTAACAGGTCGAAATTCGGACGGGCCGTAAATGCGCCGACCTAATACACGGGCCTTTAATAGGCCGGAACTTCGGTCGGGCTAGATTATCGTCATTTTTATATGGGTCGTTAATGGGCCCGATATGACATTGGGCCACATATGGCCCATGGTTTAAGTCCGGCGTTAACAGGCCGAAAATGACAACATGCCGAAAGTGGCCCAAAGCTATAGTGGGCCTCTAACAGGCTGAATGTCAGATATGGCCGAATATGACCCAAATCCTTCACGGTCGTTTATGGGCCGAAAGTTTTGATGGCCTGTAAATGGGCCCAAATGAAGCCAGACCTTTAATAGGCTGGAAATACACCGGGCCGTAATTCAGCCCAATTACTTAGCGGACTGTTAACGGGCCAGAAGTGACCATGGGCCACGTTGATGACAAGTTTAGGACAGGCCATTGACGGGCCGATTTGACAGAGAATGTTGGGCCTTTAGCTGGGCCGGCCCATTATGGTCGGCAGAATCTTGTGGGCCTTTAGCTGGGCCGGCCCATTATGGTCCGCAAAATCTTGTGGGCCTTTAGCTGGGCCGGCCCATTATGGTCTGCAAAATCGTGTGGTCCTTTAGCTAGGTCGGCCCATTATGGTCCGCTAAATTTTGTGGGCCTTTAGCTGGCCTGACCCATTATGGTCCGCTAAATCTTATGGTCCTTCGGTTGGGCTAGCCCATTTAATCTTTGTGGGCCACTTTTGGGCCGGTCCACGTGTCAACATATCATAGGACCATCTCGACCGTTGGATGAGTGACACCTGTGCCAACGCGGAGCTGACGCGTGGATCCGTCAGCCAATGAGAATTTTACACGTGGAAAATCGGCATTGGTCGTGGCTGTTAACGGGTTATCGGATCCAAAATCCGACCCGATAGCTTAATGGCGTTCCGCTATGGTGGATGCCATGTGCCGGTCACCCTTGACGAAAGCACTTCTATGACGCGTGATTTATCGTCATGGAAGTGGAAACTTCCGTGATGATAATTTTGGCAATGTCATGGAACACTTCTACGACAGCACATGTATGACTATCTTGATTCTGTCATAAATTTGTCAAGGATGTACATGCATGACAGAAAATGCGACCTACTGTGACAAACACGTATGATCACGGAAGTGCATTTTTTGTAGTGTTAGACGTGTTGATGTGATACTTTCTTACTTTTTGTCTTCTCTATATTTACCCCTATCATCATACACTATTCCACCTATAGTGCTATATCCATGGCTTGCGCTCATGTATTGCGTGAGGGTTGAAAAAGCTGAAGCGCGTTAAAAAGTGTGAACCAATTGCTCGGCTTGTCATCGGGGTTGTGCATGATAAATACTTTGTGTTAAGAAGACATAGCATGAAAAGACTATATGATTTTTAGGGATAGCTTTCTTTAGTGTTGATATTTTGAAATACATGATTGTTTGTTGGGAAGCCTGAGTATTGATGTCTTTATGTCAAATTATAGACTATTGCTTTGGATCACTTATGTCTTAATATTCATGCCATGATTAGATATATGCTCAAGTTTATGCTAGGTAGCATTCCACATAAAAAATTATATTTTTTACCATTTACCTACTCGAGGACGAGCAGGAATTAAGCTTGGGGATGCTGATACGTCTCCGTCGTATCTATAATTTTTTATTGTTTCATGCCAATACTATACAACTTTTATACACTTTTGGCAACATTTTATATGATTTATTTGGACTAACATATTGATCTAGTGCCCGGTGCGAGTTCCTGTTTGTTGCTTGTTTTTTGTTTCGCAAATAATCCATATCAAACAAAGTCCAAACGCGATAAAAATTTACAGAGAATTATTTTAGAATGTATGTGATTTTTGGGAGGTGGAATCAATGTAAACAGGGGCCCACAGCCCCCAAGATACACCAGGGCGCCCCAAGGGGTGCCAGGCGTGCCCAGGTGTATTATGCCGCAAGAAAGATACTTTATGGAAAAAATCATGTAAAATTTTTAGCGCAAACGGAGTTACGGATCTCCGGGAATTTAAGAAACGGTGGAGGGCCAAATCTGAAAAATGCAAAATAGAAGAGAATAGAGAGGGAGATCCAATCTCGGAGGGGCTCCTGCCCCTCTGCCACCATGGAGGCCATGGACTAGAGGGGGGACTCTCCTCCCATCTAGGGGGAGGCCAAGGAAGAAGAATAAGGAGGGGGCTCTCTCCCCCACTCTCCTGGTGGTGCCGGAGTGCCGCCGGGGCAAGGACCGTGACGGCGATCTACATCAACAATCTTTCTACCGTCAACACCAAGTCTCACCCCCTCTATGCAGCATTGTAACACCTCTTCTCCCCGCTATAATCCCTACTTAAACATGGTGCTCAACTCCATATATTATTTCCCAATGATATTTGGCTATCCTATGATGTTTGAGTAGATCCGTTTTATCCTATGGGTTAATCGTGATCCTGGTTGGTATGATTGTATATTTTATTTATGGCGTTGTCCAATGGTGCCCTTTGTGTCGCGCAAACGGAGGGGCCCCGCTATAGGGTGTTGCAATATGTTCATAGTTTGCTTATTGTCGGTGTTGCGGGGGTGACAGTAGCCTAAACGCGGATAAGTGGGTTATGGCATATGGAAATAAAGAGGACTTGATACTTAATTCTATGGTTGGGTTTTACGACCTTAATGATCTTTAGTAGTTGCAGATGCTTGCTAGGGGTCCAATCATAAGTGCATATGATTCAAGTAGAGAAAGTATGTTAGCTCATGCCTCTCCCTCATATAAAATTGCAAGAATGATTACCGGTACTTGTTATCGATTGCCTAGGGACAAATGACTTTCTTGTTGAAAAAAGCTATCCACTTTTATTACCTTGCAATTTATTTGTAGTTTTATTCTCGCAAAGTACTCGTAGTTTTATTCTTGAAAAATAGTTTCATACTTGTTTTAGGTAAAGCAAACGTCAAGTGTGCGTAGAGTTGTATCGGTGTCATTAGAACTTGAGGGAATATTTGTTCTACCTTTAGCTCCTTATTGGGTTCGACACTCTTATTTATCGAAGAAGTCTACAAACGATCCCCTATACTTGTGGGTTATCAAGGTTTGCATGAGTTTTGCCTATTTGGTTCAACTGCAAGTTCGTTCGAAGTCCATACATCTGATGTAGAGGCTTTCGTATCAATCGGAGTAGGAAACTCTGACATTAGTTCCATGGTTTCTTTCCTTTGACCTGATGACGAACATAATGTTATCTCATAGAGTTGCACTTCCCTCCCACTCACTCTTTTGGAAGAGACATTTTCTTCAAAAATCATGCTGCTCTATATGACAAAACTTTTGCCTCAGCATAGTGATGGAGGAATGCCCAATTATTGGGGATAACCTACAAAGTAGTATTTGTCTAATTTGTAATAGGTTTGTAAACATTTTACCCATGTCTTATTTTCCAAATGCTAAGAAAAGACAAAACATGGTTGGGCGTACCATACCATGACATCATTTGAACATATGTGATGGCACTCTTTTCATTGTAAAATCATAGTCTCCAAAGCATTACTTTAAAAGGGATAATGGCAAATTTATTTATATCACTTTGATCTTACCATGTCATATATTGTTTGATTACATCTTATCGGACATCCACTCACAGTAGTGTTCCGTAAGGTGTAAGTTATCAAACCTTTTTCACAACTCATCGGACATTCGCTAAACTTCTAACTTAGATATTCCTTTCCGCAATCTAATTTCAGAAACATAATTTTCTTGTTACAATAATTTCTATTTAATTCTGAAAACCTTTTGAACTATTTCAAAAGATCCAGAGTTATGTCTCATTAAGAAAATATTCACATATATACTTGAGTATTACTGAAGATAGATAAATTTATTGCTAGTAACAATACTTATTGGACTACACACATCAAAATGCATGATTACTAGTATGTTTGTTGCTCGTTCCTTATGGTCTGTGAAGCATATTTTAGTTACTTTACCTTTGGATGAAAGTTGTAAGTGTTAAATGATTCATAATCAAATGACTTCAAAATCCATCAACATGGAATTTCTCCATGCGGGTTTCTCCCATGTGACAAAAATGCAGTGCCACACATATTTGGTATTCTTTTAGTCTTACGACATTTAGCGTCATTGTTATGGATGTATTATATTATTATCAATATTCATAACATACATAAAATTCATGATCGAAGCATGGACCATATTTTATTCATAACACTGACCAACAATTGTTCTCTTATGAACAACCTTCTTGCAACAAAACATTTTGTAATGGGCTAGAGTGTATGAAACTCTAGAACGAATTTTGAAAATATATGTGATGACCCACAAGTATAGGGGATCTATCGTAGTCCTTTTGATAAGTAAGAGTGTCGAACCCAACGAGGAGCAGAAGGAAATGATAAGTGGTTTCCAGCAAGGTATTCTCTGCAAGTACTGAAATAAGTGGTAACAGATAGTTTTGTGATAAGATAATTGTAACGAGCAACAAGTAACAAAGGTAAATAAGGTGCAGCAAGGTGGCCCAATCCTTTTTTTAGGAACGGACAAGCCTGAACAAACTCTTATATGATGTAAAGCGCTCCCGAGGACACATGGGAATATCGTCAAGCTAATTTTCATCACGCTCATATGATTCGCGTTCAGTACTTTGATAATTTGGTATGTGGGTGGACCGGTGCTTGGGTGATGCCCTTACTTGGACAAACATCCCACTTATGATTAACCTCTATTGCAAGCATCCTCAAATACAACAAAATTATTAAGGTAAACCTAACCATAGCATGAAACATATGGATCCAAATCAGCCCCTTATGAAGCAACACATAAACTAGGGTTTAAGCTTATGTCACTCTAGCAACCCATCATCTACTTATTACTTCCCAATGCCTTCCTCTAGGCCCAAACAATGGTGAAGTGTCATGGAGTCGACGTTCACATAACACCACTAGAGGAGAGACAACATACATCTCATCAAAATATCGAACGAATACCAAATTCACATGACTACTAATAGCAAGACTTCTCCCATGTCCTCAGGAACAAAAGTAACTACTCACAAAGCATAAACATGTTCATAATCAGAGGGGTATTAATATGCATATAGGATATGAACATATGATCTTTCACCAATTAAACCAACTAGCATCAACTACAAGGAGTAATTAACACTACTAGCAACCTACTAGCACCAATCCCGGACTTGGTGACAAGAATTGGATACAAGAGATGAAGTAGGGTTTTGAGATGAGATGGTGCTCATGAAGATGTTGATGGAGATTGCCCTCTCCCGATGAGAGGAGCGTTGGTGATGATGATGGCGATGATTTCCCCCTCCGGGAGGGAAGTTTCCCCGGCAGAACAGCCCCGCCAGAACCCTAGATTGGCTCCGCCAAGGTCCCGCCTCGTGGCGGCAGAGTATCGTCCGAGAAGATGGCTTATGATTTTTTCCCATCGAAAGAGTCCATATAGCATAAGACGGTCACCGGAGGGCCACCAGGGGGCCCACGAGGTAGGGGGCGCGCCCAGGGGGTAGGGCGCGCCCCCCACTTTAACATCCCAAAATTCTAAATTTTGGAATGTTATAAACAAATAGATAGATTTGATTGATTGTTTGATTGATTGTCTGAAAGTGAGTTAATTCAAAACTTTTTGAAAGTTAAATGAGAGGGAATAAAAGGACTTTCCCAAACTTTCATTTTTGCTTTTTGATCTCCATAAATTCAAATTCTTTTCACCACGAAACCCTGGAGAGAAGATGACATGACTTCTTCCATTTATTTAAATGACAAGGGGTGCTGAAAACATTTGAATTTCATTTGGAAAAATATTTCCAATTCTGCAACTCTATACAACTCAATGATTTTCATGAGAGAAGATAAAATGACCTCTTCAAATTATATGAAATATGAGTTGGGAGTTTTCTCAAATTTTGAAAAGAGGGTCGTTTGATTTATTTATTTTATCTTAAAATATTTTTCCGATGTCAAATTATATGAGAGGGAATAATATGACTTTCCCAAAATTTAGGAAAAATGAAGATTTAATAAATAGATCAAATTTTGTTTTCCGGTGTTTCTTGCGCATGTTTATCTGGATAGGGAAAAATGCGCGTTTTCGAAAATTGTATTTTAGGTCCAGAGTAAAGTTCATTTTGTTCGGCTCATTTTTAGGAGTCGGGGAAAATTTACTTTTAGAATTTTGGAGTCCGTTTAGTTAGTTTTCTTTTAGTTTTTCTGCGCGCGAAATCTGTTAATAAAAAAATCAGATCCAGCGACTTGGGCCTAAGACCCAAGCCACCGAACCAAGCCAGCGGCCGGCCAGGCCAAAGGCCATCGAGCGCCCCACGCCCAGGGAGCCGCGCGCCAGGCGCAAGGCGCCAGGCCGCCGTCCTTGTCTTTTAGATTCCTAGTAGGATTCGTCTATGTTCGTTTTTTTTTTCTAGATCTCTTTCCCTCTTTTCTTTTCCTAATCCTAGTCTATTTCCTTGACCCCTACACCAAGTCTTCTCCTCCCCTCCGCAATATAAATACTCCCACACCCCCCCCCTCTAAATCATCAAACCCAAAGCCTAGAGCTCC
The DNA here is from genome assembly GCA_034509565.1 of Triticum monococcum. Classification (NCBI taxonomy): domain Eukaryota; kingdom Viridiplantae; phylum Streptophyta; class Magnoliopsida; order Poales; family Poaceae; genus Triticum; species Triticum monococcum. The sequence goes on from CM067847.1 coordinate 346,007,674, forward strand.
ACCACAACCGCGCCGCGCCACCCCACATCCGCGCCGCCGCACCTTGCCACCGCCGCCGCCGCACCTTGCCGCGCCCTAGTGCCGCCGCCGCCGCCATACACCGCCGCCGCTGCCATGCGTCACCGCGCCGCCGCCGCCGCCGGAGCCCCCGTTCGCTAGAGACTTCACCGGAGGTAGCTCGCGCTACATCTATTCTTTTCATCGGATCGTTTTCTTCTAATCGTTCCGATTATTTTTCCTCCGATTCATTTTCTTTTCCGATTTAGTTGCCCGAGATCGTTCGCCGGACCGTTCGTCCTAACGAACGTGATCCCCAGATTATTCTTCTAGGTTAACGAACGTCCGTTCGTTCAACCGTTCCTCTTTTTCTTCTCGTCGGATTTATCCCGCGATCGCGATCTCAAATCCGATCTTCTTTTTAGTCTATCTTCTCGCTCGTTTATCGGAATCAGGTAATTCAAGTGCCTGGAGTTTCGTCTCGAAACCGCCGTTCCGTCTAATCAACTTAAACAAGCTTTTGCTACAGTAAAATTTGACCTAGTTTCAACTTGCTAGAACCGAGTTGTTTTTCTTCCGTCGTTTGTCGGTTCTTTCTTTCTTTGCAACTGGAGTTCTTAAGTTGAACTTTCTGGTTCGTTCTCTTGTTCGAGTTTTACTTGTGCATTAGATGAGTACTTATTGTGTGGTTACAATTGCTTGATTACGATAGATTGACCAGAGTGTGACGAGTAGATCTATCAAGAGTTTTGAGTGCGCACCATCTTCATCAACATTGCAGGCAAGTTCACACTTTGATCATACCTTTTCTACAACCCAGTTTTATTGCATTAGATCCATCCTCACACATTGCATGATTAGGATCTAATTAAATTGTGGGATGGGAAGTAGATGAGGTAGTACCTATTACCTGTTGCTATGAAACCTTTGGGAGTTACTTCTACGTTTTCTTATTATGCCATGCTATGCTAGTAGACGTGGATTGGGTGAGTGAAATCCGTGACAGATGTGAGGTTGATAATTTAATGGTTTATCTAAGGTGGCAACTTAAACACACATCTGGGTGGATTGAGGCACCTGATGTCTATCAGGACTTGCCTGTTTTTTTTGGACCACCACCCAGGCTCAAAGGGATCATAAGATCATTCATGCTAGAAACTTCCGTGTGCAGCCACAAGCCATTATGGGCTCTGGCATAGTTGACTAAGTCGTGCGAACTCTTATAGGGGTAGAATAGTAGATGTAGGGGTGTAGGTGGTACGGTCTACTCCGTCGTAAGGTGCTAGCGCTTCTGAAAGACTATGTCTCGGTCATCCGTTTCTCAAACACCATGTAGTGCGAGAAACCAAACAGAGGCGATCGAGTCTTGTGGGGAAAAGTGCACAAACCTCTGCAGAGTATACAAACTAATCATGATTAGCCGTGTCCCCGGTTATGGACATCTTGAGTATCTAGTTCTTGGATTATCCTGTTGATCTCAACATGTTACTTCTAATTAATTTTGTTGGGTTTTAATGATGATGCTTAATTGGGATTGAGAATGCTGTCAACCATTCTCAATGTTTAACAACCACCATGATAGCTAAATAAAATTTATTCCTTTGTAGTAGGGAAAAAGTGGCTTTTCGCAAAAACTATAACCATAGAGCTTTTCCACCAGCCAAATATGCATGTAGTGATAGCCTTTATTCATCATTCTCTATGGTGTGAATTTGCCAGTACATTCAATGTACTGACCCATTTTCGGGCTGCAACATCTCATGTTGCAGGTTTCTTACGACGAGTAAGTGATACATTAGGGTTATGATTTCTACACTCAACTTTGCCATTGGTGTTGATGGGAATCCACAACCTTGTTGCTTCCGCTATATGGATTGAGGTAATAGTATTTATGTTACTTTATACATGTGATTTACCTCTGTTATAAATCCTTCGAGTACTGTGTGTGTCAGCATACTGATCCAGGGATGACACATAAGCACAGAGACTTGATCCATTCGGGTCGGGTCGCTACACCCACCCTCGTGGGCAGGGTGTGGCCCCTGGTGAAGTTCTTGCGCTCAATGTTTTTTATATATTTGGAAAACATCATCTGTGAAGTTTTAGGACTTTTGGAGCTATGCAGAATAGGTCTCTAATATTTGCTCCTTTTCCAGCCAGAATCCCAGCTACCGGCATTCTCCCTCTGTATGTAAATCTTGTAAAATAAGAGAGAATAGGCATAAGTATTGTGACATAATGTATAATAATAGCCCATAATGCAATAAATATTGATATAAAAGCATGATTCAAAATGGATGTATCAACTCCCCCAAGCTTAGACCTCGCTTGTCCTCAAGCGAAAAGCCGAAATCGAAAAATATGTCCACATGTTTAGAGATGAAGGTGTCGATAAAAATAAAATACGGACATGAGGGCATCATGATCATTCTTAGAACATCAACTTATATAATTCTTGTCATATGATATCTTATGCTAGAGTAATAATTCAATCACAATATCAAGTATGAATCGTAAACTTCATTGAAATCTAACAAACTATAATCTCAGTCATTGAGGCAATTGCAATTTATCATAACATAGGAAAGAGTCAATGTGTAAGAGCTATTCAGCAAGTCCACATACTCAACTATCATATAGTCTTTCACAATTGCTGACACTCATGCAATACTTATGGGTATGGAGTTTTAATTGGAGACAGAGAAAGATAGGGGCTTATAGTTTTGCCTCCCAACGTTTTACCTCAAGGGTTATGTCAACAGTAATAGTTCATGAAAACCCACATCCAATTAGCCATATATACTGGGATTTTTCCAACATATTGTGCTTCCAAAGGATAAAATGTAAAAAGGAAGGGTGAAGATCACCATGACTCTTTTGCAGTAAAGGAGATAAAAGTAAAAGATAGGCCCTTCGCAGAGGGAAGCAGAGGTTGTCATGCGCTTTTATGGTCGGATGCAAAAAATCCTAATGTGAAAGAACATCACTTTATATTGCCACTTGTGATATGGACCTTTATTATGCAGTCTGTCGCTTTTATTACTTCCATATCACACGCTCGTATAAAGCTTATTTCCTCCACACCAATCAATCATACATATTTAGAGAGCAATTTTTTATTGCTTGCACTGATGACAACTTAGTTGATGGATCTTACTCAATCCATAGGTAGGTATGGTGGACTCTCATGACAAAACTGGTTTAAGGGTATTTGGAAGCACAAGTAGTATCTCTACTTGGTGCAATGAATTTGGCTAGCATGAGGGAGAAAGGCAAGCTCAACATGTTGGAGGATCCAAGACAATATAATTTATCTCAGATATAAGAAAACATAACCCATTATGTTGTCTTCCTTGTCCAATGTCAACTCTTTAGCATGTCATATTTTAATGAGTGCCCACAATCATAAAAGATGTCCAAGATAGTATATTTATATGTGAAGACCTCTCTTTCTTTATTACTTCCTATTAATTGAAACGATGACCAAAACTATGTTTGTCAACCCTCAATAACTTTTATTCATCATACTCTTTCTATGTCAGCACATTACTCTCCATAAGACTCGCATGATCTCTTTGTTTCTTTTTATTATTATTTTTTTTATTCACTTAGGATCATGGAAAAATAATCAAGCCCTTGACTCAACACTAATCTTTATAATATAGCTCACGGACTCGATTACATAGAAGGATAATAAAGCAAAACTCACAGCTAGATCATACAAAGAACTTTTATTCTACTAGATCAAAATATTACCAAAAGGATCGAACTAAGAAAAACGGTAAAGATAAAAGTGATGGTGATACGATACCGGGGCACTCCCCCAAGCTTGGCAGTTGCCAAGTGGAGTGCCCATACCAGATACTCAATTCTTCTTTGTTGGTGGAGATGGGGGTGATTTTGTTGATGGCGTAGGCTTGTCGTCCTTCTTCCAAGCCAGAGGCTCACCATCATAGAAAGATGACCGAGTCTCTGGGATCCTCAAATCTGCAGCCAAACTCATCCTTTTGAATCTGTATTCATACTCACAGTTTTGGTTTTGCAGGTCATAGATTTGAGCTTGAAGGTGCTCAATTTTCTCGTGAAGCTTGAAGATGGTCTCCCTGATGTTGTCGGCATCCAGCTTGTGTTTGTTGGTGAACTCTGCGATCATCATATAGTTGGAGTTGAGTCCACACTCCACCATCCCCTAACACTTGAAAACTCGTTGCTCCATTGCTTCGAGCCTCGTCTCCACACTTCCGGTCCCCTTCGGTCCCTCCGCATCACGGATGTGCAGCAACCCATCACGCATCTCAATGGTTTGAGGGTGTCGCTGCACCTCCGCAAGGTAAGGGTTGATGACCTTCTCGAAGACCTTGTCCTTGGGTGCACTTGAAGACGTCATGATAATTTAGATCTGTCAGAAAAATAACTCGAAACAAAGACAGGAGATTTTTGCGTGATACAGGAGTCAAAACCCCCGGGAGGTTATATAATGAATTTTCACCGACCAAAATACGTGTCATGTAAGAAAATGGAGTCCATAGAGCACACGAGGTGCCCATGAGGTAGGGGGGCGCGCCCAGGGGGTAGGGTGCGCCCTCCACCCTCGTGGGGCCCTCGTGTCCTTTCCGGACTGCTGCTTATTTTTCTATTTTTGTAAATATTCCAAAACAGAGAAATATTGCCTTAAAAACTGTTTTGGAGTCGGTTTACTTACCGTACCACATACCTATTCCTTTTCATAGTCTGAAACGTTCCGGAAAGTGTCCTTTATGTAGTCCTCCAGGGTTATGGTTTCAATAACATTGGTTTCAACATTTATGGGATTACTTGAGATATAATGTTTGATTCTTTGACCATTTACCACCTTCGGATTTGTGCCTTCGAAGTTGTTGATTTTTATGGCACCGGAACGGTAGACCTCCTCGATAACATAAGGACCTTCCCATTTAGAGAGAAGTTTTCCTGCAAAAAATCTTAAACAAGAGTTGTATAGCAATACATAAACACCTACATTAAACTTCCGCTTTTGTATTCTTTTATCATGCCACCTTTTAACTTTTTCTTTAAACAACTTGGCATTTTCGTAGGCTTGGGTTCTCCATTCATCAAGTGAATTAATATCAAATAACCTCTTCTCACCAGCAAGTTTAAAATCATAATTTAGTTCTTTAATAGCCCAATAAGCCTTGTGTTCTAGTTCAAGAGGTAAGTGACATGCTTTTCCATAGACCATTTTGTACGGAGACATACCCATAGGATTTTTATATGCAGTTCTATAGGCCCATAATGCATCATCAAGTTTCTTGGAACAATTCTTTCTAGACCTATTAACAGTCTTTTGCAAAATTAATTTGAGTTCTCTATTACTCAATTCTACTTAACCACTAGACTAAGGGTGATAAGGGGATGCAATTCTATGATTAACATCATATTTAGCAAGCATTTTACGGAAAGCACCATGAATAAAATGTGAACCACCATCAATCATTAAATATCTATGGACTCCAAACCTTGGAAAGATAACTTCTTTAAGAATTTTAATAGAAGTGTTATGATCAGCACTACTAGTTGGAATAGCTTCTACCCACTTAGTAACGTAATCAACAGCAACTAAAATATGTGTATAACCATTAGAGGAAGGAAAAGGTCCCATATAGTCAAAGCCCCAAACAGCAAATGGTTCAATAACAAGTGAATAATTCATGGGCATTTCTTGACGTCTACTAATATTACCAATTCTTTGACATTCATCACAAGATAAGACAAACTTACGGGCATCCTTGAAGAGAGTAGGCCAATAAAAACTAGATTGCAGTATCTTATGTGCGGTTCTATCTCCAGCATGGTGCCCTCCATAAGCTTCGGAGTGACACTTGCGTAGGATATGTTCTTGTTCATGGTCAGGTACACAACGTCTAATAACACCATCTACTCCTTCTTTATAAAGATGTGGGTCATCCCAAAAGTAATGCCTCAAATCATAGAAGAACTTTTTCTTTTGCTGGTATGTGAAACTAGCTGGTATAAACTTAGCAACAATGTAATTAGCATAATTAGCATACCATGGAGCAGTATGAGAAGCATTTATGACATTTAATTGCTCATCAGGAAAGCTATCATCAATAGGTAGTGGGTCATCAAGCACATTTTCTAACCTAGACAAGTTGTCCGCAACGGGGTTCTCAGCTCCTTTTCTATCAACAATATGTAAATCAAATTCTTGTAGCAAGAGAACCCATCTAATAAGTCTAGGTTTAGCATCTTTCTTTTCCATAAGATATTTAATAGCAGCATGATCAGTGTGAATAGTTACTTTAGAATCAACAATATAAGTGTAACACCCCGGATATGATTTACCCAATATGTAATCCAACTCTTGTCGTTTCCGGCGTTAAGTTATTTTATTTTCTCGAGTTTGGGTCTTTGTCTTCGTGTGTTTTTGTCGTTGTCATGCATCTCATATCATGTCATCATGTGCATTGCATTTGCATACGTGTTTATCTCATGCATCCGAGCATTTTCCCCGTTGTCCGTTTTGCATTCCGGCGCTTCGTTCTCCTCCGGTGGTCATTTCTACCTTTCTTTCATGTGTGGGGATTAAACATTTCCGGATTGGACCGAGACTTTCCAAGCGGCCTTGGTTTACTACCGGTGGACCGCCTGTCAAGTTTCGTACCATTTGGACTTCGTTTGATGCTCCAATGGTTAACCGAGGGACTGATAAGGCCTTGTTTGTGTTGCAGCCCAACACCCCTCCAAGTTGGCCCAAAACCCACCAAAACCCTATCCATCATCTAGAGCGTTCGATCACGACCGCGTGGCCGAAAACCGCACCTCATTTGGACACTCCTAGCTCCCTCTATGCCTATATAAAGACACCCTCAAAAATCTCCTTCTCCTCCCCCCCTCCCGAAAACCCTGGATCCATCTCCACCCGCTGCCGCCGGACAAAATCCGTCGGGCCGGACATTGTCCGACCCGCGCTGCCGCCGCCACTCGCCGCCGCCTTCTCTCACCGCGCTGTCCCGGGAAGCCCAGGCGAGGCCCCCACGGCCCGGTGCACCGAGCCGCCGCCCGCGCCCGCGCACCCGAGCGCCCCGCCGCCTCCTTCGTCGGCTCCGGCCACCGGGAGCCACCGCGCCGCCATCTCTGGTGAGCGCCGCCGCCTCCAGTCCACACCGGCACCGCGTTCGGCGACCCTCGTCGTCGCCCCGTCCGCCGCATGCCGGATCCGGCTCCGGCGAGCAGCGCCCCGCTCCGGCCACCCTCGCCCCGGCCTTCTTCCCCGACGAACTCTGGCGAGCTTCAAGTCCCTCTCCGGTGAACCTCGTAACCCATGCGGCCAGATCTGGATCCAGATCCAAAAACTCGGTTGACTTTTGCCTCAAACCCTAGTTATTTTGCCCTTGTTCATCGTATCGTAACTCCTCATCCGTAGCTCCGTTTTGGGCATATAGCATATCAAAATGTTCATCTCAGAGAGTACATCATTTGATCTCATTGCATCATTTTCATTTGAGTGCATCTTGATGCCCGAAATGCTGTTAGAAGTATGCCATTTGAGATAATTGTCAGATCTGCTGCTCCAATTAGAGATTTGTCATTTTTGCCATGATTATTGTGTGCATGATATGCCCCTGAGCTCTACATGTGTTTTGTTATATGTTTTTCCATCTACCCAGAGGTGCAACCCATGTATTTTGGTGATGTGTGTGGTGACTAGCACAAGCTTGCAAAGTGGGGCATTTGTTAATGCTGATTTCAGGGACTTAGCATTTCCACTAAGTCCTTGATCTGTTTATCTCAATATGCCATATGTTCATATTGTTTCCTAGTGATCCGTGCCTCTTTTGAGGATGATCAGTAAGGATGTTTTGTTAATCTTGTAGTGCTCTATCCATCCATGTCTTTGTTTGCAATTATGGAGCACCCTAGCTTGAGTCAATCGAGCTCTACTTTTGCTATTTCGTGAATCTGGACAGATTGTCTACTTGTTAGCAACTTTGCCGAGGATGTTGTAGTTGATCCGTGCATGTTATGTTATTGTTCTTGCCATGTATAGCTTGCATTTTATGTATTCTTGATGGGTGTATGCTTAGATTGCCATGACTTGCTCTGTAGTGAGTGCATCGAGCTCGTAAACATGCCTACTTGATATCTGTTTCAGCATGCTCCAGTTTTCACTAAGTCTGAGAACTGATTATGTTTTTGCCATGTTCACATGCTTGCAAATGTATTTTCTGATCCCTTTTGGCTCAAGGTCACTAAGGGACTTTTGTTAAGCTCTTTGAGTAGCTCCATGCCATGCTTTACTTTGCCATGTTAAGGTCCTATAGCATATAGTTTTCATGCTCCAAAGAGTGCTATCTGATCTGAAATTCTAGACAAGTATTAATATCACAAAGTTTGAAATCTGTTTGCCAAATGCATTTTTGCCATGAATTGGCCGTAGCTCAGTGCTAGTCTTTTGTTAAGCATCATGAATGGATACCTGCCATGTATTTTGTTTTCATGTTTGAGTGTTGTAGCATGTTCATCTTGTTGCATTTAGATGGCTACTTGCTGTAAATCGCAGAACGTGGCCATATTTGAATTGCTTGCCATTTCCAAACCGTAACTCCGATTCCGGTGATCTTTATATTGTTTTCAAGCGATTTCATCTCATCTTTCCAGTGGCACACTTGGTTTTCCAAGTTGAGGCCAGGTTCATTCATTCCTTGTTAAATCTTGCATATGCATCGCATATCGCATCCCGCATAGCATACCATGTTTGCATCATATTGTTTGAGCTTTGCACGTGGTTGATTGTGTCCTTGTTGCTTGTTTGTCTTGTTTGGGTAGAGCCGGGAGACGAGTTCGCTAATGAGGAGCCCATTGAGTTTGCTTTCGAGGATCCACTCAACTCTGACAACTTTGCAGGCAAGATGATCATACCCTCGAAATCACTACTATCTTTACTTTGCTAGATGCTCGCTCTTTTGCTATGCCTATGCTACGATGCCTACCACTTGCGTTTCATGCCTTCCAAATTGCCATGTCAAACCTCTAACCCACCATGCCCTAGCAAACCGTTGATTGGCTATGTTACCGCCTTGCTCAACCCCTCTTATAGCGTTGCTAGTTGAAGGTGAAGATTGGAGACCGTTCCTTGTTGGAACATTATTTACTTGTTGGGATATAATTATATTTCCATGTCATCTTAATGCATCTATATACTTGGTAAAGGGTGGAAGGCTCGGCCTCTCGCCTAGTGTTTTGTTCCACTCTTGCCGCCCTAGTTTCCGTCATATCAGTTTTATGTTCCCGGATTTTGCGTTCCTTACGCGGTTGGGTTATAATGGGAACCCCTTGATAGTTCTCCTTGATTAAAGCTTTTCTAGCAATGCCCAATCTTGGTTTTACCATTTGCCACCTACCTCTTTTTCCTTGGGTTTCCGGAGCCCGAGGGTCATCTTATTTAAACCCCCCCCCCGGGCCAGTGCTCCTCTGAGTGTTGGTCCAACTCGTCAGCCGCCGGTGGCTACCAGGGGCAACTTTGGGCTGGCCTAGCGGAAGTTTAGACAATCTGAGTGTGCCCTGAGAAAGAGATATGTGCAGCTCCTATTGGAATTTGTCAGCATATTCGAGCGGTGTTGCTGGATTTGTTTTAACTTGTCGAAGTGTCTTGAAGAACCGAGATACCGAGTCTGATCGGAATGTTTCGGGAGGAGGTCTATTCCTTCGTTGACCATGAGAGCTTGTCATGGGCTAAGTTGGGACTCCCCTGCAGGTATTTGAACTTTCGAAAGCCGTGCGCACGGTTATGGGCAGATGGGAATTTGTTAATGTCCGGTTGTAGATAAATTGAACCTTAACTTAATTAAAATGAATCAACTGTGTGAGTTACCGTGATGGCCTCTTCTCGGCGGAGTCCGGGAAGTGGACACAGTGTTGGAGTAATGCTTGCCGCAGGATTGCTCTCTAGTTATTCGTTCGCGCTTTGCTCTCTCTTCTTGCTCTCTTTTGCGAACAGGTTAGCCACCATATATGCTAGTTGCTTGCTGCAGCTCCACCTATATTTACCTTGCCTTACCTATTAAGGTTAAATAGTCTTGATCGCGAGGGTGCGAGATTGCTTAGTCCCTGTGGCTCACAGATTACTATTAAACTAGATGCAGGACCTGATGACTCCGTTCCAGATGACGTGCTAGAGCTCAAGTGGGAGTTCGACGAGGACTCACGCCGTTACTATGTTTCTTTTCCTGATGATCAGTAGTGGTGCCCAGTTGGGGTGATCGGGACCGTGTCGCATGTTGGGTTGTTCTTTTATTTTGGCGCCGTAGCCGGGCCATGAGTGTCTGATTGATGTATTGCTATTTATGTACTTTGATTGACGTGGCGAGTGTAAGCCAACTATGTATCTCCCCTTTATTATCTATATTACATGGGATGTTGTGAAGATTGCCTAACTTGCGATATTGCTTTCAATGCGGTTATGTCTCTAAGTCATGACTCGACACGTGGGAGCTATAGTGCATCGAGGGCATTACAATAAGGTCTAAACTTATCACAAGCAAATACAACTACTAAGAATTCTTTTTCAGTTGTAGCATAATTTCTTTGAGCATTGTCTAGATTTTTACTAGCATATTGAATAACATTTAGTTTCTTATCAACTCTTTGTCCTAGAAGCACCTACATCATAATCACTAGCATCACACATAATTTCAAAGGGTAAATTCCAATCAGGTGGTTGAACAATAGGTGCAGAGATCAATGCTTTCTTAAGTATTTCAAATGCTTCTACACAATCATCATCAAAGACAAATGGTATATCTTTTGTAATAAATTAGTCAGAGGCAGAGAGATTTTTGAGAAGTCCTTAATGAACCTCCTATAAAAACCGGCATGACCAAGGAAACTTCTTATACCTTTAATGTCCTTGGGACATGGCATCTTTTCAATAGCATCAACTTTGGCTTTATCAACTTCAATACCTCTTTCAGAAACTTTATGCCCCAAGACAATACCTTCATTAACCATAAAGTGGCACTTTTCCCAGTTCAGGACAAGATTAGTTTCTTCACACCTCTGCAAAACTCAATCAAGGTTGCTCAAGCAATCATCAAAAGAAGATCCATACATGGAAAAGTCATCCATGAAAACCTCACAAATCTTTTCACAAAAGTCAGAGAATATAGCCATCATGCATCTTTGAAAGGTAGCAGGTGCATTACATAAACCAAAAGGCATACCTCTATAAGAAAAAGTGCCAAAAGGGCATGTAAAAGTAGTCTTTGATTGATCTTTGGCTGACACAGGTATTTGAGAGAAACCAGAATAACCATCTAGAAAGCAAAAATGTGTATGTTTGGATAGCCTTTCTAGCATTTGATTGATAAAAGGTAAAGGGTAATGATCCTTTTTAGTAGCCTTATTTAATTTGCGGAAATCAATTACCATCCTATAACCAGTAATAATTCTTTGAGGAATCAATTCATCTTTATCATTAGGAATAACAGTAATACCTCCCTTCTTACGGACACAATGGACAAGACTTACCCACTGACTATCAGCAACGGGGTAAATTATACCTGCCTCAAGGAGCTTTACTATCTCCTTTCTTACCACTTCTTTCATTTTAGGATTCAGCCGGCGTTGATGATCACGAACTGGTTTAGCATCTTCTTCCAAATTAATTTTATGTTGACATAGAGTGGGACTAATGCCCTTAAGATCATGAAGAGTATACCCAATAGCAGCATAGTGCTTCTCCGGAATTTTCAATAATCTCTCTTCTTCATGTTCTGAAAGGTTAGCACTAATAATAACAGGATATATCTTTTTCTCATCAAGATAAGCATATTTAAGAGTATCGGGTAACAGTTTAAGCTCAAACACATGATCACCCTTGGGTGGAGGAGGATCTCCTAGGATTTCAACATGTAAATTATGTTTTAGAATAGGTTCCTGTTTAAAGAATACTTCATCTAATTCCCTTCTTTCATTCATAAACATATCATTTTCATGGTCTAGTAAATATTGTTCTAAAGGATCACTAGGAGGTACGGCAATAGAAGCAAGACCAACAATTTCATCTTTACTAGGTAATTCTTCTTCACGATGTTGTCTAGTAAATTTAGAAAAATTAAATTCATGAGTCATATCATCTAAACCGACAGTAACAACATCTCTCTTGCAATCTATGGTAGCATTAACAGTATTTAAGAAGGGTCTACCAAATATAATGGGACAAAAACTATCTTGTGGGGAACCAAGAACAAGAAAATCAGCAGGATATTTAGTTTTCCCACACAAGACTTCAACATCTCTAACAATTCCCATTGGTGAAATAGTATCTCTATTAGCAAGTTTAATTGTGACATCAATTTCTTCCATCTCAGCAGGTGCAATATCATGCATAAATTCTTCATATAAGGAATAGGGTATTGCACTAGCACTAGCACCCATATCACATAAGCCATGATAACAATGATCTCCTATTTTAACAGAAATAACAGGCATACCTACCACAGGTCTAGGTTTATCTGTATCACGGGGTTTAGCAATTCTAGCAGTTTCATCACAGAAATAAATAACATGCCCATCTATATTATCAGACAAGAGATCTTTAACAATAGCAATATTAGGTTCAAATTTAACTTGCTCAGGAGGTATATATGTTTTAATATTGCTTTTACGAACCACAGTTGAAGCTTTAGCATGATCCTTTATCCTAACAGGGAAAGGTGGTTTCTCAACATAAGAAATAGGAACAATAGGATCATTATAAGTAATAGTCTTTTCTTCAACTTTAATAGGTGCAGCTACTTTTACTTCTATGGGAGGATGATATTTAAACCACTTCTCCTTGGGGAGATCAACATAGGCAGCAAAAGATTCACAGAAAGAAGCTACTATCTCAGAGTCAAGTCCATATTTAGTGCTAAATTTACGAAAAATATCGGTATCCATAAAAGATTTAACACAATGAAAACTAGGTGTCATACCTGACTCCTTACCTTTGTCGAGGTCCCAATCTTCGGAATTGCATTTAATTCTTTCTAATAAATCCCATTTGAATTCAGTAGTCTTCATCATAAAAGAGCCAGCACAAGAAGTATCAAGCATGCTGGATTGTTATCAGAAAGCCAAGCATAAAAATTTTGAATAATCATTTCTCTTGAGAGCTCATGATTGGGGCATGAATATAACATTAATTTAAGCCTCCCCCAAGATTGAGCGATGCTTTCTCCTTCGTGAGGCCACAAATTATATATATAATTGTGATCACGATGAACAAGATGCATAGGATAAAAGTTTTGATGAAATTCCAATTTCAATCGTTTGTAATTCCAAGACTCCATATCATCACATAGCCTATGCCATGTCGATGCATCTCCCCTCAAAGATAAGGGGAAGACCTTCTTCTTAACAACATCTCCGGGTACACCTGCAAGCTTAAATAATCCACAAACTTCATCCACATATATTAGATGTTCATCAGGATGTTTTGTTCCATCTCCTAAAAAAAGATTAGCTAGTAGTTTTTCTACCATACCCAAAGGAATTTCAAAGCAAGCATTTTCATTTTCAGTAGGTTCAATAGGTTGAGGAGCAACTCTTTGCTCTACTGGTCGGGGTGAAGATACCCCGAACAAGCCCCTCAGAGGATTACTCTCCATAGTAACAAGTGACAGTAAATTTCAGCACACTATATAAATTTTTCCTTACCAAATTCCACCTACCAAAGGCGCTTCACTCCCCGGCAATGGCGCCAGAAAAGAGTCTCGATGACCCACAAGTATAGGGGATCTATCATAGTCCTTTCGATAAGTAAGAGTGTCAAACCAAACGAGGAGCAGAAGGAAATGATAAGCGGTTTCCAGCAAGGTATTCTCTGCAAGTACTGAAATAAGTGGTAACAAATAGTTTTGTGATAAGATAATTGTAACGAGCAACAAGTAACAAAGGTAAATAAGGTGCTGCAAGGGGGCCCAATCCTTTTTGTAGCAAAGGACAAGCCTGAACAAACTTGTATATGATGTAAAGCGCTCCCGAGGACACATGGGAATATCGTCAAGCTAGTTTTCATCACGCTCATATGATTCGCGTTCGGTACTTTGATAATTTCGTATGTGGGTGGACCGGTGCTTGGGTGCTGCCCTTACTTGGACAAACATCCCACTTATGATTAACCTCTATTGCAAGACTGCAAATACAACAAAAGTATTAAGGTAAACCTAACCATAGCATGAAACATATGGATCCAAATCAGCCCCTTATGAAGCAATGCATAAACTAGGGTTTAAGCTTCTGTCACTCTAGCAACCCATCATCTACTTATTACTTCCCAATGCCTTCCTCTAGGCCCAAACAATGGTGAAGTGTCATGTAGTCGACGTTCACATAACACCACTAGAGGAGAGACAACATACATCTCATCAAAATATCGAACGAATACTAAATTCACATGACTACTAATAGCAAGACTTCTCCCATGTCCTCAGGAAAAAAAGTAACTACTCACAAAGCATAAACATTTTCATAATCAGAGGGGTATTAATATGCATATAGGATCTGAACATATGATCTTCCACCAATTAAACCAACTAGCATCAACTACAAGGAGTAATTAACACTAGTAGCAACCTACTAGCACCAATCCCGGACATGGAGACAAGAATTGGATACAAGAGATGAACTAGGGTTTTGAGATGAGATGGTGCTGATGAAGATGTTGATGGAGATTGCCCTCTCCCGATGAGAGGAGCGTTGGTGATGACAATGGAGATGATTTTCCCCTCCGGGAGGGAAGTTCCCCAGCAGAACAGCCCCGCCAAAACCCTAGATTGGCTCCGCCAAGGTTCCGCCTCGTGGCGGCGGAGTTTCGTCCGAGAAGATGGATTATGATTTTTTCCCATCGAAAGAGTCCATATAGCAGAAGATGGTCACCGGAGGGCCACCAGGGGGCCACGATGTAAGGGGCGCGCCTAGGGGGTAGGGCGTGCCCCCCACCCTCGTGGGAAGGGTGTGGCCCCCTGGTGAAGTTCTTGCGCTCAATGTTTTTTATATATTTGGAAAACATCATCCGTGAAGTTTCAGGACTTTTGAAGTTGTGCAGAATAGGTCTCTAATATTTGCTCCTTTTCCAGCCAGAATCCCAGCTGCCTGCATTCTCCCTCTTTATGTAAATCTTGTAAAATAAGAGAGAATAGGCATAAGTATTGTGACATAATCTGTAATAACAGCCCATAATGCAATAAATATTGATATAAAAGCATGATGCAAAATGGACGTATCAATATGCAGAGGTAATGTGCCGACGAAAAGTATAGTAACTTTTAATATGTTCCCAACGTGTATCAAACACTTCATTACTATCTAGTCTATTAGTTAGGCCATAGTAGTTCTTGCATCGAGTGGCAATAGAATGCAATCGAATGGGTGTCCTTTGATTAACTTTTAATCATAATACCCTAGAATCAGTGACTAACAGTTTAATCATAATTCCCAAGAATTACTTTGAGGGAGTCCTAGATTAGGGGGTCCTCGGATGTCCGGACTATTTGATATGGGCCGGACTAATGGGCCGTGAAGATAAAAGCAGAAGACTTTCCCCCGTGTCCGGGTAGGACACCTGTATGCGCGGAAGGCAAGTTTGGTGTTCGGATATGTTATTTCACTGGTACAATGATGTCCTAAACAAACGGTTTAAAACCCCTTTCCGCGACGGCATTTGGAACTATCGCCAAGTGAGTATGGGAGATAGGGGGGTCCTTCCCCCATGACCTAAAAATTGTCGTGGATAGGCCCTCGTGGGACCTGATACATCTCCAACGTATCTATAATTTTTTATTGTTCCATGCTATTATATTATCTGTTTTGGATGTTTAATGGGCTTTATTATGCATTTTTATATTATTTTTGGAACTAACCTATTAACCAAAGGCCCAGTGCAAATTGTTGTTTTTTGCCTATTTCAGTGTTTTGCAGAAAAGGAATATCAAACGGAATCCAAACGGAATGAAACCTTCGTGAGGATCGTTTTTGGAACAAACGCAATCCAGGAGACTTGGAGTGGACGTCAAGAAAGAAGCGAGGAGGCCACGAGGCAGGAGGGCCCGCCCCAGGAGGGTGGGCGCCCCCCCCCCCCACCCTCGTGGGCCCCTCGCAGCTCCACCGACCTACTTCTTCCTCCTATATATACCAATATACCCTGAAAACATCCAGGAGCACCACAAAACCCTATTTCCATCGCCGCAACCTTCTGTACATGTGAGATCTCATCTTGGGGCCTTTTCCGGTGCTCCGCCGAAGGGGGAATCGATCATGGAGGGCTTCTACATCAACACGATAGCCTATCCGATGATGTGTGAGTAGTTTACCATAGACCTTCGGTTCCATAGTTATTAGCTATATGGATTTTTCTCTCTCTTTGGATCTCAATACAAAGTTCTCCTCGATTCTCTTGGAGATCTATTCAATGTAATTCTTTTTGCGGTGTGTTTGTCGAGATCCGATGAATTGTGGGTTTATGATCAAGATTATCTATGAACAATATTTGATTCTTCTCTGAATTCTTTTATGCATGATTTAAATATCTTTGCAAGTCTCTTGGAATTATCAGTTTGGTTTGGTCTACTAGATTGATCTTTCTTGCAATGGGAGAAGTGCTTAGCTTCGGGTTCAATCTTGCGGTGCTCGATCCGAGTGATAGAAAGGGAAACGACACGTATTGTATTGTTGCCATCGAGGATAAAAGATGGAGTTTATATCCTATTGCTTGAGTTTATCCCTCTACATCATGTCATCTTGCCTAGTGTGTTACTCTGTTCTTATGAACTTAATACTCTAGATGCATGATGGATAGCGGTCGATGTGTGGAGTAATAGTAGTAGATGCAGAATCGTTTCGGTCTACTTGTCATGGACGTGATGCCTATATACATGATCATGCCTAGATATTCTCATAACTATTCGCTTTTCTATCAGTTGCTCGACAGTAATTTGTTCACCCACCGTAGATTATGTATCTTGAGAGAAGCCAGTGGTGAAACCTATGGCCCCCGGGTCTATTCTCCATTGTATTAGTTTCCCGTTAACTAGCTATTTCTATCGTCGTTTATTTTGCAATCTTTACTTTCCAATCTATACAGAAATACCAAAAATATTTATCTTATTATATTTATCAGATCTCACTTTCCTAAGTGACCGTGAAGGGATTGACAACCCCTTTATCGCATTGGTTGTGAGGTTCTTGTTTGTTTGTGCAGGTACTAGGCGACTTGCGTGTAGTCTCCTACTGGATTGATACCTTGGTTCTCAAAAACTGAGGGAAATACTTACCCTACTTTGCTGCATCACCCTTTCCTCTTCAAGGGAAACCAACACATGCTCAAGAGGTAGCAGGACCCAGGCTGGGGCCGTGTGCGATTGGGCGAGGCATGGAAACCCAATCATTTCCATAGGTATGTACATCCCACATGGTGAACCTCAGAAACCATTTCCGTAGGTATGTACATCCCACATGGTGAATCCCAGAAATCATTTCCGTAGGTATGTACATCCCACATGGTGAATCCCAGAAATCATTTCTGTACGTATGTTCATCCCACACGGTGAATCCCAGAAATCATTTCCGTAGGTATGTACATCCCACATGGTGAATCCTAGAAAATCATTTTCGTAGGTATGTACATCCCACACAGTTCTTTGTGTGGAAACGTGTGTGCAAGGTGCCCTAACGCAAACAGTTCGCTGCCGGAAGCCATGTGTGATTGTTAGTTGATCGAACACGCCTACTGAGGGAGTCCTGGATTAGGGGGTCTCCAGACAGCCGGGCTATATCCCTTGGCCGGACTGTTGGACTATGAAGATACGATATTGAAGACTTCATCCCGTGTACGTATGGGAAGGCAAGCTTGGCAATACAGATATGTAGATCTCCTCCCTTGTAACCGATTTTGTGTAACCCTAGCCACCTCCGGTGTCTATATAAACCGGAGGGTTTAGTCCATAGGACAACAGACAATCATACCATAGGCTAGATTCTAGGGTTTAGCCTCTTTGATCTCGTGGTAGATCAACTCTTGTAATACTCATATCATCAAGATCAATCAAGCAGGACGTAGGGTATTACCTCCACCGAGAGGGCCCGAACCTGGGTAAACATCGTGTCCCCTGCCTCCTGTTACCATCTGCCTTAGACGCACAGTTCGGGACCCCCTACCCCAGATCCGCCGGTTTTGACACCGACATTGGTGCTTTCATTGAGAGTTCCACTGTGCCGTTACCGTAAGGCTTGATGGCTCCTTCGATCATTGGTAACGATGCGGTCCAGGGTGAGGTTTTCCTCCCCGGACAGATCTTCGTATTCGGCGGCCTCGCACTGCGGGCCAACTCGCTTGGCCACCTGGAGCAGATCGAGAGCTATGCCCTTGGCCATCAGGTCAGGTTCGGAAACTTAAACTACACTGCCGACATCCGCGAAGACTTGATCTTCGATGGATTCGAGCCTATGTCAGGTGTGCCGCACGATCACGACGATCATGATTTAGCTCTGCCGTCGGACAATGTTCGGGAGATCACACCTGCGACTACTCCAGCCTTCAATCCGGAGCAATTCGCGCCATCCGAGGACGGGTGGATAGACCCCGCCATGGAGGCCGCATTCTCAGTGGCGATAGAGCCAGATACTGACTTCACCCCTTACGAGAGTCGTGTTGCCAAACTACTGGATTCGTCTCCGGCCACGGACTTCGGGCCGCCTGCGTCCGTGCCTGTCGAATCCGGTTGGGCACCGATCACGGAGTTCACCTCCGCGGATATCTTTCAGCACTCACCTTTTGGCGACGTGCTAAATTCATTAAGGTATCTCTCTTTGTTAGGAGAACCTTGGCCAAACTATGTCCGTCTAGGATGGGATGCAGACGACAAAGAAATTCGCTCCCCACCCACCACCCACTTAGTAGCCACTATCGACGATTTAACCGACATGCTCGACTTCGACTCCGAAGACATCGACGGTATGGAGAATGATGCAGGAGACGAACAGGAACCACCGCCCATAGGGCGCTGGACCGCCACCTCATCATATGATATATACATGGTGGACACCCCCAAAGTAGGCAATGGCGACGAGACAACGGAGGATGGCCCCTCCAAGAAGCAACCCAAGCGCCGACGTCAGCGGCGCCGCTCTAAGTCCCGCCATAGCAAAAACAGCGATAACAACGCAAGAGAAAATAACACTCCAGTCGACTCCAGTGGAAACGACGACCACATTGACCCAGTGGTAGAGCACGATGAAACTGCAAACGGCGAAAATAATACGGATCCGATGTCCGAACACGGCAACACCGAGGATAAGCCTCATCAACCCCCCTCGGGGGAGGAAAACAGTCCGGACAAAGATGCACACATCATCCCGGAAACGCACTTGGAACAAGAGAACATCCGCAGAAGGCTTATTGCCTCAGCGAGGAGTCTAAAGAAGCAGAAGCAAAGGCTTAATGCCGCACAAAATACTCTCAACAGCAGGTGGAACAAAGTGCTCAGCAATGAAGAAAAGTATGGTGGAAGTTACCACACAAAGAGCTATCCACAGCTCAAGCTATTACTTGAATTCGAAGATGAGGCCGTAGAGCCCACACAGCCGAAAAATAAAACGGCCAACCGGCCGGATAAACCACATTGTGGCCGCGATAGAGCGGCTAACAAGGCCGCACATAAGTCAACACACGATCTACGTGAGGACTTGCGCCAAAAATCCAGTATGACCAGATCCATCTATGGATCTAGGAAGCGCGCTCCGGCACAAAATCAAAACCAAATAGCACAACCGTCTGAACGCCATGATACATCCAAATACAGGGGTGCCGCGCACCCCCTATGTTTCACCGATGAGGTGCTAGACCACGAATTTCCAGAAGGATTCAAACAAGTGAACATAGAGGCACACGATGGGACCACAGACCCAGGGGTTTGGATTGAGGACTTTATCCTCCATATCCATATGGCTCGCGGAGACGATCTCCACGCCATCAAGTACTTGCCCCTCAAGCTTAAAGGGCCATCTCGGCACTGGTTGAAAATCCTCCTCGAAAAGTCAATTGGAAGTTGGGTGGAGCTCGAGGATGCTTTTCGGGCTAATTTTCAAGGGACCCATGTCCGACCTCCGGATGCAAACGATTTAAGTCATATAATTCAACAGCCCGGAGAGTCAGCCCGAAAGCTTTGGAACAGGTTTCTCACTAAGAAGAACCAAATCGTCGACCGCCCGGACACCGAAGCCTTAGCAGCTTTGAAGCACAGCGTCCGAGACGAATGGCTCGCCAGACACCTCGGTCAAGAAAAACTGAGAACAATGGCAGCCCTGACAAGCCTCATGACCCGCTTTTGCACGGGCGAAGATAGCTGGTTAGCCCGTAGTAGCACCAGCGACCCAAGCACATTCGAAGTCAGGGATGGCAATGGCAAACCACGACACAGTAAAAACAAGCGTCGAAATAAAGAAGATAGCCCAGATAATACGGCAGTAAACGCCGGATTCAGGGGCTCTCGACCAGGTCAGCGGGAAAAGGCTTTCAAATGCAGCAGAGATGGACCGTCTAGCCTAAACAAGATTCTAGACAAACTATGTCAGATTCATGGCACCCCCGATAAACCTGCAAATCACACCCACAGAGAATGTTGGGTCTTCAAGCAGGCCGTTAAGCTAAACGCCGAACATAAGGGGAGGGAGGCACCAAGCGAAGACGAGGACGAACCTCGCCAGCAAAGCACTGGAGAACAGAAAAAGTTCCCACCAAAGGTTAAAACAGTAAACATGATCCACGTGATGAAGAGGAGAAGCAAACATGCACTCCGAGACATACGCGCCGTAGAGCCCGTCACCCCTAAGTTCAACCCCTGGTTGTCCTGCCCGATCACTTTTGATCGCAGGGATCACCCGACAAGCATCTGGCATGAAGGATCGGCTGCCTTGGTGTTAGACCCAATAATAAACAGATACCATCTCACACGAGTCCTTATGGACGGTGGCAGTGGTCTAAATCTGATATATTAGGACACAGTCTGCAAAATGGGGATAGACCCGACAAAAATAAGCCATAGTAATACTACCTTCAAGGGAGTAATACCAGGCCCAGAGGCCCACTGTACGGGCTCTCTATTACTAGAGGTTGTATTTGGTTTTCCCGACAACTTCCAAAGCGAAAAGTTAACCGTCGACATCGCTCCATTCTGAAGCGGCTATCAAGCACTACTCGGAGGAGCGGCTTTCACTCATTTTAATGCAGTACCGCATTAGGCTTCTCTTAAGCTGAAGATGCCTGGTCCACGGGGCACCATCATAGTTAGTGGAAATATTGAGTGTTCTCTATGTGCGGAAGAACATGCACCGGCTTTAATAGCCGAGCACTAGACGGCCTCACCAACCAGAATAAATGACAGGTCGTCAAGACCGCGGACACGGGTAGACGAGTCCGGCGCATCACTAGATATACCTGAGATTGGTTTGATGGTTAAACCCTCATAGACAGTACCAGGGGCTCCCCGCGTGTAATCAGGGCTAGTTCGGCTCAACCTGACTTATCTTGAATGTTAATGGTTTATCAAAAATAACCAATTTTTTGGCATGACAACTTTCACCTAAGTTTTTCTCTTTTATAGATGACAATCGTGCTGCACCCGTCCAGGACACGGCACAACGGAGACACAGGCCAGATGTGCAGCAGGGACCCGCTCAAAGGTTTCTTTTCAGATTAAGACCCTGCGTAAACCTTTTTTAATGTCTCTTGTTGTTCACATCCTCCGGATACTTACTACAACCAAGAAGGATGCTGACGTTATTGGCATTTCGCCATCACAGAATATTGCACGTACCTGGACACTCGGGGTTTATTTTTAAGGGCATTGTTCAGCCCGGATATTATAAAGACCGAATACCTTAGGGAGTGTTCGGCGTCGCGAGTTTGGCCTTATATGCATCAGCTCCGAATCATGTCTTTGGTCAAATGTTGGGTTTGCCCGGCTCTCGTGTTTTGCTACCTTACGTTCCGCTCTATCGGCTAAGGCGGCACCGGGAGAACTACTGCAATTGTGCCCTGGTTCATCCAAATGAGCACCTCAGTAGAGAAAGCCGAAAACTGACTGTCATGATAAAGCGCGAGACTGCTCAACCACTCGATGACTTAGCCAAATCTTCAGGATTCCTCCGCATTAACGAAGGGCCGTTTCCCGGTCATGTACGTACGCGCACCGTATTCGGACTAGCACAGAGGTACCAGGGGCTATATAGTAGCCCCACCATCAAACTCCTATGGCTAAGTGAAAGTGTTAAAGCAATATAGTCCGATTGCCTCATTCGCTGCGCTACCACCTCCTTAATGGACCAAGATGTTGGATCAAGTGTGAATACGCGTTTTTTGCGAACACCCCCGCATTATAAGCATCGGGGCTGAAGCCGACGACTGCAAACTTTCAGGTTATATACATGTATGCATAAACGGCCGCACAGGAGGCATCATAGTACTTTCAGGCAAAAGTATAAACACAACCTTTATAATTCAATAAAACATTGTTTTTACAATGGGAATACATGTCACTAGAACATAATATTCTTCGAGCACTAAGCCTCTATTGAACGAGCGCCTTCAAGGACTTCTTCAAAGTAGTGCTCGGTAGGTACTCGGCCTACTGCCAAATTCTGGGTTGCAATTACGGTGGCCTCCATCTCTTCCCAGTATGTATTGACACGGGCAAGTGCCATACGCGCACCCTCTATGCACGCTGACCTCTTCATAGCATCGATATGCGTCACAGCACCAAGGAACTATTGCACTAGACTAAAATAACTATTCGGCCTTGGCCCCTCCGGCCACAGATGATCCACAGCAGCGGCCCCGGACAACCTATGGAGCTTGGCCCACTCAGTCATTCGCTCATTCAACAGCAGCGGACGCGCTGCAACATGGAACTGTGACCAGAATAGCCTTTCCACTTCATGATCGTTTTGGTCTTTGAAGTACTCGGCCGCATCAGCGGCACTGGCTGCCAAATCCACGTATGCATCTGCAGAACTCCATAGTTGATCAAGTGGGGCATACTTCGGATCTCTAAACTTCGTCCACAACAGAAATGGCTTCCCAGTCGCGATATCCCCAGCTTGACGCAGCTCCTCCTTCGTCGCTCTGATTTTAGAGCGGGCTTCCTTGGGTGCTACCATGGCCTTCTCCAGGTCCACCGCCTTCGCCCGGCTTTCTTCTTCAAGAAGCTGGTAACGGTCGGCGGCATCTTTCAACTCAACGGTCATCTTGGCTATTTTTCCTTGCTTTGGCAATGCGCAGCCTGTTTGGCCCTCAGCTCTTCGACTGCTTTTAGAGCGGCCGCATCACTATTCCTGGCTTGTTCCTTGGCTCGGGCAAGTTCCGCCCGAAGTGTCTCCACGGTGGTGGCTCCATCTGCAGTCACAACATATCAAAGATACTAGCATCATGCTCCTCTTACTATGTGTTGATCACTGGAGAAATTACATACCCTGTGCCTCGTCGAGCCGCTTGTTGACAAGCACGATGTCGGCATCTGCCGCATCAAGTTGCCACTTCAGCTCGGCAAACTCACAAGTCCGACTAGCCACCGGACCTTCAGCCATCTGCACATAAAGGCAGCCTGATTATTACCTAGGACTATGATCCTCTATCCGCCGCCGTTCTCGATGGCAACTAGAGTCTCAGTGGCTACTATCTGCATAGGGCACACCTAACATGTGCGGTACTGTCAAAAACATACACTATCCCACGTACCTCAAAGCCTTTCAGCAGACTCATAAAAGCTTCATGCAACCCACTTTTGGTGGATGAAATCCTCTCAATCATCGTACCCATTAGCATACGATGCACTTCTGAAATGGCCGCTTGCTCCAGAAGATCCTTCAGTGCGTCCGATCGCACACCGGACGGTTCCGGACTCTTTTTGTTGATCTCTTTAGGAGCCGAATACTGAGGACTTCGGGTGGCCGAAGGATTACCCTCTGGCCTTGGCGGATCAGGAGAAACTCTCCGCGACGACACTTCAGGGTCGCCCACCTCATGAGGCGGGGTGGCATGGGGAGATGTTTCGCTCTCCATCATCTCCCGAAGAAGATCCCCCGAAGACGAACTCTGTCGAGAAGGGCTATGATCCGAACTACAAGATATATGCTTCAGTTATTATCTTCAGAAGTAAAGTAGGATATTTTTACTATTAAGTACCTTTTGTTTACTTACAACTCGGTAGAGGGCTGATCCCCTTGCGGGCACTGTGCAGCAAGAGTACCCTCCGAGGCACGACCCTCTGGCGAAGATTTCTTCCCCCGTTTGGAAACCTTTGTTTCTGGGTCTTCAGAGGTGGTCCTCTTCCTTCCTTGGGGAAAGGGGATTTCAGATTCTTCTCTCTGGTTATCCTCCTTTGCGGAGGTGCTAATTCCCCCGGTTGGGATGAGTAATGAGTGAGGCCTACTTTCAGCCTCTTTATTCCCCTCTTTATCTTCCCCTGAGGGCGCCTGATAAGGCGCCGGCTCGAGCATTCTGGCTAGTACTGGATTGGCCGAGCCTTCGAGAAGGGGGGCCGAACACCTGATCATATTCGCCTTTGTTACCCAGTCCTGGTCAAAGAGCGACTTTTCAGAATGATGTTGTGATAAATAAAAAGATAGCATGTTCGGCCACGGGATTACTTACTTGGGTATCTGGATGATTACAGCTCGGACCTGCATCCTCGGTGGTGTCCGGACACTTTATTTGTGTTCCAAAAAACGATTTGTACATCTCTTCGAGCGTCATGCTGAGGAAGTGTTGAATAGTCTGTGGTCCTTCTGGGTTGAATTCGCACATGCGGAGGGGTCGACGTTTGCAAGGCGGGACTTGAAGAACTAGCATGACTTGCATTACTGTGGCCAGGCTGACGTCTCTCTCTCTCTAAGAGATCTCGGATGCGACTCTGCAATATCGGCACATCATTTACTGGCCCCCAGTCCAGCCCCTTGTTGATCCGTGACGTGAGTTGTGGTGGGGGGCCTGAGCGAAAGGCTAGAGCGGCTACCCACTTGGTACTCCGGGGAGCTGTGATATAAAACCACTCCCGTTGCCATAAACTGGACACCTCAGGGAAGGAACCCTCTGGCCATGGAACATCAGCGTTTTTGCTTATTACGGCACCTCCGCACTCTGCGTGTCGCCCCTCGATCATCTTCGGCTTCACATTGAAAGTCTTGAGCCACAGGCCGAAGTGTGGGGTAATGCGGAGGAAGGCCTCACACATGACGATGAACGACGAGATGTGAAGGAGGGAATCCGGGGCCAGGTCATGGAAATCCATCCCATAATAGAACATGAGCCCCCTAACAAAGGGATCCAGGGCGAGGCCTAGCCCTCGGAGGAAGTGAGAGATGAATACAATGCTCTCGCCGGGTTCGGGAGTGGGAACGACCTGCCCTCGAGCAGGCAGCCTGTGCGAGATTTCGATGGTAAAATACCAGGCCTCTCTTAGCTTCTTGATGTCTTCCTCTGTGACAGAGGAAGGCATCCACCGACCTTGAAGGTTGGATTCGGACATGGTTGAAGGTCTGAAGCGCCTGACCTGAGCCTTGGGTGTTGGAACACGGGGCGGGGGAAGGATTCGATTGAGTACGAGAGGAAAAAAAGGGCAGGCCTTGGCCTCTTTATAAAGAGGGTGAATATCAAGCGTCCTCCTCGTGGCCGTTTGGGACTTTCCTAAAATCGAGGAGTCATACCAACGGGCACAATTGGGTTACCCACGTCCTATTGATGAGAATCCCGTAATAAGGGGGGACATGATCTCTGCTTCGACAAGACGTGTCAAGAAAACTGCCTCGCAATATGTGTAGTGCTGGTTGAGAAAAACGGTTTGAATAATGACCGGGCCATGGCATGATGTCATGTTGCTAAACATGTCAGCAGATTAGGTTTGTGGAAATATTATTCTCTCTACGGTGGTATGTGGAACATGTTTTGCAAAGCCGGACACTATCCGTGTGTTCAAAATCTTCTATGGAGTATTCGGAGGAGGAACCCGCCTTACAATGCCGAAGACAAATCTGCGTGCCGGACTCATCGTCATTGAAGCCTGGTTCAGGGGCTACTGAGTGAGTCCTGGATTAGGGGGTCTCCGGACAGCCGGACTATATCCCTTGGCCGGACTGTTGGACTATGAAGATACGAGATTGAAGACTTCATCCCGTGTCCGGATGGGACTCTCCTTGGTGTGGATGGCAAGCTTGTCAATACGGATATGTAGATCTCCTCCCTTGTAACCGACTTTGTGTAACCCTAGCCCCCTCCGGTGTCTATATAAACCGGAGGATTTAGTCCATAGGACAACAGACAATCATACCATAGGCTAGCTTCTAGGGTTTAGCCTCTTCGATCTCGTGGTAGATCAACTCTTATAATACTCATATCATCAAGATCAATCAAGCAGCACGTAGGATATTACCTCCATCGAGAGGGCCCGAACCTGGGTAAACATCGTGTCCCCTGCCTCTTGTTACCATCCGCCTTAGACGCACAGTTCAGGACCCCCTACCCGAGATCCGCCGGTTTTGACACCGACACCTACTTTCTAGAAACTGTGCGGGTTGTTTGAGTTCATCGCCCACGGTTTTGTCTGAGTAACCGTTTGCAATAGACAACCCCAATAAGCAGGGTAGTTAGCCTATTATTGATAATCCATGTACTGATCAAACTGATATTTCTTATAAAACACGCCAGATATTTCATATCCATATAAAACCAACCCGTATTTCATAATCGAATTACATCAAAGAGCTTCGGCACTCAGTTACGCCATTACACAACAGCACCAAGTTTCACATGCAGCATCAAAAACCTTTTGGAAAGTAGCATCATACACGGTATATAGACAAATGAATCTCATCTGGGAAACTGCAGAAGCGGAAGGCAAATATTGAGGCTTCAGTGATGTTGAATGTCCTTGCAACTTTAGGCCAGTGGCTATGGATAATTGCCCGCCCAACCTTCGTCCTCTTCGGCAAGACTTCAATATTGTACCATTGGTGTTGAATGAATACCTTCCTCGCCTCTTGACCATGCAGGTGGTTTGAGAGGTAGTCCTCGGTGAACTGCTTTGAAAAGTACTGAAAACAAAGCTATGCGTAAATCGCGGTTGTAAATTTGGAAATGGAGCAAGGGGTAAAAACAAGGTAAAAGAGTTGGTACCATCCTATAGTTGACTGATGTCTTCTTCATTGTGCAAACAAAGATCTTGTTGTTATTCGTCGCAAGTTTCTTCATCCTAACAATCTTTCTGAGTTTCTTGACTTGACTGATATTCATGGACATCTCATTTCCCCATATGCAAAATGGGTCAAATAGTGGGTCTAAGCCTCTGACAGCAGGACCTACATGTGCAAGACCAAATTGTAAGAAACCTAAATATTAGAATGATTCCTGCAACTGCACAATAAAGTGCTATTAGACAAAGGACCCTGCTTGAACAAACCTCGAAGGTAAACCGCAGTGTCTCCCATTGTTTCCCTGCAACACACATAAGGAAGATCTTGATCAAGTTAACTGAGAGTTCCCATACTATCAGTAGAATATGTATTGAGTACAACCAATTTCGATTGGTGTCACATGCATAACAATACAAAATTGTACCCACAGCAAATGAAAATCAAATTGCAGAACTAAACCAAACAGTTAAATGGAGAGCAGACCAAATGAACCAAAATAGTTAACAGAGCACGACATTGCAGAATAGAAACATGTACTAGAAGATAAGACAGTTAACAAAACAAAGAATGCTTGAGAACATTACTATGAAATGTAGCAGTTGTTGGACCAAAGTGTTAACTGAACATTACATTTCAGAGGACCAAACTGTTAACTGAACATCAGATTGCATATTAACATTATAGAGGACAAATTACTAGAAGGCATTGGCGGTGGCCCCGAGAAAACATCACGAACTATATTTTAAAGTAGACAACCGCGCGGCGGCGGCGACAGTGGCCTCGAAGACGAGGTGCTCCTCCGAGATCTGGCGGTCGACACGCATGTCAGCCATAGTGACCTCGTTCGCGCATGCGGTCGCATGCTACTCAGCTCCACATTATATTGCATGTAAAATGGCTTTGGGCGGCGCTTAATTGGAGGAGGGGGCAGTGAGTTCGATGGAAGGTGTCGCTCCGTCAGTCGGAGCATGTGGGACGGGAAAGGAGGAGGATGGTGTGGGTGGGGTGTGGATTACCTGACCATCTCGACGAGGCCATGCAACAAGGAGAAGGGTCAGCGGCGAGGAGGCCGTGCAGCAAGAAGAAGGGCCATTGGCGAGGAGGCGGCGCTGCAAGAACAAGGGTCGTCGGCGAGGAGGTGGCGCTGCAAGAACAAGGGTAGCCAACGTGGAGGTGGCGCTGCAAGAAGAAGGGTCGTCGGCGAGGAGGCTGAGCTGCCAGTAAGCAGCAGTAAAGGTTTGAACTTGGAAAGCAAGGAGGAATAGTGGAAATGTGGCTTTTGGTAGGAGGCAGGGGCGGGGAAATAGATATTTCCGTGGTGGCAAAAAATCGCTCGGTACCGCGAGAAACTAGCGCGCAAGTGTGGTTCAAGCGGGGCAGTGGACTGTAGACGACAAAGCTTCCTGCGTAAGCCATACAAGACGGTGCGCCAAGATATTTTATATTGCATCCCACATGATTCTTTCTAGTAAACTGTTTGTGGTATACCTGATTTTTTTCATTATGTTTTGAAAGACAAAATCGTGTTATGGAGGGAAAGGATGGTGTTTGAATTGCTAGATCATTTACGTACAGTGAACATGCAACTGTACATGAGTGTCGTGTTTAAATTTGGAATCATTCCAAGTTCGTTTGGCATTTTTATGCATTAATTGAGTTTTTGGGCATTTAATGTGCATAATTCAAATTTGAACTACAAGCACATGCTCCAATCCACCAAAGTTTGCTAA
Source organism: Triticum monococcum (assembly GCA_034509565.1). Classification (NCBI taxonomy): domain Eukaryota; kingdom Viridiplantae; phylum Streptophyta; class Magnoliopsida; order Poales; family Poaceae; genus Triticum; species Triticum monococcum. The sequence continues at coordinate 346,036,623 of CM067847.1, forward strand.
AAAATTACATGTGTGTCTTTGACTGAATTTATAGGTCCCATGCAAGAAATGGGAACAAAATTCAAACATCTGGGTGTCGTGGCTCAGCCCAAATGATTGAGAAACTTGGTTTTTTTAATTCCTGTAAATCCAAAACACGGCTGGAAATCATGAAACTTGGCATGGTGTCATGACATGGCACCAACATTCTGCAGTAAATTTTTTGCCCGAATTGGGACAAGCTTTGATGTAAGCTTCTTGCAAACCGGAGCTTCCCTCAAGAAGGCTCCTCATTCCGAAAGGGAACGTGTCACCTCCGTGTGCGAAACGACATACGTACACTGCCTTCTCCCGCCTTAATTTTTTTACACGGACTGATTAGTCCAAATAGAAATACCATGCTAAATTTTGGAATTATTCCATGTTCATTTGGCCTTTTATATACATTAATTGAGTTTCTGGGCAATTAATGTGCATAATTCAAATTTGAACTACAAGCACGTGCTCCAGTGCACCATAGTTGTTTGAAAAATCACATGTGTGTCCATGGGTGAATTTATAGGTCCAACGCAAGAGATGGGAGTGAAATTCAAACATCTGGGCGTCGTGGCTCGGCCGGAAAGATTGAGAAACTTGGTTTTTTAATTCCTGTAATTCCAAAACAGGCCTAAAAAGCATGAAACTTGGCATGGTCTCATGACATGGCACGAACATGCTGCGGTAATTTTTTTGCCGAATGGGGACAAGCTTTGGTGTAAGCTTCTTGCAAACCGGAGCTTCCCTCAAGAAGGCTCGTGGTTCCGAGAGGGAACGTGTCACCTCCGTGTGTGAAACGACATATGTACACTGCCTTCTCCTGCCTCAATTTATTTGCACAACCAGATTAGACCAGATAGAAGTATTGTGCTAAATTTTGGAATTATTCCGGGCTCGTTTCGCCTTTTTTATACATTAATTGAGTTTCTGGGCATTTAATGTGCATAATTCATATTTGAACTACAAGCACAGGCTCCAGTGCACCAAAGTTGTTTGAAAAATCAGGTGTGTGTCCTTGGGTGAATTTCTAGGTCCCATGCAAGAGATTGGAGTGAAATTCAAACATCTAGGCATCGTGGCTCGGCCGGAAAGATTGCCAAACTTGTTTTTTTAATTTCTGTAATTCCAAAACACGCCTGAAAATAATGAAACTTGCCATGGTATCATGACATGGCACGAACATGCTGCGGTAATTTTTTTGGCCGAATTGGGACAAGCTTTGGTGTAAGCTTCTATCGGCGTTCTGGGAACGGGGGTCCTTAGACTTGCCTACCTGCGGCACGCGGCGTGGCTAAGCCAGCAGGCCATACGGCCCATCTTCATCAACAAGGCATCGAAGACCCTTGCGAGGGGCCAAGCCTCGCGAGGCGGACGACACAAGACCTCCTCTGGAGTGGCCTAGTCGGGCAGGCTCACGAGGGGCGGAAATAACAAGGCGAGGCAAACCTCACGAGGCTCTCGTGATGTGAGCCATGACGATCGACACTAGGGGGCACCAGCGCGCGCAGCGTCCTTGTTTCCTCTTTGGTGCTAAGGAGGCCAGTGCAGGCGAGGAGTATCGAGGCATCAGGCAAATGTTGCCATATCAGTGCAACAGGACCAAGACCAGAAGGACGGCAAGACGGAGGTCATCATGGAACCCAAGACGGCGTCACCGCCAGAACCTTTCATAGGCGGAGACCACCTTTGTCAGGATAGCTTGTACTAGCTGTCCCCCTTCAAATTTGCCCGCCGTTGTTGGCTCCCTTCCCGCTCGATATTTGGGAAGAGGACCAGGGCCTCTATAAATAGGACTAGCCACCACCATAGGCAAGGACAGATCATCAAGATCATCCCCACACACACAAGTTAGCCAAGCACGAGAACACCTCACCCTCAGGAGGCTGTTCTTCCCCTTGTATTGTTGATCATCATCCCAAGAGGCAATCCACCACCACCACACTGGAGTAGAGTATTACACCACAATGGTGGCCCGAACAAGTATAAATCTTCTGTCTTTCTGTGTTGCGAGTTCGTCGAGTTCGTCTGTGAGATCTTAGCGAGCTAGGGCGTAGATCGGTGGGAGGAAAAGACTTCGGACGCACCCCAGTGTTTGAACCTTAAGGGTTTGCCAAAACACCACATCTGACATTTGGCGCGCCAAGTAGGGGTGCGCTGGAGCTTCTTCTTCGCCAATCGACTTGCAGACGCTCCATGGCCATGATGTCCGACGACCCAAGAGCTGACTCCGACCGCTGGGCAGCCTGGCCAGCCGGTCGGTGCCGCCCGCCTATGAAGACCTCAACCCCATGTTCCAGGCGGCACGAGCGCCATCCAATCCAGCAGGGCGCGGGCGACGCGGCCAGGCGTCATCTACCCTCACTCCACGGTAAGTGCGAGCCGCTGCCAGAGCCACAAGCCATGCCGTGGCGACGGCGCCGCACTCACGGCGGGAACATGCAAACACGCGGGCCGCACTCCCCGTGGCAAGGGAGCTGCTGCGGTGCCGGCTAATGGAAAGTGACTGGGACGCGCTGCTGGAACGCGTTGCCGAGCTGCTGGACGCGTCGGCCTCGGGAGCCCCGCCCTTCTGCCATCAGCTCCCTCCTCGGGCTTCTGCGGGGATTCACGGCGGACGACGCCGCCACCACGCACCATCAGGTGCGCCAGGGGGCTTCGTCAACACTAGCATGGCCGGCGGCACTGAGGGCTCTGCCGCCCCCATACTGCCCGCAACAAGCATGAGCACAAGCGTCGCCTTCCATGGCCCAAGTGGGATGCCACGCTATTACCCCCAGGACGTCACGCTGGGCCGGGCGGCATGGAGTGTGGGGCATCACAGAGAGGTGATTGGGGTAACATCCCCGGAAGCCTACGTGCCCCGCATGACGGACCAGGAGTACACACTGGAGGATGACCCCGGCTCGTTCGTTGGAGAAGATTGGGAAAAAGGGACGTCAGGAGTCGAAGCCTTCCAGGAGCTGCTGGGGAACCACCACGACCGCGTGTGCGACGACCACTATAGGGTACCCCTAATCCCTTAGGAGCAAGCTTACGCTAACCATGAGTCGCGGGAGGAACAGATCCCCACAATGGTCGGCGGCCCCAGCTCGACGGCCTCCCTGACGGCGGGAGGATCGTGCTGGGGGCAGTAGGAGAGGGGTCGGGAGCCAGGCCCCTCCCCAAAGCATGCAAGGCCAGGGGATACCCGGAGGTAGGCCCTCTGTCGGGAAGGCTTCGACGACCCTTCCCCTAGCAAAGGACATGTGGTCGCCGAGGGAACTACTGGTGTCCCCTTTCCCTCTTTTGTGTCGTCCTGGTGACCGGTCGGCACAGAGGAGGTCAAGGGCAGCGCAAGGCGGGGCCCTCCTCTGGCGATATGAAGCAAGGCCGGTTCCAGTGAAGAAGGCCCAGTGCCTGTGAAGCTCGCCGCCCGTGACACTCTCACGTAATAATGAGTTGGGGCTGTACACGCCCCATAGTCTCAGGAGCGCCGGCCTCAGGCCCTGGGGCTCCCTCCCACGTCTAGTGGCAGCACTTAGCTCCGCGCTGGTGAGAAGACTTGAAGACTAGACTAGGTGCCGGACGCGGCCTTTTACTTTGGATCTCTCTTTCTGTGGTTTTTCTTTCTGGATCCGGATTTAAGTTGAAGCCAAATTTTTATCGATGCGCGTGGGGGTGCCTTTTCTCAATCGAGCCATTTCTTGCCTTCTAGATCTCGCTTCATTTCGGACACAAGTCCATCGCCTTTCCCTCGCGACTCCTCGCGAGCAGGACCGCGCGAAGCGCACGCTCGTCAAGCATGCGCCAGCACTGTGGCTGGCGCTCACCTCTTGTGGGGCCCCCTCAGACGGGGCGATAAGCTCCGCGGGATTCTCAAAAACTCGTCGCTGCATGACCCAGCCCGAAGCTGACATTGACTAAGGTAAACCACGACGGAAAACTCGCCCCCGGCTCCACAACTTCACGAGGACACATACCAACATCACATAGGAAAGTAAAAACTACAATTTGCTTACATGAGGGGCTCCCCCTCTCAAAATGCTCTTACGAGTCTTCCAAGGGCCACGCCCGAGTTTTGCGTGTAGAATGAAACGACAGGAGAACATGGGATCAGCCAAGAATATCACTCGCTACATCACCCGTGGACACGTCGCTCGCGTCCTCATCGTCTTCGTCGGTGTCGTCGCCGCCATCGGCGACGCCCCCATCACCGTCGTCGACCACGTCGCCTTCGTCTGCGATGACCACCACTGCGTCATCCTTCGAGGTGAAGGCCCTGAACAATGCGTCCACATTGTCCTCTACCCAACGCGCCTGGTCACTCCGGACGGCCGTGGGTACGGGGGCAATGGCGGCGTCGAAATCGAAGTTGGGGTCGGCATTCAGAAGGTGGCTGAAGACACAGGAGAAAGCGTGCTCAAGCAGGCCACGACCCCTTTCCTCCACAAGCTGGTGAGCTCTGGCAGATCGAGCCTCCAGGCGCATCACCACCTCGGCAAAGAAGGTCAGGTGGCTGGCATAGTCATTCGAGTGAGGGGATGGAGCATTCTCGTCGCAGATGTAACCCAGGGCGGTGTTGGCCCTGTTCCGGAGGTCTTGAAGAATAGGAGCATGCTCGCGCTCTAGGGTCCGGCGCTGGAGAACTTCCTCCCTGTTTCGCCATGCGATGGCCTCGGCATCATCAACTCGGTTCCGGAGAGAAAGCAGCTCGGCGCGGGCGGAAGCCAGGTCCGCCTGCGCCGTAACTAGGGCGGCGGCCATGGCCTCCACGCACCTCTCGGCCTCATCCAACCAGGGCCTGAGGGCGGTGGCCCTTCCAGCATCCTCCACACCAGAGAGCTTCAGCTTCAAGTCGTACCTGCCCTCCAGATCTGCGCGAACCTCAGCCACCCGGCGATTGATCTCCTCCTCGATTCCGGCCTCGCGGGCCCTGGCGGCATCTTCTGCTTGAGCAACTTGACACTCCCTCGTCTTCAGTTGCTCGAGCTCGAGGTTGTGCTCCACGGCTTCTAGGGCCAGTGCCTCCTCGCGCTTCCGGACCTCCTCTTCCTCCACGGGCATCCCCCTCAGCGATGCAAGAGCAGCCCCACGCGCCTCCACCTGCTGCTCAAGGGACGCACTCCAGGCCGGGAGCCCCCGCGCTCGCTCCTCCGCAGCCTCGCGACGGCGGTCAGCCTCGTGAGCCTCTTCCAAGGCTCGCCAGCGGGCTTCATGGGCGATCTTGAGGGACGCCTCGGCCTTCGCATTCTCAAGATCACGTTGATAGCGACCGATCTTGATGGCCACCCTCAGCTTGCGCCGCTCCTCCACCAGCCGGAGACCTTCATCCTCAAGACGCGAGTCGACACCAGCGAGCTCTTCACCGAGGCGGCTCATCACGCCCATCGCCTCCTGGAAGAGCTCATGGCGGACTACGCTCTGCCCGTGCTCGAGCTCGAACGCTCGAGCCGCCTCGTCCTCCACCTCGAGGGCTACGGGCGGAGCACCAAGTGGCGCGCTACCTCCCGCCAGGGGGCTGGGGGCTGACTCCGCACCTGACGCCGGCCTGTCCTCGCGAGGAGCCCAAGCTGATCGGGGCTCGCCGCTTGAAGAGGAACCACAGATCGAAGTCAACCAGCGGTTGTCCACAAGCAAAGGAGGAGTCTTAGGCACACCATCTCAGCTCAACTCCAGACCGTGGAGGAGGGGCGGCCAAACCATGGACTCAGCGTGCCACGAAGGTGGGGACGCTCCACTGACTGACCCCGCTCCAGGGGCGGCAGGCAGGCCAGGAATGCTCAAGGCCAATGGGGGAGTCGATGAAGGAGGAGGCCGCCTCTCAGAAGACGCAATAGCTTTAACAGAGGGAGCCCTAAAGGATAGACGTCAGGACAAGAAGACCACAAGCAAGAAGCCACGGCAATAAGATGCTTACTCATCAATGGCGATGTACTTTCGCCGCTCCAACGGCCCGAAGATATTGCTGCCGCTGGGGGATCCCTTCCTCTTGCCGAGCTCCTCGAAGTCCACACATAGATGACCGAAGCACTGGACGTGACGGCTGGTGCGCGGCGGAGCCAAAGAAGGACAGAGAGGGATGGCTTCAGGGGAGCCCGGTCGTGGCGAGCAGCCCAGCGCCCTCTCGCTGCAGCCTCCCGAGGCTCCTAGAGCCTCAGCCTCGCAAGCCACGGCTCCTCAGCAACCGACACCTCAGGAGGAGGGTCGCAGGCCCCCGAGGATGACGCCCCCGGATCACCACTCGGCGTGTGCTCCTCAGCACTCAAGCCGCCGACCCCCGTTGGAGCTCGCTCCCCTGCATCGTCACCTGGGGCGAGCTCGGCACCAATGGCGAGGAAGGCAACCATGACGACGGGGTTCTCGCGGGGCCCCACCAAGCCGATTGGCCGCAGCCCCCACCCATCAAAGAAAGGCATGCTTGCGACAAATGCAGCTTTGTTCTTGCAGCGGTACAACATGCAGCTATTCTTGGGCATCTCATCCGGTAGGGGGAGACCTGATAGGACTGTGAGCACTGTTTGCCGTGCCGCAAGAGGAAGCCCCTTCTCCTGAAACCTCATGTTGTCCTGGCTGCGGAGCAAGTCCCACATAGGGCGGGAGTGGCACTGAAGCGGAGTGACTCGGCACCTGACGAACTCCTTCACCACCATGGGCGCAGTCACATCAAGGTCCTTCAACCACCTCAGCCTGGCCCAAACGGGCGCAAGGCAGGGGCTCGTGAGCTTCTGATGGCCCCAGTCAGAGTTTGGAACAGCGGGCCCCACCGAAACTTGGAGCAGAGGGTTGAGCACGCCGGCATCAACAAACACCCATCGAATACGAAACTCGCTCATGGATGAAGGAAGCTCGAAGTCGATCCCCGCGCCCGTCGTCGCGGCCATGGCCTAGAAGCTCACGCACCCTGAGCTCTGTCGGGGATTGGTGAGATGCAACAAGAAGAAGTGGTAGAGGAGTGCCACGAAAGGAGCGATGCCCACCATGGCCTCGCACAAGAAGGCGAAAACGGCAAGAAGGGTCACAGATTGAGGGTCGAGATGGAGCATGTGGATCTGATAATGCTCGAGCACCGCGTTGAAGAAGGTGGAGAAGGGAGGAATCAGGCCAGCCCAGAGGGCCTCTATGAAGATCGGAACCTCGGTGACTGCCCGAGCCATGTGAGCACGAGACGCGGGCCAAGCCACCGTCTCTCCCCACTCGTTGAAACTGGAGACAAGCATGGGGCACACCTTGTCCATGGCCCCGTCGTTGAGCACCCGAGGCCGGCCGAGCGCCAGCTCAAAGGATGGAGGCGCAGTTGGCGGAGACAGAGGTTTCTTCCCCTTTTCGGCTTGTTTCGACGCCATGGCGGTGAAGGAGGCGGAGCGCAAGTCAGACTGGGAGGGCGGAGCAGGGCCTCGAGGAAGCAGGGAGCATGGAAGAGCCAAGAAAGGCGAAGGAAGAATAGTTGTGTAAGAGGCCGGGGGCGCATAGCCAAGCGGATTCAAAGGCAGCGTGGGGAAGCAGAGACGCCCGCGTCCAATCTACCGCCACGCGTCAACCAAGGCCGCAGGCTTTTGGGGGCCCGCGATGCTCCGTAATTGACCCTTGGCTTCGCCGCGAAGCCAAGCCCGAGCGCACCTTGGGCCCGGGGGCTACTGTCGGTGTCAAAACCGGCGGATCTCAGGTAGGGGGTCCTGAACTATGCGTCTAGGCGGATGGTAACAGGAGGCAGGGGACATGATGTTTTATCCAGGTTCGGGCCCTCTTGATGGAGGTAAAACCCTACGTCCTGCTTGATTAATATTGATGATATGGGTAGTACAAGAGTAGATCTACCACGAGATCAAAGAGGCTAAACCCTAGAAGCTAGCCTATGGTATGATTGTTGTTCGTCCTACGGACTAAAACCCTTCGGTTTATATAGACACCGGAGAGGGCTAGGGTTACACAGAGTCGGTTACAATGGTAGGAGATCTACATATCCGTATCGCCAAGCTTGCCTTCCACGCCAAGGAAAGTCCCTTCCGGACACGGGACGAAGTCTTCGATCTTGTATCTTCGTAGTCCAGGAGTCCGGCCGAAGGTATAGTCCGGCTATCCGGACACCCCCTAATCCAGGACTCCCTCAGTAGCCCCTGAACCAGGGTTCAATGACGACGAGTCCGACGCGTAGATTGTCTTCAGCATTGCAAGGCGGGTTCCTCCTCCAAGTACTTCGTAGAAGATTTTAAATACAAAGGTAGTGTCCGGCTCTGCAAAATAAGTTTCCACATATTGCCATAGAGAGAATAATATTTACACAAATCTAATCTGCTGACGTATTCCGTAGCGTGACATCACACCACGGCCAAGTCTTTATTCGAATCATTTTACTGTTCTACCTCAGCGCGTTTAGCGAGGCGGTTTCCTTGGCACGTCTTGTCAAAGCAGAGATCATGTCCCCTTATTCCGGGATTCTCATCAATACGGGCGTGGGTAACCTAACCGCGCCATTGATTACGGCACTTGGGAGATAAGCGAGTTTTACCAGGCTGGTGGGGACGCATAGTCGCGCCCACCCATATAAGGGGATAAGGATCCACCTTTTCATCCACGCCTTCTTCCTCCTTTGCCTATCCATTTCCGTGCACTCGAGCTCCAGCGCCCAAGTTCGCACACCCCACTTCAACCTTCTCCAGGCATGTCCGGAGCGAGAGGCAAGTGGATGGTCTCCTCCATCACGGAGGGACACATCAAAAGACTGAGGAAGGCCGGATACTTGTCTAACGACATTGCGCACCGGCTTCCGGAAGAGGGGCAGCTCATCCCCACCCCTAGGCCCCATCAGAGGGTGGTGTTCCTCCCTCATTTCCTCCGTGGACTGGGCTTCCCTCTCCACCCATTTGTCCGGGGGCTCATGTTCTACTATGGCCTGGATTTCCACGATCTGGCCCCGAACTTTGTCCTCAACATCTCGGCGTTCATCATCGTGTGCGAGGCTTTCTTCCGCATCTGCCCCCATTTCGGCCTATGGCTCAAGACTTTCAATGTCAAGCCGAAGGTGGTGCACGGCACCCAGGCGGAGTGCAGAGGCGCCATGGTGGGCAAGATGCCCAACGTCCTATGGCTCGAGGGCTCCTTCGTGGAGTCCCTAAAGGGGTGGCAATCGGGGTGGTTTTACATCACCGAGCCGCGCGACCCTGAATGGGTCGCAGCCCCCGAGTTTCGATCCGGACCGCCTACGCGGCTCGCCTCCTGGAAAGAGACGGGCCTGTCATGGGGTAAAAAGGAGAGCTGACCGGACTCCAAACATGCGTCCAAACCCTGGTGGAAAAGAAGCTCAAACTCGTCAACGTAGTCCAGGTTATGCTCATCCGCCGGATCCTCCCGTGTCAACAACGGGCCTTCAACCTGTGGGAGTTCGACCCGGCACGGCACCGAACTCTGAGCAGGCTCTTCGACACGACGTACGAAGATGCCTGGAAGGGGCTTTTCAAGGGCGCCGAGGCCCCCGCAACCGCTACCGAGGATCGCCGATTCAGCACGTAGCATCACGCTCGCACGGTAAGCTGTTTTTACCTTTTACAGGGTATTTAGTTTTTCATAGTTTGACTCCATGCGGGATCTAAGCTCTCTTACCTTTGACAGGATTGGCAGGAGACGTCCGGACAGATCAACTGTCCAGCTCCTTTGCCCGAAGGCCCAGCGGACACTCATTTGGCGAAGCTGCTGGTTCCGGCACCCTATGTGGTGCCGGAGAAGAAGGCCAAGAAGAAGGCCACGGGGACTCGAAAGAGTTCCCGGTGCCAGGAGGTGTCGGATTCATCATCCGACGACTCCAAGGCGCACTCCTCCCATGAAGACGAGGTGGAGGAAGAAGAGACCTCTCCCCCTCCAGCGGGGGGAGGGAAGAAAAGGAAGGCCGCCCCAACTGGGGAGGCTGAAGGGTCCAAGAAGGGGAAGACCCCTCCTCCGGACTACTCCACCAACGCCGACGACGGCGAAGAGGAGTGGCCGCACAGGGCCAAGCCCCTGGCGAGATCATAAGTATCCGGATACCAGAGTGATTCATAGTATTCCCCCATTGCATAGCTTTTCCTTACATCGAACATGTTTATGCAGTCCACCCAAAGACCGGCTTGACGTGTCGTCGAGCGGTTCCCTGGATTCGTCGGATGTGAATTCGCTTCCAACGGCTACCTCCCCCCACCATACGGATGACGCCGAGGCAGCGTCCCAACAGGTTCTGAGCCAGGAGGAGGTGGTCCTGGAGGCGCCGCAAGGCGACCTCCCGGACTCCAGGCGTGAAGGGGATAGAACCCCCAAGGGTTCCAAGTCCGGCTTTGAGCCGGACACTGCGCCGGAACCTTCAACGGTTCCGGACTCCGGTAGGCAGCCTCCTTCCAAGAGGAGCAAGCCTACCGAGCCGGTGACCTCCGTCCAACCGGAGGCACCGGACAATTTACTGGAGGTGCTTAACGGTGCTTCCATCAACGAGGAGCACTGCACTATTATGAGTGCGGTGATCCAGAAGGTTTAGTCTGCCAAGAGCGGACTGACTGAAGCTTGTGCCAGCCTTCTAACAGGCTTCGAGGTAAGTAAAGAATATGTAAAATATTACCGCATAGACAGTAGCCCCTGATGCTCTGTTCGGCGTTCGAAAAGAAAAGCCGAATAGAGGATATAATAACGTTCGCAGGAGTCTAACAAAAGTAAGTCAATATGCGTATGCAGGCTTCACTGCTAGCATCCGCCGCACTGACTGCGGAGGTGGGTACACTGAAGCAGAACCTCGAGCGGTCCGAGAACGAGCTCGGCCATCCCAAGAGGCAACTCGAGGAGATGGAAGGTAAGAAATACCTTATTGAAATATGTGGAAGGTGCAATTGCAAAAAGTGACAGGATTAACACGGCTATTGTAGGGGCCACAACTGAGGTGGCAACCCTTAAGCAAGCGCTGTCTAAGGCCGAGAAGAGGGCGGCCACGGAGCGCACCGAGCGGGAGAAGCATGAGACGCAGGTTGGCGAGGTGCGGCAAGAGCTCTAGGCTCTCATGAAAAAACATGAGAGTTTGGAGCTTGACTCGAAGACGTGAGAGTCTGAGCTCGCGGCGGCCATTGAAGATGCCAAGTCTGCCAAGGCCGAAGCCCAAAAGGCCCTCCAGGAGGTTGAGGCAATAAAAAAGATAGCGGCAGGTAAGGCATTCTTTATGCAAAGCAAGCACGTAAAAGTGCATTACTTGTTCCTTACCCGAATCCGGAGCTCTCCAGCAGCATCCGCAGACTTGCCCCGTAGCGTGTCGGATGCCGCCGCCTTCTACCGAGCCGAGGAGGGGAGCTCGACGGAGAAGGTGTTCTGGTCTCAGTATGCTGAGGCCGAACACCCGGTGCCCTTAGGCGACCAGCTGAAACACCTGGTCGAGCTCCATAAGGTGGCCGAACAGGCCATGAAGGGCCTCATAGTCCGGTTGTGGCCTGGAGAGGCCATGCCGTGGAGCTACTTGGGGCTGGTGAGGCGGCTGGTGGAGGCCTGTCCAAGGCTCGAAGTCATCAAGTGCTCCGTATGCATCGAGGGTGCCCGTAGGGCGCTTGCATGTGCGAAGGTGCACTGTGGCAAGCTGGATGCTGAGAAGCTTGTGAACAACGGGCCACCGCCGGGCAAGGAGCATCGCAAGCCCGAGATGTATTATGAGGGCGTTTTGAAGGGTGCCCGCCTTGTGGCGGATGAATGCTCCATGGATGTAATTTTTCAGTAAACCCGCTCGTTTTGTCCTGTGCGCTGAAAACTTGTTCATGTGCGCTAAGCAATGCGTTTTGAATTTAAAATATTACCTTCTATGCGGCCGTTTATAAAATTTGAGAGATGGCGAGTCGTCGGCTTCTGCCCCCATGGCACGAGTGCTGGGGTGTTCGGGATAAACATGAGCGCTCTTTTTCCCATTCTTGGGTCCTTCGAGGGAGGCGCTCAACACAAGGAACAAGGCAATCGGACTATAATGCTTGAAAACTCTCACTTAGCCATAGAATTCTATAATTTTAAATTTCGGCGAAGCCCCTAGTGTTCGGAAGACCGAGTTCAGGGCACTATCCACGCCTAGGCCGGACAAAGCCGACTCCTCGCTCTAAGCGGCATAAGTCTTTAGGGACTCGAAAACCTCTCGAACAGTGACCATCTCTCGCCTCATCATGACGGTCAGTTTTAGCTTTCTCTACTAAGGTGCTTAGCCCAGCTCAACTGGGGCACAATCGCAGCAGTTCTCCTAGTGCTACCTTAGCCGATATAACGGAACGTAAGGTACCAAAACATAGGAGCCAGGCAAACCCAACTATTGACCCAAGACATGATTCGGAGCCGATGCATATAATTCTATAAGTTCGGGGTGCCGCACTTGTGAAAGTGTTCAGACTTCTCACACCGTATTGTGGGGTACTTAAGCCCCTGGCGTATTGGTCGTACCAAAGTGTACGGGTGCAACATGTCATTAATGAACATATATTCGTAAAAAAAAGAGTAATGCAATAATAGACGGAAGCTATGCATTGTTTATTTAAAAAAGCTGCAATCAAAGCAGAACGATACAAATACTGCAATAAGAAAAAGATGGGACTATTTAACTTGTCCTTTCCAGGGGCAAGCTGCAGAATGTTATGTGAAACAGGTATACTGCTCATTATAGAGACCACCTTAGAGTTCCATAGTGCGGCATAGTTTTCTGCTTCCCTGGTTGTACCATTTGTGCGGCAATTGTACTGCCGGACAAGCCTTCCGAAGAATGGAGTCCTGGAAATAAGAGAAAATTAAGAAATCGGCAGCCCCTAGTGCGGTTTAAGCCGCGTTTCGGGCGTGCCGTGATGGTGCCCCTCCCTTTTTCCCATGGTATTTCCAGCGTAGTTATGTACGTGCAACACTAGTTTCGCAAGTTCGCGAGGGCTGGGGTTGGGGCTGCATTGCTACGCTTGCTCGGAACGTGCCCGGTGGTCTTGTTGTAGGTTACTCTGGGCGCGCTTGACGGTGTCCAGACGTTTAATGGCCGGACTGGAGAATTGCCTTGAGAGGCTGCTTTGTATTTCCGCTGCGATAGCCGCCGTATGCTCCTCCGTTCGGAGAGAGCGTTCGGTGTTTCCATTGACCATGATGACTCCTCGAGGGCCTGGCATCTTGAGCTTGAGGTATGCGTAGTGCGGCACCGCGTTGAACTTGGCAAATGTGGTTCGCCCGAGCAATGCATGATAGCCACTGCGGAACGGGACTATGTCGAAGATTAACTCCTCGCTTCAGAAATTATCCGGATATCCGAAGACCACTTCAAGTGTAACTGAGCCTGTACAGTTGGCCTCTACACCTGGTATGACGCCTTTAAAGGTCGTTTCAGTGGGTTTAATCCTCGAGGGATCGATGCCCATTTTCCGCACTGTATCTTGGTAAAGTAGGTTCAGGCTGCCGCCGCCGTCCATAAGGACTCTAGTGAGGTGAAATCTGTCAATAATTGGGTCTAGAACCAATGCGGCGAATCCTCCATGACGGGTGCTAATGGGGTGGTCCCTTCGATCAAAAGTGATCGGGCAGGAAGACCATGGGTTGAACTTTGGGGCGATTGGCTCCATCGCGTATACGTCCCTTAGCGCATGCTTCCGCTCCCTCTTGGAGACGTGGGTTGCGTATATCATGTTCACCGTCCACACTTGTGGGGGAAAACCTTTCTGTCCACTGTTGTTCAGCGGCCGGGGCTCCTCTTCGTCATTGCTGTGCAGCCCCTTGTCTCTGCTTTCGGCATTTAACTTGCCCGCCTGCTTGAACACCCAACAATCCCTGTTGGTGTGATTGGCTGGTTTTTCGGGGGTACCATGTATCTGCCATGAGCAGTCGAGTATTCGGTCCAAACTGGACAGGCCCGGAGTATTTCTTTTGAATGGCTTTTTCCGCTAACCAGGTTTAGAGCCTCTGAATCCGGCATTAACTGCCGTATCCTCAGCATTGTCGCCGTTAATGCGGCGCTTTTGCTTGTTGCGACACGACCTGCCACTATTGTCCTTGGTATCCGAATTACTAGGGCCCTTGGTCATGTTATTGCTGCGAGCTAGCCAGCTGTCTTCTCCCGCGCAAAAGCGGGTCATAAGTGTCGTGAGGGCTGCCATAGATTTCGGCTTTTCCTGTCCTAGGTGCCGTGCAAGCCACTCGTTGTGGATGTTATGCTTGAAGGCTGCTAGGGCCTCTGCGTCCGGACAGTCGACGATTTGATTTTTCTTGGTTAGGAACCGTGTCCAGAATTATCTGGCCGATTCCTCTGGCTGCTGAATTATGTGGCTAAGGTCATCGGCGTCTGGTGGTCGCACATAAGTGCCCTAGAAATTGTCGAGGAATGCGGTTTCCAGGTCCTCCCACAACCAATTGATTTTGCTGGCAAGCTATTAAGCCAATGCCGAGCTGGTCCTTTAAGCTTGAGTGGGAGGTATTTGATGGTGTGTAGGTCATCACCGCGGGCCATGTGGATATGAAGGAGATAGTCCTCGATCCATACCGCGGGATCTGTTGTGCCATCATATGATTCGATGTTCATGGGTTTGAAACCCTCAGGGATTTGATGATCCATTACTTCATCTGTGAAGCATAGTGGGTGTGCGGCGCCTCTGTATTGGGCTATATCACGACGCAGCTCAAATGAACTTTGTCTACCGTGTTCGGCCCGGCCGGATTGACTGTATCCGGAGTGACGATTACCGTCTCATGCCGTGGGGTGCCCACGCGATCTTGTTTGCCTTGCCTTGTCCTCCAATATATCTCGCAGGTCTGGCACATTTTCCCATGCCTTGCTATTTTTTGAGCGGTGCCGGGGCGCGGCTTGAGTGGAGGGCCGAGAGGCTTCTCTGTCGCGGCCACGGGGTGGCCGATCGGCCACATCATGCATTGGTGATGTAGGTTTAGGTGCTTCCTCCTCTAGTCGGGGTAGCAACCTGCACTTTGGGTAGCTCTTAGAGGGGCGTTCGAGTTCATACTCTTCGGCCGCAAGGACTTCAGTCCATCTGTCGGCTAGCAAATCTTGATCAGCTCTAAGCTGTTGCTGTTTCTTCTTGAGGCTACTCGCCATGGCCATAAGCCTGCGTTTGAAATGCTCTTGTTCGACGGGATCCTCCGGCACGACAAATTCGTTGTCGTCAAGGCTTGCCTCGTCTTCGGAGGGAGGCATATAATAATCGTCCTCAACCTCTCTGTCTGCCGCTCTCTCATGAGGGCTGGCTTCTCCATCCTCCTGTGTTGAATCTTGCTGGAGGTGGTTGTCTTCGGCACTGTCCGGGGTGTTATTATCTCCCGTGCCGGAATCACCATTTTTGCTTTGGCGGGATTTAGAGCGGCGCCGCTGACGCCGGCGCTTAGGCTGCTTCTTGGAGGGGTCATCCTCCGCTGTTCCATCGCCATTGCCTTCTTTTGGGGTGTCCACCATGTATATATCATACGACGAGGTGGCTTTCCAGTGCCCTATAGGCACTGGTTCTTGATCGTCTCCTGCATTGGCGTCCATACCGTCGATGTCTTCGGAGTCGAAGTCAAGCATGTCAGTTAAATCATCGACAATGGCTACAAAGTGGGTGCTGGGTGGGCTTTGAATTTCTTCATCATCCGCATGCTAACCTTGCTGACCATAGCCCGGCCAGGGCACTCCTAAAGAGAGAGACTTTACTGAATTCAGAATATCGCCAAAGGGCGAGTGCTGAAAGATGTCGTGGCGGTGAACTCCATGATCGGCGCCCAATCAGGCTCGATCGGTAGGGGCATGGAGGGCTCGGAGTCTGGAGAGGAGTCCGGCTCCTTGGAGTCACGGGCTTCGCAGAGAATAGGGCTAGTGTTCAGCTCGATCGCTGTAGAGATTGCAGCCCCCGAGGCGGTGTCCAACCACCCATCCTCGATTGGCGCAGTTGGCTCCGAATTAAGGGTCGGAGCTGATGCGGGTGCGGCCTCTAGGGCACTGTTCGGTGGCAGAGCTAGATCATGCCCATCGTGATAGTGCAGCGCGCTCGGCTGTGGCTCGAATCCGTCGAATATCAAGTCTCCGCGGAGGTCCGCTATGTAGTTTAAACTTCCAAATATGACCTGACGGCTAGGGGCGTAGCTTTCGATCTGCTCCAGATGGCCAAGCGAATTGGCCCGCAGTGCAAAGCCGTCGAATACGAAGATCTGTCCGGGGAGAAAGGTCTCACCCTGGATTGCATCGCTGTTAATGATCAGAGAAGCCATCGAGCCTAAAAGTGACGACATAGAGGAACTCTCAATGAAAGCACCAATGTCGGTGTCAAAACTGGCGGATCTCGGGTAGGGTGTCCCGAACTGTGCGTCTAGGCGGATGGTAACAGGAGGCAGGGGACACGATGTTTTACCCAGGTTCGGGCCCTCTTGATGGAGGTAAAACCCTACGTCTTGCTTGATTAATATTGATGATATGGGTAGTACAAGAGTAGATCTACCATGAGATCAGAGAGGCTAAACCCTAGAAGCTAGCCTATGGTATGATTGTTGTTTTTTCCTATGGACTAAAACCCTCTGGTTTATATAGACACCGGAGAGGGCTAGGGTTACACAGAGTCAGTTACAATGGGAGGAGATCTACATATCCGTATCGCCAAGCTTTCCTTCCACGCCAAGGAAAGTCCCTTCCGGACACGGGATGAAGTCTTCGATCTTGTATCTTCATAGTCCAGGAGTCCGGCCAAAGGTATAGCCCAGCTATCCGGACACCCCCTAATCCAGGACTCCCTCAGCTACTGTCGGCGTTCTAGGAACGGGGGTCCCCAGACTTGCCTACCTGTGGCCCGCGGCGTGGCTAAGCTAGCAGGCCGTACGGCCCATCTTCATCAACAAGGCATCCAAGACCCTCATGAGGGGCCAAGCCTCATGAGGCGGACGACACAAGACCTCCTCTGGACTGGCCTAGTCGGGCAGGCTCACGAGGGGCGGAGATAACAAGGCGAGGCAAACCTCACGAGGCTCTCGTGACGTGAGCCATGACAATCGACACCAGGCGGGCGCCAGCACGCGCAGCGTCCTTGTTTCCTCTTTGGTGCTAAGGAGGCCAGTGCGGGCGAGGAGTAGCGAGGCATCAGGCAAAGGTTTCCATATCGGTGCAACAGGACCAAGACCAGAAGGACGGCAAGACGGAGGTCATCATGGAGCCCAAGACGGCGTCACCGCCAGAGCCTTTCGCAAGCGGAGACCATCTTTGTCAGGATAGCTTGTACTAGTTGTCCCCCTTCAAATTTTCCCGCCGTTGTTGGCTCCCTTCTCATTTGATATTTCGGAAGAGGACCAGGGCCTCTATAAATAGGACTAGCCACCACCATAGGCAAGGACGGATCATCAAGATCATCCCCACACACACAAGTTAGCCAAGCACGAGAACACCTCACCCTCAGGAGGCTGTTCTTCCCCTTGTATTGTTCATCATCAGCCCAAGAGGCAATCCACCACCACCACACTAGAGTAGAGTATTACACCACAACGGTGGCCCGAACCAGTATAAATCTTGTGTCTTTCTGTGTTGTGAGTTCATCGAGTTCGTCTGCGAGTTCGTCGAGTTCGTCCACGAGATCATAGCGAGCTAGGGCATAGATCGGTGGGAGGAAAAGACTTTGTGTGCACCCCAGTGTTCGAACCTTAAGGGTCTGCCGGAACCCCACATCCGACAGCTTCTTGCAAACCGGAGCTTCCCTCAAGAAGGCTCATGGTTCTGAGAGGGAACGTGTCACCTCTGTGTGCGAAACGACATAAGTACACTACCTTCTACCACCTTTAATTTTTTACATAGCCAGATTAGACCAAATATAAGTACCGTGATAAATTTTGGAATTATTCTAGGCTCGTTTCGCCTTTTTATACATTAATTGAGTTTTTGGGCATTTAATGTGCATAATTCAAATTTGAACTACGAGCACACGCTCTAGTGCACCAAAGTTGTTTGAAAAATCGCATGTGTGTCCTTGGGTGAATTTCAAGGTCCCATGCAAGAGATGGGAGTGAAATTCAAACATATGGGCGTCGTGGCTCGGCCGGAAAGATTGAGAAACTTGGCTTTTTAATTCCTGCAATTCCAAAACATGCCTGAAAATCATGAAACTTGGCATGGTGTCATGACATGGCACCAACATGCTGCGATAATATTTTTGGCCGAATTGGGACAAGCTTTGGTGTAAGCTTCTTGCAAACCGGAGCTTCCCTCAAGAAGGCTCGTGGTTCCAAGAGGGAACGTGTCACCTCCATGTGCGAAACGACATACGTACACTGCCTTCTCCCGCCTTATTTTTTTACACAGCCAGATTAGACCAAATAGAAGTATGGTGCTAAATTTTGGAATTATTCCAGGCTCGTTTCGCCTTTTTTATACATTAATTGAGTTTTTGGGCATTTAGTGTGCATAATTCAAATTTGAACTACAAGCACATGCTCCAGTGCACCAAAGTTGTTTGAAAATCACATGTGTGTCCTTGGATGAATTTCTAGGTCCCATGCAAGATATGGGAGTGAAATTCAAACATCTGGGCGTCGTGGCTCGGTCGAAAAGATTGAGAAACTTGGTTATTTAATTCTTGTTATCCCAAAACACGCCGGAAAATCATGAAACTTGGCATGATATCATGACATGGAACCAACATGCTGCGGTAATTTTTTTGCCTGAATTGGGACAAGCTTTGGTGTAAGCTTCTTGCAAACCAGAGCTTCCCTCAAGAAGTTTCGTGGTTCCGAGAGGGAACGTGTCACCTCCATGTGCGAAACGACATACATACACTGCCTTCTCTCGCCTTAATTTTTTTTACATAGCCAGATTAGACCGAATAGAACTATCGTGCTAAATTTTGGAATTATTCCGGGCTCGTTTGGCCTTTTATACATTAATTGAGTTTCTGGGCATTTAATGTGCATAATTCAAATTTGAACTACAAGCACATGCTCTAGTGCACCAAAGTTGTTTGAAACATCACATGTGTGTCCTTGGGTGAATTTCTAGGTCCCATGCAAGAGATGGGAGTGAAATTCAAACATCTGGGCGTCGTGGCTCGGCCGGAAAGATTAAGAAACTTGGTTTTTTAATTCCTGTAATTCCAAAACACGCCTGAAAATCATAAAACTTGGCATGGTCTCATGACAGGGCACCAACATGTTGTGGTAATTTTTCGGTCTGATTTGCGAAGGCGCACACATTAACAATCAACAAAGTCATTTTGGAACAAGTGATGTCCCGTTACAAATCGGAAACGCAAGTATTATTGAAACCATGGGCGTTCGACCTACCAATTACGTGCATCCACGCGTCCCCTTTTTTATTAGCCAGGAGGTGTCGTGCGGGGTAGGTATTTGAGTACGGGAGGCATGTGATCAGACCCCTGCGCGTGCTCATTGGGAGGAGATCCCTTTTGACCGCTACCCACCGCGCACCTCCCTCCCAACGCCTCCATTAATGGCGCCCGAGCACCTGTTCTACAACGTGGCTATATGTCTCACTATACTGAGATTTAAGAGAGAAAAATGAAAATCTGAAAAGAAAGTTTTGCATGGATCTTGATGTAACATCCGACGGACCTATATAGTATCGACTACGACTTATAGCAAGCATGATGGATATAAGGATGATGACATTGGATAATAATTATCTTACATATTTATAAACATAATTAAAAAAAGCCACATGCAGCAATGCCCGATATACACAAGGGCAAAAGAAGAAGGAAACCACAGCAGGAACTAATCTCCGCGGCGGGCGGCGACGAGCTCTTTTTTGTCCTCAAGATGCTAGTTGAGAGCATCCACGGATTCCTCCACTAGCCTTCTGCGCTCGATGCGCGGCATGGCATTCTCGTCCATAAGTTTCTCGATGATGACGCCGGTCCTCTTCAACAAGGAAGTGGTCTGATCTTGCTCCTCCGCACTTCCAACGATCTTCACCCTCAGCAGGTCGCGCTCGGCCCGGAGCTTCGCATTGCTCTCATTTAGTCGCCAAATGAAGTCGGTAGACTGTTCAAACGAGGCTTGCAGGTCATCATGCAACCTCACCCACCTAGAGATCTGATCCCTCTGCCAGAGGACGAGGGCACGCATGCGCCTGTAACAGTCCTCGCCTGCCTATGAGGCAATTTCCCTGGCCGCCGCGGTGTGGGAGGACATCTCTGCTGCATTCACAGCACGGCAGGACATCTCTTCTGCTTCCGTGGCATGGCCGGACCAGTCTGCTGCATCGACGGCGCGGCGGGTCCTCCGTGCTACTTCGGCGGGGTGGCCGGACCTCTTTGCTGCTACGGCCGTGCGGCGGGACATGTTGGATGCTATCGCGGAAAGGCGGGACATCTCTCGTGCTCCCGCTTCCAGGCTCGCCTCTCCCTGGTCGCAATCTCTCGACCCAGAACTCACGCTGGCCATGGCGGACGCAAGCGAACGATGATGAATGACTTGTTTGTTTTTGACTTCTTGTGGATGAGGACTTGAGGAGGAATGTGCAGTCATCTTGGAGTAATAGTATTTATAACCGCATAGTAATACGCTCCTAAGTGGGAAACCGTTTAGGTTTTGATCGATGTGAACAGGTTTGCAATTTGGAATGTGACGGGACGCATGCTCCAAATTTACTAATGGTCATAAGTGCGGCACTATTCCTGGAAGGCGTAACATGGGCACGTACGCCTTCTCGGCCGCGTACATGGCGTTTGCACCATAGGGTGCACCGCAATCGGCAATGTCAGCACACGTCTTTTAATTAGAATGGGTGTGCCCGTCTAGCGCACACATGTTGATCTATCTAACTATTTCACTTTGTTGTTGCTAATCGCAAACAGTTCATCCATGTGAAGTGTATGCCATCAATCGCAGACACTTTGATCTGGCTTACCCGTTTCTGTTCTGGTGCCTAATCGCAAACAGTTAATCCTTCTGAAGCGTATGCCCTCAATCACACACACCTTGATCTAGTTGACCATTTCTTTTGTGTTGCCTAATCACAAACAGTTCATCCGAGTGAACCGTATGCTGTATATCACACACACCTTCATCTGGCTGCCCGTTTCTTTTGTGTTGCCTAATCACAAATAGTTCATCCGAGTGAACCGTATGCTCTATATCGCACACGCCTTCATCAGGCTGTCCATTTCTTTTGTTCCGCCTCATTGCAAATAGTTCATTGGACTGAATGGTATGCCCTGAATCGCACACGCAACTAAAATCTGAACCGTGTTTGCTGCATCCTCCATTGCAAATGTTTTCACCTTTTTGACGATTTTCATACAGCATCGTTTACGATTACGGCATCGCACACAGTTTCTCGAAGGGTCTCTGATCGTAGTGTCGCGTTAGTAGCATCCTACAGTAGTGTGTCCTTCCCCTGCAAACCGACTTTGTACAACCCTAGACCCCTCCGGTGTGTATATAAACCGGAGGGTTTAGTCCGTAGAGGCTATCAGAATTCTCATAGGCTAGACAACTAGGGTTTAGCTATTACGATCTCGAGGTATATCAACTCTTGTAACCCCTATACTCATTGAATACAATCAAGCAGGATGTAGGGTTTTACCTCCTTTAAGAGGAACCGAACCTGTGTAAAACATTGTGTCCCCATTGTCCCTTGTTACCATTAACTCTCAGACACACAGTTCGGGACCCCCTATCCGAGATCTGCCGGTTTTGACACCGACCTTGGTGCTTTCATTGGGAGTTCCATTGTGTCGTCAATAGAAGGGTCGATGGCTCGCCTTGCCATCAACAACGACACCACCTCTGGAAGGAGCCTGACTTCAGGATAGGTCCTCCAACTTGGCGGTTTCACCGTGGGTACCCACACAACCGTCAAGCCGACGACTCCCCCCAAACATCACCTTCTCATCGGTCTCGAACACTCCGAAAAGATGGATCTGGCGGATGTCTCGTCCTTAAACGAGCTGCTAGATCGCATTGCCGCCCTGGGGCTAGCAACGGATTATGATCAGATTGGGCTCAAACTTGATCAGAGGGAAATCAATTCCCCGTTGATCACCCATCTGGTAGCAATCATCGAGGAACGAGCCGAAAACACCTCTTCCCCAAAGTTAAAGACCAGCTATGTTCGGATCTCCGAGCCCCTCGAGACGGACACCTTCCCTCAGGAAGAGACTCCACGTCTTCCGAGCCCAGGGTCAGACATAGGGCCCGGAGAGCACTTGGATCTTCCCAGGCCCGAACTGGCGACCTCAGAGATTTTTCAAGCTTCGGATTCAATCCTGGGTCGGGATACGAGTTTTAGCCCACCCACCCACCACAATCACTACTCACCAAGTAATTTAGGCCCTCCATACATATGTGACTTAATGTATGTATGGCAGCAACCTCAGGAAATGTTCCATCACTTCTGGGCCAGATTTCTCCTTGTTAAAAACAAGATTAAAGATCGCTGCGATAACGACACAGTTTCGGTTTTTCATCGTAATTGTACGGACGAGGGAATTCTAAACGCCCTTAGCCGCCGTTGCATACAGAATTTTATGAAATTATCACACTTAGTATAGAAGTACTGTGTGATGGAAAGCACATGGAAGGCCCAGAAAGCCCAGTTGGAACCCGTTGCCTTTAAGCAGCCTACGATCCGGGCAAAACGGATTCACCCTTAAGAGGCATCCGATCACATGCCCGTTGACAAGAAAAACAAACCCTTCACAGGATACAGGTCCGTTCTTGACAAATTCTTTGACAAGCCCTGTCTGGTACATGCGACGCCAAGCACCGAACCAACTCACAACCTTCGGGCATGTTGGGTACTCCGGCAAGTGCCTAAAAGTGGGGAGGCTATCCTCACCGACACCACTCCAGAGAAACATTCTCCGGAAGATGACGATCTTAACATCTTTAAGGTAGTCGGCGTTCTGGGAACGGGGGTCCCCAGACTTGCCTGCCTGCGGCCTGCGGCGTGGCTCAAGTGGGGGCCCAGCACGGCCCATCTTCATCAACACGAGGCTCAAGACCCTCGCGAGGGGCCAAGCCTCGCGAGGCGGACAACATGGCGCGTCCTCAGGCACAGCCTCGTCAGGCTGGCTCGCGAGGAGGCAGAGAGTTCAAGGCGGGGTACCTCACGAGGTGCCCATGACGCAAGCCATGACGACACGGGGCACCAGGCGGGTGCCAGCGCGCGCAGCGTCCCTCTTTCCTCTTCGGTGCAAAGGGACCAAGCGTATCAGTGGAGTACCGAGGCATCAGGCAAAGGTTGCCACTTCGGTGCAACGAGACCAAGGCCAGGAGGACTACGAGACGGAGGTCACCATGGAGCCCAGCGCGGCGTCATCACCAGAGCCTTTGGCAGGCGAAGACTGCTTTTGTCAGGATAGATGTACTCGCTGTCCCCCTTCAAATTAGCCCGCCATTGTTGGATCCCTTCCCGCTCAATATTTGGGGAGAGGACCAGGGCCTCTATAAATAGGACTAGCCACCCACATAGCAAGGGGGTTCGGTTCGTTCGGTTAGGGGTTCAGTTTTTGGTGGGTCGGTTCGGTTGGTTCGTTCGGTCCGCAAGTAGAGAGAGAGAGAGAGAGAGAGAGAGAGAGAGGGTGACTGAGCTCTTCGCAACAGTTCATCACCACAGCCAAGAACAGACCCTCGCGAGGCTGTTCTTCCTTGTATTGTTCATCCACACCAGCCCCAGGAGGCAATCCATCCACCACACACTGGAGTAGGGTATTACACCACAACGGTGGCCCGAACAAGTATAAATCTTGTGTCTCTTGTGTGTTTCTTTTAGTAGTTTAGATCCCATCGAGACGGAGAGGTTGAAGGCGAGATTTCCGCTTGCACCCCAATGTTCGAACATTAAGGGTCTCCCGGAACCCGAAATCCAACATTTGGCTTGCCAGGTAGGGGTGCGCCGGAATTCGTCTTCCACCGCTCCGCTCTCCTCCGACCGTCGCATCTATGTCAGACGCTCGTCGAGCCCGCGCCGAGCGCCGGGCCGCCATCGCTTCTTGTGTCGCCCAGACGGCCCCCGTCGGTGGGCGTCCTCATCGTTCCCCGTGGCCCGCTGTCAACACCGCCACCGGCCCGGCGGGGGGCGAGCAGCAGGCATCGTCTCAGCACCCGTCCATGCGGCAAGACGGCCGCACCGCCACTCCATCACTCGCTCCAGCCGGTTCTTCGTCCCGCGCGCTCCGCGCACCCTTGGAGGCTCGAGCTGCGCTCCTCGCGGCAAACGAGCTCCTGCGCTACCGTCCCGTCGACGACGTCTACGAAGAATGGCTCAACCGCGTCGCCGAGCTTGTCCGCGCCACAGGGGGCTCTTCCACGCCGTCCGTCCCTCTGCGCCGCACTCCGCCCCGCGCGGGCAACGAAGCTCCAGAGGCGCACCAGCCGCCTCCTCTCCAAGAAGACGCTGTGGCTCCAAGGTGCTTGGTCCCTGGGCGGAACCCGCTCCGTCAGGCGCCAGGGCAACAAGAGCGAAGCTGCCAAGAAATCCCTTGCCCGCAGGGGGCTGCCAGGGCACTCCCTGCTCTGGCACGCCGTGACCCTGCTCCAGCTCCGGCACGTCAAGACCCCGCCCTGCTCCTAGCTGCAGCGCGTGGGGACCCTCAAGACCAAGCTCTCCACCAACCGAGGCCTTTCGTGGCCACCGCGGGCTCCCACGCCTAAACCACTGAGCTGCGCAGCGTCGCGTGGCCCGGCAAGTTCAAGCCCGACCTGCCTCCTCGCTACGACGGCACAACCGATCCCGCAGAGTTACTCCAGCTCTATGAGCTGGGCATCGAGGCTGCCGGCGGGGATGAAAAGGTCATGGCGAACTGGTTCCCCATGGCGCTGAAGGAAGGGGCACGAACTTGGCTCCTGAATCTGGCTCCAGGCACGATCTCCTCCTGGGACCAGATGCGCGCCCGCTTCATCGCCAACTTCCAAGGTACTCGCAATCGGCCGCCTGCCATGAGCAACATGCGCCGCATTAAGCAACAACCCGGAGAGACCCTGCAAAAGTACATCCAGGGCTTCAACAGCGTGCGCCTCAAGATCCCCAGGGTGTCAGAGGAGGCCATCATCTCCGCCTTCTCTGACGGCATGCGTGACGTCAAGATGAAGGAGGAGCTGGCGATGCACGAAGACCTCTGCACCTCCGTGGAGTTGTTCAACTTGGCGAACAAGTGCGCCAGGGCTGAGGAGGGACATCTCTCCCTCCTCGAGCTGCCTGCCGCGGACCCAGAAGAGAAGAAGCCCAAGGCCAAGGACGTGAAGCACAAGGGGGCTGCCGTGCTCGCGGCCGAACCAGACACCAAGCGGGGCAAGGATCTGCCCGAACCCTCCAGAGGCAGCCGGTACTGTGTGTACCATGACCTCCACACCCACAACACCAATGAATGTCAAGAGCTCCGCGCCGTGCGAGAAGGAAGGATCGGCCGTCGCCCTGACCGTGCTGACCGGGGCTACGGCCGGGGAGGAGGAAGAAACCCAGGGCGCTGGGAAGACCGCGGCCCGCACCAGGGGTGGCGCGACCAGCCTCACGAGGACCGCTGGCAGGACCTGCCTCGCGAGGGGGACTGGAGAGACCAGCCTCGTGAGGACCGCCCTCATGGCGATGCAGGCCTACCTCTGCTTCCGCCTCCACCAAGAAGGAACGAAGACCGCCATCAAGGCGAGGGGGCTGGGGGCTTCTAGGAGCCGCGCGCAATCGCATGCATCCTGGGCGGAGCTCAAGCCCCAGCCTACCAACGTATCTTCAAGCAGTGTGCCCGCGAAGTGAATGCAGCTCTCCCCAAGCTCGAAGCAACGCGCCCCCTCAGGTGGTCGGCGTGCCCCAGCACGTTCAGCTCGGCAGACCAGCTCAAGTGCACGGCCACTGCAGGAGTCCTCCCGATGCTCTGCTCCCCGGTCATCAGCAACGTGAAGGTCACCAAGACCCTCATCGATGGCGGGGCAGGGCTCAACGTCCTGTCCGTGGAAACATTCAACAACCTCCAAGTGCCCTATGACTAGCTTCAGCCAACCAGGCCTTTCTCCGGGATCACCGACGGTTCCACAATCCCGATCGGGCAGGTCCACCTCCCTGTCACCTTCGGGGCCCGCGGCAACTACCGCACCGAGCTCATCGACTTCGACATCGCCCACATCCGCCTGTCGTACAACGCCATCCTCGGGTACCCAGCGCTAGCCAAGTTCATGGTCGTGACCCACCACGGCTACAACGTCGTCAAGATGCCAGGGAGTGGCGGCGTCATCATGGTGCCCTGTGAAGAGAGAGATGCAGTGTGTTCCCTGGAGCGAGCTTTTTAGGCCGCGTCGCTAGAAGACCCAGATCGCGGAAGCAGGAGGCTTCCTGAGACCATCCCAAAGAAGAAGAAGACGTCGTCCAGCTCAGGCCCTCAGGAGGCAGGCCCCTCAAGGCCCGTGCCTCCTCAGGAGGGCCCTCCGTCCATCGCATAGGAAAGCGCACCCGGCGCCCTCCTCAGGCAGGGCTCCGGGGCTCTCACCTGGAGGGCCACCGACCTAGCCGGAGTCACGAGGGAGGCGCTTGGGCACCATGTGGAGGCGTGCTTCGTAGCACGTTTCCCTCGAGAGGGAGCCAGGTGAGGAAGATCAGACCCGCAAGAGTTCGTTGACGAGGCCATTCAAGAGCTCCAGGAGACAAGGATCATGAGAGGTTGCCGCCGCTTGCCAGCCGTGGCCCCACATCCAGGCAAGGATGGTGGGCTGCGCATCTGCGTCGACGTACCAGGGCTCAATCAGATCACCACAACGGAGCGCCTCTGGCCCTCGCAAGTGGGGCGCTACGGAGGTCCACCCCACAGCTATGTTCGCATGCCTTACGGCCTGCCGAGCATGGCTGCGGCGTACCAGCGCCTCATGAGGGGCATCGTGGAGGCTCAGGAAGACAGGCATTCCGCGGCCTTGGCGGAGATGGAGGCAGCTCGCGAGGGGTCACCAGCGCCTCCGGAGCCTCCTGAGGCCCCCGGGCCTGGGGGCTCGTGAGGATCGGCTTCCGTAGCCCGCCAAGTCTGCCGCACCAACGCCACTACGCCGACGACATCCTCAGGTGACATCTTTCAAGTTCCGCTCTCAGTTGGGAGCACCCTCCCAGGGTTGCATCACTCCCAGGCCGCGTGGGTCCGTCCCCGCGGCATGTATCTGCATTTACCTTTCCGTCGTTGGTTTGCCTTGTTGGGGGCGCCCCTCGGGCTGCATCATCCCCAAGCCGCTGGGGCCAGGCCCAGCGGCGTGTATCTCCGTAGTGTTTATTTCCAACTATGCATTGCCTATCACGCTTAGCTGCATGGTGCCCGTCCGCGGCATCTTCTCTTCCCATGTCGGCCACTTGCACGTTAAAGGGGGGGTGCCTGAGCATCGCGACTCAGGGCTCTTACTGGCTCTCCAGCCCTCACCCTCTGGCCTTGTCCATGGCATCGTGACCTGTCATACCAGCGACGGCTGAGACAAGCTCGAGGGCCGGGACCCGAGGACGTAGAGTACCGGCATCTAACCAAATTTTGCAGGGACACATCTCAAGATACGGCCCAGTGCCGGGCGCAACCCACCCAGAGGTGGGGCCTCGGGAGTCCCGCGCTGGCTCACGGGTGCCCAGATATGCCTCGCCTACCTCAACCAGCAAGCTCTTGAGTGACTAACGATCAACTAATGGCTGTCGTGGCAACACCATCTTCTTTCTGTGATGACCCTGCAGGATCCCTGGAGGGAACCGCGCAAGCCGAGGCCCTCACAAGGTTTCCTTCGCCCTCGCCCGCGCGAACCGCTTGCACGTTAAAGGGGGGGTGCCTGAGCATCGCGACTCAGGGCTCTTACTGGCTCTCCAGCCCTCACCCTCTGGCCTTGTCCACGGCATTGCGACCTAGCATACCAGCGACGGCTGAGACAAGCTCGAGGGCCGGGACCTGAGGACGTAGAGCAGAAAGGGGAGCAGAGGCGGGGAAGAAGGGGCCTCGCGAGGACCTTGCCGAGCATTTCCGCTCCTATCCACACACGGACCCAACGGCACACCTGGAACGGCCCTTGATCCTCAAGATAAGTTACCACCCACGGCACTGGCTACTGCAGCACTACCCCCGCACCTAGAGCGACTCCATACTAGCGATGTTGCTTCCCTTTCTCACTAAGTGATGGCTGCTTGGGCGCCAAAGGGGACCTCCTAAGCATCGCGACTCAGGGGCTCTTACCGGACCTCGGGTCGCTCACCTCCTGGCCTTGACCACGGCATCGCGACCTAGCATACCAGCGACGGCTGACGCCGCCTTGGGACTGGGACTTGTCGGCGTAGAGCACCAAGCCCTCGCGAGGTTCGAAAGGGAGAACTAAGCTATGACGGAATCAGCAACTCACACGAATCCATAGCAAAGGTCATATATTAACAAACGGGATTTCAGACACCTTACAAGCCCCCATGCGGCGCATTGCGATTCCTCGCAGGGAACGGATCCTAAGGAGTGCTAACTACATGGGCTCCTGCAGAAGATGCCATCATCAATAGTGGGCCGTCAGGCACCAGCGCCAACTACATCCAGATCAGGGTCGGCGACGGCCTGACGAGCCCGCCCTGCTCCGGGAGCGGCGCCGGCTCGGGGGCTCGTAGCTGTCGTCGCTCGTCTCCGGAGTCGCGAAGATCTCGTTGGAGCCGCCGGTGCCTCGGGCGCCGCTGCCAAGGGGGCGGTCGACGGGCCTAGCCCTCACCAGGGCAAGGTCCTGGTCGCCTCTCCCGCGGCAGCACTCCAGCCGGCGCCCGATCGCGTCAAAGACCTTGAGGAACATCACCGTCGCGCCGTCATACTCCAGGTGGACCGTGAAGACGCCCCTTTCCCTGCAGACCCGGGCGATCTCCCTCCAGCCGCGGGACATGTAGACCGCGCCCGGGGCAGCGACGATGACCTCGGCCTCGGACACGGGGGCGCCGCAGTCGGCGTGCTGCAGCTGGAGCTCCATAGGCCCCCCTGGAAGAACCACGGAGGCGAAGAAGGGAGGAAGGCAGATCCAGGACTGAAGAGGAGTGACGACGTGGAGCACGAACTCATGGGAGGAGCCCTCGGCATGGAATCCAGGAGGAACCACCCATGCCTTCATAACCCGACGGCGCCGACGACGGTGCTGACTGCGGGGATCAGCCTCAACACCTCCGGGGCCGTCGACGTGGGCGTACAAAGGCAGCGGGAACCCCGGCGGAGCCCGCTCGCCCCGGGGCCTCGCCACCACCGGATCGTCCTCATCATCCCGGCTGCAATGGGCGAGTCGCTTCTTCGGCGGGAGAGGGTCTGGCCCTTCTCGAGGAGCCTTTCCCTTCTCCGCTGCAGAGAATCGGCGAATCGGAGCCATCACACCAAGACAGAGTAAGAACTGAGGCAAAGGAGAGAGCAAGAGGAGATGGACTGGACGGGCATGAGCGGTGCTGTACTTATAGCCGGCGAAGGCCAACCGCCGGTCTCCATGATCATAGGTAATCATAACACGTTCTGCATGCAGGGACTTGTCCAACTCGCACGGTCACCAAGGCGTCGTGGGGAACCGGAGGCACCCACGTCCAATCAACCGCCACGCGGGGTCCAAGGCCGCAGCCTGTTGGGGCCCGTGGCGCTTCGCCCCTGCCCTTTCGCCTCTCGGCACGGCCAAGTCCATGCGTGCCTTCGGCCCGGGGGCTACTGTCGGCGTTCTGGGAACGGGGGTCCCCAGACTTGCCTGCCTGCGGCCTGCGGCGTGGCTCAAGTGGGGGCCCAGCACAGCCCATCTTCATCAACACGAGGCTCAAGACCCTCGCGAGGGGCCAAGCCTCGCGAGGCGGACGACACGGCGCGTCCTCAGGCACAGCCTCGTCAGGCTGGCTCGCGAGGAGGCGGAGAGTTCAAGGCGGGGTACCTCGCGAGGTGCCCATGACGCAAGCCATGACGACACGGGGCACCAGGCGGGTGCCAGCGTGTAGCGTCCCTCTTTCCTCTTTGGTGCAAAGGGAGCAACCATATTAGCGGAGTACCGAGGCATCAGGCAAAGGTTGCCACTTCGGTGCAACAAGACCAAGGCCAGGAGGACTACGAGACAGAGGTCACCATGGAGCCCAGCGCGGCGTCATCACCAGAGCCTTTGGCAGGATAAGACTGCTTTTGTCAGGATAGATGTACTCGTTGTCCCCCTTCAAATTAGCTCGCCATTGTTGGATCCCTTCCCGCTCAATATTTGGGGAGAGGACCAAGGCCTCTATAAATAAGACTAGCCACCCACATAGCAAGGGGGTTCGGTTCGTTCGGTTCGGGGTTCGGTTTTTGGTGGGTCGGTTCGGTTGGTTCGTTCGGTCCGCAAGTAGAGAGAGAAAGAGAGAGAGAGGGTGACTGAGCTCTTCACAACAGTTCATCACCACAGCCAAGAACAGACCCTCGCGAGGCTGTGGGGAAGCGGAGGCACCCACGTCCAAACAACCGCCACGCGGCGTCCAAGGCCGCAGGCTGTTGGGGCCCGTGGCGCTTCACCCTTGCCCTTTCGCCTCTCGGCACGGCCAAGTCCATGCGCGCCTTGGGCCCGGGGGCTACTGTCGGCGTTCTGGGAATGGGGGTCCCCAGACTTGCCTGTCTGCGGCCTGCGGCGTGGCTCAAGTGGGGGCCCAGCACGGCCCATCTTCATCAACACGAGGCTCAAGACCCTCACGAGGGGCCAAGCCTCGTGAGGCGGATGACACGGCGCGTCCTCAGGCACAGCCTCGTCAGGCAGGCTCGCGAGGAGGCGGAGAGTTCAAGGCGGGGTACCTCGCGAGGTGCCCATGACGCAAGCCATGACGACACGGGGCACCAAGCGGGTGCCAGTGCGTGCAGCGTCCCTCTTTCCTCTTTGGTGCAAAGGGAGCAAGCGTATCAGCGGAGTACCGAGGTATCAGGCAAAGGTTGCCACTTCGGTGCAATGAGACCATGCCAGGAGGACTACGAGATGGAGGTCACCAAGGAGCCCAGCGCGGCGTCATCACCAGAGCCTTTGGCAGGCGAAGACTGCTTTTGTCAGGATAGATGTACTCGTTGTCCCCCTTCAAATTAGCCCGCCATTGTTGGATCCCTTCCCGCTCAATATTTGGGGAGAGGACCAGGGCCTCTATAAATAGGACTAGCCACCCACATAGCAAGGGGGTTCGGTTCATTCGGTTCGGGGTCCAGTTTTTGGTGGGTCGGTTCGGTTGGTTCGTTCGGTCCGCAAGTAGAGAGAGAAAGAGAGAGATAGAGGGTGACTGAGCTCTTCACAACAGTTCATCACCACAGCCAAGAACAGACCCTCGCGAGGTTGTTCTTCCTTGTATTGTTCATCCACACCAGCCCCAGGAGGCAATCCATCCACCACACACTGGAGTAGGGTATTACACCACAACGGTGGCCCGAACCAGTATAAAACTTGTGTCTCTTGTGTGTTTCTTTTAGTAGTTTAGATCCCATCGAGACGGAGAGGTTGAAGGCGAGATTTCCGCGCACACCCCAGTGTTCGAACCTTAAGGGTCTGCCGGAACCCGAAATCCGACAAAGGTCTTTGAGACCTTCTCTTCAAATAATCGATGCAAATGGGCACACCGCGACCTCACCAAAATTAACCAAGTAACTACAATGAGCCCACGAAAGGATGCGGTAATAACCTTCACTAGTGACGATGAACCAAGGGCCTGATCAATCCGAGCACCCGCTGCCCTGGTCTTAAAACCAATTGTGGACGGCTTTTGACTTACCAAAGTGCTCATGGACAGCGACAGTGGACTTAACCTCATCTATGAGGATACGCTCGACAAAATGCAAATTGATAGAGCACGCATAGAGCAAAGCAGCACCACCTTTCGAGGCATCATCCCTAGTCAGGAAGCACTATGTTCGGGGAAAATTAAACCTGATATAGTATTCGGCACACCTGAGAATTACAGGTCCGAAGTGTTTCTCTTCCATGTGGCCCTCTTCAATAGCGGATATCACGCCCTTTTGGGGTGGGACGCCTTTTCACGCTTTCAAGCCATACCCCATTAAGGGTATATGAAGCTTAAGATGCCGGGGCCCAATGGGATAATCACAATCATAAGTGATACGGATATAGCACTCTGCGCCAAAAACAATATTGCCTCTCTGGCCCTGGAGGCATTATTCGAAGACTTTGCGGACGAAGAACTAACCACACTGCGATCCACGGTGGACAAGGACGATGTGATTCTTGATAAGAGACCCAAATCCACCTCTTTCAAACCAGCAGATGAAATGGTTAAATTTCAACTGCACCCGATGGATCCTAACAAAACAGCTTCCATTGGAGCACAACTGGATCCGACGGTCGACTCCGTCCTACGAGCATTACTGCGCGAAAATTGGGACATCTTCGCCTGGCACCCTTCAGACATGCCCGGGATCCCACGCAAACTGGCCGAACACAGCCACAACATAATCAAAGGGTTCAAACCAGTGAAACAAACACTACGGCGATTCTCCGAACCCAAACAACAAGCTATGGGAGAGGAGCTAGCCAAACTACTCGAAGTCGGGTTCATTAGAGAAATCAAGCACCCGGATTAGCTAGCCAACTTGGACATGGTGCCAAAAAAGGATAAGTCTTGGCACCTCTGTGTCGATTTAAAGACCTCAATAAGGCCTGCCCCAAAGACCCTTTCCCATTGCCCCGCATTGACCTGATTATTGACGCAACTGTGGGACACGACTCATTGTGTTTCCTTGACGCTTACTTCGGATACCATCAAATTAAGATGCAGGAGTCCGACCAGGCCACAATGGCGTTCATTACCCCGTACGGGCCTTTCTGTTTTAACACTATGCCTTTTTGGCTTAAAACGCTTGTGCCACCTACCAACTCATGATTCAATCATGTTTAGAAAACGAAATTGGCAAGATAGTGGAAGCATATGTGGACGATGTGGTCATCAAGACTAAACACGTCGAATCACTAGTGGATGATCTCTGACTCACATTTGACAACCTCCGAACATATGACATACGACTCAATCCGAAGAAATGTGTTTTCGGCGTCCCAGCCGGAAAGCTACTAGCGTTCATTGTCTCCTACAGGGGAATTGAAGCAAACCCAGGCAAAATCCAAGACTTGTCACAACTGGCCATACCAACAGACTTAAAGCAGGTCCAAAAACTAGCAGGGTGTGTGGCAGCGCTGAACCGTTTCATCTCTAGATTGGGAGAAAAGGCATTACCACTGTATAGACTGCTTCAACGCACCGACAACTTAGAGTGGACGGATGCAGCTACAACCGGATTGGAAGAAATAAAAGCTTTACTAGCAGGCAACCCGATCCTAGCCGCCCCAAGTGTTGGTGAGCCTATGTTGCTTTATATATCCGCAACTCACCAGGTAGTGAGTGTCGTACTCGTCGTCAAGCAAGGGGAAGAGGGGCATAAATTCCTGATACAAAAACCATTGTATTACGTATCAGAGGTCCTTACACCATGTAAATCTCGATACCCTCACTACCAAAAGATAGCTTACGCGGTCTTTATGGCATCCCGAAAACTCCGGCACTACTTTCAAGAGTGCTCGATAATGGTGGCATCAGAAGTACCAGTCAATGAGATTATAAATAACAGGGATGCCACTGGCCGCATAGCCAAATGGGCCATTGAGCTCTTACCAGTCGAAATAACATACAAGCCATGCCGAGCTATTAAATCTCAGGTGCTGGCCGACTTTGTCGTTGAGTGGACGGAAGCCGGGCTCCCCAAGGAGTACAGTTCATACTCCAAGTAGACCATGTACTTCGACGGCTCTTAAATGCTGGCTGGACTGGGGGCTGGTGTCATTTTGACATCCCCTACAGGGGACACAATCAGCTACATGCTTCAAATCATGTACAAAAACTCCAACAACGCAGCCGAATACGAGGCACTTCTACATGGTCTCCGGATGGTTGTTTCCATGGGCATACAACGCCTAGAGGTGCGCGGCGATTCATGAAGGAAATATGCCCTAGAGGCAATAATAAAGTTATTATTTATTTCCTTATATCATGATAAATGTTTATTATTCATGCTAGAATTGTATTAACCGGAAACATAATACATGTGTGAATACATAGATAAACAAAGTGTCACTAGTATGCCTCTACTTGACTAGCTCGTTGATCAAAGATGGTTATGTTTCCTAGCCATAGACATGAGTTGTCATTTGATTAACGGGATCACATCATTAGGAGAATGATGTGATTGACTTGACCCATTCTGTTAGCTCAGCACTTGATCGTTTAGTATGTTGCTATTGCTTTCTTCATGACTTATACATGTTCCTATGACTATGAGATTATGCAACTCCCGTTTATCGGAGGAACACTTTGTGTGCTACCAAACGTCACAACGTAACTGGGTGATTATAAAGGTCCTCTACAGGTGTCTCTGAAGGTACTTGTTGAGTTGGCGTATTTCGAGATTAGGATTTGTCACTCCGATTGTCGGAGAGGTATCTCTGGGCCCTCTCGTTAATGCACATCACTATAAGCCTTGCAAGCAATGTGACTAATGAGTTAGTTGCGGGATGATGCATTACGGAACGAGTAAAGAGACTTGCCGGTAACGAGATTGAACTAGGTATTGAGATACTGACGATCGAATCTCGGGCAAGTAACATACCGATGACAAAGGGAACAATGTATGTTGTTATGCGGTTTGACCGATAAAGATCTTCATAGAATATGTAGGAGTCAATATGAGCATCCAGGTTCCGCTATTGGTTATTGACCGGAGACGTGTCTCGGTCATGTCTACATAGTTCTCAAACCCATAGGGTCCACACGCTTAAAGTTTGGTGACGATCGGTATTATGAGTTTTTGTGTTTTGATGTACCGAAGGTAGTTCGGAGTCCCGGATATGATCACAGACATGACGAGGAGTCTCGAAATGGTCGAGACGTAATGATCGATATATTGGACGACTATATTCAGACACCGGAAGTGTTCCGAGTGGTTTCGGATAAAAACCGGAGTACCGAGGGGTTACCGGAACACCCCAGGGAGTTAATTGGGCCTCATGGGCCTTAGTGGGAGAAGAGGAGGGGCGGCCAGGGCAGCCGCACGACCCCTCCCCCTCTAGTCCGAATTAGACAAGGAGGGGGGCGGCGCCTGTCGGCGTTCGGGGAACGGGGGTCCCCAGACTTGGCTGCCTGCGGCCTGCGGCGTGGCTCAAAGGAGGCCCAGCATGGCCCATCTTCATCAGCACAAGACTCAAGACCCTCGCGAGGGGCCAAGCCTCGCGAGGCGGACAACACGGCGCATCCTCTAGCGCAGCCTCCTCAGGCTGGCTCGCGAGGAGACGGAGATACCAAGGCAGGGTACCTCGCGAGGTGCCCATGACGCAAGCCGTGACGATCGAGGGTGCCAGGCGGGCGCCAGCGCGCGCAGCGTCCTTCTTTCCTCTTTGGTGCAAAGGGGGCAAGCGCAGCCGCGGAGTACCGAGGCATCAGGCAAAGGTTGCCATTTCGGTGCAACAAGACCAGGACCAAGCGGACTACGAGACGGAGGTCACCATGGAGCCCAGCACGGCGTCACCGCAGGGTCTTTCGCAGGCGAAGACCAACTTTAGTCAGGATAAGAGTACTTGTTGTCCCCCTTCAAATTAGCCCGCCATTGTTGGCTCCCTTCCCGCTCGATATTTGGGAAGAGGACCAGGGCCCCTATAAATAGGACCGGCCACCCACGTAGCAAAGGGTTCGGTTCGGCGTGTGGATCCGACTAGCAAGCAGAGAGAGTAAGTGAGAGAGAGAGAGAGAGAGGTGACTGAAATCCTCCCAGCAGTTCATCACCCCAGCCAAGAACAGACCCTCGCGAGGCTGTTCTTCCTTGTATCGTTGATCATCATCAGCCCCAGGAGGCAATCCATCCACCGCACACTGGAGTAGGGTATTACACCACAATGGTGGCCCGAACCAGTATAAATCTTGTGTCCCTTGTGCAGTTCCTTTAGTAGTTTAGATCTTTGTGAGACGGGGAGGTAGAAGGCCAGATCTCCGCGCGCACCCCAGTGTTCGAACCTTAAGGGTCCGCCGGAACCCGTGAATCCGACATTTGGCGCGCCAGGTAGGGGTGCACCAGAATCTGTCTCCCGCCGCTCCGTTCTCCTCCGACCGTCGCATCCATATCTGATGCTCGTCGGGCCCGCGCCGAGCGCTGGGCCGCCATCACTTCTCGCATCGCCCAGACGGCCCCCGTCGGTGGGCGTCCTTGTCGTTCCCCGTCGCCCGCCGTCAACGCCGCCACCAGCCCGGCGGGGGGCGAGCAGCAAGCGTCGTCTCAGCATCCGTCCGTGTGCCAAGACGGTCGCACCGCTACTCCATCACTCGCACCAGCCGGTTCTTCGTCCCGCGCGCTCCACGCACCCTTGGAGGCTCGAGCTGCGCTCCTCGCAGCAAACGAGCTCCTGCGCTACCGCCCCGTCGATGACATCTACGAAGAGTGGCTCGACCGCGTCATTGAGCTTGTCCGCGCCGTAGGGGGCTCTTCCGCGTCGTCCGTTCCTCTGCGCCACACTCCGCCCCGCGTGGGCAACGAAGCTCCAAAGGCGCACCGGCCGCCTCCCCTCCAAGAAGATGCCATGGCTCCAAGGCGCTTGGCCCCTGGGCGGAACCCGCTCCGTCAGGCGCCAGCGCAACAAGAACGGAGCTGCCAAGAAGTCCCTCACCCGCAAGGGGCTGCCAGGGCGCTCCTTGCTCCGGCACGCCGCGACCCTGCTCAAGCTCCGGCGCGCCAAGACCCCGCCCTGCTCCTAGCTGCAGCGTGTGGGGACCCTCAAGACCAAGCTCTCCACCAACCGAAGCCTTTCGTGGCCACCGCGGGCTGCCGCGCCTACACCACCGAGCTGCGTAGCGTCGCGTGGCCCGGCAAGTTCAAGCCTGACCTGCCTCCTCGCTACGACGGCACGACTGATCCCGCAGAGTTCCTCTAGCTCTATGAGCTGGGCATCGAGGCTGCCAGCGGGGATGAAAGGGTCATGGCGAACTGGTTCCCCATGGAGCTCAAGGAAGGAGCTCGAACCTGGCTCCTGAATCTGGCTCCAGGCACGATCTCCTCCTGGGACCAGATACGCACCCGCTTCATCGCCAACTTCCAAGGTACTCGCGACCGGCCACCCGCCGTGAGCGACATGCGCCGGATCAAGCAACAACCCGGAGAGACCCTGCAAAAATACATCCAGCGCTTCAACAGCGCGCGCCTCAAGATCCCCATGGTGTCCGAGGAGGCCATCATCTCGGCCTTCTCCGACGGCGTGCGCGATGTCAAGATGAAGGAGGAGCTGGCGATGCATGAAGACCTTTGCACCTCCCTGGAGTTGTTCAACTTGGCGAACAAGTGCGCCAGGGCTGAGGAGGGACGTCTCTCCCTCCTCGAGCTGCCTGCCGCGGACCCAGAAGAGAAGAAGCCTAAGGCCAAGGACATGAAGCGCAAGGGGGCTGCCGTACTCGCGGCAGAACCAGACACCAAGCGGGGCAAGGATCTGCCCGAACCCTTAAGAGGCAGCCGGTACTGTGTGTACCATGACCTCCACACCCACAACACCAACGAATGTCAAGAACTCCGCGCCGTGCGAGAAGGAAGGATCGGCCGTCTCCCTGACCTGCTAACCGGGGCTACGGCCGAGGAGGAGGAAGAAACCCAGGACGCTGGGAAGATCGCGGCCCGCGCCAGGGGTGGTGCGACCAACCTTGCGAGGACCGCTGGTGGGACCTGCCTCGCGAGGGAGACTGGAGGGATCAGCCTCGTGAGGATCTCCCTCATGGCAACGCAGGCCTACCTCCGCTGCCGCCTTGGCCAAGGATGAACGAAGACCGCCATCTAGACGAGGGAGCCGGGGCTTCCAAGAGCTGGGCGCGATCGCCTGCATCCTGGGAGGAGCTCAAGCCCCAGCCTCTCAACGTATCTTCAAGCTATTTGCCTGCGAAGTGAATGCAGTTCTCCCCAAGCTCAAAGCAACGCGCCCCCTCAGGTGGTCGGCGTGCCCCATCACGTTCAGCTCAGCAGACCAGCTCAAGTGCGCGGCCACGGCAGGAGTCCTCCTGATGCTTTGCTCCCCAGTCATCAGCAACGTCCTGGTCACCAAGACCCTCATCGACGGAGGGGCAGGGCTCAACGTCCTGTCCGTGGAAACATTCAACAACCTCCAAGTGCCCTATGACCAGCTTCAGCCGACCGAGCCTTTCTCCGGAATCACCGACGGTTCCACAGTCCCGATCGGGCAGGTCCGCCTTCCTGTCACCTTCGGGGCTTGCAGCAACTACCGCACCGAGCTCATTGACTTCGACGCCGCCCACATTCGCCTGCCGTACAACGCCATCCTCGGGTACCCAGCGCTGTCCAAGTTCATGGCCGTGACTCACCACGGCTACAACGTCCTCAAGATGCCAGGGAGTGGCGGAGTCATCACGGTGCCCTGTGAAGAGAAGGATGCAGTGTGTTCCCTGGAGCGGGCCTATCAGGACGCGTCGCTAGAAGACCCAGATCGAGGAAGCAGGAGCCTTCATAAGACCACCCCCAAGAAGAAGAAGACATCGTCAGGCTCGGCCCCTCAGGAGGCAGACCCCTCAAGGACCGTGTCTGCCCAGGGGGACCCCCCATCCATCGCATAGGAAAGCGCGCCCGGCGCCCTCCTCAGGCAGGGCTCGGGGGCTCTCACCTGGAGGGCCACCGACCTAGCCAGGGTCACGAGGGAGGCGCTTGGGCAACATGTGGAAGCATGCTTTGCAGCACGCTTCCCCCGAGAAGGAGCCAGGCAAGGAAGATCAGACCAGCGGGAGTTCGTTAACAAGGCCACTCAAGAACTACAGGAGTCAAGGATCATGAGAGGTTGCCGCCGCCTACCAGCTGTGGCCCTGCATCCAGGCGAGGATGGTGGGTTGCGCGTCTGCGTCGACATACCAGGGCTCAATCAGATCGCCACGACGGAGCGTCTCTGGCCCTCGCCAGTGGGGCGCTGCGGGGGCCCACCCCACAGCTATGTTCGCATGCCTTACGGCCTGCCGAGCATGGCTGCGGCGTACCAGCGCCTCACGACGGGCATCGTGGAGGCTCAGGAAGACAGCCGTTCTGCGGCCTTGGCGGAGATGAAGAAAGCTCGCGCGGAGCCACCAGTGCCTCCGGAGCCTCCCGAGGCCCCAGGGCCTGGGGGCTCGTGAGGATAGGCTTCTGCAGCCCATCGAGTCTGCTGCACCAACGCCACTACACCGACGATATCCTCAGGTGACATCTTTCAAGTTCCATTCCTAGCTGGGAGCGCCCTCCCAGGGTTGCATCACTCCCAGGCTGCGCGGGTCCATCCCCACGGCATGTATCCCCTTTTATTTCTCGGTCGTTAGTTTGCTTTGTTGGGGGCACCCCTCGGGCTGCATCATCCCCAGTGGCGTGTATCTCCCTCGCGTTATTTCCAACTATGCATTGCCTATCACGCTTAACTGCATGGTGCCTATCCGCGGCATCTTTTCTTCTCCATGTCGGCCACTTGCACGTTAAAGGGGGGGTGCCTGAGCATCGCGGCTCAGGGCTCTTACTGGCTCTCCAGCCCTCACCCTCTGGCCTTGTCCACGGCATCGCGACCTGGCATACCAGCGACGGCTGAGACAAGCTCGAGGGCCGGGACCCGAGGATGTAGAGTACCGGCATCTAACCAAATTTTGCAGGGACACATCTCAAGATACGGCCCAGTGCCAGGCGCAACCCACCTAGAGGTAGGGCCTCGTGAGTCCCGCGCTGGCTCACGGGTGCCCAGATACACCTCACCTAGCCCTACCGTGCCGGCCACGTGTCAGGGCGGGGCTGTACACGCCCCGGGGGCTCCTCCCGGAGGTGAGCCCCCTCCCACGTACCAGTGGAAGCACCATGCTCCGCGCTGGCTGACGACACTGCCGAGGAACGGCTATGCCCGTACACATACGGAAGCGCTATGCTCCGCGCTGGTGATAAACAACTGGGGGGCGGCCTCCGGGCCGCATTAACCTCAGGGAGCCCAGAGCTCAGTGGCTGGCCTCGTCGCAACGCCTCCCCTCGGGAGTGCCGCGCGAGGGGGCTAGGCACGGGGGCTACGACTGGGCCACACCCAGACATACGCCGCCCAGCCAGGCCCCTCGGGCCTGGTTCGCCGCGCGTCTCTCCCCGAGCGGAGCCAAGGTATGAAGGCCGTTTGCGCGTCAAGGGGGACCCCTGAGCATCGCAACTCAGGGGCCTAACTGGTCCCGTAGCCCCTCACTCCTTAGTTCCGAAAGGCTATGCTGGGTGAGGTACACGCGGGGTCGGGCTCTGCAGATGTAGAACAGTAGCCCCGCTTACATCGCACCTCATCACCCGCTGTTTGCGCGTCAAGAGGGACTCCTGAGCATCGCGACTCAGGAGCCTAACTGGCTCCGTAGCCCCTCACTCCTTAGTTCCGAAAGGCTATGCTGGGTGAGGTACGCGCGGAGTTGGGCTCTGCAGACGTAGAACAGAAGATACACTTACATCGCGCCTCCCTACTTGTTGTTCGCACGCCAAGGGGGACTCCTGAGCATCGCGACTCAGGAGCCTAACTTGTCACGTAGCCACTCACTCCTTTGGTCCCGTCCTGGTTTCCGGTCGGGGCTAATGCTGGGTGAGGCACGCGCGGGGCCGGGCTCTGCCGGCGCAGAACACAAGCAAGTAGGGAAGAAAAAGCATAAAACTCAAGGAATTTAAAAGCAAATATTACAGTCCATACTGTCATCTCAATACCAAACGCAAGTTTAAATGCCTCCCCGAGGCGTGATGCATCTGTAGGAATTGAAAGAAGGACAGGGATGGAACGAAGCCACTTGTCGGCGGTGAAGCTGTGTGGAGTGGCTTCGCCTCATCGAGCAGCAGGGCCGGCAGCGCCTCGCTTTGGCTTGGTGCTGAAGGCCCAGAACTTCCCCAGCAGCGCCTCCGCGCGCCCCTTCACGACTTCGACAGCGGCGGTAGCGCTCTCGCCGCTCACCGGTTCCAGCAGGCCGTTGAGCTCGACGTTGGGATCACGAAGGTAGATGTGGGCGAAGACCCGTGTCAGTGCAGCAGAAGACAAGACGCACGCCTCGGCCTCGGCCGCGGGGCCGATGCCAAGGGCGACATCCCCAAGGGCCTTAACCAGGAAGGGAAGCAGCTTGGCGGGGCCGTCCCCGTCACCGGCTAGCGGGTTGTCCAGGTCACTCTCGTAAAGCATCTTCA
The DNA here is from genome assembly GCA_034509565.1 of Triticum monococcum. Taxonomy (NCBI): domain Eukaryota; kingdom Viridiplantae; phylum Streptophyta; class Magnoliopsida; order Poales; family Poaceae; genus Triticum; species Triticum monococcum. The sequence continues at coordinate 346,077,689 of CM067847.1, forward strand.
GCGAAGCACGGGCATCTTTCTCCATGTCCGCGAAGGCCACGCGATCCTCGGCAAGAACCCGGGCCTTAGCATCGAGCTCGACCTTCGTCACCTCTAGCTCCTTCTTCAACGCGCCTAGGAGGTCGCGGCGCTTCTTGAGCTTGGCCTCCCGGTCCTCGAGCGCCACCTCGCGCGCCTTCGCCCCCTTCTCCAGCTCTTGGCGCAGGCGGACCTCCTCCGTAAGTTGGCCCCACAGGCCTTGCAGCTCGTCCTCCAACGCCTTGCAACGATCGCGGACTTTGACCACTTCCCCTAGGGCTGCGTCACGAGCAGCCTTCGCCTCGAGGGTGGCCTCCCTCTCTTCGTCACAGGCCGTTGAGGCCTGAACCAACGCCGCCTGAATCGAAGCATCAGAGCGAATCCACCCCGAAGCCAGTTCCAGGCGCCCGGCCACCAGGCGAGGGTCGGCGCCGAGAAGATCCTACCGCAGCCAGTCCAGTTCGGCGACGGCACGCTCCAAGATGGAAGAAGGAGGCGGAGAAACGTCGGTGCGCCCCAAGACAAAAGGAGGAGCCGGGGAAGCAACGGTCAGTGGAATGGGAGGAGAAAACAGCGGCGGCGAGGCCGCAGTGTCTTGAGGCAGAGTCCGTTGCGCCTCCACAGCTGTAGCAGCGGCGCCAGACGGGGGAGCCTCGGGAGCCGTTCGAGCCATGGGGGCTGAGCTCGCCCCAGCCAGCTCAGCCAAGCCTCGCAAGGATGAACGGGCAGGAGAGGCCCGCGCGTCACGATCCCCCTCCCCTGCAGGCGAAGGCGTCGCCGCAGGTGGGGCCTCGGGGGCTCCCTTCGGTTTCTTCGCCGAAGGCACCAGCCTATTCAAGAGAAGCAATCATCAAGCCTCGTCGGCGGAACGAGAAACAAAAGATCAAGGATCAAGCACTTACGGGTCTTCGCCGGTGAGCTCGGGCAGCCTCCGGCCCAACTTGAAGCCTGACAGCCGGCTGGAAGGGTCGACCTCAAAAGCAGAAGGCGTGTCCACGGTTCGCCCCAGAGTCCGGGTGGACCCGCGGGAGATCAGCCCGGTCCTGTCCTTCTTCGGGATCGTGGGCGAGCTCCCGCTACCCTGCGCATCATCATCATCATCATCATCATCGCTCAGGCGGAGAGTACGGGACCTGCGTCGGGGGAGGGGAGCCCTTGACTCTCCATCAGTCGCCCAGAGTTGGGCCCCTCTCCCCGCTCCACTCCCTCCTCCTCATCGCTGGAGTCGCCGGAGGGCACATCCACCGGTCCTTCAGAAGCCACCGCGGGCACGAGCCCGTCCCCGTTAAAAACAGGCATGGACTTCACCACCCGCTTCCAATCGTCACGAAGGAACAAGGGCTTGGGAGCGTCCTTCAACCTTGCCACCTCACCCCCGACCAGAGATTGGAGGACCGCGGTCACATCCTCTTCGTCCATAGCCTCGGGGCTCGGATGAGGCCTCCACATTGGAGGAGAGTACTGCCGGAGCGGAGCCAGCTGGTGCTCTAGGAACTCCTTCAGCAGCGACGCACCGGTCAACTTCGCCGCCGCCATGTTGGCCGGCCTCCGGTCCACGTCCATCTTCTCCAACACCAGTTTCGTGCGGGGGTCCGTGAGCTCCGCTCGGCACCAGTCGCTGGAGTTCACGGGTTGCCCCGCGAGCAAGATCAGCCGAGGGTGGATGCGCCCGGCATCTGCCAAGACCCACTTGCTCCTGAAGCCCTCAATCCTCTTCCCGGGATTCGAGATGGCAATGGTGCCGCCATACGCGACGAAGCCCGCGCACGCAGAAAGAGAGCTGCCGGAGACCCAGAGGGAGAAGTAGTGGCGCAATAGAGCCACCGAAGGCTGCACCCCTACGTGGGCCTCGCAGTAGTAAGCGAAGATCGCCAGAAGGAGGACAGAGTTGGGGTGGAGATGCAGAGCCTGCAAGTCGTAATGGCGGAGGACGGAGAAGAAGAACTCGGAGAAGGGAGGCACCAGGCCCGCAGCAATGGAGCTTACAAAGAGAGGATAAAAGGTGCTCCCACGGCCCTCGGGGGTGGCGGAGCCGGTCTTGAACACCTCCGTCCCGTTGACGCCCTGCGCCGTTGCCATCCGGCTTAGCCGGGCAAGGCTCGCCTTGGACACATTCGGCAGGTTCAGAGCAGGGGAATACCAAGCTTTGGCCGGAGGCTGGCGACGCGCCATGGCTTCCTAGGTCGCGCAGCTGGAGTAGATCTAAAGTTTGGAGGAAGAAAGGGAAGGCGCAAGAAAGGGGACCTGAGCAGCGAGCGGAGAGAGCAAAGGGCGAAGTCTGGGCAGATGCCGCTCCTTTACCAACCTACGCGGTTGCTGAAGCACCCACGTCCCATCAACCGCCACGTGGCGCCCAAGGCCGCAGGCTGTTAGGGCCCGCGGCGCCTCGCCCTTGCCCTTTTGCCTCTCGGCACGGCCAAGCCCATGCGCGCCTTGGGCCCGGGGGCTACTGTCAGCGTTCTGGGAAGGGGGGTCCCTAGACTTGCCTGCCTGCGGCGTGCGGCGTGGCTCAAAGGAGGCCCAGCATGGCCCATCTTCATCAGCACAAGACTCAAGACCCTCGCGAGGGGCCAAGCCTCGCGAGGCGGACGACATGGCGCATCCTCAGGCGCAGCCTCCTCAGGCTGGCTCGCGAGGAGACGGAGATATCAAGGCAGGGTACCTCGCGAGGTGCCCATGACGCAAGCCGTGACGACCGAGGGTGCCAGGCGGGCGCCAGCGCGCGCAGCGTCCTTCTTTCCTCTTTGGTGCAAAGGGGCAAAGCGCAGCCGCGGAGTACCGAGGCATCAGGCAAAGGTTGCCATTTCGGTACAACAAGACCAGGACCAAGCGGACTACGAGACGGAGGTCACCATGGGGCCCAGCACGGCGTCACCGCAGGGTCTTTCGCAGGCGAAGACCAACTTTAGTCAGGATAAGAGTACTTGTTGTCCCCCTTCAAATTAGCCCGCCATTGTTGGCTCCCTTCCCGCTCGATATTTGGGAAGAGGACTAGGGCCCCTATAAATAGGACCGGCCACCCATGTAGCAAAGGGTTCGGTTCGGCGTGTGGATCCGACTAGCAAGCAGAGAGAGTAAGTGAGAGAGAGAGAGGTGACTGAACTCCTCCCAGCAGTTCATCACCACAGCCAAGAACAGACCCTCGCGAGGCTGTTCTTCCTTGTATCGTTGATCATCATCAGCCCCAGGAGGCAATCCATCCACCGCACACTGGAGTAGGGTATTACACCACAATGGTGGCCCGAACCAGTATAAATCTTGTGTCCCTTGTGCAGTTCCTTTAGTAGTTTAGATCTTTGTGAGACGGGGAGGTAGAAGGCCATATCTCCGCGCGCACCCCAGTGTTCGAACCTTAAGGGTCTGCCGGAACCCGTGAATCCGACAGCGCCCCCCTTTTTCCTTCTCCTCCTCTCTCCCTTCCTTCCCTCTCCTACTCCAACAAGGAAAAGGAGGAGTCCTACTCCCGGTGGGAGTAGGACTCCCCCCCCCCTGGCGCGCCCTCCTCCTGGTCGGCCGCCTCCCCCCTTGCTCCTTTATATACGGGGGCAGGGGGCACCCTAGGACATACAAGTTGATCTATTGACCTATTCCAGCCGTGTGCGGTGCCCCCCTCCACCATATTCCACCTCGGTTATATCGTAGCGGTGCTTAGGTGAAGTCCTGTGTTGGTAGCAACATCATCACCATCATCACACTGTTGTGCTGATAGAACTCTCGCATGAACATCTGCTGGATCGGAGTTTGCGGGACGTCATCGAGCTGAACGTGTGCTGAACTCGGAGGTGTCGTACGTTCGGTACTTGGATCGGTCGGATCATGAAGACGTACGACTACATCAACCGCGTGCTGCTAACGCTTCCGCTTTCGGTCTACAAGGGTATGTGGACACACTCTCCCCTCTCGTTGCTATGCATCACCATGATCCTGAGTGTGCATATGAAATTTTATGAAATTACTACGTTCCCCAACAATTCAAACCTCGTGATATCCCGGATAAATGAAGAGTTCGATGCAAAAGATCCAAAAATGGCGGCGTACCGAAACGCCGTATGAAAAATATCGGCTCAGTTTGAGGGGCTTGAGTTTCATCACGTTGCTCGAGATAGTAACCAGGCAGCGGACATCCTTGCTCAAATGGGCGCCAAATGCGACCCCGTCCCACCTAACATCTTTGTGGAAAGCCTCTTTAAGCCATCCGTGGTGTGGCAGGACGAGAGCGGTAATGCCAGTCTAGACTTGATCATACCCCCAGCAGCCGAACACAATACGGATATCATCGGGGGTTCGGATACCGCAATAACACCCTCTGCTCATGAAATCATGGATGCGATCTCTCCATGGACTGAACTCTTCCTGGCCTACCTTAATAGGCAGGAGATTCCTGATGACCAAAATGAGGCCCGTCGCATAGTTCGACATTCTAAAGCCTACAAGGTCCACGAAGGTGAACTATACAAGAAAAGCACTACCGAAGTCCTTCAAAGGTGCATCTCTGAAGAGGAGGGACGGCAACTCTTGGCTGAAATACATGCTGGTCTGGGCTTCCATCATGCCGCAGCTCGGGCCCTCGTAAGCAAAGCCTTCCGAACAGGTTTCTTCTGGCCAACGACCCGAGCAGATGCACAAGCCCTTGTACAACATTGTGTGGGATGTCAGCTTTTCACCAATCAAAGCCATATGCCTCCCACTGCCTTAAGAACAATTCCCATTACTTGGCCTTTTGCAGTCTGGGGGCTAGACATGGTCGGACCCCTTAAAGGGGGGAACCCACAAAAAGAAATACTTACTGGTCATGGTGGATAAATTCACTAAATGGATAAAGGCCAAACCAGTAAAAACGGCTGAAGCAGGGCCAGTGATCGACTTTATATCTGGTGTAGTACACTGTTATGGTGTCCCGCATAGCATCATCACTGATGCTGGCTCTAATTTTACAGCTGATGAGGTAAAGAACTGGTGTTCTAACTTGGGAATTAAACTCGACTATGCATCCGTCTACCATCCTCAAACAAATGGTCAGGTTGAAATGGCCAATGGCTTGATAATAAGCGGCATTAAACCCAGACTGGTGCACTCCCTACAGGAGTTAGATAAGCACTGTGTCGAGGAACTTGATTCCATACTCTGGGGGCTGCGAACTATGCCTAATCGAACAACCGGATACACACCTTTTTCATGGTGTGCGGCGTAGAGGCTGTCTTGCCCTGCGGCATTATTCATGAATCACCTCGAGTGCGCATGTACGGAGAGAGAGAGAGAGAGAGAGAGAGAGAGAGAAAGAGAGAGAGAGGCCAAGCTCGATCGGCAGGATGACCTAGATGGCCATGAAGAGGAGTGTGATGTTGCACGAGCCCGTTCCGCATTTTATCAACAACAGGCTAGGTGATACCAAAGCAGAGAAGTGCGGGCCAAGACTTATAATGTTGGCGAACTCATTTTGCATCTCCCAGAGGATAAGAAGAAGAAGCTCAAACCAAAATGGGAGGGGCCCTTCATCATATATGAAGTTCTCACAAGAGGAGCCTATCGCCTTCGTAATGCATCAGATAATCGCCTTGAGACGAACCCCTGGAACGCTGCTCGGCTCCGATGATTCTACGGATAGTTCGGACGCATCCTTTCTGTTATTCTAAATTTTCTTTTTTTTTCTCTTTCTCTCCTCTTCTTTTTAGTTTTTTCGTTTTTCCCCAGGGTATGTTTGGATCCGACGAACTATTAGGGGTATACATCTTTAAATGTATACACCCCACTATACCTGGGGGCTTCCTTGACGAAGCTTATTACTAAAAGCTTAGGGCTTACATTGTCTATGTCGTTTGTTATACACACTTTTTGCCATTATATGCACCTCTATGACTTAAGTTTTTGCCAAGCTGGGTTGCCTCGCTCATGTGTTTATACCCTATGTTCCCGATTGTTCGGCTAGGGCATAAAGGGAGCACCTCTGCGATAGTTACAGCCGGGTAATCCGGACATGTACCTCAGACGGGCGAAGCCGAAAGCTAGCGTTCTTAAGAGAATAATTGGTCAGCAAAAAATGACAGATCATTTACGTTTTATAACCCTTCAGAATTCATGCAGTATAGGCTCCCTATATTCGGATCAAGGCCTAAGAATGCCAACACAGGGAAAGGAATCCTTAACGGAACTATTTTCCTTGGAAGATCTTCCTTACGTTCAAAACAGTAATATAACATAACTCCCCGAACAAATTTTGTCTGTTTGAGCAATATGATTGGATTGCCTAGTTTTCGGACATAGGGAATGTTTCTTACATTCCAAAATGGTATCCAGAAACACTCCACCTTCTTGGTTCGGAGGCCGAAGCCGAAAGTCTGCCATGAAAAATTTTGACATGTTCGGTTGGAGATAAGTTCGATGATAAAAGCACGTTGATACATAGAATCGAACACCTACACTTTATCTATGCCATCTATAAGATTGTCTAAACTACAGTCTTCTTGCGAGTACTTCGCAGCTATCATCACTTGGTCATATACCAAGTTCACGGGAATCTCTTTTCCATTGGGTCCCTGAGGTCCAACCCGGGCCATATGGTTCGGATCGAGTCCGGTGTAGCGCGTTTTAACCATCGGCCACGCCTCCCGTGCACCTTCCCGACATGCGGACGCCTTCCATAGCTCGAAACGGCGCCGGGCACCTTTGAACAGGTTCGCCAACCCCTCCATACTTTCTGGAGGGGCATCGAACGGCCATAAAGCCTTCGCCATACTTTTCATAGCTTCCTGGGCTCGTTCATGCACCACAGACAGTTCCTTAAGCACGTCACCTTGAAATCCGGATACTTCCTCTTCAGGCCGACCGGTTAGCAGACCTGCAACAACAACAAAGTTGTGAAAATCCTAATTATGGGATACTATGAATCCTTTGGATAGGTCAAAAGGTCATTCCGAATATGCCGCCTTTCAACTTCTTATTTTCTTTCTGTGCGGCTGATAACTGAGCCTTTAAGCTCGTTATCTCTTCGGCTTGTTTATATTTTTCCTCTTCGAGCTTTTTTTTCTTTTTATCGGTGGTCACTGTGGCTTTCTTCATATCCACCAGCTCCATGGTGACGGCATTCAGCTTCGTCTGGTTTGTTTTCAGCTCCTGGGATAGTGCATTGTTCTTCTCCCTAAGAACCTGCAGGTCATAACAATCCTTAAATCGGTTGGCCTAAACCACTTCAAGTCTCGGGGGCTACTAGCATATATCTATTAAATTTGCACAAGTTATTACCTGCATATCCTTTGAGAATAGATGCGTAACTCCAGCAAGTCCGTCTCGGGCTACCCGGATATATGCATCCACGGAGCTGAGGGCGGTGAATTCATGTTTAGTAAAAACTGGAGCGCGCATGGCCTTTTTTAGTCGGCGATGATTCATCACACTCTCCACCTCCAAATTTGTGACAGATACGTCATCCGAATCCTCGTGAGGGGGTGGATCTGGTACTGTATCAGCTCTTGTCCTGATTGACGAGCCTGGGGCCGGGTTAACCGATACACGGCTAGCAGGACGTTTTCCCACGGTTTGTCGTGTGCTCCTCCTAACATAAAGGCGGAGGAGAAGTTCTACGATTTCATCTCATGCTTAGTCACATATCAAAAGACGTACCTCTTTGAAGAAGGAGGGGGCTCAGCGGTGCTTCCAGCTTCCTTTCGTTTTGAACGATCACCCTGCGTAGAGGCCGCTCTCGATGGAGTACAGCCTGTGGAGCGCCGATCCTATAAAACACATTTTGATGTGAGGGATATGGTGTAAACATGGGCTCCTTTCTGAGGAAGTTTTCCGAATACTTACGATGGAGAAGGGATAAATGTGCGGGTAGTCAACCGTAATTGCCACCTCCGAGCCGTCAAGGCTCGCCTAATAAAATACCCCATCATCGAACTCTATGTATATATCAAGATCCTCGCGGAAGCCGGGGTCTTCGTTGCGAGCGTGATCCTCTGGCTGTGGGGAGGGACAATGAATGTTCTCGACCTCCTTCCTTCATAACTGTTTCAAGATAACAAGAACAATTTGATTAGCATACCTCGATAATGAGGTGGAATAGTGCTGATAATCATAAAAACTTACCCATTCAATGGGGTTGTACATGGAAAAGCCTTCTCACCAGTTTAAGCGAAGAAAGTCTTCTTTCTCCCCCTTATACAGATCGGCCAGTTTGGCCGGGGTATCTGGGCCCTTGCGTCTATAGTGAGACGCGTCGTCTTCTCCGTTATAACACCATAAAGGAGTTACTCTGGACTGAAGGTGTTGAATACATCGTTTTATTGTGATGGCCATAACTTCGATTATCGAGAGCTCGGAATGAGCCATTAATCTGACCTTACTGACCAACCTCTTTACTTCTGCACTGTCTTCCTCCTTGGGACTCCGGGGGCGCCAATTGAGGCGTTTCTTTAAAGGAGCACTGGATAATTCGGGGCGGTCGCACCGAACTAGGTCCGAAAGGGGGCGTCCTCAATATAGAACCATTCCGAAGACCATTCTTGGGATATCTCCTTGGGAGTTCCAATAGGGTAGCCTTATCCGGCTATGCGTCATACTTTGGCGCCGCCCACTTCAAATATGGAACCCCCTTGATGGCGAGGGACGAGGCAAAAGAACTTTCTCCATAGTTCAAAATGTGCCTCGCAGCCCAGAAACAGTTCACAGAGAGCGACAAAGCCCGAGATGTTTAGAATCGAACCTGGGTGAGATTGTGTAGTTGGATTCCGTAGAACTCCAACAGGCCCTGAGAAAGGGATGGATTGGGAATCCTAAGCCCCGCAAGAGAAATGAAACGAAGCATACCCTCTCCTCCTTGTTGGGGTTGGGGAAATTTTCTGCTAGCACGTCATTGCCGATCAAGGCTAATCCCGCTCTCATAGGGACTAGATCTACGAGAGGGAGATATCCCTGTGTCTGAAGTCCACTCAGCTGAAGATGGGACACGGAGCAGCTTCGCCAATCACCCTCTTGAGGGCCATGAGGGCGTGAAGAAGAGCTGGGAGCGTTGGCCATGATTTGAAGTTTTCTGTGGCTAGTTCTGATGTTCTCTGCATGATGTGGATGGCACTTGGGGATCTAACCTCTTTATATAGGCGTCGTCCCAGTGTGGTCAGGGGTTTATTTGTAAAACATTATGGATCGTTTGCATTCATCCGGTGTGTGGAAATCGAGGTGACGACAAAAAAGGAGTCATAAAGGCAGAACATGAAAGTCAAGGCCGGATTGTTATCCATCCGAGGTATAATGAAGAACCAGCCTTGCAAAAGCCAAAGACAGAAGCTGGATACTACATCGCCATTTGAAGGTCAGTTTGGGGGCTACTGAAGGAGTCCTGGATTAGGGGGTCCTCGGGTGTTTGGACTATTTGATATGGGTCGGACTGATGGGTCTTGAAGATGAAAGCAGAAGACTTTCCCCCGTGTCCGGGTAGGACACCTGTATGCGTGGAAGGCAAGTTTGGTGTCCGGATATATTATGTCCTTCCCCTGCAAACCAACTCTGTACAACCCTAGACCCCTCCGTTGTGTATATAAACCAGAGGGTTTAGTCCGTAGAGGCTATCAGAATTCTCATAGGCTAGACAACTAGGGTTTAGCTATTAGGATCTCGAGGTAGATCAACTCTTGTAACCCCTATACTCATTGAATACAATCAAGCAGGACGTAGGGTTCTACCTCCTTTAAGAGGGCCCGAACTATTGGGGAAAGTAGTAATCTCAAGAAAATCCCAAAGCACATGCAAGATCATGGTGATGCATAGCAACAAGAGGGGAAGAGTGTTGTCCATGTACCCTCGTAGACCGTAAGCGGAAGCGTTATGACAATGCAGTTGATGTAGTCGTACATCTTCACGACCGATCCTAGTACCGAAACTATAGCACCTTCGTGATTTGCACACATTCGGCTCAGTGACGTCCCACGAACTCACGATCCAGCAGAGTGTTGAGGGAGAGCTTCGTCAGCACAACGGCGTGATGACGGTGATGATGATGCTACCGGAACAGGGCTTCGCCTAAGCACCGCTACGATATGACCGAGGTGGATTATGGTGGAGGGGGGCACCGCACACGGCTAAGAGATCAATCATCAACTTGTGTGTCTATGGGGTGCCCCATCCCCCGTATATAAAGGAGTGGAGGAGGGGGAGGGCCGGCCCTCTACTATGGCGCGCCCTGGGAAGTCCTACTCCCACCGGGAGTAGGATTCCCCCCTTCCATGTAGTAGGAGTAGGAGAAGGGAAGGGAAGAGAGAAGAGAAGGAAGGAGGGGGCGCCGCCCCTCCCCCTAGTCCAATTCGGACTAGGCCTTGGGGGGCGCGGCCTGCCCTAGGCAGCTGATACGTCTCCGTTGTATCTACTTTTCCAAACACTTTTGCCCTTGTTTTGGACTCTAACTTGTATGATTTGAATTGAAGTAACCAGGACTGACGCTGTTTTCACGAGAACTGCCATGATGTTGTTTTATGTGTAGAAAACAAAAGTTCTCGGAATGACCTGAAACTCCACGGAATATCTTACAATAAATAATAAAAAATCCTCGTCAAAGATGAAGACCAGGGGGCCCACACCCTGTCCACGAGGGTGGGGGCGCCCCCCCCCCTAGGGCACGCTCACCTACCTCGAGGGCCCCCTGGAGACCTCCCGACTCCAACTCCAACTCTATATATTTGCTTTTGGGGAGAAAAAAATAGGAGAGAAGATTTCATCGCCTTTTACGATACGGAGCCGCCGCCAAGCCCTAAAATCTCTCGGGAGGGCTGATCTGGAGTCCGTTCGGGGCTCCGGAGAGGGGGATTCGTCGCCGTCGTCATCATCAACCATCCTCCATCACCAATTTCATGATGCTCATCGCCGTGCGTGAGTAAGTCCATCGTAGGCTTGCTAGACGGTGATGGGTTCGATGAGATTTACCATGTAATCGAGTTAGTTTTGTTAGGGTTTCATCCCTAGTATCCACTATGTTCTGAGATTGATGTTGCTATGACTTTGCTATGCTTAATGCTTGTCACTAGGGCCCGAGTGCCATGATTTCAGATCTGAACCTATTATGTTTTCATCAATATATGAGAGTTCTTGATCCTATCTTGCAAGTCTATAGTCACCTATTATGTGTTATGATCCATTAACCCCGAAGTGACAATAATCGGGATACTTACCGGTGATGACCGTAGTTTGAGGAGTTCATGTATTCACTATGTGCTAATGCTTTGTTCCGGTTCTCTATTAAAAGGAGGCCTTAATATCCCTTAGTTTCCATTAGGACCCCGCTGCCACGGGAGGGTAGGACAAAATATGTCATGCAAGTTCTTTTCCATAAGCATGTATGACTATATGCAGAATACATGCCTACATTACATTGATGAATTGGAGCTAGTTCTGTGTCACCCTATGTTATGACTGTTACATGATGAACCACATCCGGCATAATTATCCATCACTGATCCAATGCCTACAAGCTTTCCATATACTGGTTTACGCTTATTTACTTTCCCATTGCTATTGTTACAATCACTACATAATACCAAAAATATTACTTTGCTTTCATTAATCTTTTGTTACCGTTACCACCACTATCATATTACTTTGCTGCTAAACACTTTGCTGCAGATACTAAGTTTCCAGGTGTGGTTGAATTGACAACTCAGCTGCTAATACTTGAGAATATTCTTTGGCTCCCCTTGTGTCAAATCAATAAATTTGGGTTGAATACTCTGCCCTCGAAAGCTGTTGCGATTCCCTATACTCGTGGGTTATCAAGACTAATTTCTGGCGCCGTTGCCGGGGAGCATAGCTCTATTCTTTGATTCACTTGGGATTTATATATGTTGGACACTATGAAGAATTTTAAAGACGCTAAGACAACAATTTATCCCTCAACTACGAGGGGAGGTAAGGAACTGCCATCTAGATCTGCACTTGATTCACCTTCTGTTAAGAGTAAGCTTGCGATACCTAAACCTACTACTGCTATTCGTTCTGATATGTCGCATGTTATTGATGATGCTACTTCTGCTCTACATGATACTTATGATGAAACTACTTCTATGCTTGATACTACTGTGCCACTTGGTGATTTTCTCGAGGAACGACTTGCTAGGGCTAGAGAGATTGAAAATATTGAATCTGGTTATGATGATGAAAGTGATGATGAAGAATCACTTGTTATTCTTGGGGGTTATTTATTTGATCAAGAAGCTTCTTTAGCTATTTTAGCTTGCAAAGATAGATATGAACTCAAAAGGTTATTAGCTAAATGGAATAAGCAATCTCTAAATGCTAGGATGAAACCTGACCCTGCTTTTGCTACTTCACCTATCTGTGTTACTGATAAGGATTATGAATTCTCTGTTGATCCTAATATAATTACTTTAGTTGAATCTGATCCTTTTCATGGCTATGAATCTGAAACTGTTGTGGCACATCTTACTAAATTAAATGATATAGCCACCCTGTTCACTAATGATGAGAGATCTCGCTACTTTTATATCCTTAAAATATTTCCGTTCTCATTAAAGGGTGATGCTAAGATATGGTTTAATTCTCTTGATCCTGGTTGCGTGCGTAGCCCCCAGGATATGATTTACTACTTCTCTGTTAAATATTTCCCTGCTCATAAGAAACAAGCTGCTTTAAAGGAAATATACAACTTTGTGCAAATTAAAGAAGAGAGTCTCCCACAAGCTTGGGGGAGGCTTCTCAAGTTACTTAATGCTTTGCCTGATCATCCTCTTAAGAATAATGAAATACTTGATATCTTTTATAATGGACTAACCGATGCTTCCAGAGATTACCTGGATAGTTGTGCTGGTTCTCTTTTCAGGGAAAGAACACCGGATGAAGCTGAAATCTTATTGAATAATATGTTGACAAATGAAAATAATTGGGCACCTCCTCAGCCAGCTCCTGCTCCCATTAATGATCCTATTCCTAAACCAACTCCGAAGAAGAGAGGTGTTCTATTTCTCAGTCCCGAAGATATGCAAGAGGCAAAGAAATCTATGAAAGAAAAAGGTATTAAAGCTGAAGATGTTAAGAATTTACCTCCTATTGAAGAAATACATGGTCTTAATTTACCGCCTGCCGAAGAAACATATGATCTTGATCCTTTACTTATTGAAGAACCTCCAAACCTCGATAACCCGACACAGGTAGTAAAGGTAAATTATCTCTATAGATATGATAGATCTGAAATCCCTCCTACTAAAATTGCTAGTCAATGCTTGGATGAGTTTGATAATTTTATGTTTAAGCAAGAAGACTTCAATGCTTATTTTGGTAGACAATTAAAACAAGATGCTGATATGATTAAATACTTGGGTGATTATATGACTAATATTAGAGGTGAACTTAAACTTTTTAGCAAACATGCTTCTATGGTTACCACTCAAGTAGAACAAGTACTTAAAGCTCAAAAGGAATTGCTCAATGAGATGAATAGTAAGAAAAATGATTATGTTGTTAAAGTGGCTACTAGAACTGGTAGAATGACTCAGGAACTTTTGTATCCTGAAGGCCACCCTAAGACAATTGAGCAAGATTCTCAGAGAAATAATATTGATGCACCTAGTTCTTCTAAAAAGAAGAAAAAGAAAAATGATAGAACTGTGCAAACTTCTAGTGAACCTATTGCTGAACCACATGATAATCCAAATGATATCTCTATGTCTGATGCTGAAACACAATCTGGCAATGAACATGAACCTAATGAAAATGTTAATGATGATGTTCATAATGATGCTCAACCTAGTAATGATAATGATGTAGAAATTGAACCTGCTGTTGATCTTGATAAACCACAATCAAAGGATCAATGTTATGATAAGAAAGACTTTGTTGCTAGGAAACATGGTAAAGAAAGAGAGCCTTGGGTTCAGAAACCCATGCCTTTTCCTCCCGAACCATCCAAGAAAAAGGATGATGAGGATTTTGAGCGCTTTGCTGAAATGATTAGACCTATCTTTTTGCGTATGCGATTGACTGATATGCTCAAAATGAATCCTTATGCTAAGTACATGAAAGATATTGTTACAAATAAAAGAAAGATACCAGAAGCTGAAATTTCCACCATGCTTGCTAATTATACTTTTAAGGGTGGAATACCAAAGAAACTTGGAGATCCAGGAGTACCTACTATACCATGCTCCATTAAAAGAAACTATGTTAAAACTGCTTTATGTGGTCTTGGAACCGGTGTTAGTGTTATGCCTCTCTCTTTATATCATAGACTTGACTTGAATAAGTTGACACCTACTGAAATGTCTTTGCAAATGGCTGATAAATCAACTACTATACCTGTCGGTATTTGTGAGGATGTGCCTGTTGTGGTTGCAAATGTTACTATTTTAACGGACTTTGTTATTCCTGATATTCCTGAGGACGATAGTATGTCTATTATTCTTGGAAGACCTTTTCTTAATACTGCAGGGGCTGTTATTGATTGCAACAAAGGCAATGTCACTTTTCATGTTAATGGTAATGAGCATACGGTACACTTTCCGAGGAAACAACCTCAAGTTCATAGTATCAATTCTATCGGAAAAATTCCATCGATTATATTTGGAGGTTTTGAATTTCCTCTTCCTACTGTCAAGAAGAAATATGATATACTTATTATTGGGGATGTGCATATCCCCGTTGAGGTAACCTAGTGTTATTCAAAATTTCTCCGGTTTCATGTTAATCGGAATGAGTTTGTTAACAAGACTTGATCAACCTTGTTAGTGGATTCCTTTTGATGAGCATGAGATGGATGAAACTAGAAGCACAACCTTCTGTACCCTCTCTATACTTTCTGTTATTTAGTTGAAATAAAGTAAAAATAGTATTTTTTTCTATCTGTTTCCTGATTTATCCGTGCAATATAAAAATGTCCCAAAAATAAAAGTCCTCAGAATGACTTGCCAATTTAATATGATTTTTTCGGGAATATTTGAGGATTTATGGTGCAAAAATTACCGCGGGAGGAGCTGCCACCTGGTCACGAGGGTGGAGGGCGCGCCCTACCCCCCTGGGCGCGCCCCCTGCCTCGTGGGCCCATGGTGGCCCTCCTCCACTTATTCATGCACCCATCCTCTTCTTCTTCCTCCCACAAACACGAAAAACCAACTCAAGCACGAGTTCCAGCCCTCTTTGCTGCCATTTTCGATCTCCTTGCTCAAAGCACCTCTCACAAAACTGCATGGGGAGATTGTTCCTTGGTATGTGACTCCTCCATTGGTCCAATTAGTTTTTGTTCTAGTGCTTTATTCATTGCAAATTTTTGCTGCTTAGGTGACCCTGTTCTTGAGCTTGCATGTCAAATTTATATGGTCAAAAGTAGTTTTGATGCATGATATAGGCTCTAGGCACTTGTAGGAGTGGTTGCTATCAATATTATTGAGTTTGGTTTACTTTTATTTTGAAGTTACTAAAAATTTCAGAATTTTTCAGAAAATGATGAGGAGACTTTTGAGGGGCTCATCGGGCCAAAGCTCGAAGGAGAAGGCACCGAAGCCTAAGTATAATTTGCCTCGCACCGCGGAGGTTCGGGCGTGTGATTGGCCTTCCGAGGATTTCTTAAGAGCAGTCGGGATTTATGAAGATTTTCATGAGTTGGCTCAGACTGCAGGCCTTATCGCTTTCCTCCACGACCAATGCGATCAGTATCTCTTGCTCACAAATACCTTTGTGCAAAACTTTCATTTTCATTCTAGGAACTCACCACCTACGGTGGAATTTCATTTATATGATGAGCATAAGGATATGTCACCTTATGATTTCCATCGGACTTGTTTAGTCCCTTTTGGGGGCAAGACAGAAGAACCACATCGTGATGATGTGGAGGGATTTATTGACACTATCACTGTAGGGGAAACAAGGAAGGTTTCCGATTCACTAATCACTAGCATACATTTTCCTGTTTTACGCTACTTTGCATTATTTGTTAGTCGTTGCTTAATTGGTCGCGGAAACTGTGGAAACCTGAGTATCCCTGATATTATCATTTTGCACCATGGCTTATACGATGATAACTCTTTTAGTATGGGCGGCAATATTGCTAGCCGGTTAAGTATGAACCGTACTAAGGGTCCCATCTTTGGAGGCATCTATGCTACGCGCCTAGCTGCACATTTTAACATACCTATTAGGCATGCTGAGAAGGAAGAGAAAGTGCTACCCCGTGTTTATCTAGATTATAAAAGTATGGTAGCACATGATTTTATTGTTAAGAATGTGGAAGGAGAGCTTAAATATCAATTGTCATTTAATAAACATCATCCTGAGACTATTACCTTGCCTGCTCCTTCTTTGTTTGATTTGACTGTAGGCACGTACCTTGTTCCGTTAGCGGCTATTCACGCCTACCGGAACCCTGCACCAGCCCCGGAACCGGAACCACAAGAGGAGCCTCCACGACAGTCTGTTTATTCTTGGGATCCGGAGATGGCTGTCAGCCAATGGCAGTCAGAGTCTTCTTCATCGCAGTACGACCCCAGCTACACCTACAGGTATCCGCCAGGGTATCCCTGGCAATAAACCAACTTAGACCAAAAGCCTAAGCTTGGGGGAGTACGTATTTCTCACCAACATAACATTTATGTTCACACACTTATTGCTAGATGTCGGTGTTCATACTTTTTCATTGTATCATCCATGCTAGTTTATTTCCTTTTATGATTTCTTCTTGTGTGTTTGTTAAACCTTAAGAAAAACCCAAAAATTAGTAGTAGTTTACTTTTCTTGCTGTAGTAATAATTAAAAAGAAAAACCCAAAAATATTTCCCGTTCTTCTTTTGCTTGTTGGGAGCTTTCCCGTGTAAATAGTTTTATTTCTTTTCTTTTCTTTGGGGGTCAGTAGGAGAAGACCATGATTAAATTTTTGAAGTGGCTCTTATATGCTTTATTGTTGATTTAACCAAGAGCCCATATTGCTTTGTCTTCTCCTGTTTATTGAATGCTCGCAGATTCCAGCTTAGTCCAATGCACGTGCACTCTTATTATTATTCACATCGTTCGGTCGTGCAAGTGAAAGGCAATTATGATGATATATGATGGACTGACTGAGATGAGAAAAGCCGGTATGAACTCGACCTCTTTTGTTTTTGTAAATATGATGAGTTCATCGTTCTTGATTCAGCTTGTTATGAATAAACATGTTTGCGATGGCAATTAGAGATCATAGTTGCTTGTGCCATGCTTGATTAGCTATGAGTTATAATGGTTTACCTTGCGTGCCAACATGCTATTGAGATGGTTATGATGTGGTATGATGGGGTGGTATCCTCCTTTGAATGATTTAAGTGACTTGACTTGGCACATGTTCACGCATGTAGTTGAAACAAATCAATATAGCCTTCATGATATTTATGTTCATGGTGGATTATATCCTACTCATGCTTGCATCCAATGTTTATTAATTTTAATGCATGTACATGGCTGTTGTCGCTCTCTAGTTGCTCGCTTCCCAGTCTTTTGCTAGCCTTCACCTGTACTAAGCGGGAATACTGCTTGTGCATCCAATCCCTTAAACCCCAAAGTTATTCCAGATGAGTCCACTATACCTTCCTATATGCGGTATCTACCTGCCGTTCCAAGTAAATTTGTATGTGCCAAACTCTAAACCTTCAAATAATCATCATGTTTTGTATGCTAGAATAGCTCATGTATCAACTAGGGCTGTCTGTATCTTCCACGCTAGGCGGGTTATTCTCAAGAGGAGTGGACTCCGCTCCTCACTTACGAGAAAATGGCTGGTCACCGGGATGCCCAGTCCCATGCTTTATGCAAACTAAATCAAAATAATTGCAAAACAAAACTCCCCCTGGGACTGTTGTTAGTTGGAGGCACTCGTTGTTTTGAGCAAGCCATGGATTGATGTTTGTTGGTGGAGGGGGAGTATAAACTTTACCATTCTGTTTGGGAACCGCCTATAATGTGTGTAGCATGGAAGATATCGCCATCTCTTGGTTGTTATGTTGACAATGAAAGTATACCGCTCAAAATATTATTCACCACTATTTCAAAACCGAGCTCTGGCACCTCTACAAATCCCTGCTTCCCTCTGCGAAGGGCCTATCTATTTACTTTTATGTTGAGTCATCACCCTCTTATTAAAAGCACTAGCGGAGAGCGCAACTGTCATGTGCATTCATCACTGTTAATTTATATTGGGTGTGACTATGATTGCATCTCTTTTACCATGAATTACAATGTCTAGTCAGTCCTTGATCTTTAAAGGTGCTTTGCATTTATGTTTTGCGGTCTCAGAAAGGGCTAGCGAGATACCATCTTGTTATATCATATTATGATTGTTTTGAGAAAGTGTTGTCATCCGATATTTATTATTATGGCTTGATAGTTGATTATGCTATTGATATGGGTAATCATGAGACCTGAGAATTATTGCAAATGTGGTTAGTTATAATCTTTGCTGAAAACTTGAATGCCAGCTTGACATATTTATAACAACAAGAGCAAACAGAGTTTGTAAAAGTTTTTCTATATTTCTTTCAGTTTGTCAACTAAATTGCTTGAGGACAAGCAAGGGTTTGAGCTTGGGGGAGTTGATACGTCTCCGTCGTATCTACTTTTCCAAACACTTTTGCCCTTGTTTTGGACTCTAACTTGTATGATTTGAATGGAAGTAACCAGGACTGACGTTGTTTTCAGCAGAACTGCCATGTTGTTTTATGTGCAGAAAACAAAAGTTCTTGGAATGACCTGAAACTCCATGGAATATCTTACAATAAATAATAAAAAATCCTCGCCAAAGACGAAGACCAGGGGGCCCACACCCTGTCCACGAGGGTGGGGGGCGCCCCCCCCCCCTAGGGCGCGCCCGCCTACCTCGTGGGCCCCTGGAGACCTCCCGATTCCAACTCCAACTCTATATATTTGCTTTTGGGGAGAAAAATAGGAGAGAAGATTTCATTGCGTTTTACGATACGGAGCCGCCGCCAAGCCCTAAAACCTCTCGGGAGGGCTGATCTGGAGTCCGTTCGGGGCTCCGGAGAGGGGGATTCGTCGTCGTCGTCATCATCAACCATCCTCCATCACCAATTTCATGATGCTCACCGCCGTGCGTGAGTAATTCCATCGTAGGCTTGCTGGATGGTGATGGGTTGGATGAGATTTACCGTGTAATCGAGTTAGTTTTGTTAGGGTTTGATCCCTAGTATCCACTATGTTCTGAGATAGATGTTGATATGACTTTGCTATGCTTAATGCTTGTCACTAGGGCCCGAGTGCCATGATTTCAGATCTGAACCTATTATGTTTTCATCGATATGTGAGAGTTCTTGATCCTATCTTGCAAGTCTATAGTCACCTATTATGTGTTATGATCCGTTAACCCCGAAGTGACAATAATCGGGATACTTACCAGTGATGACCGTAGTTTGAGGAGTTCATGTATTCACTATGTGCTAATGCTTTGTTCCGGTTCTCTATTAAAAGGATGCCTTAATATCCCTTAGTTTCCATTAGGACCCCGCTGCCACGGGAGGGTAGGACAAAAGATGTCATGCAAGTTCTTTTCCATAAGCACGTATGACTATTCGGAATACATGCGTACATTACATTGATGAATTGGAGCTAGTTCTGTGTCACCCTATGTTATGACTGTTACATGATGAACCACATCCGGCATAATTATCCATCACTGATCTGTTGCCTACTAGCTTTCCATATACTGGTTTACGCTTATTTACTTTCCCGTTGCTATTGTTACAATCACTACATAATACCAAAAATATTACTTTGCTTTCATTACTCTTTTGTTACCGTTACCACCACTATCATATTACTTTGCTGCTAAACACTTTGCTGCAGATACTAAGTTTCCAGGTGTGGTTGAATTGACAACTCAGCTGCTAATACTTGAGAATATTCTTTGGCTCCACTTGTGTCGAATCAATAAATTTGGGTTGAATACTCTACCCTCGAATGCTGTTGCGATCCCCTATACATGTGGGTTATCATCAGCCCCTCCCTCTCTCCCCTAAAGCCCATTAGGGCCCATATACTCCTCGGGGGGGTTCCGGTAACCTCCCGGTACTATGGAAAATGCCCGAACTCACCCAGAACCATTCCAATGTCCAAACATTAGGCTTCCAATATATCGATATTTATGTCTCGGCCATTTCGAGACTCCTCGTCATGTCCGTGATCAAATCCGGGCCTCCGAACTACCTTCGGTACATCAAAACACATAAACTCATAATACTGGACGTTAAGCGTGCGGACCCTACGGGTTCGAGAACTATGTAGACATGACCGAGACACGTCTCTGGTCAATAACCAATAGCGGAACTTAGATGTTCATATTGGCTCCCACATATTCTATGAAGATCTTTATCGGTCAAACCGCATAACGAAATATGTTATTACTTTTGTCATCGGTATGTTACTTGCCCGAGATTCGAAAGTCGGTATCTCAATACCTAGTTCAATCTTGTTACCGGCAAGTCTCTTTACTCGTTCTGTAATGCTACATCCCGTAACTAACTCATTAGCTACATTGCTTGCAAGGCTTATAGTGATGTACATTACCGAGAGGGCCCAGAGATACCACTCCAACAATCAGAGTGACAAATCCTAATCTTGATCTATGCCAACTCAACAAACACCATTGGAGACACATGTAGATCACCTTTATAATCACCCAGATACGTTGTGACGTTTGGTAGCACACAAAGTGTTCCTCCGGTATTCGGGAGTTGCATGATCTCATAGTCATAGGAACATGTATCAGTTATGGAGAAAGCAATAGCAACAAACTAAATGAGCATCGTGCTAAGCTAACGGATGGGTCTAGTCAATCACATCATTCTCTAATGATGTGATCACGTTAATAAAATGAAAACTCATGTCTATGGTTAGGAAACATAACCATAATTGATTCAACGAGCTAGTCAAGTAGAGGCATACTAGTGACATTCTGTTTTTCTATGTATTCACACATCTACTAAGTTTCCGGTTAATACAACTCTAGCATGAATAATAAACATTTATCATGATATAAGGAAATATAAGTAACAACTTTATTATTGCCTCTAGGGCATATTTCCTTCAGTCTCCCACTTGCACTAGAGTCAATAATCTAGTTCACATCACCATGTGATTTAACACCAATAGTTCACATTACCATGTGATTAACACCCATAGTTCACATAGCCATGTGACCAACACTCAAAGGGTTTACTAGAGTCAGTAATCTTAGTTCACATCACCATGTGATTAACACCCAAAGAGTAATAAGGTGTGATCATGTTTTGCTTGTGAGAGAAGTTTAGTCAATGGGTCTGCCAAATTCAGATCCGTGTGTATTTTGCAAATTTCTATGTCTACAATGCTCTGCACGGAGCTACTTTAGCTAATTGGTCCCACTTTCAATATGTATCCGGATTGTGACTTAGAGTCATCCAGATCAGTGTCAAAGCTTGCATCGATGTAACTCTTTACGACAAACTCTTTATCACCTCCATAACCGAGAAATATTTCCTTACTCCTCTAAGGATAATTTTGACCGTTGTCCAGTGATCCACTCCTGGATTACTTTGGTACCTCCCTGCTAAACTGATAGCAAGGCACACATCAGGTCTGGTACATAGCATTGCACACATGATAGATCCTATGGCTGAAGCATAGGGAACACCTTTCATTTTCTCTCTATCTTCTGCAGTGGTCGGGCGTTGAGTCTGACTCAACTTCATACCTTGTAACATAGGCAACAACCCTTTCTTTGCTTGATCCATTTTGAACTTCTTCAAAACTTTATTAAAGTATGTGCTTTGTGAAAGTCCAATTAAGCGTCTTGATCTATCTCTATAGATCTTTATGCTCAATATATAAGCAGTTTCACCGAGGTCTTTCATTGCAAAATTCTTATTCAAGTATCCTTTTATGCTATTCAGAAATTCAGTATCATTTCCGATCAACAATATGTCATCTACATATTTAGATATATTAAAAATGAGCACCCTCCCAGCCCTCTCAAGCCATTAGAATTTTCAACCATTAGATCCTTAATTCAATGCATTTATGGCCGTTAGATATGCTCTGGATCGCCCTCAGTTCGTTGTTAACATCTGCCAAGTGTTATGGGCCGCTGCTCTGGTCGCATTTTTCGGCCTATGTGGTAAACTTCAGCCTAATGGGTCATTGCCCTCTTCCAGACCCGTAGCAGCATAAGTGCCTTTTTCCAAAAAAATACATTATCTCAATCGGCAGAGTCGCGTGCCTCCCATCCCTTCGCTCGGCGGCTCTCTCCAGATGCGATCGGCCTGCGTGACGACCGATGCCGGACTAGAGCAAAGATCCATGGCGATCGCGCTGGTTCGTGAAGCTCCTCGTTGGGCAATGGGGCACTGGGTTGGCTCGATCCGTTCGATTGCACAGCGCGGGATGATGGTCTATGGCGGCAAACATGCATCCGTCCTTTGAAGTTCTATTGCCAACTGACGATGATTGATGGAGAGTTTAATCGGCCATTACTACCAGTCAATGCGCGGACTGCTGGTTATTGTAGGTCAGTTACAGTTGGTGATTCGTAATTTTCATTAAACTTATACACGCCTATATCATCCCAACTGTGCCGCTGCTCGTTCCCCACTCTCCTCACTCCCGAAAACCAATCTCAAGCAACAATATGTTATTCTCATGTCTCCAATATGTTCCAATTCTTCCTCCTTCCTGCATCTCCTCTTCCCTAATCCTTCCTCCAACTTTGGAATTTGTTCTGTTTACTGATGTTGTTCTTCGTGCCCACGAAAAAATGCAGGTTCTGTACAAGACGACTCAGGCACACACTATTGGCTTTCTTACCTTTTTTCCAGCTGAATCTGTCGCTATCCGATGGTTACCGGACAGGTTAGTATGAGTTTGCTCTTATGTCTCGTTTAACTAAATTTATGCCTAAGCTCAATATATGTGTCTATGTACTTTCTAATCTTATGATGTGATGTTACTCTAACTATTTAAAATAATTGCATCCTATCGAGCAGGTTATTTAGCAAGTGAAAAATGCGAGAAAGAATTTTACAAGGCGTTGATGCATCGACATCACACTGTGAATCAAATGAAAATATTGTGGGTCACTCCGACGTTGTTGTTCGCCGCCGTCGCACTGGCTTTTGCATGTGGTGTTCCGCTCCTTGCTGTACTAGGGAGGAGGGACCATGGTTCTTGTTGCATCCTACTCACTTAGGTGAGCACGTTTTTTTGATTGACTTCTGGATCAACTTGAAACTAGGATGTGAGGTTTCTTGCTTTTCCTCATGACAGTCGTTTTTCTGTCAGATGAGATCTCACATTAGTTATGTGTTCCATCTGAGAGACATAGTAAGGTTTTTGAAGCTCTGATGTTTACTATAGACGGTGTGTGGGGTAACTGAAAGATTGAGAATCTGTATGTAGCTGTGGCTAATGAAGCTGACTTGCACTCCCCAATTGTGTTACGATATGCCATGACATATACTCTATTTTTTGTGATGAGAATTGCTCTGAATATACATCCACGTTAAAGATCTTAGTATATATATGGCGAAAATTATTTATAATGTGATTTATTCTGAATATACAAGTTGTGAGCATCAAGAAATATCCTCCAATTTTGCATTCAAATTAATAAATATCCAGTAGACGAATAGGTCGTCAGCTTTGTAGTCCTATTGCCCCAATTCTTCAAGAGTTCATGTGTGCTATTATGATAACATATTATATATTTGTAAATGATTATTACAATCATATTTAAATAGGAAACCCTTTTACATATATGAGTACATGTAGCTAGAGGGAAATCAAAGCAGGTTGTGACATGTTTGTCTAATGAAGTCTAACACACGCAGAGTTCAGGCTAAGAGAACAACGAGTAGGTCAGACATGAGAATGATGGTGAAGGACTTTTACAGATCATCTGTCCTTTGATTTTCCATAAGACTCAAACCAACTTCACAATACATAATTCAGTTCATGCCAAATTGCAAATCTAACTTGCATGTTTCATGTCTCCACATATTTACATAATATCCTATATAACTTCCATTTTCATGTCTTCGTATACTTGCAAAAATTCCTGCCATTTTATAGCAATAATGGATGGGCGCAACAACGCGCGCCGCTATGATCTAGTAATATCAGAAATGCTACAGATCTCCCACTCACTTTCTTGTAAATACAGGCTTCTCCAAAAGTCTGTATAAAACCATATGCTTTGATCACACTATCAAAGCGTATATTCCAACTCCGAGAGGCTTGCACCAGTCCATAAATGGATCGCTGGAGCTTGCACACTTTGTTAGCACCTTTTGGATCGACAAAACCTTCTGGTTGCATCATATACAACTCTTCTTTAAGATATCCATTAAGGAATGCAGTTTTGACATCCATCTGCCAAATTTCATAATCATAAAATGCGACAATTGCTAACATGATTCGGACGGACTTAAGCATCACTACGGGTGAGAACATCTCATCGTAGTCAACTCCTTGAACTTGTCAAAAACCTTTTGCAACAAGTCGAGCTTTGTAGATAGTAATATTACCGTCAGCGTCAGTCTTCTTCTTGAAGATCCATTTATTCTCTATGGCCTGCCGATCATCGGGCAAGTCAACCTAAGTCCACACTTTGTTCCCATTCATGGATCCCATCTCAGATTTCATGGCCTCAAGCCATTTTGCGGAATCTGGGCTCATCATCGCTTCCTCACAGTTCGTAGGTTCGTCATGGTCAAGTAACAGGACTTCCAGAACATGATTACCGTACCACTCTGGTGTGGATCTTACTCTAGTTGACCTACGAGGTTCGGTAGTAACTTGATCAGCCGTTTCATGACCATCATCATTAGCTTCCTCACTTACTGGTGTAGGAATCACTGGAACTGTTTTCAGCGATGAACTACTTTCCAATAAGGGAGAAGGTACAATTACCTCGTCAAGTTCTACTTTCCTCCCACTCACTTCTTTCGAGAGAAACTCCTTCTCTAGAAAGGATACATTATTGGCAACGAATATCTTGCCTTCGGATCTGTGATAGAAGGTATACCCAACAGTCTCCTTTGGGTATCCTATGAAGACACATTTCTCCGATTTGGCTTCAGCTTATCAGGTTGAAGCTTTTTCACATAAGCATTGCAGCCCCAAACTTTAAGAAACGACAACTTGGGTTTCTTGCCAAACCACAGTTCATAAGGTGTCGTCTCAACGGATATAGATGGTGCCCTATTTAATGTGAATGCAGCCATCTCTAAAGCATAACCCCAAAATGATAGCGGTAAATCAGTGAGAGACATCATAGATCGCACCATATCTAATAAAGTGCGGTTACGACGTTCGGACACACCATTACGTTGTGGTGTTCCAGGTGGCGTGAGTTGCGAAACTATTCCGCATTGTTTCAAATGAAGTCCAAACTCATAACTCAAATATTTACCTCCACGATCAGATCGTAGAAACTTGATTTTCTTGTTATGATGATTTTCCACTTCACTCTGAAATTCTTTGAACTTTTCAAATGTTTCAGACTTATGTTTCATTAGGTAGATATTGCCATATCTTCTCAAATCATCTGTGAAGGTGAGAAAATAACGATATTCGCCGCGAGCTTCAATGTTCATTGGACCACATACATCAGTATGTATGATTTCCAATAACTCTGTTGCTCGCTCCATTGTTCTGGAGAATGGAGTTTTAGTCATATTGCGCATGAGGCATGGTTCGCAAGTACCAAGTTATTCATAATCAAGTGATTCCAGAAGTCCATCAGAATGGAGTTTCTTCATGCCTTTACACCAATATGACCTAAACGGCAGTGCCACAAATAAGTTGCACTATCATTATCAACTCTGTATCTTTTGGCTTCAATACTTTGAACATGTGTATCACTACTATCAAGATTTAGTAAAAATAGACCACTCATCAAGGGTGCATGACCATAAACGATATTACTCGTATAAATAGAACAACCATTATTCTCTGATTTAAATGAATAACTGTCTCACATCAAACAAGATCCAGATATAATGTTCATGCTCAACGTTGGCACCAAATAACAATTATTTAGGTCTAAAACTAATCCCGAAGGTAGATGTACATGTAGCGTGCCGAGAGGGATCACATCGATTTTGGAACCATTTCCCACGTGCATCGTCACCTTGTCCTTAGCCAATCTTCGCTTAATGTGTAGCCCCGGTTTCGAGTTGCAAATGTTAGCAACTAAACCAGTATCAAATACCCAGGCACTACTGCGAGCATTAGTAAGGTACACATCAATAACATGTATATCAAATATACCTTTCACTTTTCGATCCTTCTTCTCTGCCAAATACTTGGGGCAGTCCCGCTTCCAGTGACCAGTCCCTTTGCAGTAGAAGCACTCAGTCTGAGGCTTAGGTACAGACTTGGGTTTCCTAACTTGAGCAGCAACCGGCTTGCTATTCTTCTTGAAGTTCCCCTTCTTCCCTTTACCCTTTTTCTTAAAACTGGTGTTCTTGTTGACCATCAACACTTGATGCTCCTTCTTGATTTCTACCTCCGCAGCTTTTAGCATTGCGAAGAGCTCAGGAATCGTCTTATCCATCCCCTGCATATTATAGTTCATCACGAAGCTCTTGTAGCTTGGTGGCAGTGATTGAAGAACTTTGTCAATGAGACTATCATCAGGAAGATTAACTCCCAGTTGAGTCAAGTGGTTGTGGTACCCAGACATTCTGAGTATATGTTCACTGACAGAACTATTCTCCTCCATCTTGCAGCTGTAGAACTTATTGAAGACTTCATATCTCTCAATCCGGGCATTTGCTTGAAATATTAAATTCAACTCCTGGAACATCTCATATGCTCCATGACGTTCAAAACATCATTAAAGTCCCGGTTCTAAGCCGTAAAGCATGGCACACTGAACTATCGAGTAGTCATCAGTTTTGCTCTGCCAGGTGTTCACAACATCTGGCGTTGCTCCTGCAGCGGGTTTCTCACCTAGCGGTGCTTCCACGACGTAATTCTTCTGTGCAGCGATGAGGATAATCCTCAAGTTACGGGCCCAGTCCGTGTAGTTGCTACCATCATCTTTCAAATTAGCTTTCTCTAGGAACGCATTAAAATTCAACAAAACAACAGCACGGGCCATCTATCGACAACAACATAGACATGCAAAATACTATCAGGTACTAAGTTCATGATAAATTAAAGTTCAATTAATCAAATTACTTAAGAACTCCCACTTAGATAGATATCTCTCTAATCATCTAAGTGATCACGTGATCCATATCAACTAAACCATGTCCGATCATCACATGAGATGGAGTAGTTTTCAATGGTGAACATCACTATGTTGATCATATCTACTATATGATTCACGCTAGACCTTTTGGTCTCAGTGTTCCGAGGCCATATTTGCATATGCTAGGCTCATCAAGTTTAACCTGAGTATTCTGCGTGTACAAAACTGGCTTGCACCCGTTGTATGTGAACGTAGAGCTTATCACACCCGATCATCACGTGGTGTCTCAGCACGATGAGCTGTAGCAACGGTGCATACTCAGGGAGAACATTTGTACCTTGAAATTTAGTGAGAGATTATCTTATAATGCTACCGTCGAACTAAGCAAAATAAGATGCATAAAGGATAAACATCACATGCAATCAATATAAGTGATATGATATGACCATCATCATCTTGTGCCTTTGATCTCCATCTCCAAAGCAGCGTCATGATAACCATCATCACCAGCTTGACACCTTGATCTCCATCGAAACATCGTTGTCATCTCACCAACTATTGCTTCTACGACTATCGCCACCGCTTAGTGATAAAGTAAAGCAATTACATGGCGATTGCATTTCATACAATAAGGCGACAACCATATGGCTCCTACCAGTTGCCAATAACTCTGTTACAAAACATGATCATCTCATACAGTAAAATTTAGCATCATGTCTTGACCATATCACATCACAACGTGCCCTACAAAAACAAGTTAGACATCCTCTATGTTGTTGCATGTTTTACGTGGCTGCTACGGGTTGAGCAAGAACTGTTCTTACCTACGCATCAAAAACCACAACGCGGTATAGTGATTGCTTTTTGATCTTCAGAAAGAACCTTGTTCATTGAATCCGATTCAACTAAAGCTAGAGAAACAGACATCCACTAGCCACCTATGTGCAAAGCACGTCGGTAGAACCAGTCTCGCGTAAGCATACGTGTAATGTCGGTCTGGGCCGCTTCATCCAACAATGCCGCTGAATCAAGAATCAACTAGTGACGGCAAGCAATATGTATATACCCACACCCATAACTCCTTTATGTTCTACTCATGCATATAACATCTACACATAAACCTGGCTCGGATGCCACTGTTGGTGTCGTGGGTTTGTCACGGCAGATGTCCTCGTGAAAGGACTTAGTTGTTGAACCATCGCGACGGGTTAGCTTAAAGGGGTTAAACCGGAAAAGGGGACATGGGAGTTTATACTAGTTCGGCCCCTTCGATGAAGGTAAAAGCCTATGTCTAGTTGGGATTGGTATTGCTAGGGTTTCGAAGGCCAGGGAGCGAATCCGCTTTGTCTGGCTTTCGAGTTGTTGTTCTCTCTCCCTAAACCGCGGCTGGGTCGTCCCTTTATATACATAGGTTGATGCCCACCGGGCTACAGAGTCCCGAAGCCGGTTTATAAACGTATCCGGTTCGGTCTCTCTCTTTCTATCTTACCATACAAGTTACATAACTGGGCTGGTTTACATTTACATATTGTACTCACCTCTGGGCCGTCCGTAAAGCGCTAGCATCTTTACATCTTCATGGGCTTCTAATCTTCAAAGAGTCAACCCGGCTACCCAAGGCCGGTTTACCTCCAGTAGTAATATCCCCAACATTAGGCCCTAGATTGGTTTGAACTTGTTCATGTCAATCTTCCACACTTTAGAAAAAATCTTCTCTCTTGTCTTCGTTTTTGATCTTGTAAACCGCCGTGACGTCATACTTCAAAATTACGATAAACCGTCCTGACATCATCCATCTGTTGATATCGGAGATTTCCTTCATTTAATATATATCCAGCTATCGAGGACACACCTTTATTAACTTATCCATTTTTGGAATCCTCGATTCCCGCACTTGCCATTTTTCACTTCGCCTTATAAATAGGACCGAGGGGTCATTTTCACCGTTCCCCCCGTGCCTCTTCGCATCGTCTTCCTCGTGCCGCTCAACTTCTGGAACTCCGCTGCCACCGTTGACCGTCGTTTCTGCTCTGACCTCGGCCGCTGCATCGCCCTGAACGCACCAGAGAACTGTGGCGCCCTTCCGCTTCTTCACTAGCTCTGGTAAGCTCTGCTTTTTTTCACCATAGATCTGTTCCAGGGTTTCAATATTCCTCGCAGTTCTTCCGAAGTTCATCAGTGTTGTTCTTCCATGTTCTTCCTTTAATAGATGGACACTTCATGCTTGATACATCTCTAACTGTAGCTTACCTACCATGATCATCACAAATCTTTATGTGCAAACAACTGATCTGTCTGTCAAAAAATTGCTTCAGTTCTGTACCCCTTCAAGACCCAATTATTTTTGCTTTTATGTCTTATCTCTAGATCCGAAAGTATTATACATCACTGTGAGATATGTTTCTCCTCACGCCAATATAAGTGATTTGACATTGGATAAATAGTCTATGCCATTAGCCCTCTGATAAACCGGAAGAGCATGTTACCTTCACAAATATACTCTGGTTTAAAAGTGTCGGATCAATCCTGCACTAGTATTATCTTCTTTCTCATTATACTAGTCTCCGGGTTGTACCATTTAATATATCAGTATGTTTCTTACTCCCTTGTCTCTTGTGTATGATCATGCATAATTTATAAACCGGCCTTTTATTTTCAGTTTGTTCGCTTTGCAATGGCCAAACAATTCACTGCCTGCAACTGGGCTCGTTCCCGGGTTACTGAAGCTCAACTAGATGAGATGGTTAGCATCGGCTCTCTACCTAAGAAAACTGAGATCAAATGGCGAGCCCCAGGAACTAAGAATCCTCCAACCCCAAGAAAAGGCGAAGTGGTAATATTTGTTGACCATATAAGCCGTGGTTTCAAACCGCCAGGGTCAAAATTTTATCGAGATGTGCTTGCCAGCCTCCAATTGCATCCACAAGATATTGGTCCCAATTCTGTCTCCAACTTATGCAATTTCCAAGTCTTTTGTGAAGCCTATTTACAGGAAGAACCAACTGCCGAATTGTTTCGGGATTTCTTTCACTTAAACCGGTGCACAGAGTTTGTGAATGGCCCGAATACAGAGCTTGGTGGTGTTTCGATTCAAAAGCGGAAAGAAGTGGAATTTCCTCATGCCAAACACCATAGCCACCCAAAGGAATGGAACCAAACATGGTTCTATTGCAGAGACACTTCGCCTGAGGATGAGAATCCCCTCCCCGGCTTCCGAGATCATAGATTACCCAATACTCACCCAATGCCACAACGCATGAGCTCCTCAGAAAGGGCAAAATATGCTCCTCAAATCGCCAAGCTCCGAACCTTTATGGCAAACGGTTTAACAGGTGTGGATTTTGTATGCTGTTGGATATCCTGGAGTATCTTGCCGCTAAGCCGGCGCCCCGGTTTAATGTGCGAATATACCGGTGAGGTTGACGATCCTCAACGCCACTGCAACATCCAATTATCTGAGGAAGAAGTTACTGAAGGTGTAAAGAAGATTCTGAATGAATCGGAACTGGTCTGTAGTCAAACCGGCCTGAGTCCCTTCTACACCAAGAACAAACCGCCTGCTGTAAGCATTACACTTCCTCTTCATCTCTAATATCTTTGACTTATACAAGCTGTAATCCTTCTTCTTTATATGTATAGGGTGATGACCCCTTCTGGAAACGGAAATCCATAGAGAAAGCGGCAAAGCCAACTGGAGACAAAGTGGCCAAGCCAACCTGCCCGAAGACCAAAGCCATAAAACGGACATCAAAGCGGAAACCAGCTGACCGGGTTAATATGGAGCTTGATGATGATATTGATGACCCAGAAGCTGAGGTAGAACTTGACTCACTTGGCTCTCTTTTTATGCATCTTGATAACAATGATCTTCCTCAGGAGGAGGCCGAAGCTAGTCAGGCTGAGGACATAGAGGTAATTACCCTTTCCTCCGGTTCAGACTCTATGCCAACACAAAAACCTCGCCAAACAATCCGGAAAGTAAGCTTTTCTCATCCTCTTGCTCACTTGGATCCAACATTTATTTTGAAGATTCAACAGCATGAGGCTCGCCGGATAACTCGGCACAGTGGCCAACAGGTCACCTCTACTGGTTTACCTGATACTCCGGTTCGGAAGCGTCGGTCTGAGGTCTCTCCTACTTCTGACCATTCTTACCCCAAGGCAGGTTATTTCAGACAGCCTCTTAATCCGTCTGATTCAAATTATCAGGTGACACCTCCTTCTTCTTCTTCTGGTGAATCGACAGCAACTCAACTCCCCCCTTTGAAAACTGTGGCTGGGTGAGTTACGAAAAACCTTTCCTTTCAGTGTGCCCTATATCTTTTGAACAGGATGTTAACCCTTTTTATTCTGTTTGTAGGGCCCAAGCTAGACCTAGCAAGAAAGCTCGGGTCACCAATCCACCAGAAGACCCTGTTGCCGAAGAAGAAGAACCAAGAGTTGAACCAGAGCAAACAGGTGAACCGGAAGGCCTCCATCCTGAAACAACTTTTGATGATCCACCCCTTGACGGCCAGCATACTGACGAACCCATAGATGTTGAGCCTGCCGCCCCTGATGCTGAACCGGCAGAACCAAACCGGGCAAATCCAATGAAAGACACTAAAATTCCATCATCATCCGCCCAAAATCTTGAAGGCCAAAACGATGATGTTATTATTACCGGAGCCGGCCACGGTTCTCCTGGTCATCCCATCATTTTGGCTCAGCATAGTGCCAAAGAAGAGCAAATTGCTAGGGATAAAGGTAAATGGAGCAGCGATTTATCAAACTATGCTCATCTTAACGCTGATGAGCTTCATTCCGGCTTCTTGAACCGTCTGCACTCAAACTGGGATTATGAAGTCAGTTTGGTGAATTTGATGAAAGAACGATATGAGGTAAATTCTTCTCCCTTGCACATTGATTTATAGCTGAAATACTATTCCAAGTAGCCCCCAAGAGCCATTTTCTGATTGTCAATCATAAATCGGGTCTTTGTAACACTTTAAGCATCCCATCATTAATCTTTGCCAAGGCGTGTCTTCAATCATAGATAAAACTCATGTTTGAAAAATGAGATAACATTCTGTAGCATAGCCCCCAAAGGCCGGTTTAACTTGGCAAGTTAATCCGGTTTTTAATCCATACCGCCAGTTAAGAACAAACGTACATTAGCCCCCAAGTGTCAAGGATAGTGCTTGCATTGTTCTGGAGACTTGCATAGAAGGTAGTATTTGAGAGCAAATAAGCATTAGCCCCCAAGTATGAAGTGGATAACTTGTTATATGCTTTATACTTAGTGCATATATATGTTGTTTTGTTGAAGATATCTTCAATGTTGCAGGCTGAACTGAGAAGCAAAGATGCCAAAAACTCTGACTTGCAAGAAAATGTGAAGTCGCAACAAGCCGAAGCTGCAAAAGCCAAAGAGGAGCTGACCCAGGCCCTGGCCGGAATGGAAAAATTGAAAGAATCCTTCAATCAAGAGCGTGCTGCATGGGAAACCGAAAAAGCCGAATTGACCAAAAGAGCCGTAGATGCCGAGGAAGCCCTGAAGCCGATGGCTGAAGAACTAGCCGGTTTGAAGCACCAAATCAACGCTATGACCTCTGCTATCTTTGGTAAGTATCTGCTTATGTATGTTGCATCAGGCAATGAATCTTACAACTGACCACAATGTTGACAAAATCTTTGGCAGGAACTCGGATCACTCATCTTGGTGCACATATGCGGATGAAGCTCAAAGCAGCATACACATTGGTTGAGCAGCTATACTCTAGATCTCAGCGAGCCATTAGTACAGCAGCCTATAACAAACCGCCGCCAATGTTGATTAAGGAAACCCTTGAGAAGTTGGGCATGTTACTAGCACGTATTGCCGAGTTGAAGAGAGCCACTGCAAGAGCCGGAGCCTTAACTGCCCTTATTCGAGCCAAGGCCTGGATTCCAGATCTTGAAGCGGAGGATATCATTAAAGGGTATCCAGGCGTTAAAGAAGACGGTTCAAACTTTGACAATGATGATCTTCGGTGGTTGACCAAACAGATGCGGCCAGCGGCCAGCAAATTAGCTGAAGACACCGATTTGTCCAATTTTCAACCGTTTTATGATGCAGAAGGGAAAAGACAGCCGGCCGAGATCCATGAAGTCGAAGAACTTGTGCCTCCGATTCGTAAGCGCACTTATGCCCCTGATATTAACCCTTCTGATCTTATCCATGAAGAAGCAGTATTCCGAGCCTTAACCGGAATCGATTGGTCAACGGCTGATTTCTAGCGGCTGGGGAGGGATGAAGAAGTGCGTGCACCAACTGATCCGCAACCGTCAAACTGTCGTTAGGAAGAGTCTTGATCCGGTTGCCGGTTTATATGGCTACTGTGAAAAACAATGGCACTGTTGAGCCGCTTTAAAGCTTCATGTAATAGGATAGTTGAAACTTTGTTTATCTGCCATGCCATCGAGCATGCTTCGTATCCCTTTGTGACAATCTGTGCCGCCCTTCAGGATATATTTTATGCATAATCTATGATGACTTGCCTTCTTGGGTACAAAAAACGTAAAAGTGTCTAGCGGTTTACCGCTAAACATGTCATAATATCCAAGAAGTATACAGTACTTGAGCTGAATAATCAAGTGTTTGTACAAAAAATAATGTACAGACCATACCTCCTTGAGTGAGCAAACGTACATACAGCAAAGGTGTTTAACACCAACCCGATACATTTGATAATCTCATCTTTCATAATGCCGGTCTATCTATTAAACCGGACCGGTATACCTACCGGATTTTCGTCATAATACTGGTGATCTAGTCAAACCGTACCGGGTCAGTGACCACCGGTTTATAACTGATCATGAGCCAACAGCTGGTGGTTGGAAAGCAAGCCGAATCAATGATGCCGGTTTAACAAAAAATACTTATGATTGTCAACAAACAAAATTCAAATAGGAAAATATGCTAGGCTTTTTACGAGCTGCCAGGCTCCAAATCGAGGCTTTTCATGGGCTGTCGGGCCTCTGAGTTAAACCATTTAACAAAGCCTTTTAAGATGGGCCTCCAATTAACCAATCACCGTTTTAACTATGACAAGTTCAGGGTCTGTAAAAGATTGACTTGTCAAGCGTTCGATGGGTCATGCCAGGATTACCTGGATAGGAGTGGCTTACTTGATGAAGGCAAGTTAACCCGGGGTTTTAGGTGAATACACCAGGCTTCGAAGTCGTGGCTTGATAGCCAATTACGAGGGTCCTTTCAAACTCTTTGTTGATTTGCAAAAAAGAGCCCCCAAGTAACTTTGTGAGCGATGCTCGGCGTGTGCCTATGTTTGAGTTTGTACAGTGCACAATACTCTCTTTGGCTCCACAAATTTTTCCTTGCGTGGCTGAAATGCCTATCAAGAGGTGCAGCTGTGGTTCAAACATGACCAAGCCCCCTAGTGATTTTCTTTATCTTTATGCAGTTGCTAAATCCGGTTTAACAAAGACTCCGCTTTGACCGTTAACTTGTAAAAGCACACATATGATATAAGAAAGAACAGATACCCCGCTTATAACGGAGGCTCCGGTTTATTATATGGTATATACACTGTCATAAATATGTACAGGTGAAAAAGCCTATGACTTCAAGTATAGTAAGGCCGAAGGAGAGCTATGTTCCATGGCCGCTTTGTCTCCTCCTCCGATTGACGTGAGTCTTCATGCTCTCGAACATCAATGAGGTAGTAGGATCCGTTGTGCAGATTTTTGCTGACCACAAAGGGTCCTTCCCAAGGGGGGGATAACTTATGCATATCAGTTTGATCCTGGATGAGCCGGAGCACCAAATCACCTTCTTGAAAGGTTATAGTTTTAACCCGGCAGCTGTGATAACACCAAAGATCTTGTTGATAAATCGCTGAATGCGCTGCTGCAAGATCCCGCTCTTCATCCAACAGGTCCAGAGAATCCTGACGTGCCTTCTCATTATCAGCTTCAACATAAGTTGCCACACGGGGCGAATCGTGACGGATGTCACTAGGAAGAACCGCCTCTGCTCCATAAACCATGAAGGCGTGTAACCCGTAGACCTATTGGGTGTGGTATTGATGCTCCATAACACAGAAGGTAACTCCTCGACCCAACAACCCGGCGTCCGCTTTAAGGGAACCATAAGCCTTGGTTTGATACCCCGCAGAATTTCTTGATTTGCCCTTTCCGCTTGACCATTAGATTGGGGGTGAGCCACTGATGCCAGATCAAGCCGGATGTGCTCACGTTGACAGAATTCTTCCATCTCTCCTTTTGAAAAGTTAGTGCCATTATCTGTTATAATGCTATGTGGAAAGCCAAACCGGAATATCACCTTTTTGATGAATTGAACCGCTATGGCTGCATCACACTTGCTGATTGGCTCTGCCTCTACCCATTTAGTGAATTTATCAACTGCTACTAATAGATGGGTCTTCTTGTCCTTGGAGCGCTTGAAGGGTCCTACCATATCCAGCCCCCAAGTGGCAAAGGGCCACGTAATTGGAATCATCCGCAACTCTTGAGCCGGAATGTGCGCACGGCGGGCAAACTTCTGACATCCATCACATCTTTTGACCAAATCCTCCGCATCAGCATGCGCCGTCAATCAGTAAAAACCATGGCGAAAAGCTTTAGCAACCAACGACTTTGAACCGGCGTGATGACTGCAATCCCCTTCATGAATTTCTCGCAAAATCTCACAACCTTCTTGAGGAGAAACGCATCGTTGAATCGCTCCTGAAACACTGTAACGATGTAACTCCCCATTGAGTATGGTCATGGACTTGGAACGCCGGATTATCTGTCGGGCCAACGTTTTCTCAGCTGGTAACTCGCCCCGGTTCATGTAATCCAGATATGGGATCGTCTAATCCGGTATGGTATGCAAAGCTGCCACCAATTCAGCCTCCGGATCAGGAAGAGCCAAATCCTCTTCGGTTGGTATTTTGACTGATGGATTGTGCAACACATCAAGAAAGACATTGGGCGGAACCGGTTTACATTGGGAACCAAGACGACTTAAAGCATCCGCCGCTTCATTCTTCTGCCGATCTATATGGTCCACCTGATAACCTTTAAAGTGACCATCCACTATGTCCACCTCTCGCCGATATGCAGCCATGAGCGGGTCCTTAGAATCCCAAGTGCCAGATACTTGCTGAGCCACTAGATCTGAATCGCCGAAGCACTTAACCCAGCTCAAATTCATCACTTTAGCCATCCGAAGACCGTGGAGTAAAGCCTCATATTCAGCTGCATTGTTAGTACAAGGGAACATTAAACGGAGGACATAACAAAACTTATGACCTCGTGGGGAGGTTAATATGACTCCAGCCCCCGAACCCTCTAGCTGTCTGGACCCATCAAAATGAATAGTCCAATATGTATTATCTGGTTTCTCCTCAGGTGCTTGTAGCTCCGTCCAATCGTTGATGAAATCTACGAGTGCCTGGGACTTGATCACCGTGCGGGGTATATATCTGAGCCCGTGGGGTCCAAGCTCAATGGCCCACTTGGCAATCCGGCCGGTTGCCTCTCTGTTTTGAATGATGTCACCCAGAGGAGCTGAACTGACTACTGTGATAGGATGGCCCTGAAAATAGTGTTTGAGCTTCCGGCTTGCCATAAACACCCCATACACCAGTTTCTGCCAATGCGGATACCTCTGCTTTGATTCAATGAGAACCTCACTGATATAATAAACTGGCCGTTGAACCGGATACTCTTTGCCAGGCTCTTTGTGATCTACCAAAATGGATACGCTGACAGCCCGGGCATTGGCAGCCACATATAATAATAAGGGCTCTTTATCAATCGGTGCTGCCAGTACGGGCGGTTCCACGAGCTGTTTCTTCAAATCTTCAAACGCCTTATCAGCTGCTTCACTCCAGACAAAGTTATTTGTTTTCTTGAGCATCTGATATAAGGGAATGGCCTTCTCTCCAAGGTGGCTGATAAACCGGCTCAAGGTTGTAATCCGGCCGGCCAGACGTTGCACATCGTTAATACACGCCGGTTTAGCCAAGGACGTAATCGCTGCAATATTTTCCGGATTAGCCTCAATGCCTCTGTTTGAGACCAGAAAGCCTAAGAGCTTGCCTGCCGGGACACCGAAAACACACTTCTCTGGATTGAGCATCATCTTGTAGACCCGGAGATTGTCAAAAGTTTCCCGTAGATCATCTATCAACGTCTCCTCCTTTCTGGATTTGACCACAATATCATCTACATACGCATGGACATTGCGCCCAATTTACTTATGAAGGCAATTCTGAACACATCGCTGGTAAGTTGCCTGGGCACTCTTGAGTCCGAAAGGCATGGAAACATAGCAGAAGGCTCCAAAGGGAGTTATAAAGGTTGTCTTCTCCTGGTCCTTAACTGCCAATTTGATCTGATGATAACCAGAGTAAGCATCCAAAAAACACAAACGGTCACAACCCGCCGTAGCATCAATTATCTGATCAATGCGAGGGAGAGCAAAGGGGTCTGCAGGGCAAGCCTTGTTTAAATCTGTGTAGTCCACACACATGCGCCAAGTGCCATTTTTCTTAAGAACCAGCACCGGATTAGCTAACCACTCTGGATGAAAAACTTCAACAATAAACCCAGCAGCCAACAAACGGGCGACCTCTTCACCTATAGCCTTGCGCCTTTCCTCGTTGAAGCGGCGGAGGAACTGTCGGACCGGTTTGAATTTTGGATCAATGTTGAGTGTGTGCTCAGCGAGTTCTCTCGGTACACCTGGCATGTCAGAAGGTTTCCATGCAAAGATGTCCCGATTCTCATGGATGAACTCGATGAGCACGCTTTCCTATTTGGGATCCAGGTTAGCGCTAATGTTGAACTGTTTGGATGAATCGCCGGGGACAAAGTCAACCATCTTAGTATCTGTAGCTGATTTGAACTTCAATGCTGGATCATGTTCCGTGGTTGGCTTTTTTAAGGAAGTCATGTCTGCCGGATCAACTTGCTCCTTATAGAATGTTAACTCCTCTGTGGCACAAACCGACTCAGCATAAGCCGCATCGCCTTCTTCACACTCCAAAGCAATCTTTCTACTTCCATGTACTGTGATAGTCCCCTTATGACCTGGCATTTTAAGCTGCAGATAAACATAACATGGCCTTGCCATAAACTTAGCATAAACTGGCCGCCCAAACAGAGCGTGATACGGACTTTTGATCTTCACCACCTCAAATGTCACTGTTTCTGACCTTGAATCGTAGTCATCTCCAAAAGCTACCTCCAAAGCTATCTTACCAACAGGATATGCAGACTTACCAGGCACCACACCATGAAATACCATGTTCAACGGTTTAAGATCCTTATCTGTCAACCCCATACGGCAGAATGTATCATAATACAAAATATTGATACTACTTCCCCCATCCATGAGCACTTTAGTGAACTTGTATTCCCCAACTTGAGGGGCTACCACCAAGGCCAAATGATCTGGATTATCAACCCGGGGCGGGTGGTCCTTTCTGCTCCACAAAATAGGTTGCTCCGACCAGTGTAAATACTGAGGTACTGCCGGCTCAACAGAGTTGACTACCCTTTTGTGAAGCTTCTGATCACCTTTGCACAAACTAGTAGTGAAGACATGATATTGCCCGTTGTTCAGCTGTTTGGGATTACTCTGATAACCCGACTGTTGCTGCTGCTGATTCCCCTGATGGTTGTAACCTCCCTGGTTGCCTTGGTGTCCTTGATTGACGTGTCCGGTTTGATTTCCTAGAAACCCTGAACCGGAACCACCGCCTCCGTAACCCGGCCCGTGGAAACCTCCTCCTGAACCGTCGGGCGGGCCGTTGTCATATTGGAACATATTGGAATTCTTGAAATCCCGCATGATATAACAATCTTTCCAGAGATGTGATGCCGGTTTCTCCTTTGATCCATGCTTTGGACAGGGCTGATTTAACAAACGCTCCAAATTGTTGCCTGGACCTCCACCCCTCTAGGGCTGCTTGCCTTTACGGCGCTGGCCATTCTCCTGCGCGTTGGTATTTGCGAAAAAGTCCAAACCACTGTCAGCCTTGCACTTACCAGCGTTTCCATGGCCTGCCGGATTGTGCTGTTGGCCTTTGGCATTGCCGGTCTTCTTACCCTTCTCCGGTTTGTCCTCCTTTGAATCCGGATCCTTGGTATTATCTGAATCGGCGTATTTAACCAAAGCAGCCATGAGTATTGACATGTCGTTGTAGTGACATTTGAGCCTTCCCAACTTCTGTTTCAACGGTTTGAAACCGCAATTACCCTCTAACATTAACACTGCGGTGTCTGCATTGATACGATCTGACGAATGCAAAATCACCGAGACCCGTTTGACCCAATGGGTCGTGGACTCCCCTTCCTCTTGGACACAAGCGGCCAGATCTATAATTGACATCGGCTGCTTACATGTATCCTTGAAGTTCTGGATAAACCGGTGCTTCAATTCAGCCCATGATCCAATAGAGTTGATCGGCAAGCTCTTCAACCAAGTGCGAGTTGTTCCTTCCAACATCATGGTGAAGTATTTAGCACACACCGCCTCGTCCACATCTAACATATCCATTGCCATCTCATAGCTCTCCACCCACACCTCTGGCTGCAAATCGGCGGTATAATTTGGTACCTTACGAGGTCCCTTGAAATCCTTTGGTAGTCGCACATTACGCAAAGCAGGAGATAAACACGGTACCCCTAAGGAACTGAACATCGCCCTGGCTCCATGGAGGCAGTGGGGTGAACCGGAGTATGCTGTCGTGCCTCGTGTCTAGCTGTCAACTCGGCCTCTCGACGTGCGCGGCCATGATCCACAACATCTTGTGCATTAGCACCTCCCCCAGCCGGGTTGTTCCCTCGTGGCGAATTTTGGCAGCGTGCACTACTGAACACGGCCGGTTCGTCTTCCACGTGTCTGCTATAACTCTGGCTTGGGTGGGGAGTGGAGTGAATCCTCTCACGGCTGTGTGAATATGCTTGCTATTGATTTAGTGCTGTCTGAAGGAGATCCCTGGCCCGACGTGCTTCCACTGCCACTGGTGATTCGCCGTCAGTTGGGAGGGCCGCCAGGCGTGACACAGCGGCCACAATGTTGCCAACGGGTTGGAATAATGCCCGGGCGGCGTTGATGGTACAACGTTGTTCCGGCGAGGCAGGTCCGTCGTGCGCGGCTGAACCGGCGCTCCTGCTCCCAGCGCCCCCGTCTGGTTTAGTGTGGGTTGGTTGCCAGCTCCTGCACCTGGCGTGTTGAAAAGATTCTGCGGCTCATAAACCGACGGGAGACGTGATCGGTACCTTCTTCTCATGACTTCCTCCGAAGCATTCTGATCCAGTCTAATTCGGTAAGCCTGTGCTTCCAACTCGGCCCGCTCCGTAGCCATCCTGACGTTCTCTGCTGCCAGGTCTGCTTTGGCCTGGGCTATCTGATCTTTCACCTTTGCAATCTCTGCATCGTGCTGATCCCTGGCCGCTGCGTCTACCTCCGCGGACATCAATGTTGCCAGAGCGTCGAACAAATCAGATAAGACTTGGGCCGGAGGTTGCGCCGAGCTTCCTGCCCCTGCT
The DNA here is from genome assembly GCA_034509565.1 of Triticum monococcum. Classification (NCBI taxonomy): domain Eukaryota; kingdom Viridiplantae; phylum Streptophyta; class Magnoliopsida; order Poales; family Poaceae; genus Triticum; species Triticum monococcum. Next base: position 346,118,448 of record CM067847.1, read on the forward strand.
GGCGTGGCCGTTGTTGAACCGGAGAGCATTGCTGCGGCAGTAGATGAATGAGGTGCCGATTGTGTGCCAGCCATGAAGATGGCGGCCCTGTTTGGCAGACCGGGGGAATCCGGAATACTGTTGCCCTCGGATCCTCCCTCGATCCGGCCGTCCTGCAACTGGTAAAGCGATTCGGTTTCTCCAAAAGACTCGTCATCAGAGCAGACTACGGTTTCTCCTTCGGACACCGATCCGTCCTCGTGCCCTGATCCATGGATGACACCTACGAAAACATGCCTTGCCTCGGGCTGAACCGGCGAAGGACTTGCACGCTGAGCCGTTTCGATGATGTCGGTATAGATGTCCGGCTCGGGGGCCGGTTCGCCGATCTTGCCGATGAAGACCTGAATCCCACCAAAGGGGACCCGGTACCCGTATTCGATTGAATCGGCCTCGGGACCCCGTCCTGCGTTGTCGATGTAGAGCTTGCCGCGGCGACTCTTCGTCATCCGGCCCATAGCGTATCCCTTAAGTCCATCAAAGCTGCCCTTTAAGAACTCAAAACCATCATGCGATGGCCCCACGGTGGGCGCCAACTGTCGTGGGTTTGTCACGGCAGATGTCCTCGTGAAAGGACTTAGTTGTGGAACCATCGCGACGGGTTAGCTTAAAGGGGTTAAACCGGACAAGGGGACACGGGAGTTTATACTAGTTCGGCCCCTTCGATGAAGGTAAAAGCCTACGTCTAGTTGTGATTGGTATTGCTAGGGTTTCGAAGGCCAGGGAGCGAATCCGCTTTATCTGGCTTTCGAGTTGTTGTTCTCTCTCCCTAAACTGTGGCCGGGTCATCCCTTTATATACATAGGTTGACGCCCGCCGGGCTACAGAGTCCCGAAGCCGGTTTATAAACGTATCCGGTTCAGTCTCTCTCTTTCTATCTTACTATACAAGTTACATGACTGGGCCGGTTTACATTTACATATTGTACTCACCTCTAGGCCCTCCGTAAAGCGCTAGTATCTTTACATCTTCATGGGCTTCTAATCTTCAAAGAGTCAACCTGGCTACCCAAGGCCGGTTTACCTCCAGTAGTAATATCCCCAACAGTTGGGGGACACAGTAATTTCAAATAAATTCCTACACACACAAGATCATGCTGATGCATAGCAACGAGAGGGGAAGAGTGTTGTCCATGTACCCTCGTAGACCGTAAGCGGAAGCGTTATGACAACGCGGTTGATGTAGTCGTACGTCTTCATGATCGATCGATCCTAGTACCCAAAGTATGGCACCTCCGTGATCTGCACGCGTTCGGCTTGGTGACGTCCCACGAACTCACGATCCAGCAGAGTGTCGAGGGAGAGCTTTGTCAGCACGACGGCGTGATGACGGTGATGATGATGCTATCGGAACAGGGCTTCGCCTAAGCACCGCTACGATATGACTAAGGTGGATTATGGTGGAGGGGGCACCACACACGTCTAAGAGATCAATGATCAACTTGTGTGTCTATGGAGTGCCCCCTCCCCCGTATATAAAGGAGTTGTCACAGCCCTAGAATTTGATTGCAATTAGTATCATAAGCATCCATGCATCATGTCTATATTTGTTTGAAATTTGAAATGGGGATGACAAGCCCTAGCACTAAATGAAATGCAATTAGGATCAAAATAAAAATATTTTCAATGAACCCAGAATGCCCTTTAGAAAAGTTCATTATTTTTTATAAAGGTGAAAACCTCTGCCAAAAATGATGCACATATTTTTAGGCCATTCTGGATTTTTGAATAACCCATATTGTATTTGAATTGGAGCATTTAAATACTATTAATATTTTTAAATGCTCCAATAATTCTGAAAATAGTTAAGGGCCTCTCTAATAATTCATTTAATGCCCACAATTATTTTCAGGATTTATTAAAATGATTTGGGTTATAAACTAAATCAAAACAAAATAACATAAATAGAAAACAGAAACAGAATTAGAAAGAGAGAAAGAGACTTACCTCAGCCTACCTGGTGGCACAGCTGGCCCAGCCAGCCCACCAGGGGCACGGGCGTCTTCTTCCCCGCGCCAACGCACGAAGCAGCTCGCTGGAGCGCGCCGACGCCGCCCTGGCCACCTCCTGCTTCCTCCCCGGGCCTTCTAGCGACGCCACGGAGACGCCCCGTGGCCCCTCGCTCCTCTCCCTCACTCTTTGCTCTCCCCCTCGCCTCTGCTCCCTCTCCCGAGCACACCCAAGCGTTGCCGTCGCCGCCGATCGCCGTAGCCGTGGCCAGCGGCCACCGCACCCCCTGCCGACATGCCCATCGACTCCGCCGCGGCGCTTCGCACCTCCAAGCAGAAGAACGCAAGCCCGGACGGCCTTCTTCCCCGCCAACGCCGCCGTCCTCGACCTCGGGTGCCGGTGATGCCCGCCGTCGATTCGTTGGACCCTGTGCCTTCCCTGCCTCGCCAGCAGCACCAAAAGACCCACCGTGAGCTCCTGCACGTTTCCCCCCTAATCATGTGGCTTGCCGCTCACCGTAGTCCTCGTTTCACTGATGGTCGTAGCAAGTTTCCGCCTAAGCTCGCCGTCGGCATAGCTCCGGTGACCATTTGGTCACCCCGGCGAGCTCAACGCGTTCATAGTGCCCCGTAGAGCATTCCTAGCGCAAAAACTAGCCCGCTCGCTCTCTGCAGCATCGAACCCATGGTCGGCCAAACTCCGGCCGCCGCTGCCAAGCTCGCCGGCGTCGTTTCTGGCCTCCCCGCACCCAACCGCCTGCACCACTTGACGCGCGCGAGCTCCAGCTACTCGTAGATGGGCTTTGCCGTTGATTTGGTCGCCGGAGGAAGATTTCCAAGCCTCGCCGCCGTGTCTGGCCTCGCCGGCGTCGAGTCGCCGGCAGGTTTGACCTGATCGGCCCAGGGTTATCCTCCCTGGGGTCAACACACGTGGGCCCGCCCTTGACTAGATTAGTTTAGGACTAATTACCCCCCCCCCCCTAACACTAACAGTGGGCCCAGTGGCTATTAATTTGATTAGTTAGATTTAATTAACCATGTTAGTTAATTGTGTCACTGACCACTGGACCCCACTGGTCAGGTTTGACCTGGACCGGGTCAGTTGACCTGCTGACGTCATGGTGACGTAGTGCTGACGCCATAACTCATTTTCTGGATTAATTATAATTCAGAAAATTCCAGAAATTAGTATAAACTTCTAAAATTCATAGAAATTCAACCGTAACTCCAAATGAAATAAATTATATATGAAAAATGATCAGAAAAATCCAAGGAATCTGAATATGGCATTTTCATGCATGTTTGAACAACTTAACCTCACTGTCTAGTCCAAAACATGATAATGCACTATTTGAATTCATAGTTTGAATTTGAATTTGAACCTAGTGTCCTAACCAACTCCATTTAACTTGTTGCTAGTTGCATTAGCTCAATCAACAGCATATTGCCATGTCATGATCATGCATCATATTGTTGCATTGCATTGATTGTGTTCTTCCTTGTTTGCTGGTAAATGTCCCCTCTCGGTAGATGCTGCTCCGACGCTGTGATCGTTGACACTGATGAAGACTCAATGTTATCTTCAAAAGTGCCAGGCAAGCAAAACCCCCTTGTTCATTCCGATACAATCCCACTCTCTCGCTCCTGCTCTCTTTTACTGCATTAGGACAACAACAATTCAACTGTTACATGTTGCGGTAGTTGAACCCCTTTCCTCTGCATGACCTGTCATTGCCACGGTAAATAGATGAAACCCACTAGCATGAGTAGGAGTTGTTTGATACCTGATGTGCCTATTCATTCATGGTTGCTTGTCATGCCTGCTAATGCTTAGAGTTGTGTCAGGTCTGATTCATCGGGGATGAATTGGGAAGTTGTGAACATGTCCTACTGTGTGTGAGCTAAGTGTGTGAACATGATTTGGTAAAGGTAGCGGTGAGAGGCCATGTAGGAGTACATGGTGGGTTGTCTCATTGAAACCGTTCTCAGGAACTGAGTTCTGTGTTTGTGATCCATGAAATAGCTACTACCACACATTGGGCCCTGAAATATGACCCCGCTCGACTTACTGACCCCTCTCGTCCTCTGTCCAGGAGTTGCAACTAGTTTCTGGTGTTTATAGGATATGTGTTGGCGGCCATGCGTAGCGCTGACCCTAGGGGTGGGCTATGATGCGGTAGATACACCGTGGCACGATGTACCGGGCGCCCATTTGGTGTCTCGGGAACCCTGCACACATCGTTTGGGGCTGTGAGTGAAACTCCAGTCGGATCTCCTCACGGATGGAACCCGAATAGGCGATAAACATGGACTAGGGACTTCTGCGGTTCGTCAGGTCGTGGTCTACACCCACGTCGGCTTTCGCTTGAAGTCTGCCGAGCACATGTCGTGTGCAGACGCTAAGTGGTGGAAACATGTGTGACGAAGTACACCCCTGCAGGGTATAAAACTATTCAAATAGCCGTGTCCGCGGTAAAGGACTTCTGGGTTGCCTATAACAGTTCATAGACAAGTGGAAGTGGATCTCTAAAATGCGCAAGATAAGCGTGAGTGCTATGGATGGCGATCTTGTAGGTAGACGGGAGCGGATCCATAGTGGTGTATTGAATGGTGAATATGTGGACTCAGGTGCGCCACCTCAAAGAGTTGCTTGATGTCGTAGTTCACGTTAGCCACTGAGTCAAAGCTGGCTTGCTACAGTTAAACTCCACTACCCCTTGTTGATACCGATGCATATGTAGTTAGTTCTGATGTAAGTCTTGATGGGTACATTTGTACTCACGTTTGCTTAATTTATGTTTTGCAGAGAGACTTCAGTCTTGCTAGTAGTACCACGTGGACTTCGACGTTTAGCTTGATACCTCAGCTATGATCTTGTGCCCTCGGCAAGATCTGGTAGATAGTCAGGCTTCTTAGCCTTTTTCATTTGTAGATGTATGTTCTCAGACATGTTAAGCTTCCGCATGTGTTTTGACTTGTATGCTATGATTGTTGGGTCATGAGACCCATGTTTGTAATATATCGCTCCTGGGAGCCTAATGAATAAATACTTGAGTTGTAGAGTTATGTTGTGATGCCATGTTGTATTTACACATATCGAGCATATTGTGTGTATGATTGAAATGCTTGGTATGTGTGGGATCCGACAATCTAGTTGTTTATTCTTGGCAGCCTCTCTTATGGGGAAATGTAGTCTTGTGCTTCCATGAGCCATAGTAGTCCGCTACAGCCCGGTTCACCGGAGTCCTGTTAGCCCAGCAGTACTGCTCAGGACACTTGACTGGCCGGCATGTGCTTCACTTCGTTCCTGTGTCAGTTCCTTCGGGGAAATGTCACGCGGTGACATCCGGAGTCCTGCCTAGCCTGCTACAGCCCGGGTTTCCGGAGTCCTGTTAGCCCAGTGCTACAGCCCGTATTCACACGCTGCTGACCGACATGCTCGATGTGATTCATGTATGCCTATCCCCATAGGTTGGCACCGCTTTGGGTTCACGACTAGCCATGTCGGCCCGGGTTCTCTGTCATATGGATGCTAGCGACACTATCATATACGTGAGCCAAAAGGTGCATACGGTCCTAGCCCATGGTAAGGCGACACCCGTAGGAATACCGTGCGTGAGGCCGCAAAGTGATATGAGGTGTTACCGGCTAGATCGATGTGACTTGGAATCGGGGTCCTGACAGCTTTGGTATCAGAGCCTGACTGCCTGTAGGATTACCAAGGCAAACCGGTCAAAGTTGTGTCTAGAAATGCTTTAGTTATGTAGGGGAATTGATTGTGGAAGGGAACGTAAGGCTCTTTTTACTCCTTTACCTTATGGCCTTCTGATCTGAGTCATCCTCTTCTCTTCTACGGGGTTAAGAACTAGGCTTCTCTTCTATCTCTCAGGATGACGTGTGCTAAACCGTAGTTGCCTAGGATTGTTGAGTTCAAGCCTCAGTTCAGTTCCTACTACTTCCATATGTTCATAGCTGGCCTCAGAACCTTGATGTTGTGTTGTTGAGTGGTTATGCCACAATTTTGCAGAATGTCTCAAATCTTTTGAGCATTTACAGCTGTTATGCTGTCCGAGTCATCCCAGGTCTCCAAATAGTCTGATGCAATTGCAAACCCCTTCCTCCTGTTCCTGATGTCCATTTGGGCCAGATTAATCACACTAATCGGTGAGTTGAGGTACTCTATTACCCCGACATATATGTTGGAGCTATTATTATGACCCTAGGTGTCTTAGGGAGTCACCTAGTAATCTAGCCATGTTTTGTGTTCCGGTGTGATAATTCTGGCCACCATTCTCGAAAGCATCCCGTGATGCCATTAGTAGTAGGTATTCTACTCATGGGTTCTCGAATCCGAGATTCACCCTACTTACCTCATGTTGATAGTGTTGCTAGTTCCTTTAGGATATTAGTAACCTTTGCGATAGTCCTCGGGGTTCGTGGCACATGTTTCTTCCAATTATCATGAACCATTCTTGGCAGGAGTTCTTTTGAACCAAAAGGTCACGACAGAGTGCTGCTGATGAGTTCTCCATTCTATGTTGTGACTCTGCCAACCCTACCTTTCTGCATGGGTTATCCGGAAGAAATATGTTGAACTTGTTCGACATACTAATCCATGCATCCACAACTCAGAAAGTTATATGTTCCTTTGAGTTGTCCCCCTTCCGTTATTTTCCGACCTTCGTCTATCAATTGATAGTCAAGAGTATGTGAGCATTCGTTCATCGGTGCCTATTACTCTTGTGGTTCGTCGAGCCGTTCTATTTCAGAATGACTAGGAGAAACAAACTCCAGTACCTCATCCATTTCTAGGATTGGGTCAAAGCAGTTGTATTTCGCAGATCAAATGCAATCAAGCTATTGGTCTGTTCTACCCTGAAGTATTATCCACTTTATGTCAGGAATGTCATGAGAATTGCACCTTCCCTTATGAATTCTTGACGTAGTGATACTTCTCACCATCATTATTCATTCCTCGGTGTCGTGCTGTCACAACCAGAATACCAACAAGTGAATCGTGATGTGTGAAATCAATACCCCTAGCAACCCTTTGCTTGGTAGTTAATGGACACTAATATCATTCTTAGTGTGCTGATTATTGAATCATCACCCTAAGGTTGATCGTGCTACCTGGTCCTTATTTCCTGGTGCACTCTTCGATCAACGGGTTAGGATTTTGCCAAACCCTTGCTCTTTTGATCACATCGTCTTGCCCTGAAGAGTAGGATTGATCTCGAGCTTAGTATCATGCCGGTGGTTCGTGATTTTCCGAATATCTTCTCGGAAGTATTACCAGGTTGTCACCTGACCGCTATGTGGAGTTCGTGATCAAGTTGGTTTCTTGCAAACCAGCCATTCTCCAAGAATCTGCGTCGGTTACCCCTGAGCTAGTTGGTTAAGCTAAACAATAACTTGGAGAGTTGGAAGATAAAAGCTTACCAGCTTAGTTCATCTCAAGGGATTTATTTGTGTGTGTTGAAGATAGATGATATCTTCATCGATTGGTCCCTGTGATCAGTTGTTGGACCTATTGTCGTATCAAACTTTGATTTGAGTATGGGCTATCATCAAATCAAATCAGAACCAACGATGTTCATAATGTTGTCTTATTCGTGGTTGATCCCTCGAGCATACACCATTATATCTTTTGGGTCTGACCAATGCTATCATCTTGTTCACATAGTTGTGGAATTCCATATATATGGAAACATCGATGAATTGTTGCTGAGCCCATCGACAACATCCTTATCCTTTCCATGAATTATGTTGAACATTAAGCTAGTGTTGGAAACTTGGTAAGCGTTGCCCTCGTGTTCCATTCATGAGGTATATGTTTGGATGAAAGAAGATACTTCCTCTAACTCACGTGCACTTGATGCAAGTGGCCGCCATGAATTTGAGAAAGGTTTTTTTTTGCTTCCTCTGAAACCATCCCAACTCAGTCATGCATATGTACGAAGTATTTTGTGGTCTGGAGACTTGCAACCTTCATTCTATATGTATTCCTAACACACCAAGCCACTGATTGAATTGTTCAAGAAGAAGAAGAAGAAGTTACTTCTTAAGAGCATGCCTTATGCAAGGACTTTGATATCCTCGATGATGGTTCCCCACCTGAACTCGATAGCGTTTTATTATAAGACTACTATGTGGCCATTTTTGTCTCGGACAACGTGTTCACATGTGTGTAGCAGAACCCGCTCATGTTTTGGAGTTTACTATCATAGTTCAACTCCAGAGAATCTCGCAACATCGTCTCGTCGGTTTGTGTGGCAAACTTTCTTTCCGGACATGTTGTCTGAAATATCCCGTTACCAACCAGATCTGAATCTCAGGCAGATATGATGGTTGGAGCTATTCCAAGATTTATGATGTAGGTCCTGACAAGGTTGATGTTCTGGCCGGCACACCTAGCCGGAAGATCTATCGTGTTAGTATCTTGATTGAGCTATTTGACCATCTTCTCCGTGAGGATTTAGTGTCACTTATTCTAGCAGTTGTTCCTCAGGGGTCACTATGCTCTCGGTTTCCTCGATTATGTTAGCACCATTCAAATAGTGGAATCACTCTCTACTATTGAGTTTATCCCCAGTTACTAGAATCATTCCAACATTTGCATTTTACCCCCAGCTTGCACCCACCATTGTGCCTTTTTACTATGATCCGCCTTCTCAGCAGTTGTTGTTCAAGATCATCTTCAAAGTGGTCCTACCATGGGTCCCATCCATCTCCGTTGATAAGCAAAAATAATCCATTGCGTTGTCTTCAACAAGGTAGTCCACATCGCCCATTCTATTTTGAGTATGTCATTCCTTTGAACTCCGCCAAACGATCGATTGTGATTACCTTAGGCTGGTATAAAGAGTTTCAATGATCTAGATATCAAAAGTAATTCTTTTTGCCATTTAAGGGAATAATTATACGAGTCACCTTCCCCGAGGTATCACGTTACGAAATCATGGCAAATGTCTTCTTGCTATTTTGAAATTCATGCTCCATCTTATTCGAGTATGGAATTGTTGCCTACCTATTGAACCTTCGCCATCCGTTTCACTCCATCCCTCTAGGTGTATGCTTCGTGTCTCAGCTCAAGAGATGTTACTATGTCTCATTCCATGAGTTGATCTTGTGATCATTAAGATGATCCTAAGTTGCTCGAATCTCAGGGAGGTCGATTCTTCTTAAATTCTCCCTTTCTACTCGTTGTCATGTTGGATGTAGTTCTCAAAGCAAGACATCGAGATCAAGGTGATGCAATGAATCAACATTCTCGAGAAAGACATCTGGATCGTGAAGGTCGTGTTAGCTTTGTATCCCCTCTGTCTTCTTACCTCACGTCTTGAATCTCGGGACGAGATTCTTGTTTAGTGGGGGCGAGTTGTCACAGCCCTAGAATTTGATTGCAATTAGTATCATAAGCATCCATGCATCATGTCTATATTTGTTTGAAATTTGAAATGGGGATGACAAGCCCTAGAACTAAATGAAATGCAATTAGGATCAAAATAAAAATATTTTCAATGAACCCAGAATGCCGTTTAGAAAAGTTCATTATTTTTGATAAAGGTGAAAACCTCTGCCAAAAATGATGCACATATTTTTAGGTCATTCTGGATTTTTGAATAACCCATATTGTATTTGAATTGGGGCATTTAAATACTATTAATATTTTTAAATGCTCCAATAATTCTGAAAATAGTTAAGGGCCTCTGTAATAATTCATTTAATGCCCACAATTATTTTCAGGATTTATTAAAATGATTTGGGTTATAAACTAAATCAAAACAAAATAACATAAATAGAAAATAGAAACAGAATTAGAAAGAGAGAAAGAGACTTACCTCAGCCTACCTGGCGGCCCAGCTGGCCCAGCCAGCCCACCTGGGGCACGGGCGTCTTCTTCCCCGCGCCAGCGCACGAAGCAGTTCGCTGGAGCGCGCCGACGCCGCCCTGGCCACCTCCTGCTTCCTCCCCGAGCCTTCTAGCGACGCCACGGAGACGCCCCGTGGCCCCTCGCTCCTCTCCCTCACTCTCTGCTCTCCCCCTCGCCTCTGCTCCCTCTCCCGAGCACACCCGAGCATTGTCGTCGCCGCCGATCGCCGTAGCCGTGGCCACCGGCCACCGCACCCCCTGCCGACATGCCCATCGACTCCGCCGCGACGCTTCGCACCTCCAAGCAGAAGAATGCAAGCCCGGACGGCCTTCTTCCCCGCCAACGCTGCCGTCCTCGACCTCGGGTGCCGGTGATGCCCGCCGTCGATTCGCCGGACCCCGTGCCTCCCCTGCCTCGCCAGCAGCACCAGAAGACCCACCGTGAGCTCCTGCACATTTCCCCCCTAACCCTGTGGCTTGCCGCTCGCCGTAGTCGTCGTTTCACTGATGGCCGTAGCAAGTTTCCGCCTAAGCTTGCCGTCGGTGTAGCTCCGGTGACCATTTGGTCACCCCGGCGAGCTCAACGTGTTCATAGTGCCCCGTAGAGCATTCCTAGTACAAAAACTAGCCCGCTCGCTCTCTGCAGCATCGAACCCATGGTCGCCCGAACTCCGGCCGCCGCTGCCAAGCTCGCCGGCGTCGTTTCCGGCCTCCCCACACCCAACCGCCTGCACCACTCGACGCGCGCGAGCTCCAGCTACTCGTAGATGGGCTTCGCCGTTGATTTGGTCGCCGGAGGAAGATTTCCGAGCCTCGCCGCCGTGTCTGGCCTCGCCGGCGTCGAGTTGCCGGCAGGTTTGACCTGATCGGCCCGGGGTTTGACCTTCCTGGGGTCAACACATGTGGGCCCGCCCTTGACTAGATTAGTTTAGGACTAATTACCCCCCCTAACACTGATAGTGGGCCCAGTGGCTATTAATTTGATTAGTTAGATTTAATTAACCCTGTTAGTTAATTGTGTCACTAACCAGTGGACCCCACTGGTCAGGTTTGACCTGGACCGGGTCAGTTGACCTGCTGACATCACGGTGACGTAGTGCTGACGCCATAACTCATTTTCTGGATTAATTATAATTCAGAAAATTCCAGAAATTAGTATAAACTTCTAAAATTCATAGAAATTCAACCGTAACTCCAAATGAAATAAATTATATATGAAAGATGATCAGAAAATCCAAGGAATCTGAATATGGCATTTTCATGCATGTTTGAACAACTTAACCTCACTGTCTAGTCCAAAACATGATATGCACTATTTGAATTCATAGTTTGAATTTGAATTTGAACCTAGTGTTCAAACCAACTCCATTTAACTTGTTGCTAGTTGCATTAGCTCAATCAACAGCATATTGCCATGTCATGATCATGCATCATATTGTTGCATTGCATTGATTGTGTTCTTCCTTGTTTGCCGGTAAATGTCCCCTCTCGGTAGACGCTGCTCCGACATGAAGACTCAATGTTATCTTCAGACGTGCCAGGCAAGCAAAACCCCCTTGTTCATTCCGATACAATCCCACTCTCTCGCTCCTGCTCTCTTTTACTGCATTAGGACAACAACGATTCAACTGTTACATGGTGCAGTAGTTGAACCCCTTTCCTCTGCATGACCTGTCATTGCCACAGTAAATAGATGAAACCCACTAGCATGAGTAGGAGTTGTTTGAGCTCTGATGTGCCTACTCATTCATGTTTGCTTGTCATGCCTGCTATTGCTTAGAGTTGTGTCAGGTCTGATTCATCGGGGATGAATTGGGAAGTTGTGAACATGTCCTACTGTGTGTGAGCTAAGTGTGTGAACACGATTTGGTAAAGGTAGCGGTGAGACGCCATGTAGGAGTACATGGTGGGTTGTCTCATTGAAACCGTTCTTAGGAACTGAGTTCTGTGTTTGTGATCCATGAAACAGCTACTACCACACATTGGGCCCTGAAATATGACCCCGCTCGACTTACTGACCCCTCTCGTCCTCTGTCCAGGAGTTGCAACTAGTTTCTGGTGTTTATAGGATATGTGTTGGCGGCCGTGCGTAGCGCTGACCCTAGGGGTGGGCTATGATGCGGTAGATACACCGTGGCACGGTGTACCGGGCGCCCGTTTGTTGTCTCGGGAACCCTGCACACATCGTTTGGGGCTGTGAGCGAAACTCCGGCCGGATCTCCTCGCGGATGGAACCCAAATAGGCGATAAACCTGGACTAGAGACTAGTCCGGTTAGTCAGGCCGTGGTCTACACCCACGTCGGCTTTCACTTGAAGTCTGCCGAGCACATGTCGTGTGCAGACGCTAAGTGGTGGAAACATGTGTGACGATGTACACCCCTACAGGGTATAAAACTATTCGAATAGCCGTGTCCGCGGTAAAGGACTTCTGGGTTGCCTATAACAGTTCATAGACAAGTGGAAGTGGATACTCTAAAATGCGCAAGATAAGCGTGAGTGCTATGGATGGCGATCTCGTAGGTAGACGGGAGCGGATCCATAGTGGTGTATTGAATGGTGAATATGTGGACTCGTGTGCGCCACCTCAAAGAGTTGCTTGCTGTCGTAGTTCAGGTTAGCCACTGAGTCAAAGCTGGCTTGCTGCAGTTAAACTCCACTACCCCTTATTGATACCGATGCATATGTAGTTAGTTCTGATGTAAGTCTTGCTGGGTACATTTGTACTCACGTTTGCTTAATTTATGTTTTGTAGAGAGACTTCAGTCTCGCTAGTAGTACCACGTGGACTTCGACGTTTAGCTTGATACCTCAGCTACGATCTTGTGCCCTCGGCAGGATCTGGTAGATAGTCAGGCTTCTTAGCCTTTTCATTTGTAGATGTCTGTTCTCAGACATCTTAAGCTTCCACATGTGTTTTGACTTGTATGCTATGATTGTTGGGTCATGAGACCCATGTTTGTAATATCTCGCTCCTCGGAGCCTAATGAATAAATACTTGAGTTGTAGAGTTATGTTGTGATGCCATGTTGTATTTACACATATCGAGCATATTGTGTGTATGATTGAAATGCTTGGTATGTGTGGGATCCGAAAATCTAGTTGTTTATCCTTGGCAGCCTCTCTTATGGGGAAATGTAGTCTAGTGCTTCCATGAGCCATAGTAGTCCGCTACAGCCCGGTTCACCGGAGTCCTGTTAGCCCAGCACTACTGCTCAGGACACTTGACTGGCCGGCATGTGTTTCACTTCGTTCCTGTGTCTGTTCCTTCGGGGAAATGTCACGCGGTGACATCCGGAGTCCTGCCTAGCCTGCTACAGCCCGGGTTTCCGGAGTCCTGTTAGCCCAGTGCTACAGCCCTTATTCACACGCTGCTGACCGACATGCTCGATGTGATTCATGTATGCCTGTCCCCATAGGTTGGCGCCGCTTTGGGTTCACGACTAGCCATATTGGCCCGGGTTCTCTGTCATATGGATGCTAGCGACACTATCATATACGTGAGCCAAAAGGCGCATACGGGCCCGGGCCATGGTAAGGCGACACCCGTGGGAATACCGTGCGTGAGGCCGCAAAGTGATATGAGGTGTTACCGGCTAGATCGATGTGACTTCGAATCGGGGTCCTGACAGGAGTGGAGGAGGGGGAGGGCCGGCCCTCTACTATGGTGCGCCCTGGGGAGTCCTACTTCCACCGGGAGTAGGATTCCCCCCTTCCATGTAGTAGTAGGAGAGAAGGAAAGGGAAGAGAGAAGAGAAGGAAGGAGGGGGCGCCGCCCCTCCCCCTAGTCCAATTCAGACTAGGCCTTGGGGGGCGTGCGGCCTGCCCTAGGCAGCCTCTCCCTCTCTCCCCTAAAGCCCATTAGGGCCCATATACTCCCCGGGGGGTTCCGGTAACCTCCTGGTACTCCGAAAAATGCCCGAACTCATCCAGAACCATTCCGATGTCCAAACATAGGCTTCCTATATATCGATCTTTACGTCTCGACCATTTCAAGACTCCTCATCATGTCCGTGATCAAATCCGGGACTCCGAACTACCTTCGGTACATCAAAAAACATAAACTCATAATACCGATCATCACCGAACGTTAAGCGTGCGGACCCTACGGGTTCGAGAACTATGTAGACATGACTGAGACACGTCTCTGGTCAATAACCAATAGCGAAACCTGGATGTTCATATTGGCTCCCACATATTCTATGAAGATCTTTATTGGTCAAACCGCATAACGATATATGTTATTCCTTTTGTCATTGGTATGTTACTTGCCCGAGATTCGATCGTCGGTATCTCAATACCTAGTTCAATCTCGTTACCGGCAAGTCTCTTTACTCGCTCCATAATGCTACATCCCGTAACTAACTCATTGGCTACATTGCTTGCAAGGCTTATAGTAATGTACATTACCGAGAGGGCCCAGAGATACCTCTGCGACAATCGGAGTGACAAATCCTAATCTCGGTCTATGCCAACTCAACAAACACCATTGGAGACACCTATAGAGCACCTTTGTAATCACCCAGATACATTGTGACGTTTGGTAGCACACAAAGTGTTCCTCCGGTATTCGGGAGTTGCATGATCTCATAGTCATAGGAACATGTATAAGTTATGGAGAAAGCAATAGCAACAAACTGAACGATCATCGTGCTAAGCTAACGGATGGGTCAAGTCAATCACATCATTCTTTAATGATGTGATCCCGTTAATCAAATGACAACTCATGTCTATGGTTAGGAAACATAACCATCATTGATTCAATGAGCTAGTCAAGTGGAGGCATACTAGTGACATTCTGTTTGTCTATGTATTCACACATGTACTAAGTTTCCAGTTAATACAATTCTAGCATGAATGATGAACATTTATCATGATATAACGAAATATAAATAACAACTTTAATATTGCCTCTAGGGCATATTTCCTTCACGAACCTGGGTAAAACATTGTGTCCCCATCGTCCCTTGTTACCATTAATCCTCAAATGCATAGTTTGGGACCCCCCTACCCGAGATCTGCCGGTTTTGACACCGACATACTTCTTTGACCAGCCTCTTATACATCAATAACGTGTATGCCATTCATACCTGAGCTGGACCTTCCAGTCTTATTTCCTTTTGCCTTCACACTTCTAATAGTTTTACTTTCGACATTTCTGTCACTCACAAAAGAGGCAACCAACCTTTAAGAGTGGATTTAGACCTGGATTTCCTAGGCGTGTAAGTCTCACTAACACCCTTCAGACTTGTACTTTCTCTTTAAGTTGTTGTTTTATTCACCATCATCACATGACTAGTGTCCTTCATGATCACATCTTTCACCAGCCTAGTTCATAGTGAGCACTTCACAAATACTGCAAACAAACATTGACCATATCTTTTGGCCTTTGTTTCTACCTGGAAACTAATTTTCAGTTCCATAAATATTACATAACTATCCTAGATATTTGAAGTTCGAGTCTCATGGAAACAAGCGTATTGCACTTGCCTGTAACAGAATTCTAGCTTTTGGGTTGAAGGACGAGAGCCACTTCATCCACAACATTAGCGAGAGAATACCAAAAGCATGTGGTAGGACAAAGTCCTTCTCGACACTCTTGAGGACAATCCTCACATTATGTTACCAATTGCAAAGTATTAACCAGATAAATAACAGCTATTCAATTCCATCAGGGAAGGTGGAAACGCAAGCCATTATCTACAACTAATATGCAAATTATACTTAGACTATGTTCAATAATTAACTACACTTAGTGATTAAACATTTAAGTCTAAAGTGCGCTCCCACTCAAATCAATATCTCTCATAATTGATTTTGAGGGATACAAGACCCATTTATCAATTCAATGATGTGGACATCACTGATGAAAGGAATTTCAATCGGTAGGCCAGCTTGCCAATCACATCTCTATGTGACTCTTGTTCATCTTTCGATGGACATGTTCTGAGCTCATAATATCATTCGTGAATGTTCAAGACAACCAAGTGATCTCGATGTGAGGTCTAACCTCACCCGCCTCATACTCTCGATTCGTCTGTACCCATGCGGGCAAGGCACACCCCAAAAATATACATATTTCAGAAGGTGCTACTCTTGGGAGAACACTAACTACTTCATATATTTAAGTGAGAGATCACCCTAATAAAGAGCGACTACGGTGCAATCAAAAGGGTGCAATAAAAGGGTATAAACATCTCCAGCAATTCATAATAGCATGATATGGTATAGCCCTTTTTGATGGAGTAGTTTTATTTTCTTCACCTTTGGCATTTGTGTCAGTGTCCACCTTTGCAAAACTTGTCACCGCCTGTAATATGCATCAAATAATATTTCTATCACAATAGTTGATTAAATTAATGCAATACAACAAGGTCGACATGCTGGTCATTAAAGTGACAATCATCTGGCTCCAGCCATCATGCTAAATCATGACAAGCAGGTCAGGTTAATTAATTTACATTGTATAGCCTTCTCACATATACTCTCATTAGACGAAGACTATACCATATCACATGCCTTCCTGCAAAACCAATTTAGACGCCTCTAATCGGTTTGTGCAGGTTTTATTTTACACAGCTTCTAGGGTTTCGAAACAAACCGCAGCTACCAACGTTCATCATCAAGTATGATTATTCAATTCACTAGATTAACTTTGTGGGGAGTATGAAACATGAGATAAAAAATCTCGAGCCCCATAGTGAACTTCGTCATACGCAAGAACCCCGTGCAGATCATATCAACATTGCCATTTAATATGCGAAACATTCATCTTTCTTAAGTATGGTGGAACCCAAAGAACTGAAGCACTTCATTAATCTATCCACCAACATACTCAGGAGCAGCATGGAAGGATCGTGGATTGCCAAAACTCTGTAGCAAAAAGTCCACCCTGTCATCAAGATTAGAACTACGCAAATTCAAGGGAAACAAGAAGAACATCAGGTAATAGAT
This sequence comes from Triticum monococcum, assembly GCA_034509565.1. Lineage (NCBI taxonomy): Eukaryota > Viridiplantae > Streptophyta > Magnoliopsida > Poales > Poaceae > Triticum > Triticum monococcum. Next base: position 346,135,259 of record CM067847.1, read on the forward strand.
CTCATCTACTACTCACACAAATAATTTTTAGTAATAGATCTCATCTACTAAAAATTATATTGTGCAATACCCATACATATCATGTATTCTAGATCGTAACATGCATCTACGCATAGCACGACTCTTGATGCCACTTTAGGGTCACGTAACATAAAACAATAATTTCCAACATACGCACCAGCCTAGGACCACTATGAAGATGCATACAAGGTTTGATCTGATCGTTACCAACTCGTAGCGCAATGGAAGTAGAGTTAGGAAAGATCGTTAGTGTAGATCCCCGCGGCTAGGATTTTATAACCTCCCAACCGTGAGGATGTTCTCCCCCAGACAGCCCCTCGGGCGGTCCCCGGATAGCCCTTGGGAGGCCCTCGGGCAGAACCTCCGACGGCCCTTCGAGAGGCCCTCAGACAGAACCTCAGATAGTCCCTCGGACAGCACCTCGACATGTCTCTTAAAATAAGATCAAAACTAAGACCTCTCTACCGGGTTGCACACATCTGGTGTCAACTATCCGGCAGGGCTTTGTCGTCCAAAACTAGGACCTACTGAAGACTAGACAGCCTTTCGACGTACAAAACTATTTCATGATGGGAGAGATGGAAAGCCAGATCATTGCATGGCATGTGTTGAGAGAGAACTTGAGTGAAATGGAGAGCTCTCTCCACCTATATTTATAGTGGGAGGCAAGGGGTAGAGACTAGGGGAAAAGATAAAACAGCCTTGGATATTTTCCACCTAAAGCCACAAAAGGGGGGCACCTCCCATGACATCACCCACTACTTTAGGGTACGGGTGACATCACCCACTACTTCATGGCACGGATGACATCACCCATTACTTTAGGGCACAGATGACATCACCCACTACATTAGGGAATGGGTGACATCACCCATGACATCATAATCCCATGATTCATGGGATCTTGTCCCCTCAGACTGGGACAAGTTTCCCCACGACCATTTAATCTGGAAAAATTCCCGAAGGTCAGGAACATTTTTAGCACCCCCTAAAATAATCCTGGACGTGTTCCAGAACATTTTTGGTATGTTGTTTTTATCTCTGAAACACTTCTGGTGACTCCAAAACATTTCTGATTTTCTCTGAAAAATTTATGTCCTCTTTGAAACTTTTCCGGTAACATTCTCTCGGACTCCATGGCTATTACTTTGCAGATAAATGACCCTTAAGTGTGTGACCCTATAGGTTTGTTGAAGTATAGACATGATCGGAACTCTTTCCGATTAATGATCAATGGCGTAACCATGGACATCCATATTGACCCCTATACCCACATGAATGAATATTTGAGCGAACTTGTAATCACTAAATGTTGTTCCTGCTGCTTCATGATATGCTACAAATACCCGAGATGAAATTTAATGGCATCCCCGTGAATGAACAACTTGTTCACCATGCCGGTTTTCTCATTACTGGTTTTGTTCTCTTTTCTTGTTCCCGCGTTTTGGTATCCTTGTGATCAAATCACATTGTGTCTAGCCAGACGATGATGGATACCATAACACCAAGAGGGCTCAAAGAATATATCTCCATCGTTATAGGAGCAAATACCAATCTTGAGCTATCAAGTCACTTGTGATACTTTTCCATGAACCCAAAAGCTGTTGTAATAGCCACCCTGTTATGAATGACGGTTAACAAAACCCCAAAGTTTATGAAGCAAGCATGAAGGAACTCAATACTCTCATGGTCTTAGGAATTATGAAAACGCTAACTTCTCTGTGTTATAAACCATTAACTCGTGACCGATGTATCTCGTAGCATAACATCAATACGGGTCAATTGAACACAAGCGTTCTTATAACATTGTGTCCTCGAACTTGCCGGCATAGTCATACCCATGATCAGGAAAACATGACCATCATGAAATGCTTGAGCTAGTCTTAAAGGCACGACTAGGAATATTTATTTTTCATTTATTATTCTACTAGTACATATGCCCGTGCGTTGCAACGGGAGATAAATAGTATGCACTTCAAGTCAGTGACAATTATATGTGCAAGCAAAATCTTATGTGCACACAAAAAAAGAACGTTTAGCTTCTCGGTTTCGCCATGTGTGAAAGAATCAATCCGCTATTTTTCCATTCATTAATCGAGGGCAATTAAGAGCTTTGTTACGTCACCGCATGTTAGATAAAGCCCATGAGTTATTCAATCTACTTTTCTTCTCAACCCTTTCGGTCGAGGGGATTTTAAGGTATGAAGTTTCTAAATATTCTAGGAGACATGAACAATTTTTTAAGTACGAAACAATTTTTTTTAATTATGTATACTTCAAAAAACACGAAAATAATATGAAAGGGAACATCTTTTTAAATTCACAAACATTTTTTGAAAATACCAACATTTTTTATAAAAATATTAACATTATTTGACTTTGTGAACATTTATTAAAAACGGGAACATGTGTTAAAAATTCATAAGATTTTTAGAAAATGTGTATCTTTTATACAAATCATTATTTTTAATTGTGCAAATTTCACTAAAAAGGAATATTTTTCGAATTTGGAGCAGTTTTTTAAATGCCATTTTCATTTAAGACATCTTGAAAAAATTTAAAAACAATAATTGTTTTTTTAACGCAAAGTTTTTTGCAGGTTCCGCATATTTTTCAAGATAGCAAAAAAATTAGGAATTCTTAACATTTTCAAAAAACTGTTTTTCTTAAGTTTCAATTTTTTGAGAGTTTTTAAATTAAGAAATAAATTCTAAAAGAAAAATAAACTTGGAAGGGAAGAAAGAGATAGGGAAAGGAGAATAAAATAGAAGTAAAAGACAGAAACAAAGAAAATTGGCTAGCCCACTATTGGTTGTCCTGTGCAAAACTCCAACAGAAAAACATGAACATTATTTGAATTTTTGATTTTTTTAAAAATTGGAACATGTGTTTCATAAGATTTTGAGAAAATGTGTATCTTTTATACATGAAGATCATTTTTAGTTGTGGCAATTTAACTAAAACAATAATATTTTCTTAATTTGATGCATTTTATGAAATGCCAGTTTCTTTTTAGACATCACGAACAATTTTGGAAAATATGTTTTTTGCAAAAATGGGAAACTTTTTGCATGTTCTGAATATTTTACAAAATAGCAAGAAAATTTTGGAATTCTGAACATTTTCAAAATTTTGTTTTTAATTCTGAATGTTTTTTGAGAATTTTTAGTTTACGAAATAAATGATAAAATAAAAATAAAATTGGAAGGGAAAACGAGATATAATAATAATAATAATAATAATAATAGAAGTAAAACACAGAAACAAAGAAAAATGGGCTAGCCCAATATTGGTTGTCATGTGCGAAACTCGACTATTTGTCGCCTTGTGCGGGAAATCGTGTTTTTCCAGCTGTGTGGGCAGAAAAATAAGTGGGCTGGCTTCGCAGGGCCAGAGCGCGCGGCCCACGCACGGAAATTCTTTTTTAGCAAACAAAGGGATAAAAAATTAGTACCACCTCGGATAGCAAAAAATGTTCTTTTCGGTGGTGAACGGATGAAAAAATTGGCGAAACGCACCTTGCTTTATTAGTAGGTATAGACATGTGCATATGGGCCCTCTAAGACTTTATGGATATATAGACTCAAGGACCATTGCAGTTATAGCATGGAACATAAATATAGTTACGAACTTGGAGATAAATACTAGCTATTAAAAAAATTCTCGAATACGCACGAGAGTGCGTGTCATTCATTAAAGAAGAGAGTGGGGTGGGGAGCCCAAAAACACCAATACAAGGTTTGACGCTATTTACATGCCAGCTTTTAGCTGGCCTACCAAATACAAGAAACCGTTCGAACTACTCAGGTTACTGCCCACTCCGCTAGCCACATGCCCTATTCTATCAGCCCCGCCTTCGTCCAGGACGCACCTTCCTCTCTAAGCATATTCGTAACCCATGGAAGTGATGGAGTCGCGCCGTTGAAGACTATATCATTCCTATGTTTCCAGAGTGCCCACATTCCGAGTATGCATAGTGCCCTAGTTGACATGCGGTGAAGATCGCTGACATCCTGTCTCACACACCAGCCAGCCAGGGTCTTGTAACGCCCTCGATGCGGCTATATCTCCTACGTGTCGAAGCACGACTTAGAGGCATAACCGCATTGAAAGCAATGTCGCAAGTAAGGTAATCTTCACAACAACCCATGTAAATATATATAAAAAGGGGAAAGGATACATAGTTGGCTTACACTCGCCACGTCACACAAATACATGAATAACATTACAATCATCCAATACACTCATGGTCCGACTACGGTACCAAAATAAAAGATCAACCCCAACATGCGACACGGTCCCCGATCGCCCCAACTAGGCACCACTATTGATCATCTGGGAAAGACACATAGTAACGACGAGAGTCTTCATCGAACTCCCACTTGAGCTTAAGCGCATCGTCTGGAGCGGTATCATCGGACCCTGCATCCGGTTTGGAAGTAATCTGTGAGTCACGGGGACTCAGCAATCTCGCACCCTCGTGATCAAGACTATTTAAGCTTATAGGTAGGGCAAGGTAATATGTGGAGCTGCAGCAAGCGACTAGCATATACGGTGGCTAACCTATTCGCAAAAGAGAGCGAGAAGAGAAGGCAAATCACGAACAAAGAACTATGATCAAGAAGTGATCCTATAGCAACCTACGTCAAGCATTACTCCAACACCGTGTTCACTTCCCGGACTCTGCCGAGAAGAGACCATCACGGTAACACACGCGGTTGATTCATTTTAATTAAGTTAAGTTTCATGTTATCTACAACCGGACATTAACAAATTCCCATCTGCCCATAACCGTGGGCACGGCTTTCGAAAGTTCAAATCCCTGCAGGAGAGTCCCAACTTAGCCCATCACAAGCTCTCACGGTCAACAAAGGATATTCCTTCTCCCGAGACATTCCGATCAGACTCGGCATCCCGGTTTTACAAGACATCCTCGACAATGGTAAAACAAGTCCAGCAACACCGCCCGAATGTGCCGACAAATCCCGATAGGAGCTGCACATATCTCGTTCTCAGGGCACACTCAGATGAGATATCCTACGAGTAAAACCAACCCTCAAGTTTCCCCGAGGTGGCCCCGCAGTCTACTCGGTCGGACCAACACTCAGAGGAGCACTAGCCCAGGGGGGTTTAAATAAAGATGGCCCTTGGGCTCCAGAAACCCAAGGGAAAAAGAGGCTAGGTGGCAAATGGTAAAACCAAGGTTGGGCATTGCTGGAGGAGTTTTATTCAAGGCGAACTGTCAAGGGGTTCCCATTATAACCCAACCGCGTAAGGAACGCAAAATCCGGGAACATAACACCGATATGATGGAAACTAGGGCGGCAAGAGTGGAACAAAACACTAGGCAAAAGGCCAAGACTTCCACCCTTTACCAAGTATATAGATGCATTAATATAACAAGATAATATGGTGATATCCCAACAATAAACAATGTTCCAACAAGGAACGATCCCCAATCTTCACCTGCAACTAGCAACGCTATAAGAGGGGTTGAGCAAAGCGGTAACATAGCCAATCAACGGTTTGCTAGGACATGGTGGGTTAGAGGTTTGACATGGCAATTTGGGAGGCATGATAAGCAAGTGGTAGGTATCGTAGCATAGGCATAGCAAAAGAGCGAGCATCTAGCAAGCAAAGATAGAAGTGATTTCGAGGGTATGATCATCTTGCTTGCAAAGTTGTCAGAGTTGACTTGATCCTCGTAAGCAAACTCAACGGGCTCATCGTTAGCGAACTCGTCTCCCGGCTCTACCCAAACAAGACAAATAAGTGAAAGGAACACAATCAACCACGTGCAATGCTCAAACAAACATGATGCAAACATGGTATGCTATGCGGGATGCGGTATGTGATGCATATGCAAGATTTGACAAGGAATGATTGAACCTGGCCTCAACTTGGAAATCTAAGAGTGCCACTGGAAAGGTGAGGTGCTTTCGGTTGAAATTGATATAAAGATCACCGGAATCGGATGCACGGTTTGGAAATGGCAAGCAAAACAAATATGGCACCGGTCCACGATAATCAGCAAGTAGCCATCTGAAAGCATCAAGATAATTATGCTACGGCACTCAAACATGACAACAAAATACATGGCAGGGATCCACTCATGATGCTTGACAAAAGATGAACACTGAGCTGCGGCCAATTCATCCACTAACAGGTTCAAACAAGCATGGCAAAAGTGCAAATGATAATAGGTTTCAGACTTAGTGAAATTAACACAAGTTTGGAATTTAACAACACGTAGCACACTTTAGAGCATGAAAACTACAAGCTACAGGAACTTAACATGGCAAAACAAGGCAAGGCATGAAGCTACTCAAAGCACTTAACAAAAGTCCCTTAGTGACCGTGAGCCAAAAGGGATCAGAAAATACAATTGCAAGCATGTGAACATGGCAAAAACATAATCAGATTACAGCCTTAGTGAAAAACTAGAGCATGCAAATCTGTTAACGAGTAGGCATGTTTACGAGCTCGATGCACTCAGTATAGAGCATGGCATGACAAACTAAGCATACACCCATCAATAATACATGGCATAGAAGCTAGAAATGGCAAGAACAACAACATAGCATGCACGGATCAATAGCAACATCCTCGGCAAAATCGCTAACAAGTCAACAATCTGCCAGGATTCACGAAATAGCAAAAGTAGAGCTCGATTGACTCAAGCTAGGGTGCTCCATAAATGCAAACAAAGACATGGATGTATAGAGCACCACAACGTTAACAAATCATCCTTACTGATAATCCTCACAAGAGGCACAGATCACTAGGAAACAACATGAACATATGGCATACCGACAAAATCAGGACAAGGACTTAGAGAAATTCTAAGTCCCTGAAATCAGCATTACCGAATACGCTACTTTGCAAGCTTGTGCTAGTCACCACACATATCACTAAAATACATGGTAAGTACCTCTGTAAAGATGGCATGGCATATAACAAAACTAATGTAGAGCTCAGGAGAATATCATGCACACATTAATCATGGCAAAAATGACAAATAGCTATTTGATGAAACAGATCTGACAATTTTATCACATAGCCCTCTTCCAATAGCATTTCGGGCATCAAGATAAGCTCACATGCAATGAGATGAAATGATGTACTCGTTGAGACAAACATTTTTATATGCTACATGCGCAAATCGGAGCTACGGGTGCAGAGTTACGACATGATGAAAATCGCAAAAAACTAGGGTTACGGGATAAAAGTCAACCGTTAGACGATCCAGATCCAGATCTGGCCGGCGAGCACTGTAGCAGCTCGAGGCGCCCGAGGTCTCCGCCGAGCCGGCGAGCTTGTTCCGGTGAGGGAGGAGCGAGGGGACGCCGGAGGGTGCCGGATCCGAGGCCGGGGAGTCGCCGGCAAGCTCCTCGGCGAACGGCGGTGACTCCGGCGCGGTGATGCAGCGGTCGGGCGAAGAGGAGGCGACGTCCGGCGATGGTGGCGGCAGCCGGAGTGGCGGAGCCGCTGCGGAGGCGGCGGAGCACGGCGCCGGCGCGGGAGGAGAAGCGGCACGGGCGCGGGCGTCGGTCGGCGGCAGCCTGGGCCGGGGAGGGCCCGCTACGGGCTCGCGGGCCCGCGGGGTCGGCGGCGATGTGGGCACCCGGGCGGCGAATCAAATGGTGACAAGTGGCGGCGGCGAGGAGAAAACGGACATGTCCATCGGTGGAGATGTGTCCGGCGGCGCGGGGAGCTAGGTTAGGGTTGGATCTGATCCGGAATTTCGGGGAGGGGTGCTCTTATATAGGTAGGAGGAGCTAGGAAGCTCAGAATGAGGTGCGGTTTTCGGCCACGCAATCGTGATCGAACGCTCTAGATGATGGAGGGTCTTTGTTGGGTTTTGGGCCAAATTGGAAGGGTGTTGGGCTGCAACACAAACGAGGCCTTCTCGGTCCCTCGGTTAACCGTTGGAGTATCAAACGAAGTCCAAATGGTATGAAACTTGACAGGCGGTCTACCGGTAGTAAACCAAGGCCGCATGGCAAGTCTCGGTCCAATCCGGAAATGTTTACCCCCACACACGAAAAGAGGTAGAAAGGGGCACCGGAGGAGATAGGAGCGTCGGAATGCAAAACGGACAACGGGGAAAATGCTCGGATGCATGAGATGAACACGTATGCGAATGCAATGGACATGAGAACATGATATGAGATGCATGACAAAGGCAACAACACACGGAGGCAAAAGCCCGAACCTGAGGAAAATAAAATAACTTAGCGCCGGAAACGGCAAGAGTTCGGATACACATAAGGTAAATTACATCCGGGGTGTTACAGGTCTCTCCTAGTAACGGAAGGAAATACACACGTCCCTTGAGCGTGGTACACCAATGCCATACTTGCTTTGCGAATGAGCAGTCAATGAGCAGATGCTGCATGGTTTCATCATGTTGGCTGCAAAGCGGACAGGTGTCCTGATGAGGCAGTCCTATCCGTGCTAGCCTGTCAGAAGTCCAGCAGTGGTTCCTGATAGCCAACCAAGAGAAGAACCGGCATCGCAATGGCGCTTTGGATTTCCATGTGAACGCAGCCGTCGGTGAGACTTCCCTTCCCAAGAACCTGGCCTCATACGCAGATTTCGCCGAGAAGGTACCATTGCTCTCCCAGACCCATTTGACCGTGTCCTCCACCTCGTCGTCAAGTTGCACCGCCTCAAGATGCGTCCAAATGGTCAAGAACTCCTGAAGCTCCTCCCACGTTAGGTTTGGACCAACATCTAAAGCCCAACTGCCGTTGGCTAGTGCCTCCCTGACCACCTTCTTCCTTCTGGTGCGTGGTGGTACTCTGGCATATATTGCCGGTGCAATCTCACTAATTCTTGCTCCGTTGATCCAATGGTCCTCCCAAAACAGGGTCTTGGCGCCGCTCCACACCGTCGTATGAGCCGCGGCCTGGACCAGAGCGTGGTCTTCATGTGGTACTGAGATAGAGAACTCCGCCCAGGCTCTATCACTGTCTACCTTCTGTAGCCATGGCCAGCGGGCCTGGAGCGCCTTGTTGAGCCACCTCAAGTCTGGCAAGCCCAGCCCGCCTGCCCACTTGGGTGTACACACCTCATCCCAGGCCACCGAGCAGTTCCCGCCATTTGCTTCGCTCTTGCCACACCACAAGAAGCCTCGGCAAATCTTGACAAGTGCAGTGAGTGTTTTTGCAGATAGGGATAGCGCGAGCATGGAATGAACGGGCATGGCACAAAGTACCGATTGGATCAAGAGCAACCGCCCACTCTTTGGCAGAAGAGTTGCCTTCCACAGTGGCAAGGAGTTTCGAACTTTGTCCATGAGACCCTGTAACTGGGCCACCGATTGCTTTCGGATCGTCAAAGGGAGTCCCAAGTAGGTGCAAGGGAACGCCAAAGCCGTGCATCCCAGGATGGTCGTAGTCTCCTCCACCTCCTCTTGAGAGCAGCGAATCGGCCAAATCGCGCTCTTGTTCATGTTGACCATCAAGCCCGACGCTTGCCCGAAGATGTTTAAAAGCGCAACACAAGTGGTTGCTTCCAAAGTTGTTGGCTTGAAGAATAAAACCACATCATCCGCAAACATTTACATTCGCTGCCGCAAGCCCGGTCTGGCTAGGTGGGAGAGGAAACCCTTCGTTGTCGCATACTCGAAGAGTGCACGTAGTGGCTCCATGCAAAGGATGAATAACATTGGGGACATCGGATCCCCTTGTCGAAGGCCTTGACATGCTAGTATCGGTCTACGAGGGGCGCCATTGACCATGATCCTAGTTGACGACGTTGCCAAAAGTCCACAGATCCACGTCAACCATCTCTCCCCAAAGCCCATTCTCCTTAGAACCTCTAGCACAAACGGCCATTGCAGCGTGTCAAACGCCTTAGTAATGTCGAGCTTAAGCATGACCGTTGGCCTCCGTAGTGCATGCAACCTTCGGGCAGTGCATTGGACTAGCATATAGTTATCGTGTAGAGATCGCCTCTTAACAAACGCACTTTGGTGGTGCCCCACAAGCTTTGGTAGTTCCTCCGCCAACCTTGTAGCCAAAATTTTATCAAAAATCTTGATCGGTCCACTAACTAGGCTGATTGGTCTGAAGTCTTTTATATCCACCGCTCCTGGCTTCTTAGGTAGCAATGTGACAATGGCCTTGTTTATAGCAACCATTCCCCTCATATCTCCTCTATGGAAGTGATCTACCGCCCTCATGAAATCGTCTTTGAGCACCGGCCAACAAGTGACAAAGAAGCGGCCGGTGAACCCATCCGGGCCTGGCGCTTTGTCAAGTGGCATCGACTTAATGATGTTGAAAACTTCCTCCTCCTCAAACTGCACCTCCACTCGGTGAAGATCATGGGACGGAAAATCCAACATATCAAGGTTTATCGTCATCTCCCTTGCTCTCGTCGAGCCGAAGAGCCGCCCATAGTAGTCATCGACCGCGTTGGCTATATCCTCCTGACCCGTGTGTGTTACCCCGTTGGCCTGGATGGTTGTGATGATGTTCTTGCATTGCATGTGCCTCGCATGTCGCTGGAAGTACTTTGTGTTGGCCTTCCCTTCCTTCAGCTGCAGTAAGCGCGAACGCTGTCGCGCAATCGGCCTCTCCAGCAAGCACAGCCCTAACAATTTCCTTTTGAGCAGCTTGCGGAGATCGTGTTCCTGATTCTCCAACGTCCTCTTGTCCGAAGCGGCATCTAGTCTAGCAATGACTTCCATGGCCAAGGCAATTTGTAGTCGAGTGTTTCCAATCCACCTGTCGCTCTAGTATTGCAATGCCTTGGCAGTGGCCTGTAGCTTGTTATCCAGCACGGTAAATGGATTCCCCACCGACTGAATCGAGCCCCAAGCCTCCTGGACCGTATCCAAGAACCCATCCACCTTAGGCCAGAAGCACTCGAATTTGAAACACTTGCCCATATGGAATTCAGCATCCGTATCCAGTAGAAGAGGGAAATGATCTAATACTGATGATCCCAGAGCAGTGAGCAAGCTATTTGGGAACAAGTCCTCCCATGTGTTGGTGACAAACACATGGTCGATCTTCTCTAGTGTCGAGTCTCTTTGTTCCTTGCTCCAGGTGTACCTTCTGCCATTCAGGTACTGTTCCTTCAGTTCAAGCCTATTTATGAAAGCACGGAACCTTGCCATCATCCGTCTATTCGTGGTAGGCTTGTTCTTGTCGTCCGTGGAGACCAAAAGGTTAAAATCTCCCAATAGAATCCAAGGTCCAACATGTAGATCCCGAATGTCCCTCAATTCCGTCATGAAATCAACTTTGGCCACATCACCTTGTGGGCCATATACCCCGGTAAGCCACCAATGCGGTTTCCCTTCCTGTGAGACTAGAGTCGTGAGCGTGTTGGCCGTTGTGTGCCTGTTCGAGAGGGAGACTACTAGGCTATCCCAAGTGATCAAAATACCACCGCGAGTGCCCACCGCAGGCACGTAGTAAAATTGCTCGAATTTATTACCCAAGCAATGTTTAACCACATCGATGGAGATGGACTCCATTTTGGTTTCTTGAATGCATACAATGCTCACATTAGCCGCCGCCACTACTTGATACACCGCATTTCTTCTAGCCGGCGAATTGAGACCTCGCACGTTCCACACGAATACTTTGGGCGGGTTTGAAGACATCGATAGTGCCCACCGATCCACGTGCCACAGAGGCTTGAGTAGCTATTATAATTGCCGCTATGCATATCTCCTACCCTTATGGATTGATTATTTTTCATGGACATGCCTAATATGTGCTCTTATGTGCATCGTACTCAATATACTTTGCTACTTTTAGCCTAATGCACTATTTTTTGGGCATCATTGAGGAGGAACGCCAACAAAGACATGAATTGATACAGGAACCTAGGTAGATATTTATGATGTCTAATAAATTGGACACACCTTTAATACACTTTAAAATCGTCTCACCTTTATATCTTCACGCAACACCATCATGTTGTTTCTCGTACAACATCATGAAATATTTCAAGGGATTTGCTTATGTCTTGAGTGTGTCTGAGGGGTGTTCTTTTCTCCATCCCTTGTATGTCAATTATTTATCTGTTTCATTGTGTGAATAGAAAATATCCCTTGTATGTGTGTTATGACATGGTCAATTTGTGAACCGGTGACATGGTCAACTGGTCATCTCCCTTTATATTCTGACTTGGTGCCTTTTCCCATGCATATTGTGTGACCTGATATGGATTCCCCCGCTCCTCCCCCCTCCCCACGTTTCTATTTTTGTCACCCTCCGCCACTAAATGGAAGGGAGCTTGGGGTTTCATTGTTCATTACGAGTATGGCGAGGTTCATGTTATGGCTGCAGGGGAGTTTGATCATGTTCATGTTCGTAGTCCACTACAAGCTAAAGCAATGACGTGATTAAAAGCAATGGAAGGTGTTGTGAATCTTGGAGGAATCGTGTTATTTTCGAGTCTGATTACCAGGTCCAAGTTGAAGCTCTCAAGTCAAGGGAGTATGATTCTACAAAAGTAGGGATCCTCCTGCGCAAAATGAACTTTGCAAAATTCAATTTTGTCTTTTGTCATCCGAAGTGTAATAAGCCTGTATTAACTGATGCACCCTTCAATTGCTCTAAAAGTCAAAACTATAAAAGAGGATCGGAAATTATACTCCAATTCTTCCTCATGTCTATGCTTCTTTGGAGTTTATGACGGTGGAAGCGGTGGCATATGCCACAATTATTTATTATATCTACTGGTTTTTGACTCTAAGGCCCCGTTTGATAGCTCAGCTTTTTCTAAGTATTATGAGAATACTGCAGTTTTCTAAAATACCATGGTTTTAATTACCGTGAGATGTTTGGCACCGATAAAAAACCGTAGTATTCAAACTATAGTATTGTCAAAACTATGATATTTTCTTTGCATTAAAAAAAGAACCCCAGACCGCTTTTTTAAAAACAGAGCACGCGAAGAAAACAAAACTCTTCGTGATCGCCTTCCTCGCTCTCAAGCTGCCACCCCCCGGAAGATCGTTGGCCATGGGACAAGCCAACAGAAGGGAATGGAAAGAAAAATGGTGTCCTTCCTGCTCTCACTTGCGCTCCTCCTCTCCTCGTATGTGATGTGCATCAGGTTGCCTCCCGGGCAACTCATGCCGTTGTGTGCGATCATAGCCATACCGTACGTATGCAGTTCTATCATGTCGTGTCCTTACTCGCCTCGGCTTGCCGTGCATGCACTGCTCCCGAACGCCGCCCCATGCCTCAGTGCGCCCCGATCGCCGCTGCCGGCCAACCTGTAGCTGAGCCAGAGCGACACAGCGCGCTTTCGCGCCGCGCCGCTGTGCTCCGACTGCCGCTGAAGCATAGCATGCCGCCGAGTCTGATTAGGCCGTTCAATTTGCGGTTAGCTAAATTCGTGCATGTTTGCAACTGCCATGAACGGCTAGCTAGCCACTTTACGTCGTTGTAAACATTCACCAGCCAAACACTGTCAGAGTATTCCCAATACTACGAAATGTTTTGGTATGTCAAAACTGTGATATCTAGTATCTATAGACAAAAATACTGCAGTTTTTCAATACTATAGTTTCTACAGTACTTCGCTATCAAACACAGCCTAAACCTTAAAGGTGAGATGATGTAGGACGCAAAATCTTTTTTTAATACTGCATTGGCAAGGTCTTGAATTCAATACTGCGTTGGCACGAATTCAGTCAACTAATTCAAAAGTTCAAACTATAAGAAATAAGTGGATATTATAATCACGTCTACTCGCACAACACGGACTGAAGGTTGTTCTGCCGCTCTCAGTTTTGGCAGATGCCGGTGCCCCTGACATTGTTATTGGTTTGGTGACTAGCGATATGGCTAGGATCCAAAGGTTAAGTGGAATAGTATATTTTATTTGTTTCATAAAAGGAAAATTCCAGACCATTCGAGCGCACGACCGAACCGTCCAGATTCAGCCGTGGGCCTATTCTTCCCCAATTCTAAACGCCCCCCGTCTCTAGACATCAGTTTCGTACGCTCGCTTACACGACGCGCAGATCCGAGGAAAGAAAAGCAAATCGTGCCCAACCAAACCCTAGCCCCCTCCCCAGCCCATGGCGAAGTTCGGCGAGGGCGACGCTCGGTGGATCGTGCAGGAGCGCGCCGACGGTGCCAACGTCCACAATTGGCACTGGGCGGAGCGCGATTGTCTCGACTGGTCTCGCGCGCTTCTCTCCAAGCTCCTCGCGGGCCTCCCCGTCCTCTCCGGAGAGGGCGGCCTCACCCTCCGCACCACCACCCTCGACAAGCTTGATGGCGAGGCCTACGTCAACATCCGCAAGGGCAAGGTCATTCCAGGGTACGAGCTTTCCCTCACGCTCGCCTGGGAGGCCGATGCCACAACCGAATCGGGGGTCGTCAAGGTCACCGGCACCGCTGAGGTACCCTACCTCGCTGACGAGAACGCCGACGAGGACCCCGAACTCCGCATCACTGTTCGCGGTGACGACGGCCCCCTCGCGCGCCGGGCCAAGGATGCCTTCATCGCCCATGGCAAGCCTCTGGTTATTACGAAGATCCGGGATTATGTCGCCGCCATGGCGAATGGTGGCCCCGCCAAGGACGAGATAGATTCTAAGAAGATTTCCACCAAGGCTGCCCCAGCGGCCGGTGGCGCAGCTGTAGCTCCTGCTCCTTCAGTGAAGGTAACAGCAGCGCCAGTGCAGGCGCCAGCAGCTAAGGAGAAGAAGGCGAATGGCAAGGATAAGGAAGGATTCAAGACTATCGAGATGACAGAGAAGTTCAACTGCCGCTCCAAGGACATCTATGAGATCTTGATGGATGACAACAGGTGGAAGGGTTTCACACAGAGCAATGCGAGGATCAGCAAGGATGTTGGTGGGCAGTTTAGCCTCTTTGATGGGTCCATCACAGGTGTTAATGAGGAGCTGCAGGAAGGGAAGCTGATCGTGCAGAAATGGCGGTTTGGGAGCTGGGCTGATGGCGTCCATTCTACAGTAAGTTCTATGCTCAAAGACATCATTATGACATTGTGCTTGCTTGTGTTATGTAGTTGTACCGCTCCACCGTTCGGTATTTGATAGGGATGCATGAAATTGGCTCACGCTGAACCAAGTTAGCTTAGGCTCATCTAACAATGAATGAACAAGATTGGATGTTTGATTATATGAATTATTACTTTCATACAGTTAGACGTGCTGGTAAGAATGGGCCATCTGCGAATTCTACTCCCTCCGTTCCTAAATGTTTGTCTTTTTAGAGATTTCAAATGGACTACCACATACGGATGTATATAGACATATTTTAGAGTGTAGATTCACTCATTTTGCTCCGTATGTAGTCACTTGTTGAAATCTCTAGAAAGACAAATATTTAGGAACGGAGAGAGTAATAAGCATAGAACTTGAGCTGTTGACTATTTACAGTTACAATTTACTTTCCCACTCCTTTGTACCTCCTGCCAAGTACCATCTGTGGGTAGCACCATGTTCAGCAAAAATTGGCATCTCTAGTATGGCATTTGAGGTTGATATAATTCAGCATATGATCAGTACTATTTTGTTTTTATGATGAGAGGAGAGATTTTCATATATCATACCAATTACCATGGACATATTATCTTCTAAGATTCTAGCCTTGTAGCCTTGTAGGTGGACTGAATGCTAGGCCTTGTGTAAGGAATGTCTGCCTGTTGCCATAGAATTAGTCTGTTACCATCAATGTGGAGTGATACAAGGACTAATGAGTCCAGTCTACCATTTTTAGAACATGAGTCCTAGCTAGAAGAATGGTTTCACTTCATATTGTTTTTTTTTTGCAATGAACTACTAATGCTGACCTTATATACTGTATTAATACTGATTCAATTTGGGCGATGTAAATTTTTGGAACGAGATCCTCTGACTTATCAAGGGATGTCAGAGTAGCTACAGTGGCCTAACATCCCTTCCTTGCAGTTATATCTGCATGCCGTAATATGCATATGGTTATTTGCCTACATGCTCCATGTCTCTTTTTCTAGCTGCCTTACTAATAAATACTAGTGCTTAATATGCTTGACCAGCTGATATTTTCATCTTGCTAGTGATGTTCTGTAGATATAAAACGTCACATTTTTCGTTCAGGAACATAACCTCATTGTGCTGTAATGCAGGTCAGGTTGGTGTTTGATGAGCCTGAGTCAGGAGTGACAACAATAAAGCTCAAACAAACTGATGTGCCAGAGGAAGACAGGTACTTCAAGTTTTTGTGCTTTAAACTTTTGAATTGGTTAATCTCTACCGGTTTGGGCTCCTGTTGAAAGTCCTGTGTTGCCATTTCCTACTGCAGGTATGGGAACTCAACCGTGGTGGAGAACACTGAGAGAGGCTGGAAAGAGCTCATCTTCCAGAGGATACGTGCAGTGTTCGGTTTTGGGGTCTGAAAAAGCATCTTTGACATCCAGCTTCAATGAAGTCGATCCTGCCTTTTCATGGCTATCCATGTTTTGCTGTCTTAGTTTATTCGATGCTGATAGACACACAAAACTTCGTGAACTTCCGGGAATTGAAAAATACTCCCGTGTTACCTTGTATTCATCACGCTGGGTTGTGCTTTGAAGTCGTCACTCATGAAAGTTTGAGCTTGTGACTCATGTAGAGGCCGGCGAAAGATGGTCGCTGAGTGACTATTATTTTTGTTCCTTGCGATCTGTATGACATGGTACCAGATAAATTGTATTGAAGGTTCTAGTTCTACAAGCACCACTACGAGTGCTGCTTTGCTAAAATGTCGTGAAAAACCTCGAAAATAAGTGTGTGCGTGCGCATTGACAATATAAGATTTACTGCCCCGCCGCTATATTAATATAGCAACCACCTGATACAGCCAGAAGTTCGACGCTGGGGCAAACAACACAATCACAACAACAACAAAGCCTTCAGTCCCAAACAAGTTGCGGTAGGTTAAAGGTGAAACATATAAGATCTTGCAACCAATTCATAGCTCTGACACATGGATAACAAGTTTTCACGCGCCCCTGTCCATAGCTAGCTTGTTGGTGATACTTCAATCCTTCAGGTCTCTCTTAACGGATTTCTCTCATGTCAAGTTCAGTCTACCCCACATTCTCTTGACATTCTCCGCACGCTTTAGCCGTCCACTATGCATCGGAGCTTCTGGAGGCCTGCGCTGAATATGCCCAAACCATATCAGACGATGTTGGACAAGCTTCTCTTCAATTGGTGTTACCCCAACTCTATCTCGTATATCATCATTCCGGACTCGATCCTTCCTCGTGTGGCCACACATCCATCTCAACATACGCATCTCGGCCACACCTAACTGTTGAACATATCGCCTTTTAGTCGGCCAACACTCAGCGCCATACAACATTGCGGGTCGAACCGCCGTCCTGTAGAACTTTCCTTTTAGCTTTTGTGGCACTCTCTTGTCACAGAGAATGCCAGAAGCTTGGCGCCACTTCATCCATCCGGCTTTGATTCGATGGTTCACATCTTCATCAACACCCCCATCCTCATGCAGCATTGACCCCAAATACCGAAAGGTGTCCTTCTGAGGTACCACCTGGCCATCAAGGCTAACCTCCTTCTCACACCTAGTAGTACTGAAACCGCACATCATGTACTCGGTTTTAGTTCTACTAAGCCTAAACCCTTTTGATTCCAAGGTTTGTCTCCATAACTCTAACTTCCTATTTACCCCCGTCCAACTATCGTCAACTAGCACCACATCATCCGCAAAGAGCATACACCATGGGATATCTCCTTGTGACCTCATCCATCACCAATGCAAAAAGATAAGGGCTCAAAGCTGACCCCTGATGCAGTCCTATCTTAATCGGGAAGTCATCAATGTCGACATCACTTGTTCGAACACTTGTCACAACATTATCGTACATGTCCTTGATGAGGGTAATGTACTTTGCTGGGACTTTGTGTTTCTCCAAGGCCCACCACATGACATTCTGCGGTATCTTATCATAGGCTTCTCCAAGTCAATGAACACCATATGCAAGTCCTTCCTTTGCTCCCTATATCTCTCCATAAGTTGTCGTACCAAGAAAATGGCTTCCATGGTCGACCTCCCAGGCATGAAACCAAACTAATTTTTGGTCACGCTTGTCATTCTTCTTAAGCAGTGCTCAATGACTCTCTCCCATAGCTTCATTGTATGGTTCATTAGCTTAATTCCACGGTAATTAGTACAACTCTGAACATCCCCCTTGTTCTTGAAGATTGGTACTAATATACTCCGTTTCCATTCTTCTGGCATCTTGTTTGCCCGAAAAATGAGGTTGAAAAGCTTGGTTAGCCATACTATCGCTATGTCCCCGAGACCTTTCCACACCTCAATGGGGATACAATCAGGGCCCATCGCCTTGCCTCCTTTCATCCTTTTTAAAGCCTCCTTGACCTCAGACTCCTGGATTCGCCGCACAAAACGCATGCTGGTCTCATCAAAGGAGTCGTCCAGTTCAATGGTAGAACTCTCATTCTCCCCATTGAACAGCTTGTCGAAGTACTCCCGCCATCTATGCTTAATCTCCTCGTCCTTCACCAAGAGTTGGCCTGCTCCGTCCTTGATGCATTTGACTTGGCCAATATCCCTCGTCTTCCTCTCTCGGATCTTGGCCATCTTATAGATGTCCCTTTCACCTTCCTTCATGCCTAACCGTTGGTAGAGGTCCTCATATGCCCGACCCCTTGCTTCACCAACAGCTCGCTTTGCGGCCTTCTTCGCCATCTTGTACTTCTCTATGTTGTCTGCACTCCTATCCAGGTATAGGCGTTTGAAGCAATCTTTTTTCTCTTTAATCGCCTTCTGGACATCATCATTCCACCACCAGGTATCCTTATCTTCGCTTCTCCTTCCCCTGGACACTCCAAGCTCCTCCGAGGCCACCTTACGAATGCAGGTCGCCATCTTCATCCACACATTGTTCGCATCTCCTCCTTCCTCCCAAGGGCCCTCCTTAATGACCCTCTCCTTGAACGCTAGAGCTACCTCCCCCTTGAGCTTCCACCACTTCGTTCTAGCGACTTTGGCACGCTTATCTCACTGGACACGAATCCGAAAGCGAAAGTCAGCAACCACCAGCTTATGCTGGGGTACAACACTCTCTCCAGGTATCACCTTATAGTCTAGGCACGCACGCCTATCTTCTCTTCTCGAGAGGATGAAATCAATCTGGCTAGAGTGTTGGTCACTACTAAAAGTCACCAGATGTGATTATCTCTTTCTAAAGAGGGTGGTAGCTACAATCATGTTGTAGCCTAGAGCAAAGCTTAAGACATCTTCTCCTTCTTGATTCCTGATGCCATAGCCAAAGCCCCCGTGCGCCCCTTCAAAACCTGTGTTAGATGTACCCACGTGGCCATTGAGGTCTCCTCCTATGAAGAGCTTCTCACCAATCAATACACTCCTAACCATGTCTTCCAGGCCTTCCCAGAACTCCCTCTTGGTGTTCTCATTGTGGCCTACTTGCGGGGCATACGCGCTGATAACATTGAGAACCACGTCCTCAACTACCAGCTTGACCAGGATAATCCGGTCCCCACGTCTCTTGACGTCTACCACTCCATACTTGAGGCTCTTGTTGATCAAGATGCCTACGCCATTTCTGATTGCAGCCGTCCCTGCGTACCACAGCTTGAAGCCAGTATCCTCCACCTCCTTCGCCTTTTGTCCTCTCCATTTGGTTTCTTGGATGCAAAGGATATCAACACCTCTCCTCACCGCTGCATCAACTAGCTCCTGAAGCTTCCCTGTCAGAGACCCTACGTTCCAGCTACCTAAGCGAATCCTCCTAGGCTCGGCTAGCTTCCTTACCCTTCGCACTCGTCGAGTCAAATGCGAAGACCCTTGCCCATTTTCCACTACATCCGGGCACCGATTTAGCGCGCCACTAAGGATGCGACGACCCGATCCTCGCTCACTTGCCACCGTATCCGGATCAAGATACAGTGCGCCACCTTGGGGGTGACGGCCCGGCCCTTGCCCATTTTCCACCACACCCGGGTTCTGATGTAGCGCGTCGCTAAGAGGGTTACACCCCAACGAAAATCTTTTGGGTTTCATCTCCATAAGAGTGGCTGAGTTTTTACATTGGCTCGCCAAGCCTATCAAAACCCTCCTCCTTTACCCGGGCTTGGGACCGGCTATGTTGAGACAACATAGGCAAACAACACAATCACATCCAAAAGAAATGCCGGCAGCACCGGATGAACGAAAGCTGAAGCATCCCGCAATCATTGGGCCCACCGGAAACATCCACCACGCTCCAATGCCATCGAGTCGCCGCGAACCAAGCAACACGGTACACGCAGGGAAGCGGGGGAGAGGTACTCCCGACCCACCGGAAACATCCACCATGCTCCAATGCTATCGAGTTGCCGCAAACCAAGCAACACGGTACACACAGGGAAGCGGGGGAGAGGTACTCCCGATGTCCTTCAAGAAGGTTGATGGCGCCCGCAGGCGTCACCGCTGTCGGTGTCAAAACCGGCGGATCTTGGGTAGGGGGTCCCGAACTGTGCGTCTAAGGCGGATGGTAACAGGAGGCTGGGGACAAGATACCTATCCAGGTTCGGGCCCTCTCGATGGAGGTAATACCCTACGTCCTGCTTGATTGATCTTGATGATATGAGTATTACAAGAGTTGATCTACCACGAGATCGTAGAGGCTAAAACCCTAGAAGCTAGCCTATGGTATGATTGTATGTTGTCCTACGGACTAAACCCTCCGGTTTATATAGACACCGGAGGGACTAGGGTTACACAGAGTCGATTACATGGAAGAAGATCTACATATTCTTATTGGCAAGCTTGCCTTCCACGCCAAGGAGAGTCCCATCCGGACACGGGACGAAGTCTTCAATTTTGTATCTTCATAGTCCAACAGTCCGGCTGTCCGGAGCCCCCTAATCCAAGACTCCCTCAGTAGCCCCTAAACCAGGCTTCAATGACGATGAGTCCGGTGCGCAGATTTGTCTTCGGCATTGCAAGGCGGGTTCTTCCTCCGAATACTTCATAGAAGATTTTGAACACAAGAATAGTGTCCGGCTCTACAAAACAAGTTCCACATACCACCGTAGAGAGAATAATGTTTCCACAAATCTAATCTGCTCACACGTTTAGCAATATGACATCATGCCATGGCCCGATCATTATTCGAACCGTTTTTCTCAACCAGCACTGCACATAACGCGAGGCGGTTTTCTTGACACGTCTTGTCGAAGTAGAGATCGTGTCCCCTTATCACGGGATTCTCATCAATACGGGTATGGGTAACCCAACCGCGCCATCAATTACGGCGTTCAGGGAATAAGCGATTTTACCAGGTAAGTGGGGAGGCGCATCGCCTCTTCTGCCCTTATAAAGGGACAAAGATTCACCCTTTTTACCCACGCCTTCTTCCTCCTTGCTTATCCATTCTCGCACACTCGAGCTCCAGCGCCCAAGTTCGCGTCTTTCTCCTCAAATCACTCCAAGCATGTCCGGAGCGGGAGGCAAGTGGATGGTCTCCTTCGTCACGGAGGAGAACATCACAAAGCTACGAGAAGCCGGATATCTGGCCGCGGACATCGCGCACCGGCTGCCAGATGCGGGGTAGATCATCCCTACACCCGAACCCCATAAGAGGGTAGTTTTCCTTACCCACTTTGTCCGCGGACTGGGATTTCCCCTTCACCTGTTTGTCCGCGGGCTCATGTTCTACTACGGGCTGGATTTTCATGATCTGGCCCCCAATTTCATCCTCAACATCTCGGCATTTGTTGTCGTGTGCGAGGCCTTCCTCCGCATCAGGCCCCACTTCAGCCTGTGGCTAAAGACCTTCAATGTTAAACCGAAGGTGGTGGTCGGCCAGCAAGCAGAGTGCGGAGGCGCCATGGTGGGCAAAATGCCTAACGTCACCTGGCTTAAAGGCTCCTATGTGGAGACCATAAAGGGGTGGCAATCGGGGTGGTTCTACATCACTAAGCCGCGCGACACCAACTGGGTGGCGGCCTCCGAATTTCGATTCGAAATCCCCACGCGGCTCACTTCCTGGAAAGAGAAGGGCCTGTCCCGGGGTTCTCCGGTAGAGCTGACCGGACTCCAGACCTGCATCAAGAACATGATGAGCAAGAAAATCAAGCTCGTCAACGTAGTCCATGTCATGCTCTTCCGTCGGATCCTCCCGTGTCAACGATGGGTATTCAATTTGTGGGAGTTTGACCCGGCCAAGCACCAGACGCTGCGAGAGCTCTTCGACACGACGCACAAGGACGTCTGGAAGGTGCTGTTCAAGGGCGCCGAGGTACCTCCTCCCCTTATCGAGGACCGCAGACTCAGCGCAAAGCGCCATACCAATCCGGTAAATTTTTATATCTCACAGGATATTTATTTGCCCCAGTTTAATCATGTGCGGGATTGTGATAGCCTGGCTTATTAGGGATGATAGACTACTCATATCAATAAGGAATTCCTTCTTTTCCGGGAGCCCATTCGGACAGAACTCCAAAGTTAAGCATGCTCAGCTTGGAGTAGTGTCAGGATGGGTGACCGACCGGGAAGTTGCTCCCGGGTGCGCACGAGTGAGGACAAAGTGCACAGAAAAGACTAGTATTGATCTGTGGGGCCAGTCTAGATCCCGCCAGGAGTAACGACCACCGGCGGTTGTGTTCGGGGCGTTACAAGTTGGTATCAGAGCCGACCCTCGCGGTTACACGGATGGTTGTGGATAGGTGCGTGGTCATGTTGTTCATGACGTTTGTGACCCGTCGTGGAACCCGGCATGGCACATGTACCGGACTAGAAGCACAGACGTTTGTGCCAAGAGGGAACGTTCCTGTGCCCCGATGAGGATGTCGGTTCCTCTGAGTGGGGGTGTATGTGATAGCCTGGCTTATTAGGGATGATAGACTACTCATATCAATAAGGAATTCCTTCTTTTCCGGGAGCCCATTTGGACAGAACTCCAAAGTTAAGCGTGCTCAGCTGGGAGTAGTGTCAGGATGGGTGACCGACCGGGAAGTTGCTCCCGGGTGCGCACGAGTGAGGACAAAGTGCGCAGAAAAGACTAGTATTGATCTATGGGGCCAGTCTAGATCCCGCCAGGAGTAACGACCACCAGCGGGTGTGTCCGGGGCGTTACATGGATCTAAGCTCCCATGCCACTAACAGGACTGGGTAGAGACAGCGGAGCAGATCGATTGCCCAGCCCCTCTTCCTGAAGATCCTGTAGATGCTCTGTAACACCCCGGATATGATTTTTCCCAATTTGTAATCCAACTCTTGCCGTTTCTGGCTTTAAGTTAATTTATTTTCTTGGGTTCGGGTCTTTGTCTCCGTGTGTTGTTATCGTTGTCATGCATCTCATATCATGTCATCATGTGCATTGCATTTGCATACGTGTTCATCTCTTGCATTCGAGCATTTTCCCCGTTGTCCGTTTTGCATTCCGGCGCTTCGTTCTCCTCCGGTGGTCATTTCTAGCTTTCTTTCGTGTGTGGGGATTAAACATTTCCGGATTGGACCGAGACTTGCCAGGCGGCCTTGGTTTACTACCGGTAGACCGCCTGTCAAGTTTTGTATCATTTGGACTTTGTTTGATACTCCAACGGTTAACTGAGGGACCGAAAAGGCCTCGTGTGTGTTGCAGCCCAACACCCCTCCATTTTGGCCCAAAAACCCACCTAACTCTGCTCCATCATCTAAATCGTTCGATCACGATCGTGTGGCCGAAAACCGCACCTCATTTGGACTCTCCTAGCTCCCTCTATGCCTATTTATACACCCCCCCCAAATTCGGATCTCTCTCCCTCTCCGAAACCCTAGCCCCCCCCCTCCTCCGACCGCCGGACAAAATCCGGATGGCCGGACGTGTCCGCCCGATCCGCCCGGGCCAATCCCACGAAGCCACATGGCCGGGCGTGCGCCCACTTCGCCGCCACCGCTCGGGGCCCTCCGCGGCCCACATCGCCCGCCTCATCTCACCCGAGGGCACCGCCACCCTCCTCGCGGCCGGCCGACGCCAGCCACTCGCCGCCGCCGCCGCCCGCCATCGACGCCGGCCGGCGCTTCGCGCCGCGCCCCCGCGGATCTCCGCCGCCGCACCATCGCCGCCCCGCCGCCCGGACGCCCCGCCTCTTCCTCGCCCCGGCCTCGCCTCTTCCTCAGCTCCCCGCCGACGAACCGAGCTCGCCGGAGCCACCGCCACCTCGCCGGATTTTGCCTCGGTTCCCGTGCGCCGATCTGGATCTGGGCGTGAACAGTAAACCCCAGGAGGTGGAATTTTCTCTAAGTCCCTAAATTTTCAGTCCATATGCTCCTGTTCGAGGCCTCGTAACTTTGCATCCGTAGCTCCGATTCATGCATATAGCATATCAAAATGTTCATCTCTGAGAGTACATCATTTCATTCCATTGCATCATTTTCATTTGAGTTCATCTTGATGGCTACTTGAGTTATGATTCCAGCATGTCCCAGTTTTCACTAAGTCTGAAAACTGATTATGTTTTTGCTATGTTCACATGCTTGCAAATGTATTTTGTGATCCCTTTTGGCTCAAGGTCACTAAGGGACTTTTGTTAAGCTCTTTGAGTAGCTCCATGCCATGTCTTACTTTGCCATGTTCAGGTCCTGTAGCATATAGTTTTGTTGCTCCAAAGAGAGCTACTTGGTCTGAAATTCCAGACAAGTGTTAATTTCACTAAGTCTGAGATCTGTTTTACCATTTGCATTTTTGCCATGCTTGTTTGAACCTCCTAATGGATGATTTGGCCGTAACTCAGTGCTAGACTTTCGTTAAGCATCTTGAATGAATCCCTGCCATGTATTTTGATGCCATGTTTGAGTGCTGTAGCATGTTCATCTCATTGCATTTAGATGACTACTTGCTGTAAATCGCAGACCGGTGTCATATTTGAATCGCTTGCCATTTCCAAACCGTAACTCCGATTCCGGCGTTCTTTATATCGTTTTCAAACAATTTCATCTCATCTTTCCAGCGGCACACTTGGTTTTCCAAGTTGAGGCCAGGTTCATGCATTTCCTGTCATATCTTGCATATGCATCCCGCATCGCATCCCGCATAGCATACCATGTTTGCATCATCTTGTTTGATCCTTGCACGTGGTTGATTGTGTTCTTGTTGCTTGTTTGTCTTGTTTGGGTAGAGCCGGGAGACGAGTTCGCTAACGAGGAGCCCGTTGAGTTTGCTTTCGAGGATCCAGTCAACTCTGACAACTTTGCAGGCAAGATGATCATACCCTCGAAATCACTACTATCTTTGCTATGCTAGTTTGCTCGCTCTTTTGCTATGCCAATGCTACGATGCCTACCACTTGCTTTCAAACCTCCCAAATTGCCATGTTCAGCCTCTAACCCACCATTGTCCTAGCAAACCGTTGTTTGGCTATGTTACCGCTTTGCTCAGCCCCTCTTATAGCGTTGTTAGTTGCAGGTGAAGATTGGAGACCGTTCCTTGTTGGAACATTATTTACTTGTTGGGATATCATTATATTGCCATGTTATCTTAATGCATCTATATACTTGGTAAAGGGTGGAAGGCTCGGCCTCTCGCCTAGTGTTTTGTGTTCCACTCTTGCCGCCCTAGTTTCCGTCATATCGGTGTTATGTTCCCGGATTTTGCGTTCCTTACGCGGTTGGGTTATAATGGGAACCCCTTGATAGTTCGTCTTCATTAAAGCTTTTCCAGCAATGCCCAACCTTGGTTTTACCATTTGCCACCTAGCCTCTTTTTCCCTTGGGTTTCCGGAGCCCGAGGGTCATCTTATTTTGAACCCCCCCGGGGCCAGTGCTCCTCTGAGTGTTGGTCCGAACTAGAGTCCTGTGCAGCGCCCCCTCGGGGAAACTCGAGGTTTGGTTTTAGTTGTATGGAGAGCTCATCTGAGTGTGCCCTGAGAACGAGATATGTGCAGCTCCTATCGGGATTTGTCGGCACATTCAGGCGGTGTTTCTGGATTTGTTTTGACCTGTCGAAATGTCTTGAAGAACCGAGATACCGAGTCTGGTCGGAACGTCTCGGGAGGAGGTCTATTCCTTCGTTGACCGTGAGAGCTTGTCATGGGCTAAGTTGGGACTCCCCTACAGGGATTTGAACTTTCGAAAGCCGTGCCCGCGGTTATGGGCAGATGGGAATTTGTTAATGTCCGGTTGTAGATAACTTAAACATTAACTTAATTAAAATGAATCAACCGAGTGTGTTACCGTGATGGCCTCTTCTCGGCGGAGTCCGGGAAGTGGACACGTTGTTGGAGTAATGCTTGCGCAGGTTGTCCTCTAGTTTCCCACTCGCGCTTTGCCTCCTCTTCTCGCTCTCTTTTGCGAATAAGTTAGCCACCATACATGGTAGTCGCTTGCTGCAGCTCCACATATTTACCTTGCCTTACCTATTAAGCTTAAATAGTCTTGATCGCGAGGGTGCGAGATTGCTGAGTCCCTGTGGCTCACAGATTACTATTACACCAGATGCAGGGACTGATGATACAGCTCCAGATGGCGCGCTTGAGCTCAAGTGGGAGTACGACAAGGACTCTCAGTGTTACTATGTTTCTTTTCCTGATGATCAGTAGTGGTGCCCAGTTGGGGTGATCGGGACCATGTCGCTTGTTGGGTTATCTTTTATTTTGGCACCGTAGTCGGGCCATGAGTGTTTGGATGATGTATGTTATTTATGTACTTGATTGACGTGGCGAGTGTAAGCCAACTATGTTATCCCTTTTATTCATCTATATTACATGGGATGTTTGTGATGATTGCCTGACTTGCGACATATGCCTTCAATGCGATTATGCCTCTAAGTCGTGCCTCGACACGTGGGAGATATAGTCGCATCTAGGGTGTTACAAGTTGGTAATCAGAGCCTTCCCCGACCTTAGGAGCCCCCATTGATTGATCGTTTTTAGCGGCCGAGTTGTGTCTAGAAAAAAAATGTTTTGAGTCATTTAGGAATTATATATCAGAGAGCTTAGGAATTCTTTTTACTTCCCAGTCTCCTCATCGCTCTGGTAAGGCATCCTAACGTAGAGTTTTGACTCTTCTCTTCTCAAATTTCACTAAAAAAATTTAGGATCACGCGGGTATCTTGGAATCGTTCCGATGGTTTTATGATGAGAACATTGTCTTGGTGCCTCCTGTCAGGGGTTTAGTGGAAGTGTCCCGGGGAGTTGAGCTCTAAGGTGTTGTCATCATAATTTTATCGTTGCAATTCTGGAATACTTGAGTTTAGTATGCCGACATCGAAAATCTCTTTTATGCAGTTCGTTGGTGAGATAACCTCGACGCCACCCAGTACTGGGGCGGGAGTTCGGGAGTATCGCCATAACTTGTATAACGGATGCTTTTCGAAGGTTGAGGTAGATGGTTTCCGAAGTTTTCTCGGTTATGTGTTGAAGGATGGATACAACTGGATGTAGGATTTGCTAGTTTGGGTGAGATATTATGCTTCCCCTGTATCCCCAACACCTGATTGCATAACCGGAAAGGTTCGGGAGTTTCATAGGTGGGAATTCTTGTAGCTCTAGTTCTTCTTCCACGGATATTGGTGTGAGATTGGGATTTCTTACCAATTATTCGTTCTTCATCTGTACCTTGTTGATTTATTTTCTTCTACCTAATTCTACGTGGCTTCTCAATTTATGGATATGTGACCATTTCAAGAGGAATGCATTCGTCCATTTTGTTCGGATGTGAAGACTTTATGTTGCTATTTTCATTCCGTTGGATTCAGCTTCAATATTTGTCTATCAATGTGCTAATGGATGTCAACCTCTTCAGGATGGCTCCTCCAACGCGCACGACTCCGAATCCTGATCCGCCACCACCTCCACCTCCTCCGGAGGCATGGCAAGCTGTGATGGCCGCAACCAATGCAAACACGCAGTTGATCATGCAAATCCTCCAAGAGCGCAATCAAGGCAATCAAGGGAATCAAGGCAACAATCAGAACCACTTTGCTACACTCAACCAGTTCCTTGCTAATGGGCCAAAGACGTTCAGCAATTGTGTTGAGGCAACCGATGCTGACGATTGGCTTGTGGATCTGTCCAAGCATTTTGAGTGCAGTAACGTCAGACCTGAAGATTTCGTCAAGTTCGCTTCCTTCCAGCTCAAAGATCAAGCTGCAGAGTGGTTCCAGCAGTACAAGGACTCCAGAGGTGGACGTCTGATCACTTGGGATGAATTCCGTCAAGATTTCCGAGCTCATCACATCCCTCAGAGTGTGACTGAAAGTAAGCGTGAGGAATTCCGCAACTTGAAGCAAGGCTCTTTGTCTGTCTATGACTACAACAAGTTGTTCCAGAAGCTCGCCCGCTTTGCCAAGCAGGACGTACCTGATGAGAAGAGCATGATATACCAGTTCAGGGGTGGTCTCAGAGAAGAAATTCAACTAGCTCTTGTTCTCTTTGAGCCCTTGAGGTACGATGAGTTCTACAACATGGCACTGAAGCAAGAGGCTGCTCAGTTGAGGTGTGATGCTTCCAAGAAGCGAGTCAGAGACACTACGCCTTCTTCCTCTACTCAAGTGGCCAAGCAGCAGAAGTATTGGCTTCCTCCTCCTCCATTCCGTCAGCCGTATCAGAAGAGCAAAGGTGGTAGTGGTTCTTCCCATACACCCAACCCTGGCTTTCAGAACAAGACTTTGTCTCAAGCTCCAAGATCGAGTGCTCCGTACCACCGTCCGCTTTCAGAGGTCACGTGCAACAAGTGCCAACAGAAGGGTCACTATGCCAACAAGTATTTCAACCAGAGGCGTCTTCCTCCTCCTCCTCCTATCAGATCGGCAAGTACAGCTATGGTCAAGCATAACCCCAAGTCCGCCAAGGTCAACTTGCTGAATGCAGCTCAGGCAGAGGACTCGCCAGATGTGATTATGGGTAACCTTCCTGTTAATGATATTCCTGCAAAAGTTCTTTTTGACACGGGTGCATCGCATTGTTTCATTTCCAAACCTTTTGCATCAAAGTATGAGTGCGATTATCAGCATCTGCAAAGTTCCTTGCAAATCATGTCACCGTGCAAGCAAATGACAGCTAATTTCTGCGTCCCGGATATTACTATCACGTTGGGCGACTACAAGTTCCTTTCTTCCCCAATTGTTCTTGGTGACTCGGATATTGATCTTATTCTCGGAATGGATTGGCTTTCTAAGCACAAGGCGCATCTCGATTGTGCAGCCAGGCAGATTCAATTGACTCATTCGTCTAAGGATGTAATTGTCTTTGCCGCTCGGGATAATACAATCCGTCTGTTTTCTCTCAATGAGAAGGGTGAACTGGATGCTATCTCGCAGATTCCAGTCGTTTGCGAATATCAAGACGTCTTTCCAAAAGAGCTTCCAGGAATGCCTCCGCACCGGCCAGTTGAATTCGTTATTGATCTTGAGCCCGGTACGGAACCTGTGTGCAAGCGTCCTTACAAGCTCGGACCTAAAGAGTTGAAGGAGCTGAAGAAGCAACTCGATGTTCAAGAAAGAATGGGTCTCATCCGGCCTAGTTCTTCTCCGTGGGGTTGTGGTGTTCTTTTTGTGAAGAAGAAGGATGGAACAGACCGACTTTGTGTTGATTACCGTCCATTGAACAAGAAGACCATCAAGAACAAATACCCACTTCCCAACATCTACGAGCTGTTCGAACAACTCAAGGGTGCCCAAGTATTCTCCAAGCTTGATCTTCGTATGGGTTATCATCAGATTCGAATCCGTGAGCAAGATATTCCCAAGACGGCTTTCAGGACAAGCTATGGTTCATATGAATACACTGTCATGTCTTTTGGCCTCGTCAACGCTCCTCCGACGTTCTCTCGCATGATGAACTTCATCTTCAACGCCTACACCAATGACTTCGTTTTGGTCTATCTCGACGACATTCTGGTTTTCTCGAAGAATAAGGAAGATCATGCCAAGCACTTGCGTTTGGTTCTCGACAAGCTGAGGGAACACAAGTTCTACGCCAAGTTGTCCAAGTGTGAATTTTGGCTCGATGAGGTTCTTTATCTTGGTCATATCATCTCTGCCAAGGGCATTGCCGTGAATCCTGAGAAGGTGTCTACAATTGTGAATTGGGAACCTCCTCAGAACGTGAAGCAACTCCGTAGCTTCCTCGGTCTCGCAAGCTACTGCCGAAAATTCGTTGAAAACTTTTCTAAGATCGCGAAGCCTCTCTCAAATCTTGTCCAGAAGCACGTCAAATACGTTTGGTCTCCGGAGTGTGACATTGCTTTCAACACTTTGAAAGAGAAATTGATCACTGCTCCAGTTCTGACTCCGCCTGATGAATCCAAACCGTACGAGGTCTTTTGTGATGCCTCTCTCCAAGGTCTCGGTGCGGTGTTGATGCAAGAGAAGAAAGTTGTTGCTTATACCTCTCGCCAGTTGAATCCTAATGAGAAGAACTACCCCACTCATGATCTCGAGTTGCCCGCAGTTGTGCATGCTCTTTTGACTTGGAGACATCTTCTATTGGGAAGAAAAGTGGACATTTTCACTGTTCACAAGAGTCTCAAGTACATCTTCACTCAGCCTAATCTCAACCTCAGGCAAACTCGATGGGTCGAAATGATTTAAGTGTATAATCCGAGTATCGAGTATACTCCAGGCAAGGCCAATGTGATTGCTGACGCATTGAGCAGGAAGGCCTACTGCAATAGTCTGATTCTCAAGCCTTATCAACCCGAGCTTTGTGAAGCTTTCCGCAAACTTAATCTGCAAGTTGTTCCTCAAGGTTTCCTCGCCAACCTTCAAGTCTCTCCTACCTTGGAAGACCAGATTCGCCAAGCCCAGCTTCTTGATGCTATGGTGAAAAAGGTGAAGATTGGGATTGCCAAGAGTCAACCCAAGTACAAGTGCTACCGCCTTGATGACAAGGATACTCTCTTCTTCGAGGATCGAATTGTTGTACCAAAAGGTGAACTTCGTAAAGTGATCATGAACGAGGCTCACAATTCTCTCCTCTCCATCCACCCTGGGAGCACGAAGATGTATCAGGACCTTAAGCAGGCTTATTGGTGGACTCGAATGAAGCGCGAGATTGCTCAGTTCGTGAATGAATGTGATGTCTACAGAAGAGTGAAGGCAGAACACCAAAGGCCTGCAGGTCTCCTCCAATCTCTTGCCATTCCAGAATGGAAGTTTGACCACATTGAAATGGACTTCATGACTGGGTTTCCAAAGTCCAAGCGTGGCAATGATGCTATATTCGTTGTCATCGACAAACTCACTAAAGTGGCTCATTTTCTGCCTATCAAAGAGTCGATCACTGCAGCTCAATTGGCGGAACTCTATACCTCTCGAATTGTCTCTCTGCACGGTATTCCTAAAGTAATCTCTTCAGACCGTGGCAGCATCTTTACCTCCAAGTTTTGGGATTCTTTTCAGAAAGCCATGGGCACCAACATCCGCTTCAGCACAGCTTTCCATCCTCAAACAAGCGGTCAAGTTGAGCCTGTCAACCAGATTCTTGAAGATATGCTCAGGGCTTGTGTGATCTCCTTCGGCATGAAGTGGGAGGATTGTCTTCCTTATGCTGAATTCTCCTACAACAATAGTTTTCAAGCAAGTTCGGGCAAGGCCCCATTTGAATTTCTGTATGGCAGGAAGTGTCGTACCCCTCTCAACTGGTCCGAAACCGGTGAACGTCAGCTTTTGGGAAATGACTTAATCACAGAGGCAGAAGAAATGTGCAAAGTCATTTGAGATAACCTCAAAGCAGCCCAATCCCGCCAGAAGAGCTACTATGATAGTAAGCACCGTGATTTGGCTTTCGAGATCGGAGATCATGTTTACCTCCGCGTCTCTCCTATGAAAGGGACTCGTCGCTTCGGTATCAAAGGGAAGCTTGCCCCCAGATACGTCAGACCTTTCAAGATTGTCAGCAAGAGAGGCGACCTCGCCTATCAACTCGAGCTTCCTCCAAACTTTGCAAATGTTCATGATGTGTTCCAAGTCTCTCAGCTCTGAAAGTGCTTCAAGACGCCTGACTGCACCATCAACTTCGAGGACATTGAGCTCCAAGAAGATCTCTCCTATCGTGAGCACCCCGTTGCTGTCCTTGAAGAGACTGAACGCAAGACTCACAACAAGTCGATCAAGTTCCTCAAAGTCAAGTGGTCACTACATTCCGACCGTGAAGCTACCTGGGAACGCCACCTCCGTTCTGAGTACCCGGCGTTCTTTCAGTCCTAGATCTCGGGACGAGATCTTTTCATAGTGGTGGAGTGTTGTAACACCCCGGATATGATTTTTCCCAATTTGTAATCCAACTCTTGCCGTTTCCGGCTTTAAGTTAATTTATTTTCTCGGGTTCGGGTCTTTGTCTCCGTGTGTTGTTATCGTTGTCATGCATCTCATATCATGTCATCATGTGCATTGCATTTGCATACGTGTTCATCTCTTGCATTCGAGCATTTTTCCCGTTGTCCGTTTTGCATTCCGGCGCTTCGTTCTCCTCCGGTGGTCATTTCTAGCTTTCTTTCGTGTGTGGGGATTAAACATTTCCGAATTGGACCGAGACTTGCCAGGCGGCCTTGGTTTACTACCGGTAGACCGCCTGTCAAGTTTCGTATCATTTGGACTTCGTTTGATACTCCAACGGTTAACTGAGGGACCGAAAAGGCCTCGTGTGTGTTGCAGCCCAACACCCCTCCATTTTGGCCCAAAAACCCACCTAACTCTGCTCCATCATCTAGATCGTTCGATCACGATCGCGTGGCCGAAAACCGCACCTCATTTGGACTCTCCTAGCTCCCTCTATGCCTATTTATACACCCCCCCCGAAATTCGGATCTCTCTCCCTCTCCGAAACCCTAGCCCCCCTCCTCCTCCGACCGCCGGACGAAATCCGGACGGCCGGACGTGTCCGCCCGATCTGCCCGAGCCAATCCCGCGAAGCCACGTGGCAGGGCGTGCACCCACTTCGCCGCCACTGCTCGGGGCCCGCCGGAGCCCGCGAGGGGCCCTCCGCGGCCCACATCGCCCGCCTCCTCTCACCCGAGGGCGCCGCCACCCTCCTCGCGGCCGGCCGCCGCCGGCCACTCACCGCCGCCGCCCGCCATCGACGCCGGCCGGCGCTTCGCGCCGCGCCCCCACGGATCTCCACCGCCGCCGCCGCACCATCGCCGCCCCGCCGCCCGGACGCCGCGCCTCTTCCTCGCCCCGGCCTCGCCTCTCCCTCAGCTCCCCGCCGACGAACCGAGCTCGCCGGAGCCGCCGCCACCTCGCCGGATTTTGCCTCGGTTCCCGTGCGCCGATCTGGATCTGGGCGTGAACAGTAAACCCTAGGAGGTTGAATTTTCTCTAAGTCCCTAAATTTTCAGTCCATATGCTCCTGTTCGAGGCCTCGTAACTTTGCATCCGTAGCTCCGATTCATGCATATAGCATATCAAAATGTTCATCTATGAGAGTACATCATTTCATTCCATTGCATCATTTTCATTTGAGTTCATCTTGATGCCCGAAATGCTGTTAGAAGAGGGCTACTTGAGTTAATTGTTAGATCTGCTACTCCATCTTAGACATTTGTCATTTTTGCCATGATTATTGTGTGCATGATATGCCCATGAGTTCTACATATGTTTTGTTAAGGGTTTTGTTATCTTTCCAGAGGTGCAACCCATGTATTTTTGTGATGTGTGTGGTGACTAGTGCAAGCTTGCAAAGTGGGACACTTGGTAATTCTGTTTTCAGGGACTTAGCAATTCCACTAAGTCCTTGAGCTGTTTAGTTCATGATGCCATATGTTCATGTTGTTTCCTAGTGATCCATGCCTCTTTTGAGGATGATCAGTAAGGATGTTTTGTTAATCTTGTAGTGCTCTATCCATCCATGTCTTTGTTTGCATATATGGAGCACCCTAGCTTGAGTCAATCGAGCTCTACTTTTGCTACTTTGTGAATCTGGGAAGATTGTCAACTTGTTTGCAATTTTGCCGATGATGTTGTAGTTGATCCGTGCATGCTATGCCATTGTTCTTGCCATGTCTAGCTTGCATTTTGTGCCTTCTTGATGGATGCATGCTTGTCTTGCCATGACTTGCTCCGTAGTGAGTGCATCGAGCTCGTAAACATGCCTACTTGAGTTATGATTCCAGCATGTCCCAGTTTTCACTAAGTCTGAAAACTGATTATGTTTTTGCTATGTTCACATGCTTGCAAATGTATTTTGTGATCCCTTTTGGCTCAAGGTCACTAAGGGACTTTTGTTAAGCTCTTTGAGTAGCTCCATGCCATGTCTTACTTTGCCATGTTCAGGTCCTGTAGCATATAGTTTTGTTGCTCCGAAGAGAACTACTTGGTCTGAAATTCCAGACAAGTGTTAATGTCACTAAGTCTGAGATCTGTTTTACCATTTGCATTTTTTCCATGCTTGTTTGAACCTCCTAATGGATGATTTGGCCGTAGCTCAGTGCTAGACTTTCATTAAGCATCTTGAATGAATCCCTGCCATGTATTTTGATGCCATGTTTGAGTGATGTAGCATGTTCATCTCATTGCATTTAGATGACTACTTGCTGTAAATCGCAGACCGGTGTCATATTTGAATCGCTTGCCATTTCCAAACCGTAACTCCGATTCCGGCGTTCTTTATATCGTTTTCAAGCGATTTCATCTCATCTTTCCAGTGGCACACTTGGTTTTCCAAGTTGAGGCCAGGTTCATGCATTTCCTGTCATATCTTGCATATGCATCCCGCATCGCATCCCGCATAGCATACCATGTTTGCATCATCCTGTTTGATCCTTGCACGTGGTTGATTGTGTTCTTGCTTGTTTGTCTTGTTTGGGTAGAGCTGGGAGACGAGTTCGCTAACGAGGAGCCCGTTGAGTTTGCTTTCGAGGATCCAGTCAACTCTGACAACTTTGCAGGCAAGATGATCATACCCTCGAAATCACTACTATCTTTGCTATGCTAGTTTGCTCGCTCTTTTGCTATGCCAATGCTACGATGCCTACCACTTGCTTTCAAGCCTCCCAAATTGCCATGTTCAGCCTCTAACCCACTATTTTCCTAGCAAACCGTTGTTTGGCTATGTTACCACTTTGCTCAGCCCCTCTTATAGCGTTGTTAGTTGCAGGTGAAGATTGGAGACTGTTCCTTGTTGGAACATTATTTACTTGTTGGGATATCATTATATTGCCATGTTATCTTAATGCATCTATATACTTGGTAAAGGGTGGAAGGCTCGGCCTCTCGCCTAGTGTTTTGTTCCATTCTTGCCGCCCTAGTTTCCGTCATATCGGTGTTATGTTCCCGGATTTTGCGTTCCTTACGCGGTTGGGTTATAATGGGAACCCCTTGATAGTTTATCTTCATTAAAGCTTTTCCAGCAATGCCCAACGTTGGTTTTACCATTTGCCACCTATCCTCTTTTTCCCTTGGGTTTTCAGAGCCCGAGGGTCATCTTATTTTGAACCCCCCCCCCCCCCCCCCGGGGCCAGTGCTCCTCTGAGTGTTGCTCCGAACTAGAGTCCTGTGCAGCGCCCCCTCGGGGAAACTCGAGGTTTGGTTTTAGTTGTATGGAGAGCTCATCCGAGTGTGCCCTGAGAACGAGATATGTGCAGCTCCTATCGGGATTTGTCGGCACATTCGAGCGGTGTTGCTGGATTTGTTTTGACCTGTCGAAATGTCTTGAAGAACCGAGATACCGAGTCTGATCGGAACGTCTCGGGAGGAGGTCTATTCCTTCGTTGACCATGAGAGCTTGTCATGGGCTAAGTTGGGACTCCCCTACAGGGATTTGAACTTTCGAAAGCCGTGCCCGCGGTTATGGGCAGATGGGAATTTGTTAATGTCCGATTGTAGATAACTTAAACATTAACTTAATTAAAATGAATCAACTGTGTGTGTTACCGTGATGGCCTCTTCTCGGCGGAGTCCGGGAAGTGGACACGGTGTTGGAGTAATGCTTGCGCAGGTTGTCCTCTAGTTTCTCGCTCGTGCTTTGCCTCCTCTTCTCGCTCTCTTTTGTGAATAAGTTTGCCACCATACATGCTAGTCGCTTGCTGCAGCTCCACATATTTACCTTGCCTTACCTATTAAGCTTAAATAGTCTTGATCGCGAGGGTGCGAGATTGCTGAGTCCCTGTGGCTCACAGATTACTATTACACCAGATGCAGGGACTGATGATACAACTCCAGATGGCGCGCTTGAGCTCAACTGGGAGTACGACGAGGACTCTCAGTGTTACTATGTTTCTTTTCCTGATGATCAGTAGTGGTGCCCAGTTGGGGTGATCGGGACCATGTCGCTTGTTGGGTTATCTTTTATTTTGGCGCCGTAGTCGGGCCATGAGTGTTTGGATGATGTATGTTATTTATGTACTTGATTGACGTGGCGAGTGTAAGCCAACTATGTTATCCCTTTTATTCATTTATATTACATGGGATGTTTGTGATGATTGCCTGACTTGCGACATATGCCTTCAATGCGATTATGCCTCTAAGTCGTGCCTCGACACGTGGGAGATATAGTCGCATCGAGGGTGTTACATGCTCTTCTAACGGAGATGCTGGCTCCGGCGCCTTACGAGGTGCCAGTGAAGAAGGCCAAGAAGAATGCCACGGGGACCCAAAAGGGTCTACGACGCAAGGTTATATCGGACTCATCGTCCGATAACTCCAAAGCGCACTCCTCCCGCGAAAACGAGGAGGAGGAAGAGAAAAGTTCTCCCCCCCCCAGCCGGGGAGACAAAAAAAGGAAGGCTGCCCCAACCGGGGAGGCCGAAGGGTCCAAGAAGGGAAGGACCCTCCTTCCGGTTGCTCCAAGACGGCCGCCTACAACGACGATGAGTGGTTACCCAGGGACAAGCCCCTGGCGAAGTCGTAAGTATTCGGATACCATAGTAATCATGGTATGTTTATTGCACTGCTTCTCCTTATGCCGAATATGATTATGCAGTCCATCCCGAGCCCGTCTCGATGTATCTTCGTCGGACGGTTCTTTAGACTCGTCAGATATGAATAGCGATTCACTTCCGACCACCTCCACCCCTTGCCCTACGGACACGTCGAGGTGTTGTCTCAAAAGGCACTGAGCCGAGGGGAGGTAGTCCTAGGGGCGCCTCGAGGCGACCTTCCGGACCCTAGGCGCAAAGGGAGCAAGACTCCCACGGGCTCCAAGTTCGGCCCCCAGCTGAACATTGCGCCGGAAACTTTGGTGGTTCCGGACTCCGGCAGGTGATCCCCCGTTAAGGGGGGCAAGCCGCCCGTGCTGGTGGCCTCTGTCCATCCAGAGGCACTGGACAACTTGCTGGAAGCGCTTCGCGGCGCTTCCATCGACGAAGAGCACCGCACTATCATGAGTGCGGTGATCGAGAAAGTTCAGTCCGCCAAAAACGGACTAACCGAAGCTTGTGCCAGCCTCCTAACAGGCTTTCAGGTAACCAATCAAAATATAGGAAAATATTACCGCATAGACAGTAGCCCCTGATGCTCTGTTTGGCATTCGCGAAGAAAGGCCGAATAGAGGATCAAATAA
This sequence comes from Triticum monococcum, assembly GCA_034509565.1. Classification (NCBI taxonomy): domain Eukaryota; kingdom Viridiplantae; phylum Streptophyta; class Magnoliopsida; order Poales; family Poaceae; genus Triticum; species Triticum monococcum. The sequence goes on from CM067847.1 coordinate 346,172,724, forward strand.
TGACTCAGGAGTCTAATCAGAATATGTCTATGTGCATATGCAGGCTTCACTGCTGGCCGCTGCCGCACGTACTGCGGAGATTGTTGCACTGAAGCAGGACCTTGAGCGGTCCGAGGACGAGCTTGGCCTTACCAAGAGGCAGCTCGAGGAGAGCAAAGGTAAGCAATACCTTGTCTACATATTAAAAAGAAATTCGGTTGTAAAGTAATAGGATGATCATGAATTTGCCAAGGGGCACGACCGAGGTGGCGACACTAAAGAAGGCGTTGTCCGAGGCCAAAGACAAAGCGGCCAAGGAGCGCATTGAGCGGGAAAAGCAAGAAGCCCGGGTAGGCAAGGTGTAGCAAGAGCTCGAGGCTCTCACCAAAAAATACGAGTCATTGGAGCTTGACTCTAAGACGCGAGAGTCCAAGCTTGCGAAGGTGCTCGAAAGCGCACGGAGCACCAAGGCTGAAGCCCACAAGGCCCTCCAGGAGATTGATGCAGTGAAGAAGATAGCAGCGGGTAAGGCATTCATTATGCAAAGCAAGCATGTGAAGGAAACTTTCCTTTTACTTACCCGAGTTCGGAGCTCTCTAGGAGCGTTCGCAGATCTTCCCCGCAGTGTACTAGATGCCGTGGAGTTTTACCGAGCTGAGGAGGGGAGCTCGAAGGAAAAGTTGTTCTGGTCTCAGTATACTGGGACCGAACACCCAATGCCCTTGAGCGACCAGCTAAATCAACTGGTTGAGCTTCACAAAGCGGCCGAACAGGCCATGAAGGGTCTTATAGTCTGGATGTGGCCTGGCGATTCCCTGCCTAGCAGCTACTTCGGTCTGGTGAGGCGGCTTGTCGATGCCTGCCCATGGCTTGAAGTCATAAAGTGGTTCGTCTGCATCGAGGGTGCGCGCAAGGCTTTTGCCCGAGCGAAGGTGCACTGGGCGAAGCTGGACGCCGTAAAGCTGGTGAAGGAGGGGACGCCGGAGGGCAAGGAGCATCACTGCCCCGAAATGTATTATGACAGTGTCCTGAAGGGTTCCCGCCTTGTGGCGGAGGAATGTACTAGAGATGTAATTTTTGAATGAATATGCTCATGTGATCCTGTAATGTGAAACGAGTTCATTTGCGCTAAGCAACGCTTTTTGAATTTAAAATATTACCTTCTGTGCGGCCGTTTATAAAATCTGATAGTTGGCCAGTCGTCGGCTTCTGCCCCCATGTAACTAGTACTGGGGTGTTTGGGATAAACCTTAGCACTCTTTATCCCAATTTTGGGTCCTTCGAGGGAGGTGTTCAGCACAACGAACCAGGCAATCAGACTATAAGGCTTTATCACTCTCACTTAGCCGTAGTAGTCTACAATTTTAAATTTTAGCGAAGCCCCTAGTATCTGGAAGGCCGAATTGGGGCGCTATATATGCCTAAGTCGGGCAAGGCCGACTCCTCGCCTGAAGCGGAAAAAGTATTTAAGGACTTGAGACCTCTCGAACAGCGACCAACTCTCACCTTATCATGACAGTCAGTTTTTGGCTTTCTCTATTGAGGTGCTTGTCCAGAAGAATCGGGACACAATCGCAGTAGTTCTCCCAGCGCTACCTTAGGCGATATAGCGGAACATAAGGTACCAAAACATGGGAGCCGGGCAAACCCAACTATTGACCCAAGACATGATTCGGAGCTAATGCATATAATGCTATAAGTTCGGGGTGCCGCACTGTCGAAAGTGTTCGGACTTCTCATGACGTATTATGGGGTAAACGAAATCCCTTGGCGTACTGATCGTACCAGAATGTACGGGTGCAAGTTGTCGTAAATGAACATATAAGAAAAAGGGGATGGATAATGCAATAATGGACTGATGCTATGCATTGTTATTTAAATAATACGTCGAAGCGTACTGATACAAGTAGTGCAATAAGCAAAAAAATAGGACTATTTGACATGTCCTATCCAAGGGCAAGCTGCGTATGGGTAATAAAAAGCGGGTATATCAATTGTTAGTAGAGACCACCCGGGGGTTCCCTTGTACGTCTTAGCTTCTTGCCTCCTTGGTTGTTCCTTCCTGTAATGTGTCCGACAATCATACTTCCAGAAAGGGTTTCCAGAGAGTAGGGTCCTGAAAGAGAAAAAATGATAAAGGTATACAACCCCTAGGGCGGTTAAGCTGCATTGCGGGACGTGCCCCGATCGTGCCCCCGCCTATGCCCATGGTATTTTCAGTGCGTAATTATGTACGCGTGGCACGGATTTTGTCGCTTGACTGGGACTGGGACGGGGGCCAAATTGCTAGGCGAGCTCTGAACATGCCAGGCGATCTGGTTGCAGGTTACTCCGGACTCGCTTGACGGTGTCCGGGGGCTGTATCGCTGAATTGGCGGTTTGCCTTAAAAGGCTGCTTTGTGCTTCTGCGGCGAGGGCCGCAGTATGCTCTTCCGTGCGGAGCGAGCGTTCTGTGTTTCCATTGACTGTTATGACCCCCGTAGATCCTGACATCTTGAGTTTGAGGTATGCGTAATGTGGTACCGCATTGAATTTTGCAAATGCGGTTCGCCGAGAAGTGCGTGATAGCCACCGCAGAACGGGACGATATCGAAGATTAACTCCTCGCTTCAGAAGTTGTCCGGAATTCCGAAGACCACTTCCAGTGTGATTGAGCCCGTGCAATGGGCCTCTATACCTGGGATTACGCCCTTAAAGGTGGTTTTGGTGGGTTTGATCCTCGAGGGATCTATACCCATTTTGCACACTATATCCTGATAGAGCAGGTTTAGGCTGCTGCCACCGTCCATAAGGACTCGAGTGAGGTGAAATCCGTCGATGATGGGGTCTAGGACCAATGCGGCAGATCCGCTATGACGGATACTAGTGGGGTGGTCCCTGCGATCGAAGGCGGTCGGACAAGAGGACCATGGGTTGAACTTTGGGGCGAGGGGCTCCATCGCATAGACGTCCCTTAGTGCACGCTTCCGTTCCCTCTTGGGAATGTGGGTTGCGTATATCATGTTCACCATCTTCACTTGTGGGGGGGAACCTCTTCTGTCCTCCCGTGTTCGGCGGCCGGGGCTCCTCCTCCTCATCACTATGCAGCCCCTTGTCCTTGTTTTCGGCATTCAACTTGCCGGCCTGCTTGAACACCCAGCATTCTCTGTTGGTGTGATTGGCTGGCTTATCGGGGGTGCCGTGTATTTGACACGAGCGATCAAGTATGCGATCCAAACTGGATGGGCCCGGAGTACTTCTTTTGAATGGTTGTTTCCTCTGACCGGATCTAGAGCCTCTGAATCCGGCATTGACTGCCATATCATCGGTGTTATCGCCGTTGTTGCGGCGCTTGTGTCTGTTACGACGTGGTCTGCCGTTGGCATCTTTGGTATCCGAAGTGCCCGGATTCCTTGATGTGTTGTTGCTGCGAGCCAGCCAACTATCCTCGCCCGCGCAAAAGCGAGTCATGAGTGTCGTGAGGGCTGCCATAGACTTCGGCTTCTCCTGGACGAGGTGCTGGGCGAGCCACTCGCCACGGATGTTATGCTTGAATACCGCTAAGGCCTCTACATCCGGACAGTCGACGATTTCGTTTTTCTTAGTTAGGAATCGTGTCCAAAATTGCCTGGCCGGTTCCCCTGGTTGCTGAGTTATATGGCTCAAGTCATCAGCATCCAGTGGTCGCACATAAGTGCCCTGGAAGTTGTCAAGGAATGCGTCTTCCAAATCCTCCCAACTGCCGACGGAGTCTTCTGGCGAGCTATTCAGCCAATGCCGAGCTGGTCCTTTGAGTTTTAGTGGGAGGTACTTGATGGCATGCAGATCATCACCGCGAGCCATGTGGATGTGGAGGAGGAAATCCTCAATCCATACAGCGGGATCTGTTGTACCATCATACATTCGATATTTATGGGTTTAAAACCCTTCGGGATTCGTGATCCATAACTTCATCAATGAAGCATAGGGGGTGTGCGGCACCTCTGTGCCGGGCTATATCACGACGCAGTTCATATGAGTCTTGTCTGCTGTATTCGGCTCGGCCGGATTTACTTTTAGTGTATCCGACATGACAGTCATCGTCCCGCGTTGGCGTGCGCCCCCGTCACCCGTATATCGACCTTGCATGTTTTTCCCTGCTTTCCAATACGTCTCGCAGGTCCCGTGTGTTGCCCCGGGCCTTGGTATTTTTTTTTGCGTGGCGGCGGGGTACAGGGTGAACTTCAGGCTGAAACGACTCTCTGGCTCGGCCACGAGGTGGCCGGTCAGCCACATCATACACTGGTGATGTAGGTTTCAATGCTTCCTCCTCGAGTCGGGGTAGCAACCTGCGCTTTGGGTAACTCTTGGAGGGGCACTCGAGTTCGTATTCCTCGGCCGCAAGGACTTCGGTCCATATGTCTGCTAGCAAATCTTGATCAGCTCGAAGCTGTTGTTGCTTTTTCTTCAAGCTATTTTTTGTGGCTATAAGCCGGCACTTGAAGCGCTCCTGCTCGATGGGATCCTCAGGCACGGTAAATTCTTTGTCGCCGAGGCTCACCTCGTCTTCGAAGAGAGGCATGTAATTGTCCTCCTTCGATTCTCTATCTGCTGCCCGCTCTGGAGGGCTAGCTTGTTCACCCTCCCGCTCTAAATCGTGCTGGAGCGGATTGTTGTCGTCTTCGGCACTATCCGGATGTTATTGTCTCTTGTGCCGGTATCACTACTTTTGCTATGGCGGGACTTAGAGCGGCGCCGCTGACGTTGGCGCTTAGGTTGCTTCTTGGAGGGGTCATCCCCCGCTGTCTCGTCGCCATTGCCTTCTTTGGGGGTGTCCACCATGTATATATCATATGATGAGGAGGCGGTCCAGCGCCCCGTGGGCGGTGGTTCCTTTTCGTCTCCTGCATCGTCGTCCATACCGTCGATGTCTTCGGATTCGAAGTCGAGCATGTGGGTTAAATCATCGACAATGGCTACTAAGTGGGTGGTGGGTGGGGAGCGAATTTCTTCGTCGTCCGCATCCCATTCTAACCGGACATAGTTCGGCCAAGGTTCTCCTGACAAGGAGAGAGACCTTAATGAATTTAGCACGTCGCCGAAAGGTGAGTGCTAAAAGATATCCGCGAGGTTGAACTCCATGATCTGCGCCCAATCGGATTCGATAGGCACGGACGCAAGTGGCTCGGAGTCCGTGGCCGGAGATGAATCCAGTGGTTCGGCAACACGGCTCTCGTAAGGGGTGAAGTCAGTATCCGGCTCTATCGTCACTGAGAGTGTGGCCTCCATGGCGGGGTCTATCCACCCGTCCTCGGATGGCGCAATTTTCTCTGGATTGAAGGTCGGAGTAGTTGCAGGTGCGATCTCTTGAACACTGTCCGACGGCAGAGCTAAATCATGCTCGTCGTGATCATGCAGCGCACCTGACATGGGCTTGAATCGTCGAAGATCAAGTCTCCGCGGATGTCGATAGTGTAGTCTAAATCTCCAAACCTGACCTGATGGCCAGGGGCGTAGCTCTCGATCTGCTCCAGATGGCCAAGCGAGTTGGTCCGCAGTGCGAAGCCACCGAATACGAAGATCTGTCCGGGGAGGAAAACCTCGCCCAGGACCGCATCGTTACCGATGATCGAAGGAGCCACCAAGCCTTACGGTGACGACACAGTGGAACTCTCAATGAAAACACCAATGTCGGTGTCAAAACCGGTGGATCTCAGGTAGGGGGTCTCGAACTGTGCATCTAAGGCGGATGGTAACAGGAGGCGGGGGACACGATGTTTACCCAGGTTCGGGCCCTCTCGATGGAGGTAATACCCTACGTCCTGCTTGATTGATCTTGATGATATGAGTATTACAAGAGTTGATCTACCACGAGATCGTAGAGGCTAAAACCCTAGAAGCTAGCCTATGATATGATTGTATGTTGTCCTACGGACTAAACCCTCCGGTTTATAGAGACACTGGAGGGGGCTAGGGTTACACAGAGTCGGTTACATGGAAGAAGATCTACATATCCATATTGCCAAGCTTGCCTTCCACGCCAAGAAGAGTCCCATCCGAACACGGGACAAAGTCTTCAATTTTGTATCTTCATAGTCCAACAGTCCGGCCAAAGGATATAGTCCGGCTGTCCGGAGACCCCCTAATCCAGGACTCCCTCAACCGCATCGGTGTCGGGCAGACCCGAAAGGGATTTTTCCCTACCCCTCATACCCACAACCCAGAACCAACCGGCGGCTCCACCACACCAACCGCCCACCAACCTGCGCCATCACAGTCATGAGGACACCACCGTCGTCTCTCCACTGCAGACGTTGCGAGGCCGGCCGAACCAAACGAGACCACTAACGATAGGGATCAGGAGAACCACAGCCACGTGGGAGGTTTCATTATTAAGTCCACTTTAAATCCCATCCTCGACCTTTTGACACAGTTTCATGTTACCATCAAGACAAGTTCACATTATAGACGATTTGAAGTGTTTATTTTGTGACGTTGCACGGAGGGAGTCGAGATGACGTTGGCTCTAAGGCGTAATCGTCCTGGAGGAGCACCTTTGTCTTCTCCTCCCGCGATGGCATGTACGGATTCAGTGGGGTGGTTGGTAAGGTTAACTTAGTGGTGTTTCTCTAGAACAGAAGAGGAGCGGCCACGTTGCCTCGGAGGGCAGGAGGCGGTAGCAGCCACGATGATTGAATCCCTCTTTCATCACAACCGGTGGTTCATCAAGAAGAAACTCTTCGGTCAAGGGCATTTGCAGGTCATCGCTGCCACGAGGTCGACCGTGCCGGCTAGAGCTCCTTCACACTCTGAGGTCAAACGTGCCAGCCATTGCTCCTTTCTGCTCTGAGAGAGTCACACACCGCTTAACCTTTGTTTTTCTCGTCCTCGACGTCTAGTGGACCGCTGTTCGCGGCCATGGTGACTAGCAGTAGATGCCATCGATGGCCACCTTGCAACTTTGCGTGGACTATGAGCTCACCGCCACATTGTCCAACAGGTGCTCAACGACGCTCGATGTCGGTGTCAAAACTGGCAGATCTCGGGTAGGGGGTCCCGATCTGTGCATCTAGGCCGGATGGTAACAAGAGGCACGGGACACGATGTTTTACCCAGGTTCGGGCCCTCTCGATGGAGGTAAAACCCTACGTCCTGTTTGATTAATATTGATGATATGGGTAGTACAAGAGTAGATCTACCACGAGATCGAAGAGGCTAAACCTTAGAAGCTAGCCTATGGTATGATTGTTGATGTGTATGTTGTCCTACGGACTAGAACCCTCCAGTTTATATAGACACCGGGTAGGGTTAGGGTTACACAAAGTTGGTTACAATGGTACGAGATCTTAATATCTGTATCGCCAAGCTTGCCTTCCACGCCAAGGAAAGTCCCTTCCGGACACGGGACGGAGTCTTCAATCTTGCATCTTCATAGTCCAGGAGTCCGGCTCAAGGTATAGTCCGGCCATTCGAACACCCCCTAATCCAGGACTCCCTCAGTAGCCCCCGAACCAGGCTTCAATGACGATGAGTCCGGCGCGCAGATTGTCTTCGGCATTGCAAGGCGGGTTCTCCTCCAAATTCCATGTACCTGTCGAATAAAGTCCGGTTTCTTGTAGATGTTGCGCTCCTTGGCTTCTGCGCCCAATAATGGCCGCTTCCCACGTGTCAAACGAATATGAAAGGTCTAAGTGTTTTTACATTCACACCCCTAGCCGCGTAAATGAGCTGACCTATTTAAGGGGACGAGGATTTAGATCCAATCCACACCTTCTCCCCTCCGCGAGTGTTCATCAGAGCGCATCTGACAAATGTCCATTCCACCATGGCCAGCCGTCGCAACTCCTCCCCTCGCCCTTCCATCCCTAAGCCTGGATATTTGGAGAGATGTTCCACCCCGCATAGCGAGCTAGCGACGCTCCAGACCAAGGGATTTCTTCCCTCGGCCTATATGGTCCCGGTTCAAGCCGGTCTTGCCGTCTACAACGGCGGAGAGCAAGCAGAGAATGCCCCTAATCCCTCCAAAGGAGAGCGGGTGTGCCTTGTCCCTTACTTAATAAGGGGGCTCGGATTTCCAATCCACCCATTTCTTCGGGGGCTGCTGGAGTTCTACGGCCTCCAGCTACATCATCTCACGCCTGCCTCAGTATTGCATATCGCGGGCTTTGTAGCCCTCTGCGAGCTGTTCTTGGGTGTTGAAGCTCATTTCGGACTGTGGAAGGAGCTATTTTGCCTCGTGCCCCATTCCAAGAAGGGTTCAATGTATCAAGTGGGCGGAGCCGAAGTGTGGCGCATCGCCGGGACCGAATATCTGTCCGGAACCCCAAAGAAGGCGTCCGAAGACTGGCCCTCAGAATGGTTTTATATAGAAGACGTCCCGCTGCTGGATCCTGTCTGGATCGGCCTCCCTGAATTCAACAGCGCTCCCTTAAAGAAGCGCCTAAGCTGGCGCCCACGGAGCCCTCAGAGGGAAAGTGACAGGGACGTAGTTTACCTGATGGGCCGGATAAGATTGTTAGCTCATTCCGGACTAACCATGATCGGGGTCATGGCCGCATGCATCATGCGAGGGGTGCAGCCGCTACAGTATAGAAGCCACCCCATGTGGGATTTCAATGGGGAGGACGACACCACCCGCTACGGCCGTAAGGGGCCGGATTCGGCTGCGGCTCTAATAAAGACCTTGTCTGCTTTGTACAAGGGAGAAGAGGAGGATTTTCTCCGCGTCGACCCAAAGGGTGGATTTTCCATGTACAATCCTCCAAGCTGGCTGAGTGGTCACATCTTGCCCATCCGTTTTATATCCCCATTGTTAAATATTCAATCTTAGTGATTTCGATGCAGGAACTGCACCAGGCCGTCAAAGAAATAAACAGCCCTCCTCCACAACCCGAGGACCCAAAACGGTCCCTCGACCCGGACTCTCAAGAGGATCCGGACCTTTCGGTGGATCTGATTGATGGAGTGTTCCATCAATTGAGCAAGGACAACGCCCTGGTGGCCATTACGACTGATTATCCAGGGCTAATCCCGGCCTCCCAGAAACGGGAGGCCAAACCTGCGGCAACGAGCCAACGAGGGGCCGCAGGACCCCGTGGGCAGAAAAGAGGTGCAGTCCGGACCGGGGCGTCAGCGCAAAGGTATGGCGCACCCCCTTATCCCAGGTGGTATACCTTCAAGGCATATTAACACTTGTGCTCTCTTCAGGACAAAGAGACCTCGCTGAACTATATTCGGAGAGACCGCCAATCGCGCCTCCACTAGCCAGGCTCCAAAGCCTGGCCCGGAAGCGGGGCCGAACACAAGGCGCGCACCGGACGCTCCTTCGATGGAGGATGTGGACAGGTTGTCTGCCACCAACTCTGAGGTGGAGAGTGCCATGAACCACACGCGTCGCCGGACAATTATTCGCGATGCTTGTTTCTCCCAAGAGGCGTTAGATGCCTTCAAGTCGAGAGATGCGTACCTCCGTGCCGCTCAAGATGGTCTAGCCAGAGCCACGGAGCAATATGTAAAAGACATACGGGTAAGAAAATTTTTGTAATTATATATATATACCAATAGCCCCTGAGACTTGAAACAGTTAGAATAACTGATTTAAGGATCATTTGTGATGCAGGTTCTTACGGAAAAGAATTCCCTACTGTCCCAGGAGCTAGAAGAGTGCAAAGCCCAACTTGAGTCCGCACTAGCCACGGCAGGGGAGCCTAAGGAGACCCCCTCTGGTAATATACACTTCGAAAGATAAGTATTTTGCGAAGCATGACTTTGGTGCGAATCTGACAAATAAATTGCAGATGGCGCCGGATTGAATCCGGAAAGGCAACACCTCCTATGCCAGCTAAAGGCTGGTGAGAGGGTGCTGCTAAAGGTGATGGGGGAGAAGAACAATCTCCAAGATGCCAACACCAAGCTGGACGTCGAGCTGAAAAGATGTTCATGCCCAGCTGTCAGACTCCGTGAAGGAGAATCAGCGGCTTCGGCGCGACATATTTAGTAAGTGCTTGAGCGAACCTTTTGAAAGGAAGTTCGGCGGGGAAGTCGACTAACAGAGCAATGTCTGTAGGTATGCTAACAGGCCGTCCTGCAGAGGAGATGCCCGGTTCTATGGGTGACCTTCTTCCCGAGCTCCCGCAACTGCGATCGAGTTTGGCAAGCGATGTGAGGCGTCGCCCAGACCCTGTGGCCATCCGTCTCCATGCCCGAAGGTCTTGGAGAGCTTGCGGAGCAGCTAAAGGGAGCACGGCGGCGCTTCCGATTGTGGAAGATATCAGCCTGCCGTCAAGGCGCTAGGGAGGCCTGGGCCATGGTAAAGACACGGTACGCAAAGGCTGACCCCAACCACATGGCCGAGGTCGGTCCTGTAGGGCCCGATGGGAAGGAGATCCCTGTAAGCTTAGTGTATGGCCAAGTAGAGTTGGCCGCAAAGTATTCCCAGCAGGATTATAAATTAGACAGCCTGTTAGATGGTATTGAAGAGGAATACAACCAGTCAAAATGACTATGTAATTTAATTGACATTTATAATGCCTTCTAGCCGGATTGTAGATCATTTGTCATGGCCGACCTTTTCGCTTCAGCCTCGGGACCTGACGGTCCGGAGTGTGTCCGAATTCCCATGCGGTTATATAGGAACCGGGGAATGCATGGAGACCAGGCATAGGGGTCATTAGGGCGTGAACAGACAAGTGCCCGACTAGTTATGTTATATTACATGGTTAGTAAGAAACATCTTCCAGGGAGAATAGTTCCGTTAGGGGTTCCTTTCCCTGGGAGGCATGCCCTAAGGTGCATGTCCATGCTGTTAAAAGAAACGCAGGAAAAACATCTGGGGGCGTATAGATAAAAATAAAAAAAGATCATCTTTAGTTCACCGACCGAATATTCCCTTAAGAACGCTAGCTTTTGGCTTCACCCAGTCTGAGGTACACGTCCGGCTGACCCGGCAGTAACAATCGCAGAGGTGCTCCCTTTACCACCTAGCCGAACAATCGGGAACGTAGGGGTAAGCACAGGAGCCAGGCAACCCAGCTTGGCCAAAACTTAAGTCATATCGATGCATATAATGGTGGATAAAAGGTACATGCGGAAGTGTGACACATTTATTGGGCATGAAGCCCATATGAATAAGCTTCTGGTTAACCAAGCCCCCGGGTTTAATGAGCGCAGATAGCGCGTCACTTTATGAGCCTTTTGTTGGGGAACGTTGCAGAAAACAAAAAAAAAATCCTACGGTTTCACCAAGATCCATCTATGAGTTCATCTAGCAACGAGTGATCGGATGCATCTACATACCTTGTAGATCGCGAGCGGAAGCGTTCAAAGAACGGGGATGAGGGAGTCGTACTCGACGTGATCCAAATCACCGGAGATCCTAGCGCCGAATGGACGGCACCTCTGTGTTCAACACACATACGGTCAGCGTGACGTCTCCTCCTTCTTGATCCAGCAAGGGGGAAGGAGAGGTTGAGGAAGATGGCTCCAGCAGCAGCACGACGGCGTGGTGGTGGAGAAGCAGTACTCCGACAGGGCTTCGCCGAGCTCTACGGAGGAGGAGGAGGTGTTGGAGGGGAGAGGGAGGCGCCAGGGGCATGGGTGCGGCTTCCCTCCCTCCCCCCTCTATATATAGGGTCCCCAAGGGGGGGGGCTGGAGATCCAATCTCCCAAGGGGGCGGCGGCCAAGGGGGTGGAGTGCCCCCCAAGGCAAGTGGGGCGCCCCCCCCCCCCCCACCCTAGGGATCCCAACCCTAGGCGCAGGGGGAAAGCCCAACGGGGGCGCACCAGCTCACTAGGGGCTGGTTCCCCTCCCACTTCAGCCCATGGGGCCCTCCGGGATAGGTGGCCCCACCCGGTGGACCCCCGGGACCCTTCCGGTGGTCTCGGTACAATACCGGTGACCCCGAAACTTGTCCCGATGGCCGAAATAGCACTTCCTATATATAATTCTTTACCTTCGGACCATTCCGGAACTCCTCGTGACGTCCGGAATCTCATCCGGGACTCCGAACAACTTTCGGGTTACTACATATTCATATCCCTACAACCCTAGCGTCACCGAACCTTACGTGTGTAGACCCTACGGGTTCGGGAGACATGTAGACATGACCGAGATGGCTCTCCGGTCAATAACCAACATCGGGATCTGGATACCCATGTTGGCTCCCACATGCTCCTCGATGATCTCATCGGATGAACCACGATGTCGAGGATTCAAGCAACCCCGTATACAATTCCCTTTGTCAATCGGTACGTTACTTGCCCGAGATTCGATCGTCGGTATCCCAATACCTCGTTCAATCTCGTTACCGGCAAGTCACTTTACTCGTACCGTAATGCATGATCCCGTGACCAGACACTTGGTCACTTTGAGCTCATTGTGATGATGCATTACCGAGTGGGCCCAGAGATACCTCTCCGTCATACGGAGTGACAAATCCCAGTCTTGATCCGTGTCAACCCAACAAACACTTTCGGAGATACCCGTAGTATACCTTTATAGTCACCCAGTTACGTTGTGATGTTTGGTACACCCAAAGCACTCCTACAGTATCCGGGAGTTACACGATCTCATGGTCTAAGGAAAAGATACTTGACATTGGAAAAACTCTAGCAAACGAACTATACGATCTTGTGCTATGTTTAGGATTGGGTCTTGTCCATCACATCATTCTCCTAATGATGTGATCTCGTTATCAATGACATCCTATGTCCATAGTCAAGAAACCATGACTATCTATTGATCAACGAGCTAGTCTACTAGAGGCTTACTAGGGACATGTTGGTGTCTATTTATTCACACATGTATTACGATTTCCGGATAACACAATTATAGCATGAATAAAAGACAATTATCATGAACAAGGAAATATAATAATAATGCTTTTATTATTGCCTCTAGGGCATATTTCCAACAGTCTACCACTTGCACTAGAGTCAATAATCTAGTTACATTGTGATGAATCGAACACCCATGGAATTCTAGTGTTGATCATGTTTTGCTCTAGGGAGAGGTTTAGTCAACGGATCTGCTACATTCAGGTCCGTATGTACTTTACAAATATCTATGTCTCCATCTTGAACATCTTCACGAATGGAGTTGAAGCGACGCTTGATGTGCCTGGTCTTCTTGTGAAACCTGGGCTCCTTGGCAAGTGCAATAGCTCCAGTGTTGTCACAGAAGAGTTTGATTGGCCCCGGCGCATTGGGTATGACTCCTAGGTTGGTGATGAACTCCTTCACCCAAATTGCTTCATGTGCTACCTCTGAGGCTGCCATGTACTCTGCTTCACATGTAGATCCCGCCACGACGCTCTGCTTGCAACTGCACCAGCTTACTGCCCCACCATTCAAAATATACACGTATCTGGTTTGTGACTTAGAGTCATCCAGATCTGTGTTGAAGCTAGCGTCGACGTAACCCTTTACGACGAGCTCTTCGTCACCTCCATAAACGAGAAACATTTCCTTAGTCCTTTTCAGGTACTTCGGGATATTCTTGACCGCTGTCCAGTGTTCCTTGCCGGGATTACTTTGGTACCTACCTACCAAACTTACGGCAAGGTTTACATCAGGTCTGGTACACAGCATGGCATACATAATAGAACCTATGGCTGAGGCATAGGGGATGACACTCATCTCTTCTATATCTTCTGTCGTGGTCGGACATTGAGCTGAGCTCAATTTCACACCTTGCAACACAGGCAAGAACCCCTTCTTAGACTGATCCGTATTGAACTTCTTCAATATCTTATCAAGGTATGTGCTTTGTGAAAGACCTATGAGGCGTCTTGATCTATCTCTATGGATCTTGATGCCTAATATATATGCAGCTTCTCCAAGGTCCTTCATTGAAAAACTCTTATTCAAGTAGGCCTTAATGCTGTCCAAGAGTTCTATATCATTTCCCATCAAAAGTATGTCATCTACATATAATAAGAGAAATGCTACAGAGCTCCCACTCACTTTCTTGTAAACGCAGGCTTCTCCATAAGTATGCGTAAACCCAAACGCTTTGATCATCTCATCAAAGTGAATGTTCCAACTCCGAGATGCTTGCACCAGCCCATAAATCAAGCGTTGGAGCTTGCACACCTTGTCAGCATTCTTAGGATCGACAAAACCTTCCGGCTGCATCATATACAATTCTTCCTTAAGGAAACCATTAAGGAATGCCGTTTTGACGTCCATTTTCCATATCTCATAATCATAGAATGCGGCAATTGCTAACATGATTCGGACGGACTTTAGCTTCGCTACCGGTGAGAAAGTCTCATCGTAGTCAACCCCTTGAACTTGTCGATAACCCTTGGCGACAAGCCGAGCTTTATAGATGGTCACATTACCATCCGCGTCTGTCTTCTTCTTAAAGATCCATTTATTTTCTATGGCTCGCCGCTCAACGGGCAAGTCAGTCAAAGTCCATACTTCGTTTTCATACATGGATCCTATCTCGGATTTCATGGCTTCTAGCCATTTTTCGGAATCCGGGCCCGCCATCGCTTCTTCATAGTTCGAAGGTTCACCGTTGTCTAACAACATGATTTCCAAGACAGGGTTGCCGTACCATTCTGGTGCAGAATGTGTCCTTGTGGACCTACGAAGTTCAGCAGCAACTTGATCTGAAGTTTCATGACCATCATCATTAACTTCCTCTCTAGTCGGTGCAGGCACCTCAGGAACATTTTCTTGAGTTGCGCCATTTTCCGGTTCAAGAGGTAATACTTCATCAAGTTCTACTTTCCTCCCACTTACTTCTTTCGAGAGAAACTCTTCTCCAGAAAGGATCCATTCTTGGCAACAAAGATCTTGCCTTCGGATCTGAGGTAGAAAGTATACCCAATAGTTTCTTTAGGGTATCCTATGAAGACGCATTTTTCCGACTTGGGTTTGAGCTTTTCAGGTTGAAGTTTCTTGACATAAGCATCGCATCCCCAAACTTTTAGAAACGACAGCTTAGGTTTCTTCCCAAACCATAATTCATATGGTGTTGTCTCAACGGATTTCGACGGAGCCCTATTTAAAGTGAATGCGGCAGTCTCTAAAGCATAGCCCCAAAATGATAGCGGTAAATAGGTAAGAGACATCATAGATCGCACCATATCTAATAGAGTGCGATTACGATGTTCGGACACACCATTACACTGAGGTGTTCCAGGCGGCGTCAGTTGTGAAACTATTCCACATTTTCTGAAGTGTGTGCCAAATTCGTGACTCAAGTATTCTCCCCCACGATCTGATCGCAAGAACTTGATTTTCCTGTCACGTTGATTCTCAACCTCACTCTGAAATTCCTTGAACTTTTCAAAGGTCTCAGACTTGTGTTTCATTAAATAGATATACCCACATCTACTCAAGTCATTAGTGAGGGTGAGAACATAATGATAGCCACCGCGAGCCTCAACACTCATTGGACCGCACACATCAGTATGTATGATTTCCAATAAGTTAGTTGCTCGCTCCATTGTTCCTGAGAACGGAGTTTTGGTCATTTTACCCATCAGGTATGGCTCGCATGTGTCAAATGATTCGTAATCAAGAGACTCTAAAAGTCCATCTGCATGGAGCTTCTTCATGCGTTTGACACCTATGTGACCAAGGCGGCAGTGCCACAAGTATGTGGGACTATCATTATCAACTTTACATCTTTTGGTATTCACACTATCAATATGTGTAGCATTACGCTCGAGATTCATTAAGAATAAACCATTCACCATTGGAGCATGACCATAAAACATATCTCTCATATAAATAGAACAACCATTATTCCCGGATTTAAATGAGTAGCCATCTCGTATTAAACGAGATCCTGATACAATGTTCATGCTCAAACTTGGCACTAAATAACAATTATTGAGGTTTAAAACTAATCACGTAGGTAAATGTAGAGGTAGCGTGCCGACGGCGATCACATCGACCTTGGAACCATTCCCGACGCGCATCGTCACCTCGTCCTTCGCCAGTCTCCGCTTATTCCGCAGCTCCTGCTTTGAGTTACAAATGTGAGCAACTGCACCAGTATCAAATATCTAGGAGCTACTACGAGTACTGGTAAGGTACACATCAATTACATGTATATCACATATACCTTTCGTGATGTCGGCCTTCTTGTCTGCTAAATATTTGGGGCAGTTCCGCTTCCAGTGACCACTTCCCTTGTAATAAAAACACTCAGTCTCGGGCTTGGGTCCATTCTTTGGCTTCTTCCCGGCAGCTTGCTTACCGGGCGCGGCAACTCCCTCGCCGTACTTCTTGAAGTTCTTCTTACCCTTGCCTTTCTTGAACTTAGTGGTTTTATTCACCATCAGCACTTGATGTTCCTTTTTGACTTCTACCTCTGCTGATTTCAGCATAGCAAATACTTCAGGAATGGTCTTTTCCATCCCCTGCATATTGAAGTTCATCACGAAGCTCTTGTAGCTCGGTGGAAGCGACTCGAGGATTCTGTCAATGACCGCGTCATCCGGGATATTAACTCCCAGCTGAGTCAAGTGGTTATGTAACCCAGACATAGTGAGTATGTGCTCACTGACAGAACTATTTTCCTCCATCTTACAGCTGAAGAACTTGTCAGAGACTTCATATCTCTCGACCCGGGCATGAGCTTGAAAAACCATTTTCAGCTCTTCGAACATCTCATATGCTCCGTGTCTCTCAAAACACTTTTGGAGCCCCAGTTCTAAGCTGTAAAGCATGCCGCACTGAACAAGGGAGTAATCATCGGAACGTGTCTGCCAAGCGTTCATAACGTCTTGTTCTGCAGGGAGAACAGGTGCTTCACCTAGCGGTGCTTGTAGGACATAATCTTTCTTGGCAGCTATGAGGATGATCCTCAGGTTCCGGACCCAGTCCGTATAGTTGCTGCCATCGTCTTTCAACTTGGTTTTCTCTAGGAACGCGTTGAAGTTGAGGACAACGTTGGCCATTTGATCTACAAGACATGTTGTAAATATTTTAGACTAAGTTCATGATAATTAAGTTCATCTAATCAAATTATTCAATGAACTCCCACTCAGATAGACATCCCTCCAGTCATCTAAGTATAGCATGATCCGAGTTAACTAGGCCGTCTCTGATCATCACGTGAGACGGACTAGTCAACGTCGGTGAACATCTTCATGTTGATCGTATCTTCTATACGACTCATGCTCGACCTTTCGGTCTTCTGTGTTCCAAGGCCATGTCTGTACATGCTAGGCTCGTCAAGTCAACCTAAGTGTTTGCATGTGTAAATCTGTCTTACACCCGTTGTATGTGAACATTGGAATCTATCACACCCGATCATCACGTGGTGCTTCGAAACAATGAACTGTCGCAACGGTGCACAGTTAGGGGGAACACTTTCTTGAAATTATTATGAGGGATCATCTTATTTACTACCATCGTTCTAAGTAAACAAGATGTAAAAACATGATAAACATCTCATGCAATCAAATAATAATAGTGACATGATATGGCCAATATCATATAGCTCCTGTGATCTCCATCTTGGGGCTCCATGATCATCTTGTCACCGGCATGACACCATGATCTCCATCATCGTGTCTCCATGAAGTTGCTTGCCAACTATTACTTCTACTACTATGGCTAACACGTTTAGCAATAAAGTAAAGTAATTTACATGGCGTTTCTCAATGACACGCAGGTCATACAAAAAATAAAGACAACTCCTATGGCTCCTGCCGGTTGTCATACTCATCGACATGCAAGTCGTGATTCCTATTACAATGGCATGAACATCACATATATATCATTCATCATTCATCACAACTTTGGCCATATCACATCACAAAACACTTGCTGCAAAAACAAGTTAGACGTCCTCTAATTGTTGTTGCAAGTTTTACGTGGCTGCAATAGGGTTCTAGCAAGAACGTTTTCTTACCTATGTGAAAGCCACAACGTGATTTGTCAACTTCTATTTACCCTTCATAAGGACCCTTTTCATCGAATCCGCTCCAACTAAAGTGGGAGAGACACACACCCGCCAGCCACCTTATGCAACTAGTGCATGTTAGTCGGTGGAACCGGTCTCACGTAAGCGTACGTGTAAGGTTGGTCCGGGCCGCTTCATCCCACAATACCGCTGAAGCAAAATAAGACTAGTAGCGGCAAGAAAGTTGACAACATCTATGCCCACAACAAATTGTGTTCTACTCGTGCAAAGAGAACTATGCATAGACCTAGCTCATGATGCCACTGTTGGGGAACGTTGCAGAAAACAAAAAAAAATTCCTACGGTTTCACCAAGATCCATCTATGAGTTCATCTAGCAACGAGTGATCGGATGCATCTACATACCTTGTAGATCGCGAGCGGAAGCGTTCAAAGAACGGGGATGAGGGAGTCGTACTCGACGTGATCCAAATCACCAGAGATCCTAGCGCCGAACGGACGGCACCTCCGCGTTCAACACACATACGGTCAGCGTGACGTCTCCTCCTTCTTGATCCAGCAAGGGGGAAGGAGAGGTTGAGGAAGATGGCTCCAGCAGCAGCACGACGGCGTGGTGGTGGTGGAGAAGCAGTACTCCGACAGGGCTTCGCCGAGCTCTACGGAGGAGGAGGTATTGGAGGGGAGAGGGAGGCGCCAGGGGCATGGGTGCGGCTGCCCTCCCTCCCCCCTCTATATATAGGGTCCCCAAGGGGGGCGCCAGCCCTGGAGATCCAATCTCCCAAGGGGGCGGCGGCCAAGGGGGTGGAGTGCCCCCCAAGGCAAGTGGGGCGCCCCCCCCCCCCCCACCCTAGGGTTCCCAACCCTAGGCGCAGGGGGAAAGCCCAAGGGGGGCGCACCAGCCCACTAGGGGCTGGTTCCCCTCCCACTTCAGCCCATGGGGCCCTCCGGGATAGGTGGCCCCACCCGGTGGACCCCCGGGACCCTTCCGGTGGTCCCGGTACAATACCGGTGACCCCAAAACTTGTCCCGATGGCCGAAATAGCACTTCCTATATATAATTCTTTACCTCCGGACCATTCCGGAACTCCTCGTGACGTCCGGAATCTCATCCGGGACTCCGAACAACTTTCGGGTTACTGCATATTCATATCCCTACAACCCTAGCATCACCGAACCTTAAGTGTGTAGACCCTACGGGTTCGGGAGACATGTAGACATGACCGAGATGGCTCTCCGGTCAATAACCAACAGCGGGATCTAGATACCCATGTTGGCTCCCACATGCTCCTCGATGATCTCATCGGATGAACCACGATGTCGAGGATTCAAGCAACCCCGTATACAATTCCCTTTGTCAATCGGTACGTTACTTGCCCGAGATTCCATCGTCGGTATCCCAATACCTCGTTCAATCTTGTTACCGGCAAGTCACTTTACTCGTACCATAATGCATGATCCCGTGACCAGACACTTGGTCACTTTGATCTCATTGTGATGATGCATTACCGAGTGGGCCCAGAGATACCTCTCCGTCATACGGAGTGACAAATCCCAGTCTTGATCCGTGTCAACCCAACAGACACTTTCGGAGAAACCTGTAGTATACCTTTATAGTCACCCAGTTACGTTGTGACATTTGGTACACCCAAAGCACTCCTACGGTATCCGGGAGTTACACGATCTCATGGTCTAAGGAAAAGATACTTGACATTGGAAAAACTCTAGCAAATGAACTATACGATCTTGTGCTATGTTTAGGATTGGGTCTTGTCCATCACATCATTCTCCTAATGATGTGATCTCGTTATCAATGACATCCTATGTCCATAGTCAGGAAACCATGACTATCTGTTGATCAACGAGCTAGTCAACTAGAGGCTTACTAGGGACATGTTGGTGTCTATTTATTCACACATGTATTACGATTTCTGGATAACACAATTATAGCATGAATAAAAGACAATTATCATGAACAAGGAAATATAATAATAATGCTTTTATTATTGCCTCTAGGGCATATTTCCAACACCTTTAGAGGCTATGAGAGAGAGAGAGAGAGAAGAAAAATGTAAGACAGAAAATATAAAAAATGGACAGAGGAAGGAGACAAACACAGAGTCCGGCGCTAGGCATAGAATCTTCGGAGACGGGCCGCGTTCCATGGGTTTGGCTTGAGTCGGTTATCCAATGCATCCCGTAGGCGGTACGCTCCACCAGTCAGGACTTGGTCAATTATGAAGGGACCTTCCCACTTGGGCTTGAGTTTGTCCTTTTTCTTGTCCGGTAGTCATAGTACTAATTCGCCAACATTGTAATTTTTGGCCCGTACTTCTCTGCTTTGGTATCTTCGAGCCTGCTGTTGATAGAATGCGGAACGGGCTTTTGCCACATCACGCTCCTCCTCCAATGTGTGCAAGCTATCCTGCCGATCGAGCTCGGCTTCTCTTTCTTCGTACATGCGCACTCGAGGTGAGTCATGAATTATGTCGCAAGGCAAAACTGTCGTTGCGCTGTACACCATAAAGAATGGTGTGTATCCGGTGGTGCGATTCGGCGTGGTCCACAGCCCCCAGAGTACAGAGTCGAGCTCCTCTACCCAATGCGTGTTAGATTCCTTGAGGGACCGCACTAATCTGGGTATAATCGAGCTTGATGCCCATGTTTTTGCACCATAGTTTTACCTCGTCAGCCGTGAAGTTCGTGCCATTATCAGTGATGATGCTGTGGGGGACGCCGTAACGGTGTAAAACCCCGGATATAAAGTCTATCACCAGTCCGGATTCGGCCGTCTTAACAGGCTTGGCTTCTATCCATTTGGTGAACTTATCCACCATGACCAGTAAGTATTTTTGCTTGTGGGTTCCACCTTTAAGGGGTCCAACCATGTCAAGCCCCCAGGCCGCGAAGGGCCAAGTAATGGGGATAGTTTGGAGGGCGGTGGGTGGCATATGGCTTTGGTTTGCAAAGAGCTGGCAACCGGTGCATCGTTGGACTAAGTCCTGAGCGTCTGCCCGGGCCGTCGGCCAATAAAAGCCCGTATGGAAGGCCTTGTTTACAAGGGACCGGGCTGCAGCGTGGTGACCGCCGAGTCCGGCGTGAATTTCAGCCAGGAGGTTCCGCCCCTCCTCTTTGGAGATGCACCTTTGAAGGATTCCGGTAGTGCTTTTCTTATAAAGCTCTCCCTCGTGGACTCTGTAGGCTTTGGATCGCCGCACTATGCAGTGTGCCTCATTTTGGTCCTCGGGGAGTTCCTGCCTAGTAAGGTAGGCGAGGAATGGTTCTGTCCACGGGGCGATGACGGCCATTATTACGTGGGCTGAGGGTGTTATTTCATTGGCAGAGCCTCCGATTGTGTCAGAATGCTCGGTGTCGAGCAGTGCAGTTGGGTCCAGGCTGTTATTGTTCGGCTCCCCTTCCCATACTACGTATGGCTTGAACAGCCTCTCCAAGAAGATGTTGGGGGGGACTACATCGCATTTTGCGCCGATGCGTGCCAGGACATCTGCCGCCTGATTATTTTCCCGGGCTATATGGTGAAATTCAAGCCCCTCGAACCGAGCTGACATTTTTAGGACGACGTTGTGGTAAGCTGCCATTTTTGGATCCTTGGCATCGAAGTCTCCATTTATTTGGGATATTGCGAGGTTCGAGTCCCCACGCACCTCTAGGCGTTGGATGCCCATGGATACTGCCATGCGGAGACCATGTAAAAGGGCCTCATATTCGGCTGCATTGTTGGAGTCCGTGTACATAATCTGTAGTACGTATTGAACTGTGTCTCCTGTGGGGGACATCAAAACGACGCCAGCCCCCAGTCCGGCCAACATCTTGGAGCCGTCGAAATGCATGATCCAATTGGAATATGTGCCATACTCTTTAGGGAGTTCCACCTCCGTCCATTCTGCGACGAAGTCGGCCAAGACTTGCGACTTGATGGCTCGTCGTGGCTTATAAGTTATGTTGAACGGGAGGAGCTCAATGGCCCATTTTGCAATCCGGCCCGTTGCGTCACGGTTGTTTATAATATCGTTAAGTGGTACTTCCGAGGCTACTGTTATTGAACACTCTTGAAAGTAGTGTCGTAGCTTCCGGGACGCCATGAATACCGCGTACGCAATCTTTTGATAATGCGGGTACCGTGATTTGCAGGGAGTCAGGACGGTGGACACATAATAGACCGGCTTTTGAAGAGGGAATTTGTGTCCGTTCGCTTCTCGTTCGACGACGAGCACTGCGCTTATAACCTGATGTGTTGCTGCAATGTATAATAGCATTGGTTCGCCAATGTTTGGCGCGGCCAGGACTGGGTTTGTTGCCAATATCGCTTTTATTTCGTCGAATCCGGCCGTGGCTGCATCCGTCCATTTGAAGTGTTCGGTGCGCCGAAGGAGGAGGTAAAGGGGTAGGGCCTTTTCTCCCAAGCAGGAGATAAAGCGGCTTAGAGCCGCCACACATCCGGTTAACTTTTGTATTTGTTTGAGGTCCTTTGGGATATCCAGTTGCGATAGAGCTCGGATCTTGGCTGGATTTGCTTCAATTCCTCTACCGGATACAATGAAGCCCAAGAGCTTTCCGGCTGGAACGCCGAAAACGCATTTTTCCGGGTTGAGCTTGATGTCGTATGTTCGGAGGTTATCAAATGTGAGCCTCAAGACGTCTACTAGAGATTCAACATGTCTTGTTTTGACGACCACATCATCTACATATGTCTCCACTGTTTTGCCGATCTGGCTTGCCAGACATGTCTGAATCATGCGCTGATATGTTGCGCCGGCGTTTTTGAGCCCGAAGGGCATCGTGTTGAAGCAGAATGGCCCGTATGGTGTGATAAATGCCGTTGCGGCTTGGTCTGGTTCTGCCATCTTGATTTGATGGTAGGCAGAATATGCGTTGAGGAAACACAACGAATCGTGTCCTGCGGTAGCGTCGATAATTTGGTCGATGCGGGGGAGGGGAAGGGATCCTTTGGGCAAGCCTTGTTAAGGTCTTTAAAATCAACACACAGGCGCCAGGATTTGTCCTTCTTTGGTACCATCACCAGGTTTGCTAGCTAGTCCGGATGTTTTATATCTCTGATGAATCCGGCCTCCAATAGCTTTGCTAGCTCCTCTCCCATGGCCTATCTCTTAGGTTCGGAAAAACACCAAAGAGCCTGTTTGACAGGTTTGAATCCTGTTTGGATATTTAAGCTGTGCTCGGCCAGCCTGCGTGGGATTCCTGGCATGTCTGAAGGGTGCCAGGCGAAAATGTCCCAGTTCTCTTGTAGGAACTCTCGCAATGCGGCGTCGACATCAGGGTTTAAATGTGCCCCAATGGAAGCTGTTTTATTGGGGTCCGTTGGATGGACTTGGAATTTGACTATTTCGTCCGCCGGTTTAAAGGAGGTGGACTTGGATCTTTTGTCGAGTACCACATCGTCCTTATTCACCGTAGAGCGCGGCACAGTCAGCTCCTTAGCCGCTAGGGCTTCGGATAGTGCCTCGAGGGCCAGTGCGGTTGTCTTATTTTCGGCGCGGAGTGCTATGTCCGGATCACTAGCGAGAGTGATGATCCCGTTAGGCCCGGGCATCTTGAGCTTCATGTACCCGTAATGGGGTATTGCTTGGAAGATTGTAAATGCTTCCCGCCCTAGCAGAGCGTGATAACCGCTGCTGAACGAAGCCACCTGGAACGTGACCTCTTCGGACCTGTAATTATCTGGCATGCCGAACACCACGTCTAGTGTGATTTTTCCTGTACAGCGTGCTTCCCGACTGAGGATTATTTCTCTAAAGGTTGTGCTGCTTCGCTCAATGCAGTTCCAGTCTATTTCCATTTTTTAAAGAGTCTCCTCGTAAATGAGGTTCAATCCGCTACCGCCGTCCATGAGTACCTTGGTAAGACGAAAGCCGTCCACTATTGGACTGAGGACCAATGCAGCTGGTGCTCGGGCTGTTTGGAATTTAGGTTCATCACTGGCTTTAAAGGTAATAGCCGTGTCACTCCATGGGTTTATTGTTGCTACTTGGTAGACTTCGGCAAGGCTGCGAAGTGTCCTTTTTCGCATATTATTTGATGCGAAAGTCTCGAAGACTGTTAATACCGTATTGGTGTCTCTGGGGTGGCTTTCTGTGGCCTCCGAAATTAGGAGATTTTCGCCAATTTTGGCCACCTGCCGGAGTATCCAACATGCTCTAAGGCTGTGAGTTGGTGTGGCATCCTCTGTACTGTGAATTTTACAGGGTCCATTAAGCCATCCTTCTAGTACGGTTCCATGCCCTGTAGAGGGTTTTTGCTTTTTAGTGCTTGACCCGGGTGATTGGTGATGATGCACCCTTTTATTTCGGACTGAGTTTGTATTCAGAGCCGGATTGTCCCAAAATTTTATTTCGGTTTTCCAGGCGCTTTCCATCGCACAGTACTTTCGTACGATGGACGCCAAGTCAGCGAAGCATGTAATATCACGGCGACTTATGGCGTTGAGTATTCCCTTGTCTGTGCAATTATTGAAGAAGATTGAGATTGCATCTTCCTCACGGCAGTACCTTAGCCTGTTCTTAACTAAGAGGAATCTGGCCCAGTAATGATGTACTGTTTCGTCGGGGTCTTGCCTGATTTTGGATAGATCGCATATGTTGGGGTGGGTGGTTGGAATTAAATCTGAAGCCTCACCCCATCTAAGGCTCAGGGCCGAGGAATTTCCGAACTCGAAAATTTGGATTCCTGTATGTTGTCTAATGAATCCAGCCCGTCGCCTAACTCTAAGTTCAGGTCTTGAGTGATATCCTCCCCTCCGCGGGTATCCGGCTTGGAGGGATCGGGAATCCGGACGTAGCGAGTCCTTAAGATAGATGAAGAGTCGCCGCACTATCCCTCTACCACGGGAACGTGATGGGTGACTTGGGGAGAGTTAATCTCTCTCAGATCGGTTTTAGGCCCGATCTGGTCGTAATCCGTAGCGACTCCCAGGGCGGCGAAGCGATCCAAGAGCTCGTTTATGGAAGAAAACTTCATTGGATCTAACTGCTCGGCAAGTTCAGAGCTGACATGAAGATTGTTTTTGATGGCTCGAGAGGTCATCGTCGGCGCAGAAGCCGAACAGGCGGTCATAAGAAAACCACCTAGCCGGAGGGTTTGGCCGACAGCCAAAGCTCCCTTAGCAACGGTGCCGTCTTTAAAGACGGGGCGAGGCATCCTTCCTGATGGCGACGACACAGAGGAACTCTCAATGAAAGCACCAATGTCGGTGTCAAAACCGGCGGATCTCGGGTAGGGGGTCCCGATCTGTGCGTCTAGGCCGGATGGTAACAGGAGGCAGGGGACACGATGTTTTACCCAGGTTCGGGCCCTCTCGATGGAGGTAAAACCCTACGTCCTGCTTGATTAATATTGATGATATGGGTAGTACAAGAGTAGATCTACCACGAGATCGAAGAGGCTAAACCCTAGAAGCTAGCCTATGGTATGATTGTTGATGTGTATGTTGTCCTACGGACTAGAACCCTCCGGTTTATATAGACACCGGGTAGGGTTAGGGTTACACAAAGTCGGTTACAATGATAGGAGATCTTCATATCCGTATCGCCAAGCTTGCCTTCCACGCCAAGGAAAGTCCCTTCCGGACACGGGACGGAGTCTTCAATCTTGCATCTTCATAGTCCAGGAGTCCGGCTGAAGGTATAGTCCGGCCATCCGAACACCCCCTAATCCAGGACTCCCTCACTCGATCTCCATTGTCTCTGCATCATAGGCGCAACTCCACCCCATCTATGCCCTTGATGTCTCCCCCAGTGACATCTCCCCCCTCCTAGCATCATGTCTCCCACCTCAGCTCACACTCGCAGCGCCCTTGCGAAGGTGGAACAAGAGATAGTGCCCGTGATGGGTGCCACTCCTACTCCCTCACATATGGGCGATGCCACTGCCTGTTGCTCTCACATATGGCCGATGTCCTGGAATTGCACATGGTTTAGTAATAGCTGAATAAGAGTATCGATTCCACGAAGAGATGAGGAAATGGTCTTTTGCCCTTTATTGAGGTTTATCAGAATGGGGTTGGAAATATTGCAAGTGTGTGAAGGCGAGAATTAGAGCTGCAATAGGGATACATAAATGTTCTCATGGAGTCCGGATTACCCACTAGTACTTATACTTAATTGTTGTAAACACAATATTGGGTTCACATACTTAATCCGTGTTACATGTGTATTGTGTGGGCGGATCCAATAGCTAGATAACATTTACCATTATAGAATCTTTGCAATTTGAACCGACTCAAGATAGCTGCGTTGACATGCAAAGGAGAAAACAACATTGCAAAGTCGGCACAAAATTTGTTAATCGGAACATTCAATTGAAGCCTGAAGTGCACAACTTCTAGTTCTTATTCTCCATTACTGTCACCACAATTTCAATTCATACACTCAAGTGATCATGCCTTGTTACATATCGGTCCATGTCACGATGGCGAGTGTGTGTCGTCCGCCACAGGCAACGTAGTTCGCTTGCCATAGCCCTTCGGAGCTGGTGCTGGTCTTTGGTGGCGGCAAGTTTATGGGCACTTCCATTGGGTGACCCGTAGTCACCTTCCTACCGTCGCCTAGACGGCCATGATCGCCCCTCCCATACTGCAAACAAAGAAAGGGAAAAAGGATGAGCATAAATAAAGCTCATTAATAAAGAAATCCACTGGTTACAGACAGTTATGTACTCACTCCTTTTCGGTTTATAGGGCTCAATGTAAAAATCTCACCAACCAAGGTAGATGGTAAGTGGTGAAATACTTTTTGTAGTTTGCAAAAGCACCAATTAATGCTCTTGTTTTCTTTAGAAAAATATGTTTACCAATGCATTGGTCAATTTTCTCTTAATACCTGCATGCAATGATTTAATGCACCTTGGATCTGAACATGTGATGAGGAACAACCAAATTGAGCCTTATAAGATGAAAAAACTAAAATTTTAAGATAAACCTTATAAACCGGAAAGGAAGGAGTACTATTCAAATGTTCCTACAAGAGAAGGGCTTATCAGCAAACATTATTGGCATTGTCAGCAATATGACCTTTCAAAGCTAAAGAAAACTGTGGGGTTTCTAACAAACATGGTAAAGAAAATAATTTTAAAAGCATACACGTTTTGCTCTTTACTCCCTCCGTAAACTAATATAAGAGCGTTTAGATTACAAACGCTCTTATATTAGTTTAAGGAGGGAGTAGTACCTAACCTAAGCAGTACTAACTTGTGACACAGGTGATAATCATACAACTTTTTCCGAAAAGGAGGATTACCCCGGCCTCTGGATATCACATGAATCATGATGTTTTCAAAGCATATCTATGACCCTGAGAATATGAAAATTCCTCAAGCAATTCATATTACTAGTGCAGATAGTTGCTTCATACGAGGAGGATTTGTGGCTCTCATAGCATTAAAAAATATATCAGGAAATTTCAAAAAATTCTGAAATTTTGGAATATCAAACTTGCGTGCACATTGTACACCCATATTCAGTTTCGCGGGGAATGGACGCCCATGGTAATCTCGGTAAAAAAGTCAAAAAATTCCTATGTATAGGGGAAAAAATTGGATGGATTGTATGTCGGACCGTATTTCCTTTGCCACGGATACTACCACGGGCGCCCATTCCCCACGAAACGGAATACGGGTGTACAACGGGCACCCAGGTTTGATATCCCAAAATTTCAGAATTTTTTGAAATTCTCTGATATATTTTTTTAATGCTATACTCATATATGGGTGTGTGGCACCTGAGAGCTGCAATGCATTATCTTCTTGCGATGCCTATAATAGAGGTACCCATTTCGACTGGTTACAATGGTCAGTGAAACAATATCAACTAATAACAATGCTTATACCATATTTTGTCTGTCCTAGTTCTGATAAACCCAAAATAGCTTTAAAACTATGTTTAATTTATTTTATCTGCATAGCTAACACCTCCAAAAGTTGCTTATTCTAGCTGACATATCCAAAAAGATATTTACAAGTAGTGCATGTAAGCAACTCCAAATTTTCTACTTACAGAGAATATTCGGCCATCACTGGTTAGCACAACCGAATGGGTCCCTCCACATGATACCTGCAAGCATTTAGAAGAGTGAACTCAGGTGCTGAACTTGGAAACAAACCTCAGTCAGACGCTTATAGGCGACAGACAATCAAGAAATTCAATACAACATTTCAGGCCCATGTTAAACTACCTGAACAATATCCTCTCCAGCTAGAAGCTGAACCTTTAGCGGCACCATGTGACTGCTCTTGTCATCCCCAAAGCCGAGCCTCCCATGTTCTCCTCTTCCCCAAGCATATACCTGCAGAGACCGCCAAACAGATGATTGTGCCAAAGCATATTCAAGCTCGTGTTCGAGCAGTACACATATGGAAAATGGTTAGTTCCAACTAAGAGTTCAAAATACATTTTCCTTCATCAGTTTAACAATCACGAATTTGGAACTGGACTCATTTCTTCTAATTTATGCATAGCAATTACCAAAATACATTTGTTTCAAACCTAGAAGATTCGCAATTGCCCATTGAACAAAACTTCAGAATAGTAAATACATGCTTCCTAAATTTAGTTTTCAACTGATATATTCACTATGTCAATTCGCTGTTATTTCTTAGCCTTCTTGCTCTGATGGCAGTACCACACCAAATGACAGTTGCATTGTGCTTCTCTTCTCATCATTATTCCAGTGGTCACAACTAATAGCTTCCTGCATCCATACACATTTGCATGTCCGCCCTACTATTTATGCAGAAAATTTGGAACGAACTAGGTGTGACCTAACTGAGCAGCCAACATTGAGCCAGTCAGTTATTTGCATGTCCGCCAACATTGAGCCAACAGATGAGCTCAACTTCTTCAAAGCTCAAGTCTAGTTAGCTTTATATCTTTGCCGGAGTTTCTTATGAACATATTTTGATCATGAATAGAAGGAATAACAAACTTGTCAGATTATATTGATTCTCAAGCCCATTAAAAGTTATGACATGAATGTTCTCGGTCAAGAACTATCTGGAATCAATCAACCTTCTCTATTCTTCTATTGCTATACATGCTAGTGTATAGGGAGAGATCAGGTGCTCCAGTGCCTTAGATGCTCCGGTGATACGAGCTATCGGAAGCCATTGGATCTCAGATCCGAATGCTCCTAGGGGACTTTGAACATTTCTCAAAAAAGCCCTTCGAAAGTCTGAGAATCGTGTGCAAGTGTAGTAGCCCCCCAGATGTCATTGGATCTGAGATCCGACGGCCCGGAAGCTTGTATCACCTACGACGCTGGAGCACCTGATATTCCCCCTGGTGTATATGGGCCGCACACGCACACCTCAAGATGGACGATAGATATCTATAATCCACATGCTGACAAACACTCTTTTGTTCCTGACCCCTTCATTATGCAATCAGCTATTTTTCCGCGGAAGTAACATGGATTAGCTTCAGTGTTCCCTCGTCAAGCCTCTCTTTTATGAAAAAAGGGATCTACACATGCTTTGTTCGGTCATGCCGAACTAGATAATTTGCAATGTTGATTGCTGACTTGTTAGAGCAAGTCTAGCAAACCCCGCATAACGCGCGAACCCGCATAATTCCGGCGAGTATACAGGCTCGGCCCAATTTTCTGGCCAGAACAGAGCCCGTATACTCGTCCGGCCCGTAAATATTTTTGCCGCAGCCCGCAAACGAGCCCGTATACTCGTCCGGCCCGTAAATATTTTTGCCGCAGCCCGCAAACGTTACCCCTGAAGCAGTATAACTACGGGTTTGCGGGGCAGATGCGGGTCGAAACCCTATCAGCCGCGTTTCCCCCGATTCCCCACCACGCCGCTCGATTTCTCGCCGCCGGCAAGCCTACAAAAGCCATGGACAGCTCTAGGGATGAGGCGGAGTGCCGCCGCCATGCCAGATCTGACGCCACGCGCAAGCGAGGGGCGCGTCGGTGGCTCAACCCTTGTAGCCGGCCGCCGCCGGCGTTCGACCGCCGCGAGCTAGACGAGTTCGATCGCGAGCTCGCCCGCCGCCGTCACGCCACCTCCGGCTCCTGGTCCGCGGGGAGCTCATCCGCGGGCGCATCGAGCTCGCAGCTCATTCCGGTGAAGAAGGAACCGAAGGAGGAGCTCTCACCTCGCGTCGTAGAGCCCGATGCGCCGCCGCGCCGAGGCGTCATCGGGCCCGAGGACTACCTCCCCCCGAGGCATGAGGAGCTCCTCGAGCGCGTCGTCATCGAGCAGTCGGCGAGGGAGCAAGAGGAGATGGAAGAGCGCATCCGGCGCGAGCTCGAGTACAAGCGGCTCTTCCTCCAAACGGGCGTCGCCGCGTCGCAGGCGCACGCGTCCAAGGAGGCTGACCTATGACTGATGAGAAGGCGGAGCAGGCGAAGTTCTACATCGACCTCGACTCCTCCGATCCGATTGAGCGCCGCTGCTGGGCAGCTACTGCACAAGCTCCGGTGAGCTCAATTTTGTGTAGTGATACGGTAGCGTAGGCCCGGTCTAGCTCCGGCAAACTTATATGTATGCATGCTGTGTATGAACTTATGTGAAGAAGAACTAACTATGTGAAGAACTATCTATGCGAGCGAGCTCCGGCAAGCTTTTCCTTAAATTTCTCATGCAAAACGAGTTTTTAAAATTTTACGGGTTTGGATACAGTTTCTGTTCTGCCGCGGTGATTTTGAGCCTGCATTAAGGCCCCCGTGCGAACTGTACAGTTTACAGTTCGGCGAAATGTGGGGTCTGCTAGAGATGCTCATATCACACCAGAGCTTCAATGGTCCTCTCTTTAGTAGCCTTAACTCTGATATGAGGCCTTTCATCCACAGTATCTCGCACAAACAAAAAGACATTGCTCTATATTCTGCTTCAGTTGTAGATCAGGAGACCACCGGCTGCTTCATCCTCCTCGCGGGTTTACTCCAACAAAGACACAAAAGCCAAATGTTGACCTTCTGGCATCAATGCAACTAGCCCAATCAGCATCACAGTAGCCCTCTACATTTAAGTGCCCACTGGCCTTAAACAATAGACCTCTTCCATGACTCCCTTTTAGATAGGGCAATATATAATGTGCTGACTTCTTGGGCCATGCATGTAGCGGATGACCACACTCACTGCATAGGATGTCAGGTATCGTCTGGCACAAAAAGATGAGCCAGACTACAAGCCATTTGTAGTTCTCCCTACAATTGGACTTCCAGATCGTGCATACAATTGATGATTTGGCTCGATAGGAGTTGAAACAGCTCAACACCCAAGTATTCATGCACCACTAAGAAGGTCCAAGACATACTTCGGCTGCAAGAGAACTATCCCTTTCGAGGATGTTGCAATTTCCACTACCTAGAAAATACCTCTGTTGGCCAAGGTCCTTAATCTCAAACTCTTTGCTTAACGTCTGCTTTAATTGTGACGTCTCAACAGTATCACCCCTTATAACAATGATATCATCCGCATATACTGCAAGAACTGTGATATGCCTGCCGGAGTTGCGCTGTAACTATCCCATACCACACATAGCACAATGAAATTGATCAAACCATGCCCATGGAGATTGCTTAAGCCCGTACAATGACTTTCTCAACCTAAGGAACTTTCAATGAGTTTGAGATGTACCAAAACCAGGTGGAATTTTCATGTACACTTCCTCATGAAGATCACCATGAAAAAAAAAGCATTTTTCACATCGAGCTGGTATGAAGGCCAACCCAAATTTGCTGCACGTGATATCAAAGTTTTCAGGGTACTCCTCTTTGCCACAGGTGCAATGGTCTCATCATAGTCAATTTCATAGGTTTGGCTATAACCCTTTGCAACAAGTCTGGCCTTATGTCTCTCCATCTTACCATTTGACTCTTGCTTCGCAGTGTAGACCCATTTGCAATTACCTGCCTTTTCCCTTTTGGAAGCTCTACAAGCTCCCATGTATTATTCTTCTAAAGGGCTGGCATCTCCATCATCGCTTCATCCCACTCAGGATCTTGCGTTGCTGCTCTCCAATCAGTTGGGATTACTGACGATTGTTAGGAGGCAATGAAGGCTCTATACCTAGGTGACGGTGAGTCATATGACGCATAGTTTTCACTTTTCAGTACAATGCTCAAAACCATACCTTCCAAGAGGATTTCCTGCCCCAGCTCATGGTTCTTTCCTCAAGGCAATAGGCACATTCATTCAATCATCTATGACACGCAACTGACTCTTAGATGAGTCCACTTCATCAAGTACTGGAATCTAATGTCGCTGATGTTGCTCCCCCTGCAATTGGACCTCGCCAACTACTGGAATTTGTTGTTCATGTTGCAATTTTATCCTTGCATACGCCACTAAATTTGACTCCTCATTGGGCTTTCTCCATCTCTTCATTCATAGTTTTCTTCTTGCATACACCCTCAAAGTTTCTTCCTCGTTTGACTTTTTGAATCTTTCCTCACCCATACGACATGGAAGTGTGCCAATCACAACTCTCGATGGTTTCTCTTTCTCCACCGGCATTGCTGCAGCTTCATCCTCTCGGCCGCCGCCACCTCCGTACTTCCTACTCTTGCTTCTATCCGACCACCAGGACCTAGTGAAAGGACAAGTGCTCCCTGGGTGATTTTGGTAATTAATGTCAACATATCTCTTGTTGGACTAATGCTTTCATCTAGTATGCTTCAGATAAGTTCAACAATGGAGTGGCATGGACTAGAGGATGTGGAACCCTTTCAAGATGATAAGGACAAAGGATTGGCTCAAGCTCAAAGCTCAGGACTCTACATTTTTCATTTTAGTGATCCAAGATCATATTGAGTCCATAGGAAAGCCAATACTATTAAGAGGGGGTGAGGTGTTGCTTAATGGCTTGCTTGCTCAAAGTGCTTAGTGATATGCTCCACAGTCCTCAACCACTTTCTCACATCCACATATGTCCCAAACCAAAAGTCAAACTCGGCCCCACCGAAATTTTCTATCCGGCGCCACCGAGTTCTTTTGACATAGCCACTGCCAGAAACCCTAATCAATTTGGTCTCACCGATAGGGATCTCGGTCTCACCGAGATGGGCTTGCAAACTCTCTGTTGCCTATTGCATTAATTTCGGTCCCACCGAAATATGAAATTGGTCCCACCGAGTTTGCTTGGCCAACTCTCTGTTTAGCTTATTACCAAAATCGGTCCCATCGAGTTTGTGTAATCGGTCCAACCGAGATGAGGCTTTACCCTAACCCTAGCACATCGGTCCCACCGAGTTGATCATGTTGGTCCCACCGAAATGACTAACGGTCACATTATGAACCAAATCGATCTGACCGAGTCTTATGATTCGGTCCCACCGAGTTTGGTGATTTATGTGTAACAGTTAGATTTTGTGTGAAGGCTATATATACCCCTCCACCCACTCTTCATTCGAAGAGAGAGCCATCAGGATATGCCTACACTTCCAACATACATTTTCTGAGAGAGAACCACCTACACTTGTGTTGAGGTCAAGTTATTCCATTCCAACCACATAAATCTTGATCTCTAGCCTTTCCCAAGTTGCTTTCCACTCAAATCATCTTTCTACCAAATCCAATCCCATGAGAGAGAGCTGTGTTGGGGAGACTATCATTTGAAGCACAAGAGTAAGGAGTTCATCATCAACACACCATCTATTAACTTTTGGAGAGTGGTGTCTCCTAGATTGGTTAGGTGTCACTTGGAGCCTTCGTCAAGATTGTGGAGTTGAACCAAGGAGTTTGTACGGGCAAGGAGATCGCCTACTTCGTGAAGATCTACCCTAGTGAGGCAAGTCCTTCGTGGGCGATGGCCATGGTGGGATAGACAAGGTTGCTTCTTCGTGAACCCTTCGTGGGTGGAGCCCTCCGTGGACTCGCGCAACCGTTACCCTTCGTGGATTGAAGTCTCCATCAACGTGGATGTACGATAGCACCACCTATCGGAACCACGCCAAAAATCTCCGTGTCTCCAATTGCGTTTGCACACTCAAAATCCCATCCCTTTACATTCTTGCAACTTGCATGATTTACTTTCCGCTGCTCATATACTCTTGTCATGCTTGCTTGATATGTATTGTGAATGTTTGAACTTGTGCTAAAACCCCACTTCAACTTAAAGAATTTAAAAACTGCAACTTTTCTTGCTAAGAGTCTATTCACCCCCCCCCCCCCCCCTCTAGACACCTCTTCTCGATCCTTTCACCTAGCATCGCTGCCAACTGCCAAGACAAAGTGCTGCCGTCTCCTCTGGCAGACCCACTCTCGCACACTGCCGGCCGCCGGCTCCATTCCTGCACAACTACTCCGCCTGGGCCTGTTGGCCTTTTCCCGGAGCTTGTTCCCCGCTGCGCTGACACCCTGGGCGCCCGGAGCTCCACCCCATGCTGCTGATTCACCACGGGCGACCTGCAGACCCAACATCTTCTCCCACCTGTGCTCTGACACAATCTTGTCGTTCAGGAAATATCTAGAATCAGTCAAGAGTCAACCTTCTCCATTCTTCTCTCTTCCTTTACATACTAATGTATATGGGCCACATGGGCCAGGTAACACACACACACACACACACTCACACCAGCCAACAGTGGACAACACCCTTCATGAACAATCCTATTATGCAAGAACTAGTACGCGAGAACAGTTTGTTGCTCCCTATAGCCGTGTCGTCTTTCACCAACATAAAATAAAATAGAACTGTGTCAAAACTGGCGGTTCGGTCAGAGAACAACAAAGCCTTTCAGTCCCAAACATATTGGCATAGGGTAGAGTTGAAACCCATAAGATCTCAAAACATGGTTCCGACACGTGGATAGCTAACTTCCACGCACCCATGTCCATGGCTGGTTCTTTGGTGTTATTCCAGTCTTTCAGGCCTCTCTTTACGGACCCACCCATGTGAAGTTTGGTCTACCCCGATCTCTCTTGACATTATCAGAATGCTTTATCCTTCCGTTATGCACCGGCGGTTCGGTTAGAGTAAATAAATTTTATCATATGATGATAAACCAGTTTACAGAAAGAAAGAAAAAAGGAAATACCTCTCCTTCTTTAGTTAATGCGGCTGAATGCCAACCTCCAGCAGCAATGTCAACCTGCAAATAGATGTGGAAAATATAAAACAAGAAACAGAAACAGGACTTTTAGGATTCATAGGCCTGGTAAGGAAAATATGTGTGCAAAAGTATTTGTGATTTATCAGCATCTAGTGGTAGCCTGGTAGGCCATAATCAATATGAAATTATTTACATAGGCAACATCGAACAAATGCACAAAAATGGCAGAAATTCAACGATTAGTACCAGAGGTGCTATATGCTTAACTTACTGCGGGTCAACATGAATTAACCTGGGATCCAACGGACCAACTTTTTTTTTCTTTTGCTCAGCTAGAGTCTAACCAAGCCTTGAACCAGGCTTGTTAGGTAATGTCTTCATACACCTCATTAGTGTTCAACTTGATTTAGAAAGGATGTCAGAAATAAGAAGCAACAATCCAGTGTGGCTCACCAATGAGAGGTTAGATAGCCCTTCAACACGGATCGGTTGTGATCTCGGTTGGGTATCTCCAATCCCCAGCTGGCCATATTCATTATTACCCCATGCCCACAAGATTCCGTCTACTGACAGTGCCAAATTATGGAATGCCCCTACAGCAATCATGCTCACTTGTTCAAGCCCTTGCACACGTACTGGCGTAGATATTTTTTTGCT
Organism: Triticum monococcum; assembly: GCA_034509565.1. NCBI lineage: Eukaryota > Viridiplantae > Streptophyta > Magnoliopsida > Poales > Poaceae > Triticum > Triticum monococcum. The sequence goes on from CM067847.1 coordinate 346,208,243, forward strand.
GAAAAGAAGACTAACATCGTCAATACTATGATACAAGGACAAACACACCAAAAATATAAAAATGATTGATGATTTCAGTTGAAGTCACAGGCGCCATACATATCACCCGGAGGCCACGGTTGTCCCCATGTCCAGACATGGCCTTCTTGTGTCAAAACCACTGAGTGAGTCCCCCCCGCAGCTACCTAGAGTCAATGAAAGAAAACAGTAAAGCAGAAGTTAATGATGTTGAATGGAAAGCAGGAGTGCAGGACTGAAAAATTCTAGCATCATTTTACTAGAACATCAGTATTTCATTTGGACATGACACACTGTAACAGTTCTAACAAAAAGTTATCCTATGTGTTCTCCCAGCCTAACACAAGTTAGCAACAAGTATGCTGGTGTTGACAGTAAGATGCAAAAAATTGCTAGTCACAATCCTTAAAACATCCATAAAAATGACTAAAATCCCAAGAACATTGGGACTGGTGCAAGTAGTACATGATAGGAATCTGATTCCATTCCACTCACTTGCCGAACTTTGAGCTTGAGAGCGCATCGCTGTGGGATGGGGATGTCCCTCCTGAGTGCCCTTGTGCCATCTTCCTTCCTCTCAGGCTCCTCCCCGCACTGCCCATATTCGTTGCCCCCTGGAACATGGGCGCACATGTCATGTAATCAACCAATTCCGAAAAGAAAAAACCAGCCAAGAAACCGAGTTCCCTTACCCCAAGCGTAAGCCCGGCCCTTGTCGTCCACCGCGAGGCAATGCCACCCGCCGATCGCTGCCTGGCACCAAAACCCAATGACACACGCATTACAAAAGAAGCGAATCGCATTTCAAAAGAGTGATCATGCGCTCACCTGCACGATCTTGACCCCGATGAGGGCGTCGACATGCGCCGGGGAGCTCTCTGTCTTGGTCTCCGGCGGGTGCCCGAGCGTTCCCCGCTGATTCCACCCCCAAGTGAAGAGCTGCAGAGAAACGGCGGCCGCCAGCGAGAAACCACATCAAAACAAACACTGTACTGTATAGAAAGGAAAGGAGTGCAAGAAGGAAGCGGGGCAATGGAAGCGTACGCTGCCGTCGTCGCATATGGCGAGGGAGTTGCGGCTGCCGGCTACGACGGCGGAGACGGCGTACGCATCCAGAGCGCCGATGCAGCGGGCCCAGTCCTTCTCGTCGCACCGGCCCATGCCCAGCTGCCCGTCTTCCCCCGAACCCCTGCAAAACCCAACGAAATCAGGCGCCACATCTCAGGGACAGAGCGGCCGGAGGGGGCGAGCGAGGAGGCATCACCATGCGAGGACGGCTACGGGGCGGGAAGGCGGCGCCATATGGGGTGGGGGGGAGGGGGGAGGGGCGGCTCGGTGTCTGAGGTGGCCGGGAAGCGGTGGGGAGATAGCGAAACCGCAGCGGCAAAACAAGAATGCAGCGCTGGAGGCTGCTTTTGTTGCGGCCCTGTCCGGGAGGGGAGGTGGGATTGGGGTGGGTGAGGAGGTGAGGGCGCCTACCTTTTGCGCGTGTCTTGTGTGGGTTTTGTGCTCCGCGCAATAGGGTTTTGGAGGCGGGGAGGCGGTGGATTCCACGTCACCTCCCGGTGAGTCACTCAATTTATCCAAGGTTGCCCCGCATGCTGCTCTTCGATCGCGTCAGGTCAACTGTACTGCGCGACCTCAAACAGACATCCGTTTTGACTGGAATTTTTCAAAAAAAAAAATCCATTTTAACTGGATTCTGTCTATTTGGGTTTTTTTGAGACAACCTCGCGAAGTTCTTTATTAATCCGTCACCACAGTTACAGGGACGAACGAGAGATTCCCGAGATGTCCTAACCAAACATAGCGGCCACCACCGAGATTAAGAGCATGCTTCGCTAAGTTGTGAGCTTCGACATTCGAACTTCTAAACTCATGACTAAAATTACAGAAATCGAAAGACATAGGATGATCTATTATTTCATGAATAATTGCTCCATAGCTCGCTGCATTTTCCTTCTTGACGTCCTCGACCACCCCCTTGCAGTCCGATGCTACATGGATCCTCCGAAGATGGAGGTCCTCCGAGAGAGCCAATGCTTCCCTTATCGCCAGCGCCTCGAGGGTTTGTGGATCAGCGATATGTTTGAAAAAAAAAGTCGAGGCTCCCAAGAAGGCCCCTTCTTGATCCCTGCATATGGCGCCAACAGCACCATAGCCCCGTCGAGATACAGCGGCATCGACATTTACCTTTGCGGCTCCTTCGCGTGGTTTTACTCAACGAGTAGACCTCCCTGTTGCCACACCCCTTGGTTTCTGGTGCACGTGATTCATAAACCGGAGATCACCCAAGTAGTTGTTGATGAATCCGTTGATGGAGTGCGGCGTCTGGTAAATGTCTTCGTGAATAGCCTTCCGTCGAGCTTTCCAGAATGCCCAAAGAGTTACAATAAGCCTTTGAAACAGATATGCAGGTAATATTGCATGTAACTCAAAAAGCCAGTCCTTGGCTTTGTCCTCCGTTCGCTCAACCATTGGTTCTAGGAGATCCTCCGGGGCAAGCGCCCAAACAGCAGCAGCCAATGGACATTTTAGCAATGCGTGCTTCCATGTGTCTCTTCCCCCACATAGCAGGCATGTGTCTTCTGTTGTCATGTGTCCATGTTTTAGGACCTCTCCGCATGGCATAGAATGTCTAGCAAGGTGCCAGACAAACATCCTCAGTTTGGATGGGACCTGGATATGCCATATCATGCTCCACTTGTTGCTGTTAGCCTATTCGAACGAGGACCCCCCCCCCTCTTTCTGTAACCACGCTTCTCGATTCATCTTAGTCCGCAAGACCATCTGATACACGGACCGAACACTGAAATTGCCTCGTGTCTCTTCATGCCAAGCCCAAAAGTCGGCAACTCTACATGTGCATAGAGGACTACATAAGGTCTTCAGAATCTCAACAGCATCAAAAGGTGTAAAGATAGACCTTATGTAGTCATCATTCCATGACGCCATTGGTGCATGGATCAACTGCGCCACCCTAGTGGGGGGTTCGTAATTAGTGATGTGATGGGCCTCTTATAACTATCCATAGGGATCCAGTTATGCAGCCAAATATCTGTAGTATCCCCATCCCCAATCCTTCGAACAATCCCCTGTGCTAGGATATCTCGACCGTCGAGTATTGCTCTCCAAATTTGAGAAGGGTGAGAACCAAGCTCCGCATCCAGCAAAGTGTTTTGTGGGAAATATATCGCTTTCAGCATACGTGAGCTGAGAGATGACTCTTCTGTCAAAATCCTCCACGCTTGACGTGCTAGCAATGCCAAATTGAAGATCTCCAAGTCACGGAAGCCCAGCCCTCCCAAATGTTTAGGTATGGTCATGACATCCCGCGCCACCCATCTTGGCTTTCTCCTTCCTTGCTTGCTACCCCGCCAGAATTGCCTTATGATGGAGGTTATATTTTCGCACAGCCCCCTCGGCAACCTGAAGCACGACATAGAATAGACTGGTATAGCCTGTGCTACAGACTTGATCAAAATCTCTTTTACCTGCCGATGATAGGAGCTTCTCCATCCATCCCTTTATCTTTTCCCAAACACGGTCCCTTAAATATTTGAATGTACCGTTCTTCGAGTGGCCGACATCAGTAGGCATGCCCAAGTAGCAATCACTCAAAGATTCATTTTGTACCTGCAAATTGTTCTTGACAATATCCCTTACAGGTCCTAGACATCCTTTGCTGAAAAAATTGAGGACTTCTCATTATTAATCCTTTGCCCCGATACACTACAATAAGTAGTTAGCAGGTTTGACACCACTAAAGATCCCTCCCCACTCGCCTTGAAAAGTAGCAGGCTGTCATCTGCAAACAAAAGGTGGTTAACGGTAGGAGCCGTTGGGGCCACCTGAATACCTGCCAATGATGACTGAGAACTGGTTTTGAGTAGGCACGAAAGGCCCTCTGCTGCTATCAAGAATAAATAGGGGGAGATTGGGTCTCCCTGCCGAATACCCCTTGTAGGTTTGAAAGATTCGAGTTTCTCTCCATTAAATAAAACCAAAAAGGAAATTGATGAGACCATACCCATAACAATATCAATCCACTGTCCTGCAAAACCCAGCTTGGTCATGATAGCCCTCAAATATGTCCACTCCACACTGTCATAGGCTTTCATCATGTCCAACTTCAAAGCGCAGAAATTGTTTGTTTTTTATCTCGAGCGCTTCATAAAGTGCAAGCACTCATAGGCACAAATAATGTTGTCAGTTATAAACCTTCCAGGTACAAAGGCGGACTGCTCTTCTAATATAATGTCAGGCAGAATTACCTTTAACCTGTTAGCAACCACCTTTGAAGCAATCTTATAGAGAACATTGCAAAGACTTATAGGCCGGAATTGGGACAGTACTGTTGGGTTCGTTACTTTAGGAATCAACACTAGTACAGTATCATTGATGCACTCTGGGCTCTCCTCTCCACGGACTATTCTCAGAACAATCTTTGTGACTTCCTCCCCACACACGTCCCAATGGTGTTGATAGAAGTGAGCGGGAAAACCGTTTGGGCCTGGGGCTTTGGTTGGGAACATCTGGAACAAGGCCGCCTTAACCTCCTCATTGGTGTACGGAGCGCAAAGTAATGTGTTCATCTTGTCTGTCACCTTGCGCGGTACATGGTTCAGAACTTCATTCATATTCTGGACCCCTTCAGACTGGTATAAGGTTTGGTAAAAACTGTTGGCAAGCACCCTCAATTCTGCCGGGTCTGAAATCTCAACTCCGAGCGAGTTTTGTAGAGCTTTGATCATGTTTTTCTTGCGGCGAAGGCTAGCTCGAAGATGAATTTTTTTTGTATTCTTATCACCCGCCGAAAGCCACTCGATTCTAGCCCGTTGCCACCACATTATCTCCTCTCTATGGTACAGTTCGATCAATCGCTCATTTATTTTCAGCTCCACATGCGTTGGCCTGATCCTTAGTGGGTCGCCCTTGAGTCCTTCCAGAGCCCGCTTGAGCTGTTTCATCTCCTTTCTGACGCTGCCAAATGTGCCCGTGCTCCACTTTCCCAAGCCCTTTGCAAGGTCACTAAGCTTCTGCCGCATCCCGTCTACAGATGTGCAAGGCGGCCCCTCGGCCCAGCCCAAGGAAATTGTGTCCCGAAGGCCGTCATGTGTCTCCCACATAAGCTCGTACTTGAAAGGCTTCCTTCTTCGCACCTCTCCATCAGTGTCTCCCATCTCGAGCAGCAAAGGTGAATGATCAGATGTGGCTCTGGTGAGATGCTGGACTTACGCTAGAGGATATATTGTCATCCACAAGGCGTTGACAAGTGCCCTGTCAAGTATGCATTTAGTGTAACTTCCTCCTGAAACTTTTTTCTCAAATGTCCAGAAATTTCCTTTATACCCCAAATCTAGCAACATGCAAACATCCACCGCATCCCGGAACGCTTGGATTTGAGCATTACTGCGCTGACCTACTCCTTGATGCTCATCTGGACGCAACACTTCATTAAAATCCCCAATACAAAGCCAAGGGAGGGAGCTCAAAGTGCTAATGTTTTTCAAAAATGTCCAAGTATCATGCCTTAGGTGTGTTTGTGCCTCACCATATATGCATGTCATCCTCCACTTGTCCTTACCCTGTTCCTCCACCGAAACATCCAGGTGATAACGAGAGTAACCAAGAATATCAATATTTATTCCATTATTCCAAAACAAACCTATTCCACCACTTCTACCTTGACTATCAACGGCATAAGAGTTATCAAAACCCAAAGTTCCAGCTAACGCTTCTACCCTAGCTCCTTCTATTTGTGTTTCAACAATGCACAAAGGGTAGGGGCAAATTGCCTCGCAAAATCGTGAAGCTCTCGAACTGTCGCGGCTTTGCCCACGCCACGACAGTTCCAACAGAAGACACTCATTGGGCTCGGCGGCGCCCCTCGGAGGAGCCCACCAACTTTGTTTCATACTTTCCCTGTCCAGCTTGCTTGGTCATAATGCTCTTCACAATTTCCAACGCTAGCTTGGTCCTCTTCGGGTCTTGTTTTGCGCTTGGTCTTGGAGGAGCAACAGTGGAGGACGACGCCAAGGTGTTTCCCTGTGCTGTAGCAGTTGTCCCCATGTTTGGTGCTTCCAAAGAGAGCTTCTGCTCAGGCGCTCTCTTCCTATTCCCCTCTGTGTCAGCCCTCTCCGATTCCATGTCCATATCCTCATCTCCCCTCCCTTCTGGTCCCCCGGCTTGAGAATCTGCACTGCGCCCTCCAGTACGGCCACCACGGCGTCCGCCCCTACGGCCTTGTCCGCTTATCGATCCCTGGCTGTTACGCATTGCCCAGTTTGCCTTCAGGTCCTTGAAGACCAAAGCAGAAGGTGGATGTATACCTGTTCCATGCTGCTTGTACTGGTGACCCAACATGCCGCATACGACGCACCAATCTGGAGGTTTCTCATATTTAACCCTATAAATTTGGCGCTTGCCATCTCGTATCATGGAAACAACATTCTTCAGCGGTTTATCGACCTTGATCCTCAGCCACACACGATGAAAATTTCCCACAAAATCCTGTGAGATAGGCTCTGCGAACAGCACCTCCCCCACCTTCGCCGCAAGGGAAGACACTAGATATGCATATAGCGGTGGCACATCATGGATTTGTGCCCAGATCTCAATGCTATCAAGTTGAACTGTCGAAGGCTTTGCCATCCCGTCATACGGCTTGAGGATCACTGCGTCCCCCCTAAAGTTCCACAGACCTTCTTGTGTAACTCTCTCCCAGTCACCTAAACAGGAGAATTGCACCGAGTAGAGATTATCCTCCAATGGCTTGAATTGTACCTCCTGGGAAAGATCCCACGCTGGCCGCATATTGTGAAAAAACCAGAATTGGCTTTATGTCTTGATGGTATGAACCTTTGCAAGAGCAACCCAGCAAGCAGCCGCCGGCGGTGCTTCCTTCTCATCAAACACCACGTCGTCCAGGTCTTCTTCTCGCAATCGCAACTCCTTCATCAGTGCCGCCACGTCGTCGATCTCTGGTTGGCCTGACGTAGACGACCCCAAAGCTTTACTTGAAGACATCGCGAAACCCTAGCCCAATTGCGATCTGAAACCGGGCCTTCTCGGACGAACCCTAGATGCTTCCGCCCCCCGCCGTCCTCCCAAGATCGGGGAGCAGACTCCCCAGCAAGGGATAGAAGCAGCGAGTCGAGGCAAGGAAGTAGGGAAAGCAGGTTCTCGACGGTGGCGACAAAGATCGCCCCCGGGAGGAACAAAACCCTAATGAGAGGGAAGTGGTCGTTTCTGTCCATTTGGGTAGGGCAATGGGGTTGTATCCGGGCCGTTTCTAGGATGCGATGGCCGTGCGCCCAATGCGCGGACGCATCCCGGCCGCATCATGTCCGCGTATTTTTTTCTTTACAAGCCCTTAAACTTTTTTCATCACTCATTCTTGGTACATGGGAATACATCACCAAATTTTGACTAGAAAAGCAAGACCAAAGAAAACAAGAACCACAAGAATACATTTTAGAAGATATCCAACTTCCATAACTGCTCCTGTAAGTTGGATTAGTGCCTTCTCGATGCATTCATTGTTGATCTACGGAAGAGCCGCCTCCATCTTGCGTGTTTCTTTCTTCTTCGAGTCTAAAGAAGCAGAGGTTGCTTCCTCGCATCTAGTCTCGTGTCTAGCCTCTAATCTAGCAACAAGTGCACTTGTCTCATCTACAGCCTCTATGCTAGCTAAAAGTGAACGAACATCTACTAAATTATGCTCTATCTATATCGATGTACTCTTCTTCCCAATACCAAAACTTGCATCCATTCTACACAATAAAATTTGAAGTTAGCATAACTAGTCAAATCTAGAGCACAAACCGAAGCTAAAAGGAGCACATACCCTATCGTTTAGGCACTTGATGAACACCCATCCGGGATGTTCCGGCGTTATAGACACGCGGTGCACGACCTTCTTTAGGCAATGCTCGCACTTAATGAGTGGCAACGGTGCACCGACGAGCTGTTGGGCCAGCACCGAGCCCGGTCAACCGCATTCATGTATCTGCCGGCGAACCACCGACGTTGTAGATTCGAGTGGCTAGAGGAGGAGCCACTGCCTGCATGTGACCTTGCGGCCCTGCCAGGGCCTTTCGGCCCGGTGCCTGGCCAGTCCATGGTGCGGTGTGGCCTCCCACAGCCGGGCGTGCTCAAGACCGACCGGATCCGCCCCAAATCCGGCCGGTGGGTGCGCAAATCAGGTGGCCATGGTTGGGTAGCTCGGGGGCACCGAGGGAAAGGGGTTGGGCGAGCGCGCGTCCGAGCTGCACAGCTACAATGGCAGCGGCGGAGGCGAGGGAAGAGTGGATAAGAATGGAGGGCATGCGGCCGGAGGGAGGGAGGGGCGGATAGAAAAAGGCGCCCCTGGGCCACCGACGGGCGGGCCAGGGAAGGACACGCGTAGATGACCCGCGCGTCCGCGTGCTGTCCGTTTCACCCTAAAAGCGGCGCAAACTTGGACCAGGATGGATCGAAAGTGGACAGAAAACGAACAAAAGTCCGTTTGCGTCCGCGCGCTATGCCGTCTGGTTAGTCCGTTTTACCCCAAACGGACGCGTGCGGACAGGATGGGTTCACGCGGTGAAGTTGGCCTCATTCCCCACCTGGGCTGAGCAACTCCTTGGAAGATGGTCATCCTGGTGCTTGGAACAGAATGCCGTGGGGATGGTCTGTTGGGTGCTTTGCCGAGATGCTTGTTGACTATAGGACAATTGTACTATCAAGAGATATGCACACAAAGGCTCTATGATTTGAACCCAATGAAAGATCCCAATGAAAGATCCTCCAAGTATCTACCTTTAGCCGCTCAACATCCATCTTTCCCAAGCACTCGTACCACTGTGCTTTTCATAACCAATATTGTCGAGTCATCTGAGTGTTCTAACCCTACAGAGCACAATCTAGTTTTCCACAGTTCAAAACTGGAAGGATATAGATTACCTGGAGCGGGATGAGTACGAGAAGATATACATTTTACTTCACTTATTAACAAATTTAGATTGTGCAGACTATAAAATGTGCGCCTAAATATGCTACGGTGAGATAACAACCTATATGATGTTGGAAAGGTCATGGGACCAAAGTTAAACACAAGTAAATAAGCTATGGTTGAGGATAACTAAAAGCACATGGAGACATAAATGTATCCCGATGTTACTCCCTTGGAAAGGTGGGAGTACCACAAGGGCACACCAACACTACAAAGCCTCACCTTCTTCTCCTTGAGATATCACCATAATGGCTATTCTCAATCACTCATGGTAGACCTTGAGACAGACTCCAAACCTATACAAACTTCGGGGGTAAAATCATAAACTAGATTTCTTACCAAGAAATCCTACCGCCTAGGAGTCTCCAACCTCCAAGAGTAACAAAAACAAAGGAGAAAGCTCAAAACATGCTCAATTCACAGACCTGATTGGTTGAAAAAGAGAGGAGTAGATATGTGCTTTGGTTCTCTCAAATCTCTCTAGAATCAAAGATATATGGTCGTGGAAAGTTGGAGAGCCTCTTCTCAGATCTGGTCAGGTGTATATGAAGTGTTCAAACCAGTCATGTCATAACATGGGCACAAATGGCACAAGTAAACATACCATTCTAGTCATGGTTGAAAGAGTGGTCTTATAGCACAAACATACATTGTTATGATCCTGCACATTGTGGGTCGATTTATGATGCAATATGATAGTGTATTGATCTTGATGTTCTTCGTTGCAGTAGTCTACATGTGAATTAATCACTAGGAATGATGTTCTAGGAAGCAAAGGGCAAGATTGTGGTAGAAGGGGGCGCTTCCAATAAGTGCCAGGGAAGGACAATGAATGTTGGCCACTTCCATGCACTACAAAATGGAGGACTTTTAGCGTCGGTTCACTTGTGTCACGTAAAACCGGTTTTCATCAACCAAAATGGTTTGTTGACGGTTTCGACCGTCAACCCCATCATCACCGAAGCACCGGCACAAAAAATCTTGAAAGTTCCCCTTTTTCTATCACGTAAGATCGTATCTTAGGTGATGAAACCAATTTTGTCATGAATGTCCATTTTCAGTGACTGACAAAATTGTCACCTTTGATAGGCCGATTTGTCACCTAAGATTGCTTTTGGTGATGATAATTCGTCACTACTAATCGGTTCATCAGTTTGATCGGTCAAAGATTCTGACAAAATGGGCCCAGCAAATGCTGACATGGCTACCTCCATGTGGGTCCGACTATGGTTCTTTATTACCACGGTGCCCGTCAGTAGAAGAAAGGCGTCGGGTTTGACCGGTCAGCATACTGACATTGGGCCAAGAAGATGCTGACGTGGCTGCTAAAATGTGGGTCCAGATGGTGTTGATGTGGTTGCTTACATGTGGGGTCCATACGATGGTGATGGCTTGAATTTCTGTCGCATATTCTAGATGGCGTCAAATCACGTATGGTTTGAAATTGTAGGCAAAATTTTATTTAAATTACTACAATAAAATAAAATGAAATATTGCCATCATAGCTTTCATTAACAATGGGACTTGACAATTATCACAACACTATACCACATATTACAATGAGCATCCAAAGGACATATACCGAACATGAGCAATAAGATGCACAAGAAAGTATCATGACAAACAATAATGCACCATCTGTAATTGGTGGGTTGTAAGTGTTGGGGAACGTAGCATGCAATTTCAAAAAAATTCCTGCGACCACGCAAGATCTATCTAGGAGATGCATAGCAACGAGACGGGGAGAGTGTGTCCACGTACCCTCGTAGACCGAAATCGTGTTAGGTTAATGCAGTTGATGTAGTCGAACATCTTCACGATCCAACCAATCCAAGTACCAAACGTATGACACCTCCGTGTTCAGCACACGTTCATCTCCATAACGTCAATCGAGCTCTTGATCTAGTAGAGGGTCGAGGGAGAGTTCCGTCAGCACGATGGCGTGGCGACGGTGTTGGTGATGTGATCCGCACAGGGCTTCGCCTAAGCACTACGACGCTATGCCCGGAGGAGTAAACTGCGGAGGGGGGCACCGCACACGGTTAAGAAACAACTGTTGTGCTTTGGGGTGCCCCTGCCCCCGTAAATAAAGGAGGAGGGGAGGAGGCCGGCCACAGGGGCCGCGCCAAGGAGAGGGGAGTCCTACTAGGACTCCAGTCCTAGTAGGATTCGGCCCACCCCTTTTATCCTTCTACTTGAGGGGGAAAAGGGGAAGGAGAGGGAGTAGGAGAAGGAAAGGGGGGTGGCGCCCCCTTCCCTAGTCCAATTCGGCCTCCTCCCTTGTGGGGGCGCACCAGCCCCTTGTGGGCTTGTTAGCCTCCCTCCTATGGCCCATATGGCCCATATCTTTCCCCGGGGGGTTCCGGTAACCCCTCCGGTACTTCGGTATGTACCCAATACACCCCGGAACCCTTCCGGTGTCCGAATACTACCTTCCAATATATCAATCTTTACCTCTCGACCATTTCGATACTCCTCGTCATGTTCATGATCTCATCCGAGACTCCGAACAAACTTTGGTCACCAAAAGACATAACTCATAAATACAAATCGTCATCGAACGTTAAGCGTGAGGACCCTACGAGTTCGAGAACTATGTAGACATGACCGAGACACCTCTCCAGTCAATAACCAATAGCGGAACCTGGATGCTCATATTGGTTCCCACATATTCTACGAAGATCTTTATCGGTCAAATCGCATAACAACGTACGTTATTCCCTTTGTCATCGGTATGTTACTTGCTCGAGATTCGATCGTCAGTATCCTCATACCTAGTTCAACCTCGTTACCGGCAAGTCTCTTTACTCATTCTGTAATGCATCATCCCGCAACTAACTCATTAGTCACATTGCTTGCAAGGCTTATTATGATGTGCATTATCGAGAGGGCCCGGAGATACCTCTCCGATATTTGGATGACAAATCCTAATCTCGATCTATCCCAACCCAACAAACACCTTCAGAGATACTTGTAGAGCATCTTTATAATCACCCGGTTACATTGTGACATTTGATAGCACACAAGGCCTTCCTCCGGTACCCGGGAGTTGCATAATCTCATAGTCAAAGGAATATGTATATGACATGAAGAAAGCTATAGCAATAAAACTGAACGATCATTATGCGAAGCTAACGGATGGGCCTTGTCCATCACATCATTCTCCTAATGATGTGATCCCGTTCATCAGATGACAACACATGTCTATGGTTAGGAAACTTAACCATCTTTGATTAACGAGCTAGTCTAGTAGAGGCTTACTAGGGACACAGTGTTTTGTCTATGTATGTAACACCCACGATGCAGCTATATCTCCCACGTGTCGGGGCATGACTTAGAGGCATAGCCGCATGGTAGGTTTGTCGCAAGAGGGGTAATCTTCACACAATCCCATGTACTGAATAAGAAAGGGATACAAAGTTGGCTTACAGTCGCCACTTCACACAAATACAAGTTAAACATACATCATCCAGAGTACAATCAAGGTCCGACTATGGAACCAAAATAAAAGAAGACAACCCCAAATTCTAGATCCCTAATCGACCCAACTGGGCTCCGCTACTGATCAACCGGAAAAGAAACAAAACAATGATCAAGATCTTCATCGAGCTCCCACTTGAGCTCGGTTGCGTCACCTGCACTGGTGTCATCGGCACCTGCAACTGTTTGGAAGTATCTGTGAGTCACGAGGACTCAGCAATCTCACACCCGCGAGATCAAGACTATTTAAGCTTATGGATATGAAAGGGTAGTGAGGTGGAGCTGCAGCAAGCACTAAGCATATATGGTGGCTAACTTACGCAAATAAGAGCGAGAAGAGAAGCAACGCAACGGCCATGAACTAGAAGTGATCCTTAAACTACTTACGTTCAAGCATAACAGAAGAACCGTGTTCACTTCCCGGACTCCGCCGAGAAGAGACCATCACGGCTACACACGCGGTTGATGCATTTTAATTAAGTTAAGTGTCAAGTTCTCTACAACCGGATATTAACAAACTCCCATCTTCCCATAACCGCGGGCACGGCTTTCGAAAGTTCAAACCCTCCAGGGGTGTCCCAACTTAGCCCATCACAAGCTCTCACGGTCAACGAAGGATATTCCTTCTCCCGGGAAGACCCGTTCAGTCTCAGAATCCCAGTTACAAGACATTTCGACAATGGTAAAACAAGACCAGCAAAGCCACCCGATGTGCCGACAAATCCCGATAGGAGTCGCACGTATCTCGTTCTCAGGGCACACCGGATGGGCAAGACGTCGGGTTTGCATAGACCCTGGTTGCCCAGGGGGCGCCGGACATCGCCCAGTTTGGACAAACACTCAGAGGAGCACTGGCCCGGGGGTTTAAAATAAAGATGACCCTTGAGTCTGCAGAACCCAAGGGAAAAAGGCTTAGGTGGCAAATGTTAAAACCAAGGTTGGGCCTTGCTGGATGAGTTTTATTCAAAGCGAAATGTCAAGGGGTTCCCATAACACCCAACCGTGTAAGGAACGCAAAATCAAGGAACATAACACCGGTATGACAGAAACTAGGGCGGCAAAAGTGGAACAAAACACCAGGCATAAGGTCGAGCTTTCCACCCTTTACCAAGTATATAGATGCATTAATTAAATAAGAGATAGTAATGATATCCTAATAATATCCATGTTCCAACATGGAACAAACTTCAGCTTCACCTGCAACTAACAACGCTATAAGAGGGGCTGAGCAAAAGCGGTAACATAGCCAAACAACGGTTTGCTAGGAAGGTGGGTTAGAGGCTTGACATGGCAATATGGGAGGCATGATATAACAAGTGGTAGGTAGCGCGACATAGCGAACAACTAGCAATCAAAGATAGAAGTGATTTCGAGGGTATGGTCATCTTGCCTGAGATCCCGCAAGGAAGAAGAATGAGTCGATGAAGAAGACAAACAGACGTAGTCGAACGGATCCTCACAACTCCGGAACGAAACCGAAGCTAACGAGAGAAGCAACCCAGAAAGAAGCAAACAACATAGTAAACAACCACCACATAAACATGGCATGATGCACAACCAAATATGATGCATGTCCGGTTTAATGAGGCATGGCATGGCAAAGTGCACAAGCAAAACTACAAGTTAAGTGGGGCTCAATATGCAACGAGTTGCATATTGATAAAACACCACAACAATTATTTAGTTCTCTCCCATTTAAGTACTCAATAATATTAAATGTTGGTTAGCATGGCAAGGGGTGAAGCATACATAAACTAACTATCTAGTCAAGTTTAAATGAGGCCGAAAACAACAAACAACAATTCCGGAAAATCCTGATGGGCATATTTATGGATTTGGTACTGTTCTACCCTAAACCATATTTTAGAGTTGTTTAACATGCAAAGTATTGCCACCATGTTAACCAATGTATTTTTCTACCCCATTTACATATAAAGTTTATTAAAAAAATGGAGCTACAGTTATTTAGTTATGAATTAAAGCATTTTAGCATGGCATTTAAGCAAATTTAACCAAACAACTTTTTAAACATCTCAAACATGGATGAAAGTGGCATATTATTAAACTAGATGAAATTCTAAGCATTTTACATATATGAAGTTTTTACATATGATGCATAGTTTCTGAGTTATTAAATGCATGAAGTCTAGGGGGCTTTCTGCAAAACTGTTTTACTGGAATAAATAGGAAATTCGTAGATCTGGAAAAAAACATGAACGGGCCAAATCAGAGGCAAACTGGGCTGGGGGGAGCTGCTGGTTGCTCACCATGGGCTGGGCCCAGTCAGTGAGGAGGCCAAGGCAGGCCGGGCCTTGGAGCGGGCGCGGCTGGATCCCGCGAGCGGACGCGCTCGTGTGGTCAACACAGGGGATCGAGCGGGACTTGGCGTTGGCGTGGTCGTCTCCCTCGCACAGAGAACAAGCGACGAGGAACGATGGCGACAGGAGCTTGGCGCGGGCGAGGGACTCCGGCGATGAGGCAAGGCGGCGGCCACGGGCTTGGATGACCGGAGTTTGCTGGCGACGTGACGACATTGATGAAGCAGGGGTCCGAGGAATCCAAGCGACGGCGGCTCGCAACAAGGGAGGCAGAGGAGGCAAGCAGCAATGACGGCTTGAACGGCACGAGGCTGGAGATGGCGGGGCACGATGCTGGTGACCTGTTGGTGGGTCTCCGGCAACGAAGCTGTCGGTGGTGACGTGAGGTGGTTGAGAAGGCTGGCATTGGGGAAGAGCTTGAGGACGTCCATGGGGTCGGGTGCTCTCCTGTTCGTACCTGGTACAGAGACGGAGAGGGAGTTGAGAGAGAGGAGGAGAAGAAAATGGGAAGGAGGAAGGGGAGCAGAGGGGCGGCCTGGTCCGGTTACCTAACAGACGGCGACGAGGTGTTGCGCGAGGGAAGGAGCGCGTGGCTGGCGATGCAGAGGAGCGGGACGACGCAGAGGTTGGAGAAGCTCGGGCATGACCAGGGGATCGAGCCCCTGGCTCTCTCATGCGGGTGTTCATGGCAACGGTGGCCTTCTGTGAAGACGAAAGAGACGGAGAGTTTAGGGCAAAAAGAGAGAAGGAAGGGAAGAAGAAAGGAGCAGGGGAGGTCGGTCCTGATCGCTGGTGATGGAGCTTCGGTTGCCGGCCGGTGCTCGGGCTGTTGGGCCCCGGGGCTTTCACGACTGCAGGAGGTGGACGAGGGGATCATGGGAGGCGCTGGTTGGTGGGGACTGGGGAGAGATCGAGAGGTGGAGGGCTATGGTTTGGGTGGATCGAGAGAAGATCCCGAGGAAGAAGGTATCTGGCGGTGATGGGACAAACTCCCGAACAACAAGGAAGAGCGGGTGGCGGCTGCTTCAGGATTGGGGAGGAGTGGATGGGACATCCTAGGGTTAGGGGTTGATCTTGTTTGGTAGGTGGTTGGTTTATATATACATATATGAAAAAATAGGATTGAGGTTGGACCCTCCGATCGAAATCGGGCGGTCAAGAAAAAGAGGCTAGGGAGTCCAATTAACAAAATGGAAATCTTTTATAGATGTTAGGGGATGATCTGAATCCAACGGTGACGACTGCCCGTGTCGGGTCCGGGACAACTTTCGGACGCGCGCGAGGAGGGCCGCGGGCTGACGAGAGAGAGGTTAAGTTGGGCCAGGCGATGAGTGGTAGTGGGCTGAGCGGAAAGCCTTGGGCTGAGAGAAGAGAAGAGAGAGAGGCCCGGTGACTGTTTCCGGAGACCGAAAACGTCCGACGTTAGACCGACTATACTGTCGCTATAGTAATTTGTTGGGGCATCAACCGGACTACGAATGTGATGAAACTTGGCAGGCGGCCTATTGACAACATAAAGACACCGCATGCCAACTTTCATCCCATTCTGAGAACATTTTTTGGCCACTTATAAAATAATATTTCGGACATGCCGCGGGCGCGTGCAAGTGTGTCTGGGCTCAGAACGGACAACAGACAGAACTGGGGGAACCCGGACGGAGGCAAGTTTTGAAAACATGAAGATGCAATGCACATGATGACATGATAAAATGCAACACGCAAGCAAATGACAAGGCAACCACAGCGAATAACTGGAAGACACGTGGCGCAACGGTCTCAGGGCATTACAATGTATCCACACATGTATCAAGTTTCCGGTTAATACAATTCTAGCATGAATAATAAACATTTATCATGATATAAGGAAATATAAAATAAAAACTTTATTATTGCCTCTAGGGCATATTTCCTTCAGTAAGACAGTCTCCTGACAATACTACGACAACTTCCTTAAGCGGTGGCTAAGAATTGTCTCCATTTCTTGTAGTTTCTTAAGCAATGATTTGTCTTTACAGATCCATCAATTTCTTGTTGCTCCTTGATTCGTCCATTTTGCATCATGAAATTATATCGATATTTATTGCATTATGGGCTGTTATTACACATTATGTCACAATACTTATGCCTATTCTCTCTTATTTTACAAGGTTTACATAAAGAGGGAGAATGCCGACAGCTGGGATTCTGGGCTGGAAAAGGAGCAAATATTAGAGACCTATTCTGCACAGCTCCAAAAGTCCTGAAACTTCACGGAAGACGTTTTCAGAATATATAAAAAATACTCAGCTGAAGAAACTCACCAGGGGGGCCACACCCTGCCCTTGAGGGTGGGGGGCGCGCCCTACCCCCCTGGGCGTCCCCCTACCTCGTGGGCCCCCTGGTGGCCCTCCGGTGACCATCTTCTGCTATATGAAGTCTTTCGATGGGAAAAAAATAAGAAGCCATCTTCTCGGACGAAACTCTGCCGCCACGAGGCGGAACCTTGGCGAAACCAATCTAGGGCTCTGGCGGAGCTGTTCTACCGGGGAAACTTCCCTCCCGAAGGGGGAAATCATCGCCATCATCATCACCAACGCTCCTCTCGTCGGGAGAGGGCAATCTCCATCAACATCTTCATCAGCACCATCTCCTCTCAAAACCCTAGTTCATCTCTTGTATCCAATTCTTGTCTCCAAGTCCGGGATTGGTGCTAGCAGGTTGCTAGTAGTGTTAATTACTCCTTGTAGTTGATGCTAGTTGGTTTAATTGGTGGAAGATCATATGTTCAGATCCTATCTGCATATTAATACCCCCTCTGATTATGAACATGTTTATGCTTTGTGAGTAGTTACTTTTGTTCCGAGGACATGGGAGAAGTCTTGCTATTAGTAGTCATGTGAATTTGGTATTCGTTCGATATTTTGATGAGATGTATGTTGTCTCTCCTCTAGTGGTGTTATGTGAACGTCGACTACATGACACTTCACCATTGTTTGGGCCTAGAGGAAGGCATTGAAGAGTAATAAGTAGATGATGGGTTGCTAGAGTGACAGAAGCTTAAACCCTAGTTTATGCGTTGCTTTGTAAGGGGCTGATTTGGATCCATATGGTTCATGCTATGGTTAGGTTTACCTTAATACTTTTGTTGTAGTTGCGGATGCTTGCAATAGGGGTTAATCATAAGTGGGATGCTTGTCCAAGTAAGGGCAGTACCCAAGCACCGGTTCACCCACATACCAGATTATCAAAGTACCGAACGCGAATCATATGAGTGTGATGAAAACTGGCTTGACGATATTCCCATGTGTCCTCGGGAGCGCTTTTCTCTATATAAGAGTTTGTCCAGGCTTGTCCTTTGCTACAAAAAGGATTGGGCCACCTTGCTGCACTTTATTTACTTTTGTTACTTGTTGCTCGCTACAAATTATCCTATCACAAAACTATTTGTTACCACTTATTTCAGTACTTGCAGAGAATACCTTGCCGGAAACCGCTTATCATTTCCTTCTATTCCTCATTGGGTTCGACACTCTTACTTATCGAAAGGACTACGATAGATCCCCTATACTTGTGGGTGAAAGTGCAACTATCCCTAGGTGGTTTTGGTAATTCATAACAACATATAGCTCATTGAGCTAATGCTATTTCAAGATGATTATTTCAGGAAAGCTCAATGATTGGCATGGCATGGATGTGAAAGTGGAACCCTCAAAATGCTAAGGACAAAGAATTGGCTCAAGCTCAAAAGTTCAAGACTCTTCATTTTATATTTTAGTGATCCAAGATCACATTGAGTCTTTAGGAAAAGCCAATACTATCAAGGAGGGATGAGGTGTTGCTTAATGAGCCTCTTGCTTTATGTGCTTGATGATATGCTCCAAAATCCTCAGCTACTTTCCCATATCCACAAATGACCTAAACCCTAAGCCAAACTCGGTCATACCGATTCTTTCATTCCGGCGCCACCGAGTTTCACTTGTCATTTGCCACTGCCAAACCCTAGCAATTCGGTCCTACCGGTAAGGATCTCGGTCTCACCGAGATGGGCTTGCAAACTCTTTGTTTCCCTTTCGTAACTTTTCGGTCTCACCGAAAGAGCGAATCGGTCCCACCGAGAATGCAATGTAAACTCCATGTTTCCTTCTTGTAACTTTTCGGTCTCACCGAAAGAGCGAGTCGGTCCCACCGAGTTTACTTGACCAACTCTCTGGTTAGCTTATTGCCAAACTCGGTCTCACCGAGTTTGTGCAATCGGTCTCACCGAGATTACGTTATGCCCAAACCCTAACCGAATCGGTCCTACCGAGTTGCATGTCAGTCCCACCGAAATTCCTAACGGTCACTAGGTTTACTATTTCGGTCCGACCGAGTTTGTTTATTCGGTCCCACCGAGATTGGTAAATTGTGTGTAACGGTTGGATTTTGTGTGGAGGCTATAAATACCCCTCCACCTCCTCTTCACTTGTGGAGAGAGCCATCAGAACACATACACCATTCCAACTCATATGTTCTGAGAGAGAACCACCTACTCATGTGTTGAGACCAAGATATTCCATTCCAACCATATGAATCTTGATCTCTAGCCTTCCCCAAGTTGCTTTCCACTCAAATCTTCTTTCCACCAGATCCAAATCCTATGAGAGAGAGTTGAGTGTTGGGGAGACTATCATTTGAAGCACAAGAGCAAGGAGTTCATCATCAACACACCATTTGTTATTTCTTGGAGAGTGGTGTCTCCTAGATTGGCTAGGTGTCACTTGGGAGCCTCCGACAAGATTGTGGAGTTGAACCAAGGAGTTTGTAAGGGCAAGGAGATCGCCTACTTCGTGAAGATCTACCGCTAGTGAGACAAGTCCTTCGTGGGCGATGGCCATGGTGGGATAGACAAGGTTGCTTCTTCGTGGACCCTTCGTGGGTGGAGCCCTCCGTGGACTCGCGCAACCGTTACCCTTCGTGGGTTGAAGTCTCCATCAACGTGGATGTAGGATAGCACCACCTATCCGAACCACGGGAAAAACATCCGTGTCTCCAATAGCGTTTGAATTCTCCAAACCCTTCCCTTTATATTCTTGCAAGTTGCATGCTTTACTTTCTGCTGCCAATATACTCTTTGCATGCTTGCTTGAATTGTGTAATGATTGCTTGACTTGTCCTAAGATAGCTAAAAACTGCCAAGACCTAAAATTGGGAAAAGGTTAAGTTTTTATTTGGTCAAGTAGTCTAATCACCCCCCCTCTAGACATACTTTCGATCCTACAGTGGGTCATCAAGACTCTTTTCTGGTGCCATTGCCGGGGAGTGAAGCGCCTTTGGTAGGTGGAATTTGGTAAGAAAAAATTTATATAGTGTGCTGAAAATTTACTGTCACTTGTTATTATGGAAAGTAATCCTTTGAGGGGCTTGTTCAGGGTATCTTCACCCCGACCAGTAGAGCAAAGAGTTGCTCCTCAACCTACTCAACCTACTGAAAATGAAAATGAAAATGAAAATGACTGCTTTGAGATTCCTTCGGGTATGATAGAAAAACTGCTAGTTAATCCCTTTTTAGGAGATGGAACAAAACATCCTGATGAGCATCTAATATAAGTGGATGAAGTTTGTGGACTATTTAAGCTTGCAGGTGTACCCGGAGATGTTGTTAAGAAGAAGGTCTTCCCTTTATCTTTGAAGGGAGACGCATCGACATGGTATAGGCTATGTGATGACATGGGGTCTTGGAATTACAAACGATTGAAATTGGAATTTCATCAGAAGTTTTATCCTATGCATCTTGTTCATCGTGATCGCAATTACATATATAATTTTTGGCCTTGCGAAGGAGAAAGCATCGCTCAAGCTTGGGGGAGGCTTAAATCAATGTTATATTCATGCCCCAATCATGAGCTCTCGAGAAAAATCATTATTCAAAATTTCTATGCTCGGCTTTCTGATAATAATCGCACCATGCTTGATACTTCTTGTGCTGGC
Source organism: Triticum monococcum (assembly GCA_034509565.1). Classification (NCBI taxonomy): domain Eukaryota; kingdom Viridiplantae; phylum Streptophyta; class Magnoliopsida; order Poales; family Poaceae; genus Triticum; species Triticum monococcum. Next base: position 346,229,000 of record CM067847.1, read on the forward strand.
TCTTTTATGATGAATACTATTGAATTCAAATGGGATTTATTGGAAAGAATTAAACGCAACTCTGAAGATTGGGACCTCGACAAAGGTAAGGAGTCAGGTATAACACCTAGTTTTGATTGTGTTAAAACTTTTATGGATACCGATATTTTTCATAAATTTAGCACTAAATATGGACTTGACTCTGAGATAGTAGCTTCTTTCTATGAATCTTTTGCTACTTATGTTGATCTCCCCAAGGAGAAGTGGTTTAAATATCATCCTCCCATAGAAGTAAAAGTAGCTGCACCTATTAAAGTTGAAGAAAAGATTGTCACTTATAATGATCCTATTGTTCCTACTTCTTATGTTGAGAAACCACCTTTCCCTGTTAGGATAAAGGATCATGCTAAAGCTTCAATGTAGTTCGTAAAAGCAATATTAAAACATATACACCTCCTGAGCAAGTTAAAGTTGAACCTAATATTGCTATTGTTAAAGATCTCTTATCCGATAATATTGATGGGCATGTTATTTATTTCTGTGATGAAACTACTAGAATTGCTAAACCTTGTGCTAAAGATAAACCTAGACCTGTGGTAGGTATGCCTGTTATTTCTGTTAAAATAGGAGATCATTGTTATCATGGCTTATGCGATATGGGTGCTAGTGCTAGTGCTAGTGCAATACCTCATTCCTTATACAAAGAAATTATCCATGATATTGCACCTGCTGAAATAGAAGATATTGATGTCACAATTAAACTTGCCAATAGAGATACTATTTCACCAATGGGAATTGTTAGAGATGTTGAAGTCTTGTGTGGGAAAACTAAATATCCTGCTGATTTTCTTGTTCTTGGTTCCCCACAAGATAGCTTTTGCCCCATTATATTTGGTAGACCGTTCTTGAACACTGTTAATGCTACCATAGATTGCAAAAGGGATGTTGTTACTATCGGTTTAGATGATATGACTCATGAATTTAATTTTTCTAAATTTAGTAGACAACACCGTGAAGAAGAATTACCTAGCAAGGATGAAATTATTGGTCTTGATTCTATTTCTGTACCTCCTAGTGATCCTTTAGAACATTATTTGCTAGACCATGAAAATGATATGTTTATGAATGAAAGAAGGGAAATAGATGAAGTATTCTTTAAACAGGAACCTATTCTGAAAAACAATTTACCTGTTGAAATATTAGGGGATCCTCCTCCACCTAAGGGTGATCCCGTGTTTGAGCTTAAACCATTACCTGATACTCTTAAATATGCTTATCTTAATGAGAAAAAGATATATCCTGTTATTATTAGTGCTAACCTTTCAGAGCATGAGGAAGAGAGATTATTGAAAACTCTGAAGAAGCACCGTGCTGCTACTGGGTATACTCTTGATTATCTTAAGGGCATTAGTCCCACTCTATGTCAACATAAAATTAATTTGGAAGAAGATGCTAAACCAGTTCGTGATCATCAACGACGGGTGAATCCTAAAATGAAAGAAGTGGTAAGAAAGGAAATACTAAAGCTCCTTGAGGCAGGTATAATCTATCCCGTTGCTGATAGTCAGTGGGTAAGTCCTGTCCATTGTGTCCCTAAGAAGGGAGGTATTACTGTCGTTCCTAATGATAAAGATGAATTGATTCCTCAAAGAATTATTATAGGTTATAGGATGGTAATTGATTTCCGCAAATTAAATAAGGCAACTAAAAAGGATCATTGCCCCTTACCTTTTATCGATCAAATGCTAGAAAGATTATCCAAACATACACATTTTTGCTTTCTAGATGGTTATTCCGGTTTCTCTCAAATACCCGTGTCAGCCAAAGATCAATCAAAGACTACTTTTACATGCCCTTTTGGTACTTTTGCTTATAGACGTATGCCTTTTGGTTTATGTAATGCACCTGCTACCTTTCAAAGATGCATGATGGCTATATTCTCTGACTTTTGTGAAAAGATTTGTGAGGTTTTCATGGACGACTTCTCCGTCTATGGATCTTCTTTTGATGATTGCTTGAGCAACCTTGATCAAGTTTTGCAAAGATGTGAAGAAACTAATCTTGTCTTGAATTGGGAAAAGTGCCACTTTATGGTTAATGAAGGTATTGTCTTGGGGCACAAAGTTTCTGAAAGAGGTATTGAAGTTGATAAAGCCAAGGTTGATGCTATTGAAAAGATGCCATGTCCCCAGGACATCAAAGGTATAAGAAGCTACCGCGGATGAGTTGAAGATGTTGCAATACAATGCTCAAGCTTGTGATATTCTCTTCAACGGATTGTGCCCCGAAGAATTCAACAAAATCAGCCGCCTTGAGAATGCAAAGGAAATTTGGGACACTTTGATTGATATGCACGAAGGTACCGACTCCGTGAAGGAATCCAAGTTGGATGTGCTCCAAAGTCAACTTGACAAGTTCAAGATGAAGGATGGTGAAGGTGTCACCGAAATGTACTCTAGGCTTGCTCTCATCACAAATGAGATTGCCGGCTTAGGAAGTGAAGAGATGACCGATAGATTCATCATCAAGAAGATCCTAAGAGCCTTGGATGGGAAATATGATACCGTGTGCACATTGATTCAAATGATGCCCAATTACAAAGATCTCAAGCCAACGGAAGTGATTGGAAGGATTGTTGCTCATGAGATGTCACTCAAGGATAAAGAGGAACTTCACAACAAATCAAGTGGTGCCTACAAAGCCTCATGTGAAGTCCCCACATCATCAAGTGAGAAACAAACCTTCAATGAAGAATTGAGCTTAATGGTGAAGAACTTCAACAAGTTCTACAAGAGTAGAAGCAAAGATAGAAGCTTCAAGTCAAGGTCATACAATGATAAAAGATCTTCTAGTCGAGAGCGAAACTGCTATAATTGTGGAAGACCCGGACACTATTCCAATGAGTGTACGGCTCCCTACAAAAGAAGAGAAGATTCTCCAAAAAGAAGAAGCAAAGAATCACCACCAGGAGAGAGAAGGAGTAGAGATGATCGTTATGAACGGAGATACTCACGGAGAAGCAAGGATTCGGAAAGGAAGGAAAAATCATCAAGGAGCTATACAAAACGAAGACATCAAGCTCATGTTGGTGAATGGGTATCCGGCTCCGACTCCGACAGCCACTGCGAGAGAAGTTATCACTCCGACTCCGAAGATACTCAAGATGAAGGTGTTGCCGGTCTAGCACTTGTGTCAACCAACTCCTACGACATATTTGACTCACCAAATGAAGGAATTGGAAGATGCTTCATGACCAAAGGTCCTAAGGTAACACACCCCGAGTATTTTGATTTTAATAGTGATGAAGATGACTTGTTAGGTGATGATGACTTGCTTGTTGACAACTCTAGTGATGATTACTATGATGAAACATCAATTAATCATGCTAAAATGAATGACAATGATAAGGAGAAGATTGAGGCTCTAACTAAAGAACTAAACACTCTTAAGTTAGCTCATGAAACTATGTTCGAAAATCATCGAGAACTTTTAAGAGCTCATGAGAAACTACGCTTTGAAAAGCTCAATCTTGAGCAAGAGCATGAGTTCTTAAAAGCAATCAATGATGATCTCCGCAAGAAAAGTTCTTCTTACATTGCCAAGCGTTTACTATTATCCACTTACATGCCTCAAGTCAAGTCTAGTAACAAGAACAAGAAAGATTCTTCCTCTAGTAGTAACAATGATCATGCTAAATCCAATATTGTTGCTTCTAGTAGTTCTCTTGATTCCACTAATGATTCTCTTAGCCAAGTTACACTTGAGCAAGAAAATAGCATATTGAAGGTGATTATAGAGAAAGGAGTATACAAAAGCCTTGCCGGGAGTAAGCAATTCGAGGAAATTGTGCGCAAGCAAGGAATGCACCGGAAGAATCAAGGTGTTGGTTTTGAACGAAAGTTCAATGCCAATGGAGTTGAATGGGAAGAAGGTCAATACCCCAAGACAAAGTTTGTTCCTCAACAAGAGAAGTATGACACCTCTTTCAAGGGGATACAAGCTCAAGATGATCTTCCACCACAAGACTACAAGCAAAAAGGCAAGGACAAGCTTCAAGAGGAGATTGATGCATTTGAAGATGCTCCTAAGACCTTAGTCAAGTGGATACCCAAGACCACGTCAAGTTCCACTTCATCAAGTACGGCTACAACTCCAAGGATTCCCATCAAGATGGTGTGGATCCAAAAGAAAAAGAACTAGAGAGTTCTTGAGGGTGACTCCGCCAACATATTTCATTCTCATCATTTTGGCAAGAACAAGTGCAATCAACTTCCACATCGTGCACTAGTTCAAGGAGTCACAAACCCTCTTGTTGGTAAGACAAGGGACAAGGTAACCTAAAGTTTTCATGGACATCATCTTGTGTATGCATCACTCTATGTCTATGGATATCCTTGTTTGTTCCTTGTGGGACTAACCCATGTAGGTATTGAAAGTGCAATTCACTCAAATGGATGGCTCCAAGTGATCTACATCAACTTTGAGCATCCACATCTTCAACATCTACATGAAGTCATCATCGACAAAACCCAAGGTTAGTTCATCCCTCTTAGGGGGGATATCACATCTAGGGGGAGCTTTACTCTAAGACTTGAGCTAAAGCAACTCTAAAGATGTGAATACAACAATGCTTTATGTAAAAGTGGTAACCCCACTTAAACTTAAACGATGAGTATGACCTACGATCAAGTGTTCTCACTTGACTCCTAAGTCAACATACTCATATATAGATGACCTAGTCATCGCAAATTGCTTGATAGATGCTAGAATTGTTTGTGCATGCTTTGCCACATACTTCATTTGCCATCTTATTGTGTGAGCATGTTGGTTGCATATTTTACTCATTCGAGGACATCCACTTGTTGTTTTGATTGTTTGGCTTTATCTTCTTTTGCAAAGTGGATGGACAAGAATGCCTAAGAACCTTCTCTAGCTATCTATGCTTTTCTCGTCTCAAACTCTATTCATGCTGCATCACAAAACTTGATCAAGTCAGATTCGAACCACTCTGTGTGAGGAGCGCTCGGAGTCCCCGATTCGTCATAGACTTAAACTTCCAAAACCTCTTTGTGATTCTCGGTCTGACCGATACCATATTTTCGGTCCTACGAAGATCATTAAGTTGATCTAGGTTTTCGATCTCGGTGCAACCGATTTGAACCACTCGGTCACACCGAGTTGCAATAACTGTATACAGTTTTGCATCTCGGTGCCACCGAGTTGTTCCACTCGGTCACACCGACAGGGTCGGGCTATATATAGTGACGGGCAGAATTTTGGAAATTTCTCCGAAACCTCTTCGCCCGTGCATAGCTCGCTCTGCCTCCTGGGTCTCCGGATCGTCCTCCTCGCCGCCAGCAGCCTCCAGTCGCTGGTCTCCGTCGCCGTCAACGGAATTCTGCCCCGCCGTTGCCGCCGTAGCGAGTCACCGCCGAACTAGGGTATGGACTCGATCTTTGTGCTATTCTCCAATCCGATTCCTAGCACATTGTGATCATCATGATTCTTGCCACGTTTGATAAACTCCTATCCAGTCAATGAACTCGTAGATTAGGTTTAATTCGAAAATTTTAGGGTTAGGTTTCCGCCGAAACCATCTCGGACCCACCGAGTTGAAAAACTCGGTCCCACCGATTTGGCTTATGCCATTGCACAAGTAAAACTCGGTCTGACCGAGAATTACTTATCGGTGTGACCGATTTTGGAATTCTGTGAAACCCTAGCAGTCTCGGTGCCACCGAACTGTGACTCGGTCTGACCGAGTTCACTAGTTCTGGTGCCAAAACTGCTTCGGTGTCACCGAGTTTGAAAATCAGTAGATCCGAGATGATTTCAGTGGGAAACTAAAACTAAGTTTTTGAATTATTCTTTTGCAAAAATCTCTGCATTTTGTGATGCTCATCCACTCTATCTCATCTATAATCTATTCACAGGGTCAGCAGTCAGTTTGCATCATGTCAGACCAGAGTGACAGCCAGAACTTGTCAGAGCAGCAAGTACAGTTGAGTGAGGGCACTAGCCCCTCAAGTTCCTCAGATGATGGCAGCAAGAGTACCCCCAGCAATCTGCCTAAAGCTGCCACACGTCAGAGAAAGAAGAGAACCTCAGATTCTGAAGATGAGGATTATGTGGCAGAGGAAGAGGCCACATCAAAGAGAGTTGAGCCAGCTCAAGGCACAAAGCCAGGCCTGAAAATCAAAAGGCCAGCAGGCAGGCAGCCCATGTCAAAGGCTAGAGCTTCAACTGTGAAGCCTGCTCCCATTGAGCCCGTTGCTGCTGAGGGCAAAAAAAGAGAAAAGAAAGAGTGAAGAAGACTGTGGCCAGAGTGCTTGGGAAGGCCTCCATCATGGAAGATGAGGAGGAAGAAGAAGAGGTTGCTGCACCAGCACCCAAGGCTCCCAAGCTAATGGGAGATGCCATAAAGTCAGGGGGAGCTGCTTCCAAGGCCAAGTCAGCTCCAAAGCCAAAACCAAAGAGAAACACCAGAAGCATCCCAGCCACTGAGAAGAACAAGGCCCCAGTGCCTGAAGCTGCAGAGGAAGAGGAAGAGAATGTCCTTAGGAAGCTCAAGCCCAAGATCCCAGACCACAACGATGCTCATACTGTGGCTGAGGATATGAAGCTCAGGAGAGATTCAGGGCTGAGGAAGTGGAGAGAAGCAGATCCGTATGCTTCTAGGAGAAGGACTACAGTGGACTACAGGTTTCATACCAAGGAGCAACAGGATTTCTATGAGACAGTTTTGCTTGACAAGAAGCCAATTATATGTGACATGAGATGGGTCGACTGGACCTACATGAAGGAAAATGAGGAACACTACCCTGGAGTATATGACAGCTTTAGTGCGTGTGGAGTGGCAGACTTTGTTGGGCAGAAGCTCACAAAGTGGAACGAGGAGCTAATCATGCAATTCTACTCCACAACACACTTCTATCCGGATGGCAGGATCACTTGGATGTCAGAGGGTACAAGGTACTAATCAACTGTTGAGGAATGGGCGAAGTTGATCAATGCCCCAGAGGAGCAAGCAGATGACTTGGACATTTATGCCAAGAAGAAGATGGACCACAACTCTATGTCCAACATGTACAAGGAGATTCCGAATGAAGCACTTGACACGTTCAAGTTTGGCTCAGTGCACTATCTTCTGTCAGGATTGCCTACGATCAACTGGATCCTTAGGCACACTCTTCTGCCCAAGTCTGGAGATCACAAGATGATCAAAGGTCACGCGATCAATTTGCTTCATGTCTTTAACGTGCCTCAAAAATTCAAAGTCATGAGTCTCATAGTGGAAACAATCAAGAGGACAGCAGCAGACCAGAAGAGGAGCTATGGATATGCCCCACAGATTCAGGAGCTCATCAACTGCAAGATGGGCACGGGCATATACCTCTTGGATAAGGAACACCTGCCCATCCGTCCAGACTTCGAGGATAACCAAGTGGTCATGACTGAGAACGATCCATCATCTGCCCATGCACAAGCTCAGAAGGAGAAAGCTGCCAGGATGCCTGCTCAAGCGGAGGCATCTGATTACTTCCTGAAAACCAAACAAGAGCAGCTTGGTTACCTGATTGCGTCCACCCTGCGGATTGAGCAAGGACTTGCCACCCTGACTCAAAACCAGGCAAGCTTAGAGAGGATCATGGAACAGAGGTTCTATGACTTGGACATCAAGGTGACAGAGATACAGACTGCCGTGGAGCAGCTCTAGGAGGACATGAATGAGAGGAGAGGCAGGACCACGACTGATGATTTTGCCAGGGTGCCACGAGGTCCGAGGTCGTCTGCACTGCCAGTTGCTGACACCAGAGCTACAACGTCTGCGCCAACCACAGCCTCAGTTCCACCAGCTCCAGCATCCACTTCAGCCTCAACTCCGACCACGTCTACTGAAGGCTTCGTCCTTGGAGTGCTCCGGACTCCACCACCACCTGAAGATCAAGCCTGAGCGTTGACTTAGCACTATGCATTTTCTAGGAACTTTTTGGTAAATTGTTGCCAAAGGGGGAGAAAATGTATAGATCATTGGCTTCGAGAGAGAGTGTTGCTTTTATTCTCTCTTGTTTTATTTGGTGGTTTTTCGAACTTTGTTTGCTTGTGTGTGAGATACAATGCCCTTATGTTTGTGAGACATCGATGATCATGTGTTTGATCATAAGCTACACTTAATGTTTGCTTAATGCTTGCTTAAATATTATCATTCTATCTATCTTATGTGATCACTCACTATTCTTGGTGATGAGTGCATGTATTTCAATCTTATCATTTTTTAGCGCTCCACCAAGATGTATGTGACATGGAAGAGTAACCCATGACTTTAACTCCTTGTGCATTTGCAGTCCAAAGCAAATTTTTAAATATGCACAAATTTAGGGGGAGCTCTTATTTGTCACATACTTCTCAAAGCGACGATATATTTCATGCTTATTATCATTTGTCGAAGCTTTGATCTATATGTTGTCATCAATTACCAAAAAGGGGGAGATTGAAAGTGCAACTATCCCTAGGTGGTTTTGGTAATTCATAACAACATATAGCTCATTGAGCTAATGCTATTTCAAGATGATTATTTCAGGAAAGCTCAATGATTGGCATGGCATGGATGTGAAAGTGGAACCCTCGAAATGCTAAGGACAAAGAATTGGCTCAAGCTCAAAAGTTCAAGACTCTTCATTTTATATTTTAGTGATCCAAGATCACATTGAGTCTTTAGGAAAAGCCAATACTATCAAGGAGGGATGAGGTGTTGCTTAATGAGCCTCTTGCTTTATGTGCTTGATGATATGCTCCAAAATCCTCAGCTACTTTCCCATATCCACAAATGACCTAAACCCTAAGCCAAACTCGGTCATACCGATTCTTTCATTCCGGCGCCACCGAGTTTCACTTGTCATTTGCCACTGCCAAACCCTAGCAATTCGGTCCTACCGGTAAGGATCTCGGTCTCACCGAGATGGGCTTGCAAACTCTCTGTTTCCCTTTCGTAACTTTTCGGTCTCACCGAAAGAGCGAATCGGTCCCACCGAGAATGCAATGTAAACTCCATGTTTCCTTCTTGTAACTTTTCGGTCTCACCGAAAGAGCGAGTCGGTCCCACCGAGTTTACTTGACCAACTCTCTGGTTAGCTTATTGCCAAACTCGGTCTCACCGAGTTTGTGCAATCGGTCTCACCGAGATTACGTTATGCCCAAACCCTAACCGAATCGGTCCTACCGAGTTGCATGTCAGTCCCACCGAAATTCCTAACGGTCACTAGGTTTACTATTTCGGTCCGACCGAGTTTGTTTATTCGGTCCCACCGAGATTGGTAAATTGTGTGTAACGGTTGGATTTTGTGTGGAGGCTATAAATACCCCTCCACCTCCTCTTCACTCGTGGAGAGAGCCATCAGAACACATACACCATTCCAACTCATATGTTCTGAGAGAGAACCACCTACTCATGTGTTGAGACCAAGATATTCCATTCCAACCATATGAATCTTGATCTCTAGCCTTCCCCAAGTTGCTTTCCACTCAAATCTTCTTTCCACCAGATCCAAATCCTATGAGAGAGAGTTGAGTGTTGGGGAGACTATCATTTGAAGCACAAGAGCAAGAAGTTCATCATCAACACACCATTTGTTACTTCTTGGAGAGTGGTGTCTCCTAGATTGGCTAGGTGTCACTTGGGAGCCTCCGACAAGATTGTGGAGTTGAACCAAGGAGTTTGTAAGGGCAAGGAGATCGCCTACTTCGTGAAGATCTACCGCTAGTGAGGCAAGTCCTTCGTGGGCGATGGCCATGGTGGGATAGACAAGGTTGCTTCTTCGTGGACCCTTCGTGGGTGGAGCCCTCCGTGGACTCGCGCAACCGTTACCCTTCGTGGGTTGAAGTCTCCATCAACGTGGATGTAGGATAGCACCACCTATCCGAACCACGGGAAAAACATCCGTGTCTCCAATAGCGTTTGAATTCTCCAAACCCTTCCCTTTATATTCTTGAAAGTTGCATGCTTTACTTTCCGCTGCCAATATACTCTTTGCATGCTTGCTTGAATTGTGTAATGATTGCTTGACTTGTCCTAAGATAGCTAAAAACTGCCAAGACCTAAAATTGGGAAAAGGTTAAGTTTTTATTTGGTCAAGTAGTCTAATCACCCCCCCTCTAGACATACTTTCGATCCTACAGTGGGTCATCAAGACTCTTTTCTGGCGCCATTGCCGGGGAGTGAAGCGCCTTTGGTAAGAAAAAATTTATATAGTGTGCTGAAAATTTACTGTCACTTGTTATTATGGAAAGTAATCCTTTGAGGGGCTTGTTCAGGGTATCTTCACCCCGACCAGTAGAGCAAAGAGTTGCTCCTCAACCTACTCAACCTACTGAAAATGAAAATGAAAATGAAAATGACTGCTTTGAGATTCCTTCGGGTATGATAGAAAAACTGCTAGTTAATCCCTTTTTAGGAGATGGAACAAAACATCCTGATGAGCATCTAATATAAGTGGATGAAGTTTGTGGACTATTTAAGCTTGCAGGTGTACCCGGAGATGTTGTTAAGAAGAAGGTCTTCCCTTTATCTTTGAAGGGAGACGCATCGACATGGTATAGGCTATGTGATGACATGGGGTCTTGGAATTACAAACGATTGAAATTGGAATTTCATCAGAAGTTTTATCCTATGCATCTTGTTCATCGTGATCGCAATTACATATATAATTTTTGGCCTTGCGAAGGAGAAAGCATCGCTCAAGCTTGGGGGAGGCTTAAATCAATGTTATATTCATGCCCCAATCATGAGCTCTCGAGAAAAATCATTATTCAAAATTTCTATGCTCGGCTTTCTGATAATAATCGCACCATGCTTGATACTTCTTGTGCTGGCTCTTTTATGATGAATACTATTGAATTTAAATGGGATTTATTGGAAAGAATTAAACGCAACTCTGAAGATTGGGACCTCGACAAAGGTAAGGAGTCAGGTATAACACCTAGTTTTGATTGTGTTAAAACTTTTATGGATACCGATATTTTTCATAAATTTAGCACTAAATATGGACTTGACTCTGAGATAGTAGCTTCTTTCTATGAATCTTTTGCTACTTATGTTGATCTCCCCAAGGAGAAGTGGTTTAAATATCATCCTCCCATAGAAGTAAAAGTAGCTGCACCTATTAAAGTTGAAGAAAAGATTGTCACTTATAATGATCCTATTGTTCCTACTTCTTATGTTGAGAAACCACCTTTCCCTGTTAGGATAAAGGATCATGCTAAAGCTTCAATGTAGTTCGTAAAAGCAATATTAAAACATATACACCTCCTGAGCAAGTTAAAGTTGAACCTAATATTGCTATTGTTAAAGATCTCTTATCCGATAATATTGATGGGCATGTTATTTATTTCTGTGATGAAACTACTAGAATTGCTAAACCTTGTGCTAAAGATAAACCTAGACCTGTGGTAGGTATGCCTGTTATTTCTGTTAAAATAGGAGATCATTGTTATCATGGCTTATGCGATATGGGTGCTAGTGCTAGTGCTAGTGCAATACCTCATTCCTTATACAAAGAAATTATCCATGATATTGCACCTGCTGAAATAGAAGATATTGATGTCACAATTAAACTTGCCAATAGAGATACTATTTCACCAATGGGAATTGTTAGAGATGTTGAAGTCTTGTGTGGGAAAACTAAATATCCTGCTGATTTTCTTGTTCTTGGTTCCCCACAAGATAGCTTTTGCCCCATTATATTTGGTAGACCGTTCTTGAACACTGTTAATGCTACCATAGATTGCAAAAGGGATGTTGTTACTATCGGTTTAGATGATATGACTCATGAATTTAATTTTTCTAAATTTAGTAGACAACACCGTGAAGAAGAATTACCTAGCAAGGATGAAATTATTGGTCTTGATTCTATTTCTGTACCTCCTAGTGATCCTTTAGAACATTATTTGCTAGACCATGAAAATGATATGTTTATGAATGAAAGAAGGGAAATAGATGAAGTATTCTTTAAACAGGAACCTATTCTGAAAAACAATTTACCTGTTGAAATATTAGGGGATCCTCCTCCACCTAAGGGTGATCCCGTGTTTGAGCTTAAACCATTACCTGATACTCTTAAATATGCTTATCTTAATGAGAAAAAGATATATCCTGTTATTATTAGTGCTAACCTTTCAGAGCATGAGGAAGAGAGATTATTGAAAACTCTGAAGAAGCACCGTGCTGCTACTGGGTATACTCTTGATTATCTTAAGGGCATTAGTCCCACTCTATGTCAACATAAAATTAATTTGGAAGAAGATGCTAAACTAGTTCGTGATCATCAACGACGGGTGAATCCTAAAATGAAAGAAGTGGTAAGAAAGGAAATACTAAAGCTCCTTGAGGCAGGTATAATCTATCCCGTTGCTGATAGTCAGTGGGTAAGTCCTGTCCATTGTGTCCCTAAGAAGGGAGGTATTACTGTCGTTCCTAATGATAAAGATGAATTGATTCCTCAAAGAATTATTATAGGTTATAGGATGGTAATTGATTTCCGCAAATTAAATAAGGCAACTAAAAAGGATCATTGCCCCTTACCTTTTATCGATCAAATGCTAGAAAGATTATCCAAACATACACATTTTTGCTTTCTAGATGGTTATTCTGGTTTCTCTCAAATACCCGTGTTAGCCAAAGATCAATCAAAGACTACTTTTACATGCCCTTTTGGTACTTTTGCTTATAGACGTATGCCTTTTGGTTTATGTAATGCACCTGCTACCTTTCAAAGATGCATGATGGCTATATTCTCTGACTTTTGTGAAAAGATTTGTGAGGTTTTCATGGACGACTTCTCCGTTTATGGATCTTCTTTTGATGATTGTTTGAGCAACCTTGATCGAGTTTTGCAAAGATGTGAAGAAAATAATCTTGTCTTGAATTGGGAAAAGTGCCACTTTATGGTTAATGAAGGTATTGTCTTGGGGCACAAAGTTTCTGAAAGAGGTATTGAAGTTGATAAAGCCAAGGTTGATGCTATTGAAAAGATGCCATGTCCCCAGGACATCAAAGGTATAAGAAGTTTCCTTGATCATGCCGGATTTTATAGGAGGTTCATTAATGACTTCTCAAAAATTTCCCGGCCTCTAACTAATCTATTACAAAAAAGATATACCATTTGTTTTTGATGATGATTGTGTAGATGCATTTGAAATACTTAAGAAAGCATTGATTTCTGCACCTATTGTTCAGCCACCTGATTGGAATTTACCTTTTGAAATTATGTGTGATGCTAGTGATTATGCTGTAGGTGCTATTCTAGGACAAAGAGTTGATAAGAAATTAAATGTTATTCAATATGCTAGTAAAACCCTAGACAATGCCCAAAGAAATTATGCTACCACTAAAAAAGAATTCTTAGCAGTTGTATTTGCTTGTGATAAGTTCAGACCTTATATTGTTGATTCTAAAGTAACTATTCACACTGATCACGCTGCTATTAAATATCTCATGGAAAAGAAAGATGCTAAACCTAGACTTATTAGATGGGTTCTCTTGCTACAAGAATTTGATTTACATATTGTTGATAGAAAAGGAGCTGAGAACCCCGTTGCAGACAACTTGTCTAGGTTAGAAAATGTGCTTGTTGACCCACTTCCTATTGATGATAGCTTTCCGGATGAGCAAATAAATGTCATAAATGCTTCTCATACTGCTCCATGGTATGCTGATTATGCTAATTACATTGTTGCTAAGTTTATACCACCTAGTTTCACATACCAGCAAAAGAAAAAGTTCTTCTATGATTTGAGGCATTACTTTTGGGACCCACATCTTTATAAAGAAGGAGTAGATGGTGTTATTAGACGTTGTGTACCTGAGCATGAACAAGAATAGATCCTACGCAAGTGTCACTCTGAAGCTTATGGAGGACACCATGCTGGAGATAGAACTGCACATAAGGTATTGCAATCTGGTTTTTATTGGCCTACTCTCTTCAAGGATGCCCGTAAGTTTGTCTTATCTTGTGATGAATGCCAAAGAATTGGTAATATTAGTAGACGTCAAGAAATGCCTATGAACTATTCACTCGTTATTGAACCATTTGATGTTTGGGGCTTTGACTATATGGGACCCTTTCCTTCCTCTAATGGATATACACATATTTTTAGTTGCTGTTGATTACGTTACTAAGTGGGTAGAAGCTATTCCAACTAGTAGTGTTGATCATAACACTTCTATTAAAATGCTTAAAGAAGTTATTTTTCCAAGATTTAGTGTCCCTAGATACTTAATGACTGATGGTAGTTCACATTTTATTCATGATGCTCTCCGTAAAATGCTTGCTAAGTATGATGTTAATCATAGAATTGCATCTCCTTATCACCCACAGTCTAGTGGTCAAGTAGAATTGAGTAATATAGAGCTCAAAGTAATTTTGCAAAAGACTGCTAATAGATCTAGAAAAAATTGGTCCAAGAAACTTGATGATGCATTATGGGCCTAAAAAACTGCATACAAAAACCCTATGGGTATGTCTCCGTATAAAATGGTTTATGGAAAAGCATGTCACTTACCTCTCGAACTAGAACACAAGGCATATTGGGCTATTAAAGAACTCAATTATGATTTCAAACTTGCCGGTGAGAAGAGGTTATTTGATATTAGCTCACTTGATGAATGGAGAACCCAAGCCTATGAAAATGCCAAGTTGTTTAAAGAAAAAGTTAAAAGATGGCATGACAAAAGGATACAAAAGCATGAGTTTAATGTAGGTGATTATGTATTGCTATACAACTCTCGTTTAAGATTTTTTGCAGGAAAACTTCTCTCTAAATGGGAAGGTCCTTACGTTATCGAGGAGGTCTATCATTCCGGTGCCATAAAAATCAACAACTTCGAAGGCACAAATCCGAAGGTGGTGAACGGTCAAAGAATCAAACATTATATCTCAGGTAATCCCATAAATGTTGAAACCAATATTATTGAAACCGTAACCCCGGAGGAATACATAAGGGACACTTTCCAGAACGTTTCAGACTCCGAAAAGGAATAGGTATGTGGTACGGTAAGTAAACCGACTCCAAAACAGTTTTAAGGCAATATTTCTCCATTTTGGAATATTTAGAAAAATAGAAAAATAAGAAGCAGTCCGGGAAGGACACGAGGGCTCCACGAGGGTGGAGGGCGCGCCCTACCCTACTGTGTGCGCCCCCCTACCTCGTGGGCACCTCGTGTGCTCTCCGGACTCCGTTTTCATACAAGACACATATTTTGGTCAGTAAAAATTCATTATATAATCTCTTGGGGGTTTTGACTCCTGTAGCACGCAAAAATCTCCTGTCTTTGTTTCGAGCTATTTTCTGTCAAGGTTGTCAAGGCCGAGCACTATGTCGTCTCCCTCCTCCTCCAACCATGAGGGCAACGATGCTTGGCTAATGAAGATAGAGTTGAAGAGAGAAGAACCCATGGAGATCAGCAAGGATGAAGGGATCAAGAAGGCAATGGAGGACCAAGTTCCAGCAACAGCAGACATCCTTCAACTTGATCACAATATTCTTACCCCAACTGCGATCGAAGCTTTCAAGATGATTGAGTTAGCTCGTATACAAAATAAGTATCTCACACGTGAAAATATTTTGTTGAAGGAGCATATCATTGCACTCAAAGGCATTATCCGCAAGTTAGAAGACCTCCTACGCTCGATGTGTGACTATCCATCATCAACAACTCCACCTTCTTCACCAACAAGAAGAATTGAGTATCTGGTATGGGCACTCCACTTGGCAACTGCCAAGCTTGGGGGAGTGCCCCGGTATCATATCACCATCACTTTTATCTTTACCATTTTTCTTAGTTCGATCCTTTTGGTAATATCTTGATCTAGTAGAATAAAAGTTCTTAGTATGATCTAGCTGTGAGTTTTGCTTTATTATCCTTCTAGGTAATCGAGTGCGTGAGCTATATATAATAAAGATTAGTGTTGAGTCAAGGGCTTGATTATTTTGCCATCCTAAGTGAATAAAAGAAAAGAGAAAGAAATAAAAAGAAACAAAGAGATCATATGGATTTTATGGAGAGTGATGAGCTCACATAGAAAAAAGTATGATGAATAAAAGTTGTTGAGAGTTGACAAACATAGTTTTGGTCATCGTTGCAATTAATAGGAAGTAATAAAGAAAGAGAGGTCTTCACATATAAATATACCATCTTGGACATCTTTTATGATTGTGAGCACTCATTCAAATATGACATGCTAAAGAGTTGATGTTGGACAAGGAAGACAACGTAATGGGTTATGTTTTCTTACATCCGAGCTAAATTATATTGTCTTGGATCCTCCAACATGTTGAGCTTGCCTTTCCCCCTCATGCTAGCCAAATTCATCGCACCAAGTAGAGATACTACTTGTGCTTCCAAATACCCTTAAACCAGTCTTGCCATGAGAGTCCACTACACCTACCTATGGATTGAGTAAGATCCTCCAAGTAAGTTGTCATCGGTGCAAGCAATAAAAATTGCTCTCTAAATATGTATGACTTATTAGTGTGGGAGAAAATAAGCTTTATACGATCGTGTGATATGGAAGAAATAAAAGCGACAGACTGCATAATAAAGGTCCATATCGCAAGTGGCAATATAAAGTGACGTTCTTTCGCATTAAGATTTTGTGCATCCAACCATAAAAGCGCATGACAACCTCTGCTTCCCTCTACGAAGGGCCTATCTTTTACTTTTATCTCCTACCTTGCATAAGAGTCATGGTGATCTTCACCCTTCCTTTTTACATTTTATCCTTTGGCAAGCACAGTATGTTGGAAAGATCCTGGTATATGTGGCTAATTGGATGTGAGTTTTCATGAACTATTATTGTTGACATTACCCTTGAGGTAAAACGTTGGGAGGCAAAACTATAAGCCCCTATATTTCTTTATGTCCGATTAAAACTCCATACCCATAAGTATTGCGTGAGTGTCGGTAGTTGTGAAAGACTATATGATAGTTGAGTATGTGGACTTGCTGAAAAGCTCTTATATGTTGACTCTTTCCTATGTTATGATCAATTGCAATTGCTCCAATGACTAAGATTATAGTTTGTTAGTTTTCAATGAAGTTTACGATTCATACTTGAAATTGTGATTGAATTATTACTCTAGCATAAGAAATCATATGACAAGAATTATATAAGTTGTTGTTCTAAGAATGATCATGATGCCCTCATGTCCGTATTTTATTTTTATCGACACCTCTATCTCTAAACACGTGGACATATTTTTCGATTTCGGCTTTTCGCTTGAGGACAAGAGAGGTCTAAGCTTGGGGGAGTTGATACGTCCATTTTGCATCATGCTTTTATATCGATATTTATTGCATTATGGGCTGTTATTACACATTATGTCACAATACTTATGCCTATTCTCTCTTATTTTACAAGGTTTACATAAAGAGGGAGAATGCCGACAGTTGGGATTCTGGGCTGGAAAAGGAGCAAATATTAGAGACCTATTCTGCACAGCTCCAAAAGTCCTGAAACTTCACGGAAGACGTTTTCCGAATATATAAAAAATACTCAGCGGAAGAAACTCACCAGGGGGCCACACCCTGCCCACGAGGGTGGGGGGCACGCCCTACCCCCCTGGGCACGCCCCCTACCTCGTGGCCCCCCTGGTGGCCTTCCAGTGACCATCTTCTGCTATATGAAGTCTTTTGATGGGAAAAAATAAGAAGCCATCTTCTCGGACGAAACTCCGCCGCCACGAGGCAGAACCTTGGCGGAACCAATCTAGGGCTCTGGCGGAGCTGTTCTGCCGGGGAAACTTCCCTCCCGGAGGGGGAAATCATCGCCATCGTCATCACCAACGCTCCTTTCATCAGGAGAGGGCAATCTCCATCAACATCTTCATCAGCACCATCTCCTCTCAAAACCCTAGTTCATCTCTTGTATCCAATTCTTGTCTCCAAGTCCAGGATTGGTGCTAGTAGGTTGCTAGTAGTGTTAATTACTCCTTGTAGTTGATGCTAGTTGGTTTAGTTGGTGGAAGATCATATGTTCAGATCCTATATGCATATTAATACCCCTCTGATTATGAACATGTTTATGCTTTGTGAGTAGTTACTTTTGTTCCTGAGGACATGGGAGAAGTCTTGCTATTAGTAGTCATGTGAATTTGGTATTCATTCGATATTTTGATGAGATGTATGTTGTCTTTCCTCTAGTGGTGTTATGTGAACGTCGACTACATGACACTTCACCATTGTTTGGGCCTAGAGGAAGGCATTGGGGAGTAATAAGTAGATGATGGGTTGCTAGAGTGATAGAAGCTTAAACCCTAGTTTATGCGTTGCTTCGTAAGGGGCTGATTTGGATCCATATGTTTCATGCTATGGTTAGGTTTACCTTAATACTTTTGTTGTAGTTGCGGATGCTTGCAATAGGGGTTAATCATAAGTGGGATTCTTGTCCAAGTAAGGGCAGTACCCAAGCACCGGTTCACCCACATACCAGATTATCAAAGTACTGAACGCGAATCATATGAGCGTGATGAAAACTAGCTTGACGATATTCCCATGTGTCCTCGGGAGCGCTTTTCTCTATATAAGAGTTTGTCCAGGCTTGTCCTTTGCTACAAAAAGGATTGGTCCACCTTGCTGTAGTTTATTTACTTTTGTTACTTGTTGCTCGCTACAAATTATCCTATCACAAAACTATCTGTTACCGCTTATTTCAGTACTTGCAGAGAATACCTTGCTGGAAACCACTTATCGTTTCCTTCTGCTCCTCGTTGGGTTCGACACTCTTACTTATCGAAAGGACTACGATAGATCCCCTATACTTGTGGGTCATCACTCCTTCCTTTCGAGCACTTTCATTTCTAGCATCTGCGCAACAAGTATTGCATTCAGGTCTTTGATACGTCCATTTTGCATCATGTTTTCTTACTGTTATTTATAATGTTTATATCCATAATAATGCTTTTTGGAGTAATTCTAATGCCTTTTCTCTCATAATATGCAAGGTATACACAAAGAGGGAGAACTCTGGCAGCTGGAAATCTGGACCTGGAAAAGCTACGTCAGGCCACCTATTCTGCACAACTCCAAACAAGCTGAAACTTCATGGAGATTTTTTTATCAAATATTTGAGGAATATTGGAGCAAATAACTGAAGGAAATATGCCCTAGAGGCAATAATAAAGTTATTTTATTTCCTTATATCATGATAAAAGTTTATTATTCATGCTAGAATTGTATTAACCGGAAACATGATACATGTGTGAATACATATACAAACAGAGTGTCACTAGTATGCCTCTACTTGACTAGCTCGTTAATCAAAGATGGTTATGTTTCCTAGCCATATACATGAGTTGTCATTTGATTAACGAGATCACATCATTAGGAGAATGATGTGATTGACTTGACCCATTCCGTTAGCTTAGCACTTGATCGTTTAGTATGTTGCTATTGCTTTCTTCATGACTTATACATGTTCCTATGACTATGAGATTATGCAACTCCCGTTTAACGAAGGTACACTTTGTGTGATACCAAACATCACAATGTAACTGGGTGATTATAAAGGTGCTCTACATGTGTCTTCGAAGGTACTTGTTGAGTTGGCGTATTTCGAGATTAGGATTTGTCACTTCGATTGTTGGAGAGGTATCTCTGGGCCCACTCGGTAATGCACATCACTATAATCCTTGCAAGCATTATAACTAATGAGTTAGTTGTGGGATGATGTATTACGGAACTAGTAAAGAGACTTGCCAGTAACGAGATTGAACTAGGTATTGAGATACCGACGATCGAATCTCGGGTAAGTAACATACCGATGACAAAGGGAACAACGTATGTTGTTATGTGGTTTGACTGATAAAGATCTTCGTAGAATATGTAGGAGCCAATATGAGCATCCAGGTTCCACTATTGGTTATTGACCGGAGACGTGTCTCGGTCATGTCTACATAGTTCTCAAACCCGTAGGGTCCGCACGCTTAAAGTTCGGTGATGATCAATATTATGAGTTTTTGTGTTTTGATGTACCGAAGGTAGTTCGGAGTCCCGGATATGGTCACGGACATGACGAGGAGTCTCTAAATGGTCGAGACGTAAAAATCGATATATTGGACGACTATGTTCGGACACCGAAAAGGATCCGGAAGGTTTCAGACATATACCGGAGTACCGGGGGGGGGGGGTTACCGGAACCCCCCGTGGGGCTTAATGGGCCTACATGGGCCTTAGTGGAAATAGCGGGCAGCAAGGGGAGTGTGGGGCGCGCTCCCGAAGGCCCAAACCGAATTGGTTTAGGGCAAGGGTGGCCGGCCCCCTCTTTCCTTCTCCTCCTCTCCCTTTCCTTCCCCCTCTCCTACTCCTACTAGGAAAAGGAGGAGTCCTACTCCTACTGGGAGTAGGACTCCCCCTCTTGGTGTGCCTCTCCCTGGCCGGCCGCCTCCTCCCCTTGATCCTTTATATACGGGGGCAGGGGGCATGCCATAGACACAACAATTGATCATTGATCTCTTAGCCGTGTGCGGTGCCCCCCTCCACCATAATCCACCTCGATCATATCGTAGCGGTGCTTAGGCGAAGCCCTGCGTCGGTAGCATCATCATCACCGTCACCACGCCGTCGTGCTGACGAAACTCTCCTACGAAGCTTTGCTGGATCGAAGCTCGCGGGACGTTAGTGAGTTGAACGTGTGTAGAACTCGAAGGTGCCGTGCATTCGGTACTTGGATCGGTCGGATCGTGAAGACGTATGACTACATCAACCACGTTGTGCTAACGCTTCCGCATTCGGTCTACGAGGGTACGTAGACACACTCTCCCCTCATGTTGCTATGCATCACCATGATCCTGTTTGTGCGTAGGAAAATTTTGAAATTACTACGTTCCCCAACAGTGGCATCCGAGCCAGGTTATTGCGTAGATGTTATATGCACGAGTAGAACACAAGTTAGTTGTGGGCGATACAAGTCATACTGCTTACCAACATTTCATACTTTGGTTCGGCGATATTGTTGGATGAAGCGGCCCGGACCGACATTACGCGTACGCTTACGCGAGACTGGTTCTACCGACGTGCTTTGCACACAGGTGGCTGGCGGGTGTCAGTTTCTCCAACTTTAGTTGAACAAAGTGTGGCTACGTCCGGTCCTTGCGAAGGTTAAAGCAACACTAACTTGACGAACTATCGTTGTGGTTTTGATGCGTAGGTAAGAACGGTTCTTGCTCAGCCCGTAGCATCCACATAAAACTTGCAACAACAAAGTAGAGGACATCTAACTTGTTTTTGCAGGGCATGTTGAGATGTGATATGGTCAAGACATGATGCTATATTTATTGTATGAGATGATCATGTTTTGTAACGGAGTTATCGGCAACTGGCAGGAGCCATATGGTTGTCGCTTTATTGTATGCAATGCAATCGCCCTGTAATTGCTTTACTTTATCACTAAGCGGTAGCAATAGTCGTAGAAGCAATAGTTGGCGAGACGACAACGATGCTATGATAGAGATTGATACGTCTCCAACGTATCTATAATTTTTGATTGCTCCATGCTATATTATCTACTATTTTGGACTATATTGGGCTTTATTTTCCACTTTTATATTATTTTTGGGATTAACCTATTAACCGGAGGCCCGGCCCAGAATTGCTATTTTTGCCTATTTCAGTGTTTCGAAGAAACGGAATATCAAACGGAGTCCAAACGGAATAAAATCTTCGGGAACGTGATTTTCTCACCGAACGTGATCCAGGAGACTTGGACCCTGCTCCAAGGAACAAAAGAGGCGGTCATGAGGGTGGGCCCCCCTAGGGCGCGCCCCCTGCCTTGTGGGCCCCTCGTTGCTCCTCCGGCGTACTTCTTCCTCCTATATATACACACGTACCCCCAAACGATCAGAATAGGAGCCAAAAACCTAATTCCACCGCCGCAACTTTCTGTATCCACGAGATCCCATCTTGGGGCCTGTTCCGGAGCTCCGCCGGAAGAGGGCCGTCATCACGGAGGGCTTCTACATCATCCTAGCCCCTCCAATGAAGTGTGAGTAGTTTACCTCAGACCTTCGGGTCCATAGTTAGTAGCTAGATGGCTTCTTCTCTCTCTTTGAATCTCAATACAAAGTTCCGCCCCTCTCTTGTGGAGATCTATTCAATGTGATCTTCTTTTTGCGGTGTGTTTGTTGAGACCGATGAATTGTGGGTTTATGATCAAGTCTATCTATGAATAATATTTGAATCTTCTCTGAATTCTTTTATGTATGTTTGGTTATCTTTGCAAGTCTCTTCGAATTATCCGTTTGGTTTGGCCAACTATATTGGTAGTTCTTGCGATGGGAGAAGTGCTTAGCTTTGGGTTCGATCTTGCAGTGTCCTTACCCAGTGACAGAAGGGGCAGCAAGGCACGTATTGTATCGTTGCCATTGAGGATAACAAGATGGGGTTTATTTCATATTGCATGAATTTCTCTCTCTACATCATGTCATCTTTCTTAAGGCATTACTCTATTTTTAACTTAATACTCTAGATGCATGCTGGATAGCGGTCGATGAGTGGAGTAATAGTAGTAGATGCAGAATCGTTTTGATCTACTTTTCACGGACGTGATGCCTATATACATGATCATGCCTAGATATTCTCATAACTATGCTCAATTCTGTCAATTGCTCAATAGTAATTTGTTCACCCACCGTAGAATACTTATGCTCTTGAGAGAAGCCACGAGTGAAACCTATGGCCCCCGGGTCTATTCTCATCATATCAATCTCCATCACTTTAATCTTGCTTTGCTTTTTTACTTTGCTTTTTTACTTTGCTTTTACTTTTTACTTTGCATCTTTATACCAAAAATATTATATCTATCAGATCTCACTCTCGTAAGTGACCGTGAAGGGATTGACAACCCCTAATCGTGTTGGTTGCGAGTAGCTATCGCTTTGTGCAGGTACGAGGGACTTGAGCATGGGCTCCTACTGGATTGATACCTTGGTTCTCAAAAACTGAGGGAAATACTTACGCTACTCTGCTGCATCATCCCTTCCTCTTCGGGGAAAACCAACGCAAGCTCAAGACGTAGCAAGAAGGATTTCTGGCGCCGTTGCCGGGGAGTCTACGCAAAAGTCAACATACCAAGTACCCATCGCAATCCCTGTCTCTTGCATTACATTATTTGCCATTTGCCTCTCGTTTTCCTCTCCCCCCAATTCACCCTTGCCGTTTTATTCGCCCCCTCTCTCTCTATCCTCCCTCTCTATTTGCCTCTTTTGCCCATTTTTTTTTGTTTGCTCGTGTGTTAGATTGCTTGTTTGTCGCGATGGCTCAAGATGCTACCAAATTGTGTGACTTCACCAATACCAATAATAATGGTTTCCTTAGCACTCCGATTGCTCCTCTTACCGATGCTGAATCTTGTGAAATTAATACTGCTTTGTTGAATCTTGTTATGAAAGATCAATTCGCCGGCCTTCCTAGTGAAGATGCCGCTACTCATCTGAATAGCTTCGTTGATTTATGTGATATGCCAAAGAAAAAAGATGTCAATAATGATGTCGTTAAATTGAAGCTATTTCCTTTTTCGCTTAGAGATCGTGCTAAAGCTTGGTTTTCGTCTTTGCCTAAGAATAGTATTGATTCATGGAACAAGTGCAAAGATGCTTTTATCTCTAAGTATTTTCCTCCCGCTAAGATCATCTCTCTTAGAAACGATATTATGAACTTTAAACAACTTGATCATGAACATGTTGCACAAGCTTGGGACAGAATGAAATTAAGGATACGTAATTGCCCTACTCATGGTTTGAATTTGTGGATGATCATACAAATTTTTTATGCCGGATTGAATTTTGCTTCTAGAAATCTTTTAGATTCGGCCGCGGGAGGCACTTTTATGGAAATCACTTTAGGAGATGCTACTAAACTCCTAGATAATATTATGGTTAATTATTCTCAATGGCATACTGAAAGATCCTCTAATAAAAAAGTGCATGCGATAGAAGAAATCAATGTGTTGAGTGGAAAGATGGATGAACTTATGAAATTATTTGCTACTAAGAGTGTTTCTTCTGATCCTAATGATATGCCTTTGTCTACTTTGATTGAGAATAACAATGAATCTAATGATATGCCTAATGATATGCCATATCCTAGTAATCCTTCTAATAATTATGGGAATTCCTACAACAACTCTTATGGAAATTATAATAAGATGCCCTCTGAATTTGAGAATAGTGTTAAAGAGTTTATGAATTCACAAAATAATTTTAATGCTTTTCTTGAGGAGAAATTGCTTAAAGTTGATGATTTGGCTAGAAACGTTGATAGAATTTCTCTTGAGGTTGATTCTTTAAAGCTTAGATCTATTCCTCCTAAGCATGATATCAATGAGTCTCTCAAAGCCATGAGAATTTCCATTGATGAGTGCACAGAAAGAACCGCTAGGATGCGTGCTTCCAAAGATGCCTTTATTAAAGCGTGTTCTTCCAATTCCTATGAAAATCAAGATGAAGATCTAAAAGTTATTGATGTGTCTCCTCTTAAATCTTTATTTGCAATTTGAATCTTGATGAAACTAAATATGATCTTCCTTTACCTAGAAGGCGTCCTAAAAATTCAGAGTATTTAGATCTTAATGATGAAATTGATGAAAATGGGATTGAAAGAAATAAAAATCTAGATGTTTCTAAACCCATTATATTGGATTTCAAGGAATTTAATTATGAAATTTGTTCTTTAATTGATTGTATTTCCTTGTTGCAATCCGTGCTAAATTCTCCACATGCTTATAGTCAAAATAAAGCCTTCACCGAACATATTGTTGATGCCTTGATGCAATCTTATGAAGAAAAACTTGAGTTGAAAGTTTCTATCCCTAGAAAACTCTATGATGAGTGGGAACCAACTATTAAAATTAAAATTAAAGATCATGAGTTTTATGCTTTGTGTGATTTGGGTGCTATTGTCTCTACTATTCCCAAGACTTTGTGTGATTTGCTAGATTTCCGTAATTTTGACGATTGCTCTCTAAACTTGCATCTTGCGGACTCCACTATTAAGAAACCTATGGGAAGAATTAATTATGTTCTTATTGTTGCAAATAGGAATTATGTGCCCGTAGATTTCATTATTCTTGATATAGATCGCAATCCTTCTTGCCCTATTATTCTTGGTAGACCTTTCCTTAGAACGGTTGGTGCGATTATTGATATGAAGGAAGGGAATATTAGATTTCAATTTTCATTAGAAAAGGGCATGGAAAAATTTCCAAGAAATAAAATAAAATTACCATATGAAAATACCATGAGAGCCACTTATGGATTGCCTACCAAAGATGGCAATACCTAGATCTATCCTCGCTTTTATGCCTAGCTAGGGGCGTTAAACGATAGTGCTTGTTGGGAGGCAACCCAATTTTATTTTTATTCCTTGATATTTGATCCTGCTTAGTAATAAATAAATTATTTAGCCTCTGTTTTGGTTGTGTTTTTGTGTTTAATTAGTGTTTGTGCCAAGTAGAACCGTTGGGAAGGCTTGGGGAAAGTCTTGTTGAACTTGCTGTAAAAAACAGAAACTTTAGCGCTCACGAGAACTGCTGTCATTTTTATTTGAAGAGTGCTATTTAGTTAATTATTTTTTCAGATGATTAATAGATAAATTCTTCACGTCCAAAAATTTATTTTAGAATTTTTGGGGTTCCAGATCTTGTGCTAGCTACAGATTACTACAGACTGTTCTGTTTTTGACAGATTTTGTTTTTCGTGTGTTGTTTGCTTATTTTGATGAATCTATGGCTAGTAAAATAGTTTATAATCCATAGATAAGTTGGAATACAGTAGGTTTAACACCAATATAAATAAAGAATGAGTTCATTACAGTACCTTGAAGTGGTCTTTTGTTTTCTTTCGCTAACGGAGTTCACAAGTTTTCTATTTTGAGTTTTGTGTTGTGAAGTTTTCAAGTTTTAGGTGAATTCTTTTGATGGATCATGGAACAAGGAGTGGCAAGAGCCTAAGCTTGTGGATGCCCATGGCACCCCCAATATAAACCAAGGACACCAAAAAGTCAAAGCTTGGGGATGCCCTGGAAGGCATCCCCTCTTTCGTCCACTTCCATCGGTAATTTACTTGGAGCTATATTTTTATTCACCAGCATGATATGTGTTTTGCTTGGAGCGTCTTGTATTATTTGTGTATTTGTGTCTTAGTATGCCACAATCATCCTTGCTGTACACACCTTTTGAGAGAGCCATACATGAATTAAAATTTGATAGAATACTCTATGTGCTTCACTTATATCTTTTGAGCTAAGTAGTTTTGGTCTATGTGCTTCACTTATATCTTTTGAGCTAAGTAGTTTTGCTCTATGTGCTTCACTTATATCTTTTGAGCTAGATATTTTTTCTCTATGTAATTCACTTAGATCTTTTAGAGCACGGTGGTGGATTTCTTTTAAAGAAACTATTGATCTCTCATGCTTCACTTAAATTATTTTGAGAGTCTCTTAATAGCATGGTAATTTGCTTAATAACAATATGCTTGGTATTCAAGACTTGTGAAACTTTCTTTTGAGTGTGTTGAATACTAAGAAAAGATTGAAGCATGATAATTGTTTTGGGATATGGAGGTGATAATATTAAAGTCATGCTAGTTGAGTAGTTGTGAATTTAAAGAATACTTGTGTTAAAGTTTGTGATTACCGTAGCATGCACGTATGGTGAACCGTTATGTAACGAAGTCGGAGCATGATTTATTTATTGATTGTCTTCCTTATGAGTGGCGGTCGGGGACGAGCGATGGTCTTTTCCTACCAATCTATCCCCCCTAGGAGCATGCACGTAATACTTTGCTTTGATAACTTCTAGATTTTTGCAATAAGTATATGAGTTCTTTATGAATAATGTTGAGTCCATGGATTATACGCACTCTCACCCTTCTACCTTTTCTAGCCTCTCTAATACCGCGCACCTTTCGCCGGTATCATACACCTACCATATACCTTCCTCAAAACAGCCACCATACCTACCTATTATGGCATTTCCATAGCCATTCCGAGATATATTGCCATGCAACTTTCCACCATCTAGTTCATCATGACACATTCATCATTGTCATATTGCTTAGCATGATCATGTAGTTGACATAGTATTTGTGGCAAAGCCACCGTTCATAATTTCTTCATACTTGTCACTCTTTATTCATTGCATATCCCGGTACACCGCCGGAGGCATCCATATAGAGTCATACTTTGTTTTAGAATCGAGTTGTAATCATTGAGTTGTAAATAAATAAAAGTGTGATGATCATCATTCAATAGAGCATTGTCCCAATAATAAAAAAAGAGAAAGGCCAAAGAAAAAAAGAAGGCCCAAAACAAAAATAAAAAAATAAAAAGGGGCAATGCTACTGTCCTTTTTTTTCCACACTTGTGCTTTAAAGTAGCACCATGATATAGCGAGTCTCATATATTGTGCTTCAAAGTAGCACCATGTTCTTCATATAGAGAGTCTCATATGTTGTCACTTTCATAAACTAGTGGGAATTTTACATTACAGAACTTGGCTTGTATATTCCAATGATGGGCTTCCTCAAATTGCCCTAGGTCTTCGTGAGCAAGCAAGTTGGATGCACACCCACTAGTTTCTTTTGTTGAGCTTTCATACATTTATAGCTCTAGTGCATCCGTTGCATGGCAATCCCTACTCACTCACATTGATATCTATTGATGGGCATCTCCATAGCCCGTTGATAAGCCTAGTTGATGTGAGACTATCTTCCCCTCCTTTTTGTCTTCTCCACAACCACCATTCTATTCCACCTATAGTGCTATATCCATGGCTCATGCTCATGTACTGCGTGAAGATTGAAAAAGTTTTGAAAAAGTTAGAGTATGAAACAATTGCTTGGCTTGTCATCGGGGTTGTGCATGATTTGAATACTTTGTGTGGTGAAGATGGAGCATAGCCAGACTATATGATTTTGTAGGGATAACTTTCTTTGGCCATGTTATTTTGAGAAGACATAATTGCTTTGTTAGTATGCTTGAAGTATTATTATTTTTTATGTCAATATAAACTTTTGTCTTGAATCTTTCTAATCTGAATATTCATACCACAATTAAGAATATTTGCATTGAAATTATGCAAAGTAGCACTCCGCATCAAAAATTCTCTTTTTATCATTTACCTACTTGAGGATGAGCAGGAATTAAGCTTGGGGATGCCTGATACGTCTCCAATGTATCTATAATTTTTGATTGCTCCATGCTATATTATCTACTGTTTTGGACTATATTGGGCTTTATTTTCCACTTTTATATTATTTTTGGGACTAACCTGTTAACCGGAGGCCCAGCCCAGAATTGCTGTTTTTTTTGCCTATTTCAGTGTTTCGAAGAAACGGAATATCAAACGGAGTCCAAACGGAATAAAATCTTCGGGAACGTGATTTTCTCACCGAACGTGATCCAGGAGACTTGGACCGTGCTCCAAGGAACAAAAGAGGCAGTCACGAGGGTGGGGGCGTGCCCCCCTAGGGCGCGCCCCTGCCTCGTGGGCCCCTCGTTGCTCCTCCGGCATACTTCTTCCTCCTATATGTACACACGTACCCCATACGATCAGAACAGGAGCCAAAAACCTAATTCCACCGCCGCAACTTTCTGTATCCACGAGATCCCATCTTGGGGCCTGTTCCGGAGCTCCGCCGAAAGAGGGCCGTCATCACGGAGGGCTTCTACATCATCCTAGCCCCTCCGATGAAGTGTGAGTAGTTTACGTCAGACCTTCGGGTCCATAGTTAGTAGCTAGATGGCTTCTTCTCTCTCTTTGAATCTCAATACAAAGTTCTCCCCCTCTCTTGTGGAGATCTATTCGATGTAATCTTTTTTTGCGGTGTGTTTGTTGAGACCGATGAATTGTGGTTTTATGATCAAGTCTATCTATGAATAATATTTGAATCTTCTCTGAATTCTTTTATATATGATTGGTTATATTTGCAAGTCTCTTTGAATTATCCGTTTGGTTTGGCCAACTAGATTGGTAGTTCTTGCGATGGGAGAAGTGCTTAGCTTTGGGTTCGATCTTGCGGTGTCCTTAGCCAGTGACAGAAGGGGCAGCAAGGCACATATTGTATCATTGCCATCGAGGATAACAAGATGGGGTTTATTTCATATTGCATGAATTTATCCCTCTACATCATGTCATGTTGCTTAAGGCGTTACTCTGTTTTTAACTTAATACTCTAGATGCATGCTGGATAGCGGTCGATGAGTGGAGTAATAGTAGTAGATGCAGAATCGTTTCGATCTACTTGTCACGGACGTGATGCCTATATACATGATCATGCCTAGATATTCTCATAACTATGCTCAATTCTGTCAATTGCTCAACAGTAATTTGTTCACCCACCGTAGAATACTTATGCTCTTGAGAGAAGCCACTAGTGAAACCTATGGCCCCCGGGTCTATTCTCATCATATCAATCTCCATCACTTTAATCTTGCGTTGCTTTTTTCTTTGCTTTTACTTTTTATTTGCACCTTTATACCAAAAATACCAAAAATATTATATCTATCAGATCTCACTCTCGTAAGTGATCGTGAAGGGATTGACAACCCCTAATCGCGTTGGTTGCGAGTAGCTTTCGCTTTGTACAGGTACGAGGGACTTGAGCGTGGGCTCTTACTGGATTGATACCTTGGTTCTCAAAAACTGAGGGAAATACTTACGCTACTCTGCTGCATCATCCCTTCCTCTTCGGGGAAAACCAACGCAAGCTCAAGACGTAGCAGAGATCAAGGTGTCGCGTCGGTGATGACGGTGATCATGACGGTGCTTTGGAGATGGAGATCAAAGGCACAAGATGATGATGGCCATATCATATCACTTATATTGATTGCATGTGATGTTTATCCTTTATGCATCTTATTCTGCTTTGTTTGACGGTAGCATTATAAGATGATCTCTCACTAAATTTCAAAGTAAAAGTGGTGTCCCTGAGTATGATGTAAGTGCATCTAGTGCCCCTTAGTGATTTTTGGTGTATTGAAGACTTATAGGTTATGGGACTAATGTGTTTTTAAGTGTACATAGGTCTATAAGTCCATGAGGAGTTTGATATTTATAGAGAAAGTCGACCCCTAAAATGAAGTTCTTCGACTGAAGACTTTGGATTTCTGAAGACTTTCTGAAGACTTTGAAAGTGAAGAAATTGATGCAATCCTGAAGACTTGGTATTCATCCGAGGAACATGAAGCGTGAAGACTTTTGTTTTCGTAGTTTCATTTTCTCTTTCTTGAGTCATAGGAAACACCGTACTGTTAAAGGGGGTCAAGGAAATACTAAGGAAAAATTTCCATGTGATGCTCAACTAAAAATCCTACACCTACCAATCCCTTCGAGTGAGGCCATTGGAAATCTCATATAGTTCAGTCATATCCTTCAGTGATAGAGACGAAGTTCTTCTGGTCTCTGTGGAATTTGTTCTGACTGAGGAGTTAGGAATTTGCCAGTGTGGATTACCTACACAGTGAGGAACATGATAGCCCTGAGGAATTTGATACTCAAATTTCCAACCGTTGTTGTGCCTTGTGCCAGTTGTCCCAAAATATCTACCCACCTAACGGTCATATCATTGAAGGGCATTTTTGTCTTATCATGTCGGGCTGCTCCCTAGGCTATAAATAGCCCCCCCCCTACAACCAATAGCTGGTTGGCTGCTCCGAGAGAAACTGACACTTGTCATTTGAGAGCATTGCATCCTCCGAGGACTTTGAGCGAAAATCATCAAGTGAGGAAAACCCAAACCCAAACACCTAAAACCCCCAAATGATTGAGCATCACTGAAGAGATTGATCCTGCGTGGATCCGACGCTTCTTACCTTTGAAGAATGTGCTTCTTCCAGATGGTTAGGCGTCAAGGTCTAGAGCATCCAAGAGGAATTGTGGATCGCCGAGTGACCAAGTTTGTGAAGGTTCGGAAGTCACCTGAAGACTTACCACGAGTGATTGGGCGAGGTCTGTGTGCCCTTGGCTCAAGGAGAATACGGTGAGGACTGTGTGTCCGAGACTATATGTCCTCAGGTTTGAATACCTAGTCGCTCCAACCAGATATACAACTGAGATAGCAGTTGGAACTGGTCTACCAAATCATTGTCTTCACCAAGCTCACTGGTTCTATTTCCTCAACTCTTTCATTTCCTCATAACTATGTTGAGTGCTTGTTCGTATTTGTGTTTGAAGACTTTGACTGAAGACTTTCTCAATTTCCTCAATTCAATTTCTTCAGCCTGTTTGTCTTAATCCTGTGTTATCCTGTGTTTACGCTTTCTGTACTCTGTGCTTGTTTTCATTTCATCGTGATGACTAAGCTTGTGCTATGTTATGTTTACTTTTGAGTACTTATTCCAGTGCTAGTAGTTCTTCGCTAAGGAATTTCCTCACCTGCAAATTCCTCAGTGAAGAATGCATAAAAATCGCCTATTCACCCCCCTCTAGTCGATATAACGCACTTTCAATTGGTATTAGAGCAAGGTACTCCCTTGTTCTGTGTGATTTTGGTTTAACCGCCTGGATTTTCAGTTATGTCGATCACAAGTATGATCAAGGTCTCTGCTGGGTGTCCTACCTTCGATGGGACGGACTACCCCTACTGGAAGAATAAGATGCGAATGCATCTTGAGGCAATTGATAACGATCTCTGGTATGTTGTGGAAAATGGTGTTCCCTCAGTCACACCTTCTCTGAATGTTGCTGATGTGAAGAGATTCAAGCAACTCGACTCTCAAGCGAAGAATATCATATGTGGCCATCTGAGCAAAGGACAGTATGGAAGAGTGAGTGCATTGGAAACTGCTAAACTCATCTGGGATAGGTTGTCCAAGGTCAATGAAGGAGTCTCATCACAACGTGACTCACGAGTTGATGTTCTTCGCAATCTGTTCAACCGCTTCAAAGGACTCGAAAAATGAAAATGTTCAACAAACCTTCGATCGCCTCACTGACATCTCAAATGAGCTTCAAGAACTTGGTGCCACTGACATCACCGACCATGAGGTGGTGAAGAAATTGCTGAGATCACTTGATTCCTTGTTTGACACTCTAGCATTGATGATACAAGAACGTGCTGATTACAAGTCACTTGATCCCTCTGATAGCCTCGAGAGGCTAAGTACTTATGAGTTCCAGCTTGCTGAGAAGAGAGATCTCTATGGTTCGAGCTGTGGCAGATCACGTGCCTTGAAGGTCAAGGCAGTGTCTGAATCTGAAGATGAAGATTCTGGTAGTAGCCTTGGTGATCCTGAAGAACTGAGCCATGAGCTAGCACTGCTCATGAAGAAATTCCAGAAATTCTCAAGATGTGGTCGCTTTGGAAAATCCTCAAGGAGCAATGATTCCTCATCCAATGACTACAAGAAGAGGCTTTATCACAAATGCAAGAAACCTGGACACTACATTCAAGATTGTCCTTAGTGGGAAAAGGAATCAAAGAAGAAGAAATACAAGGATTACAGTTCTGATGACGCGAAGAAAAAGAAGAAATCCTCAAAATCTTCATCATCAAAATCCTCGAAGTCTTCATCTTACAAGAAGAGCAACTCCAAGAAGGCTCGGGCGTTCATTGGCAAGGAAATGGACTCTGAGGCTGAATCTGAGGAACATGAGGAAGAGGAGGCATCTGAGGAGTCTGAGTCTGGTGTGGCGAGCCTGGCTCTCGCTACTGCTTTCGTCAGCAAGTCCATCTTCAACTCTGAAGAAAATGGCTTCACCAACATGGCTGATGGACACCATGATGACTACGCTCCCACCTATTGCTTCATGGCAAAAGGTGCCAAGGTACTCAAATACCCCTCCTCTGAATCAAGGGAGAATGAATCCGATGAAAACCTCAAACCCAGCTACTCCAAACTTGCTAATATTGCTGTAAAACAACAAAAGGCTTTTGAAAAGGTTCAAAACATGCTTGACAAAAGTGATGATATGTTGGGTGAAGAAACGGATCGCACTAAAACCTTGACTGAAAATCTTCAGAGACTTCAGTCTAGGTTTGACAACCTTCAAGGTCATCATAACACTCCCTTATCTGATCATGAGAAGCTTTCATATGAATTTCTTCAAAGAAGGCAAGATCTTGAAAAGCTAAGAGTGAGTTATGAAGATGTTCAGAAGGAACGTGATTCATTACTTGCTCAACAAATCAGCGCTTCTCAGGAAGAATTTGTTCCTCCATGCTTGAAGTGCATTGAACGTGAATCTGCTAATTCTTCACCTGAATGTTCAAATGCTGCTAATGTTTCAAATTCTTCACCTTCCTCTGCTATCACTAATTCGTCATCTGAGGACATTGTTAGTATCACTGACGATGCAGGGTTGAAGGAATTGTACATGACAGGCATGTACAAAAGCCTCAAAGGGCATCAGACTCTTTGTGATGTGCTTAAAAAGCAGATCCTCAACAGGAACCCTAGGAAAGAGGGTATTGCCTTTGAGAGGAAACTCAATGCTGATGGTACATATTGGAAGCCTGAGCAGTACCCCAAAACCTCATGGGTTGCTGCAAAGGGACCTCCAGTTGATCCATCTAACTTATCTGGCTTTGCATGTGAATCTCCTCATTCTGATGATGAGTCATTTGACTCCAACTATAAACTGTTCAAAAATCACAATGGTGAAATATTTGCTAGATATGTTGGCACTAACTGCAGGAACGGTCCTCCAATGAAGAAAATCTGGGTTCCCAAAAGGTGCCTTGAAAGTCTTCACGTGAATGTCCTCGGGACACCACCTGTGAAGAATAGGAACCCCAGATCAAATTCTTCATATGGACCAAATTCCTCAAAAGGGTCAAAGTCCTCATATGAATATCATCGTGCTAACAACTATGTTTCGCAGGGAAGAGCTAAGGGCTATGAATATGAGCATTATTCTTCTAATCATTATGTTTATAAGTCCTCGAAGAATTTCTCTGCTTATTCATATGCTTATCCTAACCCCTCTTATGTGAAACAAAATGGACTGGCTTCCATGCCACCTTTCTCGTATGGAGCTCGCAGAGTGATGAACTCTTTGCCACCCCTTCAGATGTGGGTGGCGAAGAAAAAGAACTAATCTCTTCTGCAGATCAGGTCTCCAGACATACGTAATTGTCTAAAGAATTTGCTGGAGACCTGAATGTGCCTAAAAGGACGCAAGCTAATCATGAAGAAATATACTTTCATTTCTCATGTCCTCATACTGCTTTATCTGTTCTCTTGCTTGATGAAATTGATCTTATGAATTGATGTCATATTCTTCACTGATGAAGTATATGAGTTCATAAGTTGCACTAATTCATCTGCAGGGTGATCAACCCAAAGGCACTGAGTGGGTCCTTGATAGTGGATGTACAAATCACATGACTGGTGACAAGAATCTATTGATGGATGCTCCCTTATCAACATCGCATCTGAAGCATATCATCTTTGCTTACAAAGGCAAACGTCAGGCATTGGGTCTAGGTAAGGTTGTGATCACAAAGGATCGACACATGGACAAAGTCATGCTTGTAGAGTCCTTAGGATACAACCTCATGTCTGTCTCAATGCTTTGCGATCTTGATATGGTTGTTGTCTTTGGCAAGTACCATTGTATTGTGCTTATGGAAGCTGACAATTCCAAAGTCTGTTGGGGAACGCAGTAATTTCGAAAATTTTCCTACGCACACGCAAGATCATGGTGATGCACAGCAACGAGAGGGGAGAGTGTTGTCTACGTACCAACGCAGACCGACTGCGGAAGCGATCACAAAACGTAGAGGAAGTAGTCGTACGTCTTCTTCCCGATCCGACCGATCCAAGCACCGTTACTCCGGCACCTCCGAGTTCTTAGCACACGTTCAGCTCGATGACGTTCCTCGGGCTCCGATCCAGCAAAGTGTCGAGGAAGAGTTCCGTCAGCATGACGGCGTGGTGATGATCTTGATGTACTACCGACGCAGGGCTTCGCCTAAGCACTGTAACGGTATGACCGAGGTGGAATTTGGTGGCAGGGGGCACCGCACACGGCTAAGGAACGATCTCAAGGATCAAGTTGTGTGTCTTGGGGTGCCCCCTGCCCCCGTATATAAAGGCCAGGGGCAGGGGGTTCGGCCGGCTAGGAGGGAGGCGCAGGGAGGAGTCCTACTCCCACCGGGAGTAGGACTCCTCCCCTCCAATCCTATTCCAACTAGGACTCTTGGGGGGAAGGAGAAAGAGGGGGCCGGCCCACCTCTCCTAGTCCTATTAGGACTTGGGAAAGGGGGGGCGCCGGCTAGGCTTGTGGGCTGCCTCTTCTCTCTTTTCCACTAAGGCCCAATAGGCCCATTTGCCTCCCGGGGGGTTCCGGTAACCCTCCCGGTAATCCGGAAAAATCCCGATTTCACCCGGAACGCTTCCGGTGCCCAAACATAGGCTTCCAATATATCAATCTTTACGTCTCGACCATTTCGAGACTCCTCGTCATGTCCGTGATCTCATCCGGGACTTCGAACAACCTTCGGTACATCAAAATGCATAAACTCATAATAACTGTCATCGTAACGTTAAGCGTGCGGACCCTACGGTTCGAGAACAATGTAGACATGACCGAGACACGTCTCCGGTCAATAACCAATAGCGGGACCTGGATGCCCATATTGGCTCCTACATATTCTACGAAGATCTTTATCGGTCAGATCGCATAACAACATACGTTGTTCCCTTTGTCATCGGTATGTTACTTGCCCGAGATTCGATCGTCGATATCCAATACCTAGTTCAATCTCGTTACCGGCAAGTCTCTTTACTCGTTCTGTAATACATCATCTCACAACTAACATATTAGTTGCAGTGCTTGCAAGGCTTATGTGATGTGTATTACCGAGAGGGCCCAGAGATACCTCTCCGACAATCGGAGTGACAAACCCTAATCTCGAAATACGCCAACCCAACATCTACCATTGGAGACACCTGTAGTACTCCTTTATAATCACCCAGTTACGTTGTGACGTTTGGTAGTACCCAAAGTGTTCCTCCGGTAAACGGGAGTTGCATAATCTCATAGTTATAGGAACATGTATAAGTCATGAAGAAAGCAATAGCAACATACTAAACGATCGGGTGCTAAGCTAATGGAATGGGTCATGTCAATCAGATCATTCAACTAATGATGTGACCTCGTTAATCAAATAACAACTCTTTGTTCATGGTTAGGAAACATAACCATCTTTGATTAACGAGCTAGTCTAGTAGAGGCATACTAGTGACACTCTGTTGGTCTATGTATTCACACATGTATTATGTTTCCGGTTAATACAATTCTAGCATGAATAATAAACATTTATCATGATATAAGGAAATAAATAATAACTTTATTATTGCCTCTAGGGCATATTTCCTTCAGTCTCCCACTTGCACTAGAGTCAATAATCTAGTTTACATAGTAATGATTCTAACACCCATGGAGCCTTGGTGCTGATCATGTTTTGCTCGTGGAAGAGGCTTAGTCAACGGATCTGCAACATTCAGATCCGTATGTATCTTGCAAATCTCTATGTCTCCCACCTGGACTAAATCCCGGATGGAGTTGAAGCGTCTCTTGATGTGTTTGGTTCTTTTGTGAAATCTGGATTCCTTTGCCAAGGCAATTGCTCCAGTATTGTCACAGAAGATTTTCATTGGACCCGATGCACTAGGTATGACACCTAGATCGGATATGAACTCCTTCATCCAGACTCCTTCGTTCGCTGCTTCCGAAGCAGCTATGTACTCCGCTTCACATGTAGATCCTGCTACGACGCTTTGTTTAGAACTGCACCAACTGACAGCTCCACCGTTTAAAGTAAACACGTATCCAGTTTGCGATTTAGAATCGTCCGGATCAGTGTCAAAGCTTGCATCAACGTAACCTCTTACTGTGAGTTCTTTGTCACCTCCATATACGAGAAACATATCCTTAGTCCTTTTCAGGTATTTCAGGATGTTCTTGACCGCTGTCCAGTGATCCACTCCTGGATTACTTTGGTACCTCCCTGCTAAACTTATAGCAAGGCACACATCAGGTCTGGTACACAACATTGCATACATGATAGAGCCTATGGCTGAAGCATAGGGAACATCTTTCATTTTCTCTCTATCTTCTGCATTGGTCGGGCATTGAGTCTGGCTCAACTTCACACCTTGTAACACAGGCAAGAACCCTTTCTTTGCTTGATCCATTTTGAACTTCTTCAAAATCTTGTCAAGGTATGTGCTTTGTGAAAGTCCAATTAAGCGTTTTGATCTATCTCTATAGATCTTTATGCCTAATATGTAAGCAGCTTCCCCGAGGTCTTTCATCGAAAAACTTTTATTCAAGTATCCCTTTATGCTATCCAGAAATTCTATATCATTTCCAATCAGTAATATGTCATCCACATATAATATCAGAAATGCTACAGAGCTCCCACTCACTTTCTTGTAAATACAGGCTTCTCCAAAAGTCTGTATAAATCCAAATGCCTTGATCACACTATCAAAGCGTTTATTCCAACTCCGAGATGCTTGCACCAGTCCATAAATGGATCGCTGGAGTTTGCACACTTTGTTAGCTTCCTTTGGATCGACAAAACCTTCAGGTTGCATCATATACAACTCTTCTTCCAGAAATCCATTCAGGAATGCGGTTTTTACATCCATTTGCCAAATTTCATAATCATAAAATGCGGCAATTGCTAACATGATTCTGACAGACTTAAGCATCGCTACGGGTGAGAAAGTCTCATCGTAGTCAACTCCTTGAACTTGTCGAAAACCTTTTGCGACAAGTCGAGCTTTGTAGACAGTAACATTACCATCAACGTCAGTCTTTTTCTTAAAGATCCATTTATTCTCAATTGCTTGCCGATCATCGGGCAAGTCAACCAAAGTCCATACTTTGTTCTCATACATGGATCCCATCTCAGATTTCATGGCTTCAAGCCACTTTGCGGAATCTGGGCTCACCATCGCTTCTTCATAGTTCGTAGGTTCATCATGATCTAGTAGCATGACTTCCAGAACAGGATTACCGTACCACTCTGGTGCGGATCTTACTCTGGTTGATCTACGAGGTACAGTAGTATTTTGATCTAAAGTTTCATGATCATTATCATTAACTTCCTCTCTTATTGGTGTAGGTCTCACAGAAACAGTTTTCTGTGATGTACTATTTCCCAATAATGGAGTAGGTACAGTTACCTCGTCAAGTTCTACTTTCCTCCCACTCACTTCTTTCGAGAGAAACTCCTTCTCAAGAAAGTTTCCGAATTTAGCAACAAAAGTCTTGCCTTCGGATCTGTGATAGAAGGTGTATCCAATAGTTTCCTTTGGATATCCTATGAAGACACACTTCTCCGATTTGGGTTCGAGCTTATCAGGTTGAAGCTTTTTCACATAAGCATCGCAGCCCCAAACTTTAAGAAACGACAACTTTGGTTTCTTGCCAAACCACAGTTCATAAGGCGTTGTCTCAACGGATTTAGATGGTGCCCTATTTAACGTGAATGCGGCCGTCTCTAAAGCATAACCCCAAAATGATAGCGGTAAATCAGTAAGAGACATCATAGATCGCACCATATCTAGTAAAGTACGATTACGACGTTCGGACACACCATTACGTTGTGGTGTTCCGGGTGGCGTGAGTTGCGAAACTATTCCACAATTTTTCAAATGTACACCAAACTCGTAACTCAAATATTCTCCTCCACGATCAGATCGTAGAAACTTTATTTTCTTGTTACGATGATTTTCAACTTCACTCTGAAATTCCTTGAACTTTTCAAATGTTTCAGACTTATGTTTCATTAAGTAGATATACCCATATCTGCTTAAATCATCTGTGAAGGTGAGAAAATAACGATATCCGCCACGAGCCTCAATATTCATCGGACCACATACATCGATATGTATGATTTCCAATAAATCTGTTGCTCTCTCCATAGTACCGGAGAACGGTGTTTTAGTCATCTTGCCCATGAGGCACGGTTCGCAAGTACCAAGTGATTCATAATCAAGTGGTTCCAAAAGCCCATCAGTATGGAGTTTCTTCATGCGCTTTACACCGATATGACCTAAACGGCAGTGCCACAAATGAGTTGCACTATCATTATCAACTCTGCATCTTTTGGCTTCAACATTATGAATGTGTGTATTACTACTATCGAGATTCAATAAGAATAGACCACTTTTCAAGGGTGCATGACCATAAAAGATATTACTCATATAAATAGAACAACCATTATTCTCTGATTTAAATGAATAACCGTCTCGCATCAAACAAGATCCAGATATAATGTTCATGCTCAACGCTGGCACCAAATAACAATTATTGAGGTCTAATATTAATCCCGAAGGTAGATGTAGAGGTAGCGTGCCGACTGCGATCACATCGACTTTGGAACCGTTTCCCACGCGCATCGTCACCTCGTCCTTTGCTAGTGTCCGCTTATTCTGTAGTCCCTGTTTTGAGTTGCAAATATTAGCAACAGAACCAGTATCAAATACCCAGGTGCTACTGCGAGCATTAGTAAGGTACACATCAATAACATGTATATCACATATACCTTTGTTCACTTTGCCATCCTTCTTATCCGCCAAATACTTGGGGCAGTTCCGCTTCCAGTGACCAGTCTGCTTGCAGTAGAAGCACTCAGTTTCAGGCTTAGGTCCAGACTTGGGTTTCTTCTCTTGAGTAGCAACTTGCTTGCCGTTCTTCTTGAAGTTCCCTTTCTTCTTCCCTTTGCCCTTTTTCTTGAAACTCGTGGTTTTGTTAACCAT
This sequence comes from Triticum monococcum, assembly GCA_034509565.1. Lineage (NCBI taxonomy): Eukaryota > Viridiplantae > Streptophyta > Magnoliopsida > Poales > Poaceae > Triticum > Triticum monococcum. The sequence continues at coordinate 346,268,745 of CM067847.1, forward strand.
CAACACTTGATGCTCCTTCTTGATTTCTACCTCCGCAGCTTTCAGCATTGCGAAGAGCTCGGGAATAGTCTTGTTCATCCCTTGCATATTATAGTTCATCACAAAGCTCTTGTAGCTTGGTGGCAGTGATTGGAGAATTCTGTCAATGACGCAATCATCCGGAAGTGTAACTCCCAATTGAATCAAGTGATTATTATACCCGGACATTTTGAGTATATGCTCACTGACAGAACTGTTCTCCTCCATCTTGCAGCTATAGAACTTATTGGAGACTTCATATCTCTCAATCCGGGCATTTGCTTGAAATATTAACTTCAACTCCTGGAACATCTCATATGCTCCATGACGTTCAAAACGTCGTTGAAGTCCCGGTTCTAAGCCGTAAAGCATGGCACACTGAACTATTGAGTAGTCATCAGCTTTGCTCTGCCAGACGTTCATAACTTCTGGTGTTGGTCTTGCAGCAGGCCTGGCACTCAGCGGTGCTTCCAGGACGTAATTCTTCTGTGCAGCAATGAGGATAATCCTCAGGTTACGGACCCAGTCCGTGTAATTGCTACCATCATCTTTCAACTTTGCTTTCTCAAGGAACGCATTAAAATTCAACGGAACAACAGCACGAGCCATCTATCTACAATCAACATAAACAAGCAAGATACTATCAGGTACTAAGTTCATGATAATTTTAAGTTCAGTTAATTTACTTAAGAACTCCCACTTAGATAGACATCCCTCTAATCTTCTAAGTGATCACGTGATCCAAATCAACTAAACCATAACCGATCATCACGTGAGATGGAGTAGTTTTCAATGGTGAACATCAATATGTTGATCATATCTACTATATGATTCACGCTCGACCTTTCGGTCTCCGTGTTCCGAGGCCATATCTGTATATGCTTGGCTCGTCAAGTATAACCTGAGTATTCTGCGTGTGCAACTGTTTTGCACCCGTTGTATTTGAACGTAGAGCCTATCACACCCGATCATCACGTGGTGTCTCAGCACGAAGAACTTTTGCAACGGTGCATACTCAGGGAGAACACTTCTTGATAATTTAGTGAGAGATCATCTTATAATGCTACCGTCAATCAAAGCAAGATAAGATGCATAAAAGGATAAACATCACATGCAATCAATATAAGTGATATGATATAGCCATCATCATCTTGTGCTTTGTGATCTCCATCTCCGAAGCATCGTCATGATCACCATCGTCACCGGCGCGACACCTTGATCTCCATCGTAGCGTCGTTGTCGTCTCGCCAATCTTATGCTTCCACGACTATCACTACCGCTTAGCAATAAAGTAAAGCATTACATCGCGATTGCATTGCATACAATAAAGCGACAACCATATGGCTCCTGCCAGTTGCCGATAACTCGGTTACAAAACATGATCATCTCATACAATAAAATCAACATCATTCCTTGACCATATCACATCACAACAAGCCCTGCAAAAACAAGTTAGACGTCCTCTACTTTGTTGTTGCAAGTTTTACGTGGCTGCTACGGGCTTAAGTAAGAACTCATCTCACCTACGCATCAAAACCACAACGATAGTTCGTCAAATAGACTCCGTTTTAACCTTCTCAAGGACCGGGCGTAGTCACACTTGGTTCAACTAAAGTTGGAGAGACAGTCTTCCGCAAGCCATCTGTGTGCAAAGCACGTCGAGGGAACCGGTCTCGCGTAAGAGTACGCGTAAGGTTGGTCCGGATCGTCTCAACCAACAATACCGCCGAACCAAAATATGACATGCTGGTAGGCAGTATGACTTGTATCGCCCACAACTCACTTGTGTTCTACTCGTGCATATAACATCAAACCATAAAACCTAGGCTCGGATGCCATTGTTGGGGAACGCAGTAATTTCGAAAATTTTCCTACGCACACGCAAGATCATGGTGATGCACAGCAACGAGAGGGGAGAGTGTTGTCTACGTACCAACGCAGACCGACTGCGGAAGCGATCACAAAACGTAGAGGAAGTAGTCGTACGTCTTCTTCCCGATCCGACCGATCCAAGCACCGTTACTCCGGCACCTCCGAGTTCTTAGCACACGTTCAGCTCGATGACGTTCCTCGGGCTCCGATCCAGCAAAGCGTCGAGGAAGAGTTCTGTCAGCACGACGGCGTGGTGACGATCTTGATGTACTACCGACGCAGGGCTTCGCCTAAGCACTGTAACGGTATGACCGAGGTGGAATTTGGTGGCAGGGGGCACCGCACACGGCTAAGGAACGATCTCAAGGATCAAGTTGTGTGTCTTGGGGTGCCCCCTGCCCCCGTATATAAAGGCCAGGGGCAGGGGGTTCGGCCGGCTAGGAGGGAGGCGCAGGGAGGAGTCCTACTCCCACCGGGAGTAGGACTCCTCCCCTCCAATCCTATTCCAACTAGGACTCTTGGGGGGAAGGAGAAAGAGGTGGCCGGCCCACCTCTCCTAGTCCTATTAGGACTTGGGAAAGGGGGGGGCGCCGGCTAGGCTTGTGGGCTGCCTCTTCTCTCTTTTCCACTAAGGCCCAATAGGCCCATTTGCCTCCCGGGGGGTTCCGGTAACCCTCCCGGTAATCCGGAAAAATCCCGATTTCACCCGGAACGCTTCCGGTGCCCAAACATAGGCTTCCAATATATCAATCTTTACGTCTCGACCATTTCGAGACTCCTCGTCATGTCCGTGATCTCATCCGGGACTCCGAACAACCTTCGGTACATCAAAATGCATAAACTCATAATAACTGTCATCGTAACGTTAAGCGTGCGGACCCTACGGTTCGAGAACAATGTAGACATGACCGAGACACGTCTCCGGTCAATAACCAATAGCGGGACCTGGATGCCCATATTGGCTCCTACATATTCTACGAAGATCTTTATCGGTTAGACCGCATAACAACATACGTTGTTCCCTTTGTCATCGGTATGTTACTTGCCCGAGATTCGATCGTCGATATCCAATACCTAGTTCAATCTCGTTACCGGCAAGTCTCTTTACTCGTTCTGTAATACATCATCTCACAACTAACATATTAGTTGCAGTGCTTGCAAGGCTTATGTGATGTGTATTACCGAGAGGGCCCAGAGATACCTCTCCGACAATCGGAGTGACAAACCCTAATCTCGAAATACGCCAACCCAACATCTACCATTGGAGACACCTGTAGTACTCCTTTATAATCACCCAGTTACGTTGTGACGTTTGGTAGTACCCAAAGTGTTCCTCCGGTAAACGGGAGTTGCATAATCTCATAGTTATAGGAACATGTATAAGTCATGAAGAAAGCAATAGCAACATACTAAACGATCGGGTGCTAAGCTAATGGAATGGGTCATGTCAATCAGATCATTCAACTAATGATGTGACCTCGTTAATCAAATAACAACTCTTTGTTCATGGTTAGGAAACATAACCATCTTTGATTAACGAGCTAGTCTAGTAGAGGCATACTAGTGACACTCTGTTGGTCTATGTATTCACACATGTATTATGTTTTCGGTTAATACAATTCTAGCATGAATAATAAACATTTATCATGATATAAGGAAATAAATAATAACTTTATTATTGCCTCTAGGGCATATTTCCTTCAAAGTCTTTGAAGGCTTTAGGAGAGGGGACTTGTATATTGTTGATTTCTCTACAGGACCACAACCAACCGTGTGTTTACTTGCAAAAGCTTCAGATGGCTGGCTCTGGCATCGACGACTTGGTCATATAGGCATGAGGAATTTGCACATGCTTGCGAAGAAGAAGCATATCATTGGCATTGAGAATGTCAAATTCCTCAAGGATCACTTATGCGGAGCCTGTGAAGCTGGAAAGATGACCAAGGCCAAGCATCCAGTGAAGACAATCATGACTAGCACTCAACCATTTGAATTGCTTCATATGGATCTTTTTGGACCTAATCATTATTCTGCTATTACAAATGATGCATCTCTATATGGCTTTGTTATTGTTGATGATTACTCTCATTACACATGGTTACACATTGTCACTTACAAACGTGAAGTGCAGGAAGTCTTCAAACGATTTTCCTCGAGGGCTTCAACCAACTTTGGTGTGAAGATCAAGCACATCAGAAGTGACAATGGAACTGAGTTCAAGAATTCTGGTCTTGATGTAACGCCCCGGACACACCCGCCGGTGGTCGTTACTCCTGGCAGGATCTAGACTGGCCCCATAGATCAATGCTAGTATTTTCTGTGCACTTTGTTCTCACTCATGCGCACCCGGGAGCAACTTCCCGGTCGGTCACCCATCCCGACACTACTCCAAGCTGAGCACGCTTAACTTTGGAGTTCTGTCCAAATGGGCTCCCGGAAAAGAAGGAATTCCTTATTGATATGAGTAGTCTATCATCCCTAATAAGCCAGGCCATCACATACACCCCACTCAGAGGAACCGACGTCCTCGTCGAGCCACAGGAACGTTCCCTCTTGACACATACGTATGTGCATCCAGTCTGGTACATGTACCATGCCATGTGCCATGACGGGTCATAAACGTCATGAACAGCATGACCGTGCGCCTGTCCGCAAACATCCGTGTAACCGCAAGGGTCGGCTCTGATACCAACTTGTAACGCCCCAGACACACCCGCCGGTGGTCGTTACTCCTGGCAGGATCTAGACTGGCCCCATAGATCAATACTAGTCTTTTATGCGCACTTTGTCCTCACTCATGCGCACCCGGGAGCAACTTCCCGGTCGGTCACCCATCCTGACACTACTCCAAGCTGAGCACGCTTAACTTTGGAGTTCTGTCTGAATGGGCTTGGGGGAAAAGAAGGAATTCCTTATTGATATGAGTAGTCTATCATCCCTAATAAGCCAGGCCATCACACTTGATGACTATCTTGATGAACTTGGTATCACTCATGAGTTATCTGCTCCTTATACTCCTTAGCAGAATGGCGTCGTGGAGCGCAAGAACAGAACTCTTGTTGAGATGGCTCACACTATGCTTGATGAATACAAGACACCTCGTCGTTTCTGGATTGATGCAATTGATACTGCGTGCCACATCATCAACAGAGTATATCTTCACAAATTCTTCAAAAAGACTGCCTATGAACTCCTAACTGACAAGAAACCCAATGTAAGTTATTTCAAAGTCTTCGATGCTAAATGTTGGATTAGAGATCCTCATCACAACTCAAAATTTGCACCGAAAGCACATGAAGGTTTCATGCTTGGTTACGGAAAGGACTCGCACACTTACAGAGTCTTCAACAACGTTCTTCACAAGGTTGTTGAAACTATAGATGTGCGGTTCAATGAAACTAATGGCTCGCAAAGAGAGCACCTACCTTTTGTGATAGATGAACCAGCACCTGAGGAAACTATCAAGTTCAAGGCTAATGAGGATGTCATTCCTACTGAAGAATCTGCAGAAGAATTCATTCCAGAAGATGAAAAACGTCGAGCTAATGCACCTGAAGAAAATACTGAAGAAAATGCTGATCAAATTCCTCAACGACAACCAGCTCATCCTCGCATTGCAAAAGAAGTGCAAGTTGAAAAGATCATCAATGACATTAAAGCGCCAGGTCCTCTCACACGCTCAAAAGCTTCACATTTATCTAACTTTTGTGGGCACTATGCTTTTGTCTCTATCACAGAGGCCACTAAGGTAGATGAAGCATTTCTAGAGCCTGAGTGGATTCATGCAATGCAAGAAGAATTACATCAGTTTGAGCTCAACAACGTCTGGGAACTGGTCAAACATCCAGATCCTCGCAAGCACAATATCATTGACACAAAATGGATCTATCGCAACAAGCAAGACGAAAACAGCTTTGTGGTAAGGAATAAGGCACGTCTTGTAGCTCAAGGCTACACACAGGTTGAAGGAATTGATTTCTATGAAACTTTTGCACCTGTTGCTAGACTTGAGGCTATTCGCATATTACTTGCTTATGCTAACCATCATGATATCACTCTATATCAAATGGATGTGAAAAGTGCATTCCTCAATGGTAAGCTTGAGGAAGAAGTATATGTTGCTCAACCCCCAGGTTTTGAAGATCCAAAGCATCCTGACAAAGTCTTCGGACTCAATAAGGCCCTCTATGGCCTCAAGCAGGCCCCACGGGCGTGGTATGATACTTTGAAGGAATTCCTTATGAAGAAAGGCTTCAAACCCTGTTCACTCGACGCTACTCTTTCACTAAATCTTATGATGGTGAATTGTTTGTGTGCCAAATATATGTTGATGATATTATCTTTGGCCGTACTAACCAATGTTATAGTGATGAATTTGCCTATATGATGAGTGAAGAATATCAAATGTCTATGATGGGAGAATTGAAATTCTTCTTAGGTCTTCAAATTCGTCAACAACGCAATGACATATTCATATCTCAGGAGAAATACCTCAAGGATGTACTGAGGAAATTCGGCATGCAAGATTGCAAAGGCGTCAAAATTCCTATGCCCACAAATGGCCATCTGTGCACTGATGAAAATGGTATCGACTTCGATCATAAGGTATACCGCTCCATGATTTATTCTTTATTGTACTTATGTGCATCTAGGCCAGATATTATGCTTAGTGTTTGCATGTGTGCCCGATTTCAAGCTACACCGAAGGAATCACACCATAAGGCTGTGAAGCATATTCTTCTATATTTAGCTCACACACTAACACTTGGATTATGGTACCCCAAGGGCTCGGCTTTTGATCTCATTGGATATTCTGACTCTAACTATGCTGGTGATCGTGTGGACCGCAAGTCAACATCTAGTACATGTCATTTCCTCAGACGATCTTTGGTCTGTTGGTCCTCGAAGAAACAGAACTGCGTATCACTATCTACTTCTGAAGCTGAGTACATTGCCGCTGGTTCGTGCTGTGCTCAATTGCTATGGATGATGCAAACTCTCAAGGACTAGGCGTCAACATGAAGAATGTGCCTCTCTACTGTGACAATGAGAGTGCCATCAAGATTGCTCACAACCCAGTTCAGCACTCGAAGACAAAGCACATTCAGATTCATCATCATTTTCTTCGTGATCATGTGTTGAAGGGCGGCATTTCTATTGAGCATGTGAAGACTGAAGAACAGCTAGCCGATATCTTCACAAAGCCCTTGGATGAGAAGATATTTAGCAAGTTGCGGTGTGAGCTAAATATCTTAGAATCTTCGAATGTTCTTTGAAAGGGACACTCATCCTAACACTTATGCAAAATTGATGACTTAGATGTGCAACACATGAAGAAACGTTTTTCTTCAATCAATGAAGAAGAACACTCTAAGTGTGAAGAAATTAACGAAGAATTTGATTCTCAGAACCCTACGACAATTGTACGCGGTGTCTGAAATCATCATTCTTATATGGTGGGTCACGCCACCACCAAAAAGTTGAAAATCCTCAATTTGAGTTTTTTTGAAATTCCTCAGTTGTTCAAATTCTTCAACTTTGCATTGTCTTCACTGTTTCTGTCATTTTTTTCATTGGCTATATATATATATATGAGTTTATGTCCTCTACAGCATTCACTTATGGCTATTTCTTCAAGTTTGTCTTTCTGCTAAGTGAATGTGATCGGACCATTCCCCCTCTATGCTATACTCATCCTAATCTGTTCACAAATTCTTCATGTGCGTTCTAATTGAAACTCGTTCAAAATCTTCACTGTGTCCTTGTCAGCTCAAGAAATTGCAAACGGAACTTTAAAACCTATCTTATCTAAATTTTCGACTTTGCCGCTCAAACCGTTCCGCATCCCATGATATACTTATCCTTTCACCCACGATCGCACACGATCTCCACCTCTCAGTACATGGGTGACACATGTCAAGCGAATGAGAAGGGTCAGGGGCACGTTCGTCCAATTTCTTCGGGCGAACAATTTTCACCATGGCTATAAATACTCCCCTTCCCCTTCCTCAATTCCTTTACTCCGCTCGACCTCTCTCCAGCTCGAGCTTCTCAAACCCTAGCGCCGCTGCTACATCATCACCGGTGAGGAAAAGCTTCACTGCCTCGACCTCATCGCCGCCGTACTCGCGCCGGCCACGGAAATCTTCACTCCGCCGCCGTCGTAGCTTTCTTCCTCCGCCAAGTTAGGGCGTGGAAGATCTGCACTGACGAACTTCACATCTCCACATTCCAGTTCGTCGTGTTCTTTGTCCAGGGTAATAAAAGGTTACTTTTACTGCCCTCCTTGATTCAAACGATTTCTATAAAATCCTCAAAGGTGTTTTTCTTCATACCTTCACACACTAAAACACCTCACATGTCATCTATTCTTGATTCGTTTCTCTAAGCTATGTTTTTATTCAAGATTCCTCAAATGTGTGGATTTTAGATCTATATATCTCTGGAACCTAAGACAAAGAACGCTTAGTGAAATTCTTCAAGACTCATCTCGCCAAATTCCTCAAACTTGTTCTTTATAAAAACCTTCTAAGAACACATATGACCTCTCCAAATTCCTCGCAACTATATTCTGTTCACAGGTACTCATGTCAGCTGCTGAATCACTAGGTTCTCATCAACTTAACTCATTTCCAGCGTTCCTCGAAGAAAAGTTGCATACCTCTTCAGAGAATTCAACTGTTCAAATTCCTCAACTGAAGAAAATGGCTGATGGCAAGAAGCCACAGAAAGGAGGAAAGAGGCCTAAGGTCACCACTGCCTTTGAAATCCCTGAGGACATCTATGCTGGGTACTGCACACCCCCTGAGGAAGATAAAAATTAGCACAAGGTGCGCATTCAAAAGATTGAGAGGAGATGGGCAAGAGAGTGGAGGGAGTACAAATATGTAACTCCCAAGTATATGAAGAAATTTGCTCTAAATCCTCCATGCCCAAGACCTCCGTTGGCACATGGCCAAATAGCTGATCCACCAGCCTCAAGCGTGGTGAGGGTTATCCTGATGAATGGGCCAAGCACCAGGCCAGGTTGGCCAAACAAGCAAAAGATGCAGTGAGGAAATTCAACGAAGGCTCTGCTGCCACCGCTGCTGTTGAGGCCTCTGTAAAGCTGAAGAAGGCCATGCAAAAGAAGCCTGCTCACAAGCCTAGTGCTTCACCAGCAATGCCCTCACAGCCAAGTTCCTCAGCTATGCCCTCACGGCCAGATTCCTCAAAGCCCTCACGGCCAATTCCTCACGCTGCTCCTGCTTCTACAAAATCCTCCGCTCCTCCGCCGAAGTCTTCGGCTGCTCCAACCAAATCCTCAGCACCTATGCATCTCGCCACATGCCAAAGCACCACAGGAATATCTATTGCCTCAGGAGCCTCTGCAAGTTCCTCAGCTTCTCCCACTCTTCTGAAGAAGAAGACCACTGCTGGACGAGGTCCTCGACCAAGTCCTCAGAAGAAACAAGTTGCTTTCCAAGTGCCCTCTGATGATGATGAAGCTGATGACAAAGAACTTGCTGAAATCATCAGGGACAGGCAACTCAGGGCTGTTAGAGACAAAGGCAGTAATGTGCCATTAATGCTGGATACGAAGTTGATCCTAGAATTCATTGACTTGTGGCACAAGGACCCCAACACACCTCTGCCTGAGCTGAACCTTACTCCTGGTCAAAGTCATGTATTGACTCACTTCATTGATGAAGAGAAATGGAAATTTGAACAGGGAAGGAGGGTGAAGAAAGCATAGTACAAGAAAGAGCGCTTTCTAAAGCAAAACATTCTGAAGCTTTCACTTGAAGAACTTGTTGCTCTTCAATTTGAAATCAAGAAACTGAGTGATGAATTTGATCGTTATTATGCTGACTGGCTAGGAGCCAAAGTCAGATTTGTAAAGATAACTGAACAGTTCACTTCCAATGTTGCAGCCCCGACGCAACAGGAAATTCCTCAGGCTGAAGCATCTGCTCAGCCGACTGAAGAAAATGCCAGCACCGCTGATGAAAATCAGGCTGCTGAAGAAAATGTGAATTCCAGGGCTGACGACTGCATTCCAGCTGCTGAAGAAATTGCCAGGGCATCCACTAGTGGTGCGCCTGAAGAAAATGAAGAAGTTAGGGCAACTGCATCAGTTGTACCTGAAGAAATTCAACCCAATTCCTCTGCTCCTCCTGCACCTACACCAACTCCTATCCTTCCATCTGCATCAGATGTGAAGAAGACCAAGGCTGCAGAGCATGCTGCAGTGAAGAAAAGTAAGGCATCAACTTCATAAGATGTGAAGCCATTGACTAGCTCGTTTGCAAATCCCATTGATGATGTTCCTATCTCAACCATGCCATCAAAGGACCTTGTTCCTTTTGATGAAGAATATGTGATTCCAAGTGAATATGATGAAGAGAATCCCTCAGCTGCTTCGTCAGAGCAGATGGATGAAGAAATTGAAGTGGATACAATCCCTTCAACACCAGTTGTCTCCTCGCCTATACCTCAGTTTACGGCTGAAGAGGCCGGCGTAGAAGAAATGGGAGATGAAGATGTGGACATTGGCTGTACCACACCCGTGCTAAGTGATGAATTTTGGGAAAATCAGCACCCCAACTCTCCACTCTTCACACCATTGCAGCAAATTTGTCAGTCCCCAGTAATTATTGTACAAATGGGATCTGATGAACCACATGCCACACCGTTTGTCCATGAAAAAATTCCAGCCACTAGTGCTGAAGATCATGTAGATGAAGAATTCAAGTCCCAGGCTGCCACTGAAGCAGCACCTAAAGTTCCTCAGCCCGTGGAACCTGAGATCGAGATCCCGGAGGTGGTGATGCAATTGACTGACACTCCTCACCCCAAGCCAAAGGATCCATTCTCAAAGAAGCAGAAATTCAAGGCTGATGATTTCTTCGGCGAGCACGTGTTCTTCACTAATTACAATCCTTATGACTCTGCTCGTCCAAGGAGGAACCGTTTCTGGACTTCAAGCCAGGCCAACTTCAATTCTTCACTGCTTTTCAACAAAGACAAAATCTTCTACCATGAGCATATTCCTCACATGGACATGGAATCATTACCTTGCTTCTCTCTTGTGCTCATTGTTCTTCATGATGCAGGCCTCCTCAACTTTTGTTCTGACATTGTTGATTGGAATGAAGAGCTTTTTCTTCAGTTCTATGCTACGTTGCATATCACAGGTGATCCTAAAGATATCAACACCTGGGTCTTGGACTGGATGACCGAAAATACTCACTATAAGGCACCGGCCTCTGAATTGCTTCACGCCCTGCCCATCAGTCCCCCTAGTGAAGGAGCTCGCTGCCTGTATCATGAACAAGAACTCACAACTCATTACATGCAAGTGTTAAGGAAGCCTTTGAAGCCCGGTCAAGCCCCAAGGACCAAATTCCTCGTGAAGGATTTACTCTATGTGCCCAGAACCGTCTATCGCATTCTGACGAGGACAATGCATCCCATCAAAGGCCACGACTCATCTAATGAGGAAATAGTTGGCATGATGAAGAATCTGCTATTCAACATTATTCATAGCATTCCTATCAACTGTCACAATTTCTTCATGAGGACTCTGGCAAATGCTGCACTTTCTCCGTTTGAGCTGAAACCTTATGCACCTTGGATCATGAGATTCCTCAGGACAAGGTCTTCACTCAACAACAAGGCTAGTTTTCAGAATCACCTTAGCTATCTGCCCCCGATTGAAGTCCTCAAGCAGGCTTTTACTTCAACTGATGAAAAGGGCAAGGCTCCTGTAGTCATTGATGAAGGCATTCGTCCATTGGATTGTCAGTTTCCCAAAGCTACATCTTATTCCACCAATGATGAATCTGCCACACATGACTCTACTGCCAATGCACCCAAGTCTACTCCTCAAGCCACTGCTCCTCGTGTGATGACTGACCGTGAACTTCTGCTTAGTCTTCACCAGAAGGTGGATCGAAACCATAAATGGGTTAAGCGTCAGTTTGGTTCATTTCTTCACAACATGACTGCTACACACAATGCAGTGAAGAAAAACCATTACTACCTCCATGAAGTCTTCGGTCGCACCTGGGCCATTCTATCACATCTGTATGGTGAAGAAGATCTCAAGAAAATGGGTCTCAAGGAAGATTTTGACTGGTCTGCACCTCCACCGAAGAAATTCACAAAGGTCAAGGTTCCTTCTTTGGTGTCCAGCTCATATTCTTCATCACGCGATATCGACGAGTACGAGGACTTGGACGACACTGCCGCAGGCCCTTCAACGACAAACAACCCCAACAACGCTGGCGCTCCTTCATCAACTTGATTTTCTTCAGGGGCGTTAGTCCTCATTTTCGATCCTTTTGGTCATTCGATGACAAAGGGGGAGAATTTTGAGTTAGTCTTCAAGCGGGTCTGTCTATATGGGCGTTTTTTTGCTAAGTTACAACTCTCGTTCTTCTAAGACTTTATTGGATCGAGTTGTAAACTTAAACCCGATGGTGCTCTGATACTTTTGATGTTCTCTTTCTGCATGCTTATTCCTCATATATGTTAATGCACGCATGCTGAATTACATCAGTCACCATATTTCATCATGCATTTCAAATTCCTCATTATGATATGTCAAATGCGTGTATGAATTACAAGATATAGGGGGAGATCTCCATGATTCTACTCTTCAAATGTGCAATGCTTCAAAAGCAAATTCCTCATCATGCACATCTTCAGGGGGAGTTCTTCTATATCTTGCAATCAAATTCCTCAATATCAGTATTTACACTTCATATGTTTATCCCCGTTGAAAACTTAACCTATATTGTCTTCAATCACCAAAAAGGGGGAGATTGTAAGTGCATCTAGTGCCCCTTAGTGATTTTGGTGTATTGAAGACTTATAGGTTAAGGGACTAATGTGTTTTTAAGTGTACACAGGTCTATAAGCCTATGAGGAGTTTGATATTTACAGAGAAAGTCGACCCCTAAAATGAAGTTCTTCGACTGAAGACTTTGGATTTCTGAAGACTTTGAAAGTGAAGAAATTGGTGCAATCCTGAAGACATGGTATTCATCCGAGGAACATGAAGCGTGAAGACTTTTCTTTTCATAGTTTCATTTTCTCTTTCTTGAGTCATAGGAAACACCGTACTGTTAAAGGGGGTCGAGGAAATACTAAGGAAAAATTTCCATGTGATGCTCAACTCAAAATCCTACACCTACCAATCCCTTCGAGTGAAGCCATTGGAAATCTCATATAGTTTAGTCATATCCTTCAGTGAAAGAGACGAAGTTCTTCTGGTCTCTGAGGAATTTGTTCTGACTGAGGAGTTAGGAATTTGCTAGTGCGGATTACCTACACAGTGAGGAACATGATAGCCCTAAGTAATTTGATACTCAAATTTCCAACCGTTGCCGTGCCTTGTGCCAGCTGTCCCAAAATATCTACCCACCTAACGGTCATATCGTTGAAGGGCATTTATGTCTTATCGTGTCGGGTTGCTCCCTAGGCTATAAATAGCCGCCCCCTACAACCACTAGCTGGTTAGCTGCTTCGAGATAAACTGACACTTGTCATTTGACTTTGAGCGAAAATCATCAAGCGAGGAAAACCCAAACCCAAACACCTAAAAACCCCAAGTGATTGAGCATCAGTGAGGAGATTGATCCTGCGTGGATCCAACGCTTGTTACCTTTGAAGACTGTGCTTCTTCTAGACGGTTAGGCGTCAAGGTCTAGAGCATCCAAGAGGAATTGTGGATCGCCGAGTGACCAAGTTTGTGAAGGTTCGGAAGTCACCTGAAGACTTACCACGAGTGATTGGGCGAGGTCTGTGTGACCTTGGCTCAAGGAGAATACAGTGAGGACTGTGTGTCCTCAGGTTTAAATACCTAGCCGCTCCAACCAGACGTACAACTGAGACAACAGTTGGAACTGGTCTACCAAATCATTGTCTTCACCAAGCTCACTGGTTCTATTTCCTCAACTCTTTCATTTCCTCATAACTATGTTGAGTGCTTGTTCGTATTTGTTTTTGAAGACTTTGAAGACTTTCTCAATTTCCTCAGTTCAATTTCTTCAGTCTGTTTGTCTTCATCCTGTGTTATCCTATGTTTACACTTTCTGTACTCTGTGCTTGTTTTCATTTCATCATGGTGACTAAGCTTGTGCTCTATTATGTTTACTTTTGAGTACTTATTCCGCTGCTAGTAGTTCTTCGCTAAGGAATGTCCTCACCTGCAAATTCCTCAATGAAGAATTCATAAAAATCACCTATTCACCCCCCTCTAGTTGATATAACGCACTTTCATATGCACTGTTGCCAAAGTTCGTCGTGCCAAGACACCACGTGATGGTCGGGTGTGATAAGCTCAACGTTCATCTACAACGGGTGAAGACAGTTTTACACACGCAGAATACTCAGGTTAAACTTGACGAGCCTAGCATATGCAGGTACGGCCTCGGAAAACTGAGACCGAAAGGTCGAGCGTGAATCATATAGTAGATATGATCAACATAGTGATGTTCACCATTGAAAACTACTCCATTTCACGTGATGATCGGTTATGGTTTAGTTGATATGGATCACGTGATCACTTAGATGATTAGAGGGATGTCTATCTAAGTGGGAGTTCTTAAGTAATATGATTAATTGAACTTATATTTATCATGAACTTACTACCTGATAGTATTTTGCTTGTCTATGTTATTGTCGATAGATGGCCCGTGCTGTTGTTCTGCTGAATTTTAATGCGTTCCTTGAGAAAGAAAAGTTGAAAGATGATGGTAGAAATTACACGGACTGGGTCCATAATTTGAGGATTATCCTCATTGCTGCACACAAGAATTATGTCCTGGAAGCACCGCCAGGTGCCAGGCCTGCTGCAGATGCTGCTGATGACATTAAGAACGTCTGGCAGAGTATAGCTGATGACTACTCGATAGTTTAGTGTGCCATGCTTTACAGCTTAGAACCGGGACTTCAACGATGTTTTGAACGTCATGGAGCATATGAGATGTTCCAGGAGTTGAAGTTAATATTTCAAGCAAAGGCCCGGATTGAGAGATATGAAGTCTCCAATAAGTTCTATAGCTGCAAGAAGGAGGAGAATAGTTCTGTCAGTGAACATATACTCAAAATGTTTGGGTATCATAATCACTTGACTCAACTGGGAGTTAATATTCCTGCTGATAGTGTCATTGACAGAGTTCTTCAATCACTGCCACCAAGCTACAAAAGCTTCATGATGAACTATAATATGCAAGGGATGAATAAGACAATTCCTGAGCTCTTCGCAATGCTAAAGGCAGCGGAGGTAGAAATCAAGAAAGAGCATCAAGTGTTGATGGTCAACAAGACCACTTGTTTCAAGAAAAAGGGTAAAGGGAAGAAGAAAGGGAACTTCAAGAAGAACGGCAAACAAGTTGCTGATCAAGAGAAGAAACCCAAGTCTAGACCTAAGCATGAGACTGAGTGCTTCTACTGCAAACAGACTGGTCACTGGAAGCGGAACTGCCCCAAGTATTTGGCGGATAAGAAGGATGGCAAGGTGAACAAAGGTATATGTGATATGCATGTTATTGATGTGTACCTTACTAGAGCTCCAGTAGCACCTAGGTATTTGATACTGGTTCTGTTGCTAATATTTGCAACTCGAAACAGGGACTATGGATTAAGCGAAGACTGGCTAAGGATGAGGTGACGATGCATGTAGGAAATGGTTCCAAAGCCGATGTGATCGCTGTCAGCACGCTACCTCTACATCTACCTTCGGGACTAGTTTTAGACCTGAATAATTGTTATTTGGTGCCAGCGTTGAGCATGAACATTATATCTGGATCTTGTTTGATGCGAGATGGTTATTCATTTAAATCTAAGAATAATGGTTGTTCTATTTATATGAGTAATATCTTTTATGGTCATGCACCCTTGAAGAGTGGTCTATTTGTGTTAAATCTCGATAGTAGTGACACACATATTCATAATGTTGAAGCCAAAAGATGCAGAGTTAATAATGATAGTGCAACTTATTTGTGGCACTGCCGTTTGGGTCATATTGATGTAAAGCGCATGAAGAAACTCCATACTGATGGACTTTTGGAATCACTTGATTATGAATCACTTGGTACTTGCGAACCATGCCTCATGGGCAAGATGACTAAAACGCCGTTCTCCGGAACAATGGAGCGAGCAGCAGATTTGTTGAAAATCATACATACTGATGTATGTGCTCCAATGAATATTGAGGCTCGCGGCAGGTATCGTTATTTTCTCACCTTCACAGATGATTTGAGCAGATATGGTATATCTACTTAATGAAACATAAGTCTGAAACATTTGAAAAGTTCAAAGAATTTCAGAGTGAAGTGGAAAATCATCGTAACAAGAAAATAAAGTTTCTATGATCTGATCGTGGAGGAGAATATTTGAGTTATGAGTTTGTTCTACATTTGAAACAATGCGGAATAGTTTCGCAACTCACGCCACCCGGAACACCACATCGTAATGGTGTGTCCGAACATCATAACCGTACCTTACTAGATATGGTGCGATCCATGGTGTCTCTTACTGATTTACCGCTATCGTTTTGGGGTTATGCTTTAGAGACGGCTGCATTCACGTTAAATAGGGCACCATCTAAATCCGTCAAGACGACTCCTTATGAACTATGGTTTGGCAAGAAACCAAAGTTGTGGTTTCTTAAAGTTTGGGGCTGCGATGCTTATGTGAAAAAGCTTCAACCTGATAAGCTTGAACCCAAGTTGGAGAAATGTGTCTTCATAGGATACCCAAAATAAATAGTTGGGTACACCTTCTATCACAGATCCAAATGCAAGACTTTTGTTGCTAAGAATGGATCCTTTCTAGAGAAGGAGTTTCTCTCGAAAGAAGTGAGTGGGAGGAAAGTAGAACTTGATGAGGTAACTGTACCTGCTCCCTTATTGGAAAGTAGTTCATCACAGAAACCGGTTCCTGTGACACCTACACCAATTAGTGAGGAAGCTAATGATGATGATCATGAAACTTCAGATCAAGTTACTACCGAACCTCATAGGTAAACCAGAGTAAGATCCGCACCAGAGTGGTACGGTAATCCTATTCTGTATGTCATGTTGCTAGACTATGACGAACCTACGAACTATGAGGAAGCGATGATGAGCCCAGATTCCAAAATGGCTTGAGGCCATGAAATCTCAGATGGGATCCATTTATGAGAACAAATTGTGGACTTTGGTTGACTTGCCCGATGATTAGCAAGCCATCGAGAATAAATGGATCTTCAAGAAGAAGACAAACGCTGATGGTAATGTTACTGTCTACAAAGCTCGACTTGTTGCGAAAGGTTTTCGACAAGTTCAAGGAGTTGACTATGATGAGACCTTCTCACCCGTAGCGATGGTTAAGTCCGTCCGAATCATGTTAGCTATTGCCGCATTTCATGATTATGAAATTTGGCAAATGGATGTAAATACTGCATTCCTGAATGAATTTCTGGAAGAAGAGTTGTATATGACGCAACCTGAAGGTTTTATCGATCCAAAAGGTGCTAACAAAGTGTGCAAGCTCCAGCGATCCATTTTATGGACTGGTGCAAGCTTCTCGGAGTTGGAATAAATGCTTTGATAGTGTGATCAAAGCATATGGTTTTATACAGACTTTTGGAGAAGCCTGTATTTACAAGAAAGTGAGTGGGAGCTCTGTAGCATTTCTAATATTATATGTGGATGACATATTGTTGATTGGGAATGATACAAAATTTCTGGATAACATAAAAGGATACTTGAATAAGAGTTCTTCAATGAAGGACCTTGGTGAAGCTGCTTACATATTGGGCATCAAGATCTATAGAGATAGATCAAGACGCTTAATTGGACTTCCACAAAGCACATACCTTGACAAAGTTTTAAAGAAGTTCAAAATGGATCAGGCAAAGAAAGGGTTCTTGCCTGTATTACAAAGTGTGAAGTTGAGTAAGACTCAATGCCCTACCACTGCATAAGATAGAGAGAAAATGAAAGATGTTCCCTATGCTTCAGCCATAGGCTCTATCATGTATGCAATGCTGTGTACCAAACCTGATGTGTGCCTTACTATTAGTTTAGCAGGGAGGTACCAAAGTAATCCAGGAGTAGATCACTTGACAACGGTCAAGAACATCTTGAAGTACCTGAAAAGGACTAAGGATATGTTTCTCGGTTATGGAGGTGACAAAGAGCTCATCGTAAATGGTTACGTTGATGCAAGCTTTGACACTGATCCGGACGATTCTATATCGCAAACCGGATACGTGTTTATATTGAACGGTGGAGCTGTCAGTTGGAGCAGTTCTAAACAGAGCGTCATGGCGGGATCTACATGTGAAGTGGAGTACATTGCTGCTTCGAAAGTAGCAAATGAAGGAGTCTGGATGAAGGAGTTCATATCCGATCTAGTTGTCATACCTAGTGCATCGGGTCCAATGAAAATATTTTGTGACAATACTGGTGCAATTGCCTTGGCAAAGGAATCCAGATTTCACAAGAGAACCAAGCACATCAAGAGACGCTTCAACTCCATCCGGGATCAAGTCCAGGTGGGAGACATAGAGATTTGCAAGATACATACAGATCTAAATGTTGCAGACCCGTTGACTAAGCCTCTTCCACGAGCAAAACATGATCAACACCAAGGCTCCATGGGTATTAGAATCATTACTGTGTAATCTAGATTATTGACTCTAGTGCAAGTGGGAGACTGAAGGAAATATGCCCTAGAGGCAATAATAAAGTTATTATTATTTTCCTTATATTATGATAAATGTTTATTATTCACGCTAGAATTGTATTAACCGGAAACACGATACATGTGTGAATACATAGACAAACAGAGTGTCACTAGTATGCCTCTACTTGACTAGCTCGTTGATCAAAGATGGTTATGTTTCCTAGCCATAGACATGAGTTGTCATTTGAATAACGGGATCACATCATTAGGAGAATGATGTGATTGACTTGACCCATTCCGTTAGCTTAGCACTTGATCGTTTAGTATGTTGCTATTGCTTTCTTCAAGACTTATAAATGTTCCTATGACTATGAGATTATGCAACTCCCGTTTACCGAAGGAACACTTTGTGTGCAACCAAACGTCACAACGTAACTGGGTGATTATAAAGGTTCTCTACAGGTGTCTCCGAAGTACTTGTTGAGTTGGCGTATTTCAAGATTAGGATTTGTCACTCCGATTGTCGGAGAGGTATCTCTGGGCCCACTCGGTAATGCACATCACTATAAGCCTTGCAAGCATTGTAACTAATGAGTTAGTTGCGGGATGATGTATTACGGAACGAGTAAAGAGACTTGCCGGTAATGAGATTGAACTAGGTATTGAGATACCGACGATCGAATCTCAGGCAAGTAACATATCGATGACAAAGGGAATAACGTATGTTGTTATGCAGTTTGACCAATAAAGATCTTCGTAGAATATGTGGGAGCCAATATGAGCATCCAGGTTCCACTATTGGTTATTGACCGGAGATGTTCTCGGTCATGTCTACATAGTTCTCGAACCCGTAGGGTCCGCACGCTTAAAGTTCGGTGATGATCGGTATTATGAGTTTTTGTGTTTTGATGTACTGAAGGTAGTTCGGAGTCTCGGATATGATCACGGACATGACGAGGAGTCTCAAAATGGTCGAGACGTCAAGATCGATATGTTGGACGACAATGTTCGGACACTGGAAAGGATCCGGAAAGTTTCAGACATATACCGGAGTACCGGGGGGTTACCTGAACCCCCCGGGGGGCTTAATTGGCCTACATGGTGTTGGAAATATGCCCTAGAGGCAATAATAAAATTATTATTATTATATTTCCTTGTTCATGATAATTGTCTATTGTTCATGCTATAATTGTGTTATCCGGAAATCATAATACATGTGTGAATACATAGACCATAACATGTCCCTAGTAAGCCTCTAGTTAACTAGCTCGTTGATCAATAGATAGTCACGGTTTCCTGACTATGGACACTGGATGTCATTGATAATGGGACCACATCATTAGGAGAATGATGTGATGGACAAGACCCAATCCTAAGCATAGCACAAGATCGTGTAGTTCGTTTGCTACAACTTTTCCAGTGTCAAGTATCATTTCCTTAGACCATGAGATCGTGTAACTCCCGGATGCCGTAGGAGTGCTTTGGGTGTACCAAACGTCACAACGTAACTGGGTGACTATAAAGGTATACTACAGGTATCCCCGAAAGTATCTGTTGGGTTGACACGGATCGAGACTGGAATTTGTCACTCCGTATGACGGAGAGGTATCTCTGGGCCCACTCGGTAATGCATCATCATAATGAGATCAATGTGACCAAGTGTTTAGTCACGGGGTCATGCATTACGGTACGAGTAAAGTGACTTGCCAGTAACGAGATTGAACGAGGTATTGGGATACCGACAATCGAATCTCGGGCAAGTAACGTACCGATTGACAAAGGGAATTGTATACGAGATTGATTGAATCCTCGACATCGTGGTTCATCCGATGAGATCATCGTGGAACATGTGGGAGCCAACATGGGTATCCAGATCCCGCTGTTGGTTATTGACCGGAGGGTTGTCTCGGTCATGTTTGCATGTCTCCTGAACCCGTAGGGTCTACACACTTAAGGTTCGGTGACGCTAGGGTTGTAGAGATATTAGTATGCGGTAACCCGAAAGTTGTTCCGAGTCCCGGATGAGATCTCGGACGTCACGAGGAGTTCCGGAATGGTCCAGAGGTGAAGATTTATATATAGGAAGTCAAGTTTCGGCCATCAGGAAGGTTTTGGGGGTAATCGGTATTGTACCGGGACCACCGGAAGGGTCCCGGGGGTCCACCGGGTGGGGCCACCTATCCCGGACGGCCCCATGGGCTGAAGTGGGAGCGGGAACCAGCCCCTGGTGGGCTGGTGCGCCCCCCATGGGCCTCCCCCTGCGCCTAGGGTTGGAAACCCTAGGGGTGGGGGGGCGCCCCACTTGGCTTTGGGGGCAAGCCCCCCCCCTTGGCCACCGCCCCCCTTGGAGATCCCATCTTCTAGGGCCGGTGCCCCCCTAGGGGCCCTATATATAGTGGGGGGGAGGGAGGGCAGCTGCACCAAGTCCCTGGCCCCTCCCTCTCCCCTCGTAACACCTCTCTCTCTCGTTGGAACTTGGCGAAGCTCTGCCGAGATCACCGCTGCTTCCACCACCACGCCGTCGTGCCGCTGGATCTCCATCAACCTCTCCTCCCCTTGCTGGATCAAGAAGGAGGAGACGTCTTCCCAACCGTACGTGTGTTGAACGCGGAGGTGCCGTCCGTTCGGCGCTCGGTCATCGATGATTTGGATCACGACGAGTACGACTCCATCAACCCCGTTCTCTTGAATGCTTTCGCTCGCGATCTACAAAGGGTATGTAGATGCACTCCCCTCTCCCTTGTTGCTAGATGACTCCATAGATTGATCTTGGTGATGCGTAGAAAATTTTAAAATTCTGCTACGTTCCCCAACACATGGGCCTTAGTGGAAATAGAGGGCAGCAAGGGGAGTGTGGGGGGCGCCCCCAAGGCCCAAACTGAATTGGTTTAGGGAAAGGGGGGCCGGCCCCCTCTTTCCTTCTCCTCCTCTCCCTTTCCTTCCCCCTCTCCTACTCCTACTAGGAAAAGGAGGAGTCCTACTCCTAGTGGGAGTAGGACTCCCCCTATTGGCGCGCCTCTCCCTGGCCGGCCGCCTCCTCCCCTTGCTCCTTTATATACGAGGGCAGGGGGCATCCCATAGACACAACAATTGATCATTGATCTCTTAGTTGTGTTCGGTGCCCCCCTCCATCACAATCCACCTCGATCATATCGTAGCGGTGCTTAGGCGAAGCCCTGCGTCGGTAGCATCATCATCACCGTCACCATGCCGTCGTGCTGATGAAACTCTCCTGTGAAGCTTTGCTGGATCGGAGCTCGCGGGACGTCATTGAGTTGAACGTGTGCAGAACTCGGAGGTGCCGTGAGTTCGGTACTTGGATCGGTCGGATCATGAAGACGTACGACTACATCAACCGCGTTGTGCTAACGCTTCCGCATTCGGTATACGAGGGTACGCAGACACACTCTCCCCTCTCGTTGCTATGCATCACCATGATCCTGTGTGTGCGTAGGAATTTTTTAAATTACTACGTTCCCCAACAATAACTACCAGAGGGGGCCCACCAAGTGGGCACAACCCACCTGGGCGTGCCAGGGAGCCCAGGCACGCCCTGGTGGGTTGTGCTCACCCAGGCCAACCTTCGGTGCCCATCTTCTGGTATATAGGTCGGTTTGACCTAGAAAAAAAAATAAGGAGAGGACTTTCGGGACGGAGCGCCACCATCTCGAGGCGGAACTTGGGCAGGAGCACTTTTGCCCTCCGGCGGAGCGATTCCGCCGGGGAACTTCCATCCCGGAGGGGGAAATCATCGCCATCATCATCACCAACAAATCTCCCATCTTGGGGAGGGAAATCTCGATCAACGTCTTCAACAACACTATCTTCTCTCAAACCCTAGTTCATCTCTTGTGTTCAATCTTGTTACCGGAACTATAGATTGGTGCTTGTGGGTGACTAGTAGTGTTGATTACATCTTGTAGTTGATGACTATATGGTTTATTTGGTGGAAGATTATATATTCAGATCCAATATGCTATTTAATACCCCTCTGATCATGAGCATATTTATCATTTATGAGTAGTTACTTTTGTTCTTGAGGTCACGGGAGAAATCATGTTGCAAGTAATCATGTGAACTTGATATGTGTTCGATATTTTGATAGTATGTATGTTGTGATTCCCTTAGTGGTGTCATGTGAACGTCGACTACATGACACTTCACCATATTTGGGCCTAAGGGAATGCATTCTGGAGTAGCAATTAGATGATGGGTTGCGAGAGTGACAGAAGCTTAAACCCTAGTTTATGCGCTATTCTGTAAGGGACCGATTGGATCCAAAATTTTAATGCTATGGTTAGAATTTATTCTTAATACTTTTCTCGTAGTTGCGGATGCTTGCGGGAGGGTTAATTATAATTAGGAGGTTTGTTCAAGTAAGAACAGCACCTAAGCACCGGTCCACCCACATATCAAATTATCAAAGTATCAAACATGAATTAAGCCAACATGATGAAAGTGACTAGATGAAAATCCCGCGCATGCTCAAGAATGCTTTGCTTATTATAAGAGACCGTTTTGGCCTGTCCTTCGCCTCAAAAGGATTGGGCTACCTTGCTGCACTTTTGCTACTATTATCGTTACTTGTTCGTTACAAATTACCTTGCTATCAAACTACTCTGCTACTTACAATTTCAGCACTTGCAGACATTACCTTGCTGAAAACCACTTGTCATTTGCTTATGCTCCTCGTTGGGTTTGACACTCTTACTTATCGAAAAGAGCCACAATTGATCCCCTATACTTGTGGGTCATCAAGGCTATTTTCTGGCGCCGTTGCCGGGGAGTGAAACGCCTTCGATAAGGAAACATTTATACAGTGTGCTGAAATTTATTGTCACTTGTTACTCTGGAAAACAATCCTTTGAGGGGTTTGTTTGGGGTATCTTCACCTCAACCGGGACCACAATTAGCTACTCCTCAACCTACTGCACCTATGAAAATATTGAATATGAAATTACTTCGGGTATGATAGAACAACTGCTAGCTAATACTTATGCAGGAGCTGGAACCAAATATCCTGATATGCACTTGATATATGTAGAACAAATTTGTGGATTGTTCAAGCTAGCAGGTTTACCCGGAGATGAAGTTATGAAGAAGGTTTTCCCTTTATCTTTGAATGGAAAATGTAACACCCACGATGCGGCTATATCTCCCACGTGTCGGAGCACGACTTAGAGGCATAACCGCATAGTAGCCATGCCGCAAGAGGGGTAATCTTTACACATCCCATGTACTGAATAAGAAAGGGATAAAGAGATGGCTTACAATCGCCACTTCACACAATACATAACTATAGCATTACATCATCCAGATACAATCAAGGTCCGACTACGGAACCAAAATAAAGACAACCCCAAATGCTAGATCCCCGATCGCCCCGACTGGGCTCCACTACTGATCAACTAGAAACGAAACAACACAACGCACACGATCTTCATCGAGCTCCTCCTTGAGCTCGGTTGCGTCACCTGCACTGGTATCATCGGCACCTGAAAATGGTTTTGGAAGTAAACTGTGAGTCACGGGGACTCAGCAATCTCACACCCTCGCGGTCAAGACTATTTAAGCTTATGGGTAGGAAAAAGGTAGTGAGGTGGAGCTGTAGCAAGCACTAGCATATATGGTGGCTAACTTACGCAAATAAGAGCGAGAAGAGAAGCAATGCAACGGTCGTGAACTATAAGTGATCAAGAAGTGATCCTGAAACTACTTACGTACAAGCATTACACAAGAATCGTGTTCACTTCCCGGACTCCGCCGAGAAGAGACCATCACGGCTACACACGCGGTTGATGCATTTTAATTAAGTGTCAAGTTTTCTACAAGCGGATATTAACAAATTCCCATCTGCCCATAACCGCGGGCACGACTTTCAAAAGTTCAAAACCCTGCAGGGGTGTCCCAACTTAGCCCATCACAAGCTCTCACGGTCAACGAAGGATATTACTTCTCCCAGGAAGACCCGATCAGACTCGGAATCCCGGTTACAAGACATTTCGACAATGGTAAAACAAGACCAGGAAAGCCACCCGAATGTGCCGACAAATCCCGATAGGAGCTGCACATATCTCGTTCTTAGGGCACACCGGATTGTCCAAACTTTCGGTAGGCCAACTCAGAGTTGCCCCTGGTGGCCACCGGCGGCTGACAGGTTGGACCAACACTCAAAGGAGCACTAGCCCCGAGGGGGGGGGGTTAAAATAAAGATGACCCTCGGGCTCCGGAAACCCAAGGGAAAAAGGCTAGGTGAGGCAAATGTAAAACCTAGGTTGGGCCTTGCTGGAGGAGTTTTATTCAAAGCGAACTGTCAAGGGGTCCCCATTATCACCCAACCACGTAAGGAACGCAAAATCAAGGAACATAACACCGGTATGACGGAAACTAGGGCGGCAAGAGTGGAACAAAACACCAGGCATATGCCCGAGCCTTCCACCCTTTACCAAGTATTTAGGTGCATTAATTAAATAACAGATATTGTGATATCCCAACATAATCATGTTCCAACATGGAACAAACTTCATCTTCACCTGCAACTAACAACGCTATAAGAGGGGCTGAGCAAAGCGGTAACATAGCCAAACAACGGTTTTCTGGGAAAGGTGGGTTAAAGGCTAACATGGCAATAATGGGAGGCATGATATAGCAAGTGGAAGGTATCGCGGCATAGCAATAGAGCGAGCAACTAGCAATCAAAGATAGAAGTGATTTCGAGGGCATGGTCATCTTGCCTGAGATCCCGCAAGGAAGAAGAACGAGTCCATGAAGAAGACAAACGGACGTAGTCGAGCGGATCCTCACAAACACAACGTTATCGGAACCAACCCGAAGAAGCAACACTGGAAAGAAGCAAAAAAAAATAGTAAACAACCATCACATAACCAAGGCATGATGCACAAACAAAACTACAAGTTAAGTGGAGCTCAATATGCAACGAGTTGCATATTGACGGAACACCACATCAATTATTTAGTTCTCTCCCGTTTAGGTACCCAACAATATTAAATGTTGTTAAACATGGCAAGAGATGAAGCAAAAGTAAACTACACAATCTAAGCAATTTAAATGGGGCCGGAAACAAGAACAACAAGAATTCCGGTAAAACCCCATATGCATTTAGCAATTGAAGCAAGCAACAATTTAAACATTCTTGAAGTTGTTATCATGATGCGGATGAAATATGCAAGATTATGCAATTTTAATGAAAATGTTGATAGGAGAATTATGAAGCATTTGTCACCGTGGTGGAAAGAAAGGGTGCCACGGCGACGAATCCTAAAATGATGCCACGGCAACATATCGGTTCCGGTAGCTCAAGGAGATACCGATGCAAAAGGAAATGTGATGTGAGCATGTCATGCAAGATGGTGGGGTGATCCCGGTACCCGGGTTCCACAGGTTAGCGGCAAATGAGGAGGACCGAGCAAGGGACAACTCGAACACAGTGCAAACATAGGGGTGCAACTCATACAACACATCACATGCATGCGGTCCATGGGCGCGTTCCGGCGGTTATACCTTCGAAGCGTGCGTTTTGGAACGAATCAAGTTCGTCGAAGGAAGTAGATGTTCTCGCGACGATAGTGAAAGTAGCGGTTCTCGCGGGTCGTAGATGAAGTAGTTGTACTCGCGAACTTGTCGGGTCCACGACGACGGTAGCGAAACTTCACGGATCTGTGGTCTCCGGGCGTAGTGATACACGTTCCGAAAGTGGTTCATGACGATGGTAGCGAATTTGGTGATCCGAAAGGGTACTTAGTGGTATTCCCGCAGTCGTACATGGGTCGTAGGGGAACTTGATGAAACCCAAGGGCGTAGTGATACACGTTCCGAAAGTGGTTCATGACGATGGTAGCGAATTTGGTGATCCGAAAGGGTACTTGGTGGTATTCCCGCAGTCGTACATGGGTCGTAGGGGAACTTGATGAAACCCAAGGCATCGGTAGTCGTTCAGGACGCGTTGTGGAAGTAGTGGTTCACGGCGGAGAGGAACTTGGCGTTTTTGCAACCCGGGTCTTCGGCGACGGTATTTGTTCACTTTACAGCGGTAGACGAATTTGGTGGTCCATGATACTTGGCGTCCATGTAGTCGATCTTGCCGAAGTGGTACTTGTGTACATGAGGAGAAGGTCTTGGCGATCTTGACGAATCCGAGTGGCTCTAGGCGCACGTCCATAGTGGTCTTCCATCTTCTTGTTTCCTGTACAAGGCTTGACCAAACCAGAGGTCGAGGGTGGCCATGATCTAGCAGCAGCAACAACCGAGTGGCATCGGCCACAGGGGCCCGGGGGACTTGGCATGGCGACGGCTACGCTGGAACGAGGCGGCCTACCACACGATGCAGAGGATGCAGAGGAGGCGAGCGGTCGCTGCAGAGGACGTAGCGGCGGCCCGACTGGGTCGTAGGGGAGGCAGGGGCGCTGACGATGCAGAGGAGTTCGCGCAGCGATGAGGAGGTAGTAGAGGCGGGGCATGGCACTGAACATGTGGCCTGGTTGCTGCTGGTTCGGTCACCGGCGGTGGTTTGTCGAGGTGGCCGGGTGGCGGCGACGGGAGGCGCTGGGAAGAGCAACTGCAACAGGGCGTGGAAGGAGAAGTAGCAGAGGAAGGGGGGCCGCGCGGAGGGCGTCATGCTCGCCGGCGTGAGGTGCGCGCAGACGAGGAAAAACCATGGAGGAGAAGG
Source organism: Triticum monococcum (assembly GCA_034509565.1). Taxonomy (NCBI): domain Eukaryota; kingdom Viridiplantae; phylum Streptophyta; class Magnoliopsida; order Poales; family Poaceae; genus Triticum; species Triticum monococcum. The sequence continues at coordinate 346,295,983 of CM067847.1, forward strand.
GGCGTGTCGGGGTCCAGGACGACGACTGGCTGGAGGAGGACGCGCGGCTCGCGGGAGGAACTGGCGCTGGGAGCTCCTATCTGGACGGAGCTGCAGGCGGCTGCAGGGTCGACGAGGTGCTCTGGCGGCGGCGCTAGGAGGGGGATGAGGGGATCGGAGAGAGGGAAAAGGGGATCGAGCGCGGCTGACAGGTTCGATGCGTGCGTGAGTCTCTGGCGGCGCAGGAGGAGAACGAAGGGAGAGGGAGATGGGATCGAGGGAGCGGGCTCCCTGGCGGCTAGGGTAAGAATTAGGGGTTGGATGGCCTGCAAGGACATGGGCCTGTGCTGGAGTGGATTGGGCCTAGAGAGGCCTGGGTCTTTCTTCTCCCTTAAGACTTAAAAAAAACCTTTTAGAATTCAGAAAACTGTAAAGAACGAAAGGAGAGAAAAGAAGGGATTAGAGGAAGGATTGGGCACGCGGAATATTTTCCCGGACTCATAAAAAATATGCTTGTTCCGAGAAAATAGAAAAAAGGCCAAGATTGCAAAGTTTAAATCCAAACTCATTTGAATTTAAACAAAAGGTTTGAACTAGGACTAGGGTTATGAAGTGCCCAGAAAAAGATGAGGATTTTTGGAGGAACCTCGATAAAAGGCGAAGGAGTTTGTTGGCAAGGTTTCGGGATCAACTAGAAGAATAAAAGGCATGGGATTATTTTGCAAGTGTGTTGTGATAAATTCCAAATTAAAGGAATATTTGATATAGCTCCCTAATATTGGGAGGATATGTTATAAAGAGAATCACCATGTGAATTCCCTCGGTTTAAATGGACCGAAGATCCATGCAATTTATTTAGTGAGTTTACAAAATTAAAAGGCATGATGACATGATGCAATGCACATGATGCAAAGATTAATGCAACAGACGAAACAAATCACACAACGAATCTCGGAAACCCTGGAAGGCATCTGAAGCTCCGGTCTTGGGGCGTTACAACACTCAACCATTACGACAGGATCTCGTGCTGAGATCTAGGATGGCACCGGAGGGAAAACGGAAGAGGAAGAGGAGAGGTAAAACTAAGTTGCTTCTTTGACAAACGAGTGAAACCAGAGAACCTTGAGAGGTTGAACAAATAGAAAGGAATAAAGAATACAATGAAGATGAACAAAGTTGAAAACACTCCGTTAGAAAAGAGGAACAAGGAACATACGAGAACCTTGTAGGTTGAAAGACACAAGAAAAAGTGTTACAATGTGCAAGAAGTACATGCAAGCACTCCAGTAGCAACGAAACGTACAAGGAACGATAAAGATCAATTATGACAACACTCCGGTTAAAACAAGATAGAGAAGGAATAAAGATGATATAATTTGGGCAACACTCCGACTGAAAATGGAAGGAATTTAACATGATCTTGACAAACAAGATGGTGGGTTGAAGAGAGCAACATCACAATGCCTCCCGAACAAAAGTAAGAATGGCATGGAATGAATGGAGGAGAAAACAATATCTTCTACCTCAAATGAGCTTGAAAAGCATATTTAGGGAGAAGGGTCAAACGGAGTTGTTGGAAAACCAACAAGGAAAAGAGCAAGCTTGTTGTGGGCTTATGGAAAACTTCTCAAAATTGAGGCGAAATTATGCCACTACAGAAACAAAAGATTTGATTAAGAGCTAGAAAAATATGGAAATCTTCTTCCACCGAGGTGATAAGGATAAAACTTGGATCATAGATAATCACCACAAAGAGCAACATTCCCAATGGAAGGCTTTAGGTGAAAACTATACCAAGATAACTCCATGGAAGAAAATGATGGGTTTAAATACCTCATTCTTGTGAATGAAGAATGATATATTACCACCTCAAAAGATAAGGGAGAACAATTGCACTCCGGATTGCAAGATGAAGAATGCTTGAGCTCCTTTGAAAAGAATCTTGATGAACGTTTCGAGAAGGGATTAAGTCCTTGATGAACCATCATGTAGAACCTTCATGAAGAACTCCGGTAATTAAAGAATGATCAAACAAAAGGAATGAGAAGTTGAAAATGCAAGGTGAAGGCTTGCGATTATTTAGATGAAGCTTCGCGATGATATACTGCGGAAAACTTGGAACTCCGGAAAAGAAAGATGAACAATTGAAAACGAGAATTTTGATGAACCGTCGGAATAAGGAATTAATCATTTGGGTGAAACAAGAATAATAATTATGTTATGCGTATCCTTCACCAATTTAAATTGATGACAAGCAATGGATTTTGTCGGCGTTGTGGGAACGGGGGTCCCCAGACTTGCCTGCCCGTGGCCTGCGGCGTGGCTCAAGTGGGGGCCCAGCGTGGCCCATCTTCATCAACACGAGGCTCAAGACCCTCGCGAGGGGCCAAGTGTGACGCCCCGATTCAATCGTACACTAATCATACACGCAAACGTGTACGATCAAGATCAGGGACTCACGGGAAGATATCACAACACAACTCTACAAATAAAATAAGTCATACACGCATCATATTACAAGCCAGGAGCCTCGAGGGCTCGAATACAAGAGCTCGATCATAGACGAGTCAACGGAAGCAACAATATCTGAGTACAGACATAAGTTAAACAAGTTGCCATAAGATGGCTAGCACAAACTGGGATACAGATCGAAAGAGGCGCAGGCCTCCTGCCTGGGATCCTCCTAAACTACTCCTGGTCGCCGTCAGCGGGCATCACGTAGTAGTAGGCACCTCCAGTGTAGTAGGAGTCGTCATCGACGGTGGCGTCTGGCTCCTGGGCTCCAACATCTGGTTGCGACAACCAGGTAGAAGGCATAGAGGGAAAGGAAGGAGAAAGCAATCGTGAGTACTCATCCAAAGTACTCGCAAGCAAGGAGCTACACTACATATGCATGGATATATGTGTAAAGGGCCATATCAGTGGACTGAACTGCGGAATTCTAGAATAAGAGGGGGATAGCTAATCCTGTCGAAGACTACGCTTCTGGCAGCCTCCGTCTTACAGCATGTAGAAGAGAGTAGACTGAAGACCTCCAAGTAGCATCGTATAGCATAATCCTAACCGATGATCCTCCCCTCGCCGCCCTGTGAGAGAGCGACCACCGGTTGTATCTGGCACTTGGAAGGGTGTGTTTTATTAAGTATCCGGTTCTAGTTGTCATAAGGTCAAGCTACAACTGCAAGTCGTCCTGTTACCGAAGATCACGGCTATTCGAATAGATTAACTTCCCTGCAGGGGTGCACCACATAACCCAACACGCTCGATCCCATTTGGCCGGACACACTTTCCTGGGTCATGCCCAGCCTCGGAAGATCAACACATCGCAGCCCTACCTAGGCACAACAGAGAGGTCAGCACGCCGGTCTAAATCCTATGGCGCAGGGGTCTGGGCCCATCACCCTTTGCACACCTGCATCTTGCGAACGCGGCCGGAGAGCAGACCTAGCAACCTCCATTACAAAGGAAGTTGCGTTACGCGGTCCAACCCGGCGCGCGCCACTCAGTCGCTGACGTCATGAAGGCTTCGGCTGATACCACAACGTCGAGTGCCCATAACTGTCCCCGCGTAGATGGTTAGTGCATATAAGCCAGTGGCCAGACTCAGATCAAATACCAAGATCTCGTTTAACGTGTTAAGTATCTGCGAACGCCGACCAGGGCCCGACCCACCTCTCTCCTAGGTGGTCTCAACCTGCCCTGTCGCTCCGCCACAAAGTAACAATTGGGGGCCGTCGGGAACCCAGCCCACCTCTACCGGGATGGAGCCACCTGCCCCTTCAGCCCCCATCTCCGAACAGTATCATAAATAATGTAACTGTGTAAAGTATATAGTATATGCCCATGATCACCTCCCGAAGTGATCACGGCCCAGTAGTATAGCATGGCAGACGGACAAGAGTGTAGGGCCACTGATGGAACACTAGCATCCTATACTAAGCAGTAGGATAGTAGGTAATGGTAACAACAGTAGTAGCAAGGACAGGCTATGCATCAGGATAGGAATAACGGAAAGCAGTAACATGCTACACTACTCTAATGCAAGCAGTATAGAGAAGAGTCGGCGATATCTGGTGATCAAAGGGGGGGGGGGGGGCTTGCCTGGTTGCTCTGGCAAGAGAGAGGGGTCGTCAACACCGTAGCCATACTGGGTAGCAGCGGCGTCGGTCTCGGTGTCTAGCGAGAGAAGTTGGGGAAGAAACAATAAATATAATGCAAACAAATGCATGACGATGCATGACATGACAAAGCGTGATGCTAGGTGTACCCTAACACGGTACGAGGTGGTACCGATGAAGGGGGAAAACATCCGGGAAGTATTCCCGGTGTTTCGCGTTTTCGAACTTATGAATCGGAGAGGAAAAGTTGCGTGTTCACTATGTTAGGGATGCGTGGAGGATGAACGGGCTGCGTATCCGGATTCGCCTCGTTGTTCTGAGCAACTTTCATGTATAAAGTTTTTCCATCCGAGCTACGGATTATTTTATATTAATTTTTAAAGATTTAATTTATTTTTAGAATTAACAGAATTAATTTAATTAGAAATTGCAATTATGACGTTAGCATGATGTCAGGGTGATGTCAGCAGTCAGCTAGTCAGTTGACTTAGTCAAACTGACATGTGGGTCCTACTGTCATTGTCTAAGACTAACTAAGCAGGTTAATTAGTTTAGTTAATTGATTAGATTAATTAAACTCAAATAATTAAGTTAATTAATTTGGTTAATTAATTAATATTTGTTATTATTATTATTTATTTTATTTATTTTTATTTATTTATTTTGTCCTGGGGCTGGGGCCCCTTTGTCAGTGGGCCAAAGGCCTTATCGGTTCGGTCTAACGGGCGCCGTGTGCAGGGGGGTGCGGGCGCAACCCGTAGCCCGATTGGGCGCCTGCACAGGCCAGTGGAGGCGCCAGGCGCGGGTGGCCGTGGCCACGGCGAGGCCACGGGCGGAGCGGTGCCATGGTGAAGCGGCGGCCACCGGAGGAGGGCGCCGGGGCCGTGGAGAGGTGCGGCCGGACCGAACGGCGACCGGCCTTAGTCAGTCACCACGGGCAGGGAAGAGGGGAGGCGGGCATTAGCCGCGGTGACCGGGGGGGGTGATGATTGGGGTGGTATAGGGGGCTGCGGCGAGGGCGCACGCGTGAGTGCGCGCGGCCAAGCAGGGGAGTGAGGGCGGCGGTTGCGGTGAGCGCACGGAGAGCACGGGGTTGCGGGCGTTCGGGCGCGACGAGTGGGATGGCGAGGCGTGCACGGGGCGCACGCGCGCGGTGGCCGCGGCGACGAGCGCTGAGCACGCGCGGTGGCGCGTCGAGCAGGGGAGGCCGGTGCGGGTGGCGACGGGGAGACGTGCAGAGCGGGCGCAAAGAGGAAGAGGAGGCCGTGGCCTCACCGGCGTTGCAGAGATGAGGGTCGGCGAGGCTCGGTGGAGCCTTTGGGGAGGAGGATGGGGACGACGACAACGTAGAGGGGGAGGTCCGGCACGGAGGAGTCGAAGAGGAGGACGGTAGGGCAGCTCCGACGACGGCGGGGTCCGGTGGCGTCGGGGGCGATGGGCGTCGCGGTCGGCTCAGGAGAAGGGCGACGGGGTCGGAAGACGGGTGGCGCCGGCGAGAGGGCTTCGGTATCGAGAGATCGAGGGAGAGGGGGTAGAGAGCGAGGTGGAGTGGGGGGGGGGTTCCCCTTGATCCAGATTGGACCGGGAGGGGGAGAGGGTGTGTCGGTGGGGAGGGGGTTATACAGGGGGGGCGACTGGGCCGGCCTGGGGGCCCGATGGCCAGCTGGGCCATGGCCCATCAGGGGGTCGCCATCTTTCTTTTTGCTTTTGCTTTGCTTTTTTTCCTATTTTATTTATAGTTTCTGTTTTCATATTAGTTTTACTTTACTTTTAGTTTTATAAAATATACCACTAGCCCCTAAATTAGTATTTATAAATACTCTATTGCCACATGAATTTCTCATACCTAATAAAATAGTTTAATGTTTTAATATTTATAAAATGCATTTAATTATTTGTTTAAGCCACTATTTTATTTAGTTTAGTGCTTTTAATTATTTTATAAAAATGTGATCCTCCACCATAATTACCTAAGCATTATTTGCCACCTCTAGAACATTTAAATTTTAATGTTTGAAAACTTTACCGTTTGACTTGATTTTGAATTTTGAATTCGAACGGGCATCGCAAGATTAACAACAGTAATCATGGTGACGTGGCAACATTAGCGGAGGGTTACTGTAGCATAACTATCCGGGCGTCACACCAAGCCTCGCGAGGCGGACGACACGGCGCATCCTCAGGCTGGCTCGCGAGGAGGCGGATAGTTCAAGGCGGGGTACCTCGCGAGGTGCCCATGACGCAAGCCATGACGACTCGAGGCACCAGGCGGGTGCCAGCGCGCGCAACGTCCTTCTTTTCTCTTTGGTGCAAAGGGGACAAGCATATCCACGGAGTACCGAGGCATCAGGCAAAGGTTGCTACTTCGGTGCAACGAGACCAAGACCGGGAGGACTACGAGACGGAGGTCACCATGGAGCCCAGCACGGCGTCACCACCAGAGCCTTTGGCAGGCGAAGACTGCTTTTGTCAGGATAGACGTACTCGCTGTCCCCCTTCAAATTAGCCCGCCATTGCTGGATCCCTTCCCGCTCAATATTTCGGAAGAGGACCAGGGCCTCTATAAATAGGACTAGCCACCCACATAGCAAGGGGTTCGGTTCGGTTGGTCAGTTGGGATCTGGAAGAGAGAAAGAGAGAGAGAGAGAGAGAGAGAGAGAGAGAGAGAGAGGTGATTGAGCTCCTCCCGCAGTTCGTCACCCCAGCCAAGAACAGACCCTCGCGAGGCTGTTCTTACTTGTATTGTTCATCATCACCAGCCCCCAAGAGGCAATCCATCCACCACACACTGGAGTAGGGTATTACACCACAATGGTGGCCCGAACCAGTATAAACCTTGTGTCTCTTGTGTGATTCCCTTAGTAGTTTAGATCTTTGCGAGACAGGGAGGTTGAGGACGTGATTTCCACGCGCACCCCAGTGTTCGAACCTTAAGGGTCTGCCGGAACCCGAAATCCGACATTTGGCGCGCCAGGTAGGGGTGCGCCGGAATCTGTCTTCCACCGCTCCGCTCTCCTCCGACCGTCGCATCCATGTCTGACGCTCGTCGGGCTCGCGCCGAGCGCCGGGCCGCCATCGCTTCCCGCATCGCACAGACGGCCCCCATCGGTGGGCGTCCTCATCGTTCCCCGTCGCCCGCCGTCAACGCCGCCACCGGCCCGGCGGGGGGCGAGCAGCAGGCATCGTCTCAGGACCCGTCCGTGCGGCAAGACGGCCGCACCGCCACTCCATCACTCGCTCTAGCCGATTCTTCGCCCCGCGCGCTCCGCGCACCCTTGGAGGCTCGGGCTGCGCTCCTCGCGGCAAACGAGCTCCTGCGCTACCGCCCCGTCGACGACGTCTACGAGGAGTGGCTCGACCGCGTCGCCGAGCTCGTCCGCGCCGCAGGGGGCTCTCCTGCGCCGTCCGTCCCTCTGCGCCGCACTCCACCCCGCGCGGGCAACGAAGCTCCGGAGGCGCGCCAGCCGCCTCCTCTCCAAGAAGATGCCATGGCTCCAAGGCGACTGGCCCCTGGGCGGAACCCGCTCCGCCAGGCGCCATCGCAACAAGAACGAAGCTGCCAAGAAATCCCTCGCCCGCAGGGGGCTGCCCGGGCGCTCCCTGCTCCAGCTCCGGCGCGCCAAGACCCCGCCTTGCTCCTAGGTGCAGCGCGTGGGGACCCTCAAGACCAAGCTCTCCACCAACTGAGGCCTTTCGTGGCCACCGCGGGCTGCCACGCCTACACCACTGAGCTGCGCAGCGTCGCGTGGCCCGGCAAGTTCAAGCCCGACCTGCCTCCTCGCTACGACGGCACAACCGATCCCGCAGAGTTCCTGCAGCTCTATGAGCTGGGCATCGAGGCTGCCGGCGGGGATGAAAAGGTCATGGCGATCTGGTTCCCCATGGTGCTCAAGGAAGGAGCTCGAACCTGGCTCCTGAATCTGGCTCCAGGCACGATCTCCTCCTGTGACCAGATGCGCGCCCGCTTCATCGCCAACTTCCAAGGTACTCGCGACCGGCCGCCCGCCGTGAGCGACATGCGCCGCATCAAGCAACAACCCAGAGAGACCCTGCAAAAGTACATCCAACGCTTCAACAGAGCGCGCCTCAAGATCCCCAAGGTGTCCGAGGAGGCCATCATCTCCGCCTTCTCTGATGGCGTGCGTGACGTCAAGATGAAGGAGGAGCTGGCGATGCACGAAGACCTCTGCACCTCCCTGGAGCTATTCAACTTGGTGAACAAGTGCGCTAGGGCTGAGGAGGGACGTCTCTCCCTCCTCGAGCTACCTGCCGCAGACCCAGAAGAGAAGAAGCTCAAAGCCAAGGACGCGAAGCGCAAGGGGGCTGCCGTACTCGCGGCAGAACCAGACACCAAGCGTGGCAAGGATCTGCCCGAACCCTCCAGAGGCAGCCGGTACTGTGTGTACCATGACCTCCACACCCACAACACCAACGAATGTCAAGAGCTCCGCGCCGTGCGAGAAGGAAGGATCGGCCGTTGCCCTGACCGTGCTGACCGGGGCTACGGCCGGGGAGGAGGAAGAAAACCAGGACGCTGGGAAGATCGCGGCCCGCGACTGGGGTGGCGCGACCAGCCTCGCGAGGACCGCTGGCGGGACCTGCCTCACAAGGGAGACTGGAGGGATCAACCTTGCGAGGATCGCCCTCATGGCAATGCAGGCCTACCTCCGCTGCCGCCTCCACCAAGAAGGAACGAAGACCGCCATCAAGACGAGGGGACTGGGGGCTTCCAGGAGCCGCGCGCGATCGCCTGCATCCTGGGCGGAGCTCAAGCCCCAGCCTTCCAACGTATCTTCAAGCAGTTTGCCCGCGAAGTGAATGCAGTTCTCCCCAAGCTCGAAGCAACGCGCCCCCTCAGGTGGTCGGCGTGCCCCATCACGTTCAGCTCGGCAGACCAGCTCAAGTGCGCGGCCACTGCAGGAGTCCTCCCGATGCTCTGCTCCCCAGTCATCAGCAACGTGCTGGTCACCAAGACCCTCATCGATGGCGGGGCAGGGCTCAACGTCCTGTCCGTGGAAACATTCAACAACCTCCAAGTGCCCTACGACCAGCTTCAGCCAACTAGGCCTTTCTCTGGGATCACCGACGGTTCCACAGTCCCAATCGGGCAGGTCCGCCTCCCTGTCACCTTCGGGGCTCGCAGCAACTACCGCACCGAGCTCATCGACTTCGACGTCGCCCACATCCGCCTGCCGTACAACGCCATCCTCGGGTACCCAGCGCTGGCCAAGTTTATGGCTGCGACTCACCACGGCTACAACATCCTCAAGATGCCAGGAAGTGGAGGCGTCATCACGGTGCCCTGTGAAGAGAAGGATGCAGTGTGTTCCCTGGAGAGAGCCTATCAGGCCGCGTCGCTAGAGGACCCAGATCGTGGAAGCAGGAGGCTTCCTGAGACCACCCCCAAGAAGAAGAAGACGTCGTCAGGCTCAGCCCCCCAGGAGGCAGGCCCCTTAGGGCCCGTGCCTGCTCGGGAGGACCCTCCATCCATCGCATAGGAAAGCGCGTCCGGCGCCCTCCTCAGGCAGGGCTCGGGGGCTCCCGCCTGGAGGGCCACCGACCTAGCCAGGGTCACGAGGGAGGCGCTTGGGCACCATGTGGAGGCGTGCTTCGCAGCACGTTTCCCTCGAGAGGGAGCCAGGCGAGGAAGATCAGACTAGCAAGAGTTCGTTGACGAGGCCATTCAAGAGCTACAGGAGACAAGGATCATGAGAGGTTGCCGCCGCTTGCCAGCCGTGGCCCCACATCTAGGCGAGGATGGCGGGCTGCGCGTCTGCGTCGACGTACCAGGGCTCAATTAGATCGCCACAACGGAGCGCCTATGGCCCTCGCAAGTGGGGCGCTGCGGAGGTCCACCCCACAGCTATGTTCGCATGCCTTACGGCCTGCCGAGCATGGCTGCGGCGTACCAGCGCCTCATGAGGGGCATCGTGGAGGCTCAGGAAGACAGGCGTTCCGCGGCCTTGGCGGAGATGGAGGCAACTCGCGAGGAGTCACCAGCGCCTCCGGAGCCTCCCGAGGCCCCGGGGCCTGGGGGCTCATGAGGATCGGCTTCTGCAGCCCGTCAAGTCTGCTGCACCAACGCCACTATGCCGACGACATCCTCAGGTGACATCTTTCAAGTTCCGTTCTCAGCTGGGAGCACCCTCCCAGGGTTGCATCACTCCCAGGCCGCGTGGGTCCGTCCCCGCGGCATGTATCTGCATTTACCTTTCCGTCGTTAGTTTGCCTTGTTGGGGGCGCCCCTCGGGCTGCATCATCCCCAAGCTGTTCGGGCCAGACCCAGCGGCGTGTATCCCCCTAGCGTTTATTTCCAACTATGCATTGCCTATCACGCTTAGCTGCATGGTGCCCGTCCGCGGCATCTTTTCTTCCCATGTCGGCCACTTGCACGTTAAAGGGGGGGTGCCTGAGCATCGCGACTCAGGGCTCTTACTGGCTCTCCAGCCCTCACCCTCTGGCCTTGTCCATGGCATCGCGACCTGGCATACCAGCGACGGCTGAGACAAGCTCGAGGGCCGGGACCCAAGGACGTAGAGTACCGGCATCTAACCAAATTTTGCAGGGACACATCTCAAGATACGGCCCAGTGCCGGGCGCAACCCGCCCAGAGGTAGGGCCTCGTGAGTCCCGCGTTGGCTCACGGGTGCCCAGATACACCTCGCCTACTCCAACCAGCAAGCTCTTGAGTGACTAACGATCGACTAACGGCCGCCATGGCAACACCATCTTCTTTCTGTGATGACCCTGCAGGATCCCTGGAGGGAACCGCGCAAGCCGAGGCCCTCACGAGGTTTCCTTCGCCCTCGCCTGTGCGAACCGCTTGCACGTTAAAGGGGGGGCGCCTGAGCATCGCGACTCAGGGCTCTTACTGGCTCTCCAGCCCTCACCCTCTGGCCTTGTCCACGGCATCGCGACCTGGCATACCAGCGACGGCTGAGACAAGCTCGAGGGCCGGGACCCGAGGACGTAGAGCAGAAAGGGGAGCAGAGGCGGGGAAGAGGGGGCCTCGCGAGGACCTTGCCGAGCGATTCCGCTCCTGCCTACGCACGGACCCAACGGCACACCTGGAACGGCCCCTGATCCTCAAGATAAGTTATCACCCACGGCACTGGCTGCTGCAGCACTACCCCCGCACCTAAAGCAACTCCGTACTAGCGATGTTGCTTCCCTTTCTCACTAAGCGACGGCTGCTTGGGCGCCAAAGGGGACCTCCTGAGCATCGCGACTCAGGGGCTCTTACCGGACCTCGGGTCGCTCACCTCCTGGCCTTGACCACGGCATCGTGACCTGGCATACCAGCGACGGCTGACGCCGCCTTGGGACTGGAACCTGTCAGCGTAGAGCACCAAGCCCTCGTGAGGTGCGAAAGGGAAGGCTGAACTATAACAGAGTTGGCAACTCGCACGGATCCACGCCAAAAGGTTATACATATTAACAAACAGGACTACATACACCTTACAAGCCCCCACGGGGCGCATTCTGATTCCTCGCAGGGAACGAATCCTAAGGGATGCTAACTACATGAGCTACTGCGGGAGACACCATCATCAACAGTGGGCTGTCAGGCACCGGCGCCAACTCCATCCAGATCAGGGTTGGCGACGGCCTGACGCGTCCGCCCTGCTCCTGGAGCGGCGACGACTCGGGGGCTCGTAGCTGTCGTCGTTCGTCTCCGGAGTCGCGAAGCCTTTGCTGGAATCGCTGGACCCTCGGGCGCCTCTGCCCAGGGGGCGGTCGACGGGCCTAGCCCTCACCAGGGCGAGGTCCTGGCGACCTCTCCCACGGCAGCACTCCAGCCGGCGCCCGATCGCATCGAAGACCTTGAAGAACATCACCGCCGCGCCGTCGTACTCCAGGTGGACCGCGAAGACGGCTCTTTCCCTGCAGACCCGGGCGATCTCCCTCCAGCCGCGGGACATGTAGACCGCGCCCGGGGGAGCGACGACGACCTCGGCCTCGGTCGCGGGGGCGCTGCAGTCGGCGTGCTGCAGCTGGAGCTCCAGGGGCCCTCCTGGAGGAACGATGGAGGCGAAGAAGGGAGGAAGACGGATCCAGGACTGAAGGGGAGTGACGACGTGGAGCACGAACTCACGGGAGGAGCCCTCGGCATGGACTCCAGGAGGAACCACCCACGCCTTCGTAGCCCGACGGCACCGACGACGGTGCTGACCGCGGGGATCAGCATCAACACCTCCGGGGCCCTCGACGTGGGTGTACAAGGGCAGCGGGAACCCCGGCGGAGCCCGCTCGCCCCAGGGCCTCGCCGCCGCCGGATGGTCCTCTTCGTCCCGGCTGCAATGGGTGAGTCGCTTCTTCGGCGGGAGAGGGTCTGGCCCTTCTCGAGGAGCCTTTCCCTTCTCCGCTGCAGAGAACCGGCGAATCGAAGCCATCACACCAAGACGGAGCAAGAACTGAGGCGAAGGAGAGAGCAAGAAGAGATGGACTAGACGGGCACGCGCGGTGCCGTACTTATAACCGGCGAAGGCCAACCGCCGGTCTCCACGATCACAGGTAATCATAACACGATCTGCATGCAGGGACTTGCCCAACTCGCACGATCACCAAGGCGTCATGGGGAAGCGGAGACGCCACGTCCAATCAACCGCCACGCGGCATCCAAGGCCGCAGGCTCTTAGGGCCCGTGGCGCTTCGCCCTTGCCCTTTCGCCTCTCGGCATGGCCAAGTCCATGCGCGCCTTGGGCCCGGGGGCTACTGTCGGCGTTCTGGGAACGGGGGTCCCCAGACTTGCCTGCCTGCGGCCTGCGGCGTGGCTCAAGTGGGGGCCCAGCGCGGCCCATCTTCATCAACACAAGGCTCAAGACCCTCGCGAGGGGCCAAGCCTCGCGAGGCGGACGACATGGTGCATCCTCAGGCTGGCTCGCGAGGAGGCGGAGAGTTCCAGGTGGGGTACCTTGCGAGGTGCCCATGACGCAAGCCATGAAGACTCGAGGCACCAGGCGGGTGCCAGCGCGCGCAGCGTCCTTCTTTCCTCTTTGGTGCAAAGGGGACAAGCATATCCGTGGAGTACCGAGGCATCAGACAAAGGTTGCCACTTCGGTGCAACGAGACCAAGACCAGGAGGACTACGAGACAGAGGTCACCTTGGAGCCCAGCACGGCGTCACCACCAGAGCCTTTGGCAGGCGAAGACTGCTTTTGTCAGGATAGACGTACTCGCTGTCCCCCTTCGAATTAGCCTGCCATTGTTGGATCCCTTCCCGCTCAATATTTGGGAAGAGGACCAGGGCCTCTATAAATAGGACTGGCCACCCACATAGCAAGGGGTTCAGTTCGGTTGGTCAGTTGGGATCTGGAAGAGAGAGAGAGAGAGAGAGAGAGAAAGGTGATTGAGCTCCTCCAGCAGTTCGTCACCCCAGCCACGAACAGACCCTCGCGAGGCTGTTCTTCCTTGTATTGTTCATCATCACCAGCCCCCAAGAGGCAATCCATCCACCACACACTGGAGTAGGGTATTACACCACAATGGTGGCCTGAACCAGTATAAACCTTGTGTCTCTTGTGTGATTCCCTTAGTAGTTTAGATCTTTGCGAGACGGGGATGTTGAGGACGTGATTTCCGCGCGCACCCCAGTGTTCGAACCTTAAGGGTCTACCGGAACTCGAAATCCGACAGATTTGGCATACTACTTATTCTCGTAAAAGGGTTAAGATTGATATAGCGCAAACTTGATAAGGTATTCAACGAACCACTGGAAGGGTTGGAAAGAACGGATGGATCTGTATGATAACGAAGGAAGAGAACTCTTGGACGAACCACTGTAAGAATTGAAAATGAAAGTAGCAAAGGCACAATACACCGGGAAGAATTGGCAACCGAAAAATGATACTTGAGGGAATTTAGATACATGAGAACGAAGAGAGCCCGAGCTGATTAGATCATACTTGAAATGATGCACCGGTATGATTTAGGGAAAAAGAGCTGAAAATTGAGAATGAATAATCCTGACATGATGGGCTTCGGAGAATCAAACTGAAAAGACTCCTGAATTGCTCTGGATGGGTGAAAAGAATATCTCACAATCGAAAATAATTGTGAGGATGGCATAAAGCTAGCACCATGAATCTTGAAGAGAATGGAGCAAGATTTAGAGGAAACACTTCTTCGGTTTTCAAGTGTTGAGAATGATGACGAGAAACGCCACCATGAATTTTTGAGGAACTTCGGATTGAAAATTAGAAAGGTTGAACCAACAATGAAAAGAATTGAAAGATCTTGGAGAAAGACATTTGGCTGATGATAACTCATCCTTACGCCAAACTTTGAAAGATTTGAGAATAGCTTCGGTAAAATTAGAAGAGTCAGGTAAGATCCTGCGAAAAGACCTGTGGCTTAGGGCCCACTCAAAAGAAACGTCGTTGAAGGATTGCTTGAAAAGAGAGCTTACACCGGTTGATTTAAATGGCTTGAATGGGATGACAATCTCGAAATAGGTTGAAAGGATCTTGAATGAAAAGACGAGCCTTCTAAGATATCTTCAGCACTCCGGAACAAATGAATATCGAGGAGTGGATGATTAAGAGGTGCACCAGCATGAGAAAGTATTTGAAATGAGGAAATGGATATAATCAACACCAAAAGCTTGAATTGAATCCACCGAAGAAGAAAAAGAATGAATAATGATGAACTTGTAGAGCATCTTCATGAGAGCCACCAGGTAAGAACATTGACGGGAAAGAATGGAGAGACTTCCCATCAATAAAAATGATACTTGATTAAGAAGTCCGAGTCCTTGAAGAAAAAGGGTGGGAGGGCGGGAAAACAAAGACAACTTTGGGACAAATGAAACAAATAACGTTGAGAAGACTTTGAGTTGATCTTGCAGATGGGAAAAATGATAGGATCATCTTGAAGAGAATCACACCAGTTGAGAAGAAATTGAGATGACAAATCGATGATCAAGAAGGATTAGTATTCCCGTAGGAATATGAGAACACCGCTTAGGAAAGGTATGGAATCAACATTTGACATTGAAGCAACTCGAATACCACAACTCAAAACAAAACAAAGGATTGGCTTGGAGAATAAGCCGGAACAAACATATGATAGAGATTTCGTCTGAAGTTTTCGTGGTGGGGACCACATGGGCTCGATCGTACAACACCATCATGTACAAGGCAGTGCACATGACATACGAAGCGTCCCCGAATCAGCATAGCCAAGGACTCTTTAAGACACAACGAGACCACTGTAAAACCAACCATGGATAGGCGGACCACTAGACGTAGAACCCCAATCTCATATCATGCATCTGTCGGAAAGATATCCTAGGAGCTACTTGAATTCCCACTTATAAACTCCCGAAACTTTCTGGTTTTGCAATCAGGTGTTGGCGATACAGGGGAAGCATAATATCTCACCCAAAACTAGCAAATTTTACATCCAGCTGTATCCATCCTTCAACACATAACCAAGAAACCTTCGGAAATCGTTTACCTCAACCTTCAAAAAGCATCCGTTATATGAGTTATGGCAATACTCCTGAACGCCCGCCCCAGTACTGGGTGGCGTCGAGGTTATCTCACCAAGAACTGCATACAAGAGATTTTCGATGTCGGCGAACTCAGGTATTCCAGAACTGCAACGATAAAATTGTGACGACAACACCTCGGAGCTCAACTCCCCGGGACACTGCCACAACCCCTAAATGTCAGGAGGCACCAAGAACAATGTTCTTGTCACAAAACCATCGAAACGATTCCAAGATACCCGCGTGATCCTAATTTTTTTTCGTGAAATTTGAGGAGAGAAGAGTCAAAACTCTACGTCAGGATGCCTCACCAGAGCGACGAAGGGACTGAGGAGTAAAAAGAATCCTACTCTCCGATATATATAACCCTATAAGAGTAAAAAAAAATTGTTCTAGACTCAACAACGTTAGCGATTCGATCAAGCAGGGGTCTCCTAAGTCGGGGAAGGCTCTGATTACCAACTTGTAACACCCACGATGCGGCTATATCTCCCACGTGCCGGAGCATGACTTAGAGGCATAACCGCATAGTAGGCATGTCGCAAGAGGGGTAATCTTTACACATCCCATGTACTGAATAAGAAAGGGATAAAGAGATGGCTTACAATTGCCACTTCACACAATACATAAATATAGCATTACATCATCCAGATACAATCAAGGTCCGACTACGGAACCAAAATAAAGACAACCCCAAATGCTAGATCCCCGATCGCCCCGACTGGGCTCCACTACTGATCAACTGGAAACGAAACAACACAACGCACACGATCTTCATCGAGCTCCTCCTTGAGCTCGGTTGCGTCACCTGCACTGGTATCATCGGCACCTGAAACTGGTTTTGGAAGTAAACTGTGAGTCACGGGGATTCAGCAATCTCACACCCTCGCGGTCAAGACTATTTAAGCTTATGGGTAGGAAAAAGGTAGTGAGGTGGAGCTGCAGCAAGAGCTAGCATATATGGTGGCTAACTTATGCAAATAAGAGCGAGAAGAGAAGCAATGCAACGGTCGTAAACTATAAGTGATCAAGAAGTGATCCTGAAACTACTTACGTACAAGCATTACACAAGAACTGTGTTCACTTCCCGAACTCCGCCGAGAAGAGACCATC
Organism: Triticum monococcum; assembly: GCA_034509565.1. NCBI lineage: Eukaryota > Viridiplantae > Streptophyta > Magnoliopsida > Poales > Poaceae > Triticum > Triticum monococcum. The sequence continues at coordinate 346,312,684 of CM067847.1, forward strand.
ACGGCTACACACGCGGTTGATGCATTTTAATTAAGTTAAGTGTCAAGTTTTCTACAAGCGGATATTAACAAATTCCCATCTGCCCATAACCGCGGGCACGACTTTCAAAAGTTCAAAACCCTACAGGGGTGTCCCAACTTAGCCCATCACATGCTCTCACGGTCAACGAAGGATATTCCTTCTCCCAGGAAGACCCGATCAGACTCGGAATCCCGGTTACAAGACATTTCGACAATGGTAAAACAAGACCAGCAAAGCCACCCGAATGTGCCGACAAATCCTGATAGGAGCTGCACATATGTCATTCTCAGGGCACACCGGATTGTCCAAACTTCCGGTAGGCCAACCTAGAGTTGCCCCTGGTGGCCACCGGCGGCTGACAGGTTGGACCAACACTCAGAGGAGCACTGGCCCGGGGGGGTTAAAATAAAGATGACCCTCGGGCTCCGGAAACCCAAGGGTAAAAGGCTAGGTGAGGCAAATGTAAAACCAAGGTTGGGCCTTGCTGGAGGAGTTTTATTCAAAGCGAACTGTCAAGGGGTCCCCATTATCACCCAACCGCATAAGGAACGCAAAATCAAGGAACATAACACCGGTATGACGGAAACTAGGGCGGCAAGAGTGGAAAAAAACACCAGGCATAAGGCCGAGCCTTCCACCCTTTACCAAGTATTTAGGTGCATTAATTAAATAAGAGATATTGTGATATCCCAACATAATCATGTTCCAACATGGAACAAATTTCATCTTCACCTGCAACTAACAACGCTATAAGAGGGGCTGAGCAAAGCGGTAACATAGCCAAACAACGGTTTGCTAGGAAAGGTGGGTTAAAGGCTGACATGGCAATAATGGGAGGCATGATATAGCAAGTGGAAGGTATCGCGGCATAGCAATAGAGCGAGTAACTAGCAAGCAAAGATAGAAGTGATTTCGAGGGGATGGTCATCTTGCCTGAGATCCCGCAAGGAAGAAGAACGAGTCCATGAAGAAGACAAACAGACATAGTCAAACGGATCCTCACAAACGCAACGTTATCGGAACCAACCTAAAGAAGCAACACTGGAAAGAAGCAAACAACATAGTAAACAACCATCACATAACCAAGGCATGGTGCACAACCAAGTATGATGCATGTCCGGTTTAAATATGTATGGCATGGCAAAGGGCACAAACAAAACTACAAGTTAAGTGGAGCTCAATACGCAACGAGTTGCATATTGACGGAACGCCACATCAATTATTTAGTTCTCTCCCGTTTAGGTACCCAACAATATTAAATGCTGTTAAACATGGCAAGAGATGAAGCAAAAGTAAACTACACAATCTAAGAAATTTAAATGGGGCCGGAAACAACAACAGCAATAATTCTGGTAAAACCCCATATGCATTTAGCAATTGAAGTAAGCAACAATTTAAACATTCTTGAAGTTGTTATCATGATGCGGATGACATATGCAATATTATGCAATTTTAATGAAAATGTTGATAAGTGCATTATGAAGCATTTGTCACCATGGTGGAAAGAAAGGGTGCCACGGCGACGAATCCGAAAATGATGCCACGACAACATATCAGTTCCGGAGGCTCAAGGAGATACCGGTGCAAAAGGAAATGTGATGTGAGCGTGTCATGCAAGATGGTGGGGTGATCCCGGTACCCAGGTTTCCATGGGTTAGCGGCAAACGAGGAGGACCGAGCAAGTGACAACTCGAACACGGTGCGAACATAGGGGTGCAACTCGTACAACACATCACAGGCATGCGGTCCATGGGCGCGTTCCGGCGGTTATACCTTCGAAGCGTGCATTTTGGAACGGATCTAGTTCGTCGAAGGAAGTAGACGTTCTCGCGACGATAGTGAAAGTAGCGGTTCTCGCGGGTCGTAGAGGAAGTAGTTGTACTCGCGAACTTGTCGGGTCCACGACGATGGTAGCAGAACTTGACGGATCCGTGGTCTCTGGGCGTAGTGATACACGTTCCGAAAGCGGTTCACGATGATGGTAGCAAACTCGGTGACCCAAAAGGGTACTTGGTGGTATTCCCGCAGTCGTACACAGGTCGTAGGGGAACTTGATGAAACCCAAGGCGTCAGTAGTCGTTCAGGACACATTGTGGAAGTAGTGGTTCACGACGGAGAGGAACTTGGCGTTTTTGCAACCCGGGTCTTCGGCGACAGTATTTATTCACTTGACGGCGGTAGACGAATTTGGCGGTCCAGGGTACTTGGCGTCCATGTAGTCGATCTTGCCGGAGTGGTACTTGTGTACATGAGAAGGTCTGGGCGATCTTGACGAATCCAAGTGGCTCTAGGCATACGTCCACAGTGGTCTTCCATCTTCTTGTTTCCTGTACAAGGCTTGACCAAACCAAGGGTCGAGGGTGGCCATGATCTAGCAATAGCAACAACCGATTGGCGTCTGGCATAGGGGCCTGGAGGACTTGGCATGGCGACGGCTACCCTGGAACGAGGCGGCCTACCACGAGACGCAGAGGATGCAGAGGAGGCGATCGGTCGCTGCGGAGGACGCAGCGGCGGCCCGACTGGGTTGTAGGGGAGGTAGGGGCGTTGACGATGCAGAGGACTTGGCGCAGCGACGAGGAGGTAGTGGAGGTGGGGCATCACGTTGAAAATGTGGCCTGGTTGCTGTAGGTTTGGTCACCGACGGTGGCGGCTTGTCGACGTGGCCCGGTGGCAGTGACGGGCGGTGCTGGGAAGAGCAGCTGCAGCAGGGCGTGGAAGGAGAAGTAGCAGAGGAAGGGGGGCCACGCGGAGGGCGTCGTGCTCGCCGGCGTGAGGTGCGCGCAGACAAGGAAAAACCAGGGAGGAGAAGGGGCGTTGGGGTCCAGGACGACGACTGGCTGGAGGAGGACGCGCGGCTCGCGGGAGGAACTAGCACGAGGAGCTCCTCTTTGGACGGAGCTGCAGGCGGCTGCGGGGTCGACGAGGTGCTCTGGCGGCGGCGCTAGGAAGGGGATGAGGGGATCGGAGAGAGGGAAAAGGGGATCGAGCATGACTGACATGTTCGATGCGTGCGTGAGTCTCTGGCGGCATAGGAGGAGAACGAAGGGAGAGGGAGATGGGATCGAGGGAGCGGGCTCCCTGGCGGCTAGGGTAAGAATTAGGGGTTGGATGGCCTGCAAGGACATGGGCCTGCGCTGGAGTGGATTGGGCCTAGAGAGGCCTGGGTCTCTCTTCTCCCTTAAGACTTAAAAAAAAAACCTTTTAGAATTCAGAAAACCGCAAAGAAAGAAAGGAGAGAAAAGAAGGGATTATAGGAAGGATTTGGCACGCGGAATATTTTCACGGACTCGTAAAAAATGTGCTTGTTCCGAGAAAATAGAAAAAGGCCAAGATTGCAAAGTTTAAATCCAAACTCATTTGAATTTAAACAAAAGGTTTGAACTAGGACTAGGGTTATGAAGTGCCCAGAATAAGATGAGGATTTTTGGAGGAACCTCGATAAAAGGCAAAGGAGTTTGTCGGCAAGGTTTCGGGATCAACTAGAAGAAGAAAAGGCATGGGATTATTTTGCAAGTGTGTTGTGATAAATTCCAAATTAAAGGAATATTTGATATAGCTCCCTAATATTGGGAGGATATGTTATAAAGAGAATCACCATGTGAATTCCCTCGGTTTAAATGGACCGAACATCCATGCAATTTATTTAGTTAGTTTACAAAATTAAAAGGCATGATGACATGATGCAATGCACAAGATGCAAAGATGAATGCATTGACGAAACAAATCACACAACGAATCTCGGAAACCCCGGAAGGCATCTGAAGCTCCGATCTTGGGGCGTCACAGAAAAGCATTGGCATGGTATAGGCTTGATAACCCACAAGTATAGGGGATCGCAACAGTTTTCGAGGGTAGAGTATTCAACCCAAATTTATTGATTCGACACAAGGGGAGCCAAAGAATATTCTCAAGTATTAGCAGTTGAGTTGTCAATTCAACCACACCTGGAAACTTAATATCTACAGCAAAGTATTTAGTAGCAAAGTAATATGATAGTAGTGGTAAAGGTAGCAAAAGGTAATGATAGCAAAAGTAATGTTTTTGGTATTTTGTAGTGATGATAGCAATAGCAATGGAAAAGTAAATAAGCGAAGAACAATATATGGAAAGCTCGTAGGCAACAGATCGGTGATGGAGAATTATGCTGGATGCGGTTCATCATGTAACAGTCATAACCTAGGGTGACACAGAACTAGCTCCAGTTCATCAATGTAATGTAGGCATGTATTATGAATATAGTCATACGTGTTTATGGAAAAGAACTTGCATGACATCTTTTGTCCTACCCTCCCGTGGCAGCGGGGTCCTAATGGAAACGAAGGGATATTAAGGCCTCCTTTTAATAGAGTACCGGAACAAAGCATTAGCACATAGTGAATACATGAACTCCTCAAACTATGGTCATCACCGGTAAGTATCCCGATTATTGTCACTTCGGGGTTAACGGATCATAACACATAATAGGTGACTATAGACTTGCAAGATAGGATCAAGAACTGTCATATATTGATGAAAACATAATAGGTTTAGATATAAAATCATGGCACTCGGGTCCTAGTGACAAGAATTAAGCATAGCAAAGTCATAGCAACATCAATCTCAGAACATAGTGGATACTAGGGATCAAACCCTAACAAAACTAACTCAATTACATGATAGATCTCATCCAACCCATCACCGTCCAGCAAGCTTACGATGGAATTACTCACGCACGGCGGTGAGCATCATGAAATTGGTGATGGAGGATGGTTGATGATGGCGATGGTGACGGATTCCCCTCTCTGGAGCCCCGAACGGACTCTAGATCAGCCCTCCTGAGAGGTTTTAGGGCTTGGTGCCGGCTCCATATCGTAAAACGCGATGAATCATTCTCTCTGATTTTTTCTCCCCGAAAGCAAATATATAGAGTTCGACTTGAGGTCGGAGGAGCTCCAGGGGGCCCACGAGGTAGGGTGCGCGCCCTAGGGGGGCAGGCGCGCCCCCACCCTCGTGGACAGGTGGTGGCCCCCTGGTCTTCATCTTTTGCAAGGATTTTTTATTATTTTCGAATAGATGTTCCGTGAAGTTTCAGGTCATTCCGAGAACTTTTGTTTCTGCACATAAATAACACCATAGCAATTCTGGTGAAAACAGCGTCTGTCAGGGTTAGTTCCATTCAAATCATGCAAGTTAGAGTCCAAAACAAGGGCAAAATTGTTTGGAAAAGTAGATACGACGGAGACGTATCAACTCCCCCAAGCTTAAAATTTTGTTTGTCCTCAAGCAATTCAGTTGATAAACTGAAAGTGATAAAGAAAAAAACTTTTACAAACTCTGTTTGCTCTTGTTGTTGTAAATATGTAAAGCCAGCCTTCAAGTTTTCAGCAAAGATTATGACTAACCACATTCACAATAATGCTTAGGTATCAAGTTTACTCATATCAATGGCATAATCAACTAGCGAGCAATAATAATAAATCTCGGATGACAACACTTTCTCAAAACAATCATAATATGATATAACAAGATGGTACCTCGCTAGCCCTTTCTGAGACCACAAAACATAAATGCAGAGCACCTTTAAAGATCAAAGACTGACTAGACATTGTAATTCGTGGTAAAAGAGATCCAGTCAAGTCATACTCAATGTAAACTAACGGTAATGAATGCAAATGACAGCGGTGCTCTCCAACTGGTGCTTTTTAATAAGATGATGACTCAACATAAAAGTAAATAGATAGGTCCTTCGCAGAGGGAAGCCAGGATTTGTAGAGGTGCCAGAGCTCGATTTTGAAATAGAGATGAATAATATTTTGAGTGGTATACTTTCATTGTCAACATAACAACCAAGAGATGGCAATATCTTCCATGCTACACACATTATAGGCGGTTCCCAAACAGAATGGTAAAGTTTATACTCCCCCTCCACCAACAAGCATCAATCCATGGCTTGCTCGAAACAACGAGTGCCTCCAACTAACAAGAGTCCCAGGGGGAGTTTTGTTTGCAATTATTTTGATTTAGTTTGCATAGAGCATGGGACTGGGCATCCCGATGACCAGCCATTTTCTCGTGAGTGAGGAGCGGAGTCCACTCCTCTTGAGAATAACCCGCCTAACATGGAAGATACGGACATCCCTAGTTGATACATGAGCTATTCGAGCATACAAAACATGATATTTATTTGAAGGTTTAGAGTTTGGCACATACAAATTTACTTGGAACGGCAGGTAGATACTGTATATAGGTAGGTTTGGTGGACTCATATGGAATAACTTTGGGGTTTATGGAGTTGGATGCACAAGCAGTATTCCCGCTTAGTACAGGTGAAGGCTAGCAAAAGACTGGGAAGCGACCAGCTAGAGAGCGACAACAGTCGTGAACATGCATTAAAATTAATCAACACCGAATGCAAGCATGAGTAGGATATAATCCACCATGAACATAAATATCGTGAAGGCTATGTTGATTTTGTTTCAACTACATGCGTGAACATGCGCCAAGTCAAGTCACTTAAATCATTAAGAGGAGGATACCACCCTATCATACCACATCACAACCATTTTAATAGCATGTTTGCACGCAAGGTAAACCGTTATAAGCTCCTAGCTAATCAAGCATGGCACAAGAAACTATGATCTCTAGTTGTCATTGCAAACATGTTTATTCATAATAGGCTGAATCAGGAACGATGAACTAATCATATTTACAAAAACAAGAGAGGTTGAGTTCATACAAGCTTTTCTCATCTCAGTCAGTCCATCATATATCGTCATAATTGCCTTTCACTTGCACGACCGAATAGTGTGAATAATAATAATAGTGCACGTGCATTGGACTAAGCTGGAATCTGCAAGCATTCAATAAACAGGAGAAGACAAGGCAATATGGGCTCTTTTGTCAGATCAACAATAATGCATATAAGAGCTACTTCAACAATTTAATTATGGTCTTCTCCTATCGACCCCCAAAGAAAAGAAAAGAAATAAAAACTATCTACACGGGAAAGCTCCCAACAAGTAAAAGAAGAACATGAAATCTTTTTGGGTTTTCTTTTTAATTACTACTACAAGCATGGAAAGTAAACTAATTAAAAGCTACAACTAATTTTTTTGGTGTTTCTTAAGGTTTGTCAAACACACAAGAAGAGAGCATAAAAAGGAAAATAAACTAGCGTGGATGATACAATGAAAAAGTATGAGCACCGACATCTAGCAACGAGTGTGTGAACATGAATATAATGTCGGTGGGAAATACGTACTCGCCCAAGCTTAGGCTTTTGGCCTAAGTTTGTCTATGCCACAGTTGGCCTGGCTGATATCCATAGTAATAGTTGGGGTCGTACTGCGATGAAGCGGCTATCGCCTAATGAGCTGCAGCGTGGCGGCGAGCGGCCTCCGCCCTCCTCTCGTACTCATCTGCCTCCTCTCTGGTAATAACATATCTTCCTTTTGCCTGATAATCAAAGAAGGCAGGAGCAGGGAATGTAATACGGACAACATGACATCTGTCAAAGATTAAACGATACTGGAGAGGTGATTCATTCCTCTCGACAAACTGGTGGTGAACCATAGCATTAAAGTCTAGGTAAGCAGGAGGTAATTCAATATCATCATCACGTATAGTTACACCAAGAAAATCAGCTAAGCGGGTTGCATAAATTCCATCAAAGAAGTCTCCATTAAATCTATTAAGATGCAATCTACGTGCAACAATGGCTCCCAAATTATAAGATTTGCTCCTAACACAGCACTCCTAAGAATACTGAGGTCAGGAACACACATATGACATGCTTCATCTTTACCATTAATGCATCTACCTATGAAGAGAGCAAAATAATGTATAGCAGGAAAGTGAATGCTCCCTATGTTAGCTTGTGTTATATCTCTAGATTCCCCCACAATTATACTAGCAAGAAAATCTCTAAATTCAGATTTGCGAGGTTCCCTGACACTACCCCATTGTCGAAGTTTGCAAGCTGTGGTAAAATCCTCTAAGTCCATAGTGTAAGAATTTTCATAATGATCAAACATGACAGTTGGAGAATTACGTGAAGATGAAAATTCAAACCTCCTCACAAAGGATCTAGTGAGATAGTGGTACTGACGGCATTTTTCTTCCTTGAAGCTCAGAAGATCAGCATTACGCAAATATGCATTAAATTCTTCCTTAATTCCTACTCGATGCATAAAGTTTTCCGAAGGCCATTCACAAGGACGTACTGGAGCGTCTCTTGGTGGCTCTTCATCAGCATCATGTATTGCAAGCCTGGGCCCTTGCTTCCTTGAAGAACCACCTTGGTACATTTTCCTAAGCATATTTCTTCCTCTGAAAAATTCTGAAATTTTTAGTAACTTCAAAATAAAAGTGAACCAAACTCAACAAAATTGATAGCAACTACTCCTACAAGTGCCTAGAGCCTATATCATGCATCAGAACTACTTTTGACCATATAAAATTGACATGCAAGCTCAAGAACAGGGTCACCTAAGAAGCAAAAATTTGCAATGAATAAAGCACTAGAACAAAAACTAATTGGACCTATGGAGGAGTCACATACCAAGGAACAATCTCCCCAAGCAGTTTTGTGAGAGGTGCTTCGAGCAAGGAGATTGAAAATGGCAGCAAAATGAGCTTGGACTCGGGTTTGAGCTGGATATTCGTGTTTGTGGGAGGAAGAAGGAGTGTGTGGGTGCAGGAATAAGTGTAGGAGGGCCACCATGGGCCCACGAGGCAGGGGGCGCGCCCAGGGGGTAGGGCGTGCCCTCCACCCTCGTGGCCAGGTGGATGCCCCCCTGCTGTGTTCTCGGTGCCAAATATTCTCAAATATTCCAGAAAAAATCATATTCAAATTTCAGGGCATTTGGAGAACTTTTATTTTTAGGGTATTTTTATATTGCACGGATAAATCAGATAACAGATAGAAAAATAGTATTTTTATTTTATTTAATATAAATAACGGAAAGTAAGAGGAGGGTACAGAAGGATGTGCCTTCTAGTTTCATCCATCTCATGTTCATCAAAAGGAATCCACTAACAAGGTTGATCAAGTCTTGTTAACGAACTCATTCCGAATAACATGGAACCGGAGAAATTTCGAATAACACTATGTTACCTCAACGGGGATATGCACATCCCCAATAATAAGAATATCATATTTCTTCGTGACAGTAGGAAGAGGAAATTCAAAACCTCCAAATATACTCGATGGAATTTTTCCAATAGAGTTGATACTATGAACTTGAGGTTGTTTCCTCGGAAAGTGTACCGTATGCTCATTACCATTAACATGAAAAGTGACATTGCCTTTAGTGCAATCAATAACAGCCCCTGCAGTGTTCAAAAAAGGACTTCCAAGAATAATAGACATACTATCATCCACAGGAATATCAAGAATAACAAAGTCTGTTAAAATAGTAACATTTGCAACTATAACAGGCACATCCTCACAAATACCGACAGGTATAGCAGTTGATTTATCAGCCATTTGCAAAGATATTTCAGTAGGTGTCAACTTATTCAAATCAAGTCTATGATATAAAGAGAGAGGCATAACACTAACACCGGCTCCAAGATCACATAAAGCAGTTTTAACATAATTTCTTTTAATGGAGCATGGTATAGTGGGCACTCCTGGATCTCCAAGTTTCTTTGGTATTCCACCCTTAAAAGTATAATTAGCGAGCATGGTGGAAATTTCAGCTTCCGGTATCTTTGTTTTATTTGTAACAATATCTTTCATGTACTTAGAATAAGGATTCATTTTAAGCATATCAGTTAATCGCATACGCAAAAAGATAGGTCTAATCATTTCAGCAAAGCGCTCAAAATCCTCATCATCCTTTTTCTTGGATGGTTTGGGAGGAAAAGGCATGGGTTTCTGAACCCAAGGCTCTCTTTCCTTACCATGTTTCCTAGCAACACAGTCTTTCTTATCATAACATTGATTCTTTGATTGTGGGTTATCAAGATCAACATCAGGTTCAATTTCTATATCATTATCATTGCTAGGTTGAGCATCAACATGAGCATTATCATTAGCATTATCACTAGTTTCAGGTTCATTACCAGATTGTGTTTCAGCATCAGAAATAGAAATATCATTTGGATTCTCAGGTGTGTTAGTAATAGGTTCACTAGAAGCATGCAAAGTCCTATCATTTTTCTTTTTCTTCCTTTTAGAAGGATTAGGTGCATCTATATTATTTCTCTGAGAATCTTGCTCAATTCTCTTAGGGTGGCTGTCGGTGTGAAAATCGGCGGATCTCGGGTAGGGGGTCCTGAACTGTGCGTCTAAGGCGGATGGTAACAGGAGGTGGGGGACAAGATGTTTACCCAAGTTCGGGCCCTCTCGATGGAGGTAATACCCTACGTCCTGCTTGATTGATCTTGTGATATGAGTATTAAAAGAGTTGATCTACCACGAGATCATAGAGGCTAAACCCTAGAAACTAGCCTATGGTATGATTGTTTGTATATCTATCGACTAGCCTGGCCCTGGTTTATATAATGCACTAGAGGCCTAGGATAACAAGAGTCCTAGCCGAATACGCCGGTGGGGGAGGAGTCCTTGTCTTGACCACCAAGTCTTGTGGAATCTTCCTTGTATGTAGCAGCTGTCCGAACTGGCCCATGAGTATATGGTCATGGGGGTCCTCGGCCCAATCTAACTGACCGGGAGACGACGTGGTGAGTACCCCCTAGTCCAGGACACCGTCAGTAGCCCCCTGAACCGGTCTTCAAGTTGGGGACGCTCCTCGATTCTTCTGAACTGTTCTTCATCTTTGGTCGTCGGTCTTGAAAACTGGTTCAACAAATCTTCTTCGATCTTGAGGATCACCAACGTGCATCTGAAGAGTTTATACGCCGGGTATCCAAGGAGCCCCTTTAAGTTTCCGGCCTTTATCAATGCTTTGTTATTTTTATGCCACACCTCAGGTTTGACGTTGTTCCCGGGCAGCAGTGTCCTCTTACGCCCGAGCTCCAACATCAGACTGCATCCGATTTATCTTTCGCAGCCGAGCTCCAACGTCGGGCTGCTTCCGAGCTCCAACGCTGGAATGCATAAGAGTATTGTTACAGCCGAGCTCCAACGCCAAGCTGCATCCCGGCTCCAACGCCGGAATGTGTCCGAGCTTCAACGCCAGACTATATCCGAGGTGTCATAGATCACCTTGGCTCAAAAACGTTTGAAGGAGCTTAGCCGAGCTTAATGTCGGAAATGCCCGCTATGGAGCCAGCCACCGGTGCCCGAGCTTTATGCCGGACTACTTTCAAGGTGATGCACCACCTTGGCCATGGGCTGCTTCTGAGACTCAGGTTGGGTGCGGCCAACCAACCTGAGGATAATAATCTCCTCGAAAACTATATTGCACTTTAAATTTTCTGCATTGGATTGTTAATGCAGTAGCCCCCGAGCCACTGGTCGGGTGGCAACACCAGATCAGGGGATCGATGTACCCCTTTAATATTTGTAAATGATAAGCACGAAGCCCAATAGCCCCCGAGCCTTAATGTGGCCACGGGTGGCTAAATTAAGGATCGATATCCATAATAAAATCACAAATTATGTGTAATGATTCTATGTATCCAAGTACTTTACGTCATTAATGCTCGGATCCACATTGTAAAAACTTTGTTGACAGACCATCGGCTTCCACCTCCTTGGCTAGCAGCCGAGGAGTGTTTGTCCTACTTTATAATGCCTTTATGAGGGCAAAGATTTACGGCAAACAAGGCAATCCGGCCATACGGTTTTATAAACAAAGATACGCGGAGAGATATGTTATATTACTTTTTAACGTAAGAAACATCTCGCAAAGAACATAGTGCCACTATCGGTTCCTTTCTTTGGGTTGTCATGCTAAGCATGATCATGAAACCTCAGCTCCGATCAATGTGGGAGGGAAATGTTGGGGATTTAGTTCGGGGAAAGTTCTCGAACTCTATGGTATTAATGAACCAAAAAATTTACTTCCGTCGTTGCTGACCAATGTGATCGTTTAAGATTGCTAGCTTTCGGCTTCACCCGGTCTGAGGTACTAACTCAGATGACCCGGTAGTAACAATCATAGAGGTGCTCCCTTACCGCCTAGCCGAACAATCGAGAACGTAAGGGTAAGCACAGGAGCCAGGCAACCCAGCTTGCCAAAATCTTAAGTCAAATTGATGCATATTTATGGCTTTATATAACGATAATTACGGAAGGCAAGGCTTGTATAATGAATACAAATGCTGATGATATATACTTATTTTGACTCCATTGCGACCGTTTATCAGTTTAAAGTGGCCCATCGTCGGCTTCTACCCCTTTCTAGATACTACGAAGGGTGTTTCTGCAATAACCAGACAACCCTTTAGCCGACATCTCGGTGCCCAGAGGCGGTTGTGTTAGCGGAAACGAGGCAATCAGATATCTTGGCTTTATAACTTTCACTTAGTCATAGGAGCTTTAAACTGGGGAAGCTAGCTATGAGCCTCCGGTTAGTGTTCGGCGACAGCTGAGGTTAAGCCGTAAACACTTCGGCAATGTTATGAATGGACCATCATTTAACATGGTCATCGGATCGCTGACCAGTTTGCACTTATTGTGACAGTCAGTTTTCGGCTTTCTCCACTGAGGTGCTTAACCATGCGAGCTAGAAGCACAATCGCAGTGGTTCTCCCGTTGCACACCTAGCCGAACAAAGCGGAACATAGGAGTCAAGCACAGGAGCCGGGTGACGGTGTCCTGGACTAGGGGGTACTCACCACGTCGTCTCCCGGTCAGTTAGATTGGGCCGAGGACCCCCATGGTCATATACTCATGGGCCAGTTCGGATAGCTGCCGCATATAAGGAAGATTTCACAAGACTTGGTGGTCAAGACAAGGACTCCTCCCCCACTGGCGTATTCGGCTAGGACTCTTGTTATCCTAGGCCTCTGGTGCATTATATAAACCGGGGCCATGCTAGTCGATAGAGATACATACAATCATACCATAGGCTAGCTTCTAGGGTTTAGCCTCTACGATCTCGTGGTAGATCAACTCTCATAATACTCATATCATCAAGATCAATCAAGCAGGAAGTAGGGTATTACCTCGATCGAGAGGGCCTGAACCTGGGTAAATATTGTGTCCCCCGCCTCCTGTTAGCATCCGCCTTAGACGCACAGTTCGGGACCCCCTACCTGAGGTCCTCTAGTTTTACACCGACATTTGTGCTTTCATTGAGAGTTCCGCAGTGTGATCAGTGAAAGGATCGATGGCTCATCTGTAGATTGACTGTGACGTCGACATCTTCGTCACCGGCTCGACTGGTCACCTTGGCTTGACCGAGGACTGTGCCCTGCCTCCGATCGTCTTGTTCGGACAAGGGCCTTCATCAACACCAACTCCGATCTCTATCAAGATCATGGAGGAATCATCCATGGAGCTCGGGGGCTCAACGTCAACATTGCCCTCGGGCAATCGTGTTGTTTTTCTGGACAGCGAACGCGTGTCCGCCGCCACTGCCTCCTCGAGTGTTGTTTTAACGATCGCTTCAGTGGAATTGTGCGGAATCGAGTCTACAAAAACCCTGGAAAATTTCGTCGAGTTCCAATGGAGAAATCTCTGACAATCTACGATATACTGGAGCCCTGTTTAATCCAGACGGGAATCTGGACGAGTTTAGGGCGTGGTCTCCAGAGCCCAGCTCGGAAATCCTTTGGAAGATCCAACCGTTCATCTGTTGCGGAACTCCCATATCTACCACCCCTAAAATTTCAGCTTGATCCGACCGTCCAAACTTCGGGAACCTTCCGAATAGTGCATCACTTTTCAGATCTGTTTTCTGCGCGAATACAAATCCGACCTGAATTCATGTTTCTTTATGAATGTGATATTTGACAACCTTTTTAAAAGGAATTTTCTTCTAAGGTATTGTGCGTTGTTTTTAACACGCACCAATAAAATTTTAGTCCTCCTCTGAGGTAATCTTCGCCATCACGCTGGTGTCAAACTAGCCCGGCAATATAGCTCCACGACTGCTGACTTGCGCCAGACATGTCATCGCTCTTTTAGCCGAGCTCAACTTCTTCGGATCCTCACCTCGGCGAGCCGAATAAGAGTTCGAAATCGCCAAGGATAAATCATCACCAACATCGCCGCCCTATAGATTACACGGAGCAGGCACACCGGCATCGCCGCATGGTCACTTCATCAGACCAGCAAGTCATAACTTGTGACGCGGCCCTGGGTCGGCATGGCCGCACTATTGCTTCTTCGAGCCAATGTCCATCACGCCGAACTACTTGAACACCTCGGCTGACATGGCAGCTACAACAACTCCTCACCGTCCTGCACCGTCACCTCGGCTAGACCGGGGACTTGGCTATTTCTTCATCGACATACTCCGGTGACTTCGGCGTCACCAGCCGACCAGCTTCGTCACGTTAGCTGGACCGAGGGCTTCGCCTCAGCAAGCCAACCTTTGCCAGCATCACCAGACCATCGCTTTATCGCCTATCAGACAATGGGTGTGCGGATCGATTCCTGATTTTGGGAGTCGCTTTTCTTCGGAATGCTACAACAAATAAACCAGGTGCTATTAATCCTAACAATTTTTGCTTGTTGGGTTTATTTTTCTTAAGGAATTATTACTCTGGTTTGTTCCATCATCTGTACACAGGTCTATCAAATGGCGGCCACATTAAAAACGATCGCGTGGTGGTTCGGTAACTTTTCGTACATAGTTCGGCGAACGCCGCATCCGGAGCCCGAACCGCCCTGCAAATTTAGGCTTTGTCACGCCTTCACTGCGTCACGCTGACGCCCTACATCGACATTGGCTTCGGCACCAGGCCACATTTCTTTAAATAAATTATTTTGCGTAAAGCAATTATGCAACGGTTATATATATATATATATTATTTCTTGGACCGTACTGTTTTATGTGTGCAGGTAATCGATTTCGACTGGGTTAGGTGGTCACTACTCCGGAGTGCCGAACTCCTTGCTCGGACACCTCGGGCCTGGGGGCCGGGAGCTCGGCCATGCCGAGGACTATGAACCTTGTCAGATCTGTCACATATTAATGGGCGTCTTCGTCCCGCCACAAGCCCGAATCGCGTCATCAACACCGAGCACATTAACCAGCTAAGTTGCTTTCATGCTCAAAAACTTTCAGTTTTAAATTTTGTTTGGTTCGACCAAGCATTATACTTTTAAGCACAAAGTTGTTTGTGACAAAGTTCCTTGTCAAAACTTTGTTTGTGACGTGCATATTCAAATACCCCGTTTATTTGGGGGCTCCCTTGATGGAGCTTTTCCTCTTGCATATGATTATACTTGTACGGCTTCTTTCCTTGTTCGCGTATTATGCCACAATATGCACCATATTGACCTAAGCGATTTGCAAGCTGGGTTGCCTGGTTCCTGTGCTTACCCCTACGTTCCCGATTGTTCGGCTAGGGAGTAAAGGGAGCACCTCTGCGATTGTCATGACCGGGTCATCCAAGCTCTGACCTCATACTAGGTGAAGCCCAAAGCTAGCGCTCTTATTGTTTTCAATCATGGTCGGCACACAACGGAACTCATGAGTACAAAAAATCTATTGCACAAGTCTCATAGTAATAATGAGCACCGAAGAAAGGTATCGGTGGGGGTACTATTTTCTTCGAAGATGCTTCTTACACTTCATCAGTAATATAGCATAAGTTCCCTGAGCGCTCTTTGTCTGTTACAGCCTTATGGCCTGATTGCCTTGTCATCGGAAACACCGTCGATACTCTTGACAGGTGGAGTACATGACACTTTTCAGCCCTTGGTCGAAGAGGGAGAAGCCGACGGTCGGTTAAGACGCGTTTAAAGTTCAGGTGAACAAAGATATGATATAAGTACTTCGGTACATACAATCATTATACATAAAATTCTTTTTACCCAAGTCACTTGGGGGCTCTTAAAATTTATATGAGTTGTTTTATAGTAAATGTGTTTTCTTCTTGGTCATTGCAAAGTCTTTTTCTACCGCTCCTTTTTCGACTTGAGTTTATGGTAAATAGCCGGATAGCATGTCTTCTCTCTGAAAGCCGCTTGAGTTTAGTTTGCTAAACTGACCTCGGAGAAGTACTCCGCCTTTGGGATAAGGAGCTTGAAGCCGTAGGCTGACCCGCATGAAGTCTTGAGATCGGATTTGTCATGTTAAAGAACGACAGAAGCACAATTTTTTCTTCCTATTTTCGGATTGGCACCAGACACTTGATCTTGTTTGCACGTCAAGTTTTTACTGACGTTTTTTGGTCTTCCAAGCTTATGGCACTTTCAAACTATTTGTGTGTTTTCAGCACAAGTCTCGCAGTGCAACGCCGGACACCTTTAGAGATTCGGCAAAAAACATTCTCGGATATTGACATATATGCATCGGTTTCGAATTGGGTCTTCGGTCAATAGTTGGGTTGCCTGGCTCCTGCGCTTGCCTCCTACGTTCCGCTTTGTTCGGCTAGATGTGCAAAGGGAGAACCACTGCGATTGTGCATCCAGCTCACATGGTTAAGCACCTCAGTGGAGAAAGCCGAAAATTGACTATCTCAATAAGCATAAACTGGTCAGCGATCCGATGACTGTGTTAAATGACGGGCCATTCATAACATTGGTCGAAGTGTTTACGGCTTGACCTCGACTGCCGCCGAACACTACCGGGGGCTAGTAACTGGCCTCCCAAACTAAATCCTCAATATTTTGCTCTTACATTAGAGCTGAGGTTTCATGATCATGCTTAGCATAACAACCCAAAGAAAGGAACTGATAGCGGGACTATTTTCTTTGGAAGACATTTCTTATGTTAAACAGTAATATAACATATATGTCTGCGTACCTTTGTTTATAAAACCGTATGGACAGATTTCCTTGTTTGTCGTAAGTCTTTGCCCTCATAAAGGCTTTATAAAGTAAGACACACACTCCTCGGCTACTGGCCGAGGAGGTGGAAGCCGATGGTCGGTCAACAAAGTTTTGTACAATGCGGATCCGAGAATTAATGACGTAAAGTACTTGGATACATAGAGTCATTACACATAATTTGTGATTTTACTATGGATATCGATCCTTAATTCGGCCACCCGTGCCCGCATTAAGGCCCGGGGGCTACTGGGCTTCGGGCTTATTATTTACAAATATTAAAGGGGCACATCGATCCCCTGATCTGGTGTTGCCACCCGACCAGTGTCTCGGGGGCTACTGCATTGCCTGTCCAATGCAGAAAATTTTAAGTGCAATACAGTTTCCGAGGAGATTTTGATCCTAAGGTTGGTCGGCCACACCCAACCCGAGTGTCGAGGACTGAGCACGCCGCTTTTTGTGTCCCGAAGTATTCTACCGAGCTAGGACTTGATCCTCAGGCCGATTTTGCAAATCAACCTGAGTCTTAGCGGCTACTTGGATCAACAGTCTTACGTCATCCTTCGGGTGCATCTCAGGTTTTAGACCGATATACACCTTGAGGGCCACTAGCTATATATCTCGACAGAGAATAAATTGCACCAATAAAAATATTGACAAAAAATCGACCCACAGTCGGGGTGGTGCACTACCTCGGAAGCAGTCCGGCATAAAGCTCAGGCGCGAGTGGGTGGCTCCATAGAGGGCATTTCCGGCATTAAGCTCGGCTAAACTCCGTCAACTTTTTTGAACCAAGGTGATATGACACCTCGGATATAGTCCAGCGTTGGAGCCCGGATACAGTCTGGCGTTGGAGTTTGGACATAGTCCAGCGTTGGAGCTCGGATACATTCCAGTGTTGGAGCTCGGAAAGCGGTCCGGCGTTGGTGCTCGGCTGCAAAAGATACCTCGAATGCAGTCCGGCGTAGGAGCTCGGACGCAAGAGGACGCTGCCGACCGGGAAAAACTTCAAACTTGAGGTGTGGCATAAAAATAACAAGGCATTGATAAAGGCCGAAGACTTAAAGGGCTCCTCGAATACCCGACGTGTGAGATCTTCAGATTTAGCTCGGCAATCCTCAAGATAGAAGATGGGAAGATTTGTTGAACCAGTTTTCAAGACCGACGACCGAAGACAAAGAACAGTTCGGAAGAACCGAGGAGCGTCCACAACTTGAAGACCGGTTCAGGGGGCTACTGACGGTGTCCTGGACTAGGGGGTACTCACCACGTCGTCTCCCGGTCAGTTAGATTGGGCCGAGGACCCCCATGGCCGTATACTCATGGGCCAGTTCAGACAGCTGCCGCATACAAGGAAGATTCCACAAGACTTGGTGGTCAAGACAAGACTCCTCCCCCACTGGCGTATTCGGCTAGGACTCTTGTTATCCTAGGCCTCTGGTGCATTATATAAACCAGGGCCATGCTAGTTGATAGAGATACATACAATCCCATAGGCTAGCTTCTAGGGTTTAGCCTCTACGATCTTGTGGTAGATCAACTCTTGTAATACTCATATCATCAAGATCAATCAAGCAGGAAGTAGGGTATTACCTCCATCGAGAGGGCCCGAACCTAGGTAAACATTGTGTCCCCCGCCTCCTGTTACCATCTGCCTTAGATGCATAGTTCAGGACCCCCTACCCGAGATCCGCCGGTTTTGACACTGACACCGGGCAACCCAACTATTGACCGAAGACAGAATTTGAAACCAATGCATTTATAGCTGTAAGTGCATCTAGTGCCACCCCTAGTTGGTTTTGGAGTATTGACGACAAACCTAGTTGAGGGACTAATGTGTTTGTGAGAATTGCAGGATAACACAGGTAGAAGTCCCTCATTGATTCGGTTTAGCTACCAGAGATGACCCCCAAAAATGTACGAAGACATTGAAGACAATGGTGGTTCATGAAGACATTCGTGTCGAAGACAATGACATATGAAGACTCCCCATGAAGCTTTTGGAACTCGAAGACTTAGATCCTTCGTAGCTTTACTTTATTCATGTTGTGTCATAGGAACCACCATACTGTTAAGTGGGGTCCAAGAAAACCAGTCAGGATGACTGAAGTGATGCCTAATTCAAATCCTATGTCTTCGAGTGAAGACAATGAGAGAAAATCTTGTCTAGAGTCAGACAAGTCAGCTTTACTTGCAGCCCAAGTAAAGTTGCCGTGAGAGTTCAAAATCCGACCGTTAGTACACGTGTCAGTTCCTTAGTGACCCAGGGTCATTTCGGACAAATCAGGTCAGGGTTGCCAAGTGGCTATAAATAGCCCACCCCCACAACCATAAACGGTTGGCTGCTCAGATTTCAGTGCACGGCTTTTGTCGTTTGAGAGCAACCCACCTCGAAGCCTTTGAGAGAAAATCCTTAGTGAGGAGAAAAGCCCTAACCACCCAGAGCCAGAGTAATTGGGCATCACTTAAGTCTTCTTGTCTGAGTGATCTGAAGACTTATTACACTTGAGGACTGTGCATCCTCCAGACGGTTAGGCGTCGCGTTCTGAGCATCCAAGAGGAATTGTGGATTGCCGGTGAACGAAGTCTGTGAAGGTTTGGGAGTCTACCTTGAAGACTTACCAGAGTGATTGGGCGGGGTCTGTGTGATCTTAGCTCAAGGAGAAAACGGTGAGGACTGGGTGTCCTGAGCTGCGTGTTCAGGACTGGGTGTCCGGGACTGTGTGTCCGTTGGTTTAAATACCTAGCCGCTCCAACCAGACGTACAGTTGTCACAGCAACTGGAACTGGTCCAACATATCATTGTCTTCAACGTGTCACTGGTTTCATCTTCACCTCCCTTTACTTACCAGTACACATTGTGAAGCTATTGCATGCCTGCTTAATCTTCTGTCTTCACAACCTGACTGTATGATCTGTTTGGCTTCATAAGTTCTTCCAACCTGATCCTCATTACACTGAAGCTATTTGTCTCTGTGCTTTCACTGTACTGTATATTTGACTATGGCTTGCGTTGTGTAATCTACCTTCCGCTACATAGTGATAGGCTTCAAGTCTGTTTGTCTTCATAACTTCCACGTTTTGAAGACTTTCTTAAAAATCGCCTATTCACCCCCCCTCTAGTCGATATAACGCACTTTCAATTGGTATCAGAGCAAGGTGCTCCCTTGTTCTGTGTGATTCGGTTTAACCACCTGGAGTTTTAGCTATGTCGACTGCAGGGATAATTAAAGTCTCCGCTGCGTGCCCCGTCTTCGATGGAACTGAATATCCCTACTGGAAGAATAAGATGCGCATGCATCTTGAAGCCATTGACGTCGACCTATGGTATGTCGTCGAAAACGGCGTTCCCAAGGCTGGAGAAGGTGTCACTGCTGCTGATGTCAAGAAGTTCACTCAACTGGACTCCACTGCCAAGAATATTATCTGTGGTCATCTGACCAAGGGACAGTACGGCCGTGTGAGTGCCTTGAAGACATCCAAGCTGGTCTGGGACTGGCTCTCCAAGGTCAATGAAGGCATCTCAACCCAGAGAGATCAGAGAATCAGTGTTCTTCGCAATCTCTTCAACCGCTTCAAGCGAAATGACAATGAGAATGTCCAGCACACATTTGACCGGCTCACTGACATCACAAATGAGCTTCAAGCCCTTGGCGCCACTGAGATCACCAAACATGAAATTGTCAAGACGCTGCTAAGATCACTTGACAGTTCATTTGACATTCTAGCCCTGATGATTCAAGAACGTCCAGACTTCAAGACACTCGATCCGTCTGACATATTTGAGAGGCTCAACACACATGAGTTTCAGCTTTCTGAGAAAAGAGATATCTACGGTCCAAACTATGGGCGAACTCGTGCCTTGAAGGCAAAAGCTGTGTCATCATCTGAAGAGGAATCTGACAGCAGTTCTGATGATCCTGAAGACATTGGAAGGGAACTTGCAATGCTAGTGAAGAAGTTCCAGAAATTCACCAAGAAGAAAGGCTTCAGAAAGTCTTCACGATCAAGCTCAAGGAATGATGAAGCTTCTGCGCATGACTACAAGAGGAAAACTTGTCACAAATGCAAGAAAACTGGACACTTCATCTCTGAATGCCCACAGTGGGACAATGAGAACAGAAAGAAGAAGAAGAGCAAGGAATATGACTCTGACGATAAGAAGACGAAGAAATACTCAAAGTCTTCATCCAAGTCTTCCTCAAAGTCTTCATCACACAAGAAGAGTTCATCTGGCAAGGCTCGTGCGTTTGTTGGCAAGGAAATGGATTCAGAGGAGGAGTCCGCTTCTGAGGAGGCAGAGGTGGAGTCTGAGGAGGAGTCTGATTCAGGCATTGCAAGTTTGGCTACAGCCTATGTCGCCAAGTCCATCTTCAACACTGAAGACAATGACTCTATCACCATCACCGATGCAAATGACAAGGACGACTCTACTCCCACCTACTGCTTCATGGCACGTGGTGCCAAGGTAAACACTCGCACCACTCACTATCAAACATCTAGTGACGATGACTCTGGTTGTGATTCAAAACCCAGTTACAAAACACTTGCTAAAATTGCAACTGAACAACAAAAGGCCATGGAACATATTCAAAAACTGTTAGACAGAAGCGATGATCTGTTGGGTGCTGAAATGACTCGTTCTGAATCCTTAATTGAAGACATAAAAAATCTTCACGTTAAGTATCAGGAACTCGAAGATCGTCTTGAGACTCTCTCAACTACTCATGAAAAGCTTTCCTATGATTATCTTCAGAAGAAGCAAGATCTTGAGAAGTTGAGAGCGGATCATGAAGATCTTCAAAAGGAAAACGAGTCACTTCGAGCCGAACAGATCAGTTCTGCTCAGGAAGGATTTGAACCACCATGCCTTAAATGCATTGAGCGTGATAATGCTATTTCTGTTGCTGAATGTTCCACTGCTACTGGTGTTGCAATATCTTCAACTGTTGAAGTGGTAACTAACCCCTCTGCTGAGGATACCACTGCTATTGCTGATGAAAATGCTAGGTTGAAGACGTTGCTTGAAACAGGGATGTACAAAAGTCTCAAAGGACATCAGACACTATGTGATGTCCTCAAGAAGCAGATTCTGAACCGAAACCCTAGCAAAGAGGGTGTTGGGTTCGTGAGGAAAATTAATGCAGATGGCTCTTACTGGAAACCTGAGCAGTACCCCAAAACCACATGGGTTGCTGCAAAGGAATCTTCATTAGATCCATCCAATCTATCTGGCTTCACTTGTGCTAATCCAATTATCATTGATGAATCCTTTGATGCAAACTATAAACTGTTTAGGAATCAGAATGGTGAAGTATTTGCCAGGTACATTGGTACTAACTGCAGGAATGGACCGCCTATGAAGAAGATCTGGGTTCCAAAAACCTGTCTTGAGAATCTTCCTGTGAATGTCCTCATGACACCTCACATGAAGAAGACAAACCTCAGACCAAAGGCTTCATATGGTACAAAGGGTTCATACAGGCAGAGGGCTCATCTGAGGTGCACTAACACAAATGCTTTGCAGGGAAACCATGCTCAGGCTTATGAGAGCGGTTCTTCAAACCGTCATTCTCATATGACCAAAAATTATTCTGCCTATTCTTATGAGTATTATTGCCCACCTGCTAAACTGTTTGCTAGGGCTCCAAAGCTAAAATTCTCAGATGCTGCACTTAGACTTATTGCTTCTAAGCCATCCTTGAAGATGTGGGTGGTTAAGAAAGCTTAACTCTCTTTTGCAGGGAAAGGTCTCCAGCACAAAACCAAAATCTTCTGATGCTATTGCTGGAAACCTTAAAAAACTCGTGGGGCGCACGATCAAATGCCCGAATGGCATCACTATGTATTTCATATCTGAATCGCATGCTACTCTCCCTGCTTGTCCTAACCTGGATCTCAGTTTTCATAATCCACTGGTTCGTCAAATGTTTTTGCTTCACAACACTCTTGGTGAAGCCTATCCCCCTAACTGCACTGTAGGGTACGACACCAGTAACTTCGGAGTCTTCAGTATGGATTATTGACAGCGGGTGTACAAATCACATGACTGGCAAGAGAAGTCTCTTTATGGACTCAACCTTACGTCCATCTGACAAGAGCCACATCACATTCGCTGACACTGGTAAAAGTAAAGTACTGGGTCTAGGTAGAGTTGCAATCTCAAAGGATCAACACATGGATAAAGTCATGTTTGTTGAATCCCTTGGCTTCAACTTAATGTCTGTATCAATGCTTTGCGATTTAAACATGATTGTAATCTTTGGAAAATATTGCTGTCTGGTACTAATGGAATCTGACAAGTCTCTAGTGTTTGAAGGGTATCGAAAAGATGATTTGTACGTGGTAGATTTCTCAGTAGGGCCACAGCTTGCAGTTTGTCTTCTCGCAAAGGCTTCAGAATGCTGGCTTTGGCATCGAAGACTTGGGCATGCTGGCATGAGGAACCTCCACACCCTTGCTAAGAAGAAGCATGTCATAGGCATCGAGGGCGTCAAGTTCAAGAAAGATCACTTATGCGGTGCCTGTGAAGCTGGGAAGATGACAAGGGCAAAACATCCTTCGAAGACAATCATGACCACTACTCAACCCTTCGAACTGCTTCACATGGATCTCTTCGGCCCTACCCACTACTCAACTTTCTCCACTACTGCTTGCCTCTATGGCTTCGTCATTGTTGATGATTACTCTAGATATACTTGGGTGCACATAATTCTTTACAAGACTGAAGTGCAGGATGTCTTCAGACGCTTCGCAAATCGGGCAATGAACAATTATGGCGCCAAGATAAAGCACATCAGAAGTGACAATGGCACATAATTCAAGAACACCGGCCTTGACACATATCTTGATACATTGGGCATCACTCATGAATTCTCAGCTCCATACACGCCACAACAGAATGGCATCGTCGAACGCAAGAACAGAACACTCATTGAGATGGCCAGAACAATGTTAGATGAGTACAAGACACCAAGAAAATTCTGGACTGAAGCCATTGACACTGCATGCCATACTATCAACCGTGTATATCTTCACAAGCTGCTAAACAAGACATCTTATGAACTTCTGACTGGCAAGAAGCCAAATGTGAGTTACTTCAGAGTATTTGGATCGAGATGCTGGATCAAGGACCCTCATCACACCGCAAAATTTGCTCCAAAAGCACATGAGGGCTTCATGCTTGGATATGGAAAGGATTCGCACTCCTACAGAGTCTTCAATCTCTTTCACTACAAAGTGGTTGAAACAGTGGATGTGCGGTTTGATGAGACCAATGGGTCACAAAGAGAGCAACTACCAGATATACTAGATGAAGTTCCAGCCAGTGAATCAATCAAGCTAATGGGAACCGGAGAAATTATACCTTCTGAAGCTCGTCCTGAAGAAGAACTTATCATCTCAGCACCTGATCCACATGAAGACAATGCTCAGCCTGAAGTCATTCCTCCCCATGACAACGTAGATCAGCAAGAGCAAAGTCTTCGACCCCTACATCCTCGTGTTGCCAATGAAGTGCAAATTGACAGAATAATTGATAGCATCAATGCACCTGGTCCACTGACTCGTTCAAAGGCAACTCAACTGGCAAACTTTTGCGGACACTTCGCATTTGTTTCAATCATAGAACCCAAGAAAACTGATGAAGCCTTTATGGAACCTGAATGGATTCAAGCTATGCAAGAAGAGCTTCAACAATTTGAGCTGAACAATGTATGGGAGTTAGTTAAGCGTCCTGATCCACGGAAGCATAACATAATAGGCACCAAATGGATATACCACAACAAGCAAGATGAGCATGGCCAAGTCGTCAGAAACAAGGCTCGTCTCATTGCTCAAGGATATACTCAAGTGGAAGGCATTGACTTCGATGAAACATTTGCTCCTGTTGCTAGACTTGAAGCCATCCGTATACTGCTGGCCTATGCAAATCATCACAACATAATCCTGTATCAAATGGATGTAAAAAGTGCCTTCCTCAATGGCAAAATTGAAGAAGAAGTGTATGTTGCACAACCACCTGGGTTTGAAGATCCAAAACATCCTGACATGGTGTACAAGCTCAAAAAGGCACTATATGGCCTCAAACAAGCCCCTCGGGCCTGGTATGATACACTCAAATACTTCCTGAAAAGCAAAGGCTTCATACCTGGTTCCCTAGATCCCACTCTCTTCACAAAGACATATGATGGTGAACTGTTTGTGTGCCAAATATACGTGGATGACATTATCTTCGGCTGCACCAATCAGAAGTACAGTGAGGAGTTCGGATATATGATGCAAGAGCAATATCAGATGTCTATGATGGGGGAGCTGAAATTCTTCCTCGGTCTTCAGATAAGGCAACAACACAATGGCATCTTCATATCTCAAGAGAAATATCTCAAAGACTGCCTGAAGAAGTTCGGTATGCAAGACTGCAAAGGCTTCACAACACCAATGCCAGCCAAACATCATCTGGGTCCTGACGACAATGGTAAAGAGTTCGATGAAAAGGTATACCGCTCCATGATTGGTTCTTTGCTTTATTTATGTGCATCTAGGCCAGATATTATGCTTAGTGTTTGCATGTGTGCTCGGTTTCAAGCGGCACCAAAGGAGTCGCATCACTTAGCAGTGAAGCGAATTCTTCGATATTTGGCTCACACACCAACTCTAGGGTTGTGGTATCCAAAGGGCTCAGAGTTTGATCTGGTTGGATTTTCGGACGCTGATTACGCTGGTGACAAGGTTGATCGGAAGTCCACATCAGGCACATGTCATTTCCTGGGCCGATCTCTTGTCTGTTGGTCTTCAAAGAAGCAGAACTGTGTATCTCTCTCCACTGCTGAATCTGAATACATTGCTGCTGGATCCTGCTACGCTCAGCTTCTATGGATGAAGCAAACCCTCAAGGATTACGGCATTCATCTGAAGCAGGTGCCACTTTACTGCGACAACGAAAGCGCCATCAAGATCGCCAACAACCCAGTTTAGCACTCGTAGACAAAGCACATTGAAATTCGTCATCATTTTCTCAGAGATCATGTTACAAAGGAAGACATTGACATCATACACGTCAACACTGAAGAGCAATTGGCAGATATCTTCACCAAGCCCTTGGATGAGAAGAGATTTTGCAAGTTACGGTGTGAGCTAAATATCTTGGAATCCTCAAATGTCCTGTGATCAGGCACACATCCTAACACTTATGCATGATGATGACTTAGATGTGCAACACACAAAGTAACGTATATCTTCAATCAATGAAGACATACATTCTAAGTGTGAATACATTAACGTGGAATTTGACCTCGGAGCGCCACGATAATTGTGCGCCGTGTCTGGGTTCAATACTTCCTATACGGTGGGTAGCGCCACCACCAAAAATTTTCCGCGTGAAGTGTTTTACTCATGTCGTTACATTTGCTATGTCTTCACATTTGGTTTGGCTTCAATCTCAACATGTCTTCATGATTATCTTCACTATGTTGATTATATATGCACTGGTATTCTGTCCTCTACAGCATTCACTTATAGCTATGTCTTCTTGGCTGAATCTTTTGAACTAAGTGAATGTGATCGGACCCCAACCTCTCCATGCTTCCTACCTCAAACTCTATCTCTCCAAGTCATATGCACTCTATTGAAACTGTCGAATGTCTTCACTGCATCCTTGTCAGAAGAAGACACAGAGACAAACTTTAAAACAGCTTTTAATGTCTATCCATCAACTAGAATTCCGGAGAAGTAGGAACCTCTCCCGACAAACCAGGCGTGCGTGGGGTGAAACTGCCCCCACAATTCCGCATGCTGGCCACGTACTGATCAGATGCGAATCTCCAGGGGCACCTGAGTAATAGCGCAGTGCCGCCCATATCCCTATAAGTACTCGTTTCACTGCGGTCATTATCTCTTCTTCCTCCCTCGCACAAACCCTAGCACCACCGCTAACTCGCAACGACGCCGGCGACGAAGTGCTTCACTACTGCGACCTCTCCGACGCCGTTCTCACGCCAACCGCGGCCACCAGTCTCTCCGCCATCGTCCTAAGTGTCTTCCGTCGCCAAGTTCGGGCACGGAGGATCGAACTGCTCTGCCTCACCTCTCTTCTCGTCTAGCAGTTCCAAGTCTGGTAAATAACAAGCTTTTTACAGCCTCTTTTGATCCTATTGATCCATCACTTTCTGCCGAAAGAGGTTTCTATTCCTTCAAGTTTCATTCCTCTTGTCTGAATCTCATAACTTGCCTAGCATATTCACTTGTTCTTCATGAAGTAGTTAGATTCCTCACTTGTACTAATCTATGGGTTCGTACAAATCTGGAACCAACTTCTTTTCTATAAAGTGAATGTCTTCGCATGATGAGGTCAATGTCTTCTACACTGATTTATCTTCAAAATCTTCTGAGAATGCATATGACCTCTTCCCCTTCCCTCGCACCTTAATGCTGTCACAGGTACATGTCCGTGGGAGAATCTTTTGGTTCTCATAGTCTGCATTCAGTTGCAGAATTCCTACAGCGTCACATCAATTCACCTGAAGCAAGTTCCTGTTGGTCAAGCAAAAGGAAGCCTTTGAAGCCTTTGAAAGCTTTGAAGCCTTTGAAGCTTTTGAAGTCTTCCAAGTTAAGCTTCATGGCATCCGAGAAACCATCAAGGAGGGGAGGCAGGCAGAGACGAGGTGACACATCAAAGGATCTGCCTGCAGATTTGGCAGAAACGTACCAAACAGATCCTGAAGAAACCTATGCTCAGCGCAAGACACGAATCCAATGGATTCGCAGGTACTGGGCAGAGCAGTGGTTCCTATACCGCTTCGTCACCAAAGAATATGCAGAGAAGTGCGCCATCAAGCGGCCATGGGGAGATGCCTTGTACAAGAATCTTGTACCCCGAACCAGAGACGAAGCCATTGCTCAAGGTTTCTTTCCATGCATGGTCAGGGGACAACAGCCAGCTGATGCACATCCATCGTCCCTTCTCTGGTGTCGCGATGACACTCTGTTCAAGCGCAACTTCCAATTTGCCCAGAACTCTGCGAAGCAAAACAAGAAGGAGTTTGGATTGGACTTCAACCCTGGTCCCTCCAGACCAAGGGCAGATGGCACACGCGACGCTAATCCCAATGTCATCGGGCCATTTGCCAATCTCGACGGCCTCATCACTCACATTATAGTCCAAGGGACTGCCGTGAACGACCCTCCATCAGACACTGAGTCTGATGATGCTCCTGCTACCCCAGAGCCAAAGCAGATGAAGAAAAAGCCAAAAGCTTCCAAGCCAGTCGCCTCCCCCAAGATCTCCAAAGCGAAGCCATTGGCCACTGCACCTCCTGAAGCCAGTGTGCAGTCTGAAGGCTTATCAAGAGTCTCCAAGCCTCAAGAAGCAAAGAAACCACAGCCTCACACCAGCAAAGAGCTAACTGTCGCTGCCGTTCTTCGCTGCGAAGCCAGTGATCTGTCCAGTGATGAAGATCTTGGTGATGACGCTCTTGAGCAGCTCATCAAGAGCAAGGAGGAGGCTGAAATCTTCAACAATCTGCCTCTGTTTGATGCAAAAATCATCCACAGCTTCATAGATGAGTGGTTTGACACGCCCAACATCAGCTTTGATGATCTGCAGCTGCCCATTGGCCTCAGCGTGGCCTTCCAAGGAGCTATCGCTTCAGAACTCGCTATTGCCCAGCGCATCGTGGAACTAAAGCAAAAGATAGATTTTGAGAAGGCTCAGTTTAAGCAGAACATGGCCACGCTCAGCGTCCAAGAGATCAAAGACTTCAAGGTCATGCTGCATGAGCTGAAGGAAAACTTCATGCAGAAACGTGCAGAGGCTCAGGGATCACGCGAGCGCATGAAGAATTTGGCTGATCTCTGTGTACAGGCCTACAATGAGGCCGAGAAGCGAAAGGCACTTGGGCGTCCCGGCATCGACCCCAGGATGGCCGCCAAGAAAAAGAAGACGCCCACCGTGGCTGAAGTAGAGGCCCCACGCGAAGAAGCTATTCCAACTGTCTTCCCCACCGCCAAGCCCAGCTCGAAGCCAAAGCGCTCACCCGCTTCAGAGCTTAAGAAGACAAGGATAGCCGAAGCCAAAGCAAGGAAGAGGAAACACTCTGAAGCCTCTCCTTCAGACCCCACCACCAAGAAGCGCAAGTCCAAGAAGTCTCGGGCTGCTCCCACAGAACCCTTGATAGTTGAACCCCTTTCCGTTCGCCGTCCTGATGAAGATCGTCAGCTGACCGTCCATGAGCCTGCTCTCACCGAGGCTCAGCGTGATGAAGACATTCTAGCAGCCGACCCCACCGCTGCTGAAGACATTGGTCTCCAAGACAATGTACAAGATGATGCAGTCCTTCCTCAGCTCGAATCGAGTGAATTGCTCAGTATTGGCCGTCGCTTGACGCCAATCACACAAGATGCATCGTGGGCAGATCGCCCACAAGAGGAAGAGGATGAGCCCCAACCCACTGCAGCTCCACCTGCGTCGCCTGCATTCCGTAGGCTTCGCAGAGGACCAAGGGCTCAAGCTGCTGACGACATTCCGGCTGCATCAGCCGAAGACAATGAGAAAGCACCACAGGAACCCCAAGCTCCAACTCCACCACCCCAACAAGAGGCCGTTCTCCAGGAGAACGTGCCTGAGTCTGTTCCTCTCACTGCACGTATTGAGGATGAAAACATTGAGGCTGCCACACACAATGCTGAAGACAATGTGGAGCCCTCTCCGACAATAGCTTCAGAACATACTGAAACTGCTGACCCTGAACCTTCTGCACCAGAGTCTGCTGCCGGTCCGCAATTCAACTATCACATTGTGCACAGGCCTCAGGTTCAGAAGCCAATTCCACGACTGCCAAGGTTCCCAGGTCCTGCATCAGCTCCTGGTTCCTTCAACATCAACAGCTTCAGGGCAGATAACACGTTCTTCAACAGCTCCGCGAACCCTTATTCAAGGGCACAGATTGCATCAGATAGGTTCTGGAGCCATCAACAGCGCAGCTACTATTCATGCATTCTATACAACCAAGGCCGCATCTTTCCCCACCAGCGCCTTGAGGTTGAAGCTGTTGCTGGTCTGCCTGGTTTGGAAGAAGCCATTGATTGCTTCAAGCAAGTGGGTCTACTGCCGTTCATCACTGATGAAGAGCACTGGAACGAAGAGCTTATGCTTCAATTCTATGCCACTCTGCATATAAAAGGCTACAACCGAGATCCGAAGACATGGGTCCTGGAGTGGATGACAGGAGATGTCCATCATGAAGCCAAAGCTTTCGACATCATTGAGCTTACTGGCCTTCCCACTCCTGGCGAATTCTTTGAAGAAGGATGCCAACTCCATGCTGAAGCAACTGAGAGCATATTTCAGCGTCCAGAACCAAATATGAGTCAGATGCTCTCAATGATGAAGCCATTGGCACATAATGCACCTTATCCAACTGAGTTCTTCGTTGAAGACTTAGAGTACCTGCCCAGAACCATATATCATATCATAAGGCGGACTCTCTGGCCCATTAAGGGACACTCTCGGTATGCCAAGCTTGAAGGTGCCATGAAGACTCTCATCTTCTGTATTATGCATGGCAAATGCTTCAACGCACAGGATCTCTTCATCCGTCAACTTGCAGCGTCAGCCACAGAATTGTTTGGATTGAAGATCTATGCTCCCTGGGTGATGAGGCTGATTAAGCTTCACTCTGCAATCTCCTATCAGCCCTCAGCCTGCAACCACAGGATCTTCTTACCAGATGTGGACACCTCAGCTGAAGCCATTTATCCTGAGCCTGCCAAACAGCCACTAAGTCTTCAGAATGCAGAACACTAGAGCTTCACTCAAAATGTTGAAGGTGTTGAAGCCATTTCCAGAGTCTATCCAATGGCTGGCACCACACGTGCCCCTGCATCCATTGAAGCCACTGACAGCGAAGCTGCACAGAGACCCAAGAAACGTGCCCGTACGCTCACTGATCGTGAACTTCTTGTGGCTCTCCACCAAAAACAAGATAGGCATCATGACTGGCTCAAGCGGCAGATGAAAAGCATCATGAAAGACGTCAATCGCATCCGAAATCTGGCAACCAAGAATGCATTCGTCGCACACGAAACCTGTCGCCGCACTTGGAAAGGCCTCACAATGATGTGCCCAGAAGCTGATCTTCACGAGGATGGCTTCAAAGAGCATTTCAAGTTTGATACCACACCTCCCAGAAGAGCTGTGATGCGAAGCACACCATCTCTTGAAGATTCGGATTTTTCTTCTTCTGCTGCCACAGTATCTGCCAAGATCATTGAAGAAGAAGACGACGCTACATCACCACCGATGTCTTCAGCGCGCGTCGTCACTGCACCAAGCTCACCTGCACCACCAAACGCCTCCACCGACCCTGCTGCGCCTGGGAACGCATAGGAAACTCTATGTCTTCAAACCTTTTTGGTCATCACTGACAAAAGGGGGAGAAGCATATGATGTTTATAGTCTTCAAGCGGGTCAATAATATGGGCGGGTGCTTTATATTTTGCATTTTGCTTCGTGTTTACAACTCTCGTTTTGCTACTTTTGGTTCTTTGAGTTGTAACACTTAAACTTGATGGTCGTCTGCTACTATGTTTGCCACTGTGTTCTTGCGAAGATAAATTCCGCATGTACGACGATAATTTCCGCACTCTTATCATTTCGCAGACATCCATTTTTCATTATGCATATCATTATCTTCATATATCTTTACATGCATGATGGATTGTCATCATAAGTTGAAGCGGATTCCCACAAATACAACCTGCTGTGTGCATTTGCATTCCAGAAGCAAATCACTTAACATGCACATCTTCAGGGGGAGCCCTTGCTGCTTATGAAGACAATTCCTTTACAATTTCACAAATTATATTCCCCGTTGAAAACTTCAACTAGTTTGTCATCAATCACCAAAAAGGGGGAGATTGTAAGTGCATCTAGTGCCACCCCTAGTTGGTTTTGGAGTATTGACGACAAACCTAGTTGAGGGACTAATGTGTTTGTGAGAATTGCAGGATAACACAGGTAGAAGTCCCTCATTGATTCGGTTTAGCTACCAGAGATGACCCCCAAAAATGTACGAAGACATTGAAGACAATGGTGGTTCATGAAGACATTCGTGTCGAAGACAATGACATATGAAGACTCCCCATGAAGCTTTTGGAACTCGAAGACTTAGATCCTTCATAGCTTTACTTTATTCATGTTGTGTCATAGGAACCACCGTACTGTTAAGTGGGTCCAAGAAAACCAGTCAGGATGACTGAAGTGATGCCTAATTCAAATCCTATGTCTTCGAGTGAAGACAATGAGAGAAAATCTTGTCTAGAGTCAGACAAGTCAGCTTTACTTGCAGCCCAAGTAAAGTTGCCGTGAAAGTTCAAAATCCGACCGTTAGTACACGTGTCAGTTCCTTAGTGACCCAGGGTCATTTCGGACAAATCAGGTCAGGGTTGCCAAGTGGCTATAAATAGCCCACCCCCACAACCATAAACGGTTGGCTGCTCAGATTTCAGTGCACGGCTTTTGTCGTTTGAGAGCAACCCACCTCGAAGCCTTTGAGAGAAAATCCTTAGTGAGGAGAAAAGCCCTAACCACCCAGAGCCAGAGTAATTGGGCATCACTTAAGTCTTCTTGTCTGAGTGATCTGAAGACTTATTACACTTGAGGACTGTGCATCCTCCAGACGGTTAGGCGTCGCGTTCTAAGCATCCAAGAGGAATTGTGGATTGCCGGTGAACGAAGTCTGTGAAGGTTTGGGAGTCTACCTTGAAGACTTACCAGAGTGATTGGGCGGGGTCTGTGTGATCTTAGCTCAAGGAGAAAACGGTGAGGACTGGGTGTCCTGAGCTGCGTGTTCAGGACTGGGTGTCCGGGACTGTGTGTCCTTTGGTTTAAATACCTAGCCGCTCCAACCAGACATACAGTTGTCACAGCAACTGGAACTGGTCCAACATATCATTGTCTTCAACGTGTCACTGGTTTCATCTTCACCTCCCTTTACTTACCAGTACACATTGTGAAGCTATTGCATGCCTGCTTAATCTTCTGTCTTCACAACCTGACTGTATGATCTGTTTGGCTTCATAAGTTCTTCCAACCTGATCCTCATTACACTGAAGCTATTTGTCTCTGTGCTTTCACTGTACTGTATATTTGACTATGGCTTGCGTTGTGTAATCTACCTTCCGCTGCATAGTGATAGGCTTCAAGTCTGTTTGTCTTCATAACTTCCACGTTTTGAAGACTTTCTTAAAAATCGCCTATTCACCCCCCCTCTAGTCGATATAACGCACTTTCAATAGCAAGATGCGAGGATGTTTTTGACGAATCTCTAAAGGTATCTGGCGTTGCACTGCGAGAATTGTGCTGAAAACACACAAATAGTTTGAAAGTGCCATAAGCTTGGAAAACCAAAAAACGTCAGTAAAAACTTGACGTCCGAACAAGATCAAGTGTCCGGTGCCAATCCGAAAATTGGAAAAAAAATTGTGCTTCGGTCGTGTTAGATCTATTCATCCTTTGTCCAAGCCAGTCTGAACCTTTGCAATTTTCTTTTCATTGCTTGCATAGTTGAATTATCGGTTGCATCGTCGTGTCGAGTTGCTGGTCTAAGTGTCTAGTTCGTTTAGAGTTTTGAGTTCTGTTCACATTAGTCACGCCGCCACTGCATCGTTATCCCTTCCGCTGTCCACTACCCATCCATCAATTTCTTTCACGTGCTACCCACCGTTCATTGTCATTGTCATAATCATAGTTGAGATTGTTCCCATCTTCGCTTGATCCAATCTACATCTTATCTAGTTTGTTTTGAAAAGAGGGAGAGAGAAAAAAAATAAAAAAAGTCAGAGAATAAAAAGAAAGAAAGAGAAAAAAAAGTGTGAGAAAAAAAAGAGAGAAGAAAAAAAAACAAAATTTGGATCTATCTAGACTCAATCTCGTAGCTGAATTCGGTTGGAATCTGTTTTGTGCACTGTTCAGTAAAATATGCATAACTTCCTCATACGAAGTCCGCTTTGGCTCCGCGAGTACTCAAATTAAAGCTAGAGACGAGCTGCATCTAAATAGTTGCATAAGCTAGTTCAATATTTGACACCTCAAAATCGGCTTCTAAATAGGTCTTGTTGTCCTCCAAAGTTTACGAACACAGCTTATTCCAATTTTTCAAGCCAGTTTTAGAATTTTTTGACTCCTCATATCAACTCAGAATTGAGTGAGTCTTTTTGCGTTTGAAAGCTTGAGTCAGTGCTATTCTTGAGAAAAATTGGCACAAATTTTTCCAAAGAAAAAGTTGGAGAGAAAGTTGTTGATATATCCTGCTTGGCTGTTGTTTCATATCATTATCTTTACTGCTATTGTGATCTTCACTTATATCTTGCTGTCTAGAGCTACTTCATATGCTTTATTGATGCTAGTTGTGCTACGGCGTGACCTCATTAGTGTTCTAGGCTCGCGTCTCTAGTTTGGTCTAGCCTAGGACCAGCACAGTACCGTCATTGAGCGTTTATTCAACATTGCATCTTTGAATTGATTATTGCTAATATTTTGCTACCATATATAGCCAACCCAGCTCCACATATTTCTACACCATGTATATGTACGTTCCCCTGGCAATCGCTTTACTCAATCTTCAGAGTTATTTGACACCGCTGGTTGCCGATCACCACCTGCTGCATGGTAAGAACTTGTAAGATATTGAGATTTGCTATACTGTGCGTGTTTTACCACCACTTCCAAGTAGTTCATAGGAACAATTTTTTTTCGATTCTGTTTCTTGTTTCTACTAATCATGACAGGATCCAGAGTCAATTCATGGGCTTTGTCGATCGTGGGAGACGTGCCACCACCTTTGCAAATACCACAACTGTCACAAGAGGTGCACAAACATCCAAATGCACAAGACCAGGTTAATGTATCTATACCACCATTTAATGGCCGTTTTAGACCTGCTTTATATATTGAAGGGGAGTTCAACATAAAAAATATATTTGCTTCCCATAATTTTGATGAACATAAAAAGGTTAAGGTTGCGGTTGGTTCTTTCAATGGTTATGCTTTGGTTTGGTGGAGTGAATATTGTCGGTTACACCCTGATTATATACCTACTACTTGGGATGATTTCAAACTTTCCATCTGACGTACTTTCGTTCCTGCTTATTATACTCGTGACATGATTAAAAAGTTGCAACATTTAAAACAAGGTAGTGACACTGTAACGAAATATTATGATGATTTACAAACCACCTTGTTGCATTCCTCTTTAGAAGAAAATGACGATGATTTTATGGATAGATTTTGGGGAGGATTAAACCGTGATATTCAAGAGATACTAATTCATGAAGAGTGTTATCCTATGGACCATTTGTTTCGTCTTGCTTGCAAAGCTGAACAGAAAATAAAACGACGTGTTGCCCACGAGGAGAACAAGCGCACGGTGCACATTCCAATAGTTGATACGATTGTTCCTTCAACTACTAGGCATACTATGACAACCACATCCGTTGTTGTGTGGACTACATCTCCTCCACCATGTGACACATCACCACCGAGAGTGCCTACATCATCTGAGTTGATCATAAAAGGTACTGATCTTCCACCTCCTCATGAGTATGATGAATACCTTGTCAATTTCAGTTCACCATGTGATGACCTACCCACTACTTTGATCACACCACCTATTTTAGAGGACTATATTGATGATTTGACTTTGGCATGTGATCAAACAAATGCAATATCAGTAATGTCGAGTGCACCCAGTAAATTAACTGTTGATGCAAAAGAACCCATATTTAATCATTTTGATATGACCTCCAATCTTGGTGATGATTCTGTGTCAAATGACTTATTGCATGTTTGCTTATTTAAGCATGTGGTAGCATGTAAATTTGATGCAAATAAGGTTTATTCTGCAATGTTGGGATGGTTTAATGATGAACATTGCCAATCTTTTGATACGAATAAGGGCTTCAGTTATATGTGCAAATTGAGTTGCAACATTTTCATGCCTTATGATAATTGTGATAATATTTTGGCTATACATTTTATGAACTATGAAAGTTACTCATGTGTACATGTGTCATATGTGCAAAAATTAAGGGAAGTAAAAATGGATGACATATACATATACAACATGTACACCTTGTCTCTTTTGTTAGCCACATTTCAGATTAAGCAACGCCGAGGACGGCTTTGTTTTCAAGAAGGGGAGGATGATGAGGACATGACTACCTTGGATACGACCAAACATATTGCATACATGCGTATTTTTCAGGTGATTTCTAGTGCAAACTATTCAATAATCTATTTATGTTATCCAGAACAAAAATACTTCACACACTTTTGTGTTTTGTCTAATTGCAGGTGTGTGGGACATTTGTACAATCCACATATGAAGATAAGGGAGAAAGAGATGTTTACTTGCTGTTCAAAAAGTTCTCTCACGTCACTTTTGGCCCAAGAGAAGATAGAGTCCAAGTCTCTCACGTTCTGGATTCAGATTCGGACTGCACACACATACCTGACTCAAAACGCCAACAACTTTTTCATACGGAGTCCAAATTGGGTGATTCTTTTTTGTTGGAAACTAGATTTAGTGCTCTTTCCAACCCAATTGGATTCACCTTCAAATTCATCTGGAGCATTGAGATATTGACAAAACAATCTGACGTTGCAGCAGAATCCGAGTCAAACAACAAGTCCAAAGGTGTTGCATCACCTCCACTTGGGCCCATGAGCCTTGTACGACCTAGGGTTAGTTTTAGGCTGCCTTGGGACGTCCTACCACCTCCTTGGCCGCCACCCCTTGCTCCTATATAAGTAGATCCATCTAGTAGCTTTTTCCTTGGGTTTTGTTTAGATTAAAAGTTCGCCATAACTGCAACTTCACGTACTTCGTTTGTGTTCAACGACCAGACCAAGGCGTCACAGAACCCCACCTTGATCAATAAAGCTTTCATCTTATATTCGCAATATCCAGATTGCAATCTCAGTTTCTTGCCTGTTCTTCGTTTGCTTGCAGGAAATAGACCCTCGTGGTCAGGTTGATCGTGCTCAGGCGTGGTCAATAACCCTCGGAAGTTGGTTTAGCGATTGCTAAGGCGCGACGTCTCGCATGTTCGTAGTCGGATCATCAAGGTCGACTCCCACAGAAAACGATAGCCACCATCTCATCGAAACATCGGGACAAATTTGCCTCGATCAGTTTCGGACATATACCGGAGTACCGGGGGTTACCGGAACCCCTCGGGGGATTAATGGGCCTACATGGGCCTTAGTGGAAATAGAGGGCAGCAAGGGGAGTGTGGGGCGCCCCCCCAAGTCCCAAACCATATTGGTTTAGGGCAAAGGGGGCAGTCCCCCTCTTTCCTTCTCCTCCTCTGCCTTTCCTTCCCTCTCCTACTCCTACTAGCAAAAGGAGGAGTCCTACTCCTAGTGGGAGTAGGACTCCCCCCTTGGCGCGCCTCTCTCTGGAAGGCCGCCTCCTCCCCCTTGCTCCTTTATATACGGGGGCATGGGGCACCCCATAGACACAACAATTGATCATTGATCTCTTAGCCGTGTGCGGTGCCCCTCTCCACCATAATCCACCTCGATGATATCGTAACGGTGCTTAGGCGAAGCCCTGCGTCGATAGCATCATCATCACCGTCACCATGCTGTCATGCTGACAAAACTCTCATGTGAAGCTTTGCTGGATCGGAGCTCGCTGGACGTCATCAAGTTGAACGTGTGCAGAACTCGGCGGTACCGTGCGTTCGGTACTTGGATCGGTCAGATCGTGAAGACGTACGACTACATCAATAGCGTTGTGCTAACGCTTCTGCATTCGGTCTACGAGGGTACGTAGACACACTCTCCCCTCTCGTTGCTATGCATCACCATGATCCTATGTGTGCGCAGGATTTTTTTTGAAATTACTACGTTCCCCAACAAAGTCTGCATGCAATAATCGCTCCAAGGTTATAATTCCTTTCACTAGTGATAGCGGTGTGTATGAGGCTCAAGTCTGGAGCACAAAGTGTACTACAGTCTTGCTTGCCTACTATACATTTCCCGTTAAATAATGCAAAGTACTGAATTGTGGGAAAATGAATGCTCTTTATTCTGCCTTGTGTCACTCCTCTCGTCTCACCGTAGCAAAGGCTAGTCAAGAAAGATTGGTATTCAGCCCTTAGCGGTTTGTCAAGCGAACCCCAGAATGGAAGTTTGCAGTGGTAAGCAAAATTTTCTAGTGAGATAGTAAATGGATTATCATAAAGCATAAATGACACCCTAGACTCACGGGGATGGAATTTAAATCCTTTGACAAACTATTCAGTAAGAATGTGGTGTTGTTCGCACTTATCTTAAATGTAAGGACCGAGACAGGCATTGTGATCATATTGCTCAAATTCCTCCTTAATGACCACACGCATCATATACTCGTCGTAAGGCCATAAGCATGTTTTGGTGGCGGCATCTCGTGTGGAACTTTCACTTGGTTCAACATATGACCGGCGAGCGGAGCTGTCACTAGAAGATGCCCCCGAGGATCGCCTCCTCGAAGAACTCCTTCCAAAAAGGTTCATCGTGTTCATGTACAATTTTCTAAAAAAAATTGAGTGACAAAAATTTATCGACAAAACTTTATAAGATTGATAGCAACTACCCACAGGGATTCATAGAGGCCATAGCAAGCATTCAAACTACTTAGAACTCTAAGAACTCAACATGCAAGCTCATCTACAGCAGCACCAAGAGTAGCTAATTATTCAAAATATAAACCACTAAAACAAAAACTAATTGGACAAACGGTGGAGTCACATACCAAGCAACAATCCCCTGAAACAGTTTTGGAAACAGAGCTTCGAGCAAAGAGATCGAAATCCGTGGGTTCCAGAGCAAGAACATGGGAGAGAGAGAGAGCGATGGAGATTTATTTCTGGAGGTAAGTGATGATGTGGTGTAAAGAGATAAGTGAAGGGGCCCACGTGGGGACCACAACCCACCAGGGCGCGCCTGGGGGTCCTGGCGCGCCCAGGTGGGTTGTGCCCACCCGGTAAACCTCCCTGTGATGTTATTTGCACCAAAAATTCAGAAATATTCAGAAAAAGTCGTATTAAATTTTCAGGGCATTTTGAGAACTTTTATTTTTGGGTCATTTTTTATTGCACGGGAAAATCAAAAAACAGACAAAACATGACATTTTATTTTATTTAACTAATAAAAACAGAAAACAAAAAGTGGGGACAGAAGGTAGTGCTTACTAAATTCATCAACTTCATACCTCTCAAAAAATGATCCATTAATAAGGTTGATCAGGTCTTATTAACAACCACTTTCAATTAGCATGAAACAGAAGAACTTCCGTAAATCACTAAGTTACCTCAATGGGGATACGAATGTCCCCAACAATAAGCATTTCATATTCCTTTTTGATAGTAGGTAGAGGTATTTGAAAACTTCCAATAGTGATTGTCGGAGATTTTTCAATAACATTAATACCATTCACTTGGAATTATTTCTTCGAAAAGTGCACCGTATGCTCACTACCATTGATATGAAAAGTGACCTTGCTTTTATTGCAATCAATAACAACCCCTGCAGTATTCAAGAAGGGTCTACCAAGGATAATTGACATGTTGTCATCCTCGGGCATCTCAAGTATAACAAAGTCAGTCAAAATAGTAACATTAGCAACAACAACGGGCACATCCTCACAGATACCGATAGGTATGGCAGTTGATTTATTAGCCATTTGCAAACATATTCCAGTAGGTGTGAGTTTATTCAAATCAAGTATTTTATATAAAGAGAAAGGCATAACACTAACAACAGCTCCTAAATCACACAAAGAAGTTTTCACATAATTCTTTTTGATGGAGCAAGGTATAGTTGGTATTCCCGGATCTCCAAGTTTTTAAGGTACTCCATCCTTAAAAGTATAATTAGCAAGCATAGTGGAGATTTCAGCTTCTGGTATTTTTCTCTTATTAGTGATGTTGTCTTTCATATACTTTGCATAAGGAGGCATTTTCAAGATATCAGTCAAGCGAGTACGCAAAAAGACTGGCCTCAACATTTCAGCAAAGCGTTCAAATTCTTCATCATCTTTTTAGTTCACTTAGGTGGAAAAGGCATAGGTTTTTGAACCCATGGTTCTCTTTCTTTACCGTATTTTCTAGCAATGAAGTCTCTTTTATCATACCTTTTATTCTTAGGTTGTGGGTTATCAAGATCAACAAGTGGTTCTATCTCAACATCATTCTTTGGTTCTTTATTATTTGGTTGAGAGTCTTCATGAACATCATCATTATCTTTTTCATTATCACTAGGTGAATGTTCATTACCAGACTGAGTTTCAGCATCAGAGATAGAAGTTTCATTATCATTATCAGGAGGTTTTTCTATTTCAGGTTCACTTGGAGCATGCATAGTCCTATAATTTTTCTTCCTCCTTTTCTTTTTAGAAGAACTAGGTGCACTAGTGTTAGCTCTTTGTGAATATTGTTCAATTCTTTTTGGGTGTCTCTCAGGATAAAGTGGTTCCTGAGTCATTTTACCTCCTCTAGTTGCAACTCTAACAACAAAGTCATGTATATTATTATTCATTTCATCAATCAATTCTCTTTGAGATTTAGCAACATGTTCTAACTGAGTTTGAACCATAGAAGCATGCTTTCCAACACCTCTAACATCATTTGATATACTAAATAACAAGTCACTCAGGAGAGCAATCATATCAGAATTGTATTTCAATTGTTTCATAACATTTGCATTAAAGAGATCTTGTTTTCTAATATAGTTTTCAAACTCATAAAGGCATTGGCTAGGACGCATATTGTGAGGATTTTCATTATTATTGAACTTCATTAGAGAATTTACCTCTACCACCTTAGGCAACGGTGGTGTATTAAGCCCATATATGTCTTCAGTAGGGAGTAAATTTTTAACATCCTCAGCTTTAATACCTTTTTCATTCATAGATTTCTTTGCCTCTTGCATATCTTCAGGACTGAGATATAATATACCCCTCTTCTTC
This sequence comes from Triticum monococcum, assembly GCA_034509565.1. Taxonomy (NCBI): domain Eukaryota; kingdom Viridiplantae; phylum Streptophyta; class Magnoliopsida; order Poales; family Poaceae; genus Triticum; species Triticum monococcum. The sequence goes on from CM067847.1 coordinate 346,353,553, forward strand.
GGAGTGGGTTTAGGCGGTGATTCGGGAAGAGTCCAATCATCATAATTTTGAAATATGTTATTCAATAATTCTTCAGCTTGTCCAATAGTTCGTTCTCTAAAAACACAACCAGCACAACTATCTAGGAAGTCCCTAGAAGCATCGGTTAGTCCATTATAGAAGATATCAAGTATTTCATTTTTCTCAAGAGGATGATCAGGCAAAGCATTAAGTAATTGGCAAAGCCTCCCCCAAGCTTGTGGGAGACTCTCTTCTTTAATTTACACAAAGTTAAGTATTTCCTGTAAGGCAGGTTGTTTCTTATGAGCAGGAAAATATTTTTTAGAGAAGTAATAAATCATATCCTAGGAACTATGCACACAACCAGGAGCAAGAGTATTGTACCGAGCTTTAGCATCACCCTTTAATGAGAAAGGAAATAATTTGAGAATAAAGTAATAGCGAGTTTTCTCATCATGAGTAAAAAGGGTGGCCATGTCATTCAACTTAGTAAGATGTGCCACAACAGTTCCAGTTTCATAACCATGGAAAGGATTAGATTCAACCAAAGTCAAGGTTGGAAAAAAGCGGTAGGCGTAAGCGAGGCGGTTGGCCTTTGCCTAGTGCCTAGGCGGTGCTTAAGCGCCCTAGGCGTGGCCTAGGTAGTAATATAGTTTTACTATCAGGGCATATTTGTGGATATGATATGCATGCTGATATTAATTTAGGGCATATAAATAAGTTAACTACCAACTACTACCATTGGCATATGGCCCATTTGGCATATATATGAATGCAATATGGCATCGTTTGTCGCTTGGGGAGGCAATTCTTTGCTTGCCCTGCCTAGACTTCCATTTATGCCCTAGGCGAGGCGTTTGGCCATCGCCTAGCGCCTAGGCATGCCTAAGCGCCTCCTAGGCACTGCCTTTTCCAACAGAGTCCAAAGTAATTAACTCTGGGTCGATAGAGAAATCATAATCCTTATCATTAATAAAGATAGGTGAAGTATCAAACTTAGGATCACATTTCATTCTAGCATTAAGATATTTTTCTTTATACTTGCATAATCATTTCTCTAGATCATCTCTATCTCTACAAGCAAGAATATCTCTAGTTGTCTCCTCACTCATAACATAACCTTCTGGTACCTTAGGAAATTCATATCTAGGAGGGATAGTTCTAGCAGGTGTTTCAGGAGTTTCAGTTTCAAGCTCATCATCAGATTCAACAACACCATGTTGTATAACTCTAGCAATTTGTTTATGAAGAAATTAACCAAGTGGCACATCATCATTATCAAGCAAGGTACTAGCATCATCATAAGCATTATCCATAGCAGATGTAGCATCAGCAATAACTTGCGACATATCATAACTAATAGCATGTGGTGGTGTTGCAAGTTTACTTATAACAAAAGGTGAATCTAACGCAGAACTGGATGGCAGTTCCTTACCTCCCCTCGTCTTTGAGGGAAATATCTTAGCCTTAGCATCCTTCAGATTCTTCATAGTGATAAAGTGATAATAATCCCAAGTGACTCAAAAAATATAGCTATGCTCCCCAGCAACGGCGCCAGAAAAAGGTCTTGATAACCTACAAGTATAGGGGATCACAACAGTTTTCGAGGGTAGAGTATTCAACCCAAATTTATAGATTCGACACAAGGGGAGCCAAAGAATATTTGAAGGTATTAGCAGCTGAGCTGTCAATTCAACCACACCTAGAGATTAATTATCTGCAAAAACGTGATCAGTAGCAAAGTAGTATGATAGTTTTGATAATAGTAGCAGTAGCAATAGTAACGGTAACAGTGATAGCAGTATTTTGTAGCAAGTGTAATAGTGATGATAGAAATTGTAACTTAGCAAGAACAATATAAGACAAATTCGTAGGCATTGTATCAATGACTTTTTGGATGATATTCTTCATGAGATAGTTATACCCTAGGGCGATACGACACTAGCTCCAGTTCGTCAATATAATGTCGACATGTATTCCGTAAATAGTCATGCGTGCTTATGGAAAGAACTTGCATGCCATCTTTTGTCCTACCCTCCCATGGCAGCGGGGTCCATATTGGAAACTAAAGGATATTAGGCCTCCTTTTAATAGAGAACCGGAACAAAGCATTAACACACGGTGAATACATGAACTCCTCAAACTACGGTCATCACTGGGAGTGATCTCGACTATTGTCACTCCGGGGTTGCCGGATCATAACACGTAGTAGGTGACTATAACTTGCAAGATCGGATCTAGAACATGGATATAATGGTGATAACATAAACGGTTCAGATCTGAAATCATTGCACCCGGGCCCAAAGTGACAAGCATTAAGCATGGCAAAGTCATAGCAACATCAATCTTAGAACATAGTGGATACTATGGATCAAGCCCTAACAAAACTAACTCGATTACATGATGAATCTCATCCAACTCATCACCGACCAGTGAGCCTACGAAGGAATTACTCACTCCCGGTGGGGAGCATCATGGAATTGTTGATGGAGAAGGGTTGGTGATGATGAGAACGAAGATGCCCCTCTCCGGAGCCCCAAACGGACTCCAGATCTGGCCTCCCGATGAAGAACAGGAGGTGACGGAGGCTCCATCTCGTGGATCACGATAATTCTTTCTCCCTGATTTTTTCTGGAAAAATAGGATTTTATAGTGTCGGTGTCAGGGTATGTGGGGCCACTAGGTGGGGACAAGCCACCTGGGCACGCGAGGAGAGGGGGCGCCCTCGTGAGTTGTGCCCACCCTGGTGCCCCTCTCTGGTAGGTCTTGGCTCCAAAAATTCTTATTTATTATATAAAAATTCCTCGCAAAGTTTTGTTCCATTCCGAGAACTTTTATTTCTACACAAAAACAACACCATGGTAGTTCTACTGAAAACAACGTCAGTCCGGGGTTAGTTTCATTCAAATCATGCAAATTAGAGTCTAAAACAATAGGAAAAGCGTTAGGAAAAGTAGATACATTGGGGACATATCAGTGTGACTATAGGATTTTTTTTGAAATTGCATGCCACGTTCCCCAACATCTTACGAATCTCTTGCAAAAGGATATCCTTTTTGTTTTTGATGATGATTGTTTAGAAGCCTTTGAAACACTCAAGAAAGCCTTAATTTCTGCACCTATTGTTCAACCACCTGATTGGAACTTGCCTTTTGAAATTATGTGTGATGCTAGTGATTATGCTATTGGTGATGTTCTAGGACAAAGAGTTGATAAGAAACAGAATGTTATTTACTATGCTAGTAAAACTCTAGACCGTGCTCAAAGAAATTATGCTACTACTGAAAAAGAATTCTTAGCAGTGGTGTTTGCTTGTGATAAATTTAGACCTTATATTGTTGATTCCAAAGTAACTGTTCACATAGACCATGCTGCTATTAAATATCTTATGGAAAAGAAAGATGCTAAATCTAGACTTATTCGATGGGTTATCTTGTTACAAGAATTTGATTTACATATCATTGATACAAAAGGAGCTAAGAACCCCGTAGTTGATAAATCTAGGCTTGAAAATGTGCTTGATGACCCACTACCTATTGATGATAGTTTTCCTAATGAGCAGTTAGCTACAATAAATGTTGCTCATAGTACTCCTTGGTATGCCGACTATACCAATTACATGGTTGCTAAATATTTACCGCCTAGCTTTACATATCAACAAAAGAAAAAAGAAATTCTTCTATGATTTAATACATTACTTTTGGGATGACCGACATCTTTATAAAGAAGGAGTAGATGGTATTATTAGACATTGTGTACCTGAGCATGAACAGGGCCAAGTCCTACGGAAATGTCACTCCGAAGCATATGGAGGGCATCATTCTGGAGATAGAACTGCTCACAAGGTATTGCAATTTGGATTTTACTGGCCTACTCTCTTCAAGGATGCCCGTAAGTTCGTCTTATCTTGTGATGAATGTCAAAGAATAGGTAATATCGGTAAGCGTCAAGAAATGCCTATGAATTATTCACTTCCTGTTGAACCATTTGATGTTTGGGGATTTGATTACATGGGACCTTTTCCTTCCTCTAATGGGTATACACATATTTTGGTTGCTGTTGATTATGTTACTAAATGGGTAGAAACTATTCCAACCAGTAGTGCTGATCACAACACCTCTATTAAAAGGGAAAATTTTGTTTTTGCCACTTCAGATTTTTCCAATTTTCCTTATGCCACTCTATATTTTGACATTTCACTTTTGCCACTATTAGTATTGAAAAATTATCACAATTGCCATTGCCATGGCAAAAGCAAAATTTCCATAGTGGCAATTGTGATAATTGTCAAAAGTTAAGAGTGGCAAAAATGAAATGAAATTATTTTGCTTTTGCCACAAAATGGCAATTATGATAATTGGAGTCGAAAAGAGGATTCCTCGCTTCTTTCTCTCATGCAAAACCGTGCATGAGACTTTCATCTCGCACGGCTCCTAAGTGATAAAAGAAAGAAGAACTCGTCTTCTCTCTTTTTTGATTACCTTCCTCGCGTATGTATAAGACCGAATCCATTCTTTTTCGAAATCGATTTCGAAAAAGAACTACTAATCCGTAACTTTTCGAGGAATCCTTCGCCATCAATCCAGGCAAAGCAGTCTTCCCAAACTAACTAATTGTTGAATTAATACTTGCTATACTAATATCTCTTCAATCTGTTTATTGCTGCTTCATTGTCCTTTCCCTTTGCTCTAGCGTTAGTCGCAGGAATCCCTCTTGTGTTAGTCGTAGTCATCTATTCGTAGAAATCGTAGGAAAGATCGTGGGAACCTACACCGTACCTTTCGTAGTCAATACGATGAAACCAAAGCCTTAGCAGAGGAAGGAACCGATCTGATTCCCGGAACCGAAACAGGTATTTCCACTACTGCCGTTACTGAACCGAGGACAAGGACAGCTGCCCCGCTGGGCGTAGATTTCATCCCGTTAGTGTGCATTGTTAAACCCAAAGACAAGTAGGGATTTTTATATTGATAGCTAAGGGTAGGTGTACTAATAACACCAGGGTGATCTCTATATCTATAGGGACAACTATGATAGGGGGGTCTGTCGTAAATCCAACAAAGTATGGTAGCTCAAGCGGGGAGCAATCTGCATTTGAGAATGTTATGCTAGCGGTGAACCTAAATCTGACGATGAAGGGGGCCAGCACTTAATGAGTACGGAATTTCATAACCGGGGTGCTAATTAGATTGTTAGGTTTCCTAACATAGGACTGAGCATGTCCGGGGCAGATTTCACTAAGGAAAGGAACTGAACTAATGGACGAGGAGGAAGAGAATATAGAAAAATTGCCGACATTCAAGCATACTATAGATGTTCCAGAACTGCTAAAGGGAAGTTCTAGTAGAAAGGACAACTAAGCGAAAGGCCTTCTTAGAAAGGCGGAGTGACAGGTAATGCCCTATTTCCTAACAGTGAAATCTAAGATCAGACAAGAAAGAAGCTAAAGGCTAGGCAAAGAAGACGAGGGAGAAATCGTAGGTGAAAACGTTGGGTTACCAACTCGGGTGGGTTCTCACACCAAAGTTCCTTTGTTTCGGGCAAGCCCAATTACAAACAAAAGAGAAGGTCGGTCCCGTACTCAAACCAAAACGAATCTGAAACCCAACAAGTGCTCTCCGAACCAAGCTAGATAGTCTCCTATCACTAGGCTCACCAACCAACCTAGACTTTGATTCTTTCTTATTATTCTAACCGGATATAAAAACCATAAGGATTGTTTCTAGCCGAGAGTTCCCATATGACATAAGCGCTCTTGGGTGGGTGGCAAAACTGAAATATCAAAATCTAGAGCGGCATAAGGAAAATTGGCAAAATTTAGAATGGCAGAAACAAAATTTTCCCCTATTAAAATGCTTAAGGAAGTTATTTTCCCAAGGTTTGGAGTCCCTAGATATTTAATGACTGGTGGTGGTTCACACTTTATTCATGGTGCTTTCCGTAAAATGCTTGCCAAGTATGATGTTAACCATAGAATTGCATTACCTTATCATCCTCAGTCCAGTGGTCAAGTTGAACTTAGCAATAGAGAAATAAAATTATTTTTGCAAAAGACTGTCAATAGGTCCAGGAAGAATTGGTCTAAGAAATTAGATGATGCACTTTGGGCTTATTGAACATCATATAAAAATCCTATGGGTATGTCTCCATATTAAATGGTTTATGGAAAAGCTTGTCATTTGCCTCTTTAGTTAGAACATAAAGCATATTGGGCCATCAAAGAGCTCAATTATGATTTCAAGCTTGCTGATGAAAAGAGGTTATTTGATATTAGCTCTTTAGATGAATGGAGAACCCAAGCTTATGAAAATGCAAAATTATTCAAAGAAAAAGTTAAAAGATGGCATGATAAAAGAATCCAAAAGCGTGAGTTTAAAGTCAGAGAATATGTTCTTTTGTACAACTCTCGTTTCAGATTCTTTGCAGGAAAACTCCTGTCAAAATGGGAAGGCCCCTATGTTATTGAGGAGGTTTATCGGTCTGGAGCCATCAAAATAAATAATTCTGAAGGTACTAACCCGAAGGTTGTCAATGGGCAATGAATAAAATATTATATCTCAAGTACGCCCATTAATGTTGGAAATAATATTATCCAAACTATGACACCAGAAGAACACATAAAAGAGTCCTTCCGGAACACTCCAGAATCATGAAAATAAGGAGGTACGTGATATGGTAAGTAAACGGACTCCGAAAAATCCGAAAAAATATTATTTGTCAGTTTTGGAATATTTAGAAAAGGGCCATTTACATTTGTGCCCCTAACTTGATCCCACTACTCAGATTTGCCCTTAATTTCAAAGGGTGCTCAAATTTGCCCCTCTGCCGTTAGGTGTCCTTATAGAAATGCCCTTCTGCGCCGTTACCGTCCGGTCAAAGGGCTTTGACCGTCTCAAAAAAAAGCAAAAAAATTCAAAAAAATCTAAAATTTTGTGGGATCAAAGATAGTTAGGCGCGCAAGGTGCGTTCCAATTTTCGCGATGTTTAGACATACCAGGAGCTCAGGGCAAAAGAAAAAAATAAATCTATATGCCTATGAATAGTAAATTCAAATAAAATAGCAAACAAATTCAAAAAAATATGAAATTTTTTGGCATCCAAGCTGATCGGTTGCGCAAGGTGTGTGCAAAATTTTGTTATCAAATGGCATGCAAGGAGCTCTAGCAAAAAAACGCAAAATAGTGTATTTTTTTCAAAGTTTTTTCTGAGCGATATTTTGTTTTTTTTCACGAGCTCCTACAATGTCCAAACACAACAAAATTTTGCACACACCTTTCGCAACTGATCAGCTTGGATGCCAAAAAATTTCATATTTTTTTGAATTTTTTTGCTATTTTTTTTGAATTTACTATTCATGGGCATACATATTTACTGTTTTTCTTTGCCATGAGCTCCTAGAGTATCCAAACAGCATGAAAATTTGCACGCACATTGCACACTTGAGTGTCCTCGATCCCACAAAATTTCAGATTTTTTTGATTTTTTTTGCTATTTTTTTCGAGACGGTCAAAGCCCTTTGACGCCCTTTGACCGGACGATAACGGCGCAGAAGGGCATTTCTATAAGGGCAACTAACGGCGGAGGGGCAAATTTGAGCACCCTTCGAAATTAGGGGCAAATTTGAGTAGTTAGGAAATAAAGAAACTTCCAGGAAGCGTACCCTGGTGGGCATAAGACACGAGGGCGCGCCAGGCTTGCCTGGTGCCCAGGTGGGTTGTGCCCACCTAGGACACCTTCGGACTCTATTTTTCTTCCGTTTACTTGTCCCCCAAGATAAAAAATCTATATATACTTCCCGAACCTGTTGATCACCGTATCGCGGAGAAATCCCCTGTTTTCTTTTCTTGCCGTTTTCGGTCAGATCTGTTGAGCTAGGCATCATGTCTTATTCTTCCTCCAACAACGTGGAAGAGGATGCTTGGTTGACAAAGACTGAGCTGAAGAGAGAAGAGCTCGCGGAAGCCATCAGAGGAGATGAGAGCAAGGAGGTTACCGTAGATCAGCCTCCGGTCTTCGAACAAGTACTGCCAGCCAAGGAGGTGCCCCGGTATTGTATCATCCCACTATCTTTTTGCCTTTACTTATTTTAGTTCGATCATTTGCTTTAGATGAATATTTTTTAGTTCGGTCCTTTCTTCTTTGAGAGTTTGCTTAGTGATCTATCCTTGTAATCGTGTGCTTAGTGAATTTTTGCTTTCTTTACTTTCATGTTGCAAATTAAAGAAAAGAAATAAGGAAGAAAAAGAGAAAAGAAATAAATAAAATAAAGGAAGTAAATCAAAAAGATCATATACTAATCTTATGGTAGGTGATGACACCACATAAGGAAAAGTATAAGTAGAAAATTTTATTAGAGATTGACAAAAATAGCATTAGTCAATGATGCAACTCATGAAAGAATTAATAAGGGAAGAGAAGATTCACGTATAAATATACTATCCTAGAAATATTTTGTGATTGTGAGCCCTCATCAAAGTATTATATGCCAAAACTGTTGACGTTGGACAAGGAAGACAACTTAATGGTTTATGTTTGTTTATATTCACATAGAAGTCATATTGTCATAGATCCTTTAACATGTGGTGCTTGCCCCCTATCTTTGCTAGCCAAAAATTCTGCACTAAGTAGAGATGCTACTTGTGCGTCCAAAAATCCTTAAACCCAAATCTTTTTTTCAAGTGTCCACCATACCTACCTAGGTATTGAGCAAGATCCCTCAAGTAAGTTGTCAACGGTGCAAAAAGGCAATAAAAATTGCTTCTAAAAGTGTGATATCATTTAGTTTAAGAGAAAATTGAGCATTGCACGAACTTGTAATGGTGAAGAATAAAAGCGACAGACTGTATAATAAAGGTCTTTATTACAAGGGGCAATGCAACGTGACGTTCTTTTGCACTAAGGGGTGATACGTCTCCAACGTATCTATAATTTTTGATTGCTCCATGTTATTATATTATCTATTTTGGATGTCAATGGGCTTTATTTTACACTTTTATATCAGTTTTTGGACTAACCTACTAACCGGAGGCCCAGCCCAAATTGCTGTTTTTTTCCCTATTTTAGGGTTTCTAAGAAAAGGAATATCAAACGGAGTCCAAACGGAATGAAACCTTTGGGAACGTGATTTTCTCAACAAACGTGATCCAGGAGACTTGGAGTGGGCGTCAAGAAACAACGGAGGAAGCCACGAGGCAGGGGGGCATGCCTACCCCCCTGGGCGCGCCCTCCACCCTCGTGGGCCCTCTGTTGCTCCACCGATGTACTTCTTCCTCCTATATATGTCCATGTACCCCCAAACATCCAAGAGCACCACTAAAACCTAATTCCACCGCCACAACCTTCTGTACCCGAGAGATCCCATCTCGGGGCCTTTTTCGGAGCTCCGCCGGAGGGGGCATTGATCACGGAGGGTCTCTACATCAACTCCATGGCCTCTCCGGTGATGTGTGAGTAGTTTACTTCAGACCTACGGGTCCATAGTTATTAGCTATATGGCTTCTTCCCTCTCTTTGGATCTCAATACAAAGTTCTCCTCGATTCTCTTGGAGATCTATTCGATGTAATCTTCTTTTGCGGTGTCTTTGTCGAGATCCGGTGAATTGTGGGTTTATGATCCAGATTATCTATGAACAATATTTCATTCTCCTTTGAATTCTTTTATGTATGATTGGTTTATTTTTGCAAGTCTCTTCGAATTATTAGTTTGGTTTGGCCTACTAGATTGATCTTTCTTGCAATGGGAGAAGTGCTTAGCTTTGGGTTCAATCTTGCGGTGCTCGATCCTAGTGACAGAAAGGGAACCGACACGTATTGTATTGTTGCCATCGAGGGTAAAAAGATGGGGTTTATATCACATTGCATGAGTTTATCCCTCTACATCATGTCAGCTTCCTTAAAGCATTACTCTGTTCTTATGAACTTAATACTCTAGATGCATGCTAGATAGCTGTCGATGTGTGGAGTAATAGTAGTAGATGCAGAATCGTTTCGGTCTACTTGTCGCGGACGTGATGCCTATATACATGATCATACCTAGATATTCTCATAACTATGCTCAATTCTACCAATTGCTTCACAATAATTCGTTTACCCACCATAATAATACTTATGCTCTTGAGAGAAGCCACTAGTGAAACCTATGGCCCCCGGGTCTATCTTCCATCATATTAATCTTCCAACACTTAGTTATTTCCTTTGCCTTTTATTTTACTTTGCATCTTTATTTCTCTTTATCATAAAAATACCAAAAAAATTATCTTATCATATCTATCAGATCTCACACTCGTAAGTGACCGTGAAGGGCTTGACAACCCCTTTATCATGTTGGTTGCGAGGTTCTTATTTGTTTGTGTAGGTGCGTGGGACTTGAGCATGATCTCCTACTGGATTGATACCTTGGTTGTAAAGAACTGAGGGAAATACTTACGCTACTTTGCTGCATTACCCTTTCCTCTTCAAGGGAAAACCAACGCAGTGCTCAAGAGGTAGCAAGAAGGATTTCTAGCGTCGTTGCCGGGGAGATTCGTGCCAAGTCAAGTCAAGATTTTACTCCTAACAACGAGCCATTCTTGGCACCGTTGCCGGATTCTACGCACAAATCAAGACATACCAAGTACCCATCACAAACCCTTATCCCTCGCATTACATTATTTGCCATTTGCCTCTTGTTTTCCTCCCCCCCACTTCACCCTTGATGTTTTATTCGCCCTCTTTTCCTCTCTCTCTCCTTCCGCTCGCCTCTTTTTCGCTTGCTTCTTGTTTGCTCATGTGTTGGATTGCTTGCTTGTCACGATGGCTCGAGATAATACTAAATTCTGTGACTTTACCAATACCAACAACAATGATTCTCTTAGCACTCCGATTGCTCCTCTTATCGATGCCGAATCTTGTGAAATTAATGCTTCTTTGTTGAATCTTGTCATGAAAGATCAATTCGCCGGCCTTCCTAGTGAAGATGCCGCTACCCATCTAAACAACTTTGTTGATTTGTGTGATATGCAAAAGAAGAAAGATGTGGACAATGATATTGTTAAATTGAAGCTATTTCCGTTTTCTCCTAGAGATCGTGCTAAAGCTTGGTTTTCGTCTTTGCCTAAAAATAGTATTGATTCATGGAATAATTGCAGAGATGCTTTTATCTCTAAGTATTTTCCTCCCGCTAAAATCATCTCTCTTAGAAACGATATTATGAATTTTAAGCAACTTGATCATGAACATGTTGCACAATCTTGGGAGAGGATGAAATTAATGATACGTGATTGCCCTACACATGGTTTGAATCTTTGGATGATTATACAGAATTTTTATGCCGGATTGAATTTTGCTTCTAGAAATCTTTTAGATTTGGCCGCGGGAGGCACTTTTATGGAAATCACTTTAGGAGAAGCTACTAAACTCCTAGATAATATTATGGTTAATTATTCTCAATGGCACTGAGGGAGTCCTGGATTAGGGGGTCCTCGGACAGCCGGACTATATACTTTGGACGAACTGTTGGACTATGAAGATACAAGATTGAAGACTTCGTCCTGTGTCCGGGTGGGACTCTCCTTTGCGTGGAAGGCAAGCTTGGGAGTTCGGATATGTAGATCTCCTCCCTTGTAACCGACTCTGTGTAACCCTAGCCCCCTCCGGTGTCTATATAAACTGGAGGGTTTAGTCCGTAGGACAACAACAATCATAATCCTAGGCTAGCTTCTAGGGTTTAGCCTCTACGATCTCATGGTAGATCAACTCTTGTAATACTCATATCATCAAGATCAATCAAGCAGGACGTAGGGTATTACCTCCATCGAGAGGGCCCGAACCTGGGTAAACATTGTGTCCCCCGCCTCTTGTTATCATCCGCCTTAGACGCACAGTTCGGGACCCCCTACCCGAGATCCGCCGGTTTTGACACCGACATTGGTGCTTTCATTTAGAGTTCCACCGTGTCGTCACCATAAGGCTTGATGGCCCCTCGATCATCGGCAACGATGCGATCAAGGGTGAGGTTTTTCTCCCCAGACAGATCTTCGTATTCAGCGGCTTCATACTGCGGGCCAACTCGCTTGGCCATCTGGAGCAGATCGAGAGCTACGCCCCTGGCCAACAGGTCAGGTTTGGAAGCTTGAACTATACTGCCGACATCTGCGAAGACTTGATCTTCGACAGATTCGAGCCCATGTCAGGTGCGCCGCATAGTCACGACGACCATGACTTAGCTCTGCCGTCGGACGGTGTTCGGGAGATCACACCTGTGGCTACTCCGGCCCTCAATCCCGAGCAGATAGTGACGTCCGAGGATGGGTGGATGGACCCTGCCATGGAGGCTGCACACTCAGCGGCGATAGAGCCGAATACTGACTCCACCTCCCATGAGACCTGTGTTGCCGGACCCTTGGATTCATCCCCGGCCACAGGCTCCAAACCGCCTACGTCTGTGCTTATCGAATCTGATTGGGCAACGATCATGGAGTTTATCTCCACGGATATCTTTCAGCACTCGCCCTTGGGTGATGTGCTAAATTCAGTGAGGTCTCTCTCCTTGTCAGGAGATCCTTGGCCGAACTATGTCCGGCTCGAGTGGGAAGCGGACGATGAAGAAATTCGTCCTCCACCCACGACCCACTTAATAGCCACTGTCGACGACTTAACCGACATGCTTGATTTAGGCTCTGAAGACATCGACGGTATGGACGACGATGCAGGAGAAGAATAGGAACCACCGCCCACAGGGCGCTGGACAGCCACCTCATCATATGATATATACATGGTGGACACCCCTAGAGAAAGCGATGGCAATAAGGCAACGGAGGATAATGCCCTCGAGAAGCAATCCAAGCACCGGCATCATCGGCGCTGCTCTAAGCCCCGCCATAGCAAAAGCAGCGATACCGGCACAAGAGACAATAACGCTGCGGACAGTGCCGAAGACAATCCCCTCCATCCAGGCTTCAAGCAGGAGGATGGGCAAGCTAGCCCTAAGGAGCAGGCGGCAGACGGAGAATCAGAGGATGACAATTACATGCCTCTCTCCGATGAAGAGGTGAGCCTCGGTGATGAACAATTTATCGTGCCTGAGGATCCCGTCGAGCAGGAGCGCTTCAAGCACCGGCTTATAGCCACAGCAAAAAGCCTGAAGAAAAAGTAACAACAGCTTCAAGCTGATCAAGATCTGCTAGCGGATAGATGGACCGAGGTGCTGGCAGCCGAGGACTACGAACTCGAGCGCCCAACCAAAGTTACCCAAAGTGCAGGTTGCTACCCCAACTCGAGGAGAAAGCATTAAGGCCTACACTACCAGCGTATGATGGGGCTGACCGGCCACCTCGTGATCAAGACAAAGCGGCGTATAAGCCCAAAGTCCAGCCCGCACCCCGTCGCCAGTCAAACAAAAACACTAAGGCCCGGGGCAACACGCAGGACCTGCGAGAAGTATTGGAAAACAAAGCAGGACATACAAGATCGATCTACGGATCATGGGGGCGCGCCCCAACGAGTGACAACTACCGTCACGCCGGATATACTAAAAGCAAATCCGGCCAGGCCGAATATAGCAGACAAGAATCGTATGAACCGTGTCGTGATATAGCCCTGCACAGAGGCGCCGCACACCCCCTATGCTTCACTGATGAAGTAATGGATCACGAATTCCCAGATGGTTTTAAACCCATGAATATTGAATCATATGATGGCACAACAGGCCCCGCGGTATCGACCGAAGATTTCCTCCTGCACATCCACATGGCCCGCGGTGACGATCTACATGCCATCAAGTACCTCCCATTAAAACTCAAAGGACCTGCTCGAAATTGGCTGAATAGCCTACCGGCAAACTCCATTGGCAGTTGGGAGAACTTGGAAGACGCATTCCTTGATAACTTCCAGGGCACTTATGTGCGACCACCAGATGCCGATGACTTGAGTCACATAACCGAACAGCTAGGGGAACCAGCCAGGAAATTCTGGACTCGGTTCCTAACTAAAAAGAACCAAATCATCGACTATCCGGATGCCGAGGCCTTAGTGGCATTTAAGCATAACATCCGCAATGAGTGGCTTGCCCGACACCTCGGCCAAGAAAAGCCGAAGTCCATGGCAGCCCTCACGACACTCATGACCCGCTTTTGTGCGGGCGAGGATAGCTGGCTGGCTCGTAGCGACAACACTTCAAGAAACCCTGGCAAATCAGATGCCAAAGATAGCAATGGCAGGCCATGTCGCAACAGAAACAAGCGCCACAACAATGGCGACAACACCGAAGACACAACAGTTAATGCCGGATTCAACGGCTCTAAATCCGGTCAGTGGAAAATGCCATTCAAAAGAAGCAATCTGGGCCCTTCCAGCTTGGACCGCATACTCGATCGTTCGTGTCAAATTCACGGCACCCCCGATAAACCAGCCAACCACACCAACAGAGAATGCTGGGTGTTTAAATAGGCCGGCAAGTTAAATGCCGAAAACAAGGAAAAGGGGCTGCATAGCGACGACGAGGAGGAGCCCCGGCCGCCGAACACAGGAGGACAGAAGAAATTTCCTCCCCAAGTGAAAACGGTAAACATGATATACGCAACCCATATTCCCAAGCGGGAATGGAAGCGTGCACTGAGGGACGTCTATGCGATGGAGCTAGTCACCCCAAAGTTCAACCCATGGTCTTCTTGTTCGATCACCTTCGATCGCAGGGACCACCCCACCAGTATCCGTCATGGCAGTTGACGCATTCGTCCTTGACCCCATCATCAATGGATTTCACCTCACTCGAGTCCTTATGGACGGTGGCAGCAGCCTGAACCCGCTCTATCAGGATACAATGCGTAAAATGGGCATAGTCCCCTCGAGGATCAAACCCATCAAAACCACCTTTAAAGGTGTCATCCCATGTGTAGATGCCTGTTGCACGGGCTCTATCACACTGGAAGTGGTCTTCGGATCACCAGACAACTTCCGAAGTGAGGATTTAATCTTCGATATCACCCCCTTCCGCAGTGGCTATCACGCACTACTCGAACGAACCGCATTTTCCCGATTCAATGTGGTACCATATTATGCATACCCAATCTCAAAATGCCTAGACCTCGCGGGGTTATAACAGTTAATGGAAACATTGAACGCTCGCTCCGCACGAAGGAGCACACTGCGGCCCTCGCAGTAGAAGCACAAAGCAGCCTTATGAGGCAAACTGCCAATTCGGCGAAAAAGACCCCGGACACCTTCAAGCGAGTCCGGAGTACCCTGCAAGAGGATCGCCAGGCACGTTTAGAGCTTGCCTAGCAATTCGGCCTCCGTCCCAGTCCCAGTCAAGCGGTGAAATTTGCGCCGCGCGTACATAATTACGCACTCAAGATACCATGGGCATAGGCGGAGGCATGGCCACGGCACGGCCCACAATGCGGCTCAACCGCTTCAGGACCCGTATACCTTTTACATTTTCTTCCTTTCAGGCCCCTATCCTCTGAAGGCCCTCTCCGATCGTCTGATTATCAGACCCGTCACGGGAAGGAAGCACCAAGGAAGCAAGAAGCTTTGACGTACAAGGGAATCCTCAGGTGGTCTCTAACAACGATCGATATACCTGTTTTGCATACCCACACGGAGCTTGACCTCAGATAGGACATGTCAAATAGTCCTATCTTTTACTTATTGCACTACATGTATGCATACGCTTTGACGTATCATTTAAATAACAATGTACATCATTAGCTCATTATTGCATTCCTTTATCTTTTTTTTTCTTGCCTGCTTACTTACGACAAGTTGCACCTGTACATTCTGATACGACCAGTGCGCCAGGGGCTTCAGTTTACCCCATAACATGGCATGAAAAGTACGAACACTTTCGACAGTGCGGCACCCCAAACTTATAGCATTATATGCATCAGCTCTGAATCATGTCTTGGGTCAATAGTTGGGTTTGCTCGGCTCCCATGTTTTGGTACCTTATGTTCCGCTATATCGGCTAAGGTAGCACTGGAGAACTACTGCGATTGTGTCCCGGTTCTTCTGGACGAGCACCTTAGTAGAGAAAGCCGAAAACTGACTGTCATGATGCGGCGAGAGCTGGTCGCTGTTCGAGAGGTCTCAAATCCTTAAAGATTTTTTCTACTTCAGGCGAGGAGTCGGCCTTGTCCCATTTAGGCGTACATAGCGCCCCAAGTTCGGCCTTCCGAATACTAGGGGCTTCGCCAAAATTTATAATTGTAGACTTCTATGGCTACGTGAGAGGGACAAAGCCTTCACTACAAAAAAATACACTTCCGTGATGATACGTGTTTGTCACAGTAGGTCGCATTTTCTGTCATGCATGTACATCCACGACAAATTTATAACAGAATCAAGATAGTCATACCTGTGCTGTCGTAGAAGTGTTCCATGACATTGCCAAAATTATCATCACGGAAGTGTCCACTTCCATGACGATAAATTGCACGTCACAGAAGTGCTTTCGTCAAGGGTGACCGACACATGGTATCCACCGTAACAGAACGCCGTTAAGCTATCGGGTCGGATTTTGGATCCGATAACCCGTTAACAACCACGACCAATGCCGATTTTCCACGTGTAAAATTCTCATTGGCTGACGGATCCACGCGTCAGCTCTGCGTTGGCACAGGTGTCACTCATCCAACGGTCGAGATGGGCCTATGATATGTTGACACATGGACCGGCCCAAAAGTGGCCCACAAAGTTTAAATGGGCCGGCCCAACCGAAGGCCCATAAGATTTAGCGGACCATAATGGACCAGCCCAGCTAAAGGCCCACAAAATTTAGCGGACCATAATGGGCCGGCCCAGGTAAAGGCCCACATGATTTTGCAGACCATAATGGGCCGGCCCAGTTAAGGCCCACAAAATTATGCAGACCACAATGGGCCGGCCCAGCTAAAGGCCCACAAGATTCTACAGACCATAATGGGCCTCCCAGCTAAAGGCCCAACATTCTCTATCAAATCGGCCCGTCAACGACCTGCCCTAAACTTGTCATCAACGCGGCCCATGGTCACTTCTGGCCCGTTAACAGTCCGCTAAGTAATTGGGCCAAATTACGGCCCGGTGTATTTCCGGCCTGTTAAAGGTTCGGCTTCATTTGGGCCCATTTACAGGCCATCAAAACTTTCGGCCCATAAACGACCATGAAGGATTTGGATCATATTCGGCCATGTCCGACATTCGGCCCGTTAGAGGCCCACTATAGCTTTGGGCCACTTTCGACCTGTTGTCGTTTTCGGCATGTTAACATCGGACGTAAACCATGGGCCATATGTGGCCCAACATCATATCGGGCCCATTAACGGCCCATATAAAAATGACGATAATCTAGCCCGACCGAAGTTCCGGCCTGTTAAAGGCCCATGTATTAGGTCGGTGCATTTACGGCCCGTCTGAATTTCGGCCTGTCGAAGATCCGCATCGTAAATGGGCCACCATTTCGGCCTGCTAGGTCCAGTGGGTTATTTGGCACAATCAGGGCCCAATCTCACTTTCGGTCTATTAAAGGCCCATGTTTTTTATGGGCTCGAGATATTTACACCTGTAAACGGCCTATTTTTACTGAGGGCCCAAATTATGTTTAGGCCTGTTAAAGGCCCACTATGGGCAGAGGCCTACCAGAAAAATATGAAAGCTTATGCTGATTTAGGCCCATATATTTTTAGTGGGCTACATGCCAATTTCGGCGCATAATCGTTTTTAGCCCAATTGGAATGGGCCCGACGAATGTTGGCATGTTGGGCTCCTACGAAGCTTTCGGCCGAATACATTACTAAGATAAACCTACACTATACAAAAATAGCGTCGTAATTACTGCAGCCTGAGGCAGCATCATAAATGTTGTATCACAACAAAATAAATTCCAACCATACAACAAAAGGCCTGTTGGCATAAAGTTTACAGTCCTTCCAGATAAAAGCACCATCAGATGTATAGAAGCACATATCATTTGACCTGAGTGCTAATGTTTCAGGCTGTAGAATCTGATGGAGCAGCACGATCTCCACCTTTTTTTCCGCAATTTCTCTGGAACAACGAAGCAAATGTCTGATAGTCTGGTTTCAAAACCATTCATATCCTGACGACATTTCTCAACCACTATTCTTGTTTCCGAAACAACGTCCATTAGGGATTGGACTTGTGTCTGGGGCACAAATATATCACTCTCTGTAGTAGGAAGATTTTGTTCAGTAGGCGATTTGGACGAGGTTACCTTGACAACCAACCCAGAATTACGCAGGAAGGTGCCTTTTGCACTGTTAGTGGAGAGATACTGACGCACTGCAGCAAGAGGTGACATTGTGCCTGTAGTAGCCTCATCACCTTCAGGTGGTTGTGGCTGTTCAATCATTTGCTCCATAGCTTCCTGAAAGTTTGAACTTGTAGATTAGTGTACCAGATAAGTTACTAATGAGATAAAAACAAACAAAGTAGGTTAAACATTTATACATAACTTATTTTGGTGAACTACTGTAATACATTAGCGTGTATTGTAGTGCCAACTACATAACAAAATCACTTTCGGAACATATGTCCATGTAGCATGCCTACTGTATTGTCTATTTCCTCACATTCGTTGACATCTAAGGATAAAGAGACATGGTTTAAGGTAGGATGAACATAGTTTGACATCATTCATATCATGGGCAAATAGATATAAAACAAACATGCTATTTTATCATTGTGTGCGCACGTGAACATAACAACTAGATTACAGATCAAGACCAAAAGAATATCCTCATCTCTTTTAAACCATGTAAGGTGAAATGATACGTTAAGACAACTATGAATAAAAGTCAACATAGTAACTGACATTGGCTGCAAACCAAGTAGTTAAATGAACACATCACAGTACCAATCAGTTCAAGGTTGGAGGAGTAAGGACTTACAACAGCGGCTTGAACTGGTGTGCTCATGCCCTTCATCTTGCTGGTGTGGCAATCCTTGAAGATTTGCACTGCATTCGGTTCAGGTTCTTTTTGGTCCGCATGGGCTTTCCTCTGTATTTGGAACAAGTCAATATAGATATGATAATATGGCACAAAAAAGAAGAAGGAAGTAGCAGCTATTTACAAGAGCCTCGCAGTGTGCAATATAGCTACGAGATCCTGTTGTCTCTTGGAATTTCACTTTAGAACGGTTGGTTTTGTTCTTCAAACAGTTAGCCTAGAAGAAGATTCACTTGTAAGGCACATACATAAATACAAGTTCAATATGTGGTCTGATCAAATACATACAACCTACCCGATACTTTGGATCAGACCAGTGCTTAACGAGGGCTGTCCAGTCTTCATATGTAATATATTCACTGGAGATGTTTGGGCGATTTCATTGTTAGACTTGCCTTCAAAGTGAGATTTTCTAAGGTGGTACCGATACTGTCGCAGAGCAGACTGAAAAACATGAGTGCATGCTTGTTTAGTTGCATCATCTTTCGGATCCAACTTGAACCTCATCTGTTGAAAAAAGAATGTGAGTCTTATTAGGAGGAAGCTAGAAAGTATGGGACACAGCAAGAAAATATTACTAATTGTGATGAATAACATTACTTACGGATAAATGGTCAAGGAAGGTGTTAAACTGGGTATTGTCTTTCTCATTCCTGTACTGGATCCACGTTGGGAGGATACGTGCATGACACCTAACGGCAACTACTGCCTCTGATACTAACTTGGCTGACTCTGTAGCATCACATGGCCTTTTTAAACCTCCCTCAAAATGGATCTCCATTCTTCCTCCTTTAGATTTTGTTAATCTGTCAAGCATTATCCCTGATGTCTATTTCCGCTTGCGCCATGGTGCTAGTTCAACAACGAATATGGAAAGTGTTAGTGTACATCAAACTGTGAGAGTACATATAAATGAGCATGCAACTGTAACTTGACTCGGTCAGGTACCGTCTTGGTGTTGATGCTCATGAGGTTCATCTGATCTTACCAAGTCCTGTTGTGTTAGCAGTGCTTCGAAAGTAGTGTTAGGTGTGAAGGCAGCTTGGGAACTGGCCAGTTCCGGAGCAAACGAACGAGTAACTGGTTGAGATGCTGGTACAGTTGAAGCGGATGCTGCAGCTGGTGGAGCAGGTGATACTGTGTTTGTAGATTCAGCCAGTGGACTTGGACCTTCTACTGCACTATAAGTACCAGCAGAATCTCGATGGCAGAACCTTTTCCGTTTCACCCGACGAGTAACAGCACTCCCTACTATATTATTTTCCTTGCTCTTTTTTGACTTTGCCATGTCAAGCTGTACACACAACACAAAATAATAAAATCACTCTTCAGAACTCATTGATGCATGATACAGACAAGCAATACTTTGATGTAAGATAATCGTATGAGGATGGAATATGTAAGAAAAACAGGACGGCATGACATATTCACAGCTACGATGTGCAAACTAAGCAGAAGGGTTTTCTAGAAAATAGAAGTAATGCAAGCTAGACACCATATGAAAGATGCAACCAATATTACTCTGTCAAGTTAAAAGTGCCTTGTCATAAGTGGCAATTCGAAAAATTAGAAGCAGTACAATGTAGAAATCAATGCAAGATGCAACCACTATCAAACTGCCATGTTAAAAGTGTCCAATCATGAGTGATTGATGCGGGATACACAACAACAGTACTTTGATGTAAGAACATGGTATGATAGATAGATGCAGTGTATTCTAGACACAGAAAGCCATGTCATATGCACATGTATAACATATAAACTCAGCAGGTGCAATTTAATCAAAATAGAAGAAATACATGCTAGACAACATATGCAACATGAAACCAATCATCACACTGTCAACTTAGAGCAAGCACCTGCGATGGTGGAGTATGGGAGATGAACTCATCATGTAGACTTGGGACTTCAACTTCATTAGCAGTAGCAGTGGAAAATCTAGAGAGTCTCTGTTTGTGTCGGTGCGGAGGACCACCAACATCCCCTAACTTACTCTTTTCCTTCCTATTTTCTGATATTGCCTTATGAAGTCAACACCACAAGAAGATGAATAGAATTAGCTCTGCATAACTGGTTGATGCATGATACAGACGGACACTACTTTGATGTAAGTCAAGCGCATGATAGGAGGATGGAATATATACAAAAAAAGACAGTGTTTCATATTCACACGTACGATACGAGGATGGAATATGTATGAAAAAATAGTAAGCGGAAGGCATTTCAACAAAATTAGAAGAAATGAAAGCTAGGCACCATATGAACATGCAACCAATATCACTCTATCAGGTAAAAAGTGTCTCGTCGTAAGTGCCATTTCAAGAAATTAGAAGCAGTACAAGCTATAAGACAATGCAAGATGCAACCTACATCACAGTCCCAAGTTAAGTGTGTCTTATGGGTAAGTGATCGTTGCAGGTATAAGTTGTAAGCTACGCAGATGCAATTCAACATAATCAGAAGCAATACAAAATAGACAGCATACGGAAAACGCAACCACATATAATAGTTCCAAGTTAGAGCAAGCACCTATGATGGTGGAGTAGGGGAGATGTGCTCATCATGTACACGTATGTTCTAGAAACAGGAACATGTGTCATATTCACAGGCATTATGTGTAAAGTAAGCAGATGCAATTCAAGTTAGAAACAATACAAGCTAGACATCATACGCAACATGCAAGCACATACAATAGTGTCAAGTTAGAGCAAGCACTTGTGATGGTGGAGTAGGGGAGATGTGCTCATCATCTACACAGCTACGTTGACTGTCCAGCCTTGTGTTGTCTTGCGAATCTTGTTGGGAGGATGGCGGAGTAGAATCTGTAGAGACCCCCTGTTTGAGTTGCTCCGAAGGACCACCATCATCCACTGCCGGACTAATTTCCTTGAGCTGTAATGATTTTGCATTGTGAAGTCAAACCGATAAGAAAAAGGAATAAAATTCACTCTTCAGAACTCATTCATGCATGATACTGACGAACACTACTCGGATGAAAGGCAAATACATGATGCGAGGATGGAATATGTATGAAAAACAGGATGGTGTGACATATTCACACCTATGATGTGGTAACTAAGCAGAAGGCATTTCAACAAATTAGAAGCACTGCAAGCTAGACACCATATGAAAGATGCAACCAATATCACTCTGCCAAGTTCAAACTGTATGGCGTTTCAACAAATTAGAAGCAGCACATGCTAGAAATCATATGCAAGACACAACCAATATCACAGTGGCGACTTAAAGGTGCCTTATCATAAGTGACTGATGCGGGATATGCAAGAATAGTAGTCTGATGTAGAAACAGGAACACATGTCATATTCACAGGCATTATGTGTAGAGTAAGCTGATGCAATTCAACAAAGTTAGAAGCAATACAAGCTAGACATCATACACAACATGCAACCACATATAATAGTGCCAAGTTAGAGCAAGCCCCTGTGATGGTGGAGTAGGGGAGATGTGCTCATCATCTATACAACTACGTTGACTGTCTAGCCTTGCGTTGTCTTGCGAATCTTGTTGGGAGGATGGCGGAGTAGAATCTGTAGAGCACCTCCGTTTCAGTTGCTCGGAAGGACCACCATCATCCAATGCCTTGCCAATTTCCTTCAGCTTTATTGATTTTGCATTGTGAGGTCATACCGATAAGAAAAAGGAATATCATTCGCTCTTCAGAACTTATTCATGCATGATACTGACGAACACTACTCTGATGAAAGGCAAAGTCATGATACGAGGATGGAATATGTACGAAAAATGGACGGCTTGACATATTCACACCTATGATGTGGTAACTAAGCAGAAGGCACTTCAACAAATTAGAAACACTGCAAGACACCATATGGAAGGTGCAGTCAATATCACTCTACCAAGTTAAAACTGTCTCATCATAGGTGGCGTTCATCAAACTAGAAGCAATACATGCTATAAATCATATTCAAGACGCAAACCAATATCACACTCCCAACTTAAAGGTGTCCCATCATAAGTGACTGATGCAGGATACACAAGAAGAGTAGTTTCATGTAAGAACATGGTGTGATAGACAGATATAGTATGTACCAAAAACAGGAAAGCGTGTCATATTCACATGTATAATGTGTAAGCTAAGAAGATGCAGTTTACACTAATTAGGAGCAATACGAGCTAGACACCATATGCAACATGCAACCAGATATCACACTGCCAAGTTAGAGCAAGCACCTTGGATGGTGGAGTAGGGGAGCGGAGACTTGGACCTTGTAATGCACTATCAGAACAAGGAGAATCGGTACAGATGCTCCGTTTACGTTGCTATAGAGGACCACCATCATCGCCTTCCTTACTCTTTTCCTTCCTCTTTCTTGATTTTGCCTTGTCAAGTCAAACCCACAAGAAAAAGGAATAAAATTTGCTCTTCAGAACTCATTGATGCATGATACTGACAAACACTACTTTCATGTAAGGCAGCCGCATGATAGGAGGATGGAATATGTATGAAAAACAGGATGGCGTGACATATTGACATATATGATGTATAAAGTGTAAAGTAAGCACAAGGTTCTTGAACTTGTTAGAATCGTTGCAAACTAGAAACCATATGAAAGATGAAACCAATATCACTCTGCCAAATTAAAAGGGTGCCCTAACAAATGTATTTGACCAAATTAGAAGCAATACATGGCAACAGGCTAGAAATAATATGCAATATGCAACGAATAAAGGTGACTCATCATAAGTGATTGATGCAGGATACAAAAGAGAGGTAGTTTCATGTAAGAACAAGGTTAACACATAGATGTAGTGTGTACCAAAAATGGGAAGGCATGTCATATTCACAGGTATAGTGTGTAAACTAAGCAGATGCAATTTACCCTAATTACAAGCATTACAAGCTAGACACCGTATGGAACATGCAACCACATATCACACTGCGAAGTTAGAGCAAGCACCTGTGATGGTGGTGTAGGGGAAGTGCGGTCTTCAGGTACAGAGCTACGTTCAATATCTTCATTTAGGCTTGTTGTTTCTTGAGAATCATGTGGAGAGGATGAAATTTCATTCTTTATAAGAGTATTATGTCTCATATTAACCCATGCACATGACTGTCTCATCATAAGCGATAGACGCATGATACACAAGAACAATAGTTTGATGTAAGAACATGGTGTGATAGGCAGATGTAGTATGTACCAAAAACAGGAAGGCGTGTCATATTCACATGTATAATGTGTAAGCTAAGGATATGCAATTTAACAAATTAGGAGCATTGATGGGGGATACACAAGAAAAGTAGTTTGATGTAAGAACATGGTTAATAGAAAGACGTAGTATGTACCAAAACAGGAAGGCATGTCATATTCACAGGTATAATGTGTTAAGTAAGAAGATGCAATTTACCCTAATTAGAACCATTACAAGGTAGACACCATATGCAACATGCAACCACATATAACACTGCCAAGTAAGAGCAAGCACCTGCGATGGTGGTGTGGGGGAATTGTGGTGATCAACTAGAGAGCTACGTTGACTATCTTCATTTAGCCTTGCTGTTTCTTGAGAATCATGTGGGGAGGATGACACTGCACTCTTTAAACGAGTAGGGCGTCTCACAATAACCCACTCGGGTGACTGTCTCATCATAAGTGATTGACGAGGGATACAAAAGAGCATTAGTTTGATGTACGAACATGGTTAATAGACATATGTAGTATGTATCAAAAACAGGAAGGCATGTCATTATCAAAGGTATAATGTGTAAAGTAAGCAGATGCAATTTAACCAAGTTGGAAGCAATACAAGCTAGACACCATATGCAACATGCAACCACATTTGACAGCGCGAAGTTAAAGCAAGCACCTGGGATGGTAGTGTGTGGCAATTGAGATCATCAACTGCAGAGCTACGTTTACTGTCTGCAACTGCTGACACTGCACCCATTAGAGCGCTGAAACGCTTAGTGCTTATCTTCGAATTACACTCGAGCGACTTCTGTCTTTTCTTTTCTGCATTCATCAACACTGCGTCAGAGTCTGAAATACCCATGCATAAAAAAACAATAGTGTGAGTATGGGTGAAGTGTGTGCACAATTAGTAAAGTGTAAAGGTAGCAGATAGCAGGTCGGTGAGAAATAAATGACGGGAGACATATGATAGCTCTACAACATGCATGGCACACTAAATTACTACAGGATTCTATGAAAATAATAGTCGACTGGAAGCAAATAGGTCAGTCCATTTTTTCTGCATCGTCCAATGTACAAAGAACGGGCAGATCGCCTTCATCTACCTCCAGCCAATCAGTGTTGACGATCTTCCTCGAAATGCCAGCGACCACTGGCCCAGTATTCCTCCCCTCGACCTCACCGCACCGCCGTGCTTGGCACCGCCCCCCGTCCATCCATTCAAGCCCCGCCGACCTCCAGATCGGGCGCAAGCAGCTCCTGCGCCCCACACCCCTATGATAGACACCGATGCGCCGCTTCCCTGGGGAACAGGCGGACTAGGTGCTCTGCGCGCCTAAGCGGGTGCTGCTTCTTTTAATTGCGGTTTGAATGACCCTGAATTGAAATCCAGGCGGGCTACTAATCTCTAGCAAAGGTGAAATAGTAAAAGGGAGGAAACCTTGTGCATTTAGTATCACGAAGAAGATGCAGTAAAAAGCGCTCAACTAGTTTCTTTCGTGGGATGAATACGGTCTGAGCGGAGACGTAACATTTGCATGAATAAGGGAAGAGGAGTACCTCTTTCCGCTGGCAGTGTTGTGTCCTCCTTCTGTTTTTCCGATGATCTTCTTGTTGTTCACCGGAAACCAGAAGTTGTGGTGGACGGTGCAGCCTTGGACGAACCCATGGCCAAGTTGTTGAGTGTGGTGCGGTGGCCATTTGTCGGTGGCGGGGAAGCAGATCCGAGGTGGCGAACGACGGCGTAGCGGGAACAGCTCCTGTGCGGTGGACGGTTGCGGCAGTGGAGCCGCAGTAGTGAGACGCAGGACGACGTGGTCGGAGTGGTTCTGGTACGGCGCACGTCGGCGTCGGTGTCGTGGAGACAGCTCTGCCTCGGCTTCAGCTGCTAAGTCCTTGAGGGCATTGCGATTGCGGTGGATGACGATGTCGGGGTACCGGCTCCAGCATGATGGAGGAGGGCGGCGGTGGATTGGCCGCTATGGGGTGGAGGACGGAGGAGGCTGGGGTTTTGCGGCTGGTGGAGAGGGCGTTTTCGCACCCATGGAGTATGAATGGGGAAACGGAGGGAGGCGGGGAACTAAGGGGTAACAATGTTTCGGTTTGAGACGCGCTTGTTTGAAATTTGGGGAAAGTTACAAACTTTGCCCCATCTAAAATTTCGGACATATTGCGGGTTGGGGGTAGGACAGTCATGTCAGGTGTCCCAAATGTGGGCGGGATAGATTTCGGCCAAGCGCATGGGTAGACGCCCACGGCGTATGAATGCTTCTCGGAGGCGGTTGAGACTGGAATCTTGGTGAAGTTACAAACCTACCCCGGTTTAGACCTTTGGCCATCGGGCCGATAGGCTACATGGGCCAGAGTCAGGAAAGTAATTTCCTACCACCAAAACATTAGTCTCGCGCGGTTTTGGGTGACCAGAGGCCTATTTGGCGCTTCGTTCAATATTTTGGAGCAGAAGCATTAATGTTTTCGGTTCTCTTGAATTGAACTTTCAAGATTTGTCAAACTTCACAAATCTTTACTCTTGAAAATCCTAAAGCTACGATTATTTTGTAATTGAGGGGGTACATTTGAATATACATTGTACACGAGTATATATCAAAAAATATGCAACTTACCTCAGTTCATGCATGGTTCTAGATATAATCTCCTTGGTTGCAAAAAAAGTTAGATATGCGTATGAATATATATAGCATGTTCAAACTCACAACAAAGATTGATGCCCCCTTTTACATCTGATTTACAAATGCCATTATCTCGGTTTCAAATAGATGAGCACTTCCTATGAATTCGAATCTTCGAAACCCCCTTTATGTTGAATTCGACATGTATTCTATTTCGTAGCTAGCAATTTGGAATGTATCCATGCAAGTGACAAATGTATAAAGTGCTTCACACTAACAACATGGAGTGCACTAATTAATGTTTATATATGAATTGCAAAAGCATCCATTGCTTGTATTTCAAACCGCTCTCACTCTATGGATCGATAATATGAAATAAACACATGCACATGCTAGAATTCAATAGAGTATGGGTGTCTGATAGACCGATTTTCGTCCATACGCAATTTGCAAAATTCATGATCTCATCCAAAAATAATAATGCCATTTATATTTTAATTTAATGCGTAGAACCGCCTTTTACACGTAGATGCACTATGCCTCGCCCCGTTCTCACAAACGCGTTATATATCTCTCTATCTAACGCATAAGTGCACACACTTTATATGCATCGGCATTTCTCATTCACACATGCTCACAATCTCTCTCAGGGTGTCGGGGTGTCTCACGCACATGCTCTCTCTGTTTCTCTCTCTCTCTCTTTCTGTCTACTATGTACCACTCTTTTCACTAATCTCAGTTGGAAAACACTATTTCTCTCACATGCATATATACACATGCACGGTCTCTACTAGCCCTCTATACGCACATATATGTGCCTATGTGTCTCCCGCACGCACATTGTCTTTAGGCCTCTCTCGCACACATTGCCCCCCCGACACACGTCTCTCTTAGTAGTTGGAAGATATGATTTCATCATATCATTCGGTAGGATATCCCTGGCTGTTAGGCTGGATGGTAATACAAGACAAAGTTTTACCCTAGTTCGGATCGGACCCTTGCAGTTGAAGAAAGAGCCTACTCCTGGTACTGTATATTAGTGATAGGGGTGTGTACAAAGTACACGTGAATACCAGGCATTGTGCGTGTGTGTATACTATCAATGAACTAGCCCCCAAGCTTGTATAACATACTAAGGGCCTAGGGTTACAAATCATATATAGTCGGCTTATCACCAGTGGGGATAGAGTCCTCCGCGACTCTGGTAGCTTCGTGTTGTACGCCGAGTCCTCCACATGGGTCTTCGTATAACACGTCTCGGTCCAATCTATATGTGGCGCAGGATGGAACCGACCCATGAGTCTTCATGTTGACCCACCACAACTAGAAATGATGTGCCCACCACACCACACACGCAATCGGCCACTAAGAAAATAAGCATATACAATAGTACAACGGTATCTAGCTCACGATACGTCTCCATATTTTGTTGATGACACTGACGGACTTTGCATTTGATGTGTGCTCTGTATTTTGTTGACGACACTTACGGTTATTGTATTTGAAGCGAAAGCACGATATGATCACTGGACTTCAGAATAAGCTCATCACGGTCACCACATACATTTTGTCATGCTAACCAACATGTGGTTGGATGGTTAGAGGATAGTGGTTTCTCGAGCCCACCAAGGTTAAAGTCCCGGTGCTCGCATTTATCTTGTGTTAATTTTAGTATTTTCCGGCGATGTACGTTCAATGGGAGGAGACGTTCCACTCGACTACGAGGCACCTATGGTGACTTCGTAAAATCTCAAGATCATATATGCTGGCCCACTCTCTCGAAGGTGCTCATAGGGGTATGGTTCGCGTGTGTGCGCTTATAGCGGTGAGTGCTTGCGCGTATATATGAGCCCTTGCGTCTGTACCGTGTTAAACAAATACATATCATGATTATACGGTCACTGGCTCACCCGTACAACTCCGTATTTTGTTGATGACACAATCAATTGGCCAGTCAAACGTTCCACGCGGCGCAACTAATGTTGCACCATCGGGGCGCGTAACCGTGGGGCCCACCTGTCAGCCCGTATATGAAAGAAAGAAATGGTAGTTTGAGTCTGTACTGTGTTAATAAAATAGGAGTACATTTTAGGGTGATCATACAGTCACTGGCTCACCATACAGCTCCATAATTTGTTGATAACACAATCAATTGACCAGGCAAACGGTCCACATTCAGTAGCGTATATGAAGGATAGAAATGGTAATAAATTAGTGGTCGGTGGGTATTCGAAGTCATGAGACCTCTGGTTGGCAGTCACCGGAGGTTGGGGGCGTTCATTGGGCGGTGGGGTGGGGATCCCCGGAGAAAAAGTTTGGCGGGGGGGGGGGGGGGGGCTAGAGGGATGGCCGGTGTGGCAGCAGACCAGCGGTGGGGACTGGTTTCGGGGAGGGCAGGCCGGCCGCGGGCGGCGGGGGCTGGCGGTTCGGCCGGTGGTGGATGGCGGCTCAGGGGGGGGGGGGTGGAGTTTGATGATAAACTAGAGGCCCTTGATTTCATATCCAACGGCTGGAAAATCTAATGACCAGAGATGAAAAAGTCAGTCGACTGACGTGTAGCCTCACCCCGCATGTACACATGCACGCACGCAAGATACGCACGCATGTAGGCGTGCAACACTGACACGTACACACGCACGCATGCTGGCGTGCAACACTGACACGTACACATGCACTCACGAACACACGCACGTACGCACCCATGCATGCAACATTGAAACGTATCCTTGCACGCACGCAACACTCGCGTGCCTGCATGCACACAACACACGACGCAAGACACATGCTCAACCTATACTTGCATGCACCCTTTGTTAAGGACATGGATTGTTACGGGTATTAATCAATCTTATCTGTGATAAGCAGAACATTGATGTTTGCAGCGGTCTTTAGGAATCAAAATGTATCGAACTGGCTATCAACATAGTAGGCTTATCTACATGAAAAAGATGATGTCACACTCAATGAACAATCATCGGTTTATGAAATGCCCGCTTTTGACCACCCTGGCCCACCAAAGGTTCCTCTGCTATGCGCTGCCTGCGTTAGGTCACTGACATGCAGGCCATGCACCCAAAGAGCCCACACGTCAGTGGAAGAACGGCGCGGTGTCCTAGGTCAGAGTCGAGGGCGCCACTCGCGGCACGACCGGCTGAACACGCCTCTGTGCCGCATTCAAACCCCTGCATGAAACCCGCCCGTGTGGAAGCCGAGAAACCCACTCTGGACACACGTCCGTTCATGACCGGGCTGGCGTTAAACGCAATGCCGGCCGAGCTCCTCCCGCCCGCCGTCTATTTAATCTCCTATTTAAACGAGGCCAAATGCCGGCCAAGAATCGCACACCTCCGCCGCTCCCCTATCTCCTCCATCATTTTGTCCACTCTTACAATGGCTTACGAAGGGTAGTTATTCCGCATCCAAGCCGGCTGGGTAGCCCACCGGATACGAGCTGTGCAGCTCGCTGATCCACCTCCCTCCCCTCGCCCGACGGAGCCAGTTGTCGTCCCAAGCCGGCGCGTGGTTCTGCAACTCGCCGCTCCAGGCCAGCTCGATGAGGAGCGGCGCATGGGCGTCGTTGCTGCCGTCCACGCCACCGCCTCGTACCGCGTCTCCCGTTTCTGTGGCCAAGACTCCCATGCCAGCGGCCGCGCCATGCAAGCAGCGACAGAAGCCGGGTGCGCGGAGAGCGATGAGTCGGTGGCCAGCGCCTCCGCGTCCGCCGCCATCATCGAGGAGAAGTAGAACACGGGAGGCCGCCACCGCTTGTGTCCCATGAAGGCCACCGTGGAGGCGACGCCGGCATACACAGCAGGTGTCTTGCCGGATCCTTTTGTTGCGAGGACCTTCGTCGCCCCCACATGGGCTCCACGGAAGAGGGGAATGTTAGGATGAACTCGAGCCGGTGCCAGCCATGGCGAAGTAGTGGCCGGTGATGAAATCGAACCGGTGCCGGCCACCATCATCTTCGGCACCAGCCAATGATATCTGTTGGGCAGTGGGGAAGCGAGCCATCCTTTGCGCTGAAGCATATACCTCCAGGGCTCCCGGCAGTCCGATGATCATGCTGTTGGACATGAGGAACACAAATCGATCAGCAGGCGACCATTTAGGCCATGTATTATATACTTGTGCTGTCCAGAACTAGCACCACGTAGTTCATTTGAATGTAATGAAATCCGTCATGTTTGTCTGAAAATCTGGTATTTTATATGATTTCCGTCATTGTTTATATGAAATATCAGTTTGTCTACGTGTTTGCATGAATTTTGTCCAGTTGGTTGAGTTGGTGTCATAATGTGTGCGGCTATGGTTGGATGGCGTAATTTATGGGTCGCCGGTCAGTCTGCGGGCGGCTCGGGCGGCGTTGTGGGACAAAAGAACATAGCTCATGCGAGCTCGTCTCCAACGTGCGCGCTGGAGGATGCATGACAACATGAGCACCCGAGCCATTCCTAGTTCATCGGTGGCAAAGGCACCGGTGGACAAAAGGGTCACCAATATTTTGGCTACCCCGGGCAAGATCCAAAAAGCCCCTCCCAGCAGATTCAAATCCCTCGTTCGCCGTGGAATTTTGCCATGTGAACATCAAGATGCATGTTTTTACAAACTCCCGCATGCATGCAAGGGATAATTAATGTCCTCCTTTGCTAGTACCATGAGGCAAACACCATTAATATTGCATCAATTAGCGTTGGTGGCCTTGTATATCTGCAAATTGTAATTTTGATAGTGGCCCCTTGTATATAAAAATGGAGGGAGAAAGATGAGAGATAAGGTGAGGAGGAGTGGGGCGTGGTGGTGACTCGTGGTCGGAGTGGGCGGAGGCATGGGGATGGACGGCGCATTATGTCTAGCTTTGTATCTCTCTCACACACACCCACGTAGGTGGGGGACGTGCACGAAGAGAAGAGGTGCATGCACGGCGCACGTACTCCCGTCTCTTTCCCAACCACACCCACGTGGGTACACGGTGGAGCTCATTTCTATACGAAAAAGGCAGCCCACGTGGTAATTTGGCACGTGTACTGGTTGTCCACTTGGTGGAGGGAGGATCGTCTACCACGGGTGAACAAACAAATTGCGACTTGACGCGTTATGTTAAATTAAAAAAAAGAGGCAAACCATGTGGGGCCTGCCTTAGAGACAAGGCTCTATACACTGGAGTACTTTTGATGTGTCCTGTCAACTCGCAGAACGAGGGGAAGCTTGCTTAGTATGCCATCTCCCCCGCCCACGGGCACGGTGGCTCGCAGGATGAGGTGAAGCTTGCTTACGAGTAATAGTAGTAGTACTACTACTACTGTACACCTTTATGCCCGCTCCCTCGCCCACGTGCGCGGTGGCTCGCAGCACAAGGAGAAAATTTTACTACTCCCTCCGTTTACTCCTCGTCCCTACTACGTACTTTGGTTAGTACTCCCTCCATTTATTTATACAAGGCCACTATAAAAAATACATTTTGCATCTATACAAGGCCACAAATAGTAATTGAGACAAAAGTCACTACTCCCTCCTTTCTAGTTTATGGCTCAATTTCGAAATCTCTCCAACCAAGGTAGATGGTGAGTGGTCGAATTAATTTCATAGTTTGCACAAGTAATTAGTACGCTCGTTTTTCTCAAGAAGTTATGTTTACCGAGGCATTAATTATAACGAATGCATGAATGACCACTAAATTTCCATGAACTTGTACATGCATTGGTTAGTTTCCTCTTGACACTGCTTGCGTCGGGTGATCTAACGCACCTCAAAATCCAACATGTAATGGTACTACTACTACTATAGTAGAGCTGAGACTTATCAAACGGAAAAATGAATGTTTTTTAGATGAGCCCTATAAACCCTAGTGGGTACGTACTCCGTAAAAACAGATTTTTCCAAAACTAAGTCGCTCCCTTTCATGAATTCTGTAGTATACTCCTCCGTCGACGCTCCCTTTCATGAATTATGTACTTCCTGTCACCGACATGTGGGACATATAGCAACCGGGTCGACGTGTCAAGCACCAAATAACAGTGCAAAACAGTAGGGGGGATGCACCCCACTCGTACCGGCCCAGTAGCAGTAATGAGCAATGAGACGTTGATACGTCTCCAACGTATCTATAATTTTTGATTGCTCCATGCTATATTATCTTCTATTTTGGATGTTTATGGGCTTTATCATACACTTTTATATCATTTTTCGGGACTAACCCAGAGCCCAGTGCCAGTTTCTGTTTTTACCCTATTTTAGGGTTTCGAAGAAAAGGAAAACCATCGGAGTCCAATTGACCTGAAACTTCACGGAACTTATTTTTGGATCAGAAGAAGCCTAGAAGACTTGGAGTGCACGTCAGGGGATCTATGAGGAGGCCACGAGGCAGGGGGCGTGCCCACCCCCCTGGGCGCGCCCTCCATCCTCGTGGGCCCTTCGTGGCCCCCGTGACATACTTCTTCCACCTATATATCTTCATATACCATAAAAACATCCGGGAGCACAATAGATCAGGAGTTCCGTTGCCAGAAGCCTCCGTAGCCACCGAAAGCCAATCTAGACCCATTTCGGCACCCTGCTGGAGGGGGAATCCCTCTTCGGTGGACATCTTCATCATTCTGGTGCTCTCCATGACGAGGAGGGAGTAGTTCTCCCTCGAGGTTGAGGGTATGTACCAGTAGCTATGTGTTTGATATCTCTCTCTCTCTCTCTCTCTCTCTCTCTCTCGTGTTCTTGAGGTGATACGATCTTGACGTATCGCGAGCTTTGCTATTATATTTGGATCCTATGATGCTTCTTCCCCCCTCTACTCTCTTGTAATGGATTGAGTTTCCCCTTTGAAGTTATCTTATCGGATTGAGTCTTTAAAGAATTGAGAACACTTGATGTATGTCCTGCCGTGCGTATCTGTGGTGACAATGGGATACCACGTGATTCACTTGATGTATGTGTTGGTGATCAACTTGCGGGTTCCGCCCATGAACCTATGCATAGGGGTTGGCACATGTTTTCTTCATGATTTTCCGGTAGAAACTTTGGGGCACTCTTTGAGGTCCTTTGTGTTGGTTGAATAGATGTATCTGAGATTGTGTGATGCATATCGTATAATCATACCCACGGATACTTGAGGTGACATTGGAGTATCTAGGTGACATTAGTGTTTTGGTTGATGTGTGTCTTAAGGTGTTATTCTAGTACGAACTCTAGGGCTGTTTGTGACACTTATAGGAATAGCCCAACGAATTGATTGGAAAGAATAACTTTGAGGTGGTTTCGTACCCCACCATAATCTCTTTGTTCCTTCTCCGCTATTAGTGACTTTGGAGTGACTCTTTGTTGCATGTTGAGGGATAGTTATGTGATCCAATTATGTTTGTATTGTTGAGGGAACTTGCACTAGTGAAAGTATGAACCATAGGCCTTGTTTACTATCATTGCAATACCGTTTACGCTCTCTTTTATCATTCATTACCTTGCTGTTTTTATAATTTTAGATTACAAAAATTATATTCTACTATCCATATTGCACCTGTATCACCATCTCTTTGTCGAACTAGTGTACCTATACAATTTACCATTGTATTGGGTGTGTTGGGGATACAAGAGACTCTTTGTTATTTGGTTGTAGGGTTGCTTGAGAGAGACCATCTTCATCCTACACCTCCTACGGATTGATAAATGTTAGGTCATCCACTTGAGGGAAATTTGCTACTGTCCTACAAACCTCTGCACTTGGAGGCCCAACAACGTCTACAAGAAGAAGGTTGTGTAGTAGATATCATACGTCAAATCATAATGCCGCACCTTCCCAAACGGACAAAGCAACCATTATTTCACACTTCGGTTCGCCATCATCTCAAACCACGTAGTATTGCTTCTGCCTTAAGAGGGACACGCGCATCGCCTTGGTACATCATGACACGGGGGACCGCATGACAGGCCATGCTCCCCCGCCGATCGCTCGGTAAAATCACCTCATTTTTACTATAGTTCCTCCGTATCGGTTTACTACATGGCATGCACGTCGTTCTAGGTTGAGAATTTAACTAGCTACATATATGTGATGAACAGTACTCTAGCCTTTTAAAAAATGTATACTTTTGTGCAGTAGTACTATTGATGGATTGCGCCATGGAGCAAAAATTGAAATTAAAAAAAGGTGGCACATATAGAGAGCGCTCGTCGCCAAATTATGCATATAATATTATTAAAAAAGCTAGTACGTGCTTAATTGGGGTGCTAAATTCTATTAAAGAAATACTAGTAGTATGTACATACTAAAGAGTTAAAGTAACAAGAAGAAACATAACATAGTTCTGTTGGGGGCTTAGCACAACACACCCCTCAAATTAAACTAAGCACACCTGAAATTAAACTATGCAACTAATCCGGTAGACACTGCATTAGAATTTTAGAACCACCATGAGCAACGACACTGCCACCTTACTCGGAGTCCTCGTCCACGTCCTCGACTTCGTCCTTGTCCCTCTCCCTCTTGGCCGATACTTCTTTGCTTGAACCGCACACTTGGTTGTTGCTCTTCATCCAACCCTTGTAGATATTGAAGCAAAGGTAGCCATCCATTGCAGCATAGTGGATGTGGTCTATATCTAGTACATTCCGCTGCCATGCATGACGATGAAACGTGTATGGAGGTTTCTCCAGTTTATCGTACGAAGGATGAACCATGGCTCCTGCCAGGGTCAGCATTGAAGGCTGACGAGAGGACACCAGCCGATTCTTTTGGAGGTCGAAGGGGTTGCCTACAACGAGACCTATACGACGCAGAACATCCCTGTTGTTCTTAAAGTCTATAGTAACGAATTTCACTGTTTTGTCCATGAGGAAGTTCTTAAAATCCTGGCACTCAACATTGGCATGGCATATGTGGTATACCAAGCAAACGTTATGTACGCAAACCTGGATCATGGCGGGCTTCTTCCTCTCTTCGTCCTTTAGATCCTTCTCTGGTCCCAGGACTGTGGTGTACTCAACATCTAGCCCAGCGACCCACTCATCATCTGAGTTTTCAAACATGTGTTTGAAGCGAGAAAGGCATCCTTTCATCGTCGCGGAAGAACGGGTGTAGATGACGTCGAACTCATCGCCGGTGATGATTCTAACCTTGTACTCAACTGGAGATTTGGGACGCCATGGATTTGGGAGGAGGGCTAGGATTAGTGGAACTACCGTAATGTGAATGGACGGGACGACTAGGAGCGAACCACCGTAGTATTGAAGGACGTGCGGGATGAGTAGGAGCGAACTGCCAGCGTGTGAACGGCAGGGTAGTGGCTTTCCATTCTCCCATGATACGGGCTTCCGAGAGCCCTTGGATCTGAGATCGAACGGTTGCATGGCGTGATTCTAGACCTATGGGTGAATATCCTATCCTGGAGGGTTATTCTGCAAATTTTCAGCAACTTAGCATGCGACCGTTTGATCTCACATCCAAGGGCTGCCAACAGCCCGTATCATGGTCGCGCCTACCACGACCGTTGCGTCACTCGCGCGGTCGCGCCCTTGGAGATTTAACACGGTGCGTTAGGCTATCTGATGTTGGCATGTCATACATAGTCATCACTTAGTCACTCATACTACAACAAGGTTGGCTATAAGTGTATGTTTTTACTCCTCTCTATCTCTTTCTTCATAATGGAGGTGGTCAGGAATCGGGAGACTCACGCCGGTCGTAGTGCCACAGTTAAAATGATAATGGCAAGTCAAATCACGGGGCCCCACCTGTCCAGCAGTAACTCACTATCAAATCACACAGCCCTACATTTGAAGCAGCATACTCCCTCATCTTCTCGCGTCTCTGTCGAACCGACTAGGCAGAACTGCCCCACCTACCGCGCAGGAAAATCCCCGCCCTCGACTTTTAAATACAACTACATCCGCATAAGAATCCAATGATATACTTTTTGTGACACAGTAATTCATATTTAGTTAGTCAAATGGATGACCTAGAACTACGTGTAGGCCCTATAAACCGAGACGCCTAAAAATAAAAAAACCAAGACGGAGAGGGTAGTTCAGCACGTATCTTTTTAGATCAATATATTCGGGATTCACCAAGGAGCAAAACCAAGTGGTGGGCTGCTTCTGTCGTGTTGGCGTAGCAACTCAAGCAGGGTCAGTCCGCACACGAAATGGCGACACAATTAACATGACCCCTTTGGCCGACATGTGGCTCATCCACCGTCTTGTTCCACGTGCGATGCACCAAATTACAGTTCGAAGCAGCGGTTGGAATTGGAGGCACCCCGGTCATAGCGCCGCAGTAGTAGAAAATGAGCGATGAGGGGTCAAATCACAAAGCCCCACCTTTCCCGCATTAAGCTGGACGGACGAAGCAACCATCATTTCACTCTAGGGCGCAAGAGCATAAAGAAAAGAGAAAACAATGATGCGTGCGACAGCTACCTAGGGCACCCTAGGGTAGGGGTCTCCACTACAGATCCTTTGTTTTGAAAGCGCCTCCACTACAAATTGGCTTCTCCCTCGTCCTCTTGAAGAAAACCGATGATGAGTGCGGCGGTAGGGTTTGTAGGAGTACTACGGCGTGCGGGGCCACGTCATAGTAAACGGGTTCGAGTCGACACCTTAAATATGTGTGGGCCGCTTGGT
This sequence comes from Triticum monococcum, assembly GCA_034509565.1. Lineage (NCBI taxonomy): Eukaryota > Viridiplantae > Streptophyta > Magnoliopsida > Poales > Poaceae > Triticum > Triticum monococcum. The sequence goes on from CM067847.1 coordinate 346,390,883, forward strand.
TTTACAAGAACGAGGCAGCATTTTGGGTTCGGGGACTAGTGGAGATATAGTACGTACAAAAAATTGTGGACGTAGGTTCGACCGAAAGGCAATGATGTATGGGCCCTGCATTTTGATATACCCCGGGCCCCGTGAAATTTGCTACTCTACTCAAAACTAGTAAGGTACACATGTATTGAACGCATGAGATTTCGAAACCAAATTATGAATAAATACACACTATAGCATGTAAAGCTTTGAGTCATATATCCATGATGTAGATGTTCGTTTAGTTCTTATAGTTCATCTCATTCAAAATCAATTAGTTTTATAAAAATGTTAAGATTCATGGGGTTGTGCATTGTAAATCATAAAGTAAAAACAAATAATGGCAATTCATTTTGAAAAAATAATCAATTATGATACAGAAGATTATAGAACAAAGGAGAAGTGCTTGTGTTTTGAGGTTTGTGCATTATGCTTAAGTTCAACCATGGAGTCTTCCAAATTGTACATGTGGCAGATCTGGTGGAATGTTGATGATATCCAACGGCCAGTAGTGCACGGATTTGCCTATCTCTGCACTATCAGGTTAGCTTCATCCATCGACCATCTTTCAAAGTTATTGGCACACTATATAGTTCTTGTGCCATAGTTGCATGTTTTTGGAAAAAAGCTACTAGTGGGTTGTACTATCTATTTAGGAATATAAGATGTATACATGGAAGTTGTAGGGAAAGAGATGATATGGAGCATCTCAATTCCTATGAGTAGGGATTGGAAATGAGATGTCATTTGGTTCACATCATAGGAACTTTTCTATTGAATCTAGAGATGACATGTATCTCAATTCCTATGAGGAGGGATTAGAAAAGAGATGTAATTTGGTTCATAACATAGGAACTTTTCTATTGAATATACGCTAATGTTTATTTTCCTTTGAAATTAAGGGAGTATAGGAATCCATTCATATGAACCAAGTGGCTCTAAAGCTATAGAAATGATATCATGTTTATTTCCTTTGAAATGTGGAGTATATGAATCTATTCCTATGAACCAATTGGCTCCAAAGGAAAAAATCCTATAAAAATCATATCATATAGAGTTCCTATGATATTCCTCGACACTAAAGGATGCTTGAAATTGCTGCGGGTGATACGATGGTCTTTCTTTGTAGACTCCTCACCCATCTTCATAGTTACTTCTCGAAGATGAATGAAATGATATATACATGGTATTCTACATGTGCAATTTGGTACACAAAAACTCGGTAAAAGTTTGCGAGGTTCGAATTTTCAATAAAGTTATATGCACTGCATTTCGGAACGGAGGGAGCATATGGCAGTTGCTAACACTCACGTGGAAGATTTGTGTGTAGGAGGAGTGGTTGTTCTGTTAAATGAGATGGCAAAACTGACACTGTCGGATGCCAATCTAACGGTTCTTACGGCGTTCGTCAGGAAAAGGCTTGTGGCGAACGTTTGTCGGATAATGATTTACGGACACATGCATTGCATTGATACGTGCCTCCTCTCTCTCACGCACACGCACCCTCACGAGTCACGACTCTCCCGAGTCCTCTCGCAGACTCGCATGTCGCACCCACCGTCTATCTGCAGGTAGACATCACGCACATATGTGCTCTTCACACCCTACCCTCAGAAGTTCTAAAAAACAAAAGACGGCGCGCACATTTTATTTTAGCTCACACGTCACACACTTATACTATTACTCTTGCGGTGAACGTTCTTTGGGCATAGTATATTGTACTCTCACGAAGAGAAGTGGTGCACGCACGCACTAGTTCTCTCACACCCACTTGCGGGTACACGTAGGAGCGCATTTTTTTGAAGCTGGTACAACAAAATCACTCCACTATATATAAAAGCAGGAGCCTTAGCACTTTCTTTACTAGGGTTCCTCTCATTCACTCTCTCATGCTCTCCAGATCTAAGGAACACATAGGTGGCCACACTCTCTCTCAGGTCACGGCTGGTCACAAATCCGGCCGGACAACCTCGACCGGGGCAGGGGTGTAGGTGCATCGTTCACGCTGTCGTCGGCGGCGAGGGAGGAGACCAACGGCTGCCCGCGCTTCCCTATCGGCAACCGTGCCATTCTCTCCGAGAGAGCGCCAGCTCGGGAGGGCCTCCGACCCCTTCTTCCTCCCTGCGGTATTGTGGCCAAGATGTGGCCTCCCGACACCGTCTTTGCCACATGCCGACGACCCTCAGGTATATATTCCTTCGAAACCTGCCTTGCTCTACTGCCCCAGCTCCCTTCATGTGGATCCTTTTCTACTTCCGTCCGCTGTTCCAAAGCCACCTAGACTTCTACTATTATTAGAAGTAAAGCTAGTTCATACAGTCGACTCAAAGCGTTGGTTCAAACAGGGAAGAAAGTGGGAAAGTTGTAGCATGAATCTAGGACTTGGTTCTAAGAGGAAATGGGGAAAGTAGTAATATCTGTCACTGTTTAAATAATTGTATTTCTTATTTGCGCAAACAGGGATGTCTATCTCCATATCATTGCGGGATGTCTGTCTCCTTATCGTTTCTATCCGCGCAATCAAAAAGCACACACCTCAGTTTTAGTACAACTGTGCAAAATGAGATGGCTATCCCTCGTTGCCGTTGTCTAACCTCCCTTCCTCAAGGTATCCCTACATTGGTAGTAACTAAGGTAGAATGACCAACGCAATCCAAAAGAAGCTGTTTCGTACGTTTTACTTCCTGATTGCAGTGTAGGGACGAGCGAAAACAATTGCATCCTAGTCTGGAATGCACTTTCTACCAGTTCATCCATAGACTGAGGACTAGCTGGCATGACTGCATGGCGGTTTTTTGGACAGGTGTGCGGACAAGAGGCATTGTGGTCTGCTTATTTCTGCAAATAGCGGTGCTTAAATTTAGTGGAATGCACAAGCATTTCAACTGGTCAGTACACTGCATGGTTCAGTTCAGCATTCCGGCTGAGACCACAATTATAATTGGTTATTCTGGAATGAGAGAACCTAACCCTGAATGGTGGCAACAAGAAAAAACCAGAGTGAACTCCAGGAAATTTAAGCCTGCGGGGAGGCCCTTTGCTCAGAGAAGCCTTGCTTGTTTTTTCCTGACTTGTAAATCTTCTCACAACTTTGTCTTTTGATGTGAACTAGTATATGTTTATTGTGTTCTATGAACCATTGAGATGTATAAAATTGCTTAACTTATGCTTTTCAAGTTTTTTATGAAAGACGATTTTAGTGTGAGTGTTCCACATGAGCGCTGGACTAGCGTGTGAACGTTTGGAATTTATTACATTGTGGCCTCAATTAACTGCATGAACCACTGTAACAAGATACATAGTTGCTTATATGTCAGACATCAAATTGTTGATTGTTAGCTGGTCGATAGCCTAGTGTTGAAGCGAGCTGAGCCAATGTGCCGTGTTTTGCACAATTGCTTACAAGTGGGGTAGCACCAATAGTGTTTACAAGTACTTATGTATACGTCGGTGCATGGTTCTTGAATGAGTGCTCTATTTCATCAAAACACACACTGCTCGTATGATAAACCGTGACAACTTATGTCTTACCATGCCATATTCATGAAAAAACTAGTGAGGACGCATCTGTTTCGGCAACAATTACGATGGTTCTCACATGATTCACGGGCACACAAAAGTACTAGCAGTTCCCATAGACAGATTCAAACGGAGTACTAGCCCCAGAGGGGTCGATAACAGGCAAGGTTCGGATAATTAGACACAATCCAAACTACTATTAAACACTAGCTGGGGCAACTATTTCATGCCTCGATCTAATTTGGGATGGACACAAGACGGACCTTGCCATGAACATCATCGAGGACGTCCCGCAGCAGCTCAATCCTGTGAACCTTCATGAAGACAACCTTGTGGCCTTGCCACTGATAAACTTGTTTGTGGAGGCATGCCACGGCATCTTCCTGCGTAAGCTTGACAAGAACAGTATGCCTCACAAACGAAGGAGTAGCTTTGAACTTCTTGTGCTTCAGTACACCCTGGACAACATGCCTGACAACAGTGAGGCTGGAATACAACTCTTCATTGGTATAACCGCAAATGGCTTCCAGGATCCAACAGCCTAAGGACTCTGTTTTCCCAATGCGTATATTCAGGTCATCCGCCTCATAGTGAGTGACATGCACAACCACACAATCCTTGTCTCATCAGGGCTCTAATTGAAACGGAAACAAATTCTGAATTACTTTTCAGTATAAGAGACACAAGTTATTTAAACCACTATGTATAGCATGGCATCAAAGCTAATAAATTTTTTCATTATTAATCACCACATACTTCCTTTTCTAAAAAAATCACCACATACTTAGATGAAAAACCACAATCGAGATCGGCAAAGAAGAAAATCACCTTGGGCAGCTCAGCGGGGGGGGGGGCACATCCTCGAAGGGGGAAAACTGCTCCTGCAGTGCCATGGGGGCTGTAACCTCAAACGGGCCGTTGACCATCTCAGTAGTGGTCGTGAGGGTATCTGGGGTCGGCTCGGTGGTTGCCTCCATCTTCTTGGAGCTCTCTATGTCGTGGGGATCAGCCTCCCGCGTCTGCTCCAATATCGGCAGATCTTTGTCTGGTTCTCCTTGGTCCATCATGAAACTGACGAATACTAGGTGTCGGTGCCAAAACCGGCAGATCTCAGGTAGGGGGTCCCAAACTGTGCGTCTAGGCCGGATGGTAACAGGAGGCAGGGGACAAAATGTTTTACCCAGGTTCGGGCCCTCTTGATGGAGGTAAAACCCTACGTCCTGCATGATTAATATTGATAATATGGGTAGTACAAGAGTAGATCTACCACGAGATCAGAGAGGCTAAACCCTAGAAGCTAGCCTATGGTATGATTGTATGTTGTCCTACGGACTAAAACCCTCCGGTTTATATAGACACCAGAGAGGGTTAGGGTTACACAAGGTCGGTTACAAAGGAGGAGATATCCATATCCGTATTGCCTAGCTTGCCTTCCACGCCAAGTAGAGTCCTATCCGGACACGAGACGAAGTCTTCAATCTTGTATCTTCATAGTCTAACAGTCCGGCCAAAGTATAGAGTCCGGCTGTCCGGAGACCCCCTAATCCAGGACCCCCTCAGTAGCCCCAGAACCAGGCTTCAATGACGATGAGTCCGGCGCGCAGTATTGTCTTCGGCATTGCAAGGCGGGTTCCTTCCAAATTCCGTGTACCTGTTGAAATAGTGTCCGGCCTCTTGTGAATGTTGCGCTCCTTGGCTTCCACGCCCAATAATGGCCACTTTCCACGTGTTGAGCCAGGGTGTTTTTACATTTACCCCTCTAGCTGTGTGAATGAGCTGCCTATTAAAAAGACGAGGATTCAGATCCAAATCACACCATACTCCCTTAGCGAGTCTTCATCGGAGCGCACCCGACAGAGATCCATTCCATCATGGCCGGTCGACGTAGCTCCTCCTCTCGCTCCCCTAGCCCCAAGCCTGGAGATTGGGAGAGATGTTCCGTCCCGCACATCAAATTAGTGATGCTTCAGACCAAGGGATTTCTCCCCCCCACCCCCGCGTACATGGTCCCGGTTTGAGCCGGGCTCGCCACCTATAATGGAGGAGAGCAAGCGGAGAGCCTTCCCAATCCCTCCAAGGGAGAGTGGGTATGCCTTGTCCATCATTTGGTAAAAGGGATCGGATTTCCAATTCATCCGTTTCTCCGGGGGCTCCTGGAGTTCTACGGCCTCCAGTTGCACAACCTTACGCCTGCCCCCATATTGCATATCGCGGGATTCGTAGCCCTTTGCGAGCTGTTTTTGTGCTGCGAGGCTCATTTCGCGCTGTGGAAGAAGCTGTTCTGCCTTGTGCCCCGTTCTCAGAAGGGGTCAATATATCAAGTGGGCGCTTTCGTTGCTATTGTCCTTTGCTATGTGTGTTCTCAAACTACCACTCAAGTTGATTGAAATCTTCGGCAGATCAAGGAGACACTGTCTATGGAGAAAAGAAGTGGATAGGGATGCTAAAACCCACTCCTTGGCTGCTTGGGAAATGGTTTGTCGCCCAAAGAAAAAAGGGGGTCTTGGAATCTTAAACCTACAAATCCAAAACAATGCTCTACTGCTCAAGTACTTGCATAAATTCATTCATAAGCAGGATGTCCCTTGGGTAATGTTAGTTTGGAATGCACACTATGACGATACGCCCCCCACGCGAAGCCACCCTATGGCTCCTTTTGGTGGCGTGATGTTTTCTCTTTGATGGATATTTACCGTGGGATTACCTCATGTATACCGGCCACGGGGGACACGATTCTTCTTTGGAAAGATGTTTGGATAAACGAAAGACCCCTGATGGACTCCCATGATCATCTTTTTCTTTTGCTAACGATGAAGACATCTCGTTGGCACAGTACTACAACAACAATGATCACGTGGACAACTTTATGCTTCCTCTGTCAATGGAAGCCAGAACCGAACTGGATAATCTGCAAGAGATCATGGAGGGAATAAACCTGGAAGCTATGGGGACTGATGAGTGGATCCTTTGCTGGGGTGATGTTGATTTTAAACCTAAGAAGTTTTACAAGTACATGTTCAGGAATATATTGGCTCCCCAATGCATCACCTCCATTTGGAAGACGAAATGTATCATGAGACATAAAGTGTTTGCATGGTTGATGTTAAATGACATGGTCAATACAAGAGATCTGCTGCTGAGAAGACACTTTAATATTGGAGAAGATCATAAATGCCCAATGTGCAACATGGGAGTTGGGGAAACAAATGCACATCTATTTTATGAGTGTTCTTTTGCCGCCATGTGCTGGGATGTCGTGGGCATTGATTGGGAAAATGATCCAGACATACAACACAGGTATGAGAGAGCTAGAGAGAGGTGGCGAGGACCTTTGTTCAAAGGGATAACTATATTAACCTCCTGGAATATTTGGAAGCAACACAATAGAGAGATCTTTGATGGAGAAGTAGCCACACATGCTGAGTGGCTGAGGAAGCTCAAGGAAGATTTTGTGATCCTAGGCTATAGGATCAACCCTCAAAGTTTAACTTTTTTGGAAATATTTGCAAACTCTTTGACTCTGTGACACCTGGTTTACATAGGCTAGTTTCAGACCTTCTGAATTCTTGTTAAAGCCATGTAAATCAAGAACTATCTGTAATGTTAACCAATGGTTAACATCTTAAAGTAATAAAAAAATAACAGTAGGAGGCTCTCCTGCTGTTTTCACTGGTCAAAAATATATATCAAGTGGGCGGAGCCGAAGTGTGGCGTATTCCCGGGACCGGATATCTGTCCGGAACCCCAAAGAAGACGTCCGAAGACTGGCCTTCAGAATGGTTTATATAGAAGACGTCCCCCTCCCAGATCCTATTCGAATCGGCCTCCCTGAGTTCGACAACGCTCCTTTGAAGAAGCGCCGGAGCTGGCGTCCATGGAGCTCCCTGGAGGAAGATGACAGGGACGTTCCTTACCTGATGAGCCAGATAAGTTTGTTAGCTCGATCCGGGTTGACCATGATCGAGGTCATGGTAACATGTATTATGCGGGGGGTGCAGCCGCTTTTGTATAGAGGCCACCCCATGTGGGATTTCAACGGGGAGGATGACGCCACCCGCTACGGCCGTAAAGGGCCGGGATCGGTTGTTGACGTAATAAAGATCTTATCCACTTTGTACAAGGGGGAAGAGGAGGAATTCCTCTGTGTCAACCCGTAGGGAGGATTTTCTATGTACAATCCTCCGAGCTGGGTATGCGGAGACTTTTTCTCGCCCATCCGTTCATATTCCCATAGTTAAGTATTCAGCCTAGTGATTTCAACGCAGGAGCTACGCTAGGCTGTAAGGGAGATAAACAACCCCCCTCCACAGCCCGAGGACCCGGAACAGTCCCTCGACCCGGCCTCCCAGGAGGATCCGGACATATCTGTGGAGCTGATCGATGGGGTATTTTACCAATTGAGCAATGCCAACGCCTTGGTGGCCATTACGGCCGATTACCCTGGGCTACTTCCAACCTCACAGGTAACTGAGACTGAAGTCCCAGTACTTTGAAAAGCGATCCGTCCCTGCATGTTTTTGATTACCGTATAACAACCGTGTTTTGCAGGAGTGGTCCTCGAGGCGGAAGGCCGAGCCTGCGGCGACTAGCCAACAAGGGGCCGTGAGGCCAGGCAGGCTGAAAAGACACGCAGTCCGGATTGAGACACCGGCACAGCGGTACGACGTGCCGTCTTTATTCCAAGACATTATTCTCAGAGGCATACTAAAGCCCATGCCTTCTTTTTAGGAAAAAGAGCGCTCGACAGACTATACCCGGAGAGGCTACTAATCGCGCCTCCACCAGCCAGGCTCCAAGGCCGGATTCGGAGGTGGGAACGAATACGAGGCGTGCGCCGGGCGCTCCTTCGACAGAGGATGCGGATAGACTGTCCGCCACCAATTCCGAGGTGGAAAATGCCATGAACCACATGCATTGCCGGACTGTTCTTTGTGACACTTGTTTCTCCCAAGAGGCATTGGATGCCTTCAACTCGGGAGATGCGTACCTCTGTCCCGCTCAAAATGGTCTAGCCAAAGCCACGGAGCAGTATGTAAAAGACATACGGGTGAGAAAATTTGGTGGTTATATATATCAGTAGCCCCTGAGTCTTGAAACAGTTAGAATAACTGATTTAAGGATCATTTGTTATGCAGGTTCTTACAGAAAAGAATACCCAACTGTCCCAGGAGCTAGAAGAGTGCAAAGCCCAACTTCAGGCCGCACTGGCCGCAGCAGGGGAGCCCAAAGAGACCCCCTCTGGTAATATACCCTTCAAATGATAAGTATCATATAGAGTGCGGCGTATATGCAGATCTGACGATAAAATTGCAGATGACGCTGGAGTAAATCCGGATAAGCAACAGCTCCTACGCCAGCTGAAGGCCGGTGAGAGCGTGCTTACGAGGGTGAGGCAGGAGAAGAATGATCTCCTAGATGCCAACACCAAGCTGGGTGTGGAACTAAAAGGTGTTCGTGCCCAACTGTCGGACTCTGTTAAGGAGAATCGGTGGCTTCGACACGGCATATTTAGTGAGGGCTTGAATGAACTTTGAAAAAGAGTTCGGTGAGGAAGTTGGCTGACAGAGTTATGTCTATAGGTATGCTAACAGGTCGTCCTGTAGAGGAAATGCCCGGTTCTACAGGTGACCTTCTTCCCAAGCTCTCACAACTGCACGAACGAGTTCGGCAAGTGATGCAAGGCATCGCCTAGGCCTTGTGCCATCCGTCTCCATGCCCAAAGGCCTTGGAGAGCTTGCAGAGAAGCTGAAGGGAGCGCGACGGCGCTTCCGATTATGGAAGATATCGGCCTGCCGTCAGGGCGCCAGGGAAGCCTGGGCAATGGTGAAAACGCGGTACATGAAGGCTGACCCGAACCACATGGCTGAGGTCGGACCTGTGGGGCCCGATGGGAAGGAGATCCCTGTGAGCTTAGTGTATGGCCAAGTAGAATTGGCCGCAAAGTATTCCCAACAGGACTGTAGACTAGACAGCCTATTGGATGGTATTGAAGAGGAATTCAACCAGTCAAATTGACTATGTAATTTAAAGTGACTTGTATAATGCCTTCTAGCCGGATTATAGATCGTTTGTTGTGGCGGACCTTTTCGCTTCAACCTCGGGACCCGACGGTCCGGAGTGTATCCGAATACCCTCTCGGTTATGTAAGAACCAGGGCATGCGTGGAGACCAGGCATAGGGGTCATTAGTGCTTTAATGGACAAGTGCCCAACTAGTTATGTTATATTACATGGTTAGTAAGAAACATCTTCCAGGGAGAATAGTTCTGTTAGGGGTTCCTTTCCCTACGAGGCATGCCCTAAAGTGCATGTCCGGACTGTGAGAAGAGACGCACAAAAAACATCCGGGGCGCATAAATAAATAAGTGAAAAATCATCTTTAGTTCACCGATTGAATATTCCCTTAAGAACGCTAGCTTTCGGCTTCACCCAGTCTGAGGTACACATCCGGGTGATCCGGCAGTAACAATCGCAGAGGTGCTCCCCTTATGCCCTAGCCGAATTAGCGGGAACATAGGGCATAAATACAAGAGCCAGGCAACCCAGCTTGGCCAACACTTAAGTCATATCGATGCATATAATGGTGAATAAAGGGTACATGCAGAAGGATAACACATGTGTTGGGCATAAAGCCTGTATGAATAAGCTTCTGTTAAAGAAGCCCCTAGGTATGATGAGCGCGGATAGCGCGTCAGTTGCATGCAAACAAGGCACAAATGGGCCCCTAAAGGCTGTGAGAGAAAAGAAAAGGAGAAGGAGAAAAATATAAGACAGATAGTGTATAAAAAATGGACAGAGGAAGGAGATGAACACAGAGTCCGGTGTTAGGCGTAGAATCTTCGAAGTCGGGCTGCGTTCCATGGGTTCGGCTCGAGTCGATTATCCAATGCATCCCGCAGACGGTACGCTCCACCAGTCAGGACTTGGTCAATGATGAAGGGACCTTCCCATTTGGGCTTGAGTTTGTCCTTTTTCTTATCCGGCGGGCGTAGAACTAACTCGCCAATGTTGTAAGTTTTGGCCCGTACTTCTCTGCTTTGGTATCTTCGAGCCTGCTATTGATAGAATGCGGAACGGGCTTTTGCCACGTCACGCTCCTCCTCCAAGGCGTCCAAACTGTCCTGCCGATCGAGCTCGGCTTCTCTTTCTTCATACATGCGCACTCGAGGTGAGTCATGAATAATGACGTAGGGCAGAACCGCCTCTGCGCCATAAACCATAAAGAATGGTGTGTATCCGGTAGTGCGATTCAGTGTGGTCCGCAGCCCCCAGAGTACGGAGTCGAGCTCCTCTACGCAATGCTTGTTAGATTCCTTGAGGGACCGCACTAATCTGGGTTTGATGCCGCTCATGATCAGACCATTTGGTCGCTCGACCTGACCGTTAGTTTGTGGGTGATAGACTGAAGCATAATCAAGCTTGATGCCCATGTTTTTGCACCAGAGTTTTACCTCGTCGGCCATAAAGTTCGTGCCATTATCAGTGATGATGTTGTGGGGGACACCGTAACGGTGTACGACCCAGGATATGAAGTCTATCACCGGTCCGGATTCGGCCATCTTAATAGGCTTGGATTCTATCCATTTGGTGAACTTATCCACCATGACTAGTAAGTATTTTTGCTTGTGGGTTCCTCCTTTAAGGGGTCCAACCATGTCAAGCCCCCAGACCGTGAAGGGCCAGGTCATGGGGATAGTTTGGAGGGCGGTGGGTGGCATATGGCTTTGGTTAGCAAAAGGCTGGCAACCAACGCATCGTTGGACTAAGTCCTGAGCGTCTGCCCGGGCCGTCGGCCAATAGAAGCATGTACGGAAGGCCTTGCTTACAAGGGCCCGGGCCGCCGCGTGGTGACCGCCGAGTCCAGCATGAATTTCAACCAGAAGATTCCGCCCTTCCTCTTCGAAGATGCACCTTTGAAGGACTCCGGTGGTACTTTTCTTATAAAGCTCTCTCTCATGCACTTTATAGGATTTAGATTGCCGCACTATGCAGCGTGCCTCGTTTTGGTCCGCGGGAAGTTCCTGCTTAGTTAGGTAGGCTAGGAATGGTTCTGTTCTCGGGGCGATGACTGCCATTATTATGTGGGCTGAAGATGTTATTTCGTTGGCAGAGCCTCCAAGTATGTCAGAATATTTGATGTCGGGCAGTGCGGTTGGGTCCGGGCTGTTATTTCCGGGTTGGCTTGAACAGCCTCTCCAAGAAGATGTTTGGAGGGACGGCATCGCGTTTTGCGCCGATGCGTGCCAGGACGTCTGCTGCCTGATTGTTTTCCCGGGCTGTATGGTGAAATTCGAGCCCCTCGAACCGAGCTGACATTTTTAGGATGGCATTGCGATAAGCTGCCATTTTCGGATCCTTGGCATCAAAGTCTCCTTTTATTTGGGATATCGCAAGGTTCGAATCCCCGTGCACCTCTAGGCGTTGAATGCCCATGGATACTGCCATCCGGAGACCATGTAGAAGGGCCTCATATTCGGCTGCGTTGTTGGAGTCTGTATACATTATCTGTAATATGTATTGAACTATATCTTCTGTTGGGACGTCAAAACAACGCCAGCCCCCAGACCAACCAACATTTTGGAGCCGTCAAAGTGCATAATCCAGTTTGAATATGTGTCGTACTCTTTAGGGAGTTCGGCTTCCGTCCACTCGGCGACGAAGTCGTCTAAAACTTGCGAATTAATAGCTCGCCATGGCTTGTAAGTTATGTCGAACGGCAGGAGCTCAATGGCCCATTTGGCAATCCGACCCGTCGCGTCGCGGTTGTTTATAATATCGTTAAGTGGTACTTCTGAGGCTACCGTTATCGAACACTCTTGAAAGTAGTGTCGCAGCTTCCAGGATGCCATAAATACTGCGTACGCTATCTTTTGATAATGCGGGTACCGTGACTTGCATGGAGTAAGGACAGTGGACACATAGTAAACCGGCTTTTGAAGGGGGAATTTGTGTCCGTCCGTTTCTCGTTCGACGATGAGCACTGCGCTTACTACTTGATGAGTTGCCTCAATGTATAATAGCATTGTTTGCCAATGTTTGGCGCGGCCAGGACTGGGTTTGTTGCCAATATGGCTTTTATTTTGTCGAGTCCCGTCGTGGCGGCATCCGTCCACTCGAAGTGTTCGATGCGCCGGAGGAGGCGAGAAAGGGGTAATGCCTTTTCTCCCAAGTGGGAGATGAAGCGGCTTAGAGCCGCCACACATCCGGTCAATTTTTGTATTTGTTTGAGGTCCTTTGGGATGTCCAATTGTGACAGAGCTCGGATCTTGGCTGGATTTGCTTCAATTCCTGTACCAGATACAATAAAGCCCAAGAGCTTTCCGGCTGGTACGCCGAAAACGCATTTTTCTTGGTTGAGCTTGATGTCGTATGTTCGGAGGTTATCGAATGTGAGCCTCAAGTCGTCTACTAGAGATTCGACATGCTTGGTTTTGACGACCACGTCATCTATGTATGCCTCCACTGTTTTGCCGATCTGGTTTGCCAGACATGTCTGAATCATGCGCTGATATGTTGCGCCGGCGTTTTTGAGCCCGAAGGGCATTGTGTTGAAGCAGAATGGGCCGTACGGTGTGATGAATGCCGTTGCGGCTTGGTCCGGCTCTGCCATTTTAATTTGATGGTAGCCGGAGTATGCGTCGAGGAAACACAATGAATCGTGTCCCGCGGTAGCGTCGATGATTTGATCGATGCGGGGGAGGGGGAAGGGATCCTTTGGGCAGGCCTGGTTAAGGTCCTTAAAATCGACGCACAAGCGCTAGGATTTGTCCTTCTTTGGTACCATCACCAGGTTTGCTAGCCAGTCCAGATGTTTTATGTCTCTGATGAATCCGGCCTCCAATAGCTTGGCTAGTTCCTCTCCCATGGCTTGTCTCTTAGGTTCGGAGAAACGCCGAAGAGCCTGCTTGACTGGCTTGAATCCTTTTAGGATATTTAGGCTGTGCTCGACCAGCCTACGTGGGATTCCTAGCATGTCTGAAGGGTGCCAGGCAAAAATGTCCCAGTTCTCGTGTAGGAACTCTCGTAGTGTGGCGTCGACATCAGGGTTTAATTGTGCCCCGATGGAAGCTGTTTTTGTAGGGTCCGTTGGATGGACTTGGAATTTGACTATTTCGTCCGTCGGTTTAAAGGAGGTGGACTTGGATCTTTTATCGAGTATCACGTCGTCCGTGTTCACTATGGAGTGCAGCGCAGTCAGTTCCTCGGCCGCTAGGGCTTTGGATAGTGCCTTGAGGGTCAGTGCGACTATCTTATTTTCGGCACGGAGTGCTATGTCTGGATCACTAGCAAGAGTGATGATTCCGTTGGGCCCGGGCATTTTGAGCTTCATGTACCTGTAATGGGGTATGGCTTGGAAGATTGTAAAAGCCTCCCACCCTAGTAGAGCGTGGTATCGGCTACTGAATGGGGCCACTTGGAATGTGACCTCTTCGGACCTGTAATTATCCGGCATGCCGAACACCACATCTAGTGTGATTTTTCCTGTACAACGCGCTTCCTGACTGGGGATTATTCCTCTAAAGGTTGTGCTGCTTCGCTCGATGCGGTTCCAGTCTATTTCCATTTTTCGAAGAGTTTCCTCATAAATGCGGTTCCACTGGGGATTATTCATCTAGTGTGATTTTATCGAGTTTTGTGAGTCGAAAGCCGTCCACTATTGGACTGAGAACCAATGCGGCTGGTGCTCGGGCTGTTTGGAATTTAGGTTCGTGACTGGCATTAAAAGTAATAGCCGTGTCACTCCACGGTTTATTGTTGCCACGTGGTAGACCTCGGCAAGGCTGCAGAGTGTTCATTTTCGCATGTTATTCGATGCGAAAGTCTCGAAGACTGTTAATAACGTACTGGTATCCCTGGGCTGGTGCTCTGTGGCTTCTGGGGTTAGAATATCTTCGCCACTTTTGGCCACCTGCCGGAGTATCCAACATGCTCTAAGGCTATGAGTTGGTGTGGCGCCCTCTGCACTGTGAATTTTACAGGGTCCATTGAGCCATCCCTCCAGTACAGTTCCATGCCCTGTAGAGGGTTTTTGCTTTTTGTTGTTTAACCCGGGTGTCTGGCGATAATGCACCCTTTTATTTCAGACTGGGTTTGTATTCAGGGCCGGATTATCCCAAAATTTTATTTTGGTTTTCCAGGCATTTTCCATCGCACAGTACTTTCATACAATGGACACCAAGTCGGCAAAGCGTGTAATTTTGCGGCAACTTATGGCGTTGAGGATTCCCTTGTCCGTGCAATTATTGCAGAAGAATGAAATTGCGTCTTCCTTGCGGCAGTCCTTTATGCTGTTCATGACCAGGAGGAATCTAGCCCAGTAATGGTGTACTGTTTCTTCGGGCTCTTGCCTAATTTGGGATAGATCGCTTATGTTTGGGTGGGTGGGTGGAATTGAATCCGAATCCTCACCCAATCTGAGATTTAGGGGCCAAGGAGTTTCTGAACTCGGAAGTTTGGATTCTTGGATGTTTTCCAATGAATCTAGCCCGCTGCCTGACTCTAGGTTCAGGTCTTGAGCGACGTCCTCCCCTCCGCGGGTATCTGACTTGGAGGGATCGGGAATCCAGACATAGCTAGTCCTTATGATAGATAAAGGGTTGCCGCATTGTTCCTCCACCACTGCAACATGATGGGTGACCTAGGGAGAGTTGATCTCTCTCAGATCAGGTTTAGGCCCAATCTGATCGTAGTCTGTAGCGACTCCCAGGGCGGCGATGCGATCCAAGAGCTCGTTTAGGGAAGAGAGCTCCATCGGATCTAACTGCTCGGCGAGTTCCGAGTTGACGTGAAGATTGCTTTCAATGACCCGAGAAGTCATCGTCGGCGCAGCGGCCGAATAGGTGGTCATAAGAAAACCACCTAGCCAAAGAGTTTGGCCGACAGCCAAAGCTCCCTTGGCAACAATGCCGTCTTTAAAGAAGGGATGAGGCATCCTTCCTGATGGCGACGGCACAGCGGAACTCTCAATGAAAGCACCAATGTCGGTGTCAAAACCGGCGGATCTCGTGTAGGGGGTCCCGAACTGTGCGTCTTGGCTGGATGGTAATAGGAGGCAGGGGACACAATGTTTTACCCAGGTTCGGGCCCTCTTGATGGAGGTAAAACCCTACGTCCTGCTTGATTAATATTGATGATATGGGTAGTACAAGAGTAGATCTACCACGAGATTAGAGAGGCTAAACCCTAGAAGCTAGCCTATGGTATGATTGTATGTTGTCCTACGGACTAAAACCCTCCGGTTTATATAGACACCGGAGAGGGTTAGGGTTACACAAGGTCGGTTACAAAGGAGGAGATATCCATATCCGTATTGCCTAGCTTGCCTTCCACACCAAGTAGAGTCCTATCCGTACACGAGACAAAGTCTTCAATCTTGTATCTTCATAGTCTAATAGTCCGGCCAAAGTATAGAGTCCGGCTGTCCGGATACCCCCTAATCCAGGACTCCCTCGCTAGGAGACCACTAAAAGGAAAACACAATCGCAATGACAACGAAACAAAAAAGAGAGTGAGGATTGGTTACTGCTTTGCAAAAGTTCCTTTTTTTTTCTCTGAAGGATAATATACAACCATCACGGATCCGCTTACCTTCACTTCGTTCGGAGAGAAGAACAGTGGCAGATGCAAGTGTTGCCTTTCTTGAAGACGGTGAGGGAGAAGGGGATTCACCGAAGAGTGAAATGATGGTTGCTTCGTCCGTCAAACTTAGATTACGGGGAGGTGGGGTTTTGTGATACGACGGCTCATTACTGCCGCGCTACGACCGGGGTGACTCTCCGCCTGCATACTGCCTTCTAATTTGGTGGATGGCATTTGGGCCCGCGCACTGCATGGCCCGCATGTCGGTGAACAAAAGTATAATGGCATTCAGTAGAGGGAGACGTTGCAATGACCTAGGAGGAGCTAGAAGCGGTAGAGTGTCTCCACTGTACTAGTAGTAATTTTTTTCTGGGTAGCTGTAGAGTGTCTCCACTATACTAGTAGTAATTGTTTCTCTAGGCCCAAGACAAAACAGCCCATCCACACTAGTAAATAGTAAAATCAATTCAAAAGCCCATATATTAACTGAATTGACGGATGGGTATGTCAAAGAGCAAAAAAAGGAGTTTCAGGTGGGCAAAAGAGCTTCTGAATGTGTCGGGCTTCTATTTACAACATATTGTGGTCATAATCCAGTAAATTTTACGACCCAGGATGTTCATTCTATGGACCTGACCGATCCATTTGACTGTGACTGCCGAAAACAATGCTGGAGTTAGATGTTGTTGCCCTTTTCAATCCAGTTTTTTTGTAAACCTGATGAACAATTAACCCTCGTGCTTTTGTACAGTTTGTAAGCTGGAGTTAGATGTTCCTGCCCTTTTCAACTCGGCTGTGACTGTCATATTTTCTTTGAAACAAGGCAAATGGCTTGCCATTCATTTAATTTAGAGTGAAATATTGTAACAAATCCAAACAAAGGGAAATAACATCACACTCGCCGGCTGCTTGAGCTCACTGTGCATTACAGAAGCCAAGTGATTAGCCCCCACCAGCACCCACAAACTTATTTCGAACTAGCACATCAAATGGGCTGTAAATTTTCATAGGAAAGGCTGCATGACCGTGAAAGATTTGGAACCTGCGAGGAAATAGCCTATCCAAGGTGGTGTCGACTTACTAGCCAGTCAACAAATGATTCTGCCTACCAGCCGTTGGATTGACATCCAACATCTGTCGTGTATTTTCTATTTCTTGTCTTCTTCTTCCTCTAGCCGCCCAAACCAAACCACCCCCTAGGCTCCGCCTACACCCACCTCCCATGGATGGCTGCGCCTCCGCCGCCCTACCGTACATACCCTCCAACATTGGCTAGTCCCTCCCTCTATTCCCCCACACTCCCTGTTATTCTCCGGCGATGTCAGCCCCAACATGCACCCGCGCCCGAACCAGTCAACCCTCGTACTCCCGTCCGCCTGCGACTGGACCGGCGTATCTTCAACGGTT
Source organism: Triticum monococcum (assembly GCA_034509565.1). Lineage (NCBI taxonomy): Eukaryota > Viridiplantae > Streptophyta > Magnoliopsida > Poales > Poaceae > Triticum > Triticum monococcum. Next base: position 346,408,414 of record CM067847.1, read on the forward strand.
CTTGTTCATTCCGTCCGAGGCCTCGCCGTCGTCCTTCGGCTTGCGGCCTTGGTTCGCTCGCCGTGCGCGGTGCGCCGCCCTCTTGCATTGTCAACGTCGTCAACAACCGAGAGGAACAAGGAGATGACTGTACGTGGAGAGGATGACAGTAGGGACCCACCAGCGTCATGGCAGTACGCAAGCAAGTGCCTCTATAGTACAAGCCCAAAAATATGGTTCCTCCTAATGGTTGGACATCTGGGGCTCACTTCATTGTCAACGTAGTCAATACACGAGAGAATTACACTACGAGCGGCTGACACCAGGGACCCAGCAAGTCGCACATTTTTTTGAGGAACAAGCAATTGTTATTTATACTAGTTTTAGCGACGGATCAGGCTAACAACGGGGCTGTGCGGGGGCTGTGGCCCGTCTAGCCAGGGTTTTATTTATGTTTACCACGTCATGAGCCCAGTTGTGTTTTTTTCTTGCTGAAAATGGCTAGCCCAGTTCTATTTTTTTAAGAAATACCCAAACAAGGCCTACTTGCTTTATCGGCCCTCTTGGGCTACAAATCTTTCAAGACGAGGAGAGTTTCATTCGGTTTGCCCAGAAATGGGCTGTACATTTTTAAAACACATCAAACCGGGAATTAGTTTCAATTTTTTTCATTACAAGATCTTAAATCCCATTGATTTTTATGCGTGGACAATTATTTGGATTTTATACTTGAATACATTATTTTTCAAAATAGTTTGAATGTGAATTGATATTTCTGGATCAAAAACAGTTGACCGCACCGAAATATGCAAAATTTCGTATACTTTTTAACCGTGGCCAAAATATGGGGTGTAATGCTAACAAAAAGAAGATGGGCTCCAAAAAAATTCTTAAGAATTAGCAAATGGGCTGTACATTATTAGAAAGAATGGCAGATGGGTTGTATGCTGTTTTCCACAGATTTGAGGCTGACTTGTGCGCCTACTACAGGTTGACGTGTATGCTGACATAAAAAAGGTTGACGCACATGCAACGCCCTATCAACTTAGTCAACACACGAGAGCAGTGACTGTTGGATGTCCATCCAACGGCCGTCGTGCTTCTTCAATCTCTGCTTTTCATGCTCCAGCCGCTCAACCAAGCACCGGGGGGACTGCCTGCTCCCTCCTCCCACGACCGGCTATCCTGCAGCACAGGCCTCACGGCCCCATCGTACTCCCATCGCTGGCCTAGCCATCCCTCTACTCACCCACACATGCTGTTATTCTCCGGCGACGGCAGACGAACCAGTAAACCCTCGTACTCCTCCATGTGAGAAACAAGTGCCGAGTATTCCCTGGCTCCGTGTCGTTCCATTCCTAGGCCTCGCTGTCGTCCACGGCCCTGGTGCTCTTGGCGCGGCCTGGTCAACATGGTCAATGAACGACATCCATTGGAAGTGGACTGTACGTGGAGAGGCTGACAGCTGGGTCCACGGCCGCACGCAAGGAAATGCCTCCTTATTACGCGCAAAATAATGATTCCTCCACCTGACAGCTAGGACCCATAGGAAGGGCCTCTGTATTTCGCGAAAAAACGTTCCCCCCGCTGACAGGTCGGACCCACCAGCTATATCTTCGCATGCAAGGAAGTGCGTCCTTATTACGCCCAAAAAAATGAATACCCCCTGCTAGCTGGGACCCACCATATTGTTGGGCTGACTTGTGGGCCTACTAAGTTGACGGGGACGGAGGGCTTTGTCAACTTAGTCAATACTCCATTGACCGTATGATGTCCATCCAACGGCCATAGTGCTTCTTCAACCTCTGGTCTTCTTACTCCAGCCGCCCAAAGCAGCGCCGGTCGTGCCGCCTACTGCTGCCTCCTGTGGCCGGCTGTGCTACCGCGGAGGCCTCACCGCCCCCATACTACTCCCACCACTGGCCAGGCCATCCCTCCACTCACCCACACCCCCTGTTATTATGTGGCGACGACAGCCTCACACCGCAACCAAACCGGTGAACGCTCGTACTCCTCTCCGCGTGGGCATCCACTGCCACGTCTTGCCCGGCTCCACGTCGTCCCCTTCCTAGGCCTCGCCGCCGTCCACCGCCGTGGTGCTCTCGGCGCGGCATGGTCAATGTGGTCAACGACCGACTTCCATCGGAAGAGTACTGTACGTGGAGAGGCTGACAGCTGGGTTCACGGCAGCTGCAAGGAAGTGCCTCCTTATTACGCGGAAAATATTTATTCCTCCACCTGACAGCGGGGACCCAGCGGACGGGCCACCAGTAATTTGCGAAAAAAATCGTTTCCCCCTGACTGCTGGGACCCACCGGACGGGCCACCGTATTTCGCGAAAAAAACGTTCCCCCCGCTGTCAGCTCGGACCCACCGGAAGTGCCTCCTTATTACGCACAAAAAAATGAATGCTCCCCCGGCTAGCTGGGACCCACCTTGGTGGGAGGCTGACTTGTGGGCCTACTAAGTTGACGGGGACGAAGGGCTTTGTCAACTTAGTCAATATGAATGATTCTAGCTCCAGTGACCGTACGATGTCCATCCAACGGCCATAGTGCTTCTTCAACCTCTGGTCTTCTTGCTCCAGCCGCCCAAAGCAGCGCCGGTCGTGCCGCATGCCCCTGCCTCCCGTGGTCGGCGGTGCTGCCGCAGAGGCTTCACCGCCCCCTACTATTCCCACCGCTGGCCAGGCCCTAGACGGCAACCTCACACCGCAGCCGAACCAGTGAACCCTCGTACCCCTCTCCGCGCGGGCTTCCACTGCCGCGTTTTCCCCGGCTCCGTGTCGTCCCCTTCCTAGGCCTCGCCGTCGTCCACCACCGTGGTGCTCTCCGCGCGGTGTGGTCAACATGGTCAAGGAACGACTTCCATCGGAAGAGTACTGTACATGGAGAGGCTGACAGCTGGGTCCACGGCCACAACCCAGTTTTTTTGTGATTTGCCAAGTGAGTCGCTTTGTCAGGCCTGTTGGGCTGCAAATCTTTCAAGACGAGGAGAGCTTTCATTTGGCTGGCCGACAAAATGGCCCATCAGTAGTGAGAAATGGGCTGTACATTTTTAAAACACATCAAACCAGCAATTAGTTTCAAATATCTTTTTTCTTCATTTCAAGATTTTAAATTACATTAATTTTTATGCGTGGAGAATTTGTTGGATTTTATATTGATATACATTTATTTTTAAAATCAGTTTGAATGTGAGTCGAAATTTCGGGATTAAAAACAGTTCGGACCGCACCAAAATATGCAAAATTTCGTATAATTTTTTAACTGTGGCCACAATATGGGCTGTAATGCTAACAAAAAGAATATGGGCTCCAAAAAAACCTTAATAATTAGCAAATGGGCTGTAAATTATTAGAAACAATGGCAGATGGGCTGTATGTTGTTTTCCACAAATTTGACGCTTTCCTAAAAAAAGGTTGACACACAAGCACTGACTGTTGGATGTCCATCCGAGGGCCGTCGTGCTTCTTCAATCTCTGCTCTTCCTACTCCAGCCGCTCAAACAAGCGCCGGCGGGACTGCCTGCTCCCTCCTCCCCGCGGTCGGCTATGCTGCCGCGCAGGCCTCACCGCCCCACCGTACTCCCATCGCTGGCCTAGCTATCCCTCTGCTCACCCACACCTGCTGTTATTATCCGACGACGGTAGACGAACCAGTAAACCCTCGTACAGTCGTACTCCCCTCCGCATGGGAAACAACTGCCAAGTCTTCCCTACCTCCGTGTCGTCCCCTTCCTAGGCCTCGCCGTCGTCCACCGCCGTGGTGCTCTCGGCGCGGCGTGGTCAATGTGGTCAACGACCGACTTCCATCGGAAGAGTACTATGCGTGGAGACGCTGACAGTTGGGTCCACGGCTCTAGCAAGGAAGTGCCTCCTTATTACGCGCAAAATAATTATTCCTCCACCTGACAGCGGGGACCCACCGGACAGGCCACCGTATTTCACAAAAAAAACGTTTCCCCCTGACTGCTGGGACCCACCAGCTACACCTTCGCACGCAAGGAAGTGCCTGACAGTCGGGACCCACCTGGTCGAAGCGTATGTAGCATTGTCATTCTGGTCACGAACGTGTACGTACATATATACTGGTGGATGTAGAGGTGCGCATGTGTCGTAGTAGAGGCGCGCACGTAGCATGTACACGTACGTACATCGGCCAAGGTGCAAGAAAGAAAATATGACCACGTATGTGTACATACGGGCGGGGTCTCGAACGCCTACTCGCGCATACGTACGGCCAGGGCTCGTTGAGATGGCTCGGTCGGAACGGAGAAACAGCATCGTCCTCGTGTCCATGGGGAGGCAACGGAATGCGTCGTGTTCATGGGGAGGCAACGAAATGCGTCGTGTTCATCGGGAGGTAACGGAACGCGTGGGAGCCAACCGGCTGGGTTGGAATGGAATGCGTGGTCGTGTTCATCGGGAGGGCTTGGACGGAATAGGCGATGGAAACAAGGCCTGGCGTACCGCACAACGGAGGAAACGGTCTTGTGTTCGACCGGCCACGTTCGAAACGGGATCCTGTTCATCGGGAGGGGTCTGGCATACTGCAAAACGGACGAAACGGACCTCCTACGGTCGAAACGGGGGTCCTGTTGATCGGGAGGGGTGTGGTGTATAGCAAAACGGACGAAAGGGACTTGTGTTGGAGCGCTACGGTCGAAACGGGGGTCCTGTTCATCAGGAGGGGTGTGGCGTACCGCAAAACGGGACTCCACGAGATACTGTTCATCTCCACCGTCGACCTCGTCCAGCCTCCACGGGCTACCGTCGACCTCCTCCAGCCTCCACGGGCTCCTGTTCATCCAGCCTCCACCGCGCGCTACTCCACCGGCTACTGTTCAACCACCCCTCCACGGGCACACCTCCACCGTCTACTATTCATCCAGCCCTCCACACCATGGGGTCCTGTTCAACCACCCCTCCACGGGCATCCCTCCACCGTCTACTGTTCATCCAGCCCTCCAGCACACCACGGGGTCCTGTTCATCCAGAGGCAACGCCACCACTCACTGTTCATCCACCCCCCGCCCCGCAATGCTCCCTGTTCATCCAATCGATCGGCTTCAGTTAGCAGCAGTAGCGAAGTAATCGCTCGATCGGGTTCAGTTAACAGCCATCGATCGATCGCTCGGGTTCAGTAACGCGTAGCCTGCAGTGCAATCGCTCGGGTCTAGTTAGAGCCCAACGCCTCGCTCGGGTTCAGTTAGAGCCAATGCCTCGGACACACGCGCATACGTGTACGAGAGAAACACGCATCACTCGGCCCCCGACCTCCTACCGTAACCGGGAACTCCCCAAAATTTTCCTCCCCCTTGCTTCTACCACGGTTTTTTCCGTCATGGACAGCACAAAGAATGTCATGCAGCTGCGCCTCCGGCCCGCCCAGGACGAAAAGCCCATTTTCTGTCATGATTTTTTGTCATAGAAGTAGGAGCCCACCACATCTATGGTGATACCGGGTTTTGTCACAATTATCGTCATAGAAGTGTCATATGTATGATGGGAAAAAATTTCGTTCGGCCCAAAATTTCACGGATGTGTCTTTTTTTGTAGTGCTTATAGTTTGATTGCCTAGTTCGTTGTGCTGAATACCTCCTTTGAAGGACCCAAAACTGGGATAAAGAGTGATTAGGTTTATTCCGAACACCTCAGTACTAGTTACATGGGGACAGAAGCCGATGACTGGCCAACTCTCAAATTTTATAAACGGCCGCACAGAAAGTAATATTTTGAATTAACAAGCGTTACATAGCGCACATGAACTAGTTTCATATCACATGATCAAAGAGTACATTCATTCAAATATCACATCCTTAGCACATTCATATGCCACAAGGCGAGCACCCTTCAGGACACTGTCATAATACTTTTCGGGGTGGCGATGCTCCTTGCCCTCCGGTGGCCCCTCCTTCACCAGCTTTTCGGCGTCCATCTTCGCCCAGTGCACTTTCGCCCGGGCAAAAGCCCTGCGTGCACCCTCAATGTAGGCACACCGCTTTATGACTTCATGTCGGGGGCATGCATTTACAAGCTGCCTTACCAAGCCGAAATAGCTACCGGACAGGGGCTCGCCAGGCCACATCCGGACTATGAGGCCCTTCATGGCCAGTTCGGCCGCCTTGTGAAGCTCGACTAGCTGCTTCAACTGGTCTCTCAAGGGCATCGGATGTTCGGTCCCAGTACTGAGACCAGAACAACTTCTCCGTCGAGCTCCCTTCCTCGGCCCGGTAGAACTCCGCGGCATCCAACACACTGCGGGGTAGATCTGCGAACGCTCCTGGAGAGCTCCGAATTCGGGTAAGTAAAAGGAAAGTTCCCTTCACATGCTTGCTTTGCATAAAGAATGCCTTACCCGCTGCTATCTTCCTGACCGCCTCAATTTCCTGGAGGGCCTTTTGGGCTTCAGCCTTAGCATTTTGTGCATTCTTGAGGGCCTTTGCAATCTCGGACCCTTGCATCTTAGAGTCACGCTCCAAGGACTTGTACTTCTTGACAAACTCCTGGAGCTCTTGCTGAACCTCGCCGACTCGGGCCTCTTGCTTCTCACGCTCGGCGTGCTCCTTGGCCGCTTTGCCTTCGGCCTCGGACAACGCCTTCTTCAGGGTCGCCACCTCGGTCATGGCCCCTAGCAAAATTCATGACGATCCTGTGATCTAACAACCAGTTTCCTCTTTCTTTGTCAATAAACAGACAAGGTATCACTTGCCTTTGTTCTCTTCAAGCTGCCTCTTGGTAAGGCTGAGATCTTTCTCGGACCGCTCAAGGTCCCGCTTCAGTGCGGAGACCTCCGCCGTGTGAGCGGCAGCGGCCAGCAGTGAGGCCTGCTTATTCACATAGACATATTCTGATTAGACTCCTGTGATTATTATTTGATCCTCTGTTCGGCCTTTCTTTCGAACACCGAACAGAGCATCAAGGGCTACTGTCTATGCTATAACATTTTCTCACAATTTGATTACTTACCTCAAAGCCTGTTAGGAGGCTGGCACAGGCTTTAGTCAGTCCGCTTTTGGCAGACTAAATCTTCTTGACCACCGCACTCATGATAGTGCGGTGCTCTTCGTCAATGGAAGCGCCACGAAGCGCTTCCAGCAAATTGTCAGATGCCCCTGGATGGGCAGAGGCCATCGGCACAGACTTGCTGCCCCCGGCATTAGAGCCCGTGGGAGTCTTGCCCCTCATGTGCCCAGTGTCCGGAATGTCGCCTTGGGGCGCTTCCGGAACTGTCTCCCCTTGGTTCAGTACCCTTTGAGACAGCATCTCGATGTCGTCCGTAGGGCGGGGGGAGGAGGCGATCGGGAGTGAATCGTTGTTCATCTCCGACGGGCCCAAAGACTCATCCGAAGAGGATACGTCGATACGGGCTTTGGAGGGGCTGCATGATCATGTTCGACATGATAAGATGTAATAAAATAAAACATACCAAGAGCTATTATGGTATCCGGATACTTACGACTTCGCCAGGGGCTTGTCCCCGGGCAACCACTCCTTGTCGCTAAAAGCGGCCGCCGTGGAGCAGTCCGGAAGGAGAGTCCTTCCCTTCTTGGACCCTTCAGCTTCCCCTGACGGGGGGGGGGGGGGGGGGCTTCCTTTTCTTGTCTCCTCCGGCTGGGGGGGGGACTTTCCTTTTCCTCCTCCTCGTTTTCGTGGGAGGAGGACGCCTTGGTGTTATCGGACGATGATTCCGATACGACCTTGCGCCGAAGACCTTTGCTGGTCCCCGTGGCCTTCTTCTTGGCGTTCTTCTCGGGCGCCTCATAGGGTGCCGGAACCAACATCTCCGTTAAGAGAGCACTTTCTGGATCCTCGGGTAGTGGGGCCGTACAATCGATCCGCTCCACTGTCGTGACCCATTCGTGTTAAATGGCGTGGAGGCTTAGCTCCCCCACATGATTACACTGTGGAAAGAAACATCTTATGAGATATAAGAAGCTTACCGGATTGGCAGGGCGCTTTGCGCTGAGTCCGCGATCCTCGGTGAGGGGAGGAGGTACCTCGGCGGACTTGAACATCACCCTCCAGATGTCCTGGTGTGTCGTGTTGAAGAGCTCTCGCAGCGTCTGGTGCTTGACCGGGTCGAACTCCCACATATTGAATGCCCGTCTTTAACATGGGAAGATCCGGCGGAAGAGAATGACCTAGACCACGTTGACAAGCTTGATTTTCGTGCTTATCATGTTTTTAACACAATTCTGGAGTCCGGTCAGCTCCACCGATGAACCCCAGGATAGGCCCTTCACTTTCCAGGAGGTGAGCCGCGTGGGGATGCCGTATCGAAATTCAGGGGCCGCTACCCAGTTGGTGTTGAAGGAAATATGCCCTAGAGGCAATAATAAAGTTATTATTTATTTCCTTGTATCATGATAAATGTTTATTATTCATGCTAGAATTGTATTAACCGGAAACATAATACATGTGTGAATACATAGACCAACAGAGTGTCACTAGTATGCCTCTACTAGACTAGCTCGTTAATCAAAGATGGTTATGTTTCCTAACCATGAACAAAGAGTTGTTATTTGATTAACGAGGTCACATCATTAGTTGAATGATCTGATTGACATGACCCATTCCATTAGCTTAGCACCCGATCGTTTAGTATGTTGCTATTGCTATCTTCATGACTTATACATGTTCCTATAACTATGAGATTATGCAACTCCCGTTTACCGGAGGAACACTTTGGGTACTACCAAACGTCACAACGTAACTGGGTGATTATAAAGGAGTACTACAGGTGTCTCCAATGGCAGATGTTGGGTTGGCGTATTTCGAGATTAGGGTTTGTCACTCCGATTGTCGGAGAGGTATCTCTGGGCCCTCTCGGTAATACACATCACATAAGCCTTGCAAGCACTGCAACTAAATAGTTAGTTGTGACATGATGTATTACGGAACGAGTAAAGAGACTTGCCGGTAACGAGATTGAACTAGGTATTGGATACCGACGATCGAATCTCGGGCAAGTAACATACCGATGACAAAGGGAACAACGTATGTTGTTATGCGGTCTGACCGATAAAAGATCTTCGTAGAATATGTAGGAGCCAATATGGGCATCCAGGTCCCGCTATTGGTTATTGACCGGAGACGTGTCTCGGTCATGTCTACATTGTTCTCGAACCGTAGGGTCCGCACGCTTAAGGTTACGATGACAGTTATTATGAGTTTATGCATTTTGATGTACCGAAGGTTGTTCGGAGTCCCGGATGAGATTACGGATATGACGAGGAGTCTCGAAATGGTCGAGACGTAAAGATTGGTATATTGGAAGCCTATGTTTGGACACCGGAAGCGTTCCGGGTGAAATCGGGATTTTACCGGATTACCGGGAGGGTTACCGGAACCCCCCGGGAGGCTAATGGGCCTATTGGGCCTTAGTGGAAAAGAGAAAAGAGGCAGCCCTCTAGCTGGCCGGCGCCCCCTAGAGTCCTATTAGGAATAGGACAAGGGGCCGGCCCCCCTTCTCTCTCTTTCTCCCCTTGAGTCCTAATTGGAATAGGATTGGGGGGGGAGTCCTACTCCCGGTGGGAGTAGGACTCCTCCTGCGCCCTCTCCCCCTAGCCGGCCGAACCCCCTCCCCCTGGCCTTTATATACGGGGGCAGGGGGCACCACAAGACACACAAGTTAATCGTTCCTTAGCCGTGTGCGGTGCCCCCTGCCACCAAATTCCACCTCGATCATACCGTTACAGTGCTTAGGCGAAGCCCTGCGTCGGTAGTACATCAAGATCGTCACCACGCCGTCGTGCTGACGGAACTCTTCCTCGACGCTTTGCTGGATCGGAGCCCGAGGAACGTCATCGAGCTAAACGTGTGCTAAGAACTCGGAGGTGCCGGAGTAACGGTGCTTGGATCGGTCGGATCGGGAAGAAGACGTACGACTACTTCCTCTATGTTGTGTGATCGCTTCCGCAGTCGGTCTGCGTTGGTACGTAGACAACACTCTCCCCTCTCGTTGCTGTGCATCACCATGATCTTGCGTGTGCGTAGGAAAATTTTTAAATTACTGCGTTACCCAACAGGTGTCACGTGGCTCGGTGATATAGGACCACCCCGATTGCCATCCCTTCACTGTCTCCACATAGGAGCCTTCAAGCCAGGTGACGTTGGGCATTTTTCCCACCATGGCGCCTCCGCACTCCGCTTGCTGGCCGACCACCACCTTCAGTTTAACATTGAAGGCCTCGCACACGACGATTAACGCTGAGATGTTGAGGATGAAATTGTGGGCCAGATCATGGAAGTCCAGCCCGTAGTAGAACATGAGCCCGCGAACAAATGGGTGGAGGGGAAATCCCAGCCCGCGGACGAAATGGGTAAGGAATACAAGCCTTTCGTGGGATTCGGGGGTAGGGACGATCTGCCTCTCGTCTGGGAGCCGGTGCGCGATGTCTGCGGCCAGGTATCCAGCTTCCCGGAGCTTCGTAATGTTCTCCTCCGTAACGGAGGAGACCATCCAGTTTCCTCCCGCTCCAGACATGTTTGGAGTGGTTTTACGGAGAAAATGCGAACTTGGGCGCTGGAGCTCGAGTGCGCAAGAATGGATGTGCAGGGAAGAAGAAGGCGTGGGTGAAAAGGAGGAGTCCTTGTCCCTTTATAAGGGCAGAAGAAGCTATGCGCCTCTCCACTTGCCTGGTAAACTCACTTATTCCCCAAGTGCCGTAATTGATGGGGCGGTTGGGTTACCCACACCCGTATTGATGAGAATCCCGTGATAAGGGGACACGATCTGTGCTTCGACAAGACGTGCCAAGAAAACCGCCTTGCAATACGTGTAGTAGCTGGTTGAGAAAAACGGTTCAAATAATGACCGGGCCATGGCATGATGTCACGTTATGAAAAGTTGTCAGTAGATTAGATTCGTGGAAATATTATACTCTCTACGGTGGTATGTGGAATTTGTTTTGTAGAGCCGGACACAATCCTTGTGTTCCAAATCTTCTATGGAGTATTCGGAGAAGGAACCCGCCTTGCAATGCCGAAGATAATCTGCGCGCCAGATTCATTGTCATTGAAGCCTGGTTCAGGGGCTACTGAGGGAGTCCTGGATTAGGGGGTCCTCGAACAGCTGGACTATATACTTTGGCCGGACTGTTTGACTATGAAGATACAAGATTGAAGACTTCGTCCCGTGTCCAGGTGGGGCTCTCCTTTGTGTGGAAGGCAAGCTTGGCAGTTTGGATATGTAGATCTCCTCCCTTGTAACCGACTCTGTGTAACCCTAGCCCCCTTCGGTGTCTATATAAACCGGAGGGTTTAGTCCGTAGGACAACAACAATCATAATCTTAGGCTAGCTTCTAGGGTTTAGCCTCTACGATCTCGTGGTAGATCAACTGTTGTAATACTAATATCATCAAGATCAATCAAGTAGGACGTAGGGTATTACCTCCATCGAGAGGGCCCGAACCTGGGTAAACATTGTGTCCCCCGCCTCCTGTTACCATACGCCTTAGACGCATAGTTTGGGACCCCTACCCGATATCCGCCGGTTATGACACCGACAGGCACACCGAAATATCTACTAATAAAAAAGTGCATGCAATTGAAGAGATTAATGTTTTGAGTGGAAAGATGGATGAACTTATGAAATTGGTTGCTAATAAGAGTGCTCCTACTGATCCTAATGATATGCCTTTGTCTACTTTGATTGAGAATAATAATGAATATATGGATGTGAATTTTGTTTGTAGGAACAATTTTGGTAACAACGCGTATAGAGGTAATTTTAATTCTAGGCAGTTTCCTAGTAATTCCTCTAATAATTATGGTAATTCCTACAACAATTCTTATGGAAATTTTAATAAGATGCCCTCTAAATTTGAGACTAGTGTTAAGGAGTTTATGAATTCGCAAGAGAATTTCAATGCTTTGCTTGAAGAAAAATTGCTTAAAGTTGATGAATTGGCTAGGAACGTTGATAGAATTTCTCTTGATGTTGATTCTTTTAAACTTAGATCTATTACACCTAAGCATGATATCAATGAGTCTCTCAAAGCCATGAGAATTTACATTGATGAGTGCAAAGAAAGAACCGCTAGGATGCCTGCTAAGAAAGATTGCTTTGTGAAAGCGTGTTCTTCTAGTTTTCATGATAATAAAGATGAAGATCTAAAAGTTATTGATGTTTCCCCTATTAAATCTTTGTTTTGCAATATGGATCTTGATAATGACGGGATTGAAGATGAGCCACCTTTACTTAGAAGGTGTTCTAAAAATTCAGAGTTTGTAGATCTTGATGCTAAAGTTGATAAAAGTGGGATTGAAGAGATTAAAAGTTTAAATAGTAATGAGCCCACTATATTGGATTTCAAGGAATTTAATTATGATAATTTCTCTTTGATAGATTGTATTTCCTTTTTGCAATCCGTTCTAAATTCTCCTCATGCTTATAGTCAAAATAAAGCTTCTACTAAACATATTGTTGATGCTTTGATGCAATCTTATGAAGAAAAAATTGAGTTGGAAGTTTCTATCCCTAGAAAACTTTATGATGAGTGGAAACCTACAATAAAAATTAAAATTAAATATCATGAGTTTTATGCTTTGTGTGATTTGGGTGCTAGTGTTTCCACGATTCCAAAAACTTTGTGTGATTTGCTAGGTTTCCGAGATTTTGATGATTGTTCTTTAAACTTGCACCTTGCAGATTCCACTATTAAGAAACCTATGGGAAGAATCAATGATGTTCTTATTTTTGCAAACAGGAACTATGTTCCCATAGATTTTATTGTTCTTGATGTAGATTGCAATCCTTCATGTCCTATTATTCTTGGTAGACCTTTCCTTAGAACGACTGGTGCAATTATTGATATGAAGGAAGGGAATATCAATTTTCAATTTTCATTAAAGAAATGCATGGAACACTTCCCTAGAAAGAAAATTAAATTACCATATGAACCTATTATGAGAGCCACTTATGGATTGCCTACCAAAGATGGCAATACCTAGATCTATCTTCGCTTTTATGCCTAGCTAGGGGCGTTAAACGATAGCGCTTGTTGGGAGGCAACCCAATTTTATTTTTATTCCATGATTTTTGCTCCTGTTTAGTAATAAATAATTTATCTAGCCTCTGTTTTGGTTGTGTTTTTTGTGTTTAATTAGTGTTTGTACCAGGTAGAACCGTTGGGAAGACTTGGGGAAAGTCTTTTTGATCTTGCTGTAAAAAACAGAAACTTTAGCGCTCACAAGAACTGCTGCCATTTTTATTTGTAAAGTGCTATTTAGTTAATTATTTTTGCATATGATTAATAGATAAATTCATCACGTCCATAAATTTATTTTATAATTTTTGGGGTTCCATAAGTTGTGTTAGCTAAAGATTACTACAGACTGTTCTGTTTTTGACAGATTCTGTTTTTCTTGTGTTGTTTGCTTATTTTGATGAATCTATGGCTAGTAAAAGAGTTTGTAAACCATAGAGAAGTTGGAGTAAAGTAGATTTAACACCAATATAAATAAATAATGAGTTCATTACAGTACCTTGAAATGGTATTTTGTTTTCTATCGCTAACGGAGCTCACGGGATTTTCTATTTTGAGTTTTGTGTTGTGAAGTTTTCAAGTTTTGGGTAAAGATTTGATGGATTATGGAACAAAGAGTGGCAAGAGCCTAAGCATTGGGATGACCATGGCACCCCAAGGTAAAATTAATGGACATCAAAAAGCCTAAGCTTGGGGATGCCCCGGAAGGCATCCCCTCTTTCGTCTTCGTCTATCGGTAACTTTACTTGGAGCTATATTTTTATTCACCACATGATATGTGTTTTGCTTGGAGCATCTTGTATTATTTGAGTCTTTGCTTTTTAGTTTACCACAATCATACTTTCTGTACACACCTTTTGAGAGATACTCACATGATTTGAAATTTATTAGAATACTCTATGTGCTTCACTTATATCTTTTGAGCTATATAGTTTTTGCTCTATTGCTTCACTTATATTTTTAGAGCACAGTGGTTGATTTGTTTCATAGAAACTATTGTTCTCTCATGCTTCACTTATATTATTTTGAGAGTCCCTTAGAACAACATGGAAATTTGCTATAATATAAAAACTTTTATAGAAGTGCATTGTGTCGGATTTCGGGTTCCGACAGACCCTTGAGGTTCGAACACTGGGGTGCGCGCGGAGATCTCTCCCCTACCAATCTACGCCTGATCCTCTCATGCGAACTAAGATGAAAATGATGAACAACACAGGAGACACGAGGTTTATACTAGTTTGGGCCACCGTTGTGGTGTAATACCCTACTCCAGTGTGTGGTGTGGTGGATTGCCTCTGGGCTGATGATGGACGGTACAAGGGAAGAACAGTCTCGCGAGGGGTGTTCTTGAGCTGGTGCGGTGTGTTCTACTTAGTCTCCACTGGGTTTTCACCCCTCTTCCCCTCCTCTTTGTGGAGGCTAGCTCTATTTATAGAGGCCCTGGGCCTCTCCCCGAATAATTGAGCGGGAAGGGCGCCAACAATTGGCCATTTTGAAGGGGAACATCTAGTACAAGTTATCCTGACCAAAGGTGCTCTTGGGCTGCCAAAAGCACTGGTGATGACGCTGTCTTGGGCTCCACAGTGACCTCCGTCCGGCCGTCTGGCTAGTCTTGGTCTCATTGCACCGGAATGGTAACCTTTGCCTGATACCTTGGCCTGTGCTTGCCCCCTTTGCACCAAAGGGGAAACAAGGACCCTGCACAGGCCGGTGCCCGCCTGGCGCCCGCCTGGCCTTGATCGTCATGGCTTGCGTCATGGGATCCTCGCGAGGTACCCTTGCGTTGATCTCTCTGCCTCCTCGCGAGCCTGCCTGATGAGGCCGCTCTGGAGGAAGCTTCCTATCGTCCGCCCCGCGAGGCTTGGCCCCTCGCGAGGGTCTTGAGCTTGGGCTGGTGAAGATGGGCCGCACTGGGCCCCCACCTGAGCCACACCGCAGGCCGCAGGCAGGCAAGTGTGGGGACCCCCGTTCCCAGAACGCCGACAGTAGCCGCCGGGCCCAAGGTGCCCGCGGGCTTGGCTTAGCAGAGAAGAGAAGGGGACATCGCGAAGCTCCTTGGGCCCTAATAGCCTGCGGCCTTGGGCACCGCGTGGCGGTTGATTGGACGTGGGCGTCTGCACTTTCCATGACGCCTCGGCAACTGCACGACTTGACAAGTCCCTGCATGGAGAGATATGGGTCATGATTACCTGAGGTCATGGTGCTCAGCGGTTGGCCTTTCCCGGTTATAAGTACGGGGCCGTGTGAGCTTCCTTAGTTCACCCCTTTCTGCTACTCCCTTCTTCTTCTTGGCCACTCGCCGTTCTCATGGCTCCGAAGAGATTCTCGGCCACAGAGAAGGGAAAGGCCCACCAGGCAGGGCCCGACTCCCCCCAGGCCAGGCGCGGCCGGGGTCGTCCTTGCAAGCATCCTGCGGTCCCTGCAGCGGCTTCCCGCGGCCACAAAGGCGGTTCCCTGCGCGGTGGCGAGCGCTCGGCTGCCGAGGGGAGGCATGTCGTGACCGCGCGGCCCCCCTGGCCGCGCTTTTGCTCGTCGGAGGTGCTGCCGGAGTTTGTCGTGTGGTCGGTGGAACCGACCAGCACTTGGCTCCAGCTCCCCCGCTTCTTTGTAGGTGAGCTGCCGGCCAGTGCCCGGTGCGGCTTCTGGCTCCAGGCGGATGGTTGCTGCAGCAGGGCCTTTTGGGCATCGCTGGAGGTCTCCCTTCCGGAAATGGGGCCCTGACTCGCGGCTGGCAAACGTTTGCCCCCGCGCGCGGCCTGGGTCAACGGTGCACCCTGCACTTCAAGTTCGATGGCGACGCCACCCTCTACGTGAGGGTGTTTAGGGAGGATGGTCGCCGCGCTGGGTGCTGCCCCGAAGATGGTGACCGCGGCCGCCTGCCCAGCCCCGGCACCGACCAGGATGAAGACAACACCAGGCGTGCCGGCGGCGGTGCTTGGGGCTCGCCAAGTTTCGACGACTCTCCCTCAGGCAACAGCTCCTCCAGCGGTGGCCGCGACCAGCCCCTGCGCTATCGCGCCCGCCTGGGTGAAGGAAGCGGGTCCACCTGCCGCCGCGCCCTGGTGAAGCGAGAGCAGGCGTCCGCCTGAACCCTAGGAGCAGCTTGAGCTTTTGTTGTAGGTTGGTGTTGGGCAGGTCGTGTCCATTTTGTTTCCTTCCTTTCCTGCGTAAGAAGAAGGTAGTACAGGGCCCCGTGGGGGCGTGTTAGAATTGTTGCTGTCAAGTGTCGCGTTGCTTTTGCCATTTCTGCGTTATGTTTCCGTGCTGCGTGTCCATGTGCGGGAGTCATTTGAGCTTGGTGGAGCTTGATGCGTCCCTCGCCTCTTGAGGCTGAGGCCTCGCCGTGCGCTGCATGCCCTGCAAGGATTAGTTAGAGGGGTAACCTTTGGTCCCGGCAGCATGGGCGATCAGTCTAGGTCCTACGTTTGTGTCGCGATGCCTGTGTGGCATGGACTAGGACGGGTGCTCCCACAGAGGACTCAGATAGGAAAGCTCCAGACGATCGGGGCAGAAGACGCTCGCGAGGGCGCCCGCGAACATCCCTCGCGAGACTTGTGCGAGAGAAAACGAGGCGAGTGGATGAAAAAGATAGAGAGTCACAAGCCAGGAACGCCAACAACTCCAATAAGACTTCAAATGGGAATAAACACGCCAACTGCAGAAAGCAAATGAAAAAGCCGCGTCCGGCACCTATTCTAGTCTTCGACGTCTTCTCACCAACGCGGAGCTAAGTGCTGCTACTGGGCGTGGGCGGGAGCCCCCGAGGCCCAAGGGCGGCACTCTGGAGACTCCGGGGCGTGTGCAGCCCCACTCATTATTACGTGAGAGTGTCACGGGCGGCGAGCTTCATAGGCGTTTGCCTTCTTCACAGGCACTGGGCCTTTCCCAAAACGCGATAGCTTCATAGGCATTGGCCTTCTTCACAGGCACCGGGCCTTTCCCAAAACGCGATAGCTTCACAGGATTGGCCTTCTTCACAGGCACCGGGCCTTTCCCAAAATGCGATAGCTTCACAGGCATTGGCCTTCTTCACAGGCACTGGGCTTTCCCAAAACACGATAGCTTCACAGGCATTGGCCTTCTTCACAGGCACCGGGCCTTTCCTAGGCGCTAGGCCTCGCTCAGGGGTAGAACCTGCGGAGATGTTGAATGTTCCATGCGTTCTGGATGGGTACTCCCTCCGGAGTCTCCAAGCGCACGGAGCCAGGCCTGGAAACATGAACAACCTTGAACGGGCCCTCCCACATGGGAGAGAGCTTGTGCAGCCCCTCCCTGGAGAGAACCCATCTGAGCACGAGATCCCCTACCTCAAGGGTCCTGGGGCGGATGTTGCGGCAGCGGTATCGTCATAGCGCCTGTTGATACCTTGCCGCTTGCAGTGCGGCTTCCCGACGGCGTTCCTCCCCCAGCACGAGATCCGTCCCCCGCATGGCGTCCTACCGAGCCTCGTTGAATGCCGGGACCCGTGCGGAGCGACATCTGACCTCGTGAGGGAGAACAACCTCTGCTCCGTAGACGAGGAAGAACGGGGTCTCGCTAGTTGGCTTGGTCGCTGTCGTGCGTATTGACCACAACACGGACTGGAGCTTGTTGTACCAGCTCCTGCCACATGCCTCCAGCTTCTTCTTGAAGGTCCTGGCCTTGAGGCCCCTCAGGACCTCGGTGTTGGCTCGTTCAGCCTGGCCATTGCTCCGAGGGTGTGCTACCGAAGCGTAGCATATCTGCGTTCCAAGGTTAGCACATTACGTTTTGAAGAGATTACTGGTGAATTGTGAACCGTTGTCAGTGATGATGCGGTTAGGCACCCCAAACCGGCTCAGGAGGCCCTTGATGAGCTTGACTGCCGAGCCTGCCAGGATTGTGCGGACAGCTTCCACCTCGGCCCACTTGGTGAACTTGTCCACAACGATGTAGAGGTAGCGATAGCCCCTGGCGCCCGAGGGAACGGGCCTAGAATGTCCACCCCCACACTGCGAACAGCCATGAGAGGGGTATGGTCTGCAGACCCCCCGCAGGCTGATGGATCTGTTTAGCATGAAACTGGCTGGCCTCGCAAGCCTTCACCAGCTCAATGGGGCGTACGTTGGGGCACACGTTGAGGTGATGCTCGATCACACCTCTCAGGACTCCTGCTAACTGATCAGGTTCCCACACGAACACCTTCTTGTTTGCGTGCAGGAATCCGATCAGGGCCTTCTCCTGTTCGGGCTCGAGGTTGGCCCCTATGGTGAAGGTGGCGCCGGTGGACCCGTCCTCGTCAACCGGTACTCGCTTGGTTTCCGCCTTGTCCTGGGTGAACAACTGCTTCTTTTTAGCCGGCGCAGCCCCCTTGGGCTCAAGGGCGTCGGTGCTAGTGGGCTGTGCCACCGAGGCCGCCTTGAAGGCGAGTTTGAGCACCTGCAGCGCATCGCTCGTGTCTCCTAGCACGGTGAGGACGCCACTGCTCCCGGGCATCTTCATGAGGTTGTACGCCGGGTGAGTTGCGGCCATGAACCGGGCCAAGGCCGGGTAGCCGAGGATGGCGTTGTAGGGGAGGCCGATGGCGGCGATGTCGAAGTCGATTAGCTCTGTGCGGAAGTTGTCATAGGTGCCGAAGGTCACTGGGAGGCGGATCTGCCCCAAGGAGGCGGTGGAACCGGCTCCGACGCCTGAGAAGGGCCTGCTGGGCTGGAGCCACTCCGGTGGCACGTGAAGGAGGCTGAAGGCCTCCACCGAGAGCACGTTGAGGCCGGCACCAGTGTCGATGAGGGTCCTGGTGACGGCCAATTGGCAGATGGTGGGGGTGCACAACACCGGGAGTGTGCCCGAACCGGAAGGGTTGAAGGGGTGATCATCCGCGCCGAAAGTCGGATCGGCATCGGGCACCGCCCAGCCCCCGGGGGCCTCTCGGCGCGTGGATGCAGCGGTGATCTGACAGGTGAATTGCTTGACGTGGTGGCTTGAGGGTGGTGCTTGGGAACCACCCAGGAGAGCCGCGACAACGGGCGGCACTGGCGCGGCAAAACGGGCGAGGAAGAGGTCGCGTAGCTCCTCCCAAGAGGTCACAGAAGCTATCGGTGGGTGGAGGAGCCACATGCGCGGGACACCGGTGAGGGCCATGGGCAACCAGTTGGCCATCACCCGTTCGTCGCCCCCGGCCTTTAGGACGGCATCCTCATACGCCAGCAGGAAAACCAGCAGGTCCGTCGCGCCGCCGTAGCGCGGTGGCATCTCGGGCTTGAACTTGCGCGGCCACTGCACTCGTCGCAAGGCGGGGGCCAAGGCCTGGAGCCCCCTGGCCCCAGCGCCGGCATCTGCTGCCGGAGTGGGCGGCGCGTTGTCCACCATGAGGACGGAACGCGGTGTTGGTGGAGAGCGGGCCGTCGGGAGGGAACTCCGGCGCACCCCTACCTGGCGCGCCAAATGTCAGATTTCGGGTTCCGGCAGACCCTTGAGGTTTGAACACTGGGGTGCGCGCGAATATCTCTCCCCTACCGATCTACGTCCGATCCTCTTGTGTGAACTAAGATGAATATGATGAACAACACAGGAGACACGAGGTTTATACTGGTTCGGGCCACCGTTGTGGTGAAATACCCTACTCCAGTGTGTGGTGTGGTGGATTGCCTCTAGGGCTGATGATGGACAGTACAAGGGAAGAACAGCCTCGCGAGGGGTGTTCTTGAGCTGGTGCGGTGTGTTCTACTTAGTCTCCACTGGGTTTTCACCTCTCTTCCCCTCCTCTTTGTGGAGGCTAGCTCTATTTATAGAGGCCCTGGGCCTCTCCCCGAATAATTGAGCGGTAAGGGCGCCAACAATTGGCCATTTTGAAGGGGAACATCTAGTACAAGTTATCCTGACCAAAGGTGGTCTTCAGCTGCCAAAAGCACTGGTGATGACGCCGTCTTGGGCTCCATGGTGACCTCCGTCTGGCCGTCCAGTTGGTCTTGGTCTTGTTGCACTGGAATGGTAACCTTTGCCTGTGCTTGCCCCCTTTGCACCAAAGGGGAAACAAGGACCCTGCGCAGGCCGGCGCCCGCCTGGCCTTGATCGTCATGGCTTGCGTCATGGTATCCTCGCGAGGTACCCTTGCATTGATCTCTCCGCCTCCTCGCGAGCCTGCCTGATGAGGCAGCTCTTGAGGAAGCTTCCTGTCGTCCGTCCTGCGAGGCTTGGCCCCTCGCGAGGGTCTTGAGCTTGGGCTGGTGAAGATGGGCCGCACTAGGCCCCCACCCGAGCCACGCCGCAGGCCGCAGGCAGGCAAGTCTGGGGACCCCCGTTCCCAGAACGCCGACACATTGAATACTATGAGAAGTTTGATACTTGATAATTGTTTTGAGATATGGAGATGGTGATATTAGAGTCATGCTAGTTGAGTAGTTGTGAATTTGAGAAATACCTGTGTTGAAGTTTGTGATTCCCATAGCATGCACGTATGGTGAACCGTTATGTGATGAAGTCGGAGCATGATTTATTTATTGATTGTCTTCCTTATGAGTGGCGGTCGGGGACGAGCGACGGTCTTTTCCTACCAATCGATCCCCCTAGGAGCATGCGCGTAATAGTTTGTTTCGATAACTAATAGAATTTTGCAATAAGTATGTGAGTTCTTTAAGACTAATGTTGAGTCCATGGACTATACGCACTCTCACACTTCCACCATTGCTAGCCTCTCTAGTATCGTGCAACTTTCGCCGGTACCATAAACCCACCATATACCTTCCTCGAAATAGCCACCATACCTACCTATTGTGGCATTTCCATAGCCATTCCGAGATATATTTCCATGCAACTTTCCATCGTTCTATTATTATGACACGCTTCATCATTGCCATATTGCTTGCATGATCATGTAGTTGACATCGTATTTGTGGCAAAGCCACCATTCATAATTCTTCATACATGTCACTCATGCATCATTGCACATCCCGGTACACCGCTGGAGGCATTCACATAGAGTCATATTTTGTTCTAAGTATCGAGTTGTAATTCTTGAGTTGTAAGTAAATAAAGTGTGACGATCATCATTATAAGAGCATTGTCCCAGTGAGGAAAGGATGATGGAGACTATGATCCCCCCACAAGTCGGGATGAGACTCCGGACGAAGAAAAAGAGAAAGGTCATAAAAAAATAAGAATGCCCAAAAAAATGAGAGAAAAAGAGAGAAGGGACAATTCTACTATCCTTTTCCACACTTGTGCTTCAAAGTAGCACCATGATCTTCATGATAGAGTCTTCTATGATATCACGTTCATACACTAGTGGGAATCTTTCATTATAAAACTTGGCTTGTATATTCCAATGATGGGCTTCCTCAAAATGCCCTAGGTCTTCATGAGCAAGCAAGTTGGATGCACACCCACTTAGTTTCTTTTGTTGAGCTTTCATATACTTATAGCTCTAGTGCATCCGTTGCATGGCAATCCCTACTCACTCACATTGCTATCAATTGATGGGCATCTCCATAGCCCATTGATACGCCTAGTTGATGTGACACTATCTTCTCCTTTTTGTCTTCTCCACAACCACCATTCTATTCCACCATAGTGCTATATCCATGGCTCACGCTCATATATTGCGTGAATATTGAAAAAGTTTGAGAACATCAAAAGTATGAAACAATTGCTTGGCTTGTCATCGGGGTTGTTCATGATTTAAATATTTTGTGTGGTGAAGATAGAGCATAGCCAGACTATATGATTTTGTAGGGATAACTTTCTTTGGCCATGTTATTTTGAGAAGACATGATTGCTTAGTTAGTATGCTTGAAGTATTATTATTTTTATGTCAATATTCATGCCACAATAAAGAAAAATTACATTGAGAAATATGTTAGAAAGCATTCCACATCAAAAAAACTATTCTTTTATCATTTACCTCCTCGAGGACGAGCAGGAATTAAGGTTGGGGATGCTTGATACGTCTCCAACGTATCTATAATTTTTGATTGCTCCATGCTATTATATTATCTATTTTGGATGTCAATGGGCTTTATTTTACACTTTTATATCATTTTTGGGACTAACCTACTAAGTGGAGGCCCAACCCAAATTGTTGTTTTTTTGCCTATTTTAGGGTTCCGAAGAAAAGGAATATCAAACGGAGTCCAAACGGAATGAAAACTTCGGGAACGTGATTTTCTCAACAAACGTGATCCAGGAGACTTGGAGTGGGCGTCAAGAAACAACGGAGGAAGACACGAGGCAGGGGGGCGCGCCTACCCCCCTAGGCGTGCCCTCTACCCTCGTGGGCCCTCCATTGCTCCACCGACGTACTTCTTCCTCCTATATATATCCATGTACACCCCAAACATCCAGGAGCACCACAAAAACCTAATTCCACCACCGCAACCTTCTGTACCCGAGATATCCCATCTCGGGGCCTTTTCCAGAGCTCCGCCGGAGGGGGCATTGATGATGGAGGGCTTCTACATCAACTCCATGTCATCTCCGGTGATGTCTGAGTAGTTTACTTCAGACCTACGGGTCCATAGTTATTAGCTAGATGGCTTCTTCTCTCTCTTTGGATCTCAATACAAAATTCTCCTCGATTCTCTTGGAGATTTATTCAATGTAATCTTGTTTTGTGGTGTGTTTGTCGAGATCCGATGAATTGTGGGTTTATGATCCAGATTATCTATGAACAATATGTGATTCTCCTCTGAATTTTTTTATGTATGATTGGTTTATCTTTGCAAGTCTCTTTGAATTATCAGTTTGGTTTGGCCTACTAGATTGATCTATCTTGCAATGGGAGAAGTGCTTAGCTTTGGGTTCAATCTTGCGGTGCTCGATCCCAGTGACACAAAGGGAACCGACACGTATTGTAGTGTTGCCATCGGGGATAAAAAGATGTGGTTTATATCATATTGCATGAGTTTATCCCTCTACATCATGTCATCTTCCTTAAGCATTACTCCGTTCTTTTGAACTTAATACTCTAGATGCATGCTAGATAGCGGTTGATGTGTGGAGTAATAGTAGTTGATGCAGAATCGTTTCGGTCTACTTGCCGCAGACGTGATGCCTATATACATGATCATACCTAGATATTCTCATAACTATGCTCAATTCTACCAATTGCTTGACTGTAATTCATTTACCCACCGTAATACTTATGCTCTTGAGAGAAGCCACTAGTGAAACCTATGGCCCTCGGGTCTATCTTCCATCATATTAATCTTCCAACACTTAGTTATTTCCTTTGCCGTTTATTTTACTTTGCATCTTTATTTCTCTTTATCATAAAAATACCAAAAATATTATATTATCATATCTATCAGATCTCACTCTCGTAAGTGACCGTGAAGGGCTTGGCAACCCCTTTATCACGTTGGTTGCGAGGTTCTTATTTGTTTGTGTAGGTGCGTGGGACTTGAGCGTGATCTCCTACTGGATTGATACCTTGGTTCTCAAAAACTTAGGGAAATACTTACGCTACTTTGCTGCATCACCCTTCATTTGTGTGGTGAATTGTTACTTATTCATGAGAAGTATATGATAGAAGTCTATGATAAAAGTTCTATGATAAAAGTCTATGATAAAAGTACTATGATAAAAGTCTGATGTTCAATTTTGTTGCTGTTATAATAATCTACATGATGCTTCCATGTCTGTATTTTATTTTTATCGACACCTCTCTCTCAAAGCATGTGGACATGTTTTTTGATTTCTGTTTTCGCCTGAGGACAAGTGAGGTCTAAGCTTGGCGGAGTTGATACGTCCATTTTGCATCATGTTTTCTTACTGTTATTTATATTTTTTATCCATAATCATGCTTTTTGGAGTAATTCTAATGCCTTTTCAATGCAAGGTATACACAAAGAGGGAGAATTCGGGCAACTAGAAATCTGGACCTGGAAAAGCTACATGAGGCCACCTATTCTGCACAAACCCAAACAAGCTGAAACATCATGGAGATTTTTTATCAAATATTTGAGGAATATCGGAGCAAATAACTACCAAAGGGGCCCCACCTGGTGGGCACAACCCACCTAGGCGCGCCAGGGAACCTAGGCGCGCCCTGGTGGGTTGTGCGCACCCAGGCCCACCTATGGTGCCCATCTTTTGGTATATAGGTCGTTTTGACCTAGAAAAAAAATAAGGAGAGGACTTTCAGGACGGAGCACCGCCGTCTCAAGGCGGAAGTTGGGCAGGAGCACTTTTGCCCTCTGGCAGAGCGATTCCGCCAGGGGAACTTCCCTCCCGGAGGGGGAAATCATCGTCATCATCATCACCAACAACTCTCCCATCTTGGGGAGGGCAATCTCCATCAACATCTTCAACAACACCATCTCCTCTCAAACCTTAGTTCATCTCTAGTGTTCAATCTTTTTACCGGAACTATAGATTGGTGCTTTTGGGTGACTAGTAGTGTTGATTAGATCTTGTAGTTGATTACTATATGGTTTATTTGGTGGAAGATTATATGTTTAGATCCAATATGCTATTTAATACCCCTCTGATCATGAGAATGTTTATCATTTGTGAGTAGTTACTTTTGTTCTTGAGGTCACGGGAGAAATCATGTTGCAAGTAATCATATGAACTTGATATGTGTTCGATATTTTGATAGTATGTATGTTGTGATTCCCTTAGTGGTGTCATGTGAACATCAACTACATGACACTTCACCATATTTGGGCCTAAGGGACTGCATTATGGAGTAGCAATTAGATGATGGTTTGCGAGAGTGACAGAAGCTTAAACCTCAGTTTATGCGCTATTCCTTAAGGGGCCGATTGGATCCAAAAGTTTAATGCTATGTTTACAATTTATTCTTAATACTTTTCTCGTAGTTGCAGATGCTTGCGGGAGGGTTAATCATAAGTAGGAGGCTTGTTCAAGTAAGAACATCACCTAAGCACCAGTCCACCCACATATCAAATTATCAATGTACCAAACACGAATTAAGCCAACATGATGAAAGTGACAAGATGAAAATCCCGTGCGCTTTGCTTATTATAAGAGACCATTTTGCCCTGTCCTTTGCCTCAAAAGGATTGGGCTACCTGGCTGCACTTTTGCTACTATTATCGTTATTTGCTCGTTCCGAATTACCTTGCTATCAAACTACTCTGCTACTTACAATTTTAGCACTTGCAGACATTACCTTGCTGAAAACCACTTGTCATTTCCTTTTGCTCCTCATTGGGTTCGACACTCGTACTTACTGAAAGGAGCTACAATTGATCCCCTATACTTGTGGGTCATTAGTCTACTTTAAACCTGTCATTTGCCACTTTTGCATCTAACTCTTGTGTTGCAATCTTCAGTTCTAGCTCTTGGATGCATTGCTATAATGTCTGCTACTTGTGAGCTGTGTAGGGATTTTCCCCGAAGAGGAAGCACTACCAGGGAAAAGCCTAGCAGTAGCGCGGTGTCGTGGGTGGACACGATCGCCTATGGGGCCACGGGCCCCTTTGTGGTTCGGCAGGGGGGAGATCACGTTGCACAAAGAGCGAAGGCCATGAAGCAGCACGACGACGAGACTCTAGTTGTTTTTACCCAGGTTCGGGCTGCTGATAAGCGTAAAACCCTACTCCTGCTTTGGTGGATTGGATAGAGGAACTCGATGACACACAGTGCTCAAACCCGGCAAGGTGGCGTCGGGGGAGCTGTTACGCGAGTACAAGTGTGACAGGGTTTGAATCCTTCTCTAGGTTGCCTTGGACCTCCTTTTATAGCCCAAGGGGTAACCACAGTGGAAAAACAGACATTATCTTGTGATTAGATAGCCAACAGTGCTATCATACCTAACTCTAGAATTTAGGACAAAATGCCATAAATGCTACCTGAGGTGGCGTGCGGGGGTGCATCCCCAGCAAGCTTATATCGCCGCTTAGCTAGCTTCTTCTTATCATCTTGATACGCTCTTAGACGGGTGTCAAATGGGTGTGATCTATCTTCCAGCAAACCGCGACATGCTTAGTGAGAGCCACTTAGCTGCCTGGAGGCTTGACACTGCATCGATAAGTGACTGACGTCGTGATGCGGTGGTAACTGGCTTGTGCCTGCCGGGGGGGGGGGGGGGGCTTGCCGGGCCTTCTTGGAGGGGTACGCTCTTAGATTTTCGGTCGCCCCAATGATGCGGCTGGCGCGGTTTGGTTTTGCTCTTGTTTGCTATATCGACTTTGTCGGCCTCTCCTGGCCAGCAAAGGACACTTCTCTTGGAATCTTTGCCTTGTATATTTGGCTTGGTCTTCTTGATACGCTCCTTGATCTAACGAAGAGCGGTTTCTCTGGCTCGGCCTTGTGTTAGCTTGACTTGAGCTCGTACTGACGGGGTCAGCTATATTCTATTCCCCCGGCAAGCCCTGGCCATCGGGGTGGAGGCTTTTTGTCCGTGCACAAGTCAGGGGAAATAAACACCCTTGTTTGTGTACCCCAACAGAAGCCCCGGGTGAAAGGACCGAGAAGAGGTGTCTAGAGGGGGGCTAATTATACCCTCAACAAGCAGAAGTAGCAGGTTTTAAGTTCTTCAAGTTGTGGTAGAGGTTTAGCACAAGTTTAAGCATTCATAATACATTTCAAGCAATCATGGAAAGAGTATGAGCAGCAGAAAGAGTAAAGCATGCTATTTGCAAGAAAGTAAAGGGATGGGATTGGAGTGTGCAAATGCAATGAAGACACAAAGATTTTTGGTGTGGTTTTGATAGGTGGTGCTATCGTATGTCCACGTTGGTGGAGACTTCAACCCACGAAGGGTAACGGTTGTGCGAGTCCACGAAGGGCTCCACCCACGAAGGGTCCATGAAGAAGCAACCTTGTCTATCCCACCATGGCCATTGCCCACGAAGGACTTGCCTCACTTGGGTAGATCTTCACGAAGTAGGCGATCTCCTTGGCCTTACAAACTCCTTGGTTCAACTCCACAATCTTGTCGGAGGCTCCCAAGTGACACCTAAGCAATCTAGGAGACACCACTCTCCAAAATGTAATAGATGGTGTGATGATGATGCACTCCTTGCTCTTGTGCTTCAAATGATAGTCTCCCCAACACTCAACTCTCTCTCACAGATTTGGATTTGGTGGAAAGATGATTTAAGTGGAAAGCAACTTGGGGAAGGCTAGAGATCAAGATTCTTGTGGTTGGATTGTAATGTCTTGGTCTCAACACATTAGTAGGTGGTTCTCTCTCAGAAATTGAGTAGTGGAAGTGTAGGCATGTTCTGATGGCTCTCTCTTTAATAGAGAAGGGGGTGGAGGGGTATATATAGCCTCCACACAAAATCCAACCGTTACAGACAATTGACCCAACTCGGTCAGACCGAATAGAAGAACTCGGTGAGACCGAATCAATTCAAAATGTGAATGTTAGGAATCTCGGTGAGACTGACATGATCAACTCGGTGGGACCGATGTGCTAGGATTAGGGCAAAACCTCATCTCGGTGTGACAGATTGCATGAACTCGGTGAGAAGGATTTCAGCAACGAGCAAACAGAGAGTTGGTGAGGCAAACTCGATGGGACCAATTGCATATTCCGGTGAGACTGAAATAATTGCAATAGGCAACAGAGAGTTTGCAAGGCCATCTCGGTGTGACCGCGATCCCGATCGGTGAGACCGAATTGATTTGGGTTTCTGGCAGTGGCTATGTCAAGGGAACTCGGTTGCGCTGGGTAGATTAAATCGGTGGGGACGAGTTTGACTTTAGGTTTTGGACATATTTGGAAATGAGAAAGTAGTTGAGGGCTTTGGAGCATATTACTAAGCACTTTGAGCAAGTAGACCATTAAGCAACACCTCATCCCCTTTTAATAGTATTGGCTTTTCGTATGGACTCAATGTGATATTGGATCACTAAAATAGAAAATGAAGAGCCTTGAGCTTTACCCAATCTTTGTCCTTAGCATTTTGAAGGGGTTCCACATCCTCTTGTCC
The DNA here is from genome assembly GCA_034509565.1 of Triticum monococcum. Classification (NCBI taxonomy): domain Eukaryota; kingdom Viridiplantae; phylum Streptophyta; class Magnoliopsida; order Poales; family Poaceae; genus Triticum; species Triticum monococcum. The sequence continues at coordinate 346,436,251 of CM067847.1, forward strand.
ATGCCACGCCATTGTTGAACTTACCTGAAATATACTAGATAAAAGTATTAGTCCAACAATAGATATGTTGACATTAATTACCAAAATCACCCAGGGAGCACTTGTGCTTTCATCGGGCCTGAGGCAAATGTGTCGCTGGGCATCGTTGGGTTAGGTTGCAAATAGTGCATGGACACGTGTCGAAGGAATGTTTTCCATGCAGTTTTTGTCATGAAGACCCGTCAATCCTATGTCTACTCCACATAATTATCGCATGTCGTGGAACAGTAGCCGTTAGTGAGTAAGGCACCTGCAAAAACAACATCTTCCCGAAAAAGTAGTGAAGTGCCAGCCCCCGTGCATTTTCCCAATAAAAAGGCAACGCGAAGGGGTGTTGCTCATTCGCATCCGCTTCTTCTCCCTTCATCTTCTTCCTCAAGATAAGAAACCGCTTTCGCTGCCATTATCCGCCCCTGGAAACTTTGCTAGATCCTTCGCTTTTCCTTTGAGTCCAAGAGATGGGGCGAAAGGCGAGCGCCGTTGCTACCTCTTGAGCAATGCATTGGTTTTCCCTTGAAGAGGAAAGGGTGATGCAGCAAAGTAGCGTAAGTATTTCCCTCAGTTTTTGAGAACCAAGGTATCTATTCAGTAGGAGACTACACACAAGTCACCTTGAACCTACACAAACAAATAAGAACCTCGCAACCAACGCGATAAAGGGGTTGTCAATCTGTAATGCCCTCGATGCGGCTATATCTCCCACGTGTCGAAGCACGACTTAGAGGCATAACCGCATTGAAAGCAATGTCCCAAGTGAGGTAATCTTCGCAAACAACCCATGTAATACAATAAGGGAAAAGATACATAGTTGTCTTACAATCGCCACTTCACACAAATACATGAATAAAGCATTACATCATCCAAATGCAATCAGGGCCCGACTACGGAGCCAAAATAAAAGAAGACTACCCCAAATGCTACACAGATCCCTGATCGACCCCAACTGGGCTCCACTACTGATCAACTAGAACGAAACAAGACAAAGGGCAAGATCTTCATCGAGCTACTCCTTGAGCTTGGTTGCGTCATCTGCACGGTTCAATGGCACCTGGAAGCTAGTTTTGGAAGTATCTGTGAGTCACGGGGACTCAGCAATCTCACACCCTCGCGATCAAGACTATTTAAGCTTATGGGTAAGGTAAAAAGTATGAGGTGGAGCTGCAGCAAGCGACTAGCATATATGGTGGCTAACATACGCAAATGAGAGCGAGAAGAAAAGGCAAAGCACGGTCGATAAAAGTATGATCAAGAAGTGATCCTAGAACAACCTACGTCAAGCATAACTCCAACACCGTGTTCACTTCTTGGACTCCGCCGAGAAGAGACCATCACGGTTACACACGCGGTTGATGTATTTTAATTAAGGTCAACTTCAGGTTTTCTACAACCAGACATTAACAAAGTCCCATTTGCCCATAACAGCGGGCACGGCTTTCGAAAGTTCAAATCCCTGCAGGTGTGTCCCAACTTAGCCCATCACAAGCTCTCACGGTCAATGAAGGATATTCCTTCTAGCGGGAAGACCCGATCAGGCTCGGAATCCCGGTTACAAGACATTTCGACAGGTAAAACAAGACCAGCAAGACCGCCCGATGCGCCGACATCCTGATAAGAGCTGCACATATCTCGTTCTCAGGGCAACACCGGATGAGCTCTCCGTACAACTAAAATCAGCCTTCAAGTTTCCTTGAGGTGGCACTGCAAAGGACTCTAGTTTGGACCAACACTTAGACAAGCACTAGCCTGGGGGGTTAAAATAAAGATGACCCTCGGGATGCGCGACTCCCAAGGGAAAAAGGTTAGGTGGCGAATGGTAAAACCAAGGTTGGGCCTTACTGGAGGAGTTTTATTCAAGGTGAACTATCAAGGGGTTCCCATTATAATCCAACCACGTAAGGAACGCAAAATCCGGGAACATAACACCGATATGACCGAAACTAGGGCGGCAAGAGTGGAACAAAACACCAGGCATAAGGCCGAGCCTTCCACCCTTTACCAAGTATATAGATGCATTAATTAAATAAGATATATAGTGATATCCCAACAAGTAAACATGTTCCAACAAGGAACAAAATAACCATGTACCAACAAGGTACAAACTTCATCTTCATCTGCAACTAAGAACGCTATAACAGGGGCTGAGCAAAGCGGTAACATAGCCAAACAACGGTTTGCTAGGACAAGGTGGGTTAGAGGCTTGGTTCACAATATGGGAGGCATGATAAGTAAGTGGTAGGTATCGCAGCATAGGCATAGCAAAAGAGCGAGCAACTAAGCAAGCAAAGATAGAAGTGATTTCGAGGGTATGGTCATCTTGCCTGAAATCCCGCAAGGAAGAAGAACGAGTCCATGAAGAAGATAAACGGACGTAGTCGAACGGATCCTCACACACACGACGTTATCGGAACCAACCCGAAGAAGCAACACCAAAAAGAAGCAAACAACATAGTAAACAACCAACACATCAACATGGCATGATGCACAATCGAGTATGATGCATGTCCGGTTTAATGAAGCATGGCATGGCAAAGTGCACAAACAATACTAAAAATTAAGTGGAGCTCATTATGCAACGGAGTTACATATTGAAGAAAACACCACATGACTTATTTAGTTCTCTCTCGTTTATGTACCCAACAAGATTAAATGTTGTTAGCATGGCAAGAGGGTGAAGCAAATGAAAACTACCTAACTAGGCAAGTTTAAATGAGGCCGAAACAACAAGCAACAAGTCCGGAAAAATCCTCATGTGCATATTTTGGTTGTGGTACTAATCTGCCGTAAACACAATTTTAGAGTTATTAAACATGCAAAGTAAAGCCACCATGTTAAACTAGGCAAAATTCTACCCCATTTACATATAAAGTTTGTTAGGTTTGGAGCTACAGTTATTTAGTTATGAAATAAATCATTTTAGCAAGTTAATTAAGCAAGTTTAAACAAACAACAATTTAATCATTTTAAACATAGATGGAAGTTGAAAATTATTAATCTACACAAAATTCTAAGCAAGTTTCATATATTTATTTTTACATGTGATGCACGGTTTTTGAGTTTTAATATGCATGGAGCTTGGGGGGTTTTCTATAAAACTGCAGTCTCCGGATAAATACTAAAACGTTCAGAACTGGAAAAAAACGATGCGGGCCGAAACTAGCCGGGCCAAAGTTCTTAGAGGGGTGGCCTCTCACATTGGGGCATAGGCCTTGCAGGAAGAGTGCAGCCCACACGAGTAGCGAGGCCGCTTGGTCCAAAACGGAGGGAGTCAATGCAGGCACGGCTCGCTCGTCTTTAGCGCACAGGAAGCAGGGGCGCGGCGGCTGGGAGCAAAACTCCGACGAGCGGGGCAAACGGGCGGCGAGGCGAGGGACTGCGGCAGGCGACAATGCATCTTGGGCGGCGGAGCTTGTCGCGGAGGGGCGACGCGGCGACTCGTGGTGGTCAACACGCTGGAGCGGGACGAGGCGCGTCCCTCATCTCCTGGACGAAGCAGAGGAGGAGGCGCGTATGGACGGCGCTAGCATGGGATCCGGGTCGGGAAAGGTCGTGGCTGGAGGAGTCCGGCCGGACCTGGAGGAAGCCGTCGAAGAGCTTGGCTCCTGCGGACCTGGCGAGGCGGAGGGAGGCAGGCACGGCAGTGGCGGCGTCGAAGCCATGTCCATGGCGGCAGAGAGGGAGCGGAGAGATTAGAGACAGAGAGGGAAAAAGAGACGGTCAGGGGAGTGGCTACACTGGCCTGGTTTGGTCGCCGGTGGCACTCGGCAGAAGGAAGGTCCGGTGGAGGAGAAGAAGACGGCAGGGGCGGAGCTCTTCGGTGGCTTGCGTGCTCGGGAACGGGAGGCCTCGGGCGCGAGCTCTTGCTCGATTCAACCGAGAGGAAGACAAGCAGGGACGAGGTGCGAGGGGACGAAGGTGGGTCATGCTCGGCAGCAGAGGAGGCATAGGCGGACGAGACCGTGGCCTTGATCCATCCCGGATCGGGCGCCGGCTGGTTGCGGGAGAGATCGAGTGTGGGGGGCTGTCAGCGGATCCATTGGATAGGGGAGGATGCGGGATGGATCCCGATGTGGATTCAGAGTGGCGGCGGCACAGAAGGATGGATGCGACATCTCCCTAAAATTTAGGGTTTCGGTCTGATTTTGTTAGGGGTTGCCCACTATATATAGTAGGTGGCTAAAAGAGAGGGGATTAGAGCCTCTAGATTTTGATCGAACGGCTTGTGGTCTAAACAAAGAACGGATGATGTTTAGGATAACTCGGGATTGTTCCGGACCCACTGGTCAAGACCGTGCGGATTCAGATTCGGGAAAGTTTCGGACATGGTTGCGAAGGGTTTCAATGCATTGTGAAAAGAGGGACTCTGAGAAAAGGCCACTGAGGCAGGGGGTTAGGATGTGTTTCGGATCCTCTGATCGCGACCGATGGATCCGATCGAGAGGGGGGGATAGGTAGGCCTAGGTGGGGTGATTGTGACTGTGTAGAAGACCGAGGGCTGCGGGAGAGAAGAGAGAGAGAGAGAGAGAGAGAGAGAGAGAGCGAGAGAGAGAGAGAGAGGGGGGGGGGGGAGAGACCCGGCAACAGTTTTCGGAGACCGAAAACGTCCGACGTTAGACCGGCTATATTGCCGCTATAGTTAACGGTTGGGCTATCAAACGAGGTCCGAATGCGATGAAACTTGGCAGCCGACCACTAACAATATAACAACACCACATGCCAACTTTCATCCCATTTCGAGAACATTTTCCGGCCACTTATAAAATACTATTTCGAACATGCCGCGGGCGTGTGCCAGTGTGGTTGGGCTTAGAACGGACAACGGACGGAACTGGGGGAACCCGGACGGATGCAAGTTTTAAAACATGATGATGCAAGGCACATGATGACATGATAAGATACAACACGCAAGCAAAAGACATGACAACGACAGTGAATAACTGGAAGACACCTGGCACATCGGTCTCGGGGCGTTACACAATCCCTTCACGTTCACTTACGAGAGAGAGAGAGATCTGATAGAGATAATAAGATAAATATTTTTGGTATTTTTATGATATAGATTGAAAGTAAAGATTGCAAAGTAAAATAGATGGGAAACTTATATGATAGACGATAGACCCGGGGGCCATAGGTTTCACTAGTGGCTTCTCTGAAGATAGCATAAGTATTACGGTGGGTAAACAAATTACTGTCGAGCAATTGATAGAAAAGTGCATAATTATGAGAATATCTAGGCATGATCATGTATATAGGCATCACGTCCGCGGCAAGTAGACTGAAATGATTCTGCATCTACTACTATTACTCCACACATCGACCGTTATCCAGCATGCATCGAGAGTATTAAGTTCATAAGAACAGAGTAACGCATTAGGCAAGATTACATGATGTAGAGGGATAAACTCAAGCAATATGATATAAACCCCATCTTTTTATCCTCGATAGCAACAATACAATACGTGCCTTGCTGCCCCTGCTGTCACTGGGAAAGGACACCACAAGATTGAACCCAAAGATAAGCACTTCTCCCATTGCAAGAAATATCAATCTAGTAGGCAAACCAAACTGATAATTCAAAGAGACTTGCAAAGATAACAAATCATACATAAAATATTCCAAAGAAGAATCAAATATTGTTCATAGATAATCTTGATCATAAACCCACAATTCATCGGATCTCGACAAACACACCGCAGAAAGAATTACATCAAATAGATCTCCAAGAAGATCGAGGAGAACTTTGTATTGAGATCCAAAGAGAGAGAAGAAGCCATCTAGCTAATAACTATGGACCCGAAGGTCTGTTGGTAAACTACTCACACATCATCGGTGAGGCTATGGTGTTGATGTAGAAGCCCTCCATGATCGATTCCCCCTCCGGCAGAGCTCCGGAAAAGGCCCCAAGATGGGATCTCTTGGGTACAGAAGGTTGCGGCGGTGGAAATAGGGTTTCGTGGTGCTCCTGTATGTTTTCGGGGTATATGGATATATATATATATATATATATATATAGGAGGAAGAAGTAGGTCGGTGGAGCTGCGAGCGGCCCACGAGGGTGAGGGCGCGCCAAGGGGGGCAGGCGCGCCTCCCTGCCTCGTAGCCTCCTCGCTCCTTTTCTTGACGTCTACTCCAAGTCCCCTGGATCACATTTGTTCCAAAAATAACTCTCCCGAAGGTTTCATTCCGTTTGATATTCCTTTTCTGCGAAACACTGAAATAGGCAAAAAAAACAGCAATTTGCACTGGGCCTTGGTTAGTAGGTTAGTCCCAAAAATAATATAAAAGTGTATAATAAAGCCCATTAAACATCCAAAACAGATAATACAATAGCATGGAACAATAAAAAATTATAGATACGTTGGAGACGTATCAAGCATTCCCAAGCTTAATTCCTGCTCGTCCTCGAGTAGGTAAATGATAAAAAAATAGAATTTTTGATGTGGAATGCTACCTAGCATAATTCTCAATGTAATTTTCTTTATTGTGGCATGAATATTCAGACCTGAGAGATTCAAGACAAAAGTTTAATATTGACATAAAAATAATAATACTGCAAGCATACCAACTAAGCAATCATGTCTTCTCAAAATAGCATGGCCAAAGAAAGTTTATCCCTACAAAATCATATAGTTTGGTCATGCTCCATTTTCGTCACACAAGAATGCTCACATCATGCACAATCCCGATGACAAGCCAAGCCATTGTTTCATACTTTAGTAATCTCAAACTTTTTTCAATTTTCATGCAATACATGAGCCTAAGCCATGGATATAGCACTATGGGTGGAATAGAATATAATGATGGGGGTAATGTGGAGACGAAAAAAGGAGAAAATCTCATGTTGATGTCAATGCAAGGAGTAGGGATTGCCATGCAACGGATGCACTAGAGCTATAAATGTATGAAAGATCAACAAAAGAAACTAAGTGGGTGTGCATCCAACTTGTTTGCTCACGAAGACCTAGGACATTTGAGGAATCCCATTATTGGAATATACAAGCCAAGTTCTATAATGAAATATTCCCACTAGTATATGAAAGTGACAAAACAAGAGACTCTCTAGCTTAAAGATCATGGTGCTACTTTGAAGCACAAGTGTGGAAAAAAAGGATAGTAGCATTGTCCTTTTTTATTTCTCTTTCTTTGGGCCTTTTTTTATTTGGCCTTTCCCCTTTCTTTATTTGGGACAATGCTCTATTAATGATGATCATCACACTTCTATTTATTTACAACTCAATGATTACAACTCGATACTAGAACAAAATATGACTATATGAATGCCTCCAGCGGTGTACCGAGAAGGGCAATGAATCAAGAGTGACATGTATGATAAATTATGCATGGTGGCTTTGCCAAAAATATGATGTCAACTACATGATCATGCAAGGCAATATGACAATGATGAAGCGTGTTATAAATGAAACGGCGGAAAGTTGCATGGCAATATATCTCGGAATGGCTATGGAAATGCCAAAATAGGTAGGTATGGTGGCTGTTTTGAGGAAGATATAAGGAGGTTTATGTGTGATAGATCGTATCATATCATGGGGTTTGGATGCACCAGCAAAGTTTGCACCAACTCTCAAGGTGAGAAAGGGCAATGCACGGTATCGAAGAGGCTAGCAATGATGGAAAGGTGAGAGTGCGTATAATCCATGGACTCAACATTAGTCATAAAGAACTCACATACTTATTGCAAAAATCTACAAGTCATCAAAAACCAAGCATTATGCGCATGCTCCTAGGGGGATAGATTGGTAGGAAAAGACCATCGCTCGTCCCCGACCGCCACTCATAAGGAAGACAATCAAAGAACACCTCATGTTTCAAATTTGTTACACAACAGTTAGCATACGTGCATGCTACGGGACATGCAATCTTCAACACAAGTATTTATAAAATTCACAACTACTCAACTAGCACAACTCTAATATCACCATCTTTATATCTGAAAACAATTATAAAGTATCAAACTTCTCATAGTATTCAATGCACCATTCTTATGGAAGTTTTTATTATACCAATCTTGGATGCCTATCATATTAGGACCAATTTTATAGCCAAAGAAAATTACCATGTTGTTTTAAAGGACTCTCAAAATAATATAAGTGAAGCATGAGAGATCAATAATTTCTATAAAATAAAACCACCACAGTGCTCTAAAAGATATAAGTGAAGCACTAGAGCAAAATTATCTAGCTCAAAATATATAAGTGAAGCACATAGATTATTCTAATAAATTCCGATTCATGTGTGTCTCTCCCAAAAGGTGTGTACAACAAGTATGATTGTGGTAAACTAAAAATCAAAGACTCAAATCATACAAGACGCTCCAAGCAAAACACATATCATGTGGTGAATAAAAATATAGCCTCAAGTAAAGTTACCGATGGACGAAGACGAAAGAGGGGATGCCTTCCAGGGCATCCCCAAGCTTAGGATTTTGGGTGTACTTTAATTTTACCTTGGGGTGCCTTGGGCATCCCCAAGCTTAGGCTCTTGCCACTCCTTATTCCATAATCCATCAAATCTTTACCCAAAACATGAAAACTTCACAACACAAAACTCAACAGAAAATCTCATGAGCTCCATTAGTATAAGAAAACAAACCACCAGTTAAGGTACTGTAATGAATTCATTCTTTATTTATATTGGTTTTAAAACTACTGTATTCATACTTCTCTATGGTTCATACTCTCCGATACTAGCCATAGATTCATCAAAATAAGCAAACAACACACGAAAAATAGAATCTGTCAAAAACAGAACTGTCTGTAGTAATCTGTAGGTTTCGAATACTTCTGTAACCCCAAAAATTCTTAAATAAATTGGTGGACATTACGAATTTGTCAATTAATCATCTTCAAAAATAATCAACCTAATCGCATTCTCCAATAAAAAATGGAAGAAAACCTCGTGAGCGCTAAAATTTCTGTTTTTTACAGCAAGATCGCAAAAACTCCCCCCAAGTCTTCCCAAAGGTTCTACTTGGCACAAACACTAATCAAAAGCATAAAACCACATCTAAATAGAGGCTAGATGAATTATTTATTACTAAACAGAACCAAAAAGCAATAAACAAAAATAAAATTGGGTTGCCTCCTAACAAGCGCTATCGTTTAACGCCCCTAGTTAGGCATAAAAGCAGGAATAGATCTAGGTATTATCATCATTGGTATGCAATCCATAAGTGGCTCTCATAATAGATTAATAAGGTAATTTAAATTTATTTCTAGGAAAGTGTTCCATGCTTTTCCTTAATGGAAATTGGAATCTAATATTCCCTTCTTTCATATCAATAATTGCACCAATCGTTCTAAGGAAAGGTCCACCAAGAATAATGGCACATGTAGGATTGCAATCAATGTCAAGAACAATGAAATCTACGGGCACATAATTCCTATTTGCAACAATAAGAACATCATTAATCCTTCCCATAGGTTTCTTAATAGTGGAATCCGTGAGGTGCAAATTTAGAGAACAATCATCAAATTCACCGAAACCTAACACATCACACAAAGTTTTTGGAATCGTGGAAACGCTAGCACCCAAATCACATAAAGCATAGCATTCATGATCTTTATTTTTAATTTTAATAGTAGGTTCCCACTCATAATGAAGTTTTCTAGGGATAGAAACTTCCAATCAAGCTTCTCTTCATAAGATTGCATTAAAGCATCAACGATATGTTTGGTAAAAGCTTTATTTTGACTATAAGCATGCGGAGAATTTAGCATGGATTGCAACAAGGAAATGCAATCTATCAAAGAGCAATTATCATAATTAAATTCCTTGAAATCCAAAATAGTGGGTTCATTGCTATGTAACGTTTTGACCTCTCCAATCCCACCTTTACCATTTTTTGCATCAAGATCTATAAACTCCGAATCATTGGGACACCTTTTAACTAAAGTTGACTCATCTCCAGTCCCATAATTATCAAGATTCATATTGCAAAACAAAAATTTAATAGGATACACATCAATCACTTTTAGATCTTCATCCTTATTATCATCAAAACTAGAAGAACACACTTTTATAAAGCAATCTTTTTTAGCACGCATCCTACGGTCCTTTCTTTGCACTCATCAATGGAAATTCTCATGGATTTGAGAGACTCATTGATATCATGCTTATGTGGAATATATCTAAGTTTCAAAGAATCAACATCAAGAGAAATTCTATCCACGTTCCTAGCCAACTCATCAATCTTAGACAATTTTTCTTCAATCAAAGCATTGAAACTCTTCTGCGAACTAATAAATTTCTTTAATACTAGATTCGAAATCAAAGGGTATCTTATTATAATTTCCATAAGAATTGTTGTAGGAATTACCATAATTATTAGAGGAATTACTAGGATACATCCTAGGATTAAAGTTTCCTCTATACGCGCTGTTACCAAAATTGTTCCTACCAACAAAATTCACATCCATAGATTCATTATTATTCTCAATCAAGGTAGACAAAGGCACATCATTAGGATCAGAAGAAACACTCTTATTAGCAAAAAAAATCATAAGTTCATCCATATTTCCCCTCAAAACATTAATTTCTTCGATAGCATGAACCTTTTTACTAGTAGATCTTTTGGTGTGCCATTGAGAATAATTAACCATCTTATTATCTAGGAGTTTGGTAGCTTCTCCTAAAGTGATTTCCATAAAAGTGCCTCCCGCGGCCGAATCTAAAAGATTTCTAGAAGCAAAATTCAATCCAGCATAAAAATTTTGTATGATCATCCACAAATTCAAACCATGAGTAGGGCAATTGCGAATCATTAATTTCATCCTCTCGCAAGATTGTGCAACATGCTAATGATCAAGTTGCTTAAAATTCATAATATTGTTTCTAAGGGAGATGATCTTAGCGGGAGGAAAATACTTAGAGATAAAAGCATCTTTGCACTTGTTCCAAGAATCAATACTATTTTCAGGCAAAGAAGAAAACCATGTTTTAGCACAATCTCTAAGCGAAAACGGGAATAGCTTCAATTTAACAATATGATTATCCACATCTTTCTTCTTTTGCATATCACACAAATCAACAAAGATGTTTAGATGGGTAGCGACATCTTCACTAGGAGGCCAGAAAATGGATCTTTCATGACAAGATTCAACAAAGCAGTATTAATTTCACAAGATTCAACATCGGTAAGAGGAGAAATCAGAGTGCTAATAAAATCATTATTGTTGGTATTGGAAAATCACATAATTTAGTATTATCTTGAGCCATCGTGACAAACAATCCAACACACATGCACACAAGAAGCGAGCGAAAAAGAGGCGAACGGAAAAAGAGGGCGAATAAAACGGCAAGGGTGAAGTGGGGGAGAGGAAAACGAGAGGCAAATGGCAAATAATGTAATGCGAGGGATAAGAGTTTGTGATAGGTACTTGGTATGTCTTGACTTGTGCGTAGATCTCCCCGGCAACGGCGCCAGAAATCCTTCTTGCTACCTCTTGCGCACTGTGTTGGTTTTCCCTTGAAGAGGAAAGGGTGATGCAGCAAAGTAGCGTATGTATTTCCCTCAGTTTTTGAGAACCAAGGTATCAATCTAGTAGGAGACTACATGCAAGTCACCTCGAACGTACACAAACAAACAAGAACCTCGCAACCAACATGATAAAGGGGTTGTCAATCCCTTCACGCTCACTTACGAGAGCGAGGTTTGATAGAGATAATAAGATAAATATTTTGGTATCTTTTTGATATATATTGAAAGTAAGGATTGCAAAGTAAAATAGATGGGAAACTTATATGATAGAATATAGACCCGGGGGCATAGGTTTCACTAGTGGATTCTCTGAATATAGCATAAGTATTACGGTGGGTAAACAAAATACTGTCGAGTAATTGATAGAAAAGTGCATAATTATGAGAATATCTAGGCATGATCATGTATATAGGCATCATGTCCGCGAGAAGTTGACCGAAATGATTCCACATCTACTACTATTACACCACACATCCACCGCTATCCAACATGCATCTAGAGTATTAAGTTCATAAGAACAGAGTAACACATTAGGCAAGATGACACGATGTAGAGGGATAAACTCAAGTAATACGATATAAACCCCATCTTTTTATCCTCGATGGCAATAATACAATACGTGCCTTGTTGCCCCTGCTGTCACTAGGAAAGGACACCGCAAGATTGAGCCCAAAGCTAAGCACTTCTCCCATTGCAAGAAAGATCAATCTAGTAGGCCAAACCAAACTGATAATTCAAAGAGACTTGCAAAGATAACAAATCATACATAAAAGATTCCAGAGAAGAATCAAATATTGTTCATAGATAATGTTGATCATAAACCCATAATTCATCGGATCTCGACAAACACACCGCAAAAAGAATTACATCAAATAGCTCTCTAAGAAGATCGATGAGAACTTTGTATTGAGGTCCAAAGAGAGAGAAGAAGCCATCTAGCTAATAACTATGGACCCGAAGGTCTGTTGGCAAACTACTCACACATCATCGGAGAGGCTATGGTGTTGATGTAGAATCCCTCCGTGATTGATTCCCCCTCTGGCAGAGCTCCGGAAAAGGCCCCAAGATGGGATCTCTTGGGTACAGAAGGTTGCGGCGGTGGAAATAGGGTTTCGTGGTGCTCCTGGATGTTTTCGGGGTATATGAATATATATAGGACGACGAAGTAGGTAGGTGGAGCTGTGAGGGGCCCATGAGGGTGGGGGGTGCTCCTAGGGGGGCAGGCGCGCCTCCCTGCCTCGTGGCCTCCTCGCTCCTTTATTGACATCTACTCCAAGTCCCCTAGATCATGTTTGTTCCAAAAATAACTCTCCCGAATGTTTCATTTCGTTTGGATTCCGTTTGATATTCCTTTTCTGCGAAACACTGAAATAGGCAAAAAACAGCAATTTGCACTAGGCCTTGGGTTAGTAGGTTAGTCCCAAAAATAATATAAAAGTGTATAATAAAGCCCATTAAACATCCAACACAGATAATATAATAACATGGAACAATAAAAAATTATAGATACATTGGAGACGTATCAGCCGTGAAGGGGAAGCAGGCAGCCGCCACCGCGGATCCCGCGACGGAGGAGAGGAGGAGGAAATTAGAAGAACTGGAGAGGCAGCGACAAGAAGATGTGGTTTTCACTCCGTCACACCTAGACGACAATACCTTGATCACAAGGCATGCCTATATGTGGGGGAGGGAAACCAGGAATGGGCATGGAGCGCCCGCAGTTCTGCCAGAGGGGGCCAAGGTTCCATCAGATTTGTACCTCTTTTTCTACACGTACATTCTCTGTGGCCTCTCTCCCCCTTTTTGACTTCTTTTGCGCCATGATGATGGTGTATGGGTTCCATCTCCTGGATTTCATGCCCAATGCTATGGCGTGCATGGCAATCTTCGCCCATATGTGCGAGAATTTCATTGGAGTTGCCCCCAATGTGGATTTATCTAGGCACTTCTTCATTCCCCGGATAGAACACAAATCCCACCGCTCGGGAAACATAAGCTGGATCCCCCAAGGCAAGAAGGAAGAATGGGATTATCTTCCTGGCCAGTAATGCAGCAAGTGGGAGGAATGGATGGCAGAATGGTGTTGGATCAAGGATGAAAAGGCCCCTGAGTTCTGTTCGACGCAGTCTGAATGTGTCATGCACAAAAGCGACTGGAGCAAGTTGGGCCTTAGTGATGATAGGCTCCGCCCGGCGTTGAACAGGATCGCCCGCCAGAAAGTTGTCGGGCTGACCATCGAGCACATGGGGGTCGATTTTAATAACCCACAAGTATAGGGGATCACAACCGTTTTTGAAGGTAGAGTATTCAACCAAAATTTATAGATTCGACACAAGGGGAGCCAAAGAATATTTGCAAGTATTAGTAGCTGAGTTGTCAATTCAGCCACACCTGGAGATTAATTATTTGCAACAAAGTGATCAGTAGCAAAGTAGTACGATAGTTTCGATAGTAGTAGCAATAGCAATAGCAACGGTAACAGTGAGAGAAATATTTTTGTAGCAAGTGCGACAATAACGATGGCAGTAGTAACATTGGTACGTGTCAGTCCTATACAAACGGTTTTTAACCCCTTTCCGCGACGGCATTTGGAACCGTCGCCTAGTGAGTGTGGGCGATAGGGGGTCCTTCCCACACGACCCAGGATATGCCTTCCTAGCACACACGCTCGACAAAATTCGGTCGTGTGCGACCGACGAGCGCTCAAATATGAAAATACGTACAGTAGAGCTAAAAAATACAATTATACAGGTGAAATTTTTTCCGTTCGCAAGTACATCCCACACAGTCAATCCCCGCTAAACGTTTCCGTTCGTATGTACATCCCACATAGTCACTCCAAGGAAAACGTTTCCGTTCACAGATACATCACACATAATTTTTCTCGTTAAATCGTTTGCATTATTGAATGTATCACAGAAGGTCCGTAGAAGAAACTGTGTGGCAAAGGCTGTCCATCACACACAGTATTTATGTGGTAAACGTTTGCACAAGGTGGCCTAACGCAAACAGTTTTCTAGAGAAAGTCGTGTGTGATTGTTCATTGATCCAACACGGTTTATTCCTAGAAACTGTGTGCGTTGCGTGAGGTCATCGCCCACGGTATTTTTTCAATAACCGTTTGCAATAGCAAAACCTAATTAGCAGATAATTCGCCATTAGCAGGCTAATTGCCCTGTTATTAATAATCCATTTATTAATCTAATTGACATTCATACTAAGCACATACGTACTACCTCAACATCTACTTCCCAATACCCACAAGTTATTATATCCTACTCATGCAATGTTCGAGGATTGAAACTAATGCATAAAAATTGGGTAATGAAGAAGTATGATCAAAGTGTTACTTGCCTTGCTGACGGTCTACAAACCCTAGAGACTCGTAGTAGCACGCTTCGCACTACGAAAACTCTATCGCAAACAAACAATAGCATACATAAGCGCTCAAGCATAGATGCAAGGGAAAATCTCAGATAAGAAAGTCCAATCTGAAAGTTCAAATGACGTGCTTTGATTTGTAAAAAGAATCAATCAAATCGGAGCTACGAAACTCAAACTACGATCAAAGGAAATTCGAATTCAAATCTGCTTGAAACCAAATTTTAAATTGTCAAAATCATGTTCAAGTTGATTAACTGGAAAGAGGGGTTCGAGATGAAGATTTTGGCGTTGGTTTCACTGGATTTGGACAAACGGTTAAAAAGTTGTGAAGGTTTGAAGATCAGGAGCTAAACTGTGATAAAAATAATCGCGGATAGGTCCTTGACAAAAATAAAACAGAAGAAGAAAAATCTATCGGACGAACGTCCGCTAGACAAATGAACAAATTCGTTCGTTATAAGAACTAAACGAACGAACGTTCGCAAAATAGATCGAACCGAAGAAAAACTGTGGAAAACCAATCTATATAAAAAACCGAATTAGATATAAACCGGAAAAAAACCGGCGGCGGTTTTCTTTACCGATTTGCGGCGGCGGGCGGCGGCTCCGGCGGGGCTGTGGCAGGGTGGCGCGGCGACGAGCACGGGCGGCGGCGGTGCTGCTGCTGCTTGGGGTTGCGGCGGCGGCGGCTGGTGAGACGAGAATGAGGCGGCGGCCTCGGGCGGCTTATAAAGGCCCCTGGGGTCTCCGACTTGGAGAGGGGATCGGCACGGGGCGGCGGCGACCCGGACTCTCGCCGGAGTCCGGCGCGGACACGGGCATGGTGGCGGTGCGGCGCTGGGGTTGACCCGGCTCGGCTGGGCTGTTGGCCAAGCCTGGCGAAACTTTTTTAAAAATAAATTCCACCGAAGAAAATCCTAATAAAAATAGTAAAAAAAATTCTAGAAATGCCAAAGACAATTTTCACCATCTAAATAGAATATTTAGAACAAGGTGAACATTTTTCTGGCCTAAAAATGCAATTTTGAAAACTGCATTTTTTTCAAATTCAAATAAAATAGCAATAAAATCCCAAATAAAATATTTATTTAATTTTAATATTTTCCTATAATATTCCCCTCTTATTTGGAGAAGTCATATTATCTCCTCTCATTTATTTTATTATCGGAAATATTTCGGAGAGAAAAATTGTTAAAATAAAAAATGATCCTCTTTTCAAATTTGAGAAAATTCAATTATGAAAATAAATGAAATCCCCAACTCTCTCCGTGGGTCCTTGAGTTTCTTAAGATTTCCAGGATCAAACCAAAAATGAAAATAAAATATGGTATACATATGATGACCTAGGTATAACATCCAAATTGAAAATTGGGATGTTACAGCTTAACTCATGTGTGTTGAGTTTGAACGTCAAAATTTTTGGTTCGAAGTTCCCTGGTTACAGTGGTCATCAACGTCATTGCATAATTTGGGTACACAAAGGAGACTACAACACACCCACACTTCTTAATCAAGCAAGTTCAGCAATTAAACAGAGCTAGCTGACCTAAACATTACTCTAACAAATTAAAGACCAACGCTCTTAATTAAACAAAACAAAGAGTATTACTACGGCTAGTGCTCGTCGATCTCTGCCGCCGCCTCCACGTCCATCTCGCGCCCGACGGTCTCCTGGGGAAGGGGCTCCATGGCATCCACCGCACCATACTTGGCAAGCATCTCGCCATCCGCGTCTGCCATCTCTTTGGAAAAGGCCGCCACGAGCTGGGCGTGGGCGGACGCGATCTAGGCTTGTACGGGCTCCGTCTTCGCAAGGTATGTGGCGGAGGAACGGATGGCTGCTCGAACGCTATCGGTGATTGCCGGCTCTTCGGCCGTGGGTTGCCGACCGTTGTCGGAGAAGCTTCATTCGGTTTGTGCGGTGATCGCCAGGAGCTGGGCGTGGGCGGTCACCATCAGGGCTAAGGCCGCCGTTGCGGAACAGACAGGTGATGTGCCGCTCTCGCCAGTTGTTATCCTCGAGCCAGATGTTGCTGCCGCCACCTGAGAGGCAACAACGGCTATATGGGCTGCCATGGCCGCCTGATCGTAGATTCCGGCCGCGCTCATGCACCTTGTTAGCACGCGCATGGCGGCTGCGTCCGCGCTCTTGCTGGAGTGGGCCACCGAAGTAGCCCTCACGACACGGGTCCACGTGCCCATCTTTCACCGGCGATGATTGAACAGTGAAATGATATTTGGGGAGCGAGCTAGTGTGCTTGAGATGCCGGATGTGGACTGTAGCCGAAGCACCTTCTCGCGTAAGCCATAGGCGTACTATACACCGACGGTGCTTCAGGATATTTTGTGCTGCATCTCACACGGTTGGTGATAATAAACTAACTGCGATCTACTTGATTTTTCATCTTGATTTGAATTACATAATGGGGTCACATCAGCAATGGACGGTGTTTGAATTGCTAGACCTTTTATCTGGAGTGAACATGCAACTATATGTGTGTCGTAAATGAATTGGAATTATTCAGGGTTCGTTTGAACACTATATACATTAAATTTGTTTTCTAGCCATTTCAGGTGCACAATTCAAAATTAAACTACATGCACATGCTCCGGTGCACCAACATGGGTTGTAAAATCATATATGTGTCCATGGGTTTATGTTTATGTCCCATGCAAGAAATGGGGATGAAATTCGAACACCACGGCACCGTGGCTCTCTAGCAAACGTCGACGTACTTTCTTTTGTAATTCTAGTAAAACCGAAATTCGTCCGAAATTCATGAAACTTGGCATGCTATCATGGAGCGGCATCAACATGTCGTGGTAAATTTTTTGTCCCATTTGGGGCAGGTTTGGGTATAAGCTTCTCATAAACCAAAGCTTCTCACAACAAGTGTGATGGTTTCGGTAGGGAATGTTTCACCTTTCTGGACGAAACGATAACCATTGCCTCTTCTCGATTTTAAATTTTTTCCTAGTGTCAACATAGAATAGTAGGAGTTTTGTGTCAATTTTTTGATTTTTCGGGGTTCGCTTGGACATTTTTATACATTAATTGAGTTTTCTATGCATTCATGTGCATAATTCAAATTTGAACTACATGCACATGCTCTAATGCATATAAATTAGTTGAAAATTCAAATATGTGTCCTTGGTTGCGTGCTTAGGTTCCATGCAAGAAATGTGAATGAATGTCAAACACCCTGCCACCGTCAGTCGGCCGCAAACATTGAGATACCTGGTTTTTAAATTCTAGTAAATCCAAAACTCGTCTGAAATTCATTAAACTTGGCATGCTATCATGGAGCAGCATCAACATGTCGTGGTAAATTTTTTGTCCCATTTGGGGTTGCTTTGGGTATATGCTTCTCACAAACTAGAGCTTCTCACAACAAGCATGATGGTTTCGGTAGGGAATGTCCCACCTTTGGGGACGAAACAATATCCATTGCCTCTTATTGATTTTAAATCTCATGTCAACACAGAACAACAAGAGTGTTGTGTCAATTTTTTGTGATTTTTGGGGTTCGTTTGGTCATTTTTATGCATTAACTGTGTTTTCAATGCATTTATGTGCATAATTCAAATTTGAACTACATGCACATGCTCCAGTGCATATAAATTGGTTGAAAAAACAAATTTGTGTCCTTGGGTGTATGCTTAGGTCCCATGCATGAAATGGTAATGAATTTCAAACACCAGGGCACTGTTGATTGCCAGCAAAACATTGAGATGTCTGATTTTTAAATTCTAGTAAATCCAAAACTCGTATGAAATTCATGAAACCTAGCATGCTATCATGGAGCAGCATCAACATGCCGTGGTAAATTTTTTGTCCCATTTGGGGCAGGTCTGGGAGTATGCTTCTCACAAACTAGAGCTTCTCACAACAATCATGATGGTTTCGGTAGGGAACGTCCCACCTTTGGCGACGAATTGATATCCATCGCCTCTTACTAATTCCAAATTTTTTCTTGTGTCAGCATAGAACAACAGGAGTGTTGTGTCATTTTTGTGATTTTTCACGGTTCGTTTGGACATTTTTATGCATTAACATAGTTTTCAATGCATTTATCTGCATAATTCAAATTTGAACTACATGCACATGCTCCAGTGCATATAAATCGGTTGGAAAATCAAATCTGTGTCCTTGGGTGCATTGTTAGGTCCCATGCAAGAAATGGTATTGAATTTCAAACAATAGGACACCGTTGATTGCCGGCAAGACATTGAGATGCCTGGTTTTTAAATTCTAGTAAATCCAAAACTCGTCTAAAATTCATGAAACTTGGCATGCTATCATGGAGCGGCATCAACTTGGCGTGGTAAAATTTCTGTCCCAGTTGGGGCAGGTTTGGGTATATGCTTCTCAGAAACCAGAACTTCTCACAACAATCATGATGGTTTCGGTAGGGAACGTCCCACCTTTGGCGACGAATTGATATCCATCGCCTCTTACTAATTCCAAATTTTTTCTTGTGTCAGCATAGAACAACAGGAGTGTTGTGTCATTTTTGTGATTTTTCAGGGTTCGTTCGGACATTTTTATGCATTAACTTAGTTTTCAATGCATTTATCTGCATAATTCAAATTTGAACTACATGCACATGCTCCAGTGCATATAAATTGGTTGGAAAATCAAATCTGTGTCCTTGGGTGCATTGTTAGGCCCATGCAAGAAATGGTAATGAATTTCAAATACTAGGACACCGTTGACTGCCGGCAAGACATTGAGATGCCTGGTTTTTAAATTCTAGTAAATCCAAAACTCGTCTGAAATTCATGAAACTTGGCATGCTATCATGGAGCGGCATCAACTTGGCGTGGTCAAATTTCTGTCCCATTTGGGGCAGGTTTGGGTATATGCTTCTCACAAACCAGAACTTCTCACAACAAGCATGATGGTTTCGGTAGGGAACGTCCCACCTTTGGGGATGAAACGATATCCATTGCCTCTTATTACTTCCAAAAATTTCTCGTGTCAACATAAAACAACAGGAATGTTGTGTCATTTTTTGTGATTTTGGGGGTTCGTTTGGACATTTTTATGCATTACCTTAGTTTTCAATGCATTTATGTGCATAATTCAAATTTGAACTACATGCACATGCTCTAGTGCATATAAATTGGTTGAAAAATCAAATATGTGTCCTTGGGTGCATGCTTAGGTCCCATGCAAGAAGAGGTAATGAATTTCAAACACCAGGGCACTGTTGATTGCCGGTAAAACATTGAGATACGTGGTTTTTAAATTCTAGTAAATCCAAAACTCGTCTGAAATTCATGAAACTTGGCATGCTATCATGGAGCGGCATCAACATGTCGTGGTAATTTTTTTGTCCCATTTGGGGCAGGTTTGGGTATATGTTTCTCACAAACCAGAACTTCTCACAACAAGCATGATGGTTTCGGTAGGGAACGTCCTGCCTTTGGGGATGAAATGATATCCATTGCCTCTTATTGCTCCCAAAAATTTTCTCGTGTCAACATAGAACAACATGAGTGTTGTGTGTTTTTTTGTGATTTTTCGGGGTTCGTTTGGACATTTTTATGCATTAACTTAGTTTTCAATGCATTTATGTGCATATTTCAAATTTGAACTACATGCACATGCTCTAGTGCATATAAATCGGTTGAAAAATCAAACATGTGTCTTTGGGTGCATGCTTAGGGCCCATGCAAGAAATGGTAATGAATTTCAAACACCATGGCACTGTTGATTGCCGGCAAAACATTGAGATGCCTGGTTTTTAAATTCTAGTAAATCCAAAACTCGTCTGAAATTCATGAAACTTGGCATGCTATCATGGAGCGGCATCAACATGCTGTGGTAAATTTTTTGTCCCATTTGTGGCAGGTTTCGGTATATGCTTCTCACAAACCAGAGCTTCTCACAATAAGCATGATGGTTTCGGTAGGGAACGTCCAATCTTTGGGGACGAAACGATATCCATTGCCTCTTATTGCTTCCAATTTTTTTGTCGTGTCAACATAGAACAACAGGAGTGTTGTGTCTATTTTTCTATTTTTTGGGGTTCGTTTGGACATTTTTATGCATTAACTTAGTTTTCAATGCATTTATGTGCATAATTCAAATTTGAACTACATGCACATGCTCCCGTGCATATAAATTGGTTGAAAAATCAAATCTGTATCCTTGGGTGCGTGCTTAGGTCCCATGCAAGAAATGGTAATGAATTTCAAACACCAGGGCACCGTTCATTGCCGACAAAACATTGAGATGCCTGGTTTTTAAATTCTAGTAAATCAAAAAGTCGTATGAAATTCATGAAACTTGGCATGCTATCATGGAATGGCACCCGACATGCTGTGGTATTTTTTGTGTCTATTTTGAGAGAAGGCGCACCCAAAAATGACAGCCAACAAAGGCATTTTGAAAAAATAGCTCCCACTTTAATATCTCGAACGTTTGTATAATTCAAACCGTGTGCATTCTGTTAACCATTCACATGACGCCACGTGTCTTGGTATTAATGGCTGTAGTAGTTGCTGTGCGGACAACTGCTTGACCTTGACTGAACGGGAGGCGTGCGAGCGCAATCCGATGCGCAGGCTGACCGAGAGGCGTGCAAGCTGTCCTTAAATGCGTAGGCTCACCAGGAAGCATGCAAGCTGTACGCTGCACAGGCTCACTGGGAAGCGAGCCCTTTGACTTCCATGGCCTCCCACCTTCCTCTCCGTGCACGCTCCCCCTCAGCGGTAAGGGACGCACCGTCGAACGCTACCTCTCAGCACCGCCAGCTGCCGTCCTCCCGCACCCCACCCGTCGACCCCGGGATGACATGATGCAAAGTGAGAGCAGGATTTGTGCATCTCTTCAACGCAAATGGTTCTTTTGGATGACCCATGTGCAACCACTTACAAACAATTTGGTGCGATTTGCATCTGTCATATTGGGTATGTTGTCATTTGTCAAACTGGAAAGATAGACATTTATTGATCTAGTAACATTGCCATTTGTCAACCTTGTAACACTGCGATTTGTCAACATATGAAGCTAAAAATCACTAGCAGTATCTAATTTTTGCAACTAAAATTCAGTAATTAAGGATAGATTTTATTCATAGATTAAGCAGTCGTTCTTAATTTATACAAACAGTTCAACTCGATAGCTGAACCGACCAAACTTTTCCCCAATTGTTGCCAACCACATATTGAAATAGCTAGTTAAACTATATATACTTGCTAATTTTAAGTACGTTGTACAGTTCCACCACATCTATAGTCAGATGAACTGAACAAAATAGCCCCTAAATACTACTACTGCGGAGGGGCTTTGTACTACTTCCGATTCCGGATGCCTCTCCTCTGCTGAGCGCACTCAGTCAGAGGCGGCGGAGGAGGATCCTACTGACGAGCTGGGCAACCGCAATATGGTGCCTGCCGCTGTTGCATCTTCAGCGACGCTCACCTCGAACGCCCTCTACCGCTCCAGACGACCCCTCTCGAAGTGGTGGTTCTCCTCGTAGATCTCCTGATTCCTCACCTCTGAGGTGGCATGTGCCGCGGCCACGGCGACAGTAAGTGAAAGTGCTAGTGATCGACTAGAGGGGGGTGAATAGGCGATTTTTATGAAAGTCTTCAAAACATGGAAGTTTCGAAGACAAACGATAGAAATAAACCTATTACCATGCAGTGAAAGGTAGACTACACTAAGCAAGCCATAGTCAAGTATTCAATGAAGTGAAAGCACAAAGACTAATAGCAGCTAGGCAGTATAGATCAGGTAGGAAGATAGTGTGAAGCCAATCAGAACAAACAGTTACTTAGTGAAGACAAAAGATAATGCAATCATACAATGACTTCACCAGGGCCAACAGTAAGTAAAGGAATGGGAAGGACGAAACCAGTGACTCGTTGAAGACAATGATTTGTTGGACTAGTTCCACTTGCTGTGACAACTGTACGTCTGGTTAGGGAGGCTGAGATTCAACTCAGAAGACCGTGTCTTCACCTTATTCCCCTTGAGCTAAGGACACCTAGTCCTCGCCCAATCACTCTGGTAAGTCTTCAAGGTAGACTCCCAAACCTTCACAGACTTCGTTCACCGGCGATCCACAATGACTCTTGGATGCTTAGAACGCGACGCCTAACCGGCTGGAGAATTTACAGTCCTCAAGTGTAATAAGTCTTCAGATCACACAGACAGGAAGACTTTAGTGATTCCTAACACTCTTTGGCTCTGGGTGGTTAGGGCTTTATCCTTGCAAGGAATTCTCTCTCAAAGGCTTCGAGGTGGGTTGCTCTCAAACGACAAAAAAGCCATACACTAACTCTGAGCAGCCAACTATTTATGGTTGTAGTGGGTGGGGTATTTATAGCCACTAGGCAACCCGACCTGATTTGTCCGAAATGAACCTTGGTCACTAAGGAACTGACACATGTTCCAACGGTCAGATTTCAAACACACATGGCAACTTTACTTGGGCTACAAGCAAAGCTGACTTATCCAACTCTGGATAAGATTGCTCTCATTGTCTTCGCTCGAAGACATAGGATTCTGGTTAAGCATCACTTCAGTCATTCTGACTAGTTCTCTTGGACCCCACTTAACAGTACGATGGTTCCTATGGCTCAACAAAGAAGAAAAAGAGTGATGAAACATCTAAGTCTTCGCGCTCCACAGTCTTCACACAATGTCTTCTCTTGTCATAGTCTTCAATATGAATGTCTTCACATACCACCTTTGACTTCAATGTCTTCATACATTTTTAGGGGTCATCTTTGGTAGGAAAACCGAATCATTGAGGGACTACTACCTGTGTTATCCTGCAATTCTCACAAACACATTAGTCCCTCAACCAGGTTTGTCGTCAATACTCCAAAACCCACTAGGGGTGGCACTAGATGCACTTACAATCTCCCCCTTTTTGGTGATTGATGACAAACTGGTTGAAGTTTTCAACGGGGATAAAAGTATGTCAAATGCAAAGGTTTTTAGATATTGTCTTCATAAGTGGCAAAGGCTCGCCCTGAAGATGTGCATACAAGTAATTTGCTTTTGGAATGCAAATGCACATGGCAGTTTGTACTTGTGGAGATCCTCTTCAACTTATGACGACAATTCATCATGCATGAAAAGTATGTGAAGATAATGACATGCATAATGAAAAATGGACGTCTGCAGAATGACCTATGTGCGGAAGTTATCATCGCACATGCGGAATTTATCATCACATCATAGAATAGCAAATAAGTAGCAGACGACCATCGAGTTTCAGTGTTACAACTCAAAGAACCAAATGTATCAAAACGCGAGAGTTGTAAACACTAGGCAAAATATAAAACCACCGCCCATATGGACCTGCTTGAAGACTATCAAACTCATATGCTTCCCCCCCTTTTGTCAGTAAGGACCAAAAAGTTTTGAAGACATAGAGCACCTACTCGTTCCCATGAGGAGGTGGTGAAGCAGCAGGGTCGTCGGTGTTGGTTGGCGGTGCATACGAACTTGGTGCGGTATTGATTCGCGCTGAAGGTGGTGAAGTAGCATCGTCTTCATCATCGATGGCACGTGCATTCACTGTTGCAGCAGAGGAGGAGAACTCAGAGTCTTCAAGAGACGGAGTACGCTGCAGCAAGGTCCTTCTCGGAGGTGTGGAGTCAAACTTGAAGCATTCAGAGAAACCATCATCTTGAAGATCATCTTCAGAACACATAAGCGTCAGCCCTTTCAATGTACGCCGACAAGTTTCATGGGCGACAAAGGCATTCTTGGTGGCAAGGTTGCGAATCCTGTTTACGTCCACCAAGAGGCTTTGCATTTGGTGCTTCATCCAGTCATGATGCTTATCCTATTTTTGATGAAGGGCAACTAGAAGCTCTCGGTCATTGAGAACACGAGATCTCTTCTTGGGCCGTTGTGTAATGGTGCTTTCAGTGGCTTCAGTGAGGGCATAATGAGGTGCACGGGTAGTACCAGCCAGAGGATAAACACGAGTGACTGCTGGGTCTCCTTCAATGTGTTGTGAGAAACTTTGCTTGTCAGCATTCTGAAGACTAAGGGGCTCCTTGGCAGGCTCTGGATAGATGGCTTCAACTGACATATCGACATCAGGCAGAAAAATCTGATGATTGCGAGCAGAGGGCTGATAGGTGACAGCTGAGTGTAGTTTGATCAGACGCATAATCCATGGAGCATAAAACTTCAAGCCAAAGAGATCAGATCCTGATGGAGCAAGTTGGAGGATGAAGAAGTCTTGTGCATTGAAGCTTTTGCCGTGAAGAATATGGAAGACCAAAGTCTTCATTGCACCTTCAAGCTTTCCATGTGGAGAATGTCCTTTGATGGGCCAGAGAGTTCGCCTGATAATGTGATAGATAGTGCGTGGCAGATACTCAAGGTCTTCAACAAATAATTCCTTAGGATATTCAACATCTGGAGGCAAGGGCTTCATCATGTTAAGCATCTGACTCATGTTGGGTTCAGGCTTGTGAAAAATGCTTTCCCTAGCCGCACTGTGAAGATGACAACCAGGTTCATAAAGATCACATGCAGTGGGCAGGCCAATGAGCACAATGATATCAAAGGCTTTGGCTTCATGATGAACATTGCCTGTCATCCACTCAAGGACCCAAGTCTTCGAATCCCTGTTGTAGCCACGAATATGAAGAGTGGCATAGAATTAGAGCAGCAATTCTTCGTTCTAGTGCTCCTTGTCAGTGACGAACTGCAACAAGCCAGACTCTCTGAAGCAATCTAGCGCTTCTTCCAAACAGGGCAGACTAGTTATGGCTTCAGTGTCAAGACGCATATGGGGGAAAATGCGACCTTGATTGTATAAGATGCATGAGTAATAACTGCGCTGCTGATAGCTCCAGAACTGATCAGAAGATATTCTTGCCTTAGAGTAGGGGTTCTTGGCGCTATTGAAGAAGGTGTTGTGTGCTTTGAAGCCATTGATATTGAATGATCCGGGTGCAGATGCAGTGCCTGGAAACCTAGGCAGCCTTGGCATTGGCTTCTGAACCTAAGGCCCGCGCTCGACGTGATAGTCAAATTGGGGACCAGCAGCAGGTGGAGGAACAAGAAGAGGCCATTTGATAGTGATATGCTGACCATAGTTGTATGCTTGCTCAATAGTATGTGGCCTTGGTGACAGAACAGGAGCAGTGGCATCAACAGAGGCGTCAGGCTGCATATGTGTTACAGGTGCATCATTGGCTTCACTGGCTTCTGGCATAGTGTTAGGTGCAGGCTCCAAATTGTCTTCAGCCATGACCACGTCATTGGCTTCAGTGGTGTTAGTGGTGGCAGCCTCAGGATTCTCAACCTCCACTTGAGAAGCTGGAGGGTCGGGCACTGACACGTTCACTTCAGGAACAGCTTCTTCAGGGATGGGGGAAGTAGGGACACGTTCTTCTGCTTGTTTTTCTTCGGTTGATGCAGCCGGATTGTCTTCAGCAACTTTAGCTTCAGACTCAGAGACGTTCACAGTAGGAGTGGCTTCTGGGAACACCTGACGTGCAACAGATTGGTGGTGCACTTCTCCTTCTGGAACGCTCAAAAGAGGGACTTGGGGCCTTGGTCCTTTGCGAAGCCTGCATAACGCTGGCGACGCCTGTGAAGATGGAGTTGGCTGGGCCTCAAAGTCATCCTCTTCTTCTTGCACTGGTGGGCTGACTTGTTGTTGTGGGTGATCAGCCCATGATGCATCCTGAGCAATTGGCGTCAGAGGACGACCAATGCTGATGAGTTCGTTGTTCGTGAGAAGAGGCGATGATACCAAATTGTGCTTGATCTGAGGAAGAACTACATCATCTTCAACATTGTCATGGTGACCAATGTCTTCAGCAGCGGTGGAGTCAACTGCTGGAAAGTCTTCAGCTTCAGGAGCCTCTGTGGAAGCAGGCTCATGAACTATCATCCGTCGTTCTTGATGCGAAGAGTTAGGATGAGCAATCGAGATGGGCTCAACAACAAGGGGCTCTGTGGGAGCAGCCCGATCTTTCTTGGTTTTGCGCTTCTTCTTGGAGGGAGCGACATCAGAAGCGTCAGGATTTTTCCTCTTTCTGGCTTCAGCCTCGGCAGCCCTTGTATTCCTCAGTTCTGAAGTGGTGGACGTGACCTTTGGCTTCGAGCTGGACATGCTGCTTAGGAAGACAATGTGAGGTTCTTCCTGCCTTCAAGGTGCAGATTTGTCAGTCGATGGCTTCTTCTTCTTCTTTGCAGCCATTCTGGGGTCGATGCCAGGACGCCCAAGAGCCTTGCGCTTCTCATCTTCATTGTAGGCTTGCACGCACTTGTTAGCCAGACTCTTCATGCGCGCACGAGAACCTTTAGCTTCTTTTCATTTCTTGAGAAAGGCTTCCTTGAGCTCGTGCAGCATAACCTTGAAGTTTTTGACATCTTGCATGCTGAGCTTTGCCATGTGCTTCTTGAACTAAGCTTTCTCATAGTCGATCTTTTGCTTCAGTTCAATGATGCGCCGAGCTAGAGCTAGCTCAGAAGCAATGGCGCCAGTGAAAGAGACGCTGAGGCCAATTGGAAGTTGCAGATCATCAAAGCTGAGATTGGGGGTTTCAAACCACTCATCAATGAAGTTGTGGATGATTGCCACGTCAAAGAGAGGCAAATCATTGAAGATTTCTACATCTTCCTTGCTCTTAATCAGTTGCTCAAGAGTGTCATCTGCAAGATCTTCATCACTGGATAGATCAATGTGTTCGTCTCGCAGAATGGCAGCAGGGGTCAATGCATGATGAATATTCTTTTTCATCTCCGTCTTCTCAGAGATACGTGATAGATCTTCAGACTGCACACTGTCTTCAGGAGGTGCAGTAGCCAGTGGCTTCACACGTGAAGCTTTTGGAGGAGTAGCTGACTTTGAAGCTCTAGCCTTCTTTTGCTTCTGCGGCTTTGGAGCAGGAGATGGGGCTTCATCAGTGTCAGCATCATCATCAGAATGATCTACTTTGGCACCTTGAACAGAAATGTGAGTGATAAGACCATCAAGGTTGTAGAAAGGTCCGATGATATTGGGTTCAACATCGCGTGTGCCGTCAGCCCGTGCAGCAGAAGGACCAGGCTTGAAGTCTAGTCCCAATGACTTCTTGTTTTCCTTGGCCGATGCCTTTGCATGCTGGAAGTTGCGCTTGAAGAGATTATCGTCACGACACCAGAGCAGTGATGATGGGTCGGCATTGTCAGGCTGTGGTCCACGTACCATACAGGGATAGAAACCCTGAGGAATAGCTTCAGCTCTGGTCTTGGGTTGAAGGTTTCGGAAGAGAATGTCACCCTAAGGACTCTTGAGGGCATTCTTCTCAGCATACTCCTGGGTCACAAACTTGTATTTAAACCATTGTTCGGCCCAATATCTTCGAATCCATTGGATTCGTGTCTTGCGCTGATTGTAATCCTCTTATGGATCTGTCTTGTACAGCTCTGAGAGGTCATCAGGCAGATCTCTTGATGTTCCCCCTCGACGCTGTCTGCCACCCTTCGTTGCTGATTTCTATGTAGCCATGAACTTCAAACTGAATGGCTTCAACACGTTCAAAGGCTTCAAAGGCTTCCGCTTGTTGGTCAAACAGGAACTGGCTTTGGGAGAGTTAATGTGATGCTGTAAGAATTCTGCAAACGAATGCAGACTATGAAAACCAAGGGATTCTCCCACGGACATGTACCTATGACAGCATTAGAGATGCGAGGGAAGGGGAGAGGTCATATGCATTCTTAGAAGATTTTGAAGATAAATCAGTTTGAAGACATTGACCTCATGGTGCAAAGACATTCACTTATGTGTTTGTAGTTGGTTCCAGATTTGTACGAATCCAGGAATAGGTACAAGTGAGGAATCTAACTCGTTATGAAGCTTAAGTGAATATACTAGGCATTATATGAGATACATACATGATAGATCTAACATTGAGTAAGCAAAAACCACTTTCGGTAAACAGGATGAATCTCTTAGGATAAAAAGATGGTAGAAAGAGAGTTTTATTTACCACACGATGAACTGCTAGATGGGAAGAGTAGGAGACCGAGTAGTTCAATCCACCATGCCCTAACTTGGCGACGGAGGACACCTACGGCGGCGGCGGAGAGGACGAAGACCGCGGCCGGCATGAGGACGGCGTCGGTGAAGTCGCGGCAGCTAAGCACTTCGTCGCCGGCGTCATCAAGAGCTAGCAGTGGCGCTAGGGTTTTGACGAAGTGGATAGGTGGAAGAAGGTTTTCGTGACCACAGGGGACATGTATTTATAAGGAAGTATGCGGCGCAGCGTAATTACGCAGGTGCCCCTGGCGGTTCACATCTGAGGGACACGTGGCACGCATGCAACAGACTCGGAGTTGTCCCACGTTCCCACGTCCGCCCGAACTGTCGGATGGTCGTTCCGGCTTCTCCAGATTTCAGGCAGTAAGGATAGAGCATTTAAAACAGACTTAATGTTTGTCTCTGTATCTTCTGCTGACAAGGACGCAGAGAAGACATTCGACAGTTTCAATAGAATGCATATGATTTGGACAGATAGAGGTTGAGATAGAGAGCATAGAGAGATTAGGGTCCGATCACATTCACTTAGTTCAAAAGATTCAACAAGGAAGACATAGCTATAAGTGAATGGTGTAGAGGACAGAACACAAATATGTATATATCAGAAGATAATCAAATCAGCATAGTGAAGATAATCATGAAGACAAGTTAAAATTGAAGACAATCCAAATGTGAAGACATATCAAATGTAACGCCATGAGTAAAACACTTCAAACAGAAGAATTTGGTTGTGGCATTACCCACCGTATAGGAAGTATTAGACCCAGACACAGCGCACAATTATCGTGGCGCTCTGAAGTCAAGTTCCACGTTAATATATTCACACTCAGAATGTAAGTCTTCATTGATTGAAGATATACTTTACTTCGTGTGTTGCACATCTATGTCATCAACATGCTTAAGTGTTCAGATGTGTGCCTGATCACAGGACATTTGAGGATTCCAAGATATTTAGCTCACGCCATAACTTGCAAAACCTCTTCTCATCCAAGGGCTTGGTGAAGATATCTGCCAATTGCTCTTCAGTGTTGACGTGTTTGATATCAATATCTTCCTTCATAACATGATCTCTGAGAAAGTGATGACGAATTTCAATGTGCTTTGTCTTCGAGTGCTGAACTAGGTTGTTGGCAATCTTGATGGCGCTTTCGTTGTCGCAGTAGAGTGGCACTTGCTTCAGATAAATGGCATAGTCTTTGAGTGTTTGCTTCATCCATAGAAGCTGGGCGCAGCAAGATCCAGCAGCAATGTATTCAGATTCAGCAGTGGAGAGAGATACACATTTATGCTTCTTTGAAGACCAACATACAAGTGATCGTCCCAGAAAATGACATGTGCCTGATGTAGACTTGCGATCCACCTTGTCACCAGCATAATCAGCATCCCAGAATCCAACTTGATCGAACTCTGAGCCCTTTGGATACCACAATCCTAGTGTTGGGGTGTGAGCCAAATATCTGAGAATTCGCATCACAGCTAAGTGATGCGATTGCTTTGGTGCCGCTTGGAACCGGGCACACATGCAAACACTAAGCATGATATCTGGCCTAGATGCACATAAATAAAGCAAGGAACCAATCATGGAGCGGTATACCTTTTGATCGAACTCTTTACCATTGTCGTCGGGACCCAGATGATGTTTGGCTGGCATTGGCGTCGTGAAGCCTTTGCAATCTTGCATCCCAAATTTCTTCAGGCAATCTTTGAGGTATTTCTCTTGAGATATAAAGATGTCGTTGCGTTGCTGACATATTTAAAGACCAAGGAAGAACTTCAGCTCACCCATCATGGACATCTAATATTGCTCTTGCATCATATATCCAAACTCGTCAGTGTATTTCTGATTGGTGCAGCCGAAGATAATGTCATCCACATATATTTGGCACACAAACAGTTCACCATCATATGTCTTCGTGAAGAGAGTGGGGTCGAGGGAACCAGGTTTGAAGCCTTTGCTCTTCAGGAAGTCTTTGAGTGTGTCATACCAAGCCTGAGGGGCTTGTTTGAGGCCATACAGTGCCTTGTTGAACTTGTATACCATGTCAGGATGTTTTGGATCTTCAAAGCCAGGCGGTTGTGCAACATACACTTCTTCGCCAATCTTGCCATTGAGAAAAGCGCTCTTCACATCCATTTGATGCAGAAGAATGTTATGATGATTTGCATAGGCCAGCAGTATGCGTATGGCTTCAAGCCTAGCCACAGGAGCAAATGTTTCATCGAAGTCAATCCCTTCAACTTGAGTGTATCCTTGGGCAACGAGACGATCTTTGTTTCTGACAACTTGACCATGCTCATCTTGCTTGTTGCGATATATCAACTTAGTGCCTATTATATTGTCCTTACGAGGATCAGGACACTTAACCAGTTCCCATACATTATTCAGTTCAAACTGTTGAAGCTCTTCTTGCATAGCTTGAATCCATTCAGGTTCCATGAAGGCTTCATCAACTTTCTTGGGTTCAGATATTGAGACGAATGCGAAGTGCCCACAGAAATTTGCTAGTTGTGTTGCCCTTGAACGAGTGAGTGGACCTGGTGCATTGATGCTATCAATTATTCTCTTAATCTGTACTTCATTTGCAACACGAGGATGTACACGACGAAGATTTTGCTCTTGCTGATCATTGTCATTGTTAGAAGGATTGTCTTCAGGCTGAGCATTGTCTTCAGGTTGATCAGGTGCGGAGATGATAAGTTCCTCTTCAGGCTGAGCTTCAGATGGTATGATTTCTCCAGTTCCCATAAGTTTGATTGATTCACTGGATGGAACTTCATCTAGCACATTTGGCAGGTGCTCTCTTTGCGAGCCGTTAGTCTCATCGAACCGCACATCCACAGTTTCAACCACTTTATAGTGAAAGAGGTTGAAGACTCTATAGGAGTGTGAATCCTTTCCATATCCAAGCATAAAACCTTCATGTACTTTCGGTGCAAATTTTGAAGTGTGATGTGGATCCTTGATCCAACACCTGGCACCAAATACTCTGAAGTAACTAACATTTGGCTTCTTGCCAGTAAGGAGCTCATAGGATGTCTTCTTGAGAAGCTTATGAAGATAAACACGGTTGATGATACGGCATGCAGTATCAATGGCTTCAGGCCAGAATTTTCTTGGAGTCTTGTATTCATCAAGCATAGCCCGGGCCATCTCAATAAGTGTTCTGTTCTTGCGTTCGACGACGCCATTCTGCTGTGCCGTGTACAAAGCTGAGAATTCATGTGTGATGCCCAAAGTGTCAAGATATGTATCTAGCCCAGTGTTCTTGAATTCAGTGCCATTGTCACTTCTGATGTGCTTTATCTTGACGCCATAGTTGTTCATGGCTCGATTGGCGAAGCGTCTGAAGACATCCTGCACTTCAGTCTTGTAGAGGATTATATGCACCCAAGTATATCTTCAATAATCATCAACAATGACAAAGCCATAGAGACAAGCAGTAGTAGTAAGAGTTGAGTAATGAGTGGGACCATGTGGAGTAGTTCGAAGGGTTGAGTCGTTGTCATGATTGTCTTCGAGGTATGCTTGGCCCTCGTCATCTTTCCTGCTTCACAGGCACCGCATAAGTGATCCTTCTTGAACTTGATGCCCTCGATGCCTATGACATGCTTCTTTCTTGCAAGAGTGTGCAAGTTCCTCATGCCAGCATGCCCTAGCCTTCGATGCCAGAGCTAGCATTCTGAAGCTTTTGCTAGAAGACATACGACAAGTTGTGGTCCTGCTGAGAAATCTACCATGTACAAATCATCTTTCCGATACCCTTCAAAAACTAGAGACTTGTCAGATTCCATTAGAACAAGGCAACAATATTTTCCAAACATCACAATCATGTTTAAATTGCAAAGCATTGAGATAGACATTAAGTTGAAACCAAGGGATTCAACAAGCATGACTTTATCCATGTGTTGATCCCTTGAGATTGCAACTCTACCTAGACCCAATACCTTGCTTTTACAAGTGTCAGCAAATGTGATGTGACTTTTGTCAGATGGACATAAGGTTGAGTCCATAAGAAGACTTCGCTTGCTAGTCATGTGATTAGTACACCCACTATCAATAATCCATTCTGAAGCAACTGGTGTCGTACCCTACAATGCAGTTAGGGGGATAGGCTTCACGAAGAGAATTGTGAAGCATAAACATTTGATGAGCAAGTGGATTATGAAAGCTTAGATCAAGGTTAGGACTGATAGGGAAAGTAGCGAGCGACTCAGGAAAAAAAAATATAATAAGAGCATTTGGGCATTTGATCTTGCGCCCTGCAAGATGTTTAAGGTCCCCAGCAATAGCTTCAGACGATTTTGGTTTTCGGCCGGAGACCTTTCCCTGCAAAAAGAGAGTTAAGCTTTCTCAGCCACCCACATCTTCAAGGGTGGCTTCGAAGCAATGAGTCTAAGTGTAGCATCTGAGAACTTTGGCTTTGGAGCCCTAGCAAAAAGTCTTGCAGGTGGACAATAGTACTCATAAGAATAAGCAGAGTAGTTCTTGGTCTTATGAACATGGCGGTTTGATGAAACACGCTCATATTAATAGGCCTGAGTAAGGTTTCCCTGCAAAACATTTGCGTTAGTGCGACTCAGGTGAGTCCTCTGTCTGTATGAAGCCTTTGGACCGTATGAAGCCTGTGGTTTGGGGTTTGTCTTCTTCATGTGTGGTGTCATGACGACATTCACAGGAAGATTCTCCAAACATCTTTTTGGCACCCAGACTTTCTTCATAGGCGGCCCATTCCTGCAGTTAGTACCAATATACCTGGCAAATACTTCACCATTCTGATTCTTAAACAGTTTATAGTTTGCATCAAAGGATTCATCAATAACAATGGGATTAGCACAAGTGAAGCCAGATAGGGTGGATGGATCTGCTGAAGGTTACTTTGCAGCAACCCATGTGGTTTTGGGGTACTGCTCAGGTTTCCAGTAAGAGCCATCAGCATTCATTTTCCTTTCGAACCCAACACCCTCTTTCCTAGGGTTTCGGTTCAGGATCTGCCTTTTGAGGACATCACATAGTGTCTGATGCCCTTTGAGACTTTTGAACATCCCTGTTTCAAGCAATGTCTTCAACCTAGCATTCTCATCAGCAATAGTAGTGTCATCCTCAGCAGAGGGGTTAGTTACCACATCAGCAGTTGAAGATATCGCAACAGTAGCAGCAATAGAACATTTAGCAACAGAAGTAGCGTTATGACGCTCAATGCATTTAAGACATGGTGGTTCAAATCCTTCCTAAGCGGAACTGATCTGTTTGGCACGAAGTGACTCGTTTTCCTTTTGAAAATCTTCATGAGCCGCTCTCAATTTCTCAAGATCTTGCTTCCTTTGAAGATAATCATAGGAAAGCTTTTCATGAGTTGTTGAGAGCGTTTCATGACGACTTTCAAGTTCCTCATACTTAACATGATGATTTTTTATGTCTTCAATTAAGGACTGAGATCGAGTCATTTCAGCGTCTAACAGATCATCGCTTTTGTCTAATAGTTTTTGAATATGTTCCATAGCTTTCTGTTGTTCAGTTGCAATTTTAGCAAGTGTTTTGTAGCTGGGTTTGGAACCACAATCAGAGTCATCTTCACTTGATGTTTGATAGTGAGTGGCGCGTGAGTTTACCTTGGCACCGCGTGCCATGAAGCAGTAGGTGGGATTGGAGTTGTCCTTGTCATTAGCGTCGGCGTTGGTGATGGAGTCATTATCTTCAGTGTTGAAGATGGAATTGGCAACATAGGCTGTAGCCAAACTTGCAACGCCAGAATCGGACTCCTCCTCAGACTCCACCTCCGCCTCCTCAGAAGTGGACTCCTCCTCTAAATCCATTTCCTTGCCAACAAACGCACGAGCCTTGCCAGATGAGCTCTTCTTGTGTGATGAAGACTTTGAGGAAGACTTGGAAGAAGACTTTGAGTATTTCTTCTTCTTCTTGTCGTCAGAATCGTACTCCTTGCTCTTCTTTTTCTTCTTGTTCTCATTTTCCCACTGCGGACACTCAGAGATGTAGTGGCCAGGTTTCTTGCACTTGTGGCATGTTCTCTTGTTGTAGTCATGAGCAGAAGCTTCATAATTCCTTGAGCTTGATCGTGAAGACTTTCTAAAGCCTTTCTTCTTGGTGAATTTTTGGAACTTCTTCACAAGCATAGCAAGCTCCTTTCCAATGTCTTTAGGATCATAAGAACTGTTGTCATATTCTTCTTCAGATGAGGAGACAGCTTTTGCCTTCAAAGCACGAGTTCGCCCATAGTTGGGACCATAGATGTCTCTTTTCTCAGAAAGCTGAAACTCATGTGTGTTGAGCCTCTCAAGTATGTCAGACGGATCGAGTATCTTGAAGTCAGGACATTCTTGAATCATCAGGGCTAGGGTGTCAAATGAGCTGTCAAGTGATCTCAGGAGTGTCTTGACGACTTCATGCTTGGTGATCTCAGTAGCGCCGAGGGCTTGAAGCTCATTTGTGATGTCAGTGAGTCGATCAAACATGAGCTGGACATTCTCATTGTCATTTCTCTTGAAGAGGTTGAAGAGGTTGCGAAGGACACTGATTCTCTGATCTCTCTGGGTTGAGACCCCTTCATTGACCTTGGAGAGCCAGTCCCAGACTAGCTTAGATGTTTCCAAAGCACTCACACGGCCATACTGTCCTTTGGTCAGATGACCATAGATGATGTTCTTGGCAGTGGAGTCCAGTTGAACAAACTTCTTCACATCAGCAGCGGTGCCACCTTCACCAGCCTTGGGAACGCCATTCTTGACGACATACCATAGGTCGACACCAATGGCTTCAAGATGCATGTGCATCTTATTCTTCCAGTATTGATATTCAGTTCCATCGAAGACTGGGCACGCAGAGGAGACTTTGATTATCCCTGCAGTCGACATAGCTAAAACTCCAGGTGGTTAAACCGAATCACACAGAACAAGGGAGTACCTTGCTCTGATACCAATTGATAGTGCTAGTGATCGACTAGAGGGGGGTGAATAGGCGATTTTATGAAAGTCTTCAAAACATGGAAGTTTCGAAGACAAACGATAGAAGTAAACCTATTACCATGCAGCGAAAGGTAGACTACACTAAGCAAGCCATAGTCAAGTATTCAATGAAGTGAAAGCACAAAGACTAATAGCAGCTAGGCAGTATAGATCAGGTAGGAAGATAGTGTGAAGCCAATCAGAACAAACAGTTACTCGTTGAAGACAAAAGATAATGCAATCATACAATGACTTCACCAGGGCCAACATTAAGTAAAGGAATGGGAAGGATGAAACCAGTGACTCGTTGAAGACAATGATTTGTTGGACCAGTTCCAGTTGCTGTGACAACTGTACGTCTGGTTAGCGCGGCTGAGATTCAACTCAGAAGATCGTGTCTTCACCTTATTCCCCTTGAGCTAAGGACACCTAGTCCTCGCCCAATCACTCTGGTAAGTCTTCAAGGTAGACTCCCAAACCTTCACAGACTTCGTTCACCGGTGATCCACAATGACTCTTGGATGCTCAGAACGTGACGCCTAACCGGCTGGAGAATTCATAGTCCTCAAGTGTAATAAGTCTTCAGATCACACAGACAGGAAGACTTCAGTGATGCCTAACACTCTTTGGCTCTGGGTGGTTAGGGCTTTATCCTCGCAAGGAATTCTCTCTCAAAGGCTTCGAGGTGGGTTTCTCTCAAACGACAAAAGCCATACACTAACTCTCAGCAGCCAACCATTTATGGTTGTAGGGGGTGGGCTATTTATAGCCACTAGGCAACCCGACCTGATTTGTCCGAAATGAACCTTGGTCACTAAGGAACTGACACGTGTTCCAACGGTCAGATTTCAAACACACATGGCAACTTTACTTGGGCTACAAGCAAAGCTGACTTATCCAACTCTGGATAAGATTGCTCTCATTGTCTTCGCTCGAAGACATAGGATTCTAGTTAAGCATCACTTCAGTCATTCTGACTGGTTCTCTTGGACCCCACTTAACAGTACGGTGGTTCCTATGACTCAACAAAGAAGAAAAAGAATGATGAAACATCTAAGTCTTCGCGCTCCACAGTCTTCACACAATGTCTTCTCTTGTCATAGTTTTCAATATGAATGTCTTCACATACCACCTTTGACTTCAATGTCTTCATACATTTTTAGGGGTCATCTCTGGTAGGAAAACTGAATCATTGAGGGACTACTACCTGTGTTATCCTGCAATTCTCACAAACACATTAGTCCCTCAACCAAGTTTGTCGTCAATACTCCAAAACCAACTAGGGGTGGCACTAGATGCACTTACAGTAAGGCTATATGAATGCTCGACGAGGCGCTCCTCCTCCTCCTGCAGGAACTCGGTGTAGCGCCCAAGGTCCCTGACGCACGTGCAGGCATCCATGTCAGGACCCCGATACCAAGTCACATCGATCTAGCCGGTAACACCTCATATCACTTTGCAGCCTCACGCACGACATCCTCATGGGTGTCGCCTTACCATGGCCCGGGACCGTTTGTGCCTTTTGGCTCACGTATATGATAGCGTCGCTAGCATCCATATGACAGAGAACCCGGGCCGACATGACTAGCCGTGAACCCAAAGTGGCACTAACTTATGGGGACGGGCATACATGAATCAACATCGAGCATGTCGGTCAGCAGCGTGCGAATTCGAGCTGTAGCACTGGGATATCAGGACTCCGGTGAACCGGGCTGTAGAAGGCTAGGCAGGACTCTGGATGTCACCGCGTGACATTTCCCCGAATGGACAGACACAGGAACAAAGTGAATCACATGTCGGCCACTCAAGTGTTCCGGAGCAGTAGTGCTGGGCTAGCAGGACTACAGTAAACTGGGCTGTAGCGGACTGCCAAGGCTCAGTGGAAGCACCAGACTACATTTCCCCATAAGAGAGGCTACCAAGGATAAAGAACTAGATTGTCGGATCCCACACATACCAAGCATTTCAATAACATACACACAATATGCTCGATATGTGCAATACAACATGGCATCACAACAAAACTCTACGACTCAAAGTATTTATTCATTAGGCTCCCAGGAGCGAGATATTACAAACATGGGTCTCATGACCCAGCTTTCAGAGTATACAAGTCAAAGCACATGCCGAAGCTTAACATGTGTGAGTACAGACATCTACAAATGAAAATGGCTGAGAAGCCTGACTATCTACCAGATCCTGCCGAGGGCACAAGATCTTAGCTGAGGTATCAAGCTAAACGTCGAAGTCCACACGGAACTACTAGCGAGACTGAAGTCTCTCTGCAAAAACATAAAATAAGAAAACGTGGGTACAAATGTACCCAACAAGACATACATCAGAACTAGCTACATATGCATCAGTATCAACAAAAGGGGTGGTGGAGTTTGACTGCAGCAAGCCAGCTTTGACTCAGTGGCTAACCTGAACTACTACTGCAAGTAACTCTTTGAGGTGGCGCACATGAGTCCACATATTCACCATATCAATACACCACTATGGATCCGCTCCCGTCTCCCTAGAAGAACGCCATCCATAGCACCCATGCTTATCTTGCGCATTTTAGAGTATCCACTTTCACTTGTCTATGAACTGTACAGGCAACCAAGTAGTCCTTTACCGCGGACGCGGCTATTCAAATAGATGATGTTAACCATGCAGGGGTGTACTTCTTCACACACGCTCTCACCACTTACCGCCATTTACATGACATGTACTCGGCAACCTTCAAGCGGAAGCCCAACGAGGGTGTCGGCCACGGCCTACCTAAACACTCAAGTCTTTAGTCCAGGTTTATCGCCTATCCAGGTTCCATCCGCAGGGAGTCCAGCCGAGGTTTCCACATACGGCCCCGAACGATGTGTGCAGGGTTCTCGAGACACCAAACAGGCGACTCGGTACACCATGCCACGGTGTAGCTACTACATCATAGCCCACCCTTTGGGTCAGCGCTACGCACGGCCGCCAACACATATCCTATAAACACGAGAAACTAGTTGCAACTCCTGGAAAGAGGACTAGGGTGGTTAAGAAGCCGAGAGGGTCCATTGGTTTCGGGCCCAATGCATGGTAGTAACTGATTCTTAAAAACCACATGCAGATCTCGGTGCTTATGGACGGTTCCAATGAAACAACCCACCATGTACTCCTACATGGCCTCTCATCAATTCCTTTACCAAATCGTGTTCAACACACTTAGCTCACACACAGTAGGACATGTTCATCACCATTCTCATTCATCCCCGATGAATCAGACCTGACTCAACTCTAAGTAGTAGCAGGCATGACGAACAAGCATGAATGAGTAGGCACATCAGGGCTCAAACAACTCCTACTCATGCTAGTGGGTTTCATCTATTTACTCTGGCAATGACAGGTCATGCAGAGGAAAGGGGTTCAACAACCGCAGCATGTAACAGTTGAATCGTTGTTGTCCTAATGCAGTAAAAGAGAGCAGGAGCGAGATAGTGGGATTGTATCAGAATGAACAAGGGGGTTTTGCTTGCCTGGCACTTCTAAAGATGATATTGCTCTTCATCCGTGTCAATGATCACATCGTCGAAACATACGTCTACCGAGGGGGAACAATCACCGGCAAACACAGAAAGAACACAATCAATGCAATGCACAATATGATGCATGATCATGACATGTCAATATGCTGTGATTTGAGCTAATGCAGCTAAGAACAGAAGGGTTTGAGTTGATTTGAACCAAAGGTTCAAATTCAAATTCAAACTAAGAACTTATAAAGTGCATTATCATGTTTTGATCTAAACAGCAAAGTTAAGTTGTTTAAACATGCATTAAGATGGTACATATGGATAGATTGGATTTTTCTGATCATTTTCCATATATAAATATTTTTATTTGGAGTTATGGTTGATTTTCTATGATTTTTAGAAGTTTAGGAAATTTTCTGGAATTTCTAAATTATCTTACATATAGAAACTATTTACTGCGTCAGCATGACTTCAGCATTGCGTCAGCAGGTCAACGAGGCATGGTCCAGGTCAAACCTGACATGTGGGGGCCACACGTCGGTGCCACGGGGCTGTTTAGCTCGCTGACCGGCGGGCCAGGTCAACGGCCACGTCAGCAGGGTCAACTCTGACACGTGGGTCCCGCTGGGTTAATCTAAACAAAACAGCAAACAAAACCCGGGGTTAATTAGGGTGTGGGGCCCATCCATCAGCGGCACAGGTCACTAACTAAACGCGATTAGCACCCAACTAATCGTGCCACGCCAGCCATCGGAGTTTCACCGGCGACGACCACGGTCGACGGCGGAGATGCACCATGCACTCGCTATGGGGCACCAATAGATGCGCGGCTTGCTCCTACGGGCTCCTGGGAGTGTGGCGCATCCAAAGCAACAAGCGGCAGCAGCTGGGATGGCCGGAGCTAACGGCGGCGAGCTCTTTTGCGGCTGCCGGAGTTCGGCCGTTGCTCGAAATGGCGTTATAGGCGGCGTCAGGAGCAGCGGGTGGTCGTGTTCGACTTGTGGGGATGTACTAAGTGCAGTGGTGAGCTCGGTCGCAAGCTTGCACGGCCGTGGCCACGGTGGCGACATGGACGGTGGCGAAGAGCGCTCGGCTCTAGTGGTAGCACGGTCTAGAGAGAGCAAAAGAGCACGGGGAGAGAAGGGTTCGGTCCGTGAGCTCACAGCGGTTGCAGCAGAGGCTACGGCGAGCTTGGAGGAGGTCTGAAGCGAGCGGGCCGGCGGAGGCGATCTCAGCGACCCGAGGAAGAAGAAGGCGTCGAGGACGGCGCTTCGAGGCATCCGGCGTTGTGTAGCTCGACAAGGGGGTCGAGGACGAGGTGGTGGAGCTTCTGGGCGCGTCGGTGAGGCGTGGGCTTGCCAGTGGCAGCGGGAACGGCGAGTGGCGCGATGACATGTTCGGGCGGCTGCGCGTGAGAGAGATAGAGGAGGGGAGAAGCACGTGCAGAGGTCGAGGGATTCCAGGGGGTGCGTGGCGTTGTTTGGAGTCGTCCAGGGCATCGGCAGAAGCAGGAGGTGGCCGTCGGTGGCCGCGCGCGTGCTAGCACACCGCGGGCACACGCCCGTGCCTACTGGCCCGAGGAGGAAGGCGACAGAGGGGGCTGCAGTGGTGGACTGGGCCAGTTGGCTGGGCTGCCAGCTGGGCCGGCCAGGTGGGCTGCACAGGTGAGGCCATGTACTAACTCTCTCTCTCTTGCTTTTCCTGTATTTCTTTTTCTATTTCATTTCCTCTGTTCTGATTTAGTTTAGCCAGTAAATCATTTTAATAAATTCTGTAGGTTATTATATGGCTTGCTAAAATATACACAAAGCCACTCACAAACTTCCAGAATTATTGGAGTTATATTTAATATATATTAAGTATAAATCCAAAGCAAATAATTATTTGATTAATTCAAATGGCCAAAATAAATGTTTCTAAGCTCCTAAAAATATTGGTTTGAATTTTACCTCTTGCCAATATTTTTATAGAATAACAGGAACATTTTCTTGGACTCATTTGAGAAGATTTTAAAGTTGGTTATTTTTGAACTGGTTTCTGAGGGTTTCAACAAACCTCAATTCAACTTTCAAAAAATTTAGACATGATGCATGAGTGCAGTTGCAACTATTTCACTCAGGTATTCTGGGGCTGTGACAACTCAACCCCACTAAACAAGAATCTCGTCCCAAGATTCAAGTCGTGAGGTAAGAAGACAGAGGGACACAATCTAACACAATCTTCAAGATCCAGATGTCTTTCTCGAGGGTGTTGATTCATTGCATGACCTTGATCTCGATGTCTTGCTTTGAGAACTACATCCAACATGACAACGAGTAGAAAGGAAGAATTTTAGAAGAATCAATCTTCATGAGGTTCGAGCGACTTAGGATCATCTTAATGATCACAAGATCAACTCACGGAATGGGACATAGAAACATCTCTGGAGCTGAGAGGCAAAACATGCATCAGGAGGGACGGAAGAAACAATTTGACGAGGGTTTCAAGTAGCGAGGAAAAATTGCCATGATTCCATAACGGGGCACCTCAGGAAAGGTGATTCGTGGAATTATTCCCTTAAGTGGAAAAAAGAATTACTTTTGGTACATAGATCATTGAAACTCTTTATACCAGCCTAAGGCAATCACAATCGATCGTTTGGCGGAGTTTGAATGGATGATGTGGACTACCTTGTTGAAGACAACCCGATGGATGATTTCTGCTTATCATCAGAAATGGACAGAACCCATGGCAGACTGACACAATGACGGGTGCAAGCTGGGAACAAAATGCAAATACTGGGAATGACCCAACCATCATATCTGCCTAAGATTCAGATCTGGTTGGTAACGGGATATTTCAGATAGCATGTCAGGATAAGAAAGTTTGCAACACAAACCGACGAGATGATGTTGCGAGATTCTCGGGAATTTAACTATAATAGCAAGCTCCAAAACATTAGCTCGTTCTGCTACATACATGTGAACACATTGTCCCAGACAAGCACGATCACGTAGTAGTCCTATAATAAAACACTACCGAGTTTTGATTGGGAACCATCATTGAGATAATGAAGTCTTGTGCATATCCGTGCAGGCCCTTCAGGATTAGCGCATGAACTTATTTTCTTTGAACAAATCAATCAATGGCTTGGTGTGCTAGGAAATACCGATGGGATGGAGGTAGCTAATCTCTCAAGCGATAGTATACTTCGCACGTGCATGACTGACTTGGGATGATTCCAGAGGAATCAAAACTAACTTTCTCGATTTCATGAGGCAACTTGCATCATATGCACATGAATTAGAGGAAGTCACTTCTTCCATCAAACATAAACTTCATGAGCTAGCACGAAGAAAATGCGTTCAAAAGTTTCCAACGCTAACTTAGATGTTCAACATGAATCATGGACAAGATGAAAATGTTGTTAATGGGCTCAACAACAAACCATCCAGGCTTCCATATAGATGGAATTCCACAATTAAGTGAACACGATGATAGCATTGGTCAGACCAAAGGATGTAATGGTGTATGCCTGAGGGATCAACCAAGAGTAAGA
This sequence comes from Triticum monococcum, assembly GCA_034509565.1. Lineage (NCBI taxonomy): Eukaryota > Viridiplantae > Streptophyta > Magnoliopsida > Poales > Poaceae > Triticum > Triticum monococcum. Next base: position 346,479,190 of record CM067847.1, read on the forward strand.
CAACATTACGAACATCGTTGGTTCTGATTTGATTTGAGGATAGCCCACACTCAAATCAAAAATTGGATAATATAATAGCACCGACAACTGATCATGAGGATCAATCAATGAAGATATCATCTTTCTTCAACACACACACACACACACACACCGAGATATCCCTTTAGAATGAACTAAGTCAGATAAAGCTGTTATCTTCCAACTCTTCAAGTTATTGCTTAGCTTATCCAACTAGTTCAGGAGTATCCAGCATAGATCCTTGGAGAAAGGGTGGTTTATAGAAAGAACAACACGATCAAGAACTCAACATAGCGGTCAGGGGATGACCTGGTGATACTTCCGGGAAGATATCCGAAAAATCACGAACCACCAGTATGTCTCTAAGCTCGAGAACAATCTTGCTTTTCAGGCAAGACGATATGATCCAATAAGCAAGGATAGACACAACCCCATGTCTTGATCGAAGAGTGCACCAGGAAAATGGACTAGGTAGCACGATCAATCTTAGAATGATGATTCCATAATCAACACACCAAGAATGAGATTATCGTCCATTAACCACCAAGCAACAGGGTTGCTAGGAGTATTGATTTCACACATCACGGTTCACTTGTCGGTATTCCGGTTCCAACAACACGGAACCAAGGAACGAATATCACTGCATCAAGAATTATGAGAGTTGGTGCAATTCTCATGACATTCCTGACATCAAGAGGGTAATACTTCAGGGTAGAACAGAATCAGAAGCTGGATTGGCATTTTGATCTGCGGAATACAACTGCTTTGACCCAACCCTAGATATGGATGAGGTACTGGAGTTTGTTTCTCCTAGTCATTCTGGAATGGAATGGCTTGATGGACCACAAGAGTAATAGGTATCGATGAACGAATGCACGCATACTCTTGACTATCAATTGATAGACGAGGGTCAGAATACACCTAAAGGGGGACAACTCAAGGAATATATAACCTTCTGAGTTGTGGATGCATATATTAGTATGTCGAACCAAGTTCTAGGGCTCAACAGGGCCGCTTCTCAGAAGCCTTTCTGGCCTTCGCGCATGGGACGCTATGAGGGCCCACCACATAGCTACGTTCGCATGCCCTTTGGCCTGCTGAGTGTATCGTCCGCCTACCAGCGCAACTTGCGGCGCATCCTAGTGGCTCAGGAGGCCAGGCACCACGCCGTCCTGATGGAGATGGAGACGGTCCTCAAGGAACCACCTGAGCCCCCAGAGTCTCCCGAGGCTTAGGGTTCCGGTGGCTCGTGAGGAGCAACCCTTTCGCCGCGCATCTTCAGCTGCCCCAACTCTCCTTCGTCAACATAACCAGGTGACATCTTTCCAAGTTCATTTAGCTGGGAGCGCCCCTTGGGCTACATCATTCCCAAGCCGCGTGGGTCCGTCCCTGTGGCATGTATCCCTTTTTATATCTTTAGCTTACCTTGTTGGGAGCGCCCCTCGGGCTGCATCATCCCCAAGCCCCTCGGGCTTGACCCAGTGGCACGTATCTCTCATGCACTTACTTAAGCCTGCTAATCTCATGTTCGATCTACCTATGATTACTACCTGCTCAATCGTCGCCTCCCACAGGTCCTCCTCACGCGGGCACGGCGCTGGTGCACGGGTCCATCCCTACCACGTCGATAAACCTGAGCAGTCGAGCTTTGGCTTGTGGCACGCCCCGCGCACGTCACCTCACCAGGCCCTTAGTGCCTTCACCCGCTCGAGGAGCAACCAGCAGCAGGCTGGCAACCATGATGGCAGATTGTGTTCTTCCTTGTGCTGGCTCACAGGAATCTCACGAGGATAGCGCCAGGAGGCACCGCGAGCTCCCACCTCTTCCAAGTAATCTGCTTGCACATTAAAGGGGGGCTCCTGAGCATCGCGACTCAGGAGTTCTAACTAGCTCTCCAGCCCTCACCCCCTGGCCTTGACCACAGCATGCGACCTGGCATACCAGCGGCGGCTGAGCTCGCTTGAGGGCCGGGACCTGAGGATGTAGAGCACAAAGGAGAGCATAGGAAGGGGAAGGACTCGTATGGGCCTGACCTAGCCACGCTATAGATGTTCGCGCACAGGCCTGGTGCGTCATGAAGAATCGATCCTGGACCGCCAAGATAAGTCACGAGCTCAGATCAACTAATCGATGGGACCTAGGGGACACGCTCGCCGCAGCCCTGTTGCGGCAACGTCGCCTCCCTTTCTTGTCTTGCCACGGCTGCTTGAGCGCTAAAGGGGACCCCTGAGCATCGCGCCTCGGGGGCTCTTACTGGACCTTGGGCCGCTCACCTCCTGGCCTTGACCACGGCATGCAACCTGGCATACCAGCGACGGCTGAAGCTTGCCTGGGGACCGGGACCTATCAGCATAGAGCAACAAGCTGTCGCGAGATTGGAAAGAGAAGACCGAGCCTAAGCAGGACTTGCGCTCACAAGGCTTCCTTAATTGGGATAACATCAGCAAAAAACATTGCAAACTCTTTACACACCCCCACGGGGTACTTCTCGATTCCTCGCAGGGACCAAAAGACGAGAACCTAGGAGAATCCTATCTACACACCCCCGCGTCCGATGCCATCATCAACAGTGGGCCACGGGAGGCCGGTGCCAACCCTATCCAGATCAGCGACGGTGGCGGCCGGACACCGTTGCCCTGCTCCAAGCGCGGCGAGAGCTCAGGGGCACGTAGCTGCCGTCGCTCGTCTCCGGAGTCTCGCAGAGCTCGGGAGAACCGCTGGACTCCCAAGAGTCACTGCTGCTGGAGCAACTGCGAGCGGGGCGCGCCTCATCCTGGCGCTCCCCTTCCGGGGAACACTCCAAGCGGCGACCCTCCATGTCGAAGACCTTGAAGAACAGCGTGGAGGCGCCATCGTACTCGAAGTGGATCGCGAGGGCACCCTCCTCATGGCAAACCCACGTGACTTCGCCCCAGCCGCGGGTCATGAAGATCTTGCCGATGGAGACTGCTTCAACCTCTACTCCGGTCGCCGGAGCGTCGCAGTCGGCATGCTGCAACCAGAGCTCGAGAGGCCCCCTCGGTGGCATCATGTCGGAGAAGAAGTGCGGGAAGCGGATCCAGGAGCTTGGGGGAATCGCCAGCCACAACACGAGCTCATGTGAGGAGTCCGTGGCATGGACTCCAGGAGCGACGGCGCTCATCATCGCGGCGCGTCGACCTTGGTCGCGGTGCGTGCACTGGCGCTCGTTGCTCCTTCCTCCCGAGCCCTCAGCTTGGGCGTACAAGGGCAGTGGATACCCAGGAGGAGGCCGCTCGCACCAAGGCCTCGCCACCACCTGCATCTCCGCGGCGTCGCGGCAGTGGACCGACCTCTTCTTCGGCGGAAGCAGTGCCGACATGTCGAGGGGAACCTTTCCCTTCTCCTCAGCCAAAAACCTACGGATCGGCGCCATTGAAGCTACTGCTAGGAGTGGAGCAGAGGAAGAAGAAGCAGGCGGAATGGGAAGAAGAAGTGGGGGACGGGGGCTCTACCCCCTTCCTCAATTATAGCAGGAGAAGGCCAACCAGCGCCCCCCACGATCACAGGTAATGATGGTTCTCCTTGCATGCCGCAGGGACTTGTCAAGTCAGGCAGTTGCCGAGGCAGCATGAGGAAGCGAAGATGCCCACATCCAATCAACCTCCATGCGTCAACCGAGGCTGCATGCTTTTGGGGCCCGTGGCGCTCCACGCTTGACCTTTTGGCTTCGCTCGAAGCCAATCCCGAGCACGCCTTGGGCCTGGGGGCTACTGTCGGCGTTCTGGGAACGGGGGTCCCCAGACTTGCCTGCTTGTGGCCCACGGCGTGGCTGGGCTGGCAGGTCTGTATGGCCCATCTTCATCGACAAGGCATTCAAGACCCTCGCGAGGGGCCAAGCCTCACGAGGCGGACGACGCAAGACCTCCTCAGGAGCGGCCTTGCCAGGCAGGCTCACAAGGGGCGGAGAGATCGAGGCAAGGCAAACCTCGCGAGGTCCTCGTGATGTGAGCCATGACGATCGACACCAGGCGGGCACCAAGCGGGCGCCAGCACGTGCAGTGTCCTCACTTCCTCTTTGGTGCCAAGGGGGCAAGCGCAGGCGAGGAGTACCGAGGCATCAAGCAAAGGTGTCCATATTGGTGCAACGAGACCAAGACCAGAAGGACGGCAGGGCAAAGGTCACCATGGAGCCCAGGACGGCGTCATCACTAGAACCTTTGGCAGCCGAAGACCACCTTTTGTCTGGATAACTTGTACTAGTTGTCCCCTTTCGAATTGGCCATTGTTGGCTCCCTTCCCGCTCAATATTTGGGGAGAGGACCAGGGCCTATATAAGTAGAACTAGCCACCACAGTAGAGGGGATCGACCTCATCACAGATCGAGATCGGATCGACCTCATCACAGATCGAGATCGGATCGAGATCAGATCGAAAGGCATCCCACCCACACAAGTTCACCAAGCACAAGAACACCTCCACCTCAGGAGGCTGTTCTTCCCCTTGTACTGTTCATCATCAGCCCAAGAGGCAATCCACCACCACCACACTGGAGTAGGGTATTACACCACAATAGTGGCCCGAACCAGTATAAATCTTGTGTCTTTCTGTGTTGTGAGTTCGTCGAGTTCGCCCGTGAGATCTTAGAGAGCTAGGGTGTGGATCGATAGGGAGAAAACCTTCGCGCGCACCCCAGTGTTCGAACCTTGAGGGTTTTGCCGGAACCCGTGATCCGACAGATGCCTACCGGGACATCCCCAAGCTTAGATGCTTGAGACTTCTTGAAATATTATCTTGAGATGCCTTGGGTATCCCCAAGCTTGATCATTTGTGTCTCCTTAATTACTTTTCATATTGCGGCTTCCCTAAATCTTAAAAGCTTCATCCACACAAAACTCAACAAGGACTCGTGAGATAAGTTAGTATAAACCAATGCAAAAACCTTATCATACTCTTCTATAGCAAATCACTAAAATTATTAATCAACATCGCATACTAAATGACTCTGCATATTTAATAGTCCTATCCTCAAACAGAATCATTAAACAAGCAAACTTATGCAAACAATGCAAACATAGCAGCAATCTGCCTAAACAGGACAGTCTATGAATAATGCAGAAAGATCCATACTTCCTGAGCTCCAAAAATTATGAAAGAAAATTCCCACTGTAGTAAATTTATCAGAGCTTATTATGCAAAACGTTTCAACATTTTATCACATTCTGACTTTTCTAGGGAATTTTTGCAACAGCGGTAAACTTTCTGTTTTCAAACAGCAACATGTAGACTTGTAAAATAGGCATAGTAAAGGCTATTAATGCCACTTTTATTGCAATAAAAGATGCAAAACATTTTTCTAAATAACAGCAACCAAATCCTAACAAAATAAATTGACGCCCCAAGCAAAACACATATAATCTGGTGAATAAAAATATAGCTCCAAGTAAAGTTACCGATGAACGAAGACGAAAGAGGGGATGCCTTCCGGGGCTTCCCCAAGCTTAGGCTCTTGGTTGTCCTTGAATATTACCTTGGGTGCCTTGGGCATCCCCAAGCTTAGGCTCTTGCCAGTCCTTATTCCATAGTCCATCGAATCTTTAACCAAAACTTGAAAACTTCACAACACAAAACTTAACAGAAAACTCGTGTGCTCCGTTAGTAAAATTAAAAAAACCACCACTTCAAGGTACTGTAATTAACTCATTATTTATTTATATTGATGTTAAACCTACTGTATTCCAGCTTTTGTATGGTTCATAAACTCTATTACTAGTGATAGATTCATCAAAAATAAGCAAACAACACACGAAAAACAGAATCTGTCAAAAACAGAACAGTCTGTAGTAATCTGTAGGTTTCGAATACTTCTGGAACCCCAAAAATTCTAAAATAAATTTCTGGACGTGAGGAATTTATCTATTAATCATATAAAAAATAATTAACTAAATATAACTCTCCATTAAAAAATGGCAGCAAATCTCGTGAGCAATAAACTTTCTGTTTTTTACAGCAAGATCGCAAAGACTTTCCCCAAGTCTTCCCAAAGGTTCTACTTGGCACAAATACTAATTAAAAGCATAAAACCACATCTAAACACAGGATAGATGAATTATTTATTACTAAACAGGAGAAAAAATCAAAGAAAAAAAATAAAATTTGGTTGCCTCCCAACAAGCGCTATCCTTTAACGCCCCTAGCTAGGCATGATGATTTCAATGATGCTCACATAAAAGATAAGAATTGAAACATAAAGAGAGCATCATGAAGAATATGACTAGCACATTTAAGTCTAACCCACTTACTATGCATAGGGATTTTGTGAGCAAACAATTTATGGGAACAATAATCAACTAGCATAGGAAGGCAAAACAAGCATAACTTTAAAACTTTAAGCACATAGAGAGGAAACTTGATATTATTGCAATTCCTACATGCATATGTTCCTCCCTCATAATAATTTTCAGTAGCATCATGAATGAATTCAACAATATAACCATCACATAAAGAATTCTTTTCATGATCTACAAGCATAGTAATTTTAGTACTCTCCACATAAGCAAAATTCTTCTCGTTTGGAATAGTGGGAGTATCATAAGAAACTCGAATACTATAAATTGTTTCCATATTAAAAGAGTAATGTTCAGAAAAGGGGTAATCGTAATCATGACAAGTTTTATGAATATAATCATCATTACTTTTTATAGCATACGTGTCATCACAATAATCATCATAAGTAGCAACTTTGTTCTCATCATAATCAATTGAAACCTCTTCCATGATAGTGGAATCATTACTAAATAAAGTCATAACCTCTCCAAATCCACTTTCATAATTGTAAGCATCATAAATAGGAGGCATGCTATCATCATAGTAAATTTGCATATCAAAACTTGGGAGGTTAAACAAATCATCTTCATAAAACATAGCATCCCCAAGCTTGGGACAAACATTAATTGCAGAAAATACATTCTCAAACAAGTCATTCTCATCAAACATAGCATCCCCAAGCTTGGGCCTTTTCATATCATAAGCATAATCACTCTCATCATTAATAGTACAGATTGCACCAATAGTAGTATAGCAATTATCATCATCACAATGAGTAATAGAAGCAACATCATTTAGGAGGGATGCCTTTTTACCTTTGCATCTCCCTCTTTTCTTTTTCTTCTTCACATCATGTGTGGGTTTGTTCCTCTTTTTGGAGCTCCTTATTAATAAGATTGGTTGAATAGAAGGCTCCTCCTCGTTACATGATTCATCATAAGAAATAATAGGAGGATATTGGGAAGCCTCTTCCCTTTAATTAGTATTCTCTTCATCCTCTATTTCTTTTCTTTTCTTTATGTAACTGGAAATATAAGGATTTTCAATGCAATTCACTACACAATACATAAAAAATTTCTTCTAGATCAATATCGAGGAATTTATCAAGGTTATATTGTGGGATATGCTTAGTTATACATTTCATTTCTTCATAACACAAAAGCAAACTAAGTTCATTATGATGTGCAAGGGAAATCAAATCATCACAATTTTTGGACACGATATGATCATGAAACAATTTGCATTGGAGATTTAAATGACCATGTTCATTGCAAAGTTCACAAGTATGGCGAAGAAATTTTAAATTTTTAGCACAAACATCTACCCTCTCTTGCAACCATTTAGTTTCTAAATACTTATGCCTCTTGCAAAATCTATCTTCCCTATTTGGTGTGTACTTGCAAACTCTATGCACTCCACAAAAGTTGACGTGCTTATAAGAGACATTTTCATCATGACTAGTGCAATCATCATTAGTACTATGGATATTCAAGGAGTTTATACTAACAACATTGAAATCATGTTCATCATTCAAAGATTTAGTGCCAAACATTTTATAGACTTCTTCTTCTAGCATTTGAGCACAATTTTCCTTTCCATCATTCTCAAGAAAGATATTAAAAAGATGAAGCGTATGAGGCGAACTCAATTCCATTTTTTGTAATTTTCTTTTATAAACTAAACTAGTGATAGAACAATAAACTAAAAGATTCGATTCCAAGATCTAAATATATACCTTCAAGCACTCACCTCCCCAGCAATGGCGCCAGAAAAGAGCTTGATGTCTACTACACAACCTTCTTCTTGTAGACATTGTTGGGCCTCCAGTTAATAGGTTAGTCCCAAAAATAATATAAAAGTGTATAATAAAGCCCATAAACATCCAAAACATATAATATAATAGCATGAATACTTCATAAATTATAGATACGTTGGAGACGTATCAAGTGGATGTACAAGTTCAAGTCGGAGATGCCGCCCTGTTACGATGGTGCGGCGGATCCAGCGACCTTTCTGCTGGCGTACGAGGAGGCTGTCCCAGAGGCCGGGGGCAATGACAAGATCATGGCCAACTGGTTCCCGATGGCCCTCACTGGCGTGCCACGCGTGTGGCTCCTCCATCTGCCAGAATCTTCCGTGGCCTCTTGGGAGGAGTTGTGCGACCTCTTCATCGCGCGCTTTGGGGGACCAGCACCCCCGGTCATCGCGGCTCTCCTCGGTGGCTCGTAGGTGCCACCCTCGAACTGTCATATCAAACCATTCTTTCGCCAGATCGGCGCCGCCTCCACATGGCAGGGGCTCCCTCGGGGTGGGCGGTGCCCAAGGCCGACCTGATCTTCGACTTAGGAGATCACCCAGTCAAAACCATCGGTTCGGGTGTGCTTCCGATGCTTTGCACGCTGACCATATGCAGTGTAGCCGTCATGAAGACCCTCATCGACAGCGGCGCCGGCCTCAACATGCTCTCTGTGGAGGCCTTTAGTTTCCTTCACGTATCGCTCGAGCGGCTCCGCGCCAGCCGGTCCTTCTCCGGAGTCGGCGGCGGCTCCTCCAACCCCCTAGGGCAAATCCGTCTCCCCGTGACTTTCGGCACGCGCGACAACTACCACACCGAGCTAATCGACTTCAACATCGCCCGCATTGGTTTGCCGTATAACGCCATCCTCGGGTACCTGGCGCTGGCCGAGTTCATGGCTGTGACCCATCCTGCCTACAACCTCATGAAGATGCCAGGAAGCAATGGCGTCCTTACCGTGGCCGAGGACACCAAGGAAGCTGTGGCGGCCCTCAAGCTAGCCTTCAGGGCCACGGCGGTAGCTTGCCCGGCCGACAAGGCCATGTCTAGGGCCAAGTGGGCTGCACCGACCAAGAAGAAGTAGTTGTTCACCCAAGGTCAAGCCAAGACGAAGCAGATACTAGTCGACGTGGACAGGGCCTCTGGCGCTACCTTTATCATAGGTGCCGACCTTGCCCCAGATCAACAGAAGGAGTTCGTGGGCTTCCATTAGCCTTTCCCAGGCCAAGAATCCACCCACCAAGTGACGGGTGGTCATGGGGGTAGATCCAAGCCCCTCGTCAAGCGCAACTTCCCCATCAAGCTCAATCCCTCCAGAGGTCTCGGTCCCACCGATGAGCTCATTGCCGCCGGCAAGTTCTGCTCCTCCGACACTGAAGAGGGCCAGAGCAACCCCGCCACCTGTGGCATACGAGCTGGGTTCCATGCTCAGGGACCCGGAGTAAGCAGAATGACGAAGCCTCTTGTTGAAGCATTCTGTATTTTATTGTTGTCTTAATCTTGTCTTGTTGAATTGGTAGGATGAAGAACCCCTTGCTCGGTAGGCCAACCATGCCAAGCATGCGGCGGTGCCGGGCAAAAGATTTCGTGGGTGGACACGATCACCTATGGGGCCACGGGCCCCTTTGTGGTTCTGTAGGGGTGAGATCACGTTGCACAAAGAGTGGAGGCCATGAAGCAGCACGACGACGAGGCTCTGGTGGTTTTTACCCAGGTTCAGTCCGCTAATAAGCGTAAAACCCTACTCCTTTGGTGGACTGGATAGAGGAATACGACGACATGCAGTGCTCAAATCCGGCAAGGTGGCCTCAGGGGAGCTGCTACGCGAGTACAAGTGTGAGAGGGTCCAAATCCTTCTCTAGCTTGCCTTGGAACTCCTTTTATAGCCCAAGGGGTAAGCACAGTGGAAAAACAGACATTATCTTGTGATTAGATAGCCAACAGTGCTATCGTATGAACTCTGGCACTTAGGACAAAATGCCATAAATGCTACCTTAGGTGGCGTGCGGGGCTGCATCCCCGGTAAGCTTATATCGGTGGTTAGCTAGCCTTTGCTTATGATCTTGACACGCTCTTAGACGGGTGTCAAATGGGTGTGATATGTCTTCCAACAGATCGCCACATGCTCAGTGAGAGCCACTTAGCTGTCTGGAGGCTTGACACCGCATCGATAAGTGACTGGCGCCATGATGTGGTGGAGCCGTGGTAAGTGGCTTGTGCTTGCCGGGGGGCAGGGCTTGCTGGGCCTTCTTGGAGGGGTGCACTCTTTGGTCTCCGGTCCCCCGGAGAAGCGGCTGGTGCGGTTTGTTTTTTCTCTTGTTTGCTGTATCGACTTTGCCGGCCTCGCCTGGACAGCAAAGCACACTTCTCTTGGAATCTTTGCCTTGTATATTTGGCTTGGTCTTCTTGATACGCTCCTTGATCTCACAAAGAGTGGTTTCTCTGGTTCGACCTTTTGTTGGCTTGACTTGAGCTTTTACTAACGGGGTCAGCTATATTGACGTAGCTATTCCCTCGGCAAGCCCTGGCCATCGGGGTGGAGGCTTTTTGGTCGTGCACAAGTCAGGGGAAATAAACACCCTTGTTTGTGTACCCCGACAGCAGGCTACGGCGCTATAACTAATGTTTTGTAGTAGCGTTGGTCGGACATGCGCTACTACTATCCTACATAGTAGTAGCGCATGTCCATCCAACGCTGCTGCTACACCAACCTAGCAGTAGCGTCTGGTCAACCACCAATACTGCCAAAATTTCTTGTATTTTGTTTCTTCTGTGTATTGGCGATGTATTTGTATAGGTTTTATACGGTAGTCTCATTATATGATTTTATGATCATGATGAGTTATTATATGAGTGGGTGAAAGAGACGTGGATTAGATTCAAATGGAGGCAACATGGGGCAGATATCTGCACCATGTTGCCTCCACTTGAATCTAATCCATGCTTATTTCACCCACTGATATATATAGTAACTCATCATGTGTAAGTGCATCTAGTGCCCCTTAGTGATTTTGGTGTATTGAAGACTTATATGTTAAGGGACTAATGCGTTTGTGAGTGTACACAGGTTTATAAGTCTATGAGGAGTTTGATATTTCAGAGAAAGTCAACCCCTAAAAATGAAGTTCTTCGACTGAAGACTTTGGATTTCTGAAGACTTTCTGAAGACTTTGAAAGTGAAGAAATTGGTGCGACCTTGAAGATTTGGTATTCATTCGAGGAACATGAAGCCTGAAGACTTTTGTTTTCGTAGTTTCATTTTCTCTTTCTTGAGTCATAGGAAGCACCGTACTGTTAAAGGGAGTCGAGGAAATACTAAGGAAAAATTTCCATGTGATGCTCAACTCAAAATCCTACACCTACCAATCCCCTCGAGTGAAGCCATTGGAAATCTCATACAGTTCAGTCAATTTCTTAAGTGACAGAGACGAAGTTCTTCTGGTCTTTGAGGAATTTGTCCTGACTGAGGAGTTAGGAATTCGCCAGTGCGGATTTGCCTACACAGTGAGGAACATGATAGCCCTGAGGATTTTGCTACTCAAAATTCCGAACATTGCTGTGCTATGCGCCAGCTGTCCCAAAATATCTATCCACCTAATGGTCATATCATTGAAGGGCATTTATGTCTTATCATGTCGGGCTGCTCCCTAGGCTATAAATAGCCGCCCCTACAACCACTAGTTGGTTGGCTGCTCCGAGAGAAACTAACACTTGTCATTTGAGGGCAACCCATCCTCTGAGGACTTTGAGCGAAAATCATCAAGTGAGGAAAAACCCAAAACTCAAACACCTACAAACCCAAAGTGATTGGGCATCACTGAAGAGATTGATCCTGCGTGGATCCGACGCTTGTTACCTTTGAAGATTGTGCTTCCTCCAGACGGTTAGGCATCATGGTCTAGAGCATCCAAGAGGAATTGTGGATCGCCGAGTGACCGAGTTTGTGAAGGTTTGGAAGTCGCCTGAAGACTTACCACGAGTGATTGGACGAGGTCTACGTGACCTTAGTTCAAGGAGAATACGGTGAGGACTGGGTGTCCCGAGCTGCGTGTTCAGGACTGGGTGTCCGGGACTGTGTGTCCTCGAGTTTAAATACTCAGCCGCTCCAACCAGACGTACAACTGAGACAACAGTTGGAACTAGTCTACCAAATCATTGTCTTCACCAAGCTTACTGGTTCCATTTCCTCAACTCTTTCATTTCCTCATAATTGAGTTGTGTTCTTGTTCATATCTGTGTTTGAAGACTTTGACTGAAGACTTTCTCAATTTCCTCAGTTCAATTTCTTCAGCCTGTTTGTCTTCATCCTGTGTTATCCTCTGCTTACGCTTCCTGTACTCTGTGCCTGTCTTCATTTCATCATGATGACTATGCTTGTATTCTATTATGTTTACTTTTGAGTACTTATTCCGCTGGTAGTAGTTCTTCGCTAAGGAATTTCCTCACCGGCAAATTCCTCAGTGAAGAATTTCATAAAAATCGCTTATTCACCCCCCTCTAGTCGATATAACGCACTTTCAATTGGTATCAGAGCAAGGTACTCCGTTGTTCTGTGTGATTTTGGTTTAACCGCCTGGAGTTTTAGTTATGTCGACCGCAGGTATGATCAAGGTCTATGCTGGGTGTCCTACCTTCGATGGGACGGACTACCCCTACTGGAAGAATAAGATGCGAATGCATCTTGAAGCAATTGATAATGATCTCTGGTATGTTGTGGAAAATGGTGTTCCCTCAGTCACACCTTCTCTGAATGTTGCTGATGTGAAGAGATTCAAGCAACTCGACTCTCAAGTGAAGAATATCATATGTGGCCATCTGAGCAAAGGACAGTATGGCAGAGTGAGTGCTTTGGAGACAGTGAAGCTTATCTGGGACAGGTTGTCCAAAGTGAATGAAGGAGTCTCAACTTAGCGTGACTCTTGAGTTGATGTTCTTCGCAATCTCTTCAACCGCTTCAAAAGACTCGATAATGAAAATGTTCAACAAACCTTCGATCGCCTCACTGACATCTCAAATGAGCTTCAAGCACTTGGTGCCACTGACATCACCGACCATGAGGTGGTGAAGAAATTGCTGAGATCGCTTGATTCCTCATTTGACACTCTGGCATTGATGATACAAGAACGTGCTGATTACAAGTCACTTGATCCTGCTGATATTCTCGAAAGGCTAAATACTCATGAGTTCCAACTTGCTGAAAAGAGAGATCTCTATGGTTCAAGCTATGGCAGAACACGTGCACTGAAGGCCAAGGCAGTATCTGAGTCCGAAGATGAAGACTCTGGTAGCAGCCTTGGTGATCCTGAAGAACTAAGCCATGATCTGGCTCTGCTTGTGAAGAAGTTCCAAAAGTTCTCAAGACGTGGTCGCCTTGGAAGAACCTCAAGGAGCAGTGATTCCTCATCCAGTGACTACAAGAGGAGGCTCTGCCACAAATGCAAGAAGCCTGGACATTACATTCAAGATTGTCCTCTGGAAAAGGAATCAAAGAAGAAGAAATACAAGGATTACAGTTCTGATGATGCGAAGAAAAAGAAAAAATCCACAAAATCATCATCATCAAAATCCTCAAGGCCTTCATATCACAAGAAGAGAAAATCCAAGAAGGCCAGGGCATTCATTGGCAAGGAAATGGACTCTGAGGCTGAATCTGAAGAAAATGAGGAAGAGGAATCATCTGAGGAGTCCGAATCCGGAGTGGCGAGCCTAGCTCTCGCTACTGCATTCGTCAGCAAGTCTATCTTCAACACTCAAGAAAATTGCCTCACCAAGAAAGCTGATGAAGGGGATGATGACTACGCTCCCACCTATTGCTTCATGGAAAAGGATGCCAAGGTACTCAAATATACCTCATCTGAATCAGGTGAGAATGAATCTGATGAAAACCTTAAGCCCAGCTATTCTAGACTTGCTAAGATTGCTGTAAAACAACAAAGGGCTTTAGAAAAGGTTCAAAACATGCTAGACAAAAGTGATGATATGTTGGGTGAAGAAATGGATCACACTAAAGCCTTGACTGAAAATCTTCAGAGATTTCAGACTAGGTTTGACAATCTTCAAAGTCATCATAACACTCTCTTATCCGATCATGAGAAGCTTTCTTATGAATTTCTTCAAAGAAAGCAAGATCTTGAAAAGCTAAGAGTGAGTTATGAAGATCTTTAGAAGGAGCGCGATTCATTACTTGCTCAACATATCAGCGCTTCTCAGGAAGAATTTGTTCCTCCATGTTTGAAATGCATTGAACGTGAAACTGCTAATTCTTCACCTGAATGTTCAGATGCTGCTAATGTTTCAAATTCTTCACATGCCTCTGCTATCACTAATTCCTCATCTAAGGACTTTGCTAGTATCACTGACGATGCAGGGCTGAAGGAATTGTACATGATAGGCATGTACAAAAGCCTCAAAGGGCATCAGGCTCTTTGTGATGTGCTTAAAAAGCAGATCCTCAACAGGAACCCTAGGAAAGAGGGTATTGCCTTTGAGAGGAAACTCAATGCTGATGGTACATATTGGAAGCCTGAGCAGTACCCCAAAACTACATGGGTTGCTGCAAAGGGACCTCCAGTTGATCCATCTAACTTATCTGGATTTACATGTGAATCTCCTCGTTCTGATGACGAGTCATTTGACTCCAACTATAAACTATTCAAAAATCAGAATGCTGAAGTATTTGCTAGATATGTTGGCACTAACTGCAGGATCGACTCCCCTATGAAGAAAATCTGGGTTCCCAAAAGATGCCTTGAATGTCTTCAGGTGAATGTCATCATGATGCCACCTATGAAGAATAGGAACCCCAGATCAAATTCTGCATACGGACTAAACTCCTCACATGGATCAAATTCCTCAAAAGGATCAAGGTCCTCATATAAACATCATCGTGCTAACTCGTCTGTTTCGCAGGGAAGATCTAAGGATTATGGATATGTGCATTATTCTTCAAATTATTATGTCCATAAGTCCTCAAAGAATTTCTCTGCTTACTCCTATGCTTATTCTAACCCCTCTTATGTGAAACGAAATGGACTGGCTTCTATGCCATCCTTCTCGTATGGAGCTCACAGAAAGATGAACTCTTTGCCACCCCTTCAGATGTGGGTGGTGAAGAAAAAGAACTAATCTCGTCTGCAAGGTCAGGTCTCCAGACGTACGTAATCGTCTGAAGAATTTGCTGGAGACCTGAGCATGCCTGATAGGACGCAGGCTAATCATGAAGAAATGAACTTTCATTTCTCACGTCCTCATGTTGCTTTATCTGCTCTTTTGCTTGATGAAATTGATCTGATGAATTGATGTCATATTCTTCACTGATGAAGTATATGAGTTTGTAAGCTGCACTAATTCATCTGCAGGATGATCAACCCAAAGCCACTGAGTGGGTCCTCGATAGTGGATGTACAAACCACATGACTGGTGACAAGAATCTATTGATGGATGCTCCATTATCTTCGTCGCATCTGAAGCATATCATCTTTGCTGACAAAGGCAAAAGTCAGGTATTGGGTCTAGGTAAGGTTGCGATCACAAAGGATCGACACATGGACAAAGTCATGCTTGTTGAGTCCTTAGGATACAACCTTATGTCTGTCTCAATGATTTGTGATCTTGATATGGTTGTTGTCTTTGGCAAGTACCGTTGTGTTGTGGTTATGGAAGCTTACAATTCCAAAGTCTTCGAAGGCTTTAGGAGAGGAGACCTGTATATTGTTGATTTCTCTACAAGATCACAACCAGCCGTGTGCTTACTTGCAAAAGCTTCAGAAGGCTGGCTCTGGCATCGACGACTTGGTCATGCAGGCATGAGGAATTTGCACACGCTTGCGATGAAGAAGCATGTCATTGGTATTAAGATTGTCAAATTCCTCAAGGATCAGTTATGCGGAGCCTGTGAAGCTAGAAAGATGACCAAGGCCAAGCATCCAGCGAAGACTATCATGACCACTACTCGCCCATTTGAATTTCTTCACATGGATCTCTTCGGTCCTAATCATTATTCTGCTATTTCAAATGAAGCATCTCAATATGGCTTTGTTATTGTTGATGACTACTCTTGTTATACATGGGTACACCTTGTTACTTACAAACATGAAGTGCAAGAGGTCTTCAAATGATTTTCCTCGAGGGCTCAACCAACTTTGGTGTGGAGATCAAGCACATCAGAAGTGACAATGGCACTGAGTTCAAGAATTCTAGTCTCGATGACTACCTTGATGAACTTGGTATTACTGATGAGTTATCTGCTCCTAACACTCCTCAGCAGAACGGCGTCGTGGAGCGCAAGAACATGACTCTTGCTGAGATGGCTCGCACTATGCTTGATGAATACAAAACGTCTCGTTGGTTCTGGACTGAGGCAATTGATACTGCGTGCCACATCATCAATAGAGTATATCTTCACAAATTCTTCAAGAAGACTGCCTATGAACTCCTCACTGATAGGAAACCCAATGTAAGTTATTTCAAAGTCGTCGGTGCTAAATGTTGGATAAGAGATCCTCATCACAACTCAAAATTTGCACCAAAATCACATGAAGGTTTT
This sequence comes from Triticum monococcum, assembly GCA_034509565.1. Lineage (NCBI taxonomy): Eukaryota > Viridiplantae > Streptophyta > Magnoliopsida > Poales > Poaceae > Triticum > Triticum monococcum. The sequence goes on from CM067847.1 coordinate 346,495,833, forward strand.
ATGCTTGGTTACGGAAAGGACACGCACACCTACAGAGTCTTCAACAATGTTCTTCACAAGGTTGTTGAAACTGTAGATGTGCGGTTCGATGAAACTAATGGCTCGCAAAGAGAGCACCTACCTACTGTGATAGATGAACCAGCACCTGAGGAAACTATCAAGTTCAAGGCTACTGAGGATGTCATTCCCACTGAAGAATCTGCTGAAGAATTCATTCCAGAACATGAAGAACGTCGAGCTAATGCACCTGAAGAAAATACTAAAGAAAATGGTGCTGAAGAGAATGCTGATCAAATTCTTCAACGGCAACCAGCTCATCATCACATTGCAAAAGAAGTGCAAGTTGAAAAGATCATCAATGACATCAAAGTGCCAGGTCCTCTCACACGCTCAAAAGCTTCACATTTGTCTAACTTTTGTGGGCACTATGCTTTTGTCTCTATTACAGAGCCCACTAAGGTAGATGAAGCATTTCTGGAGCCTGAGTGGATTCAGGCCATGCAAGAAGAATTACATTAGTTCAAGCTCAACAATGTCTGGGAACTGGTCAAATGTCCAGATCCTCGCAAGCACAATATCATTGGCACAAAGTGGATCTACCGCAACAAGCAAGATGAAAATGGCCTTGTGGTGAGGAATAAGGCACGACTAGTAGCTCAAGGCTACACACAGGTTGAAGGAATTGATTTTGATGAAACTTTTGCACCTGTTGCTAGACTTGAGGCTATTCACACATTACTTGCTTATGCTAACCATCATGATATCACTTTATATCAAATGGATGTGAAAAGTGCATTCCTCAATGGTAAGCTTGAGGAAGAAGTATATGTTGCTCAACCCCCCGGTTTTGAAGATCCAAAGAATCCTAACAAAGTCTTCAGACTCAACAAGGCCCTCTATGGCCTCAAGCAGGCCCCATGGGCGTGGTATGATACTTTGAAGGAATTCCTCATGACGAAAGGCTTCAAACCCGGTTCACTCGACCCTACTCTTTTCACTAAATCTTATGATGGTGAATTGTTTGTGTGCCAAATATATGTTGATGATATTATCTTTGGCCGTACTGACCAATGTTATAGTGATGAATTTGCCTATATGATGAGTGAAGAATATCAAATGTCTATGATGGGAGAGCTGAAATTCTTCTTAGGAATTCAAATTTGTCAACAACACAATGGCATATTCATATCTCAGGAGAAATACCTCAACGATGTACTGAGGAAATTCGGCATGCAAGATTGCAAAGGCGTCAAAATTCCTATGCCCACAAATGGCAATCTATGCACTGATGAAAATGGTATTGACTTTGATCATAAGGTATACCGCTCCATGATTGGTTCTTTATTGTACTTATGTGCATCTAGGCCAGATATAATGCTTAGTGTTTGCATGTGTGCCCGATTTCAAGCTGCACCGAAGGAATCACACCATAAGGCTGTGAAACATATTCTTCGATATCTAGCTCACACACCAACACTTGGATTATGGTACCCCAAGGGCTTGGCTTTTGATCTCATTGGATATTCTGACTCTGACTATGCTGGTGATCGTGTGGACCGCAAGTCAACATCTGGTACATGTCATTTCCTTGGACGATCTTTGGTCTGTTGGTCCTCGAAGAAACAGAACTGCGTATCACTATCTACTGCTGAAGCTGAGTATATTGCCGCTGGTTCTTGCTGTGCGCAATTGCTATGGATGAAGCAAACTCTCAAGGACTACGGCGTCAACATGAAGAATGTGCCTCTCTACTGTGACAATGAGAGTGCGATCAAGATTGCTCACAACCCAGTTCAACACTCGAAGAGAAAGCACATTTTGATTCATCATCATTTTCTTCATGATCATGTGTTGAAGGGCGACATTTCTATTGAGCACATGAAGACTGAAGAACAGCTAGCCGATATCTTCACAAAGCCCTTGGATGAGAAGATATTTAGTAAGTTGCGATGTGAGCTAAATATCCTAGAATCTTCGAATGTTCTTTGAAAAGGACACTCATCCTAACACTTATGCAAAATTGATGACTTAGATGTGCAACACATGAAGAAACGTTTTTCTTCAATTCAATGAAGAACAACACTCTTAGTGTGAAGAAATTAACGAAGAATTTGATTCTCAGAACCCTACGATAATTGTACGTGGTGTCTGAAATCATCATTCTTATATGGGGGTCATGCCACCACCAAAAGTTGAAATTCCTCAATTATTCATATTCTTCAACTTTGCATTGTCTTCACTGCTTCCGTCAATTTTCTTCATTGACTATATATATATATATATATATATATATATATATATATATATATAAGTTTATGTCCTCTACAGCATTCACTTATTGCTAATTCTTCAAGTTGGTTTTTCTGCTAAGTGAATGTGATCGGACCCTTCCCCCTCTATGCTATACTCAACCCAATCAATTCACAAATTCTTCATGTGCGTTCTATTCGAAACTCATTCAAAAACTTCACTGTGTCCTTGTCAGCTGTAGAAATTGCGAACGGAACTTTAAAACCTATCTTATCTAAATTTTTGGCTTTGCCGCTCAAACCGTTCCACATCCCACGTTATACTTATCAACTCACCCAGATCTCCACCTCTCACTACATGGGTGACACCTATCATGCGAATGAGAAGGGTTAGGGGCACGTTCGTCCAATTTCTTCGGGCGAGCAATTTTTCACCGTGGCTATAAATACCCCTCCGTCCCTTCCTCACTTCTTTTACTCCGCTTGACCTTTCTCTCCAGCTCGAGCTTCTCAAACCCTAGTGTCGCCGATGCTTCATCGCCGCCGGTGAGGAAGAGCTTCACTGCCTCGACCTCGTCGCCGATGTACTCGCGCCGACCGCGGAAATCTTCACTCCGCCGCCGCCGTAGCCGTCTTCCTCCGCCAAGTTAGGGCATGGAAGATCTGCACAGACGAACTTCACATCTCCTCACTCCAGTTCATCGTGTTCTTCGTCCAGGGTAATTAAAAGTTACTTTTACTGCCCTCGTTGATTCGAATGATTATCTTCAAAATCTTCAAAGGTGTTTTTCTTCATCGATTCACACACTAAACACCTCACAAGTCATCTGTTCTTGATTCGTTTCTCTAAGCCATGTTTTTCTTCAAGATTCCTCAAATGTGTGGATTTTTAATCTACACATCTCTGGAACCTAAGACAAAGAACGCTTAGTGAAATTCTTCAAGACTCATCTGGTCAAATTCCTCAAACTTGTTCCTTTTACAAAACCTTCTAAGAAAGCATATGACCTCTCCAAATTCCTCGCAACTATACTCTGTTCATAGGTACACATGTCAGGTGCTGAATCACTAGGTTCTCATCAACTTAACTCATTTGCAGCATTCCTCGAAGAAAAGTTGCATTCTTCTTCAGAGAATTCGATTTTTCAAATTCCTCAACTGAAGAAAATGGCTGATGGTAAAAGGCCATAGAAAGGAGGAAAGAAGCCTGAGGTTATGTCTGCTTTTGAGATCCCTGATGACATCTATGCAGGGTACTGCACAACTGCCGAGGAAGATAAAAATCAGCGCAAGGTGCGCATTCAGAAAATAGAAAGGAGATGGGCAAGAGAGTGGAGGGAGTATAGGTATGTAACTCCAAAGTACATGAAGAAATTCGCACTCAATCCTCCATGCCCAAGAGCTCCATTGGTACCTGGCCAAATCGCTGATCCCACCAGCCTCAAGCGTGGTGAGGACTATCCTGATGAATGGGCCAAGCACCAAGCCAAGTTAGCTAAGCAAGCCAAAGAAGCAGTGAGGAAATTCAATGAAGACTCTGCTGCTGCTGCTGCCTCTGCTGAGGCCTTTGCTGTCAAGCCAAAGAAGGCTATGTCAAAGAAGCCTGCGCGCAAGCCAAGTGCTTCACCAACAATGCCCTCAAGGCCAAGTTCCTCAGCAATGCCCTCACGGCCAGAATCCTCAAAGCCCTCACGGCCAATTCCTCATGCTGCTCATGTTCCTCCAAAGTCCTCAGCTCCTCCGCCAAAGCCCTCAGCTGTTTCGACTAAATCCTCAGCACCTGTGCATCTCGCCTCGTGCCAAAGGACTGAAGGCATCTCCATTGCCTCAGGTGTCTCAGCTAGTTCCTCAGCTGCACCAAGTTCCTCAGCTGGCCCCTCACTGCTGAAGACAAAGGCCACTGCTGGACGAGGTCCTCGCCCAAGTCCTTAGAAGAAACAAGTCGCTTTCCAAGTGTTGTCTGAAGAAGACAAAGCTGATGATGATGAACTTGCAGAAATCATCAGAGACAGGCAAGTCAGGGCCGCTAGAGCCAAAGGAACAGAGGTGCCACTATTTTTGTATCCCAAGTTGATCCTCGACTACATTGATGTTTGGCACAAGGACCCCAACACTCCCATGTCTGACTTCAAGATGACTCCTGGCCAAAGTTACTTGCTGACCCACTTCATTCAAGAAGAAAAGTGGAAATTTGAGAAGGCCAAGCAGATCAAGAAAGCACAGTACAAGAAAGAGCGCTATCTGAAGAAAAATGTTGTCTCTATGACAACTGAAGAACTTGTCACTATTCAGACTAAGATCAAGAAACTCAGTGATGGCTTTGACGCATATCGCGCTAATTGGCTTGGAGCCAAGGTTCGTTTTTTGAAACTTGCGGATAACTTCACTTCCAATGTTGCAGCCCCAACGCAATAGGAAATTCCTCAGACTGAAGCATCTGCTCAGCCTACTGAAGAAAATGCCAGCACCACTGATGACAATCAGGCTGCTGAAGAAAATGTGAGTTCCAGGGCTGATGACTACATTCTAGCCGTTGAAGAAATTGCCAGGGCACCCACTAGTGGTGCGTCTGAAGAAAATGAAGAACTCAGGGCTACTGCATCAGTTGTGCCTGAAGAAAATCATCCAGATTCCTCAGCTGCTCCTGCACCAACTTCAACTCCAATCCTTCCATCTGCATCAGATGTGAAGAAGACCAAGGCTACAGAGCGTGCTGCAGTGAAGAAAAGGAAAGCATCAGCTGCTTCAGATTCTTCAGCTTTAAAGAAAATGAAGCCTATGACAAGTTCATTTGCAAATCCCATTGATGCTGTTCCCATCTCAACCAGGCCATCAAAGGACCTTGTTCCTTTTGATGAAGAATATGTGATCCCCAGTGGATCAGATGAAGAAACTCCTTATGCTGCTTCGTCAGAGCAGATTGATGAAGAAATTGAAGTGGATGTGATCCCTTCAACACCTGTCATCTCCTCGCCCATGCCTCAGTTCACAGCTGAAGAGGCTGGCGTTGAAGAAATGGAAGATGAAGATGTGGACGTTGGCTGCTCCACACCCGTAATCAGTGATGAATTCTGAGACAGTCAACATCCAAACTCTCCAATGTTCACACCGCTGTAGCAAATACCTCAGTCGCCTGCACCAACTATTCAAATGGGCTCTGAAGAAACTCATCCCACTACATCTGTCCATGAGGAAATTCCAGCCACTAGCGCTGAAGAAACTGCTGCTGCTGAAAAACCAATGACGCAGACTGCCACTGAGGAGGAACCAGAAATTCCTCAGCCTGAAGAACCTGCGATTGAGATTCCTGAGGTCGTGATGCAACTCACTGACACTCCTCTGCCGAAGCCAAAGGATCCATTCTCACGCAAGCAAAAGTTCAAGGCTGATGATTTCTTTGGCGAGCACGTATTCTTCGAAGATTACAACCCATATAACTCTGCTCGCATTAGGAAGAGGCGTTTCTGGACTGCTAGTCCAGCCAATTTCTATTCCTCAGTGTTGTTCAACAAGGAGAAAATCTTCTACCATGAGCATATTCCTCATGTGGATATGGCATCTCTGTCGTGCTTCGCACCAGTCCTCAGTGTTCTTCACGAAGCTGGACTGGTAAACTTTTGCTCTGACATCTGCGATTGGAATGAAGAACTGATTCTTCAATTCTATGCAACGCTGCACATCACCGGAGATGCTGAAGATGTGAATTCATGGGTGCTGGACTGGATGTCTGAAAACACTCACTACACTGCACCAGCCTCTGAATTGCTTCGTGCTCTACCACTCAGTCCTCCCCATGAAGAAGCTCGCTGCATCTATAGTGAACCTGAGCTCACACATCATTACATGCAGGTGATGATGAAACCTTTGAAGCCAGGTCAAGCACCAAGAACCAAATTCCTCGTGAAGGAATTGTTGTACGTGCCCAGAACTGTCTATTGTATTCTTACGAGGACAATCAGTCCTATCAAAGGCCATGACTCATCTGATGAGGAAATTGTTGGCATCATGAAGAATCTGGTATTCAACATCGTTCATGGCATTCCTGTCAATTATCACAATTTCTTCATGAGGACTATGGCAAATGTTGCACTGTCTCCGTTTGAGCTGAAGCCTTATGCACCTTGGATTATGAGATTCCTCAGGACAAGGTCATCACTCAACTACAAAGCTGATTTCCAGAATCACCTCAGCTACTTGCCCCCAATTGAAGTCCTCAAGCAGACATATTCCTCAGTTGATGGAAAGGGCAAGGCACCAGCTGTAATAGATGAAGGCATTCGTCCATTGGATGGTCAGTTTCGCAAAGCCGCATCTTATTCCACCAATGATGACTCTGCCACACATGACTCTGCCAATGCACCCAAGTCCACTCCTCAAGCCACTGCTCCGCGTGTGATGACTGATCATGAACTTCTGCTTAGTCTTCACCAGAAGGTGGATCGAAATCACAAATGGGTTAAGCGTCAGTTTGGTTCACTTCTTCACAACATGACTGCCACACACAATGCAGTGAAGAAAAACCATTACTACCTCCATCAAGTCTTCGGTCGCACCTGGGCAATCCTGTCACATCTGTATGGTGAAGACGTTCTAAAGAAAGTGGGTCTCAAAGAAGATTTTGACAGGTCTGCACCTCCACTGAAGAAATTCAAGAAGGTCAAGGTTCCTTCTCTGGTGGCCAGCTCATATTCTTCGTCGCGCGACACTGATGAACGTGAAGACTTGGACGACACTACGGCAGGCCCTACTACAACAAATGACCCCAACAACGCTGGCGCTCCTTCATCAACTTGATATTCTTCAGGGGCGTTAGTCCTCATGTTCGATCCTTTTGGTCATTTGATGACAAAGGGGGAGAATTTTGAGTTAGTCTTCAAGTGGGTCTTTCTATATGGGCATTTTTTTGTTAAGTTACAACTCTCGTTCTTCTGAGACTTTATTGGATCAGGTTGTTATCTTAAACCCGATGGTGCTCTGATACTTTTGAGACGTTTTTCTGCATGCTTATTCCCTGTTAAATATTATTGCACGCATGTTGAATTACATCAGTCACCATATTTTATCATGCATTTCAAATTCTTCACTGTTATATGTCAAATGCGTGTATGAATTACAAGATATAGGGTGAGATCTCCATGATTCAATTCTTCAAGTGTGCATTGCTTCAAAAGCAAATTCCTCACTATGCACATCTTCATGGGGAGTTCTTCTATATCTTGGAATCAAATTCCTCAATAACAGTACTAACACTTCATATGTTTATCCCCTTTGAAAACTTAACCTATATTGTCATCAATCACCAAAAAGGGGGAGATTGTAAGTGCATCTAGTGCCCCTTAGTGATTTTGGTGTATTGAAGACTTATAGGTTCAGGGACTAATGTGTTTGTGAGTGTACACAGGTTTATAAGTCTATGAGGAGTTTGATATTTACAGAGAAAGTTGACCCCTAAAAATGAAGTTCTTCGACTGAAGACTTTGGATTTCTGAAGACTTTGAAAGTGAAGAAATTGGTGTGACCTTGAAGATTTGGTATTCATTCGAGGAACATGAAGCGCGAAGACTTTTGTTTTCATAGTTTCATTTTCTCTTTCTTGATTCATAGGAAACACCGTACTATTAAAGGGGGTCGAGGAAATACTAAGGAAAAATTTCCATGTGATGCTCAATTCAAAATCCTACACCTACCAATCCCTTCGAGTGAAGCCATTGGAAATCTCATACAGTTCAGTCAATTTCTTCAGTGACAGAGACGAAGTTCTTCTGGTCTCTGAGGAATTTGTCCAAACTGAGGAGTTAGGAATTCACCAGTGCGGATTGCCTACACAGTGAGGAACATGATAGCCTTGAGGATTTTGCTACTCAAAATTCCGACCGTTGCTGTGCTATGCGCCAGCTGTCCCAAAATATCTATCCACCTAATGGTCATATCATTGAAGGGCATTTATGTCTTATCATGTCGGGCTGCTCCCTAGGCTATAAATAGCCGCCACCTACAACCACTAGTTGGTTGGATGCTCTGAGAGAAACTGACACTTGTCATTTGAGAGCAACCCATCCTCTGAGGACTTTGAGCGAAAATCATCAAGTGAAGAAAAACCCAAAACCCAAACACCTACAAACCCCAAGTGATTGAGCATCACTGAAGAGATTGATCCTGCGTGGATCCGACGCTTGTTACCTTTGAAGACTGTGCTTCTTCCAGACGGTTAGGCGTCATGGTCTAGAGCATCCAAGAGGAATTGTGGATCGCCGAGTGACCGAGGTTGTGAAGGTTTGGAAGTCGCCTCAAGACTTACCATGAGTGATTGGACGAGGTCTGTGTGACCTTAGTTCAAGGAGAATACTATGAGGACTGGGTGTCCTGAGCTGCGTGTTCAGGACTGGGTGTCCGGGACTGTGTGTCCTCGAGTTTAAATACTCAGCCGCTCCAACCAGACATACAACTAAGAAAGCAGTTGGAACTGGTCTACCAAATCATTGTCTTCACCAAGCTTACTGGTTCCATTTCCTCAACTCTTTCATTTCCTCATAATTGAGTTGTGTGCTTGTTCATATCTGTGTTTGAAGACTTTGACTGAAGACTTTCTCAATTTCCTCAATTCAATTTCTTCAGTTTGTTTGTCTTCATCCTGTGTTATCCTGTGCTTACGCTTCCTGTACTATGTGCCTGTCTTCATTTCATCATGATGACTATGCTTGTTTTCTGTTATGTTTACTTTTGAGTACTTATTCCGCTGCTAGTAGTTCTTCGCTATGGAATTTCCTCACCGGCAAATTCGTCAGTGAAAAATTTCATAAAAATCGCCTATTCACCCCCCTCTAGTCGATATAACGCACTTTCATCATGCCCATAATGATATAAAAACTCAGCATCATCATCATAATAATAACCCATCATCATTATCATAATTACATGTCACACTCATCATCATCATTATAGTCATCTAACAGCTTCTACTCGTTATCATTGTCATAACCAACCCGAATTAATTATTCTTAGCACATGATCTTGAGTATTAGCTAGGACCTGCTACCCTCTCTAAGTTAAAATAGCATAAAACAACATAGCCCCTGACTCTCCATTATGGAGAATGGGGATTGTCATGTCTCCAATTCTTGGGCTTCTCCATGTTGTCTCCAAGTAGCTCTCTGCGATCATTCATAACTTTTTTCCATCCTTTGACTGTGAGGTCTTCAACTCTTTTAGAAATCATGTATGCACAGCGGAGAACCGTACGCAGACTTGTCCGTAAGCTCATAATATCCATGTCACCATTCATATGCATCAAATGAGGCACACAATCCTTCGGGATTTTCTGTTGAAGAGCATAATAATAACATGGTGAGCATAGTTTAGTTTTAATTATAAGAATGTATGCAAAAGATGCACTACTGTCATAATAGTAAAAAGTATTACCATGCCATCTCCATGGATGTTGTCGTAGTTCAACACATGGACTAGTGGCACGTATTGACCATAATGTGAAGGAATTTCATAATTCTTATTGACCATAATCTTTCTCCTCGTAAGTTAGTTCAGAGCCATCAGTGTAGTAGGTTTTGTCTACTACTTCTCATACATTTTTTGAAGAATGGAAATAAGCTGTCAACTATTTTAAAATAAACAATATAAATTACTTAATATATATGTTTGAGAAACTCACATAGAGGTAGAAGTGGAAGCGTATCAACATCGACCCAAATGTCGATATTATCTCCGTTAATATTATCTTCGTCGATGTCATCTTTAGGATCACCAAGATCGAAGGTGACATGCATACCACTGGTACAACGAGCTGCTAAACAGTTTTTAACCCCTTTTCGCGGCGGCATTCTGAACCGTCGCCAAGTGAGTGTGTGCGATAGGGGGGGGGGGTCCTTCCCACACGACTCATAAATCATCGGGGATAAGGGAGCCATGATGTAGAGGCCTTGCCAAATGTAATCATATGCGATGCAGCACACACAAAATTCTGTCACGTGTGTGAGATTGGTGACTAAACGTTTCTAATGATGCGGTGAAACTGAATGGTGTGTCATAATGAACTGTTTAGGAAATAGTATGTAAGGCACACGGGCTAACATATGAACTGTGTGTGATGTGTGCCCCCATCGCACATGAGTTCTCTGTGGAACTCTCTGCCATGCATGGCTCCATCGCACACGTTTCCAAACAATTACCGTGTGCGATAATGTTCTATCACAAATGGTTCAGGAGCCCCTTCGCACACATACAAGTGCTGCAGACTATTTGTGATTTGTTGTGTATCACCGACGGTTGCAGTAAGAGTGACATGTGCTTTTCGTTTGGGATCCCACACGTTTCCTGAAAAAATTGCGACTGAATTGTATTTTACATTGGGCACGGTTTACTCTGAGCTCTCGTGTGTGATAATGTGGTATCACAAATGGTTCCGGAGCCCCTATGCACACATAGTAGTGCTGCAGATTGTCTAAGATCTGCTGTGTATCACCAACGGTTCTGCTACGATTTATGTATGCTTTCCAATGTGGATCGCACACACTCATTTAGTTGAACCGTGTGCAGAGCAATTTCCAGGTTAAAGAAAAAATATCCCATTTGAATCGGCATGCAAAAAGCAAATTCGCCACAATGTGCAATTGAACAAATAGTGTCCACATGAAGAACATTCATCAGATTTCATAACAATTGCAATTTAACAAATGGTAGCTAAATTCCAATGATTTGTCGACATATATATGCATTACATAATTAATCATAGTGTATGAAATATGAAGACCTCATCAGATGGAAAACAATGGATCCATGCGTATATGTTTAGCGGCTAACTCTTACTCAATGTTTCAGGAGAAGGCATGCTGAAATATTCATTATCACCAGTGGGATTGATGTAATGATTTAGGAAGAGGTCACTGATAAATCTCTGAACCATCAGCAATTCACCATCAAGGAGTGGTTCAGGGGTCCTCCGTTCTAAGATGAGCTGCAATTATTTTAAGATCAGAATGTGCCATAAGAGTGGAGTAGAAGATATTAATTAAGATAGACTTACTGTTACTAATTCACGAGCATCTTCACACCTATCAGCAGATTCACATATGGAGATCATGTGTCTTCAAACATAGTATCCACAAAGGTTGGTCCCTGCTTGTTGCTGAGGAGACTGAAATCTTTTGTACAAAATTAGTCATGTATTTGTCCTGTTAGGAACAACCTAACCGGTGTTAGATGTATTTTTTTTGGAAAGAAATAGAAAGAGGTTTAATTAGAAGCTTGAACATTTGACTAGCATAAGAAAAGGTATTTGCAGACTATTGGATACATTTTCTGAAAATAACGGATTTCGATGTGTTATCGGAGAAACGATCTCGTGCCGTAGAGGTAGTTCCCTCTTGAATAGGTTCCCTGGTTTAGTTTTCGACAATGCGAGCACACTACAAATAAAGATGAATTTTGAAAACATCAATTATTGAAACAGATATGAATGCAAATTAATTTCAACACCACATAATTCAATACCTATCCATGAATTGCTGAAGATGCATCAGATCCTGAGCATTTGTTGACTCTCTGAGAGAATCCATGTAGTAAATTGTGTTCTTGTTTGGAACAATGAATACCAAGATTCAGTGCTTGCTGCATATTAAGAAAGCCGTGAACTTACAAATTATGTCGAAATCTGAAAGACAATCAGTGTATGCGTGGTTGTTTATTTGACTTACCGTTCATGATATGGCCAGAGAAATGATTCTGCATGGGATGTGTTTTCGAAGATACAGGCAACCGTGTTAATGGCCCACTCTCGTTCATCCTTACCATGTAATGTTGTGCCATTTGCTAATGCAGGATCTATGAAATACACACTCTCCCTTTTTCTTCTCAGCGCGTTCAATCCCCTGAGAGGAATAAAATGCAGTTAACTGTTTATCATTTACAACCTTTTATGGAGAAGTTGATCAGAGTTTGTTAAGTACTTACAAAATCAAGCATCTAACAAGAGTGGCATAGATCTTGTTGAAGTTAAAGAAGAGATGTAAGTCCTCGAAATTCACACTGATGGAACTAGCATTGTGTCACAAATGATCTCTGTTGCAGCACACTAGCAGATGCTACTTATTGAACCCGGCTGCCATAGGTTTCACTAGAGGCTTCTCTCAAGATAGAAAATAATACGGTGGGTGGACAAATTACTGCTGAGCAATTGATAGAAAAGCGCAAATTTATGATGATATCTAAGGCGATGATCATGATTATACGCATCATGTCCGTGTCAAGTAGACCAAAACGATTTTGCATCTACTACTATTACTCCACACATCGACCGCAATCTAGCATCTAGAGTATTAATTTAATAAAGAACAAAGTAATGCATTAAGTAAGATGACATGATGTAGAGGAATTAACTCAAGCATATGATGAAAACCAAATCTTTTTATCCTTGATGGCAACAATACAATACGTGCCTTCCTTCCCCTACTGTCACTTGGATAGGGCACTGCAAGATTGAACCCAAAGCTAAGCACTTCCCCCATTGCAAGAAAAACCAATCTAGTTCGGCCAAACCAAACTGATAGTTCGAAGAGAATTACAAAGGTATCAAATCATGCATAAAAGAATTCAGAGAAGATTCAAATAATATTCATAGATAATCTGATCATAAATCCACAATCCAACGGATCTCGGCAAAAACACCGCAAAAAAGTATTACATCGAATAGATCTCCAAGAACTTCAAGGAGAATATGATATTGAGAATCAAAGAGAGAGAAGAAGCCATCTAGCTACTAGCTATGAACCTGTCATGGATTTGTCACGGCAAATGCCCTAGTGAAAGGACTTAGGTGTGGAGCCATTGCAACTAGGTTAGCTTGAAGGGGTTGAATGGGACAAAGGACACAAGGAGTTACCTAGGTTCGGCCCCTCTTAATGAGGTAAAAGCCTACGTCCTGCTACTAGTTGGATTGCTTGAGTTTCAATTACAAGGGAGCGAATACGCTTGACCTAGTTCTTGATTTCTCATTTCTTGAGTTAACCCACCACCGGGTCTCACCTTTATATACATAGGTAGAGACCCAGAGGCTTACAGAGTCTCAGTCGACTCACACAACGTGACTGGCTCGGTTTCTAACTAGTCGTGCCTTACAGAGCAAGTCTTCCTACAGCAGTTCACAAGCCCAGGCCTTGGGCCCTTACCAGGCCTACCCTTTACGAGGCGCCGTCTTCATACCTCTCCTTGGGCCTCCTTGGACTTTCTTCATGTTAAGTCGCCAATAGTGTAACCCGACCCCTCCTAGGCGGGTCACACCTCGAAGCTGTATCCCCAACATTAGGCCCAGATTGATCTGAACTTGTTCATATCAATCTCCACCTTTAACTTAGCAGAATGTATCAGTGCCAAATCTTCATCAGTCTGCTATAACCCACCATGACATCACATACACAGAATCATTGTAACCTGCCATGACGTCATGTGCATTAATTCCGCACAAGACCTATCTCAACAGATCTTTATCTTAATGGGCCTCTCAAAAATCAAGGTGCTGCATTGTTAGCATAATCATTTTGCCTCCTCGATTTCCGCGTGTGCCATCTTATCACTTCCTTATAAATAGGGACAGGAGGCCATCTTTTTCACTTTTACACCTGCTTCTACCTCTTCTTCTTCCTCTTCCTCACGCCGACCGCTGCAGCATAAGCCCTGCTGCCGCCATCGACCTTCTTCGACAACTCCGACCCAGGCCGCTGCATTGACCTGACCGTAACCAGAGATCGTGGCGCCCCTCCGCTATTCATCAGCATCAACAAGTACTCATCTCAATTTATTCTCAATCCGCATTAGGTTACCCTAGATCGTCGGTGTTCTTCGCTGGTCATCGTAGTTTCTCTGCCAATGCTTAGTTCAATCCTAAAAGTAGTACGAAATTTGCGTTGTAGCATTTTGGCATCCGTTTCCAACAGCAGATGCATCCTATCTTCCCAAGATTCGAACCCAGCTTGCATGTTCTTCCACTGTAATATTTAGGTTTAGCAATTATTCTCCTTTTCCGATCTGCTATAGATCCGTAAATATAACCGCAACTTGTGGAACCCGTTTCTCCCATACTTTAGAAAAATTTCAACTCTCTTGATAGTTAACTAACCCGCCACTCACTTGCTGGGCGACTTAACTGTCAACCTTCTATAACCCGCCAGAACCTTAGCCGGCTCACCAACTGAGTATCAATAGTCTTTTACTATGAAACGGCCGACTTAAACATGAACTTTGAAAACATCGGGCAGTTCTTCCTCACAATACTGATCCACCATACTGTATTTCTTAGGCGTTCATTGTCAAAGATGACTAAGACTGTTACCTCGTGGAACTGGGTTGCATCCACTGTTATAGAGCAAACCCTTAACGATTATGTCCAAGTGGGCTTCTTAGCAGCAAAAGATGTTAACCACTGGCGAGATCCAGGAATAGAAGCTAGACCTCAGTCAAAGGAAGGCGAAGTCATAGTTTTTGCTGACCATATGAACCGCGGCCTGTCGCGACCCGCCTCAAAATTCTTTCGCGATGTATTGCACTTATTCAATCTTCATCCCCAAGATATTGGACACAAATTCATTTCCAACATCTGCAACTTTTAAGTCTTTTGTGAAGTTTACCTTCAAGAAGAGCCCATCGTCAATCTTTTCTGAGAGTACTATTATTTGAACCACCAGACTGAGTTTAAAGATGGTCCTTGCTTAGAGGTTGGTGGCATTTCAATTCAAAGACAAAGAAATGTTATCTCCCCCGCAGTCGCACTTCATAGTCATCCGAAGGACTGGAATCAGACTTGGTTTTATTGCCAAGTGATGTCTACTACACAACCTTCTTCTTGTAGACGTTGTTGGGCCTCCAAGTGCATAGGTTTGTAGGACAATAGCAAATTTCCCTCAAGTGGATGACCTAAGGTTTATCAATCCGTGGGAGGCGTAGGATGAAGATGGTCTCTCTCAAACAACCCTGCAACCAAATAACAAAGAGTCTCTTGTGTCCCCAACACACCTAATACAATGGTAAATTATATAGGTGCACTAGTTCGGCGAAGAGATGGTGATAAAAGTGCAATATGGATGGTAGATATAGGTTTTTGTAATCTGAAAATATGAAAACAGCAAGGTAGCTAAAGATAAAAGAGAGCAAAAATGGTATGGCAATGCGTTGAAACAAGGCCTAGGGTTCATACATTCACTAGTGCAAGTTCTCTCAACAATAATAACATAATTTGATCATATAACTATCCCTCAACATGCAACAAAGAGTCCCTCCAAAGTCAATAATAGCGGAGAACAAATGAAGAGATTATTGTAGGGTATGAAACCACCTCAAAGTTATTCTTTCCGATCAATCCATTGGGCTATTCCTACAAGTGTGACAAACAGCCCTAGAGTTCATAGTAAAATAACACCTTAAGACACAAATCAAGCAAAACCCTAATGTCGCCTAAATACTCCAATGTCACCTCAAGTATCCGTGGGTATGATTATACAATATGCATCACACAATCTCAGATTTATCTATTCAACCAACACAAAGAACTTCAAAGAGTGCCCCAAAGTTTCTACCGGAGAGTCAAGACGAAAACATATGCCAACCCCTATGCATAAGTTCACGAGGTCACGGAACTCGCAAGTTGATCACCAAAACATACATCAAGTGAATCATGTGATATCCCATTGTCACCACAGATAAGCACATGCAAGACATACATCAAGTGTTCTCAAATCCTTCAAGACTCAATCTGATAAGATAACTTCAAAGGGAAAACTCCATTCATCACAAGAGAGTAGAGGGGGAGAAACATCATAAGATCCAACTATAATAACAAAGCTTGCGATACATCAAGATCGTTCCGAATCAAGAACACAAGAGAGAGAGAGAGAGATCAAACACATAGCTACTCATACATACCCTTAGCGTCGAGGGTGAACTACTCCCTCCTCGTCATGGAGAGCACCGGGATGATGAAGATGGCCACCGGAAAGGGATTCCCCCCTCCGGCAGGGTGCCGGAACGGGTCTAGATTGGTTTTCGGCGGCTACAGAGGCTTGCAGCGGCGGAACTCCCGATCTAGGTTTCTTTCTGGAAGTTTCAGTATATGTAATAGGTTTTGGCGACGAGAACAAGTCAGGGGGTCTCCGGGTCGTCCACGTGGGTGGAGGGCGCGCCCTACCCCCTAGGCTCGCCCTCCTATCTCGTGGACGGCTCAGGACTCTTCTGGCCCAACTATTTTACTCCAGGGGCTTCTTTGGGTCCATAAAAAATCATCAAAAAATGGCACGTCAATTGGACTCCGTTTGATTTTCCTTTTCTGTAGAACTCAAAAACAAGAAAAAACAGAAACTGGCAGTGGGCTCTAGGTTAATAGGTTAGTCCCAAAAATCATATAAAGTAGCATATAAATGCATATAGAACATCCAAGGTTGATAATATAATAGCATGGAACAATAAAAAATTATAGATACGTTGGAGACGTATCAAGCATCCCCAAGCTTCATTCCTGCTCGTCCTCGAGTAGGTAAATGATAAAAATATAATTTTTGATGTGGAATGCTCCCTAACATATTTATCAATGCAATCTTCTTTATTGTGGCAAGAATATTCGGATCCATAAGATCCAAGACAAAAGTTTAATATTGACATAAAAATAATAGTACTTCAAGCATACTAACTAAGCAATTATGTCTTCTCAAAATAACATGGCCAAAGAAAGTTCATCCCAACAAAATCATATAGTTTGGTCATGCTCCATTTTCGTCACACAAAAATGCCCTCATCATGCACAACCCCGATGACAAGCTAAGCAATTGTTTCATACTTCAGTATTCTCAAACTTTTTCAACTTTCATGCAATACATGAGCGTGAGCCATGGACATAGCACTATGGGTGGAATAGAATATAATGATGGGAGTTGTGTGGAGAAGACAAAAAAGGAGAAAGTCTCACATTGGCACGGCTAATCAACGGGCTATGATGATGCCAATCAATTTATGCCAATGTGAGGAGTAGGGATTGCCATGCAACGGATGCACTAGAGCTATAAATTCATGAAAGCTCAACAAAAGAAACTAAGTGGGTGTCCATCCAACTTGCTTGCTCACGAAGACCTAGGGCATTTGAGGAAGCCCATTGTTAGAATATACAAGCCAAGTTCTATAATGAAAAATTCCCACTAGTATATGAAAGTGACAATATAAGAGACTCTCTATCATGAGGATAGTAGCATTGCCCCTTTTTATTGGGCCTTCCTTTTTTTATTTGGCCTTTCTTTTTTTTGTACAATGCTCTATTAATGATGACCATCACTCTTCTATTTATTTACAACTCAAAGATTACAACTCGATACTACAACAAAGTATGACTCTATATGAATGCCTCCGGCGGTGTACCGGGATGGGCAATGAATAAAGAGTGACATGTATGATAAATTATGCATGGTGGCTTTGCCACAAATACGATGTCAACTACATGATCATGCAAGTCAGTATGACAATGATGATGTGTGTCATGATGAACGGAACGCTGGAAAGTTGCATGGCAATATATCTCGGAATGGCTATGGAAATGCCATAATAGGTAGGTATGGTGGCTGTTTTGACAAAGATATAAGGAGGTTTATGTGTGAAAGAGTGTATCATATCACGGGGTTTGGATGCACCGGAGAAGTTTGCACCAACTCTTGAGGTGAGAAAGGGCAATGCACCGTACCGAAGAGGCTAGCAATGATGGAATAGTGAGGGAGCGTATAATCCATGGACTCAACATTAGTCATAAAGAACTCACATACTTATTGAAAAAATCTACAAGTCATCAAAAACCAAGCACTACGCGCATGCTCCTAGGGGGATAGGTTGGTAGGAAAAGACCATCGCTCGTCCTCGACCGCCACTCATAATGAAGGCAATCAAAGAAACAACTCATGCTTCAAATTTGTCACACAACGGTTACCATATGTGCATGCTACGGGACTTGCAAACCTCAACACAAGTATTTCTCAAATTCACAATTACTCAACTAGCACGACTCTAATATTACCATCTTCATATCTCAAAACAATCATCAAGTATCAAACTTCTCATAGTATTCAATGCACTCTATATGAAAGTTCTTATTATATCCCTCTTGGATGCCTATAATATTAGGACTAAATTCATAACCTAAGCAAACTACCATGCTGTTCTAAAGGACTCTCAAAATAATATAAGTGAAGCATGAGAGTTCATCTATTTCTTCAAAATAAAACCACCGCCGTGCTCTAAAAGGATAAAAGTGAAGCACTAGAGCAAATGACAAACCACTCCAAAGGATATAAGTGAAGATCAATGAGTAGTCGAACAATTATGTAACTATGTGAAGATTCTAACATTTAAGAATTTCAGATCTTGTTATTTTATTCAAACAATAAGCAAAACAAAATAAAATAAAATGACACTCCAAGCAAAACACATATCATGTGGTGAATAAAAATATAGCTCCAAGTAAAGTTACTGATGAACGAAGATGAAAGAGGGGATGCCTTCCGGGGCATCCCCATGCTTAGGCTCTTGCCACTCCTTATTCCATAGTGCATCGAATCTTTACCCAAAACTTGAAAACTTCACAACACAAAACTTAACAGAAAACTCGTAAGCTCCGTTAGTATAAGAAAATAAATCACCACTTAGGTACTGTTGTGAACTCATTATAAATTCATATTAGTGTAATATCTACTGCATTCCAACTTCTCTATGGTTCATACCCTCCGATACTACTCATAGATTCATCAAAATAAGCAAGCAACACATAGAAAACAGAATATGTCAAAAACAGAACAGTCTATAGTAATCTGTATCAAACGTATACTTATGGAACTCATAAAATTCTGAAATAAATTGGTGGACGTTAGGAATTTGTCTATTAATTATATGAAAAAACAATCAACTTAATAGCACTCTCCAGTAAAACATGGCAGCTAATCTCGTGAGCGCTAAAGTTTCGGTTTTTTACAGCAAGATCGCAAAGACTTCAGCCAAGTCTTCCCAAAGGTTATACTTGGCACAAACACTAATTAAAAGATAAAACCACATATAAACATAGTCTAGATGAATTATTTATTACTAAATAGGAGAAAAAAGCAAAGAACAAAAATAAAATTAGGTTGCCTCCCAACCTATCGTTTAACGCCCCTAGCTATGCATGATGATTTCAATGATGCTCACATAAAAGATAAGAATTGAAACATAAAGAGAGCATCATGAAGAATATGACTAGCACATTTAAGTCTAACCCACTTCCTATGCATAGGGATTTTTTGAGCAAACAACTTATGGGAACAATAATCAACTAGCATAGGAAGGCAAAACAAGCATAACTTTAAAAACTTTAAGCACATCGAGAGGAAACTTGATATTATTGCAATTCCTATAAGCATATATTCCTCCCTCATAATAAATTTCAGTAGCATCGTGAATGAATTCAACAATATAACTATCACATAAAGCATTCTGTTCATGATCTACAAGCATAGGAAATTTACTATTCTCCACATAAGCAAAAAATTTCTCATTCGGAATAGTGGGAGTATCATAAGAAACCCGAATACTATAAATGATTTCCACATTAAAAGAGTAATCATGACAAGTTTTATAAATATAATCATCACTACTTTTTATAGCACAAGTGTCATCACAATAATCATCATAAGTAGCAACTTTATTCTCATCATAATCAATTGAAACCTCTTCCAAAATAGTGGAATCATCACTAAATAAAGTGATGACCTCTCCAAATCCACTTTCATAATTGTCACAATAAGATTCAACACCCTCCAAAATAGTGGGATCATTACTTCCTAAAGTTGACACTCTTCCAAACCCATTTTTATCAATATAACCATCATAAATAGGAGGCATGCTATCATCATAATAAATTTGCTCATCAAAACTTGGGAGACTAAAAATATCATCTTCATTAAACATAGCATCCCCAAGCTTGGGACAAACATTAATTGCAGCAAACAAATTCTCAAACATGTCATTCTCATCAAACATAGCATCCCCAAGCTTGGGCCTTTTCATATCATAAGCGTAATCACTCTCATCATTAATAGTATGGATAGCACCAATAGTATAGCAATTATCATCATCACAATGAGTAATAGGAGCAACATCATTTGGGAGGGATACCTTTTTACCTTTGCTTCTACGTCTTTTCTTTTGCTTCTTCGCATCATGTGTGGGTTTAACCCTCTTTTTGGAGCTCTGTATTAATGAGATTGGTTGGATAGAAAGCTCTTCCTCGTTACCCGATTCATCATAAGAAATAATAGGAGGATATTGGGAAGTCTCTTCCCTTTCATTAGTATTCTCTTCATATTCTATTTGTTTTCTTGTCTTTATGTAATTCGCAATATAAGGATTTTCAATGCAATTCACCGCACAATACATATAAATTACCTCTAGATCAAAATCAAGAACTTTATCAAGGGCAAATTCTGGAATGTCCTTAGTTATACATTTCATTTCTTCATAACCCAGAAGCAAACTAAGTTCATTATGATGTGCAAGGGAAATCAAGTCATCACAATTTTTGGACACGACTAGAGCATGAAACAATTTGCATTTGATATTTAAATGACCATGTTCATTGCAAAGTTCACAAGGATGGCTAAGAAAATTTGAATTTTCAGCACAAACGTCTAGCCTTTCTTGCAACCATTTAGTTTCTAAATACTTATGACTCTTGTAAACTCTATCTTCCCTATTTGGTGTGTACTTGCAAACTCTATGCACTCCACAAAAATTGACATGCTTATAAGAGACATTTTCATCATGACTAGTGCAATCATCATTAGTACTATGGATGTTCAAAGAGTTTGTACTAACAACATTGCAATCATGCTCATTATTCAAAGATTTAGTGCCAAACATCTTAATGAATTCTTCTTCTAGCATTTTGGCACAATTGTCGGAATCCATATTTTCATGGAAGATATTAAAAAGATGAATCATATGAGATACCCTGGATTCCATTTTTTGTAGTTTTCTTTTATAAACTAAACTAGTGATAAAACAAGAAACTAAAAGATTCGGTTGCTAGATCTAAAGATATACCTTCAAGCACTAACCTCCCCGGCAACGGCACCAGAAAAGAGCTTGATGTCTACTACAAAACCTTCTTCTTGTAGACATTGTTTGGCATCCAAGTGCAGAGGTTTGTAGGACAGTAGCAAATTTCCCTCAAGTGGATGACCTAAGGTTTGTCAATCTGTGGGAGGCGTGGGATGAAGATGGTCTCTGTCAAACAACCCTGCAACCAAATAACAAAGAGTCTCTTGTGTCCCCAACACACCCAATACAATGGTAAATTTTATATGTGCACTAGTTCGGCGAAGAGATGGTGATACAAGTGCAATATGGATGGTAGATATAGGTTTTTGTAATCTGAAAATATAAAAACAGCAAGGTAGCTAAAGATAAAAGAGAGCGAAAACGGTATTGCAATGCGTTGAAACAAGGCCTAGGGTTCATACTTTCACTAGTGCAAGTTCTCTCAACAAATATAACATAATTGGAGCATATAACTATCCCTCAACATGCAACAAAGAGTCACTCCAAAGTCACTAATAGCGGAGAACAAACGAAGAGATTATTGTAGGGTATGAAACCACCTCAAAGTTATTCTTTCCGATCAATCCGTTGGGCTATTCCTATAAGTGTCAAAAACAGCCCTAGAGTTCGTAGTAAAATAACATCGTAAGACACAAATCAACCAAAACCCTAATGGCACCTAGATACTCCAATGTCACCTCAAGTATCCGTGGGTATGATTATACGATATGCATCACACAATCTCAGATTCATCTATTCAACCAACACGAACTTCAAAGAGTGCCCCAAAGTTTCTACCGGAGAGTCAAGACAAAAATGTGTGCAAACCCCTATGCATAAGTGCACGAGGTCACGTAACTCGCAAGTTGATCACCAAAACAAACATCAAGTGAATCACGTGATATACCATTGTAACCACAGATAAGCACATGCAAGACATACATCAAGTGTTCTCAAATCCTTAAAGACACAATCTGATAAGATAACTTCAAAGGAAAAACTCAATTCATCACAAGAGAGTAGAGGGGGAGAAACATCATAAGATCGAACTATAATAGCAAAGTTCACGATACATCAAGATTGTTCCGAGTCAAGAACACGAGAGAGAGAGAGAGAGAGATCAAACACATAGCTACTGGTACATACCATCAGCCTTGATGGTGAACTACTCCCTCCTCGTTATGGAGAGCGCCGGGATGATGAAGATGGCCACTGAAGAGGGATTCCCTGCTCCGGAAGGGTGCCGGAATGGGTCTAGATTGGTTGTCGGTGGCTACAAAGGCTTGAGGCGGCGGAACTCCTGATCTAGGTTTCTTTCTGGAAGTTTCAGTATATATAAGAGGTTTTGGCGGCAAGAACGAGTCAGGGGGGTCTCCGGGTCGTCCACGAGGGTCGAGGGCGCGCCCTACCCACTTGGCTCGGCCTCTTATCTCGTGGATGGCTCGAGACTCTTCTGGCCCAACTATTTTACTCCGGGGGCTTATTTTGGTCCATAAAAATTCATCAAAAATTGGCACGTCAATTGGACTTCGTTTGATTTTTCTTTTCTGTAAAACTCAAAAACAAGGAAAAAACAGAAACTGGCACTGGGCTCTAGGTTAATATGTTAGTCCCAAAAATTATATAAAATAGCATATAAATGCATATAGAACATCCAAGGTTGATAATATAATAGCAGAGAACAATCAAAAATTATAGATACGTTGGAGACGTATCACCAAGCCACATCTCCATCAGATGAAAATCCTCTGTCGGGTTTTCGCGACTGTCGGCTTAGCCCGAAACATCCACTTGCAGACCGGCTCAGCACCACTAAACGTGCGAAGTATATGCCTACCTTTTCAAAGGTGAGGTCTTTTCTAGCCAATGGACTGACCGGAGTTGACTTGGTTCGATGCTGGATCGCCTGGAGGATCATACCTTTGAGCTGCCGGTTTGGCTTAATGTGTGAGTATACTTGTGATGTAAAAGATCCACAACGTTACTTTCAAATGCGTCTGGAAGACAAAGAAATTAATGAAATGACTACGACGCTGCTCATTGAGAGTTTACCCAGCTCCAGATGTAAGTGCTTCAAGCAAATTTTTTTGTAACCATTAGTTATACTGAACTGCACATTCCTTATCTTTATTTGCTTCTTTTTTAGGCTGACTCTTCTTCTTGGAGCAAGAAATTGCAGGAAAAGATGGCCAAAAAGGCTAGAGATAAGACCCGATCTTCCAAGAAATCCGCCAAGAAGAAAAGAAACACAAAAGAGCTATTTGCACTGAACGATGATGAGTCGGAGGTAGAACTTGATTCCCTTGGCTCCTTTTTTGTACATCTTATTGACGCTGACCCCTCTCAGGATGACGCGGAGACCAGCCAGGCAAATGTTGTAGAGGTAAGTATTATTTCCTCCGACTCAGAGCCTTTGCCAAGAAAGAAAGTTTGGCACGTGACCCGGAAAGTAAGGTTTTCTCACCCTTTAGCTTACTTGGATCCAAACTTTATTTTGAAGAAACAACAACATGAAGCTCGGCGTACAACAGGGAACAGCCGAGGGGGAGAGCTTCATGCCGGCTTACCCCAATATGCTGGCCCCTCGCAAACGCCGAGCAGAGGTGCCTCAGAACTCAAACTTCTCTTTTCCAAAGGCGGGTCTTATCTGTCAACCACTTAATCCTTCCGACTCAAATTATCAGGGAACCTCTCACTCCTCCTCCAGCGACTCTACTGGGACTCAGATTCCTCTCTTCAAAGTCACTATTGGGTGAGAACATTTAACGTCTTTGTTGTTTTTACCACTTTACAAACTGACATATTAACATCTTCATATGTCTTACTTTCAGTGGTATAGCCAAACCGAGCAAGAGATTGAAGATGAATAAACCGGCCGAAGACCCCAAGGTCACTGAGCCGGAGAAATAGACTATGTCAGAAGCTTCTCATCAAACTCCTGACGCCACTGCCGATGACCCACCACCAGAGACTCTCAATGTCATAATGGATCGAATGGGCGTTGACCCGCCTAGTGCTAAGCCGCCAAGTCACACTAAGCCTGTTGAAGAAAATGCTGAAGACGTTGTAGTTACTTGGACTGGCTATACAGAACCAAGGAACCCCACCATCTTAGCAAAGGACAACACCAAATAAGAATTTTTAGCTGCCGACAAAGGCAAATGGAAATTGGACTTGGAGAGCTATCCCAGTTTTAATGCCAATGAAATCCATGTTGGCTATTTGAAATGCCTCCATACCAGTCGTGAGATGGAAGCCGGCCTGGTGAATCTGATGAAGGAGCTCTTTGTGGTAAGCGACAGAAACCCTTCTCATATGCATCTATGTCAGCCGCCAAGTCTAGAGGATATGAGCGAATTGAAAACACTATAGACTTAAATGATAGCCTTCTTTGCAACTCTTCAAAAATATCGTGTCTCCATTAGATCCAAATGAGTAGCCCCCAAGGGCCGGCTTAGGCTGAATAGTTAAGCCGGGACTTAAGACCACGTTGTAAAAAATCCAAATATGTAGCCCCCATGAGCCGACTTAATTTTGAAAAATTGAGCCGGGTCATTAAGTATTTGTTTTGGAAAAAATGACCTACATTAGCCCCCAAGTGCCAAGTAGAGTACTTGTAATGTGCTTGGGACTTCAACATAACGATTACCATAATTTCTAAGTGCTGCTTGATTATCTCTTTGCAGGCTGAATTAAGTATGAAGGAGTCGCAGGTGGTCGATTTGCGGCAGGACATCAAACTGCAACAATCAGAAACTGCCAAGGCCAAATTAGAACTGAAACTGCCATGGAAGTATCTGAAAAATTAAATATGGACTTCAACGTGGAGAGAGCCCGGATGGGAGACCGAGAAAGAAGCTCTATTGAAAAGAGCTGAAAATGCTAAAGCCGCTCTTAAGCCGGTGACTAAAGAGTTATCTGGCTTAAAGCGACATGTAAACCAGATGACAGCCACGATCTTTGGTAAGTGACATTGCACCGCAACCTTGCACTAGTAATTTACTTTGACCCGCCTGGCGACTTATCATATGTTTGCGCAAACAGGCCCCAGAAGCTCCAACCTTGGACAAGACATGTTGGTGAAGCTGAAGGTGATTTACACCTTGGTGGAACAGCTATATACGGGCGCTCAACGAACCATTGTGGCTATCTTGTGCAAAAAACAGCCATCATCACTCATTAGGGAAGTACTAGACAAAATATTTGTGATGCCCCAAAGAATTGAAGAGATTAAACGATCATCCGCACGAGCTGGTGCTATCACTGCTTTGAGCCGCACCAAGGCATGGCAAGCTGAATTAGACCCTGTGGAAATAGCCACCGGTTGTCCAAGCTTTAAAGAGTATGGAATGCCTTTTGAAGAAGCAGATTTTACCAAGTGCATGAAGGAGATGCGACCTTTGGCAAGCAAATTGGCCGAAGAGACTGATCTGTCCAAATATCAGGTGGCTGATGTCTCTTAGACTACGTCGGTATTTTCCCAAAGAGGAAGGGATGATGCAGCATGGCGATAATAGGTATTTCCCTCAGTGATGAGACCAATGTTATCGAACCAGTAGGAGAACCAAGGAACACTACGTAAACAACACCTGCGCACAAATAACAAATACTCGCAACCTAATGTGTTAAAGTGGTTGTCAATCCCTTATGGGTAACGGTGCCACAAATTGGCAAACGGACGTGATAAATATGATAGATGGGATAAATAGATCTCGGATAAAATAAATTGCAGCAAGGTATTTTTATATTTTTGGTTTAGTAGATCTGATAATAAAAGCAAAGTAAAATAGATCGCAAAGGAAAATATATTAAAGAAGAGACCCGAGGGCCGTAGTTTTCACTAGTGGCTTCTCTCGAGAAAAATATGAAACGGTGGGTAAATGAGTCACTGTTGGGCAATTGATAGAACTTCAAATAATCATGACGATATCCAGGCAATGATCATTATATAGGCATCACATCCAAGATTAGTAGACCGACTCCTGCCTGCATCTACTACTATTACTCCACACATCGACCACTATCCAGCATGCATCTAGTGTATTAAGTTCATGGAGAAATGGAGTAATGCAATAAGAACGATGACATGATGTGGACAAGATCTATTTATGTAGAAATAGACCCCATCTTGTTATCCTTAATAGCAACGATACATACGTGTCAGTTCCCCTTCTATCACTAGGATCAAGCACCGTAAGATCGAACCCATCAAAAAGCACATCTTCCCATTGCAAGATAAATAGATCAAGTTGGCCAAACAAAACCCAAATATCAGAGAAGAAATATGAGGCTATAAGCAATCATGCATATAAGAGATCAAAGAAGACTCAAATAACTTTCATGGATAAAAACATAGATCTGATCATAAACTCAAAGTTCATCGGATCCCAACAAACACAACACAAAAGGGTTACATCATATGGATCTCCAAGATACCATTGTATTGAGAATCAAACGAGAGAGAGGAAGCTATCTAGCTACTAACTATTGACCCGAAGGTCTACAAAACATTACTCACACATCATCGGAGAGGCACCAATGGACATGATGAACCCCTCCGTGATGGTGTCTAGATTGGATCTGGTGGTTCTGTACTCTGCGGCGGCTGGAATTGATTTTCGTCAACTCCCCTAGGGTTTCTGGAATATTGGGGTATTTATAGAGCAAAGAGTCGGTTCGGGAGGCCCCCGAGGTGGGCACAACCCACCAGGGCGCCTGGGCCTCCAGGCGCACCCAGGTGCACTGTGCTCCCCTCAGAGCACCCCAAGGTGCTTCTTCGGCCCATTGGATGTCTTATGGTCCAAAAAAATCCACAAAAGTTTCGCCGTGTTTGGACTCCGTTTGATATTGATTTCTTGTGATGTAAAAAACATGCAAAGAAACAACAACTGGCACTTGGCACTATGTCAATAGGTTAGTACCAAAAAATGATATAAAATGATTGTAAAACATGCAAGAATGATAATATAACAACATGAAACAATAAAAAATTATAGATACGCTGGAGACGTATCAGCGGCTTATACGATGGAAAAACTCAAAAGTGAATGCGCCGACTTACAATATTGTGGATTTCATTCCTCCAATACGTAAGCATACTTTTTCTCCTGATGTTGATTCGTCCACCCTTATAGATGATGAAGCTGTGTTCAAAGCTTTAACTGGCATCGACTCGGCATCACCTGACTTCCAGACGATGGAGGAAGAAGAAGAAGAACTGGCGCAGGATAACCCGAAGTCTTCAACTCACCAGGACCAAGACAACTGATCCAAGGGGCGGCTCTCAGACCACGGCGCAGAACTTCTTTTGAAAAAAAATCTTAAACCTTTGAGCTTGGGAAAGCCATGTAATAGGCTAGTTGAGACAATGATTTGTCATGTCGTCGTGCATGTTTAGCCTTAAAACTGCTGATGAAATATGTTATGTGCCAGTTATGGATGAACTTGCAGTGAATATCATCATCTCTGCTAGTTATAATATTATTTCCAATGTTCCTGCACACATGCTAAACAACATACACCCTGGCGGTTTAAGCTAGGGCGGATCACAATTTCCAATATAATGTGCTCTGGCGACTTAAAGTCTATAACCAAGGCGGGTTAGAAAAACTCGAAATATTCATTGAAATATGAAAATTCATACCTGTAGACAGATATCACCTTGATGTTGTACTAATTGTAATTCAGCATGGGTATTAACCCGTAAACATGAAAACTCATGACTTGAATTTATTCAAGGAGAAACATCCTGGCGACATAAAGTCCGCTTATCAGGGCGATTTATTAACCCAATATACTCAAGTATGAGTCACAGAATCAAGGCTACATGGCCTGAATTGTGAAAATCATACGACAATAGAAGAGAATTCCACAAATCCGCGATATTCAGGAAAAATAGAAATTCAGAAGAAATAAACGAGGCTTTCACAGGCTGCCAAGCCCAAATCTCGAATTCAATTTTTAGCTTCAATGAAACTTGCATGAAAGCCACTAGAGTATTCTCGCTTTCCGTAAGCCGGTTCCCACATGACCCAATCGCTTAACCTGGAGAAGTTTAGGGTCTTATTTAAAAGATTTGACTTGTCCAGAATACACAGGGTTCGAAGTAACATCTTGCAAACGGGCAGGTTTTACCAACTTTCAATGAAGGCGACTTAAGAGCCTGGGTTTATCCTTGTTATCCGTAAGCCGGCCCTCACATGACAAACCACCCTTTTTAACCTTAATGAGTTCATGGTCTTATTTAAAAGATTTGACTGTTAAGAAAAGGTGGGTCATTCAGGATTACCTGGTGGAGAAGCATCGTGCATACAGGTAGAATAACCCAGAATTCGGTGTTTTATGCATGGTCACAAGGGTAAGAAAGCTAAACCCATTGGGTTGGAAGCCCCTAATGTAACGCCCCAAGACCGGAGCTTCAGACGCCTTCCATGTTTTTCGAGTTTCGTCGTGTGAGTTGTTGGTTTGTTGCATTCATCATTGCATCATGTGCATTGCATCATGCATCTTCTCCATACCATTGTTGTGTTTGTTTAATTTAGTTGCTCATGTGCATTGCAACTTCTTTTCTTCTCTTGATCTTTCCATCAACCCCTTGCTGACTTCCAACTTGGTTTCACCCAAGTTTCAAATCCTTATGCCACTTCTTTCTTTCCCTTTTCTCTATTTATTTGAGTTGCAAATAGAATTGCTCAAATAAATGTTCATCTTTTGCCCGTAAATCATATATATAATGTAGGGTCATCCTATAAAATTTAAGCCCATTTGGATTCAGTTTGGTTAGGTTATAAATTCATACAAGTTTGAATTAAATTCAAACTTGTCCCTTTGTGTGAACTTTATTCTCTCTAAAATTCCTTTCACCATTTTATTTAAATTCCTCATATTTTTATGAGCCCGGGAAAATTGTCCTCCTACCCAAATTCCTTCCCTAACACCTCCCTTTCTTGTATTCTCTCTAATTCTTGTTTTTGCTAAAAAAACTCAAGTGGGAGAAGAGGAAGCCCAGCGAGGCCGGCCCATTCTTTTCCTCCCAGCCCACCAGGCCAGCCCTCCTCCTCCTTTAACCTAGAGCCAGGAGAACCCCATCTCCCTCGAACCCCCTCCTCCTCTTTTGTTCCTCCCTCCAGCGCCGCCAGGAGAGGAGCGCCCGTGTCCGCATCCCTCGATCCACATCCCCTCGATCCCCATCACCAGCGCCTCCTCCTCCCTCTCGCTCCTCTGCACGACCCCTTCCCCTGCTCTCTTCCACCACCGCCACTTCCTTCGACCACTAGGAGGCCTCCGCATCGCCAGGAGATCACCACGTCGCCGGGGGCGTCAAGCGCTGTCCCTCCATGTAGCGCCTCCTGCCTGCCTTCGCCTCGCATCCACCGTGCCTCGTCCCTCTCCGCTCTCCAGCGCTTGTAACACCCACGATGCGGTTATATCTCCGACGTGTCGGAGCATGACTTAGAGGCATAACCGCATAGTAGGCATGTCGTAAGAGGGGTAATCTTTACACATCCCATGTCCTGAATATGAAAGGGATAAAGAGTTGGCTTACAATCTCCACTTCACACAATACATAAATATAGCATTACATCATCCAGAATACAATCAAGGTCCGACTACGGAACCAAATTAAGAAAGACAACCCCTAAAGCTAGATCCCCGATCGTCCCGACTGGGCTCCACAACTGATCAACGAGAAGCGAAACAAAACAACGATCAAGATCTTCATAGAGCTCCCACTTGAGCTCAGCTGCGTCATCTGCACTGTTATCATCGGCACCTGCAACTATTTGGAAGTATCTATGAGTCACGGGGACTCATCAATCTCATAGCCTCACGATCAAGACTATTTAAGCTTATGGGTAGGAAAGGGTAGTGAGGTGGAGCTGCAGCACTAAGCATATATGGAGGCTAACTTACGCAAATGAGAGCGAGAAGAGAAGAAAAGCTCGGTCGAGAAGCTATTATGATCAAGAAGTGATCCTAAAACTACTTACATTCAAACATAACTCCAAAGCCGTGTTCACTTCCCACACTCCGCCGGAAAGAGACCATCACGGCTACACACGCAGTTGAAGCATTTTAATTAAGTTAAGTGTCAAGTTATCTACAACCGGATATTAACAAATTCCCATCTGCCCATAACCGCGGGCACGGATTTCGAAAGTTCAAAACCCTGTAGGGGTGTCCCAACTTAGCCCATCACAAGCTCTCATGGTCAACGAAGGATATTCCTTCTCCCAGGAAGACCCGATCAGACTCGGAATCCCGGTTACAAGACATTTCGACAATGGTAAAACAAGACCAGCAAAGCCGCCCGAATGTGCTAACAAATCATGATAGGAGCTGCACATATCTCGTTCTCAGGCCACACCGGATATGCAAGATGTCGGGTTGGCATAGACCGCGGTTGCCCAGGGGGCGCCAGACATTGCTCAGGTTGGACCAACACTTAGAGAAGCACTGGTCCGGGTGGATTAAAATAAAGATGACCCTTGAGTCTGCAGAACCCAAGGGAAAAAGGTTTAGGTGGCAAATGGTAAAACCAAGGTTGGGCCTTGCTGGAGGAGTTTTATTCAAAGTGAACTGTCAAGGGGTTCTGTCGGTGTCAAAACCGGCGGATCTCGGGTAGGGGGTCCCAAACTGTGCGTCTAGGCTGGATGGTAACAGGAGGCAGGGAACACGATGTTTTACCCAGGTTCGGCCCCTCTTGATGGAGGTAAAACCCTACGTCTTGCTTGATTAATATTGATGATATGGGTAGTACAAGAGTAGATCTACCATGAGATCAAGGAGGCTAAACCCTAGAAGCTAGCCTATGGTATGATTGTTGTCTATGGAGTTGATGTCCTACGGACTACAACCCTCCGGTTTATATAGACACCGAATAGGGTTAGGGTTACATAGAGTCGGTTACAATGGTAGGAGATCTTGAATATCCGCATCGCCAAGCTTGCCTTCCACGCCAAGGAAAGTCCCCTCCGAACACGGGACGAAGTCTTCAATCTTGTATCTTCATAGTCCAGGAGTCCGGCTGAAGGTATAGTCCGGCTACCCGAACACCCCCTAATCTAGGACTCCCTCAGTAGCCCCTGAACCAGGCTTCAATGACGACGAGTCTGGCGCGCAAATTGTCTTCGGCATTGCAAGGCAGGTTCCTCCTCCAAGTCCTTCATAGAAGATTGTAAACACCAAGAGTAGTGTCCAGCTCTGCAAAATAAGCTTCCACATATTGCCATAGAGAGAATAATATTAACACAAATCAAATCTGCTGACGTATTCCGCAGTGCGTCATCACACTACGGCCAAATCCTTTACTCAAATCCTTTTCACTTTTCCACCTCAGCGTGATTTGCGAGGCGGTTTCCTTAGCACGTCTTGTCAAAGCAGAGATCGTGTGCCCCCCTTTTACGGGATTCTCATCAATACGGACGTGGGTAACCCAATCGTGCTCGTTAGCATGTTTTCTCGATTAAAGGCGAGTCCCAAACGATTACGGGGAGGGCTCCTGGTATTCAACCTCTTATAAAGAGACTAGGGCCTTACTCCTTTTCTCGAATCCCAAAACAAGTTCGCCCGTCGCCTCGAGTTCCAACACCCTAGGCTCCAGATTCCGGGAACCTCGGACCTTCGAAAATGTCCGGTTCCAACCTTCAAGGCCGATGGATGCCCTCCTCTGTCACGGAGGAGGACGTGCTAAAGTTGAGAGAGGCTAAGTTCTTGACCGCCGAAATTTCGCACAGGTTGCCTACTCAAAGGCAGGCTATCCCCAGTCCCCAGCCCGGTGAGAGCGTAGTGTTCGTGTCTCACTTCCTTCGGGGGTTAGGCTTCCCGATGGATCCCTTTGTGAGGGGACTGCTATTTTATTACGGGCTGGAATTCCACGACTTAGCTCCGAAGTCCATCCTCCATATCTCCTCGTTTATCGTTGTATCCGAAGCGTTCCTCCGTGTTACCCCTCACTTCGGATTATGGCTCAAGACTTTCAAAGTGGAGCCGAAGATGATCAAGGGACGGCACGCAGAGTGCGGAGGCGCTGTTATAAGCAAAAATGCTGATGCTCCATGGCCCGAGGGCTCTTTTTAAGAGGAGCTAGGCTTGTGGCAACGAGACTGGTTTTATATCACCGCTCCCCGGAGCACCAAGTGGGTGGCGCCTCCTGCCTTTCGCTCGGGTCCCCCACCACGGCTAGCGTCATAGGTCAACAGAGGGTTAGATTGGGGTTTACCCAAAGACGTGCCCTTGTTAAAGGGACGAATTAAGGATCTCTTGGAAGGAGACCTCAGCCTGGTCAAGGTGACGCAAGTCATGCTGATTCGCCGAATATTACCCGGCAAATGTCGCCCCCTTCGCCTGTGGGAGTTTAATCCAGAGGGACCGCGAGCTCTCCAGAACTTTATGGGCGCAACGCCCACGGAGATGTATAGACTATTCTTCGGATCACAAGAGATGTGTCCGGATTTAACCGAGGATGCAGGCCTATGCTGCAATCACCAGGATACTCAAGTAAGCAACCTTGTGCCCAGACCTTCTATCCGTATAATTGTCGTAAACTTGCCCCTAAAAGAGCCGTCCTTTTAAACAGGAGTGGATAGCGAAGTCAAAGCTGATCAGGTGTCCGGCTCCGCTTCCTGAGACCAGGCCGGATCCCGTGCTGGTCAGGATGCTGGAGATAATGCCTTTGGAGGGGGAGGACAAGGAAGCTATGGCCTCCTCGAAGGAGGCTGCTCCGAAGGGAGGAACCGACAATTCCTCTCCTAAGGGGAAGAAGAGAGCCGTCTCTGATGACCCGGAAACCATGGCCTCGAAGTGGGGAGAAAATCCTC
The DNA here is from genome assembly GCA_034509565.1 of Triticum monococcum. NCBI lineage: Eukaryota > Viridiplantae > Streptophyta > Magnoliopsida > Poales > Poaceae > Triticum > Triticum monococcum. The sequence continues at coordinate 346,529,002 of CM067847.1, forward strand.
GTCAGAGGGTCCGACGCCGGGGAGTTCCTTGGCCGGACTACGCCCTCAAGGGGATCAACCCTCCAACAAGCCGTAAGTGGAGAAAGATTTTCCTTTTGAGGGATGAGGGAAATCCTTGATTTATATCTGAGAAGAGTAACCAAACCTTTACCTTGTAGCTCGGACCTCAGCCCTTCTCAGCAGAGCTCATCTTCGGGGGATCTCCTTCCGGAGATGATAGAGAGCGGGACGCCTCCCCCTGCCGTGGCGCCTAGCGAGGCGGGCGACCCCGAGGTGTCGTCGCGGAGGGTTTCTCCGAATCCGGCAGGGGCGGAAGGTAGCTATGCGGCCCCCCGAGGTTCTCCGCGTCCGGCCTTCGAAAGAGGTCATGGGACGAGCCCGACACCGTCTGGTGCTCGGCCGGAGGAGCTAAAGATTCTGCTGGGGCGAGCTTCTATCTTAGAGGAGCACCGCGCATTGATGGGTACAGTGATTGAAAGGATTTCATCCGCAAAGAGCGGATTGCATGAGGTCGTCAAAAGTTTACTAACGGGTTTCGAGGTACATTAGATAATGTATACTTTTGTCAGTTGCGCATGAATAAGATGTGCCCTGTGTAGATAGTAGCCCCTGAGACTCTACGCGTCGTCAAGAAATGACGGCACGCGGAGGATCATAATCCCAGGTCTAAGATGTCGCCTTTGAATGTAGGCGGCAGGGTGTCTGGAATCGAGCCGAACTGACGATTTTGCCGAACTAAAGCGGCAACTGGACGTGGCAGATGCCGACATCACGCATGTCAATAAGCGGCTTGATGAGGCTCAAGGTATGTAATTCCTCGGGCGGCATCAGGTAAGAGCAGTTTTATGCCCGTGTCTTACGATGTGTGTGCTTGACGCATATGGTGCGTCCGCCGTGGAGAGTCTTAGGGCAGAACTTGCCCGAGCTAAAGAACAAGCCAGCGAAAGTGATGCGGCCACCAAGAAATCCCTTGAAGAGCTGAGAGCCGAACAGGCTGCTCATTGCCGAAGCAAGGAAGAGATGGCCGAGATGGCCGAAAAGTTAAAAAGCGCTACCGACCGTTGCAGACTTCTTGAAAAAGCAGGCCAGGCGACACAGACGGACTTAGAGAAGGCCGTTGCCAATGCCAAGGACACGCGCTCTGCGATGAGAGCTGCGAAGGAGGAGCTGCGTCAGGCCGAACAGATTGCGGCTGGAAAGCCCTTTATGTTGTGAAGGAAATTTTGCGATCCGAAGTTTGCTCCGTTGGACCGGATGTGGAGTGTGGAGGATACCTATCTGGACTTGGTAGCGAGTGCTGCTGATGCGACCAAACACTTTCGAGATCAGAAAGATCGTGAAGTGGAAAAGCTTTTCTGGTCGCAGTTTCACAATCCAGAGCGTCCACTGGCAGTGGATGATCGTTTGGCTCAATGGGCCGAACTGAATAGGTTGTCTGGACTCGCCATGAAGTACGTCATGGGTCACCTGTGGCCGGGGAGATCGGAGCCGAAGAGTTATTTCAGCTTAGTGCAACAATTCCTTGACGCGGTGCCGTGTATAAATGTAATGAAGAGGTCAGCATGCATAGAGGGCGCTAGGATGGCTCTTGCCCGTGTTAAGACATACTGGGCAGAGATGGAGACCACCTTTGTTGCGTCCCGAGATTCGGACAAAAGACGTGTACCCTCCAAGCACTATTTTCAGGAAGTTCTTGCAGGCGCTTGTGTAATAGAGACGCAGTGCCCGAAAGATGCTATGTTATGATAGCATATGTAATTATAAAGTAATATTTTGATAAACTGTAGGGGCCTTTTTTATACTTGTGCCTCCAAGTATTGGGAACACCTCCTGTGTGGCCGTTTTAAGATATATATATATATATATATATATATATACAAAATCTGAAAGATGGCAGTCGTTGGCTTCAGCCCCCATGCACATAGTGCGGGGGTGCTCGCAGAAGACGCATTTTCACACTTAACCCAATGTCTTGGTCCTACAAAACAGGTGATAGCGCAGCGGGCCAGGCAACCGGACTATAATGCTTTAACACTTTCACTTAGCCATAGGAGTTTGACAGTGAGACTATTTAGGTAGCCCCTTGGTGGCAACTGTGCTCATCCGAGTTCGGGGCGCGTATGTGCCTGACCGGGAAGCGGCCCTTTGTTAAAGTGGAGGAATCCGATAGATTCCGATAGGTCATCGAGTGGCTGACCAGTCTCACGCTACATCATGACAGTCAGTTTTTGGCGTTCTCTATTGAGGTGCTCGCCCGGCCGAACCGAGGCACAATCGCAGTAGTTCTCCTGGTGCTACCTTAGCCGATAGAGCGGAACATAAGGTAGCCGAACTCAGGAGCCGGGCAACCCAACATTTGACCAAAGACATGATTCGGAGCTGATGCATATAATGCCAAAACTCGCGATGCCAAACACTCCCTAAGGTGTTCGGTCTTTATGAGTGCGGGCGAAACAACACTCTTTATTAAAAAAGCCCCTAGTGTCCAGGTACGTGCAAAAATTCTGACGTGGCCACATGCCAAGACGCCAGCCTCCTCCTTGGTTATATCAGAAAAAACCAGGGGATGTGTAGCAACAAGAGACAGTAAAAGAGGTTTACGCAGGGTCTTAATCTAAAAAGAATCCTTTAGGACGGGTCCCTACTGCACGTCTGCGCCTGTGTCTCCGTTGTGCCGTATCCTGGACGGGTGCCGCACGACGTTCATCTGTAAAAGAGAGGAACTGAGTTGAAAACGGGTCGTGCCGAAAAAGTTTAAAATAAACAAAGTATAAAGTAAAATATATAAGATTGAGCTTTATTGTCTCTTATTGTATATGCGTGGAGCCCCTAGTGCGGGGGTATATGGCCACTAGGCCTGCATCAATGATGATTTTGCACCGAACTCGTCTATCCGCGTTCGTGGTCTTGAATGACCTATTTCGAAGTTTTTTGGCCGGTGAGGCCATTTTGCTGTGGGGCTGTCAAAGCGGCCGCACAGTCCTCCGCTTGGGGAGGTGCACTTTAGTGCTTGCCCTTCAAAGAGATGATGCCTCGTGGACCGGGCATCTTAAGCGTAAGAGATGCATAATGCGGTATTGCATTAAAGTGAGCGAAAGCTTCGCGTCCCAGTAGTGCTTGATAGAGACTTGAGAACAGGACGATATGGAAGGTCAGCTTTTCACGGCAGAAGTTATCGGCAGAGCCGAATATGACTTCGAGCCGGAGAAAACCCATACAATGGGTGTCCGGACCAGGTATTACCCCTTGAAAGGAGGTTTTACTGCGGCGGATTCTTGCTGGGTTTATCCCCATGTGCTAGATTGTATCCTGATATATCAGGTTTAGTCCACTGCCGCCGTCCATAAGGACATTTGAAAACTGGAGTCCGCCAATTATTGGATCGAGTATCAAGGCAGTCCAGCTTGCATTCTTGATATTTCTAGAATAATCTAGCTGGTCGAAGATGATCGGTTTTGACAACCAGTGGCAGGACCCTTTGGGGATGGGCTGTGTGGTGCGTACCTTTATGGGTGCCGCACGTTTTGTTATGTGAAGTGAGTTCACTATTTTTACTTCTTGTGGGAAGTTCTTTTGTTTCCTGGTGCTCTGCTTTTGGGGTTCGTCCTCGTCTTCGCTTGGTGTGTCGAGCCCCTTGTGTTCGGCATTGAGTCTGCCGGATTGTTTGAAAACCCAACAGTCTCTATGGGTATGGCTAGCAGGCTTCCCGGGAGTACTGTGTATCTGACATATCCTGTCCAGGATTTTATTTAGGTTGGATGGATCGTCCCTGTTATCCTGGGGGGCGATTTTGCCTGATTTTGTCGTGAGCCTTTGAATCCGGCATTGACTGCCGTGCTCTTCGAACTTTTGTCCTTAGTCCAGCGACGGTTCTTGTTGCGTCGCGGTTTTCCATTTCCATCCCTAGTTTCGGATGTACTTGGGTCGCTGGGGCTGCACCTTGCCAACCAGCTGTCCTCCCCTGCACAAAAGCGGGTCATGAGGCTTGTTAGTGCGGCCATTGTTCTTGGCTTTTCTTGGCCGAGGTGTCTGGCGAGCCATTCGTCTCGGACGTTATGCCTAAAATCTGCTAAGGCTTCGGCGTCCGGACAGTCGACTATCTGATTCTTTTTAGTGAGGAATCTATTCCAGAACTGCCGAGCTGATTCTCCGGGTTGTTGAGTTGTGTGACTAAGATCGTCTGCATCCGGAGGGCGGACATAGGTCCCTTGAAAGTTTGCTCGGAAAGCATCCTCGAGCTCTTCCCAGCTTCCAATTGTGTTTTCGGGAAGGCTTTTAAGCCAATGCCGGGCTGGCCCTTTAAGCTTAAGGGGTAAATATTTTATGGCGTGGAGATCATCTCCTCTAGCCATGTGTATGTGGAGGATATAATCCTCGATCCAAACTCCAGGGTTTGTTGTTCCATCATATGCCTCTATGTTTACGGGCTTGAATCCCTCTGGAAATTCATAGTCCAGGACCTCATCGGTGAAACATAGGGGGTGTGCGGCGCCCCTGTATTTGGGTGTGCCGGATTGTGATGATGGCTTCATAGCATTGCTTACGAGAGCTTGCTTTCTTGGCCCATAAATGGACCTGACTGGGCCATGATGCGAATCCTTAAGTGGGTCGCATGCCAATTTAAGTGCGGCGCCGCTTGCCGCTTTATGGGGTCGCCTATCCGAGTGTGTCGCTTTCTCATTTTTTTGAATGCGAGGGCTCTAGGGCCTCTTCGTCGAATTTAGGCAGTAGCTTTCTTTTCGGATAGCTTTTAGTGCGGCGACTGTCACAGTATTTATCTGCGGTATTGATTACTTTGCTCCATCTAATCCGGAGTGCATCTTCCGTTGTTTTTAGCTTCCGCTTCTGCTTTTTTAGGCTGCATGCAGTTGCAACGAGCCTCTCGTGGAGATTATTCTGCTCCATAGGTTTATCCGGCGTGAGGTCGTCCGGAATGCCGTTTTCGCCGGAGGAAGGATGTTCGGTTTCTCTATCCGTGTTGCCCTGTTCGGACGGTTGCTCTAAGGCCTGCTCGTCGTCTACCGGCTCGTCCTGCTCTATGGCTGGGTTTTTGTCGAGGCGGGGCTTGGGTCAGCATTTACGCCGATGCTTTGATTGCTTTTCGGGGGGGTCGATCTCCCACCCCATCCCCTTTTTCCTTGTTGTCGCTTCCTTTAGGGGTATCCACCATGTACACATCGTGAGATGAGGTGGCTGTCCAATGCCCTATGGGCGTTGGTTCGTCGGTATCTCCTGCATCGTCATCCATGACGTCGATGTCTCCGGAGTCGAAGTTGAGCACGTCGTTTAAATTGTCGACAGTGGCTACCAAGTGGGTGGTGGGTGGGCTTTGAATTTCTTCATCGTCCGTATCCCATCCTCGCTGACCGTAGTTCGGCCAGGGCTCTCTTGATAAGGAGAGAGACTTGAGAGAGTTCAGGATATCGCCAAAAGGCGAGTGCTGAAAGATGTCTGCAGCGGTGAACTCCATTATCGGCGCCCAACCGGATTCGATCGGCAGGGGCGCGGGGGGTTCGGAGTTCGGAAAGGAGTCCGGATCCTCGGAGTCACAGATCATGCAGAGTGCGAGGCTAGCGTTCGGCTCGATCGCCTTTGAGATCGAAGCCCCGAGGTGACGTCCAACTGATCATCCTCGATTGGCGCAATAGGCTCCGAGTTAGGGGTCAGAACCGATGTGTGTGCGGCCTCCAGGACACTGTCCGGAGGCAGAGCTAGATCATGCCCCTCGAGATAGTGCGGCTTGCTTGGCCGTGGCTTGAACCCGTTGAAGATCAAGTCTCCGCGGATGTTAGCCGTGTAGTTTAAGCTTCCAAACCTGACTTGATGGCCAGGGGCGTAGCTTTCGATCTGCTCCAGGTGGCCGAGCGAATTGGCCCGCAGAGCAAAGCCGCCGAAGACGAAGATCTGTCCAGGGAGAAAAGTCTCACCCTGGACCGCATCATTGTTGATGATCAAAGGAGCCATCGGGCCTAAAGGCGACGACACAGAGGAACTCTCAATGAAAGCACCAATGTCGGTGTCAAAACCGGCGGATCTCGGGTAGGGGGTCCCGAACTGTGCGTCTAGGCCGGATGGTAACAGGAGGCAGGGAACACGATGTTTTACCCAGGTTCGGGCCCTCTTGATGGAGGTAAAACCCTATGTCCTTCTTGATTAATATTGATGATATGGGTAGTACAAGAGTAGATCTACCACGAGATCAAGGAGGCTAAACCCTAGAAGCTAGCCTATGGTATGATTGTTGTCTATGGAGTTGATGTCCAACGGACTACAACCCTCCGGTTTATATAGACACCGGATAGGGTTCGGGTTACATAGAGTCGGTTACAATGGTAGGAGATCTTGAATATCCGCATCGCCAAGCTTGCCTTCCACGCCAAGGAAAGTCCCCTCCGGACACGGGACGAAGTCTTCAATCTTGTATCTTCATAGTCCAGCAGTCCGGCTGAAGGTATAGTCCGGCTGAAGGTATAGTCTGGCTACCCGAACACCCCCTAATCCAGGACTCCCTCAGGTTACCATTATAACCCAACCATGTAAGGATTGCAAAATCAAGGGACATAACACCGGTATGACGGAAACTAGGGCGGCAAGAGTGGAACAAAACACCAGGCATAAGGCCGAGCCTTCCACCATTTACCAAGTATATAGAAGCATTAAAGTAAACAATATATCTAATAATGATATCCCAACAATATCCATGTTCCACCAAGGAACAAACTCCATCTTCACCTGCAACTAGCAACGCTATAAGAGGGCTGAGCAAAGCGGTAACATAGCCAAACAACAGTTTGCTAGGAAAGATGGGTTAGAGGCTTGTCATGGCAATATGGGAGGTATGATATAGCAAGTGGTAGGTAACGCGGCATAGCAATAGAGCGAGCAACTAGCAAGCAAAGATAGAAGTAATATCAAGGGTATGGTCATCTTGCCTGAGATCCCACAAGGAAGAAGAATGAGTCCAAGAGGAAGACAAACGGACGTAGTCGAACGAATCCTCACAAATGCGACGTTATCGAAACTAACCCGAAGAAGAAACACTAGAAAGGAGAAAATAACATAGTAAACAACCATCACTTAACATGGCATGATGCACAATCAAGTATGATGCATGTCCGGTTTTAAAGAGGCATGGCATGGCAAAGTGCAACAAACAATAATTAAGTGGAGCTCAACATGCAACGGGTTGCATATTGATGGAACACCACATCAATTATTTAGTTCTCTCTCACTTAGGTACTCAACAATATTAAATGTTGTTAAACATGGCAAGAGGAGAAGGATAAAGAAATTATCTATTTAGGCAAGTTTAAATGAGAACGGAACGCAAAACAACAATTCCGGTAAAAACCCATATGCATTTAGCAAATTAATGTAAACAACAATCTAAACATTTTAATTGTTGTTATCATGATGCGGATGACATGTGCAAGTTTATGCAATTTTTATTAAAAGTTGACAAGAGCATTATGAAGCATTTCTCACCATGGCGGAAACAAAAGGGGTGCCACGGCAACGATAACGGGAATGATGCCACGGCAACATTCCGGTTCCGGTAACTTGATTGAGATGCCGGTGCAAAAGAAACTGTGACAGGAACATGCCATGCAAGGATGGTGGGGTGCTCCCGGATACCGGGTTCCCACGGGTGGACAGCATGGCAACAAGGAGGAACAACTAACTCTCATGGGCAAATACAACAACCAACCGTGCATCTCATACAACACAAACATTCGTCCACGGGCGGTCGTTCTTGGCGGTTATACCTTCGAAGCGTGCGTTTTGAAGCGGATTGGTTCATAGAGGAAGTAGTTGTGCTCGCGAACTTGTCGGGTCCACGGCGACGGTAATGAAAACACATCCATGGTCTCCGGGCGTAGTGGTACTTGGGGTAGTGATACACGGTCCGAAAGCGGTTCGCGACGATGGTATTTGAACTTGGTGATCCGAGGGGGTACTTGGCGAATAATGGTCGTCGTGGTACTTGGTGAAATCATCGGAGATGGACTTGGCGGTCCGGGTATGGGTCTTCGACGGCGGTAGTACTACATATCATAGTGGAACTTTGTGCAACTAGGGTGTTCGGACTTGGCGGCCTCGTCAACTCGAAAAGGTACTTGGTGTTCTTGGCGATTCCGAAGACGGCGGTAGATGTACTTGGTGTCAATGTGGTCTTCAGTACTTGACGATTCCGGACGGGGCAACAAAACATAGTCGACCTTGACGTTTCAGTGCTGTAGTGGAATGAACGTCTGTGCTTGCCAGTGTAGGTACTTGCCAAATCCACAAAGACATTCTTGGCCTCCCTAGTTGCTGGGTCTTGACGGCGCCAAGAGGGGCAACAAGGCCGACGGGTCAGCAGGGGGGTTGAGCTCGTGATGGACAGGGAGAGCAACCTGGAGGCAGTAGGAGCGGTTGATGGCGTGTGCGGGCGGTGTGTGGAGGTGCAAGAAGGCGGAGCCGCAGGCATCCATGGCCTCGGCGAGGGGATCAGGCGCGAGGCTCCTGTGGCGGTCATGGCTGCACAAGCTAGCGGACGGAGCTGCAGAAGTCGTCGGGGTCACGCGCAGAGTGGCCTTCGGGAGTGATGCAGGGGTTGCAGGCGAGCAAGGAGAGGAGTCCTGCACGTTGGAGGGTTCACCGGCGCTGGGAGCAGGTCCATGGTGAGGACCCGAGGGAGAGGGGCGACGCAAGGTGAGGAGAAGCTGAAGGAGTCCGGGAGGGGCTCGCCGGCGCTACGCTTGCCGAGGCCAGCGGGCAACGCGAGCGGAGAGGGACGAGGCACGGTGGATGCACGGCGAAGGCAGGCAGGAGGCGCTGCATAGAGGGACAACGCTCAGCGTCCCCGGCCGCGCGGTGATCTCCTGGCGATGCGGCGGCCTCCTGGTGGTCGAAGGCAGTGGCGGTGGTGGAAGAGAGCAGGGGAAGGGGTCGTGCAGAGGAGTGAGAGGGAGGAGGAGGAAGCACTGGTGATGGGGATCGAGGGATGCGGGCACGGACGCTCCTGTAACACCCTCGATGCGACTATATATCCCACGTGTCGAGGCACGACTTAGAGGCATAATCACATTGAAGGCATATGTCGCAAGTCAGGCAATCATCACAAACATCCCATGTAATATAGATAAATAAAAGGGATAACATAGTTGGCTTACACTCGCCACGTCAATCAAGTACATAAATAACATACATCATCCAAACACTCACGGCCCGACTACGACGCCAAAATAAAAGACAACCCAACATGCGACACGGTCCCGATCACCCCAACTGGGCACCACTACTGATCATCAGGAAAAGAAACATAGTAACGCTGAGAGTCCTCACCGAACTCCCACTTGAGCTCAAACGCGCCATCTGGAGCTGTATCATCAGACCCTGCATCTAGTGTAATAGTAATCTGTGAGCTACAGGGACTCAGCAAGCTCGCACCCTCGCGATCAAGACTATTTAAGCTTAATAGGTAAGGCAAGGTAAACATATCTGGAGCTGCAGCAAGCGACTAGCATGTATGGTGGCTATCCTACTCGCAAAAGAGAGCGAGAAGAGAAGGCAAAGCACGAACGGATAACTAAAAGGGCAATCCTGCGGCAACCATTACTCCAACACCGTTTCCACCTCCCAGACTCCGCCGAGAAGAGGCCATCACGATAACTCACACAGTTGATTCATTTTAATTAAGGTAATGTTTAAGTTATCTACAACCGGACATTAACAAATTCCCATCTGCCCATAACCGCGGGCATGGCTTTCGAAAGTTCAAATCCCTGCAGGTGAGTCCCAACTTAGCCCATGACAAGCTCTCACGGTCAACGAAGGAATATACCTCCTCCCGATATGTTTCGATCAGACTCGGTACCTTGGTTCTTCAAGACATTTCAACAGGTTAAAACAAGACCAGCAACACCGCCCGAATGTGCCGTCAAATCCCGATAGGAGCTGCACATATCTCGTTCTCAGGGCACACTCAGATGAGACTAGCTACGAGTAAAACCAACCCTCAAGTTTCCCCGAGGTGGCCCCACAGGCAGCTCAGTCGGACCAACACTCAGAGGAGCACTGGCCCCGGGGGGGGGGGGGGTTTAAAATAAGATGACCCTCGGGCTCCGGACACCCAAGGGAAAAGAGGCTAGGTAGAAAATGGTAAAAACCAAGGTTGGGCATTGCTGGAAAAGCTTTAATCAAGGCGAACTATCAAGGGGTTCCCATTATAACCCAACCGCGTAAGGAACGCAAAATCCGGGAACATAACACCGATATGACGGAAACTAGGGCGGCAAGAGTGGAACAAAACACTAGGCGAGAGGCCGAGCCTTCCACCCTTTACCAAGTATATAGATGCATTAAGATAACATGGCAATATAATGATATCCCAACAAGTAAATAAATGTTCCAACAAGGAACGGTCTCCAATCTTCACCTGCAACTAGCAATGCTATAAGAGGAGCTGAGAAAAGCGGTAACATAGCCAATCAACGGTTTGCTAGGACAATGGTGGGTTAGAGGCTGAACATGGCAATTTGGGAGGCTTGAAAGCAAGTGGTAGGCATTGTAGCATTAGCATAGCAAAAGAGCGAGCAAACTAGCATAGCAAAGATAGTAGTGATTTCGAGGGTATGATCATCTTGCCTGCAAAGTTGTCAGAGTTGACTGGATCCTCGAAAGCAAACACAACGGGCTCCTCGTTAGCAAACTCGTCTCCCAGATCTACCCAAACAAGACAAACAAACAACAAGGACACAATCAACCACATGCAAGGATCATCCAAGATGATGCAAACATGGTATGCTATGCGGGATGCATATGCAAGATGTGACAGGAAATGCATGAACCTGGCCTCAACTTGGAAAAAAGTGTGGCTCTGGAAAGATGAGATGAAATCGCTTGAAAACGATATAAAGATCACCGGAATCGGAGTTACGGTTTGGAAATGGCAAGCAATTCAAATATGACACCGATCTGCGATTTATAGCAAGTAGGCATCTAAATGCAATGAGATGAACATGCTACAACACTCAAACATGGCATCAAAATACATGGCAGGGATGCATTCAAGATGCTTAACAAAAGTCTAGCACTGAGCTACGACCAATTCATCCATTAACAGGTTCAAACAAGCATGGCAAAAATGCATATGGAAAACAGATCTCAGACTTAGTGAAATTAACACTTGTCTGGAATTTCAGATCAGGTAGACCTCTTCGGAGCAACAAAACTACATGCTACAGGACCTGAACATGTAAAAGTAAAGCATGGCATGGAGCTACTCAAGGAGCTTAACAAAAGTCCCTTAGTGACCTTGAGCCAAAAGGGATCACAAAATACATTTGCAAGCATGTGAACATAGCAAAACCATAATCAGTTTTCAGACTTAGTGAAAACTGGGACATGCTGAAAACAGATATCAAGTAGGCATGTTTACGAGCTCGATGCACTTATTACGGTGCAAGTCATGATAAGCTAAGCATACATCCATCAAGAATACACAAAATTCAAGCTAGACATGGCAAGAACAATAACATAGCATGCACGGATCAACTATAACATCATCGGCAAAATTGCAAACAAGTTGACAATCTGCCCAGATTCACAAAGTAGCAAAAGTAGAGCTCGATTGAATCAAGCTAGGGTGCTCCATATATGCAAACAAAGACATGGATCGATAGAGCACTACAAGATTAGTAAAACTCCCTTACTGATCATCCTCAAAAGAGGCACGGATCACAAGGAAACAACATGAACATATGGCATCATTAACTAAACAGCTCAAGGACTTAGTGGAAATGCTAAGTCCCTGAAAACAGAATTACCAAGTGCCTCACTTTGCAAGCTTGCACTAGTCACCACACACATCACAAAAATACATGGGTTGCACCTCTGGAAAGATGACAAAACCCTTAACAAAACATATGTAGAGCTCATGGGCATATCATGCACACAATAATCATGGCAAAAATGGCAAATGTCTAAGATGGAGTAGCAGATCTGACAATTATCTCAAGTAGCCTCCTTCTAACAGAATTTCGGGCATCAAGATGAATTCAAATGAAAATGATGCAATGGAATGAAATGATGTACTCTCTAAGATGAACATTTTGATATGCTATATGCATGAATCGGAGCTACGGATGCAAAGTTACGAGGCCATGTGAAAGTGCGTTATATCGACTAGAGGGGGGGTGAATAGGCGATTTTTATGAAAGTCTTCAAAACATGGAAGTTATGAAGACAAACAGTAGAGATATGCCTATTACTATGCAGCGGAAGGTAGACTACACTAGGCAAGCCATGGTCAAGTATTCAATAGAGTGAAAGCACAATGACAAATAGCTGCAGTGTAATAAGGATCAGGTAGGAAGATATTATGAAGCCAAATAGATCATATATTCATGTTGTGAAGACAAAAGATAGAGCAAACATGCAATGACTTCACAATGAGTAACAATAAGTAAAAGGAAGTGAAGATGACACCAGTGACTCGTTGAAGACAATGATTTGTTGGACCAGTTCCAGTTGCTGTGACAACTGTACGTCTAGTTGGAGCGGCTAGGTATTTAAACCTTAGGACACACAGTCCCGGACACCCAGTCCTGAACACGCAGCTCAGGACACCCAATCCTCACCGTATTCTCCTTGAGCTAAGGTCACACAGACCTCGCCCAATCACTCTGGTAAGTCTTCAAGGTAGACTCCCAAACCTTCACAGACTTCGTTCACCGGCAATCCACAATGTCTCTTGGATGCTCAGAACGCGACGCCTAACCGGCTGGAGGATGCACAGTCCTCAAGTGTAATAAGTCTTCAAATCACTCAAACAAGAAGACTTAAGTGATGCCCAATTCTCTCTGGCTCTGGGTGGTTAGGGCTTTATCCTCACTAGGTATTCTCTCTCTCAAAGGCTTCGAGGTGGGTTGCTCTCAAACGACAAAAGCCGTGCACTGATTCTGAGCAGCCAACCGTTTATGGTTGTAGGGGGTGGGCTATTTATAGCCACTAGGCAACCCGACCTGATTTGTCCGAAATGACCCTGGTTCACTAAGGAACTGACAAGTGTTCCAACGGTCAGATTTCAAACCCACACGGCAACTTTACTTGGGCTACAAGCAAAGCTGACTTGTCTGACTCTGGACAAGATTTTCTCTCATAGTCTTCACTCAAAGACATAGGTTTTTTTGTTTAGGCATCACTTCAGTCGTTCTGATTGGTTCTCTTGGACCCCACTTAACAGTACGGTGGTTCCTATGACTCAACAAAAATGAAAGAGAACTACGAAAGATCTAAGTCTTCGAGCTCCATAGGCTTCACGTCGTGTCTTCTCTTGTCATAGTCTTCAATGTGAATATCTTCATATACCACCATTGACTTCAATGTCTTTGTACATTTTTAGGGGTCATCTCTGGTAGGAAAACCGAATCAATGAGGGACTTCTACCTGTGTTATCCTGCAATTCTCACAAACACATTAGTCCCTCAACTAGGTTTGTCGTCAATACTCCAAAACCAACTAGGGGTGGCACTAGATGCACTTACAATCTCCCCCTTTTTGGTGATTGATGACAAACTAGTTGAGGTTTTCAACGGGGAATATAATCTGTGAAATTTTAAAGGATAAGGAATTGTCTTCATAAGTTGCAAGGGCTCCCCCTGAAGATGTGCATATAAGTAATTTGCTTTTGGAATGCAAATGCACATGGCAGGTTGTACTTGTGGAGATCCACTTCACCTTATGATGACGTCCCACTATGCATGTGAAAGTATATGAAGATAATGACATGCATAATGAAAAATGGACGTCTGCAGAATGATCTAAGTGCGGAATTTATCGTCGCACATGCAGAATTTATCTTCGCAAAACAAGGTGGTAAACAAGTAGCAGACAACCATCGAGTTTTAGTGTTACAACTCAAAGAACCAAATGAAGTAAAACGAGAGTTGTAAGCACGAAGCAAAATATAGCAAAATATAAAGCACCCGCCCATATGGACCCGCTTGAAGACAATCAACCTCATATGCTTCTCCCCCTTTTGTCAGTGAGGACAAAAAAGGTTTGAAGACATAGAGCATCTACTCGTTCCCTTGAGGAGTAGGTGAAGTAGCAGGGTCTTCGGTGGTGTTTGGCGGTGCAGATGAACTTGGAGCAGTATCGATGTGTGCTGAAGGAGTTGGCGGTGAAGTAGCATCATCTTCATCCTCGATAACTCTGGCAGTCATTGTGGCAGCAGAGGAAGAAAACTCAGAGTCTTCAAGGGATGGTGTTCCTCGCAGCACAGCCCTTCTAGGAGGTGTGGAGTCAAACTTGAATCGCTCAGTGAAGCCATCCTCTTGAAGATCGGCTTCAGAACACATCATCATTAGCCCTTTCCATGTGCGGCGACAGGTTTCATGGGTAATGAAAGCATTCTTGGTGGCAAGATTTCGAATGCGATTAACATCCACCAAGAGGCTTTGCATCTGACGCTTCAGCCAGTCATGATGCCTATCCTGTTTTTGATGAAGGGCCACAAGAAGCTCTCGTTCATTGAGAACACGAGTGCGCTTCTTGGGTCTTGGAGCAGTTGTGCTGTCAGTGGCTTTAGTGGATGCAGGGAGTGGTGCACGTGTAGTGCCAGCCAACGGATACACCCGAGAGACTGCTTCAACTCCTTCAATGTTTTGAGTGAAGCTCTGGTGTTCTGCATTCTGAAGGCTTAGAGGTTGATTGGCAGGCTCAGGATAGATGGCTTCAGCAAAGGTATCCACATCTGGCAAGAAGATACGATGGTTGCGGGCTGAGGGCTGATACGAGATAGCAGAGTGAAGCTTGATCAGGCGCATGACCCAAGGGGCGTAGAACTTCAAACCAAACAGATCAGTGCCTGATGCAGCTAGTTGGCGTATGAAGAAGTCCTGTGCATTGAAGCATTTGCCATGAAGGATATAGAATATCAAAGTCTTCATTGCACCCTCGATCTTGGCATTTGGAGAGTGTCCTTTAATGGGCCAGAGAGTCCGCCTGATGATGTGATAGATGGTTCTTGGCAGATACTCAAGGTCTTCAACAAAGAACTCTGTGGGATAAGCAGCATCTTGGGGCAATGGCTTCATCATGCTGAGCATCTGACTCATATCAGGTTCAGGCCTCTAAAAGATGCTCTCAATAGCTTCAGTATGCAGCTGACATCCTTGCTCGAAGAGATCGCCAGGAGTGGGCAAGCCAGTGAGCTCAATGATGTCAAATGCATTGGCTTCGTGATGAACATTGCCGGTCATCCACTCCAGGACCCAAGTCTTCGGATCTCTGTTGTACCCACGGATGTGGAGTGTGGCATAGAATTGGAGCAGCAGCTCTTCATTCCAATGCTCTTGGTCAGCTATGAATGGCAGCAGTCCAACTTGCTTGAAGCAATCCAAAGCTTCTTCTAGGCAGGGCAGAAGAGCTATAGCTTCAACGTCAAGGCGCTTGTGTGGGAAGATGCGACCTTGGTTGTACAATATGCATGAGTAATAACTTCGCTGAGGATAGCTCCAGAACCGATCTGATGAAATACTTTCCCTTGAGTAGGGGTTCTTGGAGCTATTGAAGAATGTATTGTCTGCCCTGAAGACATTGATGTTGAAGGAGCCAGGTGCTGATGCAGGACCTGGGAACCTTGGCAGTCTTGGGATTGGCTTCTGTACCTGAGGCCTGTGCTCAACATGATAGTCGAACTGGGGACCGGCAGCAGACTCAGGAACAGAAGTGTCAGGATCAGTGGCTTCGCTGTCTTCTGATGCTTTTGGTGGGGAGGGCTCCACATTAGCTTCATTGTTAGTTGTGGCAGCCTCATGATTTTCATCCTCCACTTGACGAGCTGGAGGGTCGGACACAAGCACATTCTCTGTAGGAACTGCTTCTTGGTGAGACGAGGGGACTTGTGGTACTTCTTCTTCTTCGGCTGATGCAGCCGGAATGTCTTCAGCAGAGACGTGAGGCCTTGGACCTTTGCGAAGCCTGCGCAACGCGGGCGACGCCTGTGGAGTTTGAGTGGGCTGGGCCTCATTGTCTGCTTCCTCTTGTGGGCGATCCGCCCATGAGGCATCCTGGGCAATTGGCGTCAATGGACGACCAATGCTGATGAGTTCGTTGTTGTCTTGCTGAGGAAGGACTGCATCATCTTCTACATTGTCATGTTGACCAATGTCTTTAGCAGCGATGGGATCAACTGCTGGAATGTCTTCAGCTCCACGAGGCTCTGTGAAAGCAGGCACATGGATGGTCAGTTCGCGTTCTTGTGGATTGGCGTCGGGGTGAACCATGGAAATGGGTTAAACAACCAAGGGCTCTGTGGGAGCAGCCCTATCTTTCTTGGTCTTTCTCTTTTTCTTGGAGGGGGCAGTAGGAGAGGCTTCAGGATATTTCCTTTTCCTCGCTTCAGCCTCAGCAGTCCTCGTCTTCTTGAGCTCTGAAGCTGTTGACCGGCTTTTTGGCTTCGAGCCAGTCATTCTTGTGGGGAAGACAATCGGAACTGCTTCCTGCCTTGGTGCATCGGGTTCAGCTGTAACATGCTTCTTCTTCTTCTTTGCGGCCATCCTGGGGTCGATGCCAGGACGCCCAAGTGCCTTGCGCTTCTCAGCCTCATTGTAGGCTTGCACACATCTATCAGCCAGAGTCTTCATGCGCTCACGCGAACCCTAAGCTTCTGCACGTTTCTTCAGAAAGGCTTCCTTGAGCTCGTGCAGCATGATCTTGAAGTTCTTCACATCTTGCACGCTGAGCTTGGCCATATGCTTCTTCAACTGAGCCTTTTCATAGTCAATCTTCTGCTTCAGCTCAACAACGCGCTGGGCGATGGCTAGTTCTGAAGCAATGGCGCCATGGAAGGCGACACTGAGGCCAATGGGTAGCTGCAGATCATCAAAGCTGATGTTGGGCATGTCAAACCACTCGTCAATGAAGTTGTGGATGATGGTTACATCAAAGAGTGGCAGATCATTGAAGATTTATGCTTCTTCTTTGCTCTTGATGAGTTGCTCAAGAGCATCATCTGCTAGGTCTTCATCACTTGACAGGTCAATGTCATCATTGCGCAAAATGGCAGCAGCTGTGAGCTCTTGGCTGATGTGTGGCAGAGGCACCTTGGCCTTCTAGGGCTTTGAGATGCGTGATAAGTCTTCAGACGGCACACTGTCTTCAGGAGGTGCAGTTGCCAGTGGCTTTGCCATTGAAATTTTGGGTGAAGGGGCAGGCTTTGAAGCTTTAGGCTTATTCATCTTCTTTGGCTTCAGCACTGCAGGAGCTTCTTCTGATTCAGAGTCAGCTGGAGGCTCATTCACTTCAGTCCCTTGAACTAAGATGCGGGTGATGAGGCCTTCAAGGTTGGCATAAGGACCGATGACATTGGGTTCTGCTTCTCGTGTGCCATCTGCCCTTGTTGCTGAGGGAGCAGGGTTGAAGTCTAACCCAAATTTCTTCTTGTTCTGCTTCGCTGAGTTTTGGGCAAACTGGAAGTTGCGCTTGAACAGATGGTCGTCACGACACCAGAGTAGTGACGACGGATGTGCATCATCAGGCTGTGACCCACGGACCATGCATGGATAGAAGCTTTGGGTAATCGCTTCATCTCTGGACCTGGGTAGAAGATTCTTGTATAGGATGTCTCCTCACGGTCTTTTGATGGCACTTTTCTCAGCATACTCTTGGGTTGTGAAGCGGTATTTGAACCATTGTTCTGCCCAATATCGTCGAATCCATTGGATTCGGGTCTTGCGCTGACTGTAATCCTCTTCAGGATCTGTCTTGTACATTTCTGCGAGTTCATCTGGCAGATCTCTGGATGTTCCGCCACGACGTTGTCTGCCCCCCTTCCTTGCTGCTTTCCCTGAAGCCATAAACTTTAACTTGAAAGGCTTCAAGACGTTCAAAGGCTTCAAAGGCTTTCTTTTGCTGGACCAACAGGAACTGGCTTTAGGAGAATTTATCTGATGCTGTAAGAATTCTGGAAATGAATGCAGACTATGAGAACCAAAGGATTCTACCACGGACATGTACCTGTGACAGCATTAAGGTGTGAGGGAAGGGGAAGAGGTCATATGCATTCTCAGAAGATTTTGAAGATAAATCAGTTTAGAAGACATTGACCTCATCGTGCGAAGACATTCACTCATAGATAAGAAGTTGGTTCCAGATTTGTACGAACCCACAGATCAGTACAAGTGAGGAATCTAACTACTTTGTGAAGCACAAGTGAATATACTAGGCATGTTATGAGATGCAATATGAGAGAGATCTAACTTGTGTGAATAAAAACTTCTTATGGTAGAAAGTGACAAAGCCATAGGATCAAAAGGGGCCGTAAAAAGAAGTTTTATTTACCACACTGGGAACTGCTAGACGGAGTGGGGGATGAGGCCGAGCAGTTCAATCTTCTGTGCCCTAACTTGGCGACGGAGGACACCTACGGCGACGACGGAGAGGACGATGTCCGCGATCGGCGTGAAGACGGCGTCAGAGAGGTTGCGGCAGCGAAGCGCTTTGTCGCCGGCGTCGTCGAGGGCTAGCGGTGGCGCTAGGGTTCATGCGAGGGTGGAAGAAGGGATAATGACCGTTGTGAGTGTGTATTTATAGGTACAGGGGCGGCACTGCGCTATTACACAGGTGCCCCTGGCGATTCGCATCTGAGTAACACGTGGCCATCATGTGGAATTTTGGGGTTTGTTCCACGTCCCACGCACGCCTGGATTGTCGGGTGGTCGTTCCTACTTCTCCGGATTTCATGTGGATGAATGAGCATTTAAAACGGACTTAAAGGTTGTCTCTGTGTCTTCTGCTGACAAGGGCGCAGAGAAGACATTCGACAGTTTCAGTAGAATGCATATGACTTGGAGAGATAGAATTTGAGATAGAAAGCATAGAGAGGTTAGGGTCCGATCACATTCACTTAGTTCAAAAGATTCAAGGAAGACATAGCTATAAGTGAATGTTTTAGAGGACAGAACACTAGTATATAAATATCTATATAATCAACGTAGTGAAGATAATCATGAAGACATGTTGAGTTTGAAGCCAAACCAAATGTGAAGACATTGCAAGGTAACACCATGAGTGAAACACTTCAAAATAGAATGTTTGGTGGTGGCGTTACCCACCGTATAGGAAGTATTAGACCCAGACACGGCGCACAATTATCATGGCGTTCCAAAGTCAAATTCCACATTAATGTATTCACACTTAGAATGTATGTCTTCATTGATTGAAGATATACATTACTTCGTGTGTTGCACATCTAAGTCATCAATATGCATAAGTGTTAGGATGTGTGCCTGATCATAGGACATTTGAGGATTCCAGGATATTTAGCTCACACCGTATCTTGCAAAATCTCTTCTCATCCAAGGGCTTGGTGAAGATATCTGCCAATTGCTCTTCCGTGTTGACATGTATGATATCAATATCTTCCTTCACAACATGATCTTTGAGAAAGTGATGACGAATTTCTATGTGTTTTGTCTTCGAGTGCTGAACTGGGTTGTTGGCAATCTTGATGGCGCTTTCGTTGTCGCAGTAAAGTGGCACTTGCTTCAGATGAATGCCATAGTCCTTGAGAGTTTGCTTCATCCACAGAAGCTGAGCGCAGCAAGATCCAGCAGCAATGTATTCTGATTCAGCAGTGGAGAGGGATACACAGTTCTGCTTCTTTGAAGACCAACATACAAGTGATCGTCCCAGAAAGTGACATGTGCCTGATGTAGACTTCCGATCAACCTTGTCACCAGCACAATCAGCTGTAACGCCCCGGACACACCCGCCGGTGGTCGTTACTCCTGGCGGGATCTAGACTGGCCCCACAGATCAATACTAGTCTTTTCTGCGCACTTTGTCCTCACTCGTGCGCACCCGGGAGCAACTTCCCAGTCGGTCACCCATCCTGACACTACTCCAAGCTGAGCACGCTTAACTTTGGAGTTCTGTCCGAATGGGCTCCCGGAAAAGAAGGAATTCCTTATTGATATGAGTAGTCTATCATCCCTAATAAGCCAGGCTATCACATACACCCCCACTCAGAGGAACCGACGTCCTCGTCGGGCCACAGGAACGTTCCCTCTTGGCACAAACATCTGTCCTTCTAGTCCGGTACATGTGCCATGCCGGGTCCCACGACGGGTCACAAACCTCATGAACAACATGACCACGCACCTATCCGCAACCATCCATGTAACCGCGAGGGTCGGCTCTGATACCAACTTGTAACGCCCCGGACACACCCGCCGGTGGTCGTTACTCCTGGCGGGATCTAGACTGGCCCCACAGATCAATACTAGTCTTTTCTGCGCACTTTGTCCTCACTCGTGCGCACTCGGGAGCAACTTCCCGGTCGGTCACCCATCCTGACACTACTCCAAGCTGAGCACGCTTAACTTTGGAGTTATGTCCGAATGGGCTCCCGGAAAAGAAGGAATTCCTTATTGATATGAGTAGTCTATCATCCCTAATAAGCCAGGCTATCACGTCAGCATCTGAGAATCCAACCAGATCAAACTCTGAGCCCTTTGGATACCATAATCCTAGAGTTGGGGTGTGAGCCAAATATCGAAGAATTCGCTTCACAGCTAAGTGATGCGACTCCTTTGGTGCCGCTTGAAATCGAGCACACATGCAAACACTAAGCATAATATCTGGCCTAGATGCACATAAATAAAGCAAAGAACCAATCATGGAGTGGTATAACTTTTGATCGAACTCTTTACCATTTTCGTCGGGACCCATATGATGTTTGGCTGGCATTGGTGTTGTGAAGCCTTTGCAGTCTTGCATACCAAACTTCTTCAGGCACTCTTTGAGATACTTCTCTTGAGATATGAAGATGCCGTTGCGTTGTTGTCGTATTTGAAGACCGAGGAAGAACTTCAGCTCCCCCATCATAGACATCTGATATTGCTCTTGCATCATATAGCCAAACTCTTCACTGTACTTCTGATTGGTGCAGCCGAAGATAATGTCATCCACATATATTTGGCACACAAACAGTTCACCATCATATGTCTTCGTGAAGAGTGTGGGGTCTAGGGAACCAAGTATGAAGCCTTTGCTCTTCAGGAAATATTTGAGTGTGTCATACCAGGCCCGAGGGGCTTGTTTGAGGCCATACAGTGCCTTGTTGAGCTTGTATACCATGTCAGGATGTTTTGGATCTTCAAACCCAGGCGGTTGTGCAACATACACTTCTTCTTCAATCTTGCCATTGAGAAAGGCACTCTTCACATCCATTTGATATAGAAGTATGTTATGATGATTTGCATAGGCCAGCAGTATACGTATGGCTTCAAGTCTAGCCACAGGAGCAAATGTTTCATCGAAATCAATGCCTTCCACTTGAGTATATCCTTAAGCAACGAGACGAGCTTTGTTTCTGACAACTTGACCATGCTCATCTTGCTTGTTGCGGTATATCCATTTGGTGCCTATTATATTGTGCTTCCGTGGATCAGGACGCTTAACCAGTTCCCATACATTGTTCAGCTCAAACTGTTGAAGCTCTTCTTGCATAGCTTGAATCCATTCAGGTTCCATGAAGGCTTCTTCAACTTTCTTGGGTTCTGTAATTGAGACGAATGCGAAGTGCCCACAGAAATTTGCCAGCTGAGTTGCCCTTGAACGAGTGAGTGGACTAGGTGCATTGATGCTGTCAATTATTCTTTCAATCTGCACTTCATTAGCAACGCGTGGATGTACAGGGCGAAGACTTTGCTCTTGCTGATCATTGTCGTTGTTGGAGGGATTGTCTTTCGGTTGAGCATTGTCTTTAGGTTGATCTGGTGCGGAGATGATGAGTTCCTCTTCAGGATGAGCTTCAGAAGGTATGATTTCTCCCGTTCCCATTAGCTTGATTGATTCACTGGATGGAACTTCATCTAGCACATTTGGCAGGTGCTCTCTTTGTGAACCATTGGGCTCATCGAACCGCACATCCACTGTTTCAACCACTTTGTAATGAAAGAGATTGAAGACTCTGTAGGAGTGCGAATCCTTTCCATATCCAAGCATAAAACCCTCATGTGCTTTTGGTGCAAACTTTGAGGTGTGATGTGGGTCCTTAATCCAGCACCTTGCGCCAAATACTCTGAAGTAACTGACATTTGGCTTCTTGCCAGTTAGGAGTTCATAAGATGTCTTGTTAAGAAGCTTGTGAAGATAAACACGGTTGATTGTATGGCATGTAGTGTCAATGGCTTTAGGCCAGAATTTTCTTGGAGTGTTGTATTCATCTAGCATCATTCTGGCCATCTCAATGAGTGTTCTGTTCTTGCGTTCGACGACGCCATTCTGCTGTGGCGTGTACGGGGCTGAGAATTCATGTGTGATGCCCAAGGTATCAAGATATGTATCAAGGCCAGTGTTCTTGAATTCAGTGCCATTGTCACTTCTGATGTGCTTTATCTTGGCACCATAGTTGTTCATTGCTTGATTAGGGAAGTGTCTGAAGACATCCTGCACTTCAGTCTTGTAAAGGATTATGTGCACCCAAGTATATCTAGAGTAATCATCAACAATGACAAAGCAATATAGGCAAGCAGTAGTGGTAAAAGTTGAGTAGTGAGTGGGACCAAAAAGATCCATGTGAAGCAGTTCGAAGGGTCGAGTAGTGGTCATGATTGTCTTCGAGGGATGTTTGGCCCTCGTCATCTTCCCTGCTTCACAGGCACCGCATAAGTGATCTTTCTTGAACTTGATGCCCTCGATGCCTATGACATGCTTCTTCTTCGCAAGGGTATGGAGGTTCCTCATGCCAGCATGCCCAAGCCTCCGATGCCAAAGCCAGCATTCTGAAGATTTTGCTAGAAGACATACTGCAAGCTGTGGCCCTGCTGAGAAATCTACTACGTACAAATCATCTTTCCGATACCCTTCAAACACTAGAGACTTGTCAGATTCCATTAGTACCAGGCGACGATATTTTCCAAATATTACGATCATGTTCAAATTGCAAAGCATTGAGACAGACATTAAGTTGAAGCCAAGGGATTCAACAAGCATGACTTTATCCATGTGTTGATCCCTTGAGATTGCAACTCTACCTAGACCCAATACCTTACTTTTACCAGTGTGAGCGAATCTGATGTGGCTCTTGTCGGATGGACGTAAGGTTGAGTCCATAAGAAGGCTTCTTTTGCCGGTCATGTGATTTGTACACCCACTGTCAATAATCCATTCTGAAGATGCTGGTGTCGTACCCTACAGTGCAGTTAGGGGGATAGGCTTCACGAAGAGAATTTTGAAGCAAAAACATTTGACGAACCAGTTGGTTGTGAAAACTTAGATCTAGATTAGGACTAATAGGGAGAGTAGCATGCGATTCAGGAACGAAGTACATAGTAATGCCATTCGGGCATTTGATCTTGCGCCCTACAAGATGTTTAAGGTCCCCAGCAATAGTGTCAGAAGATTTTGGTTTTCTGTTGGAGACCTTTCCCTGCAAAAGAGAGTTAAGCTTTCTTAGCCACCCACATCTTCAAGGGTGGCTTAGAAGCAATAAGTCTAAGTGCAGCATCTGAGAATTTTGGCTTTGGAGCCCTAGCAAACAGTCTAGCAGGCGGACAGTAGTAGTCATAAGAATAGGCAGAATAGTTCTTGGTCATATGAACATGGCAGTTTGATGAACCGCTCTCATATTCATATGCCTGAGTATGGTTTCCCTGCAAAACATTTGCGTTAGTGCGACTCAGGTGAGTCCTCTGTCTGTATGATGCCTTTGGACCGTCTGAAGCCTTTGGTCTGAGGTTTGTCTTCTTCATGTGAGGTGTCATGAAGACATTCGTAGGAAGATTTTCCAGACACCTTTTCGGAACCCAGATCTTCTTCATGGGCGGTCCATTCCTGCAGTTAGTACCAATGTACCTAGCAAACACTTCACCATTCTGATTCTTGAACAGTACATAGTTTGCATCAAAGGATTCATCAATGACAATGGGGTTAGCACAAGTGAAGCCAGATAGATTGGATGGATCTGCTGAAGGTTCCTTTGCAGCAGCCCACATGGTTTTGGGGTACTGCTCAGGTTTCCAGTAAGAGCCATCTGCATTCATTTTCCTTACGAACCCAACACCCTCTTTCCTAGGGTTTCGGTTCAGAATCTGCTTCTTGAGGACATCACATAATGTCTGATGCCCTTTAAGACTTTTGTACATCCCTGTTTCAAGCAATGTCTTCAACCTAGCATTCTCATCAGCAATAGCGGTGGTATCCTCAGGAGAGGGGTTAGTTACCACATCAACAGTTGAAGATATTGCAACAGCAGTAGCAGTGGAACATTCAGCAACAGAAGTAGCATTATCACGCTCAATGCATTTAAGACATGGTGGTTCAAATCCTTCCTGAGCGGAACTAATCTGTTTGGCGCGAAGTGACTCATTTTCCTTTTGAAGATCTTCATGAGCCGCTCTCAATTTCTCAAGATCTTGCTTCCTTTGAAGATAATCATAGGAAAGCTTTTCATGAGTTGTTGAGAGAGTACCATGACGACTTTCAAGTTCCTGATACTTAACGTGAAGATTTTTTATGTCTTCAATTAAGGATTCAGATCGAGTCATTTCAGCACCCAACAGATCATCGCTTATGTCTAACAGTTTTTGAATATGTTCCATAGCTTTCTGTTTTTCAGTTGCAATTTTAGCAAGTGTTTTATAGCTGGGTTTCGAACCACAACCAGAGTCATCCTCACTAGATGTTTGATAGTGAGTAGTGCATGTGTTTACCTTGGAACCGCGTGCCATGAAGCAGTAGGTAGGAGCGGAGTAGTCCTTGTCATTTGCATCGGTGTTGGTGATGAAGTCATTGTCTTCAGTGTTGAAGATGGACTTGGCATCGTATGCTGTAGCCACACTTGCAATGCCAGAATCAGACTCCTCCTTAGACTCCACCTCTGCCTCCTCAGAAGTGGACTCCTCCTCTGAATCCATTTCCTTGCCAACAAATGCACGTGCCTTGCCAGATGAGCTCTTCTTGTGTGATGAAGACTTTGAGGAAGACTTGGAAGAAGACTTTGTGTATTTCTTCTTCTTCTAGTCGTCAGAGTCATATTCCTTGCTCTTCTTCTTCTTTCTGTTCTCATTGTCCCACTGTGGACACTCAGAGATGAAGTGTCCAGTTTTCTTGCACTTGTGGCATGTTTTCTTCTTGTAGTCATGAACAGAAGATTCATCATTCCTTGAGCTTGATCGTGAAGACTTTCTGAAGCCTTTCTTCTTGGTGAATTTTTGGCACTTCTTCACAAGCATTGCAAGTTCCCTTCCAATGTCTTTAGGATCATCAGAACTGCTGTCAGATTCTTCTTCAGATGAGCAAACAGCTTTTGCCTTCAAGGCATGAGTTCGCCCATAGTTTGGACCGTAGATATCTCTTTTCTCAGAAAGCTGAAACTCATGTGTGTTGAGCCTCCCGAGTATGTCAGACGGACCGAGTGTCTTGAAATTAGGACGTTCTTGAATCATCAGGGCTAGGATGTCAAACGAACTATCAAGTGATCTCAGCAGCGTCTTGACGACTTCATGTTTGGTGATCTCAGTAGCGCCGAGGGCTTGAAGCTCATTTGTGATGTCAGTGAGTCGGCAAATGTGTGCTGGACATTCTCATTGTCATTTCGCTTGAAGCGGTTGAAGAGCTTGCGAAGGACACTGACTCTCTGATCTCTCTAGGTTGAGATGCCTTCATTGACCTTGGAGAGCCAGTCCCAAACCAGTTTGGATGTCTTCAAAGCACTCACACGGCCATACTATCCTTTGGTCAGATGACCACAGATGATATTCTTGGCAGTAGAGTCCAGTTGAATGAATTTCTTGACATCAGCAGCAGTGACACCTTCTCCTGCCTTGGGAACGTCGTTCTCGACGACATACCATAGGTCGACGTCAATGGCTTCAAGATGCATGCGCATCTTATTCTTCCAGTAGGGATATTCAGTTCCATCGAAGACGGGGCATGCAGCGAAGACTTTAATTATCCCTACAGTCGACATAGCTAAAACTCCAGGTGGTTAAACCGAATCATACAGAACAAGGGAGCACCTTGCTCTGATACCAACTGAAAGTGCGTTATATCGACTGGATGGGGGTGAATAGGCGATTTTTATGAAAGGCTTCAAAACGTGGAAGTTATGAAGACAAACAGTAGAGATATGCCTATTACCATGCAGCGGAAGATAGACTACACTAGGCAAGCCATGGTCAAGTATTCAATAGAGTGAAAGCACAATGACAAATAGCTGCAGTGTAATAAGGATCAGGTAGGAAGATATTATGAAGCCAAACAGATCATACATTCACGTTGTGAAGACAAAAGATAGAGCAAACATGCAATGAGTTTACAATGAGTAACAGTAAGTAAAAGGAAGTGAAGATGAAACCAGTGACTTGTTGAAGACAATGATTTGTTGGACCAGTTCCAGTTGTTGTGACAACTGTACGTCTGGTTCGAGCGGCTAGGTATTTAAACCATAGGACACACAGTCCCGGACACCCAGTCCTGAACATGCAGCTCAGGACACCCAGTCCTCACCGTATTCTCCTTGAGCTAAGGTCACACAGACCTCGCCCAATCACTCTAGTAAGTCTTCAGGGTAGACTCCCAAACCTTCACAGACTTGTTCACCGGCAATCCACAATGTCTCTTGGATGCTCAGAACGCGATGCCTAACCGGCTGGAGGATGCACAGTCCTCAAGTGTAATAAGTCTTCAGATCACTTAGACAAGAAGACTTAAGTGATGCCCAATTCTCTCTGGCTCTGGGTGGTTAGGGCTTTATCCTCGCTAGGTATTCTCTCTCTCAAAGTCTTTGAGGTGGGTTGCTCTCAAACGACAAAAGCCGTGCACTGAATCTGAGCAGCCAACCGTTTATGGTTGTAGGGGGTGGGCTATTTATAGCCACTAGGTAACCCGACCTGATTTGTCCGAAATGACCCTGGGTCACTAAGGAACTAACACATGTTCCAACGGTCATATTTCAAACCCACACGGCAACTTTACTTGGGCTACAAGCAAAGCTGACTTGTCCGACTCTGGACAAGATTTGCTCTCATAGTCTTCACTCAAAGACATAGGTTTATTTGTTTAGGCATCACTTCAGTCATTCTGACTGGTTCTCTTGGACCCCACTTAACAGTACGGTGGTTCCTATGACTCAGCACAAATGAAAGAGAACTACGAAAGATCTAAGTCTTCGAGCTCCATAGGCTTCACGTGGTGTCTTCTCTTGTCATAGTCTTCAATGTGAATATCTTCATATACCACCATTGACTTCAATGTCTTTGTACATTTTTAGGGGTCATCTCTGGTAGGAAAACCGAATCAACTAGGGGTGGCACAAGATGCACTTACACCATGAACATGAGCACTCGGATCTGCAATTCCGAGGACTTGGAAGAAATTAGACCTCGCGGGAAATGGGACGAGGAGGACCCGGGACGAGGAGATCTGGGGAACGGCGCTGGCGTTTGGATCGAGGACCGGTGGATCTGGTCCAACTACCAGATCCGGCCGGCGAGGGAGGAGAACTCCGGCGAGGCGGCGGCTCCGGTGACGATGGGCTCCGACGAGAGGAGCGGGGCACGCCGGCGAGGAGAGGAACTCGGGCTGGCCTAGCAACGGTGGATGGCGGCGGCGAGCTCGCGCGCGGTGAGGCACGAAGGCGGCGGGCGGTGGAGGCGGCGCACGGCGGCTCGGGCCGGCTTGCTTCGGCGGCGGCGGCTCGGAGGAGGAGGCGGCGCGCTGGGCCGCGGGGGCCGGCCTCGGGCCCCGGCGGGCCTGGCGGCACGCGGGACAGCGATGTGGGCGCGGGACAGGGGGTGCTCGGCGATTGGTCGGCGGCGGCGGATCGGACGTGTTCGGCCCGGACAGACGTGTCCGGCCGGCGCGGAGGCGATATTTAGGGTTTCGGGGAGGGGGATCCGAGATATTCGAGGAGGACCTACTTATAGGCATAGAGGGAGCTAGGAGAGTCCAAATGAGGTGCGGTTTTCGGCCACGTGATCGTGATCGAACGCTCTAGATGATGGAGCAGAGTTAGGTTGGTTTTGGGCCAAATTGGAGGGGCGTTGGGCTGCAACACACACGAGGCCTTTTCGGTCCCTCGGTTAACCGTTGGAGTATTAGACGAAGTCCAAATGAGACGAAACTTGACAGGCGGTCTACAGGTAGTAAACCAAGGCCGCTTGGCAAGTCTCGGTCCAATCCGGAAATGTTTAATCCCCACACACGAAAGAAAGCTAGAAATGACCACCGGAGGAGAACGCAGCGCCGGAATGCAAAACGGACAACAGGGAAAATGCTCGAATGCATGAGATGAACACGTATGCAAATGCCATGCACATGATGACATGATATGAGATGCATGACAATGATAACAACACACGGAGACAAAGACCCGAACCCGAGAGAATAAAATAACTTAAGGCCGGAAACGGCAAGAGTTGGATTACATATTGGTTAAATCATATCCGGGGTGTTACAACACTCCACCACTACGAAAGGATCTCGTCCCGAGATCTAGGACTAAAAGAACGCCGGGTACTCAGAACGGAGGTGATCCTCGCGTTCCCAGGTAGCTTCACGGTCGGAATGGTGTGACCA
Source organism: Triticum monococcum (assembly GCA_034509565.1). NCBI lineage: Eukaryota > Viridiplantae > Streptophyta > Magnoliopsida > Poales > Poaceae > Triticum > Triticum monococcum. The sequence continues at coordinate 346,557,577 of CM067847.1, forward strand.
CTTGACTTTGAGGAACTTGATTGACTTGTTGCGAGTCTTGCATTCAGTCTCTTCGAGAATAGCAACTGGGTGCTCACGATAAGAGAGATCTTCTTGGAGCTCAATGTCCTCGAAGTTGATGGTGCGGTCAGGAGTCTTGAAGCACTTTCGGAGCTGAGAGACATGGAACACATCATGAACATTCGCAAAGTTTGACGGAAGCTCGAGTTGATAGGCGAGGTCGCCTCTCTTGCTGACAATCTTGAAAGGTCCCATGTATATGGGGGCAAGCTTCCCTTTGATACCAAAGCAACGAGTCCCTTTCATAGGAGAGACGCGGAGGTAAACATGATCTCCGATCTCGAAAGCCAAATCACGGTGCTTACTATCATAGTAGCTCTTCTGACGGGATTGGGCTGCTTTGAGGTTATCTTGAATGACTTTGCACATTTCTTCTGCCTCTGTGATTAAGTCATTTCCCAAAAGCTGACGTTCACCGGTTTCAGACCAGTTGAGAGGGGTACGGCACTTCCTGCCATACAGAATTTCAAATGGGGCCTTGCCCGAACTTGCTTGAAAACTGTTGTTGTAGGAGAATTCAGCATAAGGAAGACAATCCTCCCACTTCATGCCGAAGGAGATCACACAAGCCCTGAGCATATCTTCAAGAATCTGGTTGACACGCTCGACTTGACCGCTAGTTTGAGGATGGAAAGCTGTGCAGAAGCGGATGTTGGTGCCCATGGCCTTCTGAAAAGAATCCCAAAACTTGGAGGTAAAGATGCTGCCACGGTCTGAAGAGACTACTTGAGGAATACCGTGCAGGGAGACAATCCGGGAGGTATAGAGTTCCGCCAATTGAGTTGCAGTGATAGACTCTTTGATAGGCAGAAAATGAGCCACTTTAGTGAGTTTGCCGATGACAACGAATATAGCATCATTGCCACGCTTGGACTTTGGAAACCCAGTCACGAAGTCCATCTCAATGTGGTCAAACTTCCATTCTGGAATGGCAAGAGGTTGGAGGAGACCAGCTGGCCTTTGGTGTTCTGCCTTCACTCTTCTGCAGACATCACACTCGTTCACGAACTGAGCAATCTCGCGCTTCATTCGAGTCCACCAATAAGCCTGCTTAAGGTCCTGATACATCTTCGTGCTCCCAGGGTGGATGGAGAGGAGAGAATTGTGAGCCTCGTTCATGATCACTTTACGAAGTTCACCTTTGGGCACAATAATACGATCCTCGAAGAAGAGAGTGTCCATGTCATCAAGGCGGTAGCACTTGTACTTGGGTTGACTCTTGGCAATCCCAATCTTCACCTTTTTCACCATTGCATCAAGAAGCTGGGCTTGGCGAATCTGGTCTTCCAAGGTAGGAGAGACTTGAAGGTTGGCGAGGAAACCTTGAGGAACAACTTGCAGATTAAGTTTGCGGAAAGCTTCACAAAGCTCGGGTTGGTAAGGCTTAAGAATGAGGCTGTTGCAATAAGCCTTCCTGCTCAATGCGTCAGCAATCACATTGGCCTTGCCTGGAGTATACTCGATACTCAGATTATACTCTTGAGTCATTTCGACCCATTGAGTTTGCCTGAGGTTGAGATTAGGCTGAGTGAAGATGTACTTGAGACTCTTGTGGTTAGTGAAAATGTCCACTTTTCTTCCCAATAATAGATGGCTCCAAGTCAAAAGAGCATGCACAATTGCCGCCAACTCGAGATCATGAGTGGGGTAGTTCTTGTCATTGGGCTTCAACTGGCGAGAGGTATAAGCAACAACTTTCTTTTCTTGCATCAACACTGCGCCGAGACCTTGGAGAGAGGCATCACAAAAGACCTCGTACGGCTTGGACTCATCAGGCGGAGTCAGAACTGGAGCAGTGATCCATTTCTCTTTCAAAGTGTTGAAAGCAATGTCACACTCCGGAGACCAAACGTACTTGATGTGCTTCTGGAGAAGATTTGAGAGAGGCTTCGTGATCTTAGAAAAGTTTTCAACGAATCTTCGGCAGTAGCTTGCGAGACCGAAGAAGCTGCGGAGTTGCTTCACGTTCTGAGGAGGTTCCCAATTCACAATTGCAGACACCTTCTCAGGATTCACGGCAATGCCCTTGGCAGAGATGATATGACCAAGATAAAGAACCTCATCGAGCCAAAATTCACACTTAGAGAATTTGGCGTAGAACTGGTGTTCCCTCAGCTTATCGAGTACCAAACGCAAGTGCTTGGCATGATCTTCCTTGTTCTTCGAGAAAACCAGAATGTCGTCGAGATAGACCAAAACAAAGTCATTGGTGTAGGCGTTGAAGATGAAGTTCATCATGCGAGAGAACGTCGAAGGAGCGTTGACGAGGCCAAAAGACATGACAGTGTATTCATATGAACCATAGCTTGTCCTGAAGGCCGTCTTGGGAATATCTTGCTCATGAATTCGAATCTGATGATAACCCATATGGAGATCAAGCTTGGAGCATACTTGGGCACCTTTGAGTTGTTCGAACAGCTTGTTGATGTTGGGAAGTGGGTATTTGTTCTTGATGGTCTTCTTGTTCAATGGACGTGTGGGGACCCCGACTCATAAGTCGTGATCACAGAATGCACGTGTACAGTGATCCCAAAGATCAATGCTCACTGAACACACAGAAGCTGAATAACAAGAGTCTTACATCCATTCATATCGTCTTACACAAATTATGACCATTATGGTCAAGTCTTACATAGATAGAGCCTTAAGGGCTGAACATAAACAGCGGAAGTCTTCGTCAATAAGTAGAACCCATGCCATCTGCCTTAACCCTACAGGCATTCTGACTGGGAAGCGTCCTAGTTCACATGTTCGTCTTCAAAGAATTCTTCTTCGAACTCTTGCTCTTCCATGCCTGGCCAATTCAATAACCAGTGGCAAGCCAATGAGTACTTTGAATGTACTCGCAAGCAACCCATGTTTGGTTCAAGGTACAACAATGCATGATATAGGTAAATTTTTGCGGAAAGCTAGTTTTTGAGTGCAATGACATATTCAACAGCTTGTAAGACATGCATCAGGAGAATCCAAGTAACCATAAGAACATGTTACAGATGTCAACATAGGTAGAGTGGGAACCAACCCAACTTAATCATGTCAAGTCCTCTGACTTGACTCAAGTAATGGTATCAACATAAAAGAGTGGGCACCAACCCATCTCTATCATGACTTGACCCGAGTGGTTCTTCCCACTTATCCAATCACTCACACTGGTTTGAAAACATGTGGACGTAGTTTAAGCAGCACCGCCCAACTGTCCTTGACCGTGGACACGGCTATTAGAATAGTTTTACACTCTGTAGAGGTTGCACACTTTACCCACTAGATCCGGGGAACTTCCGTGTCATCCACGACCCGCGGTACCTCAAGTACCCGGGGTAAGCACCCGATCACTATCTTTCCCTAGACGACACTAACATGGAGTCCACTCGATTGGTAGTAACCCCCGTGCCCAACATTTCACAACTTGAAATGGTGGAGCCTCGCTCCTATATTCATTACGTACCACTGGCACGGGGTACCAACGGTGTATCCGGTGCCCTGTGAAAACAGTCATGGCCGCCCTACCTGGCATGACCCCGTCCCGAGAGAGCGCACCAACAACTCTCCCGTCACTAGTAATGCGGGCTCCAAGCTAGTATCGGCCTAGGTAATCAACAATGCCCTTTCCCATACAAGGGTAGAGTGGTTGTGCATGTAAGGTTGGGACAGTCGACAAATCTTAAATCTAATCCGTTTTCGAAAACAACACACGCACTTGCCTCGGCACACCACTTCGTCATCAAGTGGCTACCCAACTCATCATCTCCCTCGGGCATAAGTGGCACCCGACGGGGTTTTCGAAAAGTCCTTTGAAAACACTTTGCCTCATCACCATGCATATTCCCGCCCGTTTTTGCGTAGCAACTACCTAGCATCCTATCTACTCCCACTGGCATAACCCTCATAAGGAGGTAGGGTCATGCATAATGCAAGTATCAATAAGGGGGGGCGAGACAAGGGCAACCCACCAAGGTGGCTCCCCTCTCATCATGATTTCCGAAACAACACTAATAAAGTGCTATATGACATGCAAAAAGGGTTTCATGGACATGGTCAAAGGGCTGCTTGCCTGGCTCAACGAGGTCTTCTGGGTCTTCAAAGTCTTCTGGTCCAACTCCTTCGTCAGCAACGCAATCTATCGTCGCAAAATAATAACGAGAAAATAAGGCAATAATTAAAACAGAAAAACCAAAGTGCTCAGAAAAATGTCAACTTATTTTTATAAAATACTAGGTGGATATCTAAGAAGGGGAAAATTTCTAGTTTTGGATTTGGAGTTATACAAGAGGGGATATGGATTTTCAACCAGAGATTAAACTGCTCAAATTTGAATTTAAATTTGAACAGTACATAAAAGTTGGTTGGATTTGAATGAAAGTGGCACCATTAAATAGGTGGGATTTTTAGAAAAATATGGGAGTTGGAATTATTGTATTTGGATAATTATACTGTCCTGTGGAATTTTTTGAAAAACCACAGAAAAAGAAAAAGAAAAAAGCCCTGTGCCAGCTGGGCCAGAACAGCCGCAGGGCAGCAGGCCCAGCCAGCGAGGCGGCCCAGCGCGCTGGTGCACGCGCGCGCCAGGTTCAAACCTGACGGGCGGGGCCTAGGCGTCAGGGCGAGAGGCTGACGGACGGGCCCCACGGCCGTCGTCGTCAACCCTAGGCCAGAGGGGACGATGAGCTCACCGGCGACGGCGTAGGCCACGGCGAGGTCGGGCGAGGGCACGGCTGGACTCAGTGCTGCATCGCCAATCGGGTGGAGGTGGCGGGCGTCACCGGAGCTGCCTGGTTCGCCGGCGATGAGGTCTCGCGGTGGAGGAGCTTCGGGAGGTGGTGACTCCGGCCGTTTCCGGTGGCTACAGAGAGGGGAAACGAGGGAGGAATGATCAGCGGGCTCTCATGGTTCAAGATCGAGTGAGAGCAGGGGCGGGCAGAGCCCGTACCTCTGGATCGACGGCGACCCGAGGCGGCGGAGCTCGAGCTCGATCTCGAGCTCGGGTGCTCCTGGAGGAGAGTGGAGAGTACAGGGGGTCTTTTTGGAGCAGGTGAGGTCGAGTGGTGGCGATCGGGAGGCTCGGGGAGGCCCTTATATAGGCGAGCCATGGCTCACCATGGACCCGTGCGCCGGCAAGGTCGTTGCCGTGGCTGTGGGTCACGGGGGCGCGCGTGGGCATGTCTGGGGTGTTGGTAGGGGTGGTCTATGCCCAGAGGGAGGGAGAGAGGGAGCGGGGGAAAGCATCAGGGCAGCGCGCGTGCGTGCCGCGCCATTGGCGTGCTCGGGCGGCCCCTGTTTGCTAGCGCAGAGTCGCGGGGAGGAGGAGAGAGGAGGGGGGCGACAGCGTGGCGTGCTGCAGACGTCGAGGCGACCTCGGGGGACATGAGGGGGAGGGCCGAGGTGGCCGGACGTGGCTGGAAGGGGGCGGCTACAGTGCGGGAGTGCACTGTAGCGCGCTCCAGAGCATGCCTCTGGCTGCCCTGGCATTGTTTAAAGGGCAGGGGTGTTTCCACCAGTGTCTAGCAGGTCTAGGGGGGGAGTAAAGAAGAGGAGAGGAGCATTGGATGCCCTGGAGAGCCAGTAGAGTGAGGGGAGAGGGGGAAGAAGTGTGCAAATGGGCTGACCAGAGAGAGGAAGTGGGGTTTTACCCATCCAATAAGTGAGCTGTGGACTTGCCATTGTTACTGGAGGTGGAAGAGGACTAGAAGGGGTTGTGGTTAAAATTTGAGCTCTCCAAGAATAGTGGAAGGGGTCCAAACAGTGGATTTTGCAAAATGTCAGAAGGTGTTTGATAAAGTTTTGGGCAAGCAAATGAACTCCAATTGCCATGATAATTTATAGGATGGAATGACACATATAATTAGGGTGCTCCACCAAATTTGACCTCATTTGGGAAAAGTGGCCAATGCAACTTTGGCAAACCCTAGAAATTAGCAGAAATGGACTTGTGAAGATCTAGTTGAGCAAATCACTTCTCCATGATGCACCACTTGGTGTAGTGGCCTCATTTGGTGATTTGCACAAGCTCACAAAAGGTGGGGTCAAGGAGAGAAAGTTAGTAGTACAAACTTGTTCAAATTTGGTTCTTGTCAGAGAGGGTTTTGGGGCATTTTGGTGAACCAAAATGACTTTAATTGACATGAGGCTTTGCAAGGTCATCACAATATGCATTTGTGACTTGCTGGATTTTTCTTGGATTTTTATGAAAATATTTCCTATAGAAATATTTCAAATCCTTGAAATGGGCAGAGATGGTTTTGGGAGGTTTTGTCCAATATTTTGAACATGACCATGTGTTGAAACTCATATATATGGAAAATATATGTCCACTGAGTTTCCCTAAATTTTCTCAAATATTTTTGAAACATTAAAATAATTTTTCCCTATTAAAGACCATTTCTGGCCTTAAGAAAAAGCTTTTAAATAAAAGAGGAAAATAACTTTTAAAATTATATTTTTGTGGTTTATGGGAGTCCTATATCTAATAGGTTTCAAATAAATTTTTGGAAAGATTTTTCACACCTCAAATCAAGTACTTGTAGTGCAAATCTCAATTTAAGGGGTTTTGGAAAACTAGTTTTAGAAAATACTTTTTGCCAAATTATTTTTGTAAGAAAATACTATATTGCACTATACACATGGCATGATCATTGGGCAGAAGTTTGGGGCAAGGAGATGGGGTATAGAGGGTGGAGTTGTGTTGACTTCAAAGAGCACTTGAAAAGCACAGAGAGAAAAACCAACTCCAAGTAAAAACCAAATAATGCAAAAGTTTTTGTCGGTCCAAGTTTTTCATGCTTTAATAATGCAAATGAAGAGTTACAAAATGCAGGGTGTGACAGACCTACCCCCCTTACAAGAATCTCGTCCCCGAGATTCCTAAACTAGGCTTTAAAGAGATACGGAAACTCGGATCTAAGGTAGTCTTCGCGTTCCCAGGTTGCTTCTGCTTCAGTGTGGTTGCTCCACTGGACCTTGTAGTACTTGATCGTGCGGCTTCGAGTGCGTCGCTCAGCCTCATCCAAAATGCAGATGGGCCTCTCGCGGTAAGTTAAATCAGGCTGAAGGTCAATGGCTTGGTGATTGACGTCCTTGTAGAGATCAGGCTTGCCCGGAACTTGGAGGCACTTCCGGAGTTGTGACACATGGAAAACGTTGTGCACATCGGATAGTCTGGGTGGCAGTTCCAACTGGTAAGCCACTTCTCCACGTCGTGCGGTGATCTCGAAGGGGCCGATAAACCTTGGTGTATGTTTTCCCTTAACGTGGAAATGCTTGGTTCCCTTAAGGGGAGTCACTCGTAGGTATACATGGTCCCCGACTTGGAAGTCTACTTGTCCGCGATGAGTGTCAGCATAGCTTTTCTGTCTGGACTTAGCGGTCTTCAAATGTTCTCTGACAAACTGGACTTGCTCTTCTGCTTCACGGAGGATATCGGGCCCAAAGACTAGTCCTTCTCCTGTTTCTGACCAATTGAGGGGTGTGCGGCACTTGCGCCCATACAACACCTCAAATGGTGCCATCTGAAGGCTTGACTGATAACTGTTGTTGTAGGAGAACTCGGTGAAAGGGAGGAAATCTTCCCACCTCGCTCCTTATGCTAAGACATAGGCTCGGAGCATGTCTTCGAGTATCTGATTTACTCGTTCTGTCTGGCCTCCGGTCTGCGGGTGGAAAGCAGTGCTGAAAGATAACTTGGTCCCCATGGCCTCTTGGAACTTCTTCCAGAATCTTGAGGTAAATTGGGTTCCTCGGTCTGACACAATCTCCTTGGGAACACCATGAAGGCTTACGATTCTGCTGATGTATAGAGTTGCTAGCTGGTTGCCATCATAAGTGGTCTTCACAGGAATGAAATCGGCTACTTTGGTCAAGTGGTCGACTATGACCCAGATGGAGTCATGTCCCTTGTTCGACCTAGGTAGTCCAGTGATGAAATCCATTCTGACTTTATCCCATTTCCACTCGGGAACCTTGAGTGGTTGGAGCAATCCAGCAGGTCGTTGATATTCAGCTTTGACCCTTTGGCATACATCGCATTTTGCAACATAGGTGGCAATCTCCCTCTTCATGCCATGCCACCAGAATCTTTCCTTCAGGTCTTGATACATCTTGGTTCCTCCGGGGTGAATGGAATACGGGGTGTCATGAGCTTCTTGCAAGATCAAATTCTTGAGCTCAATCTTGTTGGGTACGCAAATGCGATTCCCAACCCACACAATTCCTTGCTCATCCTCTGAGAATCCTGGGGCCTTGCCTGCCTTGATCTTCCTCTTGATGCCTTCAATACTCTTGTGTCCCTTCTGAGCTTCCTTGATATCATCCATCAGGGTAGGCTTGACTTCAAGGTTGGCTAAGAATCCTGGTGCAACCAGTTCCAACCCGAAGCTTTCAAGTTCTTCAGACAAGACGGGTAGCTTTTCCTTATGCATGGCATTTAAGGAACAAGCCTTCCTGCTTAATGCATCTGCCACCACATTAGCCTTTCCTGGGTGGTATTGAACACTGAGGTCGTAATCCTTGATCAACTCTAGCCATCTCCTTTGCCTCATGTTCAATTCCTTTTGAGTGAAAATATACTTCAGACTTTTGTGATCCGTGTATATCTCACACCGCTTCCCTAGGAGGTAATGTCGCCATGTTTTCAGGGCATGAACTACGGCTGCCAACTCAAGGTCATGAGTAGCATAGTTCTCTTCATGAGGCCGTAGCTGCCTTGAGAGGTAAGCTACGACTCTGCCTTCTTGCATCAGAACACCTCCCAGTCCGGTTCTTGACACATCACAATATATCACAAACTCCTTGTGTATATCTGGTGTGGCCAGAACTGGGGCGGTGGTCAATCTCTTCTTTAGCTCCTGGAAGCTTTCTTCACACTTCGGCGTCCATTCAAACTTCTTGTCCTTCTTCAAGAGCTGAGTCAAGGGTCGGGCAATGCTTGAGAATCCTTCAACGAACTTGCGGTAATATCCCGCGAGTCCGAGGAAGCTTTTGACTTCCTTCACATTGCTTGGAGATTGCCATTCAGTCACGGCTTCAATCTTAGTGGGGTCGACCGACAATCCTTCTTTAGTCAAAACATGACCCAAGAATCCAACTTCGCGCAGCCAAAATTCGCACTTGCTGAACTTGGCATACAGTTGGTGCTCTCGAAGCTTATCTAGGACCATCCTCAAGTGTTGCTCGTGCTCTTCTTCCGTCTTCGAGAAGACAAGAATGTCATCAATGAAGACAACACCAAACTTGTCCAATTACTCCATGAAGACCTTATTCATGAGATACATGAAGTAAGCCGGGGCATTGGTCAATCCAAAGGACATGACCGTGCACTCATACAGGCCATATCTGGTTACAAATGCCGTCTTCGGAATATCTTGGGGTCTGATTTTCAGCTGGTAGTACCCAGATCTGAGATCTATCTTGGAGAACACCCTGGCTCCATTGAGTTGATCAAACAGATCTTCAATCTTGGGGAGTGGATACTTGTTTTTGATTGTAACTTCATTGAGGGAGCGGTAGTCAATGCATAAGCGGATGGTACCGTCCTTTCGTCACAAATAGAACAGGTGATCCCCAAGGGGAGGCACTAGGGCGAATAAATCCCTTCCTCAACTGCTCTTCCAGTTGCTTCTTCAATTCTGCTAACTCTTCCGATCCCATTCTATAAGGCTTCTTATAGATGGGTCCTGCTCCGGGTATGAGCTCGATGATGAACTCAATGTCTCGGTCAGGAGGCATTCCCGGTAGCTCATCAGGAAAGACATCGGGGTACTCGCATACTACCGCACTTGCTCCAGTCCAACTTCTGACAGAGAGTTGACTTGGGTGGCTTGAGCAGAGGAGGGGTTGGAGGCATAACTAACTTCGACTCCTTGGTCATTGGTCACAGTGACAGTCCGGTTGGCACAATCTAACAAGCCTTGGTGCTTGATGAGCCAATCCATTCCTAAGATCACATCCAAGCCTTGCGATCTTAAGATGATAAGGTCTGCCTGGAAGTCTACCCCATTAATGACAATCCCGACTCCTTTACATCCTATCTTGGCTCTCATCTCTGCTCCGGGGGTTTGTACCACCATGGGGTTATTCAGGGGTGTAGGGGTCATGCCACTTTTTAATGCAAACTTTTGGGTGACAAATGAATGCGTGGCTCCAGAATCAAACAAGACAGTTGCAGGGGTTGAATTGACAAGGAACGTACCCAACATGACGTCCAGGTCTTCCTGGGCTTCTTCTGTAGTGACATGATTCACACGACCCTTGCCGTTGTTGGGCAGGTTGCGGGGAGCTTGGTTCCTTGGTGGCATTCCACGGCCTTGTCTTGGGTTCTGCGCATTGGGGCGCGGTGCGTCGGGCTTCTTGTTGGGGCAATACTTGGAGTAGTGTCCTGCCTGACCACATCCGAAGCAAGTGACTTGATTGGGGTTGCTGCTCTTGCCGGCATTATTATTGGGTTGTTGTAAGCTGGCCTGGGGTTGGTATACTGCTGAGGTGGGTAGCTGGAGCGGGGTGCAGGAGCTCTTGGCTGCTGATAGGTTGGCTTGACCGGGGCTGGCTTCCATGGGCGAGGCTTCTGGTTGCTGGAGGTACCCTTGCTGTTCATCTTGCGCTTACGGGTGTCATCTAAAGCGTGTCGCTCGTCTTCAAGCATGAGTGCCTTGTTCACCAGATCGGGAAAGGTCGGGCAGTCACACACAACAAGCGAGTACTGCAGAGTCTGGTTAAGGCCTTCCATGAAGCGCTCCCTTTTGGCAGCATCAGTGCTGACGTCTTCAGGGGCATACCTTGAGAGAACACTGAACTTCTGCATGTATTCCTTGACAGTGTGGCTTCCTTGCTTCAGGGCTCGGAACTCACGCTTTTTGATGGCCATGATTCCGGAAGGAATGTGGGCCTTGCAGAATTCTGCCTTGAAGTTGCCCCAAGTGATGTTTTGCTCAGCATGCATGGCCTTGAATCCATCCCACCAAGCTCTAGCAGTTCCCCCGAGACAGTGAGCAGCATATGCCACCTTCTCACGGTCTTCGGTGCATCCGGCTAGTTCCAGCAGATCCTCAATGGTGCGGACCCAGTCGTCTGCATCCAGAGGTTCAGCAGTCTCGATGAAGGTGGGTGGTGCATGTTTCTTGAACTCCACCAGTGTGGAACGCGCATTGCCGTTTCACGCCGGCTGGCGGTTGACAGCTTGAGCGATCATCTAGAGGGCCGCAGTGTTGGCTTGGCGTTCCTCTTGGAAGGCTTGGAGAAGCTGAGCCATGTCCATGCTTGGAGGTGGTGGCGGTAGAGTTTGTTCTTGGGTTTGGTCCCGACTGGCTCCTTCTCCAGCTTCAGGCTGCTGGGTAGAGGTACCAGTACGAGTTACAACAGGCATCCTGTCGGAGCGGTCAAGGTCTCATGATTGGGAAAGATGGGGAAGTAATATAGATGGGATGCCTAGTAAGGGGGTTGGTATGGCACTAACTATTTTCATGCAAGGGCCAAAAGGGCCAAAACACATTCATTAAAATTCAAATGGGTGATGTAGTCGTTTACAAGTTCCCGAAGGAACGTACGACGTCCATCAAACACATCAAAAGCAAACACAATGCTACATGGTTTCATATGAAGCATTACAAGGACTCGACTTCGCATAGGGGTACACGACCTATCCTACCGTAGGGGTTACTAACGGGCATATCCGGGCTGCGAATGATGCCTAAGTGGTGGAATGCTCAGTCGTGTAGTCTGGCTCTTCTGGGTCTTCCTCCTCGTCATCGGCGGCCTGACTTTCTTCTTCACTTGAAGTGGTGGGGGAGTGGAGGAGCTCAACACGGCGTTGCTTTATCGGAGGTGCGAAGAGCTTGCGGTATTCCTTTGCGCTCATGCAGTGTTGCTGTGGTGGTTCTCCGTCTTTTGGGGGTCTTCCGCCTCGGTATGCGATTGCAGGTTGTCCAGGGGGAGCACCTTCCTTCTTGATTCTATCTTTCTTCCCTTGCGCTTGAAGAAGAAGTGCCTTGGTCTCATGAAGTTCCTTTCGGAGTTCCATCGATTCCGAGGCCAAGCGTTGTGCCAAACTATCGGCACAAATGCTGAAGTAGGTCTGGAATCGAAGTGGAAGTCCTTCTTCTAATGGTGGAGCTGGGGCACTGCTCTCATCCTCACCTTCCTTCCGATAAGGCAAGAAACGGGTTGCCAACTCGTCTGCCATCTCTGGAAGAAGGTCCCGGAGGCGGGTGAGTGCCTTGAGGGTTGCCATCTCGACGACAAGGACTAGTGTTGCCATCTGGGGTCCCTCAAAGAACCAGCTTGTTGGGGAGTTATTGGCCTTCACGATTACTTCCACATGATACTCCGTCTTGGCGTCATTGATCCAATGCTCGCAGTAGGTGTAAATGGGGGCTCGGTGGTACTGGCACTTCTTGAGGCTATCCTCAAGAAGCATGGGGAATCCCGTGGTCAGGAAGTCTTCAGGTACGGCAGCCATCTACAAGGGTTGAACGGGAGAGGTTAATAAGGGGATTATATCTTGGGTTGGGTGAGCTTAGAAAGGAAGAGGAGTTTAGATGGTCTCTAGCTAACTAACGTCCATGCTAACTAAGGCTTCCTACAGTCAGGATGGCTCTGATACCAGCTCTGTGGGGACCCCGACTCATAAGTCGTGATCACCGAATGCACGTGTAAAGTGATTCGAGAGATCAATGCTCACTGAACACACAGAAGCTAAATAACAAGAGTCTTACATCCATTCATATCGTCTTACACAAATTATGACCATTATGGTCAAGTCTTACATAGATAGAGCCTTAAGGGCTGAACATAAACAGCGGAAGTCTTCGTCGATAAGTAGAACCCAGGCCATCTGCCTTAACCCTACAGGCATTCTGACTGGGAAACGTCCTATTTCGCATGTTCGTCTTCAAAGAATTCTTCTTTGAACTCCTGCTCTTCCATGCCTGGCCAATTAAATAACCAGTGGCAAGCCAATGAGTACTCTGAATGTACTCGCAAGCAACCCATGTTTGGTTCAAGGTACAACAATGCATGATATAGGTAAATTTTTGCGGAAAGCTAGTTTTTGAGTGCAATGACATGTTCAACAGCTTGTAAGACATGCATCAGGAGAATCCAAGTAACCATAAGAACAGGTTACAGATATCAACATAGGTAGAGTGGGCACCAACCCAACTTAATCATGTCAAGTCCTCTGACTTGACTCAAGTAATGGTATCAACATAAAAGAGTGGGCACCAACCCATCTCTATCATGACTTGACCCGAGTGGTTCTTCCCACTTATCCAATCACTCACACTGGTTTGAAAACACGTGGACGTAGTTTAAGCAGCACCGCCCAACTGTCCTTGACCGTGGACATGGCTATTCAAATAGTTTTACACTCTGCAGAGGTTGCACACTTTACCCACTAGATCCGGGGAACTTCCGTGTCATCCACGACCCGCGGTACCTCAAGTACCCGGGGTAAGCACCCGATCACTATCTTTCCCTAGACGACACTAACATGGAGTCCACTCGATTGGTAGTAACCCCCGTGCCCAACATTTCACAACTTGAAATGGTGGATCCTCGCTCCTATATTCATTACGTACCACTGGCACGGGGTACCAACGGTGTATCCGGTGCCCTTTGAAAACAGTCATGGCCGCCCTACCTGGCACGACCCCGTCCCGAGAGAGCGCACCAACAACTCTCCCGTCACTAGTAATGCGGGCTCCAAGCTAGTATCGGCCTAGGTAATCAACAATGCCCTTTCCCATACAAGGGTAGAGTGGTTGCGCATGTAAGGTTGGGACAGTCGACAAATCTTAAATCTAATCCGTTTTCGAAAACAACACACGCACTTGCCTCGGCACACCACTTCGTCATCAAGTGGCGACCCAACTCATCATCTCCCTCGGGCATAAGTGGCACCCGACGGGGTTTTCGAAAAGTCCTTTGAAAACACTTTGCCTCATCACCATGCATATTCCCGCCCGTTTTTGCGTAGCAACTACTTAGCATCCTATCTACTCCCACTGGCATAACCCTCATAAGGAGGTAGGGTCATGCATAATTCAAGTATCAATAAGGGGGGGGGGGGAGACGAGGGCAACCCACCAAGGTGGCTCCCCTCTCATCATGATTTTTGAAACAACACTAATAAAGTGCTATATGACATGCAAAAAGGGTTTCATAGGCATGGTCAAAGGGCTGCTTGCCTGGCTCAATGAGGTCTTCTGGGTCTTCAAAGTCTTCTGGTACAACTCCTTCGTCAGCAACGCAATCTATCGTCGCAAAATAATAACGAGAAAATAAGGCAATAATTAAAACAGAAAAACCAAAGTGTTCAGAAAAATGTCAACTTATTTTTATAAAATACTAGGTGGAAATCTAAGAAGGGGAAAATTTCTAGTTTTGGATTTGGAGTTATACAAGAGGGGATATGGATTTTCAAACAGAGATTAAACTGCTCCAATTTGAATTTAAATTTGAACAGTACATAAAAGTTGGTTGGATTTGAATGAAAGTGGCACCATTAAATAGGTGGGATTTTTAGGAAAATATGGGAGTTGGAATTATTGTATTTGGATAATTATACTGTCCTGTGGAATTTCTGGAAAAACCACAGAAAAAGAAAAAGAAAAAGGCCCTGTGCCAGCTGGGCCAGAACAGCCGCAGGGCAGCAGGCCCAGCCAGCGAGGCGGCCCAGCGCGCTAGTGCACGCGCGCGCCAGGTTCAAACCTGACGGGCGGGGCCCAGGCGTCAGGGCGAGAGGCTGACGGACGGGCCCCACGGCCGTCGTCGTCAACCCTAGGCCAGAGGGGACGACGAGCTCACCGGCAACGGCGTAGGCCATGGCGAGGTCGGGCGAGGGCATGGCTGGACTCAGCGCTGCGTCGCCGATCGGGTGGAGGTGGCGGGCGTCACCGGAGCTGCCTGGTTCGCCGGCGACGAGGTCTCGCGGCAGAGGAGCTTCGGGAGGTGGTGACTCCGGCCGTTTCCGGTGGCTACAGAGAGGGGAAACGAGGGAGGAATAATCAGCGGGCTCTCATGGTTCAAGATCGAGTGAGAGTGGGGGCGGGGAGAGCCCGTACCTCTGGATCGACGGTGACCCGTGGCTGCGGAGCTCGAGCTCGATCTCGAGCTCGGGTGATCCTGGAGGAGAGTGGAGAGTACAAGTGGTCTTTTTGGAGCAGGTGAGGTCGAGTGGTGGCGATCGGGAGGCTCAGGGAGGCCCTTATATAGGCGAGCCACGACTCACCGTGGACCCCTGCGCCGGCGAGGTCGTTGCCATGGCTGTGGGTCACGGGGGCGCGCGTGGGCATGTCTGGGGTGTTGGTAGGGGTGGTCTACGCCCAGAGGGAGGGAGAGAGGGAGCGGGGGAAATCATCGGGGCAGCGCGCGTGCGTGCCGCGCCATTGGTGCGCTCGGGCGGCCCCTGTTTGCTAGCGCTGAGGCGCGGGGAGGAGGAAAGAGGAGGGGGGCGACAGCGTGGCATGCTGCGGACGTCGAGGCGACCTCGGGGGACACGAGGGGGAGGGCCGAGGTGGCCGGACGTGGCTGGAAGGGGGCGGCTACAGTGCGGGAGTGCACTGTAGCGCGCTCCAGAGCATGCCTTTGGCTGCCCTGGCATTGTTTAAAGGGCAGGGGTGTGTCCACCAGTGTCTAGCAGGTCTAGGGGGGAGTAAAGAAGAGGAGAGGAGCATTGGATGCCCTGGAGAGCCAGTAGAGTGAGGGGAGAGGGGGAAGAAGTGTGCAAATGGGCGGACCAGAGAGAGGAAGTGGGGTTTTACCCATCCAATAAGTGAGCTGTGGACTTGCCATTGTTACTGGAGGTGGAAGAGGACTAGAAGGGGTTGTGGTAAAAATTTGAGCTCTCCAAGAATAGTGGAAGGGGTCCAAACAGTGGATTTTGCAAAATGTCAGAAGGTGTTTGATAAAGTTTTGGGCAAGCAAATGAACTCCAATTGCCATGAGAATTTATAGGATGGAATGACACATATAATTATGGTGCTCCACCAAATTTGAGCTCATTTGGGAAAAGTGGCCAATGCAACTTTGGCAAACCCTAGAAATTAGCAGAAATGGACTTGTGAAGATCTAGTTGAGCAAATCACTTCTCCATGATGCACCACTTGGTGTAGTGGCCTCATTTGGTGATTTGCACAAGCTCACAAAAGTTGGGGTCAAGGAGAGAAAGTTGGTAGTACAAACTTGTTCAAATTTGGTTCTGGTCAGAGAGGGTTTTGGGGCATTTTGGTGAACCAAAATGACTTTAATTGACATGAGGCTTTGCAAGGTGATCACAATATGCATTTGTGACTTGCTGGATTTTTCTTGGATTTTTATGAAAATAGTTCCTGTAGAAATATTTCAAATCCTTGAAATGGGCAGAAATGGTTTTGGGAGGTTTTGTCCAATATTTTGAACATGACCATGTGTTGAAACTCTTATATATGGAAAATATATGTCCACTGAGTTTCCCTAAATTTTCTCAAATATTTTTGAAACATTAAAATAATTTTTCCCTATTAATGACCATTTCTGGCCTTAAGAAAAAGCTTTTAAATAAAATAGGAAAATAACTTTTAAAATTATATTTTTTTGGTTTACGGGAGTCCTATAACTAATAGGTTTCAAATAAATTTTTGGAATGATTTTTCACACCTCAATTCAAGTACTTGCAGTGCAAATCTCAATTTAAGGGGTTTTGGAAAACTAGTTTTAGAAAATACTTTTTGGCCAAATTATTTTTGTAAGAAAATACTATATTGCACTATACACATGGCATGATCATTGAGCAGAAGTTTGGGGCAAGGAGATGGGGTATAAATGGTGGAGTTGTGTTGACTTCAAAGAGCACTTGAAAAGCACGGAGAGAAAAACCAACTCCTAGTAAAAACCAAATAATGCAAAAGTTTTTGTTGGTCCAAGTTTTTCATGCTTTAATAATGCAAATGAAGAGTTACAAAATGCAGGGTGTGACAGGACGGTAATCAACACAAAGTCGGTCCGTTCCATCCTTCTTCTTCACAAAAAGAACGCCGCAACCCCACGGAGAAGAACTAGGCCGGATGAGACCCATTCTTTCTTGAACATCGAGTTGCTTCTTCAGCTCCTTCAACTCTTCAGGTCCGAGCTTGTAAGGACGCTTGCACACTGGTTCCGTACCAGGCTCAAGATCAATGACGAATTCAACTGGCCGGTGTGGAGGCATTCCTGGAAGCTCTTCTGGAAAGACATCTTGATATTCGCAAACGACTGGAATCTGCGAGATAGCATCTAGTTCACCCTTCTCATTGAGAGAAAACAGACGGATAGTATTATCCCGAGTGGCAAAGACAATTACATCCTTAGACGAATGAGTTAATTGAATCTGCCTGGCAGCACAATCAAGCTGAGCCTTGTGCTTAGAGAGCCAATCCATCCCGAGAATAAGATCAATATCCGAGATACCAAGAACCATTGGAGAAGCCAGCAACTTGAAATCACCCATCATGATAGAAGGAATCTCGTGGTTAGCGAGCAAACATTTACCCGGAGAGACAACTGCTAACGGACTATGCATAACTTGGGAAATCAACTCATGCTTAGTTGCAAAAGGCTTCGAGATGAAACAATGTGATGCACCAGTATCAAAAAGTACTTTTGCGGGAACATCGTTAACAGGAAGGTCACCCATGATGACATGTGACGAATCCTCTGCCTGAGCTGCATTCATCAAGTTGACCTTGGCGTGCTTGGGGTTATGCTTGACCACAGCTATACTTGCCAATCTGACAGGAGGAGGAGGAGGAAGACGCCTCTGGTTGAAACACTTGTTGGCATAGTGACCCTTCTGTTGGCACTTGTTGCACGTGACCTCTGAAAGCGGACGGTGGTACGGAGCACTCGATCTTGGAGCTTGAGACGAAGTCTTGTTCTGAAAGCCAGGGTTGGGTGGGTGGGAAGAACCACTGCCACCTTTGCTCTTTTGCTGATACGGCTGACAGAACGGAGGAGGAGGAAGCCAATACTTCTGCTGCTTCGCCACTTGAGTAGAGGAAGAAGGAGTAGTGTCTCTGACTCGCTTCTTGGAAGCATCACACCTCAGTTGAGCGGCCTATTGCTTCAGTGCCATGTTGTAGAACTCATCGTACCTCAAGGGCTCAAAGAGAACAAGAGCTAGCTGAATTTCTTCTCTGAGACCACCCCTGAACTCGTATATCATGCTCTTCTCATCAGGAACGTCCTGCTTGGCAAAACGGGCGAGCTTCTAGAACAACTTGTTGTAGTCATAGACAGACAAAGAGCCTTGCTTCAGGTTTCGGAATTCCTCACGCTTGCTTTCAGTCACATTCTGAGGAATGTGATGAGCTCGGAAATCTTGACGAAATTCATCCCCAGTGATCACACGTCCACCTCTGGAATCCTTGTACTGCTGGAACCACTCTACAGCTTGATCTTTGAGTTGGAAGGAAGCGAACTTGATGAAATCTTCAGGCCTGACGTTACTGCACTCAAAATGCTTGGACAGATCCACAAGCCGATCGTCAGCATCGGTTGCCTCAACACAATTTCTGAAAGTCTTTGGCCCATTAGCAAGCAACTGGTTGAGTGTAGCAAAGTGATTCTTATTATTGCCTTGATTCCCTTGGTTGCCTTAATTGTGCTCTTGAAGAATTTGCATGATCAACTACGTGTTAGCATTGGTTGCGGCCATCACAGCTTGCCATGCCTCCGGAGGAGGTGGAGGTGGTGGCGGAACAGGATTCGGAGTCGTGCGCGTTGGAGGAGCCATCCTGAAGAGGTTGACATCCATTAGCAGATTGACAAATAAAATGAAGCTGAATCCAACGGAATGAAAATAGCAACATAAAGTCTTCACATCCGAACACAAGAACGAATGCATTCCTCTTGAAATGGTCACATATCCATAAATTGAGAAGCCGCATAGAATTAGGTAGAAGAAGTAAATCAACAAGGTACAGATCAAGAACGAATAATCAGTAAGAAATCCCAATCTCAAACCAATATCCGTGGAAGAAGAACTAGAGCTACAAGAATTCCCACCTATGAAACTCCCAAACCTTTCCGGTTATGCAATCAGGTGTTGGGGATACAGGGGAAGCATAATATCTCACCCAAACTAGCAAATCCTACATCCAGCTGTATCCATCCTTCAACACATAAGCAAGAAAAACTTCGGAAACCATCTACCTCAACCTTCGAAAAGCATCCGTTATACAAGTTATGGCGATACTCCCGAACTCCCGCCCCAGTACTGGGTGGCGTCGAGGTTATCTCACCAACGAACTACATAAAAGAGATTTTCAATGTGGGCGTACTAAACTCAGGTATTCCAGAATTGCAACGATAAAATTATGACGACAACACCTTAGAGCTCAACTCCCCGGGACACTTCCACTAAACCCCTGACAGGAGGCACCAAGACAATGTTCTCATCATAAAACCATCGGAACGATTCCAAGATACCCGCGTGATCCTAATTTTTTTTTAGTGAAATTTGAGAAGAGAAGAGTCAAAACTCTATGTCAGGATGCCTTACCAGAGCGATGAGGAGACTGGGAAGTAAAAAGAATTCCTAAACTCTTCGATATATAATTCCTAAATGACTCAAAACATTTTTCTAGACACAACTCGGCCGCTAAAAACGATCAATCAGTGGGGGCTCCTAAGGTCGGGGAAGGCTCTGATTACCAACTTGTAACACCCTCGATGCGACTATATCTCCCACGTGTCAAGGCACGACTTAGAGGCATAATCGCATTGAAGGCATATGTCTCAAGTCAGGCAATCATCACAAACATCCCATGTAATATAGATAAATAAAAGGGATAACATAGTTGGCTTACACTCGCCACGTCAATCAAGTACATAAATAACATACATCATCCAAACACTCATGGCCCGACTACGGCGCCAAAATAAAAGACAACCCAACATGCGACACGGTCCCGATCACCCCAACTGGGCACCACTACTGATCATCAGGAAAAGAAACATAGTAACGCTGAGAGTCCTCGTCGAACTCCCACTTGAGCTCAAATGCGCCATCTAGAGCTATATCATCAGACCCTGCATCTAGTGTAATAGTAATCTGTGAGCCACAGGGACTCAGCAATCTCGCACCCTCGCGATCAAGACTATTTAAGCTTAATAGGTAAGGCAAGCTAAACATATGTGGAGCTGCAGCAAGCAACTAGCATGTATGGTGGCTATCCTATTCACAAAAGAGAGCGAGAAGAGAAGGCAAAGCACGAACGCATAACTAAAAGGGCAATCCCGCAGCAAACATTACTCCAACACCGTGTCCACCTCCTGGACTCCGCCGAGAAGAGGCCATCACGGTAACTCACACAGTTGATTCATTTTAATTAAGGTAATGTTTAAGTTATCTACAACCGGACATTAACAAATTCCCATCTGCCCATAACTGCGGGCACGGATTTTGAAAGTTCAAATCCCTGCAGGGGAGTCCCAACTTAGCCCATGACAAGCTCTCACGGTCAACGAAGGAATAGACCTCCTCCCGAGACGTTCCGATCAGACTCGGTACCTCGGTTCTTCAAGATATTTCGACAGGTTAAAACAAGGCCAGCAACACCGCCTGAATGTGCCGACAAATCCCGATAGGAGCTGCACATATCTCGTTCTCAGGGCACGCTTAGATGATACTAGCTACAAGTAAAACCAACCCTCAAGTTTCCCCGAGGTGGCCCCGCAGGCAGCTGAGTCGGACCAACACTCAGAGGAGCACTGGCCCGGGGGGGGTTTAAAATAAGATGACCCTCGGGCTCCGGACACCCAAGGGAAAAGAGGCTAGGTGGCAAATGGTAAAAACCAAGGTTAGGCATTGCTCGAAAAGCTTTAATCAAGGCGAACTATCAAGGGGTTCCCATTATAGCCCAACCGCGTAAGGAACGCAAAATTCGGGAACATAACACCGATATGACGGAACCAGGGCGGCAAGAGTGGAACAAAACACTAGGCGAGAGGCCGAGCCTTCCACCCTTTACCAAGTATATAGATGCATTAAGATAACATGGCAATATAATGATATCCCAACAAGTAAATAAATGTTCCAACAAGGAACGGTCTCCAATCTTCACCTGCAACTAGCAACGCTATAAGAGGAGCTGAGCAAAGCGGTAACATAGCCAATCAACGGTTTGCTAGGACAATGGTGGTTTAGAGGCTGAACATGGCAATTTGGGAGGCTTGAAAGCAAGTGGTAGGCATCGTAGCATTGGCATAGCAAAAGAGCGAGCAAACTAGCATAGCCAAGATAGTAGTGATTTCGAGGGTATGATCATCTTGCCTGCAAAGTTGTCAGAGTTGACTGGATCCTCGAAAGTAAACTCAACGGGCTCCTCGTTAGCGAACTCATCTCCCGGCTATACCCAAACAAGACAAACAAACAACAAGGACACAATCAACCACGTGCAAGGATCAGCCAAGATGATGCAAACATGGTATGCTATGCGGGATGCGATGTGGGATGCATATGCACGATGTGACAGGAAATGCATGAACCTGGCCTCAACTTGGAAAACCAAGTGTGCCTCTGGAAATATGAGATGAAATCGCTTGAAAACGATATAAAGATCACCAGAATTGGAGTTACGGTTTGGAAATGGCAAGCAATTCAAATATGACACCCATCTTCGATTTACAGCAAGTAGGCATCTAAATGCAATGAGATGAACATGCTACAGCACTCAAACATGGCATCAAAATACATGGCAGGGATGCATTGAAGATGCTTAACAAAAGTCTAGCACTGAGCTACGGCCAATTCATCCATTAACAGGTTCAAACAAGCATGGCAAAAATGCATATGGAAAACAGATCTCAGACTTAGTGAAATTAACACTTGTCTGGAATTTCAGATCAGGTAGCCCTCTTCGGAGAACAAAACTACATGCTACAGGACCTGAACATGGAAAAGTAAAGCATGGCATGGAGCTACTCAAAGAGCTTAACAAAAGTCCCTTAGTGACCTTGAGCCAAAAGGGATCACAAAATACATTTGCAAGCATGTGAACATAGCAAAACCATAATCAGTTTTCAGACTTAGTGAAAACTAGGACATGCTGAAAACAGATATCAAGTAGGCATGTTTACAAGCTCGATGCACTCACTATGGTGCAAGTCATGATAAGCTAAGCATACATCCATCAAGAATACACAAAATGCAAGCTAGACATGGCAAGAACAATAACATAGCATGCACGGATATACTATAACATCATCGGCAAAATTGCAAACAAGTTGACAATTGTCGGGGGTTGCTGATCCCCACGGACACCTATGGGACCACGGCGGACCGGGGTCCCTTTTCGGTTCGGCAGGGGGCGGAGAGTGCACGAAGAGCAGATCGAGGCGAATGCACGAGCGACACGATCCGTTTACCCAGGTTCGGGCCGCACGGATGCGTAAAACCCTACTCCTACTTTGATTTGTATTTGTGTTCTTGCCCGGGAGCGATAAATGCTACAGTACACTCGGGTGGCTAGTGAGACCGAGCGTGAGAATGGTCCTCCCCCCTGTTGCGCATGGGCCTCCTTTTATATGTCAAAGGGGTCACCGACAGGTGGCAACAGAGATGAGGGTAAAAAGGTAAAAGAGGTGGTAGTTGGCGCCACCGCTTTCCACAGTTGTATCATACCTAACCCTGATGGCAGGGGACAAAGGCATTAAATGCATGTCTGTGTCGCCTAGACGGGGCAGAAAGGGACCGTCAGGGGCGCCAACGTTTGCCACGATGGCTATCTTGTCAGCGCCTGCTTGCCACCGCATGCCCCTGGCTGCACAGCCTCCCGCCACGTACGCCAGGAACGGTCCCAGAGCGACACGTTGGTGGGTGAGCTGGAGCGCGGGCTGCGGAGTAGTAGCTTGCCGCGGCAAGCGCCTTCCCGCGGATGTTGTCTTGTCGCGTCCGGGAGCTTGTCGCTCACCGGGTCTTGTCGCGTCCGGGGGCTTGTCGCTCACCGGGTCTTGCCGGGACGCGCAGCGCGTCGCAGCAAGCTTCTCGAGATGTCTTGGTTGGTCTTCCCCGCAAGCTCCTCTTGCCGGGGTCTTGTCTCCTTCCTGGCAAGCTCCTCTTGCCGGGGCCTTGGATACTTTGTTCTTGAACGGCTCCAAAGGAACCACGGAGGGTCTTGGCGATCGCCCGGCAAGCCTTGCCGCGGGATGCTGCGACTGCCCGTGCACATGTTCGGGCTACTAAGGTACCCCTACTTTAGTACACCGACAGGAGCCCCCGGGCCTGGGCCATACACGATGCCGAGCGCTGTTGGGCCAGGCCCAAAACAGTGCATGGGCACGCGGCGCCTGGGTTACACCACAACTCACTCCGCATCCACCGCGCCCTCCCCGCATGGCACGCGTCAAACGCGGCATCCTGGGAGAGATCATGGTCGGTTTTCGAGGTGTCCACTCCCCACGATCACGGGGTGGGGAGAGGTCGCCACACCCGTCGCCTCGGTTCTGCACGCCTGCCACGCGGCTCCCATGCGCTTGGGGTCGCGGACGGTGGAGGCGGGAAACTGGGTCGTCGCGGGTCGAGGCAGCAGGTCGGCCCCAGCTCCCTGCTCTTCCCGTGTCTTGATTCGCTGAGCGGGGCGGCCGAGCCCCCACCTCGCTCCTTTATAAAGAGCGGGAGGGGAGGACAGAAGCCTGCATTCTCTCATCTCCTCCTTCCTTCAGCTTCTGCTCCCCTTTCTCTCGTTCGCCATGGAGAAAGGGAACCCTGGTCCTTCATCGGTGGCGGCGAGGGTTGCCGCCAGACAGCGCATCCCTCCCTCCCCCGCACCCGGGGTGGTAGAGCCAGCCGTAAGGGGAAGAGGGAGGGGGCGAGGTCGTGGACGAGGTCAAGGACGAGGTCGAGGCGCTCGGGGAAGAGGTGGACGGGGCGGCGCGCCGGCTTCGCCTCCACCGGCGGTTTCTCTTCCCGCGGCAGCCCATACTGGGGACGACCCTTGCGAGTTCTTCGTCAGGCTGCGCCGGGCGCCTCGTCGTCGCCTCCGACTCCCAGCTCCGTTTGCGAGTGTGGTGGAGTTGGACCCACCCGAGACACTAAGACTGCACATGAGGGGCTGTGGGATCAGCGGAACGCGAGTCCTCATTGAATTCCCAGCCCCTAATGTGATGTATCTTGGTCGAGGGTGGAAGACATTCGCCCGTATCCACAGCTTGACGGCGGGGCTCACCCTCCATTTCAAGTTGATGGAGGGCGATCTCCTCTCGGTCAAGGTCTTTGGGTGCTTCGGCATTCGGGCAAGGTGCTGCGTGGACAGCTCCTCCGATAGCGAAGACTCCTCCTCGAGCGAGAGTGACGAGGAGGGGAGCGACAGCGACGACGAGGGTAGCAGGCGGCAGGATGGCGGGTCCGACTAGGTGTCGGGTGTCGCTCCGTGCGGCACCGGCGACCCCATCATCCGTGTCGCCGGCTCCTTGAACTCCCCAGGGTCATCTCCTTGGGCGGCTGGCGTAAGGAGGCTGCGGAAGAGGAAGAGGGCTGGCGGCAAGGCCGTCAAGTCGGAGTACGAGGGCGAGGTGCCCTCGACAGCGTGCTGACGTCCTGCTGCCTTGTCTTCGAGCCCTGCTTCCGGCGCCGCCATCACCGTCCAGCCTTTGGACAGCCCCCGGGATGTTCTCTTGGTGTCTTCTGGCACCCGTAGTTCGCCTAGGCTCCCCTTTTGCCCTTTTCGCCTCCTTGACCTACCTCCTGAAGAGAGGGACAAGAAAGGGATTACGGGCATCTTATCTTTTTAATTTGTAAGCCTTCGGGCCTTAGTTGCATTTAAAACTTGTAATCCTCTCTTTCATGTTTTTCATTCTCTATGGACTGTACCTAAGTGGAATGTTTTTTTTAATGAAAATGGGATGCTTGCCGGGTCATTTGTCTCGCGGGTAGAACCCACGTCAAGGAGAAAATCCTTGGTATCTTTCAGATAGACACTTCTTCTCCCGGCAACAGGCCCTGCCGTCTTCCCTCGTCACTCGACCTTTCTCACGCTTTTGACGGAGGCAGGGACGAGGCGGGTGCGGCCCCTCGTTTCATCCCTTTGCTGCCGCGACTACAACCAAACTTGGCCCCAGGAACGAGCCCCAGGGCCTAGAGTTAAGGGAGCACGGTAGTTTTTAGGAAGAAACGAGGTTTCGTATTCCCCAGTCCATAAGAGAATGCATGATGAGGGATGAAAGACTTGTCTGAGATTGCAGCCCCCGGCAACTTTGGCTTGCCGTGGGTGAATCTTGATACTTGCAGCCCCCGGCAACACTGGCTTGTCGGGGTCCAGATGCTAGTACGTCCTTCTTCTCCTTTTCGTCCTCAGGCAGTCCGGCAAGGATATGCGAGCCCTGCGAACCAAGGGAAACGAAAGAAAGGCAAAGGGACGCACACTCGACCTCTAAGCTAGGGGTTAGCCGCTGTTAAGCACTATCAACCCTAACCAAGGACGAGACTCGACCTAGCATGCATGCTATAACTCTGGGCGCCAGCGCTTCATTTACTTGTGCTCAGGGTCTGCGCCTGGCTTTGTACAAAGGATTACATGCAACAGCGGCAAGACTTGTACAAAAGGGTGGTTGCCGGACAGGGTCCGACAACCGTGCCTTATGGCTAAAACTTACGAAGATGCTCGATATTCTAGGAGTTGCTCACTGGTACGCCATCTTTGGTCTCCAGGTGGACAGCGCCAGGCCTGGTGACTCGTTTCACCCGGTAAGGGCCTTCCCACTTCGGTGTCAACTTGTTGGAATTCTTGGCGGACTGAACGCGCCGAAGAACAAGGTCGCCTTCCTCGAGACTTCTGGCGTTAACTTTGCGGCTATGATAGCGGCGCAAAGCTTGCTGGTAGCGAGCGGCTCGCATAGCAGCCTGAAGACAATCTTGCTCAAGGAGCAGCGCGTCATCTTCACGCAGCTGCTCTTGCTCAAGCTCATCATAAGCGAGCACTCGAGGTGACCCATATACGAGTTCCGTGGGGATAACTGCCTCCGCTCCATAGACTAGAGCGACTTGGCGTCGTCCTGATCGACCAAAGAACCACCGGCAGCTCCTCGATCCAGTTTCTTCCGCACTTGTGCAGCTTGTTGAAAGTTCTGGTCTTGAGCCCGCGCAGCAGTTCAGCATTTTCCCTCTCAGCTTGACCGTTGCTTCTCGGGTGAGCAACAGAAGCGAAGCAGACCTTGGCGCCAAGATCTTGGACGTACTGCATGAAGGTGCGGCTCATAAATTGTGTACCTTCGTCGGTGATTATCCTGTTAGGGATTCCGAAACGGCAAACAATCGACCTGAAGAACTTGACTACTGACTGTGTTGTCACCTTCCTCACTGGTTCCACTTCTGGCCACTTTGTGAACTTGTCGATTGCAACGTACAAGTACTCAAAGCCCCCGACAGCTCGGGGAAAGGGGCCGAGGATATCGAGCCCATAGACCGAAAATGGCCAGGATAAAGGGATCGTCTGGAGAGCTTGAGCTGGCTGGTGTATCTGCTTGGAATGGAACTGGCACGCTTCACACTTGGTTACTTCTGCAGTTGCATCCTGGAGGGCTGTCGGCCAGAAGAAGCCGTGCCGGAATGCTTTTCCGACAAGGGCTCTTGCGCCAATGTGGTGACCACATATGCCTCCATGTATCTCTGCCAACAGCTTCTGTCCATCTTCCCGGGGAATACACTTCAATTTCACACCGTTGAGTCCTCTTCTTCACAGTATGTTATCGACAAACTGGTACATACTAGACTGCCGGGCTACTCTTTCCGCTTCTTCTGGTTCCTCGGGAAGTTCTCCTGTCTGAAGGAAACAGACAATCTGCTGCGCCCATGTTGGAGCCTGTGGCTCGACAACAAGGACTAAAGGCACATCTGCTGCTGCGGGAACGTCCGCTTCTACAGTGAGAACCTGCGGCTCAGCCGGAGCTTGACGTTCCCCGGCAAGCTTGCCGGAGCAAAACTTGTCGGGAGCGTCTGCTTCAACGGAACAAACCCTGGGATTTGCCAGAGCAGACTGCTCCTCAGCACTCTTGGTGTCGATCTTGGGGACCTTCTTGGCGGCGGCTTCGGGAAGCTCTGCCGGAAGATAGTCACCAGAAATCAACTTCCTCTTCTTGCTCTGTCCAGTTGATGGTGTTACGGACGGCTGAGTCAGCTTGAGCACAAAGATCCCTGGTTCCACAGGTAACTTGAGTGCGGCGCAGTTTGACAGGCCATCGGCAATGTCATTCTGAGCTCTTGGAACGTGCTCCATCTGCAAGCCGTCAAAGTGCTCTTCTAGCTTTCTCACTTCGTCGACGTAAGCTTCCATTAACGGACTCTAATAGTTCTTGTTTACTTGGCGGACGACAAGCTGTGAGTCACCCTGACCATAAGCTTCTTCATCCCAAGTTCTGCCGCGATCCTGAGACCGGCAAGCAAACCTTCGTACTCTTCGGTATTGTTTGTCGCTTGCTCCTTGGGGAAATGCATCTGGACTATGTACTTGAGGTGCTCTCCGGTGGGTGCGACAAGCAGCACTCCGGCACCGGCTCCTTGCAGCGAGAAGGCACCGTCAAAGTACATAAGCCACTCTTTGTTTGTTTCCTTGGCGGGGATGCTCGTCTTCGGAATTTCTTCATCTGGAGTTGGCGTCCACTCTTGTATGAACTCTGCCAGTGCTCTGCTTTGGATCGTTGATGTACTCTCAAATTTGAGGCCAAAGCTTGACAGTTCCAGTGCCCACTCGACAATCCTGTCTGTTGCTTCTGGATTTTGCAATATCCTTTTCAGCGGAAAGCGAGTGACAACTGTGATCTCATGTGCTTGGAAGTAATGGCGCAGCTTTCTCAAGGCCATGAGAAGGCCGAAAAGCAACTTCTACACACCAGAGTACCTTGGAAGTAATGACCCTGCAAAAGGGAAGTGACAAAGTAAACTGGGTGCTGCACCATCTTCTTCTGTATCTCCTCTTGCATCTGCGCAGATCCTTGCTTGTCGGGATCAGAGCTTGTCAGGGAAGCCTCCTGCTTGTCGCTGGATGTGCTTGCCGCGGTCGCTGGCTCGTCATCTGCCTCCCTCTCCGCTACTAACGCAGCACTAACCACTTGATTGGTTGCCGCTATGTACAGCAGCAACTTCTCTTGTGGTTTAGGTGCGACAAGTGTTGGAGTGGAGGACAGGTATCTCTTCAAGTCTTGCAGCGCAGCCTCCGCTTCCGGAGTCCATTTCATTGGACTTGCCATTTTCAAAATTTTGAAAAACGGCAGGGCGCGCTCAGCAGACCGAGAGATAAACCTGCTGAGAGCAGCCACGCAGCCGGCAAGCTTCCGTACATCCTTGACGCGCTTTGGTGCTTCGATCTGCTCAATGGCCTTGATCTTGTCGGGATTAGCTTCGATTCCCCGCTGAGACACAAAGAACCCGAGAAGCTTGCCGGAAGGGACTCCAAACACACACTTCTCGGGGTTGAGTTTGAGGTTGACCTTGCGCAGATTTGCAAAAGTCTCTTCTAAGTCTTGGATCAGAGTTGCCCTGTCTTTTTGTTTGACCACTATATCATCCATGTAAGCTTCTACATTTCTGTGTATCTGTGGCTTCAAAGCGATATGGACTACTCTGGCAAATGTTGAACCAGCATTCTTTAATCCGAAAGGCATCCGTATGAAACAGTACGTGCCACATGGAGTAATGAATGCCGTTTTCTCCTCATCCTCTTCTGCCATGAAGATCTGATGGTATCCTGAATATGCGTCATGAAATGAAAGCAACTCACATCCGGCTATGGAGTCAACAATCTGGTCAATGCGCGGCAAGGGAAATGGATCTTTGGGACAAGCTTTATTAACATCAGTAAAGTCAATACAAAGCCTCCATTTCCCATTCGCCTTGCGCACTACAACCGGATTGGCCAACCACGTGGGATGGAGCACCCCTCTGACAAGGCCTGCAGCTTCCAATTTCTTGATTTCTTCTGCTATGAATTCTTGCCGCTCCACTGCCTGTTTCCTGACCTTTTGCTTGGTGGGCCGCGCATGCGGACAAACGGCAAGATGGTGCTCAATTACTTTCCTGGGAACACCGGGGATATCAGACGGTTGCCACACAAACACGTCGACATTCGCCCGTAGGAAAGTAACGAGCGCGCTTTCCTATTTAGGGTCAAGCGTGGCACTGATGGTGAAGGTACCACCAGTGTCGTCCTCCTTGGCGGACACCTTCTTGGTATGTGGTGGAGCTGCCATTGCCTTCTTACACTTGCCGGTGGAGCTCGATGGTGTGTCCTCGACGGCAGCGCAGCACTTCGGGGAGGTGCGCTTGCCGGAGTGGGCATCAGAGCTCCTGCCGGACTTGGTCTTCTTCTTCCCCCCGGGAGCTTCAGCGGCAAGTGCCTTGCGGTCTGTCGTAGCAGCTGCTTCCCGGTAGATCTTGTCGGCGCCGATAAGGGCATCCTTCTTGTCGCCAGGGACAGAGATGACGCTTATCGGGCCCAGCATCTTGAGCATGTTGTATGCATAGTGAGAGGCTGCCATGAACTTGGCGAGCGCTGGTCGGCCAAGTATCCCATTGTAAGGCAATGGGAAATCGGCAACTTCAAAAGTGACTCTCTCCGTTCTGAAATTCAGCTCGCTGCCAAATGTCACCGGCAACGTGACCTTCCCTTTCGGCTTGCTCCTTCCCGGGTTAATTCCTTGGAATGTATCGGTCTCTTCGAGCTCGCTGTCCGGGATCTGGAGTTACTGGAGCACAGCGGAGGAGATCAGATTTAAGCTGGCCCCGCCGTCAACTAGCATCTTAGTGACTTTGAGGTTGTGGATTGTTGGCGAAACCAACAATGGCAAGCACCCGACCGCAGATGTGCGATCAGGGTGGTCCTCAATGTCAAAGATGATAGGCGTGCTGGACCACTTCAGAAGCTTGCGTGATTCGACAGGTGGCTCTGCCGCATTAACTTCCCGGAGCCACTGTTTGAGTTGGCAGTGGGAAGTATGCAGAGAAGCACCACCGTCAACACACAAGACTTCTGTAGCCTTCTGAAACTCCTGCTCACTGTTCTCAACATCATCCATGTCTTCGTCGTCGTCTTCGTCTTCATCCTTGTCGCGGCCGCGGGGAGGTCTATCTCCTTGCCGCTGCTTGGCCTTGCCGCGGCGTCCTCCCTAGCCAGCGCGCTTCTTGCCGGCCTCTCCACCGCCTCCTTGGGCTCTCTCCTTGTCGTGCCGCTCGTACTCAGCTTTTTGTTGCTGGACAAGCTGCTCGACCTTCTTGCAGCTCTGGAGGTCATGGCCTTTGGTGCGGTGGATCTTGCAATACTGCTTGTCGGAGCCGTCCTGCTTGTCGGCGGCCGCCACAGCTCGGCAGTTGGTGCATGCGGCAACCTCCTTGCCGGAGCTACCAACTTTGGCTTGCTTGGCGGCACCGTCATTGCCGGACTGCTCGACGACTAGCACCTCTTGGCCCTTCTTCTTCCTGTTGCGCCTCCGGTTTTTCTTTGCCGGGGCGGCATCCTCACTGTCAGACCCCCCTGCTCTAGTATCTTCTCCGGGGAGTTTCCTCCCTTCTTCAGCGCGTGCACACTGGTCGGCCAGGGCGTACAGCTCACTGACGTCTCTGATCCTGCTCATCGCCATCTCCTCCCGCATCCTGCGATTACGCACGTTCTGATGGAACGCGCTGATAACCGTGGCAGGGTGGATGTCTGGGATGTTGCGCTGCACGCGGCAGAATCTCTGGATATACTTGCGCAGGGGCTCTCCTTCCTTCTGGGCAAGCAGGTGGAGGTCACTCTCTTGGCCATGTGGTTTGTGGCCGCCCGTGAAGGCACCGACAAACTGATGGCACAAGTCCGCCCAAGAGGATATGGAGTTGTCCGGCAAGTGCATGAGCCAGGACCTGACTTCGGGCTTGAGCACGAGCGGGAAGTAGTTGGCAAGGACCTTGTCGTCTCGCCCCCCGGCAGCTTGCACCGCAATAGTGTAGATGCTGAGGAACTCAGATGGGTGCGACTTGCCGTCGTACTTCTCCGGTACGTCTGGTTTGAAATGCTTCTGACTGGGCCACTGGACTTGCCGCAGCTCACGGGTAAATGTAGGACAACCTACCGCGTACGGCAAGTCGCCTGGCTCTCCGGGCGCATGCATGTCAACAGAGGGCCCAGCGCGCAGGTCTGATTGACGCCGCGCTTCTCTTCAGCGCTCGATGCGTGTTCGAGCGTCTTCTTGCTGTCTCTCATGAAGAACTTGGCGCTGATAAACACCAATTACGACAACACTCCGGTTGGAAATGGAAGGTAAAGACTAAGAACTTGGCAAAAATGAAAGCACTTAGATGAGACTCTAGTTAGAAGAGGAATGATAGCCACAACACTCCGGTTAAAAAAAAATAGAGAAGGAATAAGAATGATATAATTTGGGCAGCACTCCGACTGTAAATGGAAGGAATAGAACATGATCTTGACAAGATGAGAGGATACTTGATGAAATCAACAACACACTATCTTCGGGACTATTGAAAGAATGGCACCATGGGTAAGAACGATTTGAGACAGCACTACGGTTGAGAAGGGAGGTAAAACTTGATAAGATGAGAGAGCTCGAATGAAAACACGACACTCCGGTTAAATGGATAAGCACGAAAAGAACACGGTCCTCACAATTCGAGATGATGAGTGAAGAGAGCAACATCACAAAGCTTCCGGAACAAAAGAATGGAAGCTAGATTGTTGGGATAAAGGGACGGTGAATAAAATGACAACTTCTGCCACAAATGAACTTGGAGAACACCCTTCCAAGAAGGTTATAATGGAATTGTTGGAAAAACCAACAACGAAATGAATAAGCTTATAGTGGGCTTATGAAAAACGTCTCAAAATTATGAGGTGAAATTCTGCCACTAACGAAAACAATAGATTGGATCGAGGTCAACAAGGAGTCGAGAAGCTTATTTCACTGGGAGGGTAAATGAAGAACTTGGGTCATTTATGAGAACCATAAATAGCAACAATCCTTAGGAAAAGCTTTAGGTGACATATAACCCAAGATAACTCCAATGAAGAGATTGATGGGTTGAAAAGATGTCTTGAATGAACTAAAAATGATGGATTTAAGATATGTCACTCTTGAAAACTTGTATGAAACACGAAGGGAAATTGTCAAGAATGACATAACACCATCTCAAAAGATAAGGTAGAAAGAATTGCGCTTTAGAATGCTAGATGAAGAATAGTTGAGCTCCTTTGAAAAGAATCTCGATCAACACTTCAAGAAGGAATTAAATCCTTTATGAACCATCATGTAGAGCCTCCATGAAGAACTCCGGCAACAAAAGTATGATCAAATGGAAGGAAAAAGAAGTTGAAAAACACAAGGTGAAGCCTTGCGATGATTTAGTTGGAGCTTCGCGACGAAATAATGCGGAAAAACTTGGAACTCCGGAAAAGAAAGATGAAACAATTGAAACCGAGAATTTGATGAACCTCCAGAATAAGGAATTAAATCATTTGGATGAAACAAGAATAAGAATTACATTATGCTTATCCTTCACCAATTTAAATTTATGAGAAGCAACGGATTTGGCATACTGCTTATTCTCATAGAAAGGATTAAGAAAGATATAGCGCAAACTTGAGAAGGTCTTCTACGAACCACTATTAGGATTGAAAAAAAACAAATGAATTGATATGATAACAAAGGAAAAGCAATCTTGAATGAACCACCGTAAGAATTGAAAAATGAACGAAGAAAAGATAAAGAATACCGGGAAGAATTAGAGAACGAATGAAAATACTTGAGAGAATTTAGATACATGAGAACGAACAGATCACGAGCTGATTAGAGGATATTTGAGCAATGCACCAGTAAGATTTGAGAACGAGAGCTGAAAGCTCAGAATGAATAAACCCAAAATAATGGCCTCCAGAGAATCAAATTGAAAAGACTCCTGAAATGCTCCAGATGGGTGAAAAGAATTCTAACAATCGAAAACAATTATGAGAAGATGGCATAAAGCCAGCACCATGAATCTTGAAGAGAATGGAGCAAGATATGGAGGAAAAACTCTTCTTCGGTCTTCAAAATCTGAGAATTACGACGGTAAACACCACCATGAATTATTTAGACACTCTAGAAGAATCAAAAGCGAAGAGGTTGAGCCAAACGATGAAAAGAATTTGACCGATCTTGGAGAAAGACATATTACTGATGATAATTGTCAGGACCCCGATCCTAAGTCACACCGATCTAGCATGTAACACATCATATCACTTTGCAGGCTCACGCATGGTATTCCCACGGGTGCCACCTTACCTGGCCCGGGACCATTTGCGCCTTTTGGCACACGTATATGATAGTGTCGCTAGCTTCCATATGACCGAGAACCCGGGCCGACATGGCTAGTCGTGAACCCAAAGCGGCACTAACCCATGGGGACAGGCATACATGAATCAACTTCGAGCATGTCGGTCAACAGCGTGTGAATCCGAGCTATAGCACTGGGCTAACAGGACTCCGGTAACCCGGGCTGTAGCAGGCTAGGCAGGACTCCAGATGTCACTGCGTGACATTTCCCCGAAGGGACAGATACAGGAACATAGTGAAACACATGCCGGCCAGTCAAGTGTCCTGAGCAGTAGTGCTGGGCTAGCAGGACTCCGGTGAATCGGGCTGTAGCGGACTACTATGGCTCATGGAAGCACAAGACTACATTTCCCCATAAGAGAGGCTACCAAGGATAAACCACTAGGTTGTCGGATCCCACACACACCGAGCATTTCAATCATACACACAATATGCTCGATATGTGCAAATACAACATGGCATCACAACATAACTCTATGACTCAAAGTATTTATTCATTAGGCTCCGAGGAGCGAGATATTACAAACATGGGTCTCATGACCCAACATACAGAGCATACAAGCAACAAGCACATGCGGAAGCTTAACTTGTCTGAGTACAGACAACTACAAATGAAGAAGGCTCAGAAGCCTGACTATCTACAAGACCCTCCCAAGGGTACAAGATCGTAGCTGAGGTAACAAGATGAACGTCGAAGCCCACGTGGAACTACTAGCGAGACTGAAGTCTCTCTACAAAACATAAAATAAGCAAACGTGAGTACAAATGTACCCAGCAAGACTTACATCAGAACTAACTACATATGCACCGGTATCAACAAAGAGGGTGGTGGAGTTTAACTGCAGCAAGCCAGCTTTGACTCAGTGGCTAACCTGAACTACGACTGCAAGTAACTCTTTTGAGGTGGCGCACACGAGTCCACAAATTCACCATACCAATACACCACTATGGATCCGCTCCCGTCTTCCTGCGAGAACGCCATCCGTAGCACTCACACTTATCTTGCGCATTTTAGAGTATCCACTTTCACTTGTCTATGAACTATGCAAGGGGTCCAAGTTTCCATATCCGAGGAATCCGGCTATCCGAATAGATAATGATAACCCTGCAGGGGTGTACTTCTTCACACACGCTCTCGCCACTTATCGCCCTGTACACGTCATGTACCTCGGCAACCTTCAAGCGGAAACTGGGCGAGGGAGTCGGCCACGACCTGACTAACCATCAAGTCTCTTGTCTAGGTTTATCGCCTATTCGGGTTCCATCCGCAAGGAGATCTGGCCGGGGTGTCCCTCACGCCCCCAAACGATGTGTGCAGGGTTCCCAAGCCCACCTCGACGGGTGGATCTACGCTTGGTACACCGTGCCACGGTGCCTAGTCTGTCCCAAGCCCACCTGTGCCGGGTACCACTTGGTAGACTACTAACACTACCTACAAACACCAGAAACTAGTTGCAACTCCTGGACAGAGATCAAGTTGATTAATAAGTCGAGAGAGCTTGGAGTGCCCGGAGCCCAATGTGTGGTAGTAACTGTTCATGGATCACAAACACAGAACTCAGTTCCTGAGGACGGTTTCAATGAGACAACCCACCATGTACTCCTACATGGCCTCTCACCGCTACCTTTACCAAATCGTGTTCACACACTTAGCTCTCAACGATAGGACATGTTCACCACATTCCAATTCATCCCCGATGAATCAGACCCGACTCAACTCTAAGCAGTAGCAGGCATGACAACAAGAATGAATGAGTAGGCACATCAGGGCTCAAACAACTCCTACTCATGCTAGTGGGTTTCATCTATTTACTGTGGCAATGACAGGTCATGCAAAGGAAAGGGGTTCAACTACCGCAGCATGTAACAGTTGAAACGTTGTTGTCCTAATGCAGTAAAAGAGAACAGGAGCGAGAGAGTGGGATTATATTGGAATGAACAAGGGGTTTTTTTCTTGCCTGTCACTCCTGAAGATAGTATAGTTCTTCATCGGTGTCATCGATCTCATCGTCGGAATACGCCTACCGAGAGGGGACGAATACCGGCAACAGAGAGGGAGAGCACAATCAATGCAATGCAACAATATGATGCATGATCATGACATGGCAATATGCTGTGATTTGGGCTAATGCAATATAAAGTCATTTAATTGAAGTGGAATTCAAACTATATCAAATTCCAACTGCAAATCTATTATGAAAATTTGCCCTAATCATGTTTCATCCTAAACAATGAGGTTAACTTGCTCAAACATGCATGAAAATGGTATAGATGGATTCCTTGAATTTTTCTGATACTTTTTCACATATAATTTGTTTGATTTGGAGTTACGGTTGAATTACTATGAATTTTTTAAGTTGGGGTATTTCCTGAAATTTATAAATCATTTCTGATTTATTTTAATTCCAGAAAAAGATTTATGACGTCAGAGTGACATCAGCACCACGTTAGCAAGTCAACTGGTCGGTCCAGGTCAAACCTGACCAGCGGGGCCTGCTGGTCAATGACATGGGGTCAGCTAGAGAGGCAGACATGTGGGGTCGGGTCAACGGCCACATCAGCATAGTCAAAACTGATATGTTGGCCCACTAGAATTAGATTAAACTTAATCTTATTTAGTTAGCCGGTCAGTTAGGCGGTGGGGCCCGGATGTCTGTGAGAGTGTTGTTAATTAACTGCTAATGACGGTCCACGTCATCATCGTCGGTGTTATAACCACCGGTGTAAACAGAGCACGGCGAGGCTGCTCGTCCGGCCAACTCCAACAATGAGAGGTCGCGCGGCCGGGCGCGTTGGAAGCGGCGCAACGAGGCGCGCCCGTTGGTGGCCTCGGGCGGCGCTGGGGTGGCGTGCAACAGCGGAGACGGCGAGTTGGTGGCGGCCGGAGCTCGGTCGTGTACGGGCGGGGTGCTAGGGTGCGTCTCCGGACAATCTGGTGGGTGGAGTGGGATCCTGGGAGCACGCTGAGCTCAGGGGTGTTCTCAGACGCGTCGTGTGTGAGCTCTAGCCAGGGCGACCTCATGGCCGGCGGCGAGAAGCTCGCGGTCATGGTGGGAGAGGAAGCTAGGGCATGGAAACGGAGGGGATGAGCAAGGGGGGAGGAGAAGGAGCTCACAGGGATGTGGCACGGTAGGTCAGCGGCCTCGCGGACGCGTCGGAGACGGCAAATCAACGGCGGTGAGCTTCGGCACCCGAGGAGGAAGATGACGGTGGCGACGGTGTTGCAGGGGGTTCGGCGATGCGCGGTTCGACGAAGATGAAGAATAGGTCACAGCGGAGCTTCTAGTCACTTCGCGGGGCGTGGGGGGAAGGTGTGGCCGCGAGGCTCACGGCGGCGAGCTCGCATGGCTCTCGGCCATGGCGATGAGAAGGCGGGGAGAGGGAGAGAGAAAGCAGAGGAAGAGGGGAATGGTAGAGGGGGGTCGAGGCCATCTCGCTGGCGCTTCGGGTAGGCTCGAGGAGGGGCAACAGGCAGGGAGGAGGTGGCGCCTGCTGCGTGTGCTGTGGGCACGCAGCTGCTTCTCCTCCTGGCAGGGGAAGAAGACAGTGCTGCCCCTATGGGCTGGGCTGCTACAGTGCTAGGCTGCCAGGTCAGTCCTTCTCTCTCTTCTGTTTTCTCTATTTTGTTTTCTCTTTTCTCTTTTTTGCAGTCTGTTTGTGATTTAGTTCTAAGACCAAATCAATTTCAAAATTTATAAAAATAATTGTGTGAACTAAATGGACTTATCCAAATCCACACAACAATTTTCAGAACTATTGAACATATATTTATTATATAATAAATATAGATCCAATTCAAATATTTATTGGATTAAATTCGAAGGCCCAAAATAATTGTTTTCTAAGATTCCAAAAATATTTGTTTGAAATTTATCCCTTGCCAATATTTCCAGAGATTCATAGGAACATTTTCTTGGACTTATTTGAAGCAATTTTTATCTTGGTCATTTTCAAAAATGATTTCTGAGGCTTTCACATGTCCCCACTTCCAATTTCTTGAAAATAACAGGATGCATGATGCTCACTGATGCAACTATCTACAAGCAATTCTAGGGCTGTGACAACTCACCCCCACTAAAACAAGAATCTCGTCCCGAGATTCTAGACGTGAGGTAAGAAGACAGAGGGGACACAAAACTAACACTATCTTCTCGATCCAATTGGTCTTCTCAAAGATGTTGATTCATTGCATCATATTGATCTTGACATCTTTGCTTTCGAGATCTTCACCCAACACGACAAGGGAAAGAGAGGGAAGCTCTATAGGGTTCGATCTTCATGAAGATCAAGCAAATGATGATCAACTCACGGAATGCGATGTTGAACATATCTTGAGCTGAGACATAAAGAACATATCAGAATCAATGAAAAGAAGCAGATGACAAGGGTTCAATTTGGTAGGCAACAAACCCACGCTGGAGTAGGATGGTGTATGGTTTCAAGGTAGCGAGGAGATTGATTGCCACGATTCCACAACGGGGCACCTTAGGGGAGGTGACTCATAAAATTATTACCTTAAGTGGCAAAAAGAATTACTTTTGGTTCTGAGATCATTGAAACTCCTTATACCAGCCTAAGGCAATCACAACAATCGTTTGGTGGAGTACTAAGGGATGGTATACTCGGACTAGAATGGATGATGTGGACTACCTTCTTGAAGACAATGCAAGGGATGATTTTTCTTATCATCGGGAATGGATGGGACCCATGGTAGGATGGCACAATAGCGGTGCAAGCTGGGAACAAAATGCAAATGTTGGAAATGATTCTGGTAACTGGGGAAGAACTCAATAGTCAAGAGTGTTTCCAACGTTCCAATGGTTATAGAGTCATCGAAGAAACTAAGAGCACAAGGATCCCTAAGGAACAACTCCTAGAATAAGTTGCACTAAATCCTAATGGAGAAGATGGTCAAATAGCTCAATCAAGTTACTACAATGATAGACCTACCGGCTAGGTGTGTCGGCCAGAACATCAGCCTTGTCGGGACCTACATCATAGATCTTGGAAAAGTTCCAACCATCATATCTACCTGAGATTCAGATCTGGTTGGTAACAGGATATTCCAGACTCATCAAGTCTAGAAAGAAAATGAAAGTTTGCAACACAAATCAATGAGATGACGTTGCGAGATTCTTGGGAAATGAACTATGGTAGCATGATCCAAAACATGAGCTGGTTCTGCTAAACACATGTGAACACGCTGTCCCAGACAAGCATGACCACATAGTAGTCTTACAATGAAACACTACCGAGTTCAGGTTGGTTACCATCATCGAGGATAACGAAGTCCTAACATAAGTAATGATTCTTAAGAAGGAACTTCTTCTCCTTGAACAAATCAATCAATGGCTTTGTGTGCTAGGAATACATATGGAATGGAGATGTTCAGTCTATCAAACCATAGAATACTTTGCACATGTGTGACTGACTTGGGATGATTCCAAAGGAAGCAAAAACAAACTTTCTCTAATTCACGGCGGCAACTTACATCAGATACACGTGAATTAGAGGAAGTCACTTCTCTCATCCAAACATATACCTCAGGGACGGAACTCGAAGGCATTGTTTACAAAGTTTCCAACACTAGCTTAATGTTTAACACGAATCATGGGGGAGACAAGATGCTGCTGATGGGCTCAACAACAACTCATCGAAATTTCCATATCACTGGACTTCCACCATTATGTGAACATGGTGATAGTATTGGTCAGACCAAAAGATGTAATGGTGTATGCTCGAGGAATCAACCACGAGTAAGACAACATTACGAATATCGTTGGTTCTAACTTGATTTGACGATAGCCCACACTCAAATCAAGGTTTGGACAAGACAATAGGTTCAACAACTGATCATGGGGATCAGTTGCTGAAGATATCATCTTTCTTCAACACACACAAACACAAGGATATCCCTTTGGAACGAACTAAGTTAGGCAAGCTTTTATCTTCCAACTCTCCAAGTTGTTGTTTAGCTTAACTGACTAGCGCAGGTGTATCCAACACGGATCCTTGGAGAAGGAGTGGTTTACAAGAAACCAACTTGATCACGAACTCAACATAGCGGTCAGGTGACAACCTGGTAACACTTCCGAGAAGATATTCGGAAATTCACGTACCACCGATATGTTACTAAGCTCGAGATCAATCTTGCTTTGCGAGGCAAGACGATGTGACCAATAGAGCAAGTGTTTGACACAATCCTAACTCATTGATCGAATAGTGCTCCGGAAATAAGGACTAGGTAGCACGATCAATCTTAGAATGATGATTCAATAACCAACACGCTAAGAGTGAGAATATTGTCCATTAACTACCAAGCAACAGAGTTGCTAGGAGTATTGATTTCACACATCACGACTCACTTATCAGCATTCCGGTTACAATAACACGGGAGCCGAGGAATGAACAATGATGGCAAGAAGTATCACTGCGTCAAAAATTCATAAGAGATGGTGCAATTCCTATGATATTCTTGACATAAAGATGGTAACACTTCAAGGTAGAACAGAGCAAAAACTGGATTGGCATTTTGATCTGCGGAATATAATTGCTTTGACCCAATCCTAGATATGGATGAGGTTCTGGAGTTTGTTTCCTCCTAGTCATTCTGGAGTAGAATGGCTTGACGGACCACAAGAATAATAGACTTTGATGAACGAACGCAATGATATACCCTCGACTATCAATTGATAGACGAAGGTCAGAAACAACTAAGGAGGGACAACTCAAGGAACATATATCTTTCTGAGTTGTGGATGCTTAGATTAGTATGTCGAGCAAAGCTCAACATTTCTTCCGGATAGCCCATGCAGAAAGGTAGAACTGGCAGATTCACAGTGTAGAATGGAGAACTCATCAAGAGCACTCTTGTTGTGATCTTCTGGTTCAAAGAACTTCTTCCATAAGCGGTTCGTAGTGTTTGGAAGAAGGAACTACCACGGACCTCGAGGACTAATGCAAAAGTTACTAATATCCTAAAGGAACTAGCAACACTATCGACATGAGGTGAGTAGGGTGAATCTCGGGTTCAAAACCCAGGAGTAGAATGCCTACTACTAAATGGCATCACGGGATGCTTTCGAGAATGGTGGCCAGAATCATCACACCGGAACACAAAACATGGCTAGATTACTAGGTGACTCCCTAAAACACCTAGGGTCACAATAATAGCTCTAACATATACGCCGAGGCAACGGAGTACCTCACAGACCGTGTAGTGTGCTTAATTTGACCCAAAAGGACATCGGGAACGGAAAGAAAGGGTTTGCAAATGCATCAGACTATGTAGAGACCTGGGATGACTCGGACAGCATAACGGCTGTAAATGCTCGAAAAGATTTGAGACATCCTGCAAAAATGGTGGCATAACCACTCAACCTCACAATATTAAGGTTCTGAGGCCAGTTATGAACATATGGTAGTAGTAGGAACTGAACTGAGGCTTGAACTCAACAATCCTAGGCAACTACGGTTTAGTAACACGTCATCCTGAGAGATAGAAGAGAAGCCTAGTTCTTAACCCCGTAGAAAAGATAAGATGACTCAGATCAAAAGGTCATGAGGATAAGGAGTAAAAAGAGCCTTACGTTCCCATCCACAATCAATTCCCTTAGATAACTAAAGCATTTCTAGACACGACTTCGACCATATGGCTTTGTAATCCTACAGGCGCTCAGGCTCTGATACCAAAGCTGTCAGGACCCCGATCCTAAGTCACACCCATCTAGCATGTAACACATCATATCACTTTGTGGCCTCACGCACGGTATTCCCACGGGTGCTACCTTACCTGGCCCGGGACTGTTTGCGCCTTTTGGCTCACGTATATGATAGTGTCGCTAGCATCCATATGACCGAGAACCCGGGCCGACATGGCTAGTCATGAACCCAAAGCAGCACTAACCCATGGGGACAGGCATACATGAATCAACTTCGAGCATGTCGGTCAACAGCGTGTGAATCCGGGCTGTAGCACTGGGCTAACAGTACTCCGGTAACCCGGGCTGTAGCAGGCTAGGCAGGACTCCAGATGTCACTGCGTGACATTTCCCTGAAGGGACAGACACAGGAACAAAGTGAAACACATGCCGGCCAGTCAAGTGTCCTGAGCAGTAGTGTTGGGCTAGCAGGACTCCGGTGAACCGGGCTGTAGCGGACTACTATGGCTCATGGAAGCACAAGACTACATTTCCCCATAAGAGAGGCTACCAAGGATAAACCACTAGGTTGTCGGATCCCACACATACCAAGCATTTCAATCATACACACAATATGCTCGATATGTGCAAATACAACATGGCATCACAACATAACTCTACGACTCAAAGTAATTATTCATTAGGCTCCGAGGAGCGAGATATTACAAACATGGGTCTCATGACCCAACATACAGAGCATACAAGCAACAAGCACATGCGGAAGCTTAACTTGTCTGAGTACACACAACTACAAATGAAGAAGGCTCAGAAGCCTGACTATCTACAAGACCCTCCCAAGGGTACAAGATCGTAGCTGAGGTAACAAGCTGAACATCGAAGCCCACGTGGAACTACTAGTGAGACTGAAGTCTCTCTGCAAAACATAAAATAAGCAAACATGATTACAAATGTACGCAGCAAGACTTACATCAGAACTAACTACATATGCACCAGTATCAATAAAGAGGGTGGTGGAGTTTAACTGCAGCAAGCCAGCTTTGACTCAATGGCTAACCTAAACTACGACTGCAAGTAACTCTTTTGAGGTGGCGCACACGAGTCCACAAATTCACCATACCAATACACCACTATGGATCCGCTCCCGTCTCCCTGCGAGAACGCCATCCGTAGCACTCACACTTATCTTGCGCATTTTAGAGTATCCACTTTCACTTGTCTATGAACTATGCAAGGGGTCCAAGTTTCCATATCCGAGGAATCCGACTATTCGAATAGATAATGATAACCTTGCAGGGGTGTACTTCTTCACACACGCTCTCGCCACTTAACGCCCTGTACACGTCATGTACCTCGGCAACCTTCAAGCAGAAACCGGGCGACGGAGTCGGCCAGGACCTGACTAACCAACAAGTCTCTTGTCCAGGTTTATCGCCTATTCGGATTCCATCCGCAAGGAGATCCGGCCGGGGTGTCGCTCACGGCCCCAAACGATGTGTGCAGGGTTCCCAAGCCCACCTCGACGGGTGGATCTACGCTTGGTACACCATGCCACGGTGCCTAGTCTGTCCCAAGCCCACCTGTACCGGGTACCACATGGTAGACTACTAACACTACCTACAAACACCAGAAACTAGTTGCAACTCCTGGACAAAGATCAAGTTGATTAATAAGTCGAGAGAGCTTGGAGTGCCCGGAGCCCAATGTGTGGTAGTAACTGTTCATGGATCACAAACACAAAACTCAGTTCCTGAGGATGGTTTCAATGAGACAACCCACCATGTACTCCTACATGGCCTCTCACCGCTACCTTTACCAAATCGTGTTCACACACATAGCTCTCAATGATAGGACATGTTCACCACATTCCAATTCATCCCCGATGAATCAGATCCGACTCAACTCTAAGCAGTAGCAGGCA
Source organism: Triticum monococcum (assembly GCA_034509565.1). NCBI lineage: Eukaryota > Viridiplantae > Streptophyta > Magnoliopsida > Poales > Poaceae > Triticum > Triticum monococcum. The sequence continues at coordinate 346,600,507 of CM067847.1, forward strand.
TGACAACAAGCATGAATGAGTAGGCACATCAGGGCTCAAACAACTCCTACTCATGCTAGTGGGTTTCATCTATTTACTGTGGCAATGACAGGTCATGCAGAGGAAAGGGGTTCAACTACCGCAGCATGTAACAGTTGAAACGTTGTTGTCCTAATGCAGTAAAAGAGAGCAGGGGCGAGAGAGTGGGATTATATCGCAATGAACAAGGGGGGTTTTGCTTGCCTGTCACTCCTGAAGATAGTATAGTTCTTCATCAGTGTCATCGATCTCATCATCGGAATACGCCTACCGAGAGGGGACGAATACCGGCAACAGAGAGGGAGAGCACAATCAATGCAATGCAACAATATGATGCATGATCATGACATGGCAATATGCTGTGATTTGGGCTAATGCAACCTAAAGTCATATTAATTGAAGTGGAATTCAAACTATATCAAATTCCAACTCTAAATCTATTATGAAAATTTGCCCTAATCGTGTTTCATCCTAAACAGTGAGGTTAACTTGCTCAAGCATGCATGAAAATGGTACAGATGGATTCCTTGAATTTTTCTGATAATTTTTCACATATAATTTGTTTGATTTGGAGTTATAGTTGAATTACTATGAATTTTTGAAGTTGGGGGTATTTTCTAAAATTTATAAATCATTTCTGATTTATTTTAATTCCAGAAAAAGATTTATGATGTCAGAGTGACATCAGCACCACGTCAGCAAGTCAACTGGTCGGTCCAGGTCAAACCTGACCAGCGGGGCCCGCTGGTCAGTGACACGGGGGCAGCTAGAGAGGCAGACATGTGGGGTCGGGTCAACGGCCACATCAGCATAGTCAAAACTGATATGTGGGCCCACTAGAATTAGATTAAACTTAATCTTATTTAGTTAGCTGGTCAGTTAGGCGGTGGGGCCTGGATGTCTGTGAGAGTTTGGTTAATTAACGGGGTCATTAACTGCTAATGACGGTGCCACGTCATCATCGCCGGCGTTATAACCACCGGTGTAAACAGAGCACAGCGAGGCTGCTCTTCCGGCCAACTCCGGCGACGAGAGGTCGCGCAGCCGGGCGGGTTGGAAGCGGCGCAACGAGGCACGTCCGTTGGTGGCCTTGGGCGGCGCAGGGGTGGCGTGCAACAGCGGAGACGATGAGTTGGCGGTGGCCGGAGCTCGGTCGTGTACGGGCGGGGTGCTAGGGTGCGTCTCCGGACAATTTGGTGGGTGGAGCGGGATCCTAGGAGCACGCTGAGCTCAGGGGTGTTCTCGGACGCGTCGTGCGTGAGCTCTAGTCACTGCGACCTCATGGCCGGCGGCTAGAAGCTCGCGGTCATGGTGGGAGAGGCAGCTAGGGCATGGAAACGGAGGGGATGAGCAAGGGGGAGGAGAAGGAGCTCACAGGGATGCGGCAGGGTAGGTCAGCGGCCTCGCGGATGCGTCGGAGATGGCGAATCGACGGCGGTGAGCTTCGGCACCCGAGGAGGAAGATGACGGTGGTGATGGCATTGCAGGGGGTTCGGCGATGCGCGGTTCGACGAAGAGGAAGAATAGGTCACGGCGGAGCTTCTGGCCACTTCGCGGGGCGTGGGGGGAAGGTGTGGCCGCGAGGCTCACGGCGGCGAGCTCGCATGGCTCTCGGCCATGGCGATGAGAAGGCGGGGAGAGGGAGAGAGAAGGCAGAGGAAGAGGGGAATGGCAGAGGGGGGCCGAGGCCATCTCGCTAGCGCTTCGGGTAGGCTCGAGGAGGGGAAACAGGTAGGGAGGAGGTGGCGCCTGATGCGTGTGCTGTGGGCATGCATCTGCTTCTCCTCCTGGCATGGGAAGAAGACAGTGCTGCCACTATGGCCTGGGCTGCTACAGTGTTGGGCTGCCAGGTCAGTCCTTCTCTCTCTTCTGTTTTCTCTATTTTGTTTTCTCTTTTCTAGTTTTTTTTTGCAGTCTGTTTGTGATTTAATTCTAAGACCAAATCAATTTCAAAATTTATAAAAATAATTGTGTGAACTAAATGGACTTATCCAAATCCACACAACAATTTTCAGAACTATTGAACATATATTTATTATGTAATAAATATAGATCCAATTCAAATATTTATTGGATTAAATTCAAAGGCCCAAAATAATTGTTTTCTGAGATTCCAAAAATATTGGTTTGAAATTTATCCCTTGCCAATATTTCCAGAGATTCACAGGAACATTTTCTTAGACTTATTTGAAGCAATTTTTATCTTGGTCATTTTCAAAAATGATTTCTGAGGCTTTCACATGTCCCCACTTCCAGTTTCTTGAAAATAACAGGATGCATGATGCTCACTGATGCAACTATCTGCAAGCAATTCTAGGGCTGTGACAATAATTCATTATTACCTCCAACTTGGAGAAGAATTTGAGAGTAACTCCGGGAAAATTAGAAGAGTCAGGTAAGATCCTGGTGTCGGTGTCAAAACCGTCGGATCTCGGGTAGGGGGTCCCGAACTGTGCGTCTAGGCCGGATGGTAACAGGAGGCATGGAACACGATGTTTTACCCAGGTTTGGGCCCTCTTGATGGAGGTAAAACCCTACGTCCTGCTTGATTAATATTGACGATATGGGTAGTACAAGAGTAGATCTACCACGAGATCAAGGAGGCTAAACCCTAGAAGCTAGCCTATGGTATGATTGTTTTATATGGAGTTGATTGCGTACGGACTACAACCCTCCGGTTTATATAGACACCGGATAGGGTTAGGGTTACATAGAGTCGGTTACAATGGTAGGAGATCTTGAATATCCGCATCGCCAAGCTTGCCTTCCACGCCAAGGAAAGTCCCATCCGGACACGGGACAAAGTCTTCAATCTTGTATCTTCATAGTCCTGGAGTCCGGCTGAAGGTATAGTCCGGCTACCCGAACACCCCCTAATCCAGGACTCCCTCAGTAGCCCTTGAACCAGGCTTCAATGACGACGAGTCCCGCGCGCAAATTGTCTTCGGCATTGCAAGGCGGGTTCCTCCTCTAAGTCCTTCATAGAAGATTGTAAACACGAAGAGTAGTGTCCGGCTCTGCAAAATAAGCTTCCACATATTGCCATAGAGAGAATAATATTAACACAAATCAAATCTGCTGACGTATTCCGCAGTGCATCATCACACTACGGCCAAGTCCTTTACTTGAATCGTTTTCACTTTTCCACCTCCGCGTGTTTTGCGAGGCGGTTTCCTTGGCACGTCTTGTCAAAGCAGAGATCATGCACCCCCCTTTTACGGGATTCTATCAATACGGACGTGGGTAACCCAATCGTGCCACTTATCACGGCGCTTGGGAGGCAAGCGATTTTTACTAGGCAGGTGGGGACGCACAACTGCACCCGCCCATATAAGGGGATAAGGATCCACCTTTTTACCTACGCCTTCTTCCTCCTTTGCCTGTCCACTCCTGCACACCCGAGCTCCATCGCCCAAGCCCGCACTTCCCACCTCAACCTTCTCCAGCAATGTCCGGAGCGGGATACAAGTGGATGGTCTCCTCCGCCACGGAGGGCCAAGTCAAGAAGCTAAGGAAGGCCGGATACCTGTCCAAGGACATCGCGCACCGGCTTCCTGAAAAGGGGCAGCTTCTCCCCACCCCAAGGCCCCATGAGAGGGTAGTATTTCTCCCCCACTTCCTCTGCGGGCTGGGTTTTCCACTACACCCATTTGTCCGGGGGCTCATGTTCTACTACGCCCTGGATTTCCACGATCTGGCCCCGAACTTCATCCTCAACATCTCGGCGTTTATCGTCGTGTGCGAGGCTTTTCTCCGCGTCCGCCCTCATTTCGGCCTCTGGCTCAAGACCTTCAACGTCAAGCCCAAGGTGGTGCGCGGCAGCCAGGCTGAGTGCGGAGGCGCCATGGCGGGCAAGATGGCCAACGTCCTATGGTTCGAGGGCTCTTTTGTGGAGACCCTAATGGGATGGCAATCCGGGTGGTTTTACATCACCGAGCCGTGCGATCCGAAATGGACCGCAGCCCCCGAGTTCCGATCCGGACCCCCCACGCGGCTTGTGTCCTGGAAAGGGACGGGCCTATCATGGGGTGACGAAAAAGAGGTGACCGGATTGTAAACATGCATCCAGTCCCTGGTGAACAAGCCAATCCGGCTTGTTAATGTAATCCAGGTTATGCTCGTCCGCCAGATCCTCCCGTGCCAACAATGGGATTTTAACCTGTGGGAGTTCGACCCACGCAGCATCAAACCCTCAGCAGGCTCTTCTACACGACGTACGAAGACGCCTGGAAGATGCTATTCAAGGGCGCCGAGGCTCCCGCATCCGCTTCCGAGGACCGCGGATACAGCTCGCAGCATCATGCTAGCGAGGTAAGCCATCTACACCTTTTAGAGGATGTTAAGCTTTTTTCATAGTTTGACTCTATGCGGGATCTAAACTCCCTTACCTTTGACAGGCTTGGCGGGGGATGTCCAGACCGATTAACTGTCTGGCTCCGCTGCCCGAAGACCCAGCTCCAGCTCTACTAGTGAAGCTGCTGGCTCCGGCGCCTTATGTGGTGCCGGAGAAGAAGGCCAAGAAGAAGAAGACCATGGGGACTCGAAAGAGTACCCGCAACATGGTAGTGTCGGACTCGTCATCTGACGAGTCCGAGACGCCCTCCTCCCGTGAAAACGAGGAGGAGGAAGAAGAAAACTCCCCCCCCCCCAGCGGAGGGAGGAGAGAAGAGGAAGGCCGCCCCAACGGGGGAGGCCGAGGGGTCTAGGAAAAGGAAGACTCCTCCGCCGGACTACGCCCTCGACGACGAAGAGGGCGAAGAGGAGTGGCCAAACAGGGCCAAGCGTCCGGCGAAATCGTAAGTTCGGATATCAGAGTAACTCATGATGTTCCTTTGTTGCACAGCTTTCCCTAATGTCGAATGTAATTATGCAGTCCGCCCCGGGCCGAAGTCGACGAATCGTTGGGCGGTTCCCTGGACTCATCGGACGTGAACTCAGTTCCGCCCGCTGTCTCCCCCCGCACTGCGGACGACGCCGAAGTGGCGTCGCGACAAGCCCCAGGGCAGGAGGAGGTGGTCCCGGAGGAGCCGCAAGGCAACCTCCCGGACTCCAGGAGTGAAGGGGATAAGGCTCCCCAGGGCTCCAAGTCCGGCTTTGTGCCGGACACCGCGCCAGAATCGGTTCCAGACTGCGGTAGGCGAACTCCTACCAAGCGGAGCAAGCCTTCTAAGCCGGCGGCCTCCGTCCAACCGGAGGTGCTGGACAATCTGGTGGAGGTGCTTGACGACGCATCCATCGACGAGGGGCACCGTACTATTATGAGTACGGTGATCCAGAAGGTTCAGTCTACCAAAAGCGGACTGACTGAAGCTTGCGCTAGCCTTCTAACAGGCTTCGAGGTAAGTAAAAATATGTAAAAGATTACCACATAGACAGTAGCCCCTGATGCTCTGTTTGGCGTTCGGAAAGAAAAGCCGAATAGAGGATCTATTAAATTTCGCAGGAGTCTAAAAAAAGAGTATCCAGTAGGCTTCGCTGCTATCCACCGCCGCACTGACTGCGGAGGTGGGTGTCCTGAAGCAGGACCTCGAGCGGACCGAGTAGGAGCTCAGCCTTGCCAAGCAGCAGCTCGAGGAGAAAGAAGGTAAGAAATACCTTACAGAAAAAGTGCCTATAAAAAGGCTTGATTGCAAAAAGAATAACAGGATTGTACTGCTTATTGTAGGGGCCACGACTGAGGTGGCGACCCTTAAGCAGGCGCTGTCTGAGGCCGAAAAGAAAACGGCCATGGAGCGCTCCGAGCGAGATAGATTTGGGGCTCAGGTCGGCGAGGTGCAGCAAGAGCTTCAGGCTCTCATGAAAAAACATGAGAGGTTGGAGCTTGAGTCGAAGGCGCAAGCCTCCGAGCTTGCGACGGCCCTAGAGGCTACCAAGTCTGCCAAGGACGAAGCCCAAAAGGCCCTCCAAGAGTTGGAGGAGATGAGGAAGATAGCAGTGGGTAAGGCATTCTTTATGCAAAGCAGAAATATAAAAGTGAACTACTTGTTACTTACCTGAATCCGGAGCTCTCCAGGGGCATTCGCAGATCTTCCCCGCAGCGTATCTGACGCCGCCGCATTCTACCGAGCTGAAGAGGGTAGCTCGACGGAGAAGGTGTTCTGGTCTCAGTATTCTGAGGCCGGACACCCTGTGCCCTTGAGCGACCAGCTGAAACAGCTGGTCGAGCTCCACAAGGCGGCCGAACAGGCCATGAAGGGCTTCATAGTTCGGCTGTGGCCCGGAGAGGCCCTGCCTGGGAGCTATTTCGGGCTGGTGCGGCGGCTGCTGGAGGCCTGTCTGAGGCTCGAGGTCATCAAGCGCTCCGTCTGCATCGAAGGTGCCCGTCGGGCCCTTGCCCATGCAAAGGTGCACTAGGGTAAGCTGGACGGTGAGAAGCTTGTGAAGTACGGGCCGCCGCCGGGGAAGGAGCATCGCAAGCCCGAGAACTACTACAAGGATGTTCTTGCAGGTGCCCGCCTTGTGGTTGATGAATGTACCAAGGATGTGACTTTTGAATGAACTCGCTCGTGTTTATCCTGTGCGCTGAAAACTTGTTCATATGCGCTAAGCAATGCTTATTGAATTTAAAATATTACTTTCTGTGCGGCCATTTATCAAAAAATGAGAGATGGCCAGTCGTCGGCTTCTGCCCCCATGCCACAAGTGCTGGGGTGTTCGGGATAAACCTGAGTGCTCTTTTTCCCATAGTTGGGTCCTTTGAGGGAGGCGCTCAGCACAACGAACCAGGCAATCGGACTATAATGCTTGAACACTCTCACTTAGCCATAGAACTCTATAATTTTAAATTTTGGCGAAGCCCCTAGTTCGGAAGACCGAGTTCGGGGTGCTATCCATGCCTTGGCCGGACAAAGCCAGCTCCTCGCTCAAAGAGGCATAAGCCTTTAGGGACTCAAAAAACCTATCAAACTGTCGGTGTTCTAGGAACGGGGGTCCCCAGACTTGCCTGCCTGCGGCCTGCGGCGTGGCTCAAGTGGGGGCCCAGCACGGCCCATCTTCATCAACACGAGGCTCAAGACCCTCGCGAGGCGGACGACACGGCGCATCCTCAGGCACAGCCTCGTTAGGCTGGCTCGCGAGGAGGCGGAGAGTTCAAGGCGGGGTATCTCGCGAGGTGCCCATGACGCAAGCCATGACGACACGGGGCACCAGGCGGGTGCCAGCGCGCGCAGCGTCCTTCTTTCCTCTCTGGTGCAAAGGGGGCAAGCGTATCAGCGGAGTACCGAGGCATCAGGTAAAGGTTGCCACTTCGGTGCAACGAGAATAAGGCCAGGAGGACTATGAGACGGAGGTTACCATGGAGCCTAGCGCGGTGTCATCACCAGAGCCTTTGGCAGGCGAAGACTACTTTTGTCAGGATAGATGTACTCATTGTCCCCCTTCAAATTAGCCCGCCATTGTTGGATCCCTTCCCGCTCAATATTTGGGGAGAGGACCAGGGCCTCTATAAATAGGACTAGCCACCCACATAGCAAAGGGGGGGGGGGTCAGTTGGTTCATTTGGTTCACAAGTAGAGAGAGAGAGAGAGAAAGAGGGTGACTGAACCCTTCATAGCAGTTCATCACCACAGCCTAGAACAGACCCTCGCGAGGCTGTTCTTCCTTGTATTGTCCATCCTCACCAGCCCCAGGAGGCAATCCATCCACCACACACTGGAGTAGGGTATTACACCACATCGGTGGCCCGAACCAGTATAAATCTTGTGTCTTTCGTGCAGTTCTTTTAGTAGTTTAGATCCCATCGAGACGGAGAGGTTGAAGGTGAGATTTCCGCGCGCACCCTAGTGTTCGAACCTTAAGGGTCTGCCGGAACCCGAAATCCGACATTTGGCGCGCTAGGTAGGGGTGCGCCGGAATTTGTCTTCCACCGCTCCGCTCTCCTCCGACCGTCGCGTCCATGTCTGACGCCCGTCGAGCGCCGGGCCACGATCGCTTCTCGTGTCGCCCAGATGGCCCCCGTCGGTGGGCGTCCTCGTCGTTCCCCGTCGCCCGCTGTCAACGCCGCCACCGGCCCGGCGTGGGGCGAGCAGCAGGCATCGTCTCAGCACCCGTCCGTGCGGCAAGACGGCCGCACCGCCACTCCGTCACTCGCACCAGCTGGCTCTTCATCCCGCGTGCTCCGTGCACCCTTGGAGGCTCGAGCTGCACTCCTCGCGGCAAACGAGCTCCTGCGTTACCGTCCCGCCGACGACGTCTACGAAGAATGGCTCGACCGCGTCGCCGAGCTTGTCCGCGCCACAGGGGGCTCTTTTTCACCGTCCGTCCCTCTGCGCCGCACTCCGCCCCGCGCGGGCAACGAAGCTCCGGAGGCGCACCAGCCACCTCCTCTCCAAGAAGATGCCGTGGCTCCAAGGCGACTGGCCCCTGGGCGGAACCCGCTCCGCCAGGCGCCATCGCAACAAGAGCGAAGCTGCCAAGAAGTCCCTTGCCCGCAGGGGGCTGCCCGGGCGCTCCCTGCTCCGGCACGCGGCGACCCTGCTCCAGCTCCGGCACGTCAAGACCCCGCCCAGCTCCTAGCTGCAGCGCGCGGGGACCCTCAAGACCAAGCTCTCCACCAAACGAGGCCTTTCGTGGCCACCGCGGGCTGCCACGCCTACACCACTAAGCTGCGCAGCGTCGCGTGGCCCGGCAAGTTCAAGCCCGACCTGCCTCCTCGCTACGACGGCACAACTGACCCCGCGGAATTCCTCCAGTTCTATGAGCTGGGCATCGAGGCTGCCGGCGGGGATGAAAAGGTCATGGCGAAATGGTTCCCCATGGCGCTGAAGGAAGGGGCGCGAAACTGGCTCCTGAATCTGGCTCCAGGCACGATCTCCTCGTGGGCCCAGATGAGCGCCCGCTTCATTGCCAACTTCCAAGGTACTCGCGACCGGCCGCCTGCCGTGAGCGACATGCGCCGCATCAAGTAACAACCCGGAGAGGCCCTGCAAAAGTACATCCAGCACTTCAACAGCGCGCGCCTCAAGATCCCCAGGGTGTCGGAGGAGGCCATCATCTCCGCCTTCTCTGATGGCGTGCGTGACATCAAGATGAAGGAGGAAGTGGCGATGCACGAAGACCTCTGCATCTCCCTGGAGCTGTTCAACTTGGCGAACAAGTGCGCCAGGGCTGAGGAAGGACGTCTCTCCCTCCTCGAGTTGCCTGACGCGGACCCAGAAGAGAAGAAGCCCGAGGCCAAGGACGTGAAGCGCAAGGGGGCTGCCGTGCTCGCAGCCGAACCGGACAGCAAGCGGGGCAAGGATCTGCCCGAACCCTCGAGAGGCAGCCGATACTGTGTGTACCATGACCTCCACACCCACAACACCAATGAATGTCAAGAGCTCCGCGTCGTGCGAGAAGGAAGGATCGGCCGTCGCCCTGACCGTGCTGACCGGGGCTATGGCCGAGGAGGAGGAAGAAACCCAGGGCGCTGGGAACACCGCGGCCCGCACCAGGGATGGCGCGACCAGCCTCACGAGGACCGCTGGCGGGACCTGCCTCGTGAGGGTGATTGGAAAGACCAGCCTCATGAGGACCGCCCTCATGGCAACACAGGCCTACCTCCGCTGCCGCCTCCACCAAGAAGGAACGAAGACCGCCATCAAGACAAGGGGGCTGGGGGCTTCCAGGAGCCGCGCGCGATCGCCTGCATCCTGGGCGGAGCTCAAGCCCCAGCCTCCCAGCGCATCTTCAAGCAGTTTGCCCGCGAAGTGAATGCAGTTCTCCCCAAGCTCGAAGCAACGCGCCCCCTCAGGTGGTCGGCGTGCCCCATCACGTTCAGCTCGGCAGACCAGCTCAAGTGCGCGGCCACTACAGGAGTCCTCCCGATGCTCTGCTCCCCAGTCATCAGCAACGTGCAGGTCACCAAGACCCTCATCGATGGTGGGGCAGGGCTCAGCGTCCTGTCCGTGGAAACATTCAACAAACTCCAAGTGCCCTATGACCAGCTTCAGCCAACCAGGCCTTTCTCCGAGATCACCGACGGTTCCACAGTCCCGATCGGGCAGGTTCGCCTCCCTGTCACCTTCGGGGCCCGCAGCAACTACCGCACCGAGCTCATCGACTTCGACGTCGCCCACATCCGCCTGCCGTACAATGCCAACCTCGGGTACCCAGCGCTGGCCAAGTTCATGGCCGTGACCCACCACGGCTACAACGTCCTCAAGATGCCAGGAAGTGGCGGCGTCATCTCGGTGCCCTATGAAGAGAGAGATGTAGTGTGTTCCCTGGAGCGAGCCTTTCAGGCCGCGTCGCTAGAAGACCCAGATCGCGGAAGCAGGAGGCTTCCTGAGACCACCCCCAAGAAGAAGAAGACGTCGTCAGGCTCAGCCCATTAGGAGGCAGGCCCCTCAGGGTCCGTGCCCCCTCAGGAGGGCCCTCCATCCATCGCATAGGAAGGCGCGCCCGGCGCCCTCCTCATGCAGGGCTCGGGGGCTCTCACCTGGAGGGCCACCGACCTAGCCAGGGTCACGAGGGAGGCGCTTGGGCACCGTGTGGAGGCGTGCTTCGCAGCATGTTTCCCTCGAGAGGGTACCAGGCGAGGAAGATCAGACCAGCAAGAGTTCGTTGACGAGGCCATTCAAGAGCTACAGGAGACAAGGATCATGAGAGGTTGCCGCCGCTTGCCAGCCGTGGCCCCACATCCAGACGAGGATGGTGGGCTGCGCGTCTGCGTCGATGTACCAGAGCTCAATCAAATCGCCACAACAGAGCACCTCTGGCCCTCGCAAGTGGGGCGCTGCGGAGGTCCACCCCACAGCTATGTCCGCATGCCTTACGGCCTGCCGAGCAAGCTGTGGCGTACCAGCGCCTCATGAGGGGCATTGTGGAGGCTCAGGAAGACAGGCGTTCTGCGGCTCTGGTGGAGGTGGAGACAGCTCGCGAGGAATCACCAGTGCCTCCGGAGCCTCCCGAGGCCCCGGGGCTGGGGGCTCGTGAGGATCGGCTTCTGCAGCCCGTCAAGTCTGCTGCACCGACACCACTACGCCGACGACATCCTCAGGTGACATCTTTCAAGTTCCGTTCTCAGCTAGGAGCACCCTCCCAGGGTTGCCTCACTCCCAGGCCACGTGGGTCCGTCCCCGCGGCATGTATCTGCATTTACCTTTCCGTCGTTAGTTTGCCTTGTTGGGGGCGCCCCTCGGGCTGCATCATCCCCAAGCCATTCGGGCCAGACCAAGCGGCATGTATCCCCCTAGTGTTTATTTCCAACTATGCATTGCCTATCACGCTTAGCTGCATGGAGCCTGTCCGCAGCATCTTCTCTTCCCATGTCGACTACTTGCACGTTAAAGGGTGGGTGCCTAAGCATCGCGACTCAGGGCTCTTACTGGCTCTCCAGCCCTCACCCTCTGGTCTTGTCCATGGCATCGCGACCTGGCATACCAGCAACGGCTGAGACAAGCTCGAGGGCCGGGACCCGAGGACGTAGAGTACCGGCATCTAACCAAATTTTGCAGGGACACATCTCAAGATACGGCCCAGAGCCGGGTGCAACCCGCCCAGAGGTAGGGCCTCGGGAGTCACGCGCTGGCTCACGGGTGCCCAGATACGCCTCGCCTACCTCAACCAGCAAGCTCTTGAGTGACTAACGATCAACTAATGGCCGCCGTGGCAACACCATCTTCCTTCTGTGATGACCCTGCAGGATCCCTGGAGGGAACCGCGCAAGCCAAGGCCCTCACGAGGTTTCCTTCGCCCTCGCCTGCGCGAACCGCTTGCACGTTAAAGGGGGGGTGCCTGAGCATCGCGACTCAGGGATTTTACTGGCTCTCCAGCCCTCACCCTCTGGCCTTGTCCATGGAATCGCGACCTGGCATACCAGCGACGGCTGAGACAAGCTCAAGGGCCGGGACCCGAGGACGTAGAGTACCGGCATCTAACCAAATTTTGCAGGGACACATCTCAAGATACGGCCCAGAGCCGGGCGCAACCCGCCCAGAGGTAGGGCCTTGGGAGTCCCGTGCTGGCTCACGGGTGCCCAGATATGCCTCGCCTACCTCAACCAGCAAGCTCTTGAGTGACTAACGATCAACTAATGGCCGTCGTGGCAACACCATCTTCCTTCTGTGATGACCCTGCAGGATCCCTGGAGGGAACCGCGCAAGCCAAGGCCCTCACGAGGTTTCCTTCGCCCTCGCCCGCGCGAACCGCTTGCACGTTAAAGGGGGGGGTTCCTAAGCATCGCGACTCAGGGCTCTTACTGGCTCTCCAGCCCTCACCCTCTGGCCTTGTCCATGGCATCGTGACCTGGCATACCAGCGATGGCTGAGACAAGCTCAAGGGCCGGGACCCGAGGACGTAGAGCAGAAAGGGGAGCAGAGGCGGGGAAGAAGGGGTCTCACGAGGACCTTGCCGAGCGTTTCCGCTCCTATCCACACACGGACCTAACAACGCACCTGGAACGGCCCCTGATCCTCAAGATAAGTCACCACCCACGGCACTGGCTGCTGCCGCACTACCCCCGCACCTAAAGCAACTCCGTACTAGCGACGTTGCTCCCTTTCTCACTAAGTGATGGCTGCTTGGGTGCCAAAGGGGACCTCCTGAGCATCGCGACTCAGGGGCTCTTACCGGACCTCGGGTCGCTCACCTCCTGGCCTTGACCACGGCATCGCGACCTGGCATACCAGCGACGGCTGACGCCGCCTGGGGACTGGGACCTGTCGGCGTAGAGCACTAGGCCCTCGCAAGGTTCGAAAGGGAGAACTCAGCTATGACGGAATCAGCGACTCACGCAAATCCATAGCAAAGGTCATATATTAACATACGGGACTATAGACACCTTACAAGCCCCCATGGGGCGCATTTCGATTCCTCGCAGGGAACGGATCCTAAGGAGTGCTAACTATACGGGCTCCTGCAGAAGATGCCATCATCAACAGTGGGCCATCAGGCACCGGTGCCAACCACATCCAGATCAGGGTTGGCGACGGCCTGACGCGTGCGCCCTGCTCCTGGAGCGATGGTGACTCGGGGGCTCGTAGCTATCGTCGCTCGTCTCCGGAGTCACGTAGCCTCGGCTGGAGCCGCTGGACCCTCGGGCGCCACTGCCATGGGGGCGGTCGGCGGGCCTAGCCCTCACCAGGGCGAGGTCCTGGTCGCCCCTCCCGCAGCAGCACTCCAGCAGGCGCCCGATCGCGTCGAAGACCTTGAGGAACATCACCGCCGCGTCGTCATACTCCATATGGACCTTGAAGAGGCCTCTTTCCCTGCAAACACGGGCGATCTCCCTCCAGCCGCGGGACATGTAGACTGCGCTCGGGGCAGCGACGACGACCTCGGCCTCGGTCGCGGGGGCGCCGCAGTCGGCGTGCTGCAGCTGGAGCTCCATAGGCCCCCCTGGAAGAACCACAGAGGCGAAGAAGGGAGGAAGGCGGATCCAGGACTGAAGAGGAGTGACGACGTGGAGCACGAACTCGTGGGAGGAGCCCTCGGCATGGACTCCAGGAGGGACCACCCATGCCTTCACAACCCGACGGCGCCGACAATGGCGCTGACCGCGGGGATCAGCATCGGCACCTCCGGGGCCCTCGACGTGGGCGTACAAGGGCAGCGGGAACCCCGGCGGAGCCCGCTCGCCCCGGGGCCTCTCCACCACCGGGTCGCCCTCGTCGTCCCGGCTGCAATGGGCGAGTCGCTTCTTCGGTGGGAGAGGGTCTGGCCCTTCTCGAGGAGCCTTTCCCTTCTCCGCTGCAGAGAATCGGTGAATCGGAGCCATCACACAAAGACGGAGCAAGAACTGAGGCGCAGGAGAGAGCAAGAGAAGATGGACTTGACGGGCACGAGCGGTGCCGTACTTATAGCCGGCGAAGGCCAACCGCCGGTCTCCATGATCACAGGTAATCATAACACGTTCTGCAAGCAGGGACTTGTCCAACTCGCATGATCACCAAGGCGTCGTGGGGAAGCGGAGGCGCCACGTACAATCAACCGCCACGCGGCATCCAAGGCCGCAGGTTGTTAGGGCTCGCGGCGCTTCGCCCTTGCCCTTTCGCCTCTCGGCACGGCCGAGCCCATGCGCGCCTTGGGCCCGGGGGCTACTGTCGGCGTTCTGGGAACGGGGGTCCCCAGACTTGCCTACCTACGGCCTGCGGCGTGGCTCAAGTGGGGGCCCAGCACGGCCCATCTTCATCAACACGAGGCTCAAGACCCTCGTGAGGGGCCAAGCCTCGCGAGGCGGATGACACGCCGCATCCTCAGGCATAGCCTTGTCAGGCTGGCTCGCGAGGAGGCGGAGAGTTCAAGGTGGGGTACCTCGCGAGGTGCCCATGACGCAAGCCATGACGACACGGGGCACCAGGCGGGTGCCAGCGCGCGCAGCGTCCTTCTTTCCTCTTTGGTGCGAAGGGGGCAAGCGTATCAGCGGAGTACCGAGGCATCAGGTAAAGGTTGCCACTTCGGTGCAACGAGACCAAGGCCAGGAGGACTACGAGACGGAGGTCACCATGGAGCCCAGCGCGGCGTCATCACCAGAGCCTTTGGCAGGCGAAGACTGCTTTTGTCAGGATAGATGTACTCGTTGTCCCCCTTCAAATTAGCCCGCCTTTGTTGGATCCCTTCCCGCTCAATATTTGGGGAGAGGACCAGGGCCTCTATAAATAGGACTAGCCACCCACATAGCAAAGGGGGGGTCAGTTGGTTCGTTTGGTTCACAAGTAGAGAGAGAGAGAAAGAGGGTGACTGAACCCTTCATAGCAGTTCATCACCACAGCCTAGAACAGACCCTCGCGAGGCTGTTCTTCCTTGTATTGTCCATCCTCACCAGCCCCAGGAGGCAATCCATCCACCACACACTGGAGTAAGGTATTACACCACATCGGTGGCCCGAACCAGTATAAATCTTGTGTCTTTCGTGAAGTTCTTTTAGTAGTTTAGATCCCATTGAGACGGAGAGGTTGAAGGTGAGATTTCCGCGCGCACCCCAGTGTTCGAACCTTAAGGGTCTGCCGGAACCCGAAATCCGACACGAACAGCGACCGGTCTCTCGCCACATCATGACAGTCAGTCTTAGCTTTCTCCACTGAGGTGCTTAACCCAGCTGAACCGGGGCACAATCGCAGTGGTTCTCCTAGTGCTACCTTAGCCGATATAGCGGAACGTAAGGCACCAAAACATAGGAGCCGGGCAAACCCAACTATTGACCCAAATCATGATTCGGAGCCGATGCATATAGTGCTATAAGTTCGGGGTGCCGCACTTGTGAAAGTGTACGGACTTCTCACAACATTATGAGGGGTACTGAAGCCCGTGGCGTGTTTGTCGTACCATGGTGTATGGGTGCAATCATGTCATTTAATAAACATATATGTGAAAAGAAGATAATGCAAAAAATAGACAGAAAGCTATGCATTGTTTATAGAGAGGCTGTTTATCAAAGCCGAATGATACAAATAGTGTAGTAAGCAAAAGATATTGGACTATTTAGTATGTCCTGACCAGGGGCAGGCCGCGGAATTGTATTTAAAACAGGTATACCGCTCGTAACAGAGACCACCTGGGTGTTCCATAATGCGGCATGGCTTGTCTGCCTCCCTAGAGCTTGCATCGTTTGTGCGGCAGTCGAATTGCCGAACAGGTCGTCCGAAGTATGGAGTCCTGAAAGTAAGAAAAAATTAAAAAAAGAATCCGGGAGCCCCTAGTACGTTTTAAGCCGTATTTTGGGCATGCCGTTATTGTGCCCCTTCCCCTGTGCCCATGGTATTTCAAGGGCGTAGTTATGTACGTGAGGTACTGGCTTCGCTATGTCGCGAGAGCTGGGGTTGGGGCCGCATTGCTATGCTTGTTTAGAGTGTGCCAGGCGGTCCTGCTGTGGGTTACTCTGGGCGCGCTTGGTAGTGTCTGGCTTTTTAACGGCCAGACTGGAGAATTGCCTAAGAAGGCTACTTTGTACTTCCGCTGCGAGAGCCGCCGTGTGCTCCTCCGTATGGAGGGAGCGTTCGGTGTTTCCGTTGACTGTGATTACTCCTCGAGGGCCTGGCATCTTGAGCTTGAGATATGCGTAGTGCGGCACGGCATTGAACTTTGCGAATGCGGTTCGTCCGAGCAGGGCGTGATAGCCACTGCGAATCGGGACTATATCGAAGATTAACTCTACGCTTCGGAAATTGTCCGGGGATCCGAAGACCACGTCAAGTGTTATTGAGCCTGTACAGTTGGCTTCTACACCTGGTATAACGCCTTTAAAGGTCGTTTTTGTGGGCTTAATCCTTGAGGGATCTATGCCCATTTTCCTTACTGTATCCTGATAAAGCAGGTTCAGGCTACTGCCGCCGTCCATGAGGACTCTTGTGAGATGAAATCCATCGATGATTGGGTCGAGAACCAATGCGGCGAAGCCGCCATGACAGATGCTAGTGGGATGGTCCCTTCGATCAAAAGTGATCGGGCAGGAGGACCATGGGTTGAACTTTGGGGCGACTGGCTCCATCGCGTATACCTCCCGTAGCGCACGCTTCCGCTCCCTCTTGGGAATGTGGGTTGCGTATATCATGTTCACCGTCCGCACTTGTGCGGGAAAGCCCTTCTGTCCATTGTTGTTCGGTGGCTTGGGCTCCTCCTCGTCGTCGCTGTGCAGCCCCTTGTCTTTGTTTTCAGCTCTTAACTTGCCTGCCTGCTTAAACACCCAACAATCCCTGTTAGTGTGATTAGCTGGCCTTTCGGGGGTGCCGTGTATCTGGCACCAGCGGTCGAGTATTCGGTCCAAACTGGACGGGCCCTGAGTATTCTTTTTGAATGGCTTTTTCTGCTGACCGGATTTATAGCCTTTGAATCCGGCATTGACTGCCGTGTCTTCATTGATGTCACTGCTAACGCGGCGTTTTTGCTTATTCCGACGTGTCCTGCCACTTTTGTCCTTGGTATTCGAGTTACCAGGGTTATTTGATAAGTTGTCACTGCGAGCTAGCCAGCTGTCTTCTCCCGCGCAAAAGTGGGTCATGAGTGTCATGAGGGCTGCCATGGATTTCGGCTTTTCCTGTCCCAGGTGCCGGGCAAGCCACTCGTCGCGGATGTTATGCTTGAAGGCTGCTAGGGCCTCTACGTCCGAACAGTTGACTATCTAGTTTTTCTTTGTTAGGAACCATGTCCAGAATTGTCTGGCCGATTCCTCTGGCTGCTGAATTATGTGGCTTAAGTCGTCGGCATCTGGTGGTCGCACGTAAGTGCCCTGGAAGTCGTCGAGGAATGCGGCTTCCAGGTCCTCCCAAGAACCGATTGAGTCTGCTGGCAAGCTGTTAAGCCAATGCCGGGCCGGTCCTTTAAGTTTGAGCGGGAGGTATTTGATGGCGTGTAGACCATCGTCACGTGCCATGTGGATGTGAAGGAGATAATCCTCGATCCATACCGCCGGATCTGTTGTGCCATCGTATGATTCGATGTTTACGGATTTGAAACCCTCTGCGATTTTATGATCCATTACTTCATTCGTGAAGCATAGCGGGTGTGCGGCGCCTCTGTACTGGGCTATATCACGACGCAACTCGGAAGAGCTATGTCTGTTGTGTTCGGCCCGGCCAGATTTGTTGTATCCGGAGTGAAGATCATCGTCACATGCCGTAGGGCACCTGCGCGATCCATAGATCAATCTTGTTTGTCTTGCCTTATCCTCCAGTATGTCTCGCTGGTCTGGCGCATTTTCCCGTGCCTTAGTTGAGCGGCGTCGGGGCATGGCTTGGGTGGAGGGTCGCGAGGTGGCTGGTCTGCCATGTCATGCGCTGGTGATGTAGGTGCTTCCTCCTATGATCAGGGTAGCGCCCTGCGCTTTGGGTAACTCTTGGAGGGGCGTTCGAGTTCATACTCTTCGGCCGCAAGGACTTCAGTCCTTTTGTCAGCTAGTAAATCTTGGGCAGCTCTAAGCTGTTGCTGCTTTTTCTTGAGGCTGCTTGCCGTGGCTAAAAGCATGCGTTTAAAACGCTCTTGTTCGGCGGGGTCTAATGGTATGACGAATTCGTCGTCATCGAGGCTTACCTCGTCTTCGGAGGGAGGCATATAGTTATCATCCTCGACCTCTCGGTCTACCGCTCTCTCATGAGGGCTGGCTTCTCCATCTTCCTATGCCGAATCTTGCTGAGGTGGGTGTTCTTCGGCACTATCTGGGGTAGTATTATCTCCCGTACCGGAATCACCGTTTTTGCTTTGGCGGGATTTAGAGCGGCGCCGCTGACGCCGGCGCTTTGGCTATTTCTTGGGGGTGTCATCCCCCACTGTTCCACCGCCATCTCCATCTTTTGGAGTATCCACCACATATATGTCATATGACGAGGTGGCCTTCCAGTGCCCTACAGGTGCTAGATCCTGTTCGTCTCCTACATCCTTGTCCATACCGTCGATGTCTTCGGAGCCGAAGTCAAGCATGTCGGTTAGATCGTCGACAGTGGCTACAAAGTGGGTGGTGGGCGAGCTTTGAATTTCTTCATCGTCCGTATCCCATCCTCGCTGACTGTAATCCGGCCAGGGATCTCCTGATAAAGAGAGAGACTTAAGAGAATTCAAGATGACGCCAAAAGGCGAGTGCTGAAAGATGTCTGCGGCGGTGAACTCCATTATCGGCGCCCAATCGGATTCGATTGGCAGGGGCGCGCGGGGGGGGGGGGGGGTCGGAGTCCGGGGAGGAGTCCGGATCCTCGGAGTCACAGGTCATGCAGAGTGCGGGGCTAGCGTTCGGCCCGATCGCCTTTGAGATTGCAGCCCCCGAGGTGACGTCCAACCGCTCGTCCTCGATTGGCGCAATAGACTCCGAGTTAGGTGTTGGAACCGATGCGTGTGCGGCCTCCAGGGCACTGTCCGGAGGCAGAGCTAGATCATGCCCCTCGAGATAGTGCGGCGCGCTTGGCCGTGGCTCGAACCCGTCGAACATCAAGTCTCCGCGGATGTCAGCCGTGTAGTTTAAGCTTCCAAACCTGACTTGATGGCCAGGGGCGTAGCTTTCGATCTGCTCCAGGTGGCCGAGCGAATTGGTCCGCAGAGCGAAGCCAACGAAGACGAAGATCTGTCCGGGGAGAAAAGTCTCACCCTGGGCCGCATCGTTGTTGATGATCAAAGGATCCATCGGACCAAAAGGCGACGACACAGAGGAACTCTCAATGAAAGCACCAATGTCGGTGTCAAAACCGGCGGATCTCGGGTAGGGGGTCCCGAACTGTGCGTCTAGGCTGGATGGTAACAGGAGGCAGGGAACACAATATTTTACCCAGGTTCGGGCCCTCTTGATGGAGGTAAAACCCTACGTCCTGCTTGATTAATATTGATGATATGGGTATTACAAGAGTAGATCTACCACGAGATCTAGGAGGCTAAACCCTAGAAGCTAGCCTATGGTATGATTGTTGTATATGGAGTTGATTGCCTACGGACTACAACCCTCCGGTTTATATAGACACCGAATAGGGTTAGGGTTACATAGAGTCGGTTACAATGGTAGGAGATCTTGAATATCCGCATCGCCAAGCTTGCCTTCCTCACCAAGGAAAGTCCCATCCGAACACAGGACGAAGTCTTCAATCTTGTATCTTCATAGTCCTGGAGTCCGGCTGAAGGTATAGTCCGGCTACCCGAACACCCCCTAATCCAGGACTCCCTCACCTCGGAAAAGACCTGTGGGTTAGGGCCCACTCAAAAGATACATCATTGAACGATTACTTTAAAGGGAGATTGCGCCGGTTGTAAGTTGCTTGAATGAGATAACATCCACAAAAGAACTTGAACGCATTGAGAATGGAAACTTGAATCTTCTGAGATATCTTCGGCACTCCGGAACATCATAAAACATTTGAAACAAGGAAAAGGATATGATCGACAAAGCTTGAATTGAATTCACCGGAGAAGAAAAAGAACAAAGAATGATGAACTTGAAGCTCCGTTAGCATCTTCCCGAGAATCACCAGATAAGAATATTGATTGAAAAG
Source organism: Triticum monococcum (assembly GCA_034509565.1). Classification (NCBI taxonomy): domain Eukaryota; kingdom Viridiplantae; phylum Streptophyta; class Magnoliopsida; order Poales; family Poaceae; genus Triticum; species Triticum monococcum. The sequence continues at coordinate 346,620,405 of CM067847.1, forward strand.
AATGGAGAGACTTCACATCCATAAGATGGATACTTGATTAAGATATCTAAGTCCTCAAAGAAACCAAAGGGTGGGAGGGCGGGAAAACAAAGGCAACTTGGGATGGATGAAACAAACAATGTTGAGAAGACTTGAGTTGATCTTGCGGATGGGAAAAATGATAGGATCATCTTGAAGAGAAAACACGCCCGTTGAGAAGAAATTGAGATGACAACCTCGATGATCAAGAAGGATTAGTATCCACATAGGAATATGAGAACACCACTTAGAAAAGGTATGGAAACACATTTGACATTGAAGCAACTTGAATACCACAATCAAAACAAAACAAAAGATTGGCTTGCAAAATAAGCCGGAAACAAACGTATGATAGATCCCATATCGTATGATGTGTCTGTTGGAAATAATTCCTATGAGCTACTTGAATTCCCACTTATAAACTCCCAAAAGTTTCTGGTTATGCAATCAGGAGTTGGGGATATAGGGGAAGCATAATATCTCACCCAAAACTAGCAAATCCAACATCCAGCTGTATCCATCCTTCAACACATAACCAAGAAACCTTCGGAAACCATTTACCTCAACCTTCGAAAAGCATCCGTTATACGAGTTATGGCAATACTCCCAAACTCCCGCCCCAGTACTGGGTGGTGTCGAGGTTATCTCACCAACAACTGCATAAAGGAGATTTTCGATGTCGGCGAACTCAGGTATTCCAGAACTGCAACGATAAAATTGTGACGACAACACCTCGGAGCTCAACTCCCCGGGACACTTCCACAACCCCTAAATGTCAGGAGGCACCAAGAACAATGTTCTCGTCACAATACCATCGGAACGATTCCAAGATACCCGCATGATCCTAAATTTTTTTAGTAAAATTTGAGAAGAGAAGAGTAAAAAATCTACGTCAGGAGGCCTCACCAGAGCGGCGAAGGGACTGAGGAGTAAAAAGAATCCTACTCTCCGATATATATATAATCCTATAAGACTCAAAACATTTTTTCTATACTCAACAACATCAGCGATTCGATCAAGTAGGGTGGCTCCTAAGTCGGGGAAGGCTCTGATTACCAGCTTGTAACACCCACGATGCGGCTATATCGCCCACGTGTCCGAGCACGAGTTAGAGGCATAACCGCATAGTAGGCATGTCGCAAGAGCGGTAATCTTTACACATCCCATGTACTGAATATGAAAGTGATAAAGAGTTGGCTTACAATCGCCACTTCACACAATACATAAATATAGCATTACATCATCCAGAATACAATCAAGGTCTAACTATAGAACCAAATAAAGAAAGACAACCCCTAATGCTAGATCCCTGATCGTCCCGACTGGGCTCCACTACTGATCAATGAGAAGCGAAACAAAACAACGATCAAGATCTTCATAGAGCTCCCACTTGAGCTCAGCTGCGTCATCTGCACTGTTATCATCAGCACCTGCAACTGTTTGGAAGTATCTGTGAGTCACGGGGACTCAGCAATCTCACGCCCTCGTGATCAAGACTATTTAAGCTTATGGGTAGGAAAGGGTAGTGAGGTGGAGCTGCGGCACTAAGAATATATGGAGGCTAACTTACGCAAATGAGAGCGAGAAGAGAAGCAAAGCTCGGTTGAGAAGCTATAATGATCAACAAGTGATCCTGAAACTGCTTACGTTCAAACATAACTCCAAAGCCGTGTTCACTTCCCGGACTCCGCCAGAAAGACACCATCATGGCTACACACGCGGTTGAAGCATTTTAATTAAGTTAAGTGTCAAGTTATCTACAATCGGATATTAACAAATTCCCATCTCCCCATAACCGCGGGCATGGCTTTCGAAAGTTCAAAACCCTGCAGGGGTGTACCAACTTAGCCCATCACAAGCTCTCATGGTCAATGAATGATATTCCTTCTCCCGGGAAGACCCGATCAAACTCGGAATCCCTGTTACAAGACATTTCGACAATGGTAAAACAAGACCAGCAAAGCCGCCCGAATGTGCCGACAAATCCCGATAGGATCTGCACATATCTCGTTCTCAGGGCACACCGGATGAGGAAGACGTTGGGTTAGCATAGACCCTGGTTTCCCAGGGGGCACCGGACATCGCTCAGGTTGGACCAACACTTAGAGAAGCACTGGCCCAGGGGGTTTAAATAAAGATGACCCTTGAGTCTACAGAACCCAAGGGAAAAAGGCTTAGGTGGCAAATGGTAAAACCAAGGTTGGGCCTTGCTGGAGGAGTTTTATTCAAAGTGAACTGTCAAGGGTTCCCATTATAACCCAACCGCGTAAGGAACGCAAAATCAAGGAACATAACACCGGTATGACGAAAACTAGGGCGGCAAGAGTGGAACAAAACACCAGCCATAAGGCCGAGCCTTCCACCCTTTACCAAGTATATAGATGCATTAAAGTAAACAATATCTAATAATGATATCCCAACAAGATCCATGTTCAAACAAGGAACAAACTCCATCTTCACCTGCAACTAGCAATGCTATAAGAGGGGCGGAGCAAAGCAGTAACATAGCCAAACAACGGTTTTCTAGGAAAGATAGGTTAGAGGCTTGTCATGGCAATATGGGAGGCATGATATAGCAAGTGGTAGGTAACGCGGCATAGCAATAGAGCGAGCAACTAGCAAGAAAAGATAGAAGTGATATCAAGGGTATGGTCATCTTGCCTAAGATCCCGCAAGGAAGAAGAATGAGTCCAAGTGGAAGACAGACGGACGTAGTCGAACGGATCCTCACAAACGTGACGTTATCGGAACTAACCCGAAGAAGCAACACCGGAAAGGAGCAAACAACATAGTAAACAACCATCACATAACATGGCATGATGCATAATCAAGCATGATGCATGTCCGGTTTAAAGAGGCATGGTATGGCAAAGTGCAACAAACAATACTACAAATTAAGTGGAGCTCAATATGCAACGGGTTGCATATTGATGGAACACCACATCAATTATTTAGTTCTCTCTCATTTAGGTACTCAACAATATTAAATGTTGTTAAACATGGCAAGAGGAGAAGCATGAAGAAATTATCTATTTAGGCAAGTTTAAATGAGGCCGGAACGCCAAACAACAATTCCGGTAAAACCCCATATGCATTTAGCAAATTAATGCAAACAACAATTTAAACATTTTAATTGTTGTTATCATGATGCAGATGACATGTGCAACTTTATGCAATTTTTATTAAAAGTTGACAAGAGCATTATGAAGCATTTGTCACCATGACGGAAACGAAAGGGGTGCCATGGCAACGATAATGGGAATGGTGCCGTGGCAACATTCCGGTTTCGGTAACTTGATTGAGATGCGGGTGCAAAAGAAAATGTGACAGGAGCGTGTCATGCAAGGATGGTGGGGTGCTCCCGGATACCGGGTTCCCACGGGTGGACGGCATGGCAACGAGGAGGAACAACTAACGCTCATGGGCAAATACAACAACCAACCATGCATCTCATACAACACAAGCATTCATCCACGGGCGGTCGTTCTCGACGGTTATACCTTCGAAGCGTGCGTTTCGAAGCGGATCGGTTCGTAGAGGAAGTAGTTGTGCTCGCGAACTTGTCTGGTCCACGACGACGATAATGAAAACGCATCTGTGGTCTCTGGGCGTAGTGGTACTTGGGGTAGTGATACACGGTCCGAAAGCGGTTCACGACGATGGTAGTCGAACTTGGTGATCCAAGGGGGTACTTGGTGAAGAACGGCCATCGTGGTACTTGGTGAAATCCTCAGAGATGGACTTGGCGGTCCGGGTACGGGTCTTCGATGGCGGTAGTACTACATATCATGGTGGAACTTGGTGCAACTAGGGTGTTCGGACTTGCCGGCCTCGTCAACTCGAAAAGGTACTTGGCGTTCTTGGCGATTCCGAAGACGGCGGTAGATGTACTTGGTGTCAATGTGGTCTTCGGGTACTTGACGATTCCGTACGGGGCAACAAAACATAGTCGACCTTGACGTTTCAGTGCTGTTGTGGAATGAACATCTATGTAGTCTTGCCGGTGTAGGTACTTGTCGAATCCATGAAGACACTCTTGGCCTCCCTGGTTGTCGGGTCTTGACAGCACCAAGAGGGGCAACAAGGCCGATGGGTCAGCAGGAGGTTGAGCTCGTGATGGACGGGAACAGCAGCCTGGAGGCAGCAGGAGCGGTTGATGGCATGTGCGGGCGGCGTGTGGAGGTGTAGGAAGGCGGAGCCGCATGCATCCATGGCCTCGGCAAGGGGATGAGACGCGAGGCTCCTGTGGCGGTCATGGCTGCACGAGCTAGTGGACGGAGCTACAGCAAGTCATCGGGGTTGTGCATAGGGTGGTCTTCGGGACTGATGCAGGGGTTGCAGGCGCGCAAGGAGAGGAGTCCTGCACGTTGGAGGGTTCGCCGGCGCTGGGAGCAGGTCCATGGCGAGGACCCGAGGGAGAGGGGTGACGCAAGGTCAGGAGAAGCTGAAGGAGTCCGGGAGGGGCTCACCGGTGCTACGCTTGCCGGGGCCAGCGGGCAATGTGAGCGGAGAGGGATGAGGCACGGTGGATGCGGGGCGAAGGCAGGCAGGAGGCGCTGCACGGAGGGACAATGTTCGGCGTCCCCGGCGACGCGGCGTTCTCCTGGCGATGCGGCGGCCTCCTGGTGGTTGAAGGCAGTGGCGGTGGTGGAAGAGAGCAGGAGAAGGGGTCGTGCAGAGGAGCGAGAGGGAGGAGGAGGCGCTGGTGATGGGGATTGAGGGGATGTGGATCGAGGGATGCGGGCACGGGCGCTCCTCTCCTGGCGGTGCTGGAGGGAGGAACGAAGGAGGGGGAGGGGGTTCGAGGGAGATGGGGTTCTCCTGGTGCTAGCTTAAAGGAGGAGGAGGGCCAGCCTGGTGGGCTGAGAGGAAAAGAATGGGCCAGCCTCGCTGGGCTTCCTCTTCTCCCACTTGAGTTTTTTAGCAAAAAAAAGAATTAGAGAGAATAAAAGAAAGAGAGGTGTTAGGGAAGGAATTTGGCCAGGAGGACAATTTTCCCGGGCTCATAAAAATATGAGGAATTTAAATAAAATGGTGAAAGGAATTTTAGAGAGAATAAAGTTCACACAAAGGAACAAGTTTGAATTAAATTCAAACTTGTATGAATTTATAACCTAACCAAACTGAATCCAAATGGGCTTAAATTTTAGAGGATGACCCTACATAATATATATGATTTATGGGCAAAAGATGAACATTTATTTGAGCAATTCTATTTGCAACTCAAATAAATAGAGAAAATGGAAAGAAAGAAGTGGCATAGGGATTTGAAACTTGGGTGAAACCAAGTTGGAAGTGAGCAAGGGGTTGATGGAAAGATCAAGAGAAGAAAAGAAGTTGCAATGCACATGAGCAACTAAATTAAACAAACACAATAATGGTATGGAGAAGATGCATGATGCAATGCACATGATGCAATGATGAATGCAACAAACCAACAACTCACACGACAAAACTCGGAAAACATGGAAGGCGTCTGAAGCTCCGGTCTTGGGGCGTTACACCCAAGTAACCTTATGAACAAGTAATAAAGACTCAAATGCTTGTTAAATGAAATGATAGAAGCACCGGCTTACCAGGGATGCCTTCTTTATTATAATGATCATAATATATACATTGATGAATGTATGTACAACACAAGAGCCGGTGGCTCAAGTGTAATGAGGCCGAAGATGAGCGATGTTCCAAGGTCGGTGGGTCTCCTCCTCCGATGTGCGTGAGTCCTTGTGTTATCAAATATCAATAAGGTAGTATGACCCGTTGTTCAGGTTCTTGCTAACCACAAATGGCCCCTCCCAAGGTGGGGATAACTTATGCATATCTGTTTAATCCTGGGTTAACCGGAGCACCAAATCGCCTTCTTGAAAGGTCCGGGTTTTAACCCGGCAGCTATGATAACGATGCAGATCCTACTGGTATATTGCCGAACGAGCTGCCGCAAGGTCATGCTCCTCATCCAACATATCAAGAGCATCCTGACGTGCTTTTTCATTAACAGCCTCAACATAAGCCGCCGCCCGGGGCGAGTCATGACGGATATCGCTTGGAAGAACCGCCTCTGCCCTGTAGACCTTGAAGAAGGGCGTGTAACATGTTGATCTGTTGGGGGTGGTGTTGATGCTCCAAAGTACCAAGGGTAACTCCTCAACCCAACAACCCTGCATCCTCTGCAAAGGGACCATAAGCCGGGGTTTTATCCCTTTTAAGATTTCTTGATTGGCCCTTTCAGCTTGGCCATTGGACTGGGGGTGAGCCACTGATGAAACGCCAAGATGAATATGCTCTCGTTGACAAAATTCTTTCATAGCACCCTTAGACAGGTTAGTACCATTATCAGTGATGATACTGTGAGGGTAGCCAAAACGGAAGATCACCTTCTTAATGAATTGAACTGCCATTGCTGCATCATACTTACTAACCGACTCTGCCTCAACCCACATGGTAAATTTATCAACCGCCACCAAGAGATGAGTCTTTTTGTCTTTAGACCTTTTGAAAGGCCCAACCATATCCAACCCCCAGACTGCAAACAGCCAAGTAAAATCATCCTCAATTCTTGAGCCGGCACATGAGCTGGCCTAGAAAATTTATGGCAACCATCACACTTGCTAACCAGATCTTCTGCATCAGCATGATCCGCCAACCAATAAAATCCATGACGAAAAGCTTTAGACACAAGAGATTTAGAACTGGCGTGATGGACATAATCTCCTTTATGAATCTCCCTTAGAATATCATGACCCTCTTCAAGAGAAACACAACGCTGGAATACGCCTATGAAGATGCATCGGTGTAACTCACCATTGACAATAGTCATAGACTTAGACCGTCGGGTTATCTGCCTGGCCAAGTTTCATCCTTAGATAACTCTCCCCGGGTCATATAAGCCAAATAAGGAACTATCCAATCAGGGATGGCATGAAGAGCCGCAACCAATTGTGCCTCCGGGTCAGGAACAACAAGATCTTCTTGGAAGGCAACTTAATTGGAGGACTATTCAACACGTCAAGAAAAACATTAGGGGGTATCGGCTTACGCTGTGACCCAAGATGGCTCAGAGCATTAGCTGCCTCATTTTTCCTTCGATCCAGATGCTCCACCTGATTACCTTTGAAATGACCAGCAATATTATCAACCGCCCGATGATAAGTTGCCATGAGTGGGTCTTTAGAATCCCAAGTGCCAAAAACCTACTGAGCCACCAAATCTGACTTGCCAAAGCACCTGACCCGGCTTAGAATCATCTCTTTGGCCACCTTCAGGCCATGAAGCAAGGCCTCATACTCATCTGCATCATTGGTGCAAGGAAACATAAGACTTAAAACATAACAAAAAATTTCGCCTCGTGGAGAAGTCAAAATAACTCCAGCCCCTGAGCCTTCCAATTTCCTGGACCCATCAAAATGAATAGTCCAATACGTATTATCAGGCTTCTCCTTAGGCATCTGCAACTCTGTCCAGTCATTGATGACATCCACAAGAGCTTGAGACTTGATAGTTGTCCTTTGCATATATTTCGAACCATGGGGTCCCAGCTCTTTGGCCCACTTGGCCACTCGGCCCGTGGCTTCTCCGTTTTGAATAATATCTCCTAAAGGAGCAGAGCTGACCACTATAATGGGATGATCAAGAAAATAATGCTTCAACTTGCGACTGGACATGAACACCCCATATACTAGCTTATGCCAATGAGGGTATTGATACGTCTCCAACGTATCTATAATTTTTGATTGCTCCATGCTATATTATCTTCTATTTTGGACATTATTGGGCTTCATTATCCACTTTTATATTATTCTTGGGACTAACCTATTAACCGGAGGCCCAGCCCAGAATTGCTGTTTTTTTTGCATATTTTAGGGTTTCGAAGAAAAGGAATATATAACGGAGGCCAAACAGAATGAAACCTTCGGGAACATGATTTTTGGAACGAACAAGACCCATGAGACTTGGACCCTACGTCAAGCAACCAACAGGGAGGCCATGAGGTAGGGGGGCATGCCTACCCCCCAGGCGCGCCCTCTACCCTCGTGGCCCCCCTGTTGCTCCACCGACGTACTTCTTCCTCCTATATATACCTACGTACCCCCAAACGATCAGATATGGAGCCAAAACCCTAATTCCACCGCCGTAACTTTCTGTATCCATGAGATCCCATCTTGGGGCCTGTTCTGGAGCTCCACCGGAGGCGGCATCGATCACGGAGGGCTTCTACATCAACACCATAGCCTCTCTGATGAAGTGTGAGTAGTTTACCTCAGACCTTTGGGTCCATAGTTATTAGCTAGATGGCTTTTTCTCTCTTTTTGGATCTCAATACAAAGTTCTTCCCCTCTCTTGTGTAGATCTATTCGATGTAATCTTGTCTTTGCGGTGTGTTTGTTGAGACCGATGATTTGTGGGTTTATGATCAAGTTTATTAACCATGAACAATATTTGGATCTTCTCTGAATTCTTTTATGTATGATTGGTTATATTTGCAAGTCTCTTCGAATTATCAGTTTGGTTTGGCCTATTAGATTGATCTTTCTTGCAATGGGAGAAGTGCTTAGCTTTGGGTTCAATCTTGCAGTGTCCTTTCCCAGTGACAGTAGGGGCAGCAAGGCACGTATTGTATTGTTTCCATCGAGGATAACAAGATGGTCTTTTATCATATTGCATTAATTTATGCCTCTACATCATGTCATCTTGCTTAAGGCGTTACTCTGTTCTTATGAACTTAATACTCTAGATGCATGCTGGATAGCGGTCGATGTGTGGAGTAATAGTAGTAGATCCAGGCAGGAGTCGGTCTACTTGTCTCGGACGTGATGCCTATATACATGATCATACCTAGATATTCTCATAACTATGCTCAATTCTGTCAATTGCTCAACAGTAATTTGTTCACCCACCATAAAATACTTATGCTCTTGAGAGAAGCGAGTAGTGAAACCTATGGCCCCCGGGTCTATCTTCATCATATTAAATCTTCCATACTTAGTTATTTTCATTGCTTTTATTTTACTTTGCATCTTTATCATAAAAATACCAAAATATTATCTTATCATATCTATCAGATCTCACTCTCGTAAGTGACCGTGAAGGGATTGACAACCCCTTATCGCGTTGGTTGCGAGGATTTATTTGTTTTGTGTAGGTGCGAGGGACTTGGGCGTAGCCTCCTACTGGATTCACACCTTGGTTCTCAAAAACTGGGGGAAATACTTACGCTACTGTGCTGCACCATCCTTTCCTCTTCAAGGGAAAACCAATGCAAGTTCTCAAGAGGTAGCAAGAAGGATTTCTGGCGCCGTTGCTGGGGAGGTCAATGCAAAAGTCAAACATACCAAGTACCCATCACAAACCCTTATGTCCCTCATTACATTATTTGTCATTTGCCTCTAGTTTTCCTCTCCCCCACTTCACCCATGCCGTTTTATTCGCCCTCTCTCTATCCTCCCTCTCTTTCTCTATTTGCCACTTTTTCCCCGCTCCTCGTTTGCTTGTGTTGTGGATTGCTTGCTTGTCTCAATGGCTCTTTGTAACGCCCCAAGACTAGAGCTTCAGATGCCTTCCAGGGTTTCCGGGTTTCGTTGTGTGATTTGTTTCGTCTGTTGCTTTCATCTTTGCATCGTGTGCATTGCATCATGTCATCATGCCATCATGTCATTTCTTTTCTTAACTCAACTAAATAAACCATATGGATCTTCGATCCATTTAAACTGAGGGAATTCACGTGGTGATTCTCTTTATAAAATACCCTCCCGATATTAGGGAGCTATATTAAATATTCCAATAATTTGGTTTCACCCATAAACACACTTGCAAATATCCCAATGTCATTGTTATCTTAAGTCTTGGTCTCCAACATTGCCATATATTCTTTCATCATAGTCCGGAGCTCCACCAAAACCCCGAACATTTTGGCCACACCGAACCTAGTCCCAATTCAAAACCATTTGAAGTATATTCAAATGAATTTAAATTTAATTCCTGCATCTTGCCACTTCTATTTTTCTTTGGTCATGTTTATTTTTATGAGTCTAGCAAAATTGTCCTCCTGCTCAAACTCTTTTCCCTAACCCCCTTCTTTTCCTCTCTCTCTCTATTTTCTTTTCGTTTAAAGAATAAAGAGAGGAGAAGGAGAGCCCAATCTAGCAAGCCCAGCTGACTCCTCCTCTCTTTTGGGCTGGGCTCCAAGGCCCAGACTTTTCCCTCCTAAGGCCCAAGGCCATCCATCCCCAGGCCTAAACCTATCCAACCCTAGGCCCGACCGTACTTCTCTCCCTCTCATCCTCCCTCCTAGCGCCGCCAGAATCCCCACGCATCGCACGAGGGAGAGCTCTGCTTGATCCCCTCGTGCCCGACGCTCGATCTGCCTCCTCTCCCTCGTCTTCTCCTCCTGCGCCCCTCTCCTTCTCCGAGAAGCCGCGCTCATCCCCGAGCCGGCACGCCCGCAGCTACCTTGGATATTGGGAAAAGGCAGCACCGCCAACCTCCTCTTCCTGATCTCCTTCCTCCTCTCGTTCGTCCCCACACGCAGGAGCCCGCGCCGGCCTCTCCTTCCCCTGCGACCTGCACTGCGCCTCTGCTGCCGATGCCCTTGCCCGGATCCTCGTCGCCTCCCTGCCATGGCGCCCGCGCCGGCGACCTCGCAGGTCGCTGCCTCGCACCATGTTCATCTTCCCAGAGTTCATCTTCCCAGAGTCATAGCGCCCAATCCCCTCCAAGCCGCCGGCGACGACCGAGCCTCCCCCGACGCACCCCTACATCGGTCCCTGTCGCGCCCCTGCATCGAGCAGCCAGAGCCGCGTTGCGGGATCCTGTTCGCTGATGCTTCATCTGCCGTCCCCGGCCTCCAGCCTTCACGCATCGTCTCTTCATCCGGGTGGCTGTAGTGCCTTCTTCCCCTCCGCTGCTTGTGCTCCTTCCTCGCACGCGAACGAGCAGATGCCCCCTCCTCCTGTCTGCACCATGCCATGGCCCTCCTGAGGCCAACACCGCACAACGTCTGGGTTGGCCTTCTCCTTGTCTATGCACCACATCGTTGCTCGTTGCATGCCAAGACCGCCTCCATGGTACTCGTCAAGTACACCATCGGCAAGACCAGATTGATGCTCGTACTAGAACAGGCCGAAACGCTTCCTCTACGACCCGTGCACGACTACGGGGATTCACCAAGTACCTTCGGATGCGCCAAGTTCGTCTACACAAAATGCCAAGTACTAGTCATGTCGGGAAGACCCGCAAGTCGGACCCCGAACGATCGACGTCTTGTGGACCGTGTACAACTACCGTCGCCCTCGAAGACGTTGGAGTCATCAAGTACCTCTCCGAACGAACGCGAACGACTACCGTCACAAGAACGGGACCGAAAAGTCCAAAGACCCCAAGTACCACGACACCGATTGACATGAACATCTTCGGAAAATTGTGCAACTAAGAGCGTGAACGACTACCACCGCCAAGATCACGAGTGCCTCTACCATCGTCATGTACCCCTACTTCCACTACCGAACGTCCCGAGAACGTCTACTTCCCCTACACCGCTTTGAACTTGAACCCCTCCGATAACGCACGCTTCGAAGGTATAACCCCGAGACGACCATCCGTGAACGAATGCATGTGTGATGTATGAGTTGCTCGTGCTTGCTCCGTGCTCGAATTGTCAGTGCACATTGCCCCTCTTTTGCCTTGTCACCATCGTCGACTCATGGGACACCCGGTATCCGGGAGTGCCCCACCATCTTTTGCACGCATCCGCACACTTCTCCTTTGAATCGGAATCTCAATCGAGTTACCGGAACCAGGACGTTGCCGTGGCACCGTTTTCGGTATCGTTGCCGTGGCACCCCTTTCTTTCCGCCATGATGAAAAATGCCTCATATCTTATCGTGCCAACATTTTCATAAATTTCTTAAAACTTGTCCATGTCATATGCATCATGATAACAACAATGAAAATGCTTAAAATTGTTGTTGCATTAAATTGCTAATGCATATGGGGATTTACCGGATTTGTTGTTTGTTATATCCGGCCCCATTTAAATAGTTTAAATGGTATAGTTTTGTTATGCTTCACCTCTTGCCATGTTAACCAACATTTAATATTGTTGAGTACCTAACCGAGAGAGAACTAAATAATTGATGTGGTGTTCCATCAATATGCAACTCATTGCATATTGAGCTCCACTTAATTTGTAGGATTGTTTGTGCACTTTGCCATGCCATGTATCATTAAACCGGACATGCATCATACTTGGTTGTGCATCATGCCATGTTTATGTAATGGTTGTTTACTATGTTGTGTGCTTATTTCCAGTGTTGCTTCTTCGGGTTGGTTCCGATAACATCGCGTTTGTGAGGATTCGTTTCGACTACGTCTGTTTGTCTTCTTCATGGACTCGTTCTTCTTCCTTGCGGGATTTCAGGCAAGATGACCATACCCTCGAAATCACTTCTATCTTTGCTTGCTAGATGTTCGCTCTTTTGCTATGCCTATGCTGCGATACCTATCACTTGCTTATCATGCCTCCCATATTGTTGAACCAAGCCTCTAACCCACCTTGTCCTAGCAAACCGTTGTTTGGCTATGTTACCGCTTTGCTCAGCCCCTCTTATAGCGTTGTTAGTTGCAGGTGAAGATTGGAGCTTGTTCCATGTTGGAACATGGATATTTTGTTGGATATCACAATATCTCTTATTTAATTAATGCATCTATATACTTGGTAAAGGGTGGAAGGCTCGGCCTTATGCCTGGTGTTTTGTTCCACTCTTGCCGCCCTAGTTTCCGTCATATCGGTGTTATGTTCCCGGATTTTGCATTCCTTATGCGGTTGGGTTATAATGGGAACCCCTTGACAGTTCGCCTTGAATAAAACTCCTGCAGTAATGCCCAACATTGGTTTTACCATTCGCCACCTAGCCTTTTATTTCCCTTGGGTTCTGCAGACTCAAGGGTCATCTTTATTTTAACCCCCCCCCCCCCGGGGCCAGTGCTCCTTTGAGTGTTGGTCCAAACTAGAGCCCCTTGCAGCGCCACCTCGGGGAAACTCGAGGGCTGGTTTTAGTTGTACGGACTGCTCATCTGAGTGTGCCTTGAGAACGAGATATGTGCAGCTCCTATCGGGATTTGTCGGCACATTCGGGCGGTGTTGCTGGACTTGTTTTACCATTGTCGAGGATGTCTTATAACCGGGATTTCGAGCCTGATCGGGTCTTCCCACTAGAAGGAATATCCTTCGTTGACCGTGAGAGCTTGTGATGGGCTAAGTTGGGACATCCCTGCAGGGTTATGAACTTTTGAAAGCCGTGCCCATGGTTATGGGCAGATAGGAATTTGTTAATGTCGGGTTGTAGAAAACCTGAAGTTGACCTTAATTAAAATACATCAACCGCGTGTGTAACCGCGATGGTCTCTTTCCGGCAGAGTCCGGGAAGTGAACACGGTGTTGGAGTTATGCTTGACGTAGGTTGTTCTAGGATCACTTCTTGATCATACTTTTATCGACCGTGCTTTGCCTTCTCTTCTCGCTCTCATTTGCGTATGTTAGCCACCATATATGCTAGTCGCTTGCTGCAGCTCCACCTCATAACTTTACCTTACCTATAAGCTTAAATAGTCTTGATCACGAGGGTGTGAGATTTCTGAGTCCCCATGACTCAAAGATACTTCCCAAACCAGTTTGCAGGTGCCGTTGAACCGTGCAGATGACGCAACCAAGCTCAAGGAGGAGCTCTATGAAGATCTTGTCCTTTGTGTTGTTTTCATTCTAGTTGATCAGTAGTGGAGCCCAGTCGGGACGATCGGGGATCTGTGTAGCATTTGGGGTAGTCTTCTTTTATTTTGGTTCCATAGACGGACCTTGATTGTATCTGGATGATGTAATGCTTTATTCATGAATTGTGTCAAGTGGCGAGTGTAAGCCATCTATGTATATCTTTCCCTTATGTATTACATGGGTTGTGTGAAGATTACCTCACTTGCGACATTGCTTTCAATGCGGTTATGCCTCTAAGTCGTGCTTCGACACGTGGGAGATATAGCCGCATCGAGGGCATTACAAGTTGGTAATCAGAGCCTTCCCCGACCTTAGGAGCCCCCCTGCTTGATCGAATAGCTGGCGTTGTTGAGTCTAGAAAAATGTTTTGAGTCATTTAGGATTATATATATCGGAGAGTTAGGAATTCTTTTTACTCCTCAGTCCCTTCATCGCTCTGGTAAGGCATCCTGACGTAGAGTTTTGACTCTTCTCTTCTCAAATTTCACTAAATTTTTGTTTAGGATCACGCGGGTATCTTTGAATCGTTCCGATCGATTTGTGATGAGAACATTGTTCTTGGTGCCTCCTGACATTTAGGGGTTGTGGCAGTGTCCCGGGGAGTTGAGCTCTAAGGTGTTGTCGTCACAATTTTATCGTTGCAGTTCTGGAATACCTGAGTTTAGTTTCGCCAACATCGAAAATCTCTTTTATGCAGTTGTTGGTGAGATAACCTCGACGCCACCCAATACTGGGGCGGGAGTTCGGGAGTATTGCCATAACTCATATAACGGATGCTTTTCGAAGGTTGAGGTAAACAATTTCTGAAGGTTTCTTGGTTATGTGTTGAAGGATGGATACAGCTGGATGTAGGATTTGTTAGTTTTGGGTGAGATATTATGCTTCCCCTGTATCCCCAACACGTGATTGCATAACCGGAAAGTTTCGGGAGTTTATAAGTGGGAATTCAAGTAGCTCTTAGGCTATCTTTCTGACAGATGTATGATATGAAATTGGGGTTCGACATCTAGTGGTCCGCCTATTCACGGTTGGTTTTACAGTGGTCTCGTTGTGTCTTAAAGAGTCCTTGGCTATGCCGACTCGGGGATGCTTCGTATGTCATGTGCACTGCCTTGTACATGATGGTGTTGTACGATCGAGCGCGTGTAGGCCCCACCACGAAAACTTCGGATGAAATCTCTATCATATGTTTGTTCCGGCTTATTTTGCAAGCCAATCCTTTGTTTTTTTTTGAGTTGTGGTATTCGAGTTGCTTCGAAGTCAAATGTTGATTCCATACCTTTCCTAAGCGGTGTTCTCTTGTGAATACTAATCATTCTTATTGATCGAGATTGTCATGTCAATCCTTTTTCAACGGCGTGTTTCTCTTCAAGTGGATCCGATCATTTCAACATCCGCAAGATTCAATCTCAGTTTTTTCATCAACGGTGTTTGCTTCATCCGTTCCAAGTTGTCTATGTTTTTCCCGCCCACCCACCCTTTTTCTTCAAGGACTCAGATTTCTTAATCAAGTATCATCTTATTGATATGAAGTCTCCCCATTCTTTTCCGTCAATGTTCTTACCTGGTGATGCTCATGAAGATTCTAACGGAGATTCAAGTTCATCATTCTTCATGCTTTTCCTTCTCTGGTGGATTCAATTCAAACTTTGGTATTGAGCATTGTCTTTTCTTTTTGTCCAATGCTTTTCTTATGCCGGTGCACCTCATAATCATTCTCTTCTCGACATCCATTTGTTCTGGAGTGCTGAAAGTATCTCAGAAGATTCACGTTTTCATTCCCGATTCGTTCAAGTTATTTCGAGGTTCTTATCTTATTCAAGCCATTTAATTCAACTGACGCAATCTATCTTTTAAATCGTTCTACGTTGTTTCTTTTTAGTGGGCCCTAACCCACAGGTCTTTTTCCAGGATCTTACCTGACTCTTCTTATTTTTCGAAGTTATCCTCAAATTCTTTTCGAAGTTTGACGTAAGTATGATTTATCATCAGTCAAATGTCTTTCTCCAAGATCTTCCAAATTCTTTTCATCATTGGCTCAACTTTTCCATTCTTCTTTATTCTGGAGTGTCTCAACAATTCTTGATGGTGTTTTCTCATTGTCACGCTCAACATTTCAAAACCGAAGAAGAATTTTCCTCTCGATCTTGGTCTGTTCTCTTCAAGATTCGTGATTCTAGCTTGTTGCCATCCTCTCATAATTGTTTTTGATTGTGAGAATTCTTTTCACCTATCCGGAGCAATTCAAGATTCCTTTCAATTTGATTATCCGGAGCCCATCATTTCAGAAGATTTATTCATTCTCATCTCTTAACTATTGTTCTCCAAATCTTACCGGTGCATCATTCAAGTATTCTCTAATCAGTTCATATTTTATTCGTTCATTTGTATCTAAATTCCCTCAAGTATCTTCATTTGTTCTCTAATTCTTCCCGGTGTTTCCTTATCTTTTCTTCGTTCCTTTTTTAATTCTTACGGTGGTTCATTCAAGATTTCTTTTCCTTCGTTATCATATCAATTTATTTGTTGTTCCAATCCTACCGGTGGTTCGTTGAAGACATTCTCAAGTTTATGTTATATCTCGCTTAATACTTTCTACGAGAATAGGTAGTATGCCAATTCCATTGCTTGTCATCAATTTGAATTGGTGAAGGATACGCATAACGTAATTCTTATTTTTTATTTCATTGAGTTTATTCAATTCCTTATTCCGGAGGTGCATCATATCACATTCTTGGTTCGAGATGCTTTATCTTTTCTTTCCCAAGAGTTCCAAGCTTTCGCAATTACATCACCACGGAGGTCCATCTAAATCATTGCAAGGCTTCACCTTGTGTTTTCAATTTCTGTTTCTTTTCATTCCTTTGTTTACTGGAGTTCTTCATGGAGGCTCTACATGTCGGTTCATCAAAGATTTAATTCCTTCTCGAAATGTTCTTTGAGATTCTTTTCAGAGGAACTCAGGCATTCTTCATCTCGCTATCCCGAGTGCAAGTCTTTCTTCCGTATCATTGGAGGTGGTATTATGTCATTCTTGGTTATTTCAATTCATGTTCCATGATTCACATGTTGTTAAGAATGAGATAGTTAAAATCCATCAATCTCTTCATTGCAGCTACCATGGATTATATTCCACCTAAAGCCTGCCCTAAGGATTGTTGCTATCATGGTGTTTATAATTGACCCAAGTTCTTCTTTTATCCTTCCGGTGAAATAGTTTCTCCTCCCCTTGTTCTTATCAATCCAATCTTTTTTCCGTGAGTGGCAGGTTGTCACCTCATAATTTTGAGATGTATTCCATAAGACCATATCAAGTTTATGCTTTTTGTTGTTGGTTTTCCAACAACTCCATCCCGGTTTTTGTTGAAAGCATGCTCTCTCAAGATCTTGTTTTTCTCCCCCGTTCATTCCATTCCATTCGTTCTTTTCTTCCGAAGGCTTTGTGATGTTGCTCTTTTCAACACATCTTCTTGTTTTGTCAGGATCGTGTTCTTTTCGTGCTTATCCATTTAACTGGAGTGTCATGCCCTCTTTTCAAGTTCTTCCCATTCTGTCAAGTTTTGGCTCCCTTCTCAACCGGAGTGCCGTCTGAAATCGTTCTTACCCTGTGTGCCATTCTTTCAATAGTTCCGAAGGCAGTGCGTTGTTGATTTCATCAAGCTTACTCTCATCTTATCAAGTTCTTGTTTGATTCCGGAGTGCTGTCCAAATTATTTCATTCCTAATCCTTCTCTATCTGGTTTAAACCGGAGTGGTTTCAATATATATCTTGCCCTTAAACCTCAAGGTTTTTCGCAATGTTCCTTTTTCCTCTTTCCTGACGGAATGTTTTTCACTTCGTTCATCTTCATTGTATTCTTTTCTTTCAATTTGTTCAACCTCGCAAGGTTCTTTGGTTTCACTCGTTTGTCAAAGAAGCAACTTAGTCTTACCTCTTCTCTTTCTCTTCCGTTTTCCCTCCGGTGCCATTCTAGATCTCGAGACGAGATCTTCTCATAGTGGTGGAGTGTTGTAACGCCCCAAGACCGGAGCTTCAGATGCCTTCCAGGGTTTCCGGGTTTCGTTGTGTGATTTGTTTCTTCTGTTGCTTTCATCTTTGCATCGTGTGCATTGCATCATGTCATCATGCCATCATGTCATTTCTTTTCTTAACTCAACTAAATAAACCGTATGGATCTTCGATCCATTTAAACCGAGGGAATTCACGTGGTGATTCTCTTTATGACATATCCTCCCGATATTAGGGAGCTATATTAAATATTCCAATAATTTGGTTTCACCCATAAACAGACTTGCAAATATCCCAATGCCGTTGTTATCTTAAGTCTTGGTCTCCAACATTGCCATATATTCTTTACTCATAGTCCGGAGCTCCACCAAAAACCCAAACATTTTGGCCACACCGAACCTAGTCCCAATTCAAAACCATTTGAAGTATATTCAAATGAATTTGAATTTAATTCCTGCATCTTGCCACTTCTATTCTTCTGTGGTCAAGTTTATTTTTATGAGTCTAGGAAAATTGTCCTCCTGCTCAAACTCTTTTCCCTAACCCCCCTTCTTTTCCTCTCTCTCTCTCGCTATTTTCTTTTCGTTTAAAGAATAAAGAGAGGAGAGGGAGAGCCCAATCCAGCAAGCCCAGCGGACTCCTCCTCTCTTTTGGGTTGGTCTCCAAGGCCCAGACTTTTCCCTCCTAAGGCCCAAGGCCATCCATCCCCAGGCCTAAACCTATCCAACCCTAGGCCCGACCGCACTTCTCTCCCTCTCATCCTCCCTCGTAGCACCGCCAGAATCCCCACGCATCGCACGAGGGAGAGCTCTACTCGATCCCCTCGTGCCCGAGGCTCGATCTGCCTCCAATCCCCCATCTTCTCCTCCTGCGCCCCTCGCCTTCTCCGAGAAGCCGCGCTCATCCCCGAGCCGGCACGCCCGCAGCTACCTTGGATCCTGGACAAAGCCAGCGCGGCCAGCCTCCTCTTCCCGATCTCCTTCCTCCTCTCGTTCGACCCCACACGCAGGAGCCCGCGTCAGCCTCTCCTTCCCCTGCGACCTGCACTACGCCTCTGCTGTCGATGCCCTTGCCCGGATCGTCGTCGCCTCCCTGCCATGGCGCCCGCGCCGGCGACCTCGCAGGTCGCTGCCTCGCACCATGTTCATGTTCCCAGAGTCCCAGCGCCCAATCCCCTCCAAGCCACCAGCGATGACCGAGCCTCCCCCGGCGCGCCCCTGCACCGGTCCCTGCCGCGCCCCTGCATCGAGCAGCCAGAGCCGCGTCGCTGGATCCTGTTCGCTGCTGCTTCATCCGCCGTCCCCGGCCTCCAGCCTTCACGCATCGTCTCTGCATCCGGGTGGCGGTAGTGCCTTCTTCCCCTCCGCTGCTTGTGCTCCTTCCTCGCGCGCGAACAAGCAGATGCCCCCTCCTCCTGTCTACACCACGCCATGGCCCTCCTGAGGCCAACACCGCACAACGTCTGGGTTGGCCTTCTCCTTGTCTATGCACCACATCGTTGCTCGTTGCATGCCAAGACCGCCTCCATGGTACTCGTCAAGTACACCATCGGCAAGACCAGATGGATGCTCATACTAGAATAGGCTGAAACGCTTCCTCTACGACCCGTGCACGACTACGGGGATTCACCAAGTACCTTCGGATGCGCCAAGTTCGTCTACACAAAACGCCAAGTACCACACATGTCGGCAAGACCCGCAAGTCGAACCCCAAACGATCGACGTCTCATGGACCGTGTACAACTACCGTCGCCCTCGAAGACGTTGGAGTCATCAAGTACCTCTCCGAAAGAATGCGAATGACTACCGTCGCAAGAACGGGACCGAAAAGTCCAAAGACCCCAAGTACCACGACACCGATTGACATGAACATCTACGGTAAATTGTGCAACTAAGAACGTGAACGACTACCACCGCCAAGATCACGAGTACCTCTGTCGTCGTCATGTACCCCTACTTCCACTACCGAACGTCCCGAGAACGTCTACTTCCCCTACACCGCTTTGAACTTGAACCCCTCCGATAACGCACGCTTCGAAGGTATAACCCCAAGACGACCATCCGTGAACGAATGCATGTGTGATGTATGAGTTTCTCGTGCTTTCTCCGTGCTCGAATTGTCGGTGCACGTTGCCCCTCTTTTGCCTTGTCAACATTGTCGACTCATGGGACACCCGGTATCCGGGAGTGCCCCACCATCTTTTGCATGCATCCGCACACTTCTCCTTTGCATCGGTATCTCAATCGAGTTACAGGAACCGGGACATTGCCGTGGCACCGTTTTCGGTATCGTTGCCGTGGCACCCCTTTCTTTCCGCCACGATGACAAATGCCTCATATCTTATCATGCCAACATTTTCATAAATTGCTTAAAACTTGTCCATGTCATCTGCATCATGATAACAATAATGAAAATGCTTAAAATTGTTGTTGCATTAATTGCTAATGCATATGGGGATTTACCGGATTTGTTGTTTGTTATATTCAGCCCCATTTAAATTGTTTAAATGGTATAGTTTTGTTATACTTCACCTCTTGCCATGTTAACCAACATTTAAAATTGTTGGGTACCTAACCGAGAGAGAACTAAATAATTGATGTGGTGTTCCGTCAATATGCAACTCATTGCATATTGAGCTCCACTTAATTTGTAGGATTGTTTGTGCACTTTGCCATGCCATGTATCATTAAACCGGACATGCATCATACTTGGTTGTGCATTATGCCATGTTTATGTGATGGTTGTTTACTATGTTGTTTGCTTATTTCCGGTGTTGCTTCTTCGGGTTGGATCCGATAACGTCGCATTTGTGAGGATTCGTTTCGACTACGTCTGTTTGTCTTCTTCATGGACTCATTCTTCTTCCTTGCGGGATTTCAGGCAAGATGACCATACCCTCGAAATCACTTCTATCTTTGCTTGCTAGATGCTCGCTCTTTTGCTATGCCTATGCTGCGATACCTATCACTTGCTTATCATGCCTCCCATATTGTTGAACCAAGCCTCTAACCCACCTTGTTCTAGCAAACCATTGTTTGGCTATGTTACCGCTTTGCTCAGCCCCTCTTACAGCGTTGTTAGTTGCAGGTGAAGATTAGAGCTTGTTCCATGTTGGAACATGGATATTTTGTTGGGATATCACAATATCTCTTATTTAATTAATGCATCTATATACTTGGTAAAGGGTGGAAGGCTCGGCCTTATGCCTGGTGTTTTGTTCCACTCTTGTCGCCCTAGTTTCCGTCATATCGGTGTTATGTTCCCGGATTTTGCGTTCCTTACGCGGTTGGGTTATAATGGGAACCCCTTGACAGTTCGCCTTGAATAAAACTCCTCCAGCAATGCCCAACATTAGTTTTACCATTCACCACCTAGCCTTTTATTTCCCTTGGGTTCTACAGACTCAAGGGTCATCTTTATTTTAACCCCCCCCCCCGGGCCAGTGCTCCTCTGAGTGTTGGTCCAAACTAGAGCCCCTTGCAGCACGATGCATAGATGAAAGCAACAGACGAAACAAATCACACAACGAAACCCGGAAACCCTGGAAGGCATCTGAAGCTCCGGTCTTGGGGCGTTACACTCTTCCCCGATTTGGTGATCTTCACCTTAAAAGGATAGAAGAAATCAAAAGCAACGTTAGGAGTTTTATGGTCTTGCAATTTGAGTATAATAGTTTCTTTAGAAACAAGCTTAAAGAACAAAAAATCTTTATGAGTTATATGAATAAAGAGCTCGATGATATGTCTAAAGAATTTGATGGTTTGAGATCCCAAATTGCTTGTCTTGAGAAGTTAATCACTAAAGTTTCGGATAAGAAGGCTACCTTAGTTAATAAGATGACCGCTAAACCGGAAGACCATGATAATAAATATGAAGATCTAAAAGTTATTGATGTGTCCCCTACATTTTGCAATATGAATCTTGATAATGATGGGACTGAATATGATCCACCTTTACCTAGAAGGCATTCCAAAAATTCGGAGTTTTTAGATCTTGATGCTAAATTTGATAAAAGTGGGATTGAAGAGATCAAAACTCTTTATGTTAATGAACCTACTATTTTGTATTTCAAGGAATTTCATTATAATAGCTGCTCTTTGATAGATTGCATTTCCTTGTTACAATCCGTGCTAAATTCTCCTCATGCTTATAGTCAAAATAAAGCTTTTACCAAACATATCGTTGATGCTTTGATGCAATCTTATGAAGAAAAACTTGAGTTGGAAGTTTCTATCCCTAGAAAACTTTACGATGAGTGGGAAGCAACTATTAAAATTAAAATTAAAGATCATGAATGCTATGCTTTGTGTGATTTGGGTGCTAGTGTTTCCACGATTCCAAAGACTTTGTGTGATTTGTTAGGTTTCCGTGATTATGATGATTTCTCTCTAAACTTGCACCTTGCGGATTCCACCATTAAGAAACCTATGGGAAGAATTAATGATGTTCTTATTGTTGAAAATAGGAATTATGTGCCCGCAGATTTTATCGTTCTTGATATAGATTGCAATCCTTCATGTCCTATTATTCTTGGTATACCTTTTCTTAGAACAATTGGTGCAATTATTGATATGAAGGAAGGAAATATTAGATTCCAATTTCCGTTAAGGAAAGGCATGGAACACTTTCCTAGAAAGAAAATTAAATTACCTTATGAATCTATCCTTGCTTTTTATGCCTAGCTAGGGGCGTTAAACGATATCGCTTGTTGGGAGGCAAACCAATTTTATTTTTATTCCTTGCGTTTTGCTCCTGTTTAGTAATAAATAATTTATCTAGCCTCTGTTTTGGTTGTGTTTTTTTGTGTTTAATTAGTGCTTGTGCCAAGTAGAACCGTTGGGAAGACTTGGGGAAAGTCTTGTTAATCATGTTGTAAAAAACAGAAACTTTAGCGCTCACGAGAACTGCTTTCATTTTTATTTGGAAAGTGATATTTAGTTAATTATTTTTGTATATGATTAATAGATAAATTCCTCACGTCCATAAATTTATTTTAGAATTTTTGGGGTTCCAGATCTTGCGCTAGCTACAGATTACTATAGACTGTTCTATTTTTGACAGATTCTGTTTTTCGTGTGTTATTTGCTTATTTTGATGAATCTATGGCTAGTAAAGAGTTTATAAACCATAGAGAAGTTGGAATACAGTAGGTTTAGCACCAATATAAATAAAGCATGAGTTCATTACAGTACCTTGAAGTGGTCTTTTGTTTTCTTTCGCTAACGGAGCTCACGAGATTTTCTACTTTAAGTTTTGTGTTGTGAAGTTTTCAAGTTTTGGGTAAAGATTTGATGGATTATGGAACAAGGAGTGGCAAGAGCCTAAGATTGGGGATGCCCATGGCACCCCCAAGATAATCTAAGGACACCTAAAATCCAAAGCTAGGGGATGCCCCAGAAGGCATCCCCTCTTTCGTCTACTTCTATCGGTAACTTTACTTGGAGCTATATTTTTATTCACCACATGATATCTGTTTTGCTTGGAGCGTCTTGTATGATTTAAGTCTTTACTTTTTAGTTACCACAATCATCCTTTCCGTACACACCTTTTGAGAGAGACACTCATGATTCGAATATTATTAGAATACTCTATGTGCTTCACTTATATCTTTTGAGTTATATAGCTTTGCTCTAGTGCTTCACTTATATCTTTTAGAGCGCGGTGGTGGATTTGTTTTATAGAAACTATTGATCTCTCATGCTTTACTTAGATTATTTTGAGGGTCTTAAATAGCATGGTAATTTTCTTAAATAATCCTAATATGCTAGGTATACAAGATTAATAATAAAATTCTCTTATGAGTGTGTTGAATACTAAGAGAAGTTTGATACTTGATAATTGTTTTGAGATATGGAGATGGTGATATTAGAGTCATGATAGTTGAGTAGTTGTGAATTTGAAAAATACTTGTGTTAAAGTTTGTGATTCCCGTAGCATGCACGTATGGTGAACCGTTATGTGATGAATTCGGAGCATGATTTATTTATTGATTGTCTTCCTTATGAGTGGCGGTCGGGGACGAGCGATGGTCTTTTCCTACCAATCTATCCCCCTAGGAGCATGCGCATAATACTTTGCTTTGATAACTTGTAGATTTTTGCAATAAGTGTATGAGTTCTTTATGACTAATTTTGAGTCCATGGATCATACGCACTCTCACACTTCCACCTTTGCTATCCTCTCTAATACCGCGCACCTTTCGTCGGTATCATACACCCACCATATACCTTCCTCAAAAAGCCACCATACCTACCTATCAGGGCTTTTCCATAGCCATTCCGAGATATATTGCCATGCAACTTTCCACCGTTCCTTTTACTATGGCACGCTCCATCATTGTCATATTGCTTTGCATGATCATGTAGTTGACATTGTATTTGTGGCAAAGCCACCGTTCATAATTCTTTCATACATGTCACTCATGAGTCATTGCATATCCTGGTACACCGCCAGAGGCATTCACATAGAGTCATATTTTTTTCTAAGTATCGAGTTGTAATTCTTGAGTTGTAAGAAAATAAAAGTGTGATGATCATCATTATTAGAGCATTGTACCAAGTGAGGAAAGGATGATGGAGACTATGATTCCCCCACAAGTCGGGATGAGACTCCGAACGAAAAAAAAGAGAGGCCATAAAAAAAGAGAGAAGGCCCAAATAAAAAATATGAGAGAAAAAGAGAGAAGGGACAATGCTACTATCCTTTTACCACACTTGTGCTTCAAAGTAGCACCATGATCTTCATGATAGAGAGTCTCCTTTGTTATCACTTTCATATACTAGTGGGAATTTTTCATTATATAAATTGGCTTGCATATTCCAATGATGGGCTTTCTCAAAATGCCCTAGGTCTTCGTGAGCAAGCAAGTTGGATGCACACCAACTTAGTTTTTTTGAGCTTTCATATACTTATAGCTCTAGTGCATTTGTTGCATGGCAATCCCTACTCACTCACATTGATATCTATTGATGGGCATCTCCATAGCCCGTTGATACGCCTAGTTGATGTGAGACTATCTTCTCCTTTTTGTCTCCTCCACAACCACCATTCTATTCCACCTAAAGTGCTATGTCCATGGCTCACGCTCATGTATTGGTGAAGATTGAAAAAGTTTGAGAATGTCAAAAGTATGAAACAATTGCTTGGCTTGTCATTGGGGTTGTGCATGATTTAAATACTTTGTGTGGTGAAGATAGAGCATAGCGAGACTATATGATTTTGTAGGGATAACTTTCTATGGCCATGTTATTTTGAGAAGACATAATTGCTTAGTTAGTATGCTTGAAGTATTATTATTCTTATGTCAATATTGAACTTTTGTCTTGAATCTTTCAGATCTGAATATTCATACCACAATTAAGAAGAATTACATTGAAATTATCCCAAGTAGCATTCCCCATCAAAAATTCTGTTTTTATCATTTACCTACTCGAGGACGAGCAGTAATTAAGCTTGGGGATGCTTGATACGTCTCCAACGTATCTATAATTTTTGATTGCTCCATGCTATATTATCTTCTGTTTTGGACATTATTGGGCTTTATTATCCACTTTTATATTATTTTTGGGACTAACCTATTAACCGGAGGCCCAGCCCAGAATTGCTGTTTTTTTACCTATTTTAGGGTTTCGAAGAAAAGGAATATCAAACGGAGTCCAAACGGAATGAAACCTTCGAGAACGTGATTTTTGAAACGAACAAGACCCAGGAGACTTGGACCCTACATCAAGCAACCAACAGGGAGGCCACGAGGTAGGGGCGCGCCTACCCCCCCCCCCTCCCCAGGGGCGCCCTCCACCCTCGTGGGCCCCCTGTTGCTCCACCGACGTACTTCTTCCTCGTATATATACCTACATACCCCCAAACGGTCAGATACGGAGCCAAAACCCTAATTCCACCGCCGTAACTTTCTGTATCCATGAGATCCCATCTTGGGGCCTGTTTCGGAGCTCCGTCGGAGGGGGCATCGATCACGAAGGGCTTCTACTTCAACACCATAGCCTCTCTGATGAAGTGTGAGTAGTTTACCTTAGACCTCTGGTCCATAGTTATTAGCTAGATGGCTTCTTCTCTCTTTTTGGATCTCAATACAGAGTTTTCCACCTCTCTTGTGGAGATCTATTCAATGTAATCTTCTTTTTGCGATGTGTTTGTTGAGACCGATGAATTGTGGGTTTATGATCAAGTTTATCTATGAACAATATTTTAATCTTCTCTGAATTCTTTTATGTATGATTGGTTATCTTTGCAAGTCTCTTCGAATTATCAGTTTGGTTTGGCCTACTAGATTGATCTTTCTTGCAATGGGAGAAGTGCTTAGCTTTGGGTTCAATCTTGCAGTGTCCTTTCCCAGTGATAGTAGGGGCAGCAAGGCACGTACTGTATTGTTTCCATCGAGGATAACAAGATGGGTTTTTTTTATCATATTGCATGAATTTATCCCTCTACATCATGTCATCTTGCTTAAGGCGTTACTCTGTTCTTATGAACTTAATACTCTAGATGCATGCTGGATAGCGGTCGATGTGTGGAGTAATAGTAGTAGATGCAGGCAGGAGTTGGTCTACTTGTCTCGGACTTGATGCCTATATACATGATCATACCTAGATATTCTCATAACTATGCTCAATTCTGTCAATTGATCAACAGTAATTTGTTCACCCACCGTAAAATACTTATGCTCTTGAGAGAAGCCACTAGTGAAACCTATGGCCCTCGGGTCTATCTTCATCATATTAAATCTTCCAATACTTAGTTATTTTCATTGCTTTTATTTTACTTTGCATCTTTATCATAAAAATACCAAAAATATTATCTTATCATATCTATCAGATCTCACTCTTGTAAGTGACCGTGAAGGGATTGACAACCCCTTATCGCGTTGGTTGCGAGGATTTAATTGTTTTGTGTAGGTGCGAGGGACTCGCGCATAGCCTCCTAATGGATTGATACCTTGGTTCTCAAAAACTTAGGGAAATACTTATGCTACTTTGCTGCAGCACCCTTTCCTCTTCAAGGGAAAACCAACGCAAGTGCTCAATAGGTAGCAGGTATCTCTGCTTAGACTCAATTAAGACCTCACTGACATAATAAGTCGGCCTTTGGACCGGATATTCCTTACCCGACTCTTTTCATTCCACTACAACCGCCACACTGACGGCTCTGCTGTTAGCCACCACATATAAGAGCAAAGGTTCCTTCTCAATAGGAGGTGCAAGAATCGGTGGCTCAGTCAGCTGCTTTTTAGGTGCTTCAAACGCCTTATTAGCATCATCACTCCAAACAAAATGATCTGTTTCCTTCATCATCTGGTACAAAGGGATAGCCTTCTCTCCCAAGCGGCTTATAAACTAGCTTAAAGCTGCAATACGACCCGCCAAACGCTAGACATCATTAATGCACGCCAGCTTAGCCAATGAAGTGATAGCCTTGATTTGCTCTGGGTTAGCTTCAATACCTCTCTCAAAGACCAGAAAATCCTAGAGATTGCCTTCAGGCACAACAAAAACATATTTGGCCGGGTTAAGCATCATCTTGTAGACCCGGAGATTATCAAAGGTCTCTTTGAAATCATCCAACAAAGTCTCCTTTTTCTAGACTTCACGACAATGTCATCCACGTAAGCATGAACATTATGTCCAATCTGGTTATGAAGATAGTTTTGGACACAACGCTGATAAGTCGCCTGGGCACTCTTGAGCCTGAAAGGCATACATACATAGCAAAAAGCTCCAAAGGGAATGATGAAAACCGTCTTCTCTTGGTCTTTAACTGCCATCTTGATCTGATGATAACCAGAATAAGCATCCAAAAAACTCAAAAGCTCGCAACCCGCCGTAAAATCAATGATTTCATCAATACGGGGAAGAGCAAAAGGATTAGCTGGACAAGCTTTATTAAGATCTATGTAATCCACACACATGCGCCAAGTGCCATTTTTCTTAAGTACTAGCACCGGGTTAGCCAACCACTCAGGGTCAAAAACTTCAATGATGAACACGGCGGCTAAAAGTTGGGCCACCTCTTCTCCTATTGCCTTACGTCTCTCCTCGTTAAAACGACGAAGGAATTGTTTGGCCGGCTTAAACATGGGATCAATATTGAGAGTGTTCTTAGCAAGTTCTCTCGGTACACTCGGGATGTCTAAAGGCTTCCATGCAAAGATGTCCTGGTTCTCACGGATGAACTCGATGAGTGCGATTTCCTATTTCAGATCCATATTGGCACTGATAGTGAGCTACTGGGAGGAGTCACCAGGGACAAAGTCAACCTGCTTGGTATCATCCGCCGGTTTAAACTTCAACAGAGGATCATGCTTTGTGGTTGGCTTCTTCAATGGAGTCATATCAGCCGGGTCAACATTGTCCTTATAAAACTTAAGTTCCTCGGTGGCACAGGCAGACTCAGCGTAAGCAACATCACCTTCTTCACATTCCAAGGCTATATTCCTTTCACCATGTACCATGATGCTACCTTTGCAACCCGGCATTTTAAGCTCCAAATACACATAACACGGCCGCGCCATGAACTTGGTGTAAGCCGGCCGTCTAAATAGAGCATGATAGGGGCTTTTGTTTTTAACCACTTCAAAGTTCAATGCCTCATCCCTGTAGTCGTGTTCATTGCCAAAAGCCACTTCCAAGGCTATCTTACGCACTGGATAAGCCGACTTGCCAGGCACCACTCCATGAAAGACTGTAGAGGACGGCTTAAGATCTTTTCCAATCAAATTCATCCGGTGAAAAGTATCATAATAAAGGAAATTGATACTACTGCCTCCATCCATGTAACACCCACGATGCGGCTATATCTCCCACGTGTCGAGGCACGACTTAGAGGCATAACCGCATGGTGGTTTAATCGCAAGTGGGGTAATCTTCACACAATCCCATGTATTGAATAAGAAAGGGATAAAGAGTTGGCTTACAATCGCCACTTCACACAAATAACAATTTAAACTTACATCATCCAGAGTACAACCAAAGGTCCGATTATGAAACCAAAATAAAGGAAGACAACCCCAAATGCTAGATCCCCGATCACGCCAACTGGGCTCCACTACTGGTCATCCGGAAAAGTTACATAACAACGACCAAGATCTTCGTCGAGCTCCCACTTGAGCTCGGTTGCGTCACCTGCACTGGTATCACCGGCACCTGCAACTGTTTTGGAAGTAACCGTGAGTCACGAGGACTCAACAATCTCACACCCGCGAGATCAAGACTATTTAAGCTTATGGGTAGGGTAATGTGATGAGGTGGAGCTACAGCAAGCACTAAGCAAGTATGGTGGCTAACATACGCAAATAAGAGCGAGAAGAGAAGCAACGCAACGATCGAGAAGCTAGAAGTGATCAAGAAGTGATCCTGAAACTACTTACGTTCAAGCATAACACAAGACCGTGTTCACTTCCCGGACTCCGCCGGAAAGAGACCATCACGGCTACACACGCAGTTGATGCATTTTAATTTAAGTCAAGTGTCAAGTTCTCTACAACCGGACAATACCAAATTCCCATCTGCCACATAACCATGGGCACGGCTTTCGAAAGTTTAAACCCTCCAGGGGTGTCCCAACTTAGCCCATCACAAGCCCACGATCCATTTAGATAAGCCTCCATCGCGGGACACCCGATCAGACTCGGAATCCCGGTGCACAAGACATTTCGACAATGCTAAAACAAGACCAGACAGACGGCCTAAATGTGCCGACAAACCGCGATAGGAGCTGCACATATCTCATTCTCAGGGCACACCGGATGAGCACTCCGTACAACTAAAACCATCCCGCAAGTTTCCCCAAGGTGGCGCTGCAAAGGACTCTAGTTCGGGCCAACACCCAGAGGAGCACTGGCCCGGGGGGTTTAAAATAAAGATGACCCTCGGGCTCGCAAAAACCAAAGGGAAAGTTATAGGTTGTTAGGCAAATGTAAAACCAAGGTTGGGCCTTGCTAGATGAGTTTTATTCAAAGCAAACTATCAAGAGGGTCCCATACCCCTCATCGTGTTAGGAACGCAAAATCAAGGAACATAACACTGACATGACGGAAACTAGGGCGGCAAGATTGGAACAAAACACCAGGCATAAGGCCAAGCCTTCCACACTTTTCCAAGTATATAGATGCATTAATTAAATAATAGATATAGTGATATCCCAACAAATCCATGTTCCAACAGGAAACTACCTGCACAACACCTGCAAGTAGCAGCAAAAGCGGTAACCTAGCCAAACAACAGTTTGCTAGGATGGTTGAAAAAGGTTAGAGGCTAACATGGCAATTTGGGAGGCTTGAAAAACAAGTGGTAGGTAGCGCGACATAAGAGCGAACAACTAGCAAGCAAAGATAGAAGTGATTTCGAGGGTAATGGTCATCTTGCCTGAAATCCCACAAGGAAGAAGAACGAGTCCATGAAGAAGACAAACGGACGTAGTCGAACGAATCCTCACAAACGCGACGTTGCTGGAAACTAATAAGAAGCAACACCGGAAAGGAGCAAACAACATTGTAAACAACCATCACTTAAATGTGGCATGATGCACAATCAAGTATGATGCATGTCCGGTTTAATGAGGCATGGCATGGCAAAGTGCAACAACCAATACTACAAATTAAGTGGAGCTCAATATGCAACGAGTTGCCTACTGGCGAAACACCACAAGACTTATTTAGTTCTCTCTCGGTTATGTCGATCTCGGCCAGATCGATTCAAAACGAGGCATGGAAGCCGGGGTGCTGCGGAAGAGGCCTGGCAGCGGGGATGTGCTCCAGCGAGCTGTGGTGGCTCGAGGTGGTCCACCTGGCGGGGACGAGGAAGATCGGGCGGTTCTGGTGGTGGAGACGAGGTCCTGTACGCCGGTGGTGGTACTCTGGTGGCCTGGCAGACGAGGCCTCGGGTGCTCGCGGCGCTTGTCCTCCTCTGCACTACTTCGATGCAGAGAAACAAGAGGCAGAGGCGAGGTGGGCATGGCGTGGCAGAGCTCGGGCCCTGGGATGCTGGCGAGGTGGCCATCCGGGCGAGAAGACGAGCATGGGGGGTGGCCGGAGGACGCGGACCGGGGCCCTTAGCAGGGAAGCGGTGGCCAACTCCTGGTGGTGGGGGTCGACGCCTTGGTCCCGGCAGGTTGGCGCGCGAGCCAGCGAGGAACTCCGGCGATGGGTGACTGACGGGGCGAGCGCCAGCAACGGGTAGAGGAAGGCAGATTGGGTGGAGCTCAACTCCGGCGAGCTACTGCTCGTTGTCGGCCAGACAGAGACGGGTCGAGGGCGGCGGCGCTCCTGAGAGGCCGGCATAGGAGAGCTCCATCTTGGTGGCGCGGGAGTGTGCGGACAAAGGCGGCTGCGAGGACTCGGTGATCTTGGTCTTCGGGAAGGACAAACGGGAGGCACGGGAGCTTGGCTTCATGGAAGTGCTTGAGAGGGAGGGGATCCAGGTGCGGTTCCTGCCGATCCAAAAAGCGAGGGAGGCTGCGGCTTTGCTGTGGTTGGGCGGCAACGGAAAACAAGAGAGGCACGGGAGGATGGTGGTTGGTTGTGGGTGATCCTGAAGGGGATTGAGCGAGTGGCGGCGCGATGGGACAAGAAGCCTAGGTTTTAGGGTTAGGCAAATAGGTCTATATATACGAAAGGGGGGTGATTTGGATCATCCGATCGCGACCGGGCGGTCCGGAATAAATGGGTTAGGGAGTCTAAATAAAAAAACGGAGATGTTTTATAGATGTTTGGGGATGATCCGGACCCATCGGTAACGACAGCCCGATTCGGGTCCAGGAAAGTTTCAGACGCGCACGCGAGGGGTTGGTTGGAACTTGTGGGCTGTGCAGAAGGCCTCGGGCTGAGAGGAGAGAAGAGAGTGAGGCCCGACAGCATTTTTCGGAGTCCGAAAACGTCTGACATTAGACCGGCAGCGGTGCCGCTATAGTTATCTGTTGGGGCATCAAACAGACTCCGAATGCAATGAAACTTGGCAGGCGGTCTACCCACAACATAACAACACCGCGTGGCAACTTTCAATCCATTCAGAGAAAATTTTCCGGCCACTTATAAAATAATATTTCGGAGGTGCCGCGGGCGCGTGCGAGTGTGCCTGGACTCAAAACGCACAACAGAGAGAACTGAGGGAACCCGGACGGATGCAAGTTTTGGAAACATGACAATGCAATGCACATGACACTACAAAAAAAAGACACATCCGTGACATTTTGGGCCGAACAATTTTTTTTCTATCATACATATGACACTTCTATGACGATAATTGTGACAAAACCCGGCATCATCATAGATGTGGTGGGCTCCTATTTCTATGACAAAATATCATGACAGAAAATGGGCTTTTCGTCCTGGGTGGGCTGGAGACGCAGCTGCATGACATTCTTTGGGACGTCCATGACGAAAAAAGCCGTGGTAGAAGCGAGGGCGAGGAAAATTTTGGGGAGTTCCCGGTTACGGTGGGAGGTCGGGGGCCGAGCGATGCGCGTTTCTCTCGCACACGTACACGCGTGTGTGCGAGGCATTGGCTGATACGTCTCCGTCGTATCTATAATTTTTGATTGTTCCATGCCAATATTATTCAACTTTCATATACTTTTTGGCAATTTTTTATATTATTTTTGGGACTAACATATTGATCCAGTGCCCAGTGCCAGTTCCAGTCTGTCGCATGTTTTTGGTTTCGTAGAATATCCATATCAAACGGAGTCCAAATGGGATAAAAACGGACGGAGCTTATTTTTGGAAAATATGGAAAATTCGGAAGGAAAATCAACGCGAACCAGTGCCCGAGGTGGTCACGAGGTAGGGGGGCGCCCCCCCCCTAGGGCGCGCCCCCTACCCTCGTGAGCCCACCGTAAGGCGGTTGACGCTCTTCTTTTGCCGCAAGAAAGCAAATATTCGGAAAAAAATCACGGCGAAGGTTTCAGGCCAATCGGAGTTACCGATCTCCATATATATACGAAACAGTGAAACAGAGCCAGAACAGAACGCAGAACCAGAGAGAAACAAAGAGATAGATCCAATCTCGAAGGGGCTCTCGCCCCTCCC
This sequence comes from Triticum monococcum, assembly GCA_034509565.1. NCBI lineage: Eukaryota > Viridiplantae > Streptophyta > Magnoliopsida > Poales > Poaceae > Triticum > Triticum monococcum. The sequence continues at coordinate 346,653,231 of CM067847.1, forward strand.
ATGCCATGGAGGCCAAGGACCAGAGGGGAAACCCTTCTCCCATCTAGGGAGGAGGTCAAGGAAGAAGAGGAAGAAGGGGGCCCCTCTCCCCCTCTCCTCCGGTGGCGCCAGAACGCCGCCGTGGCCATCATCATCACCGCGATCTTCACCAACACATTCCGCCATCTTCACCAACATCTCCATCACCTCCCCCCCTCTATCTACAGTGGTCCACTCTCCCGCAACCCATTGTACCCTCTACTTGAACATGGTGCTTTATGCTTCATATTATTATCCAATGATTTGTTGCCATCCTATGATGTCTGAGTAGTTTTTCGTTGTCCCATCGGTGGTTGATGAATTACTATGATTGATTTAATTTGCTTGTGGTTATGTTCCTGTCCTTTGGTGCCCATCATATGATTGTGCGCGTGGATCACACCCTAGGGTTAGTTGTATATTGATAGGACTATGTATTGGAGGGCAAGACTGACAGAAGCTTCAACCTAGCATATAAATTGATGCATACGGGATTGAAGGGGGAGCAATATATCTTAATGCTATGGTTGGGTTTTACCTTAATGAACATTAGTAGTTGCAGACGCTTGCTAATAGTTCCAATCATAAGTGCATAGAATTCCAAGTCAGGGATGACATGCTAGCAGTGGCCTCTCCCACATAATACTTGCTATCGGTCTAGTAAAGTAGTCAATTGCTTAGGGGCAATTCCGCAACTCCTACCACCACTTTTCCACACTCTCTATATTTACTTTATTGTTTCTTTATCTAAACAGCCCCTACTTTTTATTTACGTACTCTTTATTATCTTGCAAACCTATCCAACAACACCTACAAAGTACTTCTAGTTTCATACTTGTTCTGGGTAAAGCGAACGTCAAGCATGCGTAGAGTTGTATCTGTGGTCGATAGAACTTGAGGTAATATTTGTTCTACCTTTAGCTCCTCGTTGGGTTCGACACTCTTACTTATCGAAAACTGTTGCGATCCCCTATACTTGTGGGTTATCAAGACCATTTTCTGGCGCCGTTGCCGGGGAGCAATAGCATGGGGTGAATATTCTCGTGTGTGCTTGTTTGCTTTATCACTAAGTAATTTTTATTTGCTGTTCTTAGTTTTTCTTTATCTTTAGTTATGGATATGGAACAAGAAATACCAAAAAAATTAGGTGTACTTTCTGCTCATGGAGATGGGTAACCTCCTAAAACCCTCGATGCTGGTTATGTGAAAAATATTATGTACTACTTTAATAATCCCGAGAAAACCCCTTTCAATTATGTAATGGGAGTAACGTTGGATCAACGTGAATACTTTAGGGATTATCGCTTGACACAAAAAGGGAAACTATTATGGGATCAAATTTTATTATTGAAGTGGTATGCTAGACAACTATGCTCGGAATATGATTATACTTGTTGCTCTAGGATGAATTCTCCACACCTCCCCTTTTCATGCAAATTTAATGATAATGAAACCTTGCCTTCTTATGCTAGAGGTATATATGATTACTATGATGTGGAACAAATAGCAGAATTTGTTGCTTTTATGGGTGCTTATGAAATTGAATCTATGTTTAAAAAGTTTGATGATATTCATGATGCTTGTTATAGATCTAAAAATTTAGCTATCCTCAAATATTGCTATGAGAATTATGAATAAATGAAATTAATGCACTTAATAAGAAAGTCTCCGCTGTCCAAGAAGAGACTAATATTTTGCAGGAATCTATGGAAGAAGAAGTTGATGACACTGTGAGCTCATTGGATGAAAAAGATGAGGAGGAGAGTGAAGAACAAAAGGAGGAAGAGCGGATTAATCACCCGTGCCCACCTTCTAATGAGAGTAACTCTTCAACTCATACATTGTTTAATTCCCCTTCGTGCTTACCGAAGGATGATTGCTATGATGACTGTTATGATCCCTGTGATTCTTTTGAAATATCCCTTTTTGATGATGCTAGCTATGCTTATGGCCAAGATGCCAATATGAATCATGCTCATGGAGATGAACTTGCTATAGTTCCTTATGTTAAACATGAAATTGTTTCTATTGCACCCACACATGATAGTCCTATTATCTTTTTGGATTCTCCCGATTATACTATATCGGAGAAGTTTGCACTTATTAAGGATTATATTGATGGGTTGCCTTTTACCGTTGCACATGATAATTTCGATAAATATAATATGCATGTGCTTGCTTCTTTTACTTGCAATTATTATTAGAGAGGAACTATATCTCCATCTCTCTATGTTTCCAACGTGATAAAATTGCAAGAAACTGTTTATACTATGCATTGGCCCTTACTAGGTCTGCATGAATTGTTCTTTTATGACATGCCGATGCATAGGAAGAGAGTTAGACTTCGTCATTGCTTGATATATGTTGCTTTGTGCTCACTACTAAATTACAAATCATTGTTAATTAAAATTGGCTTTGATATACCTTGGGATTCGGGTGGATTCACTACTTGAGCACTATATGCCTAGCTTAATGGCTTTAAAGAAAGTGTTGCCAGGGAGACAACCCGAAAGTTTTAGAAGAGTCATTTATTTCTGTTGAGTGCTTTCATATAGTTTAAAAAACAAAAATAAAGAGGGGAACCCAAAACTTTTTCAAAAAGGAAAGCGAAAGTGAGAAAGACAAGCATTGTTGAAGTGGGAGAGCTCCTTGAACTTTGTTCATGCTCACGACAACTTTGTGAATCTTGATTACAGAAACTTTTCAATAAAAATAATTATCCCCTTGTACAATTCCATTGTATTATAAAAATAATGTGCCAAGGTTTGCCTTTAGGATGTTTACATTTGCTTGATGGTTTGTACGGTGCAGGACAGAAACTTTGGCTGTAGTGCGCGATTTTACATTTTTTAGGTGGAACATCGAATGGTTCTGATTCTTTTTGCACTGTCTTGCTGTACAATTTTTTTTTATTTTTACTAATTTGGGCAGAATTTTTCAAGTATCAGAAGTATGGTGAATGTTCAGATTATTACAGACTGTTCTGTTTTAGACAGATTCTGTTTTTGATGCATAGTTTGATTGTTTTGATGAACATATCAATTTATATCAGTGGATTAAGCCATGAAAAAGTTATACTACAGTAGACACAATGCAAAAACAAAATATGAATTGGTTTGCAACAGTACTAATAGTAGTGATTTGCTTTATTATACTAACAGATCTTACCGAGTTTTCTGTTGAAGTTTTGTGTGGATGAAGTGTTCGATGATTCAGAAGGTTTCGATGTGAGAAGAAGGAAGAGAGGCAAGAGATCAAGCTTGGGGATGCTCGAGGCACCCCAAGTAAATATTCAAGGAGACTCAAGCGTCTAAGCTTGGGGATGCTGGGGAGGCATCCCCTCTTTCTTCAACAAGTATCGTATGTTTTTGGATTCGTTTCGTTCATGCGATATGTGCAAGTCTTGGAGCGTCTTTTGCATTTAGGTTTTTATTTTTCTTTTTATGCACCATGCTGGTATGAGATAGTCCTTGGTTGATTTATATAATTCTCATTGCACTTCACTTATATCTTTTGAGTATGGCTTTATAGAATGCTTCATGTGCTTCGCTTATATCTTTTGAAGTTTGGATTGCCTGTTTCTCTTTACATAGAAAACCGCCATTTTTAGAATGCTCTTTTGCTTCACTTAGATTTGTTAGAGCACGGGCATATCTTTTGTAGAAATAATTAAACTCTCTTGCTTCACTTATATTTATTTAGAGAGATGACATGAACTGGTCATTCACATGGTTAGTCATAAAATCCTACATAAAACTTGTAGATCACTGAATATGATATGTTTGATTCCTTGCAGTAGTTTTACGATATAATGATGGTGATATTGGAGTCATGCTAGCGGGTAGTTGTGGATTGTAGAAATACTTGTGTTGAGGTTTGTGATTCCCATAGCATGCACGTATGGTGAACCGTTATGTGATGAAGTCGGAGCATGATTTATTTATTGATTGTCTTCCTTATGAGTGGCGGTCGAGGACGAGCGATGGTCTTTTCCTACCAATCTATCCCCCTAGGAGCATGCACGTAGTACATTGTTTCGATGACTAATAGATTTTTGCAACAAGTATGTGAGTTCTTTATGACTAATGTTGAGTCCATGGATTATACGCACTCTCACCCTTCCATCATTGCTAGCCTCTCTAGTACCGCGCAACTTTCGCCGGTACCATAAACCCACCATATACCTTCCTCAAAACAGCCACCATACCTACCTATCATGGCATTTCCATAGCAATTCCGAGATATATTTCCATGAAACTTCCATCATCATCATATACATAACTTGAGCATTCATTGTCATATTGCTTTGCATGATCGTAAGATAGTTAGCATGATGTTTTCATGGCTTGTCCATTTTTTGATGTCATTGCTACGCCAGATCATTGCACATCCCGGTACACCGCCGGAGGCATTCACATAGAGTCATATCTTTGTTCTAGATATCGAGTTGTAATATTGAGTTGTAAGTAAATAAAAGTGTGATGATCATCATTATTAGAGCATTGCCCCAGTGAGGAAAGGATGATGGAGACTATGATTCCCCCACAAGTCGGGATGAGACTCCCGACGAAAAAATAATAAAAAAAAGAGAAAGGCAAAAAAAGAGAAGGCCCAAAAAAGAGAAAAAAGAAAACAAAAAAATGAGAGAAAAAGAGAGAAGGGGCAATGTTACTATCCTTTTACCACACTTGTTCTTCAAAGTAGCACCATGTTCTTCATATAGAGAGTCCCTTGAGTTATCACTTTCATATACTAGTGGGAATTTTCATTATAGAACTTGGCTTGTATATTCCGATGATGGGCTTCCTCAAATGCCCGAGGTCTTCATGAGCAAGTAAGTTGGATGCACACCCACTTAGTTTCAGTTGGAGCTTTCATACACTTATAGCTCTACTCCATCCGTTGCATGGCAATCCCTACTCACTCACATTGATATCTATTGATGGGCATCTCCATAGCCCGTTGATACGCCTAGTTGATGTGAGACTATCTTCTCCTTTTTATCTTCTCCACCATCATATTCTATTCCACCTATAGTTCTATGTCCATGGCTCATGCTCACGTATTGTGTGAAGTTGATAAGGTTTGAGAACGTCAAAAGTATGAAACAATTGCTTGGCTTGTCATCGGGGTTGTGCATGATGTGAATATTTTGTGTGGTGAAGATGGAGCATAGCCAGACTATATGATTTTGTAGGGATAACTTTCTTTGGCCATGTTATTTTGAAAATACATGATTGCTTTATTAGTATGCTTGAAGCATTATTGTCTTAATGTCAAAGGATAGACTATTGCTTTGAATCACTTGTGTCTTAATATTCATGCCATGGTTAGACATATGATCAAGATTTTGCTAGGTAGCATTCCACATCAAAAATTATCTTTTTTTATCAGTTACCTACTCGAGGACGAGCAGGAATTAAGCTTGGGGATGCGGATACGTCTCCGTCGTATCTATAATTTTTTATTGTTCCATGCCAATATTATTCAACTTTCATATACTTTTTGGCAACTTTTTATATTATTTTTGGGACTAACATATTGATCCAGTGCCCAGTGCCAGTTCCTGTCTGTTGCATGTTTTTGGTTTTGCAGAATATCCATATCAAACGGAGTCCAAACGGGATAAAAACGTACGGAGCTTATTTTTGGAAAATATGGAAAATTCGGAAGGAAAATCAACATGAACCAGTGCCCGAGGTGGTCACGAGGTAGGGGCGCCCCCCCTAGGGCGTGCCCCCTACCCTCGTGAGCCCACCATAAGGCGGTTGATGCTCTTCTTTTGCCCCAAGAACGCTAATATTCGGAAAAAAATCACGGCGAAGGTTTCAGGCCAATCGGAGTTACGGATCTCCATATATATACGAAACGGTGTAACAGAGCCAGAACAGAACGCAGAACCAGAGAGAAACAGAGAGATAGATCCAATCTCGGAGGGGCTCTCGCCCCTCCCATGCCATGGAGGCCAAGGACTAGAGGGGAAACCCTTCTCCCATCTAGGGAGGAGGTCAAGGAAGAAGAGGAAGAAGGGGGCCCCTCTCCCCCTCTCCTGCGGTGGCGTCGGAACGCCGCCGTGGCCATCATCATCATCATCACCGAGATCTTCACCAACACCTCCGCCATGTTCACAAACATCTCCATCACCTCCCCTCCTCTATCTACAGCGGTCCACTCTCCCGCAACCCACTGTGCCTTCTACTTGAACATGGTGCTTTATGCTTCATATTATTATCCAATGATGTGTTGCCATCCTATGATGTCTGAGTAGATTTTTGTTGTCCTATCGGTGGTTGATGAATTACTATGATTGATTTAATTTGCTTGTGGTTATGTTGCTGTCCTTTGGTGCCCATCATATGATTGTGCGTGTGGATCACACCCTAGGGTTAGTTGTATGTTGATAGGACTATGTATTGGAGGGCAAGAGTGACAGAAGCTTCAACCTAGCATATAAATGATGCATACGGGATTGAAGGAGGACCAATATATCTTAATTCTATGGTTGGGTTTTACCTTAATGAACATTAGTAGTTGCGGACGCTTGCTAATATTTCCAATCATAAGTGCATAGAATTCCAAGTCAGGGATGACATGCTAGCAGTGGCCTCTCCCACATAATACTTGCTATCGGTCTAGTAAAGTAGTCAATTGCTTAGGGGCAATTCCGCAACTCCTACCACCACTTTTCCACACTCGCTATATTTACTTTATTGTTTCTTTATCTAAACAGCCCCTACTTTTTATTTGCGTACTCTTTATTATCTTGCAAACCTATCCAACAACACCTACAAAGTACTTCTAGTTTCAGACTTGTTCTAGGTAAAGCGAACATCAAGCGTGCGTAGAGTTGTATCGGTGGTCGATAGAACTTGAGGGAATATTTGTTCTACCTTTAGCTCCTCGTTGGGTTCGACACTCTTACTTATTGAAAACTGTTGCGAGGCGTTGGGCTCTAACTTAACCCGAGCGATTGCACTGGAGGCTACGCGTTACTGAACCCGAGCGATCGATCGAAGGCTATTAACTGAACCCGATCGAGCGATAACTTCGCTACTGCTGCTAACTGCAGCCGATCGATGCTGCCTCTAGGATGAACAGTGAGCGTTGCGGGGGGTTTGGATGAATAGTGAGCGGTGGCGTTGCCTCTGGATGAACAGGACCCCGTGGTGTGGTGGAGGGTTGGATGAACAGTAGACGATGGAGGGGTGCCCATGGAGGGGTGGTTGAACAGGACCCCGTGGTGTGGAGGAGGGTTGGATGAACAGTAGACGATGGAGGGGTGCCCGTGGAGGGGTGGTTGAACAGGCCCCCGTGGTGTGGAGGGCTGGATGAACAGTAGATAGTGGAGGGGTGGTTGAACAGTAGCCGGTGGAGTAGCGCACGGTGGAGGCTGGATGAACAGGAGCCCGTGGAGGCTGGAGGAGGTCGACAGTGGAGATGAACAGTATCCCGTGGAGTCCCGTTTTGTGGTACTCCACACCCCTCCCGATGAACAGGAGCCCCGTTTCGACCGTAGGAGGTCTGTTTCGTCCGTTTTGCGGTACGCCACACCCCTCCTGATTAACAGGACCCCCGTTTCGACCGTAGGAGGTCCGTTTCCTCCGTTTTGCGGTACGCCACACCCCTCTTGATCAACAGGACCCCTGTTTTGACTGTTGGAGGTCTGTTCCCTCCGTTCTGCGGTACGCCAGGCCTCGTTTCCATCGCCTGTTCCGTCCAAGGCCTCCCGATGAACACGACCACGCATTCCGTTCTGACCCAGCCGGTTGGCTCCCACGCGTTCCGTTGCCTCCCGATGAACACGACGCATTTTGTTGCCTCCCCATGAACATGACACATTCTGTTGCCTCCCCATGAACACGACAACGACGCTGTTTCTCCGTTCCGACCTAGCCATGTACACGAGCCCTGGCCGTACGTATGCGCGAGTAGGCGTTCAAGACCCTGCCCGTATGTAGGTACGTGGCCGTATTTTCTTTCCTGCACCCTGGCCATTGTATGTACGTGTAGATGCTACGTGCGCGCCTCTACTACGACACGTGCGCGCCTCTACATCGACTAGTATATATGTACGTACACGTTCCCGACCAGAATGACAACGCTACGTATGCTTCGACCAGGTGTGTCCTGACTGGTAGGCACTTCCTTGCGTGCGAAGGTGTAGCAGGTGGGTCCCAGCAGTCAGGGGGAAACATTTTTTTCGCGAAATATGGTGGCCCATACGGTGGGTCCCCCCTGTCAGGGGGAGGAATAATTATTTTGCACATAATAAGGAGGCACTTCTTTGCTGCGGCCGTGGACCCAGCTGTCAGCCTCTCCATGTACAGTCCACGTCCGATGGAAGCCGTTCCTTAACCATGTTGACCACGTCGCGCCGAGAGCACCAAGGCGGTGGACGACGACGAGGCATAGGAAGGGGACAATGCAGAGCTGGGGAAGACGCGGCAGTGAATGCCCACGCGTAGAGGAGTACGAGGGTTCACTGGTTCGCTGTAGTGTGAGGCTGCCGTCGCCGCAGGATAACATGGGGTGTGGGTGAGTAGAGGGATGGCCTGGCCAACGGTGGGAGTAGTAGGGGGCGATGAGGCCTCCGCCGCATCGCAGCTGGCCACGGGAGGCAGGAGCACGAGGCACGACCGGCGCTGGTTTGGGCGGCTGGAGCAAGAAGACCAGAGGTTGAAGAAGCACTACGGCCGTTGGATGGACATCGTACGGTCACTGGAGCTAGAATCATGCATATATTGACTAAGTTGACAAAGCCCTCCGTCCCTGTCAACTTAGTAGGCTCACAAGTCAGCCTGCCACTATACTGGGTCCCAGCTAACAAGGGGAGTATTCATTTTTTTTGTGCGTAATAAGGAGGCACTTCCTTGCGTGCGAAGATATAGCTGGTGGGTCCGAGCTATCAGTGGCGGTAACGTTTTTTCGTGAAATACAGAGGCCCTTTTGGTGGGTCCCTGATGTCAGGTGGAGGAATCACTATTTTGCGCGTCATAAGGAGGCATTTCCTTGCGTGCATGTACCGCCCCGAGACCGATGTGCCAGGTGTCGTCCAGTTATTCGCTATTGTTTCTTTGTCATTGCTTGTGTGTCATGCATTGCATATCATGTCATCATGTGCATTTCATTTGCATACGTGTTCGTCTCATGCATTCGAGCATTTTCCCCGTTGTCCGTTTTGCATTCCGGCGTTCCGTTCTCCTCCGGTGGTCATTTCTACCTTCCTCTCGTGTGTGGAGATTAAACATTTCCGGATTGGACCGAGACTTGCCAAGCGGCCTTGGTTTACTACCGGTAGACCGCCTGTCAAGTTTCGTACCATTTGGACTTTGTTTGATGCTCCAACGGTTAACCGAGGGACCGAAAAGGCCTCGTGTGTGTTGCAGCCCAACACGCCTCCAATTTGGCCCAAAACCCACCTAACTCTGCTCCATCATCTAGAGCGTTCGATCACGATCGCGTGGCCGAAAACCGCACCTCATTTGGACTCCCCTAGCTCCCTCTACCTATATAAACACCTCCCCCTCCAAAATTCGCGGTGCAAAACCTAGATTCCTCCCTCTCCTCGCGCGCCGGACAAAAACCTCGCCGGCGGACGTGTCCGTTTCAGCCTCCGCCGCCGCCAGCCTATCCCGAGCCGCCACCTCACCTCCCCTGCGCCCACTTCGCCGCCATCCTCCCGGGGCCCATATCCGGCCCGCCCCGGGGCCGAACCAGGCCACACCGGGCCCTCTCTTGGCCGCCGTTTTCCCCAGGCCGACCGGAGCCGCGCCGCCGCCACGAACTCCGCCGGCGCCCCGGACCTCGCCGCACCAACCGCCTCGCCGTCCACTTCCATCCACGGCTGCCAGACCTGCCCCGCCGTCGTTCGCCGTCCACCGGAGCGCGCCGCCTCCTCCGGTGACGCCCGCGCCGCCCAGCTCCTCTTCACGCCGCGCTAAGGTTGCCGCCGCGCCGGCCATCGCCGTTGCTTGCCGCACCGGTCACCGGATCCGTCGCCCCCGTCGACTCCGGCGAGATCCGCAAAGCGGGATCAGATCCACCCGCTCGCTCAACCAAACGGCGTCCTCCCTCCCGGATCCGCGCCGTCCCGCACCACCTCATCCCACGTTGACTTCTTTCGCGGAGGTATATTTTCACTAAGTCCCCGGAATTGCAGATCCATGTTGTCCTGTTCGAGGCCTCGTAACTTTGCATCCGTAGCTCCGATTCATGCATATAGCATATCAAAATGTTCGTCTCAGAGAACCCATCATTTCATCTCATTGCATCATTTTCATTTGAGTTCATCTTGATGCCCGAAATTCTATTAGAAGAGGGCTACTTGAGTTAATTGTCAGATCTGCTACTTCATCTTAGACATTTGTCATTTTTGCCATGATTATTGTGTGCATGATATGACCATGAGCTCTACATATGTTTTGTTAAGGGTTTTGTCATCTTTCCAGAGGTGCAACCCATGTATTTTTGTGATGTGTGTGGTGAATAGTGCAAGCTTGCAAAGTGAGGCACCCGGTAATTCTGTTTTCAGGGACTTGGCATTTCCACTAAGTCCTGGGATTGTTTAGTTCGTGATGCCATATGTTCATATTGTTTCCTAGTGATCCGTGCCTCTTTTGAGGATGATCAGTAAAGGAGTCTTGTTAATATTGTAGTGCTCTATCCATCCATGTCTTTGTTTGCATATATGGAGCACCCTAGCTTGAGTCAATCGAGCTCTACTTTTGCTTCGTTGTGAATCTGGGCAGATCGTCAACTTGTTTGCGATTTTGCCGATGTTGTTGTAGTTGATCCGTGCATGCTATGCCATTGTTCTTGCCATGTCTAGCTTGCATTTTGTGCCTTCTTAGTGGATGTATGCTTGTCTTACCATGACTTGCACCGTAGTGAGTGCATCGAGCTCGTAAACTTGCCTACTTGAGTTATGATTTCAGCATGTCCCAGTTTTCACTAAGTCTGAAAACTGATTATGTTTTTGCTATGTTCACATGCTTGCAAATGTATTTTGTGATCCCTTTTGGCTCAAGGTCACTAAGGGACTTTTGTTAAGCTCTTTGAGTAGCTCCATGCCAGGTTTTACTTTGCCATGTTCAGGTCCTGTAGCATGATGTTTTGTTGCTCCGAAGAGAGCTACTTGGTCTGAAATTCCAAACAAGTGTTAATTTCACTAAGTCTGAGATCTGTTTTACCATTTGCATTTTCGCCATGCTTGTTTGAACCTGTTAATGGATGAATTTGCCGTAGCTCAGTGCTAGACTTTTGTTAAGCATCTTGAATGCATCCCTGCCATGTATTTTGTTGCCATGTTTGAGTGCTGTAGCATGTTCATCTCATTGCATTTAGATGACTACTTGCTGTAAATCGCAGAGCGGTGTCATATTTGAATCGCTTGCCATTTCCAAACCGTAACTCCGATTCCGGTGATCTTTATATCGCTTTCAAGCGATTTCACCTCATCTTTCCAGTGGCACACTTGGTTTTCCAAGTTGAGGACAGGTTCTTTCTTTCCTTTGCAAATCATGCATATGCATCGCATACCGCATTTCGCATATCATACCATGTTCATGTGTGGTTTGTTTACTATGTTGTGTGCTTCTTTTTCCGGTGTTGCTTCTTAGGGTTGGTTCCGGTAACATTGTGTTTGTGAGGAACCGTTCGACTACGTCCGTTTATCTTCTCCATGGACTCGTTCTTCTTCCTTGCGGGATTTCAGGCAAGATGATCATACCCTCGAAATCACTTCTATCTTTGCTTGCTTAGATGCTCGCCCTTTTGCTATGCCTATGCTGCGATACCTACCACTTGCTTATCATGCCTCCCACTTTGTTCAACCAAGCCTCCAACCCACCTTGTCCTAGCAAACCGTTGTTTGGCTATGATACCGCTTTGCTCAGCCCCTCTTATAGCGTTGTTAGTTGAAGGTGAAGATTGAAGTTTGTTCCATGTTGGAACATGGAGTTGATGTTCCTTGTTGGAACATGTTTACTTGTTGGGATATCACAATATATCTTATTTAATTAATGCATCTATATACTTGGTAAAGGGTGGAAGGCTCGGCCTTATGCCTGGTGTTTTGTTCCACTCTTGCCACCCTAGTTTTCGTCATATCGGTGTTATGTTCCCGGATTTTGCGTTCCTTACGCGGTTGGGCTATTATGGGAACCCCTTGATAGTTCGCCTTAAGTAAAGCTCTTCCAGCAATGCCCAACCATTGGTTTTACCATTCGCCACCTAGCCTTTTCTTTTCCCTTGGGGGTCGCGCGCCCAAGGGTCATCATTATTTTAAACCCCCGGGCCAGTGCTCCTCTGAGTGTTGGTCCAACTTGTCAGCCGCCGGTGGCCACCAGGGGCAACTCTGGGCTGGCCTACCGGAAGTTTAGACAATCCGGTATGCCCTGAGAAAGAGATATGTGCAGCTCTTATCGGGATTTGTCGGCACATTCGGGCGGTGTTGCTGGTTTAGTTTTACCCTGTCGAAATGTCTTGTAGAACCGGGATACCGAGTCTGATCGGAATGTCTCGGGAGGAGGTCTATTCCTTCGGCGACCGTGAGAGCTTGTCATGGGCTAAGTTGGGACACCCCTGCAGGGATTCGAACTTTCGAAAGCCGTGCCCGCGGTTATGGGCAGATGGGAATTTGTTAATGTCTGGTTGTAGAAAACTTGAAGTTGACCTTAATTAAAATACATCAACCGCGTCTGTAACCGTGATGGTATCTTTCCGGCGGAGTCCGGGAAGGGCACACGGTTGTTGGAGTTATGCTTGGCGTAGGTTGCTATAGGATCACTTCTTGATCATACTTTTATCAACCGTGCTTTGCCTTCTCTTCTCGCTCTCATTTGCGTATGTTAGCCACCATATATGCTAGTGGCTTGCTGTAGCTCCACCTCATACCTTTACCTTACCCATAAGCTTAAATAGTCTTGATCGCGAGGGTGCGAGACTGCTGAGTCCTCGTGGCTCCCAGATACTTCCAAAACCAGCTTGCAGGTGCCGATGAGACCGTGCAGATGACGCAACCAAGCTCAGGAGGAGCTCGTTGAAGATCTTGTCCTTTGTGTTGTTTCCGTTCTAGTTGATCAGTAGTGGAGCCCAGTTAGGGTCGATCGGGGACCGTGTCGCATTTGGGGTTCTTCCTTTATTTTGGTTCCGTAGTCGGACCTTGATTGTATTTGGATGTTGTAATGCTTTATTCATGTAATTGTGTGAAGTGGCGATTGTAAGCCAACTATGTATCTCTTTCCCCTTTATGTATTACATGGGTTGTGTGAAGATTACCTCACTTGCGATATTGCTCTCAATGCGGTTATGCCTCTAAGTCGTGCTTCGACACGTGGGAGATATAGCCGCATCGAGGGCGTTTCAAGTTGGTATCAGAGCCATCCCCGACCTTAGGAGCCCCCACTGATTGATCGTTTTTAGCGGCCGAGTTGTGTCTAGAAAATGTTTTGAGTCATTTAGGAATTATATATCGAAGAGTTTAGGAATTCTTTTGACTTCCCAGTCTCCTCATTGCTCTGGTAAGGCATCCTGACGTAGAGTTTTGACTCTTCTCTACTCAAATTTCACTAATTTTTTTTAGGATCACGCGGGTATCTTGGAATCGTTCTGATGGTTTTATGATGAGAACATTGTCTTGGTGCCTCCTGTCAGGGGTTTTGTGGAAGTGTCCCAGTGAGTTGAGCTCTGAGGTGTTGTCGTCATAATTTTATTGTTGCAGTTCTGGAATACCTGAGTTTAGTACGCCGACATCGAAAATCTCTTTTATGCAGTTTGTTGGTGAGATAACCTCGACGCCACCCAGTACTGGGGCGGGAGTTCGGGAGTATTGCCATAACTTGTATAACGGATGCTTTTCGAAGGTTGACGTAGATGATTTCTGAAGGTTTCGTGGTTATGTGTTGAAGGATGGATACAACTGGATGTAGGATTTGCTAGTTTGGGTGAGATATTATGCTTCCCCTGTATCCCCAACACCTGATTGCATAACTGGAAAATTTCGGGAGTTTCATAATTGGGAATTCAAGTAGCTCTTAGGATATCTTTCTGACAGATGTATGATATGAAATTGGGGTTCGACGTCTAGTGTTCCGCCTATTCATGGTCGATTTTACAGTGGTCTCGTTGTGTCTTAAAGAGTCCTTGGCTATGCCGACTCGGGGACGCTTCGTATGTCATGTGCACTGCCTTGTACATGATGGTGCTGTACGATCGAGCCCGTGTAGGCCCCACCGCGAAAACTTCGGACGAAATCTCTATCATATGTTTGTTCCGGCTTATTCTGCAAGCCAATCCTTTGTTTTTGTTTTGAGTTGTGGTATTCGAGTTGCTTCAAAGTCAAGTGTTGATTCCATATTTTTCCCCAAATGGTGTTCTCATACTCCGATGTGGATACCAACCCTTCTTGATCATCAAGATTGTCTTGTCAATCCTTTTCACCAGCATGTTTTCTCTTCAAGTGGATCCGATCACTTCAACATCAGCAAGACCAATTATCATTTCTTCTCAACGGTGTTCGTTTCATTCTCAATAGTGTTTTCCCACCCACCCACCCTTGTTTTCTTGAAGGATTCAGATTTCTTGTTCAAGTATCCATCTTATTGATGTGAAGTCTCTCCATCCTTTTCCTTCAATGTTCTTATCCGGTGATGCTCATGAAGATTCTAACGGAGCTTCTAGTTCGTCACTTTTCATTCCTTTTCTTTCTACGGTGGATTTAATTCAAGCTTTGTTGGTCATATCCTTTTCCTCATTTCAATGCCTTCTCATACCGGTGCACTTCATATTAATTCACTTCTCGCTATTCATTTGTTCCGGCGTGCTCAAGTTTTCTCAAAAGGCTCGTCTTGTCATTCAAGATCCTTTCAAGCTCTTTCGAGATTGTTATCTCATTCATGTCATTTAATTCAACCGGTGCAACCTCTCTTTTTAAATCATTTCAACGGTGATTCTTTTGAGTGGGCCCTAACCCACAGGTCTTTTTCCAGGATCTTACCTGACTCTTCTTATTTTGTAACATCCCAAATTTTCAATTTGGAATGTTATACATAGATCATCATGCATATCATATTTTCTTGCATTTTGCCGATCCTAGAAATTTCACGCAACTCAAGGACCCTCGGAGAGAGTTGGAGATTTCGTTATTTTCATATTTGAGTCTTCTCAAATTTTGAAAAGAGGATCATCGGATTTATCGGAGTTTCATTTGCCTTTTATTTGGATAGGGAAAAATGCGCGTTTTCAAAATTTGCATTTTAGGCCCGGAGAAAAGTTCATTTTGTTCGACTCATTTTTAGGAGTCGGGGAAAATTTACTTTGTGAGTTTTGGAGTCCGGTAGAATTGTTGTTCTGTTTTTTTTCGAGCGCAGAACCTTTAAAAAAAGGAGATCCCGCAGCGCCCCTGGGCCAGGCCCAGCCGGCCGGCCAGAAGGCCATCGCCGCGCACGCCAGGCGCCAGGCGCCAGGACCCGCCGCCGCTTGCCCTTTTTGATTCCTAGGAGGACTCTTGTCCTACTTCATTTTTTTCTAGATCCTTCCTTCCCTCTTTTTCTTTCCTATTCCTACTCTTATTCCTTGCCCCCTACCCCAAGTAATCCCCTCTCCTCCCCAATATAAATACCCAAGCACGCCCCCTCTAAATCATCAATTCCGAAGCCCCAAGCACCACCGCGCCCCTCACCCGCGCCGCACCTCCATAGCCACGCCGCCCACGCCCTGCGTCACGCGCCGCGCCGCGCCCTGCGTCACCGCCGCCGCCGCCCTTGTGCACCGCCACCGCCCCCAACGCCGCCGTTCGCCGGAGCCCTCGCCGGAGACCTCGCCGGAGGTACCGCGCCACATCTTTTCTTTTCCACGGATCGGTTTTCTTCTAAACCGTTCCAATTCGTTTTCTTTCCGATTCTTTTCTTCTCTAAACCGTTCCGGTTTTTTAGATCGGTTTCTCGTTTCGATTTTCTACCGAAACACTAGATTGGATTCGTTTTCTTTTCCGATCTATTTGCCTCGAGACCGTTCGCCGGACCGTTCGTCCTAACGAACGTGATCACCGGATTCTTCTAGGTTAACGAACGTCCGTTCGTTTAACCGTTCTTCTTTTTCTTTTCGTCAGATTTATTCCGCGATCGCGATCTCAGATCCGATCTTCTTTCTAGTTTATCTTCTCGCTCGTTTATCGGAATCAGGTGATTCAAGCGCCTAGAGTTTCGTTTTGAAACCGCCGTTCCGACTAATCAACTTTAACTAAGTTTTTGCTACGGTAAAATTTGACCTAGTTTCAACTTGCTAGAACCGAGTTGTTTTTCGCCATTTGTTCTCGGTTTCTTTGTTCGGTTCTTTCTTTCTTTGCAACCGGAGTTCTTAAGTTGAACTTTCTGGTTCGATCTCTTGTTCGAGTTTTACCTGTGCATTAGATGAGTACTTATTGTATGCTTGTTGTTTGTCTGCGATAGATTACCCGGATTGCACCTCATGTTACTTCGAATCTCTAGGACTCACGGATCATCAGCAAGGCAAGTAACACTTTGATCATACCTTTTCTACAACCCAGTTTTATTGCATTAGATCCATCCTCACACATTGCATGATTAGGATCTAATTAAATTGTGGGATGGGAAGTAGATGAGGTAGTACCTATTACCTATTTATTATGAAACCTTTGGGAGTTACTTCTACGTTTGCTTATTATGCCATGCTATGCTAGTAGATGTGGATTGGGTGAGTGGTATCCATGACAGATGTGAGATTGATAATTTTAATGGTTTATCTAAGGGGGCAACTTAAACACACATCTGGGTGGATTGAGGCACCTGATGTCTATCAGGACTTGCCTGTTTTCTTTTGGACCGCCACCCAGGCTCAAAGGGATCATAAGATCTTTCATGCTAAATACTTACGTGTGCAGCCACAAGCCATTATGGGCTCTGGCATAGTTGACTAAGTCGTGCGAACTCTTACAGGGTAGACTAGCAGATGTAGGGGAAAGTAGGTGTACCGGTCTATCCATCGTAAGGTGCTAGCGCTTCTAAAAGACTGTGTCTCGGTCATCCGTTTCTCAAACACCAGCAGTGGGAGAAAACCAACGGAGGCGATCGAGTCTTGTGGGGAAAAGTGCGCAAACCTCTGCAGAGTGTAATAAACTAATCATGATTAGCCGTGTCCCCGATTATGGACAATCTTGAGTATCTAGTACTTGAATATCCTGTGAATCTCAACATGTTACTTCTAATTAATATTGTTTGGTTTAATTGTACTTTTAATTGGGATTGAGAATGCTGTCACCCATTCTCAATGTTTAACAACCACCATGATAGTTAAATAAATTTATTCCTTTGCAGTAGGGAAAAACTGGCTTTACGCAAAACAGTAACCATAGAGCTTTCCACCAGCCAAATATGCATATAGTATAGCTGTTTCATTCCATTACTCTCTATGTGTTACCTTGCCAGCATATTCCATGTGCTGACCCGTTTCGGGCTGCAACGTTAATGTTGCAGACTTTTCAGATGACGATTAAGGTGCTTTTAGGTCGTGGTTCTATACTTAGTGATGCCGTTGGAGTTGATGGACCCATTTATCTTCCGAGGCTTCCGTTGTTATCGTCATTAGATGGCCTTAAGCCATATTATTGTAATAAGTTCTCTTTTGAGACATCGTTGTAGTAAGTGTGTGATTGCCACTCTGCTATAAATCCTTCGAAGTACTGTGTGGTGTCAGCATTACTGATCCAGGGATGACACCGGAGCACAGTAGACTTGATCCATTCGGGTCGGGTCGCCACAGAGATGGTATCAGAGCACACGCTGACTGTAGGACATGACCACTAAGTTAAAGCCATAGATCACTATTCTCTCCTCATTTTCTAACTCCTCATCTTTTCTACTCTTTAGGATGAAGGACGCGAAGATTAAGTACGCTCAACCGGATGAAGGCACACGTTTTGGATTTCACTTGAAGGAAGTCACCAAGTACCTAAACATTGGATTACCAAGTTTCACGGGAACCTTCAACGCAACTCTACCTGAAGAGGAGCGCTGGAAGATTCAAGCTCACGTTCCGGGAAGGACATTCGCGCCAATCACAAAGCCCATAGATTGTGTTTTCAATGCACCAACTTGGAGTCTAGGAAGGAGCATGACAGCCCATATCACCATAGGACGCATTGGAGAAGTTTATCAAGAAGACCTCAAGGACACTATCTGCCAGATTTGCGGACGCCGAGATGAACAATGGGAGTTAGTCACCACCAAGAAGGATAGATCCATTGCAGCATTCATCCAGGAGTTAAACCAGCACATTCGACGCCACGAGAACCAGATGAGCAATGATATGATGGAGTTGAAGAATGCAAAGACAACGATCATCGAGCTAGAAGGAGAACTGAAGGCTACACGCAAGGACTACATAGACGAGATCGTAGCTCTAGCAAGACACAACGTCGATCTTAAGCAGGAGATTGAAGAACTCAAGATGGAGTTAGCATCCAGGAAGGAAGACATGTACGTCGCATGTCCGGATAACTACATCATCATCGACGACACCGATTCGGATCCAAGTGAACCCGACTTTGAAGATGAAGCTGGAGTGGACATCATGGAGTCTTCCACCGGTTCAAATTTCTAGATGACCACCAAATATTAGTAGTATTTCCCAATGTAAACACTATAGTTCGAGCACTTTTGCGATAGCTAGATCAATTGTAAGCCCTTGTTTGATTGAATGAAGTGATTTTGTGTGCATTTTCTCATGTGCATTGGGGTAGTGTTTTCTCTTTAGACCTCATTCTATTCTTATATCTCTTCTTTTCTAAACCATCAAATGCCTCTGAGACATGACCCCAGATTTACCATTAAGGATTGGTAACTATGTTTTTCCTCAGACCTAATAGTATTGGAATCTCAAGGATTGGATGTGATATTAGGCATGGATTGGTTATCAAAGTATGAAGGGAATATTGAGTGTGCTAGTAAGTCAATTTTGCTTACCACACTAGAAGGATCAAGTATGTATCCCGGCATGTGCCAAATAGGACACAAGTAAATTGCCTGACAGGAGTAGTGCAGGAAGAAGTACCAGTGGTAAAGGATTTTCCTGATGTATTTCCGGAAGAGTTGCCACGCATGCCATCAGATAGAGACATTGAGTTTTTGATTGAGTTATTGCCAGGTACAGGCCCAATATCAAAGAGACCGTACCGGATGCCTGCAAAGGATTTGGTAGAAATTAAGAATCAGATTAAGGAGTTGTTGGAGAAGGGTTACATTCACCCAAGTTCTTCGCCTTGGGGATCACCCGTACTTCTAGTGGAGAAGAAGGATGGAACATTAAGGATGGTTGTTGATTATCGAGGATTGAATGAAGTAACCATCAAGAACAAGTACCCACTGCCAATGATTAATGATCTGTTTGATCGTTTGCTAGGAGCTAAAGTGTTTTCCAAGATCGATTTGCGATCAGGGTACCACCAGTTGAAGATTTGAGAACAGGATATTCCTAAGACAGCTTTCACCACAAGATATGGACTGTATGAGTATACCGTTATGTCATTTGGATTGACTAACGCACCTGCCTATTTTATGAACCTAATGAACAAAGTGTTTATGGAGTTTTTGGATAAGTTCGTCGTAGTGTTCATTGATGATATCCTGGTTTATTCAAAGAATGAAGAAGAGCATAAGGAACATTTGTGTTTGGTTTTGGAGAAACTAAGGGAACACCAGCTATATGCCAAATTTAGGAAATGTGAGTTTTGGTTGAAAGAAGTAGGATTCCTCGGACACGTTATATCCGGAGAAGGGATAGCAGTTGACCCCGCAAAGGTTGAGACCATAACCGAATGGGAAGCACCAACGACAGTTGGAGAGATCTGGAGTTTTCTTGGACTCGCGGGATACTACCGGAGATTCATTGAGAATTTTTCAAAGATTGCGAAGCCTATGATGGAGTTGTTGAAGAAGGATACCAAGTTCAATTGGACTGAGGAGTGTGAGGCTAGTTTTCAGGAGTTGAAGAAATGTTTGGTTACCTCACCAGTGTTGATTTTGCCGGATCAGACCAAGGACTATGAGGTATATTGCGACGCTTCACGTCGAGGACTTGGAGCAGTGCTTATGCAGGAAGGTAGAGTTGTTTCGTATGCTTCACGACAACTGAAGCCTCATGAGTTGAATTATGCCACCCATGATTTGGAGTTAGCAGCCGTAGTGCATGCATTGAAGACAAGGAGACAGTTCCTCATTGGAAATCATTGTGAGGTGTACACGGATCACAAGAGTTTGAAGTACATTTTCACGCAGAAAGAGTTGAATCTCAGACAAAGGAGATGGTTGGAGCTCATCAAGGATTATGATATGAGATTGCATTACCATCCCGGTAAAGCTAATGTAGTAGCTGACGCATTGAGCCGCAAGATCCATGTCAACACGTTAATGACGGGAAATATACCAAAGGAGTTAGCAGAAAACCTTCGTGAACTAAGTTTGGAGATAGTTCCGAAAGGCTATGTAGCAGCATTGGAGATTCAGTCAACATTGATGGATAAAATCAGAGAAGCTCAGAAATCTGACAAGGAAATTGCTGCTATAAAGGAGAAGCTGAGCGAAGGAAAGGCAAAGGGATTTCGTGAGGATGAGCACGATACCCTATGGTTTGAGGACCGTGTTTATGTGCCCAATGACCCGGAGATCAGGAAGTTGATTCTACAAAAGGCACATGATTCACCCTATTCGATTCACCCAGGAAATACCAAGATGTATTTGGATTTGAAGGAGACATTCTGGTGGACCAGAATGAAGAAGGATATTGCAGCCTATGTAGCAGTTCGTGACGTATGTCATAGAGTAAAGGCAGAGCATCAGAAGCTAGCCGGATTGTTGCAACCATTGCCGATACCCGAATGGAAGTGGGATAAGATAGGCATGGATTTTATCACAGGACTACCCAGGACGAAGGCAGGATATGACTCGATATGGGTAGTAGTTGATCGTTTGACGAAGGTAGCACATTTCATTCCAGTTAAGACCACTTACACCAGTGCTAAGTTGGCAAAGATATACATGACTAGGATCGTTTGTTTGCATGGAGTTCCGAGGAGTATTGTATCAGACAGAGGAACCCAATTTACCTCAAAGTTTTGGAATCAGTTGCATGAAACTTTGGGAACTAGGCTAGAGTTCAGCACCGCTTTTCATCCGCAGACAGATGGACAGACTGAGAGAGTCAATCAGATTTTGGAAGATATGCTTAGAGCTTGTGCACTAGATTATGGATCTAGTTGGGACAATAACTTGCCATATGCGGAGTTTTCATATAACAACAGTTACCAAACCAGTTTGAAGATGGCACCTTTCGAAGCTTTGTACGGAAGGAGGTGCAGGACACCGTTGTCATGGGACGAGGTTGGAGACCGTCATTTGTTTGGACCCGATTTGATTAAGGAGTCTGAATGGAAAGTTAAGTTGATTCGCGATAGGCTCAAGGTAGCCTAGTCCAGGCAGAAGAGCTACGCAGATTCTAAACGCAAGGAGACAGTTTATGAAACCAGAGACAGGGTGTATCTCCGAGTATCCCCACTTCGAGGAGTTAAGCGCTTTGGAGTTAAGGGAAAGTGAGCACCGCGTTTCGTTGGACCATATAAGATCTTGCAACGTATGGGAGAAGTCGCTTATAAGTTGGAATTACCAGAGGGACTGTCAGGAGTTCATGACGTATTCCATGTTTCTCAGCTGAAGAAATGTCACGCCGAGATGGCGGAGGTACCGTTAAGAGATACAGTGCCGCTTGAAGCGATTCAGTTGAAGGACGACGTAACGTATGAAGAGAAACCAGTCAAGATTCTCGAGTTTGCCAGCAGAGTTACCCGCAGCAAGGTTATCAAGTTTTGCAAAGTTCAGTGGAACCACCACTCAGAGGATGAAGCCACCTGGGAGAGAGAAGAAGATTTGCTCAAGGACCACCCTCACCTATTTTCTAGCCAACCCGAATCTCGAGGGCGAGATTCATCTTAAGGGGGGTAGGTTTGTAACATCCCAAATTTTCAATTTGGAATGTTATACATAGATCATCGTGCATATCATATTTTCTTGCATTTTGCCGATCCTAGAAATTTCACGCAACTCAAGGACCCTCGGAGAGAGTTGGAGATTTCATTATTTTCATATTTGAGTCTTCTCAAATTTTGAAAAGAGGATCATTGGATTTGTGGGAGTTTCATTTGCCTTTTATTTGGATAGGGAAAAATGCGTGTTTTCAAAATTTGCATTTTAGGCTCGGAGAAAAGTTCATTTTGTTCAACTCATTTTTAGGAGTCGGGGAAAATTTACTTTGTGGGTTTTGGAGTCCGGTAGAATTGTTTTTCTGTTTTTTTTCCGAGCACAGAACCTTTTTTTAAAAAAAAGGAGATCCCGCAGCGCCCCTGGGACAGGCCCAGCCGGCCGGCCCGAAGGCCATCACCGCGCGCGCCAGGCGCCAGGCGCCAGGAGCCGCCGCCTCTTGCCCTTTTTGATTCCTAGTAGGACTCTTGTCCTACTTCGTTTTTTTCTAGATCTTTCCTTCCCTCTTTTTCTTTCCTATTCCTACTCTTATTCCTTGCCCCCTACCCCAAGTAATCCCTCTCCTCCCCAATATAAATACCCAAGCACCCCCCCTCTAAATCATCAAATCCAAAGCCCCAAGCCCCAAGCCCCAGGCACCACCGCGCCCCTCACCCGCGCCGCACCTCCATAGCCGCGCCGCCCACGCCCTGCGTCACGCGCCGCGCCACGCCCTGCGTCACCACCCCCGCCGCCCTTGTGCACTGCCGCCGCCCCCCAACACCGCCGTTCGCCGGAGCCCTCGCCGGAGGTACCGCGCCACATCTTTTCTTTTCCACGGATCGGTTTTCTTCTAAACCGTTCCGATTCGTTTTCTTTCCGATTCTTTTCTTCTCTAAACCGTTCCGGTTTTCTAGATCGGTTTCTCGTTTTGATTTTCTTCCGAAACCCTAGATCGGATTCATTTTCTTTTCCGATCTATTTGCCTCGAGACCGTTCGCCGGACCGTTCGTCCTAACGAACGTGATCATCGGATTCTTCTAGGTTAACGAACGTCCGTTCGTTTAACCGTTCTTCATTTTCTTTTCGTCGGATTTATTCCACGATCGCGATCTCAGATCCGATCTTCTTTCTAGTTTATCTGCTCGCTCGTTTATCGGAATCAGGTGATTCAAGCGCCTGGAGTTTCGTTTCGAAACCGCCGTTCCGACTAATCAACTTTAACTAAGTTTTTGCTACGGTAAAATTTGACCTAGTTTCTGTTGGGGAACGTAGTAATTTCAAAAAATTTCCTACGCACACGCAAGATCATGGTGATGCATAGCAACGAGAGGGGAGAGTGTTGTCTACGTACCAACGCAGACCGACTGCGGAAGCGATCACACAACGTAGAGGAAGTAGTCGTACGTCTTCTTTCCGATCCGACCGATCCAAGCACCGTTACTCCGGCACCTCCGAGTTCTTAGCACACGTACAGCTCGATGACGATCCACGGGCTCCGATCCAGCAAAGCTTCGGGGAGGAGTTCTGTCAGCACGACGGCGTGGTGACGATCTTGATGTTCTACTGTCGCAGGGCTTCGCCTAAGCACTGCTACAATATGACCGAGGTGGAATATGGTGGAAGGGGGCACCGCACACGGCTAAGGAACGATCACGTGGATCAACTTGTGTGTCTATGGGGTGCCCCCTGCCTCAGTATATAAAGGATGGAGGAGGGGGAGGCCGGCCAAGGCTATTGGTGCGGCCAGGATGGGAGTCCTACTAGGACTCCAAGTCCTAGTAGGAGTCCATCAAGAGGGGAGGAAGGGAGAAGGAAGTGGAGGAGAAGGAGAGGTGGCCGGCCCCCTTTTCCCTAGTCCAATTCGGACTAAAGGGGAGGGTGGGCGCAGCAGCCTTTTTCCTCTTCTCACTAAAGCCCATCAAGGCCCATTACTTCTCCCGTAACTACCCGGTACTCCGAAAAATACCCGAATCACTCGGAACCTTTCCGATGTCCGAATATAGTCGTCCAATATATCGATCTTTACGTCTCGACCATTTCGAGACTCCTCGTCATGTCCCCGATCTCATCCGGGACTCCGAACTCCTTCGGTACATCAAAACTCATAAACTCATAATATAACTGTCATCGAAACCTGAAGCGTGCGGACCCTACGGTTCGAGAACAATGTAGACATGACCGAGACACATCTCCGGTCAATAACCAATAGCGGGACCTGGATGCCCATATTGGCTCCTACATATTCTACGAAGATCTTTATCGGTCAGACCGCATAACAACATATGTTGTTCCCTTTGTCATCGGTATGTTACTTGCCCGAGATTCGATCGTCGGTATCCAATACCTAGTTCAATCTCTTTACCGGCAAGTCTCTTTACTCGTTCCGTAATACATCATCTCACAACTAACATATTAGTTGTAATGCTTGCAAGGCTTATGTGATGTGTATTACCGAGAGGGCCCAGAGATACCTCTCCGACAATCGGAGTGACAAATCCTAATCTCGAAATACGCCAACCCAACATCTACCTTTGGAGACACCTGTAATGCTCCTTTATAATCACCCAGTTACGTTGTGACGTTTGGTAGCACCCAAAGTGTTCCTCCGGCAAACGGGAGTTGCATAATCTCATAGTCATAGGAACATGTATAAGTCATGAAGAAAGCAATAGCAACATACTAAACGATCGGGTGCTAAGCTAATGGAATGGGTCATGTCAATCAAATCATTCAACTAATGATGTGATCCCGTTAATCAAATAACAACTCTTTGTTCATGGTTAGGAAACATAACCATCTTTGATTAACGAGCTAGTCAAGTAGAGGCATACTAGTGACACTAAGTTTGTCTATGTATTCACACATGTATTATGTTTTCGGTTAATACAGTTCTAGCATGAATAATAAACATTTATCATGATATAAGGAAATAAATAATAACTTTATTATTGCCTCTAGGGCATATTTCCTTCAGTCTCCCACTTGCACTAGAGTCAATAATCTAGTTCACATCGCCATGTGATTTAACACCAATAGTTCACATCACCATGTGATTAACACCCATAGTTCACATCGTCATGTGACCAACACTCAAAGGGTTTACTAGAGTCAGTAATCTAGTTCACATATCTATGTGATTAACACCCAAAGAGTACTAAGGTGTGATCATGTTTTGCTTGTGAGATAATTTTAGTCAACGGGTCTGTCACATTCAGATCCGTAAGTATTTTGCAAGTTCTATGTCTACAATGCTCTACATGGAGCTACTCTAGCTAATTGCTCCCACTTTCAATATGTATCCAGATTGAGACTTTAGATTCATCTGGATCAGTGTCAGAAACTTGCATCGACGTAACCCTTTACGACGAACCTTTTTGTCATGTCCATAATCGAGAAACATATCCTTATTTCACTAAGGATAATTCTGACCGCTGTCCAGTGATCTACTCCTAGATCACTATTGTACTCCCTTGCCAAATCAATGCAGGGTAT
Organism: Triticum monococcum; assembly: GCA_034509565.1. NCBI lineage: Eukaryota > Viridiplantae > Streptophyta > Magnoliopsida > Poales > Poaceae > Triticum > Triticum monococcum. Next base: position 346,678,769 of record CM067847.1, read on the forward strand.
ACAATAGATCTGGTATACAGCATGACATACTTTATAGAACCTATGGCCAAGGCATAGGGAATGACTTTCATTCTCTTTCTATCTTCTATCGTGGTCGGGCTTTGAGTCTTACTCAACTTCACACCTTGTAATACAGGAAAGAACTCTTTCTTTGACTGCTCCATTTTGAACTACTTCAAAATCTTGTCAAGATATGTACTTATTGAAAAAACTTATCAAGCGTCTTGATCTATCTCTATAGATCTTGAAGCTCAATATGTAAGCAGCTTCACCGAAGTCTTTCTTTGAAAAACTCCTTTCAAACACTCCTTTATGCTTTACAGAATAATTCTACATTATTTCTGATCAATAATGTGTCATTCACATATACTTTATCAGAAATGCTGTAGTGCTCCCACTCACTTTCTTGTAAATACAGGCTTCACCGCAAGTCTGTATAAAACTATATGCTTTGATCAACTTATCAAAGCGTATATTCCAACTCTGAGATGCTTGCACCAGTCCATAGATGAATCGCTGGAGCTTGCATATTTTGTTAGCACCTTTAGGATTGACAAAACCTACTGGTTGCATCATATACAACTCTTCTTTAAGAAATCCATTAAGGAATGCAGTTTTGTTTATCCATTTGCCAGATTTCATAAAATGCGGCAATTGCTAACATGATTCGGACAGACTTTAGCATAGATACGGGTGAGAAACTCTCATCGTAGTCAACACTTTGAACTTGTCGAAAACCTTTTGCGACAATTCTAGCTTTGTAGATAGTAACACTACTATCAACGTCCGTCTTCCTCTTGAAGATCCATTTATTTTCTATGGCTTGCCGATCATTGGGCAAATCCATCAAAGTCCATACTTTGTTCTCATACATGGATCATATCTCATATTTCATGGCCTCAAACCATTTCGCGGAATTTGGGCTCATCATCGCTTCCTCATAGTTCGTAGGTTCGTCATGGTCAAGTAACATGACCTCTAGAACAGGATTACCGTACCACTCTGGTGCGGATTTCACTCTGGTTTACCTACGAGATTCGGTAGTAACTTGATCCGAAGTTTCATGATCATTATCATTAGCTTCCTCACTAATTGGTGTAGGAGTCACAAGAACAGATTTCTGTGATGAACTACTTTCCAATAAAGGAGAAGGTACAATTACCTTATCAAGTTCTACTTTCCTCCCACTCACTTCTTTCGAGAGAAACTCCTTCTCTAGAAAGTATCCATTATAAGCAACGAATGTCTTGCCTTAGGATCTGTGATAGAAGGTGTACCCAACAGTCTCCTTTTGGGTATCCTATGAAGACATATTTCTCCGATTTGGTTTTGAGCTTATCAGGATGAAACTTTTTCACATAAGCATCACAACCCCAAACTTTAAGAAACGACTACTTTGGTTTCTTGCTAAACCACAGTTCAGATTGTGTCGTCTCAACGGACTTAGATGGTGCCCTTTTTTAACGTGAATGCAACTGTCTCTAATGCATAACCCCAAAACGATAGTGGTAGATCGGTAAGAGACATCATAGATTTGCACTATATCTAATAAAGTACGGCTATGACGTTCGGACACACCATTATGCTGTGGTGTTCCGGGTGGCACGAATTTGTGAAACTATTCCACATTGTTTTAATTGAAGACCAAACTCGTAACTCAAATACTCTTCTCTACGATCAGATCATAGAAACTTTATTTTCTTGTTACGATGATTTTTCACTTCACTCTGAAATTCTTTGAACTTTTCAAATGTTTCAGACTTATGTTTCATCAAGTAGATATACTCATATCTGCTCAAATCATCTGTGAAGATCAGAAAATAATGATACCTGTCTCGAGCCTCAATATTCATCGGACCACATACATCAGTATGTATGATTTCCAACAAATCTGTTGCTCGCTCCATTGTTCCGAAGAACAGAGTCTTAGTCATCTTGCCCATGAAACATGGTTCGCAAGCATCAACTGATTCATAATCAAGTGATTCCAAAAGCCCATCAGCATGGAGTTTCTTCATGCGCTTTACACCAATATGACCTAAACGGCAGTGCTACAAATAAGTTGCACTATCATTATTAACTTTGCATCTTTTGGTTTCAATATTATGAATATGTGTATCACTAAGATCGAGATCCAATGAACTATTTTCATTGGGTGTGTAACCATATAAGGTTTTATTCATGTAAACAAAACAACAATTTATTCTTTTACTTAAATGAATAACCGTATTACAATAAACATGATCAAATCATATTCATGCTCAACGCAAACACCAAATAACACTTATTTAGGTTCAACACTAATCCCGAAGTATAGGGAGTGTGCGATGATGATCATATCAATCTTGGAACCACTTCCAACACACATCGTCACTTCACCCTTAACTAGTCTCTGTTCATTCTGCAACTCCCGTTTCGAGTTACTACTCTTAGCAACTGAACTAGCATCAAATACTGAGGGGTTGCTATAAACACTAGTAAAGTACACATCAATAACATGTATATCAAATATACTTATGTTCACTTTGCCATCCTACTTATCCGCCAATCACTTGGGGTAGTTCCGCTTCCAGTGACCAGTCCCTTTGCAGTAGAAGCACTTAGTCTCAGGCTTAGGATCAGACTTGGGCTTCTTCACTTGAGCAGCAACTTGCTTGCCGTTCTTCTTGAACTTCCCCTTCTTCCCTTTGCCCTTTTCTTGAAACTAGTGGTCTTGTCAACCATCAACACTTGATGTTTTTCTTGATTTCTACCTTCGTTGATTTCAGCATCACGAAGAGCTTGGGAGTTGTTTCCGTTATCCCTTGCATATTATAGTTCATCGCGAAGTTCTACTAACTTGGTGATGGTGACTAGAGAATTCTGTCAATCACTATCTTATCTGGAAGATTAACTCCCACTTGATTCAAGCGATTGTAGTACCCAGACAATCTGAGCACATGCTCACTAGTTGAGCGATTCTCCTCCATCTTTTAGCTATAGAACTTGTTGGAGACTTCATATCTCTCAACTCGGGTATTTGCTTGAAATATTAACTTCAACTCCTGGAACATCTCATATGGTCCATGACGTTCAAAACGTCTTTGAAGTCCCGATTCTAAGCCATTAAGCATGGTGCACTAAACTATCAAGTAGTCATCATATTGAGCTAGCAAAACGTTCATAACGTCTGCATCTGCTCCTGCAATAGGTCTGTCACCTAGCGGTGCATCAAGGACATAATTCTTCTGTGCAGCAATGAGGATAAACCTCAGATCACGGATCCAATCCGCATCATTGCTACTAACATCTTTCAACACAATTTTCTCTAGGAACATATCAAAAATAAACACAGGGAAGCAACAACGCGAGCTATTGATCTACAATATAATTTGCAAAATACTACCAGGACTAAGTTCATGATAAATTTAAGTTCAATTTAATCATATTACTTAAGAACTCCCACTTAGATGGACATCCCTCTAATCCTCTAAGTGATCACGTGATCCAAATCAACTAAACCATGTCCGATCATCACGTGAGATGGAGTAGTTTCATGGGTGAACATCACTATGTTGATCATATCTACTATATGATTCACGCTCGACCTTTCGGTCTCCGTGTTCCGAGGCCGTATCTGTATATGCTTGGCTCGTCAAGTATAACCTGAGTATTCCGCGTGTGCAACTGTTTTGCACCCGTTGTATTTGAACATAGAGCCTATCACACCCGATCATCACGTGGTGTCTCAGCACGAAGAACTTTCGCAACGGTGCATACTCAGGGAGAACACTTCTTGATAATTAGTGAGAGATCATCTTAAAATGCTACCGTCAAACTAAGCAAAATAAGATGTATAAAAGATAAACATCATATGCAATCAAAATATGTGACATGATATGGCCATCATCATCTTGCTTCTTTGATCTCCATCTCCAAAGTACTGTCATGATCTATATCGTTACCAGCATGACACCATGATCTCCATCATCTTGATCTATATCAATGTGTCGTCACGTGATCGTCTCGCCAACACTTGCTCTTGCAACTATTGCTATCGCATAGCGATAAAGTAAAGCAATTATTGGGCGCTTGCATTTTATGCAATAGACAGACAACCATAAGGCTTTTGCCAGTTGCCGATAAGTTCAACAAAACATGATCATCTTATATAACAACTTATAACTCATCACGTTTTGACCATATCACATCACAACATGCCCTGCAAAAACAAGTTAGACGTCCTCTACTTTGTTGTTGCAAATTTTACGTGGCTGCTACGGGCTTAAGCAAGAACCAATCTCACCTACGCATCAAAACCACAACGATAGTTTGTCAAATAGACTCCGTTTTAACCTTCGCAAGGACCGGGCGTAGCCATACTCGGTTCAACTAAAGTTGGAGAAACAGTCACCCGCAAGTCACCTATGTGCAAAGCACGTCGGGGAAACCGGTCTTGCGTAAGCGTACGCGTAATGTCGGTCCGGGCCGCTTCATCCAACAATACCGTCGAACCAAAGTATGAGATGCTGGTAGGCAGTATGACTTATATCGCCCACAACTCACTTGTGTTCTACTCGTGCATATAACATCAAACCATAAAAACCTAGGCTCTGATACCACTGTTGGGGAACGTAGTAATTTCAAAAAATTTCCTACGCACACGCAAGATCATGGTGATGCATAGCAACGAGAGGGGAGAGTGTTGTCTACGTACCAACGCAGACCGACTGCGGAAGCGATCACACAACGTAGAGGAAGTAGTCGTACGTCTTCTTTCCGATCCGACCGATCCAAGCACCGTTACTCCGGCACCTCCGAGTTCTTAGCACACGTACAGCTCGATGACGATCCCCGGGCTCCGATCCAGCAAAGCTTCGGGGAGGAGTTCTGTCAGCACGACGGCGTGGTGATGATCTTGATGTTCTACTGTCGCAGGGCTTCGCCTAAGCACTGCTACAATATGACCGAGGTGGAATATGGTGGAAGGGGGCACCGCACACGGCTAAGGAACGATCACGTGGATCAACTTGTATGTCTATGGGGTGCCCCCTGCCTCAGTATATAAAGGATGGAGGAGGGGGAGGCCGGCCAAGGCTATTGGTGCGGCCAGGATGGGAGTCCTACTAGGACTCCAAGTCCTAGTAGGAGTCCATCAAGAGGGGAGGAAGGGAGAAGGAAGTGGAGGAGAAGGAGAGGTGGCCGGCCCCCTGTTCCCTAGTCCAATTCGGACTAAAGGGGAGGGGGGGAGCAGCAGCCTTTTTCCTCTTCCCACTAAAGCCCATCAAGGCCCATTACTTCTCCCGTAACTACCCGGTACTCCGAAAAATACCCGAATCACTCGGAACCTTTCCGATGTCCGAATATAGTCGTCCAATATATCGATCTTTACGTCTCGACCATTTCGAGACTCCTCGTCATGTCCCCGATCTCATCCGGGACTCCGAACTCCTTCGGTACATCAAAACTCATAAACTCATAATATAACTGTCATCGAAACCTTAAGCGTGCGGACCCTACGGTTCGAGAACAATGCAGACATGACCGAGACACGTCTCCGGTCAATAACCAATAGCGGGACCTGGATGCCCATATTGGCTCCTACATATTCTACGAAGATCTTTATCGGTCAGACCGCATAACAACATATGTTGTTCCCTTTGTCATCGGTATGTTACTTGCCCGAGATTCGATCGTCGGTATCCAATACCTAGTTCAATCTCGTTACCGGCAAGTCTCTTTACTCGTTCCGTAATACATCATCTCACAACTAACATATTAGTTGTAATGCTTGCAAGGCTTATGTGATGTGTATTACCGAGAGGGCCCAGAGATACCTCTCCGACAATCGGAGTGACAAATCCTAATCTCGAAATACGCCAACCCAACATCTACCTTTGGAGACACCTGTAATGCTCCTTTATAATCACCCAGTTACGTTGTGACGTTTGGTAGCACCCAAAGTGTTCCTCCGGCAAACGGGAGTTGCATAATCTCATAGTCATAGGAACATGTATAAGTCATGAAGAAAGCAATAGCCACATACTAAACGATCGGGTGCTAAGCTAATGGAATGGGTCATGTCAATCAAATCATTCAACTAATGATGTGATCCCGTTAATCAAATAACAACTCTTTGTTCATGGTTAGGAAACATAACCATCTTTGATTAACGAGCTAGTCAAGTAGAGGCATACTAGTGACACTAAGTTTGTCTATGTATTCACACATGTATTATGTTTCCGGTTAATATAGTTCTAGCATGAATAATAAACATTTATCATGATATAAGGAAATAAATAATAACTTTATTATTGCCTCTAGGCCATATTTCCTTCAGTTTCAACTTGCTAGAACCGAGTTGTTTTCCGCCGTTTGTTCTCGGTTTCTTTGTTCGGTTCATTCTTTCTTTGCAACCGGAGTTCTTAAGTTGAACTTTCTGGTTCGATCTCTTGTTCGAGTTTTACCTGTGCATTAGATGAGTACTTATTGTATGCTTGTTGTTTTTCTGCGATAGATTACCCGGATTGCGCCGCCTGTTACTTCGAATCTCTAGGAATCGCGGATCATCAGCAAGGCAAGTAACACTTTGATCATACCTTTTCTACAACCCAGTTTTATTGCATTAGATCCATCCTCACACATTGCATGATTAGGATCTAATTAAATTGTGGGATGGGAAGTAGATGAGGTAGTACCTATTACCTGTTTATTATGAAACCTTTGGGAGTTACTTCTATGTTTGCTTATTATGCCATGCTATGCTAGTAGACGTGGATTGGGTGAGTGATATCCATGGCAGATGTGAGATTGATAAATTTAATGGTTTATCTAAGGTGGCAACTTAAACACACATCTGGGTGGATTGAGGCACCTGATGTCAATCAGGACTTGCCTGTTTTCTTTTGGACCGCCACCCAGGCTCAAAGGGATCATAAGATCTTTCATGCTAAATACTTACGTGTGCAGACACAAGCCATTATGGGCTCTGGCATAGTTGACTAAGTCATGCGAACTCTTACAGGGTAGACTAGCAGATGTAGGGGAAAGTAGGTGTACCGGTCTATCCATCGTAAGGTGCTAGCGCTTCTGAAAGACTGTGTCTCGGTCATCCGTTTCTCAAACACCAGTAGTGCGAGAAAACCAACGGAGGCGATCGAGTCTTGTGGGGAAGAGTGCGCAAACCTCTGCAGAGTGTAATAAACTAATCACGATTAGCCGTGTCCCCGGTTATGGACAATCTTGAGTATCTAGTACTTGAATATCCTGTGAATCTCAACATGTTACTTCTAATTAATATTGTTGGGTTTAATTGTACTTTTAATTGGGATTGAGAATGCTGTCAACCATTCTCAATGTTTAACAACCACCATGATAGTTAAATAAATTTATTCCTTTGCAGTAGGGAAAAACTGGATTTACGCAAAACAGTAACCATAGAGCTTTCCACCAGCCAAATATGCATATAGTATAGCTGTTTCATTCCATTACTCTCTATGTGTTACCTTGCCAGCATATTCCATGTGCTGACCCGTTTCGGGCTGCAACGTTAATGTTGCAGACTTTTCAGACGACGATTAAGGTGCTTTTAGGTCGTGGTTCTATACTCAGTGATGCCGTTGGAGTTGATGGACCCATTTATCTTTCGAGTCTTCCGCTGTTATCGTCATTAGATGGCCTTAAGCCATATTATTGTAGTAAGTTCTCTTTTGAGACATCGTTGTAATAAGTGTGTGATTGCCACTCTGTTATAAATCCTTCGAAGTACTGTGTGGTGTCAGCATTACTTATCCAGGGATGACACCAGAGCACAGTAGACTTGATCCATTCGGGTCGGGTCGCCACATATTTTCTCGGAGGTATTCTCAAATTCTTTTCGAAGTTTGACGTAAGAATGAATTGTCATCAGTCAAATGCCTTTCTCCAAGATCTTCCAAATTCTTTTCATCGTTGGCTCAACCTTTCCATTCTTCATTCCGGAGTGCCTCAACAATTCATGGTGGTGTTTCTCGTCATCACTCTCAACATTTGAAGACTGAAGAAGAATTTTTCCTCCATATCTTATCCGTTCTCTCAGAGATTCGTGGCTCTAGCTTGATACCATCCTCTCATAATTGTTTTCGATTGTGAGAATTCTTTTCATCCATCCGGAGCAATTCAAGAGTCTTTTCAATTTGTTTCTCCGAAGGCCACCACCTCAGAAGTATTCATTCTCAGCTTTCAGCTCTCTTTCTCTAAATCTTACCCGTGCTTCGTTCAATTGATCTTTAATCGGCTCGTGATCTCTTCGTTCTCATGTATCTAAATTCTCTCAAGCATCTTCGTTCTTTTGCTAAATTCTTACCGGTGTCTTCCTTATCTTTTCTTTGTTCATTTTTAATTCTTACGGTGGTTCATTCAAGATTTCTCTTCCTTCGTTTATCATATCAATTTATTCGATGTTCAAATCCTACCGGCGGTTCGTCGAAGACATTCTCAAGTTTATGTGATATCTCTCTTAATCCTTTCTACGAGAGTAAGTAATATGCCAAATCCGCTGCTTCTCATCAATTTAAATTGGTGAAGGATACGCATAACATAATTCTTATTCTTGTTCCATCCAAGTGATTAATTCCTTATTCCGGAGGTTCATCAAAATTCTTGTTTCCAACTGTTCATCTTCTCTTTTTCCCGGAGTTCCACCCTTTTTCAACTATTTCATCGCGAGATCCATATAAATCATTGCAAGGATTCACCTTGTGTTTTCAATTTCTCTTTCTTTTATTCTTTTGTTACCTGAGTTTCTTCTTGGAGGCTATACATGATGGTTCATCAAGGACTTATTTCCTTCTCGAAGCGTTCATCAAGATTCTTTTCTAAGGAGCTCAAGCATTCTTCATCGTGCAATCTGGAGTGCAATTCTTTAACCGTTCCATTCGAGGTGGTATTATGTCATTCTTGATAATTTGAATTCATGTTTCATGATTCACATGTTGTCATGAATGAGATATTTTAAAACCATCAATCTCGTCATTGGAATTATCTTGGGTTATATTTCACCTAAAGCCTTCCCTAAGAATTGTTGCTACTTATGGTGCTCATATATGATCCAAGTTCTTCATCTACCCTCCCTGTGAAATAAGCTTCTCGTCTCCTTGTTCATATCAATCCAATCTATTGGTTCCGTTAGTGGCAAAAATTTCACCTCATAGTTTTGAGATGTTTTTCCATAAGCCCACTACATACTTATTTGTTTTGTTGTTGGTCTTTCCCAACAACTACGTTTTAACCTTCTTGGAAGGGGGCCTTCCAAGATCATTGGTGACAGAAGTTGTCATTTTCTTCTCAATTCCTTCTTTTTCATTTATCCATCGTCTATTTCTTTCTTCCGGAGGCATTGTGATGTTGCTCTCTTCAACTCATCTTCTTGTTTCCTCAGGATCATGTTCTTTCCTTTGCTTATCCATTCGACCGGAGTGTTGTGTTTTCATGCCAGTTCTCTCATCTTATCAAGTTTTACATCCTTTCACAACCGGAGTGCTGTCTGAGATCTTCCTTACCCTTTGTTCCATTCATTCAATAGTTCCGGAGGCAGTGTGTTGTGATTTCATCAAGTATCTTCTCATCTTATCAAGATCTTATTCAATTCCTTTTCTTTCCAACCGGAGTGCTTTCAACTTCATTTATCTCTGTTGTATTCTTTTCTCGATAGGACTTAACCTTTTTAAAGGTTCTTTGGTTTCACTTGTTTGTCAAAGAAGAAATTTGTTTTACCTCTTCTCTTATCTCTTCTATTGTCCCTCCGGTGCCATTCTAGATCTCGGGACAAGATCCTCTCGTAGTGGTGGAGTGTTGTAACGCCCCGAGACCGATGTGCCAGGTGTCGTCTAGTTATTCGCTGTTGTTGCTTTGTCATTGCTTGCGTGTCATGCATTGCATATCATGTCATCATGTGCATTTCATTTGCATACGTGTTCGTCTCATGCATTCGAGCATTTTCCCCGTTGTCCGTTTTGCATTCCGGCGTTCCGTTCTCCTCCGGTGGTCATTTCTACCTTCCTCTCGTGTGTGGAGATTAAACATTTCCAGATTGGACCGAGACTTTCCAAGTGGCCTTGGTTTACTATCGGTAGACCGCCTGTCAAGTTTCGTACCATTTGGACTTTGTTTGATGCTCCAACGGTTAACCGAGGGACCGAAAAGGCCTCGTGTGTGTTGCAGCCCAACACCCCTCCAATTTGGCCCAAAACCCACCTAACTCTGCTCCATCATCTAGAGCGTTCGATCACGATCGCGTGGCCGAAAACCGCACCTCATTTGGACTCTCCTAGCTCCCTCTACCTACATAAACACCTCCCCCTCCAAAATTCGCGGTGCAAAACCTAGATTCCTCCCTCTCCTCGCGCGCCGGACAAAAACCTCGCCGGCGGACATGTCCGTTTCAGCCTCTGCCGCCGCCAGCCTATCCCGAGCCGCCACCTCACCTCCCCTGCGCCCACTTCGCCGCCATCCTCCCGGGGCCCAGATCCGGCCCGCCCCGGGGCCGAACCAGGCCACACCGGGCCCTCTCTTCGCTGCCGTTTTACCAAGGCCGACCGGAGCCGCGCCGCCGCCACGAACTCCGCCGGCGCCCCGGACCTCGCCGCACCAACCGCCTCGCCATCCACTTTCGTCCACGGCTGCCAGATCTGCCCCGCCGTCGTTCGCCATCCACCGGAGCGCGCCGCCTCCTCCGGTGACGCCCGCGCCGCCCAGCTCCACTTCACGCCGCGCCGAGGTTGCCGCCGCGCCGGCCATCGCCGTTGCTTGCCGCACCGGTCACCGGATCCGTCGCCCCCGTCGACTCCGGCGAGATCCGCAAAGTGGGATCAGATCCACCCGCTCGCTCAACCAAACGGCATCCTCCCTCCCGGATCCGCGCCGTCCCGCACCACCTCATCCCACGTTGACTTCTTTCGCGGAGGTATATTTTCACTAAGTCCCCGGAATTGCAGATCCATGTTGCCCTGTTCGAGGCCTCGTAACTTTGCATCTGTAGCTCCGATTCATGCATATAGCATATCAAAATGTTCGTCTCAGAGATCCCATCATTTCATCTCACTGCATCATTTTCATTTGAGTTCATCTTGATGCCCGAAATGTTGTTAGAAGAGGGCTACTTGAGTTAATTGTTAGATCTGCTACTTCATCTTAGACATTTGTCATTTTTGCCATGATTATTGTGTGCATGATATGACCATGAGCTCTACATATGTTTTGTTAAGGGTTTTGTCATCTTTCCAGAGGTGCAACCCATGTATTTTTGTGATGTGTGTGGTGACTAGTGCAAGCTTGCAAAGTGAGGCACCCGGTAATTCTGTTTTCAGGGACTTGGCATTTCCACTAAGTCCTGGGATTGTTTAGTTCATGATGCCATATGTTCATGTTGTTTCCTAGTGATCCGTGCCTCTTTTGAGGATGATCAGTAAAGGAGTCTTGTTAATATTGTAGTGCTCTATCCATCCATGTCTTTGTTTGCATATATGGAGCACCCTAGCTTGAGTCAATCGAGCACTACTTTTGCTTCATTGTGAATCTGGGCAGATCGTCAACTTGTTTGCGATTTTGCCGATGTTGTTGTAGTTGATCCGTGCATGCTATGCCATTGTTCTTGCCATGTCTAGCTTGAATTTTGTGCCTTCTTAGTGGATGTATGCTTGTCTTACCATGACTTGCACCGTAGTGAGTGCATCGAGCTCGTAAACATGCCTACTTGAGTTATGATTTCAGCATGTCCCAGTTTTCACTAAGTCTGAAAACTGATTATGTTTTTGCTATGTTCACATGCTTGCAAATGTATTTTGTGATCCCTTTTGGCTCAAGGTCACTAAGGGACTTTTGTTAAGCTCTTTGAGTAGCTCCATGCCAGGTTTTACTTTGCCATGTTCAGGTCCTGTAGCATGTTGTTTTGTTGCTCCGAACAGAGCTACTTGGTCTGAAATTCCAGACAAGTGTTAATTTCACTAAGTCTGAGATCTGTTTTACCATTTGCATTTTCGCCATGCTTGTTTGAACCTGTTAATGGATGAATTGGCCGTAGCTCAGTGCTAGACTTTTGCCATGTATTTTGTTGCCATGTTTGAGTGTTGTAGCATGTTCATCTCATTGCATTTAGATGACTACTTGCTGTAAATTGCAGACCGGTGTCATATTTGAATCGCTTGCCATTTCCAAACTGTAACTCCGATTCCGGTGATATTTATATCGTTTTCAAGCGATTTCACCTCATCTTTTCAGTGGCACACTTGGTTTTCCAAGTTGAGGCCAGGTTCTTTCTTTCCTTTGCAAATCATGCATATGCATCGCATACCGCATTCCACATATCATACCATGTTCATGTGTGGTTTGTTTACTATGTTGTGTGCTTCTTTTTCCGGTGTTGCTTCTTCGGGTTGGTTCCGGTAACGTCGTGTTTGTGAGGAACCGTTCGACTACGTCCGTTTATCTTCTCCATGGACTCGTTCTTCTTCCTTTCGGGATTTCAGGCAAGATGATCATACCCTCGAAATCACTTTTATCTTTGCTTGCTTAGATGCTCGCTCTTTTGCTATGCCTATGCTGCGATACCTACCACTTGCTTATCATGCCTCCCACTTTGTTCAACCAAGCCTCTAACCCACCTTGTCCTAGCAAACCGTTGTTTGGCTATGTTACCGCTTTGGTCAGGCCCTCTTATAGCGTTGTTAGTTGCAGGTGAAGATTGAAGTTTGTTCCATGTTGGAACATGGAGTTGATGTTCCTTGTTGGAACATGTTTACTTGTTGGGATATCACAATATATCTTATTTAATTAATGCATCTATATACTTGGTAAAGGGTGGAAGGCTCGGCCTTATGCCTGGTGTTTTGTTCCACTCTTGCCGCCCTAGTTTCCGTCATATCGGTCTTATGTTCCCGGATTTTGCGTTCCTTACGCGGTTGGGCTATTATGGGAACCCCTTGACAGTTCGCCTTAAGTAAAGCTCTTCCAGCAATGCCCAACCATTGGTTTTAGCATTCGCCACCTAGCCTTTTCTTTTCCCTTGGGGGTCGCGCGCCCAAGGGTCGTCATTATTTTAAACCCCCGGGCCAGTGCTCCTCTGAGTGTTGGTCCAACTTGTCAGCCGCCGGTGGCCACCAGGGGCAACTCTGGGCTGGCCTACCGGAAGTTTAGACAATCTGGTGTGCCCTGCGAGTGCAGCTCCTATCGGGATTTGTCGGCACATTCGGGCGGTGTTGCTGGTTTAGTTTTACCCTGTCGAAATGTCTTGTAGAACCGGGATACCGAGTCTGATCGGAATGTCTCGGGAGGAGGTCTATTCCTTTGTTGACCGTGAGATCTTGTCATGGGCTAAGTTGGGACACCACTGCAGTGTAACATCCCAAATTTTCAATTTGGAATGTTATACACATAGATCATCATGCATATCATATTTTCTTGAATTTTGGCGATCCTAGAAATTTCACGCAACTCAAGGACCCTCGGAGAGAGTTGGAGATTTCGTCTTTTTCATATTTGAGTCTGCTCAAATTTCGGAAAGAGCATCATTTGGTTTTATTGGAGTTTCATTTGCCTTTTATTTGGATAGGGAAAAATGCGCATTTTAAAAGTTTGCATTTTAGGCCCGGAGAAAAGTTCATTTTGTTCGACTCATTTTTAGGAGTCGGGGAAAATTTACTTTATTAGTTTTGGAGTTCGTTTAGATCGCTTTTTGTTTTTTTTTCCGAGCGCGGAACCGTTTTAAAAAAAATCAGATCCAGCGATTTGGGCCTAAGGCCCAAGCCGCCAAGCCAACGAGCCAGCCAGGAGGCCAAGTGCCATCGCACGCCATGCCAGGGAGCCACCCCAGGCGCAGGAGGCCTGGGAGCCGCCGTTGCTTTTGAGTCCTAGTAGGATTCATCTACTTCCGGTTTTTTTCTAGATCTTTCCCTCTTTTCTTTTCCTAATCCTAGTCTATTTCCTTGACCCCTACCCCAAGTTTTCTCCTCCCCTCCCCAATATAAATACTCCCACACCCCCCCTCTAAACACATCAATCCAAAGCCCCAACACCCGCGCCGCGCCGCCGCACCCCACCGCCGCCGCACCACCCGCGCCGCCGCCGCACCTTGCCGCCGCCCATGCCCACGCCGCCGGAGTTCCTCGCTGGAGACTTCACCGGAGGTAGCTCGCACTACATCTATTCTTTTCATCGGATCGTTTTCTTCTAATCGTTCCGATTCTTCTTTTCCGATTCGTTTTTCTTCGCGAAACCGTTCCGGTTTTCTAGATCGGTTTTTCGTTCGGTTTTCTTCTCCGAAACCCTAGATCGGATTCGTTTTCTTTTCCGATTTAGTTGCCCGAGTTCGTTCGCCAGACCGTTCGTCCTAACGAACGTGATCACCGGATTTCTTCTAGGTTAACGAACGTCCGTTCGTTCAACCGTTCTTCTTTTTCTTCTTGTCGGATTTATTCCGTGATCGCGATCTCAGATCCGATCTTCTTTCTAGTCTATCTTCTCGCTCGTTTATCGGAATCAGGTCATTCAAGCGCCTGGAGTTTCGTTACGAAACCGCCGTTCCGATTAATCAACTTTAACTAAGTTTTTGCTACGGTAAAATTTGACCTAGTTTCAACTTGCTAGAACCGAGTTGTTTTCCGCCGTTTGTTTTTGGTTTCTTTGTTCGGTTCTTTCTTTCTTCTCAACCGGAGTTCTTAAGTTGAACTTTCTGGTTCGATCTCTTGTTCGAGTTTTACCTGTGCATTAGAGGAGTACTTATTGTATGCTTGTTGTTTGTCTGCGATAGATTACCCGGATTGCGCCACTTGTTACTTCGAATCTCTAGGACTCGCGGATCATCAGCAAGGCAAGTAACACTTTAAGCATACCTTTTCTACAACCCAGTTTTATTGCATTAGTTCCATCCTCACACATTGCATGATTAGGATCTAATTAAATTGTCGGATGGGAAGTAGATGAGGTAGTACCTATTACCTGTTTAATATGAAACCTTTTGGAGTTACTTCTACGTTTGCTTATTATGCCATGCTATGCTAGTAGACGTGGATTGGGTGAGTGATATCCATGACAGATGTGAGATTGATAATTTTAAGGGTTTATCTAAGGTGGCAACTTAAACACACATCTGGGTGGATTGAGGCACCTGATGTCTATCAGGACTTGCCTATTTTTTTTATGGACCGCCACCCAGGCTCAAAGGGATCATAAGATCTTTCATGCTAGAAACTTACGTGTGCAGCCACAAACCATTATGGGCTCTGGCATAATTGACTAAGTCGTGCGAACTCTTACAGGGTAGACTAGCAGATGTAGGGGAAGTAGGTGTACCAGTCTATCCAACGTAAGGTGCTAGCGCTTCTGAAAGACTTTGTCTCGGTCATCCGTTTCTCAAACACCGTGTAGTGCGAGAAATCCAACGGAGGCGATCGAGTCTTGTGGGGAAAAGTGCACAAACCTCTGCAGAGTGTAACAAACTAATCATGATTAGCCATGTCCCCGGTTATGGACAATCTTGAGTATCTAGTACTTGAATATCATGTGAATCTCAACATGTTACTTCTAATTAATATTGTTGGGTTTTAATTGTTCACTTTTAATTGGGATTGAGAATGCTGTCAACCATTCTCAATGTTTAACAACCACCATGATAGTTAAATAAATTTAATCCTTTGCAGTAGGGAAAAATTGGCTTTACGCAAAACAGTAACCATAGAGCTTTCCACCAGCCAAATATGCATATAGTATAACTGTTTCATTCCATCATTCTCTATGTGTTACTTTGCCAGCATATTCCATGTGCTGACCCATTTCGGGCTGCAACGTTAATGTTGCAGACTTTTCAGACGATGATTAAGGTGCTTTTAGGTCGTGGTTCTATACTCAGTGATGCCGTTGGAGTTGATGGACCCATTTATCTTCCAAGTCTTCCGCTGTTATCGATATTAGATGGCCTTAAGCCATATTATTGTAATAAGTTCTCTTCAGAGACAACGATGTAATAAGTGTGTGATTGCCACTCTGCTATAAATCCTTCGAAGTACTGTGTGGTGTCAGCATTACTGATCCAGGGATGACACCGGAGCACAGAGATTAGGCCGGTTGAGGTTTGGTCGCTACAGAGATGGTATCAGAGCACATGCTGACTGTAGGACACGACCACTAAGTTAAAGCCATAGATCACTATTCTCTCCTCATTTTCTAACTCCTCATCTTTTCTACTCTTTAGGATGAAGGATGCGAAGATTAAGTACGCTCAACCGGATGAAGGCACACCTTTTGGATTTCACTTGAAGGAAGTCACCAAGTACCTAAACATTGGATTACCAAGTTTCACGGGAACCTTCAACGCCACTTTGCCTGAAGAGGAGCGCTGGAAGATTCAAGCTCACGTTCCGGGAAGGACATTCGCACCAATCACAAAGCCCATAGATAGTGTTTTCAATGCACCAACTTGGAGTCTAGGAAGGAGCATGGCAGCCCATATCACCATAGGACGCATTGGAGAAGTTTATCAAGAAGACCTCAAGGACACTATCTACCAGATTTGCGGACGCCGAGATGAACAATGGGAGTTAGTCAGCACCAAGAAGGATAGATCCATTGCAGCATTCATCCAGGAGTTAAACCAGCACATTCGACGCCACGAGAACCAGATGTGCAATGACATGATGGAGTTGAAGAATGCGAAGACAAGGATCATCGAGCTAGAAGGAGAACTGAAGGCCACACGCGGGGACTACATGGACGAGATCGTAGCTCTAGCAAGACACAATGTCGATCTTAAGCAAGAGATTGAAGAATTCAAGAGGAAGTTAGCATCCAAGGAGGAAGACGAGTACGTCGCATGCCCGGATAACTACATCATCATCGACGACACTGATTCGGATCCAAGTGAACCTGACTTTAACGACGAAGCTGGAGCGGACATCATGGAGTCTTTCGTTGGTTCAAATTTCTAGATGACCACCAAATATTTGTAGTATTTTCCCCCATGTAAACACTATAGTTCGAGCACTTTGCGATAGCTAGATCGATTGTATGCCCTTGTTTGATTGAATGAAGTGATTTTGTGTGAATTTGCTCATGTGCATTGGGGTAGTGTTTTCTCTTTAGACCTCATTCTATTCTTATATCTCTTCTTTTCTAAAACCCTTAAATTCCTCCGAGACGTGACCCCGGGTTACCATTAAGGATTGGTAACCATGTTTTTCCCTCAGACCTAATAGTATTGGAATCTCAAGGATTGGATGTGATATTAGGCATGGATTGGTTATCAAAGTATGAAGGGAGTATTGATTGTGCTAGTAAGACAATTTTGCTTACAACGCCAGAAGGAAGAAGGATCAAGTATGTATCCCGACATGTGCCAAATAGGACACAAGTAAATTGCCTGATAGGAGTAGTGCAGGAGGAAGTACCAGTGGTAAAGGATTTTCCTGATGTATTTCCTAAAGAGTTGCCAGGCATGCCACCGGATAGAGACATTGAGTTTTTGATTGAGTTGTTGCCAGGCACTGGACCAATATCAAAGAGACCATACCGGATGCCAGCAAAGGATTTGGTAGAAATAAAGAATCGGATTAAGGAGTTATTGGAGAAAGGTTACATACGCCCAAGTTCTTCACCTTGGGGATCACCCGTACTTCTAGTGGAGAAGAAGGATGGATCATTAAGGACGGTAGTTGATTATCGAGGATTGAATGAAGTAACCATCAAGAACAAGTAACCACTGCCAATGATAAATGATCTGTTTGATCGCTTGCAAGGAGCTAAAGTGTTTTCCAAGATCGATTTGCGATCAGGGTACCACCAGTTGAAGATTCAAGAGCAGGACAAACCTAAGACAACATTCACCACGAGATATGGATTGTACGAGTATACCGTTTTGTCATTTGGATTGACTAACGCGCCTGCCTATTTTATGAACCTGATGAACAAGGTTTATGGAGTTTCTGGATAAGTTCGTCGTAGTGTTCATTGATGATATCCTGGTTTATTCGAAGAATGAAGAAGAGCATAAGGAACATTTGCGTTTGGTTTTGGAGAAGCTAAGGGAACATCAGTTATATGCCAAATTTAGCAAATGTGAGTTTTGGTTGAAGGAAGTTGGATTTCTTGGACACGTTATATCCGGAGAAGGGATAGCAGTTGACCCCACAAAGGTTGAGACCGCAACCAAATCGGAAGCACCAACGACAGTTGGAGAGATCCGGAGTTTTCTTGGACTCGCAGGATACTACCGGAGATTCATTGAAATTTTTTCAAAGATTGCGAAGCCTATGATGGAGTTGTTGAAGAAGGATACCAAGTTCAATTGGACTGAGGAGTGTGAGGCTAGTTTCCAGGAGTTGAAGAAACGATTGGTTACTTCACCAGTGTTGATTTTGCCAGATCAGACCAAGGATTATGAGGTGTATTGCGACGCTTCACGTCGAGGACTTGGAGCAGTGCTTATGCAGGAAGGGAGAGTTGTTTCGTATGCTTCACGACAACTGAAACCTCATGAGTTGAATTACGCCACACGTGATTTGGAGTTAGCAGCCGTAGTGCATGCATTGAAGACGTGGAGACATTTCCTCATTGGAAATCATTGTGAGGTGTACACGGATCACAAGAGTTTGAAGTACATTTTCACACAGAAGGAGTTGAATCTCAGACAAAGGAGATGGTTGGAGCTCATCACGGATTATGATATGAGATTGCATTACCATCTGGGTAAAGCTAATGTAGTAGCTGATGCATAGAGCCGCAAGAGCCATGTCAATACGTTAATGACGGGAAGTATACCAAAGGAGTTAGCAGAAAACCTTCGTGAACTAAGTTTAGAGCTAGTTCCGAAAGGCTATGTAGCAGCATTGGAGATTCAGTCAACATTGATGGATAAAATCAGAGAGGCTCAGAAATCTGACAAGGAGATTGCTGCTATAAAGGAGAAACTAAGCAAAGGAAAAGCAAAGGGATTTCGTGAGGATGAGCACGATACCCTATGGTTTGAGGACCGTGTTTATGTGCCAAATGACCCGGAGATCAGGAACTTGATTTTGCAAGAGGCACATGATTCACCATATTCGATTCACCCAGGAAATACCAAGATGTATTTGGATTTGAAGGAGACATTCTGGTGGACCGGAATGAAGAAGGATATTGCAGCATATGTAGCAGTTTGTGACGTATGTCATAGAGTGAAGGCAGAACATCAGAAGCCAGCCGGATTGTTGCAACCATTGCCGATACCCGAATGGAAGTGGGATAAGATAGGCATGGATTTTATCACAGGACTGGCCAGGATGAAAGCAGGATATGACTCGATATGGGTAGTAGTTGATCGTTTGACGAAGGTAGCACATTTCATCCTATTCATGTATATCCTGATCATTTGTTTCAATGGAGTTCCGAGGAGTATTGTATCAGACAGAGGAACCCAATTTACCTCAAAGTTTTGGAATCAGTTGCATGAGACTTTGGGAACCAGGCTAGAGTTCAGCACCGCTTTTCATCCGCAGACAGATTGACAGACCGAGAGAGTCAATTAGATTTTGGAAGATATGCTAAGAGCTTGTGCACTTGATTATGGATCTAGTTGGGACGAAAATTTGCCGTATGCGGAGTTTTCCTATAACAACAGTTACCAAACCAGTCTGAAGATGGCACCTTTCGAAGCTTTACACGGAAGGAGGTGCAGGACACCGTTGTCATGGGATGAAGTTGGAGACCGTCAGTTCTTTGGACCAGATTTGATTAAGGAGTCTGAACGGAAGGTGAAGTTGATTCACGATAGGCTCAAGGTAGCCCAGTCCAGGCAGAAGAGCTACGCAGATTCTAAAGGCAAGGAGACAGTTTACGAAACCGGAGACAGGGTGTATCTCCGAGTATCCCCACTTCGAGGAGTTAAGCGCTTTGGAATTAAGGGAAAATTAGCACCGTGTTTCGTTGGACCATATAAGATCTTGCAACGTATGGGAGAAGTCGCGTATAAGTTGGATTTACCATAGGGACTGTCAGGAGTTCATGATGTATTCCATGTTTCTCAGCTGAAGAAGTGTCACGCCAAGATGGCGGAGGTACCGTTAAGAGATACAGTGCCGCTTGAAGCAATTTAGTTGAAGGACGACCTAACGTATGAAGAGAAACCAGTCAAGATTCTTGATTATGCCAGCAGAGTTACCCACAGCAAGGTTATCAAGTTTTGCAAAGTTCAGTGGAACCACCACTCAGAGGATGAAGCCACCTGGGAGAGAGAAGAAGATTTGCTCAAGGACCACCCTCACCTATTTTCTAGCCAACCCGAATCTCGAGGGCGAGATTCATCTTAAGGGGGGTAGGTTTGTAACATCCCAAATTTTCAATTTGGAATGTTATACACATAGATCATCATGCATATCATATTTTCTTGCCTTTTGGCGATCCTAGAAATTTCACTTAACTCAAGGACCCTCGGAGAGAGTTGGAGATTTCGTCTTTTTCATATTTGAGTCTGCTCAAATTTCGAAAAGAGGATCATTTGGTTTTATCGGAGTTTCATTTGCCTTTTATTTGGATAGGGAAAAATGCGCGTTTTAAAAGTTTGCATTTTAGGCCCGGAGAAAAGTTCATTTTGTTCGACTCATTTTTAGGAGTTGGGGAAAATTTACTTTATTAGTTTTGGAGTTCGTTTAGATCGCTTTTTGTTTTTTTTTTCTGAGCGCGGAACCGTTTTAAAAAAATCAGATCCAGCGACATGGGCCTAAGGCCCAAGCCGCCAAGCCACCGAGCCGGCCAGGAGGCCAAGTGCCATCGCACGCCACGCCAGGGAGCCGCCCCAGGCGCAGGAGGCAAGGGAGCCGCCGTTGCTTTTGAGTCCTAGTAGGATTCATCTACTTCCGTTTTTTTTCTAGATCTTTCCCTCTTTTCTTTTCCTAATCCTTGTCTATTTCCTTGACCCCTACCCCAAGTTTTCTCCTCCCCTCCCCAATATAAATACTCCCACCCCCCCCCTCTAAACACATCAATCCAAAGCCCCAACACCCGCGCCGCGCCGCCGCACCCCACCGCCGCCGCACCACCCGCGCCGCCGCCGCACCTTGCCGCCGCCCACGCCCACGCCGCCGGAGTTCCTCGCCGGAGACTTCACCGGAGGTAGCTCGCACTACATCTATTCTTTTCATCGGATCGTTTTCTTCTAATCGTTCCGATTCTTCTTTTCCGATTCGTTTTTCTTCGCGAAACCGTTCCGGTTTTCTAGATCGGTTTTTCGTTCGGTTTTCTTCTCCGAAACCCTAGATCGGATTCGTTTTCTTTTCCGATTTAGTTTCCCGAGTTCGTTCCCCGGACCGTTCGTCCTAACGAACGTGATCACCGGATTTCTTCTAGGTTAACGAACATCTGTTCGTTCAACCGTTCTTCTTTTTCTTCTCGTCGGATTTATTTCGCTATCGCGATCTTAGATCCGATCTTCTTTCTAGTCTATCTTCTCACTCGTTTATCAGAATCAGGTGATTCAAGCGCCTGGAGTTTCGTTACAAAACCGCCGTTCCGATTAATCAACTTTAACTAAATTTTTGCTACGCTAAAATTTGACCTAGTTTCAACTTGCTAGAACCGAGTTGTTTTCCCCCGTTTGTTTTCGGTTTCTTTGTTCGGTTCTTTCTTTCTTCTCAACCGGAGTTCTTAAGTTGAACTTTCTGGTTCGATCTCTTGTTCGAGTTTTACCTGTGCATTAGAGGAGTACTTATTGTATTCTTGTTGTTTGTCTGCGATAGATTACCCGGATTGCGCCGCTTGTTCCTTCGAATCTCTAGGACTCGCGGATCATCAGCAAGGCAAGTAACACTTTGATCATACCATTTCTACAACCCAGTTTTATTGCATTAGTTCCATCCTCACACATTGCATGATTAGGATCTAATTAAATTGTGGGATGGGAAGTAGATGAGGTAGTACCTATTACCTGTTTAATATGAAACCTTTGGGAGTTACTTCTACGTTTGCTTATTATGCCATGCTATGCTAGTAGACGTGGATTGGGTGAGTGATATCCATGACAGATGTGAGATTGATAATTTTTATGGACCGCCACCCAGGCTCAAAAGGATCATAAGATCTTTCATGCTAGAAACTTACGTGTGCAGCCACAAGCCATTATGGGCTCTGGCATAGTTGACTAAGTCGTGCGAACTCTTACAGGGTAGACTAGCAGATGTAGGGGAAGTAGGTGTACCGGTCTATCCAACGTAAGGTGCTAGCGCTTCTGAAAGACTGTGTCTCGGTCATCCGTTTCTCAAACACCGTGTAGTGCGAGAAATCCAACGAAGGCGATCGAGTCTTGTGGGGAAAAGTGCACAAACCTCTGCAGAGTGTAACAAACTAATCATGATTAGCCGTGTCCCCGGTTATGGACAATCTTGAGTATCTAGTACTTGAATATCATGTGAATCTCAACATGTTACTTCTAATTAATATTATTGGGTTTTAATTGTTCACTTTTAATTGGGATTGAGGATGCTGTCAACCATTCTCAATGTTTAACAACCACCATGATAGTTAAATAAATTTATTCCTTTGCAGTAGGGAAAAATTGGCTTTACGCGAAACAGTAACCATAGAGCTTTCCACCAGCCAAATATGCATATAGTATAGCTGTTTCATTCCATCATTCTCTATGTGTTACTTTGCCAGCATATTCCATGTGCTGACCCGTTTCGGGCTGCAACGTTAATGTTGCAGACTTTTCAGACGACGATTAAGTTGCTTTTAGGTCGTGGTTCTATACTCAGTGATGCCGTTGGAGTTGATGGACCCATTTATCTTCCAAGTCTTCCGCTGTTATCGATATTAGATGGCCTTAAGCTATATTATTGTAATAAGTTCTCTTCGGAGACAACGATGTAATAAGTGTGTGATTGCCACTCTGCTATAAATCCTTCGAAGTACTGTGTGGTGTCAGCATTACTGATCCAGGGATGACACCGGAGCACAGAGATCAGACCGGTTGAGGTTTGGTCGCTACATGCAGGGATTTGAACTTTCGAAAGCCGTGCCTGCGGTTATGGGCAGATGGGAATTTGTTAATGTCCGGTTGTAGAAAACCTGAAGTTGACCTTAATTAAAATACATCAACCGCGTGTGTAACCGTGATGGTCTCTTTCCGGCGGAGTCCGGGAAGGAACACGGTTGTTGGAGTTATGCTTGGCGTAGGTTGCTATAGGATCACTGCTTGATCATACTTTTATCGATTGTGCTTTGCCTTCTCTTCTCGCTCTCATTTGCGTATGTTAGCCACCATATATGCTAGTCGCTTGCTGCAGCTCCACCTCATACCTTTACCTTACCCATAAGCTTAAATAGTCTTGATCGCGAGGGTGCGAGATTGCTGAGTCCCCGTGGCTCACAGATACTTCCAAAACCAGCATGCAGGTGCCGATGAGACCATGCAGATGACGCAACCAAGCTCAGGAGGAGCACGTTGAAGATCTTGTCCTTTGTGTTGTTTCCGTTCTAGTTGATCAGTAGTGGAGCCCAGTTGGGGTCGATCGGGGACCATGTCGCATTTGGGGTTCTTCTTTTATTTTGGTTCCATAGTCGGACCTTGATTGTATTTGGATGTTGTAATGCTTTATTCATGTAATTGTGCGAAGTGGCGATTGTGAGCCAACTATGTATCTCTTCCCCCTTTATGTATTACATGGGTTGTGTGAAGATTACCTCACTTGCGACATTGCTTTCAATGCGGTTATGCCTCTAAGTCGTGCTTCGACATGTGGGAGATATAGCCGCATCGAGGGCGTTACAGTTCGGCTGTGGACCCAGCTGTCAGCCTCTCCACGTACAGTCCACTTCCGATGCATGTCGGTTGTTGACCACGTTGACCAGGCCGTGCCGAGAGCACCAGGGCGGTGGACGACGGTGAGGCCTAGGAAGGGAACGACACGGAGGCAAGGAAGACTCGGCAGTTGTTTCCCACGCGGAGGGGAGTACGACTGTATGAGGGTTTACTGGTTCGTCTGTCGTCGTTGGAGAAAAACAGCAGGTGTGTGTGAGTAGAGGGAAGGCTAGGCTACCGATGGGAGTACGGTGGGGCGGTGAGGCCTGCGCGGCAGCACAGTCGGCCGTGGGGAGGAGGGAGCAGGCAGTCCTCCCATCGGCGCTTGTTTGAGCGGCTGGAGCGGGAAGAGCAGAGATTGAAGATGCACGACGACCGTTTGATGGACATCCAACAGTCACTGTTTGTGCGTCAACCTTTTTTTAGGAAAGCCTCAAATCTGTGGAAAATAGCATACAGCCCATTTGCTAATTCTTAAGGTTTTTTAGCCCATATTCTTTTTGTTAGCATTACAGCCCATATTGTGGCCACGGTTAAAAAATTATACGAAATTTTGCATATTTTGGTGCGGTCCGAACTGTTTTTAATCCCGAAATTTCGAGTCACATTCAAACTGATTTTAAAAATAAATGTATATCAATATAAAATCCAACAAATTCTCCACGCATAAAAATTAATGTAATTTAAAATCTCGAAATGAAAAAAAGATATTTAAAACTAATTGCCGGTTTGATGTGTTTTAAATATGTACATCCCATTTCTCATTACTGATGGGCCATTTTCTCGGCCAGCCGAATGAAATCTCTCCTCGTCTTGAAAGATTTGCGGCCCAACAGGCCTGGCAAAGCGACTTACTTGGCAAATCACAAAAAAACTGGGTTGTGGCAATGGACCCAGCTGTCAGCCTCTCCATGTACAGTACTCTTCCGATGGAAGTCGTTCCTTGACCACGTTGACCACGCCGCGCGGAGAGCACCACGGCGGTGGATGACGGCGAGGCCTAGGAAAGGGATGACGCGGAGCCGGGGAAGACGCGGCAATGGAAGCCCGCGCGGAGAGGAGTACGAGGGTTCAATGGTTCGGCTGCGGTGTGAGGCTGCCGTCGCCGCAGGGCCTGGCCAGCGGTGGTAACAGTAGGGGGTGGTGAGGCCTCCGCGGCAGCACAGCCGGCCACGGGAGGCAGGAGCATGTGGCACGACCGGCACTTCTTTGGGCGGCTGGAGCAAGAAGACCAGAGGTTGAAGAAGCATTACGGCCGTTGGATGGACATCGTACGGTCACTGGAGCTAGAATCGTTCATATTGACTAAGTTGACAAAGCCCTCCGTCCCCGTCAACTTAGTAGGCCCACAAGTCAGCCTCCCACAATGGTGGGTCCCAGCTAGCAGGGGGTATTCATTTTTTGTGCGTAATAAGGAGGCACTTCCTTGCGTGCGAAGATATAGCTAGTGGGTCCGACCTGTCAGCGGGGGGAACGTTTTTTTCGTGAAATACAGAGGCCCTTCCGGTGGGTCCCAGCTGCCAGGTGGAGGAATCATTATTTTGCGCGTACAGTCCATGGCCGATGAATGTCGTTCGTTGACCACGTTGACCAGGCCACGCCGAGAGCACCATGGCGGTGGACAACGGCGAGGCCTAGGAAAGGAACGACACGGAGCCAGGGAAGACTCGGCAATGGTTGCCCACGCGGTGGGGAGTACGAGGGTTTACTGGTCCGGCTGTCGTCGCCGGAAAATAACAGGAGGTGTGGGTGAGTAGAGGAATGGCCTGACCAGCAATGAAGTAGGGTGGGGCGGTGCGGCCTGTGCGGCAGCACAGGCGGCCACGGGAGGCGGGAGCAGGCAGTCCCACCGGAGCTGGTTTGGGCGGCTAGATCAAGAAGATCAGATATTGAAGAAGCAGCACAGCCGTTGAATTAACATCCAACGGTCACTGCTACTAGAATTGCTTGTGAAGTAAGTTGACAAAGCCAAAGTACACGTCAACCTAGTAGACCCACAAGTCAGCCTCCAAATCTGTCCCAAACAGCATACAGCCCGAAATTTCTAGCCAGATTCAAATTAATTTTAAATCTAAATATACCTTAATTTAAATTCAATCAAATTTTACCCGCACAAAAACAATGAAATTTAAAATATCAAAATCTGGAAGAAAACAGTATTTTGGAACTAATTGCCTGTTTGCTGTATTTTTTCATTTTACAACCCATTTATTATTACTTATAGCCCATTTCTTATTACTTATAGCCTATTTTCTCGGCAAAATGCATCCCTCCTCGTCTTGAAATATTTCCGACCCAGCAGGACATAGAAAAGCAAGTAGGCCTACGTTGGTTATTCTGCAAAAAACCAAAATAGCTGGCTAGCCATTTTCAGAAAGGAAAAAAACAAACTGGGCTGGTCATGTGCTAAACATATGAAATAAAAGCATGGGCTAGATGGCCCACGGGTCCCGCGCAACCCAGTTGATACCCTTTTCCGTCCCGAAAAAACAAAATTACTGCGCGCGCTGCTGGGTCCCTACTGTCATCCTCACCATGTACAGTCATCTCCTTATTCCTCTCAGTTGTTGACCATGTTGACAACACCGAAGGGCGGTGCAGCAGCGAGCGAACCAAGGCGGAGGACGATGGTAAGGCCTCAGACAGGAACAAACAGGAGCCGAGGAAGATCACACCCAGCCGTGGGAGGCTGGAGCAGGCGGTCCCGCCGGCGCTAGTTTGGCTTTGGCGGCTCGAGGAAGAAGAGACCGAAGAAACGCGACAGACGTTGAATGTCAATCCAACGGTCAAGGTTGGCACAATCGTTTGTTGACTAAGCGGACACCAAGTAGCATACTTGTTTATATATAGAAAGAAAATTGAAGACTTGGGAAGGCGTACAGAACAAGCTAGTGTACCACTAAAGAGACGTTGCCGAGTTTTAGAAAAAAGAAAGACGTGCTCCTGTAGCTGGTTCGAATCCAAACCTAAACTATGACTATCTATGCTACTCTGCAAGTAATGAAACTGACATATCCAATGTTCGCTTCTCCTCTTCTCTACTTACTCTGCCTAGCATCAGAAGCGCTTGCCGCAGCAACCATGTCCGCTGGCTGCTCGTCCACCTGCTCTTCAGCAGGAAACAACCAGATATGCACCAAGTTGCCACCTGTACCATCGCCTGTGGGTCTCATCACACCCCCGTCGGCACGCGCACCGCAGCCGATTGCTCATCGCAACCCGCTGCCGTTGGTGTGGTGCCACTGCTGCAAATCACGCAGAGTCATCCGTCGCGTCTCAACCACAATCCGCAACCGTAGCCAAGTCTTCTACAAATGCCCGAATCATGGGGTAATTATATGTTTAAGTGTTGTTCTGCTGCTTTCAGTTGCTGATTTTTTTAATAGTTTGGTTGATGATCTTCCAATTTGATTCGTGCAGAAAAGGGAAGATTCGTGTGATTTGTATTTCTGGGAAGTTGCTGATGTGGGGGAATGCAACTACGCTGATTATTTGGTTAGCCGAGGAATCCCAATACCAGCAGGTTGGGGTGTTGGACAAGTAACTGATGGAACGACAGAAGAGGAAGATGTAGAGCAGAAGGTTAAAGATGCAGTTCCTCTGATCATGGCCTAGCAACAGCTGCCGAACGGCCTTGACAGCAATGAGGAGATGAAAGAGCTTGTGAAGATAATGGGCAAAATCTATGTGCTCTGTAGGATGATTGTCTCTTTATTTGCAGTGTATGTAGCACTCGTGATGTATTCAGTGGCTACAACAAGAGAACTTTGCTGAAACTAGTAATGAATGAAACCTGTGTAGTAGGCTGGGCGTAGTGTTGTGAACATCTAATGATTTCTATTAACGGAAATCAAGGGGTATCCCCTTTTGCTCATATAAATAAATAAATAGCAGAGGCCCTATCGGGTCAGCTTTGTTCTCATTCGAAGACGTCGAGCAAATTGCAGTCCAACAGCAAACTATGTCATCAATTTCAAGTTTCACAGCCAAATATGAGTACAACTAAACAACAATGTCATTATGTTTTAGTTGTCATACAATCACCAAACACAAATCAGCATACACAACAAGTGATGTTCTCACAGCAAAATACTAAACAACATGTTCATCAGGTTTCAGTTGTCATAGCAAACACAATTTCACATAGTAGATAAAAAACGTCTTCTGACAGGCAAATATGACAAAAGCAATGTAATCATCATCTGTAGCAGCAGCGTCAACATCTTCGCCATGTGTATCAGTCTGAATCGTAATTCCCCATGGTGTCGTCTTCTTCTTCGTCCTCAACGTCCTCGAACGTTGGCTTCTTCTTGATCAACTCTTGTATGTCCACAGAACGACATGCAATCTTTTCGCCAGCGTCATTGACGTGATGGTTCTCAAAGATATTAGGAACATTTGTGTTATCTTGTACATCAGGAGCAGTGTAAGCATCATCTTGTTGTGCAACTTCATTAAACGAATTCCTCTTCTCAAACCTTTGCAATACTCTCCAGTCATCGCTACGTGCAAATGTGTCTTCCAAGAAAAATATTTGTGTTGCTTGATTTGCCAAAATAAAAGGCTCGTTGGTCTGGTACACCGCCTTGACATTGATGGATTTGAAATAATCATCAGCTCTGGGTTTTGCGATCCTGGAAAATAGGTTATACCAACGACAGTATAACAGAACCACACACCGATGATCCTCGAAACTGGAGATATACTGCAACTGAACAATGTTTGTTATGTTAGCATACATTTCAGTTGTCTCTTTGTCATACGTATCCGTGCTCATGATGGCACTGTTTTGTGTCTTCCTGGCTTCGTCTCGTGTAAGGGTGTTGTAGCGCACATCTCCAACAACGCAAGATTCATAATGTCTTACCCGGGTATCAGCACCCATTGCCAGTGAGTAAAGGGCATCATCAACGGCCTGCCCATCCTCCCGCATCTTCTTAACCTATGGTTAGAAAGTAGACAAGCTGATCATCTTATGTACTCAATATATTAAAAAAACTGACAGTGCACTTCAAAAGCTTACATGGTTCTTGAACCATTTCGCAAATCCTTCCATAACCAGTTTGTGAATGTTTCTTGGATTTCGCAGCAGTAACTCCTCTTTGTAGATGCTGCATAACATAGTGATCACGTCAAACATCTAAATATATAAGAATGTGCTGCAAGTTTAGTAGATTGCGATGTATAAGTTGTAGTACTGCACTTACTTGATATAAGGTAGTATCTCAGGATACTTATTCAACACATACCAAACCATTTTGTCCAAATCTTTAGGTTTGTCCTCTTGTCAACTCTCCCCTGTAACTCGAACAGAATAATCAAAAACATTGAGCTCGGGATTGTCTTCACCCACCTCTTTGCTAAGCTGATCAGCTATTTCAATGTATTTTGAGCAGAATGCCAACGCTTCTGTAGCAATGTAGGCCTCTGCAATTGAACCCTCGGGTCTAGCTCTGTTCCTAACATAGCCCTTGAAAGTGCCTAGCTGCCTTTCAATAGGGTACATCCAGCCATACTGTACTGGACCTCTAAGTAGTGCCTCATCAGGTAGATGAACAGCCAAATGCCCCATCACATCAAAGAAGGCTGGAGGATATATATTCTCAAGGTCGCATAGGATAGTTGGTATCTTGTCTCTAAGACGCTCCAAAGAATCTATCCTGATATTCCTACTGCAGAGTTCCCTGAAGAATTGTCCCAACTCTGCAACTGCTCTGTATAAGTCAGTGCGGCCCAATCCTCTAAGGATAACAGGTAAAACCCTTTGAAGTAGGACGTGGAAGTCATGAGTTTTCAACCCTTGTACCTTGTTTCCATCTGCACTAACTCTCCTTTCAGGGTTGGAAGCAAATCCATGTGGGAATCTCACACGTGACAGGACCTCGCAGAATTCTTTTCTTTTTACCTTGTCCAAGACGTACACAGCTGGTGCCATATCCCGTGGTTTACCTTCATCTTGCACCTGCAAATCCTTTCTGATACCCAGCTGTGTCAAATCAATCCTAGATTTTAAGGTATCTTTCGTCTTGCCTTCAATATTAAGAAGTGTGCCAACAATGCTGTCACATATATTTTTCTTGATGTGCATCACATCAAGATTATGCCGCAGATCCAAATCGTTCCAATACTCCAAGTCCCACAAAGTGGACCTGCGGGTAAACAATAATCTCTCTTCTACCCTGCCACACTTCCTTTTCCCGCTACCATTACCAGGATGGTTTCCTGGTGTAATATGCCTGACCTTCTCTAATTCCACTTGCAACTCATCGGCGGTGAGCCTCTTTGGTGCATCACGGTTTTCATGCTTTGCATTGAACACATGTCTTCGGTATTTTCTAGGATGCGGCTTGTCCTTGGCAAGGAAACGACGGTGTCCAATGTAACAGATCTTGCTAAGTATTGCATATGACAGCGGATTCCTGTCACAGCGAACACATGCATTGTAACCATGTGTCATTCGCCCTGACATTGATGGATTAAGCTGGACAATCATGGATGCATCAAATTATAACAACACATAGAAAGAAATCAGCTGGTGGGCTGCTATATATGTCTCGAGTGAGAACATCCTTCCATAGCTGTTGAAGTTCCTCCACAAGAGGCTCCATGAACAAATCAAAATCCTTTCGAGGACTTTTTGGACCTGGCATGAGCAAGGCCATCATGTAGTTTGATTCTTTGGTGCAGACATTTGGAGGCATGTTGTAAGGGATAACAAGCACTGGCCACATGCTATATGTGGCCCTCTGGTGGCCAAATGGGTTAAATCCATCTAAAGCTAAGCCAAGTATAATGTTTCTCGGGTCAGCAGCAAACTCTTTGTGTTTATCATTGAAGCTTTTCCACTCACTACCATGAGATGGATGGCTCATTACATTCTGAGCTCTGTACTCCTGGTTCCTAGAATGCCACAGTACATCCTCTCTTCTTTCAGCATCATGAAATAACCTCTGCAATCTTGGTGTAATTGGAAAATGCCTTGAAATATTATGAGGAATCCTCTTCACAGTATCGCCATCTTTCCATCTTGATGATTTGCATTTGGGGCATTCACTTAAGTTGGCATAATCCTTCCGGAACAAAACACAATTATTCTTACAAACATGGATCATATCATATCCAATTCCAACTGCACGAAGGAAATTCTTCATTTTACTATAGGTGTGTGGCAGCTCAGACGCATCTGGGAAAGATTTGCAGAAAGCAGCCAACATCGCATCGAATGATTTGTTGGTCATCCGCTCAGATGTCTTCACCTGAAAAAAGGTGACCATAGCTGAGAATACTAACAGCTTATTTCCTGGGGTGACAACAATGTTGCATTGTTCCAACATGCGGGCCCACCATTTTTCTTCTGCAGGTGAAAGTTCATGGAATGCACGAGCATTTCATAGCATTGTTTCAATGTTGGTCAAACTCACTGGCTCCGCCACCACCACCTCCTCCTCCTCTTCCACCTGAGCATCAGGCAGATCAATATGGTGATCTGCTGCTTCCACGTAGTCAATAACATTGATGTTCACAGCTTCACCATGATGAACCCACCTAGTATATGTGACCGACATCCCATACAAGTGTAGATGATTTTACACAGTTGACTGGGGTCTTGTAACTGAATTCATACAACTGCTACACGGGCAAAGCACATCTGATTTCGGACCACCGTACTCCGCTATGATAAAGTTCATGAAGTTTTCAACGCCCTCGACATATGCAATGGAGAATCTTCGAGCAGAAGTTATCCAAGTCTTGTCCATCTGTTAGACATACAAATTAGTTCTTCTACTAGATATTACAGGAAAAACATATATGCTTTTTTATGAAGTCCAGAAAAAATACCTAGGTCGATGTCTAAAGCTATGGCAAGATATTTGGACGAGCAGATCTAAGTAACAAAATATATGTAAAGCTAATTCAGCAAATAGATTTGAGTGCCAAATTATGGTAGGCTGTTTCAGCAGTCAATGAGGCCGAGCACACAGCCATCGAACTATCGAAGGCCATCGCAACAACAAAGATCGAGTATAAAACGGTGTAGAGCTATTTCACCTAACAGATTGGCTACTAGACCACGGCAATCTACGTCACAATAAATATATGGCAGGATATTTTGGCAACTAATTGGCCTTGGCATGCCATCTCAGCTAAGCAGATTGAGTGCAGAAGAGGGCAAGGAAGCTTCTTAAGCAGAGCATATTGACAGTAAACTACTTCGGCAAACAGTGAGATTAACAGCGTCTATCAGCTAACATTCAGCGCTACACCGACATGAACGGGGCCTCAGTCTAGAATGCGCGTACCATGGGAGAAGCTGACCGCCGTGCGTCTCCACACGAACATCGCCAGTGGTGGCGGCGCTGACCGCCGTGCGCCTCCACAAGAACATAGCCAGAGGTGGCGGGGCGGCTAGAGGACGGCAGTCTACGAGAGCGTACTGTGGGAGCGAAAGGATCGCTGAACCATGGCGCCGACGTATCGGCGCGGCAAGGAGGGCGGCTTTGGCGGAGTGAATGGAGTGGAGGGCGACAGGGGGGAGGGGGGTTTGGGGAATATTATTGGCTAGTTGGCCGAAGGGCGGTTGAATCGGATTTGGGGGGAAATTTTGGGAGTGTGGGGGGGAGATTTTTGCGCGGTGGGCAGGGGGAGTTTGGCGCATGGTAGATTTCTCCAAGTGCAGTCCCATGTGTCAGTGAAGAGGCAAGCCGAAGCGCGTTCCATTTGCGTGAGCGGTGTGCAGGACCGAACGTGTGTGGGGTGCAATGCGATCGCGACAGGAGTGCTGTGAGTGTACCACCTTTTTTTCCTTTTAAACTAGGTGCTTGGCCCCCTCAAAAAAAATTTGTTGCTTCATGTGATCCATCGATGCTACTACTAGTAATCTGGTAATCCCGACTAAAATGGCGCGGCCGGGTCTTTTCACGCGCGATATGTTGGGAGGTTGGCTTAGTTGGGTTTTTTAGGAAGAGTAATGCTACACCTACGTAATCCCTGTTACGTAATTAACGTAATGTGAAACGTGTGAGCTGTTGATTGTAGATTGGGGGGGAGGGAGCGGCCCACTACCATGAAAATCAGGGGAGGAGAGAGACAGGCAATTTACGTTAACCCTTTCGTAGGCTCCCGTAGATGTAGAAAGATGTGAAATGCGTGAATGTGTAGTGGACGTACTATTGGAGTGCCTAAGATAATTTGTGTATGTATAGACCTTATGTGTTTATTTTACTTCGCATGTTAGATTTGTCTTGGTTCAATAAAAAGCAGAGTTGGTGATGATGGTGTGCCTCTCATCCTGCAATATAGGCCGTCCGATCTATATCTAACGGATAAGAAGGAAACTATGACAATTTACCCGCACTCCTCTCCACATTTGCAGATAAGGCTTTCCCTCGTTCATCCTTTTCTCCCACAAGATCTTGATCTACCGTGCAATGCACGGGCATCTTGCTAGTACTCCTACAATATGTATATTATTGTGAAAGTTCATATACACCGGCCGAGATTAATGCAAACACGGCAGATTTTCATTACATTTCGAACTTTTATAGGACATAAAAATAAAAGAAACCCGACCCTAAATATATTCTACGGTGGCGACCGACGTCCTCCATCTACGATCTCTATGTACTGGGGCGGGGTTCAAGACCCGTGAAGTGAAGGTGCGGTCTCCGGTGAGGAAGAGTAGAACACGGGATACGGACCGACCAGTTGGCACACCATGCCCTGCCGCCTCCCATGCCCTACTCATCCTCGGAGGAGTCCCCGACCTCAGCGGTGCTGGACGTTGGACGACGGCAAGTAGGACGCGTGGCTGACGGTGCTCCCGTCGTCGGCCGCCAGCATGGCCACCGCTTGTGCGGTCGCGTCTGCATCCAGCTATGCCGCTATTGCGTCGCGAGAGGCGACTTGAGCGAGGGCGGCGACCTCGAGCTTCATCCCCGAAGACAAGCTCTCCCGCAGAGCATTCGCACTTGCGGTCATGGCGGATGTGGTGCCAGGTAGGAGGACGATGCGCTATGGTGTGGAGGCTAGCTGGGCGTTGCCGCTTTAAGTAGCGCATTCCGGTGAGGCCAAGCGTCCGGGTGCGTCATTAATTCGCCGGAGTTGGTTCCTCGGGCACCGAGCCTCTTAACGACGACATACGAATGGACGGCATGAATGCGGGTAGCTGGCGCCGGCTGGGAACGCACCGCGCGACGGTGCGAAGGACGAGGGTTTTGGTGTGCCAGGGTACTCAGCTGCGGTCGTGGCAACGTTGGAGATGCCCTTTGCTTGCATGCGATCCCCGCATGTCATTGAAAAAGCAAGACGACCCAGCATGGTCTCAGGTCCAGAGGATGCAGTTGGCCGCGCTACACCACTCCGCGGACGCATTGCGGCGCCCCGTGCATCCTCGACGAGCCGGGTGTTGGGGTGTGTTTGTATTGTGGCCAAAGTGCACCTTACCAAAATTTTGGTCATGACCCAAAGATTGGTCTTTGTTTGGATGGTTGCCATTTTTTGGCATGCCAATGAACTCTAGCCAACTCTAGTTCATTTTTCTTGCCAATGTCGGCCAAATCATGGGGAACCAATACCTCAACCAAAATTTTGGTCATGACCCAAAGATTGGTCTTTGTTTGGATGGTTGCCATTTCTTTGGCATGCCAATGAACTCTAGCCAACTCTAGTTCATTTTTCTTAACAATGTCGGCCAAATCATGGGCAACCAATACCTCAACCAAAATTTTGGCTACCCAATGCTTTGATGGGGCAACCTTGGGCACAAACCACACATACCGTTGGTTGTGCCACAACACTAACGCCACCCTCGACACACTGAAACCGACTGTGTCTAGCTATGATATGAGTGTGTCGCTCACTGTGGTCACCGTGTCTAGAGGCGGTGCTAGAGCTGCGCCCCGTTGTTGGCCCCAACGACCCACATGAACAGTTGTCAATGGCGAGGAGGTCGTGGGCCAGCTCCTCCATTGGACTAGTCTGCCCCACATGTTGGTTTCCCTGTTTTCCCGGCATATTCGAGCGTCAGTGCTCCGCGTTCCGCATTGGGCCTTTCACTATGTAGGCCAAGCGAGACAACTTATTGTTTATTTGAGTTGTTCAAGTATAATCATGTGGCGTTTGCTTATTTCTCATTCCTCTCCAACCCTCTTCTCCATCGATCATGTCTCCCTCCAGTCGAGTCCATCCTCCCGCATGCCTCATTTGAACATTCCGCCGAGTATCATTCGCATGTACCCACCCTAGTCCTCTTTCAATAGATCTCCGGCCCCTGAAATGAAATTGAGAGGGAACGAGTGGGGGCACGTGATACCTAAGGCGGATTCAAAATTTTGAACCGGTGATCATAGCATCCGCAAATCATATATAAAGGGTATTCAATGTTCGTTTCGTTTTTGAACATACAATATACTCCCTCCTATCCTTTCTAGTTTACATATAAGTTTTATGTGTAGTGAAAGTATCTCTACTTTGATCAAAAAGGTATCAACATTCAACAACTCCCAATCAATATTGTTAGATTCATACGTACTCCTAGATTTGTACTCGAGATGGTTTCCAATTTGACTATTGACTAGATTAATAGTACATGAGATGTATAATGTGAAAATTATATCATTGGAAACTACTTTCACATACGAATTTGACCGTATGCTTTGTGTAAGTTGCATGTCATATATTATTACTCTAACATTTGGTCAAAGTTAGCCTCGAAAAACGCATTAGACCCTGTATGCTTTGTGTAAGTTGCATGTCATATATTATTACTCTAACATTTGCGTAAGTTGCATGTCATATATTATTACTCTAACATTTGGTCAAAGTAGTATAGTGGAAGTGGATCCTCTGACATAGGTATCCCTGCCTTACCCTCCCTTTCGGTCACTTACTGGCGGACCCCATTCTTGCTAGGCCCCGCATGTCAGTTACTCAATGGGTTTGGCCACGTCATGGGATCCTCATCCGTAGTATACTCCCTCTGTTTTTATTTACTCCGCATAAAACAGAGGGAGTGGTGGTATAATAAATGACGCGGGCAGGGGAGGGGGAGGGACGTCGGTTTGCTCTCAACTGCGGTCCCACAAGCGAGCGAAAACACAAGACGAAGCGTGTTCCATTCAGTGAGCGACGTGGAGGGTCCAGCGTGCCAGGCTGCAATGCGAACGCGACAAGAGCGATGTACAGTCCAAACCGATTGACCGGTCGTCACCGGAACCACTATTCACACCAGAACCTTCATTGCTCGGCCTACGCCAGCCACTGCCCTAAAGCCACACCAAATCTCCAGCCCATTCCCCCAACTTTCGATCCCCTAGCCCGCCTCAAGCGTCCCCTAGTTCGCCGGAAATCCATGGTGCGCCGCATGATCACTTACTACAAGATGCTGACGCCGGAGCGCCGTGTAGAAATCGTGGCGGCGGTTGGCGCCACAGACCTCCGTTCCCAAGCTCGCTTTGCGTCGGGCCAATCCCCGAGTTCTCTGGAGCCAAGCTACGAGGAGGAGGAAGCCGATCCAATGTTCATGGCGGAGGTCACGATGCAGAAGGCCCCTGATGGGTATGAGACGATGGACGTCGACTTCATGCCGGCGTCCGAGTCCCCCATGGTGCAGGCGGACCATCGGTTCAACCTGGCGATACTAAAGGAGGACCGGGAGGCAGAGGCTCAACTCGACGCGGAGCGTGCGCATGCCACTGCCATCGAGGCTCTCCTGCAGGCGGAACCAGATGTCTTGGATGTGAACCGGGCGGCGGAGGCTCAACTTGAGGCGGAGTGCGCGGATGCCGCTGCCATCGAGGCCCTCCTGCGGGCGAAACCGGATGTCCTGGACTTGAACCGGGCGGCAGAGCCTCGACTCGACGCAGAGCGCGCGGATGCCGCTCTCATCGACGCCCTCCTGCAGGCGGAACCGTACGTCCTGGACTTGAATCGGGCGGCGGAGGCTCGACTCAACGCGGAGCGCGTGGATGCCACTGCCATCGAGGCCCTCCTGCAGGCGGAACCGGACGTCGTCGACTTGAACCAGGCTGTGCTCTCATCCGTGCAGAGCGCCCGCACGCTCCGCTTGAACGAGTAGCTGGAAGCCGAGGACAACCACGGTGCGGAGACACACGTCGGCAGCGACGGCTGGTTCGCGCCGGCAGCCAAAGACGACGAAGCCGTCTCTTTCCGCGAGCAGTCATAGTTTTTCTTTATGTTGTTGTTTTTATGGATCTTATGCTGTGTAAAAACATATATTTGTTATGCAAGTCGCCTAACTTGGGTCAGTCTACCATTTCAGGCGGTTGGATGAATATCCTACGTCTCCTAACCCTTTTTTCATTCTTCCTCACCTCTTCTTCTTCCCCAAAAGACTACCGCACGGGTCGTACGGATACTCCCCAACATGCGGTTGGATAAACATACTCTATGAAGGAAAATTATGTGTCAGCGATAGGATGGCTGAGTTTGGTTTGTTCACATGCGACAGCACGTGTCCATGAGGGTGCGTTCCCTTGGTTGGGTTTGCGGCGTGCAGGAGCAACTGTATGAGGGTGCGGTGCGACCGCGGCATGCAGGAGCAACCGTGTGAGGGTGCGGTGCGACCGTGACAGCTGTGCGCAAGTGTACCTCCTTCTCATTTGAAAACTTTAGGCAAGCTTGGCAAAAATGTGTGGCAAAGTTTGGCAATGCAAGTCCTAGACCCAAACAAGATATGTACGTACATACTAGGAGTACTAGTGTTAAAAAAGAAAGGCAGGGTTTTCCTTTGCGGGATTTAATCAGTACAAATCCTCGTTTCACATGTCAATTAATGCGTATTTTTTCTCCAAAGACCGAAGAGTAACCATCTCACTCCTCATCGCTTGATTAATGCAGCGCCATGCAAACCAACCTTGTCACTTCCGCATGCATGCATGTCGTCTCTCTCTCTCCCATGTCCATCTCTCTGCACGCATGCGCCTCTCGGTCTCTCTCCTGTTTCTACATGCAAGAAGCTCTCTCTGCCTTGGGAAGATGCGAAGCACATGGGAAAGAGAGATGGGATTACTGCAGGCACGCATGCGGTGGAAAGGGATGGAGGGCCCGGTTGGAAAGAGCAGCGAAAAAATGCCAATGCGCAGAGCATTGCGGGGAAAACAAAATTTTCTTAGACGCGGACAAAAAAGGACCAGAGGGGGTACTACTAGGAGTAATAGTGCGGTGAGATGGTTTCTCGAAGAAGATGATGGAGAAGCGGAGTCAGCGAAGAGTGAAATGATGGTTGCTTCGTCCATGCTTTCGTGATTTGACGCC
This sequence comes from Triticum monococcum, assembly GCA_034509565.1. NCBI lineage: Eukaryota > Viridiplantae > Streptophyta > Magnoliopsida > Poales > Poaceae > Triticum > Triticum monococcum. Next base: position 346,716,816 of record CM067847.1, read on the forward strand.
TCACTGCTTTGTGATTTGTGATAGAAGGGACAGGGGAGTAGACTCTGTGATCTATATTGTACTACATGCGTCCATGCATGGGAGAAAGAGGAGAGATGTTGCATTTTTCTATTCCTTCAATCAATCAATCAGGGAGCTTCGGTTCCATCTTTTTGGCTTTGGCAACACCTTCCACAATGGTTCCCACAATGCCAAAAGCTATTTTCACATTTGGCTACACATTTTGGATGCCCTTAATCGTACCACTTGGTTTTGCTCTTGTGTGCTATCTATACAAATCTCAATTATATTGATCTAAAAAATTATAGAATCAAGATTAGTAAAAAGGAGGTGATTTTGCCGCGCGGATGGCGTCGGAGGTTTCTTATTTGAGCAATGCTACATCCACGTAATGGTTTACGTAAAGTTATAAACTGATGTGGTGTGGGACTATTTGATTGGATTAAAGGAGAGGATTAGGCCCACCCCACCTGAAAATCAGGGGTGCATATATAGATTAGATGGAAAGTATACGTAGCAGCTACGTAGCCCTTTGTAAGTCTAGGGTTAGGCTTCTTATTTTCGGAGGACGTTGTCCTCGCGGTTTGCTAACATGCGGTCCCATGTGTCAGTGCTTTACCAAGCCGATCCGTGTCCCACATGAGGCAGAACAACGGCAGAAGCAACATGTGGTTAAGTTGAAGAAGATGAGGGAGAAGCGGATTCAGCAATGAGTGAAATGATGGTTGCTTCGTCCCTCCAACTTAACTGCGGGAAAGGTGCACCTTTGTGATTTGACGCCTCATTGCTCATTACTACGCCGACGCCATGACTGGGTGCTTCACCCCGGCTGCTCTGCACTGTATTCCGGTATGGCACGTGGACCCGGTAGCTTGATGTCCCACATGTCGGCAAAAGGGACTAGAAGATTTATGAAAGTGAGCGCTCCACTCTTACGGCGGAGGAGTAGACGACACGACGGCCCAGTGAACTGTCACTTGTACTGTATAGTACTATAGTTTGGTTGTTTCGCACGATCCATCGATACAAACCCGATTAAACAGGAAAGGGCGGGATTTTTCCCCCGCGGTAGATGATACTGGCCATACATTTCAAAGGCAATTTTAATGTATGCAAACTAAATAATTATAAGTAACAATATGATATCTAGTAAAACTAAAACACATATGATTTATTGTGTTAGAGTGTAGTAGTAGTGTTGTATTGCATAGTTGTTAGATGTAACATGCGAGAACGTGTAGAGATGTAGTTTTGGAGGGCCTACAGAGAGAAAATCGTAATACGGTCACCAAACTTCAGAATAAGCTGATTACGGTCACCATATACGTTTTGCGCTGATTATACGGTCACTTGCTCACAGTTCCGCATCGGATTGCACTCTGTTGACCGGCCAAATAGTCTGCATGGTGCCATATTGACTAGTTAAATTGACCATGTTCCTTGTGGGTCCCACCTGTCAGTTCGCATAGGCAAAAGGTCAGATAAACACAAATTTACGCAGGCGCGACAAGGCTCCAACCCGTGCGCGGGAATCACCTGGTTGTGTATGTGTCTGTCAGGGCCTGAGCACTTGAGTGTGAGAGTGTGTGTTGGTCGTGTGGTGTACTGGTGTGTGCATGCATGCGTGCGCGTGTGTGTGTGTGTGTCTGTGAGTGTTGCGTGCGTGCATGGCTGCGTGTGTATGTGTGAGTGTTGCGTGCGTGCGTGGGTGCATGTGTTGCGCGGATGCAGTTCGTGTGCATGCGTGCGTGTGTGTGTATAATCACCACACCAGCTAATGTGTGTTAGAACAGACGGCTCAGCATATCAATACAAGGCCACCTTGTCCGCTGTGCCCGTGGTCATGACTTCGAACCACCGTCCAAATATTTTTTTGTCATTTGTTTTCATTCTTACTAGCAAGATTCCCGTGCGTTGCACGTAACATCAAGATGCATTTGTATGACTTGTTTATCTTGTGAGAGAAAAGGATGAACGAGGGAAGGCCTTATTTGCAAATGTGGAGAGGTGTGTGGGTGCCTTTTTGCAAAATTGCCATAGTTTCTTTCCTATCCGTCAGATATAAATCGGACGGCCTATATTGCAGGATGGCAGGCACACCATCATCACCAACTCTGTTTTTTATAAGAGTGTATTTTATAAGAGTGTAGATGTAGAGTAGATACAAGTCGACAGGTGGGCATGATGGTAGTGAGATAATGTGATGCAACACTAGAGGTGCCATGTGGAGCATTTAACTGGTCAACTAGTCATGTCATGAGCAAATACAGAGTTGTACGGTGAGCCCATGACTGTATAATAACCACTAAACGTAAATGGTGACCGTAATGAGTGGATTGTGAAGTCCAATGTATGTATCGTGCTTTCGCTTCAAATACAATGATCGTCATTGCATATATCGCGAGAGAAAGATGAAACATGCATGAATTTTCCGGGGGCTTACTTTTAGAGGACCTGGAGATAGTTTTGTGTTCATACGTGAAAGGGGCATACAGGGGGGTATGCGATGGAGAGAGAGATGCTCTTCGTTTCTCTTTATTATGACTAACTTTATATATAGTATAAAAATATACAAATTCACAGTGCGGAATACATATCATTGTGGGAACCATGCAATGCAAATTAGCATTCGTACTCCTCCATATAACTTTGTAATGTTGTATATATGTAGAAACTCTAAAATAATTTTTTGGCCACACTTTATTCAAAAGGAATGTTGTATGCGAAATAAACTTGAAGAGAGGGCTTTTTAGATCAATGGGGTACGTGATGTAACATGTGTGAATGTGTAGTTGATGCATTTGGCGGGCCTAGAGAGGTATGTGTGTGTATTACGTATTCGAGAGAGGCATGGATAGAGGGGCCAACGGGGGGGGAGAGATAGCACGAGAAATGAGAGTGATCTAGAGAGAGAGATGAATATGACGTCACGACAAGAGATTCCATTCCCTTGAGTGTGTATATGCAAGGGGGAAGGGAATAGAGGCACCAGGAGAAATTTTCTGTGTGTGTGGTGTTTGTGTTGGTATGTGTGGGTGTGAGAAGATAATGAAACGTGGGGGCAGAGGGTGTGTCACCGCGTAAAGTCCGGTGGGTCGAGGTGAGGCCCTTCATTCGGTTCCGTCTTGCGCCACATTTGTCGGCCCATGACGCATTTAGGAAGACCCATGGATGACTAGTCATACAAGACAAAGATAGCAGAATTGTGAAGGACTCTGTGTCCACTGACAAAGCCGGCTAGGATTTGTACCCTAGGTTCGCGGACTAAGGTAACCCCTTTATCTCTGATATTACTATTCATCCAACCTAACTTTAAGGGGCATCCTACAGAATGCTCTGCTAGAATCATACTCGTCGATTAGGAAGAGAGGTGTGAGACAATGCGTGAGAGACAGGCGTAAAGATAATGTGCGTACATGAGACACATAGGCAGGTCCATGTATATAGAAAGGGTCGATGAGGATTGTGCGTGTGTATGTTTGTGAGAGGAAGAGTGCTTGTGATAAAGGTTAGTGGAAACCGTTGTAAATGGTTACGAGAGGGAGGGAGGGTTATATCTAGAGCATGTGTGCAAGAAAGACACCTTGGGAGAGAGTGTGTGAGCATGTGTGAGAGACCACCGATGGAGACTGAGACTACACGTAAAAGACTGCTCTACACATTGATTAAATATATAAATTGTATCCAAATATTAGGATGGGATCATGATATTTGCAATTCGCGTAAGGAGCGGTCATTGATCCATCAGACATCTAGATTCTATCGAATGTGAGCATGTCTATGTTATTATTTGACACAATTGATCCACATAGTTAGTATTTTGAAGTCCAGACAATGCATCGCTTTAGCAATCGAATATAAACGTGAGTATAGTTCATGTTGTGTGTGTAAAGCACATTATACATACAAAAGTTACACAATGGACATTATAAATAGCTACATATGAACTAGCATACATTTGAATTCAACTTAAGGTGGTTTTAAAAATCGAATTCAACATGAAGTCCATTCAATTATTTGAATTTGATATCATGGCATTTGTAAACCATACCTAAATTATGGGGGCACCAATCTTTGCCCTGATTTTGTACATAATAGCATATGTAGTCGTGTACAAAATAGATTCAAATTTAGCTCCTCCATTCCAAAATAATCATAGTTATAGGATTTTCAAGTGTCAAAATTTCAAAAGGAAGCGGATAATTTAATGAGGTTTTCAAACATACAAGGTCAAATATAACGCTATCTATTTAGGTCAATCCTAATAGTTCAAGAGTACTCTAAACGTGAATGCTTGTGTTTCAAAATTTCGAATAAAGCGCCAAAAGAGCCTCTACTCGCCCGAAACCGCGTGAGACCAATGTTTGGTAGTACAAGGAAATTACTTTTCTAATAAATCCGACCCGTGAAACCTACCGGCCCGACGTCCAAAGGTCTAAACCGGGGTAGGTTTGTAGCTTCATCTAGACGCCATGCAACCGCATCCAAAAAACATTCATACACAATGGCCGCCTAAGCACACATGCGCGCGGCCGAAATCGCTCCCGCCCACTATTCGGGACACCTGGGATTACCATCCTACCCCCGACCCGCAGTAGGTCTGAAATTTAAGATGGGGGAAAGTTTGTAGTTTCCCCAAATTTCAAATAAGGGCGTCCCATCTTCTGTCCAAAAAAGCCAAAAACAAGCGCGTCCCAGACCGAAACATGGTTCCCCCCCACCCGTCTAATTCCCCATTCGTACTTCGTGGGCGCCAAAACTACCTCTCCACCAGTCGCGAAACCCCGGCGTCCTCCGTTCGCCACCCCATCCCACCCATCAACCGCCGGCCGCCTCCATCACGCCGGAGCCGATACCCCGATGTCGTCGTCCACAGCAACCTCAACCGCAACGCCCTCCACGGCTAGTAGTGGAAGCCGAGGCCGAGCCGTCCATACCCGAGCCAGATCAACCACACCGTCCTGCGCCTCATCGCTGCCGCTCCAACTTTCCACCCTCCACCGCACCGGAGCTGTTCGTGCTACACCATCCTTCACCGCCTCGGATCCGCTTCCCCTCCGCCGACATACGGCCACGGCAACACAGTCAACAATTTGGCCATGGGTTTGTCCAAGCCTGCACCCTCCAGAACATCGGTTTCCCCGGTAAAAAGAAGAAGATCGGTGCGACATGTGGAGGTGACCACACCAGCAACCGAAAAAGGTACTCCTCTTCCCTTATTCGTGCAAATCTTACGTCTCTACTTGCACAGTATTCATCCCACAAAATACACTAGTTGACCGCTTCTTCTTGATACTAGATGTGCCTAGTAACTCGCGATGCACAAGGTTTCTCCTCATATACTATTTCACCTTAGCTAGAGGTTCGTCGCCCCCCTGAATTTCAATTTCTGGCCAGTTGATTCCCAATTAACGGAAGCATTCCCTGGCGTAACAGGCGCTAGTACGCCTATTACGCTAGGGAAGCAACGCCTTGGTGTTTATCTTAGGGGCATGTGCGGCCTAGAGCTACTGGCGCCCGATCTGGAGGTCGGCCGTGATTAAAGGGATGGCCTGGGGGCGCTACCAAGCATGGCGGTGGTGTGAGGTCAATGGGAGGGCAGGGCGGCGGAGGCAGGGGTCTGGGCCGGTGGTCGCTGGCGGTTCGAGAAAGATCGTCAACAGTGACTGGCGGGAGGTAGATGAAGGCCATCTGCCCGTTCCTTATAGATCGGACGGTTCATTAAAAAAAATCGATTGACCTATTTATTTTCAGTCGACTGTTATCTTAGATATGAACACATGTGGTGGTGTGCTGGAGGAGTACCTGCATTTCCTGTGCTCATATATTACAAAATCATACGGAGTAGAATCTAATTTTGTTTGCCATGCAATGTTGTAGAGCTATCATATGTCTCCTGTCATTTATTTTTCAGCCACCTGCTATCTGCTACTTTTACAGTGCACTAGTTCTACACACACTTCACCCTTACTCTCACTATTGTGTTTTTATGCAAGGGTATTTCAGACTCTGCTGCCATGAGAGAAGCCAAAAAGAAAGGAGAGAAGTCGCTCCAGCTTCGTATGCGGGTTGGCAAGACACGTTACAGCGCTATAAAGGGTGCAGTGTCAGCAGATGGAGACGGTAAACGTAGCTCTGGAGTTGATGACCTCGCTCGCAATGAACCACCATCCCAGGTGCTTGCTTTAACTTCGCGTTGTCATATGTGGTTGCATGTTCCATATGGTGTCTTGCTTGTATTCGAAAGGCCGAAGTCGGTAAAATAAGGAAAGATATTTTTTTACATGAACCACCATCCCGTGAGCACCAGGAGACAAATAGCTAGTCAGGGCACTGGCCAAGCCAGTGACAAGCCCAGCAAAGATAAGCATCACCTGGAAGCCAACTAAAAAGCTGCGATGGTGGCGAAGGAGCCCGCCTCCCACTAGGCTCTCAGGTCCTATATGATCATGCTCACCACTCCAGTCGGATGTCTAGCTTGTATTGCTTCCAATTTGGTTAAACTGCATATGCTTAGCTTACACATTATACCTTTGAATATCACATGCCTTTCTGTTTTTGGTACATACTAGTACATCTGTGTATTAACCATGTTCTTACATCAAACTAATGTGCTTGTGTACCCCTCATCAATCACTTATGACGAGGCAGGCAGGCAAGGGGACTACTCCTCATTTAAAGAATACAGCGTCAGCCTCCCGACATGATTCTCAAGAAACAGAAATGCTAGATGAAGATAGTGAACGTAGCTCTATAGTTGATTACAACATTTCCCCTACACTAGCATCGCAGGTGCTTGCTCTAACTTGGCAGTGTGATATGTGGTTGCATGTTGCATATGGTGTCTAGATTGTAATTCTTCTAATCTGGTTAAACTGCATGTGCTAGTCTGCTTAGCTTATACATTATACCTGTTAATGTGACATGCCTTCCTGTATTTAGTACATAGTACATCTGTCTATTAAGCATGTCCTTACATAAAACTATTGTTTTTTTGTATCCTGCATCAATCAACGTGACGAGACACCTTTAGTATATGCAGTGCGATATTAGTTGCATCTTTCATATGATTTATAGCATGCGCTGCTTCTAATTTGTTGAAATTCCATTTATGATGGCACGCTTTTAACTTGGCAGAGTCATATTGGTTGCATCTTTCATGTGGTGTCTACCTTGCATTGCTTCTTATTTGCTGGAATGGTTTCTACTTAGTTTACACAAACAGTTGTGAACATGCCATGTCGTCCTGTTTTTCGTACATATTCCATCCTGGTATCATGTTTTTGCCTTACATCAAAGTAGTGATTGTTAGTATCATGCATGAATGAGTTCTGAAGAGAGAATTGTATTGCTTTTTCTTGTTGGTTTTACTTGACAATTCAAAATCAATAAAGCGGAAGGAAGTTAGCAAGGCAGCAGATAAAGGTGCTCCTTCCAAACGGAGGGCCTCTAGAGTTTCTACTCCTCAACACCCCCAAGATGATTTCCAAGACAACACATGCATAGACACTCAACAAAGCCGTGTTTATGATCAGCACGTCTCCCCTAGTGCAGCATCACCGGTGCTCCCTCTAACTTGGCACTGTTATATGTGGTTGCATGTTATCTGTGATGTCTAGCTTGTATTGCTTCTAATTTTGTTGAATTCCATCTACTTACTTTACACATTATACTTGAATAAGACACATGTTCCTGTTTCTAGAACATACAATATCTGTCTATCACACCATGTTCTTACATCAAATTACTACTGTTGTGTAACCTGCAACAATCACTTATCATAAGACACGTTTGACTTCGGAGTGTGATATAGGTTACATCTCACATTCTTTTCTAGCTTGTACTACTAATTTGTTGAAATGGCACTTATGACGAGACAGGTTTAACTTGGTAGAGTGATATTCGTTGCATCTTTCATATGGTGTCTAGCTTTCGTTTGTTTCTAATTTGTTGAAATGTCTTCTCCTTAGTTTACACATCATAAGCTGTGAATATGCAATGGCACTAATGACGAGAGACCTCTAACATGGTAGTGTGATGTTGTTTGCATCTTGCATATGATTTATTTCTTGTACTGCTTCACATTTGTTTAAATGCCATTTATGACGAGACGATGTTAACTTGGCAGAGCGATATTTGTAGCATATTTCATATGGCGTCTACCTTCCATTGCATTGCTTCTAATTTGGTGAAATGTCTTCTTCTTAGTTTACACATCATAGTTCTGGTTATCTCTTCCGTACTGTTTTTCATACATATTACATCCTCCTATCATGTGGTTGTCTAACATCAAAGTTCAGTTCATCTGCATCACGCATCAATTTGTTTTGAAGAACTAAATTGTTATTCGTTTTTCTTGTCGGCTTGACTTAACATGGCACAGAGAAAGAGGAAGAAACACAGAATGGCAGGGAATGAGAAGCGGATGAATCTTGCAGATTCTACTAGTACTGATGGTGCAATATAAGGTCAAAGTCCAGTGGAAAATTCTACAAACACGGCATCCCATGCTACACGAGTTGCAAAAAAAGCCAAACAGAAACAAATAGCTGCCACCAAACAAGCAGAGACAGCCCTAGTTCTTGCAACACCTACCAGAGTACTACCAGCTGCACGACTTACTCGTCCATCAACTGAGCTAGCAGCATGTTCCCAACCTCCCTTGCCACCTGACACTACTTCCCAAGCACTCTTGACACAAGATGAGTTGGCAATATCAGATGGACCTTGTGAGCATCAACAACAAAAAGGTAGTTGCTGGAGTCAAGCTACAGTTGCATGCATCTTTATATGTAGTCTCATAGTTTGATGTACACTAACACTTCCTATGTTCGTTGTTGAACTAGCACCTAGGCGCAAGAGGAAACAAACATCAGGGATAATGCTCGATAGGTTAACTAAATCTAGAGGAGGAAGAATGGAGATTCATTTTGAGGCAGGTTTAAAAAGGCCACGTGATGCTACAGAGTCAGCCAAGTTAGTATCAGAGGCAGCAGTTGCCGTTAGGTGTCATGTACGTATCCTCCCAACATGGATTCAGTACAGGAATGACAAAGACGAAACCCAGTTCAACACGTTCCTCGACCATTTATCTATAAGTATGGTTATGTATGGAAACTAGTAATATCGTCTTGCTCTGTCCCATACTTTCTAGGTTGCTGATAATGAGACTCCCATAATTTTCAACAGATGAGGTTCAAGTTGGATAGCCAAGATGATGCAACCAGACAAGCTTGCACCCATGTTTTCAAGTCTGCTCTGCGACAGTATCGGTATAACTTGAGGAAAACTCACTTTGAAGGCAAGGCTAACAGTGAACTTTCCCAAACATCTCAAGTGGAAAATATATCGGATGAAGACTGGAGGGGCCTTGTTAAACACTGGTCTGATCCGAAGTATCAGGTACATTATATATATATATGTGATCAGATCACATGTTGAAGTCCTATTTACGCATGTGCCACACAAATCTATCTTCTTGTAGGTGAACTGTTCAAAGAACAAGGCCAACCGTACGAAAGTGAAATTCAAACAGACGACAGGATCTCGTAGCTATATTGCACACTGTGAGGCTCTTGTAATTAGCTGCTGTTTCACTCTTTTCGCTGTACCATATTATCAGATCTATATTGACTCATTCGAAATGCAGAGGAAAGCCCGCAAGGACCAAAAAGTACCTGAACCAAATGCTGTGGAAATCTTCAAGGACTGTCACACCATCAAGAAAAGGGCATGACTACACCAGTCAAAGTCGATGTTGTAAGTCCTTAATCCTCATGCCTTTTAACTACTACTTACTCTCACTTGTGCCTTGAACTGCATGGTTTGCAGTCAATGTCTATTACTCTTTTTAATTTTATACAAAACTGTCTTAGCGTATCATTGCACCTTACAAGGTTTAAAAGAGAGGAGTGATGTTCCTTTGATTTTGACCCGTAATCTAGTTCCTTGCTGGACTTGTCCACACAACGTAACAATTGCCTGTTTGTCTATTCTCAGTTGTTTTGTGATATGAATGATGTCATACTATGCTTATCGTATTATAAACTTCGTCTCTTTATCCTTAGCCCTCAATACAATGTGAAGAAATAGACAATACATTAGCGATGGTACATGGTCATATGTTTGGAACCTGGTTTTATTATGTACTTTGCAATGAAATACAACTAATATTTTACATGGGTTCACTAGAATAAGTTCTGTATATAGACCAAAGCTATTTTGTTTGGTTTTGCTGCCACATTAATATCTTCTGTTCTGATACTACTAATGTAAAACCTCAACTTTTCAGCGAGCTATGGAAAAAATGGTGGAACCAAGGCAATGGAGATCAAAGCTCTGATACCACTTCCTAAAGTAGACACATCCATCTTCCTCCAATGGTGATTAAACCAAGGCAATGGAGACCAAAGCTCTGATACCACTTGTAGGACCTTGAAGTAGATGTGTCTAGAGGGGGGTGATTAGACACTTCATGCCAAAGTTGCAATTTTTGAGCTTTTCGGTTTGAGTGGAGTTTAATCACAATACATATCAAGCAAGTATGCAAAGTGTATATAGGCAGCGGAAAGTAAAGCATGCAACTTGCAAGAATGTAAAGAGAACGTTTGGAGAATTCAAACGCAATCGGAGACACGGATGTTTTTCCCGTGGTTCGGATAGGTGGTGCTATCCTACATCCACGTTGATGGAGACTTCAACCCACGAAGGTTAACGGTTGCGCGAGTCCATGGAGGGCTCCACCCACGAAGGGTCCACGAAGTAGCAACCTTGTCTATCCCACCATGGCCATCGCCCACGAAGGACTTGCCTCACTAACGGTAGATCTTCATGAAGTAGGCGATCTCCTTGCCCTTACAAACTCCTTGGTTCAACTCCACAATCTTGTCGGAGGCTCCCAAGTGACACCTAGCCAATCTAGGAGACACCACTCTCCAAGAAGTAACAAACGGTGTGTTGATGATGAACTCCTTGCTGTTGTGCTTCAAATGATAGTCTCCCCAACACTCAACTCTCTCTCATAGGATTTGGATCTGATGGAAAGAAGATTTGAGTGGAAAGCAACTTGGGGAAGGCTAGAGATCAAGATTCATATGGTAGGAATGGAATGTCTTGGCCTCAACACATGAGTAGGTAGTTCTCTCTCAGAAATAGGATTCTGGAAGTGTAGGCTTAGTCTGATGGCTCTCTCCATGAATGAAGAGGAGGTGGAGGGGTATGTATAGCCTCCACACAAAATCCAACCGTTACACATGATTCACCAATCTCGGTGGGACCGAATCAACAAACTCGGTCGGACCGAAATAGGAAACCTAGTGATCGTTAGAGATTTTCGGTGGGACCAACTGGATCAACTCGGTGGGACCGATGTGCTAGGGTTAGGGTAAATCCAAAACTCGGTTTGACCGATTACTCAAACTCGATGGGACCGATTTGGGTAATAAGCGAAACAGAGAGCTGGCCAAGCAAACTCGGTGGGACCGATTGCATATCTCGGTGGGACCGAGAATAATGCAATAGGTAACAGAGAGTTTGCAAGCCCATCTCGGTGAGACCGAGATCCCATCGGTGAGACCAAATCGATTAGGGTTCCTGGCAATGGCTATGACAAGTGAAACTCGGTGGCGCTGGATAGGAATAATCGGTAGGTCCGAGTTTGGCTTAGGGTTTAGGTCATTTGTGGATATGGGAAAGTAGATGAGGATTTTGGAGCATATCATTAAGCACTTGAGCAAGAGGCTCATTAAGCAACACCTCATCCCTCCTTGATAGTATTGGCTTTTCCTATGGACTCAATGTGATCTTGGATCACAAAAATGTAAAATGAAGAGTCTTGAACTTCAAGCTTTAGCCAATCCTTTGTCCTTAGTATCTTGGAGACCTTCCCACAACCTTTAGTCCATGCCACTCCATTGTTGAACTTATCTGAAACATACTAGATGAAAACGTTAGTCCAACAAGAGATATGTTGTCATCAATTATCAAAACCACCTAGGGAGCACTTGTGCTTTCAATCTCCCCCTTTTTGGTAATTGATGGCAACATACATCAAAGCTTTTAGATAAAGATACAAAGAATAGTAAGTAAAGCTTTGGAAGGACATGTAACAAACATAGGCTCACCCTACATGTATGCAATCATGTGAATATAAAATATAGAAGCATGTGAGAGCATAATCATGACAGAGTAGGCAATGTGTTACATGTATCTTGGCCATATGCATCAGAGCAAAAGATTATTAAGGAAAATACCTTCATGCTCATGAGTCCTTCTTGCAAACAGTATGTACATAAGCAAGAATTCCTCATACTCATGATTTTGATGCATACACTTACCTTGTAGTCTTAAGTTGGCTTAGGATGGAATGAACCTGCACAAACAAGGTTAGATAACACAGGTACATCCACTGGCCAGAGCAAACAAAAGAAACCACAAGAATACCAAGACTGGGATGACATGTAGAGAGTGAGTACAAGGTACCACATTGGATTAGACATGTCCCCAAGAGTAAAGATATGCAATGAATTTGACTAATTGCTTTCCCTTAGGTGTCTTGCTCCCCCTGAATCTTACATGGGATATTGGGAGAAGATAGGAAACAGAAGATCAGAGCTGACAGATACATATGAACATGTCTTTCCCCCTAAAAAGACATGTGACATCTCTCCTCTTGAACATCAAGCATCTGGGATCCTTGAGTATTTTCTCTCCCCCTGGAAGTCTCTTTCTCCCCCTTAATACTTTCTCTCTTGTGGGTTTGGTCCTTGAGACTTTTTCTCTCTCTCTCTCTCTCTCCTACAAGCTTTGATGTGATCTCTCTCTCCCCCTTTGACATCAATTTCCAAGAAGGGCTTTCTGGAATCCGTCATATAGGCTTGGTCCTTGAGACTCAGCACAAAGCAATGGATAAAATTGTGATGCTTGTAGAGGACAAGATTCATTGAGTGGAGCTGGATGAGAAGAAATGTAGAACAAGTGGCAAACTATTTTTCTGATTGCAAAGTCGGTGGCACCGAGTGGCATATTTCGGTGGTACCGAAAAGATTCGGTTGGACCGAAAATTGCAAGTCGGTGAAACCGAGTTTACACAGAGAAAAACACTTGTCACCTCAGCTTACTAGACATGTAGGATCTCACAAAGATTTGCAATGAATTACCTGAAGGGTTTGCAAGGAATTAAATGCAGAAAATGAAGAACAAAAGCAAAGAGAAAAGAGAAGGAAAGTAAACATGCATGAGACAAATGCAATAACACAAAAAGGAACACAAGAGAACTTCATCTAGAGTTGGGCGGTGACACAGTCACCTATGTTAGAGTACATTGACTTAGGAGTCAAGTGAGAACACTTGATCATAGGTCATACTCATCGTTTAAGCTCAAAATGGGGTTACCATTTTTCGTTTAAGCATCTTGATGTATTCACATCTTGTTGAGTTGCTTTGACTTCATGTATTGGAGTAAAGTTTCTCTAAGATGGAATAACATACCTTGGGTGGTGGTGTCGTTCTTGCTCATGTAGTTGAACTTGTGTGGGTGCTCAAGGTTGATGTAGCTCATCAAGAGTTGGGAGCACCACTTGGAGTGTGAGTTCACCTACCTACATGGATTAGTTCTTGCAAGGAAAAGCACTTGTGTATCCAAAAATGACATTCATGAAGCTCAACATAGGATTTGTCAAAGGATATGTTTGAATGATTTTGTGCGTCCTTGTCTTCAACCACCATTGTGTAGAGAATTGGTGATGTAGAGATTGCTCTAGATGTGAGTGAGTCGCAATCTCATGGAATTAGATTCAACCAAGCACCTACATGGGTTAGACGACATGCAAGGTACAAATATATCCAAGACATAAGATAGTCATCATAAGAGATATATCATGGATTAGTCATAAGCTCATGTCTTGCATGTATCCAATGGAGTTCCTACTCCAAGTTCGAAGCATCAATGATGTTCAATTCTCCTCTCAACCTGCAAAACACTTTCTCATCAAGTGGTTTAGTGAATATATCCGCTAATTGCTTATCGGTGCAAACATGCTTAAGATCAATGTCACCCTTAGCAACATGATCTCGAATGAAATGATGACGAACTTCAATGTGCTTAGTTAGAGAATGTTGTACAGGATTATGACCAATTTTAATAGCACTTTCATTGTCACAAAGCAATGTAACATGTTTCACATAGATCCCATAATCTTTAAGAGTTTGGGTCATCCAAAGTAATTGAGAACAACATGAACCAGCGGCAATGTATTCCGCTTCGGCGGTGGATAAGGATACAGAGTTTTGTTTCTTGGAAGACCAAGACACAAGAGATCTACCAAGAAATTGACAAGTACCCGAAGTTGACTTTCTATCAACCTTGTCTCCGGCATAATCCGAGTCGGAATAGCCAACAAGATCAAAAGAAGACCTCTTAGGATACCAGATGCCAAAATTTGGTGTATGAATTAAGTATCTAACTATCCTTTTCACGGCCTTAAGATGACATTCTTTAGGGGCAGCTTGATATCTTGCACACATGCACACACTTAGCATAATGTCGGGATGTGAAGCACATAGGTATAACAATGAACCAATCATAGAGCGATAAACCTTTTGATCAACCGGTTCACCATCTTTGGTCAAATCATTATGTCCACTAGTAGGCATGGGTGTAGACATACCTTTGCATTCTTGCATATTGAACTTCTTGAATAATTCCTTGGTGTACTTCGTTTGAGAGACAAATGTACCTTCCTTAGTTTGCTTGATTTGCAAACCGAGAAAGAATTTGAGTTCACTCATCATGGACATCTCAAACTTCTCTCACATTAGCTTTCCAAACTTTTCACTAAAGAGAGGGTTAGTTGAACCAAATATGATATCATCAACATAAATTTGGCATACAAATAGTTCTCCATTAACCCTTTTAGTAAAAAGAGTATAATCAATTTTACCAATTTCAAAACTGCTTGCAATAAGGAACTTGGTCAAGCATTTATACCATGCTCTAGGAGCTTGTTTAAGACCATAAAGATCTTTGTGAAGTTTGTAAACATGATTAGGTTTCTTAGGATTAACAAAGCCGGGAGGTTGTTTAACATAAACTTCCTCCTCTATTTCACCATTTAGAAAAGCACTTTTAATGTCCATTTGGTACAAGGTGATGTTATGGTGATTAGCCTAGGCAAGTAAGATGCGGATGGACTCAAGTCTAGCAACAGGAGCATATGTCTCACCATAGTCCGTACCTTCGACTTGTGTGTATCCTTGGGCGACGAGACGTGCTTTGTTGCAAACCACTTGTCCATCTTCATCTTGCTTGTTGCGAAACACCCATTTGGTACCAATGATGTTGTGGTTGTTGTCAGGCTTCTCAACCAATGTCCAAACTTGGTTTCTCTCAAAGTTGTGTAGCTCTTCATGCATGGCGTTTATCCAATCCGGATCTTCCAATGCTTCCTCAACCTTCATAGGTTCAATGCTAGAGATGAATGAATAGTTTTCACAAAAGTTAGCTAAACGAGTTTTTGAGCGAGTGATTCTCCCGGTTTGTATATCATTGAAGATTTGCTCAACGGGATGATCTTAGGCGATTCTTTCTCGAACTCGTGAGAGCTTTTGCTTGGGTCTTTGTTGAACATTTTCTTCATCTTGTTCTTCTTCTTGGCCTTCTTCATTGTTGATGTTGTCATTGTCTTGTCGTGGTGGAGAAGGAGGTTGTTGATGTTCGTCTTGATGCATTTCCTTGTCTTCTTCATCTTGGTGTGTCCCACTTGTGGATGCTTCCATATCAATTCTTGGTTCACCTTGTTGTGAAGTAGAAGCCTCCACTTGGACGGATGAAGTACTCTCCTTCACCTCCGTTGGACGAACTTTGCCTATGGACAAGTCTTGGATTGCTTCTGAAGGGTCTTTGTCTCCTACATCAATTGGCAATTGCTCTACTTGCGAGCCATTAGATTCATCAAACTTCACATCTACCGTCTCTTCAACCTTTCAGGTGAAATTGTTGTAGACACGGTAAGTGTGAGAGTTTGAGCCATAACCAAGTAGGAAACCTTCATGAGATTTAGGAGCAAACTTTGAACGATGATGCTTATCAAGAATGTAGCACTTTGAGACGAATACTCGAAAGTATCCAACTTGGGGTTTGTTACTGGTGAGGAGCTCGCATGCCGTCTTGCCGAGTAGCTTGTGAAGATACAAGCAATTTGTTGCGTGACAAGCTATCTCAACGGCTTCTGCCCAAAGGTGCTTCGGCGTCTTGTATTCATCAAGCATTGTTCTTGCCATTTCGATGAGCGTCCGGTTCTTCCTCTCAATAACTCCATTTTGTTGAGGTGTGTACGTAGCCGAGAACTCGTGTGACATCCCTTCTTCATCAAGAAAGGTGTCCACATTTGCGTTCTTGAACTCCGTTCCGTTGTCACTCCGAACCTTCTTGATCTTCATGTCAAACTGATTTTGGGCCTTCCTAGCGAAGTTTTTGAAGATCTTCTGAACCTGCGACTTGTCATTAAGAAAGAACACCCACGTAAATCTTGAAAAATCATCAACTATAACTAGACCAAAAGAATTTCCACCGAGACTCTTGTAGGCGTTGGGACCAAAAAGATCCATATGAAGTAGCTCGAGTGGCCTCCTTGTAGTCATGATGTTCTTCATGGGATGCCTTCCTCCGACCTGTTTACCTGCTTAACAAGCACTCCAAAGTCTATCCTTATCAAATATGACATCGTTAACTCCAAGAATATGATTTCCTTTAATAAGCTTGTCAAGGTTTCTCATGCCAACGTGACCTAGTCGTCTATGCCACAACCAACCTTTTGATGATTTAGCAATAAAGCAAGTTTTAGGTTGTGCCTTTTTAGAGAAATCGACAATGTACAGATCACCTCTACACATACCGGTAAAGACCATTTTATGATTGTCTTGATGAAATACTTGGCAATCTATCTCAGTAAATAGGACATTCAAACCGAAATCGGCAAGTCTAGATACTGAAAATAAGTTGTAGCCGAGTGATTCAACGAGCATGACATTTTGAATGGAACTATCATGTGAGATGGCCACCTTACCAAGGCCAACCACTTTACCCTTTGAATTATCACCAAAGATGACATATTTTCAAGGGCCGTCATTTTCAGCAAGCTCACGGAACATCTCTTCATCTCCGGTCATATGATCAGTACATCCACTATCAAGAACCCATTCCTTTCCTCCTGATTCATATCCCCAAGATTTGCCGTAAGACCAAAGTGTCTCATTGCATCATCAAGATTGAAGTCACTATCATCATCATCATCATCATAATATCCATGTTCACCATGATCGTGTGACTCATCATTTCCTAGAGAGGGTAATTCATTAGATAAATGATCATCAAAATGGTCACTTTTATGAATTCTTATAGCTTTGAATATAATATCACTAATGATTCCAACATCCCTTTTAGCTCGCTTGAGATTGGCAAGCTCAAGTAGACAATCACCAAAGCTAGGATCACTAGAGTTCATCTTACTCAAGGCAATAGATTTATGGAGAATTTTATCCAAAATTTTCAAGGAATGGTCGGGAAATCGTTCCTCAAGAAATTTCCATATAGTGTAGGCACAATTAAGAGTAGGCAAACTATCAATCAAGTTTTTGGGCAATCCTCTAATGATGAGCTCAATAGTTCTAAGATTGCGAATCATGTCAATATCTTCATCTAGGGTAGGATGCAAAGGATCAATGTGAGGTGCACAAGGGCCAGCAATATACTTGTTCAAATGATATTGGTTGAAGATTACAAGCATCTCATTTTTCCACTCATGAAAATACTCTCCATCAAGAATAGGTACTCTATGTCTAAGACTCCCTAAAGTAGACACATCCATCTTCCTCCAATGGTGATTAAACCAAGGCAATGGAGACCAAAGCTCTGATACCACTTGTAGGACCTTGAAGTAGATGTGTCTAGAGGGGGGTGATTAGACACTTCATGCCAAAGTTGCAATTTTTGAGCTTTTTCGGTTTGAGTGGAGTTTAATCACAATACATATCAAGCAAGTATGCAAAGTGTATATAGGCAGCAGAAAGTAAAGCATGCAACTTGCAAGAATGTAAAGAGAAGGGTTTGGAGAATTCAAACGCAATCGGAGACACGGATGTTTTTCCCGTGGTTCGGATAGGTGGTGCTATCCTACATCCACGTTGATGGAGACTTCAACCCATGAAGGGTAACGGTTGCGCGAGTCCACGGAGGGCTCCACCCACGAAGGGTCCATGAAGTAGCAACCTTGTCTATCCCACCATGGCCATCGCCCACGAAGGACTTGCCTCACTAGCGGTAGATCTTCACGAAGTAGGCGATCTCCTTGCCCTTACAAACTCCTTGGTTCAACTCCACAATCTTGTCGGAGGCTCCCAAGTGACACCTAGCCAATCTAGGAGACACCACTCTCCAAGAAGTAACAAATGGTGTGTTGATGATGAACTCCTTGCTCTCGTGCTTCAAATGATAGTCTCCCCAACACTCAACTCTCTCTCATAGGATTTGGATCTGATGGAAAGAAGATTTGAGTGGAAAGCAACTTGGGGAAGGCTAGAGATCAAGATTCATATGGTAGGAATGGAATGTCTTGGCCTCAACACATGAGTAGGTAGTTCTCTCTCAGAAATAGGATTCTGGAAGTGTAGGCTTATTCTGATGGCTCTCTCCATGAATGAAGAGGAGGTGGAGGGGTATATATAGCCTCCGCACAAAATCCAACCGTTACACATGATTCACCAATCTCGGTGGGACCGAATCAACAAACTCGGTCGGACCGAAATAGGAAACCTAGTGACCGTTAGAGATTTTCGGTGGGACCGACTGGATCAACTCGGTGGGACCGATGTGCTAGGGTTAGGGTAAATCCAAAACTCGGTTTGACCGATTACTCAAACTCGATGGGACCGATTTGGGTAATAAGCGAAACAGAGAGCTGGCCAAGCAAACTCGGTGGGACCGATTGCATATCTCGGTGGGACCGAGAATAATTCAATAGGTAACAGAGAGTTTGCAAGCCCATCTCGGTGAGACCGAGATCCCATCGGTGAGACCGAATCGATTAGGGTTTCTGGCAGTGGCTATGACAAGTGAAACTCGGTGGCGCTGGATAGGAATAATCGGTAGGTCCGAGTTTGGCTTAGGGTTTAGGTCATTTGTAGATATGGGAAAGTAGCTAAGGATTTTGGAGCATATCATTAAGCACTTGAGCAAGAGGCTCATTAAGCAACACCTCATCCCTCCTTGATAGTATTGGCTTTTCCTATGGACTCAATGTGATCTTGGATCACAAAAATGTAAAATGAAGAGTCTTGAACTTCAAGCTTTAGCCAATCCTTTGTCCTTAGTATCTTGGAGACCTTCCCACAACCTTTAGTCCATGCCACTCCATTGTTGAACTTATCTGAAACATACTAGATGAAAACGTTAGTCCAACAAGAGATATGTTGTCATCAATTATCAAAACCACCTAGGGAGCACTTGTGCTTTCATTAAGGCAATATCGTCCAAACTGCCTCATGATCAAGATATGCAAGCTCAAAGCAATGTTGTATCTGCGCTCCAGACACAAGTCCATTCCTTAACAGAGACCCTTTGTGAAACAAGAAGAAACATTGCTCAATGTCGTCAAGATATGCATGGTTTTGAAACCAGACTATCAAACTTTTGCTATGTTGTTCAGGAGCCTAGGGGAAATGAAGGCGAGGGTTATGGCGCTCCATCGGACAATACAACATGAAAACGTAACAGTCAGGTCAAATGAACTGAGCTTCTGAACTTCTGGTGGTGCATTTATCTGCTAGACTGTTAAGTTTTATGCCAACCTTCCTTTTGTTATATAGTTGTAATTTGTTTTGGTGTGATACAAAATTTATTCTTAACATGCAGCCACCGGCTGAAGAAAATAGCAAGGCATTTTTGTATAGTGTAGGGTGTTCCCTATATTTGCACTGGTGCCGATCTTTGATGCCGAGTGGATGTAATCTGTGCAATCGCCTTAATAGCCTAGCGTTAGTTTCGGCCTTATTTATTTCCTAGTCTTCTTTTTCCCTGGTTTGCTAGTGGCCAAAACTACCATGGGCCATATACGGTCCGTAGGATCCATGGGTCTCCTACGGGCCGTCGATAAATGGGCCTGTAATCGATGGGCCTCGGGCCGTCGGATAAATGGGTCTACATGGGCCGTAATCGGGCGTAATTGGTATCGGCCCAGCATGGTAACAGGCCGTTAACAGGCCGTAGGACAGCAAAGGCTTAATTCTGTCACATGCATAATGGGTCGTTAATGGGCCAGAATATAGGACGGGCTGGAAACGGCGCAACGGGTTAACATGCCAGAAACGGGCCGACTCTGGCCATGGGCCGAATTTGGCCCATTAGGGTAACAGGCCAGTAACGGGCTGACTCTTGCCATGGGCCGAATTTGGCCCATTAGGGGAACAGGCCAGTAATGGGCTGACTCTTGCCATGGGCCGAATTTGGCCCATAAGGGGAACAGGCCAGTAACTGGCCGGAAGTAATCGAGGGCCGAAAAGGAGCCCAAGAACGTATGGGCCGTCAATAGGCCGAAAGCTAACACAGGCTAGAAACGGCCCATGTAAATCACAGGCCGTTAATGGGTATAAAGAAAATTACTGTTGATTATGGGCTAGAGTCACCGTGGGCCTGTAAAGGGCCGAAAGATACGAAGGCCTCATATGGGCCGAAAGACGTCGTGGGCCATACATGGGCCGAAAGTGAAATGGGCTGGTGTTATATTCGACAGCCCACATGACGTTGTTGGGCCGATTTCCGTTAGAGCCTAATGGGCCGTGAGTTAACGGGCCGTAAAATTGGCTATTTGCGAAGAGGCCGTTAACAAGCTTTTCATGGGCCAGCACGTTAACTTCTGACCAAGTCAAACGGGCTGGCTTTGTAAGCTAAATGGGCCAGTGGTGGGCCGTGGCACGTGTCGACATATCATAGGCGCCTATCTGACCCACTGACGAGCTGACACGTGTTTCCTCCGGCCAATAAGAATTTTACACGTGGAAATTTCCCATTGGTCGGGGCTGTTAGCGGGTTATCGGATCCAAAACCCGACTCGATAGCTTAATGGCGTTCCGTTACGGTGGATGGCACGTGTCGGTCACCCTTGATGAAAGCACTTCTGTGACGCGCGATTTATCGTCATGGAAGTGGACACTTCCGTGATGATAATTTTGGTAATGTCATGGAACACTTCTATGACAACACAGGTATGACTATCTTGATTTTGTCATAAATTTGTCATGGATGTACATGCATGACAAAAAACGCGACCTACTGTGACAAACACGTATCATCACGGAAGTGTTTTTTTTGTAGTGTGATGACATGACAAGATGCAGCACGCAAGCAAATGACAAGGCAACAACAACGAATAACTGGAAGACACCGAGCGCAACGGTCTCGGGGCGTCGCAATCCATAAGCACCTTAGTGAATTTGTAACCTTCAACCCGAGGAGCTACCACCAAAGCCAGCTGACCCGGATTGTCAATCCGGAGCAGGTGATCCTCATGGCTCCATACAATTGGCTGCTCTGACCATCATAAGTATCGAGGGACCGCCGGTTCAACTGCGCTCACCGCTCGTTTATGAATCTTCTGATCTCGCTTGCACAGGCTTGTGGTGAAAACATGATATTGGCCACTATTCAGCTGCTTTGGATTACTCTGATACCCTGACCGTTGTTGCTGGTTACCCTGATTGGGCTGCTGGCTATAATTGCCTTGATTGGCCTGGCCTTGATATCCAGAATTTCAGCCGCCACCTCCAAAACCAGGCTCGTGAGAGCCGAATCCTGACCCGCCGTCCAGGCCATTACTGTTGTTATGACCCTGATGGAAACTGGAGTTCTTATACACCCTCGTGATATGACAATCTTTCCACAGATGACCCGAAGGCCTATCCGAAAAATTGTGCTTTGGGCATGGTTCGTTTAGCATCGCCTCAAGATTGAGTTTTGGCCCTCTCAACTGGGGTGGCTTTCCCTTACGACATTGATTGTTATTCTGTGCATTGGTGAAAGTGCAACTATCCCTAGGTGGTTTTGGTAATTACTAACAACATATAGCTCATTGAACTAATACTATTTCAAGATGATCATTTCAGAAAGTTCAATTATTGGCATGGCATGGATTAGGAATGTGGACCCCTTAAAATGCTAAGGACACACATTGGCTCAAGCTCAAGACTCTACATTTTCATTTTAGTGATCCAAGATCACATTGAGTCCACAGGAAAAGCCAATACTATTAAAAGGGGATGAGGTGTTACTTAATGGCTTACTTGCTCAAAATGCTTAGTGATATGCTCCAAAAACCCTCAACCACTTTCTCATATCCACATATGTCCCAAACCAAAAGTCAAACTCGACCCCACGGAAATGTTCTATCCGGCGCCACCGAGTTCACTTGACATAGCCACTGCCAGAAACCCTAGTCACTTTGGTCTCACCGATAGGGATCTTGGTCTCACCGAGATGGGATTGCAAACTCTCTATTTCCCTTCATAACATTTTGGCCAAACCAAGAGGAGCGATCGGTCCCACCGAGTTCGCAATGCAAACTCTCTGTTTCCCTTTCTTAACGTTTCGGTCTCACCGAAATGTGCTTGACCAACTCACTGGTTAGCTTATTACCAAAGTCGGACCTACCGAGTTTGTGTAATCGGTCTCACCAAGAATACGTTATGCGCTAACCCTAATGGAGTCGGTCCCATCGAAAAGCCTAACATTCACATTTTGAACTGAATCGGTCTGACCGAGTTTTCTGATTCGGTCCCACCGAGTTTGGTGAATTGTGTGTAATGGTTAGATCTTGTGTGGAGGCTATGTATACCCCTCCACCCACTCTTCATTAGAAGAGAGAGCCATCAGAACGTGCCTACACTTCCAGCCTGCATTTTCTAAGAGAGAACCACCTACTTATGTGTTCAGACCAAGATATTCCATTCCAACCATATGAATCTTGATCTCTAGCCTTCCCCAAGTTGCTTTCCACTCAAATCATCTTTCCACCAAATCTAGATCTGTGAGAGAGAGTTGAGTGTTGGGGAGACTATAATTTGAAGCACAAGAGCAACGAGTTCATCATCAACACACCATCTATTACCTTTTGGAGAGTGGTGTCTCCTAGATTGGTTAGGTGTCACTTGGGAGCCTCCATCAAGATTTTGGAGTTGAACCAAGGAGTTTGTACGGGCAAAGAGATCGCCTACTTTGGGAAGATCTACCCTAGTAAGGCAAGTCCTTCGTGGGCGATGGCGGTGGTGGGATAGACAAGGTTGCTTCTTCGTGGACCCTTCGTGGGTGGAGCCTTCCGTGGACTCGTGCAACCGTTACCCTTCATGGGTTGAAGTCTCCATCAACGTGGATGTACGATAGCACCACCTATCGGAACCAGACCAAAAATCTCCATGTCTACATTGCGTTTGCTCCCTTCAAACTCCTCCCTTTACTTCCATATGAAAATGTTTTACATTCCGCTGCTATACTCTTAGACTTGCATGTGTAGGTTGATTGCTTGACTTGTGATAAGTTGCTAAAATCTGCCAAGACTTAAAATCAGGAAAAGGCCAGATTTTTATTTGATCAAGTAGTCTAATCACCCCCCTCTAGACATACTTTCACCCTACAAGTGGTATCAGAGCTTTGGTCTCCATTTGCCTTGATTTCCATAGCTTTGGTGATCATAGCCTTGGTTTCACAATCTAGGAGAGTATGGCGTCTAGCGAGGGAAATTACCACCCTAGAGGTCCTTACTTTGATGGTACTAATTTTGCTACTTGGAAGCATAAGATGAAAATGCATATTCTTGGACATAACTTTGGGCTATTGTGTGTATTGGCTTGAGGGTGAATTCTTTGATGGGAGAGAACCAAAACATGAGGCTAGCGCGGAAGAGTTGAAGATGCTGCAATACAATGCTCAAGCTTGCGATAACCTCTTCAACGGATTGTGCCCCGAAGAATTCAACAAAATCAGTCGCCTTGAGAATGCAAAGGAAATTTGGGATACTTTGATTGATATGCACGAGGGTACTGACTCCATCAAGGAATCCAAATTGGATGTGCTTCAAAGTCAACTTGACAAGTTGCAAATGAAGGATGGTGAAGGTGTCGCCGAAATGTACTCTAGGCTTGCTCTCATCACAAATGAGATTGCCAGCTCAGGAAGTGAAGAGATGACCAATAGATTCATCGTCAAAAAGATCCTAAGAGCCTTGGATGGAAAATATGATACCATTTGCACATTGATCCAAATTATGCCCAACTACAAAGATCTCAAGCCAACAGAAGTCACTAGAAGAATTGTTGCTCATGAGATGTCACTCAGGGATAAGGAAGGGCTTCACAACAAGTCAAGTGGTGCTTACAAAGCCTCATGTGATGCTCCTACATCATCAAGTGAGAAACAAGCCTTCAATGAAGAATTGAGCCTAATGGTGAAGAACTTCAACAAGTTCTACAAGAGTAGAAGCAAGGAAAGAAGTTCCAAGTCAAGGTCCTATAGTGACAAAAGATCTTCGAGTCGTGAATGAAATTGCTACAATTGTGGAAGAGCCGGACACTACTCCAATGAGTGTACGACCCCCTACAAAAGTAGAAGTAGAAGAGAAGAATCACCACCAAGAGAGAGAAGGAGTAGAGATGATCGTTATGAATGAAGAACATCACGGAGAAGAAAGGATTTGGAAAGGAAGGACAAATCATCAAGGAGCTACATGAAATGAAGACATCAAGCTCATGTTGGTGAATGGGTATTCGGCTCCGATTCTGACAATCACTACGAAAGAAGTTATCACTCCGACTTCGAATGTACTCAAGATGAAGGTGTTGCCAGTCTAGCACTTGTGTCAACCAACTCCTACGACATATTTGACTCTCCAAATGAAGGAATTGGAAGATGCTTGCTGGTCAAAGGCCCAAAGGTATCACACCCCGAGTATGTTGATTTCAATAGTGATGAACATGATTTGCTAGGTGATGATGATTTACTGGTTGACAACTCTAGTGATGAAAACTATGATGAACTTGCTATTAATCATGCTAATCAAGATAAAATGAATGATCATGATAAGAAGGAGATTGAACGTCTAACTAAAGAGCTAAAAACTCTTAAGTTAGCTCATGAAACTACCTTGGAAGATCATCGAGAACTTTTAAAGAATCATGAGAAGTTACACTTTGAAAAGCTCAACCTTGAGCAAGAGCATGGGTTCTTAAAAGCAACCAATGATGATCTTCACAAGAAAAGTTCTTCTTACATTGCCAAGCGTTTACTCTTGTCTACTTACATGCCACAAGATATGTAGGGGAACTTAGTAATTTCAAAAAAAATCCTAGGCACACACAGGATCATGGTGATGCATAGCAACGAGAGGGGAGAGTGTAGTCCACGTACCCTCGTAGACCGAAAGCGGAAGCGTTAGCACAACGTGGTTGATGTACTCGTACGTCTTCATGATCCGACCGATCAAGTACCGAACGTACGGCACCTCCGAGTTCAGCACACGTTCAGCTCGATGACGTCCCTCGAACTCCGATCTAGCCAAGCTTTGAGGGAGAGTTCCGTCAGCACGACGGCGTGGTGACGATGATGATGTTCTACCGACGCAGGGCTTCGCCTAAGCACCGCTACGATATTATCGAGGTGGACTATGGTAGAGGGGGGCACCGCACACGGCTAAGAGATCCAAGAGATCAATTGTTGTGTCTAGAGGTGCCCCCATGCCCCCGTATATAAAGGAGCAAGGGGGGAGAGGCGGCCGGCCAGGAGGAGGTGTGCCAGGGAGGAGTCCTACTCCCACCGGGAGTAGGACTCCCTCCTTTCCTAGTTGGAGTAGGAGAAGGGGGAAGGAGGAGGGAGAGAGGAAGGAAAGGGGGCGCCGCCCCCCACTCCTTGTCCAATTTGTACTAGAGGGAGAGGGGGCGCACGGCCTGCCCTGGCAGCCCCTCCTCTTCTCCACTAAGGCCTATCTTGGCCCATTAAACCTCCGGGGGGTTCCGGTAACCCCCGGTACTCCGGTAAAATCCCGATTTCACCCGAAACACTTTCTCTATCCAAATATAGGCTTCCAATATATCAATATTTATGTCTCGACCATTTCGAGACTCCTTGTCATGTCCGTGATCATATCCGGGACAACGAACTACCTTCGGTACATCAAAACATATAAACTCATAATATAACTATCATCAAACTTTAAGCGTGCGGACCCTACGGGTTCGAGAACTATGTAGACATGACCGAGACATGTCTCCGGTCAATAACCCATGGTGGAACCTGGATGCTCATATTGGCTCCTACATATTCTACGAAGATCTTTATCAGTCATACCGCATAACAACATACGTTGTTCCTTTGTCATCGGTATGTTACTTGCCGAGATTCAATCGTCGGTATCTTAATACCTAGTTCAATCTCGTTACCGGCAAGTCTCTTTACTCGTTCCGTAATACATCATCCCGCAACTAACTCATTAGTTGCAATGCTTGCAAGGCTTATAGTGATGTGTATTACCGAGTGGGCCCACAGATACCTCTCCGACAATCGGAGTGACAAATCATAATCTCGAAATACGCCAACCCAACAAGTACCTTCGGAGACACCTGTAGAGCAGCTTTATAATG
Organism: Triticum monococcum; assembly: GCA_034509565.1. NCBI lineage: Eukaryota > Viridiplantae > Streptophyta > Magnoliopsida > Poales > Poaceae > Triticum > Triticum monococcum. Next base: position 346,743,489 of record CM067847.1, read on the forward strand.
ACCCAGTTACGTTGTGATGTTTGGTAGCACTAAAAGTGTTCCTCAGAAAACGGGAGTTGCATAATCACATAGTCATAGGAACATGTATAAGTCATGAAGAAATCAATAGTAGAATACTAAACGATCATGTGCTAAGCTAACAGAATGGGTCAAGTCAATCACATCATTCTCCTAATGATGTGATCTCGTTAATCAAATGACAACTCATGTCAATGGCTAGGAAACATAACCATCTTTGATCAACGATCTAGTCAGGTAGAGGCATACTAGTGACACTTTGTTTGTTTATGTATTCACATGAGTATTATGTTTCCGATTAATAAAATTCTAGCATGAATAATAAACATTTATCATGATATAAGGAAATAAATAATAACTTTATTATTGCCTCTAGGGCATATTTCCTTTAGTCTCCACTTGCACTAGAGTCAATAATCTAGATTACACAGTAATGATTCTTACACCCATGGAGTCTTGGTGCTGATCATGTTTTGCTCGTGGAAGAGGCTTAGTCAACGGGTCTGCAACATTCAGATCCGTTTGTATCTTGCAAATTTCTATGTCTCCCACCTGGACTTGATCCACGATGGAGTTGAAGCATCTCTTGATGTGCTTGGTTCTCTTGTGAAATCTGGATTCCTTTGCCAAGGCAATTGCACCAGTATTGTCACAAAATATTTTCCGACCCGATGCACTAGGTATGACACCTACATCGGATATGAACTCCTTCATCCAGACTCCTTCATTTGCTGCATCCGAAGCAGCTATGTACTCCGCTTCACACGTAGATCCCGTCATAACACTTGGTTTAGAACTACACCAACAGACAGCTCCACCGTTCAATGTAAACACGTATGCGGTTTGCGATTTAGAATCGTCTGGATCAGTGTCAAAGCTTGCATCGACGTAACCATTTACGACTAGCTCTTTGTCACCTCCATAAACGAGAAACATATCCTTAGTACTTTTCAGGTATTTCAGGATGTTCTTGACCGATGTCCAGTGATCCACTCCTGGAATACTTTGGTACCTCCCTACTAAACTTATAGCAAGGCACACATCAGGTCTGGTACACAGCATTGCATACATGATAGAGCCTATGGCTGAAGCATAGGGAACATCTTACATCTTCTCTCTATCTTCTGCAGTGGTCGGGCATTGAGTTTTACTGAACTTCACACCTTGTAACACAGGCAAGAACCTTTTCTTTGCCTGATCCATTTTGAACTTCTTCAAAACTTTGTCAAGTTATGTGCTTTGTGAAATTCCAATTAAGCGTCTTGATCTATCTCTATAGATCTTGACGCCCAAATATATAAGCAGCTTCACCGAGGTCGTTCATTGAAAAACTCTTATTCAAGTATCCCTTTATGCCATCCAAAAATTCTATATCATTTCCAATCAGCAATATGTCATCCACATATAATGTCAGAAATGTTACAGAGCTCCCACTCACTTTATTGTAAATACAGGCTTCTCCAAAAGTCTGTATAAAACCATATGCTTTGATCACACTATCAAAGCATTTATTCCAACTCCGAGATGCTTGCACCAGTCCATAAATGGATCGCTGGAGCTTGCACACTTTGTTAGCTCCCTTTGGATCGACCAAACTCGTAACTCAAATATTCTCCTCCACGATCAGATAGTAGAAACTTTATTTTCTTGTTACGATGATTTTCAACTTCACTCCGAAATTCTTTGAACTTTTCAAATGTTTCGGACTTATGTTTCATTAAGTAAATATACCCATATCTGCTTAAATCATCTGCGAAAGTGAGAAAATAACGATACCCGTTGCGAGCCTCAACATTCATTGGACCACATACATCTGTCTGTATGATTTCCAACAAATCTGTTGCTCGCTCCATAGTTCCGGAGAACGGCGTTTTAGTCATCTTGCCCATGAGGCACGGTTCACAAGTACCAAGTGATTCATAATCAAGTGGTTCCAAAAGCCCATCAGTATGGAGTTTCTACATGCGCATTACACCAATATGACCTAAACGGCAGTGCTACAAATAAGTTGCACTATCATTATCAACTCTGCATCTTTTGGCTTCAATATTATGAATATGTGTATAACTACTATCGAGATTCAACAAAAATAGACCACTCTTCAAGGGTGCATGACCATAAAAGATATTACTCATATAAATAGAACAACCATTATTCTCTAATTTAAATGAATAACAATCTCACATCAAAGAAGATCCAGATATAATGTTCATGCTCAACGCTGGCACCAAATAACAATTATTCAGGTCTAAAACTAATCCCGAAGGTAGATGTAGAGGTAGCATGCCGACCGCGATCACATCCACTTTGGAACCATTTCCCATGCGCATCGTCACCTCATCCTTAGCCGATCTTCGCTTAATCCGTAGCCCCTGTTTCGAGTTGCAAATATTAGCAACAGAACCGGTATCAAATATACAGGTGCTACTGCGAGCATTAGTAAGGTACACATCAATAACATGTATATCACATATACCTTTGTTCACCTTGCCACCCTTCTTATCCGCCAAATACTTGGGGCAGTTCCGCTTCCAGTGACTAGTCTGTTTGTAGTAGAAGCACTCAGTTTCAGGCTTAGGTCCAGACTTGGGTTTCTTCTCTTGAGCAGCAACTTGTTTGCCGTTCTTCTTGAAGTTCCCCTTCATCTTCCCTTTACCCTTTTTCTTGAAACTAGTGGTCTTGTTGACCATCAACACTTGATGCTCCTTTTTGATTTCTACCTCCGCAGCCTTTGGCATAGCGTAGAGCTCGAGAATTGTCTTATTCATCCCTTGCATATTATAGTTCATCACGAAGCTTTTGTAGTTTGGTGGCAGTGATTGAAGAACTCTGCAATGACACTATCAACAGGAAGATTAACTCCCAGTTGAGTCAAGTGATTATGATACCCAGACATTTTGAGTATATGCTCACTGACAGAACTATTATCCTCTATCTTGCAGCTATAGAACTTATTGGAGACTTCATATCTCTCAATCCGGGCATTTGCTTGAAATATTAACTTCAATTCCTGGAACATCTCATATGCTCCATGACGTTCAAAACGTCGTTGAAGTCCCGGTTCTAAGCCGTAAAGCATGGAAAACTGAACTGTCGAGTAGTCATCAGCTTTACTCTGCCAGACATTCTTAACATCATCAGCAGCATCTGTAGCAGGCCTGGCACCCAGCGGTGCTTCTAGGACGTAATTCTTCTGTGTAGCAATGAGGATAATCCTCAAGTTACGGACCTAGTCCGTGTAATTGCTACCATCATCTTTCAACTTTGCTTTCTCAAGGAACGCATTAAAATTTAACGGAACAACAGCACGGGCCATCTATCTACAATCAACATAGACAAGCAAAATACTATCAGGTACTAAGTTCATGATAAATTTAAGTTCAATTAATCATATTACTTAAGAACTCCCACTTAGATAGACATCCCTCTAATCCTCTAAGTGATCACGTGATCCGAATCAACTAAACCATGTCCGATCATCATGTGAGATGGAGTAGTTTCAATGGTTAACATCACTATGTTGATCATATCTACTATATGATTCAAGCTCAACCTTTCAGTCTTAGTGTTCCGAGGCCATATCTGCATATGATAGGCTCGTCAAGTTTAACCTGAGTATTCTGCGTGTGCAACTGTTTTGCACCCGTTGTATTTGAACGTAGAGCCTATCACACTCGATCATCACGTGGTGTCCCAGCACGAAGAACTTCCGCAACGGTGCATACTCACGGAGAACACTTATACCTTGATAATTTAGTGAGAGATCATCTTATAATGCTACCATCAATCAAAGCAAGATAAGATGCATAAAAGATAAACATCACATGAAATCAATATAAGTGATATGACATGGCCATCATCATCTTGTGCTTGTGATCTTCATCTCCGAAGCACCGTCATGATCACCATTGTCAGCGGCGCGACACTTTGATCTCCATCGTACCATCTTTATCGTCTCGCCAATTTATGCTTCTACGACTATCGCTACCGCTTAGTGATAAAGTAAAGCATTACAGGGCGATTGCATTGCATACAATAAAGCGACAACCATATGGCTCCTACCAGTTGTCAATAAATCGGTTACAAAACATGATCATCTCATACAATAAAATATAGCGTCATGCCTTGACCATATCACATCACAACATGCCCTGCAAAAACAAGTTAGACGTCCTCTACTTTGTTGTTGCAAGTTTTACATGGCTGCTATGGGCTGAGCAAGAACCGTTCCTACCTACGCATCAAATCCACAACGATAGTTTGTCAAGTTAGTGATGTTTTAACCTTCTCAAGGACTGGGTGTAGCCACACTTGGTTCAACTAAAGTTGGAGACACTGACACCCGCCAGCCACCTATGTGCAAAGCACGTCGGTAGAACCAGTCTCGCGTAAGCGTATGCGTAATGTCGGTCCAGGCCGCTTCCCCCAACAATACCGCCTAACCAACGTATGACATGCTGGTAAGCAGTATGACTTCTATGACCCACAACTCACTTGTGTTCTACTCGTGCATATAACATCTACGCATAAAACCTGGCTCTGATACCACTGTTGGAGAACGTGGTAATTTCAAAAAAATTCCTACGCACACACAAGATCATGGTGATGCATAGCAACGAGAGGGGAGAGTGTAATCCACGTACCATCGTAGACCGAAAGCGGAAGTGTTAGCACAACGCGGTTGATGTAGTCGTACGTCTTCACGATCCGACCGATCAAGTACCGAAAGTACGGCACCTCCGAGTTCAGCACACGTTTAGCTCGATGACGTCGCTCGAACTCCGATCCACCCAAGCTTTGAGGGAAGTTCCGTCAGCACGACTGCTGGTGATGATGATGATGTTCTACTGACGCAGGGCTTTTCCTAAGCACCTCTACGATATTATCGAGGTGGACTATGGTGGAGGGGGGCACCGCACACGGCTAAGAGATCCAAGAGATAAATTGTTGTATCTAGAGGTGCCCCCTGCCCTAGTATATAAAGGAGCAAGGGGGAGAGGCGGCCGGCCAGGAGGAGGCGTGCCAGGGAGGAGTCCTACTCCCACCGGTTGTAGGACTCCCTCCTTTCCTAGTTGGAGTAGGAGAAGGGGGAAGGAGGAGGGAGAGAGGAAGCAAAGGGGGGCGCCGCCTCCCTCCCTGTCCAATTCATACTAGAGGGAGAGGGGGCATGCGGCCTGCCCTGGCCGCCCCTCCTCTTCTCCACTAAGGCCCATCTTGGCCCATTAAACCTCGGGGGGGGGGGGGTTCCGGTAACCCCCAGTACTCCGGTAAAATCCCGATTTCACCCGGAACATTTCCGATATCCAAATATAGGCTTCCAATATATCAATCTTTATGTCTCGACCATTTCAAGACTCCTCGTCATGTCCATGATCATATCCGGGACTCCGAAATACCTTCGGTACATCAAAACATATAAACTCATAATATAACCGTCATTGAACTTTAAGCGTGCGGACCCTACGGGTTCGAGAACTATGTAGACATGACCGAGACATGTCTCCGGTCAATAACCAATAGCGGAACCTAGATGCTCATATTGGCTCCTACATATTCTACGAAGATCTTTATTGGTCAAACCGCATAACAACATACGTTGTTCCCTTTGTCATCGGTATGTTACTTGCCCGAGATTCGATCGTCGGTATCTTAATACCTAGTTCAATCTCGTTACCGGCAAGTCTCTTTACTCGTTCCGTAATACATCATCCCGCAACTAACTAATTAGTTGCAATGCTTGCAAGGCTAATAGTGATGTGTATTACCTAGTGGGCCCAGAGATACCTCCCCGACAATCGGAGTGACAAATCCTAATCTCGAAATACGCCAACCCAACAAGTACCTTCGGAGACACCTGTAGAGCACCTTTATAATCACCCAGTTACGTTGTGACGTTTGGTAGCACACAAAGTGTTCCTCCGGTAAACGGGAGTTGCATAATCTCATAGTCATAGGAACATCTATAAGTCATGAAGAAAGCAATAGCAGGATACTAAACGATCTTGTGCTAAGGTAACGGAATGAGTCATGTAAATCACATCATTCTCCTAATGATGTGATCCCGTTAATCAAATGACAACTCATGTCAATGGCTAGGAAACATAACCATCTTTGATCAACGAGCTAGTCAAGTAGAGGCATACTAGTGATACTCTGTTTGTTTATTTATTCACAAAAGTATTATGTTTCCGGTTAATACAATTCTAGCATGAATAATAAACATTTATCATGATATAAGGAAATAAATAATAACTGTATTATTGCCTCTAGGGCATATTTCCTTCAAGTTAAATCTAGCAAGAAGAGTAAGAAATATTCTTCTTCTAGTAGTAACAATAATCATGTTAAATCCAATGTTGTTGCTTCTAGTAGTTCTCTTGATTCCACTAATGATTCTCTTAGCCAAGTAACACTCGAGCAAGAAAATATATTATTAAAGGGAATTATAGAGAAAGGTGTTTACAAGAGCCTGGCCGGAAGTAAGAAATTTGAGGAAATTGTACGCAAGCAAGGAAGGCACCGGAAGAATCAAGGTGTTGGTTTTGAATGAAAGTTCAATGCCAATGGAGTTGAGTGGGAAGAAGATAAATACCCCAAGACGAAGTTTGTTCCTCAACAAGAGAAGTATGATCCTACTTCTTTCCAAGGGACACAAGCTCAAGATGATCTTCCACCACAAGACCACAAGCAAAAAGGCAAGGACAAGCTTCAAGAGGAGGTTGATGTATTTGAAGAAGCTCCTAAGGCCTTGGTCAAATGGGTTCACAAGACTACATCAAGTTCTACTTCATCAAGTACGACTACAACTCCAAGGATTCCCATCAAGATGATGTGGATCCCGAAGAAGAAGAACTATAGAGTTCTTGAGGGTGACTTCGCCAACATACTTCACTCATATCATTTTGGCGAGGACAAGTGCACACAACTTCCACATCTTGCAGAAGTTCATGGAGTCACAAGCCCTCTTGTTGGTAAGACAAGGGACAAGGTAACCTATTGCCTTCATGGACATCACCTTGTGTGAACATCACTCTATGTCTATGGATATCCTTGTTTTTTCCTTGTGGGACTAACACGTGTAGGTATTGAAAGTGCAACTCATTCCAATGGATTGCTCCAAATGATCTACATCAACATTGAGCATCCACATCTTCAACACCTACATGAAGTCATCATCGACAAAACCCAAGGTTAGTTCATCCCTCTTAGGGGGGATATCACATCTAGGGGGAGCTTTACTCTAATCATTTGAGCTAAAGCAACTCTAAAGGTGTGAACACAACAATGCTTTATGTAAAAGTGCTAATCCCACTTGTGCTTAAACGATGAGTATGACCTGTGATCAAATGTTCTCATTTGACTCCTAAGCCAATATACTCATATATAGATGACCTAGTCATCACCAAATGCTTGATAGATGCTAGAGTGTTTGTGCATGCTTTACCACATATTTCATTTTCCATTTTATTGTGTGAGCATGTTTATTGCATAATTTACTCATTCGAGGACATCCATTTGTTGCTTTGATTGTTTGGCTTTTCTCTTTTGCCAAATGGATGGACAAGAATGCCTAAGAACTTTCTCTAGCTATCTATGCTTTTCTCGTCTCAAACTCTATTCATGCTACATCACAAAGTTTGATCAAGTCAGATTCGAACCACTCTGTGTGAGGAGCTCTCGGAGTCCCCGATACGTCATAGACTTAAACTTCCAAAACCTCTCTATGCATTTTGGTCTGACCGATCCATCCACTTTGGTCACACTAAGTTCACTGAGTTGATCTAGGTTTTCAATTTCGGTGCAACCGATTTGAACTTTTCGGTCCACCGAGTTGTAGTAACCACTTGTGATTCTGCATCTCGGTGCCACCGAGTTGTTCCACTCGGTCACACCGACAGGATCAGGATATATATATATACTCATGGGTGAGATTTGGAAATTTCTTCAAAACACTCCGTCCCGTGCATATCCTGCTGTGCCACCTTGGGTCTCCGGATCGTCTCCTTGTCACCAGCGACCTCCCGCCGCTAGTTTCCATCGCCGTCAACGGGATTCTGCCCCGCCGTTGTCGCCGTAGAGAACTCCCGTCCAACTAGGGTATGAGTTCGATCTTGTGTGCTAATTCCTTACTCCGGTTCCTAGCACATTGCTTTGCCATGATCCTTACCACGTATGAGATCAATCTATCCAGAGAAAACTTCCTTTAGGTTAGGTTTGATTAGAAAATTTAGGGTTAGGTCGCCGCCAAACTCATCTCAGACCGACCGAGTTATATAAATTGGTCCCACCGATTTGGCTTAGGCCATTGCACATGCGCTTTTCAGTCTGGTTGAAAATTGCAAATCGGTGCGACTGAATTCGACTCTCTGTGAAACCCTAGCAATCTCGGAGTCACTGAACTGTGACTCGGTCTGACCGTGTTCACTAGTTTAGACTCCAATAGTTGCTTCGGTATCACCGAGTTTAACAATCGGTAGCTCCGAAATGATTTCTGTGGAGAACTAAAACAAGGTTTTTTAATCATTTGTTTTGCAAAAACTCTACACTTTGTGATGATCATCTATTCTACCTCATTTATATCTATTCACAGGGTTTGCTGTCAGTTTGCTTGCTAGAATGTCTGACCAGAGTGATAGTCAGAACAAGTTAGAAGAGCAAGTGCAAATGAGTGAGGGCACTAGTCCCTCAAGCAGCTATGATGAGGGCAGTAGGAGCACTCCTAGTAATTTGCCTAAGGCAGCCACCAGATCAAGGAAGAAGAAAAACTCAGATTCTGAGGATGAGGACTATGTGGCTATAGAGGAGGAAGTTAGCTCCAAAAAGAAAGTGTTGAAGAAAGAATATGGTACTGCTGCAACAACAAAGCCTGGAATGCATAAGAAAACCCCTGCCAAGAGGGTGCCAACCTTAAAGGCCAGGGCCTCGACTGCTAAAACTTCTAAGCCAATTGAATAGGTTGTTGGAGAGGGTAAGAAAAGGAAGGAGAGGGTCAAGAAGACCACTGCCAGAGTCATTGGTAGATCCTCTATAATGAGAGATCCAGAAGAAGATGAAGAGGAAGAGGATGCTACACCAGCACCCAAGTCCCAGAAGCTTATGGGGGATGCCATTAAGTCAGGGGCTACCACTTCAAAGCCCAAGACTGCCCCCAAGGCTGCTGCTCAAGCTCAGAAGCCTTCTAAGCCCAAGAGAAGCACCAGGAACATCCTAGCTAAAGAGAAGAACAAGGCCCCAGTGCCTGAAGTTGAAAAAGAAGATGCAGAAGCCCAAGTGCTGAGGAGGCTGAAACCATAGATTCCAGAACACAATGACACTCATCCAGTGGCTGAGGATATGAACATCAAGAAGGATGCAGGACTGAGACTTTGGAGACAGTCTGATCCATATGCTGTGAGGAGGAAGACTGCAGTGGACTATAGGTTCCACACCAAAGAACAACAAGACTTGTATGAGACTATTTTGCTTGACAAGAAGCCTATAGTCTGTGATATGAAATGGGTTGATTGGGAATTCATTGATGAGAATGAAGACTATTTTCCAGGAGTACATGAAAGCTTCAAAGCTTGTGGAGTTGATGAGTTTGTGAGACAAAAGCTTACCAAATGGAATGATGAGCTCATTATGCAGTTCTATTCTATAGCTCATTTCTATCCAGATGGTAGAATTGTTTGGATGTTTGAGGGTACAAGGTACCAGTCAACTGTTGATGAGTGGGCCAAGTTTATCAATGCCCCAAAAGAGCATGAGGATGATTTGGATGTGTATACCAAGAAGAAGAAAGACCACAACTCTATGGCAAACATGTACAAGGAGATCCCAGACAAAGTTTTGGAGACACGCAAGCTTGGATCTGTGCATTATTTGTTGCCTGGCCTGCCTAGAATCAACACAATCTTGAGGCATACCCTGTTACCCAAATCTGGAGATCACAAGATCATCAGAGGCCATTCAATCAACCTGCTGCAAATATTTGATGCTCCTAAAAAATTCAAGGTCATGAGTCTGATTGTTGAGACAATCAAGAGGACTACTGTAGATCAGAAAAGATCTTGTGGGTATGCTCCACACATTCAGGTGCTCATCAACTCCAAGATGGTCATAGGAACTTACTTGTTGGACAAGGAGCATTTACCATTGCACCTAGAATTTGATGATAACACAGTTGTGATGAATGAGGATGATCCTTCATCAGTGCAAGCACAAGAGAAGAGAGCAAAGGCAAAGGCAGAAAAGGCTGCAAGGATGCCAAGTGTCGAGGAGGCATCTCAAGTGTTCTAAAAGAGCAAACAAGATCAACTAGCTTATCTGATTCAGGAAACTTTGAGGAATGAGAAGGGCTTGCCCACCCTGACTCAGAATCAGGAGAGCTTGGAGAGGATCGCTGAGACCAAGTTTTATGATCTTGATCTGAAAGTGACTGAGATACAGACTACAGTCGAGTAGCTCCAGGAGGAAGCAAAGGAGAAGAAAGGGAAGGCAACTACGGATGCTTTTTAGCGAGTGCCAAGAGGTCAGAGGTCAGCTGCAGTGCCAGTGCCAGATACAAGAGCTACTTCATCTGCACCACCAGCCACAACTTCAGTGCCACCTCCAGCAACTACTCCACCATCTCCAACAACATCTACTGATGCCTTCGTCCTTGGAGTTCTCTCTACACCTCCTCCCGAAGACCAAGCCTGAGAGACGCATAACACTATGCATTTTCGAACTTTTTGGTAACTTGTTGCCAAAGGGGGAGAAATGTATAGATCATAGGCTTCGAGAGAGAGTGTTTTGCTTCTTCGTCTCTCTTGCTATTTGGTTGAACTTTTGTGTGTGCTCGTTTGATACTTTTGATGTCTGTATGTGAGATACTTATATGATCATGCGTTTGATCATATCATACTTTAATGTTTGCTGGGATGATATTATCTTTTATATCCCTATATGATCATTCACTTTGCTTGGTGATGAGTGCATGTTTCAATTCCTATCATTTTCAGCGCTCCACCAAGATGTATGTGACATGGAAGAGTAACCCATGATCCTAGTCGATTATGCATTTGCATTCAAAAGAAAATTTTAAATAATGCACAAATTTAGGGGGAGCTCTTTCTTATCACATACTTCTCAAAGCGACGATGTATTTAAATCTTATTATCATTTGTCGAAGCTTTGATCTATATGTTGTCATCAATTACCAAAAATGGGGAGATTGAAAGTGCAACTATCCCTGGGTGGTTTTGGTAATTACTAACAACATATAGCTCATTGAACTAATAAAATTTCAAGATGATCATTTTAGAAAGTTCGATGATTGACATGGCATGGATCAGGAATGTGGACCCCTGAAAATGCTGAGGACACACATTGGCTCAAGCTCAAGACTCTACATTTTCATTTTAGTGATCCAAGATCACATTGAGTCCATAGGAAAAGCCAATACTATTAAAAGGGGATGAGGTGTTGCTTAATGGCTTACTTGCTCAAAATTCTTAGTGATATGCTCCAAAAACCCTCAACCACTTTCTCATATCCACATATGTCCCAAATCAAAAGTCAAACTCAGCCCCATAGAAATGTTCTATTCGGCGCCACCGAGTTCACTTGACATACCCATTGTCGGAAACCCTAGTCACTTAGGTCTCACCGATAGGGATCTCGGTCTCACCGAGATGGGATTGCAAACTCTCTGTTTCCCTTCATAACGTTTCGGCCAAACCGAGATGAGAAATCGGTCCCACTGAGTTCGCAATGAAAACTCTCTGTTTCCCTTTCGTAATGTTTCGGTCTCACCGAAATGAGCGAATTGGTCCCATCGAGTTTGCCTGACCAACTCTTTGGTTAGATTACAACCAAAGTCGGTCCTACCGAGTTTGTGTAATCTGTCTCACCGAGATTAAGTTATGCCCTAACCCTAATGGAACGGTCCCACCGAGTTTACATGTCGGTCCCACCGAAAAGCCTAACGTTCACATTTTGAACTGAATCGGTATGACCTAGTTTTCTAATTCGGTCCCACCGAGTTTGGTGAATTGTGTGTAACGGTTAGATTTTGTGTGGAGGCTATATATACCCCTCCACCCACTCTTCATTAGAAGAGAGAGCCATCAGAACATGCTACACTTCCAGCATACATTTTCTAAGAGAGAACCACCTAATCATGTGTTGAGACAAAGATATTCCATTCCAACCATATGAATCTTGATCTCTAGCCTTCCCCAAGTTACTTTCCACTCAAACATCTTTCCATCAAATCCAAATCTGTGAGAGAGAGTTGAGTGTTAGGGATACTATCATTTGAAGAACAAGAGCAAGGAGTTCATCATCAACACACCATCTATTACCTTTTGGATAGTGGTGTCTCCTAGATTGGTTAGGTGTCACTTGGGAGCCTCCGTCAAGATTGTGGAGTTGAACCAAGGAGTTTGTACGGTCAAGCTGATCGCCAACTTCATGAAGATCTACCCTAGTGAGGCAAGTCCTTCATGGGAAATGGCCATGGTGGGATAGACAAGGTTGCTTCTTCGTGGACCCTTCAAGGGTGGAGCCTTCTGTGGACTCGCGCAACCGTTACCCTTCGTGGGTTGAAGTCTCCATCAACGTGGATGTACGATAGCACCACCTATCAGAACCACACCAAAAATCTCTGTGTCTACATTATGGTTGCTCCCTCCAAACTCCTCCCTTTACCTTCAAATGCAAATGTTTTACATTCCGCTACTATGCTCTTAGACTTGCGTGTGTAGGTTGATTGCTTGACTTGTGCTAAGTTGCTAAAATCCACCAAGACTTAAAATTGGGAAAAGGCTAGATATTTATTTGGTCAATTAGTCTAATCACCCCCCTCTAAACATACTTTCGATCCTACAATTGGTACTGGCCACAAAATCTGACCCGCGGAGGGAGTCCTAGATTAGGGGGTCTCCGGACAGCCGGACTGTTGGACTATGAAGACACAAGATTGAAGACTTCGTCCCGTGTCCGGATGGGACTCTACTTGGCGTGGAAGGCAAGCTAGGCAATACGGATATATATATATATATATATATCCTCCTTTGTAACCCACCTTGTGTAACCCTAGCCCCCTCCGATGTCTATATAAACCGGAGGGTTTTAGTCCGTAGGACAATATACAATCATACCATAGGCTAGCTTCTAGGGTTTAGCCTCTCCGATCTCGTGGTAGATCAACTCTTGTACTACTCATATTATCAAGAATAATCAAGCAGGACGTAGGGTTTTACCTCCATCCAGAGGGCCCGAACCTGGGTAAAACATCGTGTCCCCTGCCTCCTGTTACCATCCGCCTTAGACGCACAGTTCGGGACCCCCTACCCGAGATCTGCCGGTTTTTACACCGACATTGGTGCTTTCATTGAGAGTTCCTCTGTGTCGTCATATTTAGGCTTGATGGCTCCTTCAGTCATCGATAGCGATGCAGTTCAGGGTGAGACTTTCTCCCCGGACAGATCTTTGTGTTTGGCGGCTTCGCACTGTGGGCCAACTCGCTTGGCCATCTGGAGCAGATCGAGAGTTACGCCCCTGGCCACCAGGTCAGGTTTGGAAGCTTAAACTACACGGCCGATATCCGCGGAGACTTGATCTTCGACGGATTCGAGCCCCTGCCTTGTGCGCCACACGGTCACGATGAGTATGATTTAGCTCTACCATCGGACAGTGTTTAGGAGATCGCACCGGCAACCGCTCCGACCCTCAATTCGGAACCTGTTGCGCCATCCAGGGACGGGTGGATAGACCCCACCACGGAGGCCGTATCCTCAGTGGCGATCGAGCCGAATATCGACCTTACCCTTCACGAGAGCCGTGATGCCAAACTGCCGGATCCTTCTCCGGCCACGGACTCCGAACCGCCTGCGCCCGTGCCTATCGAATCCGACTGGGCGCCGATCATGGAGTTTACCTCCGCGGATATCTTTCAGCACTCGCCCTTCAGCGACATACTGAACTCATTAAGGTCTCTCTCCTTGTTAGGAGAGTCCTGGCCGAACTATGTCTGGCAGGATTGGGATGCGGATGAGGAAGAAATTCGCCGCCCACCCACCACCCACTTACTAGCCACTGTCGACGATTTAACCGACATGCTCGACTTCGACTCTGAAGACAACGACGGCATGGACGACGATGCAGGAGGCGAACAAGAACCACTGCCCACAGGGCACTGGACAGCCACCTCATCATATGACATATATATGGTGGACACCCCCAAAGAAGGCAATGGCGATGGGACAGCGCAGGATGACCCCTCCAAGAAGCAACCCAAGCGCCGACATCAGCGGCGCCGCTCTAAGTCTTGCCAAAGCAAAAGCAGTGACAATGGCACAGGAGATAATAGCACTCCGGACAGTGCCGAAGACGACAACAATCCCCTCCAGCAAGATTTAGGGCAGGAGGATGGAGAAGCCAGCCCTCCCAAGAGAGCGGCAGATGGAGAGGCGGAGGATGATAATTGCATGCCTCCCTCCGAAGACGAGGCAAGCCTCGACGATGACGAATTCGTCGTGCCTGAGGATCCTGTCAAACAAGAGCGCTTCAAGCGCCGGCTTATAGCCACGGCAAATAGCCTTAAGAAAAAGCAACAGCAGCTTCAAGCTGATCAAGATTTGCTAGCCCACAGATGGACTAAAGTCCTTGCGGCAGAGGAATATAAACTCGAACATCCCTCCAAGAGTTAGCCAAAGCGCAAGTTGCTACCCCGACTGGAGGAGGAAGCACCAAAACCTACATCTCCAGTGTATGACGCGGCCAATCGGCCACCTCATGGCCGCGACAGAGAGGCATTTTAGCCAAAAGCTCAGCCCGCACTCCGATGTCACTCAAATAAAAATGTCAAGGCATGGGGAAATACGCCAGGCCTGCGAGACGTATTGGAGGAAAAAGCAAAGCACGCAAGATCAATCTACGGATCACGAGGGCGCGCCACTATGCGAGACGATAACCGTCATGCCGGATACAGTAAAAGTAAATCCGGCCGGGCCGAACACAACGGGCAAGACTCAATTGAACTGCGTCGCGATATAGCCTAGTGCAGAGGCGCCGCACACCCCCTATGCTTCGTAGACGAAGTAATGGATCACCAAATCCCAGAGGGTTTCAAACCCGTAAATATTGAATCATACGACAGCACAACAGATCCTGCGGTATGGATCGAGGATTTCCTCCTGTACATCCACATGGCCCGCGGCGACGATCTACACGCCATCAAATACCTCCCACTCAAACTCAAAGGACCAGCTCGGCATTGGCTCAACAGCGTGCCAGCAGAGTCCATTGGCTATTGGGAAAATCTGGAAGCCGCATTCCTCGACAACTTCCAGGGCACTTATGTGCGACCACCACATGTCGATGACTTGAGCCACATAATTCAGCAGCCAGAGGAATCGGCCAGGCACTTCTGGACACGGTTCCTAACAAAGAAAAATCAAATCGCCGATTGTCCGGATGTAGAGGCCCTAGCAGCTTTTAAGCACAACATCCACGACGAGTGGCTCGCCCGACACCTTGGCCAGGAAAAGCCGAAATCTATGGCAGCCCTCACGACACTCATGACCTGCTTTTGTGCGGGAGAGGAGAGTTGGCTAGCTCGCAGTAATAACATATCAAAGAACCATCGTACTTCGGATACCAAGGACGGCAATGGCAGGCCACGTCGCAACAAACATAACCGCCGCATCAACAACGACAATACCAAGGATACGGCAGTCAATGCCGGATTCAAAAGCTCTAAGCCCGGTCAGCGGAAAAAGTCATTCAAAAGAAGCACTCTGGGCCCGTCCAGTTTGGACCGTATACTCGATCGCTCATGTCAAATACACGGCACCCCCGACAAGCCAGCCAACCACACTAACAGGGATTGTTGGGTGTTCAAGCAGGCCGGCAAGTTAAATGCCGAAAACAAAGACAAGGGGTCACATAGCGATGACTAGGAGGATCCCCAACAGCCGAACACCGGAGGACAGAAGAGGTTCCCCCCACAAGTGCGGACGGTGAACATGATATACGCAACCCACATCCCTAAGAGGGAGCGGAAGCATGCACTAAGGGACGTATATGCGTTGGAGCCAGTGGCCCCAAAGTTCAACCCATGGTCCTCTTGTCCGATCACCTTCGATTGCAGGGACCACCCCACTAGTATCCGTCATGGCGGATTCGCCGCACTGGTCCTAGACCCAATCATTGACGGATTTCACCTCACTCGAGTCCTTATGGATGGCAGCAGCAGCCTGAACCTGCTTTATCAGGACACAGTGCGCAAAATGGGTATAGACCCCTCAAGGATCAAACCCACAAAAACGACCTTCAATGGCGTCATACCAGGTGGAGAGGCCCATTGCACAGGCTTAGTCACACTGGAAGTGGTCTTTGGATCCCCGGATAACTTCCGAAGCAAGGATTT
The DNA here is from genome assembly GCA_034509565.1 of Triticum monococcum. Taxonomy (NCBI): domain Eukaryota; kingdom Viridiplantae; phylum Streptophyta; class Magnoliopsida; order Poales; family Poaceae; genus Triticum; species Triticum monococcum. The sequence goes on from CM067847.1 coordinate 346,759,903, forward strand.
AATCTTCGATATAGTCTCGTTCCGCAGTGGCTATCATGCATTGCTCGGGCGAACCGCATTTGCGAGATTCAATGCCGTACCGCATTATGCATATCTCAAGCTCAAGATGCCAGGACCTCGGGGGGTCATCATAGTTAATGGAAACACAGAGGGCTCTCTCTATACGGAGGAGCACACTGTGGCCCTCGCAGCAGAAGCGCAAAGCAGCCTCTTAAGGCAATCCACCAGTTCGGCGATTAAAGACCCGGACACCTTCAAGCGCGCCCGGAGTAATCGGCAACAAGACCGCCTGGCACGTTCTGAGCTCGCATAGCAATGCGCCCCCTGCCCCAGCCCCAGCCAAACTGTGAAATCCGTGCCATGCGTACAGAACTATGCATTGAAAATACCATGGGCACAGGTGGGGAGGGGGGCACGACTACGGCACACCCCAAGACGCGGCTCAACCGCACTAGGGGCTTCCCGCTTTGTTATTTTTCTCTCTTTCAGGACTTTAATCTCTGGAAACCCTGTCCGGCAGTATGATTGCCGGACACATGATGCAGCAACCAAGGAGGCAGAAAGCTACGTGCACCACTGAACTCCCAGGTGGATTCCGATAACGAGAAATAGTTTCTTTAAATACCATTCCTCAGCTTGCCCTTGGAGGGGACATGCCAAATAGTCCTACTTTCTGCTTATCGCACTACTTGTATCATTCTGCTTTAAGGTACCTTTTTGAATAGACAATGCATAGCACTAGACTATTATCGCATTCTCTATTCTTCTTTATATATATATATATATACATGTTCATTCATGACATCCAGCACCCGTACACTCTAGTACGGCCAATACGCTAGGGGCTTAAGCATACCCCATAATACGGCGTATTCTAGGGGCTTCAGCATACCCCATAATACGGCATGAGAAGTCTGAACACTTTCGACAGTGCGGCACCCATAGCATTATATGCATCACCTCCAAATCATGTCTTGGGTCAATAGTTGGGTTTTCCCGGCTCCCATGTTTTGGTACCTTACGTTCCGCTATATCGGCTAAGGTAGCACTGGGAGAACTACTGCGATTTTGCCCCGGTTCAGCTGGGCTAAGAACCTCAGTAGAGAAAGCTAAAACTGATTGTCATGATAAGGCGAGAGCTGGTCACTGTTCGAGAGGTTTTGAGTCCCTAAAGACTTATGCCGCTTAGAGCGAGGAGTCGGCTTTGTCCGGCTTAAAGGCGTGTATAGCGCCCCGAATTTGGCCTTCCAGATACTAGGGGCTTCGCCAAAATTTAAAATTATAGAATTCTATGGCTAAGTGAGACTGATAAAGCATTATAGTCCGATTGCCTTGTTCGTTGTACTGAGCACCTCCCTCGAAGGACCCAAAAATGGGAAAAAGAGTGATCGGGTTTATCCCGAACACCCCAGGACTCGTGGCATGGGGGGCAGAAGCCGACGGCTAGCCATCTCTGAGATTTGATAAATAGCCGAACAGAAGGTAATATTTTAAATTCAAACAAGCGTTGCATAGTGCATATGAACAAGTTTTCATAATACAGGATCACACGAGCAAGTTCATTCAAATATTACATCTTTCGCACACTCATCCGCTACAAGACGGGCACCCTTTAGGACACCCTCATAATACATCTCGGGGTGGCGATGCTCCTTGCCCTGCGGCGGCCCCTCCTTCACCAGCTTCTCAGCATCCATCTTGGCCCAGTGCACCTTTGCACAAAGCAAAAGCGCGCGGGCACCTTCGATACAGACAGACCGCTTGATGACTTCCAGCCATGGGCAGGCATCCCCAAGCCACCTTACCAGGCCGAAAATAGCTGTTGGGAAGGGAGTCGCCAGGCCACATCCGAACTATAAAGCCCTTCATGGCCTGTTCGGCCGCCTTGTGCAGCTCGACTAGTTGCTTCAGCTGGTCGCTCATGGGCATTGGGTGTTCGGTCCTAGTATACTGAGACCAGAACAAACTTCTCAGTCGAGCTTCCCTCCTCGGCCTGGTAATATCTCGCAGCATCCGACACGCTATGGGGCAAATCTGCAAATGCTCCTGGAGAGCTCCGGACTCGGGTAAGTAACAAGTAATTTACTTTCACATACTTGCTTTGCATATTTGAATGCCTTACCCGCCGTATCTTCCTCATCGCCTCAATCTCCTGGAGGGCCTTTTGGGCTTTAGCCTTGGCATTCTTTGCGCTCTCGAGGGCCGCGGCAAGCTCGGACTCTCGTGTCTTCGAGTCAAGCTCCAAAGCCTTGTTCTTCTTCACGAGAAGCCTGGAGCTCTTACTGCACCTCGCCCACCCGTGCCTCTTGCCTCTCCCGCTCGGTGCGCTCCTTGGCCGCTTTGTTTTCGGCCTCGGACAACGCTTGCTTCAGGGTCGCCACTTCGGTCGTGGCCCCTGGCACATTCATGATGATCCTGTCATTTCGCAACCACATTTTCTTTTATATATAGACAAGGTATTACTTACCTTTGTTCTCCTCGAGCTGCCTCTTGGCAAGGCCGAGCTCTTTCTTGGACCCCTCGAGGCCTGCTTCAGTGCGGTAACCTTCGCATTTAGTGCGGCATAGGTCAGCAGCGAAGCCTGCATACGCATACAGACATACTTATTTTAGACTCCTACGGATATTATTTGATCCTCTATTCGGCTTTTCTTTGTGAACACCAAACAGAGCATCAGGGGCTATTGTCTATGTGTAATATTTTCCTATATTCTAAATACTTACCTCAAAGCCTGTTAGAAGGCTAGCACAAGCTTCAGTCAGTCCGCTCTTGGCGGACTGAACCTTCTTGATCACCGCACTCATCATAGTGTGGTGCTCTTCGTCGATGGAAGTGCCGTGAAGCGCTCCCAGCAGGTTGTTCGGTGCCTCTGGATGGACGGAGGTCACTGGCACGGGTGGCTTGCCCCTCTTGGAAGAGGGCCGCCTGCTCGAGTCCGGAACCACTGGAGATTCCGGCGCGGTGTTCGGCTGAGAGCCGAACTTGGAGCCCCCGGGAGCCTTGCTCCCTTTGCTCCTGGAGTCCGGGAGGTCGCCTTGAGGCGCCTCCGGGACCGTCTCCCCCCGGCTCGGTGCCCCTTGAGACAATACCTCGGCATTTTCCATAGGGAAAGGGGAGGAGGCGGTTGGAAGTGTATCACTATTCATGTCCGACGAGTCCAAGGAACCGTCCGACGATGATACATCGATACGGGCTTGGGGCAGACTGCATATCATATTCGACGTAAGGAGAAGCAGTGCGACAAAGGTATACTATGAGTTACTCTAGTATCCAAATACTTACGACTTCGCCAGGGGCTTGGCCCTGAGCAGCCACTCGTCTTCGCCGTCGGCGGCGGTGGTGGAGCAGTCCGGAAGGAGAGTCCTTCCCTTCTTGGACCATTCGGCCTCCCCGGTTGGGGAGGCTTTCCTTTTCTTGTCTCCCCTGGCTTGAGGGGAGAATCTTCATCATCCTTCTCCTCGTTTTCAAGGGAGGAGGGTGTCTCGGTGTTGTCGGACGATGAGTCCGATACCACCTGGCGTCGGGAACTCTTTCGGGTTCCCTTGGCCTTCTTCTTGGTCTTGTCCGGCACCTCATAAGGAGCCACAGTCTGCATCTCTGTCAGGAGAGCGTCCGCAGGGTCTTCGGGCAGAGGGGCCGGACAGTTGATCTGCTCCGATGTCTTTACCCAGTCCTATCAAAGGCATGGGAGCTCAGACCCCGCACATGGTTAAGCTATGGGAAATAAATACCCTGCCAGATGTACAGAACTTACCGGATTCGCATGGCGCTTCTTGCTTAGCCCGCGGTCCTCGGTAAGAGAAGGAGGGACCTCAGAGCCCTTGAACAGCACCCTCCAGACGTCTTTATGCGTCGTGTCGAAGAGCTCGCTGAGAGTCTGGTGCTGGGCCGGGTCGAACTCCCATAAGTTGAAGTCCCGTTGTTGACACGGGGAGGATCCGGCGGAAGAGCATGACCTGGACTATGTTGACAAGCTTAAGTTTCTTGCTTGTCATGTTCCGGATACACTTCTGGAGTCCGTCCAGCTCCACCGATGAACGCCAGGACAAGCCCTTCTCCTTCCAGGAAGGGAGCCGCATGGGGATTCCGGATCGAAACTCGGGGGCCGCCACCCAGTTGGTGTCGCGCAGCTCGGTGATGTAGAACCACCCCGATTGCCACCCCTTTATGGTCTCCACGAAGGAGCCCTCGAGCCATATAACGTTGGACATCTTGACCACCATGGCTTTGCCGCATTCCGCTTGTTGGCCACCCACCACCTTCGACTTGATATTGAAGGTCTTCAGCCATAGGCCGAAGTGGGGCCGTGTGCGGAGGAAGGCCTCGCACACGATGATGAACGCCGAGATGTTGGGGATGAAGTTCGGGGCCAGATCATGAAAGTCCAGCCCATAATAGAACATGAGGCCGCGGACAAATGGATGGAGGGGAAACCCTAGTCCGCGGACAAAGTGGGGGAGGAAGACCACCCTTTCACGAGGTTCTGTGGTAGGGATGACCTACCCCGCGGCTAGCAGCCGGTGCGCGATATCCGCGGCTAAGTATCCAGCTCCACATAGCTTTTTGATGTGTCCCTCCATGATGGAGGAGGCCATCCACTTGCCTCCCGCTCCGGACATGTTCGGAGAGAGTTGAGGAGAAGGATGTGGACTTGGGCGTTGGAGCTCGAGTGCGCGAGAATGGATGAGCAAGGAGGAAGAAGGCGTGGGAAGAAAAAATGTGAGATCTTATCCCTTTATAAGGGCGGACTAAACTATGCGCCCCCACTAGCCTGGTAAAACTCGCTTATCACCCAAGCACCATAATTGATGGCACGGTTGGGTTACCCACGTCCATATTGATGAGAATCCCGTAATAAGGGGAACACGATCTCTGCTTTGACAAGACGTGTCAAGAAACCGCCTCGCGTTATGTGCTGGGCTGGTTAAAGAAAAATGGTTCGAATAATTACCGACCATGGCATGATGTCATGTTGCCAAAACGTGTCAGCAGATTAGATTTGTGGAAATATTATTCTCTCTATGGTGGTATGTGGAACTTATTTTGCAGGGTCGGACACTATCCTTGTATTCAAACTCTTATGTGGTGTATTCGGATGAGGAACCCGCCTTGCAATGCCGAAGACAACACTGCGCGCCGGACTCATCGCCATTGAAGCCTGGTTCAGGGGCAACTGAGGGAGTCCTGGATTAGGGGGTCTCCGGACAGCCGGACTATATCCTTTGGCCGGGCTGTTGGACTATGAAGACACAAGATTGAAGACTTCGTCTCATGTCCGGATGGGACTCTACTTGGCGTGGAAGGCAAGCTATGCAATACGGATATGTATATCTCCTCCTCTATAACCGACCTTGTGTAACCCTAGCCCCCTCCGTGTCTATATAAACCGTAGGGTTTTAGTCCGAAGGACAATATACAATCATACCATAGGCTAGCTTCTGGGGTTTAGCCTCTCTGATCTCGTGGTAGATCAACTCTTGTACTACTCATATTATCAAGAATAATCAAGCGGGGCGTAGGGTTTTACCTCCATCAAGAGGGCCCGTACCTGGGTAAAACATCGTGTCCCCTGCCTCCTATTACCATCCACCTTAGATGCACAGTTCGGGACCCCCTACCCGAGATCCGCCGGTTTTGACACCGACACCCGCCTTTAGGCTGCTTGTGCTTACCATTACCACTCTGGTTATGCCCTACCTTGTTTGGATGCTCCCCTTTCCATTACCGTTCTTCTTCCCCTTGTTGGACTTCTCTTCATCAGACCCAGGGTCCTTAGTATTGTTAGAGTCGGCGTATTTAATGAGAGCCACCATGAGCTCTCCCATGTCATTACAGTGGCATCTAAGCCGCCCTAATTTTTGCTTGAGAAGAGTGAAATGCCAATTTTTCTCTAGAATCAGAACAATAGAGCCGGCGTTGATGCTATCCGATGAGTGAATAATATCAGAGACCCGACGGACCCAATGGTGGGCCGACTCATCCTCGCGCTGGACACAAGCGTCTAAATCGATGATCGACAGAGGTTGTTTGCACGTGTTTTTGAAATTCTGAAAAAACGTGCTTTCAACTCCGCCCGTGAATTGGTAGAATTAGGAGGCAATCCCTTCGACCAGGTTCGAGCCAGCCCATCCAACATCATGGTGAAGTACTTGGCACGCACAGCGTCATTGACATCTAACATCTCCATAGCCAACTCGTAGCTCTCAATCCAAGCTTCATGAGGCTGATCAGCAGTGTAATTGGTCACCTTTCGAGGGCCCTTGAAGTCCTTAGGCAAATTCTCATTGCGTAGGGATGGTGCTAAGCATGGCACACCCACTATCCTGGAAGTCATCCCAGCCTCTACAAACACCGAAGGATTCAACTAGAGCCGTTGATGAGCCGCTAATTGAGCCGCCAACTCCACCTCTTGACGTGCCTTAAACTGATCCATCAAAGCATGAACATTGTTATCATCACGCGGCGGGTCATGCCCATGCGGTTGGTTCCGACGCCGCTCACTGCTGGAAACCCCCGGTGACTCAATGCGTCAGCTATAACTTCAGCTGGGCGTGGAGTTGAATGAATTCGCTCGCAGCTATATGAGTAAGCCGCCTGCTAGACTACTGCTCTTTCAAGAAGCTCCACAGCCTTTCGGGTCTCGACCACAGCGGGTGACTCGCCTTCCTCTGGAAGAGCCGCCACCTGCAATCGTGGCAATCCTGTTATCTAGAGGGTTGGAAAAATGACATGGCGGTGTTAACACTTGCTGAGGCGGGGTTGCGTTTAGATGAGGCGGATCTGTTACATGTGGTTGAGCTGTTACCTTGGTTACAGGCACCTCGGCAGCCCGGGCCACACCGGGCGGGTTACTTGGTCCTGCCCCAGGTGTATTGAAAAGATTTCTTGCCTCGAACTATGAAGGTAGACGACTCTGGTATCTGCGTAAGACAACATTTGATGCATTCTGGCCCAAATTTAACCGAAAAGCTTCTGCTTGAATCCATTGCTACTCGGCTTCCAACGCGACTCGTTCCGTTGCCATCCTAGCATTCTCAGCGTTCAGCTCTTCCTTAGCCTGAGCTACCTTACCCCGCAGTTTTGCGACTTCCACATTATGTTGTGCTTGAGTCGCCGGGGTTACTTTTGTAGCTAACAGAGTCGCCAACGCATCCAAGACCTTAGATAATACCTGAGCCAGCGGGCGCACAGGGCCGCTCACCCTGGCCGTCACCGCAGCCGTTGAACTAGAGGTCATAGCCGTCCATGATCTCACGCTTCATCGGGTCCTATTGGGGATACAACATCGAGGTGTGACCCACCAAGGAGGGCCTGGGTTACACCATTGGCGGAAGGGCAATAGTGTTGATGTAGAAGCCCTCCATGATCGAATCCCCCTCCAACAGGGTGCAGATGGGATCTCACGGGTACAGAAGGTTGCGGCAGTGGAAGAGTGTTTTCATGGATGCCTCTAGTGGTTTGGGGATACATGGGAATATATAGGCGAAAGAATTAGGTCAGGAGGTGCACGAGGGCCCCACAAGGGTGGGGGTACGCCCTACCCCCCGGGCATGCCCTTTGTCTTAGTGGCCGCCTCATGGCTCCTCCGACATCATCTCCAAGTCCCCTGGTTTTCTTTTGGTCCAAGAAAAATCATCGCGAAGGTTTTATTCCGTTTGGACCCCGTTTGGTATTCCTTTTCTACGAAACTCAAAAACAGGGAAAAACCGGAGCTGGCACTGGGCTCTAGGTTAATAGGTTAGTCCCAAAAATAATATGAAACAGCATATTAATGCATATAAAACATCCTAAATAGATAATATAATAGCATGGAACAATAAAACATTATAGATACGTTCGAGATGTATGAAGCATCCCCAAGCTTAATTCCTGCTTGTCCTCGAGTAGGTAAATGATAAAAATAGAATTTTTCATGCGGGATGCTACCTAACATATTTATCCATGTAATTTCTTTATTGTAGCATGAATGTTTAGATTCGTAATATTCAAAACAAAAGTTTAATATTAACATAAAAACAATAATACTTCAAGCATATTAACAAGGCAATTATGTCTTCTCAAAATAACATGGCTAAAGAAAGCTTTAGGATCTAAAGTATGTCTAGAGGGGGGGTGATTAGACTACTTGACCAAATAAAAATATAGCCTTTTCCAATTTTAAGTCTTGGTAGATTTTAGCAACTTAGCACTAGTCAAGTAAACAACCTACACATGCAAGTCTAAGAGTATAGCAGCGGAATGTAAAACATTGCACATGAAGGTAAAGGGAGGAGTTTGGAGGGAGCAAACGCAATGTAGACACGGAAATATTTGGCGTGGTTCCGATAGGTGGTGCTATTGTACATCCACGTTGATGGAGACTTCAACCCACGAAGGGTAATGGTTGCACAAGTCCACGGAGGGCTCCACCCACGAAGGGTCCACGAAGAAGCAACCTTGTCTATCCCACCATGGCCATCGCCCATGAAGGAGTTGCCTCACTAGGGTAGATCTTCATGAAGTAGGCGATCTCCTTGCCCATACAAACTTCTTGGTTCAACTCCACAATCTTGACGGAGGCTCCCAAGTGACACCTAATCAATCTCGGAGACACCACTCTCCAAAAGGTAATAGGCGGTGTGTTGATGATGAACTCCTTGCTCTTATGCTTCAAATGATAGTCTCCCCAACACTCAACTCTCTCTCACTGATTTGGACTTGGTGGAAAGATGATTTGAGTGGAAAACAACTTGGAGAAGGCTAGAGATCAAGATTCATATGGTTGGAATGGAGTATCTTGACCTCAACACATGAGTAGGTGGTTCTCTCTCAGAAAATGTATGATGGAAGTGTAGGCATGTTCTGATGGCTCTCTCCATGAATGAAGACTGGGTGGAGTGGTATATATAGCCTCCACACAAAATCTAACTGTTACACACAAATCACCAAACTCGGTGGGACCGAATAATGGAACTCGCTTGGACCGATTTAGTTCAAAATGTGAACGTTAGGATTTCCGGTGGGACCGACTTGTCAACTCAGTGAGACCGATTTCATTAGGGTTAGGGCATAATGTAATCTCGGTGTGACCGATTACACAAACTCGGTGGGACCAATTTTGGTAATAAGCTAACTTGAGAGTTGGTCAGGAAAACTCGGTGGGACCGATTCGCTCATCTCGGTTGGACCGAAACATTACGAAGGGGAAACAAAGAGTTTGCATTGCAAAGTAAGTGGGACTGATCACTCATTTTGGTTGGACCGAAATGTTACGAAGGGAAACAGAGAGTTTACAATCCCATCTCGGTGAGACTGAGATCCCTATCGGTGAGACTGAAAAGACTAGGGTTTTGTGGCAGTGGCTATGTCAACTGAACTCGGTGGCGCCGGATAGAAGGTTTCGGTGGGGCCGAGTTTGACTTTTGGTTTGGGACATATGTGGACATGAGAAAGTGGTTGAGGGTTTTGGAGCATATCACTAAGCATTTTGAGCAAGTAACCCATTAAGCAACACCTCATCCCCTATTAATAGTATTGGCTTTTCCTATGGACTCAATGTGATCTTGGATCACTAACTTTAGATCTTGGGACAATCTTTTGTCCTTAGCATTTTGAGGGGTCCACATTTCTAATCCATGCCATGCCAATCATTGAGCTTTCCTAAAATATTTGTCTTGAAATAGTATTAGCTCAATGAGCTATATGTTGTTAGGAATTACCAAAACCACCCAGGGATAGCTGCACTTCCAATCTCACCCTTTTTGGTAATTGATGACGACATATAGATCAAAGCTTTGACAAATGATTATAAGATTGAAATACATCATCGCTTTGAGAAGTATGTGATAAGCAAGAGCCCCCCCCCCCTAAATTTGTGCATTATTTAAAATTAGCTTTTGAATGCAAATGCACAATCGATTAGGATCATGGGTCACTCTTCCATGTCACATACATCTTGGTGGAGCGCTCAAAATGATAAACATGAAAAAACCTGCACTCATCACCAAGCAAAGTGAATGATCATATATGGAATATAAGAGATAATATCATCCAAGCAAGCATTAAGGTAGCATATGATCAATCACATGATCAAACAAGTATCTCACACAAACAAAGACATAGTGTATCAACCAAGCGCATAAAAAAGGTTCAACCAAAAACAAGAGAGATAAAAGGCAAAATGCTCTCTCTCGAAGCCTATGATCTATACATATTTCTCCCCCTTTGGCAACTAGTTACCAAAAAGTTTGAAAATGCATAGTGCTATGTGTCTCTCAGGCTCGGTCTTCAGGAGGTGGTGTAGAAAGAACTCCAAGGACAAAGGCATTTGTCGATGTAGTTGGAGCTGGTGGAGTGGCTGCCAGAGGTGGTACTAAGGCTGTAGCTGCTGGTGCTTACAAAGTAGTTCTAGAAACTGGTACTGGCACTGCGAAAGACCTCTGACCTCGTGGCACACGCTAAAAAGCATCCGTAGTTTCCTTTCCTCTCATCTCCTCACCTTCCTCCTAGAGCTGCTCAACAGTTGTCTGGATTTCAGTAACCTTCAGATCAAGATCATAAAATTTTGTCTCAACAATCCTCTCCAAGCTCTCCTGATTCTGAGTCAGGGTGGCCAAGCCCTTCTCAATTCTCAGTGTAGATTGGATCAGGTATGCAAGCTGATCTTGCTTGCTCTTTAGGAAAACTTGAGATGCTTCCTCTACACTAGGCATCTTGGCAGCTTTCTCAGCCTTTGCTTTAGCTCTCTTCTCTTGTGCTTGAGCTGATGATGGTTCATTCTCATTCATGACAACTTCATTATCTTCAAATTTAGGATCTAGGGGTAGATGCTCCTTGTCCAACAAGTATGTTCATGTGCCCACCTTGGAGTTGATGAGCTCCTGAATATGTGGAGCATACCCACAGCTTCTCTTTTGGTCAACAGCTATCCTCTTGATTGTCTCTACAATCAAACTCATAACTTTGAACTTTTGAGGGACATCAAAGATTTGCAGCAAGTTGATGGAATGTCCTCTAACCATCTTGTGGTCTCCAGACTTGGGTAGCAATGTGTGCCTTAGGATGGTGTTGATGGTAGGCATACCAGACAACAAGTAATGTACAGATCCAAGCTTGCGAGTCTCCAAAGCTTTATCAGGGATCTCTTTGTACATGTTTGCCATGGAGTTGTGGTCTTTCTTCTTCTTGGCATACACATCCAAGTCATCCTCATGTTACTCTGGGGCATTGATCAGCTTTGCTCATTCTTCAATAGTGGATTGGTACCTAGTACCTTCAGACATCCAAACTATCTTCCCATCTGGGTAAAAGTGAGCAGTGGAGTAAAACTGCATGATCAGCTCATCATTCCATGTTGTGAGCTTTTGTCCAACAAACTCATCTACTCTGCATGCTTTGAAGCTTTGATATACTCCTAGGAAGTGATCTTCATTCTCCTTGATGAATTCCCAATCAACCCATCTCATGTCACAAACAATGGGCTTCTTGTCAAGAAAAATTGTCTCATAGAAGTCTTCCTGTTCTTTGGTATGAAATCTGTAGTCAACTACAGTCCTTCTGCTCACAACATAGGGATCAGACTGTCTCCACAATCTCAGTCCAACATCTTTTCTGATGTGCATGTCTTCAGCCACTGGATGAGCACCATTGTGGTATGGGATCTTGGGTTTCAATTTTCTCAAGACAAGAGACTCATCATCCTCTTCTTCAGCTTGAGGCACTGGGGCCTTGTTCTTCTCTTCAGCAGGAATACTTCTAGTGTTTCTCTTAGGCTTTGAATTCTAAGCTTGAGCTTTGGGAGCTGACTTGGGATTTGATGTTGCAGCCCCTGACTTGATAGCATCTCCCATAAGCTTCTGAGCTTTGGGTGCTGGAGCATCCTCTTCCTCTTCCTCTTCTTCTGCTGGATCCTTGAACATGGATGATCTCCCTAGGACTCTGGCAGTGGTCTTCTTGACCCTCTGTTTTCTCTTCTTGCCTTCTCCAGCCTCTTTGGGATCAAGAGTGAACTCCATAGTTTCTTCCAAGGCTGCTTGCCTAGGCTTGGATGTTGGCACTCTCTTGGTAGGTGCCTTCTGGTGCATCCCTGGCTTTGTTGTAGCAGCTGACCCATATTCCTTCTTCGACACTTTCTTCTTTGAGGTGGCCTCATCCTCAATAGCCACATAGTCTTCATCCTCAGAGTCTGAGGTTCTCTTCTTCCTTGCTCTAGTGGCTGCCTTGGGGAAGTTACTAGGTGTGCTTCTACTGCCCTCACCATAGCTGCTTGAGGGATCTAAACCCTCACTCAATTGCACATGTTCTTCAGATCTGTTTTGACTATCACTCTGGTCAGACATCTTGGCAATCACTGACAGCAAACCCTGTGAATAGATGTAGATGAGGTAGAGTGGATGAGCATCACAAAGTGCAGAGTTTTTGCAAAACAGATGACTTAAAAACTTAGTTTTAGTTCTCCACAGAAAGCATTTCGGAGCTACCGATTTGATAAACTCGGTGATACTAAAGCAGCTTTTGGAACCTAAACTAGTGAACTCGGTCAGACCGAGTCACAGTTCGGTGGCACCGAGACTGCTAGGGTTTCACAGAGAATCGAACTCGGTCACACTGATTTGCAATTTTCGTTCAGGCCGAAAATGCATGTGCTATGGCTTAAGGCAAATTGGGGAGACCGATTTCTACAACTCGGTCAGTCCGAGATGAGTTCGGCGGAGACTTACCCCTATTTTTTCAAATCCAATCTAATCTAAAGGAAGTTTTCTGTGGATGGATTGTTTGCATACGTGGTCATGATCATGGCAAAGCAATGTGCTATGAATTAGAGTTAAGGAATTAGCTCATAGAGTCAAACCCATACCCTAATTCGGTGGAGGTTCGCTACAGCGGCAACGGCGGAGCAGATTTCCATTGACGGCGATGGAAACCAGCGAGAGAGGTCGCTGGCGGCGAGGAGACGATCCAGAGACCTGAGGAGGCAGAGCAGGACACACACGTGGGCTGAGGAGTTTGAAGAAATTTCCAAAATCTCACCCTTGGGTATATATATCCCGACGATGTCGGTGTGACCGAGTGGAACAACTCGGTGGCACCGAGATGCAGAATCGCGAGCGGTTACTGCAACTCGGTGTGATTGAAAAGTTCAAATCGGTTGCACCAAGATGGAAAACTTAGATAAACTTAGTGAACTCGGTGTGATCGAAGTGGATGACTCGGTCATACCGAAATGCACAAAGAGGTTTTGGAAGTTTAAGTCTATGACAAATCGGGGACTCCGAGTGCTCCTCACACAGAGTGGTTCCAATATGACTTGATCAAACTTTGTCATGTAGCATGAATAGAGTTTGAGACGTGAAAAGCATAGATAGCTAGAGAGGGTTCTTAGGCATTCTTGTCCATCCACTTGGCAAAAGAGAAAAACGTCAAACAATCAAAACAACAAGTGGATGTCCTCGAATGTGTAAAATATGCCAACATGCTCACAAAATAAAATGGCAAATGAAATATGTGGCAAAGCATGCACAAACACTCTAGCATCTATCAAGCAATTGGTGATGACTAGGTCATCTATATATGAGTATGTTAACTGAGGAGTCAAATGAGAACATTTGATTGTAGGTCATACTCATCGTTTAAGCACAAGTGGGGTTGCCACTTTTACATAAAGCATTGTTGTGTTCACACCATTAGAGTTGCTTTAGCTCAATTGATTAGAGTAAAGCTTCCCCTAGATGTGATATCCCCCCTAAGAGGGATGAACTAACCTTGGATTTTGTCGATGATGACTTCATGTAGGTGTTGAAGATGTAGACGCTCAATGTTGATGTAGATCATTTGGAGCAATCCATTGGAGTTAGTTGCACTTTCAATACCTACACGGGTTAGTCCCACAAGGAACAAACAAGGATATCCATAGACATAGAGTGATGTTCACATAAGATGATGTCCATGAAAGCATTATGTTAACTTGTCCCTTGTCTTACCAACAAGAGGGTTTGTGACTCCTTGAACTAGTGCAAGATATGGAAGTTGTTTGCACATGTCCTTGCCAAAAGATATGAGTGAAGTATGTTGGTGGAGTCACCCTCAAGAACTCTCTAGTTCTTTTTCTTCGGGATCCACGCCATCTTGATGGGAATCCTTGGAGTTGTAGTCATACTTGATGAAGTGGAACTTGATGTAGTCTTGGGAACCCACTTGATCAAGACCTTGGGAGCTTCTTCAAATGCATCAATCTCCTCTTTAAGCTTGTCCTTGCCTTTTTGCTTGTGGTCTTGTGGTGGAAGATCAACTTGAGCTTGTGTTCCTTGGAAAGAAGTAGGATCATACTTCTCTTGTTGAGGAAAAAACTTCGTCTTGGGGTATTGATCTTCTTCCCACTCAACTCCATTGGGAATGAACCTTCGTTCAAAACCAATTCCTTGATTCTTCCGGTGCCTTCCTTGCTTGCGTACAATTTCCTCAAATTGCTTACTTCCGGCAAGGCTCTTGTAAACACCTTTCTCTATAATTCCCTTCAATAAGCTATTTTCTTGCTCAAGTGTAACTTGACTAAGAGAATCATTAGTGGAATCAAGAGAACTACTAGAAGCAACAACATTGGATTTAACATGATTATTGTTACTACTAGAAGAAGAATCTTTCTTACTCTTGTTGCTAGATTTAACTTGTGGCATGTAAGTGGACAAGAGTAAACGCTTGGCAATGTAAGAAGAACTTTTCTTGCGAAGATCATCATTGATTGCTTTTAAGAACCCATTGATAACCCACAAGTATAGGGGATCGCAACAGTTTTTGAGGGTAGAGTATTCAACCCAAATTTATTGATTCGACGCAAGGGGAGCCAAAGAATATTCTCAAGTATTAGCAGCTGAGTTGTCAATTCAACAACACCTAGAAACTTAATATCTGCAGCAAAGTATTTAGTAGCAAAGTAATATGATAGTAGTGGTAACGCTAGCAAAAGGTAACAGTAGCAAAAGTAATGTTTTTGGTATTTTGTAGTGATGATAGTAATAGCAACGGAAAGTAAATAAGCGAAGAACAATATATGGAAAGCTCATAGGCAATGGATCGGTGATGGAGAATTATGCCGGATGTGGTTCATCATGTAACAATCATAACATAGGGTGACACAGAACTAGCTCCAATTCATCAATGTAATGTAGGCATGTATTCCGAATATAGTCATAAATGCTTATGGAAAAGAACTTGCATGACATGTTTTGTCCTACCCTCCCGTGGCAGCGGGTCCTAATGGAAACTAAGGTATATTAAGGTCTCCTTTTAATAGAGTACCGGAACAAAGCATTAGCACATAGTGAATACATGAACTCCTCAAACTATGGTCATCACCGGTAAGTATCCTGATTATTGTCACTTCGGGGTTAACGGATCATAACACATAATAGGTGACTCTAGACTTGCAAAATAGGATCAAGAAGTATCATATATTGATGAAAACATAATAGGTTCAGATCTGAAATCATGGCACTCGGGCCCTAGTGACAAGCATTAAGCATAGCAAAGTCATAGCAACATCAATCTCAGAACATAGTGGATACTAGGGATCAAACCCTAACAAAACTAACTCGATTACATGATAGATCTCATCCAACCCATCACCGTCCAGCAAGCCTATGATGGAATTACTCACGCACGGTGGTGAGCATCATGAAATTGGTGATGGAGGATGGTTGATGATGACGATGGCGACGGATTCCCCTCTCCGGAGCCCCGAACGGACTCCAGATCAGCCCTCCCGAGAGGTTTTAGGGCTTGGCGGCGGCTCCATATCGTAAAACGCGATGATTTCTTCTCCCTGATTTTTCCTCTCCGAAACCAAATATATAGAGTTGGAGTTTAGGTCGGAGGAGCTCCAAGGGGCCCGCGAGGTAGGGGGCGCGCCCTAGGGGAGCAGGCGCGCCCCCACCCTCATGGACAGGTGGTGGGCCCCCTGGTCTTCATCTTTTGCAAGGATTTTTTATTATTTCCGAATAGATGTTCTGTGAAGTTTCAGTTCATTCCGAGAAATTTTGTTTCTGCACATAAATAACGCAATAGCAATTCTGCTGAAAACAGCATCAGTCCGAGTTAGTTCCATTCAAATCATGCAAGTTAGAGTCCAAAACAAGGGCAAAAGTGTTTGGAAAAGTAGATACGACGGAGACGTATCAACTCCCCCAAGCTTAAACCTTTGCTTGTCCTCAAGCAATTCAGTTGATAAACTGAAACTGATAAAGAAAAACTTTTACAAACTCTGTTTGCTCTTGTTGTTGTAAATATGTAAAGCCAGCATTCAAGTTTTCAGCAAAGATTATGACTAACCACATTCACAATAACGCTTAGGTCTCAAGTTTACTCATATCAATGGCATAATCAACTAGCGAGCAATAATAATAAATCTCGGATGACAACACTTTCTCAAAACAATCATAATATGATATAACAAGATGGTATCTCGCTAGCCCTTTCTGAGATCGCAAAACATAAATGCAGAGCACCTTTAAAGATCAAGGACTGACTAGACATTGTAATTGTAACGCCCGGATAATCTTGCTACAGTAATCCCACGCTAATCATGGCACGTCATCCCGATTACTGTTGCTAACCTCGCAACAAACCGAAACCGTTCAAATTCAAATTCAAATTTACAATTAACAATAAAAGTTTTCAAAAATTAAAACAAAAATGTTCGGGGGTTGCAGAATATTGCACTGGTAATTATAGTGTAATCAACACATTTTAAAAACTGCCTAAGTATTTTAGAATGAATTAAAAACAAAAGAGAAAATAAATAAAAGAAAAGGACAAAACCTAACTAAAAAAAAGGAGAGAACCCCCCCCCCCACTGGGCCAGACGGCCCAGCCGGCCAGGCCACCACCGGCCCAACTGGGCAAAGGCCCAGCCGGCCACACCCCCCTCCCTCGCTGGGCCACGGCCCAGATGGCCTTGGGACCAACCAGGCCGGCCCAGCCGCCGCCTCCTTATCCCCCCCATCCCCGGAACCCTAACCCCACGCCGCCACTCCCCACTCCCCACGCCTCTCCTCTCCCCTTCCCGATCCGATCTGGATCAGGGACGAGCCCGACCCCCCCCCCCACCTCGCGACGCCACCGCCCCGGATCACCGTCGCCGTTGTCTTCTCGCCCCCCCTCCCCTCGCGCGACCCCCCCCCCCACCTGAAGCCGGCGCCACCCGTCTCCGACCCCGTCACCCTCGCTCGCCGCGACGACCGCGCGCGGGTGCCTCGGAGCTCGCCGACCCCGCCCCGCACCAAGACGCTACCTCGCCGGCCTACCTCCTCCACGTCGTCGTCGCCATCTTCCTCCTCAACCCCCCGTTGCCTAGCCCCCACGAACTCCGGTGAGGACCCCCGCCGCTGCTCCCACTTGCCCTGCCTACGCGCCGCCGGCGCCGTCCCGTGCCTGTGCGCGCACTCACGTGGCCGCGTGTGCGCCCGTGCGTCGCAGCCACCACGCCCCACCCGCGGTCACCGCGCCCTGAACCCCCCTCTCCTACGGCGTGTCCGCGCCGTGGTCGGCCGCCCGTTGCTCCCTGGCCACGAGGCCTGCCTCGTCCTGGTCCGGCCGCACCGCCCACGGCCTCGGCAAGCCCCGACCCTCCTCTTGTCGTGCTGCCGCGGCTCCGCCGCCCTCCCAAACGCGCTGCTGGCCCGCGCCGCGGCCAACCCCTCTCCGTCGACGCCCCGGCTCCGGCCGCTCCGGCCGCCGCGGCCGACGACTCCCCTGGCCGGTGCCCTGCTGCGTTGGGTCAGGGGCTCGGCCCGTTAACGGGCGCCCCGTAGCCTCCTGCACCCGCGCGCCCATGCGCCCGCACCCGTTAAGGCCCCCTGGGGCCACTGACAGAGGGGCCCACGCCCCAGAACGCTTTTAAAAAAAAGGGAATTAAAATTAATATTAATAAAAATAATTAATTAATTAATTAATTAATTAAGGAATTAATTAAGTTAATTAATCATAATTAGATTAACCTAATTAACTAATTAGTTTAATTAAACACTAATTAGTTTAATTAAACAGTAGTTAACTTAATTAACTGCTAATTAGCCTAATCAGTCAATGACGAACGGGACCCACATGTCAGTTGACCAAGTCAACTGCTGATGTCATGCTGACGTCATGATGACGTCAGCAGACACTATTCTGGATAATGTTGATTAAATTAATTAAATAAATCCAAAATTGATTTAAATCTTTTAAAATTAATATAAAATAAACCGTAGCTCGGATCGAAAAACTTTGTACATGAAAGTTGCTCAGAACAACACGACGATTCCGGATACGCAACCCGTTCGTCCACCACACCTCCCTAACCTATCGAACTCGCAACTCTCCCCCTCCGGCCCCTCTGCCCGAAAACACGAAACACCGGGGATACTTTCCCGGATGTCATCCCCCTTCACCGGTATCACCTACTACCGCGTTAGGGCACCCCTAACCCCGTTACTTGTCTTGACATGCATCGTTATGCATCTGTTTGCATTGTATTCATTGTTTCTTCCCCCCTCTCCTCTCGATAGACACCGAGACCGACGCCGCTGCTACCCAGTACGACTACGGAGTTGACGACCCCTCTCTCTTGCCAGAGCAACCAGGCAAGCCCCCCCCTTGATCACCAGATATCGCCTACTCTTCTCTATACTGCTTGCATTAGAGTAGTGTAGCTTGTTACTGCTTTCCGTTAATCCTATCCTGATGCATAGCCTGTCCTTGCTACTACTGTTGATACCTTACCTGCAATCCTAAATGCTTAGTATAGGATGCTAGTTTATCATCAGTGGCCCTACATTCTTGTCTGTCTGCCATGCTATACTATCGGGCCGTGATCACTCGGGAGGTGATCACGGGCATATGCTATATACTTTACACGGTTACACTACCGGAGAAACTGTTCGGAGATGGGGGCTGAAGGGGCAGGTGGCTCCATCCCGGTAGAGGTGGGCCTGGGTTCCCGACGGCCCCCGACTGTTGCTTGAGGCGGAGCGACAGGGCAGGTTGAGACCACCTAGGAGAGAGGTGGGCCTGGCCCTGGTCGGCGTTCGCGGATACTTAACACGCTTAACGAGATCTGGGTATTTGATCTGAGTCTGGCCATTTGGTCTATACGCACTAACCATCTACGTGGGAGTAGTTATGGGTATCCCGGCGTCGTGGTATCAGCCGAAGCCTTCTTGACGTCAGCGACGGAGCGGCGCGCGCCGGATTGGACTGGAACGCCACTAGGCTAGGTCTGCTTCCGGCCGCCCTCGCAACGTGCAGGTGTGCTAAGGGCGATGGGCCCAGACCCCTGGGCGCTTAGGTTTAGACCGGCGTGCTGACCTCTCTGTTGGTCTAGGTGGGGCTACGACGTGTTGATCTTCCGAGGCCGGGCATGACCCAGGAAAGTGTGTCCGGCCAAATGGGATCGAGCGTGTTGGGGTATGTGGTGCACCCCTGCAGGGAAGTTTATCTATTCGAATAGCCGTGTCCCTCGGTAAAAGGACGACCCGGAGTTGTACCTTGACCTTATGACAACTAGAACCGGATACTTAATAAAACACACCCTTCCAAGTGCCAGATACAACCGGTGATCGCTCTCTCACAGGGCGATGAGGAGAGGATCAACGGTTAGGATTATGCTATACGATGCTACTTGGAGGACTTCAGTCTACTCTCTTCTACATGTTGCAAGACGGAGGCTGCCAGAAGCGTAGTCTTCGAAAGGATTAGTTATCCCCCTCTTATTCTGGCTTTCTGCAGTTCAGTCCACATATGATACCCTTACTCCATCTGATACCCATGCATATGTAGTGTAGCTCCTTGCTTGCGAGTACTTTGGATGAGTACTCACGGTTGCTTTCTCCCCCCTTTTCCCCCCTTTCCTTTCTTTCTGGTTGTCGCAACCAGATGTTGGAGCCCAGGAGCCAGACGCCACCGTCGACGACGACCCCTACACCGGAGGTGCCTACTACTACGTGCTGCCCGCTGACGACGACCAGGAGTAGTTTAGGAGGATCCCAGGCAGGAGGCCTGCGCCTCTTTCGATCTGTATCCCAGTTTGTGCTAGCCTTCTTAAGGCAGACTTGTTTAACTTATGTCTGTACTCAGATATTGTTGCTTCCACTGACTCGTCTATGATCGAGCTCTTGTATTCGAGCCCTCGAGGCCCCTGGCTTGTAATATGATGCTTGTATGACTTATTTTATTTGTAGAGTTGTGTTGTGATATCTTCCCGTGAGTCCCTGATCTTGATCGTACACGTTTGCGTGTATGATTAGTGTACGATTAAATCGGGGGCGTCACAGTAATTCATGGTAAAAGAGATCCAGTCAAGTCATACTCAATGTAAACTGACAGTAATGAATGCAAATGACAGCGGTGCTCTCCAACTGGTGCTTTTTAATAAGAAGATGATGACTCAACATGAAAGTAAATAGATAGGTCCTTTGCAGAGGGAAGCAGGGATTTGTAGAGGTGCCAGAGCTCGGTTTTGAAATAGAGATAAATAATATTTTGAGCGGTATACTTTCATTGTCAACATAACAACCAAGAGATGGCAATATCTTCCATGCTACACACATTATAGGCGGTTCCCAAACAGAATGGTAAAGTTTATACTCCCCCTCCACCAACAAGCATCAATCCATGGCTTGCTCGAAACAACGAGTGCCTCCAACTAACAAGAGTCCCAGGGGGAGTTTTGTTTGCAATTATTTTTGATTTGATTTGCATAAAGCATGGGACTGGGCATCCCGGTGACTAGCCATTTTCTCGTGAGTGAGGAGCAGAGTCCACTCCTCTTGAGAATAACCTGCCTAACATGGAAGATACGGACAACCCTAGTTGATAAATGAGCTATTCGAGCATACAAAACAGGATATTTATTTGAAGGTTTAGAGTTTGGCACATACAAATTTACTTGGAACGACAGGTAGATACCGTATATAGGTAGGTATGGTGGACTCATATGAAATAACTTTGGGGTTTATGGAGTTGGATGCACAAGCAGTATTCCCGCTTAGTACAGGTGAAGGCTAGCAAAAGACTGGGAAGCGACCAGCTAGAGAGCGACAACAGTCATGAACATGCATTAAAATTAATCAACACCGAATGCAAGCATGAGTAGGATATAATCCACCATGAACATAAATATCGTGAAGGCTATGTTGATTTTGTTTCAACTACATGCGTGAACATGCGCCAAGTCAAGTCACTTAAATCATTCAGAGGAGGATACCACCCTATCATACCACATCACAACCATTTTAATAGCATGTTGGCACGCAAGGTAAACCATTATAAGCTCTTAGCTAATCAAGCATGGCACAAGAAACTATGATCTCTAGTTGTCAGTGCAAACATGTTTATTCATAATAGGATGAATCAGGAACGATGAACTAATCATATTTACAAAAACAAGAGAGGTCGAGTTCGTACCAGCTTTTCTCATCTCAATCAGTCCATCATATGTCGTCATAATTGCCTTCCACTTGCATGACCGAACGATGTGGATAATAATAATAGTGCACGTGCATTGGACTAAGTTGGAATCTGCTAGCATTCAACAAATAGGAGAGGACAAGGCAATATGGGCCCTTTTGTCAGATCAACAATAATGCATATAAGAGCCACTTCAACAATTTAATCATGGTCTTCTCCTATCGACCCCCAAACAAAAGAAAAGAAATAAAACTATTTACATGGGAAAGCTCCCAACAAGCAAAATAAGAACAGGAAATCTTTTTGGGTTTTCTTTTTAATTACTACTACAAGCATGGAAAGTAAACTAATTAAAATCTACAAATAATTTTTTTGGTTTGTCTTAAGGTTTATCAAGCACACAAGAAGAGAGCATAAAAAGGAAAAAAAACTATCATGGATGATACAATGAAAAAGTATGAGCACCGACATCTAGCAATGAGTGTGGGAACATGAATATAATGTCGGTGAGAAATGCGTACTCCCCCAAGCTTAGGCTTTTGGCCTAAGTTGGTCTATGGCCACGGTTGGCCTGGATGATATCCATAGTAATAGTTGGGGTCGTACTGAGATGCAGCGGCTATCGCCTCCTGAGCTGCAGCGTGGCGACGAGCGGCCTCCGCCCTCCTGTCGTACTCATCTGCCTCCTCTCTGGTAATAACATATCTTCCTTTTGCCTGATAATCAAAGAAGGCAGGAGCAGGGAGAGTAATACGGACAGCATGACGTCTGTCAAAGATTAAGCAATACTAGAGAGGTGATTCATTCCTCTCGACAAACTCGTGGTGAACCATAGCATTAAAGTCTAGGTAAGCATGAGGTAATTCAATATCATCATTATGTATAGCTACACCAAGAAAATCAGCTAAGCGGGTGCATAAATTCCACCAAAGAAATCTCCATTAAATCTATTAAGATGCAACCTACATGCAACAATGGCTCCCAAATTATAAGATTTATCTCCTAACACAACACTCCTAAGAATACTGAGGTCAGGGACACACATGTGGCATGCCTCATCTTTACCATCAATGCATCTACCTATGAAGAGAGCAAAATAATGTATAGCAGGAAAGTGAATGCTCCCTATGGTAGCTTGTGTTATATCTCTAGATTCCCCCACAGTTATACTAGCGAGAAAATCTCTAAATTCGGATTTGCGAGGTTCCTTGATACTACCCCATTGTGGAAGCTTGCAAGCTGTGGTAAAATCCTCTAAGTCCATAGTGTAAGAATTTTCATAAAGATCAAATAGGACAGTTGGAGAATTACGTGAAGATGAAAATTCAAACCTCCTCACAAAGGAACTAGTAAGATGGTGGTACTAGCAGCACTTTTCTTCCTCGAAGCTCACAAGATCAACGTTACGCAAATATGCGTTAAATTGTTCCTTAATTCCCGCTCGATCCATAAAGTTTTACGAAGGCCATTCACAAGGACGTACTGGAGCGTCTCTTGGTGGCTCATCATCAGCATCACGCATTGAAAACCTTGGATCTTGTTTCCTTGAAGAGCCACCTTGGTACATTTTCCACAACATATTTCTTCTTCTAAAAAATTCCTGAAATTTTTAGTAACTTCAAATAAAAGTGAACCAAACTCAATAAACTTGATAGCAACTACTCCTACAAGTGCCTAGAGCCTATATCATGCATCAGAACTACTTTTGACCATATAAATTTGACATGCAAGCTCAAGAACATGGTCACCTAAGAAGCACAAATTTGCAATGAATAAAGCACTAGAACAAAAACTAATTGGACCAATGGAGGAGTCACATACCAAGGAACAATCTCCCCAAGCAGTTTTGTGAGAGGTGCTTTAAGCAAGGAGATCGAAAATGGCAGCAAAATGATCTTGGACTCGGGTATGAACTGGATATTCGTGTTTGTGGGAGGAAGAAGAAGTGTGTGGGTGCAATAGTAAGTGGAGGAGGGCCACCGTGGGCCCACGAGGCAGGGGGCGCGCCCCTGACCCTCGTGGCCAAGTGCTAGCTCCTCTTGTTGTGTTCTCAGTGCCAAATATTCTCTAATATTCCAGAAAAAATCATATTTAAATTTCAGGGCATTTGGAGAACTTTTATTTTCGGGGTATTTTTATATTGCATGGATAATTCAGATAACAGACAGAAAATACTATTTTTATTTTATTTAAAATAAATAACAGAAAGTAAAAGTAGGGTACAGAAGGTTGGCCTTCTAGTTCCATCCATCTCATGCTCATCAAAAGGAATCCACTAACAAGGTTGATCAAGTCTTGTTAACGAACTCATTCCGAATAACATGGAACCGGAGAAATTTCGAATAATCACTATGTTACCTCAACGGGGATATGCACATCCCCAATAACAAGAATATCATATTTCTTCTTGACACTAGGAAGAGGAAATTCAAAACCTCCAAATATAATCGATGGAATTTTTCCAATAGAGTTGATAATATGAACTTGAGGTTGTTTCCTCGAAAAGTGCACCGTATGCTCATTACCATTAACATGAAAAGTGATATTGCCTTTAGTGCAATCAATAACAGCCCCTGCAGTGTTCAGAAAAGGTCTTCCGAGAATAATAGACATACTATCGTCCTCGGGAATATCAAGAATAACAAAGTTTGTTAAAATAGTAACGTTTGCAACCACAATAGGCACATCCTCACAAATACCGACAGGTATAGCAGTTGATTTATCAGCCAATTGCAAAGATATTTCAGTAGGTGTCAACTTATTCAAATCGAGTCTACGATATAAAGAGAGAGGCATAACACTAACACCGGCTCCAAGATCACATAAAGCAGTTTTTACATAGTTTCTTTTAATGGAGCATGGTATAGTTGGTACACCGGGATCTCCTAGTTTCTTAGATATTCCACCTTTAAAAGTATAATTAGCAAGCATGGTGGAAATTTCAGCTTCCGATATCTTTCTTTTATTTGTAACAATATCTTTCATATACTTAGCATAAGGATTCATTTTGAGCATATCAGTTAATCACATACGCAAAAAGATAGATCTAATCATTTCAGCAAAGCGCTCAAAATCCTCATCATCCTTTTTCTTGGATGGTTTGGGAGGAAAAGGCATGGGTTTCCGAACCCAAGGCTCTCTTTCCTTACCATGTTTCCTAGCAACAAAGTCTTTCTTATCATAACGTTGATTCTTTGATTGTGGGTTATCAAGATCAACAACAGGTTCAATTTCTATATCATTATCATTACTAGGTTGAGCATCATCATGAACATTATCATTAACATTATCACCAGTTTCAGGTTCATTACCAGATTGTGTTTCAGCATCAGAGATAGAAATATCATTTGGATTCTCAGGTGGTTGAGCAATAGGTTCACTAGAAGCATGCATAGTCCTATCATTTTTCTTTTTCTTCCTTTTTAGAAGGACTAGGTGCATCTATATTATTTCTCTGAGAATCTTGCTCAATTCTCTTAGGATGGCCTTCAGGATACAAAGGTTCCTGAGTCATTCTACCACCTCTAGTCATAACTCTAACAGTGTTATCATTATTCTTACTATTCAATTCATTGAGCAAATCATTTTGAGCTTTAAGTACTTGTTCTACTTGAGTGGTAACCGTAGAAGCATGTTTACTAATAAGTTTAAGTTCACCTTTGACATTAGCCATATAATTACCCAAGTGTTCAAGCATATCTGAATTGTATTTCAATTGTCTACCAAAATAAGCATTAAAATCTTCTTGCTTAACCATAAATTTATCAAAATCATCTAAGCATGGACTAGCAAACTTGGTAAATGGGATTTCAGCTTTATCATATCTATAGAGAGAATTTACCTTTACTACTTGTGTCGAGTTGTCAAGACCATGAGTTTCTTCAATAGGTAATGGATTAAGATCATATGTTTCTTCAACAGGCGGTAAATTAAGACCGTGTATATCTTCAATAGGAGGTAAATTATTAACATCTTCAGTTTAATACCTTTTTCTTTCATAGATTTCTTTGCCTCTTGCATATCTTCAGGACTGAGAAATAGAACACCTCTCTTCTTCGGAGTTGGTTTAGGAATAGGCTCCGGAGTTGGTTCAGGAACTGGTTCAGGAACTGGTTCAGGAAGTGTCCAATTATTTTCATTTGTCAACATATTATTCAATAGAATTTCAGCTTCATCTGGCATTCTTTCCCTGAAAACAGAACCATCACAACTATCCAGGTAATCTCTGGAGGCATCGGTTAGTCCATTATAAAAAATATCAAGTATTTCATTTTTCTTAAGAGGATGATCAGGCAAAGCATTAAGTAATTGGAGAAGCCTCCCCAAGCTTGTGGGAGACTCTCTTCTTCAATTTGCACAAAATTATATATATCCCTTAACGCAGCTTGTTTCTTATGAGCAGGGAAATATTTAGCAGAGAAGTAATAAATCATATCTTGGGGACTACGCACACAACCAGGATCAAGAGAATTAAACCATATATTAGCATCACCCTTTAATGAGAACGGAAATATTTTAAGGATATAAAAGTAGCGAGTTCTCTCATCTTTAGTGAACAGGGTGGTAATATCATTTAATTTAGTAAGATGTGCCACAACAGTTTCAGATTCATAGCCATGAAAACGATCAGATTCGACCAAAGTAATTATATCAGGACCAACCGAGAATTCATAATCCTTATCAGTAACAAAGATAGGTGAAGTAGCAAAAGCAGGGCCAGGTTTCATCCTAGCCTTTAGAGAATGCTTATTCCATTTAGCTAATAACCTCTTAAGTTCATAACTATCTTTGCAAGCTAAAATAGCTAAAGAAGCTTCTTTATCAAAAACATAACCCTTAGGAATAATGGGCAAGTCTTCATCATCACTTTCATCAATATTACCAGATTCAATGTTTTCATTCTCTCTAACCCTAGCAAGTTGTTCATCAAGAAATTCACCAAGTGGCATAGTAGTATCAAGCATAGAAGTAGTTTCATCATAAGTATCATGCATAGCAGAAGTGGCATGATCAAGAACATGTGACATATCAGAACGAATAGTCGAAGCAGGTTTAGGTGTCGCAAGCTTACTCAAAATAGAAGGTGAATCAAGTGCGGAGTTAGATGGCAGTTCCTTACCTCCCCTCGTAGTTGAGGGATAAATCTTGGTTTTTGGATCTCTCAAGTTCTTCATAATGATAAGCAGATATAAATCCCAAGTGACTCAAAGAATAGAGCTATGCTCCCCGGCAACGGCGCCAGAAAATAGTCTTGATAACCCACAAGTATAGGGAATCGCAACAGTTTTCGAGGGTAGAGTATTCAACCCAAATTTATTGATTCGACACAAGGGGAGCCAAAGAATATTCTCAAGTATTACCAGCTGAGTTGTCAATTCAACCACACCTGGAAACTTAATATCTACAACAAAGTATTTAGTAGCAAAGTAATATGATAGTAGTGGTAACGGTAGCAAAAGGTAACGGTAGCAAAAGTAATGTTTTTGGTATTTTGTAGTGATGATAGCAATAGCAACGGAAAAGTAAATAAGCGAAGAACACTATATGGAAAGCTCGTAGGCAATGGATCGGTGATGGAGAATTATGCCGGATGCGGTTCATCATGTAACAATCATAACATAGGGTGACAAAGAACTAGCTCCAATTCATCAATGTAATATAGGCATGTATTCCGAATATAGTCATACGTGCTTATGGAAAAGAACTTGCATGACATCTTTTGTCCTACCCTCCTGTGGCAGTGGGGTCCTAATGGAAACTAAGGGATATTAAGGCC
Source organism: Triticum monococcum (assembly GCA_034509565.1). NCBI lineage: Eukaryota > Viridiplantae > Streptophyta > Magnoliopsida > Poales > Poaceae > Triticum > Triticum monococcum. The sequence goes on from CM067847.1 coordinate 346,787,096, forward strand.
TCGTTTTAGTAGAGTACCGGAACAAAGCATTAGCACATAGTGAATACATGAACTCCTCAAACTATGGTCATCACCGGTAAGTATCCCAACTATTGTCACTCCGGGGTTAACGGATCATAACACATAATAGGTGACTATAGACTTGCAAGATAGGATCAAGAACTCTCATATATTGATGAAAACATAATAGGTTCAGATCTGAAATCATGGCACTCGGGCCCTAGTGACAAGCATTAAGCATAGCAAAGTTATAGCAACATCAATCTCAGAACATAGTGGATACTAGGGATCAAACCCTAACAAAACTAACTCGATTACATGATACATCTCATCCAACCCATCATCGTCCAGCAAGCCTATGATGGAATTACTAATGCACGGCGGTGAGCATCATGAAATTGATGATGGAGGATGGTTGATGAAGATGATGATGATGGCGACGGATTCCCCTCTCCGGAGCCCCGAACGGACTCCAGATCAGCCCTCCCAAGAGGTTTTAGGGCTTGGCGGCGGCTCCGTATCGTAAAACGCAATGATTTCTTATCCCTGATTTTTTTTCTCTTCGAAACCAAATATATAGAGTTGGAGTTTAGGTCGGAGGATCTCTAGGGGGCCCACGAGGTAGGGGAGCGCACCCCCCAACCCTCGTGGACAGGTGGTGGGCCCCCTGGTCTTCATCTGTTGCAAGGATTTTTTATTATTTCCGAATAGATGTTCCGTGAAGTTTCAGGTCATTCCGAGAACTTTTGTTTCTACACATAAATAACACCATAGCAATTCTGCTGAAAACAGCGTTAGTCCGGGTTAGTTCCATTCAAATCATGCAAGTTAGAGTCCAAAACAAGGTCAAAAGTGTTTGGAAAAGTAGATACGACGGAGACGTATCACCCATGCTCTTGCTCAAGGCTGAACTTTTCAAACCGTAACTTTTCATGAGTCTTTAAAAGCTCTCGATGATTTTCCAAGGTAGTTTCATGAGCTAAATTAAGAGTGTTTAGTTCTTTAGTTAGATGCTCAATCTCCTTCTTATCATCGTCAGTCGTTTTATCTTGATTATCATGATTAATAGCAAGTTCATCATAGGTTTCATCACTAGAATTGTCAACAAGTAAATCATCATCACCTAGCAAATCATCTTCATCACTATTGAAATCAACATACTCGGGGTGTGATACCTTTGGGCCTTTAGCCATGAAGCATCTTCCAATTCCTTCATTTGGTGACTCAAATATGTCGTAGGAGTTGGTTGGCACAAGTGCTAGACCGACAACACCTTCATCTTGAGTATATTCTGAGTCGGGGTGATAACTTCTCTCGGAGTGATTGTCGGAGTCGGAGCCGGATACACATTCACCAACATGAGCTTGATGTCTTTGTTTTGTGTAGCTCCTTGATGATTTCTCCTTCGTTTTCGAATCCTTGCTTCTCCGTGATGTTCTTCGTTCATAACAGTCGTCTCCACTCCTTCTCTCTCTTGGTGGTGATTCTTCAATTCTACTTCTTCTTTTGGGAGAATCTTCTCTCCTTTAGTAGGGAGCCATACACTCATTGGAGTAGTGTCCGGGTCTTCCACAATTGTAGCAATTACGTTCACGACTCAAAGATATTTTGTCATTGTAGGAACTTGACTTGGAACTTCTTTCCTTGCTTCTACTCTTGTAGAACTTGTTGAAGTTCTTCACCATTAGGCTCAATTCTTCATTGAAGGCTTGTTTCTCACTTGATGATGTGGGAGCATCACATGAGGCTTTGTAGGCACCACTTGACTTGTTGTGAAGCTCTTCTTTATCCTTAAGTGACATCTCATGAGCAACAATTCTTCCAATGACTTCCGTTGGCTTGAGATCTTTGTAATTGGGCATCATTTGGATCAATGTGCACATGGTATCATATTTTCCATCCAAGGCTCTTAGGATCCTCTTGATGATGAATCTATCGGTCATCTCTTCACTTCCTAAGCCGGCGATCTCATTTGTGATGAGAGCAAGCCCAGAGTACATTTCAGCGACACCTTCACCATCCTTCATTTTGAACTTGTCAAGTTGACTCTGAAGCACATCCAATTTGGATTCCTTGACGGAGTCGGTACCTTCATGCATATCAATCAAAATATCCCAAATTTCCTTTGCATTCTCAAGACGGCTGATTTTGTTGAATTCTTCAGGGCACAATCCATTGAAGAGAATATCACAAGCTTGAGCATTGTATTGCAGCATCTTCAACTCTTCCATGCTAGCTTCATGGTTCGGTTCTCTCCCATCAAAGAATTCACCTTGCAAGCCAATACACACAATAGCCCAAACAGTGGGGTTATGTCAAGAATATGCATTTTCATCTTATGCTTCCAACTAGCAAAATTAGTACCATCAAAGTAAGGACCTCTACGGTGGTAATTTCCCTCGCTAGACGCCATACTCTCCTAGGTTTTGAAACCAAGGCTATGGTCACCAAAAGCTATGGAAATCAAGGCAAATGGAGACAAAAGCTCTGATACCACTTGTAGGACCGAAAGTATGTCTAGAGGGGGGTGATTAGACTACTTGACCAAATAGAAATCTAGCCTTTTCCTAGTTTTAAGTCTTGGCAGATTTTAGCAACTTAGCACTAGTCAAGTAAACAACCGACACATGCAAGTCTAAGAGTATAGCAGCGGAATGTAAAACATTGCACATGAAGGTAAACGGAGGAGTTTGGAGGGAGCAAACGCAATGTAGACACGGAGATGTTTGGCGTGGTTCCGATAGATGGTGCTATCGTACATCCACGTTGATGGATACTTCAACCTACGAAGGGTAACGGTTGCGCGAGTCCACAGAAGGCTCCACCCATGAAGGGTCCACGAAGAAGCAACCTTGTCTATCCCACCATGGCCATCGCCCACGAAGGACTTTCCTCACTAGGGTAGATCTTCATGAAGTAGGCAATCTCCTTGCCCGTACAAACTTCTTGGTTCAAGTCCACAATCTTGACGGAGGCTCCGAAGTGACACCTAACCAATCTAGGAGACACCACTCTCCAAAAGGTAATAGACGGTGTGTTGATGATGAACTCCTTGCTCTTGTGCTTCAAATGATAGTATCCCTAACACTCAACTCCCTCTCACTGATTTGGACTTGGTGGAAAGATGATTTGAGTGGAAAACAACTTGGAGAAGGCTAGATATCAAGATTCATATGGTTGGAATGGAATATCTTGACCTCAACACATGAGTAGGTGGTTCTCTCTCAGAAAATGTATGATGGAAGTGTAGGCATGTTCTGATGGCTCTCTCCATGAATGAATAGTGGGTGGAGGGGTATATATAACCTCCACACAAAACCTAACCATTACACACAAATCACCAAACTCGGTGGGACCGAATAATGATACTCGGTTGGACCGATTTAGTTCAAAATGTGAACGTTAGGATTTTTGGTGGGACCGACATCTCAACTCAGTGATACCAATTTCATTAGGGTTAGGGCATAATGTAATCTTGGTGTGACCAATTACACAAACTCGGTACCGATTTTGGTAATAAGCTAACTAGAGAGTTGGTCAGGCAAACTCAGTGGGACTGATTCGCTCACCTCGGTTGGACCGAAATGTTACGAAGGGGAAACAGGGAGTTTGCATTGCGAACTTGGTGGGACTGATCGCTCATTTTTGTTGGACCTAAATGTTACGATGGGAAACAGAGAGTTTACAATCCCATCTCGGTGAGATCGAGATCCCTATCGATGAGACCGAAAAGACTAGGGTTTTGTGGCAGTGGCTATGTCAACTGAAGTCGGTGGCGCCGGATAGAAGGATTCGGTGGGGCCGAGTTTGACTTTTGGTTTGGGACATATGTGGATATGAGAAAGTGGTTGAGCGTTTTGGAGCATATCACTAATCATTTTGAGCAAGTAACCCATTAAGCAACACCTCATCCCCTTTTAATAGTATTGGCTTTTCCTATGGACTCAATGTGATCTTGGATCACTCAAAGGTAAAATGTAGAGTCTTGAGCTTTAGAGCTTGAGCCAATCTTTTGTTCTTAGCATTTTGAGGGGTCCACATTTCTAATCCATGCCATGCCAATCATTGAGCTTTCCTGAAATATTTGTCTTGAAATAGTATTAGCTCAATGAGTTATATGTTGATAGGAATCACCAAAACCACCCAGGGATAGCTGCACTTTCAAAAGATTATCCCTACAAAATTATATAGTCTGGCTATGCTCCATCTTCATCACACAAAATATTCAATGCATGCACAACCCCGATGACAATCCAAGCAATTGTTTCATACTTTTGATGTTCTCAAACTTTTTCAACTTTCATGCAATACATGAGCGTGAGACATGGACATAGCAGTATAGGTGGAATAGAAGGTGGTTGTGGAGAAGACAAAAAGAGGGAGATAGTCTCACATCAACTAGGCATATCAACGAGCTCTAGAGATGGCCATCAATAGATATCAATGTGAGTGAGTAGGGATTTCCATGCAACGAACGCACTTGAGCTATAAGTTTATGAAAGCTCAAAAAGAAAACTAAGTGGGTGTGCATCCAACTTGCTTACTCATGAAGACCTAGAGCAATTCAAGGAAGCCCATTGTTGGAATATACCAGCCAAGTTCTGTAATGAAAAATTCCCACTAGTACAAGAAAGTGACAACATAGAAGACTCTATATCATGAAGATCATTGTGCTACTATGAAGCACAAGTGTGGTAAAAGGATAGTAACATTGTCCCTTCTCTCTTTTTCTCTCTATTTTTCTTTCTTCTTTTTTCTCTTTTTTGGGCCTTCTCTTTTTGGCCTTTTCTATCCTTTTTTATTTCCTCACATGGGACAATGCTCAAATAATGAAGATCATCACTTTTATTTACTTACAACTCGATACTAGAACAAAATATGACTCTATATGAATGTAACACCCTCGATGCGGCTATATCTTCCACGCGTCGGAGCACGACTTAGAGGCATAACCGCATTGAACACAATGTCGCAAGAGAGATAATCTTCACACAACCCATGTAATACATAAGGGAAAAAGATACATAGTTGGCTTACAATCGCCACATCACACAATTACATGAATAAAGCATTACATCATCTAGATACACACAAGGTCCGACTACGGAACCAAAATAAAAGAAGACTACCCCAAATGCTACACAGATCCCCGATCGTCCCAACTGGGCTCCACTATTGATCGACTAAATGAAACAACACAAAGTACAAGATCTTCATTGAGCTCCTCCTTGAGCTCGGTTGCGTCACCTGCACGATATCATCGGCACCTGCAAACTGGTTTTGGAAGTATCTGTGAGTCACGGGGACTCAGCAATCTTACACCCTCGCGATCAAGACTATTTAAGCTTATAGGTAGGAAAAGGTATGAGGTGGAGCTGCAGCAAGCAACTAGCATATTTGGTGGCTAACATACGCAAATGAGAGCGAGAAGAGAAGGCAAGGCACGGTCGAGAAACTATGATCAAGAAGTGATCCAAGACTACTTACGTCAAGCATAACTCCAACACCGTGTTCACTTCCCGGACCCCGCCGAGAAGAGACCATCACGGTTACACACGCGGTTGATGCATTTTAATTAAGTTAAGTTTCAGGTTTTATACAACTGGACATTAACAAATTCCCATCTGCCCATAACCGCGGGCACGGCTTTCGAAAGACCATATCCCTGCAGGGGTGTCCCAACTTAGCCCATCACAAGCTCTCACGGTCAATGAAGGATATTCCTTCTCCCAAGACAATTCGATCAGACTCGGCATCCCGGTTACAAGACATCCTCGACAATGGTAAAACAAGTCTAGCAAGACCACCCGATGCACCGACATCCTGATAGGAGCTGCACATATCTCGTTCTCAGGGCAACACCGGATAAGCAATCCGTACAACTAAAACCAGCCCTCGAGTTTCCCCGAGGTGGCACTGCAAAGGGCTCTAGTTTGCACCAACACTTAGACAAGCACTGGCCCGGGGGGTTAAAATAAAGATGACCCTCGGGATGCGCGACTCCCAAGGGAAAAAGGCTAGGTGGCGAATGGTAAAACCAAGGTTGGGCCTTGCTGGAGGAGTTTTATTTAAAGCAAACTGTCAAGGGGTTCCCATTATAACCCAACCGTGTAAGGAACGCAAAATCCGGGAACATAATACCGATATGACGGAAACTAGGGCGGCAAGAGTGGAACAAAACACCAGGCATAAGGCCGAGCCTTCCACCCTTTACCAAGTATATAGATGCATTAATATAAATAAGAGATATTGTGATATGCCAACAAATATCCATGTTCCAACATGGAACAAACTCCAATCTTCACCTGCAACTAACAACGCTATAAGAGGGGCTCAGCAAACTGGTAACATAGACAAACAACGGTTTGCTATGACAAGGTGGGTTAGAGGCTTGGCTTAACAACATGGGAGGCATGATATAGCAAGTGGTGGGTATCGCAGCATAGGCATAGCAAAAGAGCGAGCATCTAGCAAGCAAAGATAGAAGTGATTTCGAGGGTATGGTCATCTTGCCTGAAATCCCGCAAGGAAGAAGAACGAGTCCATGAGGAAGACAAACAGACGAAGTCGAATGGATCCTCACAAACGCAACGTTACTGGATTACCGAGAAGTACACCGGAAAGAAAGCAAACAACATAGTAAACAACCACCACATAAACATGGCATGATGCACAACCAAGTATGATTAACATGGCAAGGGGTGAAGCCAATGAAAACTTCCTATCTAGGCAAGTATAAATGAGGCCGGAACAACAAACAACAAGTCCGGAAAAACCTCATATGCATATATTAGGTTTGGTACTGTTCTGCCCTAAACACAATTTTGGAGTTATTAAACATGCAAAACAAGTACACCATGTTAAACTAGGCATTTTTCCACCCCATTTACATATAAAGATTATTTAAATCCGAGCTACAGTTATTTAGTTATGAAATAAAACATTTTAACATGGCATAGGAGCAAATTTAATCAAACAGCATTTTAAACTTTTCAAACATATATGGAAGTTGGATATTATGAATCTAGACAAAATTCTAATCAAGTTTCATATTAAGTTTGTTTTAAACCGATGCACGGTTTGTGACTTATTATATGCATGTTGTCTAGGGACTTATGTGTAAAACAATAGTTTTCTGGATAAAAGAGAAAATCGCAGCGCAGGGAAAAAATAGAAACGGGCCGAATCTGGGCAGCCCAACAGCAGGACAAAAAAAGAGGGGCATCGGCGGGGTGGCCTCACCATGGGCTCGGCCCGGTTCGGTGGGAAGAGGGAGGCTGACAGGAGGGTGCGCAGCTGGGCCTCACGCTGGGCCTGGGTGCGATCTGTCGCCGGTGCTCCAGACAAACAGGGAGGTGGGTCAATGCAGGGGCGCTTGTCCCCTTCCCTAGTTCGAACAAAGTAGAGGACGCGGGGGAACAGCGGCAAGGCAGCAGCGGGGGGCGGCGTCTGGCGCGATGCAGGCGAACTTGGCGCAACTCCGGCGAGCTAAGGACTCTGGCGGGACGGCAGGGATGGAGCGGACGAACGGATCCAGCCCTATGGAGCCGATTTGACCAGAGGCGGGGAGAGGGGTGGAACGAGGCGAAGATGGGCTTCCGGTCCAGGTAGTCATGCAGGGAGGCGCTCCGGTGAGGAAGGGGGCGACCGGAGGTCGGGGATGGATTAGACCCTCCATTCCCAGTCAGATCCAGCGAGGACTTGAGGTCCAGGAGCCATGGCATCTTCGGGAGCTCCTAAGGTCATCCATGGCAGAGAGGGAGAGAGGTTAGGGAGGAAGAAAGTACGGCAGGGCGAGAGAGAGGAGTACAGAGAGGATCGGAGGGACCTGGTCGGGGAGGCACGGGAGGATGCAGGGGGTGCCTGGCGCTGCAGGATCGGGACTCCCCTGCTCGAGCTCCTCGGGCGCGTGCTCGCGCACGGGAGCGAGAGGAGGCTGGGCCTCGGGTGTCGGGCAGTGGAGGCTGAGGATTGGGCGTCGACGGAAAAGAAGGAAAGTGGTCGGGGAGATTGGATCGGGAGGAGATCCTGAGGAGAAGCGAGAGAGTGGCGGCGGTGGATGTAGGAATGGATGGGACATGGGCCTAAAAACTAGGGTTAGACCGAATATATAACCAGGTGAAATAGGTTAGGGGCTATCTGGAGCCTCCGTTCAAAATCGAACGGTCAAGACAATAAATAGGTAGGGAGCCCAATAAACAAAATGGAGATGTTTTGTAGATGTTCGGGGATGATCCGGACACAACGGTAGCGACAGCCCGAGTCAGGTCCGGGACAGCTTTCGGACGCGCGCGAGGGGTTCGATGGACTGTGCAGGGAGGGTTTCAGGGCCTGGCGGTTGATAGCGAATTGTGCAGAAAGCTTTGGGCTGAGAGAAGAGAAGAGAGAGAGAGACCGACGACTGTTTCCGGACACCGAAAATGTCCGACGAAAAGACCGGCTATAATGCCGCTATAGTTATCCGTTGGGGCGTCAAACGGACTCCGAATGCGATGAAACTTGGCAGGCGGCCTACCTACACTATAATTATACCGCACGCCAACTTTCAACCAATTCCGAGAACATTTTCCGGCCACTTATAAAATAATATTTCAGACATGCCGCGGGCGCGTGCAAGTGTGGTTGGACTCAGAACGGACAAAGGACGGAACTGGGGGAACCCGGACAGATGCAGGTTTTGAAAACGTGATGATGCGATGCACATGATGACATGACAAGATACAACAAGCAAGCGAATGACATGGCAACATGGCGAATAACTGGAAGACACCTGGCGCGACGGTCTCAGGGCGTCACAACACTCCACCACTACGAGAGGATCTCGACCCGAGATCCTAGGGTTGGCACTGGAGGGAAAAGGAAGAGGAAGAGAAGAGGTAAACCAAATTTCTTCTTTGACAATTGAGTGAAACCAAAGAACCTTGCGAGGTTGAACAAATTCGAGAAAAGAATACAATGAAGGTGAACAAAGTTGAAACCTCCGTTAGAGAAGAGGAACAAGGAACCTTACTAGACCCTTGTAGGTTGAAAGACATAAGAAAAGTGTTACGATGGACAATAGGTACATGCAAGCACTCTGATTGAAACGAGATGTATAGGGATGATAAGGATCAATTATGACAACACTCCGGTTGGACATGGAAGGTAAAGAATATAAACTTTGCGAAACGAAAGCACTTGGATGAGACTCCGGTTAGAAGAGGAATGATAAAAATGACACTCCGGTTAAAACAAGATAGAGAAGGAAAAAGAATGATATAATTTGGGCAGCATTCCGACTGAAAAGAAAAGGAATTGAATAAGAACTTGACAAGATGAGAGTATGCTTGATGAAATCAACAACACACTGTCTTCGGAACTATTGAAAGAATGGCACAAGGGGTAAGAAAGATCTCAGACAGCACTCCGGTTGAGAAGGGAGTCAAAATTTGATAAGATGAAAGAGCTCGAATGAAAACACGACACTCCGGTTGGATGGATAAGCAAAATAAAGAACATGAACTTCACAATACGAGATGATGAGTGAAGAGAGCATCATCACAATGCCTCCGGAAGAAATATAAGAATGGAACCCAAAGAACAGAGGAGAAGACGACAAGTTCTGCCTGAAATGAATTTGGGAGAGCATCCTTAAAAGGAAGGATTGAACGGAGTTGTTGGGAAGTCAACAACAAAAAGAACAGGCTTGTTGAGGGCTTATGGAAAATATCTCAAGAACTTGAGGTGAAAACCTGCCATAAATGGAAACAAGATTGGATTGATATGAACAAGGAGACAAGAAACTTATTTCACCGGGAGGATAACTGAAGTACTTGGGTCATTTATAAGCACCATAAATAGCAACAATCCTTAGGGAAAGCTTTAGGTGAAATATAACCCAAGATAACTCCAACAAAGCGATTGATGGATTGAGAAGAGCTCATGCTCGAAGAAATTGGTGGGTTTAACTATCTCATTCTTGACAATTGTTGTATCATGAAACACGAACTCAAATTGTCAAGAGTGACATAATACCACCTCCGATGATACAGTAGAAAGAATTGCACTCCGGATTGCAAGATAAAGAATGATTGAGCTCCTTTGAAAAGAATCTCAATGAACACTTCAAAAAGGAATTAAATCTTAGATGAACCATCCTGTAGAACCTCCATGAAGAACTCCGGTAACAAAAGAATGATCAATCGAAATGAAAGAGAAATTGAAAAACACACGGCGAAGACTTGCAATGAATAGATGGATTTACTCGATGAACCTCCGGAAAGCAAGAATTGAATTTACTCGAAGAAACAAGAATAAGAATTACATTATGCTTATCCTTCACCAATTTAGATTGATGACAAGCAACGGATCGCATATGACTTATTCTCGTAGAAAGGATTTAGGTAGATATAGCGCCAACTTGAGAAAGTCTTCAACGAACCACCGGTAGGATTGTGACAACGGATAAATTAATACCATAGAAACGGAAGAGAATCGTGAGCAAACCACAGTAAGAATTGAAAATGAACGCAGAAAAGATAAAGAAACAACAGAAAAAAAATAGAGAACGAATGAAGATACTTGACATAATTTAGATATATGAGAACGAAGAGATCACGAGCTGATTAGAGATCACTTGAACGATGCATCGGTAGGATTTGGAGTACAAGAGCTGAAAGCTGGAATGATTAATTCTTCTGAAGTGATGGCCTTCGGAGGAAAGAAATGAAAACAACTCATGAAATGCTCCGGATAGGTGAAAAGAATTCTCACAATCGAAAACAATTATGAGAGGATGACAACGAGCTAGAATCACGAATCTTGAAGAGAATGGGGCAGAATGAGGAGAAAATCTTCTTCGATCTTCAAAATCTGAGAATGACGATGAGAAACACCACCAATAATTGTAGAGGCACTCCGGAATTAGAATTGGAAAGGTTGAACCAACGATGAAAAGAATTTGGAAGATCTTGGAGAAATACATATGGCTGATGATAACTCATTCTTACGTCAGACTTTGAAAAGAATTTGAGAAATACTCCGGGAGAAATAAGAAGAGTCAGGTAAGATCCTGGAAAAAGACCAGTGGGTTGGGGCCCACTCAAAAGAAACACCGTAGAATGATTACTTGAGAAGGAGAATGCACCGGTTGAATTAAAAAGGCTTGAATGAGATAACAACCTTGAAAGAGCTTGAACGAAAGCAGAGTGGGAACACGAATCTTCTGAGATATCTTCGACACTCCGGAACAAATGAATAGTGAGGAGTGGATGATTACGAGGTGCACCGGTATGATAAAACATTTGACACGAGGAAAGGGATATGATCAACAAAGCTTGAATTGGTTCCACCTGAGAAGAAAGAGAATGAAAAATGATGAACTTGAGGTTCCGTTAGGATCTTCATAAGAATCACCGGGTAAGGACATTGACGGAAAAGAATGGAGAGACTTCATAACCATAACATAGATACTTGATAAAGAAATCTTAGTCCTTGAAGAAAAAGGGTGGGCGGGTGGGAAAAATAAAAGCAACTTGGAGACGGATGAAACAGACACCATTGAGAAGAACTGATACTTGATCTTGCGGATGTTGAAAAGATCGGATCCACTTGAAGAGAAACACGCCGGTTAAAAAGGATTGGCATGACAATCTCGATTATCATGAAGGATTGGTATTCGCATCGGAGTATGAGAACAACATTTGGGGAAGGTATGGAATCAACACTTGACATCGAAGCAACTCGAATACCACAACTCAAAACAAAACAAAGGATTGGCTTGCAAAATAAGCCGGAACAAACATATGATAGAGATTTCGTCCGAAGTTTTTGTGGTGGGGCCTACACGGGCTCGATCGTACAGCACCATCATGTACAAGGCAGTGCACATGACATACGAAGCGTCCCCGAGTCGGCATAGCCAAGGACTCTTTAAGACACAACGAGACCACTGTAAAACCAAACATGGATAGGCGGACCACTAGACGTCGAACCCCAATTTCATATCATACATCTATCGGAAAGATATCCTAAGATCTACTTGAATTCCCACTTATAAACTCCCGAACCTTTCCGGTTATGCAATCAGGTGTTGGGGATACAGGGGAACCATAATATCTCACCCAAAACTAGGAAATCCTACATCCAGCTGTATCCATCCTTCAACACATAACAAAGAAACCTTCAGAAATCGTTTACCTCAACCTTCGAAAAGCATCCTTTATACAAGTTATGGCAATACTCCCGAACTCCCGCCCCAGAACTGGGTGGCGTCGAGGTTATCTCACCAACAACTACATAAAAGAGATTTTCGATGTCGGCGAACTCAGGTATTCCAGAATCTCAACGATAAAATTGTGACAACAACACCTCGGAGCTCAACTCCCTGGGACACTGCCACAACCCCTAAATGTCAGGAGGCACCAAGAACAATGTTCTCGTCACAAAACCATCGGAACGATTCCAAGATACCCGTGTGATCCTAAAAAAATTTAGAGAAATTTGAGAAGAGAAGAGTCAAAACTCTACGTCGGGATGCCTCACCAAAGCGACGAAGGGACTGAGGAGTAAACAGAATTCCTAACTCTCCGATATATATATATATATAATCCTAAATGACTCAAAACATTTTTCTAGACTCAACAACGCCAGCGATTCGATCAAGCAGGGGGCTCCTAAAGTCGGGGAAGGCTCTGATTACCAACTTGTAACACCCTCGATGCGGCTATATCTCCCACGTGTCGGAGCACGACTTAGAGGCATAACCGCATTGAAGGCAATGTCGCAAGAGAGGTAATCTTCACACAACCCATGTAATACATAAGGGAAAAAGATACATAGTTGGCTTACAATCGCCACTTCACACAATTACATGAATAAAGCATTACATCATCCAGATACACACAAGGTCCGACTATGGAACCAAAATAAAGGAAGACTACCCCAAATGCTACACAAATCCCCGATCGTCCCAAATGGGCTCCACTACTGATCGACTGAAACGAAACAACACAAAGGACAAGATCTTCATCGAGCTCCTCCTTGAGCTCGGTTGCGTCACCTGCACGATATCATCGGGACCTGCAAACTGGTTTTGGAAGTATCTGTGAGTCACGGGGACTCAGCAATCTTACACCCTCGAGATCAATACTATTTAAGCTTATAGGTAGGGAAAAGGTATGAGGTGGAGCTGCAGCAAGCGACTAGCATATTTGGTGGCTAACATACGCAAATGAGAGGGAGAAGAGAAGGCAAGGCACGGTCAAGAAACTATGATCAAGAAGTGATCCAAGACTACTTACGTCAAGCATAACTCCAACACCGTGTTCACTTCCCGGACTCCGCCGAGAAGAGACCATCACAGTTACACACGCGGTTGATGCATTTTAATTAAGTTAAGTTTCAGGTTTTATACAACCGAACATTAACAAATTCCCATCTGCCCATAACCGCAGGAACGGCTTTCAAAAGACCATATCCCTGCAGGGGTGTGCCAACTTAGCCCGTCACAAGCTCTCGCGGTCAACGAAGGATAGACAATCAGATCAGACTCGGCATCCCGGTTACAAGACATCCTTGACAATGGTAAAACAAGTCCAGCAAGACCACCCAATGCGCCGACATCCCGATAGGAGCTGCACATATCTCGTTCTCAGGGCAACACCGGATAAGCAATCCGTACAACTAAAACCAGCCCTCGAGTTTCCCCGAGGTGGCGCTGCAAGGGGCTCTAGTTTGGACCAACACTTAGACAAGCACTGGCCCGGGGGGTTAAAATAAAGATGACCCTCGGGATGCGCGACTCCTAAGGGAAAAAGGCTAGGTGGCGAATCGTAAAACCAAGGTTGGGCCTTGGTGGAGGAGTTTTATTCAAAGCGAACTATCAAGGGGTTCCCATTATAACCCAACCGTGTAAGGAACGCAAAATCCGGGAACATAATACCGATATGGCAGAAACTAGGGCGGCAAGAGTGGAACAAAACACCAGGCATAAGGCCGAACCTTCCACCCTTTACCAAGTATATAGATGCATTAATATAAATAAGAGATATTGTGATATGCCAACAAATATCCATGTTCCAACATGGAACAAACTCCAATCTTCACCTGCAACTAACAACGCTATAAGAGGGGCTGAGCAAAGCGGTAACATAGCCAAACACCGGTTTGCTAGGACAAGGTGGGTTAGAGGCTTGGCTTAACAACATGGGAGGCATGATATAGCAAGTGGTGGGTATCGCAACATAGGCATAGCAAAAGAGCGAGCATCTAGCAAGCAAAGATAGAAGTGATTTCGAGGGTATGGTCATCTTGCCTGAAATCCTGCAAGGAAGAAGAACGAGTCCATGAGGAAGACAAACAGACGAAGTCGAACGGATCCTCACAAACGCAACGTTACTGGATTGCCGAGAAGTACACCGGAAAGAAAGCAAACAACATAGTAAACAACCACCACATAAACATAGCATGATGCACAACCAAGTATGATGCATGTCCATTTTAATGAAACATGGCATGGCAAAATGCACAAAACAATCCTACAAATTAAGTGGAGCTCAATATGCAACGAGTTGCATATTGACGGAACACCACATCAATTATTTAGTTCACTCTCGGTTAGGTACTCAACAAATTTAAATGTTGATTAACATGGCAAGGGATGAAGCAAATGAAAACCACCTATCTAGGCAAGTATAAATGAGGCCGGAACAACAAACAACAAGTCCGGAAAACCTCATATGCATATATTAGGTTTGGTACTATTCTGCCCTAAACACAATTTTAGAGTTATTAAACATGCAAAACAAGTACACCATGTTAAACTAGGCATTTTTCCACCCCATTTACATATAAAGATTATTTCAATCCGAGCTACGGTTATTTAGTTATGAAATAAAACATTTTAACATGGCATAGGAGCAAATTTAATCAAACAGCATTTTAAACTTTTCAAACATAGATGGAAGTTGGATATTATGAATCTAGACAAAATTCTAATCAAGTTCCATATTAAGTTTGTTTTATACCGATGCACGGTTTGTGAGTTATTATATGCATGTTGTCTAGGGACTTTTCTGTAAAACAGCTGTTTTCTGGATAAAAGAGAAAATCGCAGCGCAGGGAAAAAATAGAAACAGGCCGAATCTGGGCAGCCCAACGGCAGGAAAAAAAAGAGGGGCGTCGGCGGGGTCGCCTCACCATGGGCTCGGCCCTGTTCGGTGGGAAGAGGGAGGCCGACAGGGGGGTGCGCAGCTGGGCCTCGCGCTGGGCCTGGGTGCGATTTGTCGCTGGCGCTCTAGACGAACAAGGAGGCGGGTCAACGCAGGGGCGCTCGTCCCCTTCCCTAGTTCGAACGAAGCAAAGGACGCGGGGGAACGGCGGCAAGGCAGCAGCGGGGGGCGGCATCTGGCGCGATGCAGGCGAACTTGGCGCAACTCCGGCGAGCTGAGGACTCCGGGGGGATGGCAGGGATGGAGCGGACGAACGGATCCAGCCCGACGGAGCCGATTTGACCAAAGGCGAGGAGAGGGGTGGAACGAGGCGAAGATGGGCTTCCGGTCCTGGCAGTCATGGCGGGGAGGCGCTCCGGCGAGGTAGGGGACGACCGAAGGTCGGGGATGGAGTAGACCCTCCATTCCCAGTCAGATCCGGCGAGGACTTGAGGTCCAGGAGCCATGGCATCTTCGGGAGCTCCTGAGGTCATCCATGGCAGAGAGGGAGAGTGGTTAGGGAGGAAGAAAATACGGCAGGGCGAGAGAGAGGAGTACAGAGAGGATCGGAGGGACCTGGTTGGGGAGGCACGGGAGGATGCAGGGGGTGCCTGGCGCTGTAGGATCGGGACTCCCCTGCTCGAGCTCCTCGGGCGCGTGCTCGCGCACGGGAGCGAGAGGAGGTTGGGCCTCGGGTGTCGGGCAGTGGAGGCTGAGGATTGGGCGTCGACGGAAAACAAGGAAAGTGGTCGAGGAGATTGGATCGGGAGGAGATCCCGAGGAGAAGCGAGAGAGTGGTGGTGGCGGCTGCAGGAATGGATGGGACATGGGCCTAAAAACTAGGGTTAGACCGAATATATAACCAGGTGAAATAGGTTAGGGGCTATTTGGAGCCTCCGATCAAAATCAAACGGTCAAGATAATAAATAGGTAGGGAGCCCAATAAACAAAACGGAGATGTTTTGTAGATGTTCGGGGATGATCCGGACACAACGGTAGCGACAGCCCGAGTCGGGTCCGGGAAAGCTTTCGGACGCGCGCGAGGGGTTCGATGCACTATGTAGGGAGGGTTTCGGGGCCTGGCGGTTGATAGCGGACTGTGCAGAACGCTTTGGGCTGAGAGAAGAGAAGAGAGAGAGACCCGGCGACTGTTTCCGGAGACCGAAAACGTCCGACGAAAACAACCGGCTATAATGCCAATATAATTATCCGTTGGGGCGTCAAATGGACTCCGAATGCGATGAAACTTGGTAGGCGGCCTACCTACACTATAAGAATACCGCACACCAACTTTCAACCCATTCCGAGAACATTTTCCGGCCACTTATAAAATAATATTTCGGACATACCGCGGGCGTGTGCAAGTGTGGTTGGACTCAGAACGGACAACGGGCGGAACTGGGGGAACCCGGACGGATGCAGGTTTTGAAAACATGATGATGCAATGCACATGATGACATGACAAGATGCAGCATGCAAGCGAATGACATGGCAACGTGGCGAATATCTGGAAGACACCTGGCGCAACGGTCTCGGGGCGTCACAATGAATGCCTCCGGCGGTGTACCGGGATGTGCACTGACTCAAGAACGACATATATAAAAAAGGATGAAAGGTGGCTTTGCCACAAATACGATGTCAACTACATGATCATGCAAAGCAATATGACAATGATGGAGCGTGTCATAATAAATGGAACGGTGGCAAGTTGCATGGCAATATATCTCGGAATGGCTATGGAAATGCCAAAATAGGTAGGTATGGTGGCTGTTTTGAGGAAGGTATATGGTGGGTGTATGGCACCGGCGAAAGTTGCGCGGTACTAGAGAGGCTAGAAAAGGTGGAAAGGTGAGAGTGCGTATGATCCATCGACTCAACATTAGTCATAAAGAACTCATATACTTATTGCAAAAGTCTGTTAGTTATCAAAACGAAGTACTACGCGCGTGATCCTAGGGGGATAGATTGGTAGGAAAAGACCATCACTTGTCCCCAACCGCCACTCATGAGGAAGATAATAAAAAAATATCTCATGCTCCAACTTCGTTACATAACGGTTCAGCATACATGCATGCTACGGGACTCACAAACCTTAACATAAGTATTTCTCAATTTCACGACTACTCACTAGCGTGACTCTAATATCACCATCTTCATATCTCAAAACAATCATAAGGAATCAAACTTCTCATAGTATTCAACGCACTTTATACGAAAGTTTTTATTATATCCCTCTTGGATGCCTATCATATTAGGACTAAATTTATAACAAAGCAAATTACCATGCTATTTAAAGACTATCAAAATAATATAAGTGAAGCATGATAGTTCATTAATTTCTATAAAATAAAACCACCATCATGCTCTAAAAAGATATAAGTGAAGCACTAGAGCAAAATTGCCTAGCTCAAAAGATATAAGTGAAGCACATAGAGTATTCTAATAAATCATGATGCATGCGTGTCTCTCTCAAAAGGTGTGTACACAAAGATGATTGTGGCAAACTAAAAAGAAAAGATTCAAATCATACAAGACGCTCCAAGCAAAACATATATCATATGGTGAATAAAAATATAGCCTCAAGTAAAGTTACCGATAGACGAAGACGAAAGAGGGGATGCCATCCGGGGCATCCCCAAGCATAGGCTCTTGGTTGTCCTTGGATATTAGCTTGGACTGCCTTGGGCATCCCCAAGCTTAGGCTCTTGCCACTCCTTATTCCATAGTCCATCAAATCCTTACCCAAAACTTGAAAACTTCATAATACAAAATTCAACAGAAAATCTCATAAGCTCTGTTAGTATAAGAAAATAAATCACCACTTTTGGTATTGTTGTGAACTCATTCTTTATTTATATTGGTGTAATATCTACTGTATTCCAGATTTTCCATGGTTCATACCCCGATACTACCCATAGATTCATCAAAATAAGCAAACAACACAAAGGAAACAGAATCTATCAAAAACAAAATAGTTTGTAGTAATCTGTAACTATTGAATACTTCTGTAAGTCCAAAAGTTCTGAAACATTAGGAGGACCTACGAAATTTGTTTATTAATGTTATGTAAAAAGAATCAACCTAAAAGCACACTTCGGTAAAAAATGAAAATTATTTTCCTGGGCACAAAAGTTTTTGTTTTTTAGCAAGATCAAATCAATTATCACCGTAAGCAACCCCAGAGGTCTTACTTGGCACAAACACTAATTAGAACACAAAAAACACATCTAACTAGAGTCTAGATGAATTATTTATTCAAAAACAGAGAGGAAATATATTGGGTACAAGCGCTTTTCTTTTAAAGCCTTTTAGCTAGGCATTGATAATTTTAATGATGCTCACATGAAAGATAGCAATTGAAACACAAAGAGAGCATGATAAAACATGTGACAAACAAGTTTAAGTCTAAAATGCTTCCTATGCATATGGAATTTCATAAGCAAACAAATTATCAAGACAAGCAAAAAACTAACATATGCAAGGAAGAATAAAGAAACAATAGCAATCTCAACATAACGATAGGTAATTTTGTAACATAAAAATTTCTACAACCATATTTTTCTCTCTCATAATAATTACATGTGGGATCATAATCAAATTCAACAATATAACTATGACATAAAATATTCTCAACATAATCCACATGCATGCAAAGTTGACACTCTTCCGAAATAGTGGGACTATCATAAAATAAAGTCATGACCTCTCCAAACCCACTTTTATCAAAAACTTCATAAGATCGAACATTATCCAAATATGTGGGATCTAAAGTTGACACTCTTCCAAACCCACTTTCAATATTATTGCAAACATTCTTATCAATCTCATATTCATCATGGAACTTAAATAAATTTTCAAGATCATAAGAAGAATCACCCCAATTATGATCATTGCAACAAGTAGTAGACATAGCAAAATGAGCATCCCCAAGCTTAGGGTTTTGCATATCATTAAGACAATAGACTTTAATAGAATTTATAATAATATCATTGCAATCATGCTTTTCATTCAAGGAGCTATCGTGAATCCCTTCATAAATTTCTTGTTTCAACACTTCATCACAATTTTCAGATTCATGAATTTCAAGCAAAACCTCATAAAGATAATCTAGTGCACTCAACTCACTAGCAATTGGTTCATCATAATTGGATCACTTTAAAAGATTATCAAGTGGATGAGGATCCATAAGCTATTTGCCTATGATTTTAAATAAACACACAACTGTACCGAGCAAACGAGCAAACAAACCAAGTAAGGCATAAGGGAAAACGAAAAGACGAACGGAAGAAGGGCGAAGAAAAGGGCAACTCTTTTGGAAAATCGTTTTAGAAGTGGGGGAGAGGAAAACGAGAGGCAAATGGCGAATAATGTAATGCAAGAGATGAGAGTTTATGATGGGTACTTGGTATGTCTTGACTTGGCGTAGATATCCGTAGCAACGGCGCTAGAAATTCTTCCTACTACTTCTTGAGCTTGCGTTGGTTTTTCCCTTGAAGAGGAAAGGGTGATGCAGCAAAGTAGAGATAAGTATTTACCTCAGTTTGAGAACCAAGGTATCAATCCAGTAGGAGACAATGCAGGAATCATCGAATACCTACACAAACAATCAAACAACTTGCACCCAACGTAATAAAGGGGTTGTCAATCCCTTTCACAGTTACTTGAAAAAGTGAGATCTGATAGAGATAGATAAACGATAAAGTAAATATTTTTGGTATTTCTGGTTTATAGAATGGAAAGTTAAAGATTGCAAAATAGTAGATCAGAAACTTATATGATGGAAAATAGATCTGGGGGCCATAGGTTTCACTAGAGACTTCTCTTAAGATAGCAAATAATACGGTGGGTGAACAAATTACTACCGAGCAATTGATAGAAAAGCGCAAAGTTATGACGATATCTAAGGCAATGATCATGAATATAGGCATCACGTTAGTGTCAAGTAGACCGAAACGATTCTGCATCTACTACTATTACTCCACACATCAACCGCTATCCAACATGCATCTAGAGTATTAAGTTCATAAAGAACGGAGTAATGCATTAAGTAAGATGACATAATGTAGAGGAATTAACTCAGGCAATATGATGAAAACCCATCTTTTTATCCTCGATGGCAACAATACAATACATGCCTTGCTGCCCCTACTGTCACTTGGAAAGGACACCGCAAGATTGAACCCAAAGCTAAGCATTTCTCCCATTGCAAGAAAAAACAATCTAGTTGGCCAAACCAAACTGATAGTTCGAGGAGAATTACAAAGATATCAAATCATGCATAAAAGTGTTCAGAGAAGATTCAAATAATATTCATAGATAAGCTGATCATAAATCCACAATTCATCGGATCTCGGCAAACACACCGCAAAAAGTATTACATCGAATAGATCTCCAAGAACTTCAAGGAGAACATGGTATTGAGAATCAAAGAGAGAGAAGAAGCCATCTAGCTACTAGCTATGGACCCGTAGGTTTGTGGTAAACTGCTCATGCTTCATCGGAAGGGCAATAGAGTTCATGTAGAAGCCCTCCGTGATTGAATCCCCCTCCGGCAGGGTGCCGGAAAAGGTCCCTAGATGGGTTCTCACGGGTACAGAAGGTTGCGGTGGTGGAAAACTATCTTCGTGGATGCCTCTGGTGGTTTGGGGATACATGGGAATATATAGGAGAAATAATTAGGCCAGGAGGTGCACGGGGGGCCCACAAGGGTTGGGGGGCCACCCTACCCCCCTGGGCGCGCCCTCCGTCCTTGTGGCCCCCTCGTGGATCCTACGACTTCATCTCCAAGTCTCCTGGTCCAAGAAAAATCGTCGCAAAGGTTTTATTCTGTTTGGACTCCGTTTGGTATTCCTTTTCTGCGGAACTCAAAAACAAGGAAAACAAGAACTGGCATTAGGCTCTAGGTTAATAGGCTAGTCCCAAAAATAATATAAAATATCATGTTAAAACATATAAAACATCCAAAATATATAATATAATAGCATGGAACAATCAAAAATTATAGATACGTTGGAGACTTATCAATAGAACATGATGACCTTCTAACATTCGATCCATGCAATATTTACGTAACTCTCGGCAACTGGAGTTGCACCCATCCTACCCTATTTGTCACCCGGGTGATGAATATATTCGTCATCTTACATGTACTCGTGCACATAAAGCTTGGAAGGCTCTTGGGCTATACAACATCATTGATCAAGCTTTGGCTATGGACCGTTCGGGTTCAGTTTTTTTGGAAGAAATCCTTCAATGGCCGACAAGAAAGTTCTGGGTTCTTGGTTAGCTAGGCTTAAAAGAAATGGTGGTTGTTGCATCTTGGCACATTTGGATTGAAGTAGTTGCATCTTGGTACATTTGGATTGAACACAAAGAAGCTAGGAAGGGTGTGCATGTTAAACCTCATTTTAGTTCAACCCTTGCTATCCAGGAACTTACAGCCAATTATGCAAAGAAGAACCCTCAAGAGCAGGCGAATAGACTAGGCTGGGAGAAACCTCCTCCCGGTACATACAATTTCAATACCGAAGCATCACATTTTGAGGATGGTTCATGATCAATTTTTGATGTCCTTCAGCATAGCCGTGGGGAGGTGATCTCTGGTATAAATGAACCTTTCGATCATGTTATGGATGTGCAATAGCTAAAGATATGGCTCTTTGTCGAGGACTCAGTTAGTATGTGATATTGGGTGCTCGAAGATCATGGTCGAATCTGACTTGTCTTGAGCGCATCATTGCTTGCACATGATATTATGATATTTGTTGGAAATATTATCAATTTTCGATTAGACTAATCCACGAGTAAACAGTAAGCATCGTAAATACGGTATGCATCTCATAGCGATACCTAAGTATACTAGCACGTACAGAACATAGAATCTAACCATCTATGAGCAGCGCATATACGGCTAGCACAAGTACGAGTAAACGAGGGATGAACAGATCACACCCTACGGTTGGTCAGGCCAACGCGGCGGCTGCAGCAGCAGCCTCGGCTTCATCAGGTCCTTCTTCTTAGCGGCGACGTCATCGGCCATGGTGTCGATGCAGGGAAAGTAGTGGAAGCATAGGTGGATGGAGCTGGGGACGAATCGGAAGCAGTCGCGTCGAGACGCTCCCCAAAAACCTTAGAGAAAATTCCTTATTTGACACTATCTTAAAATCTGATTCCTTATTTGACACTGGAAAAGTTTCTCTTCCCTATTTGACACTAGTCTTAAATTTTATTCCCTAGACGACATTTCCGTCCATTTTGAGCCTAAATGGCATCTGAAAAGACGATTTTGCCCCTCATGCGGTATGTGTGTGCGCGCGTGTGTGCTGTTGCGTGTGTGGGTGCACGTGCACATGTGTGTTGCCGTTGCATGTGTGTGTGCATGTGTGCCGCTGCATGTGTGTTTGCTACTGCATGCGTACGTGTGTGCGCGCGCGCGTGTGTGTGTGTGTGCTGTTGCATGCCTATGTGCTGCATGCGTGTGTGCTGCTGCTGCGTGTGTGTGTATGTGTGTGAGCTGCTTGCGTGTGTGTTGCTGCGTGTGTGTGCGCGTGCATGTGTGTTGCTGCGTGTGTGTGTGTGCACGTCCGCGTGCGTGTTGTTGCGTGTGTGTGTGTGATGTTGTGTGCCTATGTGTTGCATGCGTGTGTGTGTGTGTGTGTGTTGCGTGCTTGTGTGTTGCTGCGTGTGTGTGCACGTGCATGTGTGTTGCTGCGTGTGTGTGTGTGCTGTGTGCGTGTGTGTTGTTGCGTGTGTGTGCGTGTGCATGTGTGTTGTTGCGTGTGTGTGCGTGTGTGTGTGTGCACGTTCGCGTGCGTGTTGTTGCGTGTGTGTGCGCGTGCGTGTGTATGTGTTGATGCGTGTGTGCTCCTGCCCTCGCACCGGTGCTGCGTGTGTGCGCTATTGCCCCCCACACGCATACCACATGAGGGGCAAAAGAGTCATTTCAGGTGTCATTTAGGCTCAAAATGAACGGAAATGTCATATAGGGAATAAAATTTAGAATTTGTGTCAAATAGGGAAGAAATTTTTTCCAGTGTCAAATAAAGAAGCAGATTTTAAGATAGTGTCAAATGAGGAATTTTCTCAAAACCTTATTGCCATTCTCCCGGGCAGGATCTTGAACGACAGGGTTTCGGAGGCACATGCTCTCCCAACCAGCCGTGCACGCGGTCATCGGGATGGGGTCACCGGAGACAGCACAGAGTGAGGAACAATAGATGACGGCTAGGTTACGTGAGAGGGAGTGAGTGAACCGAACTATGTCACTCCACTGGCCAGAGCCTTCTTATATAGTCCGTCGGGTAGAAAGTCATGGGCCTAGCGGAGGCCCACGACCGAGTCGACGCACTCCCGGGAAGGGAATCGTCATTCCCGGATAAGGGTCGCACACCCGCGAACGGAGTCGACGAATCCCGGGCGGTCCACAGTCCAACGTCTCGGACAGTGGCCCACCTGGTAGCCACTCGTTAATCAATCCCTGATTAATTAATTCATTCATGAGCGGCAAAAATAAGCTTCGGCTCGGCTCATTCCCGCAACCCGTGGTGCGCGTGCTTCATGACGAGGCGAGGCGTGGCGAGGCGGGCGGCAGTAGAGGAGGAGCACGCGTGTACCACTCCTCTTCCCAAGCTCCCAATGGCAAGTGGTAGAGTAGCCTTATAAAGGGGTCTCAACTCTCCTCAACTAGCAATGTGGGACTAAACTTCCCACCACCTGCCATACCGTACATGGGCCTCAAGATTAACCAGGAATCATTGTTCATATGGGCCTAAAGCCCATCTATAAATCAACAATCCCCCATCAGATCTCGAGGCACATAAGTTTGTCAACTATTCAAACAATGTTTGATATATCAAAAATTTCAGTTGATACTGTTAAGTTGAACTTCCACCTAGAGCAATAGGATTAGACTTCTTCAGAACTGAACAATGGACTATGCCTTGAATTGTCAGTTTGGCGTGCAGAAGTTTCGCCTATTGTCAGCTGATACGTGGCTGCCGAAGGCTAAACCCCATGGGTGGAGCTTATTAGTCATACTCCATACCTTCTCATGAGCTTCCTAGAGATTACCCAATCTCATAGACTGTGACCAGCAGTCGGGCTCACATAGGTGTTTTCCTCCAAAGAATGCTCTGTAGGTTAGCATCTTGCTTACACAAGCTTTGGAACACACTAAGACAAAAGTCAGCCTGCCTTACAGAGTTGAGAGTATTACTGCATCTCCAACGGAGTGGGTTTATTAAGGATAATCTCCTCAGTTAACCGCTGGATTGTTTTCCTAGGTCTTAATTCACGGGATCTCCAATCACATAGGTTGGGTTTCAACAATGGCAACTTACATGGGTCTCATACCCATCTCCCTTGATGCATTTTCTATCACAATCTATGATAGGCCTTTCGTAAAAGGGTCTGTCGGATTCTTAGTCGTCTGGATATAATCCAATGCTATCACTCCGGAGTTTCTTGATTTTCTGACATATTTTAATCTTCTTCTTATGTGCTTTGTGGATTTCATGTTGTCCTTTGAACTCTTAGCCTTGGCAATCACCATTTGATTGTCATAGTTCGTAAGGACAGCCGGCACTGGTTTATCAACCACCGGGAAATCCATTAAAAGCTCTCGAAGCCATTCTACTTCGACGCATGATGTGTCTAATGTTGTGCGTTATGCTTCCATAGTCGATCTGGTTAAGAACGTCTGCTTGCAAGACTTCCAGGAAATAGCACCGCCACCAAGTGTGAAGACATGTCCACTTGTGGCTTTCATCTCATCAGCATCAGATATCCAATTCGAATCACTATACCCCTCAAGTACCGTCGGGTACCCAGAATGGTGAATTCCATAGTTCGTAGTACCTTGTAAATAACACATCACTCGCCCAAAAACATGCCAATGCACATCTCCCGGATTGAAAACAAACTGGCTCAATTTGCACACAACAAATGAGATGTCAGGACGAGTAGCACATGCTAGGTACATCAGTGAACCAACCACTTGAGAATATCTCAATTGATCTATATCCGTGCCTTCGAACTTTCGAATCTACACGCAAGCATAATATGGTGTTGTAGAAGGTTTGCAGTCCGAATATCCAAACCGGCTCAAAATCTTCTCAACATAGTGGGGTTGCAAAAGTGTAATTCCACCCTCAGAATTTCTCAATAACTTGATGTTCAAGATAACATCAACCACGCCCAGGTCTTTCATCTCAAAGTTATGAGATAGAAAATCCTTGGCCTCCACAATGACTTTGAGGTGGGTCCCAAATATCAGTATGTCATCGACATACTGACACGGTATAACTCCTTCGCCCCCACCATAGCGATAGTATACACATTTGTCAGCTTCGTCCACAACAAAGCCAGCAGATGTCAGAGTAGTGTTGAACTTCTCATGTCATTGCTTAGGCGCTTGTTTCAAGCCATACAGAGATTTCACTAGCTTGCACACCTTTCTTTCCTGACCATTTACCACAAAGCCATCTGGTTGTTGCATGTAAATTTCCTCGTCTAGCTCCCCGTTAACGAAAGCCGTCTTAACGTCCATCTGGTGAACGAGAAGACCATGTGAGGCAGCCAAAGCAAGTAACACTCGAATGGTTGTCAGTCTAGTCACAGGTGAATAAGTGTTGAAGAAATCTTCTTCTTCTTTTTGGGTATAACCCTTGGCCATAAGCCTAGCCTTGTACTTCTCAACAGTACCATCAGGACTAAGCTTCTTCTTGAACACCCACTTACATCCCAATGGTTGACAACCATAAGGACGATCAGTTATTTCCCATGTCCCGTTAAACAAGATGGAATCCATCTCGCTACGGACCGCATCCTTCCAGTAGTCAGCATCCGGAGATGCATAAGCTTCTGAAATGGAACTGGGAGTGTCATCATCCACGAGGTACATGAAGAAATCATCACCAAAAGACTTTGCAGTCCTCTGTCTCTTGCTCCTAACAGGAGCTTCCTCGTCATCCTCCGTGGAACTCTCATCACTTTTATGTTTATAGTATTCCATTGGAATGGCAGGTTCAGGAGTCTCATCAAATTCCAGTCTAGAAGTGCTTTGCATATCTCTCATGGGGAAAATATCCTCAAAGAATGTAGCATCCCTAGACTCCATGATAGTACCGACCTTCAGGTCGTGTACGTCAGATTTCACCACTAGAAATCTATAGCCAATGCTATGCTTGGCATAGCCAAGAAAAACACAGTCCATGGTCTTTGGTCCCAACTTGCGCTTTTTGGTTATCGGCACGTTGACTTTCCTCAAACATCCCCAAGTGCGCAAGTAAGAGAGTGTAGTTCTTTTCTTTTCCCATTGCTCATAGGGAGTAGTCTCATTATCCTTTGTGGGAACTTTATTCAGGACATGACATCTGTGAATACAGCCTCCCCCCCCCCACCGTGCCTTGGATAAACCCGGTGTATCTAACATGGCATTAACCAAATCAATTAGAGTACGGTTTTTCCATTCGGCAACCCCGTTTGACTGGGGTGAGTAGGGAGGCGTCCTCTCATGAATAATACCATGTTCCGCATAGAATAAATCAAACTCATTAGAAAAGTACTCTCCACCATGATCAGATCGAACTCAGTTTATTTTCTTCTCAAGTTGGTTCTCAACTTTGGCCTTATAGACTTTAAAGTAGTGTAGAGCCTCATCCTTAGTATTTAGCAAATACACATAGCAGAATCTAGTGGAATCATCAATCAGAGTCATGAAGTATTTCTTTCCACCTTTAGTCAACACACCATTCATCTCACAAAGATCTGAATATATGAGCTCTAATGGTGCCAGGTGTCTCTCCTTCGCAAGCTTGTGAGGCTTACCAGGTTGCTTAGCTTGCACACATGCATGGCACTTAGAGCCTTTGGCTAAAGTGAAACTCAGGATTAAGTCCATCCTAGCTAGCCGCGTTATAGAACCGAAATTTATGTGACAAAGACGTGAATGCCAAACCTCAGATTAGTTCACATTAGAATGAATTCGGTTCATGATTTTATTACAGAAATCCTCCAGGGAAAGGCGGAACAAACCACCACAATCATATCCTTTTCCAACAAATAGTTCATACTGAGATACGACTACTTTGTTAGACTCAAATGCTAACTTAAACCCTTCTTTACATAGAAGGGAGCCACTAACGAGATTCTTCCTGATGGCGGGGACATGTTGCACATTCTTCGGTTGCACGATTTTTCCCGAAGTAAACTTTAGATCTACCGTGCCAACACCATGAACAGAAGCATGCGAGCCATTCCCCATCAGGACGGAACAATCTCGTGCGACCTGGTAAGAAGAAAACGAAAACACATCAGCACACACATGAATATTTGCCCCAGTGTCAACCCACCAATCGGTGGACTGACAAACTGAAAGTATGGTAAATAGATTACCATACCCAGATGCCGCATCATCGTTTCTCAGAGTGACATTCACAGACTTGGAGTCTGGTGTTGGCTTCTTGTACTTGTTTGGGCACTTTGTTTGCCCAATGTTCCTCTGAACCACAAGTAAAGCAGCCATCTCTCCTTTTGACTTTCTTCTTACCCTTCTTCCTAAAGGTAGTATTCTGCTGGACATAGTTCTTTCCCTTGAACTTGTGGAAGTTCTTCTAGACCACATTGGCGCTAGAAGAAGCCTCTGCCCCTTTCACATGTGAGTCATTTGCTCTCGAGTTCTGCTCAACACTGAGATGACCGATGACATCCTCGACAAAGAATTCACATCTCAAGTGCTTGAGAGAAGTAGCAAAGTTCCTCCAACTAGGAGGGAGTTTTGCAATAATGCAACCCGCGACGAACTTGTCCAGTAACTCACACTTCAGGAGCTCCAGCTCCTTAGCAATGCACTCTATCTCATGAGCCTGGTCCAATACAGGACGGTTATCAACCATCGTGTAATCATGGAACTGCTCCATGGCATACAGCTCACTGCCAGCATCGGTTGCGCCGAATTTGACTTCGAGCACATCCCACAAATTTTTGGCAACCCGCATATGTATATATATGTGTCAACCAACTTGTCTCCAATCACACTCAGAACTTCTCCCACAAAGATTATGGTTGCCTCCCTAAACGCCTTCTCCTGTTCAGGAGCAATCGTTTCTGTGGGGGGCACACCACCAACCCAGAACACGTTCATCGCTGTGAGCCACAAGGTGGTCCTAGTCTGCCAACGCTTAAAATGCGTCCCAGTAAACTTTTCTGGTTTTAGAGTAGGAAAAAAGGCTAGAATCAAAAAGTTCCTAAAATAAGGTTTTGGGTTGTTGGAAATATTAACACTTTTCCGGTTAGACTAATCTGTGAGTAAACAATAAGCATGGTAAATACGGTATGCATCTCATAGCAGTACCTAAGTATACTAGCACGTACAGAACATAGAATCGAACCATCTATGAGCAGCACATATACAGCTAGCACAAGTACGAGTAAACGAGGGATGAACAGATCATACCCTCCAGTTGGCTAGGCCAACGCGGCGGCTGCAGCAGCAGCCTCAGCTTCGTCCGTGGCCTTCTTCTTAGCGGCGGCATCATCGGCCATGGTGTCGATGCAGGGGAAGTAGTTGTAACGCCCTCGATGCGGCTATATCTCCCACGTGTCGAGGCACGACTTAGAGGCATAACCGCATTGAAAGCAATGTTGCAAGTTAGGAAATCATCACACATCCCATGTACATAAATAATATAAAGGGGAGGTACATAGTTGGCTTACACTCGCCACGTCACATCAAAGTACATAAATAACATAAATCATCCAAACACTCATGGCCCGACTACGGCGCCAAAATAAAAGACAACCCAACAAGCGACATAGGTCCCGATCACCCCAACTGGGCACCACTACTGATCATCAGGAAATGACACATAGTAACGTTGAGAGTCCTCGTCGTACTCCCACTTGAGCTCAAGCGCGCCATCTGGAGCTGTATCATCTGTCCCTGCATCTGGTGTAATAGTAATCTATGAGCCACATGGACTCAGCAATCTCGCACCCTCGCGATCAAGACTATTTAAGCTTAATAGGTAGGAAAGGGGGTAATGTAAGTGGAGCTGCAGCAAGCGACTAGCATATATGGTGGCTAACTTATTCGCAAAAGAGAGCAAGAAGAAGAGGCAAAGCACGAGCGAGGAACTAGAGAGCAACCTGCGCAAACATAACTCCAACACCGTGTCCACTTCCCGGACTCCGCCGAGAAGAGGCCATCACGGCAACACACTCCGTTGATTCATTTTAATTAATTAAGGTTCAAGTTATCTACAACCGGACATTAACAAATTCCCATCTGCCCATAACCGCGGGCACGGCTTTCGAAAGATCAATCCCTGCAGGGGGGTCCCAACTTAGCCCATGACAAGCTCTCACACTTTGAGGAATGTGATGAGCTCGGAAATCACGACGGAAATCGTCCCAAGTGATCAAACGTCCACCTCTGGAATCCCGGTACTGCTGAAACCACTCTGCGGCCGGATCCTTGAGCTGGAAAGACGCGAACTTGACGAAATCTTCAGGTCTGACATTGCTACATTCAAAATGCTTGCCCAGATCGACTAACCAATCATCAGCATCGGTAGCCTCAACGCAGTTGCTGAACGTCTTTGGACCATTTGCGAGGAACTGATGCAGAGTTGCAAATTGGTTTTGGTTGTTGCCTTGATTCGCTTGACTGCTTTGATTCCGCTCTTGGATGATTTGCATGATCAGCTGAGTATTTGCATTAGTAGCAGCCATCACAGCCTGCCATGCTTCCGGAGGAGGCGGAGGTGGCGGAGGATCTTGATTCTGGTTCTGACTGGTGCTCTTAGCGGGAGCCATCCTGAAGAGGTTGACCACCATTAGCACCCAAATATAGAAATATTGAAGGTGAAACCAACGGAATGAAAATTGCAACATAAAGTCTTCACATCCGAACAAAATGAACGAATGCACTTCTCTTGAAGTGGTCACATATTCCTAAATTGCGAAGCCACGAAGAATCAGGTAGACGAGGTACATCAACGAGGGATGGAATCAACATATGACGTCGAAGAAGAACGAATACCACAACTCGAAATAAAACCAAGGGTTGGCTTGCGGAATAAGCCGGAACAAACACATGATAGAAATTTCGTCCGAAGTGTTCGTGGTAGGACCTACACGGGCTCGACCGTACAGCACCATCATGTACAAGGCAGTGCACATGACATACGAAGCGTCCCCGAGTCAGCATAGCCAAGGACTCTTTGAGACACAACGAGACCATTGTAAAATCGACTGTGAATAGGCGAACCACTAGACGTCGAACCCCAATTTCATATCACACATCTGTTGGAAAGATATCCTACGGCTACTTGAATTCCCACCTATGAAATTCCCGAAACTTTCCGGTTATGCAATCAGGTGTTGAGGATACAGGGGAAGCATAATATCTCACCCAAGCTAGCAAATCCTACATCCAGCTGCATCCATCCTTCAACACATAACCAAGAAACCTTCGGAAACCATCTATCTCAACCTTCGAAAAGCATCCGTTATACCAGTTATGGCGATACTCCCGAACTCCCACCCCAGTACTGGGTGGCGTCGAGGTTATCTCACCAACGAACTGCATAAAGGAGATTTTCGATGTCGCGCACATATCTCAAGTATGCCAGAATTGCAACGATAGAATTATGATGACAACACCTCAGAGCTCAACTCCCCGGGACACTTCCACTAAACCCCTGACAGGAGGCACCAAGACAGTATTCTCATCATAAGCCATCGGAACAAAACTAAGATACTCGCGTGATCCTAAAAAAAATTAGTGAAATTTGGGAAGAGAAGAGTCAAAACTCTACGTCAGGATGCCTTACCAGAGCGATGAGGAGACTGGGAAGTAAAAAGAATTCCTAAGCTCTCTGATATATAATTCCTAAGGACTCAAAACATTTTTCTAGACACAACTCGGCTGCTAAAAACGATCAAGCAATGGGGCTCCTAAGGTCGGGGAAGGCTCTGATTACCAACTTGTAACGCCCTCGATGCGGCTATGTCTCCCACGTGTCGAGGCACGACTTAGAGACATAGGCGCATTGAAAGCAATGTCGCAAGTCGGGAATCATTACATAACCCAAGTACATATATAATATAAAAGGGGGAATAATAATAATAGTTAGCTTACACTCGCCACGTCACATCAAAGTACATAAATAACATCCATCATCCAAACACTCATGGCCCGACTACGGCGCCAAAATAGAAAAGACCCCCAACAAGCGACTAATCCCTGAATCGAACCCCGAATAGGCAGCACTACTGATCATCAGGAAAAGAAACATAGTATCGCTGAGAGTCCTCGTCGTACTCCCACTTCAGCTCGAGCGCGCCATCCGGAGGAGTATCATCGGTCCCTGCATCTGGTGTAATAGTAATCTGTGAGCCACAAAGGACTCAGCAATCTCGCACCCTCGCGATCAAGACTATTTAAGCTTAATAGGAAGGAAAGGGGTAATGTAAGTGGAGCTGCAGCAAGCGACTAGCATATATGGTGGCTAACTTATTCGCAAAGGAGAGCGAGAAGAGAAGGCGAAGCACGAGCGGAAACTAAATAGAGCAGACTACGCAAACATAACTCCAACACCGTGTCCACTTCTCGGACTCCGCCGAGAAGAGGCCGTCACGGCAACACACGCAGTTGATTCATTTTAATCATTTAAGTTCAAGTTATCTACAACCGGACATTAACAAATTCCCATCTGCCCATAACCGCGGGCACGGCTTTCGAAAGATCAATCCCTGCAGGGGGGTCCCAACTTAGCCCATAACAAGCTCTCACGGTCAACGAAGGAATAAACCTCCACCCAGGACCCACCGATCAGACTCGGTATCCCGGTACAACAAGATGATTCGACAGGTCAAAACTAGTCCAGCAACACCGCCCGAATGCGCCGACAAATCCCGATAGGAGCTGCACATATCTCTTTCTCAGGGCACACTCAGATTGTCCAAACTTCCGGTAGGCCAGCCTAGAGTTGCCCCTGGTGGCCACCGGCGGCTGACGTTCCGGACCAACACTCAGAGGAGCACTGGCCCGTGGGGGCTAAAATAAAGATGACCCTCGGGCTCCGGAAACCCAAGGGAAAGAAAAGGGTAGGTGGCAAATGGTAAAACCAATGTTGGGCATTGCTGGAAAAGCTTTAATCAAGGCGAACTATCAAGGGGTTCCCATATAGCCCAACCGCGTAATGGACGCAACAATCCGGGAACATAACACTGATATGACGGAAACTAGGGCGGCAAGAGTGGAACAAAACACTAGGCGAGAGGCCGAGCCTTCCACCCTTTACCAAGTATATAGATGAGTAAAGATAACATAGCAATATAGTGATATCCCAAGAAGTAAATAAATGTTCCAACAAGGAACGGCTCCAATCTTCACCTGCAACTAACAACGCTATAAGAAGGGCTGAGCAAAGCGGTAACATAGCCAATCAATGGTTTGCTAGGACAAAGGTGGGTTAGAGGCTCAATCATGGCAATTGGGAGGCTGACAAGCAAGTGGTAGGCATCGTAGCATTGGCAAAGCAAAAGAGCGAGCAAACTAGCATAGCAAAGATAGTAGTGATTTCAAGGGTGTGATCATCTTGCCTGCACAGTTGTCAGAATTGATTGGATCCTCAAAAGCAAACTCAACGGGCTCCTCGTTAGCGAACTCGTCTCCCGGCTCTACCCAACAACACAAACAAGCAACAAGGATACAATCAACCACGTGCAAAGGCAACCAATAAGATGCAAAGATGATATGCTATGCGGGATGCGATGCGGGATGCAAAATGCAAGATGTAACAGGAAATGCATGAACCTGGCCTCAACATGGAAATCCAAGTGTGCCACTGGATAGAGGGGAAGAAATCCCCTGAAAACGATATAAAGATCATGGCAATCGGAGCTACGGTTTAGAAATGGCAAGCGATTTACTAAACGAACCGATCTGCGATTTACAGCAAGTAGCCTCCTAAATGCAACAAAATGAACATGCTAAAGCCACCAAGCATGAAAACAAATTGCATGGCAGAGATGTGCTCATGAAGCTTAACAAATCATCAGGACTGAGGAATAGGCAAATTCATCCATTAAGGGCTTCAAACAAGCATGGCAAAACTGAATAAGCAAAACAGATTTCAGACTTAGCGAAATTAACGCTAGTCTGGAATTTCAGACCACGATGCTCTCTTCGGAGCAGCAAAACAACATGAAGGAAAACCTGGACATGGCAAGTAAGAGCATGGCATGGAGCTACTCAACAAGCTTAACAAAACACCCAGAATGACCTAGGGCCAAAAGGGTTCACAAAATACTCTACCGAGCACACGAACATCGATGAAACACAATCAGTTTTCAGGCTTAGTGAAAACTGGGACATGCTGAAATAATAACTCACGGAGGCATGTAAACGAGCTCGATGCTCTCACTACGGTGCAATTAATGGCAAGGAAAGCATATATCCATTAAGAAGGCACAAAATGCTAGCTAGACATGGCAAGAACAATGGCATAGCATGCATGGATCACTAGCAATCACTCCGGCAAAATCGCAAAAGAGTTCACGATCTGCCCAAAACAGCAACTATCCAAAAGTTGAGCTTGATTGAGTCAACCTAGGTTGCTCCAACATAACAAGTAAAGACATGGATGGATTAAGCACAACAAGTATAACAAATCACCCTTACTGATCATCCTCAAAAGAGGCACGGATCACTAGGAAACAAGCCGGACATATAGCATCGTGAACTAAAACGTCCCAGACTTAGTGATTTTCACTAAGTCCCTGAAATCAGTAAACTCAGGTAGCCCTCTTCGCAAGCTTGCACAAGACAACACACACATCCTAAAAATACATGGAAGGCACCTCTGGAAAGAAGAAAACATGCTTAACAATTCATCCCAAAGGGGCACAGGCATATCCTGCATGGATTAAACATGGCAAAAATGACAAAAGTGCATGTTGAACTAACGGATCTGCGATTTAACTCATCATGCCTCCTTCCAACAGCCTTTTGGGCACCAAGATGACCTCAAATGCAAATGATGCAATGGAATGAAATGCTGTACTCGTCGAGACGAAGATTTTGACATATCATATGCCCAAATCGGAGCTACGGATGCAAAGTTATGGCAGGTCAAAGTAGCAAGAAAATTAGGGTTTGGGGATGAAAAAGTCAACCGAGGAGTCTCCAGATCTAGATCGGCACGGTTCCCGAGGCACGCCGGCGCGCACTGTAGCAGCTCCGGAAACCCGGCGATGGCGCGGCGGCCGGGGAGGGAGAAGGACGCCGGGGGGTCGCCGGAGCGGCGGATCCGGCCGGACCCGAGGCCGGTGAGAGGAGGGGCCGCCGGGGCGCGGTCACCGGCGCCGGGCGGCGAGGCGGCGGCGGCGAGGCGAGGAGGTCCGGCTCCGGTCCGGCGAGGTGCGCCGGCGACGAGGCGGCGGGGCGAGGACAGCGGCCGGCGACGTGGAAGAAGGGCGCGGGCGCGCAGCTCCCTCTGGCCCGTGCGCGGGCGCGGGCGGGCCGGCCACGGGCCGCGGCGGGCTCCGACGGCGGCAGAGGAGAGAGAAGGTGGCGGCGAATAGGAGGCTGCCACGTGGCGGCGGGGCGGTGGGATTTTTTCGTCCGGCGGCGGGTGGACACGTCCGGCCGCGCGGAGATGATTTTTAGGGTTTCGGAGGTGGGAGGAGATCCGAAAAACGGGGGCTTTATATAGGCATAGAGGGAGCTAGGAGAGTCCAAATGAGGTGCGGTTTTTGCCCACACGATCGTGATCGAACGACCGAGATGATAGAGCTGAGTTTGGTGGCTTTTGGGCCAAAATGGAGGGGTGTTGGGCTGCACACACACGAGGCCTTTTCGGTCCCTCGGTTAACCGTTGGAGTATCAAACGAAGTCCAAATGACCCAAAACTTGACAGGCGGTCTACCGGTAGTAAACCAAGGCCGCATGGCAAGTCTCGGTCCAATCCGGAAATGTTTAATCCCCACACACGAAAGAAAGCTAGAAATGGCCACCGGAGGAGAACGAAGCACCGGAATGCAAAACGGACAACGGGGAAAATGCTCGAGTGCATGAGATGAACATGTATGCAAATGCAATGCACGTGATGACATGATATGAGATGCACGAAAACAAAAACAACACACGTGGCAAAGACCCGAACCCGAGAATTAAATATAACTTAGTTCCGGAAACGGCAAGAGTTGGAGTACAATTGGGGAAGGTTACATATGGGGCGTTACAACACTCCACCACTACGAAAAGATCTCGTCCCGAGATCTAGGACTGAAAGAACTCCGGGTACTCAGAACGGAGGTGATCCTCGCGTTCCCAGGTAGCTTCATGGTCGGAATGGTGTGACCACTTGACTTTGAGAAACTTGATTGACTTGTTGCGAGTTTTGCGTTCAGTCTTTTCAAGGATTGCAACTGGGTGCTCACGGTAGGAGAGATCTTCTTGGAGCTCAATTTCCTCGAAGTTGACGGTGCGCTCAGGCGTCTTGAAGCACTTTCGGAGTTGCGAGACGTGGAACACATCATGGACATTGGCGAAGGTTGCAGGAAGCTCGAGTTGATAGGCGAGGTCGCCTCTCTTGCTGACGATCTTGAAAGGCCCGACGTATCTTGGGGCAAGCTTCCCTTTGATACCGAAGCGATGAGTCCCTTTCATAGGAGAGACGCGGAGGTAGACATGATCTCCGATCTCGAAGGCCAAATCACGGTGCTTGCTGTCATAGTAGCTCTTCTGACGAGATTGGGCTGCTTTGAGGTTATCACGAATGACCTTGCACATTTCTTCTGCCTCTGTGATCAGGTCATTACCCAGCAGCTGACGTTCACCGGTTTCAGACCAGTTGAGAGGTGTACGACACTTCCTACCATACAGAATTTCAAATGGGGCCTTGCCGGAGCTTGCTTGGAAACTGTTGTTGTACGAGAATTCAGCATAAGGAAGACAATCCTCCCACTTCATGCCGAAGGAGATAACACAAGCCCTGAGCATATCTTCAAGAATCTGGTTGACACGCTCGACTTGACCGCTTGTTTGAGGATGGAAAGCAGTGCTGAAGCGAATGCTGGTGCCCATGGCCTTCTGAAAAGAATCCCAAAACTTGGAGGTAAAGATGCTGCCACGGTCTGAAGATATCACTTGAGGAATACCGTGCAGAGAGACAATTCGAGAGGTGTAGAGCTCCGCCAATTGAGCTGCAGTGATTGACTCTTTGATAGGCAGGAAATGAGCCACTTTGGTCAGCTTGTCGATGACAACGAATATAGCATCATTGCCACGCTTGGACTTTGGAAACCCAGTCACGAAGTCCATTTCAATGTGGTCAAACTTCCATTCTGGAATGGCGAGAGGTTGGAGGAGACCTGCTGGCCTTTGGTGTTCTGCTTTCACTCTTCTGCAGACATCACATTCATTCACGAATTGAGTGATCTCGCGCTTCATTCGAGTCCACCAATAAGTTTGCTTCAGATCTTGATACATCTTCGTGCTCCCAGGGTGGATGGAGAGGGGAGAGTTGTGAGCCTCATACATGATCACTTTACGAAGTTCACCTTTGGGCACAACAATTCGATCCTCGAAGAAGAGAGTGTCCTTGTCATCAAGTCGGTAGCACTTGTACTTGGACTGACTCTTTGCAATACCAATCTTCACCTTTTTCACCATAGCATCAAGAAGCTGGGCTTGGCGAATCTGGTCTTCCAAGGTAGGAGAAACTTGAAGGTTGGCGAGGAAACCTTGAGGAACAACTTGCAGATTAAGTTTGCGGAAGGCTTCACAAAGCTCGGGTTGATAAGGCTTGAGAATCAGACTGTTGCAATATGCTTTCCTGCTCAAAGCGTCAGCAATCACATTAGCCTTGCCTGGAGTATACTCGATACTCGGATTGTACTCTTGAATCATTTCGACCCATCGAGTCTGCCTGAGGTTGAGATTAGGCTGAGTGAAGATGTACTTGAGACTCTTGTGATCAGTGAAGATGTCCACTTTCCTTCCCAAGAGAAGATGTCTCCAAGTCAACAATGCGTGCACAACTGCCGCCAACTCGAGATCATGAGTGGGGTAGTTCTTCTCATTAGGCTTCAACTCGCGAGAGGTATAAGCAACAACTTTCTTCTCTTGCATCAGTACTGCACCGAGACCTTGGAGAGAGGCATCACAAAAGACCTCGTACGGCTTGGTTTCATCAGGCGGAGTTAGAACTGGAGCAGTGATCAATTTCTCTTTCAAAGCGTTGAAAGCAACATCACACTCCGGAGACCAAACGTACTTGACATGCTTCTGAAGAAGATTTGAGAGAGGCTTCGCGATCTTGGAGAAGTTTTCAACGAATCTTCGGCAATAACTTGCAAGACCGAGGAAGCTACGAAGTTGCTTCACATTCTGAGGAGGTTCCCAATTAACGATTGCAGACACCTTCTCAGGATCCACGGAAATGCCCTTTGCAGAGATAATATGACCAAGATAAAGAACCTCATCGAGCCAAAACTCACACTTGGAGAACTTGGCGTAGAATTGATGTTCCCTTAGCTTGTCAAGAACCAAACGCAAGTGTTTGGCATGATCTTCCTTGTTCTTCGAGAAAACCAGGATATCATCGAGATAGACCAAAACAAAGTCGTTGGTGTAGGGGTTGAAGATGAAGTTCATCATGCGAGAGAACGTCAGAGGAGCATTGGCGAGGCCAAAAGACATAACAGTGTATTCATATGACCCATAGCTTGTTCTGAACGCCGTCTTTGGAATATCTTGTTCACGAATGCGAATTTGATGATAACCCATACGGAGATCAAGCTTGGAGAATACTTGGGCACCCTTGAGTTGCTCGAACAGCTCATTAATGTTGGGAAGTGGATATTTGTTCTTGATGGTCTTCTTGTTCAATGGACGATAATCAACACAAAGTTGGTCCGTTCCATCCTTCTTCTTCATAAAAAGAACACCACAACCCCACGGAGAAGTACTAGGCCGAATGAGACCCATTCTTTCTTGCACATCGAGTTGTTTCTTCAACTCCTTCAACTCTTCGGGGCCGAGCTTGTAAGGCCGTTTGCACACCGGTTCTGTACCGGGCTCAAGTTCAATAACGAATTCAACCGGCCGGTTTGGAGGCATGCCTGGAAGTTCTTCAAGGAAGACATCTTGATACTCACAAACAACCGGAATCTGCAAAATAGCATCCAATTCACCCATTTCATTGAGAGAGAATAACCGGATGGTATTATCCCGAGCAGCAAAGACAATTACTTCCTCAGACGAATGAGTCAGTTGAATCTGCCTGGCTGCACAATCCAGCTGAGCTTTATGTTTAGAGAGCCAGTCCATCCCAAGAATAAGATCAATATCAGAATTGCCAAGAACCATAGGAGAAGCCAAGAACTTGAATTCACCCAACATGATGGAAATATCCGGAATCTCCTGATTGGCGAGCAAACATTTACCCGGAGATACCACTGCTAACGGACTATGCATCGCTTGGGAAAAGAACTCATGCTTAGATGCAAAAGGCTTCGAGATGAAACAATGTGATGCACCTCTGTCAAAAAGAACTTTTGCAGGAATATCATTAACAGGAAGGTTACCCATGATCACATCTGACGAATCCTCTGCCTGAGCTGCATTCACCATATTGACCTTGGCGTGCTTGGGATTATGCTTGACCACAGCTGTACTTGCCGATCTGACAGGAGGAGGAGGAGGAAGACGCCTCTGGTTGAAACACTTGTTGGCATAGTGACCCTTCTGTTGGCACTTGTTGCACGTGACCTCTGAGAGCGGACGGTGGTACGGAGCACTCGATCTTGGAGCTTGAGACGAAGTCTTGTTCTGAAAGCCTGGGTTGGGTGGGTGGGAGGAACCACTGCCACCTTTGCTCTTCTGCTGATACGACTGACAGAACGGAGGAGGAGGAAGCCAATACTTCTGCTGCTTGGCCACTTGAGTAGAGGACGAAGACGTAGTGTCTCTGACTCGCTTCCTGGAAGCATCACACCTGAGCTGAGCAGCCTCTTGCTTCAGTGCCATGTTGTAGAACTCATCGTATCTCAGTGGCTCGAAGAGGACAAGAGCGAGCTGAATTTCTTCACGAAGACCACCCCTGAACTGATAGATCATGCTCTTCTCATCAGGAACATCCTGCTTGGCAAAACGGGCGAGCTTCTGGAACAACTTGTTGTAGTCATAGACAGACAAAGAGGCTTGCTTCAGATTGCGGAATTCTTCATGTTTGCTTTCAGTCACACTTTGAGGAATGTGATGAGCTCGGAAATCATGACGGAAATCGTCCCAAGTGATCAAACGTCCACCTCTGGAATCCCGGTACTGCTGAAACCACTCTGCGGCCTGATCCTTGAGCTGGAAAGACGCGAACTTGACGAAATCTTCAGGTCTGACGTTGCTACATTCAAAATGCTTGCCCAGATCGACTAACCAATCATCAGCATCGGTAGCCTCAACGCAGTTGCTGAACGTCTTTGGACCATTTGCGAGGAACTGATGCAGAGTTGCAAATTGGTTCTGGTTGTTGCCTTGATTCGCTTGACTGCTTTGATTCCGCTCTTGGATGATTTGCATGATCAGCTGAGTATTTGCATTAGTAGCAGCCATCACAGCCTGCCATGCTTCCGGAGGAGGCGGAGG
Source organism: Triticum monococcum (assembly GCA_034509565.1). NCBI lineage: Eukaryota > Viridiplantae > Streptophyta > Magnoliopsida > Poales > Poaceae > Triticum > Triticum monococcum. The sequence continues at coordinate 346,826,939 of CM067847.1, forward strand.
TGGCGGAGGATCTTGATTCTGGTTCTGACTGGTGCTCTTAGTGGGAGCCATCCTGAAGAGGTTGACCACCATTAGCACCCAAATATAGAAATATTGAAGGTGAAACCAACGGAATGAAAATTGCAACATAAAGTCTTCACATCCGAACAAAATGAACGAATGCACTTCTCTTGAAGTGGTCACATATTCCTAAATTGCGAAGCCACGAAGAATCAGGTAGAAGAGGTACATCAACGAGGGATGGAATCAACATATGACGTCGAAGAAGAACGAATACCACAACTCGAAATAAAACCAAGGGTTGGCTTGCGGAATAAGCCGGAACAAACACATGATAGAAATTTCGTCCGAAGTGTTCGTGGTAGGACCTACACGGGCTCGACCGTACAGCACCATCATGTACAAGGCAGTGCACATGACATACGAAGCGTCCCCGAGTCAGCATAGCCAAGGACTCTTTAAGACACAACAAGACCACTGTAAAATCGGCCGTGAATAGGCGAACCACTAGACGTCGAACCCCAATTTCATATCACACATCTGTTGGAAAGATATCCTACGGCTACTTGAATTCCCACCTATGAAATTCCTGAAACTTTCCGGTTATGCAATCAGGTGTTGGGGATACAGGGGAAGCATAATATCTCACCCAAGCTAGCAAATCCTACATCCAGCTGCATCCATCCTTCAACACATAACCAAGAAACCTTCGGAAACCATCTATCTCAACCTTCGAAAAGCATCCGTTATACCAGTTATGGCGATACTCCCGAACTCTCGCCCCAGTACTGGGTGGCGTCGAGGTTATCTCACCAACGAACTGCATAAAGGAGATTTTCGATGTCGCGCACATATCTCAAGTATGCCAGAATTGCAACGATAGAATTATGATGACAACACCTCAGAGCTCAACTCCCCGGGACACTTCCACTAAACCCCTGACAGGAGGCACCAAGACAGTATTCTCATCATAAGCCATCGGAACAAAACTAAGATACTCGCGTGATCCTAAAAAAAATTTAGTGAAATTTGGGAAGAGAAGAGTCAAAACTCTACGTCAGGATGCCTTACCAGAGCGATGAGGAGACTGGGAAGTAAAAAGAATTCCTAAGCTCTCTGATATATAATTCCTAAGGACTCAAAACATTTTTCTAGACACAACTCGGCTGCTAAAAACGATCAAGCAATGGGGCTCCTAAGGTCGGGGAAGGCTCTGATTACCAACTTGTAACGCCCTTGATGCGGCTATGTCTCCCACGTGTCGAGGCACGACTTAGAGACATAGGCGCATTGAAAGCAATGTCGCAAGTCGGGAATCATTACACAACCCAAGTACATATATAATATAAAAGGGGGAATAGTAATAATAGTTGGCTTACACTCGCCACGTCACATCAAAGTACATAAATAACATCCATCATCCAAACACTCATGGCCCGACTACGGCGCCAAAATAGAAAAGACCCCCAACAAGAGACTAATCCCTGGATCGAACCCCGAATAGGCAGCACTACTGATCATCAGGAAAAGAAACATAGTATCGCTGAGAGTCCTCGTCGTACTCCCACTTCAGCTCAAGCGCGCCATCCGGAGGAGTATCATCGGTCCCTGCATCTGGTGTAATAGTAATCTGTGAGCCACAAAGGACTCAGCAATCTCGCACCCTCGTGATCAAGACTATTTAAGCTTAATAGGAAGGAAAGGGGTAATGTAAGTGGAGCTGCAGCAAGCGACTAGCATATATGGTGGCTAACTTATTCGCAAAGGAGAGCGAGAAGAGAAGGCGAAGCACGGGCGGAAACTAAATAGAGCAGACTACGCAAACATAACTCCAACGCCGTGTCCACTTCCCGGACTCCGCCGAGAAGAGGCCGTCACGGCAACACACGCAGTTGATTCATTTTAATCATTTAAGTTCAAGTTATCTACAACCGGACATTAACAAATTCCCATCTGCCCATAACCGCGGGCACGGCTTTCGAAAGATCAATCCCTGCAGGGGGGTCCCAACTTAGCCCATAACAAGCTCTCACAGTCAACGAAGGAATAGACCTCCTCCCAGGACCCACCGATCAGACTCGGTATCCCAGTACAACAAGATGATTCGACAGGTCAAAACTAGTCCAGCAACAACGCCCGAATGCGCCGACAAATCCCGATAGGAGCTGCACATATCTCTTTCTCAGGGCACACTCAGATTGTCCAAACTTCCGGTAGGCCAGCCCAGAGTTGCCCCTGGTGGCCACCGGCGGCTGACGTTCCGGACCAACACTCAGAGGGGCACTGGCCCGTGGGGGCTAAAATAAAGATGACCCTCGGGCTCCGGAAACCCAAGGGAAAGAAAAGGGTAGGTGGCAAATGGTAAAACCAATGTTGGGCATTTCTGGAAAAGCTTTAATCAAGGCGAACTATCAAGGGGTTTCCATATAGCCCAACCGCGTAAGGGACGCAACAATCCGGGAACATAACACCGATATGAAGGAAACTAGGGCGGCAAGAGTGGAACAAAACACTAGGCGAGAGGCCGAGCCTTCCACCCTTTACCAAGTATATAGATGAGTAAAGATAACATAGCAATATAGTGATATCCCAACAAGTAAATAAATGTTCCAACAAGAAACGGCTCCAATCTTCACCTGCAACTAACATCGCTATAAGAAGGGCTGAGCAAAGCGGTAACATAGCCAATCAATGGTTTGCTAGGACAAAGGTGGGTTAGAGGCTCAATCATGGCAATTGGGAGGCTGACAAGCAAGTGGTAGGCATCGTAGCATTGGCAAAGCAAAAGAGCGAGCAAACTAGCATAGCAAAGATAGTAGTGATTTCAAGGGTGTGATCATCTTGCCTGCACAGTTGTCAGAATTGACTGGATCCTCAAAAGCAAACTCAATGGGCTCCTCGTTAGCGAACTCGTCTCCCGGCTCTACCCAACAACACAAACAAGCAACAAGGATACAATCAACCACGTGCAAAGGCAACCAATAAGATGCAAAGATGATATGCTATGCGGGATGCGATGCGGGATGCAAAATGCAAGATGTAACAGGAAATGCATGAACCTGGCCTCAACATGGAAATCCAAGTGTGCCACTGGATAGAGGGGAAGAAATCCCCTGAAAACGATATAAAGATCATGGCAATCGGAGCTACGGTTTAGAAATGGCAAGCGATTTACTAAACGAACCGATCTGCGATTTACAGCAAGTAGCCTCCTAAATGCAACAAAATGAACATGCTAAAGCCACCAAGCATGAAAACAAATTGCATGGCAGAGATGTACTCATGAAGCTTAACAAATCATCAGGACTGAGGCATAGGCAAATTCATCCATTAAGGGCTTCAAACAAGCATGGCAAAACTGAATAAGCAAAACAGATTTCAGACTTAGCGAAATTAACACTAGTCTAGAATTTCAGACCACGATGCTCTCTTCGGAGCAGCAAAACAACATGAAGGGAAACCTGGACATGGCAAGTAAGAGCATGGCATGGAGCTACTCAACAAGCTTAACAAAACACCCATAATGACCTGGGGCCAAAAGGGTTCACAAAATACTCTACCGAGCACACGAACATCGATGAAACACAATCAGTTTTCAGACTTAGTGAAAACTGGGACATGCTGAAATAATAACTCACGGAGGCATGTAAACGAGCTCGATGCTCTCAGTACGGTGCAATTAATGGCAAGGCAAGCATATATCCATTAAGAAGGCACAACATGCTAGCTAGACATGGCAAGAACAATGGCATAGCATGCATGGATCACTAGCAATCACTCCGGCAAAATCGCAAAAGAGTTCACGATCTGCCCAAAACAGCAACTATCCAAAAGTTGAGCTTGATTGAGTCAACCTAGGGTGCTCCAACATAACAAGTAAAGACATTGATGGATTAAGCACAACAAGTATAACAAATCACCCTTACTGATCATCCTCAAAAGAGGCACGGATCACTAGGAAACAAGCCGGACATATAGCATCGTGAACTAAAACGTCCCAGACTTAGTGATTTTCACTAAGTCCCTGAAATCAGTAAACTCAGGTAGCCCTCTTCGCAAGCTTGCACAAGACAACACACACATCCTAAAAATACATGGAAGGCACCTATGTAAAGAAGAAAACATGCTTAACAATTCATCCCAAAGGGGCACAGGCATATCCTGCACGGATTAAACATGGCAAAAATGACAAAAGTGCATGTTGAACTAACGGATCTGCGATTTAACTCATCATGCCTCCTTCCAACAGCCTTTTGGGCACCAAGATGACCTCAAATGCAAATGATGCAATGGAATGAAATGATGTACTCGTCGAGACGAAGATTTTGACATATCATATGCCCAAATCGGAGCTACGGATGCAAAGTTATGGCAGGTCAAAGTAGCAAGAAAATTAGGGTTTGGGGATGAAAAAGTCAACCGAGGAGTCTCCAGATCTAGATCGGCACGGTTCCCGAGGCACGCCGATGCGCACTGTAGCAGCTCCGGAAACCCGGCGATGGCGCGGCGGCCGGGGAGGGAGAAGGACGCCGGGGGGTCGCCGGGGCGCGGTCACCGGCGCCGGGCGGCGAGGCGGCGACGGCGAGGCGAGGAGGTCCGGCTCCGGTCCGGCGAGGTGCGCCGGCGACGAGGCGGCGGGGTGAGGACGGCGGCCGGCGACGTGGAAGAAGGGCGCGGGCGCGCAGCTCCCTCTGGCCCGTGCGCGGGCGCGGGCGGGCCGGCCACGGGCCGCGGCGGGCTCCGACGGCGGCAGGGGAGAGAGAAGGTGGCGGCGAATAGGAGGCTGCCACGTGGCGGCGGGGCGGTGGGATTTTTTCGTCCGGCGGCGGGCGGACACGTCCGGCTGCGCGGAGATGATTTTTAGGGTTTCGGAGGTGGGAGGAGATCCGAAAAACGGGGGGGCTTTATATAGGCATAGAGGGGGTTAGGAGAGTCCAAATGAGGTGCGGTTTTCGCCCACACGATCGTGATCGAACGACCGAGACGATGGAGCTGAGTTTGGTGGGTTTTGGGCCAAAATGGAGGGGTGTTGGGCTGCACACACACGAGGCCTTTTCGGTCCCTCGGTTAACCGTTGGAGTATCAAACGAAGTCCAAATGACCCGAAACTTGACAGGCGGTCTACCGGTAGTAAACCAAGGCCGCATGGAAAGTCTCGGTCCAATCCGGAAATGTTTAATCCCCACACATGAAAGAAAGCTAGAAATGGCCACCGGAGGAGAACGAAGCACCGGAATGCAAAACGGACAACGGGGAAAATGCTCGAATGCATGAGATGAACATGTATGCAAATGCAATGCACGTGATGACATGATATGAGATGCACGAAAACAAAAACAACACACGGGGACAAAGACCCGAACCCGAGAATTAAATATAACTTAGTGCCGGAAACGGCAAGAGTTGGAGTACAATTGGGGAAGGTTACATATGGGGCGTTACAACACATAACCTGAACATGACAAGTAAGAACATGTCATGGAGCTACTCAACAAGCTTAATAAAACACCCAAAGTGACCTGTGGTCAAAAGGGTTCACAAAATACTCTAACGAGCACACGAACATAGCTCACGCACAATCAGTTTTCAGACTTAGTGAAAACTGAGACATGCTGAAATTTAACTCACGAAGACATGTAAACGAGCTCGATGCACTCACTACAGTGCAAGTCATGGCAAGGCAAGAATATATCCATAAAGAAGGCACAAAATTCTAGCTAGACATGGCAATAACAATGGCATAGCATGCATGGATCACTAACAATAGCATCGGCAAAATCGCAAACAAGTTGACGATCTGCCCAGATTTACCACGAAGCAAAAGTAGAGCTCGATTGACTCAAGCTAGAGCACTCCACATATGCAAACAAAGACATGGATGGATAGAGCATAACATTAATATCAAAACTCCCTTACTGATCATCCTCAAAAGAGGCACGGATCACTAGGAAACAAGCTGAACATATGGCATCATGAACTAAAATATCCCAGACTTAGTGAAAACCACTAAGTCCCTGAAAACAGAATTCTCAGGTGCCTCTCTTCGCAAGCTTGCACAAGTCACCACACACATCCTAAAAATGCATGGGTGGCACCTCTGCAAAGAAGACAAAATGCTTAACAATTTATCCCAAAGAGTCACAGGCATATCATGCACACAATAATCATGGGAAAAATGACAAAAGTCTATGATGAACTAATGGATCTGCAATTTAACTCACGAAGCCTCCTTCTAGCAGCATTTTGGGCATCAAGATGAACTCAAATGCAAATGATGCAATGGAGTGAAATGATGTACATGTCGAGACGAACATTTTGATATATAATATGTCCAAAACGGAGCTACCAATGCGGAGATATGATCAGTCAAAGTATGCATAAAAAACTAGGGTTAGGGACGAAAAAGTCAACCGAGGATTTCGGATCTGAGATCCAGATCCCGCGGGCACGGACTTCGATGCACTCCGGGGAGCTCGCCAGAGTCGACGGGGAAGAAGGCCGGCGTGGCGGGCGGAGGAAGAGGACGACGAGGAAGAAGATCCGGCGGTGGCCGGCGGTGGCGAGGTCGGTGGCGGCCGGCTCGGCACCGGGCGGCGCGGCGGCGATGGTGGCGGCGCGCGGCGGCGCTCCTGGCGACGGCAGCGGCGGTCCGCGGCCGGGTGGCGATGGCGGCTGAGGCCAGGCGGCGGCGCGGGCTTCCTGGCGGCGGGGACGAGCGGCGGAGGAGGCGGGCCTGCGGGGTCCAGGCGGGGGCTCTCCCGAACCTCGGGCGGCGGCGGCGCCGGGTGCCACGTGGCGGCGCGCGGGTGGCTGCGTGGCGGCGGCGGACGTGTCCGGCTAGGCCCCGTACATGTCCGTCGGTGCGGAGGTTTTTTTTTCAGGGTAGGGTTTGGACGGGGAAGACGAGATCCGAAATGGAGGGGGTATAAATACGCATAGAGGGGGCTAGGAGAGTCCAAATGAGGTGCGGTTTTCGGCCACACGATCGTGATCGAACGCTCTAGGATATGGAGCAGAGTTTGGTGGGTTTTGGGCCAAATTGGAGGGGTTTTGGGCTGCAACACACATGAGGCCTTTTCGGTCCCTCGGTTAACCGTTGGAGTATCAAACGAAGTCCAAATCGCACGAAACTTGACAGGCGGTCTACCGGTAGTAAACCATGGCCGCATGGCAAGTGTTGGTCCAATCCGGAAATGTTTAATCCCCACACATGAAAGAAAGCTAGAAATGGCCACCGGAGGAGAACGAAGCGCCGGAATGCAAAACGGACAACGGGGAAAATGCTCGAATGCATGAGATGAACATGTATGCAAATGCAATGCACGTGATGACATGATATGAGATGCATGAAAACAAAAACAACACACGGAGACAAAGACCCGAACCCGAGAAATAAATATAACTTAATGCCGGAAACGGCAAGAGTTGGAGTACAAATTGGGAAAGTAATATCTGGGGCGTTACAATACTCCACCACTACGAAAAGATCTCGTCCCGAGATCTAGGACTGAAAGAACTCCGGGTACTCAGAACGGAGGTGATCCTCGCGTTCCCAGGTAGCTTCATGGTCGGAATGGTGTGACCACTTGACTTTGAGAAATTTGATTGACTTGTTGCGAGTCCTGCGTTCAGTCTCTTCAAGGATTGCAACTGGGTGCTCACGATAGGAGAGATCTTCTTGGAGCTCAATGTCTCGAAGTTGACGGTGCGCTCAGGCGTCTTGAAGCACTTTCGGAGTTGAGAGACATGGAACACATCATGAACATTTGCAAAGTTTGATGGAAGCTCGAGTTGATAGGCGAGGTCGCCTCTCTTGCTGACAATCTTGAAAGGTCCGACGTATCTGGGGGCAAGCTTCCCTTTGATACCGAAGCGACGAGTCCCTTTCATAGGAGAGACGCGGAGGTAGACATGATCTCCGATCTTGAAAGCCAAATCACGGTGCTTACTATCATAGTAGCTCTTCTGGCGGGATTGGGCTGCTTTGAGGTTATCACGAATGACCTTGCACATTTCTTCTGCCTCTGTGATTAGGTCATTACCCAGCAGCTGACGTTCACCGGTTTCAGACCAGTTGAGAGGGGTACGGCACTTCCTACCATACAGAATTTCAAATGGGGCCTTGCCCGAACTTGCTTGAAAACTGTTGTATGAGAATTCAGCATAAGGAAGACAATCCTCCCACTTCATGCCGAAGGAGATAACACAAGCCCTGAGCATATCTTCAAGAATCTGGTTGACACGCTCGACTTGACCGCTTGTTTGAGGATGGAAAGCAGTGCTGAAGCGAATGTTGGTGCCCATGGCCTTCTGAAAAGAATCCCAAAACTTGGAGGTAAAGATGCTGCCACGGTCTGAAGATATCACTTGAGGAATACCGTGCAGAGAGACAATTCAAGAGGTGTAGAGTTCTGCCAATTGAGCTGCAGTGATTGACTCTTTGATAGGCAGAAAGTGAGCCACTTTGGTGAGCTTGTCGATGACAACAAATATAGCATCATTGCCACGCTTGGACTTTGGAAACCCCGTCACGAAGTCCATTTCAATGTGGTCAAACTTCCATTCTGGAATGGCAAGAGGTTGGAGGAGACCTGCTGGCCTTTGGTGTGCTGCCTTCACTCTTCTGCAGACATCACATTCATTCACGAATTGAGCGATCTCGCGCTTCATTCGAGTCCACCAATAAGTTTGCTTCAGATCCTGATACATCTTCGTGCTCCCAGGGTGGATGGAGAGGATAGAATTGTGAGCCTCGTTCATGATCACTTTACGACGTTCACCTTTGGGTACCACAATTCGATCCTCGAAGAAGAGAGTGTCCTTGTCATCAAGGCGGTAGCACTTGTACTTGGACTGACTCTTTGCGATACCAATCTTCACGTTTTTCACCATAGCATCAAGAAGTTGGGCTTGGCGAATCTGGTCTTCCAGGGTAGGAGAAACTTGAAGGTTGGCGAGGAAACCTTGAGGAACAATTTGCAGATTAAGTTTGCGGAAAGCTTCACAAAGCTCGGGTTGGTAAGGCTTCAGAATCAGACTGTTGCAATATGCTTTCCTGCTCAAAGCGTCAGCAATCACATTGGCCTTGCCTGGAGTATACTCGATACTCGGATTGTACTCTTGAATCATTTTGACCCATCGAGTTTGCCTGAGGTTGAGATTAGGCTGGGTGAAGATGTACTTGAGACTCTTGTGATCAGTGAAAATATCCACTTTCCTTCCCAAGAGAAGATGTCTCCAAGTCAACAAAGCATGCACAACTGCCGCCAACTCGAGATCATTAGTGGGGTAGTTCTTCTCATTAGGCTTCAACTGGCGAGAGGTATAAGCAACAACTTTCTTCTCTTGCATCATTACAGCACCGAGACCTTGGAGAGAGGCATCACAAAAGACCTCGTACGGCTTGGTTTCATTAGGCGGAGTCAGAACTGGAGCAGTGATCAACTTCTCTTTCAAAGTGTTGAAAGCAATATCACACTCCGGAGACCAAACGTACTTGACGTGCTTCTGAAGAAGATTAGAGAGAGGCTTTGCGATCTTAGAAAAGTTTTCAACGAATCTTCGGCAGTAGCTTGCGAGACCAAGGAAGCTATGGAGTTGCTTCACGTTCTGAGGAGGTTCCCAATTAACAATTGCAGACACCTTCTCAGGATTCACGGCAATGCCCTTGGCAGAGATGATATGACCAAGATAAAGAACCTCATCGAGCCAAAATTCACACTTGGAGAACTTGGCGTAGAACTGATGTTCCCTGAGCTTGTCAAGAACCAAACGCAAGTGCTTGGCATGATCTTCCTTGTTCTTGGAGAAAACCAGAATGTCGTCGAGATAGACCAAAACGAAGTCATTGGTGTAGGGGTTGAAGATGAAGTTCATCATGCGAGAGAACGTCGGAGGAGCGTTGGCGAGGCCAAAAGACATGACAGTGTATTCGTATGACCCATAGCTTGTCCTGAAAGCCGTCTTGGGAATATCTTGCTCACGGATACGAATCTGATGATAACCCATACGGAGATCAAGCTTGGAGAATACTTGGGCACCCTTGAGTTGTTCGAACAGCTCATTGATGTTGGGAAGTGGGTATTTGTTCTTGATGGTCTTCTTGTACAATGGACGATAATCAACACAAAGTCGGTCCGTACCATCCTTCTTCTTCACAAAAAGAACACCACAACCCCATGGAGAAGTACTGGGCCGAATGAGACCCATTCTTTCTTGAACATCGAGTTGTTTCTTCAACTCCTTCAACTCTTCAGGGCCGAGCTTGTAGGGACGTTTGCACACAGGTTCCGTACCGGGCTCAAGTTCAATAACAAATTCAACCGGCCGGTGCGGAGGCATTCCTGGGAGTTCTTCTGGGAAGACGTCTTGATACTCACAAACAACCGGAATCTGTGAAATAGCATCCAATTCACCCTTCTCATTGAGAGAAAACAACCGGATTGTATCATCACGAGCGGCAAAGACAATTACATCCTCAGACGAATGAGTCAGTTGAATCTGCCTGGCTGCACAATCAAGCTGAGCTTTATGCTTAGAGAGCCAGTCCATCCCGAGAATAAGATCGATATCCAAATCACCAAGAACATTTGGAGAAGCCAAGAACTTATAATCGCCCAAAGTGATTGTAACATCCGGAACACATACTCGAGATGTCATTTGACGGGCCGGAGAAACAATCGCCAATGGTTTCGACAACACTTGAGTACGAAAATCATGCTTAGATGCAAAAGGTCTCGACATGAAACAATGCGATGCACCAGTGTCAAAAAGGACTCTTGCAGGAATATCGTTAACAGGAAGGTTACCCATGATGAAATCCGAGGAATCCTCTGCTTGAGCTGCATTCACCATATTGACCTTGGCGTACTTGGGATTATGCTTGACCACAACTATACTTGCCGATCTGACAGGAGGATGAGGAGGAAGACGCCTCTGGTTGAAACACTTGTTGGCGTAGTGACCCTTCTGTTGGCACTTGTTGCACGTGACCTGTGAAAGCGGACGGTGGTACGGAGCACTCGATCTTGGAGCTTGAGACAAAGTCTTGTTCTGAAAGCCTGGGTTGGGTGGGTGGGAAGAACCACTGCCACCTTTGCTCTTCTGCTGATACGGCTGACGGAACGGAGGAGGAGGAAGCCAATACTTCTGCTGCTTGGCCACTTGAGTAGAGGAAGAAGGCGTAGTGTCTCTGACTCGCTTCCTGGAAGCATCACACCTCAACTAAGCAGCCTCTTGCTTCAATGCCATGTTGTATAACTCATCGTATCTCAACGGCTCAAAGAGGACAAGAGCGAGCTGAATTTCTTCACGGAGTCCACCCCTGAACTGATAGATCATGCTCTTCTCATCAGGAACATCCTGCTTGGCAAAACAGGCGAGCTTATGGAACAACTTGTTGTAGTCATAGACAGACAAAGAGCCTTGCTTCAGATTGAGGAATTCCTCACGTTTGCTTTCAGTCACACTCTGAGGGATGTGATGAGCTCAGAAATCTCGACAGAAATCATCCCAAGTGATCAAACGTCCACCTCTGGAATCCTTGTACTGCTGGAACCACTCTGCAGCCTGATCTTTGAGCTGGAAAGAAGCGAACTTGACGAAATCTTCAGGCCTGACGTTGCTGCATTCAAAATGCTTGCCCAGATCCACTAGCCAATCGTCAGCATCGGTAGCCTCCACACAATTGCTGAACGTCTTTGGACCATTAGCGAGGAACTGGTTCAGAGTAGCAAAATGGTTCTGATTGTTGCCTTGATTCCCTTGACTACCTTGATTGCGCTCTTGGAGGATTTGCATGATCAACTGTGTATTTGCATTAGTTGCGGCCATCACAGCTTGCCAAGCCTCCGGAGGAGGTGGAGGTGGTGGCAGATCAGGATTCGGAGTCGTGCGCGTTGGGGGAGCCATCCTGAAGAGGTTGACCACCATTAGCACACAAATAGACAAATATTGAAGGTGAATCCAACGGAATAAAAATTGCAACATAAAGTCTTCACATCCGAACAAAATGAACGAATGCACTTCTCTTGAAGTGGTCACATATTCCTAAATTGCGAAGCCACGTAGAATTAGGTAGAAGAGGTAAATCAACAAGGGATGGAATCAACATATGTCTTCGAAGCAATTCGAATATCACAACTCAAAATAAAACCAAGGATTGGCTTGCGGAATAAGCCGGAACAAACATATGATAGAGATTTCGTCCGAAATTTTCATGGTGGGACCTACACGGGCTCGATCGTACAGCACCATCATGTACAAGGCAGTGCACATGACATACGAAGCGTCCCCGAGTCAGCATAGCCAAGGACTCTTTAAGACGCAACGAGACCACTATAAAATCGACCGTGAATAGGCGAACCACTAGACGTCGAACCCCAATTTCATATCATACATCTGTCGGAAAGATATCCTAAGAGCTACTTGAATTCCCACCTATGAAACTCCCGAAACTTTCCGGTTATGCAATCAGGTGTTGGGGATACAGGGGAAGCATAATATCTCACCCAAACTAGCAGTACCTACATCCAGCTGTATCCATCCTTCAACACATAACCAAGAAACCTTCGGAAACCATCTACCTCAACCTTCGAAAAGCATCCGTTATACAAGTTATGGCGATACTCCCGAACTCCCGCCCAGTACTGGGTGGCGTCGAGGTTATCTCACCAACGAACTACATAAAAGAGATTTTCGATGTCGACAAACATATCTCAAGCATTCCAGAATTGCAACGATAAAATTATGATGACAACACCTCAGAGCTCAACTCCCCGGGACACTTCCACTAAACCCCTGACAGGAGGCACCAAGACAGTGTTCTCATCATAAGCCATCGGAACAAATCCAAGATACTCGCGTGATCCTAAAAAAAATTTAGTGAAATTTGAGAAGAGAAGAGTCAAAACTCTACGTCAGGATGCCTTACCAGAGCGATGAGGAGACTGGGAAGTAAAAAGAATTCCTAAGCTCTCCGATATATAATTCCTAAGTGACTCAAAACATTTTTCTAGACACAACTCGGCTGCTAAAACGATCAAGCAATGGGGGCTCCTAAGGTCGGGGAAGGCTCTGATTACCAACTTGTAACGCCCTCGATGCGGCTATATCTCCCACGTGTCGAGGCACGACTTAGAGGCATAACCGCATTGAAAGCAATGTCGCAAGTTAGGAAATCATCAAACATCCCATGTACATAAATAATATAAAGGGGAGGTACATAGTTGGCTTACACTCGCCACGTCACATCAAAGTACATAAATAACATACATCATCCAAACACTCATGGCCCGACTACGGCGCCAAAATAAAAGACAACCCAACAAGCGACATAGGTCCCGATCACCCCAACTGGGCACCACTACTGATCATCAGGAAACGACACATAGTAACGCTGAGAGTCCTCGTCGTACTCCCACTTGAGCTCAAGCGCGCCATCTGGAGCTGTATCATCTGTCCCTGCATCTGGTGTAATAGTAATCTGTGAGCCACAGGGACTCGGCAATCTCGCACCCTCGCGATCAAGACTATTTAAGCTTAATAGGTTGGAAAGGGGGTAATGTAGGTGGAGCTGCAGCAAGCGACTAGCATATATGGTGGCTAACTTATTCGCAAAAGAGAGCGAGAAGAGGAGGCAAAGCACGAGCGAGGAACTAGAGAGCAACCTACGCAAACATAACTCCAACACCGTGTCCACTTCCCGGACTCCGCCGAGAAGAGGCCATCACGGCAACACACTCCGTTGATTCATTTTAATTAATTAAGGTTCAAGTTATCTACAACCGGACATTAACAAATTCACATCTGCCCATAACCGCGGGCACGGCTTTCGAAAGATCAATCCCTGCAAGGGGGTCCCAACTTAGCCCATGACAAGCTCTCACGGTCAACGAAGGAATAGACCTCCACCCAAGACACACCAATCAGACTTGCCTGCGAGCAAACTAGCATAGCAAAGATAGTAGTGATTTCGAGGGTATGATCATCTTGCCTGCATAGTTGTCAGAGTTGACTGGATCCTCAAAAGCAAACTCAACGGGCTCCTCGTTAGCGAACTCGTCTCCTGGTTCTACCCAACAACACAAACAAGAAACAAGGATATAATCAACCACGTGCAAACTCCAACAATAAGATGCAATGATGATATGCTATGCGGGATGCGATGCGGGATGCAAAATGCAAGATGTGACAGGAAATGCATGAACCTGGCCCCAAATTGGAAAACCAAGTGTGCCACTGGATAGAGGGGATGAAATCACCTTAAAACGATATAAAGATCATTGGAATCGGAGCTACGGTTTGGAAATGGCAAGCGTTTTACGAAATGAACCGGTCTGCGATTTACAGCAAGTAGGCTCCTAAATGCAACGAAATGAACATGCTACAGCCACCAAACATGAGAACAAAATACATGGCAGGGATGTACACAAGATGCTTATCAAAACACTAGCACTGAGCCACGGCCAAATTTATCCATTATGAGGTTCAAACAAGCATGGCAAAAACGAATAAGCAAAACAGATTTCAGACTTCGTGAAATTAACACTAGTCTGAAATTTCAGACCACGATGCTCTCTTCGAAGAAGCAAAACAACATGATACATAACCTGAACATGACAAGTAAGAACATGGCATGGAGCTACTCAACAAGCTTAACAAAACACCCAAAGTGACCTGGGGCCAAAAGGGTTCACAAAATACTCTAACGAGCACACGAACATAGCTCACGCACAATCAGTTTTCAGACTTTGTGAAAACTGAGACATGCTGAAATTTAACTCACGAAGGCATGTAAACGAGCTCGATGCACTCACTACAGTGCAAGTCATGGCAAGGCAAGCATATATCCATAAAGAAGGCACAAAATGCTAGCTAGACATGGCAAGAACAATGGCATAGCATGCATGGATCACTAACAATAGCATCGGCAAAATCGCAAACAAGTTGACGATCTGCCCAGATTTACCACGAAGCAAAAGTAGAGCTCGATTGACTCAAGTTAGAGCACTCCACATATGCAAACAAAGACATGGATGGATAGATCATAACATTAATATCAAAACTCCCTTACTGATCATCCTCAAAAGAGGCACGGATCACTAGGAAACAAGCTGAACATATGGCATCATGAACTAAAATATCCCAGGCTTGGTGAAAACCACTAAGTCCCTGAAAACAGAATTCTCAGGTGCCTCTCTTCGCAAGCTTGCACAAGTCACCACACACATCCTAAAAATGCATGGGTGGCACCTCTGGAAAGAAGACAAAATGCTTAACAATTTATCCCAAAGAGTCACAGGCATATCATGCACACAATAATCATGGCAAAAATGACAAAAGTCTATGATGAACTAATGGATCTGCAATTTAACTCACAAAGCCTCCTTCAAGCAGCATTTTGGGCATCAAGATGAACTCAAATGCAAATGATGCAATGGAGTGAAATGATGTACATGTCGAGACGAACATTTTGATATATAATATGTCCAAAACGGAGCTACGGATGCGGAGATATGATCAGTCAAAGTATGCATAAAAAACTAGGGTTAGGGACGAAAAAGTCAACCGAGGATTTCGGATCTGAGATCCAGATCCCGCGGGCACGGACTTCGATGCACGCCGGGGAGCTCGCCGGAGTCGACGGGGAAGAAGGCCGGCGTGGAGGGCGGAGGAAGAGGACGACGGGGAAGAAGATCTGGCGGTGGCCGGCGGTGGCGAGGTCGGTGGCGGCCGGCTCGGCACCGGGCGGCGCGGCGGCGATGGTGGCGGCGCGTGGCGGCGCTCCTAGCGACGGCGGCGGCGGTCCGCAGCCGGGCGGCGATGGCGGCTAAGGCCAGGCGGCGGCGCGGGCTTCCTGGCGGCGGGGACGAGCGGCGGAGGAGGCGGGCCTGCGGGGGCCAGGCGCGGGCTCTCCCGGGCCTCGGGCGGCGGCGGCGTCGGGTGCCACGTGGCGGCGCGCGGGTGGCTGCGTGGCGGCGGCGGACGTGTCCGGCTAGGCCCCGGACATGTCCGTCGGCGCGGAGGTTTTTTTTCAGGGTAGGGTTTGGACGGGGAAGACGAGATCCAAAATGGAGGGGGTATAAATAGGCATAGAGGGGGCTAGGAGAGTCCAAATGAGGTGCGGTTTCGGCCACGCGATCGTGATCGAACGCTCTAGGACATGGAGCAGAGTTTGGTGGGTTTTGGGCCAAATTGGAGGGGTGTTGGGCTGCAACACACACGAGGCCTTTTCGGTCCCTCGGTTAACCGTTGGAGTATCAAACGAAGTCCAAATGGCACGAAACTTGACAGGCGGTCTACCGGTAGTAAACCAAGGCCGCATGGCAAGTCTTGGTCCAATCCGGAAATGTTTAATCCCCACACACGAAAGAAAGCTAGAAATGGCCACCGAAGGAGAACGAAGCGCCGGAATGCAAAACGGACAACGGGGAAAATGCTCGAATGCATGAGATGAACATGTATGCAAAATGCAATGCACGTGATGACATGATATGAGATGCATGAAAACGAAAATAACACACGGAGACAAAGACCCGAACCCGAGAAATAAATATAACTTAATGCCGGAAACGGCAAGAGTTGGAGTACAAATTGGGAAAGTAATATCTGGGGCGTTACAGTAGTGGAAGTAAAGGTGTACGGAGCTAGGGACGAATCGGGAGCAGTCGCGTCGAGACGCTCCCCAAAAACCTTATTGTCGTTCTCCCGGGCAGGATCTCGAACGACAGGATTCCAGAGGCACCTACTCTCCCGACCAGCCGTGCACGCGGTCATCGGGATGGGGTCACCGGAGACAGCACAGAGTGAGGAATAGTAGATGACGGCTAGGTTACGTCAGCGGGAGTGAGTGAACTAAACTGTGTCAGTCCACTGGCCAGCGCCTTCTTATATAGTCGTAGGGTAGAAAGTCATGGGCCTGGCAAAGGCCCATGACTGAGTCGACGCACTCCCGAGAAGGGAGTCGTCATTCCGGGATAAGGGTCGCACACCTGCGAACGGAGTCGATGAATCCCGGGAACGCAAGTCAGCCGACAGTCCAACGTCTCGGACAGTGGCTCACCTGGTAGCGACTCGTTAATCAATCCCTGATGAATTAATTCATTCATGAGCGGCAAAAATAAGTTTTGGCTCATTCCAGCAACCCACGGCGCGCGCGTCGTGACGAGGCGGGCGGCGGAGCGCGTGTGTACCACTCCTCTTCCCAAGCTTCCAATGGCAAGTGGTAGAGCAGCCCTTATAAAGGGGTCTCAACTCTCCTCAACTAGCAAGGTAGGACTAAACTTCCCACCACATGTCATACCATACATGGACCTCAAGATTAACCGGGAATCATTGTTCATATGGGCCTAAAGCGCATCAATGATTCAACAATATTATATTCTACAATACTAGGGGCGGATTGATTTTAGTATGCTCATGAAATGTCATCGATTTACTTTAGGCATTGACACAGGGAGGCAAATAACTTGGCACACTTGTTAGTTGACATGCTTAGAGCAACTCCAATGGGACGATCCAAACGGATGGCGCATTTGTCCGTTTGGGTCGGTCGCCCGCCCGCCGTCCGCCCAGTTTTGCATTTGGGACGACAATACGCCCCACGCGCCGACCCATTTCATGTTCGCATTCAACTTTTAAATAAAAAAGGCCCGCAGCCGATCATGCCAGCGGCCATGTCTCATGCCGGCACCATGCCAGCGCCGGCATACAATGCCAGCTTCAGAAAACACCACAGTTCATGCTGGCGCACTCGTCAGCCGGCCGGCACACATGTCAGCACACAAAAAATGGTGGGACTTGAGTTCGATCACGCTATCGCGGCTCCCGGGGTCATGCCGGCACACCTGCCAGCATACAAAAAAGATTGCCCCTCGACGCCATAGATCACTCATCGTCGAACTTGAGCATGTCGGCCTGCATCTTCTCGAACCACGGCCTCTTCCTTGGCGACAAGGCGTTGAGATCCACCTTCATGATCGCCACCCCGGTCATCATGCTTGCAAGAGCCACTTATTTCACCTTTGTCTTGGCGTTGGCGGCCTCGATCTCTAGCATCTTGGCTTGCTTCTCCGCCTCGAGCTCGAACATCTTGGCTTGCTTCTCGGTGTCAAGATCAAGCCTCTTCCTTTGGATCTCCATGAAAGCATCCATTTTCTCCGCCTTGAAACGTCGGCGCTCCTCCTCTCTTGAGTCCTTCTTATTCATCATGTCGTCCATGCTTGCGATCAAGGCGTTGGTGGCCGCATCTCGCTTGTCCTCCTTCTTGGAGTTGGTCTTCCCCCGCGGCCGTGCCGGCTCACCCTCCCCAACATCCTCCACGGCGCCCTTCCCCCCACGTGCCTTGAGCGCGGCATATTGTGCCTTGAACTTCTGTTCGTCCTTGATGACCCGATAGCAATGGGAGAGGTTGAAGCACTTGCCATTGTGTTGAACCTTGAATGCCTCCAAAGCTTGAAATGCCTACAAAATGTTTCCATGCAAGCATATGAGCAAGTGATCTTGATGGCACAAAAGAGGGCGGCTTGCTAGCATACCATGTCTTGCACGCCGACACCGCTCACGGGGCGGGCCTTGACGCTCTCAAGGGTGGCGCAAAACTTGTTGCACTCTTGTTGGATCACCTTCCACCGCTTGAAAATGGAGACCCACTCGCGCGTGCTCACAAATTGGTAAGATGGAAACTTCTTGCGCTCATGAAACTCGCGGTGCACACGAGTCCAAAAGGTCGAATGCTTTTGCTCGGCGCCCTTCTTTGAGTCTTGTCCAATGTCTCGCCAACACTCGCAAAGAAGCTTGTCCTCGGCAGCTGTGTACGCCTTCGTGCGCTTGCTCTTACGCTTCGGCTTAGGATCGGTGGTTTGGTTGGCGAGCTCGTCCTCGAACAAAGGCTCCACTTCGATGTCGCACTCGTCCTCTTCCTCTATCCCATAGTCCTCTGAGAACTCGTGGTCGAGGGGGAAGCCGTCCAGGTCGATGCCGACCTAATCACGCATGAAGGCCGCCTGATCGGGATCATAGCCAGCGGCCGGCGTGAATGCCCCGCGGCCGTCCTGGCTTTGCCTCTCCTCAAGATCATAGCCAGCGCCCGGCGCACCACCCTCGAAGATGAGGTGTTGCATGTAGTCCTCGTCGACGGCGGACGACATTTCCTCGAACAGGTTACGGGCGTCCGGGAGACCACCGGTCGGCGTTTGTCGCGCGCGTTTCCTCGTGCCGCCGGACGACGAGCCACCACCGGGGTGGCGTTGAGGTCGATCGGCACGGGCACGGGCGTGGAAGGCGCGACCACGCTCACGTCGGGTGAGCACTCCCCGGAAAGGCGGGAGGCCTGCGAGTAGATGTGGAAGCCGGGGACCGGGTTGCAAACCGATGCGCGGGGTGAGTCGGGCATCACCATCCGAGGAAACGCCGACGAGCCGGTGCTGGTCGCGACGACGACGGCTTGGACGAGGCTATGCTGGCTAGGGTTTACCCCAAGCATGTAGAGCGCCTCCCTCGTTGCCGCGGCTACGCGGGCGTTGGTGAACTCCTGTTGCGCGGCGGCGACGGCGGCGGCCTGCGCAGCGGCCTCATCCCTGGCGTCCGCGGCGTGCGTTCGGCCCTTCCTCTTGGCCGACTCCCTTGCCCGCTGTTCGGGCGTCAGCGCCTTCTTCGACTTGGTCGCCGCGGCGATCTTGCGTGGGGCACGAGGCTTGCCTTTCCCGGAGGGGGCGACGGCGCCGGACGAGGCGAGGGAGGCGAGGCCGGCGGCGGCGGCGTCGAGGTTGATGGTGTCCTCCATGGCTGGTTGGGGGTGCGGGGGTGCGCGCGGACGGGGGCGTTTTTGGGGAAAATGAGGGGAAATGGTGGTGGCTGCCACCGACAGGCGGGCCCGGGGAGAGGAGTAGGCGCACGCGCGTCCGTCTCGTGTCCGCGCCGACGCAAATCCGGCTTAAAATTAGGCCTGGAATGAGTCGTCCGCGGATGAAAAACGGATGCACGTCCGTTTGAATCGACACGTTGGGCCGTCACTTTTGTCCGCGTCGATCCAAACGGACACGGGCGGACGAAATAGGTCGCCCCATTGAAGTTGCTCTTATGACTCAAAAGTTTTATACAGTCCTCCTAGCTTTCTATTATCGCATGATCTAAATGATGTAACATTGTCACCTATATATGCAATAAAGTGCCAAGAGGAGAAAAAAATGTGTATTGATCGGGCGGGGGTTTGAGAAATAGGGCCACCGTCACGTGGACCGACACATGAGGGGTCGTGGAGGATGAATTGGATTCTCTTGTGGTGTAATACGGATCATGGCATTGGCAGCACATACGGCTTGTCAATTGTGACCACCCTCCAACCAATCCGCCAGCCAGCAACAAATTTTCGCAAATTTTTTAGAAGAAAAGAAGATCCTAAAGCAAAACGCGAGTGGAACCGTGCGTGGAAGATGTATCAAACGTTGGATGCAGAGGATCCGGGTCCGGGTCCGGGCACGGCAAGGGTGTGGGGCGTGAGGCGCTGCAGCTGCAGCATCCGCGCGTAGCATCCGTCGGGGTGATGGTTGAGCAGGTGCGAGTGCGACCCTTGCTCCACCACCTTGCCGTCGTCGATGACCGCGATGGTGTGCGCGTTCCGCACCGTGGCCAGGCGGTGCGCCACCACGATGGTCGTTCGCCCTGACCCTGGCCCGGCCCGGTCCAGCGCCTCCTGCACGCACCGCTCCGACTCGGCGTCCAGCGCACTCGTCGCCTCGTCCAGCAGCATGATGGCCGCCTGCTTCACCAGCGCTCGCGCGATGGCGATCCGCTGGCGCTGCCCTCCCGACAGCTGCACCCCGCGCTCCCCGACGCACGTCTTGTACCCTTCCGGCAGCGCCGACACGAACTTGTGCGCGTTGGCCTGCGTTGCCGCCTCCACCACCTCCGCCTCGGTCGCGCCCTCGCGCCCGTAGGCGATGTTGTCGTGGATGGTGCCGGCGAAAAGAAATGGCTCCTGCGGCACCATGGCCACCACTCGCCGCAGCGCCTTGAGGTTGTACTTGCGGATGTCCTTGCCGTCCAGGAGCACGCGCCCGGAGCTGGCCTCGTAGAAGCGCTGGATGAGCGCCAGCACGGAGCTCTTGCCGCACCCGCTGGGCCCCACCAGCGCCAGCGTCCGGCCTGCGCGGGCGCGGAGGCTCAGGTCCCGGAACACCTGAACGTCCGGCCGCGACGGGTACGAGAAGTCGACGTGCTTCAACTCCACGTCGCCCCTGGGACGCTCGGGGACGGCTGCGGCGTCCACGTCGTCGGGCTCGATCTCCGTCTTGCGATCGATGGTCTCGAACACCGAGTGCATGGCCCGCCCGCCCTTGATGAAATCCGGCGCCAGCGTCAGCGTCTCGGCGGCACCGTTGGCGGAGACCATGAGCACCATGAAGACGCGGATGGTCTTGGAGAAGTCGGAGATGCCGTGCTTCACCAGCCACGCAGCGTACCACAGGCCCAGCGCGTAGGACGCGTACAGCAGGAACTGCGCCACACCGTAGCCGATGCCCGCGATCTGGCCCTTCCAGAAGCAGCGCCGGAGCGGCCTCTGCAGGTTGGCCTCGAAGAGCCTCGTGATCTTGTCCTCCGAGTTGAACGCCGCCACGGTGCGCACGTTGGCCACCGCCTCCCCCGCAATCTGCGTCGCCTTGGCGTGCGCGCCTTCCAGGTCACCCGAGAAACCCTTCATGAACATCTTCTGCAGGACGGTGGCGCCGACGACGAGTGGGAAGACGGCGAGGAGCACGAGCGCGAGGCGCCACTGCAGGACGAACCCGGCCGTGCATGCGACGAGCATAAGCGCCGAGTTCTGCACGATGATGGAGATGCGGTCCCCGATGGCGGAGCGCACGTTCTGGGCGTCCAGCGCCAGCCTGGCAGCGATGTGCGCGCTGGCATTGGCCTCCATGTCGAACCAGGCCATCTCGTTGCGGAGCACCGCCGTGAGCATCTTCTCGCGCACGCGCTTGGTGAGGTTCTCGCCCACCGTGTCCCAGAAGAGGTGCTGCACGGTGTTGAAGAGCAGCGCGGCAGAGGACATGCCGATGAGGAGGTAGCAGTACTTGGCGATCTCCCGGTCCATGTGCCTCGGGTCCGGCGTGTAGTAGATGCTGAGCACCGCGCTGAGGATGTAAGCGAAGATGGCGCTGAAGGAGCCGCACACCATGGACCCCACGGAGCCGGCGAGCGCGTAGCCCCACTCGGGCGAGTTCATCTTGGCCAGCCGCCAGAAGGAGCTGGCCTGCGCACGGAACGCGAGCTTCTCCATTCCCATGCCCATGCCCATGCCCATCCGGTGGGCGGCCGGGTCATGTATGACGGACAGGCTGAAGTCGGCGGTGGAGAAGTCGGAGAGGCGGCGGGAGTAGGGCGAGCGGCCGTAGGAGGAGTTCCGCATCATGATGGGTGAGCTGACGGAGTTGCGGGCGCTGGAGGGCCTTGCGCTGCTCCTCCTGGCGCTGACGATGGCCGCCTCGTGCGCCTGCTCCTGCATGCGGATGAGCTTGGCGTACGCGCCGCTGTCCCCTCTGGCCATGAGGTCGTCGTGCGCGCCCATCTCGGACACGGCGCCAGCCTGCAGGACGGCAACGAGGTCGGCCTTGCGGATGGTTGAGAGCCTGTGCGCGATGACAAGGGTGGTGCGGCCGATCATGAAGCGGTCCAGCGCCTCCTGCACGAGCTTCTCGGACTCGGAGTCCAGCGCGCTGGTGGCCTCGTCCAGGAGGAGGATGGCCGGGTTCTTGAGCATCGCACGGGCGATGGCGATCCGCTGCTTCTGGCCGCCGGAGAGCTGCAGGCCGCGCTCCCCCACCTGTATCACCATGTTCAAACATATTGACTTGTCAGTACTACTCTAGGGTCGTGTCGTATGTATGCATGTGCGCTTGTTTATGTGGGAATTTTGACTGGAGGCCAGCTTAATTTTGTAGGATGTGACAAAATTGAATTGTTTATGGTGGAATTTTGACTGGGAGTAGAGCCAGGGCATGATGCCATCCATGTGATGGGGTCGGTGTCGATGTCGATGGAGTACTAGGGAAGGGAGCTTGGATCAGTAGCCCATGTGCTTGCTTGGATCAATTATTGTAGAAATGCATGGAACCAAAAGATTGATTTGATGAAAGAGACTAGGCTGGATCTTAAATTCAAAACCTTTTGGCTTCGATATTATGTAGAAATGTGTGCTCTAGCCAATGCAATCAAAAAACCGATTTGATGGAAAAGACTAACCAGCACGTTATACGTCACCAATTATCAATGGCAGCTTTTGGTCAAGTAAGTGCTGTGCCACTGCCACTGCTGAAAAAATAATAAAAGGAACGTACTACTGGACAAAGCATGCTTGAATCTTGTGAGATCAACTCTACATTCCTGACAAAACGCCGACCTGGAATTAGTTTACTGCTGGAGGCCTCTTAGGCTAGCTATAGTGGGGTAATTTAGATAGTACCTTAACACATTCCAAGATAATTTTGCTTATGTGGCAAATATTTAATGAGAAAAAAGATACTTGTGGTAATATAATATGTTATTGTAATATAGCGCTTCTCTAGATAAAATGAGTCTTATAAGCTATTAAATGAAACCATATATAACATTACTACTTAGTTACTTTGCACTATGGAGATAGTAAAAGGGTGCTTGGATCGAAGGGACTATATTTAGTCTGGCTAAAAATAGTCTCTTTTAGAGGCTAAAGTTCCAAACACCCCTGACTAAAGAGAGACTAGGACTAGTCTTGAAGCTAAATTTTTTTAGTCATAGAAAACCTACTAAAATATGTATTAGCCCTCTCTCTCTTCATTTAATTCCTCTCTTTTAACACATGCGAGTTCTAGATTAAAGGGTTTGGAGGATAATGAATGTTCAATAACTTGATTTTAGTCTCTTTAGTATTTGGATCCAAGCATAGGTGAGGCTAGCAAGTTTTAGTCCCACTACTTTTAGTTACGGGACTAAAACGTATCCAAGCACAGAGGGTGCTTGGATGCAAGGGACTATTTTTAGTCTGATTAAAAATAGTTTCTTTTAGGGGTTAAAGTTCCAAGTATCTCTGACTAAAGAGAGACTAGGACTAGTCTTGAGACTAAAATTTTTTAGTCATAGGAAACCTACTAAAATATGTATTAGCCCTCTTTCTTCTCATTTAATTCCTCTTCTTTAACACATGCGAGTTTTGGATTGGAAGGTTTGAAGGATAATAAATGCTCAGTAACTTGATTTTAGTCTCTTTAGTATTTGGATTCAAGCATGGATGAGGCTAACAAGTTTTAGTTCCATTACTTTTAGTCATGAGACTAAAACGTATTCAAGCATTTTTTAGACCAGTGTTATATGCATGACATTAGTATAAATTACTCCTTACTGCTGGGCTGGAGTGGAATAAAGAGGCAGCAAAAGAGTGGTGTGAAATCATGGTCCATTCTCGGCTCAGCTGCTTGTGGTGAGAAAGGGACTTTTCGAAAATGGAGGAGGCAGGCAGGCAGGTACGTAC
Organism: Triticum monococcum; assembly: GCA_034509565.1. Classification (NCBI taxonomy): domain Eukaryota; kingdom Viridiplantae; phylum Streptophyta; class Magnoliopsida; order Poales; family Poaceae; genus Triticum; species Triticum monococcum. The sequence continues at coordinate 346,851,444 of CM067847.1, forward strand.
TAACTGTTACCAACTTCTAACAGCATTTATTTAAAGCAACATGCTCCTATAACAAACAAACAATTGCTTCTTCTTCTTCTTCTTCGTGGTGAAATAGTATTGCACTAGTAACAATGGGCCCTGTGACTGTGATGGAGCCCAGTAGAGAAGGTGTCATCATGTGATGTTGTTGCCTAACAAACAAACAAATGGAGCACCAAGCATCCGATCTGAGCCGGGGGTATCTAGCTAGCTACTCTCCTCTATCTACTCCACGGCAAAGGGGCCAATGATGGGTGTGATGAGGAAAAAAGGATGGTGGAAAGGGCAGACTATCTACTATGCCAGCCTAATGGCGCACGGATCGGGCGGATAAAAAGGAAGAAGCTAGCACGCGCGGCGCTGGCGCGGGATGAATCTAATATGATATGATTGCCGGAGTGACCAACGGACGGACGGACCTGCGTGTCGTAGCCGTCGGGGAGCTTGATGATGAAGGAGTGGGCGTTGGCGACCCTGGCGGCCTCCTCCATCTCCACCTGGCTCGCCTCCTCCCTCCCAAGCAGCAGGTTCTCCCTGATGCTCGTCGCGAACAGCGCCGGCTCCTGGCTCACCAGGCCGATCTGCGACCGCAGCCACCGCAGCTTCAGATCCTTGAGCTCGACACCGTCAAGCATGATTTGCCCTGCTCGCATTTTAACAAGCGCCTACTAACTCACTCCTTCCAAATGTAATGTAAATTAATAATCGAGTAAGAAAGAAAACTTGAGAGTCAGTCAGACCTGAACTCGGGTCGTAGAACCTCTCGATCAGGGACACCACCGTACTCTTCCCGGAGCCAGAGCTGCCAACCAGAGCGATCGTCTTCCCGGCCGGTACGCTTAGAGAGAAGCGGCGCAGAATCGGCGTGTCCGGCCGGGACGGGTACGCGAACTCCACGTTCCTCAGCTCCAGACGCCCGGTCACCGACTCCAGCTCCACGCCTTCCTTGGTGATGCCTGGCGTGTGGTCGATGATACGGAAGATCTTCGCGGCCGCAACCCTCGCCTTGGCAAACGCCGCCATGCTCGGCGCCGACTGCCCAAGACCGCTGCTCGCACAACACAAGAATCCATCAATGCATCTTCCCTTTCAGCGGCGGCAAGGTGTCCTCTCCTCTCCTTATAAATAAAAAAATAAAGAGGAGAGGAGAGGAGAGGAGAGGAGTAATAAGACGGAAGACTTACAGTCCGCCGATCATGACGGAGAACATGGTGGCGATGGCCAGGCCGCCGTTGGTGTGGTGGCCGCGAACGAGGTGCCCGCCGTACCAGAGGAGCAGCGCGTAGCAGCAGAAGACGGTGAAGTAGGTGCCGCCCAGCCCGAGGCCCTTGGCAAAGCCGTTCCGGTAGCCGATGCTCTGCGCCACGGCTAGCGCCGCCGAGTAGGCCTGCGCCACCCGCTCCTCACCCACGAACGACTGCACGATCCGTATCTGCGACAGGGCCTGCTCCGCGATGTTGCTGGCGCTGGACAGCGCGTCCTGGCTCTTGGAGGAGAGCTTGCCCATGGTGGCGGCGGTGAGGCCGCCGATGACGGCGATGAGCGGCACGACAGCGAGCGTGACGAGCGCGAGCTGCCACGCTGCGGTGAAGCCGACGACGAAGCCGGCGACGAAGGTGGCCATGTAGTGGATGAGGTTGCCGAGCTTCTCGCTGATGGCGTCCTGGACCATGACAGCGTCGGCGTTGATGGCATAGATGACGTCGGAGGTGCGCACGTCGGTGTCGAAGAAGGAGACGTCCTGCTTGAGCGCCGCCTGGAGGTACCGGATCCGCATCCGAGTGGACTGCCGCTCGCCGGTCCACATCCAGCAGGAAATCTCGGCCCAGGACGACGCCCAGATGGCGGCGCCCACGACGAGGAAGTAGAAGGCGTACTTGACGACGAGGCGGACCATGGTGTCCGGGTCGTCGGCGTGGGAGCCGAAGGAGTCGACGAGGTCGGCGAAGAAGCGGAGGAAGACGGGGAGGGAGCAGCCGTGGACGAGGGCGCCGAGCGTGCCCACGGCCATGAGGACGCGATCTAGGCCGTCGGCGAAGCGGAACAAGTCGCGCAGGGCGGCCGCCGGCGCCGGAGGGGGCGGCTTCTCGTCGGCAGGCGGCTTGGCATTGGGCGGAAGCTGCTCCGTCTCCAGTGGCGCGGGAGGAGGAGGGGGGGAACCAGACGCATTGTTGGTGGTAGCTGCTGCCACGGCCGGTGCTGGCGTGGATTGCTCTGCTGCTTCTGGCTCTGGGTGCGGTGGGTGGAACAAGTGTGGGGGCTGGGAGGTGGAGGGGAGGTGGAAGGCCTCGAGCTCCGGGCGGGCCCACTCGTCGGCGGCGTCGGCGCCGTGGACGACGACGCGAGCCTTGATCTCTTCAGGGTCGCTAGACATCGGGACGGGAAGGCACGGAGGGGGAGCCGGAGAACTCCTCCCTCCCTATCCCTCTGCTCTCCTCTCCTCTCCTCTGTTTCGCGCCTCCGTCTCGTCTTGTCAAGTGCGTGTGTGTGTGGGGGGGGAGGGGGGCTTCTCCATCCCCTTACTGCTTATAAGATGGGTAGGGATCTACAATGGGGACAAGGGCCCATTTGGCATGAATTATTCCCCTCTCTACGTCTCACCCCACCCCCAATCCTATTTATATACTCCACATTTTCTTTAACACGGTACAAAATGCACATACTCACAAACGCATACATACACTCACATTCCTATCCATAATGTTTCTTTAGCAAAAGAATCAAATCCCATCTCTGTAGTAATTTGTTTACGTCCATAATCGTGAGTCAGTGGAAACTGCATGTTGAGCGCACTTTCCTTTTTCCCACGACTTTGTCAATGAAGATGCTCGCGGTACACTTCCCCGTACAGTGCACTGGTTCTTCTTTCCTGAGTTCCTACCAGTGCCGGTGTGGTGCCCTCAAATGACTTCTCAAGAGGCGTGCAGTGCACGTTAGAGCAACTTCAATGCGTCCACCCTGTTAGAAGGAAGAGTGGGGAGATTTGCGGAATATGATGGATTATTGAGCCTCGAAGCCGACTATATATTGAGTACAAGATTTGAAGGGCAAGACACCTTCTAGAGAGGTAAATATACCAGAAATCATAGAACTTGCATCCGACGGTCAGTTTGGTGCATAAACTTGTAAAATACGTGTTTCTGGTCATCTAACTTGTCGTCTCGTTCATATACGATGCTTCCCACTTTATCCGGTCGTATCCATACGCGCGCCAACGTATGGAAGGGTGTGCTCAAAAGGGAAAGCCACGGTTCGAAAATATGATCTTAAAAGCTCGCCTCGTGTACAAGTGCCGACAATCTGGCCATAATGACACTTGACAACATAAACAAAATTTATCTTTTGTATTGTATAGTTTCAAATTTATGCATCCCAATGCCAGCAAATTATGTATAATTTTGTTTTGCACATATAGATCTTTTTGCACATAGTACCTAACTTTAAACATATATTCCTGAAAAAATAGTGCAGAATGAATGAACGTAAATTATTTTGGACAAACCAACAAAATTTTGATTTGAATTTCAATAATTTTAAATTTAAAATCTAGATAAAAGGAAATATAGTATAGAATGAATGTATGTAAATTCTTTTGGGAAAATCAACAAAACTTTTGTTTGAATACGAATAATTTAAAATTTAAATATTTATATAAAAGGAAACATAGTGCAGAATGAATGTACATAATTTAAAATTTGAAAATCAAGATAAAGAAAAGTATAGGTCAAAATAAATGTGTCTATTTTTTAGGACAAATCAATGAAATTTTTGTTTGAATGTGAATTATGTAGATAAAGGAAAATATACTTCAGAATGAATGTATCCAAATTTCCTTTGGAGTGCGCCCTCAAGCCTGAGGTCTGATTTTTTTTCCATAATATTAGTCCTACTAACTTCGGTTTTAGTAATGAAAAAGTTTGGACAAATCAATGTAAATTTTGTTTGAATTCAAATAATTTTAAATTTAAAAATCTTGATAAAAGAAAATATAGTTCTTTTTTTACACTAAAGAAAATATAGTTCAGAATGTGTACTTTTTCACTTGGATATATCTTAGTAGCCTCAAATAAACATGAAGTAACATCAGTTATGTTGGTTAGAACGCCCGCTTTATTGGAACGGGTTGCCGGTTCGAAGCAGGGATTACCTTTTCTACGTTTTGATTTGACTTTAATTTGTATGGTCTGGTTCCATAAAGCTATTTTTTTGGCTGAAACAAACTTCAGTGGTGGCTATCTATGCAGGGCGAACCGCGGCCAGTCGTGGTTCGAATCTCACCGCGCGCAACAACGTTTTTAGTTTTATTTGAGAATTTTTTTGTGTAAATAAATAAAATGCAAGGGTAATATCTGAAGAAAAAAAACAGTATGCACGGATGACCACCACCTCAGCCATTGACAATGGGCCCCGCCACGTTGGCACGCGTAAGGATACGGCCGGATATGATAGAGAGCACCGTATATGAACGAGAGGACAAGTTAGATGACCAGAAACACGTATTTTGCAAGTTTATGCACTAAACTGACCGTCATGTGCAAGTTATATGACTTGCAGTGTATTTACCTCCCTTCTAGAGATAAGATGGAAATAACTCTATCTAATCCCGGTCAATCTCTACTACCAATTATATCAATAACATCCCCGCAATCGTAGCGGTAGCGTGGCGAACAACATGAGCGTCGCGGACGTCAGACTAGAGAGAATAGCAGCCGGCGGGCTGACACACCCCCCTCCCCCCTCCCCCCCCCCCCGCGGCAGTCGTAGCGGGAGCGTCGCGGACGGTGTCGCGTTGCGGACGCGTTGACTGTAGAGGAAGCCGACGAGTTGCTCAAGCGGATGATAACCCTTTGTGCCGATGTTGAGGTAGCCGAGAGCGTAGGGTGGTGGAGCCGTGGTCGAGGTAGCCGTGCAGAACGCCACGGTCGATGTCGAGTCGGGTAGCCAGTGTCGAGGGAGTCGCCATGGTGTCGCGACCACACGGAGGCGCCGAGTTAGTCATAGGCACAGTGCTGTCGAGGGAGTAGTGCGCCAGAAGGAGGACTAGACGAAGTGGTCGGACTAGACGAAGTGGTCGGGGTAGACGAAGTGGTCGGGTAGATGATGGCGACGCTGGCGATGGGCTGGTGCTTGGACGAAGACCAAGGGGTGGACGGACGGACGGCGGCGGCTATAGAGGTAGCGGCGGTAGCGGCCGAAGAAGAGCGGCGGCGGCGGCCTGACAGTGGCCGCAGCGGCTAGGTTAGTAGAGCGGCGGTGGTGCTTGAAGTAGGCGAGAAACCCGATAGTGTGACGAAGATCGGTACAGACGATGGCGTTCCTGCGCCAAGGGAGGAGGCGCGACGCATACCACGAGAGGTCGACGCGCGGGGACGGCGATGGACCGCGGGCCGCGGCACTACGGTCCGAAGGGGCGATGCAGCGGCGACAGCAGGCGGGACGGGGCAACGGCGGGAAGACCTCGGGACGGCAACGGGGACCGCGGGCCGCAGCGCTACAGCCCGAAGGGGCGGCGGAGCGCGGGTCGGTGCAACCGCAGGGACTGCCTCGGGGTGGCAGCGGTGACCATGTATCGCGACACTACGGCCCAACGGGCAACGCAGCGGCGACGGGCGAGTCAATGTAGTCGCGAGGAGAACCACGGGGCGGCGGCGCTGCGGCCCAACGGGGTGACGCGGCGGCAGTCCGTTGCTCGATCGGTGGAGGGGCGCGCTGAACACGGGGACGATCTTCACCGGACCTGCTGGAGGCGCGCGCAACTGACGCGCCAGGTCCGTCGCGTGGCGTAGATGAGACGGATCGCGACGACGAGGGGGTGATCAAGTCGATCGCGCGCGAGGTCGGGGACACCGTAGAGGCGGGGTGGCGGCGGATTCCAAGATGAGGCCGATGATGACGGACGGCGTGAGACGACATGCGGACGAGTGCGTCAGTGCAGGCACCCGGGTAGCGAGGCCTGAGCGACCAATGTAGTAGCGGCACCCGAGCTGAGGCAGCTGACGAGCCTGACACAACTGGGGACGAGGCTGGCAAGGTAGACTGCAGGGCCTCCATGCAGACGCGGCGGAGGCGGATGGCATGGATCGATGGGCGGGTCGGCGCGTGAACAATGTCTATGATGGGCCGCCGCATGGCGCGAGGCCGCGGGTCGAGGCAATGCAGGAGTCCGGTCGAAGCATGGTGGAGACGGCCGATGCAAGGCAACGGGCGGGCCAACGCGCGGACGGCGGCAGACCCCTGACGGGCCGCCTCGGCGCGCATGACCGCCGGGTCAGAGGAGAGGCCAGCTGGTCGCGCGGGGGTCGAAGTAGAGGCGCACAGGGGTCGACAGCGGCGGCAGGCGACGCAAACCGATCAAGCATAGATCGGAAAACAAAAAGAAAAATACCGATCAAGGTGGCCAGCGAGAGAGAGAAAAAACCGAAGTAAGGGCTCAGGAAAAAGACTCTTTAGAGCACCCGGTCAACACGACCGGCGGACGAACTCTAGGTACGGGCGGCGCGGCCTCCGGCGGCGATCATGAAGGCCGACCACCCCGGGGGCGGCGCGGAGTGGATGAGTCGGGCGACGGCTAGGGTTTGGATCGATTAGACTAATACCGTGTTAGAAGGAATAGGGAGTAGATTGGCGGAATATGATGGATTATTGAGCCTGGAGGGCGAGTATATATTGAGTACAAGGTTTGAAAGGCAAAACACCTCCTAGAGTGTAACGCCCTCGATGCGGCTATATCTCCTACGTGTTGAAGCACAACTTAGAGGCATAACCGCATTGAAAGCAATGTCGCAAGTGAGGTAATCTTCACACAACCCATGTAATACATAAGGGAAAGAGATACATAGTTGGCTTACAATCGCAACTTCACACAATTACATGAATAAAACATTACATCCATCCAAATACACTCAAGGTCCGACTACGGAACCAAAATAAAAGAAGACTACCCCAAATGCTACACAGATCCTCGATCGTCCCGACTGGGCTCCACTACTGATCAACTGGAAATGGAACAACATAGCGAACACAATCTTCATCGAGCTCCTCCTTGAGCTTGGTTGCGTCACCTGCGCGATTCAACGGCACCTGCAAGCTGGTTTTGGAAGTATCTGTGAGTCACGGGGACTCAGCAATCTCGCACCCTCGCGATCAAGACTATTTAAGCTTATAGGTAGGGTAAAAGGTATGAGGTGGAGCTGCAGCAAGCGACTAGAATTTATGGTGGCTAACATACGCAAATGAGAGCGAGAAGAGAAGGCAAAGCACGGCCGAGAAACTATGATCAAGAAGTGATCCTAGAACAACCTACGTCAAGCATAACTCCAACACCGTGTTCACTTCCCGGACTCCGTCGAGAAGAGACCATCACGGTTACACACGCGGACATTAACAAATTCCCATCTGCCCATAACCGCGGGCACGGCTTTCAAAAGTTCAAATCCCTGCAGGGGTGTCCCAACTTAGCCCATCACAAGCTCTCACGGTCAACGAAGGATATTCCTTCTCCCAAGACAATCCGATCAGACTCGGCATCCCGGTTACAAGACATCCTCGACAATGGTAAAACAAGTCCAGCAAGACCGCCCGATGCGCCGACATCCTGATGGGAGCTACACATATCTCGTTCTCAGGACAACACCGGATGAACACTATGTACAGCTAAAACCAGTCCTCAAGTTTCCCCGAGATGGCGCCGCAAGTGGCTCTGCTTCGGACCAACACTTAGACAACAACTGGCCCGAGGGGTTAAAATAAAGATGACCCTTGGACTGGCCTAACCCAAGCAAAAAGAGACTAGGTGGCGAATGGTAAAACCAATGTTGAGCCTTGCTGGAGGAGTTTTATTCAAGGCGAACTGTCAAGGGCTTCCCATTATAACCCAACCGTGTAAGGAACGCAAAATCCGAGAACAAAACACCGATATGACGGAAACTAGGGTGGCAAGAGTGGAACAAAACACCCGGCATAAGGCCGAGCCTTCCACCCTTTACCAAGTATATAGATGCATTAATTAAATAAGAGATATTGTGATATCCCAACAAATATCCATGTTCCAGACATGGAACAAGCTTCAATCTTCACCTGCAACTAAGAACGCTATAAGAGGGGCTGAGCAAAGCGGTAACATAGCCAAACAACAGTCTGCTAGGACAAGGTGGGTTAGAGGCTTGGCTCAACAATATGGGAGGCATGATAAGCAAGTGGTAGGTATCGTAGCATAGACATAGCAAAAGAGTGAGCAACTAGCAAGCAAAGATAGAAGTGATTTCGAGGGTATGGTCATCTTGCCTGAAATCCTGCAAGGTAGAAGAACGAGTCCAGGAAGAAGACAAGCGGACGTAGTCGAACGGTTCCTCACAAATGCGACGTTATCGGAACTAACCCGAAGGAAGCAACACCGGAAAGAAGCACACAACATAGTAAACAACCAACACATTAACATGGCATGATATGCGGGATGCGGTATGTGATGCATATGCATGATTTGGAAAGGAATGATTGAATCTGGCCTCAACTTGGAAAACCAAGAGTGCCACTGAAAAGAGGAGTTGATTTCAGTTGAAATGATATAAAGATCACCAGAATTGGATGCACGGTTTGGAAATGGCAAGCAAAACAAATATGGAATCGGTCTGTGATAATCAGCACGAGACAATCTAAATGCATCAAGAACAACATACTACGACACTCAAACATGGCAAGAAAATATATGGAATGGATCCACTCATGATGCTTGACAAAAGATGAGCACTGAGCTACGGCTAATTCACTCATTAACAGGTTCAAACAAGCATGGCAAAAGAGCAAATGATAACAAGTTTCAGACTTAATGAAATAACAACAAGACAGGAATTTATCATCACGAAGCAATGTTTAGAGCAATGAAACAACATGCTACAGGAACATATCATGGCAAAGCAAGGCATGGCATGAAGCTACTCAAAGCACATAACAAAAGTCCCTTAGTGACCATGAGCCAAAAGGGATCAGAAAATACAATTGCAAGCATATGAACATAGCAAAAACATAACAGATTCAGACTTAGTGAAAAACTGGAGCATGGCAAAACAATTAACAAGTAGGCATGTTTACGAGCTTGATGCACCCATCAAATAGACATGGCATAGAAGCTATACATGGCAAGAACAACAACATAGCATGCACGGACCAACAACAACAAGCTTGGCAAAATTGCTAAACATGTTAACAATCCGTCAGGAACATTTTATATCAAAAGTAGAGCTCGATTGATTCAAGCTAGGGTGCTCCATAATTGCAAACAAAGACATAGATGGATAGAGCACCACAATATTAACAAACATCCTTACTGATCATCCTCAAAAGAGGCACGAATAACTAGGAAACAACAAGAACATATGGCATAACAACAAAATCAGGACAAGGACTTGGTGAAATTCTAAGTCCCTGAAATCAGCATCATTGAGTAAGCTACTTTGCATGCTTGTGCTAGTCACCACAAAGATCACAAAAATACATGGAATACACCCGTGTAAAGATGGCATGACATATAACAAAACACATGTAGAGCTCAGGGTCATAGCATGCACACATTAATCATGGCAAAAATGACAAAAGGCCATTTGCTGAAATAGATCTGACATAATCATCACATAGCCCTCTTCCAACAGCATTTCGGGCATTAAGATGAGCTCAAATGAAAATGATGCAATGAGATGAAATGATGTACTTGTCGAGACGAACATTTTGATATGCTACACGCATGAATCGGAGCAACGAGTGCAAAGTTATGGCATGATGAACTAGGCAAAAAGTTAGGGTTTCGGGGAGAAAAGTCAACCGAGGAATTCTCAGATCCAGATCGGTATCTCACGGGCACTGTTCACTGGAGTCATCCATCGTCGCCGGAGAAGGAGGCCGGAGCTGGGGGCAAGGTGGCCGGAGCTCCGGTGGCCAGAGGAGGAAGGGGGCGGCGCCGACGATGGCCGGACGCGACAAGGCGGCCTCGGGCGGCGCGGGCAGCGAGGGGGCGCCACGGTGGAGCTCGCCGGCGGTGAGGTGGGGCGGCGAAGGCGGCGGTGCTCCGACGAAGGAGGCGGCCGGTGACGGTCGGCGGTGGCGGGGCGGCGCGCTGCAGGCGGCGGGGAAGGGCGGCGGCGGCGTTGACGAACCGGCGCGCACGGGCGCGCGAGTGCGGCGGCGGACGGATCCGGGCCCGGGCGGGCCCCGCCTGGGCTCCGCGGGCCGGCGGCGGGCGCGGGAGAGGAGAAAGGGAGGAGGTGCTGAGGTGGCGGCGTCCGGTTGGCTGCGGCGGCGGGGAGGGCGACGTGGCGGATTCCTATTGGCCGGAGTGAGGTGGCCGGCGGTGGTGGACATGTCCGTTGCAGCGCGGACATGTCCGGTGGCGCGAGGAGGAAGACGCTATGGTTAGACTGCGCGGAAATTTTATAGGAGAGCACAACTATATAGGTAGAGGGAGCTAGGAAACTCCAAATTGAGCACGGTTTTCGGCCACGCGATCTTGATCGAACGCTCTAGATGATGGAGGGGGTTTAGGTGGGTTTTGGGCCATCTTGGAGGGGTGTTGGGCTGCAACACACACGAGGCCTTTTCGGTCCCTCGGTTAACCGTTGGAGTATCAAACAAAGTCCAAATGGCACGAAATTTGACATGCGGTCTACCGGTAGTAAACCAAGGCCGCATGACAAGTCTCGGTCCAATCCAAAAATGTTTAACACCCGCACACGAAAAGAGGTAGAAAGGGACACCGGATGACATAGGAGCGCCGGATTGCAAAACAGACAACGGGGAAAATGCTCGGATGCATGAAACGAACATGTATGCAAATGCAATGCACATGATGACATGATATGAGATGCATGACACGCAAGCAATGACAAGGAAACAACAGCGAATAACTGGTTGAACAAGATTGGCATAACAATCTCGATTATCAAGAAGGATGAGTATTCACATAGGAGTATGAGAACACCGCTTAGGAAAGGTATGGAATCAACATTTGACTTTGAAGTAACTCGAATACCACAACTCAAAACAAAACAAAGGATTGGCTTGCAGAATAAGACGGAACAAACATATGATAGAGATTTCGTCCGAAGTTTTCGTGGTGGAGCCTACACGGGCTCGATCGTACAGCACCATCATGTACAAGGCAGTGCACATGACATACGAAGCGTCCCTGAGTCGGCATAGCCAAGGACTCTTTAAGACACAACAAGACCACTGTAAAACCAACCGTGGATAGGCGGACCACTAGACATTGAACCTCAATTTCATATCATACATCTGTCGGAAAGATATCCTAAGAGCTACTTGAATTCCCACTTATAAACTCCCGAAATTTTCCAGTTATGCAATCAGGTGTTGGGGATACAGGGGAAGCATAATATCTCACCCAAAACTAGCAAATCCTACATCCAGCTGTATCCATCCTTCAACACATAACCAAGAAACCTTCGGAAATCATTTACCTCAACCTTCGAAAAGCATCCGTTATACGATTTATGGCAATACTCCCGAACTCCCGCCCCGGTACTGGGTGGCGTCGAGGTTATCTCACCAACAACTGCATAAAAGAGATTTTCGATGTCGGCGAAACTTAGGTATTCCAGAATTGCAACGATAAAATTGTGACGACAACACCTTGGAGCTCAACTCCCCAGGACACTGCCACAACCCCTAAATGTCAGGAGGCACCAAGAACAATGTTCTCGTCACAAAACCACCAGAACGATTCCAAGATACCCGCGTGATCCTAAAAAAAATTAGTGAAAATTTGAGAAGAGAAGAGTAAAAACTCTACGTCAGGATGTCTCACCAGAGCGACGTAGGGACTGACGAGTAAAAAGAATCCTACTCTCTGATATATATAATCCTAAATGACTCAAAACATTTGTCTAGACTCAACAACGCCAACGATTCGATCAAGCAGGGGGCTCCTAAGGTCGGGGAAGGCTCTGATACCAACTTGTAACGCCCTCGATGCGGCTATATCTCCTACATGTCGAAGCACGACTAAGAGGCATAACCGCATTGAAAGCAATGTCGCAAGTGAGGTAATCTTCACACAACCCATGTAATACATAAGGGAAAGAGATACATAGTTGGCTTACAATAGCCACTTCACACAATTACATGAGTAAAACATTACATCCATCCAAATACACTCAAAGTCCGACTACGGAACCAAAATAAAAGAAGACTACCCCAAATTCTACACAGATCCCCGATCGTCCCGACTAGGCTCCACTACTGATCAACTGGAAACGGAACAACATAACGAACACAATCTTCATCGAGCTCCTCCTTGAGCTTGGTTGCGTCACCTGCACGGTTCAACGGCACCTGCAAGCTGGTTTTGGAAGTATCTGTGAGTCACGGGGACTTAGCAATCTCGCACCCTCGCGATCAAGACTATTTAAGCTTATAGGTAGGGTAAAAGGTATGAGGTGGAGCTGCAGCAAGCGACTAGCATTTATGGTGGCTAACATACGCAAATGAGAGCGAGAAGAGAAGGCAAAGCACGGTCGAGAAACTATGATCAAGAAGTGATCCTAGAACAACCTACGTCAAGCATAACTCCAACACCGTGTTCACTTCCCGGACTCCGCCGAGAAGAGACCATCATGGTTACACACGCGGTTGGTGCATTTTAATTAAGATAAACTTCAGGTTTTCTACAACCAGACATTAACAAATTCCCATCTGCCCATAACCGCGGGCACGGCTTTCGAAAGTTCAAATCCCTGCAGGGGTGTCCCAACTTAGCCCATCACAAGCTCTCACGGTCAACGAAGGATATTCCTTCTCCCAAGACAATCCGATCAGACTCGGCATCCCGGTTACAAGACATCCTCGACAATGGTAAAACAAGTCCAGCAAGACCGCCCGATGCGCCGACATAATGATGGGAGCTGCACATATTTTGTTCTCAAGGCAACACCGGATGAACACTACATACAACTAAAACCAGCCCTCAAGTTTCCCCGAGGTGGCGCCGCAAGTGGCTCTGCTTCGGACCAACACTTAGACAAGCACTGGCCCGGGGGGGGGGGGTTAAAATAAAGATAACCCTTAGGCCGGCCTAACCCAAGGGAAAATAGACTAGGTGGCGAATGGTAAAACCAATGTTGGGCCTTGCTGGAGGAGTTTTATTCAAGGCGAACTGTCAAGGGGTTCCCATTATAACCCAACCGTGTAAGGAACGCAAAATTCGGGAACATAACACCGATATGACGGAAACTAGGGCGGCAAGAGTGGAACAAAACACCAGGCATAAGGCCGAGCCTTCCACCCTTTACCAAGTATATAGATGCATTAATTAAATAAGAGATATTGTGATATCCCAACAAATATCCATATTCCAAACATGGAACAAGCTTCAATCTTCACCTGCAACTAAGAACGCTATAAGAGGGGCTGAGCAAAGCGGTAACATAGGCAAACAACGGTCTGCTAGGACAAGGTGGGTTAGAGGCTTGGCTCAACAATATGGGAGGCATGATAAGCAAGTGGTAGGTATCATAGCATAGGCATAGCAAAAGAGCGAGCAACTAGCAAGCAAAGATAGAAGTGATTTCGAGGGTATGGTCATCTTGCCTGGAATCCTGCAAGGAAGAAGAACGAGTCCATGAAGAAGACAAACGGACATAGTCGAATGGTTCCTCACAAATGCGACGTTATCGGAACCAATCCGAAGAAAGCAACACCGGAAAGAAGCACACAACATAGTAAACAACCAACACATTAACATGGCATGATATGCGGGATGCGGTATGTGATGCATATGCATGATTTGGAAAGGAATGATTGAACCTGGCCTCAACTGGAAAACCAAGAGTGCCACTGAAAAGAGGAGTTGATTTTAGTTGAAATGATATAAAGATCACCAGAATCGGATGCATGGTTTGGAAATGGCAAGCAAAACAAATATGGCACCGGTCTGTGATAATCAGCACGAGACCATCTAAATGCATCAAGAACAACATACTACGACACTCAAACATGGCAAGAAAATACATGGAATGGATCCACTCATGATGCTTAACAAAAGATGAACACTGAGCTACGGCTAATTCACTCATTAACAGGATCAAACAAGCATGGCAAAAAGAGCAAATGATAACAGGTTTCAGACTTGGTGAAATAACAACAAGACAGGAATTTATCATCAGGAAGCAATGTTTAGAGCAATGAAACAACATGCTATAGGAACATATCATGGCAAAGCAAGGCATGGCATGAAGCTACTCAAAGCACATAACAAAAGTCCCTTAGTGACCATGAGCCAAAAGGGATTAGAAAATACAATTGCAAGCATGTGAACATAGCAAAAACATAAACAGATTCAGACTTAGTGAAAAACTGGAGCATGGCAAAACAATTAACAAGTAGGCATGTTTACGAGCTCGATGAACTCACTACGAGGCATTGCATGAAAACTAAGCATACACCCATCAAATAGACATGGCATAGAAGCTAGACATGGCAAGAACAACAACATAGCATGCACAGACCAACAACAACAAGCTTGGCAAAATTGCTAAACATGTTAACAATCTGTCAGGAACATTTTATATCAAAAGTAGAGCTCGATTGATTCAAGCTAGGGTGCTCCATAATTGCAAACAAAGACATGGATGGATAGAGCACCACAATATTAACAAAACATCCTTACTGATCATCCTCAAAAGAGGCATGAATAACTAGGAAACAACAAGAACATATGGCGTAACAAAAAAATCAGGACAAGGACTTGGTGAAATTCTAAGTCCCTGAAATCAGCATCATTGAGTAAGCTACTTTGCATGCTTGTGCTAGTCACCACAAAGATCACAAAAATACATGGCATACACCCGTGTAAAGATGGCATGACATATAACAAAACACATGTAGAGATCAGGGTCATAGCATGCACACATTAATCATGGCAAAAATGATAAAAGGCCATTTGCTGAAACAGATCTGACATAATCATCACATAGCCCTCTTCCAACAGCATTTCGGGCATCAAGATGAGCTCAAATGAAAATGATGCAATGAGATGAAATGATGTAATCGTCGAGGAGAACATTTTGATATGCTACACGCATGAATCGGAGTAACGAGTGCAAAGGTATGGCATGATGAAGTATGCTAAAAGTTAGGGTTTCGGGGAGAAAAGTCAACCAAGGAATTCTCAGATCCAGATCGGTATCTCGCGGGCACTGTTCACCGGAGTCATCCATTGTCGCCGGAGAAGGAGGCCGGAGCTGGGGGCGAGGTGGCCGGAGCTCCGGTGGCCAGAGGAGGAAGGGGGCGGCGCCGGCGATGGCCGGACGCGACGAGGCGGCCTCGGGCGGCGCGGGCAGCGAGGGGGCGCCACGGTGGAGCTCGCTGGCGGCGAGGTGGGGCGGCGAAGGCGGCGGTGCTCCGGCGATGGAGGCGGCCGGTGACGGTCGACGGTGGCGGGGCGGCGCGCTGCAGGCGGCGGGGAAGGGCGGCGGCGGCGCTGACGAACCGGCGCGCACGGGCGCGCGAGTGCGGCGGCGGATGGATCCGGGCCCGGGCGGGCCCCGCGTGGGCTCCGCGGGCCGGCGGCGGGTGCGGGAGGAGAGAAAGGGAGGAGGCGCTGAGGTGGCGGCGTCCGGTTGGCTGCGGCGGCGGGGAGGGCGACGTGGCGGATTCCTATTGGCCGAAGTGAGGTGGCCGGCGGCGGTGGACATGTCCGTTGCGGCGCGGACATGTCCGGTGGCGCGAGGAGGAAGACGCTAGGGTTAGACTGCGCAGAAAATTTCAGAGGAGAGCACAAATATATAGGTAGAGGGAGCTAGGAGACTCCAAATTGAGCACGGTTATCGGCCACGCGATCTTGATCGAATGCTCTAGATGATGGAGGGGGTTTAGGTGGGTTTTGGGCCATCTTGGAGGGGTGTTGGGCTGCAACACACACGAGGCCTTTTCGGTCCCTCGGTTAACCGTTGGAGTATCAAACAAAGTCCAAATGGCATGAAACTTGACATGCGGTCTACCGGTAGTAAACCAAGGCCGCATGACAAGTCTCAGTCCAATCCAAAAATGTTTAACACCTGCACATGAAAAGAGGTAGAAAGGGACACCGGATGACATAGGAGCGCCGGATTGCAAAACAGACAACGAGGAAAATGCTCGGATGCATGAGACGAACATGTATGCAAATGCAATGCACATGATGACATGATATGAGATGCATGACACGCAAGCAATGACAAGGAAACAACAGCGAATAACTGGAAGACACCTGGCACATCGGGCTCGGGGTGCTACAACACTCCACCACTACGAGAGGATCTCGTCCCGAGATCTAGAATGGCACCGTAGGGAAAACGGAAGGGAAAGAGAAGAGGTAAAACTTAAGTTGCTTCTTTGAAAAATGAGTGAAACCATAGAACCTTGAAAAAGGTTAAGCCATTTCGAGAAAAGAATACAACGGAGATGACCGAAGTTGAAAACACTTTGTTAGAAAAGATGAACAATGAAGAGCAACTTCGGGCAGCACTCCGATAGAAAGAAAAAGGAATTGAATAAGAACTTGATAAGATGAGAAGATACATGATGAAATCACAACACACTGCCTCCGTAAATATTGAATGAATGGAACAAGGGGTAAGAAAGATCTCAGACAACACGCCGGTTGAAAAGAGGTGCAAGGCTTGATAAGGCGAAAAGAACTTGAGCGAAAAGGTCACAACACTCCGGTTAAATAGAATAAGCATGAAAAGAACATGATCTTTGAGAAAACGATATGATGGGTTGAAAAGAGCAACATCACAATGCCTCCAGAAGAAAAGAAATAGGAGATAGATAAATGAAAGAAAAGAATGGAGAAGAAAATGCCGACTTCTGCCACAACATATCTTAAAAAGATATCTTTAGGAGAAGGGTCGAACGGAATTGTTGGAAAAAAACAACAATGAAAAGGATAAGCTTGATATGGTCTTATGAAACATGAACTCAAATTCTCAAGAATGCCATAATACCACCTCCAATGATACGGAAGAAAGAATTGCACTCCGGATTGCGAGATGAAAAATTCTTGAGCTCCTTAAAATAATCTCGATGAAAACTTCGAGAAGGAATTAAATCCTTGAAGAACCATCATGTAGAACCATGATGTAGAACCTTCATGAGGAACTCCGGTAACAAAAGGATGATCAAACGAAAGGAAAGAGAAGTTGAAAACACAAGGTGAATCCTTGCAATGATTTGATGGATCTTTGGAATGATATAATTGAAATAACTTTGAGCTCCGGAAAAGAAAGATGGACAAATTTAATCGAGAATTTGTTGAACCTCCGGAATAAGGAATTAATCACTTGGATGAACAAGAATAAGAATTACGTTATGCATATCCTTCACCAATTTAAATTGATGACAAACAACGGATTTGGCATACTACTTATTTTAGAAGAAAGGATTAAGATAGATATCGCGCTAACTTGGGAAGGTATTGAACGAACCACCGGAAGGGTTGAAACAACAAATAAATTGATATGATAAAGAAGGAAGAGAAAAATATTGAACGAACCATCGTAAGAATTGAAAACGATTGAAGAAAAGATAAAGAAGCACCGGGAAGAATTATAAAAAGAACGAAGATACTTGAGACAATCCCGATACATGAGAATGAAGGGATCACGAACTGATTATAGATCACTTGAACGATGCACCGGTAAGATTGGAGAATGAACAACTGAAAGCTGAGAATGAATAAACCTGAACTAATGGACTCCAGATAACAAACTGAGAAGACTCTTGAATTGCTTCGGACAGGTGAAAAGAATTCTCACAATCAAAACAAATTATGAGAGGATGGCAACAAGCTATAATCACGAATTTTGAAGAGAATGGAGAAAGATTTAGAGGAAACACTCTTCTTCGGTCTTCAAAATCTGAGAGTTACGATGAGAAACACCACCATGAATTATTTAGACGCTCCAGAAGAATCAAAAGCGAAGAGATTGAGCCAACGATGAAAAGAATTTAACCAATCTTGGAGAAAGGCATTTGACTGATGATAAATCATTCTTACGTCGAACTTCGAAAAGAAATTTGAGGATAGCTCCGAGAAAAATTAGAAGAGTCAGGTAAGATCCCGGGAAAAGACCTGTGGGTTAGGGCCCACTGAAAAGATACACTGTTGAATGATTTAAAAGAGAGATTGCGCCGGTTGAAATAAATGGCTAGAATGAGATGACAATCTTGAAATAGGTTGAACGGACCTTTAATGAAAAGACGGGTCTTTTGAGATATCTTCAACGCTCCGGAACAATTGAATAGCGAGAAATGAATGAATATGAGGTGCACCGGCATGAGAAGGTATTTGAAACGAGGAAAAAGGGGTATGATCAACAAAGCTTGACTTGAATCCACCGAAGAAGAGAAGAACGAAGAATGATGAGCTTGAAGCTCCATTAGAATCTTCATGAGAATCACCGGATAAGAACATTAACGAAAAAGAATGGAGAGACTTCTCATCAATAAGATGATACTTGATTAAGAAATCTGAGTCCTTGAAGAAAAAGGGTGGGAGGGCGGGAAAATAAAGGAAACTTGGGACGGATGAAACAAACAACGTTGAGAAGACTTGAGTTGATCTTGCGGATGTTGACGTGATCGGATCCACTTGAAGAGAGACACACCGGTTGAACAAGATTGGCATAACAATCTCGATTATCAAGAAGGATTAGTATTCACATAGGAGTATGAGAACACAGCTTAGGAAAGGTATGGAATCAACATTTGACTTTGAAGTAACTCGAATACCACAACTCAAAACAAAACAAAGGATTGGCTTGCAGAATAAGACGGAACAAACATATGATAGAGATTTCGTCCGAAGTTTTCGTGGTGGAGCCTACACGGTCTTGATCGTACAGCACCATCATGTACAAGGCAGTGCACATGACATACGAAGCGTCCCTGAGTTGGCATAGCCAAGGACTCTTTAAGACACAACGAGACCACTGTAAAACCAACCATGGATAGGCGGACCACTAGACATTGAACCCCAATTTTATATCATACATCTATCGGAAAGATATCCTAAGAGCTACTTGAATTCCCACTTATAAACTCCCGAAATTTTCCAGTTATGCAATCAGGTGTTGGGGATACAGGGGAAGCATAATATCTCACCCAAAACTAGCAAATCCTACATCCAGCTGTATCCATCCTTCAACACATAACCAAGAAACCTTCGGAAATCATTTACCTCAACCTTCGAAAAGCATCTGTTATACGAGTTATGGCAATACTCCCGAACTCCCGCCCCGGTACTGGGTGGCGTCGAGGTTATCTCACCAACAACTGCATAAAAGAGATTTTCGATGTCGGCGAAACTTAGGTATTCCAGAATTGCGACGATAAAATTGTGACGACAACACCTCGGAGCTCAACTCCCCGGGACACTGCCACAACCCCTAAATATCAGGAGGCACGAAGAACAATGTTCTCGTCACAAAACCATCAGAATGATTCCAAGATACCCACGTGATCCTAAAAAAAATTAGTGAAAATTTGAGAAGAAAAGAGTAAATACTCTACGTCAGGATGTCTCACCAGAGCGACGAAGGGACTGAGGAGTAAAAAGAATCCTACTCTCCGATATATATAATCCTAAATGACTCAAAACATTTTTCTAGACTCAACAACGCCAACGATTCGATCAAGCAGGGGGCTCCTAAGGTCGGGGAAGGCTCTGATACCAACTTGTAACGCCCTTGATGCGGCTATATCGCCTAAGTGTCAAAGCATGACTTAGAGGCATAACCGCATTGAAAGCAATGTCGCAAGTGAGGTAATCTTCACACAACCCATGTAATACATAAGGGAAAGAGATACATAGCTGGCTTACAATCGCCACTTCACACAATTACATGAATAAAACATTACATCCATCCAAATACACTCAAGGGCCGACTACGGAACCAAAATAAAAGAAGACTACCCCAAATGCTACACAGATCCCCGATCATCCCGACTGGGCTCCACTACTGATCAACTGGAAATGGAACAACATAGCGAACACAATCTTCATCGAGCTCCTCCTTGAGCTTGGTTGCGTCACCTGCACGGTTCAACGGCACCTGCAAGCTGGTTTTGGAAGTAGCTGTGAGTCACGGGGACACAGCAATCTCGCACCCTCGCGATCAAGACTATTTAAGCTTATAGGTAGGGTGAAAGGTATGAGGTGGAGTTGCAGCAAGCGACTAGCATTTATGGTGGCTAACATACACAAATGAGAGCGAGAAGAGAAGGCAAAGCACGGTCGAGAAACTATGATCAAGAAGTGGTCCTAGAACAACCTACGTCAAGCATAACTCCAACACCGTGTTCACTTCCCGGACTCCGTCGAGAAGAGACCATCATGGTTACACACGCGGTTGGTGCATTTTAATTAAGATAAACTTCAGGTTTTCTACAACCAGACATTAACAAATTCCCATCTGCCCATAACCGCGGGCACGACTTTTGAAAGTTCAAATCCCTGCAGGGGTGTCCCAACTTAGCCCATCACAAGCTCTCACGGTCAACAAAGGATATTCCTTCTCCCAAGACAATCCGATCAGACTCGGCATCCCGGTTACAAGACATCCTCGACAATGGTAAAACAAGTCCAGCTAGACCGCCCGATGCGCCGACATCCTGATGGGAGCTGCACATATTTCGTTCTCAGGGCAACACCGGATGAACACTACGTAGAACTAAAACCAGCCCTCAAGTTTCCCCGAGGTGGCGCCGCAAGTGGCTCTGCTTCGGACCAACACTTAGACAAGAACTGGCCCGGGGGGGTTAAAATAAAGATAACCCTTAGGCTGGCCTAACCCAAGGGAAAAGAGACTAGGCGGCGAATGGTAAAACTAATGTTGGGCCTTGCTGGAGGAGTTTTATTCAAATCGAACTGTCAAGGGGTTCCCATTATAACCCAACCATGTAAGGAACGCAAAATCCGGGAACATAACACCGATATGACGGAAACTAGGGCGGCAAGAGTGGAACAAAACACCCGGCATAAGGCCGAGCCTTCCACCCTTTACCAAGTATATAGATGCATTAATTAAATAAGAGATATTGTGATATCCCAACAAATATCCATGTTCCAAACATGGAACAAGTTTCAATCTTCACCTGCAACTAACAACGCTATAAGAGGGGCTGAGCAAAGCGGTAACATAGCCAAACAACGGTCTGCTAGGACAAGGTGGGTTAGAGGCTTGGCTCAACAATATGGGAGGCATGATAAGCAAGCGGTAGGTATCGCAGCATAGGCATAGCAAAAGAGCGAGCAACTAGCAAGCAAAGATAGAAGTGATTTGGAGGGTATGGTCATCTTGCCTGAAATCACGCAAGGAAGAAGAATGAGTCCATGAAGAAGACAAACGGACGTGGTCAAATGGTTCCTCACAAACGCGACGTTATCGGAACCAACCCGAAGAAAGCAACACCGGAAAGAAGCACACAACATAGTAAACAACCAACACATGTACATGGCATGATATGCGGGATGTGATATGTGATGCATATGCATGATTTGGAAAGGAATGATTGAACCTAGCCTCAACTTGGAAAACCAAGAGTGACACTGGAAAGAGGAGTTGATTTCGGTTGAAATCGATATAAAGATCACCGGAATCGGATGCACAGTTTGGAAATGGCAAGCAAAACAAATATGACACCGGTCTGCGATAATCAGCACAAGACCATCTAAATGCATCAAGAACTACATGATAAAGCACTCAAACATGGCAACAAAATACATGGCATGAATCCACTCATGATGCTTGACAAAAGATGAACACTGAGCTACGGCTAATTCACTCATTAACAGGTTCAAACAAGCATGGCAAAAGAGCAAATGATAACGGCAAGAAACAATGAAACAACAAGACAGGAATTTATCATCAGGAAGCAATGTTTAGAGCAATGAAACAACATGCTACAGGAACATATCATGGCAAAGCAAGGCATGGCATGAAGCTACTCAAAGCACATAACAAAAGTCCCTTAGTGACCATGAGCCAAAAGGGATCAGAAAATACAACTGCAAGCATGTGAACATAGCAAAAACATAAACAAATTCAGACTTAGTGAAAAACTTGAGCATGGTAAGACAGTTAACAAGTAGGCATGTTTACGAGCTCGATGCACTCACTACGAGGCACTGCATGACAAACAAAGCATACACTCATCAAATAGACATGGCATAGAAGCTAGACATGGCAAGAACAACAACATAGCATGCACGGACCAACAACAACAAGCTTGGCAAAATTGCTAAACATGTTAACAATCTGCCAGGAACATTTTATAGCAAAAGTAGAGCTCGATTGATTCAAGCTAGGGTGCTCCATAATTGCAAACAAAGACATGGATGGATAGAGCACCACAATATTAACAAAACATCCTTACTGATCATCCTCAAAAGAGGCACGGATCACTAGGAAACAACAAGAAGATATGGCATAACAACAAAATCAGGATAAGGACTTAGTGAAATTCTAAGTCCCTGAAATCAGCATCATTGAGTAAGCTACTTTGCATGCTTGTGCTAGTCACCACAAAGATCACAAAAATACATGGCATGCACCCCTGTAAAGATGGCATGATATATAACAAAACACATGTAGAGCTCAGGTCATAGCATGCACACATTAATCATGGCAAAAATGACAAAAGGCCATTTGCTGAAACAGATCTGACATAATCATCACATAGCCCTCTTCCAACAGCATTTCGGGCATCAAGATGAGCTCAAATGAAAATGATGCAATGAGATGAAATGATGTACTCATCGAGACGAAAATTTTGATATGCTACACACATGAATCGGAGCAACGAGTGCAAAGTTATGACATGATGAAGTATGCAAAAAGTTAGGGTTTCGGGGAGAAAAGTCAACCGAGGAATTCTCAGATCCAGATCGGGATCTCGCGGGCACTGTTCACCGGAGTCGTCCATCGTCGCCGGAGAAGGAGGTCGGAGCTGGGGGCGAGGTGGCCGTAGCTCCGGTGGCCAGAGCAGGAAGGGGGCGGCGCCGGCGGTGGCCGGACGCGACGAGGCGGCCTCGGGCGGCGCGGGCAGCGAGGGGGCGCCGCGGTGGAGCTCGCCGGCGGCGAGGTGGGGCGGCGAAGGCGGCGGTGCTCCATCGGAGGAGGCGGCCGGTGACGGTCGGCGGTGGCGGGGCGGCCCGCTGCAGGCGGCGGGGAAGTACGGCAGCGGCGCTGACGAACCGGCGCGCACGGACGCGCAAGTGCGGCGGCGGACGGATCCGGGCCCAGGCGGGCACCGCCTGGGCTCCGCAGGCCGGCGACGGGCGCTGGAGGAGAGAGAGGGAGGAGGCGCTGAGGTGGCGGTGCCCAGTTGGCTGCGGCGGCGGGGAGGGCGACATGGCGGATTCCTATTGGCCGGAGTGAGGTGGCCGACGGCGCTGGACATGTCCGTTGTGGCGCGGACATGTCTGGTGGCGCGATGAGAAGACGCTAGGGTTAGACTGCGTGGAAATTTCGGAGGAGAGCACAAATATATAGGTAGAGGGAGCTAGGAGACTCCAAATTGAGCACGGTTTTTGGCCACGCAATCGTGATCGAACGCTCTAGATGATGGAGGGGGTTTTGGTGGGTTTTGGGCCATCTTGGAGGGGTGCTAGGCTGCAACACACGAGGCCTTTTCGGTCCCTCGGTTAACCGTTGGAGTATCAAACGAAGTCCAAATGGCACGAAACTTGATAGGCGGTCTACCGGTAGTAAACCAAGGCCGCACGACATGTCCCGGTCCAATCCGAAAACGTTTAACACCCACACACGAAAAGAGGTAGAAAGGGACACCAGATGACATAGGAGCGCCGGATTGCAAAACGGACAACGGGGAAAATGCTCGGATGCATGAGACGAACATGTATGCAAATGCAATGCACATGATGACATGATATGAGATGCATGACACGCAAGCAATGACAAGGCAACAACAGCGAATAATTGGAAGACACCTGGCACATCGGTCCCGTGGCGCTACATAGAGATAAGATGGAAATAACTCTATCTAATCTCGGACAATCTCTATTACCAAATATGTCTCCAACACACCCAAATGGATACCCGCTTTGTCCATTTTTTATCCGTTTGGATCAACCGCCCACTCGGCGTCCATCCTGTTTTTAGTTTGGGTCAGCAGTGCACACAACACGATGACTCATATTTGCCCGCGCGGCCGTCTTCCTGTCATTTTCCAATCAATATACACATATTTTGCATAGTTTCATAAGCAAACAAATATAGCATAGTTTCACAACCCAAGTAAATATATCATAGTTTACAAGTTGAATAAAAATTAAATGGTCTTAAATACATTTTAATAAAATACATCTATTGGTTGCCAACATGAGCCCACATATACTCAACCAAATCATCTTGCAGCTAAATGTGAGTTTCCTAATCACAAAATTAATAATGAAATTGGGTGAATTATGCAAACATTGCCGCTCCTCCATGCTCAGGCACAACATTGTCACCCTGGAACAGAAATTCTTGATCATAGATATGTTTTGGGCGCTCATTCTCTACGATCATATTGTGCATGATCACACAAGCAGTCATCATCTCCCACAATTTCTTGATGATCCAAGTTCTAGCAGGATACCGAATGATGCCCCATTGAGGTTGCAGAACACCAAAGGTATGCTCGACATCCTTCCTACCACTCTCTTGCTCTTGAGCAAATCTCCTCCTCTTCTCTTCGACAGAGTTGAGGATTGTCTTCACAATAGTGATCCACTAAGTATAGATACCGTCAGCTAGGTAGTATCATTTGTTATAGTCTGGTTGTTGATATTAACATTCATCGGCGGGCAGTTGCCTTCGACAGGCCTTGAAACACCAGCGAGCGTTGAAGCACGTTGATATCATTATGCGATCCGAACATGCCAAAGAAAGAGTGACAATTCCATAGATCTTACGTGACGACCTCAAGTATGACAGTGCAAGCCTTGACATGGTCCCTATACTGTCCTTGCAAAGCAGAAGGGCAGTTCTTCCACTCCGAGTGCATGTAGTCTATACTGCCAAGCATCCCTGTGAAGCCCCTGCTGGCATTCATCGCCAACAAGCGGGTTGTATCTTCAGCATTTAGCTCTCTCAAGTACTCAGGGCAAAACACTGCAATCACAGCCTTGCAGAACTTGTACATAGAGTCTAGGCATGTAGACTCGCTCATACAGACGTAATCATCAATGAGATCACCGGGCTCTCCATATGCAAGTATTCGAATGGCTGCAATGCATTTCTAATAAGAGGAGGAGCTAATATTTCCAAGGGCATCCTCTTTGCACTCGAAATACTTATCGTATTCGACCAACCCCTCCCGAATACGGTTGAAAACATGCCTAGCCATACGAAAATGGCATCGAAATTGGTGATGTTTGAAGAGCGGGTTAAGTGTCTGAAAGTAGTCCTTCCAAAGAAGGAAATGTCCGCTCTCTCGGTTGCGATCCAACACCGGAGTGTGCCCCAAGATCGAGCCCCGGAACAACGGCCGCTGCCTACTAAGGTGGTCATGGACACGGAGTCCACCATCTCCTCATCGTCGGATGAGGAATTATCGAAGTCGCAGAGAAAATTGTGGAAAAAGAACTCATCGGCGGAGTCCATTTGTACTTTGGGGGCAAACTATCGAACAACTTGTGAGCGTCGTCGAAGAAGCTGGCCGACGAAGAGACACGCGCCCCCCTGACCAGATAGCTGGCCTGTCTGCGTCAGGCGAAGGAGCTGGCCTGGGAGCGCGGGGGGAGACTTCGTGCTCGCGGCGATGTCAAGGTGGGGGAAAGCTGCAGTGGCCCTGCGGCGAGGCGGTGGTGCCGACGACGTGGGAGGTGGCGCTTTGCGGGAAGGTGTGTGGGCGCAGACTGCTGACAGGGGCACCGGAACTGGTGGCGGCGGCGACGGGGTGGGACTTGCGAGGGCTTGCTGTCGATGGGGGTGGAAGAGAATTGCCTATGTGCCACCGACTAGCGGGCCAGATAAAGGAGTAGGCGGACGTCGTGCGCCTCCGCTACGCGTCTGCGCCAATACAAGTGAGGCTCAAATTTGAAACAGGAATGGATCATCCGATGGACGAAAAGTGAACGCATGTCTGTTTGAATCGGCGTGTTGGGCCCAGGTTTCTGTCTCCGACAAGCCAAACAAATATGCAGGGACAAAATGGGTCAGCTTGTTAGAGTTGCTCTTTTTTTCTTTGCTGCATTATTCTGCCATAGCGCGTGCCGCTGCATGATTGACTGTCTACCTTGCCGGCGAGGATTTTGCTAAGCTTGGACGAGGAGACTACGTATACATGGACCGGTCAACCAAGCAGACAGTCTATGGAGCAACATGCAACAAAGAAGAAGGAAACGTGCGACACAAGCTAGTTTGGTTTTTCTTTTAACACAGCTAGTTTCGTATTTTTATAGTGTTGACAGAAGAAATGCCAAATGCAGATTAGGAAAGAAACATGTAGAGTGACCAGAGGAGCATACTCGAATGGGACTCACAGGAAAATGAATCGACCAAGCCTGAGCAGCAGCTCATCATCAGCAAAGGTGAGCTCCTCTACATCTTGTTCCCTGTTTTTTTTTGACACGTGTATTACCCTGATGAATGCTTCTGTATGATGTTGATTTTAGTTGCGGTATATCTACTAGATGTATATAACTACTCCCTTTGTAAACAAATATAAGAGCGTTTAGATCATTATTTTAGTGATCTAAACGCTTTTATATTTGTTTACGGAGGGAGTAGATGTTTATTTCAGGCTACGAGATGATTTTGATTTTTTTTTTGCAGTAGCCTGCTACAACTATTTCATACAAAGGTTACTAGATGATGTTGATTTTTTGCTTGTGTACAGTTGTAGTAGCCTCTGAATGCTGTAGTATACTACTAGATGTCTATTTGATAGAACATAATAATGATTTTTTGTATTAACACCGAGGTTCACTACTGCAGGATGCTGCTAACGCGACACTATGATCAGAGACCCTTCGAGAAACTATGTGCGATGTAGTAATCACAGTGGTGTATGAAAATCGTCAAAAAGGTGCAAAACATTTGCGATGGAGGATGCATCAAACACGGTTCAGATTTTAGTTGCGTGTGCGATTCAGGCCACACGGTTAACTCGTTCGAACTGTTTGCAATGAGGCAGAACAACAAAAACGGACAACCATATCAATGTGTGTGCGATATACAGCATACAGTTCGTTCTGATGAACCCTTTGCTATTAGGGAGTGCAACATAAACAGTTAGTCATATCGAGGTGTGTGTGATATAGGGCATACGGTTCACTCGGACGAACTGTTTTCGATTAGCGAACGCAACAGAAACGGTTCAACTTAACAAGATGTGTGTGATACGTGGCAAACAGCTGACTCAGATGAACTGTTTGCGATGAGAATTTACAACACAGACGGTTAATACAGTTAGTTCGTGTGCGATTCTGTGTGTACAATTTTTTTTGAAAAATGCAAACTAGTTGCTTGCGGTGGCTAGGAGTATCGCACACGATGCGTCTGCGAGTACTCGTGTGCGATGATTGGTAAGTTACACATGCGTCTGCGAGTACACGGCCGCAAGGGTGCTATGCTGATCATGGAGTCCGAGAAGACCATTATCGAAAGGCCGCCAGCTCAGCCTTTTAGCTTATATTTTATTATAATTGTATGCATATGTAGGTCGTGAGTGTACTGGGCCTTGCCGCATTTGGCATTTTAAATTATACTGAATATGTATGACAATTATTAAGAATTATTAACCGTTGCTATTGTAACTTTGCCTCAACTGCGAGCAGAGCACACGCAGGGACACCAAAGCGGAGCGCGCCGCGACCGCCTCAACGACGAGCAACCACACGGTCAACCTTCTGCTATCAATAAATTTTGACCTTGTTTCTCGTCACATTGTTGATGACAACGCAATAAGTAACTGCAAATATGTTCACACCTCTCAAACTAATATGTGTTCACACTTAGCACCGGGCTATAAAAACTACCCACTAGAAAATTACTTCACAGTTCCTCTCCTCATCACCCACAAAGCTGGTTTTCTCTGTCAAGTCATTCCGCCATGATCGGTAGGAGGAGTTTAGGGTGGACATATAACCAGGCAGCAAAGACCAAGGCCGCGGAAGCACTAGAGAGGTCCCGCCATGAAGCTGCAGCCGCAGCAGAGATGTCCGGGTGCGCCGTGAAGCCCTCGAACGAGCTCTCACGGGCACGCAAGGGCTCTCACAAGCGCATTCGCGGGGTCGGCCATCGCGACGAGCCGGCGTTCCTCAAGTCCTTCGCCGGCGACGACAACATTCTCGTTGACGTCACTACACAGCAGGAGCTGGTCGACGACTTGATGAAGCTGCTCAAGATCAGCGATGCCTCGGCTGACAAGGCAACCGGCCTTGTTGAGCAACTCATGGATGACAATGCGAAGCTTCTCAAGTTGGTCACTGAGAAGGAGGAGGAGGCCGCCGGATGGAAGATGCTGCATGAGCAGAGCAGTGCCTCGAAGATGACGCTGAAAGCGGTCGTCGAGGAACTGGTGGGTTGAGGAAGCCCCGGATCGAGCGCGAGCAGGAGGTGGAGGAATCCGTGGCTGCTTTCAAGCAAAGTCGTGAGGAATTGAAGAAGGAGCCAGAGGATTTCGCCACCCGGCGATCCATCGACGAGTAGAGACAGTAGCGACCCAGATCGTTGTCTGCAATTTCCTTCTTCTCTTGCCTCCGTGTCTTCCGGGCTTTGCCGCATGTGGCATTTTCAATTATCCATAATATGTAAGACAATTATTATGTGCGTCATTGTAAATTTGTCGACGTATTATCCTTTGCCATTTTATTTGTGGTCGTAATATCCGCTGCCCTATGTGGCAATTTAAATTAGGGCACAATACTAATTGAAAACATGGACAAAGCAAATGTTGCCATGGGATCACAAGTAAGCACCCTCCGTCCAGGTGCTTTAATTAACCCATTAATGGAGAAGTTGTGAGCGAGGCGGGCGGCGGCTGGTGCATGGAGGTCAAAGAGCTCGCTTCCCGGTGATCATGGGCGGCCTTGCTACTCGCACGTGTCCCATCGAGCCCGCGAGGTGGACGGGATGCACACGTCCCGTCGAGCCTGCGCGGCAGACTGCTCACACGCGTCCCGTCGAAGCTGCACATCAGACTTCTCGCGATCGTCCCGTCTAATCAAACAGCTGCACACACACCACCGAGGGTGGTTAAATTTCGACACGGTAAATATAATACAATCGTTTGCGATATTAATGTGTCAGTTTTTTTAAAAAGGACTTCGTTGGCTACTAATGTGTGCACCTCTTCTCAAACTAGACGATTTTTCTTACCAGGGCATATATGTGCCATGTCATGAACCCATGCCAAGTTTCATGTTTTTTGGGTGACTTTTATTTACTGGGATTTAAAAACCGAGATTCTCATTGTTTCAGGACGACGAAAAGTTTGTAATTCAGTTTCATTCCTTAAACGAGACCTAAACATGCACCCAATGACACATGTACGATTTCCCACCCATTTTACTTCATTGGAGCATGTGGTTGTAGTTCAAATTTGAATTATGAACTACATTAAATGATAGAAAACTTAGTAATTAGTAATATATATACAATGGCCAAACGAACCCTGAAAAGTTTCAAATTTCAGCCCGACACTCCCGTTATTCTATGTTGCCTGTAGAAAACAAAGTTCAAGGCGAGAAGAGGCATCGATTATC
Organism: Triticum monococcum; assembly: GCA_034509565.1. Lineage (NCBI taxonomy): Eukaryota > Viridiplantae > Streptophyta > Magnoliopsida > Poales > Poaceae > Triticum > Triticum monococcum. Next base: position 346,881,226 of record CM067847.1, read on the forward strand.
ATTTCGCCCACAAGAGGGGCATGTTTCCCTACCGGAACCACGAGGGTTGCGACAAGCTCCGGTTTGTAAACTGCTTGTAATATAGCTTCGCCCAAATTGGACAATTATATATATCATGTAGTGACACCATACCAAGTTTCATGATTTCCTGGTGAGTTTTGGATTTACGCACATTTAAAAACTGAGATTCGCAATGTTTGTGGCCAGGCCAAGATGGCGAGACGGTTGAATTCGTTCCCATTCGTTCCGTGGGACCTAAACATGCACCCCAAGGAAACATGTACATTTTCTAACCATTTTGGTGCACTGGAGCATGTATTTGTAGTTCCGATTTGAATGATGGACGTTAAATGCCTAGAAAACTCAATTAATGAATAAAAAAGGTCAAACGAACCGTGAATAATTTCAAAGTTCAGCCCGAATATCTAGTTGTTCCGTGTCGCGTGTAGAAGAAAACATGAGGCTGGAAGAGGGAGTGATTATCGTTTGGCCCACAAGGGAACACGTTTCCTTATCGAAAATACGAGGGTTCTTGCGACATGCTCCGATTTGTAAGAGGTTTGTAATAAAGCTTGGCCCAAATTTGCAATGTTTTTACCACGGCAAATATGTGACATGACATGACACCATTGTTGGGGAACGTTGCAGAAAACAAAAAAATTTCCTATGTTTCACCAAGATCAATCTATGGAGTCAACTAGCAACGAGAGGAGAGTGCATCTACATACCCTTGTAGATCGCGAGCGGAAGCGTTCAAGAGAATGGGGATGATGGAGTCACACTCGCCGTGATCCAAATCACCGATGACCAAGTGCCGAACGGACGGCACCTCCGCGTTCAATAGACGTATGGAGCGGATGACGTCTCCTCCTTCTTGATCCAGCAAGGGGGAAGGAGAGGTTGATGAAGATCCAGCAGCACGACGGCGTGGTGGTGGATGCAGCAATGATCGCAGTAGGGCTTCGCCGAGCTTCTGTGAGAGGGAGAGGTGTAGCAGGGGAGAGGGAGGCGCCAAGACTTGAGGTGTAGCTGCCCTCCCTCCCCCCTTTATATAGGCCCCCTAGGGGGGTGCGCCGGTGTAACGCCCCAAGACCGGAGCTTCAGATGCCTTCCAGGGTTTCCGGGTTTTTTGTCGTGTGTTTTGTTTGGTCCGCTACATTTCATCTTTGCATCATGTGCATTGCATCATGTCATCATGCCATCATCTCATAAATCTTTTGCATCTCAACTAAATAAATCGTATGGATCTTCGATCCATTTAAATCGAGGGAAGGATGATTTCTCTTTATAATATATCCTCCCGATATTAGTGGAGCTATTATAAAACAATCCATTCTTATGGAATCACCAAAAACACACTTGCAAATTTCCCCATGCCTTTGTTATCTCGCTGCTTGACCTCGAACCTTGCCATTTATTCTTTCATCATTTTCCGGAGCTCTACCAAAATTCTCAATATTTTGGAAACTCCTAGAACCTAGTCCTAGTTCAAACACATTTGAATTAAATTCAAATGAGTTTGAATTTACATCTTCCAATCTTGGCTTTTCTATTTTCTCGGAACAAGCGTATTTTTGTGAGTTCGGAAAAATTATCCACTTGTCCAAATTCTTTTCCTAAACCTCTCTTTCTTTTCCTCTCTTTTTTGGTCTTTTCTGCTAAAGTAATATGAGAGAGGGAGTGGAGAGCCCAGCAGCCTCCCTCTCCTCTGGGCCGGCCAGCCAGGCCACCCTGCTCCCCTCGGCCCACCATGGGCACCGCAGCCCACCAAAAAAACCCAACCCTAGCCTCGCTCAGCCTCTCTCCCTCTCGATCCCATCCTTCCTCCTGGCGCCGCCACACACGCATAGAGAGAGGGGCAGCGCCAGAACCCCACGCCCGATCCCATGGTGTTGTGCTCGATCCCCGCGTCTCTCCCTCACCATGACCTTGTCGCCCCTGGTTCTCCTCCTAGCCTCGCGCCTGGAGCCTACATAGCCGCGCGTCCAAGTGCCGCCGTTCCTGCGCCGCTGCAGCGCCTCCCTCCTGCCGCGAGCTCCACCTCCCATGGCTGCCGCCGCCGTCCTGCCTACCCCACTGGAGCGCCCCGCCGCCTCGGGTCTCCTCCGCCCAGGTCCTCTCGCGTCGCCACCCGCAGGTTTCCGGCACTGCCTTGAGCGCCCCCGCGCCCCTACATCGAGCCGCTAGGGCGTGGGTCGCCGGATGCCGCCTCCGTTGCGCGAGCTCGCCTCCGCCTCTACTCCTGCTGCCGCTCAACCCTGCTTCGCCTTGACACCGCGAGCATCAGATACTCCGGTGAGCCCGCGCCAGCCAGCAACCTCCTGCTGCCCTTGCCCCATGCTTCTATCACTCCTGCGAGCACCCCATCTGCGAAACCTGCCGCCGTCGGAGGCGACCAGTTCATCGTGTCCTTTTGAACGCTATCAACTGAGGCCTTTTGGTGTTGTTTTGGATCTCGCCAAGGCCTTCTTGTTCTTGAGTTTTCGGCAAGCAGCATGAGGACCGAGGACTCGGAGCAACCGGTCCTTCAAGTTTTTCAGAGACCACGCGGAGTTGCCAAGTACCTCGACACCCGGATCCCCTTGGAAACATCAAGTTCGTCTACGAACCAAGAACAACTGCCGCCTCCGAAGAACCGTGTAACGGAATCGTCAAGTTCGTCTATGACTCGTGTACGAGTACGCGGGATTCCTCAGACGCCAAGTTCAACGATGCATCAAGTTCCTCGCCGTGACCCCGAACATCTACGAAAATGTGTACCACTACCGTCGCCGTGTACCACTACGCCCAAGTTTCACTACAAGATGTACCACTATCATCGCCGAAGACCGTCAAGTGTACAACTACCGCCGCCGTTGATTTGACAAGATGACGTGTACCACTACTTCCACGACGTCATGTGAACGCATACTTCCTCTACACCGCTCCGAACTCGAACCGCTTCGAAAAAATGCACACTTCGAAGGTATAATCCCGAGACGATCACCCGTGGACCGAATGCATGTGTTGTATGAGATGCTCATGTTTGCACCATGATCGAGTTGTCGCTTGCGATGCCCCTCTTTTGCCATGCCACCTCATGTGGGACACCCGGTATCCGGGATCACTCCCCATCTCTTGCGTGTTCCACACATCCGCACACTTCTCATTTGCATTGGTATCTCACTCAAGTTGTCGTTGCTGTGGCACCTCTTTCGTTCCGCCATGGTGACCAAATGCGTCATAATGCTCTTATAAATTTTTAATAAAAATTGCATAAACTTGTTCATGTCATCCGCATCATGATAAAAACAATCAAAATGTTTAATTTTTTGTTTGCATTAATTTGCTAAATGCATATGGGGAGTTACCGGATTTGTTGTTTGTTATATCCGGCCCCATTTAAATTGTTTAGATAGTATAGTTTTGTTATGCTTCACCTCTTGCCATGTTAACCAACTTTTAATCTTGTTGGGCACCTAAACGAGAGAGAACTAAATAATCGATGTGGTGTTTTTTTCAATATGCAACTCCATTGCATAATGAGCTCCACTTAATTTGTAGGATTGTTTGTGCACTTTGCCATGCCATGCATATTAAACCGGACATGCATCATACTTGATTGTGCATCATGCCATGATTATGTGATGGTTGTTTACCATGATTGTTTGCTTTTTTCCGGTGTTGCTTCTTTGACTTGGTTCCGATAACGTCGTGTTGTGAGGATCCGTTCGTCTACGTCCGTTGGTCTTCTTCATGGACTCGTTCTTCTTCCTTGCGGGATTTCAGGCAAGATGATCATACCCTCGAAATCACTTCTATCTTTGCTTTGCTAGATGCTCGCTCTTTTGCTATGCCTATGCTGCGATACCTACCACTTGCTTGTCATGCCTCCCATATTGTTGAACCAAGCCTCTAACCCACCTTGTCCTAGCAAACCGTTGTTTGGCTATGTTACCGCTTTGCTCAGCCCCTCTTATAGCGTTGTTAGTTGCAGGTGAAGATTGAAGTTGTTCCTTGTTGGAACATGGAGATCGTTCCTTGTTGGAACATTTATTTACTTGTTGGGATATCACAATACATCTTATTTAATTAATGCATCTATATACTTGGTGAAGGGTGGAAGGCTCGGCCTTATGCCTGGTGTTTTGTTCCACTCTTGCCGCCCTAGTTTCCGTCATATCGGTGTTATGTTCCCGGATTTTGTGTCCCTTACGCGGTTGGGCTATAATGGGAACCCCTTGACAGTTCGCGTTAAGTAAAGCTCTTCCAGCAATGCCCAACATTGGTTTACCATTTGCCACCTAGCCTTTTCTTTCCCTTGGGTCGGCCAGCCCAAGGGTCATCGTTATTTTACCCCCCCGGGCCAGTGCTCCTCTGAGTGTTGGTCCAAACTAGAGTCCTGTGCAGCGCCCCTCGGGGAAACTCGAGGTTTGGTTTTAGTTGTATGGAGCGCTCATCTGAGTGTGCCCTGAGAAAGAGATATGTGCAGCTCCTATCGGGATTTGTCGGCACATTCAGGCGGTGTTGCTGGTTTAGTTTTACCCTGTCGAAATGTCTTGTTGTACCGGGATACCGAGTCTGATCGGAACGTCTAGGGTGGAGGTCTATTCCTTCGTTGACCGTGAGAGCTTTTTATGGGCTAAGTTGGGACACCCCTGCAGGGATTTGAACTTTTGAAAGCCGTGCCCGCAGTTATGGGCAGATGGGAATTTGTTAATGTCCGGTTGTAGAAAACCTGAAGTTGACCTTAATTAAAATGAATCAACTGCGTGTGTAACCGTGATGGTCTCTTTCCGGCGGAGTCCGGGAAGTGAACACGGTTGTTGGAGTTATGCTTGACGTAGGTTGTTTAGGATCACTTCTTGATCATACTTTTAACGACCGTGCTTTGCCTTCTCTTCTCGCTCTCTTTTGCGTATGTTTAGCCACCATATATGCTAATCGCTTGCTGCAGCTCCACCTCAGACCTTTACCTTACCCATAAGCTTAAATAGTCTTGATCGCGAGGGTGCGAGATTGCTGAGTCCCCGTGGCTCACAGATACTTCCAAAACCAGCTTGCAGGTGCCGATGAGTCCATGCAGATGACGCAACCAAGCTCAGGAGGAGCTCGATGAAGATCTTGTCCTTTGTGTTGTTCCGTTCTAGTTGATCAGTAGTGGAGCCCAGTTGGGGTCAATCGGGGACCTTTGTCGCATTTGGGGTTCTTCTTTTATTTTGGCTCCGTAGTCGTGCCCTGATTGTATTTGGATGTTGTAATGCTTTATTCATGTATTTGTGTGAAGTGGCGATTGCAAGCCAACTATGTATTTTTCCCCTATTGTATTACATGGGTTGTGTGAAGATTACCTCACTTGCGACATGTGCCTTCAATTCAATTATGCCTCTAAGTCGTGCCTCGACACGTGGGAGATATAGTCGCATCGAGGGTGTTACAAGTTGGTAATCAGAGCCTTCCCCGACCTTAGGAGCCTCACTGATTGATCGTTTTTAGCAGCCGAGTTGTGTCTAGAAAAATGTTTTGAGTCATTTAGGAATTATATATCGGAGAGTTTAGGAATTCTTTTTACTTCCCAGTCTCCTCATCGCTCTGGTAAGGCATCCTGACGTAGAGTTTTGACTCTTCTCTTCTCAAATTTCACAAAAAAAAATTTTAGGATCACGCGGGTATCTTGGAATCATTCCGATGGTTTTATGATGAGAACATTGTCTTGGTGCCTCCTGTCAGGGGTTTAGTGGAAGTGTCCCAGGGAGTTGAGCTCTGAGGTGTTGTCGTCATAATTTTATCGTTGCAGTTCTGGAATACCTGAGTTTAGTACGCCGACATCGAAAATCTCTTTTATGCAGTTCGTTGGTGAGATAACCTCGACGCCACCCAGTACTGGGGCGGGAGTTCGGGAGTATTGCCATAACTTGTATAACGGATGCTTTTCGAAGGTTGAGGTAGACGATTTCCGAAGGTTTCTTGGTTATGTGTTGAAGGATGGATATAGCTGGATGTAGGATTTGCTAGTTTGGGTGAGATATTATGCTTCCCCTGTATCCCCAACACCTGATTGCATAACCGGGAGAATTTCGGGAGTTTATAAGTGGGAATTCAAGTAGCTCTTAGGATATCTTTCCAACAGCTGTATGATATGAAATTGGGGTTCGACGTCTAGTGGTTCGCCTATTCACGGTCGGTTTTACAGTAGTCTCATTGTGTCTTAAAGAGTCCTTGGCTATGCCGACTCGGGGACGCTTCGTATGTCATGTGCACTGCCTTGTACATGATGGTGCTGTACGATCGAGCCCGTGTAGGCCCCACCACGAAAACTTCGGACGAAATCTCTATCATATGTTTGTTCCGGCTTATTCTGCAAGCCAATCCTTTGTTTTGTTTTGAGTTGTGGTATTCGAGTTGCTTTGAAGTTGAATGTTGATTCCATACCTTTTGCAAGTGGTGTTCTCATATTCCTATGTGAATGCTAATCCTTCTCGATCATCGAGTTTGTAATTTCAATTTCTTTTCACCGGCGTGCTTCTCTTCAAGTGGACCCGATCATTTCAACAACCACAAGAGCAAGTATCAGTTCTTCTCAACGGTGTTCGTTTCACCCCATTCCAAATTGTCTTTGTTGTTCCCACCCTCCCTCCCTTTGTTTTTTTCTCTCCAAGCATTCAGATCTCTTAATCGAGTATCCATCTTATTGATGTGAAGTCTCTCCATTCTTTTATATCAATATTCTTATCCGGTGATTCTCATAAGGATTCTAACGGAGCTTCAAGTTCGTCATTCTTCTTTCTTTTCTTCTCCGGTGTATTCAAGTCAAGATTTGTCGATTATATCCCCTTTTCTCGTTTCAAATACCTTCTGTTGACGGTGCTCCTCATATTCATTCATTTCTCGCTATTCAATTGTTCCGGAGTGCTCAAGATATCTCGAAGATTCGTGTTTCCACTATGCATTCGTTCAAGATCTTTCGAGGATGTTCTCTCATTCAAGTCTTTTATTTCAACCGGTGCATTATCTCTCTTCAAATCGTTCTACGGTGTTTCTTTTGAGTGGGCCCTAACCCACAGGTCTTTTCCCAGGATCTTACCTGACTCTTCCTATTTTCCTGGAGGTATCCTCAAATTCTTTTCGAGGTTTGACGTAAGAATGTTTCAACATCAGTCATATGTTTTCTTTTTTCTCCAAGATCTGTCAAAACCTTTTCATCGTTGGCTCTACCTTTCCATTATTCATTCCGGAGTGCCTCAACAATTCACGGTGGTGTTTCTCGTTGTCATTTGAAGACTAAAGAAGAGTTTCTTTTTAATCTTGCTCCATTCTCTTCAAGATTCGTGATTCTAGCTTGTTGCCATCCTCTCGTAATTGTTTTGATCGTGAGAATTCTTTTCACCCGTCCGGAGCAATTCAAGAGTCTTCTCAGTTTGATTATCCAGAGCCCATCATCTAAGATTTATTCATTCTCAGCTTTCAGCGATCATTCTCCAAATTTTACCGGTGCATCAAGTGATCTCTAATCAGCTCATGATCTCTTCGCTCTCATGTACCTATACTCTCTCAAGCGTCTTCGTTCATTTGCAAATTCTTCCCGGTGATTCGTTATCATGTATTCGTTCTTTTCAATTCTTACGGTGGTTCGTTCAAGAGTTTTCTTCCTTCGCGTATCATATCTATGCATTCGTGCTTTTCAAATTCTATCGGTGGTTCTTTGAAGACCTTTCCAAGTTTATGTTATATCTCTCTTGATCTTTTACGACAATAAGTAATATGCCAAATCCATTGTTTGTCACCAATTTTAATTGGCGAGGGTTAAGCATAATGTAATTCTTATTCTTGTTTCATTCGAATGATTAATTCCTTATTCCGGAGGTGCATCATATCACATTCTTGGTTCGAGATGCTTTATCTTTTCTTCCCCAAGAGTTCCAAGCTTTCACAATTACATCTCCACGGAGGTCCATCTAAATCATTGCAAGGATTCACCTTGTGTTTTCAATTTCTTTTTCTTGTTATTCTTTTCTTACCGGAGTTTCTTTATGGAGGCTATACATAATGGTCCATCTAGGATTTAATTCCTTCTCCAACTTTTTCATCGAGATTCTTTTCTAAGAAGCTCAAGCTTTCTTCATTTTGTAATCCAGAGTGCATTTCTGTCTACCGTATCATTGGAGGTGGTATTATGTCATTCTTGATAATTTGACTTCATGTTTTCATGTTTCACATGTTGTCAAGATTGGGATATTTTAAATCCATCAATCTCGTCATTGGAGCTATCTTGGGTTATATTTCACCTAAAGTTTCCCCTAAGGATTGTTGCTATTATGGTGCTTATAAAGGACCCAAGTCCTTTTATCCTCTCGGTGAAATAAGCTCCTCCTATCCTTGTTCTTATCAATCCATTTCTTTTCCCGTGAGTGGCAGGCTGTCACCTCATAATTTGAGATGTATTCCATAAAACCATACCAAACTTATTCTTTTCGTTGTTGATTTTTCAACAACTCCGTTCTAACATTTTTTGTAACCGTGCTCTCTCAAGATCTTGTTTCCCTTCGTTCTGGAGGCATCGTGATGATGCTCTTTTAAACCCATCATCTTGTTTTGTCAAAGATTATGTTCTTCTCCTTGCTTATCCGTTTAACCGGAGTGTCATGCCCCTTCTAAAGTTTTTCTACTTATTTTTTCTTGCATCTCTTTTCAATCGGAGTGCTGCCCAAAGCTGTTCTTCCTTGTCCCTCTTTTCTAACGGGGTGTTTTCAACTTCGTCATCTCTGTTGTATTCTTTTCTCGATATGGCTTAACCTTTTCAAGGTTCGTGTTTTCACTCGTTTGTCAAAGAAGCAACTTAGTTTTACCTCTCCTCTTTTCTCTTCCGTGTTCCCTCCGGTGCCATTCTAGATCTCGGGACGAGATCCTCTCATAGTGGTGGAGTGTTGTAACGCCCCAAGACCGGAGCTTCAGATGCCTTCCAGGGTTTCCGGGTTTTTCGTCATGTGTTTTGTTTGGTCCGCTGCATTTCATCTTTGCATCATGTGCATTGCATCATGTCATCATGCCATCATCTCATAAATCTTTTGCATCTCAACTAAATAAATCGTATGGATCTTCGATCCATTTAAATCGAGGGAAGGATGATTTCTATTTATAATATATCCTCCCGATATTAGTGGAGCTATTATAAAATAATCCATTCTTATGGAATTACCAAAAACACACTTGCAAATTTCCCCATGCCTTTGTTATCTCGCTGCTTGACCTCGAACCTTGCCATTTATTCTTTCATCATTTTCCGGAGCTCTACCAAAATTCTCAACATTTTGGAAACTCCTAGAACCTATTCCTAGTTCAAACACATTTGAATTAAATTCAAATGAGTTTGGATTTACATCTTCCAATCTTGGCTTTTCTATTTTCTCGGAACAAGCGTATTTTTGTGAGTTCGGAAAAGTTATCCCCTTGTCCAAATTCTTTTCCTAAACCTCTCTTTCTTTTCCTCTCTTTTTTTGGTCTTTTCTGCTAAAGTAATATGAGAGAGGGAGTGGAGAGCCCAGCAGCCTCTCTCTCCTCTGGGCCGGCCAGCCAGGCCACCCCGCTCCCCTCGGCCCACCATGGGCACCGCAGCCCACCAAAAAAACCCAACCCTAGCCTCACTCAGCCTCTCTCCCTCTCGATCCCATCCTTCCTCCTGGCGCCGCCACACATGCATAGAGAGAGGGGCAGCGCCAGAACCCCGCGCCCGATCCCATGGTGTTGTGCTCGATCCCCGCGTCTCTCCCTCACCATGACCTTGTCGCCCTAGTTCTCCTCCTAGCCTCGCGCCTGGAGCCTGCATAGCCGCGCGTCCAAGTGCCGCCGTTCCTGCGCCGCTGCAGCGCCTCCCTCCTGCCGCGAGCTCCACCTCCCATGGCTGCCGCCGCAGTCCTGCCTACCCCACTGGAGCGCCCCGCCGCCTCGGGTCTCCTCCGCCTTGGTCCTCTCGCGTCGCCACCCGCAGGTTTCCGGCACTGCCTTGAGCGCCCCCGCGCCCCTACATCGAGCCGCTAGGGCGTGGGTCGACGGATGCCGCCTCCTTTGCGCGAGCTCGCCTCCGCCTCTACTCCTGCTGCCGCTCAGCCCTGCTTCGCCTTGACACCGCGAGCACCAGATACTCCGGTGAGCCCGCGCTAGCCAGCAACCTCCTGCTGCCCTTGCCCCATGCTTCTACCACTCCTGCGAGCACCCCATCTGCGAAACCTGCCGCCATCGGAGGCGACCAGTTCATCGTGTCCTTTTGAACGCTATCAACCAAGGCCTTTTGGTGTTGTTTTGGATCTCGCCAAGGCCTTCTTGTTCTTGAGTTTTCAGCAAGCAGCATGAGGACCGAGGACTCGGAGCAACCGGTCCTTCAAGTTTTTCAGAGACCATGCGGAGTCGCCAAGTACCTCGACACCCGGATCCCCTTGGAAATGTCAAGTTCGTCTACGAACCAAGAACAACTACCGCCTCCAAAGAACCGTGTAACGGAATTGTCAAGTTCGACTATGACTCGTGTACGACTACGCGGGATTCCTCGGACGCCAAGTTCAACGATGCATCAAGTTCCTCGCCGTGACCCCGAACATCTACGAAAACGTGTACCACTACCGTCACCATGTACCACTACGCCCAAGTTTCACTACAAGATGTACCACTATCATCGCCGAAGACCGTCAAGTGTACAACTACCGCCGCCGTTGATTTGACAAGAAGACGTGTACCACTACTTCCACGACGTCCCATGAACGCCTACTTCCTCTACACTGCTCCGAACTCGAACCGCTTCGAAAAAAAATGCACGCTTCAAAGGTATAACCCCGAGACGATCACCCGTGGACCAAATGCATGTGTTGTATGAGATGCTCATGTTTGCACCGTGATCGAGTTGTCGCTTGCGATGCCCCTCTTTTGCCATGCCACCTTCATGTGGGACACCCAGTATCCGGGATCACTCCCCATCTCTTGCGTGTTCCACACATCCGCACACTTCTCGTTTGCATTGGTATCTCACTCAAGTTGTCGTTGCTGTGGCACCTCTTTCGTTCCGCCATGGTGACCAAATGCTTCATAATGCTCTTATCAACTTTTAATAAAAATTTCATAAACTTGTTCATGTCATCCGCATCATGATAACAACAATCAAAATGTTTAATTTGTTGTTTGCATTAATTTGCTAAATGCATATGGGGAGTTACCGGATTTGTTGTTTGTTATATCCGGCCCCATTTAAATTGTTTAGATAGTATAGTTTTGTTATGCTTCACCTCTTGCCATGTTAACCAACTTTTAATCTTGTTGGGCACCTAACCGAGAGATAACTAAATAATCGATGTGGTGTTTTCTTCAATATGCAACTCCGTTGCATAATGAGCTCCACTTAATTTGTAGGATTGTTTGTGCACTTTGCCATGCCATGCATATTAAACCGGACATGCATCATACTTGATTGTGCATCATGCCATGATTATGTGATGGTTGTTTACCATGATTGTTTGCTTCTTTCCGGTGTTGCTTCTTCGAGTTGGTTCCGATAACGTTGTGTTGTGAGGATCCGTTCGTCTACGTCCGTTGGTCTTCTTCATGGACTCGTTCTTCTTCCTTGCGGGATTTCAGGCAAGATGATCATACCCTCGAAATCACTTCTATCTTTGCTTTGCTAGATGCTCGCTCTTTTGCTATGCCTATGCTGCGATACCTACCACTTGCTTGTCATGCCTCCCATATTGTTGAACCAAGCCTCTAACCCACCTTGTCCTAGCAAACCGTTGTTTGGCTATGTTACCGTTTTGCTCAGCCCTCTTATAGCGTTGTTAGTTGCAGGTGAAGATTGAAGTTGTTCCTTGTTGGAACATGGAGATCGTTCCTTGTTGGAACATTTATTTACTTGTTGGGATATCACAATACATCTTATTTAATTAATGCATCTATATACTTGGTAAAGGGTGGAAGGCTCGGCCTTATGCCTGGTGTTTTGTACCACTCTTGCCGCCCTAGTTCCCGTCATATCGGTGTTATGTTCCCGGATTTTGTGTCCCTTACGCGGTTGGGCTATAATGGGAACCCCTTGACAGTTCGCGTTAAGTAAAGCTCTTCCTGCAATGCCCAACATTGGTTTTACCATTTGCCACCTAGCCTTTTCTTTCCCTTGGGTCGGCCAACCCAAGGGTCATTGTTATTTTACCCCCGGGCCAGTGCTCCTCAGAGTGTTGGTCCAAACTAGAGTCCTGTGCAGCGCCCCCTCTGGGAAACTCGAGGTTTGGTTTTAGTTGTATGGAGCTCTCATCTGAGTGTGCCCTGAGAAAGAGATATGTGCAGCTCCTATCGGGATTTGTCGGCACATTCGGGCGGTGTTGCTGGTTTAGTTTTACCCTGTCGAAATGTCTTGTTGTACCGGGATACCGAGTCTGATCGGAACGTCTCGAGTGGAGGTCTATTCCTTCGTTGACCATGAGAGCTTGTTATGGGCTAAGTTCGGACACCCCTGCAGGGATTTGAACTTTCAAAAGCCGTGCCCGCGGTTATGGGCAGATGGGAATTTGTTAATGTCCGGTTGTAGAAAACCTGAAGTTGACCTTAATTAAAATGAATCAACTGCGTGTGTAACCGTGATGGTCTCTTTCCGGCGGAGTCCGGGAAGTGAACACGGTTGTTGGAGTTATGCTTGACGTAGGTTGTTTAGGATCACTTCTTGATCATACTTTTAACGACCATGCTTTGCCTTCTCTTCTCGCTCTCTGTTGCGTATGTTTAGCCACCATATATGCTAGTCGCTTGCTGCAGCTCCACCTCATACCTTTACCTTACCCATAAGCTTAAATAGTCTTGATCGCGAGGGTGCGAGATTGCTGAGTCCCCGTGGCTCACAGATACTTCCAAAACCAGCTTGCAGGTGGCGATGAGTCCGTGCAGATGACGCAACCAAGCTCAGGAGGAGCTCGATGAAGATCTTGTCCTTTGTGTTGTTCCATTCTAGTTGATCAGTAGTGGAGCCCAGTTGGGGTCGATCGGGGACCTTTGTCGCATTTGGGGTTCTTCTTTTATTTTGGCTCCGTAGTCAGGTCCTGATTGTATTTGGATGTTGCAATGCTTTATTCATGTATTTGTGTGAAGTGGCGATTATAAGCCAACTATGTATCTTTTTCCCCTATTGTATTACATGGGTTGTGTGAAGATTACCTCACTTGCGACATATGCCTTCAATGCGATTATGCCTCTAAGTCGTGCCTCGACACGTGGGAGATATAGTCGCATCGAGGGTGTTACAGCCGGCCCTAGGAGATGGGATCTCCTAGGGGGGCGGCGGCCAAGGGGGTGGAGTACCCCCCAAGGCAAGTGGAGGCGCCCCCTCCCCTAGGGATCCCAACCCTAGGCGCATGGGGGCCCAAGGGGGGCGCACCAGCCCACCAGGGGCTGGTTCCCCTCCTCACTTCAGCCCATGGGGCCCTTCGGGATGGGTGGCCCCACCCGGTGGACCCCCGGGACCCTTCTGGTGGTCCCAGTACAATACCGGTGACCCCCAAAACTCTCCCGATGGCCGAAACTGCACTTCCTATATATAATTCTTCACCTCCAGACCATTCCGGAACTCCTCGTGACGTCCGGGATCTCATCCGGGACTCCGAACAACTTTTGGTTTACTACATACTCATATCTCTACAACCCTAGCGTCACCGAACCGTAAGTGTGTAGACCCTACGGGTTCGGGAGACATGTAGACATGACCGAGAAGCCTCTTCGGTCAATAACCAACAGCGGGATCTGGATACCCATGTTGGCTCCCACATGCTCCACGATGATCTCATCGGATGAACCACGATGTCAAGGATTCAATCAATCCGTATACAATTGCCTTTGTCAATCGGTACATTACTTGCCCGAGACTCGATCGTCGGTATCCCAATACCTTGTTCAGTCTCGTTACCGGCAAGTCACTTTACTCGTACCGTAATGCATGATCCCGTGATCAACCACTTGATCACATTGAGCTCATTATGATGATGCATTACAGAGTGGGCCCTAAGATACCTCTCCGTCATACGGAGTGACAAATCCCAGTCTCGATTCGTGCCAACCCAACAAACACTTTCGGAGATACCTGTAATGTACCTTTATAGTCACCCAGTTACGTTGTGACGTTTGGCACACCCAAGGCACTTCTACGGTATCCGGGAGTTGCACAATCTCATGGTCTAAGGAAATGATACTTGACATTCAGAAAAGCTACAACAAACGAACTACACGATCTTTGAGCTAAGCTTAGGATTGGGTCTTGTCCATCACATCATTCTCCTAATGATGTGATCCCGTTATCAATGACATCCAATGTCCATAGTCAGGAAACCATGACTATCTTTTGATCAACGAGCTAGTCATCTAGTGGCTCACTAGGGACGTGTTGTGGTCTATGTGTTCACACATGTATTACGATTTTCGGATAACACAATTATAGCATGAACAATAGACAAATATCATGAAGAAAGAAATATAATAATAACCATTTTATTATTGCCTCTAGGGCATATTTCCAACAGTCTCCCACTTGCACTAGAGTCAATATTCTAGTTACATTGTGATGAATCGAACACCCATGCAGTTCTGGTGTTGATCATGTTTTGCTCTAGGGAGAGGTTTAGTCAACGGATCTGCTACATTCAGGTGCGTATGTACTTTACAAATCTCTATGTATCCATTTTGAACACTTTCACGAATGGAGTTGAACTGACGCTTGATATGCCTGGTCTTCCTGTGAAACCCGGGCTCCTTGGCAAGGGCAATAGCTCCAGTGTTGTCACAGAAGAGAGTCATCGGGCCCGACGCATTGGGTATGACTCCGAGGTCGGTAATGAACTCCTTCACCCAGACTGCTTCTTGTGCTGCCTCCGAGGCTGCCATGTACTCCGCTTCACATGTAGATCCCGCCACAACGCTTTGCTTGCAACTGCACCAGCTTACTGCCCCACCATTCAAAATATACACGTATCCGGTTTGTGACTTAGAGTCATCCAGATCTGTGTCGAAGCTAGCATCGACGTAACCCTTTACGACGAGCTCTTCGTCACCTCCATAAACGAGAAACATGTCCTTAGTCCTTTTCAGGTACTTCAGGATATTCTTGACCGCTATCCAGTGGTCCATGCCGGGATTACTTTGGTACCTTCCTACCAAACTTACGGCAAGGTTTACATCAGGTCTGGTACACAGCATAGCATACATGATAGACCCTATGGCTGAGGCATAGGGGACGACACTCATCTTTTCTCTATCTTCTGCCGTAGTCGGGCTTTGAGCCGTGCTCAATCTCGTACCTTGCAATACAGGCAAGAACCCCTTCTTTGACTGATCCATTTTGAACTTCTTCAATATCTTGTCAAGGTACGTGCTCTGTGAAAGACCAATGAGGCGTCTTGATCTATCTCTATAGATCTTGATGCCTAATATATAAGCAGCTTCTCCAAGGTCCTTCATTGAAAAACACTTGTTCAAGTAGGCCTTTATGTTTTCCAAGAATTCTATATCATTTCCCATCAACAGTATGTCATCCACATACAATATGAGAAATGCTACAGAGCTCCCACTCACTTTCTTGTAAATGCAGGCTTCTCCATAAGTCTGCATAAACCCAAATGCTTTGATCATCTCATCAAAGCGAATGTTCCAACTCCGAGATGCTTGCACCAGCCCATAAATCGAGCGTTGGAGCTTGCACACCTTGTCAGCATTCTTAGGATCGACAAAACCTTCCGGCTGCATCATATACAATTCTTCCTTAAGGAAACCATTAAGGAATGCCGTTTTGACGTCCATTTGCCATATCTCATAATCATAGAATGCGGCAATTGCTAACATGATTCGGACGGACTTCAGCTTCGCTACAGGTGAGAAAGTCTCATCGTAGTCAACCCCTTGAACTTGTCGATAACCCTTAGCGACAAGCCGAGCTTTATAGATGGTCACATTACCATCCGCGTCTGTCTTCTTCTTAAAGATCCATTTATTTTCTATGGCTCGCCGATCAACGGGCAAGTCAGTCAAAGTCCATACTTCGTTTTCATACATGGATCCTATCTCGGATTTCATGGCTTCCAGCCATTTGTCGGAATCCGGGCCCGCCATCGCTTCTTCATAGTTCGAAGGTTCACCGTTATCTAACAACATGATTTCCAAGACAGGGTTGCCGTACCACTCTGGTGTGGAACGTGTCCTTGTGGACCTACGAAGTTCAGTAGCAACTTGATCTGAAGTTTCATGATCATCATCATTAACTTCCTCTCTAGTCGGTGCAGGCACCTCAGGAACATTTTCCTGTGTTGCGCCACTTTCCGGTTCAAGAGGTAATACTTCATCGAGTTCTACTTTCCTCCCACTTACTTCCTTCGAGAGAAACTCTTTCTCTAGAAAGGATCCATTCTTGGCAACAAAGATCTTGCCTTCGGATCTGAGGTAGAAGGTATACCCAATGGTTTCTTTAGGGTATCCTATGAAGACGCATTTTTCCGACTCGGGTTCGAGCTTTTCAGATTGAAGTTTCTTGACATAAGCATCGCATCCCCAAACTTTTAGAAACGACAGCTTAGGTTTCTTCCCAAACCATAATTCATACGGTGTCATCTCAACGGATTTCGACGGTCCCTATTTAAAGTGAATGCGGCAGTCTCTAAAGCATAGCCCCAAAATGATAGCGGTAAATTGGTAAGAGACATCATAGATCGCACCATATCTAATAGAGTGTGATTATGACGTTCGGACACACCATTACGCTGAGGTGTTCCAGGCGGCGTGAGTTGTGAAACTATTCCACATTTTCTTAAGTGTGTGCCAAATTCGTGACTCAAGTATTCTCCCCCACGATCTGATCGCAAGAACTTGATTTTCCTGTCACGTTGATTCTCAACCTCACTCTGAAATTCCTTGAACTTTTCAAAGGTCTCAGACTTGTGTTTCATTAAGTAGACATACCCATATCTACTCAAGTCATCAGTGAGAGTGAGAACATTACGATAGCCACCGCGAGCCTCAACACTCATTGGACTGCACACATCAGTATGTATGATTTCCAATAAGTTGGTTGCTCGCTCCATTGTTCCTGAGAACAGAGTCTTGGTCATTTTACCCATGAGGCATGGTTCGCACATGTCAAATGATTCGTAATCGAGAGATTCCAAAAGTCCATCTGCATGGAGCTTCTTCATGCGTTTGACACCTATGTGACCAAGGCGGCAGTGCCACAAGTATGCGGGACTATCATTATCAACCTTACATCTTTTGGTATTCAAACTATGAATATGTGTAGCATTACGCTCAAGATTCATTAAGAATAAACCATTCACCATCGGAGCATGACCATAAAACATATCTCTCATATAAATAGAACAACCATTATTCTCGGATTTAAATGAGTAGCCATCTCGAATTAAATGAGATCCTGATACAATGTTCATGCTCAAAGCTGGCACTAAACAACAATTATTGAGGTTTAAAACTAATCCCGTAGGTAAATGTAGAGGTAGCGTGCCGACGGCGATCACATCGACCTTGGAACCATTCCCGACGCGCATCGTCACCTCGTCCTTCGCCAGTCTTCGCTTATTCTGTAGCTCCTGCTTTGAGTTACAAATGTGAGCAACTGCACCGGTATCAAATACCCAGGCGCTACTACGAGTACTGGTAAGGTACACATCAATTACATGTATATCACATATACCTTTCGTGATGCCGGACTTCTTGTCCGCTAAGTATTTGGGGCAGTTCCGTTTCCAGTGACCACTTCCCTTGCAATAAAAACACTCAGTCTCGGGCTTGGGTCCATTCTTTGGCTTCTTCCCAGCAGCTTGCTTACCGGGCGCGGCAACTCCCTTGCCGTCCTTCTTGAAGTTCTTCTTACCCTTGCCTTTCTTGAACTTAGTGGTTTTATTCACCATCAACACTTGATGTTCCTTTTTGACTTCTACCTCTGCTGATTTCAGCATTGCAAATACTTCAGGAATGGTATTTTCCATCCCCTGCATATTGAAGTTCATCACAAAGCTCTTGTAGCTCGGTGGAAGCGACTGAATGATTCTGTCAATGACCGCGTCATCCGGGAGATTAACTCCCAGCTGAGTCAAGCGGTTATGCAACCCAGACATTTTGAGTATGTGCTCACTGACAGAACTATTTTCCTCCATCTTACAGCTGAAGAACTTGTCGGAGACCTCATATCTCTCGACCCAGGCATGAGCTTGGAAAACCATTTTCAGCTCTTCGAACATCTCATATGGTCCGTGTCGCTTAAAACGCTTTTGGAGCCCCGGTTCTAAGCTGTAAAGCATGCCGCACTGAATGAGGGAGTAATCATCAGCACGTGTCTGCCAAGCGTTCATAACGTCTTGTTCTGCAGGGAAAGCAGGTGCTTCACCTAGCGGTGCTCGTAGGACATAATCTTTCTTGGCAGATATGAGGATGATCCTCAGGTTCCGGACCCAGTCCGTATAGTTGCTGCCATCGTCTTTCAGCTTGGTTTTCTCTAGGAACGCGTTGAAGTTGAGGACAACGTTGGCCTTTTGATCTACAAGACATATTGTAAAGATTTTAGATTAAGTTCATGATAATTAAGTTCATCTAATCAAATTATTCAATGAACTCCCACTCAGATAGACATCCCTCCAGTCATCTAAGTATAACATCATCCGAGTCAACTAGGCCGTGTCCGATCATCACGTGAGACGGACTAGTCAACATCGGTGAACATCTTCATGTTGATCGTATCTTCTATACGACTCATGCTCGACCTTTCGGTCTTCTGTGTTCCGAGGCCATGTCTGTACATGCTAGGCTCGTCAAGTCAACCTAAGTGTTTGCATGTGTAAATCTGTCTTACACCCATTGTATGTGAACGTTGGAATCTATCACACCCGATCACCACGTGGTGCTTAGAAACAACGAACTGTCGCAACGGCGCACAGTTAGGGGGAACACTTTCTTGAAATTATTATGAGGGATCATCTTATTTACTACCGTCGTTCTAAGTAAACAAGATGCAAAAACATGATAAACATCACATGCAATCAAATAATAGTGACATGATATGGCCAATATCATATAGCTCCTTTGATCTCCATCTTGGGGCTCCATGATCATCTTGTCACCGGCATGACACCATGATCTCCATCATCATGATCTCCATCATCATGATCTCCATCATCGTGTCTCCATGAAGTTGCTCGCCAACTATTACTTCTACTACTATGGCTAACACGTTTAGCAATAAAGTAAAGTAATTTACATGGCGTTTCTCAATGACACGCAGGTCATACAAAAAATAAAGACAACTCCTATGGCTCCTGCCGGTTGTCATACTCATCGACATGCAAGTTGTGATTCCTATTACAAGAACATGATCTCATACATCACATATATATCATTCATCATTCATCACAACTTTGGCCATATCATATCACATGACACTTGCTGCAAAAAACAAGTTAGACATCCTCTAATTGTTGTTGCAAGTTTTACGTGGCTGCAATAGGGTTCTAGCAAGAACGTTTTCTTACCTACGCCAAAACCAGAACGTGAATTGCCAATTTCTATTTACCCTTCATAAGGACCCTGTTCATCGAATCCGATCCGACTAAAGTGGGAGAGACAGACACCCGCCAACCACCTTATGCAACTAGTGCATGTCACTTGGTGGAACTGGTCTCACGTAAGCGTACGTGTAAGGTTGGTCCGGGCCGCTTCATCCCATGATGCCGCCGAATCAAGATAAGACTAGTAACAGCAAGCAAATTGATAATATCGACGCCCACAACTACTTTGTGTTCTACTCATGCATAGTAACTACGCATAGACCTAGCTCTGATACCACTATTGGGGAACGTTGCAGAAAACAAAAAAATTCCTACGTTTCACCAAGATCAATCTATGGAGTCAACTAGCAACGAGAGGAGAGTGCATCTACATACCCTTGTAGATCGCGAGTGGAAGCGTTCAAGAGAACGGGGATGATGGAGTCGCACTCGCCGTGATCCAAATCACCGATGACCAAGTGCCGAACGGACGGCACCTCCACGTTCAACACGCGTACGGAGCGCATGACGTCTCCTCCTTCTTGATCCAGCAAGGGGGAAGGAGAGGTTGATGAAGATCCAGCAGCACGACGGCGTGGTGGTGGATGCAGCAATGATCGCAGCAGGGCTTCGCCCAGCTTCTGCGAAAGGGAGAGGTGTAGCAGGGGAGAGGGATGCGCCAAGACTTGAGGTGTAGCTGCCCTCCCTCCCCCCTTTATATAGGCCCCCTAGGGGGGTGCGCCGGCCCTAGGAGATGGGATCTCCTAGGGGGGGGCAAGGGGGTGGAGTACCCCCCAAGGCAAGTGGATGCGCCCCCTCCCCTAGGGTTCCCAACCCTAGGCGCATGGGGGGGACCAAGAGGGGGCACACCAGCCCACCAGGGGCTGGTTCCCCTCCCCACTTCAGCCCATGGGGCCCTCCGGGATGGGTGGCCCCACCCGGTGGACCCTCGGGACCCTTCCGGTGGTCCCAGTACAATACCGGTGACCCCCGAAACTCTCCCGATGGCCGAAACTGCACTTCCTATATATAATTCTTCACCTCCGGACCATTCCGGAACTCCTCGTGACGTTCGGGATCTCATCCGGGACTCCTAACAACTTTCGGGTTACTGCATACTCATATCTCTACAACCCTAGCGTCACCGAACCTTAAGTGTGTAGACCCTACGGGTTCGGGAGACATGTAGACATGACCGAGAAGCCTCTTCGGTCAATAACCAACAGCGGGATATGGATACCCATGTTGGCTCCCATATGCTCCACGATGATCTCATCAGATGAACCACGATGTTAAGGATTCAATCAATCTGTATACAATTCCCTTTGTCAATCGGTACATTACTTGCCCAAGACTCGATCGTCGGTATCCCAATACCTCGTTCAGTCTCGTTACCGGCAAGTCACTTTACTCGTACCGTAATGCATGATCCCGTGATCAACCACTTGATCACATTGAGCTCATTATGATGATGCATTACCGAGTGGGCCCTGAGATACCTCTCCGTCATACGGAGTGACAAATCCCAGTCTCGATTCGTGCCAACCCAACAAACACTTTCAGAGATACATGTAATGTACCTTTATAGTCACCCAGTTACGTTGTGACGTTTGGCACACCCAAGGCACTCCTACGGTATCCGGGAGTTGCACAATCTCATGGTCTAAGGAAATGATACTTGACATTCAGAAAAGCTACAGCAAACGAACTACATGATCTTTGAGCTAAGCTTAGGATTGGGTCTTGTCCATCACATCATTCTCCTAATGATGTGATCCCGTTATCAATGACATCCAATGTCCATAGTTAGGAAACCATGACTATCTTTTGATCAACGAGCTAGTCATCTAGAGGCTCACCAGGGACGTGTTGTGGTCTATGTGTTCACACATGTATTACGATTTCCGGATAACACAATTATAGCATGAACAATAGACAATTATCATGAACAAAGAAATATAATAATAACCATTTTATTATTGCCTCTAGGGCATATTTCCAACAACCTTGCCACCTTTGATGACTTTCTGGTGAGTTTAGGATTTATGGGGACTTAAAAACTGAGATTCAAAATGTTTAAGGAAGAGCCAGGACGCCGGTACGGTTGTAATTCATTCCCATTTCTGGCATGAGACCTAAACATGCACCCAAGGACACATGTATAATTTTTCTAGCCATTTTGGTGAACTAGAGCATGTATTTGTAGTTCATATTTGAATTATGGACATTAAATGCCTAGGAAACTCAATTAGTGTATAAAAAGGCCAAACGAATCCTGAATAAGTTTAAGTTTCAGCACGGATATCCTGTGGTTCCATGTTGCCCATGGAAGAAAATACAAGGCGAAAAGAGGCAGTGATTACGTTTCGCCCACAAGGGGAACACGTTTCCCTATCAGAACCACGAGGCTTCTTTGAGAGAAGCTCCAGTTTTTGTAAGAGGTTTGTAATAAAGCTTGGCCCAAATTGGACAATGTTTTTACCACGACATATATGTGCCATGATGTGACACCATACCACCTTTGATGACTTTCTGGTGAGTTTAAGATTTATGGGGACTTAAAAACCGAGATTCAAAATGTTTGAGTACGAGCCATGGCACCAATACGGTTGTAATTTGTTCCCATTCCTGGTATGGGACCTAAACATGCACCCAAGGACACATGTATAATATTTCTAGCCATTTTGGTGAACTGGAGCATGTATTTGTAGTTCAGATTTGAATTATGGACATTAAATGCTTAGGAAACTCAATTAGTGTATAAAAAGGCCAAACGAACCCTGAATAAGTTTAAATTTCAGCACAAATATCCTATCGTTCCATGTTTCCCGTAGAAGAAAATACAAGGTGAAAAGAGGTAGTGATTACGTTTCGCCCACAAGGGGGACACATTTCCCTATCGGAACCACGAGACTTCTTTGAGAGAAGCTCTGGTTTGTAAGAGGCTTGTAATAAAACTTGCGCCACAATGGACGGAAAAAATTCCTCGACATATAAGTGCGATGTCGTGACACCATGGCAGGTTTCACGATTTTCAGCTTAGTTTTGGATTTACGGGGATTTAAAAACCGAGATTCTTCTCACGAAATGTTTTCAAATAGCACACGGTACACTCATGAAAGACGATATTCAATGAAACTTCATGGAAACCATATTTTAAAGTTCCATAAAAAATTGAAAAAAGTGGGATGTTAAAAAGGTGATGTTTTATTGCGACACAAAATTTCAAGTTGAAAACATTACGGGATGTGAGCTATGAAAAAGACAAATTCCGCCCTCAATAGTGACATTACTATTCGGCACTATTCAACACTGATTTTTTCTTTTTCATAGCTCACATCTCTTAATGTGTTTCAACTTGAAATTTTGTGTGCCAATAAAACATCATCGTCTTAACATCCCGTATTTTTCTCGTGGTTTTCATCGGTTTCCACCGAATGTTGGTTTCTGTATGATATTCCCCCTACCAGCGACGCGATCTGAGTCCTGCGTTCTGACTGGCCAGAACCCAAACTCCATGGATCGTACGTGTGCACCGTTGGATGCTCCCAGATCGAACGGCAACCCTGAGCCCTTTCGACAGCACATGCAATACATGGGTAAGCACTGTGCGCATGCGTCGTGTAGCTCATGCTTCCTTCTCTACTAGGTTTTCACTCAAAACAGGCTACCGTTTCTCGCCACTCCTCTCATCTGTTTCCCGCCTCTTCCCCCAGATATGCATGATGTAGATGTTCGTTTAATTCTTATAGTTCATCTCATCCAAAATCAATTAGTTTTGTAAAAAAAACTATTTTAAGATTCATGGAATTGTGCATTGCATAGGTAAAAACAAATAGTGACAATTCATTTAGAAAAAAAGGTTTGGGCAATTATAAGATATGGAAGATTCTAGAGAACAAAGGAGAAGTGCTTGTGTTTAGAGGTTTGTGCATTATGCTTAATTTCAACCATGGAGTCTTCTAGATTGTACATGTGGCAGAATCTGGTGGAATGTAGATGATATCCAACGGCCAGTAGTGCTCGGATTTGCCATCTCTGTACCGGCGGATTGGCTTCATCCAACGAGCAAATTTCATAGTTATTCACACACTATATATGTGTATAGATGTATAGATGTGTGTGTGTGTGTGTCACATGCTAGACAAAATAAAGTTTGAGCGCATGCGTGGGATGATCCCCCCGGCTGCCGCCTCGAAGTTGGGAAACTGACATCATAGGTATTGAAACAGGCTTGGAGTCGTGTACGGTGTTCGCTTTGTAATGTACTTGGCGTGGCCCATCGAAGTTTTGCATTTGGGATTTAAACACATCATACACCATTGTACGCATACATATTTTCGGGCCGCATGCAGTGTATATGGGGTCTTCTGATCGACCACGTCTCCCTTGTGTGGTTTTTTGTGACGACACGGATATATGTGGGCTCCCCGAGTGTATATATATCATCCCTTTGACCGACAATGAGGGGTATGTGTTTTCCATGAATGGATTCCTCCTAATTCATGTTAGGGCCGGTCACCGTCAAATGTTGGTCAACCAAAACTCGAGCTCATGCGTTGTCAGGATTCCCTCCGAGGTGCTCGGATTGCTGGGTTCGACCTACATCAAACCCTGCGTACGTATCTCGTCCTTAACTACCTTGCCTTCATGGTTGTTGTCTGTATCGAGAGTTAGGCACCACATCTAAATTATACTTTATTCTATATTGAAAACACACATCACCCCTTCCCAACGTACATCATTTTGGGCCGCATGCAAGAGGTGCTGGTTTTGTGGTCCCTCTCGTGCGATGTTTATGATGGTTCAATCTATTGGCCCAAGCATTTTATCGACAACAACAACTGTCATTTGACCAAACAAAAGATTCATTGGTCCGTATTATGGTAGGTCATGTCGACATGCATGTATGACCAAAGTACCGATCATTACATGCCTCCGCCCCGCTGACACAAAGTGGGAGGTGGTGGGCCAAGCATCCTAGCTAGGTACGACATTATGTCATTATATATATCCTAGCTAGGTGGTTGTTAGGGTGCTTTTGGGTTTGCGAGGCAGGTGCCACCAAAGTTATGCATTGTGTATTTAAAGTTTTAAACATCCCCAATATTCGTACATATATTTGGCCACTTCCAGGTGGTTCTTGACTTCTGGCCCCTCTCATCGATCTTCAATGGCGCGCCCAACCGTGGGCCCGCGGGGTCAAAGTTGTGCATTGGAATTTTGAACATCACATACCACCCTTTTCACTCATATATATTTGGGCCACGTGCGGGTGTGGCTGTCTTTTGACCCTCCCTAACGTTATATTTTGCTGCAAAGACTCTGATGATCCTCAACAGACATGGGGTATATTATCTAAACCGTGTGTGATACAAGTGTGATGTGAATCACCACGACCGCGCAAGCGCGAGCAAATTAAGGTGGAGGTACTCGCTCAACCGTGTGCGATGCAAGTGCGCTGAAATCACCACGACCGCGCAAGCGCGAGCAAAGGGTGGAGGTACTAGCTTAACCTTATGCGATTCAAGTGCATTGTAAAACCACCACCTGTGGAAGCTAAAGGCGGGTAAGTTTATTTGGAAATTCGGACGAATCGTGTGCGGTAGACCAGCTAGCTAGAAATATAAAAAACAAACTACCCACCTTAAGCATTGCAAAAATCGGCGGATCCGCACCACTTTTCCTTATTATCATAGCATATTTG
Organism: Triticum monococcum; assembly: GCA_034509565.1. Lineage (NCBI taxonomy): Eukaryota > Viridiplantae > Streptophyta > Magnoliopsida > Poales > Poaceae > Triticum > Triticum monococcum. Next base: position 346,906,465 of record CM067847.1, read on the forward strand.
TTATTGGATCGTGCGCGATCTTGGGCACCCCCGCCCCGCATCAATTCCTTTACCCAAATTTTAGTAGCTACCGTACTTCAACCGTCGCCCACACTCCTCCAGCACCGACCTTATAGTAAAATTTTAGCAGCCGAGGCATTTGAACTGTCGCCCTCCCTCGTCCACCACCATCTCCACCCACCATTACTAAGTTTTTCAGTAGCCGCGGCGTATCCTCAAACACCCCTCTCCATAGTCCCCCACCCAGCCCCTCCCCCCTTCGAACCCTAGCTCGCCGTCGCCAACCCTGTCGGTCTGCCCGTTCCTCCTAGCTTAGATAATAAAGTTCAGGTTATCTAGCGATTCCCATACTATCGCCCCACTCCCCTGAGTTTTTAGATGAGACCTGCGGTGTCCCTCCCCGCCAGATCCACATCCCCTGCTCTAGAATGTCGCAACCTAAGCTCGACCACGTATCCCAGGGAGCCCGACGAGCATTCGGCCAAGAAGAGGTTTATCATGGCCTCTCCGGCGGACGTTGGCGAGGTGGCCGCCGTTCACCCCGACTTGTCGATCCCGGAGCAACACGTCACCGTGGAAGCCGGCGAAGACGTTGACTACTTTGCCATGCCGAAGGCTTCATGTCAGTGGGCTAGCATATTACTGTATCTCCGGAAAGCTGGCTACGACATCAAGCTCGTCCACACCGATGGCTTCACGCGGGCCATGTCACAGGTTAAGTGGTTCATCCCCAACCCCTTTGGTTCAATCGTCGTCAATCTCTTTGACGGCCTGATACGTCTCCAACGTATCTATAATTTTTGATTGCTCCATGCTATATTATATTCTGTTTTGGATGTTTATGGGCTTTATTATACACTTTTATATTATTTTTGGGACTAACCTATTAAACCAGAGCCCAGTGCCAGTTTCTGTTTTTTCCTTGTTTTAGAGTATCGCAAAAAGGAAAATCAAACGGAATCCAATTGACCTGAAACTTCACGAAACTTATTTTTGGAAGGAAAGCAACCCGGGAGACTTGGAGTCCACGTCAAGGAAGCTTCAAGGAAGCCATGAGGTAGGGGGGCGCCCACCCCCCTGGGTGTGCCCTCCACCCTCGTGGTCCCCTCATGCCCCCCCTGACGTACTTCTTCCCCCTATATATCTCCATATACCCTAAAATGATCGGGGAGCACAATAGATCGGGAGTTCCGCTGCCAGAAGCCTCTGTAGCCACCGAAAGCCAATCTAGACCCGTTCCGGCACCATGCCGGAGGGGGCAATCCCTCTCCGGTGGCCATCTTCATCATCAAGGTGCTCTCCATGACGAGGAGGGAGTAGTTCCCCCTCGGGGCCGAGGGTATGTACCAGTAGCTATGTGTTTGATCTCTCTCTCTCTCTCTCTCTCGTGTTCTTGAGGTGATATGATCTTGATGTATCGCGAGCTTTGCTATTATAGTTGGATCTCATGATGTTTTCTCCCCCCTCTACTCTCTTGTAATGGATTGAGTTTCCCCTTGGAAGTTATCTTATCGGATTGAGTCTTTAAAGATTTGAGAACACTTGATGTATGTCTTGCCGTGCGTATCTGTGGTGACAATGGGATATCACGTGATTCACTTGATGTATGTTTTGGTGATCAACTTGCGGGTTCCGCCCATGAACCTATGCATAGGGGTTGGCACACATTTTCGTCGTGATTCTCCGGTAGAAACTTTGGGGCACTCTTTGAGGTTCTATGTGTTGGTTGAATAGATGAATCTAAGATTGTGTGATGCGTATCGTATAATCATACCCACGGATACTTGAGGTGACATTGGAGTACCTAGGTGACATTAGGGTTTTGGTTGATTTGTGTCTTAAGGTGTTATTCTAGTATGAACTGTAGGGCTGTTTGTGACACTTATAGGAATAGCCCAACGAATTGATTGGAAAGAATAACTTTGAGGTGGTTTCGTACCCTACCATAATCTCTTTGTTCGTTCTCCGCTATTAGTGACTTTGGAGTGACTCTTTGTTGCATGTTGAGGGATAGTTATGTGATCCAATTATGTTATTATTGTTGAGGGAACTTGCACTAGCGAAAGTATGAACCCTAGGCCTTGTTTCATCGCATTGCAATACCATTTGTGCTCACTTTTATCATTAGTTACCTTGCTGTTTTTATATTTTCAGATTACAAAAACCTTTATCTACCATCCATATTACACTTGTATCACCATCTCTTCGCCGAACTAGTGCACCTATACAATTTACCATTGTATTGGGTGTGTTGGGGACACAAGAGACTCTTTGTTATTTGGTTGCAGGTTTGTTTGAGAGAGACCATCTTCATCCTACGCCTCCTACGGATTGATAAACCTTAGGTCATCCACTTGAGGGAAATTTGCTACTGTCCTACAAACCTCTACACTTGGAGGCCCTACAACATCTACAAGAAGAAGGTTGTGTAGTAGACATCACGGCCCTGCCGTTGATCTCCTCCGCCAAGCGGTCAAGGATTTGCGAGATTTATGCGCCACTGAGCCCATTTTGTCACTTCTGAAGGACACATTCTATGACGATGGCTTGGGATCCTCAATTGCCAAGTCAGATCTCATCGACCACGACCACGAGGAGGGCACCCACGAAGGTTCTTCCAAGGTGAAACAGCCCATCCGTGACATCAGAGAGCGCACCATGGGTCTGTGCTCTTCCAACTGGAAGGATCCCGTCGATGAAATGTGAGACAACATTCTATCAGCAAATATTACCTTTTCTACTTCCCAACCTGTACCCTTTATTGTACTAGCATTTGCCGTGCGGTGCTTTAACTGTGCCGTGTTTAATTATTTTAGTTATGCAAAAATGTATTGTTCAATAGGTCTATGTGATGTTTAAGTATGAATTGTCCACTTTAGTTTCACGAATGGCTATATTTGGTTGTTTATAGTGAGTAGATTCCTTGTTTATCTGTATTTGGTTGTTAGGTTGGTTGTAGTGAGCATTTTTTTTCAGTTATCGAGCAGATGCCTTGTTTATCTGTATTTGGTTCTTAGTTTGGTTGTAGTGAGTATTTGTCCAGTTATCAAGCAGATGCCTTGTTTATCTGTATTTGGTTGATAGGTTGCTTTTTTTAGCATTTATCCAGTTATCAAGCAGATGCCTTGTTTATCTGTATTTGGTTGTTAGGTTGCTTTTTTAGCATTTCTCCAGTTATCAAGCAGATGCCTTGTTTATCTTTATCTGCTTGTTAGGTTGATTGCAGTGAGCATTTGTCCAATTTTCAAGCATATGCCCTGTTTATATGTATTTGCTTGTTAGGTTGGTTGCAGTGAGACTCTGTCCAGTTTTCAATGGCTATATTTGGTTGTTATACTGGTCATTTATGCCTTGTTTATTTCAGTCATTCACAATGTGTGGTTCATTATGTGCAAGTCGGAACTATGCCGCTCGACTACATCAATACCAGTTTGAACAGCTATATTTGGTTCCAGTTATTCCTGGTGTAGTTAACGCATGCCCTTTATTTTCAGTTTTACACATTTATCCAGTGTGATGTTTAAGCATTACCTACGTTCTATTCATTTTCAGCAATACTAGTTTGAATTGCAATATTTGATGGCTGTTAAGCCTGCTGTCGATAACATTTCCTTCCATTTTATATTTGCTTTAACAGCATGCTGAAACCAACACATTCAAGCTATCACTTGGAGATGATGTTGTTTACCTTTGCTATATTTGTTTGATGTTAAGATTGATGTACTTATCATGCCTTTCCACTACTTATGCAGGACAACAACAGGAGTGGACACCATTTTCCGCCGAGGTTAGCTTCATCCCTCGGCTTGTACTCCCCCGTCATTCCATAATGTAGTGCATATAGATCCAAGCCTGGACACTAGTTAGCTTCTAATATTGACTTGTTGCTTGTAGGTACATATGCCCTTGGCAAGGATCCACGCATCGACCCTTTTTGCGTATGGGGCAATGAGATATTGATGTACAAGCATCAAGTGAGGAAACTGATAAGGATTATTAGCAAAAAGATACGAATGGTGGCAAGAAAATTATTTGTTTATGCTTTATCCAACACAACAGTGAGCTGTAGGATGGTAACTACAAACTCTACAGCCTTCTCTTTTTACTGCCCATAATGAGTTGTTAGACAACAATGTCTGAATCTTTTTTGTTCCCAGTGGTTCCCGAAGCAGTTCACTCAAGATTACCTCGCAAAGTACATGATTGGTGGACACACAATGAAGGTTAAAGTATTTCATCCAGACTACAATGAGCATCGAGAAGTCCTAATGAAGATAGTGAAGGATGGACGGGCTGCCATCACAAGGGGTGGCCTAGAGTCGTGCGCGCCTTACGCATGAAGGAGGGCACAATATGGGCATTCCTCTTCACCTTCTCTAGCAACCAGAATGTCTTTCACATCTCTCTTTATAATATTTAGTACAACTGTGGTTCATTATTCTTTACTTCGTGCTTCTGCAGTTCTTTAGTATATGTACCTGTGCATTGAATTATGGATTCGTGGTTGAACCTATATTTGTAATAAACATGGTTGGATATGAAATAAGTGATTGCCTACTTTCAAATTCATAACATGTGATTTTTAAATTAGGGATTAATTGGATTAAATAGGGCTTACACTGCACACAGTTTGCGAAAGCGAAACGTCTACGATATACGTGGAGATTAGAAACATTTCTAGGATCCACTACGTGTGCGATCAATCTCCACTTCACACACGACTTTCTCTAAAACTGCTTGCGGTAGGCCACCTTGCGCAAACGTTTATCACATAAAAAGTGTGTGTGATGGACAGCCTTTGCCACACAGTTGCTTTATACGCACCATGTGTGATGTATTCAATGACGCAATCGATAAAATTATTAATATCGTGTGCAATGGCAATGCTATCACAAACGATTTAGCGGGAAAAATTGTGTGTGATGTACCTATGAACGAAAATGTTTTTCTTGGAGCGACTATGTGGGATGGACATATGAACGGAAACATTTAGCGGGGACTGACTGTGTGGGATGTACTTGCGACCGAAAACAATTTCGCCATATAATTGTATTTTTAGCTCTACTATACATATTTCTGTATTTGAGTGCTCGCCGGTCGCACACGACCTCATTTTGCCGAACGTGTGTGCCAGGAGGGCATATCCCCGACGATTTCTGGGTCGTGTGGGAAGGAACCCCCTATCGCCCACACTCACTTGGTGACGGTTCCAAATGTCGTCGCGAAAAGGGATTTTAAACCGTTTGTTTAGGACCGACGCGCACCAGTGGTTGTTTCATTGCAGAGGAATGCAACTCTTTGTTTTTCCTTCATATTAATTACTGCAGTTCTTTTGTATTGGCATGATGAAAAATAGATGAAAGCACAATGGGATATCCTTTAATAAAAACAAGAATACTATCCAAGGGCATTACAAACTTTTTGCTCGCTATATAGCACAGATAAACTGAAAAATAGGCACTGAAAATAACTAGTTGACTTATTATCTGGTGCTTATTTTCACTGGATAGCTCAAAATAACTAGCACTAAGCTCCCGGGTAGTAGATGGGGCATTGCCATGCGTCGAGGCTTTGTCGGCGTGTGGCCCGCCGCACCGGGATTAGACTCCTCCTCTGATTCTTTCTCAACGGCCTTTAGGATTGAATTCTTCTTCAAAATCTATTTCTTTTCCCATGAATGCACGGGCTATGCTAGAAATACTCTTTTTGTGTGATGAAGACTTTGGGTATTTCTTCTTCTTCTTGTGAGAACTATCATCCTTGCTCCTCCTCCTCCTCCTCTTCTTCGTGAACTTGTTGAATTTCCTCAGAGAGGGTAATTGCTAATATATTGGTCAGCCTTCTTACATTTGTGGCAAGTTCTCTTCTTATAGTCCTGAAGAAATTTCCTTCAGTTTTCTTCGAGTCATAAGACTTGCCAAAGTAGTTCTTCTTCGTGAACTTGTTGAATTTCCTCACAAGCATTGCAAGCTCTTTGCCAATTTCTTCGGGGCCACTAGAATTGCTCGGAGAAGACTCAAGATTCACTACAAAAAAATACATATCCGTGACATTTTGGGCCAATTTTTTTTCTTGTCATGTTTATGACACTTCTATAACGATAATTGGGACAAAAGCATGTATCATCATAGATGTGGTGGGCTCCTATTTCTATGACAAAAAATCATGACAGAAAATGGGCTTTTCGTCCTGGGCGGGACGGGGACGCACCTGCATGACATTCTTTGGGCCGCCCATGACGGAAAAAATCACGGTAGAAGCAAGGGTGAGGCAAATATTGGGGAGTTTTTGGTTACAGTGGGTGGTCGTGTAGAGACCCAACCTTAGACGGTCAAGTCTCTATGCTTAAGTGTCATCCCTGGATCGGTATGCTGACACACACAGTACTCGAGGATTTATAACAGAGGTAAATCACATGTATAAAGTAACCTAAATACTATTACCTCAATCCAAATAGCGGAAGTAACAACAATGTTGTGGATTCCCATCAACACCAACGGCAAAGTTGAGTGTAGAAATAGTAACACTAACGTATCACCTACTCGTCGTAAGATTCCTGCAACATGAGACGTTGCAACCACAAATGGTCGGTACATTGAATGTACTGGAAAATTCACACCATAGAGCAATGATGAATAATGGCTATCACTACATGCATATTTGGCTGATCGAAAGCTCTAACTTTAATTTTGCATAAAGCCAATTTTTCCCTACTTCAAAGAATATATTTTATTTAAGTACAAAGTTGGTTAAAAAACATTGAGAATGGTAAATCACCATCTCAATCCCAATTAAAAAATTAACAACCCAACAAATTAATTAAGTACCGTGATGAGATTAACATGATAATTCAAGAACCAGATACTCAAGATGTCCATAACCGGGGACACGGCTAATCATGATTAGTTTGTACACTCTGCATAGGTTTGCACACTTTCCCCACAAGACTCGATCTCCTCCGTTGGATTTCTCGCACTACATGGTGTTTGAGGAAACGGATGATCGAGACACAGTCTTTCAGAAGCATTAATTCTAACCCCGGGTAGACAGTACCAACCTACATCCCCTACATCTGCTAGCCTACCACTGGAAGAGGTCATGCAACTTAGTCCACTATGCTAGAGCCCATAATAGCTTGTGGCTGCACACGGAAGTTTCAAGCATGAATAATCTTATGATCCCTTTGAGCCTGGGTGGCGGACCATAGGAGGATCGCACGGTATAACCCCGGGATCTCCTAGGACAACACTGGTATAACCCCAGGTGCCCACAAGCAATCCACCCAGATGTGTATTAAAGTTGCCACCTTAAGTTGAACTATTAATTAACAAACTCACATCTGTCATGGATACTCTCAAACCCAAACCACGTCTACGAGTGTAGCATAGCAGTATAAGCATAACGTAGCAGTAACTCCCAAGGTTTGGATGCAGGACAATAGGTTCCTACCTCATCAACTATTTCCCAATACCCACATGTTATCAAATCCTAACCATGCAATGTTTGAGAGTTGAAAGTAATGCATAAAAACTGGGTATGAAAAGAATATGATCAAAGTGTGAACTTGCCTCGTACTGTTGATGAAAATGGTTCACACTCATAACTCCTGATAGTTCTACTCGTCACACTTCGGTCAATCTATCGTAAGCAAACAATAGTAAGCACACATAAGCAATCACTCAAAAGAATCGAAGAAAAGAACTCGGAAAACTTCGAAAACAAGCAATTAACTCTTGCAACATAAAACAATTTCTAACAATACCAAAATTAAGTGAGTTTGGCCATATCAGAAAGTTTAGGTCAAGAGCTTTGATTTGCAAAAAGAATCAACTCAATCGGAGTTACGAAACTCAAGTTATGATCAAAAAAAGTTTGAATATGAATTTGAACAAAATTTGAAATTTGAAAGTTTTAAAAAAGTTGATGTGACAGGTTCACTGGATAGGTGAAAACAAGACAAAACTATAGGCGCTGGTTTTGATATAATTTGGATGAACGAGTAAAAAGTTATGGCTATTTGAAAAATCAAAGCCAAACTGTTTTACGGAAGAAAAATAGCTACGGCTAAAAGAATTTTAGGTCTAATGTATAAATACAGAGACTAATTGGTAATCTAATTATTCTACCGTACTAGTCTAGAAGTAATAAGCTACGGGAGTATAAAAAATATGAAGAAAGATACCTTTATAAGGTAGAGAAAAGATGACTTTGGAGAGGAGACAATTTCCAGAGGTCCCGCTGGAGAGGAGAAAAATATTTTTCTTTAATGAATCTAGTCAAACCAAAATATTGATTTAACCCGAATCGGATGATTTTTGGAGGCTCTACGGATCTATATTTATAGGTTAAAAGGATACGTGAACATCTAAGGCTAGACAATATGGGACTAAACGTAGACGAAAATAAACGAAACAGGGAGAAAATTGAAACGCCTCACACGGGCCTAAAGGCCGGCCGCGCGCGTTGCAGTTTTGTTTTTGCCAAAGGAAGAAAGAATAAAAAAATCTAGGAAGAAAAAGGCTGGCTAGGCCTGGCCCATTTAGGAGAAAAAATAAGATGAGGCGCCCGCTGCCACTATGCTACGCGTGTGAGCGACAAATAATTATGGGCCGCACGTACAATTTTTCTTTTAAAATAAAAACAGAAAAGGAAAACTGAATAACGGATATAATTTAAAATTGTACTCCCTCCGTTTTTATTTACTCCGCATATTAGGGTTGACTGAAGTCAAACTTTGTAAAGTTTGACAAAATTAATAGAAATGAATATAAATATTTAGCATAACAAATCTATATAATGTGGAAGTACATTCAACAACGAATCTAATGGCACTGATTTGTTATTGTATATGTTAATACTTTTGTCTATAAACTTTGTCAAAGTTTGTAAAGCTTGACTTTGACCAAAACTAATATGCGGAGTAAATAAAAACGGAGGGAGTATATACACATATTATATATCAAATTTTTTAGAAAAGGATTTTCTACAGTATGAACATTTTTGTAGTGCCAAATAAAATCCTCAAAAATTTAAATAAAGCAAAGAGTGCTACTAATGCAATAAAATCCAATAAAAATCATTTTAAAATACCAAAAATGATTTCAAATTTATTTCTCTCCAATTTTCTAATGTAGGGAATCATTTTACCCTACTTTCCATATATCTTATTTTTTTGGAGAAAAATAATTTGAATAAAACCCAAATAACTCCAAATTGAAAATAATTGCAAAGGGACTTTAAATTTGAATTCTTTGAAACTTCCAACTCATATTTCATATGTTTTGAAGAAGTCATTTTATCTTCTCTCATGAAAATCATTGAGTTGCTTAAAGTTTCTGAATTTGAAATAGTTCCAAATGGAATTCAAATCTTTTCAAAACCCTTTTCATTTATTTTAAATGGAGGAAGTCATATTATCTTCACTCCAGGGTTTTGTATTTGAAAAGCATTTGAATTCAAGGAGATCAGAAATGCAAAAATGAAAGTTTGGGAAAGTCCTTTTATTCCCTCTCATTCAACTTTCAAAAGTTTCAAATTTCACTCAAGCAATCAAACAATCAATCAAAACTATCTATTTAATATAACATTCCAAAATTTATAATTTTGGGATGTTACAAACGTACCACCCTTAAAATGAATCTCGTCCTCGAGATTCGGAGAGGCTAGCAAGAATAGGTTAGGGTCGGGGTCTTCTCAAAATCCATCGATCGTCGCAAAGGGTCTGGGGTGCTACCACCCTTAGAAGCATGGTTATAGTTCCATCAAAACTCATATACTCCATCCTTATTATTGACAGCGTCGGTCTTCTCAGATTCTCGGAAAATTCCTTTTCTGGGCTCTTCCGGTAGTGGCATAACCTTTTCCTCAATACTTCCTCCCTTTCAACTTGGTAAGGTTATTCCGAGACTGGGTCTTCTTAGCTGACGGGTCTGGCGCTAATACTAAACAACTATCGATATCTCATGGTGGTCAACCATTTATGGTTTCTCCTGTAGGAAATGGGTCTGGGTTGAACCTCACCGTATGACCTATGGTTGGCAACAACTGCCTTGTACAAGGAAAAAATTGTCATACCATTCTAAGGTTCAAACAAGGTTTTGATCGTCGTCGCTCTACTATGGGTAAGTTACTCAGATTTACCATCCCATATAGCAAGGCGAATAATAAGAGTAAGTCGGTATGGTGATCAGTCCATCCCGCACCCAAATCATTACCTTGTTTATGGTTTAGCGAATCTCGTATTCTAACACTCGGTCATCCTCACAAGCATTGCAGAATTTCTCTTGTCCACGAACTCGGTTCAGAAAAAATCGATTGATTTTGTAAGCCAAAGAAACATCTATCGTTCCTTCACAACTCTCAAGTTTTGCGTAAACTCCTATAAGATTGTTTGTTGTTAACGTCGTAACTTCTTCCAGGGTTTTTCCTTTAGCAAGAGTGTGCTTGCTTCTTGGCAAGTCCTGGGGCCTGTGGGTTATGGCCCGTCCCATCACTTGTAAACCTTGAACTCATCATCGGGGCAACTGATCATTATTTTAACATCCAACTTCTAACATTCTTAAATCCATCCAATGTACTATCTCCCTTCCTTCTATTAGTACCAAACTGAGATGTGATTACTCAGACTCATCATGGAGTTACAATTGCTCCCTTTTTCCAACATTATACCTCCTTTATATCCAATAGTACTTCATCCCTTCATACTCTTGGGGTACCTCACACACCGAGACCAAACTCATACTTATTTTGTCCAAAGTCCACTTCGTGGAATATCCTTATCCTTTTCTAGGGGTCAAGTGTCCTCACAGGATACTACCCCCCTTAAAATGCACGAGTTCAACCATGCACCATATTTCTCATATCCTCGGAAATGGTCAAAATCTTCCTTCATAGAGTCACTACTCATAAAATCCGAATCAGTACCAATGATGCTAACTTTATTGATTCTCAAATTATTACAATCTCCTGCACATCCATTACATGCCTCAATTCAACACCTCAATATAATAGAATTGTTCCCACTACTACTACTATATTACTTTCATTGCATACTCAACTATTTAGCACTAGCCTCCTTCTCTTTGGGACAATCTCTGGCAAAGTGCCCTGCTTTATTACAATGAAAACATATTACTTATAACAAGTCTCGAGGTTTCCTTTTTGGGCAACTGTTGAAGTAGTGCCCCGACTCCTTGCACCTGAAACAGGTGATATGAGTCAGGTCCTTCCTAAAATCCAATCTTCTTCTCTTCCTGGACTTTTCCATTCCAATCAGGGCTTCTATTTCCTGTGGGTCATACTCTACTTCCTCTGTCAGGAATTTTACTAGGTCCCCATTCATATAATTCTGGGAGATGTGTCCTTCTTCTCCACATGAATAGCATGACTTGGTGCAGGGTTTAACTGGGTCCTCTTCGGGTGTGTCCTCCACCTCTTCCTTCATCACAGGTTCTTCTAAAATTTCCTTGAGGGCTCCTTTCGTTGCTTCTTTCTTCTGTTGGATGGTTCGTTGTACTATGGGGTAAATGTGACACTAAGCAGGGTAGTGGGTTGTCCCTTCACACAAGAAACAAGTGATCTGCCTAGTTGGGCATTCCTCAGCTGGGTGACTTCCTTCACAATTAGGGCATTCCTCCTTGAGTTCCTTATGGTTGTGTCCTATTTCTTCACAAAGCTTGCATGCACAGGGTTTCTTCATATCATTTCCATAAGGCTTCAATTTCTGGGACACAAACCGAGACTTTGGCAAAGTCAACTTAAATTCTTTCCAAGTGGTTACTCCTTGCCATCCATTGATGGTTTGGTACATCCTCCACCAAGTAGCAGGACCTCTTTCAAAGCACTGAAGAGCATGCTGGGTCATATCCTCTCCGACTATATGGTTATTCTTCATGTGATCCTCCATGTTCTGAATCCATCGGTCCGTCTCCAATTGACTTATCGGTCCCGGAATTATGAGTTCATCTCCATTCATCCTCTATTGGGTCCACTGGTTTTGGGGTAAGGTAAAAGAGATAGAGAGGGGTACACACAATACAAACAATAGTTTTGAAAAGACAGATTTTTATTTTGTGGCTGTCAGAAAAATATCAAACAAATGTCAGCTCACAAACATCGCATCTAACGCAGGTATATAACAGGGGTCTGGTATTCTAAAGGTCAGTAAATCTTCAAAGTCGCCAAACTCTTCAAGCTTGTTCATGTCTCCGATGGCTTCTTCGCATCGTGCTTGTCCTGCTTAAGTTCTTTTGCCAAATCATCTCTGTTGACGTGAAGTCTCTCATGATGTCCTTTAATATTTCCGGAGTTGCGTTCCAAACTTTTGGGTTTCAACTTCCTTGTCATGAACCATGGTCCTACTGCCCTTCAATTCCTAACGAATCTCTAGTATCTCGAGGTTTTGGTCCTCCAGCTTGGCTACTTTTAGCTTCTGGGTCCTGAATTCTTCACGGAATGCTTCCTTGTCAAATACGGTTTCCTGAAGGTCCATCTTAAAATTCTTGACGTAATACTCCAGATCCTGGCGATACACCGGCTAAGGTTAAATCTGCATCCTTTGCTGACAGATGCTCCATCAGCCTTCTACCATCCAATCATTCCGAAGAAATGTATGTTTAACTCAACACGGTGACCATAGTATCAGTGGCGATGACATCACGGATAACCGTGTTTCTGCCCTTGTCATTGCCATGAGCTATCTTCCATAATTGATATCTTCTGCCTTAGGGTTTTCTTAACGAAAACTTCGAGCTTTTAACTCTCCATGTTTCGGTCTTTCTCCGACACACCTTGATCTCGGGTATTGACAACTTCAATAGTCTGCCAAGTTCCATAAGGGTAATCTTCCTAGGTCATGCAAATCTGGGAATTCTTTAGAGCCTTCAAATTCTAGTATTCGGAGTCTCCAACCATTGTTGTTTCCATTATTATAATGCACGATAAAATCCTCTTCTTTCCGAAGTGGTCTTACTTGTCCGATATCTCGTCAGAGTGGTCTCATCAGTCGAATCTTCGTATGGTCAACAAGGGAAAGGGGTATAGTCTAACTAAAAAGGAATATTTGATAAAGCTTAGAAAAGAAGAGAGGTAAAAGTTCATTTTTGAAAATGAAGTTGTAGAGAAAATCTTTCCTATGGGCTTGCTAGTTTCTAGGGGTCACGTCCTACAATCAACATGTGCTCTGATACAATCTTGTAGCAACCCGACCTCAGACGGTCAAGTTTCTGTGCTTAAGTGTCATCCCTGGATCGGTATGCTGACACACATAGTACTCGAGGATTTATAACAGAGGTAAATCACATGTATAAAGTAACGTAAATACTATTACCTCAATCCAAATAGCGGAAGTAACAACAAGGTTGTGGATTCCCATCAACACCAACGACAAAGTTGAGTGTAGAAATCGTAACCCTAACATATCACTTACTCGTCGTAAGATTCCTGCAACATGAGACGTTGCAGCCACAAAGGGTCAGTACATTGAATGTACTGGCAAATTCACACCAGAGAGCAATGATGAATAATGGCTATCACTACATGCATATTTGGCTGGTGGAAAGTTCTAAGTTTATTTTTGCATAAAGCCAATTTTTCCTTACTGCAAAGAAATATATTTTATTTAACTACAAAGTTGGTTGAAAAACATCGAGAATGGTAAATCCCCATCTCAATCCGAATTAAAAAATTAACAACCCAACAAATTAATTAAGTACCGTGATGAGATCAACATGATAATTCAAGAACAAGATACTCAAGATGTCCATAACCGGGGACACAACTAATCATGATTAGTTTGTACACTCTGCAGAGGTTTGCACACTTTTCCCCACAAGACTCGATCTCCTCCGTTGGATTTCTCGCACTACATGGTGTTTGATAAACGGATGATCGAGACACAGTCTTTCAGAAGCATTGACTCTAACCCCGGGTAGATCGAGTACCAACCTACGTCCCCTACATCTGCTAGCCTACCACTGGAAGAGGTCATGCAACTTACTCCACTATGCTAGAGCCCATAATAGCTTGTGGCTGCACACAGAAGTTTAAAGCATGAATAATCTTATGATCCCTTTGAGCCTGGGTGGCGGACCATGATACGTCTCCAACGTATCTATAATTTTTGATTGCTCCATGCTATATTTTCTACTGTTTTGGACTATATTGGGCTTTATTTCCCACTTTTATATTATTTTTGGGACTAACCTATTAACCGGAGGCCCAGCCCAGAATTGCTGTTTTTTGCCTATTTCAGTGTTTCGAAGAAACGGAATATCAAACGGAGTCCAAACGGAATAGAATCTTCGAGAACGTGATTTTCTCACCGAACGTGATCCAAGAGACTTGGACCTACTGCAAGGAAGCAAAGAGGTGCTCACGAGGGTAGGGCGCCCCCCTAGGGCGCGCCCCCTGCCTCGTGGCACCCTCGGTGCTCCACCGACGTACTCCTTCCTCCTATATATACCCACGTACCCCCAAACGATCAGAACAGGAGCCAAAAACCTAATTCCACCGCCGCAACTTTCTGTATCCACGAGATCCCATCTTGGGGCCTGTTCCGGAGCTCCACCGGAAGAGGGACGTCATCACGGAGGGCTTCTACATCATCATAGCCTCTTCGATGAAGTGTGAGTAGTTTACCTCAGACCTTCGGGTCCATAGTTAGTAGCTAGATGGCTTCTTCTCTCTTTTTGGATCTCAATACAATGTTGTCCCCCTCTCTTGTGGAGATCTATTCGATGTAATCTTCTTCTTTTGCGGTGTGTTTGTCGAGACCGATGAATTGTGGGTTTATGATCAAGTCTATCTATGAACAATATTTGAATCTTCTCTGAATTCTTTTATATATGATTGGTTATCTTTGCAAGTCTCTTCGAATTATCGGTTTGGTTTGGCCAACTAGATTGGTAGTTCTTGCCATGGGAGAAGTGCTTAGCTTTGGGTTCGATCTTGCGGTGTTCTTTCCCAGTGATAGAAGGGGCAGCAAGACACGTATTGTATCGTTGCCATCGAGGATAACAAGATGGGGTTTATTTCATATTGCATGAATTTATCTCTCTACATCATGTCATCTTGCTTAAAGTGTTACTCTGTTTTTAACTTAATACTCTAGATGCATGCTGGATAGCGGTCGATGAGTGGAGTAATAATAGTAGATGCAAAATCGTTTCGATCTACTTGTCACGGACGTGATGCCTATATACATGATCATGCCTAGATATTCTCATAACTATGCTCAATTCTGTCAATTGCTCAACAGTAATTTGTTCACCCACTATAGAAAACTTATGCTCTCGAGAGAAGCCACTAGTGAAACCTATGGCCCCCGGGTGTATTCTCATCATATCAATCTCCATAACTTTAATCTTGCTTTGCTTTTTTACTTTGCCTTTACTTTTCACTTTGCATCTTTATATCAAAAATACCAAAAATATTCTATCTATCAGATCTCACTCTCGTAAGTGACCATGAAGGGCTTGACAACCCCTAATCGCGTTGGTTGCGGGTAGCTATCGCTTTGTGCAGGTACGAGGGACTTGAGCGTGGGCTCCTACTGGATTGATACCTTGGTTCTCAAAAACTGAGGGAAATACTTACGCTACTCTGATGCATCATCCCTTACTCTTCGGGGAAAACCAACGCAAGCTCAAGACGTAGCAAGAAGGATTTCTGGCGCCGTTGCCCGGGAGTCTACGCAAAAAGTCAACATACCAAGTACCCATCACAATCCCTATCTCCCGCATTACATTATTTGCCATTTGCCTCTCGTTTTCCTCTCCCCCCACTTGACCCTTGCCGTTTTATTCGCCCTCTCTTTCTTCTTCCCCTTCTCCTTCTCCGTTTGCATTTTTC
The DNA here is from genome assembly GCA_034509565.1 of Triticum monococcum. Classification (NCBI taxonomy): domain Eukaryota; kingdom Viridiplantae; phylum Streptophyta; class Magnoliopsida; order Poales; family Poaceae; genus Triticum; species Triticum monococcum. Next base: position 346,922,314 of record CM067847.1, read on the forward strand.
TCGCCCGTCTTCCCGTTGCCATGGCCGAATCAAAAAGAACAAAGGGTCCTTTCCAAGGTCTTAGTACCCTGGATGATCCCTCTATCCTCTCTAAACTCAGAAATAATGATGCTATTGAGAGACCCACCGGGGTCACCAATGAGAGTTTAAATAATCTTGATGAAGATGACTCTGGAATTTTTCTCTATTTAATTGATGAGTCTTTAAAAGATGCTTGGGATAGGTTATTAAGGATTAGGTCTATCTATATACCACAATATCAAATTGAGGTTTACTTAAAAGGTTTTTATGTCGGATTACCTACCTCCTTTAAACAAGTGCTAGATTCTATTTTTGAAGAGGGTTTTCTTGAAGGGGATGCTATAGATACTTATGAAAGGATGAAAACTATATTTGGGCACCCCATGAATGATAAAGTTGAATCTACCACCCTCTTATGCTTCTATCAAAACGAAATTATCAAAGAGATGAAATCTAGTATAGATGCAAATTTCCGTAACGTGCTTAATCTTACTTCATCCATTAATGGCCATGTGCTTTCCCAAAATAGGGGAATAAATGCCATAGAAAGTAATTTTGCTCTTTTCTTTCCTAATGCCAAAGATGGCAATACCTAGATCTATCCTCGCTTTTATGCCTAGCTAGGGGCGTTAAACAATAGCGCTTGTTGGGAGGCAACCCAATTTTATTTTTATTCCTTGCTTTTTGATCCTATTTAGTAATAAATAAATTATTTAGCCTCTATTTTGGTTACGTTTTTTATGTCTACTTAGTGTTTGTGCCAAGTAGAACCGTTGGGAAGACTTGGGGAAAGTCTTATTGAACTTGCTGTAAAAAACAGAAACTTTAGTGCTCACGAGAACTGCTGTCATTTTTATTTCAAGATTTCTATTTAGTTAATTCCTTTTTCAGATGATTAATAGGTAAATTCCTCACGTCAAGAAATTTATTTTAGAATTTTTGGGGTTCCATATTTTGCGCTAGCTACATATTACTACAGACTGTTCTGTTTTTGACAGATTCTGTTTTTCGTGTGTTGTTTGCTTATTTTGATGAATCTATGGCTAGTAAAACAGTTTATAATCCATAGAGAAGTTGGAATACAGTAGGTTTAATACCAATACAAATAAAGAATGAGTTCATTACAGTACCTTGAAGTGGTCTTTTGTTTTCTTTCGCTAACGGAGCTCACGAGTTTTCTATTTTGAGTTTTGTGTTGTGAAGTTTTCAAGTTTTGGGTGAGTTCTTTTGATGTTTTATGGAATAAGGAGTGGCAAGAGCCTAACCTTGGGGATTCCCATGGCACCCCCAAGATAAATGAAGGACACAAAAAAGTCAAAGCTTGGGGATGCCCCGGAAGGCATCCCCTCTTTCGTCCACTTCCATCGGTAATTTACTTGGAGCTATATTTTTATTCATCAACATGATATGTGTTTTGATTGGAGCGTCTTGTATTATTTGTGTCTTTGTTTGTTAGTGTGCCACAATAATCCTTGATTTACACACCTTTTGAGAGAGCCATACTTGAATTGAAATTTGATAGAATACTCTATGTGCTTCACTTAAATCTTTTGAGCTATGTAGTTTTGCTCTATGCACTTCACTTATATCTTTTGAGCGTTATAGTTTTGCTCTATGTGCTTCACTTAGATCTTTTAGAGCACAGTGGTGGTTTGTTTTAAAGAAACTATTAATCTCTCATGCTTCACTTAAATTATTTTGAGAGTCTTAATAGCATGGTAATTTGCTTAATATAAATATGCTTGGTGTTCAAGATATGTGAAATTTTCTTTTGAGTGCGTTGAATACTAAGAGAAGATTGAAGCATGATAATTGTTTTGAGATATGGAGGTGATAATATTAGAGTTATGCTAGTTTAGTAGTTGTGAATTTAAAGAATACATGTGTTATAGTTTGTGATTCCCGTAGCATGCACGTATGGTGAACCGTTATGTGATGAAGTCGGAGCATAATTTATTTATTGATTGTCTTCCTTCTGAGTGGCGGTCGGGGACGAGCGATGGTCTTTTCCTACCAATATATCCCCCTAGGAGCATGCGCGTAATACTTTGCTTTGATAACTTCTAGATTTTTGCAATAAGTATATGAGTTCTTTATGACTAATGTTGAGTCCATGGATTATATGCACTTTTTCCCATCCTTCCACCATTGCTAGCCTCTCTAATACCGCACACCTTTCGCCGGTATCATACACCCACCATATACTTTCCTCAAAACAGCCACCATACCTACCTATCATGGCATTTCCATAGCCATTCCGAGATATATTGCCATGCAACTTTCCACCGTTCCGTTTATTATGACACGCTCCATCATTGTCATATAGCTAGCATGATCATGTAGTTGACATCGTATTTGTGGCAAAGCCACCATTCATAATTCTTTCATACATGTCACTCTTGATTCATTGCATATCCCGGTACACCGCCGGAGGCATTCATATAGAGTCATATTTGTTCTAAGTATCGAGTTGTAAGAAAAATAGAAGTGTGATGATCATCATTTTCTAGAGCATTGTCCCAAGTGAGGAAAGGGTGATGGAGACTATGATTCCCTCATAAGTCGGGATGAGACTCCGAACGAAAAAAAGGAGGCCATAAAAAAAATAAAAAGGCCCAAATAGAAAAATGAGAGAAAAAGAGAGAAGGGACAATGTTACTATCCTTTTACCACACTTGTGCTTCAAAGTAGCACCATGATCTTCATGATAGAGAGTCTCTCATTATGTCACTTTCATATACTAGTGGGAATTTTTCATTATAGAACTTGGCTTGTATATTCCAATGATGGGCTTCCTCAAATTGCCCTAGGTCTTCGTGAGCAAGCGAGTTGGATGCACACCCACTTAGTTTCTTTTGACGAGCTTTCATATACTTATAGCTCTAGTGCATCCGGTGCATGGCAATCCCTACTCACTCACATTGATATCTATTGATGGGCATCTCCATAGCCCGTTGATACGCCTAGTTAATGTGAGTCTATCTTCCCCTCTTTTTGTCTTCTCCACAACCACCCTTCTATTCCACATAGTGCTATGTCCATGGCTCACGCTCATGTATTGCGTGAAGATTGAAAATGTTTTGAAAAAGTTAGAGTATGAAACAATTGCTTGGCTTGTCATCGGGGTTGTGCATGATTTAAATACTTTGTGTGGTGAAGATAGAGCATAGCCAGACTATATGATTTTGTAGGGATAACTTTCTTTGGCCATGTTATTTTGAGAAAACATAATTACTTTATTAGCATGCTTGAAGTGTTATTATTCTTTATGTCAATATGAACTTTTGTCTTGAATCTTTCTAATCTGAATATCCATACCACAATTAAGAAATTTTGCATTGAAATTATGCCAAGTAGCACTCCGCATCAAAAATTCTCTTTTTATCATTTACCTAATCGAGGACGAGCAGGAATTAAGCTTGGGGATGCCTGATACGTCTCCAACGTATCTATAATTTTTGATTGCTCCATGCTATATTATCTACTGTTTTGGACTATATTGGGCTTTATTTTCCACTTTTATATTATTTTTGGGACTAACCTATTAACCGGAGGCCCATCCCAGAATTGCTGTTTTTTGCCTATTTAAGTGTTCCGAAGAAACGGAATATCAAACGGAGTCCAAACAGAATAAAATCTTCGGGAACGTGATTTTCTCACCGAACGTGATCCAGGAGACTTGGACCCTACTGCAAGGAAGCAAAGAGGTGCTCACGAGGGTAGGGGGCGCCCCCTAGGGCGCGCCCCTGCCTCGTGGGACCCTCGGTGCTCCACTGACATACTCCTTCCTCCTATATATACCCACGTACCCCCAAACAATTAGAACAGGAGCCAAAAACCTAATTCCACCACCGCAACTTTCCGTATCCACGAGATCCCATCTTGGGGCCTGTTCCGGAGCTCCGCCGGAAGAGGGCCGTCATCACGGAGGGCTTCTACATCATCATAGCCTCTCCGATGAAGTGTGAGTAGTTTACCTCAGACCTTCAGGTCCATAGTTAGCAGCTAGATGGCTTCTTCTCTCTTTTTGGATCTCAATACAATGTTCTCCCCCTCTCTTGTGGAGATCTATTCGATGTAATCTTCTTCTTTTGCGGTGTGTTTGTTGAGACCGATGAATTGTGGGTTTATGATCAAGTCTATCTATGAACAATATTTGAATCTTCTCTGAATTCTTTTATGTATGATTGGTTATCTTTGCAAGTCTCTTCGAATTATCCATTTGGTTTGGCCAACTAGATTGGTAGTCCTTGCCATGGGAGAAGTGCTTAGCTTTGGGTTCGATCTTGCGGTGTTCTTTCCCAGTGACAGAAGGGGCAGCAAGACACGTATTGTATTGTTGCCATCGAGGATAACAAGATGGGGTTTATTTCATATTGCATGAATTTATCTCCCTACATCATGTCATCTTGCTTAAAGCGTTACTCTGTTTTTAACTTAATACTCTAGATGCATGCTGGATAGCGTTCGATGAGTGGAGTAATAGTAGTAGATGCAGAATCGTTTTGATCTACTTGTCACGGACGTGATGCCTATATACATGATCATACCTAGATATTCTCATAACTATGCTCAATTCTGTCAATTGCTCAACAGTAATTTGTTCACCCACCATAGAAAACTTATGCTCTCGAGAGAAGCCACTAGTGAAACCTATGGCCCCCAGGTCTATTCTCATCATATCAATCTCCATCACTTTAATCTTGCTTTGCTTTTTTAATTTGCCTTTACTTTTCACTTTGCATCTTTATATCAAAAATACCAAAAATATTCTATCTATCAGATCTCACTCTCGTAAGTGACCGTGAAGGGCTTAACAACCCCTAATCGCGTTAGTTGCGGGCAGCTATCGCTTTGTGCAGGTACGAGGGACTTGAGCGTGGGCTCCTACTGGATTGATACCTTGGTTCTCAAAAACTGAGGGAAATACTTACACTACTCTGCTGCATCATCCCTTCCTCTTCGGGGAAAACCAACGCAAGCTCAAGACGTAGCAGACCATAGGAGGATCGCACGGTATAACCCCGGGATCTCCTAGGACAACACTGGTATAACCCCAGGTGCCCACAAGCAACCCACCCAGATGTGTATTAAAGTTGTCACCTTAAGTTGAACCATTAATTAACAAACTCACATCTTTCATGGATACTCTCAAACCCAAACCACGTCTACGAGCATAGAATAGCAGTATAAGCATAACGTAGCAGTAACTCCCAAGGTTTGAATGCAGGAAAATAGGTTCCTACCTCATCAACTACTTCCCAATACCCACATGTTATCAAATCCTAACCATGCAATGTTTGAGAGTTGAAACTAATGCATAAAAACCGGGTATGAAAAGAGTATGATCAAAGCGTGAACTTGCCTCATACTGTTGATGAATATGGTTCGCACTCATAACTCCTGATAGTTCTACTCGTCACACTTCGGTCAATCTATCGTAAGCAAACAATAATAACCACACATAAGCAATCACTCAAAAGAATCGAAGAAAAGAACTCGGAAAACTTCGAAAACAAGAAATTAACTCTTACAACAGAAAACAATTTCTAACAGTACCAAAATTAAGTGAATTTGGCCCTATCAGAAATTTTAGGTCAAGGGCTTCGATTTGCAAAAAGAATCAACTCAATCGGAGTTACGAAACTCAAGTCATGATCAAAAAAAGTTTGAATATGAATCTGAACAAATTTCAAAATTTCAAAATTTCAAAAAAGTTGATGTGACAGGTTCACTGGAGAGGTGAAAACAAGACAAAAGTATAGGCGCTGGTTTCATATAATTTGGATGAACGAGTAAAAAGTTATGGCTATTTGAAAAGTCAAAACCAAGTTGTTTTATGGAAGAAAAATAGCTAGGGCTAAAAGAATTTTAGGTCTAATGTATAAATACAGAGACTAATTGGTAATCTAATTATTCTACCGTACTAGTCTAGAAGTAATAAGCTATGGGAGTATAAAAAAGATGAAGAAATATACCTTTATAAGATAGAGAAAAGACAACTTCGCAAAGGAGACAATTTCCAGAGGTCCCGCTGGAGAGGAGAAAAATATATTTTTAATGAATCTAGTCAAACCAAAATATTGATTTAACCCGAATCGGATGATTTTTGGAGACTCTATGGATATATATTTATAGATTAAAAGGATGCATAGACATCTAAGGCTAGACAATGTGGGACTAAACATAGACGAAAATAAACGAAACAGGGAGAAAATTGAAACGCCTCACACGGGTCTAAAGGCCATCGGCCGGCCGCGCGTTGTAGTTTTTTTTTGCCAAAGGAAGAAAGAATAAAAAAATCTAGGAAGAAAAAAGCTGGCTAGGCCTGGCCCATTTAGGAGATATTATGGGCCGCATGTACAATTTTCCTTTTAAAATAAAAAGAGAAAAGGAAAAACTGAATAACGAATATAATTTAAAATTGTATATACGCATATTATATATCAATATTTTCATAAAAAGATTTTCTATGGCATGAACATTTTTCTAGTGCAAAATAAAATCCACACAAATTTAAATAAACCAAAGAGTGCTACTAATGCAATAAAATCCAATAAAAATAATTTTAAAGTACCAAAAATGATTTCAAATTTATTTCTCTCCAATTTTCTGATGTAGGGAATCATTTTACCCTATTTTCCATATATCTTATTTTTTGGATAAAATAATTTGAATAAAACCCAAATAACTCCAAATTAAAAATAATTGCAAAGGGACTTTAAATTTGAATTCTTTGAAACTTCCAACTCATATTTCATATGTTTTGAAGAAGTTATTTTATCTTCTCTCATGAAAATCATTGAGTTGCTTATAGTTTCTGAATTTGAAATAGTTCCAAATAGAATTCAAATCTTTTCAAAACCCTTTTCATTTATTTAAAATGGAAGAAGTCATATTATCTTCACTCCAGGGTTTTGTATTTGAAAAAAAATTGAATTCATGGAGATCATAAATGCAAAAATGAAAGTTTGGGAAAGTCTTTTATTCCCTCTCATTCAACTTTCGAAAGTTTCAAATTTCACTCAAGCAATCAAACAATCAATCAAAACTATCTATTTAATATAAAATTCCAAAATTTAGAATTTTTGGGATGTTACAGGTCGGGGCCGAGCGATGCACGCGGAGGTTTGCGCGTTTCTCTCATATACACGTACGCGCATGTGTGTGGCGAGGCATTGGGCTCTAACTGAACCCGAGCGATCGCACAACTAGCTACGTTACTGAACCCGAGCGATCGATCCCTTGGCTGTTAACTCAACACGAGTGATTCCTTTGCTACTACTGCATGCTAACTAAAACCGACTGAACCTGCTTCCTCTTGATGAATAGTGACCGTTGTTGGGGGTTGGATAAACAGTTCCCGGTGGGGGTTGGATGAACATGAACCCGTGGTAGTAGAGGCCGTTGCCGCTGTATGAATAGGAAGGGAATATGCCGTAGAGGAAATAATAAAGTTGTTATTTATATTTCCTTATATCATGATAAATGTTTATTCTTCATGCTAGAATTGTATTAACCGGAAACTTGATACATGTGTGAATACATAGACAAACAGAGTGTCCCTAGTATGCCTCTACTTGACTAGCTCGTTAATCAAAGATGGTCAAGTTTGCTCGCCATAGACATATGTTGTCATTTGATGAACGGGATCACATCAATAGAGAATGATGTGATGGACAAGACCCATCCGTTAACTTAGCACTCTGATCATTTAGTTCGTTGCTATTGCTTTCTTCATGACTTATACATGTTCCTATGACTATGAGATTATGCAACTCCCGAATACCGGAGGAACACTTAGTGTGCTATCAAACGTCACAACGTAACTGGGCGATTATAAAGATCCTCTACAGGTGTCTCCGATGGTGTTTGTTGAGTTGGCATTGATCGAGATTATGATTTGTCACTCCGATTGTCGGAGAGGTATCTCTGGGCCCTCTCGGTAATGCTCATCACTATAAGCCTTGCAAGCAATGTGACTAAAGAGTTAGTTACGGGATGATGCATAACGGAACGAGTAAAGATACTTGGCGGTAACAAGATTGAATTAGGTATGAGGATACCGACGATCGAAGCTCGGGCAAGTAACATACCGATGACAAAGGGAACAAAGTATATGTAGGAGCCAATATGAGCATCCAGGTTCCGCTATTGGTTATTGACCGGAGATGTGTCTCGGTTATGTCTACATAGTTCTCGAACCCGTAGGGTCTGCAGGCTTAAAGTTCGATGATGATTGGTATTATGAGTTTATGTGATTTGATGTACCAAAGGTTGTTCGTAGTCCCGGATGAGATCACAGACATGACGAGGAGTCTCGAAATGGTCGAGACGTAAATATCGATATATTGGAAGGCTATATTCGAACATCGGAAAGGTTCCGAGTGGTTCAGGTATTTTTCGGAGTACCGGAGAGTTGCAGGAATTCGCCGGGGAAGTAGTGGGCCTTCATGGGCCTTAGTGGAAAGGAGAGAAGGGCCACAAGGGGAGGTCGCGCGGCCCCCCATTGGCTGGTCTGAATTGGACTAGGGAGGGGGCGGCGCACCCTCTTTCCTTCTCCCTCTCCTCTCCTTCCTTCTTCTCCTACATGGACTAGGAAAGGGGGAAACCTACTCCTACTAGGAGTAGGAATCCGCCCTTTGGGCGTGCCCCTTGTGGCCGGCCCTCCTCCTCCCCTCCTTTATATACGGGGGAGGGGGGCACCCCATAGACACACAAGTTGATCTCTTAGTCGTGTCCGGTGCCCCCCTCCACAGATTTCCACCTCGGTCATATTGTTGTAGTGCTTAGGCGAAGCCCTGCATCGGTAACTTCATCATCACCGTCAACACATTATCATGCTAATGAAACTCTCCCTCGGCCTCACCCTGATCTAGAGTTCGAGGGACGTCATCGAGCTGAACGTGTGCAGATCACAGAGGTGCCGTGATTTCGGTACTTGATCGGTTGGATCGCGAAGACATTCGACTAAATCAACTGCGTTACTCAACACTTCCGCTTTCGGTCTACGAGGGTACATGGACACACTCTCCCTTCAGGTTGCTATGCATCTCCTAGATAGATCTTGCGTGATTGCAGGAATTTTTTTGAAATACTGCGTTCCCCAACATTGGCATCCAAGCCAGGTCTATGCATAGATGTTATATGCACGAGTAGAACACAAAGGAGTTGTGGGCATGGGTATATACATATTGCTTGCCATCACTAGTTTTTTCTTGATTCGACGGTACTATTGGATGAAGCGGCCCGGACCGACATTACATGACCGCGTTCATGAGACTGGTTCTACCGACGTGCTTGGCATACAGGTGGCTGCCGGTGTTAGTTTCTCCAACTTAGTTGAATCGGATTCAATGAACAGGGTTCTTTCCGAAGATCAAAAAGCAATCACTATACCACATTGTGGTTTTTTGATGCGTAGGTAAGAACGTTCTTGCTAAGCCCGTAGCAGCCACATAAAACTTGCAACAACAAAGTAGAGGACGTCTAACTTGTTTTTGCAGGGCATGATGTGATGTGATACGGTCAAGACGTGATTATATAAATTGCTATATGAGATGATCATGTTTTGTAATACTGTTATCGGCAACTGGCAGGAGCCATATGGTTGTCGCTTTATTGTATGAAATGCAATCGCCATGTAATTTCTTTACTTTATCACTAAGTGGTAGCGATAGTCGTAGAAGCAATAGTTGGTGAGACGACAACGATGCTACGATGGAGATCAAGGTGTCAAGCCGGTGATGATGGTGATCATGATGGTGCTTTGGAGATGGATATCAAAGGCACAAGATGATGATGGCCATATCATATCACTTATATTGATTGGATGTGATGTTTATCCTTTATGCATCTTATTTTTCTTAGTACGGCGGTAGCATTATAAGATGATCTCTCACCAAATGTCAAGGTATAAGTGTTCTCCCTGAGTATGCACCATTGCTACAGTTTGTCGTGCTGAGGCACCACGTGATGATCGAGTGTGATAAGCTCTATGTTCACATACAACGGGTGCAAGACAGTTTTGCACACGCGGAATACTCGGGTTAAACTTGACAAGCCTAGCATATGCAGATATGGCCTCGGAACACTGAGACCGAAAGGTCGAGCATGAATCATATAGTAGATATGATCAACATAGTGATGTTCACCATTGAAAACTATTCCATCTCACGTGATGATCGGACATGGTTTAGTTGATATGGATCACGTGATCACTTAGATGATTAGAGGGGTGTCTATCTAAGTGGGAGTTCTTAAGTAATATGATTAATTGAACTTTAATTTGTCATGAACTTAGTCCTGGTAGTTTTTGCATATCTATGTTGTAGATCAATAGCTCGTGTATAGCTCCCCTGTTTTATTTTTGATATGTTCCTAGAGAAAAATAAGTTGAAAGATGATAGTAGCAATGATGCGGACTGGGTCCGTGATCTGAGGACTATCCTCATTGCTGCACAGAAGAATTATGTCCTTGATGCACCGCTAGGTGATAGACCTATTGCAGGAGCAGATGCAGACGTTATGAATGTTTGGCAAGCTCAGTATGATGAGTACTTGATAGTTTAGTGCGCCATGCTTTACGGCTTAGAACCGGGACTTCAAAAACTGTTTTGAACGCCATGGAGCATATAAGATGTTCCAAGAGCTGAGATTGGTATTTCAGACTCATGCCTGTGTTGAGAGGTATGAGACCTTCGACAAGTACTTTGCCTACAAGATGGAGGAGAATAGCTCAACCAGTGAGCATATGCTCAGGATGTCTGAGTACTACAATCACTTGAATCAAGTTGGAGTTAATCTTCCAGATAAGATAGTGATTGACAGGGTTCTCTAGTCACTATCACCAAGTTACTGAAACTTCGTGATGAACTATAATAAGCAAGGGATGACGAAAACGATTCCCAAGCTCTTCATGATGCTGAAATCAACGAAGGTAGAATTCAATAAAGAGCATCAAGTGTTGATGGTTAACAAGACCACTAGTTTCAAGAAAAAGGGGCAAATGAAAAGAAAGGGAACTTCAAAGAATGGCAAGCAAGTTGCCACTTCCGTGAAGAAACCCAAAGCTAGACCTATGCCTAAAACTGAGTGCTTCTACTGCAAAGGGAATGGTCACTGGAAGCGGAACTACCCCAAATACTTGGAGGATAAGAAGGATGGCAAAGTGAGCAAAGGTATATTTGATATATAGATTATTGATGTGTACTTTACTAGTGTTCATAATAGCCCCTGGGTATATGATACTGGTGTGGTTGCTCATATTTGTAACTCGAAACAGGAGTTACAAAATGAACAGAGACTAGTTGAGGGCAAGGTGACAATGTGTGTTGGAAGTGATTCCAAGGTTGATAAGATCACCATCGCACACTCCCTTTACATTCGGGATTAGTGTTGAACCTAAAATAAATTTTATTTGGTGTTTGCGTTGAGCATAAATATGATTGGATCATGTTTATTTCAATACGATTATTCATTTAAGTCAAAGAATAATTGTTGTTCTATTTACATGAATAAAACCTTCTATGGTCATACACTCAATATAAATGATTTATTGATTCTCGATCGTAGTGATACACATATTCATAATATTGAAGCCAAAAGATGCAAAGTTAATAATGATAGTGCAACTTATATGTGGCACTGCCGTTTAGGTCATATTGGTGTAAAGTGCATGAAGAAACTCCATGTTGATGGGCTTTTGGAATCACTTGATTATGAATCATTTGATGCTTGCGAACCATGCCTCATGGGCAAGATGACTATGACTCCGTTCTCCGGAACAATGTAGCAAGCAACTGACTTATTGGAAATAATACATACTGATGTATGCGACCTAATGAGTATTGAGGCTCACGGCGGGTATCGTTATTTTCTGACCTTCGCAGATGATTTGAGCATATATGGGTATATCTACTTGATGGAACATAAGTCTGAAACATTTGAAAAGTTCAAAGAATTTCAGAGTGAAGTGGAAAATCATTGTAACAAGAAAATAAAGTTTCTACGATCAGATCGCGGAGACAAATATTTGAGTTACCAGTTTGGTCTTCATTTGAAACGTTGTGGAATTGTTTCAGAACTCACGCCACCTGGAACACCACAACATATGGTGTGTCTGAATGTCATAACCGTACTTTATTAAATATGGTGCGATCTATGATGTCTCTTACCGATTTATCACTATCATTTTGGGGTTATGCATTAGAGACAACTGCATTCATGTTAAATAGGGCACCACCTAAATCCGTTGAGACGACACCATATGAACTGTGGTTTAGCAAGAAACCTAAGCTATCGTTTCTTAAAGTTTGGGGCTATGATGCTTATGTGAAAAAGTTTCAACCTGATAAGCTCGTACCCAAATCAGAGAAATGCGTCTTCATAGGATACCCAAAGGAAACTGTTGGGTACACCTTCTATCATAGATCCGAAGGAAAGATATTCGTTGCTAAGAATCCATCCTTTCTAGAGAAGAAGTTTCTCTCGAAAGAAGTGAGTGGGAGGAATGTAGAACTTGATGAGGTAATTGTACCTTCTCCCAAATTGGAAAGTAGTTCATCACAGAAATCAGTTCTAGTGATTCCTATGCCAATTAGTAAGGAAGCTAATGATGATGATCATGAAACTTCAGATCAAGTTACTACCGAACCTCGTAGGTCAACCAGAGTATGGTCCGCACCAGAGTGGTACGGTAATCCTTTCTGGAAGTCATGTTACTAGACTATGACGAACCTACCAACTATGAGGAAGCGATGATGAGCCCATATTCCGCAAAATGGCTTGAGGCCATGAAATCTGAGATGGGATCCATGTATGAGAACAAAGTGTGGATTTGATTGACTTGCCCAATGACCGGCAAGCCATTGAGAATAAATGGATCTTCAAGAGGAAGTCAGACGATGATAGTAGTATTACTATATACAAAGCTCGAATTGTCGCAAAATGTTTTCGACAAGTTCAAGGCGTTGACTACAATGAAATTTTCTCACTCGTAGCGATGCTTAAGTTTGTCCGAATCATGTTAGCAATTGCCACATTTTATGAAATTTGGCAAATGGATGTCAAAACTGCATTCCTTAATGGATTTCTTAAAGAAGAGTTGTATATGATGCAACAAGAAGGTTTTGTCAATCATAATGGTGCTAGCAAAGTGTGCAAGCTCCAGAAATCCATCTATGGACTGTTGCAAGCATCTCGGAGTTGGAATATATCCTTTGGTAAAGTGATCAAAGCATATGGTTTTATACAGACTTACGGTGAAGCCTGTATTTACAAGAAAGTTAGTGGGAGCACTACAACCTTTCTGATAAGTATATGTAAATGACATATTGTTGATCGGAAATGATGTAGAATTTTTTTGGAAAGCATAAAGGAGTGTTTGAAAGGAGTTTTTCAAATAAAGACCTTGGCGAAGCTACTTACATATTGAGCATCAAGATCTATAGAGATAGATCAAGACGCTTGATTTATTTTTCAATGAGTACATACCTTCACAAGATTTTGAAGTAGTTCAAAATGGAACAGTCAAAGAAGGAGTTCTTGCCTGTGTTGCAAGGTGTGAAGTTGAGTAAAGACTCAAAACCCGACCACGGCAGAAAATAGAAAGAGAATGAAAAGTCATTCCCTATGCCTCAGCCATATGTTCTATAAAGTATGCTATGCTATGTACCAGACCTATTGTGTACCTCACCAAGAGTTTGGCAAGAGGGTACAATAGTGATCCAGGAGTGGATCAATGGACATCGGTCAAAATTATCCTTAGTGGAATAAGGATATGTTTCTCGGTTATGGAGGTGACAAAAAAGTTCGTCGTAAAGAGTTACGTCGATGCAAGTTTTGAAAACGATCTGGATGACTCTGAGTCTCAATCTGGATACATATTGAAAGTGGGAGCAATTAGCTAGAGTAGCTCCGTGCAGAGCATTGTAGACATAGAAAAATTTGCAAAATACATACATCTCTGAATGTGGCAGACCCGTTGACTAAATTTCTCTCATAAGCAAAACATGACCACTCTTTTAACGTTAATCACATAGCGATGTGAACTAGATTATTGACTCTAGTAAACCCTTTGGGTATTAGTCACATGGAGATGTGAACTAATCACATAAAGATGTGAACTATTGGTGTTACATCACATGACGATGTGAACTAGATTATTGACTCTAGTGCAAGTGGGAGACTGAAGGAAATATGCCCTAGAGGCAATAATAAAGTTGTTATTTATATTTCCTTATATCATGATAAATGTTTACTATTCATGCTAGAATTGTATTAACCGGAAACTTGATACATGTGTGAATACATAGACAAACAGAGTGTCCCTAGTATGCCTCTACTTTACTAGCTCGTTAATCGAAGATGGTTAAGTTTGCTAGCCATAGACATATGTTGTCATTTGATGAACGGGATCACATCAATAGAGAATGATGTGATGGATTAGAACCATCCGTTAGCTTAGCACTCTGATCGTTTAGTTTGTTGCTATTGCTTTCTTCATGACTTATACATGTTCCTATGACTATGAGATTATGCAACTCCCGAATACCGGAGGAACACTTAGTGTGCTATCAAACGTCACAACGTAACTGGGCGATTATAAAGATGCTCTATAGGTGTCTCCGATGGTGTTTGTTGAGTTGGCATAGATCGAGATTAGGATTTGTCACTCCGATTGTCGGAGAGGTATCTCTGGGCCCTCTCGGTAATGCTCATCACTATAAGCCTTGCAAGCAATGCGACTAAAGAGTTAGTTACGGGATGATGATTATGGAACGAGTAAAGAGACTTGCCGGTAACGAGATTGAACTAGGTATGAGGATACCGACAATCGAATCTCGGGCAAGTAACATACCGATGACAAAGGGAACAAAGTATGTTGTTATGCGGTTTGACCAATAAAGATCTTCGTAGAATATGTAGGAGCCAATATGAGCATCCAGGTTCCGCTATTGGTTATTGACCAGAGATTTGTCTCGGTCATGTCTACATAGTTCTCAAACTCGTAGGGTCCACATGCTTAATGTTCGATGACGATTGGTATTATGAGTTTATGTGATTTGATGTACCGAAGGTTGTTCGGAGTCCCGGATGAGATCACAGACATGATGAGGAGTCTCGAAATGGTCGAGACGTAAGATCAATATATTGGAAGGCTATATTCGGACATCGGAAAGGTTTCGAGTGGTTCGGGTATTTTTCGGAGTACCGGAGAGTTACGGGAATTCACTAGGGAAGTAGTGGGCCTTCATGGGCCTTAGTGGAAAGGAGAGAAGGGCCACAAGGGGAGTCCGTGCGCCCCCCATGGGCTGGTCCGAATTGGACTAGGGAGGGGGCGGCGCCCCCTCTTTCCTTCTCCCTCTCCTCTCCTTCCTTCTTCTCCTACATGGACTAGGAAAGGGGGAAACCTACTCCTACTAGGAGTAGGAATCCCCCTTTTGGGCGCGCCCCTTGTGGCCGACCCTCCTCCTCCTCCCCTCCTTTATATACGGGGGAGGGGGGCAGCCCATAGACACACAAGTTGATCTCTTAGCCGTGTGCGGTGCCCCCCTCCATAGATTTCCACCTCGGTCATATTGTCATAGTACTTAGGCGAAGCCCTGCGTCGGTAACTTCATCATCACCGTCAACACGCCGTCGTGCTGATGAAACTCTCCCTCGACCTCAGGTGGATCTAGAGTTCGAGGGATGTCACCAAGCTGAACATGTGCAGATCACAGAGGTGTCGTGCATTCAGTACTTGATCGTTTGGATCGCAAAGACGTTCGACTACATCAACCGCGTTACTCAATGCTTCCGCTTTTGGTCTACGAGGATACGTGGCCACACTCTCCCCTCTCATTGCTATGCATATCCTAGATAGATCTTGCGTGATTGTTGGTTTTTTTTTGAAATACCGTGTTCCCCAACAACAGGACCCCGGTCGAGGAGCCCGCCACACTCCCGAGCCAGTTGGAGGTGGATGAACAGGACCCCTGGAGGGATGGTTGAACAGTAGCCGGTGGAGGCTGGATGGACAGGCCCCCGTGGATGAACAATAGCTGGTGGAGGCAGGAGTAAGTCGACAGTGCATGAACAATATAGCAGGTGGAGGCTGGATGAAGTCGACGGTGGATGAACAGTAGGACGTGAAGGCTAGATGGAGGCAGTAGACGGTGGATGAACAGTAGGCCGTGGAGTCCCATTTTGCGGTATGCCACACCCCTCCCGATGAACAGGACCCGCTTTGACTGTAGGTGCTCCAACACAAGTCTATTTCTTCCGTTTTCAGTACGCCACACCCCTCCCGATCAACAGGACCCTATTTCGACCGTAGCTGGTCGATCAAAAGGCCGTTTCCTCCATACTGTGGTAAGCCAGACCCTGTTTCGGCTGTTCCGTCCAAGCCGGTTGGCTCCCGATGAACACGACGCATTCCGTTGCCTCCCGATAAACACGACATAGTTTCTCCATTCCGACCTAGCCGGTTGGCTTCCGATGAACATGACGCCGTTGCTGCCGTCCGTTGCCTCTCCATGTACACATGCCCTGGTCGTACGTATGTGCGAGTAGATAGGCGTTTGAGACCCCGCCCATATGTACATACGTGGCCGTATTTTTTGGCATGTGGCTGTATGTACGTGCACACAGTTTAGAAGGGATTGCCTGAACTGCTAGTCGGGGTCTCTACTATGACACGTGCCGCTATTTATATGGTCATGGTTCATACTTGTATAGTGACCGATCGACCAGTACGTACGTACACGTTCGTGACTAGACAGACAACGCTACATACGCTTTGACCGGACGGGTCCCGGTTGTCAGGTAGGATAAGGAGGCACTCCCGTGCGTGCGAAGATATAACTAGTGGGTCCCAGTTGTCAGGGGGAAGAATCCTTTTTTTGCCCATAATATGGACGCACTTCCTTGCGTGCGAAGATCTAGCTGCTTGGTCCCAGCTGTTAGGGGGCAGACATTGTTTTCGCAAAATACAAAGGCCCTTCCGATGGGTACCTGTTGTCAGGTGGAGGAATAATTATTTTGCACGTAATAAGGAGGCACTTATTTGCTGCAGCCATGCACCCAGCTGTCAGCCTCTCCACGTACAGTCATCTTCCGATGGATGTCGTTTGTTGACCACGCCATGCCGAGAGCACCAAGGCGGTGGACGACGGCGAGGCTTAGGAAGGGAATGATCCCGGGCCAGTGAAGACTAGGTAGTTGTTTCCCATGTAGAGGGGAGTATGAGGGTTTACTGGTTCGGCTACAGTGTGAGGCTACCATCGCCGGAGAATAACAGGAGGTTTGAGTGAGTACAGGGATGGTTAGGCCAACGATGGGAGTAGGATGGGGCGGTGAGGCCTATGTGGCAGCATGGTCGACGCTGGTTTGGGCGGCTGGATCAAGAAGACCAGAGGTTGAAGAAGCACGACGACCGTTGGATAGACATCATACGGTCACCGCAGTTAGAATCATTTATATTGACTAAGTTGACAAAGCCCTGCCTTTGTGTCAACTTAGTAGGCCCGCAAGTCAGCCTCCAAATATGGTAGGTCCCACCTAGCAGCGGGGGTATTCATTTTTTATGCGTAATAAGGAGGCACTTCCTTGCATGCGAAGATATAGCTGGTGGATCTGAGCTGTAAGGGGGATGTTTTTGTTGTGAATACAGATGCCTGATACGTCTCCAACGTATCTACTTTTCCTAACGCTTTTCCTCTTGTTTTGGACTCTAATTTGTATGATTTGCATGAAACTAACGCCAGACTGACGTTGTTTTCAGCAGAACTACCATGGTGTTGTTTTTGTGCAGAAATAAAAGTTCTCAGAATAGAACGAAAATTTGCGAGGATTTTTTATACAATAAAAGAGAATTTCTGGAGCCAAGAACCACCGGAGGGGGGCACCTGGGTGGGCACAACTCACCCGGGCGCGCCTGCCCCCAGGTGTGCCCAGGTGGGTTGTCCCACCTGGTGGCCCCGCAGACCCTGAAACCGACGCTATAAAGTCCCATAGTTCCAGAAAAAATCAGGAAGAAAGAATTATAATGATCCATGAGACGGAGCTGCCGTCACCTCTTGTTTTTCATCGGGAGGCCAGATCTGGAGTCTGTTTGGGGCTCCGGAGAGGGGGATCTTCGTTCTTCGTCATCACCAATCCTTCTCCATCACCAATTCCATGATGCTCCCCACCAGAAGTGAGTAATTCCTTCGTAGGATCGCTTGTCATTAAGGAGTTGGATGAGATTCATCATGTAATCTAGTTAGTTTTGTTAGGGCTTGATCCCTAGTATCCACTATGTTCTGAGATTGATGTTGCTATGACTTTGCCATGCTTAATGCTTGTCACTTTGGGCCAGGTGCCATGATTTAAGATCTGAACCGTCTATGTTATCACCATTATATCCATGTTCTAGATCCGATCTTGCAAGTTATAGTCACCTACTATGTGTTATGATCCGGCAACCCTGGAGTGACAATAGTCGGGACTACTCCTGGTGATGACAGTAGTTTGAGGAGTCCATGTATTCACCGTGTGTTAATGCTTTGTTCTGGCTCTCTGTTAAAAGGAGGCCTTAATATCCCTTAGTTTCCAATTGGACCCCGCTTCCACGGGAGGGTAGGACAAAAGATGTGATGCAAGTTCTTTCCATAAGCACGTATGACTATTCACAGAATACATGCCTACATTACATTTATGAACTGGAGCTAGTGCCGTATCGCCCTAGGTTATGACTGTCACATGATGAATATCATCCAACAAATTACCAATCTAATGCCTATGAATTTATCTTATATTTTTCTTGCTAAGTTACTACTGCTATCATTACTATTGCACTTGCTACAAATTAGTGCTATCACTATTACCGTTACTATTGCTGCTGCCACAATTATCAAAACTATCAAACTACTTTGCTACTGATCACCTTGCTGTAGATAATTAATCTGCAGGTGTGGTTGAATTGACAACTCAGCTGCTAATACTTGCAAATATTCTTTGGCTCCCCTTGTGTCTAATCTATAAATTTGGGTTGAATACTCTAGCCTTGAAAACTGTTGCGATCCCCTATACTTGTGGGTTATGAAGACCTTTTTCCGGCGCCGTTGCCGGGGAGAATAGCTATATTTGTCGAATCACTTGGGATTATTATCAAATTGTTACTATGAAGAATCTGAAGGATGCTAAGACTAAGATTTTTTCCCTCTAAAACGAGTGGAGGTAAGGAACTGCCATCTAGCTCTGCTTTAGATTCACCCTCTGTTATAAGTAAACTTGCAACACCACCACATGCTACTAATCCTGATATGTCGTAAGTTGTTGATGATTCTACTTCTGCTATGAATGATACTTATGATGATGCTAGTACCTTGGTTGATGATGATCATGTGCCATTAGGTGAATTTCTTGATGAACAAATTGCTAGAGTAAGACAACATGATGTTGTTGAAACTGATGATGAGTTTGAAACTGAAAATCTTGAAACACCTACTAGAACTAGCCCTCGTAGATATGAATTTCCTAAGGTACCGGAAGGTTATGTTATGAAAGAGGAGACAACTAGAGACATTCTTCCTTGTAAGGATAGAGATGATCTAGAGAAATTATTATGCAAGTATAAAGACAAAATTCTTGAATGCTAGAATGCAATATGATCCTAAGTTTGCTACTTCACCTATCTTTATTGATGATACGGATTATGGATTCTCAGTCGACCCAGAGCTAATCACTATAGCAAGGAGGAACTTTGCCGTCTGCCATGGCGGACGACAAAGGCATGCCTGGCGGACGGCAAAGGCCTTTGCCGTCCGCCAGCAGACGTCAATAGGTCTGGCTGAACGAGCTACCACAAAGGCATCTTTGTCATCGGATAGCGGATGGCAAAGATGAAATGGTCTTTGCCATCTACGAGCAGACGACAAAGGACCTAGACGG
Source organism: Triticum monococcum (assembly GCA_034509565.1). NCBI lineage: Eukaryota > Viridiplantae > Streptophyta > Magnoliopsida > Poales > Poaceae > Triticum > Triticum monococcum. The sequence continues at coordinate 346,942,252 of CM067847.1, forward strand.
TAGACGTGTCAGCTACATGTTGTTAGTGGGTTAACGGCATGCTTTGCCGTCTGTTGGCAGACGGGAAAGACCTTTGCATATTTGCCGTCTCCTGGCAGTCGTGCTTCATGTTGTTATTTTATCATTCTTGGATGTTTTACAATCATTTTATAGCAACTTTATATCAGTTTTTGGGACTAACCTATTGACCCAGTGCTCGGTGCCAGTTGTTGTTTTTTACATTGCAGGAAATCAATATCAAACGGAGTCCAAACACCGAGAAACTTTTTGTGGATTTTTATGGACCAGAAAACCAAGAGTGGGCCAAAGAAGAACCTGTGGGTGCCCCGAGGGGGGCACAACCCACCAGGGCGCGCCTGGGGGCCCAGGCGCGCCCAGGTGGGTTGTGCCCACCTCGGTGGCCACCCACACCCCTTCTTTGCACTATAAATTTCCAAATATTCGGAAACCCTTTGAGGTGAACCTAGATCAGAAGTTCCGCTGCCGCAAGGCTCTGTAGCCACCGAAAACCAATCTAGACTCCTTTCCCGCACCCTACCAAAGGGGGGAATCATCTCCGGTGGCCATCTTCATCATCCCGGTGGCCACCACGATGAGGAGGGAGTAGTCCACCCTCGGGGCTGAGGGTTTGTACGAGTAGCTATGTGTTTAATCTCTCTCTCTCTCTCTCTCTCTCTCTCTCTCTCTCGTGTTCTTGAGATGTCACGATCTTGACGTATCGCGGGCTTTGTTAATATAGTCGGATCATATGGTGTTTTCCCCTCTCTATCTTGTTGTGATGAATTGAGTTTTCCCCTTTGAGATTTCGTTGTTATCAGATTGAATACTTGTATGGATTTGAGAACACTTGATATATGTCTTGCAATTGAATACTCGTGGTGACAATGGGGTATCATATTGATTCACTTGATATATGTTTTGGCACTCGACTCGCGTATTCCCGAGGTGACATTGGGGTAATCTATGCATAGGGGTTGATGCATGTTCTTGTCTTTGTTTCTCTGGTAGAAATCTTGGGGCACTCTTTGAAGTTCTTTGTGTTCGATTGAAAATTATGAATCTGAAATTGCTTTGGTGTTATTTTAGTATGAAATCTAGGATAGATTGATCGGTAAGAATAGCTTTGAGGTGGTTTCGTACCCTACAAACAATTTTGACTTATGTTCTCCGCTAGATAGGAACTTTGGAGTGATTCTTTGTTGCACGTTGAGGGATGGTTATATGATCTAATTATATTAGCACTGTTGAGAGATTGCACTAGTGAAAGGACGGACCCTAGGCCTTGTTTTCAAGCATTGCAATACCATTTTTGTGCCCGTTTACTATTTGCTACCTTGCTGTTTTATTTATTCAAATTGTAAAAATATATTTCTACCATCCATATTACACTTTTATCACCATCTCTTCGCTGAACTAGTGCACCTCTACAATTTGCCATTGTATTGGGTGTGTTGGGGACACAAGAGATTTCTTGTATTTGGTTGCAGGGTCGTTTGAGAGAGACCATCTTCATCCTACACCTTTCACGAATTGATAAACCTTAGATCATCCACTTGAGGGAAAATTACTACTGTCCTACAAACTCTGCGCTTGGAGGCCCAAGACGTGTCTACAAGAATAAAGTTGCGTAGTAGACATCAAGCTCTATTCTGGCGCCGTTCCCAGGGAGGTTAGGTAAGCGGCACTCACACCCCATCAACGAAGCTCTTTTCTGGTGCCGTTGCCGGGGAGGTGAGTGCTTGATGGTATATCTTTAGATCTTGCAATTGAATCTTTTAGTTTCTTGTTTATCACTAGTTTGGTTTATAAAAGAAAACAAAAATGGAATTGAGGTTGCATCATATTATTGATCATCTTTATAATATCTTTCTTGAAAATGATGGTTCGGAAAATTGTGCTCAATTGTTAGAAGAAGAAGTCAATAAAATGTTTGGCACAAAATATTTGAATGATGAGCATGATTGCAATGTTGTTAGTATAAATTCTTTGAATATCCAAAATGCTAATGATGATTGCACAAGTCATGACAAAAATGTTACTTATAAGCATGTCAATTTTTGCGGAGTGAATTGGGAATGCATTTACACACCAAAAGGGAAGATAGATTTTGTAAGAAGCATAAATATTTAGAAATGAAAAAGTTGCAAGAGAGGCTAGATGATTGTGCTGAAAGATGTATTTTTTTGCCATCCTTATGAACTTTGCAATGAACGTGGTCATTTAAATCTCCAATGCAAATTGTTTCATGATCAAATCGTGTCCAAAAATTGTGATAACTTGATTTCCCTTGAGCATCATAAAGAGCTTAGTCTTCTTTTGGGGTATGAAGAAATGAAACATATAACTAAGGGTTTTCCAAATCCCGAGAGATTTCTTGATTTTGATCTAGAGGAAATTTATATGTTTTGTGCGGTAAATTGCATTGAGAATCCTTATATTGCTAACTATCTAAAGACAAGAAAACAAATAGAATATGAAGATAGTACTAATGAAAGGGAAAATATTTCCCAATACCCTCCTAGTGTTTATCATGATGAATCAGGTAACAAGGAGGAGCTTCCTATCCAATCCATCTCTTCAATAAGAAGCTTGAAAAAATTAATTAAACCCACACATGATGCGGTGAAGAAGAAGAAAATAAGAAAGAATAAAGTTAAAAAGGTATCTCTCCCAAATAATGTTGCTCCTATCACCATTGTGCCTCATGAAAGTGTATCAAATATGTTGATGGAGGATGGTGATATTGAGTATGATTTTGTGATACCTACCACTTGTTGTAATGATTATGATTGGGAAGGCAAGGATATCCCTTATGATCTTGAAAAATCTTTTTAGCACTTGCTTGGAAGAATATGATAATAATGTTTGCTATACTATTGGTGCCATTCATGCTATTGATAAGAATGATTGTGATGATATGCAAAACCACAAGCTTGGGGATGCTATGTTTAATGAGTATGATATGTTTGAAGATTTATTTGCTGGAAGTAATGCTTATCCTAAGCTTGGTGATGATTTTCTTAATGAATATGACCCTTTGATTCCTTCTACTTTCGATAAGAAAATTTATTATGATGATAGCATGCCTCCTATTTATGATGATTACATTGATGAAAGTGGGGTTGGAAGAGTGTCAACTCTAGGTAGTAGTGATCCCACTATTTTGGAGGGTGTTGAATCTTGTTACAGTATTGATGAAAGTGGATTTGGAGAGGTCATGAATTTATTTAGTGATACATCCACTATTTTGGAAGAGGTTTCAATTGACTATGACAATAAAGTTACTATCTATGATGATTATTATGATGACATGTATGCCATAAAGAGTAATAAATCTTCTATGCTTGTGCATCATGAAAAGAGTGATGTATGTGATAGTTATACTGTTGAATCCATTCATGATGTTTCTGAAAATTATTATGAGGAAGGAACTTATGCTCTTACATATCTCAATAATATCAAGTTTCTTCTCTGTGTGTTGACTGTTTTGAAGTTGCACTTGTTTCGCCTTCCTATGCTAGTTGATTATTGTTCCCATAAGTTGTTTGCTCACAAAATCCCTATGCATAGTAAGTGTGTTAGACCTAAATGTGCTAGTCATATGCTTCATGATGCTCTTGTTATGTTTCAATTCTTATCTTTTATGTGAGCATCGTTGAAATCATCATGCCTAGCTAAAAGGCATTAAAGAAAAGCGCTTGTTGGGAGACAACCCAACACTTTTATCTAGTGTTTTTGTGTGTTCACATGATTAGGCTACTGTTGTAATCATGTTTAATTGCTTTCGTTTCAATAAAGTGCCAAGTAAAGCCTTTGGGATCATGTTGGGTGATAGTTGATTTAAACTTGCTGAAAAACTTAAACTTTTGCACTCAGGAAAACAATTATCATTTTTAACAGAAGCATGATAAAATGCTGATTCTTTTATCAGAAGATTAATAGATAAATTTCCAAGGTTTTCCTAATTTCATGATTTTGGGGTAGCATAAGTATGGTTGGAATACGGATTACTACAGACTGTTCTGTTTTTTGACAGATTCTGTTTTTAATGCATAGTTTGCTTGTTTTCTAGTTTCCATGGCTTATATTGCTCAATATAAATTGTGGAAATGATATTCTACACTAGGCATTGTGTGAGAACAATTATGAATCTTGTCTTTGACAGTACCGAAAGTGAAATGGTTTGCTCTTTATCATAATAACCTATCTCACAAAGTTCCATTAAGTTTTGTGTGATTGAAGTTTTCAAGTTTTGGGTGAGATGTCGATATGAGGAGAATAAAGAGTGACAATACCCTAAGCTTGGGGATGCCCAAGGCACCCCAAGGTAATATTCAAGGAAGACCTAAGCAACTAAGCTTGGGGATGCCCAAGGCACCCCAAGGTAATATTCAAGGAAGATCTAAGCAACTAAGCTTGGGGATGCCCTGGAAGGCATCCCCTCTTTCGTCTTCAACATTATCGGTAACCTCACTTGGAGCTATGTCTTCATTCGTCACATGATATGAGTTTTACTTGGAGCATCAATTTAATTTTTTGTATTCACTTGCTGTTATTTAGAATAATGTTTTGCATAGTTTATTTCAATAAAAGTGGCATGTATAGCCTTTGCCATGCTTATTTTGCAAGTATACATGTTGCTGTTTGAAAACAGAAAGTTTACCTCTGTTGTAAAAATTCCCTAGAAAAGTCACAATGTGATAAAATGTTGAAACTTTTTGAAAAATAAGCTCTGATAAATTTTCTACAGTGTGGTAAATTTTCATAACTTTTGGAGCGAGGGAAGTATTGATACTCTTGCATTCTTTACAGAGTGTACTGTTTTGGCAGATTGCTGTTATGTTTGCATTGTTTGCATATGTTTGCTTGTTTAATGATTCTATTTGAGGATAGGAGTATTGAATATGCAGAGGCATTTAGTATGCAATGTTGAGTAATAATTTTAGTGATTTTCTACAGTAGAGAATGATAAGGTTTTGCATTGATTTATACTAACTTATCTCACGAGTCCTTGTTGAGTTTTGTGTGGATGAAGCTTTTGAGATTTAGGAAAACCCTGATATGAGAATAATTAAGGATACACAAAATCTCAAGCTTGGGGATGCCCATGGCACCCCAAGATAATATTTCATGAAGTCTCAAGCATCTAAGCTTGGGGATGCCCCGATGGGCATCCCACCTTTCCTCTTCAACAATTATCGGTTAGTATCGATTGAGCCTAAGTTTTTGCTTCTCCACATGATGTGTGCTATTCTTAGAATGTCATTTTATTTTGTCTTTGCTTTCTGTTTTAATAAAATGCTTAGATCTGAAGTTTTTAAATAAAATAGAGTCCTCAAATAGTTGCCAGGGAGGCTAAGTAAGCGACATTCACATCCCGTCAACGAAGTTCTTTTCTGTGGAATTGCTCTAGTGCTTCACTTATATCATTTGGAGCATGGTGTGCTTTAGTATTTTTGAAGAAATTTTCTCTTGCTTCACTTAAATTAATTTGAGGGAAAGAAATATTATGCTCATGATCTTCATTTATATCTTTTTGGAGTAGCTTGTCATTTACTCTTGTGCTTCACTTATATCCTATGAGTGAATTGTTGAATAAACTGAATGTCATGAAGTTGAAATCATATCATTCCTAGTGGTAGCTTCACATTGGGTTTAGAAAGTGAAATATTTTGAGGCTTGACAATCACAATATTGGTCACACAAGCAATTCATGAATAATTAGTATAAGGAAGAGAACTTTCACATGAAAATACACTATCTTGGAAATCTTTTGTGATTGTGAGCCCCCATCAACATATTATATGCCAAAATTGTTGACGGTGGACAAGGAAGACAATGTAATGGTTTATGTTTGTTCATATTCACATAGAAGTTATATTGTCATAGATCCTTCAACATGTGGTGCTTGCCCCCCCATCCTTGCTAGCCAAAAATTCCGCACCAAGTAGAGATACTACTTGTGCATCCAAAAACCCTTAAACCCAAATCTTATCTTCAAGAGTCCACCATACCTACCTAAGGATTGAGCAACAGTACTGCGGGATGCTGCTAACACGACACTACGATCAGAGACCCTTCGAGAAACTGTGTGCGATGCAATAATCGCAAACGGTGCTGTATGAAAACCGTCATAAATGTATAAAATGTTTGCAATGATGGATGCATCAAACACGGTTCAGGTTTTATTTGCGTGTGCGATGAAGGGCACACGGGGCAGTTCAATAAATTTTTTGCGATGAAGTGGAACAAAAGAAACGGGTAGCCAGATGAAGGCGTGTGCGATACACATCATACGGTTCACTCGGATGAACTGTTTGTGATTAGGCCACACAAAAGAAACGGTTAGCCTCAAAGGTGTGTGCGATATACGGCATACGGTTTACTCGGATGAACTGTTTGCATTGAGACATGAGAACAGAAATGGTTCAAATGAACAAGATGTGTGTGATATGAGGCAAACAGGTCTGTAATCGGAGACGTGTGCGAAGACCGATAACAACACAGACAATTACTGCTAACAAGCCGTGTTTGTTGTGAGCAAACGATTGCTGGTATACAATTGTGAGTGATTGATGAAAACATCACCGACAGGTTCCATTGTTTAGTCCGTGTGCGATGTGATTTTCTTTGTCTGCACAACATCTACGATGTGTCCACAAAATCAACATATATACTTAAAAAGACAACATTGCATAACCAACTTAAGCATACAATTACACAAGTGACTACACACATAACATTTCCACACACCAAAGAAAGCAATTACATGCATACTAAAGTAGGAGAAACGAGGATCTAATCATCTACTTATTGTTGCTATGATGCTTACCATTGCTCTGCTTCCGGCTGGATCCCTGGCCGTTTTGGGGAAGGAGGGACTTCCTCATGTCAATGATCCGCCTGTACATGTCGTAGCTCGTGTACGCCTCCTTGGCCGCATACACGACGTGAGCTTTGTCGAGTTTCTCCATCCAGGCCGAGTGCTAGGCACGCTTGCCCTTGTTGCACGAATCCTTTATGTCTCTGTAGTAGGGGTCGATGATGGCCTCGGTGAGGTGAACCAGTGAGTCCTTCTCATGCTCCTTGCTGCCCCTGATCTTGTATTGGCCCTGGATGTCAACAAGATTCTAGCAGGCGATGCCCGAATTCTCGAGCGCCTTTACTTCGTTGGTGATGTCCACCATAGCGAACATGTAATGGGGGCTGTTGACAAACCTGGTGAAATGCTCGCAAGTCCTTGGGGCCAGGCAGTAGTGGTAGACAAGGACATGGTGGCGCATGCACATCTGGGCAATGGCGACCTTGGGATGAGACCCGACATGAGTGCGGGTGTACTCGAGGTCGAACCCGACCACCTTGTACTTCTCCTCGGCAAGCAACAACTCCATGATGTGGATGGAGTGCTCTGCCCAGACCGGGTCGCTGGTGTACACCACCGAGAGGTCCATGAACCTTTTGTGGGTGTCCACCACGGCACGCATGGTGAACTGCTGCTCGTCGTCGGCAGGCGCTCGGAGCGCCATTGGAGCCGTGCAAGATACCCTCTAAGAATTTCTCGTGGTGGGTGTGCTTCTTGCAATGGTGGGGCGCGATCGAAAGGTCGAAGAGACACAAGGGTAGGTTAAATGGCCGCTGTAATAAATGGGGCTGGCCGGCCTGTAATTGTCATGTCTTGTCATGGCGTTCATAGCAGAGGATTCCAGAATCCAGTGCACGCTTGACAACACCACACCCCAGGCGTGGGCTCGAAGAGCCTGTTCCCGCGCTACCGCACTGTTTACCACGCAAGCTTCCCGCCCGGCTAGTTTGGCCATGCGTCGGCTAGAAGAGGGACAAATCGTCGGTATTTATTGGCAAAAAGCTTTGTAAAAACGAAGTGTGTGGAATGACTTCGGTCATAAGTTTACCCTTGGGTGATGAGGTCAAAGTTACACAGAAGGGTGCTGATGGACACTCGAGTGCGATAATTAACTTTGCGCTCTACAGTGCACCGGTGGAAGAAACCAACTGTGTGCAATAATGTCAAAGATCACAGTCGAGTTAGCTATACAGATCGTGTGCTGTGAGATCGTCAAGGTAAACTGATTCGAGAATGATTAAGAAAATCTAAGACCATTGCATATTAAGGTCAAAATAGTGCTAGCAATATACGAGTCTCATACAATGCCATTTCAACGATCGTACCACAAAATCTCGAAATGTTACAAGGTTCAAATTCCAGAGTTATATGGCTCAAATTCGAAGATTGCAAGGTTCAAACTGATATTAGAAATGAAATTCAGCTCATCAGCTGCAAACACTCGCGCTGATGCGCTGAACATGGATGTCAGAGATGTTCAAACTAATATCACCACTTCTACGTTTGGCTTCGAAACCTCACAATTTTTGCAAAGGGGTCAGCCACTGAGAAGTCATCTATGGGGTTGGCCCGATGACTTCCGATTACTCTATCATCTGAAATTCCAAAATGAAATTCAGCATTTTTGGAGCCTACTCCATTCTGCCGCAGGCGCCGGCGCTGATTAGCAGACCATTCATTTTTTTGAAATAAATGTAGGGCAATCCTCATTTCCTTCAGCACCTTTGCTCTGAGAACAAAGAACTTGGCGAATATAATCTCCAGTAAGGTCCCTCGGTAGGAGTTCAAAGTAATTTATGAGAGATGCAGATCTAGGCATTCGACATGATTGTTATATTGTATCACATTATCCACCACTGGGCCTAATCTTATCTGCAAAAGAAGAAAACGTGTTAGTGCATACGTGCAGTTTTGAACATTACTACAGGCCTAGCTATTTGGTTTGCAGGATTTGTAAAATGAACTAACATGCCATCTTCGATCTGACATGATTAACATGGGCATTTGATTACATTCTAAAAAATGTAGCCTTCTTCGCAAGAGGTTGGAGTGGATGAAAAGTTCCCTAAGAAAACTAGTACAGATGAATCCAAAGGAGAAATGCTTATTGATTGTAACCATATGGATCAAGCAACCAATATGGGGGGGCATGTATGTACTAAATCCTCCAAAAGAACCTTCAGAAATCGTAGTACATTGTCATTGTAAACTTGAAACAGGTGTCACAAATTGAACTCCCTTATGGTTAACATTTAACAGGAAAGGAACATCACCTCGATATATAGCTTCCCCAGGCACGGAAAGTATCTCAGGAAACTGACAACTTGCTCCAGGTCGGGCCCGAAGACCTTCACTGTGCGCAGTTTCGGGGTCAAGCTTGTCGGAATCATTTTCTGAATGACAGATGAACAAACATCTTCAAAATTAGAAATAATGTTAATTTGTAGAAGGAGAGGTAGAAGGCGGCTGTTGTACCTGAATGGGTATGGATCCAATAACAAGTTCAGAGTATTTGTCAGACGAGTAGCCCACCACTATCAATTTCGGCGCAAAAATGACATTGATTCTTGTTGGACCTTCTTGATCAACTACAAGTAATATCTCAAGTGCAGGTGTGTCCTGGATGACCATATCGTGGTCCACCTTTTGTGATGTCTTCCTGCCGCACCAACAACACACATAAATAGTCCGGAAAGTCATGGAGGTGATGTGGAAGGTACTCAACCCATTGATCGCCTGAAGACGAAGGTGCTCGAGTGCAGTACAGCCACGGAGCAGGAGCTCCATGTCACCCTTTGAGAGGCAGACAACGACGAGCTCGAGGTGCTTTAGTCGGGGTAGAATAAGAGCGGGCGCGTCATTAAGGGGCGGGAAATGGCAGTTTCTGAACTTGGCGATGCATAGCGTGGGCGCGAGGTGGACTGCGGACATTGGCAGCAACCGTATATGCCCATCATCAAAAGGGAGCTCCTCGAGCTGATCTAGGGCGGGGGATCGGAACCCGTCGTCAAGCTTGGCTCGGTCCTTGTCATTGGAACGGAACTTGCCCATTCTAAGGCCTTTGGTTGGGCCAAGGTGACTGCCAAGGATCTTGGAGAACGCATCCAAGCTTTTGCGATAGCCATGGCAGAGCTCGTCGGTGTCGATGAGGTCGAGAGGGCTGGAGGTCCATAGGGGGCGCCATCGCCGGGAAGGGAGGGTTCTCCACTCCCCATATTTGATTGGGAGGAGGGAGATGATGACTCTCAACATATCATCGGGGAGGATGCTGATTAAGTCTAGGCCTGCTGGAGTCGCTTGCGGTTCTAGCTCGCCCCGCCTCCGCTTGTTGGCAGCCCCGTTCTCCACCTCCGGAGTCTCCTTGTCAGCGGTGCTTTCTGATAGAAATGGGAGTACAGGGAATATTTAGTTAAAACAGGGCAATAGAAAAGTGTATTGGTAACTAGAAGTTATTAGGTAGGAATATAGTAAGATAAGGGAATAGCAATTGGTTACTTAAATACTACACAATTCATTTGACATTGTTGGGTAAGTCAACATATGCAAATAGTTGAAAAGAAAACTTACTTCGAATAAAGTCTGGACGGATGATTTTGTCGGGGAAGTTAGCATATATCTCATGACCAGGCCCTTCTATGTGCAGTGCAATTTTAGTGCCAGCTTTCAGTACATAAAACTTTGCAATTTCATTCCAAAAGCCAGTGCCAAAATAGGAGTCACCACGTTCATCAAGTCTTACAGTAGCAACTATTGTAAATCCATGGTTTGTGCGTAGTATGACATTCGTGGAGCCTTGATGTATGTAAAGGGAAAAATTGTGCACTACATAATCTGTTGCATAGCGAGGGATGTCCTGCAGAAAATGGTAGGGTTGTTAAAGAAAATATGGTAACATGCAAATATGGGCCCAAATTGAAAGAACTGTACAACAGTTGAAATCGACGGACAAAAGTCTATAATTAAACAGATAGGGTAGACATGATGTCATGGAAATATGAGAGTGATCGAAAGAACAATACATCATTAATTTGCCTCATATAGAAAGAAGAGCGGAAAAATCCCCTTTGACGTATATGGTGCATGTGGCACCTTTTATCCAAATGTAGCAATATTTAGAATATGTTAAGGAAAGTAGGCCATGCCAACCGATTTAGGGTGAGATTGAACATACCACACGCGTCCTCAAGTTATCTGGTACGATGAGATGGAATCTCTGGCGGCGGTTGCCAAGTCCTGAAGTATCGGCGCACTGTACATTCTATGAATGAAAGAAAACCCTCAAATCAGCTCGAATAAAAATGAATTCACGGCTATTTCCGCCAGGTGATTAAAGGAGGCAGATGAACTGGGATAAGAGATGAGATAATATCTCGTTAAATTAGTTACCTTGTTGTCCATGAGAAAGAACCCTCAGTACAGAAGATTCCCCAACTGAGCGGAGCTAGGTTGACAGCGAGCAACATCGAGAAAGTCGATGGCGATAGGCGGCGGCAAGCGGAAGTGGCGAAATGCGGTGGGCTTTGCCGGCAGCCTAGCGGCGGCGGCAGGCGTCGAGCTAAGTGTTTACCACCGCGATAGGCGGTGCCATGGCATAGACGCAGAGGAGCTTGTGCAGGTGTGAATGGGGAACGTACCGGAGGGGCTGAGGTGGGTGGCGGGCGGGGTGAGGGTTTTTGTGACGTGGGGATGGTGAGGGTTTTCTTTTTTCTTTTTTGAATTGGGTGGTGAGGGTTTTCTGTCCCACAAAGAATTTTGGCGGCGACAGTTTGCTAGAGCGAACCATGTGTGATTGACGCAGCAGGCAAAATGATAATTGCACATGGTCCCAATTTTGGAAACCGTGTGTGATTGGCGTACAACCTCCGTCCTGGTTTATTGGTCCCCCGTTGTAATTTTTACCAAAATTTGGCGAAAATTTAACATACTCAGACATAGATAATAAGCGTACACGTACATAAGCATAGTTCAACCATAAGTACATAGTTCAACCGTCATTAGGCATACTCAAGCGTACATAGTTTGATCCATCCCACATCTCATCTCACATGCGGCCAACACGATCCTGAAGCTTCTCCAGGTACTCGGCATACGCGCCGTGCGCCACCCTACGAGAATACTTCTGCTTGAAGGAGCCAACGGCCCATCCTCTTGCATGCGCAAGAATACTTAGATACGTGCCATGAAACTTGTGGTTGCAAAATGGGCATCCATAGTCATTGTTCCAGATCCTAATACGCCTGTTATGCATTCCCGCATAAAGCTCCCTCGGGATTCGCCTCTTGTACCTCCTCTGGGCATCTTCATCCTCGCTATCCATATCGTCAGACAGCACCTATACTGAAGGAAATATGCCCTAGAGGCAATAATAAAGTTATTATTTATTTCCTTATTTCATGATAAATGTTTATTATTCATGCTAGAATTGTATTAACCGGAAACATAATACATGTGTGAATACATAGACAAACAAAGTGTCACTAGTATGCCTCTACTTGACTAGCTCATTAATCAAAGATGGTTATGTTTCCTAACCATAGACAAAGATTTATTATTTGATTAATGGGATCACATCATTAGATGAATGATCTGATTGACATGACCCATTTCATTAGCTTAGCACCCGATCGTTTAGTATGTTGCTATTGCTTTCTTCATGACTTATACATGTTCCTATGACTATGAGATTATGCAACTCCCGTGTGCCGGAGGAACACTTTGTGTGCTACCAAACGTCACAACGTAACTGGGTGATTATAAAGGTGCTCTATCGGTGTCTCCAAAGGTACATGTTGGGTTGGCGTATTTCGAGACTAGGATTTGTCGCTCCGATCGTCGGAGAGGTATCTCTGGGCCCTCTCGGTAATGCACATCACTTAAGCCTTGCAAGCATTGCAAGTAATGAGTTAGTTGCGGGATGATGTATTACGGAACGAGTAAAGAGACTTGCCGATAATGAGATTGAACTAGGTATTGGATACCGATGATCGAATCTCGGGCAAGTAACATACCGATGACAAAGGGAACAACGTATGTTGTTATGCGGTCTGACCGATAAAGAACTTCGTAGAATATGTAGGAGCCAATACGAGCATCCAGGTTCCGCTATTGTTTATTGACCGGAGACGAGTCTCGGTCATGTCTACATTGTTCTCGAACCCGTAGGGTCCGCACGCTTAAGGTTTCGATGACAGTTATATTATGAGTTTATGAGTTTTGATGTACCGAAGGAGTTCGGAGTCCCGGATGTGATCACGGACATGACGAGGAGTCTCGAAATGGTCGAGACATAAAGATTGATATATTGGAAGCCTATGTTTGGATATCGGAAGTGTTCCGGGTGAAATCGGGATTTTACCGGAGTACCGGGAGGTTACCGGAACCCCCCCGGGAGGTATATGGGCCTTAGTGGGCCTTAGTGGAAGAGAGGAGAGGTGGCGAGAGATGGGCCGCGCGCCTCTCCCCCGTTGGCCCGAATAGGACAAGGAGAGGGGGCTGGCCCCCCTTCCTCCTCTCTCTCCTCTTTCCCCCCTCCACGAATCCTATTCCAACTAGGAAAGGGGGGGAGTCCTACTCCCGGAGGGAGTAGGACTCCTCCTGGCGTGCCTCCTCTTGGCCGGCCGCCCCCCCTTTGAGCCTTTATATACGGAGGTAGGCGTACCCCCTAGAGACACAAGTTGATCCACGTGATCATATTCTTAGCCGTGTGAGGTGCCCCCTTCCACCATAGTCCTCGATAATATTGTAGCAGTGCTTAGGCGAAGCCCCGCGACACTAGTACATCAAGATCGTCACCACGCCGTCGTGCTGACGGAACTCTTCCCCGACGCTTTGCTTGATCGAAGTCCGGGGATCGTCATCGAGCTGAACGTGTGCTAGAACTCGGAGGTGCCATAGTTTCGGTGCTTGATCGGTCGGGTCGTGAAGACGTACGACTACATCAACTTAACGTTTCCGTTGTCAATCTACAAGGGTACGTAGATCACACTCTGCCCCTCGTTGCTATGCATCACCATGATCTTGCGTGTGCGTAGGAATTTTTTTGAAATTACTACGTTCCCCAACATATACATATAGTAAAACAAATTTGGCATCAAATCACTGATTACATGTCGTGAAGTAGGATTAGGAATTTATGGCTATTTATTTATACATATTCAGAGATTATGGTTTGATTTTTGAGCACAGCCGTCTATGTACAGACCAATCTTGAAGAAAATAATGGCACAAACATATGTAGCTCATTCAAATCAATTGTCAAGTCCTGGCTAGGAATTATTAGCACAAACACTAACCCTAGTCGGATTACTAGCAGAAATCATTTGCACAGATGAAACAACTAATCACTTATCACCTATACCATTCAAACAATCAATACACTACACGGATCTAACGGAACTTACTCATATTTCATGGATTGGGAGAACATAACCACAAGATTTCTATTCCAAAAAGGGGGAGGCAGGAGTAACCAGAGAAACCCTATGATCTATTTGACACATAAATGGGTATAGATGACTAACCAGTTGTCCGTTGTCATCGGAGTCGTCGCCGGAGTGGTCGTCGGAGTCGTCGCCGGAGTGTTCGTCGGAGTCATCACCGGAGCTCGATGCCGTTGACAACGTCAGGGTGCAGCGATAACTCGCCGGCGGTGACGGCAACCTCTGTATCCATCTCCACGCCGTGCTCCGGTGCTTTAGTAGCCCTGGCGTCGCCACTCCCTCTGATGGGGCGCTTTGGTGGCATCCTCATACACTGACGGCTTTGAGGACTGAGAGCGGCGTCGAGGTTGCAAGTGGAGAGAGAGGATTGTGTGTGCGTAGCGAGGATGGGGGGTGCGGCCGCTGGGGCGCACCATTAATATGGAGTAGTGGGAGTTGTGAGAGAGAGGTGGGCTGTTAAACCGATGGCTCGCCTCCCGTTGAGCCTGCGCACCGGACTGCTGGCATGCCTACCAAAGTTTCACACAGCTACTCGCACGCCTCCCTTTAACACTGCGCAGCGAGCATACCTCTGTCAATTCACACACCTGCACACACGCCTCCCCGTCTGCCTGCGCGGCGGACTGCTCGCATGCGTCCCATCAACTCACGCCTGCTCACACGCCACACGGGTCGCGTGGCGGCACGTATATTGTTTTTCTATTTGGATTATTAATGCTGCCGCTTTATTGCTTAACCAAATCATGGGACGTATCCATTGTTGGTCTAACGCTTGCGGTTCGAATAAATAATCCATTTGAGATATTGGTTCCCAATTATTAATAATCTCCCGTCTGTAATTAGATAAAGATTACATCAAAATTAGTCTCAAATTTGACTAATAAAAAGTACAATGCCACTTTGTATTGGTGTCCATATGACAACATGGTAAGTTTCATGAACTTCAAATAAGTTTTGGATGTACTAGAATTTAAAAATCAAGATTCTCAATGTTTGAAATTTGTTGCACGGGGAGTAAACACTATTAGGAAAAGGGCTATAGATGGAATTGACACTAATGGCGCACCAGACATGTGGTGCGCCATTACTATATACTAATGGCGCACCACATCCATGGTGCGCCATTAGTAATTTTTTTTAAATTTCATCAAAACTACTAATGGCGCACCGTGGGAGTGGTGCGCCATTACTTGTTCAACTAGTAATGGCGCACCACTCCCACGGTGCGCCATTAGTAAAAAAAGTTTTTTTATTTTTTTTTCAAAACTACTAATGGCGCACCGTGGGAGTGGTGTGCCATTACTAGTTGAACTAGTAATGGCGCACCACCCCCACGGTGCCATTAGTAACTTGGCCACCACTTCCACCGAATGCACCCCCCCCCCCGTGGACCGCCTTTTCAGTTTTTAAAAAAATAAACAAAAATGATGGAATGTCAAAAAAATAAAAGAAAATCAGTTTCCCATGTGATATGTGGTCTAGTTGTTGTGAAAATTTACAAATATGAATTTCGACTTTATTTGCAAAATCTCTTGAGAATTTGTAAAATGGGCATAACTTTTGCGTATGAACTCGGATGAAAAAGTTTTTTTATGTGAAAAATCATCCACTCGAAAAGTTACATCCGAATTTAAAGGGGGAACCCCGTTAAACATTTTCAAAATCCTCAAAAACCTAACAGAAAAAAAGATACGGGGCTTTTAAGATCTGGAGAGGCAAAAAAAATTCAAACTTACTAATGGCGCACCTGCCCATGGTGCGCCATTAGTATCTTCCCGCCTTCAAAATTCAAAATAAGTCAACGAAATAAAAAAAAGTTACTAATGGCGCACCTGCCCATGGTGCACCATTAGTATCTTCCCGCCTTCAAAATTCAAAATAAGTCAAAAAATAAAATAAAAAAGTTACTAATGGCGCACCTTCCCATGGTGCGCCATTAGTATCTTCCCGCCTTCAAAATTCAAAATAAATAAAAAAAATAAAAAAAAAGTTACTAATGGCGCACCTGCCCATAGTGCGCCATTACTATGTCGTATATATGGGTGGGCGCACCTCCTCCACTCCACCTCTCCTCCACTCCATCTCCTCCTCTCATCTCCTCCACTCCATCCCCTCCTCTCCTCCACTCCATCTTCCCTTCTCTCCTCCACCATACTACCCTCCTCCTCTCCGACGACCTCCTCCTCCTCCTCTCCGGCGAGCTCTTTCTCCTCTCCGGCGACCTCCTCCTCCTCTCCGGCGACCTCCTCCTCTCCGGGAACCTCCTCCTCCCTCCTCTCCTCCCCCCCCCCTCCCCTCACGGTTTCTCCTCCCTCCTCTCCGGTGAGCTCCTCCTCCCTCCTCTCCTCCCATTCCCTCATGGTTTCTCCTTCCTCCTTTCCGATGCTTCGGTGAACTCCTCTCCGGCGACCTCCTCCTCCTCTCCGGCGATGTAGGCGAGCGCCTCTCCGGTGACCTCCTCCTCCTCCTCCTCCTCTCCGGCGAACTCCTCTCCGGCAAAAGAACACGGCAAAAGAACGTACAAGATCCAAAAACAGGAACAAAATTTGAAATAATATCGTGCAAAAAAACAAGCAAAAAAACTAGCAAAAAATGGGCAAAAAAATCACGATCCAGATCCAAATTCAAAATTCAAAAATAGCAATGGCGCACGGTGGGGGTTAGACGGTGCGCCACTACTATTTTCCCGCCTTCAAAATTCAAAAATACTAATGGCGCACCGTGGCCTATACTAATGGCGCGCCAGTGGCCTATACTAATGGCGCACCATGGCCTATACTAATGGCGCACCAGTGGTGCGCCATTAGTAAAAATTACTAATGGCGTGCTAGTAATGGCGCACCAGTGATGCGCCATTAGTAGGCAAAACTGGTGCGCCATTAGTAGGCCTTTTCCTAGTAGTGAAACATGCACCCAGTGAGACACAAGTGTTTTTGCAATCCATTTAGGTGCACTGTCACGTGTGCATGTAGTTCAAATTTGATTTTTGCACATTATACCCAGAGAAAATCAATCAATCAATGTACTAAAACATCTTAATGATCTCTGTGATTTTTTTGAAATTAAAATGTCCCTCCTTCGGTAACATGTATGTTCACCACGGGATAATTAATTTAACATGCATCGTAGTTGTGGTGGATTCGCGGTGTGTGTGTGTGTGTGGGTGTGTGCGTCTGGGGGTGGCGGGTGGCTCATAGTACACTACGAGTTGTGAGCCACCGTGTGGGTTGGCCGTTTTGTTAGGCAGGCTAGTGCCACATCAGAGTCGTGAAATTGTTATTTAAAACATTACACAACCCTTTCATACATAAATGTTTTGGCCACATGCAGTCGATGGTTGTCCTACACGACACTCGATACTCGCGTGTGACGCTTTCTGTGGGCCCGCGAGGTCGTCGTCCATCACTTTGACGAACATCCGGTAGTGATGTTAATTTGACCAGCAAGGTATAATCTTTTTTGTTTGTGTTATGGTGGTATATAGTACGCGTCGAAGAGGTGGGAGGGGACTAGCATATATACTATACGTATGCGTCCGTGAACAAGTACACCTCACTCAGTGTCGGGACTTTTTGGTTACCGAGGCACCTGCCACATCAAAATTGTGAAATTGGTTATTCAAACATCACACAACACCTTTTTGGGCCACATGCATATATATCCTAGCTAGGAGACTCATGTGTGACGCTTCCATCTATGGGCGCACGAGGCCATCATCGATGCATGCATGCATGCATCACTTTGACCTACATCGGGAGAGGTTAATTAATTTCACCATCGATGAGGATTCTTTTGGGTTGTACATATATTACGGCAGGAGCATATAGTATGCGGTGAAGAGGGGGGAAGGGGACCATCATATGTAGTACACTTGATATGAACCTCGCTCTGTGTGGGTGCATGGTTTATGGTTTTTGAGGCATGTGGAACATCAAAGTTGTGCATTTTCGGTATTCAACATATATATGTTTGCCCTTAGTGGGCCTTAGTGGAAGAGAGGAGAGGTGGCCAGAGATGGGCCGCGCGCCTCTCCCCCCCTTGGTCCGAATAGGACAAGGAGAGGGGGCCGCCCCCCTTCCTCCTCTCTCTCCTCTTTCCCCCCTCCACGAATCCTATTCCAACTAGGAAAGGGGGGAGTCCTACTCCCGGAGGGAGTAGGACTCCTCCTGGCGCGCCTCCTCTTGGCCGCCCCCCCCCCTTTGAGCCTTTATATACGGAGGTAGGGGCACCCCCTAGAGACACAAATTGATCCACGTGATCATATTCTTAGCCGTGTGCGGTGCCCCCTTCCACCATAGTCCTCGATAATATTGTAGCAGTGCTTAGGCAAAGCCCTGCGACACTAGTACATCAAGATCGTCACCACGCCGTCGTGCTGACAGAACTCTTCCCCGACGCTTTGCTGGATCGAAGTCCGGGGATCGTCATCGAGCTGAACATGTGCTAGAACACGGAGGTGCCGTAGTTTCGGTGCTTGATCGGTCGGGCCGTGAAGACGTACGACTACATCAACTTAACGCTTCCGTTGTTGATCTACAAGGGTACGTAGATCACACTTTCCCCCTCGTTGCTATGCATCACCATGATCTTGCGTGTGCATAGGAATTTTTTTGAAATTACTACGTTCCCCGACAGTGGTATCAAAGCCTAGGTTTTATGTGTTGATGTTATATGCACGAGTAGAACACAAGTGAGTTGTGGGCGATATAAGTCATACTGCTTACCAGCATGTCATAGTTTGGTTCGGCGGTATTGTTGGACGAAGCAGCCCGGACCGACATTACGCGTACGCTTACGCGAGACCGGTTCTCCCGACGTGCTTTGCACATAGGTGGCTTGCGGGTGACAGTTTCTCCAACTTTAGTTGAACTGAGTGTGGCTACGCCCGGTCCTTGCGAAGGTTAAAACAGCACCAACTTGACAAACTATCATTGTGGTTTTGATGCGTAGGTAAGATTGGTTCTTGCTTAAGCCCGTAGCAGCCACGTAAAAACTTGCAACAACAAAGTAGAGGACGTCTAACTTGTTTTTGCAGGGCATGTTGTGATTTGATATGGTCAAGACATGGTGCTAAATTTTATTGTATGAGATGATCATGTTTTGTAACCAAGTTATCAACAACTGGCAGGAGCCAAATGCTTGTCGCTTTATTGTATGCAATGCAATCGCGCTGTAATGCTTTACTTTATCACTAAGCGGTAGCGATAGTCGTGGAAGCATAAGATTGGCGAGACGACAACGATACTATGATGGAGATCAAGGTGTCACGCCGGTGACGATGGCGATCAGGATGGTGCTTCGGAGATGGAGATCACAAGCACAAGATGATGATGGCCATATCATATCACTTATATTGATTGCATGTGATGTTTATCTTTTATGCATCTTATCTTGCTTTGATTGACGGTAGAATAATAATATGATCTCTCACCAATTATCAAGAAGTGTTCTCCCTGAGCATGCACCATTGCGAAAGTTCTTCGTGCTGAGAGACCACGTGATGATCGGGTGTGATAGGCTCTATGTTCAAATACAATGGGTGCAAAACAGTTGCACACGCGGAATACTCAGGTTATACTTGACGAGCCAAGCATATATAGATATGGCCTCGGAACACGGAGACCGAAAGGTCGAGCGTGAATCATATAGTAGATATGATCAACATAGTGATGTTCACCAATGAAACTACTCCGTCTCACGTGATGATCGGACATGGTTTAGTTGATTTGGATCACATGATCACTTAGAGGATTAGAGGGATGTCTATCTAAGTGGGAGTTCTTAAGTAATATGATTAATTGAACTTTAATTTATCATGAACTTAGTCCTAGTAGTATTTTGCAAATCATGTTGTAGATCAATAGCTCGTGTTGTTGCTTCCCTGTGTTTATTTTGATATGTTCCTAGAGAAAATTGTGTTGAAAAATGTTAGTAGCAATGATGCGGATTGGATCCGTGAGCTGAGGTTTATCCTCATTGCTGCATAGAAGAATTATGTCCTTGATGCACCGCTAGGTGACAGACCTATTGCAGGAGCAGATGCAGACGTTATGAACGTTTGGCTAACTAAATATGATGACTACTCGATAGTTTAGTGCACCATGCTTAACGGCTTAGAATCGGGACTTCAAAGACGTTTTGAACGTCATGGACCATATGAGATGTTCCAGAAGTTGAAGTTAATATTTCAAGCAAATACCCGAGTTGAGAGATATGAACTCTCCAACAAGTTCTATAGCTAAAAGATGGATGAGAATCGCTCAACTAGTGAGCATGTGCTCAGATTGTCTGGGTACTACAATCGCTTGAATCAAGTGGGAGTTAATCTTCCAGATAAGATAGTGATTGACGGAATTCTCTAGTCACCATCACCAAGTTAGTAGAACTTCGTGATGAACTATAATATGCAAGGGATAACAGAAATGATTCCCAAGCTTTTCGTGATGCTGAAATCGACAAAGGTAGAAATCAAGAAAAACATCAAGTGTTGATGGTTGACGAAACCACTAGTTTCAAGAAAAAAGGCAAAGGGAAGAAGGGAACTTCAAGAAGAATGGCAAGCAAGTTGCTGCTCAAATGAAGAAGCCCAAGTCTGGTCCTGAGCCTGAGACTAAGTGCTTCTACTGCAAAGGAACTGGTCACTGGAAGCGGAACTACCCCAAGTATTTGGCTGATAAGAAGGATGGCAAAGTGAACATAGGTATATTTGATATACATGTTATT
This sequence comes from Triticum monococcum, assembly GCA_034509565.1. Lineage (NCBI taxonomy): Eukaryota > Viridiplantae > Streptophyta > Magnoliopsida > Poales > Poaceae > Triticum > Triticum monococcum. The sequence goes on from CM067847.1 coordinate 346,963,276, forward strand.
GATGTGTACTTTACTAGTGTTTATAGCAACCCCTCAGTATTTGATACTAGTTCAGGTGCTAAGGGTAGTAACTCGAAACGGGAGTTGCAGAATGAATAGAGACTAGTTAAGGGTGAAGTGACGATGTGTGTTGGAAGTGGTTCCAAGATTGATATGATCATCATCGCACACTCCCTATACTTTCGGGATTAGTATTGAACCTAAATAAGTGTTATTTGGTGTTTGCGTTGAGCATGAATATGATTTGATCATGTTTATTGCAATACGGTTATTCATTTAAGTAAGAGAATAAATTGCTGTTCTGTTTACATATATGGTTACACACCCAATGAAAATGGTTCATTGGATCTCGATCGCAGCGATACACATATTCATAATATTGAAACCAAAAGATGCAGAGTTGATAATGATAGTGCAACTTATTTGTGGCACTGCCGTTTAGGCCATATCGGTGTAAAGCGCATGAAGAAACTCCATACTGATGGACTTTTGGAACCACTTGATTATGAATCACTTGGTACTTGCGAACCGTGCCTTATGGGCAAGATGACTAAAACGCCGTTCTCCGGTACTATGGAGAGAGCACTAGATTTGTTGGAAATCATACATACAGATGTATGTGGTCCGATGAATATTGAGGCTCGTGGCGGATATCGTTATTTTCTTACCTTCACAGATGACTTAAGCAGATATGGGTATATCTACTTAATGAAACACAAGTCTGAAATATTTTAAAAGTTCAAAGAATTTCAGAGTGAAGTTGAAAATCATTGTAACAAGAAAATAAAGTTTCTATGATCTGATCATGGAGGAGAATATTTGAGTTACGAGTTTGGTGTACATTTGAAAAAATGCGCAATAGTTTCGCAACTCACGCCACCCGGAACACCACAGCGTAATGGTGTGTCCGAACGTTGTAATCGTACTTTACTAGATATGGTACGATCTATGATGTCTCTTACTGATTTACCGCTATCGTTTTGGGGTTATGCTTTAGAGACGGCCGCATTCACGTTAAATAGGGCACCATCAAAATCCGGTGAGATGACGCCTTATGAACTATGGTTTGGCAAGAAACCAAAGCTGTCATTTTTGAAAGTTTGGGGCTGCGATGCTTATCTGAAAAAGCTTCAACCTGATAAGTTCGAACCCAAATCGGAGAAATGTGTCTTCATAGGATATCCAAAGGAGACTATTGGATACACCTTCTATCATAGATCCGAAGGCAAGACTTTTGTTGCTAAGTTCGGAAACTTTCTGGAGAAGGAGTTTCTCTCGAAAGAAGTGACTGGGAGGAAAGTAGAACTTGACGAGGTAACTCTACCTGCTCCCTTGTTTTATACAGACTTGCGGTGAAGCCTGTATTTACAAGAAAGTGAGTGGGAGCACTACAACATTTCTGATAAGTATATGTGTATGACATATTGTTGATCGGAAATAATGTAGAATTATTCTGCAAAGCATAAAGGAGTGTTTGAAAGGATTTTTTCAAGAAAACCTCGGTGAAGCTGCTTACATATAGAGCATCAAGATCTATATAGATAGATCGAGACACTTGATAAGTTTTTTTTCAATGAGTACATACCTTGACAAGATTTTGAAGTAGTTCAAAATGGAACAGTCAAAGAAAGAGTTCTTGCTTGTGTTACAAGGTGTGAAGTTGAGTAAGACTCAAAACCCGACCACGGCAGAAGATAGAAAGAGAATGAAAGTCATTCCCTATGCCTTGGCCATAGGTTCTATAAAGTATGCCATGCTGTGTACCAGATCTATTGTATACCCTACACTGATTTTGGCAGGGGAATACAATAGTGATCTAGGAGTAGATCACTGGACAGCGGTCAAAATTATCCTTAGTGGAATAAGGATATGTTTCTCGATTATGGAGGTGACAAAAGGTTCATCGTAAAAGGTTACGTCGATGCAAGTTTTGACACTAATCTAGATGACTCTAAGTCTCAATCTAGATACATATTGAAAGTGGGAGCAATTAGCTAGAGTAGCTTCGTGTAGAGCATTGTAGACAAAGAACTTGCAAAATACTTACGGATCTGAATGTGACAGACCCGTTGACTAAAATTATCTCACAAGCAAAACATGATCACACCTTAGTACTCTTTGGGTGTTAATCACATAGATATGTGAACTAGATTACTGACTCTAGTAAACCCTTTGAGTGTTGGTCACATGACGATGTGAACTATGGGTGTTAATCACATGGTGATGTGAACTATTGCTGTTAAATCACATGGCGATGTGAACTATATTATTGACTCTAGTGCAAGTGGGAGACTGAAGGAAATATGCCCTAGAGGCAATAATAAAGTTATTATTTATTTCCTTATTTCATGATAAATGTTTATTATTCATGCTAGAATTGTATTAACCGGAAACATAATACATGTGTGAATACATAGACAAACAGAGTGTCACTAGTATGCCTCTACTTGACTAGCTGATTAATCAAAGATGGTTATGTTTCCTAACCATAGACAAAGAGTTGTTATTTGATTAATGGGATCACATCATTAGATGAATGATCTGATTGACATGACCCATTTCATTAGCTTAGCACCCGATCGTTTAGTATGATGCTATTGCTTTCTTCATGACTTATACATGTTCCTATGACTATGAGATTATGCAACTCCCGTGTGCTGGAGGAACACTTTGTGTGCTACCAAACGTCACAACGTAACTGGGTGATTATAAAGGTGCTCTACAGGTGTCTCCAAAGGTACATGTTGGGTTGGCGTATTTTGAGATTAGGATTTGTCACTTCGATCGTCGGAGAGGTATCTCTGGGCCCTCTTGGTAATGCCCATCACATAAGCCTTGCAAGCATTGCAACTAATGAGTTAGTTGCGGGATGATGTATTACGGAACGAGTAAAGAGACTTGCCGGTAACGAGATTGAACTAGGTATTGGATACCGACGATCGAATCTCGGGCAAGTAACATACCGATGACAAAGGTAACAACGTATGTTGTTATACGGTCTGACCGATAAAGTGAAGGAAATATGCCCTAGAGGCAATAATAAAGTTATTATTTATTTCCTTACATCATAATAAATTTTTATTATTCATGCTAGAATTGTATTAACCGGAAACATAATACATGTGTGAATACATAGACAAACAGAGTGTCACTAGTATGCCTCTACTTCACTAGCTCGTTAATCAAAGATGGTTATGTTTCCTAACCATGAACAAAGAGTTGTTATTTGATTAACGAGATCACATCATTAGTTGAATGATCCGATTGACATGACCCATTCCATTAGCTTAGCACCCGATCATTTAGTATGTTGCTATTGCTTTCTTCATGACTTATACATGTTCCTATGACTATGAGATTATGCAACTCCCGTTTGCCGGAGGAACACTTTGTGTGCTACCAAACGTCGCAACGTAAATGGGTGATTATAAAGGTGCTCTACAGGTGTCTCCAAAGGTAGATGTTGGGTTGGCGTATTTCGAGATTAGGATTTGTCACTCCGATTGTCAGAGAGGTATCGTTGGGCCCTCTCGGTAATGCACATCACATAAGCCTTGCAAGAATTACAACTAATAAGTTAGTTGTGAGATGATGTATTATGGAACGAGTAAAGACACTTGCCGGTAACGAGATTGAACTAGGTATTGGATACCGACGATCGAATCTCGGGCAAGTAACATACCGAAGGCAAAGGGAACAATGTATGTTGTTATGCGGTCTGACCGATAAAGATCTTCGTAGAATATGTAGGAGCCAATCTGGGCATCCAGGTCCCGCTATTGGTTATTGACCGGAGACGTGTCTCGGTCATGTCTACATTGTTCTCGAATCGTAGGGTCCGCACGCTTAACGTTACGATGACAGTTATTATGGGTTTATACATTCTGATGTACCAAAGTTAGTTCGGAGTCCCGGATGTGATCACGGACATGACGAAGAGTCTCGAAATGGTCGAGACATAAAGATTGATATATTGGATGACTATATTCGGACACCGGAAGCGTTCCGGTGAAGTTTCGGATAAAACTGGAGCACCGGGGGGTTACCGGTACCCCCCGGGGGGTTAATGGGCCTCATGGGCCTAAAGTAGAGAAGAGGGAGGGGCTGCCAGGGCAGGCCGCGCGCCCCCTCTCCCCCTAGTCCGAATTGGACAAGGAGGGAGGGGCGGCGCCCCCCTCTTTCCTTCTCTTCTCCCACCTCTCCTAATTGGACAAGGAATAGGGAGGGGAGTCCTACTCCCGGTAGGAGTAGGACTCCTCCTGCGCGCCTCCATAGGGCCGGCCGCACCCCCCCCCCCTTGGATCCCTTATATACGGAGGCAAGGGGGCACCCTAGGACACACAAGTTGATCCTTGTGATCGTTCCTTAGCCGTGTGCGGTGCCCCCTTCCACCATATTCCACCTCGGTCATATCGCTGTAGTGCTTAGGCGAAGCCCTGCATCGGTAGAACATCATCATCATCACCACGCCGTTGTGCTGACGGAACTCATCCCCGAAGCTTTGCTGGATCGGAGCCCGGGGAGCGTCATCGAGCTGTACGTGTGCTAAGAACTCGGAGGTGCCGGAGTAACGGTGCTTGGATCGGTCGGATCGGGAAGACGTACGACTACTTCCTCTATGTTGCGTCAACGCTTTCGCTTCGGTCTACGAGGGTACATAGACAACACTCTCCCCTCTCATTGCTATGTATCACCATGATCTTGCATGTGCGTAGGAAAATTTTGAAATTACTACGTTCCCCAACAGTGGCATCCGAGCCTAGGTTTTATGGTTTGATGTTATATGCACGAGTAGAACACAAGTGAGTTGTGGGCGATATAAGTCATACTGCCTACCAGCATGTCATACCTTGGTTCGGCGGTATTGTTGGATGAAGCGGCCCGGACCGACATTACGCGTATGCTTACGCGAGACCGGTTCTCCCGATGTGCTTTGCACAAAGGTGGCTTGCGGGTGACTGTTTCTCCAACTTTAGTTGAACCAAGTGTGGCTACGCCCAGTCCTTGCGAAGGTTAAAATGGCATCAACTTGACAAACTATCGTTGTGGTTTTGATGCGTAGGTAAGATTGGTTCTTGCTTAAGCCCGTAGCAGCCACGTACAACATGCAACAACAAAGTAGAGGACGTCTAACTTGTTTTTGCAGGGCATGTTGTGATGTGATATGGTCAAGACATGATGCTAAATTTTATTGTATGAGCATGTTTTGTAACCAAGTTATCGGCAACTGGCAGGAGCCATATGGTTGTCGCTTTATTGTATGCAATGCAATCGCACTGTAATGCTTTACTTTATCACTAAGCGGTAGCGATAGTCGTGGAAGCATAAGATTGGCGATACGACAACGATGCTACGATGGAGATCAAGGTGTCGCGTCGGTGAAGATGGTGATCATGACGGTGCTTCGGAGATGAAGATCACAAGCACAAGATGATGATGGCCATATCATATCACTTATATTGATTGCATGTGATGTTTATCTTTTATGCATCTTATCTTGCTTTGATTGATGGTAGCATTATAAGATGATCTCTCACTAAATTATCAAGATAAAAGTGTTCTCCCTGAGTATGCACCGTTTCCAAAGTTTGTCGTGCCCAGACACCACGTGATGATCGGGTGTGATAAGCTCTATGTCCATCTACAACGGTTGCAAGCCAGTTTTGCACACGCAGAATACTCAGGTTAAACTTGACGAGCCTAGCATATGCAGATATGGCCTCAGAACACTGAGATCGAAAGATCGAGCGTGAATCATATAGTAGATATGATCGACATAACGATGTTTACCATTGAAAACTACTCCATTTCACGTGATGATCGGTTATGGTTTAGTTGATTTGGATCACGCGATCACTTAGAGGATTAGAGGGATGTCTATCTAAGTGGGAGTTCTTAAGTAATTTGATTAATTGAACTTAAATTTATCATGAACTTAGTACCTGATAGTATCTTGCTTATGTATGTTTGATTGTAGATTGATGGCCCGTGCTGTTATTCCGTTGAATTTTAATGCGTTCCTTGAGAAAGCAAAGTTGAAAGATGATGGTAGCAATTACACGGACTGGGTCCGTAACTTGAGGATTATCCTCATTGCTGCACAGAAGAATTACGTCCTGGGAGCACCGCTGGGTGCCAGGCCTGCTGCTGGAGCAACACCAGATGTTATGAACGTCTGGCAGAGCAAAGCTGATGACTACTCGATAGTTCAGTGTGCCATGCTTTACGGCTTAGAATCGGGACTTCAATGACGTTTTGAACGTCATGGAGCATATGAGATGTTCCAGGAGTTGAAGTTAATATTTCAAGCAAATGCCCGGATTGAGAGATATGAAGTCTCCAATAAGTTCTATAGCTACAAGATGGAGGAGAACAGTTCTGTCAGTGAGCATATACTCAAAATGTCTGGGTATAATAATCACTTGATTCAGATGGGAGTTAATCTTCCAGATGATTGCATCATTGACAGAATTCTCCAATCACTGCCACCAAGCTACAAGAGCTTAGTGATGAACTATAATATGCAAGGGATGAATAAGACTATTCCCGAGCTCTTCGCAATGCTGAAAGCTGCGGAGGTAGAAATCAAAAAGGAGCATCAAGTGTTGTTGGTCAACAAGACCACTAGTTTCAAGAAAAAAGGGCAAAGGGAAGAAGAAGGGGAACTTCAAGAAGAACAGCAAGGAAGTTGTTGCTCAAGAGAAGAAACCCAAGTCTGGACCTAAGCTTGAAACTGAGTGCTTCTCCTGCAAGCAGACTGGTCACTGGAAGCGGAACTGCCCCAAGTATTTGGCGGATAAGAAGGATGGCAAGGTGAACAAAGGTATATGTGATATACATGTTATTGATGTGTACCTTACTAGAGCTCACAGTAGCACCTGGGTATTTGATACTGGTTCTGTTGCTAATATTTGCAACTCAAAACAGGGACTACGGATTAAGCGAACACTGGCAAAGGATGAGGTGACGATGCGCGTGGGAAATGGTTCCAAAGTCGATGTGATCGCGGTCGGCACGCTACCTCTACATCTACCTTCGGGATTAGTATTAGACCTAAATAATTGTTATTTGGTGCCAGCGTTGAGCATGAACATTATATCTGGATCTTGTTTGATGCAAGACGGTTATTCATTTAAATCAGAGAATAATGGTTGTTCTATTTATATGAGTAATATCTTTTATGGTCATGCACCTTTGAAGAGTGGTCTATTTTTGATGAATCTCGATAGCAGTAACACACATATTCATAATGTTGAAGCCAAAAGATGCAGAGTTGATAATGATAGTGCAACTTATTTGTGGCACTGCCGTTTAGGTCATATCGGTATTAAACGCATGAAGAAACTCCATACTGATGGACTTTTGGAACCACTTGATTATGAATCACTTGGTACTTGCGAACCGTGCCTCATGGGCAAGATGACTAAAACACCGTTCTCCGGTACTATGGAGAGAGCAATAGATTTGTTGGAAATCATACATACCGATGTATGTGGTCCGATGAATATTGAGGCTCGTGGCGGATATCGTTATTTTCTCACCTTCACAGATGACTTAAGAAGATATGGGTATATCTACTTAATGAAACACAAGTCTGAAACATTTGAAAGGTTCAAAGAATTTCAGAGTGAAGTTGAAAATCATCGTAACAAGAAAATAAAGTTTCTACGATCTGATCTTGGTGGAGAATATTTGAGTTACGAGTTTGGTGTACATTTGAAACAATGCGGAATAGTTTCGCAACTCACGCCACCCGGAACACCACAGCGTAATGGTGTGTCCGAACATCGTAATCGTACTTTACTAGATATGGTGCGATCTATGATGTCTCTTACTGATTTACCGCTATCGTTTTGGGGTTATGCTTTAGAGACGGCCACATTCACGTTAAATAGGGCACCATCAAAATCCGTTGAGACGACGCCTTATGAACTATGGTTTGGCAAGAAACCAAAGTTGTCGTTTCTTAAAGTCTGGGGCTGCGATGATTATGTGAAAAAGCTTCAACCTGATAATCTCGAACCCAAATCGGAGAAATGTGTCTTCATAGGATACCCAAAGGAGACTGTTGGGTACACCTTCTATCACAGATCCAAAGGCAAGACATTCGTTGCTAAGAATGGATCCTTTCTAGAGAAGGAGTTTCTCTCGAAAGAAGTGAGTGGGAGGAAAGTAGAACTTGACGAGGTAACTGTACCTACTCCCTTATTGGAAAGTATTACATCACAGAAACCTGTTTCTGCGACACCTACACCAATTAGTAAGGAAGCTAATGATAATGATCATGAAACTTCAGGACAAGATACTACTGAACCTCGTAGATCAACCAGAGTGAGAACCGCGCCAGAGTGGTATGGTAATCCTATTCTGGAAATCATGCTACTAGATCATGATGAACCTATGAACTATGAAGAAGCGATGGTGAGCCCAGATTCTGCAAAATGGCTTGAAGCCATGAAATCTGAGATGGGATCCATGTATGAGAACAAAGTCTTCTAACTATGAAGAAGCGATGGTGAGCCCAGATTCTGCAAAATGGCTTGAAGCCATGAAATCTGAGATGGGATCCATGTATGAGAACAAAGTCTGGACTTTGGTTGACTTGCCCGATGGTGGGCAAGCAATTGAGAATAAATGGATCTTCAAGAAGAAGACTGACGCTGACGGTAATGTTACTGTCTACAAAGCTCGACTTGTCGCAAAAGGTTTTCGACAAGTTCAAGGGGTTGACTACGATGAGACATTCTCACCCGTAGCGATGCTTAAGTCCGTCCGAATCATGTTAGCAATTGCCGCATTTTATGATTATGAAATTTGGCAGATGGATGTCAAAACTGCATTCCTGAATGGATTTCTGGAAGAAGAGTTGTATATGATGCAACCGGAAGGTTTTGTCGATCCAAAGGGAGCTAACAAAGTGTGCAAGCTCCAGCGATCCATTTATGGACTGGTGCAAGCCTCTCGGAGTTGGAATAAACGCTTTGATAGTGTGATCAAAGCATTTGGTTTTGTACAGACTTTCGGAGAAGCCTATATTTACAAGAAAGTGAGTGGGAGCTCTGTAGCATTTCTGATATCATATGTGGATGACATATTACTGATTGGAAATGATATAGAATTTCTGGATAGCATAAAGGGATACTTGAATAAGAGTTTTTCAATGAAAGACCTCGGTGAAGCTGCTTACATATTAGGCATAAAGATCTATAGAGATAGATCAAGATGCTTATTTGGACTTTCACAAAGCACATACCTTGACAAGATTTTGAAGAAGTTCAAAATGGATCAAGCAAAGAAAGGGTTCTTGCCTGTGTTACAAGGTGTGAAGTTGAGTCAGACTCAATGCCCGACCACTGCAGAAGATAGAGAGAAAATGAAAGATGTTCCCTATGCTTCAGCCATAGGCTCTATCATGTATACAATGCTATGTACCAGACCTGATGTGTGCCTTGCTATAAGTCTAGCAGGGAGGTACCAAAGTAATCCAGGAGTGGATCACTGGACAGCGGTCAAGAACATCCTGAAGTACCTGAAAAGGACTAAGGATATGTTTCTCATATATGGAGGTGACAAAGAGCTCATCGTAAACGGTTATGTTGATGCAAGCTTTGGCACTGATCCGGACGATTCTAAATCGCAAACCGGATACATGTTTACATTAAACGGTGGAGCTGTCAGTTGGTGCAGTTCTAAACAAAGCATTGTGGCGGGATCTACATGTGAAGCGGAGTACATAGCTGCTTCGAAAGCAGCAAACGAAGGAGTCTGGATGAAGGAGTTCATATCCGATCTAGGTGTCAGACCTAGTGCATCGGGTCGAATGAAAATCTTTTGTGACAATACTGGTGCAATTGCCTTGGCAAAGGAATCCAGATTTCACAAGAGAACCAAGCACATCAAGAGATGCTTCAATTCCATCCGGGATCTAGTCCAGGTGGGAGACATAGAGATTTGCAAGATACATACGGATCTGAATGTTGCAGACCCATTGACTAAGCCTCTTCCACGAGCAAAACATGATCAGCACCAAGGCTCCATGGGTGTTAGAATCATTACAGTGTAATCTAGATAATTGACTCTAGTGCAAGTGGGAGACTGAAGGAAATAGGCCCTAGAGGCAATAATAAAGTTATTATTTATTTCCTTACATCATGATAAATGTTTATTATTCATGCTAGAATTGTATTAACCGGAAACATAATACATGTGTGAATACATAGACAAACAGAGTGTCACTAGTATGCCTCTACTTGACTAGCTTGTTAATCAAAGATGGTTATGTTTCCTAACCATGAACAAAGAGTTGTTATTTGATTAACGAGATCACATCATTAGTTGAATGATCTGATTGACATGACCCATTCCATTAGCTTAGCACCCGATCGTTTAGTATGTTGCTATTGCTTTCTTCATGACTTATACATGTTCCTATGACTATGAGATTATGCAACTCCCGTTTGCCGGAGGAACACTTTGTGTGCTACCAAACGTCACAACGTAAATGGGTGATTATAAAGGTGCTCTACAGGTGTCTCCAAAGGTAGATGTTGGGTTGGCGTATTTCGAGATTAGGATTTGTCACTCCGATTGTCGGAGAGGTATCTCTGGGCCCTCTCGGTAATGCACATCACATAAGCCTTGCAAGCATTACAACTAATAAGTTAGTTGTGAGATGATGTATTACGGAACGAGTAAAGAGACTTGCCGGTAACGAGATTGAACTAGGTATTGGATACCGACGATCGAATCTCGGGCAAGTAACATACCGATGACAAAGGGAACAACGTATGTTGTTATGCGGTCTGACCGATAAAGATCTTCATAGAATATGTAGGAGCCAATATGGGCATCCAGGTCCCGCTATTGGTTATTGACCAGAGACGTGTCTCGGTGATGTCTACATTGTTCTCGAACCGTAGGGTCCGCACGCTTAACGTTACGATGACAGTTATTATGGGTTTATACATTTTGATGTACCGAAGTTAGTTCGGAGTCCCGGATGTGATCACGGGCATGACGAGGAGTCTCGAAATGGTCGAGACATAAAGATTGATATATTGGATGACTATATTCGGACACCGGAAGCGTTCCGGTGAAGTTTCGGATAAAACCGGAGCACCAGGGGGTTACCGGAACCCCCCGGGGGGTTAATGGGCCTCATGGGCCTAAAGTGGAGAAGAGGAAGGGGCTGCCAGGGCAGGCCACGCGCCCCCTCTCCCCCTAGTCCGAATTGGACAAGGAGGGAGGGGCGGCGCCCCCCTCTTTCCTTCTCTTCTCCCACCTCTCCTAATTGGACAAGGAATAGGGAGGGGAGTCCTACTCCCGGTAGGAGTAGGACTCCTCCTGCGCGCCTCCATAGGGACGGCCGCACCCCCCCTTGGATCCTTTATATACGGAGGCAAGGGGGCACCCTAGGACACACAAGTTGATCCTCGTGATCGTTCCTTAGCCGTGTGCGGTGCCCCCTTCCACCATATTCCACCTCGGTCATATCGTTGTAGTGCTTAGGCGAAGCCCTGCGTCGGTAGAACATCATCATCGTCACCACGCCGTTGTGCTGACGGAACTCATCCCCGAAGCTTTGCTGGATCGGAGCCCGGGGAGCGTCATCGAGCTGTACGTGTGCTAAGAACTCGGAGGTGCCAGAGTAACGGTGCTTGGATCGGTCGGATCGGGAAGACGTACGACTACTTCCTCTATGTTGCGTCAACGCTTCCGCTTCAGTCTACGAGGGTACGTAGACAACACTCTACCCTCTCGTTGCTATGCATCACCATGATCTTGCATGTGCGTAGGAAAAATTTGAAATTACTTCGTTCCCCAACATAAAGATCTTCGTAGAATATGTAGGAGCCAATATGAGCATCCAGGTTCAGCTATTGGTTATTGACCGGAGACGAGTCTCGGTCATGTCTACATTGTTCTCGAACCCATAGGGTCCGCACGCTTAAGGTTTCGATGACAGTTATATTATGAGTTTATGAGTTTTGATGTACCGAAGGAGTTCGGAGTCCCGTATGTGATCACGGACATGATGAGGAGTCTTGAAATGGTCGAGACATAAAGATTGATATATTGGAAGCCTATGTTTGGATATCGGAAGTGTTCCGGGTGAAATCGGGATTTTACCGGAGTACCGGGAGGTTACCGGAACCCCCCGGGAGGTATATGGGCCTTAGTGGGCCTTAGTGGAAGAGAGGAGAGGTGGACAGAGATGGGCCACGCGCCTCTCCCCCCTTGGTCCGAATAGGACAAGGAGAGGGGGCCGGCCCCCCTTCCTCTTCTCTCTCCTCTTTCCCCCCTCCACGAATCCTATTCCAACTAGGAAAGGGGGGAGTCCTACTCCCGAAGGGAGTAGGACTCCTCCTGGCGCGCCTCCTCTTGGCCGGCCGCCCCCCCCCTTTGAGCCTTTGTATACGGAGGCAGGGGCACCCCCTAGAGACACAAGTTGATCCACGTGATCATATTCTTAGCCGTGTGCGGTGCCCCCTTCCACCATAGTCCTCGATAATATTGTAGCAGTGCTTAGGCGAAGCCCTGCGACACTAGTACATCAAGATCGTCACCACGCCGTCATGCTGACGGAACTCTTCCCCGACGCTTTGCTGGATTGAAGTCCGGGGATCGTCATCAAGCTGAACGTGTGCTAGAACTCGGAGGTGCCGTAGTTTCGGTGCTTGATCAATCGGGCCGTGAAGACGTACGACTACATCATCTTAACGCTTCCGTTGTTGATCTACAAGGGTACGTAGATCACACTCTCCCCCTAAGTGCTATGCATCACCATGATCTTGCGTGTGGGGAGGAATTTTTTTGAAATTACTACGTTCCCCAACATATACATATAGTAAAACAAATTTGGCATCAAATCACTGATTACATGTCGTGAAGTAGGATTAGGAATTTATGGCTATTTATTTATACATATTTATAGATTATGGTTTGATTTTTGAGCGCAGTCGTCTATGTACAGACCAATCTTGAAGAAAATAATGGCACAAACATATGTAGCTCATTCAAAATCAATTGTCAAGTCCTGGCTAGGAATTATTAGCACAAACACTAACCCTAGTCGGATTACTAGCAGAAATCATTTGCACAGATGAAACAACTAATCACTTATCACCTGTACCATTCAAACAATCAATACACTACACGGATCTAATGGAACTTACTTATATTTCATGGATTGGGAGAACATAACCACAAGATTTCTATTCCAAAAAGGGGGAGGCAGGAGTAACCAGAGAAACCCTATGATCTATTTGACACATAAATGGGTATAGATGACTAACCAGTTGTCCATTGTCATCGGAGTTGTCGCCGGAGTGGTCGTCGGAGTCGTCGCTGGAGTGTTCGTCGGAGTCGGTGTGGAACTCCACCTCCGCTGTGGAAGCTCGATGCCGTCGACGACGTCAGGGTGCAGCGATAACTCGCCGGCGGTGACGGCAACCTCTGTATCCATCTCCACGCTGTGCTCCGGTGCTTTAGCAGCCCTGGCTTCGCCACTCCCTCCGATGGGGCGCTTTGGTGGCATCCTCATACACTGACAGCTTTGAGGACTGAGAGTGGCGTCGAGGTTGCAAGCGGAGAGAGAGGATTATGTGTGTGTAGCGAGGATGGGGGGTGCGGCCGCTGGGGCGCACCATTAATATGGAGTAGTGGGAGTTGTGAGAGAGAGGCGGGCGGTCAAACCGATGGCTCGCCTCCCGTTGAGCCTGCGCACCGGACTGCTGGCATGCCTACCAAAGTTTCACACAGCTACTCACACGCCTCCCTTTAACACTGCGCAGCGAGCATGCCTTCGTCAATTCACACACCTGCACACACGCCTCCCCGTCTGCCTGCGCGGCGGACTGCTCGCATGCGTCCCATCAACTCACACCTGCTCGCACGCCACACGGGTCGCGCGGCTGCATGTATATTGTTTTTCTATTTGGATTATTAATGCTGCCGCTTTATTGCTTAACTGAAGCATGGGACGTATCCATTGTTGGTCTAACGCTTGCGGTTCGAATAAATAATCCGTTTGGGATATTGGTTCCCAATTATTAATAATCTCCTGTCTGTAATTAGATAAAGATTACATCAAAATTAGTCTCAAATTTGATGAATAAAAAGTACAATGCCACTTTGTATTGGTGTCCATATGACAACATGGTAATTTTCATGAACTTCAAATAAGTTTTGGATGTACTAGAATTTAAAAATCAAGATTCTCAATGTTTGAAATTTGTTGCACGGGGAGTAAACATGCACCCAGTGAGACACAAGTGTTTTTGCAATCCATTTAGGTGCACTGTCACGTGTGCATGTAGCTCAAATTTGATTTTTGCACATTATACCCAGAGAAAATCAATCAATCCATGTACTAAAACATCTTAATGATCTCTGTGATTTTTTTGAAATTAAAACGTCCCTCCTTCGGTAACATGTATGTTCACCACGGGATAATTAATTTAACATGCATCGTAGTTGTGGTGGATTCGCGGTGTGTGTGTGGGTGTGTGCGTCTGGGGATGGCGGGTGGCTCGCAGTACACTACGAGTTGTGAGCCACCGTGTGGGTTGGCCGTTTTGTTAGGCAGGCTGGTGCCACATCAGAGTCGTGAAATTGTTATTTAAAACATTACACAACCCTTTCATACATAAATGTTTTGGCCACATGCAGTCGATGGTTGTCCTACACGACACTCGATACTCACGTGTGACGCTTTCTGTGGGCCCGCGAGGTCGTCGTCCATCACTTTAACGAACATCCGGTAGTGATGTTAATTTGACCAGCAAGGTATAATCTTTTTTGTTTGTGTTATGGTGGTATATAGTACGCGTCGAAGAGGTGGGAGCGGACTAGCATATATACTATGCGTATGCGTCCGTGAACAAGTACACCTCACTCAGTGTCGGGACTTTTTGGTTACCGAGGCACCTGCCACATCAAAATTGTGAAATTGGTTATTCAAACATCACACAGCACCTTTTTGGGCCACATGCATATATATCCTAGCTAGGAGACTCATGTGTGACACTTCCATCTATGGGCCCACGAGGCCATCGTCGATGCATGCATGCATGCATCACTTTGACCTACATCGGGAGAGGTTAATTAATTTCACCATCGATGAGGATTCTTTTGGGTTGTACATATATTACGGCAGGAGCATATAGTATGCGGTGAAGAGGGGGGAAGGGGACCATCATATGTAGTACACTTGATATGAACCTCGCTCTGTGTGGGTGCATGGTTTATGGTTTTTGAGGCATGTGGCACATCAAAGTTGTGCATTTTCGGTATTCAACATATATATGTTTGGCACACATGCAAAGCGGTGGTGGTTGTCCTCTCGCACCCATTTAAGCGGTTATCAGTGATATCGATGCTTTCCATCTATGGGCCCGCTTCGTCCATCACTTATTTTTGCCTGACAACAAGAGAGGTTAATTTGACTTAGGAGGGGATTATTATGTTTGCTCTGGGATGACATGCATGATACACTTTGAGCACACACATATGCATGTGTATGCATGTATCCCTCCCATCGAGTCGAAGTGGCTAGTACAACGACACCATCATGAACCGATCTCGCTCTTTGTGGGGAGCTAGTGTACGATTTTTGACACACGCGCTAGATCAATGTTGTGTATTCAAACATGCATGCACGCGTCACCTCCATACATATGCATGCATGTAGTGGTTGCCTTCGAACGATACACTCCCTCGTGTGGTTATCGGCGACAAGCCTATATATTCGTGTGCCCGCGTGGACATCCATGATCACCTTGACCAACAACAAGGTAGGTTACCATGGCAGATTCTTCATTTGGTTAGTGTTATCGTAGTATAGGTCATGGTGAGATTCAGACCTAATTAAGTTTGAGCGCATATACTATGCACGTATGCATGCATATATGAATCCCCATCGTTGGCTTGAAGTGTGGTGTAACATACATATGCATCATCAACCTAACCCTCACTCAGTGTGGGTATTTCTAGTTCGAAATCATGGTGCCACATCAAAGTTGTTCATTGTTACTCAAAAACACACCTCTCCATACATATGTTTGGGCCACACGCATGCAGTGGTTGTCTTCGTGGACTAGCTACTTGTGTGATTATTGGCTAGCTAGGCCATCTCCAGGGTCGCATGGATGGCCATCACTTTGACCAACAACAAGAGAGTGGTTGTACGACCAAGGTGGATTATTCTTGGTCCGTTTTACGATCCCTCTTGGTGAGATATATGCCTCTCTGGCCCGCCGACTGAAGGTGTGTGTGTGGGGGGGGGGTTCTACATTGCACTTTGCTAGGTGAACCTCGGTTGGGGGGCCTGCATTCATAGCTTAATTAGGATTCCATTCGCGGCGACATGAGGGGTGGGGGTGGGGGCTGATAGCTACTTCACACTTTGCTAGGTGAACCTCGGTTGGGGGGGAGGGGCATGCTCATAGCTTAGGATTCCCTTCGTGCCGACACGAGGGGGGCTGCTAGCTACTTTGCACTTTGCTAGGCGAACCTCGGTTGGGGGGGGGCATGTGCATTCATAGCTTAGGATTCCCTTCATGCCAACACGGGGGAGGGGTGGCTGCTAGCTACTTCGCACTTTGCTAGGGTGAACCTCAGTTGGCGGGGAGGGCATGCATTCATAGCTTAGCTAGGATTCCCTTCGTGCCGACATGAGGGAGGGGGGCTGCTAGCTACTTCGCACTTTGCTAGGTGAACCTCGGTTGGGGGGCATGCTTTCATAGCTTAGGAATCCCTTCGTGCTAACACGAGGGAGGGGGCTGCTAGCTCTACTTCACACTTTGCTAGGTGAACCTCGGTTGGGGGCATGCATTCATAGCTTAGGATTCCCTTCGTGCCGACACGAGGGAGGGGCCTGCTAGCTACTTCGCACTTTGCTACGGTGAACCTCAGTTGGGGGGCATGCATTCATATATAGCTTAGGATTCCCTTCGTGCCGACACGAGGGAGGAGGGGGCTGCTAGCTACTTCTCACTTTGCTAGGTGAACCTCGGTTGAGGGGGAGGGGGCATGCATTCATATATACCTTAGGATTCCCTTCGTGCTAACACGAGGGAGGAGGGGGGCTGCTAGCTACTTCGCACTTTGCTAGGTGAATCTCGGTTGAGGGGGAGGGGCATGCATTCATAGCTTAGGATTCCCTTCGTGCCGACACGAGAGGGTGGGAGCAAGAAATACAGTGCGCTTTGCGAGAGAGGTGCCACATCGAAGTTGCATTTGGTATTTGAAAATCAAACCACCCTTTTGATACATAAATTTGATCCACATGCAAGTGTGTTCGTGTTCTGACCCTCTCACGCATCATTTTTCGCCAAATTTATGAACATTAGACAAGTCGGATGACGCAACAGACATGGTTCACTCAAACTAACCATGTGCCATGCCGGTGCACCTGTCACGCACACATCTGCACAGTACATTGGGCTCCACGAGGCTCCCCCTCTCAAAAATATCTGCCCGCTTCGAGGGTTTTTCTGTTTCATAACAAACCGTTGTTATCTTTGGACCGTGTGCGATGTTTCTTGTTCCCAATCCCGCCTACATCGAAAATATATGCCCGCCTCGAGGGTTTTTCTTTTTCACAACACACGGTTGTTATCTCTGGACCGTGTGCGATGCACCATCATCAAAATTTTCAATAGCCCGGCATTTCACTCCCGCGTTTGACTCCCACGTAGTAAAAATTTCAGTACCCGCGTCATTTCCTCAAACACCCCGCGCCCCCTCCACACACACACACACACCAAAACCTCCTCGGGCATGCGTGCGTGCACACACACACCCTCCCTCACTCGAAACCCTAGCAAAGTCCCCGCCGCCGCCACCGTCATTGCTGCTGCCACCGCCGCAAGGCCTCCATTGTCAACATCTGCCGGTTTACCCGTGCAGCTTACCCACCGATCTCTATACCCAAGTCGCCCTGAGTTTCTTAGATGACGCCTGCCAAATGCTCCATATCCCACAGATCCCTATCCCCATCCCCCACTCATAGAGTGTTTCAGCCTAAGCCCGGCTACACTCCCCGTGGAGCTCGAGGAGCGACTGGCCCAAAAGAGGTGTATAGCGGTCTCTTTGCCCGACGTCGCTGAGGAAGCTGACGACCATTACCGGTGGCGGGCACTCAAGCAGCGGGCTAGAGTATGCGGACATGTCTCGTCCGCCGGCTACGACATCGAGGTCATCGACAGTGACGCCCTGAGGAGGGTTGTGTCACAGGTTAAGTGGCCCACCCCAACCCCTCGGGTTCAACCGCCGTCCATCTCATCCATGGCCCCGCCGCTGATCTCCTCTGGCTCGCTGTCAACAATTGGCCATTCTACATCGCCATCGAGCCCCTTTTGTCATTTCTGAAGGACACGTTTTGCGACATGATGTCTACTACACAACCTTCTTCTTGTAGACGTTGTTGGGCCTCCAAGTGCAGAGGTTTGTAGGACAGTAGAAAATTTCCCTCAAGTGGATGACCTAAGGTTTATCAATCCGTGGGAGGCGTAGGATGAAGATGGTCTCTCTCAAGCAACCCTGCAACCAAAGACCAAAGAGTCTCTTGTGTCCCCAACACACCAATACAATGGTAAATTGTATAGGTGCACTAGTTAGGCTTAGAGATGGTGATACAAGTGCAATATGGATAGTAGATAATGGTTTTTGTAATCTGAAAATATAAAACAGTAAGGTAACTAATGATAAAAGTGAGCACAAACGGTATTGCAATGCATTGAAACAAGGCCTAGGGTTCATACTTTCACTAGTGCAAGTTCTCTCAACAATAATAACATAATCGGATCATATAACTATCCCTCAACATGCAACAAAGAGTCACTCCAAAGTCACTAATAGCGGAGAACAAACGAAGAGATTATGGTAGGGTACAAAACCACCTCAAAGTTATCCTTTCTGATCGATCTATTCAAGAGTCCATAGTAAAATAACATGAAGTTATTCTTCCCGTTCGATCTATCATAGAGTTCCTACTAGAATAACACCTTAAGATACAAATCAACCAAAACCATAATGTCACCTAGATACTCCAATGTCAACTCAAGTATCTGTGGGTATGATTATAAGATATGCATCACACAATCTCGGATTCATCTATTCAACCAACACAAAGAACTTCAAAGAGTGCCCCAAAGTTTCTACCGAAGTGTCAAGACGAAAACGTGTGCCAACCCCTATGCATAAGTTCATGAGGTCACGGAACTCGCAAGTTGATCACCAAAACATACATCAAGTGGATCACATGATATCCCATTGTCACCATAGATAAGCACTTGCAAGACATACATCAAGTGTTCTCAAATCCTTAAAGACTCAATCCGATAAGATAACTTCAAAGGGAAAACTCAATTCATCACAAGAGAGTAGAGGGGGAGAAACATCATAAGATCCAACTATAATAGCAAAGCTCATGATACATCAAGATCATGCCAACTCAAGAACATGAGAGAGAGAGAGATCAAACACATAGCTACTGGTACATACCCTCAGCCCCGAGGGAGAACTACTCCCTCCTCGTCATGGAGGACACCGGGATGATGAAGATGGCCACCGGAGAGGGATTCCCCCCTCTGGCAGGGTGCCAGAACGGGTCTAGATTGGTTTTCGATGGCTACGGAGGCTTCTGGCAGCAGAACTCCCAATCTATTCTACTCCGCGATGTTTCTAGGGTATATGGATATATATATATATATAGGCGAAAGAAGTCGGTCAGGGGAGCCACGAGGGGCCCACGAGGTACGGGGGCGCGCCCAGGGGGTAGGGCGCGCCCCACCCTAGTGGTGGCCTCGGGACTCTTCTGGCCCAGCTCTGGTACTCCGTGGGCTTCTCTTGGTCCAAAAATGATCTCCGTGAAGTTTCAGGTCAATTGGACTTTGTTTGGTTTTCCTTTTCTGCGATACTTTAAAACAAGGAAAAAAACAGAAACTGGCACTGGGCTCTAGGTTAATATGTTAGTCCCAAAAATCATATAAAATAGCATATAAATGCATATAAAACATCCAAGGTTGATAATACAATAGCATGGAACAATAAAAAAATTATAGATGCGTTGGAGACGTATCAAGCATCCCCAAGCTTAATTCTTGCTCGTCCTCGAGTAGGTAAATGATAAAAACACGATTTTTGATGTGGAATGCTACCTAACATATTTATCCATGAAATTTCTTCATTGTGGCAAGAATATTCAGATCCATAAGATTCAAGACAAAATTTTAATATTGACATAAAAATAATAATACTTCAAGCATACTAACTAAGCAATCATGTCTTCTCAAAATAATATGGCCAAAGAAAGTTATCCCTACAAAATCATATAGTCTGGCTATGCTCTATCTTCACCACACAAAACATTTAAATCATGCACAACCCCGATGGCAAGCCAAGCAATTATTTCATACTTTTGATGTTCTCAAACTTTTTCAATCTTCACGCAATATATGAGCGTGAGCCATGGACATAGCACTATGGGTGGAATAGAATGGTGGTTGTGGAGAAGACAAAAAGGGAGAAGATAGTCTCATATCAACTAGGCGTATCAACGGGCTATGGAGATGCCCATCAATAGATATCAATGTGAGTGAGTAGGGATTGCCATGCAACGGATGCACTAGAGATATAAGTGTATGAAAGCTCAACAAAAGAAACTAAGTGGGTGTGCATCCAACTCGCTTGCTCACGAAGACCTAGGGCATTTTGAAGAAGCCCATCATTGGAATATACAATCCAAGTTCTATAATGAAAGATTCCCACTAGTATATGAGAGTGATATCATAGGAGACTCTCTATCATGAAGATCATGGTGCTACTTCAAGCACAAGTGTGGAAAAAGGATAGTAGCATTGTCCCTTCTCTCTTTTTCTCTCATTTTTGGGCCTTCTCTTTTTCTTTTTTCTTTTTATGGCCTTTTCCTTTTTTCCTTTTTTCTTCTTCTATTTATTTATTTTCCTCCGGAGTCTCATCCTGACTTGTGGGGGAATCATAGTCTCTCTCATCCTTTCCTCGCTGGGACAATGCTCTAATAATGATGATCATCACATTTTTATTTACTTACAACTCAAGAATTACAACTCGATACTTAGAACAATATATGGCTCTCTATGAATGCCTCCAGCGGTGTACCGGGATGTGCAATCACTCATGTGTGACATGTATGAAAGAATTATGAACGGTGGCTTTCCCACAAATACGATGTCAACTACATGATCATGCAAAGCAATATGACAATGATGGAGCGTGTCATAATAAACAGAACGGTGGAAAGTTTCATGGCAATATATATTCGAATGGCTATGGAAATGCTGTAATAGGTAAGTATGGTGGCTGTTTTGAGGAAGATATATGGTGGGTTTATGGTACCGGCGAAAGTTGTGTGGTACTAGAGAGGCTTGCAATGGTGGAAGGGTGAGAGTGCGTTTAATCCATGGACTCAACATTAGTCATAAAGAACTCACATACTTATTGCGAAAATCTATTAGTTATCGAAACAAAGTACTACGCATGCTCCTAGGGGGATATATTGGTTGGAAAAGACCATCACTCATCCCCGACCGCCACTCATAAGGAAGACAATCTATAAATAAATCATGCTCTGACTTCATCACATAACGGTTCACCATACGTGCATGCTACGGGAATCACAAACTTTAACACAATTGTTTCTCAAATTCACAACTACTCAACTAGCATGACTCTAATATCACCATCTTCATATCTCAAAACAATCATCAAGTATCAAACTTCTCATAGTATTCAATGCACTTTATATGAAAGTTTTTATTATATCCCTATTGGATGCCCATCATATTAGGACTAGATTCATAACCAAAGCAAATTACCATGATGATTAGGACTCTCAAAATAATAGAAGTGACGCATGAGAGTTCATCTATTTCTATAAAATAAAACTACCATCATGCTCTAAAAAGATGTAAGTGAAGCACTAGAGCAACAACAAACTACTCCGAAAGATATAAGTGAAGATCAATGACTAGTCGAATAATTATGCAACTATATGAAGACTCTCTAACATTTAAGAATTTCAGATCTTGGTATTTTATTCAAACAACAAGCAAAACAAAATAAAATAAAATGACGCTCCAAGCAAAACACATACCATGTGGTGAATAAAAATATAGCTCCAAGTAAAGTTACCGATGAACGAAGACGAAAGAGGGGATGCCTTCCGGGGCATCCCCAAGCTTAGGCTCTTGGTTGTGCTTGAATATTAACTTGGGCTGCCTTGGGCATCCCCAAGCTTAGGCTATTGCCACCAATTATTCCATAGTCCATCGAATCTTCACCCAAAACTTGAAAACTTCACAACACAAAACTTAACAAAAAACTCGTAAGCTCCGTTAGTATAAGAAAATAAATCACCACTTAGGTACTGTTCTGAACTCATTCTAAATTCATATTGGTGTAATATATACAGTATTCCAACTTATCCATGGTTCATACCCTCCGATACCACTCATAGATTCATCAAAATAAGCAAACAACACATAGAAAACAGAATCTGTCAAAAACAGAACAGTCTGTAGTAATCTGTATCCAACATATACTTCTCGAACCCCAAAAATCCTGAGAAATTAGGAAGGCCTAGACAATTTTTTTATTAATCTACTGCAAGTAGAATTGGTATTTTATCTCTCTCTGGTAAGAAATGAAAATTATTCTCGTGAGTACATACTTTTTGTTTTTTACAGCAAGATCAAATAACAATCACCCAAGAAGATCCTAAAGGCTTTACTTGGCACAAACACTAATTAAAACATAAAAAACACAATCATAACAGAGGATAGATGAATTATTTATTACTAAACAGGAACAAAAGGCAAAGAACAAAAATAAAGTTGGGTTGCCTCCCAACAAGCACTATCGTTTAACACCCCTAGCTAGGCATGATGATTTCAATGACGCTCACATAACAGATAAGAATTGAAACATAAAGAGAGCATAATGAAGAATATGACTAGCACATTTAAGTCTAACACACTTACTATGCATAGGGATTTTGTGAACAAACAACTTGTGGGAACAAGAATCAACTTGCATAGGAAGGTAAAACAAGGATAACTTCATGTTTTTCAACACATAGAGAGGAAACTTGATATTATTGCAATTCCTACAAGCATATATTCCTCCCTCATAATAATTTTCATTGGAATCATGAATGAATTCAACAATATAGCCAGCACCTAAAGCATTCTTTTCATGATCTACAAGCATAGAAAATTTACTACTCTCTACATAAGCAAAATTCTTCTCAATCGGAATAGTGGGAGTATCATAAGAGACTCGGATACTATAAATTGTTTCCACATTAAAAGAGTAATGTTTAGAAAAAGGGTAATCATAATCATGACGAGTTTTATAAATATAATCATCACTGCTTTTTATAGCATATGTATTATCACAATAATTATCATAAGTAGCAACTATGTTCTCATCATAATCGATTGAAACCTCTTCCAAGATAGTGGAATCATTATTAAATAAAGTCATGACCTCTCCAAATCCACTATCATAATTATCATAATAAGATTCATCATCCTCCAAAATAGTGGGATTAGTACTTCATAGAGTTGACGCTCTTCCAAACCCACTTTCATCAATATAATCATCATAAGTAGGAGGCATGCTATCATCATTATAAATCTGCATATAAAAACTTGGGAGACTAAAAATATCATCTTCATTAAACATAGCATCCCCAAGCTTGGGACAACCATTAATTGCAGCAAATATATTCTCAAAAACATCATCTTCATCAAATATAGTATCCCCAAGCTTGGGCCTTTTCATGTCATAAATATAATCACTCTCATCATTAATAGTATGAATAACACAAATAGTATAGCAATTATCATCATCACAATGAGAAATAGGAGCAACATCATTTGGGGGAGATACCTTTCTACCTTTATTTCTCCGTCTTTTCTTTTTCTTCTTCACATCATGTGTGGGTTCAGTCCTCTTTTTGGAGATCCTTATTAATGAGATTGGTTGAATAGAAGGCTCTTCCTTGTTACCTCATTCATCATAAGAAATAATAGGAGAATATTGGGAAGTATCTTCCATTTCGTTAGTATTCTCTTCATCTTCTATTTGTTTTATTTTCTTTATGTAATTGGCAATATAAGTATTTTCAATGCTATTCACCGCACAATACATATAAATTTCTTCTAGATCAATATCGAGGAATTTCTCAAGGTTATATTCTGGAATATGCTTAGTTTTATGTTTCATTTCTTCATAACCCAAAAGCAAACTAAGTTCATTATGATGTGCAAGGGAAATCAAGTCATCACAATTTTTGGACACGATTCGATCATGAAACAATTTGCATTTGATATTTAAATGACCATGTTCATTGCAAAGTTCACAAGTATGGCTAAGATATTTTAAATTTTCAGCACTAACATCTAGCCTCTCTTGCAACCATTTAGTTTCCAAATACTTATGCCTCTTCCAAAATCTATCTTCCCTGTTTGGTATGTACTTGCAAGCTCTATATATTCCACAAAAGTTGACATGCTTATAAGAGACATTTTCATCATGACTAGTGCAATCATCATTAGTACTATGGATATTCAAGGAGTTCATACTAACAACATTGCAATCATGCTCATCATTCATAGATTTAGTGCCAAACATTTTATAGACTTCTTCTTCTAGCATTTGAGCACAATTTTCCTTTCCATCGTTCTCACGAAAGATATTAAAAAGATGAAGCGTATGAGGCAAACTCAACTCCATTTGTTTGTAGTTTTCTTTTATAAACTAAACTAGTGCTAAAACAAGAAACATAAAGATTTGATTGCAAGATATAAAGATATACCTTCAAGCGCTAACCTCCCCGGCAACGGCACTAGAAAAGAGCTTGATGTCTACTACACAACCTTCTTCTTGTAGACATTGTTGGGCCTCCAAGTGTAGAGGTTTGTAGGACAGTAGCAAGTTTCCCTCAAGTGGATGACCTAAGGTTTATCAATCCATGGGAGGCGTAGGATGAAGATGGTCTCTCTCAAGCAACCCTGCAACCAAATAACAAAGAGTCTCTTGTGTCCCCAACACATCCAATACAATGGTAAATTGTATAGGTGCACTAGTTCGGCGAAGAGATGGTGATACAAGTGCAATATGGATAGTAGATAATGGGTTTTGTAATCTGAAAATATAAAAACAGCAAGGTAACTAATGATAAAAGTGGGCACAAACGGTATTGCAATGCGTTGAAACAAGGCCTAGGGTTCATACTTTCACTAGTGCAAGTTCTCTCAACAATAATAACATAATTGGATCATATAACTATCCCTCAACATGCAACAAAGAGTCACTCCAAAGTCACTAATATCGGAGAACAAATGAAGAGATTATGATAGGGCACGAAACCACCTTAAAGTTATCCTTTCTGATCGATCTATTCAAGAGTCCGTAGTAAAATAACATGAAGTTATTCTTCCCGTTCGATCTATCATAGAGTTCCTACTAGAATAACACATTAAGATACAAATCAACCAAAACCCTAATGTCACCTAGATACTCCAATTTCACCTCAAGTATCCGTGGGTATGATTATAAGATATGCATCACACAATCTCGGATTCATCTATTCAACCAACACAAAGAACTTCAAAGAGTGCCCCAAAGTTTCTACCAAAGAGTCAAGACGAAAACGTGTGCCAACCGCTATGCATAAGTTCATGAGGTCACAAAAGTCGCAAGTTGATCACCAAAACATACGTCAAGTGGATCACATGATATCCCATTGTCACCACAGATAAGCACATGCAAGACATACATCAAGTGTTCTCAAATCCTTAAAGACTCAATCCGATAAGATAACTTCGAAGGGAAAACTCAATTCATCTCAAGATAGTAGAGGGGGAGAAACATGATAAGATCCAACTATAATAGCAAAGCTCGCGATACATCAAGATCATGCCAACTCAAGAACATGAGAGAGAGAGAGAGATCAAACACATAGCTATTGGTACATACCCTCAACCCCGAGGGAGAACTACTCCCTCCTCGTCATGGAGAGCACCGGGATGATGAAGATGGCCACCGGAGAGGGATTCCCCCCTCGGGCAGGGTGCCGGAATGGGTCTAGATTGGTTTTCGGTGGCTACGGAGGCTTCTGGCGGCGGAACTCCCGATCTATTCTACCCCGCGATGTTTGTAGGGTATATGGATATATATAGGCGAAAGAAGTCGGTCAGGGGAGCCACGAGGGGCCCACGAGGTAGTGGGGCGCGCCCAGGGGGTAGGGCGCGCCCCCAGCCTCGTGGTGGCCTCGGGACTCTTCTGGCCCAGTTCTGGTACTCCGTGGGCTTCTTCTGGTCCAAAAATGATCTCCGTGAAGTTTCAGGTCAATTGGACTCTGTTTGGTTTTCCTTTTCTGCCATACTTTAAAACAAGGAAAAAACAGAAACTGGCACTGGGCTCTAGGTTAATAGGTTAGTCCCAAAAATCATATAAAATAGCATATAGATGCATATAAAACATCCAAGGTTGATAATACAATAGCATGGAACAATCAAAAATTATAGATACGTTGGAGATTTATCACGACGCTGGCTTGGGATCCACAGCTTCCAAGTCACACTTTATCGACGGCGACCACGAGGAGGGCACCCTCTCCGGCTCTTCCAAGGGGAAAGAGCCCATCTGCTCTTCCAAGGGGAAAGCTCCCGTCTGCGACATCATGGAGGGCACCCTACAGCCGTGCTCTTCCAAGGGGAAGGAGCCCATCTGCGACAACATGGAGTGCATCCAGGGTCCGTGCTCTTCCCACGGGAACGAGCCATCTGTGACAAGTGAGGAAACCCATGAATTTTTATTTCAGTTGTTCACAATGTGATGCTCTATATGTGCAATTATTTACTGCGCAGTACATTTCATCAATCCAGTTTTAAACATACCGATAGGAATGCATATATTTGCTTGCTGTTAAGCCTGTTATAGCTAGGATATGCCTCTTTTAAAATTTTTGATTGTTCGGTTGTTTGTAGTTAGCATATGTTCAATTTCAAATGCTATCTTCGGTTGTTCGTAGTATGCCTTGTTTATTCCAGTTATTCACAACGTGATGTTCTATATGTGCAAGTATGAACTGTGTAGTTCAATTTCATCAGTACCAGTTTCAACAATACCACTATGAATGACTACATTTGGTTGCCGCATCTTGTAGTTAACACGCCTTTCCATTTTTATTTAACCATAACAAATGTACTTAGACCGGCACAATACCAATTTGAATGACCATGTTTGCTTGTTGTTAAATGTGAGGCCTGTTGCAGTTAGCACACCTTTCCACTTGTTTTGCTTTACTAGCATGCTTAAACCTGCACACTGAAGCTATCTTTTGGAGATTATTTTGTCTGCCATGTGTAATTTTGGTTGATGTTTAGCCTGTTGTGCTTAACATGCTTCTTGATGTACCTACACAGGATAATTTTGGGAACGACTACTGTTTTCCATCGAGGTTAGTTTCATCCCATGGCTTATATCTGCTCACTATTCAGGATATCTGTAGCTGTACCATATAGGCCGGCGGCTAATAAGGGACTAATCGGTGAATCAGACTTTTAACTGAATATATCTGCAACCCATTTTTCCTTAGGTTAACTAGGGCCATATGGCAACAGGAGGCAAGGGACACGAAGTTTTACCCAGGTTCGGGCCCTCTCAATGGAGGTAAAACCCTACATCCTGCTTGATTAATATTGATGATATGGGTAGTATAAGAGTAGATCTACCACAAGATCGAGGAAGCTAAACCCTAGAAGCTAGCCTATGGTATGATTGTTGATGTGTACGTTGTCCTACGGACTAAAACCCTCCGGTTTATATAGACACCGGGTAGGGTTAGGGTTACATAGAGTCGGTTACAATGGTAGGAGATCTACATATCCATATCGCCAAGCTTGCCTTCCACGCCAAGGAAAGTCCCTTCCGAACACGGGAAGAAGTCTTCAATCTTGTATCTTCATAGTCCAGGAGTCCGGCTGAAGGTATAGTCCGGCCATCCGGACAACCCCTCATCCAGGACTCCCTCAGTAGCCCCTGAACCGGGCTTCAATGACGATGAGTCCGGTGCGCATATTGTCTTCGGCATTGCAAGGCGGGTTCCTCCTCCAAGTACTTCATAGAAGATTTTGAACACAAAGATAGTGTTCGGCTCTGCAAAATAAGTTTCCACATATTGCCATAGAGAGAATAATATTTACACAAATCTAATCTGCTAACGTATTCCGTAGTGTGACATCACACCACGGCCAAGCTTTTATTCGAACCGTTTTACTATCCCATCTCAGCGCGTTATGCGAGGCGGTTTCCTTGGCACATCTTGTTAAAGCAGAGATCGTGTCCCCTTATTCCGGGATTCTCATCAATACGGGCGTGGGTAACCCAACCGCGCCATTGATTACTGCGCTTGAGAGATAAGCGAGTTTTACCAGGCTAGTGGGGACACGTAGTCGCGTCCACCCATATAAGGGGATAAAGACCCACCTTTTCACCTACGCCTTCTTCCTCCTTCGCCTATCCATTCTTGCGCACTCGAGCTCCAGCGCCCAAGTCCATACTCCCCACCTCAACCTTCTCCAGCCATGTACGGAGCGGGAGGCAAGTGGATGGTCTCCTCCGTCACGGAGGGACACATCAAAAAGCCGAGGAAGGTTGGAAATCTGTCTAACGACATCGCGTACCGGCTTCCCGAAAAGGGGCATCTCATCCCCACCCCTAGGCCCCATGAGAGGGTGGTGTTTCTCCCCCATTTCCTCCGCGGACTGGGCTTCCCTATCCACCCATTTGTCCGGGGGCTCATGTTCTACTATGGCCTGGATTTCCACGATCTGGCCCCGAACTTTGTCCACAACATCTCGGCGTTTATCGTCATGTGCGAGGCTTTCCTCCGCATCCGCCCCCATTTCGGCCTATGGCTCAAGACTTTCAACGTCAAGCCGAAGGTGGTGCGCGGCAACCAGGCGGAGTGCAGAGAGGCCCTGGTGGGCAAGTTGGCCAACGTCCTATGGCTCGAGGGCTCCTCTGTGGAGACCCTGAAGGGGTGACAATCGGGGTGGTTTTACATCACCGAGCCGCGCGACGCCGAATGGGTCGCACCCCCCGAGTTTCGATCCGGATCCCCTACGCGGCTCACCTCCTGGAAGGAGACGGGCCTGTCGTGGGGTAAAAAAGGAGAGCTGACCGGACTCCAAACATTCGTCAAAACCCTGGTGGACAAGAAGCTCAAACTTGTCAACGTAGTCCAGGTTATGCTCATGCGCTTGATCCTCCCGTGTCAACAACGGGCTTTCGACCTGTGGGAGTTCGACCCGGCGCGGCACCAAACTCTGAGCAAGCTCTTCAACACGACATACGAAGATGCCTGGAAGGTGCTTTTCAAGGGCGCCAAGGATCCCACATCCGCTACTGAGGATCGCGGATTCAGTGCGCAGCGTCACGCTCTCGCGGTAAGCTGTTTTGTCCTTTTACAGGGTATCTGTTTTTCATAGTTTGACTCCATGCGGGATCTAAGTTCCCTTTCCTTTGACAGGATTGGCAGGTGACGTCCGGACAGATCAACTGTCCGGCTCCTTTGCCCGAAGGCCCAGCGGACGGTCGCTTGGCGAGGCTTCTGGTTCCGGCACCCTATGTGGTGCCAGAGAAGAAGGTCAAGAAGAAGGCCACGGGGACTCGAAAGAGTGCCAGCCGCCCGGAGGTGTCGGATTCATCATCCGACGAATCCAAGACGCACTCCTCCCGCGAAGACGAGGAGGAGGGAGAAGAGACCCCTCCCCCTCCAACGGGGGAAGGGAAGAAAAGGAAGGCCGCCCCAGCTGGGGAGGCCGAAGGGTCCAAGAAGGGGAAACCCCTTCCTCCGGACTATTCCACCGACGCCGATGACGGCGGAGAGGAGTGGGCGCCCAGGGCCAAGCCCCTGGCCAAATCGTAAGTATCCGGATACCAGAGTAATTCATAGTATTCGTTTATTGCACAACTTTCCCTCACGTCGAATATGTTTATGCAGCCCACCCAAAGACCGGCTCGACGCGTTGTCGAGCGGCTCACTGGACTCGTCGGATGTGAACTCGCTTCCGACGGCGTCCTCCCCCCGCCCTACGGACGACACCAAAGTGTTGTCCCAACAGGTTCCAAGCCGGGAGGAGGTGGTCCTGGAGGCGCCGCAAGGCGACCTCCCGGACTCCAGGAGCAAAGGGGATGAAACCCCCCAGGGCTCCAAGTCCGGCTCTAGGCCGGACACTACTCCGGAACCTTCAAAGGTTCCAGAGTTCGGCGGGCGACCTCCTTCCAAGAGGAGCCAGCCCACTGTGCCGGTGGCCCCCATCCAACCGAAGGCACTGGATAATATGTTGGAGGCGCTCCAAGGCGCCTCCATCGACGAGGAGCACCGTGCCATTATGAGTGCGGTGATCCAGAAGGTTCAGTCCGCCAAGAGCGGACTGACTGAAGCTTGTACTAGCCTTTTAACAGGCTTTGAGGTAAGTAAAGAATGTGTAAATAATATTACCGCATAGACAGTAGCCCCTGATGCTCTGTTTGGCGTTCAGGAAGAAAAGCCGAATAGAGGATCAAATAAAATTTGCAGGAGTCTAACAAAAAGGAGTCAATATGCGTATGCAGGCTTCTTTGCTTGCGTCCGCCGCACTGACTGCGGAAGTGGACACACTAAAGCAGAACCTCGAGCGGTCCGAGCAAGAGCTCGGGCGTGCCAAGAAGCGGATCGAGGACAATGAAGGTAAGAAATACCTTGTTTAAATATATATATATATATATATATATATAAGGTGCAATTGCAAAAAATGACAGGATTATCGTGGCTATTGTAGGGGCCACGTCTGAGGTGGCGACCCTTAAGCAAGCGCTAGACGAGGCCGAGAAGAGGGCAGCCTCGGAGCGCACCGAGCGGGAGAAGTGTGAGGCCGAGGTTGGCAAGGTGCGGCAAGAGCTCCAGGCTCTCATGGAAAAACATGGGAGTTTGGAGCTTGACTCAAAGACGCAAGCGTCCGAGCTCGCGGTGGCTATTGAAAATGCCAAGTCTGCCAAGGCCGAATCCCAGAAGACCCTCCAGGAGTTGGATGAGGTGAAGAAGATAGCGGCGGCTAAGGCATTCTTTATGCAAAGCAAACACATAAACATGAGTTACTTGTTACTTACCTGAATCCGGAGCTCTCCAGGAGCGTTCGCAGATCCTCCCCGGAGTGTATCCGATGCCACCGCATTCTATCGAGCCGAGGAGGGCAGCTTGACGGAGAAGGTGTTCTGGTCTCAGTATGCTGAGGCCGGACACTCCGTGCCCCTGAGCGACCAGCTGAAGCAACTGGTCGAGCTCCACAAGGCGGCCGAACAGGCCATGAAGGGCCTCGTTGTTCGGCTGTGGCCTGGAGGGGCTCTGCCTGGGAGCTATTTCGGGCTGGTGCGGCGGCTGGTGGAGGCCTGTCCAAGGCTCGAAGTCATCAAGCGCTCCGTCTGCATCGAGGGTGCCCGTAGGGCCCTTGCCCGTGCTAAGGTGCACTGGGGCAAGCTGGATGCTGAGAAGCTTGTGAAGGATGGGCCACTGCCGGGGAAAGAGCGCCGCAAGCCCGAGAATTACTATAAGGATGTTCTAAAGGGTGCCTGCCTTGTGGTGGATGAATGTTCTGGGGATGTAATTTTTGAGTGAAACTTGCTCGTTTTGTCCTGTGCGCTGAAAACTTGTTTATATGCGCTAAGCAATGTTGTTGGAATTTAAAATATCACCTTCTGTGCGGCTGTTTATCAATTCTGAGAGATGGTGAGTCGTCGGCTTCTGCCCCCGTGCTGCTAGTGCTGGGGTGTTCGGGGATAAACCTGAGCACTCTTTTTCCCATGTTTGGGTCCTTTGAGGGAGGCGCTCAGCCCAACGAACAAGGCAATCGGACTATAATGCGTGAACACTCTCACTTAGCCATAGAATTCTATAATTTTAAATTTCGGCGAAGCCCCTGGTATTCGGAAGACCGAGTTCGGGGCACTATCCACGCCTTGGCCGGACAGAGCCAGCTCCTCGCCCTAAGCGGCATAAGTCTTTAGGGACTCGAAAAAACCTCTCGAACAACGACCAGCTCTCGCTTCATCATGACAGTCAGTTTTAGCTTTCTCCACTGAGGTGCTCGACCCAGCTCAACTGGGGCACAATCGCAGTGGTTCTCCTAGTGCTACCTTAGCCGATATAGCGGAACGTAAGGCACCAAAACATAGGAGCCGGGCAAACCCAACTATTGACCCAAGACATGATTCGGAGCCGATGCATATAATGCTATAAGTTCGGGGTGCCGCACTTGTTAAAGTGTTCGGACTTCTCACACCATATTGAGGGGTACTAAAGCCCCT
Source organism: Triticum monococcum (assembly GCA_034509565.1). Classification (NCBI taxonomy): domain Eukaryota; kingdom Viridiplantae; phylum Streptophyta; class Magnoliopsida; order Poales; family Poaceae; genus Triticum; species Triticum monococcum. Next base: position 346,995,676 of record CM067847.1, read on the forward strand.
GGCGTATTTTGGCCGTACCAACGTGTACAGGTGCAACATGTTGTTAAGGAACATATATATATATATATATATATATATATATATAATCTTAATGCAAAAATAGACGAAAGCTATGCATTGTTTATTAAAAAGGTGTGCGATCAAGGAAGAACGATACAAGTAATGCGATAAGCGGAAGGTTGGACTAGTTAACATGTCCATTCCAGGGGCAAGCTGCGGAATAGTATGCGGAACGGGTATATTGCTCAAGATAGAGACCACCTGGGAGTTCCGTAGTGCGGCGTGGCTTGTCTGCTTCCCTGGTTCTTGCATCGTTTGTGCGGCAATTGAACTGCCGAACAGGGCTTCCGAAGGATGGAGTCCTGAAAGTAAGAGAAAATTAAAAAAAGTCGGCAGCCCCTCGTATGGTTTAAGCCGTATTTTTGGGCGTGCCGTGATGGTGCCCCTCCCCCTGCACCCATGGTATATCTAGAGCGTAGTTATGTACGCAAAGTACTGGCGTTGCCTTTTTGCGAGGGTTGGGGTTGGGGCCGCATTGCTACGCCTGCTTGGATCGTGCCAGGCGGTATTGTTGTAGGTTACTCCGGGCGCGCTTGACGGTGTCCGGTCGTTTAGTGGCCGGACTGGAGAACTGCCTGGAGAGGCTGCTTTGTACTTCCGCTGCAAGGGCCGCCGTGTGCTCCTCCGTTCGGAGGGAGCGTTCGGTGTTTCCATTGACTGTAATTACTCCTCGAGGGCCTGGCATCTTGAGCTTAAGGTATGCGTAATGCGGTACCGCATTGAACTTAGCGAATGCGGTTCGCCCGAGCAGTGCGTGATAACCACTGCGAAACGGGACTATGTCGAAGATTAACTCCTCGCTTCGGAAATTATCCGGAGATCCGAAGACCACTTCAAGTGTGACTGAGCCTATACAGTTGGCCTCTACACCTGGTATTACGCCTTTAAAGGTCGTTTTGGTGGGCTTAATCCTGGAGGGATCTATGCCCATTTTCCACACTGTATCCTGGTAAAGCAGGTTCAGGCTGCTGCCGCCATCCATAAGGACTCTTGTGAGATGAAATCCGTCGATAATTGGGTCTAGGACCAATGCGGCGAATCTGCCATGACGGATGCTAGTGGGATGGTCCCTTCGATCAAAGGTGATCGGGCAGGAGGACCATGGGTTGAACTTTGGGGGGACTGGCTCTACCGCGTATACGTCCCTTAACGCGCGCTTCCGCTCCCTTTTGGGACGTGGGTTGTGTATATCATGTTCACCATCCGCACTTGTGGGGGAAAACCCTTCTATCCACTGTTGTTCGGCGGCCCGGGCTCCTCGTCGTCATCGCTATGCAGCCCCTTGTCTTCGTTTTCGGCGTTTAACTTGCCTGCCTGCTTGAACACCCAACAATCCCTGTTGGTGTGATTGGCTGGCTTTTCGGGGGTGCCATGTATCTGGCACGAGCGGTCGAGTATTCGGTCCAAACTGGACGGGCCCTAGGATTCCTTTTGAATGGCTTTTTCTGCTGACCGGATTTAGAGCCTCTGAATCCAGCATTAACTGATGTATCCTCAGCATTGTCGCCGTTAATGCGGCGCTTCTGCTTGTTGTGACGCGACCTGCCACTACTGTCCCTGGTGTCCGAATTACCAGGGTTCTTGGTCATATTGTTGCTACGAGCAAGCCAGCTGTCTTCTCCCGCGCAAAAGCGGGTCATGAGTGTCATGAGTGCTGCCATAGATTTCGGCTTTTCCTGTCCAAGGTGACGGGCCAGCCACTCGTCACGGATATTGTGTTTGAAGGCTGCTAGGGCCTCAGCGTCCGGACAGTCGACTATTTGTTTTTTCTTTGTTAGGAACCGGGTCCAGAATTGCCTGGCCGATTCCTCTGGCTGCTGAATTACGTGACTTAGGTCATCGGCGTCTAGGGGTCGCACATAAGTGCCCTGGAAATTATCAAGGAATGCGGCTTCCAGGTCCTCCCAACAACTGATTGATCCTGTTGGCAAGCTGTTAAGCCAATGCCGAGCTGGTCCTTTAAGCTTGAGTGGGAGGTATTTGATGGCGTGGAAATCATCGCCGCGGGCCATGTGGATATGAAGGTGATAATCCTCGATCCATACCGCAGGATCTGTTGTGCCATCATATGATTCGATGTTTACGGGTTTGAAACCCTTGGGGATTTGATGATCCATTATTTCGTCTGTAAAGCAGAGTGGGTGTGCGGCGCCTCTGTACTGGGCTATATCGTGACGTAACTCCAATGAGCCTTGTCTACTATGTTCGGCCCCGCCGAATTTGTGGCCGGCGTGACGGTTACCGTCTCGAGCCATGGGGCGCCCACGCGATCCGTAGATCGATCTTGTTTGCCTTTCCTTGTCCTCCAACATGTCTCGTAAGTTCGGCGCATATTCCCGTGCATTGGTATGGGGTGCGGCTTGAGTGGAGGGCCGAGAGGCCTCTCTGTCGCGACCACGAGGTGGCCGGTCGGCCGCATCAAGTGCTTCCTCCTCTAATCGGGGTAGCAACCTGTGGTTTGGGTAGCTCTTGGAGGGGCGTTCGAGTTTATGCTCTTCGGACGCAAGGACTTCAGTCCATCTGTCGACTAGCAAATCTTGATCAGCTCTAAGCTATTGTTGTTTTTTCTTGAGGCTTCTTGCCGTGGCCATAATCCTGCGTTGAAAACGCTTTTGCTCGACGGGATCCTCTGGCATGACGAATTCGTCGTCGTCGAGGCTTGCCTCGTCTTCAAAGGGAGGCATATAATTATCGTCCTCGACCTCTCTGTCTGCCGCTCTCTCATGAGGACTGGTTTCTCCATCCTCCTGTGCTAAATCTTGCTGGAGGGGGTTTTCTTCGGCGCTTTCCGGAGTATTATTATCTCCTCTGCTGGAATCACCTTGTTTGTTTTGACAGGGTTTTGAGCGGCGCCGCTGACGCCGACGCTTAGGCTGTTTCTTGGAGGGGTCATCCTCCGCTGTTCCATCGCCATCTCCCTCTTTTGGGGTGTCCACCATGTATATGTCATATGACGAGGTGGCTTTCCAGGGCCTAGTAGGCGCTGGTTCTTCATCATCTCCTTCATCGACGTCCATACCGTCGATATCTTCGGAGTCGAAGTCGAGCATGTCGATTAAGTCGTCGACAGTGGCTACAAAGTGGGTGGTGGGGGGCTTTGAATTTCTTTATCGTCCGTACCCCAACCTTGCTGACCGTAGTCCGGCCCGGGCTCTCCTGATAAAGAGAGAGACTTCAGTGACTTCAGGATATCGCCAAAAGGCGAGTGCTAAAAGATGTCCGTACCAGTGAACTCCATGATCGGCGCCTAATCGGATTCGATCGGCAGGGGCGCGGAGGGTTCAGAGTCCGGAGAGGAGTCCGGCTCCTTGGAGTCACGAGTCTCGCAGAGTACGGGGCTGTTGCTTGGCTCAATCGCTGTTGGGATCGCAGCCCCCGAGGTGGCATCCAACCGCCCATCCTCGATCGGCTCAGTTGGCTCCGAATTAAGGGTCGGAGCCGATGCGGGTGCGGCCTCCAGGGCACAGTTCGGCAGCAGAGCTAGATCATGCTCGTCGTGACAGTGCGGCGCGCTCGGCAGTGGCTCGAATCCGTCGAAGATCAAGTCCCCGCGGATGTCAGCCGTGTATTTTAAACTTCCAAATCTGATCTGACGTCCAGGGGTGTAGCTTTCGATCTGCTCTAGACGGCCAAGCGAATTGGCCCGCAGTGCAAAGCCGCCAAAGACGAAGATCTATCTGGGGAGGAAGGTCTCACCCTGGACTGCATCGCTATCGATGATCGTAGGAGCCATCGAGCCTGACGGTGACGACACAGAGGAACTCTCAATGAAAGCACCAATGTCGGTGTCAAAACCGGCGGATCTCGGGTAGGGGGTCCCGAACTGTGCGTCTAGGCCGGATGGTAACAGGAGGCAAGGGACACGAAGTTTTACCCAGGTTCGGGCCCTCTTGATGGAGGTAAAACCCTACGTCCTGCTTGATTAATATTGATGATATGGGTAGTACAAGAGTAGATCTACCATGAGATCGAGGAGGCAAAACCCTAGAAGCTAGCCTATGGTATGATTGTTGATGTGTACGTTGTCCTATGGACTAAAACCCTCCGATTTATATAGACACCGGGTAGGGTTAGGGTTACATAGAGTCAGTTACAATGGTAGGAGATCTACATATCCGTATCACCAAGATTTCCTTCCATGCCAAGCAAAGTCCCTTCCGAACACGGGACGAAGTCTTCAATCTTGTATCTTCATAGTCCAGGAGTCCGGCTAAAGGTATAGTCCGGCCATCCGGACACCCCCTAATCCAGGACTCCCTCAGTGGCGCCTCGCCCTCTCGTGCCCTTAGTACTCTACCTGTATGTCACACACCACTCCGCCAGCGTGGCGCTGGTGGCCCTCAGAGAGGAGCCCTAGGTCAAGGGCCCGCCAAATGGAGCCGCCAAGCTGGATGAGGCAACACAACACCAAGGCGATGCTCCTGAGACAACGGCTGCCTTGATTGGTCATCGAGCCTCCGACGCTGGGGACCCACAGGAAACGCCTCAGCCCCCAGGAGCCATAAACTCTGTCAGCTCTCCCGCCCTCATCGAGCACCCAGTGTACTTCGTCATCACAGTGCTACGAGATGCGAGAGCGCGATACCCCATGCCTCAGAAGCTCTTGCTCGCGCTCCTGGTGGCCTCGCGTAAGTTGCGCCACTACTTCCAGGGACACCCCATCAAGGTCGTCTCAGCTTACCCATTGGAGAGAGTGCTTAGTGAAGGAAATATGCCCTAGAGGCAATAATAAAGTTATTATTTATTTCCTTACATCATGATAAATGTTTATTATTCATGCTAGAATTGTATTAACCGGAAACATAATACATGTGTGAATACATAGACAAACAGAGTGTCACTAGTATGCCTCTACTTGACTAGCTCGTTAATCAAAGATGGTTATGTTTCCTAACCATGAACAAAGAGTTGTTATTTGATAAACGAGATCACATCATTAGGTGAATGATCTGATTGACATGACCCATTCCATTAGCTTAGCACCCGATCATTTAGTATGTTGCTATTGCTTTCTTCATGGCTTATACTTGTTCCTATGACTATGATATTATGCAACTCCCGTTTGCCGGAGGAACACTTTGTGTGCTACCAAATGTCACAACGTAAATGGGTGATTATAAAGGTGCTCTACAGGTGTCTCCAAAGGTACATGTTGGGTTGGCGTATTTCGAGATTAGGATTTGTCACTCCGATTGTCGGAGAGGTATCTCTGGGCTCTCTCGGTAATGCACATCACATAAGCCTTGCAAGCATTACAACTAATGAGTTAGTTGCCAGATGATGTATTATGGAACGAGTAAAGAGACTTGTCCGTAACGAGATTGAACTAGGTATTGGATACCGACAATCGAATCTCGGGCAAGTAACATACCGATGACAAAGGGAACAACGTATGTTGTTATGCGATCTGACCGATAAAGATCTTCTTAGAATATGTAGGAGCCAATATGGGCATCCAGGTCCCGCTATTGGTTATTGACCGGAGACGTGTCTCGGTCATGTCTACATTGTTCTCGAACCGTAGGGTCCGCACGCTTAACGTTACGATGACAGTTATTATGAGTTTATACATTTTGATGTACCGAAGTTAGTTCGGAGTCCCGGATGTGATCACGGACATGACGAGGAGTCTCGAAATGGTCGAGACATAAAGATTGATATATTGGATGACTATATTCGGACACCGGAAGCGTTCCGGTGAAGTTTCGAATAAAATCGGAGCACCGGGGGGGTTACCGGAACCCCTCGGGGGGTTAATGGGCCTCATGGGCCTAAAGTGGAGAAGAGGAAGGGGCTTCCAGGGCAGGCCGCGCTCCCCCTCTCCCCCTAGTATGAATTGGACAAGGAGGGAGGGGCGGTGCCCCCCTCTTTCCCTCTCTTCTCCCACCTCTCCTAATTGGACAAGGAAAGGGGGGAGTCCTACTCCCAGTAGGATTAGGACTCCTCCTGCGCGCCTCCTCTAGGCCGACTGCACCCCCCCCTTGGATCCTTTATATACGGAGGCAAGGGGGCAACCTAGAACACAGAAGTTGATCCTCGTGATCGTTCCTTAGCCGTGTGCGGTGCCCCCTTCCACCATATTCCACCTCGGTCATATTGTTGTAGTGCTTAGGCGAAGCCCTGCGTCGGTAGAACATCATCATCGTCACCACGCCGTTGTGCTGACAGAACTCATCCCCGAAGCTTTGCTGGATCGGAGCCCGGGGAGCGTCATCGAGCTGAACGTGTGCTAAGAACTCGGAGGTGCCGGAGTAACGGTGCTTGGATCGGTCGGATCGAGAACACGTACGACTACTTCCTCTACGTTGCGTCAACGCTTCCGCTTCGGACTACGAGGGTACGTAGACAACACTCTCCTCTCTCGTTGCTATGCATCACCATGATCTTGCGTGTGCGTAGGAATTTTTTTGAAATTACTACGTTCCCCAACAGTGGTATCAGAGCCTAGATTTTATGGTTTGATGTTATATGCACGAGTAGAACACAAGTGAGTCGTGGGCGATATAAGTCATATTGCCTACCAGCATGTCATACTTTGGTTCGGCGGTATTGTTGGATGAAGCGGCCCGGACCGACATTACGCGTACGCTTACGCGAGACCGGTTCTCCCGACGTGCTTCGCACAAAGGTGGCTTGCGGGTGACTGTTTCTCCAACTTTAGTTGAACCGAGTGTGGCTACTCCCGGTCCTTGCAAAGGTTAAAACGGCATCAACTTGACAAACTATCGTTGTGGTTTTGATGCGTAGGTAAGATTGGTTCTTGCTTAAGCCCGTAGCAGCCACGTAAAACATGCAACAACAAAGTAGAGGACGTCTAACTTGTTTTTGCAAGGCATGTTGTGATGTGATATGGTCAAGACATGATGCTAAATTTTATTGTATGAGATGATCATGTTTTGTAACCAAGTTATCGGCAACTGGCAGGAGCCATATGGTTGTCGCTTTATTGTATGCAATGCAATCGCGCTCTAATGCTTTACTTTATCACTAAGCGGTAGCGATAGTCGTGGAAGCATAAGATTGGCGAGACGACAACGATGCTACGATGGAGATCAAGGTGTCGCACCGGTGATGATGGTGATCATGATGGTGCTTCGGAGATGAAGATCACAAGCACAAGATGATGATGGCCATATCATATCACTTATATTGATTGCATGTGATGTTTATCTTTTATGCATCTTATCTTGCTTTGATTGACGGTAGCATTATAAGATGATCTCTCACTAAATTATCAAGATAAAAGTGTTCTCCCTGAGTATGCACCGTTGCCAAAGTTCGTCGTGCCCAGACACCACGTGATGATCGGGTGTGATAAGATCTACGTCCATCTACAGCGGGTGCAAGCCAGTTTTGCACATGCAGAATACTCAGGTTAAACTTGACGAGCCTAGCATATGCAGATATGGCCTCGGAACACTGAGATCGAAAGATCGAGCGTGAATCATATAGTAGATATGATCAACATAGCGATGTTCACGATTGAAAACTACTCCATTTAACGTGATGATCGGTTATGGTTTAGTTGATTTGGATCACGTGATCACTTAGAGGATTAGAGGGATGTCTATCTAAGTGGGAGTTCTTAAGTAATTTGATTAATTGAACTTAAATTTATCATGAACTTAGTACCTGATAGTATCTTGCTCACGTATGTTTGATTGTAGATAGATGGCCCGTGCTGTTGTTCCGTTGAATTTTAATGCGTTCCTTGAGAAAGCAAAGTTGAAAGATGATGGTTGCAATTACACGGACTGGGTCCGTAACTTGAGGATTATCCTCATTGCTGCACAGAAGAATTACGTCCTGGAAGCACCGCTGGGTGCCAGGCCTGCTGCTGGAGCAACACCAGATGTTATGAACGTCTGGCAGAGCAAAGCTGATGACTACTCGATAGTTTAGTGTGCCATGCTTTACGGCTTAGAATCGGGACTTCAACGATGTTTTGAATGTCATGGAGCATATGAGATGTTCCAGGAGTTGAAGTTAATATTTCAAGCAAATGCCTGGATTGAGAGATATGAAGTCTCCAATAAGTTCTATAGCTGCAAGATGGAGGAGAACAGTTTTGTCAGTGAGCATATACTCAAAATGTCTGGGTATAATAATCACTTGATTCAGATGGGAGTTAATCTTCCAGATGATTGCGTCATTGACAGAATTCTCCAATCACTACCACCAAGCTACAAGAGCTTCGTGATGAACTATAATATGCAAGGGATTAATAAGACTATTCCCGAGCTCTTCGCAATGCTGAAAGGTGCGGAGGTAGAAATCAAAAAGGAGCATCAAGTGTTGATGGTCAACAAGACCACTAGTTTCAAGAAAAAGGGCAAAGGGAAGAAGAAGGGGAACTTCAAGAAGAACAGCAAGCAAGTTGCTGCTCAAGAGAAGAAACCCAAGTCTGGACCTAAGCCTGAAATAGAGTGCTTCTACTGCAAGCAGACTGGTCACTGGAAGTGGAACTGCCCCAAGTATTTGGCGGATAAGAAGGATGGCAAGGTGAACAAAGGTATATGTGATATACATGTTATTGATGTGTACCTTACTAGAGCTCGCAGTAGCACCTGGGTATTTGATACTGGTTCTGTTGCTAATATTTGCAACTCAAAACAGGGACTACGGATTAAGCGAACACTGGCAAAGGACGAGGTGACGATGCGCGTGGGAAATGGTTCCAAAGTCGATGTGATCGCGGTCGGCACGCTACCTCTACATCTACCTTCGGGATTAGTATTAGACCTAAATAATTGTTATTCGGTGCCAGCGTTGAGCATGAACATTATATCTGGATCTTGTTTGATGCGAGACGGTTATTCATTTAAATCAGAGAATAATGGTTGTTCTATTTATATGAGTAATATCTTTTATGGTCATGCACCTTTGAAGAGTGGTCTATTTTTGATGAATCTCGATAGTAGTAACACACATATTCATAATGTTGAAGCCAAAAGATGCAGAGTTGATAATGATAGTGCAACTTATTTGTGGCACTACCGTTTAGGTCATATCAGTATAAAACGCATGAAGAAACTCCATACTGATGGACTTTTGGAACCACTTGATTATGAATCACTTGGTACTTGCGAACCGTGCCTCATGGGCAAGATGACTAAAACACCGTTCTCCGGTACTATGGAGAGAGCAACAGATTTGTTGGAAATCATACATACCGATGTATGTGGTCCGATGAATATTGAGGCTCGTGGCGGATATCGTTATTTTCTCACCTTCACAGATGACTTAAGCAGATATGGGTATATCTACTTAATGAAACACAAGACTGAAACATTTGAAAAGTTCAAAGAATTTCAGAGTGAAGTTGAAAATCATCGTAACAAGAAAATAAAGTTTCTACGATCTAATCGTGGTGGAGAACATTTGAGTTACGAGTTTGGTGTACATTTGAAACAATGTGGAATAGTTTCGCAACTCACGCCACCCGGAACACCACAGCGTAATGGTGTGTCCGAGCGTCGTAATCGTACTTTACTAGATATGGTGTGATCTATGATGTCTCTTACTGATTTACCGCTATCGTTTTGGGGTTATGCTTTAGAGACGGCCATATTCACGTTAAATAGGGCACCATCAAAATCCGTTGAGACGACGCCTTATGAACTATGGTTTGGCAAGAAACCAAAGTTGTCATTTCTTAAAGTTTGGGGCTGCGATGCTTATGTGAAAAAGCTTCAACCTGATAAGCTCGAACCCAAATCGGAGAAATGTGTCTTCATAGGATACCCAAAGGAGACTGTTGGGTACACCTTCTATCACAGATCCAAAGGCAAGACATTCGTTGCTAAGAATGGATCCTTTCTAGAGAAGGAGTTTCTCTCAAAAGAAGTGAGTGGGAGGAAAGTAGAACTTGACGAGGTAACTGTACCTACTCCCTTATTGGAAAGTAGTACATCATAGAAACCTGTTTCTGTGACACCTACACCAATTAGTGAGGAAGCTAATGATAATGATCATGAAACTTCAGGACAAGATACTACTGAACCTCGTAGATCAACCAGAGTGAGAACCGCGCCAGAGTGGTACGGTAATCCTGTTCTGGAAATCATGCTACTAGATCATGATGAACCTACGAACTGTGAAGAAGCGATGGTGAGCCCAGATTCCGCAAAATGGCTTGAAGCCATGAAATCTGAGATGGGATCTATGTATGAGAACAAAGTCTGGACTTTGGTTGACTTGCCCGATGGTCAGCAAGCAATTGAGAATAAATGGATCTTCAAGAAGAAGACTGACGCTAACAATAATGTTACTGTCTACAAAGCTCGACTTGTCGCAAAAGGTTTTCGACAAGTTCAAGGGGTTGACTACGATGAGACATTCTCACCCGTAGCGATGCTTAAGTCCGTCCGAATCATGTTAGCAATTGCCGCATTTTATGATTATGAAATTTGGCAGATGGATGTCAAAACTGCATTCCTGAATGGATTTCTAGAAGAAGAGTTGTAGATGATGCAATCGGAAGGTTTTGTCGATCCAAAGGGAGCTAACAAAGTGTGCAAGCTCCAGCGATCCATTTATGGACTGGTGCAAGCCTCTCGGAGTTGGAATAAATGCTTTGATAGTGTGATCAAAGCATTTGGTTTTATACAGACTTTCGGAGAAGCCTGTATTTACAAGAAAGTGAGTGGGAGCTCTGTAGCATTTCTGATATTATATGTGGATGACATATTACTGATTGGAAATGATATAGAATTTCTGGATAGCATAAAGGGATACTTGAATAAGAGTTTTTCAATGAAAGACCTCGGTGAAGCTGCTTACATATTAGGCATAAAGATCTATAGAGATAGATCAAGATGCTTAATTGGACTTTCACAAAGCGCATACCTTGACAAGATTTTGAAGAAGTTCAAAATGGATCAAGCAAAGAAAGGGTTCTTGCCTGTGTTACAAGGTGTGAAGTTGAGTCAGACTCAATGCCCGACCACTACAGAAGATAGAGAGAAAATGAAAGACATTCCCTATGCTTCAGCCATAGGCTCTATCATGTATGCAATGTTGTGTACCAGACCTGATGTGTGCCTTGCTATAAGTCTAGCAGGGAGGTACCAAAGTAATCCAGGAGTGGAACACTGGACAGCGGTCAAGAACATCCTGAAGTACCTGAAAAGGACTAAAGATATGTTTCTCGTATATGGAGGTGACAAAGAGCTCATCGTAAACGGTTACGTTGATGCAAGCTTTGACATTGATCCGGATGATTCTAAATCGCAAACCAGATACGTGTTTACATTAAACGGTGGAGCTGTCAGTTGGTGCAGTTCTAAACGAAGCGTTGTGGCAGGATCTACATGTGAAGCGGAGTACATAGCTGCTTCGGAAGCAGCAAACGAAGGAGTCTGGATGAAGGAGTTCATATCCGATCTAGGTGTCATACCTAGTGCATCGGGTCCAATGAAAATCTTTTGTGACAATACTGGTGCAATTGCCTTGGCAAAGGAATCCAGATTTCACAAGAGAACCAAGCACATCAAGAGACGCTTCAATTCCATCCGGGATCTAGTCCAGGTGGGAGACATAGAGATTTGCAAGATACATACAGATCTGAATGTTGCAGACCCATTGACTAAGCCTCTTCCATGAGCAAAACATGATCAGCACCAAGGCTCCATGGGTGTTAGAATCATTACAGTGTAATCTAGATTATTGACTCTAGTGCAAGTGGGAGACTGAAGGAAATATGCTCTAGAGGCAATAATAAAGTTATTATTTATTTCCTTACATCATGATAAATGTTTATTATTCATGCTAGAATTGTATTAACCGGAAACATAATACATGTGTGAATACATAGACAAACAGAGTGTCACTAGTATGCCTCTACTTGACTAGCTCGTTAATCAAAGATGGTTATGTTTCCTAACCATGAACAAAGAGTTGTTATTTGATTAACGAGATCACATCATTAGGTGAATGATCTGATTGACATGACCCATTCCATTAGCTTAGCACCCGATCGTTTAGTATGTTGCTATTGCTTTCTTCATGACTTATACATGTTCCTATGACTATGAGATTATGCAACTCCCATTTGCCGGAGGAACACTTTGTGTGCTACCAAATGTCACAACGTAAATGGGTGATTATAAAGGTGCTCTACAGTTGTCTCCAAAGGTACATGTTGGGTTGGCGTATTTCGAGATTAGGATTTGTCACTCCGATTGTCGGAGAGGTATCTCTGGGCCCTCTCGGTAATGCACATCACATAAGCCTTGCAAGCATTACAACTAATAAGTTAGTTGCGAGATGATGTATTACGGAACGAGTATAGAGACTTGCCGGTAACGAGATTGAACTAGGTATTGGATACCGACGATCGAATCTCGGGCAAGTAACATACCGATGACAAAGGGAACAACGTATGTTGTTATGCGGTCTGACCGATAAAGATCTTCGTAGAATATGTAGGAGCCAATATGGGCATCCAGGTCCCGCTATTGATTATTGACCGGAGACGTGTCTCGGTCATGTCTACATTGTTCTCGAACCGTAGGGTCCGCACGCTTAACGTTACGATGACAGTTATTATGAGTTTATACATTTTGATGTACCGAAGTTAGTTCGGAGTCCCGGATGTGATCACGGACATGACGAGGAGTCTCGACATGGTCGAGACATAAAGATTGATATATTGGATGACTATATTCGGACACCGGAAGCATTTCGGTGAAGTTTCGAATAAAACCGGAGCACCGGGGGGTTACCGGAACCCCCCGGGGGGTTAATGGGCCTCATGGGCCTAAAGTGGAGAAGAGGAAGGGGCTGCCAGGGCAGGCCGCGCGCCCCCTCTCCCCCTAGTCCGAATTGGACAAGGAGGGAGGGGCGGCGCCCCCCCTTTCCCTCTCTTCTCCCACCTCTCCTAATTGGACAATGAAAGGGGGGGGGGAGTCCTACTCCCGGTAGGAGTAGGACTCCTCCTGCGCGCCTCCTCTAGGCCGGCCGCACCCCCCCCCCCTTGGATCCTTTATATATGGAGGCAAGGGGGCACCCTAGAACACAGAAGTTGATCCTCATGATCGTTCCTTAGCCGTGTGTGGTGCCCCCTTCCACCGTATTCCACCTCGGTCATATCGTTGTAGTGCTTAGGCGAAGCCCTGCGTCGGTAGAACATCATCATCATCACCACGCCGTTGTGCTGACGGAACTCATCCCCGAAGCTTTGCTGGATCGGAGCCCGGGGAGCGTCATCGAGCTGAACGTGTGCTAAGAACTCGGAGGTGCCGGTGTAACGATGCTTGGATCGATCGGATCGAGAAGACGTACGACTACTTCCTCTACGTTGCGTCAACGCTTCCGCTTCGGTCTACGAGGGTACGTAGACAACACTCTCCCCTCTCGTTGCTATGCATCACCATGATCTTGCATGTGCGTAGGAATTTTTTTGAAATTACTACGTTCCCCAACACTTAGGAGCCCCAATGCTGTGGGAAGAGTTGCCGAATGGAACATCAAGCTGCAAGCGTTTGACCTGGAGTTCAGCACAACCAGGATCATCAAGGAGGCCGACGACATCGCCAAAAGAGCATCCAAGCGGCTACCCCAAGATCCTGGCATCTTCTAGGAATGGCTCTTCAAGCCTTCGGCAGCACCTCCACCTCCAGAACCGGCGCCACCTCAGGAGGAGCTCCCCAGCCAGCAGCCTCGGGAGCCCCTGCTTGCGGGCCGACCTCAGGAGCGCGCCTCCTCTTAGCGCTCGAGCCTCAAGAGGGGCGCTGGATCGAGGAGTTCAGGGCGTACCTAACGCAAGGCACGTTGCCGGAGTAGGAGGAAGACGCGGAGCGTGTGGCCCGGCAGGCTATGGCGTACTGCATTCAGGACGATGAGCTATACAGGAAGCAGCCAAATGATGTTTCTCTATGATGCATTTCTAGGGAACGGGGGAATGAGTTGCTGGCCAACATACATGGCGGAGACTGCGGGCACCACTCGTTGTCGCGCACCCTAGTCGGCAAGGCTTTCCGCAGCGGGTACTACTGGCCCACGACACTCAACGACGAGGTCGAGCTGGTGAAATCCTACAAGGCCTACCAATTCCACGCCAAGCAGATCCACCAGGCGGCTCAGGGCCTTCAAACTATCCCGCTCTCATGGCCGTTTGTGGTCTGGGGGCTGGATATCCTGGGCCCATTCCCTCGAGCGCCTGGAGGTTACCACTACCTCTACGCCGCCATCGACAAATTCACCAAGTGGGCGGAAGTGGAAGTCGTCCGCACCATCCCAGCGGGGTCAATAGTCAAGTCCATCAAGGGCCTCGTAAGCCGATTTGGGGTCCCTAACCGCATCATCACCGACAACGGCTCATAGTTCACTAGCAATCTCTTCAAAACATATTGTGCTAACCTTGGAACGCAGATCTCCTACGCCTCCGTGGCGCACCCCAGGAGCACCGGCTAGGCCGACGCGCCAACGCGGAAGTCCTGAGGGGTCTCAAGACTAGGACCTTCAAGAAGAAGCTCGAGGCCTGCGACAGGGGCTGGCACGACGAACTCCAGCACCGTGCTATGGTCCATCCGCACCACCGCCACCAGGCCGACAGGTGAGACCCCGTTCTTCCTCGTCTACGAAGCAGAAGAGGTTCTCCCACACGAGGTCAGGCATCACTCCATGCGGGTCCTGGCGTTCGATGAAACACAGCAGGACGCCATGCAGGGGATGGACCTCGTGATGGGGGAGGAACGCAGCCTTGAAGCCTCGCTCCAAGTTGCGAGGTACCAACAGGCGCTGCGGCGGTACCACTGCCACAGCATTCGATCCAGGATGCTCGAGGTGGGTGATCATGTCTTGAGGCAGGTGCTCTCCAAGGAATGGCTGCACAAGCTCTCACCCATGTGGGAGGGCCTGTTTCGGGTCGGTCACGTCTCCAGGCCTGGCGTCGCGCGCCTGGAGACGCGGGACGGGATCCCCATCTAGAACGCCTGGAACATCCACCTCCGGAAGTTCTACCCATGAAGCAAGGCCCAGTGCCTGTGAAGATCTCCGCTCGTGACACTCTCACGTAATAATGAGTGGGGCTGTACACGCCCCGGAGTCTCAGGAGTGCCACCCTCGGACCTCGGGGGCTCCCTCCCACGTCTTAGTGGCAGCACTTAGCTCCGCGCTGGTGAGAAGATAAGAAGACTAGACTAGGTGCCGGACGCGGATTTTCATTTGCTTTCCGCAGTTGGCTTGCCCCTTTTGAGTGAGAATTTGCTTTCTGGTGTTCCTTGCTGGCCTGGTTACATTGCCTTTTGACTCCTTTTCTGCTCTCGGATCCTCGTTTTTTGACCTGTACTCTCCCTCGCATGCCTCGCGAGGGGGCTGGACAGGCGCCCTCGTGAGCATTTTCCTTTTCCTGTTTTTCGTGAGGCACCCTCGCTCGAGTTCGCAAGCTGGCGCACCCCTCTCAATACGTGCCCCCCGGGTACCGTGATACGAAGCACGGGGTCATGACCGACAGTGCCCGCGACTAGGATCCGGAAGGATAAGAGTTTCCTAGCGAATTTTTGCAATTCTCAAACGCCTTCCGAGCACAGGAGGCCTCGCCAGGCATTGGGGAACGCGCGTCTCGTGAGGCAGAAAGTACTTCAGGCGCATCTAGCTAAGTTATTCCTACGCACATACATAAAACATGATGCTGTGACATAACACAACAATGATAAACATAGCACCGCCACTTCGAAATCATAATTGTTGCACGCCCCAGCGGGGCCTCATACTTCTCTCTCTCTTAATGCAGGAACGAAAGGGAGAACGAAAGAAAAGCGGAATGTGCTCCCGTGGCAAGTCGCAAGGACGAGCCCGTGGCGCTCTCCTGAGGTCAGCCAGACCCCTCCTCGCACTTCACTGAAGCGCGGTGACGAGATGACCCGCTGCCACCTCGAAGCGGGTGCGGCAGCTGGTCGTAGCCGCCGCTGCTGGTGTTGTCGTTGTAAGAAGAATCGCCGTAGCTGGACGAGCCTTGGCCGGCGCCGAGGGCGAGCCCGCCTTCACTCTCGTCACGGCCGTCGCCGGGCCAAGCACCTCACCGCCGTCGTCGTCCTCGGGGCAACACCCGATGCCGCGGCCATCTTCCTCGAAGACCCTCACATAGAGGGTCGTGTTGCCATCGTACTTGAAGTGGAGGGAGCACCGCCGGCCAAGGCCGTCCGCGCGGGAAAACGTCTGCCAGCCGCGGGCTAGGACTACATTGCCTGTGGTGGAGATGTAACGCCCTCGATGTGGCTATATCTCCCACGTGTCGAAGCACGACTTAGAGGCATAACCGCAATGAAAGCAATGTCGCAAGTGAGGTAATCTTCACACAACCCATGTAATACATAAGGGAAAGAGTTACATAGTTGGCTTACAATCGCCACTTCACACAATACATGAATAAAGCATTACATCAACCAGATACAATCAAGGTTCGACTACCGAACCAAAATAAAAGAAGACTACCCCAAATTCTACACAGATCCCCGATCGACCCCAACTGGGCTCCACTACTGATCGACTAGAACAAAACAACACAAAGGACACGATCTTCATCGAGCTCCTCCTTGAGCTTGGTTGCGTCACCTGCACGATATCATCAGCACCTGCAAACTGATTTTGGAAGTATCTGTGAGTCACGGGGACTCAGCAATCTCACACCTTCGCGATCAAGACTATTTAAGCTTATGGGTAGGGAAAAGGTATGAGGTGGAGCTGCAGCAAGCGACTAGCATATATGGTGGCTAACATACGCAAATGAGAGCGAGAAGAGAAGGCAAAGCATGGTCGAGAACTATGATCAAGAAGTGATCCTAGAACAACCTACGTCAAGCATAACTTCAACACCGTGTTCACTTCCCAGACTCCGCCGAGAAGAGACCATCACGGTTACACACGCGGTTGATGTATTTTAATTAAGATCAACTTCAGGTTTTCTACAACCGAACATTAAAAAATTCCCATCTGCCCATAACCGTGGGCACAGCTTTCGAAAGTTCAAATCCCTGCAGGGGTGTCCCAACTTAGCCCATCACAAGCTCTCACGGTCAACGAAGGATATTCCTTCTCCCAAGACAATCCGATCAGGCTCGGCATGACGGTTACAAGACATCCTCGACAATGGTAAAACAAGTCCAGCAAGACCGCTCGATGCACCGACATCCCGATAGGAGTTGCACATATCTCGTTCTCAGGGCAACACCGGATAAGCAATCCGTACAACTAAAACCAGCCCTCGAGTTTCCCCGAGGTGGCGCTGCAAGGGGCTCTAGTTTGGACCAACACTTAGACAAGCACTGGCTCGGGGGTTTAAAATAAAGATGACCCTCGAGATGCGCGACTCCCAAGGGAAAAGGCTAGGTGGCGAATGGTAAAACCAAGGTTGGGCCTTGTTGGAGGAGTTTTATTCAAAGCGAACTGTCAAGGGGTTCCCATTATAACCCAACCGTGTAAGGAACGCAAAATCCGGGAACATAATACCGATATGACGGAAACTAGGGCGGCAAGAGTGGAACAAAACACCAGGCATAAGGCCGAGCCTTCCACCCTTTACCAAGTATATAGATGCATTAATTAAATAAGAGATATTGTGATATTCCAACAAAATATCCATGTTCCAACAAGGAACAAACTCCAATCTTCACCTGCAACTAGCAACGCTATAAGAGGGGCAGAGCAAAGCGGTAACATAGCCAAACAACGGTTTGCTAGGACAAGGTGGGTTAGAGGCTTGGCTTAACAAAATTGGAGGCATGATAAGCAAGTGGTAGGTATCACAGGATAGGCATAGCAAAAGAGCAAGCAACTAGCAAGCAAAGATAGAAGTGATTTCGAGGGTATGGTCATCTTGCCTGAGATCCCTCAAGGAAGAAGAGCGAGTCCACGAAGAAGACAAACGGACGTAGTCGAACGGATCCTCACAAACGCAACGTTACCAAAAACAACCCGAAGAAGCAACACCAGAAAGAAGCAAACAACATAGTAAACAACCAACACATGAACATGGCATGATGCACAAACAATTATGATGCATGTCCGGTTTAATGAGGCATGGCATGGCAAAATGCACAAGAAATTCTACAAATTAAGTGGGGATCAATATGCAACGAGTTGCATATTGACGAAACACCACAACAAGTTATTTAGTTCGATCTCGTTTATGTACCCAACAATATTAAATGTTGTTAAACATGGCAAGAGGGTGAAGCAAATGAAAACTACATATCTAGGCAAGTTTAAATGAGGCCGGAACAACAAGCAACAAGTCCGGAAGAATGCTCATATGCATATTTTTGATTTGGTGCTGATCTGCCCTAAGCCATATTTTAGAGTTGTTAAATATGCAAAACAATGCCACCATGTTAAACTAGGCAAAATTCTACCCCATTTACATATAAAGTTGATTAAATTCAGAGTTACGGTTTTTTAGATATGAATTAAATCATTTTAGCAAGTTATTAAAGCAAATTTAAACAAACAACATTTTAAACATGCATGAATGTTGAATATTATTAAACTAGACAAAATTCTAAGCAAGTTTCATATACAAAGTTTTTACATGTGATGCTTAGATTGTGAGTAATGAAAGGCATGAAGACTAGGGTGTTTTCTGCAAAACAGGCACTCTCTGGAAAATAGCTAAATTCACATCAGCAAGAAAAAAAGGACGGGCTGCATTGGGTTGAACTGAGCTGCTCACCACAGCACTTGGGCCGGCTCGGTGATGGACTAGGATGGGAGAAGGCGTAGCTGGGCCGGCAGGCGCGCGGCCCACGACGAGCAGCAAGGGGAGAAGGCGGCCCAGGCAAAGCGGCAGAGGTGGGGGGTCTTTGCGCGGGCGAGCTGGGCTTGGCGCTCTCGTGGCCTTGCTGGATCGAACGATGGGGATGCAGGGGCCGCGGTCAACGCGCTCGCTCCTGGACAGGACGAGAAGCAGGGCACGGAGGCAAGGCGATGCAGACGGTGGTCACTGGTTGTGGCACGACGCGGCAGGAGCTCCGGCTACGGATCAAAGCAAGGAGGCCGGGAACAGACCGAGGTGCTCCGGATCCGACAGATCCCCACCGGATCGGGCGAAGAACACGACTGGCGGCGAGCTCCACGGGCGGTGGTGGTTCCTGCAGTCAGCAATGGAGGAAGGGGAGTCCGGTGAGAGAGAGGAGAGGAACAAGGAAGGAGATGGGATGGCCACCTGCGGGGCGCCGGCGACAAGGCGGAGCACGACGGCGGTGAGGATCCGGCGTTCGCGGGGTTGGGGCGAGGCAGAGGAGCGCTCGGGTGCTGTCGCTTCTTGGGGTGGAGCGGGAGGAGAACGAGGCCCCTGCTTGGTTGAGCGGCGGCGCAGATCCGGGCCTCCGAGCCCAGATCAGGCTCTGGGTGGGCCTCGTGCGAGCTCCGCGGGCCGCGGTGGTGGGTTGGCTGGCTGGGACGTGACGTGGAGGCTTTGGAGTGGTGGAGGGCGTTGCTTAGTTGGCGCAGGCCAATGGTAGCTTGCCAAGTGGCACGGAGGAGGTGGAGGTCGCCGAAAATTGAGGAGGAGGAGGGTCGGTTGTGGCTGGAGACACGATTCGAGGGGAAGGGGTGGCACTAGATCCGAGGGAGGAGGTCTAGGAGGTAGGGGAAGACTAGGGATGCCCAAATTTGGAAGGGAGGGGTGCTTAAATAGGGTAGGGGGGTCTAGGGTTAGGGGAACTAGTCCGTTTTCAGACCATTTGATCTGGATCGGACGGTTCGAAACGTATGGGTAGTGTAGAAGGCCGTGGGCTGCGGAAGAGAAGAGAGGGAGAGGCCCGACATCAGTTTCGGAGACCAAAAACGTCCGACGATTTGACCAACTATAAAGCCGCTAAAGTTAACCGTAGGGGCGTCAAACGGACTCTGATTGCGATGAAACTTGGCAGGAGGTCTACCTACACTATAACAAGACCGCACGCCAACATTTTCTGGCCACTTATAAAATACTATTTCGGACATGCCGCGGGCGCGTGCAAGTGTGTCTGGGCTCGGAACGGACAACGGAAAGAACTGGGGAACCCGGACGGATGCAAGTTTTGAAAACATGATGATGCAATGCGGATGATGACCTGGCAAGATGCAACACGCAAGCGAATGACATGACAACATCGGCGAATAACTGGAAGACCCCTGGCACAACAGTCTCGGGGCGTCACAACACTCCACCACTACGAGAGGATCTCGTCGCGAGATCTAGAATGGCACCGGAGGGACAACGGAAGAGGAAGAGAAGAGGTAAAACTAAGTTGCTTCTTTGACAAACGAATGAAACCAATGAACCTTGAAAGGTTGAACAAATTCGAGAAAAGAATACAACAAAGATGAACAAAGTCGAAAACACTCTGTTAGAAAAGAGGAACAAGGAACATTGCGAAAAAAAACCTTGAGGTTGAAGGGCAAGATATATATTGAAACCACTCCGGTTAAAACAAGATAGAGAAGGATTAAGAATGGTATAATTTGGACAGCACTCCGACTGAAAAGAAAAGGAATTGAATAAGAACTTGACAAGAAGAGAGTATGCTTGATGAAATCAACAACACACTGTCTTCGGAACTATTGAAAGAATGGCACAAGGGGGTAAAAAAGATCTCAGACAGCACTCCGGTTGAGAAGGGAGTCAAAATTTGATAAGATGATAGAGCTCGAATGAAAACACGACACTCCGGCTGGATGGATAAGCAAAAGAAAGAACATGAACTTCACAATAAGAGATGATGAGTGAAGAGAGCATCATCACAATGCCTCCGGAAGAAATATAAGAATGGAAACAAAAGAACAGAGAAGAAGACAACAAGTTCTGTCTGAAATGAATTTGAGAGAGCATCGTTAAAAAGAGGATTGAACTGAGTTGTTGGGAAATCAACAACGAAAAGAACAAGGTTGTAGTGGGCTTATGGAGAACATCTCAAAACTATGAGGTGGAATTCTGCCACTAACGGAAAAACAATAGATTGGATTGCTATCAACAAGGAGACGAGAAACTTATTTCACCGGGAGGAAAGATGAAGAACTTGGGTCATTTATGAGCACCATAAATAGCAACAATCCTTACGAGAGGATTTGGGTGAAATATAACCCAAGATAACTCTAACAACACGATTGATGGATTGAGAAGAGCTCATGCTTGAAAAGATTGATGGGTTTAACTATTTCATTCTTAACAACATGTGAATCATAAAACGAACTCAAATTATCAAGAATGACATAATACCACCTCAAAAGATAAAAAGAGAAACAATTGCACTCCGGATTGCAAGATGAAGAAAACTTGAGCTCCTTTGAAAAGAATCTCGATGATCACTTCGAGAAGGAATTAAATCCTTGTTGAACCACCATATACAGCCTCCATGAAGAACTCCGGTAACAAAAGGATGATTAAACGGGAGGAAAAAAGAAGTTGAAAACGCAAGGTGAAAACTTGTAATGATTTTTAGATGGATCTCCGTGACGAAAATATTGAGAGAACTTGTAACTCCGGGAAAAGAAAGATGAGCAAATGGAAACAAGAATTTGATGAGCCTCCGGAATAAAGAATTAATCACTTGGAAGAAACAAGAGTAGGAATTACATTATGCGTATCCCTCATCAATTAAATTGATGACAAGCAACGGAATTGGCATACCACTTATTCTCGTAGAAAGGATTAAGATAGACATAGCGTCAAACTTGGGAAGGTCTTCAACGAACCACCGGTAGAATTGAAATAACGAATGAATTGATATGAGAACATAGGAAGAGAACTCTTGAACGAACCACCATAAGAATTGAAAATGAATGAAGAAAAGATAAAGAGACGCCGGGAAGAATTAGAAAACGAATGAAAATACTTAACAGAATTTAGATAGCAGAGAACGAAGAGAACACGAGCTAATTAGAGGATACTTGATCGATGCACCGGTAAGATTGGAGAATGATAACTGAAAGTTGAGAAAGAATAAACCTGAATTGTTGGACTCCGGATAATCAAACTAAGAAGACTCTTGAATTGCTTCGGATTGGTGAAAAGAATACTGACAAATGAATACAATGGTGAGAGAATGGCAATAAGCTGGAACCATGAGTCTTGAAAAGAATGGAGCAAGATTAAAGAGAAACTCTTCTTCGGTCTTCAAAATCCGAGAATGACGACGAGAACACCACCATGAATTATTTAGACACTCCGGAAGAATCAAAATGAAGAGATTGAGCCAACGCTGAGAAGATTTTGACAGATCTTGGAGAAGACATTTGACTGATGATCAATCATTCTTACGTCAAACTTTTGAAATGAATTTGAGAATAACTCCGGTAGAATTAGAAGAGTCAGGTAAGATCCTGGGAAAAGACCTGTGGGTTAGGGCCCACTCAAGAGAAACACCGTTGAAAAGATTACTTGAAAAGAGAGATTGCACCGGTTGAATTAAATGGCTTGAATGAGATAACATCCTCACAAAAGCTTGAACGGATTGAGAATGGAAACGAATCTTCTAAGATATCTTGAGCACTCCGGAATAATAGAATAGCGAGAAATGACTGAATATAAGGTGCACCGGCATGAAAAACATTTGAAACAAGGAAAAGAATGTGATCAAACACCGAAATCTTGAATTGAAACCACCAGAGCAGAAAGAGAACGAAGAATGATGAACTAGAAGCTTCGTTAGCATCTTCTTGAGAATCACCAGATAAGAACATTGAAGGAAAAGAGTGAAGAGACTTCCATCAATAAAATGATACTTGATCAAGAAATCTGAGTCCTTGAAGAAAAAGGGTGGGTGGGTGGGAAAACAAAGGCAGCTTGGAACGAATGAAACAAACACCGTTGAGAAGAACTGATAATTGATCTTGCAAATGTTGAAAAGATCAGATCCACTTGAAGAGAAAACATGCCGGTTGAAAAGGATTGACATGACAATCTCGATTATCAAGAAGGATTAGTATTCACATAGGAACATGAGAACACCATTTAGAAAAGGTATGGACTCAACATTTCACTTCGAAGCAACTCGAATACCACAGCTCAAAACAAAACAAAGGATTGGCTTGCGGAATAAGCCGGAACAAACATATGATAGAGATTTCGTCCGAAGATTTCGTGGTGGGGCCTACACGGGCTCGATCGTACAGCACCATCATGTACAAGGCAGTGCACATGACATACGAAGCGTCCCCGAGTCGGCCTAGCAAAGGACTCTATAAGACACAACGAGACCACTGTAAAACCAACCGTGGATAGGCGGACCACTAGACGTCGAACCCCAATTTCATATCATCCATCTGTCGGAAAGATATCCTAAGAGCTACTTGAATTCCCACTTATAACTCCCGAAACTTTCTGGTTATGCAATCAGGTGTTGGGGATACAGGGGAAGCATAATATCTCACCCAAATCTAGCAAATCCTACATCCAGTTGTATCCATCCTTCAACACATAAGCAAGAAACCTTCGAAAATCATTTACCTCAACCTTCGAAAAGCATCCGTTATACGAGTTATGGCAATACTCCCGAACTCCCGCCCCAGTACTGGGTGGCGTCGAGGTTATCTCACCAACAACTGCATAAAAGAGATTTTCGATGTCGGCGAAACTAAACTCAGGTATTCCAGAATTGCAACGACAAAATTGTGACGACAACACCTCGGAGCTCAACTCGCCGGGACACTACCACAACCCCTAAATGTCAGGAGGCACCAAGAACAATGTTCTCGTCACAAAACCATCGGAAAGATTCCAAGATACCCGCGTGATCCTAAAAAAATTAGTGAAATTTGAGAAGAGAATAGTCAAAACTCTATGTCAGGATGCCTCACCAGAGCGACGAAGGGACCGAGGAGTAAAAGGAATCCTACTCTCTGATATATATAATTCCTAAATGACTCAAAACATTTTTCTAGACTCAACAACGCCAGCGATTCGATCAAGCAGGGGGCTCCTAAGTCGGGGAAGGCTCTGATACCAACTTGTAACGCCCTCGATGCGGCTATATCTCCCACGTGTCGAAGCATGACTTAGAGGCATAACCGCATTGAAAACAATGTCGCAAGTGAGGTAATCTTCACACAACCCATGTAATACATAAGGGAAAGAGTTACATAGTTGGCTTACAATCGCGACTTCACACAATACATGAATAAAGCATTACATCAACCAGATACAATCAAGGTTCGACTACGGAACCAAAATAAAAGAAGACTACCCCAAATGCTACACAGATCCCCGATCGACCCCAACTAGGCTCCACTACTGATCGACTAGAACGAAACAACACAAAGGACAAGATCTTCATCATGCTCCTCCTTGAGCTTGGTTTCGTCACCTGCACGATATCATCGGCACCTGCAAACTGGTTTTGGAAGTATCTGTGAGTCACGGGGACTCAGCAATCTCACACCTTCGCGATCAAGACTATTTAAGCTTATGGGTAGGGAAAAGGTATGAGGTGGAGCTGCAGCAAGCGACTAGCATATATGGTGGCTAACATACATAAATGAGAGCGGGAAGAGAAGGCAAAGCACGGTTGAGAAACTATGATCAAGAAGTGATCCTAGAACAACCTACGTCAAGCATAACTCCAACACCGTGTTCACTTCCCGGACTCCGCCGAGAAGAGACCATCATGGTTACACATGCGGTTGATGTATTTTAATTAAGATCAACTTCAGGTTTTCTACAACTGGACATTAAAAAATTCCCATCTGCCCATAACCGCACACACGGCTTTCGAAAGTTCAAATCCCTGCAGGGGTGTCCCAACTTAGCCCATCACAAGCTCTCACAGTCAACGAAGGATATTCCTTCTCCCAAGACAATCCGATCAGGCTCGGCATCCCAGTTACAAGACATCCTTGACAATGGTAAAACAAGTCCAGCAAGACCGCCCGATGTACCGACATCCCGATAGGAGCTCCACATATCTCGCTCTCAGGGCAACACCGGATAAGCAATCCGTACAACTAAAACCAGCCTCGAGTTCCCCAAGGTGGCGCTGCAAGGGGCTCTAGTTTGGACCAAAACTTAGACAAGCACTGGCCTGGGGATTTAAAATAAAGATGACCCTCGGGATGCGCGACTCCCAAGGGAAAAGGCTAGGTGGCGAATGGTAAAACCAAGGTTGGGCCTTGCTGAAGGAGTTTTATTCAAAGCAAACTGTCAAGGGGTTCCCATTATAACCCAACCGTGTAAGGAACGCAAAATCCGGGAACATAATACCGATATGACGGAAACTAAGGCGGCAACAGTGGAACAAAACACCAGGCATAAGGCCGAGCCTTCCACCCTTTACCAAGTATATAGATGCATTAATTAAATAAGAGATATTGTGATATCCCAACAAAATATCCATGTTCCAACAAGGAACAAACTCCAATATTCACCTGCAACTAGCAACGCTATAAGAGGGGCAGAGCAAAGCGGTAACATAGCCAAACAACGGTTTGCTAGGACAAGGTGTGTTAGAGGCCTGGCTTAACAAAATGGGAGGCATGATAAGCAAGTGGTAGGTATCGCAGCATAGGCATAGCAAAAGAGCGAGCAACTAGCAAGCAAAGATAGAAGTGATTTCGAGGGTATGGTCATCTTGCGTGAGATCCCGCAAGGAAGAAGAGCGAGTCCATGAAGAAGACAAACGGACGTAGTCGAGGGATCCTCACAAACGCAATGTTACCGGAAACAACCCGAAGAAGCAACACCGGAAAGAAGCAAACAACATAGTAAACAACCAACACATGAACATGGCATGTTGCACAAACAATTATGATGCATGTCCGGTTTAATGAGGCATGGCATGGAAAAATGCACAAGCAATTCTACAAATTAGGTGGGGATCAATATGCAACGATTTGCATATTGACGAAACACCACAACAAGTTATTTAGTTCGATCTCGTTTATGTACCCAACAATATTAAATGTTGTTAAACATGGCAAGAGGGTGAAGCAAATGAAAACTACCTATCTAGGCAAGTTTAAATGAGCCCGGAACAACAAGCAACAAGTCCGGAAGAATCCTCATATGCATATTTTTGATTTGGTGCTGATCTGCCCTAAGACATATTTTAGAGTTGTTAAATATGCAAAGCAATGCCACCATGTTAAACTAGGCAAATTCTACCCCATTTACATATAAAGTTGATTAAATTCGGAGTTACGGTTTTTTAGATATGAATTAAATCATTTTAGCAAGTTATTTAAGCAAATTTAAACAAACAGCATTTTAAACATTTTAAACATGCATGAAAGTTGAATATTATTAAACTAGACAAAATTCTAAGCAAGTTTCATATACAAAGTTTTTACATGTGATGCTTAGATTGTGAGTAATGAAATGCATGAAGACTAGGGTGTCTTCTGCAAAACAGGCACTCTCTGGAAAATAGCTAAATTCGCATCAACAGGAAAAAAACAGGACGGGGTGCATTGGGTTGGACTGAGCTGCTCACCGCAACACTTGGGCCGGCTCGGTGATGGACTAGGACTGGAGAAGGCGCAGCTGGGCCGGCAGGCGCGCGTCCCACGACGAGCGGCGAGGGGAGAAGGCGGCCCAGGCAAAGCGGCAGAGGTGGGGGGGTCTTCACGCGGGCGAGCTGGGCCTGGCACTCTCGTGGCCTTACTAGATTGAACGATGGGGATGCGGGGGCCGCGGTCAACGCGCTCGCTCCTGGACAGGACGAGAAGCAGGGCACGGAGGCGAGGCGATGCAGACGGCGGTCACTGGTTGTGGCACGACGCGGTAGGAGCTCCGGCTATGGATCAAAGCAAGGAGGCCGGGAACAGACCGAGGTGCTCCGGATCCGATGGATCCCCACCGGATCGGGGGAAGAACGTGACCGGCGGTGAGCTCCACGGGCGGTGGTGGTTCCTGCAGTCAGCAATGGAGGAAGGGGAGTCCGGTGAGAGAGAGGAGAGAAACGAGGAAGGAGATGGGATGGCCACCTGCGGGGCACCGATGACAAGGCGGAGCACGACGACGGCGAGGATCCGGCGTCCGCGGGGTTGGGGCGAGGCAGAGGTGCGCTCGGGCGCTGTCGCTTCTTGGGGTGGAGCGGGAGGAGAACGAGGCCCCTGGTCGGGCGAGCGGCGGCGCAAATCCGGGCCTCCGAGCCCAGATTCAGGTCTGGGCGGGCCTCATGCGAGCTCCGCGGGCCGCGGTGGTGGGATGGCTGGCTGGGACGCGACATGGAGGCTTTGGAGTGGTGGAGGGCATTGCTCAGGTGGCGCAGGCCAATGGCAGCTTGCCAAGTGGCACGGAGGAGGTGGAGGTCGCCGGAAATTGAGGAGGAGGAGGGTCGGTTGTGGTTGGAGGCGCGATTCGAGGGGAAGGGGTTGCGCTAGATCCGAGGGAGGAGGTCTAGGAGGTATGGGAAGACTAGGGATGCCCAAATTTGGAAGGGAGGGGTGCTTAAATAGG
The DNA here is from genome assembly GCA_034509565.1 of Triticum monococcum. NCBI lineage: Eukaryota > Viridiplantae > Streptophyta > Magnoliopsida > Poales > Poaceae > Triticum > Triticum monococcum. The sequence continues at coordinate 347,023,109 of CM067847.1, forward strand.
GTAGGGGGTCTAGGGTTAGGGGAACTAGTCTATTTTCGGACCATTTGATCTGGATCGGACGGTTCGAAACGTATGGGTAGTGTAGAAGGCCGTGGGCTGCGGAAGAGAAGAGAGGGAGAGGCCCGACAGCAGTTTTCGGAGAACGAAAACGTCCGACGATTTGACCGACTATAAAGCCGCTAAAGTTAACCGTAGGGGCGTCAAACGGACTCCGATTGTGATGAAACTTGGCAGGCGGTCTACCTACACTATAACAAGACCGCACGCCAACTTTCATCCCGTTCCAAGAACATTTTCTGGCCACTTATAAAATACTATTTTGGACATGCCGCGGGCGCGTGCAAGTGTGTCTGGGCTCGGAACGGACAACGGAAAGAACTGGGGAACCCGGATGGATGCAAGTTTTGAAAACATGATGATGCAATGCGGATGATGACCTGGCAAGATGCAACACGCAAGCGAATGACATGGCAACATCGGCGAATAACTGGAAGACACCTGGCGCAACGGTCTCGGGGCGTCACAGGAGACCTCGACCGCGACCCACGAAGCCTTGCTGCTGCAGCCATCCGCCTGCAGCCAAAGACCGCCTGGACCAATGGCTGGCAGCTCCCCAACAAAGAAGCGCGGGAGCTGAAGCCAAGTGTCGCCCGGGTTCTCTAACCACACAATGAACTCCGGCAGCACTTCCACGGAGTGGAAGTGTGGCTTGGGTGGCTACGCGACCATTGTGTGCCTTCCTTCATCGACGGGCCCCCACGACTCGGGCGATCACCACCACGCGAAGAAGCGCCATCGCCACCGCGAGGAGCCGCGACGAGGGTCATGGTGTGCTTGTGGGGACGGACGTGGCCCCTCTTGGGCGGCGGTGAGCCAGGCCCCTCCTGGAAAGCCTTTCCCTTCTCCGCAGGCAAGAGCCTCTTCGCATGCACCATGGGTGTCGCTGTCGGCAGTGAAGCGAGGAAGAAGAAGGAGCGGGAGAAGCAACGGAAGAGATGGTTGACAGGGGCTCCGTCCCCCTTCCCATTTATAGCCAAGGGGAGGCCAACCGCTGGCCTCCACGATCTAAGATAATAATGATCTTTTTCTACATGCAACAAGGACTCGTCAAATCAGGCAGTTGCCGAGGCAGCGTGGGGAAGCGGAGACGCCCACGTCCAATCAATCGCCACGCGTCAAGCGGGGCCGCAGGCTGTTGGGGCCCGCGGCACTCCGCACTTGCCCTTTGTCTTTGCCTCGAAGCCATGTCTGAGCGCGCCTTTGGCCCGGGGGCTACTGTCGGTGTTCTGGGAACAGGGTCCCCAGTCTTGCCTGCCTATGGCCCACAACGTGGCTCCATCAGCGGCCCTTTACGGCCCATCTTCACCAACAAAGACACTCGCGAGGGGCCAAGCCTCACGAGGCGGACGCTGCAAGACCTCCACAGGGGCGGCCTTACCAAGCTGGCTAGCGAGGGGCGGAGAGATCAAGGCAAGGGAAACCTTGTGAGGTTTGCATGACGCAAGCATGACGACTGGAGCCAGGCGGGCGCCAGGCTGGTGCCTGCGTGCGCAGTGTCCTCGTTTCCTCTTTGGTGCTATAGAGGCAAGCGCAGGCGAGGAGTCCCGAGGAATCAGGCAAAGGTTTCCATATCGGTGCAACGAGACAAAGACCAGCAGGACAGCAGGACGGAGGTCACCGTGGAGCCCAAGACGGCGTCACCACCAGAGCCTTTGGCAAGCGAAGACTACTTTTGTCAGTATAGCTTGTACTAGCTGTCCCCCTTCAAATTGGCCGTTGTGGGATCCCTTCCCGCCTAATGTTTGGGAAGAGGACCCGGGCCTCTACATATAGGACTAGCCACCACCATAGAAAGAGAGGGCTTACCTAGAGAGAATCCCCGACCGCATCAACTCACCAAGCACAAGAACACCTCTCCTCAGGAGGTTGTTCTTCCCTTGTAACTGTTCATCCTCAGCCCAAGAGGCAATCCACCACACCACACTAGAGTAGGGTATTACACCACATCGATGGCCTGAACCAGTATAAACTCTTGTGTCTCTTGTTCTCTGGGCTCGTCGAGCTAGGTCGTGAGATCATGATGTGTGCGAGCTAGAGAGGGGGAGAGATCTTCATGCGCACCCCAGTGTTTGAACCTCAAGGGTTTTGCCGGAACCCGAAATCTGACACACTTGAGGCCTGCAAGTCCTCCAGTCGGTTAGCTGTCGCGTTCTGAGCATCCAAGAGTCATTATGGATCGCCGGTGAACGAAGTCTGTGAAGGTTTGGAAGTCTACCTTGAAGACTTACCAGAGTGATTGGGCGAGGACTTTGTGTCCTTAGCTTAACGGGAATAAGGTGAAGATGCGGTCTTCTGAGTTGAATCTCAGCCTCCCTAACCAGACGTACAGTTGTCACAACAACTGGAACTGGTCCAACAAATCCTTGCCCTCACCAAGCAACTGGTTCTATCATTTACCTCTCTTTACTTACAGTTTGTATTCGTGAAGTCATTGCCTGCTTGCATGATCTGGTTGACTTCATTGTGTGAAGACTGTTGTTGTTTGGCTTCATACTATTTTCCATCCTAATCCATACTACCTAGTTGCTGATAGTCTTCGTGCTTTCACTTCATTGCTTACTCGACTATGGCTTATCTAGTGTAGTCTACCTTCCGCTGCATATCAATAGGTTCATTTCTACTGTTTATATTCAAAGCCCCCGTGTTTTGAAGACTTTCATAAAAATCTCCTATTCAGCCCCCTCTAGTCGATAACTAGCACTTTCAATTGGTATCAGAACAAGGTGCTCCCTTGTTCTGTGTGATTTGGTTTAACCACCTAGATTTTTAGCTATGTTGACTGCAGGGATAATCAAAGTCTTCGTTGTGTGCCCTATCTTTGATGGCACTGATTACCCGTACTGGAAGAATAAGATGCGCATGCATCTTGAAGCCATTGATGTCGACCTCTGGTATGTCATCAAGAACGGTGTTCCCAAGGCCGGTGAAGGTGTCACCCCTGCTGATGTCAGGAAGTTCATTCAACTGGATTCTACTGCCAAGAACATAATCTGTGGTCATCTGACCAAAGGATAGTATGGTTGTGTGAGTGCTCTGGAAACTACAAAGCTAGTCTGGGACTGGCTCTCCAAGGTCAACGAAGGCGTCTCAACCCAGAGAGACTCAAGGATCAGTGTTCTTCGCAACCGCTTCAAGAGAAATGACAATGAGAATGTTCAGCTGACGTTTGATCACCTCACTGACATCACAAATGAGCTTCATGCACTCGGCGACACTGGGATCACCAAGCATGAAATCGTCAAGACACTCTTGAGATCACTCGACAACTCATTTGACACCCTGGCCCTGATGATTCAAGAACGCCCTAACTTCAAGACTCTCGATCCGTCTGACATACTTGAGAGGCTCAACACACATGAGTTCCAGTTATCTGAGAAAAGAGATATCTATGGTCCCAACTATGGCCGAACTCGTGCTTTGAAGGCAAAGGTTGTTTCCTCATCTGAAGAAGAATCTGACTGCAGTTCTGAGGATCCTGAAGACATTGGAAAGGAACTTGCCATGCTAGTGAAGAAGTTCCAGAGGTTCACCAAGAAGAAAGACTCCAGACAGTCTTCAAGATCCAGCACAAGAAATGATGAAGCTTCCTCCCGTGACTACAAGAAGAGAACGTGTCACAAGTGCAAGAAACCTGGTCACTACATCTCTGAATATCCTCAATGGGACAATGAGAACAACAACAAGAAGAAGAGCAATGAATATGATTCTGATGACAAGAAGAAGAATAAATCCTCAAAGTCTTCTTCCAAGTCTTCGTCGAAGTCTTGATCACACAAGAAGAGCTCATCCAGCAAGGCTCGTGCGTTTGTTGGCAAGGAGATGGGTTCGGAGGAGGAGTCTGCATCTGAGGAGGTGGAGATGGAGTCTGAAGAGGAATCTGATTCAGGCGTGGCAAGCCTGGCTCTAGCTTCAGCATACGTCGCCAAGTCCATCTTCAACACTGAAGACAATGGCCTCGTCACCAACGCTGATGCTAATGATGAGGATGACTCTGCACCCACCGACTGCTTTATGGCACGTGGTGCCAAGGTAAACTCACATGATGCTTACTATCAAACATCAAGTGAAGATGAATCTAAACCTAGCTACAAAACACTTGCTAAAATTGCAACATAGCAACAGAATTCTATGGAACATATTCAAAAATTGCTAGACAAAAGCGATGACCCGTTGGACGTGGAAATGACCCGATCTCAGTCCTTAATTGAAGACATTATAAATCTTCATGTTAAGTACGAAGAACTTGAAAGCCGTCATGAAATGCTCTCAACTACTCATGAAAAGCTCTCCTATGATTATCTTCAAAGGAAGCAAGAGCTTGAGAACTTGAGATCGGCTCATGAAGATCTTCAAAAGGAGAACGAGTCACTTCGCGCCGCCTAGGAGGAAGGATTTGAACCACCATGTCTAAAATGTCTTGAGCGTGATAATGCTGCTTCTGATGCTGGATGTTCTACTTCTACTACTGTTGCAATATCTTCAACCGCTAATGTGGTAACTAACCCCTCTGCTGAGGATACCACTACTATTGTTGATGAGAATGCCAGGTAGAAGACATTGCTTGAGACAGAAATGTACAAAAGTCTCAAAGGGCATCAGACACTATGTGATGTCCTCAAGAAACAAATTCTGAACCGAAACCCCAGGAAAGAGGGTGTTGGGTTCGAGAGGAAAATGAATGTTTATGGTTCTTACTGGAAGCCTGAGCAGTACCCCAAAACCACATGGGTTGCTGCAAAGGGGCCTTCAGTGGATCCATCTACCTTATCTGGCCTCACTTGTGCTAACTCGGTTATCATTGATGAATCCTTTGATGCAAATGTAAACTGTTTAAGAATCAGAATGGTGAAGTGTTTTCCAGGTATATTGGTACTAACTACAGGAATGGACCACCTTTGAAGAAGATCTGGGTGCCTAAGAGTTGTCTTGAAAATCTTCAGGTGAATGTCATCATGACACCACCTGGGAAGAAGACAAACCCCAGACCAAATGCTTCATATGGTCCAAAGGCTTCATACAGACAAAGGACTCACCAGAGTCACCCTAACACAAATGTTTTGCAGGGAAACCATACTCAGGCCTATGAATATGAGCGTGTTTCATCAAACTGCCATGTTCATAAGACCAAGAACTACTCTGCTTATTCTTATGAGTATTATTCACCTCCTGCAAGACTATTTGCTAGGGCTCCAAAGCCGAAGTTCTCAGATGTTGCACTTAGACTCATTGCTTCGAAGCCACCCCTGGAAATTTGGGTGGTTAAGAAAAGTTAACTCTCTCTTTTGCAGGAAAAGGTCTCCAGCCGGCAATCAAAGGTGCCTGATGCTATTGTTGGGTACCTAAAACATCTTGTGGGGCGCAAGATAAAATGCCGAAATGGTCTTACTATGTATTTTTTCCTGAATCGCTTGCCAATCATCCTATCAGTCCTCTCATGGATTTGAGCTTTCATAATCCACTCGTTCGTCAAATGTTTATGTTTCACAATACCATTGGTGAAGCCTATCCCCCTAACTACACTGTAGGGTATGACACCAAAGGCTTCGGAATGGATTATGGACAGTGGATGCACTAACCACATGACTGGTGATAGAAGTCTTCTCATGGACTCAACCTTACGTCCATCTGACAAGAGTCACATCACATTTGCTGACACTGGTAAAAGCAAGGTATTGGGTCTAGGTAGAGTTGCAATCTCAAAGGATCAGCACATGGATAAAGTGATGCTTGTTGAATCCCTTGGTTTCAACTTAATGTCTGTCTCAATGCTTTGTGACTTGAACATGATTGTGATATTTGGAAAATAGCATTGCCTCGTTCTAATGGAATCTGACAAGTCTCTAGTCTTTGAAGGATATCGAAAAGATGATTTGTGCATGGTATATTTCTCAGCAGGACCACAGTTGGCCGTATTCTTCTAGCAAAAGCTTCAGAGTGCTGGCTATGGCATCAGAGGCTAGGGCATGCTAGCATGAGGAACTTGTACACTCTCGCGAAGAAGAAACACATCATAGGCATCGAGGGCGTCAAGTTCAAGAAGGATCATCTATGTGGTGCCTGCGAAGCTGGAAAGATGACAAGGGCCAAACATCCCTCAAATACTATCATGACGACATCTCAACCCTTCGAGCTGCTTCACATGGACTTATTTGGCCCTGCTCACTACTCTACTCTCACTACCACTGCTTGCCTATATGGCTTCATCATTGTTGATGATTATTTAAGATACACCTGGGTGCACATAATCCTTTACAAGACTGAAGTGCAGGATGTCTTCATATGATTCGCCAATCGAGCCATGACGAACTATGGCATCAAGATCAAGCACATCAAAAGTGAAAATAGCACAGAGTTCAAGAACACCGGCCTCAACACTTATCTTGATACATTGGGCATCACTCATGAATTCTCAGCTCCATACACACCTCAGCAGAATGTCATCATGGAACGCAAGAACAAAACACTCATTGAGATGGCCCGAACGATGCTTGATGAGTATAAGACTCCAAGGAAGTTCTGGCCTGAAGCTATTGATACTACATGCCATGTCATCAATCGTTTTTATCTTCACAAGCTTCTAAAGAAGACATCATATGAGCTACTGACTGGTAAGAAGCCAAACGTAAGCTACTTCAGAGTATTTGGTGCTAGGTGCTGGATCAAGGATCCGCATCACACTTCAAAATTTGCACTGAAAGCACATGAAGGTTTTATGCTTGGTTACGGAAAGGATTCGCAGTCCTACAGAATCTTCAACCTCTTTCACTATAAAGTGGTTGAAACTGTGGATGTGCGGTTCGATGAAACTAACGGCTCACAAAGAGAGCACCTGCCAAATGTGCTAGATGAAGTCTCACGAGGTGAATCCATCAAGCTTATGGTTACTGGAGAAATCATACCTTCAGAGGCACGGGCTGAAGAACTTATCACTTCTGCACCAAGTCAACCTAAAGACGCTGCTTAGCTTGAAGCCAATGATGAAGACGAAAACAATGATCAGCAAGGGCAAAATCTTCGTCCAGTTCATCCTTGTGTTGCAAATGAAGTACATATTGAGAATATAATTAATAGCATTAATGCACCTGGTCCCCTCACTTGTTCAAGAGCAACACACCTAGCAAATTTCTGTGGGCACTTTGCATTTGTCTCTATATCTGAACCCAAGAAAGTTGCTGAAGCCTTCATGGAACCTGAATGGATTCAAGCTATGCAAGAAGAGCTCCAATAGTTTGAGCTGAACAATGTATGGGAACTGGTCAAGCGTCCCGATCCTCGCAAGCACAATATCATAGGCACAAAATAGATATATCGTGACAAACAAGATGAGCATGTTTAAGTTGTCAGAAACAAGGCTCGCCTCGTTGCTTAAGGATACACTCAAGTTGAAGGGATTTACTTCGATGAAACATTTGCTCCGGTGGCTAGGCTTGAAGCCATTCGCATACTGCTAGCCTATGCCAACCATCACAATATCCTCCTATACCAAATGGATGTGAAGAGTGTCTTTCTCAATGGCAAGATTGAAGAAGAAGTGTATGTTGCACAACCACATGGCTTTGAAGATCCAAAACATCCTGATATGGTATACAAGCTCAACAAGGCACTGTATGGCCTCAAACAGGCCCCTCGTGCTTGGTATGACACACTCAAAGACTTCCTGAAGAGCAAAGGCTTCAAACCTGGTTCCCTGGATCCCACTCTCTTCATGAAGACATACGATGGTGAACTGTTTGTGTGCCAGATCTATGTGGATGACGTTATCTTCGGCAACACTGACAAAAGATACAGTGATGAGTTTGGGCACATGATGCAAGAGCAATATCATATGTCCATGATGGGCGACCTGAAGTGTAACGCCCCGAGACCGATGTGCGAGGTGTCTTCTAGTTATTCGCTGATGTTGTCATGTCATTTTCTTGCGTGTTGCATCTTATCATGTCATCATGTGCATTGCATCATCATGTTTTAAAAAAACTTGCATTCGTTCGGGTTCTCCGAGTTCTCTCCGTTGTCCGTTCTAAGTCCAACCACACTTGCACGCGCCCGCGGCATGTCCGAAATAGTATTTTATAAGTGGCCGGAAAATGTTCTCGGAATGGGATGAAAGTTGAGGTGTGGTCTTATTATAGTGTAGATAGACCGCCTGTCAAGTTTCATCGCATTCGGAGATTGTTTGATGCCCAACGAATAACTATAGCGGCAGTATAGCCGGTCTAACGTCGGACGTTTTCGGTCTCCGAAAACCGTGCCGGGCTGCATCTCTCCCCTCTTCTCTCAGACCAACCCGCTCTTCACAATTCGTCAGGCCCAACCTAGGCTCTCTCGTCAGTCTGCGGACCTCCTCGCGCGCGCGTCCGAAAGCTGTCCCGGACACGACCCGGGCAGTCGTCACCGTTGGGTCCGGATCATCCCGAAACGTCTACAAAACATCACCGTTTTCTTATTTGGACTCCCTAGCTATTTTATTTGCGGCCGTCTGATTAAGATCGGAGGGACCAAATGCCCCTAAACTTAGCCTTTTTGCTATATATTGATTAAACTCTAGCCTAACCCTAAAATCTAGGATATGTGTCCCGTCGCCCGCCGCCGCTTTCCAAATCCCCCTCGGGATCTTCCCCTGCCCGATCCACCCAACCAGCGCCCGAGCCTCCACCTCTCGATCCCCTCCCGATCCAACCACCAACCACAGTCGCCACCACAGCCTCGCTCCCAGCCTCCCGCAAGCAGAGGCCCCGCGAATCTCTCATGCTCGCCGCTCCTCCCGATCCAACACGCCTTCCGGCGAGCTCTCGCTGGACGACTACCAGGCCAACCCTCGCCGTCCCTGGCCTCCCCCTCGCTCTCTCTCTCTCTCTCTCTCTCTCTCTCTCTCTCTCCCGTTGCTAAACTCCCCCCTTCCCCTGTGTTCTTCATGCAGGAGTAGCAGTAGACCATGGCGCCACCATCGGAGCTCGCCGTTGTCGGGAATTCACCGTATTTCGTCGGAGATCGCGTCCTCGTCCTGGATCCGGTCAGTTCTGCCATGCCACAGCGTGCCCTTCTCCTTCCTTCGACCTTCCTCCTCCACTCACTTCTCTTTCCCTCTCTCTGTTCTCCTTGTAGCTCTGTTCTCTCTGCTGGGTGAACCAGATCCGGCCCGTATCGTGTATTTTTTTTCATAGACCGTTTTCCTTTTTCCAGAGTACGTCAGTTTTGCAGAAAAGCCCTTCAAGTCCATGCATTTAATAACTTCTCAATCACGCATCGGTTTAAAATAATTTATATATGAAAGATGCTTAGTTTTTCATCTAGTTTCACAATAACCAACTTTCATGCATGTTTAGAATGCTTAAATTGGTGTTTGCTTTAATTTGCCCCTATGCCACGCTAAAATGTTTTCTTTCATAACTAAATAACCGTAGCTCCAAACCTAACAAACTTTATATGTAAATGGGGTAGAAAAATGCATAGTTTAACATGGTGGCATCTCTTTGCATGTTTGACAACTCTAAAATATGGTTTAGGGCAGAACAGTACCAAATTCATAATATGCACATGAGGGTTTTCCGGACTTGTTGTTTTGTTGTTCCGGCCTCATTTAAACTTGCCTAGATAGATAGTTTCATTATGCTTCATCTCTTGCCATGTTTAACAACATTTAATATTGTTGGGTACATAAATGAGAGAGAACTAAATAACTTGAATGTGGTGTTTCGTCAATATGCAACGGAGTTGCATATTGAGCTCCACTTAATTTGTAGGATTGCTTGTGCACTTTGCCATGCCATGCATATTTAAACCGGACATGCATCATACTTGATTGTGCATCATGACATGATTATGTGGTGGTTGTTTACTATGTTGTTTGCTTCTTTTCGGTGTTGCTTCTCCGGGTTAGTTTCGATTACATCGCGTTTGTGAGGACCCGTTCGACTATGCCCGTGTGTCGTCTTCATGGACTCGTTCTTCTTCCTTGCGGGATTTCAGGCAAGATGACCATACCCTCGAAATCACTTCTATCTTTGCTTGCTAGTTGCTCGCTCTTTTGCTATGCCTATGCTACGATACCTACCACTTGCTTATCATGCCTCCCATTTGCCATGTCAAGCCTCTAACCCACCTTGTCCTAGCAAACCGTTGTTTGGCTATGTTACCGCTTTGCTCAGCCCCTCTTATAGCGTTGTTAGTTGCAGGTGAAGATTGGAGTTTGTTCCATGTTGGAACATGGATATTTTTTTGTTGGGATATCACAATATCTCTTATTTAATTAATGCATCTATACACTTGGTAAAGGGTGGAAGGCTCGGCCTTATGCCTGGTGTTTTGTTCCACTCTTGCCGCCCTAGTTTCTGTCATATCGGTGTTATGTTCCCGGATTTTGCGTTCCTTACACGATTGGGTTATAATGGGAACCCCTTGACAGTTCGCCTTGAATAAAACTCCTCCAGCAAGGCCCAACATTGGTTTTACCATTTGCCATCTAGCCTTTTCTTTCCCTTGGGTTCTGCAGACTCAAGGGTCATCTTTATTTAAACCCCGGGTCAATGCTCCTCTGAGTGTTGGTCCAACCTGTCAGTTGCCGGTGGCCACCAGGGGCAACCCTGGGCTGGCCTACTGGAACCTTGGACAATCGGGTGTGCCCTGAGAACGAGATATGTGCAGCTCCTATCGGGATTTGTCGGCACATTCGGGTGGCTTTGCTGGACTTGTTTTACCATTGTCGAGGATGTCTTGTAACCGGGATGCCGAGTCTGATCGGATTGTCTTGGGAGAAGGAATAACCTTCGTTGACCGTGAGAGCTTGTGATGGGCTAAGTTGGGACACCCCTGTAGGGTTTTGAACTTTTGAAAGGCGTGCCTGTGGTTATGGGCAGATGGGAATTTGTTAATGTCCGGTTGTAGAAAACCTGAAGTTGAACTTAATTAAAATGCACCAACCGCGTGTGTAACCGTGATGGTCTCTTCTCGGCGGAGTCCGGGAAGTGAACACGGTGTTGGAGTAATGCTTGATGTAGGTTGTTCTAGGATCACTTCTTGATCATAGTTGTTCGACCGTGCTTTTGCTCTCTCTCCTTGCTCTCATTTGCGTATGTTAGCCACCATATATGCTAGTCGCTTGCTGCAGCTCCACCTCATACCTTTTACCCTACCTATAAGCTTAAATAGTCTTGATCGCGAGGGTGTGAGATTGTTGAGTCCCCATGACTCACAGATACTTCCAAAACTAGTTTGCAGGTGCCGATGTTATGGAGCAGGTGACGCAACCAAGCTCAAGGAGGAGCTCGATGAAGATCATGTTCGTTATGTTGTTTCCATTTCTAGTTGATCAGTAGTGGAGCCCAGTTGGGGTCGATCGGGGATCTGTAGCATTTGGGGTAGTCTTCTTTTATTTTGGGGTTCTGTAGTCGGACCATGTGTGTATCTGGATGATGTAATGCTTTATTCATGTATTGTGTGAAGTGGCGATTGTAAGTGTCGTGGTATTTCTCACGGGGGGCTTGCGAGTCGACAGATGCCACAAGGGCTTAGTGAAAGTGCAACTATCCCTAGGTGGTTTTGGTAATTCATAACAAAATATAGCTCATTGAGCTAATGCTATTCCAAGATGATTATTTCAGGAAAGCTCAATGATTGGCATGGCATGGATGTGAAAGTGGAACCCTCAAAATGCTAAGGACAAAGAATTGGCTCAAGCTCAAAAGTTCAAGACTCCTAATTTTATATTTTAGTGATCCAAGATCACATTGAGTCTTTAGGAAAAGCCAATACTATTAAGGAGGGATGAGGTGTTGCTTAATGAGCCTCTTGCTCTATGTGCTTAGTGATATGCTCCAAAATCCTCAACCACCTTTCCATATCCACAAATGACCTAAACCCTAAGCCAAACTCGGTCATACCGATTCTATCAATCCGGCGCCACCGAGTTTCACTTGTCATTTGCCACTGCCAAACCCTAGCAATTCGGTCCTACCGATAAGGTTCTCGGTCTCACCGAGATGGGCTTGCAAACTCTCTGTTTCCCTTTCGTAACTTTTCGGTCTCACCGAAAGAGCGAATCGGTCCCACCGAGAATGCAAGGTAAACTCTATGTTTCCTTCTTGTAACGTTTCGGTCTCACCGAAAGAGCAAGTCGGTCCCACCGAGTTTGCCTGACCAACTCTCTGGTTAGCTAATTGCCGAACTCGGTCTCACCGAGTTTGTGCAATCGGTCTCACCGAGATTACGTTATGCCCAAACCCTAACCGAATCGGTCCTACCGAGTTGCATCTCAGTCCCACCGAAATTCCTAACGGTCACTAGGTTTACCATTTTGGTCCGACCGAGTTTGATGATTCGGTCCCACCGAGATTGGAAAACTGTGTGTAACGGTTGGATTTTGTGTGGAGGCTATATATACCCCTCCACCACCTCTTCATTCGAAGAGAGAGCTATCAGAACACATACACCATTCCTACTCATATGTTCTGAGAAAGAACCACCTACTCATGTGTTGAGACCAAGATATTCCATTCCTACCATATGAATCTTGATCTCTAGCCTACCCCAAGTTGCTTTCCACTCAAATCTTCTTTCCACCAGATCCAAATCCTATGAGAGAGAGTTGAGTGTTGGGGAGACTATCATTTGAAGCACAAGAGCAAGGAGTTCATCATCAACACACCATTTGTTACTTCTTGGAGAGTGGTGTCTCCTAGATTGGCTAGGTGTTACTTGGGAGCCTCCGACAAGATTGTGGAGTTGAACCAAGGAGTTTGTAAGGGCAAGGAGATCGCCTACTTCATGAATATCTACTGCTAATGAGGCAAGTCCTTCGTGGGCGATGGCCATGGTGGAATAAACAAGGTTGCTTCTTCGTGGACCCTTCGTGGGTGGAGCCCTCCGTGGACTCGCGCAACCGTTACCCTCTGTGGGTTGAAGTCTCCATCAATGTGGATGTAGGATAGCACCACCTATCCGAACCACGAGAAAACATCCGTGTCTCCAATTGTGTTTGAATCCTCCAAACCCTTACCTTTACATTCTTGCAAGTTGCATGCTTTACTTTCCGCTGCCAATAAACTCTTTGCATGCTTGCTTGAATTGTGTGATGATTGCTTGACTTGCTCTAAGATAGCTAAAATCTTCCAAGAACTAAAATTGGGAAAAGGCTAAGTTTTTAATTGGTCAAGTAGTCTAATCACCCCCCCCCCTCTAGACATACTTTCGATCCTACACTTAGTGTGTGGGTAAGACTGCTGCTGATAGGCCCGGGAGCGGGTATGCGAGTAGCACGTGGTGGTTTACCCAGCTTCGGAGCTCTCTGTAGAGATAATACTCCTACTGCTGCATGTCTGAGTGTATCTGGTATATCTGGTACAGAGTCGCTCCTAGAGCTGTATCTGAGATCAGTGCCAAGGGCATCTGATCTCGTATATGCATCATATGTGTGTATGAGCTAGCTAGTGGGCATGAGAGAGCTCCACCATGAATGAGCATGGATGCATGTGTGTCTCCCTGGTGGATGGATGGATGGGTGGTATATATATGGGCATGGCTAGCTTGTTTCCTAAGCTAGGTGAGTGGCGTGGGGGGCAAGTGGGCATGGGGCACCATGCCCATGAGAGGTGTGGTGCATGTCATGCTTGTCCCCTGGGCACTTTATAGAATAGTGCCAAGGGGACAGGTACACTTTAGATGATGGCGTCACGGTACAGCTGTCTCGTCTGCGGTATGGCCGTCCCGTCGGGGTCTTGTCGGTGTCGGGTCGGGCTGCAGTCGGCAGCCGGCTGGTTGGCGCAGTCGGCAGCCGGCTGGTTGGCGCAGTCGGCAGCCGGCTGGCTGGCGCAGTCAGACTGAGGGGCTTTGCTAGCCCCGACGTCTTGAAATATCGTCTTGCCGTCCTCGGGGTACCCGTGGTCGATTACCCCGACAGTAAGCCAACTATGTATCTCTTTCCCTTATGTATTACATGGGTTGTGTGAAGATTACCTCACTTGCGGCATTGCTTTCATTGTGGTTATGCCTCTAAGTCGTGCTTCGACACGTGGGAGATATAGCCGCATCGAGGGCGTTACAAATCAACGGCATTTTCATATCTCAAGAGAAATTGCTCATAGATTGCCTGAAGAAGTTTGGAATGCAAGACTGCAAAGGATACACGATGCCAATGCCAACCAAAAGTCATCTCGGCCCCGACGACAATGGTAAAGAGTTCGATCAAAAGGTATACCGCTCCATGATTGGTTCTTTACTCTATTTATGTGCATCTAGGCCAGATATCATGCTTAGTGTTTACATGTGTGCCCGATTCCAAGAGGCACCAAAGGAGTCGCATCACTTAGCTGTGAAGCGAATTCTTCAATATTTGGCTTACACCCCAACACTAGGATTATGGTATCCATAGGGCTCGGAGTTTGATCTAGTTGGATTCTCAGATGCTGATTATGCTAGTGACAAGGTTGATCGCAAGTCTACATTAGGCACATGTCACTTTCTCGGACGATCTCTTGTCTGTTGGTCTTCAAAGAAGCAGAATTGTGTGTCTCTCTCAACTGCTGAATCTGAATACATTGCTGCTGGATCTTGATGTGCTCAGCTTCTATGAATGAAGCAAACTCTCAAGGACTATGGCATCCATATGAAGCAAGTGCCACTCTACTGCGACAATGAAAGTGCCATCAAGATTGCCAACAACCCAGTTCAGCATTTGAAGACAAAGCACATTCAGATCCGTCATCACTTTCTTAGAGATCATGTCATGAAGGAAGATATTTATATCATTCATGTCAACACTGAAGAGCAATTGGCTGATATCTTCACAAAGCCCTTGGATGAGAAAAGGTTTTGCAAGTTGCGATATGAGCTAAATATCTTAGAATCCTCAAATGTCCTGTGATTGGACACACATCCTAACGCTTATGTAGGTTGATGACTTAGATGTGCAACACACGAAGTAAAGTATATTCCCAATAAATGAAGACATACACTCTAAGTGTGAAAACATTAACATGGAATTTGACTTCGAAGCGCCACGATAATTGTGCATCGTGTCTGGGTCTAATACTTCCTATATGGTGGGTAACGCCACCACCAAAGTCTTGCTTGAAGTGTTTTCAATTGGCATCATGTTTGCATAATCTTCGCATTTTGTTTTGTCTTCAACATTGATTCGACTTCATGTTTATCTTCACAATGTTGATCTGGTCTTATTCTGATACATATACATATATTTGTGTTCTGTCCTCTACAACATTCACTTATAGCTATGTCTTCTTGTTTGAATCTATTGATCTAAGTGAATGTGATCGGACCCTAACCCCTTATATGCTTCTACCTCAGATTCTATCTATCTAAATCATATGCATTCTATTGAAACTGTCGAATGTCTTCTCTGCGTCCTTGTCAGCAGAAGATATAGAGACAAAAGTTGAATCCGTTTTAATGCTATATCCTTATTGCCTGAAAGCCGGAGAAGCCGGAACGACCACCCGTCAATACAGGCGTGCGTGGGAACATGGAACAACTTCCAATGTGTTGCATGCATGCCACGTGTCCTTCAGATGTGAACCGCCAGGGGCACCTGCGTAATTACGTTGTGTTGTCCCTTTGCTTATAAATACTCAACTCATCATGGTCATTATCTCTTCTTCCACCTCGACACCTCGCACAAACCCTAGTGCCTCCGCTAGCTCGTGACAACACCGGAGACGAAGCGCTTAGCTGCTGCGACTTCTTCGACACCGGCCGCGGACCTCGTCCTCTCCACCACCGCCGTAGGTGTCTTCCGCCGCCAAGTTAGGGCGTAGGAGATTGAACTGCTCGGCCTCCCTCTCAACTTCGTCTAGCAGTTCTTCGTGTGGTAATTAAATCTTACTTTTACTGCCCTTTTGATCCATCAGATCCATCCACTTCAACCAGAAGTGGTTTCTAAGCTTGCAAATCTAGATCTATCTTATTCTGCATCTCATATCATGCCAAGTATATTCAATTATGCTTCACAACTAGTTAGATTCATCACTTGTATTTTTTTCTCGGATTCGCACAAATCTGGAACCAACTCTCATCAAATAAGTGAATGTCTTCGCACTATGAGGTCAATGTCTTCAAACTAATTTATCTTCAAAATCTTATAAGAATACATATGACCTCTTCCCCTTCCCTCGCACCTCTAATGCTGCCATAGGTACATGTCCGTCGGAGAATCCCTTGGTTCTCATAGTCTACATTCGTTTGCAGAATTCTTACAGCGACACATCAATTCTCCTGAAGCCAGTTCCTATTTGACCAACAGACGGAAGCCATTCACAGTCTTGAAGCCTTTCAGCTTGAATACAATGTCCACTGAGAAATCAGCTAGGAAGGGCGGCAGACAATGTCGTGGGAATATAGCCAAGGACCTGCCACCATATCTCTTTGAAATGTACAAGACAGATCTTGAGGAAACGTGCGGAGAGCGCAAGAACCAAATCCAATGGATTCAAAGATATTGGGCAGAGGAATGCTACAAATATAGATTTGTAATTGCCGAATATGCTGAAAAGAACGCCATCAAGGGCCCCTGGGGAGATATTGTAAATAGAGGTCTTCAGCCCAAGTCCAAGTCTGAAGCCATAGCTCAAGGCTTCTATCCTTGCATGGTCCATGGACCGCAGCCAGACAATGCCGACTCGCCATCTCTGCTATGGTGTCATGAAGACAATCTCTTCAAGCGCAATTTCCAGTTTGCAAAGGAGTCTGCTACAGAGAACAAGAAGGACCTGGGAATCAATTTCAACCTTGGTCCGTCTGCTGCAAGGGCTGATGGCACATGTGATGCCAATCCCAATGAAATCGGCGCCTTCTACAACCTCGAAGGCCTCATCACTTACATAACTATACAGGGGGCTATGGTGGACCACTCAGCTGACGTCGCAGATTCTGAAGATGTGTCAGCACCACCAAAGCAAAAGCCAAAGAAGTGAAAGGCTTTGAAGCCCTTTGCCGCACCAAAAGCTTCATGTGCGAAGCCATTGGCCACTGCACCTCCTGAACCTAGTGTGCAATCTGAAGATCTTTCTCGTGTCTCCAAGAAGACGGAGAAGCCTAAGAAGAAAAATCCCATGAAGATTTCTGGGCATGAAGTTACCTGTTGCCGTTCTGCGGAACAAAGATGAAACCATTGATCTGTCCAGGAATGACGAGCTTGGCGATGAAGCCCTTGAGCAGCTGATTAAGAGCAAGTAAGAGGCATAGATCTTCAATGATCATCCCCTCTTTGATGTTGACATTTTGAACAATTTCATTGATGAATGGTTCAATGATCAAAGCCTCAGCATTGATGATCTTCAGCTGCCAATCAGCATAAGCGTCACGTTTCATGGATCCATTCCAAACGAACTGGCCATGGCTCAGAAAATCGTCGAGCTGAAGAACAAAATTGATTATGAAAAGGCGCAGTTCAAGAAGAACATGGCAAAGCTCAGCGTGGCAGAAGTTCAAAGCTTCAAGGTGATGATGAATGAGCTCAAGGAGCAGTTTCACAAGAAACGCGAGGAAGCTAAAGGTTCAAAAGAGTGGATGAAATACTTTGTTGAGAAATGTGTTCAAGCACACAATGAGGCTGAGAAGCGCAAGGCTCTGGGGCGTCCTGGTATCGACCCCAGAATGGCTACCAAACAGAAGAAGTCTGTTGCGGCACACACTGAAGCACCAAGGTAGGAAGCACCTAGCATTGTGTTCCCTGCTAGCATGACAGGCTCGAAGCCTAAGGTCCCCTCAGGAGCTTCAGAACTGAAGAAGACTAGGGTAGCTGAAGCCGAAGCCAAGAAGCGCAAGCACAAGAATGCCTTTGATGGTGCTCCATCAACAAAGAAGTAGAAGACAAAGTCTTCGCGAAAAGAGCGTGCTGCTGCCACAGAGCCACTTGTTGTTGAGCCCATCTCAGTTGCATGTCCTGCCTCCTCCAACCAAGAGCGTCAACTTGTAGTTCACGAGCCTGCAACCACAGAGGCTCTTGAAGACGAAGAAGTACCAGTTGTTGACCCCATCACAGCTGAAGACATTGGTCGTGAAGACAATGTAGAAGATGATGAAGTCCTTCCTCAGATCGAGCACGTGAAAGTGCGTTATATCGACTAGACGGGGGGTGAATAGGCGATTTTTACGAATTCTTCACTAAGGAATTTGCAGGTGAGGAAATTCCTGAGTGAAGAACTACTTGCAGCGGAATAAGTACTCAGAAGTAAACATAACAGTGCATGAGCATGGTCTTCATGATGAAATGAAAACAAGTACAGAGTACAGAAAGCGTAAACACAGGATAACACAGGATAAGACAAACAGACTGAAGAAATTGAACTGAGGAATTAGAGAAAGTCTTCAGTCAAAGTCTTCAAACAGATATGAACAAGCACTCAACACATAAATGAGGAAATGGAACCAGGTAGCTTGGTGAAGACAATGATTTGGTAGACCAGTTCCAACTGCTGTGACAGTTGTACATCTGGTTAGGGCGGCTAGGTATTTAAACCTGAGGACACACAGTCCCGGACACCCAGTTCTGAACACGCAGTTCAGAACACTCAGTCCTCACTATATTCCCCTTGAGCTAAGGTCACACAGACCTCGCCCAATCACTCGTGGTAAGTCTTCAGGTGACTTCCAAACCTTCACAGACTTGGTCACTCGGCGATCCCCAATTTTCTCTTGGATGCTCTAGACCATGACGCCTAACCGTCTGGAAGATGCACAATCTTCAAAGGTAACAAGCGTCGGATCCACGCAGGATCAATCTCTTCAGTGATGCTCAATCACTTTGGGTTTGTAGGTGTTTGGGTTTGGTTTTTCCTCACTTGATGATTTTCACTCAAAGTCCTCGGAGGATGGGATACTCTCAAATGACAAGTGTCGGTTTCTCTCGGAGCAGCCAACCATCTAGTGGTTGTAGGGGGTGGCTATTTATAGCCTAAGGAGCAGCCCGACATGATAAGACATAAATGCCCTTCAATGATATGACCGTTAGGTGGAAGGATATTTTGGGACAGCTGGCGCATAGCACAGCAACGGACGGAAATTTTACTAACAAATTCCTCAGGGCTATCATGTTCCTCACTGTGTAGGCAATCCACACTGGCGAATTCCTAACTCCTGAGTCAGAACAAATTCCTCAGAGACCAGAAGAACTTCGTCTCTGTCACTGAAGAAATTTGACTGAACTGTATGAGATTTCGAATGGCTTCACTCGAAGGGATTGGTAGGTGTAGGATTTGAGTTGAGCATCACATGGAAATTTTTCCTTAGTATTTCCTCGACCCCCTTTAATAGTACGGTGTTTCCAATGACTCAAGAAAGAGAAAATGAAACTGCGAAAACAAAAGTCTTCATGCTTCATGCTCCTCGAATGAATACCAAGTCTTCGGGATTGCACCAATTTCTTCACTTTCAAAGTCTTCAGGAAGCCAAAGTCTTTAGTCAAAGAACTTCATTTTTAGGGGTCGACTTTCTCTATAAATATCAAACTCCTCATAGACTTATAGACCTTTGTGCACTCATAAACACATTAGTGCCCTAACCTATAAGTCTTCAATACACCAAAATCACTAAGGGGCACTAGATGCACTTACAATCTCCCCCATTTTGGTGATTGATGATAATATAGGTTAAGTTTTCAACAGGGATAAACATATGAAGTGTAAATACTGGAATTGAGGAATTTGATTGCAAGATATAGAAGAACTCCCCCTGAAGATGTGCATAGTGAGGAATTTGCTTTTGAAGCAAAGCACACTTGAAGAGTAGAATCATGGAGATCTCCCCATATATCTTGTAATTCATACACGCATTGACATATGATATGAAGAATTTGAAATGCATGATGAAATATGGTGACTGATGTAATCCAACATGCGTGCATTAACATTAATAAGGAATAAGCATGCAGGAAAGCACATCAAAAGTATCAGGCCACCATAGAGTTTAAGATTACAGCTCGATCCAGCAAAGTCTCAGAAGAACGAGAGTTGTAACTTAGAAAAAACGCCCATATAGGTAGACCCGCTTGAAGACTAACTCAAATTTCTCCCCCTTTGTCATCGAATGACCAAAAGGGTTGAAAATGAGGACTAACGCCCCTGAAGAATATCAAGTTGATGGAGGAGCGCTAGTGTTGTTGGGGTCGTTTGTCGTTGTAGGGCCTGCTGCAGTGTCGTCCAAGTCTTCATACTCATCGGTGTCGCGGGATGAAGAATATGAACTGGCCAGCAAGGTATGAACTTTGACCTTCTTGAATTTCTTCGGAGGAGGTGCAGACCAGTCAAAATCTTCCTTGAGACCCATTTCTTCAGATCTTCTTCACCATACAGATGATATAAGATAGCCCAGGTGCGACCAAAAACTTCATCGAGGTAGTAATGGTTTTTCTTCACTGCATTATGCGTAGCAGTCATGTTGTGAAGAATAGAACCAAACTGACGCTTAACCCATTTATGATTTTGATCCACCTTCTGGTGAAGACTAAGAAGTAGCTCACGGTCAGTCATCACAAGTGGAGCTGTGGCTTGAGGAGTAGGCTTGGGTGCATTGGCAGCAGAATCATGAGTGCCAGAGTCATCATTGGTGGAGTAAGATGCATCTTTGTGAAACTGACCATCCAATGGACGAATGCCTTCATCAATGACAAGAGGTGTCTTTCCCTCTTCATCAATTGAAGTAAAAGTCTGCTTGAGGACTTCAACCGGGGGCAAGTAGCTGAGGTGATTCTGAAAATCAGCCTTGTAGTTGAGTGAAGACCTTATTCTGAGGAATCTCATAATCCAAAGAGCATAAGGCTTCAACTCGAACGGAGAGAGTGCAACATTTGCCAAAGTCCTCATGAAGAAATCATAATAATTGGTTGGAATGCTATGAATGATGTTGAATAGGAGATTCTTCATGATGACAACTATTTCCTCATCAGATGAGTCGTGGCCTTTGATGGGACTCATTGTCCTCGTCAGAATGCGATATACTGTTCTGGGCACATAGAGTAAGTCCTTTACGAGGAATTTGGTCCTTGGGGCTTGACCGGGCTTCCGAGGCTTCATTAACACTTGCATGTAATGAGCAGTGAGTTCAGGTTCTTGGTACAGGCAGCGAGCTCCTTCATTGGGAGGACTGATGGGCAGGGCGCGAAGCAATTCAGAGGCCGGTGCCTTATAATGAGTATTATCGGTCATCTAGTCCAAGACCCAGGAGTTGATATCTTTAGGATCACCTCTGATATGCAGTGTAGCGTAGAACTAAAGAATAAGCTCTTCATTCCAATCAACAATGTCAGAGCAAAAGTTGAGGAGGCCTGCGTCATGAAGCACACTGAGCACAGGAGTGAAACAAGGCAATGATTCCATGTCCACATGAGGAATATGCTCATGGTAGAAGATTTTGTCCTTGTTGAAAAGCAGTGAAGAATAGAAATTGGCATGGCTGGCAGTCCAGAAGCGCTTCCTCCTAAGACGAGCAGAGTCATAAGGATTGTAGTTAGTGAAGAATACATGCTCGCCAAAGAAGTCATCAGCCTTGAATTTTTGTTTCTTTGAGAAGGGGTCCTTTGGCTTGGGGTGAGGAGTGTCAGTCAATTGCATCACAACCTCAGGGATCTCAATCTCAGGTTCCACAGGCTGAGGAATTTCAGGTACTTCTTCAATGGCAGCCTGGGACTTCAATTCTTCATTTACATGTTCATCAGCACTAGTGGCTGGAATTTATTCATGGATGGATGGAGTTGCACAAGGTTCTTCCGATCCCATTTGGACTTCAGTAGTTACTGGGGACTGAGGAATTTTTTTGAAGAGGTGTGAACATAGGAGAGTTGGGGTGCTGACTTTCCCAAAAGTCATCATTCAGCACTAGCGTGGTGCATCCAATGTCCACATCGACTTCTTCATCCATTTCTTCAATGCCGGCCTCTTCAGCAGTGAACTGAGGCATGGGCGATGAGATAATTAGGGTTGAAGGGATTTCATCCACTTCAATTTCTTCATCCAACTGCTCTGACGAAGCAGCAGAGGGCTTCTCTTCATCGGATTCACTTGGAATCACATATTCTTCATCAAAAGGAACAAGGTCCTTTAATGGCATGGTTGAGATAGGAACAACATCAATTGGGTTGGCAAATGAGCTGGTCAATGGCTTCATCTTCTTCGGGGCTGAGGAATATGATGAAGTTGATGCCTTCCTTTTCTTCACTGCTGCATGCTCTGCAGCCTTGGTCTTCTTCACATCTGATGCAGGTGGAAGGATCGAAGTTGGTGTAGGTGCAGGAGGAGCAGAGGAATTTGGTTGAATTTCTTCAGGCGCAACTGATGCAGTTGCCCTGGCGTCTTCACTTTCTTCAGGCACAACTCTAGTGGTTGCCCTGGCAGTTTCTTCAGTGGCTGGAATGCAGTCATCAGCCCTGGAATTAGCATTTTCTTCAGCAGCTTGATTGTCATCAGCGGTGCTGGCATTTTCTTCGGTAGGCTGAGCAGATGCTTCAGCCTGAGGAATTTCCTGTTGCGTTGGGGCTGCAACATTTGAAGTGAAGTTGTCAATGAGTCTCACAAAATGAACCTTGGCTCTCATCTAATCAGCATGGTATGCGTCAAATTCATCACTGAGTTTCTTGATCTCAGACTGTATATTGACGAGTTCTTCAGTTGTCATAGAGATAATGTTTTTCTTCAGGTAGCGCTCCTTTTTGTACTGCGCTTTCTTGATCTTCTTGGCCTTCTCAAACTTCCATTTTTCTTCTTGTATGAAGTGAGTCAACATATGACTTTGGCCAGGAGTCATCTTGAAATCAGGCATAGGAGTATTTGGGTCCTTGTGCCATAGGTCAATGTACTCAAGAATCAACTTTGGATCCAAAAGCAGAGGCACACTTGTGCCCTTGGCTCTAGCGGCCTTGACCTGCCTGTCTCTGATAATTTCTACAAGTTCATCATCATCAACTTCATCTTCATCTGACGACACTTGAAAAGCGACCTGCTTCTTTTGAGGACTTGGTCGAGAGCCTCGTCCAGTAGTTGCCTTGGTCTTCAACAAAGTGGGACCAGTTGAAGAATGCAGTGGTGCTGAGGAACTAGCAGATGCTCCTGAGGCAATAGAGATGCCCGTCGTCCTTTGGCACGTGGCGAGATGCGCAGGTGCTAAGGATTTGGTCAGAGCAGCTGAGGACTTTGGCGGCGGAGCTGAGGATTTTGAAGTGGGAGCAGCTTGAGGAGTTGGCCGTGAGGGCTTTGAAGAATCTGGCTGTGAGGGCATTGCTGGTGAAGAACTTGGCTTGTGAGCAGGCTTCTTTGGCATGACCTTCTTTGGCTTGCTTGCAGAGGCCTCAGCAGTGGCGGCAGTGGCAGCAGCAGCAGAGTCTTCATTGAATTTCCTCACTGCTTCTTTTGCTTGTCTGGCCAACTTGGCCTAGCGCTTGGCCCATTCATTAGGATAATCCTCACCACGCTTGAGGATGGTGGGATCTGCTTCTTGGCCAGGTGCCAACGGAGGTCTTGGGCATGGAGGATTGATAGCGAATTTCTTCATGTACTTGGGAGTAACATACCTGTACTCCCTCCACTCTCTTGCCCATCTCCTCTCTATTCTTTGAATGTGCACTTTGTGCTCATTCTTGGTTTCCTTTCCATGAGTGGCCTCATTAGGAGTACAATAGTCCTTGTATATGTCATCAGGGATCTCAAAAGCAGTATTGACCTCAGGCCTATTTCCTCCCTTCTGTGGCTTTTTTCCATCAGACATTTTCTTCAGATGAGGAATTTGAACAGTGGAATTCTCTGAAGATGTATGCAAATTTTCTTCGAGGAACGCTACAAATGAGTTAAGTTGATGAGAACCTAGTGATTCAGCAGCTGACATGAGTACTTGTGAACAGAGTATAGTTGCGAGGAATATGGAGAGGTCATATGCGTTCTCAAAGGTTTTTCAAAAAAGGAGCAAGTTTGAAGAATTTGACCAGATGAGTCTTGAAGAATTTCACTAAGCGTTCTTTGTCTTAGGTTCCAGAGATGTATAGATCGAAAATCCACACATTTGAGGAATCTTGAAGAAAAATATAGCTTTAGAGAAATGAATCAAGAACAGATGACATGTGAGGTGTTCAGTGTGTGATGAATTTGAAGTATAAACACCTTTGAAGATTTTGTAGTTGTCATTTGAATCAAAGAGGGCAGTAAAAGTAACTTTTAATTACCCTAGACGAAGAACATGATGAACTGAGAGATGTAGATGTGAAGTTCGTCAGTTCAGATCTTCCATGCCCTAACTTGGCAGAGGAAGACAGTTACGGCGGCGGCGTAGTGAAGAAATCTGCAGCGGGCGCGAGTACGACGACGACGAGGTTGAGGCAGTGAAGCTCTTCCTCACCGACGACGATGAAGTAGTGGTGGCGCTAGGGTTTGAGAAGCTCAAGCTGGAGTGAGAACGAGCGGAGTAAAAGTGAAGTGAGGAAGGGAAGGGGTATTTATAGCCACGGTGAAAAAACTGTTCGCCCGAAGAAATTGGACGAACGTGCCCCGGACCCTTCTCATTCGCTTGACATATGTCACCCACGTACTGAGAAGTGGAGATCGTGTGAGATCGTGGGTGCATGGATAAGTGTTGTAGTGGGATGTGGAACGGTTTGAGCGGCAAAGCTGAAAATTTAGATAAGATAGGTTTTAAAGTTCTGCTCGCAATTTCTTCAGCTGACAAGGACACAGTGAAGATTTTGAACAAGTTTCAAATAGAACACACATGAAGAATTTGTGAATAGACTGGGTTGAGTTTAGCATAGAGGGGAAAGGGTCCGATCACATTCACTTAGCGGAACAAGCAACTTGAAGAAATAGCAGTAAGTGAATGTTGTAGAGGACATAAACTCATATATATAACCAATGAAGAAAACCAACGGAAATGGAGAAGACAATGAAAATTGAAAAAAACAACTGAGGAATTTCAAAGAACTGAGGAAAAGCTCAACTGAAGATTTTCAACATTTTGTGGTGGCGTGACCCACCGTATAAGAATGATGATATCTGACACCGCATACAATTGTCGTAGGGTTCTGAGAATCAAATTCTTCGTTAATTTCTTCACACTTAGAGTGTTAGTCTGCATTGATTGAAGAAAAACGTTTCTTCATGTGTTGCACATCTAAGTCATCAATTTTGCATAATTGTTAGGATGGGTGTCCTTTTCAAAGAACATTCGAAGATTCTAGGATATTTAGCTCACACCACAACTTGCTAAATCTCTTCTCATCCAAGGGCTTAGTGAAGATATCGGCTAGCTGTTCTTCAGTCTTCACATGCTCAATAGAGATGTCGCCCTTCAACACATGCTCACGAAGAAAATGATGACGAATCTGAATGTGCTTTGTCTTCAAGTGCTGAACTGGGTTATGAGCAATCTTGATGGAACTCTCTTTGTCATAGTAGAGTGGCACATTCTTCACGTTGACGCCATAGTCCTTGAGAGTTTGCTTCATCCATAGCATTTGAGCACAGCAAGAACCAGCAGCAATGTACTCAGCTTCAGCAGTAGACAGTGATACGCAGTTCTATTTCTTCGAGGACCAACAGACCAAAGATTGTCCGAGGAAATGGCATGTGCCAGATGTTGACTTGCGATCCACATGATCACCAGCACAGTCAGAGTCTGAAAATCCAATGAGATCAAAAGTCAAGCCCTTGGGGTACCATAATCCAAGTGTTGGCGTGTGAGCTAGATATCGAAGAATATGCTTCACAACTTTATGGTGTGATTCCTTCGGTGTAGCTTGAAATCGGGCACACATGCAAACACTAAGCATAATATCTGGCCTAGATGCACATAGCTACAGTAAAGAACCAATCATGGAGCGGTATACCTTTTGATTGAAGTCAATACCATTTTCATCAGTGCATAGATGGCCATTTATGGGCATAGGGATTTTGACTCCTTTGCAATCTTGCATGCCGAATTTCCGCAGTACATCCTTGAGGTATTTCTCCTGAGATATGAATATGCCATTGCGTTATTGACGAATTTGAAGACCTAAGAAGAATTTCAATTCTCCCAACATAGACATTTCATATTCCTCCCTCATCATATAACCAAATTCATCAGTATAACGTTGGTCAGTATAGCCAAAGATAATATCATCAACATATATTTGCCACACAAACAATTCACCATCATAAGATTTAGTGAAAAGAGTTGGGTCAAGTGAATCGGGTCTGAAGCCTTTCTTCATGAGGAATTCCTTCAAAGTATCATACCACACCCGTGGGGCCTGCTTCAGGCCATAGAGGGCCTTATTGAGTCTGAAGACTTTGTCAGGATACTTTGGATCTTCAAAACCTGGGGGTTGAGCAACATATACTTCTTCCTCAAGCTTACCATTGAGGAATGCACTTTTCACATCCATTTGATATAAAGTGATATCATAATGGTTAGCATAAGCAGGTAATATGCGAATAGCTTCAAGTCTAGCAACACGTGCAAAAGTTTCATCGAAATCAATTCCTTCAACCTGTGTGTAGCCTTGAGCTACAAGTCGTGCCTTATTCCTCACCACAAGGCCATTTTCATCTTGCTTGTTGCGGTAGATCCTCTTTGTGCCGATGATATTGTGCTTGCGAGTATCTGGACGTTTGACCAGTTCCCAGACGTTGTTGAGCTCGAACTGATGTAATTCCTGTTGCATAGCTTGAATCCACTCAGGCTCCAGAAATGCTTCATCTACCTTAGTGGGCTCTGTGATAGAGACGAAAGCAAAGTGCCCACAAAAGTTAGATAAATGTGAAGCTCTTGAGCGTGTGAGAGGACCTGGAATGTTGATGTCGCTGATGATTTTCTCAATTTGCACTTCATTTGTGACGCGAGGATGAGCGGGTTGACGTTGAGGAATTTGATCAACATTTTCTTTAGCACCATATTCCTCAGGTGCATTAGCATGACGTTCTTCATGTTCTGGAATAACTTCTTCAACTGATTCTTCAGTAGGAATGACATCCTCTGTAGCCTTGAACTTAATAGATTCCTCAGGAGGTATTTCATTTGTCATAGGAGGTAGGTGCTCTCTTTGCGAGCCATTAGTCTCATCGAATCGCACATCTACAGTTTCAACAACCTTCTGATGACAGGTGTTGAAGACTCTGTAGGTGTGCGAGTCCTTACCATAACCGAGCATAAAACCTTCATGTGCTTTCGGTACAAATTTAGAACTGTGATGAGGATCTCTAATCCAACATTTAGCACCGAAGACTTTGAAATAACTCACATTGGGTTTATTGTCAGTGAGAAGTTCATATGATGTCTTCTTGAAGAATTTGTGAAGATATACCCTATTGATGATGTGGCATGCAGTATCAATTGCCTCAGGCCAGAAGCGAGGAGGCGTCTTGTATTCATCAAGCATAGTGCGGGCCATCTCAACAAGAGTCCTGTTCTTGTGCTCCACGACGCCATTTTGTTGAGGAGTATAAGGAGCAGATAACTCATGAGTAATACCAAGTTCATCAAGATAGTCATCAAGGCCAGTGTTCTTGAACTCAGTTCCATTATCATTCCTGATGTGTTTGATCTTCACAGCAAAGTTAGTTGAAGCCCTTGAGGAAAATCGTTTGAAGACTTCCTGCACTTCAGTTTTGTAAGTGATAATATGGACCCATGTATATCGAGAGTAATCATCAACAATGACAAAGCCATATAAAGATGCAGCATTGGTAAATGTGGCATAGTGAGTAGGGCCAAAGAGATCCATGTGAAGCAGTTCAAATGGTCGAGTAGTAGTCGTGATAGTCTTTGCTGGATGCTTGGCCTTGGTCATCTTTCCAGCTTCATAGGCTCCGCAAAAGTGATCCTTGAGGAATTTGACATTTTCAATGCCAATGACATGCTTCTTCTTTGCGAGCATGTGCAGATTCCTCATGCCAGCGTGACCAAGTCGTCGATGCCATAGCCAGCCTTCTGAAGCTTTTGCAAGAAGACATGTAGCAGGTTGGGGTCCTGTAGAGAAATCAACAATATACAAATCTCCTCTCCTAAAGCCTTCGAAGACTTTGGAATTGTTAGTTTCCATGATCACAACACAACGATACTTGCCAAAGACAACAACCATATCAAGATCACAAAGCATTGAGACAGACATGAGGTTCAACCCTAAGGACTCGACAAGCATGAATTTGTCCATGTGTCGATCCTTTGAGATTGCAACCTTACCTAGACCCAATACCTTGCTTTTGCCTTTGTCAGCATAGGTGATATGCTTCAAATGTGATGGAGATAAAGTAGTGTCCATCAATAAGCTCCTGTCACCAGTCATGTGATTTGTACATCCACTATCAAGGACCCACTTAGTGGCTTTTGGTTGATCATCCTGCAGATGAATTAGTGCAGCTTACGAACTCATATACTTCACCAATGAAGAATATGGTATCAATTTCATGAGATCAATTTCATCAAGCAATAAAACAGGTAAAGCAGAATGAGGACGTGAGAAATGAAAATTCATTTCTTCATGATTAGCTTGCGTCCTTTCAAGCATATTCAGGTCTCCAGCAAATTCTTCAGATGATTAAGTTCGTTTGGAGACCTGACCCTACATAAGAGATTAGTTCTTTTTCTTCACCACCCACATCTGAAGGGGTGGCAAAGAGTTCATCATTCTATGAGCTCCATAAGAGAAAGTGGCATAGATGCCAATCCACTTCGTTTCACATAAGAGGGGTTAGGATAAGCATAAGAGTAAGCAGAGAAATTCTTCGATGACTTATGGACATAATGATTTGAAGAATAATGCACATATCCATAATCCTTAGATCTTCCCTGTGAAATAGACGGGTTAGCACGATGATGTTCATATGAGGACTTTGATCCTTTTGAGGAATTTGATCCATGTGAGGAGTTTGGTCCGTATGAGGACTTGGATCCATATGAAGAATTTGGACCATATGAAGAATTTCATCTGGGGTTCCTATTCTTCACATTCACCTGAAGATTTCAAGGCACCTTTTGGGAACCCAGATTTTCTTCATAGGAGGACCGTTCCTGCAGTTAGTGCCAACATATCTAGCAAATACTTCACCATTCTGATTTTTGAACAGTTTATAGTTAGAGTCAATGGAC
Source organism: Triticum monococcum (assembly GCA_034509565.1). Lineage (NCBI taxonomy): Eukaryota > Viridiplantae > Streptophyta > Magnoliopsida > Poales > Poaceae > Triticum > Triticum monococcum. The sequence goes on from CM067847.1 coordinate 347,052,218, forward strand.
TCATCAGAAGAATATGAAGATTCACATGTAAAGCCAGATAAAGTAGATGGATCCACTGAAGGTCTCTTTGCAGCAACCCATGAGGTTTTGGGATACTGCTCAGGTTTCCAGTAGGTCCCATCAGCATTGATTTTCCTCTCAAAGGCAATACCCTCTTTCCTAGGGTTCATATTGAGGATCTGCCTTTTAAGCACGTCACAAAGAGCCTGACGCCCTTTGAGGCTTTTGTACATGCCTATCATATACAATTCCTTCAACCCTGCATCATCAGTGATACTAGCAATGTCCTCAAATGAGGAATTAGTGATAGCAGAGGTAGTTGAAGAATTTGCAGCAATGGAAGTATTTGAGCATTTAGGTGAAGAATTAGCAGTTTCACGTTCAATGCACTTCAAACATGGAGGAACAAAATTCATCCTGAGTAGCGCTGATCTGTTGAGCAAGTAATGAATCACGCTCCTTCTGAAGATCTTCATAACTCACTCTTAGCTTCTCAAGATCTTGCTTTCTTTGAATAAATTCGTAAGAAAGCTTCTCATGATCAGATAAGAGAGTGTTATGATGACTTTGAAGGGTGTCAAACTTAGACTGAAGTCTCTGAAGACTATCAGCCAAAGCTTTCGACTGATCCATTTCTTCATCAAACATATCATCGCTTTTATCCAGCATGTATTGAACTTTTTCCAAAGCTCTTTGTTGTTTAGTGGCAAGGGAAGCAAGTTTGATATAACTGGGTCCAAATTCATCACCAGATTCATCATCACTGGACTCAGATAAGTAGCATTTAGTTACCTTGGCACCTTTTTCCATAAGACATGGTGCAGAGGATGATGATTCTGGATCGAAGGTCATAGCCTTGCGCGATTCCATGAATTCTTTGAACCAGGGTTCATGCTGAGATTGATGACCTTCATAGACCTTAGAGAGTCGGTCCTAGATGAGTTTCGCATGGCTAAGATGCATAACGTTCCTGAACTGATTTTGTGACAAGCTGGAGCAGATGATGTCCTTCGCCGTGAGGTTGAGAAGTGTATATTTGCGAATATCATCAGCCTCTGCCATCTTGCATAGGTCAGTAAGACCAATCTCGGTGATGGTCCAGAGTTTGCTGTTCATGGCCATGAGGCGCTTCTTCATCATGGCCTTCCACTTGGGATAATCATGACCGTCAAATATGGGGCAAGTCACAGTCCTCATTCCTGTGGTCGACATAACTAAAACTCCAGGCGGTTAAACCAAAATCACACAGAACAAGGGAGTACCTTGCTCTGATACCAATTGAAAGTGCATTATATCGACTAGAGGGGGGTGAATAGGCGATTTTTATGAATTCTTCACTAAGGAATTTGCGGGTGAGGAAATTCTTGAGTAAAGAACTACTTGCAGCGGAATAAGTGCTCAGAAGTAAACATAACAGTGCATGAGCATGGTCTTCATGATGAAATGAAAACAAGTACAGAGTACAGAAAGCGTAAACACAGGATAACACAGGATAAGACAAACAGACTGAAGAAATTGAACTGAGGAATTAGAGAAAGTCTTTAGTCAAAGTCTTCAAACAGATATGAACAAGAACTCAACACATAAACAAGGAAATGGAAGGGTTGAGGAAATGGAACCAGGTAGCTTGGTGAAGATAATGATTTGGTAGACCAGCTCCAACTGTTGTGACAGTTGTACGTCTGCTTAAGGCGGCTAGGTATTTAAACCTGAGGACACACAATCCCGGACACTCAGTTCTGAACACGCAGTTCAGAACATTCAGTCCTCACCGTATTCCCCTTGAGCTAAGGTCACACAAACCTCGCCCAATCACTCATGGTAAGTCTTCAGGTGCCTTCCAAACCTTCACAGACTTGGTCACTCGATGATCCACAATTTTCTCTTGGATGCTCTAGACCATGACGCCAACCGTCTAGAAGATGCACAGTCTTCAAAGGTAACAAGCATCGGATCCACGCATGATCAATCTCTTCAGTGATGCTCAATCACTTTGGGTTTGTAGGTGTTTGGGTTTGGGTTTTCCTCACTTGATGATTTTCACTCAAAGTCCTTGGAGGATGGGATGCTCTCAAATGACAAGTGTCAGTTTCTCTCGGAGCAGCCAACCATCTAGTGGTTGTAGGGGGCGGCTACTTATAGCCTAGGGAGCAGCCTGACATGATAAGACATAAATGCCCTTCAATGATATGACCGTTAGGTGGAAGGATATTTTGGGACAGCTGGCGCGTAGCACAGCAATGGTCAGAAATTTGACTAACAAATTCCTCAGGGCTATCATGTTCCTCACTCTATAGGAAATCCACACTGGCGAATTCCTAACTCTTCAGTTAGAACAAATTCCTCAGAGACCAGAAGAACTTCCTCTCTGTCACTGAAGAAATTTGGCTGAACTGTATGAGATTTCCAATGGCTTCACTCGAAGGGATAGGTAGGTGTAGGATTTGAGCATCATCACCAAGATCGTCGTCGCTAGATAGATCAATGGCGTCATTCTTGTTTCTCAAAATAGCAGCAGGGGTCAATGCTTGACCAGTTGGTTGCATGGGCTTTTTAAACTTGTCAGACTTGCATTGCGAGAGAGATCTTCAGACTGCACACTGGTTTCAGGAGGTGCAGTGGCCAGAGGCTTCGCCCGTGAGACCTTTGGTGCAGAGGAGGGCTTTGAAGCCTTTGGTTTCTTTTGCTTCACAGGCTTTGGTGGTGCAGGCGCTTCGTCAAAATCAACGTCCTTTGCAGAGTGATCCACGGCTGCCCCTTGAACCTGAATGTGAGTGATGAGTCCTTCTAAGTTGTAGAAGGGCCCAACAAGATTGGGTTCAACATCGCGTGTGCCGTCGGCACGAGGAGCAGAGCGACCGGGGTTGAAGTCCAACCCTAGTGACTTCTTGTTCTCTTTGGCAGAAGTTTTGGCAAACTGGAAGTTGCGCTTAAAGAGATTATCTTCACGACACCATAACAGAGAGGATGGGTCGGCATTAGCAGGCTGAGGTCCACGAATCATGCAGGGGTAGAAGCCTTGAGCAATAGCTTCGGACTTCGACTTGGGCTGAAGACCTTTGTATATAATATCTCCCCAGGGGCCCTTGATGGCATTCTTTTCAGCATATTCGTCGGTGACAAATCTGTACTTGAACCATTCCTCTGCCCAATGTCTTCGAATCCATTGGATTCAGTTCTTGCATTCTCCATAGGTCTCTTCTGGATCTGACTTGTATAACTCATAGAGATCCGGTGGCAAGTCCTTAGCAGTGTCTTCACGGCGCTATCTGCCGCCCTTCCTGACTGATTTTTCTGTTGCCATGAAGTTTAGACTGAAAGGCTTCAACACTGTCAAAGTCTTCCGTCTACTGGTCACACAGGAACTGGCTTCAGGAGAATTTATGTGATGTTGTAAGAACTTTGCAAATGAATGCAGACTATGAGAACCAAGGGATTCTCCCACGGACATGTACATGTGACAACATTAGAGATGCGAGGGAAGGGGAAGAGGTCATATGCATTCTTAGAAGATTTTGAAGATAAATCAGTTTAGAAGACATTGACCTCAGAGTGCGAAGACATTCACTCAGATGTAGAGAGTTGGTTCCAGATTTGTACGAATCCACGAATTGTTGGGGAACGTAGTAATTTCAAAACAAATCCTACGCACACGCAAGATCATGGTGATGCATAGCAACGAGAGGGAAGAGTGTTATCTACGTACCCTCGTAGACCGGAAGCGAAAGCGTTAGCACAACGCGGTTGATGTAGTCGTACATCTTCACGGCCCGATCAATCAAGCACCGAAACTATGGCACCTCCGAGTTCTAGCACACGTTCAGCTCGATGACGATCCCCGGACTCCGATCCAGCAAAGTGTCAGGGATGAGTTCCGTCAGCACGACGGCATGGTGACGATCTTGATGTTCTACCATCGCAGGGCTTCGCCTAACCACCGCTACAATATTATCGAGGATTATGATGGAGGGGGGCACCGCACACGGCTAAGAGATCAATGATCAATTGTTGTGTCTATGGGGAGCCCCCCTGCCCCCGTATATAAAGGAGTGGAGGAGGGGGCCGGCCAAGGAGGGTGGCGCGCCCTAAGGGGGAGTCCAACTCCCATAGGGAGTAGGACTCCCCTTTGTCCTATTAGGAGTAGGAGAGGGAAGGAAGAGGAAGGAGGGAGGAAGGAAAGGGGGGCGGCCCCCTTCCAATTCGGATTGGGCTTGGGGGGCGCGCCCCCTCCCTTGCTCCTTTCCCCTCCTTTCCACTAAGGCCCAATAAGGCCCATATACCTCCCGGGGGTTCTGATAACCTCCCGGTGATCCGGTATTGTCCCAATCTCACCCGGAACCTTTCCGGTGTCCAAATATAGTCGTCCAATATATCGATCTTTATGTCTCAACCATTTCGAGACTCCTCGCTAAGTCCGTGATCACATCCGGGACTCCGAACAACCTTCGGTACATCAAAATATATAAACTGGTAATGAAACTGTCATCGTAACGTTAAGCGTGTGGACCCTATGGGTTCGAGAACAATGTAGACATGACCGAGACACGTCTCCGGTCAATAACCAATAGCGGAACCTGGATGCTCATATTGGCTCCTACATATTCTACGAAGATCTTTATCCGTCAGACCGCATAACAACATACGTTTGTTCCCTTTGTCATCGGTATGTTACTTGCCTGAGATTCGATCGTCGGTATCTTAATACCTAATTCAATATCGTTACCGGCAAGTCTCTTTACTCGTTCTATAATACATCATCTTGCAACTAACTTATTAGTTGCATTGCTTGCAAGGCTTAAGTGATGTGTATTACCGAGAGGGCCCAGAGATACCTCTCCGACAATCGGAGTGACAAATCCTAATCTCGAAATACATCAACCCAACATATACCTTTGGAGACACCTGTAGAGCACCTTTATAATCACATAGTTACGTTGTGACGTTTGGTAGCACACAAAGTGTTCCTCCGGTAAATGGGAGTTGCATAATCTCATAGTCATAGGAACATGTATAAGTCATGAAGAAAGCAATAGCAACATACTAAACGATCGGGTGCTAAGCTAATGGAATGGGTCATGTCAATCACATCATTCTCCTAATTATGTGATCTCGTTAATCAAATGACAACTCATGTCTATGGTTAGGAAACATAACCATCTTCGATTAACAAGCTAGTCAAGTAGAGGCATACTAGTGACACTTTGTTTGTCTATGTATTCACACAAGTATTATGTTTCTGGTTAATACAATTCTAGCATGAATAATAATCATTTATCATGATATAAGGAAATAAATAATAACTTTATTATTGCCTCTAGGGCATATTTCCTTCAGTCTCCCACTTGCACTAGAGTCAATAATCTAGATTACACAGTAATGATTCTAACACCCATGGAGCCTTGGTGCTGATCATGTTTTGCTCGTGGAAGAGGCTTAGTCAATGGGTTTGCTACATTCAGATTCGTATGTATCTTGCAAATCTCTATGTCTCCCACCTGGACTAGATCCCGGATGGAATTGAAGCGTCTCTTGATGTGCTTGGTTCTCTTGTGAAATCTGGATTCCTTTGCCAAGGCAATTGCACCAGTATTGTCACAAAAGATTTTCATTGGACCCGATGCACTAGGTATGACACCTAGATCGGATATGAACTCCTTCATCCAGACTCCTTCGTTTGCTGCTTCCGAAGTAGCTATGTACTCCGCTTCACATGTAGATCCCGCCACGATGCTTTGTTTAGAACTGCACCAATTGACAGCTCCACCGTTTAATGTAAATACGTATCCGGTTTGCGATTTAGAATCGTCCGGATCAGTGTCAAAGCTTGCATCAACGTAACCATTTACGATGAGCTCTTTGTCACCTCCATATACAAGAAACATATCCTTAGTACTTTTCAGGTATTTCAGGATGTTCTTGACCACTGTCCAGTGATCCACTCCTGGATTACTTTGGTACCTCCCTGCTAGACTTATAGCAAGGCACACATCAGGTCTGGTACACAGCATTGCATACATGATAGAGCCTATGGCTGAAGCATAGGGAACATCTTTCATTTTCTCTCTATCTTCTGCAGTGGTCGGGCATTGAGTCTTACTCAACTTCACACCTTGTAACACAGGCAAGAATCCTTTCTTTGCTTGATCCATTTTGAACTTCTTCAAAACTTTGTCAAGGTATGTGCTTTGTGAAAGTCCAATTAAGTGTCTTGATCTATCTCTATAGATCTTAATGCCCAATATGTAAGCAGCTTCACCGAGGTCTTTCATTGAAAAACTCTTATTCAAGTATCCCTTTATGCTATCCAGAAATTCTATATCATTTCCGATTAGTAATATGTCATCCACATATAATATCAGAAATGCTACAGAGCTCCCACTCACTTTCTTGTAAATACATGCTTCTCCAAAAGTCTGTATAAAACCAAATGCTTTGATCACACTATCAAAGCATTTATTCCAACTCCGAGATGCTTGCACCAGTCTATAAATGGATCGCTGGAGCTTGCACACTTTGTTAGCTCCCTTTGGATCGACAAAACCTTCCGGCTGCATCATATACAACTCTTCTTCCAGAAATCCATTCAGGAATGCAGTTTTGACATCCATCTGCCAAATTTCATAATCATAAAATGCGGCAATTGCTAACATGATTTGGACAGACTTAAGCATCGCTACGAGTGAGAAGGTCTCATCGTAGTCAATCCCTTGAACTTGTCGAAAACCTTTTGCAACAAGTCGAGCTTTGTAGACAGTAACATTACCGTCAGCGTCAGTCTTCTTCTTGAAGATCCATTTATTCTCAATTGCTTGCCGATCATTGGGAAAGTCAACCAAAGTCCATACTTCGTTCTCATACATGGATCCCATCTCAGATTTCATGGTTTCAAGCCATTTTGCGGAATCTGGGCTCACCATCGCTTCTTCATAGTTCGTAGGTTCATCATGATCTAGTAGCATGACTTCCAGAATAGGATTATCGTACCACTCTGGTGCGGATCTTACTCTGGTTGATCTACGAGGTTCAGTAGTAACTTGTTCTGAAGTTTCATGATCATCATCATTAGCTTCCTCACTAATTGGTGTAGGTGTCATAGAAACCGGTTTTGTGATGTACTACTTTCCAATAAGGGAGCAGGTACAGTTACCTCATCAAGTTCTACTTTCCTCCCACTCACTTCTTTCGAGAGAAACTCCTTCTCTAGAAAGGATCCATTCTTAGCAACAAATGTCTTGCCTTCGGATCTTTGATAGAAGGTGTACCCAACAGTCTCCTTCGGGTATCCTATGAAGACACAGTTCTCCGATTTTGGTTCGAGCTTATCAGGTTGAAGCTTTTTCACATAAGCATCGCAGCCCCAAACTTTCAGAAACGACAACTTTGGTTTCTTGCCAAACCATAGTTCATAAGGTGTGGTCTCAACGGATTTTGATGGTGCCCTATTTAACGTGAATGCGGCCGTCTCTAAAGCATAACCCCAAAACGATAGTGGTAAATCTGTAAGAGACATCATAGATCGCACCATATCAAGTAAAGTACGATTACGATGTTCGGACACACCATTATGCTGTGGTGTTCCGGGTGGCGTGAGTTGCGAAACTATTCCGCATTGTTTCAAATGTAAACCAAACTCGTAACTCAAATATTCTCCTCCTCGATCAGATCGTAGAAACTTTATTTTCTTGTTATGATGATTTTCAACTTCACTCTGAAATTCTTTGAACTTTTCAAATGTTTCATACTTATGTTTCATTAAGTAGATATACCCATATCTGCTTAAATCATCTATAAAGGTGAGAAAATAATGATATCCGCCACGAGCTTCAACATTCATTGGACCACATACATCTGTATGTACGATTTCCAACAAATCTGTTGCTCTCTCCATAGTACCGGAGAACAGCGTTTTAGTCATCTTGCCCATGAGGCACGGTTCGCAAGTACCAAGTGATTCATAATCAAGTGGTTCCAAAAGTCCATCAGTATGGAGTTTCTTCATGCGCTTTACACCGATATGACCTAAACGGCAGTGCCACAAATAAGTTGCACTATCATTATCAACTCTGCATCTTTTGGCTTCAACATTATGAATATATGTATCACTACTATCGAGATTCATCAAAAATAGACCAGTCTTCAAGGGTGCATGACCATAAAAGATATTACTCATATAAATAGAACAACCATCATTCTCTGATTTAAATGAATAACCGTCTCGCATCAAACAAGATCCAGATATAATGTTCATGCTCAATGCTGGCACAAAATAACAATTATTTAGGTCTAATACTAATCCCGATGGTAGATGTAGAGGTAGCGTGCCGACCGCGATCACATCGACTTTGGAACCATTTCCCACGCGCATCGTCACCTCGTCCTTCGCCAGTGTTCGCTTAATCCGTAGTCCCTATTTCGAGTTGCAAATATTAGCAACAGAACCAGTATCAAATACCCAGGTGCTACTACGAGCTCTAGTAAGGTACACATCAATAACATGTATATCACATATACATTTGTTCGCCTTGCCATCCTTCTTATCCGCCAAATACTTGGGGCAGTTCCGCTTCCAGTGACCAGTCTACTTGCAGTAGAAGCACTCAGTTTCAGGCTTAGGTCCAGACTTGGGTTTCTTCTCCTGAGCAGCAACTTGCTTGCTGTTCTTCTTGAAGTTCCTCTTATTCTTCCCCTTGCCCTTTTTCTTGAAACTAGTGGTCTTGTTGACCATCAACACTTGATGCTCCTTCTTGATTTCTACCTCCGCAGCTTTTAGCATTGCGAAGAGCTCGGGAATTGTCTTATTCATCCCTTGCATATTATAGTTCATCACGAAGCTCTTGTAGCTAGGTGGAAGTGATTGGAGAATTCTGTCAATGATGCAATCATCCGGAAGATTAACTCCCAGTTGAATTAAGTGATTATTATACCCAGACATTTTGAGTATATGCTCACTGACAAAACTGTTCTCCTCCATCTTGCACCTATATAACTTATCGGAGACATCATATCTCTCAATCCGAGCATTTGCTTGAAATATTAACTTCAACTCCTGGAACATCTCATATGCTCCATGATGTTCAAAACGTCGTTGAAGTCCCGATTCTAAGCCGTAAAGCATGGCACACTGAACTATCGAGTAGTCATCAGCTTTGCTCTGCCAAACGTTCATAACATCTGGTGTTGCTCCAGCAGGAGGCCTGGCACCCAGCGGTGCTTCCAGGATGTAATTCTTCTGTGCAGCAATGAGGATAATCCTCAAGTTACGGACCCAGTCCGTATAATTGCTACCATCATCTTTCAACTTTGCTTTCTCATGGAACGCATTAAAATTCAACGGAACAACAGCACGGGCCATCTATCTACAATCAAACATAAACAAGCAAGATACTATCAGGTACTAAGTTCATGATAAATTTAAGTTCAATTAATCATATTACTTAAGAACTCCCACTTAGAAAGACATCCCTCTAATCTTCTAAGTAATCACGTGATCCAAATCAACTAAACCATAACTGATCATCACGTGAAATGGAGTAGTTTTCAATGGTGAACATCACTATGTTGATCATATCTACTATATGATTCACGCTCGACCTTTCAGTCTCAGTGTTCCGAGGCCATATCTGCATATGCTAGGCTCGTCAAGTTTAACCTGAGTATTCTGCGTGTGGAAAACTGGTGTGCACCCATTGTAGATGGACGTAGAGCTTATCACACCCGATCATCACGTGGTGTCTGGGAACGACAAACTGTGGCAACGGTGCATACTTAGGGAGAACACTTTTATCTTGAAATTTAGTGAGAGATCATCTTATAATGCTACCGTCAATCAAAGCAAGATAAGATGTATAAAAGATAAACATCACATGCAATCAATATAAGTGATATGATGTGGCCATTATCATCTTGTGCTTGTGATCTCCATCTCCGAAGCATCATCATGATCACCATCGTCACCAGCGCGACACCTTGATCTCCATCGTAGCATCGTTGTCGTCTCGCCAATCTTATGCTTCCACGACTATCGCTACCGCTTAGTGATAAAGTAAAGCATTACAGCGTGATTGCATTGCATACAATAAAGCGACAACCATATGGCTCCTACCAGTTGCCGATAACTCGGTTACAAAACATGATCATCTCATACAATAAAATTTAGCACCATGTCTTGACCATATCACATCACAACATGCCCTGCAAAAACAAGTTAGACGTCCTCTACTTTGTTGTTGCAAGTTTTACGTGGCTGCTACGGGCTTAGCAAGAACCGTTCTTACCTACGCATCAAAACCACAACGATAGTTTGTCAAGTTGGTGATGTTTTAACCTTCGCAAGGACCGGGCGTAGCCACACTCGGTTCAACTAAAGTTGGAGAAACTGACACCCGCCAGCCACCTATGTGCAAAGCACGTCGGTAGAACCAGTCTCGCATAAGCATACACGTAATGTCGGTCCAGGCCCCTTCATCCAACAATACCGCTGAACCAAAGTATGACATGCTGGTAAGCAGTATGACTTATATCGCCCACAACTCACTTGTGTTCTACTCGTGCACAACATCAACTCATAAAACCTAGGCTCGGATGCCACTGTTGGGGAATGTACTAATTTCAAAAAAATTCCTACGCACATGCAAGATCATGGTGATGCATAGCAACGAGAGGGAAGAGTGTTATCTACGTACCCTCGTAGACCGACAGCGGAAGCGTTAGCACAACGTGGTTGATGTAGTCATACGTCTTCATGGCCCGACCCATCAAGCACCGAAACTATGGCACCTCCGAGTTCTAGCACACGTTCAGCTCGATGATGATCCCCGGACTCCGATCCAGCAAAGTGTCGGGGATGAGTTCCGTCAGCACGACAGCGTGGTGACGATCTTGATGTTCTAACGTTGCAAGGCTTTGCCTAACCACCGCTACAATATTATCGAGGACTGTGGTGGAGGGGGGCACCGCACACGGCTAAGAGATCAATGATTAATTGTTGTGTCTATGGGGAGCCCCCTGACCCCTTATATAAAGGAGTGGAGGAGGGGGCCGGCCAAGGAGGGTGGCGCGCCCTAAGGGGGAGTCCAACTCCCATAGGGAGTAGGACTCCCCTTTTTCCTATTAGGAGTAGGAGAGGGAAGGAAGAGGAAGGAGGGAGGAAGGAAAGGGGGGCAGCCCCCTTCCCAATTCAGATTGGGCTTGGGGGGCGCCCCCTCCCTTGCTCCTTTCCCCTCCTTTCCACTCCTTTCCACTAAGGCCCAATAAGGCCCATATACCTCCCGGGGGGTTCTGATAACCTCCCGATGATCCGGTATTGTCCCAATCTCACCCGGAACCTTTCCGATGTCCAAATATAGTCGTCCAATATATCGATCTTTATGTCTCGACTATTTCGAGACTCCTCGTCAAGTCCGTGATCACATCCGGGACTCCGAACAACCTTCGGTACATCAAAATATATAAACTCATAATGAAACTGTCATCGTAACGTTAAGCGTGCGGACCCTACGGCTTCGAGAACAATGTAGACATGACCGAGACACGTCTCCGGTCAATAACCAATAGCGGAACCTGGATGCTCATATTGGCTCCTACATATTCTACGAAGATCTTTATCAGTCAGACCGCATAACAACATACATTTGTTCCCTTTGTCATCGGTATGTTACTTGCCCGAGATTCGATCGTCGGTATCTTAATACCTAGTTCAATCTCGTTACCGGCAAGTCTCTTTACTCATTATACAATACATCATCTTGCAACTAACTTATTATTTGCATTGCTTGCAAGGCTTAAGTAATGTGTATTACCGAGAGGGCCCAGAGATACCTCTTCGACAATCGGAGTGACAAATCCTAATCTCGAAATACGCCAACCCAACATGTACCTTTGGAGACACCTGTAGAGCACCTTTATAATCACCCAGTTACGTTGTGACGTTTGGTAGCACACAAAGTGTTCCTCCGGTAAACGGGAGTTGCATAATCTCATAGTCGCAGGAACATGTATAAGTCATGAAGAAAGCAATAGCAACATACTAAACGATCGGGTGCTAAGCTAATAGAATGGGTCATGTCAATCACATCATTCTCCTAATGATGTGATCTCGTTAATCAAATGACAACTCATGTCTATGGTTAGGAAACATAACCATCTTCGACTAACAAGCTAGTCAAGTAGAGGCATACTAGTGACACTTTGTTTGTCTATGTATTCACACAAGTATTATGTTTCTGGTTAATACAATTCTAGCATGAATAATAAACATTTATCATGATATAAGGAAATAAATAATAACTTTATTATTGCCTCTAGGGCATATTTCCTTCAGTCTCCCACTTGCACTAGAGTCAATAATCTAGATTACATAGTAATGATTCTAACACCCATGGAGCCTTGGTGCTGATCATGTTTTGCTCGTGGAAGAGGCTTAGTCAATGGGTCTGCTACATTCAGATCCGTATGTATCTTGCAAATCTCTATGTCTCCCACCTGGACTAGATCCCGGATGGAATTGAAGCGTCTCTTGATGTGCCTGGTTCTCTTGTGAAATTTGGATTCCTTTGCCAAGGTAATTGCACCAGTATTGTCACAAAAGATTTTCATTGGACCCGATGCACTAGGTATGACACCTAGATCGGATATGAACTCCTTCATCCAGACTCCTTCGTTTGCTGCTTCTGAAGCAGCTATGTACTCCGCTTCACATGTAGATCCCGCCACGACGCTTTGTTTAGAACTGCACCAATTGACAGCTCCACCGTTTAATGTAAATACGTATCCGGTTTACGATTTAGAATCGTCCAGATCAGTGTCAAAGCTTGCATCAACGTAACCATTTACGATGAGCTCTTTGTCACCTCATATACGAGAAACATATCCTTAGTCCTTTTCAGGTATTTCAGGATGTTCTTCCTTCATGACATGATCTCTGAGAAAGTGATGACGGATCTGAATGTGCTTTGTCTTCGAGTGTTGAACTGGGTTGTTGGCGCTCTTGATAGCGTTTTCATTGTCGCAGTAGAGTGGCACTTGATTCAGATGAATGCCATAGTCTTTGAGTGTTTGCTTCATCCATAGAAGCTGAGCGCAGCAAGATCCAGCAGCAATGTCTTCGGATTCAGCAGTGGAGAGAGATACATAGTTCTGCTTCTTTGAAGACCAACACACAAGTGATCGTCCCAGAAAGTGACATGTGCCTGATGTAGACTTGCGATCCACCATGTCACCAGCATAATCAGCATCCGAGAATCCAACTAGATCCAACTCTGAGCCCTTTGGATACCATAATCCTAGTGTTGGGGTGTAAGCCAAATATCGAAGAATTCGCTTCACAGCTAAGTGATGCGATTCCTTTGGTGCCGCTAGGAATCGGGCACACATGCGAACACTAAGCATGATATCTGGCCTAGATGCACATAAATAAAGCAAAGAACCAATCATGGAGCGGTATACCTTTTGGTCGAACTCTTTACCATTGGCGTCAAAATCCAGATGACTCTTGGTAGGCATTGGCGTCCTATAACCCTTGCAGTCTTGCATTCCAAACTTCTTCACGCAATCTTTCAGGTATTTCTCTTGAGATATGAAGATGCCGTTGCGTTGCTGCCGTATTTGAAGACCAAGGAAGAACTTCAGCTCACCCATCATGGACATCTGATATTGCTCTTGCATCATGTATCCAAACTCATCACTGTATTTCTGGTTAGTGCAGCCGAAGATAATGTCATCCACATATATTTGACACACAAACAGTTCACCATCATATGTCTTCGTGAAGAGTGTGGGATCCAGGGAACCAGGTTTGAAGCCTTTGCTCTTCAGGAAGTCTTTAAGTGTGTCATACCAAGCACGAGGGGCTTGTTTGAGGCCATACAGTGCCTTGTTGAGCTTGTAAACCATGTCAGGATGTTTTGGATCTTCAAAGCCATGCGGTTGTGCAACATACACTTCTTCTTCAATCTTGCCATTGAGAAAGGCGCTCTTCACATCCATTTGATACAGAAGGATGTTATGATGATTTGCATAGGCTAGCAGTATGCGTATAGCTTCAAGCCTAGCCACAGGAGCAAATGTTTCATTGAAGTCAATTCCTTTAACTTGAGTATATCCTTGAGCAACGAGACGAGCCTTGTTTCTGACAACTTGACCATGCTCATCTTTCTTGTTGCGATATATCCATTTAGTGCCTATGATATTGTGTTTACGAGGATCAGGAAGCTTGTCCAGTTCCCATACATTATTCAGCTCGAATTCTTGAAGTTCCTCTTGCATAGCTTGAATCCATTCAGGTTCCATGAAGGCTTCATCAACTTTCTTGGGTTCAGATATTGAGACGAATGCAAAGTGCCCACAAAAATTTGCTAGTTGTGTTGCCCTTGAACGAGTGGACCAAGTGCATTGATGCTATCAATTATCTTCTCAATCTGTACTTCATTTGCAACACGAGGATGAACTGGACGAAGATTTTGCTCTTGCTGGTCATTTTCATCGTTTGAAGGATTGTCTTCAGGCTGAGCATTGTCTTTAGGTTGATTAGGTGCAGAGATGATAAGTTCCTCTTCAGGCTGTACTTTAGACGGTATGATTTCTCCTATTCCCATAAGCTTGATGGATTCACTGGGTGGAATTTCATCTAGCACATTTGGCAGGTGCTCTCTTTGTGAGCCGTTAGTCTCATCGAACCGCACATCCACAGTTTCAACCACTTTATAGTGAAAGAGGTTGAAGACTCTGTAGGAGTGTGAATCCTTTCTGTAACCAAGCATAAAACCTTCATGTGCTTTCGATGCAATTTTTGAAGTGTGATGTGGATCCTTGATCCAGCACCTAGCACCAAATACTCTGAAGTAACTGAAATTTGGCTTCTTACTAGTGAGGAGTTAATAGGACGTTTTCTTCAGAAGCTTGTGAAGATAAACACGATTGATGACATGGCATGCAGTATCAATAGCTTCAGGCCAGAACTTTCTTGGTGTCTTGTATTCATCGAGCATCGTCCGAGCCATCTCAATGAGTGTTCTGTTCTTGCGTTCCACGATGCCATTCTGTTGCGGTGTGTACGGAGCTGAGAACTCATGAGTGATGCCCAATGTATCGAGATAGGTGTCGAGGCTGGTGTTCTTGAATTCAGTGCCATTGTCGCTTCTGATGTGCTTGATCTTGACGCCATAGTTGTTCATGCTCGATTGGCGAAGCGTCTGAAGACATCCTGCACTTCAGTCTTGTAGAGGATTATATGCACCCATGTATATCTTGAATAATCATCAACAATGACGAAGCCATAGAGACAAGCAGTAGTAGTAAGAGTAGAGTAGTGAGTAGGGCCGAAGAGGTCCATATGTAGCAGTTCGAAGGGTTGAGTCATTGTCATGATTGTCTTCGAGGGATGCTTGGCCTTCGTCATCTTTCCAGCTTCGCAGGCACCGCATAAGTGATCCTTCTTGAACTTGATGCCCTCGATGCCTATGACGTGCTTCTTCTTTGCAAGAGTATGCAAGTTCCTCATGCCAGCATGCCCTAGCCTCCGATGCTAGAGCCAGCACTCTGAAGCTTTTGCAAGAAGACATACGGCAAGCTGTGGTCCTGCTGAGAAATCTACCATGTACAAATCATCTTTCCGATACCCTTCAAAGACTAGAGACTTGTCAGATTCCATTAGAACAAGGCAATGATATTTTCCAAATATCACAATCATGTTCAAATCGCAAAGCATTGAGACAGACATTAAGTTGAAACCAAGGGATTCAACAAGCATCACTTTATCCATGTGCTGATCCTTTGAGATTGCAACTCTACCTAGACCCAATACCTTGCTTTTACTAGTATCAGCAAATGTGATGTGACTTTTGTTAGATGGATGTAAGGTTGAGTCCATGAGAAGACTTTGCTTGCCAGTCATGTGATTAGTACATCCACTATCAATAATCCATTCTGAAGCAGCTGGTGTCATACCCTACAGTGCAGTTAGGGGTATAGGCTTCACGAAGAGTATTGTGAAGCATAAACATTTGATGAACAAGTGGATTATGAAAGCTTAGATCGAGGTTAGGACTGATAGGACAAGTAGCAAGCGACTCAGGAACAAAATACATAATAAGACCATTTGGGCATTTGATCTTGCGCCCTACAAGATGTTTTAGGTCCCCAGCAATAGCTTCAGACGCATTTGATTTTCAGCTGGAGACCTTTCCCTGCAAAAGAGAGTTAAGCTTTCTTAGCCACCCACATCTTCAAGGGTGGCTTTGAAGCAATGAGTCTAAGTGCAGCATCTGAGAACTTCGGCTTTGGAGCCCTAGCAAATAGTCTTGCAGGTGGAGAATAGTACTCATAAGAATAAGCAGAGTAATTCTGGGTCTTATGAATATGGCGGTTTGATGAAACACACTCATATTCATAGCCCTGAGTATAGTTTCCCTACAAAACATTTGTGTTAGTGCGACTCAGGTGAGTCCTCTGTCTGTATGAAGCCTTTGGACCATATGAAGCCTGTGGTCTGGGGTTTGTCTTCTTCCCTTGTGATGTCATGACGAAATTCACAGGAAGATTCTCCAGACACCTTTTGGGCACCCAGACTTTCTTCGTAAGTGGCCCATTCCTGCAGTTAGTACCAATATACCTGGCAAACACTTCACCATTCTGATTCTTAAACAGTTTATAGTTTGCATCAAAGGATTCATCAATGACAATAGGATTAGCACAAGTGAAGCCAGATAGGGTAGATGGATCCACTGAAGGTTCCTTTGCAGCAACCCATGTGGTTTTGGGGTACTGCTTAGGCTTCCAGTAAGAGCCATCAGCATTCATTTTCCTTTCGAACCCAACACCCTCTTTCCTAGGGTTTCGGTTCAGAATCTACCTTTTGAGGACATCACATAGTGTCTGATGCCCCTTGAGACTTTTGTACATCCCTGTTTCAAGCAATGTCTTCAACCTAGCATTTTCATCAGCAATAGTAGTGGCATCCTCAGCAGAGGGGTTAGTTACCACATCAACAGTTGAAGATATTGCAACAGTAGCAGCAGTAGAACATCCAGCAACAAAAGTAGCGTTATCACGCGCAAGGCATTCAAGACATGGTGGTTGAAATCCTTCCTGAGCGAGACTGATCTGTTCGGCGCGAAGTGACTCATTTTCCTTTTGAAGATCTTCATGAGCCGCTCTCAATTTCTCAAGTTCTTGCTTCCTTTGAAGATAATCATAGGAAAGCTTTTCATGAGTTGTTGAGAGCGTTTCATGACGGCTTTCAAGTTCCTCATACTTAACATGAAGATTTTTTATGTCTTCAATTAAGGACTAAGATCGAGTCATTTCAGCGTCCAACATGTCATCGCTTTTGTCTAACAGTTTTTGAATATGTTCCATAGCTTTCTGTTGTTCAGTTGCAATTTTAGCAAGTATTTTGTAGCTGGGTTTGGAATTACAATCAGAGTCATCTTCACTGGATGTTTGATAGTGAGTATTGTGTGAGTTTACCTTGGCACCGCGTGCCATGAAGCAATAGGTGGGAGCAGAGTTGTCCTTGTCATTAGCATCGGCGTCGGTGACGAAGTCATTGTCTTCAATGTTGAAGATGGACTTGGCAACGTAGGCTATAGCCAGACTTGCAATGCCAGAATTGGACTCCTCCTCAGACTCCACCTTTGCCTCCTCAGAAGCAGACTCCTCCTCTGAATCCATTTCCTTGCCAACAAACACACGAGCCTTGCCATATGATCTCTTCTTGTGTGATGAAGACTTTGAGGAAGACTTGGAAGAAGACTTTGAGTATTTCTTCTTCTTCTTGTCGTTAGAATCATATTCCTTGCTCTTTTTCTTCTTGTTGTTCTCATTGTCCCACTGCGGACACTCAGAGATGTAGTGACTAGGTTTCTTGCACTTGTGGCATGTTCTCTTCTTGTAGTCATGAGCAGAAGCTTCATAATTCCTTGAGCTGGATCATGAAGACTTTCTGAAGCCTTTCTTCTTGGTGAATTTTTGTAACTTATTCACAAGCATAGCAAGCTCTCTTCCAATGTCTTCAGGATCATCAGAACTGCAGTCAGATTCTTCTTCAGATGAGAAAACAACTTTTGCCTTCAAGGCACGAGTTCGGCCATAGTTGGGACCGTAAATATTTCTTTTCTTAGAAAGCTGAAACTCATGTGTGTTGAGCCTTTCAAGTATGTCAGACGGATCGAGTCTCTTTAAGTCAGGGCATTCTTGAATCATCGGGGCTAGGGTGTCAAATGAGTTGTCAAGTGATCTCACGAGTGTCTTGACAATTTCATGCTTGGTGATCTCAGTAGCGCCGAGAGCTTGAAGCTCATTTGTGATGTCAGTAAGGCGATCAAACGTGAGCTGAACATTCTCATTGTCGTTTCTCTTGAAGCGGTTGAAGAGGTTGCGAAGGACACTGATCCTTTGATCTCTCTGGGTTGAGACGCCTTCGTTGACCTTGGAGAACTAGTCCCAGACTAGCTTAGATGTTTCCAGAGCACTCACACGACCATACTGCCCTTTGGTCAGATGACCATAGATGATGTTCTTGGCAGTGGAGTCCAGTTGAACGAACTTCTTGACATCAGCAGCGGTGACACCTTCACCAGCCTTGGGGACGCCATTCTTGATGACATACCAGAGGTTGACATCAATGGCTTCAAGATGCATGCGCATCTTATTCTTCCAGTAGGGATATTCAGTTCCATCGAAGACGGGGCACGCAGCAGAGACTTTGATTATCCCTGCAGTCGACATAGCTAAAACTCCAGGTGGTTAAACCGAATCACACAGAACAAGGGAGTACCTTGCTCTGATACCAATTGAAAGTGCTAGTGATCGACTAGAGGGGGGGTGAATAGGCGATTTTTATGAAAGTCTTCAAAACATGGAAGTTTCGAAGATAATCGATAGAAATGAACCTATTAACATGCAGCGGAAGGTAGACTACACTAGGCAAGCCATAGTCAAGTATTTAATGAAGTGAAAGCACAAAGACTAATAGCAGTTGGGCAGTATGGATCAGGATGGAAGACAGTACGAAGCCAATCAGAACAAGCAGTCACACCATGAAGACAAATAGATAATGCAAATAGGCAATGACTTCACAAGGACCAACTGTGAATAAAGAGATGAGAAGGATAGAACCAGTTCCTCATTGAAGACAAGGATTGTTGGACCAGTTCCAGTTGCTGTGACAACTGTACGTCTGGTTAGGGAGGCTGAGATTTAACTCAGAACACCGTGTCTTCACCTTATTCCCCTTGAGCTAAGGATACCCAGTCCTCGCCCAATCACTCTGGTAAGTCTTCAAGGGAGACTTCCAAACCTTCACAGACTTCATTCACCGGCGATCCACAATGACTCTTGGATGCTCAAAACGCGACGCCTAACCGGCTGGAGGATTCACAGTCCTCAAGTGTAACAAATCTTCAGATCACACAAATAGGAAGACTTCAGTGATTCCTAACACTCTTTGGCTCTGGGTGTTTAGGGCTTTGTCCTCGCAAGGATTTCTCTCTCAAAGGCTTCAAGGTGGGTTGCTCTCAAACGACAAAAGCCGTGCACTAACTCTGAGCAGCCAACCAATTTATGGTGTAGGGGGTGGGCTATTTATAGCCACTAGGCAACCCGACCTGATTTGTCTGAAATGACCCTAGGTCATTAAGGAACTAACACATGTTCCAACGGTCAGATTTCAAACACACGCGGCAACTTTACTTGGGCTACAAGTAAAGCTGACTCATCTAGCTCTAGATAAGATTTGCTCTCATTGTCTTCACTCGAAGACATAGGATTTTGGTTAAGCATCACTTCAGTCACTCTGACTTTGTTCACTGGGACCCCACTTAACAGTACGGTGGTTCCTATGACTCAACAAAGAAGAGAAGGAAACAACGAAACAACTAAGTCTTCGCGCTCCATAGTCTTCACTCAATGTCTTCTCTTGTCATAGTCTTCAATGTGAATATCATCACATACCACCTTTGTCTTTAATGTCTTCATACATTTTTAGGGGTCATATCCGGTAGGAAAACCGAATCATTGAGGGACTACTACCTGTGTTATCCTACAATTCTCACAAACACATTAGTCCCTCAACCAGGTTTGTCGTCAATACTCCAAAACCAACTAGGGGTGGCACTAGATGCACTTACAGCTGGTATTTGATCGCGGCCAACTTGTCACTGTCAGATGGCCTGTTCTGGTTCCTCCCACTGCTCCTAGACCACAATATGAATATCATGTGGAGCACATGCCTTAGGTCCAGAAGCCAAAGCCCAGACTGCCAAGGTTTCCCGGTACTGCAACATCGCCAGGATCGTTCAGTGTGAACAGCTTCAGGGCACACAACACATTCTTTGACAGTGCCAAGAACCCGTACTCGAAGCCAAAGATCTCATCTGATCGCTTCTGGGGCTTTCAGCAGCGCAACTATTACTCATGTGTCT
Source organism: Triticum monococcum (assembly GCA_034509565.1). NCBI lineage: Eukaryota > Viridiplantae > Streptophyta > Magnoliopsida > Poales > Poaceae > Triticum > Triticum monococcum. The sequence goes on from CM067847.1 coordinate 347,072,635, forward strand.
TTTACAATCAAGGGTGGATCTTTCCTCACATGCGTATGGATTGTGAAGCCATTGTTGGACTGCCCTGCTTGGAAGAAGCTCTAGATTGTTTCAGTGATGTTGGCCTTCTATAGTTTTTCACTGACAAAGAGCATTGGAATGAAGAGCTTCTGCTGCAGTTCTATGCTACTCTTCACATTCATGGCTACAATAGGGATCCAAAGACTTGGGTCCTTGAGTGGATGATAGGTGATGTGCACCATGAAGCCAAAGCTCAAGATATCATCGAGCTTACTTCCCTGCCCACTCCAGGTGAGTTCTATGAACCTGGTTGTCAGCTACACAGGAATGCATTGGAGAGCATATTTCAGAAGCCTGAGCCCAACATGAGTCCGATGCTCAGCATGATGAAGCCACTGCCACAAGATGCTGAATATCCTAAGGAATTCTTTGTCGAAGACCTCGAGTATCTGCCCCGAACCATTTATCACATTGTAAGGCGAACTCTATGGCCCGTCAAAGCACATTCTCCTGCAGCCAAGCTTGAAGGCACGATGAAGACACTGGTGTTCTATATTCTCAATGGCATCAACTTCAATGCTCAAGATTTCTTCATCAGGCAACTTGCTACATCTGGAATTGATCTATTTGGTCTGAAGTTTTATGCTCCATGGGTGATGCGCTTAATCAAGCTTCACTCTTCTGTCAACTATCAGCCCTTTGCGCGCAACCATCTTATCTTCTTGCCTGAGGTTGATATGTCTGTCGAAGCCATCTACCCTGAGCCTGCCAAGGAGCCAATTTATCTTCATAATGTTGATCGCCAAAGCTTCTCGCAACCAATTGAGGGAGTTCTTGCTGCAACTCGTGTCTATCCTCTGGCTGGCAATACATGTGCACCTCATCGTGCAACTACCGAAGCCATTGAAAGCACCATTGCTCAAAGGCCTCGGAAGCGATCTCGTGTGCTCAATGACTAAGAGCTTCTTGTGGCCTTGCATCAGAAACAAGATAGGCACCATGACTGGCTAAAGCGTCAGATGTGGAGCATCTTGGTGGATGTCAATCAAATCAAAAACTTGGCCACCAGGAACTCATTTGTTGCCCATGAAGCCTGTAGGAGGTCCTGGAAGAGTCTCACACTTCTATGCCCTAAAGAAGATCTTCGCGAAGATGGCTTCACTGGGGGTTTCAAATTTGACTCCACTCCTCCTCGCAATGCAAGCTGGCGTCGAACTCCACCCATTGAAGATTCTGAGTATTCATCTTCGGCTGCAATTGTTGTTGCGAGAGTCGTCGAAGAAGAAGACGATGCCACTTCACCAGCCATGGCTTCACTGCATCTCGACACTGCACCAGGCCTCTCTGCACCACCGCACGCCAACATCGACCTGTACCTTCATCTACTCCTGATGGGAATGAGTAGATGCTCTATGTCTTCAAACCTTTTTGGTCCTTACTGACAAAAGGGGGAGAAGCATATGAGTTGATATTCTTCAAGCGGGTCCATATGGGTGGTTGCTATATTTTTTGCTAAGTGGTTACAACTCTCGTTTTTGATACATTTGGTTCTTTGGGTTGTAACACTTAAACTTGATGGTCGTCTGCTACTTTGTCTGCCACTCTGTGATGGGATGATAAATTCCGCATGAAGTCATTCCGCGGACGTCCATTTTTCATTATGCATGTCATTATCTTTGTTATATCTTTATATGCATAATGAATGGTCTTCATAGGTTGAAGAGGATCTCCACAAGTAAAACCTGCCATGTGCATTTGCATTCAAGAGCAAACTACTTATATGCACATCTTCAGGGGGAGCCTTTTGCTACTTATGAAGACAATGCCTTAAATCTCTAAACTTTCACATACTTTTATCCCCGTTGAAAACTTCAACCAGTTTGTCATCAATCACCAAAAAGGGGGAGATTGTGAGTGCATCTAGTGCCACCCCTAGTTGGTTTTGGAGTATTGACGACAAACTTTGTTGAGGGACTAATGTGTTTGTGAGAATTGCAGGATAACATGGGTAGTAGTCCCCCATATGGTTGACGAGTCTCTGGATATGGTGATTCATGAAACCCATGGTGCGGTTTGTAAACAAAGTTCCCCGTGGCGAATGGAAGTTGCATAGCACGGTAATCATCGTCGGTGATATGATCGATGATTGGTTGGATGATCGGATAATTGAGCCTGAGGAACATGGAGTGGTTGCCGAGGCTGTAAACCCGCCTCTAGTTGAATACACCTGGCCCAACGGAGCTGGGATCTTTCTCGAACACGAAGCGGTCATAGCCATCACAATCACGAACGCCCAATGCATTGTACTGCATGTGGTTTGATGAAATGGTTTTGTCAATTTGGTACATGCTAATGAGCATCAAATGACCACCATCAGTTGGACGAGCGGTAAACCACCACCCATTGACTTGTATATTTCCAAGTCCTAGTGTGAGTGCATCTAGTGCCACCCCTAGTTGGTTTTGGAGTATTGACGACAAACTTGGTTGAGGGACTAATGTGTTTGTGAGAATTGCAGGATAACACAGGTAGTAGTCCCTCATTGATTCGGTTTACCTACCAAAGATGACCCCTAAAAATGTGTTAAGACATTGAAGACAATGGTGGTCTGTGAAGAGATCCACATTGAAGACCATGACATGAGAAGACATCGCATGAAGACTATGGATTGCAAAGACATAGTTGTTTCGTAGTTTCCTTTTATTCTTTGTTGAGTCATAGGAATCACCGTACTATTAAGTGGGGTCCAAGTGAACAAAGTCAGTATGACTGAAGTGATGCTAAACCAAATCCTATGTATTCGAGTGAAGACAATGAGAGCAAATCTTATCCAGAGCTGGATGAGTCAACTTTACTTGTAGCCCAAGTCAAGCTACCGCGTGTGTTTGAAATCTGACCGTTGGACACGTGTCAGTTCCTTAGTGACCTAGGGTCATTTCGGACAAATCAGGTCGGGTTGCCTCCTGGCTATAAATAGCCCACCCCCTACACCATAAACTGGCGGCTGCTCAAAGTTAGTGCACGGCTTTTGTCGTTTGAGAACAACCCACCTCTGAAGCGTTTGAGAGAGAAATCCTTGCGAGGACAAAGCCCTAAACAACCAGAGCCAAAGAGTGTTAGGCATCACTGAAGTCTTTCTATCTGCATGATCTGAAGACTTGTTACACTTGAGGACTGAGAATCCTCCAGTCGGTTACGTGTCGCGTTCTGAGCATCCAAGAGTCATTGTGGATCGCTGGTGAACGAAGTCTGTGAAGGTTTGGAAGTCTCCCTTGAAGACTTACCAGAGTGATTGGGTGAGGACTGGGTATCCTTAGCTCAAGGGGAATAAGGTGAAGACACGGTCTTCTGAGTTAAATCTCAGCCTCCCTAACCAGACGTACAGTTGTCACAGCAACTGGAACCGTGTGATAGCCTAGCTTATTAGGGATGATAGACTACTCATATCAATAAGGAATTCCTTCTTTTCCAAAAGCCCATTCGGACAAAACTCCCAAGTTAAGGGTGCTCAGCTTGGAATAGTTTCAGGATGGGTGACCGGCCGGGAAGTTTCTCCCGGGTGCGCACGAGTAAGGACAAAGTGCGTAGAAAAGACTAGTATTGATTTGTGGGGCTAGTCTAGATCCCGCTAGGAATAACGACCACCGGCAGGTGTGTCCGGGGGCGTTACAAGTTGGTATCAGAGCCGACCCTCGCGGTTACATGGATGTTTGCGGACAGGTGCGCGATCATGTTGTTCATGATGTTTGTGACCCGTTGTGGCACATGGCATGACACATGTGCCGAACTGGATGCACAGACGTATGTGCCAAGAGGGAACGTTCCTGTGGCCCAATGAGGACGTCGGTTCCTCTGAGTGGGGGTGTATGTGATAGCCTGGCTTATTAGGGATGATAGACTACTCATATCAATAAGGAATTCCTTCTTTTTCGGAAGCCCATTCGGACAGAACTCCCAAGTTAACCATGCTCAGCTTGGAGTAGTTTCAGGATGGGTGACCGACCGGGAAGTTTCTCCCGGGTGCGCATGAGTGAGGACAAAGTGCATAGAAAAGACTAGTATTGATCTATGGGGCCGGTCTAGATCCCGCCAAGAATAACGACCACTGGCGGGTGTGTCCGGGGGCGTTACAAACTGGTCCAACAAATCCTTGTCCTCACCAAGCAACTGGTTCTACCATTTACCTCTCTTTACTTAGAGTTTGTCTTCAAAGCCCCCATGTTTTGAAGACTTTCATAAAAATCGGCTATTCACCCTCCTCTAGTCGATAACTAGCACTTTCACCTAGAATTATGAAGGCCAACGCATTTGGTTCTGCTGCAACAAATCAAATTGGAGACCAGAAGAACAAAAATATACAATCATGTTCAGAGTATGTGTGGAATTGAGATTATTATAAAAGTGATATAGATCATAGCCAAAGAATTGCAATGCCGTGGTCATAATCAAACCCCAAGTTAAAAAATTAAGACAATGGCTTTCATATTCTAGCAATATGTCATGGTTCAAACATCATGTAAAAATGAGAGGAAAACAGCTATGCCAGGGCCTACTCATATTCTACCATAGCAATTACTGTTGTTCTCATATCAACTCTAACAATAACATGCGTGGGTATAAAAATCTTGGAAATGAGAGTAACATATAGCAATCATGATGTTATACTCATAATATCTATTCTAACAATCATTCGATGACAATTGTTCTCATATCAACTCTAATAATAACATGTGTGGTCATAAAAATCTAGGAAACAAGAGGAACATATAGCAATGATGTGGTTATAGACATACTATCTATTCTAAATTTCTAACAATCAACAGGAAGTCGTATTCATAAGGTAAAGATGAGATGAGATAGAACAATTACACGATAATAGATTCCACCAGTATGGGCAGCTAATCTGTGCGTCGACCGCGTAAATGATGCCATCTTGCACTATAGCATCAGACATAAATGGAGGGTTAAGAGGATTGATGATGAGCCATATCCATGTATGGCGACCGGATTCCAAATAGACTAATCCCCCGTCAAACAAGGCAATGAGCTTGTAATCCATGTAGTCTTCCGATGGTGTGGGCACTTCGCAGATTACAACATTCAGCAAACAGAGGTCATACCAAATGCTCGACGCGTCTCGTGCGTACTAGGCAGGAGTGTCCGGCGGGCCGCGAGGATCAATGCCGGCGGTATCCAATGATGGAAGGGTGATCTCTCGATGGGTGTACAGGTCCACGAGATGCCATTGACTACCGGATTGTTGGATGAGGACGATCCAGTTGGCCTTCATGCCCGCCCAGTAGTGGCCGCACATGAAGAACATGTGGGCGGGTAGTGGTAGCATGTTGAGGGAAACGACGACAACCTCTGTAGGATCGTCAAGTCGGTGTCTGGGCCGCCTGCGAGGATCGGGCATCAGCAAGCATGGTGTCTTGAAAAGAGTTGGACGGTTGTAGACGAGTACACAGTACATAGACACCAAGCATGCAGCCAGACGCACGGTGCTGAGCAGGTCCATACGATTACAGATCTACTTCAAGAGAATATCAGAGAGGGAATTCTAATCGCGGCTCTGCGTGTCAGTCGGTTCTGCCATAGGGTTTTCTAGGGCGCTGAGTGATTGGGGTTTTCGGTGCCTGCGAGCGAGCGAGGAAGTGGATTCGGGCGAGCGAAGAAGATGGCGTGTGTGGCCGAGCAGTGAGCGGGGGGGGGGGGGGATATGGTACGTGCGAGTTACTGAGGAAGATGGTGCGGGCGGGCGAGCAGTGAGCAAGGGGAAATGGTGTGCGGCCAACGATGGGGAAGAAAGGAGAAGAAGAAGAGAGGAGGAAGAAGAGGGAAAGACTGGCAAGAAAGTGCATTAAATCTCAATTCTACTGGTACTATTACCAGTATATACCATCATTTAGAGTGTAAATCGTTAAGCCGATGACATGTGGGTCTACCTCAAGAGGGCCCATATGTTAGTTAATGGAAGGGAGAGGTGTGTAGGCATATTTTCGGAAGCGTGCTCCAATGGCAAACATGATGGCAGTACATGGTAAAGTTGATTACTAACACCAACATGTTGGCTCAGGTTATTAATTAAGTGTCCCATCTGCTGCAGCGTGTATTATCACTTCACTCTAAAGACTAGTTGAATAGTTATCTCTGACCAAGATGGGGAATAATGGATCGCCAAGACTTTCTATTGACAATATCCCTATGCCTCTACTCTCATCCTGTCCAACAACAAGAAACATTGGCCAAGGCACCCGGCGCCAATAATGTAGGAGTATTACTAGTATTTTGTGTCATACTTTGACCATGTATTTAACTAATAAAATGTTAATGCATGTCACTAAAAAGCATATCACTGGATTCGTATTTGAACATGGTTCTTAATGGTATAGTTTTTTATGACATGCATTGACACTTTGTTACTTAAATTTATGGTCAAATTTTTTACACTAAGTACGAAGCAGACCAATAAATCAGGATGAAGATTTATATATAGTCAATAAAAAAATTAGGTAGTTGTAAATGATGAGTGCCCGAAGATTTTTTTCCCAAAAGTACTGAATAATTGGCTCATTTTCCTCAAGAAAAATGTGTTTACGAACGTATTAATTGGAATGCATGCGTGAAGAACAAAAGACCTACACACATTGGTGAGTTTTCTATTAATTCTTGCATGCAATGTGTTAATGAAGCTTGAAATATGAACATGTCAATGGAAAAGAGTAAAAGCCTCATGCATGCATGCATGCAACACTCACACGTACACATGCACGCACGCAACACTCACGCATCCATGCGACACACATCACACGATTCAACATACACGCTCACGCTCAAGTGCCCAACCTACTCCCTCCGTCCGTGAGAGACTATACATATAGAGATTTACACATTGGTCAAGAGGAACCGGAACTTCATGGCATAATTAACGCCCAAAAGTAGCAGACTTATGTGTGCATGTGACCAAAGAAGAAGAATAAATGAAGGTTGTTGCATGCTGTCATTAAGGATAGACATGCGGCCTATAGCTAGAGCACAAGTTGGTGCATTAGTCAATAAATGCCGAGTAGATTAAATTCTAAGTGCATTGGAAGTGTAGATGTACACTCTTTGTTGGAAAATTTTCTAATGCTAGATGTACAGTTTTTCACGGACCGAGGGAATACACGTGCATGCACTCGCATACGCAGCCAGGGTGGTTCGCATGCAAGGGTTGGACTCCTGTCGCGCCTGTTTAGAGTTATGTTTAACTAATTTCTTTGCTCTGCCAACTAACAGGTAGGACCCAGAAACCAGGTGTCAATTTAACCAGTCAACAAAGTGCCACATCGACTATGTGGCCCGGTCAGCAGGGTGCAATACGGTGCTCTACGGCGAGCTAGTGACCATATAATCACCGCAAAACTATATAGTGACCGTAATGAGCGTATTATTACATACGTTGGCGCAGTGTATTTTTCTCGTTTCAAATTAAGCCATATAAACCGGAAAGGACGCGGCATAGACTAGTACTACTTTGATATGTCCCATCAATTCGCAGAACGAGAAGTTTGCTTACTACGCCCTCTCGCTTGCCCACGCGCGGTGGCTCACAGGACGAGGAGAAGCTTGCTTACTATGTACGTCTACGCCCTCTCGCTCGCAGGACCAGGAGAGGGTTTTGACTACAGCGCCCTCTCCCTCACCCTCAACCTTACAGTGCACATACAGAAGTTCATTTGGTGTCAGATTGCCAGAAGCATATTGTATTGTACTATCATCATTGTTGGACCTTTTGAAGAGGCGAAAAGCCAAGTGCAAGGTTCATAGGGGTACGAACTGTTGAACCTCCCGAAGTGGCGAAGAGCCAAGTGCAAGGTTTATAGGAGTTGTCGTCATAGTACTACAATAGCGAATGATCGCTATTGTATGATGCCGCCAGATCAGCTATAGCCAAAGTTGTGTCATCTTTTTTCTCACAGAGCATATTGGATCCCGTGCAACAGGCACACAAATTGCATGTACGCCTAACACATTTACTAGTAATCTTTCCCTGATAATAATAATAATAATAATTAATAATAATTAATCTCTTCCTAATAATAAAGCACGGGTTGAATCTGTCGGGTTCACTGTCGCGTTGCTTTTGCAAAAGAGTCCCTGCGGTTTTCGAAATTCAATCTGCGGTTAAAGTGAGAAAACGTTTCGAGGCCAGATCCGGCCCGCCCAGGCCCGAGTGCTGTCGCCGTCGGTACGCCGCCACCACCAGCGCCCGACCCTGAGCTCCTCCTCCCGTGCGCCTCCTCCTCTGCCTCCCTCGCGCGTCGTCCGGCGACCGGCGCCGTCGCCGGCGACCACCCAGGTCACGCCGCCGCTCCCCTGCCTTCTCTCTTTCCCCTCTCTCTCTAATCTCCTTTTATCTCCTTGTCTCCAGGAGATCAGTGCCAGGGCCATGGATGCCCAGTCCTCGAGCTCGAGGTTCGAACGCCGCCACGTGACCTCCACTGGCCAGATCCGGCGCCTCCCTACGGGATCTGCGCGCCCTCCACCTCCTCTACCCGATCCGGGGCTGCCCAACCTGCCATGACCTCCAGCATGGAGCTCCTGTAGCTCGTCGCCTGCCTCCTGTTCCTGTGCTCGAGGGAGACGCGCCTCCAGCGCAGCGAGCATAAGGCCCAGCTGTGCCCAGACCTAACCCGACCACCTCTGCGTCCAACCGGCATACCCTGCGTGATGCTTGACCCCGTGTCGCGCCAGTCGCCAACCGACGCTAGATCGCAGCACCCTGCACCACCGTTCCACCTCAGCTCCTCTTCTCATCCGTGCCCCCGAGCTCCTCGCTATGCGCCGCCCTGGAGGGCTCGCGCTCGCCAGCCGGTCGTCGTTGCACTCGTAGGCGACCTCGTCGTCCCCTCTGCACTGCCCTCCACCTCAACTAATGATTTAGCTGGTTATATCTTGTGGATGTTCTCTATTGTTTTTTGCACACAAGGTGTTTGTGTGTTTGTCAGAGCCAATGTTCACGAGCTTTATCTTTGCTGTGAGTACTGCATCTTTCTGTCCATCTGATTGTTCCATGTTATACTATCTTTTGAAGAAAATAGATTTGTATTGTTTACCTTGATTTTTCTGATTATAGATAAATGGCATGGCTGAGAAAGTCCCTTCAATGAAAGGAGGAGTATAGTCTTGGCCATGGCTGGGAAGGAAGGAGAACATGTAAATTGAGGATTTTTCAGAGAGATCGGGACTGCTTGATTTATCAGTGGACTAGTGTGCTGGTTGATTAGGATCTTTCAGAGAGATCAAGGTTGCTTGATTAATCAGAGAGAAACTGGAACAGTACTTGGCAGTTGGGACTGGTGTGCTACGGTTGCTTGATTAATCAGAGAGAAACTTATCATAATTTATGATTTCCTTTTCTTGATTTGGAGCAAGTGTCTTTGCTGGAGTCAGCGTCCTTGTGGTTGATCTCATATACATGAGGTATGGTATTTCTATCCTTAAAAGTATGTAACAAATCCGCAATTCATTTTGAGTTATTCGTGTGTTTTTTTGGGATCAGGATTATCCGAGTCAGCTGCTTGTGGTTGACCTCATATACATGAGGTATGGTGTTTCTATCTTTAAAAGTATGTAATAAATCCATAATTCATTTTGAGTTATTAATGTGTTTTTTCGGATCAGGATTATCCGATTATTAAAGCACATACATTGGAGTTGAAATATAGGCAGGTTGTGTACACGGGGTACATGTACGTGATGTAAACAAAACCTATATAACTCAGGTATGTCATACATCTAGCTTAATTTTTGCATGGGCGACAATTTGAAAAGCTTACCGCAGATCTGCCAAAGATAGATTATACACAATATTAAAAATCATCTTGAGAAATCTGGAAAGTTTGTAAAACTTAAAATACACATCTCTCTTTACAGGTTGGCAATTTCGAATTCTATTTGTCATATTGTTTTTCCTAATGCAGCGGCATCTCTACTACCCTCCTGTAAAGCGATTGGCCATTGTTAGGATAAAAATAGCAACTACACACATATTTAATCAATCTTTTGGCCTATATCGTTAAGTACTATTATTGCCAATTTGTTAGGGAAAAGGCAAAACATATAAAGCTTTATAAGTTTTATATCCTACCCTAAGCCCAAATCTTTATGTTGTTCTTTATGCAAGACTCCATAACACTCCGGCCTTGATCACAAATGAGTCGCTGGCTGCCATAGCACTATCAGTTCCCTGTGGTGATCGTCGTTTATATTGGTTTGTGGCGCAGGGAATCGGTACTACAAGAGAGCTTCAAGCTGACGGCCAATAGGAATGGAAGACATGACTTGATGGAGAAATCAGGTGCATATGAACAACATATTGTCTTCCAATTTTTTTCATCTTTCAGTAGGACAATTTCCTAATTCTGTATGAAAAGGTTATTAGTATGGATATATATATTTATCGAATTTAATTAGCATATATTAGGTTCTTTGTTCGCCCCACCTTTTGCTCATGACTACATAATTATTCGGACTTGTATTCTAGATAGATGCTTTTCTATGAACCTCATAAAAAATGTAATATGCCTTAGATCCTAATTGACTATTTATACATCGGATAATTTCAGCTTGCTGTGTCCCAAGATACTTTTTTTTTCCAAAAACAGGTGAAGTCCTAACAATCTATACTCCAGCATTGTATCTGCAAATGTAGATTGCTTCTGTAGGATTCGAACAGATGGTAGTTTGCAGACTGATGAGTTGGTTTCAGTAACATCACATGTCAAGGATACCTCTCTCCACTTACCAATCAATTTTTTTATGATGATGTTCAGAGAAGTGTGTTTAATTTCTGTCGCAGTGGGATGTTGTGATTAGTTCAGTTTTGCTTGATCTATTTCGAGTTAATTCCTTTTTGTGATGTGGTGTTAGGGAACATACATTCTGCTCTCTTGTTCTTCGGCTTGTGGTGTCGGCAGCTACCTATTACTACTAGGGAGTCTTATTTCGGACGGAAAGAAAATACATATTGGTTTTTATCCATTTGTATGCCTGCGTTAGCCTTATGAAGCACAAAGGATGTCCCAGTGATCAATCACGGATGATACTTGGTGTATTCTTACTAGGCTAATGGGCAAATACTCGAATAACTGAATCACCTGTAATCTTTTTTTATTGTAACGGCGGTGTTATATCTGCAACAACAGTTTGTAAGTTTTTCTGTATAATTGTGAATATACATCTTGGTAGCTATAATTGATCAATCATGGATGATACTTGCGTTTCCTTATACTAGGCTAATGGGAAGACACTCGAATAACTGAACCACCTGTCAACAACAGTTTTTAAAAATTTCTGTATAATTGCGAATATACATCTTGGTAGCTATAAATTATATCCTCTGTTTGGTGTTGGTAAGAACATATGCTTAGCTTGTTTTATGCTCTTGTTCAAGACATCTCGGATCTGTTAAACCATGAAGTCTCTTTCACTGTGAAAAATATGAGCGGTTGAGAGCTTGTGCTTCGTTGCCAATCGGTCGGATGCCTTGAGAAGTGTGTTGCGTTGCCAATTGGTCGGATGCCTTGAGAAAGGTCAAATAACATGGACGATTGATTTGGAATTTGGTTTTGTTAACGTCAACAGGAGGAGGAATGGAGGAGAAGCCAAGCTAAGGAGAGAACGAAGATTTGAGCCTAGGACACTGGGTGTCGATAACGGTAAAATGTGTCATGTGGCGACCAAGCACATTGTGTCGGGATTGATCACGTTCGGTACCGTGGGCACCGCCAACGAGGGCGGGAAGGAGGATAAGTGATGACATGGACATATGTGTGCCGAGGGAGGGATCCTCGAGCCATATTTATTAGGTTGGGCATTAAGTTAAATACGTGTAATAAGCCAAGGAGAATTATTGGCTCACAAATCGTGGCCCAGCTAAGGTTTCTTGCGCCCTCGCAGTATAAGGCAAAAATAATTGCTGGTCAATACAATCGATCTCAAGACCTCCTGTTGATTACATTATAACACAGCGAACCACCTAGATCCTGTTGCGTGCTCCTATTAACGTTGATACAGATGTCAACTTAGTCCCACCTCGCTATTTTAGACCATATCTAACCAATTTATATACCTCTTTAAATTCCCTCGGTATCATGAAGCTGTCTCACGAATCAAACGGGGCGTTGGCAGAAATAAGAAAGGAAAAGAGAGAGAGGCTAATTTGTGGCCTATACTAGGCCCTTTTTGGTTCATAGGATAGGATTATCATAGAAATAGGAATTTTATAGGAAATGAGATGACATGTATCTCAAATCCTATGAATAGGAATAAAAAACAAGATGTCATTTGATTGACATCAAAGGAATTTTTCCATTAAGTCTAGGCTCTTTTTTATTTTCCTATGAAATGTGGAGGATAGGAACCAATCCTATATAGGAATAGGAATCCATTCTTATAAACCAAAGGGCTCTAAAGGAAAAAAATCTTATAAGAATCCTATCCTCTAGAATTCCTATGAAATTCCTCTAAACTAAAGGAGGCCTAAAAAGGAAGGAAATTAAACAAGACGTGGAAGGGACAAGGAAGAAAAATAAAGAGGCAAACTTGTGGGCTTACTAATAAGGAAGGAAATCAAAGAAATGGTGACAAAAATAAGAAAAGAAAGGGAAAGGCTAATATATGGACTAAATTAATAAGGAAGGAAGAGGCTATATATGTTGTGTGTGGTGGGACTCTTAAAATTAAACGGAACCTCACAGAGGCTATATATGTTGTATGATGTTTCTAAACGGCCATCTTATTTTTGAAGTAGGCAAGTATAAAATATGAATTCACATTAAAACAATGAAGAATTTAACGGACTGAGAGATATAGTTCAGTATTTCACCACTATAGATAAACTCTTCAATATCGTGTGAACTTTGAAATTTACTTTATATCCGTTGCAACGCATGGGCTTTTTTGCTAGTTTTTTTAATAATAAAACACGAATTGATTTTGTAGGATTCACTGTCGCGCACTTTTTGGAAAAAGCCCCTGGCCTCTTTAAAATTCAACCCGTAGTCCCCGGTATCGCTATCCGTAAGTCAAACGTATCGTTCCGTTTTCTTCGATGCCCTCGGCAATCCCAAACCCCACCTCCCACCGACGATCCCCAATTTCAGCCGCACGGTCGCCTGTCGCCGGAACGCCCCGAGCTCCCCTAGCGTCGTAGACCACATACTCCTTCTGAATCCGAACGCACCGCCAGCGCGCGCCCATGTCTCGTCCGGCTGTCCACCCGCGCGTCTCCTACCTCGGGGGCCGGCGAGCAGGGCCGGCAGCCATGGAGCCACGAGAGGTGCCAATCCAAGCTCTTCCACCTGATGGCTCTTGGTTGTGTTGTGTGTGCGTGTGCGCGCGGGGGGGGGGGGGGGGTGGAGAGCAACGTGATGTTTTGCACGTTCTCTTTCCTTGTTCTTCTTGTGTCTTTTTCTTCATCTCATCATTGACCAGTGCATTGTTTATGTGTGTATATCTATTCTCTCCTTTTTTTATTCTCATGAACTAATGTGTGTACAGCTTATTCTTCTCTCTAGAATTCATGGATGAGTTAATGGTCTTGGTTATATGGTTTATTCAATCCACCTAAAGGAACAAAGTTTACACCCTTTGACTGGTTTTATTGGAAAATCTTACACAAAAATATGATGTGATCCCTCTGCTTCCACATGACTGTTGTTGGTCCAGGTACCGTATTGTTTCATGTCCTTTGTTGTAGTTTGTAGCTTAGATTTGTAAGACTGGGCACTATAGTGTTGTCTGTTATGGCTGATTGATGTTGTTGGCGACCTTGAGATCAGATTAATTCCTGCAGTCAATAGCTCCAGTGCAGAGTATATGTGCAATGAAGTAATGTAGCGAGCACTGTTTGGTGGAGGAGAATTTCTCTTGAATTTTGTACAACATTCAAATTGTCATCCAGAAAATGTGTATGTTGTCTCTCAATAGGTACATATGCAAATTTATCTTTTTGTTGGTTGTTTGTTGCTTCTTGCTTCTTGCAGCATCCCGACTACATATGTGAGGCTATGGGAGTCCTTTTTTCGTGTAATGATGAGAGGAATATGACAAGACAACCAATTGTACCATGTGAACACAATCGCTGGTACGTTTTGAAGTTTTCTTCCCAGAGTGGCATATTAATTATTTGGTCCTGCACACCCTAATTAGGATTGATATTTCATTTTTTGTTCACCTTTTAGAAATACATTTTTGCTTCGCTTGTTATATTTTCTTGAAGTAAACACTTTTTTAGCTCTTTTACAGTTAAAAATGCATGCTTGCAATATATAGTTGCTAATATGATGCTCCAATCTTTAATTTGCTAATCTGATATTCACTTTTTAGCTCTTTCATAGTTAAAAATGCATGCTAGCAATATATAGTGCTCCAATCTTTAATTTGCTAATCTGATATTCAACTCTTTCAGGGACAAGCTGGTCAATACAGGAAAATCTAAAAGAATGCGACTAAAATCAATATTTGAAGGTACAACCTGTATTATGTTACTGCAGAAATTAATATTGTGGTTTGTTATTGGGAATCATGAGTTTCCTGGCAATGAGACCCATTAGTTAGAATCTATTGTGCTGGGATCTTTGCTTCACATCCCATATGTGCCAAGTTACTGGTAGAACTGTGTATCGAATTTATTGTGCTGGGATCTTTGCTTCGCGTCTCATATGTGCAAGTATGCGAGCGAGACTGGCTTGGCTCTAACCATGATGATTTTCTTTTCTTGGCAGATGTTCAAAATCAAACAGGGTGACTACCTGTAGTACGAGCCTCAGAAATCGTAAGAAGCAGAAGTTATTGGTACTTGCTCGCACTCATTACTGATGTTGATGCTCAGGCATAACCTCACAAAGCTTTGGCACACACTCACTTATAATCAGGGCTCGCTTAATTTTATCTTTCTAATTCTTTTGAGAAATACCATATCAATATTATTTGTGATGACTTGTTAGTCATAATTTCCAGTCATGTAATATCCCATTATATTATTAGTATTAGGCGTTAGCCAGATACTAATCTTCGGTTGGTTGTGAATGTAAACTTTGTGTTCTCCTTTGTTTTTATCTGATTATGCTATGAAAAGAAGAGTATATTTTTTTTTTGTGATTGTGAGTTGTTAGTTCTGTATGATTTGAGAGCACATTCTCATGGGTTAGCATGAAGAGAGTAATAACCGTGCCTGCTGAAAATAATTCAGCAAGTGGGTGGTTTCCATCACTATATGAGTTAGAAACTTGCTATACACATGATAGTACCCAGACGATTTCTGAAAGATGCTGAAGATTATTCTCATACGAAACTTGAATACTATAAATTGTTTTCACATTAAAAGAATAATGTTCAAAAAAAGGGTAATCATAATTATGACAAATTTTATAAATATAATCATTACTACTTTTTATAACATAAGTGACATCACAATAATCATCATAAGTAGCAACTTTGTTCTCATCATAATCAATTGAAAACTCTTTCAAAATAGTGGAATCATTATTAAATAAAGTCATAACCTTTTCAAATCCATTTTTATCATTAAAATAAGATTTAACATCCTTCAAAATAGTGGGATCACAACTTCCTAAAGTTGGCACTCTTCCAAACCCACTTTCTTAATCATCAAAAACAGGAGGCATGCTATCATCATAACAAATTTGCTCATCAAAACTTAGAGGAATAAAAATATCATCTTCATTAAACATAGCATCCCCAAGCTTGGGCCTTTGCATATCACAAGCATAATCGCTCTCATCATTAATAATATGAATAGCACCAATATTATAGCAATTATTATCACAACTTTCTAAGTTGGTGCAAAAAGATTTTCAAGATTATAACAAGTATCATTACTTTCCTAATCATAATCATCATAATGAGTAATAGGCATAACAATAATAGTAGCAACATCATTTGGGAGGGATACCTTTTTACCTTTGCTTCTCCGTCTTTTCTTTTTCTTCTTCACATCATGTGTGGGTTTTATCACCCTTTTGGAGCTCCTTATTAATGAGATTGGTTGAATAAAAAGCTCCTTCTCATTACCTGATTCATCATAAGAGAACATAGGAGCATATTAGGAAACCTCTTTCCTTTCATTAGTATTCTCTCACTGGTACAACGACGTGCTAAACAAACGGTTTTTAACCCCTTTCCGCGACGGCATTTGGAACCGTCGCCAAGTGAGTGTGTGCGATAGGGCGTCCTTCCCACACGACCCAGAAATCGTCGGGGATAGGCCCTCCTGGGACCCAGGCTGGGGCCGTGTGCGATCGGGTGAGGCATCAAAACCCAATCATTTTCGTAGGTATGTACATCCCACACGGTAATCCGAGAAAATCATTTCGGTAGGTATGTACATCCCACACGATGAATCCCAGTAAAACATTTCTGTAGGTATGTTTATCACACACAGTCAATCCAAGGAATTCGTTTATGTTCTTATGTACATCCCACACAGTCAATCCAGGGAAAATGTTTCCGTTCGTATGTATATCACAGGGTTGTCAGAATCGCGATTCTATTATACGATTCTACGACTTTACGATCCAAACTAACCCCTCTGATTCTACAACTTTAGTTCATAGAATCTACGTTTCTACGATCCTGATAGTGAAGATCCTACGATTTGCGATCCTACCACCGGAGCTCCGATCCGATTCAAAATCGCGATTCTAACAACCTTTATCACACATAGTTCTTTGTGTGGAATCGTTTGTGCAAGGTGGCCTAACGCAAACAGTTCGCTGCCGGAAGCCGTGTGTGATTGTTAGTTGATCGAACACACCTACTTTCTGAAACCGTGCGGGTTGTTTGAGTTCATCGCCCACGGTGCTGTCTGAGTAACTGTCTGTCGGAGTAAATAACCACGGGTAGCCTAGCCGGCTTCCCCTGGTTCTTCAGAAAAATTATAGGCCGATTGAGCCTCTAAGCGTCCAAGACGTGGGGCCGCCTTCCCCTAGCTGGCCACCTCTCAGGCCGGCTGCGGAAAGGCGGCCCAGCCCTGGAATCCTTGAGAAACAAGACCACGAGAAGGCCGGCTCCGAGAAGCCGGCCATGAGAAGGCCGACTCCAAGGAGCCGGCCCCTCAGCAGGCGGCCAAGATCGTGCCCTCAGAGTCTGCGCCCACATAACGGCGACGAGACGGGGCGTGGCTACAGTGCAGCCGGCCACCCCCGAATCCCGGAGCACGCATGGCCACAGTGCGTCGTACGAGGCAGCCATCACCTGTCCGACGCGGCACTGTTGCCATGTTGATCATGACATCACCCACGACGAGCAGTCAGTACGACCCGTGGGTGGCGGCCCCCCTCAGTTAGGGAGACCCCAAAGGCGGCCATGCTTCTCGCAGTCGGCCTGGGGTATGGCCGGCTCCCAATAGCCGACCGGCTCTCTCCCTCGAAGGAGGTGCCTCATTAAGGAGATAAGACAAGGTAAGGCTACAGTGATGAGCCGCCCCGCGACGGCACTGTAGCCATGCTTACCATGATAAAGCCCTCGTCACCAGAGGCAAGGCAACAGTAACCAGCCTCCGACAAGACTCCCGAGCGGTGGGGCCAGCCTGTCGACCAGAAGGCCGACAGCCGGCGGGGCCTACCAGGCGGCGAGCCCATCGGTCGGCGGAGAAGCCGGCCAGCGTAGACACAGATGGCTGGGGCCTGCGCCCAGCCGGATTACCATTGTACCCCTGGGGGGTAGGCCTATATAAACCCCCAGGGCACCCATGCAGGGGACGGCTCTCTTAGGATAGTTTTAGGTATTGCAATGAGAGGAGGAGCAGGAAAGCCTAGCCCTTCTTCATCCTTTCACCAAACAGCTCAAGGAGCCTCTTGTAGCTACTTGTCAATCTAGTGACCATGCGGAGACCCCGCAGAGCAGCAGTAGGGGTGTTATCTCCACGGAGAGCCCTGAAGCTGGGTAAGATCCGCCGGCGTGCATGTCTTCGCCTTATCCCGTTTCCAGGCACCAGCGATGTTTTATTGGCTCCCATAATGATAAGCCACCCGTTGGCATATGTCGCACCAACCACCCGACATTTGGCGCCCATCGTGGGGCCAGGTGCACCGTCTCCGAAGACCTGCTCTGGACGGGAACCCTCTTCCTCCTGAGCATGCGTAGCCAGCCCGGCTCGCCCGATGGCGCTTGCCCCGCCGCGCTGCAAGGCGTCGCTGACGCATGCGCGGCGAGCTGCCTCACCGATCTTCTTGGCGAGGCTCGCATCTCTGACGAGCCCGCATTCGACGCGGGCACCGGCTGCCTCAAAAGCCACCTCGTCAGCCTCCTCGACCAACTCCATGTCTCCGGCGAGCTGGCTGCGGACTTGGAGTCGGTTGGCTCCATCGACCCGATGCTTGTCGATTCCGACACGGCATCGCTTGACGCTTTCCCCTCCAACGTGGTAATCATCAACGACCCTCTTCCTCGAGCCGACAGCAGCGGCAGCGCCATCACCGAGGTACTGGTGATCAGCCACGGCACCGCCTCTGGCGAAAACGCCCACGACGCCCTGCAGGCGGCACTGCACGACTTATCCGCCCCCATCCCGGCTGACGCCGACGCCCAGACACTGGAGGCGCGCCGCCTCGCCCTCATTGCGGAGGGCCAGAAGCTAGCCTCCATGAGACGCCTCACTGAGGCTCACCAGTGCGAAGTCGACCGCGCCGCCTTCGGCACGCCGCCTCCCGACGGGCCGAGCCGCATCGGTATCATCAAGAAACGCGGTACAGCTATCGCTGGCGCTCTAGGAGCATATCACCCAGTCTATGCCACGCCTCTCGAGAACCTACGCGCCGCCCAGGCGGCCGTAGATGAGCTGGACGGACTGAGGGCCAACGAGCTCCCCTACATGACCAGACGCATCCAGCAGCTTATCGACGCGGCCACGGAGCAGCATGAAGCCGGCGTCCGTGCCGAGAGCATGGTGCGACGTCCCGAACGCCGACGGCGGGCAACACCCGCGCAAGGAAAGAAAAGGAGCCGGCTGCCAGCCGCAGCCGGACTCGAATCTCCATCGAGCGTGACACAGAAGGCCGTCCTTGAGCTGTGGAATGGCGGGGCGATCCGCCCCCTCCTTCGCCTCATGGGGAGAGATATCCCACTCCGCCACCTGTCATGCATCCGACTCTCAGCGGCCGACTGGGTCGCCGCGAAGGAGTCGGCGAGAATGACACCCGCCACCGGATCGACCGCCTAGTGCGATCCCTGGCTCTGGAAGAAGAAGAAGATGATGTCGGCCCGCCCTGCTTTGGCCCCCGCATTCGCGACGAACCCTTCCCTAAAGGGTTCTCGCTCCCAAGAGACATGCCCAAGTACAACGGCTCCGTGAAGCCGGAAGACCGGTTGATCGACTACTCCACTGCGGTTAGCATCGCGAACGGCAACAGGCGCGTTGTTGTGAAGTATGTTCCCCTCATGCTCCAAGGCACGACGCATACCTGGCTCAACAGCCTCAAGCCTTACAACGTCAACAGCTGGCTGGACTTCACAGAAGCCTTCATCCGCAACTTCACCAGCACCTACAAGCGGGCTCCTAAGCCCCGACAGCTCTCCTTGTGTGTGCAAGGGCCCAGTGAATCTACTCGCGACTACCTCACACGTTGGGCCGAGCTCCGCAACTCCTGCGAAGGGGTGCATGAGGTTCAAGCTATAGAGTACTTCACCGCCGGGTGCCGAGAAGGCACACTCCTCAAGCACCGACTCCTCTGCGACGAGCCGACTACCCTCGACGAGCTACTGATCATAGCTGACAAATACGCCACGGCCGACTCCTCAATGAAGACCAAGCTCCGAGTAGACGCCTCCGGGAAGGTACTCGCTCCAAGTCCCAAGACACCGGCAGGAGACTCCAGCCGACGCCCATACCAGAACGACCACAAGCGCAAGGCTCCCCCGCCGCCTCCCACCAATCGGCTGGTGGCCACCGTCGAAGACGAACAACCCAAAGGGCGGCCCACGCCCAAGAAGCAGAAAGGCAGCAGGCCGGCTTGGCAGCCGGCTTTCTCCTACGAACAAGCACTTGATGCCCCCTGTAAGTTTCACAGTGGCGCGAAGCCTTCAAACCACACAACCCGAAAATGCCACTAGCTCACGCGGATCTCCAAGGGCGAGGGGATAGCGCCACCTCCGCCTGCTGGTCAGCCGCCTCCGGCCCCTCCGCAGCCGGCTGCTCGACCAGCAGTCGGGGCTGTTCAAGATGAATTCCCCGACAAGAAGGCCGCCTACATCGTCTTTACAAGCCTACCAGAAGATCGGCGTAGCCGGCGTCGACAACATCAAGAAGTCAACGCGGTTGCCTCCAACAACCCCGAATTCATGCACTGGTCAGAAAGGCCTATCGGCTGGAGCCGAACTGATCACCCAGAGGTGATGCCGTCTCCCGGCTCTTACGCATTGGTTTTGGATGCCACCCTCGCAACAGAAAGGCAAGCCGCCCGCTTCTCCCGCGTGCTGATAGATGGTGGGAGCAGCATCAACATCCTATACCGTGACACCATGGAGAAGCTTAGCATCAAGGCGAAGCAGCTCATGCCTAGCCGGACTGTGTTCCATGGCATCGTGCCCGGCCTGTCTTGCTCCCCAATTGGCAAGATCAAGATAGATGTCCTCTTCGGGGACAAGGATCATTTCCGCCGAGAGGCGGTGTGGTTTGAGGTAGTGGATCTGGAAAGCCCTTACCACACGTTGCTTGGCCGACCCGCCCTGGCCAAGTTCATGGCTGTACCCCACTATGCCTACCTCAAGATGAAGATCCCGAGTTCCAAGGGCATCATCACCATAGCCGGAGATTACAAGAAATCCTCCGAGTGTGCGGCAGCTAGCAGCCGGCTGGCCGAGTCCCTCGTGATTGCTGAAGAGAAAAACATACTGGACCGAGTCATGGCCATGGCCGGCAAACAGCCGACCCTGTCCCCCAACCCCAAGGAGTGTGATGCCCAAGGTTCTTTCCAGCTGGCCAAAGAAACAAAGAAGGTATCTCTGGACCCGGAGCAGCCAGAAAGGTTTGCCACCATCGGGGAAACCTGGACAGCAAATAGGAAGGCGAGCTCGCCGATTTCCTCTGTGAGAATCAGGACATCTTTGCATGGTCCCCCAAGGACATGCCGGGTGTTCCGAAGGAATTCGCCGAGCACAAGCTACATGTCCGAGAAGGTGCAAAGCCAGTCAAACAACCCCTCCGCCGACTATCAGAAGAGAAGAGAAGGATTGTAGGATAAGAGATAGCCCGGCTTCCGGCAGCCGACTTCATTATGGAAGTTTTCTTTCCAGAGTGGCTTGCCAACCCGGTCCTCGTGCTGAAGAAAAATAACAAGTAGCGCATGTGTATAGACTACACCAGCCTCAGCAAGGCCTGCCCCAAAGATCCCTTCGCCTTGCCAAAGATTGATCAAGTAATAGACTCCACAACCGGATGCGAGCTATTGAGATTCTTGGATGCCTACTCAGGCTACCACCAGATAAAGTTGGATCCAGCTGACTGCCTGAAAACCGCCTTCATCACACCATTTGGAGCCTTCTGCTACCTGACTATGACATTCGGCTTGAGAAATGCTGGTGCCACCTTTCAGCGTTGCATGCAGAAATGCCTCCTCAACCAGCTCGGCAGAAATGCCCACGTCTATGTAGACGATATTGTGGTGAAGACAGAGAAACGCGACACCTTGCTGGAAGACCTCAGATAGACATTTGAAAACTTGCGCCGATTTCAAATCAAGCTCAACCCCGAGAAATGCGTGTTCGGAGTACCAGCCGGCCAGCTTCTAGGCTTCCTGGTCTCCGAACGCGGCATCAAATGCAACCCGATGAAGATCAAGGCCATAGAGAGAATGGAGATTCCCACCAAGCTGCGAGACGTCCAGAAGTTCACCGAATGCTTGGCTTCCCTGAACCGCTTCATCAGCCGGCTCGGGGAGAAAGCTCTCCCCCTCTACCGACTCATGAAGAAGTCCGCTCATTTCGAGTGGAACGACCAGGCGGACCAAGCTTTCCACGAGCTAAAGAAGATGCTGACCATGCCGCCTGTCTTGGCGGCACCGACTGAAAAAGAGCCCATGCTCCTTTACATTGCCGCTACTAGCCGGGTGGTCAGCACAGTCATCATGGTCCAGCGCCCAGAAGAAGGCCGAGCTCAGCTGGTCCAGAGGCCGGTGTATTATTTAAGCGAAGTGTTATCCACCTCGAAGCAGAACTACCCACACTACCAGAAGATGTGCTATGGTGTGTACTTCGCTGCCAAGAAGCTCAAGCCCTACTTCCAAGAGCACCCCATCACGGTCGTATGTACTGCCCCGCTCGCCGAGATCATAGGAAGCCGGGATGCATCCGGCCGGGTGGCAAAATGGGCCATTGAGTTGGCTCCTTACACGATCTTCTACCAGCCCCGCACCGCCATTAAATCCCAAGCACTGGCCAACTTCCTCGTCGACTGGGCCGAGACCCAGTACCGACCATCGGCCCCCGACTCCACTCATTGGCGGATGCACTCCGATGGGTCCAAGATGCACACCGGCTTGGGAGCCGGCATCATCCTCACCTCCCCCAAGGGCGACAAGCTCAAGTACACATTGCAAATTCATTTTGCCGCCTCCAACAATGTGGCCGAGTACGAGGCGCTCATACACGGGCTCCGACTAGCCAAGGAGCTCGGCATCCGCCGGATCCTGTGCTATGGCGACTCAGACTTGGTGGTCCAGCAGTCATATGGCGACTGGGACGCCAAGGACGCGAACATGGCGAGCTACCGCTTCCTCGTTCAACAAATCAGTGGATATTTTGAAGGATGCGAGTTCCTTCATGTACCACGCGCCGACAACATGCAAGCAGACGCCCTGGCACGAGTAGGCTCCACCCGGCAAGCTATACCAGCCGGTGTTTCTCTTCACCGCCTCCTCAAGCCGTCTATCAAGCCGTCTCCAGAATATGATTCTATCTTCGCGCCGCTTGACCCCGACGCAGTCGGATCCGACTTGGGGAACCAAGAAGGTGGCTCGGGGACTTCGACAGGCGGCCCGGGGACTGCCATAGTCGCACCCGGCTCGGGGACTTCGGAACTCGGTCCGGGGGCTACTGCAGTTAGCCCGGGGACTACATCGACGCAACAGGCGGTGGCCGACTCCAACTCTTCACCACCCAGCCCACCCGCCCTGGTCATAGTAGCAGTTCTGAGAATAGAAGAAGTCACAGCTCCATCATGGGCCCAACCCATCCTCAACTTCTTAGTAAACAGAGAGTTGCCAACCGACAAAATCTCGGCAAGACAAGTTCAACGTCGAGCCGGAGCATATACAATAGTAAACCGAGAGCTCGTAGGCGCAGTGTCACTGGAGTCTTCTAGCGCTGCGTCGAGCCGGAGAAGGGCATAGCAATCCTCAAGGACATCCACCAAGGCGAATGCGGCCACCACGCGACCTCATGGTCACTCGTCGCCAAAGCTTTCCGCCATGGATTCTTCTGGCCGACTGCTTTGGATGACGCCAAGGAGCTAGTCAAACACTGCAAAGGGTGCCAAGTTTTCAGTTCCAAGCAACATCTGCCGGCTTCTGCACTCAAGACCATCCCCCTCACCTGGCCTTTTGCCGTCTGGGGGCTGGACATGGTGGGCCCATTCAAGACGGCACGCGGCGGCATGAGACATCTACTTGTCGCTGTGGACAAATTTACCAAATGGATCGAAGCAAAGCCGATCAAGAAGCTGAATGGGCCGACTGCTGTAACGTTCATCGCAGATATCACAACCCGGTACGGCATACCGCACAGCATCATCACTGACAATGGCACAAATTTTGCAAAGGGAGCACTGGCACGTTTCTGCGCAACACACGGCATCCGGCTAGACCTAGCGTCCGTCGCCCACCCGCAGTCAAACGGTCAGGTCGAGCGAGCAAACGGCCTCATCCTCTCCGGCATCAAGCCCTGACTTGTCGTGCCACTGGAGCGTTCGGCCGGCTGTTGGCTCGACGAGCTGCCGGCCGTCCTCTGGAGCTTGCGCACTACCCCAAACAAGTCAACCGGCTTCACCCCTTTTTTCCTTGTATATGGCGCCGAGGCGGTCATCCCAACTGACATCGAGTTCGACTCACCTCGGGTCACCATGTACACGGAGGCGGAGGCCAAGGAAGCACGTGAAGACGGCGTAGACCTGCTGGAAGAGGGCCGGCTGTTAGCCCTCAGCCGGTCCGCCATCTATCAGCAGGGTCTGCGCCGCTACCACAGCCGGAAAGTCAGGCCAAGATCCTTCCAAGAGGGCGATCTTGTGCTCCGGCTGATCCAGCGAACAGCCGGCCAGCACAAGCTCTCGGCCCCTTGGGAGGGCCCCTTTGTCATCAGCAGAGCTCTAGGTAACGACTCCTACTACCTAATCGACGCGCAGAAGCCGAAGGCACGCAAGAGAGATGATTTCGGCAAGGAGTCGGAACAACCATGGAACGCCAATCTCCTCCGAAGATTTTACAGTTAAAAAGCAGTATGTATCACGCTAACTTTTGTACTAAGTACGAGACAAAGGGTCCCCCGAGGAGCACTCGGGGACTAACCCTCTTTTATCTATGGATGATGGGTATCATGCCTATGAATATGTTACTACATTTTGTTTTTTCGTCCGGCACCAGGCCTGACCAGTCGGCCCGGGGACTCGCCGCCTTAAGTTATATATAAAGTTCTGCCTGCAGTCAGACAAGTAGTGTGCCGGCACCCAAGCCCCCTCTTGCCAAAAGTCGCAGCTCGAAGAATCGACTGTCCGACTGGCAAGAGCCAAGGGCAGGAAAGGATGCCCACACGAAAACGGCTAAGGACCAACGAACTTATATAACGCGAGCCGGCCTCCCGCCCCGCCAGCCGGCTACCAGAGCAGCCGGCTGGCCGGCTTCCCGTTCACCTTGCTGCAATCTAAGAAAGCTCGACTACTTGCCTTCCCAAAACAACCAAGTCCTTCTCCAGCCACAGACTGCAGAGCAGCTGTCCGACTGGGAAGGCGGCGGCCAAGGAAAGGCGGCAAAGGAAAAAGCCAAAAGGATGAAAAGCAAACATGAACGGAAGCCAAACACATGCATAATATTTACACAAAAGACCTTCGAAAGGCCAGCATTCAACATAGTCTAAATACACCCCAGTGGGTGGAACTGCGCAAATTTAAAGATTGTTCAAAAGAGTAACAAGAAGGAAAGCAAGGACGGCGGATCAAGCCAGGGGAACGGCGGGCGAGTTGAGCAGGTTGGTGGGGTCGGCAGTGCTGGCTGGAGGAGTGACCGGCTGGCGAGTCTCGGCGTCGTTGCTAGAGGCACGATCAGGCTGAGGCGGGCTGGTCGCTTCACCGTCCGGCGCAGCGTCTTCACCATCCTCCCCCTCTTCCCCTTCGCCCTCATCACTGGAGGCAATCTCCTCCGCCGAGTCCTCACCTTCTGCCGGGTTCAGCTCGAACCACTCCTCCGGCTGAGCGACGCCGGTGTCATCCACCTCAGGGGCAAAGGCGCTGGTGTGGTGTATGCGGCGATCGCCGAGGCGCGCTAGATGATAGCCGGCCGCACCGCCTCCAGCTCCTCGTCAGCCTCCTGCCGCCAGGTGCTCAGCTGGTCCAAGTTTAGCCCAGGATACCAGGCTCGGACGAACTCCAGTGCCCGCCCAGCACCGGACCGGGCCGCTGACGCCTTCCAAGCCTCGAAGCGGCCGACTGCGACCTCCAGCCAGTCGGCGGTCTTACATGGGGTGCGCGGGATCACCTCGCCGGGCCATAGGGCGGCCAGCACTTGCGCCCCGGCGCGCTGAAGACGGCGGAGCATGCGGTGGGTCGGCTGCAAGCGGGCTTGAAGCGCCAGAAGCTGCTCCTCAAGTGACCGGCTGGCACCCGGTGCGACCTCGGCCCCCGCCTGCCGTCGCGCGTCGCGGTAGGCCTCGATGGCTTGGGTGGCGGCGGCAGAGTAATCGGGAAAGTAATCTGCACAAAGAAGAAAGTAGTAGCACAGAGTCAAAAGACGAACCAGATAGTAGGAGGCAGGCAAAGAAACGATGAAGAAGGCGGCCCACCATCGATAAGTCTTCTACCCAGCTGTAGCCTTGATTCAGCTCCTACTGGCCTCAGCCCAGTTCGCCGCCTCGGTCTTGTATTCGGCCTTGAGGGCGGCCTCGCTGTCCTGCGCCGCCTTTAGGGCCGCCTTGTGGCTCTCCTCCTGGTCGGCCAGCTTCTTGGCCAGGCGGTCACGCTCTTGAGCCAGGGCGGCGCACTCGGCCTCCATGGCGCGAAGGGCGGTTTGGGCTCCGCTCAGCTGGCTCCTCAGGTCAGCATTAGCCCCTGCAGATATGAAGAAAGAAGTTGTCAGGAAAAGATCCGACCCGACTGCTCAGCAGTCGGCCCGAATCTCGGGGACTACACCCAGTGGGTGCACTTACGCGCCCCCACTTGAGACAAAAAATGAAGCACTTACTCCGGCTCTTGGTCAGATCGGTGGTTTTTTGATTCAACTCCTGGGCCTGGGAGTTGAAGGCAGCCGCGCGGAGGTTATGATACTCCTGCAGATAAGATAAGTGATACAAGTAAGAACAAGACGGAAATTAGAGTCTACCAAGAAGTTCCAAGCCGCCTGCTCAGCAGCCGGCTCGGAACTCGGGGACTACACCCAGTGGGTGCGCTGACGCGCCCCCACGAAAGAAATCAGGAGCAATCAACGAAGAGCGGAAGGACTCACCCGGATCACTGTTCACGTCGTGAGAAATTCTTGGGTGTACTGCTTCAGCGCGGTAGCTTGGGCCTGAAGCCGGTTCCGGACGTCCTGCGCCGCCATGTTCAGCACGACCGTCCCGCTGCCCGGCGTCCACCCGGACGAGCTATCGCTAGCCGCTTCTAGGTCCTGGGCCGACGGGCCGGCGCCAGCGGCGTTGTGTGGATCTGGTGCGGAAGTCACCTTCTCCGCGCGCCGACGGGACGGCGACATGACCACAAGGTCCTCCCTGACAGCCGGCTCACCTCCGGTCGGCTGCACGGGCGGTGTGTCGGGCCGGCTACCTTGACCCTTTCCAGCCGGCGGCGTCGGTTCCGTCTCCTTCCCCTTCGCCGGCTGGCCGCGGCGGGTCTCCTCCGTCGGGGGCACTGGAATGTCGGGTTCCACGGCGCGAAGGGGGATGATGAGCAGCGGAGGCTGGTTCCGCTGGGCCTCCGCCTCCTCCGTGGCTTCGGCCTCCGCCTGGGCCTTGGCAGCCGCATCGGCCCGTGCCTCGGCCGACTTCTCCCTCGCCTCCCGAGCCGCCCTCCGCTCCTATGCCTCCCGCTCCTCCCGCGCTTCCCGCGCGTTTCGCTCCGTCGCCTCTAGGAGATCGGCGCGGGGATCCACACGATGGGAGCTTGAGGACCCTCCCGCGGGTCCGACTACGGAGGCAGCAGGGGCCCGTTCAAGAGAAAGTGGGGCCCTGTTTGATAAGTCAAGAAGAAGGCTTAGAAAGATACCAACTGAAGAAGAAAAGAAAGTCGTAAGAAAAATAACACTTACGCTGAAACCGATTGCGGCTGCTTCACCACCTTGCGGAAGCGGGCCGCCTTCGCGGCCGCCACATCCCGCTTGGTCGCCGCCGCGGTACTCTTGGGCTTTTTGGCCGACTGCCAAAGTGGGTCGACGCGGCTCGGCGTTTCTGCGTGCCGCCTTGAGGAGCCGGCGCAGCAGATGGGCCCGGGCCTTGATGATCGGGCGCCGGCTAACGGCGCGGAACAACTTCGGCCTCAGCATCATCCGGCTAATCCTCGAAGGCAGCCCCGAGCCCAGAGCCGCCTTCCTCGCCGCCCTCCCCTGCGACGTCTTCTTCCATGGCGGCCGCCCCCAGGTCTGGGTCGTCGACGTCGTCCATCGGGCGGTCGGGGAGGAACTGGTGCTCCACCCCCGCAGCCCCGGTTGCCGGTGGAAGCATGGGATTCTGCCAAAAACAAGCCGACTGTTCAGGAGTCGGCCATCATGAACCCGGCGACAAGGAAAGAAGAAAAGAAGAGAAACTTACCATCGGCGGAGGATTGGCGCGAGAGTACGACACCTTGCCGTACTGCCACTCCTCGGCAAGCTTGCAGTTGGAAATATAGTTCACCATGTAAGACACCTCGGCGTGAGGCATCTCCTTGGTGCTTAGCCGGCACGGGTCGAAGCGGCCGCTCATCTGGCAGATCATATGAGGTCGGCCCTGGAGCGGGAGCACTCGATGCTCCACGAAGACATCCACCAGGTCAGACCCAGTCAGACCCTCCGACTGGATCATCACCCGGAGCCGTGCAACGGAGGCGGCCCCACCCTAAGACAGCGACCTGGCCCGGAAGGACCATGAGGGCTGCCTCCCAGCCGGCGGGCCAGCTACGTAAGCCGGCAAATTGATGAAGTCACCTTGCGGAGCGATGTTCTTCACGTAGAAGTAGGATTTCTGCCAGAGCTTCACCGACTAGATCAGCGGGATGGGCGGAAATGGGTTATTATCGCTCGTCCTCCGCATGGCGATGAAGGCGCCGCATGGGGCGGGCACGCCTGCGACGACAGTGCCAAGCTTGCACTGGAAAAATTCTCCCCACAGTTCGAGGGTGGGGAGGACACCAAGAAAACCCTCGCACAGGGCGACGAAGGTGATGCGGCTGGAGATGATAAAATTCGAGGAAGGAGCGGAGCAACCCGCTCGCCGGCAGGCCGAAGCCGCGCAGGCAGTGCGAGCGGAAGATTACCCGCTCGTCCTCCTCCGGCACCGGCGAGATCTCCCTCTCCGGCGCAAGATGGACCCGCACAAAATCCGTGCCCGGCAGCCGCCGCGTCCGGCAGAGGAAGTCGATGTGGTCATCATGGACGTTGGAGCCGTCCCAGGAGCTCGACAACGCCATGGGGACAGCACGGCGATGAGAAAGGTGCGGCGGAAGAAAGGCGCGCGACCCTGCTATGACGAAGCGACGGCAAGCCAAGAAGATTGGCAGGAAGGCCGAGCGGCAGCGGGTAGCTGTGGCGGCGGAGAGGAGGAAGAAGGAGGGGGCAGAGCGAGGGAGAGCGCGCGAGCGTCTGGCGCTCCCCTCCTCTCCCCTTACTTATAGCCTCGTGCGGCGAAGCCGAGGAGGCAGGGCGTGGGAGGGTGTGGGATTAACTGCACCCACTCCCCCACGCCCCACGATTATTGCGCCTTCACGGCGTGCGAAAACCGCCGCTAGGGGGCGCACGGTCCATCCGGGCCGCAGAAGATCCGCACGTGGGCCGAGGCCCTGTGGTAGCAGGCCCCGGAGTGCGGCGGCGTCCCGTCGCGCGCGTGGGCTGGCAGGCCCCTCCAGCCGTAGGGTGCCACGTGGGGCACAGGCGACGAACGGTCAGCTCGCAGCCTGACTCGCGCGCCGACTGGTACCCGCCTTCAAGCTTCGAAATCTCTAGGAGACGGCACGCCTAGTCAAAGCCGGCTCCCAGTTTCCGGCTCCTCAAGATAGGAAGCTGACTGAGCTCCTCGTCTTTTTTCTGCCTTGGAGCCCAACCAGCTTCGGGGACTACTGTCGGAGTAAATAACCACGGGTAGCCTAGCCGACTTCCCCTGGTTCTTCCGAAAAATTATAGGCCGATTGAGCCTCCAAGGGTCCAAGACGTGGGGCCGCCTTCCCCTAGCTGGCCACCTCTCAGGCCGGCTGCGGAAAGGCGGCCCAGCCCTGGAATCCTTGAGAAACAAGACCACGAGAAGGCCGGCTCCGAGAAGCCGGCCATGAGAAGGCCGACTCCAAGGAGCCAATCCCTCAGCAGGCGGCCAAGATCGTGCCCTCAGAGTCTGCGCCCACATAACGGCGACGAGACGGGGCGTGGCTACAGTGAAGCCTGCCACCCCCGAATCCCAGAGCACGCATGGCCACAGTGCGTCATACGAGGCGGCCATCACCTGTCCGGCGCGGCACTGTTGCCATGTTGATCATGACATCACCCACGGCGAGCAGTCAGTACAACCCGTGGGTGGCGGCCCCCCTCAGTTAGGGAGACCCCAAAGGCGGCCATGCTTCTCGCAGTCGGCCTGGGGTACGGCCGGCTCCCAATAGCCGGCCGGCTCTCTCCCTCGAAGGAGGTGCCTCATTAAGGAGATAAGACAAGGTAAGGCTACAGTGATGAGCCGCCCCGCGACGGCACTGTAGCCATGCTTACCATGATAAAGCCCTCGTCACCAGAGGCAAGGCAATAGTAATCAGCCTCCGACAAGACTCCCGAGCGGTGGGGCCAGCCTGTCGACCAGAAGGCCGGCAGCCGGCGGGGCCTACCAGGCGGCGGGCCCATCGGTCGGCGGAGAAGCCGGCCAGCGTAGACACAGAAGGCTGGGGCCCGCGCCCAGCCGGATTACCATTGTACCCCTGGGGGGTAGGCCTATATAAACCCCCAGGGCACCCATGCAGGGGACGGCTCTCTTAGGATAGTTTTAGGTATTGCAATGAGAGGAGGAGCAGGAAAGCCTAGCCCTTCTTCATCCTTTCACCAAACAGCTCAAGGAGCCTCTTGTAGCTACTTGTCAATCTAGTGACCATGCGGAGACCCCGCAGGGCAGCAGTAGGGGTGTTATCTCCACGGAGAGCCCTGAAGCTGGGTAAGATCCACCAGCGTGCATGTCTTCGCCTTATCCTGTTTCCAGGCACCGGCGATGTTTTATTGGCTCCCACAATGATAAGCCACCCGTTGGCATATGTCGCACCAACCACCCGACACCGTCTGCAATA
Organism: Triticum monococcum; assembly: GCA_034509565.1. NCBI lineage: Eukaryota > Viridiplantae > Streptophyta > Magnoliopsida > Poales > Poaceae > Triticum > Triticum monococcum. Next base: position 347,103,338 of record CM067847.1, read on the forward strand.
GAAAACCCCAATAAGCAGGGTAATTAGCTTATCTATAATACCTAAATAGTTCATCCCCACTATGCTATTTCTCTAGACATGCAGCCTATCCACCTCAGCAAACTGCCACATCAGCGATTATTTTCCATTTTAACCAATTTTTATTGACATTTTTATATGCCGCTTCGTTGCTCCATTTTCCAGACTTAAAGTGCATACCGAAGCCCAATGGTCTCCAAACGCAAACATAAGAAAGAAGCCCAACTATCTGTCCCCACGCCCACGGCATACCCTTTGTTTCCACCTCCCGGCCGTAATGTCAAAACAAAAAACGCAGCAGTCGCACCCGCTGCCGCCCGTGATGGCGGAGGGGGCGGCGGCCTGCCCGGGCCGGCAGAGGCGCCGCGGCCGTACGAGCTGGTGTTCGCGGCGGCGGATCTCCGCTCCATGGACTACAACCTCTCGGCGCTCCGCGACAACGTCCAGGCAGAGGGATTCGGCTCCAGCGGCTTCTCCAATGTCGTTGTCAAGGCCATGGGCGTCACCTACCGTCTTCACCGTCTCCTCATCTCCCGCAGCACCTATTTCAGGTGGGCTTCCTTCTCGAATACAGATGCGGCGACCGAGTATTTAGGATTCCATATACTGTCAATGCATCAGTACGTCTATTGGGCTGCGCCGTGTGGATGTTTCAGTACGTCTCATCCCCTCCCTTCAGCAAGTAGCACACTGTACATGAGGAGATTGACCCCAAAGTCCTAAGTTGGCTATGGTTATCCCATCCTCAAATCCCCAAAAGTATGCAGTTTCCATTTTCCTTTGTCATGTGCATGTCAACAAAAAAGAGATTAGTGTTAGATTCTCATGTACCAGATTCAGTTGTTTGCCTTGAAGTTGTTTATATTTATCAGGAGGAAGAGGTCAGTCTTTCCCATCCAAACTTAATTGAGTACAATTTCGAATTTTAATCTTCCCAAGCCTGCACAGTGAATGATAATGGTTTTTGTGATACATGAGCCAGTACCATCGCTCATCTTGATCTGCTATTTGGATGACAACACTTTGGTGGAATTGTACTTCTCTCCATGTTGTTTGCAGGCAAGCCAATGTTACAGATCCAGCAGGATAACTTGACTTCGGTGGACATGTACTTCTCTCCGTGTTGTTTGCAGGCAAGGCATTGTTACAGATCTAGCCAAATTAAATTAACATGTTTGTTCTCCTCATATTCCCTATCTAATGGCTGGTTGTACGTGGGATGTGGCTTGGGCAAAATATTATTTTCGTAATTGTTCAACCATTTGAATGTTTATGGCACATGTAATTGTTTGTACACAAGTATCAACTGCAGATAGTGTTGATGAAAGTCTGAGGTATGTTCTCCACATTAAAAAATATAGATAAGTTCAATTGAGCTATCTGGATTGATGTCTTTCTTATATTTACAATATTATATCATTGTATCATGACCTGTGTAGCTGTATGCCCATGAAATATTTGGTAATAACAGTATTGAGCATCCCTAAGTGATCTTAGATATGCCTTTGCAGGTTGTGCTTTACGATATACCAAGTGAGAGATTCGACAAGAACTGGTATTTTCCAATCAGAGAGGTTTCTTCATCATTTTGTGGGAAGTACAACATTTAACATGTGTTTGTCTTAGTTATGTTTCCAACTAGTGTATCATCGAGTAATTTCTATTCCAAAAGTGTCGTAGTTTTCCCTTGAAAAAAGAACAATTCTACTTAATCGACAACAGTGGTCATAGGCTAGCATTCAAAGATGTGCTTCCCTTTTAGCTTTTGCCAAATATCTTCAGAATTGTACCATCACTCACCTGAATAATCTTTTGATCTCCATAGATGCTATGTTTGTCACCATATTTAATCCCAGTCTACTACTCCCTCCTTCCCAAAATAAGTGACTCAACTTTGTATAGCCATTCATTGGCCCATGCTTTGCTGATTGATTCAGATCAAGTCCATTGTTTGCTTGAATTTGTACTCTGAGAAGTTTCGAAAGAAGACAAGTTCTTCTTAACCCATTTCAGTTGAAAGTCAACTCCCATAATTCAGAGGGAAAAGGAATAAGTCTTCATCAGTATCGACTATCAAGGCACCGTTCCATACGTCAATCCTATGATACACTATTGTAGTGCAATTTAGATATATCAAATCATGTTGACACTCAAGAATTTTTAATACAATAAGATCGAAAATTGATATCTATACTCTGGCCGTGCATCCATTAAGACTCTGTCTATTACCAGTGAAGAACCTATTCTCTTTGCTATTAAATTGTAGACCTTGGAAATTTTAGTGCTGATTTGTGCTTCTATTTAGTTGCAATGCTACTTTTAATGACTACCAAGAGATCCCGCAGCAACGCGCGGGGTGTCATCTAGTTATTGATAATACATGTACTAATCAAACTGATATTTCTTATAAAACACGCCCGATATTTCATATTCATATAAAAGAAACCAGGATTTCATAATCGAATTACATCAGATAGCTTCGGCACTCAGTTATGCCATTACACAACAGCACTAAGTTTCACATGCAGCATCAAAAACCTTTGGAAAGTAGCATCATACACGGTAAATAGACATATGAATCTTATCTGGGCAACTGCAAAAGCGGAAGGCAAATATTGAGCCTTTAGTGATGTTGAATGTCCTTGCAACTTTAGGCCAGTGGTTATGGATAATTGCCCGCCCGACCTTCGTCCTCTTCAGCAAGACTTCAATATTGTACCGTAGGTATTGAATGAATACCTTCCTGGCCTCTTGACCATGCAGGTGGTTTGAGAGGTATTCATCGGTGAACTGCTTTGAAAAATATTGAAAAGAAAGCTATGCATAAATTGTTGTTGTAAATTTTGAAATGGCGCAAGGGGTAAAAACAAGGTAAAAGAGTTGGTACCATTGATAGTTGACTGATGTCTTCTTCATTGTGCAAAAAAAAGATCTTGCTGTTATTCGTTGCAAGTTTCTTCATCCTAACAATCTTTCTGAGTTTCTTGACTTGACTGATATTCATGGACATCTCATTTCCCCATATGCAAAATGGGTCGAACAGTGGGTCTAAGCCTCTGATAGCAGGAGCTACATGTGCAAGACCAAATTGTAAGAAACCTAAATATTAGAATGATTCTTGCAACTACACAATAATGTGCTATTAGCCAAAGGACCCTACTTGAACAAACATCGATGGTAAACCGCAGTGTCTCCCATTGTTTCCTTGCAACACACATAAGGAAGATCTTGATCAGGTTAACTGAGAGTTGCCGTACTATCAGTAGAATATGTATTGAGTACAGCCAAATTCGATTGGTGTCATATGCATAACAATACAAAATTGTACCCACATCAAATGAAAATCAAATTGCAGAACCGAACAAAACAATTAAATGGACAACAGACCAAATGAACCAAAATAGTTAATTGAGCATGACATTGCAGAATAGAAACATGTACTAGCAGACATCACAGTTAACAAAAGAAAGAATGCTTGAGAACAGTACTACGAAATGTAGCAATTGTTGGACCAAAGTGTTAACTGAACATTACATTTCAGAGGACCAAACTGTTAACTGAACATCAGATTGCATATTAACATTACAGAGGACAAATCACTAGAAGGCACTGGCGGTGGCCTCGAGAAAACATCACGAACTGTATTTTAAAGTAGATAACCACATGGCGGTGTCGACGGTGGCCTCGAAGACGAGGTGCTCCTCCTAGATCTGGCGGTCGACATGCATGGCAGCCATAGCGACCCCGTTCGCACGTGCGGCCGCATGCCACTCAGCTCCACGTTATACTGCGTGTAAAATGGTTGTGGGCGGCGCTTAATTGGAGGAGGGGACAGTGATTTCGGTGGAAGGTGTCGCTCCGTCGGCCGGGGCATGTGGGAGGGGAAAGGAGGAGGATGGTGTGGGTGGGGTGCGGATTTCCTGACCATATCGATGAGCCCGCACAACAAGAAGAATGGTCAGCGGCGAGGAGGCAACGCAACAAGAAGAAGGATCACCAGAGAGGAGGCAGCGCTGCAAGAAGAAGGGTCGCCGGCAAGGAGGCGGCGCTGCAAGAAGAAGGGTAGCCGGCGAGGAGGCGGCGCTGCAAGAAGAAAGGTCGCCGGCGAGGAGGCTGAGCTGCTAGTAAGCAGCAGTGAAGGTATGAACTTGGAAAGCAAGGAGGAACACTGGAAATGTGGCTTTTGTTAGGAGGGAGGGGGCGGGGAGATAGATATTTCCACGGTGGACAAAAAATTTCGCTCGGTGCCGCGAGAAACTAGCGCGCAAGTGTGGTTCAAGCGGGGGCGGTGGACTGTAGGCGACGAAGCTTCCTACGTAAGCCAGACAAGACGGTGTGCCAAGATATTTTGTATTGCATCCCACACGATTCCCTCTAGTAAACTGTTTGTGGTATACCTATTTTTTTCATTATGTTTTGAAAGACAAAATGGTGTTACGGAGGGAAAGGATAGTGTTTGAATTACTAGAACATTTACGTACAGTGAACATGCAACTAGTACATGAGTGCCCTGTTTAAATTTGGAATTATTCCAGGCTCGTTTGGCATTTTTATGCATTAATTGAGTTTCTGGGCATTTAATGTGCATAATTCAAATTTGAACTAAAAGCACATGCTCCAATGCATCAAAGTTTGCTGAAAAATCACATGTGTGTCCTTGGGTGAATTTCTAGGTCCCATGCAAGAGATGGGAGTGAAATTCAAACATCTGGGCATCCTGGCTCGACCGGAAAGATTGAGAAACTTGGTTTTTTAATTCATGTAAATCCAAAACATGCCTGAAAATCATGAAACTTGGCATGGTGTCATGACATGGCACCAACATGTTGTGGTAATTTTTTGGTCGAATTGGGACAAGCTTTGGTGTAAGCTTCTTGCAAACTGGAGCTTCCCTCAAGAAGGCTCGTGGTTCCGAGAGGGAACATGTCACCTCCGTGTGCAAAACGACATACATGCACTGCCTTCTCCCGCCTTAGTTTTTTTACACTGGCAGATTAGACCAAAGAGAAGTACCATGCTAAATTTTGGAATTATTCCGGATTCGTTTGGCCTTTTTATAAATTAATTGAGTTTCTCCGCATTTAATGTGCATAATTCAAATTTGAACTACAAGCACATGCTCTAGTGCACCAAAGTTATTTGAAAAATCACATGTGTGTCCTTAGGAGAATTTCTAGGTCTCATGCAAGAGATGGGAGTGAAATTCAAACATCTGGGCATCGTGGCTCGGCCGGAAAGATTGAGAAACTTGGTTTTTTTAATTCATGTAAATCCAGAACACGCTTGAAAATCATGAAACTTGGCATGGTGTCATGACATGGCACCAACATGCTGCAGTAATTTTTTTGGCCGAATTGGGACAAGCTTCGGTGTAAGCTTCTTGCAAACCGGAGCTTCCCTCAAGAAGGCTCGTGGTTCTGAGAGGGAACGTGTCACCTCCGTGTGCGAAACGACATACGTACACTGCCTTCTCCCGCCTTAATTCTTTTACACTGGCAGATTAGACCAAATAGAAGTACCGTGCTAAATTTTGGAATTATTCCGGGTTCGTTTGGCCTTTTTATACACTAATTGAGTTTCTACGCATTTAATGTGCATAATTCAAATTTGAACTACAAGCATAGGCTCCAGTGCACCAAAGTTGTTTGAAAAATCACATGTGTGTCCTTGGGTGAATTTCTAGGTCCCATGCAAGAGATGGGAGTGAAATTCAAACATCTGGCTTCGTGGCTCGGCCGGAAAGATTAAGAAACTTGGTTTTTTAATTCCTGTAAATCCAGAACACGCCTGAAAATCATGAAACTTGGCATGGTGTCATGACATGGCACCAACATGCTGCAGTAATTTTTTTGGCCGAATTGGGACAAGCTTCGGTGTAAGCTTCTTGCAAACCGGAGCTTCCCTCAAGAAGGCTCGTGGTTCTGAGAGGGAACGTGTCACCTCCGTGTGCGAAACGACATACGTACACTGCCTTCTCCCGCCTTAATTCTTTTACACTGGCAGATTAGACCAAATAGAAGTACCGTGCTAAATTTTGGAATTATTCCGGGTTCGTTTGGCCTTTTTATACACTAATTGAGTTTCTACGCATTTAATGTGCATAATTCAAATTTGAACTACAAGCATAGGCTCCAGTGCACCAAAGTTGTTTGAAAAATCACATGTGTGTCCTTGGGTGAATTTCTAGGTCCCATGCAAGAGATGGGAGTGAAATTCAAACATCTGGCTTCGTGGCTCGGCCGGAAAGATTAAGAAACTTGGTTTTTTAATTCCTGTAAATCCAGAACACGCCTGAAAATCATGAAACTTGGCATGGTGTCATGACATGGCACCAACATGCTGTGGTAATTTTTTTGGCCGAAATGGGACAAACTTTGGTGTAAGCTTCTTGCAAACTGGAGCTTCCCTCAAGAAGGCTCGTGGTTCTGAGAGGGAACGTGTCACCTCCGTGTGCGAAACGACATAGTACACTGCCTTCTCCCGCCTTAATTCTTTTACACCGGCAGATTAGACCAAATAGAAGTACCGTGCTAAATTTTGGAATTATTCCGGGTTCGTTTGGCCTTTTTATACACTAATTGAGTTTCTACACATTTAATGTGCATAATTCAAATTTGAACTACAAGCATAGGCTCCAGTGCACCAAAGTTGTTTGAAAAATCACACGTGTGTCCTTGGGTGAATTTCTAGGTCCCATGCAAGAGATGGGAGTGAAATTCAAACATCTGGCTTCGTGGCTCGGTCGGAAAGATTAAGAAACTTGGTTTTTTAATTCCTGTAAATCCAGAACACGCCTGAAAATCATGAAACTTGGCATGGTGTTATGACATGGCACCAACATGCTGTGGTAATTTTTTTGGCTGAAATGGGACAAACTTTGGTGTAAGCTTCTTGCAAACTGGAGCTTCCCTCAAGAAGGCTCGTGGTTCTGAGAGGGAACGTGTCACCTCCGTGTGCGAAACGACATACGTACACTGCCTTCTCCTGCCTTAATTCTTTTACACTGGCAGATTAGACCAAATAGAAGTACCATGCTAAATTTTGGAATTATTTTGGGTTCGTTTGACCCTTTTGATACATTACTTGAGTTTCTACGCATTTAATGTGCATAATTCAAATTTGAACTACAAGCACAGGCTCCAGTGCACCAAAGTTGTCTGAAAAATAACATGTGTGTCCTTGGGTGAATTTCTAGGTCCCATGCAAGAGATGGGAGTGAAATTCAAACATCCGGGCGTCATGGCTCGGCCGGAAAGATTGAGAAACTTGGTTTTTAATTCCTGTAAATCCAAAACACGCCTGAAAATCATGAAACTTGGCATGGTGCCATGACATGGCACCAACATGCTGCGGTAATTTTTTTGGCTGAATTGGGACAAGCTTTGGTGTAAGCTTCTTGCAAACCGGAGCTTCCCTCAAGAAGGCTCGTGGTTCCAAGAGGGAACATGTTACCTCCCTGTGTGAAATGACATACGTACACTGCCTTCTCCCGCCTTAATTCTTTTACACAGGCAGATTAGACCAAATAGAAGTACCATGCTAAATTTTGTAATTATTCTAGGTTCGTTTGACCTTTTTTATACATTAATTGAGTTTCTGCGCATTTAATGTGCATAATTCAAATTTGAACTACAAGCACATGCTCAAGTGCACCAAAGTTGTTTGAAAAATCACATGTATGTCCTTGGGTGAATTTTTAGATACCGTGCAAGAGATGGGAATGAAATTCAAACATCTAGCGTCGTGGCTCAGCTGGAAAGATTGAGAAACTTGGTTTTTTAATTCCTGTAAACCCAAAACACGCCTGAAAATCATGAAACTTGGCATGGTGTCATGACATGGCACCAACATGCCGTGGTAATTTTTCTGTCTGATTTGCGAAGGCGCACAGATTAACAATCAACAAAGTCATTTTGGAACTAGTGCTGTCACGTTACAAATCGGGAACACAAGTATTATTGAAACCGTGGGCGTTCTACTTACCAATTACGTGCGGCCACGTGTCCCCCTTTTTTTATTGGCTAGGAGGTGTCATGCGGGGTAGCTATTTGAGTACGGGAGGCGTGCAATCAAACCCCTGCGCGTGCTCATCGGGAGGAGAGCCCTTTGACCACTACCCGCCATGCACCTCCCTCCCAACGTCTCCATTAATGGCGCCCGCACACCTATTCTATGGCATGGCTATATGTCTCACTGGACTGATATTTAAGAGAGAAATGAAAATCTGAAAAGAAATTTTTGCACAGATCTTGATGTAAGATCCAACGGACCTATATAGCATCGGCTACGACTTATAGCAAGCATGATGAATATAAGGACGATGACATTGGATAATAATTGTCTTACATATTTAGAAACATAATTAAAAAAAAGCCACATGCGGCAACGCCCGAAATACACAAGGGCAAAAGAAGAAAGAAGACAACGATCTGGCTCGCTGATCTCTAATTTCTTGATGCATTGCTACAAGCCGCGGGAACTAGTCTTCGTGGCGAGCGGCGACGAGCTCTTTCTTGTCCTCTAGATGCTACTTGAGAGAATCCACGGATTCCTCCACCAGCCTTTTGCTCTCGATGCGTAGCATGGCATTCTCGTCCATAAGTTTCTTGACGATGACGCCGGTCCTCTTCAACAAGGCAGTGGTCTACTCCTGCTGCTCCGCACTTCCGACGATCTTTGACCTCAGTAGGTCGCGCTCAGCCCGGAGCTTTGCATTGCTCTCATTTAGTTGCCGGATGACGTCGGTAGACTGTTCAAATCAGGCTTTCAGGTCATCCTGCAACCTCGCCCACCTGGAGATCTGATCCATCTGCCTAAGGATGAGGGCACACATGCGCCTGTAAGAGTCCTCGCCTACCCGCGAGACATTTTCCCAGGACACCGCAGCGTGGGAGGACATCTCTACTGCATTCGTGGCGCGGCGGGACATCTCTTCCGCTTCCGCGGCGTGGCTCGACTAGTCTACTGCATCGATGGTGCGGCGGGACCTTCGTGCTGCTTCGGTGGTGCGATGGGACCTCTCTGCTGCTACGGCCATGTGGCGGGACATGTTTCATGCTTTCGCGACGAGGAGGGACATCTCTCGTGCTTCTGCTTCCAGGCTTGCCTCTCCCTAGTGGCAATCTCTTGACCCAGAACTCATGCTGGCCATGGCGGACGCAAGGGAACGATGATGAATGACTTGTTTGTTTTTGACTTTTTGTGGATGAGGAGTTGAGGAGGAATGTGCAATCATCTTGGAGTAGTAGTATTTATAACCTCGTAGTAATACACTCCTAAGTGGGAAACCATTTAGGTTTTGATCAGTGTGAACAGGTTTGCAATTTGGAATGTGACGGGAGGCGGCCTCCCTGTTCTTCTAAAAATTTTTGTGACGGGACTCATGCTCAAAATTTACTGATGGTTATAATTGCGGCACTATTCTCGGAAGGCGTAGCATGGGCACGTACGCCTTCTCGGCCGCATACATGGTGTTTGCACCATAGGGTGCACCGCAATAGGCAATGCACACGTCTTGTTCCAACAGCCGCGCGCGCTCGTTATTACCATGACACACGCTTCTTTTAATTAGAATGTGTGTGCCCGTCTAGTGTACATGCGTTGATCTATCTAATTGTTTCAGTTTGTTGTAGCTAATCGCAAACAGTTCATCCATGTGAAGTGTATGCCATCAATCACAGACACTTTGATCTGGCGGACCCGTTTCTGTTCTGTTGCCTAATCGCAAACAGTTAATCCTTCTGAAGTGTATGCCCTCAATCACACACACCTTGATCTGGATGACCATTTCTTTTGTGTTGCCAAATCACAAACAGTTCATCCGAGTGAACCTATACTCTATATCGCACACACCTTCATCAGGCTGCCTGTTTCTTTTGTTCCACCTCATCGCACACAGTTCATTGGACTGAACCGTATGCCCTGGATCGCACACACAACTAAAATCTGAACCGTGTTTGATGGCTCTGCCATCGCAAACATTTTGCACCTTCTTTGATGGTTCTTTTACACCACCATTTGCGATTATTGCATCACACACAGTTTCGTCGAAGGGTCTTTGATCATAGTGTCGCGTTAGCAGCATCCTGCAGTAATGTCTTCATCTTCTATTTGTTTTCTTGTCTTTAAGTAATTGGTGATATAAGGATTCTCAATGCAATTCACTGCACAATACATTTAAATTTCCTCTAGATCAAAATCAAGAACTCTCTCGAAATAATATTCTGGAATACCCTTAGTTATACGTTTCATTTCTTCATATTTTAAAAGCAAACTAAGTTCATTATGATGCGCAAGGGTAATCAAGTCATCACAATTTTTGGTTGAAGCTAGAGGGTTTTGATGATGCGGTGAGGGAGGCCTGGACCTGTAGTGATCTGATCATGGACCCTTTCAAACGGCTTGATGCGCTCTTTAGAAATGCAGCCGCCTCCTTGCAAGCATGGGTCAGAGGACAAAGGGCAACATTAAGCTTCTCATGGCAGTGGCAACACTCGTAATCTGTCGGCTAGACAAGGCACTGGAGGACAGAATCCTCGCGGATCAGGAACTATGGCTGAGACGCACTTTGAAGTTGGCTTTGCTGGGTATGGCATCGCTAGAGCGCACCATTGAGTGACAAAGATATATAATGAGATGGGTCAAAGATGGGGATGCAAACACGAAGCTGTTGCAAGCTTTCGCCAATGGAAGGAGGGCCAAAAACTTCATCCCCAAGATCAAAATTGGAGATGAGATAGTCATAGACCAGGCGCTGATTGAAGAGGCCTTCTCCTCTGCGTACAAAGAATTGATGGGGACTGAACAGGCCAGAGACACCACGTTGGATCTCGAGTTCCTTGGTATTCACTCGACCGACCTTCATGAGCTTGATGAGATCTTCACAGAAGAAGAAGTATGGCGGGTCATCAAAGAGCTCCACCCGGATAGAGCCACGGGGCCGAATGGATTCACTGGTGCATTTTATCAGCGAGCTTGGCCGATCATAAAGCAGGACATCATGGCTGCGATCATGAAACTGCACGTTTACGAAGGGAGGGCTTCGCCAAACTAAACAGAGCGCTCATGGTCCTTATTCCGAAGAAGTGTGACGCGGAAGAGATCAGAGGCTATCGACCTACCAGTTTGCCACATAGTTTCTCTAAGCTATTCTCTAAGATGATGGCATCCAGAGTATGAAGAAGGATGAAAGAGCTAATCAATGTCAATCAATCTGCTTTCATCCAAGGGAGGAATCTTCATGATAACTTCCTTTTGGTGAGACAAGTTGCTAGAAAGATTCATGCCAGGAGAGCTCCAGGAGTATTTCTGAAACATGATATCTCGCGAGCTTTTAACTCCATCTCGTGATATTTTCTTTTTGAAGTTCTCGCAACAAAGGGCTTCGGAGCCAAGTTCTTGAGATGGATCACAATTCTGCTCCTATCGGCATATACCAAAATCATTGTCAATGGAGCCCAAGGCCGTAGGTTTGCTCATGCAAAAGGCCTGCGTCAAGGAGACCCAAGTTCCCCGCTACTTTTCATCATAGCCATGGATGCTCTTTCCACTCTCATCTGCAAGGCATTCAGCGAGGGCATGCTGTCCTCGTTCAACGGTATCAAGGCAAACCAAAGATTGTCCATATACGCAGACAACGTGGCCCTTTTCATCCGGCCCACAACCCAGGAGCTCTCATGCGTGAGAGAAATGCTGCAAGTGTTTGGTCATGCTTCTGTCCTTCGAGTTAACTACAGGAAAACTTCGGCCATTGTGATCCAATGGCAACAGGAAGATGGAGAAAGGGTTCAACACAACCGTCGTATGGAAGATTGGCCATGCAAATATCTTGGTCTTGAACTTAGGGTTCATCATCTCACCCGAGTGGACTGGCAGCCCATGCTCGACTAGGTAAAGAGGTTTATACCAGCATGGCAAAGGGGACTGATCCAGAGGCCCGCAGACTTGTGCTTGTCAAGAGTGTGATTTTGGCGCGCCCGGTACATCATTTTCTAGTAATGGATGCACCCCAATGGGTATTTGAAGAGATCAACAAATGGATGCATGACTTTTTCTGGGTAGGGAAGGAATCAGTGAATGGAGGGCATTGTCTGGTGGCTTGGCAAACTATTTGCAGACCAACTTGCTTTGGAGGATTGGGATTCAAGAACCTAAAGTTGCAAGGTTTGGCCATGAGAGTGCAATGGGAGTGGTTGAGGAGGACAGATCTTGCTCGTCCGTGGCAAGGTCTACAACTCATAGCGGATCAGGAGGCCAGTGAAGTCTTTGATAGCATGGTGCTAATAAAGGTAGAGAAGGTAGCATGGTCTTGTTTTGGACAGATAGATGGATACATGGGTTCGCAATTGGTGACATAGCTCCCTTGATTGAAGGAATGGTGGATGCTAGAATTAAAAGGAAGAGAACAATGCAAGATGCCCTAATGGAGGGAGCTTGATTACATGACATCAGAGACGAGATTTCATTCATGACACACCTGCAACTAATCCACTTGCAGCAGGCCATTGCAATGGTTGACAAGGACGTCTCGGAGGAGGATCAGTTTACTTGGCCTTGCGACACTTCAGGCGCATACACCATGAAGTCTACCTACAACCGGCTCTGCCAGGGGCTAACGCGTTCTGCCACAGCCCAACACATTTGGCGTAGCTGGGCACCCCTCAGGTGCAAAATCTTTGCTTGGCTGGCTTCGCAAAACTGGCTATGGACGTCTGATCGGCGAGCGCGATACGGTTTGTAGGACGCTCCTTCGGCGTGCTACATGTGCTACCAAGAGGAGGACAACATGGATCACATCTTGGCACAATGTGTCTTTGCGAGGCAAGTGTGGCATGACTATTTCGAGTACTTACAACTCAACTTACACATCCCGAGCCATGAAGGTTCCTTCATGGAATGGTGGGGAAGGACACGGGTCACTTTATAGCGGCTGGATAAGCGAGGTCTCGACTCCTTCATCATTGCGATAGCCTGGCAGCTTTGGAAGCAATGTAACGTGAGGGTGTTCAAGTGGATCGACCAGATTAGAACGCCGGCAAATCTAGTCTATCAAATCTTTGAGGATATCAAGCGATGGAAACTTGCGGGAGTAGGAGTTGTGGGTTTAGCTATATTTGTGAGAGAGTAGGCTTTCTCTTCCTCCGTTTGAGTTGGTGTAATCATGATGATGTTCCCATCAGTCATGAATCTTGTATAAATTGCTTCTCTCTTCTATAAAAATATGGTACACATTTGGCGTACTCTCGAAAAAAACAATTTTTGGACACAATTCGATCATGAAACAATTTGCATTGGAGATTTAAATGACCATGTTCATTGCAAAGTTCACAAGGATGGCTCAAAATATTAAATTTTTCAGCACAAACATCTAGCCTCTCTTGCAACCATTTAGTTTCTAGATACTTATGCCTCTTGCAAAACTATCTTCCCTATTTGATATGTAACATCAAACTCTATGCACTCCACAGAAATTGACATGCTTGTATGAAACATTTTTATCATAACTAGTGAAAACATCATTAGTACTATGGATATTCAAAGAATTCATACTAACAACATTGCAATCATGCTCATCATACAATGATTGTATGTCAAACATTTTATTGCATTCTTCCTCTAGCAATTGAGCACAATTATCAGAATCCTTATTTTCATGAAAGACATTAAAAAGATGAAGCATATGAGGCAACCTCAATTCCATTTTTTTGTAATTTTCTTTTATAAACTAAACTAGTGATAAAATAAGAAACTAAAAGGTTCGATTGCAAGATCTAAGGATATACCTTCAAGTACTAACATCCCCGGTAATGGCGCCATAAAAGAGCTTGATGTCTACTACGCAACCTTCTTCTTGCAGACTTGTGTTGGGCCTCCAAGCGTAGAGTTTTGTAGGACAGTAGCAAATTTTCCTCAAGTGGATGACCTAAGGTTTATCAATCTGTGGGAGGCGTAGGATGAAGATGGTCTGTCTCAAACAACCCTGCAACCAAAAAACAAAGAGTCTCTTGTGTCCCCAACACACCCAATACAATGGTAAATTGTATAGGTGCACTAGTTCAGCGAAGAGATGGTGATACAAGTGCAATATGGATGGTAGATATAGGTTTTTGTAATCTGAAGTTATAAAAACAGCAAGGTAGCAAGTGGTAAAAGCGAGCGAAAACGGTATCGCAATGCTTCGGAACAAGGCTAGGGTTCATACTTTCACTAGTGCAAGTTCTCTTAACAATGATAACATAAGTAGATCATATAATAATCCCTCAACATGCAACAAAGAGTCACTCCAAAGTCACTAATAGCGGAAAACAAATGAAGAGATTATTGTAGGGTACGAAACCACCTCAAAGTTATTCTTTCTGATCGATCTATTGGGCTATTCATATTGTTGGGGAACTCAACACGCAATTTCAAAAATTTCCTACACTCACACAAGATCTATCTAGGAGATGCATAGCAATGAGAGGGGGAGGTGTGTCCATGTACCCTCATAGACCGAAAGTGGAAGCGTTAGCTTAACGCGGTTGATGTAGATGAACATCTTCTCAATTCAACCGATCAAGTACCGAATGTACAACACCTCCGAGTTTTGCACAGGTTCCGCTCGATGACGTCCCTCGAATTCTTGATCCAACAAAGTATCGAGGGAGAGTTTCGTCAGCACGACGGCATGGTGACGATGATGGTGAAGTGATCCGCGCAGGGCTTCGCCTAAGCACTACGTGAATATGAACGAAGTAGTAAACTATGGAGGGGGCGCCGCACACGGCTTGGAACAATTGATGTGTGTTAGAGGCGCCCCCACCCCCGTATATAAAGGAGGGAGAGGGGAGGAGGTCTGATATAGGGTAGAACCCTAATCGCCCGATCTTTCACGAAAGGAGCGGGATCCCTCGAAGAACACGGGGAAGAACGGAGAGAAAACACAAGGGGAAACACTCAAGAACAAGTCCAATCACACATCCACTAGACAATCAAGCACACAAGATCCACAAGGTACATAAACAACAAAGGGAAAGATACAAGGTAAGGTTCATCTCCATGAGGAGGTCTTGATGGTAGAGTTCATCCCAAATCCAAAGGAGATGGGGGATTGAATCCTAGAAGGATCTTCCCACACGGGGGTCTTGAATCCAAGGTGGATCTTCTTCGAAGAGGGGCCACGGTCTCTCTCGTGGAGTAGATCCATAATGGATGAGCAAAGCTCTATCTCTAAATGAGCTACTACTTTGCTAACCCTAGAAAGGATGAGGGGAAGGTCTATTTATAGTCTAAGACATGAAGGGGTAAGTGGGAGAGAGATACAAGGCCAAAGGCCCGGCTGCGCATAGGCAGGGTCGGACGTCCGGTCGGTGTCGGACGTCCGGTCGCTCGCGGGGGTCCGGTCGTCCGAAGGGCATCGGGCGTCCATCGTTTTGCTTCGGGATGGGTGGCACCGGATTTCCGGTGAGCGTTGGACGTCCGGTGCCTGGGACTTGTCTGACATCCAGTGTTCATCAGTCGTCCGGCGGCTGTAGAGGGTCGGACGTCCGGCGGCTTCCGGTCGTTCGGTCGCTGTATACTTTGCAGCTCCTTCTTCCGTCTTCTCTTCCAGGCTTCCCTCGCGGATGGTGTAGTTGTACACTTGCACTCGCACTCCTCCTCGTCGTCCGTACCATTCCAACAATACCTATGCATGCACACGAGAGGAGTGTCACATAGTATACCATCCTCGAAGGGGTCAAGTGAGCATGTGTAAAGGAGATGATTCACCTTTGTGTATGTGAAGTAGATGTCGCACGTGTAACTTGCCGAATGGACTCTTGACATGGTGATGTCCGTAGGATGCTCCACATCATCTCCCCTCCCTTGGGAAAGATTCGACCTCATATCAAAATCCAAATCACCATGGGAAAGAGATGGCGTCGCCATGTAGGAGTGGTCGATCACCAAGTTCTCGTCATCTTGAAGCTCAAAATGGGCACTCTCCAATGTCGCACCATCTTGGGATTCCTTCAAAAGGAGCAAAGACAACAAACACTTGGAAAAACAAATGTGGTTAGTGTTAGTGCAAAACCAAGCATTCAAGAGGTGAATCACAAACAAGTGTCGTCATCATGCAAAGCATATGGTTTGACAAAGGATTGTGACATGGCATATAAGCACATAAATTGAGCACAAGCAAGGATATCATGGAAACAAGTATGCAAGTGTGAGGTAGTGATGCAAATGTGTGTGACAAGAGAAGAAGCATCTACCTCATGGTCATAGCAAGCATGCATAAAGCTCTCAATGAAAGGTCTATGGTAGGCATAGGAAGCATTCACAACACCAAATAAAATGAAGTGTCTAAACACATGGGTCAAGTGCAAGACAATCCAAGCATAATGTGCATGGGGTGTAGTGAATATAGTGTGGCACTCAACACAATAGAAAGAGCAAGTGTTCATTATGTGTGAGGCAATCAAGGCAAGCATGTAGCAATCGATGGGACATGGCATATGTGAAGTGATGAAATTGTTGCAACCAAACATATGAGAGGAGAAAGTAATCCAAGAATTGGATGCAACACACAAGGCATATATATCATGATGCATGGAGAGGTGAAAATGACAAGTCGTAGCAAGGTCTCTAACATGTGTGCAATCAAGTGGTCCAAGTCTCATGGTGCAAGAAACACAAGTAGTATGATCCACAATATTCATGCTCATGGTTTTGGGATTCTCAAAAGAGAAGGATATCACTTTGAAAGCATGTCCTTGTGCGTCCTTCACAATGCCGAAGTACAAGCAAGTGCGATGTAGAATCATCGTAGTAGGAGGTGGTTCGCTCTCAAGAGCTCGGATTGTCAACTCACGTGACGTGGGAGTTTACACAAAGTCCAAGTATCCTACACATGCGCAAAACAAAATAAAGAATGTATGTGCATGGTAGATAAACACATCATCCATCATGATGGTTCTCTTCTTTTGCACATAACCGTTAGAAGCACAAGTGCGTGAACAATATGATGCAACAATGGCAATATTCATGGCACGAGGTATATGGTGCAAAGAAGGAAGACAAGCATGCTTCACAAAAAATATGTCAAAATCTCCAAATATAGGCGAGAATGCTATGGGGGCAGTCTCATGAGCAAGATTAGAATCATTGTTGCACTCAATACATGGCAAATTGTCTAACATGAGAGAGGCAACACATGGAGATATATGACAAGAAGCAATAACAATCATGTGCAAAGCATGTAGATGGTTGTCATCAACCGCATGAAATGAGCAAGTATGAATCATCGGTGATGCAACAAGGCAAGCAATCATAGTAATGAAGTCGTGCAAGCTAGTAGTGCGAAGATGCAACATACTAGAGTAAATCATGGCAATCATGTCATGAGAGAAAATAATAGTCATAGGCAATGTACATGACATATCGCAAGCACGAACACAAAGCAAGATAAAAGTATCATCATAGGCATGGGGCACAAAGCAAATATGGCAATAACAAGCAATATCTCCACCAAGATTGCAAATACACATACAAGTAGTAGAATCAATCATCATGTGCAATGCAAAACATGGGTCACAAATGCATGGCAAAAGCATAGAAATAATCATATCATGCAAAGTGAACATGGCAAGATGGGCATAGAATATGCAATGGACAATAAACCATAACCATGTGAGGGACATGTAGAAAAAATGCGCGAAGTCTTTGCGCGAAGAGAGCGGTGGGAAAGACACTCCATGGGATCCCTAGTCATCGTTGCTCTCTAGAGCTCATTTTTTCAACTCGTGGGATTGCGAAGTTGACAAGTATTCATGGGTACCTACATAAAAGAAACACAAACGAAAGAAATTGTGTATGTGGTAAATGTACACATTATCCATCATGATGTGTATGTTCACGTGAGAGTTAGTACAAGATAAACATCACTCAAAGAAATTTGATGCATGGTATAAGAACATGTCATCCATCATGAAAGAATAGTTATTGTGTATAACACGATGGGGATGCAAATTGAGCATACAAGTATAAGGCACAACAATAGCATTTTTATTCATGGGGAGCATATTGTGCACACAAGTATTGGGATCATGCAATGAATGGGATGAATCAAAATCTCCTAAAATGTATGAGGAAACTATGGGGGTATCCTCATGAGAAATGTTGGAAACATCATATGGAGAAAATGGACAACATCCAAAGCAATGCATATCCGAAGCTAGGTGGTCATGGCATGACATATGAGATAAATGATGCAAAGGGAGCATATCAATATCATCACAAGAGAAACAAATACCAATAACCATAGGCTTGTCATCTTTGCCATATGTGCAAATTGGGTTAATTTTAATGGCATATGCATAGTCACTATGAAGAGATTGCAAATATGACATATGATTGATCTCATGTATAGCATATGACAAGTCAAGCGGATTGTCAAACATGATGTGACCTAGAGAATTGTCACGAGAAATCCTATGTAACATGGCATCACAACTAAGAGACTCCACATGGCAATCATCATACTCATCATAAATGGGTAAATCATCACATGGGGAAATCATACTAGCATGAAGCATGTCAATAGGGGGATCAACATCATGAAAGCAATCAATGTCAAGAATGTCCACTAGTGGGACTAGAGCATCACCGTCACCTATGTTACCGTTTTCATTCCACTCAAATGGTGTAGGTGAGGTGGGAAAGACAAAATGGTGGTCATCTTCATCTTGATGGAACCATGTGGGGGGTGCATCATATTCCACCATGGCCATCATCTTGTCCAAAGGGAGGACGAAGTCATCGTGAGTCGACGCGTCATCATAGATGGGACCTAGCACCAAATGAGAAGACACAATAGAGGTAGAGTTCAAGTCGTTAGTGTTGAAAGTGGCCTTACATGACCTATTAACTATCTCACTCTCTCTATGTGGTGGTTCACTCACTCCCACAAAATAGGTGCACTCAATCTCAAGTATGGTGGAGTCACTCATCTCACTAAAGTGGTGGGGGTTGTGGCTCTCCTCACATGGGAATTGGGGTAACACATCATATATGGGGCTAGTGGTGAAGTCACTCTCACTCTCAATATGGTGGCAAAAGTCACTCAAGTCATCATACGTTGCCGTGGTCGAAGGGAAAATCCCATGCTCAACCATCTCATCGCCGTCGCCATGGATGAAGGCCGAAGATGGCTCATCATCACTCTCGTCTCCTAAGATGGAAGCATCATCCTTGATCGTCACCATGTCGCTCGCCTCCAAAGCATGTTCCTTGATTGGCTCCATAGTCGTAATCGTTGCCACACCGTCTTGAAAAAGAGTCATGGAGGACTCGGCATCATAAATGCCACAAAGAGGCATGGCGGTGAAGTCAAACTTGGGAGCATCGTCTTGGAGATCGTCGGGCTTGGACATCTTGGTGGTACTAACCTCATGCTCATCGTCCTGGAGCTTGGTCGTCGCGAGGTGAGCTTGGCGTCGAGAAGCTTTGGCCTTCATTTGTTCTTGTTATGCCTTGAGAGCACCAATGTAGTAGTCGTCGAGGGACTTGTAGTTCTCGAGGAAGAGAGTCTTGGAGATGTCGTTGTGCAATCCCATCATGAAGTGGAACTTCATCGAAATGGGGTCGTCCATGCCGGCTCGTCGCAAGGCTTTCTTCATCTCCTTGAAGTACTCGTCGATGGACTTGCATCCTTGGGTGGTGTTCTCCAATTGGTGTAGAAGTTGTTCCGTGTAGGTTGGAGGCACGAACTCTCGCCGCAAAGCTCTCTTCGTCTTGGGCCAACTCATGTCGTAGGTCTTCGAAGATGCGTGAAGCCACCATGTGGACGCGTAGTCGTGGAAGTTCCTTGTGGTGCACTTCACTTGATCTTCGGGAGGAACTTGATGTAGCTTGAGGTAGTCGTCCATCAAACGCTCCCACTCAAGATACTCCTCGGGTTCTAGAGTTCCATAGAAAGGAATCGCGTGGTCGATGTCGAGGTCGTAGTAGCTCATGGAAGTCGCGGACTTGAGCTTGGGGAGCTTCTCTTGAGGTGCTTGTGGGCGAAGATGCCGTATGTCCGTAGGTGAAGATGCCTTGAAGTCGCTTGGAGAAGATGCCAAGAGAGATGGTGAAGTCGTTGAGTGGTTGTTGGTGTTGAGCTCTTGACCTTCCCGTCCTTGTTGGTGATGGTGTCAATGCCGATTTGATTTTCCCGGAGATGGTAGCTCGGAGACATGTGCTCTTGAGCGTCTTCTCGAAGATGAGGAAGACCGCTTGTAGGACTTGATGAGGGCTTTGATCTCCTCCATTTGAGCTTGCATCTTGGCGTCGTTGGAGTTGTTCATGGCATCGAACTCATCGTTGTTGTAGACCGAAGATGAAATGCCTTGCCTATGCATCACAAGACTCGAGTAGAGGTGAGTAGGAAATGAGATAAACAATACCAAGTTACCTTTTCCCAAAGTTGAGGATGCATCCCGTTTCACTCGATGTGAGATGAAAGAATAGTGGAATTGGTACCGGACTTGTTCACTCACACCTACAAACTAAAGCTTATGGAGTAGCTCGGTGAGGATAGTGGCACACAAATTTAATGCGAAATGTTAGCAAGAGTCAATAATGTTGAAAGAGATTCACAAATTTGTAAGTGAAACAAGTAGACCAATAGCAATATGTAGTACACGGAAACACACACACGGATAGATAAATGGGGTCGTGCAACCAAGTAGTGAGCACAAAATGTGGAATCCACGGAAAACGCTCATGCTACACAACTCAAGATAGATGCTAGCACGATTGGTCTATAGGAGGAGACGACACTTGTGCACAACCTATAAGATGCAAAATGTATGAGCTTTCTATCCCAAGAATGCTATGTATGTATGTTCCGGTGGTGTGATCCAAGATGATCGGATATGACAATGTGGTATGATGCTATGGCTATTGCTTACAAGCTCTTTGCTCTCTTTTTCTTTTGCTTAAAAGCTTTATTCTTTCTTTTTTTGGGTATGGCCACGATGCGAAATGCACAAACCAAGGTAGAAATTGGGTATATACAGGAACAATCTTGTGACACAAGGGATGATATGATACCAATATGATATGGTATGCATGCAATGTATGGTGTAGATCACTGATGTGCACAAGTAATGTTGCCGGCAATACTCAAATGGCTAGTCTCGATAGGCAAGTGAGGCAAAATGGGCTAGGGGTTATCAATGCAATGGCAAGGGAATATACAATGGAGGGATACCACGATACCGAGATGATATGGAGGTTACCGTCCTTGGCAATGATGAGTGGCGGTATTCTTGATGTAGACACCAAGATGATGAAGACTCATCCCTAAGTAGCCAAAACAACTTAGGAAACGGAAAAACCGTGAACTCAAAATCTCAAATGTCAAATAGTGGTAGCGGGAATGCGGTGGTGGTGGCGGAAGCTCAATGGGATTACGGAAATGCAATGATGGGTTGTGGAGTACGCAATGAGGAAATGGAGGGTAAGGTGGTGGACTATACACGGTGTCGGAGTTGGAAGCACGGTCCCTAAGTAGCCGAAACACCTTAGCAGACACAACTCACAACACAAACAAAATTGGGTTAGGTCGGGGTGGCGGGAGTGTGAGGTGGGCAAAACTATGCGGAAGTTATGGTGGTGGTGGTTGATGAAGAAGAAACCATCCCTAAGTAGCCTGGACACCTTAGAAGACTCAAATCACTCCTCAAGCAACCACTAATGCGATGGGGAACAAAATTGGTTAGGTTGCGGAAGTCGGTGGTGGTGTAGCGGATGATGTGGTGGAAGCCCTAGGCAAAGATGCCAAAGTTTCAAAAATTTGTTGGTGTCAAAAGATTTTGGTGGTATTTTTTTGGGAAGGGGGATGTCAAGAGCTTCAAAACGAGCTAAAGAACGTCAAAATCGAAGTTCGGATGAATTAGTTATGGACAAAACAAAAATCAGCCGAAAGTGATATCTACAGGTTACGGACGTCTGGACAAGGTCGGATGTCCGGGGGTCGGACGTCCGGGCGGGCTTGGAAATCCGTAAATTCGGCTCGGGTTAGGGGTTCCGGTCGTCCGGAAATGGTCGGACGTCTGGTCGTTCCAGGGGCTCCGGACGTCCATAAAAGGTTGGTCGTCCGGTGGGTCGGGGTCAATGCGAAATTTCAGATCCGGGACGCGAGTTTGGGCGGAAATTGGAGATTTTGGGGTCAAATTAAAGGGGATTTCGTGGATGAAGGATGGGGAAACTTGTGGAGATGCTAGATCCACTTGAAACCAAGCAAACCTACAGATCAAATTCAACAAAACTTCGTCAAACCAACAAATCACAAAAAAATGGGGCTATTTTTGGTGGGGATTTTCGAAATTGGGGAAGAACACAACAAAATTAGGCTAGAAAATGAAGAGGGGAGGCTCCGAAATCGCGATCAACGTGACTCTGATACCAAGATGATGTAGGGTAGAACCCTAATCGCCCGATCTTTGTCACAACCCTAGAATTGGTTGTAACTAGTTGCACAAGCACTCATGCATCATGTATATATTTATGAAAGTTGAATTGGGGAAAGTGGAAAGCCTCAGAAGTCTTTTATAAAAATGATCAACACTAAAAATTGTTTCAAATAAACCCAAGAAAATGTTCCTGTCAAGCTATAAAAATATTGTCAAGAGGTAAAACTCAAACCAATATTTTTGGAGTCTCAGAAATATTTATTTTGGGCATTTGGAATTAATTCAATAACTATTTGAATTGGATTTATATTTATTATATGTATAAATATATGTTCAATAATTCTGAAAATTGTTGTGTGGCTTTGTATAAGTCGACTTAGTTGACACAATTATTTTCATGAAGTTTAAAATTGATTTAGTATTTTACTAAATCAGAAACAAATGTCAGAAAAATAGAAACAGAAACAAATAAAAAAGGACGCAGAGACTTACCTGAGGCCCACTTACCTGGTGGCCCAGCAGTTTCGGCCCAGCCCGCCTCCTCCTTCCTGTGGTCTTCCTCCCCAGGCCAGTAGGCAGAGCGCGTGGCTGCAGCGCGCCGGCACGCGCCCCGGCCACCTCCACCCTGCCTGCTTACGTACCCATTGCCCTGGATCTCTCCCGAGCGCCACACGCCCCCCTGCACCTCTCAGTCCCTCTCGAGCTCATTCCCCCTCCTCTGCTCTCTCCCTCTCACGGCCGACGCCACCCTCGCCACCATCGCCGACGACCGCGGCCACAGCCGTCCCCACGCCTCTTCATGCTATCCCCGCTGTCCGCCTCGACGCTGTGAAGCTTCCCCCTCAACAAGCGCAAGCCCGAACGCCCTCAAACACCGATCACGCCATCTTCTTCAACCTCGGTCCGCCGAGATCGTCACCGCCGTTCCACCTGCACCGGACCTCCCTCGAGCCTGCTGAGCACCCCGACGGCCTCGCCGTGAGCGCCTCGTCGTTTCCCCTCTCCTTTCTTCCTCGTTTGCGTGCCGTAGCCGCACTAACCACCGGACCTGAGAGCTCATCGCCGCCGTAGTTGCTCACCGCCGTGGCTAGGGCCACCCCAGCTTCCGCCTGAGCGCGTCACCGTGTTCGTTGCACTCCCAGGAGCCCGCAGCACCCTTCGGTTTCCCCTCTAGTGCACCGTAGCGTCGACCCCTTCCACGTCCGAACTCCGGCCACCGCGGATGCGCTCGCCGTCGTCGATTCGGGCGACCATGCGGCCTCCCGTGCAGCTAGCTAGATGCGGACGTGCTCGGGCTAACTTCTGGTGGCCTTCGCGCGTCCATAAGCTGCCTATAGCGCAGCCCCGGCGAGCTTCCGCCGTAGATTTGGTCGCCGCCGGTGGGACTCCGGCGAGCCGACGTGGCCGCGTGATTAGCGCTAATCACCGCCTGCTAACCCTCCCCAGAGCCACTGACTACTGGGCCCCATGGCCTAATTAACACTGCTTAGCTCCTGTTTAGACTAAACTAACCCCACGGGCCCACATGTCAGTTTGACCTGGCCACGTCACCGTTGACCAGGCCCCACCTGTCATTGACACTGAACAGCATTGTGTCACTGACCGGTGGACCCCACTGGTCAGGCTTGACCTAGACCGGTGCAGTTGACTTGCTGACGCAGGCATGACGCAGTGCTGACGCAATAAGTCATTTCTAGATTAAAAATAATTCAGAAAATTCCAGAAAATTGCCTAAACTTCAAAAATTCATAGTAAATCAACCATAACTCCAAATGAAATAAATTATATATGAAAAATTATCAGAAAAATTCAAGGAATCCATCTGTACCATTTGCATGCATGTTTGAACAATGTTTGTCCTCTGTTTTGGACAAAACAAATAAATGGTATTTAACTAATCATATATGGAGTTTGAATTTGAATCTTGTATTCAAACCAACTTCATTTAATTGTGTTGCTAGTTGCATTAGTTCAATCAACAACATATTGCCATGTCATTATCATGCATCATGCTGTGCATTGCATTGATTGTGTTCCTTCTCTGTTGCTGGTGGTTGTCCCCTCTCGGTAGACGTTGTACCGACGCTGTGATCGTTGACACTGATGAAGACCCAATGATATCTTCAGAAGTGCCAGGCAAGCAAAACCCCCTTGTTCATTCCGATACAATCCCACTCTCTCGCTCCTGCTCTCTTTTACTGCATTAGGACAACAACGATTCAACTGTTACATGTTGCGGTAGTTGAACCCCTTTCCTCTGCATGACCTGTCATTGCCATAGTAAATAGATGAAACCCACTAGCATGAGTAGGAGTTGTTTGAGCCCTGATGTGCCTACTCATTCATGCCTATTTGTCATGCCTGCTATCGCTTAGAGTTGAGTCAGGTCTGATTCATCGGGGATGAATTGGAACAGTGAGGAACATGTCCTACTGTGTGTGAGCTAAGTGTGTGAACATGATTTGGTAAAGGTAGCGGTGAGAGGCCATGTAGGAGTACATGGTGGGTTGTCTCATTGAAACCGTTCATAGGAACTGAGTTCTGTGTTTGTGATCCATGACCAGCTACTACCATGCATTGGGCCCAAAACCAATGGACCCTCTCGACTTATTAACTGCCCTTGTCCTCTGTCCAGGAGTTGCAACTAGTTTCTGGTGTTTGTAGGATATGTGTTGGCGGTCGTGCATAGCGCTGACCCTAGGGGTGGGCTATGATGCGATAGATACACCGTGGCACGGTGTACCGGGCGCCCGTTTGGTGTCTCGGGAACCCTGCACACATCGTTTGGGGCTGTGAGAGAAACTCCGGCCGGATCTCCTCGAGGATGGAACCCGAATAGGCGATAAACCTAGACTAGAGACTTGTGTGGTTAGTCAGGTCGTGGCCGACTCCCTCGCCAGGCTTCCGCTTGAAGGTTGCCGAGATACACGACGTGTACATGGTGGTAAGTGGCGAGAGCGTGTGTTAAGAAGTACACCCCTTCAGGGTTATAAATGATCTATTAGAATAGCCGTGTCCGCGGTAAAGGACTTCTGGGTTGCCTATAACAGTTCATATACAAGTGAAAGTGGATACTCTAAAACTCGCAAGATAAGCGTGAGTACTATGGATGGCGTTCTCGTAGGGAGACGGGAGCGGATCCATAGTGGTGTATTGAATGGTGAATATGTGGACTCGTGTGCACCACCTCAAAAGATTTGCTTGCAGTCGTAGTTCAGGTTAGCCACTGAGTCAAAGCTGGCTTGCTGCAGTCAAACTCCACCACTCCCCTTGTTCATATCGATGCATATGTAGCTAGTTCTGATGTAAGTCCTGCTGAGTACCTTTGTACTCACGTTTGCCTATTTTATGTTTTGTAGAGAGACGTCAGTCTCGCTAGTAGTTCCATGTGGACTTCGATGTTTAGGTTGATACCTCAGCTACGATCTTGTGCCCTCGGCAGGATCTGGTAGATAGTCAGGCTTCTTAGCCTCTTTCATTTGTAGATGTCTGTACTCAGACATGTTAAGCTTCCGCATGTGCTTTGATTTGTATGCTATGATTGTTGGGTCATGAGACCCATGTTTGTAATATCTCGCTCCTCGGAGCCTAATAAATAAATGCTTGAGTCGTAGAGTTATGTTGTGATGCCATGTTGTATTTACACATATTGAGGATATTGTGTGTATGATTGAAATGCTTGGTATGTGTGGGATCCGACAACCTAGTTGTTTATCCTTGGTAGCCTCTCTTATGTGGAAATGTAGTCTTGTGCTTCCATGAGCCATAGTAGTCCGCTACAGCCCGGTTCACCGGAGTCCTGCTAGCCCAGCACTACTGCTCAGGACACTTGACTAGCCGGCATGTGTTTCACTTTGTCCCTGTGTCTGTCCCTTCGGGGAAATGTCACGCGGTGACATTCGGAGTCCTGTTAGCCCAGTGCTACAGCCCGGATTCACACGCTGCTGAACGACATGCTCGATGTGATTCATGTATGCCTGTCCCCATAGGTTGGTGCCGCTTTGGGTTAACGACTAGCCATGTCGGCCCGGGTTCTCTGTCATATGGATGCTAGCGACACTATCATATACGTGATCCAAAAGGCGCAAACGGTCCCGGGCCATGGTAAGGCCACACCCGTGGGAATACCGTGTGTGAGTTCACAAAGTGATATGAGGTGTTACCGGCTAGATCGATGTGACTTGGAATCGGGGTCCTGACAATCTTTCACGAAAGGAGCGAGATCCCTCGAAGAACACGGGGAAGAACGGAGAGAAAACACAAGGGGAAACACTCAAGAACAAGTCCAATCACACATCCACTAGACAATCAAGCACACAAGATCCACAAGTTAGATAAACAACAAAGGGAAAGATACAAGGTAAGGTTCATCTCCATGAGGAGGTCTTGATGGTAGAGTTCATCCCAAATCCAAAGGAGATGGGGGCTTGAATCCTAGAAGGATCTTCCCACACGGGGGTCTTGAATCCAAGGTGGATTTCTTCGAAGAGGGGCCGCGGTCTCTCTCGTGGAGTAGATCCGTAATGGATGAGCAAAGCTCTATCTCTAAATGAGCTACTACTTTGCTAACCCTAGAAAGGATGAGGGGAATGTCTACTTATAGTCTAAGCCACGAAGGGGTAAGTGGGAGAGAGATACATGGCCAAAGGACCGGCTGCGCACAGGCAGGGTCGGACGTCCGTTTGCTAGCGGGGGTCCGGTCATCCGAAGGGCGTCGGACGTCCATCGTTTTGCTTCAGGATGGGTGGCACCAGATTCCCGGTGAGCGTCGTACGTCCGGTGCCTGGGACTTGTCGGACGTCCGGTGTTCGTCGGTCGTCCGGCGGCTGTAGAGGGTCGGACGTCCGGCGGCTTCTGGTCGTCCAGTCGCTGTATACTTGGCAGCTCCTTCTTCCGTCTTCTCTTCCAGGCTTCTCTCGCGGATGGTGTAGTTGTACACTTGCGCTCGCACTCCTCCTCGTTGTCCGTACCATTCCGACAATACCTATGCATGCACACAAGTGGAGTGTCACATAGTATACCATCCTCGAAGGGGTCAAGTGAGCACATGTAAAGGAGATGATTCACCTTTGTGTATGTGAAGTAGATGTCGCACGTGTCACTTGCTGAATGGACTCTTGACATGGTGATGTCCGTAGGATGCTCCGCATCAAGGTCGGCCCTAGGCGTGCCCCAAGTGGGAGGAGTCCCACTTGGGCTCCTAGTAGAATTTGCCCCCCTTCCTTTTATCAGAGGGGGAAAGGGGGAAGGAGAGAGAGAGGGAGAAGGAAAGGGGGGGCGCCGCTGTAACATCCCAAAATTCTAAATTTTGGAATGTTATCTTAAATAAATAGTTTTGATTGATTGTTTGATTGTGGTGTGGTTGCTTGTGTGAAATTGAGTGAAATTTGAACCTTTTTGAAAGTTAAATGAGAGGGAATAAAAGGACTTTCCCAAAACTTTTACCTTGCATTTATGATATCCATGAATTAAACTTCATTTCATCACAAAACCCTGGAGTGAAGATGATATGACTTCTTCCATTTAAATAAATGAAAAGGGTTTGAAAATATTTGAGTTCCATTTGGAACTATTTCAAATTCAGAAACTTCATGCAACTCAATGAGTTTCATGAGAGAAGATAAAATGACTTCTTCAAATGCTAAGAAAGAGAGTTGGAAGTTTCAAATAATCAAATTGAAAGTCACTTTGAAGTTATTTTGAAAACCCCCTTTCAATTTGGAGTTATTTAGTTTTTATTCAAATTATTTTCCTCCAAAAATAAAATAAATGGAAATAAGGGTAAAATGATTCCCTTCAATGTAAAATTAGGAGAAAATAAATTTGAAATCATTTTGGTATTTTTAGAATGTTTGTTTGGGGTTTTATTGCCACAGTAGCACTCTTTGCTTTATTTAAATTTTTGTGGAATTTATTTGCGCTTGAAAAATAGTTCATGTTTTAGAAAATCTTTTTCTAAATTTTTTGATATATAATATGCTATATACAATTTTTTTATTTTGTTGTGTGAGTTAAAAGAAACTAACCTATCGAACTAGGCCGGCCCAGCTAGCCAGCCAGGCCGCGGCCCAGCCAGCATGCGCCGCCTGTGTCCTCCCCCGAGCGGGAGTCCGCCGCCGCCACGACCGCGCCACCGCCCCGACATGTCTGCCCGGACACTGCGCCGCCTTGCCCGTCCTCCACGCCACCGCCTCGCCCTCCTCCTGTAATTAAAATCTGAGGACCCGGGCCCTCTCTCCTCCTCCCACAGCTCCACCGCCGCCGCTCTTGCCGGAAACCACTGCCGCCGTCGAGATCCACTCGCCGCTTCTGCTCCGTCCCGTCGCCGTCGACCCCCGTCGTCACCGCCGCGTCGAGCCGCACCTCCCCGACTGCTCCGTTGTCGCCGCAGACCACCGGAGCTGCCACCCCGATCAAGCCCGAGCCACCGCCGCCATCTTCTTTGTCGCCGGCGACCTCCACCGCCGCCGTACACCCCGGAGCACCCTCGACTATCCGATCTTGATTCTACTGTTAGGATTAGATTAGGTTTCTTTTTTTATTTTCGAACCGGTATTCTCTAAATAGCGAACGCTCACAAATTTAGCCTCTATAGCAAATGAATTCGTCGCTTATGCTTCTGTAGCGAACGTTCGTTCTTTAGCTTTTCTGTCTCGTAGCCAGGGACCCAGTTGCAAATAAGTTTCTTACCGATCAGTCCCTGTTTTTTCAAACTAGTACAACTTTTAAACCGTTTGTCCAAATTCAACGAAACCAACGCCCACTTCTTCATTATGATCCCCTCTATCCAGTAAACAAACTTAAATATATTTTCGAAAGATTTAAAATTTGGTTTCAAACAGATTTGAATTCAAACTTGTTTTGGCTATAACTTGAGTTGTATAACTCTGATTTAATTGATTCTTTTTGTAAATGAAAGCTCTTTACATGCACTTTCTGTTAAGATCAAAGTCACACAATTTTGCTACTGTTAAAAATATGTTTCTTTCTAGAATCTTTATTTGATGATTTTTGAAGTTTTCTGTAGTGTTTACTTCGTTCTTTTGGATCTTTTGAGCGATTGCTTATGTGTGGTTATAATTGCTTGCTCACGATAGATTGATCGGAGTGTGACGAGTAGAACTATCAGGAATTATGAGTCCGATTAATCTTCATCAACAGTACAAGGCAAGTTCACACCTTGATCATACTTTTGTATACCCAGTTTTTACTATGCATTAGTTCACCCTTACAAACTTGCATGGGTAGGATTGGGAATTGGGATTTACTATGTAGTTCATGAGGTAGGAACCTAATACCTTTGATCACCCCGGGATTATATGTTATCCTCATATTGCTTAGCCATGCTCGTAGACGGGGATTGGTTTGTCAGCATCATGCAAGTTGTGAGAGATAATAACTAAGGGAAACTTAAGGTGACTACTTTCATACACATCTGGGTGGATTGGTTGCGGGCACCTGGGGAATCCAGTGTTGTCCTAGGAGATCCCGGGGTACCTGTGTGATCATCCTATGGAATGCCTCCCAGGCTTAAAGGGATCACAAGATTATTCATGCTCAGAAACTTCTGTGTGCAGCCATAAGCTATTATGTGCTCTGGCATAGTTAAGTAAGTTGGGGGAAACCTTTCCATGATGGGCTATCAGATGTAGGGGAATTGTAGGTGTACCCGCCCATCTATCGGTTAAGGGGACCTCTTCAGAAACACTATGTCTCGATCATACGGTTCTCAAACATCAGGCAGTGCAAGGAATTCAACGGAGGAGATCGAGTCTTGTGGGGAAAAGTGCGCAAACCTCTCGAGAGTGTACAAACTAATCATGATTAGCCATGTCCCCAGTTATGGACATTTTGAGTATCTAGTATTTGAATTATTGGTTGATCTCATCACTCTATTTAATGAACTTGTTGGGTTATTAATGATTTGGTGATTTTGGGATTGAGTTGGGGTTACCTTTTCAATATGGGTAATTTAACTTGGTAGTAAATAAAATATATTCCTTTGTTGTAGGGAAAAATTAGCTTTATGCAAAATTCAAACTTGGAAACTTCACCAGCCAAATATGCATATGGAGATAGATATTCTCATTATTACTCTATGGTGTGAAATTGCCAGTACATTCAATGTACTGACCTATATGGCTACAACGTCTCATGTTGCAGGATCCTTACGACGAGTAAGTGATACATTAGGGTTACGATGTCTACACTCAACTTTGCCGTTGGTGTTGATGGGACTCCACAACCTTGTTGATACTTCCACTATATTGATTGAGGTAATAGTATTTTATGTTACTCTATACATGTGATTTACCTCTGTTATAAATCCTCAAGTACTATGTGTGTCAGCATACCGATCTAGGGATGACACTTAAGCACATAGACTTCGATCCATTTGGTTCGGGTTGCTACAAGATGGTATCAGAGCACATGTTGACTGTAGGACATGACCCCTAGAAACTGGCAAGCCCATAGGGAAGATTTTCTCTAAAACTTTATTTTCAAAAAGATCTTTTACCTCTCTTCTTTTCTAAGCTTAATCAAATATTCCCTTTTAGTTAGACTATACCCCTTCCCCCTTTTGACCACACAAAGATTCGACTGTTGAGACCACTCCAAGAAGTACAAGATATCGGACAACTAAGACCACTTCGGAATAAAGAGGATTTTACTGGGCATTAGAATAATTGAAACTACAACGGTTGAAGACTCTGAAGAATAGGAGAATTTGAAGGTTCTGAAGAATTTCCAGATTGGTATGACCTAGGAAGGCTACCCTTATGGAACTCGTCAGACTATTGAAGCTGTCAATACCTGAGATCAAGGTGTGTCGGAGAAAGATCGGAACATGGAGCGTTAAAACTCAATGCTTTGTCAAGAAAACCCTAAGGCAAGAGATATCAATTATGGAATGATAGCCCATGGCAATGACATGGGCATAAACATGACTATCCATGATGTTATCATCGCCCGCTTATGCTAATGTCATCGTGCTTAGTTAAGCATGCATGTATTCAGAAGTATTGGATGCCAAAATGGCTAATGGAGAACCTATCAACAAAAGATGAAGTTTTAACCTTAGCTGGTGTATCACCAGGATTTGGAGTATTACATCAAGAATTTTAAGATGGACCTTCAAGAAGCTGTATTTGACAAGGAAGTATTTTGTGAAGAACTCAGGACCCAGAAGCTAAAAATAGCTAAGCTAGAGGAGCAAAACCTTGAGATACCGGAGATTCGCCAGGAACTGAAGGACAATAGGACCATGGTTCATGCCAAGGATGTTGAAACCCAGAAGTTTGGAACGCATCTCCAGAATATTAAAGGACGTCACGAGAGACTTCGCGTCAACAGAAATGACCTGGCAGAAGAACTTGAGAAGATCAACAAGCATGATCAGAAGAAGACCAAACCCCTGTTATATACTTACGTTAGATGCGATGATTGTGAGCTATCATTTGTTTGATGTTTTTACGACAGCCAAAAAATAGAATCTGTCTCTTCAAAACTATTGTTTTTATTGTGTGTATCCCTCTCTATCTCTCTTATCTCACCCAAAACCCTTGGAACCAATAGAGGATGAACGAAGATGAAATCATATTTTCTGGACCGATGACTCAATTGGAGACGGACCTATGGATTCAGAACATGGAAGATCACATGAAGAATAACACTATAGCCAGAAAGGATATGGCCCAGCATGCTCTTTAGTGCTTTGAAAGAGGAGCTGCTACTTGGTGGAGGATGTACCAAACCATCAATGGATGGCAAAGAGTAACCACTTGGGAAGAATTTAAGTTGACTTTGCTAAAGTCTTGGCTTGTGTCCCAGAAATTGAAGCCTTATGGAAATGATATGAAGAAACCTTGTGGATGCAAGCTCTGCGGAGAAATAGGACACAACCATAAAGAACACAAGGATGAATGCCCTCATTGTGAAGAAAGTCACCTAGCTGAAGAATGCCCAACTAGGCAGATTACTTGTTTCTGTGTGAAGGGACTACCCACTACCCTGCTCAGTGTCACATTTACCCCGTGGTTCAAAGAACCATCCAGCAGAAGAAAGAAGCAATGAAAGGAGCCCTCATGGAAATTTTATAAGAACCTGTGATGAAGGAAGAGGTGGAGGACACACCCGAAGAATAGCTAATTAAACCCTGCACCAACTCATGCTACACATGTGGAGAAGAAGGACACATCTCCCAGAATTGTTTGAAGGGGGATTCAGTAGCATTCCTGACAGTGAGAGTAGAGTATGACCCACAGGAAATAGAAGCCCTGATTGGCACGGAAAAGTCCAGGAAGAGAAATAGATTGGATTCCACGAACAACCCAATTTCTACAAAGAATGAACTGAGCCATATCACATGTTTCAGGTGCAAAGATTCAAGACACTACTTCAGCAATTGCCCAAAAGGGAAGACGAGGACCCAAGTAGGCTATATAATCACAAGGAAACCTCGAGACTGGTTAGAAATAATATGTTTTCATTGTAACAAAGCAGGGCACTTTGCCAGAGATTGTCCCAGAGAGAAGGAGGCTTATGCTAAATAGTAGTTGTAGTGGGAACATTCATTTCTAATTACTGAGGTGTTGAGTTGAGGTATGTAATGGATATGCAAGAGATTGTAATAAGTTCATCAAATTAATAAAGTTCATGTGTCATGATTTCATACATTGAATTTTATGAGTTGTTACTCTATGAAGAAGGATTTTGACCATTTTTCGAGGATATGAGAAATATGGTCTATGGAAGAATTTTTGCATTTCAAGGGTGGTAGTACCCTGTGAGGACACTTGACCCCTGGAAAAGATAATGATATTCCACGGAGTGGACTTCAAACAAAATAAGTACGAGTTTTATCTCGATATGTGGGATTGTTGGGGAACATAGTAATTTGAAAAAAATCCTACACACACGCAAGATCATGGTGATGCATGGCAACGAGAGGGGAGAGTTTCATCCACGTACCCTCATAGGCTGTAAGCTGAAGCGTTATGAGAACGCGGTTGATGTAGCCGTACATCTTCACGATCCGACTGATCCAAGTACCGAACATACGACACCTCCGAGTTCAGCACACGTCCAGCTCGGTGACGTCCCACGAACTCCGATCCAGCAGAGCTTCGAGGGAGAGTTCCATCAGCATGACGGCGTGATGACGGTGATGATGATGCTACCGACACAGGGCTTCGCCTAAGCACCGCTACGATATGACCGAGGTGGATTATGGTGGAGGGGGGCACCGCACACGGCTAAAAGATCAACTGATCAACTTGTGTGTCCATGGGGTGCCCCCTTGCCCCTTTATATAAATGAGGGAGGAGGAGGAGGAGTCCGGCCCTAGAGGGGGCACGCCAAGTGTGGGGAGTCCTACTAGGACTCCCAAGTCCTAGTAGGATTCCCCTTTTCCTTTCCGGAGTAGGAGAGAAGAAAGAAAGAAATAGAGAGGGAGTAGGAAAGGGCAAGGGGGGCGCCGCCCCCATTCCCCTAGTCCAATTCGGACCCATGGGGGGGGGCTCCTCCTTCCCTTTGTCCTGCCTCCTCTATTCCCGTATGGCCCAATAAGGCCCAATACTTCTCCCGGCGAATTCCCGTAACTCTCCGGTACTCCAAAAATACCCGAATCACTCGAAACCTTTCCGATGTCCGAATATAGCCTTCCAATATATCAAACTTTACGTCTCGACCATTTTGAGACTCCTCGTCATGTCCCTGATCTCATCCGGGACTCCGAACAAACTTCGTTCATCAAATCACATAACTCATAATACAAATCGTCATAGAATGTTAAGCGTGTGGACCCTACGGGTTCGAGAACTATGTAGACATGACCGAGACTCATCTTCGGTCAATAACCAATAGCTGAACCTGGATGCTCATATTGGTTCCTACATATTCTATGAAGATCTTTATCGGTCAAACCGCATAACAACATACGTTGTTCCCTTTATCATCGGTATGTTGCTTGCCCGAGATTCGATCATCGGTATCTCAATACCTAGTTCAATCTCGTTACCGGCAAGTCTCTTTACTCGTTTCGTAATGCATCATCCCGCAACTAATTCATTAGTCACATTTCTTGCAAGGCTTATAGTGATGTGCATTACCGAGAGGGCCCAGACACACCTCTCCGATAATCGGAGTGACAAATCCTAATCTCGATCTATCCCAACTCAACAAGTACCATCAGAGACACCTATAGAGCACCTTTATAATCACCCAGTTACATTGTGATGTTTGGTAGCACAGAAAGTGTTCCTCCGTTATTCGGGAGTTGCATAATCTCATAGTTAGAGGAACATGTATAAGTCATCAAGAAAGCAGTAGCAACAAACTAAACGATCATCGTGCTAAGCTAACGGAATGGGTCAAGTCAATCACATCATTCTCTAATGATGTGATCCCGTTAATCAAATGACAACTCATGTCTATGGCTAGGAAACTTAACCATCTTTGATTCAACGAGCTAGTCAAGTAGAGGCATACTAGTGACACTCTGTTTGTCTATGTATTCACACATGTACTAAGTTTCCGATTAATACAATTCTAGCATGAATAATAAACATTTATCATGATATAAGGAAATAAATAATAATTTATTATTGCCTCTAGGGCATATTTCCTTCAGTCTCCCACTTGCACTACAGTCAATAATCTAGTTCACATCTTTATGCGATTAGTTCACATCTCCATGTGACTAATACCCAAAGGGTTTACTAGAGTCAATAATCTAGTTCACATCGCTATGTGATTAACACACAAAGAGTGATCATGTTTTGCTTGTGAGAGAAGTTTAGCCTACGGGTCTACAACATTCAGATCCGTATGTATTTCACAAATTTCTATGTCTACATTGTTCTGCACGGAGCTACTCTAGCTAATTGCTCCCACTTTCGATATGTATCCAGATCGAGATTTAGAGTCATCTAGATTGATATAAAAAGCTTTCATCGACGTAACTCTTTACGACGAACTCTTTTATCACCTCCATAATCGAGAAATATTTCCTTTGTCTTCTAAGGATAATTTTGACCGCTATCTAGTGATCTACTCCTAGACCACTATTGTACTCCCTTGCCAGAAAGATGCTAAGGTATACAATAGGACTGGTAAACAACATTGCATACTTTATAGAACCTATGACTGAGGCATAGGGAATGACTTTTCATTCTCTTTCTATTTTCTGTTGTGGTCGGGTTTTGAGTCTTTACTCAACTTCACACCTTGCAACACAGGCAAGAACTCCTTCTTTAACTGTTCCATTTTGAACTACTTCAAAATCTTGTCAAGGTATGTACTCATTGAAAACACTTATCAAGCGTCTTGATCTATCTCTATAGATCTTGATGCTCAATGTGTAAGCAGCTTCATCGAGGTCTTTCTTTGAAAAACTCTTTTCAAACACTCCTTTATGCTTTCCTGAAAATTCTACATTATTTTCGATCAACAATATGTCATTCACATATACTTATCAGAAATGTTGTAGTGCCCCCGCTCACTTTCTTGTAAATACAGGCTTCACCGCAAGTCTGTATAAAACCATATGCTTTGATCACTTTATCAAATCATATATTCCAACTCTGAGATGCTTGCACCAGTCCATAGATGGATCGCTGGAGCTTGCTCACTTTGTTAGCACCTTTAAGATCGACAAAACCTTCTGGTTGCATCATATACAACTCTTCTTTTAAGAAATCCATGAAGGAATATAGTTTTGACATCCGTTTGCCAGATTTCATAAAATGCGGCAACTGCTAACATGATTCGGTCAGACCTTTAAGCATCGATACGAGTGAGAAAATCTCATCGTAGTCAACACCTTGAACTTGTCAAAAACATTTGCGACAATTCGAGCTTTGTAAATAGTAACACTACTATCAGTGTCAGTCTTCCTCTTGAAGATCCATTTATTCTTAATGACTCACCGATCATCAGGCAAGTCAACTAAAGTCCACACTTTGTTCTCATACATGGATCCCATCTCAGATTTCATGGCCTCAAGCCATTTCACGGAATCTGGGCTCATCATCGCTTCCTCATAGTTCGTAGGTTCGTCATGGTCAATTAACATGACATCCAGAATAGGATTACCATACCACTCTAGTGTGGATCTCACTCTGGTTGACCTACGAGGTTCGGTAGTAACTTGATCTGAAGTTACATGATCATCATCATTAGCTTCCTCACTAATTGGTGTAGGAGTCACAGGAACAAATTTGTGTGATGAACTACTTTCCCATAAGGGAGCAGGTACAGTTACCTCATCAAGTTCTACTTTCCTCCCACTCACTTCTTTCGAGAGAAACTCCTTCTCTAGAAAGGATCCATTCTTAGCAACGAATGTCTTGCCTTCGGATCTGTGATAGAAGGTGTACCCAACTGTCTACTTTGGGTATCCTATGAAGACACATTTCTACGATTTGGGTTTGAGCTTATCAGGATAAACCTTTTCACATAAGCATCGCAACCCAAACTTTAAGAAACGAAAACTTTGGTTTCTTGCCAAACCACAGTTCATATGGCGTCGTCTCAACGGATTTAGATGGTGCCCTATTTAACGTGAATGTAGCTGTCTCTAATGCATAACCCCAAAACGATAGTGGTAAATCGGTAAGAGACATCATAGATTGCACCATATCTAATAAAGTACGGTTACAATGTTTGGACACACCATTACGCTATGGTGTTCCAGGTGGCGTGTGTCGGATTTCGAGTTCCGGCAGACCCTTGAGGTTCAAACACTGGGTGCGCGCGGAGATCTCTCCCCTACCGATCTACGTCTAATCTCCTCGCGTGATCTAAGCTGGAAACAACGAACAACACAAGGTACACGAGGTTTATACTTGTTCGGGCCACCGTTGTGGTGTAATACCCTACTCCAGTGTGTGGTGTGCTGGATTGCCTCAGGGGCTGATGATGAACAGTACAAGGGAAGAACAGCCTCGCGAGAGGTGTTCTTGAGCTGGTGCGATGAACTGCTTTGGTGAGTTCAGTCGCCTCTCTCTCTCTCTCTCTCTCTCTCTGCTAGGGCTCTACCAGATTTCTAGATGTCTAGGTGTGTCGATCTCTCCTCTCTTCTGTCCGATCTCTAGATCGATCCTCTACTCTGTGGTGGCTAGCTCTATTTATAGAGGCCCTGGGCCTCTCCCCAAATAACGAGCGGGAAGGGCGCCAACAATTGGCCATTTTGAAGGGGAACATCTAGTACAAGTTATCCTGACCAAAGGTGGTCTTCGGCTGCCAAAAGCACTGGTGATGACGCCGTCTTGGGCTCCACGGTGACCTCTGTCCTGCCGCTCTGCTGGTCTTGGTCTTGTTGCACCGGAATGGTAACCTTTGCCCAATGCCTTGGCCTGTGCTTGTCCCCTTTGCACCAAAGGGGAAACAAGGACACTGCGCAGGCCGGCGCCCGCCTGGTTTTGATCGTCATGGCTTGCATCACGGGCTCCTCGCAAGGTACCCCTGCCTTGATCTCTCCGCCTCCTCGCGAGCCTGCCTGATGAGGCTGCCTCTGAGGGAGCTTTCTGTTGTCCGCCCCGCGAGGCTTGGCCCCTCGCGAGGGTCTTGAGCTTGAGCTGATGAAGATGGGCCACACTGGGCCCCCACTTGAGCCACGCCGCAGGCCGCAGGCAGGCAAGTCTGGGGACCCCCGTTAACAGAACGCCGACAGTAGCCCCCGGGCTTGGCCTAGCAGGGAAGCGAAGGGGCAAGCGTGAAGCGCCGCGGGCCCCAATAGCCTGTGGCCTTGGGCGCCGCGTGGCGATTGATTGGACATGGGCGTCTGTGCTTCCCCATGACGCCTCGGCAACTGTCCATCTGACAAAAGAGGTGCCCGGGCCAGACTTACCTGCTTTGTTCTCGTTCGCGTCGCCCCAGATCCCCTTTCTCGCTCTCCTCCTTCTTGCTCCCAAAATCCTCCAGATCTGTCTCAATCCTCCTCATCCGACACATCATGGCGCCTCGCAAGTCCCCGACCGAGGCCTGGTACTCGCCGGCTCTGGATTCCCCGAACCTGCCGGAGAAGAACCTTGCCCTCACGCGCCTGATGACGGTGGCACAGGGCAGCAAGGGGGCGACTGTGCTCAAGGCCGGCTCCGACCAGCCTGAAGGCAAGGGGAGCACCTTCTATCCGCTCTTTGTGAGCGCCATCGTCGCTGGTCTGGTGCCTCCTTTCTCTGAGTTCTTCTTTGCTGTTCTCCGCCAGTACAACTTGCAGGCTCTGCATCTCCACCCCAACTCTGTTGTTCTCCTAGCAATTTTTGCTTACTACTATGAGGCTCACGTCGGGGTAAAGCCCTCGGTGGTCCTGTTGCGTCACTATTTTCCCTCCGGGTTTCTGGTGGCCATATCTCCGCATGTGCGAGCTTCATCACATACTCCAATTCCAATGCTATCTCGAAGCCTGGGAAGAGAATCGAAGGCGTCCGGAGCAAGTGGGCCATGGTGGACGTTGGGCGCCTCCACCCTTGTCTAGCGTTGCCTACGGGGCAGCCCAAGGCTATCGACGCGTGGTCCTGCACGGAGCTCGTCGACCCCCGTGCAAAGGCGGTGCTGAAGAGGATGAACGTGGACCTGAGGCCAAGCAACTTGGGGGCGGCGAAGCTGACCGAGGCCACGCTCCTGAGGGAGTTCTTGGAGCACCGGGTGGCTCCACTCCAGGAGCACTCGCTCCCGTTGTGGAGGCTTGGGGAAGCTGACACCGCCTTGCGCCTAAGCTCTGAGGCCCTGACCGACGAGAATCTGGCCGCGGCCCTCCATTCCTTGGTTGGGGGAGATGTGGCGAAGCCGGTGGGCGCCCTCGCCCCCCTGTTCCTTCGTGACGACTGGGAGCAGGTGGTGAATGCCATGCCCACCTTCAATGGTGAGGGGCTGGTGCCGCCGGAAGCTCCCGAGGGTCTTGTGGCGCTGACGATGGTGAACGTGTCCTCTGACAGCTCCAGCGGGAGCGAGGGGGAAGAAGAGGCGGAGGAGGAAGAGTCTGACTCTGAGGCGGCTGACGAGGAGTCGAGGGAGTATTTCCCTCGGCGCAGGTCCCAGGCCCTCCGCTCCATGCCGGACAACGACGAGGCCGGCGCCAGGCGAGGAGGGGAGGACTCTCCCTTGGTCACAAGGAAGGGCAGGTCGGGGCTGGTTCCCCCAGGGTCTGCTCTGGTCCCTGGGCGGTCTGGGGCCAGCTCCAGCCCTCCTGACGTGCCCTCTGCTTCCGGGCCTCCCGAGGCTGACCCCAGCTGCAGGCTCTCGGGCTTCAAGTTTGGCCAGAG
The DNA here is from genome assembly GCA_034509565.1 of Triticum monococcum. NCBI lineage: Eukaryota > Viridiplantae > Streptophyta > Magnoliopsida > Poales > Poaceae > Triticum > Triticum monococcum. The sequence continues at coordinate 347,143,038 of CM067847.1, forward strand.
GTTGCTTGAGTTCGCGAGCGACGACCAGTAAGTGCTTGATTCGTGCTTTGCTTGGTTTCTGCCACCGAGGCTTATCGTCCATATTCTTTGTTAGGCTGACTCCTGCGGCAAAGAGGTTGAGAGGGGCTTCTGCAGCCCTGCTTGGGGCGAGTCCATCTGCCGGGGCGACGCCTTCGTCCGCTGGGGAGGAAGACGGCGAGGCCCGCGCCTCCCTTGCCCGGCCGTCCTCGCGAGGCCGACTGGGACGCCTTGGCGAGGAGTCAGCCCCCGTGGCCCCGCGACCCTGGAGTCGACTGCACTCGATGCTGCAGCCGGGGCAGCCAAGGCCCAGGGGGTTACTACCTGCCAAGCCATGATCACGCTGCCGTCCTCTTCGCTTGCTCTGCTAGTTCCCGCTTATTTTGTTCCCTCTGCCGCCGTCCTGGACCAGGTCGCCAGCGAACTAAGCCAGCTGTGGGAGGATCTTCTAAGCGCGGACCCTCGCCTAGCAGCCGGGCGCCTGGAGCTACCTTCTGGCTGGGCCCGTTCCGCTGCCTCCGTCCGAGCAGCGCTGAGCCAAGCCGTGTCGGCCTCCGATGGGGAGAAACAGGCCGCCAACCAAGCCAAGGCCGCTCGCGACGCTGCCCTGGGCGACGCTGCGGCTGCCAAGGCTCGCTACAAGGCGCTGGAGACCGAGCTGCAAGGCCTGCGTGACGAGCTCGCCAAGGAGGTCCACGGCCGCCAGGAGAAAGAGAAGGAGATGAAGGCTCGGGAGGCTGTCGTCAAGGACCGGGACGTTGAGCTTGATGACCGCCATGGCCGATTGGAGACACTGTAGCGGTTGCTGAGGGCGGAGAGGACCGAGCTAGACGCCAAGGGGAAGGTCCTGGCGGAGAATCGGGTGGCCTTCACGGAGATGGAGAAGAAGGCTCATGCCGCGCTGAAGACGCTTTACGAGAGCGGCTTGGAGGAGCCGTTGGCCGGTGCGGAGGACGGCCCCGCCAAGATGCTTCCCTTCCTGGTCCGTGCGCTTGAAGATGTCGTAGATGGCCTTGGCCCCACGGCCGAGGCCGAGGCATGTGCCCTGTCTTCTGCAGCGCTGACGCATGTCCTCAGCCACGTCTACCTGCGCGACCCCGACGTCGACTTCGATAGCCTGCTGGAACCCGTGAGCGGCGACCTTGCCGCTGCTGCCGCTGAGGCCGTGAAAGGTCGAGCCGAAGCTTTGCTGGGGAGGTTCCGCACCTTGAGCATCTTGCCCGGGCTTGGTGCTGCCAGCTCCGCGGCCCCGGGAGACGGAGTCGTCCAGCGTGACTCCACCACAGGCGGCGTCGCCACTGGAGAGTGATCCCTTCACGGCTTCCCTCCTATTTTTATTCCTGCAACATGCACCATGCCTCACGGAGGCGTTTAAACTTGTGTTTGACGTTGTGAAACAATCTATGGCTTGTAATATTTGCTTTGAATTTCCTGGAATTTGCATTTTTCTCCCCTACTTGCTCGCGCTCTACATTGGCAGGGCCCGGCCCCGCGCATACCTCACCCAGCGTTTGCCCCGACCGGAAACCAGGACGGGACTAAGGAGCGAGGGGCTATGTGGAAAGTTAGGGTCCTCTGTCGGGATGCTCAGGAGTCCCCCTTGACGCGCAAGCAACAAGTAGGAAAGGGGGGAACAAGGAGTGGATTGGTCGTTCTGCGTCGGTAGGGACCGGCCCCGTACATACCTCACCCAGCGTTAGCCCTGACCGGAAACCAGGATGGGACTAAGGAGTGAGGGGCTACGGGGCAAGTTAGGCTCCTGAGTCGCGATGCTCAGGAGCCCCCCTTGACGTTCAAACGGGTTTCCATACCTTGGCTCCACTCGGGGAGGGGCGCGTGATGACCAGGTCCGAGGGACCTGGCTGGGTGGCGTGTGCTCGGGCAAGGCCCGGGAGTAGCCCCTGTGTCCAGCCCCCTCGCGCGGCGCCCCCGAGGGGAGGCGTTGCGATGGTGCCAGACACTAAGCTCTGGGCTCCCTGAGGCTGGTACGGCCATAGGCCGCCCTCAGTTGTTTATCACTAGCGCGGAGCATAGCGCTTCCGTATGTGTACGGGCATAGCCGCTCCTCGGCAGTGTCGTCAGCCAGCACGGAGCATGGTGCTTCCACTGGTACGTGGGAGGGGGCTCCCCTCCGGGAGGAGCCCCTGGGGCGTGTACAGCCCCGCCCTGACACGTGGCCGGCACGGTAGGGCTAGGAGAGGTGTATCTGGGCACTCGTGAGCCAGCGCGGGACTCACGAGGCCCTACCTCGAGGCGGGTTGCGCCTGGCTCTGGGCCTTTATCAATGGTGTGTTCCTGCAGGGTGGTTAGAATGCAAATGCTCTACCTCCTCAGGTCCCGGCCCTTGAGCTAGCTCAGCCGCCGCTGGTATGATAGGTCGCGATGCCGTGGGTCAAGGCCAGGGGGTGAGGGCTGGAGAGCCAGTAGGAGCCCATGAGTCGCGATGCTCAGGTACCCCCTTTTAACGTGCAAGTGCTTTGCATGAAAGCGGAGAAGTCCGTGATAAGCAGCAGGTGACAATTAAGCGCGAAAGAGAAAATTCATTTTAAGTAGACGCGAGAAAAGCAAACGCTGCTGGGCCAGGCCCGAGCAGCTCAGGGATGATGCAGCCCGAGGGGCGCCCCCAACAAGGTAAGTAAAGAGCATAAGCAAAATAGATACATGCCGCAGGGACGGACCCACGCAACCTGGGAATGATGCGGCCATGTGGGCACTCCCAGCTAAAAACAGAACTTAGAAAGATGTCACCTGGTGCCGTTGAAGATGAAGTGATGTTGAAGAAGCGGGCGATGCGCAATGAAGACGTCGACCCTCACGAGCCCCCAGGCCCAGGAGTCTCGGGAGGCTCCGGGGGCACAGGTGGGTTTCCGGGGGCCATCTCCATCTCCGCCAGGACCGCACAATGCCTGACCTCCTGAGCCTCCAGAATGCTCCTCAGCAGGCGCATGATGAGCGGCGACCGCGTTCGGCAGGCCGAAAGGCATGCGAACGTAGCTGTGAGGTGGACCCTCGCAACGCCCCACGCGCGAAGGCCAGAGGTGCTCCTGAGACGTGGCTCGGTTGAGCCCTGGCACGTCGATGCAGACACGCAGCCCACCATCCTCGCCTGGATGTGGGGCCACGACGGGCAAGCGGCGGCTGCCAGGCATGACTTTCGACTCCTGTAGCTCCTGGGTGTTTCTTGCGATGAACTCCTGAGGGTTTGGTCTTCCTTGCCTTGTACCTTCCTGAGGGAAATGTTCTTGGAAGTACCCCTCCAAGTGGTGCCCGAACGCCTCCCTCACGACCTTGGCAAAGTCAGTGGCTCTCCAAGAAAGATCCCCTGAGCCCTGCCTAAGGAGGGCGCCGGGCGCGCCTTCCTATGCGATAGAGGGTGGCGCTCCCTGATTGGGTGCACATCCTGAAGCAACACCTCCGGAGGCGCCTACCTCCTTATGGCTTGGGCCAGGCGAAACCTTCTTCTTCTTAAGGGTCACCTCGGGAAGCCTTTGGTTTCTGTGGTCTGGGTCTTCAATTGCTGCGGCTTGGAACGTGCGCTCAAGTGAACACACTGCGTCCCTTTCTTCACAGGGTACGGTGATGACTCCACCGCTTCCTGGCATCTTGAGGACATTGTATCCATGGTGAGTCACTGTCATGAACTTGGCCAGGGCTGGGTACCTGAGGATGGCGTTGTATGGCAGACGGATGTGGGCGACGTCAAAGTCGATGAGCTCGGTGCGGTAGTTGTTGCGCTGCCCGAAGGTGACTGGAAGGCGAACCTGCCCTATTGGAATAGTTGAACCGTCAGTGACTCCTCAGAAGGGCTTGGTCGGCTGAAGCTGATCGTACGACACTTGGAGATTGTCGAACGTCTCGACGGACAGGATGTAGAGTCCTGCTCCGCCGTCAATGAAGGTCCTGGTGACCTGCACGTTGCTGATGACTGGGGAGCAAAGCATCGGGAGGACTCCGGCCGTTGCCGCGCACTTGAGATGATCCACTGAGCTGAACGTGATAGCGCACGCAGACCACTTAAGAGGGCGCATGGCCTCAAGCTTGGGGAGGACTGCATTCACCTCGTGAGCAAACTTCTTGAAGATGCGCTATGAGGCTGGGGCCTGCGCTCCACCCAAGATGCAAGCGATTGCATGCGGCTCCTGGAAGCCCCCAGCCCCCTCGTCTTGATGTTGGTCTTCGTTCCTCCTTGGCGGTGGCGGCAGAGGAGGAAGGCTTGCGTTGCCGCGCGGGCGATCCTCACGAGACTGATCTCTCCAGCCTCCCTCGCGAGGCTGGTCCTGCCAGCGATCCTCGCGAGGTCGGTCACGCCACCCTTGGCGAGGGCCACGGTCTTCCCATCGTCCGCCACCTCTTCCTCCTCCTCGGCCATAGCCCCTGTCATTGCGCTCGGGGCGTCGGCCGACACGTCCATCTCTCACGGCCCTGAGCTCTTGACATTCGTTGGTGTTGTGGGTGTGGAGGTCGTGGTACACGCAGTATCGGCTGCCCTTGGATGACTCAGGCTGATCCCTGCCTCGCTTGGTGTCTAGTTCCGCTTCTAGCACGGCAGCCCCCTTGCGCTTCATGTCCTTGGCCTTGGGCTTCTTCTCTTCTGGGTCGGCAGCGGGGAGTTCGAGGAGGGAAAGGCGCCCTTCCTCAGCCCTGGCGCACTTGGTCGCCAAGTTGAGCAGCTCCAGGGATGTGCATAGGTCTTCATGGATTGCTAGCTCCTCCTTCATGTTGATGTCGCGTACGCCATCGGAGAAGTCCGAGATGATGGCTTCTTCAGTCACCTTAGGGATCTTGAGGAGAGCGTTGTTGAAGCGCTGGATGTATTTCTGCAGGGTTTCCCCTTGCTGCTGCTTGATGCGGCGCAGATCGCTCATGGCCAGGGGCCGGTCGCGAGTGCCCTGGAAGTTGGTGATGAAGCGAGTGCGCATCTCGTCCCAGGAGGATATCGTGCCAGGAGCCAGTTTCAGGAGCCAGGTGCGGGCCCCGTCCTTGAGCGCCATGGGAAACCAGTTCGCCATGACCCTTTCATCTCCGTTGGCGGCTTCGATGCATAGCTCGTAGAGCTGTAGGAACTCCACGGGGTCCGCCGTGCCATCGTAGCGAGGGGGCAGGTCAGGCTTGAACTTGCCTGGCCATGCGACGCCGCGGAGCTCGGGGGTGAGGGCACGGCAGCCTGCCGTGGCCACCGACGCCTTTTGCTGGTGTTGGGCTTGTTCCTGGGGATTACCGCGCGCCGCCGCTTGGAGCAGCGCGGGGTCTTGGCGTGGAGGTGCAGGGACGCGATCTTGGGGTGCCAGCGCTGGGAGCACGCGAGCACCTTCTTGGGGACGAGGGATCTCTTGGAAGCTCCTTTCTTGCTGTGCAGGCGCCGGACACAGAGGGTCTCGCCCTGGGGCTGCGCGCCTTGGAGCCAGGGCGCCTCCTTGGGGAGGAGGTGGTGGAGGCACCTCCTGATCCTCGCCTCCTACACGGAATGGAGGGTGAGGCGGCGAGAGGGACGACAAGGGGGAGCCCCTCGCGGCGCTGACGAGCTTGGTGATGCGGGCGAGCCAGTCCTCATAGAGGTCGTCGACGAGGCGGTTGTGCAAGAGCTCTCTCGCCAGGAGCAGCACGGCGTGCGCGTCCGTGGGGGTGTGACGGGCGTGGGATGATGAAGCGGCTGGAGTCAGCAATGGTGTGGCGATGCGGCCCTCCCGCCATACCAAAGGATGCTGGGACGAGGCCTGCTGCTCGTTCCCCGCCGGGCTGGTGGCGGCGTTGGCGGCAGGCGACGGGGAACGACGAGGGCGTCCACCGACGGGCGCCGTCTGGGCGACGCGGGTGGCGAGAGCAGCTCGGCGCTCGGCGCGAGCCCGACGAGCGTCAGCGATGGACACGACGGAAGATCACACGCGAACAACGGAAGAAAGATTCCGGCGCACCCCTACCTGGCGTGCCAAATGTCGGATTTTGGGTTCCGGCAGACCCTTGAGGTTTGAACACTGGGGTGCGCGCGGAGATCTCTCCCCTACCGATCTATGTCCAATCTCCTCGCGCGATCTAAGCTGGAAACAATGAACAACACAAGGGACATGAGGTGTTCTTGAGCTGATGATGAACAGTACAAGGGAAGAACAGCCTCGCGAGAGGTGTTCTTGAGCTGGTGCGATGAACTGCTTTGGTGAGTTCAGTCGCCTCTCTCGCTCTCTCTCTCTCTCCCTGCTAGGGCTCTACCAGATTTCTAGATGTCTAGGTGTGTCGATCTCTCCTCTCTTCTATCCGATCTCTAGATCGATCCTCTACTCTCTGGTGGCTAGCTCTATTTATAGAGGCCCTGGGCCTCTCCCCAAATAACGAGCGGGAAGGGTGCCAACAATTGGCCATTTTGAAGGGGAACATCTAGTACAAGTTATCCTGACCAAAGGTGGTCTTCGGCTGCCAAAAGCACTGGTGATGACGCCGTCTTGGGCACCACGGTGACCTCCGTCCTACCGCTCTGCTAGTCTTGGTCTCGTTTCACCGGAATAACCTTTGCCCGATGCCTTGGCCTGTGCTTGCCCCCTTTGTACCAAAGGGGAAACAAGGACACTGCCCAGGCCGGCGCCCGCCTGGTCTCGATCATCATGGCTTGCGTCACGGGCTCCTCGCGAGGTACCCCTGCCTTGATCTCTCCGCCTCCTCGCGAGCCTGCCTGATGAGGCTGCCTCTGAGGGAGCTTTCTGTCGTCTGCCCCGTGAGGCTTGGCCCCTCGCGAGGGTCTTGAGCTTGAGCTGATGAAGATGGGCCGCGCTGGGCCCCCACTTGAGCCACGCCGCAGGCCGCAGGCAGGCAAGTCTGGGGACCCCCATTCCTAGAACGTCGACAGCGCGAGTTGCGAAACTATTCCGCATTGTTTCAAATGAAGACCAACCTTGTAACTCAAATATTCTCCTCCATGATGAGATCTTAGAAACTTTATTTTCTTGTTACGATGATTTTCCCCTTCACTCTGAAATTATTTAAACTTTTCAAATGTTCCAGATTTATGTTTCATCAAGAAGATATACCCATATCTTACTCAAATCATCTGTGAAGGTCAGAAAATAACGATACGTGCCGCAAGCCTCAACACTCATCGGAATGCATACATCAGTATGTATTATTTCCAACAAGTTTGTTGCTCGCTCCATTGTTCCGGAGAATGGAGTCTTAGTCATCTTGCCCATGAGGCATGGTTCGCAAGCATCAACTGATTCATAATCAAGTCATTCCAAAAGCCCATCAGCATGGATTTTCTTCATGCGCTTTACACCAATATGACCTAAATGGCAGTGCCACAAATAGGTTGCACTATCATTATTAACTTTGCATCTTTTGGCATCAATATTATGAATATGTGTATCACTATGATCGAGATTCAATAAACCGTTCACCTTGGGTGTATGACCATTGAAGGTTTTATTCATGTAAATAGAACAACAATTATTCTCTGACTTTAAATGAATAACCGTATTGCAATAAACATGATCAAATCATATTCATGCTTAATGCAAACACCAAATAACATTTATTTAGGTTGAACACTAATCCCAAAAGTATATGGAGTGTGCGATGATGATCATATCAATCTTGGAACCACTTCCAACACACATCGTCACTTCACTCTTAACTAGTCTCTGTTCATTCCGCAACTCCTGTTTCGAGTTACTACTCTTAGCAACTGAACCAGTATCAAATACCGAGGGGTTTTCTATAAACACTAGTAAAGTACACATCAATAACATGTATATCAAATATACCGTTGTTCACTTTGCCATCCTTCTTATCCGCCAAGTATCTTGGGCAGTTCCACTTCCAGTGACCATTTCCTTTGTAGTAGAAGCACTCAGTCCCAGGCTTGGGTCTAGCTTTGGGCTTCTTCACGGGAGTGACAACTTTCTTGTCATTCTTATTGAATTTCCCTTTCTACCCCTTTGCCCTTTTCTTGAAACTAGTGGTCTTGTCAACCATCAACACTTGATGCTTTTCTTGATTTTTACCTTCATCGATTTCAGCATCACGAAGAGCTTGGTAATCGTTTCTATTATCCCTTGCATATTATAGTTCATCACGAAGTTCTAGTAACTTGGTGATAGTGACTAGAGAACTCTGTCAATCTATCTTATCTAGAAGATTAACTCCCACTTGATTCAAGTGATTGTAGTACTCTGACATTCTGAGAACATGCTCACTAGCTGAGCTATTCTCCTCCATCTTGTAGGTAAAGTGCTTGTCAAAGGTCTCATACCTTTCGACATGGCTATGAGTCTGAAATACTAATTTCAACTCTTGGAACATCTCATATGCTCCGTGGCATTCAAAACTTCTTTGAAGCCCCGATTCTAAGCCATAAAGCATGGTGCACTAAACTATCAAGTAGTCATCATATCGAGCTTGCCAAACGTTCATAACGTATGCATCAGCTCCTGCAATCGGTCTGTCACCTACCGGTGCATCAAGGACATAATTGTTCTGTGCAGCAATGAGTATAATCCTCAGATCATGGATCCAATCCGCATCATTGCTACTAACATCTTTCAACTTAGTTTTTCTCTAGGAACATACCAAAATAAAACAGGGAGCTACATCGCGAGCAATTGATCTACAACATAGGTATGCAAATACTATCAGGACTAACTTCATGATAAATTAAAGTTCAATTAATCATATTACTGAAGAACTCCCACTTAGATAGAAATCCCTCTAGTCATCTAAATGATCACGTGATCCAAATCAACTAAACCATGTCCGATCATCACGTGAGATGGAGTAGTTTTCAATGGTGAACATAATTATGTTGATCATATCTACTATATGATTCACGCTCGACCTTTCGGTCTTCAGTGTTCCGAGGCCATATCTGCATATGCTAGGCTCGTCAAGTTTAACCCGAGTATTTCTGTGTGTGCAAAACTGTCTTGCACCCGTTGTATATGAACGTAGAGCTTATCACACCCAATCATCACGTGATGTCTCGGCACGACGAACTTTGGCAACGGTGCATACTCAGGGAGAACACTTGTACCTTGAAATTTAGTGAGAAATCATCTTATAATGCTACCGTCGAACTAAGAAAAATAAGATGCATAAAGGATAAACATCACATGCAATCAAAATATGCGACATGATATGGCCACGATCATCTTCCGCTTTTGATCTCTATCTACAAAGTACCATCATGATCTCTATCGTCACCGGCATGACACCATGATCTCCATCATCTTGATCTCTATCAACGTGTCATCACATGGTCGTCTCGCCAACTGTTGCTCTTGCAACTATTGCTATCACATAGCGATAAAGTAAAGCAATTATATGGCGCTTGCATCTTATGCAATAAAGAGACAACCGTAAGGCTCCTGCCAGTTGCCGATAACTTTAACAAAACATGATCATCTCATACAGTAAAATTTAGCATCATGTCTTGACCATATCACATCACATAATGCCCTACAAAAACAAGTTAGCCGTCCTCTACTTTGTTGTTGCAAGTTTTACGTGGCTGCTACGGGCTGAGCAAGAACCGTTCTTACCTACGCATCAAAAACGACAACGCAGTATAGTGATTGCTTTCTGATCTTCAGAAAGAACCCTGTTCATTGAATTCGATTCAACTAAAGCTGGAGAAATAGACACCCACTAGCCACTTGTGTGTGAAGCACATCGGTAGAACGAGTCTCGCGTAAGCGTACGCGTAATGTTGGTCTGGGCCTATAAGTGTCACAAACATCCCTAGAGTTCGTACTAAAATAACACCTTAAGATACATATCAACCAAAATCCTAATGTCACCTAGATACTCCAATGTCACCACAAGTATGCGCGTGTTTAATTATACAATATGCATCACATAATCTCAGATTCATCTATTCAAACCAACACAAAGAACTTCCAAGAGTGCCCCAAAGTTTCTACCAAAGAGTCAAGATGAAAACGTGTGCCAACCCCTATGCATAAGTTCACAAGGTCACAGAACCCGCAAGTTGATCACCAAAACATACATCAAGTAGATCATGTGAATATCCCATTGTCACCACAGATAAACACATGCAAGACATACATCAAGTGTTCTCAAATCCTTAAAGACTCAATCCTATAAGATAACTTCAAAGGGAAAACTCAATCCATTACAAGAAGCTAGAGGGGGAGAAACATCATAAGATCCAACTATAATAGCAAAGCTCACGGTACATCAAGATCATGCCAAATCAAGAACACGAGAGAGCGAGAGAGAGATCAAACACATAGCTACAGGTACATACCCTCAGCCTCGAGGGTGAACTACTCCCTCCTCATCATGGAGACCGCCGGGTTGATGAAGATGGCCACCGGTGATGATTCCCCCCTCCGGCAGGGTGCCGGAATAGGGCCCCGATTGGTTTTTGGTGGCTACAGAGGCTAGCGACGGTGGAACTCCCGATATAGGTTTAATTCTGGGGGTTTCTATATTTATAGGAATTTTTGGCATCGAGAACAAGTCAAGGGGGGTCCACGAGTCAACCACAAGGTAGGAGGGCACGCTGGGGGGGGGGGTGGGTGGTAGGGTGCAGCCTTCACCCTTATGGAGACTTCGTGGCTCTTCTGACCCAACTCTTTTGCTTCAGGGGCTTCTTGTGGTCCATAAAAAATCACCGCAAATTTTCAACTCATTTGGACTCCGTTTGATATTCCTTTTCTGTGAAACTCAAAAACAAGGAAAAAACAGAAACTGACACTGGGCTCTAGGTTAATAGGTTAGTCCCAAAAAATCATATAAATGCATATAAAACATCCAAGATTGATAATATAATAGCATGGAACAATAAAAAATTATAGATACATTGGGGACGTATCAAGCATCCCCAAGCTTAATTCCTGCTCGTCCTCGAGTAGGTAAATGATAAAAATAGAATTTTTGATGTGGAATGCTACCTAACATATTCATCCATTTAATTTTTTCTTTATTGTGGCATGAACGTTCAGATCCATAGGATTCAAAACAAAAGTTCAATATTGACATAAAAACAATAATACTTCAAGAATACTAACAAGGCAACTATGTCTTCTCAAAATAACATGGCCGAAGAAAGCATATCCCTACAAAATCATATAGTCTGGCTATGCTCCATCTTCATCACACAAAATATTCAAATCATGCACAACCCCGATGACAAGCCAATCAATTGTTTCATACTTTTGTGGTTCTCAAACCTTTTCAAATTTTCACGCAATACATGAGCGTGAGCCATGGACATAGCACTATAGGTGGAATAGAATATGGTGGTTGTGGAGAAGACAAAAAGAAGGAGATAGTCTCACATCAACTAGGCGTATCAATGGGCTATGGAGATGCCCATCAATAGATATCAATGTGAGTGAGTAGGGATTGCCATGCAACGTATGCACTAGAGCTACAAGTTTATGATAGCTCAAAAGAAAACTAGGTGGGTGTGCATCCAACTTGCTTGCTGATGAAGACCTAGGGCAATTTGGGGAAGCCCATTGTTGGAATATACAAGCCAAGTTCTATAATGAAAAGTTCCCACTAGTATATGAAAGTGACAAAATAGGAGACTCTCTATCATGAAGATCATGGTGCTACTTTGAAGCACAAGTGAGGTAAAAGGATAGTAGCATTGCCCCTTCTCTCTTTTTTTTGTTTATTTTTTTTGTTTTTTGGGCCTTCTCTCTTTTTTTGCCTTTTTTTGTCTGGAGTCTCATCCCGACTTGTGGGGGAATCATAATCTCCATCATCCTTTCCTCACATGGGACAATGCTCTAATAATGAAGATCATCAGACTTTTATTTACTTACAACTCAAGAATTACAACTCGATACTTAGAACAAAATTATTACTATATGAATGCCGCCGGCGGTGTACCGGGATGTGCAATGAATCAAGAGTGACATGTATAAAAGAATTATGGATGGTGGCTTTGCCACAAATACGATGTCAACTACATGATCATGCTAAGCAATATGACGATGATGGAGTGTGTCATAATAAACGAAATGGTGGAAAGTTGCATGGAAATATATCTCGGAATGGCTATGGAAATGCCATAATAGGTAGGTATGGTGGCTGTTTTGAGGAAGGTATATGGTGGGTTTATGGTATCGGCGAAACTTGCGTGGCACTAGTGTGACGCCCGGATAATCAAGCTACAGTAAACCTCTGCTAATGATGCCACGTCACCCCGATTACTGTTGCTAATCACGCGTTAGGTCGAAACCAGTTCGAATTCATATTCAAAATCAAGCAAACGATAAAAGTTTTCAAATATTAAAACTAAAATGTTCGGAGTGAGCCAAATAATGCATAGGTAATTATGGTGGAGAAACCACACTTTAATAAAATGTTTAAATGTTCAAATGGAAATAAAACGATAGCCAAAACTATTATCTAAATATTTTTAAATAATAAATAATTATGAAACTATTTCATTTAGGTGCCAAAGTTATGTGGCAGTAGTAAATATTGTAATACTAATTTGGGAACCATTTGTGTATTTTATAAAACTATAACCATTAAGACATAAGAGAAAACAAAAAAAACAAAAGTAAAACAACAGACCCCCCCCCCACTGGGCCAAGTGGCCCAGCTGACCTCAGCCGCCCGAACGGGCCGGCTCACCCCACGGCCCAGCCGCCCCCCACACTCCCTTAACCCCCACCCGATCGAAACCCTAAACGACTGGCCACTCCCCACGCACCCCCCACTTTCCTCGATCCCCTTCTGGATCGAGATCGAGCACTCGCGCCCGGCCCGCCATCGTCGCGCCGACGCCACCCAGAGCGCCCCCGCCTCGCCGCCTCGCCGTCCTCCTCGTCGCTCGATGCCCTGACGCCCCGTCCTCAACCTCCTCCCCGTTCCGGATCTGGGCGCCCACGCCGCCCCGACGCTACCGCCGGAGCCACCGCACCGCCACCTCGCCGGACGCCATCGCCTATGTCCACCCCGCCGCCGGAGCCCCACCGCCGGCCTGCGTCCCCTCCGCCGCATCGTCTCCGTCCTCCTCCTCGCCCCATGTTTCCCTGGAGCCTACGCGCCCCCCTGTGAGCATCTCTCCTCCTCCTTCCCCTGGTTTCCCGCTCGCCGACCGCGGCCATAGCCGTCGTGCGCACGCGCCCTCGCACTCCCGCCGCGCGCCTCGCCTCACCTCCCCTCCAAGTGAGCCACTCCGGCAGCCCCAGCTCCGGCCACCCCCCTGCTGCTTTCCCTCAAGCTCGCGCATGCCCGGGGCGCGCCTCACCCCTGCGGCTGCGGCAGCCCTCGCCTGCACCCCGCGTCGCTCTCTGCCCCCCCTGCGCCAGCGCCGGCCAGCGCCCCCGCTACCTCCTCGAACGGTGACGCCATCGTCCACCTACCGGCAACCCGGCGGCCCCCGTTCGCCCCTCCAGATGCGCGCGAGCGTGGGCAGCTCGCCGGTGCCCTCCACAGCCGTCGGGCGCCGCAACGCACGACCCAACCGTAGCGCTCGCAAACCCACTAGGCCCTCTGGGCCACGGCCAAACGGGGCCCACGCCCCCAGAACAAAAAAAAGGATTAAAAATAATAATTAATAATTAAATTAATTAATTAATTAAGGAATTAATTAAGTTAATTAATTATAATTAGATTAACCTAATCACTAATTAACCTAATTAACTGTTAGTTAATTAAACAGAGTTTGACGAACGGGACCCACACGTCAGTTGACCAGTCAACGCCTCTGCTGACTGCTGATGTCATGCTGACGTCAGCGTGCACTGTTCTGGATAATGGTGGATTAAAATAATTAAATAAATGCTAAAAATGATTTTAATCTTTTAAAATTAATATAAAATAAACCGTAGCTCAGGTGGAAAAACTTTGTACATGAAAGTTGCTCAGAACGACGAGGCGAACCCGGATACGCAGCCCGTTCGTCCGTCACGCATCCCTAGCATAACAAACTCGCAACTTTCCCCCTCCGGCTACTCTGCCCGAAAACGCAAAACACGTTGATACTTTCCCGGATGTTTCCCCCCTTCACCGGTATCACCTCATACCGCGTTAGGGCACCCCTAACACCGTTACTTGTCTTGTCATGCATCGTTATGCATCTGTTTGCATTGTATTCATTGTTTCTTCCCCCCTCTTCTTCCGCTAGATACCGAGACCGACGCCGCTGCTACCCAGTACGACTACGGTGTTGACGACCCCCTCTCTCTTGCCAGAGCAACCAGGCAAGCCCCCCCTTTTTGATCACCAGATATCGCTTACTCTTCTCTATACTGCTTGCATTAGAGTAGTGTAGCATGTTACTGCTTTCCGTTATTCCTATCCTGATGCATAGCCTGTCCTTGCTACTACTGTTGTTACCATTACCTGCTATCCTACTGCTTAGTATAGGATGGTAGTGTTCCATCAGTGGCCCTACACTCTTGTCCGTCTGCCATGCTATACTACTGGGCCGTGATCACTTCGGGAGGTGATCATGGGCATATACTTTATACTTTACACTGTTACATTACCTTTGATACTGTTCGGAGATGGGGGCTGAAGGGGCAGGTGGCTCCATCCCAGTAGAGGTGGGCTTGGGTTCCCGACGGCCCCCGACTGTTACTTTGTGGCCGAGCGACAGGGCAGGTTCAGACCACCTAGGAGAGAGGTGGGCCTGGCCCTGGTCGGCGTTCGCGGATACTTAACACGCTTAACGAGATCTGGGTATTTGATCTGAGTCTGGCCATTTGGTCTATACGCACTAACCATCTACGCGGGAGTAGTTATGGGTATCCTGGCGTCGTGGTATCAGTCGAAGCCTTCGTGACGTCAGTGACTGAGTGGCGCGCGCCGGATTGGACTGGAAAGCCACTAGGCTAGGTCTGCTTCCGGCCGCGTACGCAACGTGCAGGTGTGCAAAGGGCGATGGGCCCATACCCCTGCGCCATAGGATTTAGACCGGCGTGCTGACCTCTCTGTTGTGCCTAGGAAGGGCTGCGACGTGTTGATCTTCCGAGGCCGGGCATGACCCAGGGAAGTGTGTCCGGCCAAATGGGATCGAGCGTGTTGGGGTATGTGGTGCACCCCTGCAGGGAAGTTTATCTATTCGAATAGCCGTGTCCCTCGGTAAAAGGACGACCCGAAGTTGTACCTTGACCTTATGACAACTAGAACCGGATACTTAATAAAACACACCCTTCCAAGTGCCAGATATAACCCGGTGATCGCTCTCTAACAGGGCGACGAGGAGAGGATCATCGGTTAGGGTTATGCTATGCGATGCTACTTGGAGGACTTCAGTCTACTCTCTTCTACATGCTGCAAGACGGAGGCTGCCAGAAGCGTAGTCTTCGACAGGATTAGTTATCCCCCTCTTATTCTGGCATTCTGCAGTTCAGTCCACATATGATACCCTTATTCCATTTGATACCCATGCATATGTAGTGTAGCTCCTTGCTTGCGAGTACTTTGGATGAGTACTCACGGTTGCTTTCTCCCTCTTTTCCCCCTACCCCTTCTACCTGGTTGTCGCAACCAGATGTTGGAGCCCAGGATCCAGACGCCACCGTCGACGACGACTCCTACTACATCGGAGGTGCCTACTACTACGTGCTGCCCGCTGACGACGACCAGGAGTAGTTAGGAGGATCCCAGGCAGGAGGCCTGCACCTCTTTCGATCTGTATCCCAGTTTGTGCTAGCCTTCTTAAGGCAAACTTGTTTAACTTATGTCTGTACTCAGATATTGTTGCTTCCGCTGACTCGTCTATGATCGAGCTCTTGTATTCGAGCCTTCGAGGCCCCTGGCTTGTAATATGATGCTTGTATGACTTATTTTATTTGTAGAGTTGTGTTGTGATATCTTCCCATGAGTCCCTGATCTTGACCGTACACGTTTGCGTGTATGATTAGTGTACGGTCAAATCGGGGGCGTCACAAGTTGGTATCAGAGCCGACTGCCTGTAGGAATCCCCCTTCCACACTCCTTGGCCGAAGTCGAGTCTAGTCATTACAAAACTTGTACTAACATGGCCGTGTGTCTTACGGGCCCACGTCGCCATTGGGTCGTATTAGGATCCTTTACTCCTTGTCTGTACTCTGGGACTCTTATCTCTTTTCTATTCGGGTTAAATGAATTTTGCTAAATCTAGCATTACGATCTTGTTATCACTTTCACCCGGAGAGCCCCTTATTACTGATGATCGTCTGCTGCACGTGAAGACCCTGAAGATACTCTCCGCTGTTAACCCGAGGACTTGTGTTCATCGCGTTGCAATTCCCCTTCCACCGTCAACCCTTATGGATAACTACTTTCAGTTGTTATTCTTACAATCATCCCTAGTTGGTCTTGTTATTACAAGATACCCCGAAATACTCGTCGTTGTTTCGATAATCCTTTGAGCTTACTGCCTTGCTGTTCTTTGTCACCTGAATACCCCTACGGATAATTCTCGCACTTATCGAGTATCCGCTCATCCCCCAGTTGTTCATGTGTTTCACAATGGTCATTGAAATACTATTCGATCCTCCAAAAATCCTTAGTAGCATATTGCTCTGCAATACTTGTCTGCTTGCATGATGGATGCTTTCCATATGTCTAGCAATATTTGTTAGTATCCTTAGGCGACGTCATTTTGATCCTACTGATTCAACATGAGTGCGAATGCACGCAATCATCAGTTGATCCTTTTAAATTATCTTTCCGGCTCAGACATCATTTTAAACATGAGCTGGTTCTCGACCAATCAGATTGCCATCGATTGTACCCCTAAGCATACGCAACTTATCCAATCTTAATCAGAGTGTTTGCTTCTGATCCCTTGATTGGAAATCATAAATCTTTTGCATTTGAGCTTTGAATTAGTCAGTTGTTTCTATAGTCTGATCTCCTTGCATTGTCTCTTCCTCTGGTTGAGTACCGATGCTCACATCAGATCCCTTGTGGACCATCGGTTCCTTTGCTGGATTTTAGCCGACAATGTCCTTCATATTGAATAACCTTGAGAGCCTTTCCATGGGTATATAATGCCTTTGGTAAATTGTATCATCTTCTTTTGAACAATGCTCTACTTTCAAGCTTGTGTTATTTACTCTTGAAGTTTGTGGTATATGTTCCTAAGAGGCCCTGATGGGTTGGACATATGCTTTTTTCTAATCTGTGTGAACCCGGAAACTACTACGGGTCATACTCTATTGGTGTTATGTCAGATAAAATTTCAACACCACAACTTTGTTGGAGGCAAGAAGTGAATGAAAGGTTATGCATTAAAGATGTGTGAGTCGACCTTGAACTTTGTGTTCATGCCCATGGACACGATGTAGATCCTATCATGGAAACTTCTTGTAATAATAACTATTTCCTTGATATAATATCATCTGATATCGGTGAATTGACCCTTTGCAGTCGTGGTCCCGACCATGTTCTCCTTTAAATACCATTTCTTAGGCAAGTGAAAACACTTGTCTTCTGCAGATCAATACATCTCCACAACCCCTATGCCGATCTTCCCTCGAGTAATACCCTCTAGTATCTCGAGAATATCAAAAGGACTGTGTTGCTTCCAATGAGTCTTCATCTAGTATTGCTTCTCACTGATTTCAAATTTCCCTCGGGTTCTGAGTTAATAGTCACTCGAGAACACCGATATGTGAATCGATTTCGCAACCCGATTCAATAACTCTAAGTAATTTTCGTTGATTAAGAGTTTAAAAATCCTTCAAGTCATTCCTAGCCTGATCAACTATATCAATATCGTGCAACTTTTCAACTGTGTGCTACCTGGTCCTTATTCCCAGAGCACAACTTTCGACGATGAGCTAATCTTACGTCGATCTTCCTCGTCTTATCATTTCTCCTTGAACAACAAACTTGATTTCGAGTTTGTGTCGTACCCATGGTTCCAATAACATTTTGCTTCATCATCCCTTTGACTCGATGTCGTCGCTGATTGATTACATCTTCATGAAACCTCTCGACAAAAATTGTCGTGATCATCATCAACAAATTTTGGCTCCTTCTAGGATATCAATTGAGTTCATGATGAGCAATACCATCCTTGCCCCCGATGATTTGTGTTATCTTTGACCACTTTATTACCTTCTGTTCAACACAAACTTGTTCGTGTTTGGTGTTATACCTTGAGATCCCTGCTATCCAGCATTTGTTCTTCTTTACCTTGGAGTATTACCATCTTTTAATATCAAGGATGTTGTGAGGACTTCTCCACCTGCTAAGGAATTCTTGGTATTGTGATGCTTCTCACCATCACCATTCTTTCTTGGTCCTCGTGTTGATTCCAACCGGGGTACCAACAAGTGAGCAGTGCTGTTTGGATTCTGCCCTTCTAGCAACCCTCTTGCTTTGAAGTTAATGGTCGGCCGTTCATTCTTAGACTATTGATTATTGAATCACCATATCTGACGTCGGTCGTGCAACCCAGCCCATATTCATTTGCACCTTTCAACCAATGTTTAATTGTGTATGTTTTCCTCAAGCATACATCATTATACCATTTGATCTGACTAATGTTATCTCCTTGTTCACATAATTGTGGAAATCCATCTTTTGGGAAATCTCGATGATTTGTTGCTGAGCCTATCAGCCACCTCCTCATCCTCTCCTTGATTTACTGATGAGCTCTTGTTTCGGAACTAGCTTCCATAGTTCTTTTCCCGAGAATCTTACAATGTCATCTCGTCAAATTGTGCCGCACCTTTTCTTCTCAGGCATCCTAAGTCTGAGGTATCGTGACACCAATCAGATCTGAATCTCGGTCAGATATGATGGTTGGAACTTATTTCCAAGAGTTATAATGTTGGTCTTTATATATGACCCGGTAAGGTTATGTCATGCCTAGCACACCTGGCCGGAGGACCTATTGTTGTAGTATCCTTTTTAGCAATGTTATCCATTCATCCATGAGGAAACTGTAAGACTTATTCTACTAGTTATTCCTAATGGATCCTTTTTGTTTCCAAAGTCTGATTTTCACCTGTTGACCATGTCAACGCTATCTCGAAGCATGTTTGTGGTACTCCGATTTCCAACAAGGACATTTGAAGCCAATGCTAAATGTTTCCTGCTAAATTATCCAAACACTGCTATATGGGAAATGTCATGAAATTCCTCTCCCCTTACCTAAAGAGTTTTCTACATTATATCCTGACATGGATATCATGCTCTGCTTGTCCTTGGGGAGGATATACCCCTGAAATATGTGTTTAATCACATTTTCCTTTCCATTCTTCTGTTTAATCTAAGAATCACATTTTTTCCTTTCCATTGTTTTGTTTAACCTTTCTTGTGATCTATATGATCCAAGTAGAAATATTCTCCTGTTTATGTAAACACCGTGGTGTACAATTCTGTTAGCATGACCCTGCTACTATTGTTGATGACATTTCGGTAGCCACCGATGGACGAGAACTTTGCCTAATGGCTCACCTCGTTCAACGAGCAGGAAAATGGTTCTCTTCGTCCCTCGCCCTTGGTACCGACATTGTTGCCAACATAAATGATAGGCTATCCTCTGACATGTCTTGCTATCACGACCGTGCAAGATATCAACGCTTTTCCTACTTTTAACCACATGGTGGGCCCATAACCCACAGTTCCACATGATCGAAACCTGACTCCTGTACACCTATGTGGCCAAAGTTATTCCTCACGCGTGGCTTCGTAAGTACTTCACGAGCCACCTTTCGAAAGATAATCAATTCTGGTATCAGACACAATACTTATTCCCATTGCTCTGAACCCCTTTCACACTATGTTTCAGGCAATGAACGATTGCCTATCCGCTCAAAACTTCTTATTGCACTGTCCTACTTAGCTCTCGATGTGTATCATTTGTTCAACTCGAGAGATACTCATATGTTCGTTCTTGGGATACCCCAGATGATTTTCCCTTATAACATCCTATCGTTGTAGGGCTGCCCCTTACCTATTCGTAAGTACGATGGAGTTCCTCGAAGAAAGGACGACAACTTCATCATGATGCATTGGAATAAAGAACTGAAGACATCAACGAAGGGAATTAACTTCTTCGAGAAGATCCATTAGCATATCGTAACTAGAACTTTCCCCTTACTCCCCTCTTAAATCTCGGGACGAGATTTCTTGTAGTGGAGGAGAATTGTGACGCCCGGATAATCAAGCTACAGTAGACCTCTGCTAATGATGCCACGTCACCCCGATTACTGTTGCTAATCTCGCGTTAGGTCGAAACCAGTTCGAATTCATATTCAAAATCAAGCAAACGATAAAAGTTTTCAAATATTAAAACTAAAATGTTCGGAGTGAGCCAAATAATGCATAGGTAATTATGGTGGAGAAACCACACTTTAATAAAATGTTTAAATGTTCAAATGGAAATAAAACGATAGCAAAAACTATTATCTAAATATTTTTAAATAATAAATAATTATGAAACTATTTCATTTAGGTGCCAAAGTTATGTGGCAGTAGTAAATATTGTAATACTAATTTGGGAACCATTTGTGTATTTTATAAAACTATAACCATTAAGACATAAGAGAAAACAAAAAAAAACAAAAGTAAAACAACAGAACCCCCCCCCCACTGGGCCAAGTGGCCCAGCTGACCTCAGCCGCCCGAACGGGCCGGCTCACCCCACGGCCCAGCCGCCCCCCACACTCCCTTAACCCCCACCCGACCGAAACCCTAACCCACTGGCCACTCCCCACGCACCCCCCACTTTCCTCGATCCCCTTCTGGATCGAGATCGAGCACTCGCGCCTGGCCCGCCATCGTCGCGCCGACGCCACCCAGAGCGCCCCCGCCTCGCCGCCTCGCCGTCCTCCTCGTCGCTCGACGCCCTGACGCCCCGTCCTCAACCTCCTCCCCATTCTGGATCTGGGCGCCCACGCCGCCCCGACGCTGCCGCCGGAGCCACCGCGCCGCCACCTCGCCGGACGCCATCGCCTATGTCCACCCCGCCGCCGGAGCCCCACCGCCGGCCTGCGTCCCCTCCGCCGCATCGTCTCCGTCCTCCTCCTCGCCCCCTGTTTCCCTGGACCCTACGCGCCCCCCCTGTGAGCATATCTCCTCCTCCTTCCCCTGGTTTCCCGCTCGCCGACCGCGGCCATAGCCGTCGTGCGCACGCGCCCTCGCACTCCCGCCGCGCGCCTCGCCTCACCTCCCCTCCCAGTGAGCCACCCCGGCAGCCCCAGCTCCGGCCACCCCCCTGCTGCTTTCCCTCAAGCTCGCGCATGCCCGGGGCGCGCCTCACCCCTGCGGCCGCGGCATCCCTCGCCTGCACCCCGCGTCGCTCTCTGCCCCCCCCTGCGCCAGCGCCGGCCACCGCCCCCCCTACCTCCTCGAACGGCGACGCCATCGTCCACCTACCGGCAACCCGGCGGCCCCCGTTCGCCCCTCCAGATGCGCGCGAGCGTGGGCAGCTCGCCGGTGCCCTCCACAGCCGTCGGGCGCCGCAACGCACGACCCAACCGCAGCGCTCGCAAACCCACTAGGCCCTCTGGGCCACTGCCAAATGGGGCCCACGCCCCCAGAACAAAAAAAGGATTAAAAATAATAATTAATAATTAAATTAATTAATTAATTAAGGAATTAATTAAGTTAATTAATTATAATTAGATTAACCTAATCAGTAATTAACCTAATTAACTGTTAGTTAATTAAACAGAGTTTGATGAACGGGACCCACACGTCAGTTGACCAGTCAACGCCTCTGTTGACTGCTGATGTCATGCTGACGTCAGCGTGCACTGTTCTGGATAATGTTGGATTAAAATAATTAAATAAATGCTAAAAATGATTTTAATCTTTTAAAATTAATATAAAATAAACCGTAGCTCAGGTGGAAAAACTTTGTACATGAAAGTTGCTCAGAACGACGAGACGAACCCGGATACGCAGCCCGTTCGTCCGTCACGCATCCCTAGCATAACAAACTCGCAACTTTCCCCCTCCGGCTACTCTGCCCGAAAACGCGAAACACGTTGATACTTTCCCGGATGTTTCCCCCCTTCACCGGTATCACCTCATACCGCGTTAGGGCACCCCTAACACCGTTACTTGTCTTGTCATGCATCGTTATGCATCTGTTTGCATTGTATTCATTGTTTCTTCCCCCCTCCTCTTCCGCTAGATACCGAGACCGACGCCGCTGCTACCCAGTACGACTACGGTGTTGACGACCCCCTCTCTCTTGCCAGAGCAACCAGGCAAGCCCCCCCTTTTTGATCACCAGATATCGCCTACTCTTCTCTGTACTGCTTGCATTAGAGTAGTGTAGCATGTTACTGCTTTCCGTTATTCCTATCCTGATGCATAGCCTGTCCTTGCTACTACTGTTGTTACCATTACTTGCTATCCTACTGCTTAGTATAGGATGCTAGTGTTCCATCAGTGGCCCTACACTCTTGTCCGTCTGCCATGCTATACTACTGGGCCGTGATCACTTCGGGAGGTGATCACGGGCATATACTTTATAATTTACACTGTTACATTACCTTTGATACTATTCGGAGATGGGGGCTGAAGGGGCAGGTGGCTCCATCCCGGTAGAGGTGGGCCTGGGTTCCCGACGGCCCCCGACTATTACTTTGTGGCTAAGCGACAGGGCAGGTTCAGACCACCTAGGAGAGAGGTGGGCCTGGCCCTGGTCGGCGTTCGCGGATACTTAACACGCTTAACGAGATCTGGGTATTTGATCTGAGTCTGGCCATTTGGTCTATACGCACTAACCATCTACGCGGGAGTAGTTATGGGTATCCCGGCGTCGTGGTATCAGCCGAAGCCTTCGTGACGTCAGCGACTGAGTGGCGCGCGCCGGATTGGACTGGAAAGCCACTAGGCTAGGTCTGCTTCCGGCCGCGTACGCAACATGCAGGTGTGCAAAGGGCGATGGGCCCAGACCCCTGCGCCATAGGATTTAGACCAGCGTGCTGACCTCTCTGTTGTGCCTAGGTAGGGCTGCGACGTGTTGATCTTCCGAGGCCGGGCATGACCCAGGGAAGTGTGTCCGGCCAAATGGGATCGAGCGTGTTGGGGTATGTGGTGCACCCCTGCAGGGAAGTTTATCTATTCGAATAGCCGTGTCCCTCGGTAAAAGGACGACCCGGAGTTGTACCTTGACCTTATGACAACTAGAACCGGATACTTAATAAAACACACCCTTCCAAGTGCCAGATATAACCCGGTAATCACTCTCTAACAGGGCGACGAGGAGAGGATCATCGGTTAGGGTTATGCTATGCGATGCTACTTGGAGGACTTCAGTCTACTCTCTTCTACATGCTGCAAGACGGAGGCTGCCAGAAGCGTAGTCTTCGACAGGATTAGTTATCCCCCTCTTATTCTGGCATTCTACAGTTCAGTCCACATATGATACCCTTATTCCATTTGATACCCATGCATATGTAGTGTAGCTCCTTGCTTGCGAGTACTTTGGATGAGTACTCACGGTTGCTTTCTCCCTCTTTTCCCCCTACCCCTTCTACCTGGTTGTCGCAACCAGATGTTGGAGCCCAGGATCCAGACGCCACCGTCGACGACGACTCCTACTACATCGGAGGTGCCTACTACTACGTGCTGCCTGCTGACGACGACCAGGAGTAGTTAGGAGGATCCCAGGCAGGAGGCCTGCGCCTCTTTCGATCTGTATCCCAGTTTGTGCTAGCCTTCTTAAGGCAAACTTGTTTAACTTATGTCTGTACTCAGATATTGTTGCTTCCGCTGACTCGTCTATGATCGAGCTCTTGTATTCGAGCCTTTGAGGCCCCTGGCTTGTAATATGATGCTTGTATGACTTATTTTATTTGTAGAGTTGTGTTGTGATATCTTCCCGTGAGTCCCTGATCTTGATCGTACACGTTTGCGTGTATGATTAGTGTACGGTCAAATCGGGGGCGTCACAACTAGAGAGGCTAGCAATAGTGGAAGGGTGAGAGTGCGTATAATACATGGACTCAACATTAGTCATAAAGAACTCACATAGTTATTGCAAAAATCTATTAGTTATCAAAACAAAGTACTACGTGCATGCTCCTAGTGGGATAGATTGGTAGGAAAAGACCATCGCTCGTCCCCGGCCGCCACTCGTAAGGAAGACAATAAAAAAATATCTCATGCTCCAACTTCGTTACATAACGGTTCACCATACATGCATGCAACGGGACTCACAAACCTCAACACAAGTATTTCTCAAATTGAAAACTACTCACTAGCATGAATCTAATATCACCACCTTTATATCTCAAAACAATCATAAGGAATCAAACTTCTCATAGTATTCAATGCATTTATCTGAAAGTTTTTATTATATCCCTCTTGGATGCCTATCATATTAGCACTAATTTTATGACCAAAGCAAATTACGATGCTGTTTAGAGACTCTCAAAACTATATAAGTGAAGCATGAGAGTTCATCAATTTCTTCAAAATAAAACTACCGTCGTTCTCTAAAAAGATATAAGTGAAGCACTAGAGCAACTGAAAATTACTCCAAAAGATATAAGTGAAGATCAATGAGTAGTTGAATAATTATGTAACTATGTGAAGAATCCTTCTCAAAAATAAATTCATATCTTAAGTACCGGCAGCAAACGAAACAAAATAAAATGACATTGCAAGGATAGCACATATTATGTGAAGAAGCAAAAACTTAGGCTCAACCAAAACTGGCCGATAGTTGTTGAAGAAGAATGGTGGGATGCCTACCGGGGCATCCCCAAGCTTAGATGCTTGAGACTTCTTGGAATATTAACTAGGGATGCCTTTGGCATCCCCAAGCTTGAGCTTTTGTGTCTCCTTAATTCCTCTCATATCGCGGTTTCCCTAATTCTTAAAAACTTAATCCACACAAAGCTCAACTAGAACTCGTGAGATAAGTTAGTATAAATCCATGCTAAACCTTATCGTTCTCTACTCTAGAAAATCACTAAAATTATATTTTGGCATTGCATACTAAATGCCTCTGCATATTTAGTACTCCTATCCTCAAATAGAATCAGTAAACAAGGAAACATATGCAAGCAATGCAAACATAATAGCAATCTGTCTAAACAGGATAGTCTGTAAAGAATGCAAGAGGAATCATATGTCTTTAACTCCAGATAATTTGTTGTTACTCATTGTGTAAAAAAATTAAGATTTATCTTGTTCTGACTATTCACATATATTCAAAATGTAACAGCAAACTTTCTGTTTTCAGACAGCAACATATAGACTTGCAAAATAAGCATGGTAAAGGCTATACTTGACCTTTTTATTAAAATAAAAGATGCAAAACATTATTATAAATAACAGCAAGCAAATACTAATAAAAGAAAATGATGTTACAAGCAAAACACGTAACGTGTGGTGAATAAAAATATAGCCTCAAGTAAGGTTACTGATGAACGAAGACGAAAGAGTGGATGCCATTCGGGGCATCCCCAAGCTTAGGCTCTTGATTGTCCTTGAATATTAACTTGGGGTGCCTTGGGCATCCCCAAGCTTAGGTTCTTGCCACTCCTTATTCCATAATCCATCGAAACTTTGCCTAAAACTTGAAAACTTCACAACATAAAACTTAACAGAAAACTTGTAAGCTCCGTTTGTATAATAAAGCAAGCCACCACTTAGGTACTGTCAAGACAAGATACATAATCTTTATCACATGATGCCTACTGTACCCTATCATTTCTACAATTTATATTAAGCAATATAATCCATAGAAACTAGAAAACAAGCAAAGTTTGCATCGAAAACAGAATCTGTCAAAAACAGAACAGTCTGTAGTAATCTGTAACTCTCAAATACTTATGTAACTCCAAAAAATCTGAAAAAATAGGTCAACCTAAGAAATTTGTCTATTAATCTTCTGCAAAAAGAATCAGTATTTTATCATTCTCATGTTAAAATGATAATTGTTTTCCTGAGTGCAAAAGTTTCTGTTTTTAAGCAAGATCAAATGAACTATCACCATAGATCATCCCAAAGGTCTTACTTGGCACTTTATTGAAACAAAAGATAAAAAACATGATTACTGCAGTAGCATAATCATGTTAACACACCAAAACAGTAGGTATAAATGTTGGTTTGTCTCCCAACAAGTGCTTTTCTTTAATGCCTTTCTAGCTAGGCATGATGATTTCAATGATGCTCGCATAAAAGATAAGAACTGAAACATAACGGGAGCATCATGAAGCATATGACTAGCACATTTAAGTCTAACCCTCTTCCTATGCATAGGGATTTTGTGAGCAAACAACTTATGGGAGCAAGAATCAACTAGCATAGGAAGGTAAAACAAGCATAACTTCAATATTTTCAACACATAAAGAGGAAACTTGATATTATTGCAACTCCTACAAACATATATTCCTCCCTCGGAATAATTTTCAGTATCATCATGAATGAATTCAACAATATAGCTATCACATAAAGCATTACTTTCATGATCTACAAGCATAGAATATTTACTACTCTCCACATAAGCAAAATTCTTCTCATTCGGAATAGTGGGAGTATCATATGAAACTTGAATACTATAAATTGTTTCCACATTAAAAGAATAGTGTTCAGAAAAATGGTAATAATAATGATGACAAGCTTTATAAATATAATCATCACTACTTTTTATAACATAAGTGACATCACAATAATCATCATAAGTAGCAACTTTGTTCTCATCATAATCAATTGAAATCTCTTCCAAGATAGTGGAACCATTACTAAATAAAGTGATGACCTCTCCAAATCCACTTTTATCATTAAAATAAGATTCAACACCCTCCCAAATAGTGGTATCACTACTTCCTAAAGTTGACACTCTTCCAAACCCACTTTCATAAATATTGCAATCATCAAAAATAGGAGGCATGCTATCATCATAATAAATTTGCTCATCAAAACTTGGAGGACTAAACATATCATCTTCATTAAACATAGCATCCCCAAGCTTGGGCCTTTGCATATCACAAGCATAATCACTCTCATCATTAATAATATGAATACCAAAATAGTATAGCATTATTATCACAACTTTCTAAGTTGGTGCCAAGAATATTTTCAAGATTATAACAAGTATCATTACTTTCCCAATCATAATCATCATAATGAGTAATAGGCATAACAATAATAGGAGCAACATCATTTGGGAGGGATACCTTTTTACCTTTGCTTCTCTGTCTTTTCTTTTTCTTCTTCGCATCATGTGTGGGTTTTATCACCCTTTTGGAGCTCCTTATTGATGAGACTGGTTGAATAAAAAGCTCCTCCTCGTTACCCGATTCATCATAGAAGAAAATAGGAGGATATTGGGAAACCTCTTCCCTTTCGTTAGTATTCTCTTCATCTTCTATTTGTTCTCTTGTCTTTAAGTAGTTGGCAATATAAGGATTCTCAATGCAATTCACTGCACAATACATATAAATTTCCTCTAGATCAAAATCAAGAACTCTCTCAAAATATTATTCCGGAATACCCTTAGTTATGCCTTTCATTTATTCATATATTAAAAGCAAACTAAGTTCATTATGACGCGCAAGGGTAATCAAGTCATCAAATTTTTTGGACACAATTCGATCATGAAACAATTTGCATTGAAGATTTAAATGACCACGTTCATTGCAAAGTTCACAAGGATGGCTAAAAATATTAATTTTTTTAGCACAAACATCTAGCCTCTCTTGCAACCATCTAGTTTCTAGATACTTATTCCTCTTGCAAAATCTATCTTCCCTATTGGGTATGTAACATCAAACTCTATGCACTCCACAGAAATTGACATGCTTGTAAGAAACATTTTTATCATAACTAGTGCAAACATCATTAGTACTATGGATATTCAAAGAATTCATACTAACAACATTGCAATCATGCTCATCATTCAAAGATTGTATGTCAAACATTTTATTGCATTCTTCCTCTAGCAATTGAGCACAATTATCGGAATCCTTATTTTCACGAAAGACATTAAAAAGATGAAGCATATGAGGCAACCTCAATTCCATTTTTTGTAATTTTATTTTATAAACTAAACTAGTGATAAAACAAGAAACTAAAAGATTTTATTGTAAGATCTAAAGACATACCTTCAAGAACTAACCTCCCCGGAAACGGCGTCAGAAAAGAGGTTGATGTCTACTACGCAACCTTCTTCTTGTAGACTCGTGTCGGGCCTCCAAGCGCAGAGTTTTGTAGGACAGTAGCAAATTTTCCTCAAGTGGATGGCCTAAGGTTTATCAATCCATGGGAGGCATATGATGAAGATGGTCTCTCTCAAACAACCCTGAACCAAATAACAAAGAGTCTCTTGTGTCCCTAACACAGCAAATACAATGATAAATTGTATAGGTGCACTAGTTCAGCGAAGAGATGGTGATACAAGTGCAATATGGATGGTAGATATAGGTTTTGGTAATCTAAAATTATAAAAACAACAAGGTAGCATGTAACGCCCCGGACACACCCGCCGGTGGTAAAAGTGAGCGAAAACGGAATTCCAATGCTTTGAAACAAGGCCAAGGGTTCATACTTTCACTTGTGCAAGTTCTCTCAACAATGATAACATAATTATATCATATAACAATCCCTCAACATGCAAAAAAGAGTCACTCCAAGGTCACTAATAGAGGAGAACAAACGAAGAGATTATTGTAGGGTACGAAACCACCTAAAATTTATTCTTTGTGATTGATCTATTGGCTATTCCTATAAGTGTCATAAACAGCCCTAGAGTTCATACTAAAATAACACCTTAAGATACACATCAACCAAAACCCTAATGTCACCTAGATACTCCAATGTCACCACAAGTATCCGCGGGTTTAATTATATGATATGCATCACACAATCTCACATTCATATATTCAAACCAACACAAAGAACTTCCAAGAGTGCCCCAAAGTTTCTGCCGGAGAGTCAAGACGAAAACATGTGCCAACCCCTATGAATAAGTTTACAAGGTCACAGAACCTGCAGGTTAATCACCAAAACATACATCAAGTAGATCATGTGAATATCCCATTGTCACCACAGATAAACACATGCAAGACATACATCAAGTGTTCTCAAATCCTTAAAGACTCAATCCGATAAGATAACTTGAAAGGGAAAACTCAATCCATTACAAGAAGCTAGAGGGGGAGAAACATCATAAGATCCAACTATAATAGCAAAGCTTGTGGTACATCAAGATCGTGCCAAATCAAGAACATGAGAGACACAGATCAAACTCATAGCCACTAGTACATACCCTCAGCTCCGAGGGTGAACTACTCCCTCCTCGTCATGGAGACCGCCGGGTTGATGAAGATGGCAACCAGTGAGGATTCTCGCCTCCGGCAGGGTGCCGGAACAGGGTCCTGATTGGTTTTTGGTGGCTACAGAGGCTTGCGGCGATGAAACTCCTGATCTAGGTTTATTTCTGGGGGTTTCTATATTTAGAGGAATTTTTGGCATCGAGAACAAGTCAGGGCGGTCCACGAGTCAACCACAAGGTTGGAGGCATGCCCGGGGGGTAGGGCGTGCCGTCCACCTTTGTGGAGGCCTCGTGGCTCTTCTAGTCCAACTCTTTTTCTTCGGCGGCTTCTTCTGGTCCATAAAAAATCACTGCAATTTTTCACCTGATTTGGACTCCGTTTGATATTCCTTTTTTGTCAAACTCAAAAACGAGGAAAAAACAAAAATTGGCACTGGGTTCTAGGTTAATAGGTATGTCGGATCACGGGTTCCGGCAAACCCTTGAGGTTCGAACGCTGGGGTGCGCGCGAAGGCTTTCTCCCTATCGATCCATGCCCTAGCTCTCTAAGATCTCGCAGATGAACTCGACAAACTCATAACATAGAAAGACACAAGATTTATACTGGTTCGAGCCACCGTCGTGGTGTAATACCCTACTCTAGTGTGGTGGTGGTGGATTGCCTCTTGGGCTGATGAAGAACAATTACAAGGGGAAGAATAGCCTCCTGAGGTTGAGGTGTTCTTGTGCTTGGTGGATATGTGATCAGGTCGATCCTCACTTATCTCTCTTCCCCTTGTGCTCCCTCTTTCCTTTCTTTCTCTCCTCTCTGTTTTCCCATTTCCTTTTCCGCCCCCCTTCACTGTGGTGGCTAGTTCTACTTATATAGGCCCTGGTCCTGTCCCCAAATATTGAGCAGGAAGGGAGAAACAACGGCCAATTTGAAAGGGGACAACTAGTACAAGTTATCCCGACAAAAGGTGGTCTTCGCCTACCAAAGGCTCTGGTGGTGATGCCATCTTGGGCTCCATGGTGACCTCCGTCCTGCCGTCCTTCGGGTCTTGGTCTCGTTGCACCAATATGGAAACCTTTGCCTGATGCCTCGGTACTCCATGCCCGTGCTTGCCCCCTTGGCACCAAAGAGGAAACAAGGACACTGCGCGCTGGCGCCCGCCTGGTCTCGATCGTCATGGCTCACGTCACGAGGACCTCGTGAGGTTTGCCTTGCCTTGAGCTCTCAGCCCCTCGCGCGCCTTATTGGCGAGGCCGCTCCTAAGGAGGTCTTGCGTCGTCCGCCTCGCGAGGCTTGGCCCCTCGCGAGGGTCTTGAATGCCTTCTCGATGACGATGGGCCGTACAAGCCTGCCAGCCTAGCCACGCCGTGGGCCACATGCAGGCAAGTCTGGGGACCCCCGATCCCAGGACGCCGGCAGTAGCCCTCGGGCCCAAGGCGCGCTCGAGCTTGGCTTCAAGGCGAAGCCAAAGGGTCAAGCACGGAGCACCGCGGGCCCCCAAAACCCGCGGCCTCAGTTGACGCATGGCGGTTGATTGGACGTGGGCGTCTCTGCTTCCCCACGCTACCTCGGCAACTGCCCGACTTGACAAGTCCCTGCGGCATGCCAGGGAAGCCATCATTACCTGTGATCGTGGGGATGCTGGTTGGCCTTCTCCTGCTATAAATGGGGAGGGGGGCAGAGCCCCCGTCGCCCATCTCTTCCCATTCCGCTCGCTTCTTCTTCTCCTGCTCCACCACCGACTCCAATGGCACCGTTGAAGAGGTT
Source organism: Triticum monococcum (assembly GCA_034509565.1). Classification (NCBI taxonomy): domain Eukaryota; kingdom Viridiplantae; phylum Streptophyta; class Magnoliopsida; order Poales; family Poaceae; genus Triticum; species Triticum monococcum. The sequence continues at coordinate 347,173,976 of CM067847.1, forward strand.
CTCTGTCGCGGAGAAAGGAAAGGCCCATCGCGAAGGGCCCGGCTCTTCGACGCCTAAACGGGGACGTGGTCACCCCCGCAAGGACGCCTCGACTCCCGCCGTAGCCCCCTGCTCCCGGGGTGGCGCCGCTGCGTGTGGCGGGGGTCGATCCAGTCGTGGTAGCCCCGTCGATGAGGGGAGACGCGCCATGGTCGCACGGCCTCCTCGGCCACGCTTCCACTCGGCAAAGGTGATGCCAGAGTTCGTTGTCTGGTTGGTGGATCCGGTCGGCAACTGGCTCCAGCTTCCGCGCTTCTTCCTCAACGATCTGCCGGCCCCCGGTCCAGGCGGGCTCTGGCTGCAGGCGGACGGTTGATGTAGTAGGGCCTCCCGGGTCGCGGTTGAAGTCTCCGCCATGGGCAACATTGCTCTAGTTCGCGGTGGGCAGACATTCGCCCGCGCGCGCGGCCTGGGTAAGCGGTGCACCCTCCACTTCAGGTATGATGGTGACGCGACCCTCTACATGAGGGCGTCTGGGGAAGATGGTCGTCGCGCCGGGTGCTACCTCGAGACGAACGACGGTGAGGAGGTGCTCGGTCTCGGCAATGGCTGCGATGAGGGTGAGCCCACCGGCCGCGCCTCGTCCAGCTACGGTGGCTCTTCTCTTGGCGAAAGCTCCCGCAGTGGCGACTACGACCAGCTGCCCCGCCGCCGCGCCCGCTTCGAAGGCGGTAGCGGGTCGTTTCGTCGCTGTGCCTCTGTGAAGCGTGAGGAGGGGTCCGGCTGAGCTCAGGACGTCGTCGGAGGCCTGCCCCGTGGTTCTTTGCAACTTCGCTTTTGCTTTGTTCCTCTTTTCTTTCCTGCATCAAAATGAAACCAGTATGGGCCCGGAGGGGCGTGTATCGAACTGTGATTCCTCAGTTATTACACTATGCCTGTTATTTCTATGCTGTGTCATTATTTCGTGCGGAGATATCTTAGCTTGGCGCATTCGGGGCAGCCTCTTCTTCGCGAGGCACTTGTCTCTTTCGTACCCGTCTTGGCTTAGTGGTTGCTCAAGGACTGCAAAAAACTTGTTAGGAAGCTCGTTAGGAGACTTATCGTTCACCCGAGCCTTGACCCAGCGCTTCACATCGCGGTGCCCGAGGGGCACGGATTAGGAGAGATGTGTCGGTGGCGGGCTCGAACAAGGGTGCCTCGCGAGAAGGCAGACCAAAGGCAGAGAGAAGGGCCAACTCAGGAAGAAGAAACCCTCACGAAGGCACCGACCTAGCCCCTTCGAGAGGTATGCGAGAGAGAGAGAGAGCACAAGCGAACTAAATTCATAAAAGGCGACAAAAGGTGGTGAAACCAAATCATCAAGGGGCACAAGAAGCGAACTTCGATTAAGAGAAGGCGAGCCAACTACGGAAAGCAAATGAAAAGCCGCGTCCGGCACCTAGTCTAGTCTTCGACGTCTTCTCACCAGCGCGGAGCTAAGTGATGCCACTAGGCATGGGAGGGAGCCCCCGAGGCCCGAGGGCGGCTCTCCGGAGACTCCGGGGCGTGTACAGCCCCACTCATTATCACGTGAGAGTGTCATGGGCGGCGATTCTTCACACGCACTGGGCCTTGTTCACAGGCACTCGGCCTTGCTTCACAGGCACTAGGCCTTGCTTCACAGGCACTGGGCCTTGCTTTGTGGGTAGAATTTCCGGAGTTGCTGGATGTTCTAGGCGTTCTGGACGGGCACCCCGTCCCGCGTCTCTAGGCGCACGGTGCCAGGCCTGGAGACATGGACGACCCTGAACGGGCCCTCCCACATGGGTGAGAGCTTGTGCAACCCTTCCCTGGAGAGGACCCGCCTCAGGATGAGGTTGCCTACCTCGAGCGTCCTGGAGTGGATGTTGCGGCAGTGGTATCACCGCAGCGCCTGCTGGTACCTTGCCGCCCTCAGTGCTGCTTCGCGGCGTCGTTCCTCCGCCAGTACAAGGTCCACCCCCCGCGTGGCGTCCTGCTGCATTTCATCAAACGCCAGGACCCGTGCGGAGCGATGCTTGACCTCGTGAGGAAGGACCGCTTCGGCTCCGTAGACAAGGAATAATGGGGCCTCGCCCGTCGGCTTCGTGGCGGTGGTGCGGATGGACCACATCACGGACTGGAGCTCGTCGTGCCAGCCCCTGCCATAGGCCTCGAGTTTCTTCTTGAAGGTCCTGGTCTTGAGGCCTCTCAGGACCTCCGCATTGGCGTGTTCAGCCTGGCCATTGCTCCTCGGGTGCGCCACCGAAGCGTAGCAGATCTGCGTTCCAAGGTTAGCACAGTATGTTTTGAAGAGGTTACTGGTGAACTACGAGCCGTTGTTGGTGATGATGCGGTTGGGGGCCCTGAAATGGCTCACGAGGCCCTTGATGAATTTAACCGCGGAACCGGCTGGGATGGTGCGGACGGCTTCCACTTCCGCCCACTTGGTGAACTTGTAATGGTGACGTAGAGGTAGCGGTAGCCCCCTGGCGCTCAACGGACTGGGCCCAAGATATCCAGCCCCCAGACCGCGAACGGCCACATGAGCGGTATAGTCTGGAGGTCTTGAGTGGGCTGATGGATCTGCTTGGCGTGGAACTGGCAGGCTTCGCAGGACCTCACCAGCTCAGCCGCATCGTTGAGCGCCATGGGCCAGTGGAATCCACTGCAGAACACCTTGCCGACAAGAGTCCGTGACGATGAGTGATGTTTGCAGTCCCCGCCGTGTATGTGAATCAGCAACTCCTTCCCCTGGTCCCTGGAAATGCAACGCAATGAAACATCATTTAGTCGCTTCCAGTACAACTTACCGTCCTGGATGCAGTACACCGTGGCTTGCCGGGCCACGCGCTCTGCGTCCTCCCCCTTCTCCGGTAGCGCCCCTTGCATCAGATATTTCTTGAATTCCTTGGTCCAACATCCCTCTTGAGGCTCGAGCGCCAAGAGAAAGCGAGCCCCTGAGGTTGGGCCACAAGCTGGGGCTCCCGTGGCTGGCGGTTGTGGGAGCTCCTCCCGAGGCCGTGTCGTGCTTGAAAGAAGTGGTGTCGCTGACGGCTTGAAGAGCCACTACTCGAAGACGCCAGGCTCTTGGGACTGCCGCTTGGATGCCATCCTGGCAATGTCGTCGGCTTCTTGTTGGTGCCACGGGGCACATGCTACACCTCCATGCCTAGGAAGTGCTTTTCCATCTTACATACTTCCGCGAGGTACGCCTCCATGTGCTTGTCCTCTGGCTCATACACTTTGTTGGAGAAGTTGACGAGGAGCTGTGAGTCGCCCCTAACTGTGAGGCGCTTCACCCCTAGAGCTGCCGCGGCCTTCAGGCCAGCTATGAGGCCTTCATATTCCGTGATGTTGTTGGAGACCTTTTCACCCTGCTGAAAGCATATCTCCACAGCGTAATAGAGCTTATCCTGCGTGGGTGAGATGAGCACTGCTCCAGCCCCCGCGCCCTGGTGCGCGAAGGCATCGTCGAAATACATGACCCATCCGTCTGGCGCCTCACTTCCTAGCGAGGTGGACCGGTCCTCGCCCGCTTCCAGCATTGGGGCATCCGTCCATTCCTCCATGAAGTCAGTGAGTGCGGCTCCCTTAATGACCCTGGTGGTGCTGAACTCCAACTGGAATGCCTGTAGCTCGATGTTCCACTCGGCGACCCTTCCAACAGAGTTGGGGCTCCTGAGCACCCTCTTCAATGGGTAGGCCGAGATGACCTTGATGGGGTGGCCTTGGAAGTAGTGTCGTAGCTTGCGTGAGGCCACCAAGAGCGCGAGCAGGAGCTTCTGAGGCATGGGATAACGTGCCCTTGCGTCCCGTAGCACGGTGCTGACGAAGTACACCGGGTGCTCGACAAGAACCGGCGTGTTGGTGAGGCTCGCATCTTGCGCAAGCTGGGATGCCTCCTGAGGTGGTGGGACCTCTGGCACCTGGTCGCTTGCGGGGGTCTCTACGGTGTCATCCGGCCATTCTTGGTCTTCAGTTACCGCCGCTACGGCTCTTGCTGCGCCTTCCTGATCTTGCGTCATCTCAGCTGGCGACATAGCTTGGCACGACGCACTCTTGGCCTGGTGTTCCTCCCGAACTGCCACTAGCGCAGTGCTGGCGGAGTATGGGGTGGCGGCAAGATAGAGCACCAGGGGATCGAGAGGCTGTGGCACCACCAATACCCGTGGGCTGGTCAGGTATTTCTTGAGGTCTTGGAAGGCCCGGTCGGCCTCCGGAGTCCACTCGAACGGGCCCTTCTTCTTCATCAGCTTGAAAAAGGGTAAGGCGCGCTCTCCCAGCTTGGAGATGAAGCGCCCTAATGCGGTCACCCGTCTAGCCAGCTTCTGCATTTCCTTGAGGGTCTGCGGCGGGCTTATGCCTTTAATGGCCTTGATCTTCTCCGGGTTCGCCTCTATCCCTCTGTGCGACACGAGGAACCCCAGCAGCTTGCCGGAAGGAACACCGAACACACATTTCTCTGGGTTAAGCCACAGGTTCACCTGGCGCAGGCTCTCGAAGGTCTCCTACAGGTCTTGGATCAAGGTTCTCGCCTCCCGAGATTTCACCACAATGTCATCGACATAGGCCTCCGTGTTCCCCCCGAGCTGTCGCCCTAAACCGATGTGCATCAGCCACTGAAAGGTCGCTCCCGCGTTGTGTAGTCCAAAGGGCATGCAGGTGTAGCAGTACACCCCACATGGGGTCAGGAAGGCTGTCTTCTCTACATCTTCCACCGCCATCTTGATTTGGTGATACCCTGAGAACGCATCCAGGAAGCACAGTAGGTCGCACTCAGCGGTGGAGTCGACGATCTGGTCGATGCGTGGGAGAGGGAACGGATCCCGAGGGAATGCCTTGTTGAGGTTGGTGAAGTCGACACATATCCGCTCCTTCCCGCCTTTCTTCGACACCATGACTGGGTTCGCTAGCCATTCGGGGTACCTGACCTCACGAACGGCACCCGCCGCCTCCAACTTGCGGGTCTCTTGGACGATGAAGGCATGCTTCTCCGTGGACCGCCACCTTGCTCGCTGCTTCACAGGGCGCGCATTGGGGCACACCCTCAGGTGGTGCTGAATCACCTCCCTCGGGACCCCCACCAGTTGATTGGGCTCCCATGCAAATATGTCCTTGTTCGCGCGCAAGAACTTCACCAACGCTTCCTCTTGGTTGGGGTTAAGGCCGGCACCTATGGTGAAGGTGGCTCTTGAAGAGCCGTCCTCGTCGACCGGCACCTGCTTTGCCTCTGCCTTGTCTTGGGTGAACATCTGCTTCTTCTTAGTCGGCGCGGCCTCCTTAGCCTCGGGGGTACTGGTGCCGACGGGCTGCGCCCCTGCAGTGGTCCTGAAGGCAAGTTTGAGCGCTATCACGGCCTCCTTAGTGTCCCCTTTGATGGTGAGGACACCCTTGCTCACTGGAATTTTCATGAGATTGTAGGCCAGATGAGTCGCCGCCATGAACTGCGCCAGGGCTGGGTACCCAAGGATGGCGTTGTATGGGAGGCCGATACGGGCGATGTCGAAGTCGACCAGCTCGGTGCGGTAGTTGTCGCACGTGCCAAAGGTGACGGGAAGGCGGATCTGCCCCAGGGAGCGGGCAGCGCCACCACCAACTCCTGAGAAAGGCTTCCTAAGGCTGAGTCGTTCGAGGGGCACGTGAAGCAGGCTGAAGGCCTCCATGGAGAGCAAGTTGAGGCCTGCACCGCCGTCGATGAGGGTCTTGGTGACGGCCATGTTGTAGATGGTGGGCGTGCAGAGTTGGAAGCATGCCCGAGCCGGTCATGGTGACGGGGTGGTCTTATGAGCTGAAGGTGAGGTCGGCCTCGAGCGTGGCCCTGCCTGGCGCAGCCCCTGAGCGCGTGGAACCGATGCCGATCTGGCGGAGGAACGGCTTGATGTGGCGCTCTGAGGGCAGCGCTTGCGAGCCGCGACCACGTGGTGCGCTGATGCAGCATAGCATGCAGTGAAGAGGCCGCGGAGCTCCTCCCAAGACGCCACCGTGGATCCGGAAAGGTTGAGCAGCCAGGCGCGCAGCTCCCTGGCAAGGGCCATGGGAAGCCAGTTGGCCATGACCTTGTCGTCTCCCCCGGCTTCGATGACTGCCTCCTTGTATGCCAGAAGGAATGCTGACAGGTCCGCCGTGCCGTCGTAGCGCGGCAGTATTTCCGGCTTGAATTTGGGCGGCCACTGCACCCGCCGCAGGGCGGGGGCTAGGGCTCGGAGCCCCCTGGCCCCATCGTCAACACTGGTCGTCGGAGTCAGCGGCAGGGTGCCTGCCATGCGGGCGGAGCGTGGTGTCATCGGAGCGTAGATCGACAAAAGAGAAGCTACGTCGCACCCACTACCTGGCGCGCCAAATGTTGGATCACAGGTTCCGGCAAACCCTTGAGGTTCGAACACTGGGGTGTGCGCGAAGGCTTTGTCCCTATCGATCCATGCCCTAGCTCTCTAAGAACTCGTAGATGAACTCGACGATCTCACAACACAGAAAGACACAAAATTTATACTGGTTCGGGCCACCGTCGTGGTGTAATACCCTACTCCAGTGTGGTGGTGGTGGATTGCCTCTTGGGCTGATGAAGAACCGTTACAAGGGGAAGAACAACCTCCTGAGGTTGAGGTGTTCTTGTGCTTGGTGGACTTGTGATCAGGTCGATCCTCACTTATCTCTCGTCCCCTTGTGCTCCCTCTTTCCTCTCTTTCTCTCCTCTCTGTTTTCCCGTTTACTTTTCCATCCCCCTTCACTGTGGTGGCTAGTTCTACTTATATAGGCCCTGGTCCTCTCCCCAAAGATTGAGCAGGAAGGGAGCCAACAACGGCCAATTCAAAAGGGGACAACTAGTACAAGTTATCCTGACAAAAGGTGGTCTTCGCCTGCCAAAGGCTCTGGTGGTGATGCCGTCTTGGGCTCCATGGTGACCCCCGTCCTGCCATCCTTCGGGTCTTCGTCTCATTGCACCAATATGGAAACCTTTGCCTGATGCCTCGGTACTCCACGCCCGCGCTTGCCCCCTTGGCACCAAAGAGGAAACAACGACACTAAGCGCGCTGGTGCCCGCCTGGTCTCGATCGTCATGGCTCACGTCACGAGGACCTCGTGAGGTTTGCTTTGCCTTGATCTCTTAGCCCCTCACGAGCCTGCCTGGCGAGGCCGCTCCTGAGGAGGTCTTGCGTCGTCTGCCTTGCGAGGCTTGGCCCCTCGCGAGGGTCTTGAATGCCTTGTCGATGAAGATGGGACGTACAAACCTGCTAGCCCAGCCACGCCGTGGGCCGCAGGCAGGCAAGTCTGGGACCCCCGTTCCTAGGACGCCGACAAGGTTAGTCCCAAAAAATCATATAAAATAGCATATAAATGCATGTAAAACATCCAAGATTGATAATATAATATCATGGAACAATAAAAAATTATAGATACATTGGGGGCGTATTAAGCATCCCCAAGCTTAATTCCTGCTCGTCCTCGAGTAGGTAAATGATAAAAACAGAATTTTTGATGTGGAATACTACCTAACATATTCATCCATTTAATTTTTTCTTTATTGTGGCATGAATGTTCAGATCCATAGGATTCAAAACAAAAGTTCAATATTGACATAAAAACAATAATACTTCAAGCATATTAACAAGGCAACCATGTCTTCTCAAAATAACATGGCCAAAGAAAGCTTATCCCTACAAAATCATATAGTTTGGCTATGCTCCATCTTCATCACACAAAATATTCAAATCATGCACAACCCCGATGACAAGCCAAGCAATTGTTTCATACTTTTGATGTTCTCAAACCTTTTCAACTTTTCACGTAGTACATGAGCGTGAGCCATGGACATAGCACTATAGGTGGAATAGAATATGGTGGTTGTGGAGAAGATAAAAAGGAGATAGTCTCACATCAACTAGGCGTATCAACGGGCTATGGAGATGCCCATCAATAGATATTAATGTGAGTGAGTAGGGATTGTCATGCAATAGATGCACTAGAGCTACAAGTTTATGAAAGCTCAAAAGAAAACTAGGTGGGTGTGCATCCAACTTGCTTGCTGATGAAGAACTAGGGCAATTTGAGGAAGCCCATCGTTGGAATATACAAGACAAGTTCTATAATGAAAAATTCCCACTAGTATATGAAAGGGATAAAATAGGAGACTCTCTATCATGAAGATCATGGTGCTACTTTGAAGAACAAGTGTGGTAAAAGGATAGTAGCATTGCCCCTTCTCTTTTTTTCTCTCACTTTTTGTTTTTTGGGCCTTGTCTCTTTTTTTGGCCTTTTGTCTGCCGGAGTCTCATCCCGACTTGTGGATAAATCATAATCTCCATCATCCTTTCCTCACCCTACGCTTGGAGCTCGCGCCCATGGCCATCCCGAGGCCGGAGCTCACGCCCCCACGGCTACCCTGAGGCCGAAGATCGTGCCGCCGCGCCTGAAACTTGCGCCCATGGCCACCCCGAGGCCCAAGCTCGGGTGCCCGCGACCACTCCTGCGCCTAGAGCTCGCGCCCGTGGCCACCCCGAGACTAGAGCTCGCGCCCTCACGGCCGCCTCGAGGTCGGAGCTCATGCCCATGGACAGTCTGAGGCCAGAGATCGTGCCCCCGTGCTCGGAGGTCATGCCTGCGGCCGGAGCTCATGCGCCCCACCCAGAACATTCACCCACGGCCGCTTCGAGGCTGGTGGTCGCGCCCACGGCTGCTCTGAGGTCAGAGCTCGTGTGCCCGCGCCCGGAGGTCACACCCACGACCAATCGGAGGTTAGAGCTTGCACCCATGAGCAAGCCGACCACAATCTGGCCAAGACTGCTCATGCCCGTGGCATGTGTGCGTGCTCTGGTCATGTCGCATCTAACATGTTCAAGGAAATGCTTCAATATGAGGGGCTCAATTTGAGATGCGTGGATGTGAACGCGGGCATATGAGGGCTCAAAGTGGACGCGCCTGAACACTGACTGGGCGCGTCCGTGGGCGTTTAGGGGTTCATATTGGATGATTTCCACTATAGATACTCTAACTGAAGGTGTCGTCACTTCTTGACCATCTGTGTCCATGGTCCAGACAACCACCAGTAGCAAAGCATGGGCACATTTACTATATAAATATATGCATACATATACAACACCCTTATAACGTATGAAGTCTTTGCTCAAATAAGCTACTTAGCAACTCAGCTTTGCGCTTGGCCGACATCGCCGCTGGCACCAAAGACAATGAGCCATCATAACGTCTCCTTCGCTAGAATTAGCGCTGACAGCAAAGACAACAAGCCATCGGATGAGTTCATCATTTTCTCCTTCCACCTGCCATGTATAAATTAAAAAAATAATACATTGATTTCTAAAAAATAAATAAAATAAGAAATACTCATTGTAACCTTAATTCAGACGTTTGCAAAAATTGAATTAAAAAATGTTGCATAATGACACGTGGAGCATATTATATTTCATTTTTCGCCCGGTGCAATGCATGGACATTTGTACTAGTAAATTCTAAAGGACAAATGTCAGTATGCCACACAAGGCCATCTCCACTTCATGTGATAAATTTGTGCACGACTACTCTACATATATTTACGGCGCTACCATTCACAATTTACCACACTCCACTTACACGTTATAGATGGGTCCATGTCCTCCTCCAAGTTCCAGTCCCAGGTGTTCTTCATAGATGGCACGATCCATAGTGGTGGGCAACGGGAATCATTGTCGCAGCTTTCTAATCTGGTTCCACACGATGGAGACTCATCCAAGCTGAAGCGGCATAAATCAGGGATAGCGTTTCCCAGCATGTCGTTCATCCGGTGGTGTACACTGAAGACACAACCATGCTTCATGAACGGCAGGCCTTCGGTGTCGTGCACAGAAGGTGGCATCTACTTCACAATGGGGTAGCTGTCCCCAATGAAAAAGGGATTACTCTCCAATAGTATTCCTCGGCACCCACATAGCATCACGGGGGTCGAACTCGGCATCGTTCATCTGGTACACGCGACATCTTAGATCTGGACACATGGTGACGTACATGGTCAAGGTCCATGAATGATAATGTTGTGCTCAAATATGGCGGTCAATAATATTGTGCAGCAAGTAGTACCACTCTAGTATAGAGGAAGTAAAATAACCGGCTTATTATTTATAGCCACTCTTGGCTACATGGATGAGATAGTAAGACATGGAAAACAAAAATGGTGGGAGCTAGTGGGTTCAAGTCTTCAAGGGCCTAGCTAGCTATACGCGTCCTCCAAGGTAAAAAGCACTAGTACTAGTAAGCAGTACTCCTTACTACTACAATGAAAGAGAAGGCGAGAGGGTTAAAAAATCTAATACTAAATTGTAGTCCTAGTACAGTAAACATGTCCCAGTCAAGAAAAGAAAAGAATTAACAAGTACTACTACTCTAACATAGAGCAATGAGAAAATGGAATACCTGGGTAGATGGTGACGGTCCAATCGTGGTAGATCGTGTGACCATGTTGCACATCAGTGGTACCATGGGTAACGACTGCTAAGATAGTTGATCCCAATATGCCAAAGTCAGCTACAAGGTTTCAGGTTAGACTGTATCACAGATGCAATTGCAGATCCAGGATCAGCGATCTTATTTTGATCGGGGGATGACTGGTCCTTGCAAAATAATGGAGTACCATTAGGGATGCAAATGATAGTTTGTGCATTCTGTTTGTAATCTCCCGTACCGTAGGATGGCAACCAAATGAAATAAGTCCCCTGGCTTGTCACTGTGAAGATGCGGCCTACATGGCACACGGTGTCTTCGAACTTGTAGGTGTACAAATCTGCCGTGGCCAACATGTACCAGCCTCTACCGTTACGGCCTTTTGCATTGATGTCAATCCTTATGTCAAACACCGCGATGAGATAATAATCGTCGTAGCTACATAGCTTTGTCGATGGGTCTGCAATTGCTATCTTCTTCAATCTCTTGTAGGCATCATCATATGTATTCAAGCCCAGCCAGTCTGGAAGGCCGATCCCAATGGCGGAGAAGGGGTCTACGGGAATGGACACACTGATGTGGATGTTGTGCAAAATAATGGTGGTATCCGGCCAGAGGTATGCAAGCCAATCTCTGCTAGCACCAACCCAGACATACATATAAGATGGTGGGCAGCGGAGAAATTACGAGATGGAATAACTAAGTACTATATTTAGACTATACACTACATGCTCAAACTCCATGACTGACGTGCTCATCGGACAAAATCCGACTACCTCTCAACATTGGCAACTCTAGTGGAGTCAACATGCAACCACAGCTAGGTAGCGGTGGACTGCTCAATGGATTGTCCCATAGAATAAATGAGGAATGAAGTATGTCTACCAGAGGGGGGTGAATGGGAGTTTTAAATTTTCTTCAAAAACTTAAATCTCTTAGAACCTAGCAGTAGAATAAAATATCAACAAACTATGAAGAACTATAATAGAATACTGAAGGAAAACTAAAACATGCATCGAAGAAACTCATACAAATGAAATGCATCAAACATAAACATAAGTGACAGAGGTAACCGTAGAAGCTCGATGGCGACAAGGTATTTGTTCGACCAGTTCGTCCTTCTGCACAAGTACTACGTCTGGTTGTAGGGGTTGTGACTTAACACAGAAGAGAAACTCTCTTCACCCTATTCTCCTTGACAATTGATTCATCAACCGATGCCGATCACTCGTGGTAGATACTTGAAGGCGATCTCCAAACCTTTACAAACTTCTTCGAGAACCACAATCACTCTTGGTCTCTGAAGAAATTGGGACCTAACCATCTAGAGAGTTTGCAGCTCTCAAGAGTAATAGGCGGAGCGTACTAAACTTAGATTCCAGTGATGCTGGACCACTATCTAATTCTTTGGCTCTAGGGTTTTTCTCATGATGGATTTTAAAGTCAAATCTCTCAGAGAGGGGGTTGCTCAACAATCTTCTCAGGAATCAAAATGGAGCAGGCACTGGACAAAGCTGATGCAAGGTTGCTATTTATATCCGCAGTCTTCCCAGATGGGAAATGACCATTTTGGACACGAGGTCCAGCCAATGGCCAACAAACACGTTCACAACGGTCGGATTTTGGAGCAATGGTAACATTAATTGAGGAACAAGTAATGCTAACTCGTTGGTTCGAGTCAAATCTCTTGCAGCAAAGAAGATCACATTCTCTTGCTGGTAAGTATTTACTCGGAGCACAAAGAGATTTCTCTCACATCTTTCATAGGATTTGGGTTTAGCATCAGAGAATCAAAGCTTCAAACGCTACACCCCTCTTAATAGTACGGTGGTCCTATGACTCAATGAAAGAAGAAGAACAACGACATAAATGCTACGTCTTCACTTTGTCTTCATTCTTCCTTAAGCCCAGTCATTTGCTTCGAACATGCACTGAACCAATTGCTTAGACTTCGACAATTTTTAGGGGTCACTCTTGTTAGCTTTATCTTCGGTGATAACCTTCGCTACCATGCAGGGAGATTATCTTTGTCATTTGCATCACACTCCTCGATACTTCAAGGACCTGGTACTCTGTGTGCACTAAAAACACATAAGTACCATACTATTTATGTCAACAAACTCCAAAACATAAGGGGCCTATCATTGCACCAACAATCTCCCCCTTTTTGGACGGTTGTTGACAAAACAGATAATCATCAAAGTGAAGATAGATAAGTAAAATGTAAATCGAACAAGAGTGAACTTGCATTACTTGACTTGATGATGAAATATACTCCCCCTAGATGTATGCAGGGTCAACTGATATATAATGAAGTTCCTTGCAATTTATTTGAGTGTGTGGAGGATTTTCAATCATACGAGGGAATGATTCACACTGATGATAGATAATCCAATGAGAATATAGTGCAATCATTCATGACTTTTGTTAATAATTCCACCTGCAAAACAATAAGCTTCGAGAGAGAATAGTGTAGCAGGCGGGGTTATTAATATTACCACCCATAATAGAAGTTTTACATCTGAGGACATAACATGGTATAAATGTCTCAAGATATAGAGCGAGAAAACACAAAGACCAAAACCAACAGAGCAAATCTATCAAGACTCTCGATGTTATTCTCCCCCTTTTTGTCAACTAGTGTCAAAAAGGTGATGAAAGACATGAGTGCTAGAAATAGGTGAATATGATTAACTCTGAGGCATCATCTAAGGAACTTCCTGAAGAAGTTTTTGATTCGGAGGTGTCAGGTATATCTTCATCTTCAGCAGCAGTAGATCCTTCAAGACTGGCTTGGGGCTGAGAAGAGGAAGACACATTGGAATCAGCCTCGTTAGTCTCGCGAGACAAAGGATCTTCTTCAACAGGTTTTATAGTTTGCGATGTGGCTTCTAATTCGTTGAGTAATTTACGCAGCTGATTCTGAAGTAAATTCGTTGTTGGTTCATGAGCTGATTCCGAAGTAAATTCTTGAAAATCTTCAGTAGTAAAACCTTGATCAATGAAATCATAGAGTTCTTGGAGGTGAGAGTAACTTAGTTGCTTATTTGAGAAGAATTTATGAAGCAATTTTCATAAACGCTTCTTGTTTACTGCTATGATCATGTGCACAACTTTTGTTCAGTTGTGAATAGCATTAAGTTCGATAGCAAGGTGCTGTTTCTGTTGGCGATCTTCGGCCATATGCTTTAGCAAGAGGTGTTGAGTGTGCATGCTTACTTCCAGATGTGAAGGGGGCTGAGTGTTCAATTGACGATCACGCTTGGGTAACTTGGGTCCATTGAAGGTGTTATGATAATTGGGAGTACTGGACACTGGTGCTTTTCCCGAAGAAAAATATTCCATTAGTTTCAGTATGTCGCGCACAGGAGGAATGAAGCTTTTGTGACTGACTTTAGCAAGATATTCGGTCTTCATAGCATAGTCAACCACTTCCTGAATCAGGGTGCATGTACCTTAATAGTCTTGGGGCACTGAGCTGAATCCATCAGTATGCGGAGGAACGTATCTTCAACATGGAAGATAAATCCTTGAGAGATAGCATGGATGGTGTTTCAAAGAACATCAGAAATGCCATTGTCCGTATTCATCCCAGCCAATGGACAGAGAGTATAAGTAAGAATGTGATACAATGTTTGATTGTCGAATGTTAAGTGCTCGGGCAGAGGAGGACCATTGTAGTCACAAATTTTGTCTTCATCCATTGTGCATCGAAAATCTTCATCAGAGATAGCATCAATGTTATAAACCCGAATTTTAGTCTTGTCGTGTTCAAAACGAGGGAAATGAAAGTGAGATAAAAAATCTATGCCAGAGCATTTTATTGTTTTTCCTTCAGTCATCCATTCCATGATCCACTTTGTAGTCATATTGATCACCAGAGATGTATAGTGTTGCATAAAATTGAAGGACAATCTCCCGGTTCCATGGATGCTGATATGCAAAGACATGCGAGAGCCCAAAGTCTTCGATATCTTGCAGTACTTGAGAGAAGCAGCCGAGGCTTTTCATCACAGCAAAGTCCGAAAACTCATGAGCGAAAATCTTCAGGCTATCATAAAGAATTCGTGAATAGTATGTTGCCTGCTCTGAGTCCAGAAACGAGGAGAATTAGATGTGTGGGGCTTGCTGTTGAAAGAAAACTGGATGAGTGTTTCTATTGAACAAAGGCCCTTTGACGCCAAATCCAGTTGAAAACAATGGTAGGAGCTCACAAGGATAAGGATATGTAAGCTTATCTTCAATGGATATAACTTCATCACCATAGATAACAGAGTCTGGGTGATGAGCCAAAGTTGATTTTTCTGCAGAAGGATCAGAGGTTCTTCGTGCAGTGTTGAGTGAGATTCTCATAGGAGAGGAATTTGCCACTTGTTCAGGAGCTGAGTTAGGCATCAAATCTTTATCAATTGCTTGTTGGGGAATTGCTTCAATAGTTGGAGGAGCAGAGGGAGGAACTGGATTATTTGGTTCGACGAGGACAAGAGAAGCTTGTCGTTCCGGCTGAGGCATTTCACCTTCTTCAGACACTTGGTGCTATGAAGGATTTGCTTCAGGAGCTGGAGAGGCCACGGGCACTCACTGGTACGCGTCGGTGCTTGATACGTCCATCTTGCATCATGTTCTCCTACTATTATTTATGATGTTTTATGCATAATAATGGTTTTTAGAGTAATTCTAATGCCTTTTCTCTCATAATTTGCAAGGTACACATAAAGAGGGAGAATTCCGGCAGCTGGAAATCTGGACCTGGAAAAGCTGTGCCAGGCTACCTATTATGCATGACTCCAAACAAGATGAAACTTTACAGAGAATTTTTATGGAATTTGTGAAGAATATTGGAGCAAATAAGTACCAGAGGGGGCCCACCAGGTGGGCACAACCCACCTGGGCACGCCAGGGAGCCCAGGCGTGCCTTGGTGGGTTGTGCTCACCCAGGCCCACCTCCAGTGCCCATATTTTGGTATATAAGTCATTTTGACCAAGAAAAAAAAATAAGGAGATGACTTTCGGGACGGAGCACTGCCGTCTCGAGGCGGAACTTGGGCAGGAGCACTTTTAACCTCCGGCGGAGCGATTGCGCCGGGGGAACTTCCCCCCGGAGGGGGAAATCATCGTCATCATCATCACCAACAACTCTCCCATCTTGGGGAGGGCAATCTCCATCAACATCTTCAACATGAACATCATCTCAAACCCTAGTTCATCTCTTGTGTTCAATCTTGTTACCGGAACTTAGATTGGTGCTTGTGGGTGACTAGTAGTGTTGATTACATCTTGTAGTTGATTACTATATGGTTTATTTGGTGGAAGATTATATGTTCAGATCCATTATGCTATTTAGTACCCCCTGATCTTGAGCATTTTTATCACTTGTGAGTAGTTACTTTTGTTCTTGAGGTCACGGGAGAAATCATGTTGCAAGTAATCATGTGAACTTGATACGTGTTTGATATTTTGATAGTGTGTATGTTGTGATTCCCTTGGTGGTGCCATGTGAACGTTGACTACATGACACTTCACCATATTTGGGCCTAAGGGAATGCATTGTGTAGTAGTTATTAGATGATGGGGTGCGAGAGTGAAAGAAGCTTAAACCCTAGTTTATGCGCTATTCCATAAGGGACCGATTGGATCCAAAAGTTTACTGCTATGGTTAGGATTTATCCTTAATACTTTTCTCGAGTTGCAGATGCTTACAAGGAGGTTAATCATAAATAGGAGGCTTGTTCAAGTAAGAACAGCACCTAAGCACCGATCCACCCACATATCAAATTATCAAAGTAGCGAACATGAATCGAATCAACATGATGAAAGTGACTAGATGAAATTCCCGTGTACCCTCAAGAACGCTTTGCTTACTATAAGAGACCGTTTTGTCATGTCCTTTGACTCAAAAGGAGTGGGCTACCTTGCTGCACTTTTGTTACTATTATCATTACTTGCTCGTTACAAAATATCTTGCTATCAAACTACTCTGTTACTTACAATTTCAGCACTTGCAGACATTACCTTGCTGAAAACCACTTGTCATTTCCTTCTGCTCCTCGTTGGGTTCGACACTCTTACTTGTTGAAAAGAGCTACAATTGATCCCCTATACTTGTGTGTCATCAAGGCTATTTTATGGCACCATTGCTGGGGAGTGAAGTGCCTTTGGTTAGTGGAATTTGGTAAGGAAACATTTATATAGTGTGCTGAAATTTACTGTCACTTGTTAGTGTGGAAAACAATCCTTTGAGGGGTTTGTTCGAGGTATCTTCACCTCGACCGGAGCCACAATTAGCTACCCCTCAATCTATTGCACCTACTGAAAATATTGAATATGAAATTCCTTCGGGTATGATAGAACAACTTCTAGCTAATCCTTATGCAGGAGATGGAACCGAACATCCTGATATGCACTTGATATGTGGAACAAATTTGTGGATTGTTTAAGCTTGCATGTTTACCCGGAGATGAAGTTAAAAAGAAGGTTTTCCCTTTATCTTTGAAGGGAAAAGCATTGTCATGGTATAGGCTATGCGATGATATTGGATCTTGGAATTGGAATCGATTAAATTAGAGTTCCACCAAAAAAATTATCCCATGCATCTAGTTCATCGTGATCGGAATTACATATATAATTTTTGGCCTCGTGAAGGATAAAGTACCGCTCTAGCTTGAGGGAGTCTTAAGTCAATGTTATATTCATGCCCCAATCATGACCTCTCAAGAGAAATTATTATTCAGAAATTTTATGCTCGGCTTTCTTGTGATGATCAATCCATGCTAGATACTTCTTGTACTGGTTCTTTTATGAAGAAGACTATTGAATTCTGGTGGGATCTTTTGGAAAGAACTAAACGCAACTCTAAAGATTGGGAACTCGGTGAAGTTAAAGAGTCAGGTATTAAGCTTAAGTATGGTTGTGTTAAATCTTTTACAAATACCGATGCTTTTCAAAAGTTTAGCACTAAATATGGACTTGACTCTGAGATAGTAGCCTCCTTTTGTGAATCATTTGCTACTAACGTTGATCTCCCTAAAGAGAAGTGGTTTAATTAAATATCACCCACCTATTAAAGATGAAATTAAAGAACCAGAATTAGCTAAGGAAGAAACTATAATTTATAATGTTGATCTAGTTGTTCCTACTGCTTATATTGAGAAACTAGCTTTCCCTGTTAGGATAAAGGAACATGCTAAAGTTTCAACTGTGGTCAACAAAAATTATATTGGAACACCTAAACCTGATGAACAAATTAAAGTATAACCTAGTGTTGCTATGGTTAATGATCTCCTGGAAAAAAATATAGATGGGCATGTTATTTACTTCTGTGAAGAAGCTGCTAGAGTTGCCAAACCTGATACAAAGGATAAACATCGACCTGTTGTTGGCATGCGCGTTGTCTCAGTTAAAATAGGAGATCACTGTTATCATGTTTTATGTGACTTAAGTGCTAGCATGAGTGCTATTCCTTATTCCTTATATCAAGAAATTATGAATGACAAATCACCTGCAGAGATAGAAGACATAGATGTTACTATTAAACTTGCTAATGGAGATACTATATCACCAATTGGGATTGTTAGAGATGCTGAAGTCTTGTGCGGGAAAATAAAATACCCTACTAATTTTCTTGTTCTTGGTTCCCCACAAGATGACTTTTGTCCCATTATCTTTGGTAGACCGTTCTTGACCACCGTTAATGCTAAAATAGATTGTGAGAAGCAAACTGTCGGTGTTAGCTTTGGTGATGAATCTCATGAGTTTAATTTTTCCAAGTTTAGTAGAAAGCTTCATGAAAAAGAATTGCCTAGTAAGGATGAATATAATTTGTCTTGCTTCTATTGTTGTGCCTCCTACTGATCCTCTAGAACAATATCCACTAGACCATGAAAATGATTTACATATGCATGAAATAGATAAGATTTTCTTTGAACAACATCCTCTGCTTAAACACAATTTGCCTATTGAAACTCAAGGAGGTCCTCCTCCACCTAAAGTTGATCCTGTGTTTGAATTAAAACAATTTCCAGACACATTGAAATATGCTTATCTTGATGAGAAGAAGATATATCTTGTTATTATTAGTGCTAACCTTTTAGAACATGAAGAAGAAAGATTATTGAAAGTTCTGAGGAAGCACCGAGCTGCTATTGGATATACTCTTGATGATTTAAAAAGAATTAGAATTAGTCTCACTCTATGTTAGCACAAGATTAATATGGAACCTGATGCTAAACCCGTTGTTGATCACCAATGTCGGTTAAATCCAAAGATGAAGGAAGTGGTAAGAATGGAAATATTAAAACTTCTAGAAGCAGGTATAATCTATCCTATAGCTGATAGTAGATTGGTAAGTCATGTTCATTGTGTCCCTAAGAAAGGAGGTATCACTGTTGTTCCTAATGATAAGAATGAACTTATTCCACAAAGAATTGTTATAGGCTATAGAATGGTATTTGATTTTATAAAATTAAATAAAGCAACTAGAAAAGATCATTACCCTCTGCCTTTTATTGATCAAATGCTAGAAAGATTATCTAAGCACACACATTTTTGCTTCCTTGATGGAGACTCTAGTTTTTCACAAATACCTGTTTCTCAACTTGATCAAGAAAAGACCACTATAACTTGTCCCTTTAGAACTTATGCTTATAGACGTATGCCTTTTGGTTTTTGCAATGCACCAGCAACCTTTCAAAGATGCATGACTTCTATATTCTCTAACTTCTGTGAAAAGATTGTTGAGGTTTTCATGGATGACTTTCCCGTTTATGGGAAATCTTTTGATGATTGTTTAACCAATCTTGATCAAGTTTTGCAGAGATGTGAACAAACAAATCTTGTCTTGAATTGGGAGAAGTGCCACTTTATGGTTAATGAAGGTATTGTCTTGGGTCATAAAATTTCTGAAAAAGGTATTGAACTAGACAAAGTTAAGGTTGATGCAATTGAAAAAATGCCATGTCCTAAATATGTCGAAGGTATTTATAGTTTCCTAGGTCATGCTGGTTTCTATAGGAGATTTATCGAAGACTTTTCAAAAATTTCTAGGCCTCTTACAAACCTTTTGCAAAAGGATGTTCCTTTTGTTTTTTATGATGATTGTTTAGAAGCCTTTGAAACACACAAGAAAGCCTTAATTTCTGCACCTACTATTCAACCACCTGATTGGAACTTGCCTTTTGAAATTATGTGTGATGCTAGTGATTATGTTGTTGGTGTTGTTCTAGGACAAAGAGTTGATAAGAAATTGAATGCCTTTCACTATGCTAGTCAAACTCTAGACAGTGCTCAATGAAATTATGCTACTACTGAAAAAGAATTTCTAGCAGTGGTGTTTGCTTGTGATAAATTTAGATCTTACATTGTTGATTCAAAAGTAATTGTTCACGCCGACCATGCTACTATTCAATATCTTATGGAAAAGAAAGATGCTAAACCTAGACTTATTCAATGGGTTATCTTGCTACAAGAATTTGATTTACATTTCATCGATAGAAAAGGAGCTGAGAACGTCGTAGCTGATAACTTGTCTAGGCTTGAAAATGTGCTTGATGACCCACTACCTATTGATGACAGTTTTTGTGATGAGCAGTTAGCTACAATAAATGTTGATTATAGCACTCCTTGGTATGTTGATTATGCTAATTACATTGTTGCTAAATATTTACCACTAGCATTACATACCAACAAAAGAAAAAAAATTCTTCTATGATTTAAGACACTACTTTTGGGATGATCCACATCTTTATAAAGAAGGAGTAGATGGTATTATTAGACGTTGTGTACCTGAGCATGAACAAGGACAAATCCTACGGAAATGTCACTCTGAAGCATATGGAGGACATCATGTTGGAGATAGAACTGCTCACAAGGTATTGCAATCTGGATTTTATTGGCCTACTCTCTTCA
Organism: Triticum monococcum; assembly: GCA_034509565.1. Classification (NCBI taxonomy): domain Eukaryota; kingdom Viridiplantae; phylum Streptophyta; class Magnoliopsida; order Poales; family Poaceae; genus Triticum; species Triticum monococcum. The sequence goes on from CM067847.1 coordinate 347,194,286, forward strand.
AGGATGCCCGTAAGTTTGTCTTATCTTGTGATGAATGCCAAAGAATAGGTAATATCGGTAAGCATCAAGAAATGCCTATGAATTATTCACTTGTTGTTGAACCATTTGATGTTTGGGGATTTGATTACATGGGACCTTTTCCTTCCTCCAATGGGTATACACATATTTTGGTTGCTGTTGATTATGTTGCTAAGTGGGTAGAAGCTATTCCAACTAGTAGTGCTGATGACAACACCTCTATTAAAATGCTTAAGGAAGTTATTTTCCCAAGGTCTGGAGTCCCTAGATATTTAATGACTGATGGTGGTTCACTCTTTATTCATGGTGCTTTCCGTAAAATGCTTGCCAAGTATGATGTCAACCATAGAATTGCATCACCTTATCATCCCCAGTCTAGTGGTCAAGTTGAACTTAGAAATAGAGAAATAAAATTAATTTTGCAAAAGACTGTCAATAGGTCCGAGGAGAATTGGTCTAATAAATTAGATGATGCACTTTGGGCTTATGGAACAGCATATAAAAATCCTATGGGTACGTCTCCTTATAAAATGGTATATGGAAAAGCTTGTCATTTGCCTCTTGAGTTAGAACATAAGGCATATTGGGCAATTAAAGAACTCAACTATGATTTCAAACATGAAAAGAGGTTGTTTGATATTAGTTCATTCGATGAATTGAGAACCCAAGCTTATGAAAATGCCAAGTTATTTAAAGAAAAGGTTAAAAGATGGCATGATAAAGGAATCCAAAAGCACGAGTTTAAAGTTGGAGAATATGTTCTTTTGTACAACTCTCGTTTTAGATTCTTTGCAGGAAAACTCCTCTCCAAATGGGAAGGACCCTATGTTATTGCGGAGGTTTAGCAGTCTAGAGCCATCAAAATAAACAATGCCGAAGGTACTAACCCAAAGGTTGTTAATGGGCAATGAATACAACATTATATCTTAGGTACGCCCATTAAATATTGAAGTAATATTATCCAAACCTTGACACCGGAAGAACACATAAAAGAGTTATTCCGGAACACTCCAGAATCGTGAAAATAAGGAGGTACGTGATACAATAAGTAAACGGACTCCGAAAAATCCGCAAAAATATTTTTTGTTAGTTTTGGAATATAACAAAAATTAGGAAAATAAGAAACAACCAGGAAGCGTACCCTGGTGGGCACAACACACCAGGGCGCGCATGGCTTGCCAGGCACACCTAGGTGGGTTGTGACCACCTCGGGTTCCTTCCGGACTCTGTTTTTCTACAACTTGCTTGTTTCCCAAGATAAAAAATCTTTGTAAACCGCCCGAACCTATTGATCACCGTATCACGAAGAAATCTTCTGTTTTGTTTTCCTTGCTGTTTTCTGTCAGATCTGATCTGCTATGGCCGCTTCAAGTTCCTCCAAGGACAAGTTATTCAAGAACGTCATCAACCCATATTTGCGGGAGGTGGTGCAGCACCCTCAAGTCATCCAGATGCATGAGGGGGTGCTTCACCTCCGTGATGTGCCAGGTCCTAAGGGGATGGGAATCATGGAGTCCAGGTTTGAAGCTATGGAGCAGGAGGTCTTCCGGTGCAAGGGGATGGTGGGCATGGAGTCAATTCGAATCACCTCATGATCACGGACCTTTCCCATGATATCAAGGTGGATGGCAAGTCCATGGACATCGTCTTCACCCTCAATGAGCAAATCAACTTCCTACAAAGCCAGATCTACGATCTCCAAAACCAAGTCTTTGAATATGAGGCAAGGTTTAAAGGTATGAGTTTGGCTGCCGGTTGCAGGACCCGTGAGACTCACTCCTCCTCTTATGATGGTGGACCTCTGCCATGGAAACCCGGGGACAAGATCTCTTCTTCATCACCACCACCTTATTCTTCATCACCAAAAGAAAATGGAGTATCGGGTATGGGCACTCCCCTTGGCTTCCGCCAAGCTTGGGGGAGGTGCTCTTGTATTGTATCATCCCCACAATCTTTTGCCTTTACTTATCTTAGTTCGATCCATGATTATCTTTTGCTTTAGATGAATAAAAGTTTAGTTCGATCCTTTCTTTTCGAGAGTTTGCTTAGTGATCTATAATTGTAACCATGTGCGAGATATATAATAAAGTTTAGTTTGATTTTTTGCTTTCTTTACTGTCTTGTTGGAATAAAAAGAAAGGAAATAAATCAAGAAGATCATATGCTAATCTTATGGTAGGTGATGACACCACATAAGGAAAAGTATAAGTAGAAAATTTTATTAGAGATTGACAAACATAGCATTAGTCAATGATGCAACTCATTAAAGAATTAATAAGGGAAGAGATGTCACACCCTAGCTAGTTCATGCATTAGAGTGATTGCATCATGTTTAAATTTCCCAGAAAGATGAAATGGGGATGATAGAACCCCCAGCACCCCCTGGAACAACTAGGGTTTACTAAAAACTTTTGCAATGAACCTGAAATGCCCTTCTAAAAAGCCCACCCTTTTTGTCTTGGGTTAAAACCTTTGACAAAAATGGTGCACATTTTTCTAGGACATCTTAAGGTCATTGGATTAATTCATATAGTATTTGCATTTGGGCATTCAAATGCTATAAAATATTTTAAATGCTCAAATAATCATAAACTAAAATGTTTGTTGTTGGATTTATTCTAAGCAGTAGGCATGATTAATTTTATGATTTTTGGAAATGCCCTGGCATTTTTAATAAAGCCCTAAAGTTACAGAAATAATAGAAAATAAATAAAAACAGAAAAACAGAGAGAGAGAAACCCACCTGGGCCTTCTTACCTGGCGCGCCTGTAGCCCAAGTGGCCGGCCCAGCACGGCCCAGTCCATCTGGCCATGCCAGTCGTCCCCTTCCTTGGGAAAGAAGGACGACGGGCGCGTGCCCGACGCGCGCGCACCGCCGTGCGCCACCTCCTGCTTGCCGCTTCGTCACTAGACGGGCTGTACGACGTCCACATCGCGCCCCCGACCCCCTGGACACCTAACACTCCCCCTGCTCTCTCCCTCGCTCCCCCGACGCCATGGCCGAAGCAGCCGCCGCCGTCTCGCCACCGTAGCCGTAGCCACCATCCTCTCTGCGCCGCCCTACCGTGTCCACGAGCTCCACCACCCTCCTCTCCGTCGAGCAGGCCGAGCCCCAAGCGCCCGCGTGCCCCGAAGCGACTGAATCGACCTCGCCCGACTCCGCCACCGCCGGAGACCCCCTTCGCTGTCACCGTCGTAGCAGGCCGTCCCCGACCTCGCCGCCAGCTCCCTCGCAACCACCATGAGCCTAGATACCTTCCCACCCTCTCCGTTCCCTCTCTCGATCCCCGTAGCGACTACACGTTGCTCAACCGCACGCGCCGCCACGGAGCTCGTCGCCGACAAGGCTCCGGCCACCAAACGGCCGCGCCACCTTCTCCACTAGCCCTACCGCACCCCCAGCAACCCAACGCACTAACCCACGCACCTCTCCATGCCCCCTAGCGACGATTCCGAGCTCACCTGAGCTCCAGCCGCCGCCAAACTTGTCGCTGGCGTCATCTCCGGCAACCCCGAGCCCAACCACTAGCACCACCCGCCGCGGCTCGTTCCCAGCTGCCCGTAGAACCCAACGGCGACTCGAACGGTGCCCTGTAGATGAAACCCGCTCCTGCACCGCCGCGTTTGGCCTCGCCGGCGGCTAAACGCCGGCGAGATTGACCCTGTTTGACCCCGGGTTGACCCCAGTTTGACCCGGCCGGAGTCACTAACATGTGGGGCCAGCTCCTAACTAAATTAGATTAGTTTTTAATTAGTTCTAATCACCCTGTTAGAGGTTAGTGACCTCGTTAACTAACACTCTCTCACTAACATGTGGGTCCAGGGCCTAACTAACCTAGTTTAGTGCTAACTAAACACTAACTAACTCTGTTAGTTAGCTGAAACACTGACAGATGGGGCCCACTAGTCAGGGTTGACCTGGGCCGGCGCCTTTGACCCGCTGACGTCACAGTGACGCAGTGCTGACGTAGTTATTTATTTTCTGGATTTATTTTTATAGAGGAAATTCCAGAAAATAGCCAAAACTTCTAAAAATCATAGAAAATCAACCATAGCTCCAAATCAAACAAATTATATATGAAAAATGATCAGAAAAATTCAATCTTTCCATCTGTAATGGTTTCGTGTATGAAAAAACACTTTAACCTTGCTGTTTGGGTGAAAGAAGCTAATACACTTATAATGCATAAGAACTTAAGCTTCCATTCGAATCTTTGATTCAAATGGACCCATTTCAACTTGTTTCCCATTGCATTAGGCAGGACACCTCAATTTGCCATGTCATAGCATGCATCATATTGTTGCATATTGCCATGTGTTGATTATATTCTGTGGTGTCTTTCGTGGTAGGTTCTGCCTCCGAGGATATTTCCGAGTATCCAGCTGAAGGGCAGTACCCTACTACCACTCCATCAGGCAAGAAACCCCATTGATCATATCCATACAATCTCATGTTCTCGCTTCTGCTCTCACTTACTGCATTAAGACAACAACGTTTCAAACTGCTTTGTGCTGCGGTAGTTGAACCCTTATCCTCTGCATGACCTGTCATTGCCACAGTAACTAGATGAAACCCACTAGCATGTGTAGGAGTTGATTGAGCCATGTTTGTATTTCCTACCTTGCTATGCCTGCTATGCTTAGAGTTGAGTCAGGTCTGGTTCATCTGGGTGATGGGCTAGAGTGAAATGATTATGTCGGTAATGTGAGGGATGTCTTGAACATGATTTGGTAAAGGTATCGATGAGAGGCCATGTAGGAGTACATGGTGGGTTGTTTCATTGAGGCCGTCCCTAAGAACTGAGATCTATATGTGTGATTTAAGATTCAGTTACTACCATGCATTGGGATCCTTAATTGACCCTCTCAGCTTCTTAATCACCCTAGTACTCTGTCCAGGAGTTGCAACTAGTTTCTAGTGTTTGTAGGTTATGTGTTGGCGGCCGTGCGTAGCGCTGACCCATAGGGGTGGGCTATGATGCGGTAGATACACCGTAGCACGGTGTACCGAGTCACCCATTTGGTGTCTCGGGAACCCTGTTCACATTGTTCGGGGCCGTATGTGGAAACCTCGGCCGGACTCCCTGCGGATGGAACCTGGATAGCCGATAAACCTGGACTAGAGACTTGAGTGTTTAGGTAGGCCGTGGTGGACACCCTCGTTGGGCTTCCGCTTGAAGGTTGCCGAGTACATGTCGTGTAAACAACGGTAAGTGGTGAGAGCGTGTATGAAGAAGTACACCCCTGCAGGGTTAACATCATCTATTCGAATAGCCGCGTCCGCGGTAAAGGACTACTTGGTTGCCTATACAGTTCATAGACAAGTTAATGGTTACTACTAATAGACTCAAGATAAGTGTGAGTACTGAGGATGGCCCTCTCGTAGGATGACGAGGGAGGATCCCCGGTGGAGTATTGTGTTGGTGATTAGTGGACTCGTGTGCGAAAACTATTTTACTAGTGGTGTCTCGTAGGATAGCTTAGCCAAGAGTCAAAGCTGGCTTGCTGCAATAACTCCACCACCTTCTTGAGAATGAGCATGTATAGTAGGTTCTGTTGTAAGACTTGCTGAGTACCTTTATACTCATGTTGCTTTAATTACTGTTTTCAGCCAACAACACCGCCCCCTCCAATGGGTTTTATGTAGACCTCGACGTCGATGAGTAACTTGCCACCCAGGTGGTGATCCTGGCCATGGAGGGCCCTATGTAGATAGACAGGCTTCGACAAGCCTTCTTTCTTTCTAGTGTCTGTACTCAGACTATTTGCTTCCGCATGTGCTTGTATGCTTGTATGACTTGAGTGTCGGGTCATGTGACCCCTGCCTGTATGAACATGTTATGTATGGCTCTCTGGAGCCTTTAAATAAAGTACTTGAGTTGTAGAGTTTTGTTGTGATGCCATGTTGTATTTGCAGATGTCGAGCATATTGTGTGTATGATTGAAATGCTTGGTATGTGTGGGATCCGACAATCTAGTTGTTATCCTTGGCAGCCTCTCTTATGGGGAAATGTAGTCTAGTGCTCCTCGAGCCATAGTAGTCCGCTACAGCCCGGTTCACCGGAGTCCTGCTAGCCCAGCACTACTGCTCAGGACACTTGACTGGCCGGCATGTGTTTCACTTTGTTCCTATGTCTGTCCCTTCAGGGAAATGTCATGCAGTGACATCCGGAGTCCTGCCTAGCCTTCTACAGCCTGGGTTCCCCGGAGTCCTGTTAGCCCAGTGCTACACCTCGGATTCACATGCTGTTGACCGACATGCTCGATGTGATTCATGTATGCCTGTCTCCATAGGTCTGTGCCGCTTTGGTTTCACGACTAGCCATGTCAGCTCGGGTTCTCTGTCATATGGATGCTAGCGACACTATCATATACGTGAGCCAAAAGGCGCAAATGGTCCCGGGCCATGGTAGGGCGACACCTGTGGGGATACCGTGCGTGAGGCCGCAATGTGATATGAGGTGTTACCGGCTAGATCCATGTGACTTGGAATCGGGGTCCTGACAGCGTTGGCATTAGAGCCGGACTTCCTGTAGGTTCATTGAGCCAAACTGGTCGATGTCGAGTCTAGAAATGCTTTAGTTATATGTAGGGGAATTGATTGTGGGAGGGAACGTAAGGCTCTTTTACTCATTTACCTTATGCCCTCTGATCTGAGTCATTCTCTTCTCATTCAACGTGGGTTAAGGACTGGGCTCTCTTCTTCTATCAGGTTCACGTGTTACTAATCCGTAGTAGCTTATAGGATTGTTGTTACCAACCTTAGTACAGCTTCTACTACTTTTAGTATGTTGTCAGTTGAATCAGAACCTTGATATGATGTTGTTGAGTGGTATTGCAAACTGTTGTGGATGTCTCAAATCTTTTTCTGAGCATTTACAGCCGTTATGTTGTCCGATTTCCCCTAGAAAATTCTAATGCCTTTGCATTATTCTGTGCTTTCAGATGGCCACCCGTTCGCAGAACCAAGTGGTTCGTCTCACCCGACGCCTCAATGTGCCCGGCCACATGGCCATGTTGGTTCGAGTGATGCTCGAGTCAGGCTATCGGTGGTATCCGGAATATACCGTCGAGGAGCAGTTCAGAGACTTCAACCAGAGCCAATACCTTTGCACCGTCAGGATATATCCCTCTTATCCTGGAGCCACTGAGCCCCTTCACTGTTCCTATGGACTTGGGGTCACTATTGAGATGTCTGTGCAGGATGCAGCCTATTCAATGATGACTATCATTCGAGCCAGGACTGCCTTGCTTCAGAACTCCGATTTCCGTTACATGCCAGCCTCACTCCCTGGAGCACAGCGGTACTATCAGGCTTTGTACTATGACTCTACACATGAGGAGTCACTACTCTACACCACTGCCGAGATGCTCGAGGATAAGGACCGCGAAAATCGGGCCTTGCGTATGGAGCTTTTCCACACTCGTTCTGATCATTGGGCCACTTTGACTCGGTTTGCACCTGCGGTGCAGGCAGGATACATCGACATGAGGGACACGTACCCTGTACGGTCTGGATTGCCAGATTGTATGGAGTGGCGTGATGTAGGAGGCATCACCCCTCCTCGTGGTCCCCGTCTGCCACCGCCTGTGGGACCAAGGCCACATCCGAGCCCCTATGGTCCGCAGGCTCCGCAGGACCGTCTATTCCCAGATGATCATGTTCCACTTCCAGGCTTTTGGTGGTGACTTTTATGAGGATTACTACGGAGCCGTCTGAGCTAGTAGTAGTTTCACTAGTATTGTAATAGTTGTACTCTCCACAGTCCTGCGTGACCGTGGGATACGACTTGGTGTGTATCACGCTCCGGAGGTGTAGAAAAATAATGTATAGGAGTTTGGAATGCCTCCGATGAGATGTAATGTCTTTCACCGTAGTTGTACTCTAGCCTGGGCTTGTACTAAACTATGTACGGTGTGTATGACCAATGGTATATATATATGGCAGTTTCTATATTACCATGTCGTGCAATGAACATCTTAGCATTCCATGTTATCCATTACATTCTGCACTTCCTTGCCAAGTTTGTGCCATCCTTATCTAAACTATTGTCTTGTTTTTTCCTAGGATGGTCAACACCCGCAGCAACCCTGCTGCCCCGGAGCAGGGAGAAGCCAGTGCAGCTAGGGGTGAAAATCTGCCTCACCCGCCTTCTCTGGCCGAAGTTATGCTGGAGGCGGAAAGAAACAAGCATGAGACTAACCACTTGCTGGAGCGGATTGAGCAGAACACTGCACGCCATCAGCGAAATGACTTGGTGTCAATCAATGACTTCATCAAGTTGTACCCACCAAAGTTTAATCATTCCGTCGAGCCCCTCGACATGGATGACTGGCTCCGCAGCATCACACACAAGCTACGTTCTGCCAACGTAGCCGAAGCTGATAAGGTTACCTATGCTGCCTATCACCTCGAAGGCCCTGCTAGCCTTGGTGGGAAAACATTGAGGCTATGCGCCCGGTCGGCCAAATCACTACTTGGGCTGAATTCAGTGAGACTTTCCGTGAGCATCACATCCCGGAAGGTCTCGTAGATCGCAAGAGGGAAGAGTTCTGCAATTTCACCCAAGGAAGACTAATTGTGGATGCATATAGTCGTGAATTTGGGAATCTGGAACGATATGCTCCTGAAGAGGTATCCACCGACGCTAAGAAGCAGGCAAGGTTCCGCAAGGGACTCAGCCCTGAGCTTCACCGCGATCTTCGTCTGCACGAGTGCACCTCCTTTCAGAAGTTGGTCAATAAAGCCATCAGTGCTGAGACAGGCCAGTCTGACTATGACGCTTCACGCAAGCACTCTCGTGATTTTGGTTCTTCATCTGGCTCTGGATCTCAGAAGCGCCGGGAGTGGATTCCAAGCACGGCACTGCCACCCAGGTTCATTCCGAGGCCATCCTTTGAGGCGCCTCGCCCCAACCAGTAGTTTGCATCGTCTAAGCCCTATGGTGGCCCTGCCGCTAATGTTGCTCCACGCCCCAATGTTGTGACATGTTTCAAGTGTGGAGAGCCGGGTCACTACAGTCAAGAGTGTCCCCAGAACAACAACCCCAATCAGTCTAGAAAGTCTGTTGGCCGTGGTAAGCCAGCGGGAAAGACATTCTACGCCAAGCCCGCCACCACTGCACATGGCCATGTCAACTATGTCTCAGCTGAGGAGGCTCATGAGGATCCTAACGTCGTCCTTGGTACGCTCCTTGTTAATTGCCATCCGGCATCTGTTCTTTTCGATACTGGAGCATCTCATTCATTCATATCTGAGAGCTATGCTCGATTGCATAACACAACATTCTGTGACATGCCCACTTCCAAGGTAATTCAAACTCCAGGTTCCAAATGGCAAACTTCTAGAGTAAGCCATGGGAATGAAATTCTTATCGATAGACTTGTCTTCCTTACATCTTTAATAGCTCTCAAGTCCTCGAACATAAACATCATCTTGGGTATGGACTGGATGTCAGCTCATTATGCTAAAATTGATTGTGCCACTAGAACCGTTCAACTTACTCACCCATCGGGAAAGACAGCCAATGTCTTAACTTGAGTGGCCAAGCGCCAGCATTACTCCCTAAATGCCAACCCCCTTCCAGACCTTGAAGATATTCTGGTAGTCCGAGACTTTCCGGATGTGTTTCTAGAAGAACTGCCAGGTGTTCCACCTGAGAGGGATGTCGAGTTTGTGATAGACCTTGTTCCAGGAACCGTTCCAATTTCTAGAAGACCCTATAAGATGGCACCCTTAGAACTAGCCGAGCTTAAGAACCAACTCGATGAGTCCTTGAAAAAGGGTTTCATCCGTCCTAGTTCCTCCCCTTGGGCTTGCCCCGTCCTCTTCGTCAAGAAGAAGGATGTAACGGATCAGATGGTTGTAGATTACCGACCTGTCAACTTGGTCACCATCAAGAACAAGTATCTGCTTCCCAGGATCAACGATCTGTATGATCAGCTCGCTGGATCCTCATTCTTTTCCAAGATGGATTTGAGGTTGGGCTACCATCAAATCAAAATCAGAAACGGGGACATTCCAAAACGGCCTTTGTTACTCGTTATGGCCAATACGAGTACACCGTTATGTCCTTCGGTTTAACCAATGCCCCAGCCACCTTCTCTCGATTAATGAACTCGGTCTTCATGGAGTATTTGGATAAATTCGTCGTAGTATACCTCGATGATATACTCATCTACTCCAAGAATGAAGAGGAACATGCCGAACATCTAAGGCTGGTATTGACGAAACTTCGAGAGCATCGTCTTTAGGCCAAATTCTCCAAGTGTGACTTTTAGTTGCCAGAAGTGACCTATCTAGGCCATGTAATCTCTGGTAAGGGTATTGCTGTCAATCCCGAGCGAGTTCAAGCCGTTCTTGATTGGACTCCACCTGAAACGGTCAAGCAAGTTCGGAGCTTCCTTGGCTTAGCGAGCTATTGCCGTCGCTTCGTCGAGAATTTCTCCAAGGTTGCTAAACCTCTAACTGAACTCCTCAAGAAAGATAAAAAGTTTGAGTGGACCCCACAATGCGAGTTCAGCTTTCAGGAACTGAAAAGACGCCTGACATCTGCTCCCGTACTGGTACCACCAGATTTCTCCAAGGATTTTATTATCTATTGCGACGCTTCTCGACAAGGACTAGGTTGCATACTCTTGCAAGATCGTCAAGTAATTACCTATGCTTCATGGCAATTACACCCCCATGAGGAAAACTATCCCACACATGATCTAGAGCTTGCAGCGGTAGTCCATGCACTTAAAACTTGGCGACATTACCTTCTCGATAATAGTTGCGAGATCTTCACCGATCACCAAAGTTTGAAATATATCTTCACCCAACCGGATTTGAATCTCAGGCAAAGATGTTGGGTCGAGTTGATCTCGGATTATGACTTAGGAATAACTTACACCCCGGGCAAAGCCAATGTCATGGCTGATGCGCTAAGTCGTAAATCTTATTATAACCACCTGATGTTACAACAAAGTCAACCACTTCTCCACGAGGAATTTCGTAAGCTTAACCTTCACATAGTTCCTCGAGGATTCCTATCCACCCTGGTGGCAGAGCCTAACCTTATGGATCAGATCATAACCGCCCAGCGGTATGATAAGGGCATATCCCAGATTAAGGAAAACATCGCTAGCGGAGTTGCTAAATGTTTTTCCATGGATGAGCAAGGTGTTGTATTCTTTGAGAACCGCTTGGTGGTTCCCAAGAAACAACATCTACGCCAGTTGATTCTTAATGAAGCTCATGAATCCCCTATCACCATTCATCCTGGTAGTACTAAAATGTATCAAGACCTACGCCAGAGGTTTTGGTGGACTAGGATGAAGAGATAAATTGCTCAATACATTGCTAGTTGCGACGTATGTCGTCTTGTTAAAGCAGACCATCAACGGCCTACTGGCACCCGTCAACCTTTGGCTATTCCTGAGTGGAAATGGGATAAAATTAGTATGGATTTCATTACTGGGTTTCCCACCAAGAGAGGGAATAATGCCATCTTCATCGTAATCGATCGTCTTTCCAGGGTGGCCCACTTTCTACCTGTTCGTGAGAGTATCACCGCTAGCCAGCTAGCTGATTTATACATCTCCCAAATAGTGTCTCTTCATGGTGTCCCATTGGAAATTAACTCAGACCATGGGAGTCTCTTCACCTCTCGATTTTGGGAAAGTTTCCAAAATGCTATGGGAACTCGTCTCTCTTTTAGCACCGCCTTCCACCCCCAATCAAATGGTCAAGTAGAGCGAGTCAATCAAATTCTGGAGGATATGCTCCGAGCTTCTGTCATCTCATTTGGAATGGATTGGGAGAAATGCCTTCCATTTGTGGAGTTTTCTTATAACAATAGTTATCAAGCTAGCTTGGGCAAAGCTCCTTTTGAAGTTCTCTACGGACGAAAATGTCGAACGCCTCTTAACTGGTCAGAAACCGGGGAAAGACAACTCTTTGGCCCGGATATGATTCAGGAAGCAGAAGAGCAGGTTCGTGTTATTCGTGAGAAATTGAAAACAGCCCAATCTCGTCAAAAGAGCCAATATGATCGTAAACATAAGCTCATGACTTATGAAGTCGGCGAGAAGGCTTACCTTCGGGTTACTCCGTTAAAAGGAACCCATCGTTTCGGTATCAAAGGCAAATTGGCTCCTCGTTACATTGGACCCTTTTGCATTCTTGCCAAACGAGGAGAAGTTGCCTACCAATTGGAACTACCTCCGCATCTTTGCAGAGTTCACGATGTCTTCCACGTTTCTCAACTCAGGCGTTGCTTCACGGATCCTATCCGTGGAGTGGACCACGAAACACTTGATCTACAAGATAATCTCTCATATCGGGAATATCCCATTCGTATCCTTGATCAAGCCGAGCGTACCACTCGACGCCATAACATCAAGTTTCTCAAGGTTCAATGGTCACACCATTCCGAGAAAGAAGCCACTAGGGAAAGGGAGGATCGTCTTCGACTCGAGTACCCCACTTTCTTCCCAACAGATCCCAAATCTCGGGACGAGATTCTTTTGAGTGGGGGTGAGTTGTCACACCCTAGCTAGTTCATGCATTAGAGTGATTGCATCATGTTTAAATTTCCCAGAAAGATGAAATGGGGATGATAGAACCCCCAGCACCCCCCTGGAACAACTAGAGTTTACTAAAAACTTTTCCAATGAACCTGAAATGCCCTTCTAAAAAGCCCACCCTTTTTGTCTTGGGTTAAAACCTTTGACAAAAATGGTGCACATTTTTCTAGGACATCTTAAGGTCATTGGATTAATTCGTATAGTATTTGCATTTGGGCATTTAAATGCTATAAAATATTTTAAATGCTCAAATAATCATAAACTAAAATGTTTACTGTTGGATTTATTCTAAGCAGTAGGCATGATTAATTTTATGATTTTTGGAAATGCCCTGGCATTATTAATAAAGCCCTAAAGTTACAGAAATAATAGAAAATAAATAAAAACAGAAAAACACAAAGAGAGAGAAACCCACCTGGGCCTTCTTACTTGGCGCGCGTGTAGCCCAAGTGGCCGGCCCAGCACGGCCCAGTCCATCTGGTCGTGCCAGTCGTCCCCTTCCTTGGGACAGAAGGACGACGGGCGCGTGCCTGACGCGCGCGCACCGTCGTGCGCCACCTCCTGCTTGCCGCTTCGTCGCTAGACGGGCTGTACGACCTCCAGGTCGCGTCCCCGATCCCCTGGACACCTAACACTCCCCCTGCCCTCTCCCTTGCTCCCCCGACGCCATGGCCGAAGCAGCTGCCGCCGTCTCGCCACCGTAGCCGTAGCCACCATCCTCTCTGCGCCGCCCTACCGTGTCCACGAGCTCCACCACCCTCCTCTCCGTCGAGCAGGCCGAGCCCCAAGCGCCCGCGTGCCCCGAAGCGACTGAATCGACCTCGCCCGACTCCGCCACCGCCGGAGACCCCCTTCGCTGTCACCGCCGTAGCAGGCCGTCCCCGACCTCGCCGTCAGCTCCCTCGCAACCACCATGAGCCTAGATACCTTCCCACCCTCTCCGTTCCCTCTCTCGATCCCCGTAGCGACTACACGTAGCTCACCCGCACGCGCCGCCACGGAGCTCGTCGCCGACGAGGCTCCGGCCACCCAACGGCCACGCCACCTTCTCCACTAGCCCTACCGCACCCCCAGGAAACAAACGCACTAACCCACGCGCCTCTCCGTGCCCCCTAGCGACGTGTCCGAGCTCACCCGAGCTCCGGCCGCCACCAAACTCGTCGCCGGCGTCATCTCCGGCGACCCCGAGCCCAACCACTAGCACCACTCGCCGCAGCTCATTCCCAGCTGCCCGTAGAACCCAACGGCGCCTCGAACGGTGCCCTGTAGATGAAACCCGCACCTGCACCGCTGCGTTTGGCCTCGCCGGCGGCTAAACGCCGATGAGATTGACCCTGTTTGACCCCAGTTTGACCCCGCCGGAGTCACTGACATGTGGGGCCGGCTCCTAACTAAATTAGATTAGTTTTTAATTCGTGCTAATCACCCTATTAGAGGTTAGTGACCTCGTTAACTAACACTCTCTCACTGACATGTGGGCCCAGGTCCTAACTAACCTAGTTCAGTGCTAACTAAACACTAACTAACTCTGTTAGTTAGCTGAAACACTGACAGATGGGGCCCACCAGTCAGGTTTGACCTGGGCTGGTGCCTTTGACCCGCTGACGTCACAGTGACGCTGTTATTTATTTTCTGGATTTATTTTTATATAGGAAATTCCAGAAAATAGCCAAAACTTCTAAAAATCATAGAAAATCAACCATAGCTCCAAATCAAACAAATTATAGATAAAAAATGATCAAAAAAATTCAATATTTCCATCTGTAATGGTTTCATGCATGACAAAACACTTTAACCTTGCTGCTTAGGTGAAACAAGCTAATACACTTATAATGCATAAGAACTTAAGCTTCCATTTAAGTTGTTTCACATTGCATTAGGCAGGACACCTCATTTTGCCATGTCATAGCATGCATCATATTGTTGCATATTGCCATGTGTTGATTATATTCTGTGGTGTCTTTCGTGGTAGGTTCTGCCTCCGAGGATATTTTCGAGTATCCAGCTGAAGGGCAGTACCCTACTACCACTCCATCAGGCAAGTAGCCCCATTGATCGTATCGATAAAATCCCATGTTCTCGCTTATGCTCTCACTTACTGCATTAAGACAACAATGTGTCAAACTGTTGTGTGCTGCGGTAGTTAAACCCTTATCCTCTGCATGACCTGTCATTGCCACAATAACTAGATGATCATGTGTAGGAGTTGATTGAGCCATGTTTGTGTTTCCTACCTTGCTATGCCTGCTATGCTTAGAGTTGAGTCAGGTCTGGTTCATCTGGGTGATGGGCTAGAGTGCAATGATTATGTCGGTAATGTGAGGGATGTGTTGAACATGATTTGGTAAAGGTATCGATGAGAGGCCATGTAGGAGTACATGGTGGGTTGTTTCATTGAGGCCATCCCTAAGAACTGAGATCTGTATGTGTGATTTAAGATTCAGTTACTACCATGCATTGGGATCATTAATTGACCCTCTCGGCTTCTTAATCACCCTAGTACTCTGTCCAGGAGTTGCCACTAGTTTCTGGTGTTTGTAGGTTATGTGTTGGCGGCCGTGCATAGCGCTGACCCTAGGGGTGGGCTAGGATGCGGTAGATACACCATAGCACGGTGTACCGAGTCACCCGTTTGGTGTCTCGGGAACCCTGTTCACATCGTTCGGGGCCGTATGTGGAAACCTCGGCCGGACTCCCTGCGGATGGAACCTGGATAGGCAATAAACCTAGACTAGAGACTTGAGTGTTTAGGTAGGCCGTGGCCGACACCCTCGTTGGGCTTCCGCTTGAAGGTTGCCGAGTACATGTCGTGTAAACGACGGTAAGTGGTGAGAGCGTGTATGAAGAAGTACACCCCTGCAGGGTTAACATCATCTATTCGAATAGCTGCGTTCGCGGTAAAGGACTACTTGGTTGCCTATACAGTTCATAGACAAGTTAATGGTTACTACTAATAGACTCAAGATAAGTGTGAGTACCGAGGATGGCCCTCTCGTAGGATGACGAGGGAGGATCCCCGGTGGAGTATTGTGTTGGTGATTAGTGGACTCGTGTGCGAAAACTATTTTACTAGTGGTGTCTCGTAGGATAGCTTAGCCAAGAGTCAAAGCTGGCTTGCTGCAATAACTCCACCACCTTCTTGAGAATGAGCATGTATAGTAGGTTCAGTTGTAAGACTTGCTGAGTACCTTTATACTCATGTTGCTTTAATTACTGTTTTTAGCCAACAACACCGCCCCCTCCAATGGGTTTTATGTAGACCTCGACGTCGATGAGTAACTTGCCACCCAGGTGGTGATCCTGGCCATGGAGGGCCCTATGTAGATAGACAGGCTTCGACAAGCCTTCTTTCTTTCTAGTGTCTGTACTCAGACTATTTGCTTCCGCATGTGCTTGTATGCTTGTATGACTTGAGTGTCGGGTCATGTGACCCCTGCCTGTATGAACATGTTATGTATGGCTCTCTGGAGCCTTTAAATAAAGTACTTGAGTTGTAGAGTTTTGTTGTGATGCCATGTTGTATTTGCACATGTCGAGCATATTGTGTGTATGATTGAAATGCTTGGTATGTGTGGGATCCAACAATCTAGTTGTTATCCTTGGCAGCCTCTCTTATGGGAAAATGTAGTCTAGTGCTCCTCGAGCCATAGTAGTCCGCTACAGCCCGGTTCACCGGAGTCCTGCTAGCCCAGCACTACTGCTCAGGACACTTGACTGGCCGGCATGTGTTTCACTTCGTTCCTATGTCTGTCCCTTCAGGGAAATGTCATGCAGTGACATCCGGAGTCCTGCCTAGCCTTCTACAGCCCGGGTTCCCCGGAGTCCTGTTAGCCCAGTGCTACACCTCGGATTCACACGCTGTTGACCGACATGCTCGATGTGATTCATGTATGCCTGTCTCCATAGGTCTGTGCCGCTTTGGGTTCACGACTAGCCATGTCGGCGCGGGTTCTCCTTTGGCAAGCATTATGTGGTGAGGAAATATCTAGGCACATATGTCCAGCTGAATATGGGTAGCATACGTTTTTTTGTTGATATCACCCTCGAGGTGAATATGTTGGGAGGCAAAACTATAAGCCCTTATCTTTCTATGTGTCCGGTTGAAATGGTTTTCTCATGTGTATGCGGTGAGTGTTAGCAATCATAGAAGACTAAATGATGGTTGATTATGTGGACTTGCCTAAAGGCTCTGATACGTGACCCTTCCTGAAAAGATGATGAATTGTAGTTGCAAAGTTGACTAAGAACATAGTTTGTTGGTTTCTAATAGAGTTTATGCTTCATACTTCGATAATGTGATGAATTGTCACTTATTCATGAGAAGTTTATGATAAAAGTCTTATGTTTAAGTTTGTTGCTGTTATAATAATCAACATGATGCTTCCATGTCCATATTTTGTTTTTATCGTCACCTCTCTTTCTCTCTCTCTCTCTCTCTCTCTCTAAGCATCTGGACATGTTTTTCGATTTCGGTTTTCGCTTGAGGACAAGCGAGGTCTAAGCTTGGGGGAGTTGATACGTCCATTTTGCATCATGTTTTCCTACTATCATTTATGATGTTTTTATGCATAATAATGCTTTTTGAAGTAATTATAATGCCTTATCTCTCATAATTTGCAAGGTACACGCAAAGAGGGAGAATTCCGGCAGCTGGGAATCTAGAACTGGAAAAGCTACGTCATGCTACCTAGTTTGGACAACTCCAAACAAGCTGAAACTTTATGGAGAATTTTTATGGAATATATGAAGAATATTACAGGTAATAAGTACCAGAGGGGAGCCACCAGGTGGGCACAACCCACTTGGGAACGCGAGGGAGCCCACGTGCGCCCTGGTGGGTTGTGCTCACCCAGGCCCACCTCCGGTGCCCATCTTCTGGTATATAAGTCATTTTGACCTAGAAAAAAATAAGGAGAGGACTTTTGGGATTTAGCGCCGCCGTCTTGAGGCAGAACTTGGGCAAGAGCACTTTTGCCCTCCGGTGGAGCAATTCCGCTGGGGGAACTTCCCTCCCGAAGGGGGAAATCGTCGTCATCATCATCACCAACAACTCTCACATCTTGGGGAGGGAAATCTCCATCAAAACCTTCAACATCACCATCGCATCTCAAACCCTAGTTCATCCTTGTGTTCAATTTTGTTACCGGTGCTTGTGGGTGACTAGTAGTGTTGATTACATCTTGGAGTTGATTACTATATGGTTTATTTGGTGGAAGATTATATGTTCAGATCCATTATGCTATTTAATACCCCTTTGATCTTGAGCATGTTTATCACTTGTGAGTAGTTACTTTTGTTCTTGATGTCACCGGAGAAATCATGTTGCAAGGAATCATGTGAACTTGATATGTGTTCGATATTTTGATAGTATGTATGTTGTGATTCCCTTAGTGGTGTCATGTGAACATCGACTACATGACACTTCACCATATTTGGGCCTAAGGGAATGCATTGTGGAGTAGTTATTAGATGATGGGTTGTGAGAGTGACAGAAGCTTAAACCCTAGTTTATGCGCTATTCTGTAAGGGGCCGATTGGATCCAAAAGTTTAATGTTATGGTTAGGATTTATCCTTAATACTTTTCTCGTAGTTGCGGATGCTTGCGAGGGGGTTAATCATAAGCAGGAGGTTTTTTCAAGTAAGAACAACACCTAAGCACCGGTCCACCCACATATCAAATTATCAAAGTAGTGAACACGAATCGAATCAACATGATGAAAGTGACTAGATGAAATTCCCTTGTACCCTCAAGAACGCTTTGCTTACTATAAGAGACCGTTTTGGCCTGTCCTTTGCCTCAAAAGGATTGGGCTACCTTGCTACAATTTTGTTACTATTATCATTACTTGCTCATTACAAAATATCTTGCTATCAAACTACTCTGTTACTTACAATTTCAGCACTTGCAGTCATTACCTTGCTGGAAACCACTTGTCATTTCCTTCTGCTCCTTGTTGGGCTTGACACTAATACCTATCGAAAATAACCACAATGGATCCCCTATACTTTTGGGTCATCAGTGCTATACACAAGGTTTTTAACCCCTTTCCGTGATGGCATTTGGAACTGTCGCGAAGTGAGTGTGGGCGATAGGGGGTCCTACCCACACGACCTAGAAACCGTCGGGGATAGGCCCTCCTGGCACACAGGCTAGGGCAAAATGAGCTCGTGTGCGATCAGGCGAGGCATCGAAGCCCAATTATTTCCGTTTGTATGTACATCCCACACGGTGAATCCCAGAAAAAAAACCGTTCGTATGTATATCACACATAGTCAATCTAAGGAATACGTTTCCGTTCTTATGTACATCCCACACAGTTAATCCAGCGAAAAAGTTTCCATTCGTATGTACATCCCACATAGTCAATCCAGGGAAAACGTTTCCGTTCATATGTACATCCCACACAGGTTTATGTATAGGCTTGTGTGTGATAGGTGTAACTATCACACATGGTCTGCCTTGGTAAACCCTTTGCTTCTATGAACTACATCACACACGATTTGATGAAGAAAACTGTGTGGCATTGGGCTATCCATCACAATCGCTTTTACTACTAGAACCGTTTGGAAAGTTCCATGACACATCTAGCAGGTTCATTAGTTTACAATTAATAATTCCAGTATTACGCAAATTCACATTTTGTATCGAACAACCATTTGCCAATTTCATATTAGGCACATAAATATATTTTAACATCACAGTACGGTAGCTACCTGAAAACAACATAGTACAACATATAGCTAGTTCGACTTCATAAGAACAATATTATAACAATATATTCATTTCTGTAATCAAGATCATCCAGGATCGTCTTATCAACCTCTGCTTTTAGTTTAGTAAGAACCTGTTTTGCACTCGCCAACTGGGAAAGTGCCTCCTCCTTCGCCAACACCATCTTAGAAAAGTTTGATTTAAAAATCTGAGCTCATACTCCAGCTTCCTCTTTTTATCCCGCATCTTAAAATATTCTTCAGCGTTGACAACACTTTCTCTAAGCCTACCTCCGTTCTCTTCCTCATATATGCTCCAGAGTTTTGCTAGGCACATCTTCAAAGACTGTGGCCACTCTTGATCAACCCACTCCAAGTAAGAACACTTCTATTCATCCTATAATATTTAAAACTAGATCAGTAACAATTGTAGGGGAATGGGTTTATAGCAACATAGAAAATCATCAATACTTATTTTGAAAAACTGAAGAAACAGGTTAATTATGACATATCTTCTCAAAAAGATCAATGTGCAAATGAACTAATTGCTACTGAGACAACAACCAAATTCTTAAGCATTAGGAGCTATAATTAACTACAACAATGGTACAAGTTCTTACTCATGTACCAAAAGTAACAAATTGAACATTTTATGAGGGAGGTAAATATAACCGCAACAACATAGCGACAGTGTTTGGATGACAATAAATTGATACTAATAGGTGTGTACATGCACAAATTTAGTAACATAGTACCAATAGCACTAAGGCCGTCCACTATGTATTCCAAAATCGGTGTAAAGACAACTATTGCTACATCACGCACCGGTGCCATGCACTAGCGAGCCAATGCAGCGGAAAAAAATCAAGGACCCGGACTCCAGAGCACCTAGTTGCTCCGATGCCTAGTTCCTTCGTGCCATAAATATTTAGTATTTTACTTCTTGGCTGCTCGGATGTGTGGACCAAAGTTGGTTGCACAAACTGTTGAAGCGGTGCCAAATAATTTTCTAATGGCACTGCTGATGAGATGGGAACATTTTTAGATACTAGGTACAAACTGTGAGACTGTCTTAGGATGTGTTTGGTTGAAGGTGTGGTATGAATGAGTTGGGACCGTGACATTGTATGAATCACATCTAACAAATGATTTGTAACCACGAAAGAGGGACCTTCTCAAATCGACTGCCGGATTAAAATCCTTCATTCCAAGTCATAGCCCAAGAGAGAGAGAGAGAGAGAGAGAGAGAGAGAAGAGAGGCATACCCGGGTGGTGAAGGAGTCGGAGGAGGAACCACTAGAGAGGTCATTGAAAAAGACCATGGTGCCCCGGTGGTAAAATGCGAGACGACGAGAGTGAGAAAGCAAGCGAGGAAGCGGCTATGGCTTAGGAAGGAAGGAAGTAAGGAAGGAGGAAACATGGGAAATGTGACTTGTGGTCGGGGGGGAAAGGGGATGGGGAAGGGGGGAGGGGCAGGGGTAGATATTTTGGCGGTAGGCCAAAAATATCGAAATGTGGAGGGAAACTTTGCGCGCGGTGCCGCCGGACACCATTCACTTTGAACGATTGTGTGCATCACAAATGATTCTTCTGCTTTACACGCATGGGATGAGTTTGATAATTCAAATTTTGGTGGGAATTCCCAGGGTATGTCATTGCATAATTTAACATCGCTTGCTAATTTGGCAACACAAAAGAGCGTACAACACACAGACCACACTTACTGAATCGAGCAATTTTAGTAATTAAATAGAGCCAGTTGACGTAAACATTGTTCTAACAAAAGACCAACATTAAAAAGAAAGCCTAAGTATGCATAATTTTAACACATCCGCCGCCGCGCCGGCCTATGCATCGCTGGTGTGAGATGAGACGTCGATGACTTGTCCTGGCGAAATGCCGCCATTGGTGGACTCTGCGTCCCCCTGCTGCAATCGACCGCGTCCTCGTCCTCATCCTCGACGTCGCCCTCAAGGTTGTAGAACTCGTAGGAGTGGCTGCACCAGAGCTCGCGTTGGTACTCCACCCCCGATTCCTCAATGTACAGACTCTTCTCTACCTCGACCTCGGCCACGCACAACTCCTCCTGCCGGCGCTCCTCGGTCTCCGCCGCCTCCTGCATCTCCAGCTCCCGCTCGGCGATCTCATGAGGAAGCAGGTGCTCCATGGCCACCATCATCTTTTCAGACATGGGTTGCATGCTGGATTCCAAGGTTGCCTGGAATATCTTGGCGTGTGCGTCCTCGATCTTGGTGTGGATGGCCTTGACCCGGGCCAGGGCGACATCGGCGGCACGGACGGCAGCTCGAGCGCTCTCGGCATTTGCAGTTGCCATCGCAGCAGCAGCTGCAGCCATCTCGGCTGCTGCAGCTGCCATGTCGGCTGCCGCAGACGCCCTCCTGGTGGATGCGGCTGCAATCAATGCGGATGCGGTGGCACTCTCGACGCAGGCGGTGGTGCTTGGGGAGGACGCGGCCATTGTACGGGCCTTCACGAAGCGTTTCCATGGCCTCATCTTTGCAAGAAGGGGGTGCGTGAATGGGGATCAGGATTCGTGGATTCGGGGGTTGCCGGCACTGGAGCAGATGAGCCGGCGAAGCTTAAGGAGGAGGACTTAAATAGACCCAGAAATTTTCATTGCAAACGGTTCCAACAAAAAAATTGTGTGTGATGTTGTGGATATTTTTTATTAGCTGTGAAAGACGAATTTGGAGTCAAGTGGCAACGGATGGTATTTTAAATGTACTATAAAAAATTTGGTACTAATACAACGGTCATGTCAAATTTTGGAAAATTCCAGGGGTCATTTGACCTTTTAAGACATTTAAGTAATTTCCTAGCCATTTAATGACCATAATTCAAAGTTGAACTACATGTACATGCAACAACTAACCATAACGGTTTGAAAGTCATATTTTGTGTACTTGTGTGCGATTTAATTCCATGTGCAGTAAATTGGAAGGAATTTTCAAACGTATTGGTATAACGGCTATGACACAATTAAGCATGGAGTGCCATGGCATTTAAATTCCAAAAAAATTAAAAAAAATCAGAAACACATGAAACCTGGCTTGATGTAATGTCATGCCATGAAGTTGATGTGGTAAAAAATTTGGCATGTTTGACAAAAGTTTCGACACACACCCCTCACAAACCGTAGCAACTCACTAGAAGGCTCGTGGTTCCGAGAGGGAACAATGCATGTTTGATGACGAACAGGAGATAGCTTCCCCTTACAGCCTTCAAAATTTTCTATGTTTAACATGCACTAATACAATTGTCATGTGAAAATTTGGAAAATTTCAGGGGTCATTTGACCTTTTATAGACATTTAAGTGATTTTCTAGCCATTTAATGACTGTAATTCAAATTTGAACTACATCTACATGCAACGGCTAACCATAACGGTTTGGAAAATCATATTTGTGTGCTTGTGTGTGAGTTAATTCCATGTGCATAAATTAGAAGGAATTTTCAAACATATTGGTCTCACGGTGTCAGGACCCCGATTCCAAGCCACATCGATCTAGCCGGTAACACCTCATATCACTTTGCGGCCTCACGCACGATATCCCACGGGTGTCGCCTTACCATGGCCCGGGACCGTTTGCGCCTTTTGGCTCACGTATATGATAGTGTTGCTAGCATCCATATGACAGAGAACCCGGGCCGACATGGCTAGTCGTGAACCCAAAGCGGCACAGACCTATGGAGACATGCATACATGAATCACATCGAGCATGTCGGTCATCAGCGAGTGATTCCGGGCTGTAGCACTGGGCTAACAGGACTCCGGGGAACCCGGGCTATAGCAGGCTAGGCAGGCTCCGGAAGTCACCATGTGACATTTCCCTGAAGGGACAGACATAGGAACAAAGTGAATCACATGCCGGCCAGTCAAGTGTCCTGAGCAATAGTGCTGGGCTAGCAGGACTCCGATGAACTGGGCTGTAGCGGACTACTATGGCTCGAGGAACACTAGACTACATTTCCCGTTAAGAAAGGCTGCCAAGGATAAACAACTAGATTGTCGGATCCCACTCATACCAAGCATTTCAATCATACACACAATATGCCCGATATGAGTACATACAACATGGCATCACAACAAAACTCTACAACTCAAGTACTTTATTTAAAGGCTCCAGAGAGGCATACATAACATGTTCATACAGATAGGGGTCACATGACCTGACACTCAAGTCATACAATCATACAAGCACATACGGAAGCAACCGGTCTGAGTACAGACACTAGAAAGAAAGAAGGCTCCTCGAGGCCTGTCTATCTACATAGGGCCCTCCATGGCCAGGATCACCACCTGGGTGGCTAGTCACTCGTCGACGTCAAGGTATACATAGAACCCATCGGAGGGGGCGGTGTTGTCGTCTGAAAACAGTAATTAAGCAAACATGAGTACAAAGGTACTCAGAAAGTCTTACAACAGAACCTACTATGCATGCTTATTCTCAAGAAGGTGGTGCGGATATTGCAGCAAGCCAGCTTTGACTCTTGGCTAAACTATCCTACGGAACTTCTCTAGTAAAATAGTTTTCGCACACGAGTCCACTACTCACCAACACAATACTCCACCGGGGATCCTCCCTCGTCATCCTACGAGAGGGCCATCCTCGGTACTCACACTTATCTTGAGTCTTTTAGTAGTATCCATTTACTTGTCTATGAACTGTATAGGAAACCAAGTAGTCCTTTACCGCGGACGCGGCTATTCGAATAGTTTTATACCCTGCAGGGGTGTACTTCGTCATACACGCTTTCACCACTTACCGCCGTTTACACGACATGTACTCGGCAACCTTCAAGCGAAAGCCCAGCGAGGGTGTCGGCCACGGCCTACCTAAACACTTAAGTCTCTAGTCCAGGTTTATCGCCTATCCAGGTTCCATCCGCAGGGAGTCCGGCCGAGGTTTCCACATACGGCCCCGAACGATGTGAACAGGGTCCCGAGATGCCAAACGGGCGCTCGGCATACCCGGCCACGATGTATCTACCGCAACATAGCCCACCCCTAGGGTCAGCGCTACGCACGGCCGCCAACACATAACCTACAAACACCAGAAACTATTTGCAACTCCTGGACAGAGTACTAGGGTGATTAAGAAGCCGAGAGGGTAAATTAAGGATCCCAATGGCTGGTAGTAGCTGAATCTTAAATCACACATACAGATCTCAGTTCTTAGGGACGGTCTCAATGAAACAACCCACCATGTACTCATACATGGCCTCTCATCGATACCTTTACCAAAACAAGTTCAACACATTCCTCATATTATCGACATAATCATATCACTCTAGCTCATCACCCAGATGAACCAGACCTGACACAACTCTAAGCATGGCAGGCATAGCAAGGTAGGAATCACATACATGGCTCAATCAACTCCTACACATGCTAGTGGGTTTCATCTAGTTACTATGGCAATGACAGGTCATGCAGAGGATAAGGGTTCAACTACCGTAGCACACAGCAGTTTGAATCGCGATGTCTAAATGCAGTAAACAAGAGCAGAGGCGAGAACATGGGTTGTATCGGAATGATCAATGGGTTGCTTGCCTGATGGAGTGGTAGTGGGATACTGCCCTTCAATTGGATACTCGTGAATATCCTCGGAGGCAGAACCTACCACGAAGAACACATCGGAACACAATCAACACATGACGATATTCAACAATATGATGCATGCTATGACATGGCAATATGAATGTGTCGTGGCCTAATGCAAGCTATAACAGGAAGAAATGAACTCATTTGAATCAAAGATTCAAATATTAGCTCATTAAACATGGCCTTAATAGTGCATTTCCTTATTCTGCTTAAACAGCAAGGTAAGCATGTTTTGTCATGCATGAAACCAGTATAGATGGATAGATTGAATTTTTTGATAATTTTTCATATATAAATTATTTCATTTGGAGTTACGGTTGAATTTCTATGATTTTTAGAAGTTTTAAACATTTTCTGGAATTTCCTGAATAAAAATTAATCCAGAAAATGCATTACTGCGTCAGCATTGCGTCATGCTGACCTCAGCAGGTCCAAGGCGCCAGCCCAGGTCAAACCTGACTGGTGGGCCCACATGTCAGTGACTGATTAAAATAAAATTAGTTAAAACTAATCCTAGATTAGTTAGCAGACCGGCCCCACCTGTCATAGACTCAGGGGGGTCTACCTGGGCCGACCCTGGGTCAAACTCACCGGCGTTGAGCCGCCGGCGAGGCCCGAGACGGTGGCGCAGCTCGGAAAATGCCTACAGGGCACGAGCGAGGCCGTTCTTGGGCTCGTTGGAGAGCTCTTGCAGTCGCGCATCCAGTGGTGGTGGTGGTCGGGCCTACGGTGGTCGGAGACGACGACGGCGAGCTCCAAGGCGGCGGCCGGAGTTCGGCCATGTGCGGGGTGTGGGCTACAGCGTGCAAACATGGAAACTGAGGCACTAGCGAGGCACTACGCGATGCGGCAAGCACGTTGTGTAGCACGGGATGACCAAATGGTCGCCGGAGCGGCGCCAGGGACAAGCTCGAGCGGAGACGAGCTTCGGCCATGGTGGAACTATGGCCTAGAGGGTGCAAACGCGTGGAAAAGAAGAGGGGAAAGGTGGCGGAGCTCACAGGAAGGTCGATGAGCAGCTCAGTGGGCTCGGGGGCGACCGGAGTGAGGCGAATCGATGAGCGGCGTCCATCGGGTACCGAGGTTGAAGACGGTCCGATGGCGGCGATGCAGGGCCTCCGGCGATGCGTGGCTCAGTGGGGAGGGCGAGGGCGTCACGACGGAGCTTCTGGACAGGTCAGAGAGGCGAGGTGGTAACGGAGGGCGCGACTACGGTGGTGAGACGGCGACGGGTGCGTCGGCCATCGCGGGAGAGGGAGAGGGAGACGAGGGGGAGAGTGAGAGAGGATGAGAGGGGGATGTGGGGGTCGCGTGGCATTCCCTGGACGTCTCCCGACGTCGGCGGAAGCAGGAGGTGGCCGGCGTGTGGCCGCGGGCGCCGGCAACGTGCTCCGCGTCCTTCTGGCGCGAGGAGGAGGATGACTGGCAGCGCCAGTAGGTTGGGCCGAGCCAGGTGGGCTGGCCAGCACAGGTAAGGCCCAGGTGGGCTTCTCCCTCTCTTTTTTTTAATTTGTTTATGTTTTCTATTAAACTGTAACTGTTGGGCTTTATTTAAAAATACTAAAACATTTCCAAAAATCCTGAAAATAATTGTGGGCTCTGTTTGGATTATTTCCAACAGCAAACATTTATTTCCAGAATTATTTGGGCATTTAAATTATTTAATAGCATTTAAATGCCCAAATTCGAATACTTAGGATTTAAATCAATGACCTTCTGTTGACCTAGAAAAATTGTGCACCAATTTTTGCCAGAGGTTCTAACCCAAGACAAAGAGGGTGAACTTTTTAGAAGGGCATTTCAGGTTCATTGAAAATAATTTTAGTAAACCCTAGTTGTTTCCAGGGGGTGTTGGGGGTTTCTGCCTTCCCCAATTCAAATTTAAGAGGAATTTAAACATGATGCACATTCTAATGCTTGAACTAGCTAGGGTGTGACAACTCACCCCCACTCAAAAGAATCTCGTCCCGAGATTTAGGATCCTCTAGAAAGAAGGTGGGGTACTCGAGTCGAAGATGATCCTCCCTTTCCCAAGTGGCTTCTTTCTCGGAATGGTGTGACCATTGAACCTTGAGAAACTTGATATTATGACGTCGAGTGGTACACTCGGCTTGATCAAGGATACGAACGGGATATTCCCGATAAGAGAGGTTATCTTGTAGATCAAGCGTTTCGTGGTCCACTCCATGGATAGGATCCGTGAAGCAACACCTGAGTTGTGAAACGTGGAAGACATCATGAACTCTGGAAAGATGCGGAGGTAGTTCCAATTGGTAGGCAACTTCTCCTCGTTTGGCAAGAATGCGAAAGGGTCCAATGTAACGAGGAGCCAATTTGCCTTTGATACCGAAACGATGGGTTCCTTTTAACGGGGTAACCCGAAGGTAAGCCTTCTCGTCGACTTCATAAGTCACAGGCTTATGTTTACGATCATATTGACTCTTTTGACGAGATTGGGCTGTTTTCAATATCTCACGAATAACGCGAACCTGCTCTTCCGCTTCCTGAATCATATCCAGGCCAAAGAGTTGTCTTTCCCCGGTTTCTGACCAGTTAAGAGGCGTTCGTCATTTTCGTCCATAGAGAACTTCGAAAGGAGCTTTGCCCAAGCTAGCTTGATAACTATTGTTATAAGAAAACTCCGCGAATGGGAGGCATTTCTCCCATCTCATTCCGAACGAGATAATAGAAGCTCGGAGCATATCTTCCAGAATTTGATTGACTCGCTCTACTTGACCACTTGATTGAGGATGGAAGGCGGTACTAAAAGAGAGACGAGCTCCCATAGCATTTTGGAAACTTTCCCAAAATCGAGAGGTGAAGAGACTCCCACGGTCTGAGTTAATTTCCAATGGGACACCATGGAGAGACACTATTCGGGAGATGTATACATCGGCTAGCTGGCTAGCAGTGATACTCTCACGAACAGGTAGGAAATTGGCTACTTTGGAAAGACGGTCGATCATGACGAAGATGGCATTATTCCCTCTCTTGGTCCTGAGAAACCCAGTAATGAAATCCATACTGATTTTATCCCATTTCCATTCAGGAATAGCCAAAGGTTGAAGGGTGCCAGCAGGCCGTTGATGCTCTGCTTTAACACGATGACAGACGTCGCAACTAGCAATGTATTGAGCGATTTCTCTCTTCATCCTAGTCCACCAAAACCTCTAGCGTAGGTCTAGATACATTTTAGTGCTACCGGGATGAATGGTGAGAGGGGATTCATGAGCTTCCTTAAGGATCAATTGGCGTAGATGTTGTTTGTTGGGAACCACCAAATGGTTCTCAAAGAAGACAGCACCCCGCTTATCCATGGAAAAACATTTAGCAACTCCGCTAGCAATGTTTTCCTTAATCCGGGATATGCCCTTATCATACCGCTGGGCGGTTATGATCTGATCCATAAGGTTAGGTTTCTCCACCAGGCTGGATAGGAATCCTCGAGGAACAATGTGAAAATTAAGCTTATGGAATTCCTCATGGAGAAGTGGTTGACTTTGTTGTAACATCAGGTTGTTACAATAGGATTTACGGCTTAGCGCATCAGCCATGACATTGGCTTTGCCCGGGGTGTAGGTTATTCCTAAGTCATAATCCGAGATCAACTCAACCCAATGTCTTTGCCTGAGATTCAAATCTGGTTGGGTGAAGATATATTTCAAGCTTTGGTGATCGGTGAAGATCTCGCAACGATTACCGAGGAGGTAATGTCGCCAAGTTTTAAGTGCATGGACTACAGGTGCCAGCTCTAGATCATGTGTGGGATAATTTTCCTCATGTGGGTGTAATTGCCGTGAAGCATAGGCAATTACCTGACGATCTTGCATGAGTGTGCAACCTAGTCCTTGTCGCGAGGCGTCGCAATAGATAATAAAGTCCTTGGAGAAATCTGGTGGTACCAGTACGGGAGCAGATGCCAGGCGTCTTTCCAGTTCCTGAAAGCTGAACTCGCACTGTGGAGTCCACTCGAACTTTTTATCTTTCTTGAGGAGTTCAGTTAGAGGTTTAGCAACCTTGGAGAAATTCTCGACGAAGCGGCGGCAATAGCTCGGTAAGCCAAGGAAGCTCCGAACTTGCTTGACCGTCTCAGGTGGAGTACAATCAAGGACGGCTTGAACTCGCTCGGGATTGACGGCAATACCCTTACCAGAGATTACATGGCCTAGATAGGTTACTTCTGGCAACCAAAATTCACACTTGGAGAATTTGGCATAAAGGCGATGCTCTCGAAGTTTCATCAATACCAGCCTTAGATGTTCGGCATGTTCCTCTTCATTCTTGGAGTAGATGAGTATGTCATCGAGGTATACTACGACGAATTTATCCAAGTACTCCATGCAAACCGAGTTCATTAACCGGGAGAAGGTAGCCGGGGCATTGGTTAAACCGAAGGACATAACGGTGTACTCGTATTGGCCATAATGAGTAACAAAGGCCGTTTTGGGAATCTCCCCGTTTCTGATTTTGATTTGATGGTAGCCCAACCTCAAATCCATCTTGGAAAAGACTGAGGATCCAGCGAGCTGATCATACAGATCGTTGATCCTGGGAAGCGGGTATTTGTTCTTGATGGTGACCAAGTTGACAGGTCGGTAATCCACAACCATTCGATCTGTCCCATCCTTCTTCTTGACGAAGAGGACAGGGCAAGCCCAGGGAGAGGAACTAGGACGGATGAAACCCTTTTTCAAGGACTCATCGAGTTGGTTCTTAAGCTCGGCTAGTTCTAAGGGTGCCATCTTGTAGGGTCTTTTAGAAATTGGAACGCTTCCTGGAACAAGGTCTATCATAAACTCGACATCCCTGTCAGGTGGAACACCTGGCAGTTCTTCTGGAAAGACATCCGGAAAGTCTCGGACTACCGGAACATCCTCAAGGTCTGGAAGGGGGTTGGCATTTAGGGAGTAAAGTTGGCGCTTGGCCACTCGAGTTAAGACATTAACTGTCTTGCCCAATGGGTGAGTAAGTTGAACGGTTCTAGTGGCACAGTCAATCTTAGCATAATGAGCTGACATCCAGTCCATACCTAAGATGATGTTTATGTCCGAGGACTTGAGAGCTATTAAGGATGCAAGTAAGACAAGTCTATCGACAAGAATTTCGTTCCCATGGCTTACTCTAGAAGTTTGCCATCTAGAGCCAGGGGTTTGAATTTCCATGGTAGAGGGCATGTCACAGAATGTCATGTTGTGCAATCGAGCATAGTTCTCGGATATGAATGAATGAGATGCTCCAGTATCGAAAAGAACAGATGCCGGATGGCGGTTAACAAGGAGCGTACCAAGGACGACGTTGGGATCGTCATGAGCCTCCTCGGCTGAAACATAGTTGACATGGCCACGTGCAGTGGTGGCCGTCTTGGCGTAGAATGTTTTTCCCGCGGGCTTACCACGGCCAACGTACTTTCCAGTTTGATTGGGGTTGTTGTTCTGGGGACACTCTCGGCTATAGTGATCCGGCTCTCCACACTTAAAGCATGTCACCACATTGGGGCGTGGAGCAGCATTAGCAGCGGGGCCACCATAGGGCTTGGGCGGTGCAAATTGCTGGTTGGGACGAGGTGCCTCAAAGGATGGCCTCGGGATGAACCTGGGTGGCAGTGCCGTGCTTGGAATCCACACCCGGTGCTTCTGAGCTCCAGAGCCGGATGAAGAGCCAAAATCATGGGAGTGCTTGCGTGAAGCGTCATAATCAGTCTGGCCTGTCTCAGCACTGATGGCTTTATTGACCAACTTCTGAAAGGAGGTGCACTCATGCAGACGAAGATCGCGGTGAAGCTCAGGGCTAAGTCCCTTGCGGAACCTTGCCTGCTTCTTAGCGTCAGTAGATACCTCTTCTGGGGCATAACGTGCCAGATTCCCAAATTCACGACTGTAAGCATCCACAGTCAGTCTTCCTTGGGTGAAGTTGCAGAAATCCTCCCTCTTGCGATCCATGAGACCTTCCGGAATGTGATGCTCACGGAAAGCCTCACTGAATTCAGCCCAAGTAGTGATTTGGCCTACCGGGCGCATAGCTTTGAAGTTTACCCACCAAAGGCTAGCAGGGCCTTCGAGGTGATAGGCAGCATGAGTAACCTTGTCGGCTTCGGCTACGTTGGCAGAATGTAGCTTGTGGGTGATGCTGCGAAGCCAGTCATCCACGTCGAGGGGCTCGACGGAATGGTTAAACTTTGGTGGGTACAGCTTGATAAAGTCATTGATTGACACCAAGTCATTTCGCGGGTGGCGTGCAGTGTTCTGCTCAATCCGCTCCAGCAGGCGGTTGGTCTCACGCTTGTTTTTTTCCGCCTCCAGCATTACTTCGGCCAGAGAAGGCGGGTGAGGCAGATTTTCACCTCTAGCAGCACTGGCTTCCCCCTGCTCCAGGGCAGCAGGGTTGCTGCGGGTGTTGACCATCCTAGGAGAAAACAAGACAACGGTTTAGACAAGGATGGCTCAAACTTAGCAAGGAAGTGCAGAATGTAATGGATAACACGGAATGCAGAGATGTTCATCCGTATGTCATGGTAATATAAAACTGCCATATATATACCAACGGTCATACACATCATACATAGTTTAGTACAAGCCCAGGCTACAGTACAACTATGATGAAAGATGTTACATCTCATCGGAGGCATTCCAAGCTCCTATACATTATTGTCTACACCTCCGGAATTGATTACACGCAAAGTCATGTTCCACAAGTCACGCATGACAGTGGAGATACAACTACTACAATACTAGTGGTACTACTACTAACTCAGACAGCTCCGTAGTAGTCCTCATAGAAGTCACCTCCATAGCCTGGAAGTTCAACGTGACCATCCAGGAACAGATGGTCCTGAGGAGCCTGTGGACCATAGGGGCTAGGATGGGGTCTTGGACCAACAAACGGTGGCCTGCGGGGACCAAGGGGTGGGGTGATGCCTCCCACATCACGCCAATCCACCACGTCTGGCAAAGCATACCTCACAGGATACAGATCCCTTGTATCCATACATCCAGCTTGCACCGCAGGTGCAAACCGAGTCAATGTGGCCCAATGATCAGCACGGGTATTAAAAAGCTCCAGCCTCAAGGCCCGATTCTCTCGGTCCTTATCTTCGAGCATCTCGGCAGTGGTACGAGTTAATGAATCCTCCTGAGTGGAGTTAGCATAGATAGCCTGAAGATACCCTTGCTCTCCCGGAAGTGAAGCTGGCATGTATCGGAAGTCGGCGTTCCGAAGCAGGCCAGTCCGGACTCGCATGATGGTCATCATGGAATAGGCAGCATCCTGCACAGCCATCTCAACAGTAACCCCGAGTCCATAGGAACAGTGAAGGGGCTTGGTAGATCCAGGATAAGAAGGAAATATCCCGACGGTGCAGAAATACTGGCTTTGATTAAAGTCTCGGAATTGCTCTTCGACGGTGTATTCGGGATACCAACGGTAACCCCTCTCGATCATGACCCGGACTAACATAGCAGTATGACCGGGCACGTCGAGGCACCGGGTCAGGCGAACCACTTGGTTTTGAGCACGGTTGGCCATCTGAAAGCACAACCACAATGCAAAGACAACAGAATTTCTAGGGAAAATTGGATAGCATAACAGCTGTAAATGCTCAGAAAAAGATTTGAGACATCCACAACAGTTCACAATACCACTCAACAACATCATATCAAGGTTCTGATCCCAAATAGCAACATACTAAAAATAGTAGAAACTGAACTGGGGCTTGTAACAACAATCCTATAAGCTACCACGGATTAGTAACACGTGAACCTGATAGAAGAAGAGAGCCTAGTCCTTAACCCACGTTGAATGAGAAGAGAATGACTCAGATAAGAGGCATAGGGTAAAGGAGTAAAAGAGCCTTACGTTCCCTCCCACAATCAATTCCCCTACATATAACTAAAGCATTTCTAGACTCGACATCGACCAGTTTGGCTCAACGAACCTACAGGCAGTCCGGCTCTGATGCCAACGCTGTCAGGACCCTGATTCCAAGCCACATCGATCTAGCCGGTAACACCTCATATCACTTTGCGGCCTCACGCACGATATCCCACGGGTATCGCCTTACCATGGCCTGGGACCGTTTGCGCCTTTTGGCTCACGTATATGATAGTGTCGCTAGCATCCATATGATAGAGAACCCGGGCCGACATGGCTAGTCGTGAACCCAAAGCGGCACAGACCTATGGAGACAGGCATACATGAATCACATCGAGCATGTCAGTCATCAGCGAGTGATTCCGGGCTGTAGCACTGGGCTAACAGGACTCCGGGGAACCCGGGCTATAGCAGGCTAGGCAGGACTCCAGAAGTCACCGCGTGACATTTCCCCGAAGGGACATACATAGGAACAAAGTGAATCACATGTCGGCCAGTCAAGTGTCCTGAGCAGTAGTGCTGGGCTACCAGGACTCCGGTGAACCGGGCTGTAGCGGACTACTATGGCTCGAGGAACACTAGACTACATTTCCCCATAAGAAAGGCTGCCAAGGGTAAACAACTAGATTGCCGGATCCCACTCATACCAAGCATTTCAATCATACACACAATATGCCCGATATGAGTACATACAACATGGCATCACAACAAAACTCTACAACTCAAGTACTTTATTTAAAGGCTCCAGAGAGCCATACATAACATGTTCATACAGATAGGGGTCACATGACCCGACACTCAAGTCATACAAGCACATGCGGAAGCAACCGGTCTGAGTACAGACACTAGAAAGAAAGAAGGCTCCTCGAGGCCTGTCTATCTACATAGGGCCCTCCATGGCCAGGATCACCACCTGGGTGGCTAGTCACTCGTCGATGTCAAGGTCTACATAGAACCCATCGGAGGGGGCGGTGTTGTCATCTGAAAACAGTAATTAATCAAACATGAGTACAAAGGTAATCAGCAAGTCTTATAACAGAACCTACTATACATGCTTATTCTCAAGAAGGTGGTGGGGATATTGCAGCAAGCCAGCTTTGACTCTTGGATAAACTATCCTATGGAACTTCTCTAGTAAAATAGTTTTCGCACACGAGTCCACTACTCACCAACACAATACTCCACTGGGGATCCTCCCTCGTCATCCTACGAGAGGGCCATCCTCGGTACTCACACTTATCTTGAGTCTTTTAGTAGTATCCATTTACTTGTCTATGAACTGTATAGGCAACCAAGTAGTCCTTTACCGCGGACGCGGCTTTTTGAATAGTTTTATACCCTGCAGGGGTGTACTTCATCATACACGCTTTCACCACTTATCGCCATTTACATGACATGTACTCGGCAACCTTCAAGCAGAAGCCCAGCGAGGGTGTCGGCCACGGCCTACCTAAACACTTAAGTCTCTAGTCCAGGTTTATCGCCTATCCAGGTTCCATCCGCAGGGAGTCCGGCCGAGGTTTCCACATACGGCCCCGAACGATGTGAGCAGGGTCCCGAGACGCCAAACGGGCGCCCGGCATACTCGGCCACGGTGTATCTACCGCAACATAGCCCACCCCTAGGGCCAGCGCTACGCACGGCCGCCAACACATAACCTACAAACACCAGAAACTATTTGCAACTCCTGGACAGAGTACTAGGGTGATTAAGAAGCCGAGAGGGTCAATTAAGGATCCCAAATGCATTGTAGTAGCTGAATCTTAAATCACACATACAGATCTCAGTTCTTAGGGACGGCCTCAATGAAACAACCCACCATGTACCCCTACATGGCCTCTCATCGATACCTTTACCAAACCATGTTCAACACATTCCTCATATTACCGACATAATCATATCACTCTAGCCCATTACCTAGATGAACCAGACCTGACGCAACTCTAAGCATAGCAAGCATAGAAAGGTAGGAATCACATACATGGCTCAATCAACTCCTACACATGCTAGTGGGTTTCATCTAGTTACTGTGGCAATGACAGGTCATGCAGAGGATAAGGGTTCAACTACCGTAGCACACAGCAGTTTGAATTGCGATGTCTTAATGTTGTAAACAAGAGCAGAGGCAAGAACATGGGTTGTATCGGAATGATCAATGGGTTGCTTGCCTGATGGAGTGGTAGTGGGATACTGCCCTTCAGTTGGATACTCGTGAATATCCTAGGAGGCAGAACCTACCACGAAGAACACATCGGAACACAATCAACACATGACGATATGCAACAATATGATGCATGCTATGACATGGCAATATGAATGTGTCTTGGCCTAATGCAAGCTATAGCAAGAAGAAATGAACTCATTTGAATCAAAGATTCAAATATTAGCTCATTAAACATGGCCTTAATAGTGCATTTCCTTATTCTGCTTAAACAGCAAGGTAAGCTTGTTTTGTCATGCATGAAACCAGTAGAGATGGATATATTGAATTTTTTGATAATTTTTCACATATAAATTATTTCATTTGGAGTTACCGTTGAATTTCTATGATTTTTAGAAGTTTTAAACATTTTCTGGAATTTCCTGAATAAAAATAAATCCAGAAAATGCATTACTGCGTCAGCATTGCGTCATGCTGACCTCAGCAGGTCAAAGGCGCCAGCCCAGGTCAAACCTGACTGGTGGGCCCCTTCTGTCAGTCTCTCAGTTAAATAACAGGATTAGATTAACACTAATTAGCTGTCAGTGGGGCCTGGGCCCACATGTCAGTGACTGATTAAAATAAAATTAGTTAAAACTAATCCTAGATTAGTTAGCAGACCGGCCCCACCTGTCATAGACTCAGGGGGTCTACCTGGGCCCACCCAGGGTCAAACTGGGTCAAACTCGCCGGCGTTGAGCTGCCGGCGAGGCCCGAGACAGTGGCGCAGCTCAGAAAACGCCTACAGGGCACGAGCGAGGCCGTTCTTGGGCTCGTTGGAGAGCTCTTGCAGTCGCACATCCAGTGGAGGTGGTGGCCGGGACTACGGTGGCCGGAGTCGATGACGGCGAGCTCCAAGGCGGCGGCCGGAGTTCGGCCATGTACGGGGTGTGGGCTGCGGCGTGCAAACATGGAAACTGAGGCGCTAGCGAGGCACTACGCGATGCGGCAAGCACGTTGCATAGCATGGGATGACCAAATGGTCGCCGGAGCGGCGCCGGCGACAAGCTCGAGCGGAGACGAGCTTCGGCCATGGTGGAACTATGGCCTAGAGGGTGCAAACGTGTGGAAAAGAAGAGGGGAAAGGTGGCGGAGCTCACAGGGAGGTCGATGAGCAGCTCAGTGGGCTCGAGGGTGACCGGAGTGAGGCGAATCGATGAGCGGCGTCCGTCGGGTACCAAGGTTGAAGACGACCCGACGGCGGCGATGCAGGGCCTCCGGCGATGCGTGGCTCGGTGGGGAGGGCGAGGGCGTCACGGTGGAGCTTCTGGACAGGTCAGAGAGGCGAGGGGGTGACGGAGGGCGCGACTACGGCGGTGAGACGGCGACGGGTGCGTCGGCCATCGCGGGAGAGGGAGAGGGAGACGAGGGGGAGAGTGAGGGAGGATGAGATTGGGACGTGGGTGTCGTGTGGCATTCCCTGGACGTCTCCCGGCGTCGACGGAAGCAGGAGGTGGCCGGCGTGTGGCCGCGGGCGCCGGCCACGCGCTCCGCGTCCTTCTGGCGCGAGGAGGACGACGACTGGCAGCGCCAGTAGGCTGGGCCGAGCCAGGTGGGCTGGCCAGCACAGGTAAGGCCCAGGTGGGCTTCTCCCTCTCTTTTTTTAATTTGTTTCTGTTTTCTATTAAACTGTAACTGTTGGGCTTTATTTAAAAATACTAAAACATTTCCAAAAATCCTGAAAATAATTGTGGGCTCTGTTTGGATTATTTCCAACAGCAAACATTTATTTCCAGAATTATTTACATCATTTAAATTATTTAATAGCATTTAAATGCCCAAATTCAAATACTTAGGATTTAAATCAATGACCTTCTGTTGACCTAGAAAAATTGTGCACCAATTTTTGCCCGAGGTTCTAACCCAAGACAAAGAGGATGAACTTTTTAGAAGGGCATTTTAGGTTCATTGAAAATAATTTTAGTAAACCCTAGTTGTTTCCAGGGGGGTGTTGGGGGTTTCTGCACATTCTAATGCTTGAACTAGCTAGGGTGTGACACACGGCATGGACACATGCATGGAGTGCCATGGCATTTTAATTCCAGAAAATTAAAAAATGATCAGAAAAACATGAAACCTTGCTTGATGTAATGTCATGCCACCAAGATGATGTGGTTAAAAAATTGGCCTATTTCACGAAAGTTTGGACACACACCCCTCACAAACCGGAGCAACTTACTAGAAGGCTTGTGGTACCGAGAGGGAACAATGCATGTTTGATGATGAACGGGAGATAGCTTCCTCTTACGGCCTTCACTTTTTTTCTACGTTTAACATGCACTAATACAACTGTCATGCGAAAATTTGGAAAATTTCAGGGGCCATTTGACCTTTTAAAGACATTTAAGTGACTTTCTAAACATTTAATGACCGTAATTCAAATTTGAACTACATCTGCATGCAACGGCTAACCATAACGGTTTGAAAAATCATATTTGTGTACTTGTGTGCGAGTTAATTCCATGTGTAGTAAATTAGAAGGAATTTTCAAACATATTGGTCTCACGGCATGGACACATGCATGGAGTGCCATGGCATTTTAATTCCAAAAAATTGAAAAATGATCAGAAAAAGATGAAACCTTGCTTGATGTAATTTCATGCCACCAAGATGATGTGGTAAAAAAAATTGGTCTGTTTGACGAAAGTTTGGGCACACACAACCCTCACAAACTGGAGCAACTCACTAGAAGGCTCGTGGTTCCGAGAGGGAACAATGCATGTTTGATGACGAACGGGAGATAGCTTCCTCTTATGGCCTTCAATTTTTTTCCTATGTTTAACGTGCACTACTACAACTGTCATGTGAAAATTTGGAATTCTAGGGATCATTTGTCCTTTTAAAGACATTTAAGTGATTTTCTAGCCATTTAATGACCATAATTCAAATTTGAACTACATCTACATGCAACGGCTAACCATAACAGTTTGAAAAATCATACTTTTGTGTACTTGTGGGCGAGTTAAAAAATCACCAGACGATGTAAATATCTGGTGTTCAAAAATGAAAATGTAAAGATCTGGCAAGACAACTGCCCCCCACATGATTGGCACTCTATTTCGCGGCACGAGGTTTGGTAGGTGAGTGGCGGGGGTTATTAATCAGACATGGTTATGTATTGAAAACCATTAGCTATTAAATTCACACACGTATTTTGCTGCGGGAATCATGTGTAATTCAAACTACAGTACTGGTAAATTCTGGCGACCGGCGTGTGTACTGTTCCCGTCGATCTAGATTCCGGCCGCCAATAAATACTACCTTGCTCACTTCATCCCGCCTACATTCTCATTTACATTCTCCCTTTGCTCGCCCTCTTTCTCTCTCAAATCTCTGCCATGGCGCCGCCGGTCTGGCCATGCGCCGACGAGGAGTCCCCCCCCCCTGAGGACGCTCACTCGAAGAGCAACTACGAGGACCCCTACGCGCCATCGAACGAGGTTGTGCCGGACTGTTGGGGCATGTAGCATGCAATTCCAAAAAAATCCTACGATCACGCAAGATCTATCTAGGAGATGCATAGCAACGATAGGGGAAGAGGGTGTCCATGTACCCTCGTAGACCGAAAGTGGAAGCGTTAGTTTAACGCAGTTGATGTAGTCGAACATCTTCATGATCCAACCGATCAAGTACCGAACGTACAACACCTCCGATTTCAGCACACGTTTAGCTCAATGACATCCCTCGAATTCTTGATCTAGCAAAGTGTCGAGGTTGAGTTTTGTCATCACGACGGCGTGGTGATGGTGATAGTGATGTGATCTGCGTAGGGCTTTGACTAAGCACTACGACAATATGATCGGAGGAGTAAATGGTGGAGGGGGCACCACAAAGGGCTAAGAAATAATTAATGTGCTTTGGGGTGCCCCCTACCCCCGTATATAAAGGAGGAGAGGGGAGGAGGCCGGCCCTAGGGGCGCACCAAGTGGGGGGGGGACCCACTAGGACTCCTAGTCCTAGTCGGCCCCCCTTCCTTCCTTTCGGAGGGGGAAAGGGGAAGGAGAGGGAGAGGGAGAAGGAAAGGGGGCCGCGCACCCTCCCCTTGTCCAATTCGGACTCCCATGGGGGGGCGCCACCCCTTGTGGGCTGCCCTCTCTCTCCCCTATGGCCCAAGTTTGCCCATTACTTTCCTCGGGGGGTTCTGGTAACCCCTCGGTACTCCGATAAATATCCAAAACACTCAGAAACCATTTCAGTGTGCGAATACCATCGTCCAATATATCAATCTTTACCTCTCGACCATTTCGAGACTCCTCGTCATGTCCGTGATCTCATCCGAGACTTTGAACAATCTTCGGTCACCAAAACACATTACTCATAATACAAATCGTCATCGAACGTTAAGCATGCGGACCCTACGGGTTCAAGAACTATGTAGACATGACCGAGACACATCTCTGATCAATAACCAACAACGGAACCTGAATGCTCATATTGATTCCGACATATTCTACGAAGATCTTTGTCGCTCAAACCGCAATCACAACATACGTTATTCCCTTTGTCATCAGTATGCTACTTGCCGGAGCTTCGATCGTCGACATCCTCATACCTAGTTCAATATTGTTACCAGCAAGTCTCTTTACTCGTTCCGTAATGCATCATCCCGTAACTAACTCATTAGTCACATTGCTTGCAAGGCTTATCATGATGTGCATTACCGAGAGGGCCCAGAGATACCTCTCCGATACTTGGAGTGACAAATCCTAATCTCGATCTATGACAACCCAACAAACACCTTCGGAGACACCTGTAGATCATCTTTATAACCACCCAGTTACGTTGGGATGTTTGATAGAACACAAGGTGTTCCTCCAGCATTCAGGAGTTGCATAATCTCATAGTCAAAGGAATATGTATAAGTCATGGAGAAAGCAATAGCAATAAAACTTAATGATCATTATTCTAGGCTTATGGGTGGGTCTTGTCCATCACATCATTCTCCTAATGATGTGATCTCGTTCATCAAATGACAACACATGTCTATGGTCAGGAAACTTAACCATCTTTGATTAACGAGCTAGTCAAGTAGAGGCATACTAGGGACACTTTGTTTTGTCTATGTATTCACACATGTATCAAGTTTCTGGTTTATACACTTCTAGCATGAATAATAAACATTTATCATGTTATAAGGAAATAACAACTTTATTATTGCCTCTAGGGCATATTTCCTTTAGTCTCCCACTTGAACTAGAGTCAATAATCTAGATTACATTGTAATGATTCTAACACCCATGGAGTCTTGGTGCTGATCATGTTTTGGTTGTGGAAGAGGCTTAGTCAATGGGTCTGCAACATTTAGATCCGTACGTATTTTGCAAATCTCTATCTCTCCTTCCTTGACTTGATCGTGGATGGAGTTGAAGCATCTCTTGATGTGTTTGGTTCTCTTGTGAAATCTGAATTCCTTCGCTAATGCAATTGCTCCAGTATTGTCACAAAAGATTTTCATTGGACCCGATGCACCAGGTATTACACCTAGATCAGATATGAACTCCTACATCCAGACTCCTTCATTTGCTGCTGCCAAACCAGCTATGTACTCCTCTTCACACGTAGATCCCGCCATGACGCTTTGCTTGGAACTGCACCAACTGACAGCTCCACCATTCAATATAAATATGTATCTGTTTTGTTACTTAGAGTCATCCGGATCAGTGTAAAAGCTGGCATCAACGTAACCATTTACGACAAGCTGTTTGTCACCTCCATAAATGAGAAACATATCCTTATTCCTTTTCAGGTATTTCAGGATGTTCTTGACCGATGTCCAGTGATCCACTCCTGGATTACTTTGGTACCTCCTTGCTAAACTTATAGCAAGGCACACATCAGGTATGATACACAACATTGCATACATAATAGAACCTATGGCTAAGGCATAGGGAATGACTTTCATTTTCTCTCTCTCTTCTATAGTGGTCGGGCATTGAGTATGACTCAACTTCACACCCTGTAACACAGGCAAGAATCCTTTCTTTGTAACATCCCAAAATTCTACATTTTGGAATGTTATAATAAATAGATTGATTGATTGATTGTTTGATTGTTGTGTGATTGATTGAGTGAAATTCGAAATGTTTTGAAAGTTAAATGAGAGGGAATAAAAGGACTTTCCCAAACTTTCATTTTTCATTCGTGATCTCCATGAATTCAAATTCTTTTCAACCCAAAACCCTAGAGAGAAGATGACATGACTTCTTCCATTTAAATTAAATGAAAAGGGTTGTTGAAAATATTTGAATTTCATTTGAAAATATTTCAAATTCTTAAACTTCAAGCAACTCAATGATTTTCATGAGAGAAGATAAAATGACTTCTTCAAAATATATGAAATATGAGTTGGAATTTAAAAGGATCAAATTCAAAGTCCTTTTTGGAAATTATTTTCAATTTGGAGTTATTTGAGTTTTATTCAAATTATTTTTCTCCAAAAACAAAATACATGCAAAATAGGGTAACATGATTCCCTACAATAGAAAATTGGAGAAAAATTAATTTGAAATCATTTTTGTATTTTTAAAATGATTTTTATTGGATTTTATTAGACCAGTAGCACTCTTTGATTTATCTGAATTTGTGTGGATTTTATTTGACATTATAAAAATGTTCATGTCGTAGAGAATTTTTTTTCTAAAAAATTTGATATATTATATGCCTATGTAATATTTTTATTTATTTTGCTTTTATTATTTTTTATTTGTGTGGAAATGTTTTTTTATAAATTCTTTCCCCGACTGGGCCGGCCCAGCTAGCCAGCCAGGCCCAGCCTAGCCGCCGTCGTCCCTGACAGGGACTCCTCACGAGTCCATGTCGCCGCCGCCGCTCGCCGTGGCCAATCTGGCCACCTCCGCGCCGCCTTGCCCCTCCTGCCATAAATACCGGGCACCCGGGCCCCCCTGGACCCTGATCCGCCGCCGCCCTCTCTCTCCCGCGCCGCCGCCGCCATAGATCGCCATCGCCGCCACAGCTCCACAGCTCCGCCGCCGCCATAGATCGCCATCGCCGCCGCAGCTCCACAGCTCCACCGCGCCACCGCTCCTCGCCGCGCCGCCGCTGCAGCGCTGCTGCCTCGCGCTCGCCGCCTTTGCCCGCGCTGCGCAAGCCGCCGCCGTTCCGCCCCGCAACGCCGGACGCCGCCGCCGCCCCGATGCCGCGTCGGAGTTCGCCGCCGGCCGGATCCGCCTGCCTTTGGTTTTTCATTGGAAAACCGCCCCGAGCCGGTAAAACCGATAAAACCACTCGGCTTTATTTTATCAACTTCGGTTTTATATTTTAGCCGGTTTTTCTTTTTTTAGTTAGATTTATTTAGTGAACGTTCGCTAGTTTAGGTTCTGTAGCGAATGCGTTCATTAGATTAGATCTGTTGAGCGGGCGTTCGCTCGATAGATATTTTCTTTTTCTTTTTAATTTCAGTCCAGGGACCCATCCGTGAATATTTTCTTTCCAGATCAACCCCTGGTTTTCAAACGACTATAACGTTTTGCTCGTTAGTCGGAATTAGACGAAACCAACGCTCACGTCTTCGTTATGATCCCCTCTATCCAGTAAAACAACTCAAACATGTTTTCGAAAAGTTTAAAGTTTGAATTACACCAGATTTGAATTCAAACTTCGATTGATCATAACTTGAGTTTCGTAACTCCGTTTGAGTTGATTCTTTTTGCAAATCGAAGCTCTTGACCTAAACATTCTAATAAGGACAAATTCACATAATTTTGGTACATTTAGAAAAAAATTATGTTGCAAGAGTTATTTGCTTGGTTTTGAAGTTTTCCGAATCGCCTTGTTCATTCTTTCTGACCTTTCGAGTGATTGCTTATGTGTGGTTACTATTGCTTGCTTATGATAGATTGACCGGAGTGTGACGAGTAGAACTATCAAGAGTTATGAGTGTGAATCATCTTCATCAACATTGCAGGAAAGTTCACACTTTGATCATATCCCATTTCATACCCAGTTTTATGCATTAGTTTCACCCTCAAACATTGCATGAGTAGGATTGATAACATGTGGGTATTGGGAAGTAGTTGATGAGGTAGGAACCTATTGCCCTGCAGTCAAACCTTGGGAGTTACTATTACGTTATGCTTATAGTGCCATGCTATACTCGTAGACGTGGATTGGGTTTTGAGAGTATTCATGAAAAATGTGAGATTGTTAATTAATGGTTTACTTAAGGTGGCAACTTAAACACACATCTGGGTGGATTGAGGTACCTGGGTATTCCAGGATTGCCTGTCTAGGCACCTGGGTAGACCAAGATTGCCTGTTTTTTTATGGACCGCCACCCAGGCTCAAAGGGGTCATGAGATTTTTCATGCTAGAAACTTCCGTGTGCAGCCACAAGCTATTATGGACTCTAGCATAGTTGATTAAGTCGTGTGAACTCTTACAGGGTAGACAAGCAGATGTAGGGGAAAGTAGGTGTAACGGTCTATCCATGGTAAGGTGCTAGCGCTTCTGAAAGACTATGTCTCGGTCATCCATTTCTCAAACACCATGTAGTGCGAGAAATCCAACGGACGCGATCGAGTCTTGTGGGGAAAAGTGCGCAAACCTCTGCAAAGTGTATAAACTAATCATGATTAGCCGTGTCCCCGGTTATGGACATCTTGAGTATCTAGTACCTGAATTATCATGTGAATCTCATCATGTTACTTTAAATTAAGTTTGTTGGGTTTAATGATGTTACTTAATTGGGATTGAGGATGCTGTCAACCATTCTGAATGTTCAACAACCACCATGATAGTTAAATAAAATTTATTCCTTTGCAGTAGGGACAAATTGGCTTTTCACAAAAACTATAACCATAGAGCTTTTCCACCAGCCAAATATGCATGTAGTGATAGCCATTGTTCATCATTTTTCTCTATGGTGTGAATTTTCCAGTACATTCAATGTACTGACCCTTTGTGGCTGCAACGTCTCATGTTGCAGGAATCTTACGACGAGTAAGTGATACGTTAGGGTTACTATTTCTACACTCAACTTTGCCCTTGGTGTTGATGGGAATCCACAACCTTGTTACTTCCGCTATTTGGATTGAGGTAATAGTATTTACGTTACTTATACATGTGATTTACCTCTGTTATAAATCCTCAAGTATTGTGTGTGTCAGCATACCGATCCAGGGATGACACTTAAGCACAGAGACTTGATCCATTCGGGTCGAGTCGCTACAAGATGGTATCAGAGCACATGTTGACTGTAGGACGTGACCCTAGAAACTGGCAAGCCCATAGCAAAGATTTTTCTCTACAACTTTCCCTTTCAAAAAGAACTTATACCTCTCTTCTCTTCTGAGCTTATTCAAAAATTCCCTTTAGTGAGACCATACCCCCTTTCCCCTTTTGACCACACGAAGATTCGACTGATGAGACCACTCCAAGAAGTACAAGATATCGGACAACTAAGACCACTTCGGAATGAAGAGCATTTTCCATGCATCTGAATAATGGAAACTACAACGGTTGAAGACCGAAGACAAGTAGAATTTGAAGGCTCTGAAGAATTCCCAGATTTGTATGACCTAGGAAGGCTACCCTTATGGAACTTGGCACACTATGGAAGTTGTTAATACCCGAGATCAAGGTGTATCGGAGAAAGACTGAAACAAGGAGCATGAGAACTCGAAGTTTTGTCAAGGAAAACCCTAAGGCAGGAGATATCAAATATGGAATGATAGCTCATGGAAATGATAAGAGCAGAAACAGAGCTATCCATGATGTTGTTGCCCGCTTATGCTATTGTCACCGTGCTGAGTTAAGCATGCATATGCATCGAAGGATTGGATGGTAGAAGGTTGATGGAGCACCTATCAGCAAGATGAAGTTTTAACCTTAGCCGGTGTATCACCAGGATCTGGAGTAGTACATCAAGAAGTTTAAGGTGGAGCTCCGTGAAGCCGTATTAGACAAGGAAGCATTTCGTGAAGAACTCAGGAACTA
This sequence comes from Triticum monococcum, assembly GCA_034509565.1. Classification (NCBI taxonomy): domain Eukaryota; kingdom Viridiplantae; phylum Streptophyta; class Magnoliopsida; order Poales; family Poaceae; genus Triticum; species Triticum monococcum. Next base: position 347,239,232 of record CM067847.1, read on the forward strand.
GAAGCTGAAAGTAGCCAAGCTGGAGGAGCTACAACCTCGAGATACTGGAGATTTGTCAGGAACTGAAGGACAGTATGACCATGGTTCATGCCAAGGATGTTGAAACCTAGAAGATTGAAATGCAACTCCAGAGTATTAAAGGACGTCACGAGAGACTTCGCGTCAACAGAGTTGATCTGGCAAAAGAACTTGAGAAAGACAAGCATGATCGGAAGAAGCCATTGGAGGCATGAACAAGGCTTGAAGAGTTTGGAGACGTTAAAGATTTATTGACCTTTAGAAGACCAAACCCCTTTTATATACCTATGTTAGATGCGATGTTTGTGAGCTATCATTTGTTTGATGTTTTTCCCGACAGCCACAAATAAAATATGTCTTTTCAAAACTTTTGTTTGTATTGTGTGTCTCCCTCTCTATCTCTCTTATCTCACCCCAAACCCATGGACCCAATAGAGGATGAATGAAGATGAGCTTATATTTGCTGGACCGATGAGTCAATTGGAGACGGACCAATGGATTCAAAACATGGAGGATCACATGAAGAATAATCCTATAGTCGGAAAGGATATGACCCAGCATGCTCTTCAGTTCTTTGAAAGAGGTGCTGCTACTTGGTGGAGAATGTACCAAACCATCAATGGATGGCAAGGAGCCTTATGGAAAGATTTTAAGTTGACTTTGCTAAAGTCTCGGTTCGTGTCCCAGAAATTGAAGCCTTATGGAAAGGATATGAAGAAACCTTGTGCATGCCAGATTTGTGGAGAAATAATACACACCCATAAAGAACACAAGGATGAATGCCCTAATTGTGAAGGAAGTCACCCAGTTGAAGAATGCCCAACTAGGCAGATTACTTGTTTCTTGTGTGAAGGGACTACCCACTATCCTGCTCAGTGTCACATTTACCCCATGGTACAACGAACCATCCAGCAGAAGAAAGAAGTAATGAAAGCATCCCTTATGGAAATTTTAGAAGAACCCGTGATGAAGGAAGAGATGGAGGACACACCTAAAGAAGACCCGAGTAAACCCTGCACTAAGTCTTGCTATTCATGTGGAGAAGAAGAACACATCTCCCAGAATTGTATGAATGGGGATCTAGTAGAATTCCCGACAGAGGAAGTAGACTATGACCCACAGGAAATAGAAGCCCTAATTGGAATGGAAAAGTCCAGAAAGAGAAGTAGATTGGATTCCAGGAAGGATCTGAGTCATATCATCTGTTACATGTGCAAGGAGTCAGGGCACTACCTCAATAGTTGCCCAAAAAGGAAACCTCAAGACTTGTCAGAAGTAATATGTTTTCGTTGTAATAGAGCAGGGAACTTTGCCAGAGGATGCCCCAAGGAGAAGGAAACTTGTGCTAGATAGTTGAGTTTGCAACAAAAGAAGTGGAGTAGTAGAAGTGAGAACGTTTTCTTTTATATTGAGCTGTTGAGTTGAGACATGTAATGGAGAAGCGAGAGATTGTAATCATTTGAGAATGAATAAAGTAGCATCGTTGGTACTGATATGGATTTTATGAGTTGTTACCCTATGACGAAGAATTTTGACCATTTTTGAGGATATGAGAAATATGGTCTATGGAAGATTTGTGCATTTTAAGGGTGGTAGTACCCTGTAAGAACACTTGACCCCTGGAAAAGATAAGGATACTCCACTGAGTGGATTTTGGACAAAATGAATATGAGTTTTGTCTCGATATGTGTGAAACCCCAAGAGTATGTGGGATAAAGTTGGAGACCGTCAACTGTTTTGACCAAATGTGATCAAGGAGTCAGAAGAGAATGTTAAGTTGATTCGAGATAGACTGAAGGTAGCTCAGTCCAGGCAGAAGAGTTATGTAGACTCAAGGAGGTAGTCTATGAAATTGGAGACAGAGCATGTCTTCGTGTGCCCCCTCTGCGAGGAGTTAAACGATTTGGAGTTAAGCGAAAGTTAACCCCGAGATTTGTAGGACCATACTGAGTTTTGGAGCGTATGGGAGAAGTGGCCAACAAGTTGGAGTCATCCGAAGGACTGTCAGGAGTTCATGATGTGTTTCACGTTTCCCAGTTGAAGAAGTGCCATGCAGAGATGGCCAATATTCTCTTGTAAGGACGCTTGACCCTAGAAAGGATAATGATGTTCCACGATGTGGAACATGGACTTCATAAGTATAAGTTTTTAACTCGGTATGTGGGATATCCCACGAGGATGAAGAGATGAATTACTATCGGATATAAAAGAGGTATGATGTGGGAAAAATTGGATCAATGGAAATTCCATGATGAGTCTGAGTAATCATGTCCTAGTTTGGTGCCAATAGAACGAAGTAAGACAGTACAATTGGATGGATTTAAGAATACTAGGAAGTTGGAATAATGATCAGTTGCCCCGAGGTTGTGTTCAAGGTTTGCAAGTGATGAGATGGGCAATAACCCATAGGCCTCAGGACCTGCCAAGAAGCAAGCACAATCTTGCTGAAGGAAAAACCTTGGAGGAAGATACGATGTTTATCGACAGATGATTTTATAGGAGTTTAAGCAAAACTTGAGAGTTGTGAAGAAACGATAGATGTTTGTTTGGCTTGCAGAATCCATGGATTTATCCGAACTCAGTTCGTCGACAAGAGAAATTCTGCAATGCTTGTGAGGATGACCGAGTGTTAGAATGCGAGATTCACTAAACCGTATGCAAGGTAATGATTTGGGTGCGGGATGGATTGATCACTATACCGACTTACTCTTATTACTCGCCTTGCTATGTGGGATGGTAAATCTGAGTGACTTAACTATAGTAGAGCGACGACGATGAAAACCTTGTTTAAACCTTAGAATGGTATAGCAATTTTTTCCTTTGTACACGGCAGTTGTTGCCAACCGTAGGTTATACGGTGAGGATCAACCCAGACCCATTTCCTGCAGGAGAAACCATAAGTGGATGACCACCATGAGATATTGATAGTTGTTTAGTATTGGCGCCAGACCCGTCAGCTAAGAAGACCCAATCATGGAAGAACCTTACCAAGATGAAAGGACAGAAGAATTGTGGTAAAGGTCATGCCACTACTGAAAGAGCCCAGATAAGGAATTATCCTGACGATCTGAGAAGACCGACACTGTTAACAATATGAATGAAGTATATGAGTTTTGATGGAACCGTAACCATGCTTCTAAGGGTGGTAGCACCCCAGACCCCGGAGACGATTGATGAAATTTTGAAGAGACCCCGAACCTAACCTATTTCTTTCTAGCCTCTCCGAATCTCGAGGACGAGATTCATTTTAAGGGTGGTAGGTTTGTAACATCCCAAAATTCTAAATTTTGGAATGTTATAATAAATAGATAGATTGATTGATTGTTTGATTGTTGTGTGATTGATTGAGTGAAATTCGAAATGTTTTGAAAGTTAAATGAGAGGGAATAAAAGGACTTTCCCAAACATTCATTTTTCATTCGTGATCTCCATGAATTCAAATTCTTTTCAACCCAAAACCCTAGAGAGAAGATGACATGACTTCTTCCATTTAAATTAAATGAAAAGGGTTGTTGAAAATATTTGAATTTCATTTGAAAATATTTCAAATTCTTAAACTTCAAGCAACTCAATGATTTTCATGAGAGAAGATAAAATGACTTCTTCAAAATATATGAAATATGAGTTGGAAGTTAAAAGGATCAAATTTAAAGTCCTTTTTGGAAATTATTTTCAATTTGGAGTTATTTGAGTTTTATTCAAATTATTTTTCTCCAAAAACAAAATACATGGAAAATAGGATAACATGATTCCCTACAATAGAAAATTGGAGAAAAATTAATTTGAAATCATTTTGGTATTTTTAAAATGATTTTTATTGGATTTTATTAGACGAGTAGGACTCTTTGATTTATTTGAATTTGTGTGGATTTTATTTGACATTATAAAAATGTTCATGTCGTAGAGAATTTTTTTCTGAAAATTTTGATATATTATATGCCTATATAATATTTTTATTTATTTTGGTTTATTATTTTTATTTGTCTAGAAATGTTTTTTTTAATTCTTTCCCCGACTGGGCCGGCCCAGCTAGCCAGCCAGGCCCAGCCCAGCCGCCGTCGTCCCCGACAGGGACTCCTCACGAGTCCATGTTGCCGCCGCCGCTCGCCATGGCCAACCCGGCCACCTCCGCGCCGCCTTGCCCCTCCTCCCATAAATACCGGGCACCCGGGCCCCCTGGACCCTAATCCGCCGCCACCCTCTCTCTCCCGCGCCGTCGCCGCCATAGATCGCCACCACCGCCGCCGCTCCGCCTCCTCTCGCTTCGCTCCACCGCACCGCCGCTCCTCGCCGCTGCAGCGCTGCTGCCTCGCGCCACGCCGCCTTTGCCCGCGCTGCGCAAGCCGCCACAGTTCCGCCCCGCAACGCCGGACGCCGCCGCCGCCCCGACGCCGCGCCGGAGTTCGCCGCCGGCTGGATCCGCCCGCCTTTGGTTTTTCATCGGAAAACCGCCCCGAGCCGGTAAAACCGATAAAACTACCCGGTTTTATTTTATTAACTTCGGTTTTATATTTTAGTCGGTTTTTCTTTTTTTGTTAGATTTATTTAGTGAACGTTCGCTAGTTTAGGTTCTGTAGCGAATGCGCTCATTAGATTAGATCTATTTAGCGGGCGTTCGCTCGATAGATTTTTTTCTTTTTCTTTTTAATTTCAGTCCAGGGACCCATCCGTGAATATTTTCTTTCTAGATCAGCCCATGGTTTTCAAACGACTATAACTTTTTGCTTGTTAGTCGGAATTAGACAAAACCAACGCTGACGTCTTCGTTATTATCCCCTCTATCCAGTAAAACAACTCAAACATGTTTTTGAAAAGTTTAAAATTTGAATTAGACCAGATTTGAATTCAAACTTCGTTTGATCATAATTTGAGTTTCGTAACTCCGTTTGAGTTGATTCTTTTTGCAAATCGAAGCTCTTGACCTAAACATTCTAATAAGGCCAAATTCACATAATTTTGGTACTGTTAGAAATTGTTTTATGTTGCAAGAGTTATTTGCTTGGTTTTGAAGTTTTCCGAATCGCCTTCTTCGTTCTTTCTGACCTTTTGAGTGATTGCTTATGTGTGGTTACTATTGCTTGCTTACGATAGATTGACCGGAGTGTGACGAGTAGAACTATCAAGAGTTATGAGTGCGAATCATCTTCATCAACATTGCAGGCAAGTTCACACTTTGATCATATCCCCTTTCATACCCAGTTTTTATGCATTAGTTTCTGTTGGGAATATGCCCTAGAGGCAATAGTAAAAGCATTATTATTATATTTCCTTGTTCATGATAATTGTCTTTCATTCATGCTATAATTGTGTTATCCGGAAATCATAATACATGTGTGAATTCATAGACACCAACATGTCCCTAGTAAGCCTCTAGTTGACTAGCTCGTTGATCAACAGATAGTCATGGTTTCCTGACTTTGGACATTGGATGTCATTGATAATGAGATCACATCATTAGGAGAATGATGTGATGGACAAGACCCAATCCTAAACATAGCACAAGATCGTATAGTTCGTTTGCTAGAGTTTTTCCAATGTCAAGTATCTTTTCCTTAGACCATGAGATCGTGTAACTCCCGGATACCGTAGGAGCGCTTTGGGTGTGCCAAACATCACAACGTAACTCGGTGACTATAAAGGTACATTACAGGTATCTCTGAAAGTGTCTGTTCGGTTGGCACGAATCGAGACTGGGATTTGTCACTCCGTATGACGGAGAGGTATCTCTGGGCCCACTCGGTAATGCATCATCATAATGAGCTCAAAGTGACCAAGTGTCTGGTCACGGGATCATGCATTACGGTACGAGTAAACTGACTTTTCGGTAACAAGATTGAACGAGGTATTGGGATACCGACGATCGAATCTCGGGCAAGTAACGTACCGATTGTCAAAGGGAATTGTATAAGGGGTTGCTTGAATCCTCGACATCGTGGTTCATCCGATGAGATCATCGAGGAGAATGTGGGAGCCAACATGGGTACCCAGATCCCGCTGTTGGTTATTGACCGGAGAGCCATCTCGGTCATGTCTACATGTCTCCCGAACCTGTAGGGTCTACACACTTAAGGTTCAGTGACGCTAGGGTTGTAGAGATATGAATATGCAGTAACCCGAAAGTTGTTCGGAGTCCCGGATGAGATCCCGGATGTCACGAGGAGTTCCGGAATGGTCCGAAGGTGAAGAATTATATATAGGAAGTGCAGTTTCGGCCATCGGGAGATTTTTCGGGGGTCACCGGTATTGTACCGGGACCACCGGATGGGTCCCGGGGGTCCACCAGGTGGGGCCACCCATCCCGGAGGGCCCCATGGGCTGAAGTGGGGAGGGGAACCAGCCCATAGTGGGCTGGTGTGCCCCCCTTGGCCCACCCCCTACGCCTAGGGTTGGAAACCCTAGGGTGGGGGGGCGCCCCACTTGCCTTGGGGGCCACTCCACCCTTGGCCGCCAACCCCCCTTGGGGAGCCTATATAAAGGGCGGGAGAGAGGGGCAGCCGCACCCTTGACTCTTGGCGCCTCCCTCTCCCCTGCTACACCTCTCCCTCTCGCAGAAGAATGGCGAAGCCCTGCTGCGGTGACTGCTGCATCCACCACCACGAAATCGTGCTGCTGGATCTTCATCAACCTCTCCTCCCCCCTTGCTGGATCAAGAAAGAGGAGATGTCACGCTGACCGTACGTGTGTTGAACGCGGAGGTGCCGTCCGTTCGGCGCTAGGATCTCCGGTGATTTGGATCACGTCGAGTACGACTCCCTCATCCCCGTTCTCTTGAACGCTTCCGCTCGTGATCTACAAAGGTATGTAGATGCAATCCGATCACTCGTTGCTAGATGGACTCATAGATGGATCTTGGTGAAACCATAGGAATTTTTTTGTTTTCTGCAATGTTCCCCAACAGTGGCATCATGAGCTAGGTCTTTGCGTAGTTCTCTTTGCACGAGTAGAACACAATTTGTTGTGGGCGTAGATGTTGTCAACTTTCTTGCCGCTACTAGTCTTATTTTGCTTCAACGGTATTGTGGGATGAAGCGGCCCGGACCAACCTTACACGTACACTTACGTGAGACCGGTTCCACCGACTAACATGCACTAGTTGCATAAGGTGGCTGGCGGGTGTCTGTCTCTCCCACTTTAGTTGGAGCGGATTCGATGAAAAGGGTCCTTATGAAGGGTAAATAGAAGTTGACAAATCACATTGTGGCTTTCACGTAGGTAAGAAAACGTTCTTGCTAGAACCCTATTGCAGCCACGTAAAACTTGCAACAACAATTAGAGGACGTCTAACTTGTTTTTGCAGCAAGTGTTCTGTGATGTGATATGGCCAAAGTTGGGATGAATGATGAATGATATATATGTGATGTATCAGATCATGTTCTTGTAATAGGAATCACGACTTGCATGTCGATGAGTATGACAACCGGCAGGAGCCATAGGAGTTGTCTTTATTTTTTGTATGACCTGCGTGTCATTGAGAAACGCCATGTAAATTACTGTACTTTATTGCTAAACGTGTTAGCCATAGTAGTAGAAGTAATAGTTGGCTAGCAACTTCATGGAGACACGATGATGGAGATCATGATGATGGAGATCATGGTGTCATGCCGGTGACAAGATGATCATGGAGCCCCAAGATGGAGATCAAAGGAGCTATGTGATATTGGCCATATCATGTCACTATTATTATTTGATTGCATGTGATGTTTATCATGTTTTTACATCTTGTTTACTTAGAACGGCGGTAGTAAATAAGATGATCCCTCGTAATAATTTCAAGAAAGTGTTCCCCCTAACTGTGCACCGTTGCGAGAGTTCGTTGTTTCAAAGCACCACATGATGATCGGGTGTGATAGATTCCAACGTTCACATACAACGGGTGTAAGACAGATTTACACATGCAAACACTTAGGTTGACTTGACAAGCCTAGCATGTACAGACATGGCCTCGGAACACAGAAGACTGAAAGGTCGAGCATGAGTCGTATAGAAGATATGATCAACATGAAGATGTTCACCGACGTTGACTAGTCCGTCTCACGTGATGATCGGACACGGCCTAGTTAACTCGGATCATGTTATACTTAGATGACTGGAGGGATGTCTATCTGAGTGGGAGTTCACTGAATAATTTGATTAGATGAACTTAATTATCATGAACTTAGTCTAAAACCTTTACAATATGCCTTGTAGATCAAATGGCCAACATTGTCCTCAACTTCAACGCGTTCCTAGAGAAAACCAAGCTGAAAGACGATGGCAGCAACTATACGGACTGGGTCCGGAACCTAAGGATCATCCTCATAGCTGCCAAGAAAGATTATGTCCTACAAGCACCGCTAGGTGAAGCACTTGTTCTCCCTGCAGAACAAGACGTTATGAATGCTTGGCAGACACATTCCGATGATTACTCCCTCGTTCAGTGCGGCATGCTTTACAGCTTAGAACCGGGGCTCCAAAAGCGTTTTGAGAGACACGGAGCATATGAGATGTTCGAAGAGCTGAAAATGGTTTTTCAAGCTCATGCCCGGGTCGAGAGATATCAAGTCTCCGACAAGTTCTTCAGCTGTAAGATGGAGGAAAACAGTTATGTCAGTGAGCACATACTCACTATGTCTGGGTTACATAACCGCTTGACTCGGCTAGGAGTTAATCTCCCGGATGACGCATTCATTGACAGAATCCTTCAGTCGCTTCCACCGAGCTACAAGAGCTTTGTGATGAACTTCAATATGCAGGGGATGGAAAAGACCATTTCTGAAGTATTTGCTATGTTGAAATCAGCAGAGGTAGAAGTCAAAAAGGAACATCAAGTGTTGATGGTGAATAAAACCACTAAGTTCAAGAAAGGCAAGGGTAAGAAGAACTTCAAGAAGGACGGCAAGGGAGTTGCCGCGCCCGGTAAGCAAGCTGTCGGGAAGAAGCCAAAGAATGGACCCAAGCCCGAGACTGAGTGTTTTTATTGCAAGGGAAGTGGTCACTAGAAGCGGAACTGCCCCAAATACTTAGCGGACAAGAAGGCCGGCATCACGAAAGGTATATGTGATATACATGTAATTGATGTGTACCTTACCAGTACTCATAGTAGCTCTTGGGTATTTGATACCGGTGCAGTTTCTCACATTTGTAACTCAAAGCAGGAGCTGCGGAATAAGCGGAGACTGGCGAAGGACGAGGTGACGATACGCGTCGGGAATGGTTCCAAGGTCGATGTGATCGCCGTCGGCATGCTAGCTCTACATTTACCTATGGGATTAGTTTTAAACCTCAATAATTGTTGTTTAGTGCCAGCTTTGAGCATGAACATTGTATCAGGATCTCGTTTAATTTGAGATGGCTACTCATTTAAATCCGAGAATAATGGTTGTTCTATTTATATGAGAGATATGTTTTATGGTCATGCTCCAATGGTGAATGGCTTATTCTTAATGAATCTCGAGCGTAATGCTACACATATTCATAGTGTGAATACCAAAAGATGTAAAGTTGATAATGATAGTCCCACATACTTGTGGCACTGCCGCCTTGGTCACATAGGTGTCAAACGCATGAAGAAGCTCCATGCATATGGACTTTTAGAGTCTCTTGATTACGAATCATTTGACACGTGCGAACCATGCCTCATGGGTAAAATGACCAAGACTCCGTTCTTAGGAACAATGGAGCGAGCAATCAACTTATTGGAAGTCATACATACTGATGTGTGCGGTCCAATGAGTGTTGAAGCTCGCGGTGGCTATCGTTATGTTCTCACCCTCACTGATGACTTGAGTAGATATGGGTATGTCTATTTAATGAAACACAAGTCTGAGACCTTTGAAAGGTTCAAGGAATTTAGAGTGAGGTTGAGAATCAACGTGACAGGAAAATCAAGTTCTTGTGATCAGATTGTGGGGGAGAATACTTGAGTCACGAATTTGGCACACACTTAAGAAAATGTGGAATAGTTTCACAACTCACGCCGCCTGGAACACCTCAGCATAATGGTGTGTCCAAACGTCGTAATCGCACTCTATTAGATATGGTGCGATCTATGATGTCTCTTAAAGATTTACCACTATCATTTTGGGGCTATGCTTTAGAGACTGCCGCATTCACTTTAAATAGGGCTCCATCGAAATCCGTTGAGACGACACCGTATGAATTATGGTTTGGGAAGAAACCTAAGCTGTCGTTTCTAAAAGTTTGGGGATGCGATGCTTATGTCAAGAAACTTCAACCTGAAAAGCTCGAACCCAAGTCGGAAAAATGCGTCTTCATAGGATACCCTAAAGAAACTATTGGGTATACCTTCTACCTCAGATCCGAAGGCAAGATCTTTGTTGCCAAGAATTGTTCCTTTCTAGAGAAAGAGTTTCTCTCAAAAGAAGTAAGTGGGAGGAAAGTAGAACTTGATGAAGTATTACCTCTTGAACGGGAAAGTGGCGCAACTCAAGAAAATGTTCCTGAGGTGCCTGCACCGACTAGAGAGGAAGTTAACGATGATGATCATGAAACTTCAGATCAAGTTGCTACTGAACTTCGTAGGTCCACAAGGACACGTTCCGCACCAGAGTGGTACGGCAACCCTGTCTTGGAAATCATGTTGTTAGACAACGGTGAACCTTCGAACTATGAAGAAGCAATGGCGGGCCCAGATTCCGACAAATGGCTGGAAGCCATGAAATCCGAGATAGGATCCATGTATGAAAACGAAGTATGGACTTTGACTGACTTGCCCGATGATCGGCGAGCCATAGAAAATAAATGGATCTTTAAGAAGAAGACAGACGCGGATGGTAATGTGACCATCTATAAAGCTAGGCTTGTCGCTAAGGGTTATCGACAAGTTCAAGGGGTTGACTACGATGAGACTTTCTCACCCATAGCGAAGCTGAAGTCCGTCCGAATCATGTTAGCAATTACCGCATTCTATGATTATGAGATATGGCAAATGGACGTCAAAACGGCATTCCTTAATGGTTTCCTTAAGGAAGAATTGTATATGATGCAGCCAAAAGGTTTTGTCGATCCTAAGAATGCTGACAAGGTGTGCAAGCTCCAACGCTCGATTTATGGGCTGGTGCAAGCACCTCGGAGTTGGAACATTCGCTTTGATGAGACGATCAAAGCGTTTGGGTTTACACAGACTTATGGAGAAGCCTGCGTTTACAAGAAAGTGAGTGGGAGCTCTGTAGCATTTCTCATATTATATGTAGATGACATACTTTTGATGGGAAATGATATAGAACTCTTGGACAACATTAAGGCCTACTTGAATAAGAGTTTTTCAATGAAGGACCTTGGAGAAGCTTCTTATATATTAGGCATCAAGATCTATAGAGATAGATCAAGACGCCTCATAGGTCTTTCACAAAGCACATACCTTGATAAGATATTGAAGAAGTTCAATATGGATCAGTCTAAGAAGGGGTTCTTGCCTGTGTTGCAAGGTGTGAAATTGAGCTCTGCTCAATGTCTGACCACGGCAGAAGATATAGAAGAGATGAGTGTCATCCCCTATGCCTCAGCCATAGGGTCTATTATGTATGCCATGCTGTGTACCAAACCTGATGTAAACCTTGCCGTAAGTTTGGTAGGAAGGTACCAAAGTAATCCCGGCAAGGAACACTGGACAGCGGTCAAGAATATCCTGAAGTACCTGAAAAGGACTAAGGACATGTTTCTCATTTATGGAGGCGACGAAGAGCTCGTCGTAAAGGGTTACGTCGATGCTAGCTTGGACACAGATCTGGATGACTCTAAGTCACAAACCGGATACGTGTATATTTTGAATGGTGGGGAAGTAAGCTGGTGCAGTTGCAAGCAGAGCGTCGTGGCGGGATCTACATGTGAAGCGGAGTACATGGCAGACTCGGAGGCAGCGCATGAAGCAATTTGGGTGAAGGAGTTCATCACCGACCTAGGAGTCATACACAATGCGTCGGGGCCGATCAAACTCTTCTGTGACAACACTGGAGCTATTGCACTTTCCAAGGAGCCCAGGTTTCACAAGAAGACCAGGCACATCAAGCGTCACTTCAACTCCATTCGTGAAAATTTTCAAGATGGAGACATAGATATTTGTAAAGTACATACGGACCTGAATGTAGCAGATCCGTTGACTAAACCTCTCCCTAGAGCAAAACATGATCAACACCAGAATTCCATGGGTGTTCGATTCATCACAATGTAGCTAGATTATTGACTCTAGTACAAGTGGGAGACTGTTGGAAATATGCCCTAGAGGCAATAATAAAAGCATTATTATTATATTTCCTTGTTCATGATAATTGTCTTTTATTCATGCTATAATTGTGTTATCCGGAAATCGTAATACATGTGTGAATTCATAGACACCAACATGTCCCTAGTAAGCCTCTAGTTGACTAGCTCGTTGATCAACAGATAGTCATGGTTTCCTGACTATGGACATTGGATGTCATTGATAATGAGATCACATCATTAGGAGAATGATGTGATGGACAAGACCCAATCCTAAACATAGCACAAGATCGTATAGTTCGTTTGCTAGAGTTTTTCCAATGTCAAGTATCTTTTCCTTAGACCATGAGATCGTGTAACTCCCGGATACCGTAGGAGCGCTTTGGGTGTGCCAAACGTCACAACTTAACTCGGTGACTATAAAGGTACATTACAGGTATCTCCGAAAGTGTCTGTTCGGTTGGCACAAATCGAGACTGGGATTTGTCACTCCGTATGACGGAGAGGTATCTCTGGGCCCACTCGGTAATGCATCATCATAATGAGCTCAAAGTGACCAAGTGTCTGGTCACGGGATCCTGCATTACGGTACGAGTAAAGTGACTTGTCGGTAACAAGATTGAACGAGGTATTGGGATACCGACGATCGAATCTCGGGCAAGTAACGTACCAATTGACAAAGGGAATTGTATAAGGGGTTGCTTGAATCCTCGACATCGTGGTTCATCCGATGAGATCATCGAGGAGCATGTGGGAGCCAACATGGGTATCCAGATCCCGCTGTTGGTTATTGACCGGAGAGCCATCTCGGTCATGTCTACATGTCTCCTGAACCCGTAGGGTCTACACACTTATGGTTCGGTGACGCTAGGGTTGTAGAGATATGAATATGCAGTAACCCGAAAGTTGTTCGGAGTCCCGGATGAGATCCCGGACATCACGAGGAGTTCTGGAATGGTCCGGAGGTGAAGAATTATATATAGGAAGTGCAGTTTCGGCCATCGGGAGAGTTTCGGGGGTCACCGATATTGTACCGGGACCACCGGATGGGTCCCGGGGGTCCACCAGGTGGGGCCACCCATCCCGGAGGGCCCCATGGGCTGAAGTGGGGAGGGGAACCAGCTCATAGTGGGCTGGTGCGCCCCCCTTGGCCCACCCCCTGCGCCTAGGGTTGGAAACCCTAGGGTGGGGGGCGCCCCACTTGCCTTGGGGGCCACTCCACCCTTGGCCGCCGCCCCCCTAGGAGATCCCATCTCCTAGGGCTGGCGGCCCCCCTTGGGGAGCCTATATAAAGGGGGGGAGGGAGGGGCAGCCGCACCCTTGACTCTTGGCGCCTCCCTCTCCCCTGCTACACCTCTCCCTCTCGCAGAAGAACGGCGAAGTCCTGCTGCGGTGACTGCTGCATCCACCACCACGCCGTCGTGCTGCTGGATCTTCATCAACCTCTCCTTCCCCCTTGCTGGATCAAGAAAGAGGAGAGGTCACACTGACCGTACGTGTGTTGAATGCGGAGGTGCCGTACGTTCGGCGCTAGGATCTCCGGTGATTTGGATCACGTCGAGTACGACTCCCTCATCCCCGTTCTCTTGAATGCTTCCGCTCGCGATCTACAAAGGTATGTAGATGCAATCTGATCAGTCGTTGCTAGATGAACTCATAGATGGATCTTGGTGAAACCGTAGGAATTTTTTTGTTTTCTGCAACGTTCCCCAACAGTTTCACCCTCAAACATTGCATGAGTAGGATTGATAACATGTGGGTATTGGGAAGTAGTTGATGAGGTAGGAACCTATTGCCCTGCATTCAAACCTTGGGAGTTACTATTACATTATGCTTATAGTGCCATGCTATGCTCGTAGACGTGGATTGGGTTTTGAGAGTATTCATGACAGATGTGAGATTGTTAATTAATGGTTTACTTAAGGTGGCAACTTAAACACACATCTGGGTGGATTGAGGTACCTGGGTATTCCAGGATTGCCTGTCTAGGCACCTGGGTAGACCAGGATTGCCTTTTTTTATGGACCGCCACCCAGGCTCAAAGGGATCATGAGATTTTTCATGCTAGAAACTTCCGTGTGCAGCCACAAGCTATTATGGGCTCTAGCATAGTTGATTAACTCGTGCGAACTCTTACAGGGTAGACTAGAAGATGTAGGGGAAAGTAGGTGTAACGGTCTATCCATCGTAAGGTGCTAGCGATTCTGAAAGACTATGTCTTGGTCATCCGTTTCTCAAACAACATGTAGTGCGAGAAATCCAACGGAGGCGATGGAGTCTTGTGGGGAAAAGTGCGCAAACCTCTGCAGAGTGTATAAACTAATCATGATTAGCCGTGTCCCCGGTTTTGGACATCTTGAGTATCTAATACCTGAATTATCATGTGAATCTCATCATGTTACTTTATATTAAGTTTGTTGGGTTTGATGATGTTACTTAATTGGGATTGAGGATGCTGTCAACCATTCTGAATGTTCAACAACCACCATGATAGTTAAATAAAATTTATTCCTTTGCAGTAGGGAAAATTTGGCTTTTCGCAAAAACTATAACCATAGAGCTTTTCCACCAGCCAAATATGCATGTAGTGATAGCCATTGTTCATCATTTCTCTCTATGGTGTGAATTTGCCAGTACATTCAATGTACTGACCCTTTGTGGCTGCACGTCTCATGTTGCAGGAATCTTACGACGAGTAAGTGATACGTTAGGGTTACTATTTCTACACTCAACTTTGCCGTTGGTGTTGATGGGAATCCACAACCTTGTTACTTCCGCTATTTGGATTGAGGTAATAGTATTTACGTTACTTATACATGTGATTTACCTCTGTTATAAATCCTCAAGTACTGTGTGTGTCAGCATACCGATCCAGGGATGAAACTTAAGCACAGAGACTTGATCCATTCGGGTCAGGTCGCTACATTCTTTGACTGATCCATTTTGAACTTCTTCAAAACTTTATCAAGGTATGTGCTTTGTGAAAGTCCAATTAAGAATCTTGATCTATCTCTGTAGATCTTGATGCCTAATATATAAGCAGCTTCACCGAGGTCTTTCATTGAAAAATTATTATTCAATTATCCTTTTATGCTATCCAGAAATTCTGTATCATTTCCAATCAACAATATGTCATCCACATATAATATTAGAAATGCTACAGAGCTCCCACTCACTTTTTTGTAAATATAGGCTTCTCCAAAAGTCTGTATAAAACCATATGCTTTGATCACACTATCAAAGCGTATATTCCAACTCCGAGATGCTTGCACCAGTCCATAAATGGATCGCTGGAGCTTGCACACTTTGTTAGCACCTTTAGGATCGAAAAAACCTTCTGGTTGCATCATATACAACTCTTTTTTAAGAAATCCATTAAGGAAAGCAGTTTTGATGCCCATTTGCTAAATTTCATAATCATAAAATGTGGCAATTGCTAACATGATTTGGACAGACTTAAGCATCTCTACTGGTGAGAAGGTCTCATCGTAGTCAACTCCTTGAACTTGTCGAAAACCTTCCGCAACAAATCGAGCTTTGTAGACAGTAACATTACCATCAGCGTCAATCTTCTTCTTGAAGATCCATTTATTCTTTATGGCTTGCCGATCATCGAGCAAGCCAATCAAAGTCCATACTTTGTTCTCATACATGGATCCCATCTCAGATTTCATGGCTTCCTAATAGTTCGTAGGTTCATCATGGTCTAGTAACTTGACTTCCAGAATAGGATTACCGTACCACTCTAGTACGAACATACTCTGGTTGACCTACGAGCTTTGGTAGTAACTTGATCTGAAGTTTCATGATCATCATCTTTAGCTTCCTCACTAATTGGTGTAGTGTGACGACCTGAGACTGACGCTCCAGATGCCTTCCATGTTTTGCGTGACCGATGTGTGTTTATTTGTTTGTTGCATTTCATCATCACATCTTTCGTGTTGCATCAGCACTCTGTTGCCATCATTTTTTTTTCAAAACTTGCATTCGTTTGTAGTCGCCGCTCCTTCCTTGTCTCTGTTGATCCCTTCTCAGATCAATCGGACTGCTCTCTTCTCTCTTGTCTTCTCCGTGGCCTTTTGTCAAACCCCTCGCGTGCATGTCCGTTAACTTCCCCGAACCCGACCCACTCAGTCGTCACTGTTGGGTCCGGATCATCCCCAAACATCCCTAAAATATTTTCATTTTATTTATTGGACTCCCTACTCTATTTTTCTCAACCGCCCGATTTCGAGCCGAGGGTCCGAATCTACCCTGAACTCCCCCTCTTTCCTTATATAAGAGACTCCTATTCTAAATCTGGACAAACCCTAAAATCTAGGAGATGTGTCCCGACGCCCGCCGCCGCCTTCTCAATCCCCCTTGGGATCTCCCCCTGCCCGATCCACCAACCAACCGTCGCCACCCTCTCCCTTGTTTTCCCCATCGAGCCAATCCCAGGGCACCAGCCTCATGTCCCTTGCCCGAGGTGTGACGCCCGGATAATCATGCTAAGTAATTCCACGCTAATGATGCCACGTCACCTCGGTGACTGTTATTAATCTCACGACGGTTCAAAAATGGTTCGAATTCAAATTTAAAATCAAGTCAAACAATTAAAGTTTTCAAAAGTCAAAACTAAAATGTTCTTAATGTGACAAATAAATCATGGATATTATTGGTGGAGTAACAACATCTTTATAAAATATTTAAATAACCTTGAGTGATTAAAACAACATCAAAACAATTAGTTATACTCCTAACATATTTTACCAAATACTAAACTATTTTTATTCTGAGGTAAAACTTCTTAGAACAGTGGATTAATTTGACACACTATTTTTGGAGCTATTTTCATATTTTACTAAACAAAAATTATAGTGCAACTAAAATAAAAGAGAAATGAATAAAGGTAAAAAAAGGCAAAGCAACCCCCCCCCCCCTCTCAATAGGCCAAGTGGCCCAGCTGGCCTCAGCCGCCCGAACGGGCCGGCCCACCCCACGGCCCAGCCGGCCCCCCACACACTCTCTTAACCCCCTCACCCGACCGAAACCCTAGCCGTCGCCCCACTTCCCCCCTCCCCATGATGCGCCCCTTACCCTGATCCAGATCGGATCGGGGCCGACCCCGCGGTCGTCGCCCGGTGCCGCCTCGCCGGCCCCGCCCCCCTCGTCCTCATGGCCCATCACCTCTCCCTCGACGGCGACCACGCCCCCGCCCCCGGACCCCCAAGAGCCTCGCCGAGCCCGCTGCCCGTTCCCTACGGCTCCCTGTGAGCCCCTCCTCCATTTCCCCCTTCTCCTCCGCTCTCGTCGCCGTAGGACGCCACCACTGTCGCGCCCCTGACGCGCTCACCACCACGCCCTCCCCCTGGGCGCCGCTAGCCCTCTACTCGCTGCTGCCGCGCCCGAGCGCACCCTCGCCACGGCTGCGCGCGCTGGCCGCGCCCCATACCTGCCCGCGCCCTCCACCTGAAGCGCCGCCGCTCGCCGCGCACTGCGCACGCGCGCACTCGTGCGTCGCCCGCACCCCGGATCTCCCTCGTTGCGCGCCAGTCCCGCTTCTCTGACCACGCCGTCCGTGCCCTCCTCACGCGCACGTCGTCGGCCCGCTCTGCCCCACTGCGGGCGCCGCTTGTCACCCCTGGCCACTGCGTGCACGCGCGCGCGCCGCCCTGCTCCTCCCTTCCCCTGCTCCCCGCCGCTGCATTCGCCGCCCCGTCCTGCACCCCCCTGCGCCAGCGATGCCGCCACGCCCGCGGCCCACTCCGGCGCTCGGCCCCCCCTGGTGGGCGTCTCCGCCAGCGCCCAAACGGGCTGGCGCCCGTGGCCCCGCTAACACCCAATCCGCTAAACCCTCTGGCCCTATGACAGTGGGCCCCTGCATTGAACGGTTTATAAAAAAATAGGATTAAAAAAATATATATTATATAATAAATAATTAATTAACAATGAAATTAGTTAATTAATTAAATAATTAACTTAATTAATCATGTTTAGTTAAACTAATTAAATTTGATTAACCTAAACATCTAATTAACCTAACTAATCTGTTAGTTAGGATGATGAGTCAATGACAGGCGGGACCCACTGTTCGGGTTGACCAAGTCAACCCTGTTGACTGCTGATGTCAGCATGACATCATGCTGATGTCATTAATCTGTTTTTCGAATTAATTTAAATAATTAATTAAATTCCAGAAATTAATAAAATCTTTAGAAAATCATATCTTTTAATCCGTAACTCGGATGAAAAAGTTTTATACATGAAAGTTGCTCAGAACGACGAGACGAACCCGGATACGCAGCCCGTTCGTCCGTCACGCATCCCTAGCATAGCAAACTCGCAACTTTCCCCCTCCGGTTCCTTTGCCCGAAAAAGCAAAACACCGGGGATACTTTCCCGGATGTCATCCCCCTTCACCGGTATCACCTACTACCGCGTTAGGGCACCTCTAACGCCGTTACTTGTCATGTCATGCATCACTATGCCTATGCTTGCTATTATATTTATTGTTTCTTCCCCCTCTTCTCTCGCTAGACACCGAGACCGACGCCGCTGCTACCCAGTACGACTACGGTGTTGACGACCACTCTCTCTTGCCAGAGCAACCAGGCAAGCCCCCCCTTTGATCACCAGATATCGCCTACTCTTCTCTATACTGCTTGCATTAGAGTAGTGTAGCATGTTACTGCTTTCCGTTATTCCTATCCTGATGCATAGCATGTCCTTGCTACTACTGTTGTTACCTTTACCTGCAATCCTAATGCTTAGTATAGGGTGCTAGTTTATCATCAGTGGCCCTACATTCTTGTCCGTCTGCCATGCTATACTATCGGGCCGTGATCACTCGGGAGGTGATCACGGGTATATACGATATACTTTATACATGATACATGTGGTGACTAAAGACGGGTAGGCTCGTAGGAGCACCCGCGAGTGGATCTTTGAGGCGGAGCGACAGGGCAGGTTCCGACCACCTAGTAGAGAGGTGGGCCTGGCCCTGTTCGGCGTTCGCGGACACTTAACACGCTTAACGAGATCTGGGTATTTGATCTGAGTCTGGCCATTTGGTCTATACGCACTAACCATCTACGCGGGAGTAGTTATGGGTATCCCGGCGTCGTGGTATCAGCCGAAGCCTTCGTGACGTCAGCGACTGAGTGGCGCGCGCCGGATTGGACCGTAAGCCTGCTCTTGTATTAAGGGGGCTAGTTCTGCTTCCGGCCGCGTTCGCAACGTGCAGGTGTGCAAAGGGCGATGGGCCCAGACCCCTGCGCCATAGGATTTAGACCGGCGTGCTGACCTCTCTGTTGTGCCTAGGTAGGGATGCGACGTGTTGATCTTCCGAGGCCAGGCATGACCCAGGAAAGTGTGTCCGGCCAAATGGGATCGAGCGTGTTGGGGTATGTGGTGCACCCCTACAGGGAAGTTTATCTATTCGAATAGCCATGTCCCTCGGTAAAAGGACGACCCGGAGTTGTACCTTGACCTTATGACAACTAGAACCGGATACTTAATAAAACACACCCTTCCAAGTGCCAGATACAACCGGTGATCGCTCTCTCACAGGGCAACGAGGGGAGGATCATCGGTTAGGATTATGCTATGCGATGCTACTTGGAGGACTTCAGTCTACTCTCTTCTACATGCTGCAAGACGGAGGCTGCTAGAAGCGTAGTCTTCGACAGGATTAGTTATCCCCCTCTTATTCTGGCATTCTGCAGTTCAGTCCACATATGATACCCTTATTCCATTTGATACCCATGCATATGTAGTATAGCTCCTTGCTTGCGAGTACTTTGGATGAGTACTCACGGTTGCTTTCTCCTTCTTTTCCCTCTATCCCTTCTACCTGGTTGTCGCAACCAGATGTTGGAGCCCAGGAGCCAGACGCCACCGTCGATGACGACTCCCACTACACCGGAGGTGCCTACTACTACGTGCTGCCCGCTGACGACGATCAGGAGTAGTTTAGGAGGATCCCAGGCAGGAGGCCTGCGCCTCTTTCGATCTGTATCCCAGTTGTGCTAGCCTTCTTAAGGCAAACTTGTTTAACTTATGTCTGTACTCAGATATTGATGTTTCCGCTGACTCGTCTATGATCGAGCTCTTGTATTCGAGCCCTCGAGGCCCCTGGCTTGTAATATGATGCTTGTATGACTTATTTTATTTGTAGAGTTGTGTTGTGATATCTTCCCGCGAGTCCCTGATCTTGATCGTACACGTTTGCGTGTATGATTAGTGTACGATTAAATCAGGGGCGTCACAAGTTGGTATCAGAGCCGACTGCCTGTAGCAATCCCCCTTCCACACTCCTTGGCCGAAGTCGAGTCTAGGCATTGCAAAAACTTTTACTAAAATGGCTGTGCGGCTTACGGGCCCACGTCGCCATCTGGGTGGTATTAGGATCTTTTACTCCTCGATCCTTACTCTGGGACTCTGAACTCTCTTCTATTCGGGTTACATGAATTTTGCAAAATCTAACTCTAGGTTCTCGTTACTACTTCCTACCGGAGAACCCTTCCATTACGGATGGTCTACTGCTGCAACAGAAGATTCTCACAATACTCTCCGATATTCTCTCGAGACCTTGTGCATGTTGCTTTTGCAATTCCCTACCACCGAAAAATCCCTATGGATAAATACTTACACCTGTCGTTCTTACTTTTATTCCCAGTTAGTATTATTATTACAAGATACCCCGAAATACTCGTCGTTGTTTCGATAATCCTTTGAGCTTACCGCCTTGCTGTTCTTGTCACCTGAATACCCCTACGGATAATTCTCGCACTTATCGAGTATCCGCTCATCCCCCAGTTGTTCATGTGTTTCACAATGGTCATCGAAATACCATTCGGTCTTCCGAAAATCCTCAGGAGCCTTTTGCTCTTGAAATTCTTGCTTACTTGCCTTATGGTTAATTCCATACTTCTAGTAATCTCGATTGGCATCCTTTGTCACTATCATTTTGAGGCACTTGACTCGATATGTTGCGAATGCACGCAATCATCAGTTATTCCCTGTAAATTATCCTTTTGGCTCAGACGTCGTTTTAAACATGAGTTGGATCTCGACCAACCAAGTTGTCGTCGAATGTACCCCTAAGTCTATTCAACTTATCCATCCTTAATAAAAGTGGTTGCTTCTGATCCCTTGGTTGGAAATCATAACTCTTTTGCATTTGAGCTTTGAATTAGTCAGTTGTTTCTATAGTCTGATCTCCTTGCATTGTTTCTCCCTCTGGTTGAGTACCGATGCTCACACCAGATCCCTTGAGGACCACCAGATCATTTGCTGAATTTTATCCGACAGCGTCCTTCATATTCAATAAGTCTGTGAGCCTCTCCTCGGATACATAATACCTTTGTTAAATTGTATCCTCTGCTTTCTCAAACATGCTCTGTTTTCGAGCTGGTGGTATTTACGATTGGAGTTTGTGGTGTATGTTCCTAAGATGCCCTGATGGGTTGAACCTATGCCTTTCTTAATTTGATTGAACCCGAAAGTTTTCACGGGTCATACTCCTCTATTAATTCACCAGGTAGGTTTTGACACTGAAATCATTTTTAACTAGAGCAGTGAATGAAAGGTTATGCATTGAAGAAGTGGGAGTCGACCTTGAACCTTGCGTTCATGCCCATGGACACGATGTAGATATTATCCTTAAAGCTTCTCTTAATTAATTATCCCTTTGGTATAAGTTCATCTTATATCTGGGATCTGGCCTTTTGCAATCGTGGTTCTGACCATGTTTTCCTTTAAATACCATTTCTCGTGCAAGTTTAAGCACTTGTTTGCTGCGGGGTAATACCCAGTCCAACCTCTACTTTGATTTGTCGTCGAGTATTACCCCCTGGTATCTCAAGATTATCACAGAACTGCATAACTTCTTATGGGTTCTTCAATCAAGTACTACATTCTCACTGGTTTCAATTTTTCACGGGCCCTGAGTTATTAAACACTCGAGAACCCCGTTAAGTGAACCGATTCCGCACTACGACTCAATAACTCTAAGTAATCTTCGTTGCTTATGATTTAATAACCCTTCAAGTTATTCCTAGTCTGATCGGCTATATCATCATGGTGCTAAATTTTAACTGTGCTACTTGTTCCTTCTTCACGGAGCACAATTCTCGACGATGAGCTAAGCTTACGTCGATTTTCCTCATCATATCATTTCGCCTTGAACCACAAGCTTGATTTCAAATTGTGTCCTACCCATGGTTCCAATAACCTTCCGCCTCATCATTACTTTGACCTGATGTCATCGCTGGTTGATTACATCTTCATGAAATCTCTCGACAATTGTGTCGTGATCACCATCGACCTTATGAGCTCTTCCAGGATATCAATTGAGTTCATGATGAGAAGTACCATCCTTGCCCTCGATGATTTATGTTATCATCAACCACTTATTGACTTCCGTTCAACCCAAACTTGTTCCTGTTTCTAGCAACCCTATTGCTTTCAAGTTAGAGTTCGATAATTCATTCTTAGGCTATCAGTTGTTGAATCACCTTTCTAACATTGATCATGCTACCTAAGACCATATTTTGGGTGCACTTTTCAACCAACGCTTAATTGGGTATGTTTTCCTTGAGCATACATCCTTATATCATTTGATCCGACAAATGTTATCTCCTTGTTCACATAAGTGTGGAAATCCATCTTTTTGGAAATCTCGATGAATTGCCGTTGAGTTCATCAGCTACCACCTTATCCCTTCATTGGTTTAATGATGAGCTCCTACTTCGGAACTCGCTTCCATAGTAGATTTCCCGAGAAACTTACAACGTCGTCTCGTCAATTCATTTTGCACTTTTCCTTCTCAGGCATCCTGAGTCCGAGGTATCCTAACACCGATCAGATCTGAATCTCGGTCAAATATGATGGTTGGAACATTTTTCCAAGAGTTATAACACTGGTCTTTTATGACCCGGTAAGGTGATGGCATGTCTAGCACACCTGGCCGGAGGCCCTATTGTTATAGATTCCTTTTTCAGTAAGGTTATCCATTCTTTCATGAGGAAATTGTAAGACTTATTCTATAAGTTATTCTTGATGGATCCTTTGTGTTTCCAAAGTCTGATCTTCACCTGTTGACCATGTCCATGCTATCCCGAAGCATGTCTGTGGTACTTCGATTTTCAATAAGAGCATTGAAAGCGCAAAGCTAAGTTTTCTTTAACCATTATCCAAACACCGTTGTATGGGTAATGTCATGAAATTTCTCTCCCCTTACTTAAAGGGTTTTCTACATGATATCCTGCCACGGATATCATGCTCTGCTTGTCCTTGGGAAGGATATATCCCTGAATTATGTGTTTAAAACACATTTTCCTTTCCATTCTTCTGTTAAACCTGATAATCACATTTTCCTTTCCATTGTCTTGTTAAGCTTTCTTGTAATCTGATTTAACTGAGCAGTGATAAATCCCTGCTTAGTAAGCACCTCGTTGTACAACTCTGTCAGTAAGACCCTGTTACCATTGTTGATAGCATCCCGGTAACCACCGGTGGATGAGAACTTTGCCTATTGGTCCGCCTCGTTCAACGAGCAGGAAAATGGTTCTCTTCGTCCCTCGCCCTTGGTATCGATGTTGTTGCCGACATAACTGAGAGACTAGCCTCTGACATGCCTTGCTATCTTGACCATGCAACATGTCACCCCTCCTACTTTTATCCCACATGGTGGGCCCATAACCCACAGTTCCACAGGATCGAAACCTGACTCTCCTATGCACCACCTGTTCTCAAGGTTGTTCCTCACGCTCGACTTCGTATGTAATTCACGGACCACCTGTCTAGTTATCTATTCTGGTATGAGGCGCAATACCTATTCCCGTTGCCATGAAACCCTTTCACCTTCTGATTAGGCATCGAACGGTTGCCTATCCGTTTGAAACTTCTCATGGTACCTTCTTACTTTGCTCTCAATATCTTCTTAAGTTTCAAATCGAGAGAAACTTATGCTTCTTCCCTGAGTTAACCGTCTGATGCTCGATCTTGTTAGAATCCATCCATATACAGCTTTCCCTTCTCACCCTTTCGTAAGTTCGGTGAAGGTCCTGAAAGAAGGACGGTGACTTCATCATGATGACCTGAAGCAGAGGACCGAAGACATCAATGTAATGGATCGACCTCTTTGAGAAGAGCAACTATGACCGAGATGAATCTTTAGAATTTCGTAACCAGATCCCTTCCCCTTGTAACCGCTCCTAAATCTCGGGACGAGATTTCTTGTAGTGGAGGAGAATTGTGACGCCCGGGTAATCATGCTACAGTAATTCCACGCTAATGATGCCACGTCACCTCGGTGACTGTTATTAATCTCACGACGGTTCAAAAATGGTTCGAATTCAAATTTAAAATCAAGTCAAACAATTAAAGTTTTCAAAAGTCAAAACTAAAATGTTCTTAATGTGACAAATAAATCATGGATATTATTAGTGGAGTAACAACATCTTTATAAAATATTTAAATAACCTTGAGTGATTAAAACAACATCAAAACAATTAGTTATACTCCTAACATATTTTACCAAATACTAAACTATTTTTATTCTAAGGTAAAACTTCTTAGAACAGTGGATTAATTTGACACACTATTTTTGGAGCTATTTTCATATTTTACTAAACGAAAATTATAGTGCAACTAAAATAAAAGAGAAATGAATAAAGGTAAAAAAAAGGCAAAGCAACCCCCCCCCCCTCTCACTGGGCCAAGTGGCCCAGCTGGCCTCAGCCGCCCGAACGGGCCGGCCCACCCCACGGCCCAGCCGGCCCCCCACACACTCTCTTAACCCCCTCACCCGACCGAAACCCTAGCCGTCGCCCCACTTCCCCCCTCCCCACGACGCGCCCCTTCCCCCGATCCAGATCGGATCGGGGCCGACCCCGCGGTCGTCGCCCGGTGCCGCCTCGCCGGCCCCGCCCCCCTCGTCCTCGTGGCCCGTCACCTCTCCCTCGACGGCGACCACGCCCCCACCCCCGGACCCCCAAGAGCCTCGCCGAGCCCGCTGCCCGTTCCCTACGGCTCCCTGTGAGCCCCTCCTCCATTTCCCCCTTCTCCTCCGCTCTCGTCGCCGTAGGACGCCACCACTGTCGCACCCCTGACGCGCTCACCACCACGCCCTCCCCCTGCGCGCCGCTAGCCCTCTACTCGCTGCTGCCGCGCCCGAGCGCACCCTCGCCACGGCTGCGCGCGCTGGCCACGCCCCATACCTGCCCGCGTCCTCCACTTGAGGCGCCGCCGCTCGCCGCGCACTGCGCACGCGCGCACTCGTGCGTCGCACGCACCGCGGATCTCCCTCGTTGCGCGCCAGTCCCGCTTCTCTGACCACGCCGTCCGTGCCCTCCTCACGCGCACGCCGTCGGCCCGCTCTGCCCCACTGCGGGCGCCGCTTGTCGCCCCTGGCCACCGCGTGCACGCGCGCGCGCCGCCCTGCTCCTCCCTTCCCCTGCTCCCCGCCGCTGCATTCGCCGCCCCGTCCTGCACCCCCCTGCGCCAGCGATGCCGCCACGCCCGCGGCCCACTCCGGCGCTCGCCCCCCCCCCCCCTGGTGGGCGTCTCCGCCAGCGCCCAAACGGGCTGGCGCCCGTGGCCCCGCTAACGCCCAATCCGCTAAACCCTCTGGCCCTATGACAGTGGGCCCCTGCATTGAACGGTTTATAAAAAAAACATGATTAAAAAAAAATATTATATAATAAATAAATAATTAACAATAAAATTAGTTAATTAATTAAATAATTAACTTAATTAATCATGTTTAGTTAAACTAATTAAATTTGATTAACCTAAACATCTAATTAACCTAACTAATCTGTTAGTTAGGATGATGAGTCAATGACAAGCGGGACCCACTGTTCGGGTTGACCAAGTCAACCCTGTTGACTGCTGATGTCAGCATGACATCATGCTGATGTCATTAATCTGTTTTTCGAATTAATTTAAATAATTAATGAAATTCCAGAAATTAATAAAATCTTTAGAAAATCATATCTTTTAATCCGTAACTCGGATGAAAAAGTTTTATACATGAAAGTTGCTCAGAACGACGAGACGAACCCGGATACGCAGCCCGTTCGTCCGTCACGCATCCCTAGCATAGCAAACTCGCAACTTTCCCCCTCCGGTTCCTTTGCCCGAAAAAGCGAAACACCGGGGATACTTTCCCGGATGTCATCCCCCTTCACCGGCATCACCTACTACCGCGTTAGGGCACCTCTAACGCCGTTACTTGTCATGTCATGCATCACTATGCCTATGCTTGCTATTATATTTATTGTTTCTTCCCCCTCTTCTCTCGCTAGACACCGAGACCGACGCCGCTGCTACCCAGTACGACTACGGTGTTGACGACCACTCTCTCTTGCCAGAGCAACCAGGCAAGCCCCCCCTTTGATCACCAGATATCGCCTACTCTTCTCTATACTGCTTGCATTAGAGTAGTGTAGCATGTTACTGCTTTCCGTTATTCCTATCCTGATGCATAGCATGTCCTTGCTACTACTGTTGTTACCTTTACCTGCAATCCTAATGCTTAGTATAGGGTGCTAGTTTATCATCAGTGGCCCTACATTCTTGTCCGTCTGCCATGCTATACTATCGGGCCGTGATCACTCGGGAGGTGATCACGGGTATATACGATATACTTTATACATGATACATGTGGTGACTAAAGACGGGTAGGCTCGTAGGAGCACCCGCGAGTGGATCTTTGAGGCGGAGCGACAGGGCAGGTTCCGACCACCTAGTAGAGAGGTGGGCCTGGCCCTGTTCGGCGTTCGCGGACACTTAACACGCTTAACGAGATCTGGGTATTTGATCTGAGTCTGGCCATTTGGTCTATACGCACTAACCATCTACGCGGGAGTAGTTATGGGTATCCCGGCGTCGTGGTATCAGCCGAAGCCTTCGTGACGTCAGCGACTGAGTGGCGCGCGCCGGATTGGACCGTAAGCCTGCTCTTGTATTAAGGGGGCTAGTTCTGCTTCCGGCCGCGTTCGCAACGTGCAGGTGTGCAAAGGGCGATGGGCCCAGACCCCTGCGCCATAGGATTTAGACCGGCGTGCTGACCTCTCTGTTGTGCCTAGGTAGGGCTGCGACGTGTTGATCTTCCGAGGCCAGGCATGACCCAGGAAAGTGTGTCTGGCCAAATGGGATCGAGCGTGTTGGGGTATGTGGTGCACCCCTGCAGGGAAGTTTATCTATTCGAATAGCCGTGTCCCTCGGTAAAAGGACGACCCGGAGTTGTACCTTGACCTTATGACAACTAGAACCGGATACTTAATAAAACACACCCTTCCAAGTGCCAGATACAACCGGTGATCGCTCTCTCACAGGGCGACGAGGGGAGGATCATCGGTTAGGATTATGCTATGCGATGCTACTTGGAGGACTTCAGTCTACTCTCTTCTACATGCTGCAAGACGGAGGCTGCCAGAAGCGTAGTCTTCGACAGGATTAGTTATCCCCCTCTTATTCTGGCATTCTGCAGTTCAGTCCACATATGATACCCTTATTCCATTTGATGCCCATGCATATGTAGTATAGCTCCTTGCTTGCGAGTACTTTGGATGAGTACTCACGGTTGCTTTCTCCTTCTTTTCCCTCTATCCCTTCTACCTGGTTGTTGCAACCAGATGTTGGAGCCCAGGAGCCAGACGCCACCATCGATGACGACTCCCACTACACCGGAGGTGCCTACTACTACGTGCTGCCCGCTGACGACGATCAGGAGTAGTTTAGGAGGATCCCAGGCAGGAGGCCTGCGCCTCTTTCGATCTGTATCCCAGTTGTGCTAGCCTTCTTAAGGCAAACTTGTTTAACTTATGTCTGTACTCAGATATTGATGTTTCCGCTGACTCGTCTATGATCGAGCTCTTGTATTCGAGCCCTCGAGGCCCCTGGCTTGTAATATGATGCTTGTATGACTTATTTTATTTGTAGAGTTGTGTTGTGATATCTTCCCGCGAGTCCCTGATCTTGATCGTACACGTTTGCGTGTATGATTAGTGTACGATTAAATCGGGGGCGTCACACGAGGCTCCCGCACCCACCTCCTTTCCCGACTTCGCCGTCGACCCCACTATTGTCGGCGAGCAGCAGCAACCCCGAGTCCCAGCCTCGCATCGCGTTGAGGGTGACTGCCGCGCCTCGTCCACGGATACATGCCTGGTCTCCTCGTGCCCTCCTTCCTCCCATTCTTCTTCTATCTCTGCCCTAACCTATCTCTTCCTCGTGTTCCCTTGCAGGAGCACCAAACCATGACCACCGTCTTGTGCCGTCGGACCTCGCCTAGTCTTCACCCCGTGCTCGATCCATCCATCCCCAATGCCTGCTGCCTTCTTCCTTCTCGGATCCGGCAAGTTCCGAGCCAAGACACCAGCATTCCCCTGCCGCCTCCCTCCCTACACCATGCGTCGCTGTGCCCGGCCTTGTCTTCTCCAGTTAGTGCACCTTAGGAGCCGACCATGGATGCCCAAATTACCATGTTTCCTCCCCGGGCTCCAAGTCCCCGCACCACTGACCCTGCTGATGCGTCGCCGTCGGTCAGCAAGCCCCCCCCCCCTCTGCTACCTCTTAAGCATGCATTGGTTTTTCCCTTGAAGAGGAAAGGGTGATGCAGCAAAGTAGCGTAAGTATTTCCCTTAGTTTTTGAGAACCAAGGTATCAATCCAATAGGAGGCCACACGCAAGTCCCTCGTACCTACACAGAGGAAATAGGGTTTCGTGAGGCCCCAAGGAAGTCGGTCAGGAGAGCCACGAGGGGCCCACGAGGGTGTTGGCGCGCCCAGGGGGCAAGCGCGCCTCCCTGCCTCGTGGCCTCCTCGGTTGTTTCTCGACGTCCACTCCAAGTCCTCTGGATCACGTTTGTTCCAAAAATCACGCTCCCGAAGGTTTCATTCCATTTGGACTCCGTTTGATATTCCTTTTCCGTGAAACACTGAAATAGGCAAAAAAAACAATTTGCACTGGGCCTTGGGTTAATAGGTTAGTCCCAAAAATAATATAAAAGTGTATAATAAAGCCCATTAAACATCCAAAACAGAATATATATAATAGCATGGAACAATAAAAAATTATAGATACGTTGGAGACGTATCAAGCATCCCCAAGCTTTATTCCTGCTCGTCCATGAGTAGGTAAATGATAAAAAAACAGAATTTTTGATGTGGAATGCTTTCTAGCATATTCTTCAATGTAATTTTCTTTATTGTGGCATGAATGTTCAGATCCAAAAGATTCAAGATAAAAGTTTAATGTTGACATAAAAATAATAATACTTCAAGCATGCTAACCAAGCAATTATGTCTTATCAAAATAACATAGCCAAAGAAACCTTATCCCTACAAAATCATATAGTTTGGCCATGCTTCATTTTCATCACACAAAATGCTCTCATCATGCACAACCCCGATGACAAGCCAAGCAATTGTTCCATACTTATCCTTTTCAAACTCTTTCAACTTTTACGCAATATATGAGCGCGAGCCATGGACATAGCACTATGGGTGGAATAGAATATAATGATTGAGGTTGTGTGAGAAGACAAAAAGGAGAAAATCTCACATTGGCGCGGCTAATCAATGTGCTATGGAGATGCCCATCGATTGATGTCAATGCAAGGAGTAGGGATTGCCATGCAACTGATGCACTAAGGTTATAAATATATGAAAGCTCATCAAAGAAACTAAGTGGGTGTGCATCCAACTTGCTTGCTCAAGAAGACCTAGGGCATTTGAGGAAGACCATCATTGGAATATACAGGCCAAGTTCTATAATGAAAAATTCCCACTAGTATATGAAAGTGACAAAATAAGAAACTCTCTATCATGAAGATCATGGTGCTACTTTGAAGCACAAGTGTGGAAAAAGGATACTAACATTGTCCCTTCTCTCTTTTTCTCTCATTTTTTTATTTGGGCCTTCTTCTTTTTTCTTGGCCTCTTTTTTTTCTTCCTCCCTTTTTTCGTTCGGAGTCTCATCCCAACTTGTGGGGGAATCATAGTCTCCATCATCCTTTCCTCACATGGGACAATGCTCTAATGATGATCATCGCACTTTTATTTACTTACAACTCAAGAATTACAACTCGATACTTAGAACAAAATATGGCTCTATGTGAATTCCTCCGGCGGTGTACCGGGATATGCGATGAATCAAGAGTGACATGTATGAAAAATTAAGCATGGTGGCTTTTCCACAAATACGATGTCAACTACATGATCATGCAAGGCAATATGACAATGTTGATGCGTGTCATAATAAACAGAATGGTGGAAATTTGCATGGCAATATATCTCGGAATGGCTATGGAAATGCCATAATAGGTAGGTATGGTGGCTGCTTTGAGGAAGATATAAGGAGGCTTATGTGTGATGGAGCGTATCATATCATGGGGTTTGGATGCACCGACGAAGTTTGCACCAACTCTCAAGGTGAGAAAGGGCAATGCACGGTACCGAGGAGGCTAGCAATGATGGAAGGGTGAGAGTGCGTATAATCCATGGACTCAACATTAGTCATAAAGACCTCACATACTTATTGCCAAAATCTACAAGTCATCAAAGCCAAGCACTATGCGCATGCTCCTAGGGGGATAGATTGGTAGGAAAAGACCATCGCTCGTCCCCGACCGCCACTCATAAGGAAAGCAATCAAAGAACACCTCATGCTTCAAATTTGTCACACAACGTTTACCATACGTGCATGCTATGGGACTTGCAAACTTCAACACAAGTATTTCTCAATTTCACAATTTCTCAACTATCACACCTCTAATATTACCACCTTTATATCTCAAAACAACTATCAAGTATCAAACTTCTCTTAGTATTTAATGCACTTTCAGGTTTTTATCTTTGATGCCTATCATATTAGGACTAATTTTATAACCAAAGAAAATTACCATGCTGTTCTAAAGAACGCTCAAAATAATTTAAGTGAAGCATGAGAGATCAATTATTTCCATAAAATAGAACCACCGCCGTGCTCTAAAATATATAAGCGAAGCACTAGAGCAAAATTATCCAACTCAAGACATATAAGTGAAGCACATAGAGTATTCTAATGAATTCCGATTCATGTGTCTCTCTCTCAAAAGGTGTGTACAGCAAGGATGATTGTGGTACACTAAAAAACAAAGACTCAAATCATACAAGACGCTCCAAGCAAAACACATACCATGTGGTGAATAAAAATATAGCTCCAAGTAAAGTTACCGATGGACGAAGACGAAAGAGGGGATGCCTTCCGGGGCATCCCCAAGCTTAGGCTTTTGGTTGTCCTTGGATTTCACCTTGGAGTGCCTTGGGCATCCCCAAGCTTAGGCTCTTGCCACTCCTTGTTCCATAATCCATCAAATCTTTACCCAAAACTTGAAAACTTCACAACACAAAACTTAACAGAAAATCTCGTGAGCTCCGTTAGCGAAAGAAAACAAAACACCACTTCAAGGTACTGTAATTAACTCATTCTTTATTTATATTGGTGTTAAACCTACTGTATTCCAACTTTTTATGGTTCATAAAATCCATTACTAGCCATAGATTCATCAAAATAAGCAAACAACACACGAAAAATAGAATCTGTCAAAAACAGAACAGTCTGTAGTAATCTGTATCAAACGCAAACTTCTAGAACTCCAAAAATTCTAAAATAAATTACTGGACGTGAGGAATTTATCTATTAATCATCTGCAAAAATAATCAACCTAATATCCCTCTCCAGGAAAAAAAATGGCAGCAAATCTCGTGAGCGCTAAAGTTTCTGTTTTTTACAGCAAGATCGCAAAGACATTCCCCAAGTCTTCCCAAAGGTTCTACTTGGCACAAACACTAATTAAAAGCATAAAACTACATCCAAACAGAGGCTAGAAGAATTATATATTACTAAACAGAATCAAAAAGCAAGAAACAAAAATAAAATTGGGTTGCCTCCCAACAAGCGCTGTCGTTTAACGCCCCTAGCTAGGCATAAAGTCAAGGATAGATCTAGGTATTACCATCTTTGGTATGCAATACATATGTAGCTCTCATAATAGATTCATAAGGTAATTTTCTAGGAACGCGTTCCATGCCTTTCCTTAACGGAAATTGGAATCTAATATCCCCTTCTTTCATATCAATAATTGCACCAATCATTCTAAGGAAAGGTCTACCAAGAATAATAGGACATGAAGGATTGCAATCTATATGAAGGACAATGAAATCTACGGGCACATAATTCCTATTTGCAACAATAAGAACATCATTAATTCTTCCCATAGGTTTCTTAATGGTGGAATCCGCAAGATGCAAGTTTAAAGAATAATCATCAAATTCACAGAAACCTAGCAAATAACACAAGGTTTTTGGAATCATGGAAACACTAGCACCCAAATCACACAAAGCATAGCGTCCATGATCTTTAATTTTAATTTTAATAGTAGGGTCCCACTCATCATAAAGTTTTCTAGGGATAGAAACTTCCAATACAAGTTTTTCTTCATAAGATTGCATTAAAGCATCAACGATATGTTTATTAAAAGCCTTATTTTGACTATAAGCATGTGGAGAATTCAGCACGGATTGCAGCAAGGAAATACAATCTATTAAAGAGAAATTATAATAATTAAATTTATTGAAATCCAAGATAGTGGGTTCATTGCTATCTAAAGTTTTGACTTCTTCCATCCCACTTTTACCAAATTTTGCATCGAGATCTAAAAACTCCGAATCATTGGGACGCCTTCTAACTAAAGTTGACTCATCTCCAGTCCCATCATTATCAAGATTCATATTGTAAAACAAAGATTTAATAGGAGACACATCAATAACTTTTAGATCTTCATCATTATTATTATGGAAACTAGAAGAACACGCTTTCACAAAGCAATCTTTTTTAGCACGCATCCTAGCGGTTCTTTCTTTGAACTCATCAATGGAAATTCTTATGGCCTTCAGAGACTCATTGATATCATGCTTAGCTGGAATAGATCTAAGTTTCAAAGAATCAACATCAAGAGAAATTCAATCCACGTTCCTAGCCAACTCATCAGTCTTGGGCAATTTTTCTTCAAGCAAAGCATCAAAATTCTTTTGAGAAATCATAAATTCCTTAACACTAGTCTCAAAATCAGAGGGCATATTATTAAAATTTCCATAAGAGATGTTGTAGGAATTACCATAATTATTAGAGGAATTACTAGGATACGACCTAGGATTAAAATTTCCTCTATAAGCGTTGTTACCAAAATTGTTTCTACCAACAAAATTCACATCGATAGATTCATTATTATTCTCAATCAAAGTAGATAAAGGAATATCATTAGGATTAGAAGAAACACTCCTATTAGCAAAAAAATTCATAAGTTCATCCATTTTTCCACTCAAAACATTAATCTCTTCAATTGCATGCACATTTTTACTAGTACATCTTTCAGTGTGCCATTGAGAATAATTGACCATAATATTATCTATGAGTTTAGTAGCTTCTCCTAAAGTGATTTCCATAAAAGTGCCTCTCATGGCCGAATCTAAAAGATTTCTAGAAGAAAAATTCAATCTGGCATAAAAAATTTGTATAATCATCCATAAATTCAAACCATGTGTAGGGCAATTATGCATCATTAATTTCATCCTCTCCCAAGCTTGTGCAACATGTTCATGATCAAGTTGCTTAAAATTCATAATATCGTTTCTAAGAGAGATGATCTTAGCGGGAGGAAAATATTTAGAGATAAGATAATCTTTGCACATATTCCATGAATCAATACTACTTTTAGGCAAAGACGAAAACCAAGTTTTAGCATGATCTCTAAGAGAAAACGGAAATAGCTTCAGTTTAACAATATCATTGTCCACATCTTTCTTCTTTTGCATATCACATAAATCAACAAAGCTATTTAGATGGGTAGCGGCATCTTGACTAGGAAGGCCGGTGAATTGATCTTTCATGAAAAGATTCAGCAAAGCAGCATTAATTTCAGAAGATTCAGTATCGGTAAGAGGAGCAATCGGAGTGCTAAGAAAATCATTGTTGTTGGTATTGGCAAAGTCAAATGATTTAGTATTATCTTGAGCCATCGTGACAAGCAAGCACACAAGCAAACAAGAAGCAAGCGAAATAAAAGGCGAACGGAAAAAGAGAGCAAATAAAACGGCAAGGGTGAAGTGGGGGAGAGGAAAATGAGAGGCAAATGGAAAATAATGTAATGCGAGGGATAAGAGTTTGTGATGGGTACTTGGTATGTCTTGACTTGTGCGTAGACTCCCCGGCAACGGCACCAGAAACCCTTCTTGCTACCTCTTGAGCATGTGTTGGTTTTTCCCTTGAAGAGGAAAGGGTGATGCAGCAAAGTAGCGTAAGTATTTCCCTCAGTTTTTCAGAACCAAGGTATCAATCCAGTAGTAGGCCACATGCAAGTCCCTCGTACCTACACAAACAAATAGGAACCTTGCAGCCAACGCGATAAAGGGGTTGTCAATCCCTTCACGGCCACTTGCAAAAGTGAGATCTGATACAGATGATAAAATAATATTTTTGGTATTTTTATGATAAAGATTAAAAGTTAAGATTGCAAAATAAACGGTGCCAGAAATAACTTGTTGACGGGAGATTAATATAATGGAGAATAGACCCGGGGCCATAGGTTTCACTAGTGGCTTCTCTCAAGATAGCATAAGTATTATGGTGGGTGAACAAATTACTGTCGAGCAATTGATAGAAAAGAGAATGATTATGAGAATATCTAGGCATGATCATGTATATTGGCATCACGTCCGTGACAAGTAGACCGACTCCTGCCTGCATCTACTACTATTACTCCACACACCGACCGCTATCCAGCATGCATCTAGAGTATTAAGTTCATAAGAACAGAGTAACACATTAGTTAAGATGACATGATGTAGAAGGATAAACTCAAGCAATATGAAATAAACCCCATATTTTTATCCTCGATGGCAACAATACAATACGTGTCGTTTCCCTTTCTGTCACTGAGATCGAGCAACGCAAGATTGAACCCAAAGCTAAGCACTTCTCCCATTGCAAGAAATATCAATCTAGTAGGCCAAACCAAAATGATAATTCGAAGAGACTTGCAAAGATAAAAAATCATACATAAAAGAATTAAGAGCAGATTCAAATATTGTCCATAGATAATCTTGATCATAAACCCACAATTCATCGAATCTCGACAAACACACCGCAAAAAGAGTTACATCAAATAGATCTCCAAGAAGATCGAGGAGAACTTTGTATTGAGATCCAAAGAGAGAGAGAAGAAGCCATCTAGCTAATAACTATGGACCCGAAGGTCTGAGGTAAACTACTCACACATCATCGGAGAGGCTATGGTGTTGATGTAGAAGCCCTCCGTGATCGATGCCCCCTCCGGCGGAGCACCGGAAAAGGCCCCAAGATGGGATTTCACGGGTACAGAAGGTTGGGGCGGTGGAAATAGGGTTTCGTGGTGCTCCTAGATGGTTTCAGGGTATATGAGTATATATAGGCGAAGGAAGTCGGTCAGGAGAGCCACGAGGGGCCCACGAGGGTGGGGGCGCGCCCAGGGGGCAGGCGCGCCTCCCTGCCTCATGGCCTCCTCGGTTGTTTCTTGACGTCCACTTCAAGTCCTTTGGATCACATTTGTTCCAAAAATCACGCTCTCGAAGGTTTCATTCCGTTTGGACTCCGTTTGATATTCCTTTTCTGCGAAACACTGAAATAGGCAAAAAAAACAGCAATTTGCACTAGGCCTTAGGTTAATAGGTTAGTCCCAAAAATAATATAAAAGTGTATAATAAAGCCCATTAAACATCCAAAACAGAATATATAATAGCATGGAACAATCAAAAATTATAGATACATTGGAGACGTATCACCCTCGCGGCCTCCATGTTTCCTCCCCGATTTCTTTCCATCTCTGAAACCTTCTATGTCGTTTGAACAGAGAACATGCGCCACCTCTTTCAGCTCCGCCCGCACGCCACCTCGCCGGAGAACACCGTCACGCACCTCGATCAGCCCGTTCCCGCCGGTTCCCGCCCACCCCGTCTCTGGGACCCCCTACCGCCGTCTCCCACATTGCCATGGACATGTTGCTGTTTCTGTTCTTTAGAAACAAGCAGCAGCAGCTCGCCTGCTCATCACTGTTGACCGCAGCCGCGCGTGGTCTCCGTGCCTTGGGCCCCCTTCTGCCGCCAAGGCCCGGCGCACCTCCAAATCCAGCCTAGCTCCACCTCAGGCCGATTTGGCCGAAGGTGAGTAGATCCCTAACGCCCTCCTATGTTCCTACTTGGGCTTGGCCTGATTCTGCTACTTCTGCTATCCTGTGCAACCCAGATCCATTTAGATACGGCCCAGAGTCTATTTTGTTAGATTCTGTGAATTTTCTATTTATCCAGGGAAAAACTGCTTTGCAGAGAAACCCTTGCACTTCATGCATACGTGCATCATATTAAAATGACTCATATATGTAAAATGCCTAGAATTTCATCTAGTTTCACAATATGTCACTTTCATCCATGTTTGAAATGTTAAACTTGTTGTTTGCATTATTTTTGCATAATGACATGTTAAAATGGTTTATTTCATAACTAAATAACCGTAGCCCCGTTTTAAATAAACTTTATATGTAAATGGGGTAGAAAATTGCATAGATTAACATGGTGCACTTTGTTTTACTGTTTAAGTACAATAAAATATGCTTTAGGGCAGAACAATACCAAATTTGAAATATGCATATGGGGATTTTCCGGAATTGTTGTTTGTTATTTTCGGCCTCATTTAAACTTGCCTAAATAGTTAGTTTACTTATGCTTCACCTCTTGCCATGTTTGACAACATTTCATATTGTTTAGTACATAAACAAGGGTGAACTAAATAATCGAATGTGGTGTTTCGTCAATATGCAACTCCTTGCATATTGAGCTCCACTTAATTTGTAGTATTTGATTGTTGCACTTTGCCATGTCATGTTTATTAAACCGGACATGCATCATACTTGGTTGTGCATCATGCCATGATTATGCTTGCTTGTTTACTATTTTGTTTGCTTCTTTCTGATTGTGCTTCTTCTCGATAGTTCCGGGTACGTTGCGATTGTGAGGATCCGTTTGACTTCTTCATGGACTCGTTCTTCTTCCTTGCGGGATTTCAGGCAAGATGATCGTTACTCTGGATACCACTACTATCTTTGCTATGCTTGTTGTCTTGATGCTATCGCTATGTTGCGCTACCTACCACTTGTTTATCAGGCCTCCTAAATTGCCATGATAACCTCTAACCTTATTAGCCTTCCTAGCAAACTGTTGTTTGGCTATGTTACCGCCTTGCTCAGCCCCTCTTATAGCGTTGCTAGTTGAAGGTGCAGTTGCAGGTTGTTCCATGTTGGGACATGGATATCATGGGATATCACGATATCTCTTATTTAATTATTACACATATATACTTCGTAAAGGGTGGAAGGCTCGGCCTTATGCCTGGTGTTTTGTTCCACTCTTTCCATCCTAGTTTCCATCATGTCAGTGTTATGTTCCTTGATTTTTTGGTCCCAAACATGGTGAGGGTTTATGGGCCCCTCTTGACAGTTCGCTTTGAATAAAACTCTTCCAGCAAGGCCCAACATTGGTTTTACCATTTGCCTAATAACAACTAAAACTTGCATAGGGACTTGCCGGCCCACGAGGTCCCTTAATCAACCCCGGGCCAGTGCTCCACATGAGTGTTAGTCCACCTACCTAGTAGTCAGCGATGCCACCTCGGGGCAACTCGATGGTATTTTGGCTACCGTCCACTTCGCATAGAAGGTGCTGTCCTGAAAATGAGATACGCACGGCTCCTATCGAGGTATCGATGCACCGGATGGTCTTGCTGGTTTTGTTTCACCATTGTCGAAATGTCTTGTGCACCGGGATTCCGAGTCTGATCACAGGGTCCCGCGATGGAGGATTGTCTCCGCGGATCGTGAGCTTGTCATGGGCTAAGTTGGGACACCCCTGTAGGATTTAAACTTTCGAGAGTCGTGCCCGCCGTTATGTGGCAGATGGGAATTTGTTAATATCTGGTTGTAGTGGACTTGAACTAAACTCAACTAAAATACACCAACCACGTGCATAGCCGTGACTGTCTCTTTTCAGGTTCGTTCGAGAAGATAACACGGTTTGGGTCATGTTTGAACGTTGCCAGCGTTCTGGGAATGGGGGTCCCCAGACTTGCCAACCTGCGGCCTACGGCGTGGCTCTACGAGCGGGCCCGTATGGCCCATCTTCATCAGCAAGGACTCAAGACCCTCGCGAGGGGCCAAGCCTCGCGAGGCGGCCGACACAAGACCTCCTCGGGAGCGGCCTCACTGGGCTGGCTCGCGAGGGGCGGAGAGATCGAGGCCAGGCAAACCTCGTGAGGTTCCAATGATGTGAGCCATGACAATCGAGACCAGGCGGGCGCCAGCATGCACAGTGTCCTAGTTTCCTCTTTGGTGCTAAGGAGGCAAGCGCAGACGCAAAGTACCGAGGTGTCAAGCAAAGGTTTCCATATCAGTGCAACGAGACCAAGACCTGCAGGACGTCAAGACGGAGGTCACCATGGAGCCCAAGACGGCGTCACCACCAGAGCCTTTGGCAGGAGAAGACTACTTTTGTTAGGATAAGCTGTACTAGCTGTCCCCTTTCGAATTGGCTGTTGTTGGCTCCCTTCCCGCTCAATATTTGGGGAGAGGACCAGGGCCTCTGTAAATAGGACTAAGCCACCACCTGAGAGGGAGATCGACCCGGACAACCACAAGTTCATCCTCACACCCACCAAGCACAAGAACACCTCGCCTCAGGAGGCTGTTCTTCCCCTTGGACTGTTCATCCTTAGCCCAAGAGGCAATCCACCACACCACACTGGAGTAGGGTATTACACCACAACGGTGGCCCGAACTAGTATAAATCTTGTGTCCTTTGTGTCGCGAGCTCGTCGAGTTAGCCCTTGAGATCTTAGAGAAGCTAGGACGTGGATCGGTAGGGGGAGATCTTCGTGCGCACCGTTCAAACCTTAAGGGTTTTGCCGGAACCCAAAATCTGACATTTGGCGCACCGGGTAGGGGTGCGCCGGAGTTTTCATTCCGCCGGTTCACGCTCCACCATCTTCGCGCCCATTCCCCATGCCCGGTGCCGCCCTTCCGACTGGATCTACGGGTGACCACAGTGGCGCTCGAGGGCTCCGAGCCCTTGCTCCCACCTTGCGGCAGGTGCAATGGCCACCCAAGTTCAAGCTAGAGATGTCACCGCGCTATGACGGCGCGGCGGACCCGACGGCTTTCCTGCTGGCGTATGAGGAGGCCGTCCTTAAGGCCGGGTGCAACGACAAGGTCATGGCCAACTGGCTTCCCATGGCCCTCACTGGCGCACTGCGCACCTGGCTGCTCAACCTCCCCGGATCCACGGTGGCATCTTGGGAGGAGTTGCGTGGCCTCTTCGCGGCGCGCTACCCGGCGCCGGCGCACCACGCGGTTGCGGCCCTCCTCAGCGGCTCACAAGCACCACCCTCGGATCATCACATTAAGTCGTTCTTTCGCCAGATCGGTGCCACTTCCAAGCGCCCGGGGCTCTGCCGGGCTGGGCCGCGCCCGAGGCCGGCCTCACCTTCGACTCAGGGGATCATCCCGCCTCCACCGTCGGCTCGGGTGTGCTCCCAATGCTTTGCACGCCCACCATCTGCCATGTGTCCATCACCAAGACGCTCATCGACAGCGGTGCCGGGCTCAACGTGCTCTCCGTCGAGACCTTCATCCTTCTTCACGTACCGCTCGAGCGGCTCCGCCCTAGCAAGCCTTTCTCAGGGGTTGGTGGAGGCTCCGCCCGCTCCCTGGGGCAGATCCGCCTCCCCGTGACTTTCGGCACACGCGACAACTACCGCACCGAGCTCATCGACTTCGACATCGCCCACATCAACCTCCCGTACAACGCCATCCTCGGGTACCCAGCCCTGGCTCAGTTCTTGGCGCTGACCCATCCAACCTACAACCTCATGAAGATGCCCGGGAGCAAGAGTGTCCTCACAGTAGTTGGGGACACCAAGGAAGCCTTGATGACGTTGAAGCTCACCCTCAAGACCACCGCAACAGCGCAGCCCACCGACGCGGATACCTCCAAGGCCAAGGGAGCCGCACCAACCAAGAAGAAGAAGTTTTTCACTCAGGACAAGCTCTACTACGCCGTGCAACTCTGCTTCCAGAAGGGCGAGAAGGTCTCCAACAACATTGCAAAATACAAAGGCCTCACAGCCGGCCTGAAGGCTGCGGCGGCACTGGGGGTGAAGCGTCTCACCATCAGGGGCGACTCGCAGCTCCTCGTCAACTTCTCCAACAGGGTATACGAGCCGAAGGACGAACACATGGAGGCATACATCATGGAAGTACGCAAGATGGAGAAGCGGTTCCTGGGCCTGGAGTTGCACCACGTGCCCCGGGGAACCAGCAAGGAAGCCGACGACATCGCCAGAAGGGCATCCAAGCGACAGCCCCAAGAGCCTGGCATCTTCAAGGAGCGGCTCTTCAAGCCATCGGTGACACCACCGCTTTCAAGGACAGCACAGCATCGGGAGGAGCTCCTGCAGCCACCTTCCGCAGGAGCCCCAGCATGTGGCCCGACTTCGGAAGCGCGTCTACTCTTGGCACTCGAGCCCCAGGAGGGATGCTGGACCAAGGTGAGGGAGTCCTGGACTAAGGGGTACTCGGGCGTCCGGCCTGTTATCCATGGGCCGGACTGATGGGCTGTGAAGACATGAAGGCCGAAGACTGTACCCGTGTCCGGATTGGACTCTGCTTGGCATGGGAGGCAAGCTTGGTGACCGACCATGAAGATTCCTTCTTATGCAACCGACTTTATGTAACCCTAGATCCCCCCCGGTGTCCATATAAACCGGAGGGGTTAGTCCGGAAAGGATATATTCATTACTATAACAGGCTAGGCTTCTAGGGTTTAGCCATTACAATCTCGTGGTAGATCAACTCTTATAACACTCATATTCATCAAGAACAATCAAGCAGAACGTAGGGTATTACCTCCATGGAGAGGGCCCGAACCTGGGTAAACATCGTGTCCCCCATCTCCTGTTACCATCGATCCTAAACGCACAGTTCGGGACCCCTACCCGAGATCCGCCGGCATTGGTGCTTTCATTGAGAGTTCCACTGTGCCATCGATGAAAGGTTCGATGGCCCCTTCAATCGTCTATAATGACGCTGTCCAAGGAGAAACCTTCCTCCCCGGGCAGATTTTCGTGTTCGGCGGCTTTGTACTGCGGGCCAACTCGCTTGGCCATCTGGAGGAGATTGATAGCTACGCCCCTGGCCACCAGGTCAAATTTGGAAGCTTGAACTACGTCGCGGAGATCCGTGGAGACTTGATCTTCAATGGATTTGAGACCGCAGCGATCGATCCCCCTCGCCCCGATGAACATGACTTAAGTCTATCATCGGACCAGATTCAGGAGATGGCTCCTGTTGTTGCAATGGCCTTAGAACCAGAGTAGATCGTGCCATTCGAGGCCACGGAGTCCGTGGCGCTAGAGCCGCACGCAGACTCGACACCTTGCAATATTTGCGCCAACGGAACTCCGGAATCATCTCCGGCTATAAGTTCCGGACCATGTACGCTTGCAGACACCGAGCTAGATCGGTTATCGATCTTCGAATTCAGCGTCGCAGACATTTTACAGCACTCACGTTTGGGCATTGTGCTAAACTCTTTAAAGAACCTGTCATTCACGGGAGACTCGCAGCCGAGCTATGTCCGGCTCGAACTAGGGGCTGACGACGGAGAATTTTGCTTCCCACCCGCCACCCACTTCATAATCACTGTCGAGGACTTAACCTACATGCCCGCTCCTAGCTCCGCAAACACTGACGGTATAGACGACGATGCCAATAAGGAGCAAGGCCAAGACCCGCCAGTCATTAGGCGCGAGACGGCCACCCCTTCACATGACGTGTACATGATCGATACACTTAAAAAGCCTCACGGCAAAGACAAGGGAGATCCAGTTAAAACTCCTGAGTCACAGTCTAAGTTTCGGCGCCCCAAACGCCGCCACAAGTCACGCCGCCCCAAGTCATGCCGTAGCAACAATGGCACGGGAGAAAATAGTACTCCGGATGGCGCCGAAAGCAATGAAGACCCTGTGGGAACAACATCCGAGCAGGAGGAATAGGAAAACGGGCAAGCCAGCCCCGACGAATAGGCCCTGCCCAGCGACGATTCGGAGGACGACAACTACCTTCCGCTCTCCGAAGATGAGGTAAGCCTCGGCGACGAAGACTTCATCATACCCGAAGAGCCCCTCGAACAGGAGCGTTTCAAGCGCAGCTAATAGCTACAGCAAGGAGCCTAAAAAAGAAGCAGCAGCAGCTTCAAGCTGACCAAGACCTACTCAATGACAGATGGACCGAAGTCCTGGTTGCCGAAGAATACGGCCTTAGTAGCCTAGCCAAAGGCTACCCAAAGCACATATTGCTATACCGGTCCGATGAAGGGGCATTGGAGCCCATACCATCGTCACACAATGCGGTAGGTCACAGGCAACTCAAGCCGAACACCAGACCGCCCCACCTCACCATAAAGGCAGGAATAACGTAGGTCACGATTACCTAGACGACCTGCAGAGAGACTTGGACAATATAGCAGGACACGCAAGACTGATATATGGATTGCGAAAGCATGCTTCGACACGCGACGACGACTACCTATACGGACGTGTCAAACCTCGCCACGCCCGAGCCGAAAACCGCAAAGGGACTCCTTCGGAGTTACGACGCAATGTGGCCCAGCATAGAGGCGCCGCACACCCACTTTGCTTCACTGATGAAGTAATAGATCATGAATTCCCCAAAGGATTCAAACCTGTCAATATTGAATCATACGACGGGGCAACTGATCCCGTGGTGTGGCTACACTACAAAAAAAGACACATCCGTGACATTTTGGGCCGAACGAATTTTTTTTCTGTCATACATATGACACTTCTATGACGATAATTGTGACAAAATCCGGCATCATCATAGATGTGGTGGGCTCCTACTTCTATGACAAAAAATCATGACACAAAATGGGCTTTTTGTCCTGGGCGGGCCGGATACGC
The DNA here is from genome assembly GCA_034509565.1 of Triticum monococcum. Taxonomy (NCBI): domain Eukaryota; kingdom Viridiplantae; phylum Streptophyta; class Magnoliopsida; order Poales; family Poaceae; genus Triticum; species Triticum monococcum. The sequence goes on from CM067847.1 coordinate 347,282,540, forward strand.
AGCTGCATGACATTCTTTGGGCCATCCATGACGGAAAAAATTGTGGTAGAAGCGAGGGGGAGGAAAATTTAGGGGAGTTCCCGGTTACGGTGGGAGGTCGGGGGCCGAGCGATGCGCGTTTCTCTCGTACATGTACGCGCGTGTGTGTGAGTGATAAGTCTCCAACGTATCTATAATTTTTGATTGCTCCATGCTATATTATCTACTGTTTTGGACATTATTGGGCTTTATTATCCACTTTTATATTATTTTTGGGACTAACCTATTAACCGGAAGCCCAGCCCAGAATTGATGTTTTTTGCCTGTTTTAGGGTTTCGAAGAAAAGGAATATCAAACGGAGTCCAAACGGAATGAAACCTTCGGAAACGTGATCTTCTCATCAGATAAGATCCAGGAGACTTGGACCCTCCGTCAAAAAGCCACGAGCCGGTCACGAGGGTGGAGGGCGTGCCCCCTAGGGCGCGCCCCCTGCCTCGTGGGCCCCTCAAAGCTCCACTGACGTACTCCTTCCTCCTATATATATCCACGTACCCCCAAACAATCAGATATGGAGCCAAAAACCTAATTCCACCACCGCAACTTTATGTATCCACGAGATCCCATCTTGGGGCATGTTCCGAAGCTCCACCGGAGGGGGCATCGATCACGGAGGGCTTCTACATCATCATCCAAGCCCCTCCGATGAAGTGCGAGTAGTTTATTTCAGACCTACGGGTCCATAGTTAGTAGCTAGATGGATTCTTCTCTCTTTTTGGATCTCAATACAATGTTCTCCCCCTCTCTCGTGGAGATCTATTCGATGTAATCTTCTTTTTGCGGTGTGTTTGTTTAGACCGATGAATTGTGGGTTTATGATCAAGTCTATCTATGAATAATATTTGAATCTTCTCTGAATTCTTTTATGTATGATTGGTTATCTTTGCAAGTCTCTTTGAATTATCAGTTTGGTTTGGCCTACTAGATTGGTTGTTCTTGCCATGGGAGAAGTGCTTAGCTTTCGGTTCGATCTTGCGGTGTCCTTTCCCAGTGACAGAAGGGGCAGCAAGGCACGTATTGTGTTGTTGCCATCGAGGATAAGAAGATGTGGTTTTTATCATATTGCATGAAACTATCCCTCTACATCATGTCATCTTGCTTAAGGCGTTACTCTATTTTTAACTTAATACTCTAGATGCATGCTTGATAGCGGTCGATAAGTGGAGTAATAGTAGTAGATGCAGGCAGGAGTCGGTCTACTTGTCTCGGACGTGATGCCTATATACATGATCATTCCTAGATATTCTCATAACTATGCTCAGTTCTGTCAATTGCTCAACAGTAATTTGTTCACCCGCCATAGAATACTTATGCTCTTGAGAGAAGCCACTAGTGAAACCTATGGCCCCCGGGTCTCTTTCTCATCATATCAATCTCCATCACTTTATTATTGCTTTGCTTTTACTTTTTACTTTGCATCTCTATACCAAAAATACCAAAAAAAATATTATTTATCATCTTTATCAGATCTCACTTTCGTAAGTGACCGTGAAGGGATTGACAACCCCTAAGCGCGTTGGTTGCGTTGAGCTATTGTTTTTGTGTAGGTACGAGGGACTCGAGCGTAGCCTCCTACTGGATTGATACCTTGGTTCTCAAAAACTAAGGGAAATACTTGCGCTACTTTGCTGCATCATCCTCTCCTCTTCGGGGAAATCCAACGCAGTGCTCAAGAGGTAGCAAGAAGAATTTCTGGCGCCGTTGTCGGGGAGTCTACGCAAAAGTCAACATACCAAGTACCCATCATAATCCCTATCTCCCACATTACATTATTTGCCATTTGCCTCCCGTTTTCCTCTCCCCCACTTCACCCTTGACATTTTATTCGCCCTCTCTCTCTCTCTCTATCCTCCGTCTCTATTTGCCTCTTTTGCCCGTTTGCCTTTTGTTTGCTTGTGTGTTTGTTTGCTCGCTTGTTGTCATGGCTAGTCTCATATATTCTCCATTGTCTCCCGAGAATGAAGTTCTAAATTTTAAACAAAGGGAGGGAGAAAATCTAAAAGATGCTTGGTATAGAATTTGCAATGCTCAAAATAGATCTACCAGGAAGCAATCTACTTCAGTTCTTCTCCGCAATTTTTATGTAGGTGCTAGTCCTTGGTATAGATATATCCTTGATACCATTACCGGAGGGAATTTCTTGGGTAGCCATACTTTTGATTCTTATAATGCTATGTTAGATTTATTTGGCTCACCACCTCTTTTGGTTATTGGAACTATGTTAACTTTGGAGCATGTTATGCAAAGACTTGTTATTGAAAATAAAGTTGCTACTATTGAATTAATTGAAAATCTAGATAAAAAGATCCACAATCAAATTACCCAATACTTATCTAAGGTTGGAATGACTTTGAAAAATATTAAGGAAAAGGAACCCATAGTTAATGAGAAAATAAACTTAGATTCTACTAGAATCGATAAACTTGAGGGTATCATTACGAACTTGGGAACCATTTTTTCTTCCATAAAGAATACTCCAAGTCCTCCTACTAAAATTTCCAAGCTTATGTATGTTCCTAAAAATAAGGGTGAATCATCTAGTAAGGAAACTATGGATCTTAAATCTATAAGTATTCATCCCAATCTTTTTGCTATCATTAAGGAACCAATTGCTACAAATGAATTTTTCGATCTTGTGCCTAAGAGTTTTATAATCACTAGAAATAAATAAATTCCTAAGGGAGATAGATGCCTCATTGAAGAATATCCTACCAAATATGGCAATACCTAGATCTATTCTTGCTTGTTATGCCTAGCTAGGGGCGTTAAACCATAGCGTTTGTGAGGCAACCCAATTTTATTTTTATTCCTTGCTTTTTTCTCCTGTTTAGTAATAATTAAATTATTTAGCCTCTGTTTTGGTTGTGTTTTCTTGTGTTTAATTAGTTTTTGTGCCAAGTAGAACCGTTGGGAAGACTTGGGGAAAGTCTTGTTGAACTTGCTGTAAAAAACAGAAACTTTAGTGCTCACGAGAACTGATGTCATTTTTATTTGGAGAGTGCTATTTAGTTAATTCTTTTTGCATATGATTAATAGATAAATTCCCCACGTCCAGCAATTTATTTTAGAATTTTTGGGGTTCCATATCGTGTGCTAGCTACAGATTACTACAGACTGTTCTGTTTTTGACAGATTCTGTTTTTCGTGTGTTGTTTGCTTATTTTAATGAATCTATGGCTAGTAAAATAGTTTATGAACCATATAGAAGTTGGAATACAGTAGGTTTAACACCCATATAAATAAATAATGAGTTCATTACAGTACCTTGAAGTGGTCTTTTGTTTTCTTTCGCTAACAGGGCTCACGAGATTTTCTACTTTAAGTTTTGTTTTGTGAAGTTTTCAAGTTTTGGGTAAAGATTTGATGCATTATGGAACAAGGAGTGGCAAGAGCCTAAGCTTGGGGATGCCCATGGCACACGCCCAAGATAATCTAAGGACACCTAAAATCCAAAGCTTGTGGATGCCCCGGAAGGCATACCCTCTTTCGTCTACTTCTATCGGTAACTTTACTTGGAGCTATATTTTTATTCACCACATGATATGTGTTTTGCTTGGAGCGTCTTTTATGATTTGAGTCTTTGCTTATTAGTTTACCACAATAATCCTTGCTGTACACACCTTTTTAGAGAGCCATACATAATTTGGAATTTGATAGAATACTCTATGTGCTTCACTTATATCTTTTGAGTTATATAATTTTGCTCTGGTGCTTCACTTATATCTTTTAGAGCACGGTGGTGGATTTGTTTTATAGAAACTATTGATCTCTAATGCTTCACTTAGATTATTTTGAGAGTCCTAATAGCATGGTAATTTGCTTAATAATAAATATGCTTGGTATTCAAGATTTGTAAAACCTTCTTTTGAGTGCGTTGAATACTAAGAAAAAATTGATGCTTGATAATTGTTTTGAGATATGAGGATGGTGATATTAGAGTCATGCTAGTTGAGTAGTTGTGAATTTGAGAAATGCTTGTGTTAAAGTTTGTGATTCCCGTAGCATGCACGTATGGTTAACCGTTATGTGATGAAGTCGGAGGATGATTTATTTATTGATTGTCTTCCTTATGAGTGGCGGTCGGGGACGAGCGATGATCTTTTCCTACCAATCTATCCCCTAGGAGCATGCGCGTAATACTTTGCTTTGATAACTTCTAGATTTTTGCAATAAGTATATGAGTTCTTTATGACTAATGTTGAGTCCATGGATTATACGCACTTTCCTTCCTTCCACCATTGCTAGCCTCTCTAATACCACGCACTTTTCGCCGGTATCATACACCCACCAAATACCTTCCTTAAAACAGCCACCATACCTACCTATCATGGCATTTCCATAGCCATTCCGAGATATATTGCCATGCAACTTTCCACCGTTCCGTTCATTATGACACACTCCATCATTGTCATATTGCTAGCATGATCATGTAGTTGACATCGTATTTGTGGCAAAGCCACCGTTCATAATTCTTTCATACATGTCACTCTTGATTCATTGCATATCCCGGTACACCGCCGGAGGCATTCATATAGAGTCATATTTTGTTCTAAGTATTGAGTTGTAATTGTTGAGTTGTAAGAAAAATAAAAAGTGTGATGATCATCATTTTTAGAGCATTGTCCCAAGTGAGGAAAGGATGATGAAGACTATGATTCCCCCACAAGTCGGGATGAGACTCCGGACAAAAAAAAGAAAAAGAGGCCATAAAAAAGAGAAGGCCCAAAAAATGAGAGAAAAAGAGAGAAGGGACAATGTTACTATCATTTTACCACACTTGTGCTTCAAAGTAGCACCATGATCTTCATGATAGAGAGTCTCTCATTCTGTCACTTTCATATACTAGTGGGAATTTTTCATTATAGAACTTGGCTTGTATATTCCAATGATGGGCTTCCTCAAAATGCCCTAGGTCTTCGTGAGCAAGCAAGTTGGATGCACACCCACTTAGTTTCTTTTGTTGAGCTTTCATATACTTATAGCTCTAGTGCATCCGTTGCATGGAAATCCCTACTCACTCACATTGATATCTATTGATGGGCATCTCCATAGCCCGTTGATACACCTAGTTGATGTGAGACTATCTTCTCCCTTTTTGTCTTCTCCACAACCACCATTCTATTCCACATATAGTGCTATATCCATGGCTCATGCTCATGTATTGCGTGAAGATCGAAAAAGTTTTGAAAATGTCAAAACTATGAAACAATTGTTTGGCTTGTCGTCGGGGTTGTGCATGATTTAAATACTTTGTGTGGTGAAGATAGAGCATAGCCAGACTATATGATTTTGTAGGGATAGCTTTCTTTGGCCATGTTATTTTGAGAAGACATAATTGCTTTGTTAGTATACTTGAAGTATTATTATTTTTATGTCAATATGAACTTTTGTCTTGAATCTTTTGAATCTGAACATTCATACCACAACTAAGAAGATTTACATTGAAATTATGCCAAGTAGCACTCCGCATCAAAAATTCTGTTTTTATCATTTACCTACTCGAGGACGAGCAGGAATTAATCTTGGGGATGCTTGATACGTCTCCAACATATCTATAATTGTTGATTGCTCCATGCTATATTATCTACTGTTTTGGACATTATTGGGCTGTATTATCCACTTTTATATTATTTTTGGGACTAACCTATTAACCGGAGGCCCAGCCCAGAATTGCTGTTTTTTGCCTGTTTTAGGGTTTCGAAGAAAAGGAATATCAAACGGAGTCCAAACGGAATGAAACCTTCGGAAACGTGATTTTCTCATCAGATAAGATCCAGGAGACTTGGACCCTCCTCATGACATCCACGAGGCGGTCACGAGGGTGGAGGGCGCCCCCCATAGGGCGCACCCCCTGCCTCGTGGGCCCCTCGAAGCTCCACCGACATACTTCTTCCTCCTATATATATCCACGTACCCCCAAACGATCAGATACGGAGCCAAAAACCTAATTCCACCTCCGCAACTTTTTGTATCCATGAGATCCCATCTTGGGGCCTGTTCCGAAGCTCCGCCGGAGGGGGCATCGATCACGGAGGGCTTCTACATCATCATCCAAGCCCCTCCGGTGAAGTGTGAGTAGTTTATTTCAGACCTACGGGTCCATAGTTAGTAGCTAGATGGCTTCTTCTCTCTTTTTGGATCTCAATACAATGTTCTCCCTCTCTCTCGTGGAGATCTATTCGATGTAATCTTCTTTTTGCGGTGTGTTTGTTGAGACCGATAATTGTGGGTATATGATGAAGTCTATCTATGAATAATATTTGAATCTTCTCTGAAGTCTTTTATGTATGATTGGTTATCTTTGCAAGTCTCTTTGAATTATCAGTTTGGTTTGGCCTACTAGATTGGTTGTTCTTGCCATGGGAGAAGTGCTTAGCTTTGGGTTCGATCTTGCGGTGTCCTTTCCCAGTGACAGAAGGGCAGCAAGGCACATATTGTATTGTTGCCATCGAGGATAACAAGATGGGTTTTGATCATATTGCATGAAACTATCTCTCTATATCATGTCATCTTGCTTAAGGCGTTACTCTGTTTTTAACTTAATACTCTAGATGCATGATGGATGGCATTCGATGAGTGGAGCAATAGTAGTAGATGCAGGAAGGAGTCGGTCTACTTGTCTCGGACGTGATGCTTATATACATGATCATACCTACATATTCTCATAACTATGCTCAATTCTGTCAATTGCTCAACAGTAATTTGTTCACCCACCATAGAATACTTATGCTCTTGAGAGAAGCCACTAGTGAAACCTATGGCCCCCGAGTCTCTTTCTAATCATATCAATCTCCATCACTTTATTATTGGTTTGCTTTTACTTTGCTTTTACTTTTTACTTTGCATCTCTATACCAAAAATACCAAAAAATATTATTTATCATCTCTATCAGATTTCACTTTCGTAAGTGACCGTGAAGGGATTGACAACCCCTAAGCGCGTTGGTTGCGTTGAGCTATTGTTTTGTGTAGGTACGAGAGACTCGAGCGTAGCCTCCTACTGGATTGATACCTTGGTTCTTAAAAACTGAGGGAAATACTTACACTACTTTGCTGCATCATCCTCTCCTCTTCGGGGAAATCCAACGCAGTGCTCAAGAGGTAGCAGTGAGGTGTTGGCTCTAACTGAACCCGAGCGAGGCGTTGGGCTCTAACTGAACCCGGGCGATTACACTACAGGCTACGCGTTACTGAACCCGAGCGATCGATTGATGGCTGTTAACTTAACCCAATCGAGCGATTCCTTCACTACTGCTGCTAACTGAAGCCGATCGATTGGATGAACAGTGAGCGTTCCGGGGGGGTTGGATGAACAGTGAGCGGTGGCGTTGCCTCTAGATGAACAGGACCCCGCGGTGTGGTGGAGGGCTGGATGAACAGTAGACGGTGGAGGGGTGCCCATGGAGGGGTGGTTGAACAGGACCCCGTGGTGTGGAGGGTTGGATGAACAGTAGACGGTGGAGGGGTGTCCGTGGAGGGGTGGTTGAACAGTAGCCGGTGGAGTAGCGCGCGGTGGAGGCTGGATGAACAGGAGCCCATGGAGGCTAGAGGAGGTCGACGGTGGAGATGAACAGTATCCCATGGAGTCCCGTTTTGCGGTACGCCACACCCCTCCCTATGAACATGACCCCCATTTCGACCATAGCGCTCCAACACAAGTCCGTTTCGTTCGTTTTGCGGTACGCGACACCCCTCCCGATCAACAGGACCCTCCTTTCAACCGTAGGAGGTCCGTTTCATCCATTTTACGATACGCCACACCCCTCCCGATGAACAGGACCCCCGTGTCGACCGTAGGAGGTCCGTTTCGCCCGTTTTGCGGTACGCCACACCCGTCCCGATCAACAGGACCCTCGTTTCGACCGTAGGAGGTCCGTTTCCTCCATTTTGCGGTACGCCAAACCCCTCCCGATCAATAGGACCCAATTCCGAACGTAGGAGGTCTGTTTCCTCCGTTGTGCGATACGCCAGGCCTCGTTTCCATCGCATGTTCCGTCCAAGCCCTCCCGATGAACACGACCACACATTCTGTTCCGACCCAGCCGGTTGGCTCCCACGCGTTCCATTGCCTCCAGATGAACACGACGCATTCCGTTGCCTCCCCATGAACACGACGCATTCCGTTGCCTCCCCATGAACACGACGACGACGCTGTTTCTCTGTTCCGACCCAGCCATGTACACGAGCCCTGGCCGTATGTATACACGAGTAGGTGTTCGAGACCCCGCTCATATGTACACATACGTGGCCGTATTTTCTTTCTTGCACCCTGGCCGATGTACGTACGTGTACATGCTACGTGCGTGCCTCTACTACGACACGTGCACGCATCTACATCCACCAGTATATATGTACGTACACGTTCGCGACCAGAATGACAACGCTACGTACGCTTCGACCAGGTGGGTCCCGACTGACAGGCACTTCCTTGCCTGCGAAGATGTCGCTGGTGGGTCCCAGCAGTCAGGAGGGCGAATCTTTTTTGCCCGGACGCACTTCCTTGCGTGCGAAGATGTAGCTGGTGGGTCCCAGCAGTCAGGGGCAAATGTTTTTTCGCGAAATACGGTGGCCCGTTCAGTGGGTCCCCGCTGTCAGGTGGAGGAATAATTATTTTGCACGTAATAAGGAGGCTCTTCCTTGCTGCGGCCGTCGACCCAGCTGTCAGCCTCTCCACGTACAGTCCATGTCCGATGGAAGCCGTTCCTTGACCATGTTGACCACGCTGCGCCGAGAGCACCAGGGCGGTGGACGACGGCGAGGCCTAGGAAGGGGACGGCGCGAAGCTGGGGAAGACGCGGCAGTGGATGCCCACGCGTAGAGGAGTACGAGGGTTCACTGGTTCGCTACGGTGTGAGGCTGCCGCCGCTGCAGAATAACAGGGGGTGTGGGTGAGTAGAGGGATGGCCTGGCCAGCTGTGGGAGTAGTAGGGGGCGGTGAGGCCTCCGCCGCATCGCAGCCGGCCACGGGAGGCAGGAGCACGAAGCACAATCGGCACTAGTTTGGGCGGCTGGAGCAAGAAGACCAGAGGTTGAAGAAGCACTACGGCCGTTGGATGGACATTGTACGGTCACTGGAGCTAGAATCATGCATATTGACTAAGTTGACAAAGCCCTCCATCCCCGTCAACTTATTAGGCCCACAAGTCAGCCTGCCACTATACTGGGTCCTAGCTAGCAGGGGGAGTATTCATTTCTTTTGTGCGTAATAAGGAGGCACTTCCGTGCGTGCGAACATATAGCTGGTGGGTCCGAGCTGCCAGCTGCGGTAACGTTTTTTTTTGCGAAATACAGAGGCCCTTTCAGTGGGTCCCTAATGTTAGGTGGAGGAATCATTATTTTGCGTGTAATAAGGAGGCATTTCCTTGCGTGCGGCCGTGGACCCAACTGTCAGCCTCTCCACGTACAGTCCACTTCAGATGCATGTCGGTCGTTGACCATATTGACCAGGCCGCGCCGAGAGCACCAGGGCGGTGGACAACGGCGAGGCGTAGGAAGGGAACTACACGGAGGCAGGGAAGACCCGGCAGTTGTTTCACACGCGGAGGGGAGTACGACTGTACGAGGGTTTACTGGTTCGTCTGCCATTGCCGGAGAATAACAGCATGTGTGGGTGAGTAGAGGGATGGCTAGGCCAGCGATGGGACTATGGTGGGGAGGTGAGGCCTGCGCGGCAGCACAGCCGGCCGCGGGGAGGAGGGAGCAGGCAGCCCCGCCAGCGCTTGTTTGAGCGGCTGGAGCAGGAAGAGCATAGATTGAAGAAGCACGACGGCCGTTCGATGGACATCCAACAGTCACTGCTTGTGCGTCAACCGTTTTTTAGGAAAGCCTCAAATCTGTGGAAAACAGCATACAACCCATCTGCCATTATTTCTAATAATTTACAGCCCATTTGCTAATTCTTAAGGTTTTTTTGGAGCCCATATTCTTTTTGTTAGCATTACAGCCCATATTATGGCCACGGTTAAAAAATTAAACAAAATTTTGCATATTTCGGTGCGGTCCGAACTGTTTTTAATCCCGAAATTTCGACTCACATTCAAACTGATTTTAAAAATAAATGTATATCAATATAAAATTCAACAAACTCTCCACGCATAAAAATTAATGTAATTTAAAATCTCGAAATGAAAAAAAAAGATATTTGAAACTAATTGCCGGTTTGATGTGTTTTAAAAATGTACAACCCATTTCTCATTACTGATAGGCCATTTTTTCGGCCAGCCGAATGAAGCTCTCCTCGTCTTGAAAGATTTGCAGCCCAACAGGCCTGACAAAGCGACTTACTTGGCACAAAAAACTAGGCTGTGGCCGTGGACCCAGTTGTCAGCCTCTCCACGTATAGTACTCTTCCGATGGAAGTCGATCGTTGACCACATTGACCACGCCGTGCCGAGAGCACCAAGGCGGTGGATGACGGCGCGGCCTACGAAGGGGACGACGCGGAGCCGGGGAAGACGCGGCAGTGGATGCCCACGCAGAGAGGAGTACGAGGGTTCACTGGTTCGGCTGCGGTGTGAGGCTGTCATCGCCGCAGAATAACAGGGGGTGTGGGTGAGTAGAGGGATACCCTAGGCCAGCGGTGGGAGCAGTAGGGGGCGGTGAGGCCTCCGTGGCATCACAACCAGCCATGAGAGGCAGGAGCACACGGCACGACCGGCGCTGCTTTGGGCGGCTGGAGCAAGAAGACCAGAGGTTGAAGAAGCACTATGGCCGTTGGATGGACATCATATGGTCACTGGAGCTAGAATCATTCATATTGACTAAGTTGACAAAGCCCTCCGTCCTCGTCAACTTAGTAGGCCCACAAGTCAGCCACCCACTATGGCAGTTCTGGCAGCGCTGGGGGAAGAAGACGAGAGATTGAAGAAGAATGTCGGCCGTTGGATGTAAATGCAACGCCTTCTTAGGCTTCGACCTACTGGCGCACATGTCAGCCAGTCCATTTGGTGGGCTGGGTGAAACAATGATGTAGCATCTATGCAGCCCGTTTAAATCCCGTTTGCATTTTTCTCGAAATCCATGGACTTGCTGGGCTGGGTGAAAATATCATGTTGGGCTAGACGGAGAAATGTTATAAAAACATAAACACATGATTGCACGTCAGTAAAATCTTTGCAAGCTTATGTATGCAATCACTAGGAGTTAACTTGCCAAGTTATATATAAACAATTATTATTATTATTATTATTATTTTGTAAGAACTTTCAACTTACGAAATAAGATATCATTTTAATTTGATTAGTTAATAGTACATGGGGTATTATTATTTTTTAGGCTAGACGTGGGACAGTTGAGTTGGTTCTAGGGGAAAGTACTGGGAGAAAACTCAGTTTACATCGAAAAAGAAAGTGGGAGAAAATTCAGAGGCCTGCTGGGTCGACCTCATGAGGGGAATATGTTGGGAGGAAGGAGATTCAAAGCACGGCAGCCGAGTGAACTAGTTTTTTTACGGACAAGTGAACTAGTTTACATACATAAGCAAATAGCCACTAAAAAGCAATCAGGTTAATGGGTTCTTAAAAGAAATATTTCAGACAAAACAGATAATTACGACACATAGGCTAATGCATGAAACACTCAGATGATAAAGTACAACATCTAGACCTTCCTGGCAAGCTTGATCATGACGCTGCGGCTATCCGTGTACTCGTCGGTTGCGGGAAGCAGACACGCCCTCATGTCCAAGATCTGCCTGTACATGTCGTAGCATGCGTATGCGTCCTTGGCCGCGTAGGTTATGTAGGCTAAATTCAGAGGTACCTCACACGTGTTCAGGTTGTCTTTTTTCATGTTGGTGTATCAGGGGTCGATGATGGTCTCAGCGAGGTCAACCACGGAGTCCTTCTCATGCCCGTTGCTGATGATCTTGTATTGCTTCTGGATGTCGACAAGCTTGTTGTACCAGATGGCCGAATCGTCGCGTTCTTCCTTCTCTCCACCATAGCGAAGGTGCAGTCGGCACTGCCGATGAAACGGGCGAATGCTCCAAAACCTGGTGCAGCCATAGGACTGAGGCGAGGCAGAGCTTCACCGAGTTCGTATCGTTGGTGTACATCACATTCAACTTGGTGCAGCCATAGGACTGAACGGCGAACTCAAAGGGGAACTCCTTGCTGAAGTCCATATCCAACAGGCTCACCCCTCGGATCGCCATTGGAGTCTCTTCGAGTGAACGAGTGTGTAGGCGGTGGTAGCAGTTCATTTTTCAGTTCTTGGGGAACTGAATTCAACAGTAAGCTGAGTGTGTACAGCTGACAACAGTTACTACCCCTCCCTCGTCCGCTGCACGCCTGGCAGAAGATGCACCCTCGGCCACATGTCGGTTCACGAGCGGATCTGTATTGGTATTGTAATAACAGGAGTTAGTGGTCACTTCACTTAAATTTAATTAGCTTTAATAGAAATTTATACTTAAAACAAGCAATGCATTCGCTCGTTCTATTAGTGCCACAGTATCAACATGCACACCAATTAGAATTATTATTCTCAGGACGCACACGATCAGCACATTTGTCGCACTTTCACAAAGATAATACTACCAAGTTTGAACTGTTTGTTATGGTTGTTGTCCTCTGCATCACCATGCCGTGTTTCCCGGCTTGCAAGATTCAGTACCAACAAATAAGATCCAAATAATAAGTACAACAAAGATGCCTACACATCTCATTGATTCCCAGCTTGCAAGATTCAGAACCAACAAATAAGATCCAAATAATAAGTACAACAAAGATGCCTACACATCTCATTGATTCCCAGCTTGCAAGATTCAGAACCAACAAATAAGATTCAAATAATAAGTACAACAAAGATGCCTACACATCTCACTGATTCCCAGCTTGCAAGATTCACAACCAACCCATTAGAGCCTTTCGATAAAGTGAATATCGGGATTAAATCCATCTTGGCTAGCCATGTCATACAATCGAAGAACTTGGTGAATGCTCTTGACCGTCAGAACATCTGTAGTTGAGTATTCCTGTTTGCACAACATGTTTGCACAACACAAACAAGGAGACAGGAGAGCATGATTTCTCTTTAATAGCGGCCTCCTTGAACTCAACCTCCAGCTCTACTTGGATGAGGTCTGCCTGGAGTTCCATGATTCAATTCATGTGCCTTTTCTGCAGTTCACCTAAAATGAAGCAAAGATTGCATCATTCAGCTAGCAAGAAGTACTTGCTCTTGTGAGCTGGCAGGTTCTTCTTTAGTAGTTGCACTAAAATTGAGGAACATTAAGGTTGGCTGTCCGGCTCATGTAAGGTGCAACTATAATTTTCTTAACCTTTTGTGCAGTTCCACTAAAATAAAGTGCCATTGTGGTGATAGTGACGGCTCCATCTTGCAAAGGCTAATAGAATGTTGCACGAGATTACCAGCAGAACTTGACGGAGATTTTGGAAACTCCAATCACCATTTTGTGCAGTTCCACCAAAATTGAGAGATGTTGCCCATATGACATTTTAGTTGAACTACACAAGACACTCATTCCAAAAAAAGTGTTTTGTGCAGTTCACCAAAAGGTCACAATAGCAACAAGGTGAAATGGATATCCCTATCTGCACAAAAAGATAGAAAGTAAACAGTTGCTGGGCAGCAAACCTAATCCTGGAGACCTTGTACTATGTGAGGGCAGCAAATCTAATCCTGGAGACCTTGTACTATGTGAGGGTAGCAAATCTAATCCTGGAGACCTTTTACTATGTGAGGGCAGCAAATCTAATCTTGGAGACCTTTTACTATGTGAGGGCAGCAAATCTAATCCTGGAGATCTTTTACTATGTGAGGGCAGCAAATCTAATCCTGAGACCTTTTACTATGTGAGGGCAGCAAATCTAATCCTGAGACCTTTTACTATGTGAGGGCAGCAAATCTAATCCTGGAGAGCCTTTACTATGTGATGGCAGCAAATCTAATCCTGGACATACTCTGTTGACTTGTCCACCAGCCGCCACTTTCTATCCTTTTTTCAACCAATAATAGATCTATTCCTTATCCAGTTTGTACTGCGTTTTCCCATTATTTCCCTTTTCAACCAAGAGACCAGTTGGGTATCCGGTCTCTACTACTTTCACCATATTATTTCCTCTTTGAATCAAGTCCTAGATTCATGCTACAACTTTCCACCCCTTTCTTCGTTGTTTGAACAAAGCCCTAGATTCGAATGCATGAAGTAGCTTTACCTCTAATAATACTAAAAATTTAGGTGGCTTTGGAAGAGCTGATGGGAGTGAAAAAAGATGCACATGCAGACATGTGGGGAGCTGGGGCAGTAGAGCAAGGCCACTTTCGAAGAACTTATACCTGAGGGTCGTCGGGATGTCGACGGCGGCAGGTCGGATCTGCGGACAATACGGCAGGGAGGAAGAAGGATCGGGGGACCTCCCGAGTCGGCGCTGTGTCGGAGAGAACGGCACGGGCAGAGGATCGGGCCCCTCCGGCAGCTGTGGGTTTCCTCCCTCGGCGGCGATGACCGCGTGAACGATGCACCTTTTAGTCCTCTACACACACTGGCCGAAGGGATCCGGCCGGATCTGTGACCAGCGGTGAGCAGAGAGAAAATGTCGCTATCGCTGTCGTGTTTATATCTGGAGAGGATGAGAGAATGAAGAGAGCAGCCCTAGTAAAGCAAGCGCTCAGGCCTTTGCGTCCATATATAATGGAGTGATTATATTTTTCTCTCCACAACAAGCGTTTCAATTTGTGTACGTGGCATTAAAGAAAAGAAACTCTCTATTTAAGGTGACTACTGTACGACTCCTACTTACTACTAGTAGTACTACAGTATTGGTCACTTGTGCTCCCCGCCCCTCCATTCATTGAACAACCCTACGGGTGAATAAACATAGAGTAAGTACTGTATTTATATAGAACGAACAAGCTTGAACTATTTTCGCGTAGTTAAAAGTTGAGGGCGGGGCTTTTCCCGGGCAGTACGCGCGGCAGTTTTCGGGTAGGGCCAGAAGACTATTTTTTTAAAACTTCGAGACGGCCACATAGCATGGAGCCGACCCCAACGATTTTAAGCTTACAGGCACGGTACACGCTATCCTAGACTACTCTACACATGAAACTGCCACACGAGCATCCGGGCTGCGCTTGGCTCTTCGCCTCTTCGGGAAGTCGAACAATGCTGGAATACTACTGCACTGGAGGAGTACTACAGTACGCTTCTGGCCATCTGACACCGATTGACCTGCTGCATGTCCACCGTGTGCGGGAGGGGGAGCGTGTAGTGAAAGCTTCTCCTAGTCTTGCCAGCCACCACGCTCATGGGCGAGGGAGGGGCACTCCTGCCTTTGCGTGTATGACAGGTGGGCCCGACAGGTGTGTGGCCAACCTGTCATACTGCCAAAGGCAAGTGCAGTTAAGTTCGCGAGGGAGAGGATAATCAAACTTCTCGTTGATGTACGAGTTTACGCGACACATCAAAGCACTGCACTCGATATATTTCAATAATTTGCATGTGTGACTCCCAGATGCAGAGGCCGGGGGTCATCATCCTCCTTTTCGAGAAAAAACAGACGCGTGTGTGAGAGGACGAGTGCATGCGTGCACCTCTTCTCTTCCTGTATAACGTACTACTAAACTCAGAGTACAAGTTTTTGTGGGTGGCACGATGGTGCGTGCGAGAAGTCCCGAGAGATAGGTTTAATGCATTTGAAAAAAAGACTAGCCTAGAGCTCGCCACGCGGCTATTCCTGTCGAACGCCCCATTAACCATAAGATATGTATACGATGGTGCCAGTTATTGCACATACACAGCAGTACTCCCTCCTTTCCGGTTTATAGGGCTTAATTCAAAATTCTCACCAACCAAGATGGTGAGTGGTGGAATATTTTTGTAGTTTGCAAAAGCACCTAATTAATGCTCTTGTTTTTCTCAAAAAATTATGTTTATCAATGCATTAATTGCAATGCATGCATGCATTGGTCAATTTTCTCTTAATACTTGCATGCAATTATTTAATGCACCTTGGAATCTGAACGTGTGTTGGGGAACAACCAAATTGAGCCTTATAAAATGGAAAAACAAAAATTTTGAGATAAGCCCTATAAAACCGGAAAGGAGGGAGTAGAAAAAGAAGTACTCCATCCGGGAATAGTGCCGCACTTCGAAACTAGGACTGTCAATAAATTTTGAGCTTGCGTCTCGTCACATTCCAAATTACTCCATGCTATATTGAATTGCAAACCTGTTCACACCGATCACAACCTAAACGGTTTCCCACTTAGGAGCGTATTAGTACTGGGTTATAAATACTAGTATGCCAAGATGACTGCACATTCCTCCTCAACTCCTCATCCACAAAAACAAACAAGTCATTCAGCATCCTTCCCTTGCGTCTGCCATGGCCAGCGTGAGTTCTGGTTCGAGAGATTGCCACCAGGGAGAGGCGAGCATGGAAGCGGAAGCACAAGAGATGTCCCGCCTCGCTGCGACAGCAGCCGACATGTCCCGCCACGCGGAAGTAGCAGCACAGAGCTCCCGCCACACCGCTGAAGCAGCACGGAGGTACCCCCGCGCCGTCGATGCAGCAGACTGGTCCGGCCGTGCCGCGGAAGCAGTAGAGATGCCGCCGTGCCATGAATGCAGCAGAGATGTCCCGCCGCGCCGCGGCGGCCTGGGAAAATTTCTTGTGGGCAGGCGGCGACTATTACAGGTGCATGCATGCGATCGTCCATAGCCAGATGGATCAGATCTCTGGCTCGGCGAGGTTGCAGGACGACATGATAGCCTTGTTTGAACAGGCTACCGGTGTCATTCGGCAACTAAGGGAGGGTAATGAGAGGCTCCGGGGCGAGCACGGCCTGCTGAGGGAGAAGATCATCCGAAGTGAAGACCAGCAGGAGGAGACTAGTGCCTTGTTGAAGAGGACCGGCGTCATCGTCAAGAAACTTATGGACGAGAATGACATGCTCTGCAACAAGCGCCAAAGGCTGGTGGAGGAATCCGTGGATGTTCTCAAGCAGTGTCTTGAGGACACGAAAGAGCTCATCGCCACTCGCCGCGAAGACTAGTTTCTTGCTTTCTTTTGATGTAATTATCGGTTTAGGATGTGGATTGTGTCGTCGGTTGTGAAATGTTGGGTTCTAGCGCGGATGTTTGGCCTTTGTTGGCCTCTTGGGATGTTGCGATTTCAATCTGGTAGCTTTTAGTCCTTCGTGTTAGGCTGGAGTTGTGCTAAACTTCTTGTTAATTGTGGTGGTTTTCAGTAATGAAAATTGGAAGGGGCAAGCCCTTCTTTGATAAAAAAATTAATCGTCCTTATATATTCATCAGTCTTGCTATAAGTCGCAGTAGATGCTATATAGATCCGTCGGATCTTACATCAAGATCCGTGCTTTCATATTTTCTTTTTTCTCTCTTAAATCTCAGTCGAGTGAGACATAGCCATGCCATTAAACAGAGGCTCGGGCGCCATTAATGGAGACCTTGGGAGAGAGTTGGACGGCAGATGGAGGTCAAAGGGCTCTCCTCCCGATAAGCACGCGCAGGAGTCTGATCGACGCCTCTCGTACTCAAATAGCTACCCTGCACGGCGCCTCCTAGCTAATAAAAAATGGGGACGCGTGGTGGCACATAAATGGTACTAGTAAGTAGAACGCCCACGGTTTCAATAATACTTGTGTTTCGATTGTAACGTGACAGCACTTGTTCCAAAATGACTTTGTTGATTGTTAATGTGTGCGCCTTCGCAAATCAGACTGCAAATTTACCATAGCATGTTGGTGCAATGTCATGGCACCAAGCCAAGTTTCATTATTTTCATGCGTGTTTTGGATTTATAGGAATTAAAAAACTAAGTTTATCAATGTTTCCAACCCAGCCACGACGCCCAGAATTTTGAATTTCATTCCCATTTCTTGCATGGAACCTAGAAATTTACCCGAGGACACACATGTGATTTTTCAACCAACTTTGGTGCACTGGAACATGTGCTTGTATTTCAAATTTGAATTATGCACGCAAAGGTGACGCGTTCCCTCCCAGAACCACAAGCCTTCTTGAGAGAAACTCCGATTTGCAAGAAGCTTATACCAAAATTTGTTCCTATTCGGCCAATTTTTTTACCACGGCATGGTACTACCATGACATGACACCATGCCAAGTTTCATGATTTTAAAACCAAGTTTCTCAATGTTCTCGACCAAGCCATGATGCCCAGATGTTTGAATTTTATTCTCATTTTTTGCGTGGGACCTACTCCCTCCTTCCATCTATGTAGGGCCTAATGTGTTTTTCAAGACAACCTTTGACTATTGACAAGATTAATAGCACATGAGATGTATAGTATGAAAATTATATTATTGGAAGCTCCTTTGACATACAAAATTGAAGGTATGCTTTGTGTAAGTTGCATGTCATATATTATTGCTCTAACGTTTGGTCAAAGTTAGCCTCAAAAAACGCATTATGACCTATATAGATGGAAGGAGGTAGTAGAAATTCACCCGAGGACACAAATGTGATTTTCAACCAACTTTGGTGCACGGGAGCATGTGCTTGTAGTTCAAATTTGAATTATGCACATTAAATTACCAAAAACTCAATTAATGTGTAAATAAGGCCAAACGAAGCCGGAATAATTCCAAAATTTAACAGGGTACTCATGTAGTTCTATGTTGCCTTTGTAAATAAACTCAAGGGGGACAACATATATCATTTCACACTCAAAGGTGGCACGTTCCCTCTCAGAACCATGAGCCTTCTTGAGAGAAGCTTCAGTTTGCAAAAGTTATACCAAAATCTGTTCCTATTCGGCCAATTTTTTTACCACAACATGGTAGTACCATGACATGACATCCATGCCAAGTTTCATGATTTTCAGACATGTTTTGGATTTACAAGAATTTTAAAACCAAGTTTCTCAATGTTCTCGGCCGAGCCACGATGCCCAGATGTTTTAATTTTATTCTCATTTCTTGCATGGGACCTAGAAATTCACCCGAGGACACAAATGTGAATTTTCAACCAACTTTGGTGCACGAGAGCATGTGCTTGTAGTTCAAATTTGACTTATGCACATTAAATGACCAGAAACTCAATTAATGTATAAAAAACGACAAACAAACCCGGAATAATTCCAAAATTTAACAGGGCACTAATGTAGTTCTATGTTGCCTTTGTTAAGAAACTCAAGGGGGGGCAGCGTATATCGTTTCACACTCAAAGGTGGCACGTTCCCTCTTAGAACCACGAGCTTCAAAATTGGCCCAATTTTTTACCACAACATGTTAGTGTCATGACATGACACCATGCCAAGTTTCATGATTTCCAGGCGAGTTTTGGATTTACATGAATTTAAAATCAAAGTTTCTCAATGTTCTCGGCCGAGTCATGACGCCTAGATGTTTGAATTTCATTCTCATTTCTTCCACGGGACCTAGAATTTGAACCAAGGACACACATGTGATTTTTCAACCCACTTTGGTGCACCGGAGCATGTGCATGCAATTCATATTTAGATTATGCACATTAAAAGTCCAGAAACTCAATTAATGTATAAAAAGGCCAAATGAACCCGAAATAATTCCAAAATTTAACAGGGCACTCATATAGTTCTATGTTGCCTCTGTAAATAAAATCAGGGGGGAGGCATCGTATATCGTTTCGCACACAAAGGTGACACGTTCCCTCTCGGAACCACGAGGCTTGTTGAGAGAATGTCCGGTTTTGCAAGAGGCTTATACCAAAACTTGTCCCAGTTTAGCCAAAAATTATACGTATGAAAACAGGGTTTAGATTATCCCAAACATCTCACTACCTAGACCAATAATGTACTATGATTTGAATTCAACATAAAATGGATACAAATATTTGAATTAGAGAGCATATGGTACATGTAGTTCATAGTGAAATATGATTACTGCTATATGTATGTTTTTTGTTATCAAGATAATATTTAAATTATTGTATAACTCGACAACAATCGTATTCAAATAAGGAAAATTGATTCAAATTTAGTCCATATGGTAGACGACAATATATATGTTCGCATGGTGGAGTAAAATGTTCATATATGATGGAAGATCAAAATGTATGACTACATCAATTATAAACCGCAAGGTCACCTTACGATATATTCGAGTTCAACATAACGTGGAATGAAAAATTGAAATTCGAGATCATGGCATCTGTAATCATATAAAAAGGGACATTACTCTTTCTTTGGTGGGAATTGATTTGTTTTTTGTTGTTGTTGAGGGAAGTGCGAATCGATATGGTACGGTGCCGGGTAATCTTGTTCTCCCGATTTTTTTTACATTTTTCTTGTAGTTTTTTCAATGGCATCTATAGCAATATAGTAAAAGGGGACATGACTCTCTTGTGTCTTGTATGAATTGTTTTTTACACGTTAAGTTTGTTCTGCCGAACAAGGAATCCGCACCTTGTTATCCCAAAATTTTCAAGCTCGGGTATCTTTTGTCTTACCTGCTTTGAAACTCCCGCTTCTTCAACCCGCGTCGCGCCTTGTTATCCCGAAATTTGGACGCGCGCGAGAACTCCCTCCTCATCCGAAATCGCTCCCGCAGCCCAGACATGCGAAGTCCCCCTTCTACCCCTCAGCCGGAAATGAAGCTCCACGTCACGGTGTCAAAACCGGTGGGGGTACACTGGTAACTTACCCTACATTTCGGACAAGCGCGTCCCTAAGCTTGGCTCCCCCCTCCCCCTCCCCCTTCGCCCCCCCCCCCATTCATACACCGAGGCCGCCAACACCAGCGAAACCCCACTTTCCTCCGTCGGCCTCCCAACCGCCGCCCAGCCGGAGACTCTTCCCCGACTATGTCGTCCACCACAATAGCTCACCGTCCCTCATCCACCACACCGGATGAGGATCCGTTGTCAATCTCGTCGTCCCGCTGGATCAGCCGCCCCGTCCTCCACCTCCAAGGAGCTGCCCCGACGTTTGCCTTGTCTATCGCGCCACCTCAATCCCCACAGGGCCGTCTTGACCTGCCCCACCGAAACCGCAGCACCCTCACCAATTCCTCCGATGAAGCCGGGGCCAACTCGGCGCCATCAAGGAGGTTCTGCACTCATCGCTGCATTTTATCTTTTATTCGATCTCATGGGGCTGCCGGTGCTCGATACCGAGCAGACATGGCGTGTCTCCATCGACGGCGCCGTCACCGGCCACATCATCCACGGTGTCTCTCCCCCATGTCGTTGCTTCCTCGGCAGCGACTTCCACAACGGCACTAGTTGCAGCTGCTCTGGCTCTCGCTCGCGCTACGGCTCTGTTCTTGCTGTCGGTCGCGCTGCTGCACTGCTCCTACTTTCGTTCGTGTTGCTGCTCTGCTCTTGCTCTCGCTTGCGTTGCTGCTGCTACTGCACGACCTCCGGCACCAACAGGAGTTGCTGCTTTAGCACTCACTCACGGTGCTACTGCACGACTTGCTCTCTGCTAGTGTGTTCCCTGCTCGAGCATCTGCTGATTTAGATCACTGCTTCTCTGCTACTAGTGCTCGAACGCCCTAAACATCTATTGCAATGCTCTGTTACTAGTTGAATCAGTTTCGATGATAAAATTCAGTTTTGACTGTGAAGTTCATTTTCTTCGGTTAAGTTTAGAGTGAACAGTACTTACAGCATCTGTCGGAGCGGCCGTGGCGTGGCTGATGCGTTTTATATCTAGCACTTTTTGGTGATGTATTTTACATCATCTATTGTAGATGATATTAGGGTCCCACTTCAGATTAACATTGTCTGTCTTGTCATGCTTCAGCCTCGTCGCCATACACCTTAGCGGAGCTGCTCCAACGACGGAACCGTCCATCACAGTGGAGCAGTACCCTCGGCGCTGTTTCGAGAGGCCTCGGATCTTCTTCCCCGCCTCCGACAGTCACACCAGCATCATCACCATCCTCCATGTCCAACCCAATGATGCTGAGGTCCACAAGGCTATGCCAAAGAGGTTGTACACTCGTCGCATCACTTTGTTTCTGCATTCCTCTATTCTTCCAATTCATGTGAGCCAAACACCCAGGTTGACTGAAATCCTATGTTTCCAAATGCTTTGTTTTGCACGTGCATTCCTATCCTATTCCTGTGTTTTTCCTGTCCCTGCGTTTATAGAATCCTCCAATTCTAAGGAGCCCTTACAGATTTACATCATTTTTAGATAGGCGTCAAAGGAAACTTTGTGTGTTATGTCCTGCTCCTGCCGTGCCGTCATCTGGGGTCTTCTATGTGGTTCATGTTGGGTGGGCAACAAACAATAGATGATCCATTGTCTATCTTTTTAAACTAAAGCTATAATCTACCTGCTATCATTAGTTTTGGATCCATCCACTCGTTTGCTACCATCAGTCTTGATTTTTGCATGCACCCCTTAGGCCTTACAAAATCTAACTATTTTTTTATTATGCATGTCAGATATTGTACACAATCGTACTGAACATGTAGAGAAAAAGAGAAGACCATTGCGTGCGAATATAATGTCATGCAGACGCCGCTCCATGGTGGGCGAAGTGCCCCCCCTCCTGCATTTCCAGATTGTATTCCAGAGGAAGATAATTGTTCAGATGGAGATTCAGAAGGAGCCGACCACGCCTGTTTACCACCTGTGGTGTTTGCTCTAACCTGGCATGCTGATGTTGGTCATATCATGCATATGGCGCCTTGCATTGCTTACATTATACATCTTATATGTCATCAGCTTAGTTTAGATTTGCTTTGTGTGAATGCCACCTGTTTGGTTTCTATATCATACTCCCACCATTCCTAAATATTTTTCTTTTTAGAGATTTCAACAAGTGACTGCATACGGAACAAAATGAGTGAATCTACACTCTAAAAATGTCTATATACATCCGTATGTGGTAGTCCATTTGAAATCTCTAAAAAGACAAATATTTAGGAACGGAGGGAGTGTATGGGAATTATGCAATGCCATCTTCTTTAGCCAGACATCATATACGTGAATCATGCAATGCCATCCTGTTTAACCAGTCATCGTATATGTGAATTGTATCGTGCCATATTTTTTTCCATAATGTATTCCATTTGTCAACAGTGTTTACACATTCATCTACTCTTCCTGTGCATCAGCCATTTGAGTCGGTCATGGGAAAATCTGGAGTGAAAACAAGGTTTTCTGAGCAGTCAGTGCTACCTGTCGATGCAGATTTCTTGCTGGTTACAGATAGCTCCTCAGAGGAGGATTCAGAGAGACATGACCAGTCGTATCCCCCCCCCCCCCCCGAGGTGCATGCTCTAACTTGGCTGGGTTATATTTCTCATATCATGCATATGGTGTCTTGCATTGCCATGCCATCTGCTTAGATTAGACATGCTTTGTGTGAATGCCTCCTGTTTGCTTTCTATATCAGATATGTGAATTATGCAATGCCATGTTTTTCAGCCAGTTATCATATATGTGAACGATGCACCGCCATAGAGCCAGGCATCATATATGTGAATTATCTCATGCCATCTTTTTGTTCATTACGTATTCCATTTGTCGACAATCTGTGTATATTGAACTACTCTTCATGTGTATCTGCCATTTGAGCCGGTTATGGAAAAATCTGGAGTGAAAACAAGGTCTTCATAGCAGGCAATAGTACCTATTGAAGCATATATCTCGGTGGTTACAGGGAGCTCCTCAGAGGAGGATTCAGAGACAGATGACCAGTCCTATAACCCACCTGAGGTGTATGCTCTAAGTTGCAATGTTTATATTTCTCATATGATGCATATGGTGTCTTGCATTGCTTAGTTTAGACATCATATGCACAATATTGAATTCTATGTGCTTAGTTTAGAGATCATACATGCGAGTGCCAGCTGCTTAGTATATGAATCAATTATGTCAATTATATCATGCCATCCTGTATACTTAGACAACATGTATGTGAATTATTTCATCCCAACCTATTTTAGAAAGACATCATATAGTTTTGTCATGTCATCCTGTTTAGGTACTCATCATATGTTGAATTATGCCATTATATCCTCTTAAGTTATCCATCATATATCTGAAACTGTGTCATGCTATCCTGTTTAGTTAGGCATCATATATGTGAAATTGTGTCATGCTGTCCTATTTGGTTAGACAACATATATGTGAATTACCACATCTGTCTATCATACAATGTCTGTACGTTCAATTTCTTTTCTTGTTTATTAGCCATTTGAATTGGAGGGGGTGATGGCAGTATCTAAGGGAGCAAAAACCCGTTCTTCACAAAAGACAGTGCTACCCGTCGATGCAGATAGAACCATGGTTGTATTGGCCCACAAACTAGCCCCACCACACATAATCGAGACTCTTCTAGATTGCACACTTACACCGTTGGGCAGAGAACCAGCTACAACCCATCTAACCGCAACCCCAGCGGATAGTAACCCACTTATAGTTGACAAAGCACCATGTCCACCACAGAGTACCCCCACACGAGCAGTTTGTAAAGCTACTGTAGTGCCCAAAGCACGAAGACCACCACAGCTAACACAAACTCCATGTTTAAAGCAGAAGAGCAACTGTTCTCAGGTCAGATTCCGTAGCTATGGTCCATACTCATTTGCCGTTGCATCACTGTATTTATTCATACCAACTACTTTCGAATTTGAAGGATCCAATTGAAACTCCAATGGCGCAACATGTATGTTTTAAACCTATTTCTTTAACTGGATTGCTATTCTAACTTCTTGCTCTATGTTGATTTCAGTTTAAGTTGTATAGACAGTTATGTTCTCATGTGATGCACATTACAAGTGCTGCCAATGTTGTGTAGTTTCTCACACTTATATTCTGTCTATGCTGTTGTGTCTTAAAAATATATGAGTTGAACTGTGTCTCTGTCTTGATTAGGGAACATAAACTAGAATGATATGGACAATACATTGACCATAGTACATAGATATATGTTTGTTTCATGTTGTTATCCTGTCCACCTTACTACTGAACCGGTTTACCAAATGAGTTTTGTATACTACAAGCTAAACCTGTGATGTGTCTGCTTGTTTCTCTTGTAGTATGCAAACAGAATATTGGAGAAGAGCACCCCACTATGCAATGGTAGAGAAAGTAATGCAGATAAGGTTCAAGATAGTGAGACAACCCTGTTGGTCTCCAAGAAAGGTGATAAAAACGATCTTGTAGAGAGTGAGAAAACCCCACAGTCCTGCATTGATGTAGTGTTAGAGTTACTGGCCAGTACCGCTGGCACAAGCTCTTCAAACCCGCTGCCTGAATCACTTCGGCTTCTTCAGTCTCAGCTACAAGCTGAAAGGCATCAGTCAGCTGTGTTGCGGCAAGAAGCCGAAGGACTGAGGAAGTCCCTGCAGAATTCAGATGCGTACTTTCTTGTGCAACAGCAAGCGCTGGAGGATTTAAGCGCCAAACAAGAGAAAGTTAATAAGCTTGCTAAGCATCTTGCCAGCATTATGGGTACCCAGGATATTGTTTCTTGAACTCTTCTAAAGTGGTTTCAGTTTTGGACTTGTTTTGCTGCGGCGTTTATATGCTGCTTTGTTCCCTATATTTGCACTGGTGGCGAACTTTGATGCCTAGTGGATGTAATATGTGTAATAGCCGTGATAGCCTAGCATAAGTTGCTTGCTTATTTATTTCCTTGTTGTCTTGTTTATTTGTTTGCTTTTAGTCGGTGCAGTTCTTTTTCCACGGTTTGCTAGTGGCTGCAATAACTTATTTTTTAAAACTAGGCCACAATAACCATGGGCTAATATTTACTGTAGTGACACTGGGCCTCCTACGGGCCGTAGAAACAGTAGGCCTTCTACGGGCCGTAGAAACAATGGGCCTTCTACGGGCTGTATCATCAATGGGCCTTATACGGGCCGTATGATCGATTGGCCAAACATGGGCCAATAACAGGCTGCATTATCGTCGTAAACGGGCTAGAGTTGGAATCGTCCGTTCATGGGCCGACCATAACGGGCCATCGTTAATAGGCCGTATTTGATGACGCTATGAAAACGACCCAACGTATTAACGGACCACAAACGGGCCGACTGTAACCACGGGCTGAATTTGGCCCACAAGCAGAAAATGACAGTAAGGGGCCGTAAGTAAACGAATGCTGGAAATGAGCCCAAGAATAAATGGGCTCTGAGAAGGCCGAAAGATAACATGCGCTGGAAACGGCCCAACGGAATAACGGGCCGTTAATGAGTATAAAGTGATACACTGTTCATTACGGGCTAGTTTCACCACGGGCCGTTAATGGGTGTAAAGTGATACACTATTCATAACGGGCCAGTTTCACCACGGGCCATTAATAGGCCAAGAGTTACATAGGGCCTCATATGGGCCGAAAGACGTCATGGGCCATACATGGGCCAGAAGTGAAAACGGGCTGGAATCATATTGGATGGCCCAGATGACGCTACTGGGCCTAATTCGGATAGGGCGTAACGGGCCTTGGGTTAGCGGGCTGTAAATGGGCTATATGCGACCAGGCCGTTAACAGGCTTTCCATGGGCCGGCCCGCCACCTTTTGACCAAGTCAAACGGGCCGGCCTTTTCACAGGAATGGGCCTCTGTTGGGCCGTGCCACGTGTCGACGTATCATAGGCGCCTTCTGTCCAATGAGTGGATGACATCTGTCCCAACGATGAGCCGACACGTGTTTCCTCCAGCCAATGATGATTTTACACGTGGAAAATCCCCATTGGTCGGAGCTGTTAATGGGTTATCGGGTCCAAAATGCGACCCGATAGCTTAACGGCGTTCCGTTACGGTGGATGCCATGTGTCGGTCACCCTTGACGAAAGCACTTCTGTGACGCGCGATTTATCGTCATGGAAGTGCACACTTCCATGATGATAATTTTGGTTATGTCATGGAACACTTCTATGACAGCACAGGTATGACTATCTTGATTCTGTCATAAAATCGTCATGGATGTACATGCATGACAAAAAACGCGACCTACTATGACAAACACGTATCATCACGGAAGTGTATTTTTTAGTAGTGATAGAAGATTTCATCCTCCACATCCATATGGCCCGTGGGGACGACCTCCATGCCATTAAATACCTCCCACTAAAACTAAAAGGGCCAGCTCGGTACTGGTTAAATAGCCTGCCTGAAAATTCCATAGGCAGCTGGGAGGACTTGGAAGAGGCCCTCCTCGATAACTTCCGAGGAACATATGTCCGGCCACTAGATGCCGATGACCTAAGTAAAATTTTCCAACGGCCTGGAGAATCAGCCAGGGAGCTCTGGACTCGGTTCTTAGTCAAAAAGAACCAAATTGTCGACTGTCCGGACGTGGAATCCCTTGCGGCTTTCAGACACGGTGTCCGGGACGAATGGCTTGCACGCCACCTTGGCCAAGAAGGACCTAAATCCATGACATCCCTCACTGCTCTGATGAACCGCTTTTGCGTGGGGAAGACAGCTAGCTCGCTCGTAGAAGCAATAGCGCTAGCAACCAGAGCACCTCCAAAATCCGAGACAGTAACGGCAAGCCACAAGGAAGCAAAAACAAAAGTCGCAAGGACAATGAAAGATCAGGCGACACGGCGGTCAACACCGGATTCAGCAATCCCAAGCCCGGTCAGCGGAAGAAGCCATTCAAGGCTCAAGGCGAATCGAGACGAACCATCCAACCTAGATAGGATATTGGGCCAACCATGCCAGATTCATGGCCACCCCGATAAACCAACTAATCCTACCAACAGAAATTGCTGAGTCCTTAAACAGGCCGGCAAACTCAATGCCGAACATAGGGGGAGGAGGCCGCCAAGCGACAGGGATGACGGAAAGGTTCACCAATGGAACACCGGGGGTCAGAAGCAATCTCGACCCGAGGATCATCTACTCCTAGAACGGAAATAGCAAGCTGGCTTCCGCTGCCCAATCCACACACCTATAAAATTTGTACCGCCCATACATCATTACGCACTCAAGATACCATGGGCGTTGGCGGAAGCACAATACGGACAAGCCTGCAAGCACTCTAGTAACTTTCTTTTATTACTTATTATTTTCTTCCTTCGCTATCCTTTAAAAATAGCTGACGAACAAGATAAACATCTGAAACTGGCTCTATCAGAGTCCGGATTCGTACACCCACCCAAGGGGCTACTTCCATCAAGGATTCCCCCCACTGAGGACTGGCGGCGCAGACGTGCGACAGCAGGTCCAAAATAACTTTTTGTAGACCGCACTCCCTATTTCTTGAGCCTGTACTATGCATGTTCCTCCGCCTCCAACCCCGAGCATGTCAAATATATATATATATATATATATATATATATATATATATATAAACACTATTCTGTATAAACACTATTCTGATCACAACATGAACTTCCCGAGTAACGCGTCTGACCTTCCCCAAGTACTAGGTTGAACTTTAGCTAAAAGGTGTCCAAATGGGGCTTGTGATATACCGTTGGATAGCTATTGACATCAGTATCATGACCCAAGTTAAATTTTTGGCAAAATGTAAGCGGTTTAAGAGCAGTTTTGAAAACCGTTTTTTCTTCATACAAAAACGTGAATCGTATTTTCGATCGCATTTTTAAACCGTTTATCGGAATGAGGTAAATAATATGGCATTGGAAAACTGCTGCAACACCGCTCCTTCCACATGTTGAAAGTTTTCTCTAATTCCCTACGGTTAAAGAGTAATTCAGAAAATCATAGAATTTCGCAAAGTGAACACCCGAGTTTGTATTTTGGATGCCATTTCTAAACGGCTAATCCAATTGAGGCAAATAATATGGCGTTGGAAATCTTATGAAAATGCACTACTTTTTCATGTTAAAAGTTTTTTAATTTTGAACGGTTTAAAAGTAATTCAGAAAACGGTACAAGTTCTACCGAGTTCATATTTTCGAGCAAAGTTTTTAACCGTATGTCCAAATGCAGCAAATGATATGGCGTTGGAAAGCTAGAAGAAATGCAAAACTTTTTTGTATATATTGTTTCTCCAAATTTATTACAGTTTTATGTCAGTTTTGAAAATGGCTAAAACCGTATTTTTTTTATAATTTCTACAAACTTTATCGAAATGGGGCAAATAATATACTACTGAAAAGCTACGAAAAATTCTAAACTTTTTCATGTTGATGGTTTTCTCTAAATCCTGGCCATTTTCAAGTAATTTTGAAAACGGCGAGATCGTGCATTCTGCCTTTATCGCGAAACAGATTCTTCAAATATGCACCACGTGAAGAACTTGAACTTCTCAGCGTGTGTGCTTGAACTTCACTCTGTTTTTCACGTGTTTTCTTTCTCGTAGATCTCCATCCACTTCAAGTAGCTCTCCATCCATTCACCGGAATTGAGCATGTGATATACCAATAGAAAGCTGTTGTAAACACGCAAGTTTCTTGTTTTGATCATCTTTTCATACTCGCGACAATTTTAAAAGTTTTTCATCTAAAATTCATTTAGCGTAGTAGTTAAACTTCCTGCTGTTTTCACGTTGAACTTATGTGGCGTATTTTTGTTTGTAATTTTCTCATCTATTCGTTAGTGTTACACAAATAATATTCCTTTTGTACAAACGTCTCTCACAATAATTTATTTAACTTTCTCCGACCGAGGACTTGAACTTACACAAATGATATTCCTGTCATTTTGAGGTAAATTAGAAAACGGCGAGATCATGATTTATCCGTTCATCGCGAACGAAAATGCAATGTGTGAATTAGTTGAACTTCTGGGGCATGTTTGTTTGAACTTCACTCTGTTTTTGACGTGCTGTTTTTTGACGTGTTGGTTTTTGCACCACGTGAAATTGTTGAACTTCTCAGGCATGTTTTTTTGAACCTCACTCTGTTTTTGACGTATTGTTTTTTGCACTGCGTGAAGTAGTTGAACTTCTGGGGCATGTCTATTTGAACTTCACTCTGTTTCACTTTATTGTAATTTTCTTATATGAAATACACACCATGTAGTACTGAACTTCCGGTTGTTATCACTTTAAACTTCTCTATGGTTTGAGAGAATTATTTTAAAACAGAAAAAACAACATGTTTGTTATGTATTTTGGACATCTAAATACGCGGTGAACCTCTCTCACAAGAATTTTTTCAACTTCTCCTCGTTGAGCAATTGAACTCCTAGCAACCATTTTTTTCTTTTATGAGTTGTTTTTAAAAGTGCAAAAAATGGCATTGTGTTTTTTATTTTTTGAACAGGTAAATCCTATGTTTTAATAAACTCTAAACTTTTGTGTTATTTCAATTTGAACTTCACCTTTTTATATTTTTGAGTAAAGAATTGTATTGGATTTTTCTATGGAAAAATTTGAACATGGAAATACAAGGTGAACCTCTCTCACAAGAATTTTTGAACTTCTCCGGACAGAGCACTTGAACTTCTTTCAACAAACTTGAACTTCTCGTTGTTTCACTATGAACATATGAAGCATTTTTTTTATACATCGAATTACACGCAATTGGAGGTCGGTCGTCCTGCAATATAAATTCCAAACCGTGCACGGAGATGCACGTGAACTTCTTGCAATAAATCTGAGTTTTTTTTATATACTTCGAACTTCTGTGTTATTTCAATTTCAACTTCTTAGTCACATTCTTAGAAAGGAAATATGTTTTTAAATAAGCATCAAACATTTTTTTGTAAATTGCACTTCACCGTTTTATTTTTCTTATAGACGGTAATAATTTGAGTTTCTCATATACATCGAACTACACCTCTATTTTAATTTGAACTCCGTCATTTTTATTCTTTACTAACAAGGACAATCTGAGTTTCTTTATAAATATCGAACTTCTCTATTTTGTAATTTGGACTTCTTGGTTTATTTCTTTTACCATCAAAATATCCTAGTTTTGTCATAATTATTGGACCCCCTTCACATTTTTTTAAATTTTGATTTATTTGTTAAAACTTAGACACAAACGGGAGAGGGAATTATGTGTGGATAAATTGGGTAGCAATTTCCAACTTCCCCTCCTCGAGCACTTGAACTTCTAGCAAGAAATGTTTTTCATTTTTACGAGTTGGTTTTAAAAATGCCAAAATGGCATTGGTTTTGTTTTTTGTTTTTCGAACATGTAAATCTTAGGTTTTAATAAACTCCAAGCTTCCATGTTATTTTAATTTGAACCTCACGTTGGTTTTATTTTCTATTAGTGGTTAGAATCCAAGTTTTTAATAAACATTGAACCGCTCCATTACTTTAATTTGAACTTCTAGGTTTCTTTTAGAAATGGGATATCCATTTTCTATTTTTTTGTTATTTTAATTTGAGCTTCCGTTGTGGAAACTTGTTGAACATGAGAAACTTTTTGAACTTTCTCGGTCTGTGCACTTGAACTTCTAACAACAAAATTTTTGGACTTCGCATTTTTACTCCTATTTTCTCATACGAAACAAACACCATTCAATACGTGAACTTCCGTCTGTTGTCAATTTGAATTTCTCTCTAATTCACTTTAGTAATGAAAAAAAATCTGTACAAACATCTGGGTGTATCTTTTTTTGCTTTTTATATTATTCTTGAACCGTGGGGTTTATTGAATTTGAAGTTCTAGAGTTAATATTTTTATGGATGACCCTTTGATAACAATTCTTTTAAAAACTATATTTTTATTGGATTTGAACCTCAGTCAACTTTTTCTATAAATGATAGGGAATTAGGGAAAATCTATTTTCTATATACTTTTTCAAATTCTTGGTTTTTTGACCTATTTGTGAAAACGAGAAAGTTATGTTTTTGTTGTAAACATGGAACCTGTTTTTTTATTTAAACATCTTCGCCTTTTTGAACTACTTTGTTTCCTAAATCTAAACTTCTTAGAAAAGCCCCCTTTTTTAAGAAACAACTAAAGTTACTAACAAATTAAGAATTTTCTACTTTCTAAGAACTTAATATGTTGTATCTTTTGTGAATTATTTTATTTCTTGTATGACACTTTTTATGCATTTTTTTTGTTTTCAGTGAGATGGCCTAGGCAGCTATTTCTTTGGATGAAATTCTTCTGTATGTTATACCTCCAGACTTAGAATTTTCTGAAATGTGAACTTCACATGCTTTTGAAAAACAAAAAAGTACACATGAGAATAGACACACGATGTACAAGACGAATTCGTAGTACACACAATACTATGCGCTAGTACACGCATGCACATTACGCTGGTGGAGGCACTTGGACGTAGTGCGATGGAGTTGTGGGTGCGAGTCGTGTCACGTCGGCGTTAAGAGGTTCATTAATTTTTATACATGAACTTCTATACTATTTTCTTCACAAATTCTACTACTTGTGTTCTGAACTGTCAAAATACATACATGGTAGTAATATATGAACTTTTGGGGCAATAATAAATGACTTCTACAATACATTTTTTTGTCTTTCTACTAGCGGTGCATCAGTGAATAATGGAAATTACAATGTGTCCCGAGGTCCCAAAATATAGGATACAAAATACTGAGAGCAAGTGAATTGCTCGATATAAGAGGAAGGGCTCCCTTTAGATTCTGTGAGCAAAGGATCCACTGCCACTTAGACAGGCCGACACATTTTTTGTTGTCTGATAGAAGTTAAGTTTGTATTGCATGCTAATATTTAGTAGATGGATCTCTAAACTTTCTATCTCTATTTTTACTGAATTTCAGTCGCATTAGTAGTAGTATGGCAGCAGCAGCTCACCCTGTTTTAGCCATAGACCTCGTGCGTCGTCAGAAGATGAGGCGAGGCATGAGGGCGGGTAGGATCCTCACGAACCAGTGTACAGCAGCGCAGCAAGCCCACACGGTGGTGGATGAAAGCCGCAGGTCAGGGAGGCCATTGCTCTGTGATGCGGTGGCTAGCATCCCCGCGGGCGGAGGAGTAAGCTCTCGGCCTACCACTTTTTCACAGCTCGAACTTCAACATATTAGTGTTCATGCGTCCACCACCTCCTCCCACATCCTGTAAGCTAGTTTCAAGGAAGCGGAGGGTGCAGGTGTCAGGTGGTATCTCTGTGGCACACAACAACGATGAGATGCACGCAGCGGTGCGCGACAGTTGGGCCACAACTCACATCGGACAGCAGGGGGCGGCGCTTGGGGACGAGTTGCCAGATTCCGATGTCCCTCGGTCTACTCAGGTAAAGCGGCGAGATCTCGGCGTCCGGCGTCCCTCGGTCTACTCAGGTAAAGCGGCGAGATCTCGGCGGCCGGTGCCGCGTGGGAACGAACCAAGGGGATCCTAGGTGTCGTCCACGGTAGGTAGGGTGGGATGGACGTGGAGATGTCCGTGGTGGCCGGGAAGAAGCTGGGCCGGGGTTGGGGATGAGGCACAGGGATCTCCGGCTGGAGGAGTTGGAGGTGGCAGAAGAAGTCGGACCGGAGTTGGGGGAGGAGGGCCACCGGGGGGATCCGGGGAGAGGTCACGGTGGCGGGAGGATTCGGGTAGTGGGCGCGGCAGCGGGGGTGTCCGGGGAGGCATGTCGCGGCGGTTGCGGGACAGAGTGCGGCAGATGCGCGGAGCGGGGAGGTTCGGGAGGACCTCGTCGCACCTATATAGGGCGCCTCGTGATCCAAATAATTATTCTAATCCTGCAATTAGAATAGTGCTACTCTCTATATATATTATAAGTAATCATTGGCATATCACTTAGTTACCAGTAAACAATATCCGAATTAATCATCTGTATTGTTTTCCCGACAAATATGGCTCCTACGGTTATTTCACAGAAATACCGGCATAACCTGCCAGGGGCTCAGTGTGAAAACAATTGAGTTGCCAGTAAAAGTCTGAACAACTCTATAGCATACTTCGGCGTCGCAAGTTTGGCCTTATATGCATCACCTCTGAATCATTGTCTTGGGTCAATAGTTGGGTTGCCCGGCTCCTGTGCTTGCTACCCTATGTTCCATTCTATCGGCTAGGTTAGTAAAGGGAGAACTACTGTGATTGTGCCCTGGTCTAAACAGGACGAGCACTTCAGTAGAGAAAGCCGAAAACTGACTGTCATGATGCGGCGTGAGCTGGTCAACCACTTGACGACTTATTGAAATCTTTAGCGATTCTCCGTGTCACACGAGGGATCTTTTTCAGATCAAATATGTAAGGCACCATACGCCACATACATACCAGGGGCTATGTCGTAGACCCACCATAAAACTCCTATGGCTAAGTGAAAGTGTTAACGCCTTATAGTACGATTGCCTGGTTCGCCGCATTATCACCTCCTTTATGGACCAAGATGTTGGATAAAGAGTGATTAAACGCTTTTCCGAACACCCCCGTACTTCCTACGAGGGGGCTGAAGCCGACGACTAGAAAACTTTCAGATTATATCAAAACAGCCGCACGGGAGGAATTCAGGCTTTCAAGCAAAACATAAATAGATTAACTATAAAATTGTCTTTTACAATTTTCATACACCTCACTCGAACATTATGTCTTTTGAGCACTGATCCTCTATAAAGCGGGCGGCCCCTAGGATGTCATCAAAATAATGCTCCGGTTCCGGACGGTCCTTGCCTTTGGGTGGACCCTTCATCGCAACATCAATGGCCTTCATCTTCCCCCAGAACGTCTTGACTCGGGCAAAAGCCATCTGTGCACCCTCAATGCACGTGGACCGCTTCACAGCGTCGATACGCGGCACGTGGGCCGCTTCACAGCGTCAACAAGCCTTTGCACCAAACCGAAATAGCTATTCGGAACAGGCTCGATTGGCCACAACCGGATTACGACATCCTTCATGGCAGCACCGGATATCCTATGAACTTCGGCCCATTGGGACATCTATTCATTGAGCAACAGAGGGCGCTTTGATGTGCCAAACTGCGACCAAAAAAGATTCTCCGTTGCATATCCGTCTCGCGCTTGGTAATACTGCGCCACATCGGCAGAACTCTTCGGCAAGTCCAAGAACTCATCCGGAGAACTCCATACCTGGTTAAGCTGGGCATAGTTCGGGTCACCGAACTTAGTTTGCAGCAGAAAGGGATTTCCAGCCGCAATCTCCCTCGCCTGTCGAACCTCCTCATGGGCTGCTCTGCATTCCGAAGCAGAAAGGGCTTTCCAGCCGTTATGGCTTTACTCTCCTTCTCCAAAAATTCGTAGCGGCCGGTAGCATTCTCCAGTTCAAGCGTCATCGTGGATATCTTCTCCTCATCTTGGCGCCGTGCAGCTTGTTTGGCTTTTAATTTAGCTGATGCCTTTTTGGCAGCAGCATTGCTATGCGGGGCCTGCTCCTTGGCCCGGGCCAGCTCCGCTCAAAGAACTTCAACGGCGGCAGCACCATATGCAGCCAAATCTCAGCATCATGTTTATACCACAAAAATGTATGAGGATTACCCCGACTACATACCTTGTGACTCGTCCAGATGCATATTGATTAAAGCAAGATCATCCCCTGCCACATCAAGCTTCCGCTACAAATTGGCAATCTCCATAGTCCGGGAAGTGGCCAAGGGGGATGCAGCCTGTGTTCAAAGTTCATCAGGTTAGTCCTCAAACAATACTTTTCGATCCTCCGTTTGCTTCCCAGTGGAAGCCAACCCGAGTATCGGGGGCTACAACCTATACACAGGCGCATCTTTGCAAATGAAACATAGCTGAAAACATTATGTCACAAACCTCGAAACCCTTCACTAGGCTCACGAAGGCTTCATTTAATCCGCTCTTCGCGAACGAAATCTTCTCAATCACTATACCCATCAAGGTATGTTGTTCCCCCGAGACAGATGCT
This sequence comes from Triticum monococcum, assembly GCA_034509565.1. Classification (NCBI taxonomy): domain Eukaryota; kingdom Viridiplantae; phylum Streptophyta; class Magnoliopsida; order Poales; family Poaceae; genus Triticum; species Triticum monococcum. The sequence continues at coordinate 347,318,221 of CM067847.1, forward strand.
TTCCGCAACATGTCCCGCGATATATCCGGAGTCTCCGGGTTTCCCGAAGCTGCTCCAGGAGCACAATCATCCTTTGAAGGAATATGTTCACCCATCTCCAGAATCACTGTCGGCTGCGAACCAGTCAGTCCGGGACCTGTGTTATCATCAGCCCCGAAATCTCGGATGGTCGGTGCTCCACCTTCAGGTACCGCCTCTTCTGTCCCTTGCGTAACTTGTTGGTCAAAAGGGACCCTCCGTGATGACACTTTAGAGTCATCCGCCTTGTTGGGTGAGGAGGTTGGAGGAGGCGTCTCGCTCTCCATCATCTCTGGGAAGAGACTCCCCGAAGAAGAGGATCGCCCAGAAAAACTCTGTGCCGACCTGTAAAAATGCATGAATGCGTTACGTATATCTTCGGTAACAGCAACGGAGCAGGACGCTATCAAAGTACTCGGGATTCTCTTATGGTTTGGCTGAGGGCTTGTCCCCTTGTTGGAGCTGTTTAACGGCATCACTTTCCAAACCAAGGGCACTCGACGGTGGCATCTTGCCCTTCTTGGAAGACCGCCCCTCCCAATCTTCAGAGGTGACCCTTTTTCTCCTGCTTGGAGAAGGGATACTGGGTCCTTTTTCGCCTGCTTCTTCGGGTGAGGAAAGGTCGATTTCTCCAGACTTAGTGCCCGACTTGCCTCCGGAACCAAGGTCATCTTGGGCCTTCTCGCCCTCCCCTGACGGTGCCTGGTATGGCGCTGAGGCCAACATCCTTGTTAACATAGGAGTAGTTGAGTCTTTGGGAAGGGGAGCCGGACACCTAATCAGTTCCACCTTCTTTATCCAGCCCTGAAAAAGGATGATACTGTTGGTACCTTGCCACTGGGTATCTGGCTACAAGGTATTTTGTAAACGGGTACTTACCGGGGTATCCGGATGGTTACAGTCTAGGCCGACATCTTCGGTGGTATCCAGCCATTGCCTTCGTTTCCCAAAGAATAATCTCCACATTCCCTCGTGTGTAGTGTCGAAGAAGTGCTGAAGAGTTCGCGACCCCTCTGGATTGAACTCCCATAGGTGGAGAGGGCGTCGCTGGCACGGCAGGGTCCGATGAACTAGCATTACTTGAACGACGTTGGCTATGTCGATGTCCCTCTCAATGAGGCTTCGGATGCGACTCTGCAGAGTTCGCACATCATTCGTTGATCCCCAATCTAGCCCCTTGTTAATCCACGATGCAAGATGAGTGGGGGGCTGGATCAAAACGCGGGCGCAGTTGCCCACTTGGAGCTGCGGGGCTCGGTAATATAGAATCACCCCTGATGCCACAGATCGGAAGATTTAGCAAAGGATCCTTTCAGCCAAACAGCGCTAGCAAGCTTGCTCACTACAGCGCCGCCGCACTCGACCTGCTCCCCCTCTACCACTTGCGGCTTCACATCGAAGGTCTTGAGCCACAAGCCGAAGTGCGGAGTAGTTCAGAGGAAGGCTTCGCACGTGACGATAAACGCCGAGATAAGAAGAATAAAGTCCGGGGCCAGATCGTGAAAATCTAGCCGGTAATAGAACATGAGCCCTCGGACGAAGGGGTTAAGTGCAAACCCTAACCCTCGGAGGAAGTGGGACACGAACATAACCCTCTCGCCAGATCTAGGGGTGGGAATAACCTGCCCCTCGGCAGGAATCCGGTGATGGATTTCTACGGTCAGGTACCTCGCCGCCTGAAGCTTTGCGATATCTTCCTCGGTGACAGAAGAAGCTACCCACCGGCCTTGATGACTGCATCCGGACATGATTGGGGTTTATGGCGACTTAAACCCGGGTGTTGGAACTCGGGGTTGCAGGGGTCGAGGAAGAGGCAAGCGTGGAAGAAAAAGACGGGTCTATACCCCTATATAAAGGTCGCAGATATCAAACGACTCCCCTTGGGCCTCAAAAACTTGCTTGTTTCCAAGGAGTTGTACCCAAGCGACGGTTGGGTTACCCACGTCCGGGTTGACAGGAATCCCTTAAAAAGGGAGGCACGATCTCCGCTTGGATAAGACGCGCCAATAAAGCCACGTCTTGGGATGTGGGGCGACGAGCCGGCTAAAACGGTTCGCAAGTAGTGGCCAGGCAGGCATGGTGCCATATCACCAGAAAGTGGTCGATGGGTTGAACTCGTAAAATATTATGTCCTCTGCGGTTATGTATACCAGACCGGATACAATCATCATTTGAAGATCAACTGGGAGTTCGAAAAGGGGAACCCGCCTTGCAATGCCGAAGACAATCTACGCGCCAGACTCCTCGTCATTGAAGCGAGGTTTAGGGGCTACTGAGGGAGTCCTGGACTAAGGGGTCCTCGGGCGTCTAGATTGTTATCCATGGGCCGGACTGATGGGCTATGAAGACATGAAGGCCGAAGACTGTACCCGTGTCCGGATTGGACTCTACTTGGCATGGGAGGCAAGCTTGGCGACCGACCATGAAGATTCCTTCTTATGTAACCGATTCTATGTAACCCTAGATTCCCCCCCCCCCTCGGTGTCTATATAACCCGGAGAGGCTAGGCTTCTAGGGTTTAGCCATTACGATCTCGTGGTAGACCAACTCTTGTAACACTCATATTCATCAAGATCAATCAAACATGACGTAGGGTATTACCTCCATAGGGAGGGCCCGAACCTGGGTAAACATCGTGTCCCCCATCTCCTGTTACCATCGATCCTAGACGCACAGTTCGGGACCCCCTACACGAGATCTGCCAGTTTTGACACCGACATTGGTGCTTTCATTGAGAGTTCCACTATGCCGTCGACGAAAGGTTCGATGGCCCCTTCAATAGTCTGTAATGACACTGTCCAAGGAGAAACCTTCCTCCCTGGGCATATTTTCGTGTTCGGCGGCTTTGTACTGTGGGCCAACTCGCTTGGCCATCTGGAGCAGATCGATAGCTACGCCCCTGGCTACCAGGTCAGATTTGGAAGCTTGAACTACGTCGCAGATATCCATGGAGACTTGATCTTCAGTGGATTTGAGACCGCAGCGATCGCTCCCCCTCGCCCCGATGAACATGACTTAAATTTGTCATCGGACCAGATTCAGGAGATGGCTCCTGTTGTTGTAATGGCCTTAGAACCAGAGCAGATCGTGCCATTCGAGGCCATGGAGTCCGCGGCGCTAGAGACGCACGCAGACTCGACACCCTGCAATATTTGCGCCAACGGAACTCCGGACTCGTCTCCGGACCATGTACGCTTGCGGACACCGAGCTAGATCGGTTATCAATCTTCGAATTCAGCACCGTAGACACTTTCAGCACTCACCTTTGGGCTATGTGCTAAACTCTTTAAAGAACCCGTCATTCACGGGAGACTTGTAGCCGAACTATGTCCGGCTCGAACTAGGGGCTGACGACGGAGAATTTTGCTTCCCACCTGCCACCAACTTCATAGCCACTGTCAAGGACTTAACCGACATGCCCGCTCCTGGCTCCGCAGACATTGACGGTATAGACGACGTTGCCGATAAGGAGCAAGGCCAACACCCGCCAGTCATCAGCCGCGAGACGGCCACCCCTTCACATGACGTCTACATGACCGATACACTTAAAAAGCCTCGCGGCAAAGACAAGGGAGATCTAGTTAAAACTCCTGAGTCACAGTCTAAGTTTTGGCACCCCAAACGCCGCCCCAAGTCATGCCGCAGCAACAATGGCACGGGAGAAAATAGTACTCCAGACGGCGTCGAAAGCAATGAAGACCCTATGGGAACAACATCCGAGCAGGAGGAACAGGAAAACGGGCAAGCCAGCCCCGATGAACAGGCCCTACCCAGCGACGTTTTGGAGGAAGACAACTACCTTATGCTCTCCGAAGATGAGGTAAGCCTCGGCGATGATGACTTCATCGTACCCGAAGAGCCCCTCGAAGTGGAGCGCTTCAAGCGCAGGCTGATAGCTACGGCAAGGAGCCTGAAAAAGATGCAGGAGCAGCTTCAAGCTGACCAAGACATACTCAACGATAGATGGACCGAAGTCCTGGTCGCCGAAGAATACGGCCTTAGTAGCCTAGCCAAAGGCTACCCAAAGCACAAATTGCTATACCAGTCCGATGAAGGGGCGTTGGAGCCCATACCATCGTCACACAATGCGGCAGGTCGCCAGCAACTCTATCCATATAAAGAGGCAACTCAAGCCGAACACCAGACTGCCCCACCTCACCGTAAAGGCAGGAACAACGCAGGTCACGATTACCCAGACGACCAGCAGAGAGACTTGGACAATAGAGCAGGACACGCAAAACCGATCTACGGATCGCGAAAGCATGCTTCGAAACGCGACGACGGCTACCTATTCGGACGTGTCAAACCTCACCATGCCCGAGCCAAAAACCGCAAGGGGACTCCTTCAGAGTTACGTCGCAATGTGGCCCAGCATAGAGGCGCCGCACACCCGCTTTGCTTCACTGATGAAGTAATGGATCATGAATTCCTCGAAGGATTCAAACCCGTCAATATTGAATCATACAACGGGGCAACCGATCCCACGGTGTGGATAGAATATTTCATCCTCCACATCCATATGGCCCGTGGGGACGACCTCCATGCCATTAAATACCTCCCACTAAAACTAAAAGGGCCAGCTCGGTACTGGTTAAACGGCCTGCCTGAAAATTCCATAGGCAGCTGGGAGGACTTGGAAGAGGCCTTTCTCAATAACTTCCAAGGAACATATGTCCGGCCACCGGATGCCGATGACCTAAGTCAAATTGTCCAACAACCCAGAGAATCAGCCAGGGAGCTCTGGACTCAGTTTTTAGTCAAAAAGAACCAAATCGTCGATAGTCCGGACGTGGAAGCCCTTGTGGCTTTCAGACACGGCGTCCGGGACTAATGGCTTGCACGCCACCTCGGCCAAGAAGGACATAAAACCATGACAGCCCTCACTGCTCTAATGACCCGCTTTTGCGCGGGAGAAGACAGCTGGCTTGCTCATAGAAGAAATAGTGCCAGCAACCAGGGCACCTCCGAAATCCGAGACGGCAACGAAAAGCCACGAGGAAGCAAAAAACAACAGTCGCAAGGATAATGAAAGATCAAGTGACACGATGGCCAACGCCGGATTCAGCAACCCCAAGCCCGGTCAGCAGAAGAAGCCATTCAAGGTGAATCGAGAAGAACCATCCAACCTGGACAGGATATTGGGCCGACCATGCCAGATTCATGGCCACCCTGATAAACCAGCTAATCAAACCAACACAAATTGCTAGGTCTTTAAATAGGCCGGCAAGCTCAATGCCGAGCATAGGGGGAGGAGGCCGCCAAGCGACAGGGATGACGGAAAGGTTCACCAACGAAACACCTGGGGTCAGAAGCAATCTCCACCCGAGGATCATCTACTCCTAGAACGGAAATAGCAACCCGGCTTCCGCCGCCCACTCCACACACCTACAAAATTTGTACCGCGCATACATCATTACGCACTCGAGATACCATGGGCATTGGCGGAAGCACAATACGGACAAGCCTGCAAGCACTCTAGTAACTTTCTTTTATTACTTATTATTTTCTTCCTTTGCTATACTTTAAAAATAGGTGACGAACAGGATAAACATCTGAAACTGGCTCTGTCGGAGTCTGGATCCATACACCCACCCAAGGGGCTACTTCCATCAAGGATTCCCCCCACCGAGGATTGGCGGCCCAGACGTGCGACAGGAGGTCCAAAATAACTTTTTATAGACTGCAGTCCCTATTTCTTGAGCATGTACTATGCATGTTCCTCCGCCTCCAACCCCGAGCATGTCAAATAGTCGGGCGGATGGCTTATATATATATATATATATATATATCATAAGTAATCATTGGCATATAGCTCAGTTACCAGTAAACAATATCCGACCTAATCATCCGTATTGTTTTCCCGACAAATATGGCCTTTATATTATCTGTTTTGGTTGTTTATGGGCTTTATTATGCACTTTTATATTATTTTTGGGACTAACCTATTAACCTAGAGCCCAGTGCCAGTTTCTGTTTTTTCCTTGTTTTAGAGTATCACAGAAAAGGAAAATGAAACGGAGTCCAATTGACCTGAAACTTCACGGAACTTTTTTTGTACCAGAAGAAGCCCACAGAGTATCGGAGATGGACCAGGAGAGTCCTGGGCTGCCCACGAGGGTGGGAGGTGAGCCCACCCCCGCTGGGCGTGCCCCCCTGCCTCGTGGACAGCCCGGAGATCCACCGATGTACTTCTTCCTCCTATATATACTCATATACCCTAAAAACTTCGAGGAGCACAATAGATCGAGAGTTCTGCCGGTAGAAGCCTCCGTAGCCACCAAAAGCCAATCTAGACCCGTTCCGGCACCCTGCCGGAGGGGGAATCCCTCTCTAGTGGACATCTTCATCATCCCGGCGCTCTCCATGACGAGGAGGGAGTAGTTCTCCCTCGGGGCTGAGGGTATGTACCAGTAGCTATGTGTTTGATTTCTCTCTCTCTCTCTCTCTTGTGTTCTTGAGGTGATACGATCTTGATGTATCGCGAGCTTTGTTGTTATATTTGGATCCTATGATGTTTGTCCCCCTCCACTCTCTTGTGATGAATTGAGTTTTCCCTTTGAAGTTATCTTATCGGATTGAGTCTTTAAGGATTTGAGAACACTTGATGTATGTCTTGCGTGGGATACCCGTGGTGACAATGGGGTATTCTATTGATCCACTTGATGTATGTTTTGGTGATCAACTTGCGGGTTCCGCCCATGAACTTATGCATAGGGGTTGGCACACATTTTCGTCTTGACTATCCGGTAGAAACTTTGGGGCACTCTTTAAAGTTCTTTGTGTTGGTTGAATAGATGAATCTAAGATTGTGTGATCCATATCATATAATCATACCCACGGATACTTGAGGTGACATTGGAGTATCTAGGTGACATTAGGGTTTTGGTTGATTTGTGTCTTAAGGTGTTATTCTAGTATGAACTCTATGATAGATCGATCAGAAAGGATAACTTTGAGGTGGTTTCGTACCCTACCATAATCTCTTCGTTTGTTCTCCGCTATTAGTGACTTTGTAATGACTCTTTGTTGCATGTTGAGGGATAGTTATGTGATCCAATTATGTTATTATTGTTGAGAGAACTTGCACTAGTGAAAGTATGAACCCTAGGCCTTGTTTCCTAGCATTGCAATACCATTTGTGCTCACTTTTATCATTACTTGCCTTGCTGTTTTTATATTTTCAGATTACAAATACCTTTATCTACCATCCATATACCACTTGTATCACCATCTCTTCGCCGAACTAGTGCACCTATACAATTTACCATTGTATTGGGTGTGTTGGGGACACAAGAGACTCTTTGTTATTTGGTTGCAGGGTTGCTTGAGAGAGACCATCTTCATCCTACGCCTCCTACGGATTGATAAACCTTAGGTCATCCACTTGAGGGAAATTTGCTACTGTCCTACAAACCTCTGCACTTGGAGGCCCAACAATGTCTACAAGAAGAAGGTTGTGTAGTAGACATCAAGCTCTTTTCTGGCGCCGTTGCCGGGGAGGTTAGCGCTTGAAGGTATATCTTCAGATCTTGCAATTGAATCTTTTTGTTTCTTGTTTAACACTAGTTTAGTTTAAAAAAGAAAACTACAAAAAAATATGGAATTGAGTTTGCCTCAAATGCTTCATCTTTTTAATATCTATCATGAAAATAAGATTCCAATAATTGTGCTCAAGTGCTAGAAGAAGAATGCATTAGAATGTTTGGCAGTAAATATTTGAATGATGAGAATGATTGCAATGTTGTTAGTATGAATTCCTTGAATATCCATGATGCTAATGATATGCACAGCCACAAGCTTGGGGAAGCTATGTTTGATGAAGATGGTAATTTTTGCCCCCCAAGTTTTGATGAGCAAATTTATTATGATGAAAGCATGTCTCCTATTTATGATGATTATATTGATGAAAGTGGATTTGCTGAGGTCATGACTTTATTTAGTAATGAATCCACTATTTCGGAAGAGGTTCCAATTGATTATGAGAACAAAGTTGGTACCTATGATGATTATTGTGATGACATGTATGCTATAAAGATTAATGATAACTGAGGGAGTCCTGGATAAGGGGCTGTTCGGATAGCCAGACTATACCTTCAGCCAGACTCCTGGGCTATGAAGATACAAGATTGAAGACTTCGTCCCGTGTCCGGAAGGGACTTTCCTTGGCGTGGAAGGCAAGCTTGGCGATACAGATATGTAGATCTCCTACCATTGTAACCGACTTTGTGTAACCCTAACCCTCTCCAGTGTCTATATGAACCAGAGGGTTTTTAGTCCGTAGGACAACATACACAACAACAATCATACCATAGGCTAGCTTCTAGGGTTTAGCCTCTCCGATCTCGTGGTAGATCTACTCTTGTACTACCCATATCATCAATATTAATCAAGCAGGACGTAGGGTTTTACCTCCATCGAGAGGGCCCGAACCTGGGTAAAACTTCATGTCCCTTGCCACCTGTTACCATCCGGCCTAGACGCACAGTTCGGGACCCCCTACCTGAGATCCGCCAGTTTTGACACTGACATTGGTGCTTTCATTGAGAGTTCCTCTGTGTCGTCGCCATCAGGAAGGATGCCTCGCCCCGTCTTTAAAGACGGCACCGTTGCTAAGGGAGCTTTGGCTGTCGGCCAAACCCTCCGGCTAGGTGATTTTCTTATGACCGCCTGTTCGGCTTCTGCGCCGACGATGACCTCTCGAGCCATCGAAAACAATCTGCATGTCAGCTCGGAACTCGCCGTGGAGTTAGATCCAATGGAGCTCTCCTCCATAAACGAGCTCTTGGATCGCTTTGCCGCCCTGGGAGTCGCTACGGGTTACGACCATATGGGGCCTAAACCCGATCTGAGAGAGATTAACTCTCCCCACGTCACCCATCATGTTGCCGTGGTAGAGGGACAGTGCGGCGACCCTTCATCTATCTTAAGGACTCGCTACGTCGGGATTCCCGATCCCTCCAAACCAGATACCCGCGGAGGGGAGGATATCACTCAAGACCTGAACTTAGAGTCAGGCAACGGGCTGGATTCATTGGACAACATCCAGGAATCCAAATTTTCGAGTTCGGAAATTCCTTGGCCTCTGAGCCTCAGATGGGGTGAGGCTTCGGATTTAATTCCACCCACCCACCCCAACATAAGCGATTTTCCAAAATCAGGCAAGAACCCGATGAAATAGTACATCATTACTAGGCCAGATTCCTCCTGGTTAAGAACAGGCTAAGGGACTGTTGCGAGGAAGACGCAATCTCAATCTTCTGCAATAATTGCACGGACAAGGGAATCCTCAACGCCATAAGTCGCCATGATATTACACGCTTCGCTTACTTGGCGTCCATTGTACGAAAGTACTGTGCGATGGAAAGCGCCTAGAAAACCGAAATAAAATTTTGGGACAATCCGGCCCTGAATACAAACCCAGTCCGAAATAAAAGGGTGCATCATCACCAGACACCCGGGTCAAGCACTAAAAAGCAAAAACTCTCTACAGGGCATGGAACCGTACTGGAAGGATGGCTTAATGGACCCTGTAAAATTCACAGTACAGAGGACGCCACACCAACTCACAGCCTTAGAGCATGTTGGATACTCCGGCAGGTGGCCAAAATTGGTGAAAATCTCCTAATTCCGGAGGCCACAGAAAGCCACCCCAGAGACACCAATACGGTATTAACAGTCTTCGAGACTTTCGCATCAAATAATATGCGAAAAAGGACACTCCACAGCCTTGCCGAAGTCTACCAAGTAGCAACAATAAACCCATGGAGTGACACGGCTATTACCTTTAACGCCAGTGATGAACCTAAATTCCGAACAGCCCGAGCACCAGCCGCATTGGTCCTCAGTCCAATAGTGGACGGCTTTCGTCTTACCAAGGTACTCATGGACGGCGGCAGCGGATTGAACCTCATTTATGAGGAAACCCTTCAAAAAATGGAAATAGACTGGAACCGCATTGAGCGAAGCAGCACAACCTTTAGAGGAATAATCCCCAGTCGGGAAGCGCGCTGTACAGGAAAAATCACACTAGATGTGGTGTTCGGCACGCCGGATAATTACAGGTCTGAAGAGATCACGTTCCATGTGGCTCCGTTCAGCAGCGGTTATCACGCTCTGCTAGGGTAGGAAGCGTTTACAATCTTCCAAGCAATACCCCATTACGGGTACATGAAGCTCAAGATGCCCGGGCCTAACGGGATCATCACTCTCGCTAGTGATCCAAACATAGCACTCCGCGCCGAAAACAAGACAGCCGCACTGGCCCTCGAGGCACTATCCGAAGCCCTAGCAGCTGAGGAACTGACTGTGCTGCGCTCTACGGTGAATAGGGATGATGTGGTACTCGACAAAAGATCCAAGTCCACCTCCTTTAAACTGGCGGACGAAATAGTTAAATTCCAAGTCCATCCAACGGACCCCAATAAAACAGCTTCCATCGGGGCACAGTTAAACCCTGATGTAGACACCGCACTGCGAGAGTTCCTATGAGAGAACTGGGACATTTTCGCCTGGCACCCTTCAGACATGCCAGGAATCCCACGCAGGCTGGCCGAGCACAGCTTAAAATCCAAACAGGATTCAAACCTATCAAACAGGCTCTTCGGCGTTTTTCCGAACCTAAGAGACAGGCCATGGGAGAGGAGCTAGCAAAGCTATTGGAGGCCGGATTCATCAGAGATATAAAACATCTGGACTGGCTAGCAAACTTGGTGATGGTACCAAAGAAGGACAAATCCTGGCGCCTGTGTGTTGATTTTAAAGACGTTAACAAGGCTTGCCCAAAGGATCCCTTCCCCCTCCCCCTTATCGATCAAATTATCGACGCTACCGCAGGACACGATTCGTTGTGTTTCCTCGACGCATATTCCGGCTACCATCAAATCAAGATGGCAGAACCAGACCAAGCCACAACGGCATTTATCACACCATACGGCTCATTCTGCTTCAACACGATGCCCTTCGGGCTAAAAAATGCCGGCGCAACATATTAGCGCATGATTCAGACATGTCTGGCAAACCAGATCGGCAAAACAGTGGAGGCATATGTAGATGATGTGGTCGTCAAAACAAGACATGTTGAATCTCTAGTAGACGACTTGAGGCTCACATTTGATAACCTCCGAACATACGACATCAAGCTCAACCCGGAAAAATGCGTTTTCGGCATTCCAGCCGGAAAGCTCTTGGGCTTCATTGTATCCGGTAGAGGAATTGAAGCAAATCCAGCCAAGATCCGAGCTCTGTCGCAACTGGATATCCCAAAGGACCTCAAACAAATACAAAAGTTAACCGAATGCGTGGCGGCTCTAAGCCGCTTTTATCTCCCGCTTGGGAGAAAAGGCCCTACCCCTTTACCGCCTCCTTCGGCGCACCGAACACTTCGAATGGACGGATGCAGCCACGGCCGGACTCGACGAAATAAAAGCCATACTGGCAACAAACCCAGTCCTGGCCGCACCAAACATTGGTGAACCAATGCTATTATACATTGCAGCAACACATCAGGTTGTAAGCGCAGTGCTCGTCATCGAACGAGAAGCGGACGAACACAAATTCCCCCTTCAAAAGCCAGTCTATTATGTGTCCACTGTCCTCACTCCCTGCAAATCACGGTACCCGCATTATCAAAAGATTGCGTACGTGGTATTCATGGCATCCCGGAAGCTACAACACTACTTTCAAGAGTGTTCAATAACAGTAGCTTCGGAAGTACCACTTAACGATATTATAAACAACCGTGACGCAATGGGCCGGATTGCAAAATGGGCCATTGAGCTCCTCCCATTCGACATAACTTATAAGCCACGGTGAGCCATCAAGTCGCAAGTCTTGGCCGACTTCGTCGCAGAATGGACGGAGGCCGAACTCCCTAAAGAGTACGACACATATTCAAATTGGATCATGCATTTCGACGGCTCCAAGATGTTGGCCGGACTGGGCGCTGGCGTCGTTTTGACGTCCCCCATAGGAGACACAGTTCAATACGTACTCCAGATTATGTACACGGACTCCAACAATGCAGCCGAATATGAGGCCCTTTTACATGGTCTCCAGATGGCAGTATCCATGGGCATTCAACGCCTAGAGGTGCGCAGGGACTCGAACCTCGCAATATCCCAAATAAATGGAGACTTTGATGCCAAGGATCCAAAAATGGCAGCTTACCACAATGCCGTCCTAAAAATGTCAGCTCGGTTCGAAGGGCTTGAATTCCACCATGTAGCCCGGCAAAATAATCAGGCGGCAGATGTCCTAGCACGCATCGGCGCAAAACACGATGTAGTCCCCCCAACATCTTCTTGGAAAGGCTGTTCAAGCCATCCGTAGTATGGGAAGGGGAGCCAAACAATAACAGCCCGAACCCAACCGCACTGCCCGACACCGAACATTCCAACACAATCGGAGGCCCTGCCAATGAAATAACACCTTCAGCCCACGTAATAATGGCCGTTATTGCCCCGTGGACGGAACCATTCCTCGCCTACCTTACTAGGAAGGAACTCCCCGAGGACCAAAATGAGGCACGCTGCATAGTGCGGCGATCCAAAGCTTACAAAGTCCACGAGGGAGAGCTTTATAAGAAAAGCACTACGGGAGTCCTTCAAAGGTGCATCTTCGAAGAGGAAGGGCAGAACCTCCTGGCTGAAATTCATGCCGGACTCGGCGGTCATCACGTGGCAGCTCGGTCCCTTGTAAGCAAGGCCTTCCATACAGGCTTTTATTGGCCGACGGCCCAGGCAGACGCCCAGGACTTAGTCCAATGATGCACCGGTTGCCAGATCTTTGCAAACCAAAGCCATATTCCACCCACCGCCCTCCAAACTATCCCCATCACTTGGCCCTTCGCGGTCTGGGGCTTGACATGGTTGGACCCCTTAAAGGTGGAACCCACAAGCAAAAATACTTACTGGTCATGGTGGATAAGTTCACCAAATGGATAGAAGCCAAGCCTGTTAAGACGGCCGAATCCGGACCGGTGATAGAATTTATATCCGGGGTGGTACACCGTTACGGCATCCCCCACAGCATCATCACGGATAACAGCACTGTGACGCCCCGATTTAATCGTACACTAATCATTCACGCAAACGTGTACGATCAAGATCAGGGACTCACGGGAAGATATCACAACACAACTCTACAAATAAAATAAGTCATACAAGCATCATATTACAAGCCAGGGGCCTCGAGGGCTCGAATACAAAAGCTCGATCATAGACGAGTCAGCGGAAGCAACAATATCTGAGTACAGACATAAGTTAAACAAGTCTGCCTTAAGAAGGCTAGCACAAACTGGGATACAGATCGAAAGAGGCGCAGGCCTCCTGCCTGGGATCCTCCTAACTACTCCTGGTCGTCGTCGGCGGGCAGCACGTAGTAGTAGGCACCTCCGGTGTAGGGGTCGTCGTCGACGGTGGCGTCTGGCTCCTGGACTCCAACATCTGGTTGCGACAACCAGAAAGAAAGGAAAGGGGAAAAGGGGGGAGAAAGCAACCGTGAGTACTCATCCAAAGTACTCGCAAGCAAGGAGCTACACTACATATGCATGGGTATCAAATGGAGTAAGGGTATCATATGTGGACTGAACTGCAGAAAGCCAGAATAAGAGGGGGGTAACTAATCCTTTCGAAGACTACGCTTCTGGCAGCCTCCGTCTTGCAACATGTAGAAGAGAGTAGACTGAAGACCTCCAAGTAGCATCGAATAGCATAATCCTAACCGATGACCCTCCCCTCATCGCCCTGTGAGAGAGCGATCACCGATTGTATCTGGCACTTGGAAGGGTGTGTTTTATTAAGTATCCGGTTCTAGTTGTCATAAGGTCAAGGTACAACTCCGGGTCGTCCTTTTACCGAGGGACACGGCTATTCGAATAGATAAACTTCCCTGCAGGGGTGCACCACATACCCCAACACGCTCGATCCCATTTGGCCGGACACACTTTCCTGGGTCATGCCCGGCCTCGGAAGATCAACACGTCGTAGCCCCACCTAGACCAACAGAGAGGTCAGCACGCCGGTCTAAACCTAAGCGCCCAGGGGTCTGGGCCCATCGCCCTTAGCACACCTGCACGTTGCGAGGGCGGCCGGAAGCAGACCTAGCCTAGTGGCGTTCCAGTCCAATCCAGCGCGCGCCGCTCCGTCGCTGACGTCAAGAAGGCTTCGGCTGATACCACGACGCCGGGATACCCATAACTACTCCCACGTAGATGGTTAGTGCGTAAAGACCAAATGGCCAGACTCAGATCAAATACCCAGATCTCGTTAAGCGTGTTAAGTATCCGCGAACGCCGACCAGGGCCAGGCCCACCTCTCTCCTAGGTGGTCGGAACCTGCCCGGTCGCTCCGCCTCAAGTAACAGTCGGGGGCCGTCGGGGACCCAGGCCCACCTCTACCGGGATGGAGCCACCTGCCCCTTCAGCCCCCATCTCCGAACAGTACCACAGGTAATGTATCCGTGTAAAATATATAGTATATGCCCGTGATCACCTCCCGAGTGATCACGGCCCGATAGTATAGTATGGCAGACAGACAAGAATGTAGGGCCACTGATGATAAACTAGCATCCTATACTAAGCATTTAGGATTGCAGGTAAGGTATCAACAGTAGTAGCAAGGACAGGCTATGCATCAGGATAGGGTTAACGGAAAGCAGTAACATGCTACACTACTCTAATGCAAGCAGTATAGAGGAGAGTAGGCGATATCTGGTGATCAAGGGGGGGGGGCTTGCCTGGTTGCTCTGGCAAGAGAGAGGGGTCGTCAACTCCGTAGTCGTACTGGGAAGCAGCGGCGTCGGTCTCGGAGTCTATCGAGAGAAGAAGGGGGAGAAACAATAAATATTTATACAAGCATATGCATAGTGATGCATGACATGACAAGTAACGGCGTTAGAGGTGCCCTAACGCGGTAGTAGGTGATACCGGTGAAGGGGGAAAACATCCGGGAAAGTATCCCCGGCGTTTCGCGTTTTCGGGCAGAGGGGCCGGAGGGGGAAAGTTGCGGGTTCGATAGGTTAGGGGTGTGTGGCGGACGAACGGACTGCGTATCCGGATTCGTCTCGTCGTTCTGAGCAACTTTCATGTTGAAAATATTTTAATCCGAGTTACGGATTAAAAGATATGATTTTCTAAAGATTTTATTAATTTCTGGAATTTAATTAATTATTTAAACCAACATTATCCTGAATAGTAAATGATGACGTCAGCATGACATCAGAGTGATGTCAGCAGTCAACGTTGACCATTGACCTGGTCAACCCGACGTGTGGGTCCAGTGGGACCCACCTGTCATTCTCTGTTTAAGTTAATTACAGATTAGTTAATTTAATTAGTGATTAGGTTAATCTAATCAGGATTAGTTAACTTAATTAATTACTTAATTAATTATTTAATATTTTAATTATTTCAGTTATTATTTATTTATTTATTTAATATTTTTTTTTAATTAAACGTTCTGGGCCATGGGCCCCACATGTCATTTGCCCAGGGGGCATAACGGGCGCTGGGTCACAGCGGGTGACGGGTGCTGGCGGGCGCCGGGTCTCGGGCGTCGCCCGAGCGAGGGGAGGCGAGGCAAGGCCAGTGGCAAACGCCGGCGAGGAGCACGGCGCAGGCGGCGAGGGGAGAGGCCACGACCGCGCGGGCCGATGGCCTCGGCGAGCAGCGACAGGGGACGGCCAAGGCGCGGCCGTGGCGGGGCATGGGCGAGCGCGCGCGTGAGCGGAGCCGTGGGCGCGGCCGCGCGGGGTAGGGTGCGGGCGTGCAAGGACCGCGGCCAGGGGGTGCGCCCCGGCGCGGGCGAGCGGAAGGGGAGGCGCGAGGCTATGCGGGCAGCGGGGCAAGGCGACCGCAGGGCGCAGCATGGCGCGGGCGGCGCGGGCTTGCGCGGCGAGGCAGAGGAACAAGGTCACGGGCGGGTCGAGCGTGCGGGACAGAGAGGAGGGGAGGGGCGAGGCGGAGCTCACATCGATGAGCAGGGAACGGGGCAGTGGGGCGCGAGGTGGGGGACGGGGACGACGAGAGACGGGGAGGCAGGCCGGCGGGGTGGAGGAAGCAGTCCGGCGTGGGGGGCGGCGAGCACGACGTGGACGAGGTGGCGCGGGTCCGACGACGCCGGCGAGGCGACGGTGGACGACGACCCGAGGCAGGGGCGCGGCGTCAAGGCGGCGGGGGCGTCCAGCCAGACGGGGCGACGGGGAGAGCGGCTTCGGGCGATCCGGGGCGCTGGCGTCGCGAGGTGCGGGCGAGTGAGCTCGTCCCCGATCCAGATCGGATCGGGAAGGGGAGGGGAGAGACGTGGGGAAGGAGTGGATCGGCTAGGTTAGGGTTTGACTGGGTGGGTATAGGCCAGGGAGGGGGAGCTGGGCCGGCCTGGGGTTTGGCCCTTTTGGCCTAGTTGGGCCACGGCCCAGGGGGTTGCTGTTTCTCTTTTTTTTTTAGGTGTTGTTTCTGTCTTTATTTATTACTTTTCTTTCTGTTTTTATTTATCTATAAACACTTAGGCATTTTATAAAAATATGTCTGCTGCACTATAATTACCTTTGTAATATTTGGCAACCACCGAACATTTTTGTTTTAATTTTTGAAAACTTTTATTGTTTGCCTATTTTTTTGAATTTGAAATTTGAATCGGTTTTGAACTAACTCGAGATTAGCAACTATAAACGAGGTGACGTGGCATCATTAGCAGAGGTTCACTGTAGCTTAATTACCCGGGCGTCACAAATCTCCCCCACTACAAGAAATCTCGTCCCGAGATTTAGGAGGTAGAAGGAAAGAGTGCGGGGTATTCATCACGCAGACGATCCTCGCGTTCCCAGGTGGCTTCGTCTTCAGAGTGATTCGACCACTGAACTTTGAGGAATTTGATCGCCTTCTGACGTGTGCGGCGTTCAGCTTGGTCAAGAATGCGGACCGGATGCTCTTTATAGGAGAGGTCCTGCTGCAATTCGAGCACTTCATGATCCACTGCTCGGATTGGGTCCTTGAAGCAGCGTCGGAGTTGTGACACGTGGAACACATCGTGAACCTGTGAAAGGTTCGACGGAAGCTCCAGTTGATATGCCACTTTTCCACGCCTTTCCAGAATAGTGAATGGGCCAATATAGCGGGGAGCTAGCTTCCCTTTGATCCCGAAGCGGTGAGCACCCTTCATTGGTGTAACTCGAAGATAAGCCTTTTCGCCAGGTTGATAGACCATGTCTTGGTGATGACGGTCATACAGACTTTTCTGACGTGACTGAGCAGTCTTGAGATTCTCGCGAATAATGCGAACTTGTTCTTCAGCCTGTTGGATAATATCCGGACCAAAGAGTGGACGTTCCCCAGTTTCTGACCAGTTCAGAGGGGTTCGACACTTCCGTCCATAAAGCACTTCAAAGGGGGACATCTTCAGACTAGCTTGATAGCTATTATTATAAGAGAACTCGGCATATGGAAGAGATTCCTCCCATTTCTTGCCGAATGAGATTACACAAGCTCGAAGCATGTCTTCGAGAACTTGGTTGACACGTTCAACCTGTCCTTGCGACTGAGGATGAAACGCAGTACTGAACGACAGATGAGTTCCCATAGCTTCTTGGAAACTCGCCCAAAACCTTGAAGTGAATAAGCTGCCACGGTCTGAACTGATAACCAGTGGGATACCATGGAGTGAAACAATTCTGGCCATGTAGAGAGTAGCAAGCTGACTAGCAGTGATTGTCTCTTTGACCGCCAGAAAATGGGCAACTTTGGAAAGCCGGTCAATGACGACAAGAATAGCATCATTACCTTTCTGAGATTTGGGAAATCCAGTGACGAAGTCCATTTCAACATGGTCCCATTTCCATTCAGGAATAGAGATAGGTTGCAGAGTTCCAGCAGGCCTTTGATGCTCTGCTTTGATTCGGCGACAAACGTCACACTCAGCAACATAACGAGCAATGTCCTGCTTCATATTAGACCACCAGAATCTTTGACGAATATCCTGGTACATCTTTGTACTACCAGGATGGATGGACAGAGGCGTATCATGGGCTTCTTGCATAACCCTTTTAGTCTTATCCAGGTTTTTCTTTGAACATGGTACCACTAAGCGGCCTTTGAAATACAAGGCGCCATCGTCGGCGATCGTGAAGAATGAGGGCTTTCCCCTTTTGAGGTCGCGCTTAATCTTGAGGACTTCATCGTCACACTTCTGTATCCATTTGATGGTGTCCACAAGATCTGGTTTCGCAACCAGGGTATTGAGAGAACCCTTGGAAACAACATGGAGGTTCTGTTTGGGGAAACCTTCGGGAGGAGGAGCGAGTGATCCCGGAGGAACAATATGGAGGTTCAGCCTTCTAAATTCTTCGGTAAGCGAGGGCTGAACTTTATGAACCTGGAGGTGGTTGCAGTAAGACTTGCGGCTCAAGGCATCAGCCATCACATTAGCCTTGCCGGGGGTATATGATATATCCACGTCAAAGTCTGCAACAGTCTCCATCCATCTTTGCTGGCGTAGGTTCAAATCTGGCTGAGTAAACAGATACTTCAGACTTTGATGGTCGGTGAAGATCTCGCAACGATTACCGAGAAGGTAATGTCGCCACTGCTTCAGTGCATGAATGACAGCAGCAAGCTCGAGGTCGTGAACTGGGTAGTTTTCTTCGTGAGGGCGCAATTGACGAGAGGCATAAGCAATCACTCTGCGCTCTTGCATTAGGACACAGCCTAATCCTTGACGGGAAGCGTCGCAGTAAATGACGAAGTCCTTCTTAGTATCAGGTGGTGCAAGCACAGGGGCAGAAGTCAATTTGTCTTTGAGCGCCTGGAAACTTTCCTGACACTTGTCTGTCCAGTAGAACTTGACACCCTTATGCAATAAATTAGTCAGAGGCCTGGCAATCTTGGAGAAGTTCTCGACGAATCGACGGCAATAGCTGGCGAGACCGAGGAAACTTCGGACTTGCTTCACATTCTTCGGGGGAGTCCAATCGAGAATAGCCTGAACTCGTTCAGGGTTGACGGCAATACCATCTTTGGAGATGACATGCCCAAGATAGGTTACTTCGGGAAGCCAGAATTCACACTTGGAATACTTAGCATACAGCTGATGTTCTCGAAGCTTCTCTAGCACAAGACGAAGATGTTCAGCATGCTCCTCCTTGTTCTTGGAAAATACAAGGATATCGTCCAAATAAACCACGACGAACTTGTCGAGGTAATCCATGAATATATAATTCATCAGACGAGAGAAGGTGGCTGGAGCATTCGTTAAGCCGAATGACATGACGGTGTACTCGTATGATCCATACCGAGTCACGAAGGCGGTTTTTGGGATGTCCTCTTCACGAACACGGATCTGGTGGTAACCCAACCTCAAGTCGAGTTTGGAGAACACTGATGAGCCAGCCAGCTGATCATAAAGATCATTGATTCGAGGAAGCGGGTATTTATTCTGAATGGTAGCTTGGTTTATAGGACGGTAGTCTTGGACTAATCGGTTTGTCCCATCCTTCTTCTTAACAAAGAGAGAAGGTGCTCCCCAAGGGGAGCAACTTGGACGAATGAAACCGTTGACAAGAGATTTGTCGATTTCCTCCTTAAGCTCAATGAGTTCATGCGGCGGCATCTTATAGGGTCGTTTAGCTATAGGGGTGGTGCCGGGTTTCAAGTCGATGATGAATTCGACAGCTCTAGCAGGGGGAATCCCTGGAAGTTCTTCTGGGAAGACATCTTGGAATTCACGAACGACGAGAATGTTTTCAATGCCCTCGAGTGGTGCAGCGTTCAACGCATTCAAGGCATAAAGCCGTGCCTCGGCGTTCTGAACTAGATGAGCTTGATAAGCTATTATTTCATCAGAAGGGTGTAGCAAATGGACGACCTTAGTGGCGCAAACTATAGAAGCAGTATGCGCTTTTAACCAATTCATCCCCAGAATGAGATCAATGCTACAGGACTTCAGTACGATGGGGGAGACAAGGAATTCCAGTCCTTCGATTTCTACAGGGACGTCGTTGCAAATCATGGAGGTTCGGCATTGGCCCGCAGGGGTGTGTACTAATAGTGAAGCATCCATGTTCTCACATTTAATGTCGTGCAAGCATGCAAAACCTTCTGACATGAATGAATGAGATGCACCTGTATCAAATAAAACGGATGCTGGTACTGAATTTACGAGGAGGGTACCCATAACAGTAGCAGGCTGGTCTTGAGCTTCGCTCAGATCAACGTGGTTGGCATGAACACGACCATAAGACTTGGCATTGTTGCTGCGGGGCTGGTTGCTTCCACGGCCAGTTGCTGGAAGGGCCAGTTGACTCGGGTTCTGGTTGCATTCCCTAGCACGATGTCCTGGTTGTCCACACCTGAAGCACAATCCATTATTGGGAGTGGGAACAGGAGCTTGTGGTGGTGGAGCTGGGAGTCTTGGCCGCCTAGTCGGAGGAGTAGGCAGACGAGGTGCAGCATAGGTCTGCCTTGGGGTAGGTGCATCCGGCTGGTACAAGCTATTGGGAATCCATATCTTGCACTTCTGCGAGGACGGGCCCGAAGATGAGCCCGTGTCACGGTTGCGCCTGTGAGAGCTCTGGTATTCCTGCAGACCAGTTTCGACGTTGATGGCCTTGTTCACCAAGGTGGCGAAATCAGTAAAGTCATGCACTAGAAGTGCGAGCTTGATGTCAGCTTGAAGGCCATCACGGAACTTCTCCTGTCTGCGTGCATCAGTTGCAATGTCTTCTTCAGCATAGCGGGACAAGTCCAGAAACTCCCGCTGGTAAGCTTCCACAGTTTTGTTGCCTTGGGTGAGGTTGCGGAACTCACGCTTCTTCCGGTCCATAACTCCCTGAGGAATGAAGCGAGCACGGAAGGCAGCTTGGAAGTCTGGCCAGGTGATGATTGTTCCAGCTGGCAGTGTACGCCTGTGGCTGTCCCACCATTGAGCTGCGGGTCCTTTCAGGAAGAATGAAGCAAAGGTGACATAGCTGGCAGGGGCTACATCAGCAGACTCCATCTCATAGGTGATGTCACGGAGCCAGTCATCAGCATCCAGAGGCTGGGTTGAGCTGCGGTACACTGTGGGGTTCAGGCGCATGAAATCCTGCAGAGTTACTGGGGTTGGCTGCTGGTTCATATTGGGGCGAGGAAACTGAGCCATCATATTCTCCATGAACTGACGATTCAGCTCAAACTGTTGGATCATACCAGCCATGTACTCAGGCGGTGGTGGGGCGTTGCCACCACGACCACGACCACCTGGTCTAACCATCCTGCCAATGTTTAACAGGGGTAGTTCAGCATTGAGGAATTGTAAAAACAAGCATCATTCATGATGAAACATGCACAACGAAAGCAGCACGATAGATACCACATAGTAGTCGGCATATCTTACAAAAGAGATCATGCATAGAGTTCGTTACACAGTGTTCAGTACATAGACTAAGACATCATAGGCGGCACACAGGCTCGCGGCGAATGCATCTAACTCTAATAAGCAAGTCTACGTCAGTCCCATGCGGTACTGCGGAGGTAGGTGTAGCCCGACAGCTGGTAGTGACGCGAAGGGAAGACCTCCACGCGAGTAGCCTGGGGTCCGCGGATACTCTGGTGCGGAACCCGATGCGCAGGTGGCAGGAGAGGACCAAGTGCAGGAGAGTAGCCTCCCACATCTGGCCAGCCGACGCCCTGGGGCATCACGGTCCTGGCGGGGTAGATCGCAGAACGCGTCAGATCACCAGATCGGACAAAGGGGTGCAACAGTGTCAGAGCACGATACAGGTGCTGACGGGTGGTGTACAACTCGTGTCGAAGAGCTCGGTTAGCTCTATCCAGCCCATCAGCATGCAGAACCAGGTTCTGATGGTAGTAGGGCTCGCGGGTGACAGTGGAGTAGGCCGTAGTGTAGTAACCCTCCGCACCAACATCGGATGCGATAGCAATGTGCCTGAAGGGGGAGGTGCCCAACTCCTGATACTCACCACGAAGACGTGTCAGAGCAGCATAAGCAGCATCGTGGACCGCCATATCGATAGTCACTCCAACACCATGAGCAGTGTGCAGCACAGTAGTGGAGTCATACTCCCGAGAGTAGAGGTGGACAACGGCACGGTACTGCTCCTGGTTGAAGTCCTGATACTCCTCATAGACGGTGTACTCAGGGTGCCAGCGATAACCCAGATAGGTCATCATCTCAACCAACACAGCAGGTGATCCTGAGGCACCAATGGCCGTCGTGTGGCGCACGACCTGCCTCGTGGGTTCCATCTGAAAACAAAGATGTTTTCATAGGAGTCAAATGACAGGGTGGACAATGTTCAAATACTACTCTAAAGAATAACTAGGGCTTATCCAACTTTGGGGTGAATGTCGTAACGGGACCCTAGTGTCAGAGTTAGCGAATTCGTTTAACCCGAGTAGAAGAGAGATCAGAGTCCCAGAGTAAGGATCGAGGAGTAAAAGATCCTAATATCACCCGATGGCGACGTGGGCCCGTAAGGCACACAGCCAGGTTAGTAAAAAGTTTTGCAATGTCTAGACTCGACTTCGGCCAAGAAGTGTGGAAGGGGGATTCCTACAGGCAGTCGGCTCTGATACCAACTTGTGACGCCCCGATTTAATCGTACACTAATCATTCACGCAAACGTGTACGATCAAGATCAGGGACTCACGGGAAGATATCACAACACAACTCTACAAATAAAATAAGTCATACAAGCATCATATTACAAGCCAGGGGCCTCGAGGGCTCGAATACAAAAGCTCGATCATAGACGAGTCAGCGGAAGCAACAATATCTGAGTACAGACATAAGTTAAACAAGTCTGCCTTAAGAAGGCTAGCACAAACTGGGATACAGATCGAAAGAGGCGCAGGCCTCCTGCCTGGGATCCTCCTAACTACTCCTGGTCGTCGTCGGCGGGCAGCACGTAGTAGTAGGCACCTCCGGTGTAGGGGTCGTCGTCGACGGTGGCGTCTGGCTCCTGGACTCCAACATCTGGTTGCGACAACCAGAAAGAAAGGAAAGGGGAAAAGGGGGGAGAAAGCAACCGTGAGTACTCATCCAAAGTACTCGCAAGCAAGGAGCTACACTACATATGCATGGGTATCAAATGGAGTAAGGGTATCATATGTGGACTGAACTGCAGAAAGCCAGAATAAGAGGGGGGTAACTAATCCTTTCGAAGACTACGCTTCTGGCAGCCTCCGTCTTGCAACATGTAGAAGAGAGTAGACTGAAGACCTCCAAGTAGCATCGAATAGCATAATCCTAACCGATGACCCTCCCCTCATCGCCCTGTGAGAGAGCGATCACCGATTGTATCTGGCACTTGGAAGGGTGTGTTTTATTAAGTATCCGGTTCTAGTTGTCATAAGGTCAAGGTACAACTCCGGGTCGTCCTTTTACCGAGGGACACGGCTATTCGAATAGATAAACTTCCCTGCAGGGGTGCACCACATACCCCAACACGCTCGATCCCATTTGGCCGGACACACTTTCCTGGGTCATGCCCGGCCTCGGAAGATCAACACGTCGTAGCCCCACCTAGACCAACAGAGAGGTCAGCACGCCGGTCTAAACCTAAGCGCCCAGGGGTCTGGGCCCATCGCCCTTAGCACACCTGCACGTTGCGAGGGCGGCCGGAAGCAGACCTAGCCTAGTGGCGTTCCAGTCCAATCCAGCGCGCGCCGCTCCGTCGCTGACGTCAAGAAGGCTTCGGCTGATACCACGACGCCGGGATACCCATAACTACTCCCACGTAGATGGTTAGTGCGTAAAGACCAAATGGCCAGACTCAGATCAAATACCCAGATCTCGTTAAGCGTGTTAAGTATCCGCGAACGCCGACCAGGGCCAGGCCCACCTCTCTCCTAGGTGGTCGGAACCTGCCCGGTCGCTCCGCCTCAAGTAACAGTCGGGGGCCGTCGGGGACCCAGGCCCACCTCTACCGGGATGGAGCCACCTGCCCCTTCAGCCCCCATCTCCGAACAGTACCACAGGTAATGTATCCGTGTAAAATATATAGTATATGCCCGTGATCACCTCCCGAGTGATCACGGCCCGATAGTATAGTATGGCAGACAGACAAGAATGTAGGGCCACTGATGATAAACTAGCATCCTATACTAAGCATTTAGGATTGCAGGTAAGGTATCAACAGTAGTAGCAAGGACAGGCTATGCATCAGGATAGGGTTAACGGAAAGCAGTAACATGCTACACTACTCTAATGCAAGCAGTATAGAGGAGAGTAGGCGATATCTGGTGATCAAGGGGGGGGGCTTGCCTGGTTGCTCTGGCAAGAGAGAGGGGTCGTCAACTCCGTAGTCGTACTGGGAAGCAGCGGCGTCGGTCTCGGAGTCTATCGAGAGAAGAAGGGGGAGAAACAATAAATATTTATACAAGCATATGCATAGTGATGCATGACATGACAAGTAACGGCGTTAGAGGTGCCCTAACGCGGTAGTAGGTGATACCGGTGAAGGGGGAAAACATCCGGGAAAGTATCCCCGGCGTTTCGCGTTTTCGGGCAGAGGGGCCGGAGGGGGAAAGTTGCGGGTTCGATAGGTTAGGGGTGTGTGGCGGACGAACGGACTGCGTATCCGGATTCGTCTCGTCGTTCTGAGCAACTTTCATGTTGAAAATATTTTAATCCGAGTTACGGATTAAAAGATATGATTTTCTAAAGATTTTATTAATTTCTGGAATTTAATTAATTATTTAAACCAACATTATCCTGAATAGTAAATGATGACGTCAGCATGACATCAGAGTGATGTCAGCAGTCAACGTTGACCATTGACCTGGTCAACCCGACGTGTGGGTCCAGTGGGACCCACCTGTCATTCTCTGTTTAAGTTAATTACAGATTAGTTAATTTAATTAGTGATTAGGTTAATCTAATCAGGATTAGTTAACTTAATTAATTACTTAATTAATTATTTAATATTTTAATTATTTCAGTTATTATTTATTTATTTATTTAATATTTTTTTTAATTAAACGTTCTGGGCCATGGGCCCCACATGTCATTTGCCCAGGGGGCATAACGGGCGCTGGGTCACAGCGGGTGACGGGTGCTGGCGGGCGCCGGGTCTCGGGCGTCGCCCGAGCGAGGGGAGGCGAGGCAAGGCCAGTGGCAAACGCCGGCGAGGAGCACGGCGCAGGCGGCGAGGGGAGAGGCCACGACCGCGCGGGCCGATGGCCTCGGCGAGCAGCGACAGGGGACGGCCAAGGCGCGGCCGTGGCGGGGCATGGGCGAGCGCGCGCGTGAGCGGAGCCGTGGGCGCGGCCGCGCGGGGTAGGGTGCGGGCGTGCAAGGACCGCGGCCAGGGGGTGCGCCCCGGCGCGGGCGAGCGGAAGGGGAGGCGCGAGGCTATGCGGGCAGCGGGGCAAGGCGACCGCAGGGCGCAGCATGGCGCGGGCGGCGCGGGCTTGCGCGGCGAGGCAGAGGAACAAGGTCACGGGCGGGTCGAGCGTGCGGGACAGAGAGGAGGGGAGGGGCGAGGCGGAGCTCACATCGATGAGCAGGGAACGGGGCAGTGGGGCGCGAGGTGGGGGACGGGGACGACGAGAGACGGGGAGGCAGGCCGGCGGGGTGGAGGAAGCAGTCCGGCGTGGGGGGCGGCGAGCACGACGTGGACGAGGTGGCGCGGGTCCGACGACGCCGGCGAGGCGACGGTGGACGACGACCCGAGGCAGGGGCGCGGCGTCAAGGCGGCGGGGGCGTCCAGCCAGACGGGGCGACGGGGAGAGCGGCTTCGGGCGATCCGGGGCGCTGGCGTCGCGAGGTGCGGGCGAGTGAGCTCGTCCCCGATCCAGATCGGATCGGGAAGGGGAGGGGAGAGACGTGGGGAAGGAGTGGATCGGCTAGGTTAGGGTTTGACTGGGTGGGTATAGGCCAGGGAGGGGGAGCTGGGCCGGCCTGGGGTTTGGCCCTTTTGGCCTAGTTGGGCCACGGCCCAGGGGGTTGCTGTTTCTCTTTTTTTTTAGGTGTTGTTTCTGTCTTTATTTATTACTTTTCTTTCTGTTTTTATTTATCTATAAACACTTAGGCATTTTATAAAAATATGTCTGCTGCACTATAATTACCTTTGTAATATTTGGCAACCACCGAACATTTTTGTTTTAATTTTTGAAAACTTTTATTGTTTGCCTATTTTTTTGAATTTGAAATTTGAATCGGTTTTGAACTAACTCGAGATTAGCAACTATAAACGAGGTGACGTGGCATCATTAGCAGAGGTTCACTGTAGCTTAATTACCCGGGCGTCACAAGCACGAACTTTACGGCCGACGAGGTAAAACTCTGGTGCAAAAACATGGGCATCAAGCTCGATTATGCTTCCATCTATCACCCACAAACTAACGGCCAGGTCGAACATGCAAATGGTCTTATCATGAGTGGCATCAAACCCCGATTAGTGCGGTCCCTCAAGGAATCTAATACGCACTAGGTAGAGGAGCTCGACTCCGTACTCTGGGGGTTGCGGACCACGCCGAATTGCACCACCGGATACACACCATCCTTTATGGTGTACGGCGCAGAGGCAGTTTTGCCTTGTGACATAATTCATGACTCACCTTGAGTGTGCATGTACGAAGAAAGAGAAGCCGAGCTCGATCGGCAGGACAGCTTGGACACATTGGAGGAGGAGCGTGACGTGGCAAAAGCCCGTTCCGCATTCTATCAACAGCAGGCTCGAAGATACCAAAGCAGAGAAGTACGGGCCAAAAATTACAACGTTGGCGAATTAGTTCTATGACTACCGGACAAGAAAAAGGACAAACTCAAGCCCAAGTGGGAAGGTCCCTTCATAATTGACCAAGTCCTGACTGGTGGAGCGTACCGCCTGCGGGATGCATCGAATAACCGACTCGAGCCGAACCCATGGAACGCAGCCCGTCTCCGAAGATTCTATGCCTAGCGCCAGACTCTGTGTTCGTCTCCTTCCTCTGTCCATTTTTTATATACTTTCTGTCTTACATTCCTCTTCCTCTCTCTCCCTCTCTTATAGCCTTTAAAGGCTCATAACGTGACGCGCTATCCACGCTCATTAAACCCGGGGGCTTCTTTAAACAGAAGCTTATTTGTACGGGCTTCATGCCCAACACATGTGTCACACTTCCGCATGTACCTTTTATTCACCATTATATGCATCGATATGACTTAAGTTTTGGCCAAGCTGGGTTGCCTGGCTCCTGTGCTTACCCCTACATTCCTGATTGTTTGGCTATGTGGTAAAGGGAGCACCTCTGCGATTGTTACTGCTGGGTCAGCCGGACGTGTACCTCAGACTGGGTGAAGCTGAAAGCTAGGGTTCTTAAGGGAATATTCGGTCGGTGAACTAAAGATGATCTTTATTTTATTTTATTTATCTATACGCCCCCAGATGTTTTTCCTGTGTTTCTTTTCGCAGCATGGACATGCACCTTAGGGCATGCCTCCCAGGGAAAGGAACCCCTAACGGAACTATTCTCCCTGGAAGATGTTTCTTACTAACCATGTAATATAACATAACTAGTCGGGCACTTGTCTGTTCACGCACTAATGACCCCTACGCCTGGTCTCCATGCATTCCCCGGTTCCTATATAACCGCATGGGAATTTGGACACACTCCGGACCGTCAGGTCCCGAGGGTGAAGCGAAAAGGTCGGCCATGACAAATGATCTACAATCCGGCTAGAAGGCATTATAAATGTCAATTAAATTACATACTCATTTTGACTGATTGTATTCCTCTTCAATACCATCTAACAGGCTGTCTAATTTACAGTCCTGCTGGGAATACTTTGCGGCCAACTCTACTTGGCCGTATACTAAGCTTACAGGGATCTCCTTCCCATCGGGCCCTACAGGACCGACCTCGGCCATGTGGTTGGGGTCAGTCTTTGTGTACCGCGTCTTCACCATGGTCCAGGCCTCCCTAGCGCCTTGATGGCAGGCCAATATCTTCCACTATCGGAAGCGCCGCTGTGCTCCCTTTAGCTTCTCCACAAGCTCTCCAAGACCTTCGGGCATGGAGACGGATGGCCACAGGGCCTGGGCGACGCCTTGCATCGCCTGCCGAACTCGATCTAGCAGTTGCGAGAGCTCGGGAAGAAGGCCACCCGTAGAACCGGGCATCTCCTCTGTAGGACGACCTGTTAGCACACCTACATACATTGCTTTGTTAGTCGACTTCCCCACCGAACTTTCTTTCAAAGGTTTGTTCAAGCACTTACTAAATATGCCACGCCGAAGCCGATGATTCTCCTTCACGGAGTCTGACAGCTAGGCACGAATATCTTTCAGCTCGACGCCCAGCTTGGTGTTGGCATCTTGGAGATCGTTCTTCTCCCGCCTCACCTTTGTCAGCACCTTCTCACCAGCCTTTTAGCTGGCGTAGGAGGTGTTGCCTTTCCGGATTCAATCCGGCGCCATCTGCAATTTCATTTGTCAGATTTGCACCCATGCCGTGCTTCGCAAAATACTTATCTTTCGAAGTGTATATTACCAGAGGGGGTCTCCTTGGGCTCCCTTGCTGCGGCTAGTGCGGCCTCAAGTTGGGCTTTGCACTCTTCCAGCTCCTTGGACAGTAGGGAATTCTTTTTTGTAAGAACCTGCATAACAAATGATCCTTAAATCAGTTATTCTAACTGTTTCAAGTCTCGGGGGCTACTGGTATATATATATAATTACCAAAATTTTCTTACCCGTATGTCTTTTACATATTGCTCCGTGGCGGCTAGACCATTTTGAGCGGCACGGAGGTACGCATCTCCCGAGTTGAAGGCATCTAACGCCCCTTGGGAGAAACAAGCGTCGCGAAGAATTGTCCAGCGACGCCTGTGGTTCATGGCACTCTCCACCTCAGAGTTGGTGGCAGACAACCCGTCCACATCCTCCGTCGGAGGAGCGTCTGGCGTGCGCCTTGCGTTCGCCTCCGCCTCCGGACCAGGCTTTGGAGCCTGGCTGGTGGAGGCGCGATTGGCAGCCTCTCCGGATATAGTCCGGCGAGGTCTTATTGTCCTGAAGAGAGCACGAGTGTCAATGTGCCTCGAAGGTATAACACCTGGGATAAGGGGGGCGCCATACCTTTGCGCTGACGCCTCGGTCCGGACTGCACTTCTTTTCTGCCCACGGGGCCCTGCGGCCCCTCATTGGCTTGTCGCCACAGGTTCGGCCTTCCGCTTCAAAAACCTCCCCTGCAAAGTTCGGTTGTAATCAGGAAACTGAAAACACGAGAGGGCGGACACCTATTCGGGGTACTAGGACTTAGATCTCAGTTACCTGGGAGGCCGGGATTAGCCCTAGGTAATCGGCCGTAATGGCCACCAAGGCGTTGTCCTTGCTCAATTGATGGAACACTCCATCAATCAGCTCCACAGATATGTCCGGATCCTCTTGAGAGGCCGGGTCGAGGGACCGTCCTGGGTCCTCGGGTTGTGGAGGAGGGCTGCTTATTTCCTTAACAGCCCGGCGCAGTTCCTGCGTTGTAGTCGTCAGACTGAATATTTAACAATGGGAATACAAAACGGATGGGCAAGTAAATGTGACTGATTACCCAGCTTGGGGGATTGTGCATAGAGAATCCACCAGTGGGTTGACGCAGAGAAATTCCTCCTCTTCTCCCTTATACAAAGTGGACAAGATCTTTAGTAGAGCGGTAGCTGAATCCAGCCCCTTACGGCCGTAGCAAGTGGCGTCGTCCTCCCCGTTGAAGTCCCACATGGGGTGGCTTCTATACTGAAGCGGCTGCACCCCCCGCACGATGCATTCAGCCATAACCCCGATCATGGTTAGTCCGGAATGGGCTAACAATCTTATTCGGCCCATCAGGTAAATGATGTCCCTATCACTTTCCCTCTGAGGGCTCCGTGGACGCCAGCTTAGGCGCTTCTTTAAGGGAGCACTATCGAATTCAGGGAGGCCGATCCGGACAGGATCCGGCAGCAGGACGTCTTCTATATAAAACCATTCCGAGGGCCAGTCTTCGGACGCCTTCTTTGGGGTTCCGGACAGATATCCGGTCCCAGCGATGCGCCACACTTCGGCTCCGCCCACTTGATACATTGACCCCTCCTTAGAGCGGGGCACAAGGCAGAATAACCTTTTCCATAGCCCGAAATGAGCCTCGACGCCTAAAAACAGCTCGCAGAGGGCTACGAAGCCCGTGATATGCAATACGGAGGCAGGCGTGAGATTGTGTAGCTGGAGGCCGTAGAACTCCAGCAGCCCCCGGAGAAATGGATGGATTGGAAACCCGAGCCCCCTTATTAAATAAGGGATGAGGCATACCCGCTCTCCTTTGGAGGGATTAGGGGCACTCTCCGCTTGCTTTCCGCCGTTATAGACGGCAAGATCGGCTCGAACCGGGATCATATAGGCCGGGGGGAGAAATCCCTTGGTCTGGAGCGTCACTAGCTCGCTATGCGGGACGGAGCATCTCTCCCAATATCCAGGCTGAGGGCTGGAAGGGCGAAAGGAGGAGTTGCGATGGCTGGCCATGGTGGAATGGACCTTTGTCGGATGCGCTCTGATGAACACTCGCGAAGGGGGGAAGATGTGGTTTGGATCTAAATCCTCATCCCCTTAAATAGGGAAGCTCATTTACGCGGCTAGGGGTGTGAATGTAAAAATAGCAGACTTTTCATATTCGTTTGACACATGGGAAGCGGCCATTATTGGGCGTAGAAGCCAAGGAGCGCAACATCTACAAGAAACCAGACTTTATTCAACAGGTACGCGGAATTTGGGGGAGAACCCGCCTTGCAATGCCGAAGACAATCTGCGCGCCGGACTCATCGTCATTGAAGCCTGGTTCGGGGGCTACTGAGGGAGTCCAGGATAAGGGGGTGTTCGGATAGCCGGACTATACCTTCAGCCGGACTCCTGGGCTATGAAGATACAAGATTGAAGACTTCGTCCCGTGTTCGGAAGGAACTTTCCTTGGCGTGGAAGGCAAGCTTGGCGATACGGATATGTAGATCTCCTACCATTGTAACCGACTTTGTGTAACCCTAACCCTCTCCGGTGTCTATATAAACCGAAGGGTTTTTAGTCCGTAGGACAACATACACAACAACAATCATACCATAGGCTAGCCTCTAGGGTTTAGCCTCTCCGATCTCGTGGTAGATCTGCTCTTGTACTACCCATATCATCAATATTAATCAAGCAGGACGTAGGGTTTTACCTCCATCGAGAGGGCCCGAACCTGGGTAAAACTTCGTGTCCCTTGCCTCCTGTTACCATCCGGCCTAGACGCACAGTTCGGGACCCCCTACCCGAGATCCGCCGGTTTTGACACCGACAATAACCATGAAACTTGTCATCATGATTTTAGTTTTCAATTGGATTATGCCTCACATAATTGTTATTTTGTTGAGTTTGCTCCCACTACTATTCTGAATGAGAAGAATTTTGCTTATGTGGAGAGTAATAAAATTTCTATGCTTGTAGATCATGAAAACAATGCTTTAGGTGCTGGTTATATTGTTGAATTCATTCATGATGCTACTGAAAATTAGTATGAGGGAGGAATTTATGCATATATGAATTGCAATAATATCAAGTTTCCTCCCCATGTGCTTAAAGTTTTGAAGTTATGCTTGTTTTGATTTGCTATGCAAGTTGATTCTTGTTCCCACAAGTTGTTTGCTCACAAAATCCCTATGCATAGGAAGTGGGTTAGACTTAAATGTGCTAGTCATATTCTTCATGATGCTCTCTTTATGTTACAATTCTTATCTTTTATGTGAGCATCGTTGAAATCATCATGCCTAGCTAGGGGCGTTAAACGATAGCGCTTGTTGGGAGGCAACCCAACTTTATTTTTATTCCTTGATTTTTGTTCCTGTTTATTAATAAATTAATCATCTATCCTCTGTTATGATTGAGTTTTTATGTTTTAATTAGCGTTTGTGCCAAGTAGAACCGTTGGGAAGACTTGGGGACAATCTTGTTGATCTTGCTGTAAAAAACAGAAACTTTAGCGCTCACGAGAATTGCTGCCATTTTTATTGGAGAGTGCTATTTAGTTAATTATTTTTGCAGATGATTAATAGATAAATTCCTAACGTCCAGCAATTTATTTTAGAATTTTTGGTGTTCCAGAAGTTTGCGTTAGTTACAGATTACTACAGACTGTTCTGTTTTTGACAGATTCTGTTTTTCATGTGTTGTTTACTTATTTTGATGAATCTATGGCTAGTAAAAGAGTTTATAAACCATATAAAAGTTGGAATAAAGTAGTTTTAACACCAATATAAATAAATAATGAGTTCATTACAGTACCTTGAAGTGGTGTTTTCTTTTCTTTCGCTAACCGAGCTCACGAGATTTTCTACTTTAAGTTTTGTGTTGTGAAGTTTTCAAGTTTTGGGTAAAGATTCGATGGACTATGGAATAAGGAGTGGCAAGAACCTAAGCTTGGGGATGCCCAAGGCACCACAAGGTAATATTCAAGGACAACCAAAATCCTAAGCTTGGGGATGCCCCGGAAGGCATCCCCTCTTTCGTCTTCGTTCATCGATAACTTTACTTGGAGCTATATTTTTATTCGCCACATGATATGTGTTTTGCTTGGAGCATCATTTTATTTTCTTTTGTTTTGCTTGGTGTTTGAATAAAATACCAAGATATGAAATTCTTAAATGTTATAGAGTCTTCACATAGTTGCATAATTATTGTACTACTCATTGATCTTCACTTATATCTTTCGGAGTAGTTTGTCATTTGCTCTAGTGCTTCACTTATATCCTTTTAGAGCACAGTGGTGCTTTTATTTTATAGAAATAATTGATCTCTCATGCTTCACTTATATTATTTTGAGAGTCCTTTAGAACAACATGGCAATTTGCTTTTTAGGCATAATAAAAACTTTCATATAAGTGCATTGAGTACTAAGAGAAGTTTGATACTTGATGATTGTTTTGAGATATGAAGATGGTGATATTAGAGTCATGCTAGTTGAGTAGTTGTGAATTTGAGGAATACTTGTTTTGAAGTTTGTGATTCTCGTAGCATGCACGTATGGCGAACCTTTATGTGACGAAGTCGAAGCATGATTTATTTATTGATTGTCTTCCTTATGAGTGGCGGTCGGGGACGAGTGATGGTCTTTTCCTACCAATCTATCCCCCTAGGAGCATGCGTGTAGTACTTTGTTTCGATAACTAATAGATTTTTGCAATAAGTACGTGAGTTCTTTATGACTAATGTTGAGTCCATAGATTATACGCACTCTCACCGTTCCACCATTGCCAACCTCTCTAGTACCGCGCAACTTTCACCGCTACCATAAACCCACCATATACCTTCCTCAAAACAGCCACCATACCTACCTAGTATGGCATTTCCATTGCCATTCCAAGATATATTGCCATGCAACTTTCCACCGTTCCATTATTATGACACGTTTCATCATTGTCATATTGCTTTGCATGATCATGTAGTTGACATCGTATTTGTGGCAAAGCCACCGTTCATAATTCTTCCATACATGTCACTCTTGATTCATTGCACATCCCGGTACACCGCCGGAGGCATTCACATAGATTCATATTTTGTTCTAAGTATTGAGTTGTAATCATTGAGTTGTAAATAAATAGAAGTGTGATGACCATCAATATTAGAGCATTGTCCCCAAAAAGAGAAAGGCCAAATAAAAAAAGGAAGGCCCAAAAAAGGGACAATGCTACTATCCTTTTACCACACTTGTGCTTCAAAGTAGCACCATGATCTTCATGATAGAGACTCTCTTGTTTTTTCACTTTCATATACTAATGGGAAATTTTCATTATAGAACTTGGCTTGTATATTCCAAAAATGGGCCTCCTCAAGTGCCCTAGGTCTTCGTGAGCAAGCAAGTTGGATGCACACCCACTTAGTTTCTTTTGTTGAGCTTTCATACATTTATAGCTCTAGTGCATCCGTTGCATGGCAATCCCTACTCACTCACATTGATATCTATTAATGGGCATCTCCATAGCCTGTTGATACGCCTAGTTGATGTGAGACTATCTTATCCTTTTTGTCTTCTCCACAACCACCATTCTATTCCACCTATAGTGCTATGTCCATGGCTCACGCTCATGTATTGCGTGAAGATTGAAAAAGTTTGAGAACATCAAAAGTATGAAACAATTGCTTGGCTTGTCATCGGGGTTGTGCATGATTTAAATATGTTGTGTGGTGAAGATGGAGCATAGCCAGACTATATGATTTTGTAGGGATAGCGTAGCTTTGTTTGGCCATGTTATTTTGAGAAGACATGATTACTTTGTTAGTATGCTTGAAGTATTATTATTTTTATGTCAATATTAAACTTTTGTCTTGAATCTTATGGATCTGAATATTCTTGCCACAATAAAGAGAACTACATGGATAAATATGTTAGGTAGCATTACACATCAAAAATTGTGTTTTTATCATTTACCTACTCAAGGATGAGCAGGAATTAAGTTTGGGGATGTTGATACGTCTCCAATGTATCTATAATTTTTGATTGTTCCATGCTATTATATTATCTGTTTTGGATGTTTGTGGGCTTTATTATGCACTTTTATATTATTTTTGGGACTAACCTATTAACCTAGAGCCCAGTGCCAGTTTCTGTTTTTTCCTTGTTTTAGAGTATCGCAGAAAAGGAAAATCAAACGGAGTCCAATTGACCTGAAACTTCACGGAACTTATTTTTGGACCAGAAGAAGCCCATGGAGTATCGGAGATGGAGCAGGAGAGTCTCGGGCTGCCCACGAGGGTGGGGGCACGCCCACCCCCTCGGCGCGCCCCCTTCCTCGTGGACAGCACGGAGATCCACCGACGTACTTCTTCCTCCTATATATATATACCCATATACCCTAAAAACTTTGAGGAGCACAATAGATCGGGAGTTCTGCCGCCAGAAGCCTCCGTAGCCACCAAAGCCAATCTAGACCCGTTCCGGCACCCTGCCGGAGGGGGAATCCCTCTCCGGTGGCCATCTTCATCATCCCGGCGCTCTCCATGATGAGGAGGCAGTAGTTCTCCCTTGGGGCTGAGGGTATGTACCAGTAGCTATGCGTTTGATCTCTCTCTCTCTCTCTCGTGTTCTTGAGGTGATACGATCTTGATGTATCGCGAGCTTTGCTATTATATTTGGATCCTATGATGTTTCTCCCCCTCTACTCTCTTGTGATGAATTGAGTTTTACCTTTGAAGTTATCTTATCGGATTGATTCTTTAAGGATTTGAGAACACTTGATGTATGTCTTGCGTGGGATACCCGTGGTGACAATGGGGTATTCTATTGATCCACTTGATGTATGTTTTGGTGATCAACTTGCGGGTTCCGCCCATGAACCTATGCATATGGGTTGGCACACATTTTCGTCTTGACTCTCCGGTAGAAACTTTGGGGCACTCTTTAAAGTTCTTTGTGTTGGTTGAATAGATGAATCTGAGATTGTGTGATGCATATCATATAATCATACCCACAGATACTTGAGGTGACATTGGAGTATCTAGGTGACATTAGGGTTTTGGTTGATTTGTCTCTTAAGGTGTTATTCTAGTACGAACTCTATGATAGATCGATCAGAAAGGATAACTTTGAGGTGGTTTCGTACCCTACCATAATCTCTTCATTTGTTCTCCGCTATTAGTGACTTTAGAGTGACTCTTTGTTTCATGTTGAGGGATAGTTATGTGATCCAATTATGTTATTATTGTTGAGAGAACTTGCACTAGTGAAAGTATGAACTCTAGGCCTTGTTTCCTAGCATTGCAGTATCGTTTGTGCTCACTTTTGTCATTAGTTACCTTCCTGTTTTTAAAATTTCAGATTACAAATACCTTTATCTATCATCCATATATCACTTGTATCACCATCTCTTCACCGAACTAGTGCACCTATACAATTTACCATTGTATTGGGTGTGTTGGGGACACAAGAGACTCCTTGTTATTTGGTTGAAGGGTTGCTTGAGAGAGACCATCTTCATCCTATGCCTCCTACGGATTGATAAACCTTAGGTCATCCACTTGACGGAAATTTCCTACTGTCCTACAAACCTCTGCACTTGGAGGCCCAACAACGTCTACAAGAAGAAGATTGTGTAGTAGGCATCAATAACCTGCCATGGGCTCGGTGTGGGAACAAATGAGTTGATAGTAAAAGTCTGAACAGCTCTATACCATACTTCGGCGTCGCAAGTTTGGCCTTATATGCATCAGCTCCGAATCATTGTCTTGGGTCAATAGTTGGGTTTCCCGGCTCCTGTGCTTGCTACCCTACATTTCGCTCTATCGGCTAGGGTGGTAAAGGAGAACTACTATGATTGTGCCCTGGTGTAACCCGGACAAGCACCTCATTAGAGAAAGCTGAAAACTGAATGTCATTATGCGGTGTGAGCTGGTCAACCACTTGACGACTTATTGGAATCTTTAGCGATTCTCCGTGTCACACAAGGGATCTTTTTTAGATCAAATATGTAAGGAACCATACGTCGCATACATACCAGGGGCTATGTCGTAGCCCCACTGTAAAACTCCTATGGCTAAGTGAAAGTGTTAACGCCTTATAGTCTGATTGCCTGGTTTGCCGCATTATCACCTCCTTTATGGACCAAGAGGTTGGATAAAGAGTGATTAAACGCTTTTCCGAACACCCATGTACTTCCTACGAGGGGGCTGAAGCCGATGACTGGAAAACTTTCAGATTATATCAAAACGGCCGCACGGGAGGAATTCAAGCTTTCAAGCAAAACATAAATAGATTAACTATAAAATTTTCTTTTACAATTTTCATACACCTCACTAGAACATTATGT
This sequence comes from Triticum monococcum, assembly GCA_034509565.1. Classification (NCBI taxonomy): domain Eukaryota; kingdom Viridiplantae; phylum Streptophyta; class Magnoliopsida; order Poales; family Poaceae; genus Triticum; species Triticum monococcum. The sequence continues at coordinate 347,355,003 of CM067847.1, forward strand.
CTTTTGAGCACTAGCCCTCTATAAAGCGGGCGGCCCCTAGGACGTCTTCAAAATAATGCTTCGGCCACAACATACTGCATCCAGGACGGTGAGTTATACAGGAAGCGGCCAAATGATGTTTCACTGCGTTGCATCTCAAGGGAACAGGGGAAGGAGCTGCTAGCCGACATGCACGGCGGGGACTGCGGGCACCACTCGTCATCACGAACCCTCATCGGAAAGGCATTCCGCAGTGGGTTCTACTGGCCTACGACTCTCAATGACGCAGCTGAGCTAGTGAAGTCCTGCGAGGCCTGCCAATTCCACACCAAGCAGATCCATCAGCCAGCCTAGGGCCTCCAGACCATTCCACTCTCGTGGCCGTTCGCAGTCTGGGGACTGGATATCCTGGGCCCATTCCCTCCGGCGCCTGGGGCTATCGATACCTCTACATCGCCATCGACAAGTTCACTAAGTGGGTGGAGGTGGAAGACGTCTGCATCATCCCAGCTGGCTCTACGTTCAAGTTCATCAAGGGTCTCGTGAGCCGTTTCGGGGTCCCCAACTGCATCGTCGCCGATAATGGTTTGCGATTCACCAGTAATCTCTTCAAAACTTATTGTGCTAACCTTGGAACGCAGATCTGCTACGCTTCGGTAGCGCACCCCCGGAGCAATGGTCAAGCCGAACGCGCCAACGCAGAGGTCCTGAGAGGCCTCAAGACCAGGACCTTCAAGAAGAAGCTCGAGGCCTACGATAGGGGATGGCACGACGAGCTCCAGTTCGTGTTGTGGTCCATCCGCACCACCGCCACCAAGCCAATGGGCGAGACCCCATTCTTCCTCGTCTACGGAGCAGAAGCGGTTCTCCCTCACGAGGTGTTGCATCGCTCCGCACGGGTCCTGGTGTTTGATGAGACGCAGCAGGACGCCATGCGGAGGATGGACCTCGTGCTGGGGGAGGAACGCCACCGTGAAGCTGCACTGCGAATGGCAAGATACCAGCAGTGCTGTGGCGGTACCACTGTCGCAGCGTCCGCTCCAGGACACTCGAGGTGGGTGACCTCGTCCTGAGGCGGGTTCTCTCCAGGGAAGGATGCATAAGCACTCACCCATGTGGGAGGGCCCGTTCAAGGTCGTCCATGTCTCCAGGCCTGGCACCGCACGCCTGGAGACACAGCACGAGGTACCCATCCAGAACGTGTGGAACATCCAGCACCTCCGGAAGTTCTACCCATGAAGCAAGCCCCAGTGCCTGTGAAGCAATGCCCCGTGTCTGTGAAGGTCTCCGCCCGTGACTCTCTCACGTAACAATGAGTGGGGTTGTACATGCCCCGGAGTCTCAGGAGTGCCGCCCTCGGGCCTCGGGGGCTCCCTCCACGTCCTAGTGGCAGCACTTAGCTCCGCGTTGGTGAGAAGACATGAAGACTAGACTAGGTGCCGGACGCGGCTTTTCATTTGCTTTCTGTATTTGGCTCGCCTCTTTTAATTGAAGTTTGATTCTGGTTTTCTTCACTGATTTGGTTCCGTCGCCTTCTGCCTCCGTTTCCGTCTTCAGTTTAGCCTGTACTCTCTCACGCATTCCTCACGAGGGGGCTGGACGGGTGCCCTCGAGAGCCCCTCGTGAGCGTTTTTCCTTTTTTGCATTCGTCTGTTTTTTGCGAGGCACCCTCGTTCGAGCTCACAAGCTGGTGCACCTCTCCTAATCCGTGCCCCTCGGGTACCGCGATACGAAGCGTTGGGTCAAGGTCGACGGCGCCTGTGACCAAGGCTCGGGTGAACGATAAGCCTCTTAACGAATATTTTGCAGTTCCTAAGCGCCTACCAGGCCAAGGAGGCCTCGACAGGCACCAGGAAGCAAGCGCCTCGTGAGGAGGAGGTTACTCCGAGCAAGTCAAGCTAAGTTATCCCTACATAAAACGACGTTGTTGCGACACAGCACAGGAACGATAAACATAGCATAATACTTGAGAAATCATAGTTCGTTGCACGCCCCTCGAGGGCCCATACTGGCTTCTTTATTAAAACAGGAAGGAAAGGAAGAACGAAATAAAATCGGCGCATGCCCCTGCAGCGATCCGCAAGGGCGGGCTCTTGGTGCCATCCCGAGCTCAGCCAGACCCCTCCCCGCGCTTCACGAAGGCGTGGTGAAGAGACGACCCACTGCCGCTGTAACGCCCCAAGACCGACGCTTCAGAAAACTTCCATATTTTCGTGATCACGTGTGTTCTTTTTGTGCTTGCTCTTTTATTTTCCTTCTTGCATCATGTTCATGATTTGGTTATATTGCATTGCCATGCCCATCTTTGTCATGTTGCATTTGTGCCTCTTGTCATTTTGCATTCTCATAATCATCATTTGCATTGTCATATTCATGCATGTTACATTGTTGCATGCTCCACGTATGATCATGCATCATCACCTCCTCCTTCCTTCTTCATTCCTTCATTTTGGAAAGTGACCTTTTCCCCTCCTCCATAAATGTTCATTCTTTCCCTATTAATCTTAAACCATGCCTACACCCTCGCTGACAATTTTCAGCTCATTGGAAGATGTTTTGGTTGGGTTAAAAAATGACTCAAGTTTGAATTAAATTCAAACTTGAACTATTTTTCTATCTCTAAAAATGTCCAGACCATTTTATTGAAATTGTGCATAAATCCAGGATCTTATAAATATTTCCATCCCAGCCTACTTCCTTCCTGATCTCCCTGTGCATATCTGCTCTTGTTATTTCTGCCTGAAGAACAAAGGAAAAGAAATGAGGAGAGAAAGGAAGAGCAGCCCAGCAGCAGACCCCGCAGCCCACATGTTTCTCTCCTCAACCGGCCCATCCCAATGCCCCAAACGGCCACCTGCTCCGTTTCCCCTCCGTCTCCCTCACTCCAGACACAGAGCGCTCGCGCCGTCGCACTGTGAGCTCACGAACGTCGAGGCCAGCGACGCTCGCGCCCCTTTATAAGCAGAGCCCTCGCCCTAGGGTTCCTCCTCCTCCTCCCTCTTTTTCCCTCCGCGCCACCGCCAGAGGTAAGGGGCATCCACGCGCCAGCTTCCCTGCCTCCAGGAGCCATTGCCGGCTCGGGCATGACCTCGCCGCCGACCTAACCCTCCGCCGTGGCCTCCCCTCTGTCGCCTACTCGGTCGAGAACACTGCCCGGACCCATTCCAACGACGAGCCGCGCCCAGGGATCACCAAGTCCGGCTATCTCCCCGTCGTCCTCTTCCTCCCCTGCTTCACGGACAGCACCTTCGCTTGTCGCTTCCGCTCGTCCTCGACCCTGATCGACTATGCCGAGAAACTCACGGTGAAGCTCCGATCACCCCCATCTCCCTCTCTGCCCTCGGTTGACTGCATAGCCATCGTTCTGCGCGTCTTTGGTTTCGGCCGCCATGGTCGTGACCTCGCGCTCGAGCTCGTGCACCTCGCTGCACACCACTTCCGTCCGCACCACGCCGCCCGTGCAACACCCACACACGCAGCTCCTCGCCCGCGCTTGCGCTCATGTGCACTGCTGCATGCCTCGCCCAGCGCTTGCACGCCCAACACCGAGGCTTGGCCGCCATGACCGAAAGCCTTGAGCTTGTGCTGCACCCGCCGTTGCTCCGCGCCCGTGCACACGCAGTAGCACCCATCCCCTGTTTCCGCACCACCGCCGGCTCACCACAGCAGCAGCTGCCGCTGCATTTTCTCGTCGGTGATGCATCCGTGTATTCGCTGGAGAAGAAGACTAGGCCTTCTGATCATTCAAAACGAGCTGAGCTTCTCTTTGGTGCCAATCATAGCAGCATCTCAGTGGTCTAGGGCACGCAATCCTATAGGGGAGCCGCGAGATCGAACCTCCACAGCTGCGCATTCTTTTTCCTGTAATTTTGCACCTTCAGACTTTGAGAGCTTCTTGTTGCTTCATCTACAGCCAAACCCATTCAGCATCATGTATCCATTCTAGTTCAACTGGTTAATCACACAGGCATACATGCACGAGGTCCTGGGTTTGAGTCCTAGGCAGCCCAATGTTTGCCTCTTATTTATCTTTTGCACACCACACAGCCAGACGCTTGGGCTTGGCCCGATTCTGTTGTTGTTGTTGTTGCCTTGCGCACAGAGCGCTCTATATCTATCTACCGCTCGCCTGTGTAGCCCGTGTAGCTGCAGTTTCAGCCCGTTTAGATTTTTTCCCTGTTCTGTTTTTTTCCTAAATATCCAGTGCATGCATATTTATAGCAAATGCCATCATTTTAAAATGCTCACAACTAAATGTACATGCATCCATATAAAACATGTTATATATGTAACTTGCTTAGAATTTTTCCTAGTTTCATAATATACCACTTTCATCCATGTTTAAAATGTCTAAATGTGCTGTTTGAATTATTTTCCTAAATATCCAGTGCATGCATATTTACAGCAAATGCCATCATTTTAAAATGCTCACAACTAAATGTACATGCATCCATATAAAACATGTTATATATGTAACTTGCTTAGAATTTTTCCTAGTTTCATAATATACCACTTTCATCCATGTTTAAAATGTCTAAATGTGTTGTTTGAATTATTTTGCATAAATAGCATGTTAAAATGCTTTATTTCATAACTAAATAACCGTAGCTCTATTTTAATTAAAATTTATATGTAAATGGGGTAGAAAAATGCCTAGTTTATCATGATGACTTTTCTTTGCATGTTTAACAACTATAAAATATGGTTTAGGGTAGAACAGTACCAAACCTAAAAATATGCACATGAGGAGTTTCCGGACTTGTTGTTTGTTGTTCCAGCCTCATTTAACCTTGCCTAGATAGGTAGTTTTACTTTGCTTCCTCTCTTGCCACGTTTAACAACATTTAATATTGTTGGGTACATAAACAAGATCAAACTAAATAAGTCATGTGGTGTTTCCTCAATGTGCAACTTGTTGCATATTGAGCTCCACTTATTTTGTAGGGTTGTTTGTGCACTTTGCCATGCCATGCCTCATTAAACCGGACATGCATCATACTTGTTTGCACATCGTGCTATGCTTTTGTGATATTTGTTTACTATGTTGTTTGCTTTCTTTCCGGTGTACTTCTGCTCGGTAATCCGGTAACATTGTGTTTGTGAGGATCCGATGGCTACGCCCGCTTGTCTTCTTCATGGACTCGTTCTTCTTCCTTGCGGGATTTCAGGCAAGATGACCATACCCTCGAAATCACTTCTATCTTTGCTTGCTAGATGCTCGCTCTATTGCTATGCCTATGCTATGATACCTACCACTTGCTTATCATGCCTCCCATATTGCTAAGCCAAGCCTCTAACCCACCTTGTCCTAGCAAACCGTTGTTTGGCTATGTTACCGCTTTGCTCAGCCCCTCTTATAGCATTGTTAGTTGTAGGTGAAGATTGGAGCTTGTCCCATGTTTGGAACATGGTTATTTTGTTGGGATATCACAATATATCTTATTATATTAATGCATCTATATACTTGGTAAAGGGTGGAAGGCTCGGCCTTATGCCTGGTGTTTTGTTCCACTCTTGCCACCCTAGTTTCCGTCATATCGGTGTTATGTTCCTGGATTTTGCGTTCCTTACATGGTTGGGTTATAATGGGAACCCCTTGATAGCTCGCCTTGAATAAAACTCCTCCAGCAAGGCCCAACATTGGTTTTACCATTCGCCACCTAGCCTTTTATTTCCCTTGGGTAGGCCTGCCCAAGGGTCATCTTTATTAAACCCCTGGGCCAGTGCTCCTTTGAGTGTTGGTCCAAACTGAGCGATGTCCGGAGCTACCAGGGGCAACTCTGGGCTGGCCTAGCCGACGTCTGGCTCATCCGATGTGCCCTGAGAACGAGATATGTGCAGCTCCTATCGGGATTTGTCGGCACATCTGGGTGGCTTTGCTGGTCTTGTTTTACCATTGTCGAAATGTCTTATGACCGGGATACCGAGTCTTATCGGATTGTCTTGGGAGAAGGAATATCCTTCGTTGATCGTGAGAGCTTGTGATGGCCTAAGTTGGGACACCCCTGCAGGGATTTGAACTTTCGAAAGCCGTGCCCGCGGTTATGGGCATATGGGAATTTGTTAATGTCCGGTTGTAGAAAACCTAAAACTTATCTTAATTAAAATGCATCAACCGCGTATGTAACCCTGATGGTCTCTTCTCGGCGGGGTCCGGGAGGTGAACACGGTGTTGGAGTTATGCTTCACGTAGGTTGTTCTAGGATCACTTCTTGATCATAGTTTCTCGACCGTGCCTTGCCTTCTCTTCTCGCTCTCATTTGCGTATGTTAACCACCATATATGCTAGTCGTTGCTGCAGCTCCACCTCATACCTTTTACCCTTCCTATAAGCTTAAATAGTCTTGATCGGGAGGGTGTGAGATTACTGAGTCCCCGTGACTCATAGATACTTCCAAAACCAGCTTGCAGGTGCCGATGACCATGCAGGTGACGCAACCAAAGTCAAAGAGGAGCTCGATGAAGATCGTGTTCATTATGTTGTTTCCGTTTCCGGTTGATCAGTAGTGGAGCCCAGTTAAGACGATCGGGGATCTGTGTAGCATTTGGGGTAGTTTTCTGTTATTTTGGTTCCGTAGTCGGACCTTGATTGTATCTGGATGATGTAATGCTTTACTCATGTATTGTGTGAAGTGGCGATTATAAGCCAACTATGTACCTCTTATTCCCTTATTCATTACATGGGTTGTTGTGAAGATTACCTCACTTGCGACATTGCTTTCAATGCGGTTATGCCTCTAAGTCGTGCTTCGACACGTGGGAGATATAGCCGTGTCGAAGGCGTTACAGCCGCCTTCAAAGCGGGCGCGGCGGCTGGTCGTAACCGCCACTGCTGGAGCAGTTGCCGGAGGAAGAGCCGCCATAGGTGGACAAGACGTGGTCGGCCCCAAGGGCAGGTTCGCCCTCATCCTCATCACGACCATCGCCAAGGCCGAGCACCTTCTCGCCGTTGTTGACCTCGGGGCAGCACCCAGCGCGGCGACCATCTTCCCCAAACACCCTCACGTTGAGGGTCGCCTCACCGTCATACTTGAAATGGAGGGTGCACCACCTGCCCAGGCCGCGCGCGCGGGCAAACTTCTACCAGCCGCGGGCCAGGGCTATGTTGGCCGTGACAGAGACCTCAACCGCGGCCCAGGAAGCCCTACTATAGCAGTCATCTGCCAGTAGCCAGAACCTGCCTGGGCCTGAGGCCGGTAGCTCATCAGCAAAGAAGCATGGGAGCTGAAGCCAGTTGCCGGTCGGGTTCTCTGACCAGACGGCGAACTCCGGCAGCACCTCCACCGAGTGGAAGCGCGGCTGGGGAGGCCGCGCGACCACGGCACGTCTCCCTTCATCAAACGGACTGCCATGAACGGAGCGACCCCTGCGACGCGAAGCGGCACTGCCACGGCTACGCGGGGCTTCGGCGGGGGTCGCGGTGTCCTTACGGGGACGGCAGCGTCCATGCTTGGGCACTGGAGAGCCGGGCCCCTCGCGAGGGGCCTTCCCCTTCTCCGCAGCGGAGAACCTCTTCGATGGCGCCATTGGTGTCACAACTGGCGATGGGGCAAAGGGGGAGAAGCGAGTGGAATGGGAAGGGATGGGCGACGGGGGCTCTGCCCCCTCCCCATTTATGGCAGAAGAAGGCCAACCAGCGCCCCCCACGATCATAGGTAATGATGGTTTTCCTTGCATGCAGCAGGGACACGTCAAATAGGGCAGTTGCCGAGGCGACGTGGGGAAGCGGGGATGCCCATGTCCAATCAGTCGCCACGCGTCGACCAAGGCCGCAGGCTAATGGGGCTCACGGCGCTTCGCACTTGCCCTTCGGCTTCGCCTCAAAGCCAAGCCCGAGCACGCCTTGGGCCCAGGGGCTACTGTTGGCGTTCTAGGAACATGGGTCCCTAGACTTGCCTGCCTACGGCCCACGACGTGGCGCTGCAAGCGGGCCTGTGCGACTCATCTTCACTAGCAAGGACTCAAGACCCTCGCGAGGGGCCAAGCCTCGCGAGGCGGACGACACAAGACCTCCTTGGGAGTGGGCTCACCGGGCTGGCTCGCGAGGGGCGGAGAGATCGAGGTCAGGCAAACCTCGTGAGGTTCCAATGACATAAGCCATGACGATCGAGACCAGGTGGGCGCCAGCATGCACAGTGTCCTTGTTTCCTCTTTGGTGCTAAGGAGGCAAGCGCAGACGCAGAGTACCAAGGCATCAAGCAAAGGTTTCCATATCGGTGCAATGAGAGCAAGACCAGCAGGACGGCAACATGGAGGTCACCATGGAGCCCAAGACGGCGTCACCACCAGAGCCTTTGGCAGGCGAAGACTACTTTTGTCAGGATAAGTTGTACTAGTTGTCGCCTTTCGAATTGGCTGTTGTTGGCTCCCTTCCCGCTCGATATTTGGGGAGAGGGCCAGGGCCTCTATAAATAGGACTAAGCCACCACCTTAGAGGAAGATTGACCCGGACAACCACAAGTTCATCCTCACACCCACCAAGCACAAGAACACCTCGCCTCAGGAGGCTGTTCTTCCCCTTGTACTATTCATCCTTAGCCCAAGAGGCAATCCACCACACCACACTGGAGTAGGGTATTACACCATAATGGCCCGAAACAATATAAATCTTGTGTCCTTTGTGTTGCGAGCTCGTCGAGTTAGCCCTTGAGATCTTAGCGAAGCTAGGACGTGGATCGGTAGGGGGAGATATTTGTGCACAACCCAGTGTTCGAACCTTAAGGGTTTTGCCGGAACCCAAAATCCGACAAACGTAAGTAGTTCAAGATCACTTCTTGATCACTACTAGTTTGCGACCGTTGCGTAGTTTCTATTCTTATTCTTGTACTCGTAAGTTAGCCACCATACTATTCTTAGTCGCTTGCTGCAACCTCACCACTTATCCATTCCACACCCATTAAGCTTTGCTAGTCTTCATACCCATGGTAATGGGATTGCTGAGTCCTCGTGGCTCACAAATTACTACAACAACAGTTGCAGGTACAGGTAATGCGATGTCTGACGTGAGTGCGATGCTTGCTTGTTTGGAGTTCGTCTGCTTCTCCTTCTTTGGTCAAGGGTTAGGTTCCGGGTCGAGGAACCTGGGATTAGCAGGGTGGATGTCATTCTTCTTTTCTGTTTGATTTCATCTGTAGTCAGATCCTGCTCTTCTGTATGATGGTTGCTATGTATTGATGTATTGTTGTATGAATGTTGTAACTTGTGGCGAGTGTAAGCCTTTATCTTGTATTCTCATCTATTCAGTACATGGTATATTGTAATGATATCCACCTTGCCATGTGCTCAAAATGCGGTTGTGCCCCAATCATGAATTCATCACGTGATTGGGATAGAATCGCATCTTGGGCGCTACAAGTTGGTATCAGAGCCTTACCGACTTTAGGGCCCCCTTGATTGATCGAACCACTACTGTTGTTGAGTCTAGAATAAAACTATTTTTGAATCTAGTTTTATCAGAGAGTAGGAATTCTTTTTACTCCATATCCCCTTCGTTGCTCTGGTGAGGACTCCTGACATAAATGTTTTGACTTCAATCTCCTTTTTTCACTCAAATTTTTTTTAGGATCACGCGGGTATTGTTGGATCGTTGTGATATCATTGTGAGGGAATTCTGTCTTGGTGCCTCCTAACATTTAGGGGTTGTGGTAGTGTCCCGGGGAGTTGATCTCCAAGGTGTTTTCGTCACAGTTCTTATCGTTTCGGTTCTGGAATACCAGAGTTCGCCGACATCGAAAACGCGTCTATACTCTTTGTGGTGAGAGTAGTTTGACGACACCCAATATTGGGGAGAGTGATCAGATGTATTGCCACAGCTAGTATATCGGATGTTTTCAAAGGTATGAGGTACATGATTTCTGAAGGTTTCTTGGTTATGTGTTGATGGATGGATACAGTTGGAGTGTAGGACTTGTTAGTTGTGTGAGATATTTGTGCCTCCCTGTATCCCCAACACCAGATTGCATAACCAGAAAGTTTCTGGAGTTAATAGGTGGGAATTCAAGTAGTTACCTAGGATATCTTTCTGACAGATGCATGATATGAGATTGGGGTTAGACGTCTAGTGGTCCGCCTGTCCATGGTCGGTTTATAGTGGTCTCGTTGTCTCTTAAAGAGTCTGTCGGTGTCCTGGGAACGGGGGTACCCAGACTTGCCTGCCTGCGGCCCGTGGCGTGCCTCTACCGGCGGCCTGATACGACCCATCTCCATCAGCAACCACTCAAGACCCTCGAGAGGGGCCAAGCCTCATGAGGCGGACGACACAGGACCTCCTCAGGGGCAGCCTCGCTAGGCTGGCTCTCGAGGAGCGAAGATATCAAGGCGGGGGGCACCTCGCGAGGTTCGCGTGATGTGAGTCGTGACGAGCGAAGCCAGGCGGGCGCCATCGGGCGTAGAGTGCCAGTTTCCTCTTTGGTGCTAAAGAAGCAGGTGCAGGCGAGGAGTCCTGAGGCATCAGGCAAAGGTTTCCATATTGGTGCAACAAGACCAAGAGCAGCAGGACGGAGGTCACCGCGGAGCCCACAGCTGCATCACCACCAGTGCCTTTGGCAGGCGAAGACCACTTTTTGTCAGGATAACTTGTACTAGTTGTCTCCCTTCAAAATTGGCCATTGTGGGATCCCTTCCCGCCTAACATTTGGGTAGAGGACCAGGGCCTCTATAAATAGGGCTAGCCACCACCATAGCAGGGACGGATCATTCGGACCATCCTCAGACATACCAGCTCGTCGAGCTCAAGAACACCTCTCCTTAGGAGGTTGTCCATCCACTCTACTTATTCTTCCTCAGCCCACGAGGCAATCCACCACACCACACTAGAGTAGGGTATTACACCACAACGGTGGCCTGAACCAGTATAAACCCTCGTGTCTCTTGTTCCTTGGGTTCGGCGAGCTAGGCCTTGAGATCATTGCGAGAGTAGGCTAGGAAGAGAGAGATCTTCATGCGCACCCCAAAGTTCGAATCTCAAGGGTTTGTCAGAACCCCGAATCCGACATTTGGCGCGCCAGGTAGGGGTGCGCCGAAGCTTCGCTCCTCCACCAGCTTCACCTCCCCGTTCGGCCCCTCATGGTCGGCGCCGCTCCTCCGGCTGGACCGACGGACGCCCGTGACGGTGCCATGGGGCTCAGGGCCCTCACCCCCGCCTTACGGCGGGTGCGGTGGCCGCACAAGTTCAGGCCGGAGATGCCACCCTGCTATGACGGTGCGGCGAATCCGTCGACCTTCCTGCTGGCGTACGAGGAGGCCGTTCTGGAGGCTGGAGGTGATGACAAGGTCATGGCCAGGATCCTTTGTGCCTTCTTGGGAGGAGCTGTGCGGCCTTTTCGTCGCGCGCTTCGCGACGCCGGCGCCTGTTGCCGTCGCGGCCATCCTCGGCGGCTCGCAGGCACCACCCTTGTAAGTGCATCTAGTGCCCCTTAGTGATTTTGGTGTATTGAAGACTTATAGGTTAAGGGACTAATGCATGTGTGAGTGTACACATGTCTATAAGTCTATGAGGAGTTTGATATTTACAGGAAAAGTCGACCCCTAAAAATGAATATCTTTGACTGAAGATTTTGGTATTTCTGAAGACTTTCATGAAGACTTTGAAAGTGAAGAAATTGGTGTGTCCGTGAAGACTTGATATTCATGCGAGGAATATGAAGCTTGAAGACTTTCGTTTTCATAGTTTTGTTTTTCTCTTTCTTAAGTCATAGGAAACACCGTACTATTAAAGGGGGTCGAGGAAATACTAAGGAAAAATTTCCATGTGATGCTCAACTCAAAATCCTACACCTACCAATCCCTTCGAGTGAAGCCATTGGAAATCTCATATAGTTCAGTCAATTTCTTCAGTGATAGAGACGAAGTTCTTCTGGTCTCTGAGGAATTTGTTCTGACTGATGAGTTAGGACTTCGCCAGCGCGGATTGCCTACACCGTGAGGAACATGATAGCCCTGAGGATTTTGCTACTCAAAATTACGACCATTGATGTGCTATGCGCCAGCTGTTCCAAAATATCTATCCACCTAACAATCATATCATTGAAGGGCATTTATGTCTTATCATGTCAGGCTGCTCCCTAGGCTATAAATAGCCGCCCCTTACAACCACTAGCTGGTTGGCTGCTCCGAGAGAAACTGACACTTGTCATTTGAGAGCAACCCATCCTCCGAGGACTTTGAGCGAAAATCATCAAGTGAGGAAAAACCAAAAACCCAAAACCCAAACACCTACAAACCCCAAGTGATTGAGCATCACTGGAGATATTGATCCTGAGTGGATCCAATGCTTGTTACCTTTGAAGACTGTGCTTCTTCCAGACGGTTAGGCGTCATGGTCTAGAGCATCCAAGAGGAATTGTGGATCACCGAGTGACCAAGTTTGTGAAGGTTTGGAAGTCGCCTGAAGACTTACCACAAGTGATTGGACGAGGTCTGTGTGACCTTAGTTCAAGGAGAATACGGTGAGGACTGGGTGTCTTGGACTAGGTGTCCTTGACTGGGTGTCCGGGACAGTGTGTCCTCGAGCTTAAATACTCAGCCACTCCAACCAGACGTACAACTGAGACAGTAGTTGGAACTGGTCTACCAAATCATTGTCTTCACCAAGCTTACTGGTTCTATTCCCTCAACTCTTTCATTTCCTCATAATTTTGTTGTGTGTTTGTTCAAATTTGTGTTTGAAGACTTTGACTGAAGACTTTCTCAATTTCCTCAGTTCAATTTCTTCAGTCTGTTTGTCTTCATCCTATGTTATCCTGTGATTACGCTTTCTGTACTCTGTGCCTGTCTTCATTTCATCATGATGACTATGCTTGTATTCTGTTGTGTTTACTTTTGAGTACTTGTTCCGCTGCTAGTAGTTCTTCGCTAAGGAATTTCCTCACCGGCAAATTCCTCAGTGAAGAATTTCATAAAAATCGCCTATTCACCCCCCTCTAGTCAATATAACACACTTTTAATTGGTATCAAAGCAAGGTACTCCCTTGTTCTGTGTGATTTTGGTTTAACCGCCTAGAGTTTTAGTTATGTCAACTGCAGGTATGATCAAGGTCTCTGCTGGGTGTCCTACCTTCGATGGGACGGACTACCCCTACTAGAAGAATAAGATGCGAATGCATCTTGAAGCAATTGATAATGATCTCTGGTATGTTGTGGAAAATGGTGTTCCCTCAGTCACACCTTCTCTGAATGCTGCCGATGTGAAGAGATTCAAGCAACTCGACTCTCAAGCGAAGAATATCATATGTGGCCATCTGAGCAAAGGACAGTATGGCAGAGTGAGTGCTTTGGAAACAGCGAAGCTTATCTGGGACAGGTTGTCCAAAGTGAATGAAGGAGTCTCAACTCAGCGTGACTCTCGAGTTGATGTTCTTCGCAATCTCTTCAACCGCTTCAAAGACTCGACAATGAAAATGTTCAACAAACCTTCGATCGCCTCACTGATATCTCAAATGAGCTTCAAGCACTTGGTGCCACTGACATCACTGACCATGAGGTGGTGAAGAAATTGCTGAGATCGCTTGATTCCTCATTTGACACTCTGGCATTGATGATACAAGAACGTGCTGATTACAAGTCACTTGATCCCGCTGATATTCTCGAGAGGCTAAATACTCATGAGTTCCAACTTGCTGAAAAGAGAGATCTCTATGGTTCAAGCTATGGCAGAACACGTGCACTGAAGGCCAAGGCAGTATCTGAGTCCGCAGATGAAGACTCTGGTAGCAGCCTTGGTGATCCTGAAGAACTAAGCCATGATCTGGCTCTGCTCCTGAAGAAGTTCCAAAAGTTCTCAATACGTGGTCTCCTTGGAAGATCCTCAAGGAGCAATGATTCCTCATCCAGTGACTACAAGAAGAGGCTCTGTCACAAATGCAAGAAACCTAGACATTTCATTCAAGATTGTCCTCAGTGGGAAAAGGAATCAAAGAAGAAGAAATACAAGGATTACAGTTTTGATGATGCGAAGAAAAAGAAGAAATCCACAAAATCCTCATCAACAAAATCCTCCAAGCCTTCATATCACAAGAAGAGCATCTCCAAGAAGGTCAGGGCATTCATAGGCAAGGAAATGGACTCTGAGGCTGACTCTGAAGAAAATGAGGAAGAGGAGTCATCTGAGGAGTCCGAATCCGGAGTGGCGAGCCTTGCTCTCGCTACTGCATTCGTCAGCAAATCTATCTTCAACACTGAAGAAAATGACCTCACCAACAAGGCTAATGAAGGCGATGATGACTACGCTCCCACCTATTGCTTCATGGCAAAGGGTGCCAAGGTACTCAAATATACCTCCTCTAAATCAAGTGAGAATGAATCTGATGAAAACCTTAAACCCAGCTATTCTTAACTTGCTAAGATTGCTATAAAACAACAAAGGGCTTTAGAAAAGGTTCAAAACATGCTAAATAAAAGTGATGATATGTTGGGCAAAGAAATGGATCACACTGAAACTTGACTAAAAATCTCCAGAGACTTCAGTCCAAGCTTGACAAACTTCAAAGTCATCATAACACTCTCTTACCGGATCATGAGAAGCTTTCTTATGAATTTCTTCAAAGAAAGCAAGACCTTGAGAAGCTAAGAGTGAGTTATGAAGATCTTCAGAAGGAGCGCGATTCATTACTTGCTCAACAAATCAGCGCATCACAGGAAGAATTTGTTCCTCCATGCTTGAAGTGCATTGAACGTGAATCTGCTAATTCTTCACCTGAATGTTCAAATGCTGCTAATGTTTCAAATTCTTCACATGCCTCTGCTATCACTAATTCCTCATCTGAGGACATTGCTAGTATCACTGACGATGCAGGGCTGAAGGAATTGTACACGACAGGCATGTACAAAAGCCTCAAAGGGCATCTGGCTCTTTGTGATGTGCTTAAAAAGCAGATCCTCAACAGGAACCCTAGGAAAGAGGCTATCGCCTTTGAGAGGAAACTCAATCCTGATGGTACATATTGGAAGCCTGAGCAGTACCCCAAAACTACATGGGTTGCTGCAAAGGGGCCTCCAGTTGATCCATCTAACTTATCTAGATTTGCATGTGAATCTCCTCATTCTGATGATGAGTCAATTGACTCCAACTATAAGCTATTCAAAAATCAGAATGGTGAAGTATTTGCTAGATATGTTGGCACTAACTGCAGGAACGGCTCCCCTATGCAGAAAATCTGGGTTCCCGAAAGATGTCTTGAAAATCTTCAGGTGAATGTCATCATGACACCACCTGTGAAGAATAGGAACCCCAGATCAAATTCCTTATACGGACCAAATTCCTCATATGGATCAAAGTCCTCATATGAATATCATCGTGCTAACCCATCTGTTTCGCAGGGAAGATCTAAGGATTATGGATATATGCATTATTCTTCAAATCATTATGTCCATAAGTCCTCGAAGAATTTCTCTGCTTACTCTTATGCTTACTCTAACCCATCTTATGTGAAACAAAATGGACTGGCTTCTATGCCATCCTTCTCGTATGGAGCTCGCAGAATGATGAACTCTTTGCCACCCCTTTAGATGTGGGTGGTGAAGAAAAAGAACTAATCTCTTCTGCAGGGTCAGGTCTCCAGATGCACATAATCGTCTGAAGAATTTGCTGGAGACCTGAGCATGCCTGATAGGACGCAGGCTAATCATGAAGAAATGAACTTTCATTTCTCACGTCCTCATATTGCTTTATCAGTTCTCTTACTTGATGAAATTGATCTGATGAATTGATGTCATATTCTTCACTGATGAAGTATATGAGTTTGTAAGCTACACTAATTCATCTGCAGGATGATCAACCCAAAGCCACTGAGTGGGTCCTCGATAGTGGATGTACAAACCACATGACTGGTGACAAAAATCTATTGATGGATGCTCCATTATCTCCGTCGCATCTGAAGCATATCATCTTTGCTGACAAAGGCAAAAGTCAGGTATTGGGTCTAGGTAAGGTTGCGATTACAAAGGATCGACACATGGACAAAGTCATGCTTGTTGAGTCCTTAGGATACAACCTTATGTCTGTCTCAATGCTTTGTGATCTTGATATGGTTGTTGTCTTTGGCAAGTACCGTTGTGTTGTGGTTATGGAAGCTGACAATTCCAAAGTCTTCGAAGGCTTTAGGAGAGGAGACCTGTATATTGTTGATTTCTCTACAGGACCACAACCAGCCGTGTGCTTACTTGCAAAAGCTTCAGAAGGCTGGCTCTGGCATCGACGACTTGGTCATGCAGGCATGAGGAATTTGCACACGCTTGCGAAGAAAAAGCATGTCATTGGCATCGAGAATGTCAAATTCCTCAAGGATCACCTATGCGGAGCCTGTGAAGCTGGGAAGATGACCAAGGCCAAGCATCCAGCGAAGACTATCATGACCACCACTCGCCCATTTGAATTGCTTCACATGGATCTCTTTGGTCCTAATCATTATTCTGCTATCTCAAATGAAGCATCTCAATATGGCTTCGTTATTGTTGATGATTATTCTTGTTACACATGGGTACACCTTGTTACTTACAAACATGAAGTGCAGGAAGTCTTCAAACGATTTTCCTGAGGGCTTCAACTAACTTTGGTGTGAAGATCAAGCACATCAGAAGTGACAATGGCACTGAGTTCAAGAATTCTGGTCTCGATGACTATCTTGATGAACTTGGTATCACTCATGAGTTATCTGCTCCTTACACTCCTCAGCAGAATGGCGTCGTGGAGCGCAAGAACAGGACTCTTGTTGAGACGGCTCGCACTATGCTTGATGAATACAAAACGCCTCATCGTTTCTGGACTGAGGCAATTGATACTGCGTACCACATCATCAACAGAGTATATCTTCACAAATTCTTAAAAAATACTGCCTATGAACTCCTCACTGATAAGAAACCCAATGTAAGTTATTTCAAAGTCTTCGGTGCTAAATGTTGGATTAGAGATCCTCATCACAACTCAAAATTTGCACTGAAAGCACATGAAGGTTTTATGCTTGGTTACAGAAAGGACTCGCACACCTACAGAGTCTTCAACAACGTTCTTCACAAAGTTGTTGAAACTGTAGATGTGCGGTTCGATGAAACTAATGGCTCGCAAAGAGAGCACCTACCTACTGTGATAGATGAACCAACACCTGAGGAAACTATCAAGTTCAAGGCTAGTGAGGATGTCATTCCTACTGAAGAATCTGCTGAAGAATTCATTCCAGAACATGAAGAACATCGAGCTAACACACCTGAAGAAAATGTTGAAGAAAATGGTGCTGAAGAAAACGCTGATCAAACTCTTCAATGACAACCAGCTCATCCTCGCATTGCAAAAGAAGTGCAAATTGAAAAGATCATCAATGACATCAAAGTGCCAGGTCCTCTCACACGCTCAAAAGCTTCACATTTGTCTAACTTTTGTGGGCAGTATGCTTTTGTCTCTATTACAGAGCCCACTGAGGTAGATGAAGCATTTCTGGAGCCTAAGTGGATTTAGGCCATGCAAGAGGAATTACATCAGTTCGAGCTTAACAATGTCTGGGAACTGGTCAAACGTCCAGATCCTCGCAAGCACAATATCATCGGCACAAAGTGGATCTACCGCAACAAGCAAGATGAAAATGGCCTTGTGGTGAGGAATAAGGCACGGCTTGTAGCTCAAGGCTACACCCAGGTTGAAGGAATTGATTTCGATGAAACTTTTGCACCTGTTGCTAGACTTGAGGCTATTCGCATATTACTTGCTTATGCTAACCATCATGATATCACTCCATATCAAATGGATGTGAAAAGTGCATTCCTCAATGGTAAGCTTGAGGAAGAAGTATATGTTGCTCAACCCCCAGGTTTTGAAGATCCAAAGAATCCTGACAAAGTCTTCAGACTCAACAAGGCCCTCTATGGCCTCAAGCAGGCTCCACGGGCTTGGTATGATACTTTGAAGGAACTCTTCATGAAGAAAGGCTTCAAACCCAGTTCACTCGACCCTACTCTTTTCAGTAAATCTTATGATGGTGAATTGTTTGTGTGCCAAGTATATGTTGATGATATTATCTTTGGCTGTACTGACCAACGTTATAGTGATGAATTTGCCTATATGATGAGTGAAGAATATCAAATGTCTAGTATGGGAGAGTTGAAATTCTTCTTAGGTCTTCAAATTCGTCAACAACACAATGGCATATTCATATCTCAGGAGAAATACCTCAAGGATGTACTGAGGAAATTCAGCATGCAAGATTGCAAAGGCGTCAAAATTCCTATGCCCACAAATGGCCATCTGTGCACTGATGAAAATGGTATTGACCTCGATCATAAGGTATACCGCTCCATGATTGGTTCCTTATTATACTTATGTGCATCTAGGCCAGATATAATGCTTAGTGTTTGCATGTGTGCCCGATTTCAAGCCGCACCGAAGGAATCACACCATAAGGCTGTGAAGCATATTCTTCGATATCTAGCTCACACACCAACACTTGGATTATGGTACCCCAAGGGCTCGGCTTTTGATCTTGTTGGATATTTTCACTCTGACTATGCTGGTGATCGTGTGGATCGCAAGTCAACATCTGGTACATGTCATTTCCTCAGACGATCTATGGTCTGTTGGTCCTCGAAGAAACAGAACTGCGTATCACTATCTACTGCTGAAGCTGAGTACATTGCCACTGGGTCTTGCTGTGCCCAATTGCTATGGATGAAGCAAACTCTCAAGGACTACGGCGTCAACATGAAGAATGTACCTCTCTTCTGTGACAATGAGAGTGCCATCAAGATTGCTCACAACCCAGTTCAGCACTCGAAGACAAAGCACATTCAGATTCGTCATCATTTTCTTCATGATCATGTGTTGAAGGGCGACATTTCTATTGAGCATGTGAAGACTGAAGAACAGCTAGCCGATTTCTTCACAAGGCCCTTGGATGAGAAGAGATTTAGCAAGTTGCGGTGTGAGCTAAATATCCTAGAATCTTGGAATGTTCTGTGAAAAGGACACTCATCCTAACACTTATGCAAAATTGATGACTTAGATGTGCAACACATGAAGAAACGTTTTACTTCAATCAATGAAGAATAACACTCTTAGTGTGAAGAAATTAACGAAGAATTTGATTCTCGGAACCCTACGATAATTGTATGCGTTGTCTGAAATCATCATTCTTATACGGTGGGTCACGCCACCACCAAAAGTTGAAATTCCTCGAATTATTCATATTCTTCAACTTTGCATAGTCTTCACTGGTTCCGTCGTTTTTCTTCATTGGCTATATATATATATGAGTTTATGTCCTCTACAACATTCACTTATTGCTATTTCTTCAAGTTGGTTTTTTGCTAAGTGAATGTGATCGGACCCTTCCCCTCTATGCTATACTCAACCCAATCTGTTCACAAATTCTTCATGTGTGTTCTATTTGAAACTCGTTCAAAATCTTCACTGTGTCCTTGTCAGCTGAAGAAATTGCGAACGGAACTTTAAAATCTATCCTATCTAAATTTTCGGCTTTGCTGCTCAAACCGTTCCGCATCCCACGATACACTTATCCACTCACCCACGATCTAACACGATCTCCACCTCTCACTACGTGGGTGACACATGTCATGCGAATGAGAAGGGTCAGGGGCACGTTCGTCCAATTTCTTCGGGCGAGCAGTTTTTCACCGTGGATACAAATACCCCTCCTTCCCTTCCTCACTTCTTTTACTCCGCTCGACCTCTCTCTCCAGCTTGAGCTTCTCAAACCCTAGCGCTGCCGCTACTTCATCGCCGCCGGTGAGAAAGAGCTTCACTACCTCGACCTCGTCACCGACGTACTCGCGCCGACCAAGGACATCTTCACTCCGCCGCCGCCGTAGCCGTCTTCCTCCGCCAAGTTAGGGCGTGGAAGATCTGCACAGACGAACTTCACATCTCCTCACTCCAGTTTGTCACGTTCTTCGTCCAGGGTAAATAAAAGTTACTTTTACTGCTCTCGTTGATTCGAATGATTATCTACAAAATCTTCAAAAGTGTTTTTCTTCATATCTTCACACATTGAACACCTCACAAAGTCATCTGTTCTTGATTCGTTTATCTAAGCATCATTTTTCTTCAAGATTCCTCAATTGTGTGGATCTTCGATCTATACAACTCTGGAACCTAAGACAAAGAACGCTTAGTGAAAATCTTCAAGACTCATCTGGTAAAATTCCTCAAACTTGTTCTTTTTGAAAAACCTTTTGATAATGCATATGACCTCTCCAAATTCCTCGCAACTATACTATGTTCACAGGTACACATGTCAGCTGCTGAATCACTAGTTTCTCATCAACTTAACTCATTTGCAGCGTTCCTCGAAGAAAAGTTGCATACTTCTTCAAAGAATTCAATTGTTCAAATTCCTCAACTGAAGAAAATGGCTGATGGTAAAAGGCCACAGAAGGGAGGAAAGAGGCCTGGGGTAAATACAGTGTTTGAAATCCCTGGTGACATATATGCTGGGTACTGCACACCTCCTGAGGAAACCAAGTATGAGCTCAAAGTGCGCATTCGGAAGATAGAGAGGGGATGGGCAAGGGAATGGAGGGAGTACAGATATGTCACTCCTAAGTACATGAAGAAATTCGCACTCAATCCTCCATGCCCAAGAGCACCACTGGCACCTGGCCAAATTGCTGATCCCACCAGCCTCAAGCGAGGTGAGGACTATCCTGATGAATGGGCCAAGCACCAAGGCAAGTTGTCTAAGCAAGCCAGAGAAGCAGTGAGGAAATTTAATGAAGACTCTGCTACTGCTGCTGCCTCTGCTGAGATCCTTGCTGTTAAGGCAAAGAAGGCTATGTCGAAGAAGCCTGCGCACAAGCCAAGTGCTTCCTCAGCAATGCCCTCACGGCTAGAATCATCAAAGCCCTCACGGCCAATTCCTCATGCTGCTCCTATTCCTCTAAAGTCCTCAGCTCCTCTGCCAAAGCCTTCAACTGTTCCGACCAAATCCTCAGCACCTGTGCATCTCGCTCCGTGCCAAAGGACTGCCGGCATCTCCATTGCCTCAGGTGTCTCAGCTAGTTCCTCAGCTGCACCAAGTTCCTCAGCTGGCCCCTCACTGCTGAAGACAAAGGCTACTGCTGAAGACAAAGGTGTAACGCCCTCGATGCGGCTATGTCTCCCACGTGTCGAGGCACGACTTAGAGACATAGGCGCATTGAAAGCATTGTCGCAAGTCGGGAATCATTACACAACCCATGTACATATATAATATAAAGGGGAATAATATCATAGTTGGCTTACACTCGCCACGTCACATCAAAGAACATAAATAACATCCGTCATACAATCACTCATGGCCCGACTACGGCGCCAAAATAGAAAAGACCCCCAACAAGCGACTAGGCCCTGAATCTAACCCCGAATAGGCATCCCTACTGATCATCAGGAAAAAAAACATAGTAACGCTGAGAGTCCTCGTCGTACTCCCACTTCAGCTCGAGCGCGCCATCCGGAGAGGTATCATCGGTCCCTGCATCTGGTGTAATAGTAATCTGTGAGCCACAAAGGACTCAGCAATCTCGCACCCTCGCGATCAAGACTATTTAAGCTTAATAGGTAGGAAAGGGGTAATGTAAGTGGAGCTGCAGCAAGCGACTAGCATATATGGTGGCTAACTTATTCGCAAAGTAGAGCGAGAAGAGGAGGCAAAGCACGAGCGGAAACTAAATAGAGCAGACTACGCAAACATAACTCCAACGTCGTGTCCACTTCCCGGACTCCGCCGAGAAGAGGCCATCATGGCAACACACGCAGTTGATTCATTTTAATTATTTAAGGTTCAAGTTATCTACAACCGGACATTAACAAATTCCCATCTGCCCATAACCGCGGGCACGGCTTTCGAAAGATCAATCCCTGTAGGGGGGTCCCAACTTAGCCCATAACAAGCTCTCACGGTCAACGAAGGAATAGACCTCCACCCAGGACCCACCGATCAGACTCGGTATCCCGGTACAACAAAATGATTCGACAGGTCAAAACTAGTCCAGCAACACCGCCTGAATGCGCCGACAAATCCCGATAGGAGCTGCACATATCTCTTTCTCAGGGCACACTCAGATGAGACTAGCTATGAGTAAAACCAACCCTCAAGTTTCCCCGAGGTGGCCCCGCAGGAAGCTCATTTCGGACTAACACTCAGAGGAGCACTGGCCCGTGGGGGGCTAAAATAAAGATGACCCTCGGGCTCCGGAAACCCAAGGGAAAAAGAGGCTAGGTGGAAAATGGTAAAACCAATGTTGGGCATTGCTGGAAAAGCTTTAATCAAGGCGAACTATCAAGGGGTTCACATTATAGCCCAACCGCGTAAGGGACGCAACAATCCGGGAACATAACACCGATATGACGGAAACTAGGGCGGCAAGAGTGGAACAAAACACTAGGCGAGAGGCCGAGCCTTCCACCCTTTACCAAGTATATAGATGAATAAAGATAACATAGCAATATAATGATATCCCAACAAGTAAATAAGTGTTCCAACAAGGAACGGCTCCAATCTTCACCTGCAACTAACAACGCTATAAGAAGGGCTGAGCAAAGCGGTAACAGAGCCAATCAATGGTTTGCTAGGACAAAGGTGGGTTAGAGGCCCAATCATGGCAATTGGGAGGCTAACAAGCAAGTGGTAGGCATCGTAGCATTGGCAAAGCAAAAGAGCGAGCAAACTAGCATAGCAAAGATAGTAGTGATTTCAAGGGTGTGATCATCTTGCCTACACAGTTGTCAGAATTGACTGGATCCTCAAAAGCAAACTCAACGGGCTCCTCGTTAGCGAACTCGTCTCCCGGCTCTACCCAACAACACAAACAAGCAACAAGGATACAATCAACCACGTGCAAGGGCAACCAATAATATGCAAAGATGATATGCTATGCGGGATGCGATGCGGGATGCAAAATGCAAGATGTGACAGGAAATGCATGAACCTGGCCTCAACTTGGAAAACCAAGTGTGCCACTGGATAGAGGGGAAGAAATCCCCTGAAAACGATATAAAGATCATGGCAATCGGAGCTACGGTTTGGAAATGGCAAGCGATTTACTAAACGAACCGATCTGCGATTTACAGCAAGTAGGCTACTAAATGCAACAAAATGAACATGCTACAGCCACCCAACATGAAAAAAAATTGCATGACAGTGATGTACTCAAGAAGCTTAACAAATCACCAGGACTGAGGCATAGGCAAATTCATCCATTAAGGGCTTCAAACAAGCATGGCAAAACTGAATAAGCAAAACACATTTCAGACTTAGCGAAATTAACGCTAGTCTGAAATTTCAGACCACAATGCTCTCTTCGGAGCAGCAAAACAACATGAAGCAAAACCTGAACATGGCAAGTAAGAGCATGGCATGGATCTACTCAACAAGCTTATCAAAACACCCAAAATGACCTGGGGCCAAAAGGGTTCACAAAATACTCTACCGAGCACACGAACATCGATGAAACACAATCAGTTTTCAGACTTAGTGAAAACTGGGACATGCTGAAATAATAACTCACGGAGGCATGTAAACGAGCTCGATGCACTCACTACGGTGCAAGTCATGGCAAGGAAATCATATATCCATTAAGAAGGCACAAAATTCTAGCTAGACATGGAAAGAACAAAGGCATAGCATGCATGGATCACTAGCAATAACTCCGGCAAAATCGCAAAAGAGTTCACAATCTGCCCAAAACAACAACTATGCAAAAGTTGAGCTTGATTGAGTCAACCTAGGGTGCTCCAACATAACAAGTAAAGACATGGATGGATTAATCACAACAAGCATAACAAATCACTCTTATTGATCATCCTCAAAAGAGGCACGGATCACTAGGAAACAAGCTGGACATATAGCATCGTGAACTAAAACATCCCAGACGAGGCCTTTTCGGTCCCTCGGTTAACCGTTGGAGTATCAAACGAAGTCCAAATGACCCGAAACTTGACAGGCAGTCTACCGGTAGTAAACCAAGGCCGCATGACAAGTCTCGATTCAATCCGGAAATGTTTAATCCCCACAGACGAAAGAAAGCTAGAAATGGCCACCGGAGGAGAACGAAGCGCCGGAATGCAAAACGGACAACGGGGAAAATGCTCGAATGCATGAGATGAACATGTATGCAAATGCAATGCACATGATGACATGATATGAGATGCACGAAAACAAAAACAACACACGGAGACAAAGACCCGAACCCGAGAATTAAATATAACTTAATGCCGGAAACGGCAAGAGTTGGAGTACAATTCGGGAAGGTTACATATGGGGCGTTACAACACTCCACCACTACGAAAAGATCTCGTCCCGAGATCTAGGACTGAAAGAACTCCGGGTACTCAGAACGGAGGTGATCCTCGCATTCCCAGGTAGCTTCACGGTCGGAATGGTGTGACCACTTGACTTTGAGAAACTTGATTGACTTGTTGCGAGTTTTGCGTTCAGTCTCTTCAAGGATTGCAACTGGGTGCTCATGATAGGAGAGATCTTCTTGGAGCTCAATGTCCTCGAAGTTGACGGTGCGCTCAGGCGTCTTGAAGCACTTGCGGAGTTGCGAGACGTGGAACACATCATGAATATTGGCAAAGTTTGCAGGAAGCTCGAGTTGATAGGCGAGGTCGCCTCTCTTGCTGACAATCTTGAAAGGCCCGACGTATCTGGGGGCAAGCTTCCCTTTGATACCGAAGCGACGAGTCCCTTTCATAGGAGAGACGCGGAGGTAGACATGATCTCCGATCTCGAAAGCCAAATCACGGTGCTTACTATCATAGTAGCTCTTCTGGCGGGATTGGGCTGCTTTGAGGTTATCACGAATGACCTTGCACATTTCTTCTGCCTCTGTGATCAGGTCATTACCCAGAAGCTGACGTTCACCGGTTTCAGACTAGTTGCGAGGTGTACGGCACTTCCTACCATACAGAATTTCAAATGGGGCCTTGCCGGAACTTGCTTGGAAACTGTTGTTGTACGAGAATTCAGCATAAGGAAGACAATCCTCCCACTTCATGCCGAAGGAGATAACACAAGCCCTGAGCATATCTTCAAGAATCTGGTTGACACGCTCGACTTGACCGCTTGTTTGAGGATGGAAAGCAGTGCTGAAGCGAATGCTGGTGCCCATGGCCTTCTGAAAAGAGTCCTAGAACTTGGAGGTAAAGATGCTGCCACGGTCTGAAGATATCACTTGAGGAATACCGTGCAGAGAGACAATTCGAGAGGTGTAGAGCTCCGCCAATTGAGCTGCAGAGATTGACTCTTTGATAGGCAGGAAATGAGCCACTTTGGTGAGCTTGTCGATGACAACGAATATAGCATCATTGCCACGCTTGGACTTTGGAAACCCAGTCACGAAGTCCATTTCAATGTGGTCAAACTTCCATTCTGGAATGGCGAGAGGTTGGAGGAGACCTGCTGGCCTTTGGTGTTCTGCCTTCACTCTTCTGCAGACATCACATTCATTCACGAATTGAGCAATCTCGGGCTTCATTCGAGTCCACCAATAAGTTTGCTTCAGATCTTGATACATCTTCGTGCTCCCAGGGTGGATGGAGAGGAGAGAGTTGTGAGCCTCGTTCAAGATCACTTTACGAAGTTCACCTTTGGGCACAACAATTCGATCCTCGAAGAAGAGAGTGTCCTTGTCATCAAGTCGGTAGCACTTGTACTTGGACTGACTCTTTGCAATACCAATCTTCACCTTTTTCACCATAGCATCAAGAAGCTGGGCTTGGCGAATCTGGTCTTCCAAGGTAGGCGAAACTTGAAGGTTGGCGAGGAAACCTTGAGGAACAACTTGTAGATTAAGTTTGCGGAAGGCTTCACAAAGCTCGGGTTGATAAGGCTTGAGAATCAGACTGTTGCAATATGCTTTCCTGCTCAAAGCGTCAGCAATCACATTAGCCTTGCCTGGAGTATACTCGATACTCGGATTGTACTCTTGAATCATTTCGACCCATCGAGTCTGCCTGAGGTTGAGATTAGGCTGAGTGAAGATGTACTTGAGACTCTTGTGATCAGTGAAGATGTCCACTTTCCTTCCCAAGAGAAGATGTCTCCAAGTCAACAATGCGTGCACAACTACCGCCAACTCGAGATCATAAGTGGGGTAGTTCTTCTCATTAGGCTTCAACTGGCGAGAGGTATAAGCAACAACTTTCTTCTCTTGCATCAGTACTGCACCGAGACCTTGGAGAGAGGCATCACAAAAGACCTCGTACGGCTTGGTTTCATCAGGCGGAGTCAGAACTGGAGCAGTGATCAATTTCTCTTTCAAAGCGTTGAAAGCAACATCACACTCCGGAGACCAAACGTACTTGATGTGCTTCTGAAGAAGATTTGAGAGAGGCTTCGCGATCTTGGAGAAGTTTTCAACGAATCTTCGGCAATAACTTGCAAGACCGAGGAAGCTACGGAGTTGCTTCACATTCTGAGGAGGTTCCCAATTAACGATTGCGGACACCTTCTCAGGATCCACGGAAATGCCCTTGGCAGAGATAATATGGCCAAGATAAAGAACCTCATCGAGCCAAAACTCACACTTGGAGAACTTGGCGTAGAATTGATGTTCCCTTAGCTTGTCAAGAACCAAACGCAAGTGTTTGGCATGATCTTCCTTGTTCTTCGAGAAAACCAGGATATCATCGAGATAGACCAAAACGAAGTCGTTGGTGTAGGGGTTGAAGATGAAGTTCATCATGCGAGAGAACGTCGGAGGAGCATTGGCGAGGCCAAAAGACATAACAGTGTATTCATATGACCCATAGCTTGTTCTGAACGCCGTCTTTGGAATATCTTGTTCACGAATGTGAATTTGATGATAACCCATACGGAGATCAAGCTTGGAGAATACTTGGGCACCCTTGAGTTGTTCGAACAGCTCATTAATGTTGGGAAGTGGATATTTGTTCTGGATGGTCTTCTTGTTCAATGGATGATAATCAACACAAAGTCGGTCCGTTCCATCCTTCTTCTTCACAAAAAGAACACCACAACCCCACGGAGAAGTACTAGGCCGAATGAGGCCCATCCTTTCTTGCACATCGAGTTGTTTCTTCAACTCCTTCAACTCTTCGGGGCCGAGCTTGTAGGGACGTTTCCACACAGGTTCCGTACCGGGCTCAAGTTCAATAACAAATTCAACCGGCCGGTTTGGAGGCATGCCTGGGAGTTCTTCAGGGAAGACATCTTGATACTCACAAACAACCGGAATCTGCGAAATAGCATCCAATTCACCCTTTTCATTGAGAGAGAACAACCGGATGGTATTATCCCGAGCAGCAAAGACAATTACTTCCTCAGACGAATGAGTCAGTTGAATCTGCTTGGCTGCGCAATCGAGGTGAGCTTTATGTTTAGAGAGCCAGTCCATCCCAAGAATGAGGTCGATATCAGAATTGCCAAGAACCATTGGAGAAGCCAGAAACTTGAAATCACCCATCATGATAGAAATATCCGGAATCATCATAGTGGAACTCAGACGCTTCGCTGGAGAGACGACTTGCATAGCTCTAGGTAATGCCTGAGTGCTAAAATTGTTCTCCGATGCAAATGGGAATGACATGAAGGAATGCGATGCACCAGAGTCAAAAAGAACTTTTGCAGGAATATCATTAACAGGAAGGTTACCCATGATCACATCTGACGAATCCTCTGCCTGAGCTGCATTCACCATATTGACCTTGGCGTGCTTGGGATTATGCTTGACCACAGCTGTACTTGCCGATCTGACAGGAGGAGGAGGAGGAAGACGCCTCTGGTTGAAACACTTGTTGGCATAGTGACCCTTCTGTTGGCACTTGTTGCACGTGACCTCTGAGAGCGGACGGTGGTACGGAGCACTCGATCTTGGAGCTTGAGACGAAGTCTTGTTCTGAAAGCCTGGGTTGGGTGGGTGGGATGAACCACTGCCACCTTTGCTCTTCTGCTGATACGGCTGACGGAACGGAGGAGGAGGAAGCCAATACTTCTGCTGCTTGGCCACTTGAGTAGAGGAAGAAGACGTAGTGTCTCTGACTCGCTTCCTGGAAGCATCACACCTGAGCTGAGCAGCCTCTTGCTTCAGTGCCATGTTGTAGAACTCATCGTATCTCAGCGCTCGAAGAGGACAAGAGCGAGCTGAATTTCTTCACGAAGACCACCCCTGAACTGATAGATCATGCTCTTCTCATCAGGAACATCCTGCTTGGCAAAACGGGCGAGCCTCTGGAACAACTTGTTGTAGTCATAGACAGACAAAGAGCCTTGCTTCAGATTGCGGAATTCTTCACGTTTGCTTTCAGTCACACTCTGAGGAATGTGATGAGCGCGGAAATCACGACAGAAATCATCCCAAGTGATCAAACGTCCACCTCTGGAATCCCGGTACTGCTGAAACCACTCTGCGGCCTGATCCTTGAGCTGGAAAGACGCGAACTTGACGAAATCTTCAGGTCTGACGTTGCTACATTCAAAATGCTTGCCCAGATCGACTAACCAATCATCAGCATCGGTAGCCTCAACGCAGTTGCTGAACGTCTTTGGACCATTTGCGAGGAACTGATTCAGAGTTGCAAATTGGTTCTGGTTGTTGCCTTGATTTCCTTGACTGCTTTGATTCCGCTCTTGGATGATTTGCATGATCAGCTGAGTATTTGCATTAGTAGCAGCCATCACAGCCTGCCATGCTTCCGGAGGAGGCGGAGGTGGTGGAGGATCTTGATTCTGGTTCTGACTGGTGCTCTTAGCGGGAGCCATCCTGAAGAGGTTGACCACCATTAGCACACAAATAGAGAAATATTGAAGGTGAAACCAACGGAATGAAAATTGCAGCATAAAGTCTTCAGATCCGAACAAAATGAACGAATGCACTTCTCTTGAAGTGGTCACATATTCCTAAATTGCGAAGCCACGAAGAATCAGGTAGAAGAGGTACATCAACGAGGGATGAAATAAACATATGACGTCGAAGAACGAATACCACAACTCAAAATAAAACCAAGGGTTGGCTTGCGGAATAAGCCGGAACAAACACATGATAGAAATTTCGTTCGAAGTGTTCGTGGTAGGACCTACACGGGCTCGACCGTACAGCACCATCATGTACAAGGCAGTGCACATGACATACGAAGCGTCCCCGAATCAGCATAGCCAAGGACTCTTTAAGACACAACGAGGCCACTGTAAAATCGACCGTGAATAGGCGAACCACTAGACGTCGAACCCCAATTTCATATCACACATCTGTTGGAAAGATATCCTAAGGCTACTTGAATTCCCACCTATGAAACTCCCGAAACTTTCCGGTTATGCAATCAGGTGTTGGGGATACAGGGGAAGCATAATATCTCACCCAAGCTAGCAATTCCTACATCCAGCTACATCCATCCTTCAACACATAACCAAGAAACCTTCGGAAACCATCTATCTCAACCTTCGAAAAGCATCCGTTATACAAGTTATGGCGATACTCCCGAACTCCCGCCCCAGTATTGGGTGGCGTCGAGGTTATCTCACCAACGAACTGCATAAAGGAGATTTTCGATGTCGCGCACATATCTCAAGTATGCCAGAATTGCAACGATAGAATTATGATGACAACACCTCAGAGCTCAACTCCCCGGGACACTTCCACTAAACCCCTGACAGGAGGCACCAAGACAGTATTCTCATCATAAGCCATCGGAACAAAACTAAGATACTCGCATGATCCTAAAATTTTTTTTAGTGAAATTTGAGAAGAGAAGAGTCAAAACTCTACGTCAGGATGCCTTACCAGAGCGATGAGGAGACTGGGAAGTAAAAGAATTCCTAAGCTCTCCGATATATAATTCCTAAGGACTCAAAACATTTTTCTAGACACAACTCGGCTGCTAGAAACGATCAAGCAATGGGGCTCCTAAGGTCGGGGAAGGCTCTGATTACCAACTTGTAATGCCCTCGATGCGGCTATGTCTCCCACGTGTCGAGGCACGACTTAGAGACATAGGCGCATTGAAAGCAATGTCGCAAGTCGGGAATCATTACACAACCCATGTACATATATAATATAAAGGGGAATAATATCATAGTTGGCTTACACTCGCCACGTCACATCAAAGAACATAAATAACATCCATCATACAATCACTCATGGCCCGACTACGGCGCCAAAATAGAAAAGACCCCCAACAAGCGACTAGGCCCTGAATCTAACCCCGAATAGGCATCCCTACTGATCATCAGGAAAAGACACATAGTAACGCTGAGAGTCCTCGTCGTACTCCCACTTCAGCTCGAGCGCGCCATCCGGAGAGGTATCATCGATCCCTGCATCTGGTGTAATAGCAATCTGTGAGCCACAAAGGACTCAGCAATCTCGCACCCTCGCGATCAAGACTATTTAAGCTTAATAGGTAGGAAAGGGGTAATGTAAGTGGAGCTGCAGCAAGCGACTAGCATATATGGTGGCTAACTTATTCACAAAGTAGAGCAAGAAGAGGAGGCAAAGCACGAGCGGAAACTAAATAGAGCAGACTACGCAAACATAACTCCAACGTCGTGTCCACTTCCCGGACTCCGCCGAGAAGAGGCCATCACGGCAACACACGCAGTTGATTCATTTTAATTATTTAAGGTTCAAGTTATCTACAACCGGACATTAACAAATTCCCATCTGCCCATAACCGCAGGCACGGCTTTCGAAAGATCAATCCCTGCAGGGGGGTCCCAACTTAGCCCATAACAAGCTCTCACGGTCAATGAAGGAATAGACCTCCACCCAGGACCCACCGATCAGACTCGGTATCCCGGTACAACAAGATGATTCGACAGGTCAAAACTAGTCCAGCAACACCGCCCGAATGCGCCGACAAATCCCGATAGGAGCTGCACATATCTCTTTCTCAGGGCACACTCAGATGAGACTAGCTACGAGTAAAACCAACCCTCAAGTTTCCCCGAGGTGGCCCCGCAGGCAGCTCATTTCGGACCAACACTCAGAGGAGCACTGGCCCGTGGGGGGCTAAAATAAAGATGACCCTCGGGCTCCGGAAACCCAAGGGAAAAAGAGGCTAGGTGGCAAATGGTAAAACCAATGTTGGGCATTGCTGGAAAAGCTTTAATCAAGGCGAACTATCAAGGGGTTCCCATTATAGCCCAACCGCGTAAGGGACGCAAAAATCCGGGAACATAACACCGATATGACGGAAACTAGGGCGGCAAGAGTGGAACAAAACACTAGGCGAGAGGCCGAGCCTTCCACCCTTTACCAAGTATATAGATGAATAAAGATAACATAGCAATATAATGATATCCCAACAAGTAAATAAGTGTTCCAACAAGGAACGGCTCCAATCTTCACCTGCAACTAACAACGCTATAAGAAGGGCTGAGCAAAGCGGTAACATAGCCAATCAATGGTTTGCTAGGACAAAGGTGGGTTAGAGGCTCAATCATGGGAATTGGGAGGCTGACAAGCAAGTGGTAGGCATCGTAGCATTGGCAAAGCAAAAGAGCGAGCAAACTAGCATAGCAAAGATAGTAGTGATTTCAAGGGTGTGATCATCTTGCCTACACAGTTGTCAGAATTGACTGGATCCTCAAAAGCAAACTCAACGGGCTCCTCGTTAGAGAACTCGTCTCCCGGCTCTACCCAACAACACAAACAAGCAACAAGGATACAATCAACCACGTGCAAGGGCAACCAATAATATGCAAAGATGATATGCTATGCGGGATGCGATGCGGGATGCAAAATGCAAGATGTGACAGGAAATGCATGAACCTGGCCTCAACTTGGAAAACCAAGTGTGCCACTGGATAGAGGGGAAGAAATCCCCTGAAAACGATATAAAGATCATGGCAATCGGAGCTACGGTTTGGAAATGGCAAGCGATTTACTAAACGAACCGATCTGCGATTTACAGCAAGTAGGCTACTAAATGCAACAAAATGAACATGCTACAGCCACCCAACATGAAAAACAATTGCATGGCAGTGATGTACTCAAGAAGCTTAACAAATCACCAGGACTGAGGCATAGGCAAATTCATCCATTAAGAGGTTCAAACAAGCATGGCAAAACTGAATAAGCAAAACAGATTTCAGACTTAGCGAAATTAACGCTAGTCTGAAATTTCAGACCACGATGCTCTCTTCGGAGCAGCAAAACAACATGAAGCAAAACCGGAACATGGCAAGTAAGAGCACGGAATGGAGCTACTCAACACGCTTATCAAAACACCCAAAATGACCTGGGGCCAAAAGGGTTCACAAAATACTCTACCGAGCACACGAACATCGATGAAACACAATCAGTTTTCAGACTTGGTGAAAACTGGGACATGCTGAAATAATAACTCACGGAGGCATGTAAACGAGCTCGATGCACTCACTACGGTGCAAGTCATGGCAAGGCAAGCATATATCCATTAAGAAGGCACAAAATGCTAGCTAGACATGGCAAGAACAAAGGCATAGCATGCATGGATCACTAGCAATAACTCCGGCAAAATCGCAAAAGAGTTCACGATCTGCCCAAAACAACAACTATGCAAAAGTTGAGCTCGATTGAGTCAACCTAGGGTGCTCCAACATAATAAGTAAAGACATGGATGGATTAATCACAACAAGCATAACAAATCACTCTTACTGATCATCCTCAAAAGAGGCACGGATCACTAGGAAACAAGCTGGACATATAGCATCGTGAACTAAAACAAACCAGACTTTGTGATTTTCACTAAGTCCCTGAAATCAGTAAACTCAGGTAGCCCTCTTCGCAAGCTTGCACGAGACAACACACACATCCTAAAAATGCATGGGAGGCACCTCTGGAAAGAAGACAACATGCTTAACAATTCATCCCAAAGGGGCACAGGCATATCATGCACGGATTAAACATGGCAAAAATGACAAAAGTGCATGATGAACTAACAGATCTGCAATTTAACTCATGATACCTCCTTCCAACAGCATTTTGGGCACCAAGATGACCTCAAATGTAAATGATGCAATGGAGTGAAATGATGTACTCGTCGAGACGAAGATTTTGATATATCGTATGCCCAAATCGGAGCTACAGATGCGGAGATATAATGCGTCAAAGGTAGCATAAAAAATAGACGGGGGAGGGGAAAGTCAACCCCTAGGGTTTCAAAAATTCCAGATCTGAGATCTATGGGCACTGTAGCTCGGGGCACTGTAGCTCGGGACTCCGCCGATCCGGCGATGGCGGCGGCCGCCGGCGGAGGCGGCGGGGAACGCCGGCGAGGGCGCCGGCGACGGCGCCGGGGTGGCGCGGTGGCGGCGGGGACCGGCCGGGCGGCGAGGAGCTCCGGCGGGGGGCGCGGGCAGGCGACGGCGGCTCCGGGCGCCGAGGCGAGCCGGCACAGCGGCGGCCGGCGATGGTGGGCGCGGTGGCCGGCGCTACTCCGGCCACCGGAGCGGAGGACGGCGGCGGCGGAGAGGCGCTGGAGCGGGCGGCGCGGAACGGGCCCACGGGGGCCCCGGATGGGCCTTGCGGGCTTCGGCGGCGGGCGGCGGCGGTGCGCCACGTGGCGGCTTCGCACTGGTGCGAGCGGGCGGCGACGATGTGTCCGGTGCGGCCGGACGTGTCCGGCGCGCCGGAGGGAATTTTTAGGGTTTCGGGGGGAGGGAGAGATCCGAAAAACGGGGGGTCTACTTATAGACCTAGAGGGAGCTAGGAGAGTCCAAATGAGGTGCGGTTTTCGCCCACACGATCGTGATCGAACGACCGAGACGTTGGAGCAGAGTTTGGTGGGTTTTGGGCCAAAATGGAGGGGTGTTGGGCTGCACACACACGAGGCC
The DNA here is from genome assembly GCA_034509565.1 of Triticum monococcum. Lineage (NCBI taxonomy): Eukaryota > Viridiplantae > Streptophyta > Magnoliopsida > Poales > Poaceae > Triticum > Triticum monococcum. The sequence continues at coordinate 347,388,734 of CM067847.1, forward strand.
TTTTCGGTCCCTCGGTTAACCGTTGGAGTATCAAACGAAGTCCAAATGACCCGAAACTTGACAGGCGGTCTACCGGTAGTAAACCAAGGCCGCATGACAAGTCTCGGTCCAATCCGGAAATGTTTAATCCCCACACACGAAAGAAAGCTAGAAATGGCCACCGGAGGAGAACGAAGCGCCGGAATGCAAAACGGACAACGGGGAAAATGCTCGAATGCATGAGATGAACATGTATGCAAATGCAATGCACGTGATGACATGATATGAGATGCACGAAAACAAAAACAACACACGGAGACAAAGACCCGAACCTGAGAATTAAATATAACTTAATGCCAGAAACGGCAAGAGTTGGAGTACAATTCGGGAAGGTTACATATGGGGCGTTACAAAAGGCCACTGTTGGACGAGGTCCACGCCCAAGTCCTCAAAAGAAGCAAGTCGCTTTCCAAGTGCCGTTTGATGAAGACGAAGCTGATGATGATGAACTTGCAGAAACCATCAGAGACAGGCAAGTCAGGGCCGCTAGAGCCAAAGGATCAGAGGTGCCACTGCTTTTGGATCCCAAGCTGATCCTCGACTACATTGATGATTGGCACAAGGACCCCAACACTCCCTTGCCTGACTTCAAGCTGACTCCTGGCCAAAGTCACATGCTGACCCACTTCATTCAAGAAGAAAAGTGGAAATTTGAGAAGGCCAGGCAGATCAAGAAAGCACAGTACAAGAAGGAGAAATTTCTGAAGAACAACGTTGTCACTATGACAACTGATGAACTTGTAAAAATCCAATCTGAAATCAAAACCCTCAGCGATGATTTCAAAGCCTACTATGCTGATTGGCAAGGAGCCAAAGTTATATTTGTAAAAATAACTGAACAGTTCACTTCAAATGTTGCTGCCCCAATGCAATAGGAAATTCCTCAGGCTGAAGCATCTGCTCAACCGACTGAAGAACATGCCAGCACCGCTAATGAAAATCAGGCTGCTGAAGAAAATGTGAGTTCCAGGGCTAATGACTGCATTCCAGCCACTAAAGAAATTGCCAGGGCACCCACTAGTGGTCCGCCTGAAGAAACTGAAGAACTCAGGGCAACTACATCAGTTGTGCCTGAAGAAAATCAACCAGATTCCTCAGCTGCTCCTGCACCAACACCAACTCTGATCCTTCCATCTGCATCAGATGTGAAGAAGACCAAGGCTGCAGAGCGTGCTGCAGTGAAGAAAAGGAAAGCATCAGCTGCTTCCGATTCTTCAGCTCCGAAGAAAATGAAGCCTATGACAAGTTCATTTGCACATCCGATTGATGCTATTGCCATCTCAACCAGGCCATCAAAGGACCTTGTTCCTTTTGATGAAGAATATGTGATCCCCAGCGGATCTGATGAAGCAACTCATTTTGCTGCTTCGTCTAAACCGTTGGATGAAGAAATTGAAGTGGATGCGACCCCTTCAACACCTATCATCTCCTCGCATATGCCTTAGTTCACAGCTGAAGAGGCTGTCGTTGAAGAAATGGAAGATGAAGATGTGGACATTGGCTGCTCCACACCCGTAATCAGTGATGGATTCTGGGAAAGTCAGCATCCAAACTCTCCAATGTTCACCCCTCTACAGCAAATTCCTCAGTTCCCCACACAAACTATTCACATGGGCTCTGAATAAACTCATCCCACTGCATCTGTCCATGAGGAAATTCCAGCCACTAGCGCTGAAGAAACTGCTGCTGCTGAACAACCAACGACGCAGACTACCACTGAGGAGGAACCATAAATTCCTCAGCGTGAAGAACCTGTGATTGAGATTCCTGAGGTCATGATGCAACTCACTGACACTCCTCTGCCGAAACCAAAGGATCCATTCTCACGCAAGCAAAAGTTCAAGGCTGTTGATTTCTTCAGCGAGCATGTATCTTCGAAGATTACAACCCATATGACTCTGCTCACATTAGGAAGAGGCGTTTCTGGACTGCTAGTCAAGCCAATTTCTATTCCTCAGTGTTGTTCAACAAGGAGAAGATTTTCTACCATGAGCATATTCCTCACGTGGATATGGAATCTCTGTCATGCTTCGCACCAATCCTTAGTGTTCTTCACGACACTGGACTGCTCAACTTCTGCTCTGACATCTGCGATTGGAATGAAGAACTGATTCTTCAATTTTATGCAACGTTGCACATCACCGGAGATGCTGAAGATGTGAATTCATGGGTGCTGGACTGGATGTCTGAAAACACTCACTACACTGCACCAGCCTCTGAATTGCTTCGTGCTATACCACTCAGTCCTCCCCTTGAAGAAGCTCGCTGCATCTACAGTGAACCTGAGCTCACACATCATTACATGCAAGTGCTGATGAAACCTTTGAAGCCAAGTCAAGCACCAAGAACCAAATTCCTCATGAAGGAATTGTTGTACGTGCCCAGAACTGTCTATCGTATTCTTACGAGGGCAATCAGTCCTATCAAAGGCCATGACTCATCTGATGAGGAAATTGTTGGCATCATGAAGAATCTGGTATTCAACATCATTCATGGCATTCCTGTCAATTATCATGATTTATTCATGAGGACTATGGCCAATGTTGCACTGTCTTCGTTTGAGGCCTTATGCACCTTGGATCATGAGATTCCTTAGGACAAGGTCTTCACTCAACTACAAAGCTGATTTCCAGAATCATCTCAGCTACTTGCCCCCAATTGTAGTCCTCAAGCAGACATATTCCTCAGTTGATGGAAAGGGCAAGGCACCAGCTGTAATTGATGAAGGCATTCGTCCATTGGATGGTCAGTTTCACAAAGCTGCATCCTATTCCACCAATGATGACTCTGCCACACATGACTCTGCCAATGCACCCAAGTCCACTCCTCAAGCCACTGCTCCGCGCGTAATGACTGACCGTGAACTTCTGCTTAGTCTTCACCAGAAGGTGGATCGAAATCACAAATGGGTTAAGCGTCAGTTTGGTTCACTTCTTCACAACATGACTGCCACACACAATGCAGTGAAGAAAAACCACTACTACCTCCATCAAGTCTTTGGTCGCACCTGGGCAATCCTGTCACATCTGTATGGTGAGGAAGATCTGAAGAAAATGGGTCTTAATGAAGATTTTGACTGGTCTGCACCTCCACCGAAGAAATTCAAGATGGTCAAGGTTCCTTCTCTAGTGGCCAGCTCATATTCTTCATCACGCGACACTGATGAACATGAAGATTTGGATGACACTGCGGCAGGCCCTACATCAACCAACGACCCCAACAACGTCGGTGCTCCTTCATCAACATGATTATCTTCAGGGGCGTTAGTCCTCATTTTCGATCCTTTTGGTCATTCGGTGACAAAGGGGGAGAAATATGAGTTAGTCTTCAAGCGGGTCTACTATATGGGCGGTTTTTTTTTGCTAAGTTACAACTCTCGTTCTTCTGAAACTTTATTGGATCGAGTTGTAATCTTAAACCCGATGGTGCTCTGATACTTTTGATGCACTATGCTCTGATACTCTTGATGCACTATTCTGCATGCTTATTCCTCGTTAATATTATTGCACGCATGCTGAATTTCATCAGGCACCATATTTCATCATGCATTTCAAATTCTTCATATTATATGTTAAATGCGTGTATGAATTACAAGATATAGGGGGAGATCTCCATGATTCAACTCTTCAAGTGTGCATTGCTTCAAAAGCAAATTCCTCACTATGCACATCTTCAGGGGGAGTTCTTCTATATCTTGCAATCAAATTCCTCAATATCAGTATTTACACTTCATATGTTTATCCCCGTTGAAAACTTAACCTATATTGTCATCAATCACCAAAAAGGGGGAGATTGTAAGTGCATCTAGTGCCCCTTAGTGATTTTGGTGTATTGAAGACTTATAGGTTAAGGGACTAATGCGTGTGTGAGTGTACACAGGTCTATAAGTCTATGAGGAGTTTGATATTTACAGGAAAAGTCGACCCCTAAAAATGAATATCTCCGATTGAAGATTTTGGTATTTCTGAAGACTTTCATGAAGACTTTGAAAGTGAAGAAATTGGTGTGTCCGTGAAGACTTGATATTCATGCGAGGAATATGAAGCTTGAAGACTTTCGTTTTCATAGTTTTGTTTTTCTCTTTCTTGAGTCATAGGAAACACCGTACTGTTAAAGGGGGTTGAGGAAATACTAAGGAAAATTTTCCATGTGATGCTCAACTCAAAATCCTACACCTACCAATCCCTTCGAGTGAAGCCATTGGAAATCTCATACAGTTCAGTCAATTTCTTTAGTGACAGAGACGAAGTTCTTCTGGTCTCTGAGGAATTTGTCCTGACTGAGGAGTTAGGACTTTGCCAGTGCGGATTGCCTACACAGTGAGGAACATGATAGCCCTAAGGATTTTGCTACTCAAAATTCCGACCGTTGCTGTGCTATGCGCCAGCTGTTCCAAAATATCTATCCACCTAATGGTCATATCATTGAAGGTCATTTATGTCTTATCATGTCAGGCTGCTCCCTAGGCTATAAATAGCCACCCCCTACAACCACTAGCTGGTTGGCTGCTCCGAGAGAAACTGACACTTGTCATTTGAGAGCAACCCATCCTCCGAGGACTTTGAGCGAAAATCATCAAGTGAGGAAAAACCAAAAACCCAAAACCCAAACACCTACAAACCCCAAGTGATTGAGCATCACTGAAGAGATTGATCCTGAGTGGATCCGACGCTTGTTACCTTTGAAGACTGTGCTTCTTCCAGACGGTTAGGTGTCATGGTCTAGAGCATCCAAGAGGAATTGTGGATCGCCGAGTGACCAAGTTTGTGAAGGTTTGGAAGTCGCCTGAAGACTTACCACGAGTGATTGGACGAGGTCTGTGTGACCTTAGTTCAAGGAGAATACGGTGAGGACTGGGTGTCTTGGACTAAGTGTCCTTGACTGGGTGTCCAGGACTGTGTGTCCTCGAGTTTAAATACTCAGCCGCTCCAACCAGACGTACAACTGAGACAACAGTTGGAACTGGTCTACTAAATCATTGTCTTCACCAAGCTTACTGGTTCTATTCCCTCAACTCTTTCATTTCCTCATAACTGTGTTGTGTGTTTGTTCATATCTGTGTTTGAAGACTTTGGCTGAAGACTTTCTTAATTTCCTCAGTTTAATTTCTTCAGTCCGTTTGTCTTCATCCCGTGTTATCCTGTGATTACGCTTTCTGTACTCTGTGCCTGTCTTCATTTCATCATGATGACTATGCTTGTATTCTGTTGTGTTTACTTTTGAGTACTTATTCCACTGCTAGTAGTTCTTCGCTAAGGAATTTCCTCACCGGCAAATTCCTCAGTGAAGAATTTCATAAAAATTGCCTATTCACCCCCCTCTAGTCGATATAACGCACTTTCAGCCCTCGGACCGCCATGTCAAGCAATTCTGCCGCAAGATCGGTGCCGCCTCTATGCAGCTGGGAGCCCTTCCAGGATGGGCGGCGCCCAAGGCCACCTCACCTTCGACTCAGGGGACCACCCTGCTACCATTACTGGCTCGGGCACGCTCCCAATGCTCTGCACACCCACCATCTGCAAGGTCGCCATGACCAAGACCCTCATCGACGGCGGAGCTGGCCTTGACGTGCTCTCCATGGAAGCTTTCAGCTTGCTTCACATGCCACACGGCCGGCTCCGCCCTACCAAGCCTTTCTCTGGAGTTGGTAGTGGATCCACCAGCCCCCTGGGGCAAATACGCCTCCCGGTCACCTTTGGTACCCGGGACAACTACCGCACCAAGCTGATCGACTTTGACATTGCCCGCATTAGCCTCCCATACAATGCCATCCTCGGGTACCCTGCACTAGCTCAGTTCATGGCGGCGACCCATCCGGCCTACAACCTCATGAAGATATCAGGCAGTAGCGGCGTCCTCACCATGGCTGGAGACACCAAGGAGGCTCTGACAGCCCTCAAGCTCGCTTTCAGGGCCGTCACGGCAGCGCGCCCAGCCAACGAAGTCGCCCCAGGGGCTAAGGGGGTCGTGCCGACAAAGAAGAAGCAGATGTTCACTCAAGATCGGGCCGAAATGAAGCAAGTGCTGGTCGAGGAGGACGTGTCCTCGGGGGCCACCTTCACCACAGGCGCCAACCTTGACCCCGATCAAGAGGAGGCAGAGGAGGCATTGGTAAAGTTCCTATGCGCGAACAAGGAGGTATTCGCCTGGGAGCCAAAGCAGCTGGTAGGGGTCCCAAGGGGGGTAATCGAACATCACTTAAGGGTGTGCCCCAATGTGCGCCCTGTGAAGCAGAAGGCGCGACGGCAGTCCATGGAGAAGCAATCCTTCATCATCCAGGAAACTCGCAAACTACAAGCAGCAGGCGTCATTCGCGAGGTCCGGTACCCGGAATGGCTGGCGAACCCCGTCGTCGTGCCCAAGAAAGGTGGGAAGGAATGCATGTGTGTCGACTTCACCAACATCAACAAAGCCTGCCCCCAAGACCCGTTCCCGCTCCCACGCATCGACCAGATCGTCGACTCCACCGCCGAGTGTGACTTGCTGTGTTTCCTGGACGCATTCTCGGGTTACCACCAGACCAAGATGGCGGTGGAGGACGTGGAGAAGACGGCCTTCTTTACCCTGTGTGGGCTATACTGCTACACTTGCATGTCGTTCGGGCAACGCAATGCTGGGGCGACCTTCCAGCGGCTGATGCACATCGCCCTGGGCCAGCAGCTAGGGAGAAATGCTAAAGCCTACATCGACAACATCGTGGTAAAATCTCGGGAGGCAAGAACCCTCATTCAGGACCTGTATGAGACTTTCACCAGCCTGCGCTAGGTGGACCCGTAGCTCAACCCAGAGAAGTGCGTGTTTGGTGTCCCCTCCGGAAAGCTACTAGGCTTCCTCGTGTCGCACAGGGAGATTGAGGCCAACCCATAGAAGGTCAAGGCGATAGAAGACATGAGCCCGCCGCAAACTCTCAAGGAAATGCAGAAGCTTGCGGGCCGCGTGACCTCGCTGGGGCGTTTCATCTCCAAGCTGGGGGAGCATGCCCTGCCGTTCTTCAAGCTGATGAAGAAGAAGGGCCCGTTCGAGTGGACCCCAGAGGCCGACCTGGCATTTCAAGACCTCAAGAGATACTTGACCAGCCCTCAGGTGATGGTAGTGTGTCGTCCCCTTGAGCCCCTGGTGCTCTACCTGGCCGCCACGCCCCACTCAGCCAGTGCGGCGTTGGTGGATGTCCGAAAGGAGCACCAGGCCAAGAGTGTGCCGCGTAATGCCGCACCTTCAGCCGGGATGGTGCGGCGCCGAAACGGCACCGCTAAAGTCATGACGATGCCCGAGGATGAGCAGGCCCACAAGACGACATTTCTGGGCCTGTGGAGGCCCCGATGGGTGACCAAGCTCCTAAGGTCCCCCCCACCTCGAGAGGCGCCACAGACTCCATCGACGCTCCCGCCCTCGTTGAGCACCCGGTATACTTCGTCAACACGGTGTTACGAGACGCAAGAGCATGATACCATATGACACAGAAGCTTCTGCTCGCGCTCCTGGTGGCCTCACGCAAGATGTGCCATTACTTCCAAGGCCACCCAATTAAGGTCGTCTCGACTTACCCACTGGAGAGGGTGCTCCGGAGCCCCAACGTTGTGGGAAGAGTCGTTGAGTGGAACATCGAGCTGCAAGTGTTTCAGCTGGATTTCAGCACAACCAGGGTCATCAAGGGAGCCGCCCTCGCCGACTTTGTGGCAGAATGGACCGACACTCCAAAGCCCGAAGCAGGCGAGGGCCGATCGCTCTCGCCAGGAAGTGAAGCGCCAGATGGCTGGGTCATGTACTTCAACGGCGCTTTCGCACGCCAAGGTGCGGGGGCTAGTGCTGTGCTCATCTTGCCCACCCAAGACAAACTATACTACGTCGTGCAGCTCTGCTTCCAGCGGGGTGAGAAGGTCTCCAACATACGAGGGGCTGATCGCCGGCCTCAAGGCTGCAGCAGCCTTGGGGTGAAGCGTCTCACCATCAAGGGTGACTCCCAGCTCCTCGTCAACTTCTCCAACATGGTGTACGAGCCGAGGGACGAGCACATGGAGGCGTATCTCGTGGAGGTGCGCAAGATGGAGAAGCAATTCTAGGGCCTGGAACTGCAACATGTGCCACACGGCACCAACAAGGAAGCCAATGAGATCGCCAAGAGAGCGTCAAGGCGCTTTCCCCAAGAGCCTGCTGTCTTCGAAGAGCGACTTTTCAAGCCCTTGGCGGCCCCCTCGGCTGCCGAGCCTGCACCGCCTCAAGAGGAACTCCCCCAGCCACCAGCCTCAGGAGCCCCTGCATGTGGCCCGACCTCAGGAGCACGACTGCTCCTGGCGCTCGAGCCTTAGGAGGGGTGCTAGACCGAGGAGTTCAGGGCATACCTGGTTCAAGGAACGCTACCGAAGAAAGAGGTGGACGCGGAGCGCGTGGCCCAGCAGGCTACGGCATATTGCATCCAGGACGGTGAGCTGTACAGAAAACGACAAAATGATGTTTATTTGTGATGCATCTCCAGGAAGCAGGGGAGCGAGCTGCTAGCTGACATATAGCATGGCCCGACAGGCTATGGCATATTGCATCAAGGACGGTGAGCTGTACAGAAAACGACAAAATGATGTTTCTTTGTGATGCATCTCCAGGAAGCAGGGGAGCGAGCTGCTAGCTGACATACACGGCGGGGACTGCGCGCATCACTCGTCCTCGCACACCCTGGTTGGCAAGGCGTTCCGCAGCGGGTTCTACTGGCCCACGGCACTCAACGACGCAACCGAGCCGGTAAGGTCCTGCGAGGCCAGTTCCATGCCAAGAAAATCCACCAGCCGACCCAGGGCCTCCAGACTATCCCACTCTCGTGGCCGTTCACGGTCCGGGGGCTGGATATCCTGGGTCCGTTCCCTCAAGCGCCTGGGGGCTACCACTACCTCTACGTTGCCACCAACAAGTTCACCAAGTGGGCAGAGGTGGAAGTCGTCCGCACCATCCCAGCCGGATCGGCGGTTAAGTTCATCAAGGGCCTCATGAGCCGATTTGGGGTTCCTAACCGCATCATCACCGACAACGGCTCGCAGTCCACTAGCAATCTCTTCAAGACATATTGTGCTAACCTTGGAATGCAGATATGCTACGCCTCAGTGGCACACCCTAGGAGCAATGGCCAAGCCGAGTGCGCCAACGCAGAGGTCCTGAGAGGCCTCAAGACCAGAACCTTCAAGAAGAGGCTCGAGGCCTGCGGTAGGGGCTGGCACGACGAGCTCCAGTCTATGATGTGGTCCATCTGCACCACAGCCACCAAGCCAACAGGCGAGACCCCATTCTTCCTCGTCTACAGAGCCGAAGTAGTTCTCCCTCACGAGGCCAAGCATCGCTCCGTGCGGGTCCTGGCGTTTGACAAGGCACGTCAGGACGCCATGCGGGGGATGGACCTCGTGTTGGGGGAGGGGCGCTGCCGTCAAGCCTCGCTCCGGGCGGCGAGATACCAGCAGGCGGTGCGACGGTACCACTGCCGCAGCGTCCGCTCCAGGACACTCGAGGTGGGTGATCTCGTCCTGAGGCGGGTGCTCTCCAGGGAAGGGATGCATAAGGTCTCGCCCGTTTGGGAGGGCCCGTTTAGGATTACCCGCCTCTCCAGGCCTGGCGTCACGCGCCTGGAGACACAGGACAGGATCCCCATCCAGAACGCCTGAAACATCCAGCACCCCCGGAAGTTCTACCCTTGAAGCAAGGCCCGGTGCCTGTGAAGGTCTCCGTTCGTGACACTCTCACGTAATAATGAGTGGGGCTATACACGCCCCGAAGTCTTCGGAGTGCCGCCCTCGGGCCTCGGGGGATCCCTCCCACATCCTAGTGGCATCACTTAGCTCCGCGTTGGTGAGAAGACTAGACTAGGTGCCGGACGTGGCTGTTCATTTGCTCTATGTAGTTGGCTTGCACCCCTTTTAATGGAATTTGAAGTTCTGGCATTTCTTGATGGTCTGGTTGAATCCACTCTTCCCCCTGATTCTTCGCTCAGTTCTTTGTTTTGTGCCAGGGAGGGCAGCAGTTGCCTGACGCTCTCCCTCGCGCGCCTCGCGAGGGGGATGGACAGGTGTGCGTGCATCCGCGCTCCCCTGGTCTCCGCGAGGCGCCCTCGATTGAGCTTGTGATTGGCGCACCCCCCCCCTTTTTAAGTTCGTGCCCACGGGTACCGCGATGTGGTGCGCTAGGCCATGATCAGCCCATGCTTGAGGCCTCGTGCAAGGAGGGGTAAGGATTTCCTAATGAATTTTCGCAGCTTCGCGATGTCGCCCGAGTCGGCGGCAGGGAAACCCCGCCAGATGCCAGGAAACGCGCGCCCTCACAAGGTGGAAGATACCCCGGATGTATCAAGCTAAGTTATTCCTCTGCGCCTGCGTAAAGCACAGATTCCATAACACAATCCGGAAACAATAAACATAGCCCAAAGCAGCATAAGCACTACAGTTCATTACATGCCCTCGCAGGGCCCCATACTTGTTTCTTGTAATACATGAGGAATGGAAAGGACAAGCAAAAGCGGCTCCAACGACGCGGCTGCTCACGAGGACCAGCCCCAGCGCCCCCGGACTCAGCCGGAGCCCTCCTCGCGCTTCACTGGGGCGCGGCGGCGAGATGACCCGTCACCGTCCTCGAAGCGAGCCCAACGACGTGGCGGCTTGCCGTAACCACCGTTGCTGGAGCTTTCGCCGGAAGAGGAGTTGCCATCGCCGAGGGCGAATTCACCCTCCTCCTCATCACGGCCATCACCAAGGCCGAGCACTTCATCACCATCGCTGTCTTCAGGGCAGCACCCGGCGCGGCGACCGTCTTCCCGAACACCATCACGAAGAGGGTCGCGGCGCTGTCGTACTTGAAGTGGAGGGTGCACCGCTGATACGTCCATTTTGCATCATGCTTTTATGTCGATATATATTTCATTATGGGCTGTTATTACACATTATGTCACAATACTTATGCATATTCTCTCTTATTTTACAAAGTTTACATAAAGAGGGAGAATGCCGGCAGCTGGGATTCTGGGCTGGAAAAGGAGCAAATATTAGAGACCTATTCTGCACAGCTCCAAAAGTCCTGAAACTTCACGCAAGTCAATTTTAGAATATATATAAAAAATACTGAGCGCAAGAAGTTCACCAAGGGGGCCACACCCTGCCCACGAGGGTGGGGGCGCGCCCTACCCCCCTGGGCACGCCCCCCTACCTCGTGGGCCCCATGGTGGCCCTCCGATGGCCATCTTCTGCTATATGAAGTCTTTCGATGAGGAAAAAATCACAAGCCATCTTCTCGGATAAAACTCCGCCGCCACGAGGCGGAACCTTGGCGGAACCAATCTAGGGCTCTGGTGGAGCTGTTCTGCCGGGGAAACTTCCCTCCGGGAGGGGGAAATCATCGCCATCGTCATCACCAACGCTCCTCTCATTGGGAGAGGGCAATATCCATCAACATCTTCACCAGCACCATCTCCTCTCAAAACCCTAGTTCATCTCTTGTATCCAATTCTTGTCTCCAAGTCCGGGATTGGTACCTGTGGGTTGCTAGTAGTGTTAATTACTCCTTGTAGTTGGTGCTAGTTGGTTTAATTGGTGGAAGATCATATGTTCAGATCCTATATGCATATTAATACCCCTCTAATTATGAACATGAATATGCTTTGTGAGTAGCTACTTTTGTTCCTGAGGACATGGGAGAAGTCTTGCTATTAGTAGTCATGTGAATTTGGTATTCGTTCGATATTTGGATGAGATGTATGTTTTCTCTCCTCTAGTGGTGTTATGTGAATGTCGACTACATAACACGTCACCATTATTTGGGCCTAGAGGAAGGCATTGGGAAGTAATAAGTAGATGATGGGTTGCTAGAGTGACAGAAGCTTAAACACTAGTTTATGTGTTGCTTCGTAAGGGGATGATTTGGATCCATATGTTTCATGCTATGGTTAGGTTTACCTTAATACTTTTGTTGTAGTTGAGGATGCTTGCAATAGAGGTTAATCATAAGTGGGATGCTTGTCCAAGTAAGGACAGCACCCAAGCACCGGTCCACCCACATATCAGGTTATCAAAGTACCGAACATGAATCATATGAACGTGATGAAAACTAGCTTGACGATATTCCCATGTGTCCTCGGGAGCGCTTTTCTCTATATAAGAGTTTGTACAGGCTTGTCCTTCGCTACAAAAAGGATTGGGACACCTTGCTGCACTTTATTTACTTTTGTTACTTGTTGCTCATTACAAATTATCCTATCACAAAACTATCTGTTACCACTTATTTCAGTACTTGCAGAGAATACCTTGCTGGAAACCATTTATCATTTCCTTCCGCTCCTCGTTGGGTTCGACACTCTTACTTATCGAAAGGACTATGATAGATCCCCTATACTTGTGGGTCATCAAGACTCTTTTCTGGCGCCGTTGCCGGGGAGTGAAGCACCTTTGGTAGGTGGAATTTGGTAAGGAAAATTTATATAGTGTGCTGAAATTTATTGTCACTTGTTACTACGGAAAGTAATCCTCTGAGGGGCTTGTTCGGGGTATCTTCACCCCGACCAGTAGAGCAAAGAGTTGCTCCTCAACCTACTGAACCTACTGAAAATGAAAATGAAAATGTCTGCTTTGAAATTCCTTCGGGCATGTTAGAAAAACTGCTAGCTAATCCTTTTGCAGGAGACGGAACAATGCATCCTGATGAGCACCCAATATATGTTGATGAAGTTTGTGGATTATTTAAGCTTGCAAGTGTACATGGAGATGTTGTTAAGAAGAATGTCTTCCCTTTATCTTTGAAGGAAGATGCATTGACATGGTATAGGCTATGTGATGATACGCGGTCATGGAACTACAAACGATTGAAATTGGAATTTCATCAGAAGTTTTATCCTATGCATCTTGTTCATCGTGATCGCAATTATATATATAATTTTTGGCCTCGCGAAGGAGAAAGCATCGCTCAACCTCGGGGGAGGCTTAAATCAATGTTATATTCATGCCCCAATCATGAGCTCTCAAGAGAAATGATTATTCAAAATTTATATGCTCGGCTTTCTGATAACAATCACACCATGCTCGATACTTCTTGTGCTGGCTCTTTTATGACGAAGACTATTGAATTCAAATGGGATTTATTGGAAAGAATTAAACGCAACTCTGAAGATTGGGACCTCGACAAAGGTAAGGAGTCAGGTACGACACCTAAGTTTGATTGTGTTAAATCTTCTATGGATACCGATGTTTTCCATAAATTTAGCACTAAATATGGACTTGACTCTAAAATAGTAGCTTCCTTCTATGAATCTTTTTCTATTTATGTTGATCTCCCCAAGGAGAAGTGGTTTAAATATCATCCTCCCATAGAAGTAAAAGTAGCTGCACCTATTAAAGTTGAAGAAAAGACTATCACTTATAATGATCCTATTTTTCCTACTTCTTATGTTGAGAAACCACCCTTCCCTGTTAGGATAAAGGATCGTGCTAAAGTTTCAAATGTGGTTCGTAAAAGCAATATTGAAACTTATGCACCTCCTGAGCAAATTAAAGTTCAACCTAATACTGCTATTGTTAAAGATCTCTTGTCTGATAATATTGATGGGCATGTTATTTATTTCTATGATGAAATTGCTAGAATTGCTAAACCTTGTGCTAAAGATAAACCTAGACTTGTGGTAGGCATGCCTGTTATTTATGTTAAAATAGGAGATCATTGTTATCATGGCCTATGTGATATGGGTGCTAGTGCTAGTGCAATACCTATTGGCCTATATAGAGAAATTATGCATGATATTGCACTTGTTGAGTTAGAAGATATTGATGTCACAATTAAACTTGCCAATAGAGATACTATTTCACCAATGGGAATTGTTAGTGATGTTGAAGTCTTGTGTGGGAAAACTATATATCCTGCTGATTTTCTTGTTCTTGGTTCCCCACAAGATAGCTTTTGTCCCATTATATTTGGTAGACCCTTCTTAAACACTGTTAATGCTAAGATAGATTGCAAAAAGGATGTTGTCACTATCGGTTTAGATGATATGTCTCATGAATTTAATTTTTCTAAATTTAGTAGACAACACCATGAAGAAGAATTACCTAGTAAGGATGAAATTATTGGTCTTGCTTCTATTGCTGTACCTCCTAGTGATCCTTTAGAACAATATTTGCTAGACCATGAAAATGATATGTTTATGAATGAAAGAAGGGAAATAGATGAAGTATTCTTTAAACAGGAACCTATTCTGAAACACAATTTGCCTGTTGAAATCCTAGGGGATCCTCCTCCACCCAAGGGTGATCCCGTGTTTGAGCTTAAACCATTGCCTGATACTCTTAAATATGTTTGTCTTGATGAGAAAAAGATATATCTTGTTATTATTAGTGATAACCTTTCAGAGCATGAGGAAGAGAGATTATTGAAAACTCTGAAGAAGCACCGTGCTGCTATTGGGTATACTCTTGATGATCTTAAGGGCATTAGTCCCACTCTATGTCAACGTAAAATAAATTTGGAAGAAGATGCTAAACCAGTTTGTGATCATCAACGACGGCTAAATCCTAAAATGGAAGAAGTGGTAAGAAAAGAAATACTAATGCTCCTTGAGGCAGGTATAATCTATCCCGTTGCTGATAGTCAGTGGGTAAGTCGTGTCCATTGTGTCCCTAAGAAGGGAGGTATTACTGTCGTTCCTAATGATAAAGATGAATTGATTCCTCAAAGAATTATTACAGGTTATAGGATGGTAATTGATTTCCGCAAATTAAATAAGGCCACTAAAAAGGATCATTACCCCTTACCTTTTATCGATCAAATGCTAGAAATACTATCCAAGCATACACATTTTTGCTTTCTAGATGGTTATTCTGGTTTCTCTCAAATACATGTGTCAGCCAAGGATCAATCAAAGACTACATTTACTTGCCCTTTTGGTACTTTTGCTTATAGACGTAAGCCTTTTGGTTTATGTAATGCACCTGCTACCTTTCAAAGATGCATGATGGCTATATTCTCTGACTTTTGTGAAAAGATTTGTGAGGTTTTCATGGATGATTTCTCCGTCTATGGATCTTCTTTTGATGATTGCTTGAGCAACCTTGATCGAGTTTTGCAGAGATGTGAAGAAACTAATCTTGTCTTGAATTGGGAAAAGTGCCACTTTTATGGTTAATGAAGGTATTTTCTTGGGGCATAAAGTTTCTGAAAGAGGTATTGAAGTTGATAAAGCCAAGGTTGATGCTATTGAAAAGATGCCATGCCCCAAGGACATCAAAGGTATATGAAGTTTCCTTGGTCATGCTGGATTTTATAGGAGGTTCATTAAGGACTTCTCAAAAATTTCTCAGCCTCTGACTAATCTATTACAAAAAGATATACCATTTGTCTTTGATGATGATTGTGTAGAAGCATTTGAAATACTTAAGAAAGCATTGATCTCTGCACCTATTGTTCAGCCACCTGATTGGAATTTACCCTTTGAAATTATGTGTGATGCTAGTGATTATGCTGTAGGTGATGTTCTAGGGCAAAGAGTTGATAAGAAATTAAATGTTATTCAATATGCTAGTAAAACCCTAGACAATGCTCAAAGAAATTATGCTACTAATGAAAAAGAATTCTTAGTAGTTGTATTTGCTTGTGATAAGTTCAGACCTTATATTGTTGATTCTAAAGTAACTATTCATACTGATCATGCTGCTATTAAATATCTTATGGAAAAGAAAGATGCTAAACCTAGACTTATTAGACGGGTTCTCTTGCTAAAAGAATTTGATTTACATATTGTTGATAGAAAAGGAGCTGAGAACCCCGTTGCAGACAACTTGTCTAGGTTAGAAAATGTGCTTGATGACCCACTACCTATTGATGATAGCTTTCCTGATGAGCAATTAAATGTCATAAATGCTTCTCATACTGCTCCATGGTATGCTGATTATGCTAATTACATTGTTGCCAAATTCATACCACCTAGTTTCACATACCAGCAAAAGAAAAAGTTCTTCTATGATTTGAGACATTACTTTTGGGACGACCCACATCTTTATAAAGAAGGAGTAGATGGTGTTATTAGACGTTTTGTACCTGAGCATGAATAGGAACAGATCCTACGCAAGTGTCACTCCGAAGCTTATGGAGGACACCATGCTGGAGATAGAACTGCACATAAGGTATTGCAATCTGGTTTTTATTGGCCTACTCTCTTCAAAGATGCCCGTAAGTTTGTCTTATCTTGTGATGAATGTCAAAGAATTGGTAATATTAGTAGACGTCAAGAAATGCCTATGAAATATTCACTCATTATTGAACCATTTGATGTTTGGGGCTTTGACTATATGGGACCTTTTCCTGCCTCTAATGGTTATACACATATTTTAGTTGCTGTTGATTACGTTACTAAGTGGGTAGAAGCTATTCCAACTAGTAGTGTTGATCATAACACTTCTATTAAAATGCTTAAAGAAGTTATTTTTCCAAGATTTGGAGTCCCTAGATATTTAATGACTGATGGTGGTTCACATTTTATTCATAGTGCTTTCCGTAAAATGCTTGCTAAATATGATGTTAATCATAGAATTGCATCTCCTTATCACCCACAGTCTAGTGGTCAAGTAGAATTAAGTAATAGAGAGCTCAAATTAATTTTGCAAAAGACTGTCAACAGGTCTAGAAAGAATTGGTCCAAGAAACTTGATGATGCATTATGGGCCTATAGAACTGCACATAAAATCCAATGGGTATGTCTCCGTATAAAATGGTATATGGAAAAGCATGTCACTTACCTCTCGAACTAGAACACAAGGCATATTGGGCTATTAAAGAGCTCAATTATGATTTTAAACTTCCCGGTGAGAAGAGGTTATTTGATATTAGCTCACTCGATAAATGGAGAACCCAAGCCTACGAAAATGCCAAGTTGTTTAAAGAAAAAGTTAAAAGATAGCATGACAAAAGAATACAAAAGCGTGAGTTTAATGTAGGTGATTATATATTGCTATACAACTCTCGTTTAAGATTTTTTGCAGGAAAACTTCTCTCTAAATGGGAAGGTCCTTACGTTATAGAGGAGGTCTATCGTTCCGGTGCCATAAAAATCAACAACTTCGAAGGCACAAATCCGAAGGTGGTGAACGGTCAAAGAATTAAACATTATATCTCAGGTAATCCTATAAATGTTGAAACCAATGTTATTGAAACCGTAACCCCGGAGGAATACATAAGGGACACTTTCCGGAAAGTTTCAGACTCCGAAAAGGAATAGGTATGTGGTTACGGTAAGTAAACCGACTCCAAAACAGTTTTTAAGGCAATATTTCTCCGTTTTGGAATATTTAGAAAAATCGAAAAATAAGTAGCAGTCCGTGAGGACACGAGGCCTCCACGAGGGTGGAGGGCGCGCCCTACCCACCTGGGCGCGCCCCCCTACCTCGTGGGCCCCTCGTGTGCTCTCCGGACTCCGTTTTCTTACACAACACGTATTTTGGTCAGTAAAAATTCATTATATAATCTCCCGGAGGTTTTGACTCCCGTATCACACAAATATCTCCTGTCTTTGTTTCGAGCTGTTCTGCTGCAGATTTGAGCAACATGTCGTCCCAGGATTCGGAAGGAGAGAGCTATGTGGCTGATTACCTTGCAGATCCTAAAGTCTATGGGGATGTGGAGCATTGTGGTTGGACTACGGAAGAAGAAGAGGACTATGAACTTAAGGGGAAGGAGGAGACGAGCTCAGATGAAGATGAAGTCCCACTACCTCAACCTGGTGACCTGCATGTGGAGTTCAAAAAGTCAAGCCTCCCTGATAGAGTAAAGAAACCTAAGATCGAGTTTATCCCTTTTCGCCTCTTGCAAGAAAACAAACAGGAACTATGCAAAAAGATACTGAGCCTGGAGCAGGAGATCGAGGACCTAAGGGACCAAAATTCTGTCCTCAAGCGCAAATTAAGGAAGAAGCCTACGCCATCAACAAAACCATCACCTTCTCCACCAACAAAGAAGAACTGAGCATCTGGTATAGGCACTCCCCTTGGCAACTGCCAAGCTTGGGGGAGTGCCCCGGTATCGTATCACCATCACTTTTATCTTTACCATTTTTCTTAGTTCGATCCTTTTGGTAATATCTTGATCTAGTAGAATAAAAGTTCTTAGTATGATCTAGTTGTGAGTTTTTCTTTATGATCCTTCTATGTAATCGAGTCCGTGAGCTATATAATAAAGATTAGTTTTGAGTCAAGGGCTTGATTATTTTGCCATGATCCTAAGTGAATAAAAGAAAAGAGAAAGAAATAAAAAGAAACAAAACAGATCATATGGATCTTTATGGAGAGTAATGAGCTCACCTAGAAAAAGGTATGATGAATAAAAGTTGTTGAGAGTTGACAAACATAGTTTTGGTCATCTTTGAAATTAATAGGAAGTAATAAAGAAAGAGAGGTCTTCACATATAAATATACTATTTTGGACATCTTTTATGACTGTGAGCACTCATTAAAATATGACATGCTAAAGAGTTGACGTTGGACAAGGAAGACAACATAATGGGTTATGTTTTCTTACATCTGAGATAAATTATATTGCCATGGATCGTCCAACATGGTTGAGCTTGTCTTTCCCCCTCATGCTAGCCAAATTCATCGCACTAAGTAGAGATACTACTTGTGCTTCCAAATACCCTTAAACCAGTTTTGCCATGAGAGTCCACCATACCTACCTATGGATTGAGTAAGATCCTCCAAGTAAGTTGTCATCGGTGCAAAGCAATAAAAATTGCTCTCTAAATATGTATGACTTATTAGTGTGGGAAAAATAAACTTTATACGATCGTGTGATATGGAAGATATAAAAGCGACAGACTGCATAATAAAGGTCCATGTCACAAGTGGTAGTATAGAGTGACGTTCTTTCGCATTAAGATTTTGTGCATCCAACCATAAAAGCGCATGACAACCTCTGCTCCCCTCTGCGAAGGGCCTATCTTTTACTTTTTATCTCCTACCTTGCATAAGAGTCATGGTGATCTTCACCCTTCCTTTTTACATTTTATCCTTTGGCAAGCACAGTATGTTGGAAAGATCCTGGTATATATGGCTAATCAGATGTGGGTTTTCATGAGCTATTATTGTTGACATTACCCTTGAGGTAAAACATTGGGAGGAAAAACTATAAGCCCCTATCTTTCTCTGTGTCCGATTACAACTCCATACCCATAAGTATTACGTGAGTGTCAGCAATTGTGAAAGACTATATGATAGTTGAGTATGTGGACTCGCTGAAAAGCTCTGATATTGACTCTTTCCTATGTTATGATAAATTGCGATTGCTCCAATGACTGAGATTATAGTTTGTTAGTTTTCAATGAAGTTTATGATTCATACTTGAAATTGTGGTTGAATTATTACTCTAGCATAAGAAATCATATGACAAGAATTACATAAGTTGATGTTCTAAGAATGATCATGATGCCCTCATGTCCGTATTTTACTTTTATCGACACCTCTATCTCTAAACATGTGGACATATTTTTCGATTTTGGCTTTTGCTTGAGGACAAGCGAGGTCTAAGCTTGGGGGAGTTGATACGTCCATTTTGCATCATGCTTTTATATCGATATTTATTGCATTATGGGTTGTTATTACACATTATGTCACAATACTTATGGCTATTCTCTCTTATTTTACAAGGTTTACATAAAGAGGGAGAATGCCGGCAGCTGGGATTCTGGGCTGGAAAAGGAGCAAATATTAGAGACCTATTCTGCACAGCTCCAAAAGTCCTAAAACTTCACGGAAGTCAATTTCAGAATATATAAAAAATACTGAGCGCAAGAAGTTCACCAGGGAGGCCACACCCTGCCCACGAGGGTGGGGGGCGTGCCCCCTACCTCGTGGGCCCCCTGGTGGCCCTCCAATGGCCATCTTCTGCTATATGAAGTCTTTCGATGAGGAAAAAAGCATAAGCCATCTTCTCGGACGAAACTCCGCCGCCACGAGGCGGAACCTTGGCGGAACCAATCTAGGGCTCTGGCGGAGCTGTTCTGCCGGGGAAACTTCCCTTCGGGAGGGGGAAATCATCGCCATCAGCATCACCAACGCTCCTCTCATCGGGAGAGGGCAATCTCCATCAACATCTTCACCAGCACCATCTCCTCTCAAAACCCTAGTTCATCTCTTGTATCCAATTCTTGTCTCCAAGTCCGGGATTGGTACCTGTGGGTTTCTAGTAGTGTTAATTACTCCTTGTAGTTGATGCTAGTTGGTTTAATTGGTGGAAGATCATATGTTCAGATCCTATATGCATATTAATACCCCTTTGATTATGAACATGAATATGCTTTGTGAGTAGTTACGTTTGTTCCTGAGGACATGGGAGAAGTCTTGCTATTAGTAGTCATGTGAATTTGGTATTCGTTTGATATTTTGATGAGATGTATGTTGTCTCTCCTCTAGTGGTGTTATGTGAACGTCGACTACGTAACACTTCACCATTATTTGGGCCTAGAGGAAGGCATTGGGAAGTAATAAGTAGATGATGGGTTGCTAGAGTGACAGAAGCTTAAACCCTAGTTTATGCGTTGCTTCATAAGGGGCTGATTTGGATCCATATGTTTCATGCTATGGTTAGGTTTACCTTAATACTTTTATTGTAGTTGCGGATGCTTGCAATAGAGGTTAATCATAAGTGGGATGCTTGTCCAAGTAAGGACAGCACCCAAGCACCGGTCCACCCACATATCAGATTATATTATCAAAGTACCGAACGCGAATCATATGAACGTGATGAAAACTAGCTTGACGATATTCCCATGTGTCCTCGGGAGCGCTTTTCTCTATATAAGAGTTTGTCCTGGCTTGTCCTTTTCTACAAAAAGGATTGGGCCACCTTGCTGCACTTTATTTACTTTTGTTACTTGTTGCTTGTTACAAATTATCCTATCACAAAACTATCTATTACCACTTATTTCAGTACTTGCAGAGAATACCTTGTTGGAAACCGCTTATCATTTTCTTCTGCTCCTTATTGGGTTCGACACTCTTACTTATCGAAAGGACTATGATAGATCCCCTATACTTGTGGGTCATCAACCGCCTGCTCAGACCACGTGCGCGGGCAAATGTCTGCCAGCCGCGGGCAAGGGCTACGTTTCCCTTGATGGATACCTCCACCACGACCCACGAAGCCTTGCTGCAGCAACCGTCAGCATGCAACTAGAGGCCGCCAGGACCCATGGCCAGCAGCTCGCCGGCAAAGGAGCGTGGAAGTTGAAGCCAGGTGCCGGCTGGGTTCTCCGACCACACGACGAACTCCGGTAGCACCTCTGACGAGTGGAAGCGCGGCCGGGGAGGCCAAACGACCATAGCGCGCCTCCCTTCGTGGGCGGTACTGCCACGTCTCGGGCAGCTCCCGCCGCGCGGAGGGACACCGTCGCGGCCGCCAGGGACGGTGCCGGACCTCGAGGAAGTTCGCCTGCGCCCACGAGGGACCACAACAGGGGTTGCGACATGCTTGCGGGGGCGACCGCGCCCCTCTTAGGCGGTGGCGAGACGGGACCCTCCTGGCGAGCATTCCCCTTCTCTGCGGCCGAGGGCCTCCTTTGTCAGTGCCATGATTGTCGCTGCAAGGCGATGGAGCAAAGAGGAGGAAGAAGCGGGCGAAGTGTTGAAGGAGATGAGTGACAGGGGCTCTGCCCCTCTCCTCATTTATATCCAGAGGGAGGCAAACCGCCGGCCTCCACGATCTAAGGTAATGATGGTTTTTTTCTGCATGCAGCAGGGACACGTCAAGCCGAATAGTCCCTGAGGCAGCGTGGGGAAGCGGAGATGCCCGCGTCCTGTCAATTGTCACGTGTCAATCAAGGCCGTAGGTGGTTGGGGCCCGCGGCGCTCTGCACTTGCCCTTTAGCTTCACCTCAAAGCCAAGTCCGAGCACGCCTTGGGCCCGGGGGCTACTGTCGGCGTCCTGGGAATGTGGGTACCCAGACTTGCCTGCCTGCGGCCCATGGCGTGGCTCTACCGGCGGCCCAGTATGGCCCATCTCCACCAGCAACCACTCAAGACCCTCGCTGATGTAGGGTAGAACCCTAATCGGCCGATCTTTCATGAAAGGAGCAGATCCCGCGAAGAACACAAGAACACGAGGAGGGGAACGAGGGAAAACACGAGAGAAACACGAAATAAACACTAAACCAACAAGAAATAGTAACGCATGTGCTAGATCCTCGAGTACATAAGAGATCACGTGATCCACGGACAACTAAGGACGATACAAAGGTAGCCGGTCTTCTCCGCAAGGAGGTCTTGAATCCAAAGGGATCTTCTCCGAAGAGGGGCCGCGGTCTCTCTCGTGGAGTAGATCTGATGTGGATGAGCAATGCTCTATCTCTAAATATGAGCTAAACCAATGCTAACCCTAAAACGTAGGTAGGAGAAGAGTATATATAGTCTAGGTGGGCGAAGGGGTACACGGGCCTCGGGCCCTTACACCGTGCGCAGACAGGGGAGGCCTGATGTCCGGGGTGCCAGATGTCCAGGCTGTCGGGCCGGATGTCCGGGCTCTGGATCCGGGGACGAACATGATGAACACTGCGTGGAGATGTCAAATCCGGGCAAAATTCGGAGGAATTTGTGGATGGAAATTGGGGAAAAGTGGATGGAAAGCTAGATCTACCTCCAACACACGACATCCGTGGATCAAATCCAACAAAACTTCATCACACCAACAAATCACAAAAAACAATTAGGGCTATTTTTGTGGGCACATTTTCGAATTAGGGACAAAATCAACAAAAATAAGGCTAGAAACACAATGGGGAGGCTCCGAAATCATGATCAATGTGGCTCTAGATACCAAGATGATGTAGGGTGGAACCCTAATCGGCCGATCTTTCACGAAAGGAGCGGACCCCGCGAAGATCACAAGAACATGAGGAGGGGAACGAGGGAAAACACGAGAGAAACACGAAAGAAACACTAAACCAACAAGAAATAGTCACACATGTTCTAGATCCTCGAGTATATAAGAGATCACATGATCCATGGACAACTAAGGATGATACAAAGGTAGCCGGTCTTCTCCGTGACGAGGTCTTGAGGTCTTCTCCGCAAGGAGGTCTCGAATCCAAAGGGATCTTCTCCTAAGAGGGATCGCGGTCTCTCTCGTGGAGTAGATCCGATGTGGATGAGCAATGCTCTATCTCTAAATATGAGCTAAACCAATGCTAACCTTAAGCGTAGGTAGGACAAGAGTATATATAGTCTAGGTGGGCGAAGGGGTACACGGGCCTCAGGCCCTTACACCGTGGGCAGACAGGGGAGGCCGGATGTTCAGGCGTCGGGCTGGATGTCCGGGCGTTCGCGCAGGGCCGGATGTCCGGGCTGGAGGCGCTGGCCTTGCTTCTCTCTGGTTTGGTGGTGTCCGGATATCCGGGCTTGAGGCCGGATTTCCGGGCCTAGCCGGATGTCCGGGGCCTATAGATGCTCGGCAGTTTGATGTTGTTGTAGTCGAAGTCTCCAGCGGCCGGATGTCCGGGCTCAGGGTCGGATCTCCGGGCCCTGGAGCTGCCTTCTTGCCCTTTCGACGTTCCTCTTCATCCGTGGACTTGGCGGTTTGTCCGTCTTCACGTGCATCTTCGGGAGGGTCCTCTTGGTACCTAATCATGCACAATATCTCGGACTTAGGTAGTAGACATGTCTCGAGGGGATCATATGCAATGTCACTAAGGAGAGAAGTCACCTCGGTCTCGAGAGCTCTAGCTCGTGCTTGTGCCGTGGGTCCTCTTGGCACTTCGTGAGGCAATAGTAGGTCCATGGAGATGACCATAGGATGCTCCGCATCATCTCCCGTCCCTTGGGGAAGATCCGACCTCGGATCGAAATCCTCATCACCATGGTAGGGCGAGAGATCTTTGACGTTGAAGATGTCGCTCACGGAGTACTTGTCGCGCGGGAGGTCGATCTTGTAGGCGTTGTTGTTGTAGCGTTCAAGCACCTTGAAGGGTCCATCCGCTCGTGGTCGAAGTTTGGACTTGCATTCGTTGGGGAAGCGGTCCTTGCGAAGGTGTAGCCATACAAGATCTCCAATGTTGAATACCATGGGGTGCTTATTGATGTTGCACTTGGTCACAAGTCATTGTACTTGGCGCTCGATCGTTTGCCTTATATCTTCATGCACCTTCTTGAGATGTGTCACGCGTGCACTTGTGTCCATATTGATGCACTCTTGTAGTGGTAGAGGGAGAATGTCCAATGGGGACAAAGGGTTGAATCCGTAGACAACCTCGAAGGGGGACTTGCTGGTTGTTGAATGTCTTGCGCGGTTGTAGGCGAACTCGGCGATAGGTAGACACTCCTCCCACTCCTTGATGTTCTTCTTGATTAGCACTCGAAGTAGAGCGGAGAGTGTGTGGTTGGTCACGTCCGTTTGGCCGTCGGTTTGAGGATGGTAAGCCGTCGAGAAGAGTAGCTTGATTCCGAGCTTGGCGCATAGGGTCTTCCAAAAGTAGCTTAGGAACTTGAGGTCGCGGTCGGAGACAATTGTCATTGGCACTCCATGTAAACGCAATATTTCCCTACAAAAGAGGTTGGCAACATGTGAAGCATCGTCTATCTTGTTGCAAGGAATGAAATGTGCCATCTTGGAGAAACGGTCCACAACGACAAATACCGAATCCTTTCCATTTCTAGTCCTAGGCAAGCCAAGTACAATATCCATGCTAATATCTTCCCATGGTTGATATGGAATTGGGAGAGGCATGTAAAGTCCATGGGATTGAGCTTTGGACTTAGCTTTGCGACATGTAGAGCATCGGTTGGTGAAGCGGTTGACGTCGCGAAACATCTTGGGCCAATAGTAGTTCTTGGAGAGCGTGGCGAAAGTCTTGTCGCGTCCAAAATGTCACATTAACCTCCTCCATGAGATTCCTGCAAAAGCAACAAATGAAGAGAAGACTCGGGAATGTAGAGTTTGTTAGCTCTCATAAGATATCCATCTTTGATGTAATAACATTCCCAAGATGTATGCGTCAAACATTTGGCATAAGGAGTAGCAAAAGTAGGATCATGCTCATATAAGTCTTTTATATGCTCAAAGCCAATGACATCCAATTCAAGTTAAGTAACAAGCATGCATATGCGGGAAAGGGCATCCGCCACAATATTTTCCTTACCTTTAATGTACTTGATGACATAAGGAAAAGACTCAATAAATTCACTCCATTTAGCATGACGCTTATTCAACTTGGTTTCACCTTTAAGGTACTTGAGCGTTTCATGATTGGTATGAATGATAAATTCATGAGGGTGAAGATAGTGTTCCCATTCATGTAAAACTCGCACGAAAGCATATAGCTCTTTGTCATATATGGGGTAATTCAGTTGCGCTCCGGAGAGTTTCTCACTAAAGTAAGCTATGGGGCGCTTCTCTTGCATTAACACACCTCCTATGCCATTACCGCTAGCATCGCAATGAATCTCAAAGGGTTTGTCAAAGTTGGGTAATGCAAGCACGGGAGCATGAGTAAGCAAATTCTTAAGCTCATTGAAAGCGGTATCTTGGGATGGTCCCCAAACAAAAGGTGCATTCTTCTTGCTCAAAGCATGCAAAGGCGAAGCAATGGTGCTAAAATCTTTCACAAAGTGACAATAGAAACCCGCAAGGTCAAGAAAGCTACGCACTTGTTGCAAGTTGGTTGGTTGTGGCCAAGTCTTAATAGCATTGATCTTGGACTCATCTACATGAACACCCTTAGAAGATACAACAAAACCCAAGAAAACAAGCTTATCAACGCCAAAAAGGCATTTCTCCATATTAGCATAGAGATGCTCTTTTTGAAGAGTTTGCAAAACGGTTCGAATATGGGTGACATGATCTTGAAGAGATTTGCTATAAACAAGGATATCATCGAAGTAGACCACAACAAACACACCAATGTAAGGGCGAAAGACATGATTCATAAGACGCATAAAAGTACCTGGTGTTTCCGGTAGACCAATAGGCATGACTAACCACTCATACATCCCAAACTTGGTTTTGGAAGTGGTTTTCCATTCATCACCCTCTTGTATGCGGATTTGATAGTAACCACTCTTAAGATCAATTTTGAAAAGATAGTGGCACCACTAAGTTCATCAAGCATATCGTCAAGGCGTGGAATGGGATACCTATAGCAAACGGCGATAGCATTGATAGGTCTACAATCGGAGCACATGCAAAAGCTACCGTCTCGTTTTGGCACAAGAATGACCGGGATGGCACAAGGGCTCAAACTTTCATGCACATGTCCATGGTCTATGAGATGCTTTACTTGCCTTTGTATTTCTTTGGTTTCTTCGGGGTCGACGCGGTAGGGAGCTTTGTTCGAAAGCGGTGCTCCGGGGATGAGGTCGATGCGGTGCTCGATGCCTCGTAATGGAGGTAGTCCTGGAGGTAGCTCGTTGGGGAAAACATCTTGAAATTCCTGCAAAAGAGAAGACAACACTAGAGGTAGAGTGTGAGAGGTCTTAGCTTGTGTTTCATTGTTCTTGCACAAAAGGACATAGTGTAGGACACTAGATGGGTTCTCACACACTCCTCTTATCTCACTTTTGGTGGCAAATAGGACTAACTTCTTATTGTCGCTCATCGTGGAGGCGCTCGATTTGGGCTTGTGGCGCTCACTCTCTTTTTGGTGGCTCGCTCTCTCACTATTCTCTCCACGATGGGTGGCTTGCTTGTCGGCCATCACTTGGCTTGGAGACATGGGGCAAAGTACGTACTCCTTTCCTTTCATCTTGAAGATGTAGTGGTTTGTTCGGCCGTTGTGGATGACACCTCTATCAAATTGCCATGGGCATCCAAGGAGAAGGTGGCAAACGGTCATTGGAACGATGTCGCACTCCGAAGTGTCTTCGTAGGCGCCAATTTTGAAGGAGACTTGTACTCGATGCTCGACTTGGACAGTGTCGGGGTCGCTAAGCCATTGATCTTTTGTGATAGCCTGGCTTATTAGGGATGATAGACTACTCATATCAATAAGGAATTCCTTCTTTTCCGGAAGCCCATTCGGACAGAACTCCAAAGTTAAGCGTGCTCAGCTTGGAGTAGTTTCAGGATGGGTGACCGACCGAGAAGTTGCTCCCAGGTGCGCACGAGTGAGGACAAAGTGTGCAGAAAAGACTAGTATTGATCTGTGGGGCCAGTCTAGATCCCGCCAGGAGTAACGACCACCGGCGGGTGTGTCCGGGGCATTACAACTTTGTATGGATGTGGGTGCTTCATCTTGGGCAATTGGATCTTGGAGCAAAGTTCTTCACTTGCGAGATTATGACAACTCCCTCCATCGATGATGACCTTGACAGATCGTCCATTGATGCTGGCCTTGGTATGAAAGATGTGGCATCGTTGGTCTTCTTCTTGGTGAAGTTGGAGAGTCAAGACCTTGGAGACAACGATAGTGGGACTTGAATCTTCATCGCAAAAGACTTGTTCTTCTTCATCGTTCACTTGCTGGTGCATGGCAACTTGCTTAAGATCATCCAATTCTCCTTCACTCATTGAGTCATAAGTGTCGTCATCGTTGAGGATCATGGTCTGCTTGTTGGTGCACTCATAGGACTTGTGGCCTCGGCCTCCGCATGTGAAGCGTTTGAAGGAACTTGTCTTGACGGTCTCATTGGTTGGAGTTGATGATGATGAAGCTCTCGACTTGAAGTTTCTTGTTGTAGTATGATGACTTGGAGTTGACGAAGCTTTCTTGGAACTCGACTTGTCAACGTTGCTTGTAGAAGGCTTGGTAGACGGTGCGGGAGTCATTGAAGCTTGGTTGTTGGAGAAGCCGTAGGACTTGGATGAGAACTTGGCATACTTGAAATCGTCTTGCACTTGACATTCCGCTTTGTAGCTTGATGCACGAGCTTGATGAGGTTTGAGTATGGTTGGAAGTCGGCGATCTTCTTGATAGGATGGTTGAATCCATTCAAGAAACATGTCATAGTTTGCTCGTCATCTTCCGTGACATTGGCTCTTATCATGGCAATCTCCATCTCCTTGTAGTACTCTTCAACGCTCTTGGTTCCTTGCTTTAGTAGTTGGAGTTTCTTGAAGAGGTCGCGGTTGTAGTAGGTTGGCATGAAGCGCTCTCTCATGACATCCTTCATTTGCACCCAAGTAGTGATGGGTGGTTCACCTCTTGCCTCACGGCGCTCGAGTACTTGTTCCCACCAAATGAGGACATAGTCTTGGAACTCAAGGGATGCCATTGCAATCTTCTTCTCTTCTTCATAGTTGTGCAAACGGAAGATTTGTCGACCTTGAATGCCCATGATAGGTACTCTTCGGGATCGTTGCTTGCATTGAACTTGGGCATGGTGAACTTTAGCTTGGCGTAGCGTTGCTCTTCTTTGTGTTGGGGTCGGGGATGATAACACCCATGTTGTTGATAATTGTGAAGCTCGTGTTGCTCTTGTCGTGGAGGATTTCCATTGTCTTCATGCTCTTGGTGAACTTTATGTTCTTGGCGAGCTTGTGGAGGAGCTTGTCGAGCTCGAGGAGGAACTGGAGGAACTTGAGATGCACGCGAGCATGAAATCTTCATTCGTGAGATTCTTCGCGAAGTGCTTCTTCATGTTCACGAGCTTGTCGGTCTCGGTTGGCTAGGGCTCGACTTGAATCTTGGAGGGCTTGTTGCGCCTAAAGTGCTTGAGCTTCACAGAGTTGTTGTTCTTGGCGTTGTGCCTCGGCATCTTGTGCATCTTGATGTAGACGCGCGTGCTCTTCCTCTTCATGTTGGCGTTGTCATTGACATTATCGTTCTAGCGGAAAAGCCTCTTTGGTTTGACGTTGTCAGTGCTCTTGAGAGTTGGTGTCGCATAGAGGATTGAGGCTTGCTTGAAGATCGTCGCGCGCGACACGTCGAAGAGTGTTCGATGTTGGTGTACTTGAGCCAGAGAGGGCGAAGTCGGAGTGTTGACTTGAGCGGCTCCGTCTAGATGAGGACGAAGTGGAAGAAGAACGGTTGATCAACAAAGCGCAAATCTCGTCCATTCTTGCGTCGTTCTCTTGCTTGTGATCGTCGAGCTTGTGGTCGAAGTAGTCCCTTGTACGTTGCTCGGAGAGTCGCAAGTCGGCGGCGAGGTTGTCGATGCGTTCACTCATTGCTTGTTTCTCTTGATGTAGAGCATGTTGTGCACCAAAGAGGTGGCTCTTGGTGACATAGGAGTTCATGTCGTCGTGCTCAATGAAGAGTGGGTTGGTAGAGGTACTTGGCCTATCCATCATTCCAAGAGAAAAGTGTGAGTGGTAGAAAGACAAAAACGAATACCACATGTACCTTGACCGAACTTGAAAGTGGATCAATGATCACTCCAATGTGGACAAGCAAATAGCACAATTGGTACCAATTCTTGTCGGTTTCTCACACCTACACAAGTAAAAGCTTATGGTGGAGCTTGGTTAGGATGGTGGCACAAAATTTGATGCAATTGTTAGTGAGCTTCAATAATGTTGGAAAAGATTCGCAAGTTCGCAATGCAACAAGTAGACCAAGCAATATAAGGAACACGGAAACACACACGCAAAAAGATAAGTGGGGTCGTGCAACCAAGGATGAGCCAAAATGTGGAATCCACAAAAATGCTCTTGTTGCACAACACTAGAGAGACGCTAGCACGATTGCACCATAGGTGGATACAAAGACTTGTGCACAACCTACTAAGCAAAAATGCAAGGACTTCTGTCCCAAGTATGCTCTATGCAAGGTGTTTCTATGATATGATCCAAGATGATCTAGTATGACAATCTTAATGTTGTATGGTGCAATGGTTCTTGCTTAAAAGCTCTTTGCTTATCTTTCCCTTTTGCTTAAAAGCTTGTTTGGCTCTTTGTTGTTTGAGCTCTTTTCTCATGCAATGCTTCACGAACCAAGATAGCAATTGTGTATGCGATGACAACCTTGTGACACAAGAGATGATACCAAGATATGCAACAATGATGTATGTATGCTATGGGAAGTATGATCACTAATGTGCACAAGTCTCATTGCTGGCAATACTTAACGGCTAGTCTCGATGGGTAAGTGACGCAAAGGAGTAAGGCTATGATGGCTATCAATGTAATGGCAAGAGTGATATGTCTGATACCAAGGCGAGGTTACCGTTCTTGCTTATGGTATGGTGTCAAAATGGTGGCATGAATACCAAGATGTAGTCGAGGTGGTCGTTGTTGGTGACGCGACTGTGGCGAAGATGAGCGGCGGTGATGTTGATGTCGAACCGTACCTAAATAGCCGAAACATAAGTAGGACACGAAACCGCAACTATAATTCTCAAAGCAAAATTGGA
This sequence comes from Triticum monococcum, assembly GCA_034509565.1. Lineage (NCBI taxonomy): Eukaryota > Viridiplantae > Streptophyta > Magnoliopsida > Poales > Poaceae > Triticum > Triticum monococcum. The sequence continues at coordinate 347,419,039 of CM067847.1, forward strand.
CCAAAATTGTCGAAGTTGGAAGTGGTAAGCGATGGTGGTGCTATGCGGAGGTGGTGGTGGTATGCGCAAGTATATGTGGGCACCGGAACAAAATTTGGCAAAAGATGGACGAAAATGGGAGGTGGAGAGGAAGTGCTGCTGCCAGGGGCCGGATGTCCGGGCTTGAAGGCCGGATCTCCGGGGTGCCGGATGTCCGGGCTGTCGAGCCGGATGTCCGGGCTCTGGATCCGGGGACGAACATGATGAACACCGCATGGAGAGGTCAAATCCGGGCAAAATTCGGAGGAATTTGTGGATGGAAATTGGGGAAAAGTGGATGGAAAGCTAGATCTACCTACAACACACGAAATCCACGGATCAAATCCAACAAAACTTCATCACACCAACAAATCACAAAAAAAATTAGGGTTATTTTTGTGGGGAAATTTTCGAATTAGGGACAAAATCAACAAAAATAAGGCTAGAAACACAACGGAGAGGCTCCGAAATTGTGATCAACGTGGCTCTAGATACCAAGATGATGTAGGGTGGAACCCTAATCGGCCGATCTTTCGTGAAAGGAGCGGATCCCGCGAAGAACACAAGAACACGAGGAGGGGAACGAGGGAAAACACGAGAGAAACACAAAATAAACACTAAACCAACAAGAAATAGTCACACATGTGCTAGACCCTCAAGTACATAAGAGATCACACGATCCACGGACAACTAAGTACGATACAAAGGTAGCCGGTCTTCTCCATGACGAGGTCTTGAGGTCTTCTCCGCAAGGAGGTCTTGAATCCAAAGGGATCTTCTCCGAAGAGGGGCCGCGGTCTCTCTCATGGAGTAGATCCGATGTGGATGAGCAATGCTCTATCTCTAAATATGAGCTAAACCAATGCTAACCCTAAAACGTAGGTAGGAGAAGAGTATATATAGTCTAGGTGGGCGAAGGGGTACACGTTCCTCAGGCCCTTACACCGTGCGTAGACAGGGGAGGCCGAACGTCCGGGCGTCGGGCCGGATGTCCGGGCGTTCGCGGAGGGTTGGATGTCCGGGCTGGGGTGGCCGGATGTTTGGGCTGGAGGCACTGGCCTTGCTGCTCTCTGGTTTGGTGGTGTCCGGATATCCGGGCTTGAGGCCGGATTTCCGGGCCTGGCCGGATGTCCGGGCTGGGGCCGGATGTCCGGAGCCTATAGATTGCTCGGCGGCTGGATGTTGCCGTAGTCGAAGTCTCCAGCGGCCGAATGTCCGGGCTCGGGGCCGGATGTCCGGGCCCTGGAGCTGCCTTCTTCTCCTTTCGGCGTTCCTCTTCATCCGTCGACTTGGCGGTTTGTCCGTCTTCACGTGCATCTTTGGGAGGGTCCTCTTGGTACCTGATCATGCACAACATCTCAGACTTAGGTAGTAGCCATGTCTCGAGGGGATCATATGCAATGTCACTAAGGAGAGAAGACACCTCGGTCTCGAGATCTCTAGCCCGTGCTCGTGTCGTGGGTCCTCTTGGCACTTTGTGAGGCGATGGTAGGTCCATGGGGATGACCGTAGGATGCTCCGCATCACTCACGAGGGGCCAAGCCTGGCGAGGCGGACAACACAGGACCTCCTCAGAGGCAGCCTTGCTAGGCTGGCTCCCGAGGAGCGGCGATATCAAGGTGAGGGGCACCTCGCGAGGTTCGCGTGACATGAGCCATGACGACCGAAGCCAGGCGGGCGCCGGCGGGCGCAGAGTGCCAGTTTCCTCTTTGGTGCTAAAGAAGCAGGCGCGGGCGAGGAGTCCCGAGGCATCAGGCAAAGGTTTCCATATCAGTGCAACAAGACCAAGACCAGCAGGATGGCAGGACGGAGGTCATCGCGGAGCCCACAGCTGCATCACCACTAGAGCCTTTGGCAGGCGAAGACCACCTTTTGTCAGGATAACCTGTACCAGTTGTCTCCCTTCAAAATTGGCTGTTGTGGGATCCCTTCCTGCCTAAAATTTGGGAAGAGGACCAAGGCCTCTATAAATAGGGCTAGCCACCACCATAGCAGGGACGGATCATTCGGACCATCCTCATACATACCAGCTCGTCGAGCTCAAGAACACTTCTCCTCAGGAGGTTGTTCATCCACTGTACTAATTCATCCTCAGCCCATGAGGCAATCCACCACACCACACTAGAGTAGGCTATTACACCACAACGGTGACCCGAACCAGTATAAACCCTCGTGTCTCTTGTTCCTTGGGTTCGGCAAGCTAGGCCTTGAGATCATTGCGAGAGCAGGCTAGGAAGAGAGAGATCTTCGTGCGCACCCAGAGTTCGAACCTCAAGGGTTTGTCGGAACCCTGAATCCGGCAGAGTCCTTGGCTATGCTGACTCAGGGATGCTTCGTATGTCATGTGCACTGCCTTGTACATGATGGTGCTGTACGATCGAGCCGTGTGGGCCCCACCACGTAAATTTCGGACGAAATCACTATCATATGTTTGTTTCCGGCTTATTCTGCAAGCCAAATCCTTTTGTTTTGTTTTGAGTTGTGGTATTCGAGTTGCTTCAATGTCAAGTGTTGATTCCATAGCTTTCCTAAGCGGTGTTCTCATATTTCTATGGGAGTACTAATCCTTCTTGATCATCGAGATTGTCATGTCAATCCTTCTCAACCAGTGTGCTTCTCTTCAAGTTAATCATATGCTTTCAATTTCTGCTAGATCAATTATCAGTTCTATGCAACGGTGTTTGTTTGATCAGTCCCAAGTTGCCTTTGTTTTCCCACCCTCCCACCCTTTTCATCAAGGACCCAGATATCTTAATCAAGTATCCATTTTATTCATGTGAAGTCTCTTCATTATTTTCCTTCAATATTCTTACCCGATGATTCTCATGAAGATGCTAAGGAAGCTTCAAGTTTATCATCCATCATTCTATTTTCTTCTCCGGTGGACTTAATTCAAGCTTTTGTCTTAATCATATCCCTTTCTTTTGTTTCACATGTTTTATCATATTGCAATATCTTAACCAAGTCTCTCTTATTTATTCACCTCTCTCTATTCATATCCGGAGTGCTATAGATATCTCAGAAGATTCATGTTTCCATTCTTAATCTGTTCAGGCTATTTGGAGATTATTGTCTCATTCAAGTCATTTAATTCAACTAGTGCAATCTCTCTTCAAAATCATTTCAATGGTGCTTCTTTTGAGTAGGCCCTAACCCACGGGTCTTTTCCCAGGATCTTACCTAACTCTTCTAATTTTTTCCGGAGCTATTCTCAAACTCTTTTCAATGTTTGACGTAAGAATGGATTTCCATCAGTCTTATGCCTTCTCCAAGATTGTTTCAAATTGTTTTCATCTTTCGCTCAACCTTTCTATTCTTCATTCCAGAGTGCCTCAACAATTCATGGTGGTGTTTCTCGTCGTCATCCTCGAATTTTTAAGACCGAAGAAGAATTTCTCTTGAATCTTGGTCCGTTCTCTTGAAGATTCATGGTTCTAGCTTCGTGCCATCCTCATAATTGTTCGGGTTGCGAGAAATTCTTTTCATACCCATCCGAAGCATTTCAAGAGTTGTTTTCCTTTCTCGATCATCTGAAGGCCATCATCTCTGAAGATTCTCTTTGTTCTAAGTTTTTAGCTCTCATTCCCATTCTTTCGGTGCATCGTTCAAGTATTCTCTAGTCAGCTCGTGATCTCTCTGTTCTCTTGTATCAAATTCCCTCAAGTTTTTTTTCATTCATTTCAAATTCTTACCGGTGATTCATTCTTTTTCTTCAAGGGTTTTCAAATGCTTACGGTGGTTCGTTCAAGAGTTCTCTTCCTTGGTTATCATATCAATTTATTCGTTGTTTCAATCCTACCGGTGATTCATTGAAGACCTTCCCAAGTTTGGCTATATCTCTTTCAATATTTTCAAGAAGAATAAGTAGTATGCCAAATCTGTTGCTTGTCATCAATTTAAATTTGTGAAGGATGTGCATAACATAATTCTTATTCTTGCTTCATCCAAGTGATTGATTCATTCTTCCGGCGTTTGTTCATGATGAGTAAATTCTCGGTTCGAGATGCTTCATCTTTTCTTTTCGGAGTTCCGAGCTCTCTCGGTTTTATCGGCACGAAGCTTCATCTAAATCATTACAAGGCTTCAATCTTATTCTTTTCATCCTTCACTTCTTTCTCATCATCCTTTTATTACCGGAGTTCTCACGAATGCTCTACATGGTGGTTCATCAAATATTTCATTCCTTCTTCTAGTGTTCGTCATCCTTGTTGGAGGAGATCAAGCATTCTTCATCGTGCATTCTGAAATGCAATTATTTCTACATTATCTTTTGAGGTGTTGTTATATCATTCCTGATAATTTCCCTTCGTGTTTCATGATTCACAAGTTTTCAAGGGTGACATATTGTAAACCCATCATTTTTAATTTGTTCACGAGATCTTTTCAACCCAATAATTTCTTCGTTGGTGTTATCATGGTATAGATTTCACTTAAAGCCTTCCCTAAGTAATGTTGTTATTATGGTGTTTATCAATGATCCAAGTTTCCTTCTATTCTCATGGTGAAAGAAGTTTTTCCATCTCTTCGTTCCTCTCAGCTAATCAATATTTTGGTAGTGGTTGGTTGTCACCTCATAATTTTAAGAAGTCTCCATAAGCCCATGAGGATCATATCCTTTCATATTGATCTTCCAACAACTCTGTTCAATCCTTCTTTTTAAGGATGCTCTCTTAAATTCATTTCAGGTAGAACATGTGGTTTTCTTCTCCGTTCTTTTGATTCCATTCTTACATTTGTTCTGGAGGGATTGTGATGTTACTCTCTGCGACCCATCGTCTCGTTTTATAAATATCATGCCCTTTTCCTTGCTTATCAAGTTCTTTTCATCTCTCAAGTTCTTTTCATCTTATCAAGTCTTGCATCTCTTTTCAACCAGAGTGCAGTTCAAATTCTTTCATTCTTATCCCTTGTCTATTTCGTCCTAACCGGAGTGGTTTCAAAGTGTATCTTCTTCCTTAAGCTATTGGTTCTTGTCGTATTGCTAGTTCCTCTTGCCCAACAGACTGTTTGCAATATCATTCATCTCTATTGTATTCTTTCTTTCAATTTGTTCAACCTCTCAAGGTTCATGGTTCACTCGTTTGTCAAAGAAGCAACTTAGTTTTACCTCTTCCTTCTTCCGTTTCTCTCCGGTGCCATCCCTAGATCTCGGTGCGAGATATCTTGTAAGTGGAGGAGTGTTGTGATGACCCGAGACCAACGTTCCAGATGCCTTCCATGTTTTGCGTGACCGATGTGTGTTTATTTGTTTGTTGCATTTCAGCATCGCAACTTTCGCATTGCATCCGAACTCTGTTGCCGTCATTTTTTTTAAAAAACTTGCATTCATTTGTAGTCGCCGCTCCTTCCTTGTCTCTGTTGACCCCTTCTCAGATCAACCAGACTGCTCTCTTCTCTCTTGTCTTCTCCGTGGCCTTTTGTCAAACCCCTCGCGTGCGCGTCCGAAAACTTCCCGAACCTGACCCACTCAGTCATCACCGTTGGGTCCGGATCATCCCCAAACATCCCTAAATTACTTTAATTTTATTTATTGGACTCCCTAGTCTATTTTTCTCAACCACCTGATTTTGATCAGAGGGTCCGAATCTACCCTAAACTCCCCCTATTTCCTTATATAAGAGACTCCTAATCTAAATCTGGAAAAACCCTAAAATCTAGGAGATGTGTCCCGTCGCCCACCGCCGCCTTCCAAATCCCCCTCGGGATCTCCCCTTGCCCGATCCACCAACCAGCCGCCGCCACCCTCTCCCTTGTTTTCCCCACCGAGCCAATCCTAGGGCACCAGTCTCTAGTCCCTCGCCCAAGGCTCCCGCAGCCACCTCCTTTCCCGACCTGGTCATCGACCCCGTTGTTGCCGGCGAGCAGCAGCAGCCTGGAGTCCCTAGCCTCGCGTCGTCGTTGACCGTGACCGTCGCGCCTCATCTATGGATACAGGCTTGGCCTCCTCGTGCCCTCCTTCCTCTCATTCTTCTTATCTCTCTGCTCTAACCTATCTCTTCCCCGTGTTCCCTTGCAGGAGCACCACACCATGACCATCGTCCCATGCCGTCGGACATCGCCTAGTCCTCGCCCCGCGCTAGATCCATCCATCCCCGATGCCTGCTGCCTCCTTCCTGCTCGGATCCGAGAAGTTCCGAGCCAAGACACCACCATTCCCCTACGGCCTCCCTCCCTGCACCATGCGTCGATGTGCCCGGCCTCGTCTTCTCCAGTTAGTGCACCTCAAGAGCCGACCATGGATGCCCAAATTACCATGTTTCCTCCCCGAGCTCCAAGTCCCTGCACTGCTGACCCTGCTGACGCGTCGTCGTCGGTCAGCAAGCCCCCCTCGCGGCCTCCCTGTTTCCTCCCCGATTTCTTTCCCTCTCTGAAACCTTCTCTGTCGTTTGAACAGAGAACATGCGCTGCCTCTTTCAGCTCCGCCCGCATGCCACCTCACCGGAGAACGCTGTTACGCGCCTCGATCCGCCCGTTCCCACCGGTTCCCACCGACCCCGTCGTCGGGACCCCGGCTATCGTCTCCTGCGTCGCCATGGACGTGCCACTGTTTATGTTCTTCAGAAACTAGTAGCAGCAGCTCGCCCGCTCATCCCCGTTGACCGCAGCCGTGCGTGGCCTCCGCGCCTTGGGCAGCCTTTTGCCGCCAAGGCCCAGTGCACCTCTAGATCCAGCCCAGCGCCACCTCAGGCTGATTTGGCCCAAGGTGAACAGATCCCCAATGCCCTCCTCTGTTCCTACTTGGGCTTGGCCCGATTCTACTACTGCTACTGTCCTGTGCAGCCCAGATCTGTTCAGATATGGCTAAGAGTCTATTTTTCTACAATCTGCGAATTTTCTATTTACCCAGGGAAAATTGTTTTGCAGAAAAACCCTTGCACTTCATGCATATCAAAACTCAACAATCGTGCATCATATTAAAATGACTCATATATGTAAAATGCCTAGAATTTCATCTAGTTTCACAATATGTCACTTTCATCAATGTTTAAAATGTTAAACTTTCTGTTTGCATTAATTTTGCATAATGACATGTTAAAATGGTTTATTTCATAACTAAATAACCTTAGCCCCGTTTTAAATAAACTTTATATGTAAATGGGGTAGAAAATGCATAGATTAACATGGTGCACTTTGTTTTACTGTTTAACAACAATAAAATATGTTTTAGGGTGGAACAGTACCAAATTTGAAATATGCATATGCGGATTTTCTGGGATTGTTGTTTGTTATTTCTGGCCTCATTTAAACTTGTCTAAATAGTTAGTTTACTTATGCTTCACGTCTTTCCATGTTTGACAACATTTAATATTGTTGAGTACATAAACAATAGTGAACTAAATAATCAAATGTGTTGTTTCGTCAATATGCAACTCATTGCATATTGAGCTCCACTTAATTTGTAGTATTTGATTGTTGCACTTTGCCATGCCATGTTTATTAAACCGGACATGCATCATACTTGGTTGTGCATCATGCAATGATTATGCTTGCTTGTTTACTATGTTGTTTGCTTCTTTCCGGTTGTGCTTATTCTCGATAGTTCTGGTTACGTTGCGATTGTGAGGATCCGTTCAACCTCTTCATGGACTCGTTCTTCTTCCTAGCGAGATTTCAGGAAAAATGACCGTTACTCTAGATACCACTACTATCTTTGCTATGCTACTTGTCTCGATGCTATCGCTCATGCTACCTACCACTTGTTTATCAATCCTCCTAAATTGCCATGATAACCTCTAACCTTTTTGCCCTTCCTAGCAAACCGTTGTTTCGCTATGTTACCGCTTTGCTCAACCCCTCTCATAGCGTTGCTAGGTGCAGGTGCAGTTGCAGGTTGTTCCATGTTAGGACATGGATATCATGGGATATCACAATATCTCTTATTTAATTATTGCACATATATACTTGGTAAAGGGTGGAAGGCTCGGCCTTATGCCTGGTGTTTTGTTCCACTCTTGCCGCCCTAGTTTCCGTCATACCGGTGTTATGTTCCTTGATTTTTGCGTCCCTAACACAGTGAGGGTTTATGGGCCCCTCTTGACAATTCGCTTTGAATAAAACTCTTCCAGCAAGGCCCAACATTGGTTTTACCATTTGCCTAATAACAACTAAAACTTGCATAGGGACTTGCTGGCCCCCGAGGTCCCTTAATCAACCCCCGGGCCAGCGCTCCACATGAGTGTTGGTCCACCTACCTAGCAGTCGGAGGTGCCACCTCGGGGCAACTCGATGGTATTTTGGGTACCGTCCACTTCGCATAGACGGTGTTGTCTTGAGAACGAGATACGCGTGGCTCCTATCGGGGTATCGACGCATCAGGTGGTCTTGCTGGTTTTGTTTTACCATTGTCGAAATGTCTTGTGCACCGGGATTCCGAGTATGATCGGAGGGTTCCGCGATGGAGGATTGTCTCTGCGGATCATGAGCTTGTCATGGGCTAAGTTGGGACACCCCTACAGGGTTTAAACTTTCAAGAGTCGTGCCCGTGGTTATGTGGCAGATGGGAATTTTTAATATCCGGTTGTAGTGGACTTGAACTAAACTCAATTAAGATACACTAATTGTTTGCGTAATCATGGCCATCTCTTTTCAAGTGAGTTCGAGAAGGGAACACGGTGGGGTTATGTTTGACTCGTAAGTAGTTCAGGATCACTTATTGATCATTATTAGTTTGCGACCATTTGTGTAGATTCTCATCTTACTCTTGTAATCGTAAGTTAGACATCATACATTGCTTAGTCGCTTGTTGCAACCTCACCACTTATCCTTTCCATACCCATTAAGCTTTGCTAGTCTTGATGCCCATGGTAATGGGATTGTTGAGTCCTCGTGGCTCACAGATTACTACGAAAACAGTTGCAGGTTCAGGTAATGAGATGATCATGATGTGAGAGCGATGTTTACTTGTTTGGGAGTTCTTCTTCTACGTCGATCTTGGGTTTGGTTCCTGGTGGATGTCATTTGAGTTTCTGTTTGTGTTTCATTCGTAGTCGGATCTTGTTATTATGTATGATGGTTGATGTATTCATGCGGCATTTGTATGCCTTGTATGTGTCCCCAACTATTATGTAATGGTACGACGTAATGATATCCACCTTGCAAAAGTGTCTCCAATATGCGCTTCTACCCTTGGTGGGACCGTCGAGTTCCTTTAGGGTAGGGTCGCATATTGGGCATGACAAGTTGGTATCAGAGCCTCGACCAATGATAGGAGCCCCCTTGTTTGATCGTAGTTGGCCGTTGTCGAGTCTAGAAGAAAACTTTTTCGAAGTCTAGTTATATCGGAGAGTAGGACTTCTTTTTACTCCTCAGCCCCTTCGTCGCTCTGGTGAGAAATCTTGACGTAGGTGTTTTGATATACTCCACTTCCCCTTCAAAAAAATTTAAGATCACGCTGTTAGTTTTCGTTCGTTGCGATGTCAGCTCTTTTCATACGGCACACTTCTCTTCGAGTCATTCGACCCTCGTCGTCTTTTACGAGATCAATCATCAGTTCTTTATCAACGACGTTGCCCCCCCCCCCCGTATGAAGTTGTCTTTCTTTTTCCCACCCGCCCATCCTTTTTCTTCTCAGAGCCGGAGTCCGTAATTGAGTATCCATCCTACTCGTGTGAAGCCTTTGCATTATTTACTCAATTTTTTTCAACCAATGCTTTTCTCTTCAAGTTATCCGTCGGTTCCCCGTTCCAAGTTGCCTATGTTTTTCCCGCCCTCCCACCCCCTTTTCTTCCTGGATTCCGAGTCTGGTCGGAGGGTCCCGCGATGGAGGATTGTCTCCGCGGATCGTGAGCCTGTCATGGGCTAAGTTGGGACACCCCTGCAGGGTTTAAGCTTTCGAGAGCCGTGTCTGCGGTTATGTGGCAGATGGGAATTTGTTAATATCCGGTTGTAGTGGACTTGAACTAAACTCAATTAAAATACACCAACCGCATGCGTAGCCGTGACTGTCTCTTTTCGGGTTCGTTCGGAAGAGAACATGGTTTGGGTTATCTTTGAACGTAAGTAGTTCAGGATCACTTCTTGATCATTACTAGTTTGTGACCGTTGCGTAGTTTCTCTTCTTATTCTTGTACTCGTAAGTTGGCCACCATACTATGCTTATTCGCTTGTTGCAACCTCACCACGTATCCATTCCACACCCATTAAGCTTTGCTAGTCTTAATTCCCATGGTAATGGGATTGCTAAGTCCTCGTGGCTCACAGATTACTACAACAACAGTTGCACGTACAGGTAATGCAAATGATCTGACGCGAGTGCGATGCTTGCTTGTTTGGAGTTCGTCTACTTCTTCTTCGATCAAGGGTTAGGTTCCGGGTCGGGGAACCTGGGATTAGCAGGGTGGATTTCGTTCTTCTTTTTTGTTTGATTTCATCCGTAGTCGGATCCTGCTCTTCTGTATGATGGTTGCTATGTATTGATGTATTGTTGTATGAATGTTGTAACTTGTGGCGAGTGTAAGCCTTTATCTTGTATTCTCATCTATTCAGTACATGGTATGTTGTAATGATATCCACCTTGCTATGCGCTCGAAATGCGGTTGTGCCCCAATCATGAATTCATGACGTGATTGGGATAGAATCGCATCTTGGGCGCTACAAGTTGGTAGTAACTTGATCTGAAGTTTCATGATCATGAACAGGATTACTGTACCACTCTGGTGCGGAACGTACTCTGATTGACCTACGAGGTTTCGTAGTAACTTGATCTAAAGTTTCATGATCATCATCTTTAGCTTCCTCACTAATTGGTGTAGGCATCACGGGAACAGTTTTCTGTGATGAACTACTTTCCAATTTGAGAGAAGGTACAATTACCTCATCAAGTTCTACTTTCCTCCCACTCACTTCTTTCAAGAGAAACTCCTCTATAAAGGATCCATTTTTACCGACAAATATCTTGCCTTTGGATCTGTGATAGAAGGTGTACCCAACAGTTTCTTTTGAGTATCCTATAAAGACGCATTTCTCCGACTTGGGTTCGAGCTTATCAGGCTGAAGCTTTTTCACATAAGCATCGCAACCCCAAACTTTAAGAAATGACAACTTAGGTTTCTTGCCAAACCATAGTTCATATGGTGTCCTCTCAAGGGATTTAGATGGTGCCCTATTTAATGTGAATGCAGCTGTCTCTAATGCATAACCCCAAACGATAGTGGTAGATCGGTAAGAGACATCATAGAACCATATCTAATAAAGTACAGTTACGGTGTTCAGACACACCATTACGCCGTGGTGTTCCAGGTGGCGTGAGTTGCGAAACTATTCCACATTGTTTTAAATGAAGACCAAACTCGTAACTCAAATATTCGCCTCCGCGATCAGATCGTAGAAACTTTATTTTATTGTTATGATGATTTTCCACTTCACTCTGAAATTCTTTGAACTTTTCAAATGTTTCAGACTTATGTTCCATTAAGTGGATATAACCATATCTGCTCAAATCATCTGTGAAGGTCAGAAAATAACGATACCCGCCGCGAGCTTCAACACTCATCGGACTGAATACATCGGTATGTATTATTTCCAATAAGTCAGTGGCTTGCTCCATCGTTCCGGAGAACGGAGTTTTAGTCATCTTGCCCATGAGGCATGGTTCGCAAGCATCAAGTGATTACAAAAGCCCATCCACATTGAGTTACTCCATATGCTTTACACCGATATGACTTAAACGGCAGTGCCACAAATATGTTGCACTATCATTACTAACTTTGCATCTCTTGGCATCAATATAATGAATATGTGTATCACTACGATCAAAATTCAACAAAAATAGACCACTCATCAAAGGTGCATGACCATAAAAGATCTATACCTACTATTAAAGGGAGGTGATATTCTTGGTTTCGTCCCACTTCGTTTGGTCCCGCTTCAATTAATTTCACGTACGCTTTTTGATTTCGTTCCTTGCCATCCGTTTTGGCCCAATCAAGGAAGCCCACCTGACAGCGCACTGTGGCCCACGTCCGGAGAGCTGGCAAAAAATAAAAGAACCGATGGCAGGTTTCGATCGCATAACCCTCCAACCGGTCACGCACAATTTGTCCAACTGACCCAGCTAGAGAGGATTCTTTTTCTCCCGTTGTAATGCACGGGCATTTTTGCTAGTATTACTCATATAAATAGAACAACCATTATTCTCAGATTTAAATGAATAACCGTCTCGCATCAAACAAGATCCACATATAATGTTCGTGCTCAACGCTGGCACCAAATAAAAATTATTCAGGTGTAAAACTAATCCCGAAGGTAGATGTAGAGGTAGCGTGCCAACGGTGATCACATCGGTCTTGGAACCATTTCCGACGCGCATCATCACCTCGTCCTTAGCCAATCTTTGTTTAATCCGTAGACCTTCTTTCAAGTTGCAAATATGAGCAACAGAACCAGTATCAAATACCCAGACTCTACTACAAGCATTAGTAAGGTACACATCAATAACATGTATATCACATATACCTTTCACTTTGACATCCTTCTTATCCGCCAAATACTTGGGACAGTTCCGCTTCCAGTGACCAGTCCCTTTGTAGTAGAAGCACTCAGTTTCAGGCTTAGGTCCAGACTTGGGCTTCTTCCCGGGAGCAGCAACTTTCTTGTTATTTTCTTGAAGTACCCCTTCTTTCCTTTGCCCTTTTTCTTGAAAATAGTGATCTTGTTAACCATCAACACTTGATGCTCCTTCTTGATTTCTACCTCCGCAGCCTTGAGCATTGCGAAGAGCTCGGGAATCGTCTTGTTCATCCCTTGCATATTATAGTTCATCATGAGGCCTTTATAGCTTGGTGGCAGTGATTGAAGAACTCTATCAATGACACTATCATCCGGAAGATTAACTCCCAGCCGAGTCAAGCGGTTATGGTACCCAGACATTCTGAGTATGTGTTCACTGACAGAACTATTCTCCTCCATCTTGCAGCTATAGAACTTGTTGGAGACTTCATATCTCTCAACTCGGGCATTTGCTTGAAATATTAACTTCAACTCCTGGAACATCTCATATGGTCCATGATGTTCAAAACATCTATGAAGTCCCGATTCTAAGCCGTAAAGCATGGCACACTGAACTGTCGAGTAGTCATCAGATTTAGCTTGCCAGACACTCATAATGTTACCACTTGCTCCTGCAGCAGGCCTTGCACCTAGTGGTGCATCAAGGACCTAATTCTTCTATGCAGCAATGATGATAATCCTCAAGTTACATACCCAGTCTGTGTAGTTGCTACAATCATCTTTCAACTTAGCTTTCTCTAGGAACGCATTAAAATTCAAGGGAACGGTAGCACGGGCCATTGATCTACAACATAGATATGCAAAAACTATCAGGACTAAGTTCATGGTAAATTTAAGTTCAATTAATCATATTACTTCAGAACTCCCACTTAGATAGACAACCCTCGAGTCATCTAAATGATCATGTGATCCATATCAACTTAACCATGTCCGATCATCACGTGAGATGGAGTAGTCTTCAATGGTGAACATCTCTATGTAGATCATATCTGCTATATGATTCACGTTTGACCTTTCGGTCTCAGTGTTCCGAGGCCATGTCTGTACATGCTAGGCTCATTAAGTTTAACCCGAGTATTCTGCATGTGCAAAACTGTCTTCTGCCCGTTGTATGTGAACGTAGAGCTTATCACCCCAGATCATCACATGGTGTCTCGGCATGACGAACTGTTGCAATGGTGCATTACTGTTGTACTAAGAAAAATAAGATGCATAGAAGATAAACATCACATGCAATCAAAATATGTGATATGATATGGTCATCATCATCATGTGCCTTTGATCTCCATCTCCAAAGCACCGTCGTGATCTCCATCATCACCGGCTTGACACCTTGATCTCCATTGTTGCATCGTTGTCGTCTCGCCAACTATTGCTTCTACAAGTATCGCTAACGCATAGTGATAAAGTAAAGCAATTACATGGCGATCGCATTTCATACAATAAAGCGACAACCATAAGGCTCCTGCCAGTTACCAATAACTTTTTACAAAACATGATCATCTCATACAATGACGTATATCACATCATGTCTTGACCGAAATCACATCACAACATGCCCTGCAAAAACAAGTTAGACATTCTCTACTTTGTTGTTGCAAGTTTTACGTGGCTGCTACGGGCTTCTAGTAAGAACTGTTCTTACCTACGCATCAAAACCACAACGATGTTTCATCAAGTTTGTTGTTTTAACCTTCAACAAGGACCGGCCGTAGTCAAATTGAATTCAACTAAAGTTGGAGAAACAGGCGCCCGCTAGCCACCTTTATGCAAAACAAGTTGCATGTTTGTCGGTGGAACCGGACTCATGAATGTGGTCATGTAAGGTTGGTCCGGGCCGCTTCATCCAACAATACCGCCGAATCAAAATAAGACGTTGGTGGTAAGCAGTATGACTATGATCGCCCACAACTCTTTGTGTTCTACTCGCGCATATCATCTACGGATAGACATGGCTCGGATGCCACTGTTGGGGAATGTGGCATGCAATTTCAAAAAAATTCCTACGATCACGCAAGATATATCTAGGAGATGCATAGCAACGAGAGGGGAAGAGTATGTCCACGCACCCTCATAGACCGAAAGCGGAAGCATTAGTTTAACGCGGTTGATGTAGTGAACGTCTTCACGATCCAACCGATCAAGTACTGAACATACGGCACCTCCGAATTCCGCACACGTTCAACTCGATGACATCCCTCGAACTCTTGATCCAGCAAAGTGTCCAGGGAGAGTTTCATCAGCACGACAGCGTGGTAACAGTGATGGTGATGTGATCCGCGCAGGGCTTTGCCTAAGCACTACGACAATATGACCGGAGGAGTAAACGGTGGAGGGTGGCACCGCACATGGCTAAGAAATAATTGATGTGATTTGGGGTACCCTCCCACCCCCGTATATAAAGGAGGAGAGGGGAGGAGGCCGGCCCGAGGGGCGTGCCAAGTGGGGGGAAATCCACTAGGACTCCTAGTCCTAGTCGACCCTCTTCCTTTCTTTCAGAGGGGGAAAGGGGAAGGAGAGGGAGAGGGAGAAGGAAAGGAGGGCCATGCCTCCTCCCCTTGTCCAATTTGGACTCCCATGGGGGCACCACCTCTTGTGGGCTGACCTCTCTCTCCCTTATGGCCCATGTTGGCCCATTACTTTCCCCGAGGGGTTCCGGTAACCCCTCGGTACTCCGATAAATATCTGAAACACTCCGAAACCATTCCAGTGTCTGAATACCATCATCCAATATATCAATCTTTGCCTCTCGACCATTTCAAGACTCCTCGTCATGTCCATGATCTCATCCGGGACTCCAAACAATCTTCGGTCACCAAAACACATAACTCATAATACAAATCGTCATCGAACATTAAGCGTGCGGACCCTATGGTTTCGAGAACTTTGTAGACATGACCGAGACACATCTCGGATCAATAACCAACAGCGAAACCTGAATGCTCATTTTGATTCCTACATATTCTATGAAGATCTTTATCGGTCAAACCGCAATGACAACATACGTTATTCCCTTTGTCATCGGTATGTTACTTGCCCGAGATTCGGTCGTCGGTATCCTCATACCTAGTTAAATCTCATTATCGACAAGTCTCTTTACTCATTCCGTAATGCATCGTCCCATAACTAACTCATTAGTCACATTGCTTGCAAGGCTTAGCATGATGTGCATTACCGAGAGGGCCCAGAGATACCTCTCCAATAGTCGGAGTGAAAAATCCTAATCTCGATCTATGCCAACCCAACAAACACCTTCGGAGACACCTATAGAGCATCTTTATAATCACCCAGTTATGTTGTGACGTTTGATAGCACACAAGGTGCTCCTTCGGTATTCGGGAGTTGCATAATCTCATAGTCAAAGGAATATGTATAAGTCATGAAGAAAGCAATAGCAATAAAACTTAGCGATCATTATGCTAAGCTAACGGGTGGGTCTTGTCCATCACATCATTCTCCTAATGATGTGATCTCGTTCATCAAATGACAACACATGTCTATGGTCAGGAAACTTAACCATCATTGATTAACGAGCTAGTCAAGTAGAGGCATACTAGGGACACTTTGTTTTGTCTATGTATTCACACATGTATCAAGTTTCCGGTTAATACAATTCTAGCATAAATAATAAACATTTATCATGATATAAGGAAATAACAACTTTATTATTGCCTCTAGGGCATATTTCCTTCACGGACCGCCCAACTTTGGATTGGTTTTGGGGCCAGTACAATCTTTGTCTGTGGAAGTTGCTGCCGCCGGCTGAGAAAGCCAGGAAAGTGGCATTCAAGAAGGAGATGGTGGAGGAGGAAGCCAGGTACCAAGCGGCCTGTGAAGCCCGTGATGTCGCCTGGAAAAAGGAGGCGATGGAGCTTTGGGGGCGGGCGCGTCATCGTGCGGAGGAGGTGTATGAAGACGGGTACTTCGTGAGGAAGGTCAAAGGCGTTAGGCGCCTCATCGCTGCCTGGAGGTGGATCGATAAGCTCCAGCGTGCCATCGACGAGGAGCTCCGGTGGGCGCCCAATGAAATGGCAAGATCGTTCGCGCCCGTCTGCCAATAAGAGGCAGATCGGTACGTCAAGCGCTGCGAGGCGGAGGAGGCGGAGTATTGCCTCCGTGCTAGGAAGACGCCGGGCACCAGGGAGCTACTGGCGAGGGGCTGCCAAAATACAGACCCCAGGAGGAATTATTAGTTTTAGTATTGTTTGTTTTCAATTTTATGCATTGTACGTAGTAGTTAAGTATCACCACGTATATGTGATGATATTATGTATATTATTTGATGAACTAATGAACAATTAATATATATATATATTATGAATTCCATTTTCTATCCGTTTTGTATACTAATTTGAATCTAGTTGTTATCATCCACATACAGAATGGAAAGCATATATACACACATTGAAACAGAACATATAAGAACGGAAAACAGAGTTCACACATTGAAACAGAGTAATAAACAGAGCAATACAATGATTGCTATGAATACATAGCTATCCACATCGAAATGATTCAACAAAATAGAATGCGTTCATGAAACCATGACCAGCAGCCCTTGCCTATGGTAGCTCTTGGCTCTGCCTGAACTCGTGCATGCGTTCGTCCAAGTGGTTGACATGCTCGTGGTACATCTGGATCGCGATCTCGAGCTCCAATTTGGCTATTACATTGGAGATCACCAACTTGAGGATGCGACAGCCATGTTCCTCTACTGCGCCCAGGTGGACACCTGGGCCAAGGAGGCGGTCGAGCCTACCGACCAACGTGTTGGCATCGAGCGGGACGCGGATAAAGCGAACGGCGCGACCCATGCGAACCGTGCGGCGGGCATCGGTGCAAGTACGGCGTGACCGGCCTTTGGTGCAAGTCGGCGCAGAGGGCCTCTACCCACTCCTGGCGAGGAATGGGGGTACTGACGGGACGTGTACCCAGCTGCGACACCCTGTCGATAGCAGGCAAGCGCCGATGGACCCGCTCTTGTTGTGCGGCGCGCCGCGCCTCTCGCTCTGCAGCACTCCAACGGTCTCCTCATGCGGCGAGCCGCAGCCTATCGGCGCGGGCGCGCCTAGCTTGCTCTGCAGCACGCCATCTATCATGTTGTGCGGCGAGCTGCAGCCTCTCGGCGCTGACATGCCTATCTTGATCCGCGGTGCTAAAGCACCATGCGCTAAGGGTCCGCTCAACCCTGGCGATGACGCGCATCACGGCGTTGTCCATTGCATTGCCGGGGAGCGCCGCGGCCTCGATGAGCCGTGGCACCTTCTCATTTTCCTCGTCGATGAGGTTGATGGTAGAGGCGACGCTTTGCTGGGTTGGCATGCTTGGAAATGGTGGATGTGCTACAAGCTGTGCTTGTTGCCTTCGTGCGTTGCGCGCCACCTACGTTTATGCGCAATATCACTGGGTGGGGGGAAACCGGTGAGGAAATGGTGGGAAATGGTGGCGTGTTCATAAAATGCCATCAATTAATGGAAACTTAGCATAGAAGGAACATCTAGCTAGCACAAGAAGTAGATGATGATCAGATGATCGTTTATCCTAGTTAATTATGCATCTAATAGTTTACTTTGGTGTGTGGAAATGTCATGTGTGTACTAGCCACCTATGTAACTGGATGTTTGCCACGTATTACACACATCTGGTTTATGTGAAATGTTTCTGTTCTCTTGGCTCAACACAAACAGTTTATCTGAATAAATTGTATGCCCTCCATTGCACACACCTTGATCTAGTTGAACCGTTTCTGTTGCGTTGCCTAATCGAAAACAGTTCATCCGAGTGAACTGTATGCCGTATATCGCACACACCTTGATCTGGTTGACCGTTTCTTTGTGTTGCCTAATCACAAATAGTTCATCTGAGTGAACCGTATGTTGTATATTGCACACACCTTCATCTGGCTACCTGTTTCTTTTGTTCCTCCTCATCGCAAACATTTCATTGAACTGAACCGTATGCCCTGCATCACACACGCAACTAAAATCTAAACCGTGTTTGATGCATCCGTCATCACAAATGTATTGCACCTTTTTAGATGGTTTTTTACACCACCATTTGCGATTATTTCATCGCACACAGTTCCATCAAAGGGTCTCTGATCGTAGTGCCGTGTTAGCAGCATCCTACAGTAGTGACTGATTCAGTTGGCCTCGGAGAATTTGATGCGTCTGCAACTGGTTCATGAGTAGCCAAAGGAATTGCTTGTACATGAGAATTTTCTCTCTGTGCATCAGCATCTGGAGGAGGAGGAGCATTCTTCTTCGCTATCTTTTTCTTCTTCTGCTGCTTGGATGGATCAATGTGCCCTTTGACCAGTTCATTATACCCAGACACTTTGGCTTGGTGATCAAGGCAAATCTTGCGAACAATCTGATCGAAATCTGAATGAAATCCGAATCTCCTGTGCCAAAGAATTGCCAGAGCCTTGTCGACATCCTCATAAGATTCTTCGAGTTGCTTGATGATAAACTTAGACTTCATGGCCTTCATGCGGTTGTCAAGCTCATTGAGTTGCGCAGTGAGGACATTGATCTCTACTGAGTCATTTCTCATCTCTTAGACCAGATCAAAAGCTTGAGCTTTGACTTCAGTGGGAATGGGCAAATATGCCACTTCTCCATCAAACAAATCTTGTCCAGCTGCTCCATAATGAATGTGTGATTGAAATAATGTGGTGCACATTTTCAGTCTGTGTAGCAGCATGAGCAGGAGGAGTAGTGTGTGCCACATTTTGCTCGGTCGGAGGCATAGAGGCCAATGGTTGAGTTAGTTTTGAAGCAAATTTGGCAACCTTTTCTTTCACAAAATCATTAGGTGGGCCTTTTGCTTGGCAGCAGGGGCTTTGATTTGCTATCAACCAAGTCACCAGCCCAATTTGAGTCTGAATATCCAATGAGATCAAACGGTGCTCCCTTAGGGTACCATAAACCTAAGGTGGGGTGTGAGCCAAATATATCAGAATACGCTTGACCGCTTGGTGATGCGATTCTTTCGGTGCAGATTGATAGTGGGAACACATGAAAACACTCAACATAATGTTAGGTATGGATGCACATAGCTAAAGAAGAGATCCAATCATCATATGATAGGCTTTCTGATCGTAGTCCTTACCATACACATCCACATCTAGCTTACCATTCATGGGCATTGGAGTTTTATATCCCTTATTTTGGAATATTGCATTTTGAACTTCTTCAGGCACTCCTTCAGTTGTTTCTCCTCAGAAATGAAGATGACATTCGCTTGTTGACGTATTTGTAGTCCGAGAAAGAAGTTGAGTTCACCCATCATGGACATATGATATTTATCGGACATCATTTTCCCGAATTCTAAGCTCGAAGCATTGTTAGTACAGCCGAGGATAATAGCATCCACCTATTTGCCGTGCAGTTCAATTTCATCAATAACAGTTTCAACAATACCACTATGAATTATGATATTTGGTTGTTGTTAAGGATATTGCAGTTAACATGCCTTTTCATTTTTTTAACAATAACTAGTGTACTTTAGACTTGCACAATACCAGTTTGAATGACTATTTGCTTGTTTTTAAATGTTATGCCTGATACAGTTAACACGCCTTTCCACTTCTTGTTTTGCTTAACTAGCGTGCTTAAGCCTGCACACTGAAGCTATCATTTGTAGATTATGTTGTCTACCATGGATATATTTGGTTGATGTTTAGCTTGTTGTGCTTAACATGCCTTTATATGTACTCATACAGGACAATATTGAGAATAGTGTTGTTTTCCATCGAGGTTAGTTTCATCACATTGCTTATATGTACTCATTGTTCAGGATCTCGGTAGCTGGTACCATATAGCCTAGGGGTTGATAAGGGATTAATCGTCGAATCATACATTTCACTGAATATATATGTAACCCATTTATCAGTAGGTTAACTAGGGCCATATTTAATATATCTGAGGCTACATAGCAACATGCATTGTACTGAATGACTAAATGTGCAATCCCAGGCTACATAGCAACAAGGAAGAGTGTTACCTTAATGTTCTGATGATGTCTAGATATACATGTAATAAAATCTTATATAATGGGATGGAGGGAGTGTTGTACTACATCATTTTGCAATTGTTGGTTAGCTTCTAATATTAACTTGGTGCTTTTAGGTACATATGTCATTGCCAAAGATCCACACTTCGACCCTTTCTGCGTATGGGGCAATGAGATATTCATGAACCAGCATCAAGTGAGGAAACTGATAAAGATTGTTATTAAAATGGGTCAAAAGATGTCAATCAAATTATTTTTTTACACTTTATGCAAGACAACAGTGAATTGCAGGATGGTAAGTAAGAACCATGTAGCCTTCTTTTTACTGCCCGTAATGAGTTGTGTTAGATGACAATGTCTGAATCTTTTTTCCTTTGCAGGGGATCCTGAAGTAGTTTACTCAAGATTACCTCTCAAACTACATGATTGGCGGACGGCCATCACAAGGGGTTGGACTAGAGTCGTGCGTGCCTTCTGCATCCAGGAGAGCACAATAGGGCCATTCTGCTTCACCTTGTTCAGCAACCAGAATGTCTGTCGCCTCTTTCTTTACCATCTATAATAGTACAAGTATAGAACCCTGGTACGTGCCTGGAAAACTCCCGTGCCTAGAATTTGCCTGGTTTTAGGTAAAACCACAAAACTCCGACTGCGATGGCAAAGCGAGCACAAACGAGTAGCAAGGATGAAGCGTTTGGGATATTCGAGATATCAGAAATGGTTATATAGGGACAACTGTATGCACCAAGGCCCCCTATCCCCGACGGATTCTGGGTCATGTGGGATGGACCCCCCCCCCCCCCTATTGCTTACACTCACTTGGCGACGGTTCAAATGATGTCGTGGAAAGGGATTAAAAACCATTTGTATAGCACCTCGTTGTACCAGTGGGTGTTGGTTGCACTTTTTGAAGAAACAATTCCAAGTGAATGGTATTCATTATTGAAAAATCTCCAACAATCACTGTTGGAAGTTTTCAACTACCTCTACCTACTGTTAAAAATAAATATGAACGCTTATTGCTGGGGACATTCATATCCCCGTTGAGGTAACTTAGTGATTTACGGAAGTTCTTCTGTTTCATGCTAATCGAAAGTGGTTGTTAATAAGACTTTATCAAACTTATTAATTGATCATTTTTGAGAGGTATGAAGTTGATGAATTTAGTGAGCACTACCTTCTGTCCCTACCTGTTGTTTTTTGTTTTTATTAGTTGAATAAAATAAAATGCCATGTTTTGTCTGTTTTCTGAATTTTCAGTGTAATAAAAAATGACCCAAAATAAAAGTTCTAATAATGCTCTGAAATTTTGATACAATTTTTTCTGTTTATTTAAGAATTTTTGGTGTAAATAACATCAGAGGGAGGTGCACCAGGTG
Source organism: Triticum monococcum (assembly GCA_034509565.1). NCBI lineage: Eukaryota > Viridiplantae > Streptophyta > Magnoliopsida > Poales > Poaceae > Triticum > Triticum monococcum. Next base: position 347,440,959 of record CM067847.1, read on the forward strand.
GGCACAACCCACCTGGACGCGCTAGGACCCCCAAGCGCGCCTTGGTAGGTTGTGGTCCCCACATGGCTCCCCTCACTTATCTCTTCATCCCACATCACCACCTACCTCCAGAAAAAAAATCACCATTGCTCTTTCTCTCTCTCTCTCATGTTCTTGCTCCCAAACCCGCGGATTTCGATCTTTTTGCCCGAAGCCCCGTTTCCGAAACTAGGGGATTGTTGCTTGGTATGTGACTCCTCCGTTGGTCCAATTAATTTTTGCTTTAGTGTTTTGTATTTTGAATAATTAGTTACTCTTGGTGCTGCTATAGATGAGCTTGCATGTTGAATTCTTAGAGTTCTAAGTAGTTTGAATGCTTACTATGGCCGCTATGAATCCCTATGAGTAGTGGCTTTCAATCTTGTGAAGTTTTGTTAAAAAATTGTGGCCCAATATTTTTCAGAAAATTGTACGTGAATATGATGAATCTCTTTGGAAGGAGTTCTTCGAGGAGGAGATCCTCGGAGGCATCTTCTAGTAGCAGTTATGCTCGTTGGTCTTATGTTGAACCAAGTGAAAGTTCCATACGAGATGTCGCCACCATTGATATGAAAAGTGACCTTGCTTTTATTGCAATCAATAACAGCCCCTGTAGTATTCAAGAAGGGTCTACCAAGGATAAACGACATGTTGTCTTCCTCGGACATCTCAAGTATAACAAAGTCAGTCAAAATAGTAACATTGGCAACAACAACGGGCACATCCTCATAAATACTGATAGGTATGGCAGTTTATTTGTCAGCCATTTGCAAAGATATTTCAGTAGGTGTGAGTTTATTCAAATCAAGTCTTTTATATAAAGAGAAAGTCATAACACTAACACCAGCTCCCAAATCACATAAAGCAGTTTTCACATAATTTCTTTTGATGGAGCAAGGCATAGTTGGTATTCCCGGATCTCAAAGCTTTTTAGGTACTCCATCTTTAAAAGTATAATTAGCAAGCATGGTGGAGATTTCAGCTTCCGGTATTTTTCTCTTATTGGTGATGATATCTTTCAAGTACTTTGCACAAGGAGGCATTTTTAAGATATCGGTCAAGCGAGTATGCAAAAAGACTGGCCTCAGCATTTCAGCAAAGCGTTCAAATTCTTCATCATCATTCTTTTAGTTGACTTAGGTGGAAAGGGCATAGGTTTTTGAACCCATGGTTCTCTTTCCTTACCGTGTTTTCTATCAACAAAGTCTCTTTTATCATATCTTCTATTCTTGGGTTGTGGGTTATCAAGATCAAATGTTGGTTCTATCTCAACATCATTGCCTGGTTCTTTATTATTTGTTTGAGTATCTTCACGAACCTCATCATTATCTTTTTCATTACCAGAAGGTGATTGTTCACTACCAAATTGAGTTTTAGGATCAGAGATAGAAACTTCGTTATCATTTTCATGAGGTTTTTCTATTTCAGGTTCACTACAGGCATGCAAAGTCCTATCATTTTTCTTCTTCTTTTTCTTTTTAGAAGGACTATGTGCATCAGTGTTAACCCTTTGAGAGTCTTGTTCAATTCTTTTTGGGTGTCCCTTAGGATAAAGTGGTTCCTGAGTCATCCTACCTCCTCTAGTCATTACTCTAACAGCTCTCTTTGAGTTTGAACCATAGATAATTGATATTATTATTCATCTCATCTAACAACTCTCTTTGAGATTTAGCAACTTGTTCTAAATGAGTTTGAACCATAGAAGCATGCTCCCCACACCTCTAACATCATTTGAGATTCTAAATAACAAGTCGCTCAAGCGAGCAATCATATTAGAATTGTATATCAATTGTTTCATAACATTTGCATTGAAGTGATCTTGCTTTCTAATGTAATTTTCAAACTCATAAAGGCATTGGCTAGGGTGCATATTGTGAGGATTATCATTATCATTTACCTCTACCACCTTAGGTGGTGGTGGTATATCAAGCCCATGTATTTCTTCAATAGGAGGTAATTTTTTGAGATCCTCGGCTTTAATACCTTTCTCTCTCATAGATTTCTTTGCCTCTTGCATATCTTTAAGACTGAGATATAAGATACCCCTCTTCTTCGGAATGGGTTTAGGCGGCGGTTCAGGAAGAGTCCAATCATCATAAGTTTTCAATATGTTATTCAATAATTCTTCAGCTTGCTCAATAGTTCGTTCCTAGAAAACACAACCAGCACAACTATCTAGGAAATCCCTAGAAGCATCGGTTAGTCCATTATAGAAGATATCGAGTATTTCATTTTTCTTAAGAGGATGATCAGGCAAAGCATTAAACAATTGGAGAATCCTCCCCCAAGCTTGCGGGAGACTCTCTTCTTCAATTTGCACAAAGTTAAATATTTCCTGTAAGGCAGCTTGTTTCTTATGAGCAGCAAAATATTTTTCAGAGAAGTAATAAATCATGTCCTGGGGACTACGCACACAACCAGGAGCAAGAGTATTGTACCAATCTTTAGCATTACCCTTTAATGAGAACGAAAATAATTTGAGAATATAATAATAGCGAATTTTCTCATCATGAGCAAAAAGGGTGGCTATGTCATTCAACTTCGTAAGTTGTGCCACAACAGTTTCAGTTTCATAACCACAGAAAGGATCAGATTCAATCAAAGTAATCAACTCTGGGTCGACAGAGAATTCATAATCCTTATCGTCAACAAAGATAGGTGAAGTAGCAAACTGAGGATCACATTTCATTTTAGCATTCAAAGTCCTTTCTTTATACTTGCATAATATTTTTTCTCGATCATTTCTATCCTTACAAGCAAGAATATCCCTAGTTGCCTCCTCATCCATAACATAACATTTCGCTACCTTTGGCAATTCATATCTAGGAGGGCTAGTTCTAATAGGTGTTTCAAGATTTTCAGTTCCAAGCTCTTCATCAGTTTCAACATTCTCAAAAGCTTTAGTACTAGCAAGTTGTTCATCAAGAAATTCACCTAGTGGCACATTATCATCAAGCAAGGTACTAGCATCATCGTAAATATCATTCATAGCAGAAGTAGCATCATCAATAACTTGCGACATAACAGGATTAATAGCATGTGGTGGTGTTGCAAGTCTATTTATAATAGAAGGTGAATCAAGTATAGAGCTAGATTGCAGTTCATTACCTCCCCTCGTCTTAGAGGGAAAAATCTTAGTCTTGGCGTCCTTCATATTCTTCATAGTAATAATTTGATAATAATACCAAGTGACTCAAGAAATATAGCTATGCTCCTTGGCAACGGCGCCAGAAAAAGGTCTTGATAACCCACAAGTATAGGGGATCGCAACAGTTTTTGAGGGTAGAGTGTTCAACCCAAATTTATAGATTCAACACAAGGGGGGCCAAAGAATATTTTCAAGTATTAGCAACTGAGTTGTCAATTCAATCACACCTGGAGATTAATTATCTATAGCAAAGTGATTAGTAGCATAGTAATATGATACCTTTGATAGTAGTGGTAGAAGCAACAGTAACTGTAACAGTGATAGTAATAGTTTTGTAGCAGTGACAATAGTAACAGTAGCAGTAGTAACTTAGCAAGATCAATATGTAGGAAAATTGTAGGCATTGGATCGGCGATTTGTTGGATGATATTCATCATGTGACAGTTACAACCTAGGGCGATACAGCACTAGCTCCAATTCATAAATATAATGTAGGTATGCATTCCGTAAATAGTCATACGTGCTTATGCAAAGAACTTGTATGACATCTTTTTTCCTACCCTCCCGTGGCAGCGGGGTACATAAGGAAACTAAGGGATACTAAGGCCTCCTTTTAATAGAGTACCGGAACAAAGAATTAGCACATAGTGAATACATGAACTCCTCAAATTATGGTCATCGCCGGAAAGTATCCCGCATATTGTCACTACAGGGTTTACAGATCATAACAAGTAATAGGTGACTATGACTTGCAAGATCGGATCTAGAACATAGATATAATGGTGATAACATAAACGGTTCAGATCTGAATTCATGGCACCCGGGCCCAAAGTGTCAAGCATTAAGCATAGCAAAGTCATAACAACATCAATCTCAGAACATAGTGGATACTAGGTATCAAGCCCTAACAAAACTAACTCGATTCAATTGTGAATCTCATCCAACTCCTCACCGACTAGCGAGCCTATGAAGGAATTACTCACTCTCGGTGGAGAGCATCATGGAATTGGTGATGGAGGAGGGTTGGTGATGACCAAGACCGAAGATTCCCCTCTCCGGAACCCCAAACGGACTCCAGATCTGGCCTCTCGATGAAGAACGGGAGGTGACGGCGGCTCCGTATCGTGAAACGAGATAATTCTTCCTCTCTCATTTTTTCTCCAAAAATAGGATTTTATAGCATCGGAGCTAGGGTCTGCGGGGCCACTAGGTGGGCATAAACAACCTAAGCGCGCATGGAGGGAGGCGCGCCCTGGTGGGTTGTGCTCACCCAGGGGCCCCCGGTGGTTCTTGGCTCCAGTATTTTTCTTTATTTATATAAAAAATATCCTCCCAAAGTTCCATTCCAATCCGAGAACTTTTATTTTTGCACAAAAACAACACCATGCTAGTTTTGCTGAAAACAGCGTCAGTCCAGGTTAGTTTCATTCAAATCATGCAAATTAGAGTCCAAAACAAGAGGAAAAGCGTTAGAAAAGTAGATACGACGGAGACGTATCACAAAGTAGTATGGAAGTGACGGTAACGGTGGCAAAAGTAACAGTAGCAGTTTTGTAGTGATTGTAATGGCAGTAGCAATGAAAGTAACTTAGCAAAGATCAATATGTGAAAAGCTCGTAGGCAATGGATCGGCTATGATAATTGTGTTGGATAATATTCATCATGTAGTATTCATAACCTAGGGTGACATAGAACTAGCTCCAATTCATCAACATAATGTAGGCATGTATTCCGTATATAGTCATACATGCTTTTGGAAAAGAACTTGCATGACATCTTTTGTCCTATCCTCCCGTGGCAGCGGGGTCCTAATGGAAACTAAGGGATATTAAGGCCTCCTTTTAATAGAGAACCAGACCAAAGCATTAGCACTTAGTGAATACATGAACTCAAACTATGGTAATCACCAGAAAGAATCCCAATCATTGTCACCTTGGGGTATGCGGATCATAACTCATAATATGTGTCTACAACTTGCAAGATAGGATCAAGAACACAAATATATTCATGAAAACATAATAGGTTCAGATCTGAAAATCATGGCACTCGGGCCCTAGTGACAAGCATTAATCATAGCAAAGTCATAGCAACATCAATCTCAGAACATAGTGGATATCAGGCATCAAACCCTAACAAAACTAACTCGATTACATGATAAATCTCATCCAACCCATCACCGACCATCAAGCCTACGATGGAATTACTCACGCACGACAATGAGTATCATGAAATTGGTGATGAAGGTTGGCGATGGTGATGGCCACGAAACCCCCTCTACGGAGCTCCGAACGGACTCCAGATCAGCCCTCCCGATGAAGAACAGGAGGCGACGGCGGCTCCGTATCATAAAACATGATGAATCCTTCTCTCTGGGTTTTTTCTCCCTGAATAGGGTTATATAGAGTTGGAGTTACGGTCGGTGGAGGCCCAAGGGGCCCACAATCCCTCTAGGTGCGCCCCAGGGAGGGCTGCCCCTGGCTTGTGGCCTCTAGGTGTACCCCCTCTGGTTAATTATTGTGCCAGTATTTTTTATATATTCCACAAAAATTCTCCATAAATTTTTAGGTCAATCTGGGAACTTTGATTTATGCACAAAAATAACACCATGGCAATTCTGCTAAAAACAACGCCAGTACGGGTTAGTTCCATTCGAATCATGCAAATTAGAGTCCAAAACAAGGGCAAAAGAGTTTGGAAAATTAGATACGATGGAGACATATCAACTCCCCTAAGCTTAACCCATTGTTTGTCCTCAAGCAATTCAGTTGACAAACTGAAAGTGACAAAGAAAAACTTTTACAAACTCTGTTTGATCTTGTTGTTGCAAATATGTCTAGTTAGTATTCAGGTTTTCAGCAAATATTATGAACTAACCATATTCACAATAACATTTAGGTCTCACATTTACTCATATCAATAGCATAATCAACTAGCGAGCAATAATAATAAGTCTCGGATGACAACACTTCTTCAAAATAATCATGATATAATATGACAAAATGGTATCTCGCTAGCCCTTTTTGAGACCGCAAAACATAAATGCAGAGCATCCCTGAAGATCAAGGACTGACTAGACATTATAATTCATGGCAAAAGAGATCCAGTCACCCTCATACTCAACATCAATTAAAAACAAAGCATACAAATGACAGTGGTGCTCTCCATCTAGTACTTTTTATAAGAGGATGATGTAACGCCCTCGACGCGGCTATATCTCCTACGTGTCGAAGCACGACTTAGAGGCATAACCGCACTGAAAGCAATGTCGCAAGTGAGGTAATCTTCACACAACCCATGTAATACATAAGGGAAAAAATACATAGTTGGCTTACAATCGCCACTTCACACAATTACATGAATAAAGCATTACATCAACCAGATACACACAAGGTCCGACTACGGAACCAAAATAAAAGAAGAACCCCAAATGCGACAAGGTCCCCGATCGACCCCAACTGGGCTCCAGTACTGATCAACTAGAACGAAACAACACAAAGGACAAGATCTTCATCGAGCTCCTACTGAGCTTGGTTGCGTCATCTGCACGGACTCATCGGCACCTGCAAGCTGGGTTTGGAAGTATCTGTGAGTCACGGGGACTCAGCAATCTTACACTCTCGCGATCAAGACTATTTAAGCTTATAGGTAGGGTAAAAGGTATGAGGTGGGGCTGCAGCAAGCGACTAGCATATATGGTGGCTAACATACGCAAATGAGAGCGAGAAGAGAGAGCAAAGGCACGGTCGAACAACTATGATCAAGAAGTGATCCTAGAACAACCTACGTCAAGCATAACTCCAACACCGTGTTCACTTCCCGGACTCCGCCGGAAAGAGACCATCACGGTTACACACGCGGTTGATGTATTTTAATTAAGGTCAACTTCAGGTTTTCTACAACCGGACATTAACAAATTCCCATCTGCCCATAACCGCGGGCACGGCTTTCGAAAGTTCAAATCCCTGCAGGGGTGTCCCAACTTAGCCCATGACAAGCTCTCACGGTCAACGAAGGAATAGACCTCCTCCCGAGACGTTCCGATCAGACTCGGTACCTCGGTTCTTCAAGACACTTCGACAGGTTAAAACAAATCCAGCAACACCGCCCGAATGTGCCGACAAATCCCGATAGGAGCTGCACTATCTCTTTCTCAGGGCACACTCAGATTGTCCTAGGTACGGGTAGGCCAGCCCAGAGTTGCCCCTGGTGGCCACCGGCAACTGACAGGTTGGACCAACACTCAGAGGAGCACTGGCCCGGGGGGGTTAAAATAATGATGACCCTTGAGTCTGCAGAACCCAAGGGAAAGAAAAGGCTAGGTGGCAAATGGTAAAACCAATGTTGGGCATTGCTGGAGGAGTTTTACTCAAGGCGAACTGTCAAGGGGTTCCCATAATAGCCCAACCGCGTAAGGAACGCAAAATCTAGGAACATAACACCGATATGACGAAAACTAGGGCGGCAAGAGTGGAACAAAACACCAGGCATAAGGTCGAGCCTTCCACCCTTTACCAAGTATATAGATGCATTAATTAAATAAGATATATTGTGATATCCCAACAAGTAAACATGTTCCAACAAGGAACAACATCTCCATGTTCCAACAAGGAACAAACTTCAATCTTCACCTGCAACTAACAATGCTATAAGAGGGGCTGAGCAGAGCGGTAACATAGCCAAACAACGGTTTGCTAGGACAAGGTGGGTTAGAGGCTTGGTTCACAATATGGGAGGCATGATAGCAAGTGGTAGGTATCGTAGCATAGGCATAGCAAAAGAGCGAGCATCTAGCAAGCAAAGATAGAAGTGATTTCGAGGGTATGATCATCTTGCCTGAAATCCCGCAAGGAAGAAGAACGAATCCATGAAGAAGACAAACGGACGTAGCCGAACGGGTCCTCACACACACGACGTTATCGGAACCAACCAGAAGAAGCAACACCGGAAAGAAACAAACAACATAGTAAACAACCAACACATCAACATGGCATGATGCACAATCGAGTATGATGCATGTCCGGTTTAAATATGCATGGCATGGCAAAGTGCACAAACAAAACTACAAATTAAGTGGAGCTCAATATGCAATGGGTTGCATATTGGCGAAACACCACATCAATTATTTAGTTCTCTCCCGATTATGTACCCAACAATATTAAATGTTGTTAAACGTGGTAAGAGGTGAAGCATAACAAAACTACACCATCTAAACAATTTAAATGGGGCCGGACATAACAAATAACGAATCCGGTAAATCCCCATATGCATTTATCAATTTGGTGCAACAACAATTTAAACATTTTAATTGTTGTTATCATGATGCGGATGACATGAACAAGTTTATGCAATTTTTATTAAAAGTTGACAAGAGCATTATGAAGCATTTGTCATCATGGCGGAAGCGAAAAGGGGTGCCACGGCAATGAGAACGAAATGGTGCCACGGCAATGTTCCGGTTCCGACAGCTCATTGAGACGTCGGTGCAAAAGAAAGTGTGGCGGGAGCGTGCAAAAGATGGTGGGGTGATCCCGGTTACCGGGTGTCCCACGAATTGGCGACAAGGAAACGAGTGACAATTTGGACACGGTGCAAAACCCGAGCATCTCAAACATCACAAGCATTCGTTCACGGACGTCGTCTCGAGGTTATACCTTTGAAGCATGCAAGCGCGACAGTTCCCGTTCGGTGTAAAGTAGAGGAAGTAGACGTTCTCAAGGCACTTGTTGGTCCGGACTTGGTGTAGTTGTACATGGCAAAAGTAGTGGTACTCGGAGTCTTGTCAAACCCAAGCGATGGTAGTCGTACACGACACGTTGTGGAAGTAGTAGTACTCGCGGACTTCAGCGGCGGTAGTAGTTTAGGGTCTTGGCGGTTCGTCGTGTAGCCGCACATGTTCGACGTGGTACACGGTTCGAAGGTGAACTTGACGAAATCGAATCCCTTCGGGGTTGTCGTGGTACTCGGGGTCTTCGGACCCGCCGGTCTCGTTCTTGCAACAAAAGTTGAACTTGAAGTTATTGGTTCATGGGTCTTCGGCGACGGTAGTCGTTCCAGGCGTCAGGTGTCGAGGTACTTGGCGATCTTAGGGTTCCAAAGAAGGCGATGGAGGTACTTGGCGCGTCATAATGTAGTCGAACTTGACGAAAAATGGGTCTCCTCGGGGACTTGATGCATCCGAGTTCTTCGGGTTTGTAGATGTACTTGGCGTTCTTAGTCTGGGTCTTGCCGGTCTAGACGTTCTAAAATGAAAGAAACAACGCAAGGACCCCGGGTGGCAGCAGCAAGGAAACCATGGTAGTGGTCAGCGGCAGCAAGCAGGGAGCTCAAGTGCGAAGCGGGCGACTGGCAGACGACGCGGGGACGGACGGGTGAGGAGCGAGGCAGAGCAGCAGGTCCTGGTGGCTAGCGTCACCGGATCTCGCAGATGGGAGGCTGGTGCCTCGGGAGCTCACAGGAGGAAGCGGGTCATCCTGGACGACAGTCACCGGAGGTGCAGCAGCGCAGTCTCTGGAGGTTGGTCTCCACTAGCGCGCGGGAGTGCTTCCGACGACGGAGGGGAGTCCTGCCGGCGTGGTCGTCGCACCATGACCCGAGGCAAGGGAGGAGCGGTCTTGGGACGGCCAGCGAGGGAGGCGCGGCCAAGGCGGGTGCAAGATGGCGGGGACGAACTCGCGGGCACGGGAGCGGGGCCTTGCTGGAAGAAGGAGGTCGTCGGCGGTGGTTCGCCGGGGTGGCGGGTCAAGAGGAGGAGCGCGTGGGCGCTGTGCTGGGAGGAGCTGGTGGGTGCTCGACAGGGAGGAGGGATCGATGGAGAAGGGTGGCTGCGCACGGGACGAGGGAGAGGGCGAGGCGATGGATCGGGCGAGCGGGAGAGATCGGGGAATAGATGGGATCGGGGCGAGCGCGTGGGACATTGCTCCTCTCTTGCGGCGGCGCTAGGAAAAACGAGGAGGAGGGGAGAGAGGATCGACCAGAGGGTTAGGTTTAGGAGGGAGTGGGCCAGGGAGGTTGGGCCGGCGTGGGAGGTTGGCCTGGCTGCGCTGCCGTCCCTGGCTGGGCCTGGTGCGGGGAGGTAGGAGGCCCAAGTTGGGCAGGCTCTCCTCTACCTCAAACTCTCTCTCTCTTTAGCGATTTCAAAGAAAACCCGGACTTTGAAGAAATGCCGAGAGGGATAACAGTGGAGTTTGGGCAGGAAGTAAATTTTCTCAGACTCGCAAAAATGAGGAGCGTGTTCCTATTTACGTTGACCGTGGGAAGGTTCTAGGAGCTGAGATAGGGCTCAATCCCATTTGTTCGCCTCTCTTGCCATAACGGCAGACTAGGACTTCAGCGCCTCGTTGCCGAACTAGACTTCAACTGCCAGGGCCGTTGTGTGCTCCTCGGTTCGGAGTGAGCGCTCCATGTTGCCATTAATGATGCTAACGCCCTTGGGTCTGGGCATCTTGAGCTTTAGATATGCGTAGTGGGGGGCGACGCTGAAGCGAGAGAACGCTATACGGTGGAGAAGTGTGTGGTAGCCACTGCGGAAAGGGACGATGTCGAAGATCGAGTCTTTGATGCGAAAGTTGTCGGGCGAACCGAACACTACTTCCAAAGTCATAGTTCCCGAGCAGCGGGCTTTGACGCCTGGGATTACTCCTTTGAAGGTGGTGTTGCTGGGTTTGATCCTTGATGGATCGATGCCCATCTTTCTCATTGTATCTGAGTAAATCAGATTGAGGCTACTGCCTCTATCCATGAGGACTCGAGTTAGGTGGTACCCATCGATAATGGGGTCAATTACCAAGGGCGCCGACCCTCCGTGCCGGATACTGGTCGGATGGTCCCTGCGATCAAAGGTGATCGAGTATGCCGACCACGGGTTGTATTTCGGGGCTACCGGCTCTATGGCGTAGACGTCTTGAAGCATGCGCTTCCTCTCCTTCTTGGGTATATGTGTGACGTAGATCATGTTCACAATTTTTACCTCAGAAGGGAATTGCTTTTGGCCTCTATTATTTGGCCCGCAAAGCTCGTCATCGTCCTCGCTGCAGGGCCCCTTGCCTTGTTCCTCGGCTGTGAGTTTGCCGGCATGTTTGATCACCCAACAATTACGATTGGTGTGGTTGGCGAGCTTGTTTGGGGTGTCGTGGATCTGGTAGGGTCTATCCAAGATTTTATCTAACGCGGTGGGTCCATCCCAGTTCCCTTTAGAGGACTTCTTCCGCGGTCCTGATTTATTGAATCTGGCACTTACTATCGTGTCTTTGGCTTCACCACCGTTGTGCCGGCATTTGTTCTTGTTGCCTCGTGGTTTCCCGTTGCCGTCCTAGACTTTTGTGGTGTCGAGTTTGTCCGGGTTATTGCTTCTACGAGCTACCCAACTATCCTCGCCCGTGCAAAAGCGGGTCATGAGAGAGGTTAGTGCTAATATTTTTCTTCGGCTTGTCCTGGCCGAGCTGGCGAGCAAGCCATTCGTCTCTGATACTATGCCGGAAGGCGGCTATTGCCTCGGCATCAGGATAGTCGACGATTTGATTCTTGTTCGTCAAGAACCGATTCCAAAATTGTCGGGCTGACTCTCCGAGCTTTTGGACCACGTGGCTCAGGTCATCGGCATCCAGAGGCCAAACATAGGTGCCTTGAAAGTTAGCTCGAAAAGCATCCTCGAGCTCTTCCCAACTCCCAGTGGAGTTTTCGGGGAGGCTATTCAACCAATGCCTGGCTAGTCCTTTGAGCTTGAGTGGTAGATATTTGATGGCATGGAGGTCGTTTCCGGGCCATGCGAATGTGGAGAAGGAAGTCTTCGATCCATATGGTTGGGTATGTTGTCCTGTCGTATTGTTTGATATTTATGAGTTGGAACCCTTCGGGGAACTGATGCTGCATCACCTCATCTGTAAAGCACATTGGGTGAGTGGTGCCCCTGACCCGGGCTACGTCGCACTGGAGATCGGCTACCATCTATGCCCGGTGCTTCTCTCGAGCTCTATCGTTTTGGTTGCGCCAAGCTGGGATCTGTCCCGTCCAGGGGGGGCGTACCCTCTAGATCCATAGATGGATCTTGTCTGACCTGCTCTAGTGGTGAGGTCGTTTTGTAGGTCATACAGATCTTCAGGCTGCATTGGTTCCTTGCCTCTCTGTCGAAGGAGTGCAAGTAGATTTTCGGCCTCTCCAGCCATCATGTCCCATGCTCGAGGGAGGCATTCTGGCTGGTTGTTCTGAGTGCATTTGGGGGTGCAGGCTCCAGGGCCTCGTCGTCGAATTGAGGTAGCGAACATCGGTGTGGGTAGCTTTTGTTTTGATCCTACCGCTCGTTGTCGTACCCCTCTTAAGCTGCTAGGACTCTCATCAATCTGTCACTGAGGGTATCTTGTTCGGCTGTTAGCTACTTCTGCTTCTTCTTTAGGCTTCGGGCAGTGGCTATAAGTTGCTGCTTGAATCATTCATGGTCCGGCTAGTCCTCAAGGATGATGAAATCCTTGGCTCCGAGGCTAACCTCCTCTTCAGAGAGAAGAAGGTAGTTATTGTCCTCAGAGTCATTGAGGTCCTCAGGATTATACTGATCCTCATGACCCTCCGAGTCATTGAGTTGTTGTTCGGGGGCAACGGGGTCGCCGAGGTCTTCAAATTGTCCGGGGTATCACTTTCTGAAGTGCCCGTGTTGCTTTCCCTGCCCTTGCACCCCATGGATCGTCTACGCTGACGTCGGTGTTTGGGCTGCTCCTCGTCGGGCTTATCACCATCCTTTACAAGGGTGCCATCGCCGTCCTTCCCGTGGTGCCATCGCCCTTATCGTTAGGGGTGTCGACTATATAGACGTCATAGGTGGAGGTGGTTGTCCACCGTTCAGTGATGGGAGGGGCAGTAGCAGTATAGGCCATGGCATCGACATCTTCATCCATGTCGTCGTCCTCCTCAGAAGTGTAGTCCAGCATGTCGGTTAAATCTTGGACAGTGGCTACCAAGTGGATGGTGGGTGGGACAAAAAAATCCCCACTATCTGCATCAGGACCAATCCGATTGTAGATCGAGGGAGGGGTGCCTGTGATGCTCATTGTCTGGATCTGATCTAGCAGCTCGTGTAACAGGGAGAGACTAGCCGGATCGATGTCCGGGATTTCTTCGGAGTCAATCTCTGGTGTGGTAGTGTAAGGGGCGCATCCGGCCAGGGTTGACTCCTAGTCTTCAGGCACCAAAGTCGTCTCCTAGCTTGAAGCCGGATCCGAGGTAAGGGCCGACCCGGAGATAGGGTCGGAAAGAAAATCTGAGGACGAAGCCTCAGGGTTTTTGGGATCCTCAAACGAGGTTGAGAACCTGGTGAAGATCAGATCGCTCCGAGCTTTGGCGATGTACTCCAGGTTGCAAAACCAGATTTGATGCTCGGGGGCAAAACGGTCGACCTGGTCGAGGTGACCGGCCGGGTTGGTGTGTAGAACAATGCCGTTGAACGTGAAGAGCTAGCCGGGAACAAAGATGTCACCGGTGCGGATGCCATCTCCGATGACTAGGCAAGCCATCGATCCTTTTGTGATCGCATAGCGAAACTCTCAATGAAAGCACCAATGTTGGTGTCAAAATCGGCGGATCTCGGGTAGGGGGTCCCGAGCTGTGGATCTTAGATCAATGGGGAATAGGAACACATGGACAATATTTACCTAGGTTTGGGCCCTCTTGAAGAGGTAAAACCCTACGTCTTTGTAGCGACCTGACCCGAATGGATCAAGTCTACTGTGCTCCGGTGTCATCCCTGGATCAGTAATGCTGACACCACACAGTACTTCGAAGGATTTATAGCAGAGTAGCAATCACACACTTATTACATCGATGTCTCCAAAGAGAACTTATTACAATAAATATGGCTTAAGGCCATCTAATATCGGTAACAGCGGAAGACTTGGAAGATAAATGGGTCCATCAACTCCAACGGCATCACTGAGTATAGAACCATGACCTAAAAGCACCTTACTCGTCGTCTGAAAAGTCTGCAACATGAAAGTTGCAACCCGAAAACGGGTCAGCACATGGAATATGCTGGCAAGGTAATACATAGAGGGTAATGGAATGAAACAGCTATTCTATATGCATATTTGGCTGATGGAAAGCTCTATGGTTACTGTTTTGCGTAAAGCCAGTTTTTCCCTACTGCAAAGGAATAAATTTATTTAACTATCATGGTGGTTGAACATCGAGAATGGTTGACAGCATTCCGATCCCAATTAAGTGAACAATTAAAACCCAACAATATTAATTAGAAGTAACATGATGAGATTCACATGATATTCAAGTACTAGATACTCAAGATGTCCATAACCGGGGACATGGCTAATCATGATTAGTTTATTACACTCTGCAGAGGTTTGCGCACGTTTCCCCACAAGACTCGATCGCCTCCGTTGGATTTCTCGCACTACACGGTGTTTGAGAAACGGATGACCGAGACAGTCTTTCAGAAGCGCTGGCACCTTACGATGGATAGACCGGTACACCTACTTTCCCCTACATCTGCTAGTCTACCCTGTAAGAGTTCGCACAACTTAGTCAACTATGCCAGAGCCCATAATGGCTTGTGGCTGCACACGGAAGTTTCTAGCATGAAAGATCTTATGATCCCTTTGAGCCTGGGTGGCGGTCCAAAAGAAAACAGGCAAGTCCTGATAGACATCAGGTGCCTCAATCCACCCAGATGTGTGTTTAAGTTGCCACCTTAGATAAACCCTTAAAATTATCACACTCACATCTGTCATGGATATCACTCACCCAATCCACGTCTACTAGCATAGCATGGCATAATAAGCAAACGTAGAAGTAACTCCCAAAGGTTTCATAATAAACAGGTAATAGGTACTACCTCATCTACTTCCCATCCCACAATTTAATTAGATCCTAATCGTGCAATGTGTGAGGATTGATCTAATGCAATAAAACTGGGTTGTAGAAAAGGTATGATCAAAGTGTTACTTGCCTTGCTGATGATCCGCGAGTCCTAGAGATTCGAAGTAACAGGTGGCGCAATCCGGGTAATCTATCACAGACAAACAACAAGCATACAATAAGTACTCAACTAATGCACAGGTAAAACTCGAACAAGAGATCGAACCAGAAAGTTCAACTTAAGAACTCCGGTTGCAAAGAGATAAAGAGCCGAACAAAGCAACGAAAACAAACGGCGGAAGAAAACAACTCGGTTCTAGCAAGTTGAAACTAGGTCAAATTTTACCGTAGCAAAAACTTGTTTAAGTTGATTAGTCAGAACGGCGGTTTCGAAACGAAACTCCAGGCGCTTGAATCACCTGATTCCGATAAATGAGCGAGAAGATAAACTAGAACGAAGATCGGATATGAGATCGCGATCGCGGAATAAATCCGACGAAAAGAAAAAGAAGAACGGTTAAACGAACAAACGTTCATTAACCGAGAATAACCGGTGATCACGTTCGTTAGGACGAATGGTCCGGCGAACGGTCTCTAGGAAACTAAACCAGAAAAGAAAACGAAACCGATCTAGGGTTTCAGAAAAGAAAACCGAAACAAGAACGAAAGAAAGACCGGAAAGAAAAGAAAGAGAACCGGAACGGTTTATAAGAAAAACCGAACCGAGGGGAGAAAGAGAGACGCGGCGCGGGTACCTCGGCGAGGCTCCAGCGAGAGGGGGCTCCGGCGGCGGCGCTAGGGCGGCGGCGGCGGCGTTAGGTGCGGGCGGCGGCGCTAGGGCGGCGGCGGCGCTAAAGGGCGGCGCGGGCGAGGGGCGCGGGGTGAGGGGCTGCGTGCGGGGTGGGGAGGCGCGGCTTGGTGTGGGGAAAAGGGGGGTGTGGAGGTATTTAAAGAGGGGAGGGGAGAGGAGACTTGGGGGAGGGGGCAAGAAAAAAGGAGGGGAAGAGGAGAGTCCTACTAGGACTCTGCCTAGGGCGGCGGCGGCGGCTGCGCTAGGCGCGCGCGCGGGGAAATTTTTTTTTTTTTAAAAAAGGTTTCGCGCGCAGAAAAACAACGAAAAGAAAATCTAAACGGACTCCAAAACTCCCAAAGTAAATTTTCCCCGACTCCTAAAAATGAGTCGAACAAAAATGAACTTTCTCGGGACCTAGATGCAAATTTTTGAAAACGCGAATTTTTCCCTATCCAAAAAAATGCAAATGAACTCTGACAAATCCAATGATCCTCTTTTCAAAATTTGAGAAGAACTCAAATATGAAAATGACGAAATCTCCAACTCTCTCCGAGGGTCCTTGAGTTGCGTGAAATTTCTAGGATCGACCAAAATGCAAGAAAATATGATATGCATGATGATCTAGTGTATAACATTCCAAATTGAAAATTTGGGATGTTACAAACCTACCCCCCTTAAGATGAATCTCGCCCTCTAGATTCGGGTTGGCTAGAAAATAGGTGAGGGTGGTCCTTGAGCAAATCTTCTTCTCTCTCCCAGGTGGCTTCATCCTTTGAGTGGTGGTTCCACTGAACTTTACAAAACTTGATAACCTTGCTGCGGGTAACTCTGCTGGCAAAATCGAGAATCTTGACTGGTTTCTCCTCATACGTTAAGTCGTCCTTCAACTGAATTGCTTCCAGTGGCACTGTATCTCTTAACGGTACCTCCGCCATCTCGGCGTGACATTTCTTCAGCTGAGAAACATGGAATACATCATGAACTCCTGACAGTCCCTCTGGTAATTCCAACTTATAAGCGACTTCTCCCATACGTTGCAAGATCTTATATGGTCCAACGAAACGCGGTGCTAATTTTCCCTTAACTCCAAAGCGCTTAACTCCTTGAAGTGGGGATACTCGGAGATACACTATGTCTCCGGTTTCATAAACTGTCTCCTTGCATTTAGAATCTGCGTAGCTCTTCTGCCTGGACTGGGCTACCTTGAGCCTATCGCGTATCAACTTAACTTTCCGTTCAGACTCCTTAATCAAATCTGGTCCAAAGAACTGACGGTCTCCAACTTCGTCCCATGACAACGGTGTCCTGCACCTCCTTCCGTATAAAGCTTTGAAAGGTGCCATCTTCAAACTGGTTTGGTAACTGTTGTTATAGGAAAACTCCGCATACGGCAAGTTATCGTCCCAACTAGATTCATAATCTAGTGCACAAGCTCTCAGCATATCTTCCAAAATCTGATTGACTCCCTCGGTCTGTCCATCTGTCTGCGGATGAAAAGTGGTGCTGAACTCTAGCCTAGTTCCCAAAGTTTCATGCAACTAATGCCAAAACTTTGAGGTAAATTGGGTTCCTCTGTCTGATACAATACTCCTTGGAACTCCATGCAAACAAATGATCCTAGTCATGTATATCTTTGCCAACTTAGCACTGGTGTAAGTGGTCTTAACTGGAATGAAATGTGCTACCTTCGTCAAACGATCAACTACTACCCATATCGAGTCATATCCTGCCTTCGTCCTGGGTAGTCCTGTGATAAAATCCATGCCTATCTTATCCCACTTCCATTCGGGTATCGGCAATGGTTGCAACAATCCGGCTAGCTTCTGATGCTCTGCCTTTACTCTATGACATACGTCACGAACTGCTACATAGGCTGCAATATCCTTCTTCATTCTGGTCCACCAGAATGTCTCTTTCAAATCCAAATACATCTTGGTATTTCCTGGGTGAATCGAATAGGGTGAATCATGTGCCTCTTGTAGAATCAACTTCCTGATCTCCGGGTCATTGGGCACATAAACACGGTCCTCAAACCATAGGGTATCATGCTCATCCTCACGAAATCCCTTTGCCTTTCCTTCGCTCAGCTTCTCCTTTATAGCAGCAATTTCCTTGTCAGATTTCTGAGCTTCTCTGATTTTATCCATCAATGTTGACTGAATCTCCAATGCTGCTACATAGCCTTTCGGAACTATCTCTAAACTTAGTCCACGAAGGTTTTCTGATAACTCCTTGGGTATTTCCTCTGTTATTAAGGTATTGGCATGGCTCTTACGGCTCAATGCGTCAGCTACTACATTAGCTTTTCCGGGATGGTAATGTAATCTCATATCATAATCCTTGATGAGCTCCAACCATCTCCTTTGTCTGAGATTCAACTCCTTCTGCGTGAAAATGTACTTCAAACTCTTGTGATCCGTGTACACCTCGCAATGATTTCCAATGAGAAAATGTCTCCACGTTTTCAATGCATGCACTACGGCTGCTAACTCCAAATCATGCGTAGCATAATTCAACTCATGAGACTTCAGTTGTCGTGAAGCATACGAAACAACTCTCCCTTCCTGCATAAGCACTGCTCCAAGTCCTCAACGTGAAGCGTCGCAATACACCTCATAATCCTTGGTCTGATCTGGCAAAATCAACACTGGTGAGGTAACCAATCGTTTCTTCAACTCCTGGAAACTAGCTTCACACTCCTCAGTCCAATTGAACTTGGTATCCTTCTTCAACAACTCCGTCATAGGCTTCGCAATCTTTGAAAAGTTCTCAATGAATCTCCGGTAGTATCCGGCGAGTCCAAGAAAACTCCGGATCTCTCCAACTGTCGTTGGTGCTTCCCATTCGGTTACGGTCTCAACCTTTGCGGGGTCAACTGCTATCCCTTCTCCGGATATAACGTGTCCGAGGAATCCAACTTCCTTCAACCAAAACTCACATTTGCTAAATTTGGCATATAACTGATGTTCCCTTAGTTTCTCCAAAACCAACGCAAATGTTCCTTATGCTCTTCTTCATTCCTTGAATAAACCAGGATATCATCAATGAACACTACGACGAACTTATCCAAAAACTCCATAAACACTTTGTTCATCAGGTTCATAAAATAGGCAGGTGCGTTAGTCAATCCAAATGACATAACGGTATACTCATACAATCCATATCTTGTGGTGAATGCTGTCTTAGGTATGTCCTGCTCTCGAATCTTCAACTGGTGGTACCCTGATCGCAAATCGATCTTGGAAAATACTTTAGCTCCTTGCAAACGATCAAACAGATCATTAATCATTGGCAGTGGGTACTTGTTCTTGATGGTTACTTCGTTCAATCCACGGTAATCAACAACCATCCGTAATGATCCATCCTTCTTCTCCACTAGAAGTACGGGTGATCCCCAAGGCGAAGAACTTGGGCGTATGTAACCTTTCTCCAATAACTCCTTAATCTGATTCTTAATTTCTACCAAATCCTTTGCAGGCATCCGGTATGGTCTCTTTGATATTGGGCCTGTACCTGGCAACAACTCAATCAAAAACTCAATGTCTCTATCCGGTGGCATGCCTGGCAACTCTTCGGGAAATACATCAGGAAAATCCTTTACCACTGGTACTTCCTCCTGCACAACTCCTGTTAAGGAATTTACTTGTGTCCTATTTGGCATATGCCGGGATACATACTTGATCCTTCTTCCTTCTGGCGTTGTGAGCAAAATTGACTTACTAGCACAATCGATGTTTCCTCCATACATCGACAGCCAATCCATACCAAGAATTACATCCAAACCTTGGGATTCCAGAATAATTAAATCTGTTGGGAAAACATGCCTTCCTATGCTTAATGGCACTTGAAAGCATCCTTGACTGGCCATGTACTCTGCTCCTGGCGAACTTACTAGCATAAGCGTTTTAAGAATCCTAGTGGGCAGGCTATATTTTTCCACAAATCCCCTTGATATGTATGAATGTGATGCACCAGTATCGAAAAGAACGAGTGCGGTAAATGACTTAACCAAAAACTTACCGATTACTGCATCAGGCTGATCTTCAACCTCCTCCACGTTAACGTGGTTCACTTGTCCCCTATTGAAAGGGTTCGGCTTCTTCCCTGAGCTTCCATTGCCATTTCCATTCTGGCCTTCAGGACATTCATTGGCATAATGTCCGGTCTTGGAACACTTGAAACAGGTGACTTGACTCAGATCTCTCTTGGCTGGGGTTGATGGGGTGGTATGATTCTGGCCGTTGCTTCCTCCATTCCCATTACCATTCTTGTGGCCATTGTGGTTGTGCGAACTACCTCCTCCATGGGTATGCTGAAACTGAAATCCCGATTTAGGGGTAAAACGGGGCTTCTGCTGGGCTCCAGAGTTATACTTCCCCTGTCCATACTTCCTCTTGCGGTTCTCAATCTGCTGTTGCTTCCCTTCAATCATGATGGCGCGATCTACCAACTCCTGGTAGTTGTTGAAACTTGCTACCATCAACTGCATGCTTAACTCATCATTCAGTCCTTCCAGAAACTTCTCCTGCTTGGTTGCATTCGTAGCAACGTCATCTGGGGCATAACGTGCTAACTTGCTGAAGTCGTCAACGTACTGGCCAACTGTCCTTCCTCCTTGGTGTAAGTTGTGAACCTCACACTTCTTCATAGCCATAGCTCCTGCTGAAACATGTGCAATGCGGAAAGCTTGCTGGAACTGATCCCATGTGACAGTGTCAACTGGGAAGGTGGCTGTGAAATTCTCCCACCATGCTGCCGCGGGTCCGTCTAACTGGTGTGCGGCAAACTTCACTTTCTCACCATCTGTGCATCCTGCAGTGGTCAACTCCCTTCCTATCTTGCGGAGCCAATCGTCTGCTACTATCGGCTCAGTGCTACTAGAAAACACCGGCGGATTTAGCCTAAGGAAACGGGCTAAGTGGTCAACAGGTGGTGGTGGTGGTGGTGGGTTGTTGTTGTTGTTGTTCTGCTGGTTCTGGACTAACAATTGCATCAATTGATTCTGCTGCTGGATCAACTGAGTGAGTTTCGGTGGAAATCCATTGTCACGTCTCGGAGGCATCTGAGGGTTTAGAAAAGATGAGAAATAAGAATAGAGTGAGGTCTAAAGAGAAAACACTACCCCAATGCACATGAGCAAATGCACACAAAATCACTTCATTCAATCAAACAAGGGCTTACAATCGATCTAGCTATCGCAAAAGTGCTTGGACTATGGGGGAATACTACTAATATTTGGTGGTCATCTAGAAATTTGAACCGGTGGAAGACTCCATGATGTCTGCTCCAGCTTCGTCTTCAAAGTCGGGTTCACTTGGATCCGAATCGGTGTCGTCGATGATGATGTAGTTGTCCGGACATGCGACGTACATGTCTTCCTTCCTGGATGCTAACTCCCTCTTGAGTTCTTCAATCTCTTGCTTAAGATCGACGCTGTGTCTTGCTAGAGCTACGATCTCGTCCATGTAGTCCTTGCGTGTAGCCTTCAGTTCTCCTTCTAGCTCGATGATCCTTGCCTTCGCATTCTTCAACTCTATCATATCATTGCTCATCTGGTTCTCGTGGCGGCGTATGTGTTGGTTTAACTCCTGGATGAATGCTGCAATGGATCTATCCTTCTTGGTGCTGACTAACTCCCATTGTTCATCTTGGCGTCCGCAAATCTGGTAGATAGTGTCCTTGAGGTCTTCTTGATAAACTTCTCCAATATGTCCTATGGTGATATGGGCTGCCATGCTCCTTCCCAGACTCCAGGTTGGTGCATTGAAAACACTATCTATGGGCTTTGTGATTGGCGCGAATGTCCTTCCCGGAACGTGAGCTTGAATCTTCCAGCGCTCCTCTTTAGGCAGAGTGGCGTTGAAGGTTCCCGTGAAACTTGGTAATTCAATATTTAGGTACTTGGTGACTTCCTTCAAGTGAAATCCAAAAGGTGTGCCTTCATCCGGTTGAGCGTACTTAATCTTCGCGTCCTTCATCCTAAAGAGTAGAAAAGATGAGGAGTTAGAAAATGAGGAGAGAATAGTGATCTATGGCTTTAACTTAGTGGTCGTGTCCTACAGTCAGCGTGTGCTCTGATACCATCTCTGTAGCGACCCGACCCGAATGGATCAAGTCTACTGTGCTCCGGTGTCATCCCTGGATCAGTAATGCTGACACCACACAGTACTTCGAAGGATTTATAGCAAAGTAGCAATCACACACTTATTACATCGATGTCTCCAAAGAGAACTTATTACAATAAATATGGCTTAAGGCCATCTAATATCGGTAACAGCGGAAGACTTGGAAGATAAATGGGTCCATCAACTCCAACGGCATCACTGAGTATAGAACCACGACCTAAAAGCACCTTACTCGTTGTCTGAAAAGTCTGCAACATGAAAGTTGCAACCCGAAAATGGGTCAGCACATGGAATATGCTAGCAAGGTAATACATAGAGGGTAATGGAATGAAACACCTATTCTATATGCATATTTGGCTGATGGAAAGCTCTATGGTTACTGTTTTGCGTAAAGCCAGTTTTTCCCTACTGCAAAGGAATAAATTTATTTAACTATCATGGTGGTTGAACATCGAGAATGGTTGACAGCATTCCGATCCCAATTAAGTGAACAATTAAAACCCAACAATATTAATTAGAAGTAACATGATGAGATTCACATGATATTCAAGTACTAGATACTCAAGATGTCCATAACCGGGGACACGGCTAATCATGATTAGTTTATTACACTCTGCAAAGGTTTGCGCACGTTTCCCCACAAGACTCGATCGCCTCCGTTGGATTTCTCGCACTACACGGTGTTTGAGAAACGGATGACCGAGACACAGTCTTTCAGAAGCGCTAGCACCTTACGATGGATAGACCGGTAAACCTACTTTCCCCTACATCTGCTAGTCTACCCTGTAAGAGTTCGCACGACTTAGTCAACTATGCCAGAGCCCATAATGGCTTGTGGCTGCACACGGAAGTTTCTAGCATGAAAGATCTTATGATCCCTTTGAGCCTGGGTGGCGGTCCAAAAGAAAATAGGCAAGTCCTGATAGACATCAGGTGCCTCAATCCACCCAGATGTGTGTTTAAGTTGCCACCTTAGATAAACCCTTAAAATTATCACACTCACATCTGTCATGGATATCACTCACCCAATCCACGTCTACTAGCATAGCATGGCATAATAAGCAAACGTAGAAGTAACTCCCAAAGGTTTCATAATAAACAGGTAATAGGTACTACCTCATCTACTTCCCATCCCACAATTTAATTAGATCCTAATCATGCAATGTGTGAGGATTGATCTAATGCAATAAAACTGGGTTGTAGAAAAGGTATGATCAAAGTGTTACTTGCCTTGCTGATGATCCGCGAGTCCTAGAGATTCGAAGTAATAGGCGGCGCAATCCGGGTAATCTATCGCAGACAAACAACAAGCATACAATAAGTACTCAACTAATGCACAGGTAAAACTCGAACAAGAGATCGAACCAGAAAGTTCAACTTAAGAACTCCGGTTGCAAAGAGAGAAAGAGCCGAACAAAGCAACGAAAACAAACGGCGGAAGAAAACAACTCGGTTCTAGCAAGTTGAAACTAGGTCAAATTTTACCGTAGCAAAAACTTGTTTAAGTTGATTAGTCAGAACGGCGGTTTCGAAACGAAACTCTAGGCGCTTGAATCACCTGATTCCGATAAACGAGCGAGAAGATAAACTAGAACGAAGATCGGATCTGAGATCGCGATCGCGGAATAAATCCGACGAAAAGAAAAAGAAGAACGATTAAACGAACGAACGTTCGTTAACCTAGAATAACCGGTGATCACATTCGTTAGGACGAACGGTCCGGCGAACGGTCTCTAGGCAACTAAACCGGAAAATAAAACGAAACCGATCTAGGGTTTCGGAAAAGAAAACCGAAACAAGAACGAAAGAAAGACCGAAAAGAAAAGAAAGAGAACCGGAACGGATTATAAGAAAAACCGAACCGAGGGGAGAAAGAGAGACGCGGCGCGGGTACCTCGGCGACGCTCTAGCGAGAGGGGGCTCCGGCGGCGGCGCTAGGGCGGCGGCGGCGTTAGGCGCGGGCGGCGGCGCTAGGGCGGTGGCGGCGCTAGGGCGGCGGCGTTAGGCGCGGGCGGCGGCGCTAGGGCGGCGGCGGCGCTAAAGGGCGGCGCGGGCGAGGGGCGCGTGGTGAGGGGCTGCGCGCGGGGTGGGGAGGCGCGGCTTGGTGTGGGGAAAAGGGGGGGTGTGGGGGTATTTAAAGAGGGGAGGGGAGAGGAGACTTGGGGGAGGGGGCAAGAAAAAAGGAGGGGAAGAGGAGAGTCCTACTAGGACTCTGCCTAAGGCGGCGGCGGCGGCTGCGCTAGGCGCGTGCGCGCGGGAAAAAAAATTAAAAGGTTTCACGCGCAGAAAAACAACGAAAAGAAAATCTAAACGGACTCCAAAACTCCCAAAGTAAATTTTGCCCAACTCCTAAAAATGAGTCGAACAAAAATGAACTTTCTCGGGACCTAGATGCAAATTTTTGAAAACGCGCATTTTTCCCTATCCAAAAAAAATGCAAATGAACTCCGACAAATCCAATGATCCTCTTTTCAAAATTTGAGAAGAACTCAAATATGAAAATGACGAAATCTCCAACTCTCTCCGAGGGTCCTTGAGTTGCGTGAAATTTCTAGGATCGACCAAAATGCAAGAAAATATGATATGCATGATGATCTAGTGTATAACATTCCAAATTGAAAATTTGGGATGTTACAGTCTTGCATTGCTTCACTGTATTGATGTGTATATGATGTCTACATAGTCGATCTAGGTGAGTAGGATGAGGGTTCTTCTTCTAGCCTCTATAGACTAAACCCTCTGGATTATATAGACACTAGGGGTACCTAGGGTTACACATGGTCGGTTGCCATCAGGGAATAAACATGTCGACTCTTCCTTCTTGACTTGGAGGACACACCAAGGCTTTGACGGTTTCCTGTTCGGACACGGAGTCGCCTTATAGCTTGGTCTTCTAGTAGTCGCAGAGCAGCCCACCTGTCCGGCCCATAAGAGATAGGACTGCAGCCCGAGGACCCCTTAGTCTAGGACTCCCTCAGTTGTCTTCGGTGTTGATCTTGGTGCTTTGTCTTGATCTTCTCCCAGTAGCTTCTGCAACTGGGTCTTGAATCTTGGTCTTGGCAGTCTTCGGCAAGCCTTGCCCAGCAGGGAAGCTGCCACTGTCTGTGCATAACTCATGGTGTAAATTTCCATGTTTTATACACCGACAGGAGCCCCCGGGCCTGGGCCATACACGTTTCCCAAGCGTCATTGAGCTAGGCCCAAATAATGCACACACACGCGGCAGGAAACTAACCCTGCAATTTTTGTCATGATGGTTTTTGTCTTCTGAGATCTTCTTTGCTTCTTCATTAATCTGGATTTAATTTGCTTTTGGCCATCCTCCGGCAAACCTGACGTCGGCGAGCAGCTACTGCCTGTGCATAGATCTAGAGTATGCACGTACACGAGGCATCGTCGGGCCAGACCTGAACAGGTGCACAGCCACGCGTGGCGAAGAGTAACTACCCTATTTGTCTTAATTTTCTCTTTTATTGCACCCTCTCGCCACACGCACTTCATCCAAAATGCAGGGTTAATAAAAACAAGGCGGTCGTTGGAGTGTTGCGCCTGGCAGGAAACGCGATGCACGGGGTTGATGAAACTGGGCTGTCACTGGGGTAGTGCACCTGGCCAGGAATGCAGGGCATGGGATTGGTGAAAATGGGCGGTCATCGAAAAATAGTGAAGAGCCAGCCCTCGCGCCTTCCCTATAAAGAGGGGCGGGGGTCAGGGAGAGCGATGCTCATTCACCTCTTTCCATTCCAATCCCCCAGCCATCATTGCCTCTTCCTTCTTCTACCTTCCCCTCCTGAATCTGTTGTCACTATGGCGAGGGGAAAGGGTCGAGCTCGTGCATCCGTCGTTGCTGCGAGAGCTTATCCTCGGCACCACACACACGTTCCGGCCATAGCTACGGAGGCCGGCTCCGGCACTCAAGGAAGGGCCGCGGTCTGTGGTCATGGCGAACGCGACGGCCGGGGTTGGGGTCGCCACGGCGGAGCACTCGTCGTTTCATCTACAACCACTCCTCCCCCGGTAGAAGGCCATGCGGAGGACACGGCGCACGAGTTCGTCATGGAACTACGCCATCGGCCACGGAGCTGGCTGCGTCTTCCCCATCCCTTTGCTAGGATGATGGAAGATAGCCATCCGCGCGGCCTATGGCTATGCGTGGACGGCTGCTGCAACGGCCCCGTCTAGGTGATCTTCGAGATCTCCGCCAACGACATCATGTACTTCACACGCGGATGGAAGTCCTTCGTCCACTCCCGGAGCTTGGGGCAGGGACACCTTCTTCACTTCAGGCTGGTCGGATCTGACACGCTCTTTGTGAAGTTCTTCGAGGCTTCAGGCGCTCGCCTGGAATGCTACACGAAGAGCTCGAGCGACAGCGACACCGCTTCCTCCAGCAAGACCGAGGACGATGATACAACTCTCCAGGTGTCCAGATCGAGGACGACGGCTCCGACTCCAGCTGAACACGGGCAGCACCATCATCTGGTCTTCCGGGAGCGAGTCGGGCTTCGCCTAGGCACTCCTTTTGCTCCTGTATTGCACTCGGTGTAAACCCCGCGGGGAAGGGCTAAGAAAATGTTATCGAGCACTCGTTAATGAATATCTACCGTTTATCATGCTCAGATGAATGTGTGATGTCTCCCTTGTTTCTCTTCATCTTTATATGATTTGATTTTTTTACCCTACGCATGCCAGAAGCTTGCCGGGCACGCACTTGCCGCGAGCGCTTGAGGAACGGGTCCTTAGCAGCCAGCCGGTAGTCTTGCCGCCGACAAGTTTTCCTTTAACGTTTTCAATGCAGCTACTTAAATTGTTGAGCGGGCTCGAAACAAAGTAAGAGCGCGAATGATCATGACAAGGTTCCTTCGCGTGCAAGTTTCTCATACAAACACAAAATCGTTCAAAGGGGAATTACAAATATAACAAGGAAATTGTTTCAAAGTTTTTCAACTCAGCTTTTCCCTTATGTTGTTTTTCTTTTTTACGAAATGATCACTTGAAATGCCAACGCCATTCAACTGGTATTCCCATTGTCACTCCCCCGGGGAAGCTTGTACGCGAGGGATACTTCCGTCCTTTGAGAAAAAGAAAGAAGAGAAAAGAGTGGTTTGGAAACCTTGGCGGTTCATCGGCCATCTCATACAAACCAAAGTGTAATCACAACATCGCATGCATTTATACATAAATGAATATGTAGAAACACTTACCTTTATTCACATGATCTACGCCTGGCTTTGTACAAAGGCTAACAAGTCTTGCCGACAAAGCTTATACAAAAGGATTTGTTGGTAATAAGGCTCGGCAACTGCGCCTCATGGGTAGAACTTGTGAAGATGCTCAATATTCCATGAGTTCTGCACTTTAATGCCATCCTCGATCTTTAGACGGACTGCGCCAGGTCTGATGACTCGTACTACCCGATAAGGGCCTTCCCATTTTGGTGTCAACTTGTTTGATCTCTTGGCGGCTTGAATGCGTCGAAGAATAAGGTCGCCTTCCTCAAAGCTTTGGGCATAAACTTTGCGGCTATGGTAGCGGCGCAAAGCTTGCTGGTGGCATACAGCTCGCACAGCCGCCCGAAAACGATCTTCCTCAAGGAGCGTTGCATCAAGTGGCCGCAACTGCTCTTACTTTGACACATCATAGGCAAGCACCCGAGGTGACCCGTATGTGAGTTCTGTTGGGAGCACCACTTCGCACCATAGACCCATATGTGAGTTTTGTGGGGAGCAAAATAGGCCAGCCCAGACAAAGGCATGGTTTAAACCCATGGGCTTAAGTCAAAACATAGGCGATTTGGCTCATGTAAGGCCCTTTAACGGCTGCTTGCATGTAGCCAATTTACGGCCCGGGTTCACATAGTTAGGACCTTCATGAATTCAGCTCCAGCACGTGGGCCTTTCAACATGGTTCTAGGTCGTTGATACTTTTGGCTCATGTGTGGTTTGTGGTGCCTCTGGATCAGTTTTAGACTATACTGACTTTCAGCCCATTTACAATTGTACAACCTCTAGGACCTTTTACGACCTGTGATGATTCGACCCATTTACAGCCCATGGTGTCTTTGGGCCATTTTCGGCCCGTGATGTATATCGGCTCATTTCCAGTCTGTTGTGCATCTTAGCTAGTTTCAGCCCATGGTCTCTTTCGACCTACACCCATTTGTATCTGGGCCAGTGTAGGCCCATGATCCATTTTAGCCCATTTACAACCCAAAGTATCTTTCGACGAGTTTGTGGCCCATGATGCATTTTGGCCCGTTCACATTATGTGGCACTTTCGGCCCGTTTGCACCACTTAGCTCGACGCTGGTTAAGTTTTCCCTGATTTTCCTCAATAAACCAAGTGACCCTTTTTATTTCTTTCTTAGCACATGCCTTGTGCAGTGCATTCTCCTATATATGCCTTATGCGGTGCATTCCTTCTTTAGTACGCCGTTCTAATCAATGTATTTGGATAGCTCTCCTACCAACATTAAAAAAAAAACTAGCATCCCACACAGCTACAGTGCGAGTTTTTTTGAATGAGTAGTGCCCATTCTTTGATGCGGCCAATGTGGAGCTGCGGGCAGCTCTTCCAAGGGGCCTCCTCGCTCTGCTCCAAAATGCAGCCACCACTAATCAAGACAGAAGCTCTCCATTGTTGGCACACAAAAAAAGTCATTGCATACGCAATATCCACATCAAGAAAATACAGAGCTTCCAGATCTAAACTCATCCCTACATTGCATTTAGTTCTGCAAAATAGAGATACAATGCAGTCTTGAAAACTATGTGAACCCTTCTGGGTCTTCACAAATGTAGCATGTTCAAAGTTCTGAGCGGTGAACATCCCTCTCTTATTATACATTTCACCAAGCACCTCTGAAGAAAGATGAGCTCACTCCAAATGGTGAGCCATAGGTTTCTGGTGCAGTAAAGAACAATTTCCATCAACTTACACCGTAGAAATCCTCAGTAAAGACCCAAGAATTTCCACCAAAATGTACCAACTACTCCCCAAATCAAAGCATTAATCGCTGCTGCTGTAAACCCCAGCTTGAATACATCAGGAAGGTCAACATACCCAGCTGCAGTGCAAAATAACAAGAATTTGGTTAAAGCCCTGATATGAGAAATCTAACAGTTAAATACATTAAAAAAAGGACTTCTTTAAATGTCAGCTTGTGTATATGGACTCGTGGTTTCCGAACGAGACATTGGAATGGTGTTGTTCTATGCAACAATCTTGAAGGTGGTTTATACACACTCCCCATACTTAAATGGAACGTTGCTTCTTTTTTTTAAGAAACAGGACAAACAACCCGATATATCAGAAAAATGGTTTTGTTTAGATGTGTTTTTACATTGAAACACCAAACTGGACAATGTAAATTGACGGGCATGTAACACACAAGTGCTTGTGAACATGCATAAATTTGAATCTCAAGTAAAATTACCTCCATAGTAAACCGCGGACTGCCCACTGCTATAATGTGTTAGTGCTCCAAAGAGATTTGAATTGTACGTCAGAGCAAGTGCTGAGAGTATAGCAGGAACACCAGCTGCTAGGTGCATGGCAAGAAACGCCGAGTATAGAGCTCCAACATGTGCAGTTTGGCTTGCAAATAGATAGTGAATAAAGAAATAGGAGGCCTGAAGAACACCAAATGCTGCAGGCCAACTCAATGAGAAAGACTGAAGAACCTTTGCAACACAGTTTGACATCCATGACACAATCCCGAGGTCAGTGAGCTGCCCTGCCATTCCCACTAGAATAGCAAACCAAGCTAAAGTGTCCCACGCAGACTTTTCATTCAAGCAATCATCCCAGTTCATCACTCCAAGTAGAAGAAGAATTGAAAGCCCAATCATTGCAGCAACAACACTCGACACACCAATAGCATCCCTGCAAAACAAAGTGTACAACAGTTCAACATGAAGCTATATTTTGAATAATAAACAAATAATTACACATTTCTATCTATTTGTAAAAACAGGCATGGTGTTGCACTTTTAAGAACTTCTGTTGCTGTTTTAGTTTCCTACTTCTAATCTTGTTGTCACCATGCTGCCTCTTACGAAAACATTTACAAAAATTCCATGTCATACAGAATGTGACCGCAAGTCGAGATTTTGGAAGCAAACAATCACATAATCCCTGCGCAGGAAGAACATAACAGTATTTCCGAACAATGAAGGCATAAGTAAAACTTAAAGGATTTCAGTTTTATTTACTACTACGATCAGGCAGCCAAGGTGGCAAAGAAGGCCGCAAAGCGAGCTGTGAGTGAAGCAAGGGGTCCGGACGTATGAGGAGCTCTACCAGCACTTAGACACGAAGGAAGGCGAAAGAAACATCTATAAGGGCCAGTTCTTTTGCTGACTTCTAGAATAAGCTGCCAACCATATTTATTTTTTTAGAAGCCTACCAATTAAGACTTGACTAGTAGGCTTCCAAAAAGAAAATTTTGGTTGGGCTTCCAGAATAAGCTCGGTAGGGGGCAGCTTATTCTAGAAGCCCAAAAAAGCCGCCAAAAGAACTGGCCCTAAGATGGACAAGATCCGAGAGAGGAAGGCGAAGGATGTTGACCAAGTCAAACACATCAAGGACGGAGCAGATCAGCTCCTGGTGAAGAACGAGGAGATTAAGCATAGATGGCGGGAGTACTTCGACAACTCCGCCTATGTTGTCTCAACATAGCTGGTCCCAAGCCCGGGTAAAGGAGGAGGGTTGTGATAGGCTTGGCGAGCCAACGTGAAAAGTCAGCCACTCTTATTGGAGATGAAACTCAAAAGATTTTTGTTGCTCTCAGCGACGCGCCACATCGGAGCCCGGGTGTGCTGTCAAATGGGCAAGCCCCCCCCCCCCCCCCCCCCCAGCCCGCCGTATCATGATCTGGATACGGTGGCAAGTGAGCAAGGATCGGGTTGTCGCATCCTTAGTGGCGCGCTACGTCGACGCCCCGTTGTAGTGGAAAATGAGCAAGGGTTTTCGCATTTGACTCGACGAGTGCGAAGGGTAAGGAAGCTAGCTGAGCCTAGGAGGATCTGTTAGGTAGCTGGAACGTAGGGTCCCTGGCAGGTAAGCTTCGGGAGCTAGTTGATATGGCGGGGAGGTGTGGATATCCTTTGCGTCTAAGAAACCAAATGGAGAGGACAGAAAGCGAAGGAGGTGGAGGATACCAGCTTGAAGTTGTGGTACACGGGAACAGTTGCAAACAGAAATGGAGTAGGCATCTCGCTTAACAAGAGCCTCAAGTATGGATTGGTGGTCTGGTAGACGTCAAGAGACATGGGGACCGGATTATCCTGGTCAAGCTGGTAGTTGGGGACTTGGTTCTCGATGTTATCAACGAGTATGCCCCGCAAGTAGGCCACAATGAGAACACCAAGAGGGAGTTCTGGGAAGGCCTGGAAGACATGGTTAGAAGTGTACCGATTGGCGAGAAGCTCTTCATAGGAGGAGACCTCAATGGCCACGTGGGTACATCTAACACAGGTTTTGAAGGGGTGCATGGGGGCTTTGGCTATGGCATCAGGAATCAAGAAGAAGATGTCTTAAGCTTTGCTCTAGCCTACGACATGATTGTAGCTAACACCCTCTTTAGAAAGAGAGAATCACATCTGGTGACTTTAAATAGTGGCCAACACTCTAGCCAGATTGATTTCATCCTCTCGAGAAGAGAAGATAGGCGTGCGTGCCTAGACTGTAAGGTGATACCTGGAGAGTGTTGTACCTCAGCATAAGCTGCTGGATGCTGACTTTTGCTTTCTGATTCGTGTCAACGTGATAAGCATGCCAAAGTCGCTAGAACGAAGTGGTGGAAGCTCAAGGGGGAGGTAGCTCAGGCGTTCAAGGAGAGGGTCATTAAGGAGGGTCCTTGGGAGGAAGAAGGGGATGCGGAGAATGTGTGGATGAAGATGGCGACTTGCATTCGTAAGGTGCCTTCAAGGAGTTTGGAGTGTCCAGGGGAAGGAGAAGCGAAGATAAGGATACCTGGTGGTGGAATGATGATGTCCAAAAGGCGATTAAAGAGAAGAAAGATTGTTTCAGACGCCTATACCTGGATAGGAGTGCAGACAACATAGAGAAGTACAAGATGGCGAAGAAGGCCGCAAAATGAGCTGTCAGTGAAGCAAGGGGTCGGGCGTATGAGGACCTCTACCAACGGTTAGGCACGAAGGAAGGCGCAAGGGACATCTATAAGATGCCCAGGATCCGTGAGAGGAAGACAAGGGATATTGGCCAAGTCAAATGCATCAAGGACGGAGCAGACCAACTCTTGGTGAAGGACGAGAAGATTAAGCATAGATGGCAGGAGTACTTCGACAAGCTGTTCAATTGGGAGAATGAGAGTTCTACCATTGAACTGGACGACTCCTTTGATGAGACCAGCATGCGTTTTGTGCGGCGAATCTAGGAGTCTGAGGTCAAGGAGGCTTTAAAAAGGATGAAAGGGGGCAAGGCGATGGGCCTTGATTGTATCCCCATTGAGGTGTGGAAAAGCCTCAGGGACATAGCAATAGTATGGCTAACCAAGCTTTTCAACCTCATTTTTTGGGCAAACAAGATGCCAGAAGAATGGAGACAAAGTATATTAATACCAATCTTCAAAAACAAGGGGGATGTTCAAAGTTGTACTAATTACCGTGGAATTAAGCTGATAAGCCATACAATGAAGCTATGGGAGAGTCATTGAGCACCGCTTAAGAAGAATGACAAGCCTGACCAAAAATCAGTTTGGTTTCATGCCTGGGAGGTAGACCATGGAAGCCATTTTCTTGGTAAGACAACTTATGGAGAGCTACAGGGAGCAAAAGAAGGACTTGCATATGGTGTTCATTGACTTGGAGAAGGCTTATGATAAGATACCGCGGAATGTCATGTGGTGGGCCTTGGAGAAACACAAAGTCCCAGCAAGTACTTTACCCTCATCAAGGACATGTACAATAATGTTGTGACAAGTGTTCGAACAAGTCATGTCGACACTGAGGACTTCCCGATTAAGATAGGACTGCATCAGGGGTCAGCTTTGAGCCCTTATCTTTTTGCCTTGGTGATGGATGAGGTCACAAGGGATATACAAGGAGATATCCCATGGTGTATGCTCTTTGCGGATGATGTGCTACTAGTTGACGATAGTCGGACGGTGGTAAATAGGAAGTTGAGAGTTATGGAGACAAACCTTGGAATCGAAAGGGTTTAGGCTTAGTAGAACTAAAACCGAGTACATGATGTGCGGTTTCAGTACTACTAGGTGTGAGGAGGAGGTTAGCCTTGATGGGCAGGTGGTGCCTCAGAAGGACACCTTTCGATATTTGGGGTCAATGCTGCAGGAGGATGGGGGTATTGATGAAGGTGTGAACCATCGAATCAAAGCCGGATGGATGAATTGGCGCCAAGCTTCTAGCATTCTCTATGATAAGAGAGTGCCACAAAAGCTAAAAGGCAAGTTCTACAGGACGGCGGTTCGACCCGCAATGTTGTATGGCGCCGAGTGTTGCCCGACTAAAAGGCGACATGTTCAACAGTTAGGTGTGGCGGAGATGCGTATGTTGAGATGGATGTGTGGCCACACGAGGAAGGATCGAGTCCGGAATGATGATATATGAGATAGAGTTGGGGTAGCACCAATTGAAGAGAAGCTTGTCCAACATCGTAAGAGGTGGTTTGGGCATATTCAGCGAAGGCCTCCAGAAGCTCCAATGCATAGCAGACAGCTAAAGCGTGCGGAGAATGTCAAGAGAGCTCGGGGTAGACCGAATTTGACATGGGAGAAGTCCGTTAAGAGAGACCTGAAGGATTGGAGTATAACCAAAGAACTAGTTATGGACAGGGGTGCGTGGAAGTTTGCTATCCATGTGCCAGAGCCATGAGTTGGTCACGAGATCGGGTTTCACCTCTAGCCTACCCCAACTTGTTTGGGGCTAAAGGCTCTATTGTTGTTGTTGTTGGCCGGAGTACTTCAAGAAGTTGTTCAATGGAGAGAATGAGAGCTCTAGCATTGAACTAGACGACTTCTTTGATGATAACAACAAGCGTTTTGTGCGGCGAATGCAGGAGTCTAAGGTCAAGGAGGCTTTAAAAAGAATGAAAGGAGGCAAGGCGATGGCCCCTGATTGTCTCCCCATTGAGTGGAGAGGCCTTGAAGACATAGCAATAGTATGGCTCACTAAGCTTTTCAACCTCATTTTTCGGGCAAACAAGGTGCCAGAATAATGGAGGCGGAGTATATTAGTATCAATCTTCAAGAAAAGGGGAATGTTCAGAATTGTACTAAATCCATGGAATTAAGCTGATGAGCCATACAATGAATCTATGGGAGAGTCATTGAGCACCACTTAAGAAGAATGACAAGCGTGACCAAAAATCAATTTGGTTTCATGTGTGGGAGGTCCACTATGGAAGCCATTCTCTTGGTACGACAACTTATGGAGAGATACGGGGAGCAAAAGAAGAGCATGCATATGGTGTTCATTGACTTGGAGAAGGCCTACGATAAGATGTCGCGAAATGTCATGTGGTGTGCCTTAGAGAAACACAAAGTCCCAACAAAGTACATTACCCTCATCAAGGACATGTACAACAATGCTATGAAAGTGTTCGAACAAGTGATGGCAACACTGATGACTTTTCGATTAAAATAGGACTGCACCAGGGAGCTTTGAGCCCTTATTTTTTTGCTTTCGTGATGGATGAGGTCACAAGGGATATACAAGAAGATATCCCATGGTGTATGCTCTTTGAGGATGATGTGGTGCTAGTCAATGATAGTCGGACGAGGGTTAATATAAGATTAGAGCTATAGGGACAAACCTTGGAATCGGAAGGGTTTGGGCTGAGTAGAACTAAAACCGAGTACATGAGGTGCGGTTTCAGTACTACTAGGCATGAGGAGGAGTAGATGAGCTCATGTGACTCCTCTGTTTGGGATGATTCCTCATCGGATGAGGAATATGATTTGGCCGACAAAGAGGACACTATTTCGCTCGTGATTGCTTTGCTCTTGATGATGCACAAGAAGAGGCCGAAGCATGGCGGTTCCATGTTTGGCCGTGAGCACACGAAGAGAACAGCTCGAGGCTCACGCAAGATTGATGGGCAACTATTTTACTCCTAAACCAGTTTTTTCATAGAGGTACTTTCAATGCCGGTTTAGGTTTAGGATTGATTTGAAATGATTTGGTTCACATATGTATGAAATTGTGGAGCGGCTGTTGTGCGGCTGCTCTATTTTACATCACCTCTTGGAGCGCTAGTGCCCTATTTTACATCATCTATCGGAGTTGGAGGTTTTTGGTGATGTAAAATAGCACTTTTAGGTGATGTAAATTTTACTCGAACCACAATTTGGTGCCCTATTTTACATCATCTATTGGAGTCTAATGATGATAGTTTGTTATAACTGGAGACGTCATCCAGGGGCAACTCGTTAGCACCACCGATCGTGAGCTAGACAGTCATCCCCAGTATCTTAATTAAATAGTGCCTAATTCATGTTAGGTCCCTCTTAGTTTCGACAACTGGACACAACTACAAAGTCAGCAGAGCCAACCATAGAAGTATTTGTAATCATGTGATGTGTATGTCCCTCTTAGTTTCGACAACTGGACACAACTACAAAGTCAGCAGAGCCAACCATAGAAGTATTTGTAATCATGTGATGTGTATGTGTGTCTGCTTTCACAAAAGAAGATGTAACGTAATAAGAGAAGCAGCAAGATATGCAGTTCGTGAAACTGCAAGCAACACTGCAGATAACAAGTAGATATAAATGGAGACAAACGCACCATTAGTCATATTGCTTACGCAGGATGAGTACTTTAGTCACAGAACTATTAGATTGTTAAATAGCGGTCGCATTTGTTTATGAGCAAACAGATCACATACCCTTTTGCGGAGTAACCACAGCTGACATGACATGCTGATGAGGCCGTCTTTTTACAAAATAAACCCTGATAATATCTTTACAGTGGTTTAATGTGCAACTTAAGCCTCCCTCTTCCCCTCGCGCTCCTAGCCATGGCTCGGTGGTGCTCATGCTCGCCGCCGCATGCCCTCTTGTCCGACAGCACAGCGTGACGCCGCCCACGGCACTGGGGTTCAGGGGCTGGCCGTTAGGGCTGTAAAAAAAGCTTGGGCTCGTCATGTTGTTCGAGTTTGATTCGTTCCAGGCTGGATTCGAGCTTGGCTTGAGAGCTAAACAAGCTGAGCTCAAGCCTGATGTGAAGCTCATGAACCTGGCGAGCTCAAGCTTGAACGGTTCGCAAAGGCTCGGTAGAACGAGCATGCTCAACGTTCCAGCTCTTTCAGCAAATAACTGTAGGCTCAATGTTATCATACCCCTGCCACTACTACCTGATATGCACAAGTCTGGGCACCTCACGGGACTTCACTCCTGAGGCAATGAAGCCTTTTGCAGCCTAGTAACTCATCGTTAATGCATGTGCGTTGGAGCACTCCAGTTCATACCACATCGGTTGCTGATACAGAGCACGGCAGAGCTCCAGCAATAAATAGAGGCTTGTGTTGTTGTCATCTTGGCCAGTATACTCTAATTTGTGCCGTCTAACAGATGTGCTGGTTGAATTTGTTAAATATAAAAAATAAAGAGTTCTGCAAGCTTGTGAAGCCTTCAGCTAGTAGAGCGCAACCTCATGCCTAAGCTCACGACCCGAGCTCGAGCTAACCTTTTGGCTTGTGATGGAAATCGAGCTCGAGCTGAGCCTGGGTGGCTCGAGTTCGGCTTGTTTACAGACCTACTGTCCATGCTCGGCGCTAGGCAGGGCCATGGAGCAGCCCACGGCGGCCCTGGACGCGTCCGTGAGCTACGAGGACACGCACGCCAGTTTGCCCATGGCGTCCACAGGAGTGGAGGTGGCCGGATTGTCACTGGATGTGAGCACAGACGGTGCCAATGGAAGGCATGTGTGGCAGTGACGAACGCAGCGGTGATGGTCCGCAGAAGTCATGGAAGAGGTCTTGGGGGCTGACCCACAGCTACGCAGGGGGCATGCAAGTCGTGGAACACGCTCGGAGTCGTCGTCGTACTCGACAAAGGCATAGCCCTTCCCTTCCCCATTGCACCATGGGCGGCGAGGTGGACGGAGAGGACCCGGCCGATGAGCTCGTTGGCGTCACAGACCTCCTTCTCCGTGGTGTCAAAGGGGTTGTGACAAGGACACGGACGGCACCAGGGTATAGTCAGCAAGGCCGCCAGCCCAGCGACCCTAGCATGGCCGGACTGGCGACTCACGTCTGGCTCCTAGATGGGATGTCTCATCATCTCGATGGACAAGTCAACCAACCAGCTCACCCAGCAAGCCAGGGTCCGCTGTGACCCAGTAGCCCCCACCAACTTGTAAACCGACCCGAGCAATGTAACCCTAACCTGACCACATATATAAGGAAAGTTATAGGCCTCTCGAGAAACAAGAGATTCATCTCAGATCATTCTACACACCACTAGCGAGATCTATGGTTCCTCACCTAACCCTTCAGCTCCCACCTCTGCAGCCACCGTGGCGCCCCTTGTACAACCCTAGCTGAGATGTCTCCGATATCCAGCCGGCACACTAAGCAATACATTTCAGCAGCAGGAGTAGAGTATTGTGTGTCGCCATTCTGATCTACCACTCGTAGACCCCCGATAGTTACTATCGGATCAGAATGCTGACATTATGTTCTCGCTACACAAATAGGTGGAGGAAACTGTGATGATGTCATCGATTGACGACTTCAGTCGAAGTCCCTTTTTTAAGTGCGTCGTGCCATAAGTCGGTTTCGCAGCCTCATCAACCTCATGGAAGAGAGAGGGGTTTAATTTGCACTAAACGACACTAAAGCGTCATCATAGTTACTTTTTAAAAAAATACAGCCTCATCAGCCTCATGGCTGGGAGCGTGAGGGGAAGAGAGGCGTTTAATTTACATGTCACATGTTTGCTCATAAACTATAAGTCTTGTGGCCACTTTAAAATTAAAACATTCTTAGACTACACATATCACATGAGCTGTATGACTAATGATACGTTTATCTCTTGTAAATCAATCATAAATCTGAAGTATATTGCTAGTAGGTAAACTCAGTGCAGAGAAATACTTTAGTCAAAAAGACATAAATCTTACCCAAAAATCCAGAGTGAGACTGCAAGAATCATTGTAGCAACCATGGCCCATTCATTTTTTGTCACTGGGCCCATTTTCTTTAGTTTTTGAGCAGCTAATGCAGGGGCTTCAGGAGTGTCCTTTATTTCTGGAGGGAATATTTTGTATAACAAATAAGGTGTTGCTAAAAGCGAAATGATGGCAGGCAAACTTGCAACCTTGAACCATGATATCCACGGGCTTGCAATTTTGACACCAGCCTCCTCCGCTAACTTCAAACACAAGAGATTCTGCGCAGCAGCGGTCAGAAAGAGAGCACTGGAGTTGCCAGATGCCTGTCAAGCAGCAGAAACCAACACGACACTGTTATTGGTAGTTTTAAAATTCAAGCTAAATGGTTAAGAAGTGAAACAGAGAGAAATTATACATGCAACCACTCTAGAAGCAACACATCAGAAATTCTGGGAGTATATCACAGAGAAACGGCACCAGAACTTCCAAACTTAAAGAAGGATTGTTGGTTGCCCATGGTTTACTTTGAAACTCAGATTTCTCCACCAAAACATCGACATACTAAAGCATATCTTATCCTTCCATATTATCATTATTTTAATGATTTAGTCTCAGTATTCCACTATGCATAGGATCGCACCAGATCCTCTACGCACATACCCAGAAACAGCTCCAGATCACACAAAGAGCAGCGGACATTACAAAACCACACTTCAAGACCTTCATTATTAAAGGGAAGCTTAGGTAGCAAAGGTATAGGCCCTTCCCTATTATGAGGAAGATAAATGATAATGCTTATGTGATAGATCTTCCAGGCGAGATGGGCATACAATGTTGCGGACTTGACTCTCTACCACCCAGAAGAAGCGCTCTATGAAGATAACTCAAGGTCGAGTTACAAACAACCAGGGGAGAATGATGAGGAACAATAGAGGAAAATAAAAGAAGAGAGCAAACTTCTAGATACTTCTCAACAACAACAACAAAGCCTTTAGTCCCAAACAAGTTGGGGTAGGCTAGAGCTGAAACTCATAAGATCTCGCAACCAACTCATAATTCTAGCACATGGATAGCTAGCTTCCACGCACATCTGTCCCCTCCAGTATTTTCTTTTCTTAACCTAGCTACTGTTTTCTAGAGTCTTCTAGATATAAATGGAATATTGTATCTTAAGTGATGTTTTCTAGAATGTTCTAGCTACAAGTAGAATTTGGGATGTGAAGACTTCCCAAAGTCCTATAAATAGAGGTCCTCATCTCTAACTTGTGACAAGGCTATGTACCCCCCACTACCTATAATAGAACTTGGTATTCTTATCTAAGATCTTGGAGTAGATCTTGTGCTCAAGGAGTTTTGGACTAAACTCCTGCTGCCACATTGGCCTATTTGGCCTCTAGAGCGATATCTAAGGAGCACATTGAAGTAGTTCCTTCAACACTTGTGTTGAACACTGTGTAGGAGCAACCAGCAAGGTGGAGTTGTTCCTCCACAACCTTGTGCTGCTTCAATTTCCCCCCTTTTCTTTTCTTTTTCCACATACCCAACAACACGCTTATACAAAACACTCGCAGACTTTTTCAGCACCAGTGCCAGTTTATTAATTTGATGGTGTCGTCTACTCAGATGAGCTCTACAGCGCAACCTTGTGTATAAACATCAAATATCTAAAATTGCACCCTTAGTGATGGACTTTTAGACTGAATATCCAATATAATACTCCAAACTTGATGTTGAACTACCATGCCCAATGCAAATCAAAGCAGCTTTCTTGCGCAGTCTGGAAGAATCTACTACTGACATAGCCCTAATTATTGAAAAGTAGATAAAACCAGACGATAATATTCTTCTCTGCTTT
The DNA here is from genome assembly GCA_034509565.1 of Triticum monococcum. Lineage (NCBI taxonomy): Eukaryota > Viridiplantae > Streptophyta > Magnoliopsida > Poales > Poaceae > Triticum > Triticum monococcum. The sequence goes on from CM067847.1 coordinate 347,480,848, forward strand.
GTTGAGAGGGGCCGAGCCCCTTTATATTGTTGTAAATAAAAATATCAGCTATCAATCAGAAGGTTCCTGGTTCTCCATGTTGTATAAGCCAGAGCACCAAGAAATATTGAAGATCAAAGACACGAAAAGAAAGGTCAAATGCCAAGTCAAATGGCAACCTAATGATAAAGAGACCCAAGAAAGTATGAAGCCCATTAACCCCACTCATGCACATCCCTCATGGACCAAAGAAGATTGAAATAACCTTCCTCTTCTTTTTGTTCGTAGGGGCATTTAGTTTTTTCTACAATACTCTTTTGCCCATGCTTTCCCTCCCCACCAGGGGTAGTGGTGGTCATTTGTACAAGGCCTTGAGCCTATAAAAGGCACCACATGGATCATTTGTAACCTATCTCTCATTTGGAATAAGAGAGCTCTCACAACAGGCAAGACCTTGGCTTCCTTTTGAGACGACCGCTTAGGCAATCGGGCCAAGTGAATTTCCCTCCGAGCCCAGGCTCGGAACGGAAACATCACGTAGAAAGCTTACCACGTGTCGAGGATTCAGCCTACAACACGGGGCCGGGTATCGTAACGGTACTCGGGGGTCCACCCCTCAACGAGATTAAGCTTCACTCAATCAGGAGGCATGGACAAACCCAAAAGAAAACACCTCTCTCCAGTATACGTCGACCGGTTGCATAACCAATGTGTATGCCCGTTTTTAAGGTTGATGAATGCGATGCTTGCTAGCATTGTGCCACGTCGACTCGATCAACGACAAATATCTACCAAGACTATTCAAACTTCAGATCGAATATATAGCAGACAAGACTTGATCAACAAAAAAACACCTTATGTGGTTTTTCATTAAGCAACATATATAGTACATAAGACTTGATCAACAAGCTGGTAAATCTATTCAAACTCTAATACGATCTCTAAACTAACTAGACTCTTTCTAACAAACTTGCTTAATCAATCAGGACTCTGGTTAAGGGATAAGAGCAAGACTCCATGTTTGATGGGCTGGTCCACATATCATCTCTCCCTTTCTTCAAGGAACCTTGGGTACTACTAGTTGTGGAGCTATCTTGGTCGTAGTCATCAGCCTCGATGAAGAAGAGCCACGCACAATGATGACCACCGAACATAAATCTCGTTGTGCTACCAACTCAGTTGGGGTGAGGCACCAAACTTGCCATGGCAGCGTTCACTGGAGTGGTCGACGATGTTGTGCAAAGGCCCAACGACGACGTTCTACCAACTCAATTGGGGTGAGGCGCCAAACTTGCCATGGCGGCGTTCACTGGAGTGGTCGACGATAGAACAAGTGCTAGTGGTGCTGGAAGTGGCGGTATTGGAGTTGCGTTGATCATGGGAGGGTCGGAGGGGCCGCTCAGAAGGCTAGTGTAGTGATGTTGCGAGGAAATGCCACTGCTCATAGGCCTTGGTGAAGGAAATGGCGGTGTGGACGTCAGATGGTCGTTGAAGCTCGATGTCAAAGCGAAGACCATCAGGCAAGCCTACTGTGTACTGGTACTGTTGTTGGGACGGTGTTAATGGCTCATTGTTGCAGCACTTGAGCGCTAGAAACCTGTTGGTGTAGTCAACGACCAAGGAAGTGAATGGGAAACGTGCCAACTCACCCAAGGGATTTGCTTGACGTGATGGCCCAAACTGAATGTGGCAAGCCTCCTTGAACTGTTCCCATGGCCAACTGTCGAAATTGTGCTCGAGTTGTAAGTACCAAAACTGGGCATCATTAGTTCATGTGTTGTCCATGAAAAAACTGCTCAAACCTATTGAGGCAACCAAGAGGATCAAGCAAGACAGCATATGTTGGGAAGTCGAGCTTGTGGAAGCGGAGCATGCCGGAACCTAAACCAAAGCCAAGGTAATGGTTAGGCAGGGGCGAGGGAGGTGATGGGCAGGGTGGACCCATAGATGGGTTGTGGAAGGGGGCACGGCCATACTAGTGTAAGGAATCAGTTGGTGGCTGGAGGCGTGAAGGCGGTCAAGGCGGCAGAGATCTGCGCCTGGTGATGGTAGAGCTGTTGTTAGTAGGTGGGCGACAAAATTGGGGCGGGATTTGGGGTAGGATTTGAGTTGTAAGGTGAGGGTGCGAAGTGGCCCAAATTGATGTTAGGAGGCAGCTGGCGAGTAAGGAGATGGCTGGAGGTGGTAAAAGGGGAATGGTTGCTGGTGGTGGTTAGCAGGAGTTAGCACAGGGTTGTGTTGCGACAGCAAGCAGCCGGTTGATGGCAGGAAAGCGAGGGGTGGTTGGGGTGGGCAATCGATGATTCCCCGCTCGAGAAGGGTTGGCGAGGGGGGCACTAGGGGCACATTGTCGCCGGGGAGGAGGGCCTGGGACAGGGAGGTGGTGTAATGGATGGCCGCTGCAGCCGTGGGATCTAGTGCCACGGGCAAGGCAGCAGCCGTTGCTCGAGGGCCGTCACTAGCCCGGCAAGGAGCGTCTGGTCCTCTGCTCGTTGGCGCGTGAAGGCCTCCAATTGCTTCATGATGCTCTTCATCTGCTCCACAGCCTCGATCTCGATTTCTTTGCCCACCATCTTAGATGGCTCAAGTACCAAACTAGAATAATCTACTGATGACATAACCCTAATTATTGAAAAGTAGATGAAAGTAGCAACACTATTTTTCTTTGCTTGCTTTATTTACAGGGTCGGCCCTTTTATACAGTAGACAAGAGTTGACCGACAAGCCGGTAAGTATATTCAAAGGGAAATGTTCTAAAATAGCCGGATGATTTTGGGCTTCGTAAGCCGCGTCGTGCGCCGTGTGATCGCACGCCATCGTGTGGCGTGGAGCCTCTGGCCTTCGCGTGAACACCTATCGTGACGCGTTTAACAGGTTCTTTTTACTTTCACTTTCACACATAGTGCTTAGCACGTCCCCACATATTTACGTGACGCTACCAACAATTTCAAGAGGAAGTACATAGCCAGCACTAAACAAGGATTTCAGAATGCCATATATTTGACGTTGATTGTAGGTCTTTGTTGGATTTTGGTACTAGCAAGCACATGGAGTCATGATTTGCTTAGATATAGCAATGCTTAGAGTAGTGTTCCTGCCGCCGTCATGGCCTTCGAAACATATATACCACCGCAACATCATCGGAGCAGTCGGGCTGATGTCGTAGCATCATTGAACCAGCCATCCTATCATCGAAGCACTGCTACGGCTGGGAAGCACGATGTTACAGCATCGTCGAAGCAATCGAACCATCGTCGGAGCATCACCGTGGTCATCAAAGCACGCCATCGCAGCATTGCCGCAATCGTTCAAAGAACGCCATCATCACGGTTCGCCGCAAGATAGTCGTTAGTGTTGGAAGCATGCCGTCGCAACATCATCGAAACAGTCGTCGTGCATCGTTGCGACTATTGAAGCACTCGCCGCTGCCGTCAAAGCGTGTCGATGCAACATCATCAAAGTACCCGTGTTTACATCGTAGCATCACCGCGGCTGTTAAAGCACCCGCCGTGGTGGTCGAAGCACGCCATCACAACATCATTGAAGCAGACAACTTGTCGCCGTAGCATCACTGCTACCTTCAAAGCATGCGGTCGCAACACCGTCGAAGCAGATGGGCTGTCGTCGCATCATCACCGCGGCCGCACGCATCGTGCCATCGCCACAGCCGTCGAAGCATGACATCGCAACATCGTTGAAGTGGCCAGGTTTTCCTCACAGCACACCTTGTAGCATCACCGCCGCCGTCGAAGTAGTCGGGCTGTTATCACAGAGATGATCGTCCAGCGTCGCGACACTGCTCGCACCCTCACACTACGCCCGCAACAGTCAGACAACCCGTTGCGACACTTCGCCCGCAACAGTCAGACAACCCGTTGTGACACTTCGCCCGCAACAGTCAGACAACCCGTTGCGACAATGTTGTCTCTGCTTGCAGCGCGTCTACCTTCGTATGCAGCAGCCACTCTGTCGATTGTCTATGAAGCAGCTGGTGTCGTTGCATGAGAATGGATGACTTGCTATTTTTTTATGAGCGCTGCTGCACGGACGACCGTTTGTGCACGATTTTCAGACGACAGAGATCTACAACCGTTTCGGGAGCTAGT